>OY728156.1:1470879621-1480879621 GCA_963277665.1 Viscum album | reverse complement strand
TTCCCTCATTTTGTTATATTCTTCAATTAAAAAACAAATAAAAAATTTTAATAGTAAAAATATTACAAAATTGAAATAATTAATCAAGTAAAAATAAAAAATGAATTAATTACAAATATATTAAAAAATTATTGATGAAATAATTATTAACAAAATATAATAAATTTAATGTATATATATATATATATTAATTATAAATATTAATAAATAGTATATATTAAATATAAATATATAAAATGAATAAAATTTAAATATTAAACAATTAAAAATTAATAAATTAATAATTTAAAAAATATATATTATAATTTTATTAATAAAACAATTATTAATAAAGTATATATATATATAATTATAATTATATAAATTAAAAATTATAATAAAAATTATATATTAAATATAAAAATAGAAAATAAATAAAATTTAATAATTAAAAACATATTAATCTCTTATTCATATTTTAAATATTTTTTAAATCTATTTATCTTTTAATTAACTTTCACTCATTTTTAACATGTATTCATTTAATATTATTTATTCATTGAAAATGTTAACTGTTTGTTTACTATTTTTATAATTTAAAGATTTTTAATATTTATTCGTTTAACATTTTTTGTGATTTATTCAATTTTAATATTTTTTATACATAATTAATGATTAATATTTTTAATATTTTTAATATAGAAATGTATTCATATATATATATAATATTTCCTTAAATAAGATTTATATGATACAAAATATGTATGTTTACATCAAATAGATCATATATTTAGTGAAATATGGTTTATAATTAAAAATATTGACTAATTGTATTGAGTAATGGATGTTTAATTAAATGTTTCTTTTTCATTTTAACATATATCAAACATGTGTTACATTAATTTCACACATACATATATGTGATTAAGGCATTTTTAAATAGAACATAGACACACATAATATTATTGTGATTTATTTAATTTTTGATATACATTTTTGAATTACATTAATTAACATAATATGTTTAATATATATTATGTTTCTAATAGGTAATTTTTATTCTTTTTTTATATTTTTATTCAATATATAATATTTATTACTTTTAAATATTTTTTTATTTATTCATTTTTAATATTATTTATTCATTAATAATCTTAATCTTATTTAAATACTTTAGTAATTTTTTCATTTTCAATATTTTATTGTTTAATATTTTTGTAATTTTATCCATATTTAATATTTATTTATAAATTTTTATTCATTAACATTTAATGTTTTTAATATGGTTGAAATTTATATAATTAATATGTATTCATTTTCATTTTAAAATATGAATTTATAAATATGAATTTTTTATTTTAATTTAATAATATATATAATTAATAACACTTATTCATTTTTTAAATTTATTCATTCTTATTATATTTAATTTTATTAATAGATGTCTCATATTATATAATGTCATTGTTCAATTTAACATATATCAAACTTATGTTTTATATAAATAAAAACACATTAATTTCACACATACATTTATGTAATTAATGCAATATTATATAGAAACAAACACAAACAAGCATAATTTTGATTCTCTCCACTCTGAGAGGATAATTCATAGGGCTTCCTCAAGTTTGTAGTTCCTAAGGCTTCATAGGTGTGGCGGTGCTTTTCTAGTGAGGCAGTGATCGTGTTTTCATCTCAGATCCCACCCCCATCGGTGATTTTCTTCTTAGGAGTGTGAGATCCTTGAGTTTCCTTAGGTGTGGAATGTTTCTACTGAAACTAAGGCACTCCTCACCTGGCCCTTAGGAATATTTTTTTCACTTCATCCCCTTTGTGATCCACCCTACATCATAGAGAATAATTTGATTTCATTATGGAGGAAATTTTTGTTAATAGAAAAGGAAAAATCAAATATTGTCATTGTTATGGGCAGTGATGCGGTCTTATTAAAAATAATGGATCTTCTTATGGTGGTGAATATTTTTATCCATCAGTTGTTTAACCTAAACGCGTTAAATAACACACTCTAAGTTGTATGGAGATTGGATGACGGAGTGGAAATAAGGTAAATTGAATCGGTACTTTTAATATTTGAATTTTTAAATGAAAATTTTAAACTGAGGGTGCTACAGGGAAGACCATGGTTCTTTGATAGGAACCTGATCATGTTGGATAATCTTAACAAATAAAGTGATATTTCAAAGATCACCTTTGATATATCACCCTTATAGATTCATCTGAAATGGATCCCTTTCATTAGATGATTCAAATGGGTCTTTAATGATATAGAAATCTAGTTTGTATAGTTTTTTTGATTGAGATATTTCTAATCCCATCCATTGGGGCCCCTATGCCCATATAAGGGTGGTGATAGAGGCATCACAACCACTTGAGGGAGGTATTTTCCTTACTATTGACAGCTCAAACTTATGAATATCCTTTGAGTATGGGAAGTTGCCTTACTTTTGTTTATTTTGTGGATTGTTGGGCCATTTGGAGAAGGACTACACCGTAAAGGTGGCTAACAGGGAAGGAAATTTCTTCATGAAATATGGGCCAGGGTTGAGGGATAAAAATATAGGGTTACCCTTTGTGATAGATTCAGAGAAATAAAAGGATAGAGATAAAATATTGAAAGAAATTATCTATCATTTTGCACCTACTAAGTATAAAAATGTCATGTTAGGTCTTCCCACTTTTGTCTAAGAATTTGTGGGTCATTTGGTGATGAGGCAATATGTGAAAACTGGTTCTAATGACCTTCCTTTAGTTCCATTGATTGCTGTTGGATTGCATGCAGTTTATAATCTTTTCATAGCCACTCCCCCTTTGAGTCCTCCTTTTGTGGCCATCAAGAAGTATAAACCTCATCCCACACTGAATTTGATGTTATTGGACCCTCCTAACTTAGTTTTACCCCTGTTTTGTGCCAATGTTTATATCACATCCCTCAAAAGAAGATTATTTTTAATCCATTCCTTTAGTCCCTAAAAATAAATGACTATGTAGGAGGTTACATAGATCAAAATCTAGACTAGAATCCAATTTTTTGAATTATTGTGGGAAAAAAAGAACATCAGAGTCTCTTACCGAGTATGATCGCCATCATAAGTGTTTCAAGAATTTGGATGGTGGTTCGGCCCTTAAAAATGTAGAAGTATAGGCTGGAAAAATCCAGTCCCACCTACCTCAATAAAACTATTGTGTTGGAACCACTGTGGGCTTGTAAATCCACGGACAGTTTGGATGATCTATTTTTTGAGTGCTAAACTTTTCAATAACATGGTTTATTTTTGTCTGAAACCTTGCTGGAAAACAAGTACATGATTAGAATTTCTTCCAAGGTGGTCTTTCAAGGATGTATCCTAGTGTCTAGGTATGGGAATGCTAGAAACCTTTGTCTCCTTTAGAGATAGGGTATTGATTTTATGATTAATAGATTTTTTAAAACCTATATTGTTGCTTTAATCCTCCAATAAGGTGCTATTTAATGGAGTTTTGTCAGTTTTTAAGGGTAGCCTAATCAGGGGGACAAATGGAGATCATGGGAGCTACTGAAATCAATTCTCGTGGGTCTCCTGAACTCCCTCTTGATCTAAGGATACTTTAATGAAATATTTTACTAATAGAAAAAGAGAGGGGGCACTATGAGATCCAGTAATTTTATGATCGACATTTGGGAAGCACTTAAAGAGGAAAGTCTAAAAGATCTGGGATACTGTGGAAACTCTTTCACTTTATTTAGGGGGAATTCAGATTTCTCTCATGTGGAATAATTTCTTGATTGGTTTATGGGCTCTAGTGAGTGGCTGAACATCTTCAAAAACTTCCAGATCTCCCATCTTCCTCTATATTTTTCATATTACTATCCAATCTTCCTCAACTTTTTTCCTATATCCCTGAATGGACACCATGATAATTTGTTTAGTTTTAAAATTATGTAGGTTAAGGATAAGGACTGTGGAAGGGTGATTTTTTCAAGATGGGATCCAAATGGCTCTGATTCTCATCGTAAGTTAATACAGGTAGAATCTAAGATGAAGTCATGGAGTGGCACAAAATTCCAACCATTTTATTCTCAGATTGATGTTATTGAGAAAATAATGAAGATTCTTTTTCCCATCTCTTCTTATGATCCCATCGTCTGAGTTTTCCTTGCTTGAATCAAACTTGGATTCAATTTTCCAGAATAAGGATATATCCTGGTTCATTCGAGTGTGTGAATCTCACATTAAAGAATGCAATTTCAATACTCATTACTTTCATCAAAAATCATCATCTAGGTATCAAAATAATCTTATCCACCATCTGAAAATACCCAAAGGCAGATATATTAGTAATGAGGTAGATATTCATGATCATATTCTTCACTTTTTCTATAATCTTTACATATCTCAGGATTCGTCTCTTTATTGTGAGATTTTCTATTGTATTCATCCAGTTGTATTAGATCACATGAACCACCATCTTTCGAATTACATCACAAATAATGAAATATTTTTAGCATTGAATAAAATCCACTACATGACTTCTCCTAGTCTAGATGGCTTTCACGCTCTCTTCTTTAAAATGTTCCAGAATATTTTTGGCTCTGATGTCAAACATCTCATGAAAAAATATCTAGAATGGATATGTTAATATTGGGACTATCAATGATAATCTGGTCACTCTTATCCCCAATGTGAGTAACCCGACCTCAATCTAAAATTTCATACCCATTAATTTATGAAATGTCTCCTATAATTGTATTTCCAAAATTCTGGTCAACCATCTCAATGGATGGATCCCCAACATTGTTTCTGAAAATCAAAGTGATTTTGTTCTGAAGAGACTCATTTATAATAATGATATTGTTTCCTAGGAATTTGTTCACTCTATTAAAATGAGATCATCTATAAAAAGAGGTATCATGGATTAGAATATTGACATAAATAAGACCTATGATAGGGTTAATCGGCTGCTTCTGTGATAGCTGATAAGAGATTAGATTTTCCTATCTGATTTTGATCGGTCCATGGAGGTAGAATACAACATTTACCCACATTCCCCAGCATTGATATCTGGGCATACCCAGTCACAAATCGTCTTCATAAACAATCCTAGATGATGGACATCGAGTTCTTCCACCTCCACCTCTAGAAATGGTACAACATCACACCCAACGTCATGGGAGACAAAATTGTTTCCCTCCTTCACACCCAACTAGACATTTACATCCCCAAAATATGGGGCATCTTTGACCATCTTTATGTTCATAGGGATATCTCCACTACCAGGTAGGAATTCTCCACCACGGTCTTCAAACTGTATCCAAACCTGGACCCCGTTTTCATACATGTCATCACAGGGAGAGTGTTTCTAGGGTTTTACACTGTTGATTTCCTAACCACCAGGCTGCTCATGAACATCATGCAGATGATAGATCACATGAAGTATGAGGGGAAGGTGATGGTTGGTGTAGCAGATTAGTCATCGTTGATGGTGGTGGTAGAAGAGAAGGTGGTGGTGGGAGAGTCAGAGTTGTGTGTGGTGTGTATAGATAAGATGGTAGAAGGTTCTGTGGTGGTGGCCATGCTCTGCTCCCACACCTTCCATTGTAAATGCATATACAAGTGGCTCAACACTCGTCATAGTTTCCCCATCTTCCACTTTAGGGTACCCCCCAGTATTTATAGGGTTTCTTTTAGCTAGTGGATTTTTAAATTTTGTATGATATTACCCATTTTGTCAAACAATGAATCATTGTTATTATTGTAATGGTTTATGTTCTTGGATTAATATCTCAAACTTAAATGAGAATCCATGTGAGGCGTTATATTTTTATTCTCATTGAAATAATGTCTAGTCATAATTAGATAATAAAAAATATAATAAAATTGTAATATAAATATATCACATAAAACTATATTAAAATAAAAATATTACATTGCGCTATTATTTCACCAACCACCATAGTAATTTTTTTCCTCCTTTCATTGTAGCCATGGTTCACCAACCACAATAGTTATTCAATCCTTTTCTATTAAAGTTTAATATACAAACATATCATAAAAAATATATATATTAGATAGACAAACAAATATATTAACGGGTGTAAAATAAATTCATCATTGTAGTTTTTCATCTCTTCTAAGAGATACAATAAATTACTACTTTCTAAATCAGTAACTATTTTTGTTAACCAATAACTAAATGATGAGGATAGCCATTTTAAGTACCAACAAATCAGATAGTTTTTCCTTTTGTTTATCTGTGTAATTAGTACCAAGTGAGTCCATAACATGCAATTTATTTGTATCTAAGTTGGCGTAGTAGAAAAACTAGTGAAAATTCATCAAAGTGGTTAAAAAACAAGTTATCACTCTGCTATGTTGTATCCAACAACATTATGCATAACATAGATTAAAACATCGGTGACTTTAAACTTTTCCTTACATGATATAATCTTGTCCTACAATAATCACTACTACAAATCCCCCTTTTAACAATGATATATATCACTTTTATCAGCACTAGAAAAGCACTGATAATCTATGTACCATTAAAAGGGGGTCCCTTTTATCAGCATTAAAAAAATGATAAAGGCCCCTTTTATCATCACTAATAAAAGGATTCTTTTTATCAGCACTAAAAAATCACAAATAAAATGGACCTTTATCAACACTTTTTTAGAGGTGATAAATTTTAAAAAAAATATCTTCAAAAAGAAAAAAAATATGAAAATTAGAGGGTGGACCCCCCCCCCCCCCACACCCCTTTTAGTAGTGCTTTTATAGCCTCCCCACCCCTTTAACAATGCTTGGAAACCCCTCCCCCACACCTTTAATAGTGGTAGGAACCTACTTTGCACACCCGTGTACCCATGCCTTTATTGGGTTTTAAGACTAAGACCTCCACCTCATACACTCACACCTTTTTCACACCCCTATATTTTTTTGTTCTGTATTTTATGATATATCTATATATTTATATATATACATCATTACATTTTTTATCCATATATATATTTTAAATACAAATATAAAATATATTTTTTGTGTATGTGTGTATATGTGTCTTTATACATACATATATTTATTTATACATATGTGTGTGTCTATAAATATAATTATACATATTTATATTTATTTACATATATTATATATTAATATTTAGATAAATATATTATAATTCATAGATAAATATATATTTATTTGTCAATACACACACACAAATGTATATATATTAATTATATAGGTATATAAATATTCATAAATTTTTATTTTAAATAAAATAGATTTTTTATTTTTTATTTAGATAAGTTTTAATTATTTTTAAATATGTTTTATATATAAATATTTTTACATATTTATTTATAAAATTACATTTTTATGTGTGAATATATACAAAATATGTATATATTTTTATATATTTGATTATAAATAATAGTAAAATATAAAAAATGATAAAACTTAAAAATAATAATATCAATATGAATGTAATCCCTAGGAATAAGTTAATTCTCCATCAAAAAAAGACAATAAGACCCCTTTAAATGAGGCTGAAATTTTATCGAATGTTAAAAAATTGGGATAACCCGACTAAAAACTCAATTTTGGATGCATTATGGAACTTTTTTAACTTGAAAAAAAATTATTGGGGTTTCCTCATGTCACCATGTCATAGTTATTTTATAGATCTTCAATTTTATATGTGGTAGAGCTCAAATGGACACCTCAATCAAAATTTATTTTAGTTTCAAGTTTGAGTCAAATTTTCAACTTATTTTAGATCATTTATTAATTTTTTTATTTTTTATATCTTCAAATTGTTATTAAATGACTATTAATCGATAATAATTATCAAATTATTAATTAATACTATATTTTTAATTATTTTAAAATCCATTTTTCACTAAATATCTTATATATTAAGTGTAAATGAGTATTTAGCTTTATATAAATCATAATTTATAAAATATATTATATTTATATCAATATAAATATATTAATATTTTAATATTTTATTTTTAATGATAAATTATTTTTTTATTAAATATATCTTTTATCAGTGCTAAAATCAATTGTTTTAGCATTGATAAAAGATATACTTTTATCATCACTGATAAAGGGGGTACATTTATCAGTGCTAAAAAAGTACTGATAAAGGGGTGCTTTTATCGATGCTTTTTTAGCATTTATAAAAGTACCCCCTTTATCAGTGCTTTTTTTAGCACTGATAAAGGGTAGAAGTAGATAAATATGATTATGTGGTAGTGAATAGATTATCAAAATATAAAAAATATAATATAGAAGTTTTTTGTACATCAATATATGCATGAAATTAATACCATGAATAATGGATCAAATATGCGTCTAGTCACTATTCAGGAAGATTTTTGATCATTCTCAAGAGTTTTCTCAATCATAGACACCATCTATGATTCTAAAACTATCATTCATATGTTACTAATTAGTTATCATAAAATAGTTCATTATAGAGGTTTCATATACTAACCTTGTTGTTTAACCATTCCATAGGGCCCTAACAATGACACTCATGTTCAATAAGATAGTAATTATGCATGTCAACAACTCTTAATTCAAATTACAGGCCATAAGTATATGAAATACATTTCAATATAGTTACATTCTTCAATATATGAATATGATTACATCCTACCATGCTATTATTTCATGATTCCTTCCCAAGGTGCACAAGTCATAAACCCTCCTTTTAAGGTTGAATCGACCTTTGAGAGGTTTTTGAATGTAGGGTGACCATTTTTTAAGTCTTATTTCACTATGAACTCATAGGATTTCTTCCTGTAGATGGGTCTCCAAATCTCGGTTCAAAGGAAACTTTATCCACTTCATATTTCTCTTCCTCATTGACCTCCACTACTCACCCCCCCCCCTCTTCTTCATCACTTTCCTCACCTACCTCCAACACATTTCCTCCTCTTCATCTCCCCCCACCTCCTCAGCTTCATCTATCTCCTCCGCATCCTCTTCATACTCCTTTGAATGTCCATCAGACTCTCCATCGTCCTTTATTTATTCCTTTAGGACATGATCAAATTTGTCCACTTCATCAGTAGAGGCTTTAGCTAATAAATTACCTTGAAATCGAAAGAGTTCATGCAGGTTCTCATTAGCACCTTTGATATATCCATCATACAAAACATTTCCAATATTAAAGGGCCATAATTTTACTTATAAGTTAAAAATTGGATCATAAATGGATAGGTAATGAAATTTTAGACCATTTATCATCCTAATTTTCATCTTTAAAAATTCTTAGGATTTTGAAATAATTTAATAAAATAATATTTTCCATAAAATATCATTAATTTCATTTTTTAGACTATTCATTTAATTTAACTTTAAAGACATCAAGATAAAAGTAAAATTAAAAATTAAAACTTTCACAAATTATTAATATGTTTTATTCATCTATAAAATTCATGGGAAATTATAACTCACCAAAAAAATATTACTTTTAGAGTTTATAATATTATTTACATAATTTTTCTACTACTTTTGCAAGCGATGTGTCGTCATTGTGTAAGCATTTAAGGTAATTATTTCACAACTAAAATATTTAAAAAAAATACTATCATAAAAATAATTATTTTATGTTTAAAATAAATATTTATAACCAACCTTATCCTCTATTTATCTCTATGTAAAAACATTACAGATATTAAATTCAGGACAGATACATTTTGAAATTTTATTTACTTTAAATAATATAAATGTCATTATGACAGGAAAATAGAACAAAATGCCAAATATCTACATTCAAGATGTATGTGGTAGATTTTCTCTTATACAGTGAAATTGAGGAAATTTTTGGGTTTATTGTGTGACTTTATTTCGTGGTTTTAACTTTTTTTATCAATATTACCCTTGCCAAGTTGAAAAATATTTACACAAGTTACTATTCATATTGGAAAAAAATAAAAGCATACTATTTACCAAATTTTAACCACTTGATTCCCAATATGATATCTATTTTTCAATATTAAATATCTATAAGTGGAAGAAATTAATTTTAATATAAATTCATAAAATGCAATGGAAAATAGTTTTTAGAAAAAATAATTTTTAAGCAAAAAAACTAACTTGTATCAATATCATGAAAATTATTGGAATTAATTATATTATTCTAATTTATTTTTATATGTAGATTTAAAAAATAAAATTAATTTAATAAAATTCAATTTATAAAATATATAATCTAATTTTTAATCACATTATTCAATAAAACTATGTGTATTGTGCTATTTTATCTCTAGAAAGAAAATGATTATTATAATTAAAGCTCGGGTGTTACATTTTTTCCTCCAAAAAATTTGAACCTTGAAATTTCAAGAATGTCACCTTATATATAGTTTTGGGTAGTTCTTAATCATGACATATTTAGATTCCCACATTGTCTCTTCAATCATATGATTTCTCCATAGTACCTTTAGCAGTGGAGTCACTCGATTCATCAACACATGTTCTCTAGTGTCTATAATCTAGATAGGCTCCTCACAATAAGATTCCATTTCCTCACATGTGAGAACAACCATTAGATCTAACATTTAATTTCCCAATAAAGATATATAAAAAATCATATACTTTAGAGATTCTAGGTGAAATTTCCAAATTATAAGCCACAACTTCAATTATTTAGTTCAAAACACATGTCACATACTTTAGTTCAAAACACACATCACATACATGAAACTAAAAAAATGTGATTAAATTGTCTTGAAAATTTAGGATAATGATCTATAAATTATTTTTGATGTGGACGGATCAATAAAATATTAATTAGACAAACGGTGTGTCAAGTATGACTCAATGTGTATGTTTTCAGTTTAAAAGTGACATTTTATTAATGAATTGTTTAATATTTATGATTTATTGATAGTATTACAACCATAATAATTTTTTTATACAGGTACACTTGTTTTCTCGAGGTGAAGCCGCTACAAAATAATTGAATTATACCAGTAGAAATTTAGTGTCAAATTGTATATGTGTTTCTAAAAATGAGTAATTCCAATAGATATTAAATTTAATTGGTATTATTTTCAAGTACCGACACACGTTTTTACCATCAGATATTTCTATTGATATTTATCATTTGATGTCAATAAATCTTTTACTAATAGTTAAGTATGTTATTTAATCTTATTAACACCAAAAAATTTATTACCATAAAATAAATCTATTATTATTAATTATTAATATCAACAAATATTTTATCACTTAAAAATATTTTTCAATAAATTATCTAATAACATTAAATATTTTATAGATTGTTGAATAATATTTATGAATTATTTAGTGGTAAAAAGTCTTTTTTCAATAAAAACACATTTGTATACAATGAATTATAATATTAATAATTTAATAATGTTTCGTAAAATAAATATATATAAAATAAAATTATCAATAATTGAATTAAAAATTATATCAATTATAAATTTAAAAATTCAAATAAATTTATTTGTATGAATTAAATTTAATTTTTTTAAATTAATGTTTTTATATTACATGTAATTATTTATTATATTCATTAGTTTCTTCCAAGGGAAAATATCCATGCGCCCGTGCAAAATCCTCCCGAATATGATACCCTAAAAACCCTAGAACAATCAACTAAAATTGGTTTGTTTTTTCACCTTTTGTCACCACTAGTTCATAGACATGCCATTCATTATTTCCCAGGGTCTGGTTTCTTCAACTCCATAGTGGTTGTCTTCATGGGGTTTTGGCACACCATTTATGTCAGCATAAATAAATTCCATCATGGTGTTCAGGAGATGGGGTGATGGGATTTTTAGAGATAGGTTCTTATAGATTTTGGAAACTGTGAGGGTTCTTTCACATGGATCCGATGGTGGAGGGTCTTTCCTTCCAAGCTTGTTCCTAAGTTGGTCTTGTGTTGTCTTCTTGGAGGCTGGCATCATCTGAATGCAGTTGGTCTTCTAGCTAGTTTTAGTATGGAATTATTCTGGTGGTGATGGGATTCAGTTCTATTTTAAGCATTCATCGGTCGATGGCTATAATGAGGAGGGTTTTTTGGTGTTCTTAGTTTTTCCAACATGTTTTCACTACCAAAAAACAGGGCAAGGCAGGCGCCTGCCTTTATCAGTGCTAACAGAAAAGCACTGATAAAGGGGTAGGCCTTTATCAGTGCTAAAAAAAGGGCTGATAAAGGTGCCTTTTATCAGCCCTAAAACAAGCGCTGATAAAGGTGTACCGTTTATCAACGCTTTTTTTAGCGCTGATAAAGGTCACATTTATCAGCGCTTTAAATATCCCTTTATCAGGGCATTTCTTAGCGCTGATAAATGTTACATTTATCAGTGCTTTGCTTAGCACTGATAAAATTTATTGTATACATTAAATAAAAAAAACATGTTATCACTAAATATATATATATATAATTAAATAATTATAAGATTAATAATAAATATATTTATTAGATTTATAAGATTTATTATATTTATTAATTCATTATATATTTATTAGATTTATTAATTCATTATATTTATTAGATTTAATAATTCATTATATTTAATATATATATATATATATTTATTATATTTCTTTATATATAATGTATTTGTTTTATTTATAAATATATAATACGTTTTAATATATATGTATAATTAAAAATGTTTAATATATGTGTGTTTTCCAATGGGGTCAATGAATATATCATACATGCGTATATATATGTGCATATTGAATAATGTTCATTTATAGATTATAATTCATTATGTTACCCATATAATATATATGTTATAAAAAATGAACACTTATAACTAAAATTAAATTATATTTAAAAAATAAATATATATTTTATTATATTTTCAATGATATATATATAAATATACCTTTCAAATAATTTTATAAGTAAATATATGTATATAATTAAATAATTATAAGATTAATAATATATATATTTATTAGATTTATTATATTTATGAGATTTATTAACTCGTTATATATTTATTAGATTTATTAATTCATTATATTTATTAGATTTATTAATTCATTATATTTAATATATTTCTTTATTATATTTCTTTATATTTAATGTATTTGTTTTATTTATAAATATATAATACGTTTTATTATATATGTATAATTAAAATTATTGAATATATATGTGTTTTCCAGTGGGGTCAATGAATATATCATACATGCGTATATATGTGTGTTTTCCAATGAATTTGGGTCAATGAATATATCATACATGCGTATATATATGTGAATATTGAATAATGTTCATTTATAGATTATAATTCATTATGTTACCCATATAATATATATGTTATAAAAAATGTACACTTATAACTAAAATTAAATTATATTTAAAAAATAAATATATATTTTATTTTATTTTCAATGATATATATATAAATATACCTTTCAAATAATTTTATAAGTATAAATAGAGATATATATATATTTAAAGTTAAATAAATATATAATAATATAAAGAAATTCTTAAATTTATACATTTATCAGCGCTTTTATTAGCGCTGATAAACTATGTATTTATCAGTGCTAAAAAAGCGCTGATAAAGAGTGTCTTTATTAGCGCTAAAATGAAAAGCACTGATAAAGTCACTCTTTATGAATGCTACAAAAGTGATGATAAAGTCCAACCTTTATCAGTGCTGAAAAAATGCTCATAAAGGTGGTATTTATCAGCGCTTTTCATTTTAACGCCGATAAATACCCCCTTTATCAGTGTTTTTTACTAGCGCTGATAAAGGTCCACACGGGATTTATAAAATCCACCGGGTCCTCCTCCTCCTCCCCGCACCCTATCAAGCTTTCATAGAATCCCTCCTCTACGCCGCTGCCTCCTCTCCGCCGCTGCCTCCTCTCCGCTGCTGTCGCCGCCTCCTTCTCCTCCTCCTCCGTCGCAGCCGTCGCCGCCTCCTACTCCTCCGATGTCTACTTCTCCTCCTCCTCCTCCTTCACCGCGGCTCCTCCTCTTCCTCCTCATCCTGCATCGCAGCCTCCTCTCCACCACTCCTCCTCCTCCTCCTCCTCCACCGCGGCCTCCTCCTCCTCCTCCTCCACTGGCGCCACCTCCTCCTCCTCCTCCTCTACCTACTCTGCTGCCTCCTCTCCACCACGGCTCGTCCTGCTCCTCCTCCTCCATCGCGGCCTTCTCCTCCTCCTCCTCCTCCTCCTCCTCCTCCTCATCCTCCTTCACTACCTCTGTTGCCTCCACTGCCTCCGAGCTGCCTCTGCAGCCTCTGCGATGCCTCTGCACTACCTCTGCACTGCCTCTTTGTTGCCTCTACGCTACCTCCACGCTGCCTCCGCTACCTCCACTGTCGACGCCTCCTTCTCCTTCGCCACCGGGTCCTCCTCCTTAAGGTGAGTAAAATTGAATTTTCATGAATTAATTATGTTTTCATTTATTGTCAATATTGATATTAATTATGATTTGGTGTGATTCTTGTGTGTGATGCTTGTGTGTGTGACACATGTATATGTGGTTGGTTACTTGTTTGATCTTGATTATCTCTCCCCACTTACGGTTGGTTTACTTGTGAATTGATCTTTTTGAGTGGGTTTTGGTGCCTTTTATGCTTTGGTTCATTGTGTGAACCCTTGTGGTTAATTATAATTCCCCTTGTGTTTATTTAATTAGAATGTTTTGTATTATTTTGGACTCCATAAGTGAACTATTGGATGTAGGCATATTCATATGTGCACAGGGTGCAAATATGGATTGGTACACAAATGGTAATGGCTTTATAAAATGATGCTCACTTTAAACCCTGGATTTAGAAACAATTTCCCTCCTTTCCTCCTTATTTCCCTTATCCCTCCTCCTTTAAAATGGTTATTATAAAACCCCAATGTTTCAAAAATGGATCCTTGGTTCCCAAATTTCAAATTTAGTTTCAAATGTGTTCCCTAAATCTAGGTATGTTTGGATTCATGAGGTGTGGTTTGGTTTCTAAATGGCATAAAGGCATGTTTGGAATCTTCAGAGCTTACATGGTGTTTTCCCCTTGGTTTTGAAAATGGAATTTGATTTGTAAATTTTAAAGATCTATTGGTATTTTTTGGTGTTTTGGAAATTGGTTTTGAAACTCATGTGATGTATAGGCCCATTTGGCACTTGTGTGTGACTTGATATGTGATGGGAACCTCTATGGTTGTCCCTCTATGGAGAGGTTTTCCACATAGTAGGTGTTGGAGCTTGAGAAAGATAGGAATAGAGTCATCTGTGTGTTATTGGTTTATATCGTGCATGTGATGGCCTCTTCATTCTCTAGTATACTACTATAATGGAGCATCAATGTTGGTTTTTTACTATGGAGGTACACCATATGTCGGCAGGTGAGTCTGAACCTAGTAAGTCTAGGGATTTCTTCTAGGTATATTTAGGTAATTCTAATGATTACCTATATATATGTTCTTCTTTATTTTTCTACACTTTGGTTATCTACTTTTCCAGTATTTTTCTACTTTTATTATTTCAATTAATTTCATCATGGCTCTGTGATCACCTTGTTTGGATTCTTATATTGAATTTTGAATTCATTTTTTAAACTAGATATCTATTTTAAAAAGGGAAGACGTGGTTTATTTTGAAAACGGATTTTCTAAAAAATATGTGTTGTTTATTTAAATGATAAAAACCTATTTTATAAATGTATTTAAAACTAGTGTTTTTGTATTATTTCAGGAAAGGTAATGTATGGAATATGTGGTGCTTACCTACTAAGTTGTTTTATGCTCACACCCTACTTGTGACACTCAGCATCAGTAGACCCAAGTTATTTTTAGGTTTGGGTTTCTTTTTTAGGTTTCCTTTAAAGCAGGTTGGTCTTATAGTTAGTGGTAACCCAAAGGTCACGAGGATATCTGGTCGGGTTCTAATTTATTCTATCTCTATTTTTAGTTTCTATTTTATTCAGTTGACGCTGTATATGGATCATGTTTATGTATTCTGTATGATCTATGCTTATGGATCCTCATGGTTTTTTTGTGTGCTCTATTTGGTTTATATATATCCCCATTTCTATATCTCACATCATATTATCACACCATGGCTCTTATATATCCTTAAGAGGGTGTTCCTCATCATACGTGAGATATAAAACTATATAATCTATCTTCTTTAGGCCTAAGACTCTAATACCTACTCAAATAGACTTAGAAAACCTAAATAGGCTATACAAATCTCATACCAAACCCGATCCTCTCATAAACACAACTACTCCATGGAGACATAATCTCTGGATGATCACAAAATCACAAACATCCAATAGAACCCTCACTCTATCTCTTGGTGGATCAAAAACACCCTATTTATTTACCTTGGTTGCTCTTGATTTCTATCCCTTTCACTGGATCACATATACTCATGCATGAATGCCCAATCATGCATAAATTGGAATGTGGTTTTGTATTATAGGGCCCACCTACCTCAAAAAATGGAGTAACCCCCTCACTAAGATCAACTCATCCTCAACCAAGACAATACATGCCTTATCTAATCTTGTACCAATGATTGAGACCCAATCTCAAGGCACAATTCCCAAATAATTAATTATAGAAACTTATAATTAATTATTCACCTTAATATAATTAGGAATAATCTTTTAAAAACTCACTGGGAAACACAACACCACCTAAACCACACAAAACATGGTGTGTTCATCATACGAGGATAACCTCTAGCCAATACAATCAAAATCTACATCATCGGAATTTATTTGAAGATGATATAGTGAAATAATCACACAAATCCTAGTTAAAATCATCCCAAATCATAGGAAAATAAAGGATAATAGTAATGGAGGAAGTATGAGGGAATAACTCACTAACACACTATAAAAAACTCCCAAGAACCACCCCTCATCAGGGGGGGGATTGAAGAGAGGAAGAGATTGGATGAATCCCAAGAACCACCCAAGATTTGCTATTAATGAGCACTCCCCCCACCATTTTTTAAGTATCTAGTTTTTTATCTAAATTATACTCATATTCCTTCTCCCCTAACCTATATACCCATCCTATGGATTTCAAATATGATGAATATAAATAAATAATGGATGAATGCCAATCGGTTGACAAAAGAGTATGAAGAAGGTGTGAAAGAGTTTATCAAGTTTGCAAAAGATCGTGCATGTGACCCTTCTCAAATCCTTTTTCTGTGTTTATGTTGTTGTTATTCAAAACAAATTAGTCCAGAGGAGTTGTAAGAACACTTGATCTATCACGGAATAGATCAGAGTTATACATGTTGGAATAAACACGGGGAAACAACGAATGTAGGTAGTGGTCGGGATGACACTGCGTTTTATGGATCATCTTATATGATTACAAACATGAAAAATGAATATGACCATATGAAGGATGTTATTACAGATGTGAATGATGATGAATATTTTATTGAGGAAATGACAAGAACCGTCAAAGATGAACTTCGTGATTGCCCAAAATTCTTCGAGAAGTTAAAAATTTGTGCAAAGACGCCATTGTATGTTGGTTGCACTAAATATACAGCATTGTCAGCCGTACTGAAGTTGTATAATTTGAAACTAGAAAATGGGTAGAGTGACGCCAGTTTTATGAAACTACTTTCTCTCATGAATGACATGCTCCCAGAAGACAATGAGCTCTCGATCCGAACATATGATGTCAAACGAATGCTACGCTCGATGGGTATGATCTCTGAAAGAATACACGCCTACCCAAATGACTGTATACTATTTCACAAGGACCACAAATCACTTAAAGAATGCCCAAAGTGTGGTGCTTCTAGATACAAGAAAGATTAATCCAGTCCTACTAAAGTTGTATGGTACTTTCCAATCATTCCAATATTTAGGCGCCTATATGGAAATGAGGAGACTGCAGAACAATTAACATGGCATGCAGATACAAGAATTAAATATGGGATACTACATCACCCAGTAGACTCTCCTCAGTGGAATAAAATTGATCATTAGTATCCTGAATTTGTAAACGAGTCGAGAAACCTTCGTCTTGTGTTATCTACAGATGGAGTGAATCCTTTTGGTTTTCAAAGCAACAGTCACAGTACATGGTCGGTTATGTTGATAAATTATAACTTACCATCGTGGTTATGCATGAAACGAAAATACATCATGTTATCTATGCTTATATCAGGACCAAAACAACCAGGTAATGATATTGATGTTTATTTAGCTCCATTGATCAAAGATTTGAAATTATTGTGGGATTCAGGTGTTACATTGTATGATGTTTATAGAAAGGAATATTTCACTTTGAGAGCCATGTTGTACGGGACAATAAATGACTTCCCTGCTTATGGAAATTTGTCAGGATATAGCATTAAATGAACTCAAGGGTGTCCCGTTTACGAAAAAGGTACACAATCAATTAGGTTGAAACATTCATCGAAAACTGTGTTTCTAGGACATCGCAGATTTATACCGTGACGACATAAGTACCATTCTTGGACGACATCATTCGATGGAAGTTCAGAAGAACATACAGCACCGTCTCCACTAAAATGCGATCAATTATTTGAGAAAGTAAAAAATGTGGACACTACTTTTGGTAAACCGGCTTCGAAAAACCTTACAAAAATCGGTTGGAAAAAGATATCAGTTTTTTTTGAATTACAATAATGGAATTTTCTGTATGTAAGACATTTTCTTGATGTTATGCATGTAGAAAAAAATGTATTTGATAGTGTCATCGGCATGTTGCTAAATACATCTGGCAAAATAAAATATGGAATTAAGGATAGGTTGGACATGGTTGAGATGGGAATACGAGAAGAGTTAGCACCAGTGAAGGGTGAAAAACGAACATTTCTTCCTTCTGCTGCTTACACCCTTTCCAAGCAGGAGAGATATCAGTTTTGTAACTTCTTGAATGACGTAAAGGTTCCATATGGGTATTCATCAAATATCAGTAACCTCATTTCAATGAGCGACTTGAAGTTAAAAGGTATGAAATCACATGACTATTATGTTTTGATTCAAGATCTCATTCCAATTTCTTTACGTTGCATTTTTTCCAAGAATGTCTGCCATACATTAACGAAACTGTGTTTCTTCTTCAAATCTATATGTAGCAAAGTTATAGACCCAGAAAAATTTCCAACTATGGAAAGAGAAATTGCCATCATATTATGTGAATTAGAAATGTTCTTCCTGCCTTCATTTTTTTATATGATGGTTCATTTGATGGTCCACTTGGTGAGAGAGATTCAACTATGTGTTCCTATACATTACAGATGGATGTACCCCATTGAATGGTATATGAATATTTTGAAAGGGCATGTCAAAAATCGAAGTCAGCCAGAGGGTTGTATTACAGAGCAATATATTGTTGAGGAAGTCGTTGAATTCTGTACTGAATACTTGTCTGGTGTGGAAAGCATTGGCCTACCAAAATCTCGTCACACTGGGTGGCTTGAGGGTGAAGGAATTTTTGGAAGACAGGTTGTCACAATCAATATTAAATATCAGGAGCAGGCCCACCTTTATGTTTTGCATAACAGTTTCGACATTGACCCATATGTTGAAATCAAAAAAGAAATTATTAGGCATTTGAATCCATCTAGGGATGAAAATGGATATTAGATACACATAATTGACAGTTTATAGGATGGTTTCGAGATCATAATTTTAAGAAGTCAGATGAAAATCCAGAGTCAATTTTAGAACGACTTCGATGGCTAGCCATAGGACCAAGTGTGTATGCATTATCTTACAATGCTTATGTAGTTAATGGTTATACATTTTATACTAATGAACATGATGAAGAAAGTACCATGCAGAATAGTGGGGTTACACTTGTGGCTAAAGCGATGCATGTTTCCGGTGCTAAGGATAGAAATCCAATTTATGTGAATATGTCATACTTTGGCATCATCAAGGATGGGGTACGCTTCAATTGAAAAACAATTGGTACATATTTTAAAAGTACTGTAATACTTTTATGTGACATAAAAAAACACCTTAACCATGTTTCTCTATTTATATGCAGGTTGATGAATCAAAATCCCAAGCCACTTCCATTCCACGCCATGTGCTATGGAAGGAGGATCTTGTTAATAAAGATGGGAAACTAGTATATGAAAACACACAAAAAACTGTGGGAAACATATGTAAGTGTGACATAATATAAACTTGTTTTTATTTAAATCACTATTACATAACGATGATTACTTATTTTTCCATATTTTCTATTTGACATAGTCAAAGGAATCAACAACACCTGCACCGGATGCAGACATACTTTCAGCGACCTTGAAACAGCCAGAACAGTATGGCCGCGTTAGAGGTGTGGGTTTTGGGGTGACACCCCGGGCATATTTTCAGAAAAAAACAAGAGGATGAACAAACTAAAGAATTTCAAGTAATGAGAGATAGAGTAGCTACCCTTGAAGAAAAATTCCAAAGATAGGGAGATATTCTAATAACTTTGATGGAGGAGAGGCGAAGACAACAAACAACTCAAGAACAACCCACGTGAGAAGATCCCACCCCACCCCCCACCATCTTTTAAGCAATCCATTCCCCTCAAAGACCTAACTTAAATGAGGTAATCAATGTTCTAATATTAGTTTATATGAAATGTGAATCGCATAGACACTGATACCTTTCTTATAATGATATTCTACAGGGTGAAAATGACTGTGATTTATATCTGTCAACTCCCACCCATCGCCTTGTAGCGAGGGATACGGTGTTCAATATGCAGAATGACATGCTACACTCTATATCGCTTCCAACCAGTCATGTAAAAGTGTCAATTAACATAGCTCATGAGCCAAGCGCTGCGCTACCTGTGCCAAATGATTATGATGACATTCATACAGTGGAAAAGGCTGTTGGAACATTCGTTGCATGGCCGTCAAATCTTGTAGAAAAACATGTCGACTAGGAGGTATTCATTTCCAATTCATTTTTCAAGAAGAACATTTAACATTAAATTAGAAAATGGATGAACCGATGAATGTTATTACAGAAGTACAAAATGGAGGATCTAAAATGAAAGAGCAGCTCAAAAGGATCAACCAACCGAGAAAAACGATCTACTGAGAGCGCGTTCACCCCACTCATTCTATATCCACATTTAATATCATTGCAAGCTCATGTGGATACGAAAATGATAGGTGGAAAGAGTCACACAATTTTTTGTGAAAAAGATATGTACAGAGAGGAAACATTAGATTTCATTAGTGCTGATGCTGTTGCTGAAATCATCACATACGACTAGCTAGGCGCCTCAGTTATAAATGTATACATGAGGTATGTTTTCATGATTTGATTTTATAGAAGTTGATATACTATGATAATTATGGCTAAATACATTTCATATTTTTCACAGGCATATATATGAAAAACAATTGAAGGGATTTTCCTATGAATACAAATTTGGACTCATTAGTTCTCACACCATTTCTACACAACAAGAAGAAATAGATTCTGATTCTCAGGCTGAATTAATGTCAAATCTGCTCAGAACGTTTCAAAGAAGAATTACGAATGACCGACTCTTTTTAATACCAATGTTGCAGGGGTAAAACTCTACATTTTAATAATATCAATTATATTTTCATTTCTATCATTACTTATTCCTTTTTGTGTTTTTAGGGAACATTGGATGCTCATTATAGTCAATTTGGATAATCCAAAGATTTATTTCTGGATTAACTGCATGGATATCCAACAAACCGACCACACATGATGGCAATTTTCAATTAGTAATACACTAGATCCAAAATTTTAGAACTAAATATCTAGTTATATAAATTATATTATCTTTTAATGAGGATTCTGTTATGATAGGGTGGTGTATGAATATCGTCTAAAGGCTGGAATGAATCCAAGGCCTAAGGACGACAATGCGCACATGATCTACAAATAGAGAAGTATCTGGGTATATATAATTATATTTCACTATCCAAATACATATCAAAACAAATTAATTATTTTTCTCGATGTTTCTGCAGTGTCCGAAACAAACAAACGACAAGGACTGTAGTTATTATGTTTGTAAATTTATGAAAGAGATCATATTTCATGAACAAACTAGCATCCCTAAAGAGGTATTTTTGAAAATAATTTCTACTTAATTTAAAATAATTATTAATCCTATGTGTATTTATATTTTTTTAGTACTACTATGACTGTCGCAAAAACTCCTATACATAAGATGATATAAATGTGTTTAGAAACGAATGGGCAGCATACCTGATGGAAGAATGTAAACAAATAGGACAATAAAGGTGAATTCCTAATACTTATGTTATCTTTATATTGTCATTGATATCTCCCTTGTTTACAGTTAGTGAGCATCTATGATCACCCTTTCTTATGTTTCATATCCTTATATTAGTGAGTTCCTACTACTCAGTTTAAAATTGACATTAACTTTAGAAAACAACACAAGTGACATACAGAAAACCGAGAAAACGTGTTCGGATTGTTTTTATACTTTAGGAAAACGATCAAATATTCATTTTTGATGTGTACGAATTGAATGCACCTCAATCTGACGTACGGTGTGACCGGAAAGGATAAAAGTGTCTGATATCAGTTTGAAATTTACATTAACTTTAGAAAAAAACACAAATGACATACGGAATACTAAGAAAACGCATTCGGATTGTTTTTATACTTTAGGACAGCGATCCATGAGTCATTTTTGATGTGTACGAATTGACCGCACCTCAATCCGACGCACGGTGTGACCAGTATGGCTAAAAGTGTCTGATATCAGTTTCAAATTGACATAAACTTTAGAAAACAACACAAGTGACATACGGCAAACCGAGCAAATGTGTTCGGATTGTTTTGATACTTTAGGACAATGATCCATGAGTCATTTGTGACGTGTACGAATCGACCGCACCTTAGTCCGACGCATGGAGTGACCTATAATGCTTTTCATTAGATAAAGAATAAGTATTTATTAAATGAGATAAATCATCCAAAAACATATTGATTTTACATTATTCCCTTTCATTGTTATCGGAATGAAAACATTTGAGTTTGAATTTTCATATTTTAGTTTCAAATTTCCATATTAATGTATTCTTTCATATTAATGTTTTAATTTATTTCATTATTTTATTACTAACATAATATTTGTTTTCTTATATAGGTGAATTTTTTTCCTTGAGTTCGGATGCTTTGTTCGGCAACAAATATCATGGATGACAATTTTTTAGAGCGGATCATGAATATAAAAGGATGAAACATGAATTTTTATAACTGTTGTTGAATAATTGTAATTGTAACCATGTAAAAAAAAATTTGAAATGTATATAGCAGTGTGTTTTTTTTGTATTCATGATGTTAAGTAAATGTATTACCATTATCTGTCAAAATATTGTGTGCGGGTGATATTTTGTGCAGGTGTGCGTGTGCTATTTTGTGCAGGTATTCTGGTTTATGTAGGTGTGAAGGTGTGCAGGTTCTGTTTTGCAGGTGCAGGAGAAGGTGCCTTTATCAGCGCTTTTTTGAGCACTGATAAAAGACATTTTTAACAACGCTAAAAGAGCGTTGATGAAGGACCCCCTTTATCAGCACTCCTAAAAGAGCTGATATAGGCTACCTTTATCAGTGCTTTTTTTAGCGCGGATAAAGGGGACCCCCCCCCCCTTATATACGCCGGCATTAACAGCACTTTTCTAGTGCTGTTAATGTCGGTTTTTAGCACTAATAAAAGGCCAAGTTGTAGTAGTGTTTCTTCCTGCTTAGATTGTGTTGTAGTGAAGCTGTGTTTTTGTGGGTGTTTGTTTATACTGTAATGGGGTTTATTCTTCTTGTGGCTTCCTTTTATTCTCAATTATGGATTGTGTTTGTGATTCCAGTGTTTTCTCCTTTCTCCACGAGGAGGCTACAGTTAATTTATTTTCTTTTTCATCTACTTGATAGTTTTTTCTAAAACTATTACCTCTAGTTTATGGTTTTCTATGCTTCATTGACTGAAATGTGTTTTATTGTTGATGTATAACCTTGGTGTTTTGATGTTTCATGTGTTTCGAGGCTCCTTTCTTGGGAGTTTTATCCTTTTGGGTGTGGTTGGGTCATCCAATCTTGTTTGTACTTTAACTTCAATTATTTTGAATTCAATACATCTCTTTTTCCTTCTAAAAAACTCTCCATTTATTGTCACGTATATTATCCACCACTTCTATGCCATGCCATGCCAGCCCTGGTTTTGTTTTTTCAACCACCCTTTTTTTCATCATCCCTTCTCTATCTTCCATTCTTCGTCTCTTTTATGTCCTATGCCCATCCCCTCTTTTACCTTCATTAAAAATTCATCATCAATGATAGGTATTTTTTATGAATGTTTTTTAGTGTTCAGTTCCTAGTTCTTAATTTTCATATTTGAATCATTTTATATCACAAAGTGACTATGATGCTCTTCATGCTAGTGATAATGAGTTTTGGAATATCTCAATCATTCTTCTTTCAGTGAAACCATCATGTCATCCTGACAATATAAAATTGGATCCCATCAATTTTTTTAACAAGGATGTAGACCATAATTTATTTTCAATTTTTTTCATCTATGAGTATCAAAATTGTTTGAATAACATTACATTATAACTATGTGGTTACATTATTATTATTTTTGGTCTTCGTAGTTGAATGATGTTTTCCCATTATGGTGGCATAACATTTTGAATTTTAGGGATAATGTTTCTCTTTTTTGTTCATATATAGAAGATGCTTACATGTGCATTTGATGTCTTTCCATTCAAATGCCACTTAACATAGGTAAGTCTATGGTGGTATGTATATTAGGCTTTTATATGTTTTTTTATTTCATAATGGTTTAATGTTTATTTTTTAATAAAAATATTTATGTTTTATTTTTTTCTAATTGACTTTCTTGCATCTATAGAAAAATTCCTTGAAAACTATTTCATTATGCCATTGATGAGATAATTGTCTCTTTATTGTTTTAAATACATGGAAAGGTATAAGGATATTTGTATTTTATGAGTGATTGAGTATTTCAATGGATATAGTTCATATAATATTTCCATTAAACAATCATTACAAAAAAAGTGATTTTCATTAATGAAAATTGAGTGAGATAATATATCTTTTGGTAAAATTGAGAAATTTCAACAAATATTAATTTTTTTAGAGTTTATTATTTTTAATAGAATAGGTACTTACCTTTGTGTGGTATTGTTGTATTATATTTTATTACTATCCTAAGAACTTACCTTTATCTCAAAATCATGTAATTTTAATCCTTAAATCTTCACAATAGTTTATTTTTATGATTTTTGTGTATGATTTATATTGTCACATATAAGTATTTTCATAGAATATAAACATTGAAAACTATTTAAAATCTCGTATCATTACCCATTCCCCATCTAGTCATAAACCTAACAAAATTATTTTCAAATTATAATTCATTTTTTTTTTGCCTTAGATTTTTTGTTTTTATCATTCATGTCCAAATTTATTTGTTTTATCATTGGTAAAAAATTATTGTTGTTGATGATGAAGATGTTGAGTTTTTTAATTTTTTAGGTGGATTTTGTTTTATATCCCCCTTACTTTAGGTCACCTGATTATTTTATTATCTGCTTTTGTAGGCTCTGATAACTTATTATTTGTAGGCTCTGATAACTCATCACTCACTGAAATTTCAAAATATGAGTATGTATAGTTTTTAATTCCCCCCCCCCTATTTATATTTTATATTGGATCATTATTTTCAAAGATTCTTGTTACTCTTAAAATGATTATAGAACCGATTATTATATGTAAATATGATAACTATATATAATATGCTACTGGTAACTTGAGTTCATAGTTTTTTTTCAAATATTTCCCCCTTTCCAAATCTCCAAGCATGAATCACCCCCTTCCTCTATTGTATCTAATTTCTTTTCATGTTTTTCTGGTTTATCTTGGATGTTATTATTTTGACCCACCACTTTACTAATATTTTACATAGATGTTCATGAACACCCACATCTGGAGAACTCTCTAGATTTGGTATTCCTTTTATCATATGCTCGCGTGTATTTTTAGTTAAGATTGATTATGAATTTAGATAAAAATAAATTGTCACAATGATCATAAATTCTCATCTTTTGATTGGATTTTGATTTATAGATCATGAGGTATTGGGTTGTAATGGTTGGTAAGGAAGTGATGGTTCAAATATTCAACATCATTCCATGTTTCATGTTTACTGGGTTATGTATTTTTTGTGTCTTTTTTCTTGGTTGAATTGTTATTAATCCTATTTAGTCTTATATATAGATGAAGAATATAAAATTCTAGTTTATTTGAAGATAGTTTACAATGTATAATTAAATATGGCCTATGTAAAATTGTTTTTTTATGTTGTGTGCATCCTTGATGATTTCTGGTCATGAAAAACATTGATAATTTTATTAAAACTATTTTCTTTTTGTTTGGTCATGATAATAATGATCTTAGAATTATGATGCTTTTACTTGATGTTAACAAGAAAATGCATAATATAATTGATTCCATGATCGTGTATATAATGAAGAGTTAAATGGTTTCTTCATTAGTGATTGGTGATGATGCAGTGTGTAGAGAAATTAGGGAGGTATGTCTATGTTAATATTTTGATACCTCATAATTGTTTTAGTAATCTCACACACCTCTTTCTTACCCTTGATTATTTCTCTTGTTATGGTTTGAAACGTAAATTCATAACCTGATTTCAAAGAAATAAAAAAAGTTGATTGGTGAAGGATTATTTGAAAAGAGACAAGAACCCAAATGTGTTCAAGTTCTATGATCATTGTAATGACTTCCTTTGTGGGTTGGATACATCATAAGGTTTCTTCATATCACTCCTTAGTTTTAAAGATAGGTATTCCATTTTTTTCAACATGTGAAATAGAAATGATCCATTGAATAATTCAGTTTCTCATTATGCTTCTTATGTTGGTCTTGATTTTATGCATATTGTGTGGAATGGGCATGACCCACCCTTAGTTTCTCTTTATAATTTTTTACTAGATTTTATACAATTGAGTATTTTTGAATTTATGATGATATGATATTTTGAAAAAAAAATGGTGTCTAGCATGGCGCAGTGACGGTGCCCTGAGTTCATTGGGATGACCAGCTAATGGTCTTTATGGTGGGTTGGAACTTAAGTATGGTACTCTCAGAGGCATAATTTTAAAAAAAGTATCTCTGGATGTATAAAAATGTCACAATAGCTTCAATTATAAATATGTTTCTAGGAACATAAACTATGATTTTTGAATTAGGTGCACACACTATCGGTTTTTCATTTCAATCAAGGTATGGATTCTACTTATTTTCATTTTTATGAATCTGTCTTTATTGAAGGTTCTCCATGCACTCATGTAAAAAATCATGCCCAAGTACATCTAGTACTGAGCTGATAGAGGATCCTAGTCATTCCATGGGTAATACATGAATATTCTCTCAAATGTAAGTTATTATAATAATATTTCTTCCTGGGACTAGTGTCGGATGTTGTTAGTGCAGTCTTCTTCCTTAGTGAACACTGGATGCTAGTGGAATGAAGGAAATAGTGGAGGTTATGTTTATTGTTGCATAATTTGAGTCTAAGGGGGTGTTTTCAGTTGCTTGAAAATTATGTTATGGTTGGTGGCTTATTTATCCTAGATTGGTGTTCATTCCCTTTTGTAGTGTCATTGTATGCAGATTTCTTTCCTATACTTTCTTGTAATGAATTTTGTATTCACTGGAGGTTCTGGTGTTATAAAACTTGATTTGGTCACAAAGGTTAGCATTTGGTTTATAACTTGATGTTTTAAGTTTTCTATCTTCTACTTCTGTTGTGTTTGGAGTTGTCGGATGCATGTAGAAAGTGTCTCAAATATGGTGTTTCTATTTTCTTGGATTTTCAAAGATGGATGATGTAGCTCAATCATGTTTCACTGGATGAAACTGGAGTCTGAGTCTAGATTCAGTAATAGCTCAAATACGGAATCTATAATGTGGGGTTTGACTATTTTATTTTTTTGGTTTTGGTTGATTTATAATGGTTCCCACTTAACCAGTAAAATTGGTTTTCTCCAAAACACAAAAAAAAAAGTGGTCAATAAGTAGATGCCCTTATCCAACATTAAAAATGTTATGATTTATTCTTATCACTCGTGAATATTATAATAATCAACATTGATTAATTCAAATATATGAATATTGTGTGATCCATGATAATGACATTTGTTTTCTAAAATTTAATTTCTATTCATAAAAGTGATTAGAGCTAGGGAATGCACACAAGGAAACACAAATTTTGGTGTAAGTTCACTGAGAATTGTAGGGAAGCAAAGAATAGAAGGGTGGGGAAAGACCTTGGGGTAAGTGAGGGTTGGGCTTACTAGCAGAATCATTTTTCATATCTTAACAAAAATTTTAATCTCTTGTCATCTTCCAAGCTTCAAAGAAATGAGTTATTACCTTATAAAAATTTTCAATCTTATGTTCTTGATTTGAGTCAGGGAATTTCCATGGAGCTATAGCTATTAGTTTGGTGTTATGTAGATTCGTCTTGATTCTATCTCCCACATTAAATGTAATGGATTTTTACTATTAGTTGAACAATCCAGACCCATTTTCATTTTCTAATCCATATGGTCTTATCACTTTGAATACATAAAGATATAATTATATAGGGGCATTTGGACCAAAATTTATAGGTTTGAGTTTATAATATTATGTTGATGAATGTATACTACATTCTTCATTTTCATTCTAATTTTTTTGTTTATGTTTTGTTTTTTATTTGATATTTGATGGTGATTTTGAGTAGTTGTTGCTTCTAAAAAAGGTTTTGAGGGTGGATTCATAGTAGATGACACCTACATTTGTGGAAATATACTTTGAGTATTAGTTTCCAATTTTGTAATTTATAAATAATAAAAAATTATCGAGTATCGATTTCTCATTGATGGGGTGTGATTGTGTATATATTTTTTATGATATATTGAAATTATTGGGATGAATTTTTTTTGATATATTCTAAATTTTTTGATACATTAGTTTTTTATTTATTTTTTATTTTTTATAGATTTTGGTGATTATGAGCAGTAGTTGCTTCTAAACAAGGTTTTGAGGGTTCATTCATAGTAGATGATAGCTATAGTTTTGGCTATGTACTTTGAGTATTAGATGATACAAAGCTATCAAGTATCGAGTAGTCATCAATGGGGCCTGATTATATATTTTTTTTATGATATATTAAAATTATTGGGATGAATTTTCTATAATATATTTGAAATGTTGTGATACATTAGTTATTTATTTATTTTATTTTATTTTTGGTGTAAAATTATTTATATCTAATATATAATAATTTATTAGGTACATTATATATATATATATATATTAATAAATACATTAAAAATATTTACCAACAAATATGATAATATTAGTGTCGTTTAAAAATGAATTATAAGAAAATATTATTTGTGGTCATTATTTTTAGTGACATATAAGATAATTTTATTAATAATAATACTAACAAAAGTACAATGTTGGTATTGCTATTATCAATAGATAAATTTGTCATATGAATCTGTTGCTAAACCTTTTTACTGACAGATATATTATCTATTGGTATAATTATAATTACAACAGAACTATTTTATCTGTTACAGAAACATTTAGCTACAAGGTTTATACCAACAATTTAATGACATGACAATTTTTTTTGGTAAAACGTTTTACCAACAGAAAATGGAACTTTAATGACAAATATACCCATATTGGGAAAAGTTGATTATTTTTCAGTGAGTGGTTTGTTTGGAACTAGTAGCATGATCGAGATCTTTTGAGAGAGTATTAGGGTCCAAAGACAAAAAAATATTAATGTTTTCAAATTTGTTGATGTTTGTAAAAAATTGTATGTACCAATGTAAATGTACAAATCAATGTTTGAAATGTTTATAATATAGTGTTTTTTTCATGTATTAATAATTTAAATTTAATTGAAATTTAATTTTTTATTTTTATTTTGCAGTGCACTATAATTTTAGTAGCACACTAATATACCATGGATTTGTGGTTGTTCTACAACAATTGGATGTCTTTTCATTTATGATGTTGTGTGACATATATATTACACTACAAAATATTTAGTTTTTTCCAATAGACGCATCTATTGGTAAAAGTACATTTTCTATTGATAAAACGTTTTACCAATTGATATATCACCAATCAATCCATATTTTTGTATTTTAAAAAGACACTTTTAAAGGATAAGTGTGAACCCAACACAAATCCAACCACAAAGCCAACCAGATACAGAATCATAACCTGTCACTAGAAAAACCAAATAACCGTGCCCAAAATTTTCTTATTTCAAATTTCAAATTTCAAAATAAAACATCCCCAATCTCATTCCATGTTCATACCTCTTCACATGACACATAACTACCTTCTCCATCCATCATATTCATCATTCAAGAAAACCACCTCCCAAGACTCTGAAATCATCGCACTGTCAACCTTATCCTTATGCCACCGAACCGCAGTCACATAAATCCATCATTTTCGACATCATCATCACCATTTCCCACTTCACTAGTGATCACCACTATCACCGAACACCATCTCGAACTCTGATCTACAACCACATCATCATCTCTATTCAAACGTCCAAACAAAACACCAAATCCCATCACCACTGTCTCAATATCTTGACCAATGACCAACACCAGAAAACAAAATCACCATCAAAGATCACCAACCACTAGTAAGAAAGATAACCAAAGGTTAAATCAGAACCTGGTAATAACCTGAAAGGAAACCAAAACAAGAGGACTTGGATTTGAGACCCAAAAGGAAGCATAGCCAGGGTTGAAACCCTAAAGGAAGACTAGGATGAAACCCTAAAAGTAAATCTCCACAACGGCATAACCACAAGGCCCAAAACCTATGTGTATCCATCGCTTCAAAATTGGCCTGGAGAGGTGCGGTGGAATGCTAGGTCAGAGCAAGGTGGAGTGGCTGAGGAAGAAAACATGGGATAGAAACCCATAGAAGAAACCCCAAAGTAAAAAAGGAAGAAACTAGGAATGAAACCCAAGAAAGAAGAACTAACTCCAAAAGAACCTAGAAATATGACGTCTGCCAAACTGCTTTCCCAAAACCTCAGAGTATCCCTCGCTCCAAATCTAACCTAGATATAAGCATAGGAACTCAAGGTCAGAGTGCAGTAGAGGCAGCTGGGGGGAAACCAAAACGACTTCACAGAGAAGGGAGGCGGAGTGAGGAGGGAAAACCCTGAGAGGAGCAAGCGAGGGAGAAGAAGAAACCAGGAGAAAGTAGAGTGAGAAAGGGAGAGAAGAGAGAACCAGAAAGAAGCGGGGTGGAGGATATGACACCGTCAGGGGGGGTTGAAACCCTAAGAGGTGGAAGGTGGAAGGTGATTTGATATCTCTAAAGCTCCAGGTGAATAAGGCACCATGGTTCATAACATGTCCACAAAAGATATATCTCGGTCACTAAACTATCATCAAAAACTATTTCACTAAATGTTATTGCGACTGATAAAATAGTTTTGTTACAATTATAATAATACTAAAAAATAATATATATATTGGTCAAACTATTTAGAAACAAATTCATTTGAAAAAATTTCTATTGGTAATAATATTACCAAAATATAATATTTGTTTATAAATTGCATTTAAATAAATATTATAAATTTTTATTACTAAAAAAATTTCATATTATATTTATTAATTTATCATATATAATACAACTATTTTAATTATTAAACAAAAATTCTTTTCACACATTAAACCATAAAAAATATTAATTATATTAATAATGAAATCTAATACAAAATGAATCAATACATGGTTGAAGTTGCTTTATACCAAAAAAAGATTTTAAAAACACAAAAAACCCTCATCTGCCCCACCCCTACATGGAAAAAGGGTATGTTGTGATCCTTCAATATGTATATTGACTGCAACCCTCTGGAATCTAGACATTTTCCACCATGGTAGAAGAATAGTTCCTCCTAATGGCTAGACACCAAAGATCTTACGTCACCCTAACAAGTAGGTTATTAGAAGAAACAAATCATGCCAATAGCACCAGTACCAGGGAGGAACATTAAGTCACTACTATCCCACACCCTTTAGGTCTAATATCTTACCACACAAAACCAAAGATCATACTAAAAAATCAGGGAAAAATATCAACATGAATTGAAACCAAAATAGAAATAAAAGTATAAAAAATGATGTATATAGAATAATTTTTTTTTACCCAACTAGCCTCTAATTTTAAAAACAATCCACTAAAAAAGAACCTGAAATGATCGTTGAGTCGCATAAGTAATGAAACCACCTGTAATGGACCTGACTTGGAACTCTATACTCTACCTGATGTGAACCAACCACAAAACCCAAACACAAAAAAAGAGGATACCCACAAATAATTGAAAAATATCTATATTAATTGAAACCAAAATAGAAATAAATAAAAGTATAAAAAATTATCTACATAGAATGAACATTATTTACCCTACTAACCTTTAATTTTAGCTACAATCCGATAAAAAAGAACCTGAAATGCCACTGAGTAGATTTAGTAATGAAACCGCCTATAATGGATCTAACTTGGATCTTTATGCTCTACCCAATGTGAACCATCCACAGAAGCCACATACACCAAAGATCTCACCCACAAATTAGTGAAAAATATCTGTATGATTTGAACCCAGGATAGAAAAAAAATGAAATTATAAAAAAAACAGCAGAGAATGAGCATTTTTTACCCTACTAACCTCTAATTTTAGCAACAATACACTAAAAAAGAACCATAAATGCTTACTGAGTATCACTATTAATGAAACCTATTGAAATACTCACTTTTTAAAGCTAGTTTGAAGAATGTATTGGGGAAAGAGGCCCCCTGGGGGTGTATCCTAGTGGTTAGGCCCTTGAGGGGTCTTGCGGGAGGTCTTGAGTTTGAGTCTCCCTGAGTACTTGTAGGTGTCATAGATTTTTTTTCCTTTGTATCCCCCTCCCAAAAACTATTGTAATGAATTGGGTCAAGAGGATTTCAGTAGTGCTGGTTGGATATAAGGTAAGTGGACTGGCATTTTTGATATTGTTGATGTTGTGTTAGCTAATGCTGGTTATGCTGGTGTTACAGGAGGGCCATTGAGTTGTTTTAGGAAGTACTGGGAACATGGTATGAAATGGGAACTCTGGTGCTGGATTAAGTTCAAATGAAATTTAAAATTATGTAATTGCTAATTTTGTGAGAGTAGATGTAGATTCACAAGAGTTTTGCGGTATTTAAAGAAAATTTTCACATCAACACAGGTCGAACTATGATGGAAGTTCTTCTCTAGTGATCAGAGGTTCAAACTTGAAAAAGTGGCCTAATGAGGGGGGTTCCCCATCTACTTCTACTTGAACTAGAGTGCTTTAGAATGTTGTAAGTTTTAGAGAATAATAACATCTTGGGAACTAATGTGGTCTATTGTAGCTTCAGGGTAGGAAGCTCAAACCCTTTTTGGGCCTACACCTAGGACATCAAAGAACTATTGATCTGAAACAACCCCTTTATGTGGAGCAGGGATCATGTGAACAGGGATTGGGAGGGATACATTCCATATCAGAACCTTCAGGGTAGGTTGTACTTTCTAGACACGTATCCAGGTAGGATATTCTTTTTGACAAGCAAGGAAGCAGTGACTGGGTTGGGTGGACAGGGAATATCACGGCAGGTCACCCCTAAGGGGAAGTTGTCAACTAATGTAGGATCAACTGGTTAAACTGGTACATGAGTAGGGTAATAGTCCTCAGGTAGTAAAGGGGAAGGATGTATTCACTAGAAAGGATCAAGTCGTGCTGTTTCATGCGTAATTTTTTAATGCTTAGCCAGTGGATGTGTATTTTAGTGCTATTACTCAATAGGACTAGTCTACTTCCTCTAAAATACAAGAGGATATTGATTGTCAAATACAGTTGAGCAAGATTAAAGGTAACTTGGGTGATATAGAGGATGAAAATATACCACTTAATATGATCTCTTACAAAAATATTAAAAAATCTTGATCCTTAGTGGGAAACTAATAGTGATTTTGTTTTTTTAGGTTTGGCCATGTATTTCCCCTTCTTCCCCTATGCACCCTTTCCCTTTTTTCAATAAATTTGAACATGAGAGGATTTTTATACTCATGCTTCAGGATTTTTATGATTATTTTATATGGTATAAGAAATTCATAATATTATAGATAGAGGATGAGGAGGTGATGAAGCAAAAATAGAAAAAAAAATTGTGTGCCTTAGAAAAAACATAAAACAACTGCATCCTTATACCCGTTAGAGGATTATTTTATTAACATGTAAAAAGCTAACAAAAATAATATGTTGTCATGATAAGTAATTTATAGAAACAAAACAAGGTTCTTTTACATATTAAGGTGGTAAATGAAAGACTTTACGCTTTGGTATATGAATGAAATAAAATTTCCAATAGTTTTTATTCTTTTTTATAAATGGTGAAATAATTAAGGCATGAATGGGTTAACTAGGATTTCATAATAAATTTTTATCAACCCACTATTAGATATATTTATCAAATAGATTTAATTTCCTTAGAAAAATTCTAGACATCCCTTATAATCTGGACACAATTGACAAACAAAGCCTAATAATCACTTAATTGTAAGCATGAAGTTCTATGGTTGGGGTATGTAATCAATTTTGATACTCACATATTTTAGATACTTAGTAAATTATAAATCATCATACCACAGATCCATAGGCATCCTAGCCAGAAAAAACTACACTAAATGAGGTTCCATGTGGATCAATGATCGAAGAAACCTCACAAACCCTCAACTTCATAAAACAAGAATTAACTAGCCGGAATTAATATGATCAGTCAAATATGGGAAAAAGCATCACATATTCTCAGATCATTAGACATATTGAACAAAATTGCAATGAAAATCTCATATCTATAAATGAAATAATATGTGAATCCCTAAATCACCCACTTTCACTCACCACTCATGCAGGCAATAATCATCAATCCAAATAACCTCCTTGAAACCTGCTGATTCAAGACTGATGATAAATCAAAAACTGAACACCACCCAGCTACACAATTCCCTGGAGTGAAACAACTACCATCAAAGATGTGTAAGATTAAATCCCCAAAATACCATCATCTATGTTTTCCCATAGACTTGCAATGCCATCTGAGTAGATCATACCAATCATAAAGGGGATAGAGAACTGATCCCTGTGATCAATTCCAAGATGAACATTTGATGCTTGATACTGCTTGACTAGAACAAGCCATTGAAAACCCCTGATATCCAAGATTCCCCTGATCCTGCAACCCCAAATCATAAGTCATGAAGAAGTAATGATAGATCTAGATGGAGGATGATAGAGAAATGCAACCATGATATCTGATCCGAATATAGGATGACTGAAAGATCGACTGCCAACATCTACCAAAAACATGATGAAGCACACATACAGATGAAACCCTCACAATGTGAAGAGGAAGGAGGCTCGATTTCATTAAAAATATAATAAAACATACAATAAAAAATATAATAATAATAAAATAATATCATTGATAAGTATAATAAAATATAATAATTAATTACATATAATAGAAATATAATATTTTCAAAAAATGTTTCTGAATGTTTTTTAATGGTGGTTTGCCCCACTTCTCCTAAAAAATACGATTCAACCACACATTTCAGAAGCCATTCGGAACACTTGTGATTTTTATGCTATTTGATGAGAGATTTTATTCTCCCAATGGAGTTTGATCTCTGAGTTCTTGACTAGTCCATGGAGTTAGAATATGGGTCTCATCGTTTTCCCACTTGTGTCATCTCTGATATCTGGGCATTTCAATATCATCATCGCCATTGAAACCCTTAGATGGTGGCCATCGACTTTCGCCGCTTTCACCTCCATCGATGGCACACCATGATTAGCCACTGAAAGTGGATAATATTCATTGTCAATATCTTAATAATAATGTGTTCCAATGTCTATAAACATCATTTTTATTGCATTATAGAAATTGAACTTCATTTCTCATCTTAAATGCAATTAAAGTTTAAAATGAAAATTTGGGACCAATCATTCATCAGTTTATGGACAACATTATATTCATTTTATGAATTTGATATTTTGGGATATGATTAATCACTTTTTTTGGAACATTTTTTCTTTTAGTATCGATGGATGAATCCCAATTTAAGATAAAGATTTTTGGGGATGAATGCAGAACTTTTCTAGAGAAAGCATAATGGGCCTAAGGCCCATCAAACAAAAGTGGGGCCCACAAACCAATCCCAATGAAGTTAAAATTTTTACTGAATAAAGATAAAAATATGGGGATCATTTTATTCAACTATGGACAGAGCTAATTCTGAAGTTTTCATGATGATAAAGTGATCTGAAGTTGAGATTTAAATGGTGGGCCCGATATGAATGCACATATATTTGTCCCACCATTTAGATCATAACGTTCCAACAGATTCACCAAATGACCCGAAATTTTTACAGAGAATAGAGGAAAAATTTTATAGAATATTTTACTTCTACGACCACTTAGAATTCAGCCTCCTTAAATTAAAAATTTACACATCAAAACGGTGGATGAATCTGGATGAATTTTCGGGTCAACTTCGAAACGTCAAATTTCCTTGATTTTCTCACCCTCCTTTTAACTCTCCCAATTAATGGAGATGTAATTTATTATTGGGGGTGTATCTAAGGATTTTAATATGACTATATAAGGATCTGGTGGTGAAGGTAATTATTATCAGATATTTTTGTTTGGAATGGAAGTTTTTATTTTCTTTCAATTGTATTGTCATGCTTTCATTTTGTAAACAATTTGTCAATTTCTCCCATGTAAGTTTTTCGTTCACCTTAATTTAATTAATAAAATATCATCATCATATTCTTATTCTTAATTTCTTATTTCTTTTTTCCATATCATGTTGATACAATTGCCTTAGGTAGTGAGGTTATTCACATTATCTTTTTTGAAACTCTTCACACAACGGTGGAGTGATTGTTATTTATTTTGTTTCTTCTTCTCCAATTCTATCATCATAAGTCTACTACCTGCTTTCATTGATATAATAGCATCAATGGAGGGATAATCCTATAATGGGTTGATCTAAGGGAGTATAAAAGGGTGAATTTGATGTTATTTCTTAATTTAATAATTCTTAATCAATTCTATTTTTGAGATTTTAATTCAATGATGTATGTTATCCTTTAAACTCACCAATTTTAAGGATACACATCCCGAGTGATAAAATTATCCTCTAACTTGGAGTTCTCAGCAATATTAACCTCCAATTGTATAGGTTATTAGCCTTAGGATAGTGAAAACTTAAAATTTGTGAGTGATTTGGGATGGTTGTATTTCGTTAAAGGAAACACTCAAATTTAAGACATTAAAATAATTTTAAAATAAATCCATCCAATACACCCAATGAGATAACCAAGGATCAACTCATTCTTTTAAATTGAATTCACTTAAGTCTTTAAACTATCAAATAATCCAATCAATTCAAACCAAAGTTGGCCACTTCATAGCCAAATCAACACCATCAAATCACCTTCTTAGAATGCATGTTTCTTAGGTTTCTTCTTAGGTCTTTGAGGATCGATAACCCAAGCCATACTACAATGACCGCTTACACCATAAAACTTGGGTAAATTTGGTCACAACCAAACTTTGGAACCATTTCCAGGGACCAATTAAGTCACCTTATAACATCTTTCTATTCACCCCAAATTATCTATTCTCACCCTAATTTCTCTTCTCTATTCCCCTGTCTATTTCTGTGTGTCCAATGAATCCCAAAACCAATTTTCAATAAACTCTAATGGATATTATTCCACAATACCCATTGATAGACCAAGGCTATAATCAACTAGAAAATCAATATTTTAAATCACCTCACATAGGAAATTTCATCGACCAAACCTTGATTTAATACACCACACCAGATGAGATGTACAATAAATGGGATGCTGATTGTTTAAAGGATCAATTTCCATACCTCTTGAGGATAATTGAAGAGATCAAACTTAATGAATTTCATGATATCAAAACATCTATCAATATTAATTCTAAAAAAATTCTTGAAAATTTGTGTCAAAAATGGTTAAAATGAATTAATAAGTTTCATCAATGAGATTAGAAATACAAAGCATTGAGACTTATGAGAAACTCATTCCCTCTCAGGATGTCCTTTCCTCATCACTGATAGAAGAATATTTTATCCCAAAAACCACTCATGAATTTAAAAAAGAACTAACCTTTGGATATGGGATAACTGAATAAGATCAATTAAATGTTGAAATGTCTTTAAATCATGAGGAAATTGATTTTTTTGACTCAAAAGAAGAAAATTTGACATCATGGATTGAGTTTCTTGAATATAACTCCATTGATAAATTTTCAAAATTACCAATAATTGAACCATTAGGAGAGATCACAAACAATGAGTCCATACCCATTCCAGATATTCAACTGGACAATTTTGTGGATGAATCATATTTTCAAAAGGAACCAATTCTTTCAAAATGTTTTGTAGAAGAAACAAATTTGGATTCAAATTTCCATTCTTCTTTGGAAACATTTAATCAAACTGAACTAATCGTTATAATCCTTACTTCTCCACTAAACAATCCCCTCATTTATGATAACCAATACCATTAAATTGTCATTAATTTTCATCAAGAATCCCACAAAGGAGAAATGACCCTTGAAATCATAGGAAAGACTCTAGATGAAACTCAATAAACCATTACCAAAATTCCTTGGAATTTCACACTCATTGATAAACATGGGATTTCACATAAAACAAATTTTAAACAAATAATAAATCTCAATCTTGTTGAAGTGTAGAAATATGGGTTCATTAAAATGTTGAAAGTTGGAATTGGATAAGTTAGGGGGTACAAGTCGATCTAATGATATTAAAAAAAAGCACTGCATGGGAGGCAACCCATGATTTTTATGTTTCCAATCATTGTGAATCATTTTTTTATTTTTATTTTCATTTAAAAATTTACCAAAAGTTGTTGACATGTTCTTCTTTTATGAGTAAGGATGGGTATGAAAGGGGAGCGTCATATTCATTTGTGTCACATGATGTGATCCCTGAGTAATACCTTACCCATAAATTTGAAAAGATGACAATGTATCATCAGTTTATTTTGTTTTTTTGTTTTTAGGTTTAAAAAAACCTGAATATGATAGTACCTTAGACTATTGACTTGTTCTTATATTATGAGTATGGATGGGTATGAAAGGAGAGTTCCATATTCATCTGTGTCATGTGGCGTGATCTCTGAGTAATTCCTTACCCATAAATTTAAAAAGAAGACAATGTATCCTCAGTTTATTTTGTTTTATTTTATTTTTATGTTTTTATAGGTTAAAAATAAAAAATTGAAAAAATAAAAGGACACGTCATAGGTTATGGGGCAAATATCATCACAACCGTCTAAGCTGCTGAGACTCGAAACCAAGATTGAAGGGAGACTGTGGCACACGCTTTCATCATCAACCACCAGGTGACATCATTCCATGATTATAATTTTAAATTTTCTATTTGAACACCTATCTCATACCCCCTTCTAAGTTTTCTCTAAAAATTGGGGACAATGTTATTTTATGTTGGGGGAGATAAAAAAAATATTTTTTTGTGAATAAAAACATGCATGAAAAAAAATTCCATTACCATTGAACATGATAACACACATTGCAAACTCTGAATTTGGATATCAAACTATTTTTCATGACTTGATTTTGATTTTAATGCAAGTTTAAGTTCATGAGCATAGTTTTTGGAAAGTGTGGTTGTTCGATGTGATTTTTCAAAGTTTACATTTTCATCCTCTTAATAAAAATGACACAATGCACATCTACTAGATCTTGGGTGTAAATTTGAGTTCTTGGGTCCCTTTCATTATATAATATGGTTCTAGGGTCACTTTTAGTTTAATTTGAGTATCCAAAAAAAACAAAAAAAAAATTGAAAAAAAAAATAATGACCACATAGAGTAGTGTTTTGTCCAAATGTGTGGTGTCCAGAACTTGGGGATTGTGACTCCATATTTTTCTTGCCCAGAGTTAGGCTTTATATCTCTATTTTAGAGCATTAAATTGACAATATGTGTGGCATCTAGCACTTGGGGATAGTGACTCCATAGTTGTCTTACCCAGAGTTAGTCTTTTCATATCTATTGTGGTTAAAAAAATCAAAAATAAACAAAAAAATAAAAAAAATGGATACTCATCTTAAGGTTTAATGTGATTCTCACCTAGCGCTTCCATTTTTTCCCCTTGAATAATAAAATGGGCCCCATGTCTTTTGTGATGCACAACACTTTATCATGATAAATTGTAATTGGATGAATTGTGGTGATGAATTTGAACAAAGGAATGGGCTTGGGCTTGGGATATTCTTATAGACCTAGCTTGTTTTAAATAATTTTTATGGGTTTCATATTTTTTTTGGTATGAGGTCTTTGGGTGAGCAATGTGTATTAAAAAAATTTTGGAAAGAGGGAATTCGAATTTCACATTAGATATATATTTTGCTCCGGACTATCAAAACTCAAGTTGGGGCGTGATTAGAAGCTGAAAGTGGATAATATTTATTTTTAATATCTTAATAATAATGTGTTCCAATGTCCATAAACATCATTTTTCGTGTATTATAGAAATTGAACTTCATTTCTCATCTTAAATGCAATTCAAGTTTAAAATGAAAATTTGGGCCCAATCATTCATCTGTTTGTGGACAACATTATATTCATTTTATGAATTTGATATTTTGGGATGTGATTTATCACTTTGTTTGAAACATTTTTTCTTTTAGGATCGATGGATGAATCCCAATGGAAGATGGAGATTTTTGGGGATGAATGCAGAACTTTTCTAGAGAAAGCATAATGGGCCTAAGGCCCATCAAACAAAAGTGGGGCCCACACACCAATCCCAATGAAGCTAAAATTTTTACTTAAGAAAGATAAAAATATGGGGATAATTTTATTCAACTGTGTCCAAAGATAATTCTGAAGTTTTCATGATGATAAAGGAATCTGAAGTTGAGATTTAAATAGTGGTCCCGATATGAATGCACATAAATTTGTCCCACCATTTAGATCATAACATTCAAACGGTTGCACCAAATGACCTGAAATGTTTAAAGAGAATAGAGGAAAAATTTTAGAGAATATTTATCTTCTACTACCACTCAGGATCCGGCTTCCTTAAATTACAAATTTACATGTCAAAATGGTGGACGAATCTGGATGAATTTTTGGGTAAACTTCGAAACGTCAAATTCCCTTGATTTTCTCACCCTCCTTTTAACTCTACCAATTAATGGAGATGTAATTTATTGTTGGGGTGTATCTAAGGATTTTAATATGCCTATATAAGGATCTTTTGGTGAAGGGAATTATTATTGAATATATTTTTTTGGAATGGAAGTTTTTATTTTCTTTCAATTGTATTGTCATGCTTTCATTTTGTAATCGATTTGTCAATTTCTCCCATGTAAGTTTTTCGTTCACCTTAATTTAATTAATAAAATATCATCATCATATTCTTCTTATTAATTTATTATTTATTTTTTCCATATCATGCTGATACCATTGCCTTAGGGAGTGTGGTTATTCACATTATCTTTTGTGAAACTCTTCACACAACGGTGGAGTGATTGTTATTTATTTTTTTTCTTCTTCTCCAATTCTACCATCATAAGTCTAATACCCACTTTCATTGATATAATAGCATCAATGGAGGGATAATCCTATAATTGGTTTATCTAAGGGAGTATCAAAGGGTGAATTTGATGTTATTTCTTAATTTCATAATTATTAATCAATTCTATTTTTGAGATTTTAATTCAATGATGTACGTTATCCTTTAAACTCACCAATTTTAAGGATACACATCCCGAGTGCTAAAACAATCCTCTACCTTGGAGTGGTCATCAATATGATCCTCTAAGTGTATAGGTGATTATCTTTATGATAGTGAAAACTCAAAATTGGTGAGTGATTTTGGATGGTTGTATTTCATTAAAGGAAACACTCGAATTTAAGACATTAAAATATTTTAAAAAGAAATTCATCCAATACACCCAATGCGATAACCAAGGATCAACTCATTATTTTAAATTGAATTCACTTAAGTCTTTAAAATAAAAAATAATCCAATCAATTAAAACCAAAGTTGGCCACTTCAAAGCCAAATCAACACCATCAAATCACCTTCTTAGAATGCATGTTTCTTAGGTTTCTTCTTAGGTCTCTGAGGATTGATAACCCAAGTCATACTACAATGACCGTTTACACCATAAAACTTGGGTAAATTTGGGTGCAACCAAATTTTGGTGCCATTTCCGGGGACCAAGTAAGTCACCTTATAACATCTTTCTATTCACCCCAAATTCTTTATTCTCACCCTAATTTCTCTTTTCTATTCCCCTTTCTATTTCTGTGTGTCCAATGAATCCCAAAACCAATTTTTAATCAACTCCAATGGATTATCTTCCACAATACCCATTGATAGACCAGGGCTATAATCAACTGGAAAATAAATATTTGGAATCACCTCACATAGGGAATTTCATCGACCAGACCTTGATTGAATACACCACACCAGATGAGATGTACAATCAATGGGATGCTGATTGTTTAAAGGATCAATTTCCATAGCTCGCGAGGATGATTGAAGAGATCAAAATTAATGAATTTCATGATATCCAAACATCTATAAATCCTAATTATGAAAAAATTCTTGAACATTTGTGTAAAAAAATGGTTTTAAATAATTCAGAAGTTTCATCAATGAGATTATAAATACAAATCACTGAGACTTATGAGGAACTCATTCCCACTCAAGATGTCATTTACTCATCACTGATAAAAGAATCTTTTATCCCAAAAACCACTCATGAATTTAAAAAGGAACTAACCTTTGGATATGGGATAACTGAAGAAGATCAATAAAATGTTGAAGGTTCTTTAAATCAGGAGGAAGTTGATTTTTTGGACTCAAAAGAGGAAATTTTGACATCATGGATTTATTTTCCTGAATATAACTCCATTGATAAATTTTCAGAATTACCAATAATTGAACCATTAGGAGAGATTAAAAACAATGAGTCCATACCCATTCCTGATATTCAACTAGACAATTTTGGGGATGAATCATATTTTTAAAAGGAACCAATTCTTTCAAAATGTTTTGTAGAAGAAACAAATTTGGATTCAAATTTCCATTCTTCTTTGGAAAAATTCAATCAAACAGAACTAATAGTTATAATCCTTCCTTATCCACTCAATAATACCCCCATTTATGATAACCAAGACCATTCAATTGTAATCCATTTTCATCAAGAATACCACAAAGGAGAAATGACCCTTGAAATCATAGGAAAGACTCCAGATGAAACTCAATCAACCATTACCAAAATTCCTTGGACTTTCACACTCATTGATAAACATGGGAATTCACATGACACAAATTTTAAACAAATAATAAATCTCAATCTTGTTGAAGTGGAGAAATATGGGTTCATTAAAATGTTAAAAGTTGTAATTGGATAAGTTGGGGGGTACAAGTCGAGCTAACGACATTAAACAAAAGCATTGCATGGGAGGCAACCCATGATTTTTATGTTTCCAATCATTGTGAATAATTTTTTTTATTTTTCTTTCATTTAAAAAATTACCAAAAGCTATTGACCAGTTCTTATTTTATGAGTAAGTATGGTTATGAAAAGGGAGCGCCATATTCATCTATGTCACGTGGTGTGATCCCTGATTAATACCTTACCTAGAAATTTAAAAAGATGACAATGTATCATCAGTTTATTTTTTATTTTTATTTTTTTTGTAGGTTTAAAAAAACCTGAATATGATATTACCTTAGACTATTGACATGTTATTCTATTATCAGTATGGGTGGGTATGAAAGGAGAGAGTCATATTCATCTATGTCACATGGCATGATCTCTGAGTAATTCCTTACCCAGAAATTTAAAAAGAAGACAATGTATCATCAGTTTATTTTGTTTTATTTTATTTTTATGTTTTTATAGGTTAAAAATAAAAAATAAAAAAATTAAAAGGACACATCATAGGTCATGGGGAAAAGCTCATCACAACCGTCCAAGCCACTGAGACTCGAACCCATGATTGAAGGGACACTATGGCACGCGCTTTCATCATCAACCACCAGGTGACATCATTCCATGATTATCATTTTAAATTTCCTCTTTGAACACCTCTCTCATACCCCCTTCTAAGTTTTCTTTAAACACTGAGGATAGTGTTATTCTATGTTGGGGGAAGATAAAAAAATTATTTTTTTTGTGAATAAAAAAATGCATGAAAAGAAAAATTCCATTACCCTTGAACATGATAACACACATTCCAAACTATGAATTTGGATATCAAATTATTTTGCATGCCTTTATTTTGATTTTAATGAAAGTTTATGTTCATGAGCATAGTTTTTGGAAAGTTCATTTGTCCGATTTGATTTTTCAAAGTTTACATTTTCATCCTCTTAATATAAATGCCACAATGCACGTCTACTGGATCTTGGGTGTAAATTTGAGTTCTTAGGTCCCTTTCATTATAGCATAGGGTTCTAGGGTCACTTTTAGTTTAATTTGAGTATCCAAAAAAACAAAAAAAAATTGAAAAATATAATGACTGCATAGAGAAATGTTTTGTCCAAATGCATGGCATCCGGAACTTGGGGATCGGGACTCTATAGTTGTCTTTCCAAGAGTTAGGCATTATATCTCTATTGTAGAGAATGGAATTGACAATATTTGTGGCGCCCGGCACTTGGGGATCGTGAATCCATAATTGTTTTGCCCAGAGTTAGTCTTTTCATATCTATTGTGGTTAAAAAAATCAAAAAAAATCAAAAAAAATTGGATACTCGTATTAAAGTTTAATGTGATTCCCACCTAGTGCTTCCATTTTTTCCCCTTGAACAATAAAATGGGCCCCATGTCTTTTGTGATGCACAACACTTTATCATGCTTAATTGAAATTGGATGAAATGTGGTGATGAATTTGAACAAAGGAATGGGATTGGGCTTGGGATATGCTTATGGACCTAGCTTGTTTTAAATAATTTTGATGGGTTTAATAATTTTTTGGAATGAGGTCTTTGGGTGAGCAATGTGTATTAAATGTTTTTTGGAAAAAGGGAATTCAAATTTCATATTTGATATATATTTTGCTCAGGACTAGAAAAACTCAAGTTGGGGGGCGTGATTAGCCGCTGAAAGTGGATAATATTCATTGTCAATATCTTAATAATAATGTATTAAAATGTCCATAAACATCATTTTTAGTTCATTATAGAAATTGAACTTCATTTATCATCTTAAATGAAATTCAAGTTTAAAATGAAAATTTGGGCCTAATCATTCATCTGTTTGTGGACAACATTATATTAATTTTCTGAATTTTATATTTTGGGATTTGATTTATCACTTTGTTTGGAACATGTTTTATTTTAGGATCGATGGATGAATCCTAATGAAAGATGGAGATTTTTGGGGATGAATACAGAACTTTTCTAGAGAAATCATAATGGGCCTAAGGCCCAGCAAACAAAAGTGGGGCCCACACACCAAGCCCAGTGAAGATAAAATTTTTACTTATTAAAGATAAAAATATGGGGATCATTTTATTAAATAGTGGCAGGATATAATTCTGAAGTTTTCATGATGATAAAGGGATCTGAAGTTGAGATTTAAATGGTGGGCCTGATATGAATACAAATAAATTTGTTCCACCATTTAGATCATAACTTTCCGATGGCTGCACCAAATGACCCAAAATTTTTACAAAGAATAGAGGAAAAGTTTTAGAGAATATATTTCTTCTACGACTCCTCGGGATTCGGCCTCCTTAAATTTCAAATTTATACATCAAAACGGTGGATGAATATGGATGAATTTTCGGGTCAACTTCAAAACATCAAATTCCCTTGATTTTCTCACCCTCCTTTTAACTCTCCCAATTAATGGAGATGTAATTTATTTTTGGGGGTGTATCTAAGGATTTTAATATGACTATAAAATTATATAGTGGTGAAGGTAATTATTATCGAATATTTTTGTTTGGAAAGGAAGTTTTTATTTTCTTTCAATTGTATTGTTATACTTTCATTTTGTAATTGATTTGTCAATTTCTCCCATGAAAGTTTTTCATTCGCCTTAATTTAATTAATAAAATATCATCATATTCTTCTACTTCTTGATTTCTTATTTCTTTTTTCCATATCATGTTTATACTGTTGCCTTTGGGAGTGAGTTTATTCACATTATCTTTTGTGAAACTCTTCACACAATGGTGGAGTGATTGTTATTTTTTTTCTTCTTCTCTAATTCTACCATCATAAGTCTACTACCCGCTTTCATTGATAGAATAGAATCAATGGAGGGATAATCCTATAATGGGTTGATATAAGGGAGTAGAAAAGGGTGAATTGGATGTTATTTCTTAATTTAATATTTCTTAATCAATTCTATTTTTGACATTTAAATTCAATGATGTATGTTATCCTTTAAACTCACCAATTTTAAGGATACACATCCCTGGTTCTAAAACGATCCTCTACCTTGGAGTGATCATCAATATGATCCTCCAAGTGTATTGTTGATTTGCCTTAGGATAGTGAAAACTCAAAATTGGTGAGTGATTTGGGATGGTTGTATTTCGTTAAATCAAACACTCAAATTTAAGACATTGAAATAATTTAAAAAGAAATCCATCCAATACACCGAATGCGATAACCAATGATCAACTCATTATTTTAAATTAAATTCACTTAAGTCCTTAAAATATATAATAATCCAATCAATTCAAACCAAATTTGGCCACTTCATGGCCAAATCAACACCATCAAATCACCTTCTTAGAATGTATGTTTCTTAGGTTTCTTCTTAGGTCTCTGAGGATCAATAACCCAAGCCGTACTACAATGACTGCTTACACCATACAACTTGGGTAAATTTGGGCACAACCACAACATCTTACCCAATGATGTCATCTTCTTCCTTCACACCCAGATGGACATCAATGCCCACACAATATAGGGAAGCTTTTACCACTGTCGCGTTCTCAGGGATTCCACTGCCTCCAGGAACATGTTCACTGCCATGGTCTTCCAATTGGATCTAGACCTGGACCCCGCTTTCATAGATGTGATCACATGGAAATTATTTATAGGGTTCTACAATGCTGATTTCCGAACCACTAGGCTACTCGTGTACATTGTTCATATGATAGATCATGTGCAGTATGAGGGGTGGGTGGTGGTTGGTGCAACGGAGGAGTCGGAGGAATCATTGTCTGATTATTCATCGTCAGATGAGTCATTCTCCGACGAGTCATCATCGTACACATTTATATTTTGCACATACACGCATAAAATATTTACATATATGTATTTATTTACATATATTAGAATTTATGCATAAATATATATTTGTTTATTGACACACGCATATTTATATATAAACATTACTTGTATAGGCATATATATTAATGCATTTTTATAAGGTAAATAAATGGATAATTTTTTATTTTAAATAAATTAAATAATAAATATTTATTTTCATATGGTTTATAAATTTAAAAATACATTTTTGTGTAAATATGTTTAAATATTTATTTGTACAATTGATTTATTATATGTAAATATAAGAAAATATACATACATTTATTATAAATAAAACTACAATATGAAAAATGATACAATTTCAAAACCATAATATCTATATTAATGTAAAGGCTAAGAATAATTAGAAAATTGTTAACTAATTTTTTTAAATTATTTATAAGCCATTTTTTCACTAAATATCTTATATATTAAGTGTAAATGCATTTCTAGCCTTCTATAAATCATTAATAAAATAAAAATAATTTTATTTCAGTCAGTTCAATCTTCTATAAATCATATTTAAGAAAATATATTATATTTATAGTAATATAAATGTATTTATATATATTAATATTTGATTTTTAATGATTAATAATTTTTTTATCAAATATAAATTTATGTGCATTTAAAAAAATGATGATAAGTGGTGCATTTTATCAACGTTGTAACAAAAACTTTGATAAAATAACACCTTTATTAGTGCTTTTTTATGGCGTTGATAAAAGGTGTCATTTATCAGTCTTTTTAGTAGTGATAAAAGCATATTTTATCAGTGATTTTTTCTAGAGTTGATAAAAGTACATAATTTATCTTCGTGTTTAGCTCGCACTAATAAAGGGTAGCGCATGATATTCCGCAATCTATAGGAGTTCTTTTTTACTTGCATTTGTAATGAAAATTTAATTTGAATTAAATTTTTCATTTTTTGTTGTGGTGTATTGTGATTTTAGCAGCATACTGTTGCAACATGGGTATTATTATCACTAGAAATAGCACTAATAAAGTATCCCTTTTATTAAAAATGCATTGATAAAGGGACTCTTTGATCAACTCTAAACATTATCAGTGTTTTTTAGCACTAATGAAGGACCCATTTATGAGTGTTAATTTTAGCGCTTATAAAACTTATTGATTTTCAAAGAAGTTTACAACATCTGTGTTTTTTAGCACCGGTGAAGATTATTTCTAGTCATGTTAAAACTCATATATGTAGTATTGAGGGGGTTTTTTCAAAACTAATTATTTTCTAGGATTGATGTTTTTGGTTGTTCTTATGGCGGTACATGACGTAGATATTAATTATAATAATTTTATATCAAGGATTTTTCAATCATCATACTATGAGTTTACAAAAAGCATTTTTTGATAGTCGTATTATATTAAAAAAATGGTGCATTGAAGATATAAATAAATTGATATATTTTGAATATATAAATAATAATAATAAATTTATAATTTATGTAACAGATATTTCATTCATTAAAGCATCCTTGTTTTTTTCCTTGTATAAAATTTGGGGCCGGTTTTTTATAGTTTTCATGATTGGAGAGACATGGAAGCGAGAGGGTTTAATGGATTTTTTATAATTTTAAAAAAAATTCCTAATGCTAATGTTTCCTAAACGGTGGTTTTCCCCGCCACTCCAATAAATACACTCCAAGCGCGCATTTTAGGAGCCATTCTGACTACGAAGTGGGAAGTGTTTTTAGGGCTCTACATCGCTGATTTTCGGACCATCATGATGCTCATGGATATAGTGCAGATGGATAATCACATGTGGTATGAGCCGTAGGTGGTGGCGTCATCCTCCGAGGTGGGAGAGTTGGATGTTTCATCCTCCCATGAGTCATCATCATAGGTGGAGGATTTATCCTCTAAGCCATATGAGTCAGAGTCATCATTGGAGGCTGAGGAGTCATCCTCTGAGGTGGGGGTGTCAGATTCATCTGAGGAGTCATCCTCGGAGTCCGGGGAGTCATGGGAGGTAGTGGTGGAGGATAAGGTGGTGGTGGGAGAGTCAAAGTTGTGTGTGGTGTGTTTGTGGGATATGGTAGATGGTTCTATAGGGGTGGCCATGCCCTTCTCCCACAACATCCATTTCCACTGCATATACAACTGGTTCAACACCCATCGCACTTTCCCCATCTATCATTTCAGGGTGCCTTCCAACCTTTCTGGGGTTTCTTGAGTCAGTGAATTTTCAAATTGTGAATGGGAGTATACCCATTGTGTCAAAAAATCAAATATTTTCATCACTTTGATGGTTTATGTGCTTGATTATAATCTCGAACTTAAATGGGACCACTTGTGAGGCATTATATTTTGAATGTCGTTGACATGACCGCTCATGAACAATGATATAAGAATGAGAAAATGATGATTCAGAACCAATGAGTTCTACCACTTTCTTCACCTTCACCCCCTCAAGGATAAACTATTGAACAAAATTGGTCTTAAAGATCTACCAAGTCATCCCGAATTAAAATGAGGGTGGGGAAATCAACTTCCACTAATCCAAACCCAGTCATTCAAACAGTCCCAAGACAAGAGTTTTTTTATAAATTTTATGAAAAAAAATTAAAATAACATAGGTTAATTTTTTAAAAAAAAAACTACGCTAAAAAGGAGGCATTGCCGATACCGCCTTTCTGTTGATGCAGAAAGGCGGCATCAGTGATGTCACATTTTCTTCTCTACACCGCCTTTGTCTTGGATCGATGACATGGAAAAGGCGGTAGGGGGATGCCTCATTTGCCTCAGCTCCCTATAAAAGGGAATCCCCCCCCCCTTCTCCTCACTCAATTTTTGCCTTCATCTCTCTTAAATCCTCTCTGTCTCTCTCTAAAAAATTCATTTTTTGTGCGGTTTTTTGTGAAGAATAATTTAGAAGTATTTTTATTTATTTAATTTAATGTTTTTCATTTATTTAATTGAATTATTTTCAGTTTTAAATATTTCATTTTTTAAGTATTTTAGGTAGTTCTTAATACTTTGTTTATTAGGTTGTGTAATTAGTTATATATAGTTTGAAATAATTATTATTATTAGTATAGATTAAGTGTATATTAAGTATAGATTAAGTATAGATTAAATATAGTTTAAGTATAGATTAACTTAGGATTAACTAAGGATTAAGTGCTGTGAAATTTTGGTAGCATAAATATTATGTGGTTATCTAAGCAATCAAATATCTATCTGGATACAAACAAGTGGATGTGGCTCTAGCACAGATTTACCTAGGAGTGAAAACTCCAACAAGGAATTTTGGACTTGACCCGGGGTATCCTGGTACAAGACAACGAGTCTTTCTGCACTCCTGGTTTGACACTCCCGGGGGATATGCTTAAGATGATTCATATTTTCTTTATAAACTACTAAAATATCTAAGAAAAAAATCAAATTAGTATATTTATCAATGATAAAAGGATAATTATGATATCATAGAATGAAATAAGGACAAATGAATTAACAAATCAAAGTTATTATTAGTAATTAAATCAATTTAAGTAGTTTAATTAGTTATATATAGTTTAGAAATAATACTTATTATTAGTAATGACTAATTATAGAATAATTAATGATAACTTAGAATTAAAAATGAATATATATGATTAGTTAATTATAAATAACAAATGAATATAATATGATTAAGGATTAAAGAATAAATAATTAAAGAATAACTTAATATTGATTAAATAGTGATCAATGAATGAGTGATTTGTTAAAAAATTTATTATTAGTAATTAAAGATGTTTTGTATTAAATAGTTTAATTAGTTATATATAGTTTAGAAATAATACTTATTATTAGTAATGATTAATTATATATTAATTAATGATAACTTGGGATTAAAATGAATACATATGATTAGTTAATTATAATTAACTATTGATATTTGTTACAGTATCAAAATTCTGATGAAAGAAACATTTTTGACGTAGAGAGTCATGTTTTCCTATGTGTACTGATATGGGGAGGTTATTCAAACTGAGCAAGGAGTTTCTTGTAGTACACAACCAATAACGGTGGTTAGTACAGCTGATTTTGTAACCATAAGTGACCTGCAAGAGAGAATTCGTTGTTCCTTAAATCTAGGACCCGATTAAGAGATCATGTCTATGAGCTATAGAAATTTGCAATTCCCAGCAACACTGTGGCATCTAACTTGTCCATTGGTTGCTGGTGCACAGTGGGTCCAATAAATTAATTTATTTTCTCAATGGTCAGATGGTACCATGATGGAGGTATACGTTGATGTTGCTACTATACAACAACAATGTCCAGTTGTATGAAGACGTAGAATTACAAGAGTGGTTGAAGATAGTCCACCCCATGAAATTGAGCCTATTCCAAATGATGCAGTAGAAGAGGAAAACCTAGATGATCTCTCAGATATACATGTCAATCCGACTTCCGATGAGGAGTTTCATAATGACGGATCAGATGGTGACAACAATGCTGATGAGGTGGGATCAGCTGAAGTTAGGAAGGATGAATCGAGAAATGCATTAGTTGTACATCAACCTCGACCTACAATAAATCATCCACCACTCCTTTCATATTGGCCAGATGCAATGACACGTGTGCCTGAATTCAAAAATAATTTTCTCACACCAGAAACTGAGTTCCCCGGAGTTGTACCAGATAGGTTTAGTGAGTTAGACAAAACCTTATATATTGGAAGTAATTTTCCAAGTAAATATGAATTAAAAATCATGCTAAAGAGATTTTATATTGAGAGGCACTACAGCTATATAGTTCACGAATCATGCCATAGTAAATATGTCATATGGTGTGAGAAGTATGGGGATGATTGTAGATTTCAATTGAGGGTGATTCTGAACATTACATTTGGAGGTTGGAGAATCTTGAGGATTGAGGTAGATCATACTTGCGTTCATCCAAGCCTCACACAAGATCATACCTAATTGAATGCAGAATTTGTGTCATTTATTATTGTTGAGATGATTAGGACATGTAAAGATGTTCCAATATCCCTTGTGCAAGAGAATATTCAATAGACATTCAGTTGTGAGATTTCCTATAATAAGGCATGGATGGTGAAACAGAAGGCAATTGTGAAGGTCTATAGTGATTGGGATGACTCATATCGGGTGTAGTTGCAATTTCTATCCATAATGAGGCATCATAACCAAGTTGTCTTTCATATGGATAAAAACGAACATGTGTCTCACAATAACTGACTTGATCCATCTTGTGTTTAATTTCATCGGTTGTTATGGGCATTCCTTCCCTGTATCTCTGCATTTCGTTTCCGAAAACAGTTTATTCAGATTTATGGAACATTTCTATAAGGAAAATACAAGGGCATATTGTTGATTGCGGTAACCCAAGATAGAAACTGTGCACCTCTTCTGCTTTCCTTTTCCATTGTAGAGAAACAAAACTATGAATCATGGAGTTGGTTTCTGGCATGTATTAGCAACCATTTCACCAACATTTGGGGTGTTTGTTTGATATATGATCACCATTGAGAAATTAATGAGGCAATCAATGCGGATCCTGATACATGGAGATACCCAAATGCACATCATCGTTTCTGCATTAGACACATTTCTAGAAATGTGCATAAAAATTTTCACAATGAACCGATGAAGAAGGCAATCATGAGGCTTGGTACGCATTGTATTTGTTATTTTTTACTATTTCAACATAAAGATAAAATAAAATTATGTGAAATATCATCTATTATTTATAGAATATGAGTCAGACCAACAGTGGTTTGAAGAAAGTTTTGAACAAATCCACCATGCTAATCAAGAAGTTTATGATTATATGATGCGGATTCTAAAAGAGAAATGGACATTGGCATATGACGGGGGGAAGAGGTATGGACACATGACGACAAACATTGTATAGTGCATCAATGGTGTCTTCAAAAGGCTTTGCAAGCTACCTATAACCACCCTAGTTCAGGAGAAATTATATTGATGTGTGAAGTACTTTGTTGATAGACAAAAACTATCATCAGATAGAATACAGCAGGGGCTAAGATGCGGAAGACACTTTCAACGAGAGACTGAAAAGAATATTGAGGAAGCTTCTGGTTATCATGTATGTCTTTTTCAATGAGAATACTCCCGATTTGAAGTTAAAGAGTGCTCAGACCCCATCACAAATCACACTGATTAATAAATAGTGGAATTACTGTAAACAAGGCAATGTCAGTGTGGAAACATTCAGGCCTTACGGTTTCCATGAAAACACACCATCGTAGCATGTGCCTCTGTGAACATATCATGGGAAGCATATATTGATCCAGTGTATCGGATGGATACCATTTCTAACTGTTATGCTACACCATGGACACCTATTAGGGAGTATCTTTATTTCCCAATGCCCGAAAGTCAGCCTATAGTGATACCTGACATAAATCGGTTGCGTCCTCATGGGAGACCAAAGGCCAGTAGGATGCGTAATGAGATGGACTGGCCTCAAGAACATGGGAAGAGTTTGAGATACACCATATATAATAAAGAAGTTCATAACTGGAAAGGATTCCCTAATTTTGTTGGTTCGAGTTCATAGTCTCATCCAGAATGATGTATTGTCTTCATTGTGACATTCTCATATTGTAAATTAAATGTTATTATCTCTTCTTTTTTTCTCGGTTTTCTAAACCCCAAAACCCAAAAGCTGAACACTTAACCTAGAAACATCTTTCCTAAACCTTAATATCAAAATTTTAAACCCTAAACCCTCAAACCTAAACCCCAATCCAAAAAAATCTTCCCTTTACCATGGTTTTTGATAACTTTCTGTGTGATATTTTAATAAACTTTTATATAATGAAATAATAGTATCATAATGATTAGTATAAGTTATTCAATGTAGATAATTAGATAAATTCCTAAAACATCATTAGTAATTGACATGGTTTATCTTAATCCAATCCATAATTAGTTAATCACAAATCTCCTCCAAAATATGTCTAACCAAATTCAAGACCCAATAATTTAGTAATATTGTCTCTATGATTCTAAAAATCAGTATGTCATTATTCCAAAAATGTATATCTTAGTGAAACATACCTAATATCTAAATACCCTATTAATCTTAACCCAAAAACATATTTCCTAAACTTTAATATCAAAACTTGAAACCCTAAACCCTCAAACCTAAACCCTAACCCAAAAATCATATACCTAAACCCTAAAACCTTACAAAAAATCCAAAAACCTAGATATATTCTGTAATGATATGGATATTCCATGTAATTTTTTTTTAATTATATGGAATTATTATGAGTCTGTGAAAATTGATGGTGCATGATTCTGAGGCTCGGAGTGCCTGGAATGAATTTCTGGAGTTTTTTTAAGGTACATTCAGTAAACGCATGAGCGGCGTTTTCTAACTTTTGAACCATTGCTCGGATTAAAAATATGAGGGCGTTGTTGAATATACAGTGCCAGGATTCGCTTAAGGGAGGCTTTACTTTGACCATAGTAGGTCTGGAGAAAAAGTTAAGTTTTGAGACTTTTTAAAAAAAATGAAAATTTTAATAATTTTATTGTTTTATCTTTCTTTCATAACCTCCAACGGACAAGCGATGTGTGGGGAAAGTGGTGTGTCAAGAAATTAAATGGATTAACCCTACAATATAAGTAACTGCAATGTTGGGGAAATTAGGAAGCTTTCTAATTAATGAGCCCCATTAATTCTCAACGTCGTTACTTACCCTCCCCCTCTCCTATATATATGGAGCTTGGGGGGAGATACTGGCACAGTTTCACCAAGCAACGAAGTGTTGAATGAGTGTCGAGATGACAAACCCTTGGAAGACAGAACTAGTTCCAGAAAGCGATGATGAGAAACCCAGAAACCCCCAACCAAAGGATGATGTGCAAGCAGCGTTGTTGGAAGCCTGTGGCGGGAACAAAGATCATTGTTCCAACTTTGAGCGTGGACGTTCTCCATTGGGTTTAAGAGGTAGGGGGTTTATTTGTTTACACATTTTAAATTATTTCCTCTTCCCTATTCTTGAATAATACGAAGAACGCATACCAACTGACTAACTGGTTGATCCATGATTCATTCGTTTTTTGCGGGAGGTTGTTGTGGGGTATCTTTGTAGGGTTTTGATTATTGTTAATTCAATTGATTATTAAACCTTTAATCCCCCTCATGTTTATGAGCTAATGCGGAGGGCGTGGGCCTAAAAAACCCGGCCCAAACCCTCTGCTATCTTGCTATCCTTGCACCTCCAGGGAAGACCGCCAGTGCAACGACACCGACCGGCTATGTTGGGAATAGTGTGTCGATGCACACCACAAGAGGAGGTCGCGGCACAAAGTCGCGGTGGTCATCGGAGCGGCTAGCATCGACCGGACGTGGAGGAGGCACGGCGCACCGTAGTGCGCTGCCGGTGAGCAGAGGGTCACAGCTCGTCAATCGTGGTGGATAGAGGAGGCGGTTGGTTCTTCAGCCGGTCACGGAAGGGGAGGCGGCGTGACCCGCGTGCCATTGGTGAGCAGAAGTCATGGCCAAAGCCACGGTGGAGGCAGAACTTGCTCCTCTGGCAGGATCCACGGTGACCGAGTGGCTCCCACACAGTGTTACAGCTTCGCAAACCGAATGGCCTCTAGGCCATTCGAGAGTTCGGGAGACTGGGGGGTCACACCCCCCCCCCCCCATGCTGGCTAGGGAAGACCCCGCAATGGGCCGCACTCCACCTCGGACCGAACTGCACCCCACCTTGGGATGGTCTGCACTCCACCGCGGCCAGGCCGCTGACCTAGCGAGTCGCCATCCTACCGGGATGCCACCCTACTAGGCACCCCCTCGTGGGTCGCGCCCTATACGGGCCAGGCCACCCCTTATGGGCTGACCTTTTTGGGCTACCCCCTTATGGTATGGACCGCCCCCTTGCGGTCCGGGTTCGACTTCGGCTTAGCGGGCTGAGCCCGCCACGGCCCAGCTCAGATTGGGTCGCGTCGGTCTGACCAGGTCAGACCGGGCCCCAAAACTTTTAAAGGGCCATAACTTGGGGACCAAGAATCTGTTTGACGAACTGTCTATGGCACTGAGACCCTTGTATCGAGATGATGGTACTCCACTTGAGTTTTGAAGATAGTTGGAGTACGGCCTGGTTGGATCAAACCTAAATCCAACTGAGGCCCCAGAGTTAAAACACTTATAACACACAGACCGGGCATCTGATTGACACACCCTTTGTCACGTTGGAACCCCAAAAACATAGAGGTCCTTTGGGTTACTCCTTTGTGGAGATTAGTGGTGGTAAAGGTATGAACGATATTTCGAGTGGAACACTCTACAAAACTCAAGCGCACTGGGAGTGAGGAATCTAGTGGTTGGGAGTGAGGTGGAGGTTGGAGACAGATCATATGGAGGTTAGTACCAAGCGATTCTGTGTGGGCCAACACCTAGTGGTCCTGTGTGGATCATCACCTAGTGGTCCTCTATGGATCAGAACCTCACGACCCGATGAGTACCAGCCTTAGAGTGGCCCATCGTGGTTCAGCAATATACCGATCTTGTGTGGGTTAGATCCTATGTGGGTCAGTGGGGGTTAGTTACCTATCGACTCTGGGCAGGGCGGATCCTATATGGATCATTGTGGGGGTTAGTACCTATCAATCCTGTGTGGTTCAGACTCCGTATGGTCAGAAGCAGTGCCTCTTGACAGAATAATATGATCTAGCTTCACGACTAATCATTTGTACTTGTATAATTCATTGAAAACCTGGTTTGAGCTGAGACTCTAATTGATATATGTCTATTGCTTTGTGTTTTGTGATTGAGATTATGCTTTTTGGTTTTACTTTGTGGAATTCTGAGAGACTTTCTGGGGTATCGGGGTCCCTACTGGTTATTGTTATACTCACCTCTGCATGGGCTTCGCCCACACCTTGTTGTGTCTTGTGCAGATGACAAGCAGTTGGGCTGAGGTTTGAGGGGGCTGGGACCAGGCGGTACGCGAAGGAGATGGGTGGACGTGTAGTGCTGAGGAGTCAATCTGTACCTACCCTTTAGGTAGGATTCTCGATGGATGATCCAGGGGCTGATTTCTATTTTCAGTTGTACTTGTATTTTTTAATTGGGCTTGTATTTCCACCCCTTTACTTTCAGTACACTTTTACTACAACAGTTCACTTCACGGTTGCTTCTTGTTGTGTTATCGGACCATTTGTTTGTACATTTTCAAAGGAAATGCCTTCTCATTTATGTAATACGCATTTCGGTGCTAGTCACCAACCCCTGGCCTATGGAAGGAAGGGTTGGGGTAGTCACGGCATGGGCCCCAGGGGACGGGTCATGAGATATTCCCTTAAAGAATGTATCAATTAATAAAATTATTACAAAGATATTTTTATTAATTAAATTCTTTCACAACATAATTTTTTCCATATATTTTTTTCTCTTCTTTCCTCTTGTTATCATTATTTCATTCAGAACCAAAACACATGGAGAATTATATTTATTTTGATAAAAATAACTTCATAAAACAATGTGAATAAACATGTCATGTATTCCATTCTACAAGTCATAACATTATACTAACCATAATGTAATATTTACATTTTACACTTACGAATCATTTCATTTGATTATATGTAGATAGATGATACCATACTACTCATTCAGTAGGCTACCCACATTTCACAGGTCATGTTAGAGGTTCATGTAGATCGATCGATCAGGGTGCATCGAGTGCACCATTTTCATCACAGGGAGCATCCACGTGACATTAGACCATACTTGCATCATGTTGGCTTCTATGGCCTTGCCGTATCAAATTTCACATTTGTATACCATTACCTACTTGTTTCCCTTGTTGAGAGGTGGATTCCATAGACACACACATTCCACCTACCTGAGAGAGAGATGACTATCACCCTCGAGGATGTGCCAGTGCTTCTCGGTCTTCCAATCCAGGGGAGACCCGTTATTGGACTCACTTGTACAGCTTGGATAGACCTTGCTCAGCACTTGTTAGGCATTGATATTTTTTCCGGCCGTAGGGCTATAGATAGAGCGTCCATATCTATGCCTTGGTTGGAGTTGCAGATTCCACATTTACAGGATGATTATGATGAGCAGACTATCATGTGTTATGCCCATGCATATATATTACAGCTCATTGGCGGGACCATGTGTACTGATCACTCGGGGATGCACATGCACATTATGTATCTACCCGTGCTAGAGGACTTTGATCAGCCTGGGACATACAGCTGGGGATTGTCCTACATGGAATACACGTACAGAGCATTATGCAGGCTATCCCATAGGGACCGCACAGGTCTCAGGGGATGCATCATCCTTATTCAAATGTGGGCATGAGATCACATACCAACATTCCACTCTAATCTTGTTGGTCCACCAGTCGAGATGGAGGTGTTGCATGACGCTCCATGTGGACGCTGGTATGATCAGTCATTTCTATTGGTTTCTGATGCTACTATGAGTTATTGACTTTAATTTATCATTATTTGTCACTATCGATGATGTATTTTACAGGTGATGTCAACGACATAATTTTGATGCGGTTCTGAGACAGTATTTGGGCATATATCGGCTACAGTTGGACTACATCTTACCTAATCAGGTATATGTATACAATCTATCACTATCTAACATATTTAATAATAGCATCAATTTTAGTTTTTATTTAGGTGATTTTTTGACAAAATTACTTGTCATTTCAGATTTCATGGATTCCATACTAGAGTATTACGGACCAGTTTCCAGCATATTGCACTAATGGGCTTGAGGATGTTATGGTTTTAGTTCTCCTCATTCACTTCCATATTATTGAGTGGCAATAACCTGACCGAGTCATGTGCTAGTTTTGTCGTACTTAGCCGATTCCATTGCCATCGAGACGGACAGAGCGGCTTCATGGGATGAAGCTGACAACGAGGCAGGATGATGACTGGTCCCGAGTACTTGTCGTTTTTATTGACTACTAGCACAGACGTGCAGAGTTTCATATTCTGGTTGTTCCTACAAATTAATTCTCTCTTTCAGAACAGGTTGAGTATGTGACTTGGTATAGACTTAAGTCTATACTGTATCTTACTGATCCCGACATAGGGATGCAAAGGATGGTAAGTCAATAAATTTCCATTAGTTTGTTTATTGAACTATTTTCTAATTCAATTTAAATCTCTCTATAGGACAGTCACACTAAGCATATTGTTTGCATGAGTGATGAAGAGGATGAGGGGGTCTTTAGCTGGGTAGTTTTCTATGCTATAGTGCTGGAGGCGAGGGCATCTTTTCGTGCACTTTTTGGGAGCATATGTGACTGTACGGCCCGAAGAGAGGAGGTTCCTATCCCAAAGGAACATCCTTAAGCTACTGCTGGTGATGAGGAGCCATGACCATGGTGATGTAGATAGCGTCGTGCTTCACGTGCGACCTCACCTATTCTATAGGCAGTGGTCGGCCCTCTAGTAGTCCAGGATCATCCGATTCAGGATATGCCTCAGGTGGAATGGGATCCATCTTTTATGATAGGATATTCGTAGTTCTATCTATCTTGATTTTTAGATCTATCACAGCCTTGGGATCCATCATAGCCTTGGGTTCCAGATACGTCGTCGTCTTGGGGTATAGCTCCATCACAGGCTTGGTTCCCCACTACGATGGAGGTAGGTCCTTCTACCACCCTAGTGGTAGAAGGACCAGGAGGGTAGTATGAGATGCAGTTGACAAATCCTCCCACTGACACACAGATGGAGGATGCACCAGACAACATTCTAGTGCTCGAGGATCATCCTTTTCTAGGTCATCATACTCCACTGCGCACTCGACGTGGACGTCATATTCGCAGACCACCATGTGGGATAGAATCTCCTCTCCACAGACATAGACATTGATTGTACATGTTTATTTACATGTTTTATGTCTAAAAAAATAAAAATAATATTATTACTATTAGATCTTCTTATATTTTTATCCAGTATTTCAGTTTTCATTTATATTTTAGGCACAATTTATATTTTACATCTTTCAAATTCGATTACTTGAAACATAGAAATAATTAGTAAATTTCAAGTAAATAACTTTAAAAGATTAAAAAATCTACAGTATAAAAACAATATAAATAAAATTTAAAAGATATCCAAATCATCTAAAAAAATTTTGAAATTAAAGAGTTTTATAAATAAAGTAAATAAATTATAATAAAAGGAATGTATGAAATGTAACTCAGGAGTGAGAGTGAAAAGAATGAATGTCGTGGAGGATCCTAAGCCACCTAATTGAATTTGAAAGCCTATAAAATATAAACTATATGACCCATAGAAATAAAAATTTAAAATTCAACTACTTGTTATATGTTCAATCAATGTTTAAAATTTCATTCATATCGGTCTTATAGTTTATATTATATAGGCAAGAAAAGTCACATACTTGAAACATTTTTAAGTTTCAAGTAGGTGGATTAGAAAGCTTATAAATAATTTTTCACCAAAATTTTTTAAGAAATTATTTTTATTTTGGACTACTAGTTATATTTTTAAGAAATTTTTAAAATTTCATTCATATCGGTCTTATAGTTTATATTATATAGGCTAGAAAATTCACGTACTTGAAACATTTTTAAGTTTCAAGTAGTTTGATAAGAAAGCTTATAAATAATTTTTCACCAACATTTTTTAATAAATTATTTTTATTTTGGACTAGTTTTTATATTTTTAAGCAATGTTTAAAATTTTATTCATATTTTTCTTACAGTTTATATTATATAGGCTAAAAAAGTCATGTACTTTAAACATTTTTAAGTTTCAAGTAGGTGTATTAGAAAGCTTATAAATAATTTGTCACCAAAATTTTTTAAGAAATTATTTTTATTTTGGACTACTTGTTATATGTTTAATAAATATTTAAAATTTCATTCATATCGGTCTTATAGTTTATATTTTATAGGTTAGAAAAGTCACATACTTAAATAAAAGATAAATTATGCTGAAACATTAAGTTATATATATATATATATATATAACCATACGAACATAATAATAAAACATTAAAATTTTAAATATATAAAAAACATAATTAAAATATAAAAAATAAATTACTATTTTAGGGAAAAGGAGGCATCATAGATGCCTCCTTTAAGTGATATATTTAAAAAAAATAACCTAGGACATTTTAAAAAAATCAGAAAGAGTATAAAAAATATCCCCAATACAAGTCTTACCCTCAGGGCTTTAGGGGTTTCTAAGGACATGAAAACACCTCCAATTTCTTCAATACACTTCATATCCTCTAACATACATCAATCACCATAGAAAATAGGAAAAAATCGAGAATATATCATCTCCACCAAACCATTGGGATTCTGGGTAGAGTTTACAACTAGAAGAGACTACTTAGAAACTTTAGGACCTTTCTAGGTGACATACTCTAAATAACATGAAAATAAAAAACCAAATCAACATCGAACCAAATCTTAACCAAAACCTAACAAAGATAAAACTTCAAAGCAAGAAACCAATCTCATAAACCAGGATACAACACACACAAAAATCCAAAAATACTCTTTCTCAAAACCAACATTTTCATTTCGAATTTAAAACCACTTTTAGTTTAAACTTCTTTCAAATTCACCTATTTCCAAAACTAATTTCCAAATTCTCTTTCCCATATCAAAGGGAGTCCCCTTTTTTCTAGTTTCAAAATTCCAAACTATTTTTCCTTTCAAAATCCACTCACACCAACCAAAAAAATCCAATAACACTCTCTATATTGATTCACGCTCAAATTTACCCAAGAGATGAAGGTAGAACGGTCCTTGTAGTTTAGCTTGGGTTATCTAATCCTCAGAGACCTAAGAAGTAACCTACAGACACGTACATTCTATAGATTGTTTTTGGCTATGAAGTGGCCAACATGGGTTGATTTAATATGGTTTTAAATGAACTCTAAGAGACTTAAGTGAATTCAATTTAAAAGAGTGAGTTGATCCTAGGTTATCACTTGGGATGAATTGGACGTATTTCCTTTTCAATGATTTCAATTTCTTATATTTGAGATGGGTTCATTTAAGAAGATCAAAAACATCATCACTTACTGTTTTAACACCTACACCCTTTAATACTAATCACCTATACACTTGAAGGATCAAAGTTTTGATCACTTCAAGGTAAAGGTTCGTATTAGCACTTGAAGTGTGTGGCCTTAAATTCAACAAGGACGATGGAGTTTAAAAATAATCAAATAAAAATCTCAATTAAAGAAGTGAATAGACATTAATTAGGTGATAAAAAAACATCCAATACAGACCCTTGATACTCCCATGGATCAACCCATAGGTGGGTTATCCCTCCATTGATTCTATGGTTTCAATGGAAGCAGGAAGTAGACTCATGAGGGAGGAATTGAAGAAGTAAGAAAACAATAAAAAGAAAATGATCACTCTACCGTAGTGTGAATAATTTCACAAGGTTTGGTGTGAATAAATTCACACTTTGAACCAACGGTATCAAAGTGATATGAATAACAACAGAATAATAGGAAAATAAGAACTTTTATTAAGAAACTAAAGTGAATTGAACAACTTACATGTGAAAGACAAACTTGAGACAATAAAATTGCAGCATAACATTACAATTGAACAAAGCAACAAATATGATCAACTCCTCTACCACCACTTCATTAAATAGGCATTTTTGAAGCCTTGGGTCGAGACTCCAATAGTCCAAGTCTTCTCAATTAATTGTGGTAGGCCATAGGTGGGTGGAAAGTTGAGAGAGAGTTGATTTTTCCACCCTTGACTTGAGGTGGCATCCATCTTTCATCCACCGAACAGACGCATCTTAATGGCCTTCTAGATGGCCGAATTAGAGTGATCCATAGAATGAGAAAATGTATCCACGTATGTCTATTAACCTCCTGTAAACTTTGGGCCCATTTGGAGTTGTGGATTCCGAGATATGATTATATTGGTAGGATGTTTTTTTGGGCCGCAGAATCTGGCCCAGAATTTTATCTCCAAATTGGGCCGCCTTAATGACTACCATGAAGGCCGGATTAGCTCTGTCTCCTGAAGGATTATTTGTTCCTATACATTTCTTCTAGAATCCAAAGAAATTTGGTCTTCATTGGGCCTGTATTTTGGGCCCCACATTCTCATCAGTGGGCTAGTGTCCAATATGACTTCTCCATAATTGTTTCTTTTCATCACAAAATATTCTCATCTTCTTCCATGATTTATCCATTGATTCCTGAATGAAACATGTTCATAATAAAGTTTAGATAAATTTCCCAAAATATCACATTAAAATATGTACAATTACATTCCTTAAAATCATATGAATCATGATGTTAAAAAATGTACCACATAATAGTGCATTTTAAGAAGGAATTACAATCATAATGTGAAATGATGTTCAAAGTGTAAAATGCACTAAAATGGTGTTTATGAATAATAAAGAATATTAATATTATATATATTAAAAATAAATATTAGCCTCATTTAGTGGCTAATCACACCCCCTGACTTGAGTTTTTCTAGTCCCGAGTAAAATATATCTCAACAATATGAAATTCGAATTCCTTTTTCCAAAAACATTTTAATACACAATGATCACCAAAAACCCTTATACCAAAAAATCATGAAACCCATAAAAATATTTTAATAAATGATAGTTTCATAAGCAAATCCCAATCCTAATCCCATTCCTTTGTTCAAATTCATCACCATATTTTATCCAATATCAATTAAGAGTGATGATGTGTTGTGCATCGCATTAGACATGGGGGTTCATATTTATTCAAGAGGGAAATTATGGAAGTGCTAGGTGGAATCAAATTTCTATATTAAGATGACTATTCAATTTTTTTTATTGTATTTTTTTCGTGTGTTTTTTTGTTTTTAAAATTTTTTCATGGTAATTGAAATTGCACTCAAAAGAGTCAACCCCTGTAGTGAGACTTTGTCGATGACTCCCAGGCTCAAAGACCTTAGGGCACCAAGTGAAGCCCACATACTCGGGCATCATCTCGAGTTAACTCAGTTAAAAACAAATTCAAATTACCAAAAATAGAGATTAAATTACTAACTCTGGGCCAGACAACTATGGAGTCATGATCCCCAAGTGTCTAAAGCCACGCATTAGGTCATTTCATTTCTCTACACGCAAATTTATTTATTTTTTAATTTTTTTTGAATACTCATATTAAAACTAAAATGATCACCAAACGTATGCTATTTATTTGGGGGACCCCATGAACTCAAACTAATACCCCACTATCCAAAGGACGTGCATTGTGATCTTTTTTTTATTTGGATGAAAATATAAACAATGAAATGTCACATTGGACAGCCACACTTTCCAAAATCTATGCTCATGAAATTATACAAGGATTAAAATCAGAATCAGGGCATGCTAAATTATTTGATATTCAGTTTAAAAGTGTGTAATGTGTATTACCATGTTCAAAGTTAAAGGAATCTTTCCTTCCATTTACACACTTTTTTATCAAATCATTTTTTTTCACAAAAGAAAAAAAAATTATTTCATATCCCCCCCCCCAACTTAAAATAACACTATCCCCAGTGTTTGAAGAAATGAAAATTTATAAGGGGTAGAGGTAGAGAATGAGAGTTCAAAAAGAAAATTGAAAATGAGGATCATGGAATGAAGTCATATGGTGGTTGATGTTGAAATTCTTGCTGCTCCCTTTTAATCCCTTGATCGCGATGTTACTCTGAGAATTCCCTAGTGGAGAAGAAAAAAACAAAAAAAACTATATATATATATATATATATATATATATAATTAAGAAAGTTAAATATAAGTATATATATAAAAAAATTATAGAATAAGAAAGCACAAAAAGTCGTAGGTCAGTGGTAAGCACGCGCCCCTGTCTCCCTTCGGTCCTGGGTTCGAATCCCCACGGCTTCACCGGTTGTGACGGGGTTTTACCCACGACCTACGGTGTGCCCCTTATTATTATTATTATTATATTTTTATTTATTTTTATTTATTTTTATTTATTTTTATTTTAACCTACAAACACATAAAATAAAGTAAACTAATGATACATTGTCTTCTTTTTAAATTTTTGGGTAAGGTATTACTCAAGGATCACACCATGTGACACAGATGAATATGGTTCTCCCCTTTCGTACCCATCCATACTTATAATAGAAGAATAGATCAACAGTCTATTTTTTTTAATATCAAAATTATTAATAAAAAAATGATTCCAAAAAGATTTAAAACATGAAAACCATGGGTTTCCTCCCATGCAGCGCTTTGTTTAATGTCGTTAGCCCGACATGGATCCCAAATCTATCAATTTTTTCCTTGTTCATAGGCTGGCTCAGTTAACTCAACCTCTATTTCTTGTTTATTAAATGATTCAATGAATGGTTTTAACCTTTTACCATTGACCTTGAAAATGTAACCACTTATGGGATCTTGAATCTCTACTGCCCCATGGGGGTACACATGATGCACTATGAAAGGACCTGACCATCTAGACCTTAACTTTCCTAGGTGTAAATGAAGTTTTTAACTACACAAGAGCACAAATTTTCCCAGTTTAAAATGTTTGAATTTTATATTACTAGATTGGTAGGCTTGAACTCTATATTTATTGATCCTTGAATTTTCATAAGCCTCTATCCTTAGTTCCTCACGTTCATTGAGATCTAATTTCCTTTTTGTTATGGATCCTACTTGTTGACACCTTGGACAGCTTTGACAAAATGTGTAGGAGTCCCTTGAGAGGGTGGGCCAGAAGAGACCACACTGAAGAATCTTAGTAGATGTTTTCTTAGAGGAAAATTGACCTCCACATGCCTCACTATGACATAATTTAAGGATGGAATCTTGTTCAGATTCTGGGACACACCTCCTAATTACTTGGTCAAGGCAGAACTTATAGAGGTATGGATCATCAAACACATAGTGTCTAACATCAGAAAGGAATTTCCTTCGAGCTTGAGTCCCTAAGAATTTTGGAATGACTCTTGTAACTAATAAATTGGTTGTGTCAGCATACCAAGGGCAGTCACTCATAGAGTATAGGTGTTCATTAACAAATGAATCAGACACAGAAAGGTGATTTGAGTTGTCTTTGAATTCCATCCTAGAGAGGTGATCAACTAAAACATTTTCAATGCCCTTTTATCCTTGATTGTGAGTTCATATTATTGCAAGAGAAGGACCCACCTAATCATTCTAGCCTTAGCATCTTGTTTTTGGAAAAGGTATGTTAGTGTAGAATGGTCAGTGAACACAGTGATGGGGGATCCTAAGAGGTAGAACCTAAACTTCTCTAAGGAAAACACAATAGCAAGTAACTCCTTTTCAATGGTGGTGTAGTTGATTTGGGAATCATTTAAGGATTTTCTTGCATAAGAAATGACATAAGGAGTTTTATCACAACGTTGTCCTAACACAGCTCCAACAGTAAAGTCACTGGCATCACAAATAAGTTCAAAAGGAAGGTTCCAATTTTGATATTTCATAATGGGAGGTGAGGTGAGAGAGGATTTGAGGGTTGAGAATGAACCCTCACAGCTTTCTGTCCAAACAAATGGAGCATCCTTTACTAGGAGAGCACAAAGGGGATGGGAGATTGAACTAAAGTCCTTGATGAATCTTCTATAGAAACCAGCATGTCCTAAGAAATACCTCACTTCCTTGACAGTTTTGGGTGATGGAAGGTGACAAATGATGTCAACCTGGGCTTTATCAACTTCAATCCCCCTACCTGAGACTAGATGGACTAGAACTAGTCCCTCTTTAACCATGAAATGGCATTTTTCTCAGTTTAGGACCAGATTATTTTCTTCACATCTTGAAAAGACTCTCTCCACATTCCTCAGAAATCTCTCAAATGTATCCCCAAACATATAGAAGTCATCCATGAAGACCTCTAGAAAATCCCCTACCATGTCTGAGAAGATTCCCATCATGCACTTCTGGAAGGTTCCAGGGGCATTGCATAAACCAAAGGGAATGTGTTTGAAGGCAAAGGTGCTAAATGGACAGGTGAATGTAGTCTTCCCTTGATCCTTTAGGGAGACCTAAATTTGATTACACCCCGAGTACCCATCTAAGAAACAGTATAAGGCATGACCTGCCACTCTCTCAAGGACTTGGTCAATGAATGGTAAGGGAAAATGGTCCTTCTTGGTGAATGAGTTTAGCTTCTTATAGTCAATGTAGACCCTCCATCCACTACTCACCTTGGTTGGAAGAATCTCTCCATCCTTATTGGTTATCATTGTGATTCCTGCCTTCTTGGGAACCACTTGGATTTGGATGACCCACTCATTCTCAGCTATGGGATATATGATACCAGATTTTAACAATTTCATAAGTTCTTTCCTTACTACCTCCATGATATTAGGATTGAGTCACCATTGAGGTTGATGGTATGGCTTTGAATCATATTCTATAACAATCCTATGAGTCTCAATAAGTTGGCTAATCCCAAGAATATCAGACAGGGTCCAACCAATGGATTTCCTATATTTCCTAAGGACATCTAGAAGCATCCTCTAATGATTGGATTCAAAAGAAGAATAAATGACAATAGGATTTTTTTGATTGTCCCCTAGGAAGGCATACTTGAGTGCAGCTAGAATTTCCTTAAATTCAAGATCAGGTTGGTTCAGAATTTCAGCAGAATATTGGGAAATTAGATCAATATCAATTTCTTTTTTTAGAGTTTCAGATAGGATTGATTCCCCACATGTAGAAGTTTCAGCTACTGGATTGGATTGATCAGATTTAGGGAAGGAAGTTGGAGTGGTCTCCATGAAAGTGGTTTCCTAAAAGGTTTCACCAGTTGTTGGACCTAAGACTTCATCATAAGAGAAATTTTAAAATGATTCAATCTAAGGAGATAAACTTCCTTCATATAAAAAAGGAAATCAATCTCATCCTGACTTAAACATCCATCAAATATTCCTTGATGTTCTATGGATTCATTATTAATGCTTGCTATCATGTTTACTTCATGAATGTCCTCACCATCCCCTATTTGTGAGCTTGCATTATAGATGTTCAAGTCTAGAATCATGTTTCCAAAGGTGATGGTCATGTTCCCATTTCAAACTAAGATAACAGAGTTGATTGTTGCAAGTAAGGGATGACCAAGTATAATTGGGGTTTGTTCCTTATTTCCTAAGTTTGGATGGTTGTCAAGGACAGTGAAGTTAGCAGGGTAGATGAAGTTTTCAAACTTTACCATAATGTCCTTTAAAATCCCCTTTGGAACCCTAATGCTACGATCAGCAAGTTGAAGTGTGACAGATGTGGGTTGGAGCTCTTCTAGGCCTAACTAGCAGTACACAGTATTGGTAATGAGATTGAAACTAGCACCTAGGTCACACAAGGCCTTTACAACTTTTTTCTCTCCTAGTTCAACATTGATGTAAGGGCAACCCTGGTCATTCAACTTATGAGGAATGGCCCCTTGAATGGTGGTACTCACATTATCAGCCAAAAGGACTTGGTTTTTATGTGAAAAAATTCTTTTAAAAGTGAACAAGTCCTTAAGGTACTTTGAGTAGGCAGGTATGGTTTGGATGGCATTGAGAATGGGAATGTTCAACTTGACTTGTGAGAAGATTTCCCTCAATGTTTCACTCAATTCAGGCTTGGTTTTCCCCCTCATGTGTTGAGGAAATGGTGCAGGTTATGGGGTTATTTGTTGAAGAGTTGTTTCTTTGACAATGTTATCGTGTTTTTCAGTTTGATCATTTGGTTCATTTGAATTTTCATCCAAGTTTGAATCTTTAGGTGGGTTCTGAATTAGTTGTTCAGGTTTCTCAATTGATTTCCCACTTCTTAAAATAGTCACATCCTTTAGTTATTCATGAGTTTTTTGAGTGCAACTTGACTTTCCCCTTGAAGTTGAGGATGGTACAGCCTGAGTAGGCATGGGTGCCTTTCTAGTTTTGATGGTTTGAAGTTCTTGTTTTAGGTAAGAGACTTCCGAGTTCATCCTCTCCATTTGTTTGCATAGTTTTTCTAGTAGGATTTGTGGAACAGTTTGGGTTGGTTCTTGAGAAGATTGGTTTATCCCAGGGGGATATTTTGGAGGTGGGATGGTTTGTTGAAAATGGATCGGTGGCTGTTGGTATTGGATAGGTTGGGTTTGGAACTGGTTATGTGTTTGGCAGTTCTATTGGGGGTAAGGATTTTGTCCCTGTGGTTGGCTAGGTTGCTGGTTATCTTTCCAGCGGAAGCCTGGGTGGTCATTATACCTTGGGTTGAAGTTGTTTTGGTATTGAGGCTTTTGAAATTTCAAGGCATTTACTTCCACTGGGTTTCCTCCTAAAATAACATCTTTGATGGATGGAATGGTTGGGAAATTGTCTGTTTTATGGTCATGTTTGTCACAAATTGTTCAAACAGGGTCTACAGTTTGGATTTCATGGACTTTCCTAAGGTCTATCTCTTCAACCTTCCTAGAGAGTGCTGCAAGTTTAGCCCTAAGGATTTTCTCTTCTCTAAGTGTATGAATTCCAGTAGTTTTTTGTGTCTTTTCAGGATAATTTGAAGTTCCCCATGTTTGGTTTTGTTCAGAAAGGATTTTTAGATACTTGTAAGCATCATTTGGGGCTTTGTTTTTAAAGGTTCCATTACACATCATGTCAATGAATTGTTTGTTCCATTACACATCATGTCAAATTATTTAGCCAATTTTTAGCTCGATCCTTTAAATAAAAAGGAAATAGCCTCATCTTAGTTGATTCTAGTTGATGTGGGGGACACATGGTTTCTATAAAGTCATTGAACTCCTTAATGTGAAGGTAGGGCATCTCGGACTCCATTCCATGGAATGTGAGAAGGTGGTTTAAGACATGGGGTTTAAAGATGTAGTTGGAATCTCCTAGGGAATTGTTTCTAATGCATGAGGGGGAATTGGTCCAGGAAGGTGTGAGGTAGTCATTCATGGTTTGATCAATTTCATTCCCTAAGTTTGGGGCTGCCTCATTTGGGTTTCAATTTTGGTTTCCACTCGGGTTTATGAGTTGGTTTCTTTGAAGACCTTCCATTGAAATGGGCTCAATTTTGGCCTCTGGAGTATTAGTAAGATTAGGATCTAATGGAAAGAGTTCCCTTAGTGTACTTGACTCCCCAACCCCAGGACAATCCACCCTAACTAGATGGTTTGATTGATCACGGGTGTAGGCGGACATGCGCCAAAAGAAAAAAAATGAGAAAGGGACAAGATAAGAGAATTTGGATGAGAAAAGAAGAAACGGGGGAGAATATAATGGGTGTATGGATCACTTACTTGGGTCCCTAGAAATGGCACCAAAATTTTATTCATGCTCAAATTTACCCAAGAGATGAAGGTAGAACGGTCCTTGTAGTTTAGATTGGGTTATCGAATCCTCAGAGACCTAAGAAGTAACCTACAAACACGTACATTCTATGGATTGTTTTTAGATATGAAGTGGAAAACATGGGTTGATTTAAGATGGTTTTAAATTAACTCTAATAGACTTAAGTGAATTCAATTTAAAAGAGTGAGTTGATCCTAGGTTATCACTTGGGGTGAATTGGACGTATTTCCTTTTCAATGATTTCAATTTCTTATATTTGAGATGGGTTCATTTAAGAAGATCAAAAACATCATCACTTACTGGTTTAACACCTAAAACCTTTAATACTAATCACCTTTACACTTGAAGGATCAAAGTTTTTATCACTTCAAGGTAAAGGTTCATATTATCACTTGAAGTGTGTGGCCTTAAATTCAACAAGGACGATAGAGTTTAAAAATCATCAAATAAAAATCTCAATTAACGAAGTGATTAGACATTAATGGGGTGATAAATAACATCCAATACAAACCCTTGATACTCCCTTGGATCAACCCAGAAGTGGGTTATCCCTCCATTGATGCTATGGTTTCAATGGAAGCAGGAAGTAGACTCATGAGGGAGGAATTGAAGAAGTAAGAAAAAAATAAAAAGAAAATGATCACTCCACCGTAGTGTGAATTATTTCACAAGGTTTGGTGTGAATAAATTCACACCTTGAACCAACGGTATAAAATTGATATGAAGAACTAAAAAATAATAGGAAAATAAGAACTTTTATTAAGAAACTAAAGTGAATTGAACAACTTACATGTGAAAGACAAACTTGAGATAACAAAATCGCAACATAAAATTACAATTGAAAAAAGCAACAAAGATGATCAACTCCTCCACCATAACTACCTTAAATAAGAATTTTTGAAGCCTTGGGTCGATACTCCAATAGTTCAAGTCTCCTCAATTAATTTTGGTAGGCCATTGGTGGGTGGAAAGTTGAGAGAGAGTTGATTTTTCCACCCTTGACCCGAGGTGGAAGTCAGCTTTCATCCACCGAACAGATGCATCTGAATGGACTTCTAGATATCAGAATTAGAGTGGTCCATAGAAGGAGAAAATGGATCCCCGGATTTCTCATAACTGGCTATAAAATTTGGGCCCATTTGGAGTTTCTGATTCTGAGATATGATTATATTGGTAGGATTGTTTTCTGAGCAGTAGAATCTGGCCCATAATTTTATCTCCAAATTGGGATGCCTTAATGACCATCATGGAGGCATAATTAGCTATTGATCCTGCATAATGATTTGTTCATGTACATGTCTTATAGAATCCCACGAAATTTGGGCTTCATTGGACCTGTATTTTGGGCCCCACATTCTCATCATTGGGATGGTGTCCAATCTGACTTCTCCAGAATTGTTTCCTTTCATCACAAAATATTCCCATCTTATTCCATGATTTCTCCATTGATCCCTGAATGAAACATGTTCATAATGAAGTTTATATAAGTTTCCCAAAATATAAAATTAAAATATGGATAATTACATTCCTTAAAATCAGATGAATCATGATGTTAAAAAATGTACCACATAATAGTGCATTTTAAGAAGGAATTACAATCATGATTTGAAATGATGTTCAAAGTGTAAAATACACTAAAATGGTGTTAATGAATAATAAATAACATTAATATTATATATATTAACAATTAATATTAGCCTCATTTATTGGCTAATCATATATCTAAACCTCTTAAATAGGGGACAAGTAGTCATGCCTGGCTTGGCCACAAGGTTTAGCATACCACGCACTAAGCATGCGCCAACCACTTGAAGCATATTGAACCATGTACCTAGGATCTAAATGGTTTGATATTCCATTCAAGCTCACCATGTGACATCAAATCACTTCTATTGTCATCCCCCAAAACATGAATAAACCCATCAAACCAGAAAGAACACCAACAACATAAACCCAAAATCAAAATTAAAGGCTTAAAATCTGAATATCCCTGGAAACTCAAGGCTCAGGATGGGAAATAGTTCATGAATCTATTCCCATACCTACCTCTCAAGGCCCTAAAATATTATCTCTAGTCAACCAGACATCCCAAATAATAAAGTGATCCTCTGATACCATTTTGTCACGAACCAACCCAGGTCATCCTTGAACTGGACACCTGAACGGGTCTGTGGCAAGGCCCGAAGGGTATCCCTAATCCCCACAGGCTGACGACAAGTTCCATAGAATCATAGATAAATTTTTGGGGATGATTTGGACTAATAATCACAATCATAAAAAATAATGCATGTAACACAAGGAGGATACAACAATCACTAAACATAATAAATACATAACAAGATCTAAAATAAAAACTAAAACCAAACCGGAACTAGACACGGTCTCTATGCGAACTCTTGGTCACCACCATCCACAAGACCAACCTGCTCCAAAGGAGAACCAAGAAAAGTAGTTGAACCTGTAAAATAGCTCAGGTCTACCGATGTCGAATGGCACAAGTAAGGTGTGAGCATACAACAGTTCAATAAGTAAACACCATAGAATCCATACATGTCCTATCCCAAAATAGTCCATAAATAATGGTTTGAAAATACTGGTATAAAATAGGTTTTTATATTTTAAACAACCAAACACAGTTTTCCCAAATCCAATTTCAAAAATAGAATATGGATTTACTTTAAAAACATACTCCCATTTCAAAATTCAGTTTTTGAAAACCAACTCTAAGAAGAAAACAACAACTTGTATGAGTGCATAAATAAGAAGAAGAAAAATTGAACACAATCAGCAAGGTATATATAAAAACAATACTTAAATTAGAGAAAGAAATATGAATATAGATATGAAAAAATAAATAAAGCAAGTAACCAACATTCCACAAATTGATCATAGAACATACAAGGTACATATTCATGGGCAAGCCCTAAACATCTCAAGAGGATACCCTAGACGTACTCAATTTAGAGCCTTCTTCTAGTGTATGATGTGGTATGTTGTCTATCACCAACCTAGATGCTCTAAACCATCCTCACCATTGGGAAAAACCCCATAGATAACAACCTACCATGGAGAATCTAGTTTTTCTCACCAGGAACTATATTGCAATTATCTCTAATCCCTTTAGATGAAATCTAGGATCCCATTATAATAATATAGGGGCAAAAGTTATTAGTTCATCACATGATTGACATTAACTATATCCCACAGATTCCAACATGCATTCCTTTACCAATCCCCATCACTATCTATGCACCCTTTCTAACTAGAGGACTAATATAGGGGTTCCTGTCACACAGAAAAAATTTCTCAAGTCCCAACTAGGCTTGGACATCTTAATAATTCCAAATCCTTTAAAATAAACACTTAAAGGTTACAACTAGGCCTTAGGTTTTGAAGATTTTGGAATCACTTTCTAAACACATATGAAAGTACTAAATGAGCATTAACATTGAAATCCAAACCACTTTTCTGGAAAACATCCTTCTTAAAAAAAAATTCCAAAACCAAGGTATTTGTTCAAGTATTCATTTCAAGGTAAGAAACATTCCTCTGGAATAATCTTTGGGAAACACACAATTCCAAAGTGTCAAACGGGCCTATGGAGAAAAATTCAGAAAATCCTCATTTGAAACCCCATTTGAAAACATTTGAAAATCAATAAAACCATTTGAGGAAAACAAGGTTTTAGAAAACAAACATTCTATAAAGTTTCCATTTATATGAACATACACATCAATATGTTCATCCTAGTAACATATTCTTATACACATATCGCACCTACATATATATGTATGACCATAAAAATTTCTATGGTTTGACCAAAAATAAACAAAAGGAATCACCACAAAGAAATAGAAGAGTTTTCACATTAGCATAAAAACCATAAAGATGCCAAAAATTCATTCAAATCACAATTCCATTTGAAACCTAATCTTTTAAAATTTCCAAAAAGGGGAAAAACACTTTAAACACCCAAATCCATTAAAAAGGCCACTTGGCATTTTATCAAACACCTATCATGCATATACTTTGAATACATATAGGCATAACTATGGAAGTACTTTGAAAACCTCATTTTTATCATACGACTAACATAGAAAAACCATAAAAAAACATCTTATAAGACCAAAATCATGAAGAAAAGAATTAAAATTCATTTGGAAAAGCTTAAGTGCTATATGGAATGTTTCATAATGAAAATAGACAGAAACGCCTACCTCAACGGTGTGTAAATGCGATGACACTACAGAAGAGAGAAAAACAAGCCCCAAGAACCAAACTGCACACCCTAACATTAAAAGAGACAACTCACATGATCCAACCCTCACAATAGGGTTTTTCTAAGAGATAATCCATCCAAGGAAATTAGAAGAAACAAGAGGGGAAGAATAAAGGAGGAGGGGAATATTTATCCAAGGTGTAAATCCACCAAAAATTGAAAAGAAGACACCCAAAATCCAAGAATGAGGAGAGGAGGAGGTCATAAAAGGCTCCCAAGGGTCATTAAAAGGAATTGGGAGGGATACTACCCCTTTAGGGTTTAAATTTTCGAAGTGGAAAACATGGAATTTTACATTTTATGGATTCTGGTAAAGCCACATGGTTTACAAAACTATGTGCCAACCATGCACACCCTACTAGAAAGGTTGATAAGCCTCGTACGGTTTAGCAGCATGGTTTGGTAAACTATGTACCAATCATCCTCCCCTATTTGGAAAGACAACCACCACAGTTTGAGGAATCATGCGCCAACCATGAAAAATGGTTTTTTCAAGATTGCGGACACCCATGAACACATGTTTTAAGGTTTATTCTAATGGTGTACAAGTCATGCGCTAGCTCTCAAACACCCAACAATGCCACATAGTTACTATTGAGACTCACACAGTTTGAGACAAATAGTGCGTTACTTGTGCAAGGAAAACCATGTAGGAAGAAACTAGACTGAAAATGAACATTTGATAAGGTATTCGCATGGTTTCCCTCTAACCTTTGCACACTAACCAGACACAAAGAAAAAAAACAAACTGAAAACTCCAAAACTCAAGATTTTCATAGGGTACTCAGCCTAAAAACCAACAGAAAGATCAAAACTGAGGAAATAAATAAAATAATAAAGAAAACCATGGTTGGGGTGTGATAAGAAAAATAATACATAAGTCATTTATGATGTGTAAAAATTAGATACACCTCAATATGATACACAATGTGACAAGTATGACCCAAAATGTGTGTTTTGAGTTTAAAAATGAAATTGTAGTTAAAAATGTGTGTCACTCACTAGAAATCAAGAAAACACACTCAGATTGTCTTTATAATTTGGGAAAATAATCTACAGGTCATTTGTGAGGTGTAGTAATTAGCCGTATATATGTTTTCAGTTTAAAAGTGACATTTTATTAAGGAATTATTTTATATTTACATTCAATTTATTTTGTTATAGTATTACAAACATAATATTTTTTATAGAGGTGCACTTTTTTGATCAATCTGGGGTGGTTTGTTTGGAAACTGGTAGCATGATTAGGCTCTTTTGAGAGGGGGTCGGGGTTCAAATACAATGAAACATTAATGATTTTTAATTTTTTGATGTTTTTCATAAACTATCTGTACCATTGTAATTATAAAAAGGGTAATAAAAATGGGAGGACTAAATCCACTAGATGGATTGAAATAAACCTTTCAACCCTAAAGCATGTGGGGAATGAGATTTTGTGATCTTCACCTCTTTAACGTCTCTATTTTGGCCAAACAAGTCCAGCGGCTACTACAATACACTAACTCTCTATGTGCTCAGATTGTCAAGTTGAAGTACTTTCCCCACTCGAAATTCTGAAAGACGGCTTTAGGACCCCACCTGAGTTTTCTCTGGAGGAGTATTTGGGGATTTTGTGCTCTTCTCGGTCATAGAATCTAGTGGAGGATTAGGGATGGCTCCATTGCCAATATTTGGAAGGATCATTGGCTTCCTGGAGTTGACGGTCTCTTGGAAACCTCCCCAGTAGCTACCAGATTTGAGGATGAAAATGCGTGTACCCTGTTTAATGAGGAAGGTAATGAATGGAGAATTGATTTACATGAAAGATGTTTTAATGAGAGAGATGTTAAAATCAATCAAAGTATTACTTTTTTAAGTGATATGGTGAAGGAAAATATTTTCTAGTGCAAGGAGATTTTAGGATCGTTCTCAGTGAAGTCTACCTATAGTTTGGCCCTTGATTCAGAAATCCAGGATGTCAATATGACTTAGAAGGTACTTTGGAACTTGTTGGCCCCCCCAAGGTTCATTATTTTTTGTGGTGGGCTTGCACCCTTATCCTCCCATCCAAAATAATCCTCTTCTTCTGCCATGTGTCTCGCGATCCACTGTATCCATTATGCATGGTGGATCATGAATCCCCCTCACATATTTTTTTTCAATGTCCTGATGTGAGGGATGTTTAGACTACATGGTTTCCTAACACGACACAGTTTTTCAAGATGGAGACCGATCTTGCAGTGCTGCTAGTTTATTGGGACTCTTCTCTTCCTGCAGAGAAGGTAGTGTTTTTATGGATGCTTGCATGGTTCATCTGGGTGCGTCGTAACGATTTTATCTTTAACTAGATCAACAAACCAAATGATTTCTGGGTTGAAAAGACCATTTCTTGGTTAAAGACATGGAAGTAATCTGATTCTCATATGGAGAGTCCAAGTACAGCCTCTGGTATAACCCAATGGACTCCTCCACCACTAGGTGTTTTAAAAATTAATATTGAAGCTTCTCTCTCAGGTAATGGTATTATTAGGTTTGGAGTTATGGTCTCTGACTTCTATGGATGTATTTTTGTGGCCATCCTGTTAGAGTTGGTGGTCTAGAACCAACTACTTTGTACTTTATTCATTAATAAAATCCTTATCACATCTTGATTGTTCTTCGGCATGACAATGCATGTGATAATGTCCTAAGGACAGCTGTTGCATTAAAGGGTCATAGTGGATCCCTGCTATAATGAGAACCCAGAAGTTCCATAACACTGTTCTTGAATATATGTTCTATGGTCGGATGATATTATTTGAGGGACACAAATAATACAGGTCATTAGGGTTGAGGACTCATAAAACTTTGAGGAACCTTCTCATGGTGTGCGCCCTTGGTAATATCCAGGAGGATATTATGAGAATGAGACCCGCCAGTAGGAAATCCACATTTCATAGTGTCATTAGATATTCCTATCTGCGGATGTGTGTATTGGTCCTTAGACTTTAAGATTATTATTAATGGGTATTACAACTCGCGCACTAAGATGTATTGACGAAAACTGTGAAGACACACTGTTCGCAGTGAGGTAGGATGCGTTGGGTGCGTCATGAGTAATACTGCATTAATAGATAATGCAAGAAAGGATTTGTCCCTTCTGTTTCATAATGGAGGTAGATATTTCAGGCCCTTTGATGGAATTGATATAGCCTAAATAAATCCATGGACATGGTAAGGTATGGGCGAGTTCAATTTCAGGAAGTCAAAGAAAGAATAATCGAGCACATGGGTTGATGGAACTAGCAGGCAACCCGCTTGATTAGAGATATCGAGACAAAGGGATTATATTACACGGTAAGCCTTCGTATGAGGTGACACGTCATTGCGGCGTTAACTTCTTTCACTATGGGTGCCTTGGCGTGTTGCTAGATGCTAACCTTGGACTTTAGGCAGGCTCCGCCTAATTCCACTGAGAAAGAGGCCTAGAGGGTCACACACTAAGTGTGTCCATGTATCTCAGTTAAATATTAATTTAACAAGTTAAATAAAGATTATTCCCGACTGTGGTTTAATAATTATTTAAGGATGCCTGATCGCATTTATTTCGACACTAGTTATTCGAGAGAATATATTGTGGGAAAAATAATATTTTTATTAGCGAGTAATGCAGTTACATTTATTTAAGAAATAAATAGCCATTACTCAAGGTCTAATAAATGTGGTGGAGAAAAATGGAAAATAAAAGTACACGCCGTGTATATTAAATATACACACCGTGTAGTTTTATGGAAAAAAAGTACATGCCGTCTATTAATTATTACACGGCGTGTAGTTTTCCAATCAGTATTTTGAGGATATAATATTGTTTTAGTAATTGATATTAATTATAATCAATGTGGGCGCATGTCACGGAATTAATAATTCGACATGGGGTTTCAATAAGGGTTAATGAAATAAATAAAACGCGTAACGCGTTTATTTATTTTCATAACTCTATTAACCTCAAACCCGATTATAAATATCCTCACAACCCCAACACTTTTCAAGAGCCATTGTTATGCACAACAGATTTGGAAATACTCTCAATCCATGAGATAATTCCCTTTCCACCAAGAATTCCCTCAAGTTACGAGAGCGAGATCCTCCACCGGATCAAGGCGGTCGAAGGCGGACATCGCAAGCAAAGGTTCTTCTGCGCTAGCACCCGGAGATCCCTTCGGCGACATCTGGAGATACGTGGCACACGTGTGGATCACCTCTAGAGGAATCCTACACTTTGATTCTATGACGCAACGACAGATCACCGAATCGTGACCGGACACATCAATGAATAAATAATTCCACCGAGGTAATTCTTGTGAATTAATTAAATTAATTATAACCAACATATGATGATCCTATCTCAATGGTTCTGGGAATCTTCTTTTCTTTTTCATTCTTTGTTCTATTCCGAAGATCCGGTGTTTTATATCGTGATGGATCTCAGATTTAACATTGTTTAACGTTAAAATTAAAGTTGGGCAAACCCACCAATGTGCTTCTACTGCGCCCGGAACCTACAAATGGTATCAGAGCGGTCATATCATTGATTATAATTATTTAGTTTTTTATTGGTGATTTACGCATTTAATAATTTAGTTATTTCAATTCATGTTTAATCGTTCTGGAAATCTGAATCTTGAGATTTGTTCCTCCTCCCTCGTTTCTCGTTCACCTCACAGAAATGAATTTTTTCTTTTAATTTTGATTAAAATAGAATAAAGTAACTCATCTGGAGGAGCCAAACGTTTATGGTCGTACAACACCAGAATACACGGCGTGTATTCGGAAGTACACGTCGTGTTGTCTAAGTTCAATGCATTGACTGATCCGCCAAATCAGGTCGTGTATTGGATTCTTCCAAAGAATGTAAGACACCATGTGTTGACCATAAATAGGTGGCACATGGTTTCCGGATTACACGTCGTGTGGTCCAATGAACACGGCGTGTAGTCCCTTCAGGTTAGGGTTGGGCTGTGTACCCCATACATAGCTTGCCTGGATGGAAACCGTGTAACGCAGAAACTGCACGGCATGTGTCCCATAGAACACTTCGTGTACTCTGAAAAATTCCAAAGTACATTAACACACCCTGTCCTCGAGCGTGTACTTCAGATGGACGGTGAAGAAAAGTACACGCCTTGTAGTCGGAACTACACGCCGTGTACTCACCCAAATTACACAGATTTATTAAAATTTATTATTATATTATACAAACCCTTGAGACGTGTACCATGGTTCAGGCGTAAAGCTGAGGCACAACACGTGATAGGTGTTTTATATATATGTGTTTAATTTAACATCTGCGTAATGAATTGAAATTCACCGGGTTGCCTCCAAGGTACAAGTTACGTACAAGGATAATTTTAAATGAATTTATTTGTTTAAAATTATGATGGATGAGAATCTCAAGTAAGTTTAGAAAAGGGTTTAAGATAAAATTATTGATTAATTAAAGATAATTAATTAATTCGAGCGTGATTTATCTTAAACAGGAACGATTAAATAATTGAATGCTAGTTTTATTTATGCGTAAATATCGTTGCATGTATGGATAATCATGAGCTAGACCAAGACCTTTGTATGTGAATGGTTTCTTTTATTTATTTAAATTAAATTTGTTGGCCTACGAGCCATCTCCTCATTAATATGTAGGGCTTGTGCACCCAAGGATTCTTTTATGTAAAAACCCCTTTTACCCCTCACCTGCATGTGAGATAAATCCATATGTAATGGATGGAGATCCCAAGCTAGTGGAGGTGTCTCAAGTCAGGAGCCAAGGTGAAACCAATCCAAGGAGATACAAAGGTGGATAGGTGGAAAGCTGTAAACACGAACCCAAAAGGTTTAAGGTGTTTCTCCCCTAGGTCTTGAGTTAGTTTATCAACCACTAGATAAACTAAACAATAGAAAAAGCTCGTGATCATACCATTTATTTTATTTTTGTCAGTTGCATGGTTTATTTATTGTGGGTGTGTTGTCACGATCACACAATTAATGAATTAAATGAGCATGCAAGATGGAACTAAAATAAAATCGGCTTATACATAAATATTATCTTAGACATGGTTAATCACTTAAGTATATACCACTTAATATTAACAAGCATGTAATCAAAGATAATAAAATGGAAATTTACGTATAAATATAAAATCCCTCAAAATAAATATTAAGTCGGTATAGCCTTCCATAATCTTTGTTAGAATCGAACCATAGTTCAAAGTGCTTGACCAACCCTAGTTGGGGTGCTTTCAATTATCGAGGAATTATAATTCATGGTTTTGGGTTGACTTGACTTGGCTCGCATCAAGGGTTGACTGCCACAGTAGGACTTGGTGTGACTAAGAGGCAAAGGTTGAGGAAATCCAAAATAAAAGGATTTTAGGATTGGGGAGTCCACTCAGTGGATCAAGGATCTGCGAGTTAATGCAGTTGGCATTTAGAATGTCTACCTAAAACCCTTAAAGTTTCTTGACCAACCCTATTTGGGGTAATGCGAAGGGCAATATAGATCCTTTCCACTAGAATATTCAGGCAATATAATATTCTGAAATCAATGGTGAGGGCTATTGGATTTCGATAAAATAGTGGGAGACTAATAATTATTAATTTATTTATTTGTATTAGTTTTGTGATAAATTGCTAAACCTTTTCTCATCTTAATTTGTAGAAATGACAAGAAAATTACTTCAAACATATCATTGTGAACCATACTCGACAAGGAAAACCTTCTCACCGGCACCAATTTCCAAGAGTGGCAGAGGCGTGTACGCGTCATCCTTCGCCACAAAAGGTAATTGTATGTGCTGGAAGAGCCTATTTCAGTTGCGCCTAGTAAATAGCCAGTGATGAGGAATTATATATCTATATGAAACACATGGATGATACCACAGATGTCCAGTGTTTCATGCTATCAGCCATGTCCAATGAGCTCTTGAAGCAACATGAAAACATGGACGCGTATAGCATGATGTCTCACCTTAAGGATCTCTACCAAGAGAAGACGAGACAGGAGAGGTATGAGATCTCCAATGCTTTGTTTAAAACTAATCTTGGAGAGTCTGCACTAGCTGGGCCTCATGTATTCAAGCTTATTGGCTAAATTGAATGCCTGTACATCTTAGGGATTAAATTCCCGGATGAGTTGCGTATAGATCTCATCTTATCATCACTGCCCAAGACCTTCTCTAGCTTCATTGTCAACTATAATATGAGCGGCAACGAGAAGAGTCTATCGGATCTTCTGACCTTGATTTTCCAGATAGATAAGGACATGGGGCATGACAAACCCGCAGTCCTTATGGTGAACAAGAAAATGAAGGACAAGGCAAAGGGGCCAAAGACTTATAAACGGTCTGAAGCCCCCGAGCACCGTCCCTCCAAGAAGGGGAAGATCCAGAGGTAGGGCAAGGAATGGGAGGCAGTGTGTTTTTCATGTGGCAAGCAGGGCCACTGGAAGAGGAACTGCACCCATAAGCATGGGGACGCTAAAGGTTCATTTGTTATCGAGTGAAATCTTTCTATTTCTACACATTGGGTATTAGATACAGCTTGTGGGGCTCACATCTATATTCAAATGTAGGAACCAAGTAGATTTAGAAAGATCGCCAGAGGATAGGTGGATCTTCGAGCTGCCAATGGCACAAGGCTGGCTGCATTGGCTATTGGCGACTATCACCTCTCATTGCCAACTGGTGTGATTTTGGTTTTACAAAACTGTTATTTTGTGCCTAGTGTTACCAAGAACATAATTTCTGTATCTTGTTTGGATATGGATGGATTTGTTTTCAAGTTTGGAAATAAGGGTTGTCTCTTTTATAAGAATAACGTATGTTATGGTATGGCATATTTAAATAATGGTTTGTATGTATTAAATTATGAAAACCAAGTGTTGGAAATCGATAATGAAACAAACTCACATGACTCATACATCACCCAGTTATTGCATCACCGTCTCAGTCATGTAAACGAGAAGCGCTTGACAAAGCTCTGCCAAGATGGATATTTAGACTCTACTGAGCTAAAACCACTTGATAGATGTCACGCTTGTTTACAAGGTAAAATGACCAAGCCGCCTTTCGGTGGACAGGGTGAAAGGGCCACAGAGCTTCAAGGATTGGTACACACGGATGTGTGTGGACCATTTCCAGTAGAAGCTAGAGGTGGACATTCTTAATTCATTACTTTTACTGATGATTTGAGTAGATATGGTTATGTCTAATTAATGAGGTATAAGTCAGAGGCCTTAGAGAAATTTAAGGAATTCAAGAATGAAGTAGAGAATCAGCTTGGTAAGAAGATAAAGAAACTTCGATCGGATCAAGGTGAAGAATATATGAACCAAGAGTTCATTGATATTCTACTGGAGTCTGGGATTCTATCTCAGCTCACTCCTCCTTATACACCATAGTGGAATGGTATTAGTGAAATGAGGAACCGTACCTTGTTGGACATGGTGAGGTCGATGATGAGTCATGCGGATCTTCCATTATCCTTTTGGGGATATGCATTAAAAACTGCGGCATACACATTAAACCGAGTACCGACTAAGGTGGCAAATGGAATTCCCTCCGAGCTATGGAATGGAAAGAAACCCATTTTGTCGCACACATGGGTATGGGGATGCGAGGCATTTGTTAAGGCCTCCTCGGGCAACAAACTAGCACCCTAGGGCATAAGGTGTATCTTTATAGGATATCCCAAGGAAACTAAAGGATATTACCTATATAACCCTCAAGACAAGAAAGTGATTGTCTCTAGACAAGTCGTCTTTATTGAGAGGGAGCACATCCTCAAAAAGGATAGTGGGAGCAAGATTGACTTCGATGAAGTTCATGATCAAGATACACAGGAGTTGGTACAGGAACAAGTTCCACAGGTCCCAGTGGAAGAGGTTCCAGAAACACAAGTACTGCGTAGGATCTCAAGAGAGGTAAGGGAACCAGAGAGATTTGGTTTCCTAGTCACCGAGAATGGTGAATCATTATTGTTGGACAATGATGAACCTCTCTCTTACAAGAAAGCAGTAGAAAGCTCAGAAGCTGCAAGATGGATAGAAGCTATGAATTCTAAGATGGATTCCATGTATCAGAACCAAGTCTGGGTTCTGGTTGATGAGCCAGTTAATGTAAATCCTATTGGATGCAAATGGGTATTCAAGAGAAAGCTGGACATGGAAGGTCAAGTTAGCACCTATAAAGCAAGGCTAGTGGCTAAAGGGTTCAGACAGTGTCAAGGAATTGACTATGATGAAACCTTCTCGCCAGTTTCCATGTTTAAATCCATAAGAATCATACTTTCCATAGCAGCTTACCATGACTATGAGGTTTGGCATATGGATGTCAAAACAGCATTCCTTAATAGAAACCTTCAGAAAGATGTCTATATAACACAACCAGAAGGGTTTGTGACACTAGGTGAATCCAAATGGGTTTTCAAGTTTCAGAAATCCATTTATGGATTAAAGAAAGCATCCAGGTCATGGAACATTCGATTTGATGAATCCATAAAGGAATTTGGGATCATTAAGAATGAATGTGATCCATGTGTTTATAAGTGGTTTAATGGGAATACGATCGTTATCCTAGTAGTATATGTTGATGACATATTGCTTATTAGAAACGATGTACCAGTCTTACAGTCAGTTATGGACTGGTTGAACAAGTGTTTCTCCATGAAGAACTTGGGTGAAGTAGCCTATATTCTAGGGATCAAGATCATTCGTGATAGATCTAAGAGGCTGCTTGGACTAAGTCAGGGTACATATATTGACCAGATACTAAAGAGATTTAGTATAGAACAATCTAAGAGGGGATTGGTTCCAGTGTCACATGGCCTATATCTTTCAAAGAAAATGTATCCTCAGACACAACAAGAGAAAGATAGAATGAGTAAGATCCCATGTGCTTCGGCTATAGGATCCATCATGTATGCCATGTTATGTACTAGGCTTGATGTTACCTATGCACTGAGCATGGTAGGAAGATATCAAGCAGATCTAGGAGAACAACATTGGAATGCTGTTAAGACTATCCTTAAGTATCTGAGAAGAACTAAGGATATGTTCCTGATGTATGGAGGAGACGAGGAGCGTGTCATCAGAGGGTATGCTAATGCTGGTTTTCAGACAGATCAGAATGATATAAAGTCGCAATCTGGATATTTTTTCTGTCACAATAGAGGAGCTGTGAGCTGGAAGAGTTCAAAGAAGCCAGTTGTCGTCGATTCTACAGTGGAGTCCGAATATATAGCGGCTTCTGATGCAGCCAAGGAAGCCGTCTGGATTCGGAACTTTATCTAGGAGCTTGATGTGGTGCCTAGCAGTAAAGATCCCATTACATTGTATTGTGATAATACTGTAGTGTTGGCTCTTGCAAAAGAACCAAGGTCACATCAATGGACAAAGCACATACTCTGGAAGTATCACCTCTTGAGGGATTTCTATCAGAGGGGTGAATTTGCTGTGAGCAGAGTGTCCATGGAAGAGAACGTGGCAGACCCCATGACTAAAGGCCTATCTCAGCAGAAGCATGAATATCATGTGAGAGCTAGCGGGTTAAAAGTTGTTAGTAGTTGGCTCTAGTCCAAGTGGGAGTCTATTAGAGTTGGTGGTCTAGAACCAACTACTTTGTACTTTATTCATTAATAAAAGCCTTATCACATCTTGATTGTTCTTCTACATGACAATGCATGTGATAATGTCCTAAGGACAGCTGTTGCATTAAAGTGTTATAGCAGATCCCTGCTATGATAAGAACCCAGAAGTGTCATAACATTGTTCTTGAATATATGTTCTATAGTCGGATGATATTATTTGAGGGACACAAATAATACAGGTCATTAGGGGTGAAGACTCATAAAACTTTGAGGCACCTTCTCATGGTGTGCGCCCTTGGTAATATCCAGGAGGATATTATGAGAACGAGACCCGCCAGTATGAAATCCACATTTCATAGTGTCATTGGATGTTACTATCTGCGGACATGTGTATTGGTCCTTAGACTTTAAGATTATTATTAATGGGTATTACAACTCGCACACTTAGATATATTGATGAAAACTGTGACGACACACTGTTCGCAGTGAGGTAGGATATGTTGGGTGCGTCACGAGTAATACTGCATTAATAGATAATGCGAGAAAGGATTTGTCCCTTCTGTTCCATAATAGAAGTAGATATTTCAGGCCCTTTGATGGAATTGATATAGCCTAAATAAATCCATGGTCGTGGTAAGGTATGGACGAGTTCAATTCCAGGAAGTCAAAGAAAGAATAATCGAGCACATGGGTTGATGGAACTAGCATGCAACCCGCTTGATTAGAGATATCGAGAAAAAGGGATTATATTACACGGTAAGCATTCGTATGAGGTGACACGTCATTGTGGCGTTAACTTCTTTCTCTATGGGTGCCTTGGCGTGCTTCTAGATGCTAACCTTGGACTTTAGGCAGGCTCCGCCTAATGCCATTGAGAAAGAGGCCTAAAGGGTCACACACTAAGTGTATCCATGCATCTCAGTTAAATATTAATTTAACAAGTTAAATAAATATTATTCCCGACTATGGTTTAATAATTATTTAAGGATGTCTGGTCGCATTTATTTCGACACTAGTTATTCGAGAGAATATATTGTGGGCGAAATAATATTTTTATTAGCGAGTAATGCAGTTACATTTATTTAAGAAATAAATAGCCATTACTCAAGGTCTAATAAATGTGGTGGAGAAAATGGAAAATAAAAGTACACGCCGTGTATTAATTATTACACGCCGTGTAGTTTCCCAGTCGGGATTTTGAGGATATAATATTGTTTTATTAAGTGATATTAATTATAATCAGCATGGGCGCATGTCAAGGAATTAATAATTCGACATGGGGTTTCAATAAGAGTTCATGAAATAAATAAAATGCGTAACGCGTTTATTTATTGTCGTAACTCTATTAACCTCAAACCCGATTATAAATATCCTCACAACCCCAACACTTTTCGAGAGCCATTATTGTGCACAACGGATTTGGAAATACTCTCAAGCCAAGAGAGAATTCCCTTTCCACCAAGAACACCCTCATGTTATGAGAGGGAGATCCTCCACCGGATCAAGGCGGTCGAAGGCGGACATCGCAAGCGAAGGTTCTTCCGCGCTAGCAACCGGAGATCGCTTCGGCGACGTCCGGAGATACGTGGCACACGTGTGGATCACCGCTAGAGGAATCCTACACTTGGATTCTATGACGCAACGACGGATCACCGAATCATGACCGGACACATCAACGTAGAAATAATTCCACCGGGGTAATTCTTGTGAATTAATTAAATTAATTATAACCAATATATGATGATTCTATCTCAATGGTTCTGGGACTCTTCTTTTCTTTTTCGTTCTTCGTTCTATTCCAAAGATCCGGCATTTTATATCATGACGGATCTCAGATTGAACATTGTTTAACGTTAAAATTAAACTTGGGTAAACCCACCTACGCGCTTTCGTTGCACCCGGAACCTGCACATCCATGAATTGACACATTCACTTTGGGACCTGTCGGTGGCCGAGGCTCATGCAATATGGGTTGGTTTATTTTTGGCTGATGAGAATGGGTGGAAATCTATCATCATCGAATCTGATTTTCTCACCATATTCAAGGCCATTTGGGAAAAGGAGAGTGGATCATAATCGTTTGGTTTTGTGATTAAGGATTGTTCTTTCTCCTTTATCAAAAGGGAGGGGAACAAAGCTACTCATCTTTTGGCTTCTCAAGGTCTTTTTGGTGTTAAACATGTTTAGTTGGATGGCTTTCCTCCATGGATGAAGTCCCTTGTTCTTCCTAATCTTTGATCTATATAATTTTTATTCCTTTGTTTCAAAAAAATGTAATTGTACAGTATGATGTTTGAAATCCTTGAACTATAGAGTTTCACTATTACAAATCATTCTTTTAAAAGTGACGGAAATTGGATTTCTCAATGCTAAAAAATCATTGTTAAGATAAGGGGCATTAAAAGGATCATCCTTTATCAGTACTAAAATAAAAGCGCTGATAAAGGCAGTAATTATCAGTGCTTTTGTTTTAGCACTGATAAAGACCCCCTTTATCAGTGTTTTTTTAGTGCTTATAAATTTTGAAAAAAAAATAAGCACTCGCCACCCCCCTCGACCCACTCCCACTCTCATGCACGCCCCTTTGTCAGTGCTCACCTTGCCTGAATGGCCCGAAGGCCTTCTTTTTTATTTTATTATGGATAATCCTCCTTTTAAGGGTTGAAGGGGAACCCTTACATGACACGTAGGCTCAAGGTAAAAGGCCTGACATGACCCGAATGCCAATACATGACCCGAAGGCCCAAAGGCATATTATGCTCATACATGACCCGTAGGGCCAACCCACTTGAACTGCCCCTCCCCAGCTTTTGAATCATTGATCGCCTAATTCCTCACCTTGCATTGCTGATCGACTAGCATTGCCTCGTACAAAGCTGCACGGTGTCTGGTCCCGATGGCGGTTGTCATACCCTCTCATTCTTCTAATCCAATTAGCTCTGCTTCTGGTGACTACTACTCTTTTTGCTCTGATCCTCTTCTGGGGCTTGCTTTGTGTGAACTAGGCTACACCATGGTCTTTGTGGCCCGAAGGCCCGGAGGCCAAATGGCCTTTGATGACCCGAAGGCCCTTGAGACCCGTAGCCCAAACCGGTGGCCCAAAGGCTCAAATTGGGTGAATAGTTCTAGCAACTACAGTACCGAACAGTACCTACTACAGTGTTGCTACAGTACCCAGAAATTCGCCTCCACCCAGTTTTGAATCTGGGTCTCTTGGATTCCAAGCAGGAGCCCTTACCACTTAGGTACGAGCTCGTTGGCCAGTGCTCACATTGCCCCTTTGTTAGTGCTTTTCCATTTCATGGATTCCTGTTCACCCCCGCACATGCTTGGAATCAATCTTGTGACCTCCAATGTGAAATTGGAACACCTTTACCGCTTCCCCGAGCTTGTTTTATTGTATATTTGATGATATTTCTATTTATTTGTATATATTTATGTAAATCTTTTTTATTCATATATATATATATAATTATTTTTAAATACATTTATAAAATATATGTTTGTGTGTGCATGATATATACATATATACTAACACTTATATTTATTTAAATATATTATATATTAACATTCATTTATATATATTTGAATATAAATATAAATATACATTTGTTTATTAATACACACACATATGTATATATAAACATTATATAAACATTTGTTTAAGTATATATATATATTCATACATTTTTTAATTTTAAAAAAATGGTTCGATGTTGTTTTAAATAAAATGGATAATGATTATGTCCTTATGATTTATATAATTATTTTTAAATACAATTTTAAGATATGTCTAGATATTGTATATTTGGATATAAATTTTACACATTACATATATATTTATATGTTTATATATTTACATGTATATTTATACATATTTACATATAATTGTATATTTAGATATTAATTTCTTATTATATATTTATACATATTTATTGTAAATCTGTTTATATACTATATTTAACGATAATGGCATATTTATAAAAAATACATTTATATATGATGTATTGACTTAATATTGACACATACGCACACAAACACATATGCACATATTTACGCACACACTTACACATTTATATTTTGCACATACACACATAAAATATTTACATATAAATATTTATTTACATATATTAGAATATACACATAAATATATATTTGTTTATCGACACACACATATTTATATATAAACATTTCTTATATATGTATATATATTAATGCATTTTTATAAGGTAAACAAATGGATAATTTTTTATTTTAAATAAAATGATTAATAAATATTTATTTCCATATGGTTTACGTATTTAAAAATTTATTTTTATGTAAATATGTTTAAATATTTATTTGTACAATTGATTTATTATATGTAAATATAAGCAAATATGCATATATTTTATTATAAATAAAACTACAATATGAAAAATGATAAAATTTCAAAACCATAATATTTATATGAATGTAAATTATGAGAATAATTAACAAATTATTAATTGATTTTTTAATTATTTTATAAGCCATTTTTTCACTAAATATCCTATATATTAAGTGTAAATGTATTTTTAGTGTTCTACAAATCATTAATAAAATAAAAAGAACTTGGAGTCAGTCAGTTCACTGTTCTATAAATCATATTTTAAAAAAATATATTATATTTATAGTAATATAAATATATTTATCTATTAATATTTGTTTTTTAATGATATATAATTTTTTTATGAAATATACATTTTTGAGCGTTTAAAAAAATGATGATAAATGATACATTTTATCAGCGCTAAAACAAAAACGTTGATAAAAGAACCCTTTTATCATCGCTTTTTGTAGCATTGATAAAACTTACCATTTATCATTGTTTTTTAGCGGTGATAAAAACATCATTTATCATCATTTTTTTCCAGTGGTGATAAAAGTATATCTTTTATCACCGTTTTTAGCTCGCACTAATAAAGGATAGCGCTTGATATTCCGCAATCCATAGTAGTGCTTTTTTACTTGCATTTGTGATATAAATTTAATTGAAATTAAATTTTGTTTTTGTTGTGTGAATTTAGCAGCATACTGGTGGAACATGGGTATTATTAGTGCAAGGAATAGCATCGATAAAGTATCCCCTTTACCATCGATTCAATAATCATTGATGAAGAGCCTCCTTGATGAACGCTAAACTTTATCAATATTTTTTTAGCAGGGATGAAGGGCCCTTTTATGAGTACTAATTTTACTGATGATAAAAGTTATCGATTTTTAAAGAAGCTTACAACATCAGTGGTTTTTTAGGGCTGATGAAGACTATTTTAGCGGTGTTAAAACTCATATATGTAGTAGTGACGGGGTTTATTGGAAACTAATTATTTTCTAGAATTGATGTTTGTGGTTGTTCTTATGATGGTGGGTGACATAGATATTAATTATAATAATTATAGATCAAGGATTTTTCAATCGTTCCTGCTATGGGTTTACAAAAAGAGTTTTATGATAGTCTTATTATATTAAGAAAAATGGCGTATTAAAGATATATATAAATTGATAGATTTTGTATATATAATAATAAATTCATAATTTATGTAATAGATATTTCATTCAATAAAAATGGGGCCCGGTTTTTTATAGTTTTCATGACTGCGGAGACACGGAAGAGAGAGGGTTTAACTGATTTTTTATAATTTTCAAAAAAAGTTTCCTAAACGGCGGTTGGCCCCGACGCTCCCATAAATACGCTCCAAGCGCGCATTTCAGGTGGCATTCCGAGTGCGAGTTCTTGATCGGTCCATGGAGCGCGGCCGAAGACTTCCGCTTTCGGAGCTTGATCTGCGAGTTCCTGATCGGTCCATGGAGGTAGAAGGGTTTCAACGTTCGCCCACTTGCGCCGCCGGCGTGGAAATCTGGGCATACGACGCAGATCATCGTCCTCCTCAACACCCCCCGACGGTGGCCGTCCAGTTCCGCCGCCTCCACCTCCATCGATGCTACAGCGTCGCACCCGACCATACCTTCTCCCTCCTTGGCACCCACCTGGACAACGCCGTCCCCACAATATGGCGCACCTTTAACCGGCCCCGCGTTCTCAGGGATTCCGGCGCCGCCAGGCAGGCGTTCGCGGCCTTGGTCTTGGAACTGGATCCAGAGGTGGAGCCCGGTTTGATAGATGTGATCACGTGGAAAGTGTTTCTAGGGTTCCTCAGCGCTGATTTCCGGACCACCCGGCTGATCGTGTACATCAAACAGTTGTCGGATCACGAGCGGTATGAGCCGCGGGTGGTGGAGTCATCCTCGGAGGCCGGAGTGTCAGAGGAGTCATCATCACAGGCGGAAGAGTCATCCTCGGAGCCAGAGGAGTCTGAGGCGGAGGAGTCATCCTCGGAGCCAGAGGAGTCCGAGGCAGAGGAGTTCGAGTTGTCATGGGAGGCGGAGGAGTCATCCTGGGAGGCCGGGGAGTCGTGGGAGGCGTTGGTGGAAGAGAAGGCGGTGGGGGGAGAGTCGGAGGTGTGCGTGGTGTGTATGGAGGATATGGTAGAAGGTTCTGTGGCGGCGGTCATGCCCTGCTCCCACACCTTCCATTGCCATTGCATATACAACTGGCTCTACACCCGTCCCACTTGCCCCGTCTGTCGTTTCAGGGCGCCCGCAAACCTTTCTGAGGTTTCTTGAGTCTGAATTTTCAAATTGCGAATGAGAGTACCCATCGTGTCAAACAATCAAATATTTTGCATCATTGTCATGGTTTACGTGCTTGATTAAGATCACCAAATTAAATGGGGACACATGTGAGGCGTTATATTCTGAATGTCATTTTTTTTATGGAAATGGAAATTGAAGGAAATTACTAATATTTCAAAGACTAATGTAGTGCAAGGGAATCAATTGTTTATGTGCTTAGTGATTTATGTGCTTACCAATGTTACGGTCGGAGAAGAGCCCTGCCGGACCACTCTCAAGGCCTTCCGCAACATCCTCCACATACACGGTCTTTCCATCCCTGATGGCTGGAAGAAGCATGTCCAGGAACTTTGGGTACTGTGGGTAGTGGTCAAACACAACGAACCCTTGAATGTGGACCCTTTGGGCGACGATACAAAAGAGGTTGCACACCCCCTCAAGCTCCTCAAGGTTGCACTGAGAAATCATCTCGCACCCGACAATGCGGTCATCGTCCCTCATGTTCAGTGGAACCGCATCCACGATCTTCCCCTAAACATTCTAAAAAATATAGGTCAATGTCATTCGGGAAATACCTTTTCAAAGTTGCGGCCATATCAGTCTCTTCTTTGTAGTGAAAAGCCCCATCAAACCCAAACTTGTTCCTCATCAAATCAACCTTTTCTTGGGAACCAGCACTCCCAACAACACGACATCCCATCAACTTTGCAAACTGCCTTACTAGCTGACCAACATCACCAGGTGCTGCTGATATGAAGACGAATTCTCCTTTCTTCGGAGAGCAAATTTTATAAAACCTTTCACGTAGTGTTTGAGGATCTGTATGTGAGTGTTTTTTTGGGAAAATGACAACGCAAGGCCACCAATGACTCTTAATTACAGTTTAGGACAAAAAATATGACAAATGCCATTTAAGGACCAAAATGATTATGTTTTTTTAATTGAAATGCGATTTTAATTTGGTTCAAAAATATATAGGTCCTTATCTGGAATTATGAGGTTGTTTTGGTCTTTACATGTCACCCCCCCCCATTTTTTGTGATTTCTAAAAAAAAATAAAAATGGCTAGATCAATTTTTTTTAAAAAATATGTACAAAAGGCGGAAGACCCCCCGCCGTCTTTCACCCAAATTTAAAAAAAAATACTATTTTAAATATACTTTTATGTATATTTAAAATGTTTATTTTTATTTTGTTCTGTTTTGATAATATATATATATATATAAGCAAATTTTTTTAACAGAATTTATCTTCTATTTAATATACAACATTAATGTTATTACAACAGTCTGGAATTCTGACATAAACCATCACACGTGGCTCCGTTTTATAAGAAGACTTATGCAAGAAATCTTTCTGCATTTCTATTATGCGATTTGGGTTCTCTCTTTCCTGCACAGAATTACTAATATATTATTATTAATCATTTTAAATCAATTAATTAGTACTATTAATTACTGTTTAATAATATTATTAAACAAATAATTGATTTGTAAATAATTAATAATATATAATAAGTTTTAATTAATTAGAAATTAAATAATATATAATTAAAAAAAATAATCTTAATAATAACTAAATAATATTGATTAATTATATAACTATCAATTATATAATTAATAATTATATTATTAATTAACTAATTAATTATTAACTAATTAATAATTATATAATTAATAATTATATTACTCCTTAATTATTAAATAATTAAGCAGTTGGGGTCTAGCCTAGTGGATTAGGCTACCCTATAATACTGCATCAAACCTGGGGTCAAATCTAGGCAGTTGCAAAATTTGGGGTTCCAGGGGCATGCGGCTACAACGGGACTTCCGTTGGGGGCGGCATGATGGGAACAACCGAATCAACAAGCAACGTAGTACGAGATGACGAACTGTGGCGGCACAGTGCGGGTTCGTCAGCGGGACTTCGTAAGGCAGTGCAGTGCAGGGACAGCCAATAGGGCTTCCCTCGACGGTGCTCAGGTCGAGCGTGCGGGCAGGCAGGTCGGCTACGGTGGAAAAATCACAAGCGACACAGTGATGGAAAAAAATCAGAAAAATGGTTGTAGGGAAACTAGGTTACATGCTTTGTAAATTAACTTAATGTCCACATGGGGCTTTGGGACCATTATGAAATGGGTGGGTTATCCCTTGGGGAGGGCTATGACCTACCTTTCACGTTGTGCGTGTTGTATTTCTATGTTTCATTATAATTATACCCGTAAGTCCCTATAATATATTATATAATTAATAATTATATTACGAATTAACTACTTAATTAATATATAATTAATAATTAATAATTATAATTAATAATAATATTACTAATTAACTAATTAATTATTAAATAATTAATAATTATATTACTAATTAACTAATTAATTATTATATAATTAATAATTAATAATTAATAGTTATATTACTAATTAACCACTTAATTATTATATAATTACTAATTACTAATTATATTACTAATTAATTAATTAATTATTATATAATTAATAATTATATTATTAATTAACTAAATAATTATTAACTAATTAATTATTAAGTAATAAATAATTAAATTGCTAAATAACTAATTAATTTAATAAGTAATTAAATATTGCTTAATTACTAATTAATTAACAATTAATAATTTTTTTTATAATTATACATTATATAATTAAGCAATATTATTTAGTTATTATTAAGATTATTTTTTATTAATTATATATTATTTAATTTCTAATTAATTAAAACCTATTATATATTATTGGTAACATCCCGGTTCCGGGTGCTACCCAAAAGTGCCCCGTACTCGGTTGGTCACATGACCTCAAGCACATTTCCTCAAACAGTAGAGGCTGCTGACTAGCAGTAAGGGCCAAGGTCTGATAATGGGGAAACTATGCCCTCATTGGTAGAGTATACACAACGAAATAACAAATAGTAAACAAAAGCGGAAGCAGTAATACCATACAACAAAAGTAAACAGTGGAAGTCTGGTAGTAATATAACAACTTGAGCATATATAAATGATGCATGTCACACGTGTCTAGGAAAGTAGTTAAACAAGTCACAATGCTGGAAATACAATACTAAAACCAAAGCACATAAAAGTAGTAAACTCTAACAGCATCGCAAGCCTCAGTTTGGTCCCATGCTCTCCAGCTCTAACAGCAATCAAGTACGTGATGAAGAAGGGTGCTTGCCCTTATCTACACATGCAACCATATAATCTGTTTGGGTCCAAAAGCATGACCCAAACAGAGTGTGAGATGAATCCTAGTAGGCAACCACCAAAAGATCTGTGTCTAATTGTCAGTGAATATATATAGCAGATAATATGCAGAAATGAAACAATAAACTAGGAATCACTCAAAAGTAAACAATCCAACAGTTTTCAAATACATTCATCTACATTCGTTAATTATTCAATCCGTTAAATAATAAATTCCTGAGATCTAGCTTAAGCTCTGTATCCCCTGTGTAAAAGTAGCAACATACGTCTCAAAAGACCATATAACAATCAAGTAAGACCAAGTCCAAGCTTGTGCTTTGTCTTGACAGATTCGTCATAATTACTCAATTATTCATTAGCAACCCTCTAGGAAAGTTCTCATAGTATAACCCCTATGGTTTAACACATCATTAATTCAATAAAATAATGACTCTCTAGGAAAGCTCACACAGTCTAACCCCTATGGTCCCACAAAGCACTAATCATTTACAAACGACCACCTGGGCAACTCTCATGGTCAATACCCCCTTGGTTTGTATAACGACAATAAATGATAATGACCCCCTGGTATCTCTCATAGTCAATGCCCTATGGTCCAACATTCATTTAATAATGACCCTCTGGGTAGCTCTCACGGTCTAACCCCTTTGGTCTATGACCATCCAACAGCTCTCTCAGTCAATACCTCTAGGTCAACATAACAACAATTCATTCATAAATGACCCTACCTTGGGAAGCTCTCACAGTCAATTCCCCCTGGTCATACTTTCACAATGCGAATCACATGCATCTCATATAATCAGTAACTCCATCCTAACAACACATGGCATGAAAAAAAAAAGCAATCTTAATAGGCATTCTATACCAAACAACCATAATCAATCAAACAAGGGAAACACACCCATAATCAAGGTATAAAACCTTATGTATAAGCAATAACCCTTTCTCAATCAAAAAAACCATAGAAGCTATTAAACATGGTTAAATTCAAAAACACGCAATACCCCAAACATGGGTATTCAGAACTTTAAGCATATATAATCCAAAGACAAGAAAACAAAGGTAGAAACCACCCACCTTGATGTTGTACGATCAACACTCTAGAACGTCATCCCTTCAATCAGCCTAGAACGACGTAGATCTACAAAAGGTGAAGAATGTCCATCCTTGAAATACTCATGCACTAGTGTAGAAATCATTTTTTAGGTCGGTAATTTTTTATTTTTTATGTTAGTTTTTATCCAACATTATTAAAGGCAATGTCATAAATATTGTTTTTTAGATCGGTTTTTTTAAAACCAACGTAAAAATCATAAATAAAAATAGTTTTTCACGTCGGTTCTTAAATAACCAACATGAAAAAACCCTTTGGAGGCTCGATTTATCACATGAGTTATTAAATAAATGATGTGGTATATAGTTTAGTATGTCGGTTATTAAATAACCGACGTACTAAACTATATACCAGGTTGGTTATTTAATAACTGAAGTGATAAATCGATCCTCCAAAGGGTTTTTAACACCGGTTATTTAAGAATCGACGTGAAAAACCATTCAAAGGCTCGATTTATAACGTCAGCTATTAAATAACCAATGTGGTATATATTTTATTACGTCAGTTATGTAATAACTGACATAATATATCGTGCCTCCAAATCATTTTTCACATCGGTTATACAATAAACGACGTGAAAAAAGAGATACGATGTCAGTTATGTAATAACCAACATAAAAAATGATACCCAGGAATTTAATACATCAGTTATAACATAACCAACGTGAAAACCCATTCCCCAGGCATTTATTATGTCGGTTATAAAATAACCAACATAAAAACCAATTTTTTTTAATAAAATAGTGAAACCATTACTATGCTCTGCCAAAGTAGACCTAAAAAAAGTAGAAACCAGACCAAAATAGACCAAAACCAGACCAGAATCCATACTAGAAAAACATTAGAACTAGACTAGAACAAGAATAATCAGAGAAAAATTAAACATTCACATATATAACATTCAAAACTTACAATGTCAACTAAAAAACCTAAATCCAACCAAAACAACTACCAAATAGACAATTACAATTAGAATTAAAATATTCAAAATTGCATTTTACACTACAAGCAAACTAAAATCCAATCAAACCTGTAAAATAATTTGACCATTCCACTTTTAAGTGTTTGAACTCTTGAGCACTATAGGGTTGAGGGTCATCAAATAGCTACAAATTAAAAGGAAAGTAGTTATCATGTATAATGAATAAATCAAATGAAATATTATGGAAAAGTTTATAAGGAAACACAACCTTGTCAAAGTTCATTATTGTTCCAGTTATAATTATTTCATACATAAATCTTAACATATAATATCCTCATTCGATGACACCTTGTTGTTCATGAAAATTCTGTTTAAATGAGTGCCAATTCAAAATATCTTTTTTATGCAATACATCGAAAAGTAAAAATTATAAATGGATATTTACCTTTACTTTTACATATTTGTTCTTGGAACTCTTTTTATTTATGTTTTTTTGAAAGTATGCCCATCCCCAGTTAGAAAATATTATGAATGGGATAAATTTAAAATTTATTATAATACAAACAACTATTAAGAAATTGAAACTTACTTTTCCAATATATTCTTAAAACTTCCCCGCACATCACCATGGACAGAGCATATCCAATACAGTGTTTTCTCCTTTAGACAAAAAATAGCTAACATCCAATGATCACTTATATAAAAGAAAATTTAAGTTTAGTGGTTTTTTATGTTAAACGATAAAGAACACTTTTCCAGATATATGTTTCATACCTCTCATAAAAAGGCATCATCCAACACTGCATGATTATATTCTGTTCAAATCTTTCAACAATATAAAGTGTTCTTTGTTCCTCATCCAATGCATGTGCTTTAGGGGAAATCATATGCGGGTCCATGAATCTATATATATCTATCCTATCATTCTTCTCACACATGTTATAAAGATACCTAATAAAAAACAGAAATAAGTATACTTTTTTAATAAATATAACACAGGGAAAGGTGTTAAGACTTACATGGAAAAAATCTACACCACATTGATGCCCAACTTATCTATAGTAACAAGCTCCATGATATCAGTTTTCACAATCCCTACAGTTATTGCACATCCAAAAAAATTAGTTTCCATTGGAAAAAAATAATGATCCTCTAACAAATTTGAATATCTTGACAATCTGTCAAGAGTACTAGAATCTGTATCTGATGTCATACCCATTTGTCTTTGTTGTTGTCTATACATTCTTTCTTTACCTTTGAAGTATTTCTGTAAATAAATATAAAAACATATTAGGTTTCAAATGCTAAAACAACTTTAATAAGAAATAAAATAAAAGATATAACATACATACCTCTATGGTAATGAGTCTCAGAAGTCTGGATGGCCAAACTAAAAAGTGGTCGATACTATGTCCAACTGTTGTCACCTTAGTTTTTGGTAATGGTACTTGAGCAGATGTATCTATAATATCATATAAAATGACCCTATGATTCTATAACTTTAACTATTGATGATGAACTGTACCTCCTATAAAATATACCAGCCCATATGCAACTATATGATGGTGAGGATCATCAACATACAACTCACAATAAATCGGAAGTTGTGGCGGATGAGTAGGATAAAAAATGGGGTCTTCATGATGAGGTGGAGGATAAATAATGGGGTCCGTAGGTGGGGGAGTGGGAGCTGCTAGCGGAGGTGGAGGATAAATAATGGGGTCTATAGGGGGAGGTAGAGGAGTGGGAGATGCAGTCTAAAATTTTCTTTGCATGTCTGCAAACATAGACTGTACTGATGCTCTAATATTTTACTCCATCATTGTATTAATATTATGAACTTTATCCTCCAAGGATTATATTTTTTTATAAAAACCCTCAATGGAAGAAGTTGAAGAACGTGGAAACACTTTTCTTACCGATACACCCATCGGGTATCCTCGTACACGACTGGGGTGTTTAGGCTTTCCCAATGCTATAGATAAAATATCTTGCCTACCAGTAGCTGTAAATACCCCCTGTGTGCTCTGATCCTCAAGAGAATCCTGTATTAATTAATTGAACATTTTTTTAATGATTCAAAATATATAAAGAATAGAATTAACTTAAATAAATAAAATAAATATCTTACAATCCTCTCATCTACAATTCTCGATTCTTCTGAAAGATATTTCCCCTTTTTCCCATCTAAGCTCTCTTCCATTTTTCATGTCTAGATAGAGGGGATGGAGGGTCAACCTCTCCAGAGCTTGAAGACTCAGCTCTAAGTTTTTGTAAATTTTTCGCCATCATTTGTTCTTCCAATAAACTATACCCTCCCCGAGATAAACTATGAGGGTATACATTTCTAGATTGGGTATCCTGATGAGATGTCCTTGTTTTCTATAAATTAAGAATAATAAATCATTAACATAACATTAATAAGATAATTTATATAAGAAATATTATAAAAATTTACATTTCCCTTACCAAAAATGATTCTTTTCTTCTACTTTCAACAAATTGTTTCTATGTGTCTTAATCTATGAAAGGATATATATGACATGGAATGTCCTGTTTCCTATGACCAAAAATGAAATCAGATGTGAGGGTTGATTTGAAATCCCTCCATCTCCTAGCATCCATCGATAAACATTTCCTCTTGACTCCTCTAGTGTCAAGAATATCAAATGTCATCTGATAAAGAAGAGGTAAAACATATTATACTATAAACATTTAAATATTATTCAAAAAATAGAAAAATATCTTACCAAAATTGTCTCCCATAACTGAGATATTACCGCCTTGTCCACACTTCTCCAATCATCATACAAAATGCTTACTTTTCTTTTACCCTGAGTTGATACAGAACTCTTAAAATATTTTTCATTTGGACCTCTAGGAATATCATTCTCATCAAACTCAATGGGTATCCTTTGGTCCTGGCCATGGGTAGGTGATACTTTTGGTAAATGTGTGCATCCACATTTACCAACTCTTGAACTCTTCTTTGTCATTATGGGAGTACATGAGGAAAATTGGGGAACATTAAGAGAAGCATGTGAATGTTCCTTCCCAGAGGTATGATCATGATGCTCATCTCCAGAATCATGTGGTTGATCAACTGATTGATCTGTTATTATCCTTCAAATCAAAAAAGAAAACATTAGTTCACAAATATACAAATTCAAATATTATAATACTATTGTAAACAAAAAATGAAAAACTGAACTAAGTTACGTAATAGTAAACATGGTAAATATGGTAAGCATGTTAAATAATTATAAAGATGGTAAACATGGTAGTGTAATTTTTATTCAAAAAAATAAATATATATATATGTTATGTAAAGGTAAATTATGGTAAACTATGGTAAACAGGGTAACCATCTTAAAATAATTGTCATTCAAAAAAATCAATAGATAAATAAGTTACGTAATGGTAAACATGATAAACTAAACAAAAAAAAAATTAAAATAAATAAACATTTCTACTTATTTGTATTAATACGCGTTTTAATAAAGAAAAAAATTACAATATCTAACATATTATGAAATTAATAAATGTAAACAAGAAATAAAAACATGTTACCTGAAATATTAGGAATGTAAAAATAGATTGTTTTCCAAAATTCCTTCGTCATGATCGTTCCTTATGGAAAAAACCATGTCTTCCACATTATCATCATTATTTTCTGCTAATATTTCCATGGAATTAGGGATATCACATAAATCAACATCTTCATCAAGTTGTTCCTCACCAACATATTATTTTTCCCTTGTAAAATAATAGATCACTACATATATGATTGATCAAAAACATAGAAAATCTATTTTTCATGTGTTTCCATTATAAAAGAATCTGTTGTGTCTTCTAATCTATTAAAATTAACAACTATCATTCCAAATTCATCATGTCTGACAATGTTTTTACCAATAAACCATTTTTAGTTAAAAATAGGAACTTTAATTTTAAAGTAATCAACCTCTCATATTTCTTCAATGACTCCATAATATGCACTTGATGCTGAAATTGGGTTTTGGTCTTTAGAACTCGAAAAATACATTGCTTCTACAAACACCAATACACCACTATTTTGAACTACACTTCTGTTGTCCTGATCTTTCGTATGAAATGTATATCCATTAATGTCATACCCAAACCATGTTATCCCATTTAAACTTGGACCACCCACTAACCATCTTAATGTCTATGATACATGTGATCTACCAAGCAAGGTCTTTTTAAACCATGGAAAAAATGTTTTGTTATGCTCATTCAAAATCCACATTTCTTTCTTCTTTGGATGACACTATTTCAACTCATTAATATGCAATGTGATATACAGTTGAGAATCATCTATGTTATTCAAGAAGTATAATTGTACCTTCTACATTTTTTCATATGACAATGATTTGACTTTCAAGCCATGAATCCTCTTTCCCTCATTATTAACTCATTCATGGAAAGATGGAGGCAAACCTATGTGCTCCACTATAGCCAAGTAGCTTGTACAAAACTTCGTAACCTCCTAAAAAATATACTTTTCAATAATGGAGGCTTCAGGTCAATATAGATTCTCAACATAACCCTTTAATATTTTAATATTCCTTTCAAAAGGATACATCCAACTAAGATATACAGGTCCACAAAGCTTTATTTCTTGAACCAGATGAACCATTAAATTCACCATTATATCAAAAAATAAGATGGAGGAAAATACATTTCCAATTGACAAAGTATAGAAATTGAATCCTTTTTCAAAATGTTCTAAGCATTCACATCAATAACCTTATTAAAAATTGAATTGAAAAAAGAACACACCTTCATTGTAGTATTTCTGACATGGATGTGAAATATTCCACACAATGAAACTGGTTAAAGTTGTTGCATCATGACGTGACAATCATGAGATTTCATACCTATCAACTTCAAATCCTTCAAATAGACATTTTTTTTACATTTTAATAATAACCTTGAGGCACTTTGATATCATGAATACACTGAAAAGAGCTAATTTTCTCCCTCTTGGATAATGTATGACAAGCCAGGGGAAGAAATATTCGTCTTCCATTATGAGTGGGAGCTAACTCCAAACATATTCCCATTGATAGTAAGTCTAATCTTGCATTCAACCCATCTTTAGACTTTCCTTTAATATCTAACAATGTTCCAATCAAAATATCACAAATATTCTTCTCCACGTGCATGACATTGATATTATGTTTCACTTCATGATATCTCCAATATGGTAGCTCAAAAAATATTGACCTTTTCTTCCAAATATGTCTATAACTACCAGATTTATGTGTCTTTCCCAATGTCACATCAAGGTTTTTCACCCTCTCAAAATATACATCAGGGGATAAAGGTCTTAGAGAAATATAAAATTCTTGTGAGCCATTGAATGCCTTTTTTAGTCTTTTATAAGAGTGATCCATAGGAAAAAACTTTTGATGACCCATGTATACTGTTTTCCTCCCATGATGCAATTGACAATATGAAGTCTGTTTTTCACAAATTGGAAATGCTTTATGCCCCTTAACACTATATCCAAAAAAAATTCCATACACTAGGAAGTCATTTATAGTGAACATAAGCACTTCATGTAGTTGAAAATATTCCATTTTATAAGAATCATACACCCTAATACCATCCTCCCATAAAAGTTTCAAATCATCAATCAATGGTGATAAGAAAACATCAAAATCATTTCTGATTTGCTTCAGACCAGAGATAATTATACTCAATATGACATATTTGTGATTCATACAAACTTTAGGAGAGAGTTTGTAAATTAACAATAAAATATGCCATGAACTATGTGTGCTACTAAGGGTTTGATATGGATTCATTCCATCTACACACAACCCAAGTCTGATATTTCTAATTTAATTTCCAAATATAGGATACTACTCATAAATTTTCTTCCATTGTGGACAATCATCTAGATGGCGTATTTTTCCATCACATATCTTCTCATCATAATTCCATCTTAACCTTTTTGAATCATGTGAATTAGTAAATAAACATTTTAAATGATGAATTATAAGAAGATACCAAAATACCTTGGCCGTGATCTCTGTAATCTCTACATCATCCTGTGATTTTTATTTCAACTTATACCATGATGTCCCACATTTAGGACACTCTCACAGAAATATATATCATACAATCATTCAGACATGCATGTATTTTATTTTACCCCAATCCCATCGGGCATAAAATTTTCTTGTCCTTATAATGTGAATATGGAATATCGTTGTCTTTTGGAAGAATGTCTTTCAACAATTATAACAACTCTATAAAACTTCTGTCACTCCATCCATGTTTCACCTTCAGGTTAATTAATCTTAACACAGCTAAAAAAACCGTAAAATATGTACAACCAGGACACAATGATTTTTCAGCATCACCATATAGACGCGCAACTGTCAGTTCTATCTCAATTTGTTCTGCTGTAATATCACGAATCATTTCTTCAATTCCATCGGAGTTACCATCTTGAAAATCATCATCATCAGTAGATCTGAAATTTTGTCCAGTTTCACCATGCCAAATCTAAGGTCTATAACTTAGATTAAAACCATGTCAAATCAGATGATATTTGATCTCTCTACTTTTCAAATTCTTCATATTCAGACATTTCATTCATGGAAAGAAAAAAATTTCGTTTCTTGGAACATTTTTTTTAGAAAATTCCAAAAATGAATCAACACCTTCCACATATTCAGTAGTCATTCGATATGCCATAATACAACTTTAACTCATTATTACCTATAACAAATATCAAAATCATACATCTTGTGAAAATAAGCCAATTTTATATTTATATGAAAAATATCATAATTGGAATGTAAAACAATTTTGAAATATAAAACCAATATACGCGTATTTGAAAAAGATATGCATGGAAATAATTTTAAAAGAAAAATATAGTTAGATATAACAGTTTTATATTTATATGAAAATCATTTATGATTATATATCTCTCTCATATGGATCATGATATAATAGTATAAATTCATCTTGGATCCTTTGTTCTTAAGGTACACAAAACATACATCCTGGTGTAATTGGATATCAAATTCACCCTTCCGTAAACATGAAATATGAAGTATAAATATTAAAATATGTATACATCAACTACTGAAAATTACACCTATCCCAACGGTTTGAAACCATTGGGATAGCACTTGAAACTATTGGGATAGAATATCCCAATAGTTTCACACACTGTTGGCATGATGGCCGTTACAATAGCCCTATACCAATGGTTCTACAGGAACTGTTGGTATAGACCGTCTAAAGTCAATATATGCCAACGGTTTCAATGAAACCATTGGTATACATTCTTTCCAGCGTATAATCTATTCCAATGGTTTCATGGAAACCATTGGGATATATGTATACCAACGGTTCAAGAACTGTTGGTATACACTCTCTAGTATATAATCTATTGTAATGGGGGTGGGGGCTGTCTAGGAGGGTGTGGGGGGGGGGGGGGGGGGCTGTTCATGGGGGTGGGGGTGCCCAGGGGGGATGTGGGTGTCTAGGGGGTGGTGTCCCGGGGGTGAGGGGGCTGTCTAAGGGGGTAGGGGTGTCCAGGGGGTGGGGGAGTTGTCCATGGGGGTGGGGGTGTCCAGGGGGGATGGGGGGTGTCCATGGGGTGGGGTAGTGTCCAGGGGGTGGTGTCCATGGGGTGTGGGTGGTGTCCAGGGGGTGATGGGGTTTTCCAAGGGGGTAGGGGGTGTCCAGGGGGTGGGGAGGTGTTGTCTAAGTGGGTAGCGGGACTCCAAGGGGGTGGGGGTGTCTGGGGGGTGGGGGCTGTGTAGGGGGTTGGGGCGGATGTCAATGGGGGTGGGGGTGTCCAGGGGGTGGGGGGATGTCTAAGGGGGTAGGGGGTGTCCAGGGGGTGGGGTGGTTGTCCAAGGGGTGGGGGTGTCTAGGGGGTGGGGTTGTCTAGGGGGATGGGGGCTCTCTAGGGGGTGGGGGTGTCCAGGTGGGTGGGGGTGTCCATGGAATGGGGGGGGGGGGTGTCCAGGGGATGGGGGCTGTCCAAGGGGGTGAAGGTGTCCAGGGGGTGTCCAAGGGGGTGGGGTTGGTGTCCAGGGGGGTGAGGGGACTATCCAAGGGGGTAGGGGGTGTCTGGGGGGGGGGGCTGTCCAAGGGGGTAGGGGTGTCCGAGGGGGGGGGGGGGGGTTCTATCCAGGGGGTTGGGGGGGCTGTCCATGGGAGTGGGGTGTCCAAGGGGTGGGGGTGTCTAGGGGGTGGGGGTGACCAGGGGTGGGGGATATCCAAGGGGGTGGGGGGTGTCCTGGGGTGTCTAGGGGGTGTGGGGGCTATCCAAGGGGGTGGGGGTGTCCAAGGGTGGGGTGGTGTCGAGGGGGAGGGGGTGTCAAAGGGGGACGGGGGTGGTGTCTAGGGGGTGAGGGGAATTTCCAAGGGGGTGGGGGGATATCCAAGAGGGTAGGGGGTGTCCCGGGGGGTGGGGGGTGTCCGGGGGTGGGGGCTGTCCAGGGGGTTGGGGGGCTATCCACGGGGATGGGGGTGTCCAGGGGGGGGGGTATGTCCAGGGGGTGGGTGGATATCTAGGGGGTGGGGGTGTCTAGGGGGTGGGGTGGATGTTTAGGAGGTGGGGGTGGGGTGTCCAGGGGGTGGGGATGTCCAGGGGGTGGGGGCTATCCACGTGGGTGAGGGAGTTGTCCAAGGGGTGGGGGTGTCTGGGGGGTGTTCGGGGGGGGGGGGGGGGGGTCCGGGGGTGTTAGAGGCTATCCAGGGGGTGGGGGGATATCCATGGGGTTGGGGGTGTCCAGTTGGTGGGGGTGTCTAGGGGGTGGGGTGGTGTCCAGGGGGTGGTGGGCTGTCCAGGGGGTGGGGGTGTCCAGAGGGTGGGGGTGTCTAGGGGGTGGGGGGTGTCCAGGGGGTGGGGTATCCAAGGGTAGTAAAAAATATCGTAGAACTTTCATGACATCTTTCCCATGGTTTATTTTACCATAAAATAACTTATCATGGCATAAAAGAACACTATTCCACTTACCATGACTGAAAGAACAATGATAAAAAAATAATTTCTCAAAACATAAATTTAGGGCATAATGAAAAATAAAGAATGAAACTGAGGTATGTGAGGATTTCTTGAGTGTTTCAAGTCGACTAGATAGATTTGGTGATAATAAAGATGAAAAATGATGTTGGAAAAACGAGGTTGGAGGGCAAGACTTTGAAGAATCCTTTCTAGGTTTTCCGTGCGAGAGAGACGAGTCGTAGGTCGCATGATCGAAGAAAATAGAATGACAGAATACAGGGCGCGATAAATAATTTAAAAGCTTTATCATATCGGCTATTTAATAAACTACATGAAAAAATGTTTTTTTGTTTATCACATCGGTTATTAAATAACCGATGTAGAAAATTCTTTATAACGTTAGTTATTTTATAACCGACGTGATAAATCGCCGATAATCGATTTATAACATCAGTTATTTTATAACCGACGTGATAAAACGCTGAGATTCGATATTTCACATCGATTATAAAATAACTGACGTGATAAATCAATTTTTACATCATTGTAGGTTGGTTATATATAACCGATGTAATAAATTTTGACGTGGAAAATGTTTTTTTCACTAGTGACAAGAGAGGAGGAATTAAGAAGAGAGGATCTCGGGAAAGAGAGAACTCCCTAGTGGGAATCCAACTCACCTGAGAGGTCAGACAGAGAAATGGGAGGATCCCGAATTTCTTCAGCCATTCGTCACTCTCCTATACAAAACATGAGGTGAAGAAGGGTGTTCTATATGTGAGACACGACCCTACTCTGATTTAACAAATAAAAAGAAAATTACACGACATTTTAATTTAATATACATGCCATGTACTAGACTCAACTGACCCCCGATTTAGGTGGTCTACCAGGTCACCTACACGGCCATGTACTCATCCGTTACACAACCAGTCCATGGCTACATGCAGTAACCGGGTACATGGTGTGTACTCAAAAGTACACGGCGTGTTCTTAGAAATTTACCAATTCTTCATTTTCTTAAAAAGCAACCCGAAATAAAGATCCATACTTGAAATGAAGATCCGGGTTCTTACAAAATTACCCCTTAAAGAAATTTGTCCTTGAATTTCCCTTCCAAGGGTGGTTAAGAAGAAACATCAAACAACTCTGGCCACTGTGATCGTACGTCGGCCTCCCTCTCCCAAGTCTCATCCTATACTCGTCTGTGCTGCCATATCACCCGTACTAGAGGAAAAGACTAACCAAAAATAACCTTCATGCTACAATACACAATCTGAATAGAGTGCTCTTTGAAGGATGCATCCACCTCTAAATCAACCTCCTTGGGTTGAAAAACATGAGACAGTCCTGAAAAGTAATGTCGTAGATGAGAAACATGAAATATGTTGTGCATAGCCTAGTACCTCTAAGGTAACTGCAACCGATAGGCAACCAGACCGACTCTCTCCAAAACCTCAAACGTTTAGACGTATCTTGGTGAAAACTTCCCTTGTCTTGTGTCCCAAACTCGGTGTGACATGTAAGAAAACCTGATCTTCGACCTTGAACTCCAGAGGTCATCTCCGTCGATCAGCATAAGATTTCTGCCGAGACTGTGAAGTAGCCATCCTCTTCTGAATAAACTCCACCTACTCATTGGTCTCCTGGACAAGACGAGGTCCCAACATAGCTGCCTCTCCTTCCTCTAGACAATATAGGTATAATCAATATGGAATACCTTATAAATCCTCATAAGGTGCCATCTTAATCGTCACCTAAAAACTATTATTGTTGGAAAACTCCGATAGGGGTATGTGTCTCTCCCAAGAGACCCCGAAATCCCGGATGCATGCTCGAAGCATGTCCTCCAAAACTTGAATCGTGTATTCGGACTGGACATCTGTTAGGGGATGGTATGATGTACTCAGAAGTACCAATGTACCCAAATTCCTATGTAGACCCTTCCAGACATGAGAAGTAAACCGAGAGTCCCTGTCTGAAATGATCAGGTGTGGAACCCCATGAAAACATACAATATCTTGGATGTAAAACCTTTATATCTCATCAAAACTGAAGGTTTCCTTAACTGGTATGAAGTGTGAAACCTTCATGAGCCTATCAATAACAACCCAAACTGCATCATTCCCTCAAGGAGACCTCGGTAAACTCATTAAAAAATCCATCGCAACATCATTCCACTTACACTCAGGAATGAGTAACTATTGTAAAATCCCTTCCAATAATTGATGCTCCATATTCACCTACTGACAAGTAGAAAATCTCATAAAAAAACCAAAAACATATCTCTTTATTCCTGGCCAATAATACTGATGGTGTAGATCACGATACATCTTGGTGACACCAGGATGAACTTCCCACGATGAGGCATGAAAATATCACATCAACTCCTCACGTATGTCTACTGAAACCCATAAGAATCCATGAAAATGAAAGACCTCATCATCGCATATGGTCCACCTAGGAGTAGGGTCCTCTCCTGACACACTCTCTCGTAGGACTAGGCCTTCAGAATCTAATAACTACCTCATTCTCACCCAATCCAGATGAGTAGAGGTAACAACTATAGAAGAAAGAAACGTGTACCCGTGTCTATTGTGCACCTCCATATGTATCTGAGAGAATAGAGCCATAAGTTACCAATCACTGCTAGCCTCTTTAACTTCCTGTATCTGAGTCCTCCTACTCAACACACCAGCTACTACATTGCCTTTCCCAAGCTTGTAGGTAATATCAAAGTCAAAGGAATGAAGGTACTCAACCCACCTTCGCTGTCTCAAATTTAGATCACACTGAGTAAAGATATACTTGAGGATTTTTTGGTCAGTGTATACCACAAAATTCCCTATCAAAAGATACTATCTCCAATAGTGAAAATCATGCACAACTGTATATAACTCGAGATCATGCGTCAGGTAATTCCTCTCATGTGGCCTCAACTACCGAGACCCATAAACAATGACTCCTACCCCTACATAAGCACTGCTCCCAGCCCGATACCTGATTCATCATAGTAAATGTTGTAGCTCTTTCCCAGCTCCAAAAAAATAAGTATCAGTACTGAAGTCAATCTCCATTTCATCTCCTAAAAGGCTGAATCACAGGAATCTATCCACAAGTATTTTGCACCCTTCTTAGTCAGGCCCATCAGTAGTGCTGCTAAGTATGAAAAGTCCTGAATGAAGAACCTATAGTAACCATCCAGCCCCAGAAAACTTTATACCTCAAATATGTTCTTCATCTTTTCCCAAGAAACTACTTCTCTCACTTTCTCTAGGTCTACTAATACTCCTGTCTCTGAGATGACATCACCCCAGAAGTGAATCCAATCGATCCAAAAGTGAAACTTTGAGAGATTATCATATAACTGATTCTCTATCAGTGTAATCAATATGATCTCAAGATGGGTGGAATGGTCATGTCGAGTGTGAGCGTACACCAAGATATAGTCCATGAAGAATGCCACAAAAGAATCCAAGGATGGAACACTCGGTTCACGAGTTCCATGAAAACTGATGGTGCGTTCGTGAGACCGAACGACATAACCAAATAGTCATATAGACCATACCTTATATGAAAGGCTGTAATAGGTATATTTGATGGTCTAACACGCAACTGATGATAAATAGATCTCAATTCAATCTTCAAGAACACCCAGTCTCCTCGAAGATGATCAAATATATCATCAATCCTTGGCAAGGGATATCGGTTCTTAACCATCAATCGGTTCAGCTTCCGATAATCCACGCAAAGTATGAGGGTACCGTCTGCCTTCATTGTAAAAAAGAAAGGTGAACCCCAAGGAGAAGTACTGGTTCAGATGAAACCCTTTTCTTGCAACTCCTCTAATTGCTTCTTGATCTCCTATAACTCTGGTGTAGTCATCCTATAAGGAGTAATGGATACCAGGGTCTCTCCTAGAACAATATCAATAGAGAAATATACCTCTCAGTCTAGAGGTAAACCTGAAAAGTAGTCTATAAAGACATCTCTGAAATGATCCACCACTGGAGGAAAGTCCATCTGTAAAGTTCCCTGGTCATCCAGATATAAACTAGAAATCTGGGCTATAATTACTCCCGAACCATGATGCTCGGGCCCCACTCTGCTCACCTATACATCCCATTCACCATTGTTTATAAAATACCCTCCCTATGGTGATGTGAAACTCACCCTGTGGTGATAGGAGTCAAAAAAGGCCTAGAAGGAGCCAAACTAGTCCATTCCAAAAATGAAATCGAAGCCTTTAATCTATAATACATAGAGTTCCCATAAAAAGTGACACCCACCAACCTCAAGTGAGCACTCCTTGCACTAACTTACACTAGCCGTACAAATCCCTAATAGAGTGTTTAGCATTATAACATCATCATACGTAAAGATACAGATCCCAAGTCTCTCCACAACGATAACATATATGAAACTATGGGAATCCCTTTTATAAAAAAGAGAAAAAGATAAAACTGAGGCAACTAGAATTGTACCTCTAATTGTAGAGGGTCCGGAATCCTTCTCTTACTAGGTCTTCTCTACTGAAAAAGTATGACCTATACTATGGCCATGTGACCCTTCATGAAAACCATGAGCTGATACACCGTACTATCAATGAAAACCTACAGTCTGGATACCATGGCCATGACCACCTCCTCAGCCTGAGCGGCCCGACAAACTCAAGTTCCCTGACTGATGAGAAACTGGTGGTCCTGCTCCTGAATGTGGAGTCATAACTGATCCCCTCTCACTAGCTATTGGTGAGATAATCTGGTAAAAACACTAAAGATGACCCATCTTTCTACAAGATCGACACTCAACTGGGTCCTTTGGGAAATGTGGTCTCATATTCCCACTCTTCTCGCACTGGAAGCATTCCACCTGGCTACCTAAAGAAACATCACGTGAAATATCCCTTCGGTGCTTCCTGCCATCTATCGAAGGAGTACCCTCCCTGGATGTTGAACCGACCAGGATCACAGCTCCCAACTCCCTCAGATTCCGCTTGATAATAAGTGCTTGGTTCACTATATCTATCACTGAAGTCATCCTAAATACATTCACCTGCAATCAGATGTCATACGTGAGACCATCCTCAAATCGCCTAGACAAAGATAACTCGTCACTTCCTGGAACATGTGTGAAGTGCTAAAGCTCTGTAAAAAGAGAAGATTAGTCCATCCCTAAAAGAGAATTGTGCTCCAAATTCATGAAATCTCGGTCTCGATCGTCCCTCAATGTCTCGGGATAGAAGTAATCATAGAAGGTCATATGAAACTCTTCCCAAGACATATCCAGATGATATCTCTCCTATGACATAACAACCCACCATCTATTCGCAGAATCACATAGAATGTACGTAACAAGCTTCACCCTCCTCTCTGGAGGCGTATCCAGATGCTCAAAGGTATAAAGCATGGCCTCCAACCCTGACTCTACAGCCTGTGGTCCTCCATCCCCTGAAAAAGTGGGAGGGTGCTACTGCTGAAACACCTATGTCATCTCTGTCATTTACAGGGCAGGATGTGGTGCTCCCTAAAAGTGTGTAACATCCTTAAAAATCCTTCACAGAACTGTGCATCAACACCTGTGTCCAGTATAATAGATGGTTCCAAGACGGACATGAAGGGAGGTTCTGCGGGTAGTCCCTAATCTACCATTTCCAGTGTCTGATCATTGCCCTATACCTAGAATACAACCAGAGGATGTCTCGGTGGAATTAATCTGCAAGGTTAAGTGCACACCTCAGTTCATGATTATCAATAAAAGAAACTTAGAAGTGCAAGAAAGGAACAAGAGAAGAAAGAATTAAAGTTTCACTAAACAGGGTTACACAATGTGTATAACGACCACACAACATGTTCCCTTCAATCCTTACATGGGCGTGTACCTCTTCCAAACCTGGTCATGTAACACCCCTACATATGGTGTGTTCCTCCTATGACATGAAGTGTACTTAAATTTTCCCTCTTTCCCAAGTACTTCTACACAACTAGAACTACACAGCTCTCTCATGGTGTAACACTACACAACATGTTCACCCCTGACACGACATGTTCACCCCTGACATGACATGTACTACTTGAGTTATATCCACCTGTGTCATTAGTCACATGTATAGATACACGATCGATCATCACACGACATGTATCATCTAGACACGGTGTGTACCATATGAATTTCATCCACCCATGTCGTTAGTCACACATTCGGATACACAGTTGTTTACTACACGGTGTGTACAACCTCTACACGACGTATTCTCCCAGCAGTTTTCCAACCCTGTGTCTCTACTCACACAGTCAATCACATGAGCAAGCACTACATGGATTGCACTCCCAGTACACGACACGTACTTAAGAAAAGTTGTTTCATCCAGAATAGAAGAACACATGGCATGTTTTTATAACAACACACACCGTGTTGTTTGGGTTTCTAGATAGTATGCCTCTAAAAATTCTCTAAAACCCTTAAAAACATGAAATTTGTCCAAGGAATTACAAATTATGACCCATGGGATCCCATACTCCCTACAAGTCAAAATTTGGCATCCTTTTCACATCATAACTTGGAAAACTTTAATTAAAGTTCAAACATGTTCCACCAATTTCTAATCCAAGAGGGCCCATAACACCTCAAAGATCAAAGTTTGGTGTCCATCCAAATAAAACTTTACATATTCCAACACCCTATCAAAATAAAAGGTATTATATCACAATATCTTGCATATCTAGCACAAAATCTATCACAATAACATGTAATCAGTAATGCATCCTAAATGGAATGATAAGAGTGCATGACATGTGATCTCTAGCAAGTGACTATATGATGCATGAGATGGAATACCCTCATCTCATCAGGTTGCAAAAAAATAGAACCAAAATGATATCAATAGTAATAACACAAAACAAGTGCGTCACCCAATGGTGAAATCAAATCAACTATAACAATTGCAGAACCATAAAAATTGCAATATTCAAGGTAACTTGGATTTTACTTATACGCGGGTTAGCTACTCCTGTGAACATATTATTAACAACTACCTATTTCTTCCTATCCATATCTATAGGATCCAAATAGTAAGACAAAGAATAAAAGAAACTCCTCTTATACCACTTCGTAACATCTTGGTTCTGGGTTCTGCCCAAAAGTGTCTCGTACCCGGTTGGTCACATGACCTCAAGCGCATTTCCCCAGATGCCAGAGGATGATGAATAGAAGCAAAGGCCAAAGTCTGATAATGGGGAAACTATTACCTCATTGGAAAAGTATACACAAAGGAATAACAAATATTAAACAAAAGCGGAAGCAGTAAAACCATACAACAAAAGTAAACAACAGAAGTCTGGTAGTAATATAACAACTGGAGAATATATATATGATGCATGTCACATGTGTCTAAGAAAGTATCAAAACAATTAATAATACTGAAAATACAATAATAAAACCAAATTACAAAAAAGTAGTAAAATCCAACAGCATCGCAAGCCACAGCTTGGTCCCATGCTCTCCAGATCCAACAACAATCAAGTACCTAATGAAGAAGGGCTCTTTTCCATATCTATACCTGCAACCATATAATCTGTTTGGGTCCAAAATAAAGACTTTAAAAGGGTGTAAGATGAATACAAGTAGAGAACCGCCAAAATATCCGTGCCTATATATTAGTGAATATATATAGCAGGTAATATGTATAAATGAAGAAATAAACTAAGAAGTACTGAAAAGTAAACAATCCTATAATTTTTAATTAAATTCATCTAAATTAGTTAATTATTCAATCCATTGAATAATGGAATCCTGAGATCTAGCCTAAGATCTGTATTCCCTATGTATAAGTAACAACATACGTCTCAGAAGACTATCTAACAATCAAGTAAGACTGAGTCCAAGCTTGTGCTTTGACTTGGCATACTCGTCAAAATTATTCAATTATTCATTAGAAACCCTCTAGGAAAGTTCTCATAATCTAACCCCTTTTATTTAACACATCATTGATTCAATAAAATAATGACCCTCTGGGAAATCTCACACAATCTAACCCCTATGGTCCCACATAACACTAATCATTTACAAATGACCACCTAGGCAGCTCTCACAGTTAATACCTCCTTGGCCTGCATAGCTAAAATAAACTATAATGACCCCCTACCAGCTCTCACAGTCAATGCCCTATGGTCCAACATTAATTTGATAATGACCCTATGAGTAGCTCTCATGGTCTAACCCCTTTGGTCTATGACCACCCGACAACTCTTTTAGTCAATACCTCTGGGTCAACATAACAATAATTCATTCATAAATAACCCTACCTCAGGAAGCTCTCACTATCAATTCCCCATGGTCATACTTTCACAATGCGAATCACATACATCTCATATAATCAGCAACTCTATCCTAACAACATGAGGCATGAAAAAAAGCAATCCTAATAGTAATTCTAGACCAAATGGTCATAATCAATCAAACAAGATAAACACACCCATAATCAAGTTATAAAACCTTATGCATAATCAATAACCCTTTCTCAATCAAAAAAACCACAGCAGGTATTAAACAAGGTTAAATTTCAAAACACGTAGTACCCCAAACATGGGTATTTGACACTTTGAGCATATATAATCCAAAGACAATCAAATAAATACACAAACCACCTACCTTGATGTCGTACCATAAACACTCTTGAACGTCGGCCCTTAAATCTTCCTATAATGATGTAGACCTAAAAAAAGGTGAAGAATGTTCATCCTTGAAATACTCATAAGAGATGAGGAATTAGGAAGAGAGGCTCTGGAGAAAGATAGAACTCACCGGTGGGAATCCAACACACCCGACGACGTCTCAATTGGAGGTCATACGGAGAAAAAGGATGAGCTCTAAGTTATTTGGTCAGTCATCCCTCTCATATACAAAGCACTGGGAGAAGAAGGGTGTTCTGGACATGAGACGTGACCCCGCTCCTATTTATCAAATAAAAAGAAAAGTACACGGCGTGTTCATTTAATGTAAACACTGTGTACTAGCCTCAACCGCCCCCCACTTTAGGCGGTTTTCCAGGTCATCTACACGACCATGTACTCAGCTATTAAACGACCAGTACATGGCTACACACAACAACTGGGTACACGGCATGTACTCAAAAGTACACGGTGTGTACTTAGAAAATTTCTAAATTCTTTCTTTTTCCTAAAAAACAACCTGAAATAAAGATCCATACCTAAAATGAAGATCTGGGTTCTTACATTATTAATTATTTAAAGATTAATTAATTGTTTAGTAATATTAATAAATATTAATTAATAGTACTAATTAATTGATTTAAAATGATTAATAATAATATATTAGTAATTCTGTGCAAGAAAGTAAGAACTTGAATCTCACATTAGAAATGAAAAATGATTTCCAGGGCATGCCCTCTTATAAAAGGGAGTTCTCAGTGATATTTTTTGTTAGAATTCTAGACTACTGTAATGACAGTAATACTAGATATTAAATAGCAGATAATTTCTGCAAATTTTTTTTTCATATATATATATATATATATATATAAAACAAGACAAAATAAAAATGTTAAATATACAAGAAATTATATTTAAAATAGTAAAAAAAATTAATTTTGGATGAAAGGTGGTAGGGGGACTACCGCCTTTCATAAATAATTTTTTTTAAAAAAATTCCCTAGATTTTTTTTAAAAAAAAACCAAAAAACCCATAAAAAACTCATATGTTTGTTCTCATCTTCTCTTTCAGTAGTCACCCTTTCTTCCAGATTCTCTCTTATTTTTGAATTTCATTGACATGACCACTCATGGTGGTAAGGTTGGGGTGGGGTTTGGGGATTTTTTGCAAGGTTAAGTCCCCGGGATAGTGGATTTACCTACAATTTCTTTTTAACATGCATGAGCTACCGTTGGAAATTATACCTAAATATAATATAAATTTTCAAATTAAATGACATGTTACTTTGATGTAAAAATAATCTAGTCCTTAACTAGAATTAAGGAGCTATTTTAGTCCTTAACTAGAATTAAGGAGCTATTTTAGTCCTTAAAAGTCATTTCCGCTACCGAAATTAAGTGATCATATGGGGAGTGTGATTGATTTTTGTTGTGATTCTCTTATCTCACATAAAAGGAATGGAAAGAAAAAAAAGGATGAAAATTGAGGGTTTATTTCACAAAAAACAAAGGTTACCATAATTCCCCCTCCACTGCAAGATTACACTTTATAATACCCCATCTATCACTTTAGGGTGCCCATGAAGCTTTCTAATGTTTCTTGTGTTAGTGAACATGGATACAGGAATTAAGTGATCATATGGGGACTCACTACTAAAAAACTCACAATAAACAACGATAGTATTTATTAGCATTTTTCTTTAGTGCTGATAAAGGATTGTCCTGCAAGGCTTCATCCCACATCAGATTTATCATTTCTTGAGGCCATGTTTTATAAGATTGGGAGTTACGCTATCACAACATGTCATGAATGCGGGGGATCGACACTCATATACACCTTCACACACATGATTCATATCCTCCATACGTTGGCCCACCTGCCATCCGGTATAGCTGTCCCATCTACATGCGGGCTCACGACACACCTTCCCTGCCAGCCAAACACCACTAGCTTTGGTGCCCCCATTTTTTTTATATTCTCCAATAAAAAAATAAATAAAAAATAGAAATAGTAAAAATATTAAAAAAATTTAAATAATTAATCAAATAAAAAATAAATATGAATAAATTCCAAAAATAATAAAAATTTTATTAATAAAATAATTATTAATAAAAATAAATAAATTTAATGTGTGTATATATATATTAATTATAAATAGAAATAAATAGTATATAATAAAAATAAATATATAAAATTAATAAGTTGTGATAATTAAACAAATAAAAATTAAAAATGGATAAATTAAAAAATATATATTAATGAAACGATTATTAATAAAATTAATAAATTTAAAAAATATATATTTATATAAATTAAAAATATTAATAAATAGTATATATTAAATATAAATATAGAAAATTAATAAAATGTAATAATTAAAAACATATTAATATCTTATTTATTTTTAAATATTTCTTCAATCCATCCTTCTTTTAATTAAATTTCACTCATTTTTAACATTCATTCATTTAATATTGTTTATTCATTGATAATTTTAAGTGTTTGTTTACTACTTTTATTATTTAAAGATTTTAAATATTTATTTGTTTAATATTTTTGTCATTTATTCATTTTTAATGTTTTTTATCCAGTATTATTCATTAATATATTTAATATTTTAGGCCTCGTCTAAGTTTCCTCTGGAAGAGTATTTGGGGATCACATGCTCTTCTTGATCATGGATTCTACTGGAGGATCATGGATGGCTCTATTGTCAATATTTGGAAGGATCCCTGGCTACCTGCAATTGACAGGCTCTTGACAACTTCTCCAATGACTACTGGATTTAAGGAGGCAATAGTGTTCACCTTGTTTAACGAGGAAGGTAATGGATGGAGAACTAATTTACTTGGCAGAAGGTTTAACAAGATAGATATTAAAATTAGTCAATGTATACCTTGTTTCAGTATTTTTTGTTGTAAGAAGTTTTCCGGATCATTCTTAGTGAAGTCTTCCTATATCCTGTGTAACGACCCAGATATTTATAGAATAATACATTTTCATATCTATTAATATTTATGAATAAGATATTAATTTTATGTTAAAGAGGAAACTTTTTCCTATAGTGTACCCGACACACAACAATGGGTTTCTCCAAAATATTTCATTGTACACAACATTGAGTTATACCAAAAAATAATACAATAATAATATTATTATTTTAAATGGAAGTTAACTCCTAGACATTGTATTAGTGGGAATGAACAGAATTAACTATATTATGATTTTACATATTTGTTAAATGTTTTTACATTTATCTAATGAATTTTAGAGGCTTAAAATGATAATGAATCCAATTTTAAGTATAAAATACTTTAATTTTTTTAAAAGGTCGTTTTACCTTCTTTTGATGGAGAACCCTTTTTAAATTTTTTTTTGTAAATTTTATATGTTTTATTTGATAAAATAATCTTATTCTTTAGAATAGAGACAAAAAAATTTACTTCAATTGAAATTTTGGTATTTTTCTGATAAAATCCATATTTTTATAAATAGTGAAAAATACAACATTTTAATTCAAAAATGCCTTTTCAAATAATTTATTTATATAATTAGATTGTCCTTTTAATTGGTTTTAAAGTATAATTGTATTATGTTATTTACCATTTAATCTAATTTTGTCAATTTAAATTAATTTCACATTTAAATTGGACATAAAAACATGTCAATCTTTTGATAGTTTCTACTTCTTAAAAACCGACTTTTTAGTTTTGACAACAGGAATTAATTTTAAATTAATCTCTAAAAATTCTGTGTTTTGAATTTGGAAGAATGGATTCTATATTTTGAATCATAATTTCCAGATTTTTTAAATAAGTATCTTTTAGTTTTTTGACATTATGAATAGTAACTTCGGTAATTATTTTTATTTACCACGATTAAAGGGTAAATATGGTAAATAAGGGTAAAAAAATATTTTTATAATAATATAAAACTACCCTAACACCTACCAAAATCCTATTGGATGAATAAAAGTAGACCCATATCACCTAAGGGTCAAAATTGATTTATTGAATGGACTTTTCCCATGAAAGTGATGTAATTATTATTAAAACAAAAGAAAGTGATAGCATGTCACTCTCTTATCTCTTATAAGTATAATAATTTTAATGTAGAGTTAAAATTGATGAAACATCTAATATAAATAGTATCCATAAATCTAATGAAATTATCTACATAATTAGAATTTATTTTTAATTTTTAGATATTAAATAATTACCATAAATATTGACACTACAATGATAAAGTAATTATTTTATTAAGAGAAATATCAAATAAATGATATTATAAATATTGAAATAAATATTATATGACATAATTTATGTCATCCAAAAATTTTCTGGATTTATATTCAATTTTATTATTGAGTTAATGTATTTTTTTCGATGTAATCAAGTTATGAATTTTTGAAAAAGTCAAGTATGAATAGAGTCAAAATTGACATAATTCATAACTTAAAATATAAAATAGTTTATTAAATGTTTTAAAAATCATAAAAAATATAATATTAGGTCGAATGGTTATGATAAGTCCAAATATTTCATAAATGTCACTTTTTTGGGTCTTTTGACATGTTATGGCAATTAAATTAACCCACAAAGTGTAAATAATAAAATATCATGGTAAGATTAAAAAGGGTAAAATAAAGGTTAAACAAAAAATATAAGGGTTAAAAAAATATTAAAAACTTTTCTAATTTTAATTGGATGATGGGGATACGACCCAACATCATCTTATCTTTGAAATAAATTAGTTTGGGACCATTAGAAACCGAAAATAAATTTATTATAAAATAATATTTCAAGACTTTCCTAAAGTGTCCCTCCTCCTTATAAAGGGCCACCACCTCTACCTACTTACTCATGCCTCTAAATCCCTTTGTCTTGTCCAAATTATGCTCAAATAATCTCCCAACATACCTAACTTCCTATAAAGACCTTAACTTGGGGAGAAGTAAATTCAAGAAAGCCTTTTGGCTCAAATCAAAAGAAGTTACCCTTTTTAGAGGTAGTGTCTTCTCTAAAGTTCCATTAATTTATTTTCCTTATTCACTCCCTATGACATTCTTATTATATAATTACATAACAAAACAATTATTCTCAATATACTAGGATGTTTTTATAAGATGGATTCTAATTACAGTGACACACACCTCCATCTAATAGATATGAACATACTGTTTCTGTGTACTGCGAACTACTACCTCACAAAACGATGATTGTTCAATTTTTTCATACCACCTATCATGGTGGCCATTATGATGGAACTATATTTATATATTATATTTATTTTTTTCTCTATTCTTCTGTAATTTTTATTTACAACATACCTTTATGCTTTCCATAATGTGTAAATACGATAATTTCATTTAAGGATGTGTGGACTACTGCCCCCTCAAAGTGATATGACTCATTCATTCCATAAATGGAACATATAAATGATATCATAAATGAACTTATGTAACATATATAACTTATATATTATATTATAATTATAATATACTTATGTATCATTTAGTTTTCATTCCTTTAATATGACAATGAAATGAAAGTTGTGTTCATGCGTACATACAACCTACCGTCTCCATAAACGGTGCATTTTATTTCTTATCTCAAAATGTTATGGAATATTATAAATACATATATAATAGATATATATTATATTTAAATCATTAATAATATTCTAGAGATAATGAAATTATGACCACATGGATAATTTTCATCAAAATTAGTTCATTTTTGACTCAAGTACCGAACATCGACAAAACATCCGATATGAATTCAAATAATTAAATAATTGCTATAAAATAGTAATAAAAGATATAAAATGAATAATAAACTTTAAAAATATTCTAAATTAATTATAAATTAACCTAAGTTTATTATTTAGGAAATTAAAGAATGAACGAGACAAGTCTGATTCAATGTAAGGGAACTTCTTAACCCAATTTCCATTCTTTGGGTTAATCTTATACTTCTTGATCATGTCGTGCTATTATTATGTGAGAAATAAATTTTGATGTCTTATCTTGTATTTATAATTTATTTATGTGTAATTATAGTAAATACACATAATTGATCTATTTTATTTACAAAATGATCTTTATAAGGGAATTTCTAAACTCAATTTTCACTCATACGGTTTTACGCACACATCATTGATTATATTATGACAAGATTATGTGTGGAATAACTGTTTATTTATTTATGTTGTAATTTCCACTTATCTTTGTGTGGATATACTATTGCTACACATAATCACCCTATTTATAAATTCTTATGTCAATTATACGAACTTTGTAAGGGAAATATTAACTCAATATCATTTCCTTGAGTTAAATATCCATGTCATTGGTTTTGTTTTTCCAAGAATATGTGTGAATAAAATATGTTTGTCTTAAATTTAATATCCTCTTATATTGGGTGTATTTATATTTTTTTCACATAATTATGTCATTTATTTATCCTTAATCTAAGGATACGATCTTTGTAAGGGATTTCGTCTCAATTTACATTCCACTGAGACTTATTTGTTGTTATACACCAATTCACTTTTATATAGTGTATATACCACCCTTTGACATATTATATCATTAATCTATTTATTCTCATGATATTAAAAGTTTTGTTTAAGGTTATAATTTAATTATTTTTATTCATGTATTTTCTCAAGTGGTAAGGGAATCTTTAACTAAAACATCATTTAAAATGTTTTCAAGATTTATTATTCTAAATATTTCTCATTAATATCCATGTTTTAAAAATGGTTTTAAGGATTTATTTATAAGGACATGAGTTTTTTAAAGTGTAAATTCCTTTAAAAAGTTTCAAAGTGGTATGGGACACTTTGATTAAAAAATATTCTTTTAAAATGAATAAATGGTTTTGGAAATGTATTGAATATTTCAATATCTTGAATTGATTTCTTGTGATTGATAAGTGAAATATTGATAACTTCAATCTTTTATGTGTTATGATTTTGTAATGGTACTTGTACATTTTATGGGTGGTTACATGAAAAACTAAATATTGGGGGTTCTCTGATAAACCGAGGGCGGGTGAGCCTGTGATAGCTATCCAATTCATTGGGTAACGTGACAGAGGTAAATGTTAAGGTTTATACTAAGAGATTTAAGGAATATACTGTGATGGGTATTCCAAATGTAACCATGATGGTTACTCCTTATGTAGCTGTGAATTCTAAAATGTATGTATGATATGGATGTCACAAGTTACCTTTATATTTTATGATTTCGATGATGTTTTTTAGGAATCTTATGATTACATTATGTAAGATAAGTTGTTTATGTTTTATGGGTAAAAGTATGATTTTTTGAAAATGTTTTCATGGGTTCTAAATATTCTTGGACTAATGGTTTTATTCTTAATTTTATAATACTCACTGAGATTTTTATTCTCATACCAAGTTTTTGAAATATTTTTACAGGGTATAAGGAAGGATAAGAGAAAGGAAGAATTCAAGAAGATTTTTATCAAGAAAATAATTATTTTTTTATTTAAGGATTTTTATTATTGTGAAAAAAATTGGATAGAGTAGTAGTGTCTAATTTGTAATTTTTGAGATGTAATGTAATAGTTATGGCCTAATTCTCTAAAACTCTAAACCTGAAAAAATCCTCAATGTAAATTCCCAACTTAAATCAATATTAAGTAATGTTTAAGGTTGGGGACTTATAGATTGGACCTTGATGTATAGATTGAGGATGTTGACACAACTAGGAATGTTCAGTAGTACTTGGCGGTCCCCCTCAATGTTCGCTACTTTTGGTGGCCGACTTGCACCGATATCCTCCCGTAAAAAACGCTCCTCTTCTTCTGCCATGCGTATGACAATCCATTTTGTCCATTGTGAATGGCAGAGCCGAAATACCCCTCACATGTTGTTTTTCACTGTCCTGAGGTGCGAGATGTTTGGAATTCATGGATTCCTAACGCGACTCAGTTTTTCGAGATAGAGGAAAATCTCACACCACTGCTGGTTTCTCAGAACTAGTGCATAAAGGATTTTTCACACCATTTTTTTTCACGTTAGTTTCTAGGAGACGTGGTTATAAGGGACTTAGTAAATAAGGTATTTCACGTCAGTTACCTAAAAACTACATTATAAATAATTAATGAATTTTATTTTTTACGTCGGTTATTAAAAATAACCGATGTGATAAATTGGTTTTCACATTGGTTATTAAATATACAATGTGAAAAACCATGGGTAATATGTTTTTCAGAATGGTTATCCAAAATCCAATGTGAAAAACACAGTATGCACCATTTATCACGTCGATTATTAAAAATAATTGACGAGATAAACTGGTTTTCATATCAGTTATTAAATAACCAATGCGAAAAATCATGGGTAATATATTTTTCACATCGGTTATCAAATAACTGATGTGAAAAGCACATTATGAACCATTTATCATATCGGTTATTAAAAATAATCGACATGAAAACCCATGTATAATATTTTTTTCATGTTGGTTATCCAATAACTGACATGAAAAACATATTATGCACCATTTATCACATCAGTTATGTTGAATAACTGATGTGATAAATGGTTTTTCACATCGGTTATTGAATAACTGATGTGAAAACCATCTCACATGTGTTTTTCAAGTCGGTTATCCAATAACCGATGTGAAAACAAGTTTTTTTAAAAAGGTACATTGATTCTTATCCTCCACAAGGAGTAGCCAAAAATAGAAAACAAATAGGAAAATTGTAGAATACAACACAAGAGGCAGAATATCAAAAAGGCAGAAAATACACATACCGTTGAAGTTTCAAATAAACTAAAAAACAATGCACATTGGTTCAGCTCCTCCACCTACAACTAAAAGAAAACAACACAAGTGAAAACCCACAATCTAGAAAAATAAATAATATATTGAACTTTCAAATAAACTAAAAACCTATCAAACTTGTAAAATGATTTTCCCATTCAATTTGTAAATTCCTCAACTTGTCTGCACTATATGAATGAGTGTCATAAAAAATATACAAAAATAATACAAATATCATTTGACTTGAATTTTCAATAAAATATAATAAATATAACAGAATGATTTATAAAGAAATATGACCCTATGAAACTTCGTAACTGTGCTGGTTGAAATTATTTCACACATGAATCTTAAAACACAATATCCACATTCAGTTCCACCTTGTTGTTTATGACACTGTTTCAAATAGATTTTATTTCAAAATAACATTTTTAACTTATAGCACCCCAAACACTTCATGGTACGTTTCTATTAAATACATTATAGTTATAGCCTATATTTCATGAATCACTAAGCCTATATGGAACAAAACATGGTTACTTATAGGAGATATCCATAACCTAGCCATTAAACTTAAATTTTCCAACTCTGCGATTTGAATTTTAAAAATCTGACATACACGGTTGTGTTTAAGATGATATTTAGAGTATGATTGAATTAACTTAATTTTTGGTGAATAGTAACCTATCCTTATGAATAGCAATCCACCCTTATGAATAGTAACTTACCCTTATGAATAGTATATATGACTCTTATGAATGGTATCCATGCCCTTGAATGTATAAATGAATTTAGGCACCCTAAAAATGAAGATGAATATTTTAAGTGTTTATATTTTTCAATTAGATAATGATTTAATTTATTATATTTAGGAAGTTATTTTTGAAAAATGGACTTCATTTTTGGATTCTACACGTCGAAAAATTTCTAGGGTTAATTTTTGGGATTTTTCTGAAATACTTGAATTTTTGATGAATAGTAAAATCTGATAATTCACAATAAATGCTAATTAATGGATTAATTGAGTCATTGATGATGATCTACTGATGTGAGACCAATTGTTTCGAATTAAAATGCATATATTACTGTTCTTGGTCATGGAATACTCACTATTGGTTGTCTTGAGAGAAGATAATAAATTAATGATTATAATATTAAGAAAACTCCTCTCCCCTCCACTATATAAACCACCCTCACCCCCTCATCCTCCCACACTACTCAAGCTTCAATCCTTGCCTAAATTCTAGAAAATACTCTTTCCAATCCCTCTCCCCATGTCCAAGACTTTCTGGTCTCACCAAAAGGCAAAAAAAGGCCTTAAGGAGATTCTCAAGGAGGAGTACTCAAGAGGTGAACCTTCCATCTCTTTTCTTTCAATTTCTTTTACAAAGTTCCATTATTTTGTTCTCCCTTCTCACCTCCCCTCATAAAAATTCCATTATAATTCCAGTACCTTACATTTATTGTATTTTCATTGTACTAATGGAATATTTCATCATAATCTCTCTTTCCCCCCCTCTTTTTATGCAATAAATGCAAACACTGTCCGAGATGTGTAAATTTATCACACTCAAGGAAGACGGGTTTTCAATTTGCATTAATATCTTAAATTATGGTCATGAAACCTTTTAAATGGTTGAAAAAGGTCATAATATATGTATCTTATCTTGATTAATGTTCTGGAATCTTTACACATTCATAATATGGAATAATAATACAAAACAAGTTTATTGTGCACAAAACCGCCAAGCTCAATCCAAGCGTTTATTTTTAACTCATCAAATGAGTCATCCTCATGGTATATAACCAGAATCATTATAAGATAATTTATACCACTTTAATTTCACTAATAATTTATATTAACAATTCTGTATTTTTAACCACATTTCAAATGAGCTTCCATTCATGAATACAAGTAAACAAATCATGAAACCAAGTAAGAAAATGCTCCCAAAACAATAAAATTGAATCTCTTAAACCCATCAAAAAGGCCATTAATTAACTTAATAAGGTTATAAAATATCAATTACATGTTTATTAGGTCCTAAACTTAGTAATTAATGAAGCTAAATTTGATTATTCATGTTGTTAAGAACAAACAAGAACACCTTTGAGCGTAAGGTAAGGGATCCTCTCTCTCGTTTTGTTCAAGAATCTCCCCTATGTTGTGCTCTTTTATTTTTTATTCCTAATGATGGGGTATGTTTTTTCACCTCCCCCATAGTTCCCTTGTGACATATAAATAATGGAATACCCCTTTACCTCTCATTAATCCCTCACAATAACACTCATTACCATGCCGAAATGTTTGTAAGGGGTTTCTCATCTCACTTTCATTTCTTTGAGATTTTCATTATTTGCCACTTATTTCTTGTATGTGGTATATGTGTACTTCCATTTGATATATAATAATATGGTTCTCTTTATATTCATGTTATTAAATGATTCATTTGAGGGTTATTATGTTCTGGTCATATGATTCGACCGATTATATTGTGGTAAGAGACTTTGTCTCAACTACTATTTTGTTTTCACTAACTTTGTATTGTGCACCTAATAATCCTTATGTGGTGTAACTAATACCCATTTGAGATCAATATTCATTTGAAATTATATTTATATCCATAATATCATATCATGGATATGTTGTTTTTTAAACCGTATACCATTTTACATACGGTGTTTATTTGGAAAGTTATTTTAATTATGGAAATATTGATGAATCCGTATACTCTACTCTATACGGATATTGAAAAGGCATATTTTGCTTTTATTGAATAAATGTTTAAATAATGATTTGGACATGCAGTGGCGGGTGGGGCCTGCTATATCCCCTCGATGCATTGGTAGGTCTCATGAGAAAAATCAGTTTGGCAACAGACCCTTTGAGTTTGTTTCCAAAAATCAGACAGATCTCAACCCATAGAACTAAACCGTTTTAATGGTATTATGGTTTCATGGGCCAGATACATGATGTAAAATTAATAATCATTCTCTTTATTCATTATCAGTTATTACTATCCATGAGTTTTTCACTATGACAAAATATATGGATGCAGTTTCATTCTCAGTTTATTAATGGAATTAGTTTTTCATTTATTCACCATGCCATATTGATTATGTCAGATTGATTATGATTCACTTATTATTGTATTCATGCTTCTGCTATTTTTAACCCTTACTAAGTGTTTGATCTCACCCTTTCATTGTTTACTTTCAACAGGTGATGAAGAGAAGATCATTTATTGAGTTCATGTGGCTGCAGTTTTTAGTTTTGTTATGTAGTGTATTTTGTAACCTTTTCCAATGTAATTTGTGTTACATCTATGTATCTAGTTTCTTCAAGACTACTCAACTGGTTGTTCCTTCGGGATTTAAATTCCTTCTAACTATTCCAATATCACAAGTAATGCACCAGATCTAGTCTAGAGGGATCGGGGTGTTACAGTTCCTATCAGAGGAAGTTTAGTAGGAAACTTGGAAACTAGAGTAGGAAATATATAGTAGGGAACAAATCCCTAAGGTCGTATTTCAGAATAAACATACAAGAAAATCATGGTATTTTGGTAAGGAATAGATTATGTGGATCTTTCAAGCAATACATCCTTGTCTGGATACGAGCAGGTAGAGGCGGCTCTGGCACAGATGTATCTAGGGGTAAAACCCGAAAACACCGCTTTGAGCTAGACTTGAACAGGAACTAGTACCCGACAATGGGCCTTGCTACACTCTTGGTTACGACACTCCCAGGGGATATGCTTAGGATAATTCATATTTTCTTTACAAGCCATTATAAAGGATTAAAATGAAAATTATTCCTCAAAGAAACCATTTTTCTGATTATGGGATTATCCATGCATAGGAACTTAACTTATGTCAAGTATTTTGTTAAGTTAAGATTATACATTATGATTCATACCCTGATTTAGTGCATGCCATTATTTAGAAATGTTTTCTAATGGAAGAAGGGGAATCAATACTCATGGGAAATGTAGGGATCTCCCCACTGAGCAAGTCAACACGGTCAATGTTGGAGCAGATCAGATCATGAAAATATTGGGAAAACTTACTCAGGTTGTAACAAATAACCACTCCACACATCTGTTGGATCTTTTCATGCGGAAGAATCCCCCCATCTTTCAGTGGGACTATTAATCCATTGGTTGCTGAGAAATGGATCAAGTCCCTTGAAAATATATTCATGTCATTAAGATGAAATGAAAATGAAAAGGTAGTACTGGTAGTCTATTGTCTCAAGGGCGACACTGATCAATGGTGGTCCCTAATTCAAAATACCATGAAGGAAGAAGAAATAGAAGATATGGAATGGAATACTTTTAAGGAAATATTCTTCAAAAAATATTTCCCTCGTGAGCAATGAACCTAAATGAATAGGAAATTTCTTGGCTTAAAACAAAGGGAAGAAGACAGTGTTGCGGAGTATGAGGCTACCTTCACAAGGCTAGACAAGTATTCCGTAGATTACATACGTGAATTGGAAGACAAGATTGATCATTTCTTTGAAGGTATTAATCCTAGTCTTCTAAGGGCGCTAGCTTCTCAAACATTTTCATCATATGATGAAATTGTATCAAGTGACATCAAAAGAGAGAAGGAATTTTCTAGATCAAATTTGTTTAATGGGAACCAGGATAAGAAGATGTACTCTGATAACCAAGGGAAAAGTGAAGCACCAAAGAAGAACAAGGGAACAAATCTATTCCCATTACATGTGAACTACGAAAATAATCTTCTCGGGAAATGATTAAAAGGAATGGGAGTCTTCTATAAGTACGGAGAAAAGGGACATTGATCTGATGAATGCAAGGGGAAGAAACAATTCAATGATATTCAATACTAGAGAGATGGGAAACTATACAAATGAGTGTCTTAAGCACCAAGGAAACATTCCTCAAAAAAATCCAAGAGAACAAGGGAGAGCCTATGCGATTACAACCGTAGAGGTTGAAGTTCCTAATGACGTGATGGTAGGTACTTTAATTGTTTCCTCAAACTTAGACAACACTTTATTTGATTCTGGATCATCACATTCATTTATATCTTCCCAGTTTTCCAAGAAAATTAGATATTTCCAATTTGATTTAATAAAGGAGTTGTCAGTCAAAACTCCTAGGGGATGTATCATTGGAACAAAGTCATGTAGACTAGTCATCCTCAAAACACCAAAATGTGATTTAGTTTCTAACCATATCAGCATACCAATGAATGAATTTGATATAATTCTCGGTATGGATTGTCTGTCAAATTATGACGCGAATATTTATTTTAAGAAGAAGAAAGTTATAATTTTTGAAAATGGTGTAGAATACCTTGTCTTTAGGGCAGAAACTTCGCCACCTGATTCTTATCTATAACCACCCCCAATAGCTCTACTGAATGAAATACTTGGAGAGGAAGATAAACAAATATTTATGGGCGAGGACAGAAATCTTCAAATTGAAGATGTGCACATAGTGTAAGAGTACATTGATGTATTTCCAGATGATTTACCTGGACATCCTCCAGAGCGGGAAGTTGAGTTCTCTATTGATTTAATTCTTGATGAAAGACCTATATCAAAGACTCCCTATAGAATGACTACTATGGAATTAGTAGAGATAAATAAACAATTAAAGGATTTGGGTGAAGAGGTATTTATTCAACCTAGTGTTTCTCCTTGGGGACCCCCTGTCCTCTTTGTCAAGAAGAAAGATGGATTTATGAGGCTTTGCATTGATTACAGGGAAATCAATGCTATTACAATAAATATTAAGTATCCTATGCCCTGGATTGATGATTTATTTGATCAACTTCATGGAGCTCAATACTTTTCAAAGATTGACCTTCGATCCGGATATCATCAGTTGCGTGTGAAGAAAAAAGATATTCTTAAGACAACATTTCAGACTAATTATGGGCATTATGAGTTTACCGTGATGCCTTTTGGATAGACAAATGCACCCTCTATTTTCATGGAATTAATGAATAGAGTTTTCAAGGAATATGTTGATAACTTTGTTATGGTATTCATCTATGATGTCCTCGTATACTCAAAAAGCTATAAGGACCATGAGAATCACTTGCGGGTTATTATGAGAACTCTTAAAAGAAATAAATTATATGGGAAGTTTATCAAGTGCAAATTCTAGTTTCAATAAGTTTCTTTTCTAGGACATATTTTCTCTAAGGATGGAATCCTAGTAGATCCTGTGAAGACAAAGGCAATCCAATATTGGCCCACTTCAACAAACATAACATAGGTACACAATTTTATTGTCTTAGTAGGTTACTATCGACGTTTCGTTCATAATTTTGCCCGACTGGCTAACCTGCTAACCAAGCTCACACGTAAAGGAGTTAAGTTTTTGTGGACAAAATATTGTACAGAATGCTTCAAATAATTGAAAATAAGATTGGTCAATTCTCCAATTTTTATTCTTCCATACAAGTGATGGATTTGTAATATACAACGATGCATCAAAGAATGGACTGGGTTGCATCCTTATGTAAAATAATAAAGTTATTACTTATGAATCAAGACAGTTGAAGACTCAGGAGAAAAATTATCCAACTCATGATCTAGAGTTAGCAGGCGTAATCTTTTCTCTAAAAATATGGAGGCATTATCTCTACGGAGAGAGATGTGAGATTTATACAGACCGCAAGAGTCTGAAATACATTTTCACAAAAAAAGAACTCAACATGAGGAAAAGAAGATGGATCTAATTACTCAAAGTTCACGATTGTTCAATACACTACCACCCAGGAAAGGCGAATAAGGTGGAAAATGCATTAAGCATTAAAGATCATGGCCTTCTGACTCAAATGAGGATTGAAAGAGATCCTATATTCATGGATCTACTGAAGATGGATATGAGAATTTTTATGGAAGGGGAAACATTTCTCCTCTTTCAAATGATTTCTAAACCATATTTACTTGAGAAGATAAAAAGATCTCAATCTGATGATGACAATCTGCACAAGAAAATTAATGCAGTTAAGGATGGGAGACTGTCTGACTTCATGAATGAAGAAGGAGTTCTGGAATTTGGGAAGAGGTTATGCATTTCATCAGTACTTGAGCTAAAAAGGGAACTATTAGATGATGCTCATAGCTCAAATTTCTCTATACACCCAGGTAGCACCAAGATGTATAGAGATCTGAAGGAATATTTTTGGTGGGATAATATGAAGTAGGAAATTTCTGACTACGTGTCAAGATGTCTAGTTTGTCAACAAGTGAAGGTAGAGAGATAACATCCCAAAGGAGTGATGCAACCTCTACCTATTCCTATGTGGAAGTGGGATAACATTACGATGGATTTTGTCACCGGACTACCGAGAACACCTAGAAGGAATGATGCAATATGTGTAGTTGTTGGTCGTCTCAAAAAATCAGCACATTTACTTCCTATAAGAGAGGATATTCCAATTTAGCACTTGGAAAGACTTTCTATTAATGAAGTTGTAAGTCTTCATGGTGCACCTATATCGATTGTATCTGATCGAGATCCTCGGTTTACATCAAAATTCTGGAAAAGTCTTCAGAAAGCTTTGAATACTGAGCTTCATATGAGTACTTCTTATCACCCCCAAACCGATGGACAGTCTGAAAGGAATATTCAAACATTAGAAGACATGCTGAGCTCAATCTCTCTTGACTTCCAAGGTATGTGGGATCCATACCTGCCTTTGGTGGAATTTTCCTACAATAATAGTTTCGATTCTAGTATTCAAATGGCTCCATATGAAGCATTATATGGAAAGAGATGTCAAACTCCAACTTGTTGGGACAAATTTGGTGAGAGGAAACTTATAGGCCTAGAACTTATTGAAGAGACCATGACAAAGGTGAAGAAAATACAAGCCCATATTAAAGCATCCCAAAGTAGGCAGAAGAGTTATGCTGGCAACTAGAGAAAGGACTTGGAATTCCAAGTGGGAGATCATGCATTTTTTGAAAGTTTCTCCATGGAATGGTGTCTTAAGGTTCGGTAAGAAAGGGAAACTGAGCCCCAGGTATATCAGACCGCTTGAAATTCTGGAAAGAATCGGAGTAGTAGCTTACTGTTTAGAAATGCCGCCAAATCTCTCTAAAGTCCATGATGTGTTCCATGTGTCATTGTTGAAGAAATACATGCCAGACCCAACGCATGTACTCACCTATGAAGAAATTGAACTAGAACCTGATTTTTCATACTGTAAAAAGCCTATTGGGATTCTTGACACAAGGGAGAAGGTATTGAGAAATCGGAAAACTCATCTAGAAAAGGTTCTTTGGAGAAACCAAAATATAGAGGAAACAACATGGGAACCAGAGGATGTTATGAAAAAGAATCACCCACATTTTTTTGGTGAGTTTCATACATAAAATTTTGAGGATGAAATTTCCGAAGGAGGGAATAATGTAGCACCCCAAACACTTCATGGTACGTTCCTCTTAAATACATTCTATTTATAGCCTATATTTCATGAATCACTGAGCCTATATGGAACAAAACATGGTTACTTATTAGAGATATCCATAACCTAGACATTAAACTTATATTTTCCAACTTTGCGATTTGAATTTTAAAAATCTGACATACACGGTTGTGATCAAGATGATATTTAGAGTCTGATAGAATTAACTTAATTTTCGATGAATAGTAACCTATCCTTATGAATAGTAACCTACCCTAATAAATAGTAACTTACCCTTATGAATATTAATATGTCTCTTATGAATGGTATCCATGCCCTTGAATGTATAAATGAATTTAGGCACCTCAAAAATGAAGATGAATAGTTTAAGTGTTTATATTTTTTGATTAAATAATGATTTAAATTAAATATTTAATTAATCATATTTAGGAAATTATTTTTGAAAAATGGACTTCATTTTTGGATTCTATACATCGAAAAATGGTTAGGGATATTTTTTGGGATTTTTCTGAAATACTTGAATTTTTGATGAATAGTAAAATCCGATAATTCACAATAAATGCTAAATAATGGATTAATTGAGTCATTGATGATGATCTGATGATGTAAGCCCAATTGGTTCGAATTTACATGCATATATTACTATTCTTGGTCATGGAATACTCTTTATTGGTTTTCTTGAGAGAAAATAATAAATTAATGACTATAATATTAAGAAAACTCCTCTCCCCTCCATATATAAACCACCCCTCACCCCCTCTTCCTCCCACACCACTCAAACTTAATGCCTTGCCTAAATTCTTCCAAATACTCTTCCCAAGCCCTCTCCCCACGTCCAAGACCTTCTGGTATCACCAAAAGGCCAAAAACAAAGGCCTTAAGGTGATTTTCAAGGAGGAGTACTCAAGAGGTGAACCTTCAGTCTCTTTTCTTTCAATTTCTTTTACAAAGTTCCATTCTTTTGTTCTCCCTTCTCACATACCCTCATCCAAATTCCATGACAATTCTAGTACCTTACATTTAATTTATTTTCATTTTTCTAATGTAATATTTCATCATAATCTCTCTTTCCCCCATCCTTTTATACAATAAATGCAGACACCATCCCAGATGTATAAATTTATCACACTCAAGGAAGACAGGTTTTCAATTTTCATTAATATCTTCAATAATGGTCATGAAAAATTTTCAATGGTTGAACCATGTCATAATATATGTATCTTATCTTGATTAACGTTCTTTAATCTTTACACATTCATAATATGGAATAATAATACAAAACAAGTTTATTGTGCACAAAACCGCGAAGCCAAATCCAAGCGTTTCTTTTTAACTCATCGAATGAGTCATCCTCATGGTATATAACCAGAATCACTATAAGATCATTTATAACTATTTAATGTCACTAATAATGTATATTAAAAATTCTGTATGTTTAACCACATTTCAAATGAACTTCCATTCATGAATACAGGTAAACAAATCCTGAAACCAAGTAAGAAAATGATTCCAAAATAATAAAATTGAATCTCTTAAACCCATCAAAAAGACCATTAATGAACTTAATAAGGTTATAAAATATCAATTAAAGTTTTATGAGGTCCTAAAAATAGTAATTAATGAATCTAAAATTGATTATTCAGGTCGTTAAGAACAAACAAGAACACCTTCGAGCGTAAGGTAAGGGATCCTCTCTGTCACTTTTGTTCAAGAATCTTCCCTATGTTGTGCTCTTTTATTTTTTATTCCTAATTATGGGGTATATTTTTTCAACTCCCCCATAATTCCCTTGTGACATATAAATAATGAAATACCACTTTACCGCTCATTAACCCCTTGCAATAACACTCGTTACCATGCCAAAATGTTTGTAAGGGGTTTCTCATTTTACTTTCATTTCTGTGAGATTTTCATTGTTCGCCACTTATTTCTTGTATGTGGTATATGTGTAATGAAATTTGATATATAATAACATGATTATATTTATATTCATGTTATTAAATGATTCATTTGAGGTTTATTATGTTCTGGTCATATGATTCGACCGATTATATTGTGGTAAGAGACTTTGTCTCAACTACTATTTTGTTGTCACTAACTTTATATTGTGCACCTAATAATACTTATGTGGTGTACCTACTGCACATTTGAGTTCAATATTCATTTGAAATTATATTTTTATCTATAATCTCATATCATGTATATGTTGTTGTCTAAACTGTATACCATTTTACATACGATGTTTATTTGGAAAGTTATTTTAATTATGGAAATATTGATGAATCCGTATAATCTACTCTATACAGATATTAAAAAGGAATATTTATCGTGTATTGAATCAATGTTTAAAGAATGATTTGTACATGTAGTGGAGGGTGGGGACCACTATATCCCCTCGATGCATCGGTAGGTCTCATGAGACAAATCAGTTTGGCGACAAACCCTTCAAGTTTGTTTCCAAAAATCAGACGGGTTTCTACCTATAGAACTAAACTGTTTTAACAGTATTATGATTTCATGTTACAGATACATGATGTCCAATTAATAAGTATTCTAATTATTCATTATCAGTTATTACTATCCATGAGGTTTTCACTATTACAAAATCTATGGATGCAGTTTCATTCTCAGTTTATTAATGGAATTAGTTTTTAAATTATTCACCATGCCATATTGATTATGTTAGATTTATTATGATTCATTTAATATTTTATTCATGCTTTCGCTATTTGTAACCCTTACTAAGTGTTTGATCTCACCCCTTTCATTGTTTACTTTCAACAGATGATAAAGAAAATATCATTTATTGAGTTCATGTGGCTCCAGTTTTTAGTTTTGTTATGTATTGTATTTTGTAACCTTTTCCAATGTAATTTGTGTTACATATATGTATCTAGTTTCTTAAAGACTACCAAACTAATCATTCCTTCGGGATTTTCATTCTTTCTAACTATTCCAATATCACAAGTAATGCACCAGCTCCAGTCTATAGGGGTTGTGGTGTTACAGTTGGTATCCGAGGAAGTTTAGTAGGAAACATGGAAACTAGAGTAGGAAATATATAGTAGGGAACAAAGCCCTAAGGCAGTATTTGAGGATAAACATACAAGAACATCCAGGTTTTTTGGTAAGGAATAGATTATGTGGATCTTTTGAACAATACATCCCTGTCTAGATACGAGTAGGTAGAGGCAGCTCTGGAAGATATGTATCTAGGGGTAAAACCCGAAAACACCGCTTTGAGCTAGACTCAAACAGGAACTGATACCCAACAACAAGCCTTGCTGCACTCTTGGTAACAACACTCCCAGAGGATAGGCTTAGGGTAATTCATATTTTCTTTACAATACATTATGAAGGATTGAAATGTAAATTACTCCTTAAAGAAACCATTTTTCTGATTATGGGATTATCCATGCATAGGAACATAATTTATGCCAAGTATTTTGTTAAGTTAAGATTATACATTATGATTCATACCCTGATCTAGTGTGTGCCATTATTTAGATTTGGCGTCTAATGGAATAAGGGGAATCAATACTCATGGGAAATGTAGGGATCTACCCACTGAGCAAGTCAACACGGTCAATGTTGGAGCATATCAGATCATGACCATATTAGGACAACTTACTCATGTTGTAACAAATAACCATTCCAAACCTGTGTTGGATCGTTTCATGCAGCAGAAGCCCCCATATTTTAACAGGATTACTAATCCAGTGGTTCCTAAGAAATGGATCAAGTCCCTTGAAAAGATATTCATGGAATTAAGATGCAATGAAAATGAAAAGGTAGTACTGGCAGTATATTGTCTCATGGGAGATGCCTATAAATGGTGGTCCCTAATTAAAAATACCACGAAGGAAGAAGAAATTGAAGATATGGAATAGATGACTTTTAAGGAAATATTCTTTGAAAAATATTTCCCTCGTGAGAAACAAACCAAAATAAAGAGGAAATTACTTGGCTTAAAGAAAAGGGAAGAAGACAATGTTACAGAGTATGAGGATACCTTCACAAGGCTAGCCAAGTATGCCGTAGATTACATATGTGACTCGGTAGACAAGATTGATCACTTCATTTAAGGTATTAAGCCAAGTCTTCGAAGGGCACTGGATTCTCAAACATTTTCATCATATGATGAAATTGTATCAAGTACCATCAAAACAGAGAAGGAATTTGCTAGATCAAATTTGTTCTAGGGAAACCAAGATAAGAAGATGTACTCTAATAACTAAGGGAAAGGTGAATCACCAAATAAGAACAAGGGAACAAAGATATTCCCATTATGTGTGAACTATGGAAATAATCATATCATAAAATGCTTAAAAGGTATGGGAGTCTACTATAAGTGTGGAGAAAAGGGACATTGATATGGTGAATGCAAGGGGAAGAAACAATTCAATGATATTCAATGCTATAATTGCAGAGAGATGGGACACTATGCAAATGAGTTTCCTAAGTGCCAAGGAAACATGCCTTAGAAAAAGCCAAGGGAATACGGGAGATCCTATGAGATTACAACCATGGAGGTTTAAGTTTCTAATGACATGGTGGAAGGTACTTTAATTGTTTCGTCATACTTAGCCAACACTTTATTTGATTATGGATAATCACATTCATTTATATCTTCCTCGTTTTCCAAGAAAATTAGATATGTCCAATTTGATTTAATAAAGGAGTTGTCAGTCAAAACTCCAAGGGGATGTATCATTGCAACAAAGGAATGTCGACTAGTCCCCCTCCAGACACCAAAATGTGCTTTAGTTGCTAACCTTATCATCATAACAATGACTGAATTTGATATAATTCTTGGTAAGGATTGGCTGTCAAATTATGATTCGAATATTTTTTGTAAGAAGAAGGAAGTTACAATTTTTGAAAATGGTGTAGAGTCCCTTGTCTTTAGGGAAGAAACTTCACCACCTAATTCTTATCTAGAACCACCCCCAGTAGCTCTACGGAATTCAATACTTGGAGAGGAAGATAAACCAATATCTATGGGTGAGGAAATAAATATTCAAATTGAAGATGTGCACATAGTGCAAGAGTACATTGATCTATTTCCAGAGGATTTCCCTGGACATCCTCCAGAGCGGGAAGTTGAGTTCTCTATTGATTTAATTCCTGATGAAATACCCATATCAAAGACTCCCTATAGAATGGACAATATGGAATTAGTAGAGCTAAGAAATAACTAGAGGATTTGAGTGAAAAAGTATTTATTCAACCTAGTGTTTCTCCATGGAGAGCCCCTATCCTCTTTGTTAAGAAGAAAGATGGATCCATGAGGTTTTGCATTGATTATAGGAAAATAAATGATATTACAATAAACAATAAGTATCCTCTGCCCCAGATTGATGATTTATTTGATCAACTTCATGGATCTCAATACTTTTCGAAGATTGAACTTCAATTCGGATATCATCAGTTGCATGTGAGAAAGGAAGATATTTCTAAGACAACATTTCAGACTAGGTATGGTCATTACGAGTTTACAGTGATGCCTTTTGGACTGAAAAATTCACCCTCTGTTTTCATGGATTTAATGAATAGAGTTTACAAGGAATATCTTGATAACTTTGTTGTGGTATTCATCGATGATATCCTTGTATACTCAAAAATCTATGAAGACCATGAGAATCACTTGTGGGTTATTCTGAGAACTCTTAGAAGAAATAAATTATATGGGAAGTTTAGAAAGTGAAAATTCTGGCTTCAATCAGTTTCTTTTCTAGGCCATATTGTCTCTAAAGATGGAATCTGAGTAGATCCTGCGAAGAAAAAGGCAATCCAAATTGTCCCATTCCAACAAACATAACTGAGGTACGCAGTTTTATTGGCTTAGCAGATTACTATCAGGGTTTCATTTTGAATTTTTCCTGATTGGATAACCAGAAAACCAAGCTCATACATAAAGGAGTTAAGTTTCTGTGGACAAAATAATGTACAGAATGCTACGAAGAATTGAAAAGAAGATTGGTCAATGCTTTAATTTTGACTCTTCCATCCAGAAGTGATGGATTTGTAATATACAACGATGCATCAAAGAATGGACTGGGTTGCATCCTCATTCAAAATGATAAAGTTATTTCTTATGCATCAAGATAGTTGAAGACTCATGAGAAAAATTATCCAACTCAAGATCTAGAGTAACAGCCGTAATCATTGATATGAAAATATGGAGGCATTATCTCTATGGAGAGAGATGTGAGATTTATATAGACCACAAGAGTTTGAAATACATTTTCACACAAAAATAACTCAACATGAGGCAAAGAAGATGGCTCGAATTACTCAAAGATTATGATTTTTCAATACACTACCACCTAAGAAAGGAGAATAAGTTGGAAGATACATCAAGAAAGAAAGATCATGGCCTTATGACTAAAATGAGTATTGAAAGAGATCCTATATTCATGGATCTACTAAAGATGGATATGGGAATTGTTAAGGAAGGGGAATCATCTATCCTCTTTCAAATGATTGCTAAAACATATTTACTAGAGAAGATAAAAATCTCTCAATCTAATGATGAGAATCTGAACAAGAAAATTAATGCAGTTAAGGATGGGAGACTGTCTGACTTCGTGTATGAAGAAGGAGTTCTGAAATTTGGTAAGTGGTTATGTGTTCCATCAGTACCTGAGCTAAAAAGGGAACTATTAGATGATTCTCATAACTCAAATTTCTCTATACACCAAGGTATCACCCAGATATATAAATATCTAAAGGAATATTTTTGGTGGGATAATATGAAGTGGGAAATTATTGGCTACGTGTCAAGATGTCTAGTTTGTCAACAAGTGAAGGCAGAGAGAAAACATCCCAAAGGAGTGATGAAACCTCTACCTATTCTTATGTGGATGTGGGATAACATTACGATGGATTTTGTCATCGGACTACCGAGGACACCTAGAAGGAATGATGCAATATGGGTAATTGTTGATCGTCTCACAAAATCAGCACATTTCCTTCCTATAAGAGAGGATTTTCTACTTTAGCACTTGGAAAGACTTTATATTAATGAAGTTGTAAGACTTAATGGTGCACCTATATCGATTGTATCTGATCAAGATCCATGGTTTACATCAAAATTCTTGAAAAGTATTCCAAAAGCTTTGAATATTGAGCTTCATATGAGTACTACTTATCACCCCCAAACTGATAGAGTCTGAAAGGACTATTCAAACTTTAGAAGAAATGATGAGGTCATGCTCTCTTGACTTCTAAGGTATGTGGGATCAATAATTGCCTTTGGTGTAATTTTCCGACAACAATAGTTTCCATTCTAGTTTTTAAATGGCTCCATATGAAGCATTATATGGAAAGCGATGTCGAACTTCAACTTGTTGGGATGAAGTTGGTGAGAGGAAAATTATAGACCCATAATTTATTTAAGAGACAAAGACAAAGGTGAAGAAAATACGAGCCCATATTTGTAACACCCCGAGATTTTATGAAAAATATTCTTTTAATTTCATTAATGTCTTGTGTTGTATGCTACACCAATATTACCTTGTTCTATACAAAACACCGTATTATCTTGCAGTATACGCAACACTATTCTTGGATCGTGTTACACACAATTTTGATAATAGTTATTCTACGCAACATTGAGTATATATATATATATATTCAATATATAAATGAAATATGGTTGGATTTTGTTATACGAAACAACGAAGGATTCTTTCACAACACGCAACCCTGACTTGGCTTACATTACACGCAATCGCGACCTTCCTCGATAGCGTGTGTTGTACGCAATACTGAGTTTTACTAAACAAAGATATATTATTATAATATTATTATGAACTAGCCGTTATGAATAGTATTAACTAAATTTTGAATTTTATAACTTTATTATTCATCTTACACATTTTCTATAACATGGTATAAGAAGAAAATAAATTTTTCGGGTAAAATAAGTATTTTTCAAAAAATGTAGTTTTGCCGCCTTTTGATGGTGCACCCACTTTAAATCTAGTTTTTGACATGTTTATAAGTTCAATTTGAAAAATAAAATTCTTCTTTGGAATCAAGAAATAAAAATTTACTTTGGATAAAATTTTCATATTATTCTGGTAACTTTTATATTTTGATGAATAGTAAAAACACACAATATTTTAATTAAAAACAACTATTTTCATCACAATAATTTATATGGTTAAATTATAATATTGAATGGTTTTAAAGTATAAATAGAATATATTTTTACCATTTAATATAATTTATTTCATTAGCATTGATTTTACATTAAATTCGTAGGTTAAATCAATTCAATCTTTTGCAATGTTTTAAAGAAAAACCCGTTTTCTTTCGACAACGGGATTAATTTTAATTTAATTTCTGAAACTTTTTTGTATTGAATTTGGAAAAATGGATTCCATATTTGGAATCAGTGTGTCCAAATTATGTTAATAAGCTAATTTTTATTTTTGGGAATTGTAAATAGTAACTACGGTAAATTTTATTTACCATAGTTAAAGGTAAATCGGGTAATTAAGGGTAAATATAATATTATAAAATTACCCTAACACGTGCCAAAATTATATTGGATGGCTAAAAGTAGACCAATATAACCTAAGGGTCGGATTAGATTCATTTTATGGACTTTTGACCATAAAAATAATTTAATTATTATTAAAACCAAAGAAAGTGACAACATGTCACTCTCTTAAATCTTATAAGTATAATAATTTTAATTTAGTGATAAACATCATAAAACTTCGGACATGAATACTATACAGAAAGATAATAAAATTATATACATCATGATAATTTATTTAGAATTTTTAGGGATTAAATAATTGTCATTAATGGTGATACATTAATGACACAGAAATTATTTATTAAGTGAAAAATAAGTAATATTGTTTTAATTTAAATAATAATACCCATTAAAATGCCCACAAACCTGACCAAATCTTATTGGTAGTTTATATCTACACCTTAATCATTAAATTACCTAATATATAACCGTTTTGAGCCTTATAAAAGTGATTATGACACTTATATTATTTTATTTTAAATGATGCCAAAGTTGTCACCTTCATAATTTAATAAATATAAAAATTTAAATATTGTGATTTTAAGATGATAAATTCGAGTAAAAGTATTATTGTGAAAGGTAATAGATTTATCTTCATCATAGTATTTTATTTTTAATTTTTATGCAAGAAATCAGTATATTAAATAATTATACAAAAATGTTGTAGTAATTATTTTATTAAGAGATAAACCAAATAAATGGTTTTAAAAATAATAAAATAAATATTATATGAACTATTTAATGTGATCCACTAATTTTATAGATACATATTACCTTTAATGAATCTATTAAAGCTTTTATTTTGAACATATCTTCTGTATATATTTTATTTAAATTCAAATAAATGAATAGTGTCAAAATTGACACTATTGTTATTTTATAAAAATAACACATTATAAAATTGTTTAAAAATCACAAAAATATTTAAAAATTATAAATTTAAATATATATGGTCTATAATTTTATAAATTAACCAATTATGTAAAATTCACAACAAATAAGTAATTATTTGTTATAATTTAAAATTTAGAATTTTATTACCACAAATAAACTTAAATAGATTAAATAAGGATAAATCAAAATGATAAGGTTTAAAATAAGATCCAAAAATGTCTAAATTTGATTGGTTGATGATATTAAAACCATATATCATCTAATATTCAAATATGAGTCATTTTTCAAGGTTTTTATGTGGGGTTATATTTATTATAAACTAATATTTTTAAGAATTCCAAAGGTGCCCCTCTCCTCTCTTATAAAAGGGCACCTCCTCCCTCTCTTCCACACACCACTTTGAGCCTTCAAGCTTGGCCAAACCCTACCCAATTCTTTTCTACACTTCCCTAGAAACATCCTATAGGTCCTGGTCTTCTTCAAAGACCAATTTTAGTGCCCTAAGAGGAGGTCTCAAAGAGGCGCTTCAAAGAAGAGGTAATGTCCGTTACCGATTATTTCACCTTTATTTCTTCTTCCACTTCTTCTTCTTAGGTTGTTTCATTATGAAGTAATAACATAAGTATCACTCATATACTGATATGTTATTATAAGTATGAAACAACCCTATTTCACCATCTATCCATCCTACGGAAAACAAAATCACCGCGCGTGCGTACGTATAGAATACCGTCTCCACGCCGTGGTGTAATTTTTTTTTCCACCAACACCTTAGATGGATGGGTATAATGGTGTAAAGAATAAATATACATAGTTATTATAACATCATACTTATTCTGATATATTTTATCATCCACTCCAATTAAATTCAATAATTATGGAAATGATATCATCGCTCGTGCGTATGTACGGACTACCGTCTCCACGACGCGGTGAGATTTATTCTCCATGTTAACCATTTAAGAATGATTATAAAGTATATATAAGCAATAATAATGAAATATATGACATTATAAAGCTACTGGATTTATGTATATATGTATGTCATCTACTTAATTCCATTCAACTCAATAAGGAAACGAAAACAGCGTTCATGCGTACGTACGGCCTACCGTCTCCATGAACGGTGTATTTTTTTCCATTTATTGATCTATTATATATATGTATATTCTGAATATATATCATATATAAATCATGTTTTATATTCTGGAATTAATTAATCATGATCTAAGTAATCATATGAATAATTACAAGTCAAAACACGGACGACAAATGAAACGATTTTACCCAAAACGCTCTTTAACATGTAATTTACAAAAGAACGGGTAATATAAAGTCATAAGTGAACCATATATGATATCATAACAATGAATATGATTCTGTAATAAGTAAATAACATTATATAAATCATTATACAGGAGGTTCGGATACGTACGAAGCATATCAGACCTAAGGTAAGGGATAAATTTTGCAAATCTCATTTTTATCTAAGATTGCTTATTCGTAAGTATTTACTGGGGTTATTTCTATCATCCATGTCCAGGTTTTATAAAAGTGTTTTCATGTATGTTTAAAGTCCTTTTTACCCATTCTTTACTTTTACTACATGGTATTTAAGGAATCGTTTTTTTACGTTATGAGGTACTTTTTGACTTTTCCATTAAAAGTACGAGAAGAATGTTTTTTTAACTTATACGGAACAAACGAATTTTTACGGTTTTATAATGACTTATTTTCATAAATATTCCTACAAAATATTTCATGACTATTTTCAACAAAATCCTTTTCTTTTAAAATTGCATGACATTTTGTGAAAAGAAAATGATTTTGAAGAAGAAAGGATATTTTCCTCAAGAATTCATTTCAAGTGTTTTATCAAAACCATTTTTCATCTAATATGACATTATTTCGTATGTGTATGTTTCAATTATCATGTATCCATGATTTACATAGTTTCATTTTTCTTATTATGAAATGATATCCATTTCTTTTATATGGATTATGTGATGATGGAATGATGTTTATGAAACCCATTTTGTTTATTGGGTTATTATGAATGATGTATGTTTTTTTGTGTGGCACAAGTAAGAATGATTTAATTATTAGATGGGTGGGACCTATATCTCCCTCCAATGAATTGGGTAAAGATTTTATATCTCATGAGATAGACATGGCTGGAAAGGTAAGTTAATCTGGTTCAGTGTTACAGGACTGAAACGAGGAGTGAACTCGATTCAGAATGGAACTTTGTCCACTAAGATGGTCTTGGCAGCAATGCCTTGGCTACTATGGAAATCATTACATGTGCTTAATTGATGCCACAATTACATGTTTTATTCCCATGCTATTTTATCATGGTTTATGTTCTATTATGATCTATGCCTTATGTACTTCCATGTTTTATGTCGTTGATCAAGATTTTGATGATTAAATATTATGTTCATGTTTTTATGTTCAAATGTATATGGTATGTTTTATTTTATCCATGCTTACCATTACTGATCATTTGAGCTCACCCTTCTTATGTTTGATTTCCCCCCAGGATCAAAAGAAAGGTTTTAGGTAAGGAAACAAAATGTGGAAGATCTTTATGGGAGATGTTGAAGATCTTTCACCACGATTAGAAGATTACGTTCCAAGTTTCCGAAGACACTAAACTATTACGGTCCTTGTGTGTCTGTTTTTGTTATGTATTAAGTATTCCACTAAAGTAATGTAATGTCCATGTACGTCAAGCTTCGGTTCTCTACAGTTGGTATTAGAGGAAACGTTTAGTCAACCTTTGGAAACTAGGATGCGAAAACGTTAGTGAGATCCCTAGAGATATTTCTAAGGTATGTCTAGGGATGTACCTAAGGATAAGAATACGTATAGGATATAGTACTAGAACTATGGTAACGATCTTAGAATTTAACCTAAGATGTTAGATATTGAGGGTGCTCCCCCTTCACTATGTTGTTTTCTCTAGCATGATTTTTGCCTCTCACACTATTCTTTTTGGGTTTTAGAAAATTTCTGGAAACAGGAAGATTCATGATAATGGAGGATATGATGGACAATGGAATGATTTTCTTCATGAGAAACCAAATGAATCGGGATCTGGAAGTCCAAACATCGTTATTATGCCTAATCAGCAATCTCATAATATGATCAATAATCTCAACTTTGGTAAGTTTCCCGACTCAGATAATAAGAGAAAGATGGAGTTTCATGATGATCATAGAGGAAAGAAAGTTCAATTTCCCTCATGTAAATCATGTGGGAAGAGGCATCAGAGGGATTATTTCAAAGGATCTGAAAGATGCTTTGGGTGGGGAAAATAAGGACACAAAGCCAATAAGTGCAAAGGAAAAGGTTCAGTTAACACCATGGACAAGGATAATGGTATTTCTACGACATCAACAATGATTAGATGTTTTAAATGTGGAATGTACGGGCATTATGCAAACCAATGCCCTAATGGAAAATTTCATGAAGAGAATCAGCATGGTCGTATGGGTAGTATTTATGTGGATGATGATGAGGAGACTACAAATGATATATGAGCTGAAAGAAGTTTTGAAGCTCAGTCGGTTGTTTTAGAAGGTAGTTGAATGATTGTATGCTTATCGAGAGTTATATTGTATAGTTAATGGTACTATGGAATAAAGAATCATCTAAGGATTGTTACACTATTGTTTTTCCTAAAAGTATTTGAAAGTATATGTTGAATGGTACCAGTAACCATGGAATGTTATTCAGATATTTTTGTAAAGTAGATGATATGCGCATAATGAAGGAATAAGAAGATAATGAGATGTTTGATTGTATTAATGAGCTCATGATTTATATAAAGACTAAGTGATATCATGGTTTGAGTATATAGAATTTTGAGGATTTTGGTATGTGGAAAGTGTTAACTTTTAACTGCATTCATGTTTTCACTAAGGTTCAATGGGTATTCATTTTTCAAGATAATACATGATTAAGGCCTTCGAACGTTTGTAATGTGACCAAAAAGACATATCTTATGATATATGGGGATCAACGATGGTATTAACATGCTTATTATATGAAATCTCTAGTAATCGTTTTCACTATAATATGACAATGGACTGCAATATTATGGATATGCCTAAAGATTGGAATGGATTATGTTGGACATAAGTTAGTATTGTTTAAGGATAGAACCTTTTTTCGGTATTATTGATGGGATGATATAGTAATGTAGTTTTAGAAAAAGGATAACCTGCAGGACGGGCGACAACCCATCGCGTCGGACAAGGCTGTGGGAATCGAACCCACAACCGAAGTGCAACTGGCCTTTATCACCTACCACTGGCCTACAGGAAGTCCCTGGTTAGTAGAAACTAGTTTTATTTTATTAAGCGGTATGACATATGAAGTATAAGTTCATTTTTGGAACCATATACGATTAATCTAACCATAAGATGGACTTATAACTTTTGCTAACCTTTTGATGGAATGACCCATCATTCTATCACATGATCTGCTAACACATCACGAATAACAAATTCAACTTCATTTCTTTAAGGGATGAAGTGGAAATTGTTCAATTCACGAACAACAGTATGATTGTACCAAAATCATGCAAGTATTTCATTTAATTCATCAACTTTAGGGAAATGATCTTGAAAACCAAATGTGTTGTCCTAGTTCCCTTATATCCGATGAATCAGATGGTACCTTAGATCATCACAAATCAATAGCTTTGTAATTGTTGGCTTTTTCATAGCCATGTTTTCTACCACTCTCCATCAGAACTTGATGGTTAGATTTTTCTTCCATATCCATATTTTCACCTATGTCCTCCTACGTGGAAACCCAGTGATGAGTTAATTTGGGTAACTGTTACATTTCATACTTTATTCTTTAAAGCCATGTTTTGGTATTCCTTTTCACGATGTGGGTTTCTATTAAACAAACTTTCGAGTAGTAAACCATTTATAAACCCGACGAATTTCGAGGGCGAAATTCATTTTAAGGGGGGTAGAATGTAACACCCCGAGATTTTATGAAAAATATTCTTTTAATTTCATTAATGTCTTGTGTTGTATGATACACCAAGATTACCTTGTACTATATGCAACACCGTATTAGCTTGCAGTATACACAACACTATTCTTGGACCGTGTTACACATAATTTTGATAATAGTTATTCTACGCAACATTGAGTATATATATATATATATATTCAATGTATAAATGAAATATGGTTGGATTCTGTTATAAGAAACAACGAAGGATTATTTCACAACACGCAACCCTGACTTGGCTTGCATTACACGCAATCACGACCTTCCTCGATAGCGTGTATTGTACGCAATACCGGGTTTTACTAAACAATGATATATTATTATAATATTATTATGAACTAGCTGTTATGAATAGTATTAACTAAAATTTTAATTTTATAACATTATTATTCATCTTACACATTTTCTAGAACATGGTATAAGAACAAAATAATTTTTTCGGGTAAAATAAGTATTTTTCAAAAAATGCAGTTTTGACGCCTTTTGATGGCGCACCCACTTTAAATCTAGTTTTGACATGTTTATAAGTTCAATTTGACAAAATAAAATTCTTCTTTGAAATCAAGAAATAAAAATTTACTTTGGATAAATTTTTCATATTATTCTGGTAACTTTCATATTTTGATGAATAGTAAAAACACACAATATTTTAATTAAAAACAACTTTTTTCATCGCAATAATTTATATGGTTAAATTATAATATTGAATGGTTTTAAAGTATAAATAGAATATATTTTTACCATTTAATATAATTTATGTCATTAGCATTGATTTTACATTAAATTCATAGGTTAAATCAATTCAATCTTTTGCAATGTTTTAAAGAAAAACCCGTTTTCTTTCGACAACGGGATTAATTTTAATTTAATTTCTGAAAATTTTGTGTATTGAATTTGGAAAAATGGATTCCATATTTGGAATCAGTGGGTCCAAATTATGTTAATAAGCTACTTTTTATTTTTGGGAATTGTGAGTAGTAACTACGGTAAATTTTATTTACCATAGTTAAAGGTAAATCGGGTAATTAAGGGTAAATATAATATTATAAAATTACCCTAACACATTCCAAAATTCTATTAGATGGCTAAAAGTATACCAATATAACCTAAGGGTTGTATTAGATTCATTTTATGGACTTTTGACCATGAAAATAATTTAATTATTATTAAAACCAAAGAAAGTGACAACATGTCACTCTCTTAAATCTTATAAGTATAATAATTTTAATTTAGTGATAAACATCATAAAACTTAGAACATGAATAGTATACAGAAATATAATAAAATTATCTACATCATGATAATTTATTTAGAATTTTTAGGGATTAAATAATTGTCATTAATGGTGATACATTAATGACACAGAAATTATTTATTAAGTGAAAAATAAGTAATATAGTTTTTATTGAAATAATAATACCCATTAAAAGGCCCACAAACCTGACCAAATATTATTGGTAGTTTATATCTACACCTTAATCATTAAATTACCTAATATATAACCGTTTGGAGCCTTATAAAAGTTATTATGACACTTATATTATTTTACTTTAAATGATGCCAAAGTTGTCACCTTCATAATTTAATAAATATAAAAATTTAAATATTGTGATTTTAGATTATAAATTCGAGTAAAAGTATTATTGTGAAAGCTAATATATTTATATTCATCATAGGATTTTATTTTTAATTTTTATGCAACAAATCAGTATATTAAATAATTATACAAAAATGTTGTAGTAATTATTTTATTAAGAGATAAACAAAATAAATGGTTTTAAAAATAATAAAATAAATATTATATGAACTATTTAATGTGATCCACTAATTTTATAGATATATATGACCTTTTATAAATCTATTAAATCTTTTAGTTCGAACATATCTTCTGTATATATTTTATTTAAATTCAAATAAATGAATATTGTCAAAATTGACACTATTGTTATTTTATAAAAATAACATATTATAAAATTGTTTAAAAATCACAAAAATATTTAAAAATTATAAATTTAAATTTATATGTTCTATAATGTTATAAATTAACCAATTATGGAAAATTCACAACAAATAAGTAATTATTTGTTATAATTTAAAATTTAGAATTTTATTACCACAAATAAACTTAAATAGATTAAATAAGGATAAATCAAAATGATAAGGTTTAAAATAAGATCCAAACATGTCTAAATTTGATTTTTTGATGAGATTACAACCCTATATCATCTAATATTCGAATATGAGTCATTTTTGGACGTTTTTATGTGGGGTTAGATTTATTATAAACTAATATTTTTTAGAATTCCAAAGGTGCCCCTCTCCTCCCTTATAAAAGGGCACCTCCTCCCTCTCTTCCACACACCACTTTGAGACTTCAATATCGGCCAAACCCTGCCCAATTCTCTTCTACACTTCCCTAGAAACATCCTAGAGGTCCTGGTCTTCTTCAAAGACCAATGTTAGTGCCCTAAGAGGAGGTCTCAAAGAGGCGCTTCAAAGAAGAGGTAATGTCCGTTACCAATTCTTTCACCTTTATTTCTTCTTACACTTCTTCTTCTTATGTTGTTTCATTATGAAGTAATAACATAAGTATCACTCATATACTGATATGTTATTATAAGTATGAAACAACCCTATTTCACCATCTATCCATCCTACGGAAAACAAAATCACCGCGCGTGCGTACGTACGGAATACCGTCTCCACGCCGTGGTGTAATCTGTTTTTCCACCAACACCTTACATGGATGGGTATAATGGTGTAAAGAATAACCATACATAGTTATTATAACATCATACTTATTCTGATATATTTTATCATCCACTCCAATTAAATTCAATAATTATGGAAACGATATCATCGCTCATGCGTACGTACAGACTACCGTCTCCACGACGCGATGAGATTTATTCTCCATGTTAACCATTTAAGAATGATTATAAATTATATATAAGAAATAATAATGAAATATATGACATTATAAATCTATTGGATTTATTTATATATGTATGTCATCTACTTAATTCCATTCAACTCAATAAGGAAACAAAAACAGCGTTCATGCGTACGTACGGCCTACCGTCTCCATGAACGGTGTATTTCTTTCCATTTATTGATCTATTATATATATGTATATTCTGAATATATATTATATATAAATCATGTTTTATTTTCTGGAATTAAGTAATCATGATCTAAGTAATCATATGAATAATTACAAGTCAAAACACGGACGACAAATGAAACGATTTTACCCAAAACGCTCTTTAACATGTAATTTACAAAAGAACGGGTAATATAAAGTCATAAGTGAACCATATATGATATAATAACAATGAATATGATTCTGTAATAAGTCAATAACATTATTTAAATCATTATACAGGAGGTTCGGATACGTACGAAGCATATCAGACCTAAGGTAAGAGATAAATTTTGCAAATCTCATTTTTATCCAAGATTGCTTATTTGTAAGTATTTACTGGGGTTATTTCTATCATCCATGTCCATGTTTTATAAAAGTGTTTTCATGTATGTTTAAAGTCCCTTTTACCCATTCTCGACTTTTACTACATGGTATGTAAGGAATCTTTTTTTTACGTTACGAGGTACTTTTTGACTTTTCCAGCAAAAGTACGAGAAGAATGTTTTTTTAACTTATACGGCACGAACGAATTTTTATGGTTTTATAATGACTTATTTTCATAAAGATTCCTATAAAATATTTCATGACTATTTTCAACAAAATCCTTTTCTTTTAAAATTGCATGACATTTTGTGAAAATAAAATGATTTTGAAGAAGAAAGGATATTTTCCTCAAGAATTCATTTCAAGTGTTTTATCAAAACCATTTTTTATCTAAGATGAAATTATTTCATATGTGTATGTTTCAAGTATCATGTATCCATGATTTATATAGTTTCATTTTTCTTATTATGAAATGATATCCATTTCTTTTATATGGATTATGTGATGATGGAATGATGTTTATGAAACCCATTTTGTTTATTGGGTTATTATGAATGATGTATGTTTTTTTGTGTGGCACAAGTAAGAATGATTTAATTATGAGATGGGTGAGACCTATATCTCCCTCCAATGCATTGGGTAAAGATTTTATATCTCATGAGATAGACATGGATGGAACGATAAGTTAATCCGGTTCAGTGTTACAGGACTGAAACGAGGAGTGAACTCGATTCAGAATGGGACTTTGTCCACTAAGATGGTCTTGGAAGCAATGCCTTGGCTACTATGGAAATAATTACATGTGATTAATGGATTCCACAATTACATGTTTTATTCCCATGCGATTTTATCATGGTTTATGTTCTATTATGATCTATTCCTTATGTACTTCCATGTTGTGTGTCGTTGATCAAGATTTTGATGATTAAACATTATGTTTATGTTTTTATGTTCAAATTTATATGGTATGTTTTATTTTATCCATGCTTACCCTTAATGATCATTTGAGATCACCCTTTTTATGTTTTATTTTCCCCCAGGATCAAAAGAAAGGTTTTAGGTAAGGAAACAAAATGTGGAAGATCTTTATGGGAGATGTTGAAGATCTTTCACCATGATTAGAAGATTATGTTCCAAGTTTCTGAAGACACTAAACTATTACGGTCCTTGTGTGTCTATTTTTGTTATGTATTAAGTATTCCTCTAAAGTAATGTAATGTCCATGTACGTCAAGCTTCGGGTCTCTACAATATTAAAGCAGCCCAAAGTTGGCAAAAGAGTTATGCTGACAACCAGAGAAAGGAATTGGAATTCCAATTGGGATATCATGTATTTCTGAAAGTATCTCCATGGAAGGGTGTCTTAAGGTTTGTTAAGAAAGGGAAAATGAGCCCCAGGTATATCTAACCATTTGAAATTCTGAAAATAATCAGATCAGTATCTTACCGTTTAGAAATGACACTAAATCTCTCCGAAGTCCATGATGTGTTTTATGTGTCATTGTTAAAGAAATACATGCCAGACCCAACGGATGTACTCACCTATTAAGAAATTGAACTGGAACCTGATTTGTCATACTGTGAAAAGCCTATAGGGATTCTTGACACAAGGGAGAAGGTATTGAGAAATCGGACAACTCAACTAGTAAAGGTTCTTTGGAGAAATCGGAATATGGAGGAAGCAACATGGGAATCTGATGATGTTATGAAAAATAATCACCCACATATTTTTGGTGAGTTTCATATATAAAATTTTGAGGATGAAATTTCCGAAGGAGGGAATAATGTAGCACCCCAAACACTTCATGGCATGTTTCTCTTAAATACATTCTAGTTATAGCCTATATTTCATGAATCACTGAGCCTATATGGAACAAAACACTGTTACTTATAGAAGATATCCATAACCTAGACATTAAACCTAAATTTTCCAACTCTGCTATTTGAATTTTAAAAATATGACATACACGATTGTGTTCAAGATGATATTTAGAGTCTGATAGAATTAAATTAATTTTTGGTGAATAGTAACCTACCCTTGTGAATAGTAACTTACCCTTATGAATAGTAATATGACTCTTATAAACGGTATCCATGCCCTTAAATTTATAAAAGAATTTAGACACCTTAAAAATGAAGATGAATATTTTAAGTGTTTATATTTTTCGATTAAATAATGATTTTAATTAAATATTTAATTAATTATATTTAGAAAATTATTTTTTAAAAATGGACTTCATTTTTGGATTCTACACATTGAAAAATGGTAAGGGTGAATTTTTGGGATTTTTCTGAAATACTTTAATTTTTTAGAATAGTAAAATCCGATAATTCACAATAAATGCTAAATAATGGATTAATTGTGTCATTGATGATGATATACTGATGTAAGCCCAATTGATTAGAAGTCACATGCATATATTACTGTTCTTGTTCATGGAATACTCACTATTGGTTTTCTTGAGAGAAAATAATAAATTAATGATTAGAATATTAAGAAAACTCTTCTCCCCTCCACTATATAAACCACCCTCACCCCCTCTTCCTCCCACACCACTCAAGCTACAAGCCTTGCCTAAATTATTCCAAATAATATTACCAAGCCCTCTCCCCATGTCCAAGACCTTATGGTCTCACCAAAAGGCCAAAAAAAGGCCTTATGGAGATTCTCAAGGAGGAGTACTCAAGAGGTGAACCTTCCTTCTCTTTTCTTTCAATTTCTTTTACAAAGTTCCATTCTTTTGTTCTCCCTTATCACCTCCCCTCATCCAAATTCCATGATAATTCCAGCACCTTACATGTAATGGATTTTCATTGTGCTAATGGAATATTTCATAATAATCTATCTTTTCCCCCTCCTTTTATACAATAAATGCAAACACCGTCCGAGATGTGTAAATTTATCACACTCAAGGAAGATGGGTTTTCAATTTGCATTACCATCTTCAATAATGGTCATGAAACCTTTTAAATGGTTGAACCAGGTCATAATATATGTATCTTATCTTGATTAATGTTCTGTAATCTTTACACATTCATAATATGGAATAATAATACAAAACAAGTTTATTGTACCCAAAAACACCAAGCCAAATCCAAGCGTTTATTTTTAACTCATCGAATGAGTCATCCTCATGGTATATAACCAGAATCATTATAAGATCATTTATATCTATTTAATTACACTAATAATGTATATTAACAATTCTGGATGTTTAACCACATTTCAAATGAACTTCCATTCATGAATACAAGTAAACAAATCATGAAACCAAGTAAGAAAATGCTTCTAAAACAATAAAATTGAATCTTTTAACCCATCAAAAAGGCCATTAATGAACTTAATAAGGTTATACCATATCAATTAAATGTTTATGAGGTCCTAAAATTAGTAATTAATGAAGCTAAATTTGATTATTCAGGTCGTTAAGAACAAACAAGAACACCTTCGAGCGTAAGGTAAGGGATCCTCTCTCTCTCACTTTTGTTCAAGAATCTCCCCTATGTTGTGATCTTTTATTTTTTATTCCCAATGATGGGTTATGTTTTTGCACCTCCCCCATACTGCCCTTGTGACATATAAATAATGTAATAACCCTTTACCTCTCATTAAGCCCTCACAATAACACTCGTTACCATGCCAAAATGTTTGTAAGAGTTTTCTCATCTCACTTTCATTTCTGTGAGATTTTCATTGTCCACAACTTATTTCTTTTATGTGGTATATGTGTAATACCATTTGATATATAATAAATTGGATCTATTTATATTCATTTTATTAAATGATTCATTTGAGGGTTATTATGTTCTGGTCATATGATTTGACCGATTATATTGTGGTAAGAGACTTTGTCTCAACTACTATTTTGTTGTCACTAACTTTGTATTGTGCACCTAATAATCCTTATGTGGTGTACCTACAGCCAATTTGAGATCACTATTCATTTGAAATTATATTTATATTCATAATATCATATCATGGATATGTTTTGGTCTAAACCATATACCATTTTACATATGGTGTTTATTTGGAAAGTTATTTTAATTATGGAAATGTTGATGAATTTGTATAATATATTCTATACAGATATTGAAAAGGAATATTTCTCTTGTATTGAATAAATGTTTAAAGAAGTATTTGGAAATGCAGTGGTGGGTGGGGCCTGCTATAGCCGCTCGATGCATCGGTAGGTCTCATGAGACAAATCAGTTTGGCGACAAAACCCTTCAAGTTTGTTCCAAAAAATCAGATGGGTTTCAACCCATAGAACTAAACCGTTTTAATGGTATTATGGTTTCATGTGCTAGATACATGACATACAATTAATAATCATTCTATTTATTCATTATCAGTTATTACTATCCATGAGGTTTTCACTATGACAAAATCTATGGATGCATTTTCATTCTCAGTTTATTAATGGCATCAGTTTTTCATTTATTCACCATGCCATTTTGATTATGTCAGATTGATTATGATTCAATTGTTATTGTATTCATGCTTACACTATTTTTAACCCTTACTGAGTGTTTGATCTCACCCCTTTCATTGTTTACTTTAAACAGGTGATGAAGAGAAGATCATTTATTGAGTTCATGTGGCTGTAGTTTTTAGTTTTGTTATGTATTGTATTTTGTAACCTTTTCCAATGTTATTTGTGTTACATCTATGTATCTAGTTTCTTGAAGACTACTAAACTGACCCTTCCTTTGGGATTTTCATTCCTTATAACTATATCAATATCACAAGTAATGCACCGGCTCCAGTTTAGAGGGGTCAGGGTGTTACATAATTAATATATCTAAAATTTAGTAATTGTAAATGATAATTACCCATAGCTTTTACATATTTGATCTTGGCGGTCTTTTTTCTCTTCCTTTTTTATCACCTATCTAAAGAAATCCCATGTCCTGTTTGAAAATAATATGAACATTAATAAATTTTATTCAATATAATACAAACAATTATTAAAATAAGAAAACTTACGTGTTCAATATATTCTTAAAATCTTCTCTCACATCACTGTAGATAGAGCATATCCAATATAATGTCCCCTCTCTTGGACAAAAAACTCCCAACATCCATTGAACATTGATATAAAAGAAAATTTAATATGATTTTTTAATATGTTAAGTGCTATATAAAACTTTGTGAGAAAAAATATTTCGTACCTTTCAAGATATGAAAACATCCAACACTGAATGGTGACATTCTTCTGAAATCTTTCATCTATATAAACTATTCTTTAAGCATCAGTCATTGTTTTAGCTATTGGAGAAATAAATTGGGGGTCCATAAATCTATACAAATCTGTCTTTTCAGGCTCTGTAAAAATTTTATATAGATACCTAATACAAAGAAGACATAATTATAAATTTTCAATAATTTAAAGAAATGAAAAAAATAATAATCAGATTACATGGAAAAAACTTGCATCGTGTTGATTCCCAGTTGATCTCCAACTAAAAGCTCCATAATATCACTTTTCAAAAGGTTCACAATCATTTCACACCCCCAAATAGAAACATAAAATTGAATCTCATATTCTCCCAATAAAAATTTAGAGTACGTTGATAATCGATCAAGAATAGTGGAATCTGTATCTGAAGTCACATAAATTTGAATTTTTTTGTTGTCTATATAGGATTTCTTTACCTTTAAAGTATTCCTTAAAAAATTAGAGAAATATGTAAACATTAAAATGAGAAAACAAATTTACTAACAAAATGAAATTAAATATAACATATATACATAACTATATGGTAATATTTCAAAGTAGTCTAGATGTACAAACCAAAATATGACCAATAATTTGTCCAAATATACTCACTTAATCTGTAGGACATGGTGTTTTTGATGATCTATCTATAATATCCTGAACAGTGACCCTCCAATGCTCTATCGCAATCTGGTGATGATGAATGGTATCCCTGATATAATATTTTATCCCATATGTAACAATATGATGAAGATCATCAACAAATAACTCGTAGTAACTTGGCAGTTATGGAGTATGGGGTGTTGGGGTAGGATAAGGAGTGGGATATGCTAGCGGAGGTGGAGTAGTTGGATTGGTAGACTAAAACTATCCTTTCATGTCTGCAAACATCACCCGTACCAAAGCTCAGATCTTTTCCTCCATCATCGCTTCAATATCCTGATCTTTGGCTTCCAAAGATTCTATTTTTTATAAATATTCTACTTTGAAGAATCATATGAATGTAGAAACACTTTTATTACCGACACACCTATCAGGTATCCTCATACATGACCTGGGTGTTTGGGATTTCCCAATGTTGCCACTAAAATATCATGTCCACCCTCAATAATAAAGATCCCCTGTGTGCTCTGTTCCTCAAGAGAATCTTGTATGGAATATTTGAAAAAATCTATAATGAATCACAATATATATAGAGGAGATTTAAATTCAATAAATAAATAAACATCTTACAATATTATTAGCTACAATTCTTTAATCATCTGTAAGATATTGGCATTTTTACCCATTTGACCCCTCTTCCATTTTTCATGTCTAGCAGGGGAGGAGGGGAAACATCTATAGATCTTGATGACTCATCTGTCAACTTTTGAAGTTTTTTTTCTAGAATTTGTTCTTTCAATAATGTATACCCTTCCCAAGATAATGTATGCGGGTATACATTTTTAGCTTCAATCTCCTAATGAGATCTCATTTCTTTCTATAAATTAAGAATTAAAAATAATGAGATCAATAACATGGTAAATAATATAAAAAACCTAAAAAGTTAACATTATACTAACCAAAAACTCATCTCCTTATCTAATTTCAAAAAATTATTTCAATGTATCTTCATCTATAAATGGATATATATCACATGTATTTTCATGCTGTGTACTTCCAAAAATGAAATGTGATGGGAGGGATTTTTTAAAATATCTCCATATCCTAGTATCCAATGAAATACATTTCCTCTTGACTCCTCGAGTGTTAGGTATATCATATGTCACCTGATAAGAAGAGTAAAAACATATATTACTATAAAAATTAATTCAAGATAAGTAAAATAATAACAAAAAAACTTACCAAAATGGTCTCCCATAATAGGGATAGTATCGTTTTCTCAACACTTCGTCAATCATCAAACAATATACTAACTTTTCTTTTATCCTGTACTAATACTGAAGTCTTGAATTGTTTTGCCTTTGGACCTACTGGAAGATCATTATCATAAAAGTCCAATGGTATCCTCTGTTCCTGGGTATGGGAAACTAATAATTTTGGTGAACATGTGGTTCTACATTTACCAACCCTCAAACTCTTTTCCCCCATGTAAGTAGATGTCTTAGGTAAAGAAGGATGAACATGATCATCAACAGGAGCATGTGTAAGTTCCTCCCCAGAGGTATGAGTATGATCATATCTAGAAATATGTGGTGGATCAGAGGATTGATCTGTCATCCTACAAATCAAAGAAATATCAATTAGTATGAAAATATAAAAATCCAACAATTATATGAAAACGTAATTAAAATAATTAACAATTATAAAAAAATTAAACTAAACATAACAGATTTTTATTCACATTTGTTATAGTTAACTAAAATGAAAACAATATTAATGAGATACAAAATGACATAAATTATTAAAAACTAACAATATTAATTATATATTAAATAAAATAGTAAAAAGTCACCAGCCTCATAAATATTTTTCAGAACAAAAAGAATTATTTTATAATATACACTTATACAATATTTTTTTTAAAATGTTAAATTTAAAATAATTGGTTTTCAAAGAAATCAATTAATAGATAATATACTTATTGGTAAAAATGTAAAAATAGAAAAAACAAAACTAATATAAAACAAACAATTTAACTTATTAGTTATAATACATGTTTTAATAAAGAAAATCAAATTAAATAACTAACTTATGAAATTTAAAAAAGTAAACAATAATTAAACATATGTTACCTGTAATATCAGGAGTATACTAAAGATTGTTTTCCCAAATTCCTTCTTCATGATCATTCCATATGGAAGAAACCATGTATTCAATGTGTTCATCAATATTATTTGTTAATCATTCCATGGATGTAGGGATTTCATATAAATCACCATCATTGTAAAGTTTATCATACTATTTTTTTTATAAAATAATATCCCATTACACATCAGATTGATCAAGAAAATAAAAAATTTGTTTTCATGTGTTTCCATGATGAAAGGATCATTTTTGTAATCCAATTAATTCAGATTAACTAGCGTCATTCCAAATTCAACTTGTAGGAAACTGTTGTTACTGATAAACCATTTACACTTAAACACTATAACTTTAAATTTAATGTAATAAACCTCCCTTATTTCTTCAATGACTCTATAGTATGTGGTTTATGTGAATATTGGGTTTTCATCTTTGGAACTTGAAAAATGTATTACTTCTGCGAACAACGACACACTACTATTCTGAACTACACTTCTATTGTTTGGATATTTTGTATGAAAAGTATAACTATTAATGTCATATTCAGACCATGTTATCAAATTTAAACTCTGACCACCCAATAACCATCTCAATGTTTCTGATGCATCTGGATTCACGGTCTCTTTAAAACATGGAAAAAAGTTCTGTTATGCTCATTCAAAATCCACATATCTTTATTCTTTGGATAACTTTGTTTCAAATCATTCCTATGCAGTGTTATATATGGTTGAGAATAATCTATGTCATTCAGGATGTATAACTATATCTTGTTTATCTGTTCACCTATCAATGATTTGACCTTCAAACCATAAATCCCATTTCCTCCAAAATTAACTCATTTATGGAAAGATATAGGCAAACTAATGTGCTCCACATCATACAAATAGCATGTATTAAACTCTACAACATCCTCAGAAATATTATTATCAACAATGGATGCTTTAGGTTGATATGTATTCTTAACACACCCTTCAATATCTTGATATAACTTTCGAAAGGATACATCCAACATAGATATATAGGTCCGAAAAGATTTATTTCTCACAACAAACAAACCATTAAATGCACCATGATATCAAAAAAATATGGAGGAAAATATATTTCCAATTGAAAAAGTATAGAAACCACTTCATTCTCCAAGATGTTCAAATCATTAAATTAATCACCTTATAACAAATTTTATTAAAAAAATAACACACCTTCATGATAGTTATTCCAACATGAGTGGGAATTATTCCATGCAATGCAACTGGTAAGAGTTGTTACATCATGATGTGACATTCATGAGATTTCATACCTATCAACTTCAAATCCTTTAAAGACACAAATTTTTTAACATTTTAATAATAACCATGTGGCACTTTGATATCATGAAGACATTGAAAAAATTTAGTTTTCTCGCTCTTGGATAAGGTATAAAAAGATGGGGGTAAGAATGTTCACCTTATATGAGGAGTGGGAGCTCACTCCAAATGTATTCCCATTAAGAGTAAATCCATTCTTGCATTCAACCCATCTTTAGTCTTTCCTTTAATATCTAACAATGTTCCAATCAAAATTTCACCGATATTATTCTCCACTTGTAAGGAACCAACCCCAGTTGCTTGGAGATAGTGCCTTATTTAATTAAATTGTCATATAAACAAGGAATATGAATCCTAAAGGACCAAGTAGTTTATTAGAATTGGAAACAAGATACATACATAAGTTCATCATTACAACTTGAAACAAAAAACAACATTGAAATTCCTTCAACAACATCCATAAATCCTATGTTATTTCTGCATGTCATTCATAATAACTTTTCTCATGTCCTGAGAGAATGAAACAAAAAATGGGGTGAGATCAAATACTCAGTATGGGTAAGAAATACAGAAGAATATATCATAAACATAAACATTAGGCATGTTGAATAACTAAAAACACATTCCTTTAACAAAAAACTTGAACACATTACGACAGGATTAAGAGCTGAATAAATAGTGCCATTGTAAAACATATTCATGAGTATTCAACTGGATGAATAACCACATGAAACATAAATACTATTTTCATAATGAGGGAATTAATAATGCGAGATATCATAACCATATCGTCAATGTCTCGTTCCAAGACCATAAATAATCATTTTGTCAAGGCCCTATACCTCGACCGTAGTTTGTCTCATGGGATCTACTAATGAACCGAGGGGATATAGCGGGCCCCAACTGAAACTTAATATGTCCAATGAATTAAAAATATGAATGGGGATAAACATAAACAACATATAAGTACATATTAAAACTAATATGTGAAATGTAAATAACTTTCTCTGAACATTAAGCATAAACACTAACCATTTAGAGTAAATTGGTGAATAGTTTTAAGATAGAACATCCATAGAAAAACTAATCATAAACCATTAAATAACATATGGTAAATGATACCATAAAATAATAATCCCAATAATACATAATAGTCAACAAGAGTATTGAAATAGATGAAGCTAATCTTATAGAATCTTCGAGTAATTCTTGAGATAAATACTCTTTTACTTTAAAAAGAAGGGTTCTTTTGGAAAAATATTGGTATTAAACGATAATTTAAGTAAGATAGAATTTTCCTAATAAAATGAGTGATTTTATAAATATAATTTTTTCCAAAAATAGATTATAGAGTTCCCCAGAAAATATGTAAGAATTTGAGATATTCCCTTGAAATGGGATTGTTTATCAGGAAGGATTTTTTGAAAGATCCTTTTAAAAAATATAGCTCCCCATAAATGAAGGTATGATTCTGGTTGGAAGAAATATATATAAAATTAACATAGAAATTATGAGGAGTAAATATGAATAAATAATAATTTAATTAAGGTATGTAGAAAATAAAAGTAACCTGAATGAAAATGGAGGTTCAGGTAGAAAACCCTTACATTAAGTCTGAATGTTACGCTCTTGACCTTATGGTCCTGGAATATGAAATTAGAATCATTAATAACTTGATTTAGAACCTATTAGACATATAATTAGTTTATCATAATTTTTTAGTTCTTTAATCTCATTATTGATAAGTTATAATATTGAATTCCATCATTCTGAAGTGTTCATTTTCTTGATTTTCATAATCAGTGCATTTATTTTTAAGTAATGGAGTTCATGTGGAATGGAAGTAAAACTATAGAATTAAATTTATATATTATTTATGAAAATAAATAGATTTTAATGGTCATTTATATCATTTGGTTACATGGAATTAGGATAAATCATTAGATGAAATATTAATGACAATCACTTAGATTATTTTAGCATTATTTTGATTATTAAGAACTGGTTTGGTCATATGATTTAATATTATGTACATATACTATTTCATGAATGTTAAATAGGTTATAATACATATATTATAGCCTTAATCAACCATAAAAATGGTTTCATGACCAGTATTGAAGGTGAAATTGAAGAAAAAAACTTATTTGTCCATAAAGGCTGTAAATTGGAACCTCACAGATAATGATTTCATTTCTAAGAGAGAGAGAGAGAGTAAGAATATTGATAATTGTTATTGAATTAACATAGTATAATTCTAGTATATAGATGATACTAGAGTTATAAGGATAAATTGGATAGATTATTTTAGTAGATAATAAGGAAAGAAGATAAATTGAAATGAAACTAAATGAAAAAGAAAGATGCTTTACCTCTTGAAATAACCTCCTTGAGAACCTCCTTAAGGGAAGAGGTTTTGGTCTTTTCGCAAGACAAGAGCTCCTGGATGTGGGGAGTGAATAAGGAAGGGTATTTGGGTATAACATAGACAAGGAAAAAGGCTTGAGAGGAGTGAAGAGCAGAGAAAATGAGGGGGGGGGGTGTTTATAGTGGAGGAGGGGAGTGAATTTTAAATATTTTATTCATTATTTTATTAATTCCCAAAAAAAACCAATAATGTTGATTCATGTGACCCATAATAATAATAAGTGAATGTGAGTTTGAACCTAGTGGGATTACATTAGTCTTACATCACTAACGACCCAATAAATCATGTATTTAACATTCATCGTAAATTATTATACTTTACTATTCACCCAAAATTCAAGTATTTTGGAAAAATCCCAAAAATTCACCCTAACCATTTTTCAATGTGTATAATTAAAAAAGGAAATCCATTTTTAGAAAATAATTTTCTAAATATGATTAATTTAATTTTTAAATAAAATTATAATTTATTCGATTTTTTTAAAGCTATAATTCATTTTATGTCACATTGAAAAATTAATCAAGATCATAACCTTAACAAAATAAAATAATAATATAAATTACTATTCATAAGGTTCATATTACTATTCATGTTACTATTCATAAGGTTATGTTACTATTCACTAAAAATTAATTTTGTCTTATCAGACTCTAAATATCTTACTGAACACACAGTGTATGTCAGTTTTTCAAAATCCAAATCACAGAGGTGGAAAAATTAAGTTTATTGGATAGGTTATAATAAAGTGGTAGAGACTCTGTGCATTCAATATTAAATTTATTTGAAAAATAATGGGGTGTTATATTATTCCCTCCTTGCAAAAATCTCATCCTCGAAATTATGAAAATGTTACCTCACAAAAAGATTTGGGTAGTTCTTCATCATAAGCTCCTTAGGTTCCCATGTTTCCTCTTTGATTATATGATTTTTCAAAGTATCTTTACGAGTTATGTCATCCCATTACCCAAAAAATTTTCCTTACTGCCCATAATATGGATAGGCTTTTCACAATAAGATAGGTCAGGTTCCAATTTTGTACCTTCTAAAGTGAGTACATGAATTGGGTCTGGCATGTACTTTCTCAGAAATGAGACATGAAACACATTATGTACTTTAGATAGGCTAGGTGTCATATCCAAATGATGTGAAACAACTCTAATTATCTCCAAAATTTCAAAAGGTCTTATGTACCTAGGGCAGAGTTTCCCTTTCTTACCAAATCTTATAACACCCTTCCATGTAGATACTTTTAAGCAAACATGATATCCCACTTGAAATTCCAAATCCTTCCTTTGATTATCATCATAGATTTTTTTTCTTCTTTGAGATACTTTGATATGGCCTTGAATAGTATTTACCTTTTCTTTTGATTCCTCCAAAAGCTATGGGCCCACTAGCTTCCTTTCACCAACCTCATCCCAATATGTTGGTATACGAAATCTCTTTCCGTACAATGATTCATATGGTTCCATTTCAATACTGGAATGGAAACTATTATTGTAGGAAAACTCCACCAAGAGTAAATACTGATCCCACATACCTTGAAAGTCGAGTGAGCATGACCTCAACATGAATTCTAGAGTTTGAATCATCATTTCTGATTTCCCATCAGTTTGAGGATGATAAGTAGTACTCAAACAAAGTTTAGCATCCAAAGTATTCTGAAGACTTTTCTAGAATTTTGATGTAAATAGAGGATCATGATCAAACACTATTTAATGTGGTGCTCCATGAAGTCTCACAACTTCATTGATATAGAGTCGTGTAAGGCGTTCTTGTGAAAAACAATCTCTTATAGTAAGGAAATGTGCAAATTTTATAAGTTGATCCACAATTACCCATATTGCATCATTCTTTCTTGGAGTTTAGGGTAATCCTGTGAAAAAATCCATTGTGATGTCATCCCATTTCCATGTAGGAATAGGTAGATGTTCCATGAATCCTCTAAGATGTTGTCGTATGACCTTCACTTATTAACAGACTAAACATCTTGATACATAATAAAAAATTTACCACTTCATGTTGTCCCACCAGAAATAGTCCTTCAAATATCTATACATTTTAGTGCTACCAGGATGTATAGAGAAATTAGAGCTATGGACATCATCCAATAACTCCCTTTTTAGCTCGGGTATAGAGGGAACACATGGCCTCTTCCCAAATTTTATAATTCCATATTCACATACAAAGTCAGAAAAATTCCCATCTTTCACAACATTAATTTTCTTTTGTAGGTTCTCATCATGAGGATGAGAGATTTTAATCCATTCAAATAAAGATGGTTGGGAAACCAAATGAAAAAGTAGTGATGTTTCACCTTAGTTGATAATTCCCATATCCATCTTCACTAGATCCATGTACAAAGGATACTTGTTAATCCACATTTCTTTGAGAACTCCATGATCCTTCCAGCTCAAAGCATCAGCTACCTTATTTTCCTTTCCTGGGTGGTAGTGTATGGTACAATAATAATCCTTGAGTAGTTCCAGCCATCTCTTTTTCCTCATGTTGAGTTATTTCTATGGAAAGATATACTTTGGACTCTTGTGATTTGTAAATATCTCACATCTTTCACCATAAAGATAGTGTCTCCATATTTTTAGGGAAAATATCACATCAACTAACTCAATATCATGAGTATGATAGTTTTTTTCATGAATTTTTAACTGCCTTGATGAATAGGCCATAACCCCATCATTCTGCATAAGGAAACAACCAAGTCCTTTCTTTTGATGCATCATTATAGATCACAAACCCATCATTCCCTGATGGTAGGGTTAGGATCGGGGCATTCAATAATATTTTCTTCATTTCTTCAAAACAATTCTCACATTATTTTTTCTATATAAACTTAACCCCTTTACATGTAAGCTTGGTCATTGGGTTGGCTAAACGGGTGAAGTTCTGAATGAAACACTGATAATAACCTAATAAACCAATAAAACTACATACCTTAGTTATGTTTGTTGGAGCAGGCCATTCTTGATCAACTTTTTTCTTCACAGGATCAATAGATATTTCATCCTTAGAGACAATGTGGCAAATAAAGGAAACTAATTGAAGCCAAAATTCACACTTTCTAAACTTCCCATATAATTCATTTCTTCTTAGAGTCTTCAGAATAGCGAGCAAGTGATTTTTATGATCTTCATAGATTTTAGAGTATACCAAGATATTGTAAATAAATACCACTACATAGTCATCTAGATATTCCTTGAAAACTCTATTCATTAGATCCATGAAAACAGAGGGTGCATTAGTCAGTCCAAAAAGCATTACTGTAAACTCGTAATTCCTATACCTGGTTCGAAATGCTATTTTTTGAATGTCTTCCTTCCTCACAAGTAACTAATGATATTCAGATCGAAGATCAATATTTAAAAAATATTGAGCTCTATGAAGTTGATCAAATAAATAATTGATGCGATGTATGGGATGCTTATTCTTTATTGTTATAGCATTGATCTCCCTATAGTCGATGCACAACCTCATAGATCTATCATTCTTCTTAACAAAAATAACAGAAGATCCCCATAGAGAAACACTAGGGAGAATAAATTCATTATCACTCAATTCCTATAGTTGTTTCTCAAGTTCCACTAATTTCAGAGTGGCCATTATATAAGGGTTCTTTTATATGGGCCTTGAATCAGGAATTAAGTCAATGAAAATCTCAATTTTCTACTCTGGAGGATGTTCAGGTAAATCCTTTGGAAAGACATCAACATATTCTTTCACAATAGGTACGTCCTATATTTGAACATTCTTTTCCTCACACATAGTTATTTCATTCCCTTCCTCCCTAATAATTTAATTTAGTAGAGCTACTAGGGGTGGATCTAGATGGGAATCAGATGGTGATGTTTCTGACCTAAAGATAAGGGATTCCACATCATCCTAAAAAATTGTAACCTCCTTCTTCTTTAAAAAAAGTTCTGCATCATAGTTCGAAATCCAATCTATACTGAGGATTATATCATATTAAATCATGGGTATGACAATAAAATCAGTAGATGAAGCACGTTTATATTCCATAATGGGGACTGCCTGGCACAACTTTATTACAATGATACTTACCTTAGGAGTTTTAACTGACAACTCCCTTATTAAATCAAATTAAAAATATCTAATTTTCTTGAAAAAATAGGAAGATATAAAAGAATGTGATGATCTAGAATCAAATAAAGCATTGTATAAGTTTGAGTAAACGATTAAAGTACCTTCTACCACATCATTAAGAACTTCAACCTCCATAGTTGTGACCACATAAGCTTGGCCTTTCTCCTATAGACTACATTGGGGAATGTTTTCCCGACACTTAGGACATTCATGTGCATAATGCCCCATCTCCCTATAATTGTAGCATTGAACATTGGTAGCTTCTTTCTTCCCCTTACAATCCCGAGATAGGTGGCCTTTTTTATGCACTTGTAACCGACTCCAATTCCCTTCATCCAAGTGATCGGGTGTTTCATCCCACAATTATTGTAGGATGGAAGGTCAAATATTCATTTCTTCCCCATTTCCTTATTTCCTTTTCCATAGTTTTTGGTAGCCCTCTTCTTCTCTTGTTTTCCTTTAAATTCACAAGACTTAGAAAATTTATTTTCTGTCTTGATAGCACTTGAGACTACATCTTCATATGATGAGAAACTTTGAGAGACTAGTACCCTTTAGTGGAATGATTTTAAACCATCAAATAATCAATCAATTTTTCTCCTTGGATTACGTATGTTGTCCGCAGCATGCCTTTCCAGCCTTGTAAAGTTGGCTTCATACTTGGAAACATTTTCATCCTCTTTCTTCCTCCGATTCAAGAATTGCCTTTCCATATCCACTCATTGTTCATGGGGAAAATATTTTTCTTGGAAGATTTACTTAAAAATCCCTCTATTCCATATCTTATATTTCTTCTTCCTTCTTTATGTTTTGAATTAACGACCACCACTGATCTGCATCTCTTAGTAGACAATAAACTGCCATGAAAACTTTCTCTCTTTTATTACATCCTAAAGTGAGAAATATCTTCTATAGGGAACTTATCCACTACTTAGCTATAAATGGGTTTGTAGTCCCAGTTAATGATGGAGGTTGTTGTCTTATAAAGCGATCCAACATAGCTCTTACTCATTGTGGATCAGGATGCTCCATATGGGTAATGTTATTATTCATAACTTGAGTCAGTTGTCCTAGTGTAGTTATAAGTTTCTTAGCACCAATCATAGCTCCAGATCCAACATCATTATCTTACATCAATGTGAAATCTCTACATGAGATACGTGTGTTCATGCAGTTTCCATTCCTTCCAATAGGAACCATTTCTAAATAATGACATACAATAGATTTGGTTATGAATCATAATGTATAATTTCAACATAGAAAAATACTTTGCATAAATTGAAATTATATACACAGCTAATATCATAATCATAAACATGGTTTCTTAGAGGAAAAAATTAAATTTAAATCCTTCATAAGGGATTGTAAAGAAAATGTGAATTATACTAAGAATATCCCCCGAGAGTGTCAAACCAGGTGTGTAGTAAGGCCTGTTGTCATGTACTAGAATACCCCGAGTCAAGCCCGAAACTCCTTGTCAGAGTTTTCACTCCTAGGTACATCTTTTCTAGATTCACGTCCACTTGTAGTATCCAGAAAAAGATTTATTTTCTAGAAATATCCACATAATATATTCTTTACCAAAATACCAGTATGTTCTTGTATGTTTATCCTCAAAGACTATCTTAGGAATCTGTTCCCTAATCCATGTTTTCTTAATCTAGTATCTAAGTTTTCTACTAAACTTCCTTTGATACCAACTGTAAGGACCCGACCCCAGTTGCCCGGATATAGTGCATTATTTAATTACATTGGAATATAAAAAAGGAATATACATCATGAAGGACCAAGTAGTTTAGTAGAATTGGAAACAAGATACATACATAAGTTCAAAATTACAACTTGAAACAGAAAACAACATATAAATTCCTTCGTCAACATCTATAACTCCTAGGTTATTTCTGCATGTCATTAATAATAAAAATCTTCATGTACTGAGAAAATGAAACATAAGAAAGGGGTGAGCTAAAATAGCCAGTAAGGGTAAGAAATACATTGGAAGATATCGTAAGAATAAATATTAGGCATGTTGAATAACTAAAAACACATGCCTATAACAAAAAACTTGAACACATTATGGTAGGATTAAGAAATGACTAAATAATGCCATAGTAAAACATAATCATGGGTATTATAATAGTAAAATAACCACATAAACCATCAATAATATTTTCATAATTAGAGAATTAATAATGAGGGACATCATAACCATACCATAAAGGCCTCGTGCTAAGACCATAAATAATCATTTTGTCAAGGCCTTTTTCCATGACCGTAGTTTGTCTCATGAGACCTACCGATGCACCGAGGGGCTATAGATGTCCCCACCTAAAACTTAATATGTCAATTTCATTATTTATCTTAATGGGGATAAACATAAAAAATATATACATTCATATTGAAACTAATATATGAAATGTAAATAACATTCCCCAAACATTATGCATAAACCCTAACCATTCGGAGTAAATTGGTGAATGGTTTTAAGATAGAACATCCATAGCCAAAATAATAATTAACCATTAAATTAAATATGGTATATGATACCATAGAATATTAATCCCAATAATACATAATAACCAATAAGAGTGTTGAAATATATAAAGATACTCTTATAAAATCTTCGAGTAATTCTTGAGATAAATACTCTTTTACTTTGAAAAGAAGAGTTCTTTTGGAAAAATATCTGTATTAAAATAGAAGTAAAGTGAGATAGTATTTTCATAATAAAATGAGTGATTTTATAAAGATAATGGTTTCAAAAAATAAATTATATAGTTCTCTTGAAAATAGGGAAGAATTTGAGAAATTCCCTTAAAATGGGATTGTTTGTCGGGAAGGATTTTTTGAAATATCCTTTTAAAACAAGTAGTTCCCCATAAATGAAGGTATGATTCTGATTGAAACACATATATAGAAAATTAATATAGAAATTACGAAGATTACATATGAATTAATAATAATTTAATTAAGGTAAGTAGATAATAAAAGTAACCTGAATGAAAATGGAGGTTCAGGTAGAAAACCCTTACCTTAAGTCTGAATGTTACTCTCTAACCTTATGGTCCGGGAATATGAAATTAGACTCATTAATAACTTTATTAATAACCCATTAGAAATTTATTTAGTTTATAATAATTTTTTAGTATATTAATCTCATTATTGATATGTTATAATATTGAATTTCATCATTCTGGAGTGTTCGTTTTCTTTATTTTCATAATCGTTGCACTTATTTTTAAGTAATGGAGTTCATGTGGAATGGATGAAAATATCTAGAATTGAATGTTAAAATTATTTATGAACATCCATAGGTGTTAATGGTAATTTATATCATTTGGTTACATGGAATTAGGATGAATCATTAGATGAAATATTAATGACAATCACTTAGATTATTTTAGTGGTATTTTGATTATTAAGAACTAGTTTGGTCATATGATTTAATATTACATACATATACTAGTTCATAAATGTTAAATAGGTCATAATACATATATTATATCTTGTTTAAACCATAAAAATGGTTTCATGACCAGTATTGAATGAGAAATTGAAGAATGAAACTTCGTCATCCACAAAGGTTGTAAATTGGAACCTCACAGACGATGATTTCATTTATAAGAGAGAGAGAGAGTAAGAATATTGATAATTGTTATTACATTAACATGGTATAATTATATTATATATATGATACTAGATTTATAAGGATTAATTGGATATAGGAGGTTAGTATATAATAAGAAAATAAGATAATTCGAAATGAAACTTAATAAAAAAGAAAAATGCTTTTCCTCTTGAAACAACCTCCTTGAGAACCTCCTTAAGGGAAGGGGTTTTGGTATTTTGGAAAGACCGAAACCTCTTGGACATTGGGAGTGACTAAGGAAGGGTATTTTGGCAGAAATTAGACAATCCACTAGGGTTTAGAGGAGTGAAGAGAAGAGGAACTGAGGGATGATTTTATAGTGGAGGAGAGGAGTGATTTTTGAATATTTTATTCATTATTTTATTAATTCCCTCAAGAAAACTAAGAGTGTTGACTCGTGTGACCTATAATAGTAATAAGTGCATGTGAATTAGAACCTAGTGGGATTAAATCAGTCTTACATCACTTATAACCCAATAAATCATGTATATAACATTTATCATAAATTGTCATATTTTACTATTCACCCAAAATTCAAGTATTTTAAAAAAATCCCAAAAAACCAACATAACCATTTTTCTATGTATAGAATTAAAAAATGAAATCCATTTTTTAGAAAATAATTTTCTAAATATGATTAATTTAACTTTTAAATAAAATAATAATTTATTTGAAAAAAACAATTTTAAAACTATAATTCTTTTATATCACATTGAAAAATTAATCAAGATCATAACTGTAAGAAAATAAAATAATAATATGATTTAAAATTCATAAGGGTTATATTACTATTCATATTAATATTCATAAGGGTATGTTACTATTCACTAAAAATTAATTTTGTCTTATTAGAATCTGTATATCTTATTAAACGCAACTGTGTATGTCAGTTTTTCAAAATCCAAATCATAGAGGTGGAATAATTCTGTTTACTGACTAGGTTATAACAAAGTGGTAGAGAGTCAGTGATTTCAATATTAAATTTATTTGAAAAATATTTGGGTGTTACACCATGTGGATGAAATCAATGTTATGTTTCACCTCCTGATATCTACAATATGGTAGCTCAAAAAAATGATCATTTATTCCAAATATTTCTATCATTACTAGATTTATGTGTCTTTTCGAATGTCACATAAATTTTTTTCACCCTCTCAAAATACTGATAAGTGGATAAAGGTTTCAGAGAAATATCAAATTCTTATGCGCCATTGAAATCCTTTTTCAATATTCTATAAGAGTGATCCATAGGAAAAAACATTTGATGACCCATGTATACTATTTTCTCCCATGATGTAGTTGAAAATATGAAGTCAGCTGTTCACAAATTGGACAAGCTTTATGCCCCTTACCACTATATCCAAATTTTTTTCCATATATTGAGAAGTCATTTATAGTGAACATAATCATTACATGCAGTTGAAAATATTCCATTATATAAGAATCATATACCCTTATTCCTTCCTCCCATAACAGTTTCAAATCATCAATTAATGGTGACAAGAAAACATCAATATCATTTCTGGGCTGTTTTGGTCTGCTAATCATTAAACTCAACATTAAATATTTTATCTTCATACAAAATTTAGAAGATAAGTTGTAAATTACCAATAAAATAGTCCATGAAATATGTGTGCTACTAAGGCTTTGATATGGATTCATTCCATCTGTGCATAGTCCAAGTTTGAGATTTTGAACTTCATTTCCAAATGTAGGACACTAGTGATAAATGTTCTTACACTGTGGACAATCAGATAGATGACATTTTTTCCATTGCATATATACTCATCAACATGTTATCTTAACCTTTTTGAATCATGTTAATTAGCAAATAAACTTCTTAAGTGAATAATTATAGGAAGATACCAAAATTATTTGGCAGTGGTATATAAATCTTATGAATCATCTTGTGATTTTTCTTTTAACTTATACTGTGATGTCCCACATTTAGGATACTCTAAAAAAAATTTGTTTTCTTTCCTATATAGAACACAATCATTTGGGCAGACATGTATTTTCCGGTACCCCAATCCCATTAGGCATAAAATTTTCTTGGCCTTATAATGTGAATATGGACGATCATTGTCTTTAGGAAGATTTTCTTTCAACAATTGTAGCAGCTCTGTGAAAATCTTATCACTCCATCCATGTTTCACCATCAGGATTATCAATATTAACACCATTGATAAAACCGTATATTCTGTACAACTTGAATACAATGTGTTTTCAGCATCACCATATAAATGCTCAATTTCTAGTTGTCCCTCAATTACCTCTACTTCAATATCAAGAATCATTTCATCAAGTTTATCAGAATTATCATCTTGTAGAGCACCATCATCAATAGATCTAAAATTCTACCCTATTTTACTATGACAAATCCAAGGGCTGTATCTTGAGTTAAAACCATGACAAATTAAATGATCTTTGATCTCTCTACTTTTCAACTTCTTCAAATTTAAAAATTTCAAGCATGGACAGAAAAATATACCGTTGTTTGGAACATTGCGTTTCAAAAATTCCAAAAAATTCATTAAAACCTTCCTCATATTTAGCACCCATTCTAGGAGCATTAATCCAACTATGATTCATTATCTATAACAAATATAAAAAATAAATATAAAAAATAAATGTCATGAACCAGACCGAGTCGACCCTAAACCGGTCACCCAGGCCAGCCCACAACAAGTCCCGAGAGGCATTCCCAATCCTCCCAGGATGGTGACAAGAACCAAGGGAATCAATAGAGTACAAAAGGGAAAGATTTCTCTCATATATAAACAATAAAAAAAAACAGCAGAAATAAATGTACAACCCAAAATGAATTTATATAAAAAATGAACTAAACATTATTTGTACAAGAAACTAAAAGTAGAACTAAACCAACAACTCAACTGACCAAAACTAATAACCAACTAACTCCATATGACACCACTGGTCACTCTCCAACACAATGATCACACATTTCCCAAGGCGATCAAACTCAAGCTAAAACCTACACAAGGGCTAAAAATAGAAGAAGACTATAGACGTGAGTATTAAAACTCAGTAGGTTAGCCCAATATTCTATTCCCAATGCAGTTTCCTTAAAATAAAAGAAACATCAATTTAATGTTTTAAATACAAGATATAAAAGTATGTTTTTCAAATGAGGTTCCATGCTATAATAATTATCAGACAAAAACTTACATGTTTTACAAACGAAAATGAAAGTAACAATTTTTCAAAGAGGTGTAACTTCAAAATGAAAATAGTTTTCCAGAGGGATGATTTAAAGAATGTAAAATTTTAAATAAATAACACAAACTACTGAATTTACCAACCAAACACATAGTATGTCGATGGTGAGTACAAAATAGCTAATGAGCACAAACCACAGGAACACCCCTAGGCATTAGTTAGTTGTGAGCCCCTAGTACCTCGTATCTCAGTGAAAGTGACCATAATAAATATCCGTTCTCGTGCACACGAGCCACTATTAGGGAGAATACCCATAACCTAGTGGTCCCCAAATATCATCATCATCATAGTTTAGTTATTGTTGTCATCGTCAAGCTTGCTACGTGAAACAGGGGCCAAACCCCACAGAATCACTAGCATACTAGTACACGTCCGCCCACCTAGATACCCGGGATTCCCTTTAGTGCTCAATCAAGTTACACATATTATCAAATACACATTTCGCATCCAAATTCCATTACCAAACCATAAAAACACAAACATACCATAATATTTCTTCACATTTCTTTCACGAATCAATACACCACTACAAATTTTCGTAAAACAATTTCAAGGAGTGTATTGAGGCTTTGCTCAAAAAACTCATTCAAAAACACTATTTGAATTATAAACACACAACAAGACCATACCCAACCATAATTTTCAGACCTAAAAACATTTAAGAAAATAATTTCATGGATGATAAAACAATCCCAATTGACACAACATGGTATATACAAGTAAAACACTAATTCTTCATTTTTAGGAAAGGCCAAACAGGCATTTAAACATTTTCCCAAAAATAACATTTGAAAAAGTTATGCATTTCAATTTTTTTTCAAAGAGGTGTATACAAAACATATAAAAAATCAAATCACATTCATAAATCCTATAAAAAATCAGGTTACATATTCAAAACACATCCATTTTTATAAGAATGTAAAACATGACATTTTCCGGAAACTTGGGCCAAAACATGTTGTAAACCAAAAACCATTTATTTGTAAAATGAAATACAAATTGGAACGCCATAAAAGGATCCAAAAATAATTTTTAACATGATTAAAATATTTTTATAAATCCAAACAAATCATTTTTGAATTGCACTAGACACATAAAAGCCAACCGGGCAATTTACCGAACACGTGGCATGCACTCTTTAACAAAAAAAATTATGTTAAGAACTTAAAAAGGGATAAAATACCATTTTCATGACATAAAGTTATTCAAGATACTTAAAAATATTCAAAATACCATAAAAAAGTGCTAAATCTCATGGAATAATTTATCCAAAAAGAGGAGTGCACATTTATACCAAAACAACTATGTCTTTAACAAAATAAGTCATAAAACATAATTTGCACACAAAACCTTTAAAACCAAGGTTTTAAAGCAGAACATATCATATCAATAAGGTTATAAAAATATGATAATGATGAAACCTAAATTATAAAGGCTTGTGTAAGGGACATCCTACCTCAAATCCTTGGCGTAATGGAAACAATCACCCAAAAACACTCGTCGCGGGATTATAAACCCTAAAACTATGAAGACTAGAACTAAATGAATATAAACATCATAAAAAACCATGGTATAACAGAACCCTAGGTATATCATGACTATACGGGATTATAAAACAACTATATAATGAATGGAGGAAGAAGAGGGAGGAGAAAGGTGAAGGAATCTCACATTTTTAACTAGAAAACTCTTCGTCTTCCATTATATATGCACCCATAGATGAAAGGGAATGGATTGAAAATTCTTTGAGAGTATCCTAAGATCTGGAAAAACTAGGGAAAGAAGAATTGGTGGCCAAAAGAGTACGAATTTATTGATTTACTCATGAAACAATTTACCTTCACAATTCTGAATGATTTGAGAGACATTGAGAAAGGCTTCCCTAATCTGTGACTCATATGAGCTCCAAAGAGGGGAAATCGATATTGGGGATGAGGATAGGAATATTGGATTCAGGTGGGAGGTGGAATCACCAAAAAATAGTAAATCTTGAATTATATATAAAATAAGTTTTTTTAAAACTTGAAATGGGTCCATAGGTTGGCCCAATTCCTGAATAAGTAACCCAATTTCACCATGATTATGAATTTATATGGGGCCCAAAAGGGTATTACAGTTTTAAATTATCAGTAGAGGCCAAGTGGGAAGTGGAATGAGTGAAAAATATTGAAAAAAATGATTTAGAAAAGAAACAAATTTGGTTTTTAATATTGGAAATGGGCTCAAGGTTGGCCCAAATCATGAAGTAACCATCCTTTCTCCAAAAAATCCTAAACAAGAAATGAGGAACCCAAATATGGTTATTATACATATATGGAACATAGAAACTAAAAATTAATCTCACCGAAGACCCAAGAAAAGGATCAATATTTCAAATGAACCAGATCAGAACAATGACATGAAAAACCGGGTGTGACAACAAAGGTAATAATTTATAAAATATTGAGATTAGAAATGAAATAAAAAAATATAGAAAACAAATAATAGAAACATTAGAAGGAAAATAGAAAATTTTGATAAGAAAATTCATTAATGCGGAAATAATTACAAAATAAATTCCTTTAAAAAATGTCTCAAGTAAAAATAAATGAATATAACCTTATGTAATTATTAAAAATCATATACAACGATATCCATAAAAAAATATCCATAAAATAATATATAGAATGAGAAAAACTAATTCAAATTTTATTATTAATGAAAATAAATAATTTTTTCTATACTATAAGTAAAAATATAATCTAATCCTAAATTGAGTCTTAGTTTAAAAAAATGTCACATTAAATAAAATAAAGAACTAATTAACATATTAAAAATTATAAGTATAATATACAATCTCAATCATGTGAGGCATGCACTAAGAATTCGAATTTAACTTATTCCAACAAGTTGTAGATCTAAAAAATAGCTACCACATTTGATTTAATTATTATGTTACTTTATTATAATATTAATTTTTTTATAATTTAATAAATCAAGTGGGAAAAAAAGGGAATTATAATTTAAAATATAATTTAATATACACTGATCTCCAGGCTATAATTATTTAAAATTATACATGTCATAGAACTTTCTATTATCATTATATTTGGTTGTATGCTATCAAGACAACATTCCTTATAAGAAAAAATATGGAATATGTCTATATGGAACAATAATATGGGTTAGTGAAACCAATTAAAAACTATAAGGTATGCATGTTTTTTAAACTCATTTAGGGATCAAACAAAGAATCATAATAAAAAAATATTTGTTAGATGAAGCCACTTGATAGTTTGGTTTTATTAAGAATGAAAATTTTCCAAGAAAGCATATTCCATTAGCTGAGTGAATCTTACATATGGGATACTGGGAACTCTTATTCATCCCAATCCTTTGTCAAATATTAGAAATTTCATCCTCCTATTAGACCATTCATAAGGTTTTACACATTCAAAGAAAAGTTTTCACAAATTTTATAGTGACTTATGCATTTCAAATATACCATACCTTTTACAAATTCATTGATCTTATAGAAGTTCATAACATTAAATAAGTAAATATCATGTTTTAGTTATCTTAAAATTCAATATAAAATATTCAATTTTTTGGAAAAAATAAAGGATACGCTAATTAATACCTCATTCAAGTACTAAATCACTTCTTAGCATTAATCTTTATATGAAAGTTCCAAATCATTCAAGGTGAAATCTATAAAATGTGGTGCAATCTAAGGGAAATCATACATGAATATAATATAATAAATAGTTAGACCCTATGAACCATTACCCACTACAAGGTTTATTTGTACCACTAATTAAATAATTGCCTCTATCTTTTAAGGTTTTACTAGTACTCTATTCTAATATGTTGAATCACCAAATAAATGAAACTCATTGTTTTTATATAACATAATATGAATCAAACACCATAAATACAAATAAAAACACCTAAATAACATAGAAAAATGTATATTAAATTCAAAATTAAAATATTAAAACAACTAATTAACATAATACAAAATATATTCAAACATTCAGGTGAGGAAATTAGAGACAAGAAGATCTATAACTGAATGCACAATGATGAAGATGAAAAAACCCAATGTATGAAGATGGTAATGTGAGAATGAAGAACACCTCATTGAAAAATAGTTAGTTAGATATGCGAATCCAAAGAATGAATGAAAATAGAGAAATAAAATAGTTTGAGGCTTAATTCAGATGCATAAACAAAGGATGAAAAAAACCTATGGTTTGATTTAGATCATAAGGTGAGATTTTAACCACCAAATTGAAGAAACCAAAAATTTAGGGATTTAATGAGAGAGAAATGAGAATTTTATCATGAAACAGGAAGACTGTGTAATGAAACCCTCAAGTGATACATAAATTTTTAAAAGTTTTTTTACATTGGTTATATTATAACCGACAAGAAAAAAGAATATTTGAGATTTTTTTACATTGGTTATACTATAATTGATATAAAAACCCACCCTTTCACATCAGTTAAATTATAAAATTGACATGAAAGAGTAGAGAATATCCCTTTTTTAGGTCAGTTTTGATAAAAACTGACGTAAAAAATTATTTTTCACATCGGTTTTATAAAAACTGATGTGAAAAAGTTATATGTCCAGATTTTCTTTTCAATTATATATAACTGATGTGAAAGCTATGTTACAAAAAATAGTTTTTATACCAGTATGGGTCTCTTCTCTTCCTGCGAATAAGGTAGCATTCTTATGTACACTTTCACGGTTCATCTGGGTGCGACGCAATGGTGTTATTTTCAACTAAGCCAGTAAACCAAATTGTTTCTTGGTTTAAAGGGAAATCTCTTGGATAAAGATATGGAAGAAACCTAATTCTCAGATAAAGAACCCAAATGATTTCTTTGATATTACCAAATGGACTCCTCCCCCACCATTAATTTTTAAAATCGGTGTTAATGCTACCCTTCTGAGGGATAGGATTATCAGGTTTGGAGTTATGGTCTGTGATGTCTCTAGATGCATTTGTGCGGCTAGTCATGAGTCGACACATGCTCTTTGGGACCCATTGGTCACTGAGGCTCAAAAAATTTGGGATGGTTTATCTCTAGATATTGAGAAGGGATGGAATTATATCATCATCAAATCTGATTGATTCACTATCATCAAGGCCATTTAGGTAGAGGAGAGTAAATCCCAATCATTTGGTTTTGTGATTCTCAAGATTCGGTCTCTACTTTGTCATTTCACTGAGCATTTTTTCCCTTTATCAGAAGGGATGGGAATAGAGATTCTCATCTTTTGGATTCTCATGATTTTCAAGTGTTAAACATGTTTAGTTATATGACTTTACTCCTTGGATGAAATCCCTTATTTCCCATGATTTTTGATCTAGTTAATATATCTTATGTTGTTCAAAAAAAATATTTTTAATATAGAAATGTATTCACACACACACACACACACATATATCAATATATATAATATTTACTTTAATATGATTTATATAATAAAAAATATGTATGTTTACATTAAACAAGTCATATATTTAGTAAAATATGATTTATAATTAGAAATATTGACCAATTTTATTGAGTAATGGATGTTTAATTAAATGTCAATTTTTTTCAATTTAGCATACATTTAATGCGTGTAAAATTAATTTCACACATACATATATGCATTTAATGCGTTTTTATATAGAACACACATAATATTTCTATAATTTATTTAATTTTTAATATACAATTTAGAATTGAATTTATTTACATAATATATTTAATATATATTATGTTTCTAATTGGTAAATTTTATTTCTTTTTAATATTTGTATTCAATATATAATATTTATTACTTTTTAATATTTTTTAGAATTTATTAATTTTTAATATTATTTATTCCTTAATAATATTAATTTTCTTTAAATGTTTTAGTAATTTATTCATTTTTAGTTTTTCATTATTCATTATTTTTATAATTTTATCCATAATATTTATTTATTCATGTTTACTCATTAATTTTTTTTAATATGGCTGTAATTTATATAATTAATATGTATTATGTTCATTTTAACATATGTATTTATAACTGTTAATTATTATTTTTCTAATAATATATATTATTAATAACACGTACTCATTTTTTAAAATTATTCATTATTGTTATTATTTATTTCATTAATAGACATTTTATATTATATAATTTCATTATTCAATTTAACATATATATTAAAATTATGTTATACATAAACATTAATTTCACAAATATATTTATGTAATTAATGTAATCTTATATAGAAACACATGAAAACAAACATTATTTTGAGTATCTCCACTCAGAGAGGATGATTCCTAGGGATTCATGGGGTTTGGAGTTCCTAATGTTTCCTTGGGCACTATAAAATAATTGGCTTTTCCAATAGGGACTTATCTAATGGTAAAAGTGAATTTTTTTTGGAAAAACGTTTTACCAACAAAAATTGTTCTTTCACTAAATTGTTGGTAAAAAATCTGTCGCTAAATGTTATTGTGATAAATAAAAAACTTTTTTTTGCAATTATAATAATACCAATAGATAATATATGTATTGGTTAATACGTATATAAATAGATTCATATGAAAAATTTATTTGTTGATAATATTATTACCAACATTTATCTTTACATCAGTGAAATTATAATAAAAACCAACAATCAATATCTATTTATAAATTATTTTTTAAATAAAATATTATGCATGGATATTCCACTATCTATTGCTAAAATTTTATATTATAGTTATTAATATAACTATATATAATATATTTATTAAATAGATTTTTTTTTCATTTTCATTTTCTTTTCATGAACAGAAAAATTAAAAACATAAAACACTCAATAATACATCATGGGGATTTTCAAAATCCAACACAGTACAATATATAGTAGGCTCGAGAATGAGGTACATTAAAAGAAAGAAGTAGACACGGAGGCTCAAAATCAAGACCTCCTCAACACACCACCACATGTAAAGCAAGGATAGAACCAAATCAAGACCTCATCAACACACAACCACATGTACATTAGGGACAGTACCACTGAAATGCACCTTATGGGGTGAAAGCCAAAACAATACAATAGCTATGAAATAATAATAAAAAATATCCAATAGAAAAATTTATTAAAGGTCATAAGTGTACCAATGTCAACTCCCATATCTTGATTGTTCTATTGTATCACACCAAAGAAAGCAGCTTCTTCTCCCCAAAACTCCATTTTACAGCATTCACATCCATTACACATGCCTTTTCCACTTTCCATGACATTTGATATATAGGGCTCTATCATTATTCTCAATAAAAATATTTATACCATCATCAAATGCTCTAATAGAAATCACTCCCTCTCTTGGATAGTTAACATATGAATTTATGCCATCTAATTCCCGAATTTTAATGGAAAGATTGTCAATACAGGTAACCATCTTATTTCAACCAACATTAAAAGAAAGAGCCCAAATAGTGGAAGAATGGACATTGTTTGATTCAACTAATGTCTAAACACAGCACCAATCATCATTGTCCCCATCCTCTTCCAAGATATTAGAAATATTATCATAGCTGAAAGAGAATAAAACATCATCAAATGGGTGCTGCTGAACCATTTTACTAGAGAAACACTTTGAAGAAGGTGTGAAATGGGTAATGGGCATGCCTGTTCTTAAAAAAAACTGGATCTTTAATGAGTGAATCGATGATGGAAATGTGAAGGAAGTCATAAGTCCATGGATGTGTTAAGAATGGTTCACAGCTACAAACTATTGAACTCAAAAAAATAAAATCATTTAAACCCACAACCTTCAATTTGTAAACCTGTAACTTGAATCCTGGAAGCCTATATCCTAAAATTAGTAAAAAATCAATCTAAAAACCTACAATATTATAACATGAAAAAAATTGAAATCTATAAACAGGGAAAATTTGACTCTCCATCATGCAAACCTAAAAAAGAAAATTCCCATCAGATCATCCACATAAGTTTTACACAACATGTCTATGTTGTTTTCTTCCTAATAGGTCTGGATACCCTGATAAATATTAAGTGATGAAATTAGATTAGAGGAAGTATGTGAGAGGGAAAAACAAAAATATATTTTAGTATAATAAGAATTTAATAATTTAATAACACATTATTACAAAACAAAACATATACTAACATAAATTCCAAATGACTCATTACAAAATTACCATCATTTTTATTATTATTCTTTTTCTTATAATGTTGAAAAGAAATTTATTTCTATAGAGAGAGACTTTTAAGTATATGATAGGTTTATGTGTGTGATTTTGTAGTTGTTTTCCTTTTTTAAGGGTTCTCATATTATTTATACATCATTTATTTTTTACCTTAAAAAAAGAAACAACAAGATAAATAAACAAATAATCTTTCTTTTATAGTTTGGACAACATTGGATTGAAATCAGCAGCCAGTTTTTCACTAATGGTAGAATCTAGTTTATTAGACTACCTTGACATGTACACGTTCATGTTTTGAGATGAATCTAGGAAATGGATTTGGTTTTTATAGTCATTCGATTATATTCAGTTTGTCTATACATTGATTTTTCTTTTGGAAGTCCATTTCAATTGGGTGTTGTGTTATTGTAGGATCATTTTTGTATAATTACAACATTGATGGTTGATGTGAAGCTTAGGTAGCTGTTATAGTTAAAAAATTGTTGGTTCTAAGGTGGATTTGGCTAATGGGATGTCTATGGTGTTGTAGCAATGTCATTTTTAAACTGGAGTGTGAGAATTCATTCTTAAAATGACTTAATGGATTGTGATCTTATTAATTTTTAATTTCAAATTATTTATACAGAAAAAATAGATCTTGAAATCAGAATAAAAAAATAGAATGCAACATAAAAATAAGAAATACTAATTTTTTTCTTATAAAAATTGAATTTTGTTTAATAGAGTTATAGTACAACACATTGATCATTAAAAATCATTATTTGGGAACAAAATTTAAATAAAAAATAGGATATTGATGGTTAGCTAACTGAATAAATCCTTAAAACAAGTATTAATGGTGAACTAGTACTTAACCCACACATTTTCATGAAATAATCATTTAATTACAAATTTGCATACATACTCATTATTTGGAGTTATCCTTTTGACATATGCAATATAATAAGATAAACGTAAGAGTAAATAATAGATGATACGTAAAAAAATAGAATCTCGCATGTTGTTTCATAAAATGTTTTAATAATCATTACATAATTGAAAGAAAAAAAATCTATAGTGAAGTTGATATGGGTTTTATTTGTACAATATAACATAGGTTATATAATGTTATAAATTGAAAAACACATACTTCTTAATTTCCAAAAAGAGTGCCATTGAAATTCTAAAACAAAATACTAATAAATTTTCCAGATTTTTTTTGAGTCACGGTGCAAATGGTGAAGAGGAACTCCAAAAGAGCATTTGATGAAACCTTGAAATATCCCACTGGAGGTATATGAATAAAAAATAAAATAAAAAATTAGATGATTCATAGAAGATTATCTAAAGTCCCATAGATCCATAATTCATGATAAAATCTAAATGAACATATGGGTCAATAGAATTCATATACAAAAGTTGAAATAGGAAAAATAGTAGTGTGCATATCATATTTTAAACTTGATTAAAAATAAGACCCCATCATAGGATAAAGAAAAAATAAACAGCATCCTATTAGATCTAAAATTTTAGAAGCTAACTTTAGAAAGTAAAAAATAAAAGAGAGTCGAGGTTTGAGATAATGAGAACAAAACCTCTAATTATAACTTATGGATATCTTAGAATTAGTGCACATTTGAGAATGATAAGGTGAAGATGTTGCAAAAATATATAAACCTATAATATAATTGTTGATTTTTGATGAAAAATTTGATAAAATAGTACTATTAAAGAGAATGTTAAAATTTATAAAGAATTTTTTTAGTATAAATATGTGATGTATGGACAACTATAGATTTTTTTTCATTATTAATTAATATCATATATATTTGGTAGCATTTTCACCTATGTCTACATCACCAGGAACCTTCTGAGGCTCTCAACACTGGATCCCCTCTATGTTTTTCTATTGACAGGTGGATGTGGGTAAGATGGGTATATGTGTAAAATATATTGAAATAATATGAATAGACTGTATGAATAAACTGTATGCATATATATAATGTTGAAATATGGAATACTAGATTACATAAGGGAAACACCTTATTATGGATAAAAATTCCTATTTTGAATAGTAAAACCTTAAATAAAATGCATTAGCTTTAACTAATTATCCCTCTAAATAGAAACACCTATTTTGAAATATTAAACTATATGCATATTTGTATATAGTTGAAGTTGGAGCTACATTTTTAGTTGTAGTGAATACAGTGGAACATAAACTATATGCATATATTTATAAACAATATCCATATATTTATACTGAATTGGTAATAATTTGGAAATATTAAACTATATTCATATATACAGACTTGAAGTTGGAGCTCGTATAGTTTATACAGTTGAAGTTAGAGCTCATAAATTTGAATATAATAAATTATAAATATATATGCATGATCTCAACACTTTATTATGGATAACAACACTTTCAAGGGACAATTGTTGATTACAGAGGGAAGCCAGAGGTGATCAAAATAGTAGACGATGGTGACTTTGAGAGAGATTGTGGTAAGGGTTTAGACGGATCAAGTGGTGGATCTCTAGTATGTTTGGTGTATTTTTCTTTAATGGAGAGATTTCTGAGGTGGAGGAGGCATGTGATGGGTGGTGACAACAACCTGCTTTGAGCATGGCTTGAGATTTCTATCAGTGTCGCTCCTGAGGCATTGATGGTGACTCTAAGCACTCGTGTCTATTTTTGGGTTGAGATTTCTGAGATTAGACCATTAATATAAGATAATAAAAATATTTAAATATTAATAAAAACTATTATGAAATATAATCATAATACATAAAGAATATTAATTGCTTCAACCAAAAAACATAAAATAATACTTGGACTCTAACATCAACAAAATCAACGTCATGCTTTAAAGGCCTCTACAAATAATATATTATGTAACATGTTGGTGAATGTGCACACTAAAATGAGATAAAGTTTCAAAATTTTACGTCTGTGATCTAAGTGAAGTCATCACCATCATATATAGAATTTTCATATAATATACATAATATGAAATGTGATCCGTTTGAATGGTAATAAAATTTTAATTACAATGTTTAAAATGATTAAGCCATGTCCATAAATCATTTTCTTAATTATATATAATTATATTGAGGATGATGCATAATTTGATGAATTAAATATTATTTAATTTATGGAATCCATTTGATATTGATGAGGTTTAAATGAGGGGTTTCAACATGGATTAACCCACACAAATAATTTTTATTCCATTCGAAATCACTCAAGTGTTATGAAGGAATGTATAAGGGACTCCACACCACAACTTCCCCCTTTATACCATAGGGGTCATTCCCTAGTGATCCCCATGCCACAATATCCTATATTACACCTTGGAGAAAATCCCTACATCAGAGTTGAACATCTCATTCCCTAGATGTTTTCTCTAGTGCAACACTTCACCATTGTTCTCCAACCTGCATCATGGATGTTGTTTTTGTTTTGCAGGGCCTTGATTGCATCCTGGATCCTCTCAAATTTCCAAATACTTTACTTAATCCTTCCTATGAATACCTTTAAAGTTAATTATAAAAAAACATTATATTATGTAAATAGAAAATATTTTTTTTTGAAAATGAAATTGAAACAAAGTGATATTGGGAAAAAATTGATCTTATGTTTTTAAGAAAATGAAAAGGAATAGATAGGTAGTTTCTATACTTTATTATTTTCCCTGAACTTTTCAAAATATTTTATATCACATTTTCAAATGAATATTTGAAAATTAAAGGCATAAAATGATTTCTAAAACAATGAAAATTTTTACTCATTTTAATCACAGCTTTCCCTCTTGGGACTGGGTTACATGCAAAGAAAATCACCATTTTTGAAACACTATCTAGCTCATAATAATTTTTGCAACTTCAATAGAATTAGTATCCCTTTCAAAAGCTACCAAGATACCTAATTTAGGGAGAACCAAAGAAGTTTCCAATGATGATTATCCCTATAAATGGAAAAAACAACTCATGATCAAAAAATCAAGAACATTAACATCAGTACCAGTGATACTTAGCACTTTTTGACAACAGATGTTGAAAAATACTTAAACAAGTGATCAATTGGGCTGGGAAGTTTGAAAACATAAGAGGTATTTGTTCATTTTTTTTGTATTTTTAATAATACAACTTCAAATGCATAAGTCATATACATCAACCATTTACATAATTTAATGTCTTTTAATCTAAAAGTATAGAAATTCAACTTTAATTTTAGTATATTTAAAATTTCAGACATCTTACAGGGGATATTATGGAGAAAAAATCTATATTTCAATGTTCAGAGTGTCTTGTGGATATGAAATTAATACAACCCGACCTATCTTAGTGTTTCCTTAGAATTGAAGGCTATGTCGGAAGTGCTATTTTGGGTGATAATTCTACAAAATTTGAGATTCATTTGAATTATAAAACATTTTTATAAATTACTTACTTTTAGAATGACCATTTATATTACAACGTGGCTCTATTAAAAATTCTTTAGTTGTAGTGTGATGATATATACCATAGCGTGAACTTTAGTCAACAAATAAATCCAAAAAATATGGATAGAATATCCCATTTGAATCCCTAAAACATCTTACAGTAAGGATACTTTAAAGGATGAATTTCATTGATAACTATTTTTTTCACTTTCCAATAATTTTTGGGTAGCCACAATAGAATGAAAAAAAATTGACAATTAAAAGAGGATTGTTGAAGCAATAATAAAATGAAAGGGTGGAAAATAAATATTGGTTTTATTGTAACTACTACATAATCTGAGATCATGTAGTAGTCATATGAAAACCAATAATAAAACTAATGGTTAGAAAATAAATATATGATTTATTGTAACTTCTACCTAATCAAAGAGTATGCAATAGTCCCATGACAACCACATGTGAAAGTAAATAGTTTGGATAATTAATGATGTTTAGAAAAATGGGTATGGAAGTATCATATCCATGGATATGCTATTTTTTTGTTGTTAATGATTTAAGAATATTCCTAATTTCTAAGAAAAAAATTAATGGAATAAATTACATAAAAAATAAATAATTTAGAGGAAAAAAATGCAAGGAAAAAATGGAAGATACAAAATATGTGACTGCAAGGAAACTCTAAATATTGAGGCTCTTGTGAAATTATAAGGAAAGTGATGAATGAAAACAAATAATCAATTTCATCAAACAAATGAATGATGAATAACTATAGGGAAATTATACTAAGAGGATGAAAGATTACCATAGGTCCATTCTAATGTTACCTACTAAATAACCTGTATGATACAAAGGAGAAATCTATTTTTATCACTCGATAATGTATCATTCTCCCTAGAATAATCCTTGGAAAACAATGTTTATGGGATTGGGGAGTAGTGAGAATTATTTTTTATTTTAAGAGAATAATGAAAATATAATAATAGGGGGGAGGTAGGGGTAGGTGTAGGAAGGTGGAGGTGTGGTGACTGGGAATCAAGAGATTGAGGGGTGGAATCAAAGATGAAGGTGGATGTGAAGGGAAGGAGAACATAGAGGGATAGGAGAATTAGATATTTAGAGGGGGTTGTCAAAGCGGAAAAAAGGGTCGATGCAAAGAGTGGAAAATGGGTTGCGGAGGCGGGATATGAGAAGACATATAAGAATGATGAGAGGCATGGGGAGGTAGAAGTGGTGATGGTAGTGGGGAGCCAAGATATGGGGAGGATACGGTAGTGAAAAGAAGGCAATAAGATTTGTTGGGTTTGAGGAGATGATAGAGAAACAGAACCAAGGCTAATTGTGAGAGAAGTGGGTACTATCACCCCCAGGGAACTCTACTCATCCCCTTAACCTACCCTTCCCAGAAATACTCCATCCTCTCCTCCTAAATTCCCAATCCCAAAAACCCCAATTGACCTACTGATATAACCCCAGATATTCCATTACATCAACGATACTCACTGTACGTCTCTGGAGGCATCTTATTCATCATCTCACACATACTGATCATGGATGTACTCATTTACAATTTACTCAATTCTTACATTCCTAGGCTCTATATCCTCAACACCCATTTGATTTCAGACACGTGCACCAAGGTGTTCATTATGAGGATATTGTGGTCGATGAATTGAGATGCTTACATAAAGGATTTATCCAAAAAGTTTCATATCATGGTTTTTGAATTATTAAAGGTGGAAAGGATCATGAAATTTTTGTTTGTGATGAGGATGAATCTGTGGCCTAGTTTCCATGTTTACGTTTCGTAGGAGTTGGAGAAGGACCTGCCCATGGTGGTGGAGGTTAGGGTTGAGATGTCATCGATGAAATAGAGGATTCATAAATATTTGATCAAGGTAACAAATTATTTTTTGAATTAAATAAGACAAATAATGTATATATCAAAAATTTTACAGTTAAAATGGATTAGTTAAGTCTTTTGATGTGATTTTGTGGTTGTAGTTGGATACTATTTGGCATACATTAGGAAATAAAATAAAACAACTCGTGTATGACACAATCACTTTTAGAAAATTTTTGGATTATCTTTTCAGGTATTATGCAACGACTTTAGGTATTTGGATAGCTTGAGAGAATCATAAATCTTTCATTATGTGTAGATTTTTGGAGAATCAAGCTACAGGGTATTTGAGTATAGAAAAGAACCAGGTTTATTATTTTGGAAGGTCTGATAATACTAAATTGGGTGGGAAGAGTGGTAAATTCTAGAGCATGAAGGATAAAAAATTAATAATCATAAGGAAAGAGAAGATAAACATTCTCTCCCAAAATATCCAAATGTTTTTGTGTTTGAGGAAGTTTTGGAAGTGGTGCCAAAGTGGAAGGTGTTGTGAGAAATCCTTGAATAGACGCAAGAGGAAAGTAAAAAAAGAACGATTTATCAATAGAAGAGCTTGTATTTGAGGACTAAGTGGATGATAAAAGTATTTTATCATTGGCTTGAAAGGATGAACATTATTGCACATATCTTAAAGATTGTATGTTTAATGGGCCACAAAAGGTCATGCATGATGAGTGCAATCTTATTTTCTAATAAAAGTTTAGTTTAAAGGGTTACAAAATCACCATGAAAATAAGTCTAAGGAAGTGGAGAAATTCCCAATGCATCTATCAAGATCATAGAATATGGTGCAAAAAAAACTGGAAAATGTGGCACTTCTTTCAGCAGCATCAGAAACATGTAAGGAATCCAAACTTAATCCCATTCTTAATGAAAATTCTCAATCACCTATTTATAATGGAGGACATGGAAGACCACTAAGAAATAGGCATGATAAAAAGGTGAAACTTAATTCTATACCAGAGACTCCTAGTTATGAAAATGGGAACCAAAAAGATGGAATGGATTCAGTGATGATCAATGGTTCCCCCAACACTTCACCAAATAAAGTATCATATGGAAAATGTGTTCTTTAGAAACACAATCAAGGGCTTGACTGCAGGATAATTCCACCAGTTCACTTCCATGATTTAGAAAGAAATTAGCATATTATTGATATTATAAAGCCATATTTGTTTATTTTTTACCACCCAGACATGACTTTTGTTTGGGAAAATGAATTTTATATGGAAAATAACCCTTTAATAAGTTTGAAATTATATTTTCTCACTTATGAAAATTGAAGTAAGGAGAAAAAGTTTGAGGAAGGTATTTATAGTTAAAATGGATATTTTGAATCATTAATCTGGAAGAAATCATTGATGATGATTCTTGTTGACTAGGATAGATAGTGTGCGGGGTTGGATACTCCCTACGAGCAACCAAAAATGCTTTCCCAAAACTCACTTACCTGAAAAGCTGGTGGGAGAAAAGAAGTTGAGAAAGAAAATCATGACATTGTGGACATGAGGAAATTCTTGAGAAGTCTTCCAAATGTTATCCACAAGAAGGGAATGCACATCATACCTATCACCTTGGAAGTCAAAGATTACATCCTATCACCACTTATATGCATGGAGGGTAAAATTATAAAAGATATGTTTATTAGTTTTGGATCCGGCTAGCTTGAACACCAGGTGGAAATAATGGTGCACTATTATAGGATCCTTGTACTAATTATCATGTTTTCCCAGGATAAGTTCTTCTCATTTCATTCCATGAGGGAAATTGGAGATGATGTGATGATGGCCAGTATCATATCCAAATTTTTACTCCTCACCCTGCAATTCCCTCAACTACAAATTATGTGGTCACAAAGCCTCTATGAAACCACTGATATATTTGCTTCACTCAAGGAAAATCAGGATGAACCTATGAATCAAGGATGATGAGGGTCAGAGTCCCCATGGAAGATGACATTGTAGAAAATTATGTGAGGGAAAATAATTATAACATGTTAGTAGTTTAGTTCTTGAGATGGCTTCTAGGGGCGATAGATTCAAACTACTCGGTGATAATGTATGGGTGTAAAATCTTAGAGGAACTCATACTTATCCCTATGGATAATACGAGAGAGCTGATGGGTGGTTCCAAAATAGTCTCACACTTTGAGGGAGTTCTTGGATGCCAAGTATCCAACCATGATTTAGTGAGGAGTTTATTTCAGGGTTCATCTCAATGTTGTAGAATATGTGGGAGGTGTGTATTGTTTGTATAAATGATGGAATTAAAATAAGAAGCATTTCAAAAAATTTAATTTTTATTTTTTATGAAAAAGATAATAAATAAATAAATCTCAAATAAAGAATATATCTTTATGTATAGTTATGGGATATCATTCTAGAACAAAACTATTTGGTAAAATAATGAAATTTTATACAAAGTATTTTAATAATATCCAATAACATACATAATTATTTCAGATTGATGATGTGACACATAAAGTGTATTATAATTTCATTGAAACTAAAAGTAAATAAAAATAAAATTGTATTAAATTGGAATTTTATATCGAATATTCATACCAAAAATGCATACAAAATATTGAAATGAATTAGGTAATTCATATTACAAACACATCCAATAAATTAATATAATAAAAATTAAAATCTAAAATCTAAAATGAAAAGAGAGAGCATATGTATAAAGGGAAATCATTTTCTTAGAGTAATCAAAATAGAGGGAAAAAATTGAAGAATAAAACTCCAAATGAAAAGGAATATAGGAATTGAAAATGAATTGGTATGAATAAGGAATGAATTTGCAAGAACATACCTATACCTTTACAACTTTTACAATCACTAAAAAACTAAGAAAATCATAGAATTAAAGAGAATAAAACCTCAATGTATAGTAGTGAGATATAATTCAAAATAAAAGGGGGATTCAAAGAGAATTTATCACCAAAAAAATTATTAAAAATCACATACAAAAATAGTGAAAAATGTATACATAAAAAATATAAAAAACATGTGATTTTATTCAGTGATAAGAAATAGAAACTGGAAAAATTGAACACTCCCAAATGTCATAAAATGACATTAAGCTCTTGAAAAATCACATGGAATAAAATGAAAAAAAATTCCTAGATACATAAGAAAACAATATCACATAAAATAAATGCAGGTCGATTGTGATTAAAAATATAGTATTACAATTTTGGATGGAAATTTGAATGAAAACCTAAATATATAGAAAATCATTCATTAATATTATCATGTCTAATAACTAAAAATTAATATTCTTGACCCAATTGTTTTCATAAATTAAAATTTTCAAATATACTAGATTCAAAGAAAAAATAAAATCCAACCATGCATGAAACATCAATAATTTAGAATGAATTTATAAAAAATATCATGGAAGAGTTGACTGGTAAGAAAAAGAGAACTATGAGAACATGGATAGCCTACAAAAATAAGTAACAATGGTAGTCAGAATACTAAATCCAATATTAATGGCTATATAATATCAAAAAACTGAAAGACATTATCTCAAGAATATATAATAATAAAATTTAATTTGGTAAAGGCTTGGAGAACCTGTTTTAAAAAAGAAACAATGAAAATGGAAGGAACTTCATGAATATGAAAGAAAATTTAATAAAAATTGGAATCTGGTTTGAAACCTGAGATTTAAACTTATAAGAATTTATATAGGAAATAAAAGATTGTATTCTCTTATAACACAACCTAGTATTCGAAGATAGCTAATATGGATTATGTTTAATTCCCAATTTTTTTAAAAAGAATCCAATGCATTTAACTACAGTTATAATTGAAAAAATAATTATATATTAGAGTCATATTAATTCTACTTTCTATTTTATGATATTTTTATCCATATTAATGAGTTATAATTAAAGACACATTATGTTTTTGATGCTTTTCAAAACCACAGTAGATTTTAATATGAAACATAGTATAATGAAAATACGCAAACAAATGAAAATAAAATGAACAAGTAATGGAATTGATAAAATTTAAAGAAATACAATGATATAATGGATATTTTATAAGCCTGTATAAGTAATATTAACATGGATTGCATTAATAAAATAAGATAGTAATATAAATTTAATATATTGAATCAAAATAGAATAAATGATTACAATATTGATACCACAAATATTGAAGGTGAGTTTAAAATATAATGATTGCAGATCGTGAATTGAAGTCCATGGGAATTTGAAGTCTGACAACAGTTTGGGATCAAAAGCTACCAACATGAACCACAAAAACTTGAAGAGTTTTGGGAAATACCTATAGTTTTAGTGATGTGGTTAAAACCTATAACTTTTGTGATCTGTATATACCTTCTATTGTAGTGGTTGATTAAAATAGATATATACCTTCTATAGTAGTGGGATCATGAACCTGCCATCATTAGGAAGAAATAAGATTTAACAATTTACCAGTAATATAGTTATGATACAAACCCTATGTGCTAATTAATCAATAAAGGTCTTAAAGAAAGAAATATTTAATGGAAACTAATGTACAATACTTGTGATAGATTAAAATATCTAATTAGATACAATTAATATAATAAATTAATGGATCTATAAAATAAAAATGAAGAGGCCTAAAATAGAGATATATCATCAATTGTAGTGGTATAAAAAATGTGAAGAGTTCAATGAAAAACCTAGAGTTTCAGGGATTTGAATATACCTTCTATTGAAATAGTGGATAAAAATAGAGATATAACTTCTATAGTAGTTCCAACATGAAATAAATATTAATAAATAAAATGAAATAATATAGTATCAGATAATACCTTCTCAATTATGCACAAAATCCAAATAATAAGAAAGAACAATAATGAAAATGAAATAATATAATATCCATATGGAAACACCATTGTTTTCTGTGTTAAAAGAATATAGTATTAGATAATACCTTCTATATTTTTCAAATTTTTAAGTGTATTAACATCAATCTTACTATTTTATATTAATTCTACTAGTGTAATTTGACTTTCAATCTGTTCAATGTTAACATTGAAGGATGTAGGATTAGTGACATCAACATTGGGTAAATTGTTATAAGAAAATAATTAACTCTAAATAGTATATGAACTTAACATGGGTAGAATAATTCATCAATATATATTTATAAAAAAGTAATATAGTATCATATAGTACCATTGGAGATCTTAAGTCATGGAAATTTGAATAATAACATACCTATAATACTTTCTTTTTGAATCTATATACACAACTTTTGACACATCCTTTCCTCCTTCATGCCTACAGTTTGTTTGGTAGTGAAAGTAGAAAAAAAGTGATATTTTTTTACATGCATATAAAATATTTCCCATATTCTTAGTTAAAGGATCATTAAGTCATGATTTTCTTAAATTTATAATGTTTTATTTCATAAGGAAACAAATCTATTACTAATAGTCATTAATGATTCAACCGAATTCAAATAAGAAATTTGAAAAAAAATAAAAGATGAAAAATATGATAGTGGAAAACCATTTAGTGTAAATAAACATGTCAACAAAATTTATTTCATATGTAAATTTTAATAATCTGTAAGCATAGAATATGTAAAATATATTTAGTTATGTATAACTATTTGTATTCTATAATTTTGGTAAAACATAGTTAATTAGAAGTAATATTTTTGAAAAGTAAAATATAAATTATTTTAAGTAATAAAACCTTATATGGTCATGATGACCTATCTTGTAAATTTTATTGGAAGATTTATTCGACATATTAGATTTAAATTCCTGCTACGGATCATGAAACCGTAGAAATCAGAAAAAAATTGACTGATTTATAGTGTGTGGTGATAAGAAATATCAAATTAGTAGTGAATTTATTTATTGTTTACAGATTGTGAATAAATAATTAAAATACAAAATACGCACCTTCAATGCTAGCGAATATAAGTATTCATCCTTATTATCTTGAGCTGCTGAAGGTATGAAAATAGAAGTTCTATTTTTTTAAACGGATTGTGAATAAATAATTAAAATACAAAAATCATACCTTCCATGGTAGTGAATATAAGTATCCTTATTTATCATCTAACACTGCTAAAGTTAAGGAAACATAAGTTATGATTTTTGATAGAAGAAGGTAGGATTCAACAAAATTTATTTAATATATAAATATGAATAATATTTAAGCATAGAACATGTAAAATGCATATAGTTATGTATAATTATATGTATTATGTAATTTGAGTAAAACATAGTTAATTAGAAGTAATAGTTTTGGAAAGTAAAATATAATTGATTGTAAATAATCGAAACTTATAAGGTCACGATGACCTATCTTGAAAACTTATTGGAATATATATTCAACATCTTAGATTTAGATCCCTTCTGTGGTCCATGAAACTATAGAAATCAGGAAAAGCATTGAATGATGTATAGTGTGTGCCGATAAGAAATAAAAAATCATCAAAGAATTTATTTTTTGATTATGGATTCTGAATAAATAATTAAAATACAAAAATCATGCTTTCAACAATAACAAATATAAGTATCCATCCTTATTATCTCGCACTATTGTAGGTACGAAAACAGAAGTTCTAATTTTGTGAATGAACTATGAACCTAAAATATAATACCTTCAAATCTGAAAAGTATCTATTAAATCATAAAAAATAACAAAAAAATTAAATAATACAATTACATCTATCCTTATCTTGAACAATTAAATTTAAAAAATTAATTAAAAATAATGAATTAATATATACATGGTATAATATATAACCATTAAAAAATATGTATGGTCCTATTGAAACAATGTCAAAAAAAACTAATGAATTCATAATAAAAACACAGAAATAATAATAAAAATCAAAATCCAGTAAGGGTATGATAATAATTAAGTAGTACTTCAGAATAAAAAAAATACAGATCAGACTGTTGTTGAGTAGTTATAGTTGGTGAACTTAATTAAGAAATTAAAGAGGAAACCATAAGATGAAAATCTATATAAGGAGGCATCACATATACAAAAACATCAAAGGTGTTCAGAATGGTAATGGATATAATATAATAATGATAGAAATAAAAATTAAACATGAATAATATTATTTTATATAAATTCAATACATTTCACCAATTATTTTTTGTAAAACCATTTTATAATATTTCATAAAATTTTTGGCTCGTATTTATGAACAGGGAGATTCAAAGCCATTTCTTAGTAGGGGAATGTGGCACGCACTTGGGCTGGTGGGGGCCCCCCTCTGGGAGTCGGTGTTAGCAACACACGTTTTTTCCAACAAGCCTATACCTGAGTGGTAAGGGCTCTTCCTTGGCATCCAAGAGACCCAGGTTCAAAACTGGGTGGAGGCAAATTTCTGTGTTACTGTAATAGTACTGTGGCAGTCACTGTAGTAGGCACTGTAGCAGTCACTATAGCAGGAACTGTAGGAGGCATGTAGCAGGCACTATAGCAGGCACTGTTTGATACTGTTGCAACCGGACTATTCACTTGATTTGGGCTTTTGGGCCACCGATTTGGGCCTACGGGTCTCAGGGCCTTCGGGCCATCAAAGGCCTTCGGGCCATAGGGCCTTCGGGCCATTGAAGACTATGAAGTAGCCCAGTTCACACAGAGCAGGCCCCAAATGAGGATCAGAGCACCAGTAGCAGTCACCAGAAGCAGAGCTAACCAGATTGGAAGAATGAGAGGGTATGGAAACTGCCATCAAGACCAGGCACCGTGCAGCTTTTTACGGGGAAATGCTAGCCGATCAGCAATGCAGGCGGGGAGATAAAGGCAACGAATGATACAGAAGCTAGGGAGGGGCAGTTCTAGTGGGCTGGGCCTACAGGTCATGTATTGGGCATGGTATGCCTCTAGGCCTTCAGGTCATGTATTACGGGTCATGTCGGGCCTTGTGCCCTGGGCTTACAGGTCATGTACGGGTTCCCCTTCAACCCTTAAAAGGGGGATTATCTATAATAAAATAAAAAAATAAGGCATAATATAATACAATGGAGATGAATGCGATGTAATAATTATGAGAAAAAAATCAATCAGAAGAATCCTATTTTTTCAAAAGCCCATATCATTAAGACAATGACCATGGTGTATGAAGACTTTAACTTATTAGGTACTTGGTAGAAAACAATATACATATCTGGACCAAATGTTCACCACTACAAATAATAATAAATAATTAATAATTCATATAAAATTTTCAGGTTCAAACTAAGGTAGTGACACTGACATAGGTTTTAAAGATCCACATTTATTCAATGTCATGGATTAAACGATTTGGAAGACAATGATAAGAGGTATTATAACCATCCCCTCCAATCTCCGGATTACAGGGGACATGATCACACCTTTAGATATTTAAATTCAGAAAATTTTAATCCCAACATTATAGAGATTGTGATGGAAGAAATAGATATATTTACCTGATATAAGTTGAGAATCACATCAAAAGAGCCCAACCAGATCATTCAAAATCAATATATGTCAATGACACATCCAAGTTAGCATACATAAATCCCTACAAAAAACATATTAAAAATGGAGTTGAAAAACATGATTAGTATTAATTAAACCACAAATCAAGAGAAGGGGAAATGTGAGAACAAAAATAAATATCAGAGCTGAAAATCAAAAGACACTTCCTGGAGTGTCAAGGATAGAAAACCCGAGAAAGGAGGATTGTCCATGGGATAAGGTAGAAAAATATGAAGGTAGGAAAGTGAATTTTATCAATGATTTTTCCATTATGATTTGAATTTGAAAAATGGTTTTTCGGTTCTAGAAGATTTCAAAAACGGAGGAAGATCAGGATGGAGGATGATTTAAAAGTAGGGTATGGAACCCAGATATTGACGGAACCTAGAAGGTGTTATCCTTGGGTTTTAGGGGTACATTTCTAAAGGGGATAAATATTTAATTTTTTATGATGAAGAATATGTATGCAGAAAGAAGGAAGTGTACCTAATGAGATAGAAGTAGAATGATTTTGAAGCAGTATGGGAGAAACAACAATCATCATGGGGGATGAGGGTATGTATGAGGGGAAGAGGGATATATAGATGGTGTGTGGGAATAAAGATATGATGAAGGAGAAATAGGAGATGGATGTGGAGGAGATAAAGGTAAAGGCTTTGGAGAAGGATAATAGAAATTGTGGTGGAGAAGGAAGAGGTGGAGAATAAGGTAGAGGAGGAGGCTGAGGTGGAGGATATGAATGTAGAGGTTATAGAGGAGAATAGAAATTGGGTGGTTTTGGTAACAATAGAGAGAAATTGAGAGGTTTTGATAACAACAGAGAGACAAACATGTAATGAAAAATGATGCGGTGGTAAAACGTGGAATGGGAGGACACATGCTTTAGTATATATAATATATTTTTCTATGGATTTTTTTTTAATTTTAATTTTTATATGTGTATTTTAAAATGTGTTAGATTATTTAAATAGATAATAATTTTTTATAAAATGATGTAAAAAATAGAAAAGGTTTTCTATTACCAAAAACACCCAAAATAACAATATTTCCTACTACTGAGTGGAATGCTTGCTGAGAAAGTGGAGGAAAGATAGAATTAAGAAATCACCATATATTACATCCAAAGTGTTTCATAGGTACTCATATTAACCCCAAAACAATGAGAAATATTCATAACATGCACTTTTATATCTATACATGCAAAAACACTAAGGATTGGAAGCATGCCGGTAACATTTTCAAAACTAAGGCAAAAAAACTATATTGTGTAACTATTTAAAAAAACTTATTTAAAACTACTTATGGAAATTACAACTTATGATAAAAATTTAAAATAATTAAGTGGTGTTTGTTCTGTCATTTGAAAAAAACCTTTGCACTTTTATTTTGGAATAAGGCCACTAAAATAAGTGAGAAGAAAATTTTCAATACTAAATCTAGAAACACATATACAAAATCTCTTTTCAAGTAATAATTTTTATGGGAATCACTAAATTAATGGTGTTTGAAAAAAATTATTTGAAAATGCATATACAAAATCATTTACAATAAACAATAATTGTTAGGAGTATTTCTTAATTAGTAGTGTTCTACAACTCTTATTCCAGAACCAAGGGAAGCGAGCTATGTTATGGCTCTGTTTGAAAACACTTAATTGGTAACACATATAAAAATTCACTTATTCTAAGTAATAAGTGTTATGATGATTTCTCAAATAGTGGTGTTTGACAATACATATTTTTATAACCAAGGGAAACAAACTATATTGTGGCTATATTTGAAAAATCATGTTTAGAAATTATATAATAGCTCTATTTGAAAAAAATTATCTAGAAAAGCATATAAAAAATAACTTTTCATAAGTAATTAGTGTTGTGATCATTTATAAATTAGAGGAATTTGACGAAAATTAATTGGAAACACATATAAAAAATCATTTATCATAAGTAATATGTGATATGAACATTTCCCAATCAATGTTGTTGGGAAACTTAAAAACAATTGCAATCCATTTATAAAAAAGAATATTAATAATAAACTAAAAACATGTGACTTACAAGTTGTAAATAATAAATAAAACGTTGATGCCTAAATATCATATTAGACAAGAATAGAGATATCAACAATAAAAAGATTTATATCTCTTAACATCCATAAAAACTAAGATAATTACAAATGAAATCTAAATTAGTGAGGTATTGTTATATTTTTATTTTTTTCACCATATGTGAATAGTCAACATAATGCTAGAATATGTAAATACATGTAACAAATATAAAATTTCCTGACGAGATTGCTAATTTCTATATTTTTCAGGATTCAGATTTCAATCAGAATGAAATGCATGTGATATTTGGGCATCCATTCCTTCAAAAAAGAGAAAAATACAAGTCTAACATTGGATGAAAATTGAAAACCATAATCCAAAGATGGATAATTTTTTTGGATTTCTTTAATCCTTCCTATAAAAATTTCTCATAAATCACTTATAATTGACAATGCTCATTGATATGTGCCTCTATATTAAGAATTCCATATTTTTTTATGAAAAATTGTTTATGAAACTTGTTTAATTTTTTTTGTAATTTATGTGTAGTTAGTTTTTTAGGAATAGAAAAAACACCACATATTCTTTCAATCTTCTTATCGTGAGTGATGAGTGCTATATAAGTTTTTAGAAAGTGATATCAAACACAACCACATAGCAAGTCTGTTTGTGTAAGTGTTTAATGTTTTCATATTAAAAAACTTTTTAGTAACACATTGTTTTCTTTAGAAATATATGAGTAAACATTTTTTACAAAATGAAACAAAAGTCACTTTTTTAAAAAATTACTAAATTAATAAGAATTATAAACACTTAGATAATCATTACTATGCACACCCTTGTTCTGTCACACATTTGAGAAGAATTCATAGAGGGATAATATAATAAAAACAATCATTTTCTCTCTTTAAATTATTATAATAAATAATAGTTAAAATCTATAGAAACAAACATGTTCATTAAATGGCCATACATAAAAAAATTTAAAGGTGGTATGACTACTATTTTCTAATGCTAAAAAACTCAAAAAACCCCTAATTTTCAATACTATTAACTTGTATCACATATAATAGTACATTTAACCTTCAAGAGATGCAGGTGGTATTTTTTTTTAAATTTATTAATAATGATTCTAAATAAAAAAATAGAAAAAACTTCAAAAGAATGTTACGAGAAAACAAAATCATGGATAAGAAGAATAGAGAAATAGGTTATAGATCACAAAACATGACACCAATGTTTAGAACCCAACTTCACACACATGCTAAAGTTATTCCAAAATACCCAATGAATCATGCTTTAAACATGGTTAAAAACAATTTTTCAATAGTAAATTTGGTAAATACATGTACATAATCACTTATCATAAGTGATAAGTGATATAAGTAGTTTTTAATGAATGTTTTAAAATGGATCCTTAATAGAAAAAAATGGATTAAAAATAATGAAATTCAATATGATAATTTATAATAGATCAGATGTTAAAGAAAAAGTAAATCCCTTCAAATATAGATCTCAAGTGAGGTAGTAAAATAATCAATCAACTATAGAGATCATAAATTTTATTAATGTAATCATGTAGTTATTAGGTAGGGGCATACAATAAAATTTGAAACTCAAATAATACAAATATTTAGAATAAATCATAGTCCAATTACCATTTAAAAAATTGATGGACTCTAAATATTTCTCTGATAAGCAACTGGTTTACCTTATCAATGAATGATTGAGATTCTCCCTAAATATTTTTCTCTTACTTTAAGATCCTCCAAGTAACTTTGTGAAGTAATAGGGATTTATACATGGATTGAATAACCAAGCACTGAAGACTAAAAAATTTATATAAAACAACTAACTTGTACGGGAGGAACCTAATCACTGAAAATAAATATTACCTACTGTTGGAGGAAAATTTTGAGGGGAATTTATAAGAGAGGATGAGATGGGGATGCTCAGGATAAGGATGAATGAAATAAAAATGAGGGTGATGAATCTTGGCATTGATGAACTATGAAGAATTGAACTGGTTGCTTCGAACTGCTTCTGACAATGGTGAGTCGACTCATTGAGATGGATGATGATGGCATGTGTGGTGGATCTTCAATGAGCTTTTAGGTATATGGTCAAACCTTCGGAGAAGACTGGATTATGCTTGTGCGGTGCTAGTGTTCCTAATTTGTGGTGATGGAGGTGCAAAATCTAGCGGAGACAAGGACAAATTGTTGGAATTTCTCCACCTAGGGATTCTGTGTATCTATATGGGGATTTGGGCATGCTATATAGGTTGGGTCATGAAATTTAATTATTCACTTATGACATTCAGGTCATTCATATGACATTATTTCATTAAACTCATGGGATATCAACAGTTTTTTGTTTTTTAGGCCTTTAGGTATCTTTGGGTTTTTTAATAAAAGGGGTTATCCCTAAATTGTTCCTACTAACCTATATTTTTTAGACATTACACCTATAGCCTTAATTATTTTTTGTTATATTATACTATAAATTATATATATTTTTATATTATTTCATGAAATCTTATGAAATGATAAATTATAAATATTTTAATTAAATTATATATTAAATACATTTATGTATTATTTTATGATACCATATTAAATATAAATAATTTAATTGAAATTACAACGTTTTTCTAATCATGAGAGTTTTTTTGGAAATTTTTAACTAATAATAATAGATTCATTTGTTGTTAAGTGTTAATATTAATATGATATAACAAAAGATTTAGTTGTTGATAAGAGATTTGTGGGTATAAAAAACTTAATTTTCACAAATATATTTGTTGGTATAGATAACTGTTGATGTCTATAATTAAAAATAACAAAACTTAATATCTTTTGGAAATACTCCTTTTTACCAACAAATATATTATATGTTATTATATTTATGTTGGTACAAGTCATTTTTTGTTACAGATGATGATCATAGGGCGGTGTACATGACAGAACCTCAGACTGTACTGCCTCCTTGATTGTTCATTGACGATATGAAATAAGACAAATCCATTCTATGCCTCTAACAGATTCTCTAAGGCTTACAAAAAACTAGCTCCATGATGAGAAGTTCTCATTCTTGACAATATCAAACGCCAAATGTAGAGGGGATTTATTACCATATTTTATGGTAGTGTTCAATAAATTTATAGTATAATTTCCATACAGAAATGTACCATCAATCGGTATAAACTACTTGAAATGTATAAAAGCAACCACACATGATAAAAATGTACAAAACAATCTATCAAACAAAATCATATACTGATCAACTTAGTTGTGTTAGTTAACATATTCAATAGTATGTAACTAATAGATAAATTGATTTTTGTGTTGTAAAAGCTCTATAATCTATGATAAACTCGATAAGAGTAATCCTAGTCATTATAAAAATTCACAATAGCCTTCTGTCGTGCTTCCCATACCTTCTAATTATAAAGTTGATACCAAAAAATATATTTGATTCTCTTCACAACTACAATTATAGGAATGTATTGACATGCTCTTATCATTTCAAAAATAATAGTTGAAACTAACTCAGTATCTAATGAAAAGTGGTCCTATGAAAATATTGGGTTCACACATGTGTGGGAAGTAAATCTAGTGATGTTCTAATAGTGAAAAGTGTTATCAATTATAGATACCAAATGCATCTGATAGTTTGGATCATATTTGTCACACCAAATCACATAATAATATATCTTCAGATCTTCTAAATCTTAATTGTAATTTATTTCAATGTAATATTGTTTTATCACATTTTTCATTAATTATTTATTGTTAAAATCTTTTATAGTATGGAGAACAACTTCATCTAACACTATATTCATGCCCCCAATAATTCATGGAAATTTTTTACTGGGACTAATAACCGACTAATCAAATTGTGGCAAGAGATTCACGCCTTCGATCAACCATGATGCCAATAGTGGAGGAAGGTTTAAAGATCAGTCGAACCTCACTGAAGTGGGCATATAATGTTCTTCTACATGCTCTTCTTCTTCTTCAAATTCCTCATAATATTATTGTTCTAAATTTTCATCATCCTCAAAATTATCGAAAAATGCATCTAAAGTTTGTGGAAGACTTTACATGGAAACATCACTTCCTTTATGAGACATTAAAACTTGAGGATATGAAACTTTGGCATAAGGATATGATGAAACAACTACCATTTCTAATGGAACTTCTCAAGGTACTATAGACTGAGGATATGAAATTGTATCATGAAGTTGTGGTGGGCTAACTTCCAATGTTGATGGAACCTCCATTATAACTATAGTGACATATAATTCCATCATTAGATTATCAGGTTGATAACTAATGACAATATGTGTTCCTATTCTTCATCATCAGTTTCTGGATAGGCTACATTCCACAAACTATCATAAAATTGTAGATATATATATATGATGGACTTTATTACTTAATTCTCCTTCAGTTTTAACTTTTAATAAAATTTTCTTTGAATAAATTCCAAAGTTGTATAGTCTCCAAGTATCACAACTATTTTTGATCATATCCTATAATTACATCCTTATTCAGTCTCAATTATTTGACTATTGTAATAAATATAGGTATCAATCCTTTTTTATATAAAATAAAAAATCGTTATTAATTAAATAAGATCATAGAAAAAATATAAATTTCAAATATTTCAACATTTTGATGGAATATCACACTTAGTATTTGAGGGGGATTTATTATCATCATCTTATCTCATGCTATTCCTTTTTATGTATGAATAGTTCTAGTAATTTTGGATGGAATTCTATTCCCTCCACCAAATCAATATGTTCAAATAGGGCATGAAATTTCTTTATAGAGACAACAATAAAGAAGATAAAAAAGATCAAATTTGTTAAAGCAAGGGTAACTTTTCATTTAAAATTACTACATTTTGGTTAAAAGTAATTAAAATGTTATTTTGAATTAAAAAATTAATTTAAAAAATAAGTGTCATAAAAAAGGAGAAAAGAAATTTGGATACTATGTTTTATGATTTATGTTTGAAATAATTTCAATCGGGACACTTAAAAAGTTCTGTAAGGTTAGAATTCGTTATAAACATTTCCTTGAAATTTTAATTCGTTTCATTAAGAATACATTTTAAATGATTTATTTTTATTTTTTTTATTTTTTATAACCCTATAATTTATACTATATAAGATATAAGACACTTATAAAGTGAATAGGTGGATCATTTCATAGATTTAATTGGTTTTTAGTTTATTTGTTCTATACATTGTAAAGTTTAATGTTCAAAATGTAAATGTTTGTGTTTCTACTACGGTTCTTTTACTATTTATGGTATTCTATTGTACTATTTTATTTCTAGGGGATTTTACATATTGAATTTTATGAAAAAAAGTGTTTTTCATATTGGTTTGTATATAAATAATATGGAAAATATTTTAGTCCAATTTTTCACATCAATTTTTTCATAACCGGCATGAAAACATAAAAAATCTTTATCTTGTCAATTTTTTATAAAAACTAACGTGATAAATGGTTTACCATGTTGGTTATTTTATAAATTATGTGGTAAATAAAATCGAAATTTAATTTTTTTTTGAGATGGTTTACCACATCGTGTATTTTATTACTAACGTGGTAAACCATCTCCAAAAATTAATTTTTAGTTTTATGTTTAATGTCAGTTCTTTGAAAACCCAGTTTTTAAATAAAATATAATTTAATTTATCACATCGATTATTGTAAAACCTATGTGATAGTATTTATAACATCATTTTTATAAGAAAAATGATGTTATAAATTATTTATCTTGTTAGTTTTTCATAACTGACATGATAAACCTCCTCAATATTGTTTTTATTTATAATGCTGGTTATTTTTAAACAATTTTAAATACTTACAACATCACCTACAACAATGTCATAGGGTAACCAATTTTAAAAAGAAAGAAATCATATAAAACCCCTTTTTCACTAGTGACAGTGTAACCGATATGACTCAAAATACATGTTTTCAGTTTAAAAATGAAATTTTAGTTTAAAATATGTGTCAATCATAGAAAAATTAGAAAACACGGTCATATTTTCTTGATATTTTAAGAAATTGATCCATATATCAATTTTCATGTGTTAGAATCATCTGCATGTTAATCTGACACATAGTGTGGCTGGTATGTCGCAATGCGCATGAATTTATTTAAAATCAACATTTTATTTCAAAATCCATGTCGCATAATTAAAACCAAGAAAATGTATCCATATTGTCCTGATACATTAGGAAAATTATATATAAATAATTGTGTCATGTAAGAATCAACCACATAATAATCTGACACATAGTGTGTCCGACATAACTCGAAGAGTATATTTTCAGTTTTGAAAGTGACATATTATTTAGGCATTGTTTTATATTTATGTAAAATTTATTTCATTAAAGTATTAATAAAATTTGATTTTTTAATAGAGGTACACTATTTTTCTTGAGCCGCGGTGGTTTTTTTGGAAACCGAGTAGCACAATCAGACTCTTTTGAGAGGGGTTCAGGGTCCAATGATAATGAAACGTTAATGTTTTTGAATTTGTTGATGTTTGAGATAAACTCATTGTATCAATGTAATTATAAAAACCAATGTTTGAAATGTTTGTACTACAAAATTTCACTATTACATATGAATCTTTTAAAAGTGTTGGAAATTGGATTTATCATCTCTAAAAAAGAAATGTTAAGATAAGCGTCATTAAAAGGCTTGACCTTTATCAGAACTCCTTTACCACTGCCCTGAGATTCATTTATTGTATATTTGACGATATTTCTATTTATTTATAAGTATTTATGTAAATATTTTGTATTTAGATATTTATATATATTTATATATTTATTTGTAAATAAATTTAAAAATATATGTTTGTGTGCATGTATAATATAGACACACACACACTTATATTTATTTAAATATATTATATATTACCATTCATTTATATATATTTGAATATAAATATAAATATGCATCCATTTTTTAATACACACATATATGTATATATAAACATTATATATACATTTGTATAAGTATATGTATATATTCATATACTTTTTAATGTTAAAAAATGGATAGATATTTTTTTTAAATAAAATGGCTAATAATTATTTCCATATGATTTATATAATTATTTTTAAATACATTTTTAAAATATGTGTAGATATAGTATATTTAGATATAAATTTTATACATTACATATATATTTATAAGTTTTTATATATACATATTTATTTATTCATTTTTAAAAATATATTTGGATATAAATTTCTTATTATATATTTATAAATATTTATTGTAAATATGGTTATATACTATATTTAATGATAATGAAATATTTATAATAAATACATTTATATATGATGTATTTACACAATATTGACACACACACTCACACAAACACATATGCACATATTTATGCACACACGTACACATTTATATTTTTCACATACACACATAAAATATTTACACATATGTATTTATTTATATATATTACAATATACGCCTAAACATATATTTTTTATTAACACTAACATATTTATATATAAGCATTACTTCTAAAGGTATATATATCAATTCATTTTATAAGGTAAATAAATGGATACTTTTTTTATTTTAAATAAAATGAATAATAAATATTTATTTTCATATGGTTTATATATTTAAAAATATATTTTTATGCAAATATGTATAAATATTTATTTGTACAATTGATTTATTATATGTAAATATAAGAAAATATAAATATATTTTATTATAAATAAAACTAAAATATGAAAAAATTTTAAACTTCAAAACCATAATATCTATATGAATTTAAATCCTGAGAATAATTAGAAAATTATTTTTAAAAAAAGAATTAAGCCATTTTTTAACTAAATATCTTATATATTAAGTGTAAATGTATTTTTAGTCTTCTATAAATAATATTTAATAAAATATATTATATTTATAGTAATATAAATATATTCATTTTGTTTATTATTTTTTAGATAATTTCTAATTCTAGAAATGAATTATTTAGAGAGTCTCAATTTGAATCCCCTATATTAGGAAATCACTGCATTTGTGTTTCAGATACAAATTCTATTTCATCTTCATCCCCAAAATATCTATTAACCAATGATAATGGTTTATATCTACTTATTTAGAATCACATATAGATCTTTATGGGATTCATGTTTCCATGTTATCTTATTCGGATGCATAATCTTCATTGGGTCATAACATTATTTATTCACCAGTGCTTGGTTTTTAATATTTTATGCTTGTATGTTTGTAAAGCATGTACTATGTCATTTTTAAATCCATGATGGTTGGTCTCACACATATTTACCCAAGTTTTTAGGTTTTAAGAAGTTGCTTGTAGTATAACTTGGTTTTCCAAATCCTCAAAGACCTAAGAAGTAACCTAAAGACACAAACAATCTAAGAGGGAGATTTGGATATAAAGTGGCTAACATTGGTTTTTTTGAGATGGTTTAAATTAAAACTGAGATACCTAAGTGAATTTAATTTATGAGAGATGTTTGATCCTAGGTTATTATAAGGAATGGATTGGATGAAATTCTTTTTAAATTATTTCAATCTCATTAACTCAAGAAGGATTCATTCAATTAAATAAATATAACCTCATCACTTACTAGTTTAACAACTTCACATACAAATGATAATAACCTATAAACATGAATTATAATTTTCATGAATACTCCTAGTTAAAATATCTTATTATAATTTGAAAGTTGTGGAAATAAAATTTAGTAAGGAAGAGGAAGAGAGAAAACCATTGAATAAGAAACTCAAATAAAATAAATTATTAAATATTTATAGAGTTAGAAATAATATAAAATACATCCTCTTGCTTCTCCCCTAGATCAAACCATAATGGGGTTAGAACTCCATTGATTCAATGCTCTCATTGGAATTTTGATGTAGACTCATGAGGGCATAATTGAAGAAAAAAATAGAGAAATAACAAACACTCCACCATTGTGTTAAGGATTTCTCTCTTCTCTCTGTGAATAAATTTACACCTTAATGAAATGGTATCAACTTGTTAAAAGAAATAAAATAAAATTATAAGAATAAGAAGAATTTTTATTTAGAGACTAAGCTGATTCTAATAACTTACAATTGAAAGAAGAACGTTACAAAGAAAAAGTGGAAACTTAACATTACAATGAAACAAAAACAAAAAATCCTTTGAATACTTCAAAAAAACTACCTTAAATAGAAATTTCAAGTGGCTTAGTTTGATACCAAAATAGTACAAGTCTTACCACATTTTTATGGTAGGACTAGGGTGCTGTAAAGTTTTTTTGAAAGTGGACTTTTCCACCCTTTTCCTGAAATGGAATCAAACTTGCATGCCTCGAACACATGCGTACAAAAAGTTTTCTAGATCGCCGAATTTAGGTGGTATATAAAATAAGAAATTAAATCCCCATATATCCCCTAACATATTATAAAATTTCATCCCAATTGGATATTTTGTTTTTGACATATAATATAAATGGTGGGATATTTTTTTGGGCCATATAATCGGAGGTTTTTCACTTTTTCCAGGCGGATGCACTTGGATTGCTCTATTTTTGTCCCCCTTAACTGTCTCTATCTAGTATTTTTAGCCTTTTTATTTTAATAAAATAAAAAAATTCTTTCGGTGGACAAGGCCCATTTTGGTGTTCATCCAATGTGATCATTCAAGTGATCCAGAAGAATGAAATATTCCTAATGTTGCGGTAAATCTGAAAATGAAATATGAAATTCAAATCAAGAGTAGTGGGGGATTAATAATGTGTCTGAAAACTTACCAAGTAATAGTGACCTCTAATAAAGGATTGAAATCATGATTTGAAATAATATTCAATTTGTAAAGTTCACTGAAAATGATGTTTATGGATAATTAATCACATGAATATTATAATATACACAATTAATATTATCCTCTTTCAGTGGATAATCAATGAGGTTCCTTTTATTTTGATATTTTTAATTTAATTTTGTAAATATAAATAATGTAGATTATTTATATTCATTGAGGTCTTTATATATCCCCATCATTTTTTTCCTATGGGATTTATGAAAATCTTGTGAGTTTTTATCTACAATATACACAACTCTACAATATACACAACTTTATGGTTTAAACATGTTATTTATAAAAAACAATTTTTATTTCAATAAGTATAGTTATTTTCAAATTAAAATTTCACACCTTTATAAATTTTATTTGATAATTTTCTTTTTCAAATTTTAATTTATATGTATAAAATTAGATAAAAATTTCAATCATAACCATTTTCATTAAAATTAATTACTAAGATTAGATATGAAATACCAAAGTAAAAGAGAAAGGGTTAAATTGAGTTTAAACTAGTTAAAAAGTCTAAAAACATATAAATATTATACCTTGAATTGTATGTTTGAGCTTTTTAATTATTAATAAATGTGACCCCTACATGTTTTTTTTTTCATTTTTTGATCCATTGAACATTGGATAGTTCCATGGAATTATTGAAAATTATAAAGGTGTTCCCAAAAATAACTTTCCCTTCAATTATAAAAGGGGAAAATCTTCACCAATTCAAGACACACCTCCCATTAGAATTTCACATTGAAAATCTGATAGTTTTCTACACCTAGAAACCTCTACCAAGAAAATATTCTTGAATTCACTCATATTTAGCTTAATCCTTTCAAATTTATTGACACTTAAAAGGAAAAATCATGTCCTCGACATGAGTATTGTCAACTACTTTGTTTTATTCTTAATTATCTTCTTTATAATTTATTCTATCCACACGAATATAATCAAAAAATTATAATTTATATACTTTTATGTTAATACATTATTGGTATTACCATTATTTATCCATATTCCCAATTCATTAAGAAAAACAAAATTGTTTTTTGTGTGTTGTGTGGTCTACCGACTTCACGACATGACGCGTTTAATTCTCCTTCACCACCTTAAAATGTTATATATAAGTATTCTATTAAAATATAAATACGTATTTTAAGATATTATTATTATTTTGGTGTGACAAATTTTAGAATCTATTGATGATATGACCATCAAACAATCATTGTTATTTTATTAATTAAAAATAAGTGTGCTAAAAGGATAACATTTTATTCAAATTACATAATGTTTTAATATCCATTAGGTATTATTATAAATCCTTATAATTACAATATATAACACTAATTAACACTAATGAATAATAATAAAATCCTATTATAATTATATTACAACTAAACCTTCTCATAATCATCCACCAATCATGGTAGTTTCATGTTTTGGTTGGTTTAACTACATAATTGAACAACACTAAAATTTTATTTCATGGTTTAATTTTAGAACTTATTTATAAGTTTAATATGATATAAATGTGTAAATAATGATTTTTTTGTTCATGAAATATTATATCAATATCTAATTCATCAATTAAGGAAACATCCTTCGTTTAACAAAAAATCAACAAAACATTCTATTAAAGACTTTATCTTCAAGGATAAGATCTAAAACACTCATGAATGGAATTTGAAACATAAAAAATTATTATAAATAATCCCTAATAGTATATTTAATGAACTATTAATAATTTAATTTTGAATAATAATTAATATGAACACTACTATTATAAAACTAGTACAAATGATCAAAACTTTAAACACTAATGTGGAAAACCAGAAGAATTCATGTAGATAATGAACATTTATGAAGAGTATGAATAAAATGGATTTTTTTAGGTTATTAATTAAGTTTTTAAGATATATATTTATGATATAGGATTTTAAATTTGGTTTTTGGAATTCAGGTCAAGTGATAAGGGTTTTTTCATCTCCAATTCCTCTCATTGAGTTATAATTTGAATTATGAACCTAATTTTCATTATGTAGTGTATATAATACATATTTGAGATATTATAAAAAAATTATTTATTTATGGTATTTTGAGATCAATATTAATCCCTATATTCCATGAGGTTATTATTGAATTTCTACCTAATTCATAAGTGGGGTTTTCCATCTCAATTTTCATTCTTTGGGACTCATGTTATAATAATGAATTATTATCTTTCATGTAGCACATTCATGAAAATGAAAGATTTTTTTCATGTTATTCATTAAATTTAATATATTTACATATATATTTTGTTATACCTTTCTTATATTCTTTGTATTCAATAGTTACCTTTTCTGTGCTGGGAAAATCATCATATGTTTTAGTAAAGTAAAAGTGTGTGTAATTTTATAGAAAATAAATTCTTTTCCTATTACTAGAAAGTATATGTGGTTGTGTAATATATATACACCTAGGGGTAATCACCTTGAAAAGGTTTGTTTGATCATTTACTCAATTATCACCCTGATTCTTAATGAGTGGGCCTAAGACTATATACTTGGTGAGACACTATTGGGGGATATTATTTGGAATATCAAAATGATTTTAATAAACTATGATAAAAGAGTTTTCTCACCATTTTCTTATTTTAATACCACTAATATATATTTAATCCAATTATTATCTTCCATGGATATCCTATCTCATTTTATATACCCTTACTACTATATTTCTTTGATAGGGGTTCATTATGTTACTTTGATGATACTATATGGATTCCAAGATGATTAAGGTATGTTTTATTATAAATAAACAATATCCTATTTAATGAGAAAATATTTTATGTTTTTATTTCTCAATAAATTAATATTCATGTTTTATTTAAGAATAAGTTCCTTGGGGAACAATATGAAAGGTATTGATGACTTTTTAGCGAATGCATTAGATTTAAACATGATATGGGTGGGGCCTAACATTATATAACCCATTGATGCACTGATAGGCCTCGTGAGACATAACTAGATGGGTTTTGGTGTATTCCTCTTCCCATGATATTAAATTTTCTTAGAACAAGGCCTTGAAAGCATGTCTTTTATGTACATCCTTATGTATTCCATTAACATGAGATCAATGATTATTTTTATGCATGCATTAATTTATTTTCATGGATATAATATGTCCTTAGTTTTAGTTGTTTATGGTTTCATGTTGTTCATTTATTCTTACTATATCACTTATTCTATGTGTATATTATATAAGATTCTATTGTATGCTACTCCTTACATAGCATCAGATCTTACTCGTATTTTTCCCTCTCCCAAGGAAACCTAGAGGAGGACTATGTGTAATTTTCAGAGATATGATAGAAGGTCTATTCATGATAACATGATATGTTCATATTACATCTTATGATTTTCAATTCTAATGTATATATGTATCTCATCATCCAAGAATACTAAGTTGTTTAATCATCTAGGAACTCTTGTACTTTATATAAAATATATAATGTAACTATCGGATTTGGGATCCTAGTGGTGTCTAAAATTTTATAGTTCATAAAAATTAATTCTTGATAACAACCATGGTGATTATATTTAGATGAAATAAGTAAGATATAAAAATTACTATTAAGATCCCTAAATATTTCTAGGTAACAATCTAGAAAACTTAATATGAATTATATTTTATAATTCATTGTTATGAGATAATTATGTGTATTCCATTATAGAAAGACAAATACTAATATGAGGAATGGTAATTGTATCAGCACTCATAGTGAATGCAGTGATATTCCCACTAAATAAGTTAATGAAGTTGGAGTTGAGGCTAATTAGTCCATAACCATATTTGAGTATTTTCCCAAGTTATGAAAAATAATCTTTCCCACATAGAGCATCCTACTGATCCACAACATGGTGTAATTTTATAGAATCTCTTCATGTGATAATATCCTCCAGAATTTATGGGGACTATTAATCTATTGGTAGTTGAACAATGGATCAATTCCCTAGATAATCTATATATATATATTTGTAATTTAGTGAAAATAAAAAAATCATCACGACATTATATCATCTAAAGGGATATGTAGAGTAATAGTGGTTTCTAATTCAAAACACTAAAGAGGATGATGAGAACAAATACATGGAATGAGTAACTTTCAAGGAATAATTCTATGAAAAATAATTTCCTCATGATAAAATAGAATAAATGGAAAGGTAATTTCTTAATATTAGGAAAAAGGAAGAGGAAAATGTTGTTTAGTATGAGGTTAAATTTATAAGGCTATGTAGGCATGCCACATACTATGTATATAAAAAAAATAATAAGAATGATCGTTTCTTTAATGGTTTAAAGCCTAAAATTAGGATCACATTGGTCTCTAAAACATTTTCATCAAATTAGGATATATTATGAAGCACCATTAATATAGGAAATGAGTTCTTCAAGATGTATCTATTCAAGGTAAATAAGTATAGAATGAGTTCGACTAAGAATCATAGGAAGAACAATACTACAAAGGTGAATAAAAAAAGTATGAGATTTACCATGTGTTATAACTATTGGATTATACATCCTAGGGATTACTAGAAGTGAACAAGAGTTTTTTAAAAGTGTAGAGAAAAAGGACATCAAGATCACCAATAAAAGGGAAAGATAAAAGATTTTTATTACCAATTATCTAACTATAGGGAGAGGGGACACTATGAGAACCAATGCCACAAACGTCAAGGTAATATTCCTTAGAAAAGGCCAAGTGGGAAAGTACAAGCTTATATGATTACCAAAACTTAAGTTAAAGTTCCTAATTACATGGTGCTAGGTAATTTGATCATTTCCACAAAGTTAGATAATGATTCATTTGATTTTGATTTTTTTACACTCCTTTTTTTCTTCCATGTTTTCCAAAAATATTATATCATTCCCTAGTGCACTAGAAAGGGAGTTATCATTTAAGACACTAAGTGGGAGTCTTTGGAAAATAATATATGCCAGGAAGTTCTAATTATGATGAATGGTCATACCCTATTTTCAAAAATGGTTATTATAACTATGGTAGAATTTTATATGATCTTTGTTATGGATTTGATTTAAAAGTATAATGAAAAAAATAGTTTCTAATAGATGGGTATTATGACTTATGAAGGTGAAGTGGAATTTATTTTATTCATATGGGAAACTTTATCATTTAAATCATATCTAAATCCCACCAATATATATCCTTAATGAAATTATTGGTAAATATGAAGATCAAGAGTTATCTATGGATAATGAAGGAATCTTAAGAATAGAGGGTGTACCCATTGTACAAATTTTACAAATGTTTTTGTAGAAGAATTACTTGGTCATCCACTAGAGTGTGAAGTTGAGTTAACCATTGAATTCATTCCTGATGCAAAACCCATATCTAAAAATCCTTATAGAATAGAGATAATAGAGTTGGTAGAGATGAATAAATAATTATAGGAGTTTAGTGACAAGGTATTTATATGCCCTGTAATTTCACTATATGGAGGCCCTATTTCATTCATTAAATATAAGGATGGGTACATAAGATTATGCATATATTATCAGGAGGTAAATTCTATATCTACAAATAATAAGTATCATTTTTCACTCATTGATGAATAATTTTATAAACTTCAAGGATACTAATACATTTTAATAATTTATCTATGCTCTGGTTATCATTAGCTAAGGGTAAATAAGGATGATATACTAATGGTAGTATTTCAAACAAGGTATGGACATTATATATTTACCTTAATGCCTTTTAGATTGAAAAATTTTCCTTCTATATTTATGAATATGATGAATATAGTATTCATGAAGTATCATAATAATATTTTATTAGTATTCATTGATGATATATTAATATAATCTACAATCTATGAAGAGAATGAGAGTTAGCTAAAAATAATTTTAGAGACCATTAGAAAAAAATAATTATATGGGAAGTGTAGTAAGTGGGAATTTTGGATCAATGATGTTTATTTTCTTGGGTATATTGTCTCAAATGATGGTATATTTGTTGACCCCTCAAAGAAAAAGTAGTCATAGAATGGACTAAACTGATAAAAATAACTAAGATATGATGTTTCCTGGGATAAACAGGTTACTATTAGTGGTTTTTTCAAGATGTTTCACTGTTGTCCAACCTGTTAACCAAGTTAACACATAAAGTGGTTAAATTTACATAGTCAAGGGAATATAAAGAATTTTTTTAAGAGTTAAGAGAAAATTTTTTAATGCACCGGTTTTGAATCTACCATTAGGTAGTTAAGGATTTGTAATTTATTTTGTTGCATCGAAGAATATACATGGTTGTGTACTTATACAGAATGATAGGGTGATTGTATATGCATCAAGATAATTGAAAATCCCTAAACATAACTACCCAACTCAAGCTATTGCAATAGAAATTGTAGTATTTACTTCTAAAATATTGAAAAACTAGATCTATGTTGAAAATTAGATATATATAAAAACCATAAGATTTTAAAGTTTATATTCTATTAGATGGAGCTCAATGTGGGGAAAAAAAGATGGTTAGAACTACTAAAGGACAATAAATTATTAATACACTATATAACATCCCGATATTTTATGAAATATCTTATTTAAAATTAATTTAAACTATTTCATAGATTTAGTTACACACAATTAAAAGTTTAGATAACATTATACACAACACCATGTTTATCTTGTGTTGCATGAAACATAAATTTTCTTCTATAACCTGTGTTACATGCAAGGCCGAGTTTTATCAGACAACGATATACTATTAATATTATTATTTAACATGATAGTAATCATCTAGCTGTTGTATTGGAGGGAATGAATAAGAATAACTAAATTATAAAGATATTGTTTATACATGTTTATAAAATGGATTCATTGGCTACCAATTAATTATAAATGAAAATAAAAACTAATTTAATATAAAGGATTTTTTTTTTATAAAAAATCAATTTTTATGCGCCCAAAGGGATCATATATTAAGAAATTAAATTAATTACTATTATTGAATCATATTGATGAAATATATATTATATATTCAATGATTTTTTTTGTTATTAATCCAATATATGTGATAGTAATAAGGTGAGAACAAATCTAATTTTACGTATATAATGCTGTATTTTCCTAAAGGTAGTTTTTCCACCTTTTAATGGTGAATTTGTTTTAAAAATAAATATTGAAAATTTTATAAACTTTATTTGAAAAAATAAACTTCATTTTTTAAATCTTAATGTCAAAATTAGCTTAAGGTTACTTTTTATTATTTTTCTTAGAAGTTACATTTTTTTGATGAATAGTGAAAAATAATGAATTTTAATTGAAAACTGACTTTTTATATAAATATTTTATTTAGTTAAATTATATTTTAAATTAGTTTTAAAGCTTTATTAGATAAATTTTAAATATATTAATCCAATTTTGGTAATTTTAATCAATTTCCTATTGAAATTGGATTTAAAGACTTTGAAAACTTTTGAATATTTTCACTTTAAAAAATCTCTTTCTCATCATGTCTGCGGGGTTAATTTTAAAATAAATTATAATATTTATGTAAGTTTAATTGGAAAAAATGGATTCCATATTTTTAATGAGAATAATTTATGATGTCTAATATGTAAAAATTAATATTTTACCAATGTGATTTGTGAAAATGGTTAAAATTAATTAAAATGGTCTTGGTTAAAATAGGGTTTTACTCATTACATGTGTTTGTATAAAATTAAATTTCACACACACATAGAATTTTTATTTAATTAATTGGAATTTATATATATAATAAATAGGTCTAAATTATCTAATAAAATTATTTTTAATTGTAGTATTAAAGGATAAATTACCTAGGTAAATTAAAATATACATGTTACCATATTAAAAACTATAAAGATAAAATTGTGTAAACTTAAAGACTAAGGAATAAATTGATAAAAAATGAATTTATTTTGTGTGGTGGAGATATTTATCCAGAAATAACTACCTCCAATATATTGTTGTTCAATTTTTGAGGCATATAAGGTAAGGGAGACCTCCCAATAGTGTTTACCTTTTGGTATTTACAAGAATGCCACTCCTCCTCCATTATGAAAGGGAACTCACTCTCCCCACTTATTCACACCTCTTAATCCATATGTATTGAAAAAAACATAATAGAATAACTTTCCGAATTCCATCATATCATATTATAAACCTAATTTTAGGCATAAATTCAACCATGTATGTTTTTTGGTGAAAACCAAAAGGGGTTTCTAGAAGAAGAGGTAACATTCATCAATGATCACTTTTGTTTTCGTTCTTTGTTGAACCCATTAAATTATTTTTATATCAAACTTATAAAATAAAATAACTATACTAAATATACTAAGATGATGTTATGTTAAGGGTAAGACCTACACCCACAAAAACTTCCGTAAAATGGGTTTCTAAAGTAATATCTGTGTGAACGAGAGACTACCGCCTCGCGAAACTATGCCGTTCATTTTTTCCATTAACACCTCTCATGGTTTGGAATAATGATGGAAATAATGTTTATAAATTATTTTTATGATATTTATAACATAATTATACTCCATGGTTCAGTATATCATATAAAAACTTTTTATATTTCATATCGTAGGAAATCCTATAGCGTCGCTCGTGTGTACGGTGAACTACTGCCTTACTAGGCGATGTGAAGCATTTTTCACTAACATGTCACATAGAAGGTAATAAGAGTAAATATATTGATTATATATGATATTAATTAAATAATTATGATATTAATGAAATAATTATATTTCTATAAATATAATATTTTATTTTCTTCTTACTATTACACACACTAAAAAAGTGATAATGTTGTTCATAGAGGTGTGGACTACCGCCTCCTCAAAGCGATGTGATTATTCTTTTTTCATCCAACATCCCAAGAATTATATATATAATTAAATAAATTGGTATTTATGATATAATTATCATTCTGGAATGATAAATGTTACTTAATTTCATTCTATAATTGTAACACCCCGCCCTTCCTCATTGGCTTGAGTCAAAGCAGAATTGTTACTTGGCCTTAAGAAACATACCCAAGATGCCAAATGATAGCAATAAATTACAGAGGATTCATTAAAATGTGGGGAACAGTTTTCCCATTATAGAATAATAAAACCCAAAAAAACATTCCATAACTAGATAACCACTACATGATGCATGATACCAAAGTAAAACAACTCAAAGTAATAACATTGATATAAAACCAAACTATAACCGAGTACCATAGCAGAAGAATACTAACATTAAAGTATAAAGACTAAAATACATAACTCCACATATCCCAACATGATCCATGTTCCAACTCTACAATACAACCCAAATATCATAAAGAACCACTAAATAAGTCCAATGATTTACCTTTACCCATGTCCCGATAAGTGATATCTGCAAAAGCCCCAAAGAGCCAAAGTAGGGGTGAGTAATAAAACTTAGTATGGTTTCCCCAAATTAATTCCCTACGCATTCCATTAGGATAGAAAAATTTGTCACATTTTTATAAAAAATTTAAATAAAAACAATTTAAAATAGTTCAAAAATTTATAATAAAGCCAAACAGTTTTGTACCAAAACATTTTTTCTCAAATAAACCAATTTCTAAGGAAAAAACCCAAATAAGTCATTAATTTTTTTCTCAATTTACATGTTGTAATAACCCATTAAATTTCACTTAACTACACACAAAAACACACACACACACTTTCAACCACACAAGCTTGGTGTTACCATTGATGGTGGAACTTCACATCCATGCTCAATCCCTTTGATCGTGCTACCTTATGACCATTATCCATCCCATTCAACACGCACTTAATCGTTTAAGATAACCACATGAAATTTTTTTTTTACAAAACATTTCAATAAACCCTTACTTTAATTGAATTTTTTTCCCTAAAACAAAACCAACCAACCATTTTAAAATCATGTTATAAAAATCACTTTCCAACAATACACCCAAATTCTACAATTTCAAAAATCATTACTCAAGATGGTTTTAAAAAAGTATTGTGAAGTGAATTCACAATAAATTTTTTAGAAATTAATAAATTTTAAATAAATATTTTAACCTATAAAGATAAGAGTCTAGAGTGAATCCTTCTACCTCTAGAATTATAATGAAAATAAATAACGACATGAAAACACCCACAAAACCGGGTTAAATATCCAAAAACCCAACTTAGATATCTTAACCTATCATCAACAAGGAAAAATATAACCATGATTGGCATAAAGAAACTTATATCCATCCAAAGAGGACTAGATCCAAGAATAAGAGAGAAGGAGGAAAGTATATCTAAGAAAAACCATGAAAAAACCATAAATAATGACTTTCCATAGAAATCGGACGTCAATGCACCAAGAAACGCATCTAGATAGCTTCTAATTTGATGGGAAAATCCTCTAAAGCCTATGGGAGGAACAAATCTAGAGTTAGGGTCTTTTTGGAGAAAAACCGAGTTAGTTAGAGGTGAAAACATGTTAGATCCACTTTATTTGGATCCAATATTTAAACAGTGCATGGTTAGTCACACAATTTAGAAAACCGTACACTAACCATGCGCCATCCTATGCCTCAAGGGGGTCATGTATGGTTGGTCCGAACGATTAGACAATACATGAACCAACCATGTAAAATCCCATTATCCCACTTTTCATGGTTTCTCCTAGGTGGATGTATAGTTTCAAAAAACCATGCGCCTACCTGTGCGCCTTCCCCTTAGCCTCTATTTTACCATGAATGGTTTTCTATAGTAGTTTCATGGTTTCCACAAACTGTTATCAAATTGTGCACCTGTAGAAAATCCTAAAAAACCTTTAAAAAGGTCTCGAAAACCTCCCAAACTTAACTCAAAAACATTATATACTTAAAAATAAAAAAGAAAGGGTTACTTAATTGAAAATAAGGGTGCTAAAATAATGATTAATGGGAAAATGAAAAAATTACCCATGCATACATATGACTCATCGCCTCCATGATCATAATGTTAGTTAATTTTTTATAACCATATTTCTTAATTGGTTTTATAATTATAATTTATGTATAAATATAATAATTATTTCATGATTATTATTTTTAATATGTTTGAATAATGATCTCATTTACCTTAGTTGACCTATCAATGTCAGTTTCGATATATAATCTGAATATGGTCAAAACATCTGATATAAACTTAGTTGATTAAGTAATTGCATATAACTTGTTTATATGTAAAATAAAAATAATAATAAATTTTAAATATGTTCCCAATAAATTAAATAATTATCATTTGTTTATTATTAATGAAGATAAAGAACAAGCATGATGAATCAAACTCAAAGTAAGTGTTTTTATCCTCTCACTTTTATTTCTATGAGATACATGCCATATTCACCACTTATTTTTGTTGTATGGTGTATGTAATTCCCATGAATATATTTTATTATTATTATCCAAAAATTTATTAGTATTTTCATATGTATTTTAGGATCTATCTTTTAAATGTTTTATGGTTTCAAAGTTACCAAATTGGTAATGAATTTTTATCAGAATTTTCTTTCTTTGAGAATTATGTTATTTTATACACATATCTTCTTTTATGAGGTGTATATACATCCACTTTGACATATAATATCATGAATTTATATATTCTCATGGTATTTTAATTTTCTTTTGATGCAATGCTTTCATGGGGATTGTGATTCAATGTTATTAAAGTGGTATTAGTCTTTTGTTACAATCTCATCATTTATCAAGATTGTGTATGATTAAGTCTCCAATGTTGAAATATTAAAATTCACATGAATTATATTATAATATTTTTATAAATGATTTTTTCATTAAATAGTTTCATTTTATACTATTTTTTATATATAAAAATTGTGAAAATATTTTTAAGAAAATCCAACTTCATTTCTCTCTTTGGTCCGAAATCCTTGTTCTTTCAAAATAATATTTTCTAAAAATGTGTTCAATTTTTTTAAAATGATATTTTAAGATCACCTTCAAGGAAAATTATTTTAAAATACATTTTATGTTTTAAAAAGTGTTTTTGATTATTTTTAAAACTTCCTTTATATATTTCCATGTTTTTTTCAAAGAAAATAATTTTAAAAAGGTTTTATGTTTTAAATGGTGATTTTTATAAATAAAAATGTTACTTTCCTAAAAAATGTTTTAAATGATCTCTAAATGGTATTTACATTAATCATAATAAATATACCATGTTGTTACCAATCCTCTAATGGGGATATTCTATATTTATATCATCCTCATTCATTCTTTTGGTGGATTGTGATTGTTTCAAAGAGATTGTTATGAAAACTGTTCCTTTTCCACAGGTTAATCATATTTCAAAGAGATTTTTATGAAACACATTTATTTTCCATAGGTTAATAATGTTTCAAATATATAGTTATGGATTTATAGGATTATTTCAAAGGGTTTAAAAATTAAAGAGTTTTATTTATGTTGTGTTATTTGATCATCATATGAAATGGATGATCCTAACACAACTTATACAAAGATTTGAGCCCCATTATAACTCACAGATGAGCTTGAGATATCTTATACAAAGGGTTGTGCCCCATTATAGATCAAGATAAATGGGTGATCCTTATATAGACTATTCAAAGAATTCAACATCATTATAGCTCATGGGTGAGCCTGATATAGCTAATACGAAGGGTGATCTCCATTATAGATATCCAATGCATTGGGTAATGATTATATTGGAAGTCTACCATATTGTTATTCCAATTAAAAAGGGTTTTTAATGGTTTTTATGAAAATAATTTTCTAAGTTACAAAATGGGTTTTAATTTCTTGTTATGGGTTTATAATGTTTCTTATGATTGGGATTGATTGTCACGACCCATCCCTCGGGGCCCATGCCATGACTACCCCAAGCCCGCCTTCCATAGGACAGAGGCAGGCGACAAGCACCAGAAAGGCATATCCCTATAATGGGAAGGCATTGCCTTTTAACCTATACAAACACACAATCAAAGAAAACAACAAGAAGTAACCACAAAGTAAACTGTTGTAGTAAAAGTGTGTTGAAAGTAAAGTGGGCCGGAATACAAGTCCAACTGAAAGTACAAGTACAACTGAAAAGTACAAATAGATCCTGGATCGTCCACTGAGGATACTACCTAAAGGGTAGGTACAACTCATGAATAGTAGTCCTTGCGTCACGTCACGCCAAATGGTCCACCTCTGGGTACCGTCCAGTCCTAGCTCTCTCTCAGCCTTTATCAATGTTGTACGTCATCTACACAAGACACAACAAGGTGCGGGCGTAGCCCATGTAGGGGGAGTATACATATACTCAGTAGGGACCCCGAGACCCACGTAGGTCTCCTAGAGTTCCACAATGGAAAATACCACAAAGCAAGACCCCAATATCAAAGCACCAAGCAATAGACATTAACTCTACTTAGGTATATTCCCATACATATAACTATGTTATCAAGACACTCATCTCATAACTAGGGAAAGAATATCACAAAGGTAACATCGCGAAGGTAGAAGTACCACACATGTAACACCACAAAGACATCACCACGAAGGTAGAAGTACCACACAGGTAATACCAAGAAGATAGAAGTACCACACAGGTAACACCATGAAGATAGAAGTACCACAGAGGTAACACCATGAAGATAGAAGTACCACACAGGTAACACCACGAAGATAGAAGTACCACACAGGTAACACTATGAAGATAGATGTACCACACAGGTAACACAATGAAGATAGAAGTACCACACAGGTAACACCATGAAGATAGAAGTACCACACAGGTAATGCCATGAAGATAGAAGTACCACATAGGTAACGCCATGAAGATAGAAGTACCACAAAGGTAACACCACGAAGATAGAAGAGAATCAGCTCACAATCAGGTATAACTTAAGTACAGAAGTACATATGATTAGTCATAAGGCTAGATCATCTTATTCTATTAAGTAACACTACTTCTGACCCACACAGGATCGATAGGTAACTAACCCCCGCTAACCCATAGAGGATTGATAGGTAACTAACCCCGACTGACCCACATAGGATTGGTATGCACTGACCCACATAGGATCACTAAGCGCTGACCCACACAAGATCAATGTTCTTTCTTCACGTTACAACCTGCCACAGGATTCCTCGCACCTGGTGTGCTCGAGTTCCATAGAATCTACCTCTAGAGATATCGGTTGTACCCCGACCAAAACGAAGCTCCACAAATAAGTAACCCAAAGTATCTCCATGTCGTAATGGTTCCAACGCAATAGATGATACGTCATTCGGACGCCCAGTCTATGAGTTATTAGATTTTCCATTCTGAGGGCCCGGTTGGATTCGGGTTCGATCCAACCTGCCCGTACTCCAAATTTATCCAAAACTAATGTGTAGTATACAAAAAGTACATTCAAGATCCAATGATTTCGGTGCCGCATACGGTTAATCAAACAGACACCCGGTTCTCAAGATAAGGTCCTTTTAGTGTTTCTGGGCCCGGTTGAGCCATGGTCCGGTCCGACCCGGTCAGACCATCCCGGCCTGTCTCGTTCTATGCTGGGCTAAGGTGGACTCAGCCCACTGGGTGTATGTCCAGTCCGGCCCACATGAGGGACCACCCACAAGGGCGGCCCGACCAGAATAGGGCGGATCGCAAAGGGGCGGCCCGACCCACGTGGGGCGGCGACCTGGTCTGGGGGTGGCGGCCCACTAGGGCAGTGGCCTACTGGGGAGGCCTGGTCCGAGGACGGTGGCCCACTCCGAGGGCAGTGACCCAGTCGAGGGTGGAGGCTCGGTTAAGAGGGTGGCGGCCCGAGCGAGGGCGGAGGCCCGATTATGAGGGTGGCGGCCCGGTCTAGGGTGGCAGCCCGACTTCGAGGGCGGAAGCCCAGATCTGAATGTGGTGGCCCGATTGAGGGTGGTAGCCCAGCTCCAAGGGCGGTGGCTCGGTCGAGGGCGGTGGTCTAGCTCCAGTCCGACATGGGGGTGTGACCCCCCTAGTCTCCCGGATTCCCGAACAGCCCAGAGGCCATTCAGTTGGTGAAGCAGCAATGCCGAGTGGGTGTCGTGCAATCGATGCGGAACCCACCGGAGGTGGGTTCGACCTTTGCTGTGACTTCGGCCACAACTTCTGTTCACTGGTGACGCGGCAGTCACACTGCCTCCTTCCCGCAGCCGACCGTCAAGCTGTCCACCTTCTCCGTTCGCCACAGCTGACGAGCTGCGGCCCTCCCCTTGCAGCATGTGTTGACGTGCTTGCGGTCTTCCATGGAGGTACAAGGATAGAAAGGATAATATAGGGTTTGGGCTGGGATTTTTAGACCCGCGCCCTCTGCGTTAGCTCGTATCATAAGGGGTATTAAGGGTTTAATAATAAATTGAATTAATAATAAGAGAAACCCCACATAATATACCTCACAACAACCTCCCGTAAAGAAGAATGAATCATAGGTCAATCCATTAGTTGGATAACCCACATTCTTCATATAATTTTCAAGAACGGGGAAGAGGGAATCACAAACGTACGAACGAAAATAACCCCCTACCTAGAAGAGATGTCTGCTGACGACGGTCGACGGAACCTCCTTAGCCATTGTCATCAGTTCATGACTCGTTGGCGTTCGTTACTTCTAGCTGGAACTAGTCTCGTCCTCCATGTGGTTGGTGTCGCGGTACTTTTCCAGGGCTTCATCTCTTGGTGAAGCCATGCCAACACCCATCCCAGAGCTCCATATAAATAGGAGAGGAGAAGGAGTGTGCAACACTCGTGGAATTAATGAGGTTCATTTAATTAATGAACCTCCCAAATTCCCAATGGTGAGGTTACAGGAAAAGAAGATTCAATCCATTTATTGGCTTTACATGTCGCCAGCCCCACCAATTCCATTCATCGGTTGGAGGAAAGAAAGAAAATAAAATAACATGTTATTTTATTAATCTTTCAAAAGTCCAGAAAAATAAATTTTTCACCCGACCTACTATGACTTAAGTTAATAATCCCTTAAGTGAATTTTGGTGCTGCGAGTTCAGCGATTCCCTGGGATTTTTAATCCGAGCACGGGTTCAAAATTTAGAAAGCACTACTCGCGATTTTATTGAACGTGCCAAAAAAAGTTCAGAAAATTATTAACAACCACCCTCGTCCCGTGCCAGTTGAGGTTATGATATGAATAAGTGAAACACACCCCAAATAACCTAATATTAATATCATATTTCCAATCCAAGTTACCGTTTAGAAGTTATAGATTTTACAATAAAATAATTGTCACTTAATTATTTTATTTACGGGAAAAAACTAACTTTCACTGGTGGCCCGTGCCAGCCATTGTTAGTTTCTTCCAAAAGAAATCTTACCCTCATGAGTTTCGTGGTGGTCTTAGATTTTTAATCTGAGTTACCGTTCATGAGTCATAAGCATTTGAAAAATAAAATTATTTTATTTAAGTATTTTATTTACGGTTATGCCATTTTCGGGTTTTCTCACAAGAGGCCCACACCGACTAAACATAAGTTGCGCCTGGGTTAAAACTGCCATATTGAGCGCAACAGTGCACTCATATTTCCAATTCAGGCAACCATTTAAGAGTTATTCCACTTTTTCAGGAAAACTGCTTATGCGTTCTAATAAAAGCATAACAAAACTTTGACGGATCATTCCGGGAACTTTGGGCCTCAGAATTGTGCACCGTTAGATTTAACGGTCTCAAAATAATTCCATATAATTAAAAAAATTATACAGAAATTTTGGGACATTACATTGATATCACATGGCTCATGATTATTAATTCTGATAACTCTTTCCTTTTCCATGTTTTCATATTTGATGATAAAAGTATTAATGGGTATGAGTTATTTTATGATTTTATCATGAAATAATTTTATGTCATTATACCCTTATGAAATTATTATACTCATTGATGGGATTAAATTGCTAATGCTCATGTTTAACCCTATGGAGAATTTTAGCTCACCGTTATTATGTTTCCTTTTCCCCAGGTTTTAAATAATGATTTTGAAAGAGTTATGTTTATAAGTGATTTCATATGGATGATGATGATGTATTAATGAGAAAAATAAATATAGGTTAAGTGGTAGAAATGCTCATTTAAAGTTAGGTGAATTGTTTATGCAGGAGTTTTTCATAATTCTATTAAACTATAAACCTAAAAGGTCTTCTAGGATATAAGTGATCCAATTTTTCCTATTGATGTTTTAAAGTTTGGATGGAAAAAATGGGTCACCCTTACTGGTATCAAAGCCAGAAATGTAAAGGTTAGGATTTCAACACATGATCCAAGAGTGGGGTCCTTGGATATTATAGTTGGTATTAAAGGTTGATTTTGATAACTTTGGATATTAGGATATTTTCATGTGTGGTTATATTACGAGTTATGGAAACCATAAAATGTTTATGAGATTTAGGATAATCATACATTTAATGTCATAGAACCCCCTTTGAGGTTTTAGGAAATGGGATCCTAAAGTGATTAATGAAATTATTTGGTGATGTTTTATTGTGTTTAGGTATTTTTAACCCCTATGATCAATATTAAGTGTTATTTAGGGAAGAATTATTTTTTTTAAAGAAATAAGGATAACCCGAAGGCTGGGTGACAACCCATCGTATCTGGTAAGGCTGTAGGGTTTGAAACCACAATCGAATGGTGACAATGGTTTAATGCTTACCATTGGCCTATATTATTTCCTAGTTAGTATAACATTTTTAAAGGTAAAGATTAATTTTATTGTAAAAAAATATTGTATTTTGTTATAGGAATAATGGTTGATTTATCTTGGAAGAATATATGATCAAATACTTGTAGTCTTTGGGTTTCAAACATAGTCAGGAAATGTTTGAACAATTTTAAGGATAGTTATTTATGGAAGTATTTGTTTTTAACTTTTGGTATTACTATTTAATTTTGAAAATTAATGTATCATATGAAGATTTATGCATTTTGGGAATAATCTGACCATTTCATTACCATTTTGGTTTTGGTTAATGTCTAAATATAGGATTAATAACTTGTTATCCCATTTAAGGTTGTGTGTTCATTAAAATTTTATTTTTATGGTTCAAGCATAATAAAATTCATCTTGAATACTCATAATTTGGAGATAAAGATGCGATTATGGTGAAAATTTATTAAATTATGAAATTCTACTCATCAAGTAAGTATATTTCTTTATTTTATCAGTAAAGATGGTAAATGAATCCTTCAAATTTAGGAAAAGGATCTTGAAATAAAATGTTATCCCATTACCATATTTTATGATGATATCAATGAAATTTTCCCCACATACTTGTGTTTTAGTTTTTTATCATTGAATTCCTCTTGAAAATATTCTCTAGTACTCTTTGTTAGGCCATGGGAATTAGTTTTCCCTTCTAAATCCATTTTTTAATTTCCATCAACGATCTCCATGTGTGGAATCCTAGTTATGAGTAAATTCAGGTGAAATTTATTTTTACCACATCACATTTTATGTTTTGTTTTATTTAATTCATTTTTATTATGTGGGTTTCAATAAAATAATTCAAAATAAAATGTTAATCCTTTGAAAACCAAGATGAATTTAGAGGGTGAAATTCATTTTATGGGGGGTAGAATATAACATCCCAAGATTTTATGAAACATCTTATTTCAAATTAATTAAAATTCTTTGATATCTCAAGTTAAATGAAATTCATAGTTTATCTTAAGTTATAAACAACAATAATTTTATCTAACATTGCATGAGACATCGAGTTTCTTCTATAATTTTTGTTTCATACAAGGCCGAGACTTACGAGACAACAATATACTAAAAATATTATTATATTACATGATAGTTATCACCTATCAGTTTAAATGGATAGACTGAATAAGATTAAATAAATTACTAAGATATTTTTTAGTTTTTTTATAAAATTAATTCAATGTTTACCAATTAATTAGAAATTAAAATAAAAAACTAATTGAATATAAAGGAAATATTTATATAAAAAACTATTTTCAAGTGCCGAAAGGTGTTATATCTTAATAAATTAAATTAATTACTATTATTTAATGATATTAATGGAATATATATATATATATTATATTCAATAAAATATTTTTACATTCATATAATATATTTTATAGGCATAAGATTAGAACAAATAAAATTTTACACATATAAAGCTTTATTTTTTTAAAGGCATATCTGCAGTCAGTGGGGTTAATTTTAAATTAAAATTTAGATTTTTGTGAGTTTAATTGGGAAATATTTATTCCATATTTTGAACCATAATAATTTATAATGCATAATATGGCCAAATTAATTTCTTTATTAATTTATTAGGGACACAAATTAAAATTAATTAAACCAATTATGTTTAAAATAGGGGTTTGGGTATTACTTGTGTTTTTATTAAATTTAATTTTTCACACACATATGATTTTTATTTTATGAATTTTACTTAATATTTAGTATCAATAGGTATAAATTATCTAATGAAAATATTTTTAACTATATTCATAATGGATAAATTACCTTGGTAAATAAAAATATACAAGTTACCTTAGAAAAATGATTAAGATAAAATTGAGTAAACATAAAGATTAAGAAATAACTTGATAAAAAATGAATCTATTTTGTGAGGTGGAGATATTTATTGAAAATATAATCCCTAACCTCCATTATTGTTCAATTTTTTAGGTACATGAGGTAAGGGAGACCTCCCAATAGTGGTAAGATTTTGGTATTTACAAGAATTCCACTCCTCCTCCACTATAAAAGGACACTAACTCTCCCCAATTATTCAAAAATCTCAATCCATTTAGATAAACCAAACCATAAAAAGTCACTTAAAAACTTCCCTCTTATCATCCAATATTCCTCACTTCAGGTAAAAATCCAACCAAGGAAGTCCTTTTGTGCAAACCAAAAGGAGTTACCTTAAGAAGAGGTAACATTCATCAATGATCACTTTTGTTTTCTTTCTTTGTCAAACCCCTTCAATTATTTTTTTATAATGATTACATAATAACCTTGGTGTCATAAATATAATAATATGTTGTTATGTTAAGGGTATGATCTACACCCACACAAACTTAGATCAAATTGGTTATGGAATCATCATTCATGTGTACGGAGGACTACCGCCTCGCGAAACGATGTCATTCGTTTTTCCATTACCACCTCTCATGGTTTGTCATAATGATTTAATACCTTTAATAAATGATATTTATGTTATTCATAACATAATTATACTAATTTATTAATTATATAATATACACCTTTTTTACATTTCATACCGTAGGGTACACAATAACGTTGCTCGTGTGTATGGCGGACTACCGCCTCTCAAAGCGATGTGATGCAATTTCACTAATGCATTACATTGAAGTTAATAAGGGTAAAGGTAGTGAATATATATTATATAAAGGAAATTTTTATGATATTAATTACATAATTATATTTCTGGAAATATAATATATCATTTTATTCTTACCATTACACACACTGAAAAAGTGATAACGTTATTCGTGGATGAGTTGACTACCACCACCTTGAAGCGATACAATTCTTATTTTTTCATAACCAAATTAGAATAATGATATATATAAGTATATATAATTAAATAATATGTTATTAATGATAAAATTATCATTCTATAAATATAAATTTTACTTTCCTTAATTCCATAATTATCAGTGGAAAAATGGAAACGTTACTCATGCGTACGTATGACCTAGCATTTCCATGATCGTAATGTTAGTTTATTTTTCATAACCATATTTCATAATTTATATTAAAATTTTAATTAATTTATAAATATGATAATTATTTCATGATTAATTTTTTCATATGTTTAAATAAGGATCTCATTGACCTTATTCGACCTATCAATGTCAGTTTTGACACATAATCCAATTATGGTCAAAACATCCGACCTAAACTTAATTGATTAAGTAATTGTATTTAAATTTTTTATAAGTTAAATAAAATTAATTATATACTTGTAAAAGGTTCCCAAGAATTTAAATAATTAACATAAATTTATTATTTAAGAAGATAAAGAACAAGCTTGATGAATCAGACTAAACTTAAGGGTTTTTCTTGTCTCACTTTTATTTATATGAGATACATTTCATATTAACCAATTTTTTTTGTGGTTTATATACTTAACATGAATGAATTTTATGATTATTATTATTAAATTTATGGGTATTTTCATATCCATTTTATAATCTCAGTTTCTTGGGGTTTACGGTTTCAAAGTTACCAAAGCGGTAATGGATTTTTGTCACAATTTGTCTTCTTTAAGACTTATTTCATGTTATAAACCTATGTTATTTTATGAGGTTTATATACATACCCCTTAAAAATTAATATAATGAATTTATATATTATCTTGCTATTTTATGTTTATTTGGATTTATAGTGATTGTGATTTAATGTTACCAAAGTGGTATGAGTCTTTTATTACAATCTCATCGTTTATCAAGATTGTGTATGATTAAGTCTCTAATGTTGAAATATTATAATTCTCATTCCTTATATTATCTTATAGTTATTCATGATATTTTCATGTAATATTACCATTTCACACTCTTTGGTACATATAATAATTAATAAAATGTTTTTAAGAAAATATGACTTCATTTCTCCCTTCGATCATAAATCTGTGTTCTATCAAAATAATGTTTTGTAAAAATGTTTTCAAAATGTTTTTAAATTATATTTTAATATAACCTTAAAGGTAAAGGATTTTAAAATATATTTTATTTTTTAAAATGTGTTTTAATGATTTTTAAAACTTCTTTTATATGTTTCCAATGTTGTTTTCGAAGAAAAGGATTTTCAAAATGTTTTTTTTAAATTGTGATTTTAAAAAATGAAAAGGTTATTTTCCTAAAAAATGTTTTAAATGATATCTTAATTGTATTTACATTCATAAATGTCAAAAACACTTATTATTATTGATCCTATATTTGGTATATTCTATATTGAAACCATATTCATTCATTCTTTGGAAGGATTATGATTATTTCAAAGAGATTGTTATGAAACCCATTTATTTTCCAGAGGTTAATAATATTTCAAAGAGATTTTTATGAAACCCACTTCTTTTCCATAGGTTAATAATTTTTGAAAGATATTTTTATGGGATTAAAATATAATTTCAAAGTGTTTTATGATGAAATTATTTTATTCATGATAGGTTACTTGAGCATTATATAAAATGGGTGAGCCCGATACAACTTATATAAAGGGTATATCACCATTATATATCATGAGTGAGACCAATATATAATATAAAAATTGTTCTGCCCCACTATAGCTCATGAGAAATGGGTGAGCTTTATATAGATTATACGAAGGGTTGATCCCCATTATAAATCATGAGTGAGCTCGATATAGCTTATATAAAGGGTGGTCCCAATTATAGATCTCCAATTCATTTAGTAATTATCATATTGGAAGTCAACTATCTTGTAATTCCAATTAAAATGGTTTTGAAAGGGTTTTATGAAAATGATGATACAAGTTACCAAAAATTGTTTAAATTTCTTTTTATGGGTTTGTAATGTTTCCCATGATCAATATTGATATCACATAGCTCATGATTATTGATTCTAATGACTTTTTAGTTTTTCTTGTTTTCATATTTGATGATCCAGGAAATGATGGGTAGGAGTTATTTTATGATTCAATGATGAACTCTGATTATTTATTCAAACCCCTATGTAATTCTTATACTAATTGAAGAATTCAATTACTAATGATTATGTTTACACTTACCGAGAATTTGAGATCACCCTTATTATATTTACTTTTCAACAAGTTTTAAAGAATGATGTTGAACTAGTTATGTCTAGAAGAGATTTCATATGGATGATGATGATGAATTAATGTGAAAAAGAAAAGTTGGGTTAAGTGGGAGAAATTACCATTTAAATTCATGTGAATTATTTCTCAAGGAGTTTATTCCAATTCTCTAAAACTCTAAACCTAAAGGGTCCTCTTGGATATAAGTGATCTAATTTTTCCTTTTGATTTTGTAAGGTTTGGATGGAAAAAAATGGTTCACCCTTATCGGCATCAAATTCAAAAATATAAAGGTCATGATATCAGCACAAGATCCAAGAGTGTAGGTCTTGGGATATTATACACTACCACCCTGGGAATGAAAACATAGTTAATGATTCATTGAGTAGGTGGAACTATAGAGTTATGACCATGATTTGCATTTATTTATTTTCCATATATAGAGATTCGGTAAATATAGATATTGTGATTTCTAGGTAAGGGGAGCCATCATTAATTTTCCAAGAAATTACTAAACCATCCTCACTAAAAATGATATAGAAGTCTCATCAGGATAATAAGAACTTACAAAGAAATATAAAAGTAGTGAGTGATGGGAAATTTATAGACATATTCTATAAAGATAGAGTGTTAAAATTTGGAAAGAGTTTAGGTGTTCCATCCACACCAACGTGGAAAAGGGAAATGATAGAAGAAACACACAATTCAAATTTATCTATACACCATGGTTGCATAAATATGTACATGGGAATATTTCTGGTGGGATGGTATGAAGTAAGAAACTGTGTATTATGGGTCTTTATTATTACTACACCATTAGTTAAAGACTTAAATATAATATCCTATAGGATCCATGAAAAATATTCCTATAACTATATGGAAATGGGATAATGATACAATATAATTTTTCACCGGACATCCAAAGACTTTAAGAAAGAACACTGTTATATGAGTTATTGTTGATCGTCTTACTAATTCTGAAAATTTCATATAAATAAGAGAAGGTCTACCCCTTTATCACCTTACCAAGATCTACATTAATGAAATCATAAGGCTTTATGTGGAACCACTATCCATTGTATTTGACCATGACCCTCAGTTCACATTGAAATTATGGAAGAGTATTCAAAAGGATCACAATACTGAGATGCATTCAAGAACTGCCTATCTTCCCTATATTTATGGAAAGTCTAAAAGAAACATTTGGACTTTGGAAGACATACTGATATCATGCCATATAGACGTCCACCGTTCGTGTGATCAATACCTACATTTTATTGAATTTTCATACAATAATATCCTCTATTAAATCATCAAGTTGGCACTATAAAAGTCCATGTATAGGAAAAGGTTTCATAATCTAGCATGTTTGGAAGAGGTTGGAGAAATAAGGTTAGTAAACCTGGATATTTTGGATGAGATGACTGTTAAAGTATGTACTATTCAAGATCGCATTAATGAAACCCAAAGTAGAAAGAAGTACTATACTGATAATTGAAATAAATACATGGAATTTCATGTTGGAGATTATTTATTAACTTGGAATTGAGTTTTAAGATTTATTATAAAGGTAATGATAAGTCCTATATACATTGGGACTTTTGAAAATTTTAAAATAATTAGGGCTGTAGCTTAAAAATTGTTTATGCAGCCTAACATTTCTAAAGTAAATGATTTTTTTAATGTTTAATTAATGAGGAAATACATGTTAGATCTAAGTCACATGCTAACATATTAGGTAATATACTTGGATCCTAAATTTTCTTACAATGAGGATCTTGTATAGATTCTTGACATGATAGAGAATATATTTCATAATCGAATAAATCATTTGGTTAAAGTACTTTGGAAAAATCACAAATTTGAATTGGAAACCTGGGATCCCAATGATACTATAATTAAGAATTATCCACATATATTCAATTGCTAATATATACCCCGGTTTTTAGGATGAAATTATTTAGGGGGGTGAATGTAACTCTTAAGACTCTACTATATCAGGTAAATACGATATCATAAACTATTCCACAAAGGATCCCTTTAAAGGTCCTTTATTCAAGATTTTATTAGAAATTAAAGTTTTATAATTTTAAATTGACTAAAATAATTACATTTTTTAATTCATCATATTAAAATTATCTTAGTGTGATTTTTTTATTTTTTTTGCAAAGGTCAATTTTTAGCTGAAAATTGCGGTTTTCACGAAACTTATTATTTTTATGACATTATTGTTTTACAAGAATGAAAATTAAATTTATAGGCCCCATTAAGTAATAAAATATTAATTTAAATAATAACCATATATATTTTAAAATATTCTTTGAACATAGAAAATATATGGAAAACATTTTTAAAACTAATTAAAATCTTACTTTTATATAAAAACTATTTGGATTCTTTTCATTGAATCATGTATTTTCAAGGGAGATTCAATATTTTATTTCATTGAAAATATTATAACATTTATTTATTTTATAATATATCAATTTAATACAATATAATTAGTAACCAATATAATTTAACATTATATATATAGCTTTAAAACATTATTTTTCTAAAAAGAGTTTTACAAGATTATGGTTATTTATTTTAAAATTAACTTTTTACAACTTAAAAAATTTTATCCAATAAAATTATTTTCAAATTTTAAATTATATGTATAAAATTAGGTAATTTTTTTAATATAAATATTTTTCATTAAAATAAATTACTAATATTATAAATTAATTAACAAGGAAACGTAAAAGGGGAAAATTGAGTTTAACACAATTTATAAGTACTAAAACATTTAAATAACATGATTATAATTGAACGGTTGAGATCTATCTCAACCAATACATGTTTCCCCAAAACTTTTTTCCATTTTTGATCCATTTACCATTGAATAGTTCCATGTCATTATTGAAAAATGGAAAGGTGTTCCCTAAAGTGCCCTTATTATAAATTATAAAAGGGGAACATATACACCACTTCAAGGAACAAATACAATTATAATTGATCCTTGAAAATATTAAATTTTTATACAAATTTTACCCTATCCCATGAACATAATCTCTTGTTCAATCATATTTTTCCTATTCCCTTCAAATTTAAGGAGACTTAAAAGGGAAAATAAAGTCCCCAATGTGAGTATTATACACTACTTTGTTTTATTCTTAATTATATTATTTAAAATTTATTATTTAAAAACTAATATAACTATATTATTATAATTTATATACATTAAATTTCCTATATTAATGGTATTTACATTATTAATTTCGATACCCCATCCATTAAGAAAAAAAATGTTGGTTGTGTACATGAAGACTACCACTCCCACTACGTAACATGTTTTTTATTTCCTTCACTTCCTAAAAAGATAGGATATAAAGATGGTATTAAAGGATAAATATGATATTTATGATATCATTAAGGTTTTTGTGAAAAATTTAAGAATATATTGATCATATGACCAATAAAAAATCATTGTTAGTTTAATCATTTAAAATAAGCATACTAAGAGGATAATATTTTATTCCAGCTGTGTAATGTTTTCATATCCATTACCCCTTCTTATAATTCCTTATATTTCTAATATATCACACTAATAAAATCAAAATAATATCATTATACTCCCTTTATAATTATATTATAACTAAACCATCTCATAATCATCTACTAATCATGGTAGGTTCATGTTTGAGTTAGTTTAACCACCTTCTTGAACAATACTATACATCTATGTCATGGATGAATATGAGAAAATATATAAATTTATAATATGATATAAATTTTTAAATAATTATATTTTTGGTTCTGGATATATTATATCAATATCTAATTCCTCAATTAAGGAAACACCCTCTGTTCGTTAAAAAATAACTAAAACATGCTTATTATAAACTATATCTTCAAGGATAATGTCTAAAACATTCATGAAAGAAAATTGAAACATTATAAATTATTATAAATAATCCATAATATAATATTCGATTACCTCATAGAAAGGTATTTTTTAAGAATGAATATGAACTCACTATTATGAAACTAGTACAAATGATAGACATTATAGACATCGATGGGGAAAATCCGAATATTTCATGTAGAGAATGACCATTTATGAAGAGTAATAATGAAAATGAATATGATTAAGGTTTTGAATTATGTGATGATGATATATAAATTTATGATACAAATGTTAAACCATGTTTTTGTAATTTAGGACCAAAGGTTAGGGTTTCCTATTTCAAATTCAAATCCTTGAGACATAATTTGTATTATGAACCTAATCTCATTAATGTGGTGTATATACTACCTATTTGAGATTTTATTTCATGAAATTAATTTTTAATGGTATTTAAAGATTATTTTAAGACCTATCATCCAAGAGGTTATGATTTAGTTACTACTGAATCCATAGGTGGGGTTTATCAGTCTCAATTTTCATTCTTTGGGACTCACATTATAATCACCACCTATTTTATTTTTTATGGTGAATTAATTTACATGGAGGAATTTTTCCATTTCACTAAATTAATTTAAAGTATTTAAAAGTATATATAGATATCCATTTCTCACATTCATTTGATTTAATATTTATATTTTCTATGGTGGAAAAAACATCCTATGTTTTAGTAAAGTTCATGTGTGTGTAATTTCCTAGAAAATACATTCTTATTTAGAAACTGTAAAGTGGATACGGTTGTGTAATAGACAAACCTAGGAATAATAACCCTGAAAAGTATTGGTCAATCATTAAATCAGTCATGAACCTGATGCACGATGAGTATTCCTAAGACTGCACACATGGAGAGACACTCCTCGGGGATATGCTTTTCAATATTCCAATGATATTAATGAATCATGAGGAAGCATTTATCATATATTTTCATTGGTATCATACCCATGAAATCAATTTAATCTAATTACCATATTCCATGGATAATATAGAACATTTTATATATCCCTTCCACCTTATTTTTTTGATAAGGGTACTTCATGTTACTTTGATGAAACCTCATATCTTTCATGTTAGTTAAGTGTTCTTCTCCTAGAAATCCACACTAATCTTTTAAATGGTGAAGTTATTATGTCCACACTTCTAAATATATGGATAGCTAGGATTTATTCATCAAGAGGTTCATCACGTAATGGAATTAAAGGTCTTAATGACTTTTATGGTGATGACATTGTAATTAAACAAGTGATGGGTGGGGCCTGATATTATATCCCCTTGATACGTTGATAGGTCTCATGACTCAAAACTGGATGCATTTTGTTGTATTCCACTTCCCATTAAAGGATATTGTCTTGGAACAAGGCCTTGACATCATATTTTTTATGTATGGAATTATGAATTCCATCAGTATGAGATCATTTATTATTGTTATCCATGTTTTCATTTATTATCATGGATAAAATATGACTTCAGTTTCAGTTGATTATGGGTTCATGTTGTTCATTTATTCTTTCCATATCAGTTATACAATTTTTATGTTATGTCAGATTCCATTGTATGCTACTCCTTACCGAGAATATGAGATCACCCTTATTTGTTTTCCTTTACCCATAAATCCTAGAGTAGGACTATATTTAATTTTCATGGAAATGATGGAAGGGAAAATTTCACAGTAAGTTTATGTTGTATATTATGTTTTTCAAGTGTAATTTATGTATGTATATGGTCTTCTAAGATTAATAAAATATTTTATCCTTATGAGATTCATGTACTTTGTACCAATTATGTAATATAACTATGGAATATGGTTTCCTAGAGTTTAGGATGTTACAATTACCATCTATATTAAAATAAAAGAAAATATAATACATACTCATCCCAATTTCAATAGCATAACATTCTATCTACATAACCATAATCCAATCTGAATTATATAAAAATATGGTGTTCACACTATATAGAGAAATGATTATATGGAAAATTCAACATTAGAATTACATGATCATGAGACACCAAAATAGATAAGGTGGATTGTTCCAAACTATCATAACCCAAGATTGAAAAAGGAAACATAAAAGTATTTTGAGATAGATGAAAAACATCCTTGTAAAAAGAACTCTTCAAAGGGTATCACAAAAGAAAGGATAAAGAATAGAATTGTTTGATATTGTGAGTTAAATCCACCAAAATATGTCATATATATATTAGAGGATAAATAATTAAAAATAAACCCCATTAGGGTAAATACTTTTTATAGTGACGAGGGAAATTCAATTTAAAAATTAAAAGATATTTCTGGGAACATATTTATAATAGACATAAATTAAAAATTGACATTTCATTTTTAATTGTAAATTTTGAAAAAGAGATGTGAAATATTTTAAATACATTAACTTTAAAAATTATATCCAATAATGATTCCAAGAAAAGGGATAATAATTATGTTGGAGAAATGAATAGAGGAAAAAATTACATGAATGTGAAAGGAAAACCCATTTTCATATCTTAAAAAATATCATTATTTAAAACACACATTATGAAAAAGTAACAAAACATTATTTTGTATGAAAATTTATTTTTCCTGATAAAGGTATATAAATTTCCATAAAATAAAATATTAGGCTAGGAGAAACCAATAATGGAACATATAAGTTCATAATGAAACAATTTAACTCATAGAAAGGTGTATTGGTTATCAATATTTCTTGCAAGAAACATACTCCTCGAAGTTACAAATATTCCTATAAAAGATTTCTTATTTGGTAGAAATGTAAATTTACTGAAATAAAAATAATTCAAATAATAAATTCTAATAATTTAAACAACTGTTATATACATGAGGATAATCATAAGTCAAATAATGAAAATTTAGTTATTAAAAACTCTTACGAATGAGGTAACACTTGAGTCAAAATACATTTAAAGAAAAGTATTTTTTGGATTATTTTATCCAATAAATTACAAGTAAATAATGTGTAAAAAAATCATCAAATATTAAATCAATAGAAAACCATACAATGGAAACATGTCCCATAACATGTAACATATCTCAAAGAATCATAATTGAGACCAAGAAAAACTATTGTTGCTTGAGTTACATTTTAATCAAAACCCATTAAAAGATAATAATTTTTATTGAACATAAAATATTATTATGAAAGGATAATTCATGATATTATATCTCAAATTGGTAACATATACACCATATACATGAAATTAGTATAATAATACCAAATATGTCTCAAAAGAGGAATTTGAGATGAAAACCTTTACCTCGATCCTTATTGTAACGCCCCGACCCCAGTTACCCAGAGTCTATGCATTATTAAATAACATTGGCATGATCACAAGGAAATAATGTCTCGAAAGACCGATCAGTTTAGTATTATTGGAAACAAGATTCATATATAAGATCCACTTTACAACTTGAAAAGAAATACAACACAAATTTATTCCATTGGAAACATCCAAGCCTCCTAAATAATGCATGCAAGTCACTCATAAATAACTTCTTCATATCCTAGGAAAATGAAACATAAGAAAGGGGTGAGCTCAAATGCTCAATAAGGGTAAGAAATACAGCGAAAGATAACATAAAAATTAAGCGTGGTGAATAATTGAAACCACATGCTTTTACCAATAATAAACATGAATACTTTTATGGAAGGAATATGATCTGATTAAATAATTCCATAATAAAACATAATTATTGGTATTCTACTAGTCGAATGAACACAAGAACCATCAATATTATTTTCATAATGAGGTAATGTATAATGCCGAACATTCTGAAACATTTTTTCAAGGCCTCGGCCAAGATATCTAAAAATGATTAAGGCCTCGGCCAAAACCATATATCAAATTGGGAAAGGGCCTCAACCAATTCCACGTCTAGTTGTCTCATGAGATCTACCGATGCATCAAGGAGCTATAGCGGGCTCCACCCATCACTTAATAAGTCCAATACATTCCTCATATAAAAAGGTTTAAACATATCATAAACATTCGTATTAAAACTAGCATACAGAATGTCAATACTTTAACCATAAACCATGAATGGTATAAAAATAGCACATCCACCATCAAACATATCACAAAACCTTCAATACAATATGGAAGTTTTGTATCATAATAAATCAACTTCGAATAAACTTAAAATCCATCAAAGGATGTTGACATAGATGAAATCAAAACTATTTGAGAGAAATATCTCTTTTTTTGAAATCATTTAAAAGTCACATAATTATAAAATAAAACATTTACTTTGAAAATATCATTATAATATTTTAAGAGAATCTTCAAAGATTTTATAATGGTAGAAAATAGCCACACCCTCCGTATAACTTAAAAAAACATTCTTACCTTAATTCTGTCGAAAAGGTTAAAAAGGGACTTATTTGGAAAATGACAGAAAGATTCCTTTATAAACTTCTTATAAAAAGTAAAACAAGGGTATAAATGACTTTAAACCATAGTCAATAAAATATTAAAAAGTTTTGAAATACATTTTTAAGAAACATGTATGTGGATGATAAAGAGATCCTAGTAGATAATTACGTATACACAACCTCGGATAATGAAGAGATTGTAGAATTAACCCTTACCTTGTACTTTTCCTTGTTCGAGGGTAGGTTAACCTCTGGTATAATAGTTAAATAATTGTTATTAAATTATAAAAGAATCATATAAATAAATATTATATCATATATGATCTTTTAATATTGCTTTGTTAATAATATTTTAGTATTATCATCATTTCAGGTGTTCACTTACTCATTTTCTTTTATATGTTTTATTACATAAGCCGTGTTTGTTATCCATAGGTTGTATCTTATTAGTATCCAGAATTATATCAATTTCTTAAACATTATTTTTAATCATCAAATGAAAATTAGTCTTGAATGGATGCGATGGGGAATGAATCTCATCGTGTTCGTGGAGATGGTAGTCTGTACGTACGCACGAGCGACAATATCATTTTTTTGATATTAAAATTGTATATAATTCTATGGTATATCATATATACAGAATAATTATAGTTTTATATTTATTATTTACTTCAATTACACATCATTATTATACCCATCCAAAAAATAATGTATTGAATAACAATTACACAACGACGTGGAGACGGTAAGCCGTACGTACGCACGTATGGTGACATTTCATTCAAGGGATGGATAGAATAATGAATTTGTTTGTACCATATTTATAATAACATCAAAGTATATATAATATACTGGAGTTATTATTTTATAATGGAAACAAAAAAGAAAAAGGAAGCGTAAGAAGAAATGAACTTGAAAGAGGGTGGTGAAAACATTACCTCTTCTTCGGGTTCTTCCTTTTGATTTGATCAAAAGGGATCCTTAGGTTGGATTTCTGATCAAACTAAGGCCTTTAGGTTAAAGTGAGGTAATTTTAGAGGATATTTGGGAAGAGTTTTTCTGAACCAAAAGGCTTTGAAGGTATGAATTTGAGAGAAGGGGGAGTGCCCTTTTATAAGAGGGGTGAGGGGAACCTTAGGAAAAACATAAAATATTATTTTATAATAAATTTATATTCGGTTTATAATGGATAAAAAGTGACTTATTTCAAAGGTAATGTGGGTATGGGTCGAAATCCTTTCAACCAATATATTTTAGACAGGTTTGGGTCACTATATTAACCTTATCATTTATATTTAACTCTTAGTTAAATAGTTTAACATTTACCATGTCTCTTTTTATTTTTATATTATATGGTTAATAAACTTACTATAACAAGCCAACATAACCCCAAGTGGTTCATTATTAATATATATTACCTTATATAAGTCATTTGGTCAAAACTTAAATTTTTAGGAATATAATATCAATTAATAATATAATATTTGTTTTAAATACTCCTTTATGGAAATTTTGACACTATTTAATAATTTATTTATTTTAAGCCCTAAAAACTTTATTAATTAGAAATAAAATCATTTAATAAATCCTTACATGTCATATTAACCTATAAAATTATTTTTATTCATAAAAAGTATCAAATTACATTTATTTGGATATTTATAATATTAATTATTTTAATATTTCTTTAATTATGTAATTACTGCATCACCATTGTGTCATAAATAAATTAAATTATTTAATGTATAAAAATTATAAATAAAATACCATTATGTATTAAATCTTTTTATATTTCTAATGAATATTTATAATCGAAATTATCTTATGTATAACCCTATATTAAAAATGTTATAGTTATTAAACTTTGATTTTAACCCTTTTAACTCTTCTTTGAATTAAATAATAATAAATGTCCTAATCTAATCCAAGTGGACCAAAGAGGTTCATATTTTATTCCTAATGTTTTTATGGTCGAATTATACTTATCCAATAGAATTAGGACTTGTTTTAGGGTAATAATAATATCATTTTTACCCTTAATTACCCTATTTACTTTTAACTGTGGTAAATAAAAGTAAAAAAGTTACTATTCACCAAAAATTATTTTTATCTTATTGAACCATGTTTTACTCCTTGATATTAACCATATTTCTCAGATTTTTGAAATTCCACTCACAGAAGTGGTAAAAATAAGTTTTATGTGAATTTGCAAATTCTCCTCGGAGATGAGTAAAAGACGGTGAAAAGTTCAATAAAATTTTAATATATATAAAATTATTATAAACTGACTCCAATGAATTAAATTGAACTTATATAGGTATTATGCATATTTTTGACCTAAAATAAATTTAAATAAAATAAATAATTATTTAAATAAAAATTTAGTTTAAAACTATAACTCAGTGTTTTTCACTATTCATAAAAAATTAAATGTTTTAAAAAAAATACCAAAAATTCACCCAAATCTAATTTTGATATTCCGAATCTAAAAAAGAAGTCCATTTTGAAAGATAATATTTATAAAATTTCAAAAAATGGGTATTACTATTCATAATGGCTATTTTGATTGGTTGTGGTGTGTGTTAGAACTCGAACGTGCGTAAAACACATGCTACAGTATTATTCAAAGAGAAGCGTACCATGGAAGCTTGGGGTGTTACATTCTCCCCTCCTTAAAATAATTTCATCCTCAAAATTTCTAGAATATTACTGCATAAAAAGACTTGGGTGGTTCTTCATCATAAGTTGCTCGGGTTCTCACGTTTCCTCTTCCATCTTATGGTTTCTCCATAGAACTTTTACCAGGTGAGTGGTCTCGTTTCTTCGCACTTGTTCTCTTGTATCAAGAACCTTGGCAGGATCTTCGCAATAAGATAGATCGGGTTCCAGTTCTACTTCATCATAAGTGAGTACATGCATTGGGTCATGCATGTATTTTCTCAATAGTGATACATGGAACACATCATGAACTTTGGAGAGACTTGGTGGCATTGCCAACCGGTAAGCTACAACCCCAAATCGTTCTAGAATTTCGAAAGGTCTGATGTACCTGGGACTCAATTTACCTTTCTTACCGAAACGTATAACTCTCTTCCATAGAGATACCTTCAAGCAAACATGATCTCCTACATGAAATTCCAAATCCTTCCTTTGGTTATCGGCATAGATCTTCTGCCTACTTTGGAGCTACTTTGATGTGGTTTTGGATTACCTTCACCTTTTCCATCGTTTCCTCCACCAGTTCTGGGCCTACGAGTTTTCTTTCACCAACGTCATCCCAATAGGTTTTTGTGCGACATCTCTTTCCATATAACACTTCACATGGTGCTATCCAAATACTTGAATGGAAGCTATTGTTATAGGAAAATTCCACTAGAGGTAAATATTAATCCCACATACCCTGAAAGTCAAGTGAGGAAGATCTCAACATGTCTTATAAGGTTTGAATAGTCCGTTCTGATTGTCCATCTGTTTGAGGGTGGTAGGCAGTGCTCAAACGAAGTTCTGTATCCAAGGCCTTCTGAAGACTCTTCCAGAATCTTGATGTAAAATGTGGATCACAATCAGAAACAATTGACAGGGGTACTCTATGAAGTCTCAAAACTTCATTAATATATATCCTTGCTAGATGTTCAAGTGGTAGATCTTCTCTTATAGCCAGAAAATGTGCTGACTTGGTAAGACGATCAACAATGACCCATATTGCATCATTCCTTCTAGGAGTCTTTGGTAGTCCCATGACAAAGTCCATCGTGATATTATCCCATTTACACTCAGGTATGGGAATAGGTTTCATGACTCCACCAGGCTATTGCCTTCCAGCTTTCACTTGCTGAAAAACCATACATCTTGACACAAAATCAGCAATCTCCTTCTTCATGTTGTCCCACCAAAAATGTTCCTTCAAACCTCTATACATTCTGGTGCTCCCAGGGTGTATAGAGAAATTGGAACTATGAACATCGTCCAACAATTCCCTTTTTTAGATCAGGTATATCGGGAACACAAAGTCTCCTCTCAAATTTAAAAATTCCATCTTCATACACAAAGTCACTCAATATCCCATCATTTACAGCTTTAATCTTCTTTTTTAAATTCTTCATCATTGGTATGAGAAATCTTAATCCTTTCTAGTAAATATGGTTTGAAAACCATTTGAAAAAGTATTGATGTTTCACCTTCCATAGTTATTCCCATATCCAACTTCACTAGATCCATGAAAATAAGATCCCTTTCAATTCTCATATTGTTCAAAACTCCATGATCCTTTCTAATAAAAGAATCTTCCACCTTATTTTCCTTTCCCAGGTGGTAGTGTATCGTGGAATCATAATCCTTGAGTAGTTCAATCCATCTCCTTTGCCTCATGTTAAGTTCTTTCTCGGAGAAAATATACTTCAAACTCTTGTGATCAGTATAAATCTCACATTTCTCACCATAGAGATAGTGTCTCAAAATATTCAAAGCAAAGATTATAGATAATAACTAAAGATCATGAGTAGGATAGTTTTGATCATGAATTTTTAGCAGTCGTGATGCATAGGCAATAACCCTATCATTCTGCATAAGGACACAACCAAGTCCTTTCTTCGATGCATCAATATAAATAACGAACCCGTCATTCCCTGATGGTAGAGTCAGTATAGAGGAATTGACTAATCTTCTCCTCAGTTCATAAAAATATTCTTCACACTCTTTTCTCCAAACAAATTTAACCCCTTTACGTGTGAGCTTCGTTAATGGGTTAGCCAATCGGGCAAAATTCTGGACGAAACATCGATAATAACCTGCCAAGCCAATAAAACTATGTACCTTAGTTATACTCATTGGTGTTGGCCATTCTTGGATTGCTCTTGTCTTAGAAGGATCAAAATATATTCCATCTTTATAGACAATATGACCAAAAAAAGAAATCTCCTGAATCCAGAATTCACACTTGCTAAATTTCCCATATAATTCATGTCTTCTCAGAGTCTTCATTATAATGTGCAAGTGATTTTCATGATCTTCTTAGCTTTTGGAGTATACCAAGATATCATCAATAAATACCACTACAAATTCATCAAGATATTACTTGAAAACTCTGTTCATTAGATCCATGAAAATAGAGGGTGTATTAGTCATCCCAAAAGACATTACTATAAACTCATAATGCCCGTACCTGGTTCAAAATGCTGTCTTCGGAATGTTTTCCTTATTTACACAAAACTGATGATATCCCGATTGAAGGTCAATCTTTGAAAATTATTGAGCTCCATGCAGTTTTTCAAGTAAATCATCAATGCGAGGTAGGGGATACTTGTTCTTTATTATTATAACATTGATCTCCCTGTAATCAATGCACAACCTCATAGATCCATCTTTATTCTTAACAAAAGAACAGGGGATCCCCATGGAGAAACACTAGGGAGAATAAATCCCTTATTACTCAATTCCTCTAGTTTTTTCTTTAGTTCCACTAATTCCACAGTGGCCATTCTATAAGGGGTCTTTGATATAGGCCTTGAACCAGGAATTAAATCAACAGAAAACTCAATTTCTTGTTCTGGAGGATTTCCAGGTAAATCTTCCAGAAACACATCTAGATATTCTTTCACAATAGATAAATCCTCTATTTTAACATTCCTTTCCTCACTCATAGTTATTTCATTCTCTTCCTCCCCGATAATTGAATTTATTTGAGCTACTGGGGGTGGATCAAGATAAGAACCAAGTGGTGACTATTCTGCTCTAAAGATAAGGTGTTCTTTATCATCATCATCAAAAATTGTAACCTACTTATTCTGACAATAAATCTTCTCATCATGGTCCAGAATCCAATCCATACCGAGTATTATATCAAATTAAATCATGGGTATGGCGATGAGATCAGCAGATAAAGAAAATTTATATTCTCTAATGGGAACTGATTCACAGAACTTTGTAGCAATGATACTTCCCTTAGGAGTTTTGGCTGACAACTACCTTGTTAAATAAAATTGTAAATATCTAATTTCTTTAGCAAACTGGGAAGATATGAAACAATGCGACGATCCAGAATCAAATAAAGCATTTTCTAAACTTGAGGAAACCTTTAAATTACCCGCCACCACGTCTTCCGGGGCTTCAACCTCAGCAGTAGTGATTTCATAAGATTTGCCTTGTTCCCTAGGCCTTTTCTAAGGTATGTTTCCCTGACTCTTAGGACATTCATTTGCATAATGTCCCATCTACCTGCAATTGTAGCATTGAACAATGGTAGCATCTTTCTTTCCTTTACAATCACTAGTTAGATGGCCTTTCTATCAACATTTTTATCATACTCATTTTTCTTTTAGACAGGCACCAGGGTGATTCCTTCCACAATTATCACAGGGTAGAAATTCAATTCTTCCCTTATTCACTATTTCCTTATTTCCTTTCCCAGAGTGTTCAGAAGATCTCTTCTTCTCTTTCTTTCATTTAATGTCATAAGACTTAGAGAATTCCTTTTCTGTCTTGATAGCACATGAGACAATATCTTTGTATGATGAGAAGGATTGTGATACTAATGCTCAACGGAGAAATGGTTTTAACCCATCAAAGAAACGATCAATATTACTTCTTGGGTTACGTATATAATCTGAAACATGCCTCGCTAACCTTTTAAAGTTAGCCTCATACTTTGCAACATTCTCATATTCCTTTTTCCTCAGCCAAAGAAATTGCCTTTCCATATCTGCTCGATGGTCACAAGGAAAGTATTTTTCTAAGAAAATATCCTCAAAACCATACATTCCATATTTGTTACTTAATCATCTTCAATTGTGTTTTGAACCAATGACCACCATTGATCAGCATCTCCAGTGAGGCGGTAAACTTCCATGACAACGTTTTCCCTTTCACTACTCCCCAAGGCGTGGAATATTTTCTCTAAAGAATTTATCCATTTCTCAGCCAATAATGGATTTGTACTCCTATTGAATGTCATTGGTTGTTGCCTTATGAAGCGATCTAACATTGATCCTCCACGCTGTGGATCAGGGTGCTCCATACGGGTAAGGTTATTATTTATAACCTGAGTGAGTTGTCCCAATATATTGATTAGCTGATCAGCACCAGTTGTATCACCAGCTCCACTACAATTATCTTGAGCAAGAGGTAAATCCCTACATTGAGTGCGTGCATTGATACAGTTTCCATTCCTTCTACTAGGCACCATTTCTAAATAATGGAATAAACTAGATCAGTTTATGAATCAAAATACATAATTCCATACTTGTAAAACTCTTAACATAAATTGAACTATTTATGGATATAATCCATAATAATAAAAAAAATTCTTTGAGGAAGTATATACTCATTAAACCTTCATAATGGTTTGTAAGGAAAATGGGAATTATCCTAAGCATATCCCCCAAGAGTGTCGTAACCAAGAGTGCAGCAAGGCCCGTTGTCGTGCACCAGTTCCCATTCGAGTCTAGCTCAAAGTGGTGTTTTCAGATTTTACCCCTAGGTACATTTGTGCCAGAGCCGCCTCTACCTGCTCGTATCCAGACATGGATTTATTGCTTGGAAAAATCACAAAATCTCTACAATACCAAAATTATAGTAAGTTCTTCTATACTAATTCTCAAAGTTCATCTTAGGTCTATGTGCTATAATCTGAGTTTATCTAAATCTAGCTTCCAAGGTTTTTACTAAACTTTATCTGATACCAACTATAATGCCCCGACCCCAATTACCCAGAGTCGATACATTATTACATAACATTGTCATGATCACATGGAAATAATGTCTCAAAAGACCGATCAATTTAGTATTATTGCAAACAAGATTCGTACATAAGTCCAACTTTACAACTTGAAAAGAAATACAACACGAATTTATTCCATTGGAAACATCCAAGCCTCCTAAATAATGCCTGCAAGTCACTCATAACTAACTTCTTCATATCTTGTGAAAATGAAACATAAGAAATTGGTGAGCTCAAATGATCAGTAAGGGTAAGCAATACAACGGAAGATAACATAAATATTAAGAATGGTGAATAATTGAAACCACATGCCTTTACCAACAATAAACATGAATACTTTTATGGCAGGAATATGAGATGATTAAATAATGCCATAATAAAACATAATCATTGGTATTCTACTAGTCGAATGACCACATGAACCATCAATATTATTTTCATAATGAGAGAATGTATAATTCCAGACATTCTAAAACATTTTGTCAAGGCCTCGGCCAAGACGTCTATAAATGATTAAGGCCTCAGCCAAAACCATATATCAAATTGGTAAAGGGCCTTGGCCAATTCCACTTCTAGTTGTCTCATGATACCTACCAATGCATCAAGGAGATATAGAGAGCTCAACCCGTCACTTAATAAATCCAATACATTCCTTATATGAAAATGTTTAAACATATCATAAACATTCGTATTAAAACTAGAATACGAAATGTCAATACTTTAACCATGAACCAAGAATGGTATAAAAATATCACATCCACCATCAAACATATCAAAAAACGTTCAATAAAATATGGAAGTTTTGTGTTATAATAAATCAACTTCGAATAAACTTAAAATCCATCAAAGGATGTTGACATAGATGAAATCAAAACTATTTGAGAGAAATATCTCTTTTTGTTGAAATCATTTAAAAGTCACATAATTATGAAATAAAACATTTACTTTGAAAATATCGTTATAATATTTTAAGGGATGTTTCAAATATTTTATAAGGGTGGAAAATAGCTGCACCCGCTGTATAAGTTAAAAAAACATTATTACCTTAATTCTATCGAAAAGGTTAAAAAGGACCTTGTTTGAAAAACGACAGAAAGATTCCTTTATAAACTTGTTATAAAAAGTAAAACAAGGGTATAAATGACTTTAAACCATAGTCAATAAAATATTAAAAAGTTTTGAAATACATTTTTAAGAAACATGGATGTGGATGATAAAGAGATCCTAGTAGATAATTACGTATACACAACCTCGGATAATGAAGAGATTGTAGAATTAACCCTTACCTTGTACTTTTCCTTGTTCGAGGGTAGGTTAACCTCGGGTATAATAGTTAAATAATTGTTATTAAATTATAAAAGAATCATATACATAAATATGATATCATATATTATCTTTTAATATTTCTTTGTTAATAATATTTCAGTATTATCGTCGTTTCGGGTGTTCACTTACTCATTTTCTTTTATATGTTTTGTTAAATAAGCCATGTTTGTTATCCATAGGTTGTATCTTATTCATATCCAGAATGATATCAAGTCCTTAAACATTATTTTTAATCATCAAATGAAAATTATTCTTGAATGGATACGATGGAGAATGAATCTCATCGCGTTCGTGGAGACTGTAGTCCGTACGTACGCACGAGCGACAATATCATTCTTTTGATATTAAAATCTTATATAATTGGATGGTATATCATATATACAGAATAATTATAATGTCATATTTATTATTTAATTCAATTACACATCATTATTATACCCATCCAAATAATAATGTATTGAATAACAATTACACCACGACGTGGAGACGGTAAGTCGTACGTACGCACGTATGGTGACATGTCATTCAAGGGATGGATAGAATAATGAATTTGGTTGTAACATATTTATAATAACATCACAGTATATAGAATATACTGGATTTATTATTTTAGAATAGAAACAACAAATAAAAAGGAAGTGGAAGAAGAAAGGAACTTGAAAGGGGGTGGTGAAAACATTACCTCTTCTTCGGGTTCTTCCTTATGATTTGATCAAAAGGGATCCTTAGGTTGGCTTTATGATCAAAATAAGGCCTCTATGTTGAATTGAGGTAAGTTGAGAGGATATTTGGGTAGGGTTTTGCTGAACCAAAAGGCTTTGAAGGTATGAATTTTAGATAAGGGGGAGTGCCCTTTTATAAGAGGGGTGAGGGGAACCTTAGGAAAAACATAAAATATTATTTTATAATAAATTCATATTCAGTTTATAATGGCTTCAAAGTGACTTATTTTGAGGATAAGGTTGTTATGGGTCAAAATAATTTCAACCAATATATTTTAGACAGGTTTGGGTCACTATATTAACCTTATCATTTATATTTAACTCTTAGTTAAATAGTTTAACATTTACCATGTCTCTTTGTATTTTTATATTATATGGCTAATAAACTTACTATAACAGGCCAAGAGAACCCTAAGTGGTTCATAATTAATATATATAACCTTATCTAAGTCATTTGGCCGGAACTTATATTTTTAGGAATAGAATATCAATTAATAATATAATATTTTTTTTAAATACTCATTTTGTGTCAATTTTGTCACTATTTAATAATTTATTTTTGTTAAAGTCCTAAAAACTTTATTAATTCTAAATAAATTCATTTAATAAATACTAACATGTCATATTAACCTATAAAATTATTTTAATTCATAAAAAGTTTCAAATTACATTTATTTGGATATTTATAATATCAATTATTTTAATATTTCTTTAATTAGGTAATTACTGCATCACCATTGTCTCATAAATAAATTAAATTATTTAATGTTGAAAAATTATAAATAAAATTTCATTATGTAGGAAATATTTTTATCTTTCTAATGAATATTTTTAATTGAATTTATCTTATGTATAAGCCTATATTAAAAATGTTTTAGCTATTAAACTTTGATTTTAACTCTTTTAACTCTTCTTTGAATTAAATAATAATAAATGTCCTAATCTAATCCAAGTGGACCAAATAGGTTAGTATTTTATTTCCAAGGCTGTTTTTGGTCTAATTATACTTATCCAATAGAATTAGGACTTGTGTTAGGGTAATAATAATATCATTTTTACCCTTAATTACCCTATTTATTTTTAACCGTGGTAAATAAAAGTAAAAAGTTACTATTCACCAAAAAAATTATTTTTATCGTATTGAACCACATTTTAATCCTTGATATTTACCGTGTCTCTCAGATTTTTTAAATTACACTCACAAAAGTGGTAAAAATAAGTTTTATGTGAATTTGCAAATTCTCCTAGGAGATGGGTAAAAGACGGTGAAAAGTTCAATAAAATTTTAATATATCTTAGATTATTATAAACTGACTCCAATGAATTATATTGAAATTATATAGGTATTATGTATCTTTTTGAACTAAAATAAATTTAAATAAAATAAATAATTATTTAAATAAAAATTCGGTTTAAAACTATAACTCAGTGTTTTTACTGTTCATAAAAAATTAAAATTTTTCAGAAAAATACCAAAAATTCACCCTAAGCTAATTTCGATATTCCAAATCCAAAACTGAAGTCCATTTTGAAAGATAATATTTATAAAATTTCATAAAGTGGGTATTACTATTCATAATGGCTATTTTGATTGGTTGTGGTGTGTGTTAGAACTCGAAGTTGCATACAACACACGCTGCTGTATTATTCAAAGAGAAGCGTACTGTGGAAGATTGGGGTGCTACACTTATTCCTTCGGTTCATGCACTAAAAATACTAAATAATTAAGTTAATTTCATTAAATAAATACCAAATAAATGTATTAATAATAATATACATCTATACTCCTCATTTAAAATCATTACATAAATATAAATATTAGTTATTTAATATATATTTTCAATATTAGGTGTTAGTAATATTTATCACTTTGAACTAGTTTTATAAAAGAGGTGTTGGTGTCTATTATTTTTAAAAATTAAATAAATTTTACATCATATAAATTATTTTAATATATTTTATAATAAATTTTATAAATATATAGTCTCATTTTATGGTATCTTTGTTTGTGATTCATGAGGTTGAAATCAACGACGAGCATGTTTCAGTGATTCTTAATAAATGAAGGGTGATTTGTTAATTAATTAGTTAAATATTGAGAAAACTTTAAAAGAAACAAAAATAAAATTATTTACATATTTATATCATATTATAGCAGTTAATAAGTTCTCATAGTCATCCATGATATAAATGTATAATATTGTTCAAGTAGATGGTTAAACCGACCCAAATAAGAACCTATCGTGACTAATGGATTATTATGAGGTGGTTTAGTTTTAATATGATTATAACAAAAGTATAATGATCTTATTTAGTGTTTATTAATGTGATATATTAAAATTTTATTAAATAAAAATAAAAATTAATGGGTATGAAAATATTACGTAATATGTATAAAAATATTTTCCTCTTAGTATGCTTATTTATGATGATTAATGTTAAAATGATTTCTTATTTATAATATTTTTAATAGAATTTAAAAATTATATTTTCAGAATATAAACCACAAAATAAATAAAATATATATTCAATAAATCTATTTCTATGACCATCCTTTAATGGTGGTTATGAAAAATGAAACAAGTCATTCATAGAGGCGGTACTTCGCATATATGCATAAGGAATGTTTTCATTTTTATATAGGATGGAAGGGGAATAGATAATGGTTATACCATCAATATAATAAAATTAAAATATAATATTTATAATTATTTCATTATATTTATATGGTTATAATGGGTTTTGTGGAGGGTGTATGGGAATGATAAAGAATAAAAGTAAAAGGGCAAGTAATACTTATATTGATAATTCAGATCATCTCTTGAAGTGTCATTCGGAAATGAATAACTTGAGGAACTTTATTGAGGATAAGGGATTCCAACAGTGCAGTTGGTATCAGTAAGAAGTATATTTTGAAGGGTTTCAAGAGATTTCATAACTATATGGGTGGCTTGAAGTGGGAAGAAATGAGATCCTTTTATAGGTGGAAAAGAGGGATAAATATTTGGAAAAGAATGTTTAGTAAGGGATAAGAATGGAATTTCATCACATTTAAGCGAGTTAGGTTGAGAAATGGTATGTGAGACATGTAGATACGACCTTAATACCTAAAAAATCATTATATAAGGTGTAAGGGTCCTTTTAATTTTGAATAATTTGATATACTTAATTTACCCATTTTTATCCATATTAATCTTGATTAAAAATTAACCGTTGTAATTATTTTATTACAAGAAAAATAATATTACCCTCCTTAAAAAATTTAATTTTATGAATATGAATTTTCTATCCATTTAACCAAATTAAATTTATAAATATGATAAAAAGAAAAATTAAATTATAATATATCACGTGTTAAAAAGCTATTTTTTTGTATAAAAATTTCATTTTAATCGTTTATTGTTCTTATTCTAATTTTACACTAGTAACCAATTTAAAAAGTGTTAATTCATTTTTATATATCTTAAAACATATTATTAGATTATTTTTTTGTAGAAAAATAAATTTATTTTAAAATCATAATCATTTGAAAAGTAACATTCTTAAAAAATAGTTTTACCATGGTATCTAATATTTACCTTGGTAACTTAATTTTTTACATGAAAATGAAATTTAACCCCTCACATAATTTTATCATGATGATTAAAAATATAAAAATCATATTATATAATCCAATTTCTAAAAGAGGTCAAAAATTAAATTTTATATAAAAACATAAAAATACAATTAGAGTTGTTTTTATAGTAAAATAGCTTTTTTTATAATATCAAATATTCTTATTCCAATTTTTATCAATCACTAATTAAAAATTTATTAACCAATTATTCATATAAAATATTTTTTTCATCACTAATCACATCTCTCTTGAAATAAAAATCTATACCTCATTAAAAGGAAATATTTAGAAAAATACGTTTCTAACTATAAAATGACAGTATTATTCATTGTTTCTGTACAAATTGAATTTCATTTACATTAAATATAGCTCTATTTTTTTATATAAATATTTCATAAGGAGTTTACTACTATTCATTATAATTAATTCAATGACAAGGATTTAACAGTCTAAATAATCCATGGTTTCATTTTAGTTTGGTATTGTGTGTGGAGAAAGCTATAGAACACATTGGCTTTTTTAAAGGTAATAATATATTAGAATTCCAGGGTGTCCTGATTTTAATAACATTTTGGCTTTATATCTAAAGGATTTATTTACTTGGAAGTTATTTTTCCTAAACCACCCTCTATATGTTCTTGTGAAATAATATTTTATGGTGACTAAATTTTGGGTATCATCAGTTTACACTCTTGAGGTAAATTTAGGTGATACCATCCAGAAATGTTGTGAAACACATTTTTCATTCCATTTTTTTCTATGATATAATGAATACTTGATTTCATTTAGCATGCATTTGTATGGGTGATTCATGGTTGGGGTTCTATATCACCCTCCAATGCTTTGGTTGGGATTCCATATCACATGAGATAATGAATTTTTTTGTGAACATGATGTGGGAAAATTTGTTTAACTGTGTGGTGTTTGAACATGATGCATGAATATTCATTCATATGTTTTTTTATGTGAACATGATTTGGGAAGCTATGTTCAAATTTTTTTTGGGTGGACATGATGTGGTAGTATTTTTCACAAGTTTTTTTGCATTACTGTGAAATGGGAAGATTTATTCAAAATTTTATTATGTGAACGTGATGTGGGAATATTTATTCACAAGTTTATTGTGTGAACGTGATGTAGGAAGATTAGTTTTCATGTTTGTTGTGTGAACATGATGCAATAAGTATAGTTCACATTATTTTAGATGAATATAATGTGGGAATCTTTGTTCATAATATTTTATATACTTATGTTTGTTCCAAAGATCCTTTTTATATTATAATTCATGTTCATGTTACATATCCCTTATATTTTCCTCTAATTATGATATAAGGATCATGTTTATTTTCTATTGATTATACACTCTTTTTCTATGGTATATTATTTTTATTTTGAGTTATCAAGTCCTTCTATAATGACTTATGAAAAACTCATATTATTCTATGTTCTTTTTAATATTAAAATTTTCCCTGATCATGTTTTATCTCATGCTTATTATATAACCCTTGATTATGTGTTGATGAGTTATTTTCCCTTTCTAAGTGTTCAAGCTCATAGATTTCTTATATTTTATTTCCCCTAGTTATAATGATGAATATAACCTATGCTCTTTTAGAAGTGTATCTAGTGCTGTTTGAATATGGATAAATGTTTACAGGTATCATAAAATAAGATACTTATATATCTAATACTTAAAGACACTAATCCTTTAATTCCCAGAATATTGATATTATTACAAGATATAATGATTTAGTTATGTATATTATTTAAAATATATATATTTTTATCTTGGTTCAATATGTTTGGAATCAAATTCTTGTTTACATATTTTATTGGATTAGTGTAGTTACTTTTTGGGATAAGGATTATATAACATTAGTGAAAACCCTATGAATAAATATAAGGGATATGTTTAAGCTTATTATAAGATCATGAAGTTTTAGTAAAGTATATATTGTCTGGTTATTTTAGAAATTACATTCCTATATAGATACTGGCATGTAGAGGTAGATATGGCACAAATGCAACTAGAGGTATCACCCTTGAAATGGTTAGTTAAGTATCAACTCAATCTTCACTCCTGTGAATAATGAGTTGAACTGAGACTGTACACCTAGCTAGACACTCTCAAGGGATATGCTATAGTTGATTACATTATCTTTAAGAACTATTATGAAGGATTTGATCGCTTTTTTATTGTATGGATAGAGAACCGAATAAGTGTTAGATAATGAATAGCCTATATTTAAACGTGTAATTTTATATTTTAGGGTACATATTTTATTTATATTTTATTCCATTTTTATTAATAGTTTTCCTTGTTATGTTTAGTATTAATATCATTAACCTTTATCAATGTTATAAAATGGATGGATCATAGAGAAACCAGGTTAGAAATTGGTGTGATGGGAAACGAAATGATTTTCCTAATGGTAAAGAAGACGGTATAGGAGTCGTGGTATAGAATCTTGTAGCATTTCTCACTCAACTATCTCAAGCTATGAATAATAATGTTAACCATTTTGATATCACAAAGGCACCAAGGAAGGTGAAACTTAAAATTGAATCCTTCATGATACCACATTCACCATCCTTTATTGTATCTTCCAATCCACTTATTATTGAGGAATGGATCAATATGATAGAAATGATATTTTTCATTCTATATTTCTCACAACATGTGACAGTTGTCCTGGTCATTTATAGTTTGTAAGGTGAGGTTGAACAATGGTGTACTCTCATTAAGAATAAAACCATAAATAAATATATAGACTCCATTTAATGGGAGGATTTCAAGAAATTATTCTTCACCAAGTATTTCCCTCATACTCTTTACACTAAAATCGAGAGACAATTTATAGAGATAAAATAAAAGTTGGATGATTTTATTAGTTCTTATGGTGGTAAAATCATGAGACTCACATGGTATGCCTATAGTTTTATCACTAATCCTAATATCATTATTTGATTATTCTTTAGTGGCCTAAAACCAAGTAATTTAAAGGCATTGGCTATAAGAGTCTTTGGATGTTGTGATGAAATTGTTTGATGTTCACTTAACTTGAAATTGGATGTTGAAAACATCATTATTCCAATGGTTGTGGATAAAAAAAAGTAAAATGGATATCTATGGGAAATAAAGTGATAAATCACAATTATTTAATTAATATCAATCTTCTATTTGAAAAAAAACTGGAATAATGAATATAAGAACTTGTTGAAGAGGAACGGGTGAATGTTTCAATTTTGTGAAGAAGGGCCATGGATCTCATGATTATCATAAGAAAATGGGTAACATAATAAAGGGGAATAATGTCCAATGTTTCAAATGTAATGAGAATGGAAAGTATAAAAAATTATTCCCTAATTCAAAGGATATTTAAGAAAATAGTCCCCAATATATTATAAAACAAAAGGAACAAGTAAAGTACTTTTCAATGACTTATGATGAAGTGGAACATGTTAACTAAGTGACACATATTCTCTAGTTTAAATTTCTTGTTCTATCAACACTAGTATGTCTTAGAAAATTTCTAAAGGCATCAAATATACACCAAAAAATTTTTATTTTTAGAGAAAACATATATGATTGTTGTAACCCAAGTTTAATTTTGTGGGGATATGCTTCATGAAATAATTATTATCCATTATTTATATTAATTCGAATTGATTATGGGAATTTATTGGATATCTCCATAAATAATTCATAGTAATCATAAAAATTAGTAGATTACATTTTATATTTTAAAACTACCTATGATAATTTTATTTTGAAAGGATGTCTTTGATAACTATTGGAAAAATAATTCTCTTATAGGAGTTACGATATCAAATCTTGAGGAATTCTTAGAAAAATGATCGTATAAAAACTCAATATTAGGAATAACCTATTCTGAGGATAAAATATATATTTACTATGTTTGTAAATATGAATCTATAAAATACATCATGAACCATTCCAATAACTTATATACCCTTAGTTACTAAGTGATAATTAAAATTATGGTGGGAGAATTTAATACCCTTAGATTTTGGAATATATAAATATATATATATATATATATATATTCTAAATACTATATTCGATAGATTTATCCACATAAAAAACCAAAATAAAAAAATCCCAAACATATTTATAATTAAGAAAATTTAATAAAAATAAAACCAATTATAAATAAAAATATTTTAATCGACTATAAAAAGCATACAAATTGTGATTAAGAACACTTGATGTTTTAAAATGGATTTTTTCAACAAAAGTGGTTTTTCTTTATATATATTGAATTTTAATTTAAAAGAGGAAATTATAATTTTTTAGAATTTAAAATGTACAAAATGAACATAATTTTTGAATTCTATATATCAAATTTAGCCTATGTGGATTTTTTGTTATTTTTATAAAATAACTACTTTTAGGTAAATAGTAAAAAGATACGAATTTTACAAATAATATCACTTTTATAACATTATCATAATAAATCTAAGAATTAAATGGTTTTAAACGTTTTTAAATAAAAATATATATTTATATAGTAAAATAAAAGATTGAAAAACGCTGTGTGGAATTTGTAAAACCCATAATTAATGTTTTGGAAACACAAGTAATATTTTACTCCAAAAACTGTTTTTATTTTCTTATATTAAAAATTAGCTTTTATCCCTTATAGAAATTAAATATAAAAATTTTGATTTAATATTTTAAATAAAAATGTTCATAATATGTAATAATTTCAGGACCCCGGGACACCCTGAGAGGGGAGGGGTGAATCAGGGTGTCAAATTTTTCTTTTAAATTAAAGGATCTTGTTCCCACATTGGTAGGAACTAGTTGAACCTGTATGATGGATATGATCAGCAATCAAACATTCGTATGCAAAAGAGATGACACAACAATTTTTACTTGGTTCACCACTAAGGGCTACGTCCAAGGAGCATACACCGATAAGTTGCCGGTCGTACCAAATTCCACTAATCTTCACTAGATGTGGATTACAATGGTTCGGGCACAGTCACTCTGTCCCAGGCTCACTGCCTTTACAAAAGTTCAGGGATAGCTCACTGCGTCCCTCAGGTCACTCCTGTTGACTCCCCCTGGCTCACTGCCTTTGGTGAAGTCCCACTCAATTTATAGACGTGAAGGTATCTTCATCATTGCTCAATGAATGCATCCTCTGTTATATGTAGATGATCTGTTGAAGTTCCACTATCACTTGTTAACTGATCTTCAACTTTCGTGAAGCTCCAAGACAATCAGCAAGCCTCAACAAACACCTGGCACGCAACACCAAGACGTCACACAGCTTTTAAGGATGGCGCGCAAGTTATAACTGGTGTGAAAGTCCTCCTCCAACACTTGCACGACTCAACCTTCTTCGAAATAAAACTTCCACGACTCAACTTATTTTCAACCCAAACCGATTTTGAAACCTAATGGAAACCTGTCGCGTAACCTCAATTCTAGCACGCAAGTATCACCAAATCACTTGCGTGACAACTGAACGGGCAGCAAACAACAGTTGCGCTGCTCCACCTTGCGCGACCCACCAACACTTGCGCGACTTCAACACCTGTGCGACGGGAGATCTGAATTTATTCAAGTCCAAAGTTTGTGTCAAATGAGGAGGGGTGGTGCTCTATTTATATTCATTCGCATACCCCGCGCGGCGGCGCGTAAGTCTTCCTTCAGCACGCAAGTCTCATCACGCAACCCTTCTATCCTCCTAGACACTTGCGTGACCAACTTCCAATCTTGGGCACCCCTATTTACTTTGCCATATTTTGATGATCAAAACACGATGGTCAAACGACGCACAAATTTCCAATCCTCTAAGGTACCAGCGTACAAGTCCTTTCACGGCGCGCAAGTCACTTTCACGACCAAACCAATACTTGTGCGACCCTCTTTCCTTTGACATGTTTTCATGTTCTCATTCTGTAAAACATCCGGCGCGCAAGTTTCCAAGCCTCCAAGGCCTCAGTGCGCAATTAATTTTTCCAAAAACACATTTCTCCATATTTCAAGTTTTGAGGCACAAAAATTTGGAAAACATTGGGAAACAGTGCCATCTTCAATACTGTTGTCTGCTTGAACTGTATGATCACTTTTCGGGTACACATTATGAACTTCCACTAAGGATTGAAAACAATCACAAACCATAATCCAACTCATTCATAGAAGACCATGGTTCCAACAATCTTCCCATTTGGGTTTATTGGCAATCAGAAAATAAATTCAATAGATCCTCATCCATGTGAAAACCAAAAATGCAAGAATCTACTCAGCCAACACTCTAAGTCTATGTGAGAAATGATCTGTGTAGAAAACAAGAGATGAGCTTGAATTGGGTTCCCATGTTTTGGAATTCTCAAAGACGCCCTGTCTACTGAGTTTCTTCTCATCCTCTAACCACTGAGTTCCTTTTCATCCTATGACTCTCTGAATGTATTCCTTTCTCTGAAGTTATTCCTTTCTCCCCCATTGGAAATAATCCCAAAGACCGGTAAATTGTTCAATGTTCAGCTCAAACCATTCTCCCCCTAGATAGTATCTCCCCCATAAACCTGCACCACATCCATAAACAGATAAAAACAGTTATCATAAATGGGGAGAGGGGAATTCTGGAACCTCCTTATGCAGTAGGAGGTGGTTGAACACTGAGGTTCAACCGATGCTTTTCAAACATAGCTGCTGACAGTGGCTTCGTCAGGATATCAACTACTTGTTCATCAGTTCCCACGTGATCCATTCTAATCACCCCTTGCTCAACTTTTTCTTTGATAAAGTGATACCTGATTTCAATATGTTTTGTACGAGAATGATGAATGAGATTCTTCGTAAGATCAATTTTGCTCTTGTTATCACAGAAAATTACCATTGGTTGATTTACCTTATCACCAATATCTGTAAGTTGTTGCTTCATCAACAGGAGTTGAGTGCATGCCTTTATGGCGGATATATACTCAGCTTCAGCAGTACTAAGAGAAGTACTTTTTTGTTTCTTGCTCAACCAGCCGACACAATTATTACCAATAAAGAATGCTCCACCACTGGTGGACTTTCTGTCCACAACATCACCAACCCAGTCAGCATCAGAAAATGCTGATAATTCACAGTCCCTTCCATCATCAAAGTATAATCCATAATTGTGAGTACCTTGAATATACCCCATGATTCTTTTTACTACTACCATATGTTTCACCTTTGGATTACTCTGAAAGTGGGCTGCAAGACATGTGGCAAAGACAATATCTGGTCATGTCGCTGTCAGGTACAATAGGCTCCCAATAATCCTCCTGTACATGGTGGGATCTACAGATTTCCCATCCTCATGCTTTTCAAGTTTGGTTCCAACTGCAATCGGAGTTGACATTGGTTTGGAGTCTTGCATATTAAACTTCTTCCACAGCTCTCTTGCATACTTTTCCTGAGAGATAAAAGTGTAGTCTTTCCTTTGAGTCACCTGAAGTCCCAAGAAAAATGTGAGCTCCCCAATCATTGACATTTCAAATTCAGATTTCATATGATTGGAAAATTCATCCACTGATTTATGCCTGCTGCCACCAAATATAATGTCATCAACATAAAGGAGAACCATGAACTGATCTTTCGGAGAATTCTTCACATAGAGATTGTGATCTACTCCTCCTCTTTTTAATTCCAGCTTCTTGAGATGAGAATCTAGTCTGGAGTACCACCCCCGTGGTGCCTATTTCAAGCCATAAAGTGATTTCTTTAGCTTTCAGACCTTTGATTCATCAGCACCAAGAATAAAACCCACTGGTTGTTCAATGTATACTTCTTCTTTGAGTACACAATTTAATAATGTTGTCTTGACATCCATTTGATATACTTTATATCCTCTTTGGAGATCCATGGAAAGGAACATCCTGATTGACTCCAGTCTAGCCACTGGAGCAAATGTTTCTTCAACATCAACACCTTCAATCTGAGAATACCCTTTACATACCAGTCGAGCCTTGTTTCTGATAACACTTCCATGCTTATCAAACTTGTTCTTGAATATCCATTTTGTTCCAATCACATTGTGACCTTTGGGTCTCTGGACAAGATCCCACGTCTGATTCTTGTCAATCTGATCTAACTCTTCATTCATGGATTTCACCCAAGATTTATCCTTTGCAGCTTCTTCAAATGAGGATGGCTCCCCAACTGAAAAAATGCAGAAGGTGTGTTATTTATCATCCTCCTTGTCTATGTGGGTGCATTCCTATCTCCAATTATGTTAGATGGATCAATTTCTGCTCTTCGATTTCTCCTGTGAGGTTCAGTCGCATTCTCACCATCCAAGATTTTCTCTTCATATTCTTCATCTGAGTCAACATCATGATGTGACCCCTGAGTGTTTTGTACACCTTCCTCTATTTCGATATTTGTATTTACTCTATGTTCACACTCATCATCATATTCTATATCATCATCATAACTATTATTGGAAGCACTTGGGGTTTTCCCTTCAATGATCTTAACATCATTTCTTTCCACAATCCTCCCCAAGCATTTATTGAGACACTTGTAGGCCTTTCTGTTCATTGGATATCCAAGAAAAATTCCTTCATCAGCACTGTCTCCAAACTTCCCTTGATTTCCTTCTTTATTTCAGATGAAACATTTGATTCCGAAAACACGGAAGTATTTCAACAAAGGCTTCCTTCCATGACACAATTCGTTTAGTGTCTTAGTTTCTCCCATATAAAGCCCCGTTCGATTCTGAATGTGCATTGCAGCTTCAACAGCCTCCTTCCAGTAATGGCAAGAGATACCACTCTCAATCAACATAGTCCTGGCCATATTGTTGAACTGTCGATTCCGACGCTCAACAACTCCATTTTGTTGTGGAGTTCTCACAGCAGCTACCTCATGCTATACTCCATGTTTTTCTAGGTAATTTTCAAACTCGATGGACGTGTATTCTCCTCCATTGTCATATCGCAGGACTTTTATTGTCCATCCAGTATCATTCTCGGCAATCCAGTGATAAGTTTTCATGCAATCAAGTACTTGTCGCTTCCTGTGAATCACCATTAAAAAATCCATTCTACTATAATCATCAATGAAAAGGAAGATGTACCTTTCTCCATAGGTTCCAACAACATTTATTGGGCCACATACATCTGTATGAATGAGATCAAGAAGATGTGATTCCCTTTTCTTCTTTGACCGATATGAACTACAGACCAGCTTCCCATGAATACAAGTATCACAAGACTTTTCCCGTTCAAGTTTTAGAATAGGAATATCCATGACTATCTTAAGCTTAGATATCTTCTCCATTTCTTGTTGGTTAATGTGCCCCAACCTTCGATGCCACAAATTGTTTTCTTCTTCAATAGACAAATACCAAGAGTTCACTTTTCTGTCAACCTGATATAAGTTTCCATCTATTCTATAGCCTTTCATAAGAGAATTCCCTATTTTTCCTTTTATAGTGCAACCTTTTTTATTAAAGGTTACTATGAGCCCTGAGTCACAAAGTTAACTTACACTGAGGAGATTGTGTCATAGACCGTCCACATAAAGAACTTCAGTCTTCTTTAGCTCCCCATTTGCAAGAGTAGTATTTCCACTGCCTTTAATTTTCAAAGCACCATTATTACCGAACCGTACTGTTCCATCAACCTTCTTTTCAATGTTCTTCAAAAGGTCATCATTTCCCGTCATATGGGAAGAGCATCCACTATTAAGGATCCAGGTGCTACTGCTCTTTGTAGCTTTGAGGGCTACTTCTGCAAGATTGGATTTCTCGATCTTCTTCTTCTCTTTCCATGAGATATTGGATTGAGTATAGGATAATGATGGACTTTTAATACTTTCTTCCACATAATCTGATACTTCATACCCATAATCTTCTTCCAGAGAGGAAAAACTGTTTGTGAGAACAACATGATCAGGAGGATGAAAACTTTCCCATATTTGAGTGTTGTATGAATTTATCCTGTCGTACCACTGCCTGTAATACATAGCTTTATGGCCAAAGTTAGAACAATTAAAATAGTAACCATAGAAGATATTTCTTCTATAATATGGAGGATATGAAATTGGCCTCCTTTGTTGACTTCCCAGATCTTCCCCATTCAAGTAGCTCCTTGCCTCTTCGTAGTATGACAAGGTATGGCCCAGATAACCACAGAACTGACACTTCATGAGAGGAAATGTCTTTTCACTTGAATTTCTCCTCATGCCTTCTTCCTTGGGATAATAGTTGAACTGCCTGTAATTTCTGAAAGTTTGAGGATAATTTTCAGTTCTTCTTTTAGTTTGGATTGAGGGTTTCTTTTTCAGCATTTCAGGTAATGTTTCAGCATGTCCAACTTTTATCTTGTCGTTCTTTTGGCTCTCTTTACTTCCAGCAGTTGATGTCTTATCTTCACAACCAATTCCACTCTTTCCCATGCAAGTGGATCTTTGATCACTTAAGATTTTTCCAACCCCATCTGAACCACACTTGGCTCTTGCTAGTAATTCTACATCTGAGAATCTTCTGAAATGAATTTTCTTCTTCCCCTCATTTGTCGTTGATTGACATTCAATTTTACTTCTAAGAGTAACAACTTCTTCCTTAAGTCCCTCAATAGTCTTGGACTTATCTTCTAGTCTAGATGAAAGGTCATTTATGACCTTTTCTTGTTCTTCAATTTTAAGATTTAGTTCCACTACATCATCTGTGCTTTCAAGGATTGAAGTCTGAACTCTCACTAGTTCTTCTAGTCGTTCAATCTCTGCTTCAAGCTCATCAACATATTCTGATGATTCTTCCACCATTTCCTTCCACTTATTACATCTCTTACATTTATTATGAATCTTGGAAAAAGCATCCTTAATTTGAGTCTTTGAATCACCATTAGAAATAATCTGATTATCTCTGTCTTTATTGATCAAGGGTTCTGACTTTTCAACTGTAGCCATCATGGAAGCATGCTTTCCTGTTTTAAATTCGGGTTCTTCTTTTTCACAAAATTCAGTATCCTTATCTTCCTCTTCACAGAAAAAACTCTTCCTCTGTATTTTCTTTCCAGATTTGAAGTCTCTCTTTTTGAAAAATATTTTTCAAGGCTTCTCGATGTTCTCATCTTCAATATCTTCATCATTGATCTTTCTTAAACATTTAGAGGCAATGTGCCCAACTTTTCCACAACGAAAACATGCGAGAGGTAACTTCCCTTTGAATTTACCTTTTCCCTTCTGGAACTTCTTTTCAATGAGAGAAATAATCTCTTTTTCTTCGTCATCTTCACCGCTACTATATTTTGAGATTTTTAGTTTATCCATGGCCTTGAATGCCATTTCCTTGCTCACATGAGTCATAAAATCTTCTGGTTTGACTCTCATTTCGTATTCTACCAAGCTGCTCAGTAGATCATCCAGAGAAAGTTTGGAAAGATCTCTTTCCTCATGGGCTGACACCTTTGCATTGTATAGGGGTGGAAGTCTTCTTAATATTTTATTTACAATATAATGATTTCTTCGCCTAGACCCCGAATTGCTCTAACCACTTCATTAATTCGATTCAAGAATGAGTCTGCATTCTCGTCTGGGTGCATCTTCAGATCATCAAACCGATTGTGCAGGACTTGTAATTTTGCCTCCTTCACTTTTCTATCTCCTTCATAAATATTTTAGAGTTTATCCCACATGGATTTTGCTGAGGTGAAACTCATCACCTTTAGATATATCTAATCAGAAAGAGCTGCGGTGAGTGCATTTTGTGCTTTAGCATCTGCATCAAGAATTTTCCTGTCTGTTTCAGTCATAAACCGGCCTGTTGGATCAGTGACTTGTATTCCTTGCACACTAGAAAAGAGAACTTCCTTTCTAAGAGATCTTAGATGAGATCTCATTATATTCTTCCAGATCTGGAAATTACTTCCATCAAAGTGATGGACTCCCCTGACATTGATTGCATTCTCCATGACGATAAAGGACAGATTCAACACCAGCAACCTTTAACCTTCCTCTGATACCACTTGTAGGACCCCGAGACACCCTGAGAGGGGAGGGGTGAATCAGGGTGTCAATTTTTTCTTTTAAATTAATGGATCTTATTCCCACGTTGGTAGGAATTAGTTGAACCTGTATGATGGATATGATCAGTAATCAAACATTCGCATGCAAAAGAGATGAAACAACAATTTTTACTTGGTTCACCACTAAGGGCTACGTCCAAGGAGCATACACTGACAAGTTTCTGGTCGTACCTAATTCCACTAATATTCACTAGATGTGGATTACAATGGTTCAAGAACAGTCACTCTGTCTCAGGCTCACTGCCTTTACAAAAGATCAGGGATAGCTCACTGCGTCCCTCGGGTCACTCCCATTGACTCCCCCTGGCTCACTGCCTTTGGTGAAGTCCCATTCAGTTTATAGACATGAAGGTCTCTTCATCATTGCTCAATTAATGCATCCTATGATATATCTAGGTGCCCTGTTGAAGTCCCACTATCACTCATTAACTGATCTTCAAATTTCGTTTAGCTCAAAGACAATCAGCAAGACTCAACAAACACCTGGCGTTCAACACCAAGAAGACGCACAACTTTTAGGGACGGAACACAAGTTATAACTGGCGCGCAAGTCCTCCTCCAACACTTGCGTGACTCAACCTTCTGCGAAATAAAACTTGCGCGAATCAACTTCTTTTCAACCCAAATCAATTTTGAAACCTAATGGAAACCTGTCACACAACTTCAATTCTGGCGCGCAAGTATCACTAAATCACTTGGGCGACTACTGAACGGGCAGCAAACAACAGTCGCGCTGCTCCACCTTGCGCGACCCACCAACACTTGTACGACTTCAACACCTACGCGACTAGAGCTCTGAATTTCTTCAAGTCCAAAGTTCATGTCAAATGAGGAGGGGTGGTCCTCTATTTATATTCATTCAGATACCCTGCGTGGCGGCGCGCAAGTCTCGGCGCGCAACCCTTCTGTCCTCCTAGACACTTGCACGACCAACTTCCAATATTGGGCGCCCCTATTTACTTTGCCATATTTTGATGATCAAAACATGATGGTCAAATGGTGCGAAACTTTCCAATCCTCTAAGGTACCGGCGTACAAGTCCTTTCACGGCGCGCAAGTCACTTGCGCGACGAAACCAATACTTGCGGATACCCTGTTGTCTGCTTGAACTGTATGATCACGTTGCTGGTACACGTTCTGAACTTCCACTGAGGATTGAAAACAAACAAAAACCATAATCCAACTCATGCATAAAAGACCATGGTTCCAACAATAATTTCAATTTCATTTTTTGGCACAATTTTTTTTATGATTAATGTTATTGACCATGATAATGGTAAAACAGTTATTATTAAAGAATTGTTTTATTAATATAGTGTAATTTTTATGAAATAAAATAAAATCATCACTTGTAAAAATTAATTTAATATAAATTTTAAATCAGTATAAAAATATTTTATCACTCATTAAATTTTTATTCAATAATAAATATGATAAATGAATCTTGATGGTGAAAACAACATTTCTTCTACAAAATAGTTTTTCTATATATTAAAATTTTCAATTTAAAATTAAAATTGAAATTATTTATAAATTGAATTATATTATATGGGATTAAATTTAGGTTCAGAATAATTGTATTTGGTAATATGTTTTACCATAAATTTTTACTAAAATATAATTTACTTAGGTAAAAACAAGTTACCATGGTAAAAATGAAAATGATAAAATGTAAAAATGAAGTGGTCAAATGGTTGGATCATGTTTAAAAAAAGATTTAAAATTATTTTTAAAAGATTTATTGATCTTATATCATAAAAAACTCAATTATTTATCATTATTAGAGATATTGACTCCTTAATAGCGTCACTTCATTATTGAAAATAATTGGTATTAACAAAAGTGTCATTTTATTCACTTATAAAAGGGGAACACTTACACCACTTCATGGCACACTAATACCTTAAAATTTAATCATAAATCTGTTATATTTTTATTCTACTAGAAAAAAATTTCATGTTTAAAAGTATCTGGTCTAAACTAGTTTTCATAATCCATTCATTCCCAAGGATACATCAAGAAAAAATTCAATGTCCTAACGTGAGTATTACATAATCCTTAACATTTTTTCCTCAATTTTTCACTTCAAAAAATTTCATAAAATTTTAATATAATGAACATAGTATAATTATTATACTAAAGTGATATTATATTAATTTATCAACCAATATTAAATCTTTTCCATAAACTAAGAAAAACAAAACAACATCGATCGTGTGTATGTGCAGACTACCGCTATAAAGAAACGATGGGGTTTGTTATCCCTCACTACCTGTTATGGTTGGTAAAAAATATTTATTTGAAAAATTAATATTCTTAATATTTATCAATTATTATTAAAAAATAATAATTTGTCATATACCTTCATTATATTCCATTTTTTGAGAAATGGAATCGTTAGTCATGCGTACGTGCAGACTACCTTCACCATGAACGACAAATTTCATTTTTCATCACCACCCTTCATGGATAATTATAAGAATTAATTAAATGAAGAAATATGATATTTATTAAATGTTTAAAATTCTTTAAATTTTATATTAATTATATATAAAAATATATCCCTACTTGTAAAATCATTATAACACACTCTCGTTTGGGTCGGTTTTACCACATAAGTGAACGATGTTATAATGTTTATATCACTAATGATTAAGTAATTTTATATAATGGTAATATCATGAAATAATAATTTATTTAATATGTTTTAATAATTATGAAAATGTGTTATAGATATTTAGTATATTTATTAATATATAATATTTCGGTCGTTAAACACATCGATATTATTTATTAAAAAATTTCAATTTCACAAATAATACATTTATCATTAAAAAATTTAAAATGGATTATTACGAATCATTAAAAATTCATAATTCTAATATCTTAGATAATCTGGGAATGATGAAATTTTTATTAATAAATAAGAATCAATAATTCCATCACGAAAGCAGTACAAAACAAGAAATAAGAAACAAAGTGTATAAATTGAAATATATTTTAATAAGTTTATATAATACATTTTAAAGATATTTATATCTATTATACATGAGTTTATATAATTGTCAAGTAATATGGAAACAATTTAAGGGCTTATTTATCTCATTTTCAAATCCCTGAAGCATTTTTGATATTGTACAACACTGTTTCTTTTATATGGTGTATTCACAAACAAATTGACTTCAAGTATAATGAATATCTTTAACTAAATGATATTTGAAAAAACTCAAACCCACAATTCCATATTTTGTTTTAAACATACATATATTTTAATACATCATAAGGTCTAAAAAAAACTCCAATGATCCAAATTTCAGGGTCATTATGAATTAGGTAAACATACATCTAAAAACATATTATGATATAATTTTCTTATAAAAATACTACCTAAACAATTAATTGTCTTATATGTATTTCTTTGATTGAAAATCCTAGGGGAAATGAGAAACATATGAATGAGTGAGCTATAAATCCCTGTAAGGTAATAATCAAGGATATCATGAGGAAAAATAGTACATGTGATTCAAGAGGAATATCATGACAACATATGGAGATAATAATCACACATACTCACATGGAATCAAGGAATGAGAAAATTAAATCCTAAAATCTTGGTATCATAGGAATGTGGAAACAATATAAAACATGCCATCATAAGTACATATAGAATAACATGAAATATGGATACTACATAACCATGAGATATTCATAATCATATCAGTAAATTTCATTACCAAGGTGTTGTAAAACATATTGCCATTTTTTTCACCAAGGTATCATAAAAATTACCAAGTCATGCTACCAGGGTGTTATAATCATTTCATTTATAGAGACTAATTAATTACACAAAGCATTGAAGCCTTGTCAAGGTTCACCCTTAATATTTCTAAATTCATGTGTGAAATATAGGAAAAAAATACATAAACCCATTAATAATCATAAACAAAAGCCATGTAAAATAAACGGATGTATAATGGAAATAAGTATCCCTATAGGTAAATACCCTTCAATCAAGATAATGAGTGATAAGGTATTTGCACCATAAAGAATGAATGATAAATGGTTTAGTAAATAACTTCACTATTAAATCAATGTATGGGTATATAGGTGAAAACCCTTAAAAAATAACATATATAATAATCCACAAGATAATTGAATTGGAATACATGTTATGCATTACTGATGATAAGAAAATACAAAGGTAGAGGTGGATAATTCTCAATATAGATCCCATTTACACCATACCATGTGTACATAGTGGCATAGACATTGAGGAAAAAGGTAAAATCCATGAAAAATATGTATAGTGATAGAGAACATGATCATTGTTTATAAATTGGGTGGAAAATAATCCCAAAAAAAGGATTAATTTGACAATCTGGGTAAATATCCTACAATCAACCTTAGGAACTATAGGATATTCATAATGAAAATGATAATACCCTAATTAATGAAATGATAGAAAGAATTAGTAGAGTGTACATTTATTAAATAGTGATATCAATTTAATGTAATTATAAATACATATATTCTAATCCTTTATTATGGATTATAAATACTATGTGAATTATCCAAAGAAAATCCTCTAGGAGTGTCATACTAGGTGTGCAATTGGGCCACTTTGTTACACACTGAGTGATGATCGAGTTAATATCTAATAAATAATTTTGGGGTTTATTAACCCTACTTATATATATGTTATATCTTGCATCCAATTATTTTTATCAATGCAAGGATTTCATCACTAGGAAAACCACTCACACTTTTCTTTAACAATTTTGGGATGGTTTTATGGAAGTGGGAAAGTTCGAGCATTATAACATCTTATGAATGTAGCATAATGAGAGGGAATTTTTGTATCTCATTGATAGAAAATTAAATAAATAATAATAATTAATTTTAATATAATTTCCCATTAAAATGAAAAGTAATTAAAAAGGATTTCAAAAGTAGTGGGAAAGAAGGAGTGAGGAACCCTTATTTGTGAATACTGGTGACTTGGGTAAAGGATATAATGAGGGTGAATAAATTAACTATCATTTAAAATATATCATATTGAATATAATACCATGGAATAACATAAATGTAATTTTATGAAAATTAAATTTAAAAGGAAAATATAAAAAAGTAATGAACTTGGTTAGGAAAATAGAGGATAAAGAAAACCCTTACCTCTCCTGAGCTTCTTCGCTTAGAGTTGACCCTTAGAACTAACAAATATATTCAAAATAAACGAGTTAGAAATAAAAGATACTCTATGAGAGATATATTCTGATTGAAATTATTATTTTTGTGTGGGATAATGAGATGAGGGGGTGGGTTTTATACATGAAGAGGGAGGCGATTAAGGGTTTAAATAATGATTATTTTGTTATTAAGGTCAACCACTTTTTGATGGAATTAATTTCAATGAATTTGGTTGATAATTTTTGTTAAAAGGATTATTATGGTCTTGAAAACCCTAAAAACATCTTTAATGGTGTGATTTTTATGTATTTTATGCCTTTATCCATTAATTTTAACATCTTAAATTATTTTACCTTTATAAAGGTAAATCAAATTTTACCTTGGTAACTTATGTCTTTGCCTAAGAATCAAATTTCCCTTGTTACCTAATTTGAAACCTATGATTATAAATATAAAACCCATTTTAATTGATTCTATTTATAATTTAAATAAAAATTAATTCTAAAATAATAAATATATAATACTTAAAAATAATATTCTTGAAAAAAATGCGACTTAGGTTCCAAAACATCAAACATAGGTTTATAAATGTAGATTAATATTTTAGAACGAATTTTATTAATACATAAGTAAATTTATGATAAATAAAAAGGATTAAAAAGTTTGAAGTTATGATCATATAATGATTAGGTCATAAATTTTACGGTTTTCTAAAAATAATATTTTCACCCTAAAATATACTTCATCAGAAAAATATAAAAAAATTCAACCTAAGATAATTTAAATGAGATGATTCTAAAAAAGAAGTATTTTTTATCCAAGTAAATTTCAAAAATTTATAAATTTAACATTCAATATAATCATATAAAACACATAAAAATAATTTATTTAATACAATTGTTGTTTACATTATTCTAAGCGATTCCATTTATCTTAGTTATTACCAATTAATTATTAAATAATTTATAATGAATAATTAAAAAAAGTAAAATATAATCTTTATAAGAAATTAATCTTCAAATTAAGTTAAATTTATCTTCTAAATACATAATCCTAAAAACATGTTTAGTGAAATAAACATTATAAGTAATTATTACAAGGCCATGTAATGATCATTTTACTTTTCTAAAAACTATATTATTAATACTTAATAGACTTTTTGTGGTGATAACATACTATTAATAATATGAAAATAATAAATATTTAATTTTTTTATTTTATTATCAAATAAGTTATGTATAATTTAAAAAAAATAATGCAATTAAAATTTTATTGAAGAACATGCATTTAAATATAAATATAGATTCTATGTTTATGAAAAAAATCAACTATATAATTTAAGAATAAAATTCATAAAAAAATATTCATTTTAAATCAAAGATGTTACATTCTACCCCCTTAAATAAATTGCATCCTTGCAGTTTTACTCTTTGATAACCACTTATTAAACCTAAATTTTCACATAAAATTTATATATATAATGAGAATAAAATGTAAACCTTAGTGATGTTAATCCAATGGTGTTATAATAGTTATTCTTAAACTAATTCTCTTGAGAAAAATTTTATTTACCTAAGGGTATATACAAAAATATTTTAAATTTAAATTCTAAAAAATAACCAAACTCGATCACAACACCAACTGAGATGCCCTGGACTCATACTTCTGGATCTGGTGCTAAACATACATACATTTAAATACATCATAATAGTTAAATAAAATTCCCAATATCAAAATAGTGTTATCTATTGGAATTAGGTAAATATCTATCTAAACTCATAGTACAATACATATGTCTTCCACAATTATTCTCCACACATCAAATTCTCATATACGTATCCCTTTGATTACAAATCCTAGGGAAAAGGGAACATAAGAAAGGGTGAGAAATAGAGTTTAGTATGAAAATAATCAAGAATAACATGCTGAAAAATTATTTATGTGAGTCAATATGATTATAATGATAACATAATGATTTAGGAATCACATATACTCACCTGGGAGCATCGCATGAGAAAACAAAATCATATAATCTTGGTATTATAGTAATGTAAAAATAACATAAAACATTCCATAAAAAGTACAAGAGGCATAAAATGGAAGCATTGTTTTGACATAAACAAGATTAATTAATAAGTATATCAACAAGTTTCACCACTAAGGTGTTGTAAAAACACATTATTAGGGTTTTTCACCAAGGTATCGTAAACAATTACTAAGTAATTATTACAATGTATCATAAGCATGACTTCTCTAGAGATTAATTCTTTACCCAATGAATTAGAGTGTTATCAGGGTGCACCATTCTTATGCATAAATTCATGTGTTCCATAGAGATAAAAACATATATAAACCCATCAATAACCATAAAATGAACACATAGAAAATAAAAGTTTTTACAGTTGAATTATGTAACCCTCTATGTAAATACCCTTTATTGAAGATAATGCTTACCCGAATATCCCAAAGGCTTTATATTTTTATTTATTATGGATAATAACCCTTTTAAGGGTTAAGGGGGAACCCTTACATGGAACATAGGCCCAGTGGAAGGAGTCCCATTACATGACCCAAAGGTCCGTAGGAACAAGTCCTTATACATGACCTGAAGCCAAGAACATGACCCTTAGAATTTACCTTCCCTATAATATGAAACATAGAATACATTAGCTCTCCAATTAACATGGATGGTCAACTAGAATGTCCCTAATGCAGAGATTCATGGGGCTTGGTATCAATGAAAATTTTAATACCCTCTCATTCTTCCAATCTAGTTAGCTTTGCTCTGGTTGATACTACTTGATATGAATCCTCTTCTGAGGCCTGATTCTATATGGTTTTTTTGGGCTCCTTCCAAGTATCTGTGGCCCAAGGCCCTATGGAACATAAACCTTGATGGCCTAAAGGCCCTATGGCCTGAAGGCCTTTAATGGCCCGAAGGACTTATGTCATGAAGTCCCAAACCAGTGGCCTGAAGGCCCAAATCAGATGAATAGTTCCTGATGATATAGTACTTAACAATACCTACTATTGTACCGCTATAGTAAAATCTATGGTAACCTGGAAATTAACTCCCTCACGGTTTAGAACCCAGGTCTCTTAGATGCCAACCAAGAGCCCTTACCACTTGGGTATGGGATTATTGGATTTTTTTACTTAAAATGAATTTAGTCTATAGATTTGTTACAACTATTAAAGAATTGGTGTGTCCATCATTACCATGTCATTATCTCACATACAATACAAAATAAAAGAAGAGGGAGTTAAAAATTGTGACTATTGCAAGTAGGATAATAAGGTGGATTAGAGAATTTCTGCTGCATGGTGAATGGACTTGATTCATCATACTCATCCTTGGTGGTCTATATCTACTGGAATGTGAGGAGAGATGAAATGATTGAGCATCTAATCTAGACACTATAATTTCTTTTAGGATGAGCTATCACCTTTATATTCATGCTACTTAGCACCAAAGTAGTGATTTCCTTTCTCAATCTGCCAGTACTGCCCGAGAACATAGAGGATGCACCACTAAGCCCAATGTTTCCATAAAAATATTTCCTGATATCAACATAACACATCATAATATAATTACATGTGGTTTCATGAATTCTAGTAGATTCCATCCCAATCATGGATGTCTAGAAAAGGACTTTGGGGTACCAGAAACACCGAACCCCAATGGTGATAACCTGTCCATCAGGAAGATCATAACTTTTATCAATAGAATAACTTGTCTTGGAGGTATCTAGATCATGGTCACAACCTAGAGAAATGTATTCCAGCTCATCCTTCATGTCCCTAAAAATTTCATGTTCATTAGTTGTAGTGATAGTGTAGCCACACTCAGTTAATATTTTCATGAGGGAATCAGTGAGGTCCCGACCTGCTAGGTGAAGTTGCATGATGAAATGTGGGAGAGCATAATGTAATAAATTGTCTATAGATTAATTAATAAGGTAATAAATAATGGTCCAATAAATTATATCATTAAAATATTAATACTGCACGTTATGATAAATATAATAATTTATATGTGTTTAACGTATCAAATTCAGTTTGAACAATTTATTTGTTACATTGATTACAATCAATCTTCATACATTAATACTTCTTACCGACAGAGTAAATTGTGGTGGGTTCTAGATAGTGGGACCCTCTATAAATATAACCCTCCTACACATAGCAGATTAAGGAAACATACAACATCTACATATCAGTGCATTGTGTAGAAGGAAGTCAGGTTTAAATTCCACCATTTCCTATTTTTACAATGGTCGGAGGTAAGTAAAATGTTCATTTTATTAAAGAAATTTTCTAATCCTAGAATTTAAACAATATTTAAAATTTCTTACATTTGGTATCAGAGCAAGGATTATACCTCATTCTTGTAATAGAACTTCATATTCTTTGCTTAGTAAAAACTATTTTGTGTTTTCGGTTTTGGAAATGATGCATTTCCTTGTCCACCATCATCCTCTTCATTTATTCATCTTTAATTATTAAAGATGTTTTACACATCCTTAATTCATTATTCATGATTTTTTGTAAATTTTATTAAAATTATGTTTCGCTACAACATTCCTAATTAAATAAAATTTAAATATTTAGTAAAATCATAAAAAATAATACATGTACTTGTTGCAATTTCAGTAATCCAAAGATATTTATATATTTTTATTTTTATTAGAAAAAATATTAAATTTAATTTTCATAATTTTCCTAAAGGTATTATAAATATTAAAAACTTAATATTTTTTCATATGGTTTGTTGAATTATCAAATTATAATTCAATAATTTATTAATTAAACTATTAATTTATAATTCTGTAATTTTTATAAATTTTATTAAATTGGGTTTTGCCACAACATTCATAATTAAATAAAAATTACATATTCATTAAATCACATTAAATAATATATGAAAAATTTAAAAAAAAATATCCCATATGAATTTTTATTATATTTTAATCAGATTAAATATTAAATTAAATTTTCATAATTTTCCCACATGTATTATGAATATTAAAAATTTATTATTTTTTCACATGGTTTGTTGAATTATAAAATTATAATTCAATAAATTAGGAATTAAAATTTTAATTTATAATTCTATGATTTTTGTAAATTTTATTAAATTTGGGTTTTCCACAACATTCCTAATTAAATAAAAATTACATATTCATTAAATCACATTAAATAATATATGAAAAATATAATAAATTTTATCTGATATGAATTTTTATTATATTTTCATTATATGAAATATGACATTTAATTTTCATAATTTTCCTGTAGGTATTATGAATTTTAAAATTTTAATATTTTTTAACATAGTTTGTTGAATTATCAAATTATAATTGAATTAATTAATTAGTTAAAATATTACTTGATAATTCTTGATTTATTTCATGAATCTATTAATTTAAAATTTCACCCAGAGATAATTTTATATTTTTTAGACTCATGTTGACATAATTTACTATGTAAATTATTTAATTTGGGCTAACAAGAATGCATTTAAATAATTAGCAATCACATTAATCATGAATTTATCATCTATGACACACCAAATGATATAACATTTTATGAATATTATGAGTGGTCAAACCATCTTAGTACAATGTTCATAAAAACTAAATTATGTGATAGCATTCACGGTTTAGTCGATGGACAAAATAATGTTCATAACTTGCTAAAATCTATAGATAACGGTCTATCTCTTCATATAAATAATTAGCAATCACATTAATCATGAAGTTATCATCTATGAGACTCACCACTATGAAAGGTGTGCACGAGCACATAATGCAGGTGAGGGATATTGTGGCTCAACATAAGAATCTTGAGGTTGATATTTATGAGATGTTTCTAGTGCATTATATTCTCAACACTCTTCTATATCGATATAGTCCATTTAAAATCTCTTATAACAGACATAAAGATAAATGGTCAATTAATGAGTTAATTACTTTGTGTGTTCAAGAGGAGGAAAGACTTGTGGTAGAAATGGGAGAAATCAATATACTTACAATGCACCATAAACCAAATCTTCTATGTTATGGAATGTTATATTAGGTGATATCTCAAAAGAAAGGATTCAAAGATTAGTTAAGAATGGGGTATATAATACTCTTTATTTCACTAATTTTTAAACTTGTGTGGATTTTAGTAAGGGAAAGAAAACCAATAAATCAAAGAAAGGTTCAAATAGAAGATCATTCATATTAGAAATCATTCATACATACATATGTATCTCAAAAATGGATTTATATAATCACAAATTTTTCATTTCATTCACTAATGACTATTCATGATATATGTATCTTTATTTGCTTTACAATAAGAATGAATCACTTAATGCCTTAAATATTTTTATGGATGAAGTAGAGAAACAATGTGGTAAACAAATTAATATCGTGAAGTCAGATCAAGGTTGAGAATATTATGGGATATGCACTAAGGATGGATAATTTCCTAATTCATTTATAATGTTTCTTCAAGAAAATGGATTAGTTGTATAATATACTATAGTAGGTTTACTAGACCAAAATTGTGTAGCTGAAAGAAGAAACCAAAAATTAATGGACATGGTATGAAGTATTCTTAGTAACCATATGATAGCTAAATTATTGTGTATTGATCCACTTAAGTTGGAATCATACATTTTGAATCAGGTTCCAACAAAAGCAGTTTTTAAAAAAAACTTTTGAATTGTTTAAGGGCGGGAAACTGAGTTTGTGGTCTTTACGCATTTGGGAATTTCCTTCAAAAGTGAATATTTATAATCCACATGAAACAAAGTTGTATTCTAGAAATATTTTTGGCTATTTCATTTAGTATTCCAAAAGTTTTAATGGATATCATTTTTATTGTCTATCATTGAACACTATAATTATGGAATCAAAAAATAAAGAATTTCATAAAAATGACCTGATTAATGGGAGTGATCTTATCAACAAAATTTCTAATAAAGAAAATTAAAAAGATCAACCCTCTAGATCATATGATAGATTGATATTTAATCATAAAAAAACTTATTTTCAAGAAAATATCATTGTACAAATGGTTGATAATCATCCTTTAGATCAAATAGTTAAATAATCCAAAACCCTTGAACAACTGGTTGAAGCAAAAGTTCCTCAAGAAAATAATGGTTAAACATTGAGATAATCTATAAGAATGAGAAAAATATAAATTTTCAATGATTATATTATGTATATATAAGAATCTTAATATAATATTAGAGCCAAAATGATCTTGAAACATATTCATAGGCCATTAGTTGTGAGGAGTCAAATATGTGGTGCGATTCCATGATTGAGGAGTTGAATTTTTTGAAGAGTAATGATGTTTGGGAACTTATTGGGTTTCCATTTGGTGTAAAACCTATTGCTTGTAAATTGGTTTTTAAAATGAAGAAAAATTCATTTGGTATCATTTAAAGAAATAAGTTTCAACTATTTTCTAAAGGGTTCACTCAAAAGGAAAGGATCAATTATCCTGACATATTTTTTCTAGTATCCAAAAAGGATTACTTATGCATTATATTAGAATTAATAGCTCACTTTTATTTTTAATTACATAAAATGGATGTGAAAACTGATTTTATGAATGGTAATCTAGATGGGGAGGTATACAGGAAACAAATTAAAGGATTAATCTCTAGTAATTGTGAGGATTTTGCGTGCAAGATCAAAAGTTCAGTCTATGGTTTTAAATAATAACTTTGATAGCGGTATTTATGATTTTATAATGTAATTAGTTTATTTTGGTTCAAAGAAAACATTATGTATCAATGTGTATACCTAAAGGTTATTGGGAGTAAATATTTTTTCTTTTTTATATGTAGATGAAATTTTACTTTCCAATAACGATGAGGGTTTTCTATATGAGGTTAAATAGTTTCTTTCAAAAAGTTTGGACATGAAATATATGGGTGATTCATCCTATATCATTGGATTAAATATTAATAGGTATAGTTTGAGAGGTGATATAGGCTTGCCTTAAGAAACCTATATTAATAAAGTCTTTGAGAGATTTTATAAGAAAGACTATGCACCAAGTATAGAACCCATTGTCAAGGGTGATAAATTCAGCATGAACCAAAGCCCTAAAAATGATTTTGAATGAGAATAAATGAAATCCATTCCATTTTCTTCCACAATTGGTATTTTAATGTATGCTCAGGTCTCTAGGAGTCTGTACATTTCATGTTTAGTAAGAATGTTAGGGTGATATTAGAGTGATTCGTGTATAGACCCCTGGAAGGCCATGAATAAGGTATTAAGATACCTAAAAGGGACTAAAGACTATATTATTATATATAAACACACTCACAATTTGGACGTAATCATATACTTAGATACAAAATTTTCAGGTTCTGTTGATTCATGAAAGTCAACTTTAGGATATGTCTTTATGATGGTTAGAGGATCTTTGTCATGGAAAAGTGTCAAACATACACTAATAGAGACTTGTACTATAGAATTTGAGTTCATTTTATGTTTTGAGGCCACTTCCCATGGTGTATAGATAATGAGTTTCATTTTGGGACTTAAGGTTATTTATTTTATTTCCAAGTCATTGATTATATATTGTGACAATTAGAATACTATCTTTATGGCTAAGAATAAAAAAAGTGGGACTCAAAGTAAGCACATAGACAAAAAATACTTATCCATTAGGGAATGTGTTAAAGATAGAAAGCTGTTCATTTAGCACATCAACACTGATTTGATGATTGCATATCCATTGACTAAAGGCATTCCTCCATTTAAATTCAAGGATTATGTAATATGTATGGGATTTAGTTATACATTATAAATTTTTTGAATTTTATTTGAAACTCTATATATTTAAGTATTTCTCTCTTCAGTTTAATTGTATACATTCATTACTTGAGAGATATTTTTGGGGTTGCAGAATAAACCATACTGTTAAGGTTTGTTCATATATAGAATAAACCATGTGGTTAAGGTTTATTCATATATTTATTTAAAGATACATGATATATTGTTATACATGGAAGACAATACTCATTATTTAGAGGAAATACCGCTATGATCCATTTATCATGATTCTTTATAAAGGGGGAGATTGAATTTATTCACATTAATTTGTTTGGACCAAGCGGGAGAATGTAATAAATGTTCTATAAATTAATTAATAATGTAACAAATAACGGGCCAATAAATTATATCATCTAAATATTAATATTGTACATTATGATAAATATAATAATTTATTATATATGTATTTAATGTATTAAATTCAGTTTGAACAATTTGTTTATTACATTGATGGAAATCAATATATATACATTAATACACCTTTTCAACAGAGTAAATTATGGTGAGTTCTTGATGTTAAAACCCCCTATAAATATAATCTCCTTGCACTCAAAAGATTAAGGAAACATACACCATCTCCATATCTGTGAAGAGTGTAGAAGACATTCATTTTTTAATTCAACCATTTCCTATTTTTACAATGGATGGGGGTAAGTAAAAGGTTCATTTTATTAAATAAAATTTTCTATCCTAAAATTTTAACATTCTTTAAAATTACTTACACATAACCCTCATAAATTGGGACAGTGTGAGTGACACTGTCTTGAGAGTCAAGTAAAATATCGGTTGTATGACCACTGGCATAAGAAAGAGGAAAACCTAGATGGAAACATGCATGGAATGTGTATTGAAAGTTTTAAACATAATTTGAGTCATTTTCTCATGATTAGACTTGGGGTTTTTTGAGTGATTCGGTTAGTAAAATCGGGTGCTCTTTAGGGGCCCCATGAAGCTCGTTATAAATGGTATGATGCCAAATCTCTTCTATTTCATCCAAGTTGCTACAATAACTTTCTCAATTGGGTATTTAAGTGTCAATATCCCACACTTTGACTGAACCTCATCACCAAAATAAGAATCCCTCTATCCTATACCAACCATCACAACAGTGTGATGTGGGTGACCAAAAATATTAAGGAACAAAACCCTAGGTGCTTCATCTCCAGCAAAACCGTCCTTAACCATTCAAGTTTCATTGTCATAGATTAGGGGCTAAATATCCTCGATATCTACCACATTTTATCAGAAGTTTAGAAAAACTATGAATCAGCGTTTGAAAGAGTATCCAGTATGTGAGGAACAAATCTAATCCACGTATCAGTCTCAGCCTTGATGATAATGAATTATGAAGTATTTACACTATATAGAATGAATGGTATATGGTTTTGTAAATAATTTCCCCATTTAATCGATGTATGGGTATATAGGTGAATACAAATTAAAAATAAATAATGACATATAGTTATATCAACAATATAAAGGCATTGAAAAATATATATTCATAAATGATGACAAGGAAAGACAAATATAGGGATGGATTATTCTCAATAGAGATCTCTTTTCTATCATACCATGTGTATATGGAGACATTGACATTAAAGAAAAAAGTAAAATCCTTGATAATGATAGAAAGTGATTGAGAACATGATTATTGGTAACAATAGGGTGGGAAAGAATCCCCTTCAAGTTATCAATACAGTTATCTAGCTGAATATGTAATAATCAACTTTAGAAAATATCGGATTTCCACAACGTAAAGGGTAATACCTCAATTTAAGGAGTGGTAATAAGAAGCCGTAGAGGGTAATTTCATAATATTAGGATATCGATTGAAAGTAAATATCATTCCATATATTCCAATACTTTATTATGGCTCATAAAGAGTATGTGAATTATCTAAAGAAAATACTTTGTGAGTGTCAAACAAGGAATGAAGTTAGGCCTCTTTGTCATGCACTAGGTGATGATTCAGTTAATACTAAACCCAGCCTTTTTTAGTTATTACCCCCATGTACATATTTTTCATCACCTACATCCATTTTTTGTATAAATACAATGTTTTAATTTCTAGGATAAGCACACACACATTTCTTCACCGGATTTAGGAGTGGTTTATGTTTATAAGAAAGTTTGAGCATTATATCGTTTTATGAAGGTAGTATAATGATAGGGAATAATTTTCTATCATTGATAGCATAATATAGAAATTATAAGAATAAAGTGAAATAGCATTTCCCATTAAAATGAAAAGGAATTAAAAACTCTCTCAAAAGTAATGGGAAATGAGGGATGACAAACTCATATTTTTTTAATGTGACAGCTTAAACACAGGCTACAATGAGAGGGAATAAGTAAAATCTCCATCAATACATATCAACTTGAAGATAATATCATAGAATAATAAGCATGATATATTTGATTAAATAATGTAATGTGAAAATATAACAAAATAGAAAATTCAAAAAAGAAAATGGAGGCACTATATGAAAAATTGAATTTTGTGGTGGTTTTTCAGAGTTAGTTTTCAAAACCGCCCCTAAGTATATTATTAACCTTTTTTAGCAGTGAAGTTTTAAAAGACACCACTAAATGTTTATTATTATTATTATTATTATTATTATTATTACTACTATTATTATTACTATAATTTATTTTTAGCTAATGTTTTTTAATTACCACCTCTAAAGCTGATTTTTTATATATATTTTAAAAAATTTAGCGAAGGTTTTTAAAAAAGACCATGATTTAGCTAGGATTTCTTAAATACCACCACTAAATTAATTCTAAAATTATTAAATAATTAATAATTAATTATTTTCATTATTTTATAATTATTATTTTTTACTTATAATTATTATTTATTATTTATAAACATTTATTATTTATAATTTATAATTTAATTAATTATTATGTTTTAATCATTAATTATTTATAATTATAAGTTATTAATTATTTAAAAATTAAATCCATTCTAGGATAAGTTTAAAATCAAACTTCAACATCAAATTATCATAACTTTTGATATGGGTGTCTGTTTTAGAACCATAATTAGTCAAATAGAAGCTTATGATATTAACTATAATGACATTAATTAATAATTAATAAAAATTAATGGAATAAAATTTAATTTTTTAAGAGAAGTTTAAAATCAAACTTTAACTTCAAATGGACATAACATTTGATCATGGTGTCTATTTAGGCTCTACAAGATGTAATATCAAAACATGTAAAAAGATAACCACCATGTTGACTAGGTAAACCTATCATTGCTTTTTTTAAGCTCAAAAAAGGCCATGAATGCCTCTAGATTTTTTTGTTCAGATACCATGATTTTTGAAGATTTTATGTCATTTCAGATTCGTTTAAGAGTGCCTTCATATGTGGGTCGAGTCATATATGATTTTATTTCATGGATTTACATTTATATTGATTTGATGGTGTAGCAATTGTTTTGGATTCCCCCCTTTTGGTGATTTATTATATATTACATATATATATACATATATAGTTGTATAAATTTATGTATATTTATTTTAAATTTATATATATGTATCAATATTTATAAAAATATATATATAATTGTATCCATGCATAGATATTTATATTTATTTATAAATATTTTTCTATATCTATAAACATTTATAAATATTTATATGTATTTATGTTTATATATTTTTATATATTATGCGGGTATAAATTTGTAGATATTTCTATTTACTTGTGTTTGTATATATATATATATATTAATATACGACTATATATGTGTGTGTATTTATATATATTGATGTAATATAATTATGTGTTTATATATATTTTTGTAAATTTCATTATATGTATATATATTTATCGATATTTATATCCATTTATTAATATTTATACACATTAATGTATATTTATATATATGATGTTTGTATATATATTTATACGTATTTTGTTGGTTAGTGTGTGTGTGTGTCCATAGTTATATTTATATAGATTAATGTAAATTTATTTATATTTATATATTTTTTTAATATATATATATATAATAGTATTTAAGTAAATTTCCCCATATTTATATATATATATACTATTTATAATTTATAATTTATAATTTATAATTTGTCATTTGATATTTATTTTTTTTCTTTTTTATTATTTCTTATTTCCTATTTCTTAGTTATTATATATTTAATTATTATTTATTATTAATTAATTGGTTAATAATTATTTATATATTTATTATTTATTATTTCTTGATTTATTATTTATTATTAAATTTTCATTTATTATTTATATATTTATGTAATTTTTATTATATATTATTACATATATTTTTATTTTTTTATTAATTTAATATTAATTTATTAATTTTATGTTACTAATTTTTTAATTATTAATTATTTTTTAATTATTTATTAATTTATAATTATTTTATTACTTATTTATTAATTATTTATTATATATTCATTAATTACTTATTATTTATTATTTATTATTAATAATTTATTTATTATTTATTTATTTATTTATCATATATTGATTTATTATATATTATTTATTTATTATTAACTTATTACTTATTATTTATTATTTATAATTTATTATTCATTGTCATATTATTTATTTATTTATTATTTAATAATCATTTGAATGTTATTTCTTAATTATTATTTGTTTCATATTTATTGGTTATATATTATTTGTTTTTTGTTTATTATTATTTATTATTGTTATTCTTTAGTATACTTATTTATCCATACGAAATTATATGTTTTCGTCTGTATATATATATATATATTAAATTCTATTTACTCACCACATGAACAACATACTAGAGTGGAAAAGTAATTATAGAATAACCAAGAGGTGAGGTATTAAAATCTTACCCAACACATATATATTGAATTTTTTCATGGCATGCATGAAATATGCATGTATGATAGGGTAAATAAATGATTAGTTGTCACACCCAGTTTTTCAAGTTTGGGTTTTGATCCGGTTTGTTTCATATCCTTGTATTTTTCTCGGGTTTTGGGTGTAATCAGTGTTGGGTTTTGAAGTGTTTTAATTGTATAATCTTTTCCTCATGGTTGGTCCTTGGTTCGTTTGGGAGTTTCTAGAGAAAACATAGAATTTTGGCTTGAAAAGGCACTGTGCATGGTTGGTGCATGGTTATGAGTAATCGTGCGGCCGAACCCAAGTAACCATGCAGTAGGTATAAAACCTACCACACGGTTGGCATACGACTGTGTGGTATCTTAGGAGTGATCGTGCAGTCGTTCTTATGTTTTTTGCACAGTTTAGAATACGGTTTAATAAATCGTGCGAGTCTGCGCAAAATTAAAATTTTAATTTTTCCCAAATTTCCCACTTAGGATATTAGACTTCTTTTTCACCCAAAATAGATTCCCTTGGTGAATATAGACCTTGGGAGGGATCTCCCATGTTTCCCAAGCCCTTCCTCCTCCTCATTTGATGTACATCTAAGAAACCATCAAGGTGAGGCTACTATCCCTAGGTATTTCTCTTCTCCCTTCTCCTCTCCCTTCCATCTTCTTTCATTTTATCTTTGTTATCTATTCTCCCATGAACATTATCAACCTATGGTTTTGTTTTCCCATGATTTCTATGGGTTTTTTGTTCGCTTAGGGATGGTCTTCAAAGATTTAGGGTTTATGAACCCTCGTGGAATGTTTTCGGGAGTGCATTTCCATTTCTCCATGGATTTGAGGTAGGTTTCCCATTTCACATGCCTTTATAATTTATGATTCATATATTTCATGGTATTATTACCCTCTATACATTCTGAACATTTTTTATAAGCCTTTAATAAATTATTGGGTGTGCAAAGTAGCGTTTAATGTATATTTTTATGGTAAATAGCCATGTTTTGTTAAAAATGTGCACACCACGTATTTTTTTAAATATTCCATTAGTTTTTAAATGTTTTTTGTGATGTTTGGAACCTGGTTTAGAAATGGAATTAAATTTATGGCATGCAATTTTTGTTTTACACCTTGTTAAGTGTCAACTGTGATTTTTTTTGTTAAATATTGCATGCCTTGTTTTTGGTAAATTGATCGGTTGGATTTTATGTGATAAGTGTGATTTAACATGATTGGATGGATTTATAAATGTATTTGTAGCATGAAAAATGGTATTTTAGTTTTCTTTATGAGGTTCCCAAGTTGGTTTTGGTTTATAAAGAGATGGATATTGGTTTTTAGAATGTTTTGGCATGAGTTGTCAATAAATGGCCCGTTTAGCATTTTTTATAAAAATGGTTTTTCCTTGGATGTGTAATCTGAATTTTTTGAAGGAATTTATAAATGTTTTTATGTGTAAATTGGTGTGTTTAAACCTATTTATAAAAACTGTGGTTTATATTAGTGATAAATGATGGTTTTTTGAATATTCAATGAAGGCATGTTTGGCATCCTTGTGTAAATGTGGAATGATTTTATTATGAAAACCTCATTTGATATTCCTAATTTTTTTTAAGTGTATATAATGGATGGTATATCCTTTATATGGAATCCTTATGATCCATTATGAGAGTGCCTCTAGTTTTACTCTTATTTTCGGTTAATTTTACGTCATTAGAACAGTCCTTGGAGTGTCTTGGGGTGATTCCTATTGTGAATTATTATTAAATATATGTTGTGATTGGATGATCGACTAGCATCGGTTGTCTCACCCCTATTATATACATGATACATGGGAACCTATAATATTGAGATTATTTTATAAGAACTATTTTTTCAATCGTAGTGGACGGACTAACCAATGGCCCATAGTTGGTGGGTATATTTGGGTTTATTACTATGGGATTGGACCCCTCGGTCTGTCATGAGTTAGGGTTTCCAGGAGTTTGGACATTTTGATTTTCATCATGTGTGGCATGCCAATTGGTATAGAGTCTCATGTATTAGTACATTCTATATTATTCTTGATCTCCTGAGTTCATCTATGTCTATTGATTTTAGTTTGTTGCAGTGTTGGTTGATATACTTGTATGATTATTTTCTATTGCCCTTATTATGTGCCAACTGTAGTGCTTTTATGTGAATATTTTTTTATTTTAAAGTGATGGGTGGTTTTAATATGGCTTTTGAAAACTATTTTTCAAATAAAAGTGTTTCATACTCTTTTTGAAAGTCAAAATGTAAACAACACTTTCCCCTTGAAAATGATAATGTATATCTAGTGAAATGAACATGGTTTTAGAAATGAATAAGGGAAATGAGTTGTACTTTGTTTTTAAGTAAAATGGATAGAAAAACATGATTTTATATATTATATTTCAGACTTGAAATTGATGTTTCTTTTATTCTAAAGGAGGTGCATTGGGAATAGACTACCAGGATAGCCTATTGAGTTTTAATACTCACACCTATAGTTATTTTATGTTTTTAGCCCTTTTACTAGTTTTATCTTGAGTTCGATCGCCTTGAGCGATGTGTTATCATTGTGTTGGAGAGTGACTAGGGTGGCATGTGGAGTTATTTTGGTTGTTAGGTTTGTTCGGTTTGGTTTTATTGTTAATTTTTAATTTCAGTTTCATGTATAATTTACGTTCGATTCGGTTTCATTTATATATATTGGTTATCCATTTCTTTCTGTTGTTTATTTTATTACTTGGTTATTGGGTGAAATCATTTCCTCATATACTCTGATGATGCCTGGAACTAGTTTCCATCCTGTTGGAGTTGGGAACACCCTTTGGTCCATGCCATAGATCGGCTTGGGTGACCGATTCAGGGTGGACCCAGGTTGGTTTGTGACAAAATGGTATCAGAGCAGGTCGACACTTAGTAGACCTTACTTTTCAAAGAACCCTTTTTTATTTAGGGGCTGTCAAGGTAGATGGACTAGGGTTGTTGGGACTTGAGAGGTAGGTGCGGGAAGAGCATCGCGAACTCTTTCAAATTTCGATACTCATATTTCTAGGGGAAGTCTGGTTTTAGTAGTTTCTTTGGTTTTTAGGTATTGTTTGGTGATTGGGATAGGACAAGGGTAGTTGGAATAATGGTGTCCGTGAGCTTCCAGGGCTTGTAAATCCATGTGTATCTAAGGGATAGTACTATAAGGCTCTCCGTGTTGGTGGTGTGTTTGGCATGTGGCCGCCAACCACATGGTCAAGTCACCCACCGACACTAGTTCCCTTTTTGTGGGTCTCTTAGACCTTTATTGAATTATAAAAATTATTTTGATAATTCATGTGTAATAATTGTGTAATTGGTTTTTAGAGGAATGGTTGGATTTTAAAAAGTGTTTGAATATGATTAATTTGGTTTTGGAAATGGGTTTTTAACAGAAGGTGTTTTTCAAAAAAGGATTTTGGTCTTTGAGGCTATCGATTTATGAAAAGTGTCTTTGGTGAATTTTTGAAATGTGTAAAGGGATGTTAGGAACGTAATGTTTCTTTTGGAAGTTGTTTTAAATATAATAGAATGGGTTTTTAATAAAATGGTTCTTGATAAAGAGTGGTTTTTTGAGATTCTAGAAAAAAGTTTTGATAAATATGAAAATGGTTTTTGACTTGGTGGTTAGTGTTCCCTTAGAATGTGCATGATTTTTTTGCCTCTAGTGTTTTAATGTGTGCTCACATGCATGTTGGTATATGGGAATGTGGACGGATGCCTAATATGGAATGATTTGATGTGTTCTTAGGGTGGTACAAAAATGTGCATGTGAGTGACACTCGATGAAACACCAATGGTGAGTGTGAAAATCCAGCAAGTTTGTTTGTTTTTCAAAAGTATTTTGAGCTTAAAATTCGTATTGTTTTTGTAAACTGATGATTATGTGGTTTTATTTTACTTGTATTAAAAGTGTGGTTTATTTGGTATGCTTCCTCATGATCTGGAAGAGATACTCATGTTGTATCTTGAGATGGAATCTTATTGGTCGCTTGGTTTTGGAGAAATGTTCGGTGGGTTTCTAAAGATTTGTTGGATGTTGTGATGTGGCTATGTATAGTCCTTTTTGGGCAATCATTATATTTGATCTAACTATGTATTCTTTTCAGATTTTAAATCCACATCTTCAAATGATGCCTCATCTCATTTTTTGGAATAGAGATCTATTTGGGCTCAATTTAAAGTGTCTTTCCATTATAGTGATTCTATCGGTTGTAGGAGTTGTGATTAGTGATATTTGGTGGGTGTTGTTTTGTACCTTGTTCATTTCCTCTTTGTTTGGAGTGATAGAAAATAGTTTTGTGTATCTCCAAGTTCCTATTTGGGAAAAAGTGTGTGGTTTGAGGAAGAGAGTTCTGTGGTGTATCTTGATCTGTTGTTTCTGCTTGTGAGTTTTATGTGGCACAATGTGGAACTAAGGGAAAGAGTTTTAGTTATAGATTAGTAGATCCTGAATATGAGGCAGTAGATGTTTCAACCATCAGAGCTCCAGCTATAGGTCCCGGGGTGAAACTGGTGCATATTCAAGAATCTTGGAGGTTTAAGGAGTTTGGATAAGTTTATGCCCCTACCATTGCAGTAAAGAAGTTTCAGTATGTCTATTATGGTTTCTCATCACGATAGATTCCATTTGGTTTCAAAGAGCAAGGTTGAATTTCCACTCATGCAGTGTCCATGGTTGCACCTTCTAATATTGTGAGTTTCTGATCAATTCCCTTGTGTGTACCACCCATGTGAATTGGGTGTGGTAATGGTTCTATCTATTTGTAGGTGAAGGGTGATGGTTATTTTTAGGTTTTGGATTCAGTGGTTTAATCATCGGTCCCCTTCCCTGCCTTCCCTGAGTGGCGAGTGGGGGGGTTGATCAATGCAGAAAATGGGCCTAGTTCTTTTCCCCTCCATTCGGGAGTGGGTGATTTAAATGTTCATGTTGTGCTCCTATTATCTTGGTTTAGTAGGTTTTTGTGGGAGAGTTTTGTTGGGAATGTGTGGGAGAGTCTGAAATCTAGTTCATGTCGCATTCTCGTTTGGTCATTATAGGTGTTCTCTAATGGTGGGGAGACCCACTGTTGGTCTTGTAGAGCTTTATTTTAAGGTTTTCTCAGATATTAGTTGTTTTATAATAGTGGGGAGTCCATTCAGGCCTTCCCTAAAAAATTTTGTCTTTCATGAGTGCTCTTCGGTTTGGGTGATCATTGGGTTCATTGGGATAAGGCCCAAAAATCCGGTCCTTGGTGTGTTTTAGGTGGTGTCTTGATTCTTACATTGATTCTAAGGATGTGGATGTGGGTTGTTGTCTTATTTCGGGGAAAAGGATTAAGTTTTTTTAATGGTGGATGAGATGTCCTTGGATTAATTGGTCGGATAGTGTTGATAAGGAATCCTTAGAAATTGATTTATCATCTGGGAATGTAATGGCTTTCTGGGGGTGGAAAGATTTAATGATGGGGGGAATTTTCACACCCAGTTTTTCATGTTTGGGTTTTACAAAAATTTTTTGGGGTTCAGTTATTTTTCTTGGGTTCTGGGAGTAATGGGTGATGTTTTTGGAAATTTTTTCTTCTCTAATATTTCCCTCATGGTTGGTCCTTGGTTCATTTGGGATTTTCTAGAGATAACACAGAATTTTGGCTTGAAAAGAAACTGTGCACAGTTGGCGCATGGTTAGGAGTAACCATGTAGCCAAACCTAGGTAAATGTGAAACAGGTATAAAACCTACCACACAGTTGGTTCATGGGTGTTCGGTCTTTTAGGAGTGACTGTTCGGTCGCTCCTATGTTTTCCGCATGGTTTAGCACATGGTTTCATAAACCCTAATGCCAAACCGTGTGAGTCTTCCCAGAATTAAATTTTCAATTTTCCCTAAATTTATCCCTTGGGATTTTAGACCCCTTGTGCACCCAAAATGGCTTCCCCTGGTGTGTCCGAACCTAGGGAGGGCTCTGCCATGGTTCCCAAGACCTTTCTCATCCTCCTATGATGTAGATCTGAGAAACCCTTAAGGTGGGGCTACTTTCCCAAGGTATTTCTCTTTTCCTTATCTTATCCCTTCCCTATTCTTTCATTTTCTCTTAGTTATCTCTTCTCCCATGGTCATTCTTAACTTAGGGTTTTTACATTATTTTTATTGGGGTTTTGTTTGTTTAGGGCTTGTCTTCATTGATTTAGGGTTTATGAACCCTCATTGAAGGTTTTTGGGTGTGTGTTTCCATTCCACCATGGATTTGAGGTAGGTTTCCCATTTCACATGCCTTTATAATTTATGATTCATATATTTCATTCTATTTTTACCCTCTATATATTCTGATCATTTTTTATAAGCGTTTAATAAATTATTTGGTGTGCGAAGTAGCGGTTAATGTCTCTTTTTATGGTAAATAGCCTTGTTTTGTTAAAAATTTGAACACCGCATATTTTATTAAATATTACATTGATTTTCACATGTGGTGTGGGATGTTTAGAACCTGGTTTAATAATGGAAATAAATTTAGGGCATTCAATTTGTGTCTTACACCTATTTAAGTTTTAAATGGTATTTGTTTTATTAAATATTGCGTGCCTTATTTTCTGTAAATTGGATGGTTGTATTTTATGTGTTAAGTATGATTTTTCATGATTTTTTTGGATTTATAAATGTATTGGAAGAATTAAAAATGGTATTTTTTGGGTTCTTTGTGAGGTTATCGAGTTGGTTTTGCCTTATAAAGAAATAGGTACTGGTTTTTAGCATGTTTTAGCATGAGTTTCTGATAAATGGACAGTTTGGAATTTTTATAAAAATGATCGTGCCTTAGATGTGTAATCGTAATATTTTGAAGGAATTTATCAATTTTTTGATGTGGAAAATGGGGATTTTATAGATCTTTATAAAAATTGGGTTTTTTTATTAGTTATAACTAATGGTTTTGTGATTAGTTTTTTATGGCCTATTTGACATTTTTGTGTGAATGTGGAAAGTGTTTATTATGAAAAACTCATTGGATATTACTCATTCCTTGTAAGTATATATAATGGATGGGACTCTCTCACTATGGAATCCTTGTGATCAATTATGAGAGTGCCTCCTGGTGTACTCTTATGTTTGGTTTATTTTATGAATAGTCCTGGGAGTGGTATGGGGTGCTGCTTGTTGTGAATTATTATTATATATTTTTTGTGATTGGATGCTTGGATGGAATCAGTTGGATCACCCCTATTATATATATGAGACACGAGAACCTGGAATATTGAGATAATTTTCTAACAATGATTGTTGCGCTGGTAGTGGATAGACTGACCAGTGGCCCATAGTTGGTGGATATATTTGGGTTTGTTACTATGGGATTGGGCCCCTCAGTCTATCCTGAGTTAGGGTGGTCGGGATTTTGGGAATTTTGATATTCATAATGTGTGTCATGTCAATGATGATGAATCCTCGTGTATTATTAGGTTCTGGATTGTTCTTGATCTCTTGGGTTCACCTATATCTATCAGCTTTTAGTTTCTTACAATGTTGATTATTATACTTGTATGATTATTTTACGTTTCCCTTGTTGTCTAGATACTGTAGTGCTTTCATGTGTAGAGTTTTTATTATAAAGTGATGGGTGGTTTTAATATGGCTTGTGAAAACTATTTTTCAAAGAAAAGTGTTTCAACCTATTTGTACAATTCCAAATGTAAACATCCCTTTCCCCTTGAAAATTCTAATGTATCTTTAGTGAAATGAACATGGTTTTAGAAATGAATAAGGGAAATGAGTTGTACTTTGTTTTTTAGTAAAATGGATAGAAAAGCATGCTTTTATATATTGTAGTTAAAAATTGAAATTGATGTTTCTTTTCTTTTAAAGGAAGTGAATTGGGACTAGACTATTGGGCTAGACAACTAAGTTTTAATACTCATGCTTATTGTTATTTTATGATTTTAGACCTTGTGCAGGTTTTAAATTGAGTTCAATTTCCTTAAGAGATGTGTGATTTTTGTGTTAGAGAGTGACCAGTGGGGTCACATGGAGTTAGTTTGGTCATTAGGTTCAATCGGTTTAGTTGTATTGTCTTATTGTACTTTCAGTTTCTTATATAACTAACATTCAGTTTGGTTTCATTTATATATATTGGGATTCCCATTTCTTTCTTCTATTTTGTTTACTTCTTGTTTATTGGAGGAAATTGTTCCCACTTGTACTCTGATGATTCTTGGAACTGGGTTCTAGCCCATGGGGATTGGGAACACCCTTTTGGTCGTGGCACAGATCAGATTGAGTGATCGGTTCAGGGTTAACGTGGGCTTCTTCATGATAATATTAAATAATAAATTCAAAATATTCAATAAATGATAAATATATAAACAATACAAAAATAATATATAACAAATAAATTTGAAATAAATAAACTATTAAATAAATCATTTATTAAATACCTAAATAAAAAATAGAAAAATGAAAACATTAAAAACTTCCACTAAATGATCTGCATCCATTCTAAAAACTACAATGTCATTTTTTGCGACACTAAAATAAATGGTAGTTTTTGAAAAATCATCACAAAATGATTTATAAATGATTTAAACTAGTGCTAAATGATAAAAAAACTATCGTGGAATGGTCTTTTTGGCATTGTGTGGATTGAGAACACTATTACCTCTCTTGAGATTCTTAGCTTAGAGATGACCCTTGGAAGCAACAAAACTACTCAAGATGAATAAATAGATGTAGAAAAGACTCCTTGAGAGACCTATGTTGAGATAACTTTCAATTTTGTTGTGGGAGAATGAGAAGAGGGTGAGGGTATTTATAATTGAAAAGGGAGGTGTTTAAGGGTTTAGATTATGATTATTTTATTTCCAAGGCCAACTACTTTTTGGTTGAAATTATTTAAACAAATATGGGTGTTAATTAATGTTGAAATGGTTGGTAATTTTCATGAAAATAATTAACCACCTATTTAAAGGTTTTATTTTTTAGTATTTTATTCTTTAAAAATTTATTTTTCACCTTTTGAAATATTTTACATTTACCGTGGTAACTTAGTTTTTACCTAGGTCTTTTATTTATGTACCTAAAAATAAATTTACCATATATTTTTTTAAAAATTATTATTATATATATGATACCCATTTTATTCGAGTCAATTTCTAAATGTGATAAAAATTATTTCTAAAATAATAAATCTATAACGCATAAAAACAGTTTTTAGGGAATATGTGACTTTGGTTCCAAAACATCAAACATATGTTCATAAATGTATAAAAATATTTTTCAAATGCATTATATTAATGCATAAATAAATTTATGATAAAAAATGATTCATATGTTTTATTTTATGATCATATAATTATGATTTCATAAATGTTACAGTCTTTTAAAAATTGTATTTCCCCAAAAAAATAAACTTCATCAGAAAAAACAACAAAATTAACCCTAATAAATTAATGATGTGACGATTCAAAAAATGGAGACTTTTTTATCAAATTAAATTTATAAAATTTCAAAATTTATCTTTTAAATAAAATATTATAATACATGGAATAACAATTTATTTAAAACAATGACCATTTCTTTTGTTTCAAGTTATTACATTTTTCATTATAATTTCCAATTAATTATCAAATTATTGATAATTAATGATTAATACAGGTAAATTATTTAAATTTTAAAAAATTACCCTTTAATTTAAGTGTAATTATTATTTTTAATATGTTATACATAAAACTGGTTTGGTGTAATAAACATTATACATAATTACTACAAGGTTATATCAATGACCATTTTACTTTTCCAAATACCACATTATCAAAAATTAAAATTTTTTGTAATTATAACTAACTGTTAATTTTATAAAAACAATAAATATTTAATAATTTCATTTTATTATGAAACATGTTACTTACCAGTATTTTAAAAAAGAATTGAATTAAAATTTTATGGAAAAACATAAATTAAAATATTAATATAATCTCTATTTTATTGTAATAGAAATAATCTATATAATTTAAGAAAAATATTTATAAAAATATTCATTGGAAAATTTAGGATTTTACAATAGATTAATTTCTACTTCCGGGTATCCCTCTTATGTTTTTTTGATTCTTACGTTATTGTTATCGTATGGGGTTCTTTGTCTTAAATTTAATTTCTTAAGGAATATTATATATTATAAACCATAATATATTTGAGATAGTATAAATTATTATTAATGGATATATTTTACTATATTCATATATTTAATGGGGTTATAAGATCTATATCATATTCTTTATTTAAATGGACTTTGACACAAAATATTCCACTGTTGTAAGGGGTTTTTGTTTACTAAATTCCATTTGTTGAGTTATAAAGCTTATTCTTGAACTACTTTCTTCCAATTTTGATTTCTTATGCTCTAATATTGATTATATGTTACTTTATCTTTCTATTTATGTAAAATGACACTTTTGATTCAAATATTCCCCCTCAATGAATTTCTTCCTCATCCAAATTATATCATTGTTTCTAATAATTATCATCCTATTTAATAGAGGTTTCCCAACATTGTATATATTTTTATTTTCCTCCAATTTTTTCCTTTATATTTGGAAACCAAATTATGTTTTATAAAATTTGAACTTTATATTTACATTCTCATCTTAAAAAATAATGCTTTGTTACTCTTTTTACTATTTGGGTTTTCAATAATGGTATTCCAAGATATTTTTCTATAGTTTCAAATTCAAATGTTATATTTGATAATATACTTTTATATTGGTTATATTTATTTTATTTCAAGGATTTAATATTAATATGACTTTTTAAAAAGTATGTTTTTTTAATTTATTCACTTCACTTTTTAAAACCTTTTTCTGTTTTCAAGGATTTTTTGTTAAAGGTTATTTTTAAAATTAAAAGTTTTCATGTGATTTCACTTCACCTTTTTTAAAACTTTATGTCTATTTAATTCTTCTTTATTGATATTTATTTTTGAATATTTATTTTTAAAATACCTATTTTTTCAATTTATCAAAAGTAACCTTTCTAAAAATGACCTTCAAAATGACTGTAACTACATCTTTTACAACAAATATAAAAATAATTTTCTAAAAACTATATTATGATTCTGCTACCATTTCCTTATTATCTATAAATACCTTATTTTAATCATACCCTATGATGGAAAGAGACAAATCACAATTAAAGAGTGTGAAGACAATATTTCTAATTGGCCACCCAAGTGGAAGCCCCACTAATAGATCTTTTTCTAATGTTGTATCTGGGAAGAAGAAAGATTTTATAGTTGGTGATGATATTACCCCAAATCCTTTCTAGTATATGGTTTCCCTCACAATAGCTTTTTCAATGAAAGATATTTATGTGATGATATTACCCTAACTCATTTCTATTATACGGGTTCCCTCACAATAGCTTTTTCATTGAAGGAGATTTATGTGCTATCTTTGGATCTCATATTTTTCTTGGTGGGTAAGTTCTAAAATTATCGTCCATATCTAAGATTCATAAAAAAATCTATTTAAATTATTGTGTTTGTTCAATTTGAATTATATTTCCTTACTTCCCTTCATGTTTTAATCATATTTTAGTTTGAAGATGATTTCTATTGATATTTTTCAAGAGGTAATTTTTTTTCTATTGATGATCCTTTAATGTAATGAAATGGTCACCAATTTACCATTATGATGTTAAGTTTCCACTTTCTTCTATTTTTTTGTGGGATTTAAGGGCTTCTAATTAACCATTTTAAAAGAGTTACTTCATTTCCTTTTAATAAGCTCATTGGAAAAACTATCAAAATGGAAAAATATACTTCAAAATAATACCGCCCCTCAGTGGCTAGGATATGTGTTGAAATTGATGTTACAAGGAATATACCCTATGATATTTTTATCAAAAATGGTGAATATGGTTTCTTGAATAATTTCATATCTAAAAAGATTCTAGAATATTGCTCTTATTGTTTTGAATTTGGTCACATATCTAAGGCATGTTGTGTTAGGAATATGAGGAATCCTTCTTATAGACCTTTGATCAGAATAAAGGTTATATGGTTTCAAAAAGAGAAACATAGAGTTGATTACGGTGATGAAAATGATAAAAAAAATTACTGACCAAAACCCTTTGGAATTAAAGATCTTATCCCAGTTTATCAATTAGATTGGGTGTTTTTTGTACATCCTCAAGATAAAAGTTTCAATGAACCTTCTATTAATGAGGATCATGGTGGATTAAATGATGATTTTAATTGGTTATAATTTTGGTACAACTAGATGAGTGATGAGATTAAATCTAGATAGAATGTCCAAATTTAAAAACTCTTAATTTCATTCTAAAGAATAAACTACCCCTATATTGTGTTACTCAGATGCTGGACCACATGACTATCAATGCTTTTATGAATCCAAATATGATTGGTTCTTCATTGAGAAAGATGACTCTGAGATCAATAATTGACCTAATGGTGTTGGTATCTAGATATAGTAAAGGATTTATAGATCTTTAAACCCATCTGATGACCGATCAATAGGTCCTTGCTAATGAGATTCTTTATCTAAATCAATGAAGTGTTGTTTGATGGAACGTTACCTAATTTTGTTGAGTCTTTATTTAGGTATGCATTATAGAGGTAAACTTGTTTATTCCCTTTTAATGATGTTTCTTCCACATATAAAGAAAATTAATTATTTTCTGATAAGGAGATTTGGGTGATTTTAATATGTATTTCGATCTATCCACTTTGATGATTGATGGTAGCTTGACACCGTGTTGTGTACACCAAATGTTTGGAAGGAATTCTACATATATTACTAAAGTTGTGTGGATATTTTTAGATCTAGTTACGGTTGGACATTATCTTCTCAATAAATTTGAAATTCACTTCCGAGGTGGTTTTTATGGTAGAATATTTTGTGCTAGTAACAGTGCAACTGCAAACTCCAGTGTGGAATTTGTTGATCTGTGAGGAATTATTTTCAATATATTTGAAAATTTAAATATTTGAGTACAGTATAGAGGTTTTTGATTCAAGGTTCATGTTATATTACTTCCAATTATTTGTATGATTCTTTGGGTGATTTCTTATTTAGTCTCCCAATTTTTAATCATTTAGTTTCCAGTTGGTGAAAACACATTGTGCCTCATGTTTTCACATGGTTACTATCATTTTATTATATAAATTTTAGGGGTTTGGGTTGGGTAACCAATTAATTATCAATAAATTTGATCACTATAAATGCCTTGTTTACTTTGAAGCAATTTTCTTGAACCATCACCTAATTTTTTTTATGAAATACTCTTTTGGGGTGATTGACTATTGGGTATCAATGGTTTGAATTATTAAGGTCAATTTTGGTGATACCATCTAGAAATGTTGTGAAACCCATTTTTTGTTCCATGGGTTCCCTATGATATAAGGAATGGTTAATTTTATGGAATATATATATAGATTATTGATATCCGGGGTCCAATATCACCCCCAAGGCATTGGTTGCGATTTCATAAAATATGAGATAATGAAATGTTTCGTGAACATAATATGGACAACTTTGTTTACTAGATTGTTGTGTGAATGTGATGTATGAAGCTTTGTTCACAAGTTTTTTGTACTAAAATGATGTGGGAAGTTTATTTATTACTTTTTATATGTGAAAATGATATTGGAAACTTTTTTCAAATGTTTATTGGGTGAACATGATATAGGAAGTTTTGTTCACAAGTTTATTGTGTGAACATGACGTGTGATGAATTGTTCACTAGTTCTGTGTATATGATGTAGGAAGCTTTGTTCAGAAGTTTAATGATTAAACGTGATGCATGAATATTTATTCACATGTTTTTTTTGAACACGATACATGAAGATTTTTCCTCAAGTTTTTTTATACCTATTTTTATGCTAATGTTTTTATACTATATTTCATGTGACTATTACATATCCATATCATATGCCTATGATTATTCTCAATAGATTATGTTTTTTATCTCTTGATTATGAAATATTTTTCAATGGTTTATGTTTATTATTTTGGTTTCACATGTCCTTTTATCATGACTTAAGAAAAAATTATATTGATCCAAGCTCATTTTAATAATAAATCACCATGTACCAATGATTTCTCTCATGCTTATAATATGGCCCTTGATTACATGTTGTTGATTTATTTTTACTTATTTAGAATTTGATTAAACCCATTTATTATGTTTTATTTCCTTAGGTTATAAATATTATTATAACCAAATGAGCTTAGTGGATCGTGTTGGTACACTGAGAGGGGGGGGGGGTGAATCAGTGTACACAAATTTTACCAATTTCTTTTCTTCAGCTTTTTCCCCATTTTCATCAAGCCAGAAAAATATTGTAAATGAAGAAGAACACATGGTATTTTTACAAGGATCACCCCCAATATCGGTGAATATGTACCTGCTATGTTTGGGATGATCCAAGACATACATCCTCCACTAGTAAATTAATGTGATTAAAAATACATAAAATCCCCCAAAATTCCTGAAATACAAGCTCCCGTAATTCCTAATCACTAATGATTATAAAGGTTAATCTCCCAATGATATCATTAGAATAGAATCCTACCATTGTTCTTTAGGATTAATCCCATCATTTGAATCTATCCATCAATTTTTTTTTGATATTTTATATTGATATCCCACCAAATCTTCAATAATTTTTCCAAAATCTTAATAACATGTCTTCAAATGATTTTACTGACTAATGTAGCGTGCACATTGGACTTTCTATTTTTTAAGTCCACTTAGTCAAAAATTATACTGATAAACTATTGTCCTTTCTCACATTCAATTATTAAAAAAAATTAACTTCTAATATAATAGTTATATTTCTAGTACACTAATTCAGTATTCTCACTTTCTATAAACAATGCAATAAGATTTTTTTAATATCATATGTACAAATGATAGCTTAATTTGGTTTACACCATTTCACTAATGCTTCTGATTTTTTTCAATATCTCACTCATAGCTCATGAATACCACATGTATATAATTACTTATTTCTACAAGTCAAATAGGCCACACAATATTCTTCACAAAATAGTTTACATGAAAATATTTAACACATATAATTCTTCACACTATTTTTTTATGTTTTCTTTGGAAAAAATTCACAACTATCTATTTTTTTTCTTATTTGTGTGATTTCACTTCAAAAAAGTATCACTTACTTCATGCATATATATATCATCACATGTATGGAATACTCAATGCTCTAAACACAATAGTAATTACACAACTGCATCCTCCTTTACGCAACACACAAGTATAGGGAGCTAATTTTATTTCATTCTTTCTTTCATATTGCATGAATGTGCTTCATGTAGTGCATTCTGATCTTCCATCACACAAATATATCAAGTGAAAATTTTAATTATTTGAAAAAAAACATATTCATTTCACAGTACTATATCATTGTACTTATTGTATCAATTGAGTACATGGTATCTTTTTATTTCTTCACATAAGTGTATATGAGATGTTTACTCCATAAATCATTGAACCCCATGGAACAACACTAAATATTTTTTAAACACGGTGAGATTAGATTACTCAATTACTGACTCATGGAATCGACCATCTTTCATGTAGATGTCATGAAGGAATATGCACATCATGATCATCACATGGAATCATTGTCTGATCATGCCATCTCATCATACCTAAAAAATGAGAAATCACTATCATAACATCTCAAAATGTAACTGTATTCACGTCTCTTGCACAAAAATTATCGTGGTTTCATGTAGTAAAATTTGTTTCAATCTCACCATCACTATGGTATTTTCCATTGAAGAATACGACAAAAATTTCCATAATTGTATCTATGACTTGAACACACTTACACGACCATTTGGATTCAAAACCATCATTCAGGACTTCTCAAGCTTCAAATAATCACATGCCATGATTCTTAGTAAAGAGTTGATCTATAAATGATCATTGTATCAAGAAAAGGTTCTTCAAATATTGTATAAGAACCCCTGGGTGGCTGAGGTTGAAGATGATTCCATGAAGAAGATGACATCATTCATCTAAACCAGTGTGAGGCTTTGATCAGACTACATCAATAGATTGTATCAAACAACCTATACTTAATATATATTTTTTAATGATGGGTGAACAACAATGGCCAATATCAAATCCACCATCAGTTTTTCACATTTCTTGTAAATGCTTTATAATACATCCCATTTCATCCAATACTCTATCTGGGACTAGGGTCAACACCCAAATACACGTTACACACTTACATGGGGTGAGAACACCTTCTTTCTTGTGCACCACCGTAAGCATCATATGGGTTTTACACACAAAAACTATGTCTTCCAACGTGTAGTAGATCTTCTATAGGTATTCTCTACCACCACCAAACACAATATCTATGATCTATCTCTCCCGTGTGGTTGAGTCCTCCCCCCACACGTATGAGATTTATCCGGTCCTAAAACATGTGAGTGAAAAAAATTAAAATGTTTTCAAAATTCCAAAGGTGAAATATGTATCATGAGAGTTCGTAATACAATTTCAAATCTATAATCACTACTTCCATTAATACTTTTTAAAACATAGTTTTAAATATTGAATTATAAAAAGTTATTTACTCATGGAATTTAATAAATTAAATTCCAATGTAATTAATATTAAAATGATTTCCTTTCCTCATATTTCCATGATGAAGAATGATGTGCTATATTGAAATTTTCATTATCACGTGCCATGGAAATTAGGAAGAGCTCTACAATATTCAAAATTATAATAAATTTTATTTTCATCTTCAAAACTCATTGACAAAAAATTCAGTATCCACTGAATTAAAACTTAAATAAACCACTTGGATTATTTATAACCTAAGAGATTTCTATAAGTATATCTAGTGTGGTTTGAATATGGATAAATTTTCACATGTATTATAAAATAAGTTCTTCATGTATCTAATCTTACAATACACTAAACAATTAGGTCTTGGGATTGTGATATTATTGTAAGATATAATTATTACATTATGGAAATGTTTTAAAAGAAATATATATTTATCTTATGTCTTTATAATATTATTATATTAATTTTAATTGTTAGGAATCATAAAAATAGTAATCAATGTAGAGATTTTAATAGAATCCTTATTATGATAACTATAAGAATATTTCACTTTATGACTATATTTATCAATAGAAGCAATCTTAAGATGTTTTTCCTCAAATACATTGAATTTTCCTTCTTACATAAGAATAATTTTTTAATTTATATATAATTATATAATGATTCTTACATAAATTATCTTAATTTCATGTTTTATGATGAATATGTTGATATTTTATTGAAAATAGAGGCCTATAGAAAATGAGAATCTTATTGTAAAATAATTTATTAATTATATTTATTAGATTATCTCACACTAAAATTGATGACCCTTTCTAATTACAATATATCTGAAGTTCCCCTGACCTACACATCCATGTCTAGTGCTAAAACACTTTCTTTAAATAATAGCGTGGATAAAAATGTCATAACCCTATCTTTATTTATAAAATTACCCTAATATAAACATTACATATCACAAAATAATCTCACAATTCCATGAATAGAAGGTTTAGTGTCTTTGAGTATCAACTGCATATGTAGATTATTTTATGACAATTGTAAACATTTATCTATAACTGCACCATACTATACTCCCTTATAGAATTCACATAGGTTATAATAATCTTCACAAGCTAGGTAATGGAAATATAAGAAAGGGGTGAGCTCAAGCACATAGTAATGGAAAAACTCAAAAACCATTTCATTAGGGTTTATATCCCGAAGAATGAGAGAAATAATGAACATGAGAGAATTATATTATTAAAAATAATATTAAACAATAAGTGTTGTCCATAAGTCATCATGGAAGGTCATGTAATATGAAAAGAAAAATAGATACCATATAATTATACTGAGGAATATTTATATAATAAACATGTTCCATGAATAATAACATAATTATGTAACACTGAGTTATGGAATATGAATAAGGATAGGTATTCATAGCATTGGGAATATAACCACATCAAGTTCACACTAATTCTTGTGAAAAAAGATATTATACATTATGTTCATGCTTAATCATGTGAAAGTAGATAATATGCATTGTGTTTATGATTAATCTTATTAACATAGTCAATCTGCATCCTATTCTCTCTTAATCTAACGTACACGCCTAATCTCTATTGTGTTCAATCTCAACACCATTACCTCATGATGTATAAAACCATAACCAATGCACTGGAGGGTGATATATGACCCAACCCTTAATTACTCATACATATGTGTTTTTTATGATTCTAATCACTTAACATATCATGAAAACCCATGGGAAAGAAAATGGGTTTCATTCAATACATCTTAATGAATCTAAAGAAAAAATGGGGTTCACAACACTAAAATATGGTATCACCTAAATTTACCTTAAGAATATAAATTGGTGATACCTAAAATTAAATCATCCAAAATAGTATTTCATAAGAAAAATTTAAAAGGTGATTCATTAAAAATAATTTCCAAAGAAAAAAATACTTTAGAGAAAAAGAGTATAGGGCTGTTGAAATCTTAAAAGTATTATTTTTGAAAATATTTCTATCTTAGTATAAAATAATACGATACAGTTACTATTAAAAGTAAATTTTTTAAGTGGAGGGATATTTTTATAAAGTAATTTCATTTTAAAAAGGAAATTAAAATAGTAGATCCTTAAAAAACTCATAAAGGTAATAAAATGGTGAATCACTTTATAAACTTTTACTTTAAAGAGAATCTTCAATAATGGATCCTTGAAAATGATACAAAGGTTTCAAAAAGGTGAAGTGAAAAAATTTTGAAAAATTTTAATTTTAAAAATAATAATAAATAATAGAGCCTTGAAAATGATACAAAGGGTTAAAAAGAAAAATTTTAAAAATATAAATTTTAAAAAAATATTTAATAATATATCATTGAAATTAATTAAATGTTTTAAAAAAGGAATGTGTACAAGAAGATAAAACCTTTGATTTTGATAGGATTGAAAAACCTTTTGAATATTTTTAAAGAAACATGTCAAAACCCACATTATAAAAAAACTAACAAAAACATCCTTTTAAAAATAAGGGAATGAAAATACATATTTCACATGAGATAATACATAATTAGGTTTCTATTTATAAAGGAGAACATTGGTGGGTAGGAAAATTATTAACAAAAGGGGGAAATCATTGTTAAAGGGGATGCAAATCATTATAAAAAAACAATATAATTTTAGGGAAATAAATTCATCAAGGTAATTATTTGAATGAAAAAATTTAACTTTACCCATATAGAGGCATCATAATATCATCACAGAATAAAATAAATCTGTCTTGTGAAACCATATTAAAAATTTGAATCATTATGACTCAAGAATGAAGTTGAGTCAAGAGAAACCCTTATAACTTTTGAAAATATTGAGTTAAATCCCACCGATAGAAGAAAATTTTAATAGAACACTGAATATCCTGAAATATATAGGAATCGTTATTTATAAATATTATAAGTCTATATATACACCATTCTAAAAAATGCATTGTGTATAATAATAAAATTTCCTCAATGGGAGAAAATTGAGACAAGAAACTCTTTCCTTGAATTACCACATAGTTTATCACACTCTAACATACTATATAAAAAAATAATTATCTTAATAAACCATTTTAGAGCCTTACTCATGTCTATAAACTTTAAAAAAATCATTTACAACTATTCTTTTCAATTATATCAGTTCATTATTATCAATTTTAAATATAGGGTGTGAATGATTTTGATTGTTTTGAAGTAGATTTATAATAGTAGTGTTTTTATTCATTATTTTCCCATATTTCATCATTCCCAGATCATATAAGGTACTATAATTTATTTTTTTGATAGTTTATAGTCATATAATTTCATTCCATGAGTGTTTTATTTATGTTTCTTATAGAAAAAATTAGCGATGAGCTTGTTTTGATGATTTTTAATGTAACAGCCCGAGATTTTATGAAAAATATTCTTTTTTTTATTTCACTAATGTCTTATGTTGTACGCTACACCAAAAGGAGCTTTCACAACACGCATCCTTGACTTGCCTTGCATTACACGCAATCGCAACCTTCCTCGATAGCGTGTGTGGTACGCAATACTGAGTTTCACGAAACAACGATATGCTTTAAAATATTATTAAAACTAGCCGTTATGAATAGTAATAACCACTTTTTGAAATTTTGTAAATTTTATTTTTCAAAATGGAATTCATTTTTAGATTCGGAGTATCGAATTTAGCCTAAGGTAAAATTTTGGTACTTTTCGGATAACTTTCATATTCTGATGAATAGTGAAAATTACTAAATTATAATTAAAAACAACTTTTTTAATAGAAATAATTAATAGTGATAAATCATTAATTTGAGTGGTTTTAAAGTATATTTAGAATATATTTTTACAATTTAATACAATGTTGTTCATTGGATGTAATTTCACATTTAAACCAGACATAATCAAGTGTCAATCTTTTGATAGATATTGTTTCTTAAAAACACGCTATTTGTTTTAACAGCGGGATTTAATTATAAAATTAATTAATGCAACTTCTATGTTATGAATTTGGTAAAATAGACTTCATTTTTGAATTCATAATATGAAATATAGCTTCGGATGAAATTTTGGCATTTTTCTGAAAAACATCAATTTTTGATGAATAGTGAAACTACTAAGTGGTAGTTAAAAACTGAATTTTTCATAAAACATAATTTTACCGCTTCTGTGAATGGAATTTCAAAAATCCGAGAGACACGGTTGATGTCAGTAAGTAAAATGTGGTTCAATGAGATGAAAATAATTTTTGGTGAATAGTAACTTTTTACTTTTATTTACCACGGTTAATAGTAAATTGGGTAACTAAGGGTAAATATGATATTACTATTACCCTAACACATGTCCTAATTCTATTGGACAAGTGTATCTCGACCAAAAACAACCTCAAGTGTAAAATATTATCATTTAGACCCACTTGGATTAGATTAGGACATTTATTATTATTTAATACAAAGAATAGTTAAAATAGTTAAAATCAAAGTTTAATAAGTAAATAATTTTTAATACTGGGTTATACATAAAATAAATTCGATTATAAATATTCATTAGAAAGCTAAAACGATTTCCTACATAATGGTATTTTATTTGTAATTTTTAGACATTAAATAATTTAATTTATTTATGACACAATGATGATGCAGTAATTATCTTATTAATGAAATATTGACATAATTGATGTTATAAACACCAAAATAAATGTAATTTGAGACTTTTTATGCATTACACTAATTTTCTAGGTTACTATGATATATTAATGTTGATTTAATAAACTTTTTTCGAACATATAATTCTGTTATGACTTTCACAAAAATCATATATCAAATAGTGTCAAAATTGACACAAAATAGTTTTTAAATCAAATATTATATTATTAATTGTTATTTTATTCCTAAAAATCTGAGGTTCGGCCAAATGACTTGGATAAGGATATATATATTAATAATAAACAATTTGGGGTTAGTTTCTCATGTTATAGTAAGTTTATTAACCATATAGTGAAAGAAAACAAAAAGACACGATAAAAGTTAAATTATTTAACTTAGAGTTAAATCTAATTGATAAGGTTAAAATAATACCCTAAACTTGTCTAAATCCTATTTGTTGATAGGATTTCGACCCATCCCCACCTTATCTTCGAAATAAGACCCTTTGGAACCATTATAAACCGATTTTGACTTTAATATAAAATGATATTTTGAGATATTCCTAAGGTGCCCCTCTCCTCCCTTATAAAAGGGCACCTCCTCCCCCTCCTCCTCACACCAAATTGAGCACTCAAGCTCGGCCAACCCCTGCCATTTTATCCTCTCCACTTCCCTAGAATAATCCTAGAGGTCCTTGTCTTCTTCAAAGACCAATCTTAGTTCCCTAAGTGGAGGATTCAAAGAGGCGTTCCAAAGAAGAGGTAATATCCATTACCGATCTTTTCAATTTCTTTCTTCTTCAACTTCTTCTTCTTTAGTTGTTTCATGATAAAGTAATAACATCAGTATTACTTAAATACTGATATGTTATTATAAATATGAAACAACCCTAATTCACCTTCTATCCATCCCACGGAAAAATGAAATCACCGCGCGTGCGTACGTACGGAATACCGTCTCCACACCGTGGTGTAATCTATTTTCCACCACCACCTTAAAAGGATGGGTATAATGGTGTAATGAGTAACTATTTATGATTATTATAAATTAATATTGATACTGAAATAATATGCATACACTTTAACACAATTCCACGACCATGGGAACGATATCATCGTTCGTGCGTACGTACGGACTACCGTCTCCACGACGCGATGAGATTCATTCTCCACATTAACCATTCATGAATGATTATAAAGCATATATAATAAGTACTAATGAAATATATGACATAATAATGATACTGGATTTATGTATATTTATATGTATGTCATCTAGATAATTCCATTCAATTCAATAAGGAAACGAAAACAACGTTCATGCGTACGTACGGACTACCGTCTCCATGAACGGTGTATTTCATTCCATTATCAATATATTATATATATATGTATATTCTGAATATATATTATATATAAATCATGTTTTAAATTCTGGATATAAGTAATCATTATCCAAGTAATCATATTAATAATTACAAGTTAAAAACACGAACGACAAATAAGACGATTTTACCCAAAATGCTACTTTAACATGAATTTACAAAAGACCGGGTAATATAAAGCCATAAGAGAACCATATATGATATCATAACAATGAATATGATTCTATAATAAGTCAATAACATTATGTAAATCATTATACAGGAGGTTCGGGCACGTACAAAGCAAGTTGGACCTAAGGTAAGGGAAATATCACAATCTCATTTTTATCCGAGATTGTTTATTCGTAAGTATTTACTGGGGTGTATTTTATCATCCAAATCCATGTTCCCTCAATATGTAATATTGTTTCCATCCACTTGCAATGGTTTAAATCCAATTTTACCCTTCGGTGAGTTTTTAGTAAAGAATATGAAAGGAATCTTTTGTCGTTTTTCCGTACGAGGTACTTTTTAACTTTTCCGACAAAAGTACGAAGAATGTTTTTTTTAACTTATACGGCATGAATGGATTTTTAAAACATTATTTCCAAGAAGCTTCCTTTACAGGTTTTCAAGTTTATTTTTAATCAACTTCTTTTATTTTAAAGTCGTATGACATGTTATGAAAGGAAAAATGTTTTTTGAAGTAGAAAGGATATTTTCCTCAAGAATGGAGTTCAAGTATTTTATAAAAATTATTTTCCATCTAAGATAATAAAAGGGTTCTGTTTTTATCCCTATTACTACATAGATTTGATTATGTTGTGATGGAAATATTTTTATGAATTCCTTTATCTTATATGAATTGTTTTATGATGTCATGTTGTTTAAGAATCCCATTTTTATTATGTGGATTACGCTATGATGTATGGTTTATGATTATGTGGCACACATAAGAAAGGATTCATTATAAGATGGGTGGGACCTATATCTCCCTCCAATGCATTGGGTAAAGATTTTATATCTCATGATATAGACATGGCTGAAATGGTAGGTTATACCGGTTCAGTGAAACAGGACTGAAACGAGGGTTACTCGATTCAGAAAGGGACTTTGTCCACTAAGATAGTCTTGGCAATGAGTCTTGACTAACAAGAAATGATTCTCTATGATTATGTGTGAATGCCACAAAGTTTCATGTTTTAAGTTATGATTATTGTGATTATATTTCACTGCCATGATTTATCCCATGTTATGAAATTATTCTCTCTTTTGCAGGTTATGATTTACAAAATGTTATGTTCTTATGAATATGATGTGATTGATATTTCTTTTGTTTACCCTTACTATGCATTTGAGCTCACCCTTTTATGTTTTCTTTTCCCCAGGTTATAAAGAAAGGTTTTAGGTAAAAAAAAGATCTTTATAGGAGATGTTGAAGATCTTTCACCATGATTAGAAGATTATAGTCTGAGTTTCCAAAGACACTAAACTATTACGGTCCTTGTGTGTGTGTTTTTGTAATGTACTAAGTATTCTGCAAAAGTAATGTAAAGTCCATGTATGTCAAGATACGGGTCTCTACAGTTGGTATCAGAGGAAAGGTTTAGTCAACCTTTGGAAACTAGGATGCGAGAACTTTAGTGAGATCCCTAGAGATATTTCTAAGGTATGTCTAGGGATGTCCCTAAGGTTAAGTATACGTATAGGTTATAGTACTAGAATTACGCAAACGATCATAGAATTAAACCTAACATGTTAGATATTGAAGGTACTCCCCCTTTATTATATTGTTTTCCCTAGCATGATTTTTGCCTCTCACCCTATTCTTTTTGGGTTTTAGACGATGGCTGGAACCCGAAGGAACCGTATTGATCAATGCAATGGACAATGCAATGATTGTCCTCCTGAACAAACAAATGTTATGGGAGATGGAGTACAAAATCTTATTGCTATACTTACACAAGCTATGAATCATTCTGGACTTCCAAATGAGCAGAGAAGGGAACAATATTCTATTGAGTCCTTCATGAGGCAACGTCCACCTTCTTTCAGTGGGTCTTCTGATCCACTTGTTGCTGAACAATAGATCAGTACCACTGAAAAGATATTTTCAGTTCTTCAATGTTCTGAACATGATAAAGTCATCTTAGCAGTGTATCGTTTGGAAGGTGATGCTGATCAATGGTGGAATCTTATTAAGAATACGAGGCAAAGGGATGAAATTGAGTCCATGGAATGGGACGAGTTCAAGAACTTATTTTTCAGTAAGTACTTCCCCCGTATTCATCGAACAAAGATGGAGAAGGAGTTTCTTGAACTAAAGAAAAAGGATGATGAATCTGTTGGTATATACAAAGCGAATTTTACAAGACTTGCAAGGTATGCATCTGGCATTATCATCCAACCTGAAAGTAAAGTTGATCGATTTTTCAGTGGCTTAAAACCAAGTCTTTGAAGGGCATTAGCTATAAGAGACTTCAGTAGCTATGAAGAAATTGTGCGTTGTGCTATCAAGGTAGAAATGGAAGTTGGTATTACATATCCATCTCATGGTTTTGACAAGAAACGAAAGATGGAGTTCAAGGAGAAATCTCAGAATAATTGTGAAAAGAAGATGAATGTTTCCTTATGCACAAAGTGTGGAAAGAAGCATGGTGGAGATTGTCTTAAAGGGACTAGAAAATGTTTTAAGTGTGGAAAAGAAGGTCATCGAGCAGCTGAGTGTCGAAGTAATGGAAAAAGGGTTTCTAATGATGTGAATAAAGCAAACACTGTAGAGAACGTACCACCAACACTTCAATGCTTCAAGTGCAATGAAATGGGGCATTATGCTAATAAATTCCCTAATCCAAGGGTTAGTGATGATCAACATGAGCAACCACTGAAGGCAAAGGACAAAGGGAAGTCACATGCGATCACTATTGGCGATGTTGAATATGACAACGATGTGGTGGAATGATTAAGTCTTTATATAATGGGATTCCAAAATAATGTTGTATCATGGAGTATTGGAATATTTGTGTATTGGTCTAATGTGGTATTCAAAGTGATTGATATATTTTGGAAATAAGATGATATTAAAAAATGAGAAAATGAAATGTTTAATAGTATTCATGAGCTCATGATTGATATAAGGACTAAGTGATATCATGGTTTGATTATAAAGAATTTTGAGGATTTTGGTATATGGAAAGTGTTAACGTTTAACTGCATTCATGTTTTCACTAAGGTTCAATGGGTATTCAAGAGAGTACAAGATTAAGGACTTTGAATGTTTGGAATGTGACCAACAAAACATATCTTATGATATATGGGGTTCAACAGTGGTATTAAATCTATGGTAATCATTTTCACTATGTTATGAAAGTGGACTGCAGTATTATGGATAAGCCTAAAGACTAGAATGGATTATGTTGGACATAAAATAGTATTGTTTAAGGATAGAAGTTCTTTTTTAGATATTATTGATGGGATGTTATAGTAATATAGTTTTAGAAAAAGGACAACCTGCAGGACGGGCGACAGCCCATCGCGTCGGACAAGGCTGTGGGAATCGAACCCACAACCGAAGTGAGACTGGCCTTTATCGCCTACCACTGGCCTACAGGAAGTCCCTATTTATTAGAAACTAGTTTTATTATATTAAGCAGTATGATATATGAAGTATAAAGTCCATTTTAGGAACCATATATGATTAATCTCACTATAGATCGACTTATGTATATAATTTTTGCTAACATTTTTGAGACAGATGGAATGACCCGTCATTCTATCTCATGATCTGCTAACACTTCAAGAATAAAAAATTCAACTTCATTTATTTAAGATATGAAGTGTAAATTGTTAAAGGCACGAACAACAGTGAGATTGTACCAAAATAAAGTAAGTATATATTCTAATTCTTTAACTTTAGGGAAACGATCTTGAAAACCAAAAATGTTGTCCTATTGATCTTGTATCTGATGAATCAGATGGTACCTTAGATCGTCACAAATTTATGGCTTTGTGATTGCTGGCTTTCCCATAGCCATGTTCTCTACCACTCTCCCTCAGAACATGATGGTTAGATTTCTCTTCCATATCCATATTTTCACCTATGTGGAAACCCAGTGATTAGTTTATTTGGGTAATCGTTACATTTCATAATTTAGTTTTTAAAGCCAAGTTTTGGTATTCCTTTTTACGATGTGGGTTTCTATTAAAGAAACTTTCGAATAGTAAACCATTTATAACCCCGACGAATTTCGAGGGCGAAATTCATTTTAAGGGGGGTAGAATGTAACAGCCCGAGATTTTATGAAAAATATTCTTTTTTTTATTTCACTAATGTCTTATGTTGTACGCTACACCAAAAGGAGCTTGCATAACACGCATCCTTGACTTGCCTTGCATTACACGCAATCACAACCTTCCTCAATAGCGTGTGTGGTACGCAATACTGAGTTTCACGAAACAACGATATGCTTTAAAATATAATTAAAACTAACCGTTATGAATAGTAATAACCACTTTTTGAAATTTTGTAAATTTTATTTTTCAAAATTGAATTCATTTTTAGATTCGGAGTATCGAATTTAGCCTAAGGTGAAATTTTGGTACTTTTCGGATAACTTTCATATTCTGATGAATAGTGAAAATTACTAAATTATAATTAAAAACAACTTTTTTAATCGAAATAATTAATAGTGATAAATCATTAATTTGAGTGGTTTTAAAGTATATTTAGAATATATTTTTTACAATTTAATACAATGTTGTTCATTGGATGTAATTTCACATTTAAACCAGACATAATCAAGTGTCAATCTTTTGATAGATATTGTTTCTTAAAAACACGCTATTTGTTTTAACAGTGGGATTTAATTATAAAATTAATTAATTCAACTTCTATGTTATGAATTTGGTAAAATAGACTTCATTTTTTAATTCGGAATATGAAATATAGCTTCGGATGAAATTTTGGCATTTTTCTGAAAAACATCAATTTTTGATGAATAGTGAAACTACTAAGTGGTAGTTAAAAACTGAATTTTTCATAAAACATAATTTTATCGCTTCTGTGAATGGAATTTCAAAAATCCGAGAGACATGGTTGATGTCAGTAAGTAAAATGTGGTTAATGAGATGAAAATAATTTTTGGTGAATAGTAACTTTTTACTTTTATTTACCACGGTTAATAGTAAATTGGGTAACTAAGGGTAAATATGATATTACTATTACCCTAACACATGTCCTAATTCTATTGGACAAGTGTATCTCGACCAAAAACAACCTCAAGTGTAAAATATTATCATTTAGACCCACTTGGATTAGATTAGGACATTTATTATTATTTAATACAAAGAATAGTTAAAATAGTTAAAATCAAAGTTTAATAAGTAAATAATTTTTAATATTGGGTTATACATAAGATAAATTCGATTATAAATATTCATTAGAAATATAAAAATATTTCCTACATAATGGTATTTTATTTGTAAATTTTAGACATTAAATAATTTAATTTATTTATGACACAATGATGATGCAGTAATTATCTTATTAATGAAATATTGACATAATTGATGTTATAAACACCAAAATAAATGTAATTTGAGACTTTTTATGAATTATACTAATTTTATAGGTTACTAAGATATATTAATGTTGATTTAATCAACTTTTTTCGAACATATAATTCTGTTATGACTTTCACAAAAATCATATATCAAATAGTTTCAAAATTGACACAAAATAGTTTTTAAATCAAATATTATATTATTAATTGTTATTTTATTCCTAAAAATCTAAGGTTCGGCCAAATGACTTGGATAAGGATATATATATTAATAATAAACAATTTGGGGTTCGTTTTTCATGTTATAGTAAGTTTATTAATCATATAGTGAAAGAAAACAAAAAGACACGGTAAAAGTTAAATTATTTAACTTAGAGTTAAATCTAATTGATAAGGTTAAAATAATACCCTAAACTTGTCTAAATCCTATTTGTTGATAGGATTTCTACCCATCCCCACCTTATCTTCGAAATAAGACCCTTTGGAACCATTATAAACCGATTTTGACTTTAATATAAAATAATATTTTGAGATATTCCTAAGGTGCCCCTCTCCTCCTTTATAAAAGGGAACCTCCTCCCCCTCCTCCTCACACCAAATTGAGCACTCAAACTCGGCCAACCCCTGCCATGTTCTCCTCTCCACTTCCCTAGAATAATCCTATAGGTCCTGGTCTTCTTCAAAGACCAATCTTAGTTCCCTAAGTGGAGGATTCAAAGAGGCGTTCCAAAGAAGAGGTAATATCCATTACCGATCTTTTCAATTTCTTTCTTCTTCAACTTCTTCTTCTTTAGTTGTTTCATGATAAAGTAATAACATCAGTATTACTTACATACTGATATGTTATTATAAATATGAAACAACCCTAATTCACCTTCTATCCATCCCACGGAAAAATGAAATCACCGCGCGTGCGTACGTACGGAATACCGTCTCCACGCCGTGGTGTAATCTATTTTCCACCACCACCTTACAAGGATGGGTATAATGGTGTAATGAGTAACTATTTATTATTATTATAAATTAATATTGATACTGAAATAATATTCATACACTTTAACACAATTCCACGACCATGGGAACGATATCATCATTCGTGCGTACGTACGGACTACCGTCTCCACGACGCGATGAGATTCATTCTCCACATTAACCATTCATGAATGATTATAAAGCATATATAATAAGTACTAATGAAATATATGACATAATAATGATACTGGATTTATGTATATTTATATGTATGTCATCTAGATAATTCCATTCAATTCAATAAGGAAACGAAAACAACGTTCATGCGTACGTACGGACTACCGTCTCCATGAACGGTGTATTTCATTCCATTATCAATATATTATATATATATGTATATTATGAATATATATTATATATAAATCATGTTTTACATTCTGTATATAAGTAATCATGATCCAAATAATCATATTAATAATTACAAGTTAAAAACACGAACGACAAATAAGACGATTTTACCCAAAATGCTACTTTAACATGAATTTACAAAAGACCGGGTAATATAAAGCCATAAGAGAACCATATATGATATCATAACAATGAATATGATTCTGTAATAAGTCAATAACATTATGTAAATAATTATACAGGAGGTTCGGGCACGTACAAAGCAAGTCGGACCTAAGGTAAGGGAAATATCACAATCTCATTTTTATCCGAGATTGTTTATTCGTAAGTATTTACTGGGGTGTATTTTATCATCCACATCCATGTTCCCTCAATATGTAATATTGTTTCCATCCACTTGCAATGGTTTAAATCCAATTTTACCCTTCGGTGAGTTTTTAGTAAAGAATATGAAATGAATCTTTTGTCGTTTTTCCGTACGAGGTACTTTTTAACTTTTCCGACAAAAGTACGAAGAATGTTTTTTTAACTTATACGGCATGAATGGATTTTTAAAACATTATTTCCAAGAAGCTTCCTTTACAAATTTTCAAGTTTATTTTTAATCAACTTCTTTTATTTTAAAGTCGTATGACATGTTATGAAAGGAAAAATGTTTTTTGAAGTAGAAAGGATATTTTCCTCAAGAATGGAGTTCAAGTATTTTATAAAAATTATTTTCCATCTAAGATAATAAAAGGGTTCTGTTTTTATCCCTATTACTACATGGATTTGATTATGTTGTGATGGAAATATTTTTATGAATTCCTTTATCTTATATGAATTGTTTTATGATGTCATGTTGTTTAAGAATCCCATTTTTATTACGTGGATTACGCTATGATGTATGGTTTATGATTATGTGGCACACATAAGAAAGGATTCATTATAAGATGGGTGGGACCTATATCTCCCTCCAATGCATTGGGTAAAGATTTTATATCTCATGAGATAGACATGGCTGAAATGGTAGGTTATACCGGTTCAGTGAAACAGGACTGAAACGAGGGTTACTCGATTCAGAAAGGGACTTTGTCCACTAAGATAGTCTTGGCAATGAGTCTTGACTAACAAGAAATGATTCTCTATGATTATGTGTGAATGCCACAAAGTTTCATGTTTTAAGTTATGATTATTGTGATTATATTTCACTGCCATGATTTATCCCATGTTATGAAATTATGCTCTCTTTTGCAGGTTATGATTTCCAAAATGTTATGTTCTTATGAATATGATGTGATTGATATTTCTTTTGTTTACCCTTACTGTGCATTTGAGCTCACCCTTTTATGTTTTCTTTTCCCCAGGTTATAAAGAAAGGTTTTAGGTAAAAAAAAAAGAAGATCTTTATAGGAGATGTTGAAGATCTTTCACCATGATTAGAAGATTATAGTCCGAGTTTCCAAAAACACTAAACTATTACGGTCCTTGTGTGTGTGTTTTTGTAATGTACTAAGTATTCCGCAAAAGTAATGTAAAGTCCATGTACGTCAAGATACGGGTCTCTACATTTAACAAATAAATGATGGTTACATAATGAATGAGTCAAATGTTTATATTAATAAACCTAAACAAAAAATAAATCATTATATACTTATTTATATCAAATATTATGTTTTTAATTCCATACTTGATAGAAATTTATATCGTTTTTCATGTAGATGATTAAACTGACCCAACAAGTGCATCCTACAATCTATGTGTGGGTATGGCTATAAAATATATTCTTATGTTATAACATCATTATAAAAAATTTAATGATTATATTTATATGTTATTAATGTGATTAATCAGAATTTGGATTATTTTAAAGAATTAATAAAATGAAAAATAAGTTTTCACTAATAAATAAATCTCTTTTCAACTTAGTATATTTGATTTAGGCAGTTAGTTTAATAATGATAACTATTTTTCTAATATTAAATACATATTAAGAAATTTATATTTACATAATATAAATCATGACATAAATTATATATATTCACCAAAAAAATTCTATATATATCCTTAAAAGGGGGTGAGGAAAAACAAAACGTGTTCTCATGGAAGTGGCAGACCGCATACGTGCATAAGAGGATTTCCTTTGATTTAATTAGAGGGAAATAGATAATGGTTATACATTAAATAAAATAAAAAAACAGTATATTATTAAATATTATGAATTTATAGAAATATTTTTATATTAGGTTTTGAATAGGGTGGATGAGAAGGATAAATAAAGGACGTAAAAGGGTAAATAATACTTATGTTGAGAATTTAGATCTTCTCATGAAGTATCCTTAGGGAATGACGGACTTGAGGAAACTTTTTAAGGATAAATGATACCAAAAATGTAGATTGTATAAAGAAGAAGTAAATTTTATATAGTTTCCTAGCAATTTTGAGCTAGAGATGTGTCATGAAAAGGGCGTATGTGAGATTTACTTATAGGTGAAAATAGGGATTTTTTTTGGAAAGGAATGATAGGTAAGGGGTAAGAATAGAATTGTATGGGTGTTAGGTGAGTTAGGTGGAGGAATGTTGGTGAGATTTTTATGTTTGAAATAACAACCTAACAAAGGTATTCTTATAAGGCCCCAGCCTTAAACCTTACTTAATCTTGAGTTATTACAAGATTACACATTGAGGATCTTTTCAGGTTTAGAGTTTTAGAGAATTAGATCATGAAACTTGCATTACATTCCACATTTAAACAAAATGGTTACATAAAAGATAGTATTCATTCTTCCCATCAACGGAAACATATTTAAAATAAAACATGGATTCTTTCTTGACACATCCTTGACACTATCATCACATCATGTACCTTTCCCTTGACCTGTGAAAAACATTTCAAAAACTTGGGATGAGCATAAAAAGCTCAGTAAGGGTTATAAAAATATGGAAAGGAAACATGAGTTCATATATACATAAGAATGAAATTATACTTTACCCACAAAACATAGGCACTTTAACATACCTCATCAAATCATGAATAAATCATAGAAATCATAAGACATAAAAGGTAACTTGAGGCATTCATAACATTCTTACATAGGGAGTAACCCTATTGGTTACGTTTGGAATACCCACCACAGTATATTCCCTAAATCTCTTCGGAGAAACCTTAACGTTTCACTCCTTCGCGTTACCCAATGCATTGGAGAGCTATATCGGGCTCACCCGCCCTTAGTTTATCACGGAACCACCCGTTTTCATAACAATGCCCAATAACCATAACATAAATGTATCACATAAAACATGCATAAAGGAAGTATAACATTTCCACATTTCAATAACAATATAACATTTTAGGATATTAAAATAATGAATCCATTAAAAAACCATTTTTAACCATTTAAAAAATTTAATAAAGAGATTTTTGAATCAAAGTGTCCCATACCACCTTGAATATTTTAACATTTTAAACCATTAATATCCATATAAATAAATCCTTAAAACCATTTTGAAAACATGTATATTAATAAGAACAAATCATTAAAACATTTAAAGTGATATTTTGGTTAAAGGGTTTTTACCAAAATTAGAGACACTTGAATACAATAATTGAGGAATAACATTTAATCAGAACTTTATAATATCATGAGAATAAATGGATTCATGATATAATATTCCAAAGGACAGTATATACACCATATAAGATTGAATTGGTGCATAACAACAATGAAGTCTCAATAGAGATGTAAAATGTGATGAAATCCCTTATAAAGAAGGTATCCTTAAATTAAGGATAAATCAATCTCAAAATTATGTGTGACAAATATAAATACATCCAATATAATTGGATATTAAGTGTAAAACAATAAAAGGTCATTCACCCATATTCAAAGGATGACATATTCAATAACTACATGTTGAACCCAAAGAAATCGAAATTGTTTTAAAAAGTTCCCTTGGTAAAATTCGACAGCCTAACGGCGTCACTTCAAAAATTCAGAAAATGAGTTGATGATAGATAAAAAGGGAATCTCGTCACCTGGACATAAAATTTACATCAATAAGGATATAAAAGAACATATCCCAACATAATAGTATGTGAATTAAAAGACATAACAGAAGAAGTCTTTTAAAAAGAGGAGGGTGAAAGGTCCCCTTACAGAGTTGGGTCACTTTCGAAATGTGCACCCCATGAAAGAAGGGTCATAAAATGAAGATGTGAATACCCATAAATAAAATTATACTACACAAAGTGTATAATAATGGGCATTACATACACCACTCAAAGGAAATTGTGGCAAATGTAGCATAAATCTCACGGGAATAAAAGTGAGATGAAAATCCCTTACGAAAACTCGGCAGCCTAACGACGCCACTTAAAACTTCCAAAATGGATTGATGAGAGGAAATAGGGTCTCTAATCATATGAACATTAAAATTACAGTAAGGGTGATATAAAATAACATCCCAATCACAAGAAATATGAGCTTAAAAGGAATGACATAAAATGGTGTACTTAAAAAGAAAGAGTGGAGTATGATCCCTTACCTCAAGTCCAACTTGTCTTGTTCATTTCTTTATATTCCTGAATAATAAACTTTGGTTAATTAATAATTTCCTAAGTACCTCCTTTATAGATTATTATTCAGTTCATATCACATATTATAATGTTATAATAATTGTTTAATAATGTTAGTTCATATCAGACGTTTTTGTCGATATTTGGTACATGAGTCAAAAATGAACTTGTTTGAAAAAAGATTGCCCATGTAGTTATAAGTAAATAATTTCCAGAATAGTATTAATTATTAAAATATCATATATATCCAGTAAATATTAATTTTATACTATTCCATATCATTTAGAGATAAAAAAATGAAAATCACAATTCATGGAGACGGTAGGCCGTACGTACGCATGAACGCTACTTTCATTTTTTTGTCATATTAATGGAATTAAAACAAAATGAGAGAGATATATATATGTTATAATTCCAGAATGATATTAATAATTTATATGTAATATATTACATATATCTCTATTATATATATGTACTTATAATATTACATAACATTTTGAGATAAGAAATGAAATGTACCGTTAATGGAGATGGTAAGCCGTACGTATGCATGGACGCTACTTCCATTTCTATTTCATATTTAATATAATTAAAACATAATCATACATAATAGTATTTTAATTAAAGTATGGTATCATATATAATATCATTAAATATATCCTTTATACATACCACATATGGTATTAACGAATCAAATCACTTTGAGGGGGCGGTAGTCCGCACTTCCTTAAATGAAGATATCACGTTTACCCATAATGGAAACCATAAAGGTACGCCATAAATGAAAAATACAGAAGTTTAATTAAAAAATAAACATATTAGATATCATATATAAATATAGTTTCATCTTAATAGCCACCTTTGAAGGTGTTAGAAGAATGTTGAACAATCATCGTTTCGGGAGGCATAAATTCGTCATCCACGGAAACAATATGTTCTTTAACCATTAGATGTGGGTGTGTGTAAGTGTAGCTCGAATAATTATTATAAAAACATCCTAGTATATTGAATATATTGTATTTGTAACAAAATAAATGAATAAAAAAATTTTAGGGGGTTGGAGAAGCAAAATAAAACAAAAGGACACAAGTGAAGACATTACCTTAAAATCGGGTAACTCCCTTTGGTTTGACCTCAAAGGCTTCCTTGGGAAGACTTATGCCCAAAGTGAGGATTCAAGTAGTAAGATAGGGAAGTGGAGAGACAAAATGGGTAGGGGTTGGCCGAGCCAAAGGCTTTGGGAGTGTGGGTAAGGAGGTAGAGGTGGGGTCCTTTTATAAGAGGAGAGGAGGGGCACTCTTGTAAAGTTACAAAATGTTACTTTATTTTTAAAAGAGTTTCGGATTTTAAAGGTCCAAATTGATGTATTTCGAGGATAAGGTGATACGGGTTCGAAATCCACTCATACAATAGGTTTTGGACATGTGTAGGTCTTAGATATTACATTATCCATCCATTTTATTTAAATCGTGAAATAATGAGGTCATCGCTGCATCATCATGATGTCATAAATAATTTAATTTATTTAATGTCTAAAAATTATAAAAAAATACTATGATGTAGGAAATATTTTTACCTTTCTTATTACTATTTATAGTCAAACATATGACTTGTATAACCCCATGTAAAAATTGTTTTAGTAAAACATCTCACGTTTGTGTCATTTTTACTTTAACATTAAATAAAAAGATATTTATGTCATTTCCCAACCAACGTGGCTCCATGGGGTCCCCAAGTTGACCCATGTATTTTCTTGGTCGTCCATGACACATACAATGAGGTTATAACATGTGTCTATGTCATTTAATTTTATTAAAACATTATTCTTACCATAAACTACACTAATTACCTCTAATCGCGATTAAAAACTTAATAAGTTACAATTCACCAAAAAATTATTTTAATCCCATTGAACCATATTTTAATTCTTAATGACAACCATGTATGTCGGATTTTTGAAATTCAAAACACAAAGATGGAAAATTTTCATTTAAACGGAAAAATCAGTTTTTATAAGTACCACTTAGTGGTTTCACTATTCATCAAAAATTGAAGTTTTTCAGAAAAATCCCAAAAATTCACCCTAAGCTATATTTGATATTCTGAATTAAAAAATGAATTATATTATAAAAAATTCAAAACATATAATTCACATTAATTAATTTAACAATTAATCCCCGCTGTCAGAGCAAATAGCGTGTTTTTATGAAACAATAAGTATCAAAAGATTGACACTAGTTTAAGTCTGATTTCAAAGTGAAATTAATTCCAACAACCACTATTGGATTTAATGGTAAAAATATATTCTAATTTCACTTTAAAAACAATTCAAAAGATAATATAATCATATAAATAAATTAGATTAAAAAGAGGTTTTGAATTAAAATACAACATTTTACATTATTCATTAAAAAAATGAACTTTGTCGGAAAGATGCCAAAAATTTACAAAGTAAATTTTGATGTACCAATTATTAGGAAGAGTTTTATTTGGTCAAATATAATGTATAAGAGTGAACAAAACTATATTTAATGACGGTTCGCCCTCAAAAGGCGATAAGTGAACCTTTAGTGAAAACTAGGGCATATACACCTAAAATTGAATTCTTTCCGTATTTTAAGTCTTTATCTTTTATTGGATAAATGTAAAAACATTTAAAAACATATATAATCATATTTTAGTTATTTCTATCCATTCCCGCCAATACAACAGCTACATGTTAACTACCATTTAAAATATTATTATTTTATTATTAGAGTGAAACGTAAGATTCCCAAGAAACTCGTTGTTGCGTGTTGGGTACGCCATCGAGCATAGCGTCCCCTTTAAAGTCATATTAATATTTTATTAACAAATATGGATAAATATGAAAGTGTCATATTCTTTATTTACCTGGGGTGTTACATCCTTCCCCCCTTTTGGGAATTGCGTCCTCGCAATTTTTAAAATTGAGCTTGGAAACATCCTTGAAAGTCTCGCATCGGAACCAGAGTCGGTAAAACAATCACTTTAAAATAAAGGAAGATAAGTATAGAGGTCACCCGAGTTAACCCATACTAGGATTCCATGTAGAAAATCATGGACATGGAAGAAAAAGCAAAGGGTCATGTTCTTGAGGGAGAGTGATAGTAAACACATCTTGGAGAAAGTTAACCATAAGAAAATCACAAACTTGTGATGGGTTAAACGGTATTCGATTCCTCAGTAGGAAAAGTTAATAGAAAACATTTTTGTTTTAAGTTACTTTTTATTGAGGAATTTATTTATAAGGAAACATAATCACTTATCATGTTGACTTTCAACTTTTACTAGATTCCTTAATCAGACTCATATTTTTTCCAAAAGACGAGTATTTAGGGAGACTTGTTCACATTAAGAGTACTATAATCAACTTCTAGAGAATCACATAATCCACCAAAGAGAACTATATACTTCCCATGTCTTTAGGATTTAACCAAAACCAAAACCAAAAAGGTTAGTACAAGGTCAGATAATCCAGAAAAGGATAAACCTTTAAAAAGAAAATCTATGCTTAATCTCCAAAATTTGTCCAACAAAACCCAAAGTTCAATGAGGACCATCCGATAAACAATTTGTCCCTAAAATTCTTCAAAGTAAACCAATCTAAGATTGAAACCCAAATATTTGAAGGATTTAGTCACATAGTCTTCCAAGTTAAATCGAAACATTTATCTCCAAACAACATCAGTTGCTCCTAAAGTCTCGTATTGAAAAGTAATTAACCTAATCACATATCCTCCATGATAGGTTAATCATTTTCATAAATAACCCAAAATAAACTTACTCTTAATTCATAAAATCATATAAAAAAGAATCAGTCAAACTAACCAGGGACTTCACGTAGTCCAGTGGTAGGCGATAAATACCAGTCGCACTTTGGTTGTGGGTTCGATTCCCGCAGCTTTGTCCGATGCGACGGGTAGTCACACGGTCTGTATGTTGTCCTTTTTCCAAAACTATATAATTCTCAAATCATTCCCCCAAAAAGGGATAAAATCATCAAAAATAACCATAACATAATTTAACCTCAATTTTATCTCATGCCTTTCACTTCAATCATAACATATAGTAACCCATAATTACCTCAAAAGTAAGGATCATATAAACCCAAATGGTTCTTTATAACTATGTCTACAAAATAAAAGATAACTATTCCTTGAATAAAATTTGCATATATTAAACATCAGGGTTACACATAATATAAAAAGTCTTCTAATATAACCCCATCATCAAAAGAGACTTAATACTCTTAAGAATTTCACCATAACTCTTGAAGCCCTTATATGTTGACATCTTACTCATTCAATATTCTTCATGATCCATTAACCATTCCTTTCCAACTTATTCCAAAATACCTCTTTCCTACAAACAAAATCACGAATCATATCTTAAGATTCCAAAATAGGAAAACAATAGTCATGAAATAATACATACCTTTGATTGGTCATTGTCAGTTTCTTCATCCTCAATCGGAATGGCATTAGGTATTGGTAAACGAACATTTGTACTCTCTTGGTGATCCCATTCACGAAACTTCTTCATAGGACATGTGTTTTCATAATGACCATGCACACCACATTTAAAACATTCAATTGATCCCTCAGAAAGAACTTCTTTCCCTTTCCTCGAGTCAACTGGATGCTTCCTTTTTCCATGGAAGGTTCTTGCTTTATGACCTTCATTTCCACATCTATAGCATATTTCTGTCCCTTTGAAACATTTTCCAAGGTGTTTCTTTCCACATCTTCGACACATAGGTTTTTGAACACACTTACCTTTATGATTATTACCTGTACTTCCGTAGGGATTTGTTTCTCGCATATATGATGCCTTAGAGAAATCACCAAGGTTTAGGTGGTCAATCATGACTCCAGATAGTTGGTTGAGGATAATCACAAGAGTTCTCATTGCAGCTCCCATATCATCCAGTTGCTTGCTCAAAAAATTTTCACAGTTTCCTTCACATCCACTGTTACTTTGGTGCCTGCTAGATCCAGCCATTTACTAAAACCAAAAAGGTCAGTGTGAGTATATCAAAAAAACCATCATGTACTAATGAGGAAGATAAACACTAAGATATACTTACTCATTCACTTTATCTAAAACTAGGACTCTTTCTGAAATCCTAACCATTATGGTAATGCCACTTATGCTTAAAGAATACCCTAACCTCTAAAGTTATCTAAACTGACCTTTGATACCAACTATAAGGCCCCAGTCTTAAACCTTACTTAATCTTGAGTTATTACAAGATTACACATTGAGGATCGTTTCAGGTTTAGAGTTTTAGAGAATTAGATCATCAAACTTGCATTACATTCCACATTTAGACAAAGTGGTTACATAAAAGACAGTATTCATTCTTCCCATCAACGGAAACATATTTAAAATAAAACATGGATTCTTTCTTGACACATCCTTGACACTATCATCACATAATGTACCTTTCCCTTGACCTGTGAAAAACATTTCAAAAACTTGGGATGAGCATAAAAAGCTTAGTAAGGGTTATAAAAATATGGAAAGGAAACATGAGTTCATATATACATAAGAATGAAATCATACTTTACCCATAAAACATAGGCACTTTAACATACCTCATCAAATCATGAATAAATCATAGAAAACATAAGACATAAAAGGTAACTTGAGGCATTCATAACATTCTTACGTAGGGAGTAACCCTCTTGGTTACGTTTGGAATACCCACCACAGTATATTCCCTAAATCTCTTCAGATAAACCTTAACGTTTCACTCCTTTGTGTTACCCAATGCATTGGAGAGCTATATCGGGCTCACCCGCCCTTAGTTTATCACAGAACCACCCGTTTTCATAACAATGCCCAAGAACCATAACATAAATGTATCACATAAAACATGCATAAATGAAATATATCATTTCCACATTTCAATCACAATATAACATTTTAGGATATTGAAATAATGAATCCATTAAAAAAACCATTTTCAAAACCATTTAAAACATTTAATAAAGAGATTTTTGAATCAAAGTGTCCCATACCACCTTGAAGATTTTAACATTTTAAACCATTATTATCCATATAAATAAATCCTTAAAACCATTTTGAAAACATGGATATTAATAAGAACAAATCATTAAAACATTTAAAGCGATATTTTGGTTAAAGGATTTTTACCAAAATTAGAGACACTTGAATACAATAATTGAGGAATAACATTTAATCAGAACTTTATAATATCATGAGAATAAATGGATTCATGATATAATATTCCAAAGGACAGTATATACACCATATAAGAGTGAATTGGTGCATAACAACAATGAAGTCTCAATAGAGATGTAAAATGTGATGAAATCCCTTATAAAGAAGGTATCCTTAAATTAAGGATAAATAAATCTCAAAATTATGTGTGAAAAATATAAATACACCCAATATAATTGGATATTAAGTTTAAAACAATAAAAGGTCATTCACACATATTCAAAGGATGACATATTCAATAACTACATGTTGAACCCAAAGAAATCGAAATTGGGTTAAAAAGTTCCCTTGGTAAAATTCGACAGCCTAACGGTGTCACTTCAAAAATTCAGAAAATGAGTTGATGAGAGATAAAAAGGGAATATCATCACCTGGACATAAAATTTACATCAATAAGGATATAAAAGAACATATCCCAACATAATAGTATGTGAATTAAAAGACATAACAAAAGAAGTCTTTTAAAAAGAGGAGGGTGAAAGGTCCCCTTACCGAGTTGGGTCACTTTTGAAACGTACACCACATGGAAGAAGGGTCATACAATGAAGATGTGAATACCCATAAATGAAATTATACTACACAAATTGTATAATAATGGGTATTACATACACCACTCAAAGGAAATTGTGGAAAATGTAGCATAAATCTCACGGGAATAAAAGTGAGATGAAAAATCCCTTACGAAAACTCGGCAGCCTAACGGCACCACTTAAAACTTCCAAAATGGATTGATTATAGGAAATAGGGTCTCTCATCATATGAACATAAAATTTACAGTAAGATTAATATAAAATAACATCCCAATCACAAGAAATATGAGCTTAAAAGGAATGACATGAAATGGTGTACTTAAAAAGAAAGAGTGGAGTAGGATCCCTTACCTCAAGTCCAACTTGTCTTGTTCGTTTCTTTATATTCCTAAATAATAAACTTTGGTCAATTAATAATTTCCTAAGTAACTCCTTTAGATATTATTATTCAGTTCATATCACATATTATAATGTTATAATAATTGTTTAATAATGTTAGTTCATATCAGACGTTTTTGCCCATGTTTGGTACATGAGTCAAAAATAAACTTGTTTGAAAAAAGATTGCCCATGTAGTTATAAGTAAATAATTTCCAGAATAGTATTAATGATTAAAATATCATATATATCCTGTAAATATTCATTTTATACTATTCCATATCATTTGGAGATAAAAAAATGAAAAGCACTGTTCATGGAGATGGTAGGCCGTACGTATGCATGAACGCTACTTTCATTTTTTTGTCATATTAATGGAATTAAAACAAAATGAGAAAGATATATATATGTTATAATTCCAGAATGATATTCATAATTTATATGTAATATATTACATATATATCCATTATATATATGTACTTATAATATTACATAACATTTTGAGATAAGAAATGAAATGTACCGTTCATGGAGATGGTAAGCCATACGTACGCATAAACACTACTTCCATTTCTATTTCATATTTAATGGAATTAAAACATAATGATAAATAATAGTATTTTAATCCCAGTATGGTATCATATATAATATCATTAAATATATCCTTTATACGTACCACATATGGTATTAACGAATCAAATCACTTTGAGGGGGCGGTAGTCCGCACTTCCTTAAATGAAGATATCGCGTTTACCCATAATGGAAACCATAAAGGTACACCATAAATGAAAAATACATAAGCTTAAGTAAAACATAAACATATTAGATATCATATATAAATATATTGTCATATTAATTTCCACCTTTGAAGGTGTTATAAGAATGTTGAACAATCATCGTTTCGGGAGGCAGAAATTCGCCATCCACGGAAACAGTATGTTCTTTAACCATTAGATGTAGGTGTGTGTAAGTGTAGCTCTAATACTTATTATAAAAACATCCTAGTATATTGAAGATACTATATTTGTTACAAAATAAATGAATAAAAAGATTTTATGGGGTTGGAGAAGCAAAATAAAACAAAAGGACACAAGTGAAGACATTACCTTAAAATCGGGTAACTCCATTTGGTTTGAGCTCAAAGGATTCCTTGGGAAGACTTATGCCCAAAGTGAGGCTTCAAGGAGTAATATAGGGAAGTGCAGAGACAAAATGGGTAGGGTTTGGCCGAGCCAAAGGCTTTGGGAGTGTGGGTAAGGAGGTAGAGGTGGGGGCCTTTTATAAGAGGAGAGGAGGGGCACTCTTGTAAAGTTACAAAATGTTACTTTATTTTTAAAAGAGTTTCGGATTTTAAAGGTCCCACATTGATGTATTTCTAGGATAAGGTGTTAAGGGTTCGAAATCCACTCATACAATAGGTTCTGGACATGTTTAGGTCTTAAATATTACATTATCTTTCCATTTTATTTAAATCGTTAAATAATGAGGTCATCGCTGCATCATCATGATGTCATAAATAATTTAATTTATTTAATGTCTAAAAATTATAAAAAAAATAATATGATGTAGGAAATATTTTTATCTTTCTAATGAATATTTATAGTCAAAAATATGACTTGTATAACCCCATGTAAAAATTGTTTTAGTAAAACATCTCATGTTTGTGTCATTTTTACTTTAACATTAAATAAAAAGATATTTATGTCATTTCCCAACCAAAGTGGCTCCATGGGGTCCCCAAGTTGACCCATGGATTGTATTGGTCGGACATGACACATCCAATGAGGTTAGGACATGTTTCTAGGTCATTTCATTTTATTAAAACATTATTCTTACCATAAACTACACTAATTAACTCTAATCGCGATTAAAAACTTAATAAGTTACTATTCACCAAAAAATTATTTTTATCCCATTGAACCATATTTTAATTCTTAATGACAACCATTTATGTCGGATTTTTGAAATTCAAAACACAAAGATGGAAAAATTTCATTTAAACAGAAAAATCAGTTTTTATAAGTACCACTTAGTGGTTTCACTATTCATCAAAAATTGAAGTTTTTCAGAAAAATCTCAAAAATTCACCCTAAGCTATATTTGATATTCCGAATTCAAAAATGAAGTATATTTTACAAAATTAAAGACATATAAGTCACATTAATTAATTTAATAATTAATCCCCAATGTCAAAGCAAATAACGTGTTTTTATGAAACAATAAGTATCAAAAGATTGACACTAGTTTAAGTCAGATTTCAAAGTGAAATTAATTCCAACGACCACTATTGGATTTAATGGTAAAAATATATTCTAATTTAACTTTAAAACCAATTCAAAAGATAATCTAATCATATAAATAAATTAGATTAAAAAGAGTTTTTGAATTAAAATACAACATTTTACACTATTCATTAAAAAAAATGAACTTTATCGGAAAGATACCAAAAATTTACACAAAGTAAATTTTGATGTACCAATTCTTAAGAAGAGTTTTATTTGGTCCAATAGAATATATAAGAGTGAAAAAAATTATATTTAATGACGGTTCGCCATCAAAAGGCAATAAGTGAACCTTTAGTGAAAACTAGGGCATATACGCCTAAAATTGAATTCTTTCCGTATTTTAAGCCTTTATCTTTTATTGGATAAATGTAAAAACATTTAAAAACATATATAATCATATTTTAGTTATTTCTATCCATTCCCGCCAGTACAACGGCTACATGTTAACTACCATTAAAAATAATATTATTTTATTATTAGAGTGCAACGTAAGATTCCCAAGAAACTCGTTGTTGCATGTTGGGTACGCCATCGAGAATAGCATCCCCTTTAAAGTCATATTAATATTTTATTCACAAATATGGATAAATATGAAAAATTCATATTCTTTATTTACCTGGGGTGTTACAATTCTATAAGGTCTATGTTTCAAATTTATTTTTTAAAATTTGAGCCACATTCCTTCAATGGCCTGAAGGCCTTCATTTTTTATTGATTTTTGATAATACACCTTTCAAGGGGTGAGGTGAAACCCTTACAAGGCTCGTAGGCATAAGTATTACATGGACCATAGGCCTTAGAGGAATTCAGTGCTCGTAGGCTTCAAACATTACATACAACCCAGACTAACTACTTGGAACTTCTCCTCCCCAGCATCTTCATCATGAAATCAGCTCTCCACCTTCGCATGGTTGTTCAGATAGGCTTTCCCGGGCATGCACAGTCTTGTCCCGATGGAAGGTGCCATACCCTCTCATTATTTAAATCCATTTAGCTTCTACTATGGTAAAAGCTCCTTTCTCCTCCTCCTTTTGAAGTTTTTTCCTTATAGGTTGTCTGGTTTGCATCTGCACTTAAGGTGGACCAAAGGCCTTGAGGTGGTCTGAAGGCCTTACTGACCCGAAGGCCTGGGTGGCCCGAAGGCCTTAAAGGACTCGGGGACCAAATAGGAGTCCCGGAGGCCTAAACGGGGGAATATTCCCAGCAGTTACAGTGCCAAACAGTGCCTGCTACTGTTCCCGCTATAGTACCTTCTACAGTTCTGTACAGTTCCAGATACATTACCTGCTACAGTACTGTTATAGCCCCATGCTATAGTACTGCTACAGTCCTTCTACAGTACCTGGAAATCAACCTCCGCTTGGATTTGATCCCGGGTCTCGTGGATGCACTTAAGAAGTCCTCACCAACTAGGCTGAGGCTCATGTGCAAATTTGAGCCACATTACATTACCCATTATAACACTTATTAATACTAACTAATTATTAATCATGGTTATTAATTAATAAATAAAATTATAATATAACCCTTATTAATTTTTTTTGATATAAATAATTATAATTTAAAATCAATTTAATCTAATTCAATTTCTAAAATTGATAAAAATAACTCATAAATTAAAATATATAATTTGTTGAAAACTGTTTTTGTTCAAAAACTCATTATAATCATTAACAATTCATAATATTATTTAAAATTGATTAAAATTTAAATTAATGTTAACTTATTTTTATAAATGTATAAACATAATCTTATAGTCCTAATTTAAAATATACCCATTTATTTAAAAAAAATAAAACACACTATTTTGAAATGTATCATTCTTTGAAAAATAACAGTTTTATCACAGTAAGTAATATTTACCTTCCATTTTAATTTTGTGGCTAGAAAAATTAAATTTATTACAATAAATAGTATGAAAATTTATATATAAAATATGGAAATAAATTCTTCAAATAAAATTTCTAAAGGTTTGAAATTTTAATTTTAATATTAGCACACATGATGCATAAAATCATTTTTTTATAAAAGGTGTGTTTATAAGTTTAAAATTCATGTGTATTATAAATTAATAAATGTCATTTAATTTAAGGAAATATATTGGTATATTATAAAAAAAGAGTTATGTGACTTCTAAAGGAAGTGAAAACTAGATATTATAATTAAAATGTTTAATTAAAATAAAAAACTGAAAAATTTGTAAAATTAAATTTATTGTTCTTTTTTATTTTAAAATTTTGAAAATAGGTTTTATAAGTTTAAAATGATATTTTAAAATACAAATTTTTATTCCTTAAATAAATCATTAATTAATTAAAATGTCTTAAAAGTCAATTGTTTTAGAAAAATAATAATTATTCATCTTAGGCTAGTTTTGATAGTCATAATTCAATAATGAAATTCATTTTTAAAAAAATGAAATTTTAAAATTTATAAGTTCATAATTTAGATAAAAAGTAAAATAAAAAAAATATTTTATTAAAAATTAATTTTATAAAATATTAATTGTTCTTATTCCTATATTTTATGAATTTATAATTGATTATAATATTTTTATCAACTACAGGTTTTATTATTATTAAATATTATTAATAATATTCATCAAATATGTGGAAGAACATCTTAGTTGGGTGTTGTGTGTGGACCAAGCTATCAAACATAGTATTAATTTAGAAAAATATATTCCAAAATCTCTAGCTAGTACATTATCTATTAGATTTGAATTGATAATATCTCACTACTTTGAAGAATATGATATCACCCTTTTAAAAACTCAATTTATGTTTTTTTGATAAAGGAGGAAAACATAGTTTCAAATATCAATTTTAATGAACCTAAAATGAATGGGATTGGAAATAAATCCCAAGGGGGTAATATTTTAACCCATTCGGGGATTATTTTATTTTTTTGTAAATAATTTTGGAGAATAATCCATATCATATGGGTTGGGATGAATTTTTCCAAGATAACCATAGAATATTTAAAGAATTATTTTGGGGAATTGAAGAATTTTTGTAATTCTGAGTGACGTTGAATGACATAAATAAGATATTACTCTGAATAGGAAAATTGGATAATTGTTGATGCTCACTATGAAATATAAAATTATTAAGATGACGTATAAGGTATTAAAGAATAATTTTAAATGTTCCTGTATGGGTACACTATGATAGATAACATATTTTATATTATAAATAAGGTCTTATTTCTGATATGTAATATATTCCCAGTGAATGTTGATGATATTATGAAGTTCAAGACCAAAATAGAAAATTAATTTTTTATACTATGATATGTAATGAAATTCATTAAATACCATATAATTTTGATGATACATAAGATATTATATGATATGTAATATCTTCTAGAGAAATGAAAATGGGAAATGAACATGACACTACGAAAAATTGATCTATACCAAAAGAAATTTTGTAGAAAATTCTATATTTATTGGTGAAAACACACAATTCTAACAAATATACAGTTCTTTTTGTTTTAATTATATATATCATTAAGTGTTTTTACCAACATATATATATCTGTTGATATTCACCATTTAATAATAATAAATTTTTTAAGAAAAATTAAATCTCTTATTTTAATGTATTGATATGAACAAATAATTATTTTTCTATTTATTATTTTTACCAAAAAATATTTACCGTTAACAAATATGTTTCAATAAATTATTCAATAAATATGATATTTTAACTAAAAGTTGAATATATAGTAAATAATTAGTTAAAACTAACACATCATTCATCAATAAAAATATATAGTTATACACTGAAGTAAAATATAGATAACATAAAATATTTCTTGAAATGATTATATATATATGTGATTAATAATAAGTGTCCCAAGATTTTTAATATTCTATTTTTAAAATCCTTAATCATAAAAAAACATTTTTAATGATTTTAATTTTTTTTATAAATTATTTGAGGTGATTAAATGATCCATCATATAAAAATTACTTCATAAAAATTAAAATCTATAAAAAAAATGAATAATAAAAATTATTTTAGAATCATTTAGGCTGAATGATTAAAATAAAAATATAATAATAAATAATTAAGATCAATAAAAAATATCCCATTAATTAAAAATATATTATAATTATAAATCTCAATTACACCTAACCAACACCACCATTGTCTCTTGAAATTATATGTCAACCTGCTCACTGATCACTTCATTGACCACCTCTTCCTTCCCCATGTTCCAAATCGACCTCTTACCCCCTATCCGACATCTACAATAGTTTCAGATCTATTTCTTAGTTTTTTTACCTTTGTTATCAATGGATTGTTTTTTAGATCTAGAATATAAATGTTTTTTATATTTTCATTTTTTGATATCTAATTGAAGTTATTTATTTTAATGATCGATATTCACTCTGATTAATAGAATAAATATGACCTCAATGGTTGTTTATTTTTTGGTACGTAGCCAATATTGGTTGAAGCATGGAAAAATAGTGTTCCTATTATATAATGGTTGTTGGTTCTAGTTCTAATTAGATTTATACTTGTACTGGTATATTATTAAAAAATTATTTTACTATAAATATTTCAATTTAGGTTTGGATTATATTCTTATATTTATTGTTTAACACTTTTATTTGAAATTTTTTACCAAATAGAAATATTTTTAAAAAGGTTCAAGTGATTAAAAATATTTTTCCATTATAATGAAAATTGAAATTCTTATTGACATTATTGATGTTGAATTTTTTAAAAAAAAATTGTGACCCAAAACTGATTTGTAATTTTTTTTTGAAATAAAATTAATTGAAATAAATGTTAACTTCTTATAATTTCCTTCTATTCTGAATTAAATTTTATATTAATTTTTTGTAATCAATTATTGGGTTATGGTAAAAAAATCACAACCACCTATCTATTATTTTTTTCAACCTCTATAGTATTTTAATGAATATATATTTTTCAACCTTCAATTTGTGATACAATTGAAACACTCATAAGGCCGTTGGTTTTGGAGACCATGAGGTTAAAAAAACTTCATAGTGAAGTATTAAAGGAAAGGAACTATTGTCATGTAGTTTAGACACAATTTTATTATTTCCATTTATATGTTGGATTTATAGCTCACCTTAAACCCAAGTAATCTAAGTGCTGTTTTTTCAAAATATGGGATTTTAATATTTTCTGATTAAGATGTATCTACTGTTCTTGATTAAAATTTATGTTTGTATTTATAAAATAAAGGTCATGAATAATGTTTTAATTTTATACATTGAGGTTATAGAATCCCACCTTTTTATCACATAAACTTTCATTACATTATACAAAACTGAGGATCTTTAAGGTTTAGTGTCTTGGAAACCAGGAACTTAATACATAAAAACATAAAACAATCTTCTTAAACACTTGAAAGGATTCTCCTTATGTTCATCCAAGGTTCATTACTGCATCTCATAATCTGGGGACATACATCAAAAGAAAGGGTGAGTAGAAGGCCCAGTAAGGGAAACAAGGGGAGACATTTAACATGTGAACTTGATATACATCAATAAAGTCATGAAAAAAGAACTTTAAGGCATGAGAAAGAAATCATGAGGCATATCATAATAAAAATAACGTATTTAATAACTTGAATATGTGACTAAAACATTTAACATAGAAAATCATGAACATATCACCAAGGTCCATCCCCAAGGTGTCATTTGAAATTACTACGGCTATTCACCAAGATATCGCTAAAATTGTAATCTCTAGTGGTTACATCATTACCCAATACATTGAAGCGCTATCAGGGTGCACCCTTAAATTTTCCTTTATTATCATGTGAGCCACATATATCATCATCAACATTTCATAACTAACCCATATAGCATAAAAGAAATGGGTTTCATCTCATAATCATAACATTTTAAAAACTGCTTTTAAGACATGATCTTTATGTCACTTTAAACCCACAGAAGAAGGAAAGCGGGTCTCATGTATGTAAATGCCAGAATTTAAAATAGAAAATATTGATATATATGTGAATACCCCTGTAGAATAAATATCTTTGAGTATTCACTTAATAAAATAAAATAATTTGAGAAAAAGAGAGAGACATTTTGAGACGAAAATTCTGCCGCATAACGACTATGTTACAGGGTTTTAGAAAACATTGAAAAGAGAGGGGACATCAGTCACCCACTCATAAATGATCCAAAAAAACAATAGAGGGACAGAATATAATTTATATAAGAACATGGTAATTAAATTTAAAAGACATACCATATGAAATGAAAAACATGGAAGTAAGACAAAAATAAGATTTCTCTTATGAAAATTTGGCAGCCTAACGACGTCACTTAAAACATAAAAAAAATGAATTGACAAGATCAAATAGGGTCTCTCATCATATGAACATAAAAGATAAGTATGATAGATATAGATATCATACCCCAACATAATAAAAAGGAACATGAAAGTCTTGACATGAAAATAGATCTTGAAAACGAGAAGGGTGAAAGAATCCCTTAAAAATTCGGTAGCCTAACGACGCCACTTAAACATTATTAAAATGAATTGATGAGAGAAAGATGGGGTATCTCATAATATGAACATGAAAAGGAAAGTAGGATGAATATAAAATAACATCCTCTAACATAAGAACATGGAGCATAAAATAAATGACATAAAAGAGAGTACTTGAAAGAAAGAGAGAGGTAGGATCCATTACCTTAAAACGTAACTCTTAAAACTCAAAGGTTGGGACCTTGGGGGATTGGGGGAACCTTGGGAGGACTCCTTGGAAGGTAAGGAGACCAGAAATTCGTTGAGGATGATTTTTGAATCTAAAGGATGAGAGAATGGCTTGGTATTTATAGGTAAAGTGAGGGGACAAGGCATTAATGGCCAAGGGACACCTCATTGGTGGTATTGACAAAACCATGGGTTTGCCCATGGTATTTTCCCATGGTATTGTCCACTTGGGACCCCTAATAAAATAATTCATCCCCTTTAGTCGAACATCCCTTAAAATATCTCATGATATCATCATGATGCAGTTATGATGTCATTAAACATACCGAAACACTAAAACTGTATTTTTACTATTCACTGAAAATTCAACTTTTCCAGAAAACTCACAAAAATTTACCCTAACATAATATCAATGATCTGAATTCAAAAATAAACTCCATTTTATAAAAATAATTTTCTAAATATTTTTAATTTAATTTTTAAATAAAAACACTATTCACTGAAAATTCATTTTTTTCAGAAAAATCCCTAAAAATTACCTTAACATAATATCAATGCTCTGAGTTCAAAAATGAACTCCATTTTATAAAAATATTTTTCTAAATATTTTTAATTTAATTTTTAATTAAAAAACACTATTCACCCGAAAAAACTAATACTTGACTAATAATTTCTGAAACGGTTATTTACCTACTTTATTGAATCACATTACTTAATCAAGGTTCCTAGATTATATTAATACTTTCTTTAAATGAGATTACTAATCCATTTGGTCACATTACTAATCCAAAGCGTAGAATCACTATTCATAATTGACTATTCATCAAAAATCAAGTTGATCTTATTAGACTTTAAATTTATTACTGAACACATTTGTAGAAGACCATTTTTTGAAAATCATTACACATAATTAATTATTTAAGGTTTACAAAAATATTTTAAAATATCCATTTTTTTCAAATTCATCATAAATATGCATACTATATTTATCCGGACATTTGAAAATTTACAAACTTCACCATAAGAAGAAAACAAAATTTTATTTATCTCAAAGGATTACACAAAACAGTTACGGTCTCGTTACATAGCCCCTTATAACACCAGCATAAGACCTAAGTGTTAGGTGTGCTAAGGTGAGAGAATCTTGGAGAGGCTTGGATAACATTACCCTATTAGTAATCTCCACTAACTTGAACTTCTTCCGTAGGCGACTCTATTCAAGCTTGAAATACTGGAGTTCAGCTTGGGCTTGGTCCAAATCGAAGCCCAAAGATGACACCTCCTTCACAAGCTCTGATAAGTGGGCTTTATATGGTTCGATTATACTGGATGAAGCCATCGACTCTTCTTTCTGCATTAATCCATTAACATCTCTATTAAATTATTAAGAGTAAATTAAAATACTATTCAAAAAGTTTGGGTCGTTACATTCCTCCCCCTTAAGAAATTTCATCCCCAAAATTTTAAACCAAAGGCCTAGTCGAAAAGGTGAGGGTACTTTTGCTTCATTATTTCCGAAGGATCCCACGTCGCTTATTCATACTTATGATTCCTTTACAACACTTTCACAAGGTGGGAGGTCTTGTTGCGTAGAACCTTGTCTCTACGGTCTAAGATATCCACTGGCTACTCCTCATAAGAGAGTTCATGTTCCAGTTGTACCACCTCTGGGTTCAGTACTTGCGAAGGGTCGGGTATGTACTTCCTCAAGAGAGATACGTGGAAAACATCGTGAACTTGAGCTAGGTTCGGTGGAAGTGCTAGATGATATGCCACTGCTCCTATACGATCAAGGATTTCATAGGGGCCAATGTACCTAGGGATAAGCTTTCCTTTCTTCCCGAACCGCATGACTCTCTTCCATAGAGAAATTCGAAGGAAGACTTTGTCGCTAACACAAAACTCCAAGCCCCTTCGACGGTTGTCAGCATAGCTCTTTTTCCGACTCTGAGCATCCTTTATGTGTTGTTGGATGACATGAACCTTTTCTGTTTTCTCTTACACAAGATCAGGCCCAAGAAGCATTCTCTCACCAGCTTTATCCCAACAAGTAGAAGTTCTACATCACTTTCCATATAGAGCTTCATAGGGTGCCATCTAAATACTCAAATGGAAGCTATTGTTGTATGAGAACTCAACTAATGGGAGGTGTTGATCCCATCCACCTTTAAATTCCATTGAGCATAATCTCAGCATGGCCTTAAGTGTCTGAATAGTCTTTTCAGAGTGGCCATCAGTTTGAGGATGATAAGCCGTACTAAAATTCAATTCAGTATTCAGATCATGTTGAAGACTTCTCCAGAATTTTGATGTGAATCTTGGATTGCAATCAGATACGATGGATAGTGGTACCCCATGCAGCCTTACCACTTCCTTTACATATATCTTGGCAAGTTGATCCAGAGAGAAATATTCCCGAAAAGGGATAAAATGGGTGGTCATGGTGAGACGGTCCACTATAACCCATATCTCATTACTCCCTTTAGATGTTTTCGGGAGACCAGTGAAAAAGTCCATAGTGATATTATCCCACTTCCATGCTGGTATGGGTAGCGGTTGTAATACCCCCTTAGGGAGTTGTTGTTCTGCCTTTACTTGTTGACACACCAGGCACCTTGTAGTGTAATCAGCAATCTCCCTCTTCATGTTATCCCACTAATAATGATCACGAAGTTCTCTATACATTTTAGTGCTTCCCAGATGTATAGAGAAATTAGAGCTATGAGCTTCATCCATCAGTTATTTCTTCATATCCGAAATAGATGGAACACATAGTCTTGTATGAAATTTCAGTACACCTTCTTGATCAATATTAAAATCAGGGAACTTCCCATCCTTCATAGCCTCAAACTTCTCCTGCAACAAAGGATCTTCTTTTTGAGCCTTATTGATCTTCTCTAGTAATGGAGGTTGAGAAATCATTTGGGATAGAGTTGATGATGTCCCATCCCTTACAATTACCATGTCCAGTTTTACTAAATCCTTAATCAAGGGATCTCTTTGGATCCTCATTATTTCCAGAACTATAGGGTCTTTCCTTCTTAACGCATCCACGACTTTGTTTGCTATTCTAGGGTGATAATGAATTGAACAATCATAGTCTTTAATAAGCTCCAACCATCTCATTTGTCTCATGTTCAATTCTTTCTGCGTGAAAATATACTTTAAACTTTGGTGGTCGGTGTATATATCACATTTCTCCCCATAAATATATTGCCTCCATATCTTTAGAGCAAAAACAACTGCCTCTAGCTCTAGATCATGCATAGGGTAATTCTACTCATGAATCTTCAACTGTCGATATGCATAAGAAATGACCTTGTCATTTTGCATGAGGATGAACCCAAGCCCTTTTAGAGATGCATCGCTAAAAATAACGAATCCTTCTCCGGTAGAGGGTAGTGTTAACCCAAGTGCAGTAACCAATCTCTTCTTCAGCTCTTGGAAACTTTCCTTACATTCCTTTGTCCAGATGAATTTAACACCTTTTTGAGTCAACTTGGTTAGTGGATTATAAAGCCATGCAAAGTTTTTCAAAAACCTCCTATAATATCCTACTAAACCAAGGAAACTACGAATCTCAGTTACTATTGTGGGTTGAGGCCACTCCTCCACAACCATTGTCTTTTTAGGGTCAAATGAGATTCCTTCATTGGTTACTATATGCCCTAAGAAAGCCACTAGTTGTAACCAAAACTCACACTTGCTGAATTTTCCAAAGAGCTTCTCCTTCTGCAGTTTTTGCAAAACTACCCTCAAATGATCTTCATTATCCTCACGACTTTTTGAATATATCAAAATATCATCAATAAAAACTACCACAAAGTTATCAAGGTAGTCCCTAAAGACTCTATTCATCAAATCCATGAAAATAGCAGGAGCATTAGTCAAGCCGAAGGGCATAATACTAAACTCATAATGCTCATATCTTGATCGGAAGGCAGTCTTTGGAATATCTCATTTCTTCACCCTCAGTTGATGATAACCAGATCGAAGATCAATCTTGGAGAAGAATTGAGCCCCACGAAGTTGGTCAAATAAATCATCAATTCTTGGAAGAGGGTATTTTTTCTTCACTGTGATCCCATTTAGTTCTCTATAATCAATGCATATCCGCATTGATCCATCCTTCTTCTTCACAAACAGAACTAGTGATCCCCAAGGAGACACACTCGGTCGGATAAACCCCTTCTCCAACAAGTCTTGGAGTTGTTTCTTTAACTCCTCTAGCTCCACATTTTCCATTCTATACTGGGTCTTTGATATTGGTTGAGATCCAGGTACAAGTTCAATGGATAACTCTACCTCTCTTTCTAGGGGAGGTCCAGGTAACTCCTCAGGAAATACGTCCATGTATTCCTGAACAATCGGAACATCTTCTATTTGTATACTCCCTTTTCCTTCTTCATCCTCACCGATTAACTCCACAAAGAAGGCTATAAGAGGTGCTTCTAGAAAAGGATCATGTCAGGATATCTCTCCTTGTAAGATAATTATAGGTTGTTCATTCAAGACTACTGAGATTTCCTTACTTCTGCATTTGATCTTAGCATTATACTTTGAGATCCAGTTCATCCCTAGTATAACTTCAAATTCCATCATGGGAATGACTACTAGATTTGAAATAAGATTGTGCTCACTAAAGTAAGCATTAGAGTCTCTAAACACTATTGATGCATGGATAATCCCACTTGGAGTCTTGACTGACAACTCTACCTCTAGCAGTTGAAGGATTGATTCAATATTCTTTGCAAACTTGGTGGAAATAAAGGAATGCGTCGAACCAGAATAAAAAAAAGTACTTTCTAGTTTTGAGAGGACAACAAGAGTACCGCTACCACGTCATTCAGAGCTTCAACTTAATTTTTTGTGATAGAAAAAGCACGACCTTTCTCCCTTGGCCTTTGCTGAGGTTGATGGTGATTCCCCTCCACTACCCTCAGATTTGTACAGTGATTAGCAAAGTGCCCAAGCCATCCACACTTGAAGCATTGGACTTCGGGTAGGTCCAGAACCATATTTCCTCTATCATTAGTGTTGGGAAGTTGAGGCTTCACATCACTACGATAATTTCGAGCAATATGGCCTTCTCTTTCACAATTGTAGCACTTACCACTTCTGATCAAGAAGTTCCACGAATGCTTCTTGTCACACCTGGTCTTCGTGCTGTGACGTGTTTCTAATTTTTATGTTTTATCTTATAATTTTATCTGTTTCAGATGATTATTTTTTTTATGTATATATGTATATTAAATGCGGGGCAATCCAAACTGGGTTTTTTCTCTTTTGCATTGATAAATTAATGTTTTGGCCTTGACACGCGACCTCACCCGACTCCTCAGGTCTTGACAGCGTGGGACACATGTGCGAAATATAACTGCGAAGCCTAGTGACTTCGCCAGCGCCACCGTGTGTCCCGCCCGACGTTCAATTTTACGTTTTGCAGATAAAGGAATATTTTGGGCTTGGCGGCGTCCGATGCTTGGGTAGGGGACGGTCGAAACCGCGCAACTTCGCTCGGGTCACCGTGTGACCTCGCTCGGTTCCCCGCTCACCTGCCGATGTGAAACTACTTAAATAAAGTGAATTAACAATGAAGAAATAAAAATAAATGACTCATAAAAGAATATTAATATAAAATAATAGTAGTGGGATACAAATTAAAATTAATCCTTTTGATGGTAATAATATTATTATTACTATTAATTTCATTTATTTATTTTCTTTTTGTTGTTTTTGATTTCTTTTTGGAGCTAGGGTTATACCGGTTTTTTTTTCTTCTTCTTCGTTCCTCTGTTTCACGTCGCGGCAGCCGCTTCCCTTCCCAAACCAGTCGCGCGGCCGCCCCCCTCCCAGGTTCTCACCCCTTCGACGCACCCTCCTATTCCATTTCGGAATCCCGTCGAACCGCCCTGCCCTCCTTCTTCGATGCGCCTCTCGTCTGGCGTCTCCCTCTTCCCCCTCTCCAGGTCACCCGCTTCAACCTCGACGCGACAAACTCCCATCCCTCACCCTCGCCGCGCTGCAGCTCGGTGTTGGCCGACCCCGTCGTGCGAACAGCTTCGACGCACCACCTCATTCACGCGACTGAACTCGGCACGTTTTCTCCTTCGCGCAACCAGCCCGACGCTCCTCCTCTCTCGCACGAACAGCCTCGGTAATCCCTTCTCCTCATTGTTGGGTTTTGCCTCTTGTTTATGGGTCCGATTTCAGGGTTTGATCTTAATTCGTATCGGTTCAATCTCATGATTTATGGTTTACCTTTGGTTCATTATTGGTGCGCATTAGGTTCGGTTGAAGAATTCAATAAATTTCTGGGTTAATTCTTGATGTTTTAGTTCAATTGTTTGTTTAGGGTCTAGTTGGTTTTGTTTGGGTTGCGGTTGATGTGCGGCGGTCGTTGCGCACCACAGTTGTGAAGTCTGCTTTGGCAAGGTAGGTGGTTCCATGCCATACCATCTCTAGATAATTTATTTGCTCATTAATTAAATTATAATGTGTTCTAGTGATAAATTGCATGATGCGAATTTTATTTTCTTGACGTGCTTCGATATGCATATTGGTGAATTTGAGTTGTTGTTAAGTAAATGCCAACGTTTTCATGTGCGTTGTGTCGTCGAAATGTTCAGACCCATTATAGTTAATTGTTTTGGTTGTGCAAATTGTGTTTTCAGGTTCTTTGAGGTGTCTGTGTCATTAAATGTAAATTTTCAACCAAAATGAGTCACTTTGGGTGTGTTTGTCGTGTGGCATACTTTTGGAACTAAATTGAAAAATTGTTTGAACAATGAGAAAACATGTTTTAGTTTGTATAAGCTGCACTTTGGTTTTAAAGTGACGTTCGTATATGAAATTTAGTATGTCGTTCTGGTGCAAACCTTTTCATTCTAATTTTAAGTGTTTAATAAATTGTTAATTGCACTTATTAAATTATATGTGGAGCTAGAGAGTTGTTTTTGACAGAATTATGTGTGCGTTAAGTTTTAAAGGTATTCTTACTTGTGAAATTGGGCATGTCTCATGTGAAAACTCCTATTGTGCTATTTTGAAATGTTTTTCTAATTGTTTAAATAGTTTATCAAGTCACGCAAGTGATCTGGACTATGTGATAAAATGGTTTTGGTGTGCGTGTGTTTTTTTTATGGTGTTTGGGTATGCAAATGGTGATGTGTGTGTGTAATGTTTTCTTTGGTTCGAGATATGTGTAAGCGATATACATTATGTGAATGTGAAACTTATTTGAGCATAAGGGAAACCCTGGGTGTCTAGGTGGGCAGACTAGAACTAGTGTGCTAGTGAACCGGATGGGTATCGTCCCTGTTTCACTTAGCTGGATTGACGATTGCAACACTAACTAAACATATGACATCTGAGGGTCGTGGCCTTCTAAGCCACGTGTTCTGAGGGTCGTGGCCTTCTAAGCCACGTTTTCTGAGGGTCGTGGCCTTCTAAGCCACGTTTCACCGAGACACGAGGTTCTAGGGTCCCACTTGAGCTAGATGAACCTTAGGGGATTTACCCGTAGTGCTCTACCATCTTTGGCGTGGTGCCTTCCGTCGGCATATGGAAGACCACTTGAGTATGTGTGTGTGTGTGTGTGTGAGCATGTGTGTGTGTGTGTGTGTGAGTATGTGTGTGTGTGTGAGTATGTGTGTGTGTGTGAGTGTGTGTGTGTGTGTGTGAGCATGTGTGTGTGTGTGTGTGAGTATGTGTGTGTGTTCCCATATTGAACATTTCTCTTCCCCTTTAAAAATCGTGTTTGTTAAATGAGTTCTTTTAAATGTTTTTCTTTTAGCGTTTAGCTGGTAAATGTTTTCTTTAAAAGAATTTTTAAATTAAAATTTTGAATAAGCACTTTAAATTGTCTTTTGATGTTGTGGCATGGAACCATTTCTTGGTGGCGTCCTACTGGGCTTTTAGCTCACACCCTGCATACACCCTTGGGTGTATGTAGTTTCTGTCTCTTTTGTCTTCCAGGTTGCGACTTCGTGCTCAGTGATGGTGATTCAGGTTGCAGTTGGTCTTCTCATGCAGAATGGTGTTGATGTGGTCTCACTTCTGCCGGGAGGTTGGGTATGAGTTTTAGTTTCCGCTGTCGTCTTTTCTTTTTAGTTATTGTTTCGAGTTGTAGACCTTAAACTTGTTCATAGTTTAAAGGCACGTTTCGTTGTCTATTCCTAATCTCAGTTTATTTATCTTGTTAGCTGGTTCATCTGTCTTGTATTTTGGGTAAAACCGTTCCCACTTGTTAAACATGATACCCGGGCACTTGTGCCAGCCCGTGGGGATCGGGAACGCCCTTCGGGCCTTGCCGCGGACCGGGTCGGGCACCGGGTCGGATGGCGACCCGGCCTGGTTCGTGACAAAATGGTATCAGAGGGCAAGGTTTTCTCTCTTGGGTCGTTTTCTTTTGGGATAGAGTCACGATAGACTTGTGTTAAGGTTGTCGGGACTCGACGTCCTGGCTACGAGTAAGGTGCCTGGCCAGCACACCTCGTGGCGGGACTCGAGTTACCAATGTATGTTGAGGTTTGTCTGAGTTTTTAGTTTTTGCGGATGATCGTGTCTATAGGGAAATGAAAAGGGAGTAAGGTCAGTGGTCTTAGTGAGCTCGTAGGGTCTGGCAAGCCTTGTGGAGCCGGGGACACTGTCCTAAAATACTCTCTGTGGTCAATGGCGTGATTGGCGTATGACCGCCAACCATATGCTCCAATCACCCGCTGACACTAGTTTCTTGATGCATTTATTCTCGTCTCTTTGTTTTGGATTCATGGAAATTTGGTTTTTAAGTAAAAATGTTTGGGTCTTGGAAAATGTTTTCAAGTGAAGCGCTTTTAAAACGAAATGGTGTGTGAGGTTTGAAAAGTGTGGGTCAGATGTTTTGCTTTTGAAAAAAAAAATGGAAAGGTTTGTTCTTGATTATTGGCGCTCTCATGGGAAACCACATGCATGAGTGTATATGAAAAGGGAAATGGTTAATGGCACGAGCGGATGAGTGCTTGGATGGATATGAGGTGGGTGCCAGTGCGGCATGAGAACATGCATGTGTGAGGCCCATGGGACACCATTGGTGTTTGTGTAACCCGCCTACTTTGCTTATTTTCAAAAAGTTTCGTTAAATGAAAATTCAGTGTATTGATAACTAGCGTTTGTGTGGTGTGTCTTTGTGATTTTGAAAGGTGGGATGTGAGGTGTTTTGAGCCGAGGATCCTTTCTGAATGATTTATGTCCTGAGTTTAAATTCTTATTTGTAAGTTGGTATGCAAGTGTGTGGTTAGTAAATTTTTTTGAAGAGTACCTCGGGGAGACCTTGCGGTGGTTTCCCCTGCATGTTTGGTGTTTTCTTGTGTGGTATGTCTTGACCGTTGGACCAGTTTGATTTGGGTCCATGGTTTTCTTTCTTGACTAGTGTATGCCCCCCATAAAGCGTTAAAATGCAATTGAAATATGGTCGCGGGCAATTCGTCATTGGTCGGACCTCCAGTTGATCAGAGTACTCTCTTTTTGAATTCTATAATTGAACCCACCGCTCCTTTTTACAACAAGTGGATCCTCCCGTAGCGGGATGACAGATGCGAGGGGAGTTGAGCAGAGTTTTGGTTTCTTTATGTTGTCTGAGTCGTCAGATATGAAATTTGACGTCGTTGCAGTTGAAGGTTTCCCCTGGAAATGACGAAAGGAATTCTTGCGGGGAAGGGTGAAGGTGGTTCGGAATTTTCAATGTTGACCAGTGTCTTGGAGGGCTTCTTAGTATCTACATCGGCTACAAGGGTCATGTTCGGTGACGTCTTGCAGCAGAAGGTCCCTTTGGTAGTCAACGGTGGTTTGGAAGTGGTAGAGGAGGCTCCAGTGGGAAAAAGGTGGAATCGACCCTAAGTCGTTGGTGCGGTCTATCATTCTGAATAACCTCTGGTCTTGGTTTATTTCATTTAAGAAAAAGTTTGTGTTAGGCTACTAGTTGGCATACCCAGTCGTATGAGGCTGCTATGGTTGTTTGCAGGAATCACGTGTTGTTCAAGAAATGGTTTAAAGTCTTTCTTAGTGTAAAGTTCCTCTCAACAGCAATGGTCAGGTTCAGGTAACGATTGGTGGTGTCGTGTTCTCATCCAGTGTGACAAAGGGTGATGCGCATGCACCATTGCAGCTCTTATGTTGGTTAATGTTTTGTGTATGATCAGTTGGATGTCATGGTGTGTTGTGTCTGATGGTGTATCCTCAGGTGCAATAGGATTTCGTGTGACACCAAAAAGGAGAAGCTTCGTTCTGGAGTTTTCCATGCCTGACTACGAGGCAGAAGATGCTTCAAACATCAGGGCTCCAGCCATAGGCATCGGAGTGAAGCTGGCGCGTGGTCAGGAACCCCAAGGGGGTATGAGACCCCGACATTATTTCTGTCATCGGTGTTGAAAGTGAATGCAGCTCAAATTGATTTCTACGGTTGTTCTGCTCCAAACGAACCATCTGGTTGCAGAAGGTTTTCATGATCATGTGGAGGCTTGTTCGTCTCGTTGACTTAAAGTCTTTGGGGTTGCGTCCCATTGGATGCAATCACCTTTAGTGGTCCTTGAGAGTCTGTTGGGGAAAAATCAGTCCCAAAATTTTATAATGCTCATCCCGGGATGTGGATGTGTTGGTCAGGTCTTAGGTCATGGTTCCGACGCCCGGGTGGTTAGGCCCCTCCCTCCTCGCCCCTTGTGGTGGGGTGTCTGGTCACCATTGAGAAATTTTCAAAGTTCTATACCTTCCATTACTTCAAATGGTGGGGAGATCCACATTGGGTCTCGCACGAATGGATCTAGAATGAATCTGTGCTAGACTTTTCTTTAATGGCGGGGAGTCCGATCGAACCTACCCGTGTCAGTTTTCCAGTCTCGTTTCGAGCGTCACTGAGTTCCTAATGGTGGGGAGCCCCTTGGGCCTCCTCTTGTTGACCTTATGCTCCTGTTTTTAAATATGGGTTGGTGATAAGTGATAAGAGTGTTTCTTGGACGTGGCTTGACCATTCTAGCCAAATGTTGTGATTTTCGTTTAATAGTGTTTGAGGTGTTTCGGTTTGTAAGGTTGGTTTCTGTGGGTTCAAGAGTTAATTTTCTAAAACAATCAACTGGAGGCGTCCTAGCGCTTCGGGGCGGGCGACACATATCAGAAAATCATTATATGAGTTTCTCGAAGTTGTCTTCGAGTCACTTTCTCTGAGCACAATACTTTTTCCCCTCTTTGCTTGCTGTTTGTGGGGATTCCCTTTGAACCTTAAGGGACTGTGGTTTTCTGTTGTGGGGTTTGGTTCTGGTTGTGGCTTTCCGGGGACGGAAAGCTTTATGGTGGGGAGAATTGTCACACCTGGTCTTCGTGCTGTGACGTGTTTCTAATTTTTATGTTTTATCTTATAATTTTATCTGTTTCAGATGATTTTTTTTATGTATATATGTATATTAAATGCGGGGCAATCCAAACTGGGTTTTTTCTCTTTTGCATTGATAAATTAATGTTTTGGCCTTGACACGCGACCTCACCCGACTCCTCAGGTCTTGACAGCGTGGGACGCATGTGCGAAATATAACTGCGAAGCCTAGTGACTTCGCCAGCGCCACCGTGTGACCCGCCCGACGTTCAATTTTACGTTTTGCAGATAAAGGAATATTTTGGGCTTGGCGGCGTCCGATGCTTGGGTAGGGGACGGTCGAAACCGCGCAACTTCGCTCGGGTCACCGTGTGACCTCGCTCGGTTCCCCGCTCACCTGCCGATGTGAAACTACTTAAATAAAGTGAATTAACAATGAATAAATAAAAATAAATGACTCATAAAAGAATATTAATATAAAATAATAGTAGTGGGATACAAATTAAAATTAATCCTTTTGATGGTAATAATATTATTATTACTATTAATTTCATTTATTTATTTTCTTTTTGTTGTTTTTGATTTCTTTTTGGAGCTAGGGTTATACCGGTTTTTTTTTTCTTCTTCTTCGTTCCTCTGTTTCACGTCGCGGCAGCCGCTTCCCTTCCCAAACCAGTCGCGCGGCCGCCCCCCTCCCAGGTTCTCACCCCTTCGACGCACCCTCCTATTCCATTTCGGAATCCCGTCGAACCGCCCTGCCCTCCTTCTTCGCTGCGCTTCTCATCTGGCGTCGCCCTCTTCCCCCTCTCCAGGTCACCCGCTTCAACCTCGACGCGACAAACTCCCATCCCTCCCCCTCGCCGCGCTGCAGCTCGGTGTTGGCCGACCCCGTCGTGCGAACAGCTTCGACGCACCACCTCATTCACGCGACTGAACTCGACACGTTTTCTCCTTCGCGCAACCAGCCCGACGCCCCACCTCTCTCGCACGAACAGCCTCGGTAATCCCTTATCCTCATTGTTGGGTTTTGCCTCTTGTTTATGGGTCCGATTTCAGGGTTTGATCTTAATTCGTATCGGTTCAATCTCATGATTTATGGTTTACCTTTGGTTCATTATTGGTGCGCATTAGGTTCGGTTGAAGAATTCAATAAATTTATGGGTTAATTCTTGATGTTTTAGTTCAATTGTTTGTTTAGGGTCTAGTTGGTTTTGTTTGGGTTGCGGTTGATGTGCGGCGGTCGTTGCGCACCACAGTTGTGAAGTCTGCTTTGGCAAGGTAGGTGGTTCCATGCCATACCATCTCTAGATAATTTATTTGCTCATTAATTAAATTATAATGTGTTCTAGTGATAAATTGCATGATGCGAATTTTATTTTCTTGACGTGCTTCGATATGCATATTGGTGAATTTGAGTTGTTGTTAAGTAAATGCCAACGTTTTCATGTGCGTTGTGTCGTCGAAATGTTCAGACCCATTATAGTTAATTGTTTTGGTTGTGCAAATTGTGTTTTCAGGTTCTTTGAGGTGTCTGTGTCATTAAATGTAGATTTTCAACCAAAATGAGTCACTTTGGGTGTGTTTGTCGTGTGTCATACTTTTGGAACTAAATTGAAAAATTGTTTGAACAATGAGAAAACATGTTTTAGTTTGTATAAGCTGCACTTTGGTTTTAAAGTGACGTTCGTATATGAAATTTAGTATGTCGTTCTGGTGCAAACCTTTTCATTCTAATTTTAAGTGTTTAATAAATTGTTAATTGCACTTATTAAATTATATGTGGAGCTAGAGAGTTGTTTTTGACAGAATTATGTGTGCGTTAAGTTTTAAAGGTATTCTTACTTGTGAAATTGGACATGTCTCATGTGAAAACTCCTATTGTGCTATTTTGAAATGTTTTTCTAATTGTTTAAATAGTTTATCAAGTCACGCAAGTGATCTGGACTATGTGATAAAATGGTTTTGGTGTACGTGTGTTTTTTTATGGTGTTTGGGTATGAAAATGGTGATGTGTATGTGTAATGTTTTCTTTGGTTCGAGATATGTGGAAGCGATATACATTATGTGAATGTGAAACTTATTTGAGCACAAGGGAAACCCTGGGTGTCTAGGTGGGCAGACTAGAACTAGTGTGCTAGTGAACCGGATGGGTATCGTCCCTGTTTCACTTAGCTGGATTGATGATTGCAACACTAACTAAACATATGACATCTGAGGGTCGTGGCCTTCTAAGCCACGTGTTCTGAGGGTCGTGGCCTTCTAAGCCACGTTTTCTGAGGGTCGTGGCCTTCTAAGCCACGTTTCACCGAGACACGAGGTTCTAGGGTCCCACTTGAGCTAGATGAACCTTAGGGGATTTACCCGTAGTGCTCTACCATCTTTGGCGTGGTGCCTTCCGTCGGCATATGGAAGACCACTTGAGTATGTTTGTGTGTGTGTGTGTGTGTGTGAGTATGTGTGTGTGTGTGAGTATGTGTGTGTGTGTGAGTGTGTGTGTGTGTGTGTGAGCATGTGTGTGTGTGTGTGTGAGTATGTGTGTGTGTTCCCATATTGAACATTTCTCTTCCCCTTTAAAAATCGTGTTTGTTAAATGAGTTCTTTTAAATGTTTTTCTTTTAGCGTTTAGCTGGTAAATGTTTTCTTTAAAAGAATTTTTAAATTAAAATTTTGAATAAGCACTTTAAATTGTCTTTTGATGTTGTGGCATGGAACCATTTCTTGGTGGCGTCCTACTGGGCTTTTAGCTCACACCCTGCATACACCCTTGGGTGTATGTAGTTTCTGTCTCTTTTGTCTTCCAGGTTGCGACTTCGTGCTCAGTGATGGTGATTCAGGTTGCAGTTGGTCTTCTCATGCAGAATGGTGTTGATGTGGTCTCACTTCTGCCGGGAGGTTGGGTATGAGTTTTAGTTTCCGCTGTCGTCTTTTCTTTTTAGTTATTGTTTCGAGTTGTAGACCTTAAACTTGTTCATAGTTTAAAGGCACGTTTCGTTGTCTATTCCTAATCTCAGTTTATTTATCTTGTTAGCTGGTTCATCTGTCTTGTATTTTGGGTAAAACCGTTCCCACTTGTTAAACATGATACTCGGGCACTTGTGCCAGCCCGTGGGGATCGGGAACGCCCTTCGGGCCTTGCCGCGGACCGGGTCGGGCACCGGGTCGGATGGCGACCCGGCCTGGTTCGTGACACTTCTTCCCACATTTATTGCATGTGGCATGTTTCATTTTCTTTCCACCTGTTTCCTGATCAAAAATTCTTCCCAGGATTGGTTCTATAGCTCTCTTCTTCTCATTAGATTTGTGAGACCACTGTGTCTCACCAAACTCCAGTTTGACTTTCATAGCACTTTGAACTATTTCTTCATAGCTATCATAGTCCCTGTTGGATAGATTCTTCCGCAGATGAGGTCTTAGTCCACCAAAGAATCTATGAACCTTTCCATTAGGGTCCATGACAAAGCTAGAGTTATATCGTGAAAGTCAGGTGAAGTTCATCTCATAGCTTCCGACGGATTCGTTCTCCTTCTACTTTAGCTCGAGAAACTCCTTCTCCATTCTCGTTCTCATGGAACGAGGGAAATACTTATTAAAGAATATTCCCCTGAACTCTTCCCACTCCATAGCTTCCATCTCTCCTCTTGGATTCGTGTTTTTGACCAGTGAACACAATTTATTAGCTTCTCCCTCTAGTCGGTAAACAGCACGGGTGAATTTTTCTTGTTCCGAACAATGGAGTACAGAAAAGATCTTTTCAATGGAGCTTATCCATTGTTCCGAAACCAATGAGTCAGTTGATCCACTGAAGGTTAGTGGTCATTGATGCATAAAGGACTCAACTGAATTTTGTTCCCTTCATGGTGAGATCGGCCTCTCAGCTTGATTCAAGTTATTTTCCATAACTTGAGTCATTTGGTTCATCATGCGCATGAATGTTTCCATTCCGGCTTCCATCGGAGGGCCGTCAGCACTTGGTGCATTATGGTCACCATTTGCACGATTCCTTCTATTGCCCTCCATTTTCAAAAAGAATAAAACCTTAGTGAGAAACTTGTTTCATTTATGAATCTTTTGACTATAAAGGATTCTATGTCTTAAAACATCATGCTTAAATTATATTTCTCTATAATTCCTTCATAATGATTCATAAAATTCTTGCGATTAACCAAACATATCCCCCGGGAGTGTCGTAACCAAGAGTACATCAAGGACCGTTATCGTGCACTAGTTTCTATTTGATTCTAGCTCAAAGCGGTGTTTTTGGGTTTTACCCCTATGTACATCTGTGCCAGAGCCGCCTCTACCTGCTCGTATCTAGATAGGAATGTATTTGTTTGATAAACCACTAACTCTATACTCACCAAAATACCAGGAAAATTTACTATATTTTAACTTTATATAGGTTTCTTCCTAACATTTTCATATCCTAATTTCCACAAATAACTAAACCATATTTTGATACCAACTATAGCATCCCTCCTTTTTATCACATAAACTTCCATTACATTATACAAAACTGAGGATCTTTAAGGTTTAGTGTCTTGGAAACCAGGAACTTAATACATGAAAACATAAAACATTCTTCTTAAACACTTGAAAGGATTATCCTTATATTCATCCTAGGTTCATTATTGAATCTCATAACCTGGGGACATACATCAAAAGAAAGAGTGAGCAAAAGGCCCAATAAGGGAAACAAGGGGAAACATTTAACATGTGAACTTTATATACATCAATAAAGTCATGAAAAAAGAACTTTAAGGCATGAGAAAGAAATAATGAGGCATATCATAATAAAAATAACGTATTTCATAACTTGAATATGTGGCTAAAACATTTAACATAGAAAATCATGAACATATCACCAAGGTCCATCCCCAAGGTTTCATTTGAAATTACCAAGGTTATTCACCAAGATATTGTTAAAATTGTAATCTCTAGTGGTTACATCATTACCCAATGCATTGGAGCGCTATCAGGGAGCACCCTTAAATTTTCCTTTATTATCATGTGAGACACATATATCATCATCAAAATTTCATAACTAACCCATATAGCATAAAATAAATGGGTTTCATTTCATAATCATAACATTTTAAAAACTGTTTTTAAGACATGATTTTTATGTCACTTTAAAAACACGGAAGAAGGAAAGCGGGTCTCATGTATGTAAATCCCAGAATTTAAAATAGAACATATTGATATATATGTGAATACCCCTATAGAATAAATAGATTTGAGTATTCACTTAATAAAATAAAATAATTTGAGAAAAATAGAGAGACATTTTGAGACTAAAATTCTGCAGCATAACGACTATGTTACAGGGTTTTAGAAAACATTGAAAAGAGAGGGGACATGGGTCACCCACTCATAAATGATCCAAAAAAATAGTATAGGGAAAAAATATAATGGATATAATAACATGGTAATGAAATTTTAAAGACATACCATATGAAATGAAAAACATGGAAGGAAGACAAAAATACGATTTCTCTTGTGAAAATTCGGCAGCCTAACGGCGTCACTTAAAACTTAAAAAAATGAATTGACAAGATCAAATAGGGTCTCTCATAATATGAACATAAAGGATAAGTATGATATATATAGAGATCATACCCCAACATAATAAAAAGGAACATGAAAGTCTTGACATGAAAATAGATCTTGAAAACGAGAGGGGTGAAAGAATCCCTTAAAAATTCGGCAGCCTAACGGCGCCACTTAAACATTCTTAAAATTAATTGATGAGAGAAAGAGGGGGTCTATCATCATATGAACATGAAAAGGAAATTAGCATGAATATAAAATAACATCCTCCAACATAATAACACTGAGCATAAAAGAAATTACATAAAAGAGAGTACTTGAAAGAAAGACAGAGGTAGGATCCCTTACCTTAAAACGTAACTCTTAAAACTCAAAGGTTGGGACCTTGGGGGATTGGGGGCACCTTGGGAGGACTCCTTGGAATGTAAGGAGACCAGAACTTCGTTGAGGATGATTTTGGAGTCGAAAGGATGTGATAATGGCTTGGTATTTATATGAAAAGTGAGGGGACAAGGCATTAATGGCCAAGGGACACCTCATTGGTGGTATTGGAAAAACCATGGGCTTGCCCATGCTATTTGCCCATGGTATTGGCCACTTGGGACCCCTTATAAAATAATTCATCCCCTTTAGTCGACCATCCCTTAAAATATCTCATGACATCATCATGATCCAGTTATGATGTCATTAAACATATCGAAACCCTAAAACTGTATTTTTACTATTTACTGAAAATTCCAGAAAACTCTCAAAAATTTACCCTAACATAATATCAATGCTCTGAATTCAAAAATAAACTCCATTTTATAAAAATAATTTTCTAAATATTTTTAATTTAATTTTTAAATAAAAACACTATTCATCGAAAATTCATTTTTTTCAGAAAAATCCCCAAAAATTACCTTAACATAATATCGATGCTCTGAGTTCAAAAATGAACCCCATTTTATAAAATTAATTTTCTAAATATTTTTCATTTAATTTTTAATTAAAAAACACTATTCACCCGAAAAAACTAATACTTGACTAATAATTTCTGAAACAGTTATTTACCTACTTTATTGAATCACATTACTTAATCAAGGTGCCTAGATTATATTAATACTTTCTTTAAGTAAGATTACTAATCCATTTGGTCACATTACTAATCCTAAGCATAAAATCACTATTCATAATTTACTATTCATCAAAAATCAAGTTGATCTTATAAGACTCTAAATTTATTACTGAACATATTTGTAGAAGATCATTTTTAGAATATCATTACACATAATTAATTATTTAAGGTTTACAAAAATATTTTAAAATATCAATTTTTTTCAAATTCATCATAAATATGCATACTATATTTATCCAAAATTTAAAAATTTACAAACTTCATCATAAGAAGAAAACACAATTTTATTTATCTCAAAGGATTACACAAAGCAGTTATGGTCTCGTTACATAGCCCCTTATAACACCAGCATAAGACCTAAGTGTAATGTGTGCTAAGGTGAGAGAATCTTGGGGAGGCTCGGATAACATTGCCCTAGTGGTAATCTCCACTAACTTGAACTTATCCTGTAGGCGACTCCGTTCAAGCTTGACATGCTGGAGTTCGTCTTGGGCTTGGTTCAAAGCGAATCCCAAAGATGCCACCTCCTTCACAAGATCTGATAAGTGGGCTTTATATGGTTCGAGTCTACTAGATGAAGCCATCGACTCTTCTTTCTGCATTAATCCATTAACATCTCTATTAAATCGTTAAGAGTAAATTAAAATACTATTCAAAAAGTTTGGGTCGTTACAGAGGTAGTACTTCTAATGGATAATGAGAGTAATTTAAAATTTTAATAGATCCATCTTCCCCTTCATTCTAAATAAACATTGTTTTTATTAATCTACAACTTCCTCATATTCAAGGTTTTGAAAGTACCATTCCTGTTAGCAATGAACATTACAATGATGGTATTTTATTTCTTGTATCCACAAAGACCAAGAAGAAAAAAATCTCACCATTGTATATAATAATTCTTTCATGAAGGAGTTTAATTATATAAAATAATCTATGACAAACTAGTAAAAATATTATTTTTATATTTATTTTCAACCTATTTTTTACCAAAGAAAATCATCAAACAAATGAATAATACAAGAAGGGTTGATTGGATGGGGATGAATAAAAAATTTCATAACAACTTGTTTCTTGAATATTTTTTTTTAAAAATTCCCCACACATCCATTCATATTTAATTTTTTATTATTTCCCATTTGACAATAAACAATCTCTCAAAAAAGGTAGACTTGAACTCAACACAATTAATTATGCAATTAACTCCACACAAAGAGGTGTAGTGAAAATGTTATTATTCAAATGAGGACCCATTTCATCATTACATGCATCCATTTATTCTTGATGATCTAAATGAATCGTCTATAACATGTTTTTTTCACCTCCTTGGGGTTTTTTACAACTATTACTTCCATACAATAGTTTAGTGCTCATGCTATCAATGGACCAAATATTTTGTTTCCCTGTTATTTTTTGAGATTTCATTTTAAAATGATTATAATTATATAATATTATCTAATAGACATCCCAATGATACCAAACAACTATTTATTTTATTAATTTTCAAAAGTCACTGAGTGGAATTGATTTGTAGCATAAAATAAATTTTCATATATAGATAAAATCATTGCATCTATTTGGTTTCAGCTAAAATACTCCACTATCATAGAAATTATGGGCTCTTTATCTATACTTTATATCATGTCCTTCAATTCATGAATGAAATATAACAATTAAAATATAAGAGGATTAATTATTGAAAGTGATGAGAGTATACACATTGAGAATGACATGGGCTTCATAGATGCTACGAACATTATCTAAATTATCTTAACACTCTACAATTGAGGGGTTCCCTCATTTCATTCATTTTACCATTTAATTATAGAATGAAAAAAACCTTCTTCCTTATCATTATTAAGATCATACAATCTATCAAAACACGTATTTTATAAGTAACCAAATTACTAATGGTTTGTTTATTTTTAGATAAATTGGAATCTTGGAAGTTTGGGAGTTTAATATTTATAGTCCTCACATTTAGTAAGAAAACTCTAATTTCTATTTCATCAACTTACCAATTTCTTTGGCATAATGATTCAAATTATTTGGATATGTTAATGATTAAAATATATGATCTGGTATGGATCTCTTCTAATCATGACCCAATATTTTCTATATTGATGGTGTTATGAATTTTTTATTCCAAGAATAAGATTTTGATTATTGTCTTGGGATATCAGTTGTTGTTACAACAACATGAAATGATAATGTTTGTTCAATATTTTATCATTTAGGGAATGAATTATATATTGGACATCATGATTTCCATCATGAATTATAGGATGTTATCTTGGTAAAGGGTATTAAAGATATATTGATTTGTATTATGATAGTTATGATACCTAAATTAACGATTATAAATCTAGTTCTTTATCCAATGAAAAAAAGGGGAATGGATTCATCAAAAACATGTTCAACAAAAAGAAATCTGAATCATATTCTAAAATAAATAATGAGTAATATTTTTTAAAGGTTGGGTCTGAGACCCATTTTATTAGAAAAAAACAATATCCTCATTTAAACAGGGTTGAGAGGTAAGTTTTACATGACACTGAGGCCTAGAGGTCCAAATACCCAAAGTGACATGACCTAAAGGCCCAGTGCCCAGAAATCCAAAACATATCCCAATGGATAAGAGTGAGTAGCCTAAAACATGTCATCTCACCAGTCAAACAACACATCTCCCCCATGCTAGTAGATATTGGCACATGAAACCAGTACTGTATTCTTGATTTGGTTGAGAAAATATTCAAAGAAGGATCTTCCAGGAACTCCAAAGTATTTGTATTTTCTTACTATCAATGGGTTTCAAAAATATTTTAACCCAAATGGGTGGATTTTAGGTTAAATAGTAAGTACCAACTAGGAAATATGCTCAATATATTAATCTATATATATTTTCCATGTGGAGATCCCCCATGGTGATGGGTAATGTAGTGCACCCTGACTCCAATTTCTAAGGTAAAGTCCATAACTAGGATGTTTCATTTATCTAATATAGATGTTAAGATAAGAAGGGAGTCATGGATAGCTAGAGGAGACCATGTGGCCCTACTTCACTCCCTAATTGATCACTATTTTTACTTTATCGGCTACTCATTGTGTTGTTTATTCATATGAAATATCTCAATACAACTACATAGGTTAGTTTCTGCTGTAAATAAGTATGAGGTAGATAGATAAGTTGTATTGGTTTGAATATAACAAGTTTTTAAAATTTAAGATAGTTCTTATATTTGATGGGATTTTAATTGTTTTTAAAGTATTTATTGTGTGTTTATCTACCATGATAAGAAGTTAACATGTAAAAATGACCATTTTTAGGGAACATTCAGGGAAATTACCTTGTTATAATTTTATTTTTATATTATTTCTCTAATTTATATATTAGTATTGTGATATGTATAATAAAATAATTATATTATATATATATTGGTAATATTAATAGATTAAATCAATTTTCATGTCATATAAAAATTACAGGATATATTTGATTAGTGAAACACTTACCAGATTGAGTTCCCCTTCAGGATCTCAATCATTATTGAGCTACTCTCTAAGGACTAGTGTGAATTTTACTCAAGATTATTAGGATGAAAATAATGAGTTCTCATTATTTCTCTTATGCTAGTTTTGTTAGACTTACCTTCATAATTATTTTTTAAATTTTTTTATATAATTTATTAATGATTTTAATTGTATTTATGTGTGTTTTATATAGTATAGGAATCAAAGTGAAATTTCTTTAATAGTATACCCTAGAATGTTCAAGTTAAGAAAAGATTTATATTTTTGGGGCTTCACATCAAATAACATTAATAGAAACATTCAAGTTATTCAATGGATTATTTTTAATTATTTTTTTATAAATCCATGAATATAATTTATTTCCAAAATATGGTTATAAAACCAAGAATGTAGATGGATAAAAAATAAACTATTTTTTATCAAATTAATATTAAAAACTGATTTTTCATCATTTGACGATAATAAAATCATTTAGTTTATTGTCAATATAGTTTCAAACTTCTCATCATTTACAATAAGTTTTAAACTGGTTGTTTTTTTGTCAAACATGTTTATTGTTAAAATGACTCATTTTCAAACTGGTTAATTTTGTAAATGATTTATTCTATTTTCTTCTTCTATTACACACATAGACAGATTAGCGACTCTAATTCTATTACATTACACACACAAACATCTATGTAATAAAATCAGAGTCACACATATACTTAATAGAAAAAAACTACTTGAAATACATAACATTTCATGAAATACATCATATATCAAGTTTATGACTGACTCTAAATCTATTACATAGTATGTTGTGTATTTTTATACACATATTTTTCTGATGCCACTACAAGATTAGCGATGAACTTCTTACATCTACAATTTTAAGAAAGGGGTCCTTATTACATGAGTTTAGATGATCAGCTACATTCAGCCACTACATCCAAAATTAGGTATAACCTACTTCATGTTTAAAATGTGAGCCTATTATAGGTGAACACCTCCATTATATCCAGGTCATGACATATTGGGAGAACTACATGCATGCACCCCATGACTTTTTTCAACCATGACAATGATAACTAATGTGTGAGAAAAAAAACTGCAAATAAAATTGACGGAGTATCGTGTAAAATCTATTTGAGTATGAGTATGACTAAAAAATTTTCATTGAGAATAAGTAATTTTAATGGAGTATGAATATGTTTTAAAATTATTTTTGATGGTGTTTTCCCAAATAATGTCTTCATTTTTTAGAGTTTCGTATGGGATAATTTTATAATTATTATATAATAAATATAATAAATATATTATATAATATTATTATAATAAATATAATAAAATTTTATCAAAAAATATTTGAATACCCACACATAATATTTTATTAATAATAAAATTTAAAAACATATATTAATTTTTTTCATCACTTATAATGATATTATCAATAGATAAATCTATCATATGAATCGATTGTTAAACATTTTGATCAAAATATATATTATCTATTAGTATAATTTTAATTTTAAAAAATATTTTATGCAATAAAATTTGGAGATATTGTTTTACCAAAAATTTTGTGATTGGGTCATATATGTAGGTATAATGATTTTGTAATATAAAATGCACCTTTACCAAAAGATACACCTCTATTGAAAAAAATTACATTTTTTTAGTGCGACTTCACAAGTGATATGTTATATATTGTGATTTATAAGTGAGATATTTTAGAAAATCTATAAGATATTATAATTAATATGTAATACATTCAGTGGGAAGGGAAGATACTTTCTAAGAAAATTTGGAAAATAGTTCTTCTCACAAAATTGATGTGTTTGATATTTCTTATGTATGGTTTTTATATTGAAGAAATGAAAGAATGGAGTTTAAAATGTGATGATAATGATCTATTACTTAATGATTTAAATATCATGATTACTATTATAATAATTATTCAAGCCATTCAGTGATTGTGTTTGAAGAAGAAAAAGAATCCCACACTGAAATAATATCCTTCACACTCCAACTGTTTTTTAATGTGTTCATGAACGTTTATATTGAATAAAATTGGTCATGTAGAAATATAAAATCATGATAACTATTTAATATTAAATAAAATATATGAAATATTTTTGTGAGATAAAAATGTAGGTTTTATCTGGTGATATTTTGACCAATTCTAAATGGTGAATATTTCTGCAATAATTTATATGGTGTTATCCATATAAAAAAGGTGGAATTAATATTTACATGATAATATTTATCAAAATTTTATAAATTAATAATCTAATTTTTTTTTGAAATAAGATCCAATGTGATGTAAAAATAATAAGAAGTTGGAGTGGCATCTGAGCTTACTATATTATCAAATCCTAAAAGCTATAGAAGTTTAAGGGAATTGTGGTGTGTATGTGTTAATTATAAGAGGAAAATGGTGTATTCTTTTGAACATACTAATTTTAGTTGAAATTTTTTTGATAGAAAATCAAGGATTACTATAGAGTTTAGATGGATGATGATTTATTTTTTCCTATCCTTGTTGACACACACTTACTCCAGTTATTATTCTTGAAAGAAGTGTTCTTTCATTGTTTGTAATAAGTTAGTTCTTATTAAAGTCATGTGGGTGACTATAATTATAACAGGTTCAAAGATATAACCATTCTTGTAGACACTTCTTAATAATAATATTTTAGTTGTGTATATGTTGGATAAAACCACCACACACAAGGTACATATTCATCTATCTTGTAGGGGAACCATGTTAAAAAATTAATTGTGCTTTTTAACTTATTTTTTCATTGTGATGAGTTAGAGAGAATAGGGATAAATAAGAAATAGGGTGGATGTGGTTTGTATGGGAAAAGTATGAACACTAATTCACCCTTTCTCTCAATGTTGATTATACCCAAAGTTATCATAACACTATACTTTCCAATAAACAAAAAAAATATTCTAGTACAATTCCATCCATGAGTTGAGAACTTAATCCTTAGGTTTCCAAGGGTTTAGTGATTCCTAGGGGCATTACGGTGGTTCAATAACATCCCTTCATCCATTAGATATAGTGTTCACACATTCTTCCAAAAAAAATTTCGTATTTCTCTACTTGAGGAGTGGCTTAATAGAGTTTTATATGATAAAACATTGGAAAAATTGATCACTAACAAATAGAGAGAGTGCAGTGGTCATGGATAAGAAATATGAGGATGCATTTATTAGATATTGAATGCCACTCCTGATCATTGGAAATATTTTTATCAATCTTCCCTTAAATCTAGGTTCCATAAAAACATGGTGTAAAATTCTTGACTTTTATAAGAGGGTGTATCCATAAGAGAAGATGGAGTGGGAAATATGATATTTGAATTCTTTAACGATAAAAGATAAATTGAAGGTTCTCAAGGGAAGGTCATATTCCTTAGATAACCAACTCATTATAATGAAGGATAATAAGAGACGAAGAAAAAATCTAGAAGACCATTATATCCAAACCCCCATTTTGGATATGATGTAATGGAATTTAATTTTTCAATAAAATGGAGAGATTTATGATTGAAATCAGTGGTCGTATTAGATAATTTATGGAATGGACAGATTAGGTCCTATTCATTAGGTACTGACTATATGGATCAGAGTCTTGTATGATGTTTAGTAGACACTCATGAGGGGGTTATTTTTTATGATAGAAGAATTACATGTGTGTACGTCCTTAGAATTTGAAAAGATTATAATCTTATGATTTTTTTGGGTGTATTAGGAACATAGAGAAATATTTTGATTCAAATAAGTTGAATGAAGAAGGAAATTTCAATATGTAGTATAGTCCTTGGCTCCATGAAAAAAGTTTCAGGTCATCCTTCATATCTCAACCAGAAAAACAAAGGGATCATGATAGATTTGTGAAATCCTTTTATAACTAATATGAGAAAAAATAAAATAATATTATCATGTTGGGGCCTCTTGTTTTTTCTGTAGATCAGCATGATTACTTAGATGTGGAATAAGGGATGTGAAAATCTAGTGGAGTGGGTTTAGGCAACCCAATATTATGAATGATGGCCATGGTAATTATCTTGTGGAGAGGTCCACCCCAAGCCTTCTTATTGAATCTGTGGAGGGTACGAAGAAACCATTATCCAACCTAAAGAAAATATCATCGAATCCACCAAATCTGAATTCTACCTTGGTACTTGAAGGACCTATGTATCTCATCTTGAATGGGGTTAGCCCTATTGATTCACCAATATCAAGTCATAAAAACTATGGTTTGTGAAGAAGAAAGTGAGAGATGATAATGGTAATGGAATGAATGTGGGATAAATTAGTGGAGTTAAAAGGAGTGTAGAGGGGAATATGGTTAATGAGAGATATTATAAAAGGTGGAAATTGAAAGGTGATGAAATATACCTTTAATGATCATTGGTGGAGGCTGGATTGAACCAGCCCCACCTATCCCAATGAAAATATTATGTTGAGAATATCGTGGGCTTGGAAACCTAGGATCAATTTGAATACTCTGGTATTATTCGACCAAAAGTATCCCTGATATGGTTTTTTTTCAAAACCATATTAGAAAGCAAGGACATGGATAGTGTTGCAAAAACATATGGGTTCACTGGCTGTTTCTTGGTTTCTCAGTAAGTCCACTCGGGTGGTATCGACCACATTTGGAGGGAGGAAGTGAATGTTAGGGTTAAATAACTCTCTTCTAATCACACTGGTGTAGTCATCCATCAACCAGATGCACCGACATGGGATTTTATTATATTTTATGGATGGACCTCCCAGAGGGATAAATGGAACACCTGATAGTTACTCAATATTATACAAGCGAACCTCTTCATAACTCTCCTTATTAGATGTATTTCAATGAAATTTTATTCTATAGTGAGAAAAATTGAGGGGGATGTAGGTATCTTACATAAATGATGGAATTCTAGTAATAAACACAGCTGGAGGGACTTTTTGATCTAGGATAATCTGGAAAACCTTTTACATTGTTTCATGGGAAATATGAAAACACTCGTATTTTAGAAATGTTGGATATATTCTTTGGCATGGATGATTATATTGATCATTTCAATTCTTTCTAGGTTTCTCATATTTCTCTTGCCAAATCAAACCATTTTTTGATCCCCAATGACACCTATCTTGGTTCTAGGAAGCCAAGGTATGAAATAATATCGATAGTTTTAGGGTAAGGATAAGGAATAAAAATATGTAATCTACTCCTATTGGAAGGTGGGGGATCCTGAAATTATAAGGAATATCTATCTTGTGAAATACTAGTTGAAATAGTTGAGTGATATAAAATTTCATCTCCTCGTATTGAATGTTATGTTCTTGGAATAAATTTAAATGACTTATATTTTGACCCCTTCTGATTATGGTCTCTCATCTATTTCAAGACTCTAAGTGGACCTAGATGAAAATCATGAAATTAAATAATTTTATTGGTCTATACACACTCAAGAATCTCACATCATATTGGGAGACTCAAATACCTTATGTTTCCATCAAAATGCCTCTATAATTCAGTGTATGAACTTTATATATTTCCTTTATAATTCTAAAGGTATACCTATTTCCAATGATAAAGGATTCCATGATCTTATCAAGTGTTTTTATCTAGGCATTTTTATGGTGTGGGGGTGGGGGGGGGTCTTCCATTTCATCTAATATTTCCACAATATTTAACCAATGGTTTCAAAAATGATGAATTACCATACCATGAAAGATTTTACTCATGGTTAGATTTTTTTTGAATTGAAACAAATACACTCAACCAAAGCACCTGGACTTGATGGTTTTCATGATATTCTCTTTAAAAAATACTGGAAAATTTTTCGTCTGGACATTTCAAATCTCCTGAAAGATCTTTGGATGGGAAAATACAATATTTATGAAAATAAGGATACTTTTATTACACTCATTCTGAAGAATAGAAAACACACTTTCCTATCAGACTTCCAACCCATCATCTTATGTAATGTTACATACAAAATCTTTTCAAATTTTTTTTATTAACCATATACAGAAATGGCTACTATCAATTATTTCTGAATACCAAAGTGATTTACAACTAAGAGACTCATATTAGATAATTTCGTTGTTTCCCAAAAAGTAGTTTAATCAATGAAAACTAGATATGTTTCTAAAATAGGTATTACAGCTTGGATGGAGGATATGAATAATGTTTATGATAGATTGGAATGACCTTTCATCTAGTTTATTATGAGTAAAATTGGTTTTTGTTCTAAATTGATTGAAGTCATCATACGATGCGTCTCTAATGTACCTTTTAAGATTAAAATCAATGGTAGCATCTTTCAAATATTTTCCTCTACAATGGATACAATAAATTATTATTTTTTTCTATACAAGCCTGAGAATCCAAATGCATATCAGTTATCACTAACATCAACTTCCATTAATCTGAAGCTTATTTCACCCACTAGCCATATGAATTTTTTCTTAATGTATATTCCCCTGAATTGCCTTTACTTGATGTATATTTTAAGTGAAATTCAAACATTTGAGGATACTAAATCTATCTTCTTTTACTTAGATTCAAATATATTTGTGAGAAAAAGTGTTTCAAGATCTTATGATCTATAAACACTGGGAATTTCTCACTAGAGAGGTAATGATTCCAAGTCTTCTAAGCATAGAACATGACAGCTAATTCTAAATCTTGTTTTAGGTATTTCTTCTCATGAAACCACAACTACCATGATCCATAGGAAACAACATGATCTCCGTACATGATAAAACACCCCAATCTAGATCCTAAAGCATCTCAATACACTACATAACCCTGTCCTAAGTTTGGAAATATCAAGATTGGTGCAGATGTTAAGAAAAATATTATGTTCTTGAAAAGACTTCTTGCGTTCATCGTTTAATTATAATGGAACACTTTTCCTTGTCAAATATTTCATTGGTGATTCTAGTCATGAAAATTCATGAATAAAACATTGATAATAACCATCCAGGATAAGGAAAATATATATCTAAAATAAAATCTTTATAAGTTGTCAAGAGTGCATAGCCTCTATCTTTTCTAGATCCATAGAATCACCTTTCTTAGTGATAACATGGAAAGGTAAATGTACCTCTTATATCCAAAAATAAAATTTTGAATTTTTTTCATACAGACTATGATCCTAGAAGATACAAAACATTATTTCCAAGTGTTTATCATGTTAAACGTTTTTCATAAAATACACCAGTATGTCATCCACAAACAACAACATAAAAGAATCCAAATACCACTGACATATCTAATTCATCAATTCCAGAAAGATAGTTTGTGATTTTTAATACTAAAAGGAATAACCATATACTAATAATGGTCATATCTACTCCTAAATGTTATCTTCAGAATATCCTTCTTATGAACCCATAATTGGTGATATCCCAAATGAAATTCAATTTTAGAGAACTAATGGGATCCCTTAAATTAATCAAATGGATCATAAATTCATGTAAGTGGATACAAATTCTTTATCATAACTTGTTTAATATTATGATAATCCATATATATCTAAATAGTTGTATCTTCTTTTTTCACAAACAAGACTATTTCTTCTCACATAGATATACTAGGCCTAATGAACCCTTCACTTTCTAAATCTTTCAATTGGAATTTCAAATCCTTGAATTCTTTCGGTTTTATCTAAAAAGATGAAAGTGAGATGGGATTGGTCCCTGGTAAGATATAATTTATAAAATCCACTTATCTTATGGGTAGAAACCTTGATAAATTATCCATGAAAAAATCATGAAACTGATCAACAATTGTTGGAAAACCTCAATTCTCAATCACATCCACAGATTCCAAGGTCAAGGATTCCAATCGGTATAAGATAGTCCCAACTACTAGTTCCAAAAATCCTATTTAATTTTCCTTTATATCCCGTTATCCTCTAAATATATTCTCGACACCATCATTAGTTGTAAAACAAACCCTTAGAGTATAATAGAAGATGTGAAATTTGAACATTTTCAACTAATCCATACCCATTATTAATTCATATACATCCATATCAAGCATAGATAAATCCAAAATCAATTAAGCTCTATTGACAGTTATGAAACATACTTTGTATATAAAGGCTCAAAATTCTATTTTTCCAAGAGGAGTTTAAAGTATCAAAACAAAATGAATAACCTCACCATGTAAAACCATAATACCAACAACAAGATAAGAAATAAATTAATGGGACACATCCATATCAAAAAAAATTCATAAGTTAGGAATTTAAATTAATCATACCTCTTACCGTTGAAGGTCCAGATTGATCATCCATGATAATTTTATCATCTCCATACAATTGGTTAATCATTATAATTTGGTCGTTATTACCCTATTGATATTGCATTGGTTGAGGATTCATGGTATTCCTAGAATCACCATGGATTTCTCAGTTATGCTGATGAGAGTTATTTTTCTTCCCCCATTTCACCAAAGCATATAATGTCTATAAAACATGATATGTGTCCCTATCACCCGAACTTAGATCATTCTGATAATAGTGTTGAATATGTACCAGATGAATACAATTGTGACATGATCTAGGTGGTTTTGTATAATCTCGCTTTATGTGATTGAAATAACCACATTTTAAAAAATAAAGTTTACCCTTTGGTTTAGGAGGAAGATTCACTAATCAATTCATTTGATTCTGATTTATACTACCACTTTGAAAATTGGTTTCAGTATTTCATGTATTCTTATCATTTGAGTTCCCTCTAGATTCCATAGGTATCAACATGCTTCCTCCAACTGTGTTTCCCAAGATGTCCCTTTCTTCCATTGTTTCTCTATTGAACATCTCTATATAATCTTATATAAAAATCATGGCAATCATCAAGTGAATATCTAGATAAAACCCCGATTCAAAAATGCATGCCTTCAATGACTCACTTCTAGAAAATTTGGGTGAAAATTAGACTAAATTAATGAATTTATCCACATAGTCTATCAGTGAGAGATTCTCCTACTTCAAACTAAAGAAACCCATTTTTCTAGAAATTCTGAATGTGTGAGGATATAAGTTTTTGTTGAAAAATTATTTAAAATACTCCAATGTTATCTATAGAGTCTAGAAGGATAGAAAAAATGAGCTCAACAGACTCTCGAGTATCTATGTAGTTGAAAATCACAAAAAAAAAATTATTGTGATTTCCACAATTATTGAGTCATATCAGTTGCATTGTGTGTCATATTGATGTGAGGTCCATTCCAAAACATCACATGTGAATTATGGATCATTTTTCTAAAGTTTCAAGATACTCTGAACTTTTTTGCTTGGTTTGGGCTATGTGATGCATATTTTAGACTAAAATGACACTTTTAGTGTGAAAACATAAACTTTGAGTCATACCAAGCACATCATGTATCGGATTGATAGTGTACACAACACAAGGAGACAATTTACACTATAAGAATTGGAGAATCATAGATAAATCATTGTAGGTGATATATCCTAATAATCACAATCATATAAAAATATAATACACAAAACATGGAGGATATAATAATCACTAAACATAAAAATACATAAGAATATTCAAAATAAAAACAACAAAAAAACTATATCTAGACACGATATCTATGGGATCTCTTGGTCACCACCATCCACAAGACCTACCCACTCCATATGAGAACCAAGATAAGAATATGAACCTATAAAACACCTCGGATCTCCCAATGCTGAGTGGAACAAGTAGGGTGTAAGCATACAATAACTTAGTAGGTAATCACCAAAGAATCCATACATATCCTTTCCTAACAGAATCCATAAAAATTGGTTTGAAAATATAGGTATAAATTGGTTTTAATCTTTTAAATAACCAAACACAACTTTCCCAAAATCCACTTTTGAAAATAGAACATGGTTTCCTTTTAAAAATATACTCCCATTTAAAAATAAAGTTTTTGGAAACCAAAATATAAGAATAAAACCAGAACCCGTATGAGTGAATAAATAAGAAGAAACAAAACCAAACATAGGTAGCAGGGTATATTTTAAAACAGTATAGAAAGAATAGGAAAAATATGAATATAAATAGGCTAAAATAAATCAACAATGTAACCAAAGTGCTACAAAGAGAAAATAAAACATACAAGGTACATAGTCATGGGAATGTCCTTAATATCTCGAGATAAGAACCAAGACGTGCTCAGTTTGGATCCATATTCAAATGTATGATGCAATCTATAGTTTATCACCAACCTGGATGTTCTAAACCAGGTGCACTAGTGGTACAACCCCAATTTTCAACAATCAAACTTGGGGAATCTAGTTTTTCTCCCCAGTAACTAAAAAATAACCATATCTACACCCTATAAATGATGTATAGGATCCCAAGATGATAGTATAAGGGGAAAAGTGAGGAGGTTTTCACACTCTTACCATTAACTATAACCCAAATGTGTCAACATACATACCTTTCCCACTCCCTAACACCATCTATGCAATGACCCTCTCTAACAGGAGGAATACCATTGGGGTACCAATCACATAGAAAACATTTCACAAGTGCTAATCGGCTCTAGACTTCTTGAGAATTCCAAATATTTTCCAAGAAACATTTAATGGTGCCAACTTGACCTTAGGTTTAGAAGAGTTTGGAATAACTTTACAAATACATTTGATAGTAGCAAACAAGACTTAGTATTAAAATCCAAACCACTTTTTAGGAAAAAATCCATCTTCCAAAACAACTTCCAAAACCAAGGTATTCATCCAAGTATGCCTTTCAAGTTTACAAATGGGCCTTTAGAACAATCTTTGGGAAACACACAATTCCAAAGTTTAAAATGGGCCTTTGGAGAAAACATTATAAAAACACCACTTGAGATCCCTTTTAAAAACATTTGGAAACCAAGAAAAAAATTTAAGGAAAATAAGTTTTTAGAAAATGAATATTCTATAGAGTTTCCAAATATATGCATGTAGAAATATATTTGTGATCCCTATGCACATATTGAAATACACATATCACACTGACCTATATATGGATGACCATAAAAATATATAAGTTTTGACCAAAAAACATGAGGAAGCACCATAAAGAAACACAAGAGTTCTCACATAATAACCAAAACCATAAAGAGTCCAAACATCCATTCAAAGAATAATTCCATTTGAAAACCAATATTATCAAAATTAAAAAAAATACAAAAAAACTTTAAACACTTAAATACATTTAAAAGGACACTTGGAATTTTATAAAACACATAGACTAAATATAATTTGAATACATATAGGCATAAATATGGAAATCCTTTGAAAAAACCATTTTTATTAAACCATTATCATAAAAATGCCATAAAAATCATCTTATAAAACCATAAGAATGAATTGCACAATTAAAATTCATTTAGAAAAGATCAAGCAATATATGGAATGTTCTGAAAAGGATCTGGATGGAAATACCTACCTCAATGGAGTAAGAATGCGATGAAACTCTAGAAGAGGGAAGAACAAGGCCCAAGAACCAAACCAAACACCCTAACATCAAAAGAGACAACTCACATGATCCAAAACTCACTCTAGGTTTTGACTGTAAGAGATTCAAGATAAGGAAATAATAATAAACAATAGGTAAAAAAGAAAGGATAGGGAGGAGAAGGCTTACCTAAGGAACAAATCCACCAATGATTGAAGAAGAAACACCCAAAATCCAAGGAGGGGAGGAGGAGGTCACCCAAATATTTCAAGTTCCATTAAAATGAATTGGTGGAGAATAAAAACCCTTTGGTGTTTTAATTATACAATAGGAAAAGTTTGAATTTCTTATTTTATGGATTTTGGGAAAGCTAAAATGTAAGGCCTCATGGTTTACCAAACTGAATTCCAACAATGAATACCTTTCTTGTAAAATATATAATTCTCACATGGTTTAGCTTCATGGTTTAGTAAACCATGTGCCAAACCTAATCCCTTATTTGGAAAGAAAACTGGCCTTTCATAGGCTGACCATAAGATTTGAGGAACTGAGTAATAACCATGAAAAATAGGTATGTCAAGATTCCAGACACCCATGCATTCTTGTCACACAGTTTACACTAACAACAAGCAAGTCGTGCACTAGGTATCAAACACCCAAGAAGGTTTCATAGTTACTATTGAGAATCGAATTGTTTGGAAAAAATAATGTTATGCCCTTGCAAGACAACCCATGAAAGAAAAAAATAAACTAAAAATGTTCCTTTGATCAGTAATTCATGGGGTTTCCCTCTAAAATATGTACACTAACCATTCATATAGCCAAAAATAGATTAAAAACTCAAAAACTCAATATTTTCATTTGGAACTCAACCCAAAAACCAATGGAAAGTTAAAAAAATAGGAAATAAATTAATTAATATATAAAACCAAGTTTAGGGAGTGACAATTTTCCCCACCAAAAAAAACTTTATACCCCCAAAAAGTCACCAAATTCTAAATGAGAATAAAACTAGAACTCTCAACCCAAAAGAAGATCTTCTAGAATAATACCTCTAACTGAAACCAAAAACAAACATAACCTCCAAATCTGATGTGATATCTCAACTTCACATGTCACACCTTAATATACAATAGAGAATAACAAAGAGACCCACAGTGAATCTCCCCACTATTTAGGAACCAAAAAGCACATCAGCCAACCTCCAACATGAGAATGACCCCTCCAAGGAAACTCAAATAGAACACATGAACAAATCACAATTCATAACTACACAAGACATATTCATATCCAAACAACATAAGACAAAAAATCACTAACAACAGCATGCATATATCAAATAAAAGTAGATGAAAAGAAAGGAAACATAAAAAAGACCAAGTATGGATGAAAAAAGTAGGGGAAAACATAAAAAATGGGATACCTCAAAAGATAGGGGAGAAGAGACTACTAGAATCAATAACTGGCCTAGACACCTTTCTATTTTGTCAAGGTATTTCCTTGCATAATTTCTAAAGATACCCCTTTCAACCACACTAATGGTGGGTCTTCATAGTGTTACAACAAGACATATTAGAATTACCAAACTGAACACACTAGAAGCAAACAAGAAAGTTGTATTTATAATGAGAAGCAAGAACTAGAAAATAATACTAATCTAGAATAGCATCCTATAGTTCACACTCCTCACCATATGGGGAACTCTTTCTTGCACCAAGATAATTCGTGCTACCAACTATAACGGGATTCCCTCAAGAAACTAGCTCGGCTATGAATGCCTCATCCATAAACTTTATAAACAAAACTTTCTTAGAAGAAATAAATTTATCCTTGACATGTGGATGAAGAAACCACACAAAAATATGAGTTTTCAAAATATTGATCGATGCTATTTCTAACAATCTCCTTAATGTGGTCAATATACCCCTTCAATGTTCATTAACCGTGACAAATACCTGTGAGTTTTTTCACTTTCACCACCTTTACCTCCTCAAGGATAAACCATTGATCAAAACTGGTCTAAAATACCTCTGAATTCATCCCAACTTATAATGAGGGTAGGGAAATCGACTTTCACTAATCCAAAACCATTACTTCAAACAGTCCCAAGACAACTCTTACCCTCATGGATTCAGGAGTTTCTAAGGACCTAGAAACACCTCCAATTTCATCAATCCACTCAGTAGCCACTAACAGACCTCGATAATTATATAAAACAAGAAAATATTGAGAAGATATCAACTCCACCACTCTACTAGGAATTTGGGTAGAGTTTACAAATGGAAAAAGCTCATAAGAAACTTTGATACCTATCTTGGGGTATACACTAAATAACATGAAAACACAAAACCAAATCTACATCAAACCAAATAATAATCAAAAATCAACCAAGATAACACCTAAAACCAAGAAAAGAATCTTATAAACCAAGATAAAACACACGAAAAACCAAAAATACTCTTTCTTAGAACCACCATTTCTATTTCAAGTTTAAAACCACTTTCAATTGAAAACTATTTCAAATTCACATATTTCAAAAACTAATTTCCAAATTCAATTTCAAACATCAAAGGGATCGCCTTTTTTCTAATTTCAAAATTTCAAAATAATTTACCTTTAGAACCCCACTCACACCATCCAAAAACAATACAATAACACCACCCACATCAAAACCTCTTAAACAGGGGACTCAAGGTCATGCATGACTTGGCCACATGGTTTAGTAGACCACACGTTAAGCATGAAACACCCACTGGAAGCATGTTTAACAGTGTAACCTAACTCTAAAAGGTTTTTTAAGCTATGAAATATCACTATGTGATACCATATCACTTCCATTTTCGTCCCCCAAAACAAGTATAAACCCATCAAACCATACAAAACACCAACAATATAAACCCCAAATAAAAATTAAAGGCTTAAAACCCAACTTTCCCAGGAAACCCAAGACTTAAGATGAGAAATAGTTCATGAAACTGTTATAGAACCTATATATAGAGTCCATAAAATCTTATCTCCCATCCACCTAACATCCCAAATAATAAAGCACCCCTCTGTTATAATTTTTTCACAAACCAGCCCAGGTCATCCATGAACTGAATACCAAAACTGATTTGTGGAAAAGTCTAAGGGGCATCCCCAATCCCCATGGGATAACAATAAGCATTAGGTAATCACAGATAAATTTTTGGGGATGATTTCTCCCAATAGTCACAATCATAAAAAAAATGAAACCCAAGGAGAATAAAACAATCACTAAACATAAAAAATACATACCATGATCTAAACTAAAAAACTACAACCAAACTAGAACCTAAAATGATCATAATGTGACCTATTAGTCACCACCATCCACAAGATCAACCCCCTCCATAGGCGAACTAGGACAATAATTTTAACCTGCAAAATAGCTTAGGTCTATTGATGTCAAGTGGCACAAGTAGAGTATGAGCATACAACGGTTTGGTATGTAAGCACCACAAAAACCACACATGTCCTTTACCAATATAATCTATAAACATGAATTTTAAAATACAAGTATAATATAGGTTTTTATATTTTAAACAACTAAACTAAAAATCCCCAAAATCTAATTTCGAAAATAGAACATGGATTTCATTTAAAAATAAACTGCCTTTCCAAATTTCAGTTTTTGAAAACAAAACTCTAAGAAGAAAACTACAGCCTAGATGATTTTATAAATAAATAAATAACTAAACTAAACACAAGAAACAAGGTATATCTAAAATGTTACTAAAAGCATATGAAGAAATAAGAAAATTTATATTCCAAAATAAACAGAGTAAGTAACAAAAGTTCCAAAAATAGATAATGGAATATACAAGGTACACAGTTATTGGAATTTCCAAAACATCTTAAGGGTAAAGTCTGTATATACTCACTTTAGAGCTATATTAAAGTGTAATATGTGGTTCATAGTCTATCACCAACCTAGATGCTCTCAACTAGTCCCACCAGCATTATAACCCCCATGGACAACAAATTACCATAGGGAATCTTGTCTGTCTTATTAGGAACTAGATAGTAACCATCTCTCGGCTCTCTATATGAAATTTATGATCCCATGATGATAATATAGGGGGAAAAGTTACGAGTTTATCACATGGTTGATATTAAATATAACCCACATATGCCAACATGCATGCCTTTCCCACTCCTCATCACCATATATGTAAATACCCTCTATAACTAGAGGAATACCATAAGGGTTCCCATAACACAGAAAACATTTATCAAGTGCTAACCAGGCCTGGACATATTAATAATTCCAAATTCTTTATAATAAACACTTAAAGGTGTCAACCAGGCCTTATGTTTCAAAGAGTTTGGAATCACTTTCCAAACACATCTGGAAGTACCAAATAGTCATTAGCATTGAAATCTAAACCACTTTTTAGGAAAAATTCTTTATTCCAAAAAAAATAAAAAACCAAGGTATTAATTAAATTATTTATTTCAAGGTAAAAAATGTTCCTTTGGAACAATATTTGTGAAACACACAATTCCAAAGGGTCAAATGATCCTTTGGAGAAAACTTTACAAAAAATTCACTTGAAATACCATTTGAAAACATTTAGAAACTAGGAAAATCATTAGAAGGAAACAAGGTTTTAGACAACATAAATTCTATGGAGTTTATATTTATATTCATGCACAAATATATATATGTTTACCCCATGCATATATGGATATGCACATAACACACTAGTATATATATAGATGACCATAAAAAATTTAAAGGTTTGACCAAAAATAAGCATAAGGAAGAACCATATAGAAACACAAGAGTTTTCACATAAGAATCAAAACCTTAAAGATTCCAAAAATACATTCAAAACACAATTACATTTGCAAAACAATATTATCAAAATTCCAACAAGGCCAAAAAAACAATTTAAACACCAAAATACATTTAAAAGGCCACTTTTAATTTTATCAAACATCCAGCATGCATGTACTTTGAATAAATATAAGCATAACTATGGAAATCCTTTGAAAAAACCATTTTCATCAAACCACTAACATAGAAAATAAATATAAAATCATCTTCATAGACCAAAAACATGAAGAAAACAATAAAAATTCATTTAGAAAAGATCAAGAATTATATGGAATGTTCTAGAAACGAAATGGATAGGAACACCTACCTCAATGGTGTATGAATGTGGTGAAACTACAGAAGAGAGAAAAACAAGGCCTAAAAACCAAATTTCTAACCCTAACATTAAAATAGATAACTCACATGATCCAACCCCCACTCTAGAGTTTTTCCAAGATAGAATATAGCCAAAGAAAGATGAAGAAATAAGAGGTAAAGAAGAAATGAGAAGGAGTATAAGGCTTTCCCAAAGAGAAAATACACCAAATATTGAATAGGAGACACCCAAAATCTAAGGAGGAGAGGAGGAGGTTGTCCAAGGCTCCCAATGGTCATTCGAATGAATTGGGGGGGGAGGGGAGATAGCCACTTTGGGGTTTTAATTTTAGAAGGGGAAAACTTGGAATTTCACATTTTAGGGATTTTGGGAAACCCACAAGGTTTACCAAACCATGCACCAACTATAGAAACCCTACTAGAATGTTAGATAAGCATCACATGGTTTATCTGAATGGTTTCATAAACGATATACCAATTATGCTCCCCTATCGGGAAGGACAACCACCCCTGTATAGGTTGACTCCATAGTTTGAGGAACCATGTGCCAACCATGAAAAACAACATTTCCAAAATTATGGATACCCATGAATGATTTTTTTCAAGGTTTATTCTAACTATGCACAAATCATGTTCCAGGTCTCAAACACACAAGAAGGTTGTATAGTTACTATTGAGACTCGCATGGTTGGTTACAAACTGTGCGCTACTTGTGCAAGACAAACCATGTAAAAAGAAACTAAACTAAAAATTCTTATTTGATCAGGTAGTCAAATGGTTTCCCTCTAACCTATCCACACTAATCGTTCTTCGAGAAAAAATAAGACCAAAATTTCTAAAACTCAAAATTTTCATTGGGAACTAAAATGAAAATCCAAACTCAAGATCAAAACTAAATAAATAAATAAAATAAAAAAGAATACCATGGTTGGGTTTTGATAAGTACAATGATCCACAAGTCATTTGTGACATGTAGTAATTAGACGCACCTCAGTTTAATACACAGTGTGACCAATATGAATCAAAATGTGATTTTCAGTTTAAAAATTACATTGTAGTTAAAAATGTGTGTCACCCATTGAAAACTAATAAAACACACTCATATTTTATTTATAATTTAGTAAAATGATCTATAATTCATTTTTGATGTGTAGTAATTAACCACATGTCAATCCGACACACAGTGCGATTGGCGTAACTTAAAGTGTGTGTTTTCAGTTTAAAAATTACATTTTAGTTAAAAATTCATGTCACTCATTGAAATACTATAAAGAAAAGTTTTATTATATTTATATTTTAGTAAAATGGTCTATAAATTATTTGTGATTTGTAGGAATAATTCTCACGTCAATCTGACACATGGTGTGGCTTGTATGACTCAAAATGCTTGTTTTAATTTAAAATTGATATTTTAGTTCAAAACACACATAAAATAATTAAATTTTATTAAATTTTCTAAAATTTTATTAATACTTTAGAATAATGATCTATAAATTATTTATGATGTATAAGAATCAACCACGCATAAATTTGACACATGGTGTTCTCAGTATGACTCAATGTGTATGTTTTCAGTTTAAAAGTGAAATTTTATCAATGCATTCTTCCAAATTTATGTTTTATTTATTTATTTATATTATTACCAACATAATAATTTTTTTATATAGTTACACTCTTCTTCTTGAGATTAAGTGGTATTTTTGACAACTGGTAGCATGATCGGGCACTTTTGAGAGAGGGTTAGGGTCCAAGGACAACGAAACATTAATGTTTCTGAGTTTTTTGATGTTTGTGAAATATTTTATGTACCAATGTAAATTTACAAACCAATATTTAAATTTTTGAAATATAGTTATTTTTCCATGTATTAATGATGTAAATTTAATTGAAATTAAATTTTGTATTTTTTGTTGTAGTGTGCTGTAATTTTAATAGCACATTATTACATCATGCATTTGTGGTTGTTCTACTAAAAGTGGATGACTTTTAATTTATGATCTTGCATGAAATACATATTAATTATAACTATTTTAGATATCTATTATTTATACCATCATACTATGGTTTTATAAAAAGAGTTTCCTGATAGGGTTATTACATTGAAAAAATAGTGTATTTAAGATTTAAATTAATCGATAGATTTTGAATATAATATATAGTAATTATAATAAATTTTTAATTAATGTAAAAGATATTTTATTTTATTAAAGAATCCCCCAAAAACAATTTTTTATTTCTTATATAAAAATTGGGGTGTTTTTTTATAATTTTCATGATTAGGAAAACACGAAAGCGGGAGAGAAGGAGAGAGATATTTTTTTAAAATTTTTAAAAAATGTTTTCTAATGTGAATATTTTTAAATCGTTTGCCCCACAACTTCTATAAATATGATCAAAGAATATATCTCATAATCTATCACGACCCGTCCTCGGGGCCCGTGTCGTGACTACCCCAAGCCCGCCTTCCATAGGCCAGGGGCTGGCGACTAGCACCAAGGCGTAAATCCCGATAAAAAGGGAAGGCATTGCCTTTGTAAAGTAAACAAGCACCATAGAGTACAAGCGGAAGAAGTAAACACTAAGTAAAAATGGAGTACAATAGTAAGTACGGAAAGTAAAAGGGGATGGAAATACAAGCCCAACTGTAAAGTACAACTCGAAAGGGAATACAACAACTGTAAAGTAAAGCTACTACACTGAGTTGTCCACTGGAAATCCCACCTGAAGGGTGGGTACAGATAGCTCCACTGCTCCTCGGGTCCCGCCGTCCGCTTCGAGCACGTCTCGCCCAGTGGTCCACCTCCAGGTACCGTCCTGCTCTGCAAGCCTCAACCACGATCAACGATGTCCGTCGTCTGCAACCAACACAACGTAGTGCGGGCATAGCCCGTGTAGGGGTGAGTATAAGCTACTCAGTAGGGACCCCGAGACCCCCGAAGGTCTCCCAAAATCCACAAAGGATAAACCACAAAGGAAATATACAATCACGAAGTAACAACCGACACTGCTTAGGTATATGCTCATACATATACCTAAGTCATCAATTCCAATACGCTCCAACCTCCGAGCCCAAGTACAACCCAGTCCACATAGGAAAGTATACGTATTCAACACAGGAAAGAAAAACATAATCCACACAGGATAGCACAACACAGTCCACACAGGAAAGAAAACAGGATTCATCTCACATAGGTATACTTCTTTGAAGACGAAAGAGATGATCACTGATCCATCTAAGTCGTCGGACCCACAAACGATCGATAGATACTAACCCCCGCAAAGACCCACACAGGATCGGACCCACACAGGATCTGTGGCGCTGGCTCACACAGAACCGCTGAGCGGTGACCCACACAGAATCGGACCCACACAGGATCGGTAGCATTGACCCACATAGGATCGCTGAGTGTTGTAGTCGTCGTTGTCGAATCCACTGAGGATCTCTGCACAGTCGTCGTCGCAGTCACAGTAGCAGTCGCAGTCACAGTAGCAGTCACAACCAGCTCTAGGGTTCCCGCACACAGCAAGCTCATTCGGTAGGGTCCGCTCCACGAGCCGAGAGGCTGATACATCAACTGACACTTAGTCCAGAGTTGATGTATCCAAAAGTTCCGTATCGTCAACAGGAACTCAACGTCGCAGACGGCGCGTCAATCGGACGCCCGGTCTGAGAGTTATTGGCTTTTTCGTCCCAGGGGCCCGGTTGGTTTTTAAGGCAAAACTAACCCGACCGTACTCCACCTGCGTCCAAACCTCGGGCGGAGTATGCCAAAAGATCTGTCTCACTAAGAGGAACTCAACAAAGCTGACGGCACGTCAATCAGACGTTTGTAGCTCATGATATGAGCGTTTCCGCTCCGAGGGCCCGGTTGGTTTCGTGTACGAGCCAACCCGGTCGAACTCAAAGTATTTTGAAACCTTGAGTGAAATATACCGAAACTACTGTCTCGATCTAAGGATCGCATCGCCGCTGACGGCGCGTCGTTTGGAGGTCCATAGACCGAGTTACGGGCATTTGAACTCAAACGGTCCGATAACAGGGGTTTTGGGCCCGGACCGACCCGGCCCGAGACCCCCCAGTCGGCCAGAACCGGGTCGACCCGCCCCGGGTCCGGGTCGGCGCTGCCCGGCCCAGCGCGCCCAGCGCGCTGTCTGGCTCGGCCTTTGGCCGACCCGTTTCGGCAAAGGGGGGGCGCCTGCCCCCTGTGTAACCGCGGCCCCCACAATTAAGGGGGGCCTTTTTGGCCAGCCGGCCGGGGGTTTGAACCCTCGGTTGCACACCGGTCAGGCCGGCCCGCCCTGGCCGGCCGGTTCCGGCCTCCACGGGACCGGCGAGGGCCGGTTTCGGCCTCCACGGGACCGGCGACGGCCGGTCCCCTTCTTCGCCGACACTTGCGGCCCGGTCAGGCCGCCGATCACCTTGCTCCGCCGCGGCCCGGAACCGGCCGTGGCCCTTGTCGTCCGGCGTGGTGCGACGGCACCGCGCCCCTCCGCCGCGGCCCCACTCTGGCCACGGCGCCTTCGATTTTCTTCGATGCGGTGCGACAGCGTCGCGTTCTTAAACTTCTTTCCATGGCGCGGCGCGATGGCGCCGCGCATTTCCTTCCGCATGAATCCGCGTGGTGCGATGGCACCACGTTCTCCCATACCAACCACAAGGAAACAACACAGAAAAATAAGGAGGAGGGTCGGTCGTGTTTTTGCGGTCTGACCCCCTCACGTTATTCGATAACAAATGGTTTAAATCCACAAAGTTCATCAAGTTGGTATTCACGAACAAATAAAATAAATAAAACCCCTACCTCGGTTCAGGAACGGTGTTCGTCAACGACCCGCAGAAGACGAGCGTCGCGGAGGTCGGGCGTCGCGGGGAAAGAACGTCGACGTCGCTAAGCGAGGATTCAAAGTCGTTGACGGCGATTTCGTCGTGGAAAACCGTCGCGGAAGAGACGACGCGGAAGAAGAACGTCGCGTCGCGGATACGGCGTCGCGGAAGAACCGTGTTCTTCGGCGGAGAAGTTCTTTGTTGAATAACGGTGTTCTTCGCGTTCTTCGTCGAGGAAGAAGGTGTTCCTTAGCTTTTTCTCCAAAAATCTCTCAAACAACCCAACACCAACCCCTAATAAAATAAGTTCTAAACTTATTTTATTAACACAACAAAGCATTTGAAATTCAATTGTTTGAATTTCAAAAACTTACATGTAACTCACCAAATTAATTACATAAGTTAAGTAAACATAAGTTATCAACATTAAAGTGGGTGTTGAGAGGGGTTAGAGGATATGAAGGGGTGGGGTTCGTGTGGGCCCCACCACCCTCATAACCTCCCAAAGGAGGTTGGGTGGTTACCCAACTTCCATCAAGAACAAAACACTTAGAAAAAGATAAACAATTTGTAGAATAATTATTAAATAACTTCCACAATTTTTATCATCAACACTCGTGTAAACGCATCTCCGAAACAGGAGTTCCTAAGAAATTACCGGCACTACGATTCCATCAGTGCCCTCAGAATTTGATTCCGGGCACCGGTTCAAAAGTTATAAGTTCCCGCTCATTCGTTCACTGAACGTACCCGAGCCAAAATTCAGAAATTGATTCCGGGCACACTGGGCCTCGGAATGAGGTGCCGTCAGAAACCGCGTTCTTGTAAAATTCCAAATATAATTAAGAAAAAATTTCCCTTGAATTTTACGGGTCTTTACATTACTCCCACCTCAGGGCTTTACGTCCCCGTAAACATACATCAAAACTAGGGAAACAAATGCGGGTACTCAGCACGCATCTAAGCCTCCCTCTCCCAAGTGCTCTCCTGGAGGTTCCCGTGCTTCCATCTGATGCGCACTAGAGGAATCGACCGCCCACGTAGGACCCGCTCCTGTCGATCCTCAATCTCCACCAGGACCTCCATAAAAGTAGACCCATCGTCAATGTCAAGCTCCCCATGGTCAATGATGTGCGTCGGGTCATGCACGTATCTCCTCAGCTGAGATACGTGGAAGACGTCGTGCACTCGGTGCAATTGAGGTGGTAGGGCTAGACGATAAGCCACCTCGCCAATCCTGCTGAGGACCTGGAATGGTCCGATAAAGCGCGGAGATAACTTGCCGCCCCGGCCAAATCTCTGTAATCCACGTCGAGGTGAGACACGCAAGAAGACGTGGTCTCCATCCTCAAACTCTAGTGGCCTCCGCCTCCTATCAGCGTAAGACTTCTGCCGGCTCTGAGCTGTCCTCATCCGCTCCTGGATGACCTGGACCTTCTCTGTCGTGGCCTGGACCATCTCTGGTCCCACAAGTTCTGACTCCCCAGGGTCTGTCCAGCACAAAGGAAATCTGCAGGGTCGGTCGTACAACGCCTCGTACGGTGCCATCCCGATGGTGGAGTGGTAGCTGTTGTTGTACGCAAACTCCACCAAGGGTAGGTGGTCCTCCCAGCTACGACCAAAGTCGAGGACACATGCGCGGAGCATGTCCTCGAGAGTCTGAATGGTCCTCTCCGTCTGACCATCCGTCTGAGGGTGAAAGGCTGTGCTCAGACATAGCTGCGTCCCAAACGCCTCCTGCAACCCCTTCCAAAGCCGGGAAGTAAAGCGAGCATCTCGATCGGAGATGATAGAAGATGGCACACCGTGAAGCTGTACAATCTCCTGAATTTAAAGTCGCCCCAAGATCTCTACTGATCCCTGCTCTCTGATGGGTAAGAAGTCTTCCGACTTGGTGAGTCAGTCGACAATCACCCAAATGGAGTCGTGACCTCTGGAAGTATGTGGAAGTCCAGTCACGAAGTCCATAGATATGCCATCCCACTTCCACTCCGGAACCTCCAAGGGCTGTACCAAACCTGCTGGTACCTGGTCCTCAGCCTTCACCTGCTGGTAGGTGAGGCATCGAGAAACGAACTCTGCCATAACCTTCTTCATGCCCGGCCAGCAGTGCTGTCGTCTGAGATCCTGGTACATCTTCGCCACTCCAGGATGTACCACCAAAGGAGAAGTGTGAAACTCTCTCAGCACCTCCTACCGTAAAGCAAATGGTACCAAGGTATGTCCTCTAAAAAGGATTTCGTGCTCTGCTTCAAAGTAGAAACCATCAGGTGCTTGTCCTGAGGATATCTGCGCACGCCGCGTCTCACAGTCGGTGTCCCCACGCTGTGCCTCTTTGACTCGCTATAGTAGTGGAGGAGTGACTGTGAGAGACTGAAGGAAGGCTGCTCCATCTCTATCCACAAAGGATATCTGCAAAGAGGCTAGCTGCTCTGTCGCCTCCTCAAGTAGCTGAATGCCCGTCCTCCTGCTGAGGGCATCGGCTACTACGTTCCCCTTCCCAGGAGTATAGACTATCTCAAAGTCATAGTCCTGGAGAAACTCGAGCCATCGCCGCTGTCTCAGGTTTAGGTCCTTCTGCGAGAATATGTACCTGAGACTCTGATGGTCAGAAAAGACTGTAAAGTGCTCGCCCATCAGATAGTGTCGCCACGTCTTCAGAGCGAAGACCACTACTACTGACTTCAGGTCATGGGTAGTGTAGTTCTGCTCATGCGGCCTCAACTGAAGTGATCCATAGGCGATCAGTACCCGCTCCTGCATCAGGACACAACCGAGTCTGGTCCCTGATGCATCGCAGTAGACTACGTACCCTACTCCCTCCTCAGGCAACCTCAAGATAGGTGCACTGGTCAATCTCTGTCTCAGTTCCTGGAAGCTCTGCTGACATCTGTCTGACCACACGAAGGGTTTCCCCTTCTTCTTCAAAGCTGAGAGTGGTGCTGCAACTCTGGAGAAGTCTGGCACAAATCTCCGGTAGTATCCAGCTAGTCCCAAGAAACTCCGCACCTCCGTCATGCTCCTGGGTGGCTCCCAAGCTAACACTGCCTCGATCTTCGCAGGATCCACTGCAACTCCCGCCTCAGAGATGACGTGTCCCAAGAGGTGGACCTCACGTATCCAGAACTGGCACTTCGAGAGCTTACCATAAATATGGTTCTCTCGGAGTGTGTTTAGTACAACCCGTAAGTGGTAGGCGTGTTCCTCCTCAGTCGTCGATTAAATCAAAATGTCGTCGATGAAGACCACGACAAATCGATCGAGGTATGGCTAAAAGATCCTGTTCATGAGGGCCATGAACACTGCTAGAGCATTGGTTACGCCGAAAGGCATAACCAAGAACTCATAATGGCCATAACGACATATGAAGGTCGTCTTCTGCACGTCCTCGTCTCTAACTCTGAGCTGGTGATAGCCTGACCTGATCTCTATCTTCGAGAACCACCGTGCTCCCTTGATCTGATCAAAGAGGTCATTAATTCTCAGTAGCGGATACTTGTTCCTCACTGTCACCTGGTTCAGGTGACGATAGTCGACACACAGTCGCAAGCTCCCGTCCGCCTTCTTGGAGAACAATATCGGGGAAGCCCAGGGCGAAACACTGGATCGGATGAACCCCTTGCCCTGCAAGTCCTCCAATTGTACTCGTAGCTCTCGAAGCTCAGCGGGGGCCATCCGATACGCTGTAGTCGATATCGGGGTTTTCCCGGGGTACAGGTCAATATAAAAGTCTACCTCTCTGCGAGGAGGTAGTCCTGGAATGTCGTTGGGAAAAACGTCTGCAAACTGATCCACCACTGCAGGAAAATAAGGACTCCGCACGTCAATTGCTCCTAGGATGAGGCTAGCCAAATGATGAGTGATGGGCTGTACTCTCCTCTGCGAGAGTCCATCCTGTGCTGCAAAGGCTCCCTTCTCGCCGGTAAAGGTGAACCTTCTCCCGTCGGTGCGTACACATCGTACCTTGCGCCTAAAACAGTCAATCTGTGCATGGACCATAGACAACCAATCCATGCCCAAGATGACGTTGTAAAGCCTCGACGCCGCTACAAGAAGATCCCAACCGAAGCTCTCGCCTCCTTGAGTAATCTCACACTGTCGGCACCAGTTCGTAATTGTCGAGTCTTCTCCCGTAGGAGTCTCTAGCTGAAAGGATCGAGCCAATGGCTCTGTCGGAATCTCCGAGCTCCGAACAAGGGCAGCGGCTATGAAAGAGTGACTCACTCCTGTGTCTATAAGTACTGAAGCAAGGGTGGAATAGACACAGATAGTACCTCGAATCATCTCGGGCGCGCCGTGGTCGTAGGACTCTGCTTCCTGGAGTTGTGCCTGTCTCTACCCGCCAGCTCCCTGTGGTCAGGGTGGACCTCCTGGTGGTGGTGGTGGTAGAGCCTCAAAACATCGCCCACCACCTGCTGCTCAGCCAGCTCCCCTGCCTCGTCCGCCTCGTCCCAGCGGACCGCCATGGTCGACCCTCTGCCTCTGCCTCGGTGGTCCCTCAACCATCTGCTTCTCCTCGGCACGGCGGGTCGGGCAGTCACGAGCCATGTGGCCCTGCCCGCCGCACGAGTAGCACTGTCTGCCTCTCGAAAGAATGGCTCCACGCTGTGTGCCCCGCACTACTGAGCTAGTGTCCTGAGGTCATCTTCTTGAGGTTCTGGTCTGCCTGGACCCAAGAGTCATCCATCGACTGCCTACTGCGGAAGACTCTGCTACGTGTCGCCCTGCGGTGGGTCTCGGTGCTGGTGTAGACTCAGCAAGAAATCTCTCGATCAAAAGGTCTCACTCCAATACTCTTGTCTGAGTCGGAATGCTGAGGGATATCAGCGATGCCCTGATCTCGTGTCTCAATCCCTGCTCAAAGGTCCGGGCCTAGAAGAATGGGTCTCGTACCATGTCGGTCGAGTAGCGCGAGAGATCGGTAAATCTTGATGAGTACTGGGTGACCGTCATGCTGCCATCCCGCTGCTGAAGAAGCTCCTGGATGCGCACCGCACGGAGGGTGGCTGGGACGAACTCCGAGCGGAAGAGGCTCTCAAAGTCCGTCCAAAGTAGAGATGCCTCATCGTGCACCTGGAGCATCAATCTCCACCATCGGCTCGCTGCTGTGTGTAGTAGGCTCGCAGTGAGGATCACCATGAGGTCTGCTGGTGTCCTCACTAGCCTGAAAACTCGTACGACTGCCTCCAGCCAGTCCTCGGCTGCCTGGGGGTCCGTCTCCCCACGGAACCTGGGCGGTCGCTGGTGCTGGAACTCATGCAGTGCGCTGAGGTGACGTGCATCGTCAGCGGCTAGTGCTGGAAGTATCGGTGGCTCGGCGGGTAGTGCTACCGCTGGTGCCACTGCTGACAAAGGGCCCTGCACCGAGGCCTCGTCGCTCGGTGGGCTGTCGTCACGCTCGACTCTCGGAACCCTAGCTGGCTGCCATCGTGGGGCCATCCTGAAAAGGAAACAGGTGCGCAACGGTCAGAACAGTATACCTGGTTAGCTGATACAAAGTAATCACAAAGAAAACTTGAAACACACACGCAATCAATGTTTTCGTGCATTAAGTCGGAAATTAGAATTCAAGGTCCTGGTGTACGAATACGTCGGCCGCCGCACCAACACTGGACTCCCTAGACTGATAACCACACTCAATACACTAAACACTATTACATCACATAGAAAAGATCAGAGTTCGCGGTAAAACCGAACTCCTCTGATACCAATTTGTCACGACCCATCCTCAGGGCCCGTGCCGTGACTACCCCAAGCCCGCCTTCCATAGGCCAGGGGCTGGCGACTAGCACCAAGGCGTAAATCCCAATAAAAAGGGAAGGCATTACCTTTGTAAAGTAAACAATCTCCACAAAGTACAAGCGGAAAAAGTAAACACTAAGTAAAAACTGAGTACAACAGTAAGTACGGAAAGTAAAAGGGGCCAGAAATACAAGCCCAACTGTAAAGTACAACTCAAAAGGGAACACAAAAACTGTAAAGTAAAGCCGCTACACCGAGCTGTCCACTAGAAATCCCACCTGAAGGGTGGGTACATGTAGCTCCACTGCTCCTCGGGTCCCGCCGTCCGCTCCGAGCACGTCTCGCCCAGTGGTCCACCTCCAGGTACCGTCCTGCTCTACAAGCCTCAACCACGATCAATGCTTTCCGTCGTCTGCAACCAACACAACGTAGTGCAGGCATAGCCCATGCAGGGGTGAGTATAAGCTACTTAGTAGGGACCCCAAGACCCCTGAAGGTCTCCCAAAATCCACAAAGGATAAACCACAAAGGAAAGATACAATCACGAAGTAACAACCGACACTGCTTAGGTATATGCCCATAAATATACCTAAGTCATCAATTCCAATATGCTCCAACCTCCGAGCCCAAGTACAGCCCAGTCCATACAGGAAAGTATACATATTCCACACAGGAAATAAAAACGTAATCCACACAGGATAGCACAACACAGTCCACACAGGAAAGAAAACAGGATTCAGCTCACACAGGTATACTTCTTCAAAGAAGAAAGAGATGATCACTGATCCATCTAAGTCGTCGGACCCACAAAGGATCGATAGGTACTAACCCCCGCAAAGACCCACACAGGATCGGACCCACACAGGATCTGTAGGTGTTGGCTCACACAGAACCGCTGAGCGCTAACCCACATAGGATCAGACCCACACAGGATCGGTAGCACTGACCCACATAGGATCGCTGAGTGTTGTAGTCATCGTCGTCGAATCCACTGAGGATCTCTTCACAGTCGTCGTCGCAGTCACAGTAGCAGTCGCAGTAATAGTAGCAGTCGCAGCCAGCTCTAGGGTTCCCACACACAACAAGCTCGTTTGGGAGGGTCCGCTCCACGAGCCGAGATACTGATACATCAACTGACACTTAGTCCAGAGTTGATGTATCCAAAAGTTCCGTATCGTCAACAGGAACTCAACGTCGCAGACGGCGCGTCAATCAGACACCCGGTCTGAGAGTTATTGGCTTTTTCGTCCCAGGGGCCCGATTGGTTTTTAAGGAAAAACCAACCCGACCGTACTCCATCTGCATCCAAACCTCGGGCGGAGTATGCCAAAAGATCCGTCTCACTAAGAGGAACTCAACAAAGCTGGCGGCACATCAATTGGACGTCCGTAGCTCAAGATATGAGCGTTTCCGCTCCGAGGGCCCGGTTGGTTTCGTGTACGAACCAACCCGGCCGAACTCAAACTATTCCGAAACCTTGAGTGAAATATACCGAAACGACCGTCTCGATCCAAGGATCGCATATCCGCTAACAACGCGTCGTTTTTAGGTCCGTATCCCAAGTTACGGTCATTTGAACTCAAACGGTCCGATAACGGGGGTTTCGGGCCCGGACCGACCCGGCCCGAGACCCCCTGGCCAGGCGCCGGTTCGGCTGGGGACCGCGCGCCCAGCGCACTGTCTGGCTCGGCCTTTGGCCGAGCCATTTCGGCAGAGGGGGGCGCCTGCCCCCCTATGTAACTGCGGCCCCCCACAATTAAGGGGGGCCGTTTTGGCCAGCCGACCGGGGGTTTGAACCCTCGGTTGCACACCGGTCCGGCCGGCCCGCCCTGGCAGGCCGGTTCCGGCCTCCACGGGACCGGCGACGGCCGGTCCCCTTCTTTGCCGACACCGGCGGCCCGGTCCGGCCGCCGGTCACCTTGCTCCGCCGTGGCCTGGAACCGGCCGCGGCCCTTGTCGTCCAGTGCGGTGCGACGACACCGCGCCCCTCCGCCCCGACCCTGCTCCGGCCGCGGCGCCTTCGATTTTCATCGACGCGGCGCGACAGCATCGCGTTCTTAAACTTCTTTCCATGGCGCGGCGCGACGGCGCCGCGCATTTCCTTCCGCATGAATCCGCGTGGTGCGACGACACTACGTTCTCTCGTACCAACCACAAGGAAACAACACGAAAAAATAAGGAGGAGGGTCGGTCGTGTTTGTGCGGTCCGACCCCCTCACGTTATTCGATAACAAATGGTTTAAATCCACAAAGTTCGTCAAGTTGGTATTCATGAACAAATAAAATAAATAAAACCCCTACCTCGGTTCAAGAACGGTGTTCGTCAACGACCTGCGAAAGACGAGCATCGCGGAGGTCGGGCGTCGCGGGGAAAGAACGTCGACGTCGCGAAGCGAGGATTCGAAGTCATTGACGGTTATTTTGTCATGGAAAACCGTCACGAAAGAGACGACGCAGAAGAATAACGTCGCGTCGTGGATACGGCGTCGCGGAATAACCGTGTTCTTCGGCGGAGAAGTTCTTTGTTGAAGAATGGTGTTCTTCGCGTTCTTCGTCGAGGAAGAAGGTGTTCCTTAGCTTTTTCTCCAAAAAGCTCTCAAACAACCCAACACCAACCCCTAATAAAATAGGTTCTAAACTTATTTTATTAACACAACAAAGCATTTGAAATTCAATTGTTTGAATTTCAAAAACTTACATGTAACTCACCAAATTAATTACATAAGTTAAGTAAAAATAAGTTATCAACATTAAAGTGGGAGTTGAGAGGGGTTAGAGGATATGAAGGGGTGGGGTTCGTGTGGGCCCCACCACCCTCATAACCTCCCAAGGGAGGTTGGGTGGTTACCCAACTTCCATCAAGAAAAAAACACTTAGAAAAAGATAAAAAATTTGTAGAATAATTATTAAATAACTTCCACAATTTTTATCATCAACACTCGTGTAAATGCATCTCCGGAACAGGAGTTCCTAAGAAATTACCAGCGCTGCGATTCCATCGGTTCCCTCGGAATTTGATTCCGGGCACCGGTTCAAAAGTTAGAAATTCCCGCTCGTTCGTGCACTGAACGTACCCGAGCCAAACTTCGGAAATTGATTCTGGGCACACCAGGCCTCGGAATGAGGTGCCGTTAGAAACCGTGTTCTTGTAAAATTCCAAAGAAAACTAAGAAAAAATTTCCCTTGAATTTTACGGGTCTTTACATAATCCATTCCAAACAATTAGGCTCCTTCTGTGATGCTTTATGAGAGAGTTGACTATTTCATATGAGTTTTATTTTTGAGATATTGATCTATCTATAGATCTAGAATATGGGTTTCAACATTAACCCACTTTCCCCAACATCAATATCTTGAAATACCCCATCATATATCATCATCCTAAATATCCCTAAGTAGTGGGAATTGATTTCATATCCCTCCACCTATTGTAAAGGTACAATGTGTTGATATGTTAAATGATTGGACCCCTGGTGTAGTGAGAATAGTGAGATAAAATAAAGTTCAAAATATGGAAATAAATGACACCAGATGTAATGGGGAACCCCACCCCCCAAATTAAAGGGAGGAAATGAAGGAAAATATAAGGGTCCCTATGGGTAAAATGGGTATACACTCCCTTAACATTACAAGGATAAAACCCTTGTAAAGTTTTTCCTTGAATATATGGGGAAACAGCCTCACAAAATACCACACGTAAAGGAAAAGATGTTAGTGATGTTAAAGTTGATGAGATATTGAAATGAGAGGAGGCCCTTGCCTTTTATAGGCTACTACTAGCCCTACCCAGACCCTCTCACTGTTCTCAATGGTTGGTGGGTTTTCCCACCCACCACACCTACCACAACACCTTCCATCACTTACCTCCCTTGACAAAGTAAAGGGTGGCCACTGTTCATGGAAAATAATGGGTTGTTGGAACATCTCCCACTTGGAGATTTACTGAGAAACAATCACATATCCACACATCCTTTATATCTTCCAAACATGCTGCTCATGTATCTATGATGACACTCAAGGATCTTCACTATCTTAATTTATTAGGTTCAATCACCTTTATTGGGAAATATGATAGATTTTATTTATTGTGAATTTTCTGTGTGTCCACACTTCCTTTCTCAACCACATCTTAGACAAAGAGATACTATACCCCGATGTGATTTTTCCTAGAAGGAAAAATGGATTACTTGAAATTTTTAAGGCACTCTAATTATCATAAAACAATGAAATCTACCTTTGTCTATGCCTGAGATCCTCTAATAACATGATCATATAAATAGACTCTTTTCCAGATTGTGTAGCTTCCATATACTCTACCTCCGTCGTAGATAAATCCACTACTAATTATAACTTTGAAATCCAGCTCATAGATCCTCTAGTAAGAGTAAACACATTACCAGTAGTGGATTTCCTCTGGTCTGAATCACCTGTAAAATTTGAATCAACATAGTCTCTGATAGAAAAATATGATATTCTAAAACATAATGAAGCATCATATATATCCATAATATATCTCTGAATCCTATTCATTGTAATTCAATTCTCCCATCCTAGATTCACCATGTAACGACTAACTAATTCCATTATATGTGTAATGTCTAGTCTATTACAAACTATAGTGAACATCAAACTCACCACTATTGATGCATACGGTACTCAAGACATCTTTGTACTCTCTACTTCACTGCTAGGATTCATCATAGAGAATAACTTGAAATTATTAGGAAGTGGGGTAGATATTGGATTATAGTCTTGCATGTTGAAGAGTTTCAATAATTTTTGTAATTATTTATTATCTAATAGAAAAATATTCCCATCATCTTGAAAAATAATCATCCTAAGAATATTTTTTGTATTCCCAAGTCCTTCATATAAAACTCCCTATCCAACTGTGCTTTTGTCTCTTGGATCTAATCATTTTTGGTTCCTAAAACTACCATGTCATCCACATACAATATAATAATGATGAAATCATTAGAATTAAAACCCATGAAATAATAACAAGGATCTGAATGAATTATGTTGTGTCCAAGGCTCATGATATAAAAATTAAATCTCTTGTACCTACACCTCAGTGCCTATTAGAGACCGTGCATATATTTGTTCAAAATGAAAACCAAGTTCTATTTTCCTTATTCTATAAATCCTTCCAGTTGGAACATATAAATCCCTTTATCAATATCACCATAGATAAGTTCAGTCTTCACATCTTGCTTCTCTAAATGAAAACTATATGTTTCACACATCACCAGAACTACCCTAATAGTCATCAATCTAACAATAGGAGACAATATTTCATTGAAGTTAATACCTTCCTTATAATAATATACTTTGACCACCCGTATTGCATGATATCTTTATGCTTGGTCTTTTATATACCTCTTGATCTTAAAGAACCATTTATTAAATATAGCCTTCCTTCTTTGAGGTAATGGGAAAAGGTACCTAGTCTTATAATTTTATAGGGCTTCAAATTCCTCCTGCATCGCCACCATCCATGAGGATACATCCAGACTCTGGGTCACCTCAAAAAATAAGATCTATCTTCATCCACTATCAATAAGGAATATATAATATTTATCTCAGGCACACAGTTTGAGTTCTATACTAGTTCTCTTTTTTATTGATTTGACCGTCATGGTCTAGACTCAACAGATACTTGATAATCATGTTATGGTAATTCCTTAGAGGAAACTGGTTCTTCCTTGGAATTTTTCTCCACCTCCACTATTTTGGTTTATGAATTTTATTTCTCTATGTCTTCATCAATTATCATTTTCACCCTATATTTATAAAAGATGAAATATATACTAATGATATGTTTTTGGGAAGTGGGGACCCACAAACGATACCCCTTCACACCCTCAGTGTATCCTAAAAAAAAAATTTCATAGATCTTGAATCCAACTTTGATCTTTCCTAGTCATTAAACAGTGTATATACAAGACTTCCAAAAGTAGATAACCCAGAATAGTTGGTGGGTTTACCAGTCCACATATCCATCAATGTATTTAGATCAATATCCATCAAAATAGATAAGTTGATGACATAATATGTGATATTCACTACTTCTACCAAGAATGTTTTGGAAATTATGGTAGTATTAAACATAAACCATGTTCTATCCAACAGTTTTATGTTCATTAGATCTTCCACTCCATTATTCTAAGGAGTTTATGCCACTATGAACTATATCTAGATTCCTTTCTATTGAAAAAAGTATCAAAATCCTTGCTTTTATATTCTCCTCCATTGTTAGTCCTCAGACACTTGATCTTATTTCTAGATTCAAGATCCTTCCATGATTTGAATGTTTTGAAGAATTCAAAAACATCAATTTTCCTCTTGATTGAGTACACCCAATATATATTGTAATAATAATCAATAATTTATACAAAGTACTGTTCTCCTCCAAGGGATATAACTAGTTCTTGCCAAACATCAGAATGGATCAACTCTAATATCTCTTTTCTTATTATTATTGGCATCCCAAACTTTAACATGTGTTACTTTCACAAAACATAAATGCTCCAAAAATGGTAAGGATACCTTTGTAAGCCTAGGAAACAACTATTGACCTATAAGAATCTCCATTCCCCATTCTGATATATGGCTAAGTTTTTTAAGCCATAACATCATCAACACTTCTGTCGAGGTAGTTGATGCAAAAACTATCTATGCCTCCTTGTACATTTCACCCATAAGTGCATACATGTTCTTTGAGATATTATTTTACTTTATCACCACAAGAACACCCTTCCCAATTCTCATCACTCAATTATTAGTTTCATTCTTGCATCTGATATCATCAAATTGTCCCAAATACAATATGTTATTCTTCAAGCTATTCACATGGCATACTCCTTGTTGGTTCAAACAATAACATCATGAATCTTTTGTTTATGGGTACTAACTACCAAGATCTTAAAGATGTGATCATTCCCCATATACACAAGTCCTTCTAGGATAGTTTCATACTGATCAAACCTTTTCCAGCAAGACATCCTATTTCATGTTACTACTGAGTTGATTTTGCATTTTTTGTTGAGATGTTGTCTGATTATAGTAGTCATCACCACTTCTCTGACTAGTATATCTCAATTCCTAGAAGTAATCACCACATTTCTATCCATGTAATGGTTTTGGATCCCACTAGAACCATTCTCCATCATCACATGTTTCGGTCTTTCACCAATTTCTAGTATGAAATTATCCTTCCATAGCATTGCCCGCATCTTCTTTTTCCACAACATAAAATTATTCCAATTCAATTTTTTTATCTCAAATTTCACCATTATCTAGACACACCATCATCCCAGAACCACCACTATTTTCAAAATAGTGTATTTTACAATCTCAACAATGTTTTTTTGATGTGAAATATCAACCGCAATCATAATCAAAGAGTATGCTCAAATTAATGATAACTATTAATACCCAAAAAAGTGAATTTTACAAGGCCAAAACCTTCCTCTAATACCACTTGTTGGGACTGTAAATGATTTTTCCACTGGTGTAGTAATAATAGAGATGTAAAATACAGTGAAAATGTAGAAATAAATGACACTGGATGTAATGTATAAGAACCCCAAATTAAAATAGGGGAAAACAAGGGAAATATAAGGATCACTATCGGTAAAAATGATTACACACTCTCTCACTAATATATAGAGAAAACTGTTTTAAATATCTCTCTGAAATATGTGGGAAACTAAATCATAAAATAATGCACATAAAATAAAAAATGTTGGTGATGGTGAAGATGATAAGATACTGAAATGAGAGAAGGCTCTTACCTTTTATAGGCTGATGTCAGTCCCACCTAGCCCCCCTCTCGCTGATCTAAATGGTTAGTGGGGTTGTACACACAGAAAACCTACCACCACACCTACTACGACCTCCCTAACTTGAAAAAGTAAGTGGAATCCATCTTCCATGGAAAAAAATGGGTTGCTGACACAACATTGCACCCAATGTCGTGGGAGAGAAAACTATCTCCATCTTTGTCACCCAATTAGACATCAATGTCCCCACAATATGGAGAATCTATGACTTTAATTGTGTTATTTGGGATTCTTCCACCGCTAAGATGGTGTTCTCCACCATGGACTATGAACTGGATCAAGACATGGACATCGCCTTCATACATTTCATCATGTGGTGAGTGATTATAGGGTTCCACAATGCTGATTTTCGGACCACTGGGTTGCCCATATACATCATGAATATAACAAATAACATGCACTATATGGGGTGGATGGTTCTCTACATATTGGAGGAGTCATCATTGATAGCAATGAGGATGGACGTAGTGTTAGAAGAGAAGGTGGTGGCAGGGGAGTCGGAGTTGTGCATGATGTGTCTAGTGGAGATGGTAGAAGATTCCATGGTGGTGGCCATGCTCTACTCCCACACTATCCATTTTGACTAGATATAAAAGTGTCATGATAGTCATCATATTTATCCAATCTATCACTTTAGGGTGCCCCTGAATCTTTGTGAGGTTTCTTGAGTCGGGGAATTTTTAAATTTTGAATGAGGGTACCCACTATGTCAAACAATGAATTATTGTTATCTTTGTGATGGTTTATGTGTCTGTATTAAGATCTCAAACATAAATGGGGACCCATGTGAGGAGTTATAATTTGATTATAATTGACATAATTTCTGTTCATAATCTTTTTAGAAAAATATAATCAAATTGGAATACAAATATATTATAGAAAACCACGTTGAATTAAAAATATTACATTGCACTATTAGTTCTACTCAAAATTGATTTAAAAAATATTTACATTTATGTGATATTTACAATCAATAAAATAAAATTACAACACCATGAACAGATTCAAAACTATTATAGTAGGTTTTATCAAATGATCAACCTTCGTATAAAATCTTATTCTTATAATAAAACCAATGTTTATTTTAGTAGCAGTTAAAAAAATAAAAAAATCTAATTTTAATGTTATATAATCCACATATGAAAATTATATTATTACCAACTAAATATACTAGTGATATTATATGTTATAATACTAATTATTTTATTTGTATTTATATTGTTTATTATATATTAATAATTAATTATTAATTGTACTATTAATTAATAATTATATTATGAATTATTAATTGCATTGTTAATTAATAATATATATAAATTGTATTGTTAATTAATGAATATATTAATGACATTATTGGTTATTAATTTAATTAATCACTTAAATATTGTTTATAATTATACCATTAAACTAAAATGATATTTTAATGTGAAAACATGCACTTTGAGTCATAAAGGCCACATCATATGTTAGATTGATTTATGGTCAATATATACATGTCAAAAATAAATTATGGATCATGGTACAAAAGTACTAATATGATATGAGGTTGTTTTCATAGATTTGGCTAAGTGATTCATGTTTTAAAATAAAATGACACTTTTAATTTGAAAATGCGAACTTGGAGTCATTCCGGCCACATTGTGTGTGAGATTGATGAGAAGATAATTCATACATGTCACACATGAATTATGGATTGTTTTCCTAAAACACTAAGATAATAAGAGCTCGTATTCTTGTTTTTGGCTATATAAAGTGTGCTTTAAACTAAAATGACATTTTTATATTGAAAACGCACATTTTGAGTCATACCGAGCACATAATGTATTAGAATGATGTGAGGTTAATTAAAAAATGTTAAAAATGAATTATTGATCATTTACATAAATTTTCAAGACAATAATAGATCATTTTCTAGGTTTTCTCTTTGTGACATATTTTTTAGAGTAAAATGACACTTTTAATTTGAAAACATGCACTTTGAGTTATATCAGCCACATCGTGTGTCAGATTGAAATGCGACCAGTTACTAAACATATCAAATGAATTATGGATCATTTCACTAAAGTATCAAAATAATCTAAGTTCATTTTCTCAGTTTTGGCTATGTGATGTGTGTTTTAAACTAAAATAACACTTTTATATTGAAAATGCGCACTTTGAGTCATACCAACAACATCATGTGTCAGATTGACATGAAATCCATTTCTATACATAAAAATGAATTGTGTATCATTGATCTAAAGTTTCAATACAATTCAATTTTTTTGGTTTTGGCTATGTGACACGTATTCTAAACTAAAATGGAACTTTTAATCTGAAAACATACTTTGAGACATATCGGCCACATCGTGTGTCAGATTAATGTGAGGTCAATTCCAACACATAAAAAATTAATTATGAATCATTTTTATAATGATTCAAGACAATACGAACATGTTTTCATAGTTTGGGCTATTTTATGCATGTTTTTGACTAAAATGACAATTTAAACGTGAAAATATTCCCTTTGATTCACTCCATCCACATTATGTGTCATATTGATGTGAAGTCAATTAATACATGTCAAAAATGAATTATGGAATTTTTTCCTAAAGTACTAAAACAATATGAGATCATTTTCTCAGTTTTGGCTATGGGATGTGCGTTTTAAACTAAAATGACACTTTTATATTGAAAACATGCACTTCGAATCATACTAGCCACGTCATTTGTCAGATTAAAATTTGGTCAATTCTTACACATAAAAAATGAATTATGGATATTTATTTTATGTTTTCAAGACAATATGAGCTCATTTTATTAGTTTGTACATGTGATGTGTGTTTTAAAATAAAATAACACTTTTAATGTGAAAACATGAAATTTGAGTCATACTGGGAACATCTTATGTCAGACTGATGTGTAGTCAATTCCTACATGTCACAAATGAATTATATATAATTTTACTAATATATAAAGAAAATACAATATCATTTTCACAGTTTGACTATGTGGCATGTGTTTTAAACAAAAATGACACTTTTGTATTGAAAACATGAACTTTAAGTCATATTAACCACATCATGTATCAAATTGATAGTCTACACAACACAAGGAAATGATTTATGCTAAAAGAATTAGAGCATCGTAAATAAATCACCATATATGATTTCTCTCAATAATCATAATCATAAAAAAATAGTGTACATAACACATGGAGGATATAATAATCACTTAACATAATAAATTAATTACAAGATCCAAAATAAAAAATAGAACCAAAATAGAACCAGACATGATATCTATGTAACCTCTTAGTCTCCACCATTTATAAGACATACCAGCTCCAAAGGCTAATTGGGACAAGAATTTGAACCTAAAAATAGATTGGGTCTACCAATGTCGAGTGCCATTAGTAGGGTGTAAGCATACAATATCTTAGTAGGTAATAACCATAGAATCCATACATATCCTTTACCAACATAGTTCATAAACACTGGTTTGGAAATATAAGTAGAAAATCTGTTTTTATCTTTTAAACATACAAACACAAATTTCCCAAAAAATACTTTCAAAAATAGAACATGGAATTATGTTAAAAATAGACTCCCATTTCAAAATAAAATTTTTGAAAACAAAACTCTATGAAGAAAACTAAGACCTAGATAAGTGAATCAATAAGAAGAAACAAAACTGAATAGAAGTAAGAGGGTATATTTGAAAACAATACTAAAAGTAGAGGAAGAAGTATTAATATAGATAGGGAAAAATAAATAGAGAATGCAACCAAAGTTCAACAAAGTGATAATGGAATATATAAGGTACATATTCATGGGCATGTACTTAACATATTTATAAAATACCCTCAGCATACTCATTTTTGATCCATCTGCCAATTTATAAGGTATTTCATAGTTTATCACCAACCTGGATGCTCTCAACTAGCCTCATCAGTGGCACAACCCCCATAGCCAACTTCCAACCATGGGTAATCTATTTTTCCTCATTAGGAACTAGATAGTAACCATATCTTGACCCTCTAGATGATGTATAGGATCCCAATGTGATAGTATAGTGCAAAAATTTAGAAGGTCATCACACTCTTGACATTAACTATAACCCATAGATTCTAATGTGAACAACTTGCCCACATCCTGACACCGTCTATGAGAAGACCCTCTTTAATTGGAGGACTACCCTCGGATCACCTGTCACATATAAAACACTTCACAAGTGCCAATCAAGACTGTACATATTTAGAATTCCAAATCTATTCTAGGAAACACTTAAAGGTACCAACTAGACCTTAGGTTTCTAAGAGTTTGGAATCACTTTTCAAAGACATATGATAGTACCAAATGTGCCCTATCATTGAAATCTAAACAAATTTTAAGAAAACATCATTCTCCAAAAATAATTTCCAAAACCAATTTATTCATACAATAATGAATTTCAAGGTTTAAAATGGGCCTTTGGAATAATCTTTGGGAAACACACTATTCTAAAGTTAAAAATAGTCATTTAGAGAAAACATTAGAAAAAAAATGCTTGATAAACCATTTGAAAACATTTGGAAACCGAGAAAACCATTTGACTAAAACAATGTTTTAGAAAACAAACATTATATGGAGTTTCAATTTATATGAATCTACACATATATATATACACCCCATACACAAATGGATATGAAAATATTACACCAACAAATATATAGATGACCATAAAAATTTAAAAGGTTTGAGCAAAAATAAACACAAGGAAGAACCAAAAATAAATATAAGAGTTCTCACATAAGAACCAAAAACATAAAGAGGCCAAAAATCCATTCAAAGAACAATTCCATTTACAACCCAATATTATCAAAATTCAAACAAGTAGAAACGACACTTTATACACCAAAATCAATTTAGAAGGCCAGTTGGAATTTTATCAAACACCTAGTATACATATATTTTTAATACATATAGGCATAACAATTGAAATAATATTAAAAAACCATTTTCATTAAATAGTATAGAAAATACATAACAATTCATATTATCAAACCATAAGAATGAATAACCCAATTAAAATTCATTTTTATACACCAAAATCAATTTAGAATGCCAGTTGGAATTTTATCAAACACCTAGTATACATATATTTTTAATTCATATAGGCATAACAATTGAAATAATATTAAAAAACCATTTTCATTAAATAGTATAGAAAATACATAACAATTCATATTATCAAACCATAAGAATGAATAACCCAATTAAAATTCATTTATAAAAGCTCAATAATTACATGGCATGTCTCGAAAAGGTAATTGATGGAAATACCTACCTCAATAGTGAGAGAATGCGATGAAACTCTAGAAAAGGGAAGAGCAAGGACTAAAAACAAACCGCACACCCTAAAATCAAAAGAGAAAACTCACATTATTAAACCCTCACTCTAGGGTTTAGCTATGAGAGAATAAATCCAAGGAAAGAAGAAGAAAAAGAGGGAAAAAATAAAGGAGAGTGGGTAGAATTCTCACCCGAGGATAAAATCCACCAAATATTAATGAGGAGACACCCAGAATCCAAGAAGGAGGTGAGTATGAGGTCGATGAGGCTTCTAAGGGTCATTTGAATGAATGGGGGAGGGGAAAATACCTTTTGGGTTTTAATTTTATAAGGGGAAACTTGAAATTTCATATTTTAGGGATTCTGGGAATGCCACATGGTTAGATCACACAATTTACAAAACTGTGTTCCAACTATACACACCCTACAGTAAAAATAGATAAGCCTCTCAGGTTTTGGATGCATGGTTTGGTAAAGAATGAGCCAACCATGATCCCCTATTTAGAAAGAAACCCTCTCTTGCATGAGCTGGATGAATGGTTTGAGGAACCGTACACTAACTATGAAAAACTGGACTGTCAAGATTGTAGACACCCATGCATGATTGTCACACGATTTACTCTAACCATACATAAGTTGTGAACTAGGTCTCAGAAAACCAAGTAGGATGCACAATTACTACTAAGACTTGCATGGTTTGGTAAAAAAGGTTCACTTTTCGTGAAAGAAAATCTATACAATAATAGACTGAACTAAAAATTCTCCTTTGATCAGGCAGTCGCACAGTTACCCTCCAAACTGTGCACACAAACCATGCACAAATCAAAAAATAAATCGAAAACACCAAAACTCAATATTTTCATTGTGAACTCAACCCAAAACCAATGGAAAGATCAAAACCCAATAAATAAATAAAATAATAACAAACATGGTAAGGGTATGAAAATTCTTCCCACCAAAAAAACATTCTTCCACCATAAAGTCACCAAATCCAAAATGAGAATAAAATTGGAACTCTCAACCCCAAAGAAGATATTCCATAACAATACCTCTAATTGAAAATGAAACCAAATGGAACCTCCAAATCTAGTGTGATCTCTTAACTTCACATGTCATGCTTTAATAGTCTAAGAGATAATAATAAATAGACACTTAGTGGATCTACCCACCATTTAGAAACCAATAAGCACATCATACAACCTCCAACATGAGAAGGACCCAGCCAAGGAAACTCAAAAAAGAACACCTGACCCAATCACAATTCATAATTCCACAAGACAAATTTATCTCCAAGTAGAACAGGATAACAAATCACCCAAAATAACATGAATAGGTCAAAGATAAGCACAAGATGAAAAGGTAAAAAAAACTAAACAAAGACCAAGGATGAAAAAAGTAGGAGAAGACATAAAAATGGGTTACCTAAAAAGCTCTAAGAGGAAAGACTGATAGAAGTCAGAAGTGGCATGGACTCCATTAACTTCTTCCAAGGTCTATCCCTATATTTTTTTTTAAGATTCTACTATCGACCACACCAATGGAAGGTCTTCAGAGTGTTACAATAAGACAACTAAAAATGCCCAAACTGAACACATTAGAAGCAAACATGCAAGTTTTATTTATGATGAGAAGCAATAACTGGTAGAGAAGGATTATCTGGAAAAGGCTCCTCTAGTTGAAACTCCACACCAGATGGGGAACCCTTACTAGCACCAAGAGAATCTGGGCAACAAATTGTGACGGGATGCCCCCTAGAAACCAGCTCATCTAGGAATGCCTCATCCAAAAACTTTATAAACAAAACTTTATCAATAGAAATAACTCAATCCTTAATCTCAAGCTGAAGACCCCTGAAAAAAAAAGATGAGATTTCAATAGATCACTTGATTTTATTTCTGAATATAAGGGAACTAACTCCTTAAATTGGTCAACATACCCATTTATAATTTGTTGGCCTTGTTGAATACCCAAGAGTTCTACCGCTTTCTTCACCTTCACCTCCTTAGGAATAAACCATTGAATAAAAGTGGTCTTAAATATCTCCCAATTAGTCCTAAATTACAATAAGGGTAGGTATATCAACTTAAACTAATCCAAACCTAGCCCTTAAATTATTTCCAAGAGACCTCTTACCCTTAGGGATTCATGTGTTTATAAAGACCTAAAAAACCATTAATTTCCTCAGGCCACTCTGCAACCTCTAATGGACTTAGATCACCATAGAAAATAGGATTTGATCTATAAGATCTTGGATACACCACTCCGTTAGGAGTCTAGGTAGATTTTACAACAGTAAAATACTCCTTAGAAACTTTTAGGAACTTTTTTGGGAGGAATGATCAAAATAACATGAAAAAATAAAACCAAATCTCAACCAAAATTCAAACAAGATAACACCTCAAACTAAGAAACCAAGAACATAAACCAAGATACAAAAAAACAAAAATACTATTTCTCAAAACCCCAATTTTAATTTAAAATTTAAATCCACTTTCAATTAAATCCCATCTCAAATTCACCTATTTCAAAAACCAATTTCAAAATCCAATTTCCCACCTCAAAGGGATACCCCTTCACCAGTTTCAAAATTCCAAAATAATTTTCTTTTCTAATACAACTCACACCAACCAAAAACAATTCAATAACACCACCCACATAGAAACCTCTAAAATATGGTGCTAGTGGTCATGCATGACTTAACCACAAGGTTTAGAAGACCACACACTAAACATACAGCAACCACTATAATCATATTGAACCATGAACCCATGCTATACATGGTTTTTTATTCAATGAAAACTCAATGTGTGTCATCATATCACTTCCATTATCATCACTAAAATATACATAAACTCATCAAACTAGAATAATCACCAACAATATAAACCCAAATTCAAAATTAAATGCATAAAAAAGATTACCCCTAGAAACTCAAGGCTTAGGGTGAGTAATAGTTTGTGATTCTCTTCCTGTACCTACCTCCTAAGTCCTAACAATCTTATATCCATTATACCTGATATTCCAAATAATAAAGTACTCATATGATATCATTTAGTCACAAAACATATTGGATATTCCTTGAACCGGACACCTGAATTTATCCATGGAAAGGCCTAAAGGGAATCCTTGATCCCCATGGGATGACAAAAAGTGTCAGGGCATCTTGGATAAATTTTTGGAGATTATTTCTCCCAATAATCACAATCATAAAAAATTATCGAAGAAAAAGTAGGATACAATGAACAATGAATATAATAAATACATAACAAGATTAAAAATAAATCTAAAACCAAATCAGAACCAAACACAATATCCATGTGACCTCTTGGTCACTACCATCCACAAAACCAACCCACTCCATGGGATAACTGGGACAATAAGCTGAACTTCAAAAATAGCTTGAGTTTATCGATGTCGAGTGGCACGAGTAAGGTGTGAGCATACAATAGTTTAGTTGATAATCACTACATCATCCATACATATCCTTTCCCAAAATAGTCTATAAACACTAGTTTGAAAAATAAGTAGAAAACAGGTTTTTATATTTTAAACAACCAAAAACATATTTCCAAAATCTAATTTCAAAAATAAAACATGGATTTCCTTTAAAAACATAATCCCATTTCAAAATTATGTTTTTGAAAACCAAACTCTAAGAAGAAAAAATAATCCTAGATGAGTGTATAAATAAGAAGAAACAAAACTAAATAGAAGTAATAGGGTATATGTAAAAATAGTACTGAATGTAGTGGAATCAATATGAATATAAATATTCTAAAATAAATGGAGCAAGTAACCAAAGTACCAAAAATAGATAATGGAACATACAAGGTACACATTCATGGGAATGTCCTAAACATATTGAAAGGAAACCCTATATGTACTCAATTTGGATCCATCTTACAGCATATGGTGTGGTCCATAGTCTATCACCAACCTAGATGCTCTCAACCAGCCTCACCAGTTCCACAACCCCCATGGCCAATAACTTACCATGGGGAATCTAGTCTATCTCTTCTGAAACTAGATAGTAATCATAATTTGACCCTCTAGATGACATTTAGGATCCCATGATAATGTTATAGGGGGGAATTTATGAGTTCATTGCATGATTGACATTAACTATAACACAGATATGATAATGTGTATGCCTTTACCACTCCCTAACACCACCTATGTGAAGACCCTCTCTGATTGGAGGACTAACATAGGAGTGACCATTACATATAAATAATTTCTCAAGTTCCAACTAAGCCTGTACATCTTGAGAATTACAAATCCTTTAAAAGAAATAATTAAAGGTTCAAAATAGTTATTGGGTTTCTAAGAGTTTTCAATCACTTTCAAAAGAAATTTTAAAGTACCAAATGGTCCTTATCATTGAAATCCAAAACACTTTTTTGGAAACATCCTTATTCAAAAAGAAATTCCAAAACCAAGGTATTCATTCAAGTATTCCTTTCAATGTGAAAAATGGTCCTTTGGAGCAATCTTTTGAAAAAAAAAACAATTTCAAAGTTTCAAATGATCCTCTGGGGAAAACTTTAGAAAACAACACACTTGAAATCCCTTTTGAAAACATTTGGAAACCAAGAAAACCATTTGGGTAAAAAAAATGTTTTAGAAAACAAAAATTCTATATATTTTTCATTTATATTCATGTACACATCTATATGTGAACACCATGTACATATGGATATACACATATCACACCATCATATATATGGATGACCATAAAAATGTCTAAGGTTTGACAAAAAAGAAACCCAAGGAAGAACCATAAAGAAACCAAAGAGTTTTCACATAAGAACAAAAACCATAAAGATACCAAAAAATCAATTCAAATCACAATTCCATTTGCATCCCAATATTATCAAAATTACAAAAAGGAAAAAACACTTTAAACACCCAAATATATTTAAAAGGCCACTTGTCATTTTATCAAACACCAAACATGCATATACTTAGAATTCATATACACATAATGATGGAAATCATTTAAAAAATCCATTTTCATCAAACCACTAAAATAAAAAACCATTAAAAATCATCTTACCAGACTAGAAGCATAAATTACATAATTAAAATTCATTTGGAAAATATAAGCCTTACATGGTAGGTTCCGAAAAGAAAATGGATAGAAACACATACCTCAATGGTGTGAGAATGTGATGAAACTTCATAATATAGAAGAACAAGTATCAAGAACAAAAATGCACACCCTATCATAAAAAGAGATAGCTCACATGAGCTATCCCTAACTCTAGGTTTTGGATAATAGAGAATCAATCTAAGGAAAGAAGAATAAATAAGAGAGAAATAAGATAGGAGAGGGTGGAGAAGGCTTACCCAAGGAGGAAATACACCAACGATTTAAGAGGGGACATCCAAAATATTGGAAGGAGGAGAGGAGGAGTTAAAACAAGTCTCATAAGGGTCACTAAAATGAATTAGGGGGAAAATATAACCCCTTTAGGTTTTTAATTTTAAAAGGAGAAAACTTAGAATTTCACATTTTATGGATTCTTGGAAAGATACATGGTTTACCAAACCATGTTACAATCATGAAAACCCTAGTAGAAAGATAGATATGCATCAAATGTATTGGATGGATGGTTTGGTAAACCATGTGAAAATCATTTTCCCCTATCTATAAAGAAAACCACCCTCATAAAGGTTGGCCGCACTGTTTGAGGAACCGTGAGACAACCCTAAAAATTGGGTTTTCAATACTGTAGATTCCCTTGAATGCTTATTGAAAGGTTTATTCATAATAAGAACATGCTTTGTGCTAGGCCTTAGAAAACCAAAAAGGCTACAAGGTTGCTACTAAGACTTGCACAGTTTGGGAAAAATTATGTGTTGCTCGTGCAAGAAAATTCATGCAAGAAGAAAATTAACTAAAAATGATCCTTTGATCAAATATTCTTATGGATTTCCTCTAACCTATGAACACTAATGGTTCATAAAGTAAAATTAGAATGAAAACTCCAAAACTCAATATTTTCTTCATGAACTCAACCCAAAAACTAATAGAAATATCAAACCTAAGGAGATAAATAAAATAATAAAGAAACCCATATTTGGGTTGTGATTAGGAAAATGAATCATAAGTCATTTATAACATGTAGGAATATAAAACTCCTTAATCTAATACATAGTGTGACTAGTATGACTTGAAATGTTTGTTTTCGATTTAAAAATGACATTTTAGTAAAAAGTGTGGGTCTCTCACTGAAAATGGAGTAAACATGGTTATATTGTCTTTATACTTTCGAAAAATGATCTATAAGTCATTTAGGATGTATATAAATTATCCACATGTCAATATTGCACATGATGTGACTTGTATGAATTGAAGATAATTTTTTCAGTTTAAAAATGCAATTTTAGTTAAAAATGTGAATCACTTAGTGAAAATCTTGAAAACACACTCGTAATTCCTTGATATTTTAAAATAATGATCCATCAATAATTTGGGATGTGTAAGAATAAATCTCACATCAATATGACACACGGTGTGGATTGTATGACTCAAAGTGCATGTTTTCATTTAAAATTGATATTTTAGTTCAAAACACATGTAGAATACTTAAACTCAAGAAAATTTTCTCATATTGTCTTGATACATTAGGATAATGATCCATAAATCATTTATGATGTATAGGAATCAACTAAACATTAATTAGACACACAGTGTGCCGTGTATGACTTGATGTGAATGTTTTCAGTTTAAAAGTGGAATTTTTTTAATGAATTGTTTCTTATTTATGTTAAATTTATATTTTTATAATATTAAAAAAAATTATATAGGTACACACTTTTCCTCAAGATGAGTTGGTTTTTTTGACAACTGTTAGCATGATCGGACTCTTCTGAGAGAGGTTCGGGGTCCAAAGACAATGAAACATTAATGTTTTTTTAATTTTTTTATTTATATGAAATAAATTATGTTACAATGTTTGAAATGTTTATAATATTTTTTTTTCTGGTATTTAGGATGTAAATTTAATTAAAATTTAATTTTTTATTTTTTGTTGTAGTGTGTTGTAATTTTAATAGTACATTGTTGTAGCATGGCTTTGTGGTTGTTCTACTACAAGTGGATGGCTTTTCATTTATTATGTTTTGTGAAATACATATTAATTAAAATTATTTTAGATCGAGGTTATTTAAAATTTCATTCTATGGGTTTACAAAAACTGTTTTATAATAGGGTTATTACATTAAAAAATCGTGTATTTAAGATTTAAATTAATTGATAGATTTTTAATACAATATATAGTAATTGTAATAAATTTATAATTAATGTAAAATATATTTCATTTTATTAAATAATCCTCAAAAAAATATTTTTTATTTCTTATATACAAATTTGGGATGGTTTTTTATAATTTTCAGGACTAATAAAACACGGAAGAGGGAGAGGAGAGAGATATTTTTTAATAATTTTGAAAAAATGTTTTCTAATGTGAATGTTTCCTAAATTTTTTTCCTCACCAATTCTATAAATATGATAAAATAATGAATCTTAGAATCCATTCTAAACACTTAGGTTTCTTTTGTGACACTTCATGAGAGAGTTGACTATCTTGTCCCGAGTTTGATTTTTGAGATCTTGATCCATCCACGGATCTAGAAGATGAGTTTCAATGTTTAACCACTTTCCCTGGTATCGATATCTAGGAATACCCCCATCACATATTGTCTTCATCAACATCACTAAACAGTGGTCATTGAGTTCTTCCACCTCCACCTCTAATAATGGTACAATGTTGTGGAACTGTAAATGATTGTCCTACTCGTGCAGCAATAATAGTGAGATAAAATAAAGTGAAAATTCCAAAATAAATGACACCAGATGTAATGTGTAAAAACCAAAAAAATGAAAGAGGAAAAAACCATAGGCAAATAGATGGATAACTATGGGTAAAAATGGGTACACACTCCCACACTAATTGAAAAGTATTGTTTTAACCTTTAATAAATGTCCACCACAAACTCATATTTTTCTCTAAATTATGATTATTCAAGATGAATTTTTCATGCCTAAAGTACTAGAATCATCTTTTAGAGAACCATATAATCCAAAAAATATGAACTATCTATTTCTCTTATCTTTTGACATTAATAAAAACCAAAATGGTTAGTACAAGATAATATAATTCCCCAAAATGTATAAAACTTATATGAAAAAAACCTACTTCACTATCCAAAATTAAATGAAAATACCCAAAGTTTAACATATAACATTCAACAAATAATTTCCCTTGTAATGTAAAAGGTCCTCTAATTATCATAAAACAATAGAATCTACCTCAATCTATGCTTGGGTTCCTATAAAAACATGCTCATCCAAATAACTACTTTACAAGCCTGTATAACTACCATGTACTATGCATCTATTGTGGATAAATCCATAACTGACTATAACTATGAAATCTAGCTCATAGATCCTCATGTAAGAGTAAACACATAATAGGTAATGGATTTCCTCCAATTAGAATCACTTGAAAAATATGATTCAACATAGCATTTGATAGAAAAATATGATCCTCCATGACACGATGCAGCATCTGAGGTCTTCTTAATGTATCTTAGGATCCTCTTCATTGTGCTCCAATACTCCCATCTTGGATTCACCATATACAGACTAACTGGTCCCATTTCATGTGAAATGCCTGATCTAGTACAAACCATAGTGAACATCAGACTCCCCACTTATGATGCATACATTACTCAAGACATCTCTATCCTCTATACTTCACTGCTAAGACTCATCGTAAAGTATAACATGAAATTAAAAGGAAGTGGGGTAGATATTGTGTTAAGGTCTTTCATGAATAATCAATTCAAGAATTATCATAAGTAATTCTTCTATGATAGCCAAATCATCCCATCATCTAGGAAAATATGCATCCCATGATTTGTGTTTATTGGTCCCAAGTCCTTTATATCAAACACCCTAGAAATGTTTTCCATTGTCTCTTAAATATGATCATTGTTGGGGCCTAAAACCAACACTTCATCCACATATAATAGAATAATGATGAAATATTTACCATTCGAACCCATGAAATATGCATAAGGATTTAAATTAAGACTGTTGTATCCAAGCCTCGTGATATAGGAATCAAATCTCTTGTACCCACACCTTGATGCCTATTTGAGACCATATATAGATTTTTTCAACCTACAAACCAAGTTCTCTTTTACTTATTCTATAAATTTTTCTGGTTGGATCATATAGAACTATTCATCAAGATCACCATAGATAAATACAATCTTTACATCTAACTGATATAGATGCAATATAGATGTTTAACACAATTCCAGAACTACCCGAATAGTTGTCAGTCTAACAACAGGAGAAAATATTTCATTGAAATAAGTACCTTCCTTCTAAGAATTTCCTCTGGCCATCAGTATTTCATGATATCTTTCTACGTCATCCTTTCTATACTACTTGATCTTAACAAACCATTTTTCACTGATAGCCTTCCTTCTTTGAGGAAATAGAATAAGATCCGAAGTCTTGTTGTAGTGTAGGGATTCAACGGTCAACCTCCATGAAAAATATTGTTCTTTCAATAAAACCAATGTTTATTTTAGTAAAAGTACATTAAAAATTAATTTTATATAATCCACATATGAAAATTATATTGTTACTTAGTGAATATATTAAAGATATTATCAATTACACTATTAATTATATTATTAATGATTATATTATTAATTCTATATTAATTATTAACAATACTATTGATTAATAATTATGTTATGAATTATTAATTTCATTGTTAATTAATAATCTATATAAATTATATTGTTAATTACTGTATATAATATTGATATTATGGGTTATTGATTATCTTAATCACTTAAATATATTTTGATAATTATACCATTAAACTTACATTATATTTTAATGTGAAACCATGTAATTTGGGTCATACAAGCCACATCATGTATTGGATTGATGTACGGTCAATACAAACACATCACAAATAAATTATGGATCTGGGTCCTAAAGTACCAAGATAATCCGAGCTCGCTTTCATGGTTTTGGATATGGGATGTGTGTTTTAAAATAAAATGACACTTTTAATGTCAAAACACAAACTTGGAGTTATTCTAGTCACATTGTGTGTCAGATTGATGTGAGTTAAAATCCTACACATCACTCATGAATTATGGATCATTTTCTTATAACATTAAGACAATATGAGCTTGTTTTCTCTAAAATGACACTTTTATATTGAAAATGTGCATTTTGAGTCATACTAGGAACATAGTGTATTATATTGATGTGTGGTCAATTATAACATGTCACAAATTAATTATGGATAATTTTCCAAAATTTTCAAGACTATCTGATCTCATTTACTCAGTTTTGGAAATGTGACATAAGTTTTAGAATAAAATGACACTTTTAATTTAAAAACATGCACTTTGAGTCATACCATTATCATATTGTGTATGATTGATGTTTGGTCGATTCCTAAACATCAAAAATGAATTATGGATCATTTTAAAAAGTATCAAAGTAATATAAGCTCATTTTCTGGGTTTTGGCTCTATGACATATGTTTTAAACTAAATTGACACTTTTTTATTGAAAACACGCACTTTGAGTCATACCAGGCTCATCTTGTGTAAGATTGATGTGCAGTCCATTACTATATACATTACATGAATTATGGATCATTATCTAATGTTTCGATATAATTTCATATCATTTTCTTGGTTTTGGCTCTTTAACATGTAATCTATACTAAAATGACACTTTTAATTTGAAAACATGTACTTTAAGTCATACCAACCACATCATGTGTCATATTTACATGTGGTCACTTCTTACACACCAAAAATGAATTATGGATTTTTTTTCCCCTAAAGTATAAATATAATATGAGATCAATTGATTGGTTTTGGTTATTTGACATGTGTTTTAAACTAAAATGAAACTTTTATATACAATACACACACTTTGAGTCATACTAGCCACATCATGTGTCAAATTAATGTGTGACCAATTCCTACACATCAAAAATGAATTATCGATCTTTTTTATAAATTTTCAAGACAATATGAGTTTGTTTTCTTATTTTGGATATGTGATGCATGTTTTAGGATAAAATGACATGTTTAATGTCAAAACATACAATTTGAGTTATATTTTCCACATCGTATGTCGGAATGATGTGTGGTCAATTCCTACATGTCAAAATGAATTATGTATCATTTTTCTAATATATAAAGATGATCCAATCTAACTTGCTCAGTTTTGGCTATGTGACATGTGTTGTAAACTAAATTGAAACTTTCATATTAAAAACATGCACTTTGATTCATACTTGCCACATTGTGTAATAGATTGACCTATGGTCAATTCCTACACATCACACATGAATTATGGTTTTTTTATAAAGTTTCATGACAATTCGAGCTTGTTTTATCAATTTAGAAATGTGACACATGTTTTGACTAAAATGATAGTTTTAATATAAAAACACAAAATTGATCCATATAGGCCACATCATTTATAAGATTAACATGGGGTTGATTCATACACATCAAAAATGAATTATGGATAATTTTTCTAAAGTATCAAGAAAATATAATATTTTTTCTTAGTTTTGTCTATGTGATGTCTGTTTTAAACTAAAATGACACTTATATTAAAAACTTTCACTTTGAGTCATACTAGCCACATCATGTGTCATAGTGACATGTGGTTGATTCCTACACATTACACATGAATAATTGATCGTTTCTCTAATGTTATAAGACAATTCAATATATTTTTATCAGTTTGTACTACGTGACATGAATTTTGGACTAAAATGACACTTTTAAGGTAAAAACATACACTTTGAGTCATATCAGCTATATGATATGTCAAATTGATTCATGGTGTATTCCTACACATAAAAATTATATTAGGGATCATTTTTCAAAAGTATAAAGACAATATGAGTGTGACATCCCCAAACTGATTCATAGAAAATGACCCTTCCAGTTATCTATAAGGCCTCAAGCATGCCTCCCCATATGCTAGAGGATTCTGACTAGAATAAATGGTGTATGGTGGTATGGTGGGGAGACTTACCCACATTATTAGTGCAATAAATAGTGGAATAATACTAAACACAAAAAAAACAATAACAACAACACATAATATCCATCTAGATAATAATAACAGACATAAATAGCAATAGTATCATATACAAATGATGTCCTGATGATACAAAATATGGATTAGGTAATATATAGTAGCAGGTATACAAATAGTACCAGTATGAACAAAAGGAAAAAAAGACAAAAACAACTATCTCCTTGAGAATATCAAGAACTCACTTAGTCCTCTGATCACAACCTAAAAAGAGATCAAATGTCCATAGTTGGGTGCTTCCCTTTATCCTTTACTGCATCCATGAAATCCATCCAGGTACCAAATAGTGGCCCAAAAAGGGTATGAGTAAAACTCTATAGGCCACCACAAATTATGTCTAATGAAAATTCAATCTGAATATAAAATTTAATAGTGTGTAGGTATAATAAATATAAAGCAATAAAGTAAAGGAAACCATGTCAGGTTTAGGATCCCCATGGGATACCCAACCAAACCTACCTACTTCGACCTAACCCAGATGTCTCTAAGTATGTGAAATTTTAATTTAAACAAGGACACAAGTAATATAAATAAGGTATCCATGTATAATAATAATAATGGATCCATGTAAGACCCATGGAATCTAAGAATTTACGAATTGAAACTCACTCACGGTGATCAATTGTGATGTTGGGTTATTTGGTTTTGATTGTAATACAAGCAGTAAACCCTTAGAATTCCACTTATAAGAGTTTATTACTGATATTAAGGATCAAGTATAAGGTAATCTTGGGATATACATGATTGGAACCCAAGGAGATAATCTGAGGCATTCTATATCTGAGGACATCAAGACAAATCCTAGGAGATCATCCCAGGCATTCTAATTTTTTAAAGTTTTTAGGTGAATTATCAACATCAGGATGAAGAATTAACGAATCTAAGACATTGATCATATTCATTTTTTTGTAACACATTTAATTCACATCAATGAATCAAGTGGTATCCTATAAGTTCACTCAAGTAATTCCCAAAGGAATCCAATACTTTCCCAAGGCATGCCACGCCTTTAGCAATTTTTTTCATGTCCATAAAAGAAACCAAAGAATGATGATTAATTATTTATAATTACAAGTGAAGTATCCTTGTAAATTTAAATTTCAAATAATTTAATTTGGACATTCCATTTATATGTGAAAATACAAACACACCCGAGGGGTATTTTGGTTAAAATCAAGGAATGGTTTTCATGGAAATTTAAACAAATGCACCCCATAGGTGGTTCTAGTTGATGTAGTCAACCTCTAATGATTTAAAGAGTCTAATTTAACATCTAGGGCAATGTATAGGTGATTAATTAAAGGAGTTACACATTTTACGGTCAACACATAAAATTTAAAGCAAGAGAAAAAATGGAAAAATTTATAAACATTGATACTTTTAGGAAAAAATAATATACCACTTACCTAAGCCCCGTTGAAGACTACACATCTAATATCATCCCTAGATTTGGGATGGAATTAGTGAAAACATAAGACCACACAAAAGACCTAAAAATATGGTATAAATGTTAGACATTGAAGAAGATATTTGGATGGAAATGAAAAGCAATAAAAGATGCTAATGATGTGTAATACTTACCAAGGGTGTTATAATGTGATTGACAATGAAGGAATCAAAGGATGGATAAGGGTGATCCTCTAATAAATATAAAGTTTAAGGGGAGATCCATAACACCTGCTATTATGTAAATGAGGTAGGAGGATAGGATATTCTATTTTCAAAGTAAAATGGGTGGAAATGATCATTTCCATCCTTTTTAATGGGGAACACTGTTTTCCCACATAGTTGAAAAAACTATGTGCCATCGTGTTCCCCTACTATCTAGGAGAACGAAACCTCACAAAGTTTAGACATACAGTTAGACAAACTGTGCATGGTCAACATGAAATAAATTGAAAATCTCACATGATTTACATGCCCCATTCACATGGTGTATCAAACCTTGCTCCTCCCTTTCTAGTTCACATGGTTGAGGGGTGTAATTAGTGAAACTGTACGCTGACCATGTGCCTTATCCCGCTTCTCTAAAAACTATAAGTCCAAGGCCCCAAACCATTATGAATTCTCCCAAAACGTTCATTAATCCCTTGGAAACTTATATTTGATGAAAATAGTGGGTTTTGGTATAATTCAAAAGGGTTTGTACCTTAATGGAAATATAGGACCTTACAAAATCCCCTCCTTAAGACACCCCATCCCTGATTTTCACTTCTAAGGGTGATTTTTTTCATCCAAGAATAAATCTAGCCAATAAGCGCATAGATCGTACTCCCATTTCGATGTCTCCTTATGCACACAACCATGTTTAGATAACACCTAAACCATAGGAACCATCATTCCTTGAATATTCTTCATGATATTATCGATTATAAAACCCGAATTCTCTTTAAAATAAGTATCAGCCTCCAACTCAACTTCATCATGATAAAATACATGATACAGTTTAGAGTAATAATGGAAAAGTTTATAAATAAGGAAGAAATCATGCATAGACCTGTACTTGTGAGGGAGAGTAATTTTATATGCTATCAATCTCACCCCTTCCATGATCTCAAAATTATTAATAAATATAATTGATATATTACTTTTCCTTTGAATCCATTGATCACCCAATATAAGAAAGACTCACAAGAAGACTTAATCTCCAACCTTAAACCCCCCAGGTCTATTATGAAGATCAACATATGACTTCTTCCAAAACTGATCCATTTCCATAGATTTTTTTATTAGTTGTACCTACTATGATATTTCATGAATGAGACATGATCCTAGTAGTTATTCCTCCCTTACCTATAATTAGCACATATATGAATGGAAGGGCCTATCGTATAGAGCCTCATAAAGATCCATCTGGATAATCACTTAGAAAATGTTATTATAGGAAAAATTAGAAATAGGAACATGATTTTCCAAATAACCTCCAAAATCAAGAAAACATTTATAGATAATGTCCTCTAGTACCTATATATTTTGATCGAATTGACCATAGGTTTTAGGGTGGTATGTTGTACTTAGAAGTACATGTGAACCAAGAGCCTTCTACAACCCCTACCAGAACTAACAAGTAAACCAAGAACCCCTATCTGATATAATGGTATGTGCAATCCCATGCATTCATATTATCTCTCAGACATAGATCCTTCAAATATCATCCACTAATAAGGTCTCTTGGATGGGAAAGAAGTGGGTGACCTTCATCAGACTATCTATAATCACACATAAAACATCACTACATTAGGGTGTATTTGGTAACATTGTCATAAATTCTATATTGGTTTCATTTCATTTCCATTCTAGGATGGATAGTGTCTATAAAAGTCTAGTAGTTATTGGTGTTCTACTTTAACTTATTGACGGGTGGAATACTATGTAGCAAGGCCTATGATCTCCTTTATCATCCCGTGAAACCAATATTTTTTGCAAAACTCATTATACATATTTGTGAGTTTGGAATGTATTTCCCACTTTTAATCATGATATTCTCATAGTTTTTTCTCTCACATGTCTATGGGAACCCATGCACATTCATCTATAAGTGGAACAAGACAAAAAATCAGCCAAAAGAACATGAATAAATCAAATAAAATCCTAAAAATAGAAAGGAAAAAACTAAAAAAAGACCAAGTAAGGAATAAAAAAGTAGGTAAAAACATAAAAAAGGTGTTACCTCAAAATATTAGGGAGGAAATACTTCCAATATTAATAAATTGACTGGAATCATTTCTCTTTTACCGAGGTCTCACCCTGTAGAATTTTTAATGATACCCTAGCCGACCACACTGATGGAAGGTCTTCTGAGTGTTATAATAAGATATCTTAGAATGACAAAAGCAACCACACTAGAAGTAAAAAAGTGAGTGGTATTTTTGATGAGAATTGGGAACAATATAATAAGACTTATCTTGAATAGTTTCCTCAAGTTCACACTCTTCACTGGATGGGGAACCCATACTAGTACTAAGAGAATCCATGATACCAACCATGATGGGTTTCCATTTAGAAACTATCTCATCTAGGAACAACTTGTCCAAAAACAATATAAAAAACTTTCTTGGAAGAAATAACTCGATTATTAATCTATAGACAAAGAACCCGCACAAAAAATGATCTTTAAACAAATTTATTGATGTCATTTATAAAGAAACGATAACTAACTCCTTAAAGTGGTCAAAATACCCCTTCACTATCTGTTGACCTTGCTGAATACCCATGAGTCTGGCCACTTTCTTCAATTTTACCTCCTCGTGGATAAACCATTGAACAAAAGTGGTATTAAAGATCACCCAATTCATCCCAACATACAATGAGGGTGGTGAGATCAACTTCCAATGATTCAAACCCAGTCCTTCAAATATTAACAAGAAAATCTTACCCTTAAGGCTTTAGGGGTTTCCAAGGACCTTAAAACTCCTTCAATTTTCTCAATCCACTCGGTAGGCTCTAACAAAACTTGATCACCATAGAAAATGGGAAACGATCAATAATATCTCAAATCCAACACTAAACTGAGAGTCTTAGTAGATTAAAAAACTGGAAGTGACTCCTTATAAAATTTAAGGACCTTTTTGGGAGTCATACTCTAAATAACATAAAAACACAAAAATAAATCAACATCAAACCAAATCTCAACCAAAAATCAACCATGATAAAACCTCAAACCAATACACCAAGCACATAAACTAAGATACAACATAAGAAAATGCCAAAAATACTCTTTCTCAAAACCACTATTTTCCATTACAAATTTAAAACCACTTCCAACTAAAAACCATTTCAAATTCACCTGTTTCAAAAAAAAAATTATATCTAATTTTCAAAATCAAAGAGAGACCCCTTTTCCAGTTTCAAAATTCCAAAATAATTTTCCTTTTAAATCCCACTCACTCAAACCAAAAATAATCTAATAACTCCACCCACATCAAAACATCTTAAATATGGGACTAGTGGTCATGCATGACTTGGACACATGGTATAGAAGACCACACGCTAAGCATGAACCAACCACTTGAAACATATTGATTCATGTACCTTGGATCTTCATGGTTTTCTATTCCATGTAGCACACTATGTAACACCATATCACATCCATTTTCATTCCCCAAAGCATGCAAAAATTCATCAAAACAGACAAAGTGCCAAAAACATAAAACCAAAATAAAAATTAAAGGCTAAAATCCCAATAATCCCTAGAAACTCAAGGATCAGGACATGAAAGAGTTCCTGATGCTCTTCCCATACCTACCTTCTAAGTCTCAATAATCCTATCTCTAGTCAACCTAAAATCCTAAATAATAAAACTCTCCTCTGATATCATTTTATCACAAACCATCACAGTTCATCCCTGAATCGAACACCCGAAATTATCTATGGAAAGGATCAAAGGGCATCTTTGATCCCCATAGGCTTAATAAATGCATTAAGGAATCATAGATAAATATTTGGGGATGGTTTCTCTCAATAATCACAATCATAAAAAAATAGTGCATGAAGAACAACGAGGATCCCACAATCACTAAACATAAAAAAATATAACAAGATACAAAATAAAAACTACAACCAAACGGGAACCTAACAAGATTTCCATGTGACCTCTTGGTCACCACCATCCACAAGACTAACCCACTCCACTGGAAAACTATTACAAGAATTTGAACCTGTAAAATTGCTCAGATATACTGATGTCGAGTGGCACAATTAGGGTGGGAACACACAATAAATAAATAGGTAAACATCATAGAATTAGTACATATCCTTTCCAAAAATATTATATAAACATTATTTTAAAAATACAGGTAGAAATTAGGTTTATATATTTTAAACAACCAAACACAAATTTTCCAAAATCCACCTTTAAAAACAGAAAATGGATTTCCTTTTAAAAGAGACTCCCATTTCAAAATTTAGTTTTTGAAAACCAAAATCTAGTCAGAAAACTACAACCCAGATTTGTGCATAAATAAGAAGAAATAAAATAGAACACAAATATTAGGGTATATCTAAAAATATTAAATGAAATTAGAGGAATAAATATGAATATATATATTCCAAAATAAACTAATCAATCAGCCAAAGTGCCACAATTCGATAATGGAACATAAAAGGTACATTGAAATAGTTATGTCCTAAACATATAAAGAGGAAACACTAGATGTAATCAGTTTGGATCCATATTCCAATGTATGATGTAGTTTGTAGTCTATAACTAACCCAACTAGTCTCAACTAGCCTCACTAGTGGAATAACACCCATAGACAATAACTTACCATGGGGAATCTAGTCTGTCTTATCAAGAACTAGATAGTAACTGTTTCTTGACCTCCTAGATGATGTCAAGGATCCCATGATGTTAATATAGGGGGGAAGTTATGAGTTTATAACATGCTTGACATTAACTATAACCTATATACACAAACGTGCATTCTTTTACCACCACCCAACACCATCTATGGGAATACCCTCTCTAATTAGAGGACTACCATAAGGGTGCCCATCATACAGAAAACATTTCTAAAGTACTGACCAGGCCTGGAAATCATGGGAATTCCAAATCCTTTACAGGAAACACATAAATGTTCCGACCAGGCCTTAGGTTTCTAAGAGTTTGGAATCACTTTACAAATACATCGAAAGTACCAAATGGGCCTTATCATTGAAATACAAACTAATTTTTAGGAAAAAATTATTTTGATGGTCCCGAGCGCAGCAGAACCTCGTGGGTGGATGTGCCCACTTGGATTTTTTTTGTTTGCAATGATCAATTTGGGATCAATATGATGATAAACTCTAGTCTCCACAGATCGAATCATAGAAATAGACAAAGAATAAGTACAGTCCCAGAACCATAAAGGAAGGACCATCACAGGTTGATTATAATTAATTTAATTAATTGACAAGAAGTACCTTTTATGACATTATTTCTTCATTGATATTTCTGATCACGTTCCGATGTGATTCGTCATTGTGTCACAAAATCCAAGTGTAGACTTCCTCTAGCGGGGATCCACATGTGCACCACGTATCTCTGGACGTCGCCAAAGGAATCTCTGGGTGCTAGCACGGAGAATCCTTTGCTTGCATTGTCTGCCTTAGATATCCTTGATCAGATGGAGGTGGATCTCTCTCGGTATTGAGAGCGTTCTTGGAGGACGGAGTTCTTTCAGTCTTGATAGAATTCTCCAGAATTTTTGTGCACAACAATTCTTAAGAAAAGAGTTGGGGTTGTGAGGATATTTATAATTGGGTTTGAGGTTTTAGAGTTATGACAATAAATAAATGTGTTACGTGTTTTATTTATTTCATTAACTCTTTTGAAAGCCCCATGTTGAATCATAAATTCCTTGACATGCACCCACTCTGATTATAATAAATATCATTCAATAAAACGATATTTCCTCAAAATCCTGACTGGAAAAACTACACAGCGTGTAATCATAAATACAGGGTGTGTACTTGTTTTTCATTGAAAACTACACGGCATGTACATTCAATGTACACAGCGTGTATATCTTTTTTCATTTTTTCATTTCCTTTCCAAAATGAAAACTACATGGCCTGTAATCATTAATACACGACATGTACTTATTTTAAAAATAAAAACTACACGGCATGTAATCATTAATACACGGAGTCTACTTGTTTTCATTTTATTCTTCCTCCAACATTAAAACGATTTAGGATTCCTTGAATAACTATTAAACCACGTATGTGAATAATCTTTTGTCACAACCCGACCCAATGGGGCTCGAGTTGTGACTCCCCAAGCCAGCCTCCAATAGGCCAGGGGCTGACGACTAGCGCCGAGTAGGCTATCACACACATGGGAGGCATTATCCTAAGGTACCTGTACACACGCACTCACAAACACCTCCATGCAACAGTGCAGAGATATAGAAAATTGAAAAGTAAATGCATGCATACAACTATCTTACAACTAGAGTACAGTAGAAGTACAAAAGGGAAAAACAGGTCCCACCAAAAGGAAACTACAAAATCACGTTCAACCTGCTCTGAAGAAGGGGAACGCTGCCACAAACACCCGCCGAAAAGCTCCCTCGGCTCTGCATGAGTAAACACCCCGATCAGTCTCGCTCACTCAGCTCCGCCTGCTTCGGGTCCTCCTGGGACTCCATCGAAAGGCATGTGGTCTGCACAAGACACAAACATGTGCGGTCAAAGCCTGTGCAGGGGTGAGTATAAACATACTCAGTAGGCACCCCAAAAACCCAAAACAAAAGAGAGAAACTAAAATGCAACAGTCCGCTCATCCCAGCCAGAGGGAACCCACACGAGAGAGAAACTCCATCTCGTGACCATCCTCGGCTAAACACAACTAGTCAGCTCATCTCAGGTGTATTCCCATACATACACCTTGACCAATCCAGATATACCCAGCTCACACAACAAGCCACCTAAGGTACCGACCTCATTACCAGCAATTGTCCACAACCAGAAGAGTACACCACACAATCATTGTCATCTCATATGACACTCATTCGAGAGATACACTCCATCGGGTTTCTCACAAACCTCTCAGATGCTCACTCGAGAGATCACGCTCGCTGGATAGCATCACTGAGGAAACCTCGCTGAAATAACATAACCACCAAACTCCTCGGATAGGGGATCACTCCTAGGGTCCACTAGGGGATACCAGAACCCATGCCGGAATACGAATCTCTCAGATAGAGGATCACTCCCAGGGTCCGTTGGGGGATAACACGACCTGATCTGGCATACGTAGTTCTCACAAATAGGGGATCACACCCAGGATCCGCTGGGGGATACCGCAACCCGATCTAGCACTCGACAGAATCACATCACTCAGATAAAGGATCATCGCCCATATAAGTTGTCACGACGATACCGGAACCCTATCTGGTATAACTCGCGATGTAGGGGATCGAACCGACGATGTCGCAACCCTACCGAAACCACGCGCTGAGTAGGGGATTGTATAACCAACGATACCTCAACCCTACTATACACCTCATGCTGAGTAGGGGATCGTATACCCAATGATTCCACAACCCTACTGAGTATGGCCCACCGCGTAGGGGATCATAATCCCGATGATGACACAACCCTACGGGGTTAACCAGCTAGATTGGGGATCGCTTCATGTGGATAAACGGTCACAACGATACAAAGAACCCGATCTAGGGAAAAGATGCTAGAGGATCCCGCTTCGGGCCCATCAGAGGGATGCCACAACTCTAACAGTTTAAACATCCCATCGAGAGGATCAAAAACCTATACGAAGGTTGTGATGCCACGCGAACCCTCATGGGAACGAACCAAGGGAGCACCCTCAACCACTGCTGGTCCAAATATCGCTAACCTGAGAAACTTGCAACAATGCCTCACTGCGCACCTCCAAGGCCGATACTGAGGCCACCATCATGATCCACGCGGAAAAACACGCAAGATAGGCTGCTTACTCGCCCGAAACGGACTACCAGTGAAAAAGCACTATCCACCATAGCTAGCCTATGCGGGGCCCACACAACGATCCCGAAACTCATCAAGCAGATAATACCATGGCGATCCCCTCAGAAAAACACATGGAATCGACTACTCGTTCACCCAAAACAGCCACCCGGTGAAAAAGGTACTATTCACCGACGCCAGCTCGGGCGGGGCCCACACCTCGATCCCAAAACTCACCGAACGGATTTCACCATTGCGATCCTCTCGAAAAAACTCACAGGATTGACTATTCATCCACCAAAATCAGACTCCTGGTGCGAAAGTTGCGTTTCTCTGCAAACGCCAAAACCCGGCCTCATGGGGCCCGTACCCCGTTCTCAGTGCCAACACCAGGAAACCAACTCAAAAAGTCCACTGTACCATCAGAGTCTCAACGGCACTGACGGCACGTCATTCGGATGCTCCAGGTAGAAGTTACAACGGCCCGAAGTCTTAAAATAATAAAATATTATTATTTTATTCGACGTTTCGAGCCCCCGGGCCAAAATCCTGACTCACAAAATTCTCAAAGTGGGTTCAAAAGGTCCGCCTCAATGCAAGGAAGGTGTCTCCGCAAACAGCTCGCAAATCGGAGATACGGTTTGCGAGTTACGGGGGTTTAAAGAACCCCCATAAAATCCTGGTCGGACAACCCCTGGCCTCGCCGGAAACCACCACGCCGTCGCCGGATTCCGGGGTTTCTGCCGGAAAACTCCGGGAACCCCCGTGAGCACCCCGGTGCTTCAAAAATAGATCTGAAACATGTTTCGGAAATCTTGGGACCCGAACTATACAACCCTTACGATGATTTGAAGAAAAACAACACATAAACGGGGTCCAGGATTTTAAAACTCAAACCACCTACCTCGCGGGCGAAACGCCGACGATTCGCGCTCCAAAGCTTCCGCTGCATGATCCTGGAACACCAACCGTCGAAATCCAAGCTCGATGGCACCTTGATCGCGCAATTCGGATACCGATTCGCCATCAGAAGGGGAGGAGGAGGAGGAGGAACTCCTCTTTGCAACACACGTCCAACATGGGGGAGATATTTGTTTACAACAAATATATGCTTAACTCCCTGGCCCAACACTCCCCCAACCCCGCGCCCGACGTGGATAAGGATAAGGTCTCCCTTAGGATAAATGCATCATTCTGAACGCAACATCGGACTCAGATTTGCGATCTGAGACTCCATTCAGAAGTTCTTCGAGCCGACGCTCGTAAACCAACTTTTCCACTTATTTACGAAAATGCCCCTTGTGGCATTTTCAACAGCAGGCCCGCACCCGCGAATTTTACACCTCGCCTAGGTTAAACGGCACGTTCCGGACGCAACCGTACCCTCTAATTCCCATTCTGAGCTACCGTTTAGGATATATTACACCCCCGCCACGTGCATAGTATAAAAATACTTAATATTTTTATAAATTTAATTCTGGGCACACCGGGCCTCGGAATCGCACGCCATTTTCACGCCTAGCTCTGGAATCATTCATATAAATATTCAAAAGTCTGACAGAGCCAAAAACCCGAGTCACTATATCCTCCCCCCCTTAGAACTTTTTGTCCCCAAAAATCCATATGCTCAAAGAAAGCGACTGGACTCTCAACTGGGTCTCCCACACCAGCGAGTTCACTAACCAACACCCATGCCCGAACACATAAGTCATAGGTACTCATCCACCACACCTCTACACTATCCTCTTTGGGCGGTACTGACTCGCCTGCATGGTTTTAATCGCGTCACATAAACGCGTCTCGGTGGGGGAAGGAGCCCTCTTCCTCATGCATTCAAAGTACGCTGAACAACACCCACACAAGGTATTACCAACGCCCTGAACAAAACTCGAGAAAGCAACAGAAAGGAAGGGTACCACTAAATAGTGTCTATCAAACTGCTGCAGAAAGTAGAAAGGACACAAGGCATACCTCTATCCATCTGCGGATCCTCCGGGTCAACAGCCTCCAGGGCATGCAGCTGTCCTCGCCCTCGGCCACCAGCTCCCTGAGCTTGGCATGGACCACCTGGGGATGGGGGTGGTGGCATCTGGTACCGCCTACCACCTCCTCCTGCTGCACCCGCTCCGTCGCCACGACCGCCGCCCTGCGGACCTCCTTGCTCGAGATGCTGCCTCTGCCAAGGCGGTTCATCGACCGACTCCCTCTCAGCAGATCGACGAGTTGGAAAATCTCTAGCAAGATGTCCCCGACCGTTGTAAGCATAACATCGCCTCTCCTGCGGCTGACCAAAACTGGTCTGCGAGCCCTGTGAGCCCTGAGCCTCAGATCCTCCATCCTGGGGTCGCCTCCTAAAATATCGGCCACGTTTAGACCCCTGAGTCTGTCGTCGGCTACCAGATACCGACGTCTCATCCCTCACGTGCCCAACACTAATAGGGGGAATCTGCTCAGCCATAAAGCTCTCCACCACCAACGCTCGCTCCAGCACTCCAGCATAGGTGGAAAGGCACAAGGAAATCACACCTTCTCGGATGTCCCTGCGTAAGCCCTTCTCGAAGGTCTGAACCCTAAACAAAGGGTCCAGAACCATATCCAGGGAGTAGTGCGACAGGGCCGTAAACCTCGATGAGTACTCCGACACAGTCAGGCCCTCCTGTCGGAGCTGCAGAAGCTCCTAAATCCGCACTGACCTCAGCGTCACTGGATAGAACTCTTCCCTGAAGAGCCACTCAAACTCTGCCCACGTGAGCGTCTCCTCGTCGTGGGACTGCATCACCAGGCCCCACCATCGCTCGGCCGAACCATGCAGAAGGATCGCCGCAAGGACTACCATCTGATCTGGAGGTGTCCTCACTAGGCAGAAAACTCGGGTGACTGCCTCAAGCCAGTCATCAGCTGCCTAGGGGTCTGGATCGCCCCGGAACCTCAGAGGTCGCTGCCTCTGGAACTTGTGCAGCGCACTCAGCCTGCGTGCAACCTCATCTTGCACTGTCGGTACAACTAGCTGCACGACAGGTGGTGGATCAACTGGTGGACCACATGGAGTCCCATCCTCAGAACCTGCGCCCTGGTCCACAACCTCTACACGGGGCAGATCGTCACCACAATCCTACTGCGGAACCCTCACTGGCTGTCATCATGGAGGAATCCTGAAATACATTCAAGATGCACCACAGTCAAAGAGTATATCTGGAGAGTTGACTCAAGAAGGACAAGGAAAACCCAAAACCCAGTCCTATATGATGCATGTACCATTATGTCTCTGCGACCAGTGTACAAATGTCCCGAGTCGAAAGGCAGGTTATCAGAGTCCTGGTGTATGGATACATCGATCGCCGCACCAACACTGGAGTCTCTGGCCTGAAAGCCGAACTCAAAACATCCTAACACTGCCGCTATGCAACCCAAACCAAACTCACAGCTAGACCAGTTATGCTCTGAGATCCCAAAGGTGGAACCTCCTCTAATACCACTCTGTCACGACCTGAACCAACGGGGCTCGAGTCGCGACTCCCCAAGCCCGCCTCCAATAGGCCAGGGGCTGACGATTAGCGTCGAGTAGGCTATCACACACATGGGAGGCATTAGCCTAAGGTATCTGTACACATGCACCCACAAACACCTCCATGAAACAGTGCGGAGATATAGAAAACTAAAAAGTAAATGCATGCATACAACTATCCCACAACCAGAGTACAACAGAATTACAAAAGGGCAAAACAGGGCCCACCAAAAGGAAACTACAAAATCGCATCCAACCTGCTCTGGATAAGGGGAACGCTTCCACAAACACCCGTCGGAAAGTTCCCTTAGCTCCGCACCGGTAAACACCCCAGTCAGTCTCGCTCACTCAGGTCCGCCTGCTCCGGGTCCTCCTGGGACTCCGTCGAAAGGCCTGTGGTCTGCACAAGACACAAACATGTGCAGGCAAGGCCCGTGCAGGGGTGAGTATAAACATACTCAGTAGGCACCCCAAAAACCCAAAACAAAAAAGAGCAACTAAAATGAAACAGTCCCCTCATCCCAGTCAGAGGGAACCCAGATGAGAGAGAAACTCCATCTCATGACCATCATCGACTAAACACAACTAGTCAGCTCATCTCGCGTGTATGCCCATACATACACCTTGAACAATCACGATATACCCAGCTCACACAACAAGCCACCTGAGGTACCAACCTCATCACCAGAAATTTTCTACAACCAGAAGAGTACACCACACGATCACTGTCATCCCAGATGACCCACATCCAAGAGATACACTCTATTGGGTTTCTCACAAACCTCTCAGACGCTCACCCGAGAGATCACGCTCATCGGATAGCATCACTGAGGAAACCTCGCTAAAACAACATAACCACCAAACTCCTCGGATAGAGGATCACTCTTAGGGTCCGCTAGGGGATACCAGAACCCACGCTGGAATACAAAGCTCTCAGATAGGGTATCACTCTCAGGGTCTGCTGGGGGATACCACGACCCGATCTGGCATACGTAGTTCTCACAGATAGGGGGTCACACTTAGGATCTTCTGGGGGATATAAAACCCGATTTACCGCTCGATAGAATCACATCACTTAGATAAAGGATCATCACCCATATAAGTTGGTCACGATGATACCGGAACCCTATATGGTATAACTCGTGATGAAGGGGATCGAACCGACGATGCCGCAACCCTACCGAAACCAAACGCTAAGTAGGGGATCGCATAACCAACGATACCGCAACCCTACTTTACACCTCATGCTGAGTAAGGGATCGTATACCCGACGATGCCACAACCCTACTGAGTAAGGACCACCGCATAGAGGATCATAACCCCGATGATGCCACAACCCTACGGGGTTAACCAGCTAGATAGGGGATCGCCGCCCGTGGATAAACTGTCACAGTGATACCAAGAACCCGATCTAGGGAAAAGATGCTAGAGGATCCCACTCCAGGCCCACCGGAGGGATTCCACAACTCTAATAGTTTAAACATCCCATCGAGAGGATCACAAACCTATACAAAGGTTGTGATGTCGCGCGAACCCTCATGGGAATGAACCAATGGAGCACCCTCAACCACTGTTGGTCCAAACGTCACTAACCTGAGCGACCCGCAACAATGCCTCACTGCGCACCTCCAAGGCCGATACTGAGGCCACCATCGCGATCCACGCGGCTAAACACGCAGGATAGGCTGCTTACTCGCCCGAAACGGACTACCGGTGAAAAAGAACTATCCACCGTAGCTAGCCCATGCGGGTACCACACAACGATCCTGAAACTCATCAATCGGATAATACCACGGCGATCCCCTCATAAAAACACATGGAATCGACTACTCGTTCACCCAAAACAGCCACCCGGTGAAAAAGGTACTATTCACTAATGCTAGCTCGGGCGGGGCCCACAACTTGATCCCAAAACTCATTGAACGGATCGCACCATTAAGATCCTCTCAGAAAAACACATAGGATCGACTATTCATCTGCTAAAATCAGACTCCTGGTGCGAAAGTTGTGTTTCTCTGCAAATGCCAAAACCCGGCCTCGTGGGACCCGCACCCCATTCTCAGTCCCAACACCCAGAAACCAACTCAAAATGTCTGATGTACCATCAGGGTCTCAATGCCACTGACGACACGTCATTCAGATGCTCCGGGTAGAAGTTACAACGACCCGAAGTCGTAAAATAATAAAATATTATTATTTTATTCGACGTTTCGAGCCCCCGGGCCAAAATCCCGACTCAAAAAAACATAAAGTGCGTTCAAAAGATCCGCCTAGACGCAAGGAAGCCGTCGCCGCAAACGGCTCGCAAATCGGAGTTACGGTTTGCGAGTTACGGGGGTTTAAAGAACCCCCTGAAAATCCTGGCCGGACCACCGCTAGCCTCGCCGGAAACCACCGCGCCGCCGCCGGATTCCGCTGCGCCGTCGCCAGATTCCGCCGCTCCACCGCCGCACCACCGCCGTGCCCTGTCGGATTCCACCATGGCCGCCACCAGAATCCGGGGTTTCCACCGAAAAACTTCCGGGAACCCCCGAGAGCCCCCCGGTGCTCCAAAAACATATCCGAAACAAGTTTCGGAAATCTCGGGACCCGAACTATACAACCCTTATGACGATTTGAAGAAATACAACACATAAATGGGGTCTGGGATTTTAAAACTCAAACCACCTACCTCACGGGTGAAACGCCGATGATTCACGCTCCAAAGCTTCCGCTGCACGATCCTGGAACGCCCGTTGTCGAAATCCAAGCTCGACGACACCTTGATCGTGCAATTCGGTCGTCGATTCACCATCGGAAGGGGAGGAGAAGAAGGAGGAAGGAGGAGGAACTCCTCCTCTGTGCAACACACATCCAACAGGGGGGAGATATTTGTTTACAACAAATATCTGCTTAACTCCCTGGCCCGACACGCCCCCAACCCCGCACCCGACGCGGACAAGGATAAGGTCACCCTTAGGGTAAACGCGTCGTTTTGAATGCAACGGTGGACTCGGATTTGCGATCTGAGACTCCGTTCAGAAGTTATTCGAGCTGACGCTCGTAAACTAACTTTTCCACTTATTTACGAAAATGCCCCTGGTGGCGTTTTCCACAGCAGGCTCGCGCCCGCGAAGTTTACACCTCGCCTAGGGTAAACGGCACGTTCCGGACGCAACCATACCCTCGGATTCCCATTATGAGATACTGTTTAGGATATATTACACCCCCACCACATGCATAGTATAAAAATACTTAATATTTTTATAAAATTAATTCCGGGCACACCGAGCCTCGGAATCGCACGCTGTCTTCGCGCCTAGCTCTGGAATCATTCGTAGAAATATTCCAAAGTCTGATAGGGCCAAAAACCCAAGTCTCTACATCTTTTTTCTACTTGAGATACTTGAATACACTTAGTGTGTGACCCTCTAGGACTCTTTCTCTTTGGCATTAGGCGGGCTTGCCTAAAGTCTAAGATTACTTTCTAGCAATGGGTCAAGGAACCCAAGAGAAAGAAGTTGACTCCGCATTGAAGTGTCACCTCATATGAACGCTTACCATGTAATTTAATCCCTTTATCTCAATATATCATCAAGCATGTTTCATGGAAGTTCCATAAACCTATATGCTTGATCTGTCATTCTTTGACTTCCAGAAATAAACTCGTCGTTACACCATAGACATGGAATTTGGGTGACAGTTCTATTTAAATCAAAGGGCCCGAGATATTTACTTCCATAAACATGAAAGGGAAAAATTCTTCATTGACTTATCAATTAACAACATGTCATTCGTGATGCACCCAACGTACCCTACTTCCCGCCAACTATCTTCATGATGGTTTTTGTCATCAAGTCTAAGTGCCTGAGTCATGACATGAGTTAATGATAATCTTCCAGTATAAGGACCATTGCACACGCTCACATATAGAAATATCCGATGACACCAAAAACATGCAGAATTACTACTTGAGTTTTTGTTCTCATAATCTCCCATCATGGAGATTACCAAGTGCAAACTCCATGAGAGAGAGTCTCATCTTCTTACGAGTACTCGCATATGACGGTCTATATATTATGTGTACTATCATAGTATGTCATCCAATCGTAGATCATTATTTAAGAATATTGTAATAGAATTTCAAGGTTCTCATCATAGAGGGGATCTTCCACGACCTTATCAATGCAATAAATATTCTAGGACATTATTATATTATAGTCATGCAGAACAATGAATAATATATAATAAGTGTACATTCATGTAATCAAAGTAAAAACATTTGGTTCTCAGGACACCAACCCTAACAAACTTCTACTTGGACTAAAGACAACTACCTACGACTTTTAGTCCACTAGACCTCACATAATGATCATGTTTCTGCTGAGTCAAGGCTTTAGTCGTGGGGTCTTCCACATTGTCTTCTGTGGAAATATTGCTCACTGCAACTTCACCTCTCTGAGAAAAATCCCTCAAGAGATGATACTTCTGAAGTATGTGCTTTGTCCGCTGATGTGACCTTGGCTCTTTTGAAAGTGCCACCATTGCAGTATTATCACAATAGAGTGTGATAGGATCTTTACTGCTAGGTACTACATCTAGATCTTGGATGAATATTTGCATCCATACTACTTCTTTAGCTGCCTCAGAAGATGCGATATACTCGGACCCTACTGTAGAATTTGCGACCACACCTTGCTTTGAGCTCTTCCAGCTCACTGTACCTCTATTCAAACTGAAGATGTATCCAATCTGCGACTTCATTTTCTCTTGATCAGTCTGGAAACTAGCATCTACATTTCCTCTGATGACTAGTTCCTCATCTCCTCCATAAACCGGGAACATATCCTTATTACGCCTCAGATACTTAAGGATAGTCTTGACTGCCATCCAATGGCGGTCTCCTGGATCTACTTGATATCTGCCTACCACACTTAATGCATAAGCAACATCTAGCCTTGTACATAGCATAACATACATGACTGACCCAATCGTGGATACGTAAGGGATCCTTTCCATTTTCTTTCTTTCCTCATGTGTCTGAGGACACATTTTCTTGGAAATATGAATGCCATGTGACACTGGAAACAATCCCCTCTTGGATTATTCCATACTAAATCTCTTAAGTATCGTGTAAATGTATGTACTTTGACTTAGGCCCAGAATTCTCTTAGATCTATCATGATGGGTCTTGATCCCAAGAATATATGCTACCTCACCCAAGTCTTTCATACAGAAGCATTTACCCAACCATGCCTTAACTGACTGTAATACAAGTACTTTGTTTCCAATTAGTAATATGTCATCAACATATACTATTTGGAAAACAACGACAATTCCACTAAACCTTTTGTAGACACAAGGATCACATTTGTTCTTAACAAAGCCAAATTTTGTTACAACTTCATCAAAATGAATGTTCCATGACCTTGATGCTTGATTTTATCCATAAATGGATTTCTGCAACTTGCATACCTTGTTGGCATCCTTTGGAGTCACAAACCCTTCAGGTTGTGTCATGTAGACATCTTCCTGGAGGTTCCCGTTAAGGAATGTTGTTTTGAAATCCATTTTATAAATTTCATAGTCATGGTAAGAAGCAATGGCTAATAGTATTCTGATGGATTTCAGCATCGCAACTGGTGAAAAGGTTTCATCATAGTCAATTCCTTGACGTTGTCTAAAACCTTTTGCAACTAGTCGTGCCTTATAGGTGCTGACTTTCCCCTCCATGTCCAGTTTCTTCTTGAATACCCATTTATTACCAATAGGCTTTACATCAACTGGAGGATCTACCAAAATCTAGACTTGGTTTTGGTACATGGAATCCATTTTAGAATCCATGGCTTCTTGACACTTGGAAATGTCTGTGCCTTCAACTACTTCCTTGTAGGTAAGAGGATCATCATTGTAAACCAATAATGAGTCACCATCCTTGGTGATAAGAAAACCATATCGTTCTGATTCTCTTACCTCTCTCATGCTCCCACGCAGTTCTTTTGTCTCTGGAATAGATTTTTCTTCCACAGGGCTTTTTGGAATTTGTTCTTATACCAACTCTCGTGTATCTTGAGACTTGACTTCATCGAAGTCTATCTCACTCCCACTATCTCTTTTGGAGATGTGCTCCCTCTCATGGAATATGGTGTGTCTTTCCACAGTTACCTTTTTATCTGAGGAGTTGTATAGGTAATATCTCCTTGTTTCCTTGGGATATCCTATAAAGGTACACTTTATGCCTAGGGGTGCAATTTTCTTACCTGAAGAGGCCTTAACAAATGCTTTTCAACCCCACACATGTAAATTTGATGACATGGATTTGCATCCACTCCATAATTCGTATGGAATACCATTTATCGATTTAGTTGGTACTTGGTTTAGTATGTGTGCTCCTATTTGTAATGCATATCCCCAAAAGGATAATGGAAGACTCTCATGACTCATCATTAATCTCATCGTGGCCAACAGGGTGTGGTTCCTCCTTTCACTTTCGCCATTCCACTGAGGCGTGTAAGGAGGAGTGAGTTGAGATAGAATCCCAAACTCCCGTAAGAAATCAATGATGTCTTGATTAAGATATTCCACTCCTCTATCTGAGTGGAATTTCTTAATATTCTTACCAAGCTGGTTCTCAACTTCATTATTGTATTCTTTGAACCGATCAAAAGAATCTGACTTATACCTCATTAAGTAAATATATCCATATCTAAAAAAATCATCAGTAAATGTTATGAAGTACAATAACCCACCCCTTTCTTCAATTGGAAATGGTCCACATACATTTGTGTGAACTAATTCTATAATCTCTTTATCCCTTTCACCTTTCCCACTAAATGGGGCTTTGGTCATTTTTCCTTATAAACACGCATGACATACAACAAGTGGTTTTAGTTAAAAAGAATCTAAATACCCATCTTGATGTAATTTTCTCAAACGTTTCTCATTGAAATGACCTAGCCGGTGATGCCAAAGTTGGGTGTGTTATGAGTCATGTGAATTAACTTTGTCATCGATTTCCATTACTTGGTTTGTGTAGTCTAACACATAAAGGTCGTTATATAAATGTGCTCTACCAAAACAAATGTTATCTTTATAAAAGTAGCAACATTAATTTCCAAACATGAAGATGAATCCATCAATATCTAATCTGGATACTAAAATAATGTTTTTAGTAACATAAGGCACATAATAACAACCCTTTAACACCAAGATCATTCTAGTTGACAATGTGAGGTGGTATTCCCCGACAGCTACAACCGCAATTCTGGCTCCATTGGCTGATCGTAGATCTACCACCCCTCGATCAATCTTCCAAAATCTACTTGGTTCCTGTATTTGGATACATATGTGAGCACCACAATATGTATATAATACCAAATTTGTAGAAACAGATAGATTTCATTCGATAACAAACACACCTGAAGCTTCCCCTTGCTTCCTTGGATGGGTGCAATTTTTCTTCCAGTGGCCCTTCTTGCCACATGCGAAACAAACAGCCTTCTATTATCTTGCCTGCCCTTTGATCTTACTTTTCATGGAAGGCCTTGAAGAAGCGTTGGGATTAAATATCTTCACCTTCCCTTTCCTTTTATTCTCCATAAGGACATAAGGCTTTTCATGCTTCATATCATTGTCCACTTGGCGAATGAAGAAAATAAGATCAGATAGAGACTTCTCAATGTTGTTCATGTTGAAATTTATAAAAAAGTTATAGAATATTGGGGGGAGTGATGAAAGAATGAGATTGGTACCCAGTTCCTTGGGGATTTTAAACCCTATAACCTCCAAATGCACAATGTAGCCAATGATCTTGACTACATGAGGCCCAGCTAGGGCACCGCCTCCAAGCATGCTTTGAAATAGAGCCTTGGAGAACTCAAAACTTTCTTGTCTTACTCTCTCATGGTATAAACCATGGAGGTTCTCAAGCATGTTGTAGGTATCCATGTCTTCATGAGACTTCATGAGCTCAATTGACATTGATGATAGCATCAAACATTGAATGTCGAGTGCATCACTTAAATTTTGTTCATAGATCAGGAAATCTTCATCACTCTCCCCTTGGGCAGGCGAATCAAGAAGTGAGGACTCTAGCACATAAAACTTTCGTTCACAGTTTAGGATAACCCGAAGGCACCTAAACTATTCCTGAAATTTACTTTTGGTGAGGATATTGTATTTATCCAGAATTGATCATAGAGAAAAGGTGGTTGAAGATTTTTTCATATTGATTATACAAATTAAAAGAGAAGATTTATCAGTACTTTCTTGATTAAAGTTTATGAGAAATAATAAATTTTATTTAAGTCTCCCACAATTTTATAAAGTTATAATGGCCCTCATCATTGAACTCGGAATTTTCAGTTTCTTTGACATTATAGTGTCAAGGATCCATATTCCACTTTGCATAACCCCAACAAGGGTTGGTCAATCTATTTGAAGGTATTTAGGTAGGCAGGTCTTTGCCAACTGTGAGCTTACAGTTCCTTGATCTGTTGAGTGGAATCCCCAATCCTGAAATCCTGACTTGGATTTCCTCAACACTTGCCTCCATTTTACAATAAGTCTATCAAGGGCTAATCCTCTTAATGTAAAATGTTTAAGTCAACCCGAAACTTTCATAAGAGCTTCCTTTATAAAATTAAGTGTCCCAACAAGGGTTGATCAAACACATAGTTTTATTGAGTCTTTCCCTTAATCAAGTAATGGGAGGCTTGGTCTAACTTAATATGGTATTTGAGGGATTTTATCCTTTATTTGTAGTTTTTCATTATCACGTGCTTATTAATATTAAGTGATTCTTTCTTAAGTGATTAATCATGTTCTGATAATGTTTACGCATAGTCTGGTTTTTATTTTATTCCATCTTTGCATGCTTTATTTATTTCATTAATTATGTGAATGCGACAACACATACATAATAAATAAACCATGCAATCATATAGAAATAAAATAAGATGGCATGATCATGAGCTTCTATTGGTTAGCTTATATAGCAGTTTTGATAAGAAAACCCTGACCTAGGGAAAACACCTTGAACCTGATGGTTTGTGTTTTGCAGATCCCATATGTCCACCTTTATATCTTCTTGGGTTGGTTTCAACTCAGCTTCGGATTTTTGAACCATCTCCACTGGCTTGTGAGATCCTCCATTACATGGGGTTTACATTAGAGAAACCATGGGCATGTAGGCCCTACATTTTATTAAAATAAGGCTCGCAAGACAATGAATTTAAATTAAACAAATTTAAATGAAACCATACACACATAAAAAGGGTCTTTGGTCTAGCTCATGATCATCCATAGCATGCAACGAAATTTACGCATATTTAGAATTTAAATTCTTTTAATCGTTCTATTATTCAAGATAAGGCACGCTTGAATTAAATTAATTATGATCTTATAATTAATCAATTATTTATCTTGAATTCCTTTCTGAATTTCCTTGAGATTCTTCTCATCCATATTCCTTGTACAGGTCTTTGTAATTTTGGATTAAACCTGGTGAAATTTCTTTTCTGGAAAGTACACGGTGTGTTGGCCAATTTACACGGTGTGTATTTTTCACCCTTTATCCAAAGTACATACTGGGGGATTTGGTGTGTTTTTCTTTACTTTGGAAATTTTGGAGTACATGGCATGTAGATTAATCTAACATGGCGTGTACTTCCTTGTTACGCAGTTACCAGCCTGGTAATCCCGTGTACGCGGAACACAGCTTCTCCTTGTACATGGTTTCACTTGGGCCGGATTGGACTACACGGCGTGTTGATTCAACATACACACCGTGTATTCTGGTTCCCACATGCCATTAATTTCTGGTCAAAATTGTGTAATAAATACTTAGGTATACTCAATTCACACGTCGTGGTTTGGCGGACCAGTATCGGTTCGTTGAACCTAAGTAAACGGCGTATAGTTTTCACTACACGTCGTGTATTCTTGTGTTGTACAGACAGAAAGAGTGGCTCCTCCAGATGAGTTCCTCATTTTTAATTTAATCAAAATTAAAATTAAAAGTTTGTTTCTATGATGTGAATCGAGAAATGAAGGAGGAAGAACAGATCTCGTTCATTCAGTTTTATAGAACGATTTATCTTGAATTGAATCAAATATAAATGTGTAAATGATCAACAAAAATTAAATAACTATAACCAATGTTGTGACCTCCTTTGATACCACTTGAAGGTTCTGGGCGCAGCGGAAGCTCATGGGTGAATGTGCACACTTGGCTTTTTGTTATTTTCACTGATCAATCTGGGATCAATACGACGATAAACACCAGTCTCCATGGATCAAATCATAGAAATAGACAAAGAAGAAAAAAAGTATTGGAACCATAAAGGAAGGATCATCACAGGTTGATTATAATTAATTTAATTAATTGACTAGAAGTAACTTTTATGGCATTATTTCTTCATTGATATTTATGATCATGTTCCGATGTGATTCTTCATTGCGTCACTAAATCCAAGTGTTGACTTCCTCTAGCAGTGATCCACACGTGCACCACGTATCTCTGGACGTCGCCAAAGGAATCTCTGGGTGCTAGTGTGGAGATGCCTTTGCTTGCATTGTCCACCTTATATCACCTTGATCTGATGGAGATGGATCTATCTCGGTCTTGAGAACATTCTTGGAGGATGTAGTTCTTTTGGTATTGAGAGAATTCTCCAGAATTGTTGTGCACAACGATTCTTAGGAAAAGATTTGGGGTTGTGAGGATATTTATAATCGGGTTTAAGGTTGTAGAGTTATGACAATAAATAAACATGTTATTAATTTTATTTATTACATTAACTCTTTTGAAAACCCCATGTTGAATCATTAATTCCTTGACATGCGCCCACACTGATTATAATAAATATCATTTAATAAAACGATATTTCCTCAAAATCCCAACTGGAAAAACTACACAGTGTGTAATCATAAATACATGGAATGTACTTGTTTTTAATTGAAAACTACACATCGTGTACATTCAATGTACATGATGTGTATATATTGTTTTCATTTTTTCATTTCCTTTCCAAAATGAAAACTACATGGAATGAAATCATTAATACACGGCGTGTACTTGTTTTCAAAATAAAAACTACACGGCGTGTAATCATTAATACATGGCGTGTACTTGTTTTCATTTTATTCTTCCTCCAACATTAAAACGATTTAGGCTTCCTTGAATAATTATTAAACCACATATGGGAATAATCTTTATTCTACTTGAGATACTTGAATACACTTAGTGTGTGATCCTCTTGGCCTCTTTCTTGTTGTAATTATACGGGCTTGCCTAAAGTCCAAGATAACTGTCTAGCAATGAGTCAAGGCACCCAAGAGAAAGAAGTTGACGTTTCATTGATGTGTCACCTCATATGAATTCTTATCGTGTAATTTAATCCCTTTGTCTCAATATCTCATCATTCAGGTTTCATGGAAGTGTCATAAACCTATATTCTTGATCTTTCATTCTTTGAATTCAAGAAATAAACTTGTCGTTACACCAGGGCCATGGAATTTGGGCGACAGTTCTATTTCAATCAAAGGGCCTAGGATATTTACTTCCATAAACATGGAAGGGAAAAATCCTTCCTCGACTTATCCATTAACAACATGTCATTTGTGATGCACCCAACGTACCCTAATTCCCACCAACTGTCTTCGTGATCGTTTCCATCAGAAAATCTAAGTGTGCAAGTCGTGACATGAGTTAATGATAATCATCTAGTCTAAGGACCATTACACATGCTCGCAGATAGAAATCTCTGATGACACCAAAACATGCGGAATTACTACTGGAGGGTCTATTCTTATAATCTCCAATCTTGAAGATTACCAAGTGCGAACTCCATGAGAGAGAGTCTCATCTTTTTACGAGTACTCGCATACGATGGTAAATATACTATGTGTCCTATCATAGTATGTCATCCAACCGTAGAACATTATTTAAGAATATTGTTATAGCATTTCAAGGTTCTCATCATAGCGGGGATCTGCCATGACCTTTTCAATGCAACAAATATTTCAGGACATTATTATATTATAGTCATGCAGAAAAATGAACAATATATAATAATTGTACATTCATGTAATCAAAGTAAAAACAGTTGGTTCTCAGGACTCCAACCCCAACATCTTCTTCCAAAGAAAATTCAAAAACCATGGTATTCATCCAATTATTCTTTTCAAGGTTCCAAATGGGACTTTGAAAAAATATTTAGGAAACAGACAATTCCAAAGTGTCAAACGATCCTTTAGAGAAAAATTTAGAAAATAAGCTCTTGAAATACCATTTTAAAACATTTAGAAACTAATAAAACCATTTGAAGAAAACAATGTTTTAGAAAATAGACATTCTATCAAGTTTCCATCTATATGAATGTAGACATCTATATGTGCACCCTGTGCACATATGTAGATGCACATATCACCCCCAACATATAAATGGATGATCATATAAATATCTAAGGTTCAACCAAAAATAAACACAAAGAAGTGCCACAAATAAACACAAGAGTTTTCACATAAACAAGAAAACCATAAAGATTCCAAAAATCCATTCAATGCACAATTACATTTGTACCCCAACCTTATCAATAATAAAAAATATGAAATACAACACTTTAAACACTCAAATCAATTTAAAAGGATGCTTGGAATTTTACCAAACACCTAGAATGCATATACTTTGAATACATATTGGCATAACTATGGAAATCCTTTAAAAACTCAATTTTCATCAAACCACTAATATAGAAAATCCATAAAAAATTATCTTCTAAAACCAAAAACATGAATGGAATAATTAAAATTCATTTGGAAAAGCTAAATAATTAAATGGAATGTTCAGGAAAGGAAATGGATAAAAACACCTACCTCAATAGTGTGTGAATGTGATGAAACTCTGGAATATGGAAGAATAGTGCCCAAGAAGAAAAATTTTCACCCTAGCATCAGAATAAACGAATCACATGGACTAAACCACACTCTATGGATTGTACAAGAAAGAATCAATCCAAGTAAATAAGAGGTAACAGAGGTAAAGAAGAAAGAATAGGTATAAGAAGTCTTACCTAAAGAGGAAATCCACCATAGATTGAAGAGGATATGCCCAAAATCTAATAAGTGTGAGAGGAGGAGGCCAACCCGGGCTCCCAATGGTTATTCGAATGAATAGGTTTGGAGGAGGCACCACATTTGGGGTTTAAATTCTAGAAGCTGAAAACTTAGAATTTTACAATTTAGGGATTCTAGGAAAGCCACATGGTTTACCAAATCATGCACCAACTGTGCAAACCCTATTATAAAGATACATAAGCCTTGCATGGTTTGGATGCACATTTTGGTAAAACATGTTCCAATCATGCTCCCCTCTCTAGAAAGACAACCACCATCGCATGGTCTGGCCATAGGGTTTGAGGAACCATATGTCAACTATGAAATATGGGTTTTACAAGATTGTGTAAAACCATACATAATTTTTTCAAGGTTTATTCTAACCATGTTCAAGCCATGCACCAGGTCTCATACACCCATGAAGGCTACATAGTTACTATTTAGACTCACACAGTTTTAGAAAAATCATGCAATGCCCATGCAAGAAAAACCATGAAAGAAGGAACTGTACTGAAAATGCTCCTTTAATCATCTAGTCACATTTTCCCCTCTAAACTGTGTATACTGACCATGCACAGAGAAAAAACTAGACTGAAAACTCCAAAACTCAAGATTTTCATTGGTAAGTCAACCTAAAAACCAATGAAAAGATCTAAACCTAGTAAATAAATAAAATAATAAATGAAACCATGGTTATATTATGATAAGGACAATGATACATAATTAATTTGTAATGTGTAAGAGTCAGACACACCTCAATATGATATACAGTGTGACCAGTATGACTTGAAATGTGTGTTTTTAGTTTAAAAGTGAAATTTTAGTTAAAAAGGTGTTTCACTCATTGAAAACTGATCTAAAACACTCATATTGTCTTTATACTTTAGGACAATGATATATAAGTCATTTTTGATGTATTTGAATTAGCCACATGTCAATCAGAAATAAGGTGTGACAAATATGACTCGAATCATGTTTTTTTAGAATAAAAATTATATTTTAGTTAAAAAAATTCATCACTCACTAAAAACCTTTAAAACATGCTCTTATTATCATGATATTTTTGGAAAATTATTCAAAAATCATTTGTGATCTGTAGGAATCAGTCACATGTCAATTTGACACACATTATGGCCGGTATGATTCAAAGTGCATGTTTTCATTTAAAAATGATATTTTAGTTTAAAACACATTTCTTATACTTAAAACTTATAAAATTTTCTCATATTATCTTGATACTTTAGGATAATGATCCATAAATCATATATTATGTATATAAATCAACTATGCATTAATTCGATGCATGGTGTTGCTGGTATGACTCGATGTGTATGTTTTCAATTTAAAAGTGGAATTTTATTATTACATTGTTTCATATTTATGTTTAATTTATTTCATTGTAATATTACAAACATAATATTTTTTTATACAGGTATACTCTTTTTCTGGAGCTTGAGTGATTTATTTGGAAACTAGTAGCATGATCGGGCTTGTTTGATAGATGGTCGGGGTCTGAATACAACGAAACATTAATGTTTCTGAATTTATTGATGTATGTAAAAATTATACATAGAAATGTAAATGTACAAACCAATGTTTCAAATTTTTTTCATATAGTTTTTTCATTATCTATGATATAAATTTAATTGAAATTAAATTTTTACTTTTTACTGTAGTGTGCTGTAATTTTAATATCACACTACTACAACATAACTTTGGGATTGTTCTATCGAAAGTGGATGTATTTTCATTTATGACGTTGCGTGACTTACATATTAATTATAATAATTATATATCAATTATATTTCAACCGTCATACTATGGGTTTACAAAAAGAGTTTTATTATAGTGTTATTATATTAAAAAAATGTTGTATTTAAGATTTAAATAAATTGATAGATTTTGAATATATAAATAATAATAATAAATTTATAATTTCTGTAAAAGATATTTGATTTTACTAAAGCATCGTCAATAAATATATTTTATTTCTTACCTGAAAATTTGGGCTGATTTCTTATAATTTGTATGACTGAGCAGACATGTAAGAGAGAGGGAGAGAGAGATTTTTTATAATTTTCAAAAAATGTTCCCTAATACAAATGTTTCAAAAAAACATTTCCCCTCCACTCCTATAAATATGATCATAGCATGTATCACAAAATCCATTCTAAACAATTAGGCTACTTCTGTGGTGCTTGATAAGAGAGTTGACTATCCCTTATGAGTTTTATTTCTGAGATCTTGATCCATCCATGGAGCTAAAATATGGGATTCAATGTTTACCCACTTTCCCAAACATTGATATTTGGGTATACCCCATCAAATATCATCATCATAAACATCCCCAGATGGTGGGAATCATGTTCCACTACCTCCACCTCTAGTAATGATGCAATTTCATAGGAAAGGGAATCATCTCCCTCCATTGCATTGAACTAGGCATCAACATCCCCACAATATGGGGAATCTTTGATCACTACCCCATTCTCAAGGATTCCTCCTCTACTAAGAAGGAATTCATCACTATGGTCACTGAACAGGATCTAGACCTAGACCTGGATTTTATACATTTTATAATGTGGTTAGTGTTTTTAGGGGTCCATAGTGCTGATTTCTGGACCATTGAGCTTCGCATGAACATCATTAATATGATGTTGATTTGTAAGATGATAAGTCTCATCAAATTGTTGATATGATTAAGGATATCTAATTAGAGAAAATTGAGAATGAATTGAAAATTGAGTATTTATATGGTGATGTTGGAAAACCATTATATCTAAGTTGTACTAAATTTATAGTTTTACTGATGGTGTTAATATTGATTAAATTGAAGGTGAAAAATGGATGGAGTGATAATGTTTTATAGAGTTTCTACAACTATTTAAATAAATACTTTCTAAAGACAACAAACTTCCAAATTCACATTAAAAAACAAAGAAAATGTTATGCCTAATGGGTTTTAGGAACAATAAAATGCATGGCTGCCCGAATGATTGTGTGTTGTATAGGAAAGAAGACAAATGTCTATTAGAGTGTCTAAAATGTGGGATGTCATGGTGTAAGTTAAAATAAAAAATCACATACCAATATAGAAATTACATATACACCTTATAAGTAAATTTGGTATCTTACTATAATTCATCATTTGATACATTTATTTGAAAATTCAAATGATGGGAAAAAAATTAAGATGTCATGAAGATGAGTGGATATTTGATGGAAAATTACTTTAACCAGTTGACTTTCCACAGTTGAAGAAAATTGTTCAACAATTTCCTACACTTGGAAACAAAGTTAGAAATATCATACTTGGATTGTGCATCGATGGAATGAATCCATATAAAATCCTTAGTAGAAAACATAGTTCATGGCTTGTTTTATTGGTAATTTTCAACTTATCTCATGGATTTTTTATGAACAAAAAATATTTCATGTTGATTTTAATGATCTTTGGACCAAAACAGCCAAGAAATGATATTGATGTTTTCTTTTCATCATCAATTGATGATTTGAAAATTTAATGGGAGGAAGGTATTATGGTGTATGATTATTATAAAATAGAACATTTTTAACTTTATAAAATGATTATGGTAACTATAAATGTCTTCCCAACATATGGAAGTTTTTTTGGGTATAGTGATAAGGGGCATAAAGCTTGTCCAATTTGTGAACAACAGACTTCAAATTATCAACTTCAACATGGGAAAAAATAGTATACATGGGTCATCCGAGGTTTTTTTCTATGAATCATTCTTATTGAAGATTAAGAAAGACATTCAAATTCTCATAGTAATTTGATATTTCTCCAAAACTGTTTTCCATTGTTCATTATTTTGATTGGGTGAAAAACATTAATGTCGCATTTGGAAAGACACAAAAATCTGGATATGATAGAAATATTTGGATGAAATGATCAATATTTTTTAAGATACCATATTGGAGATATCATGAAGTCAAACATAACATTAATTTCATGCATGTGGAGAATAATATTTTTAATAGTTTTATAGGAACATTGTTATATATTAAAGGAAATACTAAATATGGGTTGGATGCAATATTGGACTTACTCTCAATGGGAATACATTTAGAGTTAGCTCCCACTCAAGATAGAATGTGAACATGCTTACCTCTGGCTTTTCATACATTATCCAAGATGGAGAAAATTAGTTTTTGTTAGTGCCTCCAAGGTATAAAATTATCACAGGGTTATTTATCAAATGTAAATAAAATTATGTCACTAAATGATTTTAATTTTAAAGGCATAAAATCTAATAATTTTCACATCATGATGCAACAGCTCTAACCAGTTGCTTTGTGCGTTATGTTTCCCATTTATGTCAGAATGACTATCATGAAGGTGTGTTATTTTTTAAATTAAATTTGTAAAAAAGTGATTTATTTGAATTCATTGAACAATTTGTAGAATGATTAAGTTTCTATACTTTTTCATATAAAAATGTATTTACCTCCATATTTTTTTGATATCATGGTGCATTTTATGGTTCATTTGGTGAGAGAAATATATCTTTTTAGATATTTACATCTATGTTAGATGTATTCTTTTGAAATATTTATGAATATATTGAAGGGATATCTTATGAATCCATATTGAACTTAAGCCTCCATTTTTTAGAAATATAATTTAGAGGTGGTTGAAAAGTTTTCTACAAGCTATTTTGGTGAAGTGGAACAAATCTGTTTGCCTACATCTTTCCATGAACGATATAGTTATGAGGGAAATGGGATCTATGGCTTAAAAGTAAAATTTTTGACAACTGAATAGATAAATAAGGTTCATTTATAAATTAGGAATAATATAAATGACACCCAATCATATATAAAATTTTATATTAATGTGTCAAAACAATATCATCCAAATAAGAAAGATATGTGGATTTTGAATGAGCATAAAAAAAATCATGGTTTAAAGAGACCATGCATGGTAGATCAGATGAATCAGAAACATTGAGATGGTTAATGGTTGTTCCAAGTTTAAATTTGATAACATGGTGCCAGTATGACATTAATGGCTATACATTTCATATGAAATATACTGATAATAGAAGTGTGACTCAGAATAGTATTTTATTGGTGTTCGCATAATCAATGTATTTTTCAAGTTCTAAATAAAAAAATCCAATCTTCACATCAAGTTCACATTATAAAGTCATTGAATAAATATGGAAGGTTGATTACATTAAATTTTGACTTCTGGTGTTTAATTGTAAATGGTTTATCAGTAAAAATAGTTTCAAACATGATGAATTTGGTATAAAACTGGTTAATATAAATAGATTGGAATACAAATTTGATATTTTTATCATGTAAACACCTAAAAAATAAAAAATTAATGTTCTTTATCCATCCAATATGAAGTGTTTTATCATTTTACAAGGAAAAAATATTATGTTGGTGATGGAAATCTTAATGAAGATGATGATTTATATGAGGTCCTTACTTCCATGGAAATATTGATATATAATACTGGGGAGCATGTTATATAAATGTTTTGTTCCGTAAATAATGACAATGAGGAAGTAATTTGGGAAAACAATTCTTTAGTAATTTCTTAATAGTATAGGTGAAATATATTTATTTCTTGTTTACCTTTTAAAATTTCATAAAATGTAATATTTATTAGATTTATTTTCTTTATTAAAACACATATTATCACTAATAAGTTAATTTTTTTGTTTATATTAATTTTTTTGTTTAGTTTCCCATGTTTACCCTTAACTTATGTATTTGTTTATTTTATGGAAAAATAATTAATTTTAATCTAATATGTTAAATAAAAATAATATATATATATATTATATTCAAAGAATATTCTTTTTGGTGTAAAAAATGTGTTATAAATTGTAGCATTTTTACTATTCACATGTCATTTTTGGATTTGTTTTCATTTTTTTATGTCATTTCATCTCTCATTAATTTTGTTAGAACTTTAGTTAACTAATTTAACAAATATAAATAATAATGTGTTTAGTTTAGTTTTCTTTTTGTTTATATAGTTTTCATTTATTATTTACTTTTATATATAATAGTTGGATTTGCAAAATTGTGTACTAATTATTTGTTACATTGATTTGTAGTCTAATGGTAGAACAAACATATGACTCACCACATACATTTGGGGAGGACTATACACATACTACTATTGAAGCACCTCATTATACTTCTTTACATGAGACATCTATTTATAAAGGGGGAAAAGAGTTTGAGAGTTGGTAAACATGGCTACACACGTTTACCAAAATTATTAGTTGCTTGTAGTCAATACCAGAGGATACGAATTGATTTTGATGAAAATGATATTCTGATAGGTCTAAATGAAAAATAATTTAGTACTTTTATTATAGTGTAGGATTGAGTAAAATTTATTAATTTGATTTCTGATTGGAGAAGTGTTAGAAAAGTGACAATATCTTAATTGTGGTATATAATTTTTCTAACATATCAAGTTTTTTAAAGGAAACACTATGTTCAATAATTTAAATGACATGCCACATCGAGCTTAAATGAACAACTAAATATTATTATTTAAATTTTACCATTAAACTAGCCATTTGAATGGCGGGAATGAACAGTATTAACTAAATTATACGGTTTTTACATGTATATATAATTCTTTGACCAATTGATTATAAATTAATGTAAAACCCTTTTTAAAGTAAAAGGAAATATTTTTCTAAAAACTATTTAAATGTACACAAGTGTGTTTCATACCAATAAATAATAAAATCATGATTTTAGGATTATATTAATGAAATATATATGTAATATATTCAATATAACATTTAACATTCATCTTATATGTTTTCTGGACATGATATAAGAACAAATCCAATTTTATGCATAAAAGAAGTATTTTCCAAAAAAGGCAGTTTTTCCACCATTTGATGGAACACTGGTTTTAAATTTAGTTTTTGACACATTTATAAATTCTCACTGGTGGAAATCTAATCTATACCAACACTTTTTTTCCAATGGTTTGAAAAAATAGTTGGCATAAATAACCTATACCAACAGTTTTAGTAAACTGTTCGCATAGCCAATATAAGGTGGGTTTTTCCAACGGTTTAACAAAACCGTTGGAAAAGGTATAGAATTTCCCAAAATTTTGATAAAACCATTGGGAAAGTTTATATTAAATGGATATATTTCTATGGTTTTTTAAACTCTTTGAATATAAACCTTTACCTACAGTTTTTAGTAATTGTTGGGAAAAAACTACCAATTATCCCCTGATTGATCCTCCAACAGATCCCTCCTCCTCGAATAGAACCCTAATTCCTGACCGATTTCTGAGCAGATATCTCCTCCTCCTCTGACTGATATCTCCTCAAACCCTACTTCCTGACCAATTCTCAAGAATATCTCTCCTCCTCCTCCAACAAATATCTCCTCGAACCCTACTTCCCGACCGATTTGTGAGCAGATCTCTCCTCCTCCTCCAATAGATATCCCCTCGAACCCTACTTACTAACTGATTTTCTAGTCACTTCCACCCGAATGGATATATCTAGGTTGTTAACCCTAATTTTTAAGTGCACTTCCTCCAGGTTATCAACCCTAATTTATAAGGACTCGGCCTTAAACATTACATAATCTTGAATTAAATGAATAATTCACATTGAGGATCTTTTCAGGTTTATATTTTTAAATCATTAAGCCATAACTATTACATTACATTTCAAAAATTACAAAGTAGACACTTCTACTCAGTTTTAATTTTTTCACAAACTAAAAACTCTTGAAAAAAACAGTCATATCTAGTTCTATGTTTTATACAACATGACTTTTCCTTGATCCCATCCTTGACCCTATTCCACTTTATGTTTGTGAAAAACATTTCAAAAACTTGGGATGAGTATAAAAATCTCAATAAGGGATATACAAAGAAGGAAAACTGTTAGTTTTTCAAAACAACAAGTAAACCATGAATACTTTATCATAATTTATACTTTTCACCTTTATGAAGTAGTAAATACTCTTCACTAAATAAAAGATCATTTCTTGCCCTTTTGTAACCAAAGTATTACCATAAAACCCGTATAAAGAACACATGACATATAAAGGAAACTTGGGACATAAACATTCTTAAATGGAATAACTATATGGTTGACTTCCACACATATCACTAAATGGAATAGCCATACAGCTGAATTCCATACCCAATGTATTGGAGGTTATAACGTAACCACTCATCCTGGTTTATTGTGGCACCACCTGTCATTTGGTTTATCACGTAACCACCCGTCAAATGTCCAAGTACCATTATAAAATCATAACACATAAAACAAATATATAGGAAAGAAAACATTTCCACATTTTAGTAAAAATATATCACTTAAATATATTGACATAACAAATCCATTATCAAAACCATTTTCAATACCAAAATACATAAAAGAGTATATGGTATTTATTTTCCTTTAAAAAACATTATGGCTTGTTAAGGAATCCAAAAATCAAATAATACTCGCGGCGGTGGAAAGGTCATTGTCACCGCTTACCTAAAAAGAAACATTCCTTTTATTCATTTAGTAAAACTCTTCATAGAAAAATATTCCCTTTGAAAATTCAAAGGTGTTTATACAATGTATAAAAGAAAGTCGTGTATTAAAACAAAATATGCCTTAATGAAGTGAGATTGAGACGAAGTCCCTTACCTCATGTCCAAATTGACCCGTTCGTTCTTTAATTTCCTGAATAATAAACTAAAGTTAATTTATACTTGTTTAATAACCTTTTTTAAGTTCATTATTCCTTTATATCACTTATTACCATGTTATAAACATTATGTAATTATTTAAGTTAATAACGGTCATTTTGTCGATATTTGGTACTTGAGTAAAAAATGGACTTATTATAATTACATGTTGTTCATGTGGTCAAAATTTCATTATATCCATAATGATATACATTATATAGATATCATATATATCATATATATACATTATATGTATGTATTTATAAAATTACATAACTTTTGGATGTAAGAAATGAAATGCACCGTTCATGGATACGGTAAGCCGTACGTACGCATGAACGCTACTTTCATTTAGATTTCATATTTAATGGAATGAAAACATAATGATACATAGTAATATTATAATTCCAGTATAATATCACGTATAATATCATTAACTCCATCCTTTATACATCCCACGTATGGTATGAATTGGTCATATCACTTTGAGGGGGTTGTAGTCCGCACTTCCTCAAATAAAATTATTGTGTATACCCATAATGGAAACCACAAAGGTATGATATAAATGGAAAATACATAATAATAAAGAAAACATAAAAATAATATATATCATATATAAATACAGTTCCATCATAATGGCCACCATGAGAGGCGGTAGGAGATAATAGAATAATCATCGTTTCGTGTGGCGTTAGTTTTCCATCCACATAAATTGTATGTTCCTTACCCATTATATGGAGGTGTGTGTAAGTGTAGTTAGAATCATTATCATAAAAACATACTAGTATATTTATGATGCTGTTTTTTTATAAAATAAAGTAATAAAAAGAGTTTAGGGGTTGGAGAAGTAAAATAAAATAAAACAATTTAAGAGAAATTGTTTCCTTTAATTCGGGTATCTCCCTTTGGTTTGAACCAAAAGGAATTTTTGAAGTGAATTATGCCTAAGGTAAGGCTTCTAGGAGGAGGATAGGGATGTAGGGAGATTAATGGGGTAGATTTTTGACGATCCAAAAGTCTTGAGAGGTGTGAGGAATTGGTTAGAAGTGGTGTCCTTTTATAAGGGGGAGGAGGGGCTCTTTAGGAAAGTTTGAAACAATTTTTTTATTATAAACTTATCTTCAGTTTCAAAAGTTCCAAAAATCATTAACATTGAATATAAGTGACTCATGGTAGAAATAAAATCAACAAATAATAATTGGAGAGGTTTTGGATATTGTTTTAATATTTATAATCTTATTTATTTAAATTTTTTATTAATGAGGTAAATACTGAATCATTTTTCTATAATAAATAATTTAATTTATTTGATGTCTAAAAATTATAAAAAAAATACAATAATGTAGAAAATATTTTTATCTTTCCATTTAATATTTATAGTAGAAAATATAACTTAAATAACTCTATGTAAAAATTAATTTACTAAAAGATATTTGTTTATGTCATTTTTGCCTTTACATTAAGTTAATTAAAATAGAGTGTCATTATCACTCATAAGTAGCTCCATGGGGTCCCAAAATCAACCCAAGGATGCCCATGGTTTTCTATGACTCATACAATAAGATTAGGATAAGTTTTAAGGTAATGTTTTATTATTATAATATTCTTTTTACCTTAAATTACCCTATTTACCTTTAACCACAGTAAATAAAAGTCAAAAGTTACTATTCACTAAAAATTATTTTCATCCTATTGAACCACATTATAATTACTAATAACAACCATATATGTCATATTTTCTAAATTCAATTCACAGAAGTGGTAAAATTTCATTTTAATGAAAAAGTCAGTTTTTTAACTACTACTTAGTGGTTTCAATATTCATCAAAAATTGAAGTTTTTCATAAAAATACAAAAAATTCAGCCTAAGATATATTTGATATTATAAATTAAAAAATGTTTTCTATTTTATCAAATTCAAAACATATATTATTCATTAATTAATTTAAAATTAATTCTCATTGTCAAAACAAATAGTGTGTTTTTAGGAAATAATGTCTATCAAAAGATTGACACTTGTTTATATCCAATTTCAAAGTGAAATTAATTAAAATGACCACCATTTGATTAAATGGTAAAAATATAATCTAATTACACTTTAAAAACAATTAAAAAGATAATATAACCATATAAATAAATTATATTAAAAAGCATCTTTGAATTAAAATACAGTATTTTTCACTATTCATTAAAAAATGAATTTTATCAGAAAAATACCAAAAATTTACCCAAAGTAAATTTTTATGTCTTGAATCTAAAAAAGTATTTACTTTTGTCAAATATAACATATAAAAATGAAAAAAACTAGATTTAAAAATGGTTCTCCATCAAAAGGCGGTAAATCAACATTTTAAAGTAAATTATGCTTAAAATTAGATTCATTCACATTTTAAGCCTCTAAATTTTATTGAGTAAAAATAAAAAAACATTTAACAAACATGTATAATAATATTTTAGTTAGTTATATTTATTCCCACCATTACAATGTCTAGGAATTAACTACCATTTAAAATAATAATATTATATTGTTAGTGTGCAACGTAAGATTTCAAAGAAACCCATTGTTGTGTATCGAGTACGCAATCGAACATAGAAACCCCTTTAAAGAAAAAATAATATTTAATAAAAAAATATTAATAATTATGAAAATGTATTATTATTTATTTAACTAGGATGTTACATCCTTCCCCCTTTTGGAAATTGCATCCTCGCAATTTTTATTCACTTATCAAATAAGTGGGGGTATTTATCCCTCATAGCATTTTCATATTCCCATATTTACTCTTCAACCATATGATTTTTTAACAAAATCTTTACCTGATGAATTACCTTATTCCACAACACTTTCTCTCCATGGTCAAGAATCTGGACTGGTTATTCCTCATAAGAGAGATTCTATTCCAACTGAACTACCTCTGGGATCAAAACATGAGATGGATCTGGCATATACTTTCTCAACATTCAAACATGAAAAACATTGTGTACCTGGGATAAACTTGAAGATAAATCCACTTTTTATGCAATTGATCCAACTTTCTCTAGGATTTCATAAGGTCCAATGAACCTCGGACTCAACTTTCCCTTCTTACCAAAACACGTCACACTTTTCCATGGAGAAACTTTGAGAAAGACATTATCACCCACCTCAAAAGAAAGATCCTTCCTTTGGTTATCTGCATAACTTTTCTACCTACTCTAAGCTGTTCTCATGTGCTTTTGAATCAAATGAACTTTCTCTGCCATTTCTTCTACCTATTCTAGTCCCATCAACTTCCTTTCACCTACTTCATCCCAAAAAGCTGGAGTTTGACAACTCTTTCCATATAATGCCTCAAATGGAGCCATATGTATACTGGAATGAAAACTGTTATTATAAGAAAATTCAACCAAAGAAATAAGTTGGTCCCAACTTCCCTGGTAATCTAGTGAACAAGCACATAGCATATCTTCCAAGGTCTGAATTGTTCATTCTGACTGCCCATCTGATTGTGGATGAAAATTTGTACGAAAATTTAATTCAGTACCCAACGACTTCTGAAGGCCTTTCCAAAAGTTAAAAGTAAACCTAGGATCACGATTAGATACAATGGAGAGGGGAAATCCATGCAGCCTGACTATCTCTTTAACATACAACTGATAAATTTGATCTAGAGATAATGTATCTCGAATAGGAAGGAAATGAGTATATTTAGTCAATTAATCAACAATAACCCAAATTGCATTATTACCTCGAGATGTCTTTGGTAATCCCACAATGAATTCCATGGATATATTTTTCCCATTTCCACTCTGGCACTGGTAATGACTGAAGTATCCCTTTCAGTAACTGCCACTCTTCTTTAACCTGCTGACAAGTCAAACACTTCACAGTAAAATCAGGAATATCTCTTTTCATTCCATCCCACCAGTAATACTCCTGAAGATCTTTGTACATCTTAGTACATCCAGGATGAACTAAAAACGGGGAACTATGAGCTTCACATAACAACTCATTCTTCAACTTTGAATCACAAGGAATGCATAATCTCTTTCCAAACCTCAAAACACATCCATTATCAACGTTAAAATAAGGCTACTTACCCTTATGAATTAACTCTAACTTTTTATGTAACTCATTGTATTCTTTATGTGCTTTCTTTATTCTGTCTGATAGGGATGATCTCACCAACACCTGAAACAAAACAGAATAATTTCCTGCACCAACAACTTCTATGCCAAAGTTCATCAAATCAAAAACCAAAGGATCTCATTCCAAACATAGCATGGTTAATGGAGCATTACATTTTCGACTCAAAGCATCAGCCACTTTATTTGCTTTTCTCGGATGGTAATGGATTGTGAAATCATAATCCTTGATTAATTCCAGCCATCTCCTATGTCTCATGTTCAATTATTTCTGAGTGAATATATACTTCAAACTTTTGTGATCAGTATATATTTCACACTTTAATCCATACAAATGATGCCTCCAAATTTTTAAAGCAAAAACAACAGTAGCTAATTCCAAATCATGTGTAGGGTAATTTAACTCATGAGGTTCTAACTGACGTGAAGCATAAGAAATTACTTGATCATTCTGCATAAGGACATAACCAAGTCCTTTCAATGAATCATCACTGTAAATAACAAACTCACCATTTCTGGAAGGTAATGCCAAAACAGGATTATTCACCAATCTTCTTTTCAATTCCGGAAAACAATCATCACTTTCTTTTGTCCAAATGAACTTAACACCTTTTCAATTTAACTTAATCATTGGACAGGTAATCGTGAAAGATTCTCAACAAACCTCCAGTAATAACCTTCCAAACCAAGAAAAATACATATCTCGGTTATATTTGTGGGTCTTGGCCATTCTTCAACAGCTTTTGTTTTTGCAGGATCAACTGTTATTCCATTTTTTTGAAACAATGTAACCCAAAAATGAAATTTTTTGTAACCAAAACTCACACTTGCTAAATTTCCCAAATAGTTTCTTTTCTTTTAAGGTTTGCATGACAACCCTTAAATGACTTTCATTCTTCTATTTAATTTTAGAATAAACCAAAATATCATCAATAAACACAACCATCATTTATCACCTGAGTCAACAGAGACATCACTACAACAAACTATTCAATTCAGATTCTAACCATCTCATGATACTGATTTGGAAGGTTATTCTCCTCTGTATTCCTTCCCAACATAGCTACCCTATTTCCTCTGCGAAAAAACATTCTGAACACAGAAATATCTTAGGCGAAGCAACGTAGTAAACTGTAAATCCTATATAATTAACATAAATTAATTTGTGGATATTTATTTAACAATAACCTAACATCTAAAGTTGTCTAAACCGACCTATGATACAAACTATAAGGACCTAGCCTTAAACATTACATAATCTTGAATTAAATGAATAATTTACATTGAGTATCTTTTCAGGTTTAGAGTTTTAGAGAATTAGGCCATAACTATTACATTACATTTCAAAAATTACAAAGTAGACACTTCTACTCAGTTTTCATTTTTTTCACAAACAAAAAACTCTTGAAAAAATGATTCATGTCTAGTTCCATGTTTTAGATAGCATTATTGTTCCTTGATCCCATCCTTGACCCTATTCCCCTTTATGTCCTATGAAAAACAATTTAAAAAGAGTTTAGGGGTTAGAGAAGTAAAATAAAATAAAGACTTCTAAGAGGAGGAGAGGGATACTGGTGTTGTTATAAAATAAAGGAATAAAAAGAGTTTAGGGGTTGGAGAAGTAAAATAAAAGAAAACAATTTAATATAAATGGTTTCCTTTAATTCAAGTATCTCCCTTTGGTTTGAACTAAAAGGACATATTGAAGTGCCTTCTGCCTAAGGTAAGGCTTCTAGGAGTAGGACAGAGATATAGGGAGCTTAATGGGGTAGATTTTGGACGAGCCAAAAGTCTTGAGAGGTGTGAGTAATTGGTTATAAGTGGTTTCCTTTTATAAGGGGGAGGAGGGTCTCTTTAGGAAATTTTGAAACAATTATTTTATTATAAACTTATCTTCGGTTTCAAAAGTTCCAAAAATCATTAAAGTCAAAGATAAGATGACTCATGGTCGAAATAAAATCAAAAAATAATAATTGGAAAGGTTTTGGATATTATTTTAATATTTATAATCTTATTTATTTAAATCCTTTATTAATGAGGTAAATACTGCATCATTTTTGTGTAATAAGTAATTTAATAAATTTGATGTCTAAAAATTATAAAAAAATACTATAATGTAGGAAATATTTTTAGATTTCCAATAAATATTTATAGTCTAAAATATAACTTATATAACCCTATTTAAAGAGTAATTTACTAAAATATATTTTTATGTCATTTTTGCATTTACTTTAAGTTAATTAAAATAGAGTGTCATTATCACTCATAAGTAGCTCCATGGGGTCCCAAAATTGACCCAAGTATGCCAATGGTCAGACATGACTCATCCAATAAAATTAAGATAAGTTTTAAGGTAATTTTTTATTATTATAATATTATTTTTACCTTGAATTATCCTATTTACCTTTAACCACGGTAAATAAAAGTCAAAAGTTACTATTCACCAAAAATTATTTTCATCTTATTGAACCACATTTTACTTAATAATAACAACCATATATATCATATTTTTGAAATTAAATTCACAGAAGTGGTAAGATTTCATTTAAATGAAATATTCAGTTTTTTAAATACTACTTAGTGGTTTTAGTATTCATCAAAAATTGAAGTTTTTCAGAAAAATACCAAAAATTCAGCCTAAGATATATTTAAGTGTAGTTAAAATATTTCTCATAATGGAAACCATAAAGGTATGCTATAAATGTAAAATAAATAAGCATAAAGAAAACATAAAAATAATATATATCATATATAAATACAGTTCCATCATAATGGCCACCATGAGAAGTGGTAGAAGATAATTGAAAAATCATCATTTCATAAGGCATTAGTTTTCCATCCACAGAAACTGTATGTTCTTTACCCATTAGATGGAGGTGTGTGTAAGTGTAGTTAAAATATTTATCATAACAACATCCTAGTATATTGAGGATACTGGTGTTGTTATAAAAGAAAGGAATAAAAAGAGTTTAGGGGTTGGAGAAGTAAAATCAAAGAAAACAATTTAAGAGAAACTCTTACCTTTAATTTAGGTATCTCCCTTTGGTTTGAACCAAAAGGACTTCTTGAAGTTCCTTCTCCCTAAGGTAAGGATTCTATGAGTAGGAGAGTGATGTAGGTACCTTAATAGGGTAGATTTTGGACAATCCAAAAGGCTTGATAGGTGTGAGTAATTGGTTAGAAGTGGTGTTCTTTTATAAGGGGGAGGAGGGGCTCTTTAGAAAAGTTTGAAAAAATTATTTTATTATAAACTTATCTTAGGATTCAAAAGGTCCAAAAATTATTAAAGTAGAATATAATATGACTCATGGTAGAAATAAAATCAATGAATAAGAATTGGACAGGTTTTGGATATTGATTTAATATTTATAATCTTATTTATTTAAATCATTTATTAATGAGGTAAATACTGTATCATTTTTGTGTCATAAATAATTTAATTTATTTGATGTTTAAAATTTATAAAAAAAATACCATGATGTAGGAAATCATTTTATATTTCAAATGAATATTTATAGTTGAAAATATAACTTATATAACCTTATGTAAAAATTTATTTACTAAAAGATATTTGTTTAGGTCATTTTTTCCTTTACTTTAAGTTAATTAAAATAAAGTGTCATTATCCCTCATAAGTAGCTCCATGGGGTCCCAAAATCGACCCAAGTATGCCCATGGTCGGCCATGACTCATCCAATAAGGTTAGGACAAGTGTTAAGGTAATTTTTTTATTATTATAATATTCCTTTACCTTGAATTATCCTATTTACCTTTAACCGTGTTAAATAAAAGTCAAAAGTTACTATTCACAAAAAAATTATTTTCATCTTATTGAACCAAATGTTACTTACTAATAACAACAAATTATGTTGTATTTTGGAAATTAAATTCACAGAAGTAGTAAAACTTCATTTAAATGAAAAAGTCGGTTTTTTAACTACTACTTCGTGGTTTCAGTATTCATCAAAAATTTAAGATTTTCAGAAAAATACCAAAAATTAATCATAAGATATATTTGATATTATGAATTAAAAAATGATGTCTATTTTAAAAAATTCAAAACATAGAATTTTCATTAATTAATTTAAAATTAATTCTCATTCTCAAAACCAATAGCGTGTTTTTAAGAAACAATATATATCAAAAGATTAACACTTGTTTATGTCAAATTTCAAAGTGAAATTAATTAAAATGACCACCATTGGATTAAATGGTAAAAATATAATCTAATTACACTTTAAAACAAATTAAAAAGATAATCTAACCATATAAATAAATTATATTAAAAATCATCTTTGAATTAAAATATAGTAATTTTCACTATTTATTAAAAAATGAATTTTATGAGAAAAATACCAAAAATTTACCCAAAGTAAATTTTGATATCTTGATTATAAATATGTATTTTATTTTGTCAAATATAACATATAAAAGTGACAAAAAACTAGATTTAAAAATGGTTCACCATCAAAATTTGGTAAATCAACATTTTAAAGTAAATTATGCTTAAAATTAGATTCATTCACATTTTAATCCTATAAATTTTATTGAGTAAAAGTAAAAACATTTAACAAACATGTATAATCATATTTTAGTTAGTTCTATTTATTCCCTCTATTACAATGGCTAGCCGTTAACTACCATTTAAAATAATAATATTATATTGTTAGTGTGCAATGTAAGATTTCAAAGAAACCCATTGTTATGTATCGAGTACGCAATCGAACATAGCAACCCCTTTAAAGAAAAATTAATATTTAATCCAAAAATATTAATAATTATGAAAATGTATTATTCTTTATTTACCTGGTATGTTACATAATTACCTTCTAAATTATGTGTTATACTTGCAAGTAATTACTGAATTCTGCACGTGTATGAGAGATATGAGAGATACATTGGAGAATTAGGTATGTTTTCATTTCATCATGTAGGAAATTAATTGTACTTATGTTTTATTAAGTTGTATCTAAATGTGGAATAATTTATAATTAGATATTCATCAAATGATATACTCATGTTAAATTTCATCTAATGGTATAAGGATTTTTCACTTTTAATTTTGATTATACTTATATTTTCTTTCTTTTTTATTTTGTGTCCATTAATTGTTAAAAAGTGAAGATAGTTGAATATAATGAGTAATTTATTATTATTTTTTAAAATCATAGTATATATTATTTTTATGTTATACTAACATGAGGATTTTATAATTTATATCTATATGTTTTTAAGGGAAGATTCTATGTTTTTGTGAATGGAATGATCCATATAATTTCTAAAGAATTATGGTGTCATGCTAAAACATCCAACAGAGAAATATTAATTGATTTTGATTCTTTAATAAATGAACACGATGTTCTTGTACACTACCCTTTTAACATTGTTTTGAAATCATCTATAAATCTCACCAAGATTTGAGTAATGTCAGATACATAGCAAAGAGATGAGATACTTTTAATTGTGAAGATATAAATAATCTTGTTTCTTGCAGTGCACACTATTATAATCCTTTTCAATGTGATTACTAACAATTTCCATTTAGTGATTAATATTTGTAAAAGATAATTATTTTCTACATATAATTATTTCTTCTTATCTTAGTGATCACAATGATTCTAGGTGTTGAGTCTATTTCATTCGAACTGTGTAGTTTGAAAAAGGTTCGTGATAAATTTTTCATCAATATTAAATAGAATCTATGGGACAGGAATTTATATTATTGATTTATTATTGAGGAATATTTGGGTTTGAAACATTTTTCTTCATATCATTTTTATCAATTAGGTTCCTTTTCTAGAGCTTTTATACCATGGATCCAGTTACTGATCCTTCTACAACTCTTGGGTAAAAGGAGATACTTATTATGAATTGGAACTGGTATGTTACAATATCCCTTTCTGGACATTTCATTCATTTATCTAAATATCCATGGACTATTTTTACATTTTTATTTTTTTCAAATTGTACTTTTTGTTTAGTTTAGTTTCATTTTTTAACACTAAATAGTTTTTATGTTGGGTTTTTCAATTTCTACTATGTTGTACTTTGATTTTTCATTGTTTATAATACCCAAACCAATAAAACTATAGAGTGAGTAGAAATTATGAGTATACTTTTTTGACTTGTACTAACATCTCTTTCAAACAATTTTTATTAATCAACCATGAGACCATAAGTCATCCAATCTCAACACACTTCTCTTTAATTTTGATTCCATCACTTAGTCAAATGCACCACCATTTCTTAGGCATGTGAACCGCTCACAATATTTCATAAGATATCCATTATTCCCATATCTTGGAAATGTGCATGGAGGAGTCAGGAAAAATATATTTGGGTGTCCTAGATACCTATACTTAATACAAAATAGTGATCCTCTTTCATTAAAATCCTAAAATGACACCTCAATCAGTTTCCCATGTAGGTGGTTATACTTCATCTTCAAACTGTAAAATGAAGTATTCCCTCCACTAGAATGAGGAAGTAAAGAACTCCTTATCCATGTTTATGTAAATTTATATTTTCCAAAGACATCATACTAACCAGAAATATATAGGTGGGAAAAATTAGAAGACTGGTCCATGATCACATCATTAGTCATAGCTTCATCACAAATCTTCATACCTTAAGCCTTATATTAATCATATGATTTGACATATACTTACAAGATCAGTGAATGTTGATTCATATTCAATCACTAACAATTTTTCCTAATCAATATCTAAGAGATCTCAAGATCTAGCTTGGTTAAGCTCATCTATGAAGTTTTGGTCATTAAAGATCAGTTGGAATCACTTTTAATAATGTTTTCATCCTTCCATTCCACAATAACTTTACACCACATTCTATCTATACCCTTTAGTAAGAAAAATCCAAACCCATATTTTTAAGTCTCTAGGTTCTATAAAAAAATTAAGGTAAATATTTTTTTCATCAACAATTCATATGACTTATTCAACCCCATAATTCAGTATTTTCAATGAATTATATATGACCCATCCTTTCCACATTCATCCCCAACTTCAAAACTCCAATCACTCACTAGATGGGTTAGCTATACAGATCAATATACACATTAATCACCACTTAATCTGACATTAGGTTCATAATCAAATATATGATAAGAGGGGGACACATGAACACCATACATAATAGTGGAGGTCTTAATCAATGGTGCAATAGCAAGAAGCATGTGTGACTCATAAGAAAGGGTAGTCTCCAAAGGGATATCAACATTAATGAGGTTAGTGGATTCAAAGACAGTTTCCACCTAACCATTTTTTATTCAATTACAATCCCATTAATGTTGTTTACAAGGAATGGGTTTGTCACCAGGATGACCATCCTCCACTTTGAGGGTTCTTACCTAACCATCTTTCCAGATTGGTTGTGCATCCTTCATATCCTTGCACAAATTATAGATGTCATCAGAAGGATGGGTGTCACTAGAGTGACCATGAGAGTCACCCTCAGGAGAGTTATCAATAGATTGTGATATGAACATCCTTTAAAGATGTATGTATGTCATCAGTAGAGTGGGTGGGCTGCCCAATTTTGCATTCATTGTCCACAGAGAATTCCCCCATCTTATCAACATATAATGGTCCAGAAATGTCCCAACTCTTCATATCAAGGATTGGAATATTCTCATTTCCATTCCTCCTTCATCATTTAGAATCTTCATTTCCTTTCATGTGGCAGAAGGAACAATCCTTGTGCCTATTACATTTTGAGGAAAAATGACTAAAAAACATGCAATTAAGGTAGAATATTGGATTCCTTTTATATTGGATGAAGAGGTTGGGTATTTTATCCCTTGTCGTTAATACCACTTCTTCCATAAGCATATTGTACATGTAAACATCTACAACAATTATTATATTGTTCCCAAACCATGGGTTGTCAGTCTTTCTATCATCATAACTGGACGCAATCAAAAATCACAAATTTTGAAAATATTTGAGGTACTTGGCATGATGATCTCCTACTAAAACTCATCCTTAGTGAAATCAAGGAAATTTTTATCCTTTTTCTAACTCATTCCTCTAGGTATCAACTTATTAAGAGTACAAATATCTATACATAGCTTCAAATCCCATGAAATGATACACATGATTAAAATTGGGATTATCCTTTCATTAGCGTTAGCATAGTCCAAGACCACATCTTTAGTAGAGTTTCACATGAGAAAATAACTATCCTACTTAGACATAACTGAAGTACCCTTAATTTTGTGTTTTATTATTTTGCATTCTTGTTTGATTATAATTAAAAAAACAGTTTTTGAAAAAATGAATATATTTTCCATAGGAGAATAATCAAATATTAAACAATGTATACTATAATTGAAATTCAGAAAATATATATGTTTCCAAAATGTTTCCCTTTCCATGGATAGGTATAAAATTTGAGCTCAAGTGGAATGTTGTGATTTTTAATGTGTTGTTTTTCGATAATGATACCATGAATAATTGGATATGAATTACATCTATACATCTGAATTCATCCTACAGTATTCATTATATTACATGCATAAGATTTTTTAAATTATGTATGTTGTATTGTAGTGTATTTCTAGGAGTTGTATTCTGTAATGAAGGGGAAAATAGTGGAAAATAGTGGGAGAGTTTTGTGTATTCTATGAAAAAAAATGGAATTCTTTGTATTCTGTGGGAAATAGAAGATACTGGAAAATATTTGAATTCTGTGCTTTGTTCTTTGTGAATGGAAAATAGTGTATTTCTATGTATTCCACAATGAGGGAATTATATGTATTCCATGTTTGTGCTTTTTGTATAGTATTGTACTATTTTCCTGAGTTGTATTAGTTTTTTAAATTCTATGTATGGTATTGTACTATTTTCAATGAGATTTTGTACAGTATTGTTTGTTGTATGGAATATTGGAGATGTTATTGTCTACTTTATTGAATTTTGGACCTACTCTTGGAAAAATAGTGGGTCTACTGTACTGAATTTTATAGGAAATTTATACCGTGTTGGATATTCTCTCAGAAAAATAGTTGGGGCTGGTTCTTTACTGAATTTTTTAGCAACTCTATACCATGTTGGAGCTACTCTGGAAAAAATAGTGGGTGCTACTTCTTTTCTGAATTTTGCAGCAACTCTTTACCGTGTTGAAGCTGCTCTAGCAAAAACAGTGGGGGATGTTACGCAATATTTTTCATAAACTCAATACCAAAAGTTCATAAACCATTGGAATAGTTTGAATCAGAATTTATATAAAAGGTTATTAGTAAACCTTTGATAGAACTCTATACCAACTGTTTCTAACCATTGGTAGAGTTTTCAAGCATATGCTCTACACCAACAGTTGACAAATAGTTGACATATATTTATTCTAATGGTTCTTAACAAACTATTTCTATAGTTCAATTTGAAGTGGCATATACCAATGGTTGTGTTATAACCATTGGTAAAGGGCTATACCCACACCATTACACCCAACGGTTATTGAAACCATTAGTATAAAATACACCAACAATTTTATGGTCTATACCAACAGTTTACAACCATTAGTATAATCTCAGTTTCCAGTATTATCTATTTGAAAAAATAAACTTCTAATTTTAAATTAGAATATCAAAATTTACTTTGGTTTACTTTTTGGTATTTTTATGATAAGATTCATTTTTTTGATGAATAGTGAAAAATACTGTATTTTAATTGAAAACTGTTTTTCATCAAACTTATTTATATTGAGAGATTATATTTGAGACTAGTTTTAAAGAATAATTAAATATATATTTTATAATTTAATTCAATTTTGGTCATTTTAATCTATTTCACATTTAATTTGGATATAAAAACATTTCATTCTTTTGGATTTAAAACCTCATTTTCTCGGTCCGTCAACAGAATTAATTTTCAATTAATTTATAAAATTTATGTGTTTTTAATTTTAAAAAACGGATTCCATATTTGGAATAAAAAGTTATATATTTATTAAATCATCCCCTTTTATTTTTGTACAAAATATGAATAGTAACTTTGGTGATTTTTATTACCACTGTTAAGGGTAAATCAGGTAAATAAGGGTAAAAATAATATTATAAATATTATAAAATTACACTAAAACTTTTTAAAATTTTATTTTATGAGTATTTTTAATTCCTAAGCATTAAAGGATAATTTATGTGACCATTTATGGCCTTTTGTATGATAATGTAGCCTTTATAATATTATAATCAAAGGAACGTCAATTTTATCATACTTTTGTTTTTAACATGAGAAATATTTTTAGTGTGGGGTTATATAAGGGATATTTTAGAATATAAATAATATTTATAAATATAAAATGTTTATATAGATAATGGTAATTTATTTATAATTTTTAGTGATAAAATAATTACTTTAAACAGTGACACTTTGATGATTAAGTAATAGTTTAATTAATGGAAGTATCAAATAAATTATATTAAAAATACTAAAATAAATATAACTTCATATAATTAATGTCATCCGAAAAATTTATATATGACTTTTATAGGTTATAAATTATTTAAAATGGTTTATTTTATGATGTAATTTTGTTATGATATTTTTAAAAATTCATGTAATGAATAGTATCAAAATTGACATTAATGATATTTTAAAATAAATAATATTTTATTAAATGATATAAAATTTATTCAAATATAAAATTAGGTAAAATTATTGGTATAAGTCTAAAAATTTTATCAATTACTCTTCTATTGGTCTTTTTCATTTAATAGTAATTATATTAACCCTCAAAGTGTAAATTACATGATATCACGGTAATAATTAAAAGGTTAAATAAGGGTTAAAGCTAAAAGATAAGGATTAAAAAATACTCAAAACATAACTAATTTTAATTGTATGAAGTTATTTAGACCCATAATCATCTTATATTCAAAATAAATTAGTTTGGATCCATTTAAAATATAAAATTAAGTTATATTAATTTAATAATTTGAGGAATTCCAAGAGTGTTCATCCCCTCTCTTATAAAAGGGAACCCATTATTCTCTATTAATCATAATTTAAAACCTATTTTTGTACAATATCTATGAAAATAACTTCTTATAATATATCCTCACATTCTAGAGGCCTTATTTTAGGCATAAACCCCTTTTTAGAGGTGTTAAGGTGTAAATCAAAGGAGATCATCTAAAGAAGAGTTGTCGTTTTTAATTAAGTATTTCTGTTTTATTTATTCTTGAACTACCTTTAAATATTATTCCATCATGATGAAATAATAACTCTAGTATAATTAATATAATTATAAGTTATTATTTTAATATAATCACCAAAATCCATCTCCACTTCCATTAAATGGGAAAATAATTAACCATTCGTGTGGATGGAGGAATACTACCTCACGAACCGATATAATTCATTTTCAATCACCATATTTAAAGACTGGTTGTAATGATGGGATTAATGTTTATATATGATATTCATAAAATATTTATCATTATTTAAGAATAATATATCATTTAAATTTTTACCTTTCCATTCACAAGAAAATTATAACGTCGTTCATGCATACGGGTGAACTATCATCTCCACGAAGCGATGTGATTCATTTTTCATCACCACATCACATGGATGATATATATAAGTATATTTAAATGATTAATATTATTTTCACGATATTACTATCATTATGGTAATATAAAATAATACTTACCTTCTTTTTTTAATAATCATTTCAAAATGGAAACATTACTCATGTGTACGTGCGACTTATCGTCTCCATGATTGTAACGTAGTTCATTTTTCATATACATATGTAATGGATAAGTTTAAAAGTGTAATTGATGTTTAAAATTTATTATTGTCTCATGAATATTATTTTGGATATGATGTACTAATGACCATTTTTTAATTTAGACATCATACCAATGTCATTTTGGACTCATGTACCAAATATCTTCAAAACATCTGACGTGAACTTAAATAATTAAGTATTTGTTATAACATGATAATAAATGATATAAAAGGAATAATAAAATTTAAAAAGGTTCTAAAGTAAGTAAATAATTAACCTATTTTTATTATTCATTAATATAAAGAACATACGGGGAGAGTTGGACTCAAGGTAAGGGGCTTCATCTCAATCTTCTTTCATTGAGGCATAACTTGATGGTGTACGCCTTTTATATCATATAAGGTGTATATACAACCCATTACTATATTCCCGTGATATTTAAAGTTTTTTTAATGTTATTATTTAATTATTTTTATTATTCAATTATTTCTTAAGTGGTAAGGTAATCATTAACAAAAACTTCATTTTAAATGTTTTAAATATTTATTCTTCTAAATATTTATCATTCATGTCTATGTTTTAAAAATAGTTTTTATAAATGTATTTATATATAAATGAATGTATTAAAATGTTGATTTTATAATTTATCTCAAATTTTTATAATTGGTATGGGACACTTTTATTCAAAAATATATTTTTAAATGTTTTAAATGGGTTTTAAAGATTTATTTATTGTTTATATAACATGAAATTTTTTCTTATGAGCGTAAATGATATTGCAAGATTGGCATGTTGAAAATTGAAAGATTTTATGTGTTATGATTATATAATGGTACTTGGAAATTTGATCAGTTTTTATCTAATAAACCAAGGATGGGCTATTTTTTTTATAAACCAAGGATGGGTGGTTATGTTATAAACTCCAATACATTGGGTATGGAAGTCAGCCATATGAATATTCTATTTTTAAGAGTGACATGTATGGAATTGTCCCACATGGTTCTTCTATTTGAGTTTAACAATGTCTCATGTTACCTACTTATCTTTTATATTCTTTCTTATGATTTTTCAAGAAAATCATTTGATTTTCAAAAGGTAATATAATGATATTTTTTAAATGATGATCTATTTTTCAGTGTAAAAAGGTATTTATTTAAGAAAATGTTTTATGGGTTTTCACTGGACTAATGGTTTCTTTCCTTTTAAGTCCCTTACTAATATTTTTTACTCATCCCAAGTTTTAAAAAAAATTCATAGAGTTTAAGTATGAGTTGGAAAAATTATGAGATCAAGGGAAAATTTTGAAGATATATTAGCATAATAAATCTTGTTTTATTTTAAAGATATTTGTTTTATGGAAAAATGGATACCGAGTATAAGTTTTCATTTGTAATGTATGGGTTTACTATGTAATTTTTTTTCTTAATTCTCTAAAACTCTATAACTAAAATATATTTTGGAAAAAAATTTTATTTCTAGTTTTAAAATAAGTATAATATGTAATGTTTAAGGCTGGGTCCTTACAGCTGGTATCAAAGTAGGGTTTAGATAACTTTGGAGATTAGGATGTTTTCTTAAGAGTTAGGGATATCATCATGAGTTAATAATTTTTAGTTAGATCATAATTTTAATGTCTTATAAACCCCTTTTTATGATTTCAGCTATGAAATTTTAAGGTGACTAATGGTATTTTTGGAGGAATTTATTTTTTAGGTAATTATGGGTTATTACTTTTGGGGATGTAAAATGAAAGTTATGAGATAAACTTGGAGGTTAAAACATGTTAGAATTATTTTTTATCAATTTATCATTTTTTAGTGTAGTAAAAATTATATAGTTTTAGAAAAATAAAAAATCATAGGATGCATGAGAACTCATCACATTTGGCAACGCCGCAAGAATCTAACCCACAATCGAAGGGCGACATGGGTGCATCTCCTACCACTGGCCTGCGTGAAGTAAAGGTTAGTATGATTTTTATTTTAGTTAAATGATTTTATGTATAAAGAATAAGTTTATTTTGGGAATATAAATTTTATCAAATAGATAATCGTGGGATTGGAAAATGATTTGGTTATTAATTAATTAATGTTATTTCAAAAACTGCTCACTATTTTGTGAACTTTATATGATTAAGTTAAATAGAATATTATGGTATTTTATTGGGGAAATAATGGTTGAATTATATATTAGAGGAAAATATTATTTTATGGTTATTCTAGTTATTTATTGAAATAGATAGCATACATGGAGATTATGTGATTTAGGAAATTACATTTTTGGTATGATACATTAAGAGTGATTGATGTCTCTTTAAGAAAAGGGAATTCCCCTGTGTGGCCTTTTTCGAACCCTCTACACAAGGGAACCCCCCTCCCCACGAAGGGGTCACTCCGGAGAGAGCCCCAGCTGGGAAGGAGTCGTTGCCAGCCGAGATGGCAGAGCGTCCCGGAGGGTGACGGCCCGGTACCGATGGTCCGTCAAGCGATCTGTTAGTGATTGGGTCGCGCCTCATTTTTCCCGCCCAGATGAGACTGGGCAACCCGGCAAGGTGGGTGGATCCCGGGGGAGAGGCTCACCCCGAAAGCGGACTCCCAGGATTCAAACCTTGAACCTCCCAAAGAACAGCGTGGATGTGCCACTCACCTTCACCACCACACCACCACCGAAGTGGCATTAAGAGTGATTGATGTTATTTGAAGATAAATGTTAAAATTTATCTTGGAATACTTTGTTATCAAATCCTTTTGAATTTTGGGTTTCAATATTAGTTTGGATTATTTTTAGAAATTTTAAGGATAGTTATTTTTTAAATGGTCTATGTTGAACTTTTGGTAATACTATTTAATTTTGGAGATTGAAGTAGGTTTTCATCATATAAGGTTTATTTGTTTTGTGGAATTATCTTATCTTGTAATAACCATTTTGGTTTTGCTTAATGTCAAAATACAATAGAAATAGATAGTTAATTGTTTGTGTATTATGTGTGTAATGGGTTGGACCTTCCTGGTCTAGTAATTTTTCAAATTATGGTGTTTGGGGTGTCCTGGACACCATCGGTGAGTCAAGAGGGCATCGATGTCGGTGGCAGGGTGTCGCCATGGTGTCACCCATCAGTGCCACTGATCAGTGTGTCACTGATCGGTCTCACTCATCGGTGTTTCACAGATCGGTTTCACAGATCGGTCTCACTGATTGGTGCCACACCCGAACGGTGGCATAGAGGGGTGTTGGGGTTCTTTCCCCAATTTCCCCTAAATCCTCTTTTAAGTTTTAATACCTCTTTAAAAGTTATTTAATGTCATTTTAAATCCCATAAATGATATCTTAAATCTCCTAAGATGGGGGGAAACCCCGATTACCAAAACGTGTGGAATGTCACAACCTTTGTCATCTTTTCCAGCCTCTGATGTTTTCCAGTGTAGCCCTTGTAACATGTTTCCCCCATTTAAAGAAAATATATTAACTCACAGCTGTTATCTTCACCATATCCAAGGAGAATTATTACATATCAATTAATCCCGACATGTGAAACCATTAATCCGTGTGATTGATCCACAATCCAACTTTTATGTACTTCGAAATCGTATCCCTAATTATAGTATTTGGCCTCTCCTTAAGCCAAGATCCTCTCTTTCCTTCCTTTTTGTTTCTCTTCGTGCGACTCCAGACTTCCTCCCATGATGAATCATATTCCCCTGCTGGAGATCTTTCCGCTCTGCCTTGGAGTTCTTCCTGCAAGTCGTGCTTCCCCAGTTCTTGGTGAAAAGGGATAACTTCGATCCTTGATCATCTAGGTATGGGTTTTTCTTTCATCTCTCTTTATTGTGCATCATGTGGGGTGGGTATGATGATGATCCTTCAGGACTTAGATGAAACTGACTTTAGCGAAGATAATAAACAGACTGTTAAGTAATGAAGGGGTGGGGAAGTTGATTATGTTTCTATCTCATACCTTTGTTTTTATGTCGTGAATTGTATGGAATTATTTCCACCGAAAATCATGGACATTGGTGGTCCTTTCTTTCACACTAATGAAGCTCTATTTTTCTGGATAATCTTATTATTCAATGGTTGTAACATGGAAACTAGTTAATCACATAAACTTGGTTGATTAAATGGATGCTCGATGATTAATAACCCCTATGTGATCACCCCAGTTAACCAAATGGAAAGAAAGAACTTAATAAATGGTGTGGCTAAATCTGAAAAATCTCTTGCTCTATTCTGGTAATATGTATGGTTGCTCTGTTTTATGCCTTGTGGGGTGACATAGAGGGGAATTGAACCTCTGGTTTAGAAGTTATCGGTTGTGAATCTGAGGCCATGTGGAGCCTATATGTTGGGGATTTGTTTTCTTCCAGTACTTCAAGGGATCTCACAGATCCCTTTTTATGTTGTTACTTTACAAGAGAACCGGGTGAGAATTCTTAAAAGATTGTTTGGCCATTTTTCCTTCAGTTGTTATTTTGGCTTATGGTTATTCCTATTAGTTTCTCGGTAGTGGAGGAATTTTTTAAACTGAATCACTTGAACAAGATAATGAGAATGGGTACAATGGGGGTTTGTTTTCCAGGAATGGTTTATGCTCTGGTTGTGGATGTTGTGTATTTGTTCATGCAGGGATAGTAGCGAGAGTGGTTGTGTACGGGCTAGTTTTCTATTTCATAACCCTTAGGTTGGGATGATTTCATGATTACCTATATGTATAATATTTATTTCTTTTGTTTCTTATACTCACTCCACCCATGTTTATCACTTCATGATAAACACCCCCATTTCATGGGGGAGGGTGTTTTTTCCAACATTCTTATGAGTATCTTGTTATTAGATTTTTTATGCTCCCTCTCCAAGGTATCCCAAGACTCTTCAGGCGGGCTATGATAGCCTAAGGTTCATTATGGGACAAGACTCTTTGGGCAGGGTGTGTAGTGGTGGTTGGCCCAAGTGTGTGCGGGTAGGATTGTTTCCCAAGTTTCTTTGGGATGAGGACCATGTTTCTTTGTTTGTGGCAGTGGTTGTTGTGGCCCAGGTGTCTACAGGTGTGGTTATGTGTGGTTGTGGTGGCCCAAGTGTCTGTGGGCCTCTTTTTGTGTGGTTGGGGTGGCCTAGGTGTATGCGGGCGGGATGCGTTGTTGTGGTGGCCCATAAGGTTGTTGTTAGGGTTGCAGTGGGACTGCATTGGGACTTTTGGGGGAGGTCTGACATATAGGATGTCCTAAATAACTGGTGGGAAAGTGGTGTGGGGTACCAAAATATTGATGTGCTATTACTATTACTTTAACTAATTGGCATTATTTGGTGAGTGTTACTCAGTGAGGCTGGGTGGATAGTTTCCATGTTAGGTGTTCTGGTTATCTCTATTTCTCACGAAGCGTTAGAAATTCTTCCCACTTGTGCATGAGAGATTTTAGTTTTCCCTACTGAGTATACCTATATACTCACCCTACGTATATAAAACTGCTTTCAGGTTTCTAGGAGGACTTTAGAGACCATTCCAAACCTTACAAGCTTTGGCATCGGGATATTCTTCATTTCTTCTTTTCTTTATTTTGGTACTTTCTTTTTGAGTTTACTTTTACCTTGTAACAATTTATTTCTAACATGCATGTGGAAAAAGGGTTTTTGGGTTTCCTTTTATTTTAGTATTTGGAATTTTTTGGGATTTACTATCTTATATCCTGATCTTGTTCTACAAAAATGGTATTTCCTTCCATATTAGGGGATATTTCATACCCTTGGTTCTAGTTTCCACTCTAAGGCCTATTGAAGGTGGGACTCGGGGGTCATTATCTCTCTTTCAACTTAAATAAGGAAGGATCTAGTAGTTTTTTGTACCTTCCCTTATCTTGGTGAAGGCAGGCTGTGAGAGAATGGTATCAGAGGTGATGATTGAGAGATATGATGGAGTTCAGGGTTAGGCACAGTGAGGATTGAATGGGATGGTAGGTAAACAGTGTTAGGCAATCTTGGTGTGTGAAATAGGCTAGGTAATACTGGCTAGGACACAATATTTTAGGGCCCCTATGATCTGATGCAAGGACTCTAGACCTACTGAACGACTAGGTGAGGCTACACTGATTGTAGGGAAGAAACCCTTGGAAAGGTACATGAATCATAATGACTTGTGTTCTTGTGTGTTTTTAGTGTTTTTGGAATTTAAAATAAATAAAAGGTTTAATTAAAAATTTAAAAGGTATCTTCTACACTACTCAGGATTTGGAATTCCTTGTTTACCTTACTGCTATTGTACCCAAATAATGTCAACGGGTAGTGCGGGCGATTGAGGCCCAACAGGTTGATATGGCTGATTAGTGGAGGGATAATTAAGAGGAGGAGGATGACCAGTGGAATAATTTGATTCATTCCGAAAACCCTTAGGAAGTATGAGGGAAATGTCTTGGACATGGAGACGGAGAGCTGGCTCGAAGAGATGGTGATAGCTTTCAGCTTGATTCGAGATCCAGTAGATTAATGGGTTCCTCTGGCCATGATCCAGATGTGGAGAGTGGCATGTCAGTGGTGGATGCTCTATCTCAAGGAGAAGATAAAAGCTGAGGTTTCATGGACTGACTTCGTGATGAAGTTTCGAGCATAATTACTTTCTTCCACGATGAAGGCTAAAAAGAGGAAAGAGTTTCTCTCCCTTCATCTAGGGAGTATGATGGTAAGGGAGTTGGGGATCAAGTTCATGTATCTCATTCGTTTCACTCCAGACCTATTCTTGGATAAGGATTCATTGTCAAGACGCTTAGAGAAGGCACTCCGACCTTCTCTTCAGTATGTTGTTACTCCCTTCACCCTACTGATGTACTTGAAGGTTCAGAAGAAGGATTAAGTGGTGGAGGGTATGCACATTATAGAAGGTGTGCTGCGAGAGGGGGTCCAGTTGATCTTGTCAAATGGTAATACCATCAGTAGTAGGACTCTAGAATTAGGTTCTTCCAGGTTTCGGCTGACGGGGAGTAGACCTCCCCAATTCTAGTTCTGATCCCCTGGTCCTCGGCCTTTCTCTATGAGCCTAGGACTGAGGTGCTTTACTTGTGGCAGTCATGGGATCCTTTGGAATCAGTACCTAGACTGAGTGTAGTACAATGGGGGTGGGACGGTTCAACACCTAGCTTAGCAGCACCAATTTCCAGCCAGACCTTATCAGCAGTAGTAGTTGGGGTAGCGAGCTCCCGTTCCACCGAGAGAAGACATTGCAGGAGGAGGATGACCTTAGGGCGCTCCTCAGGGACCTTGATCGGGGCATGTCCGGGGAGGTGTCCAATAGCCGAGGGTTAGAGGAGCTGGTTGTGGGTAGTTGCATGTCACAGAGGCAACAGTTCTAGCAGGGTCAGAGGTCGTTCGAAATATGATCAGCCTATTTAGTACTCTTTCATGTGCCTTGTTTGATTCCAGAGCTTCGCACTCCTTTTTTGCACCCAGTCTATCCCATGCCTTGGATCTAGACGTAGAGAGATTCTTCAATCCTCTAGTGTTGAGCATGCCATTTGGAGGTCATAAGAGCCTATTTTATGTTTGTCGTGGGTATAGGCTGATGTTGGGCCACATCAGTCAAGTGGGGATCTCCTTATACTACAAATGTAGCCATACGATGCCATCCAAGGTATTGAATGCCTATTTTCTATGCACACTGTTATCGAATGATTCCTTAGAAGGGTTATGTTCTCAAATATGGGTGGACAACATGTAGCTTTTGTGGGTAAGCAGGGTTTCCAGGGGTATCTGGTGTGTGTATCCCCTTCTTTCCTTATTGTCTCAGATGTCAGTGGAGTCAGTAGAATCAAAAATGGTTGAAGTCCTTGGGATCTTCATTGAGTTTCTAGATTTCTTCCCTGAAGAGGTTGTGAATCTACCCCCTCGACGTGATTTTGAGTTTGGGATAGACCTGCAACCCGATGATCATCTTATTTCAATGAATCCCTATCGGATGGTGACTTATGAGTTACGAGAGTTGAGGATTCAGGTTGATGGACTAATGAAGAAGGGATTCATCCGACTAATCATGTCACCATGGGGTGCTCCAGTCTTGTTTTTGAAGGAGGTATATGGTGGTCTCAGGATATGCATAGAATATATAAGACTAAATCAGGTGACGGTCAAGAACTGTTACCCTCTCCCAAGGATCAACAACATTTTTGAATAGTTAGAGTGGGAAATTTGGTTCTCTAAGATCGACCTATGGTCTGGATATCACCAGTTGAGGGTGAAGGATAGTGACATCTTGAATATTGCCTTTAGATGAAGATATGGGAACTTTGAGTTTGTGGTCATGTCATTTGGCATTACAAATGCACTAGTTGTGTTCATGGGGCTCATGAACTCTATTTTCTATGAGTATCTAGACCGGTTCGTAGTCATTTTCATCGACGACATCCTTATCTACTCAAGGATATAGGAGTACCGCATCGATCATCTAAGGAGAGTTTTGGAGGTCCTCCGACACCACCAGCTCTACGGGAAGTTGTCCAAGTGAAAGTTCTGGACATGATTGGTGCACTTCCTTAGACATGTGGTGTCCCAGCAGGGAATAGCAGTGGACCCATTGAAGGTTGAAGTGGTTTTTCCTTGGGCAGCACCCAAGAACGTGGTAGTGGTTTGTAGTTTCCTGGTATTGTCACGTTACTACCGGAGGGTCGTTCCCGACTTCTCTTGAGTTGCAGCACCCTTGATATCCTTGACAAGAAAAGATTAGGTTTTCATATGGAGTGATCAATGCCAGGCATCTTTTGGTTATCTAAAAGGGAAGCTGGTCAGTTCCCCAGTGATGATATTTCCATAGGAAGGGGTAAAGTTTGAAGTATTATGTGATTCTTCTAGTCTAGGCTTGGGGTGTGTACTGATGTAGCATCGGGGAGTGATCTCTTACAGGGCTAGGCAGTTATGTCCCCATGAATGTAACCATGCCACCCATGACCTAGAACTTGAAGTATTGGTGTTCACACAGAAGTTGTGGAGGAATTACCTAATTGGGTAATGCTTCATGGTATTCATAGATCACAAGAGCTTGAGGTATGTCTTCTCCTAGCAAGACCTGAACTTGTGGCAGTGGAGGTGGATGGAGTTTCTTTAAGACTAAAACTTTAAGATCTCCTACACCTTAGGAAATGGGAATGTGGTGGATGATTCCTTGAGTAGGAAATCATAGAAGGATGTGGTTCGGGGGTCAACAAATGCTTGAAAAGCAATGGAGGAGTTGGCTTCTTTACATATGGGCATGAGAGTAGAGGATGGTAGAGGCTTTCAGTTTCAGATGACAGTGTATTCTTCCTTGGTACGATAGGTGTAGGAGTCTCAGTGGAGAGACTTAGAGGTTTAAGTGATTCATGATCACGTTAGCCAAGGTGATGCACTGGATGGATGGTAAGAGGATGGTTAGAACTGAATATTGTTTCGTGGGAAGCTATGTGTCCCCGGGGAAATGTGAGAGATAGTTCTCGTTGAGTTCCATAAATCACCTATGGTGGTATAACCAAGAATTACCAAGAAGTACCATGGATTTATAGGTTAGTTTTGGTGGCCCAAAGTGAATCGGGTCGTGGCGGAGTTTGTGGCAAAGTGCCTCGTGTGTCCGTAGGTGAAGGATGAACATCATGTTCTTAGTGGTCTGTTGCAGCCCTTAGATGCTCCCAAGTGGAAGTGGGATGAAGTCTCAAGGGATTTAATCATAGTACTAACCAGACCTAAGAGATTATATGATTCCATCTAGTTATTGGTGGACTGTTTGACGAAATCATCTCACTTATTAGCAATTAAGGAGTCGAGCGCAGTGGATGCCTTGGCATAGAAGTATGCGGGTGAAGTTGTGTTGCTACATGGAGTTCCCAAAACCCTCATTTAGGATAAGGATACATGCTTGACTTCCTGAGTATGGAGGGTATTACAGTGTGATTTTGGCACCCAGATATGCCTTAGAACTTTTTTCCACCCTCGGATAGATGGGAAAACAAATAGGACCATCCAGACATTGGAGGATATGCTGCGAGCATGTGTTATGGACTTCGGGGGATCATGGGTACGACACTTTCCTCTAGTATAATTTTCCTACAATAATAGGTATAAATCTACCATTGTAATGGAACCGTTCAAATCCTTGTACGAGATACCGTGTTATTCACCCATGTGTTGGACATAGGTTGGGTAGTTATGTGTTCTTGGCCTAGAGGTGGTGCAGATCATGACGGAGAAGGTTCAGCATGTGCGTGAGAGGATGAAGGTGGATCAAGACCAACAGAAGCCATATGTCAGTCATAGGAGGAGACCCTTGGATTTCTAAGTTGGGGAACACATGTTCTTAAAGGTCTCCCCTCAATGTGGGCAGTGGAGGTTTGGAAGAGGAAGTAAGCTTTCTCCCAGGTTCATCGGACACTTCGAGGTGTTGGGATGAGTCGGCGAGGTGGAATATCAGCTAGCACTACCACCACTGTGGTAGAGTATCCACAACATCTTTCATGCATCTCAGATCTTTTTGTATCTACATGATGACTCCCAAGTCCTTGACTAGGGAGAGTTGAATGTCTAGGATGATGTGACGTTCATGGAGCGACCTGTAAAAATCAAGGATTGTAAAGAGAAGGTTCTTAGTGGGAAGACAATTCCCTTGTTTCATGTGTTGAGAAGGAATAGTGGCCTCAAGGAGAGTACCTCAGAACAGGAGACACATATGGGTGCCCAGAACCCAGAGCTGTTTTGAGTTTTGATCTTTTTCTTTCCTTGTGGTTTGTTGTGATGTAATGGTTGACCTTGCTTGCTATAACATGGGATGTTTCCCTTGTTCTCTGTATGTGTATGAAAAGTCTAGACTGTGGAGAGGGGAGAACCCGATCCCTAATCAATACTCATTAATGGGGATGTGATTAAACCCGTGCGGGTGAGTAATTTCTAATTAAAGTGGATAATATCTTGACATAGAGGAAGGAACTACCTAATCCATATTTATGGACAGTGTGACCCTTTTTGTGTTTGTGTGGTTACTTGGGGGAGAGGAGTGGTAGTGTTTCTATAGTTTTTCAGGAGATATATGTGAGATAGATGCTCTTTGATGTTGAGGTTTTTTCTATATTTTGAAAAACTCTAGGGTGGTTTGTCCCTGAGAGGTATCTTATGAGGTGGTTGTTCAGACCCCTCTCTTTTCTATGGGTTTACTCTTGAAGTATTGAGGGAGATAATAGTTTGAGAGGTATCTAATGTAATTTCTTGGACCATCCTGGTCTATTAATTTTTCAAATTATTTACTTTAGGGTGTCCTGGACACCATTGATGAGTCAGGAGGGCATCGGTGTCGGCGGCAGGGTGTCGTTGTGGTGTCACCAATGGGTTTCACTGATCAGAGTGTCACCAATCAGTCTCACTGATGGTGTGTCACCAATTAGTCTCACTGATCAGTGTTTCAGTGATCGGTGTGTCACCCATCAGTTTCACTGATCGGTGCCGCACTCGAACGGTGTCACAGAGGGGTGTCGGGGTTCTTTCTCCAATTACCCCTAAAGCCTCTTTTTAAGTTTTAATACCTCTTTCAAGGGTATTTAAGGATTTTTTACAGACCAGAACTGATATCTTAAATCCTCTATGAGTGGGGAGACCCCCAATTACCAAAATGTGTGGTCTATCACACCCTTTTCTACATTTTCCAGCCTCCGGTGTTTTTCAGTTTAGCCCATGTTACATGTTTTCTCTATTTAAAGGAAATCTATTAACTCACAGTTGTTATCTCCACCATCTCCAAGGAGAATTATTGAATATCAATTAATCCCAATGTGTGAAACCATCGATCCACATGGTTGATCCACGATATGACTTTTAAGTACATAGAAAATGTCTCCCTGATTTTAGGATATGGACTCTCTTTAAGCTGATATCCTCTATTCCCTTTTCTTTTTTGTTTCTCTTCATGCGACTCCAGACTTCCTCCCGAGACGAATCACACACCTGTGTTGGACCTCTTTTTGCTCATCCTTGGAGTTATTCTAGAAAGTCGTGCTTCCCTAGTTCTTGGTGCAAAGGGATAACTTTGATCCTTGGTCATCCAGGTAGGGGGTTTTCCTTCATCTCTCTTTACTGTGCATCATGCGAGGTGGGTATGATGATGATCCTCCAGGACGTAGATGAATCCGAATTTAGGGAAGATAATAAACAAACTTTTAAGGAATGAAGGGGGGGGAATTTGATGATGTTGTTGTGTTATAACTTTTTTTTAATGTTTTGAATTGTATGGGCTTATGTCCACTAAAAATTGTGGTCGTTGGTGGTCCTTTATTATGCACTAATGAAGCTCTCTTTTTCGGGACAATCTAATGATTCAATGGCTATAACATGGAAACTGGTTAATCACGTAAACTTAGTTTATTAAATGGATTCCCGATAATTAAGATCCCATGTTTTATCACCCCGTTTAACCAAATGGAAAGAAGTAACTTAATGAATGGTGTGTCTAAATCTGAAAACTCCCTTGATTTGTTCTGTTAATATGTATGGTTGCTCTGTTTGATACCTTGTGGGGTGATATAGAGGGAAATAGAACCTCTAGCTGAGAAGTTATCGGTTGCATGTCTGAGGCCATGTGGAGCCTATATGTTGGGGCTAGGTTTGGTTCCAATATGTCGAGGGATCTTATAGATCCATTTTGATTTTGTTACTTTACAAGAGAACTGGGTGTGAATGCTTAAAAGCATGTTTGGCCATTTTTCCTTCAGTTTTTTTTCTTGTGGTTATGCCTGTTAGTTTCCTGATAGTAGAGGAATTTTTTAAAATGAATTACTTGAATATGATAACAAGAATGGGTACAATGGGGGATTTTTTTATAGGAATGGGTTGTGCTCTGGTTGTGGTTATTATGTATTTGTGCATATAGGGATGGCAATGAGAGTGGTTGTGTACGGAATGGTTGTTTGTTTCAGAACCCTTAGGTGGGGATGAGTTCTTGATTACCTATATGTATAATATTTAGTTCTTATGTTTCTTATATGCACCCCACCCATGTTGATAACTTCTTTCCAAACACCCCCATTTCATAGGGGAGGGTGTTTTTTCCAACATTCCTATGAGTGGATGGTTATTATATCATTTCTACTCTATCTCCTAGGTAGCCCAAGACTTTTCAGGTGGGATATGATGGTCTAAGGTTCATTATGTCCTGAGATTCTTCAGGCATGGTGTGTGGTGGTGGTTGGCCCAGGTGTGCACGGGCAAGTTTGTCTCCCAAGTGTCTTCGGGATGAGAAATAGGTGACTTCGGGTGTGGTGGTGGTTGTTGTGGCCCAGGCGTCTGTGGGAATGGTTATGTGTGGTTGTGGTGGCCCAGCTATTTTCAGGCGTGGTTATGTGTGTTTTTGGTGGCCCAAGTGTCTACGGGTGGGATGTGTGGTTGTAGTGGCCCATAAGGTTATTGTTGGGGAGGTAGTGGGATTGTAGTGGAACCTGTGGGGGAGGTCTGACATGTAGGATGTCCTAAATAAATAGTGGGGAAGTGGTGCGGGGTACCGAAATATTGATGTTCTATTAATATTAATTTACCTGACTTGTGTTATTTGGGGAGTGTTCCTTGGTGAGGCTGGGTGGATAGTTTCCTTGCTAGGTGTTTTGGTTGTGTCTATTTCTCATGGGGCAATAGAATGTCTTCCCACTTGTGCACAAGAGCTTTTGGTTTTCCCTATTGAGTATACCTATATACTCACCATACTTATATAAAAATTCTTTAAGGTTTCTAGGAGGACTTTGAGGACCATGTCGAACCTTACAAGCTTGGGCATCTTGATAGTCATCGTTGCTGCTTTTCATTCTCTTGGTATTTTATTTTGGAGTTTAATTGTACCTTGTAACACTTTATTTCAAATATGCATGTGCGAAAAAGGTTTATAGCTTTAATTTTATTTCATTCTTGGTAATTTTTTTGGATTTACCATCTTATCTCCTAATCTTGTTCTACAAAAATGGTAATGCCTTCAATATTACATGAGATTTCAAACCCTTGGTGTCAGTTGCCACTCTGGGGCCTATTGAAGGTGGGACTCGGGGGTCATTATCTATCCTTTAGCTTAAATAAGGAAGGGTCTGGTAGTTTTATGCCCCTTCCCACATCTTGGTGAAGGCGGGTCATGACAATGTGATTCTCTAAAAGTTGATTCTAGAGCTTCATGCATGAAAAATCATCTTTAATACTCATTATTTGGAGAGAAAGATGAATTTGTGGTGGAAATTGATTAAAGAATGAAACTCTACTTTTAAATTAATTATGTTTACTTATGCTATTATTCCAATTATTAAAGGAATTCCTCAACTCTATGAAAAGAATCTAAAAAAATGTTATATGTTTACTTTTCTTAATGAGAAATCTATGACCTTTTTAACCCATAAAAGATTTATGGTTTTATGAGTGTTAAATTTCTCATGACCAGGTTCTATATACCTATCCATCAGAACTTGATAGTTAGTTTTCTCTTCCAGGTCTATGTTTTCCAACATGGAACCCCAATATGTATTATCTCAGGTGACTATTGTACTTTCCTTTCTTTCTTTTGAAGTGGAAGTTTTATTAATATTATTCTGATGTGGGGTTTGAATAAATTTATTTTCATAATTCAAACCCCAATTTTTTAATCCCATGTTAAAATGTATAGGAAAAAATTTATTAAAGGGGGAGAATGTAACATCCATAGTTTTTTAAAGGAAACACTATGTTTGATAGTGAACATGATATGCCACATTGAGCTTAAACGAACAACTAAATATTATTATTTAAATGTTACCATTAAACTAGCCATTATAATAGAGGGAATGAAAAATATTAACTAAATTATATGTTTTACATATATATATAATTCTTTTAATAATTAATTATAAATTAATATAAACCCTTTTTAAAATAAAATAAAATGTTTTTCTAAAAACCTATTTAAATGCGTACAAGTGTGGTTTATACCAATAAAAAATAAAATCACTCTTTTTGGTTTATATTAATGAAATATATATGTTATATATTAAATAAAATATCTAAAATTCATCTTATATTTTTTTGAACATGATAAAAGAACAAATCCAATTTAATATCTAAAAGGAGTATTTTTCAAAAAAGGCAATTTTGCATCCTTTTGATGGCACACCTGTTTCAAATATAGTTTTTTAAAACTTTATAAATTCTATTTGAAAACTATAATTCTTATTCAAAATTAGAATATAAAAATTTACTTTGTTTTAATTTTTTGTATTTTTCTGATAAGATTCATTTTTGATAAATAGTGAAAAAATACTGTATTTCAATTAAAAACTTCTTTTTTGCATAATTTATTTATATTTTTAGATCATATTTTAGATTGGTTTTAAAGTATAATTAGATTATTATTTTATAATTTAATCCAATTTAGGCCATTATAATCAATTTTACATTGAATTTGGATATAAAAACATTCTAATATTTTAGACATTTTTACTTTAAAACCATGTTTTCTTGATCCGTCAATGGGGTTAATTTTTATTTAATTTCTAAAAATTAGGTGTTTTTGAATTTTGAAAAATATATTCCAAATTTGGAATTATAAGGTCCATATTTAGAAAAATAGTTCCATTTTACTTTTTGTAAAAAAATATGAATAGTGAATTTGGTAATTTGGTAATTTTTATTACCACAATTAATGGTAGATGGGGTTATTAAGGGTAAAATAATGTTATAAATATTATAAAATTACTCTAAAACTTGTACTAATTTTATTTGGAGATTATTTTTCATAAATAAGCATTAAATTATTAGTTATGAGACAATTTATGGTCTTTTTGATGAGAATATAATCTTTATAATATTATATTCAAAGGAAAGTCAATTTTGTCATACTTTTGTTTTTAACAAGAGAAATATTTTTAAAACAGGGTTATATAAGGGATATGTTCAACTATAAATAGTATTTATAAATATAAAATTTTTGTCTACATCATGGTAATTCATTTATAATTTTTAGTGATAAAATAATCACCTTAAATAGTGACATAATAGTGAAGCAGTAATAGTTTAATTAATGGAATAATCAAATAAAAGATATTAAAAATATTAAAATAAATATAATTTGATATAATTAATTTCATCCAAAAAATTTATGGATTACTTTGTTAGTTTAGTGATGAGTTAAAATAGTTGGTTCTAATATATCATGTCGTTATGATATTTTTAAAAAGTCAAGTAATGAATAGTATCAAAATTGACATTAATGATATTTTAAAATAAATAATATTTTATTAAGTGATATAAAATTCAAAAAAATATATAATTCATCAAAATAATTGGTATAATTATCAAAATTTCATAAATTACTCATTTTTTTCATTTTATAGTAATTGTATTAACCCTCAAAGTGTAAATTACATGATATCATGGTAAGAATTAAAATGGTTAAATAAGGGTTAAAGCTAAAAGATAAGGATTAAAAATGGTAAAAACATATCTAATTTTTATTTGATGAAGTGATTTAGACACATAAACATATCATATTATAAATAAATCAGTTTTCAGTCAATTTAAATATAAAATTAATTTAATATTTTTAAAAATTCCAAGAGTACCCCTCCCCTCTCCTATAAAAGGGAGCCCATTATTATGTATTCCTAACACTCAAAAACCAATTTTTTTGGGAAAATGTACTCCAAAATACATTATTATAATCTATACTCACATTCTAGATGCCTTAGTTTAGGAAAAACACCCTCCTTAGAGGTGTTAAGGTGTTAATCAAAGGAGATCGTCTGAATAAGAGGTATCGTTTTTAATTAAGTATTTCTATTTTATTTTTTCTTACACTTCCTTAAAATTTTATTCTAGAATGATGAAATAATAACTCCAATATACTAAATATAATTAGTAGTTATTATGTTAATATAATCACCAAAATCCATCTCCACTTCCATCAAATGTGAAAATAATTAATCGTTCATGTGCATGGAGAAATACCACCTCACGAACCGATATAATTAGTTTTCCATTGTCGTCTCACAATACTGGTCATAATTATGGAATTAATATTTATATATGATATTAATGAATATTTATCATTATTTAATAATAATATATCATTTACATTCTTACCTTTCCAAGCACACAAAAATGATAACATCGTTCGTGATTACCTGTGAACTGTCACCTCCATGAAGTGATGTGGTTCATTTTTCATCACCACATAACATGCATGATATATATAATTATATTTAAATGATTAATATTATATTTATTATATTAATATCATTCTGTAAATATAAAATAATACTTACCTTTTTTCTATAAATATCATTGAAAAATTGAGATGTTACTCATACTTACGTACGACTTACCATCTCCATGATTGTAACATAGTTCATTTTTCATATCCCTATGTAATGTATGGATTTAAATTTTATTATTATGTCGTGAATATTATTCTATAGATAATTTAATAATGACCACTTTTGACTTTATAAATCATACCAAATTCATTTTGGACTTAGGTACCGAATATCATCAAAACATCTGACATAATCATAAATAATTAAGTAATTGTCATAAAATGATAATAAGTTGTGTAAAAGGAATAATAAATTTGAAAAAGATTCTCAAGATAGTAAATAATTAACCTAAGTTTATTATTCATGAATATAAATAACATACGTGATGAGTCAGACTCAATGTAAGGGACTTCGTCTGAATCTACTTTCATTGAGGCATATCTTGATGTTATACACCTATTATATCCTATAAGGTGTATATAAACTCTTTACTATATTCTGATGATATTAAATGTTTTTTTAAATTTTATTATTTAATGATTTTTATAATTCAATTATTTCTCAATTGGTAAGATACTCTTTAACTAAAACATCATTTTAAATTTTTTTAAAAATTATTCTTCTAAATCATTCTATTTCAAGTACATGTTTTAAAAATGGTTTTTATGAATGTATTTATATGGGAATGAATGTCTTAAAATTTTAATTGGAGAATTTCTCTCAAATGTTTCAAAGTGTTATGGGACACTTTGAATCAAATATCTCTTTTTAAATGTTTTAAATGGGTTTTTAAAAATGGATTGATTATTTATATAAGATGAAATGTTTTCTTATGAGTGTAAATGATATTTTAAGAGTGATATGTTGAAAATTGAAATCGTTTATGTGTTATGATTATAAAATGGTACTTCGACATTTGATAGGTGGTTACGTGATAAATCAAGGATGTGCGGTTCTGTGATAAATCAAGTATTGGTGGTTACATTACAACCTCCAATGCATTGGGTATGGAAGTCAGCCTTATGGTTATTCCATTTTTAAGAGTGACATGTACAGAAGTTGACTGTATGGTTATTCCATTTGAGTTCAATAAAGTCCCAAGTTACCTAATTATATTTTATATGCTTTCTTATGATTTTTCAGAAAAATAATTTTATTTTCAAAATGTAAAATAATGATATTTTTGAAATGATGATCTCTTTTTTATTGTAAAAAGGTGTATTTTAAGGAAATTTTTTATGGGATTTCACTGGGATAATGGTTTCTTTCCTTTTAAGTCCCTTAATTAGATTTTATTCTCATCCCATGTTTTAAAAAAAATCATAAGGTTTAAGGAAGAGTTGGGACAAGGATCAGATCAAGGGAAAATTGTTAAGATATATCAGCATAAGAAAACATGTTTTAATTTAAATACTTTTGTTTTATAAAAAAATGGATACGTAGTATAAGTGTCCACTTTAAATGTATGGATTTACTATATAATATTTATTCATAATTCTCTAAAACTCTAAAACTAAAATATCTTTGGGAAAAGAATGCAATTTCATGTTTTAAAATAACTAGAATATGTAATTTTTAAGGTCGGGTCCTTACAATTTTGGTAAGCTCATTTGTTTTTATTTTACTTATCATTAAATTTTTCTACTAATATAGTTGTTTGCATTCTTATCAGATAGAATATGATATACCTAATACTGGAGGATCCATTAAAAATGTTTAGGTTTAGCTACTAGGAGATGGAGGGATTTTAAATCAATCCTCATATTAGAATTCATTTTTGGGGATAAACATTATCAAAATCCATGAGATATATATTCATTTCTTTATGAAGATACATGGAAGAAGTTTGTTTAAAGTAGATTAGAAGAATAGTTTTTGGTATGTTATGTTATATTTTAGAGTTTTTTTATATTAATGATCACATTAATGATTTATTTATTCATAATTTTTAGAAAATAAGTATGTCTCATTAGGATATACAATCCAATGACATATACCATCATACTTTATCTCATGGAGGGTATATGTTATTGGAATAAAAAATGATAGTTGAAAATTTTCAAAAACTGAGATCTAAGTCTTCAAGCTCAGTAGAGGTTGACCCCCCCCCCCCCCCCCCCGCCCTAACAAGACATGAAAAATGGAAGAGGATATGAATAAGAAAAAATGATAATATCTTATGAAAGAGTCAAGAGTTATAACTAAGAGAATTATAAGAAGTTATTTAATTTATTCATGTTCTTTAAGTTAATAAAATCATTATATAATGTTATTCACTGTTAAATTTTTTAAATGTTCTATACATGATTCTTTGGAGGAGAAAAGCCTACAAGAGATCTTCATGGTTGAGGGTTAGAAATATATTTTAGCTAGAGTTTTGGGAAAGCCAAAACACCCATGTTGTGTATGTTGATACTTGACAAGTATATCGATAAGAAACATTTTTGGTCATTTTTAAACCTCTTCAATAGAGGATTATTATAAAATAAAAGTAGAATATTTGTAAGATAAAGTTAATGATATGGGTAAGAAAATGGAGGATAGGAATAGATCTTTGATACAATCCATGTTTGCATACATAAAAAAGAAGTTTCATGTTGATGATCCCACTCCTCCACATCTACCTATAGTTCTCACTCCTCCACCTCCAACTATAGATATCTCTCCTCCACCTTCTACTTATCCTATTACTGCACCTCCTCCTATACATTTTCCCATTTATTATGACTTATATGTTGATTATTCCCAGTATCATATTGTTTAATATGGGATTATATATTATTTTAATGATATCATTCATCATCAACAGATTGAGATAGATAATATTATGGTCACTATATAGGATATTATAGATAGATAAGAAAAAATATAAATTCCTACATATGAGGTTAGTAGATTTGTAAAAAGTATTGACCATTTTTTAGTTTTTCCATCTAGACTTGTTCGATAAATTACCATTTTTGTATGTGAATATTATATCATTTATTTAGTACTGGTGTTAATTTTTGGTTAACATTTTAATGTTTATATATTTATATATATCTTTTATAGGAATAATTTAAAGGTAAATACATATTGTATAGACAATAACAAGTATAGGCTACAATGAATTCATATACAACTTCTTCATCTCTTAATAAATTATCAACATATTCAAATTTGTTGTTAGATGTTTATGAAATTCCAATGGAATCTTAAATGTATGGTCGTTCAATGATTGTGATGCTTTTAAAAAAATATATCATGGATCTTGTAACTTGAGATGAGTTTGGTATCAACATTAAGAAAATATTTTCAATCTAAGTTGATTATCATACATCTTTCAGTTCTTTTAATTTATTGAAAATTTATACTTATGTTTGTTTTGTATTAGGTAACTTTATACAATTTTTATGTAGTATTATATGACATAATTATATATATTTATGAACCCAAAATTTATTTCACCTATAGTGAGGGAAATGATAGATGTAGAAAGAAAATTTTATATTGTTGAAATACTTTAAAAGAATGCAGTTATTTAGTGTTCGATGATTCCTTATCTTCAAGAGTATGAATCATATATCTCATAAATTTTTATATCTCTTAAAATAATATCCACTCACACTATATTTTTTTGTATATTAGTGTCCATTGGATATTGGGTATTTTTTTCAATAAAGAATATACTTTAATAGTTATGATCTATCTATGGTGAAGTGAGAGATAATTTTTAGAATGTATTGAACAAGTAAGATTTAATATTTCAATACTTGTATATATTATAATAGAATTTAAATTTATTTCAAATATATTTTTTTCAAATAGGGCATAAAATTTATTTATAGAGACCAAAATAATGAATCTCTCAAAGATCAAATATGTTAAACCAAATGTGACTTTTCATTTATAATTCCCACATTTTAGTTGTAGGTACATAAAGTGTTATTTTGAATTAAAAAATATATTTTTAAATAGAGGTGTCATAATCAAGGATTAAATGAATTTGGATAAAATGTTCAAATATTTACATTTGAAATAATTTCAATTTGGACACTTATAAAGTTCAATAAGGTTTGATTTCAATATAAACACTTACTTTATTTTTTTCATTTTTTTATTTAGAATACATGTTAAATGATATATTTTCAATTTTTAGCTTTTTTATGACCCTTGGACTTATACTGGGAAAGATCAAAGACACTTATAAATTGAATGGGATAATTATTTCATAGGTATAATTGGGTTTTAGTTTATTTATTTTATACATTGTAAATTTTAAATTTAAAAATATAAATGTTTGGGTTGTTGTGTATACTATTTTTCTATTTATATAATGTTATTTTATTCTTGTAGTTATAGGGGATTTTATTTATATAATTTTATAAAAACATTATTTTTCGCATCGGTTTGTATATAATCTATGTGGAAAACATTTTATTCTTATTTTTCATGTCAGTTATATCATAACCAGCAAGAAAACATAAAAATAAGCTTTATCACATTGGTTTTTTTTTAAAAAATGATGTGATAAATGGATTACCATGTTAATTATTATATAAAATATATGGAAAACAAAACTGAAATTTAAATTTTTTGGATACGGTTTACCACGTTGGTTATTTCATAAACTACATAGTAAACCATCTCCAAAAATTGTTTTTTACTTTCATATTTAATATCGATTTTTTGAAAAACTAACATTAAAATACAATATAATATACTTTTTCATGTCAGTTATGGGAAAACCGACGTGATAAATTCTTTATAAATTTTTTTTTCTAAAAATAACTGATGTTATAAATTATTTATCACATCGATTTTTCATAACTAATGTGATAAACCTCCTCAATATTTTTTTATTTATAATGTTGGTTATTGTCAACTGATGTTAAAAACATATTTAAAACATCACCTATAATATTTTTGTGGGTAACTAACGTTAAAAACCAAAAAAAAATTATGTAAAAACACCTTTTGCATTGGTGATGGTGTGACCGATATGACTCAAAGTATGTGTTTTTAGTTTAAAAATGACATTATATTTAAAAACATGTGTCACTCACTAAAAACCTATAAAACACGATAGCGTTTTATTGATATTTTAATAAAATTATTAATATATCATTTGTGATGTCTGGGAATCATCTGCATGTCAATATGACACAGAGTGTGTCTGGTATGTCTCAATGCACATTTTTTATTTAAAATCAACATTTTATTTCAAAATGCATAACATATACTTAAAACAAAGAAAATGAACTTGGATTGTATTAACACTTTAGGAAAATGATCTTTAAATCATTTGTGACGTGTTGGAATCAACCACACAATAATATGACACATAGTGTGTACGGTATGACTTGAAGTGTATGTTTTCAGTTTAAAAGTGATATTTTATTAAGGCATTTCTTTATATTCATGTTCAATTTATTTCTTTACAATATTTAAAACCTAAGAATTTTTTTTATAGAGGTGCACTATTTTTATCAAGATGGGGTGGTTTGTTTGGAAACTAGTAGTATGATCAGTCTCTTTTGATAGGGGGTCGGGGTCCAAAGACAATTAAACATTAATGTTTTTGAATTTTTTTTATGTTTGTGATAAACTTTTTGTACTAGTGTAATTGTAAAAAAGAAATGTTTGAAACGTTTTTACTATAGTGTTTCCCTATTACATATTTCTCTTTTAAAAGTGTTGGAAATTGGAATTATCAATGCTAAAAAATCATTATTAATATAAGCAGTGTTAAAAGGCTCAGCCTTTATCTGCACCAAAACAAATGTGCTTATAAAGGAACCCTTTATCGGCATTTTTTTCAGCACTGATAAAGACCCCCTCTATCAATACTTTTTTATCACTTATAAAATTTGAAGAAAAAAATAAGCACTTTCCACCCCCCCCCCCCCCACCCCTGAATCGCTCCCACTCTCACACACATCCCTTTTTCAGTGCTCACAATGCCCTTTTGTCAATGTTTTTCCATCTCCTAGCTTCATGTTCACCACTACGCACACCTAGAGTCAATCTTGTGACCTCCCATGTGAAATTGGAATGCCTTTAACATTACCCCAAGATTGTTTTATTGTATATTTGACGATTTTCCTATTTATTTATTTAAATATTTTTTATTCATATATTTATTAATATTATATAATTATTTTTAAATACATTTATAAAATATATGTTTGTGTGTGTGTGTGATATATATATACGCACACACTTATATTTATTTAAATATATTATAAATTACCTTCATTTATATATATTAGAATATAAATATAAATATATATCCATTTATTAATGCACACACATGTTTATATATAAACATTATATATGACTTTTTATAAGTATATATATTCATATATTTTGTTAATGTAAAAAAATGGTTAGATTTTTTATAAAAATAAAAAAGATAATAATTATTACAATATTATTTATATAACAATTTTTAAATACATTTTTAAAATATTTTTATATATTAGATATTTTGATATAAATTTTATACATTACATAAATATTTATATATTTATATATTTGCATGTATATTTATACATATTTATATATAATTGTATATTTAGATATAGATTTATTATAATGTATTTATAAATTTTTTTTATAAATATTTATTATAAATACATTTCTATATTATATTTTATGATAATGATATATTTATAAAAAATAAAATAATATATGATGTATTTACACAATATTGACACACACACACATAGACACACATGCACATATTTACACACACATAAACATTTATATTTTTCACATACATGCATAAAATATTTGCATATATGTATTTATTTACATATATTAGAATGTATGCATAAATATATATTTATTTATTAACACACACATATTTATATATAAACATTACTTGTATAAGTATATATATTAAGGCATTTTTATAAGGCAGATAAATGGAACATTTTTTTATAAATAAAATGAATAATAAATTTTTATTTCCATATGGTTCATAGGATTAAAAATAAATTTTTATGTAAATTATTTTAAATATTTATTTGTAAAATTTATTTATTATATATAAATATAAGTAGATATGAATATATTTAATTATAAATAAAATATAATATGAAAAATGATAAAATTTCAAAACCATAATATCTATTTGAATGTAAAGCCTGAGAATAAATATAATCACCACTAAAAAGGGATAATAATACCCTCTTAATTAAATTTTAAATCCCATCGAATATTAAAAAAAATTAGGGTATATCAACTAAAAAATAGGTTTTAAAGTCCTTTCACAACTTTTTTGACCTAAAAAACAATGATCAGGGCTCCCCTAATCAACACGACGTAGATCACTTCACATGCTTTGATTTGATATGTGGTAGATCCCAAATCGACACCCGGATCAAAAAATTTAACCGTTCTAAGCTCAAGTCATGTTTTCAACTTATCTTAGATCGTTCATTAGTTTATTTAATTTTTATGTTATCTAATTTTTATTAAATGAATATTACTCGATAACAGTTAAAAAATTATTAATTAATTTTTTTAATTATTTTATTTGGTGTCGCTGTGTGCTATTATTTTAGTAGCATAATCTTGTAACATTGGTATTTTCAATGTTATGAATAGTGCTAATAAAGTATCCCCTTTATCAGTGATTCAAGAATCACTGATAAAGGGCCTCCTTGATCAGTGATAAACTAATTCCAATAAAGGATCCTCTTTGTCAGCATTTTTTAGAGCCGATGAAGGACCCTTTTATTATTTCTATTTTTAGCACTGATAAAAGGCACCGGTTTTTAAAGAAGCTTAAAACAACATTGTTTTTTTATTACTGATGAAAACTATTTCTAATGGTGTTAAAAATCATATTTGTAGTAGTGAGGGGGTTTATTTGGAATTAATTAATTTCTAGGATTGATTTTTTTGGTTGTTCTACAACAAGTGGATGTCTTCTCATTTATGATTTTTCATGGCATACATATTAATTATACTAATTATAGATCAATGCTTTTTCAACCATCATATTATGGGTTTAAAAAAATAGTTTTATGATAGTGTTATTATATTAAAAAAATGGTGTATTTAAGATTTAAATAAACTGATATATTTAGAATATATAAGTAATAATAATAAATCTATAATTTCTGTAAAAGATATTATATTTTATTAAATAATCCACAAAAAATATTTTTTATTTATTATATAAAAATTTAGGCAGATTTTTTGTAATTTCCATGACTGAGGAGACACGGAAGAGAGAGATTTTTTATAATTTTCCAAAAATATTTCCTAAGGGGAATGTTTCCTAAAAGGTGGTTTTCCTTGAAACTCCTATAAATATGATCCAACTATGTATCTCATAAGCCATTAGAACCCTGAAACTGCTTCTACGATCCTTGATGAGAGAGTTGATTTTCCCGAAAGTGGTTGATTTGAGAGATCGTGATCCATCCATGGTGGTAGAAGATGGGTTTCAATGTTTAACCACTTTCCCCAGCATCAATATTTGGGCATACCCCATTGTAGATCATAATCATCAATATCCCTAGATGGTGGGCATCGAGTTCCACCACCACCACCTCCAACAATGGTACAATGTCGTACCCAACATCATGGGAGAGAAAATTGTCTCCCTCCTTTACACCCAACTGGACATTGGTGTCCCCGCAATATGGGGCAAGTGTTTCTAGGGTTTTGTAGCACTAATTTCTGAACCACTAGGCTTATCATGGAAATCATACGAATGATGGATCACATGTATCATGAGGTGTGGGTGGTGGGTGGTGGGTGGTGGTTGGTGTGGTGAAGGAGTCATCATCGATGGCAGTGGTGGAAGAGAAGGTGGTTGAAGGAGAGTTGGAGTTCTGTGTGGTGTGTCTAGAGGAGATGGTAGAAGGTTTTTTGGTGGTGTACATGCCCCACTCCCACACCTTCCATTGTGACTGTAGATACAAGTGGTTCAACACCCATCATAGTTTCCCCATCTCTCGCTTCATGGTACCTTTTAAGCTTTATAGGGTTTCTTAAGTTGGTGAATTTTAAAAAATTTAATGAGAGTGCTCATATTTTAATGTTGTGTGTTGTTGTCAATTTGATCATTTATACTAATTAGATTAAGATCTAAAACATATTTGGGGACCCATGTGAGGCATTATATTTTTAATTCCATTTCCATGATGTCTGATGAACATGTATATGAAAATTAAGTGATCAAATGGTGAGTGTGATTGGTTTTTTTTTTGTGATTAGATATCTGAGAGAAAAAGAAATGGAATGGAAAAAAATTGATATAAAATTGGGGGTTAATTTCAACTAGGGGGGTCAATGTTGTATGTTTTATCACATAATATTTATCATTGTAAAGAAGTTGGTCACACTCCTAATCTATATTCAGTATTCCATTGGTTCAACAAACAAATACATAGTGATAATAGTATTGAGTATGACATTGATTCAACAAATACACAGTCACAATAGAACTAAACACCCACAAAATTCAACCAAAACCCATAAAATCACTAAAAATTTCCATAACAACCATCTCCCAGACAAATTATGTTTTTAACTAGACAACTCGTCTAAAAAAATTTCCTTTCATTGCACCCATGTTTCACTAATCACCATAGTAATTCAACCCTTTTCCTTTAAAGATTAATCTATAAACATATCATGAAAAAAATTCTATATATTAGAGAGATAAACAAATATATAAACAATTTTAAAATAAATTCATCAGTATAGTTTTTCATCTTCATTATGTATTCCTATTATTATAGGTATTTGGTCAATCTAATTACACAATCATTACTATAAAAAAAAAACCCCATTAGATATCAAAACTGGATTTGGAAAATAAAGTAGTGGGTAATTTATTCTATCAATTAGATTGTAGATGAATCGATTAATATACAACTTAAAATTTATATGGACTAGAAAATATCCATTGTGAAAGATATTGCAACATGGTAACAAGGCAGTTACCCTATATAAAGGTTAAAATAGATAATAAATTACTACTTTCTAAATCAATAACTATTTTTTCTAACAAAAAACCAAATGATGAGGAAGTCGGTTTTAAGTACCAGTAAAGAAGACATGGTTTCCCTTTGTTTATCAGTGTAATTAGTTCCAATTGAGTCCAAAACATGCAATTTCTTTGTCTCAAATCTAGCATAGCAAAAAAACAAGTGAAGAGTCATCAAAGTGGGGGAAAACAATTTGGCACTCTGTGATGTTTTATCCAACAACATTAGGCATGAAATAGATCAAAAAATCGGTGACTTTCCACTCTTCCTTATGTGAGGTAATATTATCCTACAAAAGTAGAATATCCAAATATATAAAACATAATATAAAAGTTTTTTGTACATCAATATATGCCTAATATTAGTTCCATGAATAATGGATCAAATATGTGTCTAGCCACTGTTCTGGAATATTTCAGATCATTCACAAAAGTTATTTCAATCATGGTCACCATTTGTGATTCTGAAATTTTTATTCATATGTTACTGATTATTTATCATAAAATAGTTGATTGTAAAGGATTAATATACTAACCTTGTTATTGACCCATTCTATAGGGCCTAAACAATGACACTCATGTTTTTTCAGATAGAAATTATACATGTCAAAAACAACTCTACATTCAAACCCCATTCCATAACTATATGAAACACATTTCAATACAATTACATTTTTTGAAATATGAATATGATTATATACTACTTCTATTTTCCTCCATGATGCCTTCCCAAGGTGAAAAATTCATAAACCCACCTTTTAAAGTCGAATCAACCTTTGAGAGGTTGTTGAATGTAGGGTGTCCATTTCTTAGTCTTATTTCATTGTGGCCTCTTAGGAGGCATGCCTGTATATGAGTCTATCAATCTTAGTTCATAGGAAACTTTATCCAATTCCACTTCATCTTCCTCATTTACTTCCACTACTCCCCCCCCCCTATTCTTCATCACTTTCCCCACCTACCTCCAACACATTTTCCTCCTCTTCATCTTCCCCCTCCTCTCCAACTTCATCTATCTCCTTCACTTCCTCTTCAAGCTACTCTAAATTCTCATAAAACTATCCATAATCCTATATTTCTTCCTCTAGGACATGATAAAATATCTCCACTTCAGAAGTAGAGGATCTAGATAGTAAATTACATTGTACTCGAAGGATTTTATCCAGATTCTCATTAACACCCTTAATATATCCATTATATAAAACATTGATATCATAAAATATATTATGGTGATAAAAATGTTTGTAATGGAAAGAAATATAAATTTTCCAATTAAATGATCTAGATAATAACATATGGGTATCTAGAATGAGTATTTCAAAATAAACTAACATCAATATTATAGAAATTAACATATAGAATCCCCAATTTAACACTGAGAATCCAGATTTTAACACTAGCCCTCTGGTTTTTAACACTAACATTTTAGACAATAAAATAAAGCCTTTCAATTGAACATTTCAAAGTTGGTAACACTAAAACACCACATTTTAACACTATAATTCTAGGTTTTAACACTGTAAATACACATCTAAACACATGGTCATTTCTAATGAGGCTTTCAAGGAATTTAGCATCAAGCTATCAGAAATTAACACTGACCATTCGCAATTTAACACTCAACATCTAGATTTTAAAATTGGGCATTCGCATTTTATATTTAACAGTAATAGATACAAATAGGAATATTTTTAATTAAACACTCTAGATAATAATACTAAATTTCTAAATTTTAACACTATAATTCCATGTTTTTACACAGAAAATATGCATAATGGCATATGAGAATCAAAAAGGATGATTTCAAAGTACTTAATATCAAGATTATAGAAATTCACACAGAGAATCCCTAATTTAACACTATGCATTCATATTTTAACACTAACCCACCTATTTTTTAACACTAACATTTTAGAATTGAAAATAATTTGTTCAATTGAACATTTCAAAGTTGGTGACACTAAAATCCCACATTTAAACACTATAATGCCAGGTTTTAACGTTGGAAATACACATCTAAACACATGGGAATTTCTAATGATATTTTCAAGGAATATAAAATCAAAATACCTAAAATAAACACTTACCATCCACAATTTAACACTCAATATCCATATTTTAACATTGGGAATACAAATTTTATCTTTAACAAAAACAGATGCAAATATGAAGCTTTTAATTAAACACTCCAACTATTAACACTAAAATTGTAAATTTTAACACTATAATTCCATGTTTAAACACTGGAAAGACACATAATAACATGTGGTTATCTAAAAGTATAATTTCAAAGTAATTAATATAAATCTTACAAAACGTAACATAGAGCATCCCCAATTTAACACTGAGTATCCATATTTTAACACTAACTGTCCCGATTTTTAACACTAAAATTTTAGAATTGAAAATGAAGAATTTAAATTGAACATTTCAAAGTTTTTAATAGTAAAATCTATCATTATAACACTATATTTCTAGGTATTAACACTATAAATACACATCTAAACACATGGGTATTTTTAATGAGGCTTTGAAGGAATTTAGCATCAAGCTCCCAAAAATTAACACTAACCATCTTCAATTTAACACTCTACATACATATTGTAACATAGGGAATCCAAATTTTATCTTTAACAATAAAATATACAAATAATAAGCTTTTTAATTAAACACTCTAGACACAAACACTAAAATTGTGAATTTTAACACTCCAATTCCATGTTTTAACACTCGAAAGACACATAAAAACATATGGGTATCTAAAAGGGGCTTTAAAATTACTTACAAAAAAGCTTATATTAATTAACATAAAGAATCCATAATTTAATACTGATCATCCATATTTTAACAATAACCTTCTTAGTTTTTAATTCTAACATTTTAGACTTGAAAAATAATCATTTCAAAAGAAAATTTCAAAGTTGGTAACACTAAAATCTCACACTTTAACATTGTAATTTCAGTTTTTAACACTCAAAATACACATCTAAACACATGGGAATTTTTAATGAGTCTTTTAAGGAATTTAAAATCAATCTATTAGGAATTAACACTTACCATCCTCAATCTAATACTAAGCATCCATATTTTAAAATTGAGAATCCATGTTTTATCTTTAAAAATAATAGATATAAAAAGGAATATTTTTTATTAAACACTCCAAGTAAAAACTAAAAAAAATTCCAACATGGTTAAACATTTTTAAAACATACCAATAAGAAAACTATGAAACCACCAACATTCTTCTTTTTTAGACTTTTTATATCAATTTATGGTATATATTCACCTCTCAAACAATCTCTATCAAAACAAAATTAGACCAATCCCATTCTTTAATATTTTAATGACAACCCCCCAAAATCCCAATATTTTATTAATTTAGAAGATAACTATAACTAGGATTTAACATGGTCCCTAATGTAAACAACATAAAGTACATTACAAATTCCTTTTCCCCTAACCCTCAAAAAATCATTTCCTTTAATGCAGTTAACTTATTTCTCATGTAACGACTCTTCATTTCTTTGTATTCATCACTATCCCTTTAAAGACATATATTTCTTCCACAAAAAGGAATTATTAACATGTAATTAACATCTTCCATGATAATAATCATTTATTTTCCTCTAAGTGCTATGGTACATTTTGAAGGATCAAAGAAATCTATAATCTTCTCGCATAATTCTCTTATAAATCTTGGAAAATTAAATTAAAAAAACATACCAAAACCAAATTCTATCACCAATTGGTTTTTTTCTCATGTATAATAATGAAATAACCAACATATTTAAATAAATTTGGAGAACATTTAAAATTTAAAATGGTTTGGTTTCTAACTCTTTGACCAACTGAAGTATAATTTTCATCATTTTCTATGAGTTTATACTTATTCTTTTGACGTTTTGATAGTTTTCACCATGAATCTAATTTTTCAAAATTATCATCCCTAGAATTTTTATACACACCTTTATTTTTCTTACAAAAATTGATTGTAAATTAAAAAGGAAAATAAAATTCTATTAGTAAATTAATATAACATACTTTTCTAAAACAAATAAAAATTTACCAGAAATAAAATCATACCTAAATTTTGTCGATCTTGATGATACCTTCCTCTCCATTTTAGTCCCTAGAACTTATACCAGATAAAAGAACTATAAACAGTTAGAAAATATGTAAGGAATGAGGATAATGATATGGAAGGAGGAAATTCTATTAGGAGGACATTAATATATTAGAGAAAATTCAATGGGGGGAAGAAGGCAATACCAGGAGGAGGCACCAGCTAGCTAGGGTTTTAGGAGAGGAGGGAGGTTGTGTGAGAGTGGAGGGAAATGATGTGGGAGTGGTGGGAAATGGTGTAGTGTTTGAGGGTGATATAGTGGTATTGGTGGGTGATAGAGAGATGAGCACATGGGATGAGGTGACAGTAGGCTACGATTTTTCGGAGAGGAGGGAGACACTATGGGAGTATAGGGAAACACCATGAGAGTGAAGGGAAATGGATCAGACGTGGATAGAAATAGCAAGACATGTGCAAAGGAGGATCCAACGGTGAGTTAGGTTTTCTTGGAGACAATAGTGATTTGGAGGGAGGGGAGGGTGATAGAGCAAGACTATGGGTAACGATGAGAGGAGTGCATGGGAGGAGGCAATCATGGATAGGTATTTTGGGAGAATGCTAAAAAGGTTAAGGTATAAAGGTCATTTTGATACCCAATGTAATAAAAGAAGGTCTCCCATTAGAATTTTCTCAATTCTTGGTCCCTATCTCGAATTATGCCTCTGTATTGGTCCTTAAGTGTCATTATCCCTTTTTTATAATTTCTATGAGTGAGAAAACATGGAAGGGAGAGGAAGAGAAGGTGATATAGAGTTTTTATAATTTTCATGAGTGAAAAAACACAAAAGAGATAGGGAGAGAAGGTGAGAGCGATTTTTTATAATTTTCAAAAAATGTTTCCTAATGCAAATATTTCCTAAATGGTTTTCCCTTCCACTCCTATAAATATGATCAAAGAGTGCATCTCAGAATCCATTTGGTCACTTATTCATAACCTCACAGCTTGCTCTTTATCCTTTATTATAAGAGAGGGGAATAAATTAGTTCATTTCATGGTGACTCAATATATTTTAGGTGTTTCTCACACTTAGCTGAATGATTTTCCTTCTTGATGTTATCACTTGTACTTCCAGGTCATTGATAATTTAATTGAATTCCTCTTTATATGTCAAAAAAACATTAAAAAATGGTGTATTTAGAATTTAAATAAATTGATAGATTTTGAATATAATAAATAATGATAATAAATTTATAATTTATGTAAATGATATTTCATTTTATTAAAGAAACCTCAAAAATATTTTTTTTCTTATATAAAAATTTGGGTGGATTTTTTATAATTTTCATGAGTGAGAAAACATGAAAGAGAGAGGGAGAAAAGGTGATGGAGATTTTTTATAATTTTCAAAAAAAAATTCCTAATGAAAATTTTTTATAACGTTGCTCCTAAAAATATAATTGAAGCATGCATTCTAAACACTTACATTGCTTCTTCAATGCTTGATGAGATAGCTTATTATCCCGATGGAGTTTGATTTCCGAGATCATGATCCATCCATGGAACTAGAAGATGGGTTTCAATGTTTATCGACTTTCCTGTACATCGATATCTAGGCATACCCCATCGTAGTGAACAAGGATACGAGAATTAAGTGATCATATGATAATTCAATACTACAAAACTCACTATAAACAACGGTAACCTTTATCAGTGTTTTTTTTGCACTGATAAAGAAAAGCATGTGTTTGTGCTTTTATAGCATTGATAAAGGGTTTTCCTGTACTGCTTCATCCCACGTTGGATTTATTGTTTGTTTGGGCCACGTTTTATAGGCTTGGGAGTTCTGTTATCACAACATGCCATGATTGCGAGGGATCGACACCCACATACACCTTCACACATACGGGTTCACTCGTACATGCACTAGACCACCTATTAGCTGGCATAGCCGACCCATCTATATGTGGGCTCACAAACCACCTTCCAAGTTAGCTCAACCGCACTAGATTTGTTTTTTCCATTTTGTTATATTCTCTAATTAAAAAGCATATAAAAAATTTTAAATGTAAAAATATTAAAAAATTGAAATAATTAATCAAATAAAAATAAAAAATGAATTAATTAAAAATATATTAAGAAAACTATTGATGAAATAATTATTAATAAAAAAGAACAAATTTAATGTGTATATATATATTAATTATAAATAATAATAAAAAGTATATATTAAATATAAATATACAAAATGAATAAAATTTAACTATTAAAAAAATAAAAAATAAAAATGAATAAATTAAAAAAAGTATTATAATTTTTATTAATGAAATAATTATTAATAATAAATAATAAATTTAATATATATATTTATTTATTTATTTATTTATAATTATATAAATTAAAAATTATAATAAAAAGTATATATTAAATATAAATATCTGAAACAAATAAAATGTAATAATTAAAAACATATTAATCTATTATTCATCTTTTAAATATTTTTTCAATCTATTCGTCTTTTAATTAAATTTCAATCAATTTTAACATGTATTCATTTAATATTATTTATTCATTGGAAATGTTAAGTGTTTTTTTTACTATCTTTATAATTTATTGGTTTTAAATATTTATTCATTTAATATTTTTTTGTAATTTATTCAATTTTAAAGTTTTTTATACATAATTAATTATTAATATTTTTAATATAGAATTGTATTCATGTAAATATATATATATGTATAATATTTCCTTAAATAAGATTTATATAATACAAAATATGTATGTTTACATTATATAGGTTGTATATTTTGTACAATATGGTTTATAATTAAAAATATTGACTAATTGTATCGATTAATGGATGTTTAATTAAATGTTTCTTTTTCAATATAACATATATCAAATGTGTGTTACATTAATTTCATGTATACATATATGTGATTAATGCACTTTTATATAAAACATAGACACACATAATATTAATGTGATTTATTCAATTTTTAATATACATTTTAGAATTGCATTAATTAACATAATATGTTTAATATATATTATGTTTCTAATAGGTAATTTTTATTCCTTTTTTATATTTTTATTCAATATATACTATTTATTAATTCTTAATATTTTTCTGAATTTATTCATTTTTAATATTATTTAGTCATTAATAATCTAGATTGTATTTAAATATTTTGGTAATTTGTTCATTTTCAATTTTTTGTTGTTCAATATTTTTTGTAATTTTATCCATCTTTCATATTTATTTATAAATGTTTATTCAGTAACATTTAATGTTTTTAATATGATTTTAATTTATATAATTAACATGTATTCATTTTCATTTTAACATATGTATTTATAAGTATTCATTTTTAATTTTAATTTAATAATATATATAATTAATAACACTTATTAATTTTTTAAATTAATTCATTCTTTTTATTATTTATTTCATTAATAGATGTTTCTTATTATATAATGTCATCATTCAATTTAACATATATCAAAATTATGTTGTATATATATATATACAAACACATTAATTTCACACATACATTTATGTAATTAATGCAATCTTATATAGAAACACACACAAACAAGCATAAATTTGATTCTCTCTACTCTGAGAGGATGATTCCTAGGGATTTCTAGAGTTTGTAGTTCATAATGCTTCATAGGTGTGTCGGTACTTTTTTGGTGAGGTAGTGATCGTGTTGCCATCTAAAATACCTCACCCATTGGGGCTTGTCTTCTTAGCAGTGTGAGATCCTTGATTTTATTTAGGTTTTGAATCTTTTTATGGAAACTAAGGAACTCCTCACCTGGACCTCAGGAAGACTTTTTTTCACTTCATCCCCTTCATGTTCCACCCTGCATCATGAAGAACGATTTTATTTCATGATCAAGGAAATTTTTTTTAATAGAAAATGAAAAATCAAATATTTTCATTATTATGGGCCATGATGTGATCTTATTAAAAATAATGGATCACCTTTTGGTGGTGAAACTTTTTATCCAACGGTTTTTAAACTTAAATGTGTTAAAGAAACCACTCCAATTTTTATGTAGGTTGGATGATGGAGGGGAAATAAGGTAAATTGAATTGGAACTTTTAATCATTGAATTTTTAAATTAGTATGATAAACAGAGGGTGTTGTAGGGAAGACCGTGGTTCTTTGAAAAGAACCTGATTCGGTTGGAGAATCTTAACAAAGAAAGGGATATTTAAAAGATCACCTTTGATATATCACCTTTATATATTCATCTAAAATGGATCCCTTTATTTAGAAGATTCGAATGGGTCTTGAAGGATATAGGAAGCCAGTTCTGAGAATTTATTGATTGGGATATTTCTAATCCCATCCATTATGGCCCTTATGTCCATATAAGGGTGATTATGGAGGCATCACAACCACTAGTGAGGGGGGGTTTCCTTACTATTGACATATCAAACTTATGAATATCCTTTTATTATGGGAAGCTTCTTTAATTTTGTTTCTTTTGTGGATGCATGGTCCATTTGGAGGACTACACCATGAAGGTGGCTAATAGAAAAGGAAATTTCTTCATGTAATATGGGACATGGTTGAGAGCTAAAGTTAGGGCTACCCTTTATTCCATATTCAGATAAAGAAAATTATAGAGATAAAATATAGAAAGCAATGATCTATCATTCCGTACCTACGAAGGATAAAGTGGTCAAGTTAGTTCTACCCACTTTTTTCTTTGAAGTTGTGGGTCATTTGGAGATAAGGTAATATGCAAACCCTAGTTCTGATGACCTTCATTTACTTCCATTGATTGGTGTTGGATTTCATGTAGTTTAGAATCCAGTCATAGTCACTCCCCCTTTGACTCCTCCTTCTGTGGCCATCAAGAAGTCTAACCCTCCTCCCAAACTGAATTTGATTTTCTTGTACCCTCCTAACTCATTTTTGCCTAGTTTGTGCTATTTTTTATAGGTCATCCATCACCAAAAGATTCTTATTAATCTATTCCTTTTGTCCCTAAAAATTAGTGACTATGTTGGAGGTTAAATAGATCAAAATCTAGACCATACTCCAATTTTTTGAATTATTGTGGGAACAAAATATCATCAGAGTCTCATACTGAGTATGATCATCATCATAAGTGTATCAAGGAATTGGATAGTGGTTTGACCCTTAATGATGTAAAGGTAGAGGCTAGAAAAATCTTGTCCCACCTACCCCAATGAAAATATTAAGATGGAACTATTGTGGGCTTCGAAATCCATATAAATTTTGGATGCTCTATTTATTAAGTGCTAAAATTTGTACTAACATGGTTTTTTTGTCTAAAACCAAGCTAGAAAACAAGTACATGATTGGAATTTCTTCCAATGTGGTCTTTCAGGGCTGTCTCCTAGTGGCTAGGCATGGGCATGCTAGAAACCATTATCTCCATTCAAAAGAGGGTGTTGATGTTATGATTAAGATTTTTTATAAAACCTATATTATTTCTCGAATCCTCCAACAAGCTCCTATTGAATAGATTTTTTTGGTTTCTATGGGTAGCCTAATCAGGGGGGAAAATGAAGATCATGGGAGCTACTGAAATCAGTTCGTGTGGGTCTCCTGAACCCCCTCTTGATCTGTGAATACTTTAATAAAATCTTGTACTAAGAGAAAAAGAGAGGGGGCACTATGAGATCTAGTAATTTTATGATCGGAATTTTGGAGGCACTTAAAGTAGAAATTCATTCCGATCTAGGATACTGTGGAACCCTTTCATTTGGTTTTAGGAGAATTCTGATTTCTCTCATGTGGCATAATGTTATGATAGGTTTATAGGTTCTAGTGAGTGGATAAACATCTTCAAAAACTTCCAGACCTCCCATATCCCTCCATATTCTTCATATTACTATCCAATATTCCTCAACTTTTTTTCCATATCCATTCATGGAAACCATGATAAGTCGTTTAGTTTTAAAAGTATGTGTATTAACGATAAGGATTGTAGAAGGGTGATTTTTTCAAGATGGGGTCCAAATGGATCTGATGAAGATTATAAGTTAATACAGGTGGAATATAATCTGAAGTCAGGGAGTGGCACAAAATTCCAACCATTTTAGAAAAGGATGAAGATTATTTTTACCATCTCTCCTGATCACATCAACTGAGTTTTCTATACTTGAATCAATCCTGGATTCTGTCCTCCAGAACAATGAGAAATTCTGGTTCATTCCAGTGTGTGAATCACGCATTATAGAATGCAATTTCAATAATCATTACTTTCATCAGAAAGCCTCAACTAGGTATTAAAAGAATATTATCCTCCATCTAAAAATACTCAAAGGTAGTGCTAATAGTAATGAGGTAGATATTCATGATCATATCCTTCACTTTTTCCACAATCTTTACATGGATCAGGATTCGTCTCTTTATTGTGAGATTTCCTATTGTATCCTTCCAGTTGTCTTAGATCATATGAACCACCACCTTTATAAGGACATAACATACAATTAAATATTTTTAGAATTGAATAAAATCAACTACATTACTACTCCAAGTCCATATGGCTTTCACGCTCTCTTCTTTAAAATGTTCTGGCATATTTTTGGCTTTGATGTTAAACATATAATGAATAATATATGGAATGGAGATGTTAATATTGGGACTATCAATGATAATCTGGTCACACTAATCCCCATGGTGAACAACCCTACCTCAATTCCAAATTTCATACCCATTAATTTATGAAAGGTTTCCTATAATTTTTTTCCAAAATTCTGGTCAATTGTCTCTGTGGATGGATCCCCAACATTGTTTTTGAAAACTGAAGTGATTTTGTTCTGAAGAGACTCATTTTTAATAATGCTATTGTTTCCTTTGAATTTGTTCACTCTATGAAAATGAGATCATATACAAATAGAGGTATTATGTCTTGGAAGCTTGACATGTATAAGGCCTATGACAGGGTTGATCGACTTCCTATGTGATGATTTATGAGAGATTAGATTATCCTATTTGAGTTTGATCAGTCCATGGAGGTAGAAGACAACAATTACCCACTTTCCCTAGAATTGATATTTGGGCATACCAAGTCACAAATCATCTTCATTGACAATCCTAGATGATGGACATCTCTTTCTTCCACCTCCACCTCTAGAAATAGTACAACGTCACACCCAACTTCATGGGAGACAAAATTGTCTCCCTCATTCGCACCCAACTAGACATCAGCATCCCCAAAATATGGGGAATCTTTGACCATTGTTATGTTCTCATGGATTCCTCCACCTCTAGGTAGGAATTTTCCACCATGGTCTTCAAACTGTATCCAAACCTAGACCCTTCTTTCATACATGTCATCACATGGAGAGTGTTTCTAGGGTTTTGTAGGTCTGATTTCCAAACAACCGGGATACTCATGGACATCATGCAAATGATGGATCACGTGCGGTATGAGGGGTAGGTGGTGGTTGGTGCAATGGATGAGTCATTGTCGATGGTGGTGGTAGAATAGAATGTGGTGATGGGAGAGTCATAATTGTGCTTGGTATGCCTAGAGGAGATGGTATAAGGTTATGTGGTGGTAACCATGCACTTCTCTCACACCTTCCATTATCAATGCATATACAAGCGTCTCAACACCCATCATAGTTTCCCCATATATTTCTTTAGGGTTCCCCAAATATTTCTAGGGTTTCTTTGAGCTGGTGGATTTTCAAATTTTGTATGATATTACTCATTGTTTCAAACAATGAATCACTATTATCATTGTAATCGTTTATGTGCTTGGATTAAGATCTCAAACTTAAATGAGGATCCATGTGAGGTTTTATATTTTTTATTATCATTGACATGATGTCTATTCATAATTAGATTATAAAAATATAATAAAATCAGAATACAAATATATCACATAAAACCATATTGAAATAAAAATATTACATTAAGATATTATTTCACCAACCACCATAGTAATTTTGTCCTCCTTTCATTGTAGCCATACCAACCACCATAGTGATTCAATTATTTTCCTTTGAAGATAAATCTACAAACATATCATAAAAAAATTCTATATATTAGAGAGAAAAACAAATATATAAATAGGTGGAAAATAAATACATTAGTATAGTTTTTCATCTCTACTAAAAGATACTACAACTTACTACTTTCTAAATCAGTAACTATTTTTGTTAACCAAAACCCAAATGATGTGGAAAACCATTTTAAGTACCCAAAAATCAGATAGTTTTTCCTTTTGTTTATTAGTGGAATCTGTACCAAGTGAGTCCAGAAGATGAAATTTCTTTGTCTCTAAGTTGTCGTAGTAGAAAAACTAGTGAAAATTCATCAAAGTGGGGAAAACAAGTTATCACTCTTCTGTGTTGTATCCAACAACATAAGTCATGAAATAGATCAAAACATTAGTGAATTTACACTCTTACTTACATGATATAATCTTATCCAACAATAATCACTACCAAAAATCCCCTTTTAATAATGCTATAAATCGCTTTTATCAACACTAGAAAAGCACTGATAATCTAAGCACCGTTAAAAGGGGGTCCCTTTTATCATCATTAAATTTTTTTGATAAAGGACACTTTTATTAGCACTGATAAAACGTGTCTTTTTTCAATACTAAAAAATCACTGATAAAAGGGACATTTTCACCACTTTTTTAGCATTGATAAAATTAAAAAAAACTTTAAAAGGAAAAAGATAATCTGAAAATTGGAGGGTGGAACCCCCCCCCCCCCTTATTAGTGCTCGACCCCACCCCATTTAGTAGTGCTTTTATAGCCTCCCCACCCCTTTAACAGTGCTTGAATCCCCCCCCCCACCCCTTTAACAGTGTTAGGCAATGGATTCGCACACTCGTGCGCTTATGCCTTTATTGGGTTTCGATCCTAAGACATCCACCTCATATGCTCACGCCTTTTTCACACCCCTATATTGTTTTGTTCTATATTTTATGATATATCAAGATATTTATATTTTTTGATGCATTTTTTATCCATATATATATATATATATTTATATTTTTTTAATACATATATAAAATATGTTTTTTTGTATGTGTGTATATGTGTTTTTATACATGCATATATTTGTTTATACCTATGTGTGTGTCAATAAATATAATTATACATATTTTTATTTATTTACGTATATTACACATTTATATTTATATAAATATATTAGAATACATAGATAAATATATATTTGTTTTTCAATATACACACAAATATATTTATATATATATATATATATATTATACATTAATTATATAGGTATATAAATATTTATACATTTTTATTTTAAATAAAATAGATTTTTTATTTTTTATTTATATAAGGTTTTTATATTTTTAAAGATATTTTATATGTAAATATGTTTAAATATTTAATTATAAAATTAAATTTTTATGTGTGAATATATACAAAATATGTATATATTTTTATATATTTGATTATAAATAATAGTACGACATGAAAAATGATAAAAATTCAAAATCATAATATCAATATGAATGTAATCCCTGGGAATAAGTTAATTCTTCACCAAAAAAAGACAATAATACCCCTTTAAATGAGGCTTAAATTTTATCGAATGTTTAAAATTTGGGATACCCCGACTAAAAACTCAATTTTGGAGGCATTATGGGACTTTTTTTGCCTTGAAAAAAAAGTGATTGGGTTTCCTCATGTCACCATGGCATAGTTATTTTATAGATCTTCGATTTGATATGTGGTAGAACATAAATGGACACTCAAATCAAAAGTTATGTCTGTTTGAGGTTTGAGTCACATTTTCAAATTATTTTAGATCATTTATTAATTTTTTGATTTTTTCTATCTTAAACTTGTTATTAAATGACTATTAATCAATAATAATTATATACTTATTAATTAATATTATATTATTAATTATTTTATAATCCATTTCACTAAATATATTATATATTAAGTGTAAATGCGTATTTAGCTTTATATAAATAAAATTTATAAAATATATTATATTTATATCAATATAAATATATTAATATATTAATATTTTATTTTTCATGATAAATAATTTTTTTATTAAATATATCTTTTATCAGTGCTAAAAACAATTGTTTTAGCACTAATAAAAGACATACTTTTTTCCGCACTAATAAAGGGGGTATGTTTATCAGTGCTAAAAAAGTGCTAATAAAGGGGTAATTTTATCAATGCTTTTTAAGTGCTGATAAAAGTACCCCCTTTATCATCACTTTTTTAGCACTGATAAAGGTACACCCTTTATCAGTGCTTTTTTCACACTGATAAACGATAGTGCTAGATAAATCTAGTTATGTGGTAGTGAATAGATTATCAAAATATATGAAACATAATGTAGAAGTTTTTGTACATAAATATATGCCTAAAAATAGTACCATGGATAAGGGATCAAATATGTGTCTAGTCACTATTTGGGAAGATTTATGATCATTCATAAGAGTTTTTTCAATCATGCCCACCATATGTGATTCTGACATTGTCATTCATATGTTACTAATTAGTTATCATAAAATAGTTCATTATAAAGGATGCATATACTAACCTTGTTGTTGACCCATTACTTAGGTCCCAAATAATTACACTCTTGTTCAGTTACATACTAATTATGCATGTCAACAACAACTCCGCATTCAAACTACAGGCCATAAGTATATGAAATACATTTCAATACAATTACATTATTCAATATATGAATATTATTACAGCCTACCATGCTTTTCTTCCATAATGCCTTCCCAAGGTGCACAAGTCATAAACCCTCCTTTTAAGGTTAACTCAGCCTTTTAGAGGTTGTTGAATATAGGGTGACCATTTTTTAGTCTTCTCTCACTGTGACCTCTTAGGATTCGTGCCTGCAGATGGGTCTCCCAATCTTGGTTCAAAGGAAACTTTATACACTTCATCTTTCTCTTCTTCATTAACCTCCACTACCCCCCCCCCCTATTCTTCATCACTTTCCTCACCTACCTCCAACACATTTTCCTTCTCTTCATCTTCCCCCACCTCCTCAACTTCATCTATCACCTCCACTTCCTCTTCAAGCTCCTTTGAATGCTCATCAGATTCTCCATCGTCCTTTATTTATTCCACTAGGACATGATCAAATTTTCCCACTTCAGTAGTAGAGTATCCAAATAATAAATTACATTGAAATCGATGGAGTTCATGCTAGTTCTCATTGACACCTTTCATATATCCATCATACAAAACTTTTCCAATATTAAAGGGTCATAATTTTACTTATAAGGTAAAAATTGGCTTATAAATGGATAGGTAATGAAATTTTAGACTATTTATCATCCAAATCTTCATCTTTCAATATTTTTAATATTTTTAAATAATTTAATAAATAATGTTTTCTATAAAGTCTCATTAATGTAATTTTTTAAAATATTCATTTAATTTCACTTTAAATACATCAATATAAAAGTAAAATTAAAAATTAAATTGAGTCTATGAATATTGTGTGGAGTGGGCATGACCCACCATTAGTTTCTCTTAATAATTTTTTTCAAGATTTTATTCAATTGAGTCTTTTGAATTGATGATGATGTGATATTTTGAATTCTTTTTTGTTTCTAGCATGGCGCAATGATGGTGCCTTGATTTCATTGGGATGACCAGCTAATGGTATGTTTTGTGGGTTAGAACATAAGTATGGTGCTCTCTGAGGCATAATTTTTCAAAAAAAAGTATCTCTGTATGTATAAAAATTTCAAACTAGCTTCAATTAGAGAATATTTTTCTAGGAACAAAAAATATGATTTTTGAATCAGTTTCACGCACTATTTTTCTTTCATTTCAAACAAGAACTAGCTTATACTTATTTTTATTTTTATGCTTCTATCTTTCTTGGAGGTTCTCTATGCACTTGTGTAAAAAATCATGGCCAAGTACATCTAGTACCAAGATGATAGAGGATCTTAGGTAGTCCATGGGTAATACATGAAGATTTTATCATAGGAAGACATGAAGATTCTCTCAAAGTTAAGTTATTATAATAAGATTTCTTCCTGTGACTGGTGTCGGTTGATTTTAGTGCATTGTGCTTCCTCAGTGAATACCGGATGCTATTGGAATTAAGGTAATGATGGAGGTTATGTTTATTTTTGTATAATTTGAAGATTAGGGGTTTTTTCAGTTTCTTTCAAATTATGTGATATTTGGTGGCTTCTCACTCCTGTATTAGTGTTCATTCCCTTTTGCAGTGTCATTTTCTGCAGATCACTTGCCTATACTTTCTTGGCATACATTTTGTATTCTCTAGAGGTTCTGGTGTTATCAAACTTGATTTGGTCACAAAGGTTAGTGGTTGGTTGAGAACTTGATGTTTTAATTTTTCTATCTGTTACTTCTATTGTGTTTGGAGTTGTTAGATGCATGGAGAAAGTGTCTTGAATATAGTGTTTTTGTTAGCTTTGATTTTCAAAGATGGATGATGTAGCTCAATCATGTTTCACTGGTTGAAACTGGAGTCTGATTCTACATTTAGTAATAGCTCAACTATGGAATCTATAATGCGGGGTTTTACTATTTTTTTTTGTTTTTGGTTGATTTATAATGGTTCCCACTTAACCAACAAAATTGGTTTTATCCAAAATACAAAAAAAAATATTTTTCTAGTAAGTAGATTCCCTTCTCCAACTTTAAAAATGTTATGTTTTATTCTTATCACTTGTGAATCTTATAATAATCAACTTTTATTAATTCAAATATATGAATATTGTGAGATCTAAGATAATGAAATTTTTTTCTATAATTGAATTTGTATTTATAAAAGTGATTAGATCTAGGGAATACACATATGGACACACAAATTATGGTGTGAGTTCACTGAGAATTGTAGGGAAGCACAAAATAGAAGGGCAGTGCAAGACCTTGGGAGAAGGGAGGATTGGGCTTGCTGGTAGAATCCTAGTGGATATCTTAACAAAAAAATTAATCTCTTATCTGCTGCCAAGCTTTAAAGAAATGGGTGATTACCTTAGAAAAAATTTCAATATTATGTTCTTGATTTGAGTCAGGGAATTCCCACATATCTACAGATATTAGTTTGGTATTCTATAGCTTCATCTTGTGTCTGGATACCACAACAGATGTCATGGATTCTTGCTGTTGGTTGAACAATCCAGACCCATTTTCAATATATAATCAAGATGGTCTTATCACTTTGAATACATAAAGGTACAATGAGATAGGGGCGTTTAGACCAACATTTGTAGGTTTGAGTTTATAATGTTATGTTGATTAAGATGAATTGTTTCATACTACATTCATCATTTTCATTCAATTTTTTTTTGTGTTTTGTTTGTTTATTTGACAGTTGATGGTGATTGTGAGTATTAGTTGCTTCTAGACAAAGTTTTGACGGTTCATTCATATTATATGACACCTACATTTTTGGTGTTGTAATTTGAGTATTAGTTGCCTATTTTGTAATTTATATACAATAAAAAATTATCAAGTATCAAGTTTTCATTGATGGAGAGTGATTGTGTATATATTTTTTATGATATATTGAAATTATTGGGATGATTTTTTTATGATATATTTGAAATGTTGTGATACATTAGTTATTTATTTATTTTTTATTGTTTTTTTATAGTTTATGGTGATTATGAGCTCCAATTTCTTCTAGACAAGGTTTTGAGGGTGCATTCGTAGTAGATGACAGCTATAGTTGTGGTTGTGTACTTTGAGTACTAGATGAGACAAAGTTATCAAGTATCTATTTTTCATCAATGGGGTGTGATTATATATATATATATATATATATAGTGATATATTGAAATTATTGGGATGAATTTTCTAGGGTATATTTGAAATTTTGTGGAACATTAGTTATTTATTTATTTATGATTGTTTTTGATGGAAAACAATTTATCTGTAATATATAATAATTTATTAGGTACATTATATGTATTTTTAGTAATAAATACATTAAAAACATTTCCAATAAATATGATAATATGAATTTCATTTAAAAATGAATTATAAGAAAATATTATTTGTGGGAATTATTTTTTGTGACATATAAGATAATTTTATTAATAATAATGCTAAAAAAAGTAAAATTTTGGTAATGCTATTATCAATAGATAAATTTTTCATATGAATATATCGCTAAACCTTTTTAGTAACTGATATATTGTCTATTATTATTAATATTATTACAACAGAACTATTTTATCTATTGCAGTAACATTTAGCGAAAAGGTTTTTGCCAACAATTTAATGACATGAAAATTTTTGTTGGTAAAACATTTTACCAATATAAAATGAACTTTTAACGAAAAATATACCCATTTTGGAAAAGGCTAATTATTTTTTAGTGAGTGGTTTATTCAGAACTAGTAGCATGATCGAGCTCTTTTGAGAGAGGATCAGGGTCCAAAGATAAAAAAATATTAATGTTTTTAAATTTTTTGATGTCTATAAAAAATTGTATGTACTAATGTAAATGTGAAAATCAATGTTTGAAATGTTTGTAATATAGTATTTTTCATGTATTTATAATGTAAATTTAATTGAAATTTAATGTTTTATATTTTTCTAGAGTGCACTGTAATTTTAATAGCATACTACTACACCATGGCTTTGTGGTTTTTCTACAACAGATGGATGTATTTTTATTTATGATGTTGTGTGACATACATATTACACAACAAAATATTATGTTTTTCCAATAGACACATATGTTGGTAAAAGTATATTTTCTCTTGATAAAACATTTTACCAATAGATATATCACTAATGAATCCATATTTTTGTATTTTCAAAAGACACTTTTAAAGTCAAAGTGTGAACCCAACATAAATCCAACCACAAAACCAACCATATAAAGAATCATAACCCACCACTGCAAAAACCAAAGAACCGCACCCAAAATTTTCATATTTCAAATTTCAAATTTCAAAAGGAAAATATCCCCAATCTTAGGCCATGTTCATCTCTTTTAATGATCCATATCATTGCCACCACCATCCATCATCATCACCATCAAATAAAACCATCGGCTAAGACTCTACAATCATTGACCAGCCGACTTTATCCTTACGCCACTGAACCATTGTCACATCGATCCATCATTGTCGACATCATCATCATCGTCGACCACTCCACCAGTAATTTCCACCATCATCAAACGCTATATCTGACTCTAATCCTCAACTACATCATCATCGTTGTTCATACATCCAACTAGAACGTCGAAGCCCATCACCACTATCATAATATCACGCCACCAATGACCAACACCATAAAACAAAAGCACCATCAAAGATCCTAAACCTCTAGTGAATAATATATCTATAATATAAATAGAAACCTAGAAAGAACCCATAAAGAAACTAAAATAAGAGGATTGGGAGTTGATACCCAACAGGAAACATAGATGTGGTTGAAACCGTAAAGGAATCTGGGGATGAAACCCTAAAAGGAAAGCTCCACGACCTCTGAAATTTAATGCTCAAAACCCATGTGTATCCATCACTCCAAAAACCAACCTGGAGAGGAGTGGTGGAAAGCTAGGTTAGAGAAATTTGGGGAGGCCGAGGAAGAAATCCTAGGATTGAAACCCAAGGAAGAAACCCCAAAGTGAAAAAGAAGAAACTGAGAATGAAACCCAAGCAAGAAAAACCGACTCTGAAAGCACCTGGAAATCTGACGTCCACCAAATCACTTTCCCAAAACCTCAAAGTATCCCTTACTCCAAATCAAACCTAGGGATTAGTGGAGGAACTCAAGGTCATAGCACAGTAGAGGCAGCCAGGGGGTAACCAAAACACCTTCACGGAGTAGAGAGGCAGATCGGGGATGGGAAACCCTGAGAGGAGCGAGTGCAGTAGAAGAAGAAACCAGGAGAAAGTAGAGAAAGAGAGGGAGATAAGAGAGAATGAGAAAGGAGCAGGGTGGAGGAGAAGACACCTTCAGGGGGTTCGAAACCCTAATAGGTGGAAGGTGGAAGGTGAGTTGAGAGCTCAAAAGCTCCAGGTGAATGAGCCACCATGGTTCACAACATGTCCCCAACAGATATATCTCTATCACTAAACTATCAGTAAAAACTATGTCCCTAAATGTTATTGTGATTAATAAAATAGTTTTGTTACAATTATAATAATACTAATAGATAATATATATATTGGTCAAAGTGTTTAGAAACAAATTAATTTGAAAAAAAAATCTATTGGTAATAATATTACCAACATATAATATTTGTTTATAAATTGCATTTAAGTAATAATTATAAATTTTTATTACTAATAAATTTTCATATTATATTTATTAAGTTATCATATATAATACACTTATTTTAATTATTAAACTGAAATTATTTTCAAACATTAAAACATAAAAAATATATTATTTATATTAATAATGAAATCTAATACAAAATGAATCAATACATGGATGATTTTTTTTTATGACTAAAAAGATTGTAAAAACACAAGAAACCCTAATCCTCCCCACCCCCACATGGAAAAAGGATATGTTTCTATCCTCCAATATGTATATCGACTGCAATCCTCCAACATCTAAACATTTTCCACCATGGTATAAGAATAGTTCCTTCTTATGGCCACACTTTGAAGATCTTACATCACCCTAAATAGTAGGCCACTAGAAGAAACAAATCATGAAAATAGCACTAATACCAGGGAGGAACCTCATGTAACTATTATTCCACACCCTTTAGGTCTAAGATCTTACCACACACAACCAAAGAGAATACTCACAAATCAGTTCAAAATATCTACATGAATTGAAACCCGAATAGATATAAAAGTATAAAAAATGATCTACATATAGTGAACAAAATTTACCCAACTAACCTCTAATTTTAGAAACAATACACTAAAAATGAACCTAAAATGATCACTGAGTATAACTATTAATGAAACCACCTATAATGGACCTGACGTGGAACTCTATGCTCGACCCGATGTGAACCGGCCAAAAAACCCAAACACAACAAAAGAGGATACCCATAAATAAGTGAAAAATATTTTCATGAATTGAAACCAAAATAGAAATAAATAAAAGTGTAAAAAATGATCTGTATATAATGTACATTATTTACCCTAATAACATATAATTTTAGAAACAATCCTCTAAAAAAGAACATGAAATTCCACTGATTAGATTTAGTAATGAAACTACATGTAATGGACCTGACTTGGATCTTTATGCTTTACCTGATATGAACCAACCACAGAAGCCACATACACCAAAAATCATACCCACAAATCAGTGAAAAATATCTTCATGATTTGAAACTAGAATAGAAATAAATGAAAGTATAAAAAAACATCTACACAAAATAAGCATTTTTTACCCTACTAACCTCTAATTTTAGCAACAATACACTAAAAAAGAACCATAAATTCTCATTGAGTAGCAATTTTAATGAAACCTAATAAAATAATTACTTTTTAAAGCTAGTGTGAAGAATGTATTGGGGCATGAGGCCCCCCAGGATCATAACCTAGTGGTTACGCCTTTGAGGGGTCTCGCGGGAGATCTCAGGTTTGAGTATCCATGAGTACTTGTAGGTGTCAAAGATATTTTTGTTTCTTTGTATCCCCCTCCCCAAAACTATTTTAATGTATTTGGGAAATAGGAGTCCAGTAGTGTTGATTGGATGTAGGGTAAGCAGGATGGCATTTTTGGTATTGTTGATGTTGAGTTAGCTGATGCTGGATCTGCTGGTGTTACAGGGGGCCCATCTAGTTTTTTTAGGAAGTGTTGGGAATAGGATCTGAAATGAGAACTTTGGTGCTGGATTAATCTCAAAAGAAATTGAAAATTATGGAATTTATGAGGCTATGAGAGTGAATGTAGATTCACAAGAGTTCGGGGGTCTTTAAAGGAACTATTCACATCAACACAAGTCGAACTATGATGGCGGTTATTCTCTAATGCTCACAGGTTCAAACTTGCAAAATTAGTCTGATGATGGGGGTCCCCATCTATTTCTACTTTCACTGGAGTGCATTAGAATGATGCAAGTTGTAGAGAATAAGAACATCTTGGGAACCAATGTGGTCTATTACAGTTGCAAGCCAGGTAGCTCAAACCCTCTTTGGGCATACACCTAGGACATCAAGGAACTATTTATCTAAAACAACCCCTTAATTGGAGTATGGATTAGGTGAACAGGGCTTGGGAGGACTACAAGACCTATCAAAACCTTCAGGGTAGGTTGTGCTTGCTGGACACATATCTCGGAAGGATCTTCTTTCTGACAAGCAAGGAAGCAGTGACTGGATTGGGAAGATAGGGAATGTTACGGACATCTCACCCCTAAGGGGGGGTGGTCACCTGATATAGGATCAACTGGTTAAACATACACATGAGTAGGGTAATAGTCCTCGGGTAGTACAGGGGAAGGATATCTTCACTATAAAGGAGCATGTTTTGCAGTTTCAGGATGAATTTTTTAATGCTTAGCTAATGGATGTGGATTTTAGTGCTATTATTCAATAGGACTAGTCTAATTCCTCTAAAATACAGTAGGATATTGATTGTCAAATACATTTGATCAAGATTAAAGGTATATGGTGTGATATAGAGGATGAAAATACACCACTTAATATGAGATATTACCAAAAGATCCTTGAAAATGGGAAGAATAAAGTTGATAGAGATTTAAATTCTCATCCAAAGAGGATTTCATGCAAGGATTACACTTACTTTCCAAGAACTATGTCAACAAGATTAAATAATCTTTATCCTAAGTGGGAAACTGATAGTGATTTTGTTTTTTTAGGCTTGTCCATGTATTTCCCCTTCTTCTTCTATGCACCCTTTCCCTTTTTTTCAATAAATTTGAACATGATAGGATTTTCCTACTCACACTTTGGTATTTTTATGATTATTTTATATGGTATAGGAAATTCATAATAGTATTGGTATAGGAAGAGGAGGAGATGAAGCAAAAACACAACAAAAATAGTGCGTCGTAGCAAAAACATAGAACAACAGCATCCTTATACACATTATAGGAGCATTTTATTAATATCAAAAAAGATAAACAATAATATGTTATCATGGGAAGTAATTTAAAGAAATAAAATAAGGTTCTTTTCCATATTAATGTGGTAAATTCAAGATTTTTTTCTTCGATATATGAATGAAATAAAATTTCCCACATTTTTTATTATTTTGTATAAATGGTGAAATCATTGAGGCATGAATGGGTTAACTAAGATTTCTTAATAAATTTTTATCACCCCACTATTAGAGATATTTATCAACAAGATGTAATTTCCTTAGAAAACTTCTAGACAACCCTTATAATTTGGACACAATTGACAAACAAAACCCAATAATCACTTAATTGTAAGCATGTAGTTCTATGGTTGGGGTATGAAATCAATTTTTATACTTACAGATTTTAGATACATAGTAAATTATGGCCCACCATACCACAAATCCATAGGCATCATTTCCATGAAGAACAACGCCAAAAGAAGTCCCATGTGGACTAATGATCAAAGCAACTGCACAAACCCTCATCTTCATAAAACAAGAATTAGCCAGCGAGAATTAATACGATTAGTCAAAGATGGGGAAAATTACATATTATCATATCATTAGACATATGGAACAAAATTTTAATTAAAGTCTCATATCTATAAATGAAATAATATGGGAATCACTAAATCTCCCACATTCACTCACCACTGGTGCAGGCAATAATCACCGAGCCAAATAACCTCCTTGAAACCTGTTGATTCAAGACTGATAAAAATTCAAAAACCGAACACCACCCAGCTATATAATGCCCTGGAGTGAAACAACTAACATCAAAGTTGTGTAAGATTAAATCTCCAAAACATCGTTGTCTATGTTCTCCCATCAATGAGCAAAGCCATCTGAGTAGATCATACCACTCGTAAAGGTGATAGAGAACTGATCCCTAGGATCACTTTCAAGATGAAAATTTGATTCCTGATACTGGTCGACCAGAACAAGCCATTGAAAACCCCTGAGATCCAAGATTCCCTTGATCCTGCAACCCCAAATCACAAGTCATGAAGAAGGAATGAGAGATCTAGATGGAGTCTGATAGAGAAACACAACTATGATATCCGATCCGGAGATAGGATGACTAAAAGATGGACCTCCAACATCTACCAGCAACATGACAAAGCACACTAGCGAATGAAACCCTCGCAATGTGGAGATGAAAGAGGCTCTATTTCATTAAAAATATAATATAACATATAATAAAAAAAATATAATAATAAGAAAATAATACCATTGATAAGTATAATAAAATATAATAATAAATTACATATAAGAGAAATATAATATTTTCAAAAAATGTTTCTGAATGTTTCCTAACGGTGGTTTGCCCCGCTGCTCCAATAAAATATGATTCAAACACGCATTTTAGAAGCCATTCGGAACACTTGTGATTATTCTATGATTTTACGAGAGAGTTGATTCTCTCAATGGAGTTTGATATGCGAGTTCTTGATCGGTACATGGAGTTAGAAGATGGGTCTCATCATTTTCTCACTTGCACCGACTTCGATGTCTAGGAATTTAAAGATCATCATCATCGTTGACACCCTCAGATGGTGGCCATCGACTTTCAGACCGATGGCACACCGTCGCACCCAACGATGCCATCTCCCTCTTTCGCACTCAATTGGACATCAGTGCCCACACAATACGGGGTAACTTTTACTGTCGTCGTGTTCTCTAGGATTCTGCTACCACTAGGCACGCATTCACCGCCATGGTCTTCCAACGGGATCCAGACCTGGACCCCGCTTTCATAAACATGATCACATGGAAGGTATTTCTAGGGTTCTCTAGCACTGATTTCCAGACCACCGAGCTACTCATGCACATCGTACAGATGACGGATCATGTGTGGTATGAGGGGTGGGTGGTGGTTAGTGCATTGGAGGATTCAGAGGAGTCATCATCTGACGAGTCATCATTCGACAAGTCATCATCCGAAAATTCATCATCGTACACCTTTATATTTTTCACATACACGCAAAAAATATTTACATATATGTATTTATTTTCATAAATTATAATATACGCATAAATATATATTTGTTTATTTACACACACATATTTATTTATAAACATTACTTGTATATGAATATATATTAATGCATTTTTATAAGTTAAATAAATGGAAAATATTTTATTTTAAATAAAATTAATAATAAATATTTATTTCTATATGGTTTATATATTTAAAAACACATTTTCATGTAAATATGTTTAAATATTTATTTGTACAATTGATTTATTATATGTAAATATAAGAAAATATACATATATTTATTATAAATAAAACTAAAATATGAAAAATGATAAAATTTAAAAACCATAATATCTATATTAATGTAAATCCTGAGAATAATTAGAAAATTATTAACTAATTTTTTAAAATTATTTTATAAGCCATTTTTTCACTAAAAATCATATATATAAAGTGTAAATGCATTTCTAGTCTTCTATAAATCATCAATAAAATAAAAAGAATTTACTGTCAGTCATTTCAGTCCTCTATAAATCATATTTAATAAAATATTTTATATTTATAGTAATATAAATATAATTATATATTAATATTTTATTTTTAATGATATATAATTTTTTTATGAAATATATATTTATGAGCATTTAAAAAAATGATGATAAGTGGTGAATTTTATTAGCGCTATAACAAAAACATTGATAAAAGAACCCCTTTATCAGTGATTTTTGTTGAATTGATAAAAGGTAACATTTATCATTGTTTTTTTAGTGGTGATAAAAAGCATCTTTTATCAGTGATTTTTGCTAGAGTTTATAAAAGTACATCATTTATCACTGCGTTTAGCTCACGCTAATAAAGGGTAGTGCTTGATATTCCGCAATATGTAGGAGTTATTTTTTACTTTCATTTGTAATGTAAATTTAATTGGAATTAAATTTTGTATTTGGTGTTGTGGTGTGTTGTGATTTTATCAGCAAACTATTGCAACATGGGTATTATCAGCACTAGGAATAGCACTAATAAAGTATCCCTTTTATTAAAAAAGAATTGATAAATGGACTCTTTGATCAGCACTAAACATTATCAGTGTTTTTTTAGCACTAATGAATGACCCATTATGAGTTCTAAATTTAGCACTGATAAAAGTTATTTATTTTTAAAAAAGGTTACAACATCAGCATTTTTTTAGTGCTGATGAAGATTATTTCTAGTGGTGTTAAAACTCATATATATAGTAGTGAGGGGGTTTATTTAGAACTAATTATTTTCTATGATTGATGTTTTTGGTTTTTCTTATGATGGTACATGATGTAGATATTAATTATAATAATTTTAGATCAAGGATTTTTCAATCATCATACTATGGGTTTACAAAAAATAATTTTATGATAGCCTTATTTTATTAAAAAAATGGTGCATTAAAGATCTAAATAAATTGTAATATTTTGAATATATAAATAATAATAACAATAAATTTATAATTTATATAATAGATATTTCACACATTAAAGAATCCTCATTTTTTTCCTTATATAAAAATTGGGGCCGGTTTTTTATAGTTTTCATGATTGTGGAGACCTGGAAGAGAGAGGGTTTAACAGATTTTTTATAATTTTAAAAAAAAAATCCTAATGTTAATTGTTCCTAAATGGTAGTCTTCCTCGCCACTCCAATAAATACACTTCAAGAGCACATTTCAAGATCCATTCCAACTGCGAAGTGGAAAGTGTTTATAGGGCTCTGCAGCACTGATTTTCGGACCACCATGTTATTCGTGGATATTGTGCAGATGGATGATCATGTGTGGTACGAGCCACAGGTGGTGGATTCATACTCCAAGGTCAAATAGTTGGATGATTCATCATCCTAGGAGTCATCATCATAGTTAGAGGAGTCATCCTCTAAGCTAGAGGATTTAGTGTCGTCATTGGAGGTTAAGGAGTCGTCCTTAGAGGAAGGGGAGTCGTGGGAGGTAGTGATGGAGGAGAAGGTGGTGGTGGGAGAGTTAGAGTTGTGTGTGGTGTGTCTGGAGGATATGGTAGAAGGTTCGGTGGGGGTGGACATGCCCTAATCCCACAACTTCCATTTCCAATGCATATACAACTGGCTCAACACCCGTCGCACTTTCCCCATCTGTCGTGTTGGAGTCAGCATTACCTGATCTGCCTTCCAAAGAGGTGAGTGATGAGGATTTCCTGGTCTATGAGAAACATATGAATGATGAGGTTGACATTCAATGTTTGATTCTATCATTAATGTCCAGTGATCTCAGGAATTCTCACAAAAACATGGATTCTTATAGCATGCTTGAGCACCTCCATGGTCTTTACTAGGACAGAGAAAGATGGATTGGTTTGAGATCTCCAAGGAACTCTTTTAGAGTAAGCTTGGAGAGAGTGCCCCAGTTGGGCCTCATGTATTCAATATCATTGGATATATTGAGTTCTTGGAGGTTCTGGGTTTTAAACTCCCTAAAGAACTAGGCACCGATCTCATTCTTGCATCACTCCCTCAGAGCTTCTCCAGGATTGTTGTTAATTTTAATATGAACAACATTTAGAATTCTCTATTTGATCTTTTTATCCTCATTATCCAAGTGTACAAAGATATAGAGCGCAAATATCCTTTTGTCCTTATGGTGAATAAGAGGAAAGGGAAGGCGAAGAGCTTTAAGCCCAAAGCTTCTTCACTCCCTTCCAAGAAAAGGAAGATCAAAGGGGGGGCAAGGGAACATGAAGTTTTTTGTTTCGCATGTGGCAAGAAGGGCCACTGGAAGAAGAACTGAACCCTGCCTAAGAAGCAAGGGAAAGATTCAGGTGAATTTTTTATCGAATTTAATCTATTTGTTTCTAAGAATTGGGAATTAGATATAGATTTTGGTGCTCACATATGTATCCAAATTCAAGAACCAAGTAGATTCAGGAATATTGACTGAGGGGAGGTAGATCTACGAGCAACCAATAGATCTAGACTCACTGTTGTAGCTGTCGGGGACTACCACCTCACATTACCAACTAGGATTATCTTGGAGTTAAAGGGTTGTTATTATGTGTCTTATGTTACTAAAAACATTATATATGTATCCAGATTAGATACATATGGGTTTGTTTTCAAGTTTGGAAATGAATGTTTCTTCTTTTACAAAGATAGAATTTGTTTTGGTAGGGCACATTTATACAATGGTCTTTACATGTTGGATTACACAAACCAAGTAATAGAAATCGATAACAAATATATTTCGCATGAATCATACCACACCCAACTTTTGCATCATCGGTTAGGTCATGTAAACGAGAAACGCTTGAAAAAGTTACATCAAGATGGATATTTAGATTATTTTGAACTAAAACCACTTGGCGCATGTCATGCATGTTTACAAGGAAAAATGACAAAATCCCCATATAGTGGGAAAGGTGAAAGGGCTAAAGAGATTATTTAATTGGTTCATACCGATGTGTGTGGACCATTTCCAGTTGAAGCAAGAGGAGGGTACTCATACTTCATAACTTTTACTGATGATTTTAGTTGATATGGATATATCTACTTAATGAGGTATAAGTCAGATTATTTTTATTCGTACAAAGAATACAAGAATAAAGTTGAAAACCATCTTGGTAAGAATATTAAGAAACTCTGCTCAGACCAAGGTGGAGAATATCTTAATCAAGAGGAGGGTACTCATACTTCATAACTTTTACTGACGATTTTTGTTGATATGGATATATCTACTTAATGAGGTATAATTCGGATTATTTTGATTCGTTCAAATAATACAAGAATAAAGTTGAGAACCATCTTGGTGAGAATATTAAGAAACTCTGCTCAGACCAAGGTGGAGAATATCTTAATCAATACTTCATTGATTACTTACAGGGGTTTGGGATCCTATCCTAACTCACTCCTCCTTCCATGCCCTAGTAGAATTGTGTGAGAGAAAGGAGGAACTACACCTTTTTGTACATAGTGAGATAAATGATGCGTCATGCGAGTATTCTATTATCCTTTTGGGTATATGCATTACAAACAGTGGCGCACATACTAAACCAAGTACCAAATAAATTGATAAATGGTAATCCATATGATTTTTGGAGTTGAAAGAAATCCATGTTATCAAATTTACATGTACGGGGAAGCTATGTGTTTTTTAAGGCCTCTTCAAGTAAAAAACTTGCACCCTAAGGCAAAAAGTGTACCTTTATAGGATACCCCAAGGAAACAAGGGGATATTACCTATACAACCCCTTAGACAAAAATGTTATAGTGGAAAGACATTCCATATTCCTTTAGAGGGATCAAATCTCCAAAAGTGATATTGGGACCAAGATAGACTTCGATGAATCCAAGGCTCAAGGTGCACAAGAGATGGTATATGAATAGATTCCACAAAGCCCTGTGGAAGAAAGAACTGTTCCAGAGAAACAAGAACTATGTAGGAGAACAAGAGGGGTTAGTGAATCGGAAGGGTACTATTTTCTAGTTAAAAAGGATGGTGAATCATTATTAGTTGCTAATAATTATCCTATAACCAACAAAGAATCATTAAGTGGCACATATGTTACTAAGTGGAAAAAATCCACAAATTCTGAAATGGATTCCATGTACCAAAACCAAGTCTAGATTTTGGTATATCCTCTAGTTGATGTAAATATTTTTTGGTTACAAATGGGTATTCAAGAATAAATTGGATATGGAAGGACAATTCAATACCTATAAATAATGACTGGCTTCAAAAGGGTTCAAGTAGAATTAAGGAATTGACTATGACAAAACCTTTTCACCAGTTGTAATGCGGAAATCCATCAGAATTCTATTGTTCATTTATGCTTACCACGACTATGAGATTTGGAAAATGGATGTCAAAACAGCCTTCCTTAACAGGAACCTTCAAGAAGATGTCTACATGACACAACCTGAAGGGTTTATGACTCCAAAGGATTCTAATAAGGTAAGAAAGTTGCAGAAATACATTTATGGATTAAAGAAAGCATCCATGTCATGGAACATTCATTTTGATGAAGCCATAATGAAATTTGGTTTTATCAAGAATGAATGTGATCCTTGTGTCTAAAAATGGTTTAGTGGGAGTGCAGTCATTTTCCTAATAGTATATGTTGATGACATATTTCTTATTAGAAACGAGATACCAGTCTTATAGTCTGTTAAGGCATGGTTGAATCAATGCTTCTCTATAAAGGAATTGGGCAAGACAACATATATTCTTGGGATCAAGATCCATCGTGATAGATCCAAGAGATTTTTGGGCCTAAGTCAAAGTGCATACATTGATAAGATACTAAAGATATTCAATATGGAAAAATCCAAGAGGGGATTGTTGACAGTGTCACATGGAATTCATCTTTCCAAGAAAATGTGTCCTCAGACACATGAGGAAAGAAATATAATTTCAAGGACTCCATATGCATTAGCAATTAGTTCAGTCATGTATTCCATGATATGTACAATGATGGATGTTGCATGTGCATTGAGTGCGGTTGGCAGATATTAAGCTAACCCAGGTGACCGCCATTGGATGGTAGTTAAGACTATATTAAAGTATCTAAGGTGTACTAAGGATATATTCTTGGTTTATAAAGGAGGTGAGGAACTAGTCACCAGAGGATATGAAGATACTAGTTTCCAGACTGATCAAGATGACATGAAGTCGCAAACAGGATACATCTTCACTTTGAATGGAGGTGCATTGAGCTGGAAGATCTCAAAGTAGAGTGTGGTCACAGATTATACAGTAGAGTATGAGTATATATCATCTTCTAATGAATCTAAAGAAGAAGTTTGGATATGAAGATTTATCTAGGAGCTGGATGTGATACCTAGAATTAATGATCTCATCACACTATACTATTATAATACTACAGCGATGGATCTCGCAAAAGAGCCAAGGTCACATCAGCGGATGAAGCAGATACATCAGAAGTATCATTTCTTGATGGATTTTTCTCAGAGAGGTGAAGTTGCAATAAGCATTATTTCTAAAAAATACAATGTGGTGGAACCCTTGACTAAAGCCTTGACTCAGTAGAAACATGATCATCATGTGAGGTCTAGCGGACAGAAAGTTGTAGGCAGTTGGCTCTAGTCCAAGTGGAAGTTTGTAAGAGTTGGTGTCCTAGAACCAACTGGTTGTACTTTGAATACATGAATATTTAATATATTTAAATATTAAACATCTTATTACATATTGTTCATTTTTCTACATGACTATAGTGTAACAATGTCCTGGAGTATTTCTCGCATTGACAAGGTCATAACAGTTCCCTGTTATGAGGAGAACCTTGAAGTGATATGTCAATATTATTAAATATAGTTTGGCGGTTGGAGGAAATACTATAATGGGACACATAATATACAGACTGTCAAGTGTGAGTACTAGTAATAAGATGATACTTCCTCTCATGAAGTTCATACTTGGTAATCTCCAAGATGGTAGATTATGAGAACAAACTCGTCGGTGGAAATTCTTCATGTTTTAGTGTCATTGGATATTCTTATCTGCGAGCATGTGTAATGATCCTTAGAATTTAAGATTATCATTAATACATGTCATGACTTGTGCACTTTGATTTACTGATGAAAACTATCATGCATACAGTTGGTGGGAAGTAGGGTACGTTGGGTTCATCATGAGTGTAATGTTATTAATGGATAATTCGAGGAAGGATTTGTCCCTTCCATTTATGGAAGTTGATATCTCTTCTCTTTAATTGAAATAGAACCATCATGAAAATTCCATGGCCATGGTGTAATGATGAGTTTATTTTAGGTATTAAAAGAATGACGTATCAAGCATAAAGGTTGATGACACTATCATGAAACCAATTTGATGAGATATTTAGACAAGGGGGTTATATTACACAATGAGCATTCATATATGTATGTCATTGTTGTGACTTTATGTTCTTTCTATTAGGTGACTTTACCCGTTACTAAATAGTACTCTTGGACTTTATGAAATCCCACCTAATGTCAATGAGAGATAATCCTAGAGGGTCACGCATAAGTGTTTTTGGTGGTCATGGTTAATTTCTATTTGAATTTAATTAATAGAATAAATATTATTCTCAAGATAGTGGAATAATTTTATTCAAGTTAAAATTATTTCATAAATTAAATAAATATTTATTTACTGGATTATGGGTAAAATATATTTATTTATTTTATTGAACATTTAATAAATATTTATTTACTAGTTTTTATATAAAATATTTATTTAAGAGAATAAATTATTTATTTATTTATTTGGGTGTTCAATTAATTAAAGTTGAGTTCGAGCATACCAAGGCTAGTCTGGTAGTAAAATAATTATTTTCAATATGGTAAATAATTATTTAACTAGTTGGCATAAGTTAAAATAACAATAATATTGCTATTATTTTGTGACGTGAAATTTTATTTATAATTTCATTTTTCGCAAGTTGGCGCTCCATAAATAATGATACGGTATTATTATTAAAATCATGGGTTTTCTCTAAGGTTATGAATGTATTTAATTCCTATTATGAAATTAAATATTGTAACTAAAACCCCATGTTGATAAATATACATGTACGTTTATTGTACCTTGTACTGAACTACACGCCCGGTAAATTGATAATTGTTGAGTTAAATGATTTCTCTCTCGAATCCTCTTCCCTCCCATCTCAAGAACGAGAGACGTTCTTGAAGATCGAAGAACAAATGATCAAGAACGATCGACACGAGACACTTTCTTCACTACACTAGATCCCAGAGAACAAGTGGTGTCGATCAGAGGCCATTGGAGCACGTGGGGATCACCGCTAGAGGGATTCTAGTTTGGATCCTTGCAAGCACAACGAGACAATCCGGAAGGTTCATTCTGGATGATCAATGTCATCAATGAAGAGAGTACCAAATATCCACGTATTCTTTTCTTTATGAAATTAATTAAATTAATTATAAACATGATGTGTGAGATCCTCTCTAAAGGTTTCGGGCCTCTTCCTTCTTTATCTTAATCTTTGATTATATTCTATGGAGACTGGCATTCATCGTCGTATTGATCCCAGGATAATCATTGATCATGGTAAAAATTAAATTTGGGCATCGTCCCAACCACACTTCTGTTGCACCAGAAACCTTCAATTTTAGAGCTGATAAAAGTTATTGATTTTCAAAGAAGTTTACAACATCGGATTTTTTTAGCACTGATAAATATTATTTCTAGTGGTGTTAAAACTCATATATGTAGTAGTGAGGGGGTTTATTCAGAACTAATTATTTTCTAGGATTGATTTTTCTGGTTGTTCTTATGATGTTGTGTGACTTAGATATTAATTATAATAATTGTAGATCAAGTCTTTTTCAGTCATCATACTATGGGTTTACAAAAATAATTTTATGATAGCCTTGTTATATTAACAAAATGGTGCAATGAAGATATAAATAAATTGATAGATTTTGAATATATAAATAATAATAATTAATTTATAATTTATGTAATAGATATTTCATCCATTAATGCATCCTCATTTTTTTCCTTGTATAAAAATTGGGGCCGGTTTTTTATAGTTTTCATGATTGTGAAGACACAGAAGAGAGAGGGTTTAATGTATTTTTTATAATTTTCAAAAAAAGTTTTCTAATTTTAATGTTTCCTCAATGGCGTTTTCCCCTCCACTCTAATAAATACACTCCAAGCATTCATTTCAGGATCTATTCCAACTACGAAGTGGGAAGGGTTTCTAGGGATCCACAGTGCAAGTTTATGGACCACTGTAATGCTTGGGGATATCGTGTAGATGGATGATCATGTGCGGTATGAGCCGCAGGTGGTGGAGTCATCCTCCAAGTCTAGAGAGTCTGATGAGTAATCCTCCCAGGATTCATCATCATAGGAGGATGAGTCATCCTCTGATCCAGGGGAGTCAGAGTCATCGTTGGAGGTCGAGGAGTCATCCTCCAAGGAAGAGGAGTCGGAGTCATCTGAGGAGTCATACTTGGAGGTGGGGGAGTTGTTGGAGGCAGTGGCTGAGGAGAAGGTGGTGGTGGGAGAGTCAGAGTTGTGTGTGTTTTGTCTAGAGGATATGGTAGAAGGTTATATGGGGGTGGTCATTCCCTGCTCCCAAAACTTCCATTGCCACTTCATATAAAACTGGATCAACACCTATCTCAGTTTCCCCATCTATGGTTTCAGGGTTCCCACCAACCTTTCTAGGGTTCCTTAAGTCTTTGAAATTTTAAATTTTGAATGAGGAGTACCCATTGTGTCAAACAATCAAATATATTCATCATTGTTATGGTTTATGTGATTGATTATAATCTTGAACTTAAATGGGGACACACGTGAGGTGTTATATTTTGAATGTCGTGACATGAATTCTCATGAAAAAGGATATGTGGATGAGAAAATGATGATTCAGAACCAATGAGTTCTACCACTTTCTTCAACTTCACCTCCTCAGGGATAAACCATTGAACAAAAGTGTCCTTAAAGATCTCCTAATTCATCCGAAACTACAATGAGGGTGGGGAAATCAACTTCCATTGATCCAAACCTAGTCATTCAAACAGTCCTGAGACAACTCTTACCCTCAGGGATTTAGGGGTTTTTAAGGACCTAAAAACACCTCCAATTTCTTCAATACACTTAATAGCATCTAACAGACATCGATCACCATAGAAAATGTGAAAATGGAGAATACATCATCTCCACCACTCCACTGAGAGTCTGGGTATGACAACCCTGATTTTTATTACAACTTAAACATGCTTTATTACATAAAACTTCACTTGATCCAACAAAGAAGATCGAGAGGTTTAGTGTCTTTGGGGCTTAGGATCATTACATAAAAACTTTAAACTTGAAATACAACATCTTTATTGAAAACTTCCTTTACATGACCACTACATTCCTTCGTACTTAGCATTGCATGGGATAACCTGAGGACATGCATAAGAAAAGGGTGAGCTATAAAGCCCAGTAAGGGAGTACACAATGAATAACATGAGGAGTACAATACATGTTAGGCAATAGGCATATCAATAGAGCATAAGAGAAACATGAACATAAAGGCATGATAAAGCATGATAATCATAGCATGGAAATGTGGCAACAACACTTAACATTGAATTAGCATGAGCCAAGGCTCATTGCACATGGAGCATGAGTAAACCCTCATTGCACTTGAAGCACGAGTAAACCCTCGTTGCACTTGAATTAGCATGAGTCAACACTCATTGCACATGACGTATCATGATACTATACTTTACCCAATGCATTGGAGCGCTATCAGGGCGCACCCTTCTTAAACATTTCATTTCATGCATAAGTGTGCCACATGGATCATAAAACATGGATTCATAAAACATAATCATTTATTCCACGATAAAGGAATGTGGAATTCATACATGAAACTTTACAATCAATATGTAAATGTGCATAAAGGTGAATACCCTTGATGGAGAAATGGGCATGGTATTCACTACACAAAGACATTGGTTTAGAAAATCGGTGCGATTTCGGCAGCATAACGGCGTGACATAAGAATTCATAAAAAAAAGTTGATGAGAGAGAAAGGGGTTCCTCGTCATATTTACATGTAATGTACAGTAAGTAGGTCATATATATACATGTCCCAACAATTGAAATGGAATTTAGATTCATGATACAAAAGTATTGCTTGAATGTAAAAGAAGAGAGAGAAGTTCCTTTCGGAATTTCGGCATAGTAACGGGTGTACATGGGAGGCATTTAATGAGAGAGAAAGGGTTCTCCCATCATTCAAACAATAAGAGGGCAGTATGGGGGAGGTGCAAAACCATACCCCAACATTCACAATTGAAATAAAAAGGGCAATACAACTTAAAGAAAATTGACAAAAAATGAGAAAGGAAGAAAAAACCCTTACTTGGAAGTGTGCTTCCAAAGGCTAGAGAGAGGCTTGTGAGAGGCTTCTTGGGAGCTTGGGGAACCTTGGGAGGATTCTAGAGAGAGTAGGGCAGAGTTTGGACAAACTTCAAGGGCTTTGAGTGAGGAGGAAGTGGGAGCTTGGGTGGGTTTATATAGGAAAGGTGAGAGAATTCTTTATTATTTAGGTTTGGGACCCCTTATATTAAAATAATCCAAACCACAAACCATCCCATGGTATTTGCCCATGGTTTCTGGAAAAGGAAAGAGGAAAACAATATTTTACAAGTCCAAGGTCCGAACTTATTAAAAAATTAGGGTTGCTTATGTGGAGGTGAGTCACACTCCCATGGAAATTAATTTAAAAAGGCAAAGTGTTGAATAAGTCTTGAGGGCTCCATTAATGCTTTGAAAAGTGAGTCAAACAAACCCAAAACCTTATTATTTTAATGATAAAACATATATTGGCCGAACATAGGGATTATGGTATTTTATTACATCACCATTGGGTCATTATGATGTCATAAAACACATTATATATATAAATGGTATTTAATTTTTACCCAAAAATTTGACTGTCTCAGAAAATTATGAAAAATTCACCATTGGATAATTTTGACGTCCTGATTCCAAAAATAATATTTATTTTATCTAAATAATTTTCTAAATATGTGAATTTTCACTTTTAAAATAAAAACCGACATTTATAAAAAAATTCACGGGTTTTGACAGAAATGGCTTTCAAACCTAAATAAAAATTTTAATTGCATTCATAAAATTATAAGATCATTTATATTTAATAAAAATTAATTTAATATTAATAATAATATTTTATTAAAATAATATTTAATTCAAAAATCCTTTAATTTAATAAAATATAATTCTTAATTAAATAATAACTAAAAAACACCATTTGTACTTTAAAAACTAATTACAATGTATCAAAAATGACTAGAAATTATATTCATTATTATATAAAAAAATAATGTACATGAACATGGTGCTACTTATTTGTTACATAAACCCTTAAAATAGCCGCATAAGACCTAAGGGTAAGGTGTGCGATGGTGACAGACTCTTGGGGTTGCTCGGATAACATTGCTCGAGTGGTAATCTCTATCAACTTCCATTTTTCCCGTAGACGATCACGTTCGAGCTTGACTTGATGAAGCTCAGCTTGGGCTTGGTCAAGGGCAAAGCCCAAAGACGCCACCTCCTTTCCGAGCTCCGACAAATGGGCTTCGTAAGGGGCAATTCTACTGGATGAGGTCATCGCTTCCTTTGTCTGAGTAGAAAATTGGTTCGTTAAAGCCTTATATTTAAACTACCCAGATGATCACTGTTCAACGGCTATAAAAGTAACGGTCACAAATCTTAACGTAAAACTTAAAGAAGTTGACATCTTATAAAAACATTTTTCATAAAGAAACATTTAACTGGATCAAGAGGGATTTTCCATTAATGAAACTTTGGGTCGTTACAACATTCCCCCCTTAAGAAATTTTGCCCTCGAAATTTTCCTTTTCCCACACTAAAACAAATGTGGGTAACTTAGCTTCATCATATCCTCCGACTCCCAAGTTGCTTCTTCAAACTTGTGGTTTCTCCACAACACCTTGACGAGGGGCATTGTCTTATTTCGTAGAACTTTTTCTCTACGATCTAAGATCTTCACTGGTTGCTCCTCATAAGAAAGATCGTCTTCTAATTGTACCACCTCGGAAGAGAGTACATGTGAAGGGTCTGGTATGTACTTCCTTAAGAGGGATACATGGAAGACATCATGCACCTTGGCCATAGTAGGTGGAAGTGCTAGTCGATAGGCCACAGCCCCAACACGATCAAGAATCTCGAAGGGGCCGATGTACCTTGGACTTAACTTCCCTTTCTTTCCAAACCTCATGACCTTCTTCCACGGAGATATGCGTAAAAACACCATGTCTCCAACTTTAAACTCAAGGTCTCGTCGACGATTGTCTGCATAACTCTTCTGTCGACTTTGGGCTGCCTTGATATGCTGCTGAATGGTTTTCACCTTCTCCACCATTTCTTCGACCATCTCTGGTCCAAGCAGCTTACGTTCACCGACCTCATCCCAACATGCCGGTGTTCTACACCTTTTCCCATACAGGGCTTCATATGGTGCCATTTGGATGCTTGAGTGTAAACTATTATTATAAGAGAACTCAACCAGAGGAAGATGTTGATCCCATCCTCCTTTAAAGTACATTGAGCATGCTCTCAACATATCCACAAGTGTTTGGATAGTCCGCTCGGATTGGCCATCAGTTTGAGGATGATAGGCCATACTGAAGTTCAGTTCAGTATTCAGAGCATGTTGAAGACTCTTCCAAAACTTAGAGGTAAATCTTGGATCTCGGTCAGACACAATAGATAGTGGTACTCCATGCAACCGTACCACTTCCCTGATATATATCCGTGCCAGTTGATCCAAAGAGAAATCCTCTCGAATAGCAATAAAGTGTGCAGTCTTTGTAAGACGATCCAAAACAACCCAGATTGCATTGTTGCCTTTGGATGTCCTTGGAAGTCCAGTGACGAAGTCCATGGTGATGTTCTCCCATTTCCATTCTGGTATGGGCAATGGTTGCATCATCCCCTTAGACTTCTGCCTCTCTGCCTTCACTTGCTGACACACCAGGCACTTTGATGTATATTCGGCGATCTCCTTCTTCATATTATCCCACCAAAAGTTTCCTCGGAGATCTCGATACATCTTTGTGCTCCCTGGGTGAATAGAGAAATTTGAACTATGTGCATCATCCAAAAGTTCCTTCTTCAGCTCCGAACTTGATGGAACACATAGTCTTTTCCCAAACCGCACAATTCCTTCTTCATTAACATTAAACTCTGAGGATTTTCCCTTTTTGATAGCTTCCACTTTTTCTTGGATTCTCGCATCATCCTTTTGAGCATCCTTTAACCTTTCCAAAAGAGATGGTTGAGCAATCATTTGTGAAAGGATTGATGATGTTTCCTTCTTTATGATTCCCACGTCCATCTTCATCAAGTCTAAGAAGATTGTATCCTTCTCAATTCTCATCATTGATAGAATTGCTGGATCCTTTCTACTTAGGGCATCCGCCACCTTGTTCGCCTTCCCAGGGTGGTAATGTATTGAACAGTCATAATCCTTTATGAGCTCTATCCATCTTCTCTGGCGCATATTAAGCTCTTTCTGTGTGAATATATATTTAAGACTCTTGTGGTCAGTATATATCTCACATTTCTCTCCATAGAGATAATGCCGCCAGATTTTCAAGGCAAAGATCACCGCCGCCAACTCCAGATCATGCGTTGGATAGTTTCGCTCATGGATTTTCAACTGTCTTGAGGCATAGGATATCACTTTATCATTCTGCATCAGCACACATCCTAAGCCCTTCTTTGAAGCATCACTGAATACCACAAAAAGCTCCCCACTTGTGGGTAAAGTGAGCACAGGTGCAGTGATAAGCCTCCTTTTCAACTCCTTAAAGCTTTCTTCGCATTCATCACTCCAAGCAAACTTTACTCCCTTTCGAGTTAGCTTGGTAAGAGGGTTGGACAATCGTGAGAAGTTTCTCACAAATCGTCGATAATATCCAGCTAACCCCAAGAAGCTACAGATATCAGTTACCGATGTTGGCCTCGGCCATCCCTCAATTGCATCTGTTTTGGAGGGGTCCACAGATATCCCATTGCTTGTGATGATATGGCCCAAGAATGAGACCTCCTTCAACCAGAACTCACACTTGCTGTACTTGGCATAGAGCTTCTCTTTGCGCAAAGTCTCCAGTACAGTTCTTAAATGCTCCTCATGGTCCTCCTTAGTTTTGGAGTATATTAGAATATCATCTATAAAGACTACCACAAATTTATCTAGGTAATCTCTAAAGACTCTATTCATCAAGTCCATGAATATTGCTGGAGCATTGGTGAGTCCAAAAGGCATTACTATGAATTCATAGTGCCCGTACCTTGTACGAAAAGCAGTCTTGGGGATATCTTCCTTCTTCACCCTTACTTGATAATATCCCGACTGCAAGTCGACCTTGGAGAAGTATTGTGCTCCACGCTGCTGATCAAACAAGTCATCGATTCTTGGGAGAGGATACTTGTTCTTTATCGTGATTTTGTTAAGTTCACGATAATCGATGCAAAGCCGCATTGACCCATCCTTCTTCTTGACGAAGAGGACTGGTGCACCCCATGGTGATGCACTTGGGCGTATAAACCCTTTATCCAGATTCTCCTGTAGTTGTTTCTTCAGTTCTTCAAGCTCAACCACAGCCATTCTATATGGAGTCTTGGATATTGGTAGCGCCCCAGGTATAAGTTCAATTGAGAACTCAACATCTCTTCTTGGAGGAAGACCAGGAAGTTCCTCGGGAAATACTTCAGCGAATTCCCTCACAATAGGCATTTCTTCAAGGGTGGTTTCTTCCTTGGACTCAATCATCTGAGCCAGATATGCGTGCTCATAAGGCAGTAATATCCATGCTTGATATGATGGAGCTAAAGGAGATTCATCTTCCTCCTGACACTTGTAAAGAATCGGGGGTCGATTCTCCATATGGAGTGTGATTTCCCTCTCCCGACAATTTATGTTGGCTCTATATAAGGAAAGCCAATCCATGCCAAGAATTGCATCAAATTCCACCAAAGGGAGTATGACGAGGTTCGCCGGGAAATTCAATCCACAGATTATAACAGGGGAGGACTTATACTCATGGGATGCAATGATTGCCCCATTTGCCGTACTCACCGACATCTTTACTTCCATGATTTGTGGTGGTGCAGGGATTATTCTACTAAACTTTTGAGATATAAAAGAATGCGTAGAACCTGAATCAAAAAGTACGTTCGCTATTCTTGAATGAATAACTAGCGTACCTGTCACCACTTCGTTGTCAGGGTTCACTTCGGCAGAAGTGATGGCAAAAGCTCTTCCTTGCTGTCTTGGAGGTTGTTGATTGCCTCCGATAACCCTTGGATTAGGGCACTGATTCGCAAAATGACCCGGTTCTTTGCATTTGAAGCATTGAACAACGCGTTGAGGTTCGAACGGAGCGTTCCTCCCCTCCGTCGCAGCCGCGGGTCCTTCTTGCTGACAGTTAACAGCTAGGTGCCCTTCTCTTCCACACTTGAATCATTTTCTTGTCCCCCTAAGGCAATTTCCCGGGTGCTTCTTTCCACACTTTTGGCAAGTGGGGTGCTGGAATTTCTTAGCGCCGTTGGATTTATCCATCGGACCACCAGCATTGAAGTCCACCTTCCGCTTCTTGTCCCCATGATACCCCTGTGATTCTCCGATCTCCATTTCAACCTTGAGGGTACATCGGAAAATTTCCTCATAGCTGTCGAAGTCACGGATCGCTAATGCTTTCCGCAAGCTAGGCTTCAGCCCACCAAAGAAGCGGTCAACCTTGCATTCGGGGGTAATGACAAAGCCGGAAGCGTATCGTGCAAGCCTTGTGAAGTTTGCCTCGTACGCTCCCACAGATTCCTCATCTTTCTGCTTGAGGGAAAGGAAGTCTCTTTCCATCTTAAGATGGAGGGTGCGTGGAAAATATTTATCGAAAAACATCTTCCGGAATACCTTCCATTCCAAAGCCTCGATCTCCTCCTCAGGCTTCGTGTTTTTGATCAACGTCCACCATTGATCAGCTTCACCCTCCATACGATAAGCCGCCAGGAGAACCTTCTCTTTTTCAGAGCATTGGAGGATGGAGAATATCTTTTCAATGGAGTTGATCCATTGTTCAGCAATCGTGGGATCGGATGATCCACTAAAAGTAGGAGGCCTTTGTCTCATGAAGCTTTCAATAGAGACTTGTTCTTTCTTAGGGGGGGTTGAACGTTCCTCTTGACCAGTGTTTCTATTCAAAACTTGAGTTAGCTGAGAGAGAAGCGTGACAAAGTTCGCGATTCCCGCTCCCATTGGATTGGGCATATCATTGGTACAATCATCACACTGATCTTCACAACGGTTGTTAGCCCGAGTTCTCCTATTACCGGTCATTGGCTGGAATAAAAGGAAAGTTAGGGGTAACACATAGAGGGTAATCCAAAGACAAAAGTTGATGACTTATAAATAAAATTTAATCTCTTTAACTAATGAGTCTATAGGATTCAATCCAGGATTTTCATGATCTTCCTTCTAACATATATTCTTAGGGGAATTTTTCCCTTAATAAGGGTTCATACTAAGATTGTGAATTTATCAAAACATATCCCCCGGGAGTGTCGTAACCAAGAGTGCAGCAAGGCCCGTTGTCGTGCACCAGTTCCCGTTCGAGTCTAGCTCAAAGCGGTGTTTTCGGGTTTTACCCCTAGGATACATCTGTGCCAGAGCCGCCTCTACCTGCTCGTATCCAGACAGGGATGTATTTGTTTGATAAACCACTTACTTAGTATTTACCAAAACTTAGGGATGTTTTTATTATTCTTAGTCTTGTATCTAAGGCTTTACTAGGGTTTCCTAATCCCAAAAATAACTAAACCTATCCTCTGATACCAACTATGACAACCCTGCTTTTTATTACAACTTAAACATGCTTTATTACATAAAACTTCACTTGATCCAACAAAGAAGATCGAGAGGTTTAGTGTCTTTGGGGCTTAGGATCATTACATAAAAACTTTAAACTTGAAATACAACATCTTTATTGAAAACTTCCTTTACATGACCACTACATTCCTTCATACTTAGCATTGCATGGGATAACCTGAGGACATGCATAAGAAAAGGGTGAGCTATAAAGCCCAGTAAGGGAGTACACAATGAATAACATGAGGAGTACAATACATGTTAGGCAATAGGCATATCAATAGAGCATAAGAGAAACATGAACATAAAGGCATGATAAAGCATGATAATCATAGCATGGAAATGTGGCAACAACACTTAACATTGAATTAGCATGAGCCAAGGCTCATTGCACATGGAGCATGAGTAAACCCTCATTGCACTTGAAGCATGAGTAAACCCTCGTTGCACTTGAATTAGCATGAGTCAACACTCATTGCACATGACGTATCATGATACTATACTTTACCCAATGCATTGGAGCGCTATCAGGGCACACCCTTCTTAAACATTTCATTTCATGCATAAGTGTGCCACATGGATCATAAAACATGGATTCATAAAACATAATCATTTATTCCACGATAAAGGAATGTGGAATTCATACATGAAACTTTACAATCAATATGTAAATGTGCATAAAGGTGAATACCCTTGATGGAGAAATGGGCATGGTATTCACTACACAAAGACATTGGCTTAGAAAATCGGTGCGATTTCGGCAGCATAACGGCATGACATAAGAATTCATAAAAAAAAGTTGATGAGAGAGAAAGGGGTTCCTCGTCATATTTACATGTAATGTACAGTAAGTAGGTCATATATATACATGTCCCAACAATTGAAATGGAATTTAGATTCATGATACAAAAGTATTGCTTGAATGTAAAAGAAGAGAGAGAAGTTCCTTTCGGAATTTCGGCATAGTAACGGGTGTACATGGGAGGCATTTAATGAGAGAGAAAGGGTTCTCCCATCATTAAAACAATAAGAGGGCAGTATGGGGGAGGTGCGAAACCATACCCCAACATTCACAATTGAAATAAAAAGGGCAATACAACTTAAAGAAAATTGACAAAAAATGAGAAAGGAAGAAAAAACCCTTACTTGGAAGTGTGCTTCCAAAGGCTAGAGAGAGGCTTGTGAGAGGCTTATTGGGAGCTTGGGGAACCTTGGGAGGATTCTAGAGAGAGTAGGGCAGAGTTTGGACGAACTTCAAGGGCTTTGAGTGAGGATGAAGTGGGATCTTGGGTGGGTTTATATAGGAAAGGTGAGAGAATTCTTTATTATTTAGGTTTGGGACCCCTTATATTAAAATAATCCAAACCACAAACCATCCCATGGTATTTGCCCATGGTTTCTGGAAAAGGAAAGAGGAAAACAATATTTTACAAGTCCAAGCTCCGAACTTATTAAAAAATTAGGGTTGCTTATGTGGAGGTGAGTCACACTCCCATGGAAATTAATTTAAAAAGGCAAAGTGTTGAATAAGTCTTGAGGGCTCCATTAATGCTTTGAAAAGTGAGTCAAACAAACCCAAAACCTTATTATTTTAATGATAAAACATATATTGGCCGAACATAGGGATTATGGTATTTTATTACATCACCATTGGGTCATTATGATGTCATAAAACACATTATATATATAAATGGTATTTAATTTTTACCCAAAAATTTGACTGTCTCAGAAAATTATGAAAAATTCACCATTGGATAATTTTGACGTCCTGATTCCAAAAATAATATTTATTTTATCTAAATAATTTTATAAATATGTGAATTTTCACTTTTAAAATAAAAACTGACATTTATAAAAAAATTCACGGGTTTTGACAGAAATGGCTTTCAAACCTAAATAAAAATTTTAATTGCATTCATAAAATTATAAGATCATTTATATTTAATAAAAATTAATTTAATATTAATAATAATATTTTATCAAAATAATATTTAATTCAAAAATCCTTTAATTTAATAAAATATAATTCTTAATTAAATAATAACTAAAAAACACCATTTGTACTTTAAAAACTAATTACAATGTATCAAAAATGACTAGAAATTATATTCATTATTATATACAAAAATAATGTACATGAACATGGTGCTACTTATTTGTTACATAACCCCTTAAAATAGCCACATAAGACCTAAGGGTAAGGTGTGCGATGGTGACAGACTCTTGGGGTTGCTCGGATAACATTGCTCGAGTGGTAATCTCTATCAACTTCCATTTTTCCCGTAGACGATCACGTTCGAGCTTGACTTGATGAAGCTCAGCTTGGGCTTGGTCAAGGGCAAAGCCCAAAGACGCCACCTCCTTTCCGAGCTCCGACAAATGGGCTTCGTAAGGGGCAATTCTACTGGATGAGGCCATCGCTTCCTTTGTCTGAGTAGAAAATTGGTTCGTTAAAGCCTTATATTTAAACTACCCAGATGATCACTGTTCAACGGCTATAAAAGTAACGGTCACAAATCTTAACGTAAAACTTAAAGAAGTTGACATCTTATAAAAACATTTTTCATAAAGAAACATTTAACTGGATCAAGAGGGATTTTCCATTAATGAAACTTTGGGTCGTTACACTGGGTAGAGTTTCCAACTAGAAGAGACTCCTTAGAAACTTCAAGACCTTTTTGGGTGACATACTCTAAATAACATGAAAACAAAACACCAAATCAACATCAAACCAAATCTTAACCCAAACCCAACCAAGATAACACCTCAAAACAAGAAACCAAGCTCATAAACCAAGTTACAACACACACAAAAATCCAAAAATACACTTTCTCAAAACCACCATTTTCATTTCAAATTTAAAACCACTTTCAATTTAAACCTATTTCAAATTCACTTATTTCAAAAACTAATTTCCAAATACAATTTCCCATATCAAAGGGAGTCCCCTTTTTTCAAGTTTCAAATTTCCAAAATATTTTTCCTTTCAAAATACACTCACACCAACCAAAAACAATCCAATAACACCATCCACATAGAAACCTCTTAAATAGGGGACTAGTGGTCATGCATGACTTGGCCACAAGTTTTAGCATACCATGTGTTAAGCATGCACCAACCACTTGAAGCATATTGAACCATGTACCCAAGATCCAAATGGTTTTCTATGCCATGCAAGATCACCGTGTGACACCAACTCACTTCAATTTTCATCCCCCAAAACATGAATAAACTCCTCAAACTAGACAAAACGCCAACATCATAAACCCAAAATCAAAATTAAAGGCTTAAACCTAAATATACTTGGAAACTCAAGGCCCGGGATGGGAAATAGTTCATGGCGCTCTTCCCATACCTACCTCCCAAGACCTGAAAATTTTATCTCGTCAACTTGACAACCCAAATAATAAGGTTCTCATGTGATATCGTTTTTTCATGCACCAGCCCAAGTCATCCTCGAACTGGACACCTGAACGGGTCTTTGGAAAGGCCTGAAGGGTATCCCCAATCCCCACAGGCTGACAAAAAGCACCAGGGAGTCGTAGATAAATAGTTGGGGTTGATTCAGACTAATAATCACAATCATAAAAAAAATGCATGCAGCACAAGGACGATACAACAATCACTGAACATAATAAATACATAACAAGATACAAAATAAAAACTACAACCAAACCATAACTAGACATGATCTCTATGTGAACTCTTGGTCACCACCATCCAAAAGACCAACTTGCTCCAAGGTCGAACCAAGACAAGAAGTTGAACCTATAAAATAGCTTAGGTCTACCGATGTTGATTGGCACAAGTAAGTTGTGAGCGTACAATAGTTCAGTAAGTAAGCACCATAGAATCCATACATGTCCTTTCCCAAAATAGTCCATAAATACAAGTTTGAAAATACCATTATAAAATAGGTTTTTATCTTTTAAACAAACAAACACATCTTTCCCAAAATCCAATTTCAAAAATAGAATATGGATTTACTTGAAAAACATACTCCCATTTCAAAATTCAATTTTTGAAAACAAACTCTAAGAAGAAAATTGAAACCTGTATGAGTGCATAAATAATAAGAATAAAAATTGAACATAATCATCAAGGTATATATGAAAACATTACTTAAATTAGAGGAAGAAATATGAATATAGATATTCCAAAATAAATAGATCAAGTAACCAACATGCCACAAATTGATCATAGAACATACAAGGTACATATTCATGGGCATTCCCTAAACACCTCAAGATGATACCCTAGATGTACTCAATTTAGAACCATCTTCCAGTGTATGATGTGGTCTGTTTTCTATCACCAACCTGGATGCTCTCAACCATCCTCACCAGTGTCACAAACCCCATGGCCAAAAACCACTACTACAAATACAGCTTTTATCAGCACTAAAAATGGCCTTTAACAGTGCTAGAAAATTTCTATTAATGCCGGTGAAGATAAGGGGGGGTCCCCTTTATCAGTGCTCCAAAAAGTGCTGATAAAGACCCCTTTTATCAGTGCTAACAAAAAGCACTGATAAAAGGGGTCTTTTATCAGCGCTAAAACAAAGCGCCGATAAAAGGTTCCTTTATCAACACTTTATTTTTAGCACTGATAAAAGACCCCTTTTATCAGCGCTTTTTTAAAAGCGCTGATAAAAGTTAAAAAAATTAAAAAAAATTAAAAATCCTGTCAATCGAGGGGTCTTTTATAGCACTTGATCCCCCTTTTACAGTGTTTTTTCGCCCCCCTTCAGCACCTGCACACACCCCTCCACCCTTTATCAGTGCTATCCCCAGATTCAATCATGCGCGCACATCCCTGCCTCCACCCATATTTGATCTTGAGACCTCCCCCTTCACGCCGGAAGCCTTTGTCACTCCCCTATATTGATTTGTTCTCCTATTAGTGATATATCTATTTATTTATATATATATTTAGTTATATTTATTAGTATAGTAATATATATTTATATTAATATATATATATAGTTATATTAATATAAATATATAGTTATATTAATATATATATAGTGATATTAATATATATATTTATAGTTATATTAATATATATATGTAGTTATATTAATATATATATATATAGTTAGATTAATATATAGGTATATAAATATTCATATATTTTTATTTTAAATAAAATGGATATTAGTTATTATTTAGATAAAGCTAATATATTTTATATGTAAATATATTTTATTATTTATATTTATAATTAAATTTTTATGTGTGAATATATAAAAAATATGTATATATTGTTATATATTTGATTATAAATAGTAGTGCATTATAAAAAATGATAAATTTTCAAAGAAATAATATCAATATGAATGTAATACCTTGGAATAAATTCATTCCTCACCAAAATAAATCCAATAATATTCCCATAAATGAGGCTGAAAATCCACAAAATGTTAAAAAATCGGGGTACCCTGACTAAAAACTCAATTTTTGAGGCCTTTTGGGCCTTTTTTGGCCTCAAAAAAACTTTTACCGAGGTCCTCCTGGGTCATAGAGACGTAGAGCTCATTGTAGGCTTTGATTTGATATGTAGTAGAGCTCAAACGGACACCCGAATCCAAAGTTATGGCCGTTTGAAGTTCGAGTTGTGCTTTCAACATATTTTGGATATTTTTTTATTTTTTTTATTTTTTTGGTCTTCAAATTGTTATTAAATGACTATTAATCCATAATAATTATCAAATTATTAATTAAAAATATTTTTTTAATTTATTTATAATCCATTTTCACTAAATATCTTATATATTAAGTGTAACTGTATATTTATACTTATCTAAAATATATTTAAAATTTTATTTAAAAAATATATATTATATTTATATCAATATAACTATATCTATATATTTAAATATTAATATATATTTTTTAATAAATTTCTTTTTTAGAAGTATAACCTTTATCAGCGCTTTTAAAAAAAGCGCCGATAAAGACCCCCCTTTATCAGCGCTACTAAAAAACGCTGATAAAGGGGTACCCTTTAACAGTGCTAAAAAAAGCATTGTTAAAGGGGGTACCTTTATCAGTGCTAAAAAAAGTGCTGATAAAGGGGTACTTTTATCAGTGCTTTTTTTTAGCGCTGATAAAGGTACCCCCCCCCCCTTTATCAGTGCTTTTTCGCTGGTGCTGATAAAGGGTGGCGCTAGCCTTGCCCAGTTTTGTGGTAGTGAACCTACCATGGAGAATCTAGTATGTCTCACCAGGAACTATATTGTAACTATATCTCGGCCCTTTAGATGAAATCTAGGATCCTATTATGATAATATAGGGGGAAAATTTATGAGTTTGTCACATGATTAACATTAATTATAACCCAAAATGCCAGCATGCATTCCTTTACCAATCCCCAACACCATCCATGTAGAGACCCTTTCTAACTAGAGGACTACTATAGGGGTTCCCATCACACACAAAAAATTCTCAAGTGCCAAATAGGCATGGAAATCTTGATAATTACAAATCCTTTACAACAAACACTTAAAGGTTCCAACTAGGCCTTAGGTTTCTAAGAGTTTGGAATCACTTTCCAAATACATATGAAAGTACTAAATTAGCATTAACTTTGAAATCCAGACCACTTTTTTGGAAAACATACTTCTTCCAAAACAATTTCTAAAACCAAGGTATTTGTTCAAGTATTCCTTTCAAGGTGAGAAATGGTCCTCTGGAACAATATTTGGTAAACACACAATTCCAAAGTTTCAAACGATCCTATAGAGAAAAATTTAGAAAATCCGCATTTTAAACCCCATTTGAAAACATTTATAAATCTATAAAACCATTTGAGGAAAACAAGGTTTTAGAAAACAATCTATAGAGTTTCCATTTATATACATGTACACATCAATATGTTCACCCTGTGAACATATGGATATGAACATATCACACTGACATATATATGGATGACCATAAAAATTTCTATGGTTTGACCAAAAATAAACACAAGGAAGTACCACAAAGAAATAGAAGAGTTTTCACATGAGCATCAAAACCATAAATATTCCAAAAATCCATTCAAAGCACAATTCAAATTGAAAACTAATTGTTTCAAAATTTGAAAAAGGGAAAACAACACTTTCAACACCCAAATCCATTAAAAAGGCCACTTGGAATTTTATCAAACACCTATCATGCATATACTTTGAATATATATAGGCATAACTATGTAAATATTTGAAAGCCTCATTTTCATCAAATGACTAACATAGAAAAACCCTAAAAAATCATCTTAGAAGACCAAAATCATGAAGAACGGAATTAAAATTCATTTGGAAAATCTTAGGCACTATATGGCATGTTTTTTAAAGGAAATGGATAGAAACACCTACCTCAATGGTGTGTAAATGCGATGACACTACATAGGAGAGAAAAAAATCCCCAAGAACCAAACCACACACCCTAGCATTAAAAGAGACAAATTACATGATCCAACCTGCACAATAGGGTTTTCCAAGAGATAATTAAGCCAAGGAAATAAGAAGAAACAGAAGTTGTAGAAGAAAGGAGGAGGGGAAAGTTTAACCAAGGAGAAAATCCACCAAAAATTGAAAATGAGACACCCAAAATCCAAGAAGGGGGAGAGGAGGAGGTCAAACAAGGCTCCCAAAGGTCATTAAAATGAATTAGGTGGGGATACAACCCCTTTGGGGTTTTAATTTTAAAAGGGGAAAACTTAGAATTTCACATTTTATGGATTCTGGGAAAGCCACATGGTTTACCAAATCGTGCGCCAACTGTGAACACCCTACTAGAATGGTTGGTAATCCTAGAAAAGTTTGTCAGTATGGTTTAGTAAACTATGTACCAATCATGCTCCCCTATTTGGAAATACAACCACCCTCACATGGGTTGGCTACACGGTTTGAGGAATCATGCGCCAAGCATGAAAAATGGGGTTTTCAAGATTGTCGACACCCATGAACACATGTTTCAAGGTTTATTGTAATGGTGCACAAGTTGTTCACTAGCTATCAAACACCCAATAAGGCCACATAGTTACTATTGAGACTCGTGTAGTTTGGGAAAAATAGTGCATTACTCATGCAAGACAAACCGTGTAGGAAGAAACTGGACTGAAAATGCTCCTTTGATCAGGTATTCGCATGGTTTCCCTCTAACCTATGCACACGAACCACACACAAAGCAAAAAATAGACTGAAAACTCCAAAACTTGATATTTTCATAGGGGACTCAACATGAAAACCAACAAAAAGATCAAAACTAAGGAAATAAATAAAATAATAAAGAAAACCATGGTTGTGGTGTGATAAGGACAATAATACATAAGTTATTTATTATGTGTAGGAATCATACGCACCTAAATTTGATACAAAATGTGACAAGTATGACTTAAAATGTGTGTTTTCAGTTTAAAAATGTGTGTCACTCACTCGAAACCAAGACAACACACTCAAATTGTATTTATACATTAGGAAAATAATCTACAAGTCATTTGTGATGTGTAGGAATTAGCCACATGTATGTTTTCAGTTTAAAGGTGACGTTTTATTATGGCATTGTTTTATATTTACATTCAGTTTATTTCGTTATAATATTACAAACATAAGATTTTTTTATAGAGGTACACTTTTTTGCTCGAGATGGGGTGTTTTTTTTTTGGAAACTGGTAGCATGATTATGCTCTTTTGAGAGGGGTTCGGGGTCCAAAGACAATGAAACATTAATGTTTTTGTATTTTTTTTATGTTTTTCATAAACTATTTATACCAATGTAATTGTACAAAGGGTAATAAAAATTGGAAGAGTAAATCCACTATATGGCTTGAAATAAACTTTCCAGCCCTAAAGCATGCAGGGGAATGAGATTTTGTGATCTTCACCTCTTCAGCATCTCTCTTTTGTCCAAAAAAGGCTGGAGGATACTAAAAAACACTAACTATCTATGTGATCAGATTTTCAAGGTGAAGTACTTTCCCCACTTGAAATTCTGAAATGTGGCTTCAGGCCCCCACCCAAGTTTTCTATGGAATAGTATTTGGGGATTATGTGTTCTTCTCAGTCGTGGAATCTAGTAGAGGATCAGGGATGGCTCCATTTTCAGTATTTGGAAGGATCCTTGGCTTCCTGGAGTTGAGGGTATCTTGGAAAACTCCCCAAAAGCTACCGAATTTGAGGATGCAACTATATGTACCCTGTTTAGTGAGTATGGTAATGAATGGAGAACTGATTTACATGAAAGATGTTTTAATGATAGAGATGTTAAAATCAGACAAAGTATTCCTTGTATAAGTGATATGGGGAAGTAAAATATTTTCTAGTTCAAGGATATTTCATGATCATTCTCGGTGAAGTCTACCGACAGTTTGGCCCTCGATGCACAAATCCCAAATGTCAACATGACATGGATGGTTCTTTGGAACCTGGTGGTCCCCCCAAGGTTTGTTATTTTTTGTGGCAGTCTTGCATTGGTATCCTCCCATCCAAAATGTTCCTCTTCTTTGCCATGTGTCTCACGATACACTATTTCCATTTTTCATGGTGGATCCTGAATCCCCCTTACATACTATTTTTCAATGTCCTGAAGTGAGGGATGTTTGGACTGTGTGGTTTCCTAACACGACACAGTTTTTCAAGATGGAGACCAATCTCAAAGCACTGCTGGTTTCTTGGGACTCTTCTCTTCCTACAGAGAAGGTAGCATTTTTATGCATGCTCACATGGTTCATCTGGGTTCATCTTAATGATGTTATCTTCAACTGTATCAATAAACCAAATGGTTTCTGGGTTGAAAGTTCCATTTCTTAGTAAAAGATATGGAAGCAATCTGATTCTCATATGGGGAGTCCGAGGGCAGCCTCTGGTATAACCCAGTGGACTCCTCCGCCTCTAGGTGTTTTAAAAATTAATATTGATGCTTCCTTCTCGGGGAATGGGATTATCAGGTTTGGAGTTATGGTATTTGACTTCTATGGATGTATTTTTTCGGCCATCCATGAATTGACACATGCACTTTGGGACCTGTCGATGATCGAGGCTCATGCAATATGGGTTGGTTTATTTTTGGATATTGAGAATGGGTGGAAATCTATCATCATCGAATCTAATTGTCTCACCATATTCAAGGCCATTTGGGAAAAGGAGAGTGTCTCCTAATCAATTGGCTTTGTGATTAAGGATTGTTCTTTCTCCTTTATCAAAATGGTGGGGAACACAGCTCTTCATCTTTTGGCTTCTCAAGGTCTTTTTGGTTTTAAACATGTTTGGTTGGATGGCTTTCCTCCATGGATGAAGTCCCTTGTTCTAACTGATCTTTGATCTATATAATTTGTATTCCTTTGTTTCGAAAAAATGTAATTTTATGGTTCAATGTTTGAAATCTTTGTACTATAGAGTTTCACTATTACAAATCATTCTTTTAAGAGTGATAAAAATCAGATTTATCAGTGCTAAAAAAGCATTGTTAAGCTAAGTGACATTAAAAGGCTCAGCCTTTATCAACGCTAAAATAAAAGCGCAGATAAAGGCACTCATTATCAGTACTTTTTTTAGCACAAATAAAGACCCCCTTTATCAGTTTTTTTAGTGCTTATAAATTTTGGAAAAAAAATCTAAGTGATCACCCCCCCCAGACCCACTCCCACTCTCATGCATGCCCCTTTGTCAATTCTCACATTTCCTTTTGTTAGATCCTTTTCATTTCCTAGATTCATTTTCACCCCCGCAAATTCCTGGAATCAATCTCGTGACCTCCAATCTGAAATTGGAACACCTTTACCGCTTCCCTGTGCTTGTTTTATTGTATATTTGATGATCTTTCTATTTATTTTTATATATTTATGTAAATATTTTTTATTCATATATTTATATATATATATATATAATTATTTTTAAATACGTTTATAAAATATATGCTTGTGTGTGCATGATATCTACATATATACTCACACTTATATTTTATTAAATATATTATATATTAACATTCATTTATATATATTAGAATATAAATATAAAAATATATCTATTTATTAATACACACACATACATATATATAAACATTATATATACATTTTTATACGTGTATATATATATATATTCATATATTTTTTAATTTAAAAAAATGGTCACATGTTGTTTTAAACAAAATGGATAATAATTATTTCCTTATGATTTATATAATTATTTTTTAATAAAATTTTAAGATATGTCTAGATCTTGTATATTTAGATATAAATTTTATACATTACATATATATTTATATGTTTATATATTTACATGTATATTTATACATATTTACATGTATATTTATACATATTTACATATAATCCTATATTTAGATATTAATTTCTTATAATGTATTTATAAATATTTATTGTACATCCCTTTATATACTATATTTAATGATAATGGCATATTTTTTAAAAATACATTTATATATGATGTATTTACATAATATCAACATATACGCACACAAACACATGTGCACATATTTACGCGCACACATACACATTTATATTTTGTACATACAGACATAAAATATTTACATATATGTATTTATTAACATATATCACAATATACATATAAATATGAATTTTTTTATCGACACACACATATTTATATATAAACATTACTTGTATAAATATATATTAATGCATTTTTATAAGGTAAATAAATGGATAATTTTTTATTTCAAATAAAATGAGTAATAAATATTTATTTCCATATAGTTTATATATTTAAAAATACATTTTTATGTAAATTTGTTTAAATATTAATTTTTACAATTGATTTATTATATGTAAATATAAGCAAATATGCATATATTTTATTATAAATAAAACTACAATATGAAAAATGATAAAATTTCAAAACCCTAATATTTATATGAATTTAAAGCCTGAGAATAATTAACAAATAATTAATTAATTTTTTAAATTATTTTATAAGCCATTTTTCCCTAAATATCATATTTATTAAGTGTAAATGTATTTTTAGTCTTTTATAAATCATTAATAAAATAAATAGAACTTTCAGTAAGTTAGTTCAATCATCTATAAATCATATTTAATAAAATATATTATATTTATAGTAATATAAATATATATATATATTAATATTTGTTTTTTAATGATATTTTTTTTTATGAAATATACATTTATGAGCGTTTAAAAAAATGATGATAAATGGTACATTTTATCAGCACTAAAACAAAAACGTTGATAAAAGAACCCCTATATCATTGCATTTTGTAGCATTGATAAAAAAGTTGAATTTATCATTGTTTTTTAGCAGTGATAAAAGCATCATTTATCAACACTTTTTGCTAGTGCTGATAAAAGTATATCATTTATCACTGCTTTTAGCTCGCGCTAATAAAGGATAGCGCTTGATATTCTGCAATCTGTAGTAGTTCTTTTTTATCTATGAGGTCCTAATCGGTCAGTGGGGGTAGAAGGGTTTCAATGTTTCCCACTTGCGCCGCCGGCATGGATATCTAGGGATTTTTTTTAATAGGTTTTCTAAAAAAATTAAAAATAATAGCATATGTTGAAAATGTTTTTAAAAAGACGCCATAAAGGCGGCATCGGCAATGTCACCTTTGCCTAAACAATAATTTTTTTCTATTTTAATTATTATTCTTTATATATTTAAAATTTTAATGTTTTATTATTATTCTTTGATGTTTATATATATATATGTGTAAATAAATAAAACAAAATGTTTCAGCATAATTTATCTTATATTCAAGTACGTGACTTTGCTAACCTATAAAATATAAACTATATGACCAATATAAAATTAATTTTAAACATGGATTAAATATATAACAAGTCGTCAAAAAAATCTTAAAAAATGTTGAAGAAAAATAATTTATAAGCTTTCTAATCCACCTACTTGAAACTTAAAAATGTTTCAAGTACGTGACTTTGCTAGCCTATAAAATATAAACTATAAGACTAATATGAATGAAATTTTAAAAATTGATTAAATATATAAAAATTAGTCGAAAATAAAAATAATTTCTTAATAAATGTTGATAAAAAATAATTTATAAGCTTTCTAATCCACCTACTTGATACTTAAAAATGTTTCAAGTACGTGACTTTGCTAGCCTATAAAATATAAACTATAAGATCAATATGAATTAAATTTTAAACATTGATTAAACATATAACAAGAAGTCAAAAATCAAAATAATTTCTTAAAAAATGTTGATGAAAAATAATTTATAAACTTTCTAATTCAGCTACTTGAAACTTAAAAGTGTTTCAAGTACGTGACTTTACTAGCCTATAAAATATAAACTATAAGATCAATATGAATAAAATTTTAAACATGGATTAAATATATAACAAGTAGTCGAAAATAAAAATAATTTCTTAAAAAATGTTGATGAAATATAATTTATAAGCTTTATAATCTACCTACTTGAAACTTAAAAATGTTTCAAGTACGTGACTTTTATAGCCTATAAAATATAAATTATAAGACCAATATAAATGAAATTTTAAAGATTAATTAAAAATATTACAAGTAGTCTAAAATAAAAATAATTTTTTAAAAAATATTGATGAAAAATAATTTATAATATTTCTAATCCACCTAGTTGAAACTTAAAAATGTTTCAAGTACGTGACTTTGCTAGCCTATAAACTATAAACTATAAGACCAATATGAATAAAATTTTAAACATGGATTAAACATATAAAAAGTATTCAAATTTTTAATTTTTATTTATATGGGTCTTATAGTTTATATTTTATAGACTTTTAAAGTCAAGTAGATAGCTTTGGATCCTCCTCGACATTCCTTCTTTTCACTTTCACTTCCAAGTTACTTTTCTTACATTCCTTCCATTTTCATTTATTTATTTTATTTATGAAACTATTTATTTTCAAAAACTATTTATATGTTTAGGCTATCTTTTTAATTTTATTTACATTGTTTTTATACTGTATATTTTATAAGATTTTAAGGTTATCTACTTGAAATTTAATAATTATTCTTATGTTTCAAGTAGTCGACTTTGAAAGCTATCAAATATAAACTATGCCTGAAATATAAATGAAAACTGAAATACTGGATAAACATATAAGAAGGTCTGATAGTGATAATCTTGGGAAAAAATCTCTCAAGGTATCATTGAAGCATTTTTGAGGTGATTGTGTTTGTTGACAAAGTGGACATCTGAGTAGTGATTGTTGACAAAGCAAAACAATGACATACAAATTTGTTGACAAAGAGGATTTCATGGTGGAATGTCGAGTTCAAGAGCTGAGGTCAACGATCCATGTTTGATTCAAGAACGTCGATAAAAGGAATGGATGATCTGGAGGCGGTACAAAAGAACAGATACAAGGTGGCGTCGTTTTCCAGTGTTTGCCAAATTTTAGGGCCTGAAAATCGGCAAATGAAGAAAAGTGTTTTTGGCAAAAGGACTTGCGCGCCGAGGACTTGGAGTATAGGAAACTTGCGTGCCATATGTTTTTCAAGATCAGAAGATCAATATATGGCAAAGTAAAGAGGTTCGCGCAAGTTTGGGAGTTGGTCGCGCAAGTGTCTAAAATAACAGGGGACTTGCGCGCCGAAACTGGGTCGTGCAGGTGACTTGCGCGCCGTCGCGCAGGGTGGTCAGATTGCCTATAAATACTGGACCACCCCTCCTCATTTTCAACGGAGTTCAACACTTTGAGAAATCAGATCTCTCGTCGCGCAGGTGTGGTGGTCGCGCAAGTGGTGAGTGTGGGTCGCGCAGGTGAATTTGCGTGCCAGTAGTTGAAGTTGTGCGCCGGTGTTAGAAGTTGCGCGCCGGTTGGAAGTTGTGCGCCAATATTGGTTTGGGCGTAAAAGGAAGAGAGTCGCGCAAGTTTGGAGTTGAGGAAGCTTGAGTCGCGCAAGTGTCTGAGGAGGACTTGCGTGCCCGTTGTGACTTGCGCGCCGATACTTGCGCGCCGAGATTGACTTACGTGCCAAGTAAGGTTTTGTTCCAGCGGTGCTTCTCAGACTGCGTGGAAGCTGGTACGTTGCCCGATACCTTCGGTGCAAAGAGATATTCATCTACGGGTGAAATTTGTACTTCAACAGAGCATCTACACACAGAGGAAGATGCATTCATTCTTGCAAATGAAGAGACCTACAGGTCTATAAACTGTGAGTGGATTCCTTCCAAGAGCAGTGAGCTTAAGAAGATGAAGAAGGTGATCCTCTCCACCGGCAGTGAGCCAGAGAGAGAGAGAAGCAGGGAGTGACCCTTGGGAAAGCAGTGAGCTGGCCCTAAACTTGTAAAGGCAGTGAGTCTGGGCTTAGAAGTGATCTAGCCCGAACCTTGTAATCCACAGCTAGTGAAGATTAGTGGAATTTGGTACGACCGGAAACTTGTCGGCGTATGCTCCTTGGACGTAGCCCTTTACGGTGAACCAAGTAAAATTGTTGTGTCATGTGCATACTTCGCTTTCTATTTACTTTGTGCAACAGGAAAAAGAGAGAAGAGAGTTTTTCTCAACAGCGAAACAAGATCAGAACGGACATTAATTTTAAATTAGTCATGCCCTGATTCACCCCCCCTCTCAGGGTATTCAGCCTTGTGGACCTAACAGATAATAATATTTTCATTTCAATAGACATAAAACATATAAATAAACATGTACAATCAATGTTTATGTCTATGGCGAGGAGATTTCATCCCACATAGTGGTTTGCAAATAGGACGTTCGTGTCTAGTTCGATGTGGAGTCCGATGACCTAGAGAGGGCTGATCCTCGGGCACTGGAACGTCGACTGTCGCATCCTCCATCTGTGTGTTAGTGGGAGGAGTTGTCAACTGCATCTCGTACTACCCTCCTAGTCCTTCTCCCACTAGAGTGGTAGAAGGACCTGCCATAATCGCATTGGGGAACCAAGCCTGCGATGGAGCTATACTTCAAGGTTGCGATGGATCTAGACCCCAAGGATGCGATGGATCTAGACCCCAAAGTTGTGATGGATCTGAACCCCAAGGCTGCGATGGATCTGGACCCCAAGATGGAGAGAATTGCAGATATCCTATCAAGAAAGACGGATCTCATAGGCTGGACTACTATAGGGCCGACCTCTGCCCGTGGAATAGGTGAGGCCTCACGTGCAGCATGACGTTGTTTGCATCGTTGTGGTCATGGCTCCTTAGCACCAGAAGCTGCTGCAGGATGTTCCTCCAGGACAGGAACCTCCTCTCTCCGGGCTGGACGCTCGAAGATGCTCTCGGAAAGCGCACGATAAGATGCCCTTAGCTCCAACGCTTCAGCATGGATGGTTGCCCGGCTAAAGACCCCCTCCTGCTCTTCATCACTCATGCGAACAAGATGCTTTGAGTGACTTCCCTATAAAGAGATTTAAAATGAATTAGAAAATAGTTCAATAAACAAACTAATGGAAATTTATTAACTTATCATCCTTTGCATCTCTCTGCCATGTTGGATAAGATACAGTATAGACTTCAGTCTATATCATGGCTCATACTCAACCTGCTCCAAAATAAAGAATCGATTCGTAGGTACACCTTGAATGCGAAACTTTGCACGTCTGTGCCAGCAGTCAAGAAAGCAGGCATGTACTAGGCCTCAGTCCTCATCTGGCCTCCATGTTAGCTTCATCCCATGAAGTCGCTTTGTCTGTCTAGGCAGCAATGGAATCGGCTGAGCACATCAAAACAGGCGCATGACTCTATTAGGCTGCTACCACTCAATAATATGGAAGTGAATGAGGGGTACAACAGCCATAACATCTGCAAGCCCAACAGTGCAATATGCTGGCAACTGGTCCATAATACTCTAGTATGGAAGCCATGAAATCGTAAATGACATTGACATTTCTCAAAAAAGCTCCTAACTAAAAACCAAAAGTGATGTTATTATTAAATTTGTTAGACATTGATAGATTGTATATACATACCTGGTCAGGTAAGAGACAGTCCAACTGGAGCCGATAAACGCCCAAATGGTGTCTCGAAACCACGTCGAAACTGTGTTACTGACACCATCTGTAAAATACAACATTGATAGTGATAAATAATGAGAAATTAAAGTCAATAACTCCTAGTATAATCAGAAACCAATAGAAATGAGTGATCATACAAGCATCCACGTGGAGTGTCATGCAGCACCTCCATCTCGATTGGCGGACCAAAAAGCTCGGGGTGGAATGCGGGGATGCGCTCCCATGCCCACATTTGAATAAGGATAACGCATCTTCCGAGACTTGTGCAATCATTGTGGGATGGTCTGCATAATGCTCTGTACATGTATGTCAAGCAGACTGATCCCCGGTTGTACGCCCCAACCTGATCAAAGTCCTCCAGTATGGGTTGGTACATAATGTGCACGTGCATCCCCGAGTGATCAGTACACATGGTCCCTCTAATGAGTCGTAATATATATGCATGGGCATAACGCAGGACAGTCTGCTCGTCACCATCATCAGGTAAATGTGCAATCTGCGCCTCCAACCAAGGCATAGATATCGACGCTCCATCTGCACCCCTACGGTCGGACATAATGTCGACGCCTAACAAGCGCTGAGAATAATTTGCGCATACACACATAAAATATTTACATATATTAGAATATACACATAAATATATATTTGTTTATTGGTACACACATATTTACATATAAACATTACTTGTATAGGTATATATATTAATGCTTTTTTATAAGGTAAATAAATGGATAATTTTTTATTTTAGGTAAAATGGGTAATAAATATTTATGTCCATATGGTATATATATTTAAAAATATATTTTTATGTAAACATGTTTAAATATTTATTTGTACAATTGATTTATTATATGTAAATATAAGCAAATATGCATATATTTTATTATAAATAAAACTACAATATGAAAAATGATAAATTTTCAAAACCATAATATTTATATGAATGTAAAGATTGAGAATAATTAACAAAATATTAATTTATTTTTTTTAATTTTTTTATAAACCATTTTTTCACTAAATATCCTACATATTAAGTGTAAATGTATTTTTAGTCTTCTATAAATCATTAATAAAATAAAAAGAACTTTCAGTCAGTCAGTTCGGTCTTCTATAAATCATATTTAATAGAATATATTATATTTATAGTAATATAAATATGTTTATATATTTATATTTGTTTTTTAATGATATATAATTTTTTTATGAAATATACATTTATGAGCGTTTAAAAAAATGATGATAAATGGTTCATTTTATCAGCGCTAAAACAAAAACGTTGATAAAAGAGCTCATTTATCATCGCTTTTTGTAGTATTGATAAAATGTACCATTTATCATTGTTTTTTAGTGGTGATAAAAGCATCATTTATCATCATTTTTTGCTAGTGGTGATAAAAGTATATATTTTATCACCGTTGTTAGCTCGCGCTAATAAAGGATAGCGCTTGATATTCTGCAATCTGTAGTAGGGCTTTCTTACTTGCATTTGTGATGTAAATTTAATTGAAATTAAATTTTGTATTTGTTGTGTGAATTTAGCACCATACTAGTGGAACATGAGTATTATTAATGCTTGGAATAGCATTGATAAATGATCCCCTTTACGAGCGATTCAAAAATCATTGATGAACGACCTTCTTGATCAGCGCTAAACTTCATCTTCATTTTTTTAGCGCCGAAGGACCTGTTTATGAGTGCTAATTTTAGCATTGATAAAAGTTGTTGATTTTTAAAGAAGCTTACAACATCAGTGTTTTTTTAGCGTTGATGCAGACTATTTCTAGCGGTGTTAAAACTCATATATGTAGTAGCGAGGGGGTTTATTGGGAACTAATTATTTTCTAGGATTGATGTTTGTGGTAGTTCTTATGATGGTGCGTAATATAGATATTAATTACAATAATTGTAGATCAAAGCTTTTTCAATCGTTATACTATGGGTTTGCAAAAATAGTTTTATGATAGCATTATTCTATTAAGAAAAATTGTGTATTAAAGATCTATATAAATTGATAGATTTTGTGTATATAATAATAAATTTATAATTTACGTAATAGATATTTCATTAATTAAAGCATCCTCATTTTTATTTCTCATATAAAAACGGGGCCCGGTACGGAAGAGAGAGGGTTTAACGGATTTTTTATAATTTTCAAAAAAAGTTTCCAAATGCTAATGTTTCCTAAACGGCGGTTGGCCCCGACGCCCCCATAAATACCCTCCAAGCGCGCATTTCAGGTGGCATTCCGAGTGCGAGTTCTTGATCGGTCCATGGAGCGCCGCCGGAGACTTCCGCTTACGGAGTTTGATCTGCGAGTTTCTGATGGGTCCATGGAGGTAGAAGGGTTTCAACGTTCGCCCATTCGCGACGGCGGTATTGAAATCTGGGCATACGTCGCAGATCATCGTCCTCCTCGACACTCCCCGACGGTGGCTGTCCAGTTCCGCCGCCTCCACCTCCACCGATGGCACGCCGTCGCACCCAACCATACCTTCTCCCTCCTTCGCACCCACCTGGACATCGCCGTCCCCACAATTTGGGGCACCTTTTACCGGCCCCGCGTTCTCAGGGATTCCGGCGCCGCCAGGCAGGCGTTCTCGGCCTTGGTCTTGGAACTGGATCCAGAGCTGGACCCCGGTTTCATACATGTGATCACGTGGAAAGTTTTTTTAGGGTTCCTCAGCGCTGATTTCCGGACCAACCGGCTGATCGTGGACATCGTCGGGATGACCGACCACGTGCGGTATGAGCCGCGGGTGATGGCGGGTGCGGCGGGGGAGTCATCATCACAGGCGGAGGAGTCATCCTCGGAGCCAGAGGAGTCTGAGGCGGAGGAGTCATCCGCCGAGGGGGAGGAGTCGGAGCCGTCGTCATGGGAGGCCGAGGATTCATCCTCGGAGGAGGCGTGGGAGGCGGTGGTGGAAGAGAAGGCGGTGGCGGCAGAGTCGGAGTCGTGCGTGGTGTGTCTGGAGGATATGGTACAAGGTTCTGTGGCGGCGGTCATGCCCTGCTCCCACACCTTCCATTGCCACTGCATATACAATTGGCTCTACACCAGTCCCACTTGCCCCGTCTGTCGTTTCAAGGCGCCGGCCAACCTTTCTGGGGTTTCTTGAGTCTGTGAATTTTCAAATTTCGATTGAGAGTAACCATCTTGTCAAACAATCAAATATTTTGCATCTTAGTGATGGTTTATGTGCTTGATCAAGATCTCCAAATTAAATGTTGACGCATGTGAGGCGTTATATTTTGAATGTCATTTTTTTTAAAGGTAATGGAAATTGAAGGAAGTTATATATATTTCAAAGACTAATGTAGTGCAATGGAATCAATGGTTTATGTGATTAATGGTTTATGTGCTTACAAATGTTACGGCCGGAGAAGAGCCCTGCCGGATCGCTCTCAAGGCCTTCCGCAACATCCTCCACATACACAACCTTCCCATCCCTAATGGCTGGAAGAAGCATGTCCATGAATTTTGGGTACTGTGGGTAATGGTCGAACACAACAAACCCGTGCATGCGGATCCTTTTGGCGACAATACAGAAGAGTTTGCGCACCCCCTCAAGCTCCTCAAGGTTGTATTGAGAAACCATCACACACCCGACAATGCGGTCATGGTCCTTCATGTTCAGTAGAACCTCATCCAACATCTTCCCCCCAACATTCTCAAAATATAAGTCAATGCCATTCAGGAAATACATTTTCAAGGCTGCGGCCAAATCAATCTCTTCTTTGTAGTGAAAAGCCTCATCAAACCCAAACTTGTTCTGATATGAAGACGAATTCTCCTTTCTTCAAAGAGAAAATTTCATAAATGACTTGTTCTCACAAGTCATCCCAACTTACAATGAGGGTGTGAAAATCAACTTCTACTGATCCAAAACTAGTCATTCAAACTATCCCAAGACAACTCTTACCCTCAGAGCTTTAGGGGTTTCTAAGGACCTAAAAACACCTCCAATTTCTTCAATACACTTCATAGCCTCTAACAGACATCAATCACCATAGAAAATAGAAAAAAATCGAGAATATATCATCTCCACCACTCCACTAAGAGTTTGGGTAGAGTTTACAACTAGAAGACACTCCTTAGAAACTTCAAGACCTTTTTGGGTGACATACACTAAATAACAGGAAAACAAAAAACGAAATCAACATCGAACCAAATCTTAACCCAAACCCAACCAAGATAACACCACAAACCAAGAAACCAAGCTCATAAACCAAGTTACAACACACACAAAAATCCAAAAATACACTTTCTCAAAACCGCCATTTTCATTTCAAATTTATAACCACTTTCAGTTTAAACCTATTTCAAATTCACCTATTTAAAAAACTAATTTCCAAATCCAATTTCCCATATCAAAGGGAGTCCCCTTTTTTCAAGTTTCAAAATTCCAAAATATTTTTCCTTTCAAAAGCCACTCACACCAACCAAAAACAAGCCAATAACACCATCCACATTAAAACCTCATAAATAAGGGACTAGTGGTCATGCATGACTTGGCCACAAGTTTTAGCATACCACACGCTAAGCATGAACCAACCACTTGAAGCATATTGAACCATGTACCCAAGCTCACTATGTGACACCAACTCACTTCCATTTTCAACCCCCGAAACATGAATAAACCCATCAAATCAGACAAAACACCAACATCATAAACCCAAAATCAAAATTAAAGGCTTAAAACCTGAATATCCCTAGAAACTCAAGGCTCGGGATGGGAAATTGTTCATGGCGCTCTTCCCATAACTACCTCCAAATACCTAAAAATATTATCTCGTCAACTTGACATCCCAAATAATAATGTGATCCTGTGATATCATTTTGTCACAAACCAGCCCAAGACATCCTTGAACTGGACACCTGAACGGGTCTTTAGCAAGGCCCAAAGGGTATCCCCAATCCCCACAGGCTGACGACAAGCGCCAGGGAATCATAGATAAATAGTTGGGGATGATTTGGACTAATAATCACAATCATAAAAAAATAATGCATGCAGTACAAGGACGAACAAAAATCACTGAACATAATAAATACGTAACAAGATAAAAAATAAAAAACTATAACCAAACTGGAACTAGACAAGATATCTATTTGAACTCTTGGTCACCACCATCCACAAGACCAACCTTCTCCAAGGTCAAACCATTACAAGAAGTTGAACCTGTAAAATAGCTCAGGTCTATTGATGTCGATTGGCACAAGTAAGGTGTGAGTATACAACAGTTCAGTAAGTAAGCACTATAGAATCCATACATGTCCTTTCCCAAAATAGTCCATGAATATTGGTTTGAAAATACCAATATAAAATAGGTTTTTATCTTTTAAACAACCAAACACAGCTTTCCCAAAATCCAATTTCAAAAATAGAAGATGGATTTAATTGAAAAACCTTCTCCCATTTCAAAATTCAGTTTTTGGAAACCAACTCTAAGAAGAAAAGTACAACCTATATGAGTGAATAAATAAGAAGAAACAAAACTGAACACAATCAGTATGGTATATATGAAAACATTAGTTAAATTAGAGTAAGAAATATGAATATAGATATTCCAAAATAAATAGAGGAAGTAACCAACATGCCACAAATCGATCATAGAACATACAAGGTACATATTCACGGGAATTCCCTAAACATCTCAAGAGGATACCCTAGATGTACTCAATTTAGAGACATCTGCCAGTGTATGATGTGGTCTATTTTTTATCACTAACCTGGATGCTATCAACCATCCTCCCCAGTGGCACAAACCCCATGGCCAACAACCTACCACAGAGAATCTAGTCTGTCTCACCAGGAACTATATTGTAACTGTCTCTTGGACCTTTAGATGAAATCTAGGACCCTGTTATGATAATATAGGGGAAAAAAGTTATGATTTCAACACATTATTAACATTAATTATAACCCACAAATTCCAACATGCATTCCTTTACCAATCCCCAGAACCATCTACACAGAGACCCTTTATAACTAGAGTACTACTATAGGGGTTCCCGTCATAGAGAAAAACTTTCTCAAGTGCCAAATAGGCATGGACATATTGATAATTCCAAATCCTTTACAAAAAACACTTAAAGGTTCCAACTAGGCCTTAGGTTTTTAATAGTTTGGAATCACTTTCCAAACACATATGAAAGTACTAAATGAACATTAACGTTGAAATCCAAACCACTTTTTTGGAAATCATCCTTCTTCTAAAACAATTTCCAAAACCAAGGTATTTGTTCAAGTATTCCTTTCAAGGTGAGAAACGGTCCTCTGGAACAATATTTGGGAAACACACAATTCCAAAGTTTCAAACGAGCCTATGGAGAAAAATTCAGAAAATCCGCATTTGAAACCCCATTTGAAAACATTTAGAAATACATAAAACCATTTGAGGAAAATAAGGTTTTAAAAAACAGAAATTATATAGAGTTTTCATTTATATGCACGTACACATCAATATGTGCACCCTATGAACATATCAAACTGACATATATATGGATGACCATAAAAATTTCTATGGTTTGACAAAAAATAAACACAAGGAAGCACCACAAAGAAAAAAAGAGTTTTCACATGAGCATTAAAACCATACAGATTCCAAAAATCCATTCAAAGTACAATTCTACTTGAATCCTAATCGTTTAAAAATTCATAAAAGGGGAAACAACACTTTAAAAACCCAAATCCATTAAAAAAGCCGCTTATAATTTTATCAAACACCTATCATGCATATAATTTGAATACATATAGGAATAACTATGAAAATCCTTTGAAAACCTCATTTTCATCAAATGACTAACATAGAAAAACCATAAAAAATCATCTTAGAAGACCAAAAGCATGAAGAACAGAATTAAAATTCATTTGGAAAAGCTTAATCACTACATGGCATGTTTGTAAAGGAAATGGATAGAAACACCTACCTCAACGGTGTGTAAATTCGATGAAACTACATAAGAGAGAAAAACAAGCCCCAATAACCAAACCACACACCCTTGCATTAAAAGAGACAACTCACATGATCCAACCCTCACAATAGGGTTTTTCCAAGAGATAATAAATCCAAGAAAATAAGAAGAAACAAGAGGGGAAGAAGAAAGGGGAAGGAGGGGAAGGTTTAACTAAGGAGGAAATCCACCAAAAATTGAAAAGGAGACACCCAAAATCCAATAAGGAGGAGAGTAGGAGGTCAAAAAAGGCTCCCAAGGGTCATTAAAATGAATTTGGGGGGATATAACCCCTTTGGGGTTTTAATTTTTGGAGGGGAAAACATAAAATTTCACATTTTATGGATTCTGGGAAAGCCACATGGTTTACCAAATCGTGCACCAACTGTGCACACCCTACTAGAAAGGATTGTAATCCTCGCATAGTTTGGCAGCATGGTTTGGTAGACTATGTACCAATCATGCGCCCCTATTTGGAAAGACAACCACCCTCACATGGGTTGGCTGAACGGTTTGAGGAATCGTGCACCAACCATGCAAAATGGGGTTGTCAAGATTGCGGACACCCATGAACACATGTTGAAAGGTTTATTGTAACGGTTCACAAGTTGTACACTAGCTCTCAAACACCCAATAAGGCCACACAGTTACTATTGAGACTCACATAGTTTGGAAAAAATAGTGCGTTACTCATGCATGACAAACCGTGTAGGAAGAAAGTGGACAAAAAATTCTCCTTTGATTAGGTATTCGCATGGTTTCCTGCTAACCTACGCACACTAACCACACACAAAAAAAATAGACTGAAAACTCCAAAACTCAATATTTTCATAGGGGAATCAATATGAAAACCAACAAAAAGATCAAAACCAAGGAAATAAAAATAATAATAAAGAAAACCATGGTTGGGGTGTGATAAGGACAATAATAGATAAGTCATTTATTATGTGTAGGAATCAAACACACCTCAATATGATACACAATGTGAAAAGTATGACTCGAAATGTGTGTTTTTATTTTAAAAATGAAATTTTAGTTAAAAATGTGTGTCACTCACTCAAAACCAAGAAAACACAATTAGATTGTATTTATACATAAAGAAAATAATATATCACTACTGGAAAGCAGGTTTTTCCCAACACTTATATACCAACGGTTCTCCAGAACCGTTGGTATAAGTGTTTTTTACCAACGGGGCTTTCCCAACGGTTTCTTCAAACCGTTGGGAAAGCCTATGTTTTTTTACCTTTTCCCAACGGTTTTTACAAACTGTTGGGACAATTCATGTTTCCCAATGGTTTTTACAAATCGTTGGGAAAGTTCTCCTCAAATACATCCAATTCCAGAGGCCCCCCGCACGACACAACATTCCCCAATTTGCAGAAGCCGCGACACCCAGTGAACCCTAACCTGATTTCTTTCATCCGATTGGCTTCAACTCCATCATCCAGGTTAGATTATTTAAACCTCTTCCCAAATACAAGCTCTCTTCCTCCGATTTCCATATTTATTTCAATATCTCAAAAGATCACGTCATTTTTTCCTATTTTAGGGATTTTCAAAAATTTTAAGATTCACAATATTTGATAGTGAATCAATGACTAATATTTGGAAATTGATGTTTTTAACAAATTTATTTGAGTTGTGTATAAGTAAATGTTGAGTTTGAGTAATGTATTAAATAAAACCATAACACGACGTTCATTGTTTTGACCTTCATTTAAGGTATGATTAAATTCTTCTATAGGTAGATTTATCAACCTAATAACATAAATTTATTTCTAATTATATATGAATATTTTTAACATATAGGTGTCATTATGATACCATTCATACCATGTGGGAGTTCTTTTTTCTAAAATGACACCAATGATTTATGGGTCCTCATTTTATAAATTGAAACTACATAAGGGTTATAGCTTCAGGGAATTCATTGATTTTGTGAGTTATACATTCCAAGGGAATGGTTGAAAACATAGAAGGTTACATGAACCTTATTATTAATCATTGATTGATGAATCAAGAATCCATTAGCTAGATTAATAGTCATAAGAGTTAATCAAACTCTAGAGAAAATTACTTGTATGGGATATTATATACTTGTTTTCATAGGGATGATGATCCAATAGAATGTACTAATTGGTGTGAAACTATGATAGTGAAATATAGAGTTAGAACACATTTGTTCATGTGCCACCTATCATGTTGTTAAACTATTAAAATGAATTATATTTGTTTGGTAGAATTTTTTTATATGTGAGATGTAAAATGACATTCATGGGTTATTTATAATTTATAACAGCCTAAATGTATAGATAATACATAGTTTTTCTAGTATAGGGGGGATTACATTACAAAAGGACCATGTCATTTAACACCAATAATTAATTAATTTTAGATAATATTACTATTTCCAATGAACTGTGTGACTGTGACTAGAGAGATCATCACACATAAATCTAGTGTAAATCTATTTTAACATAATTTCAAGTTGTTTCATTCCCTTCTATATCATTTTGGTGCCTGGTAAATGTATTTTTTGGCTACATCTGCAACTCATCTTCAATAGTGGGTTGAGTGTGCGCCTTGGGATGAGTTATCCTCCCTAGTAAATGAAGAACAAGTCACTTATAATATAGGAAATGTTCTATAGAATGTTTACTAGTGAATCCTTTCATTTGAGGGATCATAACAAAAAAAATCAATAGAATATGGTTAAAAAATTTTATTATAGCTCGCGATGATATCAGTTAGGAATCCTATTCATTCAGACAATGACGATGATAAAACCTGTTTATAGGTTTTCATTGATCCCCAAATATATTCTAAGGATTTGAGTGTGTGATATACCCATAGGTAATAATACTTCTGAGGCATTTCATTACTATAAATTAAGTATAATGTTTTAATATCAAGATACTTAAAAAAATTAAAAAGAATTCAATAATTAGGATTGAATTCCCTGATTTATCTAGATTTATCATAGTGTTCTGTGGTAGTAGTAAATTATGTTTGGTTAATGCTGACATGCTAGTAGGAGAATCTATTCTATTTCAAAAGAACTCATCTATTAAAGGTTTGAAAATTCCCCTTGGACAACCCGTACCCCCCTGGACAGCCCCCACCCTTGTTGACAGCCCGCCCACCCCACCCCCGGACACTCGCCCACCACCCCCCGGACACCCCCATCCCCCCGGATGCCCCCACCCCTTGGAAAGCCCTCCCCCCTTGACACCCCCGACCCCACTGGACAGCGCCGCCACCCCCGTGGACAGCCCGACCACCCCCCGTGGACAGCCCGCCCACCCCCCTGGACAGCCCGCCCACCCCCTTGGACACCCCAGACCCCCTAGACAGTCCCACCACCACCATGGGAAGCCCTCCCACCCCCTGAACACCCCGTACCCCCCCGGACAACCCCACCCACCCCCTGGACACCCCACTCACCTCCTTGGACAACCCGCCCACCCCCCTGGACTCCCCTACCCCCTCGGACAGCCTGACCACCCCCATGGACAGCCCGCCCACCTAGACACCCCGACCCCCCTAGACAGCCCCCACCCCCTGGACACCTCTGACCCCCCAAACAGCCCCACCACCCCCTAGACACCCCGCACCCCCCTGGACACCCCGCACCCCCTTGGACAGTCCCGCCACTCCCCTGATCCTCATCCTACTCCTCATCCTGATCTCCCTGAAGAAGTTAAAGTATAAAACTCATGTACTCCCAACAAGATCCTTAAGGATTATATAATCCTTGATCCACTTCCAATATCTTACTGGGAAATCCTTGAATATAGGCATTATAAATTCTGTATCTTATTTTCTTATATACACTGTATTTTGTTGTATTTCTTAATATGATTCTCATTTAGAGTAATGTGTCAGTTATGCTTTTATATAAAGTAAACAATTGTCATTTACCTAAATATTTTTTTGATTAAACTTCAATATTATTGAATTTATTTGAAATGACTTATTGCAATTTTTTTACAGAATGGACAGAATTTGGATGTTCGAAACTGATCGGATTTCAACCAATTTTCAAAATAATTTGAACAGCTTTCTAGATTTTTCATTTGACAAGGCTTCAGATAGTGGTCGCATACACTGCCCATGTTTTAATTGTGTTGGAAGACCTTGGTTGAGTTGTGAAGTAGTTAGCTATCATATAACCAAATATGGTTTCCAAACAAACTATTATGTGTGGTATCACAATGGAGAGAAAATGGAATCTCAAAATGTTGATGATCCAAATGATAGGACTGAATTAGAGAGTTTGATATATGATCAGTTTCCATTTATTCGACATCATGAGAAGTAAAGGATGTACAACCAACAAGATTTCGATACAAGCACACATGATGCGTCCAATGAAAATGATGATGTTGATAGGGTGAAAAAATTGAATGATGCTGTGATGAATCCAGTATATCGGCAATGTGGTAAAATGAAAAAGTTGGAATTTTTAATCCGGTTGTTTCATGGGAAAACTATGTATGGGATTTCAAATACTGCAATTGATTACATTCTTACCTTCTTGAAATACTTACTTCCAGATGATGCAGATATTCCCTCAAACCACTATATGTAATGGAATTTAGTTGATGAACTTGGATTCTCAAAAAAAAATTCATGCTTGCCCGAATGATTGCAGCTTATTTTGGGAGGAAACTGCTGAAAGAAATGATTGTATCAAATGTGGAACTTCCTGATGGAAGCCAAAAGATGATGGAACACCATCTCATGTGCCAAAAAAAGTAATGTGGCACTTTCTATTGATCCCAAGATTACAGAACCTTTTCATGTCTGATGAAATATCCGTAAAAATGCGATGGCATGACACCGAGAGAAAAAAGAATAATGAAGAGTTGGTTCACCCTACAGATGGATTTGCATGGTAGAGATTTGATGCTCGATATCCTAAATTTGTAGCTGACTTGCATATTGTGAGACTGGGTCTTTCATGTGACGGTTTTAATCCATTTGGGAAGATGCTTACTTTGCACAACACATGACCGGTTTTCATACACATTTATAACCTTCCCCCTTGGTTTTGTATGAAAAAGCCTTACACTTTCTTGAGTATACTGATAGCTGGCCCTTCTGATCCCATAAATGATATAGATGTATACATGAAACCTTTAATAAAAGAGTTGAAACTTATTTGGGATGTGGGTGTGCCCACATACGATGCATGTTCGAAAGACATATTTCAGATGCGTGCTGCGCTTATGTGGACAATCAATGATTTTCCTACTTATGCAATGATGTTTGGATGGAGCACAAAAGGAAAATTGTCATGTCCTATTTGTATGAAGAATACTCGATCGAGAAGACTAAAATATCATCGTAGTTTTAGTTTTATGGGACATCGACGATTCTTGCCAATGAACCATCCATAGAGAAACAATCATCGAAGATTTGACAATACCATGGAGAATGACGATCCACCTCAGCATAAGTCTGGAACTAATGTGCTTAATGAATTGAAAGATTTAAGTTATTCATTTGGGAAGGGTGTAATGAAATCTAGAAAGAGGAAAAATGTTTCCAATGACACCTGTTACAATTGGAAGAAGAAGAGTATATTCTTTGAGTTATCATATTGGTCAAACAACTTGTTACGTCATTTATTAGACGTAATGCACATTGAAAAGAATATATGTGAAATGTTGCTTTCGATTCTTCTAAATTTCAAGGGGAAGAAAAAATATGATTTACGATCTCGGCGTGACTTGGTAGATTGGGGGATCAGACCGGAATTGCATCCTGTCTGTATTAGTGAAAATAAATGGAAAGTTCCATGTGATTATTATGTGATGACACCTGCTGAAAAAAATCAATTTCTGGAAGTGCTAGAGACTATTAAAGTTCCTGATGCCTATTCAAGCAATATATCAAAATGGGTCAACAGAAAAGAGTTGAAGTTGAAATCTTTGAAGACTCATGATTATTACGTCCTTTTGCACGAGTTGATTCCAATAGAAATCCGTCATCTCTTGTCCAATAATGTTAGAGTCTCAATTATCCGGTTGTGATATTTTTTTAGAGATCTTTGTGCTAAGAGGTTGTCCAAATCCTTCTTGCAAAAACTGTTGGCAGAGAAACCATTAATTTTGTGTGAGTTTGAGAGAATATTCCCTCCATCATTTTTTACATGCATGTTTCATCTGACGGTCAATCTTCTGACCGAAATACTTCTTGGAGGACTCGTTGCTTTCCGTTGGATGTATCCAACTGAAAGAAACATGTGCACATTGAAATCATATGTTCGGAACAAGAATTATCCCGAAGTTTCTATTGTGAACGGTTACTTGGCTCAAGAATGTATGGATTTCTACACAATGTATTTGTCTGATCTTACTACGAGAATAAAAAGAACAATGAGAAATGAAGAAGAAAAATATGGGCAAATTGAACCCAGTTTTCCATCACTTCCTCAAACAGGAGGCATTCTGGGATCATATACATTGACGACATTAAGCCTTGAAGAGTGAGAGATGGCACATCGCACAGTGTTGTTCAATTGTGATTTGTTCGATGAGTATATCAAGTAAGTAAATTGTACATGTATCTCTTATATTCTCTCTTGTAATTTTAAATATTTGTTAAACTATTATTATTTTTATCTACAGGGAACATAAAGAATTGATATATAGAAAGCATCGTTCTTTATCTTTGAGAAGGAAAGAGACTTTGCATAGCAAAGGGTTTTCTGCTTGGTTGAAATTGAAGGTAAAAATATTTCTGTAATAACTAAATAAAAATAATATTTAATTAACTTTACTATTTGTTTATATTTCAGGTATCGAGTTTTCCTGTAGACTCAGTTTCTGAGGAAATAAGAGCTTTGGCTTTTGGTCCTAATACCATGGTTCGTGCTTGTAAATCACTTGTGATCAATTGATACAAATTTATTATCACTGAACGAGCAAAAAACATGAGAACACAACATAATGGTGTTATGCTAACTACCACAACAGACTGTTATGCCAGTTCATCGGATACTAGACCTCATTCTGAAAATGTTTCTTATTATGGAGTCGTGGAGAAAATAATAATTTTGGATTATTACTCACATGGTCGAGTCACAATGATGAAATGTCAATGGTTTGATTCAATGACGAGGCAAGGCACCTTTATTGATGATTGTGAATTTCGAGTTATTGACATGACTCGCACTCTTACCACCGATGAACCATATGTATTGGCATCAATGGTGAAACAAGTTTTTTATGTCAAAGATCATTGTAATCCTAAATTCAGTGTAATTATTTAAGTAAATCCCAGACATGTTTTTGATGATGGTGATGATGAAGTTGACACTATCCCTACTGCAATTGGAATCAATACATTTATTACTTATGATGACGCCAATAGCTTAATTGTCAGAGTTGATTGTGAACCCGAAGTTGTAGTGGGAAATATATAGAATCATACAGTCGTGTTCTCACCTACATGTTTCACCTACATCATTCAGAGTGTGTATCATAGTACTTACCTTCAAACGACCATAAATGTTCTTTTACTTTATGTTTTTTATCAGAATGGTTTTTCTATATTTTTTTTGGGTTACACATTAGTTATCTGTTTCTAATTATTTCCATATTTGTTTTCATTGCAGGAAATGACACCCATTGAAGAGAGGCGACGAAAAAAGATGATGGATAATAATCGTCGCATGGTACAGATGGGTGTTCCTCCACTCATCCCTATTGTGAGTATTTTATTTCAAATAAAAATATTTCAATAACTTATAATATCATGTGTTTACTTTTGTGTTAAACTTTTTTTCAGGATCGAACCCCTAGATGAGAGATATCTGATGAGGAGCTTAATATTGCTCCCAGTAGAGAGGCTGGTGGTAGGAGGGGGGTGGTGTCAGAGATGGACGATCATCTAGTGGTCCTGGTTCTGAGGCCGGTGGTATGAGGGAACGTGGGGTGAGAGTTAGACGATCCACTGCCACATATGTATCTTCTTCACCCCATTTTGATCCTGGCATGTCTTCAGGGACACATGAGATATTTAGACCTCCGATGTTTACACTACCAGTTGGTCAGACGTCTATTCCATCATCTTTTGCTTCTGGTTCATTATCTCCGAGCTATTATATTACACCTTCTTCGACTCCTACTGCGACACAATATGTGGATGATGAGCATGCACTGAGGGACACTCCACCTATACAGGATATTCCTTCAGCTTCTTCACATCCAGTGACGCCCATTGATCCGACTACCACAGGTATATTTATATAACTCTATCAAATTTTTACACCAAAATTTATTTTATTATAACTTGTACTGATATTATTTTTCTTTAATAACATATTCATATATAGATAGGAGGTGGGGGAGGGGGCGTACTCTCTTGCGTGCGGTATGGAATAGCCAGACACAGTTGATGGTTGAATACAATGTTAATGGACAAATGATTGAGAAATCTGGGCAATAATGTTAGAGTTTTTTGGCGACGCTAGAAAAATACTCTGATATCATTCCGATCATCCCTCTCTCTTGGAGACATCTGCCACACGAAGTCAAAGATAATGCGTGGGCACAAATATGGGTAAAAAATCTATTGGATTTAATGTAGTATTTTTTTAATATTTATATGAACTAATCTATTGGGTTTTAGCTTCGGTTTAACTTACCTGATGGCGAAGGTGCACGACCAGCGCGTTTAAAAGAGTTAGGAGAGATTTGGAGAGCTTATAAGCATGACCTGTATGTTGGCTGGTGTGATAGAGTGGGAATGGAGTTAGAGACATTAACTATCATGGATGACTGCCCGATAGAGCAATATCACCAAATGATTACCCATTGGGAGACTGCCAAATTTAAGGTATTAATCTCATATGAGGTATTTAAATGAGAGTTTTCATATTTTTCATTAATATAATCTTATTTATTATTAAACATTATTTAGGAATATTCTGAAAAAAAAACAAAAAAAACATTGATTCAAAGCAATACCTCCACACTTTGGGGCACACAACTATTTCAGATCATGAGAGGCAGCTGGTATGATATAGTCGTTTATAATTTTTTTTAGGACTTTCCCTTTTTATTATTTCCTACTAAAATTATGTGATTTATTGAATATTGAATATATGATTATACTTGAACTTTATATTGTTTCAATGTCATTACAGAAGCACAAGTTGAATATTGAAGGACGTATCCCTCGAGCAAAATTGTTTTTCTCGAGTAGAAGAAAAAAAGATAGAACCGCGGTAAATGAATCAACCCAAGAAAAGATTGTAAGTTTTTATTTGTTTATTTCAAAGTTTAATATCTATTTTGAAATTTATTAATCTATTAATATTTTTAACAGGCTGCTTTAGAGGCTCTTGATGCCCAGGAGCCTGACAATTTTGGGCCACACGATCATTTATATTAGGTTTTGGGAGAGGATCACTCTGGTCGGGTACGTTGCCAACCTGGTAAGAATATAGTCCCAACGAGGTATTGGTCCTCTCTAGGTATCCATTCTAGTACCACCGAGTTGGAACAGGTCAAGGAGCATGCAATACAGTCTGATAAAAGGGTCACAAAGTTGGAAGTACAAGTTCAAATGAGGGACAAAGAATTTATGAAACTGATGAAAGCTTTATCTTCATCACTTCCACTAGAGGCTAGCGTGGATCGTCAGACATTTATGTCGTGGATGGGTGCATTATCCAATGCACCAGGTGGCAACTCTAGTGGAGGTCGAGATGATGAAGTTCCTGGTGATGACGAGGATGCTGAAGAGGATGAGGGCGAGGGCGAGGATGGGGCCGAGGGCGAGGATGGGGCCGAGGGTGAGGATGGGGCCGAGGACGAGGAGGGGGCCGATGATGAGCATGGGGACGATGACAAGGACAATGATGAGGCTAGAGATGGCGGTGATTGTGAGACCGATGATGACAATGGTGATGGTGATGGTGATCAGGGGAAGATTGATCCATTACATTTTTGAATTCTGTATAACTCTATATTTTTGAACCTGGTTTTCCACTCTGGGATTTTCCTCTGCTTCATAGGGATTTTGTTATCAGATCTCTTTTTTTCACTTGATTGTTATTGTATGATTAGTCTACTACCTAGACCTTTAGTATTCCTTGGTACTGTGATAACCATTTCTCTATTTTGCATTACTTATCTTTTTTAGTTAGCCATGTATTTCATGTTTATTTCATTTTCCCATAGAACTGAATTTTATGTCATTTATGGATGATAGTTTTATGCCTGATAGTAACATGCGTGGAATAATCACATGCAAATAAATGTGCTTTTTAAGTGAATCATACTGTTTTTGAATTTCCATTCTGTTCAGGGGATGATTTTTGTTTTAGTAATGGTGGATCTTCTAGGGGAAGAGGTTGGGAAGGTGGGGAGGGGAGGGGGCTGCTGGGTGAAAGGGGTGGGCAGGAGGGGAGGGGCAGGGGGATGCTGGAGGAAAAGGGTGGGCAGGGGGGAGGGGGAGGGGAGGGGAGGGGAGGGAGTGGGGGGGGGGGGAGGGGAGGAGGCTGCTAGGTGAAAAGGGTGGGCAGGAGGGGAGGGGTAGGGGGCTGCTAGAGGAAAAGGGTAGGAAGGGGGGGAGGGGAGGGGAGGGGCTGGGTGATGGCAGGAGGGAGGGGGCTGCTGGGGGAAAAGGTTGGGCAGGGGGGAGGGGGATGCTGGTGGAAAAGGGTGGGCAAGGGGGAGGGGAGGGGCAGGGGGCTGCTGGAGGAAAAGGGTGGGCAAGGGGGGAGGGGATTGGAGGGGAGGGGAGGGAAGGGGAGGGGGAGGGGAGGGGAGGGGCTGCTAGGTGAAAAGGGTGGGCAGGAGGGGAGGGGAAGGGGGGAGGGGCAGGGGGGAGGGGAGGGGAGGGGCAGGGGCTGGTAAGGTTGGAGGGGAGGGGAGGGGAGGGGAGGGGAGGGGATGGGCTGGGTGATGGCAGGAGGGAGGGGGCTGCTGGGGGAAAAGGTTGGGCAGGGGGGAGGAGAGGAGAGGGGCAAGGGATGGGTTGCTGGGGGAAGGGGCTGCGGGGGGGGGGGGGGGGGTTCTGAGGTGGGAGGGGGAGGTGCTACATGTTTCATTGATTTTGTTTCCTTTTATTATTTTAAATGTATGTTACTTCAGGATTACTATTTCAATTTTTTGAGAATAAATTTTTCAATCCTGTTCCAATATAATTTATGCTTTCTACTGTTGCTTAGCTGTGCAGATGCGTGGTGGAAAATTATTCAGGTAAATCAATATTTTGGTTATTATGAAGTTAAATGTGTCTTTTGTGATGGGTATTCTCTTAAAGAAAAGGACAGTTCTCTTTTGCTGGGATTTATGATATGAAGTCAGCACAAAATGGTTATTGCTGAAGTGGAATCTCATTTGGGCCAACTTGTGAGTTTTAAACACGTTATAAAAAATTCTCCTTGGTTGGAAAGTAATATTGTTATAAGGTGCATAATATTGATCATTCATGATTTCCTCTTCAAACAGACCTTTAGGGAGGGTGTCTTCATTGTGGATGCATTTGGTTCTCAAAGTGTCTTTCTTTTGTTTAAAATGGATGCGCTTTTAAGTAAAATAAATGACATACGGAAAACCATCAAAACACATCCGGATTGTGTTGATACTATAGGAAAACAATCCATGGGTCATTTTTGGTGTGTATGAGTCAACTCTGCCTCAATCCGAGGTGCAGTGTGGCCGGCATCACTCAAAGTGTCTCACTTTTCTTTGAAATGGACAACAGTTTAAGTCAAAACAACAAATGACATACGGAAAAAGGACCAAACGCATTCATATTCTTTTGATACTTTAGGAAAAGTTTACATGGGTCATTTTTGACGTGTACGAGTCAACCCCGCTTCAATCTAAGGCACGGTGTGGCCGGTACCACTCGAAGTGTCTCACTTTTATTAGAAATGGACAGGATTTTAAGTGAAAACAACAACCGGCATACGGAAAACCGACCAAACACATTCGTATTCTATTGAAACTTTAGTAAAATGATCCATGGGTCATATGTTTTGTGTATGAGTCAACCCCGCCTCAATATGAGGCACGTTGTGGACAGCACCGCTCAAAGTGTCTTTCTTTTGTTTAAAATGGATGCCCTTTTAAGTAAAATTAACGACATACGAAAAACTGACCAAAAGCATTCGGATTCTGTTGATACTTTAGGAAAACAATCCATGGGTCAGTTGTGACGTGTACGAGTCAACCCCGCCTCAATTCGAGGTCCGGTGTGGCTGTTACCGCTCAAAGTGTCTTTCTTTTGTTTAAACTGGATGCGCTTTTAAGTAAAATAAACGACATACTGGAAACTGACCAAACGCATTCGGATTGTGTTGATACTTTAGGAAAACAATCCATGGGTCATTTGTGACATGTATAAGTCAACCCTGCCTCAATCTGAGTCATGGTGTGGCCGACACCACTCAAAGTGTCTCACTTTTCTTTGAAATGGACAACAGTTTAAGTCAAAACAACAACTGACATACAGAAAACAAACCAAACGCATTCGGATTATGTTGATACTTTAGTTCAAGTATCCATGGGTCATTTTTGATGTGTATGAGTCAACCCTGCCTCAATCTGAGGCATGGTGTGGCTGGTACCACTCAAACTGTCTCACTTTTATTTGAAATGGATAGGATTTTAAGTGAAAACAACTACCGACATACAGAAAACCGACCAAACGCATTCGGATTCTGTTGAAACTTTAGGAAAACTATTCATGGGTCATATGTGATGTGTAAGAGTCAACCTCGCCTCAATCCGAGGCACAATGTGGACGAAACTGCTCAAAGTGTCTTTCTTTTGTTTAAAATGGATGCGCTTTTATGTAAAATAAATGACATATGGAAAACAGACCAAACACATTCGGATTCTGTTGAAACTTTAGGAAAATGATCCATGGGTCATATGTGATGTGTAAGAGTCAACCCTGCCTCAATCCGAGGCACGGTGTGGACAGAACTTCTCAAAGTGTCTTTCTTTTGTTTAAAATGGATGCGCTTTTATGTAAAATAAACGACATACGGAAAACAGACAAAATGCATTCGGATTGTGTTGATACTTTAGGAAAACGATCCATGGGTAATTTGTGACATGTAAGAGTCAACCCCACCTCAATACAAGGCGCGGTGTGGCCGACACCAATCAAAGTGTCTCAATTTTCTTTGAAATGGACAACAGTTTAAGTAAAAACAACAACTAACATACGGAAAACGGACCAAACATATTCAGATTCTGTTGATACTTTAGGAAAAGTATCCATGGGTCATTTTTGACATGTACAAGTCAACCCCGCCTCAATCTGAGGCACGGTGTGGCCGGTACCACTCTAAGTGTCTCACTTTTATTTGAAATGGACATGATTTTAAGTGAAAACAACAACCGGCATACGGAAAACAGACCAAACGCATTTTAATTCTGTTGAAACTTTAGGAAAACAATCCATGGTTCATATGTGATGTGTAAGATTCAAACCCACCTCAATCCAAGGCAGAGTGTGGATGGAACTGCTCAAAGTGTCTTTCTTTTGTTTAAAATGGATGCGCTTTTTAGTAAAATAAACGACATATGGAAAACAGACCAAAAACCATAGGATTGTGTTGATACTTTAGGAAAACTATCCATGGATCATTTGTGATGTGTAAGAGTCAACCCTACCTCAATCCGAGGCGCGGTGTGGCCGACACCACTCAAAGTGTCTCACTTTTCTTTGAAATGGGCAACAGTTTAAGTAAAAACAACAACTAACATATGGAAAACGGACCAAACGCATTCAGATTCTGTTGATACTTTAGGAAAAGTATCCATGGGTCATTTGTGACGTGTACAAGTCAACCCCTCCTCAATCTGAGGCATAGTGTGGCCGATACCACTCGAAGTGTCTCACTTTTATTTTAAATGGACATGATTTTAAGTGAAAACAACAACCGACATACGGAAAACCGACCAAACACATTTGGATTCTGTTGAAACATTAGGAAAACGATCCATGGGTCATATGTGACATGTACGAGTCAACCCTACCTCAATCCGAGGCATGGTGTGGACGACACCACTTAAAGTCTCTCTTTTGTTTGAAAAGGACATCATTTTAAGTGAATACAACTGAATTTTACACTCATCAGCGATAGTTGCAAACTCTTTTTCATGAGTTGGGTAGTTTCACTCATGGGGTCATAAGTGAAGAGACTCCTAAGAAAATAACTTTTCACCATATATTATAAAAAATACAAGTTCAATGAAAAATTCATCACAAATCATTATTTACCCAAATCTAGGATCAGAAAAAAATGGGATATGAGCCAATTTCAAACTCTTATTCAACTCTAATAGGTATTTCTCATACTATTCTGCCTATTAGAATTTTATGGGGAGGTGGGGAGGCTGTTCTGGTTTGGGGGTTGTGTAGGGGTGAGGTGAATTACTATCGGATGATTGTTGTCATATGAATATTGAAATAGGGAATTGTAGTACATGACATGGTTGGAAGAATTTGATGGTTTTATGTGTTTTTTGTGCTATTTTAGGTGTTTTTTATACTGTTTTAAGTTTGTATGTGGTTTTTGTGATATTTTTTATACAAGTGTAGGTGTATAGTGGAGGGGCTACTGGAGGGGGCTACTGTGCAGTAGTTCTGAAAAAACTCAATACCAATGATTCTAAACCGTTGGTATAAGAGTCCTGGAATTCTGGGAAACCACTATACCAACGGTTTAGAACCGCTGGTATAGGTGTTCTGGAATTCTGGAAAAACACCTATACCAACGATTTAGAACCGTTGGTATATGTTTTCTGGAATTCTGGAAAAACACAATACCAACGGTTCTAAACCGTTGGTATATGTGTCTGGAAAATCACATTACCAACGGTTTTCAACTGTTGGTATAACAATTCTCAAATTCATTACCAACGGTTATAAACCGTTGGTATACATTGGGATAAATTTAATAGAACAATATACCAATGGTTTAGATCAAACCGTTGGTATAAGTCCTTCCTCACGGCTTACTAACCAACGGTTTGGAAAACCGTTGGTATAAGCTATACCAATGGTTTTCCAGCCTATACCAACGGTTTAAAAACGTTGGTATAACCTTCTTTTCCAGAAGTGTATGAGTCATTTGTGATGTGTAGAAATTAGCCACATGTATGTTTTCAGTTCAAATGTGACATTTTATTAAGGTATTATTTTATATTTACATTCAGTTTATTTCATTATAGTATTATAAACATAAGATTTTTTTTATAGAGGTACACTTTTTTCTCGAGATGGGGTGGTTTGTTTGGAAACTGGTAGCATGATTAGGCTCTTTTGAGAGGGGGTCCAGGTCCAAAGACAATGAAACATTAATGTTTTTTAATTTTTTGATGTTTTTCATAAACTATTTGTACCAATGTAATTGTAAAAAGGGCAATAAAAATGGGAGGACTAAATCCACTAGATGGTGTGAAATAAACTCTTCACCCCTAAAGCATGTAGGGGAATGAGATTTTGGGATCTTCACCTCTTCAACATCTCTATTTTATCCTAATAAGGCCAGAGGATACTAAAAAATAGTAACTCTCTCTGTACTCAAATTTTCAAGGTTATGTAATTTCCCCACTCGAAATTTTGAAAGGCAGCTTCAGGCCCCCACCCGATTTTTCTTTGGAGGAGTATTTGGTGATTGTGTGTTCTTATCAGTTGTGGAATCTAGTAAAGGATCAGGGATGGATCCATTGTCAATATTTGGAAGGATCCTTGGCTTCCTGGAGTTGACGGTCTCTTGGAAACCTCCCCAACAGCTACCATATTTGAGGATGCAACTGTGTGTACCCTATTTTATGAGGAAGGTAATGAATGGAGAACTAATTTACTTGAAAGATATTTTAACGAGAGAGATTTTAAAATCAATCAAAATATTCCTTGTGTAAGTGATATGGGGAAGGAAAATATTTTCTGGTGCAAGGATTTTTCCTGATCATTCTCGGTGAAGTCTACCTACAGTTTGTCCATCGATGCACAAATTCAAGATGTCAACATAACATGGAAGATTCTTTGGAACCTGGTGTTCCCCCCAAGGTTCGTTATTTTTTGTTGTGGGCTTGAACTGGTATCCTCCCATAAAAAATTATCCTCTTCTTTTCCATGTGTCACATGACCCACTATGTCCATTATGCATGGTGGATCCTGAATCCCCCTAACATGTTGTTTTTCAATGTCCTGAAGTCAAGATAGAGACCGATATCACAGCGTTGCTGGTTTTTTGGGACTCTTCTCTTCTTGCAGAGAAGGTAGCGTTTTTATGCATGCTCATATGGTTCATCTGGGTGAATTATAAGGATGTTATATTCAATTATATCAATAAACCAAATGGTTTTTGGGTTAAAAGGGCCATTTCTTGGTTAATGACATGGAAGCAATCTGATTCTCATATGGAAAGTCCGAGTGCATCCTCTAGTATAACGCAGTGGACTCCTCCTCCTCTAGGAGTTTTAAAAATTAATATTGACGCTTCCCTCTCAGGGAATGGGATTATCAGGTTTGGAGTTATGGTCTCTGACTTCTATGGATTTACTTTTGTGGCCATCCATGAATTAACACGTTCACTTTGGGACCTGTCGGTGGTTGAGGCTCATGCAATATGGGTTGGTTTATTTTTGGATATTGAGAATGGGTGTAAATCTATCATCATCGAATCTGATTGTCTCACCATCTTCAAGGCCATTTGTGAAAAGGAGAGTGGCTCCTAATCATTTAGTTTTGTGATTAAGGATTGTTCTTTCTCCTTTATCAAAATGGAGGGGAACAAAGCTCCTTATATTTTGGATTCTTGTGGTCTTTTAGGTTTTAAACATGTTTGGTTAGATGGATTTCCTCCATGGATGAAGTCCCTTGTTCTACTTGATCTTTGATCTATATAATTTGTATTCCTTTGTTTCAAAAAAATTTAATTGTATAGTTCAATGTTTGAAATCTTTTTACTATAGAGTTTCACTATTACAAATCATTCTTTTAAGAGTGATGGAAATTGGATTTAATAGTGCTAAAAAAATGTTGTTAAGCTAAGTGACATTAAAAGGCTTAGCCTTTATCAGTGCTAAAATAAAATCACTAATAAAGGCACTCATTATCAGCGCTTTTGTTTTAGCACTGATAAAGTCCCCCTTTATCAGTTTTTTAGTTCTTATAAATTTTGAAAAAAAACTAAGCGCTCACGACCCCCCTCGACCCGCTCCCACTCTCATGCATGCCTCTTTGTCAGTGCTCACATTTCCTTTTGTTAGTTCTTTTCCATTTCCTAGCTTCATGTTCACCCCCGTACATGCCTAGAATCAATCTTATGAACTCCAATCTGAAATTGGAACACCTTTACCGCTTCCCTGTGCTTGTTTTATTATATATTTGATGATATTTCTATTTATTTGTATATATTTATGTAAATACTTTTTATTCATATATATATATATATATTTTTTAAATACATTTATAAAATATATGTTTGTGCGTGCATGATATATACATATATACTCACACTTATATTTATTTAAATATATTATATATTAACTTTCATTTATATATATTAGAATATAAATATAAATATAAATATATATCTATTTATTAATACACACACATACATATATATATACATTATATATACATTTGTATAAGTATATATATATATATATTCATATATTTTTTAATTTAAAAAAAATGGTTCAATGTTGTTTTAAACAAAATGGATAACAATTAATTCCTTATGATTTATATATTTATTTTTTAATACAATTTTAAAATATTTCTAGATATTGTATGTTTAGATATAAATTTTATACATTACATATATGTTTATATGTTTATATATTTATATGTACATTTATACATATTTACATATAATTTTATATTTAGAAATTAATTTTTTATAATGTATTATAAATATTTATTATAAATCCATTTATATACTATATTTAACAATAATGGAATGTTTTTTAAAAATACATTTATATATGATCTATTTACATAATATCGACGCATACGCACACAAACACATGTGCTCATATTTACACACACACATACACATTTATATTTTTCACATACAGACATAAAATATGTACATATATGTATTTATTTAAATATATCAGAATATACATATAAATATAATTTTTTTTATCGACACACACATATTTATATATAAACATTACCTATATAAATATATATTAATTCATTTTTTGTAAGGTAAATAAATAGATAGTTCTTTATTTTAAATAAAATGAGTAATAAATATTTATTTCCATATGGTTTATATATTTAAAAAAAAATTTATGTATTTATTTTAAATATTTATTTTTAAAATTGATTTATTATATGTAAATATAAGCAAATATGCATATATTTTATTATAAATAAAACTACAATATGAAAAATGATAAAATTTCAAAAACCTAATATTTATATGAATGTAAAGCCTGAGAATAATTAACAAAATATTAATTAATTTTTTTAATTATTTTATAATTCATTTTCCCTAATATTTTATTTATTAAGCGTAAATGTATTTTTAGTCTTTTATAAATCATTAATAAAATAAAAATAACTTTCAATCAGTCAGTTCAATCTTCTATAAATCATATTTAATAAAATATATTATATTTATAGTAATATAAATATATTTATATTTTTTTATATATTTTTTAATGATATATTTTTTTTATGAAATATACATTTATGAGTGTTTAAAAAAATGATGATAAATGGTACATTTTATCAGCGCTAAAACAAAAACATTGATAAAAGAACCCATTTATCATCGCTTTTTGTAGCATTGATAAGAGGTAACATTTATCATTGTTTCTTAGTGGTGATAAAAGCATCATTTTTCATCATTTTTTTCTAGTGGTGATAAAAGTATATCCTTTATCACTGTTTTTTGCTCACACTAATAAAGGATAGCACTTAATATTCCACAATTTGTAGTAGTGCTTTTTTACTTGCATTTGTGATGTAAATTTAATTGAAATTTAATTTTTTATTTTCCGTGTGAATTTAGTAGCACACTGTTGGAACATGGGTGTTATTAGTGCTAGGAATAGCATCGATAAAGTATCCCCTTTACTAATGATTCAAAAATCATTGATGAAGGGCCTCCTTGATCAGTGCTAAACTTTATCTGCATTTTTTAGCGCTGAAGAAGGACCCATTTATGAGTGCTAATTTTAGCGCTGATAAAAGTTATTGATTTTTTAAGAAGATTACAACATCAGTGTTTTTTTAGCGCTGATGAAGACTATTTCTAACATTGTTAAAACTCATATATGTAGTAGTGAGGGGGTTTATTGGGAACTAATTATTTTCTAGGATTGATGTTTGTGGCGGTTCTTAAGATCGTGTGTGACGTGGATATGAATTATAATTATTGTAGATCAAAGCTTTTTCAATCGTAAAAAGAGAGTTTTATGATAGCCTTATCATATTAAGAAAAATGGTATATTACAGATCTATATAAATTGATAGATTTTTTATATATAAGAATAAATTTATAATTTATGTAATAGATATTTCATTCATTAAAGCATCCTCATTTTTAGTTTTTTTATAGTTTTCATGACTGTAGAGACACGAAAGAGAGAGGATTTAACGGATTTTTTAATAAATTTCAAAAAATGTTTCCTAATGGTAATGTTTCCTAAATGGAGTTTTGCCCCACCTCTCCCATAAATACACTCCAAGCACGCATTTCAGGAGGCATTCTGAGTGAGAGTTCTTGATCGGTCCATGGAGTGCGACCTTGGTCTTGGAACTGGATCCAGAGCTGGACCCCCGTTTCATACATGTGATCACGTGGAAAGTGTTTCTAGGGTTCCTCAACATGGATTTCCAGACCACCCAGCTGATCGTGGACATCGTCGGGATGACCGACCATGCGCGGTATGTCCGCGGGTGGTGGCTGGTGCGGCGGGGGAGTCATCCTCTGAGGAGTCATTATCACAGGCGGAGGAGTAATCCTTGGAGCCAGAGGAGTCTGAGGCGGAGGAGTCATCCTCTGAGGGGGAGGAGTCAGAGTCATCATGGGAGGCCGAGGAGACATCCTTGGAGGCGGGGGAGTTGTGGGAGGCGTTGGTGGAAGAGAAGGCGATGGCGGGAGAGTCGGAGGTGTGCATGGTGTGCCTGGAGGATATGGTACAAGGTTCTGTGGTTGCGGTCATGCCCTGATCCCACACCTTCTATTTCCACTGCATATACAATTGGATCTATACCCGTGTCACATGCCCCATCTGTCGTTTCAGGGCACCCACCAACCTTTCTGGGGTTTCTTGAGTGTTTGAATTTTCAAATTTCGATTGAGAGTACCCATCTTATCAAACAATCAAATATTTTGCATCATTGTGATGGTTTATGTTCTTGATTAAGATCTCGAAATTAAATGGTGACACATGTGAGGTGTTATATTTTGAATGTCATTTTTTAAAAGGTAATTAAAATTGAAGGAAATTATATATATTTCAAAGAATAATGTAGTGAAAGGGAATCAATGGTTTATGTGATTAATGGTTTATGTGCTTAAAAATGTTACGGCTGGAGAAGAGCCCTGTCGGACTGCTCTCAAGGCCTTTCGCAACATCCTCCACATACACAATCTTCCCATCCCTAATGGCCGGAAGAAGAATGTCCACGAATTTTGGGTACTGTGGATAATGGTCGAACACAATGAACCCTTGCATGCAGATCCTTTTGGTGATGATACAGAAGAGTTTGCGCACCCCCTCAATCTCCTCAAGGTTGTATTGAGAAACCATCACACACTCGGAAATGCGGCTATGGTCCCTCATGTTTAGTAGAACCACATACAACATCTTCCCCCCAACATTCTCAAAATATAGGTCAATGCCATTCGAGAAATACATTTTCAAGGCTGTGGCCAAATCAGTCTCTTCTTTGTAGTGAAAAGCCTCATCAAACCCAAACTTGTTCCGCACCAAATCAACCTTTTCCTGGGAACCAGAACTCCCAACAACATGGAAACCCATCAACTTTGAAAACTGCCCTACTAGCTAACCAACAGAACCAGCTACTGCAGATATGAAGACTAATTCTCTTTTCTTGAGAGAGAAAATTTCATAAATGCCTGAAAAAGTGATCAACTCAAGCATACCAATAATCCCAATGTAGTAGGAAATGGGCACATATGTATATTGGATTTTGATGAGTATTTTGGGTGATGAAATGAGACTATACTCTTCCCATCCTGTCATTCCCCCTACCAACTCTACCTTTGGAACTTCGGATGCCCAAAATCCACAAATCTTTCAACTCCATAGCGGGTTATGGGGGAGGCCGACATGAAAGATTCGACGTAGCTTCCCTTGAGAAGTGACATCCGGCTTTGCATGTGGGGATCACAAGACAAGTAAAGATTCTTCAACAAAACCCCGTCGGAGCCCTGTGGGAGGATGAGACGAATCCGAGTGTCCTCAGCTCCATGTCTGATTGTTATGGTTTGTTGACCACAAAAAGAGATGAATGGAAGGAAAAACAAGATTTATTTCAACAGAAATAAATGTTACAAGTGACCCCTCCCACACACCTCCCTTTATTTCTCACACATGGATCTCTCCTGGATCTCTTTGGATACAATGAGATCTCTTATCTCGGATGATGATTGTAGGAATGCTCCATATGCCCTCCTTAAATAGCCATGGTGGGAGGTGTCAAGTTTGACACAAATCCCACCAATCCCCCCACCTACCATGGACTTCTCCCATGGCTTCCACTAACCATGGTAGGTGGATTTGGTGCACCAACCACCTACAAGGCAGCTGAAAGAAAAACTATATCAATTCTCCCCCTCCAGTTGCAATCCACTGGAGCACCTGTAAAGGCCAAGCTTCTCCCGAGCAACCACTTTTGTCAACATATTCATCGGGTTCTCCTTTGTGTGGATCTTCACAAGTCGCAACAGTTGTCCATCCATCACTTCACGTATCCAATAGTAGTGAATGTCGATGTGCTTCATCTGAGAATGGTACATGGAGTTCTTTCTCAATTCCAAAGCACTTTGACTATCACAATGAACCCTATACTCTTTCTAACTGAATCCAAGCTCCTGGAGAAAACTCTTTAGTCAAAAAATCTCATTTCCAGCTTCTAAAGTAGTAATGTACTATGCTTCCATCATGGATAAAGCAACGCAATTCTGCAACCTTGACCGCCATGATATAGCTCCTCCTGCAAAAGTATAGATGTATCCTAATGTAGACTTTCTACTATTAGGATATTTGTCCGTATCTGCATCTGTATAGCCCTCCAAAATAGGTTTAGCTCCCCCATAGCACAAACATAACTTTTAATTACCTTTAAGATATCTCAAAATCCACTTGACCACATCCTTGTACTATTTCCTAGGATTGGAGAAAAACTACCTCATGATTGCCACTACATGGAAAATGTTAGGTCCCATGCTCACCATAATGTACATCAAGCTTCCAACAGCTGAGGAGTATGGTATCATCTCCATCACCTTGATTTCTTCCTTGGTGATGGGCATGAACTCTTGCTCAACTTCAAATGTCTAGGAAGAGGAATGCTCACAGGTTTGTCTTTTTCCATGTTGAAACGTTTCAGAACAGATTCAACATAATTCTCCTAATATAGCCATAACAACTTCCTATTTTTATCACAAATGATCTACATCCCCAAAATCTGTTGAGCTGCTCCCAAGTCCTTCATATCAAAAGACTTGGATAACTCATTCTTCAACTGACTAATCTTCATTACATCCTTCCCAATGATCAACATGTCATCAACATAAAGTAGAAGAGCAAAAAATTTACCATCCTAAAATCTATGAATTCAAACACATCAGTTCGCCTATGTTCGATTGTATCCATGACTCGCCATGAATGAGTCAAAATTCTTGTGCCATTGTCTGAGAGCCTGTTTTAGTCCATAAAAGATCCATTTCAATTTGAGGATGATGTTTTCTTGTCCAAAAACCTTGAAAACTTTAGGCTGCTTCATATAGATCTCCTTGGAGAGGTCATCGTGAAGAAGAGTTGTCTTCACATCCATCTATTCAAGATCTAAGTCCAAGCTATATACCAATCTGAAAATGAATCGTATTGAATCCATCTTCATGAAGGGTGAAAAGATCTCATCAAAGTCAACTCCTTTCTTCTGAAGGAATCCCTTGAAAAATAACTGAGATTTGTGCTTGACCTCCTTTTTGCTTCCATCCTTCTTCTACCTAAACACCCATTTGTTCATTAATTCCTTGTTACATTTGGGTAATTCCACCAAATCATATGTCTGGTTCTTCATCAAAGACTCCATATCATCCTCCATTGCATGCAGACACTTGAGTTTTTTGGGATGAGACACTGCTTCCTGGTATCCTTCTGGATCCCCCTCACCAGTCAGCAATAGGTAATCTGACTCCGAATATTTTTTTGGAGGAATCCTTCCTCGTGTAGATCTTTGAACCTAGGAAATGTTAGGTTCATGAGGCACAACATCACCTAGATCCTATGATGGTTCTTCAATTTCTTGTGGAGAGTATTGAGTCTTCCCCTTCTCAATATGCTCCTCCACTACCTCCTGGTCCGCTACCGATGAGCCTTCTTACACCTCCTCCTCTTCATTTACAGGTGGTGATGGTACATGTGTTGGATCATTAATTGAGTCCTCAACACCTTCCCTTCAAAACATTCTAGGATTTTTAATGTACTTGATCGTCTGGTTCTCATAGAACATGATATCTCTACTTCTAATCACCTTCTTCTCCTTCAGGTCTGAAAGCTTGTATCTGAAATCCTCGTCTTTATAGTCGATGAAGATACACCGAGTAGATCTCCCTTCTAGCTTCTACCTGAGCTCCTTGGATACATATGCAAATTTCAAACATCCAAATACCCATAAATGAGAGTAAGAGGGATGTTTACCAGACCATCCCTTCTGTGTAATCTCAAAATTCAGGAGGACCGATGGTGATATGTTGATGAGGTAGCATGCAACCTGAACAACTTCTCCCTAGAATGACTTAGGCAGCTTATAGAACATACAAGGTATATACACTACTAGAACTTTTGGCTATAGCCACGGTTCAGAACCATGTCTATAAGCCAAAAAATCGTGGCTATAGGTTATATCCATGTTTCATGGAACTGTGGATATATGGATTTAGCCACGGTTTGAAACTGTGGCTATATCCTTCCCCATTTCACAAAAAAAAAACAGCCCCCCCCCCCCCCCCCCGTGCACCCCTGGACAGACCCCTTGCACCCCTGCAGAACCCCCTTGAACCCCTGGAGAGACCCCCTTGCACCCCTGTAGAACCCCCTTGCACCCTAGACAAACCCCCCTTGCACCCCTAGAGAGCCCCCCCGTACAGACCCCCCTACACCCCTGGACAGACCCCCTTGCACCCCCAGGTCCCCTTGCACACCCCTTGCCCCCCTTGCACCACCCCTGCTGGACCCCCCCCCCCCCCCCCCGCACCCCATGATGGACCCCCCTTGCACCACCCCTACTCCCTGCTGGACCCCCCCCCCCCCCCGCACCCTCTGGATACCCCCCACATCCCTTGCACCCCAGGTCCCATTTTACACCCCTTTCCCCTACTGGACCCCCTTGCACCACCCCTGCTGGACCCCCCCTACTGGACCCCCTGAATAGTAGCCCCCCCTTATGGACCCCCTAGACAACACCCCCCCCACTAGACCCCCCTTGGACAGTAGCCCCCCCTGATGGACCCCCCTGGATAGCCCCCCCTACTGGACCCCCTGGACAACAGGCCCCTCCTGTTGGACCCCCTAGACAGCAGCCATTATACATCCCTGGCACCCCTAGGTCCCCTTGAACACCCCTTTCCCCCTAGTGGACCCCCCCTTTCACCACCCCTACTAGGCACCCCCCCTAATGGACCCCCTGGACAACACCCCCCCTCCTCGATCCCCCTGGATAGCAGCCCCCCTGCTGGACCCCCCCCGGACAGCAGCCCCCCCCCCAGCTAGACAACCCCCCTGTTGGACCCCCCTGGAGAGAAGCCCCCTGCTAGACCCCCCTGGACGCTAGCCCCCCCTGTTGGACCCCCCTGGACACCCCCCCTACTGGACCCCCTGGACAACAGCCCCCCCCTGCTCGACCCCCCTGGACAGCAGCCCCCCCTTGCTGTACCCCCTGGATAGCAGCCCCCCCCCCACCCCACTAGACAGCAGCCCCCCTACTGGACACCCCCCTATACCCCCTGGATAGTCCCCCCCCAGACAGACACCCCCTCTGTAAATGAACACTGCTATATCAATAGAATGAAATGCTAAGATGAGCTATCGATAAATTTCTATTTTCTACATGAGAGTATACAACTCTAGTTATATGGTTGGATAACAAGCTCCCAACGATCAATGTCTGTAGAACAAAAATTAAGGGATTGGGTGACCCTAGATTTCAAATAGTCTTAAAATTTCTGAAAATAAATCAAACTAGTACTCCACCCGTGAAAATGCACGAGACTGTTAAATTTTATTTGAAATCATATAAATATTCCACTATTATCTATTAATTCAAACCATATATATATATATATTCCATTTTCTTTCCAATAACATCAACATGAACTCATGAAGGCAGTTAAAAGGGAGATTTAGAGTTTACATCTGAAAACAAATGTCAAGAAATTTATAATGGAAACTAGAGTTACATCAATGAAGGAGTGACACTTGCTTCAAAGCTACAATAGCCTGAGCCTACTCCATAGAATTAGGATGCAGCGACATGTCCCCATCATCTAAATGTCTGCCTTCTTAATTCAATGTAAAGAGTGTTGGGTTGTGGGTTTTAAATATCGCATGAATAGAGACCAATCAAGGGTGAGAAGAGCCTTCAACTACTTCAGAAGACCTGACAACATGAAATTGAATCAAAAAAATAGATGAAGAAAGATTGAATCTTGATATGGCATGAGTCAATATCACCATTAAATATAAATTCAAAGTCGTATAAAGAATAAGTGCATATAGAATATGCAAACACATAAGTGCATATAGATTCTAGAAACATTGTTTTGGTGTTTAACAAAAAAGCATGAATGAATCGAATGGGAATAGAATAATGATTACAAATTTTTACATAAACACCATACCTGATACACCCCCTGGACCCCCCCTGGACACCCCCCACTGGACACCCCCCTTGGACCCCCCTGGACACCCCCCTTGGACCCCCCTGGACACCTGCCCCCTCCCCCCCGTTGGACCCCCCTCCCCCTTGGACCACCCCTAGACACCCTCCCCAACACCAATATTACTGGACCAGTTTAGATTATGGATCTATATGAAATGGTACAACATGGTAAAACAATTCCCATTGTTTTTGTAATGTTGAAGTGAAAATGGGATATCCATGGGATGTGGGAGCGTGAATCATTGATGAGGATGTAGTGGTCTTCTCTAATTGTGACACTACAATACTAATCACTTTCTAGGGATATAAATCTTTTTGGTTCAGAGATTTTTGATTCACTCTAGGAAAAAGTTATATATTAGTTTGATCTTGGTTGATCCATAGGAGAATTCTATAGGTTTTATAGAAATGTGGAATGAAATCTCAAATTTTTGGGAGAAACAGTTCGGGGAAATAAAAAGTTTGGACGATTTGTAATAACTATGTAGTAACTGTCCTATATTGAACTACGAGGATACAAGGTTGTTTTTCATGGTTTTATCATGATTTTTCAAACCATGTTTCTCACCAAGTAAACTGTGTGATTGTCTTGGTAGTTTTCCAGATGCATCACATGGTTTGATGTGGTTTTCCAATATCGTGTGGCCCATACTAGGTAACTGTGAGACATGTTTTTCAATAGGGCAGTTTCCATAAACTGTTGGCTCACCCTCTTCCTTACCAAATGTCCTAACATTTCCCCCCAAGTAATTGTGAGACATGTTTTTCAATAGGGAAGTTTCCATAAACTGTTGGTTCACCCTCTGCCTTACAAAATGTCCTAACATTTCACCCCAATATGAATAATTGATAGTAGTGATTTACAGATTTTCCCTTGGAAATTTATTTTTCTAATGATCTATTAATCCCCATTTATAATAAACTAAACTTCCCCCAATGATCTAGTGGATTATTAACCTGGACACTCCCCCCCGGACAGCCCCCAATCCCTCCTGGAAACCCCCTGGACAGACCCCCCCTGCACAGCCCCCCATCCCTCCTGGACACCCCTTGCCCCTTCCCCCTGCAGACCCCCTTGCACGCCCCTCCTGGATATCCCCCCAACCACCCTGGACAGACCCCCTTCCCCCGAACCCTATCCCCTACAAACCCCCTTTCACCCCCTTCTTGGATAGTGGACACCCCCTCCCCCCCACCTGCAGACCCCCTTGCACCCCCTCCCCCCACCTGCAGACCCACCTTGCACCCCCCTCGGCACCCCCCTCCTGGACAGATTGCAATGTGGTAGTGGAATCATCCCACCAAAAGGAGGACAAATTGTAGGATATAAATCTGTCTTTAGAAGCTATAATGAAAAAAGTGGACATAAGGGCTTGGATTTTTAAAAGAAAAGGTGTTAAAGCCATACCAATAACAACTAGTGGTATCATACAAAATCTGATTTGTTGCAAGTGATGTCAAGCCATGATTTAGTGAAAGAAATCTGTTGTAAGTAGGAGGACATATTTGAAGAAACCTAATCATGAAGAAATGGGGGAGTTAGAGATGGATTGCAATGTTTATTCAACCTTATCTAAGATTAAAGAAACCTATAAAGATTAACTACACCCCTACCCCACCCCCTTGAACCCCCTACCCCACCCCCTTGCACCGCACCCGCACCCTCCCCACTGCCCTGAAGACCCCCCACTCCCCCTTCCACCTGCCCCCTTCCCCCTACCCACATCCCCCCTCCCCCTCCCCCTGCCTTGCAGACCTCCCCACTCCCCACTCCCCCTGCCCCCTGCCCTCCTACCCCCCTCCCCCTCCCCCTCCCCTACAAACCACCCCCTTGACATTTCCCCCCTACCAGCCCCCCTGCCAAGAACGGATGGAATGATGTTATTTTTAAATACCTGGTTCACAATAAGAATATATTGGTGGAAAGGCTCTTGGATCATGAATGCTAAAATATCAAGCAATACTGGGTAACCTAGCTTGAAAAATGAGACAAAAACACCACATTGTTTTCATGATTTCCTCAAAGAGAAGTATAACATTACCACACCCAATATTCTATGGGAGGATGGTTCATTATATATTGGTCATGAAGAAGCCATAGGTATGGACAATGAGAATTTTAGTCCCTTCTTACAGGGACCAGTCTTACTTAGTGGCTATCTGAGTTGTCAGGAAGAGCTCTTTGAAGCCTTACCTAGAGTAGTGACTATTAGTGATAATTTCATCTTGGTTTTAGTTTCGGAGGAGCATGAGATACATGAGTTAGTGATTTATCATTGCCATTCTAGCACACCCTATCCCGAAGGTTATCATGGTTTATTCTATGTTGACTCATGGGAAATAGTTAAGAAATATCTAGTGGCAGCGGTGCATGACATCTTCTGGGGTGGAAGCATCTTCCGCATGGCCAGATCCACCTCCCTGGTTCATATCCCTAAACTTATAGATCCTTCTTATTTGAGTCAATAGAGACCTATCAGCCTTTGTAACTTTTCATATAAATTTTTGGCTAGTGTGGTTAACACGCATCTGTCCCAGCTTCTAACTCAATGGATTTTAGATGAACAACATGGGTTTGTGAATGGTAGGACAATCCAGGGTGCTATCGATTTTCACAAGAGATGATTGGTGATTTGAAACAAAGGGAGACTAGATCCAATATTTCTATTATGTTGGACATAGACAAAGACTATGATCAGGTAGAATGGTCTTTCATCTTCAAGGTGCTATCATGCATGGGTTTTTCTAATGGATTTATTGAAACTCTTTTTAGGTGTTTTAGTTTACCATGGATGTCCATTTATTTCTTGGGGAATAACTTCAGATTCTTCAAATATGTTTGGGGACTAGGCAAGGAGATACCCTATCCCTAAGCTTATTCATCCTATCTCAAGAAAAACATTATAGAAATATTAATAAGAACATCCAATAAGGAAATGTAGCTTCATTTCAGTTCCGGAATCTTGTACCGGGAAAATCTCAACTGATGTTCGCGGATGATACCATCATTTTTGTTAGTTGAATTAAACTCTTAATTCATCGAAAAAACAAGGTCTATAAATAAGTTCAAGGGCTATATTCATGTTCTACCTTGAAAAAGCTAGTGGTTATTAGAAAACCATTTTCTAAAACAATAAAGCAATTATGGAAAAAAGTTTTCAAATCAATTAGGTAATTATAGAATTCAAATTAAAGATTTAGGCAGAGGGAACTTACCTCAACCTCAAGGCGTGTTTTATTTTGACGACAACTCGAATCTTCCTTTTTTCCCACTTGCACGAATATGCAACTTCACATATATATGAGGACACCTAGCCCCTATGTACATATTTTCATGGAAAAATATGCATAGGGGGGGTCCTTAGATAGATGTTTATATTTGCATATACCCCTTTACACTTACATAAGTATTCATTTTTCATATCTATATATAAGCACACCTAGCCCCAATATATATATTCATACTACCATGAGTGAATATATATAAAGGGGGAACTTATATATGTATATGTATACCTATGCATACACATGTAAAACTTTGTCAATGACGACTCAAATCCACCTCAACGAAATCCAAAACACACTACAAAAATGTACGGAACCCAAAAATCAAAAAGCCCTAATTAATATCGACACATACGCACACAAACACATATGCACATATTTACGCACACACGTACACATTTATATTTTTCACACACACATAAAATATTTACATATATGTATTTATTTATATATATATATATATGAGAATATACACATAAATACATGTTTTTTTATTGACACACACATATTTATATATAAACATTACTTGTATAGCTGTATATATTAATGCATTTTTATAAGGTAAATAAAGGGATAATTTTTTATTTTAAATAAAATGAGTACTAAATATTTATTTCTATATGGTTTATATATTTAAAAATATATTTTTATGTAAATTTGTTTAAATATTTATTTGTACAATTGATTTATTATATGTAAATATAAGCAAATATTCACATATTTTATTATAAATAAAAATACAATATGAAAAATGATAAAATTTCAAAAATCATAATATTTATATGAATGTAAAGCCTGAGAATAATTAAAAAATTATTAATTAATTTTTTGAATTATTTTATAAACCATTTTTCACTAAATATCCTATATATTAAGTGTAAATGTATTTTTAGTCTTCTATAAATCATTAATAAAATAAAAAGGACTTTCAATCAGTTAGTTCAATCTTCTATAAATCATATTTAATAGAAGAGTCGGAGGAGTCATGGGAGGCCGAGGAGTCATCCTCGGTGGCGGGGGAGTCGTGGGAGGCATTGGTGGAAGAGAAGACGGTGGCGGGAGAGTCGAAGTTGTCCATGGTGTGTCTGGAGGATATGGTAGAAGGTTCTGTGGTGGCGGTCATGCCCTGCTCCCACACCTTCCATTTCCACTGCATATAAAACTGGCTCTACACCCGCCCCACTTGCCCCGTCTGTCGCTTCAGGGTGCCCTCAAACCTTTCTGAGGTTTCTTGAGTTTGTGAATTTTCAAATTTCAAACGAGAGTACCGATTGTGTCAAACAATCAAATATTATCATCGTTGTGATGGTTTATGTGCCTTATTGAGATCTCGAACTTAAATGCGGACCCATGTGAAGCTTTATATTTTGAATGTAATTTTTTTAAAAGGAAATAGAAATTGAAGGAAATTATATATATTTTAAAGACTAATATAGCACAAGGTAATATATGGTTTATGTGCTTAATGGTTTATGTGCTAACCGACGTTACGGCTGGAGAATAGCCCCATCCAACCGCTCTCAAGGCCTTCCGCAACATCCTCCACCTACACAGTCTTTCCATCCCTGATGGCTGGAAGAAGCATGTCCAGGAACATTGAGTACTGCGGGTAATTGTCGAACACAACGAACCCTTGCATACGGACCCTTTTGGCGACGATACAAAAAAGGTTGCACACCCCCTCAAGCTCCTCAAGGTTGTATTGAGAAATCATCCTGCATCCAGCAATGAAGCCATGGTCCCTTATGTTCAGTAGAATCGCATCCACCATCTTCCCCCCAACATTCTCAAAATATATGTCAATGCTATTTGGGAAATACCATTTCAAAGTTGTGGCCATATTATTCTCTTCTTTGTAGTGAAAAGCCTCATCAAACCCAAAATTGTTCTTCACCAAATCAACCTTTTCCTAGAAACCGACTCTCCCAACAACATGGCGGCCCATAAAACTTTTAAAACTGCCCTACTAGCTAACCAACAACACTAACTGGTGGTGATATGAAGACAAATTCTCCTTCAGAGAGAAAATTTCATAAATCCCTTCACGTAGTGTTTGAGAATGACCTGTTAGTGAGTTTTTTTGGGAAAATGACAACGCAAGACCAGAACTGACTCATAATTACAGTTTAGGACCAAAAATATGAAAAATTCCATTTAAGGACCAAAATGATTATGTTTTTTTAATTGAGATGCGATTTTAATTTGGTTCAAAAATAGACAAGTCCTTAACTGGAATTATGGGGTTGTTTTGGTCTTTACATGTCATTTCCCCCCTTTTTTGTGATTTCTAAATTTTTCTAAAAAATGTCTAGGTCAATTTTTTTTAAAAAATATGTATGAAAGGCGGAAGACCCCCCCACCTTTCAGCCAAAATAAAAAAAATATTATATTAAATATACTTTTCTGTATATTTAAAATTTTAATTTTAATTTTGTTTTGTTTTGTTTTTCTTATATATATATATATAAATAAATAAAACAAAATTTTAGCAAAAATTATATGCTATTTAATATACACCATTACTGCCATTACAACAGTTTGGAATTCTGACATAAACCATCACACACAACTCCCTTTTATAAGAAGACTTATGCAGAAAATCATTCTGCATTTCCGATGTGAGATTCAAGTTCTCCCTTTACTGCGCAGTCACTAATATATTATTATTAATCATTTTAAATATATTAATTAGTACTATTAATTACTATTTAATAATATTATTAAACAAATAATTAATTTCTAAATAGTTAATAATATATAATAGATTTTAATTAATTAGAAATTAAATAATATATAATTAATAAAAAATAATCTTAATAATAACTAAATAATATTGATTAATTATATAACTAATAATTATATAATTAATAGTTATATTACTAATAATTATATAATTAATAATTATATTACTAATTAACTAATTAATTATTAACTAATTAATAATTATATAATTAATAATTATATTACTACTTAATTATTATATAATAATGCAGTTGGGGTCTAGCCTAGTGGATTAGGTTGCCCCATAATACTATATCAAACCTGGGGTCAATGCCAGGTAGTTGGAAAATTTGGGGTTCTAGGAGCGTGCGGCTGCAACGACACTTCTGTTGGGGGCGACACAATGGGAATGACCGAATCAACGAGCAACGTAGTACGAGACGGCCAACAGCAGTAGCGCGGTGCGGGTTCGTCGGCAGGACTTTGTAAGGCGGCACGGTGCTGGGACAACCAACAGGGCTTCCTTGGGCGATGCTCTGATCAGGCAAGCAACGGGCAGGTCGACTACAACAGAAAAATCACAGGCGACATAGTGATGGAAAATAAAAAAAAATGGCTATAGGAAAACTAGGCTACAGGATTTGTAATTGGACTTAATGTCCAGAGGGGGCCTTCAGGCCATTATGAAATGGGTGGGTTATCCCTTGGAAAGGGCTATGACCTATCTTTCGGGTTGTGTGTGTTGCATTTCTATGTTTCGTTATATTTGTACCCGTAAGTACCTATAATATATTATATAATTAATAATTATATTACTAATTAACTAATTAATTATTATATAATTAATAATTAATAATTATAATTAATAATCATATTACTAATTAGAAAATTAATTATTATATAATTAATATTTATATTACTAATTAACTAATTAATTGTTATATAATTAATAATTGATAATTAATAATTAATAGTTATTATACTAATTAACTACTTAATTATTATATAATTGATAATTAATAATTATAATTAATAATTATATTACTAATTAAATAATTAATTATTATATAATTAATAATTATATTACTAATTAACTAACTAATTATTAACTAATTAATTATTAAGTAACTAATAATTATATTACTAATTAACTAATTAATTATTAACTAATTAATTTAATGAGTAATTAAATATTTATTAATTACTAATTAATTAACAATTAATAATTATATTTTTTTTATAATTATACATTATATAATTAAGCAACATAATTTAGCTATTATTAAGATTATTTTTTATTAATTACATATTATTTAATTTATTATTAATTTAAACCTATTATATATTATTAATTATTTAGAAATTAATTAATTATTTAATAATAATATTAAATAGCAATTAATCATACTAATTAATTGATTTAAAATGATTAATAATAATATATTAGTAATTCTGCGTAGGAAAGTGAGAACTTAAATCTCACATTGGAAATGCAAAATGATTTCCAGGGCAAACCCTCTTATAAAAGGGAGCTCTGAGTGGTAGTTTTTGTTAGAATCCAGACTGTTGTAATGACAGTAATGTTGGATATTAAATAGCAGATAATTCGTGCTAATTTTTTTTGTTACACACACACACTCACACACACACAAAACAAAATAAAAATGTTAAATATACAAAAAAGTATATTTAAAATAGTAAAAAAAAATTAATTTTGGATGAAAGGCAGTTGGGGGCCTGTCGCCTTTCATACATATTTGTTTTTAAAAAATTTCTCTAGACACTTTTTTAAATTCAGAAAACCCATAAAAAAACTAATCTATTTGTTCTCAAATTCTCCTTCGGTAGTTTCCATTTCTACCCGATTCTCCCTTCTTTGGAATGTCATTGACATGATTGCTCATGGTGGTAAGGGTGGGGTGGGGTTTGGAGAGTTGTCGTGGGGTCTAGTCCTTGGGCCAGTGGATTTATCTACAATTTCTTTGTAGAATGCGTGAGATTCCATTGTCAGTTGTACCTAAATATAATATAAATTTTCAAATTAAATGGCATATTACTTTGATCTAAAAAGATGATAGTCCTTAACTGGAATTAAGGATCTATTTTACTCCTTAAATGTCATCGCCCCTATTGGAATTAAGTGATCATATGGGGAGTGTGATTGATTTTTGTTGTGATTCCCTTATCTCACATAAAAGGAATGGAAAGGAAAAAATGAAAGAAAATTGAGGGTTTATTTCACAATAAACAAAGGTTACAATAATTCTCCCTCCACGGCTAGATTCCACTTTATAATACCCCATTTTTCACTTTAGGGTGCCCACAAAGCTTTCTAATGTTTCTTGAGTTGCTGAACAAGGACATGGGAATTAACTGATCATATAGGGACTTACTACTAAAAAACTCACAATAAAAAACGATAGTCTTTATTAGAATTTTTATTTAGTGCTGATAAAGGATTTTCCTGCACGACTTCGTCCCACATTGGATTTATCGTTTCTCTAGGCCATGTTTTATAAGCTTGGGAGTTCTTCTATCACAATGTGTCATGACTGTGGGGGATCGACACCCGCATACACCTTCACACACACGAGTCGTCTCTTCCACACGCTAGCCCACCTGCCAGCTGACATAGTTGGCCCATCTACATGCGTGCTCACGACCCACCTTCCCATCCAGCCAAACTACCATAGATTTGGTGCCCTATTTTTTTATATTCTCCAATAAAAAAATAAAAAATATTAATAGTAAAAATATTAAAAAAATTGAAATAATTAATTAAATAAAAATTAAAAATGAATAAATTACAAAAATATTAAAAAATTTATTAATAAAATAATTATTAAAAAAATGAATGAATTTAATGCGTATATATATACATTAATGATGGAGGAACGAGAGCGCACTCCCCCGAAAATTCCTGGTGAATGACTTTCCCTAGATCATCCCAGAGGCATCAATCTATATTCATATACCTTGTTTCATCATGTTTCTCAGCAGGTCTCAGCTTCTTTGAGGTCAAAGGAACATGATGAGAAAGTGATGAATAATTTCTCCAATTTCTTGGGTTTTTTCGGGGGGCTCTTTAGCCTCACTCACAGATCAACACTTTCAAAGAATCATCAATAAGGGCTCTACTACTCACATTTTGGCCCTAATAATGCAATTTCTGAGAGACTCGATTTGTGTAAGTTCTCATTTATTGCTCGTATTTTACTGATGAAGGGTTCTAAACCTTGGAAAATTACAGACTTAGTTTCCCATTTAGCATCTATCTGGAACCTCTTAGACTTCAAATTTTTTTCACTTGGGCATGGGGTTTTCCACATTTTGTTTCCTTCAACCAAACTTAAAGGTCGTGCCAGGAGATTTGGTTCTCTCAACTTTAGTCCTGGTACCTTACATATTTATGATTGGAAGATAAACTTTAGTTTGAACGAATTTAAGGATACTTGTGCTCAGATTTGGGTAATGCTTCATGGACTTAATTGGGTACTCTGGCACCCAAAAATTCTATTCAATATTGCATCAGTGATTGGAATTCCCATTAGGATGGACAACGCCATGGAAAATGTGATCTTTGGACCTATGCACGTGTATTGATGGAAGTGGACTTATCTTCTACACTAATTAATATGGTGATTCTTTCCACACCGCAAGATGAAATTACTCTTATAATAGAATATAAGAAAACACCTTTATTTTGTGAATCTTGTAGAATAATTGGCCACACAAAAGTTATGTGTAGAAGGGATCTTGTTTGCACAAACTGTCAGTTTAGGGGTCACAGTTCGCAACAATGTAGGAGGAAGGGAAATCAAATGACTGACCAAAACACTGAGGATCAGACCCAAAATCAAGTGGTTGGAGAGTCCGAGCCTTCCCTTGTTATCAATGTTTCATAGGGAGGAGACCTTTTTAATGAAACATCTGTTCCAAATGTATAAAAGACTCATCCTATTTATCCTTTGACTGCAAGTTTCCCTGATCTAGTTCTTGAATTAGTTTTTTCTACTAGAGAGGTTAGTGGCCCTGTTCCTCATATTCAGGAGAAGGTGAAAAATATTATTTTCTGGGCCGATATAACAGAGGAGTCTCATCCAACCTCTAAGGTAATTTCTTTTAAAGAAGCTATGTCAAGGGAAATCTATGATGAACAACTTGGAGAAGCATCTGAGGATAGTCAAGATGAAATGGAATATAATTTTCAGGCTGATGTGGATTCCAATCACTGTAAAGAGAAACAAATTATTTCTTCAAAGAATCGGAAAGGTAAATTAAAGATAGTGGCTTCCACTTCAGGGAAATCCAAGAGAAAATATTTCAACTTGGTTCTCACTCCTCTGCCCTTAATTTGGGGAAATCCATTTCTGGTATTGCATTGGATGCTAAGGATACTAATAAGATAGTTGGTGAATCTCAACCTCCTATAGATGTTGTTTGTAGTGTGCAATTAGTACCTATGATGGAAAGTTATTCTGCATAGGGAGGTAATTCTAACCTGGCCTCGGTTTACTCTTTATCAACCACTCATGAAAGTACCTCTCATAAGGACAATGCATGTCTAACTAGAAAACCATTGAGTTGTGACTTCTTCAACATTCATGTTTCAGATGCTATGATTTCTTCTTCCTTGAAGAACTCTAATGGGCTTGACAGATCCAATCCACCTCTAAGTAGTACCAATGCTAGCTTGGTTCATACTTCACCTGCTTTACAGGCTCAGACCTCTACTCCTATGAAGGGTGGACACAATAAAGATTCCATTTCCTTAACCCCTTCCCTTAATGTAGAAAGGGTTGAGAATGCTACAACCTTGTCTTACAAGCAGTCTGCTGATGACAATACTTATCAAAGAGATATTCATGGGGTTTCATATTTTGAGACTCCCATGATAGATAAGGTAGGGAGAAAACTGGGCCCGGACCTGGCTCAATGTGTTAAGGGGACTCCAAAACAGAAGGTGAGTACTCACAATTCCTTTGAATTACTGGCATCAAGAAGCAGTGAAGAGGATGGGCAAACAGACAACCAGGTTTCAGGAGATGAAGTGACAATAAAGCTAGTTGATGTGGGAATTCTATATGATGGGGATGGTCCATGGATGCAAGTCAAAACCTGTAGGCAGGGGTGGAATCTATGTGGGCGAGGTTGGAGTGCTTTGCAACATAGTATGTGTACTCGTTCGTGAGTTGTTTGATTTTATTTTAAGTTGCAATGCTTTTGCTTGTTCCTTTTATACTTTTCTTTTCTAATGTCAATGAAAGGGGATTCTTAGCCTCACCTTTATAAAAAATATATTATTTATAAATAGAAATAAATATTATATACTAAATATAAATATACAAAATGAATAAGATGTAATAATTAAACAAATAAAAATAAAAAATGAATAAATCAAAATAATAATAAAATTTTTATTAATGAAATAATTATTAATAAAATATAATAAATTTAGAAAATATATGTTTATTTAAATTAAAAATAGTAATAAAAATTATATATTAAATATAAATATTGAAAATGAATAAAATGTAATAATTAAAAACATATTAATCTCTTATTAATTTTTAAATATTTCTTTAATCTATTCATCTTTTAATTAAATTTCACTTGTTTTTAACATGCATTAATTTAATATTGTTTATTAATTGATAGTGTTAAGTTTTTGTTTACTAATTTTATTATTTAAAGATTTTAAATATTTATTAATTTAGTCCTTTTGTAATTTATTCATTTTTAATGTTTTTATATAGGATTGTTCATTAATATATTTAATATTTTAGGCCCCGTCTGAGTTTCCTCTGGAGGAGTATTTGGGGATTGCATGCTCTTATCGATTGTGGAGTCTGCTGGAGGATTGAGGATGACTCCATTGTCAATATTTGGAAGGATCCCTGGTTACCTAGAATTGACAGGCTCTTGGAAACTTCCCCAATGACTACTAAATTTTAGGAGGTAGTAGTGTTCACCCTATTTAACGAGGAAGGTAATGGATGGAGAATTGATTTACTTGACAGATGGTTTAACACGAGAGATATTAAAATCATTCAAATTATACCTTTTGTTAGTATTTTTTGGTGCAAGGAGCTTTTTGGATCATTCTCAATGAATTATTCCTATAGCCTGGCCCTTGATGCACAGATTGAGGATGTCGACACAACTTGGAAGGTTCTATGGCACCTGCCAGTCCCCCCAAAGTTCACTACTTTTGGTATTAGGATTGTGCCAATACCCTCCCATCAAAAACTCTCCTCTTATTATGCTATGTGTATGACAATCCACTCTATCCATTGTGTGTGGAAGAGCTGAAACCCCCCTTACATGTTCTTTTTCATTGTCCCGAGGTGCGAGATGTTTCGACTACATGGCTTCCTAAAGCGACTTAGTTTTTCAAGATGGAGGACGATCTCACGACATTGTTGGTTTCTTGGCACTAGTGCATAAAGAGTTTTACACATCTGTTATATAAACTAACATTATAAATAATTAGTTCAATTTATTTTTCATATCAGTAATCCAATTACCAACTTGAAAAACATAGTATACACCATTTTTCACGTTGTTTATTAAAAAAAATTGATGTGATAAATTGGTTTTCACGTGAGTTATTAAATAATCGATATAAAAAAACATGTGTAATATGTTTTTGACATCGGTTATCCAGTAACCAATGTGAAAAACATAGTATACACCATTTATCCTGTTGGTTATTAAAAATAAACGATGTGATAAATTGGTTTTCAGGTTGGTTATTAAATAACCGACATGAAAAACCACATGTAATATGTTTTTCACATAGATTATCTAATAACCGATGTGAAAAAAATATTATGCACCATTTATCAAGTTGGTTATTGAATAACTGACATGAAAAATAGCTCGCATGTATTTTTCACATCGGTTATCCAATAACGGATGTGAAAAAAAAGTTTTTTTAAAAAGGTATATTGATTCTTCTCCTCCACCAGCAACATCCATAAACAGAAAACAAACAGGAAAATTGCAGAAAACAGAACAAGAGACAGAATATAGAAAAGGCATAAAAATACATACCATTGAAGTTTCAAATAAACTAAAAACCAATGTAAATTGATTCAGCTCCTCCACAAACAAAAACCATAAAACAACAAAAGAGGTAGCCCAAAATCCATCAAAATACACAATACATTGAACTTTTAAATAAACTAAAAACTTATCGAACCTATAAAATGATTTTTTCCATTCAATTTGTATTGGCAGTCTGGCTGCTCTTCTTTTTTGTCATCTCTATAAAGAAATTCCATGCCCTATTTGAATATAATATAAACATTAATAAATTATATTCATTATAATATAAACAATTATTAAAATAAAAAAACTTACATGCTCAATATATTATTAAAATTTTCTCTCACATCACTATGGATAGAGCATAGCTAATACAATGTCTTCTCTATTGGACAAAAAACACCCAACATCCAATGAACATTGATATAAAATAAAATTTAATATGAGTTGTTAATATGTTATGTTATATATAACACTTAATGAGAAAAAATATTTCATACCTTTCAAGATATGGAAACATCCAACACTGAATGATGACATTCTGCTAAGATCTTTTAGCCATATAAACTATTCTTTGAGCATCAATCATTGTTTTAGATATTGAGAAATAAACTATGGGTCCATAAATTCACACCAATCTATCTTTTCATTCTCTATAAAAATTTTATATAGATACCTAATACAAAGCAGACATAATTATAAATTTTCTATAATTTAAAGAAATGATTTTTTAATCAACTTACATGAAAAAACATGAATCATGCTGATAAAAAATTTATCTCCAGCTAAAAGCTCCATGATATCACTTTTCAAAAGGTCCATAGTCATTTCATGTCCACAAATGGAAGAATCAAATGGAATATCATATACTCACAATAAAAAATTAAGAGTATGTTGACAATCGATCTAGACCAGTGGAATCTGTATCTGAAGTCACGACACTTTGAATTTTTTGTTATCTATATAATATTTCTTTACCTTTAAAATTTTCCTGAAAATATTATAGAAATATATAAACATTAAAATGAGAAATAAAATTTACCAAAAAAATGAAATTAAATATAACATATATACATACCTCTATGGTAATATGTCAAAGTAGTCTAGATGGCCAAACCAAAAAATGAATGATACTTTGTCCAACTATACTCACTTAATCTGTAGGACATGGTATTTTTTCTGATCTATCTATAATATCCTAAACATTGACCCTTGATGCTCTATCTCAATCTAGGGATGATGAATGGTATCACTCATATAATACATCATCCTATATGAAACAATATGACGACGGTCATCAACAAACAACTCACAGTAACTTAGAAGCTATAGAGGTGGGGGTGTTGGGGCAGGATAAGGAGTGCGATCTGCTGGTAGAGTTAGAGGAGTCGGAATGGCAGACCGAAACTATCCTTGAATGTCTTCAAACATAACGTGTACCAAATCCCTGATACTATTTTCCATCATCACTTCAATATCCTAAACTTTTGCTTCCAAATATTCTATTTTTTTTATAATCATGCTCCTTTAAAGAAGCATCCAAATATGGAAACACTTTTCTTACGGACACATCTATCGGGTATCCTCATACATGACCTGGGTGTTTGGGATTTCCCAATGATGCAGTTAAAATATCATGTCTACCCTCAACAATAAAGAGCCCCTATGTTCTCTGTTAGTCAAGGGAATCCTGTATGGAATATTTGAAAACATCTATAATGAATCACAATATATAGAGTTGATTTAAATTCAATAAATAAATAAACATCTTACAATCTAATCAGCTACAACTCTTGTCTCATTTGTAAGATATTGGTCTTTTTTCCCATTCGAGCCCTCTTCCATTTTTCATGTCTAGTGGGGGGGACCTCTCCAGATCCTGATGAATCAACTCTCAACTTTTGAAGTTTTCTTCTATCATGTGTTCTTCCAATAACATATAGCCTCCCTGAGATAAACTATGAGGGTATACATTTTTAGCTTGAATCACATGATGAGATCTCATTTCTTTCTAGTAATTAAGAATTAAAAATAATTAAATCAATAACATGGTCATTAATATAAAAAATTCTATAAAGGTAACATTGCACTTACAAAAACCTCATCTCATCATCTACTTTAAAAAAATTGTTTCCATGTATCTTCATATATAAATGGATATATATCACATGTAATTTCATGCCTTATACTCCCAAAAATGAACTAAAATGTGAGGGATAATTTAAAATTACTTCATCTCCTAGCTGCCAATGACATATATTTCCTCCTGACTCCTCGAGTGTCAAGTATATCATATGCCATCTGATGAGAATAGGAATAACATATATTACTATAAACATTAATTCAATATAAATAAAATAATAACAAAAAATCTTACCAAAATGGTCTCCCATAATAGTTATAGTATCGTTTTCTCAACACTTCACCAATCATCACACAATATACTAACTTTTCTTTTATCCTGTACTAATACAAAGGTATTTAATTGTTTTTTCTTTGGACATACTAGAATATCATTATCATCAAATTCCAATGGCATCCTCTATTTCTGGGTACGAGCAATTGCTAATTTTTTAAACATGTGGTGCCATGTTTACCAACCCTCGAACTATTTTCCCCCATAGAAGTAGATGTCTCAAGTAAAGAAGGATGAACACGCTCGTTAATAGGAGCATGTGTAAGTTCCTCCCCATAGGTATGAGTATGATCATCTCCAGAAATATGTGGTTCATTATAGGATTGATATGTAATCCTACAAATCAAACCAACATCAATTAGTACAAAAATATAAAAATCCAACAATTAAATGCAAATTTAAATAAAAAAATTAACAATTATCAAATATAAAGAAAATTAAACTAAACATAACACATTTTTATTCATATTTGTTATAGTTAACTAAAATGAGAACAATATTACTGAGAGACTAAATAACATAAATGAATGAAAACTAACAATATTAATGATAGATGAAATGACATAGTAAAAATTCACCAACCTCATAAATCATTTTTACAATAAAAATAATTCTTTTTATAATATACTCTTATACAATATATATTTTTTTATTTAAAATTTTAAATTTTAAATAATTGGTTTTCAACAAAATAAATTAATATATAAGATACTTAAGGGAAAAAATAAAAAACTAGACAAAACTAAACTAATATAAAACAAAAATTTTTACTTATTAGTTATAATACATGTTTTAATAAAGAAAATAAAAATAAAATAAATAACTTATGAAATTTAAAAAAGTAAACCATAACTAAACATATGTTACCTATAATATTAAGAATGTACTAAAGGTTGTTTTCCCAAATTCCTTCTTCATGATCATTCCATATGGCACAAACCATTTATTCGACATGTTCATCAATATTATTTGTTAATCGTTCCATGGATGTTGGGTTCTCATATAAATCTACATCTTCGTCAAGTTTATCATCACTCACATACTGTTTTTTACTTGTAAAACAACATCCCACCGCATATCGTATTGATCAAGAACATAGAAAATTTGTTTTGAATGTTTTTCCATGATGAAAGGATCATTTGTGTAATCCAATTTATTCAAATTAACTAGTGTCATTCCAAATTCATCTTGTCAGAAACTGTTGTTACCAATAAACCATTTACACTTAAACACTAGAACTTGAAATTTAATGTAATAAACCTCCCATATTTTTTCAATGACTCTATAATATTTAGTTGATGTAGAGATTGGGTTTTTGTCTTTGACACTTGAAAAATTAATTAATTCTGCAAACAACGACACACTATTATTCTAAAATTTACTTATGTTGTCTTGATATTTCATATGAAAAGTATATCCATTAATTTCATACCCCGATCATGTTTTTAAATTTAAACTTGGACTACCCACTAACCATATCAATTTTTCTGATGCATCTGGTTTCACAGTCTTTTTAAACCATGGAAAAAAAGTTCTATTATGATCATTCAAAATCCACATATATTTATTCTTTGGATAACTTTGTTTCAACTCATTCATATGCAATGTTATATATGGTTGATCATCATCTATGTTATTCAAGTTGTATAACTATATCTTCTTTATCTTTTCACATGTTCATGATTTGAATTTCAATCCACGGTTCCCCTTTCCCCAAAAATCAAATCATTCATGGAGAGATTTAGGAAAATTTATGTCCTCCACATCAGACAAATAGCTTGTACAAAACTCTACAACCTCCTCAGAAAGATACTTCTCAAAAATGTATGCTTCAGGTCGATATGGATTCTTAACATACCCATTAAATATATTCATATACCTTTCAAAAGGATACATCCCATATAGATATATAAGTCTACAAAGATTTATTTCTCACGCTAAATGAACCATTAAATGAACCATGACATCAACAAAAGATGGAGGAAAATACATTTATAATTGAAAAAGTATAGAAACCACTTAATTCTACAAAATGTTCAAATAATTTAAATCAATAACCTTATTAAAAATTGAATTAAAAAAATAAAAAAACTTCATGATAGTCATTCTAACATGGGTAAGCATTATTCTATGCAATGAAACTAGTAGGAGTTGTTGCATCATGACGTGACAGTCATGATATTTCATACCTATCAACTTTAAATCCTTTAAAGACAAAAAAAATTTAACATCTAAAGAATAACTACATGACACTTTGATATCTTGAAGACATTGGAAAAAGTTAGTTTTCTCCCTCTTGGATAAGGTATGACAAGCCGGGGGTAGGAATATTTTCCTTCCATGAGGAGTTGGATCCAAATCCAAATGTATTCCCATTGAGAGTAAATATATTCTTGCATTCAACCCATATTTAGTCTTTCCTTTAATATCTAAAAATGTTCCAATAAAAATTTCACAAATATTCTTCGCCATGTTCATGACATCAATGTTATGTTTCACATCATGATATCTCCAATATGGTAGCTCAAAAAAAAAATACCATTTATTCCAAATATTTCCATCATTACCATATTTATGTGTCTTTTCAAATGTCACATCAATTTTTTTACCCTCTCATCCATCCAATGGACTGAAGGCCTTCATTTTTATTGATTTTTGATAATCCATCATTCAAGGGGTGAGGTGGAACCTTTACAAGGCCTATAGGTGTAAATATTACATGGACAATAGGCCTTAGAGGAATTCATTTCCCATAGGCTTCAAACATTACATACAACCCAGACTAACTACTTGGAACTGCTCCTCCCTAGTATCTTCATCATGAAATTAGCTCTCCACCTTTACATGGTTGTTTGACTAGGCTATCCTGTGCATGCACAGGCTTATCACGATGAAAGGTGCCATACCCTCTCATTCTTGCAATCCATGTAGCTTCTGATGTGGTGAAAGCTCCTTGCTCATCCTCTTTATAGAGCTTGTTTCTTGTAGGTTGTCTGGTTTGCATCTGCACTTCAAGGTGGCTTGAAGGCCTTTAGGTGGTTCAGAGGACTTACTAGCCTGAAGGCTGGGTGGCCCGAAGGCCTTAAAGGACTCGGGGACCAAATCGGTGGCCCAAAGGCCCAAACATGGGCAAATTCCGGAATTCTACACTTCCAAACAGTACCTACTACAGTTCCCGCTACAATACCTACTGCAATACTGCACAGTTCCTACTACAGTACCCGCCACAATACTACTACAGTACCTGCTACAGTACTACTACAGTACCCCCTGGAAATTATGCTTCCTTTTGGATTTGATCCCGGGTCACCTGGATGCACTTAAGAGTCCTCACCAACCGGGCTAAGGCTCATTTTATTTTCACTCCTCTCAAAATACTGATCAGTGGATAAAGGTTTTAGAGAAATATAAAATTTCTGTGAGTTGTTGAAAGCCCTTTTTGATCTTCTATAAGAGTGATCTATAGTCAAAAACTTTTGATGACCCACGTATACTATTTTTCACCCATGTTGTAGTTGACAATATAAAGTCTTCTATTCACAAATTGGACAGGATTTATGCCTCTTAACACTATATCATATAAAAATTTCCATATACTAGGAATTCATTTATAGTGAAAATAATCATTACATGTAGTTGAAAATATTCCATTTTATAAGAATCATACACCTTTATACCTTCCTCCCATAACAGTTTCAAATCATCAATTAATGGTGATAAGAAAACGTCAATATCATTTCCAGGTTGTTTTGGTCTGCTGATCATTACACTCAACATCACATATTTTCTCTTCATACAAAATTTATAAGATAGGTTGTAAATTACCAATAAAACAGGCCATGAACTATGTGTGATACTAAGGCTTTGATATGGATTCATTCCATCTATACACAGTCCAAGTTAGAGATTTCAAACTTCATTTCCGAATATAGGAAACTAGTGATCAATGTTCTTCCACTATGGAAAATCAGCTCGATGATGTATTTTTCCATCACATATCCACTCACCAACATGCCATATTAACCTTTTTCATCATGTGAATTAGAAAATAAATGTCTCAAATGAGGAATTATAGGAAGATACCAAAATGCTTTGGCAGGGGTCTCTGAAACTTCCGAGTCATCCTGTAATTTTTCTTTCAAATTATACCATGATGTCCCACATTTAGAACACTATGACAGAAATTCATATTATTTCCTATATAAAACACAATCATTCGGGCATGCATGTATTTTATTGTACCCCAATCCCATCAAGCATAATATATTTTGGCCTTATAATGTGAATGTGGAAGATCGTTGTATTTAGAAAGAATTTATTTCAAAAATTATAAAAGATATATAAAACTCTTATCACTCCATCCATGTTTCACCTTTAGGCTTATCAATATTTACACTATCGATAAAATTTTTTATTCCATACAACCTAGATACAATGGTTTTTCAGCATCACCATATAAATACTCAATTGTTGGTTGTCCCTCAATTGTCTCTACATCAATATCACAAATCATTTCAATAAGTTTACCAGATTTATCATCTTTCAAAGCACCATTATCAGTATATCTAAAATTATACCCAATTTCACCATGCCAAATCCTTGGGATATAGCTCGAATTAAAACCATGAAAAATTAAATTATCTTTAATATATTTTCTTTTCAACTTATTCAAATTTAAACATTTCAGGTATGGATAGAAAAACATATCATTATTTGTAACATTACATTTAGAAAATTCCAAAAAAGCATCGACACCTTCCTTATATTCAACACCTATTTGAGGTTCATTAATCCAACTTAAATTCATTATCTATTAAAAACATCAAAAATAAATATAAAAAACAAATGTAATAATTTATAAAAAATTTAGATTATAAATGACATTAAAAAATATATAAAACCAAGAATGGAAACATTAGAAGGAAAATAGAAAGTTTTAATGAGAAAATTCATTCATGTGGAAGGAATTACAAAATAGATTCCTTTAAAAAATGTCTCAAGTAAAAATAAATGAATATAAACTTATGAAATTATTAAAAAATATATAAAACGATATACATAAAACAATATATAGAAAATAATATATAAAATGAGAACAACTAATTCATATTTTATTATTAATGAAAATAAATAATTTATTATATATTGTAATTAACAATATAATCTAATCATTAATTGAGTATTAGTTTAAAAAAATGTCACATTAAATAAAATCAGTAACTAATTAACACATTATAAAATCAGAAGTATAATATACAGTCTCAATCATGTGAGGCATGCACTGAGAATTTGAATTTAACTTGTTACAATAATCCGCAGACCTAAAAAATAGCCACCATGCTTGATTTTATTATTATGTTACTTTCTTATAATGTTATTTTCTTATAATTAAATAAATCAACTGGGAAAACAAAAAAGGGAATTATAATTTAATATATAATTTATATTACACTGATATCCATTCTATAATTATTTCAAATTCTACATGTCATAGCACCTTCTATTATCATTATATTTGGTTGTATACCATCAAGACAACATTCCTTACTAGAAAAAATATAGAATATGTCTATATGGAACAAGAAGATGGGTTAGTAAAACCAATTAAAGACTATAAGGTATGCATGTTTTTTAAATTCATTTAGGGATAAAATAAAGAATCATAACAAAAAAATATTTGTTAGATGAAGCCACTTGGGAGTTTTGTTTTATTAAGAATGAAAATGTTCCAAGAAAGAATATTCCATTAGCAGAGTGAATATTACATATGGGATACTGAGAACTCTTATGAATCCTAATCCTTTGTCAAATATTAGAAATTTAATCCTCCTATTAGACCATTCATAAGGTTTTAACCCTTCAAAGAAAAGTTTTCACAAATATCTTACTGACTTATGAATTTCAATTATACCATCACTTTTACAAATTCATTGATCTTATAGAAGTTCATCACATTAAATAAGGAAATATCATCCTTTAGGTATCTTAAAATTCAATAGACAAGATTCAATGTTTTAGAAAAAATAAAGGACACACTAATTAATACCTCATTTAAGTACTAAATCAATTCTTAACATTAATATTTATATGAAAATTACAGATCATTCAAGGTAAAACCTATCAAAGGTGGTGTAATCTAAGGGAAATCATACATGAATCTACTATAATAAATAGCTAGACCCTATGAACTATTACCCACTAAAAGGTTCATTTGTCCCACCAATTAAATAATCCCCTCTATCTTTGAATATTTTACTAGAACTCTATACTAATTTGTTGAATCACCATAGAAATGAAACTCATTGTTTTTTATATAACATAACTTGAATCAAAAACCATAAATCCAATTTAAAACACCTAAATAATATAGAAAAATGTACATCAAATTCAAAATTAAAATCATGAAACGACTAATTAACATAATAAAAAATATATTCAAACCTTCAGGTGAGAAAATTGGAGATGCGCAGATCTATAATCGAATGTGAAACAATGAAGATGAAAAACCCAAATGTATGAAGATGGTAATGTGAGAATGAATAAAACCTCGTTGAACAATAGTTAGTTAGATATTTGAAGCCAAATAATGACCGAAATGAGAGAAATGAAATAGTTTGAGGATTACTTTAGATGCATAAACCAAGGATGATGAAACCCTATGGTTCGATTTAGATCCTAAGGTGAGATTTTGACCACCAAATAAAAGAGACTGGAAATTTAGGGCTTCAATGAGAGATAAATGAGAGGTCTGTAAAGAAATAGGAATGCTGTGTAATGAAACCCTTAGGCGGTATATAAAATTTTAAAAGGTTTTTTACGTTGGTTATATTATACCCGACCTGAAAAATGAATAGTTGAGATTTTTTAAGTCAGTTATACTATAACATATGTAAAAACCCACTCTTTCACATCAGTTAAATTATAAAACCAATGTGAAAGAGTGGTGAATACACACCTTTTCATGCCAGTTTTGATAAAAACTAACATAAAAAACGTTTTTTCACATTGGTTTTATAAAAAACTAACGTGAAAATTTAATATGTCTATATTTTCATGTCAGTTATAAATAACCAATGTGAAAACTACATCGCAAAAACAGTTTTTCTACTAGTCTGGGTCTCTAATATTCCTGCAATGAAGGTAGCATTCTTATGTACGCTTTCATGGTTCATCTGGGTGTGATGCAACAATGTTATTTTCAACCAAGTTAGTATACCAAATGCTTTTTGGGTTGATAGGGCCATATCTTGGTTAAAGATATAGAAGCAACCTGATTCTCAGATGATGAACCCTAATTCTTTCTCTGATATTATCTAATGAACTCCTCCCCCACTAGGAATTTTTTAAAATCAACGTCGATTCTACCCTTTCGGGAAATATGATTATTAGGTTTGGAGTTATGGTCTCTGATTTCTCTAGATATATTTGTGTGACTATCCATGAGCCGACACATGCTCTTTGGGACCCATCGGTGGTGGAGGCTCATGCAATTTGGGATGGTTTATATCTATCTATTAATAAGGGATAGAATTATATCATTATCAAATCTGATTCTCTCAACATCATTAAGGCTATTCAGGTAGAGGAGAGTGGATCCCAATTGTTTGGTTTTTTTGATTTTCAAGATCCGGTCTCTACTTTTTCATTTCACAGAGTGCTCTTTTTTCCTTCATCAAAAGGGAGGGGAATATAGCTTCTCATCTTTTGGATTCTCGTGTTTTTTCTAGTGTTAGACATGTTTAGTCAGATAACATTACTCCTCAGATAAAATCCCTTATTTTCTCTAATTTTTTATCTAGTTAATCTATATCGTGTTGTTTTAAATAATAATAATAATAATATTTTTAATATAGAAATGTATTTATATATATATATCAATATACATAATATTTCCCTAAATATAATTTATATAATAAAAAATATGTATGTTTACATTAAATAAGTCACATATTTATTGAAATATGATTTATAATTAGAAATATTGACTAATTGTATTGAGTAATAGATATTTAATTAAATGTCATTTTTTTCAATTTAATATACATTAAACGCATGTTACATTAATTTCACACATACATATATGTAATTAATTCATTTTTATATAGAACACACATAATATTTCTATAATTTATTCATTTTTAATATATATTTTAAAATTTCATTTATTTACATAATATGTTTAATATATATTATGTTTCTAATCAGTAAATTTTATTTCTTTTTTATATTTTTATTCTATATATACTATTTATTAATTTTAAATATTTTTTAATAATTTATTCATTTTTAATATTATTTATTCCTTAATAATATTAATTATCATTAAATATTTTTGTAATTTATTCATTTTCAGTTTTTCATTGTTAAATATTTGTATAATTTTATCCATAATATTTTTTTATTCATTATTACTCATTCATAATTATTTGTTTAATATGGTTGTAATTTATATAATTAATATGTATTATTTTCATTTTAACATATGTATTTATAAATATTAATTATTTTTAATAATCTATATAATTAATAACATGTATTCATTTTTAAAATTTATTCATTCTTATTATTATTAATTTCATTAATAGATGTTGAATATTATATAATTTCATTGTTCAATTTAACATATATCAAACTTATGTTTTACATAAACATTAATTTCACACATACATTTATGTAATTAATGCAATCTTATATAAAAAACACACAAACAAGCATTATTTTGAGTCTCTCCACTCTAAGAGGATAATTCCTAGGGTTTCCTATAGTTTGGAGTTCCTAAGGTTTTCTAGGGCACTGTAAAATAATTAGCTATTTCCAACAGGGGTATATCTATTGGTAAAATTGATTTTTTTTGTTGGTAAAATGTTTTACCAACAAAAATTGTTCTTTCACTGAATTGTTGGTAAAAAATAAATTGTTAAATGTTATTGTGACATATAAATTAGTTTTGTTACAATTATAACAATACCAACAGATAATATATATTTTGGTTAATATGTATAGCAACAGATTCTTATGAAAAATTTATCTGTTGATAATATTATTACCAACATTTATCTTTACATCGGTGATATTATAAGAAAAACCAACAATTAATATATATTTATAAATTATTTTTTAAATAAAATATTATACATGGATATTCCATTATTTTTTGGTAAAATTTTATATTATATTTATTAATCTAACTATATATAATATATTTATTATATATATTTTTTCATTTTTATTTTAATTTCAGGAACAAAAACATTACAAACACAAAACCCTCAATAATACATCAAGGGGATTTTCAAAAGTCAACATAGTACAATACATAGTAGGTCTGAGAATGAGGTACATTAAAAGAAAGATGCATACATGGAAGCTCAAAATCAAGACCTCATCAACACACCACCACATGTATAATAGGGATGGAACCACTGAACTATGCCTTATGGGGTGAAATCTAACACAATACAAGTGATATGAAATAATAAACAAAGTTTCCAATAGAAAAATTTATTCAAGGTCATCAGTGTACCAACATCAACTCCCATATCTTGATTTTTCCATTTTATCTCACCAAATAAAGTAGCTTATTCTTTCCATAACTCCATTTTAAAGCATTCAAATCCATTCTATGGGCCTTTACAACTTTCAAAAACATTTGATACAGAGAAATCCATCATTATTCTCAATAAAAAGCCTTATACCATTATCAAATTCTCCAATGGAAATCACTCCCTCCCTTGACCAGATAACATATGCATTTATGCTATCTAATTCCCAAATTTCAATGTAAATATCATCTGTATAGGTAACCATCTTATCTCCACCTGCATTGAAATAAAGATCCCAAATAGTGAAAGAATGTCCATTGTTTGATTCACCTAATGTCTGAACACAATGAAAATCATTATTGTCCCCATCCTCTTTCCCGACCTTAATAGTATTATTATAGCTGCAAGAGATTAAAACATCAACAAATGGGTTCTACTGAACCATTTTAACAGAGAAACACTTTGAAGAAGGCATGAAATGGGTAATGATCATGCTTGTTCTTACGAGAAACCGGATCTTTAATGAGTGAACGGATGCTGGAAACATGGATGAAGTTATAAGTCCACGAATTTGTTAATAATGGTTCACAACTACAAACTATTGGACACAAAAACATATAATATCGTAAACCAACAACCTTGAATTTTCAAACCTTTAACCTGAAGCATGAAAACATGTATCCTAAAATTAGAAAAAAAATAAATCTAGAAACCTACAATCTTATAAGATGAAAAAATTAAAATCTATAAACATGGAAACACTTGAATCTCCATCATGAATACCTAGATAAGTCAATTCCCATCAGATCATCCACATAAGTCTTCTGCAACATTTATGTGTTATTTTCTTCCTAATAATCCTAGATACCCTCATAAATATTAAGGGATGAAATCAGATCAGAGGAAGTATGTGAGAGGAAAAATCTAAAATCTATTTTAGTATAAAAATAATTTAATATTTCAATAACAAATTATTACAAAACAAAACATATACTAACATAAATTCTAAATGAATCATGACCAAATTCCCATCATTTTTATTATTTTTCCTTTTCTTGTAATGTTAAAAAGAAATTTATTTCAATATAGAGAGACTTGTAAGTATATAGAAACTTTATGTGTGTGATTTTTTAGTTGTTTTCTATTTTAAAGGGTTATCATATTATTTATAATTCATTTATTTTTTACCTTAAAAAGAATAAACAACAAGGTAGAAAAACAAATAATCTTTCTCTTCCAATTTGGAAAAAATTGGATTAAAATCAGTAGACATTTTTTCACTAATGGTGGAATCCAGTTTCTTGGATTACCTTGACATGTACATGGTCAATTTTGATATGAATATGGGAAATGGATTTGGTTTTTATAGTCATTCAATTATATTCAATTTTTCTATACATTTATTCTTCTTTTGGAAGTCAATTTCAATTGGGTGTTATGTTAGTGTAGGATCATTTTTGTATAATTGCAACATTGACGGTTGATGTGAAGCTTAGGTAGAAGTTAAAGCTACAACATTATTGGTTCTAAGGTGGAGTTGGCTGCTGGGATGGCTATGGTGACATATAAATGTCATTTATAAACTAGAACATGAGAATGTATTCTTAAAATTCCTTTATGTATTGTGATCTTGTTCATCGTGAATTTAAAATTATTTATGCAGAAGGAATAGATCTTGAAATTAGAATAAAAAATAGAAAGAAAAAAAATGGAAACTAGAAATACATATAGTTTTCCTATAAAAATTGAATTTTGTTTAATAGAGTTATAGTAAAACACATTGATCATTATAATTCAATATTTGGGAAAACATTTAAATAAAAAATAGGGTACTGATGGTTATCTAGTTAAATAAATCATTAAAACAAGTATTAATGGTGAACTAGTACCCAACCCACACATTTTCATGATATAATCATTTAATTAAAATTTTTCATACACACTAATTATTTGGAGTTAACCTTTTGATAGATTCAATATAAGAAGAGAAATGTAAGAGTAAATAATAAAAAATACATAAAACAAAACCAAATATTTCATGTTGTGTCATAAAATCTTTTAAGAATCATTAAATCATTAAAAGAGAAAAATATAGCGCAGTTGATATGATTTTGATTTGTACAATATAACATAGGTTATATAATGTTATAAATTGAAAACACATACTTCCTGATTTCCAAAAAGAGTGCCAAGGAAATTCTGAAATGAACTACTAATAAATTTTCCAATTTTTTTGAGTCACAGTGAAAATGGTGAAGATGCAATCAAAAAGAGCATTTGATGAAACCTTTAAAGATCCCATTGGATAAATATGAATAAAAAATCAGATAAAAACGTATATGATTCATATAATATTATCTAAAGTCCCATAGAGGCATAATTCATGATAAAATCTAAAAGAACACATGGGTTGATAGAATGCATATAAAAGAGTTAAAATAGAAAAAAAGTAGCGTTCTTATCATATTTTAAAATTGTTTCAAAAGAAGATTCCATCATAGGATAAATAAAAAATAAATAGTATCCTATTAGATCTGAAATTTTATAAGCTAACTTTAGATAGTTAAAAACAATATAAAATCAAGGTTTTAGATAATGAGAAGAGAACCTCTGATTTTAACCTATGGATCTGTTAGAATTAATGCACATTTGAGAATGAGAATGTGCAGGTGTTGCAAAAAAAAAAACATAAACATGTAATATAATTGTTAATTGTTGATGAATAAATTAACAAAATAGTACTGTTAAAGAGAATGTTAAAATTTATGAAGAATGTTTTTGGCATAAACAGGTGATGTATGGACAAGTATAGATTTTTGTTTTTTTATTATTACTTAATATCATCTATATTTGGTAGCATTTTCACCTATGTATATATCACCAGAAACCTTCTAAGGCTCTCAACATAGGATCCCCTCTATGTTTTTCTATCAAATAGTGGATGTGGGAAAGATGAGTATATGTGTAAACTGTATTAAAATAATATGAATAGACTGTATGAATAAACTGTATCCATATATATAATGTTTAAATATGAAATACCAGATTAAATAAGGGAAACAACTTATTATGGATAGAAACACCTATTTTGAATAGTAAAACCTTAAATAAAATGAATGAGCACCAACTAATTATCTATCTAAATAGAAACAATTATTTTGAAATATTAAACTACTTGCATATTTGCATACAGTTGAAGTTGGATCTATAGTTGTAGTTGGAGTGAATACAGTGTAAGAAAAACTATATGCATATATTTATAAATAGTATTCATATATTTATACTAAATTGGTAACAATTCGGAAATATTAAACTTTATTCATATATGCAGACTTGAAGTTGGAGCTCATACAGTTTATACAGTTGAATATAATAAACTATACATATATATACATGAGTTCAACCCTTTATTATGGATAACAAAAACTTCAAGGGCTGAGGGTTGATTTAAGAGGGAAGTCAGTGGTGATCAAAATGGTAGCTGGTGGTGGCTCTAAGAGAGATTGTGGTTAGGGTTGGGAGTGAGTAAGTGGTGGATATCTAGTATATTCAATGGATTCATCTCTTTTGGAGCAATGTTTGAGGTGGAGGGGGCGTGTTATGGGTGGTGACAACAACCTTCTTTGATCATGGCTTGAGATTTCTATCAGTGTCTCTCCTAAGGCCCCGATGGTGACTCTTATCACTCGTGTCTGTTGCTGGGTTGAGATTTCTGGGATTAGACCATTAATAGAATATAATAAAAATATTTAAATAATAATGAAAAATAATATGAAATATAATCATAATACATAAAGTATATTAATTTATATGACCATAAAACATAATATAAGACTCTGACCCCAACTTCAATAAATTCATTTTTATGCTTTAAATGTATCTAAAAATAACATGTTATGTAACATGTTGGTGAATGTTCACAATAAAATGAGATAAATTTGAAAACGTTGACCTATGTGAGCTAAGTGAAGTCTTCACCATCATATAGTGCATATGAATATTATATACATAATATGAAATGTGATTAGTTTAAATGGTAAAAAAATATTAATTACAATGTTTAAAATGATTAATCCATGTTCATAAATCATTTACTTAATTCTAAATAATTATATTGAGGATGATGCATAATTTTATGCATTAAATAGTCTTTAATTCATGTAATCCATTTGATACTAATGAGGTTTAAATGATGGGTTTCAACATGGATTAATCCCATAAAAATACTTTTTTCTCCATTTAGAACCACTCAAGTGTTATGAAGGAATGTAGAAGGGAATTCACACTGCACTTTCCCCCTTTGTACCATAGGGGTCATGCCCTGGTTATCCCCATACCACAATATACTATCATACACCTTGGTGGAACTTCTTACATCATAATCAAATATCCTATTACTTGGAGGTTTTCTCTAGTGCACCACTTCACCATAGTGCTCCACCCTACATCATGGAGGTTGATTCTGTTCTGTAGGGCCTTTCTTGCATTGTGGATCTTCCTATACTTCCAAATACTTTAATTAATCCTCCTTGTGAATAAATTTAAAGGTTATTATAAAAAAATTATATTATTTAAATAAAAAATATTATTTACAAAATAAAAATGAAACATATAGATTTTTGGAAAAAACAATCTTATGTTTTTAGGAAAATTAAAAGGAATGGATAGGTAGATCTATACTTTATTGTTTTCCCTACATTTTTCAAAATATTTTATAACACATTTTCAAATGCATATTTGAAAATTAAAGTCATAAAGTGTTTTCTAAAAAACCAAAATTTTACTTTTTTTAATCATAATTTTTTCCTCTTGGGGCTGGGTTACAAGAAAAGAAAATCACCTTTTTTGTAACACCATCCATCTCATAATACTTTTTTGAAACTTCTATAGAATGGGTGTCCATTCCACAAGAAACCAATCTACCTAATTCAGAGAGAACCAAAGTATATTCTAATGATGAGTATCCCTACAAATGGGAAAAAAAATCATGATCAAAACAATCAAGAACATTAACATCAGTACCAATGATACTTAGCACTTTTTGACAACACATGTTGAAAACTATTTATATCAGTAATCAATTATGTTAGGAAGTTTGAAAACATAAGTGGTGTTTGTTCATTTTTATTTATTTTGAATCATACAAAATCAAATTCATAAGTCATATACATCAACCATTTACATAATTTAATGTCATTTTAATCTAAAAGTATATAAATTTAACTTGAATTTTACATATTTCAAATTTCAGACATATTACAGGGGATAATATGGTGTAACAAATCCATATTTCAAAGTTTAGAGTGTATTGTGGGTATGAAATTAATACAACCCAATATGTTTGAGTGCTTCCTTGGAAGTGAAGGTTATGTCAGAAGTGCTGTTTTGTGTGAGAATTATATTAAATATGAGATTGATTTTAATTCTAAAAGAATTTTTGAAATTCCTTACTTCCAGAATGACTATGTATATTACAACGTGGCTCTCTTAAAAATTCCTTATTTGCAGTATGATGATCTATACCACAGTGTGACCTTTAGTCAACAAATAGATCCACAAAATATGGATAGAATCTCCCATTTGAATCCCTGAAACATCTTGTAATAAGGATACTTGATAGGATTATTTTCATTGCTAATTATTTTTTTCACTTTCTAATAAGTTTTGGGCAGCCACAATAGAATAAAAAAATTGACAATTAAAAAAGGATAGTTGAAGCAATAATAAAATGAAAGGGTAGAAAATAAATATAGGTTTTATTGTAACTACTACCTAATTGAAGAGCATGTAGTATTCATATATAAACCAATAGCAAAATGAAAAGGTAGAAAAAATATAGTTTTATTATAGCTTCTACCTAATCGGAGAGCATGCAGTAGTCCTATGAAAACCGCTGGTGAAAGTAAATAGTTTTGATGATCAATGTTGTTTAGAAAAATGGGTATAGAAGTATCATATCCATGGATATGATGTTTTTTTGGTGTTAATGATTTAAGGATATGCCTAATTTCTGGAAAAAAATGAATGAAAAAATACATGAAAAATAAAAAATTCAGAGGAAACAAATGTAGGGAAAAAATGGAAGATAAAAAATATGGGAATATAAGGAAACTCAAAATATTGAGACTCCTATGAAATAATATGGAAAGTGATGAATGAAAACAAATGAATCAATTTAATTAAGTAAATTAATGATGAAAGATTATAGGAAAATTATACTAAGAGGATGAAAGATTAACATAGGTCCATTCAAATGTTACCTACTAAATAACCTGTATGATAAAAAGGGGAAATAGATTTTTATTACTTGATAATGTATCGATCCCCCTAGAATAATCCCTATAAAACAATTCATATGGGATTGGGAAGAAGTTAGAAAATTTTTTATTTGAAGAACATAATGAAAATTTAATAATAGAGGGGAGGAAGGGGAGGGTGTAGGAAGATGGAGGTGTGGTGACTGGGAATCAAGATATTGAGGGAGGGGGAAATCAAAGATGGAGGTGGATATGAAGGGAAGGAGAATACTGAGGGATCAGAGCATTAGATATCTATAGGAGGTAGTTAATGAAAAAAATGGGTCGATGGGAAGAGTTGGAAATGGGTTGCGAAGGCAGGATATGAGAAGAACTATAAGAAGGATGAGAGGCATGGGGAGGCAGAAGTGGTGATGTTAGTGGGGAGATAGAATATGGGGATGATACATTGGAAAAAATAAGGCAATGATATATTTTTTGGGTTCGAGGAGATGATAGAGAAACAAAATCGAGGCCGATTGTGAGAGAAGTGGGCACTCTCACTCCTAGGGAACTCTCCTTATCCTCTCCGCCTACCCTTCCTAGAAATCCTCCATCCTATCCTCCTAAATTCCCAATCCCAAAAACCCCAATTTCCCTACTGATATAACCATAGATCTCCCCTCTCATCAACGATACTCACTGTACACCTCTGGAGGCATCTTAATCATCATCTTGCACATACTGATCAGGGATGTACTCATTTCCAAGTTACTCAATTCTTACATTTTTAGGCTCGTGATCCTCAACAACCATTCGATTTCAGACATGTTCTCATTTCCAAGTTACTCAATTCTTACATTTTTAGAATCGTGATCCTTAACACCCATTTTATTTTAGACATGTGCATTGTGGGGATACTGCAGTCGATGAATCGAGCTGCGTATATGAAGGATTTCTCTAAAAAGTCACATGCCATGGTTTTTGGATTCTCTAAGGTGGAAAGGATCATGAAATGATTGTTTGTGATGAGACTTCATTTGTGGACTAGGTTCTATATTTAAGTTTCATAGGAGTTGGATAAGGGGCTTCCTATGATGGTGGAGGTTAGGGTTGGTATGTCATCAATGATAAAGGGGATTCAAATTTTTTTGATTGAGGTAAAAGATGAATGTTTGAATGAAATAAGACCAATAAAGAATATGTTGAAATTTTCACAGTGAAAATGGAGTATTTAAGTCTTTTGATGAGATTTTTCAGCAGTAGTTGGTGTTGGAAAATATGGCAAGCGATGAACGCACAAGAAACAGAAAAACGAACACACAGTGGAAAAATATTTCCCTCAAACAGCTGATGCGTAGCGAAAAAAATGAATATAGAATATAAATTTGACACCAAAAATTTTTACATGGAAAACCCAAAAAGGTAAAAACCATGAGACCTATTTTATAATGAGGGATCCACTAAAATAAATAAGTACACGGTAGAGACTCCCCAAAAATGGAAGGGATCTCAAAAGTAATACTTAGAAAAACAGTGGATCAAATTCAGAGTATAGATGTAGTCTAAATGTAGCCTGAAATAAAGAATACAAGATGATAAAGAAACCCAAAAAGATCTGACCATTAAAGAACAAGATCTATGTAAAAAAAGTGCAAATGAAACAGCACCGAGATCAGATAAAAAACTACCACAAACAAAAGATGATCAGATCAAAGTAGTTCTACTGGTTGTATATCTGAAAACCGCTCCTTGAAAATGCAACTGCACTGCCTCCAACAACTGAAGAGAGAGGATACACACATCTCATATATATAGGATATTCTCTACATGATATCACATATATATCCTAAAATATATCTCATAACTCATTAATGATATCAAATATATATCATCAAAGATATCAAAAAATTTTCTCAAAGATATTAGATATATCTCTTCAAAGATATCAATATATATATACCCTCCGACTCAACTGGGAATCATCGCCAACCCTGCAATCAGTTGACAAGTCTCAAATTTTCCTCTGTGTAAACTCTTGGTCAACATGTGTGACCCATTGTCATCAGTGTGGATATTTTCAAGCTCTAATTATCTTGAATCAAGGACATTACGGGTCCAATGATACTGAACATGAATATTTTTCGACCTTCCAAAAAAATTAGAATTCTTTCCCAAACAAATAGGACTCTGATTATCACAAAATAAAACATATCCGTCCTAATTTAAATTGAGCTCTCGAATAAAAGTTTTCATCCACAACAATTCTTTTCATGTCTCTGTAGCTACAATAAAATCTGACTCTGTGGTAGATAAAGAAACATATCTCTACAACCTAGACCGCAAATATACTACTCCCCCTACAAAAGTGATCAAATAGCCTGAAGTATACTTCCTCAAATTGATATCTCCTACCATATATGAATATGTAAATCCACAAAGAATAGGTTCCATTTTTATAAAACATAATATCATATCATAAGTACCACAAAGATAATGAAAAATATACTTCACTGCTCGCCAATGCTCTCTACCTGGATTTGATAGAAAAAGACTGACCACACAAACTGCATGAGCTATATCAGGTCTATTACATACCACAAAATACATCAAACATCCAACGGCAGATGAATAAGGTATATACTAAATCTCCTATCTCTCTTCATCAGTAGAAGGTGACTGACTGATACTAAGCTTAAAATGTAAAGCAAGAGGAGTACTAACCACTTTAGATCTATCCATAGAAAATATATGAAGAACCTTCTCAATATATCTATTATGAGATAACCACAATACCTTGGACTTCCTGTAATTGGAGATCAACATGCCAAGAATCTATTGTGCTAGCCCCAAGTCTTTCATCGAAAAAGACTGACAAAGATCATTCTTCAATATTTCAATTCTAGAAGCATCATGGCCAACGATGAGCATATCATCAACATAAATAAATAGTATTATAAAATCATAATCAGAAAATATCTGAACAAAAACACAATGATCAGAATATGTCTTCTTGAAACCCTAATGAGAAATGATAGATTCAAAATTCTTATACCACTATCTCGAAGCTTGCTTCAAACCATACAAACTTTTCTTCAATATGTAGACAAGATTATCTTTACCTATTTCAACAAAACCCTATGGTTTCTCCATATAAATCTCCTCCTATAAATATCCATGGAGGAAAGCTGTCTTCACATCCATCTTCTCAATCTATAGATCCAAACTAGCATCCAAACCAAGAAAAATACTAATAAAAGACATTCTGAGAACTGGTGAGAAAAACTCATCAAAATCAATACCTTTCTTACGACAGAAGCCTTTAAAAACTAACCTTTCCTTGTATAGTGGAACCTAATTGGATTCTTCAATTTTAATCCAATAATTCACCAATTTTGAAAGGCTATCTTACCTATCGGTAACTTCACCAAATCAAAATTATGGTTGTCATGTAATGATGTCATCTCATCATCCATTTCCGCAACCCATCTGTCCTTCTGTTCACTTTCCATCGCATCATCAAAATATTTTGGTTCTCCCCCTTTAGCGAGGAGCACATACTCATCAGGTGAATATTGAGTAGAAAAGGTACGATGCCGAGATGACATCTGAAGTGGAACTGTGGGTTCATTAATAACCCCAGGAACCAAATAATCAGAAACAAAAGGTGCATTAAAAATATAAACTCCAACCTATTCACCCTGTGCATCATTCTTCACATCAATGTGATTATCAGAATCAGTAATATGAGGTAAATGTGAATCAGAACCTGGATCAAGACTAAAAAAGCCATTAGAAGTTAGAGAAGTGTAATTTTCTCCCTTATCAATATCTGCAATAGTCTGGTCCTCTTTAAACACTACATCCTAGCTTCTTAAAAGTTTATTCAAAGTAGGATAATAAAACCTATACCCAAACTCATTGTGTCCATAGCCAATAAAAATACACTACTTTCACTTATAATCCAACTTGGATCTCTCATCTCTAGGAACATGAACAACATCCTTGAAACCAAAAGCTTTCAAGTGATCGTACATGATATTTTTTCCATACCAAAACTTATCAAGAGTGACTTTTTGCAAAGCAACTATAGGTGATAAATTGATAATATAAGCAGAAGTAAGTAAAAACTCACCCCAAAAGTGTTTAGGTAACTTTTCTTATGAAATCAAACAAAGAACTCTTTCCAACAAAGTTCTGTTTATCCACTCAGCTACACCATTCAGTTGAGGTGTCTTGGGAGGTGTCTTTTGATGTCTAATACCTTCCTACCTACAATACTGATCAAATGGACCACAATACTCTCCCCCAATATCAGTGTGAATACATTTCAATTTATTTCCTAATTCCCTCTCAATAGAAGCATGAAATTGCTTAAAAACACTGAGCACCTAACTTTTGGAATTCAAAAAATAAACCCAAAGCTTTAGTGAGTATTAATCAATAAATTTCACAAAATAAATACCTCCACTAAAGGTATTAGATTTCAAAAGACCAAAAACATCAGAATATACTAATTCAAGTAATTGTGACTTCCTGTGTAAAGGATGACTGCTGAAACTCACCCTGCTCTGTTTTCCAGCCATACAGTGATCATACATTTCTATCTTGACACTCTTCAAATATGTAAGAAGATTTCTCTTGGCCAAATAACCTATCCATTTCTCACTAATGTGACTAAGCCTCTTATTCCAAAACTTGGACGAAACATTGAACTCAACAACACAAGCAGTATCACATGAAATAGAAGATTTAGTTCAGTACCAACATGACTGATTCTTCCCTCAAGACACAATCAAAGAGACCTTGGAAAGCATACTTTGTAAATAACCAAAAGTACTAATAAACCCTTCATCATCAATAATGCTGGTGGAAATAAGATTCAAGTGAACCTCTGGTTCATGTTGAACATTCTTCAAAATCAACTTACTTCTAGTACTGGTCTCTAAACAAAAAATCCCAATTCCTATGACATCATCATGACCATCATTACCCATCTTAAAAATCCCAAAATTACCTAGGTTGTAAGATGTAAATAACTTCTTCTTTGATGCCTTGTGAAAACAGACACCACTATCAACAACCCAGCAAGAATGACCAAAAGCAATATTAATGGAGTCAAAAACAATAACAAGATCACCCCTTGTAGCGGTAGCAACATGATCATCTCCATCAACATTCTTATTTGGATGATTTTTCTTCATTCTATTTTCTCTTTTCAGCTGATAAAAAAACTCCTTAACATGACCCATCTTACCATAATGATGACATTCAAAATCTCTCTGCTTTGATCTAGATTTGCTTATGCTTTTACTATTTCCTCAACTACTCTGTCCCTGATTCTTTTTCTAGCTTCTCCCCTTGTTCTCTGTGACTAAAATCTCTAAAGATTTCTCTTGAGTATGTCTCCTGAATTCTTCATTCAAAATAACAGACTTAAAAAAATGGAATGTCACAACACCATTAGGAGCAGAACCGATTAGAGTAACAAGTTAATTCTCCCAAGAATTTGGTAATGTGTTAAGTAATAAAAGTGATAAAACTTCATCTTTAAAATTGATACCTATGACCAAAAACTAATTAAAACATCCCTGATATTCACTTAAATAACCAAGAATAGATATACGTTCTCTATACCTCAAGTTCATTATTTTCTTAATAAGAAACAACTTATTGTTTCCTGTCTTGGAAGAATAGGTAGTCTTGAGATTCTCCCACAAAGTTCTGACATGAGAGATCTTGACAATGTGGTTTATCACGTTGTCTTCAACCCATTGGAAAATGAAGCCACAAACCATCCCATGCTCGAATGACCATTCTTCATCTGACATCCTCTCTGGCTTCTGGGTACTAAACACCAGAAGCTGCATTTGATTGACAAAAAGCAGATCCTTCATTTTAGGTCACCACATATGGTAATTGGTACCATTCAATAAAATAATCCTACTATAATTGGATTACATAATTAATATGAAATAAAAACCAAAACCTTTAATACCATATTTTTGAAAATATGGAAAGTGATGAATGCACAAGAAATAGAAAAATGAATGTGCAACAGAAAAATCTTTCCCTCAAACAGTGGATGCGTAGCGACAAAAATGATTACAGAATATAAATTTGACACCAGAAATTTTTATATGGAAAACCCAAAAAGGAAAAAACCATAGGACCTAGTCCATAAAGAGGGATCCACTAAAATAGATAAGTACAAAATAGTGACTCCCCAAAAATAGAAGGGATATCAAAAGTAACACTTAGAAAAATAGTGGATCAAAGTCAGAGTATAGATGCAGTCTGAATGTAGCCTGAAATGAAGAATGCAACCTACTAATGAAAACCAAATAGATATGACTGTGAAAGCAGAAGATCAATGTCTGAAAAAAAGTGTAGATGAAAAAGCACCGGGATCAGATCAAAAACCACCACAAATGAAAGCCGATCAGATCAAAGTAGTTCTACCAGTTGCAGATATGAAAACTGCTCCTTGAAAACGAAACTACAGTGCCTCCAACAACTGAAGAGATAAGAGCCACACATCTCATATATATAGGATATTCTTCACATGATATCAGATGTATCTTCTGAAAGATATCTCATATTTCATAAAAGATATCAAATATATCTCATCAAAGATATCAAATATATCTCATAAAAGATATAAAAAAATCTTCTAAAAGATATCAGATATATCTCTTCAAAGATATAAATATATATATATATATCGAGGCCAGATGAGGAGGTTCCCCAACAGTTGGATCTGACTTGGCATACATTAGGAAATAAGATGAAACGACTCATGTATGACATAAAAACTTTGTAAAAAATACTGGATTATCTTTTCAGGTATGATATAGTGACTTTAAGTATTTGGATAGATTTAGAGCATCAGAAATAATTTGTTCTATGTGGATTTTTTTATAATCAAGCTATAATGTACTTGAGTATGCAAAGATGCAGGTTTATTATTTTGGGAGGTCTGATAATGCTAAGTTGGGTGGGCAGAGTGGGAAATTCTAGAGCATGAAGGGTAAAAAAAATAAAAATCATAGACAAAGATAATGAAAGCGAAGATAAATATTCTATAAGAAAATATCCAAATGGTGTTGTTTTAGAGGAAGTTTTGGAAGTGGCGCTAAAGTGGACAATATTGTAATAAATCCTTGAAGAGACACAAGAAGAAAGTGAGAAGAAAAATTTATTAAGAGATGAAATTGTTTTTGAGGACCAAGTGGATGATAAAAGTATTGTATTAGTGGATTGAAAGGATGAACATTATTTCATACAGCTTAAAGATTATATGTTTAATGGGCCTTAAAAGGTTATGCAGGATGAGGTTAAATCTTATTTGCTAATAAAAGTTGAGTTTCAAGGGTTACAAAAGTAACATAAAAAGAAGTCCAAGGAACAAAATGGTTTTGTCTTATTTTATGGAGTGATTCCCAATGAATCTATGTAAAGCAGAGAATATGGTGTAGAAATATACTGGAGCATGAGGCACTAATTTTAGAAGCATGATAAACATGTAAGTAATCCAAACTTGATCCCATTCTTAATGAAAATTATCAGTCACCTGTTTATGATGGAGTTCATGGAAGACTACTAATAAATATGGATGATAAAAAGGAGACACTTAATTATATACTAGAGACTCCCATTAATGAATATGGGAACCAAAAATATGGAATGGATTCAGTGATAGTCAATGGTTTCCCCAATGTTTCGGTGAAGAATGTATCCTATGGAAAATGTGTTCTTCAAAAACACAATCAAGAGCTTGATTTTAGGAGACTTCCATCAGTGTAATTCTATACATTAGAAAGAAACTAGAATATTCTTGACATTATAAATCCATATATTATTATTACTTACCACACATACATGACTTCTTTTAAGTAAATTAAAGTTTATAAGGAAGAAAAACCTTCAATAAGTTTGAAAGTATATTTTCTCTCTTATGAAGATTGAAGTGAGGATAAAAAGTTTGAGGAAAATATTCATAGAAAAAATAGATCTTTTGAATCATTGATATAAAAGAAATAATTTATGATAATTCTTTTTGACTTGGATGGATGGTGTGTGGGGCTAGAGACTCCCTTAGAGAAACTAGAAATGATTTATCAAAACTCACTTAACTGAAAAGATGGAGGTAGAAAAGAAGCTAAGAATGAAAATAATTTCATTGTGGACATGAGGGAATTCATGAGAATCCTTCCAAATGTTCTCCACCAAAAGGGAATTCACATCATAAACATAACCTTGGAAGTTAAATATTACATCCTATCACCACTTATATGTGTGGAGAGGAAAAGTTAAAAGATATGTTTATTAGATTTGGATTTGTCCGGCTTGACCACCAGGTGGAAAAGTTAGTGCACTATTATAGGATCCCTGTACTATTGATCAAGTATTCCTAGGATAAGTGATTATAATTTCATTCCATGAGTTAAATTAGAGATGATTTGATGCTGACCAATTTCATATCCAAATTTTCACCTCTTTTCCTTCACTTCCCTCGACTGAGAATTGTGTAGTTACGAAGCCTCCATGAAACTACTGATATATTTTCTTCACTCAAGGAAAATTAGGACGAACCTGATGAATCAAGGGTGAGGATGTTCAGAGTCCTCATAGAAGATGAAATTGTGTAAAATTATGTGATGGAAAATAATTATAACATGTCAGCACTTGAGTTCTTGAGATGATTTTTGGGGGTGACAGATTCAAACTACTGGGTGATAATGGATGGGTGTAAAACCCTAGAATAACTCATACTTTCCCTATGGAGAATATGGGTGAGTTTATGGGTGGTTATAAAATCATCTCACAATTTGAGGGAGCTCTTGGATACCAAGTATCCTACCATTCTCTAGTGAGGAGTTTGTTTCATGGTTCATCTCAATGTTGTATAATATGTGGGCGGTGTGCATTGTTTTTGTAAATGATGGAATTAAAATAAGCAGCATTTAAAAAATGACTTTTGATTATATACAAAAATAAAAGAAAAAAAGAATGATCAAATGAAGAATATATATTTATGTATAGTAGTGGGATATCATTCTAGAACAAACCTATTCAGGAAAATAATAAAATTTTATATAGAGTAGTGTAATAACATCCAATAACATACCAAATTATTGGAGCTTGATGATGAGACACATAAAGTGTATTATACTTGTATTGAAAATGAAAGTAAATAAAAATTAAATTGTATTAAACTGGAATTTCATATCAAATATGCATACTGAAAATGCATACAAAACATGGAAATGCATTATGTGATGCATATTACAAACACATCCAATAAATGAATATAATAAAAATAAAAATATAAAAATATAAAATGAAAATCGAGAGCATATGTATAATGGGAAATCATTTTCTTAGAGTAATAAAAATATAGATAAAAAATTGATGACTAAAACTCCAAATGAAAAGGAAGATATAAATTAAAAATAAACTGGTATGAAGAAGGAAGGTGTTTTCAAGAACATACCTGTACCTGTACAACTTTTACAATCACTAAAAAACTATAAAAATTATTGAATTCAAGAACATACCACCTCAATTTATAGTAGTGATATATCATTACAAATCAAAGGGGGATTCAATAAGAATTTATCACCAAAATAATGGTTAAAAAATCACATACACAAATAGCAAAAACATGCACACATAAAAAATATACAAAACACTTGATTTTATTCAATGATAAGAAATATAACTTGTAAAATTGAACACTCCCAAATGTAAAAAATGAAATGAATCTATAAATAACTCCCATGGAATATAATGAGCAAAAATTTCTTAGATTCATAAGAAAAAAGTATCATATAAAATAAATTCAGGTTGATTGTGAGTAAAAAGATAATATTACAATTTTGGCTAGAAATTTGAATGAAAACCTAAAGATATAGCAAATTATTCATTAATATTATAAAGTCTAGTAACTACACATTAATATTCTCAACCTAATAGTTTTCATAAATTTAATTTATCAAACATAGTAGATTCAAAGAAAAAATAATATCCAACCACGCATGAAACATTAATAATTTAGAAAGAATTTATAAAAAATATCATGGTAGAGTTGACTGGTAAGAAAAAGAGAACTATGAAAACATGGATAGCCTATAAAACTAAGTAAAAATGGTAGTTAGAATCTTAAATATAATTTTAATGGCTACATAATATCAAAAAACTGAAGCACTGTCACACCCACCATTTTTAAATTATTTAATTTTGATGGACATCGGGTAGTTCGGGTTGAAGCCCGACTTATATTTTTGAGTTCTTTTTTAAAAATTCATGTTTTTCCCTTGATTTAATTCAACACACCACAACCGAAGCCATGCGGCCCTGCCTGGGTCACCTCGTGACCTCACCCGGTTCACTGCATGACATGCCTGGTGTTCAAGGTAATCAAACAAAATGCAATGAATAATGAAATGGAAATAAAATAAAAATAAGAAGTGTAATAAAAATTTCAGGAATTATTTTAATGATAATAATAATAATATTTTTTGAAGATATTATTATTATTATTAATAGTGTTAAGAATATAAATTTATTGATTTGTTATTAATATTGTGATAATAATTATTATTGTTAATATTATGTTATGTTATTACCATTTTTATTATGATAAAATTATTAATATCATTAATGTTGTTTTTATTATTACCATAAATTACAATTAATTAACAAGAAAACACAAAATAGAAAAAAATATGTATAATATAATTGTATTAATAATAATAATAATGTTATTATTATTTAAGAATATTATTCTTATTATTAGTATGATTAATTTTATTAAGATGTTGTTATTTTTATTATTACCAATATTAGTGATGAAAATTAAGTTATTTTATTATTATTATTATTCTTGTTTTAGTTTATTATTATTATTATTATTAGTTTTTGTTTTAATTTTTAGTTTAGTTTTAATTTTTTTTGTAGGGTTTAGACCCCCCTTATTTATCACCTTTACAGTTTCATCCCCTCCCCTTGGAACCCCCTGTTTCATTGCGCCACACCTCCCCTTTGCGAGCCGTCATGCCTACCTCCTTCCCCCTTGCCCTCTCCTCACTGGGGGCTTCCACCCGCAACTTCTTTGATGGTTTTCCAAGTTCGGCGTGCCTCTGTGGCTTGTTCATGACCCCCCTACTCAATGGTCGCACTCCCATCTGGCTACCTCCCTCCTGAACGTGCTCTGGCCCAGCCACCTCCCTCCCAACTACTCTCCTTTCTGGTGCGTGCGAACCAATTGGTCCCTTTGGCAACCATGACCTCCCTTGGCCAATGTCCCTCTTTCCTTTATCATGTGGCTCCACTTTGGGAAAATCCTCCCCTTACTTGATAGGGTTTTTGTATTTATTATTACGGATTTTCTCTTGATTAGGGTTCTAATCTCGAGCGTTTTTGTTCAATCTTGTTGATTAGGGTTCCTTATCGATTGTTTGATGTTCTGATAGATTTTAAACCCTCTTTTTGGAAACATTTTAGTTCGAGGTAGGTGGTTCCATGTTTAAATATTATTTAATGAATTAAATTTCATGTTTAATTGATTTTTCATGTTCTTTAATTTATTTGTTTGGTAAAAATTGGGTTTTGTTGAAATTTATCTTGTGTTTGATTTGTTTAGTAGCATTCACTTATGGAATGGGGGCCTCTTTTTGGACATGAAATTTAATTAAACACAAGATAAATTTCACACACAAGATAAATTTCAACATTTGTTTGATTTCAAACACAAATCAAACACAAGATAAATTTCATGAATTAAAAATATGTGACTTATTTTAATTTATCTTGTGTTTGATTTGATTAGGCCCCCATTTCATGATCTTTTTGGACATGAAATTTAATTAAACACAAGATAAATTTATCTTGTGTTTGATTGGGTAAAGCTATGTGACTTATTTTTATACTATCACATAATTTTTTATGGTTTGTTGAATTTCATGAATTATGTAAAAGTGTTCTTTAAATTGAGTAATAGTTTTTCCAAAATGTTTATATGGATCATATCCAACTTTTGAAATTCATTTTGAGTGCGTATGGTGTTGAAATACGTTTTGGGGGTGTAAATGGTGATTATGACATGTGTAGCATTGGTTTGGATTTCTTGTGTGCTTAATCATGTCTTATGGTTTTATTGTGTGGTGAGAAAATATATTTTGGAAGTTTTTTACATACATATATGATAAGGTGAATTTTTGAAAGGAAAATGGCGATGTTTTGTATATACCTTATTAGGGTGTTTCTTGAAAGTGTTTTATGCCTTACGTGGAAAGTTCAAGATGAGATTTCAAAGGGATTTGAAACTAAAAATGGGTTGTTTAATAAATTTTATAGTGGTTTTCTTAATCCTAAAATGGTTTCTTTTTAATTATGTAGTTGATTAATTTGATTTTGTAAATGTTTCAGATTGAGTTTCAAAAGGTTTTTAGTGTGCATATCATTTCAAAGTGGAATTAGTGTGTGTGAAAGTGTGGTATTGGGTATGGATAGCACCTCATTTTTTTTTATCTGAATGTGATATGTGAAATTGATTTGAATGTATTGACCACAAATGGGAAGCCTGGGTACTAGGTGGGGAACTAGGATTAGTGATTTAGTGTTTCAGAGATGTCTTCAACCCTATTTCCCTGGCAGGATTGACGATTGAAACACTAAATAAACATATGAATTATTGAGGGTTGTGGTTTCTAATCCACGGTTACCTAGGTTAATGGTTTCTAATCCATGGTTTCTGAGGTTCATGGTTTCTAAGACACATTTTCTGGGGGTTATGGTTTCTAAGCCACATTCCACCAAGATACGACGTTCTAGGGTCCCACTGGTTTCTAGTACCTATAGGGTCTCTCTCAATGTTTGGTTCTCCTGGACTTCATTACACTCACCTTAATCATATGGTGTAACATTGGTTTTTCTTAATGGTTCAGGTTTTCTTAAAGGTTTGGGTTTTCTTAAAGGAAGGGGTGTACTCTTAATTTAAGTTTTTTTCTTTGAAGCTATTTTTATTGATATTTTTTCTTTAAAGTGTTCAAGATTTTGTGTCCCTTAATTTATTAAATCAAAAAGTTTATTTTTAATTTAATATTTATGCATGAAATATTTTATTTCAGTGAAATCCTACTAGGCTCTTGGATCACACCCTACAAACACATCTGGGTGTATGTAGTTTTTTGTTCCTTGTGTATTTCAGGTCAAGACATCGTGCTTAGTGATGGAGCTTCTAGTTGTTGATAGTCTTTAGGTGAAAGTTGGTGTTGGTATCTTAGGGATGTGGATTCTTATGCTGCTTGGAGGTTGTTATTGGAGTTTTAGTTTTCTATCTTTGTTTTATTTCCCTATGGGTTCTTAGTTGAAGTGTAGACTTTAAATATGATTATGGTTTAAAGGCATGTTTGGTTATCTATTTCTAGTGTCAGTTTATTTATCTTTTTAGTGATTTTATGTTTATTTATTCAGGTAAATCATTACCATGTTTTGTTTTTGATACTTGGGCACTTGTGCTAGCCCATGTGGATCAGGAATGCCCTTCGGGCCTTGTTGCGGACCAGGTCGGGTGTCGGGTCAGATGGAGACCCAGCCTGGTTCATGAAAAAATGGTATAAGAGAAAGTATTCTCTCTTGGGTCATGTTATTTTGGGATAGAGTTAGGGTAGACCAAATTTAAGGGTTTCAGAACTCAACGTTCTAGCTACGAGCAAGGTGCCTGACCCACAGACCTCGTGGAATGACTCAAGTAACCAGGCTATGTTGAGATTTGTCTGAGTCTTTGGTGCTTGTGGTTAATCATGTTTAGGGGAATTGAAAAGGGATTAGGGTCAATGGTCCCAGTGACCTCTTAGGGTCTGGAAATCCATATGGAGCCGGTGAAATTTTCCTAGAATACTCTCTATGGCGGTGGTGTGATTGGCGTATGACCACCAACCATATATCCAAGTCACCCACTGACACTAATTTCTTCTTACATCATTCTTTGTGTATTTGTTTTGTATTTATGGAAATATGGTTTTTAATTAAAAATGATTTGGTTTTAGAAATTTTTTTTAAATGAATAATTTTAAAAAGAAAATGATGTGTGAGATTTGAAAATTGTTCGTTGAATATTTTGGTTTTGAAAAATGGAAATGTCTAGTTTTGATCCTTGGTGTTCTCATGGGAAACTACATGCATGGGTATATATGGAAAAAGAAATGGTCAATGGTCTGAGTGGATGAGTGCCTGGATGGACATGAGGTGAGTGCCTAGTGTGGCATGGGAAGATGCATGTGTGAGGCCCATGGGACACCATTGGTGTTTGTGAAACCCGTCAGATTTGATTATTTTTAAAAAGTTTTTTCAAGGAAAATTTGATTTTTTAATAACTGGTGATTGTGTGGTGTGACTTGTATTTTGGAAATGTTGGATGTGAGGCATCTCAAGATGATAATCCTTTTTGAATTATTTGTGTCTTGTGTTTGAATTCTTATTAGTAAGTTGGTATGAAAGTGTGTGGTTAATGGATTCTTTTGAAGGGTGCTTCAGGAATACCTTGTAGTTGTTCTCCCTACACATTTAGTGTTCTCTTGCAGTATGTCTTGGGCATTGGACCAGTTTGATTGGGTCCAAAGTTTTCTTTCTTGACTAGTGTAGGCCTCCAAAAAACGTTTACATGCGATTGAAGTGTGGTAATGGGTAATTTGTTATTGGACAACCCTCCAGTTGATTAAAGCAAGGAATTTCCATTTTGAGTGATAGTGACAAGTCTACCTCTTATCCTTTTTGGATAAGCGGATCCTCTCACAGTGGGATGACATATGCGAGGGGATTTGAAGGGAGTTTTGGTCTCTTTGAGTTGTCCAAGTCGTCAGGTATGAAGTTTTACACTATTTTGTCTGAATGTCCCCTGGAAACGGTGAAAGTAATTATATTAGGAAATGGTAAAGGAGGTTTGGAGTTATCGGTGTGGAATGATGACTTGAAAGGCTTGTAGTGATTTCATTAGCTGCATGGGTCATGTTTGGTGACATCTCACAGTGTGAGTTCTCTTTGAAGTGCAAAGGTGGATTTCATAGAACTCTTTGAGAATCCCTGTTTTCATAGGAGTGTGTCCTCCTCTTAGGGGTTATAATTTTTCTATTCAAAGGGGAGTGTTTTTCGTACATCTTTCCTTCTTAAGATTCAGAGTTAAGGTGAAGAGGTGATGCATGTGTATCATTTAAACCCATGTTCTGGTAGATGTGCCATGAGGGAGTAGTTGGATGTTTTGATGTGTTGTGTTTGTTGGTGTTGTCTCTTTTGTGGTGTGGTTGCGTGTGGAACCAAAAGGAGAATCTCTATTTAGGAGTCTTCAATACCTAATTGCGAGTAAAGAGATTCTTCCAACATCAGGGTTCCAACCATAGGCCTTGGAGTGAATTTGGCATGTGTTTAGGAGCCCTGAGAGTGTATGGGACCCCAACCTTATTTCTGTCATTGGTGTTGGAGGTGAGAGAAGTTTAAATTGTTTCCTATAGTTGTTCCATTCTGAATAACCTGTCTGGGTGCATGAGGTTTCCCATGTCTATGAGGAGGCATGGTCTTTTTATACCTTAAAGTCTTAGTGGATGTGTCCCACCGGGTGTAATCTCTTTTAGTGGTCATTATGGGGTTTGTTTGGGTAAATCGGTCTCAAATTTTAATAGTGCCCATCTAGGGATGTAGAGATGTTGGTTTGTCTTGGGTCATGTTTTTGACCTCCCAATAGTTGGGCCCTCCCCTCCCCACCCCTTGTGGTGGGGTGTTTGGTCACTGTTGGTAAATTCTTGAAGTTTTGGTATCTTTCCTCAATTCCAATGATGGGGAGACCCATGGTGGGTCTCACTCAGATGCCTCTAGAATGAATCGAGGTTGGCCTTTTTCATAATCGTGGGGAGTCTTCTTGTGTCTCCCCATATCGGTTTTCCAGTCTTGACTCGGGCGTTGGTAGGTTTCTAATGGTGGGGAGCCCCTTTGGGCTTCCCCATGTTTCCCTTTTGGTTATGTTCCTAAAGATGGCTTGGTGGTAAGTGATAAGAGTGTTCTTTGGATGTGGCTTGATCTTGTTTGTTCATTTTAGTCAAATGGTGTGGTTTTCTTTCTGTGGTGCTTGAGGTGTTTCAGTTTGTGAAGTTGGTTTCTATTGGTGCGAGAGTTCCTTTCCTTAAACAATCAACTGGTGGTGTTTCAATTCTTTGGGGAAGGTGTCACTTAGTGAAAAGTCTTTTATAGGTTTCTTGAGGTTGTCATTTAGGTCACTTTATCTATGTACAATGTGTTTTCCTCTTTTCACTTTCTTTTCATAGGGATCCTTTTTTAACTCCAATGGGGTATCAATTGCTACTTCAGGGTTCAGTCTTAGTTGTGGATTTCCGTGGATGGAAAGTGCTATGGTGGGGAGAATTGTCACACCCGCCATTTTTAAATTACTTATTTAATTATTTTTTCTAGGAATCAGGTAGCTCAGGTTGATGCTCGACTTAAATATTTGAGTTCATTTTTAAAAACACATGTTTTGTCCTTGACTTCCTCCAATGCACCGTAGTCTAAGCCACACGACCTCACCTAGGTCACCGTGAGACCTTGCCTGGTTCACCACACGCCCTTCCTGGTGTTCAAGGAAATCAAAAAAAATGTAATGAATAATGAAACTGAAATAAAATAAAAATAAGAAGTGTAATAAAATTTTAAGGAATTATTTTAATGATAATAATAATAATATTGTTAAAGATATTATTATTATTATTAGTGTTAATAATACAAAATTTGTTAAGATGTTATTAATAGTGTGATAATAATTATTATTGTTAATATTATGTTATGTTATTACCATTTTTATTATTATAAAATTATTAATATCATTAATGTTATTATTATTATTACCATAAATTATAATTAATTAATTAATTAACAAGTGAAAACAAAATAGAAAAAAATAAGTAAAATTGAACTGTCTTAATAATAATAAAAACAATTTTATTATTATTTAAGAATATTTTTATTATTATTAGAATGAATAATTTTATTAATATGTTATTATTTTTGTTATTATTATTAATATTAGAGATGATAATTAATTTATTTTATTTATTATTATTATTATTATTATTAGTTTTTGTTTTTTTAGTTTAGTTTTATTTTTTTGGTAGGGTTCAGGCCCCCTTATTTCCCCACTTTCCCATCGCATCCCCTCCCCTTTGGAAACCCTTGTTTCATTGCACTGCACCTCCCCTTTTCCAGCCAACGCACATACCTCCTTCCCCCTTGGCCTCTCCTCATAGGCGGCTCCCACCCATAACTTCTCTGACAGTTTCCCAAGGCTGGTGCGCCTCTGATGCTTGCACGCGACCCCCCCTGCTCAGTGGCTGTGCTCCTATCTAGCCACTTCCCTCCCTACCATGCTCTGGTCTGACCACCTCCCTCTTGGCCGCACTCTTGTCCGATGCGTGCGAACCGGCCGACCCCTCCAGTGACCGCGACCTCCCCCGACTAGTGTACCTCTTCCCTTTTTTGTGTAGCTCCACTTCGGGTAAACCCTTATCCTTACTTTCTAGGGATTTTTCTTTGTTCATAGAGGTTTCATCTTGATTTGGGTCCCAATCTTGAGTTTTTTTGTTTAGTCTTGTTGATTAGGGTTCCTTGTCAATTATTTGAGGTGATGATGGATTTCACACTGTCTTTCTAGAAGAATTTTGGTTCGGGGTAGGTGGTTCCACGTTTAAATATTGTTTAATGAATTAACTTTCTTGTTTAATTAATTTTTCTGGTTCTTTATTTTTTTTTGAAAATTTGTTTTTATTGATGTTTATCTTGCATTGGATTTTTTTAGTAGAATTATCTTTTGGTATGGGGAGTTTTTATGGAAATTTATATTTAGTTAATTTTTAGCATTTAAATAAATTGTGCAGTTGGTTGCTAATCTGTGAAAGTGGTGTGAACTGTGTTTTTAACATGGCATTGGGTGTGTTTGGTCATAAGTGAAGGTGTTGTGTGGGTTGAGTGGGTAAAGCTAAGTGACTTCTTTTAAAACTATCTTATAAATTTTTATTTATTGTTTGTAGAGTTTCATGAATGGTGAAAAAGTGTTATATAATTGGATTAAGAGTTTTTCCAAATTATTTATATGGATCATGTCACACTATTGATTTTTTTTGAGTGCGTATGGTGTTGAAATTCGTTTTGGGGGTGTAAATGGAGATTTTGACATGTGTAGCATTGTTTTGGATTTCTTGTTTGTTTAAGCATGTATTATGGTTTTATTGTGTGGTGAAAAAATATATTTTGGAAGTGTTTGACATACATATATAATAAGGTTAATTTTCTAATGGAAAATGGTTATGTTTTGTATATTCTTTACTAGGGTGTTTCTCAAAAGTGTTTTATTCCTTATGTATAAAGTGAATGATGATATTTTAATGGTATTTGAAAATGAAAATGATTTGTTTAATAAATTTTCTAGTGGTTTGATTAATCCAAAAATGGTTTCTTTTTAATTTTGCAGTTGGTTTGATTGATTTTTTAAATGATGTAGATTGAATTTCAAAAGGTTTTTGGTGTGCGTATCATTTCAAAGTGGAATATGTGTGTGTGCAAGTGTGGTATTGGGTATGGATAGTGTCTAATTTTTCTTGTTTATCTGAATGTGATATGTGACATAGATTTGAACCTCTTTAGCACAAATGGGAAGCCTGGGTACTAGGTGGATAACTAGGACTAGTAGTATAGTGTTCCGGAAGTGGATTTGGCCCAGTTTCATTGGATGGATTGACGATTTCAACACTAACTAAACATATGAATGACTGAGGTTCATGGTTTCTAATCCATGGTTATGAAGGTCATGGTTTCTAAGCCACAATTACTAAGGGTTGTGGTTTCTAGGCCACATTTTCTGAGGGTTGTGCTTTCTAATCCACATTTCACTGAGACAAGACATTCTAGGGTCCCACTAGTTATTAGGACCAATAGCTTCTCTCCCACATTTTGGTGTTCCTGGAATGCATTACACTCACCATTAGCATATAGTTTAACATTGGGTTTTCTTAATGTTTGGGTTTTTTTAAAGGTTTGGGTTTTCTTAAAGGAAGGGGTGTACTCTTAATTTATATTGTTTTCTTCGAAGCTATTTTTATTGATATTGTTTCTTTAAAGTGTTCAAGATTTTATGTCCCCTCATTTATTAAACTTGAAAGGGTATTTGTTATTTAATATTTATGCGTGGAATCTTTTCTTCGGTGAAATACTACTAGGCTCATGGTTCACACCCTACATATACCTATGGGTGTATGTAGTATTTGTGTCCCTAGAATATTTTAGGTCGAGACATCATGCTTAGTGATGGTGGTCCTGGTTGTTGATGGTCTTCGGGTGTAGGATGGTGTTGGTAGCTTAGGGATTTGGCTTCTCATGTTTCTTGGAGGTCGGTATTAGAGTTTTAGTTTTCTATTTTTTTTTAGTTCCAATTGGGTTTTTAGTTGAAGTGTAGACTTTAAATATGATTATAGTTTAAAGGCATATTTGGTTGTCTGTTTCTAGTGTTAGTTCATTTATCCTGTTAGTGGTTTTATGTTTATTTATTTGGGTAAATATTTCCCATGTTTTATTTTTGATACTCAGGCACTTCATCCAGCCCGTGGGGATTGGGAACGCCCTTCAAGCCTTTTTACATACCGGGTCGATCACTGGGTCGGATGGCGACACAGCCTGGTTCATGAAAAATGGTATCAGAGAAGGTTTTCTCTTTTGGGTCATGGTATTTTTTGATAGATTCAGGTAGACCAAAGTTAAAGGTGTCTGAACTCAGCGCTCTATCTACGAGAAAGGTGTCTGGCTAGCACACCTCGTTGTGGGACTCGAGTTACAAGGGTAAGTTGAGGTTTGTCTGAGTCTTTGTTCCTTGTGGTTAATCTTGTTTAGGGGAAATGAAAAGGGAGTAGGGTCAGTGGTCCCAATGAGCTCGTAGGGTCTGGAAAGCCTTGTAGACCTAGAGACGTTGTCATAAAATACTCTCTATGGCGGTGTCATGATTTTTGTATAGCCGCTAACCATATGTCCCATTCACCCACTAACACTAGTTTCTTCTTGAATCATTCCTCGTCTCCTTGTTTTGGATTTGTGGAAATATGGTTTCTAGGTACAAATGATTTGGTCTTATAAAATGTTTTGAAATGAAGTTCTTTAAAATGAAAATGATGTGTGAGATTTGAGAAGTGTGGGTTGAATATTTTGGTTTTCTAAAATGGAAAGGTCTGGTTTTGATCCTTTGTGTTCTCAGGGGAAACCACATGCATGGGTATATATGGAAATATAAATGGTCAACCGTCTTAGCAGATGAGTTCTTGGATGGATATGAGGTGAGTTCCTAGGTGGCATGGGAACATGCATATGTGAGGACCATGAGACACCATTGATTTTTGTGCAAACCACCAGCTTTGTTTATTTTTAAAAAGATCTGTTAAAGGAAAATTTAGTATTTTAATAAACGATGATTGTGTGGTGTGTCCTTGTATTTTGGGAATGTTGGATGTGAGGCGTTTTGAGATGAGAGTCCTTTTTGACTGATTTGTGTCTTGAGTTTGAATTCTTTTTGGTAAGTTGGTGTGAAAGTGTGTGGTTAGTGGATTCTTTTGAAAGGTCCTTCATGAATCCCCTATAATGGTCCCCCCTGCACGTTTAGTATTATCTTTTGGTATGTCTTGGCTATTAGTCCAGTTTTATTGGGTTCATGGTTTTCTTTCTTGACTAGTGTACGCACCCAAAAAGTGTTAACATGAGATTGAAGTGTGGCCATGGTTAATTCTCCATTGGATGACCCTCTAGTTGATTAAACCAAGGACTCTCCCTTTTGAGTGATTGTGCTAAGTCTACCCCTTCTTCTGTTCAGTTAAGCAGATCCTCTTACAGCTGGATGACAGATGTGAGGGGATTTGAAAAGAGTTTTGGTCTCTTTGAGTTGTCCGAGTTGTCGAGCATGAAGTTTGACCCCATTGTGCCTGAAGGTACCCCTAGAAACGGTGAAAGGAATTATAGTGTCGAAGGGTGAAGGTAATTCGAAGTTATCGATTCTGACTGATGTCTTGAAAGGCTTGTAGTTCTTTCATCAGCCACAAGGGTCATGTTTGGTTATGTCTCACAATGTGAGTTATCTTTGAAGTTCAAAGGTGGATTTCATAAAACCCTCCGAGAATCCCAGTTTTCATAGGAGTGTGTCCTCATCTTAGGGAGTTCTAATTTTTCTATAAAAAGGGGAGTATTTTTCATGTGTCTTTCCTTCCTAAGTTTCTTAGTTAAGGTGAAGAGGTGATGCATGTGTATCGTTTAAACCCCCATTCTGGTATATGTTCTGTGGGGGAGTAGTTGGATGTCGTGGTGTGTTATGTATGTTGGTGTTGTCTCAGTTACGGTGTGGTTGCGTGTGGCACCAAAAAGAGAATATCCGTTCGGGAGTATTAAATACCTGAATATGAGGTAGGAGATGCTTCAAACATATGGGCTCTATCCATAGGTCTTGGATTGAAGATGGTTCATGGTCAGGAACCCTGAGAGTATATGAGACCCTGAACTTATTTCTGTCATTGGTGTTGGAGGTAAAAGCAGTTTAAATCATTTTTTGTAGCTGTTCCATTCCAAATGACCCATTTGGGTGCGTGAGGTTTCTTGTGTTTATGAGGATGCATGGTTGTCTCATACCTTAAAGTCCTGGTGGATGTGTCCCATTAGGTGTAATATCTTTTAGTGGTTCTTATGGGGTCTGTTTGGGTAAATCTGTCTCAAATTTGAATAGTGATCATTCAGAAATTTGGATATGTTGGTTTGTCTTGGGTCATGGCTTTGATGCCCCGGTAGTTGGAACCTCCCCTCCCCACCCCTTATGGTGGGGTGTTTTGTCACTTTCGGGAAATTTTTGAAGTTTATGTATCATTCGTCAGTTCCAAATATGGGGAGACCCACAGTGGGTCACACTCAGAAACCTATGGAATGAATTAGTGTTGGAATTTTTCATAATGGTGGGGAGTCCTCTTGTGTCTCCCCGTATTGATTTTTCAGTATCGTCTCGGGTGTTGGTAGGTTTCTAATGGTGGGGAACCCCTTCAGGCTTCCCCATGTTGGCCTTTTGGCTATGTTCCTAAATATGGCTTGGTGGTAAGTGATAAGAATGTTCTTTGGATGTGGTATGATCTTGTTTATTCATTCTAATCAAACAATGTGGTTTTTGTTCAATGGTGCTTGAGGTGTTTCAGTTAGTTAAGTTGGTTTCCATGGGTACGAGAGTTTCTTTCCTTAAAAAATCAACTTGAGGTGTTCCATCTCTTTGGGGAGGGTGTCACTTAGCGAAAAGTCTTTTACGATATTTTCATTTAGGTCACTTTCTCTAAGCAGGGTGTGTTTTCTTCTTTTCACTTGATTTTCACAAGGATCACTTTTGAACCCCAAGGGGGTATTGGTTGCTACTTCGGGTGTTTAGTCTTAGTTGTGAATTTTCAAGGATGGAAAGCACTATGGTGGGGAGAACTATCACACCCAATATTTTTAAATTATTTATTTAATTAATTTTTTTGGGCATCAGGTAGTTTGGGTTGAAGCCAAACTTAAAATTTTGAGTTATTTTTTTAAAATGCATGTTTTGGCCTTGAATACATCTAGCGCACCACAATCGAAGCTGAGCATCCTCGCTTGGGTCACCACATGACCTCACCCGGTTTACTGCATTCCCTGCCCAGTGTTTAAGGCAATCAAACAAAATGTAATGAATAATGAAATAAAAATAAAATAAAAATAATAAGTGTAATAAAAATTTTGCGGAATTATTTTAATGATAATAATAATAATAATAATATTGTTTAAAGATATTATTGTTATTATTAATAGTGTTAAGAATATAAAATTTATTAAGTTGTTATTAATATTGTGATAATAATTATTATTGTTAATATTATTTTATGTAATTAACATTTTTACTATTATAAAATTATCAATATCATTAATGTTGTTATTTGTATTACCATAAATTATAATTAATTAATTAATTAACAAGTGGACACAAAATAGAAAAAATAAGTAATATAGAACTTTCTTAATAATAATAATAATAATAATAATGTTATTATTATTTTGAGAATATTATTCTTGTTATTAGTATGATTAAAATTATTAAGATATTGTTTTTTTATTGTTATTATTAATATTAGTGATGATAATTAAGTTATTTTATTTATTATTATTATTATTATTCTTGTTTTAGTTTATTATTATTATTATTATTAGTTTTTATTTTACTTTTTAGTTTTTTTTGGTAGGGTTCGGACCCACCTTCTTTTCCCTCTTCCCCATCACATCCCCTCCCCTTGGAACCCCCTGTTTCGTCGCACTGAACCACCCCTTTTCCAACTGTCGCGCCTACCTCCTTCCTCCCCCCTGGCCTCTCCTCACCAGCGACTCCCACCCACAACTTCTCAAACGAATTCACAAGGCTGGAGTGCCTTAGTTTCTTGTGCGCAAACCCCACTGCTCAGCGGACGTGCTCCCATACGATCAGCTTCCTCCAAGTCGTGCTCCAGTCTAGCCACCTCCCTCCCGATCATGCTCCTGTCAAGTGTGTGAGAACTGTCCGCCCCCTCCGGCGACCGTGACCTCCACTGTCCAGCGTCCCACTTCCCTTTTGCATGCAGATCCACTTCAGGTAAACCCTCATCCTTCCTTTTTAGATTTTTTGTATTTTTTTCTTAGGGGTTTCATCTTGATTAGGGTCCTAATCTTGAGTGTTTTTGTTCAATCTCATTGATTAGGGTTCCTTGTCGATTGTTTGAGGTGCTGATGGATTTCGCCCTATATTTCCAAAATCATTTGGGTTTGAGGTAGGTGGTTTCATTTTTAAATATTATTTAATGATTTATATTTCTTGTTTAATTAATTTGTCATGTTCTTTAATTTATTAGTTTGGTGAAAATTCAGTTTTGTTGAATTTTATCATGTGTTGGATTTGTTTAGTAGGGTGCTCTTAGGGTATAGGGAATTTTTCTGAAAATTTATATTTAGTCCAGTCTTATCATTTTAATAAATTGTGAAGTTGGTTGTTAATCTGTGCAAGTGGTGCTAACTTCATTTTTGACATGGCGTTGGGTGTGTTTGGTCAAAAGTAAAGGTGTTGTGTGGGTTGAATGAGTAAAGCTAAGTGACTTATTTTTAATCTATCTTATAAATTTTTATTTATGGTTTTTTGAGTTTCATGAATCGGGAAAAAGTGATCTATAAATGGAGTAAGAGTTTTCCAAAATGTTTATATGAATCATGTCACACTTTTGAAATTTGTTTTGAGTGCATATGGTGTTGAAATATGTTTTGGGGTGTAAATGGTGATTTTGACACGTATAGCATTGGTTTGGATTGTTTGTGTTCTTAATCATGTCATATTGTTTGATTGTGTGGTGAGAAAATATATTTTGGATGTGTTTGAAATACATATATGATAAGGTGAATTTTCTAATGGAAAATGGTTATGTTTTTTATATGCCTTATTTGGGTGTTTCTCAAAAGCGTTTTATGCCTTATGTGGAAAGTGAAAGATAAAATTTCAAAGGGATTTAAAAATGAAAATGATTTGTTTAATAAATTTTCTAGTGGTTTTATTAATTATGAAATGGATTCTTTTTAATTTTTTAGTTGGTTTATTTGATTTTGTAAATGATGCAGATTGAGTTTCAAATGGTTTTTGTTGTGCGTATCATTTCAAAGTCGAATCTATTTGTGTGAAAGTGTGGTATTGGGTGTGGATAACACCTCATTTGTTTTGTTTATCTGAATATGATATGTGAAATGGATTTGAACCTCTTGAGTACAAATGGGAAACCTGGGTACTAGGTGGGGAACTAATACTAGTGGTCTAGTGTTCCAGAGGTGGCTTTGGACTAGTTTCACTGGAAGGATTAACAATTGTAGCAATAACTAAAAACATGAATGACTGAGGGTCATGGTTTCTAAGCCAAAATTACCGAGGGCCTTGGTTTTTAAGCCAAAGTTACTAAGGGTCATGGTTTCTAAGCCACGTTTTCTGAGGGTTGTGGTTTCTAAGCCACTTTTCACTAAGTCATGATGTTCTAGGGTCCCACTGGCTACTAGTACCTATAGGGTCTCTCCCACTTTTTGGTGATCTTGGACTGCATTATAGTCACCATCAGTATATGGTGTAACATATGCTTTTATTAATGGTTTGGTTTTTCTTAAAGGCTTGGGTTTTATTATAGGAATGGGTGTAATCTTAATTTAAGTTGTTTTCTTTGAAGCTGTTTTTATTGATATTGTTTCTTTAAATTGTTCAAGATTTTCTCTCCCTTCATTTATGAAACCTACAAGTGTATTTTTCATTTAATATTTATGTGTGAAATATTTTCTTTCGGTGATATCCTACTGGTCTCTTGGATCATACCCTAAATACACATCTGGGTGTATGTATTTTTTTTGTTCCTTGTGTATTTCAGGTCGAAACATTGTTTTTAGTGATGGTGGTTCTGGTTTTTTATGGTATTTGGGTGAAGGTTGGTGTTGGTAGCTTGGGTATGTGGTTTCTAGTGTTTCTTAGATATTAGTATTATAGTTTTAGTTATCTATCTTTGTTGTAGTTCCCTTTGGATTTTTAGTTGAATTGTAGACTTTAAATCTGATCATGGTTTAAAGGCTTGTTTGGTTGTCTATTTCCAGTGTCAGTTCATTTATCTTGTTAGTGTCTTTAAGTTTATTGCTTTGGGTAAATCGTTACCATGTTTTTTTGATACCTGGGAACTTGTGCCCACCCTTGGGGATTGGGAACACCCTTTAGGCCTTTCTGCAGACTGGGTCAGGCACTAGGTTAGATAGCAACCTGGCCTGGTTCGTGAAAAAAAAATTGTCTCAAGAATACATAACAAGAAAATAAATTCAGTAAAATCATGGAGAAACTATTTAAAAAAATAAAAAATTAAAATGGAAGGAACATCATGAATATGAAATAAAATTTAATAAAATAAGAAGCTGGTTTGAAACCTGAGCTTTAACCTTATAAGAATTTCTAGAGAAAATAAAAAATTGTATTCTATTGTAACACAACCTAGTATTCGAAGATAGCTAATATGTATTATGTTTAATGCACAAAAAATATTTATTAAAAATAATCTAATGAATTTAACTACAAATATAATTGAAAAAATAATTATATATTAGAGTCATATTAATTATACTTTCAATTGTATGATATTGTTATCCATAATAATGAGTTATAATTGAAGACACATTATGTTTTTGATGCTTCTCAAAACCACACTAGATTTGAATATGAAGTGTAATATAATAAAAATAGGTTAACAAATCAAAATTAAAGGGACAAGTAATAGAATTAATAAAATTTAAAGAAATTCCATGATATTATAGATATTTTATAAGCCTATATAAGTAATATTAACATGGAGTGAATTAATAAAATAATACACTAATATAAATTGAATAGATTGAATCAAAATAGAATAAATGATGAAAATATTGATACCAAAAATATTGAAAGTGAGTTTAAAATATAACAATTGCAGATCATGAATTGAAGTCCATGAGTATCGGAAGTATGACAACAGAGTGCGACCAAAAGCTACCGACATGAACTGTACAAACTTGAAGAGTTCTGGGAAACACCTATAGTTTTAGTGATGTGGATAACACCTATACATTTAGAAATGCAGATATACCTTTTATTTTAGTGGTTTCTTAAAATAGATATATAACTTCTATAGTAGTGGGAGCATGAACCTTCCATCATGAGGAAGAAATAAGATTTAACTATTTACCAATAATATAGATATGATACAATCCCTGTGTGTTAATTAATCAATAAAGGTCTTAAATAAAAAATAATATTAAATTAAAACTAATGTATAATACTTGTGATAGATAAAAATATTTAATTAGAGACACTTAATAGAATAAATGAATGGATCTATAAAATGAAAATAAAGAGGCATAAAATAGAGATATATCATCTATCGTAGTGGCAAAACAAACTCAAAGTGTTCAATGAAAAACCTTGAGTTTCAATGATGTGAATATACCTTTTATTTCCATAGTGGATAAAAATAGAGATATAACTTCCATATTAGTTCTGACACAAATGAAATAGTATTAAATAAAATGAAATAATATAGTATCAGATAATACCTTCTCAATTATGTAAAAAATTTAATGAATAAGAATGAATAATAAATAAAATGAAATAATATAGTATCCATATGGGAACTCCATTGTTTTATATATTAAAGAGTATAATATCAGATAATACCTTCTCTATTTTTAAAATTTTTAAGACCAGTAACATTAATCTTAATATTTTCTATCAATTCTACCAGTGGGATTTGACTTTCAATCTGTTCAATGTTTACATTCAAGGACGTAGGAGTAGTGACATCAATATTGGGTAAATTTTTATTAGAAAATAATTAACTCAAAATAGTATATGAACATAACATGGGAAGAAGAATTCATCAATATCTATTTATAACAAAATAATATAGAATCATATAGTACCATTGGAGAATTTAAGTCATAAAAAATTGAATGAGAACATACATGTAATAGTTTATTTTTTAATATACATACACAACTTTTTACACATCCTTTCCTCCTTCATGCTTACAGTTTGTTTGGTAGTGAAAGTAGAGAACAAAGTGATATTTTTTTGTGTGCATCTAAAATATTACCCATATTCATTGTTAAAGGATTAATAAGTCACAATGTTCTTGAATTTATAATGTTATTTGTCGTATGGAAAAAAATCTATTACTAATATTCTTTAATGACTCAACCGAATTCAACTGATCAATTTGAAAAAAATAAACGATGAAAAATATGATAGTATAAAACCATTTAATGTAAATAAACATGTCAAATTTTTTTATTTCATATGTAAATATTAATAATATGTATGTATATAATATGTAAAATATATATAGTTATGTATAACTATTTTTATTCTGTAATTTGGTTAAAACATAGTTAATTAGAAGAAATATTTTTGAAAAGTAAAATATAAATAATTTTAAATAATCAAACCTTACATAGTCATGATGACCTATCTTGTAATTTTTATGGGAAGATATATTCAACATCTTAGATTTAGATTCCTACTAATGACCGTGAAACTATAGCAATTAAGAAAACATTGAATGATGTATAGTGTACGCTGATAAGAAATATCAAATCATCAACAAATTTATTTATTGTTTAAAGATTGTGAATAAATAATTAAAATAATAAAATTACACCTTCAATGGTAGAGAATATATGTATTCATCCTTATTAGATTGAGCTGCTGAAGGTACTAAAATAGAAGTTCTAATTTTCTAAATAGATTAGTAATAAATAATTAAAATACAAAAATCATACCTTCAATGATAGTGAATTTAAGTATAATTCCTTATTAGCTCTTACTGCTAAAGGTAAAAAAACATAAGAAGTTATTTTGAGAGAAGAAGGTAGGATTCAAGAAAATTTATTTCATATGTAAATATGAATAATATTTAAGCATAAAACATGTAAAATTCATATAGTTATGTATAACTATTTTTATTATGTAATTTGATTAAAACATATTTAATTAGAAATAATAGTTTTGGAAAGTAAAATATAAATGATTTTAAATAATAAACCCTTATAAGGTCATGATGACCTATCTTGTAAACCATATTGGAAAATATATTCGAAATATTAGATTTAGACCCCTAGTACGGACCATGAGACTATAGAACTTAGGAAAAGAATAAAATGATGTATAATGTGTGGTGATAAGAAATAAAAAATCATCATTTAATTTATTTTTGGTTTATATATTGTGGATAAATGATTAAAATACAAAAATCACACTTTCAAGAGTAGAAAATATAAGTATCCATCCTTATTAGCTCATGCTGCTGTAGGTATGAAAACAAAAGTTCTAATTGTTTGAACTGACTATGAACCTAAAATATAATACATTAAAATATGAAAAATATCAATTAAATCATAAAAAATAACAAAAAAAATTAAATAATACAGTTACATCTAACCTTATATTGCATAATTAAATTTAAAAAACTAATGAAAAAAATAATTAATATATAAATGGAATAATATATAACCATTAAAAAAATTATGAGTAGTCCCATCGAAACAATGTCAGGAAGAAAAACAAACTCATGCATTCATAATAAAAAAAATCACAATAACAATCAAAATTCAGTAAGGGTATTATAATAACTAAATAGTAATTCATGATAAAAAACATTCAGATTAAACTGTTATTGAGTAGTTATAGCTGGTGAAATCAATTAAAAAATTAAAGAGGAAAACATAACATGAAAATTTAAATCCGAAATAATTACATATAAAAAAACATAAAAGGTGATTAGAATAGTTATGGATATAATCTGATAATGATGGAAATAGAAATTCAACATGTAGAATATCATTTTTTTGAAATTTAATACCTTTCACCAATTAATTGTCACCAAACCATTTTATAAGATTTCATAAAATTCACTACCTTTTTTTACAAAAAAACATTCAATGGATGTTGTTTAAACTTGATGCGTGATCTATATGTTATTATAAAAAAACTCACCAAAAAAATTCAAGAATAAATTCAAACTCATCCATTCTTAATCAAAACTCAAAAATCATATAAAAAATCAAAATGTATTATGAGTGTGATATGAATTAAGAAGTGATTCATGTTAATAAAAAACAAATTCAAATGTTGTTGAGAACTAATGGTTGATTAGATTAGTTTATAAATTATGGAGGAAAAAGAAAGACCTAAATCTATATTAGAAGGTAGTTAGTATACAGAAACATAAAAGGAGATCATAATGGTGATGAATGTAATGTAATAATTATGAGAATAAAATCAATCGAAATAATCCTATTTTTTTAAAATACAATGCCTTATATGATAGTGGCCGTGGTGTATGGAGACTTTGACTTATCAGGTATATGGTAGAAAAAAGTATAAATATTTGGACCAAATGTTCTTCCCTTAAAATAATAATACATAATTAATAATTCATATGAAATTTTCAGGTTGAAACTAAGGCAATGATACTGACATAGGTTTTGAAGATCAAAATTTATTCAATGCCATGGATTAAATGATTTATAAGACAATTATAAGAGGAATTATAACAATATCTGACATTCTTGGGATCGTAAGGGACATGATCACACATTTAGAGATTTACATTCAACAAATTTTAATCCCAACATTATAGATAATTTGATGGAAGAAATAAATATATTTACCTGGTATAATCTGAGAATCGCATCAAAAGAGCCTAGACGGATCATTTAGAGTCAATGTATGTTAATGACATGTCGAAGTGGGAGTACATAAATCCCTACAAAAAACATCTTAAAAATGGAAATGAAAAAAAGATTATAATAAATTCAACCACCAATTGAGATAAGGGGAAAGGTGAGACCAAAATTAAATGTCAGAGCCAAAAATCAGAATACACAACATGGAATGGAAAAGATAGAAAGCCTGAGAATGGAGGATCATCCATGGGATAAGATAAAAAAAGCTGAAGGTAGGAAATATAATTTTATAAAAAAAATTACATTAAAATTAGAAGGTGAAAAATGGTTTTTAGGTTCCAGAATATTTCAAAGATAGAGGAAGGTCGAGATGGAGGATGATTTCAAAGTAGGGTACGAAACCTAGATATTGAAAGAACCTGGAAGGGGTTCTCCTAGGGTTTTAGGGGTATAATTATAAAGGGGAGAAATATTTAATTTTTATGATAGATAATATGTATGTGGGAAGAAGGAAGTCACTACTACCAATATGGCCTTTATCAACACTAGAAAAGTCGATTAACAGTGCTAAAAAAATCACTATTAATCGAGGTAAAGATAAAGGAGGGTCCCTTTTATTAGCGCTCAGAAAAGCGCTAATAAAGCCCCCTTTTATTAGCACTAAAAAAAGCGCTGATAAGAGGGTCCATTATCAGTGCTTATTAACACTGATACAAGGTCCCTTTTATCAGTGCTTTTAAAAAGCGCTGATAAAAGTTGAAAAAATATTAAAAAAAATAAAAAAATATTTTTTCAATTCTGGGGGGCCTCAAGAGCTGTTGAAGCCCACACATACCCCAAGCCAGCTCCACCCAGCCCCACCCCCCTTTAATAGTGATAGGTAATTCCCTACACCTACGCGTATGACCTGCCTCCCTCAGGATTCGAACTTGAGACCTCTTGCCTACGCGCCTAAGACTTTACCACTCCACCATATTGCTTTTATTTTCATTTATGAATATATCTATTTAGTTATATTTACTCATATATTAATATATATGTATATTTAGTTATATTAATATATATCCTTATATTAATATATATATATATATATATATTAATATATATATTCGTATATTAATATATATATATATATATATTAATATCTATCTATCTATATATATATATTTAGTCATATTAATATATACATATATTTAATTATATTAATATATATATATATCTGTATATTAATATATATGTATATCTATTTATATATATATATATATATATTTAGTTATAATTTTTTATTCGTATATTTATTTGTATATTAATATATTTATAAGATTAGTTTTAAATACATTTATAAAATATGTTTTCTTATGTGTGTTTTTATAAATAAATAAATAAATAAATAAATAAATAAATACATACATATATACAACACACACACACACATATATATATTATATGTATATCTATAGGTATAATTATACATATATATATATATATTTAAAAATATTATATATTAATATGTATATACAAAAGTGCTAAAAACGGGGTCTCGAAAAACCTAACAAATCACAGTCAATGAAAAAGACATAACTTCCACTCTAGGTGTCTGTTTCAGCTCCGTGAATAGTCAATCTGAATATCATGGAATGAACTACAATAAAACAAGTGTTAGAGGCCGAACAGACACAAATACTAGAAGTTATGACTGTTTTAAGAAAAATTTGATAGGGGTCTGGACACAGAAACTGAGTTTTGGAGACCTTATGGTTGTTTTTTGGGATTTTAGGGTCCTAGAATTTATTGGAACTATGTTTCACTCATCATTATGCGTATATATCTTCTCTACCTTCGATTTGATATGTGTTAGAGTCCAAACTGACACCCGGAGCGAAAGTTATAGTCGTTTGAAGTTGGACTTTTTTTTGGAGTGCTATAACTTTTCGTTCCTATAATATTCTAACAGTTTCTACTAGACGTGGTCGTCACTCGTTTCACGAGATTCAATTTTACTGGTTGTGGCTCTCAAACGGACAACCATATTAGAAGTTATGTCTGTTTTAGTGAGTTTCTGGTGTCATAGGTTTTTTGGATATACAAGAGTTTCAAAATTTCAAACGACAATAACTTCTACTCCGAGTGTTCGTTTTGGCTCTACCACATATCAAACTGAAGATTGAAAAAATTTACACACTATGGTGATCACATAAACCCCTTATCACGTTCTTTGAGGTTCAAAAAGGACTAAAAACCTCTGAACGGTCATAAGTTTGGCTCTGGGGGTCCGTTTTGTCATAACTTCTGCTCCGGGTGTCTGTTTTGCCTCAACCACATATCAAATCAAATCTTACAACTAGACCTACACTAAAGTGACCATTTTAACACCTTCTCATATTATTCAAGTTAAAAAGGTCCTTAATCCCTACAAACTTCCATAATTTCTGCTCCGGGGTGTCCATTTTGGGTCTACGACATATCAAATCGATATAAAACATATTTTTAAAAATATTTATTATATTTATATCAATATAAATATACTTATATGTCAATATATTATATTTTATGATTTTTTTTAAAAATAAACATTTATCATAATGAGTAAAATGCGCACTGATAAACCCCCTTTATCAGCGCTACTAAAAAAAGCGCTGATAATGCCCCCCCCTTTATTAGTGATTTTTTTAGCACTGATAAAGGGTGGTGCTGTGGAAACCTAGTTTTGTGGTAGTGAGTGTACCTGATGATATAGAAGTAGGAAAATTTTAAAGAAGCATGGGAGCAACACAGATCGACATGGGTGATGAGGGTATATATGAGAGGGAGAGGGAGAGAGATATGGTGTTAGGAAACAAAGAGAAGATGAAGGTAGATAAGATGAAGGGGAAATATGAGATAGATTTCTAGGAGATGAAGGTATATGATTTGGAGATTGAGGTGGATGATATGAATGTATAGGTTATAAAGAAGAATTGAAATTGGGATGTTTCAGTAAGAAAAAATAAAAATTGGGAGGTTTCAATAATAGTAGAGAGACAGACACATAATAAAAAATGATGTGGTGGTGACACGTGGAATGGGAGGAAACCTTCTTTAGTATATATAATATATTTGGATATGGAAAAATTTTCTACTTTCATTTTTATATGTTTATTTTAAAATGTGTTGGATTATTTAAATATATAATATTTTTTATAAAATGAATTGAAAAATAGAAATTTTTTCTATTTCCAAACACACCCAAAATAAATAAAATTTCAACTAGTGAGTGGAATGCTTACTGAGAAAGTGGAGGAAAGAGGGAAGCAATAAACCACAATATATTAAATTCAAAGAGGTTTATAGGTACTTGGATTAACCCAAAAACAAATAGAAATATTTATAACATGCACTTTTATATCTATACCTGCAAAAACACTAAGGATTAGAAGCATGCCAATACCATTTTTAGAACGAAGAGAAAAAAAATATATTATGAATCTGGTTAACAACACTTATTTGGAAACTGTTTATGGAAATTATAACTAATAATAAAAATTTAAAATAATTAAGTGTTGTTTGTCCTATTTTTGAAAAAAACCCTTTGCACTTTTATTTTGGAATAAGACCACTAAAATAAGGGACAAGAAAATTTTCAATAATAAATATGGGAACACATATAAAAAATATATTTTCAAGTAATAATTGTTACAAGAATCTCTAAATTAATGGTATTTGAAAAAATTTGTTGGAAAATGCATACATAGAATCATTTATGATAATCCATAAGTGTTAGGAGCATTTCTCAATTAGTGGTTTTTGACAACTATTATTTTATAACCAAGGGAAACAAGCTATATTGTGGCTCTCTTTGACAATAATTATTTGGTAACACATATAAAAATTCACATATTATGAGTAATAAGTGTTATGAGGATTTCTAAATTAGTGGTGTTTGAAATTATGTATTTTCATAACTAAGGGAAACAAACTATATTGTGGCTATATTTGGAAACTCTTGTTTAGAAACTATATCATGGATCTGTTTGAAAACAATTATCTAGAAAATAATATACAAAATAACTTTTTATAAGTAATTAATGTTTTTATCATTTCTCAATTTGTGGTGTTTGTCTACACTTAATTGGAAACACATATACAAAAGAATTTATCACAAGTAATAATTGATATGAACATTTCCCAATCAATGATGTTGGAAAATGTAAAAAAATTGCAATCCATTTATAAAAAAATATTAATAATAAACTAAAAACATGTGACTTACAAGTTGTAAATAATAAATTAAACATTTATTCCTAAATATCATATTATACAAGAATGGAGTCATTAACAATAATAAGATTTATATCTCTTAACATCCATAAAAACTAAGCTAATTCCCAAAGAAATATAAATTAGTGAGGTATTGCTATATTTTTTTTTTCACCATATGTGAATAGTTTACATAATTCTGGAATATGTAAATACATGCACAAAATATAAAATTTCCTAACAAGCTTGTTGATTTCTAGATTTTTCTGGATTCAGATTTCAATCAGAATGAAATGCATGTGATATCTGGGCATCTATTCCTATAAAAAAGAGAAAAATACAAGTCTAACATTTGAGGAAAATTCAACACCATAATCCAAATATGGATAACTATTTTTTAGTCTCCATTTAATCTTACTTATAAAAATTTCTCATACTTTACTTATACTTGACAATGCTCATTGATAAGTGCCTCTATATAGATAATTCCATATTTTTTATGAAAAATTGTTTATGAAACTTGTGTAATTTATTTTATTTAGTAATTTTAGTGTAGGTAGATTTCAGAAAAAGAAAAAACACCACATATTATTTCAAGATTCTTTTTATGAGTGATGAGTGCTATAATTTTTTTTTCAGAAAGTGATATCAAATAAAACCACATAGAATGTATGTTTGTGTAAGTGTTTAAAATTTTCATATTTAAAAAACTTTTTCGTAACACGTTTCTTTATTTATAAATATATGAGTAAACATTTTTTACAAAATGTAACATAAGTAACTTTTTTTTTTCAAACAATTACTGAAGTAATAAGTATTATAAACACTTAGATAATCATTACTAAGCACATCGTTGGTCTGTCATAGGTTTTAGAAGAATTCATAGTGGGAGAATACAATAAAAACATTAATTTTTCTCTCTTCATATCATTATAATAAATAATAAAGTTAAAATCTATAGAAAAATACACATTCATTAAATGTCCATACATAAAAAAAATTTAAAGGAGGTATGATTACTATTTTCTAATGTTTAAATACTCAAACAACCCCTAATTTTCTATACTACTAACTTGTATAAAATATAATAGTATATTTAACCTTCAAGAGAGACAAGTGATATAAATAGTTTAAATTTCTTCATAATGATTATAATAAAATAGATAACAAAAAGAATATTATGGGAATAAATCATGGATAGAGATAATAGTTAAATATTCTATAAATCACAAAATGTGACCCCAATGTTTGGAACCCAACTTCACACCCATGAAAAATTAGTTCCAAAATACCCCATGAAGCGTGCTTTAAACTTGGTGAAAAACACTTTTTCAAAAATAAATTTGGTAAATACATGTACATAAGCACTTATCATAAGTGATAAGTGCTATAAGTAGATTTAAATAATTTTTTTAAATGGATCCTTAATATAAAACAAAATTAATTAAAAATAATGAAATTCAAGAAGATAATTTATAATAGAGAATATGTTAAAGACAAATAAATTCCCTTCAAATATAGATATCATGTGTGGTAGGAAATGAATTAATCAAATACAGAGATTGAAATTGATATTAATGTAATCATGAAGTTCTTAGGTAGGGTCATGAAATCAAATTTGAAACTCATATAATAAAAATATTTAGAATAAATCACAGTCCAATTACCATTTAAAAAATTGATGGAATCTGCACATTTCCAAGATAAGAAATTAGTTTCCCATGTCAATGAATGACTGATATTCTCCCCAATTAATTTTCACTTAATTTAAGATCCTCCAAGTAACTTTGTGATGTAATAAGGATTTATACATGGATTTAAGAACCAAGCATTGAAGACTAAAAAATTTACATAAAAGAAATAACTTGTATAGGAGGAACCCAATCACTGAAAATAAATATTACCTACTACTGGAGGAAAAATATGAGGGGAAGGTATAAGAAAGGATGAGATGGGGATTCTTAGGATGAAGAGGAATATAAGAAAAATATGGTTTGATGAATCTAGGTATTGATGAATAATGTGGATTTGAACTAGATGCTTCAAACTACTACTGAGAATGGTGATCAGACTCATGGAGTTAGACGATGATGGCGTGTGTGACATATCGTCAACGATATCGTAGGTAGATGGTCAGACCTTCGATGAAGTCTGAAAGATTCTAGTGCAAAGTAGGTGTTCTTGTTTTTTAGTGATGTAGGTGTGTTATCTGGAAAAGATAAGGACAATTTGGTGGAGTTTTTCCACCTAGGAATTCTATGCATCCATATGGGGATTTGGGTGTTCTATATAGGCTAGTCCATGAAATTTAATTATTCACTTATGAAGTTTGGGTCATGAATTTTAATTCATTTCATTAAGCTCATGGGATTCCAATTTTTATGTTATTTAGGCCTTTAGGTAACTTTGGGTATTTTAATAAAAGGGGATAACCCTAACTTGTTCCGAATTACCTATATTTTTTAGACATTACACCTATAGCCTTAATTGTGTTTTGTTAACTTATACTATAACTTATATATATTTTTATATCATTTCATGAAATATTATTAAATGAAAAATTGTAAATATTTTAATTCAATTATATATTAAATATATTTATGTATTATTTTATGAAACCTTATTAACTATAAATAATTTGATTAAAATTGAAACGTTTTTATAATCATGAGAGTTGTTTTGGAATAATTAACTAATATTAATAGATTCATTTGTTGGTAAGTGTTAGTATTAATATTATATAACAACAGATTTAGTTGTTGATTAGATATTTGTGGGTATAAAGTACTTAATTTCGACAAATATATTTGTTGGTATAGATAACTGTTGATGCCAATAATTAAAAATAAAAATATTTAATATCTGTTGGAATTACTCATTTTTACCAAATAATATATTATATGTTATTATATTTATGTTGATAAAAGTCAATTTTTTGTAGTGGATGATGACCATAGGGTGTTCTACATGATAGAACCTTATACCGTACTGCCTCCTTGATTTCTCAATGACGATATGAAATAAGACAAATCCCTTCTATGCCTGTAACAAACTCTTTAAGGCATACCAGAAACCAGCTCCATGATGAGAAGTTATCCTTCAAGACAATATTAAATTCCAAATGTATAGAGGCTTGATTAACATATTGTGTGGCAGTGATCAATAAGGTTCTGGTATAATTTCCATATAGAAATGTGCCATTAATCAGTATATATTGCTTGCAATGTCTAAAAGAAACAACACATGATAAAAATGTCAAAAAAAATCTATCAAACACAAACATAGACTGATCAACTTAGTCGTGTTGGTTAACATATTCTATAGTTTTTAACTGATAAATTGGTTTATTATTATGGTGTAAAAGCAGTACAAGCTATGATAAACTTGATAAGAGTAATCCCAGTCATTGTAAACTTTCACAATAGCATTATTTTGTGCCACCCATTCCTTATAATTGGAGATTTGATACCCAAAAGCTATTTGATTCTCTCCACAACTATAATGATAGGAATTCCTTGACATGATCTTATCATTTCAACAATAAAAGTTGAAACTAACTCAGTATCTAATGAAGAGTGTTCATGTGAAAATCTTGGGTTCACACATGTGTGTGGAGTAAATCTAATGATGTTTAAATAGTGAAAAGTGCTATCAATTATAGATTATAAACACATATGATAGTTTGAATAATATTTTTCACACCGAATTACATAATAAGGTTTGTTCGGATCTTCTACAATAAAATTGTGATTTCTTTCAATGTGATATTGTTTTATCACATTTTTCATTACTTATTTTTTGTCAAACTATCTTCCAGTATATAGAATGCCTTCATTAGACACTCTATTAATGCCACCAATAATTTCTAGAATTTTTGTATTGGGGATAATAACTGACCAATCAAATTGTGTCAAGAGATTCATGCCTTCAGTTGAACATGATGCCGATAGTGGAGGATGGTTCAAAGGTCGGTTGAACCTCACTGAAGTGGGCACAAACTGTTCTTTGGAATTCTTCTTTTCTTCAAATTCCTCATCATCTTATTGGTCTAAATTTTCATCATCCTAAAAATTATCGAACAGTGCATCTAAATTATGTGGATAAATATCCATGGAAACATCATTTCCTTTATGAGACATCGCAACTTGAGGATATGAAACTCTGGATTAAGGATATGATGGAACAACTACCATTACTGATGGAACTTATCAAGGTGTTATAGAATGAGGATATGAAATTGTATCATGAAGTTGTGATGGACCAACTTCCAATGTCGATGGGACCTCCATTGTAGCTAAAGTGATATAAAAATTCATCATTAGATTCTCAGGTTGATACTTAACCAATGATAGTATCTGTTCCAATTCTTCATCATCAGTTACTACATAGGATACATGCCACAAACTATCGTTAAATTGTAGATGTCTGTATATGATGGACTCTATCACTTGATTCACTTTTAGTTTTAGATTTAAAGAAATTTTTCTTTGAACAAATTACAAAGTTGTATAGTCTCCAAGAATCACAACTCTTTTGGGTCATATAATATAATTACATTCTTGTCGAGTCTCAATTATTTTACTGTTAAAATAAATATAGCTACCCATCCTTTTTATGTAAAAATAAACCATCATTATTAATTAAATGAGATTAGAGAAAAAAAATATGAATTTCAAATATATCAATATTTTGATAAAATATCACACTTAGTATATGAGGGGGATTTAAGCTCACCATCTTATCTCATGCTATTCATTTTTTATGTATGTATGATTCAAGTAATTTAGGGTGGAATCCTATTCCCTCCACTAAATCAGTATGTTGAAATAGGGCATGAAATTTCTTTAGAGAGACAATAAGAAAGAAGAGCATAAAGATCAAATATGTTAAAGAAAATATAACTTTTCATTTACAATTACTATATTTTGGTTCTAAGTAATTAAAGTGTTATTTTGAATTAAAAAAAATATTTTTAAAACTAAGTGTCATAAAAAAGGATAAAAGGAATGTTGATACTATGTTCGAGGATTTATGGTTGAAATAATTTCAATTGGGACAGTTACAAAGTTCTATAATGTTTGAATTCATTATAAAAATTTCCTTAAATTTTTCATTAATTTTATTAAGAATAAACGTTAAATGGTTTATTTTAATTTTTTTTTCTTTTTGATGACCCTAGAACTTATACCAAATAATATATAAGATAATTATAAAGTGAATGGATGAATTATTTTACAGGTCTGATTTGGTTTTAGTTTATTTGTTATATACATTGTAAAGTTTAAATTTCAAAATATAAATGTTTGTGTTGTTGCTGCAATTGTTTTTCTATTTCTGGTATGATATTGTACTATTTTACTATTAGTGGATTTAATTTATTGAATTTTATGAAAAATTGTTTTTTATATTGGTTTGTATATAATTGATATAGAAAAAATTTTAGTTTGATTTTTCTTATCAACATTTTCATAACCGACATGAAAACATAAAAAATACTTATCACATTGATTTTTTTATAAAAACCGACATGATAAATATTTTTCCATGTTTTTTATTTTATAACTGATATGGTAAAAAATATTGAAATTTAAATTTTTTAGTTTCATAACCTATGTGGTAAACCGTACCCAAAAAATGTTTTTTGGTTTTACATTTAATGTCGATTCTTTAAAAAACCAATGTTAAAATAAAATAAAATATAATTTCACATCAATTATTGGAAAACCTACATGATAGTCTTTATAACGTCGTTTTTCTAAGAAAAATGATGTTATAAATTATTTATCTTGTTAGTTTTTCATAACTGATGTGATAACCCTCCTCAATATTTTTGTATTTATAATGTTGGTTATTTTTATACAATGTTAAAAACATATTTATAACATAAACTACAACAACATCACAGGCTAACCAATTTTAAAAAGAAAAAAATCATGTAAAAACCATTTTTTCATTAGTGATGGTGTGACTGGTATGAATCAAAGTACCTGTTTTCAGTTTAAAAATGACATTTTAGTTAAAAATGTGTGTCACTCACTAAAAAACTAGAAAAAAGTATTATTTTCTTAATATTTTAGGAAAATGATCCATATATAATTTTTGATGTGCAGGAATTAGCTACATGTCAATCTGACACACAGTGTGGATAATATGTCTCAATGTACATGTTTTTATTTAAAATCAACATTTTATTTCAAAACCCATATTACATAATTAAAACCAATAAAATAAACTAATATTGTCTTGATACTTTAGGAAAATTATTTATATATCATTGTTTCATGTAAGAATAAACCACATAGTAATCTGACACATAGTGTGTCCGGTATGACTCAAAGTGTATGTTTTCAATTTAAAAGTGAAATATTATTAAGTCATTGTTTTATACTTATGTATAGTTTATTTTATTATTGTATTAAAAACACATGACTTTTTTTTACAGAGGTACACTCTTTTTCCTGAGTTGGGGTGTGTTTTTGGAAATAGGTAGCATGATCAGAATCTTTTGAGAGAGGGTCGGGATCCAAAGATAATGAAACCTTAATGATTTTGAATTTGTTGATGTTTATGATAAATTCTTTGTATCAATGTAATTATACAAACCGATGTTTGATAATTTTGTAGTACAATGTTTCACTATTACACATCGCTCGTTTAAAAGTGCTGGTAATTGGATTTATCAGCTCTAAAAAAGCACTGTTAAGATAAGAGTCATTAAAAGGGTCGACCTTTTTCAGTGATAAAACAAAATCACTCATTAAGGTACCATTTATTATCACTTTTGTTTAAATACACTCTTTATCATTTCTTTTTTTAGCACTTATAAAATTTGAAAAAAAATTAAGTGCTTGCCACCCCCTCAACCCACTCCCACTCTCACATTAGCCCCTTTATTAGTTCTTACAATGACACTTTGTCAGTGATTTTCCATTTTCTACCTTACCATTCACCCCCGTGCATGTTTGTTATCAATCATGTAACCTCCCATGTGAAATCAGAACACCTTTACCACTACCCCAAGCTTGTTTTATTGTATATTTGACAATATTTATATTTATTTATAAACATTTATGTAAATATTTTGTACTCATATATTTATATAATTTTTTTCAAATACATTTAAAAATATATGTTTGTGTGTGTGTATGATATAGACACACAAACAAACTTATATTTATTTTAATATATTATATATTACCATTTATTTATATATGTTAGTATAAAAATAAAAATAAAAATATCTTTATTAATACACACTTATATGTATATATAAACATCATATATACAATTTTATAAGTATATATATATATATATATTCATATTTTTTAATGTAAAAATGTTAGATAATATTTTAAATAAAATGCATAATAACTATTTTTATATGATTTATATAATTATTTTTAAATACATTTTTAAAATATGTCTATATATTGTATATTAAGATATAAATTTTATGAATTATATATATATTTATATGTTTATATATATATATGTATATTTATAAATATTTACATATATATTTAGATATAAATTTCTTATCATGTATTTATAAATATTTATTGTAAATATTTTTATATACTATATTTAACGATAATGACATATTTATAATAAATGTATTTATATATGATGTATTTACACAATATTGACACACACACATAAACACACATGCACATATTTACACACACACATACACATTTATATTCTTCCCATATACACATAAAATATTTACATATATATATATATTTACATATATTATAATATACACCTAAATATATATTTGTTTATTGAGACTAACATATTTATATATAAGCATTACTTGTATAGGTATATATATTAATTCATTTTTATAAGGTAAATAAATGGATAATTTTTTATTTTAAATAAAAAGAATAATAAATATTTATTTCCATATGATTTATATATTTAAAAATATATATTTATGTAAATATTTTTAAATATTTATTTGTACAATTGATTTATTATATGTAAAAGAAAATATGCATATATTGTAACATCCCCAAATGATAAACAGTTAAATGACTAAATGATATGACTCATGTCAACAAAATGCACCTTCCTTTTCGGGAGCCTACCTGATTAGAACTCCACAATTAAACATGCTTGACATGGAGTAGTGATCAGGATGGGTGACCTTCTGGGAAGTTTCCCAAGATGTGTGCGAGTGAGGACAAAGCACACTGGAAAGGACAAGTTTCGGCCTATGGGGATTGTCATTAGTCATATGACCCGTTCAGGCATGTGGGTGGACCCTGGGGTGGGCCCCATGTGTCTGCGGGAGAAACCGGTGGTACCTGGTGGGCCAGGACCCGACGACCATGTTAAGGTGGGGTGGTTGTGCTGTCACCAGGACTCAGTTGTCACATTTGGTATTAGAGGCGGTACCTGGTGGGCTAGGACCCGACGACCATGTTAAGGTGGGGTGGTTGTGCTGTCACCAGGACCCGGTTGTCACATTTGGTATCAGAGGTGGTACCCAGCCTTAAGTGCAGTGCACTGCCTGAGTTGAGATGTAGGGCCCACAATGAGGGCGTTGTGCTCTAAAGGGGGGGGGGGGGTGATTGTAACATCCCCAAATGATAAATAGTTAAATTACTAAATGATATGACTCATGTCAACAAGGTGCACCTTCCTTTTTGGGAGCCTACCTGATTAGAACTCTACAGTTAAGCGTGTTTGACATGGAGTAGTGAGCAGGATGAGTAAACTTCTGGGAAGTTTTTCCCAGGATGTGTGCGAGTGAGGAAAAACCACACTGGAAAGGACAAGTGTTGGCCTGTGGGGATTGTCATTAGTCAGATGACCCGTTCAGGCATGTAGGTGGACCCTGGGGTGGGGCCCACATGTCTGCGGGGGCAACTGGTGGTACCTGGTGGGCCAGGACCTGATGACCATGTTAAGGTGGGGTGGTTGTGCTGTCACCAGGACCCAGGTGTCACATATATTTTGTTATAAATAAAACTACAATATGAAAAATGATTAAATTTCAAAGCTATAATAACTATATGAATGTAAATCCTGATAATAATTAGCAATTTTTTTTACAATTTTAATCCATTTTCACTAAATATATTATATATTAAGGGTAAATAAATTTTATGTCTTCTATAAATCATTTTTAATAAAATATATTATATTTATAGTAATATAAATATATTCATTTTTTGTATTATTATTTATATAATTTCTATTTCTAACAAAGAATTATTTAGAGAATCTCAAGGCCCGATGTAAAGACCCGTAAATTTCAAGGAAATTTTTTTTTTCTTAATTTTCTTTGGAATTTTACAAGAGCGCAGTTTCTGACGGCACCTGATTCCGAGGCCCGGTGTGCCCAGAATCATTTTCCGAAGTTTGGCTCAGGTATGTTCAGTGAATGGACGAGCGGGTTTTTCTAACTTTTGAACCGATGCCCAGAATCGAATTCCGAGGGCACCAATGAAATCACAGCGCCGGTATTCGCTTAGAAACGCCTCTTCCGGAGTTGCGTTTTCTCGGGTGTGGTTTTTAATTTTCGGGCTTAAAGTTAAGAAATAAAATAATTTTTCGAAAACTTTATTTTATTTCACTAAAGCCACTTGGAAGCCACTTGAAGCCACTTAAAAGCGGCTTAAACTGAGTTGATCCGGATAGGATGCTATCCAGAAAATATCCTACCCCCTCGGTAGGATATTTGTGAGGTGGGGCCCGCATGAGCCCCGCCGTTTCTTTCCGCTAAGTAACGCACCCGCGAAAACCCGTCATTATAAAAGTCAACTGACGCGTTTTCTTAATTTCTTAACAGGCCATTTAATTGGGCGGTTTATTTCGTAAATTAAATGAGTTGTTTCTTTCATTGAATTAATTCAACGAATTGATGGGTCGTTACTTACCCTTTTTCGTGTGTTGGCATAATAATAAAATAAGACCAACCAGTCCTTTGAAAGTTTGCGCGTTGAGAGGATTTGACAGAATCCTTGTATCTTCTTTCTCCTTCACAAAGAACGCGAAGAACGCGAAGAACGCAAAGAACGCTGTCATCCGCAGAAATCGACGACGCTCTAATCCGAGACGTTCTTCCCCGCCCCGATCTCCGATCACCAACCGTTTGAGGTGAGTGATTTCGGGTTTCTTCTAAAAGTTCTTTGTGGTTTAAAACAAAACATGGATTTAATTATTTTATAATTAAAATCTGTTGTTTCTTGGTCCGTAGAGTTCGTCGACGCTACGCCGGATTCTGCGACGACGCGACGCCCTTCCGCGACGATGCGACGATCTCCACCTTCCACGAAGAGAAATTCTGTGAAGAACGCTCGCGAGCGACGACTACGAGGTAGGGATTTTATTTTTGGAATTACCCCTTTTTATTATTCCCGTAAATGTTTCTTTAAAAAGTTAAAGAACCGGATTTGTGAACAATTTTAAATTTATTAAAATTGTTGTTTCCCGTGTGGAATAAAAATTCTCCCGTTGTTTATATCTAACGCGGAGGGTGCGGGCCAAACGAACACGGCCCGACGACCCTCCGCCGTTCTTCGTTCTCGTGCGGATTGACGGGCGATGACGGAACGTGCCGAAACGAAGGTTTGATGATTCCGCAGTGAAGAACGAGTCCCGGGAGGAGCAACGACGCAGACGGGAAGAAAATCGGGCCACCGGAGCGACTCCGGCGGCCCGCGGAAGCCGGCGGCGGCGGCGCCCGGCGCGCCGCCAGACGAGACCTCCGCGACACCGGCCGCGGCGGCGGCGCTCGCGGGACGCGGCTGAAGCCGCGTCCGGCCACCAGGGAGACACCCCGCGGGTGTCGCGGGGGTGTCACGCGGGGGGCGGCGTCTCCCCCCCGCGTCACTCGGGACGCGGCTTCAGCCGCGTCCGGCTGTCTGGCCGACACCTGGCGGGTGCCGCGGGGGTGTCACGCGGGGCGACGGCTCCCCCCGCGTCGGCCGCTCGGCCGAGCCGGGCTGGGCTGGCCGAGCCAGACCGGTCCGACCGGGTCGGACCGGGTTCGGCCGACCCAGGGGGGGTCGGGCCGGGTCGGCCCGGGCCCAGACCCCCCGTCTTCGGACGGTTTTCTTTCAAATGGCCGTATCTTGAGCTACGGGCCTCCAAAAAACTTTCCGTCAGTGGCAACGTGATCCTTGGATCGAGACGGTCGTTTCGGTATATCGCACTGAAGGTTTCAGAGTACTTTGAGTTCGTCCGGGTTGGTTCGTACACGAAACCAACCGGGCCCTCGGAGCGGAAACGATCATATCTTGGGCTACGGACGTCCGATTGACGTGCCGTCAGCTTTGTTGTTTTCCTCTAAGTGAGACGCATCTTTTTTCACACTCCACCCAAGGTTTGGACACAGGTGGAGTATGATCGGGTTGGTTTTTACTTAAAAAACCAACAGGACCCCTGGGACGAAAAAGCCAATAACTCTCAGCCCGGGCGTCCGATCGACGCGCCGTCTGTGACGTTGAGTTCCTGTTGACGATATGGAACTTTTGGATACATCAACTTCGGACTTTGTGTCAGTTGATGTATCAGCCTCTCGGCTCGTGGAGCGGACCCTCCCGAACGAGCTTGCTGTGTGCGGGAACCCTAGTGCTGGCTGCGACTGCTACTTCGAAAGCGACGACCGTGCAGAGATCCTCAGTGGACTGCGGCGACGACCGTGCAGAGATCCTCAGTGGACTGCGCCGACGACTGTGCAGAGATCCTCAGTGGACTGCGACGACTACATCACTCAGCGATCCTACGTGGATCAGTGCTACAGGTCCTGTGTGGGCACGATCCTGTGTGGGTCCGATCCTGTGTGGGTCAACGCTCAGCGGTTCTGTGTGAGCCCGCGCCTACAGGTCCTGTGTGGGCCCGATCCTGTCTGGGTCATTGCGGGGGTTAGTTACCTATCGATCCTTCGTGGGTCCGATGACATAGATGGATTAGTGATCATCTTTATCGTCATCTGAAGAAGTATACCTGTGTGAGCTGAATCTTCTGTTTACTCTCCTTTGTGGATTTTGTTGAGCTATCCGGTGTGGATTTACTGTTTACTCTCCTTTGTGGATTGTGTTGAGCTATCTTGTGTGGGTATACGTTTTTCTTTCCTGTGTGGACTGGGTTGTGCTTGGGCTCGGACGTTGGAGCCTAACGGGAATTGATGACTTAGGTATATGTATGGGCATATACCTAAGCCGTGTCAGATGTTACTTCATGATTGTATCTTTCCTTTGTGGATTATCCTTTGTGGATTTAGGGAGACCTTCAGGGGTCTCGGGGTCCCTACTGAGTAGCTTATACTCACCCCTGCACGGGCTATGCCCGCACTTCGTGGTGTTGGTTGCAGACGACGGGCATCGCTGATCGTGGTGGAGGCGTGCGGAGCAGGACGGTACCTGGAGGTGGACCACTGGGCGGGACGTACTCGGAGCAGTCAGGTGGACCTGAGGAGCAGTGGAGGCTATCTGTACCCACCCTTCAGGTGGGACTTCCAGAGGATGGCTCGACGCTGCGGCTTTTCCTTTCAGTTGTTGTTTTTCCTTTCAGTTGTACTTTACAGTTGGGCTTGTATTTCCGGCCCCTTTTACTTTCAGCACAGCTTGTACAGTTTTTACTTAGTGTTTACTTTTCCGCTTGCTTACTCTGTGGTGCTTGTTTACTTTTCAAAGGCAATGCCTTCCCTTTTTGTTGGGATTTACGCCTTGGTGCTAGTCGCCAGCCCCTGGCCTATGGAAGGCGGGCTTGGGGTAGTCACGACACGGGCCCCGAGGACGGGTCGTGACAAATTGGTATCAGAGGCGGTCAGTTCTACCGCAGACTCTGATCTTTCTTCAATGTGAAGCAATAGTGTTTAGCGTATTGAGTGTGGTTATCAGTCTAGGGAGTCCAGTGTTGGTGCGGCGGCCGACGTATCCGTACACCAGGACCCTGACTTCTGATTTTCGAGTTGATGCATGAAAACATTGATTGCATGTGTGTTTCAAGTTTTCTTTGTGATTACTTGTGTCATCTCACCAGGTATACTGTTCTAACCGTGGCGCACTTGTTTCCTTTTCAGGATGGCCCGACGATAGCAGCCAGCTAGGGTTCCGAGAGTAGAGCACGACGATAGCCCGCCGAGTGACGAGGCCTCGGTACAGGGCCCGTTGACAGCAGAGGCACCGATGGTACCTTTACCCACCGAGCCCCCGATGCTTCCAGCACTGGCAGCTGACGATGCACGACGCCTCGGAGCTCTGCACGAGTTCCAGCGCCAGCGAACACCCAGGTTCCTTGGGGAGACGGACCCCCAGGCAGCCGAGGACTGGCTGGAGGCGGTCGTCCGAGTTTTCAGGCTAGTGAGGACACCAGCAGACCTCATGGTGATCCTCGCAGCGAGCCTACTGCACGCAGCAGCAGGGCGATGGTGGAGCTTGATGCTCCAGGTACACGATGAGGCCTCCCTCATCTGGACGGACTTTGAGAGCCTCTTCCACTCAGAGTTCGTCCCGGCCACCCTCCGTGCGGTGCGCATTCAGGAGCTTCTTCAGCTGCGGCAGGGCAGCTTGACGGTCGCCCAGTACGCGGCGAGGTTCACTGACCTTTCTCGCTACTCGACCGACATGGTACGGGACCCCTTCTTCCGGGCTCGGACCTTCGAGCGGGGTTTGAGACACGAGATCAGGGTGTCGCTGATCTCCCTCAGCATCCCGACCCAGGAAGGAGTGCTGGAGCGAGCCCTTATGATTGAGAGCTTTCTGGATGAGTCTACAGAGAGACTTACTGCAGGGCGGCAGGTAGTAGAGTCTTCGGCAGCTGGTAGCCGACGGATGACTCAGGGTTCCAGGCAGACCAGGCCTTCCGGCAGACGACCTCGGGACAATGGCTCAGCAGTGTGGGGCACAGAGCAGAGAGCCAACCTTCCAAGAGGCAGGCAGTGCTACTCGTGCGGCGGGCAGGGCCACATGGCTCGTGACTGCCCGACCCGCCGTACCGAGGAGCAGCAGACGGTGGAGGGGCCACCCAGGCAGAGGCAGAGGGTCGACCGTGGCGGTCCGCAGGGAGGAGGCGGACAAGGCAGGGGAGCTGGCCGAGCAGCAGGTGGTGGGCGACGCTTTGAGGCTCTGCCACCACCACCACCAGGAGGTCCGCCCCGACCACAGGGAGCTGGCGGGCAGAGACAGGCACAACTCCAGGCAGCAGAGGCCTATGACCACGGCGCGCCAGAGATGATTCGAGGTACGATCTGGGTCTATTCCACCCTTTCTGCAGTTCTTATAGACACATGAGCGAGTCACTCTTTCATAGCCACTACCCTTGTTCGGAGCTCGGAGATTCCGACAGAGCCGTTGGCTCGATCCTTACGGCTAGAGACTCTTACGGAAGCAGACTCGACGATTACGCACTGGTGCCGGCAGTGTGAGCTTACTCTAGGAGGCGAGAGCTTCGGCTGGGATCTTCTTGTAGCAGCGTCGAGGCCTTACGACGTCATCTTGGGCATGGATTGGTTATCTACGGTCCATGCACAGATTGACTGCATTAGGCGCAAGGTGCGATGTGTGCGCACCGACGGGAGAAGGTTCACCTTCACCGGCGAGAAGGGAGCCTTTGCAGCAGAGGATGGACTTCCGCAGAGGAGAGAACATCCCATCACTCATCAGTTGGCTAGCCTCATCCTTGGAGCAGTGGACGTGCGGAGTCCTAGTTTTCCTGCAGTGGTGGATCAGTATGCGGACGTCTTCCCCGACGACGTTCCAGGGCTACCTCCTCACAGAGAGGTAGACTTTTACATTGATCTGTACCCCGGGAAAGCCCCGATATCCACTCCAGCGTATCGGATGACCCCCGCTGAGCTTCGAGAGCTATGGGTATAGTTGGAGGACTTGCAGGGCAAGGGGTTCATCCGACCCAGTGTTTCACCCTGGGCTTCCCCGATTTTGTTCACCAAGAAGGCGGACGGGAGCTTGTGACTGTGTGTCGATTATTGTCGCCTGAACCAGGTGACAGTGAGGAACAAGTATCCGCTACCGAGGATTGATGACCTCTTCGATCAGCTCAAGGGAGCACGGTGGTTCTCGAAGATAGACCTCAGGTCAGGCTATCATCAGCTCAGAGTTCGAGACGAGGACGTGCAGAAGACGACCTTCAGATGTCGGTATGGCCACTATCAGTTCTTGGTTATGCCTTTCGGCGTAACCAACGCTCCAGCAGTGTTCATGAGCCTCATGAACAGGATCTTCCAGCCATACCTCGATCGATTTGTCGTGGTCTTCATCGACGACATTTTGGTGTACTCGACGAAGGAGGAGGAGCACGCCTACCACCTGCGGGTTGTACTAGACACACTCCGAGAGCACCAGCTTTATGGCAAGCTCTCGAAGTGCCAGATCTGGTTATGTGAGGTCCACTTCTTGGGGCATGTCATTTCTGAGGTGGGAGTTGCAGTGGATCCCGTGAAGAACGAGGCAGTGCTAGCTTGGGATCCACCCAAGAGCGTGATAGAGGTGCAGAGTTTCTTGGGCCTAGCCGGATACTATCGGAGATTTGTGCCGGACTTCTCCAGAGTTGCGACCCCACTCTCAGCATTGACGAAGAAGGGGAAACCCTTCGTGTGGTCAGAAAGATGTCAGCAGAGCTTCCAGGAGCTAAGGCAGAGGTTGACCAGCGCACCTATCTTGAGGTTGCCTGAGGAGGGAGTTGGATACGTAGTCTATTGCGATGCATTAGGGACCGGACTCGAGTGTGTCCTGATGCAGGATCGGGCCGTGATTGCCTATGGATCACGTCAGTTGAGGCTGCATGAGCAGAACTACGCTACCCATGACTTGGAGTTAGCAGCAGTGGTCTTCGCTCTGAAGACTTGGCGGCACTATATGATGGGCGAGCGCTTTACAGTATTTTCTGACCATCAGAGTCTCAGGTACATCTTCTCTCAGAAGGACCTGAACCTGAGACAGCGGCGATGGCTCGAGTTCCTCCAGGACTATGACTTTGAGATAGTCTATACTCCTGGGAAGGGGAACGTGGTAGTCGATTCCCTCAGCAGGAGGACGGGCATCCAGCTACTTGAGGAGGCGACAGAGCAGCTAGCCGCCTTGCAGATATCCTCCGTGGATAGAGACGGAGCAGTCTTCCTTCAGTCTCTCACAGTCTCTCCTCCACTTCTACAGTGGGTCAGAGAGGCTCAGCGTGGGGACACTGACTGTGAGACACGACGTGCATAGATATCCTCGGGACAGGCACCTGATGGTTTCTCCCTTGGAGCAGAGCACGACTTCCTTTTCAGATGACGTACCTTGGTACCAGTCGCTTTACGAGAGGAGGTGCTGAGAGAGTTTCACACTTCTCCTTTGGCGGTACATCCTGGAGTGGAGAAGATGTACCAGGATCTCAGACGACAGCACTAGTGGCCGGGCATGAAGAAGGCTGTGGCAGAGTTCGTTTCACGGTGCCTCACCTGCCAGCAGGTGAAAGCAGAGCATCAGGTACCAGCAGGCTTGGTACAGCCCTTGGAGGTCCCGAAGTGGAAGTGGGACGGGATATCTATGGACTTCGTGACTGGAATTCCATGCACTTCCAGAGGTCATGACTCCATTTGGGTGATTGTTGACCGAATCACCAAGTCGGCACACTTCTTACCCATCCGAGAGCAGAGCTCAGTGGAGAGCTTGGGGCGTCTCTATGTTCAGGAGATTGTACGGCTTCACGGTGTTCCATCGACTATCGTCTCCGATCGGGATGCTTGCTTTACTTCTCGGCTTTGGAAGGGGTTGCAGGAGGCATTCGGGACGTGTCTACGTCTGAGCACCGCCTTTCACCCTCAGACGGATGGTCAGATGGAGAGGAACATTCAGACTCTCGAGGAAATGCTCCGCGCATGTGTCCTCGACTTTGGTCGCAGCTAGGAGGACCACCTACCTTGGTGGAGTTCGTGTACAACAACATCTACCACTCCACCATCAGGATGGCACCCTACGAGGCGTTGTACGGCAGGCCTTGCAGATCTCCTTTGTGCTGGACAGACCCTGGGGAGTTAGCACTTGTGGGACCAGAGATGGTCCGGGCCACGACAGAGAAGGTCCAGGTCATCCAGGAGCGGATGAGGACAACACAGAACCGGCAGAAGTCATATGCTGACAGGAGGCGAAGGCCATTAGAGTTCGAGGATGGTGACCACGTCTTCTTGCGGGTCTCACCTCGACGTGGGTTGCGGAGATTTGGCCAAGGCGGCAAGTTGTCTCCACGCTTCATTGGGCCTTTTCAGGTCCTCAGAAGGATTGATGAGGTGGCTTATCGCCTGGCTCTACCACCTCAGTTGCACCAGGTGCACAACGTCTTCCACGTATCTCAGCTGAGGAGATACGTGCACGACCCGACGCACATCATTGACCATGAGGAGCTAGACGTGGATGATGGGGCGACTTTTGCGGAGGTCCCGGTAGAGATAGAGGATCGACAGGAGCGGGTCCTACGTGGGCGATCGATTCCTCTTGTGCGCATCAGATGGCAGCACGGGAACCTCCAGGAGAGCACATGGGAGCGGGAGGCTCAGATGCGTGCTCAGTACCCACATTTGTTTCCCTAGTTTATGATGTATCTTTACGGGGACGTAAAGCCCTGAGGTGGGAGTAATGTAAAGACCTGTAAATTTCAAGGAAATTTTTTTTTCTTAATTTTCTTTGGAATTTTACAAGAGCGCAATTTCTGACGGCACCTGATTCCGAGGCCCGGTGTGCCCGAAATCATTTTCCGAAGTTTGGCTCGGGTACGTTCAGTGAACGGACGAGCGGGTTTTTCTAACTTTTGAACCGGTGCTCGGAATCGAATTCCGAGGGCACCGATGAAATCGCAGCGCCGGTATTCGCTTAGAAACGCCTCTTCCGGAGTTGCGTTTTCTCGGGTGTGGTTTTTAATTTTCGGGCTTAAAGTTAAGAAATAAAATAATTTTTCGACAACTTTATTTTATTTCACTTAAGCCACTTGGAAGCCATTTGAAGCCACTTAAAAGCGGCTTAAACTGAGTTGATCCGGATATGATGCTATCCAGAAAATATCCTACCCCCTCAGTAGGATATTTGTGAGGTGGGGCCCGCACGAGCCCCGCCGTTTCTTTCCGCTAAGTAACGCACCCGCGAAAACCCATCATTATGAAAGTCAACTGACGCGTTTTCTTAATTTCTTAACAGACCATTTAATTGGGCGGTTTATTTCGTAAATTAAATGAGTTGTTTCTTTCGTTGAATTAATTCAACGAATTGATGGGTCGTTACTTACCCTTTTTCGTGTGTTGGCATAATAATAAAATAAGACCAACCAGTCCTTTGAAAGTTTGCACGTTGAGAGGATTTGACAGAATCCTTGTATCTTCTTTCTCCTTCGCGAAGAACGTGAAGAACGCGAAGAACGCAAAGAATGCCGTCATCCGCGGAAATCGACGACGCTCTAATCCGAGACGTTCTTCCCCGCCCCGATCTCCGATCACCAACCGTTTGAGGTGACTGATTTCTGGTTTCTTCTAAAAGTTCTTTGTGGTTTAAAACGAAACACGGATTTAATTATTTTATAATTAAAATCTGTTGTTTCTTGGTTCGTCGAGTTCGTCGACGCTACGCCGGATTCTGTGATGATGTGACGCCCTTCCGCGACGACGCGACGATCTCCACCTTCCGCGAACAGCAATTCCGTGAAGAACGCTCGCGAGCGACGACTACGAGGTAGGGATTTTGTTTTTGGAATTACCCCTTTTTATTATTCCCGTAAATGTTTCTTTAAAAAGTTAAAGAACCAGATTTGTGAACAATTTTAAATTTATTAAAATTGTTGTTTCCTGTGTGGAATAAAAATTCTCCCGTTGTTTATATCTAACGTGGAGGGTGTGGGCCAAACGAACACAGCCCGACGACCCTCCGCCGTTCTTCGTTCTCGTGCGGATTGACGGGCGACGACGGAACGTGCCGCAACAGAGGTTTGATGATTCCACAGTGAAGAACGAGTCCCGAGAGGAGAAACGGTGCAGACGAGAAGAAAATCGGGCCACCAGAGCGACTCCGGCGGCCCGCGGAAGCCGGTGGCGGCGCGGGTCACCGGCACGGCGGCACCGGCGCCTGGAGGCGGCGCCCAGAGGCGGCGGCGCCCGGCGCGCCGCCGGATGAGACCGCCGCGGCACCGGCCACGGCGGCGGCGCTCACGGGACGCGGCTGAATCCGCGTCCGGCCACCAGGGAGAAACCCCGCGGGTGTCGCGGGGGTGTCACGCGGGGGGCGGCGGCTCCCCCCCTCGTCACTCGGGATGCGGCTGAAGCCGTGTCCGGCTGTCTGGCCGACACCCCGCGGGTGCCGCGGGGGTGTCACGCGGGGCGGCGGCTCCCCCCGCGTCGGCCGCTCGGCCGAGCCGGGCCGGGCTGGCCGAGCCAGACCGGTCCGACCGGGTCGGACCAAGTCGGACCGGGTTCGGCCGACCCAGGGGGGGTCGGGCCGGGTCGGCCCGGGCCCGGACCCCCCGTCTTCGGACGGGTTTCGTTCAAATGGCCGTATATTGAGCTACGGGCCTCCAAACGACTCGCCGTCAGTGGCAAAACGATCCTTGGATTGAGACGGTAGTTTCGATATATCGCACTCAAGGTTTCGGAGTACTTTGAGTTCATCCGGGTTGGTTCGTACACGAAACCAACCGGGCCCTCGGAGCGGAAACGCTCATATCTTGGGCTACGGACGTCCGATTGACGTGCTGTCAGCTTTGTTGTTTTCCTCTAAGTGAGAAGGATCTTTTGGCACACTCCGCCCGAGGTTTAGACGCAGGTGGAGTACGGTCAGGTTGGTTTTTCCTTAAAAAACCAACCGGGCCCCTGGGACGAAAAAACCAATAACTCTCAGCCCGGGCGTCCGATCGACGCGCCGTCTGCGACGTTGAGTTCCTGTTGACGATACTGAGCTTTTGGATACATCAAATTCGGACTTTGTGTCAGTTGATGTATCAGCCTCTCGGCTCGTGGAGCGGACCCTCCCGAACGAGCTTGCTGTGTGCGGGAACCCTAGTGCTGGCTGCGACTGCTACTTCGACAGCGACGACTGTGCAGAGATCCTCAGTGGATTGCGGCGACGACCGTGCAGAGATCCTTAGTGGACTGCGCCGACGACTGTGCAGAGATCCTCAGTGGACTGCGACGACTACAGCACTCAGTGATCCTACGTGGATCAGTGCTACAGGTCCTGTGTGGGCCTGATCCTGTGTGGGTCCGATCATGTGTGGGTCAGCGCTCAGCGGTTCTGTGTGAGCCAGCGCCTACAGGTCCTGTGTGGGCCCGATCCTGTGTGGGTCATTGCGGGGGTTAGTTACCTATCGATCCTTCGTGGGTCCGACGACTTAGATGGATCAATGATCATCTTTATCGTCATCCGAAGAAGTATACCTATGTGAGCTGAATCTTCTGTTTACTCTCCTTTGTGGATTGTGTTGAGCTATCCTGTGTGGATTTACTGTTTACTCTCCTTTGTGGATTGTGTTGAGCTATCCTATGTGGGTATACGTTTTTCTTTCCTGTGTGGACTGGGTTGTGCTTGGGCTCGGACGTTGGAGCCTAACGGGAATTGATGACTTAGGTATATGTATGGGCATATACCTAAGCCGTGTCAGATGTTACTTCGTGATTGTATCTTTCCTTTGTGGATTATCCTTTGTGGATTTCGGGAGAGCTTCGGGGGTCTCGGGGTCTCTACTGAGTATCTTATAATCACCCCTGCACGGGCTATGACCGCACTTCGTGGTGTTGGTTGTAGACGACGGGCATCGCTGATCGTGGTGGAGGCGTGCGGAGCAGGACGGTACCTGGAGGTGGACCACTGGGCGGGACGTACTCGGAGCAGTCAGGTGGACCTGAGGAGCAGTGGAGGCTATCTGTACCCACCCTTCAGGTGGGACTTCCAGAGGACGGCTCGACGCTGCGGCTTTTCCTTTCAGTTGTTGTTTTTCCTTTCAGTTGTACTTTACAGTTGGGCTTGTATTTCCGGCCCCGTTTACTTTCGGCACAGCTTGTACAGTTTTTACTTAGTGTTTACTTTTCCGCTTGCTTACTCTGTGGTTCTTGTTTACTTTTCAAAGGCAATGCCTTCCCTTTTTGTTGGTATTTACGCCTTGGTTCTAGTCGCCAGCCCTTGGCCTATGGAAGGCGGGCTTGGGGTAGTCACGGCACGGGCCCCGAGGACGGGTCGTGACACCCTATATTAGAAAATCACTGCATTTGTGTTTTAGATACCAATTATATTTCATCTTCATCCAAAAATTCTCTATTTACCAATGATAGTTGTTTAGATATACTAATTCAGAATCACATATAGATCTTTATGGGCTACATGTTTCCAGTTTATCTTATTTTAATGCATAACTTTCATAGGGACATAACATTAATTATTCACTAGCACTTGGTTTTTTATATTTTATGGTTGTATTTTTGTAAAGCATGGATTGTGTCATTTTGAAATCCATGATGGGTGGTCTCACCCAAATTTACCCATATTTTTAGGGTTAAAGTGTTCAATTTTAGTATTACTTGGTTTTCCAAATCCTCAAAGACCTAAGAAGAAACCTAAATACATATAAAATCTAAGAGGGAGATTTGGTTATGAACTATCCAACTTTGGTTTTTTTGAGATGGTTTAAATGAACACTAAGAGACCTAAGTGAATTAAATTTATGAGAAAGGGTTGATCCTAGGTTATTATAAGGGATGGATTGGATGAAATTATTTTTAAATTATTTCAATTTCATTAACTCAAGAATGATTCATTCAATGAAATCAATATAACCTCATCACTTACCATATAACACCTTCACATACACATTTTAATCACCTATAAACATGAAGTATAATTTTCATGAATACTACTAGGTAAAAGATAATATTATAATGTGAAAATTGTGCTTATAAAATTCAACAAGGAAGGGGAAGAGAGAAAATTATTGAATGAAAAACTCAAATAAAAGAAATTATTAAACATTTATGGAGTTAGAGATAATATTGAATACATCCCCTTGCTTCTCCCATGAATCAACCTAGAAGAATTTTATCCGTCCATTGATTATATGCTCTCAATGGAAGTAGGAAGTAGACTCATGAGGGTGGAATTGAAAAAAAAATAGTAAAATAACAAACAATCCACTTTTGTGTGAAATATTTCTCTCTTCACTCTGTGAATAAATTCACACCTTAATGAAATGGTATTAATGTGTTAAAAGAAATAATAGAAAATTATAAGAGGAAGAACAAGATTTAGTAAGAGACTAAGCTGATTCTAATAACTTACAATTGAAAGAAGAATGCTACAAAGATAAAGTAGCAATATAACATTACAATGAAATAAAAACCATGCATCCTTTTACTCCTTAAATAAAACTAACTTAAATAGAAATTTCAAGTGGCTTTGTTTAATCCTAAAATATTCCATGTCTTCCCAGTTTATTATGGTAGTAATTGGGTGGTGTAATGTTTTTAGAATGTGTAATTTTACACCCTTGACCCGATATGGAATGCAGTTTGCATGCCTACGACACATGTGTACATAAAGTCTTTTAGATGGCTGAATTTAGGTGGTACATAGAATAAGAAATTAAATCCCTATATGTTCCCTAAAATTTTATAAAATTTCTTCCCAATTGTATATTTGGTTTTTTAGATATAATCTAAATGGTGGTATGTTTTTTTGGGCCATAGAATCTGAGGGTTTTCACTTTGTCCAGGTTGATGCACTTGGATTGCACTATTTTAGGCCAACTTAACTTTCTCTATCTAGTATTTTTAGCCTTTTTATTTTAAAAAATAAAAAATGTGTTTTGGGGGAAAAGTACCATTTTCTCGGCCTTATAATGTTATTATTCAAGTGATCTAGAAGAATGAGATATTACCAATGTAGTGGTAACTATGAAAATGAAATATGAAATTCAAATCAATTGTAGTGGGGGATTAACAAGGTTTCTCAAAACGTACCAAGTAATAGTGTACTCTAAGAAATCATTTCATTCATGATATGAAATAATTTTAAAATTTTAAAATTCACTAAAAATGATGTTTTTGAATAATGAATCACATGAATATTATAATATATACAATTAATATTATCCTCTTCTAGTGGATAATCAATGAAGTTCCTTTTATTTTGATATTTTTTATTTTATTTTGTAAATATAAATAATTCAGATTCTTTGGATTCATTTATGTATTGATAATTCCCCATCATTTTTTCCTACACAATTTACAACAAGCTTGTGAGTTTTTATCTATAATATACCCAACTCTACAACATACCAAACTCTAATGTTTAAAAATATTATTTATAAAAAAACAATTTTTATGCCAATAAGCATAGATATTTTAAAATTAAAATTTCACACCCTTATAAATTTTATTTGGTAAAATTATTTTCAAATTTTAATTCACTTATATAAAATTAGGTAAAAATTTCAATCACAATCATTTTCATTAAAATTAATTACTAAGAATAGAAATAAATTACTAAGGTAAAAGAGAAAGGGTTAAATTGAGTTTAACCAAGTGAAAAAGTCTAAAAACATTACCATTCAAGATTCCTGAATTAAAAATTTATTTACCCGAAAAATAATAATACTTAACTAATATTTATGAAATAGTTATTTACTTATGATATTATATCACATTACCATTAAAGATTCATGAATTATATTTAGACATTCTTAAGTGAGGTTACTATTCCATTGTTCACATTTCTATTCATAATGTTAATATTTGTATTCATACTTTACTATTCACTAAAAATTAAGTTGATCTTATTAGACTCTAAATTTTTTACTAAACACAACTATATAAGACCATTTTTTAAAAATTATTTCACATTATTAATTATTTAAAGTATAAAAAAATATTTTATAATACCCTTATTTAAAAAATTTAGAAATAAAACAAAACTTCTATAAATTCATCCTATATTTAACTTGATATTTGAAATTCAAAAATATTACCATAATACCAATTTTATTTATAAAAAAGGATTATACAAAGTAACTATGACCTTGTTACATAGACCCTTATAACACCTGAAATGGACCTAAGAGTAAGGTGTGAAATGGTGTTAGAATCATGGGGATGCTTAGACAACATTGCTTGAGTGGTGATTTCTATCAACTTGAACTTATTCCATAAGCGATTCCATTCAAGCTTAACATGTTGAAGTTCAGCTTGGTCTTGGTCTAGAGTGAAGCCCAGTGATGCCAAATCTTTCCCAAGCTCCAAAAAATGGGCTTCATGTAGCCTGGGTCTACTGGATGAGGCCATCAACTCCTCATTCTTTATTAATTAACCATGATCATTTGTATTTATAATCAATAATCATAACGTTAAGAGTATATTTTCCAATGGTCATATTGACCAATGGTCATATAACAGTATAAACCCAATGGTATCATTTTAATTATACTCACTTCATTAAATAAAGGATATAGTTTTGTTGAGTATAAAATAAAATAACACACAAAATCAGGAAAGAAATATTATTCAAAAGTCCGGGTCGTTACATTCCCCACCCTTAACCCTCAAAAGATAAAATGTGTGGGTACTTCTGCCTTAAAGACTCATCTGGTTCCCATGTGGCTTATTCACAATTTTGGTTTCTCCATAACACCTTATCAAGGAGGGTAGTCTTATTGCATAGAACCTTGTCACTACGATCCAAGATTTCCACCGGATGCTCCTCATAAGAGAGGCCATGTTACAATTGTACCAACTCTTGATTTAGTACATGTGAAGGGCCAAGTATGTACTTACTCAAGAGGGATACTGGAATGCATCTTGTACTTGTGCTAGATTTGGAGGAAGTGTAAGCCAATAGGCCACTACTCCTACACGATCAGGGATTTCATAGGGGCCAATGTACCTAATCTTGAGTTTCCCATTCTTCCCAAACCTCACAAATCTATTCCAAGGTGAAATTATAAGAAATATTTTGTCACCAAAATAAAACTTCAAGTCCCTTCGATGGTTGTCAGTATATCTCTTTTGCCGACTCTGAGCAGACTTAATGTGTTGCTGGATGGAATGGAATTTTTCTATCATCTCTTGCATAAGATTAGGCCCAAGAAGCTTTCTCTCACTAGATTCATCCTAATAATTAGGAGTTCTACATCACTTCCCATATAGAGCTTCATAGGGTGCAATTTGAATACTCAAGTGGAAGCTGTTGTTGTAATAGAACTTAACTATTGGAAGATGTTGATCCCAACCACATTTAAATTCCATAGAGCATGTTCTCAGTATGTCCTCGAGTGTTTTCATAGTTCTTTTAGATTGGACATCAGTTTGGGGGTGATAGGATGTATGAAAATTCAATTCGGTACTCAATGAATGTTGAAGGCATCTTCAAAATTTTGATGTTAACCTTTGATCATGATTAGATATGATAGAATGTGGAACTCCATACAGCCATACCACTTCCTTCACGTAAATCCTGGCAAGTTGATCAAGAGATAAATATTCCCGAATAGAGATAAAATGGTCATTCTTGGTGAGACGATCCACAATAACCCATATCACATTGTTTACTTTGGATCTTCTCGAGAGACTAGTGAAAAAGTTCGTAGTGATATTGTCCCACTTCCATGCTGGTATGGGTAGTAGTTGCAATACCCATTTAGGAAGTTTTCACTCTGCCTTCACTTGCTGACATACCAGGCACCTTGAAGTGTAGTCAGCAATCTCACTTTTCATATTATTCCACCAATATTAATCAGAAAGGACTCTATACTTTTTTGTACTCCCTGGATGTATAGAGAAAGTAGAGAAATGAGCTTCATGAATCATATCCTTATTTATTTTTGGAATAGATGGAACACATAGTCTTGTATAGAATTTCAGCACACCTTATTGATTAATATTAAACTCATGAAACTTCCAATCCTTTACAGCCACAAACTTCTTCTGTAGAAAAGGATCTTATTTCTGAGATTTTTTGATCTTCTATAGTAATGACAGTTGATAAATTATTTGGAATAGGGTTGATGATGTTACTTCCCTTTCAATTCCCATGTCTAGTTTTACTAGGTCATTGATCAAAGGATCTCTTTGAGTCCTCATCATGAATCGAACAATTGGGTTCTTCCTGGTTAATACATAAACAACTTTTTTTTATCTTTTGGGATGATAATGAATTGAAAAATCATAGCCTTTATGAAGTTCCAACCATCTTCTTTGTCTTATGTTCAATTCCTTTTTTGTGAAAATATATTTTAAACTTTGATGGTCTGTGTACATATCACATTTCTCCCCATAACGATAGTGCCACCATATATTTAGAGAAAAAATTACTGCAGCTAACTCCTGATCATGCGTAGGATAGTTTTGCTCATGATTTTCAACTGTCGAGATACATAATCAATGAATTTATCATTTTTCATGAGGACGCACACATGCCCTTTCAGATATTCATTGCTAAAAATAACGAATCCTTATCTACATGAGGGTAGAGTTGACACGGGTAAAATAACCAATCTCTTCTTCAGCTCTTGGAAACATTCCTCATACTTCTTTGTCTAGATGAAATTGATCCCTTTCCGATTTAACTTGGGTAATGGATTATAAAGTCATGAAAAGTTTTTCACAAACATCTTATAATATCCCAATAATCCAAGGAAATTACGAATCTCAATTATTGTTGTAGGTTGAGGCCACTCCTAGACAACCTTTGTCTTTGTAGGGTCTACTGTAATTCCTTCATTGGTTACAATGTTCCCCAATAAATCAACCTTTTGTAACCAAAATTCACATTTTCTGAAATTTCTAAAAGCCTCTACTTCCATAGAGTTTTCAAAATAACCATTAGATGATCCACATGCTCCTCAAAAATTTTGGAATATATCATAATATCATCAATAAAAACTACCACAAAGTTATCAAGGTAGTCCTTAAAGATTCTATTAATCAAATCCATAAAAATAATAGTTGAATTAGTCTGTCTCAAGGGAATAACAACAAACTCATAATTCCCATATCTCAATCAGAAGGCATTTTTTGGAATATCTTATTTCTTCACCCTCAATTAATGATAACCCAAACTAAGATCAATCTTAGAGAAGAATTGTGACCCAAAAAGATGATCAAATAAGTCTTCAATTCTTGGAAGATATCATTTTTTCTTCACTGTGATTCCATTCAGTTCTCTATAATCAATGCATATCCACATTGACCCATCCTTCTTTTTCACAAAGAGAACTGGTGATCCTCAAGGAGACACACTCAGTTAGATAAAAACCTTCTCCAAAAGATCTTGGAGTTGTTTATTTAATTCCTCCAGATCAAAATTTTCCATCTTTTTCAGGGTATATGATATCTAATGAGATCCAGGCATGAGTTCAATGAAGAACTCTACCTCTCTTTCTGGGGGAGGTCCGAGTAACTCCTCAAGAAATTCGTCAATGTATTCCTGGATGATGGGGAAATTTTCTGTCCCTAAAATCTCATTTCATTCTTCTTCTTCTCCGATCAACTCTATAAATAATGATATAGGAGGTTCTTCTAGACATAGATCTGGTTGATATATCTCTCCTTGTAAGATAATTTTAGGTTTTCCATTCAAGACAATTGATATTTTCTTTCTTTTGTATTTGACCTTAGCATTATACTTTGAGATCCAGTCCATCCCTTGTATAATGTCAAATTCCAACATGGGAATGACTACATGATTTGCGATAAGATTGTGTTCACTAAAGTAAATACTAGAGTTTCTAAACACTAATTAATCTTGGATAATCCCACCAGGAGTCTTGACTGATAACTCTACTTTTAGCATTTTAGGGGTTGATTCTAAATTCATTGCAAAATTTGAGGAAATAAAGGAATGTGTAGAACCAGAATCAAACAAATTACTTTATAGATTTTATAGAACAATAAGAGTACCCTATTCCACATCATTTAGAGCTTCAACATCAGCTTTCATGATAAAAAAAGCATGACCTTTCTCCCTTGGCCTTTTTTGAGGCTGATGGTGATTCCCCTCCACTCCTCTTGGATTTGGATAGTGATTGGAATAGTTCCCATGTTTTACACAATTATAGAATTGGACATCACGTAGGGCCTGCACTATATTCCCCTTGTCGTTAGTGTTGGGAAGCTGAGGCTTCAACTCACTATGAAAATTCTGAGAAATATGGTCATCTCTTCCACACTTGTAGCACTTACCACTCCCGAGCAGGAAATTCCCCGAATACTTCTTCCCACATTTATTACACGTGGGAAATTTCACTTTCTTTAATCCTCTTCCCTGATCAATGGTACTCCCTAAGTTGGGTTCCATTGATCTCTTATTTTAATAGGATTTATAAGACCACTTAATCTCACCATAATCCATTTCGATTTTCATAGCACTCCGCACGATCTCCTCATAGCTATCATAGTCTCGGTTGGCTAGATTCTTCCATATATGAGTTCTTAGTATACCAAAGAATATATCAAAATTCCTATTAGGATCCATGAAAAATATTGAGGTGTAATGGGAAAGTCTTGTGATGTTCATCTCACAGCTTCCAATAGATTCATTCTCCTTCTGTTTCATCTCGAGAAATTCCTTCTCCATTTTTGTTCTCATAAAACGAGGGAAATACTTATTGAAGAAGATCCCTATGAACTGTTACCAATCTATAGATTCAAAATCCACTCTTATCCACATGTTTTTAACAATATCCCACCACTGAACATATTCTCCCTATAAAAGGTAAAAATCCAGGGCAAACTTCTCTTATATCGAACAGTGGAGCATGAAAAAGATCTTCTCAACAGAGCAAATCCATTATTCAGCAATCAATGGGTCAGTAGATCCACTGAAGTTTGGTGGTATTTTTCATATAAAGGACTCAACAGAATGTTGGTCCCTTTATGGTGAAATTGTCCTCTCATCTTAATTCATGTTATTTCCCATCACTTGAGTCAGTTGGTTCATCATTCTCATGAAAGTTTCTATTCTGTCTTCTATTAGAGTGTCGTCAGTGCATGGTCCATTGCGGTCACCATTTGCATGGTTCCTCCTATTTATTGAAATTCTCTAAAATAATAAAACCTTAGTGATAAAATTATTTCATTTATGAATCTTTTAATTATAATGGATTTTTATGTCTTAAAACTTTATTCTTAAACATAGTATTTTTTAACAACAATTACATTTCTCTATAAATACTTCATAATGATTCATAAAAAGCTTGTGATTAACCAAACATATCCCTTGGGAGTGTCAAATGAGGAGTGAAGCAAGGCCCATTATCATGTACCCAAGTACCTTGGGTCAAGCCCAAAACTCCTTGTCGGAGTTTTCACTTCTAGGTATATCTTTTCCAAAGCCACATCCACTTGTTTGTGTCCAGATAGGGATTTATTTGTTCAGAAACCACTTAATTAATAATTCACCAAAATAATAGGAAGTTTTTCTATATTTAAAAATTTATATAGGGTACTTAATAATGTTTTTATATCCTAATTTTCATAAATAAATAAAACTCCCTTTGATACCAACTATGGAATCCTACCTTATTATTTCATAACTTTTCATTACATTTTACAAACAGAGGATCTTTAATGCCTAATGTCTTGTAAATCAGGAAAAATATACATGAAAAAAATATAAAAAATTATTCTAAATCAATTTTAAGGCTTCATTGTAAGTTCATCATAAGTAAAATTACTGCATCTCACAACCTGGAGACATATATCAAAGGAAAAGGTGAGCATAAGGCCCAATAAGGAAAGCAAGGGAATCAATTTAGTTGTGATATCAATAAAGAATTGATGAAAAACATAAAGACATGATAAATGTAAGAAGAGGAATATCATAATAAATATAAAATTAATTATAACTTGAATTTTTGGATATAATATTTAATTTAGGCATTAATGAACATATCCCCAAGGTTCATCCCCAAGGTATCATAAAAAATTACCATGGTTATTCACCAAGGTATCATGAAACATGTCATATTTAGAGATTAAATTCTTTACCCAATGCATTGGAGTGATATTAAGAAAAAACTTTAATATGAATTTATTTTAATGTGATACACATATATCATAATAATAAATTTCATAAATAACCAAAATAGAATAAAATAAATGGGTTTCATATCAAAATCACAACATTTTAAAAAAGTGCTTAAAAACAAGATAATTATGTCATTTATAACCCATGGAAAGGGAATAAGGGTTATATTACTGTCAATTACAGAATAAAATATATCAATTTTATGTATTGATGAATACCCCATGGATATGAAATAGGTTTGGGTATTCACATAAATTAAAAAATAGATTTTTTTTTGAGAAAAATAGAGAGATTTTGAGATGAAAATTCCACAACATAACAACTATATAACATGGTTTTAGAAAACATTAAAAAGTGTAGGGAAAAGTTTCAACCACCCATAAATAACTCATATTAAAGTAAAAATAAATAATAAAATTTAAATAAGATCAATGTGTGGATGTTTTAATGACATATCACATGAAAAGGAAACTTGAAAGAAGATAAGATGGATTTGTTTTACGAAAATTCGGCAGCATAACGACGTCACTTAAAAATTTGGAAAATTAGTTGATGAGATCGGAAAAGGTATATCATAATTTTTAAATGAAATGGAAAGTAATAAGGATATATAATAACATACCCCCACATAATAAAATGGAAACTAGAAGACATAACATAAAGGAAGTCATGACTAAAAGAGGAGGGTGAAAGGTTCCCTTACCTTGAAGAGAAACTTAAAAATCTATAAGGTTGAGACCTTTGGGGGATTGAGGGCACCTTGGGAGGACTCATTTGGAGGTAAAAATACCATATATTCATTGAGGAGGAATTTAGAATGAAATGAATGAATGAACGGGTTGTTATTTATAGCCAAAGTGAGAGAATATTTTATTAATTTCCAAGGGACACCTAATCAGTGGTATTTGCAAAACCATGGGCTTTACCATGATGTTTTACCATGGTATTGGCCTCTTGGGACACCTCATAACATACCATACTATTCACAAGTTTACCAGAAGTATTGCACCATTGTTACATCATTAATGACGTCATTAAACACACTAAAACTCAAAACTATATTGTCACTATTCACATTAAAACAAAACATTTTATAAAAATATCATAAATTTACCCTAACCTAATACTAATGATATGGATTAAAAAATGAACTTCATTTTGTGAAAATAATTTTTTAATTATGAGATATTTAATTTTTTAGTTAAAACCTTGTTTACCTAAAAATACTAATACTTAACTAATAATTTCTGAAAGAGTTATTTACATATGCTATTATATCACATTTCCATTCAATATGCCTAAATTATATTTATACATTCTTAAGCGAGGTTACTATTCCATTGGTAACATTACTATTCATAAGGGCAATATTACTATTCATACTTTACTATTCACTAAAAATTCAGTTGATCTTATTAGACTCTAAATTTCTTACTGAACACAACTATAGAAGACCATTTTTTGAAAATAATTTCACATTATTAATTATTTAATTTATACAAAAATATTTTAAAATATCATTTTTTCCAAAATTTACCGATAATATAGAGCTTCTAAAAATTCATCCTATATTTATCTTGATATTTGAAATTCACAAATTTTTCCATAATAACACTTTTATTTATACAAAAAGATTACACAACGTAACTAAGGCCTTATTACATAGCCCCTTATAACACCTGCATAGGGCCTAAGAGTAAGGTGTGAAATGGTGATAGAATCTAGGGGCGGTTCAGACAACATTACCTTAGTAGTGACTTCTATCAGCTTGAACTTATCCCGTAAGTGATTCTATTCAAGCTTAAAGTGTTGAAGTTCGGTTTGGCCATGGTCCATAGTGAAGCCTAGTGATGCAACCTCTTTCCCAAGATCTGTAAAATGGGATTCTTATGTCCCGAGTCTACTGGATGGGTCCATCAAATCCTCTTTATGTATTAATTAACCATGATCATTTGTATTTATAATCAATAATCATAACGTTAAGAGTATAATTTCCAATGGTCATATTGACCAACAATCATATAACAGTCAAAACCCAAAAATCACCTTTTAATTATACTAAATTCATTAATTAAAGGATATAATTTTGATGAGTAGAAAATAAAATAACACACATAATTAGGAAAGAAATATTATTCAAAAGTTTAGGTCATTATAATTTTTACTTTATCAGCTAATCATTTATTGTGTTGTTTGTTCATAGGAAATGTCTTTATACAACTTCTTAGGTTGGTTACTAATAAAAATAAGCATGAGGTAAATAGATAAATTGTAGTGGTTTGACTATAACTAGTTTATAAAATTTAATATAGTTCTTATATTCGATGGGATTTAAATTATATTTAAAGTATTTATTGTTTTTTATCTACCATGATAAGAAGTTAACATGTAAAAAATGATTATTTTTAGAGATCATTCATGGAAATTACCTTTTTAGAGTTTTATTTTTAGATTATTTCTATAATTTATATATTAGTATTATTATAAGTATAATAAAATAATTATATTATATATATGTTGGTAATATTAATACATTAAATCAATTTTCATGTCAGATAGATATTATAGGATAGATTTTCATAATAGAACACTTGAAAGATTGAGTTCCACTTTAGGATCTCAATCATTATTGAGCTACTCTCTAAGGAATAGTGTAAAGTGTACTCAAGATGATTAGGATGAAAAGAATCAGTTATCTTTATTTATCTTATGCTAGTTTTGTTAGACTCTCCTTAATAATTATTTATTAATTTTTTTATGTAAGTTCGTAATGATTTTAATTGTATTTATGTGTGTTTTATATAGTATAGTAATCTAAGTGAAATTCCATTAATAATAGACCCAAGACTATTCAAGTTAAAGAAATATTGATATTTTTGGGGCTTCACATCAAATAACTTTAACAGAAACATTCATGTTATTAAATGAATGATTTTTCCTTATTTTTTACTAAATCCATGAATATAATTTATTTTCAAAATATGGTTATAAAACTAAGAATGTATATGGATAAAAAAATAAACCGTTTTTATCAAATTAAGATGAAAAAAATGACTGTTCATCATTTGATGATAATAAAATCAAGTAGTTTATTATCAGTATAGTTTCTAACTGCACATTATTTTTAGTTAGTTTGAAATTGGTTGGTTTTTTTCATACATGTTTAATGTTACAATATCTCATTTTCAAACTAGTTTATTTTTTAAATGATTTATTCTATTTTTTTCTCCTATTATACACATAGACATATTAATGGCTTTGATTCTGTTACACCACACACACCGACATCTATTTAATAGAATCAGAGTCACACACATAATTAATAGACCAATACTACTTGAAATACATAACATTTCATGCAATACATAATGTGTAAAATTTATGTTTTACTCTAAATCTATTACATAGTATGTTGTGTATTTTTATACAAATCTATTTCTTGATTCCAGTGAAGGATTAGGGATGAACTTCTTCCATATACAAGTTTAAGAAAGTAGTCCTTCTTACATGAGTTTAAATGATTAGAAAATTTCATCCACATGCATCCAAAATTAGGGATAAGACACTTGATGTTTAAAATGTGAGCCTATTATAGGTTCTCACCTCCATTATATCAAATTCAAGACTTACTGGGAGAACTATATGCATGCAACCAATAACTTTTTTCAACCCCTACAATGAAAACTAATGTGTGAGAAAAAAATTGAAAATAAAATAAATGGAGTATAATGTAAAATCTATTTGAGTATGAACATGACTAAAAATGTTTCTTTGAGAATATGTATTTTCATGGATTTTGAATATGCTTAAAAATTATTTTTGATAATGTTATTTTAAATAAAGGATCCATTTTTAGAGCTTCATATGAGGTAAATTTATAATTATTATATAATAAATATAATAAATATATTATATATTATTATTCTAATAAATATAATAAAATTTTATCAAAAAATATTTGAATAACTACACATAATATTTTATTAATAATACAATTTTCAAACATATATTAATTATTTTCATCACTTATAAAAGATTATAATTATATTATCAAGAGATAAATATGTCATATGAATCGATTGTTAAACATTTTGACCAACATATATATTATCTGTTTGTATAATTTTAATTGAATTTTTTTTGAAACAATAACATTTAGAGACAGTGTTTTACCAAAAATTTAGTGATAGTGGAATATCTATAGGTAAATGATTTAGCATTATAAAATGTACCTTTACAAAAAGATACACCTCTGTTGAAAAAAGTTACATATTTTTTAGTGTTAGTTCACAAGTGAAATGTTAGACATTTTAATTGATATTGAATATATTTTGTGGTAAGGGAAGACAATTTTTAAGAAAATTTGGAAAATAATTCTTCTCATAGAATTGATGTGTTTGATATTTCTTATGTATGATTTTTATATTTAAGAAATGAAATAAATATATAGTTTTAAATGTGATGATAATGATATATTATTTAATTATTTAAATATCATGATTACTATTATAATCCCAATTCAATCCATTCAGTGATTATGTTTTAAGAACAAAAAGAATCCCACTCTTAGATAATATCCTTCACACTGGAACTGTTTTTTTCATTTGTTCATAAACATGAATAGTGAATAATATAGGTCATCTAGAAAGTGAAAATCATGATAATTATAGAATATTAGATAAAATATATCAAATAATTTTTGGAGATAAAAACGAAGGTTTTATCAGGAGATATTTTGACCAATTCTAAATGGTGAATATTTCTGCAATAATTTACGTGGTGTTGTCCATATCAAAAAGGAGAAATTAATATTTACATGATTATATTTATGAAAATTTTAGAAATAAATAATCTATTTTTTTTGAAATAAGATCCAATGTGATATAAAAATAAGAAGAAATAGGAGTGGTTTCCTAGCTTACTTTATTATGATATCCTAAAATCTATAAAAGATGAAGGGAATTGATGTGTGTATGTGTTAATTATAAGAGTAAAATGGTGTATTATTTTAAACTTACTATGTTTATTTGAAAATGGTGTGAGAGAAAATCAAGGATTACTATAGAGTTAATATGGATGATGATTGAGTTTTTCCTATACTTGCTGATACACATTTACTCTGGTGTTTATTCTTGAAAGAAGTGAGCTTTCCTTGTTTGTAATAATTTGGTTCTTATTAAAGTATTGTGGGTGACTATAATTATAATAGGTTCAAAGATATACCCATTTTTTTAGATACTTATTAATAAAAATATTTGAGTTGTGTATGTGTTGGATTAAAATGACCACACACAAGGCACATAGTCATCTATCTTGGAGGGGAACCATGACAAAAAATTTGTTGTGCTCTTTAACTCATTTCTTCATTGTGATGAATTAGAGGGATTAGGGATAAATAATAAATAGGGTGGATGTGGTTTGGATTGAAAATTTATCAACACTAATTTCCCCCTTCTCTTAGTGTTAATTATACCACAAGTCATCATAACACTATACTTTCCAAAAAACAAACAAATATCATCTATTACAATTCTCTCCATGAGTTGAGAGTTTCATCACATGGTTTTCAAGGGTTTATTGATTCCTAATGTTTTCCTAGGCATGAATGTGGTTCAATAACATACCATCATCCAATATAGTTAGTGTTCACACCTTTTTCCATAATTTTTTTCCTATTTATCTACTTGAGGAGTGTCTTAATGGAGTTTTACACGACGAAACATTGGAAAAACAAATCATTAATAGACATAGAGATTGCAACGGTCATGGATAAGAAGTATGAGGATGAATTTATTAGAAAATGAATGTCTCTCTTGATCATTATAAAGTTTTTTTATCAATAATTCCTTCAATATTGTCTCTCTAAAAACACAATGTAAAATACTTGACATTTATAAGATGGTGTAACCATAAGAGAATTGGAGAAGGATATATGATATTTAAATTCTTTAATGACAAAAGATAAATAGAAGGTCATAGTCCTTAGACAACCAACTCATTATAATGAAGGATCTAATAAATTAATAGTAAATCAAGAATACAATTCCAACCAAAACCCCCTTTTTGGATATGATGTAAAGAGATTTCATTTTCTGGTAAAAGGGAGTGATTTATGATTCAAATTAGTGGTCGCATAAGATAATTTATTAAATGGACTGATTAAACCCTATTAATTAGGGTCTGACTATATGGATCAGATTATTGGTTGTTGTTGAGTAGAAACTCCTGAGGGGATTATTTATTATGATAGAAGAAGTAAACGTGTGGATATCCTTTGAATTTGAAAAGCTTCCAGTTTTCTAATTTTTATATGGGTGTCTCGTGAACCCATAGAAATATTTTTATTCAAAGATGGTGGATTAAGAAGGAAATTTCGACATGCAATATGGTCCTTGGCTCCATGAAAAATGTTTTAGGTCATCATTCATACCAGAACCATAAAAACAAAGAGGTCATGATATATTTGTGAAATCCTTTTGTATGTAATATGATAAAAAATAAAATAATATCATCTTGTTGGGGCCTCTAGATTTTTCTGTAGACCAGTGTTAGTATGTGAATGTGGAATAAGGTATGTGACAATTTAGAGGAGTGTGTTTAGGCATCCACGATATTAGAAATGATGGAAATGGTAATTATATTGTGGAGAGGGATACCCCAATACTTATTCCTACATCCTTATAGGGTATGATGAAACCATCATCCAACACAAAGAAAATATCCTTGGATCCACCAGATCTGAATTCTACCTCGATACTTGAAGGAACCCTATATCCCATCTTGTATAAGGTTTTCCCTATTGATTCACCAATATAAGATCATAAACAACTATAGTTGTTTAATCAAAAAGTGAGAGATGAGAATAGTAATGGTACGAATATGGGAAAAAGTAGTTGAGGTAAAAGGAGTGTAGAGATGAATCTAGTTACTGAGAGATATTATAAAATGTGGAAAGTGAAGAGTGATGAAGCATACATTGAATGATAATAAGTGGAGGATGGAATGAACCAACCCCTACTATCCCAATTAAAATCTTATGTTTTGACTACTATGGGCTTGGAAACCTGCGATCAATTTGACTGCTCTGGAACTATTCCACCAAAGGTATCACTGATGAGGTTTATCTATTCAAAAACATATTAGAATTTAAGGATATGGATGCTGTTTCAAAAAACGATGGGTTCACTAGCTATTTCTTTGTTTCTCAACAAGTCCACTAGGGTGGTATCGACCTCATTTGTAGGGACGAAGTGAATGTTGGGGTTAAATAATTCTGTTCTAATCACACTGGTGCATTCATCCATCAACCAAATGCACTGACATGGGATGTTATGGTAATTAATGGATAGAACTCCCTGAGGGATAAATGGATGTCTTGATAGTTACTCAATACCCTTCAGGAGAACTTCTTCATACCTATCCTTATTATAGGTATTTCAATGAAATTTTATTCCATAGTGAGAAAAATTAAGGGGCATGTTGGTCTCTTAATTAAATATTGGAATTCTAGTAGGAAAGATAGTTGGAGTGACTTTTTGATCTAAGATAATTTGGAAACCCATTTACATGGTTTCTTGGGAAATATGAAAACACACATTGCAAAACAGTTAGATACAATTTTAGGGTTGTATGATTAGATTTTAATTTTCAATTATTTCTATGTTTCTCACATATATCCAGCCACATCAAACCATTGTATGATCCTCAATGAAACCTATCTTGGTTCTACTAAACCAAGGTATGAAATAATATTTATATTCGATAGATTTTAATTCAAGGATAAGGAATAAAATGATGTGATCTGCTCTTGTTGGAAGGTGCGTGATCCTAGCATCAGAAGGATTACCCTTCTTGAGGAGTCCTAGTTGAAATAGTGGAGTGATATCAAATTTCATTTCCAGATATTGAATGTTATTTTCGTGGAATAAATCTGAATGACTTATATTCTCACCCCTTCTAATTATGTTCTCTTATCTATTTCAATACTGGAAGTGGACCAAGATGCAATTATCGGAATTAGAGAATGTGTTTTTTCTACACATGCCTGATAATCGCACATCAAAGAGGGAGACTCCAATACATTTCATTTCTATTAAAAGGACTCTACAATTTGGTACAATTACTCTATCTATTTCCTTTCTAATTTTTAGGGTATAACTATTTCCAATGATAGAGGAATCCATTATCTTATCAAGTGTTTTTATATGAATATGTTTATTGTGTGTGTTTGTGGGGAGGGGGTCTTCCATTTATTATGATATTATTAATTTATTGAACCAATGGTTTCAAAAATTATGAATTACTATCCCATACATGATTTTACTAATGGTGAGATTCTGTTGGCATTGTATCAAATACAATCAACCAAAGCGCCTGGACTGGATGGTTTTTATGATTTTTCTTTAAAAAATAATGGAATATTTTTAGTCAGGACATTTCAAATATCATGAAAGATCTTTGAATGAGAAAATCCAATATTTATGAAATTAATGTAACTTTTATTAAACCCATTCTGAAAAATAGAAAACACTATTTTCTATAACACTTATTGCCCATCATCTTAGGGAATGTTTCCTAAAAAATATTTTCACAATTTTTTGTTAAACATATACAACAATGGATACTATCATTTATTTCTAAAAACCACAGTTATTTCATCCCTAAGAGACTCATATTAGGTAATTTCATTATTTCCCATAAAGATCTTCACTTTATGAAAAGTAGATATGTTTCTAAAATAGGTATCATAGATTAGAAGCAGGATATAAATAATGTGTATGATAGAGTGGAATGGACTTTAATCTATATTATTATGTGTAAAATGGGGTTTTGTTCTAAATGTATTGAATTCATCATATTATGTGTCTCTAATTTCTATTTCAAGATAAAAATAAATGGAAATATCTTTCAAATCTTTTCCTCTACAAGGGGTCTTTGGAAGGGTGACCCTTTCTCCCCTTTCATATTTATTTTGGTGGATGTTATTTTTTCCTTGTAAATTTCTGTGTTATATAGGGAAAATATAGTGCATGGGGTGAAGGTTTCCTAATAGGGCCCACCTATTTCCACCCAATTATTTGATAACGATAGTTTACTCTTTTCTAGATCTACCTTGAAAGAATGTGGTACTAACTAAAAAATTATCCATTGGTATGATACAATGTCCGAGAAGTCGGTAATATTCTTCAAGATTGAGATATTCTTTAGAGATACATTCCTCCAAGTAGGAAAGACGATCTCCATATTTCTTCTGAAATTTAGGTGGTTTAAAATCATAAAAAATATATTGGTTTTCTAACTTTCATTGGGTGTTAAAAAAGATGTATTTTTTGGTATCTTGGATAGGGTGGAGAAAAAAATAAGGTTTGGTCTAGTAAAATGGGTTCTAAAGTGAGAAAGGAAATCCTCATTAGGGCCATGGCCCAATATATCTCCACCTATGTTATGCCACATTTTAAGTTGTCTAGTTTTATTGTTGACTAGTTTAATGCTAGAATTAAAAAATTTTATAGGGTAGTTATAATGGAAGGAAAAATACCCATTAGATGTCATGGCCAAAGATTTTCCACCCTAAGTCTAGTGAGGTAAGGGGTTTTGAGATCTTCACCTATTTAATGATGCTTTTCTTTACAATTGGTGATGTAGGCTTTTGGATCACCCTACATCTCTCTGTGCTCAGATCATTTTTTCAAAATATTTTCCATATTTGAAGTTCTATGGTTCGAAACCTGTGAAAAAACCTAGATTTTTTTAGAGAAGTTTGTGGTGGGTCTCACAATTTTCTCATTAAAGGCCTATCTTTGAGGATTGGTGATGGATCTAGTATTTATATATGGAAATACCATTTTATGATAGATAATAGTGGCTCCTTGTAAAATTCTCTGATTGTTGAGGGAATTGAAAATGGAAAGGTGCACACTTTGTTTAATATGGATGGTAGTGATAGTTTACTGAAAACTAATTAAAATTTTGAAGAAAGTGATTGAAATATTATTTTTATTATTCTATGTGAAAAGGATTTTGAAGATTATTGGATCTACTAGAATAAAAGTGCCTCATGCACTTACTCAATGAAATCTAGCTACCTGTTAGTACATAAAATTATGGAGTTAAATTCAACAGAAACCTCTAAAGCCCTATGGAAACTCCAAATCCCTCTGAAATCAAGATACTTCTGGTGGGAATCATACCTGAGTATCCTCCCTACTAGGGAGCTCATCATGGTTCACCATGCTTTTGACAAAACAATATGCCTGCTCTACATGTATATGTTATAATTCTCTTTTCAAAAAATTTTTTAGTGCCTCAGTCCCATGGATATGTGGCATGCATGAAGTGATGATGTTGATTATATTCTGAAGTCAATGCCTAAATTTTCACCGATATTGGGGAACCAGACTTCAACTCTACCTTCGGAGTCTATGAATATCCCTTTCACCTTGGTTTAGATGATTTTTGTCCATAGAAATGATTTTTTCTTTAATCATATTTCCATACCAAGATCCCTCTTGGTGAATCGATCCATATCTTGTATTAATACATAGAGTCACAAAAAATCCCAGATCAATGACAATATCATGCTTTCTGGTTAAAATACCTAGAAACCTCACTTAAATAGTACATTGAAAATTAATGTAGACACATTGATTGAAGGAAGATCCTTTCAGGTATAAATGTGGTAGTCTAGGAGGCCCTTGAAGAAATTTTCACTGCATGCCAATAATCTATTTATGCATGGTTTTATCCATTAATGGATTAGGTGCAGGAAATTATTTATATTTTGGAGTTGGTTATTTTAATAGGATGGAGTGATATTTTCCTAGAGTCTAACTACCTTTAGTATCCTCAATTACATCTCATTCTGGGAGAATGGTCATAAACTATTCAATCTGTTGGTTGGATGGATTTTCTCTTATTTTTCACAACTTCTCATCTTTCTCTATTGTGTTAATCAAAAGTGATGGAAATACAGTTTCAAACCTTTGGGTGGCCTATAGTCTCTTTGGTGAGTCACATGTCTAGTTGCATGATATTTGAATTTGTTAGAATACCCTTATTTTGAACTACATTTTATCTTCATCCTAATAAATATTCTCCTTAAAAAAATATCCTATAACAAATGGGCTCTATTGATAGAAAAAACACCCCACCTTAACATAGCTATTAGGTAATAGCCCTCTAGGTACCACCAGTTTCCCCATAGACACATGGTACCCACCTGGGGGCCCAACCATGTTCCTAAATACGTCATTTGACTAATGACTATCCCCATAAGAAAACACATGTTCTTTCTAGTGTTCTTTGTCCTTACTCGCACACACCCTAGGAAGCTTCCCAGAAGGTCACCTATCCTGATCACTACTCCAATCCAATCATAGTTAACTTAGAGTTCTAATTAGGCAGGCTCTTGAAAATAAAGGTGAATCTTATTAACATGAGTCATATCATTTATTCATTTAACCCTTTATCATTATGGGATGTTACATTCACCCCCACTTAGAAAATAATGTCCTCATTGTGGACCCTATATCTAAACCGAGGCAGTGCACCACACTTGAGGCTGGGTACCACCTATGATGCCAAATTTAACAATTGGGCCCTACTAAAAGTACATACACTTTGCCCTAACATGTTCATCGGGTCCTGGCTTACCAGGTACCTCCATTTTCCCTAAATACATGTTTTCCCCACCTGTGGGACCTCCCACGTTCCTAAATGGGTCATCTGACTAATGAATATACCCACAATCCCATACATATTCTTTCTAGTTTGATTTTTCCTCACTTGTACACACCCTAGGAAACTTCCCTGAAGGTCACCCATCTTGATCACTACTCTAGGAAACCATGGTAAACCTCTTATAAGGTCACACATCTTTATCACTACTCTAGTCCAAGCATGATTAACTGTGGAGTTCTACTCAGGTAGGCTCTCAAAAAGAAATATGCTCTTTTTTGACACGAGTAATGTAACATCACAGATAAATAAATAATATAACATTTTCATATTTATTAATATTTTTTAATTAAATATTAATTTTACTTTAAAGGGGTTTCTATGTTTGATGAGGTACCCAAAACGCAACAACGAGTTTCTTTGAAATATTACATTGCACAATAACAATATAATATTATTATTTTAAATGGTAGTTAACGCCTAGACATTGTCTTGATGGGAATGAAAAGAAATAACTACAATATGATTATTAATGTTATTTAAATGTTTTTACATTTATCCAATTAAATTTAGAGGCTTAAAATGTGAATGAAACTAATTTTAAGCATAATTTACTTTAAAAGGTTGATTTACTGCTTTTTAATGGAGAACCCTATTTAAATCAAGTTTTGTTCACTTTTATATTTTCTACTTGACAAAATAAAATTATTATTTTGAATTGGGACATCAAGATTCACTTTTGGTAAAATTTTGGTATTTTTCCGATAGAATTCATTTTTTGATGAATAGTGAAAAATACTGTATTTTAATTCAAAACCACATGTTAATCTAATTTATTTATATGATTAGATTATATTTTTAATTGGTTTTAAAGTTTAATTAGATTATTTCTTTACCATTTAATCCAATGGGGGTCATTAGAATTAATTTCACTTTGAAATTGGACATAAACAAGTGTCAATCTTTTGATAGTTAATATTTTTTAAAAACACGCCTTTTGTTTTGACAACGAGAATTAATTTTAAATTAATTAATTCAAATTATATGTTTTGAATTTTGGTAAAATAGACGTCGTTTTTGAATTTGGAATATCAAATATAGCTTAGTCTTAATTTTTGGTATTTTTCTGAAAAACATCAATTTTTGATGAATAGTGAACCACTAAGTAGTAGTAAAAAAACCGAGTTTTTCATTTAAATGAAATTTTACCGCTTCTGTGAATTGAATTTCAAAAATACAACATACATGGTTGTTATTAGTAAGTAAAATGTGATTTAATAATATGAAAATAATTTTTGGTGAATAATAATTTTTGACTTTTATTTACCGCGGTTAAAGGTAAATTGGATAATTCAAGGTAAAAAGAATATCATAATAATACAAAATTACCTTAACACTTATTCTGACCTTATTTTATGTGTTATGGCCGACCATGGTCATCCTTGGGTCGATTTTGGGACCCCATGGAGCCACTTGTGAGTGATAATGACACTTTAGATTAATTATTTTAATGTAAAGAAAAAAAACGACACAAAAAAATATCTCTCAGTAATGTAATTATTACATGGAGTTATAAAAGTTATATTTTAGAATATAAATATTTATTGTAAATATAAAAATATTTCCTAAATCATGGTATTTTTTTATAATTTTTATACATCAAATAAATAAAATTAATTATGACACAAAAATGATGCATTATTTACCTCATTAATAAATGATTTAAATAAATAAGATTATAAATATTAACTAACATCCAAAACCTGTCCAATTATAATTTTATGATTTTATTTTGAACATGAGTCATCATATATTCGACTTTAATGAGTTTTGGACCTTTTGAAACCGAAGATAAGTTTATAATAAAATAATTTTTCAAACTTTCCTAAAGAGCCCCTCCTCTCCCTTATAAAAGGACACCACTTCTAACTCATTACTCACATCTCTAAAGCCCCTTGTTTCATCTAAACCCTAAAAAAATAATCTATAAATATTCCTTTCTTACTCCTATATGCCTTACCTTAGGTAGAAGGTACTTCAAGAAGTCCTTTTGGTTCAGACCAAAGGGAGTTACTCGAATTAAAGGGAACCGTTTCTCCTAAATTCTTTTGTTTTATTTTTTTTATTTTACTTATCCACCCCCTAAACAATTTTTATTCCTTTATTTTATAACCAAAATAGTATACTAAATATAATATGTTGTTTTTATGAGATTTATTATAACTAAACTTACACACACCTCCGTCTAATGGGTAAATAATATACTGTTTCTGTGGACGACGAACTACAGCCTCACGAAACGATGATTGTTCAAATATCTCCAACCGCCTATCATTGTGGAAATTATTATGGAAATAAATTTATATATAATATATATTATATTTATATTGTTTCTATTATTCTATATTTTTTATTTATATAATACCTTTATGGTTTCCATTGTGTGTAAATACGATAATATGATTTGAGGAAGTGCGGACTACCGCCCCTTCAAAGTGATATGACTCATTCATAACTTACGTAGAATGTATAAAGGGTAGAGTTAATGAAATTATATATTATATTATAATGGAATTATAATATACTTATTTATCATTAAGTTTCCATTCCATTACAATTCGAAATAGAAATGGAAGTAGCGTTCATGCGTACGTACGACTTACCATCTCCATGAATGGTGCATTTCATTTCTTATCTCTAAATGTTAGGTACTATTATAAATACAAGTATATACTGGATATATATGATATATATGATATCTAAATCATGAATATCATTTTGGATATAATGAAAGTTTGACCATGTTAACAACTTTTAATTATAAGAAGTACATTTTTTTACTCAATTACCAAATATCGACCAAAGGACCATTATTAAATTAAATGATTACATAATGTTTATAACATGATAATAAATTATTTAAAAGGAATGATAAAATTTAAAAAGGTTTGCAATAAAGTATAAATTAACTTTAGTTTATTATTCAGGAGATTAAAGAACGAACCAGTCAATTCAGACATGAGGTAAGGGGTTTCTTATCTCACTATTAATTCTGTAACATTTCCATTGTTTGCAACATATTTATTGAATGTGGTGTATTGTGTACTTCCATTTGATATATATTATCATTATTATCTTTATATTCATGGTATTATTTGATTAAATTGGTTTTTATTAACTTTTTTTCATACGACTCGTCTGATTACAATGTGGTAAGGGGTTTTCATCTCACGTTTTATTCCCCTGAGATTCATGCTATATTTTCCACTATTTCATTTTGTATTGTGTATATACTGCACATGACTGTATTATTTGTATAATATCCTTTAATTTATTGGTATTTACATCTTAATTTTATGATCCTTCTTTCATGGGGTGTATGTTTCATATGTTACCAAATCTGTAAGGGAACCTTTCACCCTCTTATTTTTAAAAGACTTATTTTTTGTTATGTCTTTTAATTTACATATTCTATTGATGGGATATGTTCATATATATCCTTATTACTGAAAATTTTATTTCCAAGTGATCATATACCCCGTTTTATCTCATTAATTTATTTTCTGGGTTTTAAAGTGATGCTGCTAGGCTGTTGAATTTCTGCAAGGAAACTTCTTCACCCAATTTCAATTCTTTGGGTTAAACTTCTACTTCTTGATTATGTCATGCTATGAATATGTGTGAATAAAATCTGATTGTTTTACAATTAATATCCACTTATATTGGGTTTATTTATATTTTTCACACATAATTATTTAATTTATTTATCCTTAATCTAAGGATACTGTTTTTATAAGGGATTTCATCTCAATTTTCATTTCATTAAGACTTCATTGTTGTTATGAACAAATTCACTCTTATGTGGTGTATATAATGTCCTTTGGAATATTATATCATGAATCTTTTTATTCTCATGATATTATAAGGTTCTGATTAAATGTTATTCCTCAATTATTTGTATTCAAGCGTCTCTCATTTTGTTAAAATCTCTTTAACTAAAATATAGTTTTAAATGTTTTAATGATTTATTCTTCTAAATATTTCTCATTAATTTCCATGTTCTCAAAATGGGTTTTAGGATTTATTTATATGGAAATTAATGTTTTCAAATAATAATTTATTTAAAAGCTTCATAGTGGTATGGGACACTTTGATTCAAAAATCTCTTTATTAAATGTTTTAAATGTTTTGATTAAGCATTGATTATGTCAATATCTTGAAATGATATATTGTAATTGCAATGTGGAAATGTTATTAGTTAAATGTTTATATTTAAAATATTTTTTGTGTGATGATTTTATAACGGTACTTGGGAATTTGATGGGTGGTTAAGTGATAAACCAAATGATGGGTGGCGCCGTGATAAACCAGGACGAGTGGTTACGTTATAACCTCCAATGCCTTGGGTATGGAAGTTGGCCATATGGTTATTCAATTTATTGATATGTGTCGAAGTCGACCGTATGGTTATTCCATTTAAGTATTTTTATGTCCCAAGTTACCTTTATACGTTATGTTTTCTTTATATGGATTTTATGGTAAAATTTTGGTTACAAAATGGTAAGAAATGATCTTTTATTTAGTGAAGAGTATTTAATACTTCAAAAAGGTAAAAATTATTACTTATGATAAAGAATTATTGTATTTCTTTTTGTTTTGAAAAAAAATAACAGTTTTCCTTCTTTGTGTATCCCTTACTGAGCTTTTTGCTCTTCCCAAGTTTTTGAAATGTTTTTCACAGGACATGAAGAGGAATTGGGACAAGGATGTGATCAAGGAAATGTCGTGATGTCTAAAACATGGAACTTGATATGTTTCATTTTAAGACTTTATATTTTATGAAAAAATGGATACTAATTAGTGGTGTCTAATTGTAATATTCAAGTTGATATGTAATAGTTATGGCCTAATTATCTAAAACTCGAAACCTGAAAAGATCCTCAATGTGAATTCTTGATTTAACTCAAGATTATGAAATGTTTAAGGCTGGGTCCTTACAGTTGGTATCAGAGGTTAGTTTAGATAAAATTAGAGGCTAGGGTGTAATTTAAGCATAAGTGACATAACCATAATGGTTAGCATATGAGAAAGATTCATAGTTATTTTAGAGGTGAGAAATGGTTATTAAATTTTGGGGTGAAAAATGAAATGTATTTGATAACCATTGAGGATAAATTATGTTATGGTTATTTTTTAGGAATTTGTCTCTTTTTTTGGAATTTTATTAAATTTTATAGTTTTTGAAAAAGGAAAACACGCAGACCGTGTGATAACCCGTCACGCCAGACAATGTTGTGGGAATTGAACCCACAACCAAAGTGCGATTGGGATTAATCACCTACCACTGGACTACGTGAATTCCCTGGTTAGTATGACTAATTATTTTTAGTTAAATGATTTTATTGATGATGAATAAGTTTATTTTGGAATATATGTTTTATCAAATGGACATCCTTAGTATAGGAAAATGATTTGGTGATTAAGTGATAAAGGTTATTTTGGAAAACATTCTCTCTTTTGGGAACACTATATGCTTAAATAAAATAGAATACCTTGGGATTTAATTTGTGGAGTAATGGTTGAAATATTATTTAGGAAGAATATATGTTTTTATTATAGACATAAGGTGATTTGGGATATTTATGGAAATGATTAACCTATCATAGAAAATATGTGATTAGGTTAATTACACTTCTGTATGAGACTTTAAGAGTAGTTGATGTTTTTGGAGATTAATATTAAGATTTAATGTGGAAGACTATGTGATTTAAATCCTTCTATGTTTTGGGTTTCAGTTTTAGTTTTTATTATTTTGAATAATTTTAAGTACAACTATATATTAAATGGTCTTTCTTGAACTTTGGGTACTTTTTTTGGATTTTGGAGATCAAGAGAAGCATTTTCTTTTTATAAAGGATTATACTTTTAGGGATTATCTGATCTCATACTAACCAATTTTGGTTTTGGTTAATATATATAGATAGGAGAAATATATGGTTCATATTTTGTGGATCTTGTTATTCTCTAGAACATGATTTTTTCGCTTTTGATGTGTCCAAGTCAACTTGAATAGTCATCGTTTAGAGAAAAGAAGAGTTTGTGGTAGAAATTTAGTAAAGGATGAAAGTATACATGAAGAGTTAGTATGTGTCTTTATGTTCTTAGTTAGGATCATAAATAAATTAATGAACTTTATAAAAAGGAACTTAAAACAAAAACATTTCCCATTTACTTTTCCTACTGGGAAACCAATAACCATTTAACCCATCACAAATTAGTGGTTTTCTTATTATTAACTTTCTCTTAATCATGTTTTCCATCACTCTGCATCAAAACTTGACACTTGGTTTCTCTTCCATATCCACGTTTTCATGGAATCCTAGTATGGGTTATATCGGGTGACCTTTGTACATCTCTTTCTTTCTTTTATAGTGATAGTTTTATTTACTATTTTTCTAATGTAGGACTTTCAATGAAGTTTCCAAGCCCAATTTTAAAATTGCGAGGACGCAATTACCAAAAGGGGGGAAGGATGTAAAATCCCAGATAAATAAAGAATATAAAATTTTAATATTTATTAATATTTTTTGAATTAAATGTTAGTTTTACTTTAAAGGGGTTTCTATGTTCAATGAGGTACCCGATACGCAACAATGGCTTTCTTTGAAATATTACGTTGCAGACTAACGATATAATATTATTATTTTAAATGGTAGTTAACGCCTAGAGGTTGTATTGATAAGAATGAAAAAACTAACTACAATATGATTATTCAAGTATGTTAAATGTTTTTACATTTATCCAATAAATGTTAGAGGCTTAAAATGCGAATGAATCTAATTTTAAGCATAATTTACTTCAAAATGGTTATTTACTACTTTTTAATGGAGAACCCTCTTTAAATAAAGTTTTGGTCTCTTTTATATGTTATACTTAACAAAAAAAAATTTTCCCTTTGAAACGGGACATCAAAATTCACTTTCAGTAAACTTTTGGTATTTTTCTGATAAAATTCATTTTTTGATAAATAGTGAAAAATAAAGTATTTTAATTCAAAACAACCTTTTAATATAATTTATTTATATGGTTAGATTATATTTTTAATTGGTTTTAAAGTTTAATTAGATTATATTTTTACCATTTAATCCAATGGTGGTCATTGGAATTAATTTCACTTTGAAATTAGACATAAACAAGTGTCAATCTTTTGATAGTTAATATTTCTTAAAAACATGCCTTTTTTTGACAAAGAGAATTAATTTTAAATTAATTAATGCAACTTCTAAGTTTTGAATTTTGGTAAAATAGACGTCATTTTTAAATTCAGAATATCAAATATAGCTTAGGCTGAATTTTTGGTATTATCTGAAAAACTTCAATTTTTGATGAATAGTGAAACCACTAAGTAGTTAAAAAACCGACTTTTCCATTTAAATGAAATTTTAATGCTTCTGTGAATTGAATTTAAAAAATACAACATACATGGTTGTTATTATTAAGTAAAATGTGGTTTAATAAGATGAAAATAATTTTTGGTGAATAGTAACTTTTGAATTTTATTTACTGCAGTTAAAGGTAAATCGGATAATTTAAGGTAAAAAGAAAATCATAATAATACAAAATTATCTTAAAACTTACCATAAACTTATTTAATGGGTCATGGATGACCATGATCATACTTGGGTCGTTTTTGGGACCCCATGGAGCCATTTGGGAGTGATAATGACACTTTAGATTAATTAATTTAAAGTAAAGACCAAAATGAAAAAAACAAATATCTTTTAGTAAATTAATTTTTACATGGGGTTATATAAGTTATATTTTAAACTATAAATAATAATTTTAAATATAAAAATATTTCCTACATCATGGTATTTTTTATAATATTTAGACATCAAATAAATAAAATTAATTATGACACAAAAATGATGCAGTATTTACCTCATTAATAAATGATTTAAATAAATAAGATTATAAATATCAAAATAACATCCAAAACCATTACAATTCTTATTTTATGATTTTATTTCTAACATGAGTCATATTATATTTTAATTTAATGATTTTTGGATCTTTTCAAACCGAATATAAGTTTATTATAAAATAATTGTTTTAAACTTTTCTAAAGAGCCCCTCCTCTCCCTTATAAAAGGACACCACTTCTAACTCATTACTCACATATCTTAAGCCCCTTGGATCATCCAAAACCTACCCAAATAATCTCTCAAGATCCCTATATTCCTCCTATAAGCGTTAACTTAGTCATAAGTCACTTCAAGAGGTCCTTTTGGTTCAAACCAAAGGGAGTTTCCCGAATTAAAGGTAATAGTTTCTCTTAAATTCTATTGTTTTATTTTGTTTTATTTAACTTATAAAAACCCCTAAACCATTTTTATTATTTTATTTTATAACAAAACCAGTGTCCTAAATATACTAGGTTGTTTTTATGAGAAGTATTCGAATGACACTTGCACACACCTCTGTCTAATGGGTAAAGAACATACTATTTCTGTGGATGACGAACTACTGTCTCACAAAATGATGATTGTTCAAATATATCCAACGACCTCTCATTGTGGAGATTATGATGGAATTGAATTTATATATAATATATTATATATTTATATTGTCTCTACACTTCTGTATTTTTAATTTATAGAATAACTTTATGGTTTCCACAGTTTGTAAATACAATAATCTCATTTGAGGAAGTGCGGACTACCGCCCCTCAAAGTGATATGACTCATTCATGCCTTATGTGGAACATATAAAGGGTAGAGTTAATGAAATTATATATGATATTATAATGTAATTATAATATACTTATGTATCATTAAGTTTCCATTCCATTACAATATGAAATAGAAATGGAAGTAGCGTTCATGCGTACGTACGACTTACCATCTCCATGAACAATGCATTTCATTTCTTATCTCCAAATGTTATGTACTATTATAAATACATGTATATACTAGATATATATGATATATATGATATATAAATCATGAATATAATTATGGATATAATTAACTTTTGACCACATGAACAAATTGTAATTATAATAAGTTCATTTTTTACTCAAGTACCAAATATCGACCAAACAACCATTATTAACTTAAATGATTTCATAATATTTATATCATGGTAATAAGTTATTTAAAAGGAATTATAAACTTGCAAAAGGTTCTCAAGCAATTATAAATTATATTTAGTTTATTATTCATGAGATTAAATAATGAATGAGTCAAGTCATACATGAGGTAAGGGGTTTCTTATCTCACTTTTAATTCTGTGAGATTTCCATTGTTCACCACATATTTATTGAATGTGGTGTATTGTGTACTTAAAATTTATATATATTATCATGATTATCTTTATATTCATGATATTATGTGATTCAATTGGTGTTTATTAACTTTTTTTTCATACAGCTCGTTTGATTACAATGCGGTAAGGGGTTTTCATCTCACTTTTTCTTCCCTTGAGATTCATGCTATATTTTCCACTATTTCATTTTTTGTGGTGTATGTACTACACATGATTGTATTCATTGTGTAATATAATTTAATTTAAGGGTATTTAAATCTTCATTGTATGATCCTTCTTTCATGGGGTGTATGTTTCGTATGTTACCAAACCTGTAAGGGAACCTTTCACACTCTTCTTTTTAAAAGACTTCTTTTTGTTATGTCATTTAATTTACATATTCTAGTGATGGGATATGTTTCTATATATAATCGTTTCTGTAAATTATATGTCCAAGTGATGATATTCCCTTTTTTATCTCATGAATTCATTTTCTGGGTTTCAAAGTGACGCCACTAGGCTGTCGAATTTCTTCAAGGAAACTTCTTCACCCAATTTAAATTCTTTGGGTTAAGCTTATACTTCTTGATTATGTCATGCTATGAATATGTGTGAATAAAATATTATTGTTTTACAATTAATATAAAATTATATTGGGTGTATTTATATTTTTTACACATAATTATTTAATTTATTTATACTTAATCTAAGGATACCATTTTTATAAGGGGTTTCATCTCAATTTACATTTCATTGAGACTTAATTGTTGTTATGCACCAATTAACTCTTATGTGGTGTATATACTATCCTTTGGCATATTAAATCATGAATCGCTTTATTCTCATGATATTATAAAGTTCTGATTGAATGTTATTCCTCAATTATTTCTATTCAAGCGTCTCTCATTTTGTTAAAAACTCTTTAACTAAAATATAGTTTTAGATGTTTTAAAGATTTATTCTTATAAATATTTCTCATTAATGCCCATGTTTTCAAAATGGTTTTTAGGTTTTATTTATATGGAAATTAATTTTTTCAAATTATAATTTATTTAAAAGCTTCAAAGTGGTATGGGACACTTTGATTCAAAAATCTCTTAATTAAATGTTTTAAATGGTTTGATTAAGAATTGATTATATCAATATCTTGACATGATATATTGTAATTTAAATGTAGAAATGTTATTAGTGAATTTTTTATATTTAAAATATTTTTCATTTTATGATTTTATAATGGTACTTGGACATTTTACGGGTGGTTATGTGATAAACCAAACAACGGGTGGTGATGTGGTAAACCAGGACGGGTGGTTACGTTATAACCTCCAATGAATTGGGTATGGATGTTAGTTGTATGGCTATTAAATTTAGTGATATGTGTAGAATTTGACCGTATGGTTATTCCATTTAAGTATGTTCATGTCCCAAGTTAACTTTATATGTTATGTATTCTTTATATAGATTTTATGGTAATCTTTTGGTTAAAAAAGGGTATTAAATGATCTTTTATTTAGTGAAGAGTATTTACTACTTCATAAAGGTAAAAAGTATTACTTATGATAAAGTATTCATGGATTTATTATTGTTTTGAAAAAAACTAATAGTTTTCCTTCTTTGTGTATACCTTACTGAGATTTTTTCTCAACCCATGTTTTTGAAATGTTTTTTTAGTGGACATGAAGAGGAATAGGGACAAGGATGTGATCAAGGAAATGTAATTATGTCCAAAACATAAAATTGGAAATGTTTATTTTTAAGAGTTTATATTTTATGATAAAAATGGATACTAAGTAGTAGTGTCTACTTGTAATATTCAAGTAGATATGTAATTGTTATAGCCTAATTATCTAAAACTCTAATCCTGAAAAGATTCTCGTTGTGAATTCTTGATTTAACTCAATATTTTGAAATGTTTTAGGCCGGGTCCTTACAAGTAATTTCATTTAGTCATTTAACACTATCATTTTGGGATGTTACATTTCCTCTATAAAAAATATATTATTTAAAAATAAATACAATATTAAAAAGTATTACCATAACTATAAAATTGTTAATTAATTATTTCTTAAAAATTTGAAATTGTGAAAAATTGATTTTTCATAAATTAAAAATTTTGACATAATATTTTATTATTAAAATTATTCATGTCAATGAAATTTGGGGTCACTACATTAAAAATATCTATTATAATAGAAATTTCAATTTCTCAATCTATCAATGTGTTGAAATCTCAATTTGATAATTTTTATTAAAAATAATATTCATATTTTATAATTTCCAACATTATTTACTAGTAAAGTTTAAGAAATAATCATTTTTAAATGTGAAGGTTAATTAAAAAAATGTATATAATTCCTAGGGAGTTTTTTTGTTCTTATTTTCAATTTCTAAATTTTCATTTCAATTAAAATACTCTATGTTTGGTCAAAATTGTTTGATTCATTATGGAATAATACAATGATTAATTTTATTTTACTAGTACAATATCTTTTTACATCTTCTAATTTGAGAAAAATGATAGACAAAGAATATGGTATTATAACATATATTAGTAATTTATTTTTTAATATTCCATTTATAAAATTACTTTTTATTAATTATTTTTAATTGTGATCAATAAATAATTTTAAAAAAACTTATTAACTAGTGATCCAATTTTTCCAATGTAGTTTCATATAGGCCTAAAATGATTTCCTTGTGTTGATTATTAGTATTTTAGTTCTAGTTTCAGGGAGATCATTTCCCATGGGTTTCATTATTTTTTACATTATTTCATATATGTAGAAGTTACAAAATTCTGGAGTTTCATTGCTGGAGTAATGAAATTTAATATTTTTAAATATTATTTTTTCACATAACAAAAACATTTATAAAACTTGATGAATTTTTATTCGAAATGTTTATTGTTCTATATAAATAAAAAATATAGAAAAAATTATGTAAATGTTAATTTTTCCAAGAGAATATTTATATATTTATATAAAAATTAATTATTTGTGACAAAATTTATATCCAGGGTTTAAAAAGACGACAATATTAAAAGAACATATGTTTTTTCTTTACAAAACATATATTATGATAATTATAATATATAATTATACTGTTTAATATAATTCAAACATGTATTATATGAATATATAATATATGAATCATAATAATGTGATTTATATTACTATAATATTTATTATTATAATAAACAATTTACGTATTATAGTTCTAAAGAGATGTATAACAATTATGAAAATTTGTTTTGACTAAAAGTTCAGAAATAGGTTTTTAGTGTCATTTTTAAAATGTTTCTAGAGGTAACATCGTTAAAATAAATTAAGTAAATTAATTTTTAAGATCAATTTTAATAATTTTTGTTTCTCACACTTGGATTAATGATTTAACTTCTAGGATTTTATCACATGTACTTTGGGATCTTTTATCCTTTAATTCAATTCCAATGTGTTTGTCAAAAAAGATTAAAAAATGGTTTATTTAAGATTTAAATAAACTTATAGATATTGAATATAATAATTAATAATATTAAATATATAATTAATGTAAAAGATATTTTATTTTTTAATGCATATTGAAAATATATTTTTTATTTCATATACAATAATTTGGGCCGAATTATTATAATTTTTTGGACAGGAAATGTGGAAGAGAGAGGGAGAGAAGGGGAGAGATATTTTTTATAATTTTTGAAAAATTCTTCCCAGGAATGTTTCCTAAATGGTTCCTATAAATATGATCGAGCTGCATGTCAGAATCCATCCAAACAGTTATAATTGTGAATAAAAATAGTAAGCCCAATGGTCAACATGAAATCCTGTGGATTTTTGGGGGTTAGGGATTTAAATATTGATTTTCACACAAATATGGACAGAAAAATGCCCAATCCATGGACCCTGAAACCCATTTGGATAAACCCACTATGTATCTTCTGGTTTCGTTAAGCCTTTAAATGTTTTTTTAATAAAAAAACAAAAAATAAAACAAATTTTTATTTTTATTTTATCAAACCAATAATGAAATTTTAAAATAAAAAATATAATCAATTCATTATTTTACCAAACCACACTCCCACGACACCCCTTAATATCCCCCCAAAAAATACACTCCCCAATCAATAATACCCCACACCCATCGGTCCTTCCCAAACATGCCCTCACCTCTCCCTCTCCAATCGAGTTATTGCCCATCGTACCCTCACATCCCTCCATCTTCTCCCAGAAAATACCTTTAAATACCACCAAAAAATCCCTCATTCATGGACCTTACAAAAATCCCACCCTCTATATTTATTCAAATCCACTGATTCCCTCCTCCCATCATTATCTTCCACTTCGATTGACAATGGATGCTATGGGTTGTGCCTCACCAATACAGGTTTGAGTACTGATGTAGGGCTTGAGCCACAATGTTTTAACATGTTGGTTCTAGTTCCACTGGGTTTGAGTGCCACTATTGGGTTGTGTGTCAATGTTGTATCTTTTAGGTTATAGTGTACTTGGATTAGAGTGCTATTGTGGGGTTTCACCTCAATACTACATGTTCGAGTGCCACTACAAGTTGTGACTCAACATTATAAATCTGAGTGGAAGGCACTCCTTTCACTAGTGGTTCACGTTTTTACTTCCAGTTTGAATAAATTATTACATTGATTGATTTTTGGGAGTAATCATGGTTTTATTGGGAATTTGGGATACTTTTGGCCTATTTTGAGGTCTGGACTTGGGTTATCATTGGAGAGTTGGATATGTTGTATTCATTTGTTGAATTTGAGACCTACAACTATGCATTTAGGTCTTCCAAAAAGTGTTGTGTTTTTCTAGTTTGATATGATTGATTATTCTTCCATATTTTGATGTTTTATTTTATGGTTAAGGATGCGACATCCAAAATATTGGTTAGTGTACATATTTTTCTCCTTATTGTCTCAACTGATTTGAGCTAGGATAACTACTGATGATTTTTTTATTTAATACATGGTTTTACTGTAGGTTTTTATGCCAATACAACAACCCCATCTCTAATCAACCAAATTTCAATGCAAACCCTCCATAAACTAGGTTCAATGAATGCATTTAAATTTAACACATAACACATTATAATATAATATTGAATTATTATTTGTTTTTTATAGTATTAATCATGATATTTTGAATAAAATTAGATGTAATTATGATGAAATTATATCATAACCAAAAAATAGGGAAAATAATGTTGAAAAAAAATTTTATTGATGAAATTGGATGGATGGAAAGTTATGTTAATTTAAATACCAAGAATACAAGACAAACCACATAAGATGTTTGAAATTGGTTCACTATAACTAATAAAATCCATGAAAAATGCAACTTATGTGGAATTTTTTTTGTTTGTGGCAGAAAAATACAGCACTTCAACATTACCTCACCATTTTACCAGTTATAAGAAAAAAATGTTTTGGTGATGTGTCCAAATTTATTATTGATCATGAAGGGAGGTCAGCATCTCAAAAACATGATAGAATACTAGTTCAAGAATTCCTTTCTATGTGCACCATAGAGAATGATCTTCCATGTAGTTTTTTTGAGTATAAAAGAATCAGAAAACATATGATTTTTCATAACTTTCATTTCAAGTCATATAGTTAAGGCACTACAACATCTTATTTTATTAAATATTATTCAACTCAGAAGAAAAATTTGAAATAAATAATGAATTATAGTCCTAGAAATATATTTTTGACATATGATTGTTAGAATTATTGTAAAAGTGAAGGATACAAATGTTTGAATACTCACTTTGTTTATAATAATTGGATGTTGAATATCAAGTTATTATGTATCTATAAAATAGATGTTTAATAAATAGGAATTGAATTGTAAAATAATGTTTGTGTTACTTTGAAACATTCAAGCATTGAAAAAAATATCGCATTTACCATAGATAATGCATCAAATAATGATAACATTCATGGATTTTTGAAACAACATTTTCATAATCAAAATAGTCTACTATGTGATGGAAATTTTTTACATGTGATATTTTGTTATCATATATTAAACCATATTGTTCAATAAGGTTTAATAATATATAGTAATTTACTATTTAAAATAAGAGAAAGTGTAAAATATGTTAAATATTTTGAGGATATAATGATTGTTTTTCATGTCTATCAAGCATGATGGTGGTGTTGAAACTAAAGTCAGATTACATCTTGACATGTCAACTAGATGTAATTAAACCTTTAATTTTCTTGAAAGTGATAACAAGAATAAACATGTTTTTTATGCTCTTGCTATAAGTGATGCTAAATATCATCAATGCCCATTAGAGGAAGAGTGGAAAAGAGAATCAATTCTATGTGAGTTTTTACATCTGTTTTACATGACGACTAAGTTCATATTAGGATCATATTATCCAACATAAAATCTTTACTTCATGAAAGTGTGGAAAATTGAATGTTTTCTCAGAGAAAACATGACAAGTGATGATGATCTTGTTAAGGACATGGATTATAGAATTAAAAAAAATTAGACAATTATTAGCTAGGATATAGTGTTGTTATTGAAATTAGAGTTGTTATTGATTTAATAAAGAATATTGTTTAGTTAAAGTTTTGTTATTTAAGACATAATACATTTACCTATGAAGAAAAGTTGAATGTTTGAAGAAGTAGTTTTATAATTTGAATGAAAATAATGAAAAAAATAATTCTAATAATGAATCAAGTGATGGTTCTCATGTACATGGTTCTTTATATTCATATAAACATGATAAGGGATGATTTTTAACTAGCCTATATTTAATTGAGTTATGTATAATTTTAATTATGTTCTTATGAAATTATAAAATTATTTGTTTTTAATCATATTAATTATTTTACTGATATATGATTTTCTGCAAATATGAAAGTCAATATGAGACAAAAACTGGAATGTAACATTTATATATTTATTTAGATGATCCAAAATTACAAATGAACCATTTTGAGGATCTAGAAGTGATTCAATATTAGAAATATCACAAACATTTCTTTGAATCTATTACAAAAATGGCATGTTATATTTTAATCATTCAAATTACAAAATATTCTTCTGATTCTTCTTTTAGTATCATAGGTCATATTTTTAATAAGTATCAGTATTCAATTATTGATAATCATCTTCATGATCTCATATGTACAATAAATTGGTTAAATGGATTTCAATTATTTGAAAAAGTTATACATATTCCACAATTTATTTAATTTTAATTAATTAATTATATTTTTCTTTCATTTTTATAATTACAAATAATTTTTTTTACTATAGAAGAATATGACTATCATGATTTTAAGGATGATGATGTTTCCAAAGAAGAGTCTAATTTTCTAGATATTTGTGGTGGAGGTGATGATATTTAATATATCAATTGTTTTCTATTTTTTGTATTTTATAATTTATTTATTTGAATATATTTTCCTTTACTATTTTGAAAATTGGTAGTTTATAATTTATTTTGTAAAATATATTTTTAATTCAAATCTTGAGAAAAAAATGTTCTTGAGAAAACATTATATTGACTTTATATTTCATTTTACAATAAATAATATTCTCCATTTCTATGTCAGATATGAATTTGATGGTCAAATTTCAATCAATACAAATCATTTTTCTAACTAAATTGGTTAATTCATTTAACTTTTTAATATTCTAAAATAAATTGTATACTTCATTATTTTTAAATGTTTTAACATCTTTTTTTATTTTTTGGCTTCTAGGTTTTGGGGATGTACATTGGTAAGAATTGTATAACTATACGGATACAATCCCAAAGAAGATTGAAAGGGAGTGAGGTTCTAAGGACGTCTTCAACCAGACACTGGTAGTATATGGGGCTTCACCATGTAGAGTATTTTTCATACCACCCAATCAATTATGTGATGTGTTTACACACCATCCAATCAATTTTTCGATTTCTAATCTGACTAGTGAATAGGATGCTGGCATGAGTGATATTTTTATGGCACATTTGTTTGTACATTATAAATTTTATGATAGAACTTTTTAATACATTTGTTGTTTGGATTTAATTTTAATTTTCAATCATTCTTTTTTTATCATTTTTTATATATAATTTTCTAGGTCTATTGGATGATCAAAAAGCCTATGGGTCCCATCAGGTTAGGGTTAAGACCATAATTTTAGGGTCCTCATTTTTTGAGGAATGGGCTTGTCCATTCTATTAAATCAGCAGCCCACATGGATAGCCTAAGCCCAATTCTCTATATGAACACTAAAACTATAACGACCCATACTTTACATACATTGTTAGTAATTCAAAATTGAAGTTCACTTATTACAACATATAACAAAACCATGAAAGGACCGTATAGGTATAGTGTCTTTAGAAACTGGGAAACATAATCAACTGGTTCATAAAGAATCTACATTGCCTCCCATTTATTTCATCATATCTGGATTCCCTTTTGGCATATCCTACTTAATAACCTTATTCCTGACCTGGGGAAAGAAAACATACAAAAGGGTGATCTCAAATGCTCAGTAAGGGTAAACAAAAGAAATATCAATCACATCATATTCATAAGAACATAAAATTTTGGAAATCTTAACCTGTAAAAGAGATCATAATTTCATAACATGGGATAAATCATAGTAGTTAAATGTAATCCCAATAATCATAACTTAAAACATGAAGCTTTGTGGCATACACACATAATCATAGAGAATCATTTCTTATTAGTCAAGACTCATTTCCAAGACTATCTTAGTGGACAAAGTCCATTTCTAAACCGAGTTCTTTCCTCGTTTCAGTCCTGTTTTACTGAACCGGTTTAACCTGCCGTTCCAGCCATGTCTATCTCATGAGATATAAAATCTTTACCCAATGCATTGGAGGGAGATATAGGTCCCACCCATCTCATAATTATACCATTCTTATGTGTGCCAGAAAATCAAAAATCATACATCATTGCATAACCCATGTAATAAAAATGGGAATCTTAAACATCATTCCATCATAACATAATCCATATAATATAAAAGGACATCATAAAAATAATTCCATCATAACATAATCAAGTCAATGTAAAAATAGGGATATAAACAGAACCCTATATTATCTTAGATGGAAAAGAATTTTGATAAAACACTTGAACTCCATTCTTGAGGAAAATATCCTTTATACTTCAATTTTTTTTCCTTTCTTAACATGTCATACAATTCTAAACTAAAAGAAGTTGATTAAAAATAAACTTGAAAACTTTTAAAGGAATATTATTGGAAATAATGTTTTAAAAATCCATTCATGCCGTATAAGTTAAAAAAAACATTCTTCGTACTTTTGTCGGAAAAGTCAAAAAGTACCTCGTATGAAAAACGACAAAAGATTCCTTTCATATCTTTTACTAAAAATTCACCGAAGGGTAAAATTGGATTTAAAAAATTTTAGGTGGATGTAAATAATATTACATATTGAGGAAACATGGATGTGGATGATAAAATACACCCCAGTAAATACCAAAGTATAAACAATCTCGGATAAAAACGAGATTGTGATATTTTCCCTTACCTTAGGTCCGATTTGCTTCGTAAGTGTCCGAACCTCCCGTATAATGATTTAAATAATGTCATTGACTTATTCCAGAATCATACTCATTGTTATGATATCATATATGGTCATATTCTTAGCTTATTATTAGTAATATTTCATTGCTACTTGTTATTCGGGTGTTTATTACTTTTTGTTCTTATGCGTGTTTTGTCGAATAAATTCTTATTCTTATTTTTAGGTTATAGATACCTCATTTCCAGAATTTTATTAGTGTAATATATATCATATTTATTCAGTCAATTCAATTATGTAATCATTATGAAATGAAAATCATGTAGAACGAGTCGCATCACATCGTGGAGACGGTATTCCGTACGTACACACGAGCGATGATATCGTTCCCATGATCGTGGAATTGTATTTTAGTGTATGTATACTATTTCATAATCAATATCACTTTACAATAATCATATATATTCATTATTTACACCATTATACCCATCCAAGTAAGGTGGTGGTGTAAAATAGATTACACCACGACGTGGAGATGGTATTCCGTACGTACGCACGCGTAGTGATTTTGTTTTCCGTAGGATGGATATATGGTGAAATAGGGTTGTTTCATACTTATAATAACATATCAGTATATGAGTGATACTGATGTTATTAATTCATAATGAAAAAACTAAAGAAGAAGAAGTGGAAGAAGAAATAAATTTGAAATAATCGGTAACAGACATTACCTCTTCTTTGAAGCGCTTCTTTGAGACCTCCTTTTAGGGCACTAAAATTGGTATTTGAAGAAGACCAGGACCTATAGGATGTTTATAGGGAAGTGGAGAGGAGAAATTGGTATGGGTTGTCTGAGCTTGAAGGCTCAAAGTGGTGTGAGGAAGAGAGGGAGGAGGTGCCGTTTTATAAGGGAGGAGAGGGGCACCTTTGAAAAAACTAAAAATATTATTTTATTATAAAGCCATATTCGGTTTTAAATAGCTCCAAATTGATTTATTTATAAACTATGGTGGGAATGGGTATAAATCCTCTCATACCATAGAATTTGGACAAGTTTAGTTTACTATTTTAACCTTATCATTTAGATTTAACTTTAATTTAGATAATTTTACTTTTACCGTGTCTTTTTGTGTTCTTACACTATAAGGTTAATAAACTTACTATAACAAGACAAACGAACCCAAAGTTGTTTATTATTAATACATATAACCTTATATAAGTTATTTGTCAGAACCTTATATTTTTAGGAATAAAATAACAATTAATAATATAATATTTGTTTTAAAAACTATTTATGTCAATTTTGACACTATTTAGTAATTGATTTTTGTGAAAATCATAACAGAATGATTAGTTCGAAAAAAGTTAATTAAATCAATACTAACATGTCATATTAACCTAGAAAATTATTGTAATTCATAAAAAGTCTCAAATTACATTTATTTGGGTATTTATAACATAAATTATGTCAATTTTTCATTAATAAGATAATTACTGCATCATCTTTGTGTCATAAATAATTTAAATTTTTTAAGGTCTAAAAATTACAAATAAAATACCATTATGTAGAAATATTTTTGGATTTCTAATGAATATTTATAGTTGAATTTATCTTATGTATAACCCTATATTAAAATTTATTTACTTATTAAAATTTGATTTTAACTATTTTAACCCTTCTTTAAATAAATTAATAATAAATGTCCTAATCTAATACAAGTGGGCCAAAATGGTCATATTTTACTCCTAAGGTTGTTTTTGGTCTAATTACACTTATCCAATAGAATTAGGACATGTGTTAGGGTAATAATAATATCATTTTTACCCTTAATTACCCTATTTACTTTTAACCGTGGTAATTAAAAGTAAAAAGTTACTATTCACAAAAAATTATTTTCATCTCATTGAACCACATTTTACTTACTAACATCAACTGTGTCTCTCGGATTTTTGAAATTCCACTCATAGAAGCTGTAAAATTAAGTTTTATGTAAATTTGCAAATTCTCCTAGGAGGTGGGTAAAAGACGGTGAAAAGTTCAATAAAATTTTTATATATCTAAAATAATTATAAAATTACTCCAATGAATTACATTGAACTTATATAGGTATTATGTATCAATTTTTACCTTAAATAAATTTAAATAAAATAAATAATTATTTAAATAAAAAGTTGGTTTTTAAATAGTAACGCAGTGTTTTCACTATTCATCAAAAATTGAAGGTTTCCAGAAAAATACCAAAATTTTACCCTAGGCTAATTTAGATATTCCGAATCCAAAAACGAAGTCCATTTTGAAAAATAAAATATAAAAAATTTCAAAAATTGGTTATTACTATTCATAATGGCTAGTTTTAATAATATTTTAATAGCATATCGTTGTTTAGTGAAAATCGGTATTGCGTACGACACAAGCTATCAAGGAAGGTTGTGATTGCGTGTAAAGAAATCCAAGCTAGTGTTGTGTGTAGTGAAATATTCCTTTGTTGATTTATATAAAATAAAAACAAAATATTTCTTATAAAAGTCTTGAGTGTTACAAACACTATGTTACTATTGATGAGAGAGTTGATTGTCCAGATAAAGATTGATTTGTGAGGTCTTGATCTGTCCATGGTGGTACAAGATGGGTTTCAATGTTTACCCACTTGCCCTATAATCAATTTCTAGGTATAACCCATCAAAGATCCTTATCATCAACACCCCCACATGGTGGGCATCGAGTTCCAATTCCTCCACCACCACCAATGGGACAACTTTGCACCCAATGTGGTGGGATAGGAAACAATATCCATCCTTCACAATCAAACAGAAACCAGCATCCCCAAAATATAGGGAAACATTGAATGGAGATACATTCTCTAGGATTCCACCACCGCAAGGCATGCGTTCTCTGCCATGGTCTCCCAATTGGATCCAAAACTTGACCCCAATTTCATACATGTGATCACGTGGCATGTGTTCATAGGGTTCTGTAACATAGATTTCTAGACGACTGGGCTATTTTTGGACATCATATAGACGGTTTATTACATGAAGTATGAGTGGAGGGTTGTGGTTGGTGTAATATAGGAGTCATCGTCGGAGGTGGGAGAGTTAGAGGAATTATTGTTAGCGGTGGGAGAGTCAGAGGCATCATCATCAGAGGTAGTGGAGAAGGTGGTGGTGGGAGAGGAAGAGTTGTGCATGGTGTGTCTGGAGAAGATGGTAGAAGGTTGTGTGGTGATGGCCATGACCTACTCCCAGACCTTTCATTATGACTACATATACAAGTGTCTCAACACTCATTGTAGTTTCCCCATTTATCACTTCAGGGTGACCACCGACCTCTTTAGGGATTGTTGAGTCTGTGAATTTTCAAATTTTGAATGAGAGTACCCATTGTGTTAAACAATGAAATATTTTCATCATTATGATGGTTTATGTTCTTGATTAAGATCCCCAACTTAAATGGGGACCTATTTGAGGCCTGACATCTCGTGAACAAGGATACGTCAATGGGAAAATAATGATTTAGAATAAGGATATGTGAATTGAAACATTATTTTATATATACAAAAATATTTTAATTTATATAGTAAATATAATTAATAATTAATAATATAATTAATATTTAATAATTTATAAACTAAAATTTAAAATTTAAAATAAATTAATAAATTAATGTATATAATTATGAAGAAATACAAATGTATATAATTATAACTATATTTATATAATTGAAAATATGTATATAAATATTTAATTTTAAATATATATAATTATATATAATTATAAATAATTATTATAAAAATATAATTATAAATTTATACTTACATATATAATAAATATATTTATTATAATTTTATAATTATGTAAATATATATATTTTATTTATAATTATATATATATTGAAAAAAATTATGCATATTAATTTATAATTTTAAATATAAATTTATATATATATTTCAAAATTAATAAAAATAAATAATAATAAGATAATTAACAATATTTCATATTAATTTAATTAATAATATAATACTTAATAAGAAATATGCCAATAAATTATGCACACTGTAAAGGTAATGTTTTAAAATAATAAAGTTTTTGTCATGCAAATTAATTTTTGTTAATATATATTTGAGTTTCTTTTCAATTTTCAATAATCTAACATATGTTCAGTCAGAATGAAAAATTTCATTTAGATTTTATTTATAATTTATAATTTATATTCTTTCAAAGTCACATATATGAAACAAAATAACATTTCAGGTTTGTGACATTGATTGCCTATAAATTATAAAGTGTAAATAAAATGTAAATGAAAATTTTTATATTGAATGAACATATAATAAATTATAAAAAAAATGAAAATAATTTTTCAAATAAAAGTTAATGAAAAATAACTTAATGTCACAAAATATCATTGTTTCAAAACATAACAGTTTTACAATTTTTTTTTACATTTCCATGACTACATGAAATGAGATCTATAACAAGAGAATAAATCAATGTTGATGGTGTAGATCCCATTTCTAGTTGTGAAATCAATGTTATAATAATTTATAAGTATAAATGTTATGTTACAAGAAAGCTTATAATATTTAAAAATTACGTATAATATAAGTGGAATTTTAAACTATTCAGAGTTTGTTGTTATTTATTAATATTTCATGTAATTTAGTTTTTGTTTACCTTTTTTAATTAATTTTTATTTTTATAAAACAATAATTAATTATCTCAATATATAGGATTTTTTAATATATATATGATGAAACATCATAATACACCAATGTTGATGCCCCTCAGTACCATAACCCGACATATATACCTCATTCCCACTCCGCATCCGACGTCTCTGTCACTCTAGTGTCCTAGATGTAGCCATGGGTTCCTCCTCTTATGGTTTTGGAAGTTCCACCTCATGCTGGTATGTAGAGGACTACCCAAAATCATATGTGGAGTGTTTCCCAACATCATATATAAATTCATATGGCCCCAGAGATCCTAAATATGGTATAAGTGTGATATCAAAGAAGTCATCATCGATGGGAGTGGGGGCCACCACAATTTGTGGTATCACACCTAGGTTGTAGTCGATTACACTAAGATGAGATAGATATGAAATATGTAGAATATTAACCACTGCCAACTATGAAATATCCTTAGTTTATTTCCCAGGATCATCTCTATGTGGTGTAATAACATTTGTAGGAGCCTCTCTCAGATGACTATGTCCTCACCTCTACCTTCACTGATGTCCTCATATCTATCATTTGGCTGGAGGTGGAGGTGGAGGTGCGCTATCCTCATTAGACACAATAAGGATATCATCATCCCCATGAGCCTTAGCCGAAGCATGTCGATCAAGATATAACTGTGGAACCTCATCATAGAAATTCTCACGTATAAAATAGAGAGTATCTATAAGATCCCCCATTTCTAGGTGAACTACATCCCACCTAATAAATTATTCCTCCTAAGAATTTTTTATATCTACAATATGTTCAAGGTCATTTGAATAAAAATGAAATAACATTCCAATTATTATGAAACATGAGCTCAAAAAATATAATAAATATTAGTAAACATACCAAATGCTAAATTCATATCCACTGACACATAAGGTATATGGTCATGTTCTATCAATACCAATCTACTTAATCCACCTGATCATCTAACCAATAGATTGTTGTGAGATATCTGTGTCGAAAATACCATATTGGGCATGTGTTTCCCAATACTCAATATAACGTGCATGAAACTACATCCAGTCCATCATTTTTCTACCAATAATCAAAATGGAATGTGATCCATCAACTTCACATGGTTCCATAAAGATATTATGTATATAGAAAAATTGGAACATGATTCAGTCTGTATGGTGACACTGAATGATGTGGAAGTGGATGAGTGACACTACTACACCATGATCTCCAATCATAGCTATGCAGTATAGTGGAAGTGATGCGTAGAAAAAACCTATATACGGGGTCCATGAAAACTAAAATGTAAACTAAAAAAGAATTCATAAATTATAAGTATAATGTTACTAAGATAAAATTGAAATATATTAAAAATAATAAAAAATTTAATTTTTCTATAAAAAAATTAGGGTTTAACATACATTAGTAGCTGTATAACATCAATATCTATCAAAATCTATGCACACTATGTCTCGGAGAATGTTTATAACACAAAACTTGAATCCCCCTGGTTAAAAAGAAGTAATATATTATAAGTTTATAAATGAAATTAATATATTTACTAAATAACTCGAAGTAATGAAGTAAACACACCAACACCCCTAATAAAAGTCATTAAATAAGCATTGTGGAAGGGGTGATACAAATCTAGTAGTAATGCAAGAAAACACTTTCAGGACCAAATCTACATCAAATCCATAGAGACTATAATATTTTTCACATCAGATCGATAGCTGGTTCAAAGACATATATACAGATGTGACAATACAGGGGACCCCCAACTTTATCTACCTATTTGTTCAAGATCCTCAAGCAATGGAAGGTACATCATGTGTACCTAGGTGGTGGAGTAGTCCACACACAACATGACTCTGATCAATCACATAATATATAGACATATGTTTTGAATAATAGTCTCCTTTTCTATATCATCAAGAATGAATGAAAAGTGCTCATTAAGACACCCCATGTGCATGCAGGAACCTTGGAGGACACGTGGAATGCTGATGAAGTCAACACCTAGTAGATGGTGTATGACCGCACACCAATTTCCAATAGTGCCTCCTGTAACTTCCTATTCATGGATGGGTAGATATGTAGGTGATTCTATCAAATGAAATGGCCATCTCCCCCGCAGGGAGAAAAAATTTGTGTGTCTATGGCCTCCATATCTCAACAAGTGTAGCAATCAAGTGGTGATCAATGCTCTTAAAGTTGAACATGTTGAATCCATAAAATCCAGCATGTATGTGGTATGAAAAAATATTCATAGAGGTGCATCATGATTAAAACAATGTTCTCTATGAAAAAATTTGTCTAATAGGTCTCCGCACTAACACATCGCATGACAGGTGTGACTTCTGGGCATATAACAAACGCTTCTATATTTGAATGTATGAATAGTGAACCTTAATTTTGATAGCTATTTAACTCATAAATATTTTTATAATTTGGTATAATATATTTTTTAAGTTTGTTTTTTTTTGTTTTTCATAAATATAATGTATTTTATTTCAAGTGACATCATATGTACTTGGATTTGAAGTTATATTTAAGAGAAAGTAACACTTGGGGATAAAATTAGATATACACTTATAGAGAACAATAGAGAAACATAAGAATGTGATTGTAAAATCATTGCAAAATTTAGAAAGGATTTTCACACATATTTATAAATGATTTATAATCAAATCATTGAGAACATTTTTAAATGATCAAAATGTTTTAATCTAAAGTTTTAGTTAATTGGACATGTGTATAAATTGAATGTTTTTGTTTTAAATAATTTTAATAGAAATTTTTATTTGGAAACTGAATTCAACCCCCTCTTGAGTATTATACTCCGACCAATAAATTGTGATAATGAAAAAAATGACTACATATACAAAATTTTACATTAACTGATAGTACATGAATCATTTTAAATATTAGATAATTGCCTTATGTGTCTAGGGAAATGTGTCCTTGTATGACCTTCATGGATTCATATGTTGTACCTCTATCCAGGTGCCTATTCAATGGGTCAATCCATCTCATTCCGAATACAAGTCGACTTTTTTCTCCCTTTTGGTCACAACCTAGTCATGATTGCTAGAAGCATTTGTGTTCCATCAAACAGCCAAAAATTATGATATTCCCCAATAGGAATCCATGAATAAATGTAGCAATCATTAATATTCTCAAGTTTATAATCTGGATCAATGAAGTGATCCCAATATAAGTGTATAAAATGATATGTTTTGATCACATGGGCACAATGATATTGTAATTCCTAAAAGTTTCCACAATCATCGAAACACCAATCCAATAAAATGAATCAAACATGACCACTTTTACCATCCATAGAATCATGGTGATAAATAATCTTCAATATTTTCTCTCTATGATCAAATTAAGTGACTCAAAATGGTGCAGCCTCCTCAAGAACTCTATTTATCTTGTACTAGAAATGGTGACTATATACCATCCCTTTATTCATACCCTCTTCATACTATTATTCTAGTTTCACAAAACACATTAAACTGTGATATAATATCTCCTATACCAAACCTATTGTATACATTTGAAAAATTATACTAATATTATATTTTAATTGAAACTCTATTAATTATGATATAATCTAATATTATTAATTACCTATGATGGGAAATTTCCAAACCCCCTTGAAAAATCCAATTATAAATTCTATGATGTTGGTCATCATATGTCCATATCTTCTACCATCATCATACACAAACAACCTTTTATGATTTGGAATTTGCATTATGTAATCATAAATATGTAGATTATCTCTGTGAATATCTTGGAGACGCTCCAAAATCCATTGTTATTGAGGATTGTATGCTAAAAAAATAATTAATTGAAACACATATGACAATAACTATGACAATGATTTTTAAAATAAAAAATGATATTCATACATTTTTTATGATTTCATTCTTCATGGACTCTTCCTTGTACTTCTTTTGAAAATTTCTAGAAATGTGTCAAATATAATATTGATGATGGGAATATGGTGGTCTACATGGCTGAACTTCAGACTTTACTACCTCCTTTATTTATTGATAATAATATAAAATAAGAATAATCCCTTCTATGTTTGTAAAAAATTCTCTAAGGAATGCTAGAAACCAGCTCCATGATGAAAAGTTCTCCTTCTAAATAATAGTAAATGCCAAAGGTATAGGGGATCAATTACTATCTAATGTGGCAGTAATCAATTGATTTATGGTATAAATTCCTTAAAAAATGTGCCATAAATTGGTATAAAATTCCTATAATGTCTAAAAGAATCCACACTTAGTAAAAATGTAGAAAAAATATATCAAACACAACCATTGACTGATTAACTTGGTTGTGTTGTTTAAAATATTCAATAGTATGTAACTGAGATATAATTTTATTTAGAGGTTTAAAAGCTCCATCAGGTATGGTAAAACTCAATAATAGTAACCACAGTCATTGTAAACTTTCACAATATCCTTATTTCAGGTTTTCTTATGCCTTCAAATAAGATATTAGATACCCAAAATGATGTTTGATTCTCTCCACCATAAGAGCGATAAGAATGTATTGACATGATCATATCATTACAACAATAATAGTTGAGACAAACTTAGTATCTAATAATGAGTGTTCCTATGATAAGATTGGGTTCATAAATGTGTGTAGAGTAAATATAATGATGTTCCCATAGTTTTTGTTTTTATCAATTAGAGTTCCCAAATGAATCTAATAGTTTGAATCATATTTTTCACACCGAATCACATAATAATATCTCTTTAACTTTTATACTACATAATTGTAATGTATTTCAATGTGATATTGTTTATCACTTTTTTCATTAATTCTTTGTTTTCAAAATCTCATATAATATATAGAAAACCTTTATCAGACACTTGATTTATTACAACAATAATTCATAGATTATTTTTACTAGGACTAATTGCTGACTAATCAAATTATGTAATGTGATTCATGCTTTCGGTCGACCATGATTCCAATAGTGGAAGATTTTTAAAAGGTTGGTCGAACCTCACTAGAGTGGGAGAGACTGTTTTTCGAAAAGATCTTCCTCTTCAAATTATTCTTCATCTTATTTCTCTAAAAATTTATAATACTGAAAATTATCAACCAAAACATCTTAAGTAAGTAGAGGACTATCCATGGAAACATCACTTCCTTTGTAAGACATCAAAACTTGATGATATGAAACGATGGCCTAAGGATATAATGGAATAACTACCATTGTGGATTGAACTTCGTAATGTGTCATATCCTAAGGATATACCATTGTATCATAAAGTTGAGATGGACTAACTTCCAATGTAGATGGAACCTCCATTTTATCTATAGTGACATACAACTCTATTCTTCGATTATTAGGTTAATACTTAACTAATGAAAGTATGTGTTCCCATTCTTCATCATAGACTACTATATAGCCTACATCAACAAAACTATCATTAAATTTTAGATGTTTTTATATTATAGAATCTTTCAATTGATTCACCATCAGTTTTAGCTTTTGATAAATTTTTATTTCAAAAGATTCCAAATTTGTATAGTCTCTAAGCATCACAACTGTTTCTAGTTGTATAATATAACAACATCCTTATTGATTCCCAATTATTTTACCATTTCAATAAATATAGGAAGCCAAACGTTTTTATCTAAAATAATCCATCTTTATTAATTAAACTAGATCAATGAAGAAAAATATTAATTTCAAATATTTCAACATTTATATGGAATATCAAACATAGTATTTGAGGATGATTTAAGCTCACCATATTATCTCAGGATATTCCTTTTTATATATGAATTATTCTAGTAATTTAGGTTGTAATACTATTCCCTCCACCAAATTAATATTTTCAACCAGGGCATGAAATTTCCTTAGATATACAATGAGAAAGTAGAGTGCAAAGATCAAATATATTAAAGCAAAGATTTATTTTCATTTAAAATCACTACATTTTGGTTGTAAGTACTTAAAGTGTTATTTTGAATTAAAAAAATCTTTTTAAATAATATTTCCTAAATAAGGAGTAATAGAATGTGGATACTATGTTCGAATATTTATGTTTGAAATAATTTCATTTTCGACACTTACAATGTTTTAAAAGGTTAGATTTCATTATAAAAAATTCCATTAATTTTTCATTTATTTTATTAAGAATACATGTTAAATGATTTATTTTTAATTTATAGATTTTTTATGTCCCAAGAAATTATACTAAACATGATCTATGAAACTTATAAATTGTATGGGAGAATCATTTCATAGGTATGATTGGGTTTTAGTTTACATATTCAATACATTATAAAGTTTAAATTTCAAAATGTAAATGTTTGTGTTTCTGGTGCTATTGTTTTTCTATTTCTGCTATACTATTGTACATTTGAACTTACAGAGGATTATATTTATATAATTGTATGAATAAAATTGTTTTTCATATCTGTTTATATATAATCGACGTGGAAAACATTTTAGTCCTATTTTTCTAGTATGTTTTTTCATAATCGGCATGAAAACACAATTAAAGCTTTATAACATTAGTTTTTTTATAAAAAATGACATGATAATTTTTTTACGATGTTGGTTATTTTTTAACCAATGTGGTAAATAAAATCAAAATTTATTTTTTTGGAGATGGTTTACCACATTGGATATTTCATAACCAATATGGGAAACCATCTCCAAAAATTGTTTTTAGTTTTTTTTAACATCGGTTTTTTAAAATGTCAATGTTAAAATATAATAAAATATTATTTATCATGTTATTTATTAGAAAACCTATGTGATAAAGTCTTTATAACATATTTTTTCTAAAAAAACTGATGTTATATTTTTTTTATCACGTCGATTTTTTATAACCAACATGATAAACCTCCTCAATATTTTTATATTTATAATGTTGGTTATTTTTAACTAATGTTAAAAATATATTTACAATGTCACCTACAATATCATCATGGTGTAACAAAATTTAAAAAACAAAACAATGATGTTAAAACCCTTTTTTTCAGTAGTGATTGTATGACTGGAATGACCCAAAGTACATGTTTTCAGTTTAAAATTGTCATTTTAGTTAAAAAGATGTGTCACTCATTGAAAAACTAGAAAAAAATTTATATTTTCTTGATATTTTAGAAAGACAATCTATATAACATTTTTGATGTGTAGGAATCAGCTGCATGTCAATCTAACACATAGTGTGGCTGGTATGTCTCAATGCACATGTTTTTATTTAAATTAATATTTTATTTCAAACACATGTTGCATACTTAAAAATAAGAAAAAACAATTTTATTTTCTTGATATTTTAGGAAAATGTTATATAAATCATTTTGATGTGTATGATTCAACCATAGAGTAATCCAACACATACTGTGTCTGGTATGAATTGAACTGTATGGTTTCAGTTTAAAAGTGGCATATTATTAAGGCATTGTTTTACATTTATGTTGAATTTATTTTTTTACAGTATTATTTTCATAAGACTTGATTTTTGTAGAGGTACACTATTTTTCTCTAGATGGGGTGGTTTGTTTGGAAAATCATAGCATGAAAAGAATCTTTTGAGAGGGGGTTGGGGTTTCAAAGATAATGAAACATTAATGTTTTTGAATTTATTTATGTTTCTGAAAAACTCTTTGTATCAATCAAATTTTAAAAGCCAATGTTTGAATTGGTTGTAGTATAACATTTCTCTACTACATATCACTCTTTTAAAAGTGATAGAAATTGGATTTATCAGTGCCAAAAAAGTACTGTTTAGATAATTGAGGTTAAAAGGACCAACCTTTATCAATGCTAAAACAAAAACATAAATAAAGGATCTATTTATTAGTGATTTTATTTAAATACGCCCCCTATCAATGCATTTTTTAGTGCTTATAAAATTTGAAAAAATAATAATTAAGCACTTTCCACCCCCACAACCCACTCTCACTCTCATGCAAGCCCCTTTTTCAGTTCTCATAAAGACCCTTTTCCAAAGCATTTTCATTTCCTACCTTCCTGTTTACCCCCTGCGCATGCCTCGAATAAATCATGTGAACTCCCACGTGAAATTAAAAATCCTGTACCACAACCTCATGCTAGTTTTATTTCATATATGAAAATATTTCTATTTATTTATATATATTTATGTAAATTTATTGTATTCATATATTCATATAATTATTTTTAAATACATTTATAAAATATATATTTGTGTGATATATATACACATACACACACTTATATTTATATAAATATATTATATATTACAATTCATTTATATATGTTAGAATATAAATATAAATATAGAACCGTTTATTAATACACATAGAAATATATATAAAAATTATATATACTTTTGTATAAGTATATATATATATATAATTTCATATATTTTTTTTAATGTAAAAAATGGTTAGATATATTTTTTAAATAAAATGGATAATTATTATTTCCATATGGTTTATATAATTATTTTTAAATACATTTCAAAATATATTTAGATATTTTATATTTAGATATAAAATTTTTACATTACATATATATTTATATGTTTATATATTTACATGTATATTTATACATATTTACATATAATTGTATATTTAGATATAAATGTCTTATAATATATTTATAATTTTTTATTTTAAATATGTTTATATACTATATTCATGGATAATGGAATATTAATAAAAAAATACTTTTATTTATTATGTATTTACACAATATTGAAACACAACCACACAAACACATATGCACATATTTACACACACATACAAACATTTATATTTTTCACATAGACACACAAAATATTTACATATATATATTTATTTACATATATTAGAATATTTGAAAAAATATATATTTTTTTATGGAAACACATATTTATATAAAAGCATTAATTATATAGGTATATATATTAAGGCATTTTTATAAGGTAAATAAATGGATAATTTTTTTAAATAAAATGAATAACAAATATTTACTTCCATATGTTTTATATATTTAAAAATATATTTTTATGTAAATATGTTTAAATATTTATTTATAAAATTGATTTATTATATGTAAATATAAGAAAATTAGAATATATTATATTATAAATAAAACTAAAACTAAAATATGAAAACTGATTATATTTCAAAACCATAATATCTTTATGAATTTAAATTGTGAGAATCAATAGAAAATTACTATTTTTTTAATTATTTTAGAAACTATTTTTTCACTAAATATCTTATATATTAAGTGTAAATGCATTTTCAGTATTGGATAAATAATATTTAATAAAATATATTATATTTATATTAATAAAAATGTTTTTATTTTTTGTATTATTATTTAGATAATATTTAATTCCAACAAAGAATTATTTAGAGAATATCAAGCTGAATCCCCCATATTATGAAATCAATGCATCTCTGTTTTAGGTACTAATTCTATTTCATATTCATCCCCACATTCTCTATTAACAAATGGATTTGGTTTAGATATACTAATTTGGAATCACATATAGATCTTTATGGGCTTTATGTTTCCAGGTTAACTTATTAAGATAAACAAACATCATAGGGTCATAACATTATTTTATCACTAGTGTTTTATTTTTTATATTTTATGGTTTTATGTTTTTAAATCATAGATTATGTCATGTTGAAATCCATGATGGGTGGTATCACCCAAATTTACCCATGTTTTTAGGGTTGAAGTGGTCACTTGTAGTATGGATTTGGTTCTCTAATCCTGAGATACCAAATAAGAAACCTAAAGACACATAAATTATAAATAGGATATTTGGATATGATGTGGACAACATTGGGTTTTATGAGATGGTATAAATTAACACTAAGAGACCTAAGTAAATTTAATTTAAAATAAAGGGATGATCATAGTTTATTACATGGTATGGATTGGATGAAATTGTTTTAAATTATTTCAATTTCATCAACTCAATCAGGATTCATTCATTGAAATCAATATGACCTAATCAATTACTTGTTTAACACATTAACATACACATTATAATCACTTATCAACATGGAGGATCATTTTCATGAACACTACTTGGTAAAGGATCATATTTTCACAAAAAAAGTGTGGCTATAAAATCCAATAAGAAATAGGAATATAGAAAACCATTGAATTAAAAGTTTAAATAAAAGAAATTATTAAAAATTTATGGTGTTAGAAATAACATCCAATACATCCCACTAATACTAACTTAGATTATCCCATAAGAGGGTTATCCCTCCATTGATTCTATGCTATTAAAGAATTCAGGAAGTAGCTTTTGAGGGTGAAATTGAAGAAGAATAACGGTGAAATAATGAATAATCCATCATTGAGTAAAGGATTTTTCTCTTCTCTAGGTGAATAAATCCACAACTCAATGAAATGGTATCAACGTGTTAACGAAAATAACAGAAAATGAGAGAAATAAAATGAAGTTTTATAAATATACTAAGGTGATTCTAATAATATACAATTGAAAGAAGAATGTTCCAAAGGAAAAGTGGCAACATAACATTAAAATGAAACAAAAACCAAGAACCCTCTAACTCCTTCACCACCACTAACTTCAATAGAAATTTCAGTAGGATTGGATCAATCCCCAAATATTTCAAGCCTTCCCAATTTATTATGGTATTCCTAGGGTTGTTTAATGTTTGTTAAATGTGGACTTTTCCACCATTAACCTAAAATGAAATCCATCTTGCATTCCTCACACACATGTGTCCAAACGGGCTTCTAGAAGGATGAATTTACATGGTACACCGAATAAGAAGTTGAATCCCCATATTTCCCCTAAAATATTGTAATATTTAATCCCAATTTGATATTTTTTTGATATATGATCAAAATAGTGGGATGTTCTTCTGGGCCATAAAATCTAAACTATAATTTCATCTTTAAATTGGGCCACATGGAACACTCTTCAAAACATTGAATTATCCAATGTAAATATTTAATTAAATGTTTCCCATGATATCATATATCTCTAGTTAAAAATTTAGCTTCATTTAACCTATGAAATTTCAGAAACATGCAGATAATTGGCATGTAGTTGAGTTTTCATCACCCTGAATTTGTTAGCATGAAGGACCATTTTTGTGGTCTTACAATGTGATTATACAAGTGATACAGAAGAATGAAATATTCCCAATGAAAAATTAAATATGAAAATGAAATATGAAATTCAAATCAAGAGTAGTGTGTAATTAACAATGTGTCTCAAAATGTACCATGAAACAGTGTGCTTTAATAAAGGATTCAAATCATGACATGAAATAGCGTTCAAATTGTAAAATTCACTAAAAATGGTGTTTAAGAATAACTAATAACATGAATATTATAATATATACAATTAATATTATCTTATTTAAATAGATAATTAATGGGGTTACTGTTATATTGATTTTTTTTAATTTTGTAAATTTAAATAGTGTAGATTCTTTGGATTTATTCACATCTTGATACTTACCTATAATTTTATTTAATATAGGAGTTATGATAAAATTGTGAGTTTTTATATACAATATAAACAACTATAAGAAATCATAAAAACATAAATGGTTTTAATTTCCAATGAACAACTAGAAATGAACTATTTTCTAAAGGGTCTTTGAGTTTGTGGAAAGATAAGGTCGATAGCTTTATTTTCAAAAGATTCCTCTCAAGATCAATTTCGAGATCTATTTTTAGAATTTCTGTTTCTTTGTGAAATGGTTTTGGAAATTGGATCCAAATTTTTTATAAATATATTCACAATTGTTTTGGATTTTTTATCTTGAATTTGTTAAATGTACATGTATTTATGCCTTTAAATCATATATTTTTCATGTTTATTCACCATAAATTATTTTCTCATGTTCATGTGTATCTCCATTTTTTTATTTTTTATCTCTTTTATGTAAATTTTTTTCCCATTTCCTTTTCTTCTACATTTTTTTCATAGCAATATCGCTTTGGTTTTTTTCTAAATTCTCTAATTGTAAACAAAAATACTCTAATGAAGGTGTTATTTCCAATATTCTCCATGTTTCCTATATTATTATATAATAAATTTTGAGTTTCAATCTCTCTAATATTATCCTCAATAATAAACTCTCTCATATTTTCAAATTTTTCTTCAAATTCATCTGTTAAAATATATTTTAAAAAACTTATTCTCATTGTTTTCATGTACACTTAACTAATATTGATCTTGTCTTGGATGATTTTATATATCAAACCACAATTAAATCAAGGATTATTGTTCATATGTATCAAATAGGCCATGTTTCATTAATATTCCATCATTTATTAGAGTCCATCTCACTCTATGTACAAAATGTTTCTTTTAGATACAATAGTTTATATGTTTTTATATAAATAAATGATATTATAGGAAATGAGTGATTTGAATTTCATAGTTTTTTAGTGATTAAAAAATTCCCAGAGGTATGTTTTGGATAATACCTTTACTCTATAAATATATTTTTTATTTTATAAAAAATTTCTTCTTATTTTATACATTTCAATCATTTTTCGTAGCAAGTTGATGAATTAGAGATGTGAAAATGGGGTTTATTCCGGTTATGATATGATCTTCTTACACTATTTAAGTAGTTTTTGATGAATCTATTTGAGTTTTAAAAAACCACTATTTTTGTTACATCATTATGGATTTATAATAAATTAGTTTTAAGGATATTAGTGTTATAGTTAGTAGAAACAAGAAAAATGAAATCAAAGCCTTTCCATTACAATTTGTATTGAATATTTTTGAGGTAATTTATAAATAATATTTTGGGGATGAAACAAAAATAAAAAACTAAAAAATTTACCCATTTTTATAATCAGATAATTTCTAATGATTTTTCTTTCAACCTTTAATACATTCATTATATTGTATACATATTTATTCAATTTTCACGTATCTTTTAATTTTGGATTTAACCTATTATATATTAATCATTGAGTTTTAAATTTGTAACTAATCAATTTTACTTACTTTACAAATGAAATATATTACTATAAATTTATTATTTAGTATTAAGTATATTAATTTCAAACCTGAATTTATTTCCCTCTCATGTTGGAAAATATTTTTTTCTCCAAAAGCCATGTTCATCTCTAATCATTCCTATAAGTATATCATCAAAGTAGTTTCTCCATCTCCAATAGATGATATATATGTTCTATTAATATTTATTCCAAAAAACCATGGTGATTCACTATCTCTAATTAAGGCTACCCATTTCACAATATTCTAGATTTGATCCATTTCCACTCTAGGATATATATTTCTCACCTGTAAAAATCCTATGGTAAAATTTCACCCAATTAGTGTAGTTTCTATATAATGTTTCATATTACATTTTATTCTCTACATTTGATTTCACTTAACTTTTCTTAAAATTTCACACCACTATCTTCTTCCTAGGAATTGATCCGCTTTGATTAACAAATAAAATAGAGATAAATTGATTCCCATTCAAATCAACTTTACTTGTGGAGTTATATTTATATGAGGTCAAATTCATTTTATGTTTTACTTCACCATGACCCATACAATTTATTCTCCTTGTTAAATCATGTATGTTCTATGAACCCTCTATCATTAAATTTTCATATTATTTTTCATATAATTTTTAATTTTAGTAATGAATTATTTAGAGAATCACAATTCAGAGACCCCATATTAGGTAATAAATGCATCTAAATTTTAAGTAACGGTCATATTTCATATTTATCCCATGATTCTATGTTAACCAATGGAATTGGGTTATATATTCTAATTTGGAATCACATATAGATATTTCTGGCATTCATATTTCCAAGTTATCTAATTTGAATGTATTACTTTCACAAGGCCATAGAATTATTATTTCACTGGTGCCTAGATTTTTTTTATACTTTTTGGTTTTTTCTTTATATATCATGGTTATTTATGTGTTGAAAAATCATGATGGAGTTCCTTTTATTTTATATTTTCTTTTTTAAATAACAATAACATGGATTCTTGGGTTTCCTTCATGTTTTGATACTTATTCTTCATTTTATTTCATATAAGAGTTACGAATTTCTTGAATGCATTGATATGAAATATACATGGCTCTAAGAGACCATGAAAAACATAAATGGTAGTTGCATATCTTATGGATCCTAGGCTCCCTCACATTTTTATCCCATTAAAACTTATATATAGGAGGTTCATCAATTAACTTCTATTCTAATATGAGTAGGATGGATTAATCCACACAAGGGTCATTCTTTTGAGGCCTTGGAACATGTGGTTACATACTAGAACTAACAATAGAGGTATTAGAGTGAATAATATCCCCCATATAATTTATAACCATTTTGGTATACATTACTCATAAAACACTAATGACACTTTTTCTTTTCCTAAGGAGGGAGGTGGAATACACATTTTTCTAACTAATACAACAATATGAGAGTAAGAAAGGAAGGATCCCACCACTCTATATCCCAAACATCAGAGGGTTTCCCAACCAGTATGTGAGTTGATCAATCCCACCCCTTCTCTCCTAGGAACAGTTTGGACAATTTGATTCCCACACGAGTTTTAGACAATCATTACTTACCTTTATGTAAATAATGAAATATAAACTCTTTACCCTTCTCACTTATATGTATCCCATTTTATCCTCCCAAAAACATAAGGATTATTACTCTCATGACTTTGATTGAGACCCCATATTTTGCTTGGTGTGTTTCAGGAACTCTCATTTCCATTGGTACTATCACTAGTAGTCAGATATTTCCTCCCCATAATAAATAACCATATTAAAGTGGTACCCAATATGATACAATTTTATATAGAGGTCATCCTCATGTCAGAGTATTCCATCACCTTAATGGTTGTCCTCTTTGTTGAGGGACTACCAACCATTGTGGAGGTATTCCATGAGACTCCAAAAATAATGCCCACATATTGGGTCCACATAACTCCTAAAATCACATTCATGGGAAAATTATATATATAAATCGATGTTAGAATAGGGAAACCAATGATAGGTATCTAATTATATTTAATAATGAGGTACATATAATGATATTAAAGAGATAAATTATCACCTATGTTTCCAATGTCAGGGGCATGTTCCATTCGATAGGGAATGAAAATTCTTGAGACCAACGTACACATGTTCCCAAAGTACTTTTATAAATAACTTTATAATGTGTATTATATGGATTATTTATAGGGGAATTCCATATTCCACCCCTATAATTTTCATCATCCCTTATTCCCAATTATACATTGGGGGTATGAGATATGTTAATATCTGAACAAGAGAACATGTGCATGGAGAAAATATATGTTGAGCCACATGAACCAAGCACTACCCCTCAACATGAGTATAAAGATTCCCCCACCTGCATGATATCTTTTTTGAAACATGATACAAATCAAAAAAAATATTTTGGCTTTGTGACATGTGTTTTAAACTAAAATGACACTTTTATATTAAAAACACTAACTCTGAGTCGTACTAGCCACATCTTATATTTAATTGAAATGCAGTCAATTCCTACAGTTCACACATAAATTATGGATCATTGTACTAATGTTTCATGAAAATCCAATCTCATTTTCTTAATTTGTATATACAACACATGTTTAGAATAAAATAATAATTTTAAGGTAAAAACAAGAAATGGAGTTATACCGACCATATCCTCTATAATATTAACATGGGGTTGATTCCTACACATCACAAATGAATTATGGGTCATCTTCCAAAAGTATCAAGATAATTTGAGCTAGTTTTCATAGTTTTTATTATGTGATGTGTGTTTTAATCTAAAATGGAACCTTTATATAAGAAATATTCACATTGAGTCATTATAGAGAAATTTTACGTCATATTGACACATGTTTGATTCCTACACATCACCCATGAGTTATGGGTCATTTACCTAATGTTTTAAGACAATTTGAACTTGTTCTCTAAGTTTGGGATATGTTATGTGTGTTTTAGACCAAAATAAAGTTTTAATGTGAAAAATGAAATTTGAGTCATATCAGACACATTGTATATCAAATTGATGTGTGGTGAATTCCTACACAAAATAAAAACGAATTATGGATCCATTTTCCAAAGTATCAAGAAAATACGAGTGTGATGTCTCCAACCTAATTCATATAAAATTGATCAATCTAGTTTTTCATAAGGGCACAAGCACACCTACCCATATTCTAAAGTCTTATGACTAGGAACAAGGGTGTATGGTGGTTTGGTGGGGAGACTATACCCTCTTTATCAGAGTCATAACTAGTAAAAGACTACTAAACACAAAAAAATAATGACAACACACTATATCCATCAAAATATTAATAACAGACATAAACTAAAACAATATAATGTACAAACGATTTCATGATGATACAAAATATGTAGTAGGAAATACATATTAATAGGCATAAAAATAGTACCACTATGAAAAAAAGAAAAAAAAGAAAAAAAAACTATATCAATGAGCATCTTGAGAACTGGTTTAGTCCTCTACTCACAACCCAAAAAGAGATCAAGCATCCATAGCTGAATGCTTCCATTTATCCTTACCTATATCCATGAAATATATCAATGTACCAAATGGTTTCCTGAATAGGGTGTAATTAAAATTCTATAGGCCACTAATAATTTTGTAAAATGAAAATCTAATCTGTGAACATAAAATGTAATAGTGTATAGGTACAACTAATATAATGTAGTAAAGTAAAAGAAACCATGTCAGGCTCAGGCCCCCCATGGGATACTCGACCGACCAAACCAGCTTCAGTCTAAGATGAATGTCTCTGAGTATATGACCTTTTAATTCGACTAGGGACCCAAGGAATGTAAACAAGTCATCCTAGTATATGAATAAAAATGGATCCATGGAATACCCATGGATTCCATGACTTTAAGAAGTCAAATCCACTTGCAGTTATAAATTGTAATATTGGGATATTTGGTTTTGAGTGTAATCCAAGGATTAACCCTCATTATTCCACTTTTAAATGATTTTAACTAATATTGGGTATCAAGTCTAAGTTAATCTCCTTAAATACTTGATTGTAACCCAAGGATATAATCTGAACATTTCATGTCTGAGTACATCATGTCGAATCATGGTAGCTCATCCCAATCATTCTAATTATTCAGAGTTTGTAGGTGAATTTTTAGTATTAGGATGAGGAATTCATGAATCTAATACATTGATGGAATACATGTTGGTTTAACCACTTTTCATTGGCTTCAATGAATCTAGTTTCATACCATGAGTTCACTCAAGAAATTCCTAAAGGAATCCAAGACTTACCCAAGGTAAGAAACACCTTTTGTAATGTGTTTGAAGTCTATAACAGAAACTAAAGCATGATTAATAGTTATTTATAAGTACAAGTGAAGTATCCATATCATTTAATAGTTAAAATAATTTAATTTTTTCATTCCATCTATATGTGGAAATCAAAACACACTTTTGGTGTGTTTTGGTTAAAATTCATGAATTTTTGTCATGGAAATTTAGACAAACCCCATGGGGTGGTTCAAGTTGATTTCATCAACCACAAATAGTTTCAAAGGGTCTCTTGGAATATCTGGGTTAAGTTATTGTCATTTAATTAATGGTTTTACATATTTTAGTGGCAATTCATGGAAAGTACGATGTTCAACATAATGGAACAAGTTACAAACATTGACACTTTTAGGAAAATTAAATAGACCAACTAACTAATCCATATTAAAGATTCCTTATCATACAATAGTATAAGATTTTGGATAAAATGAGAGAAAATATAAGACAACGCAAAATACCTAAAAATATGGTATAAACATTATACATGGAAAAAGATATTTGGATGGAAAGGAAAAGTGAGATAGGATAACAACAACATGTTAACCTTTTAAAGGGCGTTCAAACATGACTAATAAGAAAGTAATTGAATACTGAATGAGGGAGATCCATTAAAAACTCAAAAGTGGGAAGGAGAGAGCCACAATGTCTACCTATGTGTAAATGATAGAGGATATGATATTTTAGTTTTAAATTAAAAGTCCATGAAATGATATTTTGCATTATTTTTAATATGGAACACTATTTACCCATACAGTTGGGAAAACTATGCACCAAATGTGTTCCCCTACTGTCTAAGAGTATAACACCTCACATAGTTTAGGTGCTTGGTTAGAAAAACAATACATGGTGAACCTATAATAAATTTCAGAATTCACATGGTTTCAATATATATTTCACTTGGTTTATAAAACTACAATCTTCATTTTTTGGGCCACACGGTTGAGGGGCATGATTAGTGAAACTGTATACTAACCACGTGTCTCGTCTTTATTTTCTAAAAACCATAACATCTGGCCCTAAAACCATTTTGAATGCCCCCATAATATATAATAATCCATTTAAAACATCCATTTGATGAAAAAGGTGTTTTCAAATATTTTAAAATGGTTTATACCTTAATAAAAAACCAGGATCTTACAACCTCCCCTCCTTAAGACAAATATTCCTCGAGTTTCACTTTTGAGGGTGGTTTTTTTGAATCCAAGAATAACTCTGAATTCTAAGAACATACATCGTACTCCCATTACCACATATACCTATGTATATGATCACACTTAAATAACATCAAAACTAGAGGAATCATCATACCTCATAGAGTTTTTAAGATACTATCGATTATATGATCTATATACTTCTTAAAAGAAGTATCAACCTCTAACTGATTTTCCTCATGATCAAAGACATGAGTTGGGTCAGATTAATAATGGTGAAGTTTATAAACAAGGAAGAAATAATACATAAACTTGTACATGTGAGGAAGAGTTATATGATATGAAACTAACCCGGTGCCTATAAGATCTTAAAATATCTGATGAATCTAGGTGCCATCTTACTCTACATTTGAATCTATCAATGAACCAATCAAAGAGAGACTTGAAAGAATAACTAATACCCAACCTTAAAATCCATATTTTAGTGATGAAAATTCACATATAAATTCTACCTAGATATATCCATTTCCATACATTTTATGATTAGATATATCTACTCTAATGTTTCTAGAATGAGACATGGTCCCAGTAGTGCTTCCACCCCAACCTATAACAATCATAATGGTTGATGACATGAACTATTTTATAAAGCCTCATAAGGATCCATTAGGATAGTCATTGAAAAATATTTATTATAGGAAAACTCAAAAATATGAAATTTATTTTCCCAAGTACCTCCAAAATCTAGGACAATGCACCGATCATTTCCTCTAGTTCCTATATAGTGTGCTCGAATTGACCATCAGTCTGAGGGTGGTATGCTATACTCAGTAGTACCTATTATATAGGATCCTTCTACAACCCCGAATAGAACTGAGAAGTAAATAAATCAGCCCTATTAGATACAATGTTATGTGGAATCCGATGTAGGCATATTATCTCTTTTACATATATCCTTCTAATCTCATCGACTAAGAAGGTCTCTCATATTGGCAAGAAGTGGGTGATGTTCATTAGCCTATCCAAAATCACCCATACAACGTCACTACCTCAGCCTGTCTCTGGTAACCTTATCAGAAGTTATATAGTGATTTCAACCCATTTCTATTCTTGTATGTATATTATCTATAAAATGATAGTGGGCTGTTGGTGTTCTAAATTCACCTGTTGACAGGTGGATGACCGAGTAACAAGGCCTTTGATCTCCTTTATCACCCAAGTACACCAATATTGGCAGTGTATGCCGAGATACATATTTGTGAGTATTGGATTTATTTCCCAATCAAAAGCATGATATTATTTAATTAGTTCCTATCACATAGCTATATGAACCCAAATAAGTCCCTTGATATGCATGATATCATATTTATCATAACCCAACCAAGTGGTGGGTCCTCACCAGAAACATATTCCCTTAGCACCAAGCCTTTGGGATATGAATCCTCTCTCCTTATCACTCAATCTAGATGTGATGAATCCATTTATAAATCCCTGAGTCTTGGATTCCCATGAAATAATTTGACTTTTAGATGCATTTAATAAAGAATAGCCATCAACTTTCATTCACTACTAGATTCTTGAATAGATTGAGTATGGGTATTTTGGAATAATGATTTAGCAACTAAATTACCTTAACCTTGAATATAAGTGAGAAAAAAGTTGAAATACTGGAAATATGAAAACCATATCCACTAATATAGGTTCAATTTTCATTGAGAGAATATGTATTTTAGGATCTTATGGTATGTGTATACCACAAACCTGTCTACTAGAAGATAATTTAACCAGAAACATAGGGAATGAACAATAACTACAAACTCAAGGTCACGTTTTGGGTAATTACACCCATGAGGACAAAATTATGAGACCTTTATTAAAAGACTCATTCCACTTGCATCAAAATAGTTTCCAAACTGATGCATGATTCATCAAAATAAACCATGTGGATTATTCTAGGATCAAGAAAAATTAAGAATGGTGAAGTGATTTGTCACAAACCATCCCCCAGGGTCTGTGTTGTGATTACACCAAGCCCACCTTCTATAGGCCAGGGGTTGGTGACTAGCACCAAATAGGAATATCACAAAAAGGGAAGAAATTTTTCTTTAAACCTGTACACACACACAAAGAACAAACTACAGAATGGTAAACACTATTTAAACAACAACTATCACAAGACAACTAGTGTGAGTACAATAAAAATTTAAAGTATGTGGGCTAATAAAAACCCAAAAAAGGACAACTACTAATAAAAGGGAGTAAAATATCACTAATAATCCATCTACTGAATACCCCATATGATGGGTAAGTGTAGAGTAGCTTCCGGGAGCCGTAGAAGTATGCCCCGCCTGCTTGATATTACTAGCCACCGCTTGGTCCTATGCCAACAAGTCCTTCGTTAAGGTGTCAGTTGTCTGCACAAGACATGACACATGTGGGAAAATCCCATGCAGGGGTGAGTAACACAATACATAGTAGGAACCCCAAACCACAAAGGAAAGTCCACAATGCATAACCACAAAGAAAAACCAAAATGCATGATCACCAAGAAAAATAGCTCACACCAGGTATAACTCAAAGTATAGAAAGTAGAATTATCAGTCATAAAGATGAACATTAATACTTATGAGGGATTCATCATTTGGGACCACTCATCACCTGGGCCAGTAGGATTACTAAGACCTGCTCTTCCCTAGGTCCAACTGGATCACTTTGGCCCACTCATCTATGGGCCCGTTGTATCACTAAGACTTGCTCATTAATTGACCTGTGAGATCACTTAGACATACTCATATTTGGGCCAGCTGGATCACTAAGACATGATTGTCTCTAGGCCAGCTGGATCACTAAGACCTGCTTGATCGATTAGACCCACTCGTCTCTGGGGCTAGCTGGATCAATCAAACCTGCTCACCTTTGGGCTAGCTAGATCACTAATACCCACTCATCTTTTCAAAAGCTAGACCACTTAGTCTCACTCATCGTATTCTTCATGTCACAACCATCCATAAGATTTCTGATCATAAAGCACTTGATTATGGGAGAATATTCTACTCAATCCATCAGTCACATCTGGAATTCCAGGAAATATCACTCAGAGTATTCCTAAATGACCATCTCATCATAAGGCTCCCAGCTCCACAAACGATGTGTCAATTAGACTCCCATTTTGAATGATATTAGAGTTTTAGTAAATATGGCTGACTGTGTCCAGGTTCAGTTTGACCAAGTCATACGGACCCGACCAACACGGCACCGAGGTCCTGGATGAACCAAACCGGTTCATTCGACCCGACCTGATTGGGTCTGAGCCATCCCGGTCCGGCATGGGCACTGCTCTAGTCCCACTGGGCCTTGCTGGACCCCACCTGGTTTGATCGTGGGTCCAACCCACTGGTTCTCCCAGTGAATTGGTTCAATCTGGCCCAGCCCACAATAGGTGGTCCGATTGTTTCCACATCCCAGACCACCCAGAGGCTCGGCCCACCCTATTGGCCCGAACCGTAAAGGTTTGTTAGCTTTCTTCTAGGTCGGGCCACCCAGTGGCCTGGTTCGCGCCACTATCCCAATCCTCATGGTAGGCTAGTTCTTCCCCTGTCCACATGGAGAGTGAGTTCTCCCCTACCCGTATGGAGGGTCGTTTCATCCCCTACCAAGACACCCACTGGGCTTCCGGTTAATGCTACACAAATCCGATTGAGGCTGGCCACCTCCCTTCAAAACGTGGTCCCTCAGGGACCACATACCAGCCAAATTTCATGGCCCGAAATAGATGGGATGCTCCTCCAATGCAGTTCCCAAGTGGCACCGCCCCCCAGTGTGAGTCTGATCATGCGGACTGGCTATGCAACATGACCTGTCACTCTACCATGGGCCCACCCTACCGCCACAGTCTGCGGACCACAACTCTTGGACGAATGCACCTCTAGCATGGACGAGTGGTCGCGTCCCCTGCCTCTAGCCGCTAAAATCCATTCTAGAGGCTCCTACTTTTGTCTCGGCTCACTTCCAGCCCCTTTCCTCTCGCATTCCACTATAGATGCAGTGCTGTGGCCGAGTGCCGCTACCGTGACTAGGTGACGTGGTCTCTCACTGGTTCCCTAATGAACATTGTGTTGTCTTCTATTACTCTATGAAGAACAAATATGGAGAACGAGATATATAGTGGATCCCAAAGAACACCCAAATTGAACAACCCAACCTTGGTTCATGCCATCCCAAGACTGTTACAATTAGCGGGATCACGATGTATAGAGTTATAAATCACTAAAATTTAATCTTGGTATTAACTCGAAAATATTTTCCCCATCCCCCCAAATATTAACCATCTACGAATAAAATTGTTAGAGAGTAGATATGTGTTCTTAATTTAGAATAGGGGGAGTGCTCAATGTCATTGGTGATCATCGTTCCTCATTCATCAATGACAATCCTCCAGAGATTCATAGTGTTTCTCCTAATGTGTCAATGATGCACCCCCGATTAAATTATTAAAGGAGAAAACACTTTTCCATTACCATTGAATAACAGTGTCATTACACTATTTCATTTATGAAATATCATTTTTGTTTCATTTTTTTGCAACACCTTTTCACTACAATAATTTAAAAAGTTCAAAATTAAAATAAAAAAATCAAATTTATTTTATTTTAATTTTTCTTAAAATGTATAAAAAACAACTTCTACCCTTGACCCACACCGGTCTAGGTTAGGCTCTTCCTAAGGAAAACATGCACTCATGATCTCAACCGCAATCTTGGATTCCAATTAGAGTTACTATTTAAGATTTATAATGATTTAAAAATAAAATAATTGTTACTTAATTAAATTGTTTACAGTCAAAAACTACATTCCACTAGTGTCCTGCACTGGCCAATGTTAGGCCCTTTCTAGGTGAATCTTGACGCACTGAGTTCAAAAGTGCCCTTAGATTTTTTATTTAGGCACTGGTTTGAAAGATAAAAAAACCTCTTTATTTAATGAAAATTAAATATAATTCAAAAAAACATTTTGGCGACTATGGGTATCAGAATTACGTTTGGTCTCAAATATTTTTCTCGAAATAACCCTATTTAATTTAAAAAAAATTCATGGAATTATGGGGTATTACATTTCTCCCCCATTTTGGGATTTATGTCCTCATAATCGAAAACAAGGGATAATAAATCAAATTTGGGTACTGATCATGAATCCGAGCCTCCCACTCCAATGTGATATCCTGTAGATTCTCATGCTTCCAACAAACATGCACTAGAGGTATCCTCCATCCATGAAGGATCATCTCCTTTCGATCCTCTATCTCTACTGGGAACTCTACAAATGTCACCCTATCGTCAATATCCATCGTTCCATGGTCGATGACGTAATAAGGGTCATGCACGTATCTCCTCATCTGGGATACGTGGAAGACATCATGCACCTTCTCTAACTATGGTGGTAGAGCTATGAAGTACGTCACCTCACCTACTCTACACAGTATTAGGAAAGGTCCGATAAAACTCAAAGATAACCTACTGCCCCAACCAAATCTCTGTATCCCTTATCGAGGAGATAATCATAGGAATATGTGGTTACCTCCTCAAACTACAAGGGTCTCCGCCACCTATTAACACATGACTTGTATCATCTTTGTAGAGTCTTCATTCACTCTTGGATGACCTGCACCATCTCTGTGGTAGCCTATACCATCTCTTAACCCATGAGTGCTAACTCCCATGGGTCTATCCAGTATAATGGTGACCTTCATGGTTTGCTGTACAATTCCTCGAATGGTGCCATACCAATGGTGGAGTGGTATCTGTTTTTGTATGAAAAATCAACCAGTTGTTGGTGTTCCTCCCAACTGTGACCAAAATCAAGGATGCAAGCATAGAGCATTTTCTCTAAGGTCTGTATGGTCCACTCTGTCTGACCATTAATTAGTGGGTGAAAGGATGTGATCAAGTGCAGTTGAGTCCCAAAATCCTCCTATAATTTATTCCACAACCAAGATTTAAAGTTTACTTCATGATTTGGGACTGTCGTAGATGGGACTCCATGGAGTCAAACTATCTCTTACACATAGAGATGTCCCAAGCTCTCTACTAAACCCTACTCTAGAATGGGTAGGAAGAGGGAAAACTTGGTGAGTCGGTATACAATCACCCAAATGGTATCATTCCCCTTGGATGTACATGGTAATACCATCTTGAAGTCCATAGATATTCCATCCCACTTCCACTCTGGTACCTCGAGGGGTTGTGTTAAACCTTTTGGAACCTAGTGCTCATCTTTCACTCGCTGAAAAGTGTGTGATCTTGATACAAATTCTACCACAACCTTATTCATCCCCAACCACCAGAACTAATGTCGTAGGTCCTGGTACATCTTCGCCACAACTTGATGTACTGCCTAAGGGGATATATGAAACTCTTTCGACACCTCCTTCTGCAATGATTTGGTTACAATAGTGAATCATCTGAAAAGGATGTCATGCTCCCTAACTTTTGAATATCCAAAAGTGGTATGCCCTGTGGACATCTAGGCATGTGTAGTCTTGCATATTCCATCTCCGAGTTGAACCTACCGAACTCACTATAAGAGTGGAGAGGAAAACAGTATCAAATGAATATAATCTTCCTCATCTATTTTCACAAATTTTATATGAAGCAATGCCGACTGCTCTGAGGCCTCATTTACTAGCTATGAACTTGATCTTCTTCTAAGAGCATCTACCACTGTGTTCCCCTTTCTATAAGTATAGACTATCTCGATGTCATAGTCCTAGAGAAACTCCAACCAATGTTGCTATCTAAAATTCAGATCCTTCTAAGAAAAGATAAAATTGAGACTCCTGTGGTCAGAGTAGATGACCAATCGTTCGCCCATAAGGTTGTGTCATGACGTCTTTAGTGTAAAGACTATTGCTACCAACTCAAAGTCATGAGTCCTGAAGTTCTAATCATGTGGTATCAACTATTGTGATGAATAATCAATAACTATTTCCCCATACATCAAGAAAAAACTAAGACTAGTTCCTGATGTGTCACAGCACACCATGTAGTCGGTGCCCTCCTCTGGAAGCCTCAAGATAGGGGAACTCGTCAAGCTCTACCTCAGGCATTGAAAGCTCTACTGGCATCCTTATGTCCACAAGAATGGTTTTACCTTCTTCTTCAATGATTTCATGGGTTAATTCACTCTGGAGAAGTTGGGTACAAACCTCTAATAGTACCCACCCAACCCAAGGAAACTCCGAACCTCGGTAACACTCGTGGGTGGCTCCCAATCATGCACCACCTCGATCTTTGTTGGATCTACCGCAAATCCATCCTCTAAGATGACATATATGAGGAAGTGGACCTTTCGTATCCAAAAATTACACTTTGAGAGCTTACCATAAATCTAGTGATCTTTGAGTTTGTCTAGAACCATCCTCATATATATCACATTCTCCTCCTCTGATGATGAATACACAAACATGTATAACAAATACCACTACAAACTGACCTAGGTATGTCTAGAATATCCTGTTCATGAGTCCCATGAAAACTGTTGGAGAATTATTCATGCAAAATGACATCACTATGTACACATAGTGGCTGTAGTAACATTTGAAAGTTGACTTTGAGATGTCCTCATCTCGCAATCAAAGCTGGTTATAGCCTGACCTGAGGTCCAACTTTGAGAACCATCTTGATCCATTCAGCTGATCAAAAAGATCATAAATCCTAGGTAGATGATATTTTTCTTCATGGGCACAAGGTTTAGGTTAAATATGTCCATGAATAGCATCATGATTCTATATTCCTTCTTGGAAAACAACACTGGGGATGCCTGTGGTGAAATACTGGGCTTTACGAACCCCTTACTCTACAAGTCCTCCAACTGTACCCTTAACTCCTGGAGCTCTGTGGGAGCCATCCGATATTAAGGTATAGATATTGGTGTCATATCTAGGTAAAAATAAATTCAGAAGCCTACCTATCTATGAGGAGGTATTCTTGGATAATCCTTTGGAAAGAAATCCTCGTACTCCTCCACCACTACTGGTAACTGTGGACTTGTCTCATCTACTACACCTAGGGCCATTCTAGCCAAATAATGAGTGATCGACTACACCCTCCTATGTGAGAGTCCATCCCCCAATTCTCCATTTTCCTTCTCACTAACAAAGGAATACACATTCCTATATCTGCGGACACACAACATTGTGAACCTAAAATAGTCGATCTGAGTATAGATAGTTGATGACATGTCCATACCCAAGATGACATCGTAAGGCCTCGATGCCACTACTAGGAGATACCGGATGATTCTATATCCTATAAGAGTAAGATAACACTACCCAAACTAGTGTGTAATCATCGAATCCCATCCTATAGGAGTTTATAATTGTAATGATCAAGCCAATGGATCCACTGGAATCTCCGAGATCCAAACAAGATTCATGGCAAGGAAAGAGTGACTGGAACCTGTGTTTATAAGAACTATTGATAATGTGGAGAAGAAATAGATCATACCTATAATAATATCTAGAGAATTGCAGTCATATGCCTCTTTCTCCTTAAGCTGGACTTGACACTATCTACTGGCTCTGGGATACTATGGTGGACCACCTGGGGGTGGTGGTGGTAGCACCTCAAACCTCCGTCTGCCGCCTGCCACTCTGCATGCTCCCTTACCATGTCTGACTCCATATAAACCACCTCACTCATACCTATGCTAATTCATTGGTGTCCCTTCAACCGACTGTTGATCGTTTGTGCAGCAGGTCGGGCTGTCACAAGCCATGTGTCCCTTCCCACCGCACGAGTAGCACAACCTGCTCATTTGCTGACTCCTGTTGCCCTGGTGGCCTCATACTGCCGACCTTGAGTCTTGGGGTCATATTCTGGATGGTTTATCCTTCTTGGACCTCTATTTCATCTATCAACTAACTTCCATGGATGAATCGACCACCTGCCGCCTAGTGATGGCTCCCACCGTTGGCACCTGCTCTGCAAGGAAGCTCTCTACTAGTAGAGCTCGCTCTAGCACTTTAGCCTATGTAGGGATGATGAGGGATATCATTGATGCCCTAATATCCCATCAGAGTACCTAATCCACGGTTCCATCCCTGAAGAAATGGTCCTACACCATATATGTAGAGTAACAAGAGCGGTCTGTGAACCTTACAGAGTACTCATCCACCAACATGGTTCCCTTCTATAGGTGAAGCAACTCTGGTATGGGAACTAAGAACAACATTATGGGGAATAAATCCTCCCTAAAAATTCACTTGATGTCATACCAAGTGAGGTTCACCTCATTGTGAGTCTGGATGTTCAAACCCCACCATCTCCCCACTGAGACCAGTAGAAGGCTCACTACTAGAACCACCATCTGGTCAAGTGGCATCCTCACTAAGTAGAAGACTCACATCACCACCTCCATCCAATACTCTGTGACCTGAGGATCTATCTCTCACTTGAACATGGGAATTATTTATCACTGTTTCCCCATAAAAATTTACTCACCCTTAGTTATTCTGGTAGAATCGACCTCTTCAGATACCACATTGTAACAACCCGTCCCCTATGAATCATGCCGTGACTACCCCAAGCCCACCTTCCATAGGCCAGGGGTAGGTGACTACCACCGAATATGCATATCCCAAAAAATTGAAGTAAATTTACTTTAAACCTATACACATCCACAAAGAAAAAATTTCCAAAAGTTAAAAACTATGTAAAACACAAATTTCACAAGACAACTACAATGAGTTCAATACAAACTGAAAGTAAGTGGGCCAAAATAGAAACCCAATAGAGGAAAACTGAAAACAAAAGGGTGTACATGATTGATGATAAGCCATACATTGAAAACCCCAATAGATGGGTAAGTGTAGAGTAGTTTCATGGATCTGTGGAAGTATGCCTTGCCTGCCTGATCTCACTGGGCATCACTTGGTCCTAGGCCACCAAGTCCTCTGTCAAGGTGTCGGTTGTCCGCACAAGACACGACATGTGCGGGTGAAGCCTGTGTAGGGGTGAGTAACACAATACTCTATAGGGACACCAATCCACAAAGGAAATACAACAAAGCATAACCACAAAGTAAAGCCACAAAACATGATCAAAAAGAGAAACAACTCACCCTAGTTATAACTCAATGTATTGTAAGTAGAATTATCAGTCGTGAAGCTGAACATTCATACTACCGAGGGATTAATCATCTGAGCCCTCTAATCACATAGTCCAGTTGGATCCCTAAGACCCACTCATTCCTAGGGTAAGATAGATGACTTAGACCTGATCATCTCTGGGCCATCTAGATCACTAAGACCTGCTCATCTCTTGGATTGCTGGATAAATTTGACCCGCTCATCTCTGGGCCAGCTGGATCATTAATACCCACTCATCTCTTAGGCCATCTGAATCACTCATACCCACTCACATTTAGGATATCTATATCAATATGACCCGCTCATCTCTTAATTTTCTGGATCACTTAGTCTTGCTTGTTATAACCTTCGTGTCACAACCAGCTATAGGATTCCCACTCATAGTGCGCTTTATTTTAAGAGAATCTAAATCTCAAGACATATGTCACATCTCAAATGCCATGAAATCTAAATTAGAGTATTCAAAAAACAATTTCTCATCGCAAGGGTCCCAACGCTGAAGATGGTGTGTCAATCAGATGCCTAGTTTGATAAATATTGGCATAGTGGCCGATTGTGTCTGGGCCCAGTACGAACCTGTCGGACCGACCTGACCAACCCACCACAGGGGTCCCGCATGACCTGAACTAGTTCAGAAAACTTGACCCAATCCCTTTGGGTCTTGGAAAGAGTGGTCCGACCTGGACACTATGTGAGGACCACTGAGCCTTGCTCGACTTGGCACAGTTCAGCCGTGTATCCAGCCCGCTGGGTTGTCCAGTGACCATGTTCCATCCTTCCCCGCCCGCAGTGGGTGGGCCGGTTCTGCCCATAGTTCAAGTTTCCCAGTAGCCCGAACCACCATGTCAGCTAGCCCCCAAAGGCGGTCCAACTTTTTTATATCCTAGGCCACCCAACGGCCCAGTTCGAGCCTTCTACTAGGTCGAGATTCCCTTTGGGCATCTGGTTCATGCACCACATGGCCAGCTGAGGCCGAACACCTCCCCTATGCATGTGGTCTTATGGGGACTGCATGGTAGTCTCACATGAAGGCCTAAAATATGTAGGACTCTACTCCAATGTGGCACTCGAGTGGCCCCACCTTCTTGTACCAATCTGCTCACGCGGACCAGCTCTGCTGTGGGTCCTACTTGCCGCTGTGGTCTGTGAACCATGGCTCTGCACTGCATGCTCCTCCGATATGGATGGGTGGCCACATCCCCTACTACTGGCCACGTACCCTAACTATATCCACTAGACTCTATTCCAACATCTCCTACTTCCTCCACAGCTCACTGCCAGTGCACTACCTCCTGCTTGCCGCTGCAGCCGGGGTGCTGTGGTCGGGTGCCACCATCGCAACCGGGTGCCGTGGTCTCTCACTGGTGCCTCAACGACCATTGAGATGCCATATTTTACACCATGTTTAACTAATATAGAGAGATATATATATAGGGAGAGATTGATATAGGGGATCACAAAGAACACCCAAATTATACAACCAAGTCTTTGTTTGTGACGACTCGAGATTATTCCATTTAGTAGGATCACAAAGTATAGAGTTATAAATCACTAAGATTTAATCTCAGCACCAAACTGAATATATTTTCCCTATCCCCTCAAATATTAACCATATGTAGATAAAATTGTTAGAGAGTTGATCAGTGTTCTTCATTTAGAGGGGAGAACAGAAAGAGAACAATTCAATAAGAATTTAAATGCCTACCTGGTTGGAGTTTGATCGCATGAAGAATCCGCCAATGAAGGATATTTGTCCGAGAAGGTCCTTGATCCTTTATTGGGGAAGAGATCTCTCGAATAAGATGGGGAGAGCTGAATATTGTTTTTGATATTTGTTTATCATTAGTCAATGATGATCCTCCAGATATTTAGAGTGTTTCTCCCTGCATGTCAATGATGCACCCCCAATTACATTATTAAAGGAGAAAATGATTTTTCATTACCATTGAATTATATTTCCATTATGTTGTTTCATTTATGAAACAAATTATCAGTTTAATTGTGTTAAAATAATGTTTTGCTGCAAAAATTTAGGAAGTTCAAAATAAAAATAAAATAATCAAGTTTATTTTATTTTATTTTTTCTTAAAAAGTTCGATAAATAACTTTCACCCTCGACCCATGTCGGAAGAGGTTTAGCTCTACATAAGGTAAAAAAACCCTCAAATATCAATGGTAATTTTGTATTTACAATTCGAGTTACCATTTTGGAGTTATAAGGTTTTAAAAATAAAATAATTTTTACTTAATTATTTTATTTATGGTCAAAAACTACTTTCCATTGGTGGCCTATGCCAGACAGTTTTAGGCCTTTTCTAGTTAGATCATGATCCTCTGAGATCAACGATGCCCTCAATTTTTTGATCCGGGTGCCAGTTTGAAATTTATAAATATCATATCACATGTTTATTTAATAAACCTCAAATATAGTTCAAAAATACGTTTTAGACACCCTGGGTCTCAGAATTACATGTCGTCTTAGAGATGGGTCTTGAAATAATCCCGTTTTGTTTTTTTTGAAAAATTAATGGAATTCAAGGGGATTGCATGATTAACCTTTTTTTTCAATTCTTGAAGAGAACTCTCACAAGATTTAGACCACATGAACCTTATAAACTTCTTTCTCAATCGTGTAAGTAGTGCTAAAAAGAGTGAATAGTTTTGGATGAAATGTTGATAATAACCATAAAGTACCAAGAATATTCCAATTTCGAAAACATTCTTTGGTTGGTCCTAAGAAATAAGGGATTTCACATTCTATGGATCCATTGATACCCTTTATTATAAGATAATGTAACCTAGGAAGTGAACATTATTGATCCCAAAGTAGCTCTTATTGATCTTGGCATATAGATGGTTCTCTCTCAGTGTACCCAATATGATGTCAATGGGTTTGGCATGATCATGTCTAGTCTAAGAGAATACTAAGATATCATCCAAAAACACTACCACAAAGTCATCCAAGTACAAGTGGAAAACATGATTCATCAATATCACTAAGACAATAGGAGTGTTCGTTAGACAAAACAACACTACCAGATATTTGTATAAGCCATAACTATTTTGGAATGATATATTATGTGTATTAGGGGGTCTAAATATCACTTAATGGTAACCTTATATAAAATTAATCATTGAGAATCCCCTGTCCCAATTTCATGAATCCTTAGTTTGATCATCTCTCAACATCTCTGAGAAAAATTCATTGAAGAAAGTAGCCAACAAGTCTCTCTAGACTATGCCCTGATGCTAATATATGTGTATAAAAATATCCCACCATCGTGTGGAAGATTCATAGATTATATAAGCTTCGATATTCACCCTCTTTTATGAAGGTATATCAGAAAGATCAATGATTGTAATCATAGAATCTAACTAAAATTTCATATCTTGGGGACTTCCCTCCCTTAAAAAGGTAGGTGGGTGCTTCTGTTACAATTCTTTGGTCAACTATGACATAGTCGGGTCAACTTGTGGGGCTCCATCTATGGGATCCACTAGACATAGTGTGTTTGGTATGACTTGATGTGTATGTTTTTAGTTTAAAGGTGGAATTTTATTAAGGAATTTTTTTATATTTACATTCAATTTATATCATTATAGTATTAAAAAATATAATATTTGTTTTTTTATAGAGGCACAATCTTTTGCTTGAGATGGGGTGGTCTATTAGGAAACTGGTAGAATGATCAATTTTTTTGAGAGTGGGTCAGTGTCTAAAGACAATGAAACAATAATCTTTTTAAATTTTTTAATGTTTGTGATAAACTGTTTGTTCTAATGTAATTATACAGACCAATGTTCAAAATGTTTTTACTATATCATTTCACTGTTATTGACCGCTCTTTTAAAAGTTATGGAAATTGGATTTATTAGTTCTAAAGAAGCGTTGTTTAGCTAAGAAATGTTAAAATGATCATACTTTATCAATTATAAAATAAAATCAATGATAGAGGCACCCATTATCAATGTTTTTGTTTTAGCAGTGATGAAGACCCCCTTTATTTGTGTTTTTTTACACTTAAAAAATTTGAAAAAAATTAAGCACTCGCCACCCCCAACCCACTACCACTCTAATGCACACCCCCTTTTTAGTGATCACATTGCCCTTTTGTTTTCACTTTTCCATTTCCTAGCTTCATTTTCACACCCGTGCATCCCTCGAATCAATACCATGACCTTTGATGTGAAATTGGAACACCTATACCATATCCCCGTTCTTGTTTTATTGTATATTTTATGATATTTATATTTGTTTATAAATATTTATGTAAATATTTTTTATTCATATATTTATATATAGTTATATTACTATTTTTAAATACATATATAAAAGATATGTCTATGTGTGTGTATGATATACATACACACACAATTATATTTATTTAATTTTATTATATATTTACATTCATTTATATACATTAGATTATAAATATAATTATATATCCATTTATTAGTACACACACATATGTATATATAATAATTATATATACATTTGTATAAGTAGATATATATTCATATAGTTTTTAATGTAAAAAATTGTTAGATATTGTTTTAAATAAAGAGGACAATAATTATTTCAATATGGTTTATATAATTATTTTTTATTTTTTTTAAAATATTTATAGATATTGTATATTTAGGTATAAATTTTTGAAAATACATATATATTTATATGTTTATATATTTACATGTAATCATTACATATTTACATATAATGGTATATTTAGATATAAATTTCTTATAATGTATTTATAAATATTTATTGTAAATATGTTTATATACTTTATATAAAAATAATTTAATATTCATAAAAAATAAATTTACATATGATGTGTTTACAAAATATTGAAAAACAACCACACAAACACATATGCACATATTTACACACACATGTACACATTTATATTTTGCACATACATGCATAAAAAATTTCCATATATCTATTTATTTAAATATATTAGAATATATGCATAAAAATATATTTTTTTATTGAGACACCCATATTTATATGTAAATATTACTTGTATAGGTATATATTAATGCATTTTTATAAGGTAAATAAATGATTTTTTAATTTAAATAAACTTAATAATAAATATTTATTCCCATATGGTTTATATATTTTAAAATACATTTTTATGTAAATATTTTTAAATATTTAGTTGTAAAATTGATATATTATATGTAAATATAAGAAAATATTTATATATTTATTATAAATAAAACAAAAGTATGAAAAATGATTAAATTTAAAAACCGTAATATCTATATGAATATAAATCCTAAGAATAATTAGAAAATTATTTATTTTGATTTTTTAATTATTTTTTAAACATTTTTTTTCACTAATTATCTTATATATTAAGTGTAAATAAAATTTTAGTTTTATATAAATCTTATTTAATAAAATATACTATATTTATAGTAATATAAATATATTTATAAATTAATATTTGATTTTTAAGGATATGTAATTTTTTTTAATGAAATATACACTTATGAGAGTTAAAAAATGATGATGAATGGTGAATTTTATTAGCACTACAACAAAAACATTGATAAAAGAACCCCTTTATTATTGATTTTTTGTAGCACTGATAAAAGGTAACCTTTATCAGTCTTTTTAGCACTGATAAAAGAACCATTTATCATTTTTTTCTAGTGATGATAAAAGAACACCCTTTGTCATTACTTTTAAATAATGCTAATAAAAGGTTGCTCTTGATATTCTAAAATCTATAGTATTGTTATTTTACTTGAATTTGTGACATATTTTTAATAGAAATTAAATTTTTTATTTTCTTTTGTGTTATGCTTTGATTTTAGTAGCTTACTAATGCAACATGGGTATTATCGTAGCTAGGAATAGTGCTGATAAAGTATTCCCTTTATCAATGATTAAAAAAGCACTGACAAGGGGTCTCTTTGATTAGTAATAAATTAACATAGATAAAGGATCATATTTATCATCATTCTTTAGCTCTGAGGAAGGTACATTTTATGATGCTAATTTTATCATTGATAAAAGTCATTGAATTTTTATGAATCTTTAATCATCAGCATTTTTTAGCACTGATGAAGACTATTTATAGTGGTGTTAAAAATCATATCTTTTGTACTGAGGGGATTTATTTGGAACTAATTGTATTCTCTGATTGATGTTTGTGGTTGTTCTATAGTAGGTGGATGACTTTTCATTTATGATGGTGTGTGAAATACATATTAATTATAATAATTGTAGATCTATGATTTTTCAACTTTTATACTATGGGTTTGCAAAAAGAGTTTTATGATATCATTATTATAATAAAAGAAATATGTATTTAAGATGTAAATAAATTGATATATTTTGAATATATAAATAATTATAATAAATTTATAATTTTTGTAAAATATATTTCATTTTACTGTATATAACATTGATATTATCAGTTATTGATTATCTTAATCACGTAAATATTTTTTTGATAATTATACCATTAATCTAATATGAAAACTTAATGTGAAAACATGCACATTGAGTCAAGCCAGCCACACCATGTGTCTGATTGAAATGCATTCAGTACATACATGTCAAAAATAAATTATGGATTGTGGTCCTCAAGTATCTAATCTGAGCTTGTTTTCATGATTTTGGAAATGTAATGCAAGTTTAAAAAAAAATGACACTTTTAATGTGAAAATATGAACTTAGAGTCATTTTGAACACATCGTTTATCAGATTGAAATGTGTTCGATTCCTAAACATCCCACATGAATTAGGGATAATTTTATTAAAACATTAAGACAATCCAACCCCATTTTCTTAGTTTTTTCTATGTGAATTTTGTTTTAAATAAAAGTGACACTTTTATATTGAAAACATGAATTTTCAATAATGTCAGGCACATAATGAGTCTGACTAACATGTGGACAATTTTGATATGTCACAAATGAACTATTGATCATTTTACTACAGTTTCAAGACTATCTGAGCTTGTTTTCCATGTTTTGGATACGGGACACTTGTTTTAGGGTAAAATAACACTCTTAATTTGAAAATACACACATTGAGTCATAATAGTCACATCATGTGTCAGATTGATGTGTGTTAGTTTTCCAAACATAATAAAGGAATTATAGATCATTTTACTAAAGTATCAAGACAATCTAAGCACATTTTCTCAGTTTCGGCTATATGACACATGTTTTAAACTAAATTGGAACCTTTATATTTAAAACACACACTTTGAGTCATACCAGCCATATTGTGTGTCAAATTGACATGAGGTCCATTAATCCACATCAAAAATTAATTATGGACCATTGATAAAAAGTTTGAAGACAATTATATCTCCTTTTCATGGTTTAGTCTATGCGGTGCGTGTTCTAGACTAAAATGAAACTTTTAATGTGAAAATAGGAATCTCGAATCATATCATTCACATGGTGTGTCAGATTGATGTAACGTTGATTCCTACACATTATATATTAATTATGGATCATTTTTATAACTTTTCAAGACATTATAAGATCATTTTCTTGGTTTGGGATATGTGACACACGTTTTTGACTAAATAACACTTTAAATGTGAAAACATTCACTTTGAGTCATTCCAGCCACATCATCTTCCATATTGATATTCATTCAGTTTCTATACCTAGAAAATGAATTATTGGTTGTTTTTATAAATTCTAAAGACAATATGAGATTGTCCTCGTGGTTTTGGAAATGTGAAATTTGTTTTAAACTAAAATGACAATTTTATATTGAAAACATGAACTTTGAGTCATACAATCCACATTATGTGTTAAATTGGTATATGGTTGATTCCTACATGTTTCAGATGTATTATAAACAAGTATTGAGACAATCCATGATTTTTTTCTTAGTTTTGGATATGTTATGTGTGTTTTAAATTAAAATTATACTTTTATATTAAAAACACACACTTTGAGTCCTATTGACCACATCATGTGTCATATTTATATGTGTTCAATTCCAACACATCACACATGAATTATGGATTATTTTTATAATGTTTCAAGAAACTCTAAACTTGTTTTACTGGTTTGAGATATGTGACATGTATTTGTTACTAAAAAGACACTTTTTATGTGAAAACGTGCACATTGAGTCATACCTGCCACATAATTTATCAGATTGAAGTGTATAGAACACAATGAGAGGATTTATGAAACAAGAATAGGGGAATCATATATAAATCATTAGTGAAAATTGCACCCAATAATCATAATAATAAAAAATAGTGTAAAAAACACAAGAAGGATATAATAATCACAGAACATAAAAAATACATAATAAGATCCAAAATAAAAACGACTACCAAACTGGGTCCAGATACAATCACTTTGTAGCCTATTTTTCATCACCATCCACAATACCTACCCACTCCATGAGAAAACTAGGATAACAAGATGAACTTGGAAAACACCTCAGTTCTTCCAATGCAAAGTGGAACAAATATGGTGTTAATATACAATAACTTAGTAGGTAAGTACCAAAAAATCCATACATATCCTTTCCGAACACTATCTATAATCACTGGTTAAAAAATATAGGTAGAAAATAACATTTAATATTTTAAACAACCAAGCACATTTTTTCCAAAATCCACTTTTAAAAACAGAATATGTGTTTTCTTTAAAAACAGAATCCCATTTCAAAATCTTGTTTCTGAAAACTAAACTATAAGAAGAAAAATAAAACATATAAGAGTGCATAAATAAGAAGAAAAAAATAAACACAATAATTAGGGTATATTTTAAAAGACTACTGAAAGTAGAGGAAGTAGAATGAATATAGATATGAAAAAATAAACAGAGAAAGTAATTAAATTCCCAAAAATTGATAATGGAACATACAAGGTACATTATCATGGGAATGTCTATAAAATCGCAAGAGGCATCCCAAGACATACATATTTGGGATTCATCTACTGATGTATGATATGATCCATAGTTTGTCATGAACATGGATGCTTTCAACCAACCTCACTAGTAGAAAAACACCTATAGACAACAACCAACCATGGTTAGTCTATCTCATTAAGAATGAGATAGTAACCATCTCTCTATGTAATGAACCAGAATTCTATCAATGAAATTTCTCTTATTATAATTATTTCATATAGTATAAAACACATAAAATAACTTAAAGAATATAATACAAGCTTTATAAATGAATAATGAATTAAATAAGTTGTATTTATAGAAGTTATGAAATCTATACTAATGGAATTGTAACATGAACTTTTTAATAGTAATGTGACCATTAGAAATAATAAAACAGAAAATGAATAGAAACATCACCTATGAAATTATAAATAAAATTTTGGTATCTTATAAATAAAAATATGATATTTCAATATCTTGGAATAAGTAAATAAATATATTAAAAATGATAAATTAAGTGTTGGTATTTTTTTAAGTAATAAATATTTTATTACAATTTTATAATTAATATAATTATTTAAATAGTTTTTTTCATAAAATTGATTCATAAATTAATATTTTGTTTTATTATTATTATAGACTAATTTTCTAAGACCATAATTAATTTTTTAAAGTGTTATAAAATTAGTCATAATATTAAAATTTGTATTTTTTTAATAAATTATGATTTTAAATAAAAATAAAATTTATCATATTTAGAAAATTATTTCAATAAAATATAGTCCATTTTTTTAGTTATACATGTTAGAAAATGGTTAGGGTGATTTTTTTTGGATTTTTCTAAAATAGTTGAATTTTCAATGAATAGTAAAATATGGTAATTTATAGTATAGATACCCAGAAAATCGGGAGGCAGGCGAGCCTGCTCCTTTGAAATTTAATAAAAATAAAAGGTAGAAATTAAAAAATGAGTCAGAAAGATGATTTACAAAGATGTGTATAAACATCTCCATGGGAATATGCTTGAACAAAGCTATTACAGAAATCAAGTGCAACAAAGGACCCACTAGAACTCACCTCTGTAATCTCCCGCTTGGAGAGAACATCCACAACTTGATTAGCCTCATGATAAACTTGAATCACTTCAAGTGAGATAAATTTCGCAAGCCGAAGGCACTCCACCCACTCTGAAAGCATCCGCCATGGCACATTTCTTGACTGGTCTCTAAGAATTTGGACAGTAGTTGATGAATCTGATTGAAGCTAGAATTCATGCCATCCATAAAGAACAACATACCTGATTGCTTTTATCATATCCCATAGCTCAGCCTCGATAGAAAATGCATTACCAATATAGTGAAAAAAAATCCTTTGACAAATCCCCTATGAGTACGAAATACACCTCTACATCCAGAAGGACCTGGTGATCCAGATGCTGCGCCATCAACTTTAACCTTCAGCCAGTGAGAAATGGGTGGTATCTATCTGACATGCTTCAACATCAATGGTTTCTTTTCCCTTCCATTAACACCAAGATACCTTAACAAAATTAAGTCAAAAACATCATTTTTCATAGTCCCGGTTTGTATATTCGAGGCTGCTCGAACTGCAGAATGGATCGCCAGCACTCCACCACGAAAAGAGGGAATAATATTATTGAATATGATGTCATTTATAGCCTTCCAAGTGAAGGACAGAAGGCTGACAATAGATGAAAATAACAGGGCATGCACCTGCTTACTACAATTAGCACAAACTAATGAACATAACATTTCTTCAATTGAGTTCAGAGGAAGGATACTATGAAAAATGCCATGTAGATAATTCCAAAGTTTGGAAACAAAGTTTCAGGATAAAAAAATGTGGTCAATGGATTCATCTGTCTATAGGAAGAACATCCAGACTGCGGACAATCTGAAACCAGTCCGCTGCAACATATACTATAAAGGTAGCCACTTTTTCTAGATTTTCCATATGATCAAGGTAGAGGCTGGGGGAATAAAGGGATTCTAAAAAACTATAACCCATGAAGGAAGATGCAAGGAAGCACCACATAGTACTCTGTAGAAATCTCTTGCGGTAAACCTTACATTAATATTTTTCATCCAAAAAAGAGAATCACTTTCATTAAAATAATAACTTGAAATTTCAGAATCAACATGGCTCGGTAGACTATAAATTATGGCAGGATTATTCTGAAATTCTATAATGTTCAGTTCCCTTAACGAAGTAGAGATGCAAACATCATCGCAAATGGGTCAAGATAGTCAGGGGTGGTCCAAAAATTGAGGGAGGAACTTTTTCACACAATCCATTTCAAATAGATCATGAGATCATCATAAGCCTTGTTGATTGCAGGCCAAATGGATGGGCACAAATAGAAACAAATGAATACAATATTAGAAAAAAAACCCCTCTCATCCACTATAAATACCACCCCTCACCACCCCTTCTTCTAAAAACTAAAAAATATTTTATTCTTGTACAATTTCTGCCCAAAAATACTCCCAATCCCCTCCACCATGTCCATGAGCCCTTGGTAGTGAAACTTTTTATCCATTAACCATTTAACCTAAAAAATTAAAGAGCACCCTCCAAATTTAATGGAGATTAGATGATGGAGTGTAAATAAGGTAAATCAAATAAATATATAAATTTTTTAATGAGGAAAATTAACAAGAGGTGCTATAGGGAAGAACATGGTTCTTTGATGACCACTTAATCCTATTGGAGAATCTTAAAAAGGAAAGGAATATTTCAAAGATCAACTTTGATAAATCTCCCATTTGGATTCATGTGAAAGGGATCCCTTTTTATGGGAGAACTGAATGGGTATTGAAGGATATAAAAATATGGTTTAGGGAATTTAATTATTGGGATATTTTTGATTCCATACATTGGGGAACTTATGTTCATATACGAGTGATGGTGGAGGTATAATAACAACTTTTTAGTGGAATTTTACTTACTATTGATAGATCCCACATATGGATATACTTTCAGTATGAGAAGATTTCCAACTTTTGTTTCTCTTATAGACACTTGGTCCATTTGGGGAAGAACTATACAACAAATTTGGTTAATGGAAAAGGTTATTTCATCTTGTAATATAGGTCTTGGTTGAGGGATAAAAATATGGGGGTACCCTTTGTTCCGAATTCATTGAAATAAAAGGATATAGATAAACTATTAAAAGAGATGATCTATTATTCTGAACCTATGAATGATAATGTGATCCTGTTAGGTCCACCAACTTTTGTCTCAAAAGATGTGGACTGTCTGGAGATGAGGAAATACACAAACCCACATTATGATAACGTTCCTTTAATTACATTTATTGGTGTTAGATTGCATCTGGTTTAGAAAATGGTCATAATAACTCCCCTTTTGACTCCTCCTTATGTGGCCATCGAAAAGTCTAACCCTCCTCTCACCCCAAAGTGGATGTGAATGGACCCTTCTGACCTAGTTTTCTCTGGTTTTGTAAGAACATTCCTATCCCATCCTTCTCCAAAAAAATTTATGAATCCATTCCTTTGGTCACATAAAATCATCAACTATGGAAGAGGTTACATAGATCAAAATCTAGGCCAAAATCCTATTTTTTAAATTAATATAGGAACAAAAGATCATAAGAGTCTTTTAGAGAGTATGATCATCATTTGAGGTGTTCCAAATATTTGTAGGATGGTTTGGAACCAAACAATTTAGAGGCGAAGGTGTGAAAAATTCTATCCCATATGCCCCAAATAAAATATTATCCTAGAATTGCAATGGTATTTGTAATCCACAGATAGTTTAGATGCTCTATTTAAGAGTGATAAAATTTTTCCCAATATTATTTTTTGTTTAAAACCATGGTGGAAAACAAGTACATGATTGGAATTTATTCCAAGTTGGTATTTCAAGGCTATCTCCTAGTAGCTTAGAATGGTAATGCTGGTAGCCTTTATCTCCTTTGGATGGAGGGTGTTGATGTTATGATTATGAGTTTTATAATAACCATATTGTTACTAAATAATTAAATATGGTTATCTTGAATGAGTATTTGTGGGTGTTGATTGGTATCCTAATCATGGGGACAAATGGAGATCATGGGATATACTAAAATTGGTTCATGTAGATCTCTCAGGACCTCCTTGATCAATGGATACTTTAATGAAATCTTGTACGAAGAGAAAAAGAGAGGGGGAACTATAAGATTCTACAATTTTTTAATTTATATTTAGGAGGCACTGAGACCGAAGGTTTTTAATAATTTGGGATAATGTGGAAGACCTTTCAATTGGTTCAGGGGGATGTTTGATTTGTCTCATGTAGTGAAATGTCTTGATAGGTTTGTGGCCTCTAGTGAGTGATTGAACATCTTCAATAACTTATAGATCTCCCATATACCTAAATATTCTTTATATAATTATCTAATATTCATCAACTTATTTATCCTCTCATGGAATGGCCACCACGATAAGTTTTTATGATTTAATCGTTCATGGATCAAGTATAAGGTGTGTGAAAGAATGATTTTTTCAAGATAGGTTGAAAATGGATCTGATTATCATTATATGTTAATCAAGGTGGAATATAAGATAAAGTCATAGAGTGACATAAAATTACTACCTTTTGATTATTAGATTGATCTTATTGAGAAAATTATGAAGATTATTTATGGAATCCCTCCTTATGATCCCATATTGTTTGATATTTCCATGCTTGAATCAGACTTAGATTCAGCTCTCTAGAATAAGGATAGATTAAAGTTCTTTCAAGCATGTTAATATCACATTAATGAATGGGATTTGAATACTCAGTATTTTATAAAAAATCCTTATCTAGGCATGGGAAGAATATTATCCACCATATGAAAATTCAGGAAGGAAGATATATTAGTAAGGATGTTGATATTCATGATCACATCATTAAATTTTTCTTCAATCTTTACACAACCCAGGATTCATCTCTTCCTTGGGATATTTCATCTTGTATCCTTCTGGGTTTATTAGACTATATGAGCCACTATCATTATAAGGAAATAAAAAACATTGAAATATTTTTATCATTGAAGAGCATCCACTACTTGACTACTCTTGGTTTGGATGTCTTTCATGATCTCTTATTTAAAAAGTTTTGGAATATTGTTGGATCGCATGCCAAATGTATGATGAAATATATCAAGAATGGAGATGATAATATTGGGGTTTTCAATGAGACTTTGGTCACTCTTATACCCATGGTGACCAACCCTACCTAGATCTCAAATTTCAGACCCATCATTTTATTGAATGTTTCATATAATTTTTTTTCCGAAATTCTGGTCAACCGTCTCTATAGATGGCTCCCCAACATTATTTTTTAAAACCAGAGTGATTTATTTTTCTAAAGAGACTCACTTTTAATAATTATATTATTTTCCATGAAGTTTTTCACTCTATAAAAATGATATCTTCTGCAAAAAGAGGTATAATGGATTGAAAGCTCGACATTAATAAGGCCTATAATAGGGTTGATTGGTTTTTACTCTATTTGGTTATGTGTACTATGTGTTTTGGTATAATGTGGATTGATGTGATCATGTGACATGTTAATTTTTTTTAATATTTTATTCATATTAATGGTGATATTTCTCAATGTTTTTATCCCACCAGGGTTCTCTAGAATGGGGTGAGATGGTGAAGGATAGGATCAGAGCTTTGGAATAGTCGATGTTTATAAACATGAAAAGATAGTTCTAGGATATTGATCTCTCTCCCCCACATTTTCCTGTAGTTCTTACTACTCCACCTCCAACTGTAGATCTTGCTCATCCAAATCCTACTTATCACACTTCTACACTTCTTTCTCTATAAGTTCCCACTTATTATGACTTATATGGTGAGGATACCCTATATAATATTGTTTCATATGGGATTATTTATTGTATTGATGATAAGATTCATCCTTAACAAATATATATAGGGAATCTTATGGTCACCGAACAAGAAATTATATAATGACCAGAAAAAATATCGATTCCAATATTTGATTATAAAACAATTGGGAAAAGTATTAACTCTTTTTTAGTATGTCCATATAGAATTTTCTGAAAAATTACTATTGAGGTATGTGTAGATTATATTATTTATTTCATATTGGAGTTAATTATTTTTTAAATTAAAATGTTTATACATTTTTATAGTAATTTTATAGGAATACATTAAAGGTAAATACATACTATATAGAAAATAATAAATATAGGTTTCTAGGACTTAATATTCAATTTATTTTCCTCTTGATAGTTCATCAACATATTAAAATTTGTTGTTTTATGTTTTTAACATTCCAATGGAAGCTGAAATTTTTGTCCTTGCAATTAATGTGATGATTTTTAAACAAGATATCATGGAGCATGTTATTGTAGATGAGTTGGGAATCAACAACATATTACTCTTTTCCATGTAATTTTATTATCATACATCATTTAGTTATTTTATGTTATTTAAACATTATACTTATATTGGTTTTGTATTAGGTAACTTTATACAATTTTAATGTAACATGACATGAAATAGGTATATTGTGTTAACTATAACTCTTATTTTATTTAATAAAATTTAGGGATATGGGCTGGGAGACTAACCCATATCTCAGTTTGTCTAAAAAAAACATATGAATTAGGTATATGTATTTATAGATCTAAATTTTATTTCACCCCTTGCGCAGAAAATGACAGATACATAAAGAACAATTTATATTATTTAATGACTTCATAAGAATGCAATTATTTATCGTGTGATTCTTCACTATATTCAAGAGTATGAAACATATATCTCATAACATTTCATATATCTTAAAATAATAAACACTCACATTATATTTTTTTATATATCAGTGGAAATTGGATGTTGATTGTTTTTTTCCAAGAGAGAAGACACTTTACTAGCTATGATCAATCTGTGATATTAAGTGTGAGATATTTTTAAGAATGTATTGAACATGTGTTTTTTAATATTTTAATACTTTTATATTTTGTCATAGAATCTAAATTTATTTCATAAATATTATATTAATATAGGGGAAGGAATTTTTTTATAAAGCTAACAAGAAATTAGAGTGAAAATATCAAATATGTTAAAGAAAAGGTGACTTTTAATTTACAGTTACTACATTTTTTCTGTAAGAACATAAAATGTAATTTTGAATTGAAAAATTATTTTTGAACAAATGTTTCATAAAAAATAAGGACTAGTGTATTTTTGATACTATGTTATATTATTTATGTTTGAATTAATTTCAATTGGTACAATTTCAATGTTCCATAAGGATATATTTGGTTATAAACATTTTCTCTATTTTTTATTTTATTTTATTCATAATACATATTAAATTATTTATATTCAATTTTTTTATTTTTGATCTCCCTAGGCCTTATACTATACAAGATCTAATACACTTAAAAAGTTAACGGTAGAGTTATTTCACATGTCTAATTGGGATATATATATTTTTTTATACATTGAAATGTTTAATGGTTAAAATGTAAATGTTTTGTTCTACTTCTGGTGCTATATTTTAATTTTGGGTATACTGTGGTACTACTGGGGGATTTTATTCATTTAATTTTATTTAATTTTTTTTTTCAAGTGATTTATGAGATTACTGATGTGATAAATTTTTTCCCATGTCATTTATTATATAACCGACATGGAAAAAATTTTAGTGAGATTTTTCACATTAGTTTATTCATAACCAACATGAAAACATAGAAAGATTATTTAAAACATCAATTATTATATTAATGATGTGGTAAAAAATCAATATTTTAAGTTTTTGGTGATGGTTTTCCATTTTGGTTATGAAATAACTGATGTGGTAAATCATTTAGTACATCAGTTTCCATAAAAAATGATGTGATAATCTATTTTCCCATGTCATTTATTTTATAACCAACATGATAAAAAATCTTAGAAAAATAATTTTTATTTTGATTTTTAATGTTCATTTTATTAAAAATGATTTTATGGTACAATAAAATATACATTATCACGTCATTTATAAGAAAATCAATGTGATAAAGTCATCATAACAATGGTTTAATAAAAAACTAACATTATAAATTATTTATCACATCATTTTTTCATAATCGATGTGATAAACCTCCTAAATATTTTGTATTTATAATTTCACTTATTTTTAATCAATTTATAAACCAAATTTTAAATTTTTCATATGATAACATCATGAGGTAACCATATTTAGATAAACTATTGTGAAAATCTCTTTTACACTAGTGACGATGTGATCTGTATTACTCAAAATATTTTTTTTCAATTTAAACATGAAATATTAATTAAACACATGTGTTACTCTTTGAAAAACTTGAAAAAATAATCCTCTTATTTTTATATTTTAGAAAAACTATCCATATATCATTTTTGATTTATAATAATCATCTGCATGACAATCTGACACACACTGTTCCCGTTATGTCTCAATGTGTAAGTTTTTATTTAAAATCTACATTTTATTTAAATTCATAATCTATATACTTATAAAAATAACTCAAATTGTCATGATACTTTATAAAAATGATATATAAATTATCTGTGATTTTTAGGAATCAACCCCACATTAATCTGACACATAGTGTGTCCGGTATGACACGAAGTGTATGGTTTTAGTTTAAAAGTGATATTTTATTGAGTAATTATTTGATATTTATGTTCTATTTAATTTGTTATAATATTACAAACATTATATTGGTTTTTTATAGAGGTGAAATATTTTCCTCATGCTAGGGTGGGTTTTTGGGATACTTGTAGCATGATGAGACTCTTTTTAGAGGGGATCGAGGTCTAAAGGTAATGAAACATTAATGTTGTTGAATTTTTTTATGGTTGTGATAATGTTTTTATTCATGTAATTCTACAAATAAATTTTTGAAATTTTTGAATTATAATGTTTCATTATTACAGAAAACACGTTTAAAAGTATTGGAAATTGGCTTTATTAGTGATAAAAAGCACTCCCAAAAGACTCAACCTTTATATATACTAAAAATGTTCTAATAAAGGGTTTCTATATCAGTGATAAAAAAGAATTGATAAAGAATCCATTTATCTTCACTTTTGTTTTAGTGAAGATAATTTCCCCCTTTATTAGTTATTTTTTAGCACTTATAAAATTTAAAAAAAATCACTCGCCACCCCCCTCGGTTGGCTTCAACTCTCACGCGTGCCCCTTTTTCAGTTCTCATAATTCCCCTTTGTCATCAATTTTCATTTACCAACTTCTTATTCATCCACATTCTGTCCTAGAATCAATCGCATGACCTCCCATGTGAAATTGAAACACATTTACCACTACATGAGTTTGGTGTTTGTATATTTGATGATATATCTATTTATTTCTATATATTTAAGTAAATATTTTATATTCAAATATTTATATATATTTATATAATTATTTTTAAATAAAACAACTAAACAAGATAACCATAACAACCACTGCTATATTATTCATGGGTAAACCCAAATACAAATAAGAGTAAAACAAACCAAAAAAACCATATAATGAAAAAATGTAGAAACCAAGACCAATAAAACCCAAAGACAAAAAAGGAAATAACCAAAAACCCCCAAAATACTCCAATATCCATCTCCTCACGTGCATCCCAAGGTATCAAGGTGCATCACTAAAGAATTGGGATACCTTGCCTTTATCCATGTCTCAATATATCACATCTTCTAATGCACCAATGTTCCCAAATAAGGGTTGAGTATAAAACATAGTAGGATTTCCCAATGACTTCCCAACTCATGCCACTATGATAGAACATGTTGTCACATTTATATAAAATAATTTAAAATAATTTAAACCAATTCATATCAAAGACAAAACCATTTTCTAATAATTTTTTTCCATAGAAATAAATAAATCAAGTCTTAAAAACATTTCTCAAATCAGATTTTGGGATACCCATTCCACATATCCACACATCCACACATTCATTCCCAGGTGAAATTTCCATAATCATGAGTGGTCACTTGTCTAACTACCAATTCATCATAAGGTAACCACCACTATGTTCCCCAATTGAACACGCCATTTCCATAGGGTTATGCCGATGAAAATGAACTCATGACAACCAAATATTCCAAAAACCATTAAAAATAAATCAGTCCAATCCATTTCAATAAAACATTCCTTTTATTTGAAATATTCCTATAAACTTTTTTCCATGAATAAAAAAAACCATATTTTAAAATCACCATTTTAAAATCATGAAACAAATCACTTTTCACAATCCAACCAACTTCCATAATTTCATAAAACCATCAATAAAGTGGTTACCATAAAATAAAACATCAATTTAAAATTTCAATTCAAGAAAGTAAATTAATTTGAAACCTACCCTTCAAGTTATAATTAAGAGGAATCTGGATAAAAGCCACCTACCTCTCAAAATTAGGCGAAAATGAATAATGATTCAACAACTTAAAAAACATGGCTTGAAACTCCTACAACTAAACATAGATATTGTTCCCTTAAAAAACCATATATCATCCTGATTGAAATAAAAAATGGTTTTATCCCCAAATTAGAAGATCCAATATTTCAATAGAGGAAATATGAATAAATCTAAGGAAAATTATCAAGAACGAGAACTTACCGATGAATTTGGGCCTCTAATGCACTTAGATTCCGCTAAAAATCCATCTTAAATTGAAAGGAATAGTATCCATAGCCTTGGGAGGGAGAGGAATTTGATACATGACCTGTTTAGGGTAAAAACAAGGGATTAAATGAATATACCGATTTAGATCTACAATCTTCATATCTGAATTTTTACAGTGCATGGTTAGGGTGAATGGTCAAGAAAACAGTGAGCTAACTGTGCATAAGACACTACCTCTAAACCCAACATGCATGGTTGTCTCACATGGTTTGAAATTTTTTTCACAAACTATTCTATTCCCATTTTTTCATCCTTTGATGGATTCTCTTGGGCAGTCACACAGTTTGGCCAAACTATGCACCTAATCGTGTTCCTACACAATGACCACTATTTCACTTGTATAGTTTCTTGTAGGTGTTTCATGGGTTTTACTAATTGTCCTCAAACCATAAACCTCGATAAAATCCTCAAAAACATTATTAAACTTCTATTAACCTCATAAAACATAAACCAAACATTATGTAGCCTTAATATACATGAATAAGAGGTTAAGTACCTAAAAATTGGGGTTCTACAATCTCCACACCATTGGTATTTCTGTCTTCATAATGTATATAATAACAATTGGACTAAAAGGTTTTGGGAAATTACTTAACCATTACTTATCATGTTCCCATGTTTCTTCTTGAATCTGACCATGTTTCGCTAAAATCCGCACTAGACCAATTATTTTTCTGTACAACAATTTCTTTTTCCTATCCACAATCCGCACTGACACATGAAACAACAAAGCATCTGCATAGAAGTAAATGTGTTTATCGAATCACATAGTCAGGATCAGGTTGATACATCTTCAATTGAGATACATGAAACACATTTTGAATAAAAATTAACCTTAGGGGAAAATCCAACCAATATTCCACCTCACCAACCTTTTCAAGTATGTCAAAAGAGACTTTTTATTGTGGATATAATATTACCTACTTCCCATATCAAAGATTCCAAAACCATGGAGAGATTATCATGAACACATGATCACTCACCTAAAATGAAAATGACCATCGATGTCAATCTTCATATGATTTTTGATGACTCTAAGCCATTTCCATCCTCTTTTCGATCAACTCAATCTTCTCCATTATCTCTTAAATGAGGCCTTTTCTAATCTATGAAGTCTTACCTATTTCCACCCAAAAATGTTCAGAATGATAAGGACACCCATAAAATGCTTTAAAATGATACTTATTTATCGATTCCTAATAACTATTGTTATAGGATAAATTCACTAATGCTGTGAGATCCTCCCATGATCCCCATAATCCAGCACATAATCCCCAAGCATGTCTTATATCATTTATATTTTTCTTATAATGTGTCCATTTATTTGAGGATGATATGATGTGACTATATTCAACTATGTACCTAAGAGTTTCTATTTGGTTTTCTAAAAATGAGATTTAATCCTTGGATCTCAGTATGATATTAACGAAATTGGTTTATCAGGAATTTTTACAACATCTTTCATATAGATTTTTAAAAAGTCTTACACCATATTAGATTCAAGAATATAGATGAAATGGGATGAATTTATGATATTATCCACTATAATCTATATGGAATCATATTTATAAATCATACTTGGTAGACTTGTTGCTAAATCTATAGATAGATGCCGCCATTTTCACATGAGAATCAGTAAAGGATGCAAAACACCCAATGGTTGCTGATGCTTTGCCTTAACTGGTGAAAGGTGAGGCATCACAAAAAAACATAGACACTTTTATTTTCATCCTAACCCACCAAGATTTTTTATTTTAGTTCATTATAAATATTTTTTTTCTAGGATGAACAACCCATATCTAATGGTGGTAAACATAAAGGAGTTGTTCCTAAAAAGCCAGAGTTATGACCATCTGATCTTGAAACCATAAAAATGGTCTTTTTTCAAGATTACATCCCTTAATGGTATCCCCACTATTGAGTTTTTACCTTATCTCAACACACTTAGATTCATATTTTTTTGCCTCTTTACCCTTTTCAACCAAATCAACAATAGTAGAAACCAAAAAGAATATTGCAACACTACCTCTGTCTTCACAATCCAAGTGCACGTTGACTATCACCAACATCAACTTCCATTGATCAGAAGCTTATTTCACCAACTAACCATATGAATTTTTACTTAATGTATCTACCACTGAATATCCTTTACTCAATGTATAAATCCATCCAAATTCCAATATTTTAAGATACTCTACCCATCTTATTTTCCATATATTCAAATATATTTGTAAGAAAATGTGTTTCAAGATCTTTTGAAACATAAACACCATGAATTTCTCACCAAAGAGGTAATGATGCTAAGAATTAAAATCATGGACTACAGTAGATAATTCCAAATTGCGTGTTGGGTAGTTCTTCTCATGAAACCATAAATACCATGATCCATAGGCAACAACATTACCTCCATGCTTGATAACACACCCCAAACCATATCTAATAGCATTATAATACACCAAATAACCCTATCCTAATTTTTGAAATATAATTATCGGTGCTGATGTAAGGAGAATTTTATTTTCTTGAAAAGACTTATGAAATTCATTTTTCTATTGGAGTGTAACACTTTTTTTATCAAAGATATCATTGCTGAAGTGATCCATGAAAATTAATGAACAAAACATAGATAATAACCATCTAGGATAAGGAAACTGTGTATCTCAAATACATTCTTCGGTGGTTACCAAGATATTAAAACTTTTATACTTTCTTGATCCACAGAAACAACTTTTTCAAAGATAACATATCAAAGGAAATATACCTCTTGTATCCAAAAATCACACTTTGAATGTTTTTACTATAGTTGATGGTCCTTAAAAATACCCAACATTATCACCAAGTGTTTCTCATGCTCATCCTTTTTCCTAGAATACACCAGTATTTAATCCATAAAAACCACCATAAAAGAATCCAGATACCTTTGAAATATTTTATTCATCAATTCTATAAATATAGATGGTGAATTCATAAGACTGAAATGCATAACCATATACTCATAATGTCCATATCTACTCCTAAAATCTATCTTTATAACACCCTCCTTCTAAACCCACTATTTGGGATATCCCAAATGCAAGTCAATTTTAGAGAACCACTGGGATCCCATAGATTGATAAAGTATATCATCAATACATTATTTATCATAAATTGGTTATGGTTATGATAATCCACACAAATAAATAGAGTTCCATTTTCCTTTTTCACAAACAAGACTGGTGCTTCGCACAAAGATGTACTAGGATGAATGAACCCTTTTCTTTAAAAGCATTCCAACTAGAATTTCAATTTCCTAAATAATTTTGTCTTCTTATGACAAGATGAAAGTGAGATAGGACTAGTCCCTTTTAAGTGATCATTTATAAACCCCACTTTTCCTGTGGGTGAAAACCATGAGAAATTATGAGGAAGAAAAATTCAGGAAATTGATCAAGAATTGTTAGAAAACCACTATTCTCAATATCATCCAAAGAATCAAGGTCAAGGATTAGAAATATAACTAGATAGTTCCAACTACTATTTCTAAAAATTCTATTCCATTTGACTTTTTTATTATTTTTTCCTCTATATAAATTCTCAAAGACATTATTAGCTCTAAAACTAACCGTTTGAGTGTTGTAGTTGATGTGATATTTGAACATTGTTAACCAATACATAACTAGGATTTAGTCATATACATCCACCTCAAGAATAGATAAATCCAAAATCAATTTAGATCTATTTATAGTTATAGAAAATTCATTGCGCAAAAAGTCTCAACATTGTATTTGTCCAAGAGGAGTTTAAAGTATTGAAACAAAAGGAATCATCTCAACAAAAAATACCAAAAGACTAAAAATTTTCAAAAAATGGTTGAAGTATCAAAAGAAAATGTGAAGGATATTTTTTATAATTAAAAAAAATCATTATGTGAATGTTTCCTAATGAAACTCATATAAATGTGATGGTAGCACACATTCCAAATACTTATAAAGATTATATGATTCTTCTTGAGTGATTTGATTACCCAAATGGAGTTTTATTTATGAGATCTTGATTGGTCTATGGAGTTAGAATATGTGTTGCAATGCTTACCAACTTTATGAGGCATCGATATTTGGGGTTACCCCATAAAATATCTTTGTTATCAATAGCCATAGATAGTGGACACCAATTCATACCACCTCTGCCTCCTATAATGGTACAACATCGCACCCAATGTCATGGGATAGGAAACCATATCCCTCCTTCACACACAACTGGACATTAGTGTCTCCACAATATGGGGTATCTATGATCATCACAACATTTTTAGGGATTTCACAACCAGTAGGTAGGCATTTGTGTCCATGGTCTCCAAACTTGATCTAGATGTGGACTAAACATTCATACATTTCATCACATGGTGAGTGTTTCTAGGGTTTCATAATGCTGATTTCTAGACCATAGGGCTTCTCGTGGACATATTTCAGATGATGGATCATGTGCGGTATAATGGGAAGGTGGTGGTTGTTGTGGTAGAGGAGCCATCATCGATGAAGGTGGTGGAAGGAAAGGTGGTGATGGGAGATTCTGAGTTGTGCATGGTGTTTTTAGAGGAGATAATAAAACGTTCTGTGGTGGCGGATATTCCCTACTATAACACCTTCCATTGCGAATTCATATAAAAATGGCTCAACACCCATCACAATTTTCCTATATGTAGCTTCAAGGTTCCACCAAAGCTTTCTGGGGTTTCTTGAGTCAATGAATTTTCAAATTTTGAATGTGAGTGACCATTGAATCAAAAAAAGAATCATTGTTATTACTGTAATGGTTTATGTTCTTATATTAAGATCTCAAACTTAAATTAGGATTCATTTGAAGCATTATATTTTTAATTTCATTAACATGGCACCCGATCATTATCAGATTATAAAAATATAAAAAAATGTGAATATAAATATATTATAGAAAACCAGATTGAAATTTAATAATTAAATTGTACTAGTATTCAATTCAAAATTTACATAACAAATATTTACATTGATGTTATTTTTACAATTAATCAAAAAATATTACAACACAATATAAAAAATCAAAACACTTATAGAAGACTTTATTCATTGATCAATATTTTTACAAAATTTGTTCTTATAATAAATCCAATATTTATTTTTGTAATAGTACATAAAAAAATAAAAAAAATAACTTTAATGTTATATTATACACATATGAAAATTATATTGTTACCTAGTGAATATATTAATGATATTATAAATTATACTATTAATTATATTATTAATGATTTTATGGTTATTTCTATGTTAATTATTAATTATTAACTATACTATTAATTGATAATTATATTCTAAATTTTTAATTGAATTGTTAATTAATAATCTATATAGATTATATTGTTAATTATTTTATATAATTTTGATATTATCAGTTATTGTTTATCTTAATCACTTAAATATTTGTTGATAATTATACCATTAAACTAAAATGATATTTTAATGGGAAAGAACACTCTTTGATTCATACTGGCCAAATTATATGCCGGATTGAAGTGAGGTCAATACATACACATCACAAATAAAATATGGATTGTGGTCATGAAGTACCTACTCTGAGCCTGTTTTCAGAGTTTTGGCTATGTGTTTTACAATAAAATGATTCTTTTAATGTGAAATCACATAATTTGAGTCATTTTAGACACATTATGTGTCAGATTGATGGAAATTATATTCCTATATGTCACACATAATTTATGGATCATTTTCATAAATAATTAAGACAGTATGAACTTGTTTTCTTTGTTTTGGGTATGTAAAGATTGCTTTAAAATAAAATGAATCTTTTAAAACGAAAACATGCATTTTATGTCATACCGAGCGCATAGTGTGTTAGATTGATGTCTGGTCAATTCTGACATGTCACAAATTAAGTATGGGTAAATGTACTAAATATTTAAGACTCTACAAGATAATTTTATTTATTTAGGATATGTGACACATGTTTTATAGTAAAATGAATCTTTTAATTTTAAGACATGAATTTGGGTCATACCAGTCACATCATTTGTTAGATTGACAAGTGGGAAGTTACTTAACATCAAAAATTAATTATGGATCATTGTACTAAATTATCTATAAAAAATACACTCGTTTTCATATATTTGGCTTTGTAATGTGTGCTTTATATGAAATTGACACTTTTATATTAAAAACACACACTTTGAGTCATACCAGCCACATTGTGTGTTAGATTTACATGAAATCCATTTATAAAAATCACACATGCATTATGGATTATTGATCTAGTTTTTAAAGATAATATGATATCATTTTCTTGGTTTTGGATATGCGACATGCTTTCTAGACTAAAATGAAACTGTTAATGTGAAAAATTTCAATTTGAGTCATATCAGTCACATTGTGTGTCAGATTGACGTGAAGAAGATTCCAACACATCACACATGAATTATGGATCATTGTTATATTGATTAAAGGTATCCAAAATTCATTTTCTCAATTTAGTCTATGTGACATGTGTTTTTGACTAAAATAGAAATTTCAATGTGAAAACATGCACTTTGAGTCATACCGGCGACATCATATACCATATTGATGTGCAATCATTTATTATATGTCAAAAATATAATATAGACTGTTTTTATAAATTATTAAGGCAATACAAGTTTTTTCATTTATTTTGGCTATGTGACATGTTTTTTAAACTAAAATGAAACTTTTATATTGAAAACATACACTTTAAGTCATACTAGCAACATAGTGTGTTAGATATGTGTGATTGATTCCTACATTTCACAAATGTATTATAGAATATTTTCCCAAACTTTCAAGACTATAAAAGATTTTTTTTTTCAGTTTTGACTATGTGACGTCTGTTTTAAACTAAAATTACACTTTTATATTGAAAACAAACACTTTGAGTCACATCAGCCACATCATGTGTCAGACTAATGTGTGGTTGATTCCAATGCATAACAAATGCGTTATTGATCATTTTACAAATGTTTCAAGAAACTATGAACTCATTTTCTTGGTTTGGGCTATGTGAAACATATTTTTTTACTAAAATTCAACTTTTATTATGAAAAAAATCAATTTGAGTTATACCAAACACATCATGTATCATATTGATAGTGTACAAAACACAAGGAGACAAATTGTTATATAAGAATCAGAGAATCATAGAAAAATAACTGGAGATGATTTCTCCCAATAACCACAATAATAAAAAATAGTGTACACAACACAAGGAGGATATAATAATAATTGAACATAAAAAAATAAATAAAAAAATCCAAAAGAAAAACTACAACCAAACTGGATCCAGAAAAAATTGGTATGTGACCTCATAGTGACCACTATTCATAAGATCTACCCACTTTATAGGAGAACCAAGAAAAGAAGATAAACCTAGAAAATAGCTTAAGTCTACTGAATCTGAGTGAAACAAGTAGGGTATAATAATACAATGAATCATTAGTTAAGTACAACATAATTCATATATATCCTTTCTAAAAACAATATATAGACACTAGTTTAAAAATAAATTTAGAAAATAGGTTTTAATCCTTTAAACAACCAAACACAACTTTTTGAAATTCCACTTTCAAAAATAGAAAATTGATTTCTTTTAAATATATAATCTAATTTGAAAATATAGTTTTTGAAAACCAAACTATAAGATGAGAAATAAAACACAGGCTAGTGAATAAATAATAATAAACAAAACAGAACATAAGAAGAAGGGTATATTTGAAAACAAAATAAGAAGTACAGGAAGCAGTATGAATATAGATAGGAAATGAAAACAATACTAGAAGCAGAGAACAAAATATGAATATATATAGAAAAAAATAAGTAGAGAAAGTAACCAAAGTTCCAAAAAGCGATAATGGAATATACAAGGTACATAGTCATGGGGATTTCACTAAAATATTTACAAGAAACCTAGGATACACTCAGTTTAGATCCATCTACCGAAGTAAGATGTGGTCTGTAGTTTATCAGCAACTTTGATGCTCTCAAACATCCTCACTAGTGGAACAACACCCATGGAAAACAACCAACTATAAAGAATCTAGTCTATCTCATCATTAACTAGACATATGTTGACCCTATAAAAGATGTCAATGATTCCAAGATGATAGTATATATGGAAAAGTGATGAGGTCATCACAATCTTGACATTAATGATAACCCAAATATTCCAACATGCATACCTTTCCCACTCCCCAATACTGTCTATACCAAGACCCACTATAATGAGATGACTACCATAGGGGTAAAAATCAATCATAAAACAATTTTAAAGTTATAATTGGGCTTGAACATCTTGATAATTCAAATTATTTTCCATGAAACACAAAATGGTACAAACTAGGCTATATGTTTTTAAGAGTTTGGAATCACTTTGAAAAGACATATGGAATTACCAAATGAGCCTTTGGGTTTAAATCCAAACAACTATTTAGGAACAAAATCCTTCTTCCAAAAACTTTAAAAAACAATGGTATTCGACCAATTATTCCTTTCAATGTTCCCAATGGGAATTTTGAAAAATCCTTAGGAAACACACAATTCCAACATTTCAAATGGGATTTTGGAGAAAACATTAGAAAAAACCACTTGAAATACCATTTGGACAAATTTAGAAACCAAGAAAACCATTTGAGGAAAAAAATATTTTAGAAAATGAAAATTATAATGATTTTCCATTTATATGAATATACAAATGTATTTTTTCACCCCATGCACATATGGATATGCACATATCATAATAACATATATATGGATGAACACAAAAATGCCTATGTTTTGACCAAAATTTAACATAAGGAAGCCCCACAAAGAAACAAAAGAGTTATCACAATAGTAAAAAAATCATAAATAGGACAAACATCCATTAAAATAATAATTCTATTTACAACCCAATCTTATCAAAATTCAAACAAGAAAAAAAACATTAATAATTAAAATCCACTTTAAAGGAAACTTTCTTTTTTATCAAACACCTAGAATAAATATACTTTGAATACATATAGGCATAACTATATAAATCCATTGTAAATACCATTTACATTAAACTACTAATAGAGAAAATACATAAAAAACATCTTAGTAAACCATAAGAATGAATAAAATAATTAAAATTAATTTGGAAAACCGCAAGCATTACTAGGAATGTTATGGAATGGAAATGGATAGAGACACTTACCTCTATGGTGTGAGAATGTGATGAAACATTGGAAAAGGGAAGAGTAAGGCCAAAGAACCAAACTGAACACCCTTTCATCAAAAGATAAAACTCACATTATCCAACCCTTACTCTAAGGCTTGGATAAGAGTGAATGAATCCCATTAAAGAATAATAAAAAATAGGTAAATAGAAAGGAGATGGATGAGACAAATTACTCTAGGAAATCCACCATATATTGAAGAGAAGAAACCAAAAATCTATGTAATGTGGAGAGGATGGGGTTGCCCAAGGCATTTAAGGTCTATTTGAATAAATGGGGGAGGAGAAAACCCCTTTGTGGTTTTTAACTTTAGAAGGGGAAAACATGGACCTTTATATTTTAGGGATTTTGTGCAATCCTCATGGTTAGGCTACATGGTTTATTGAACAATGTGACAACCATGAACACTCTACTAGAAAAATAGATAAATCAACGGATTGGCCACATGGTTTGGTAAAATGTGCACCAAACATTCTCCCCTATTTGGAAAGAGAACTTCCTACATACTGGTTGGATGCATAGTTTGAATAAATATGCAATTACCATGAAAAATAGTTCTATTAATGTTGTAGAAACCTATGCATGCTTGTCACATGGTTTACGCTAACCACACGTAATATGTTCACTTGGTATTAGACACCTAAGAATGATAAATAGTTACAATTGAAACTCACATGCTTTGAGACAAAAAATTATATTACCATGAATGAAAACCCATGGAAGAAGAAATTTAACTGAAAATAATCCTTTGATCAGGTAGTTGTAGGGTTTCCCTCTAAACTATGCACACTGATCATGCACAGAACCAAAAACATAAGAAAAACTAAAAAAATATATGTTTTCATCAGGAACTCAACCCAAAACTAATGAAATGATAAGAAATAAAAAAATAAATAAGATAATATAGAAAACCAAGGTCAGGGTGCCAAAATTATTCACGTGAAAAAATAATTATTCCCTCATAAAAGACACCAAAACCAAAACATGAAAAAACTGGAACTCTCAGCCCAAAAGAAGATCATATAGAATAATTCCTCTAATCAAAATTAAAACCAAATGGAACATATAACTCCAGTGAAATATCTCAAATTCATATGTGACACATGAATATACCAAAAGCGAATAACAAAGAGAAAGATATTGGATATCCCCACAATTTATTAACTAATAAGCACATCGTCAAACCTCCAAAATGAGAAGGATCCAACCATAGAAACTTAAATAGAACACCTAGATAAATCACTGTTCAAAATTACACAAGACATATTCATCTCCCAGTGAAAAAAGGCAATGAATCACCCAAAAAATGTGAATTGATTAAAGAAGAAAACAATGAGAGAAAGGGAAAACCCAAAAAAGATGAAGGAAGGAAGAACAAAGATAGGGGAAGGAAAAAAAGGCGTGACCTCAAAAGGTCAAGGAGGAAATAATTCAAAAATCAAGAACTTTATTATACTCTTTTCTATTATTCTAATGTCTTACCTTATTGAATTTAAAAGATACCCCTACTAACCACAATGATGGTAGGTCTTCAGAGTGTTACAATAAGATCGATTAGAATTCCCAAATTGACAACAATAGAAGAAAACAAGAAATTGGTATTTATGTTGAGAAGAGGGAACTGGAAAAGAACACTTATCTAGAATAGGTTTCTCTAGTTTACACTACTCACTAGATGGGGAACATTTATTTGTATTAAGAGAATCCAGGCTACCAACCATGATAGGACTGCCTCTTAATACTTGCTCAGTTTGGAATGCATTATCCAAAAACATTATAAAAAAACTTTTTTAGAAGAAAGAAATTGACCCTTATTATCTAAATAAAGAGACCACACAAAAATATATTCTTTCAATAGATCACCTAATCACATTTTTGAATTAATGGGAACTAACTCCTTAAAGTGGTAAACATACCCCCTCACTATCTATATACCTTGTTGAATACCCATGAGTTCTTCCACTTTCTTAATATTTAAATCCTTTGGGAAAAAATATTTATTAAAAGTGTTCTTGAGGATCTCCCAAGTCATCCCAACTTACATTGAGGGTGGGTTGATCAACTTACTCTGATCCAAACCCATTATTTTAAATAGTTCAAAGACAACTCTTACCCTTAGGGATTTAGATGTTTTTAAGGAATTTAAAACACTTCCTATTTCTCTATGCCACTTTGGAACCTCTAAAAGGACTAAATCAATATAGAAAATAGAAAAGATTTATAATTTATTATGTACACCACTCCACTAAGAGTCTGGGTACATTATACAACTAGAAGAGAATCCTTAGAATTATTGAGACATTTTTGGGTGGCATACTCCAAATAATAATAAAACACAGAACCAAATCAACATCAAACCAAATATTAAACAAAATAAAACCAGGATAACACCTCAAAACAAGATCGAAATCTCATAAAACAAGATACAACACACACAATAACACAAAAATACACTTTCTCAGAACCACCATTTCCATTTAAAATTTAAAACCAATTTCGATTCAGAACTATTTCAAATTAAACTATTTCAAAATATTAATTTCCAAATAAAATTTTCCAAATCAAATAGGGCCCCCTTTATTCATATTTAAAAATTTCAAAATAGTTTTCCTTTGAAATCCCCCTCACACTAACCAGAAACAAGTTAATAATACCACCAACATCGAAACCTCTTTAATATGGGACTAGTGGTCCTGCATGAATTGGACACAAGGTTTAGAAGTCCTTTATCTATGTATACACCAACCACTAGAAGCATATTGAACCTTGTTGCCAAGTTCAACATGGTTTATTTTCTATGAAATCAAACCATGTTACACTAACTCACTTTCATTATCATCCCCTAAAAAATGAATAAACCCATAAAAATAGACAAAACACCAACAAAATATACCCAAAAGCAAAATTTAAGTATTAAAAATTATATATTCTATTTAAATAAAGGCCCATGATTGTATAGAGTTCAAGAAAGTAAACCTGTAGCTACATCCTAAGTCCTTAAAATATTATCTCCAGTCTAACTGACATCCCAAATAAAAAATCTCTCATCTGATATCATTTTTTCATTATGTAGCTCAGTTCATCCTTGAAAAAGACACTTTAAATAATTCATGACAAGGCCCAAAGAGAATCCCTAATCCCCAAAGGATGATGAAAATCATCCAGGCATCATGGATAAATAGTTAGGGACTATTTTCTCAATAATTACAATCATTAAAAATAATGAATGTATCACAAGGAGGATATAATAGTAACTGAACATAATAAATAAATAACAATATGAAAAATAAAAACTATAACCAAACTGAAACCATTCACGATCTCCATGTGACGTGTTGGTATCCACCATCCACAAGACCAACCAAATCCATGGGAAAACCGGGACAACAATCTGAACGTGTAAAATAGCACTTGTCTATCGATGTAGAGAGGCACAAGTTTGGTGAGAGAATACACCAGTTCTGTTGGTAAGCTCCATATAATCCACATATTTCTTTTACCAAAATAGTCCATAAATACTAGTTTATAAATACCCGTAGAAAATAGATTTTTTATCTTTTAAACAACATAACACAACATTCCCAAAATCCAACTTCTAATATATAACATGGAATTATTTTAATAAAAGACTCACATTTCAAAATTCATGTTTTGAAAACTGAACTCGTAGAAGAAAACTACAACCCAAATGAGTTCATAAATAAGAAGAAACAAAAATAAACACAAGTAGTATGGTATATCTAAAAAAATTACTGAAATTGGAAGAATTAATATGTATATATATTTTCCAAAATAAATATAACATGAAACCAAAGTTCCAAAAATTGATAATAGAACATACAAGGTACATAATCATGGTAATGTCCCGAACATATCAAGAGGAAAACCTAGCAGTACTTAGTTTGGAGTGATATTCTAGCGTATGATGGGGTCTGTAGTTTATCACCAACCTGAATGCTCTCAATAAGCCTCACCAATGGCACAACCCTCAATTTTAACAACATACCATGGGGAATATATATGTCTCCTTTGGGACTAGAAAGTAACTATATCTCAAACCACTAGATGAAATATAGGATCCCATAAAGATAAAAATAGGTGTAACATTTAAGATTTCATCACATTTTTGACATTAACTATAACCCACAGATGAGAATGTGAATTATTTTCCCACTCCTTAGCACCAACTATATGAAGAAACTCTCTGACTGGAGGAATACCCTAGAGATTCCCATCACATAGAAAACATCTATAAAGTTCTAAATAATCTTGGACATCTTGAGAATTATAGATCCTTTATAAGAAAAAAAAAGGTTCCAACCACAATTTAGGTTTCAAAGAGTTTGGAATTACTTTACAAACACATATAAAAGTACCAAATGAGCATTAGAACTGAAATCCAAACCACTTTTTAAAAAAACACCCTTCTTCCATTTTTCCAAAACTAGGGTATTAATTTCAAGGTGAAAAATGGGAATTTTGAACAACCTTTTTGAAGAAAAAAATTGCAAAGTGTTAAAAAATCCTTTGGAAAAAACATTAGAAGAACCTCACTTGAAATCCTATTTTATATTTTTATTGAAACCAAGAAAACCATTTCAGGAAAATATTGTTTTAGAAAATATATATTCTATTGATTTTCCATTTATATTCATGTAAACATATATATTTTCATCCTATTCATGTATTGATATGCACATATCATGCCATAATATATATGGATGACCATAAAAATGTATAAGGTTCAACAAAAAAGAAACACAAAGAAGAACCATAATGAAACAAAAGAGTTTTCATAAAATAACCAGAACCATAAAGATGAAAAAAATCCATTATAATCATAATTCTATTTTCAAATAAATCTTAAAAAAATTATAACAAGTCCAACCAACACTTTAAACACCCACATCCATTTGAAGGGACACTTTTTATTTTATCGAATACCAAGCATGAAAATATTTTAAATACATATAGGCATAACTATGTAAATCCTTTGAAACCCTCATTTTCATGAAACTACTAACATATAATAGAAATAAAAATTATCTTATAAGACCAAGAGAATGAAATACAAAATTAAAATTCATTTAGAAAAGCTTAATAATTACATATCATGTTTCAGAAAGGAAATGGATAGAAACACCTAACTCAATGGTGTTTTAATGAGATGAAAGTCTATAAGAGAGAATAATAAGGCCCAATAACCAAACCACACACCCTATCATTAAAATATACAACCCACATGATCAAAACCTCCCTCTAGGGTTTGTCCAAAAGCGAATAAATCCACAAAAATATGAAGAATCAAGAAGGAATAAAGAAAGAAAAATAAGGATAAGTCTAACTTAAAGAGAAAATCCCCCAAATATTGATGAGGAGACACCAAAAATCCAAGGAGGAGAGGAGGAGGTCTCCCAAGGCTTTAAAATACCATTTTAATGGATGAGGTGAGGAGACAACCCCATTGGGGTTTTAATTTTAGAAGGGAAAAACGTGGAATTTCATATTTTAAGTATTCAGGGAGTTCTACTTGTTTAGGATGCATGGTTTAACAAACTATGTCCCAATCATTAACACCCTTATAGAAAAAAATAAATAAGCCTCACATAGTTTGGCCGTATTGTTTGGTAAACTATGCATGAAATATTCTCTCATCTTTAGAAAGAAAATCACCCTCACATAGGCTAGCATCATAGTTTGAGGAACAATTTACTAACCATGAAAAATAGTTCTATCATGATTATAGACACCCATGAAATCTTGTCACCTGGTTTATAATAACCACACACTAGCCATGAACTAGGTCTTAGACACCGAAAAGGCTACACAGTTACTACTTAGACTCACATGGTTTGCGAATATTGGGGTATTCCCATTCAAGAAAAACCATTAAAGATGAAATTAAACTAAAAATTCTATTTTTATTAGGTATTCATTAGGTTTCCCTCCAAATCGTGCACACTAACCATGTAAAGAGCCGAAAATAGACCAAAAACTCTAAAACTCAATATTTTCAACGGGAACTCATCCCCAAAACCAATGTCAAGATAAAAATGCATTAAATAAATAAAATAATATCTAAAACCTTGTTCAGGGTGTGATAATTATTCCCACAAAAAATATTTCTTCCCACATAAAGTCACTAAATCCAAAATGGGAACAAAATATGAACTCTCACCCCAAAAGGAGATCATCTTGAAGAATACCTTGAGCCAAAACTAAAACTAGAAAAACCTATAACTATGGTGTGATCTCTCAACTTCACATGTCGTACCTGAATATACCAGGAGAGAACAAAAAAGAGACCCATAGTGGATTTCCCCACCATTTAGGATCCAATAAGCACATCTTCCAACCTCCAACATGATAAGGACCCAACCATGTAAACTCAAATAGAACACAAGACCAAATAAAAGTTCATAATTACATAAGACACATTCATCTCTAAGTTGAACATGACAATGAATCATTAAATAAATGTGCATAGATTAGATATAAGCATGAGATGAGAAAGAAAAAAAAACAAATACCAAGGAAGAAAGTATAGAGAAATTGAAAATCATAAAAAAATAGGGTTACCAAAAAAGCACAGAGGTAATAACGTTAAAATCAAGAACTATATAGGAATAATCCATCTTATACTGAGGTATTTCCCTATAGAATTTATAAAGATACCACTACCTATCACATAGATAAAAGGTATTTAGGGTGTCACAACAAGATAACTTAGAATGCCGAAATTGACCACACAAGAAGAAAACATGAAATTGGTCTTTCTGAGGAGAATAAGGAACTTGAAAATAATAATTCTTCGAAACAAGTTCCTTTTGTTCACACTCCTCACCATATGAAGAACTCTTACTAGCACCATGATAATTAGAAATACTAACCATGATGGGATTCCCTAAAGAAACTATCTGGACTAAAAGTTTATCATCTACATACATTATAAACAAAAAATTTCCCAGAATAAATAACTTGATCATTAATAGCTTACTGAAGATCCCACACAAAAGGATGAACTTTCAATGGACTGTTCAATGCAATTTCAGAAGAAATGGGAACTGGGTCCTTAAAGTAGTCAACATACCCATTCACTGTCCATTGTCCCTATTGAATACCCATGAGTTATTCCACTTTATTCACCTTCAACTCTTTGGTATAAACCATTGAAAGAACTGGACTTTAAGATCCACGAAGAAATCCTAACTTACAATGAGGGTGGGGTGATCAAGTTCTCCTCATTCAAACCCAATAATTCAAAAATTTCCCAGACTACTCTTAGGCTCCAGGCCATATGGCTTTATAAGGACGTGAAAACACCTCCAATTTCCTCAATCCACTCCCTAACCTCTAATGGACCATGATCACTATAGAAAATAATAAAAAATCAAGAAGACCTTAGCTCCACCACTCCACTGGGATTCGGGGTAGAGTTTACAAGTGGAAGAGACTCTTTAGAAACATTAGGACCTTTTAGGATGGTATACTATAAATAACATGAACATAGAAAACAAAATCCACATCAATCCAAATATTAACCAATGCTCAACCATGAAAACACCTCAGAAAAAGAAACCAATCTCATAAAACCAGATACACAACAAATAAAATCCCAATAAAACTTTCTTAAAACCACCATTTCCATTTCAAATTTAAAACCATGTTTGATTCAAAACAATTTGAAATTGAACTATTTAATAAAATAATTTCCAAATAAAATTACCCACATCAAAGGGAGCCCCCTTTTTTCATGTTTTAAAATTCCAAAATAGTTTTCCTTTCAAAACCCACTCACTCCAATAAAAAACATGCCAAAAACACCACCCACATCAAAAGCTCTTAAATAGGGGAATAGTGGACATGCATGACTTGGAAATATTGTTTAGTAGACCAGGTTCTAATAATCCAACAACCACTATAATAATAATGAATCATGTACCCATGATCAAAATGGATTTCAACACCATGAAAGTTCACCATGTGACACCAGCTTACTTTCATTTTCATCCCCCAGAACATGTTGAAAGACATCAAACCAAAAAAAGCACCCACAATATAAACCCAACATCAAAATTAAAGCCTTAATACTCTACAATAACTTGATACTCAATGATCATGATGAGTAATATTTATGGAACTCTTTTTTTACCAACCTACCAAGTCCCGAAAATGTTATCACTAGTATACCTTGCATCCAAAATAATAAAGTGTTCCTATGATATCATTTTTTCACAAATAAACTTGGATCTTTGTTGAACTGGAAACCAAAAATGATTCATGGAAATTCCCAAAGGGCATCCCAAATACCCACAGGATGAAAATAAGAACCATGGAATCATATATAAATTGTTGGGGATTATTACTCCCAATAATCACAGTCCTAAAAAAACAAATTCATATAGTAGAAGGTGGATAAATAAACCACTAAACATAATAAATACATAATAATATCTAAAATAATAACTATAACCAAACCGGAACCGCACCTGATCTCCATGTGACCTCTTGGTCACCACCATCCACATGAATTACCTACTCTGTAGGAAAAATGGGACAAGAATCTAAACCTATAAAATAGCTCAGTTCTACTAATGTAGAGTGGCATAAGTAGGTTATGATCATACAATAGTTCAATAGGAAAACACCATAAAATGTCTACATTTCCTTTTCCAAATTATTATATAAACACTGGTTTGAAAATATAAGTTTAAAATATCATTTTAACTTTTAAACAACCAAAAACAGCTTTAAAAAATACAATTTTGAAAATAGATCATGGATTTTCTTTTAAAACATACTCCCATTTCAAATAATTTTTTTTGAAAACCAAACAATAAGAAGATAACTAAAACCCAGATGAGTGCATAAATATGAAGAAATAGAACTGAAAAAAAATTAGAAGGGAATATCTAAAAATATTATTGAATGTAGAGGAAGAAATATGAATATATATATGAAAAATAAACAGAAAAAGTAACTAAAGTTCCACAATTCAATAATGGAACATACATGGTACATAGTCATGGGAATTTCCTAAACATATTGAGTAAAAATTTGATACATACTCAATTTGGATCCAACTTCTAGTATATGATGTGGTGAGTAGTATATCATAAACCTATATGCTCTCAACAAGACTCACCAGTGACATAACCCGTATGGGAAATAACTTATAATATGGAATCTAGTCTGTCTCATCAAGAACTAGATAGTAACCATCTTTGGAACCTCTACATGACTTCTAGGATCCCATTATGATAATATAGGGGTAATGTTATGAGTTCATCACATGCTTTGCATTATTTATAACCCACAAATTCTGATGTTCATTACTTGACTACACCCCGACCCCATCTATGCAAATACCCTCTCTAATTGGAGGACTATCATAGGGGATCCCCTCACACACAAAAAATTTCCCAAGTGCCAATTGGGCCTAGAAATATTGATAATTACAAATACTTTACAATAAAAACTTAAAGGTTCCAACTAGGCCATATATTTTTAAGAGTTTGGAATCACTTTTAAAACACACCTAAAAGTACCAAATGGGAATTTTCAATGAAATCCAAACCATTTTTTTGGAAAACATCCTACTTCTAAAAAAATTTCCAAAAAAATGTATTCATTCAAGTATTACTTTAAATTTAACAAATGGACCTTTGTAACAATATTTTGGAAACACACAATTCAAAATTTTCAAACAATACTTTTTGGGAAAATTTAGAAAGAGCACACTTGAAATACCATTTGAAAACATTTGGAAACCAAGAAAAAAATTTGAGGGAAAAAGGTTCTAGAAATCCGATATTCTATGGAGTTTCAATTTAAAACAATTTACAAATCTATATGTTCACCCCATTTACATATGGATATGCACATATCACACTTTAATATATATAGATGTGTATAAAAATGTATAAGGTTTTATATAAAAATAAATACAAGGAGGAAATATAAAGAAACACAATATTTTCCCCATAAGTTCCAGAACCATAAAGATGAAAAACATTATTTCAAATCACAATTCCATTTTCACCCCAATCTTATCAAAATTCCAACAAGTCCTAATAACTCATTAAACACCTAAATCATTTTAAAAGTTCACTTGACATTTTATCAAACACATATCATGAATATACATTGAATATATATCGGCATAACTATGAAAATCCTTTGAAATCCCATTTTCATAAATCCACTAACATAGAAAATCCATAATAAATCATCTTAGTAGACCAAAAGCATGGGGAGAGCAATTAAACTTCATTTGTAAAATCTCAAGCCTTACATGGTTTATTATGGAAAGGAAATGGATAGAAATTCCTACCTTAAAGGATTAATAATTCATTGAAACTATGGAAGAGAGTATAATAATTCCCAAGAACCAAACTACACACTCTAGAATTAAAAGATACAATTCACATGATCCAACCCTCACTCTAATGTTTGGAAAAGAGAGAATCAAGCTAAGGAAATATGAATAAAAAAGAGGGAAAGAAGAAAGGAGAAGGAGGAGAAGGATTATCCAAGGATAAAATCCATCAAATATTGAAGAGGATATAACTAAATCCAAGGAGGAGAGGAGAAAGTCGACCAAGGTTCCCAAGGGTCATTCTAATAAATTGGGGGGGGGGGAGAAAAAACCATTGGGGTTTTAATTTTAGAAGGGGAAATCTATTAATTTAACATTTTATGGATTCTGGGAAAGCCAAATGGTTTACCAAATAGTGCTCTAACCTTGAACACCCTACCAGAAAAGTAGTTAATCCTCACACGGTTTGACTGCATAGTTTGGTAAACTTTGGGTCAATCTTTCTCCGATATCTGGAAATACAACTACCATCACACAAGATGGATACACAGTTTTAGGAACCTTATTCCAAACATAGAAACTTGGTTTTCAATATTAAAAATGCCCATTAATTCATATTTAAAGGTATATTATAACCATTCAAAAGCTGTGTTACAGGTCCCAATCACCAAGTAAGTCCACATAGTTAATATTGAGACTCTTACATTTTGGAACAAACCGTGCACTACTCATAAAAGACAAACCATACAAGAAAATACTAAACTGAAAATGGTCCTTTTACCAAGTGTTCACATGTTTTCCCTCTAAAATATACACATTAACTGTTCAAAAATAAAAATATATATTTAAAACTGTAAATCTCAATATTTTCATCAGGAAATCAACTAAAAAACCAATGAAAAGACAAGAAATGAGGAAATAAATAAAATAATAATGAAAACAATGGTTGGGGTGTGATAAGGACAATGATCCATAAGTCATTTGTAAGGAGTAGGTATCAAACAAACCTCAATATCATACACAGTGTGACCACTTTGACTCAAAATACGTGTCTTCATCTAAAAAATTAAATTTTAGTTTAAAATGCATGTCACTAACTGAAAACTATGAAAACACACTTATGTTGTATTTATACTTTAGTAAATTGATCTATAGGTCAATTGTAATTTGTAGGAATTAACCACATGTAACTCTGACACATGACGTGGCTAGTATGACTCGAAGCACATGTTTTTAGTTTTTAAATTCCATTTTAGTTAAGAATTTGGATCAATCATTGAAAACCTAGACAACACACTCTCATTTTCTTGATATTTTATTAAAATGATCCCTAAATCATTTTGGATGTGTAGGAATCATTTTCACATAAATTCTACACACGATGTGGATTGTATGAATCAAAGTTCATGTTTTCATTTCAAATTTATATTTTAGTTCAAAACACACAAAGAATACTTAAAACTGAGAAAATGTTCACATATTGTGTAGATACTTCAGTATAATGATCCATAAATCAATTACGATGTATATGAATCAAACACACAATAATTCGGCAGATGAAGTCATCGATATGACTCGATATATATGTTTTCAGTTTAAAAGTGACATTTTATTAATGCATTTTTTCATATTTATGTTAAATTTATTTCGTTATAGTATTAAAAACATAATAATTTTTTATAGGTACACTATTTTTCTTGATAAGAAGTTGTATTTTTAATAATTTTTTGTATGATTGAGCTTTTTTGAGAGAGGGTCAGGGTCCAAAGATAGTGATACCGTAATGTTTTTGAATTTGTTGATATTTGGGAAAAATTTTATATACCAATGTAAATGTGAAAAAAATGTTTAAAATGTTTTTAATATATAATTTTTTCCTTTTATTTATGATTTTAATTAAATTGAAATTAATTTTTTTTGTTGATGTGTGTTGTAATTTTAATAGCACACTCCTGCATTATGGCTTTGTAGTGGTACTCCCGCAAGTGGATGTCTTTTCATTTATAATGTTGCACGAAATACATATTAATGTAAATTATTGTAGATCAAAGTTATATATACCATCAAACTTTGGGTTAGAAAAAAGTGTTTTCTAATAGGGTTATTAAACTAAAAAAATGGTGAATTTAACATTTAAATTAATTTATAAATTTGTAAAATAATATATAATAATTATAATAAATTTATAATTAATGTAAAATATATTTAATTTTATTAAAGAAACATCAAAAAATATTTTTTATTTATTATATAAAAAATTGGGCCTCTTATTTATAATTTTCATGACTGGTAAAATATGGAAGAGGGAGAGAAGGGGAGAAATATTTTTTTTATAATTTTCAAAAAATATTTTCAAATGAGAATGTTTCCTAAATGGTTTTCCCCACCACTTCTATATATAAGATTAGAGAACACATATCAGAATCAATTCCAAACACATATGATGCCTCTTTGACACTTGAGGATAGAGTTTATTATATATTATTAGTTTGATTTTTGTTATCTTGATCCATTCATGGAGCTGGAAGATGGATCTCAACCTTTAACCAATTTCACCGACATTGATATCATAGAATACATCATCATATATTGTCATTATAAATACTCTTTATTTTCCACATCTATTAATGGTACACCATATTGAGACTATAAATTATAGTCCCACTGGTGTAGTGATAATAGAGGGATAAAATAAAGTGAAAAAATCATAAATAAATGAAACCATATGTAATATGGAAAACCCCCCAAAATGAAAGGGGAAAAATCACTAGAAAATATAAGGATTACAAGGGGAAAAAATGGGATCACACTCTCTCATTATTATAAAGAGAAACCCCTTGTCAATTTTTCCATTGAATATGTGGGGATACCACCTCACAAAATACCACACATAAAAGGAAAAAATACTAGTGATGATGAAGATGATGAGATGCCAAAATGAGAGGAGGCACTATCCTTTTATAGGAAACGTCCAGCCTTGCCCAAACCCACAGTCATTGTTCTCAATTGTTTGGGGGGTGGGGTTTCCACCAACCAAACCTACCACCCCACCCTACATCCCCTTTTTCTCTTGACATACTAAGGGGGAAGCCACCGTCTGTGGAAAATAATTAGTTATTGACACATATCCCACTTGTAGACTAACTGAGAAAAAATAACATGTATGAACATCCTTTATTTCTTCCAAACATGTTTCTCATGTATCTAAGAAGCCATTCAAGGATCTTCATCATCTAAACTTATCAGTGTTGATCACCTTTAGTGGGAAATATGACCTATTTTATTTAGTGTAAATTTTCTGCATGGCCACACTTCCTTCCTCTACCACATATAGGAAAAAGTTAGAATGTACCCTAATATGATTCATCTTGGAATTAAAATATGGATTCCTTGAAATTTTAAAGGTCCTATAATTTCCTCAAAATAATGGAATCTTCTTATGTCTATGTTTGAGCTATTCTAATAACTTTCACATCCAAATATCCCCTTTGCAAGACTGTGTAGCTACCATGTAAACTTCCCCTATTATGGATAAAGAAGAAACTGACTGTAACATTTGAATACAACTCAATTATCTTCCATCAAGAGTAAAAACATCACTAGTAGTGAATTTACTTTGGTTAGAATCACGTACAAAATTAGAATCAATATATCCTCTGATAGAAAAATCCGATCCTCCATAAAATATTGTAGCATCTGAGTTCTCCTTAATGTATCTGAGGATCCTCTTCATTGTGATCCAATGATCCCATCATGGATTCTCCATGTACTGAATAACTGTTCTCAATTCATGTATAATGTGCAGTCTAGTGAAAACCATAGTGAACATCACACCCACCACTCATGATGTATACAGTAATCGAGAAATCTCAATCCTCTCTACTTCACTACTAGGATCCTCCATAGAGGATAACCTGGAATTAATATGAAGCGATGTAGATATTGGATAACTGTTTTTCATGTTAAAGTGTATTAATACTTTTTTAAATTAATTATTCTATGATATCAGAATATTCCCATCATCTCAAAAAATCTACATCCCAAGAATATTTTTTACTGATCCTAAGTCCGTCGTATCAAACTCCCTTGGCAATTTTGGCTTCATATTTTAGATCTGTTCAATATTGGGGCCTGTAACTAACATGTAAACCACATAAAACAAAATAATTATGAAATAATTACCATTTAAACCCATTAAAGAAGAATAAGTATCTGAATGAAGTATGTTGTATGAAATGATCAAGATATAGGAATAAAATCCCCTGTAAAAACACCTTGGTTCGTATTTGAGATCATACAAAAATTTATTCAACCATCAAACCAAGTTCTATTTGTCTTCTTCTATAAAGCCTTCTGATTTGAGCATATAGATCTCTTCATCAATATCAACATATAGAGATTTATTCATCACATGTATCCCCTATAGATGAAAATGTTTCATACATCATTAGAACTTTGTGAATATTCATTAGTCTAACAATAGGATAAAATATTACATTAAAATAATTACTTCCTTCTGAGAATATCCTTTAACCACCAGTCTTGCTTGATATATTTTCACCTAGTCCTTTCTAAATTTATTGATATTAAATACCCATTTTTTTACCAATATCCTTCTTTTAGTTAATGGAATAAGGTCCTAAGTCTTTTTCTTATGTAGGGATTCAAGTTCCTCCTACATCATCACCATCCATGGGGATACATATGGACTCTGGGTTTCATCCATAAAATAATATGGATCTGTATCCAACATAAATAAACAATATATGATATTTCTCTCATTTACATAGTCTAATTTCCATACTAGTTCTCTTTTCTACCATGTTTTCCTTTGTGGTCTGGAATTAACTGGTACATGATCATCATGCTCTGGTAATGCCTCATAGGAAACTAGTTCTTCCTTGGATTTTCATCCACATATACTATATTAGTTTATGTATTATATTTCTCTATTTATTCATCAATTATAATTTCCACCATATCTTATTAAGAAAATAAATATCTGATGATGATAAGTTTGCAGGAAGTGGGGTCCCACAAATGATACCCCATCACTCCATTAGTGTACCCCAAGACGATACATTTCACAGATCTCAAATCCAACTATGATCTTTCTTGGTCATTAAACAGTGCACATAAAAGACTTCTTATAGTATATAACTGAAATTAGTTATCAGGTTTACTAGTACATATCTCTACCAATTTCTTCAGATCAATCTTTATTAAAGGAAATTGGTTGATGAAATAGTAGGTGTTATTCATTTATTCTACATTTTTTTTTGAAAATTCCGATAGTCTTTAAAATCACCCTTATTATATCTAATAGGGTTAGGTTCATCCACTCTTCCACTCCATTCTTCTGAAGAGTGTACACCACCATGAACCATCTCTTGATGCATTTCTTTTGAAAAAATATATCAAACTCCTCTTTTGTATATTATCTACCATTATCAGTCCTCATACATTTGATATTCTTTATAGATTCAAGTACCTTATATAAATTTGAATGTTTTGAAGAATTTAGAAACATCTACATTCCTCTTGATTAGATACACCCAACATCTTTTATAATAATCATCAATTAATGATACAATTTACCTTTCTCTTGTTAGGGATATGATCAATGCCTACCGAACGTCAGAATGGATTAACTCTATTATCTATTTGATTATTGTTGTTGGTTTCTAGAACTTTATCCTATGTTACATACTAAAAGAAATGATCACAAAATGATAAGGATACCTTTCTAATCATCGGAAAAAAATTCTAATACGCCAAAATCTTTAGGCCTTGTTATGACATATGGTCAAGTTTTAAAATTCATAACATCATCCACACTTTCATTGAGGTATTTGATGTAACAACTATCTCTACCTCCTAGAACATTTCACCCATAATCAAATACCTATTCCTTGTGATCTTCTTTTCCTTTTTCACCATAATCAATCCCTTCAAATTTTTCATCAGTCCATTCTTGGTGTGATCCAATATTATCAAATTATCCCAAAGAAAATATGTTATTCTTTAATCCTTCATGTGGTGTACTCCTTGGATGGTTCAAACAATTCCATCACCCATATTCAGTTTTATTATACTAACATTAATGATCTTAATGATGTGATCATTCCCATGTACTTAATTCTTTCTAGGACAATTACAAAATAATCAAACCATTCCCATCAAGACTTCATGTTACATGTTGCTCATGAGTAGATTATCAATGCATAAGTGAGATATTTCCTTCCTATAGTAGTCTTCACCACTTCACTAACTAGTATATCTCCATTCCCAGAACTAATCTACACATTTTTGTTCATGTCCTGATTTTATCTCCCACTGGAAGCATGCACCATCATCATATATTCTGGTCTTTCACCAATTTCTAGTAGTCAATTATCCTTATGCATCATTGACAATATAATCTTTATCTATTATGTAAAATTAATCCCATTTATTTTTTTGATCGTGACTTTTACCACCATCTGGACATGCAATCTATTCAAACCCCCTTTTTCACAATAGTGCATTTAATAATATCTATATTTTTTTGATGTGAAAGATCAACCACAATCACAATCATAGATCAAGATAAAATTAATGAGAATTATTAATACCAAAAAAAGGGAAAAGTATAGAGGTAAAACATTCCTTTGATACCACTTGTTGGGATATTAAATGATTGACCTACTTGTGGAGAGATAATATCAACATAAAATATTGTGAAAAACATGAAAAAATGACATGATATATAACATAGAAAACCCACAAAATGAAATGGGAATGAATGAGAAAGTAGAAGGATCACTATGGGTAAAAATGGGTAAAAACCATCTCACTATTAAATGGAGGAAAATATTGTAAATATATCTCTTGAATATGCATGGAAACCATCTCACAAAATATTTCACATAAAATAAAAACTACTATTGATGCTGAAGTTAATGAGATAATGAAATAAGAGGAGGACCATTCATTTTATAGGTTGTTTCCAGCCCTTTCTATCCCCTATATCTAAGATATCAATGGTGGGTGGGGTTTTACACCCACCAAAAATACCACTACACCTTCCACCACTTCCCTTCCTTGATAAAGTTAGGGGTGTCCATTGTTCATAGAAGACAATGAATAGCTAACACAACATTTCACCCAATGTTGTTGGAGGGTAAACCATCACCCTTCTTATCACAAAAAATGACATCAAAATCCCCATTATAAGGAGAAAATTTTCCCACCTCTATGTACTAATGGATTCTTCCACTTCCAGGTAGGCATTCACCACCATGGAATCTGAACTGGATCTAGACATGAACTCGGGTTCAATACATGTAATCATGTTGTGAGTGTTTCTAGGGTTCCATAGTGGTGATTTTTGGACCACCAGGATTCTCATGAACATCATGTAGATGAAATATGACATTCAATATGGGGGGAATATGGTTCTAGGTGTGCTGGAAGAGTCATATTCAATGGAAATGAGGACAAAGGTGGTGCTGGAAGAGAAGGTGGTGGAGGGAGAGTTTGAGTTGTGCGTAGTGTGAATAGAGGAGATTGTAGAAGATTTGGTGGAGGTGGTCATGACCTTCTCCCAAACTATACATTATGAATAAATATAAATTTGGCTCAATATCCATAATAGTTTCCCCATATGTCACTTAAGGGTGCCCCATATCTTTTTTTAGGTTTCTTGAGTTAGTGAATTTTAAAATTTTGAATGAGAGTTCCCATTATGTCGAACAATGAATTATCTTTATCACTGTGATGGTTTATGTGATTGGATTATGATCTCAAACTTAAAAAGGGACCCATGTAAGGTGTTATATTTTGAAATTAATTGACATGATGTCTAGCCACAATCATATTAGAAAAATATAATCAAATCAGAATAAAGATATATTATAGAAAACCATATTGAAAGACAAATATTATATCACACTGTTATTTCATTTCAAAATTTACATGAAAAATATTTACCTTGATTTCATATTTATAATTAATAAAAAAAATTAAAACACAATATACAAAGTCAAAATCCCTTATAGTAGGCTTTCTCAAATGATGAACCATCATACAAAATCTTGTTCTTAAAATAAAAACAATATTTTTTTTAGTAACGGTGAAAAAAGATAAAAAAATTAATATTAATATTATATAATCTATATATAAAAATTATATTGTTACCAACTAAATATATTAATGATATTATCAGTTATACTATTAATTATACTATTAATTATTTTATTGTTAATTATATATTATATATTAATTATTAATTATACTATTAATTAGTAATTATATTATGAATTATTAATTTCATTTTTAATGAATAATATATGTATATTATATTTTTAATTACTATATATAATAATGATATAATTTTTTATTAATTTACTTAATCACATAAATATTTTTTGATAATTATACCGTTAAACTAAAATGATATTTTAATGTGAAAACATTCACTTTGAGTCATACTAGCCACATCATCTGTCATATTATCATTAGATCAATCTATACATGTCATAAAATATTATGGAGCATGGTCCTGAAGTACCAATAGAATTTGATGTTATATTCATAGTTTAGTCTATGTGATGTGTGTTTTAAAATAAAATGACACATTAATTGTAAAAACACAAACTTGGAGTCATTCTGGCCTGATCGTGTATCAAGTTGACAAGAGGAAGATTCCTAAACATCACATATGAATTATGGATAATTATCCTAAAACATTAAGACAATATAAGATAATTCTCTTGGTTTTGGATGTGTAAAGCATGTTTTAAACATAAATGACACTTTTATATTGAAAATATTCTTTTTTGAGTCATACTAGGCACATAGTGTGTCAGATTGATTTGAATTCCATTATGACATGTTAAAAATGAATTATGAATCATTATCCTAATTTTTCATGACTATTAAAGTATGTTTTCTTTGTTTTGTGTTTATTATGTGTCTTTTAGAGTAAAAGGACACTTTTAGTTTGAAAACACACACTTTGAGTCATACCAGCCACACCATGTGTCAGATTGACATGCAGTCGGTTACTAAATATCAAAAATGAATTATGGATCATTATAATAATATATCAAGACAATATAATCTAATTTTCTTAGTTTTGGATATGTTATGTATTTTTTAAACTAAAATTACACTTTTATATCGAAAACATACACTTTGAGTCATTCCAAGGACATCATGTGTCATATTGACCTTCAGTCTATTCCTACACATCAAAAACAAATTATTAATCATTGATATTATGTTTGAAGACAATACAAACTAATTTTCTTGGTTTTGTATATGTGACATGCGTTTTAGACAGAAATGAAACTTTTAAATAAAAACACACACTTTGATTCATATCGGCCACATCATGTGTCAGATTAATATGAATTCAATTCCAACACATCACACATGAATTATGAATAATTATTATAATTTTTAAAGACAATACAAACTATTTTTCTCACATTGGGATATGTGATGCTTGTTTGGACTAAAATAACAATTTAAATGTGAAAACATGCACTTTTATTCATACCAGCCACATCATTGTGTCATATTGACATGAAGTTTATTCCTACTTGTGATAAATGAATTTTGTATTGTTTTTATTTTTTATCAAGACAATACGAGAACATTTACTCATTTTTGGATACATGACATGGGTTTTAAACTAAAATGACATTTTTATATTGATTACATAAAATTTGAGTCATACTAGCCACATCATGTGTCAGATTAAGGTGTGTTCAATTCCTACACATAAAAAATAAATTGTGGATCTTTGTTATAATGTTACAATAAAATTTGAGCTAATTATATATGATTTATATGTGATGTTAGTTTTATACTAAAATAACACTTTTAATGTGGAAACATGGAATTTGAGTCATACCAACAACATCTTAGGTCAGGCTAATATGTAGTCAATTCCTACTTGTCAAAAATGAATTATGTATAATTTTTATAGTTTATAAATACAATCCAATCTTTTTTCATGTTTTTGGATATGTAACATGTGTTTAAAAAAATGACACATTTATATTGAAAACATGCACTTTGAGTCATATCGGCCACATCATGTATCAGATTGATAGTGTACACAACATTATGAGTTGACTTATGCTACAATAATTAGGGACACATATATAAATCATCAGATATTTTTTGAACCAATAATCACAATCATTATAAACATTGTGCACACATCACAAGGAGGATATAATAACAACTAAATATAATAAATAAATAATAATATAAAAAAATAAAAAATATAACCAAACTGAAACTACAAATGATCTCTATGTGACATATTAGTCACCAATATCCACACATCCTACCCACTTTATAAGGGAACCATGAAAAGAATTTGATACTTCAAAATATCTCAGGTTTACTGATGATGAGTCCCACAATCAGGGTGTAAGCATATAATAACTTAGTAGGTAAGCACAGTAGAATCAATTCACATACTTTCTTAAAAAAGTATATAAACAATGGGTTGAAAATAAAGAGAGGAAATAGGTTTTTATCTTTTAAATATCAAAAAACAAATTTCACAAAAATACAAATTCTAAAATAGAACATGGAATTCCTTTAAAAATAGACTCCCATTTGAAAATCCTTTTTTTGAAACCAAAACAATAAGTTGAAAACTAAAATCTAGATGAGTTCATAAATAAAATAAATTGAACATAAATAGTGTATATATTTGAAAATAGTAATGAAAGCAGAGGAAGAAGTATGACTATAGACATGCCAAAAAATTAATATAGAAAATAACCAAAGCTCCAAAAAAGAGATAATGGAACATACAAGGTATATAGTCATGGGAATGTCCTTAACATATCGAGAGGAAAACCTAGGAATAATTAGTTTGGATCCATATTCTGTCATATAATGAACTCTGTAGTTTATCACAAACCTGGATTCTCTCAACTAGTCTCATTAGTGGCACAATCCCCATTGCTAATACTCAACCGTGGTTAATCTAGTATGTCTCGTGAGTAACTGACGATATCCATCTATAGACCATATAGATGAGGTCTAAAATACTAAGTTGATGTCTAGGATCCTAAGTTGATAGTATAAGAGAAAATGTGATGAGTTCATCACACTATATACATTAAATATAACCCATATATGACAACATGAATTCCTTTCCCACTCCCTGACACTGTCTATGTGAAAACGCTATATAATTGGGGGAATAACAATGGGGAAACTATCATATATAAAACATTTTTAATGTTCCAATCAGGCATATACATGGAATGTGTTAGAAAATAAGTGGTTTGAAATATATACCTCACTAGTGTAAGAATGAAATGAAACTCTAGAAAAGGGAGCATAAAGGATTAAGAACCAAACTGCACACCCAAACATCAAAAGAGACAACTCAAATTATCCAAAACTAAATATAGGGTTCAACTAAAAGAGAATATATAAATGTAATGAAGAAAAACAACAGGGAAAAAAGAAAGGAGCGAGAGGATTAGGGTTAAGAAAGGAGTAAATCTAAAATTTTTTGAAGAGGAGACACCCAAAATACAAGGAGAGAAAGATGATGACCAAGGATTTCAAGGTTCATTTGAATGAATGGTGGGGGGGCAATACATTTGGGGTTTAAAATTTAAAAGGAGAAAACTTGAAATGTCATATTTTTGGGATTCTGGGAAATCCACATGATTAGGACACACAATTTACCAAACTTGGTGGCAACAGTGCACACCCTACTAGAAAAATAATAATCATCACATGGTTTAGCCACATGGTTTGGTAAATTTTTAACTAATTGTGTTACCCTATTTGGAAAGAAACATACACTTATATGAGATAGGTGTATGGTTTGAGAAACCATGCACTAATTACAAAAGATAGGTCTCTTAAGATTACAGACACATATGAATGCTTGTTGTATGGTTTACTCTAATGATACGCAAGCCATGTACTTAGCTTCCGACACCCATGAAGGCTAAATAGTTACTACTGAGAATCACATGGTTTAAGAAAAATGGTGTGATGCCCTTACAAGAAAAACCATGCAAGAATAAATAGAACTAAAAATGATCCTTTGATTAGGTTATTTCATGGTTTCCCTCTGAACCTTGCACAGTAACCATGAACAAAGCACAAAATTGAATAAAAACTCCAAAACTCAATTTTTCATCAGGAAATCAACCCAAAAACCAATTCAAAGATAAAAAGCTAGGAAATAAATAAAATAACAAAAAAGGTTAGGGTGTGACAATTATTTCCACCAAAAACTTTTCTACCCCCATAAAGTTACCAAATCCAAAATAATAACAAAACTGGAGCACTCAACCCCAAATAAGATATTATAGAACAATACCTCAAACATAAAACAAAACCAAATGGAACCTCCCACTCTTGTCTGAGATCTTGTCATCACATGTTAGACCTAAATAGACTAAGAACGGAAAAATAGACCCCTGTGGATCTCTCCACCATTTAAGAACTATCAAGCACATTAGACAACCTTCAATATGAGAATGATCCAACCAAATAAACTCAAATAGAACACCTAATTGAATCAAAATTTATAATTTTATGATACAAAATCATCTCCAAGAATTAAAATAAAAACATCACCCAAAATAACGTGCATAGATTAAATAAAAGAATATGAAGAGAAAGGAAAAACTTAAAAAAGACCGAGGAAGGACGAACAATGTAGGTGAAACCATAAAAATGGGTTAACTCAAAATCTCATGGTGGAATTGCTACTAGAATCAAGAACATGACTAGAATAATTTATATTTTTCCGAGGACTCTCCCAAAATAATTTGTGATGATGACCCTACAGACCCCAACAATGGAAGGTCTTCAGTGTATTATAATAACATATATTAGAATACACATACCGAAAACACCAAGAATGTGGTATTTATGATGAGAAGAAGAACTTGAAAAGAATAATTCTCTAGAATAGGTTCCCCTGGTTTACACACATCATTATATGTGGAACCCGTACTTGCAATATTAGAATCTGGGAAGCCAACCATGACGATATTTCCATTAGAAACTAGATCATCTAGGAACTCCTCCTCAAAAAACTATAGAAACGAAACCCGATCCGAAGAAAGAACTTGATATTTAATATTTGGCTGAATACCACAAAAAAAAGATAAGAATTCAATAGATCACTCAATTTCATTTATAAATAAAATGGAACTAACTCATTAAAGTGGTGAACATACCCCTTCATAGTCTGTTAACTTTGCTGAAAACCCATGAGTTATTCCACTTTCTTCACCTTCACCTCCTTTGGGACAAATATTTGAAAAAATTTTCCTTAGAGATCTTAAAATTCACCCCAACATACAATGAGGATGGGGAAATAAACTTCAACTAATCAAAACCTAGTCCCTCAAATAGTCCCAAGACAACACTTACCCTTAAGGAATCAAGGGTTTTTAAGGACCTAAAAACACCTTCAATTTCTTCAAGGAACTCCACATCCTCTAATGTACCTTGATCACTATTAAAAATTGGAAATGACCAAGAATAGATTGTCTCTAAAACCACACTAGGATTTCAGGTGGAGTAAATAAATGGAAGAGAATCTTTATAAACCTTCATGAACTATCTAGGTGCCATACTCTAAAAAACATGAAATCACAAAACCAAATCAACATTGAAGCAAATATCAACCAAAACTCAGCAAAGATAACACCTCAAATAAAGAAACCAAGATAAAAAACAATTTTAAACAAAAAATAAAAAATAAATATCTCTCAAAACCACCATTTATATATAAAATTTAAAACCACATTCAATTCAAAACAATTTAAAATTTACCTATTTCAAAAACCATCTTCCCACATCAAAGGGATCCACTTTTTCTAGATTCACAATTCTAAAATAATTTTACTTTTAAAAACACACTAACAACAACCATAAACAATCCAAAGAAACCACCCAAATAAAATCATCTTAAATAGGGGACTAGTGGCCATGAATGCCTATTACTCATGGTTTGGATGACCATGTGCTAATTGTGCAATAACCACTGGATGAATTTTGAATCATGTACCCAGTATCAACATGGTTTTATACACCAATAAATCTCACTATGTGGCACCATATCACTTCAATTTTCATTCCCAAAACATTCAGAAACCAATCAAACCAGAAAAATCACCAACATCATAAAACCCAAATTGAAATTAAAGGCTTAAAACCCGAATATCCCTAGAAACTTAAGGCTTAGTAAGAGAAAGATTTCATGAAGCTCTTCTCGTACCTACCTCGCAAGCCACGACATTCTTATATCTAGTTTACCTAACATCCAAAATAATAAATCTCTATAATGATATAATTCAATCCTGAAAAAACCATAGTTCTTCCTAGATCCGAACACCTGAATTTATCTATGGGAAGGCCCTAAGGGAATCCCCAATCCCCATGGGCAGATGATAAGCATCATGGAATCATAGATAAATTGTTGGGGAAAATTTATACCAATAATCAAAATCATAAAAAAAATAATTTATGAAACACAAAGGAGCTTATAATAACAGCATAACATAATAAATACATAATAAGATCCAAAATAAAAGATATAACCAAAATGGAACCATACAAGATCTCCATGTGACCTCTTGGTTACCACCATCCACAAGACCAACCAGCTCCACAGGTTAACCAGTATAAGAAGGCGAACCAAAAAAATAGATTGAGTCTACCAATGTGGAGTGTCCTAACTAGGGTTGAAAATAAAATAGTTTATTCTGTAATCACAAAAAATCAATACACATCCTTTTCCATAATATTACATAAAAACTAGTTTGAAAATATAGATAAAAATTTGATTTTTATATTTTAATCAACCAAACACAGCTTTCCCTAAATCCAATTTTTGAAATATAACCTGGATTTCCATTAAAAATTGAATTCCATTTCAAAATTTAGTCTTTTAAAACTAAAATCTATGAATAAAACTACAAACTAGACGAGTGCATAAATAATAAGAAATAAAACTAAATAAAATTAAGTGGGAAAAAATGAAAACAATAGTAAAATTAGAGGAAAAAAATATGAATATAGATATTATAAAATAAATTAAACAATTAAAATATGTTCCGCAAATCAATAATGGAACTTACAAGTAACATAATCATGATCATATCCTAAAAATATTGATAGGAAACCCTAGAAATACTCACTTTGGAGTCATCCTCCAGTATAATATGTGGTCCGTAGTTAATAAAAAATTTGGATTCTCTCAAGCACCCTCACAAATGGAACCACTCTCATGAAAAAAACATACCATAGGGAATCTAGTACATCTGATTATTAACAGGATGGTAACAACCTCTCAAACCTCTAAATGAAATTTAGGATCCCATGATGATAATATAGGGGAGATGGGATTTATGAATTCATCACATGCTTGAGATTAAATACAACCAAAATATGACAATGTGCATGCCGTTCCAACTCCTCAACACCATCTATATGAAGACCCTCTCTAACTAGAGGACTACCATAGGGTTTCTCATCACACAAAAGACATTTCTCAAGTTCCAACTAAGCCTGGACTTATTAAGAATTCCAAATCCTTTATAATAAAAAATACATGAAAGTAGAGGAGTCAATATGAATATATATATGCCTAAATAAATAGAAAAATTAACCAAAGTCCCGAAAATTGATAATGGAACATAAAAGGTACACAATAATGGATATTTCCTAAAAATATCGAGAGGAAACCCTATATGTAATCTGTTTGGATCCATCAACCTTCATATGATATGGTTTGTAATCTATCACTAACATGGATACTCTCAACTTGCCTCAACAGTGCCACAACCCCCATGGTAAATAACATACCATGTGGAATCAATTATGTCTAATTAGGTACTATATATTAACTATCTCTTGAACCTCAAGATGATATCTAGGATCGATGAGGATAGTATAAGAAAATTTATGAGTTTATCACATGCTTGACAATAACTATAACCAACATATGCCAACATGCATGCCTTATCACTCCTTGAAATCATCTATGCGAAGACCCTCTCTATCTGAAGGACAACAATGGGGGTTATTAGTATAGAGAAATCATTTCTCAAGGTCCTACTACTCCTTGACTTATTGAGAATTTGAAATCCTTTAAAATAAATAATTAAATGTTCCAACCAGGCCTTAGGTTTCTAAGAGTTTTGACTCATTTTACAAAGACATATAAAAGTAAAAAATGGGACTGAGTGTTGAAATCCAAATAAATTTGTAAGAAAACATCCTTCTACCAATTATTTTTACAAAACCAAGGTATTTTTTCAAGTATTCCTTTCATGGTGACAAATAGGACATTAGAAAAATCTTTGGGAAACAGACAATTCCAAAGTTCCAAATGATACTTTGGAGAAATGTTTAGCAAAAAAACACTTGAAATCCCATTTTAAAACATTTATAAACCAAGAAAACCATTTTAGGAAAATATGGTTTTGGAAAATAGTAATTATATAAAGTTTCCATTTATATGCATGTAAAAATCTATATGTGAACTCTATGATGATATGGATATACACATATCACACCAGAATATATATAGATGGCCATAAAAATGTCTATGGTTTAACTAAAAATAAAAACAAGAGTTTTCACATAATATAAAAAAAAATAAATATGCCAAAAATCTATACAAAGCACAATTCCATTTACAACCCAATATTTTAAAATTATAACAAATCCAATCAATAGTTTAAAAGCACAAGTTTATTTAAAATGTAACTTATTATTTTATCAGACACCTAACATGCATATAATTTGAATACCTATAAGAATAACTATGGAAATCCCTTGAAAAACCCATTTTAATCAAACCAATAACATAGAAAATCCATAAAAATCATCTTAGTAAACCAATAGAATGAAAAAAACAATTTAAATTCATTTGGAAAATCTCAAGAATTACATGGATTGTTTTGGAAGGAAAATGAAAAAAACAACTACCTTATTGATGTGTAAATGCGGTTAAACTTTGGAAGAGGGAAGAACAAGGACCAAGAACAAAACTGAAAACCCTAAAATAAAAAGAGAAAAATCACATGATCCAAACCTCACTCTAGTAACTAGAAAAGAGAGAATAATGCCAGTGAAAGAAGAAGAAACCAGAGGGAAAGAAGAAAAGAGAAGTAGGAGAAGGCTTTCCATGGAGGAAATCCACCAAAGATTGAAAATGAAACACCCATAATGTAAGAATTCTTAGAGGAGAAGATGAAAAAAGGATCCCAAGGGCCATTAGAATGAATTAGGAGGGAGGAGACAACACCTTTGGGTTTTTAATTTTATAAGGGGAAATATGGAGTTTCACATTTTTTGGTTTTTGGTAAGGCCACACGATTTACCAAACCATGCACTAACCATGCACACCCTGCTAAAAAAATAGATAATCCTCATATGGTTTGGCCACATGGGTTGGTAAATCGTATGCCAATAGTGATCCCCTATATAGAAGGATAACCAAACTCACGTGGGCTCACTATATGATTTTTTGGAACCATGCGCCAACCACACAAAGTCATATTTTCAAGATTTTGAACTCCCATTAATTTTATTACAAGATTTATTATAACTATTCACAAGCCACACTCCAGGTTTTAAACACCCAAGAAGGCCACATGGTTACTATTAAGACTCGTAGGGTTTAGGAAAACTGTGCATTACTCATTCAAGAAAAACTGTGTAAGAAGAATATGAATTGAAAATTTTCTTTTTATTAATTAGTCACATGGTTTACCTCTAATATGTGCACACTAACCATGTACAATATAGAAAAAAAACTTAAAACTTGAAAAATAAATTTTTTTATGAAAAAATAAACTTGAAAACCAATTGAAGGATCAAAACCAAGAAAATAAATAAAACAATAAAGAAAACCATGGTTGGGGTGTAATTGGTACAATAATTCATAATCAATTTATGATGTTTAAAATCAAACTCACCTCAATCTGATACAAAGTGTGACAATTTTGACTCGAAATGTGTGTTTTCTATTTAAAAATGAAATTTTATTTAGAAATGTGTGTCACTCACTAAAAATTGAGAAAACACACTCATATTACTTTAGGAAATATATATATAAGTCATTTGTGATGCGTAAGAATTAGAAACATGTCAATATAACACACGATGTGACTGGTATGTCTCAAAGTGCGCATATTCAGTTTAAAAATGACATTTTAGTTAAAAATGGGAATCACTCACAATAAACATATCAATCAAACTCATATTGACTTTATATTTTGTAAAAATGATCTATAATTCATTTGTATGTGTAGGAATATCACATATGTCAATCCGACACATAATGGGCCTTGTATGACTCAAAATGCACATTTTCAATTAAAATATATATTTTAATTCAAAACACACATATCATACTTAAAACTGATAAAATGTAATCAGATTTTCTACATAATTTTAGATAATGATCTATAAATCATTTATGATGTATTAGAACCAACCACACATTAATTTGACACATGGTGTGCGCAATATGACTCGATATGTATATTTTCAGTTTAAAAGTGACATTTTTTTAATTAACTATTTCTTATTTATGTCTAATTAATTTATTTATTTTATCAAAATATTAATTGTTTTTTTACAAAGTTATACACTTTTTCTTGAGATGAAATGCTTTTTTCAACAACCGGAAGCATGATCGGGCTCTTTTGAGAGAGGGTCGGGGTCCAAAGGCAATGAAACATTAATGTTTTCTAAATTTATTGATGTATTTGAAAAATTGTATGTAATAATATAAATATACAAACCAATGCGTGAAATGTTTATAATTTATAGTTTTCCTCTATGTATTTATGATGTAAATCTAATTGAAATTAAATTTTGTATTTTTTAATGTAGTACGATTTATTTTTAATAGTACACTACTATAAAATGGATTTATTTTTGTTCTACAATTAATTGATTTCTTTTAATTTATGATGTTTCATAAAATAAATATTAATTATAATTATTTTAGGTTGAAGTTATTTAATTATTATTACTATGGGCTTAAGAAATAATTTTCTGATAGGATTATTACATTAAAAAAATGTTGTATTTAATATTAAAATTAATTGATAGAATTTTAATATAATATAAATAAATAATAATAAATTTATAAATAATTTAAATTATATTTAATTTTAATAAATCATCCTAAAAAAGTATTAATTATTTTATATATAAAAAATTGGGCTGATCTTTTATAATTTTCATGAATAGGAAAACAAATAAGAGGGGGAGAAGGAGAGAGAGAGATTTTTTTATAATTTTCAATTTTTTTAATGAAAATGTCTCCTAAATATTTTTTCTTTCCGCTTATATAAATAATATCTTAGGGCCCATCTTAGAAGAGATTCTGAATACTTAAGTTACTTATATGACATTTGATTAGAGAGTTGGCTACCTTTTCAGAGTTTTTTTTGAGATCATGATCCATCCATGGTGCTAGAAGATGGGTATCCACATTTACCCACTTTAATTGGAATTGATATCTTAGAATAACCCATCACAAATCATCATAATCAATATCTAAAAATAGTGGGCATCGAGTTTCTCCACCTCCACCTCCAGTAATGGTATAATGTGTTTGGAATGTAAATGATTGTCCCACTACCGAAGTGGAAATAGAGAGATAAAGTTTTTAAAAAAATGTGGAAATAAATGAATCCAAATGTAATTTGTAAAAACCCCCAAAATGAAAGGGGGCAACCACATGAAAATAGGATCACTATAGGTAAAAATGGTTACATAATCCCACACTATTATAAGGAAAAAAACCTTGTAAATATATCTATTGAATATGTGGTGATACTGCAACATAAAATTCCACACATAAAAGAAAAACACAAGGTGATGCTGAAGCTGATCAGATACTGAAATGAGAGGATTCACTTTAATTTTGTAGGATGCTTCCTGCCTTACTAATCTCATATCTCACTGCTCTCAAACATTGGTGGGGTTTTCCACCCACCAAAATTACCACCACACCTTCCACCGCCTGCCTCCCTTGACAAAGTAAGGGATGACCACCGTCTGTTGAAAATAATGGTATATTGACACATCTCCCAAATTGATATTGAATGAGAACAAATCACATCTCCACACATCCTTTCTATCCACCAATCATTATTTTAATGTCTATATGAGGCCACACATGGAACTACACCATCTGAAATTATAACATTCAATCACCTTTGTCCTAAAATATGAAAAATTTTCTTTAGTGTGATTTTCTACTTGTCCTCACTTTTTTACTCTACCATATCTCAGAAAAGGTCATATTGTGACCCAATATTATTCATTCGAGATTGAAAATATGGATTTATTACAATGTGAAAGGTGATTTGATTATCTCAAAACAATGGAATCTTCTTTTATCTATGCCTGATATCCTTCAATAACTAGATCATACAAATAAACACTTTGAAATCCTATGTAGTTTACATATTATCTTCCAACATCATATATAAATCACCAAATGACTATAACTTTTAAATCCTACTCACATGCCCTCTTGCAAGATTCAAAACATAACTAGTAGCATATTTAATCTAGTTAGAGTTAACAACAAAATTTAAATAAACATAGCATCTAATATAAAAATCAAATCCTCCATAACATAATGCAACATTTAAGGTATCCTTGATGTGTATTTGGATCCTCTTTAATGTGATACAATTCTCCCATCCATGATTGACCATATACCAACTAACTGACCTCACTACAAGTAAAATTTTTGTTCTAGTACAAACCATAGTGAACATCAGAATCACAACTATTGTTTCATATGGTATGTGAGACATCTCTATACTCTCTACTTCACTACTAAGACTCATCATAAATTATAACATGAAATTAATAGGAAGTGGGTTAGATATTGTATTATAGTGTTGCATGTTGAAGCATTTAAAGACATTCCCTATGTAATTATTCTGTGATATCCAAATCTTCCCATCATCTCAACAATGTTGTATCCTAGGATTATTGTTTTCTAGTCTTAATTTCTTCATATGTAACTCCCTAGAAGATTGTGTCTTCATTTTAGGGATCTGATCATTGTTAGGGAAGGAAACCAACATGTCATCAACATAAAATATAAGAATGATGAAATAATTACCAATAGAACCCATGAAGTATGAAAAAGGATTTGAATGATGTTTTTTAGTATCAAAGGATCATGATATAGGAATCAATTCTCCTGTACCAACAACTTGACACATGTTTGAGACCATACATAAATTTTTTCAACATGCAAACCAAGTTCTATTTTCATTTTTCTATAAATCCTTCTTGTTAGAGAATATAGATATCTTTATCAAGATCACTATAGAGAAATGAATTCTTCACATCTATCTATTCTAGATTCAAACATTAAGTTTCACAAACCACTAGAATTACCCGAATAGTCATCCGTATAACAATTTGAGAAAGTATTTCATTGAAATTAATACCTTCCCTCGAAGAATATACTTTGACCATCAGTCTTTCATGATATCTTTCCAGTTAGTAATTTTTATACTGATTGATCTAAAAGACTCATTTGTTATTGATAGACTTTCTTCTTTGAGGTAATGGAACAATATTCCAAGTCTTGTTCTTGTGCAGGGCTTCAACAATCAACCTCCATACAAAAGCTTCTTCATATAATAAAACCAATGTTTATTTTAGTTAAAATACATAGAAAAATAAAAAAATTATAATTTTATTGTTATACAATTCCAATATAAAAATTATATTGTTACTTAGTGAATATATAAATGAATTTATTAGTTATACCAATAATTATATTATTAATGATTATATTACTAAATCTATTTCAATTGTTATTTACTAACTATAATGTTACTTAATAATTATATTAAAGTTTTTTAATTGAAGTGTTAATTAATAATCAATATAAATTATAGTGTTAATTACTATATATAATATTGATATTATCGGTTATTGATTATCTTAATATCATAAATATTTGTGGATAATCATACCATTAAACTAAAATGATATTTTAATGAGAAAACATGAACTTTGATTCATACTGGCCCCATAGTGTGTCATATTGATGTGTGGTCAATAAATAGACACCAAAAATAAATTATGGACCATAAACATAAATTACCAAGACAATACAAGCTCATTTTCTTGTTTTTGGATATACAATGCATGTTTTGAATAAAAATGAAACTTTTAATGTGAAAACACAATCGCGGAGTCATTATAACCACATCGTGTGTCAGATTGATGTGTGTTAAATTATTACAAAAAATACATTAATTATGAATCATTTTGTTAAAGTATTAATAAAATTCAAGATCATTTTATTAGTTTTGGATATGTAATTTTTTTAAACTAAAATGGTATATTTATATTTAAAACGTGCATTTTGTGCCATATCGGGCATATAGTGTGTCAGATTGACATGCGGCCAATTCTTACATGTCACAAATGAATTATGGATTATTTTCATAATGTTTCAAGGCTATAAAAGATATTTTCATTGGATTTGTCTATGTGACATGTGTTTCATATAATAATGACACTTTTAATTTGAAAACACTCACTTTGAGTCATACCTGTCACATCACATGTCAGATTGACGCATGGTCTGTTCCTAAACATAAAAAAAAATTATGGATTACTGAAATAAATTATCAAGAAAATAGAATCTAGTTTTCTTGGTTTTGGATATTTGACATGTGTTTTAATTGAAATTGATAATTTTATATTGAAAACACATAGTTTGAGTCATACCAGCAAAATCGTGTGTCAGATTGAAATGCAGTATATTACAACCCATCAATCATGGATTTTGAATTATTGATCTAATGTTTCAAGATAATAGTTTCTTCTTTTATAGGTTTTGGCTATTTGACACTCATTCTAGACTAAAATGAATCTTTTACTGTGAAAACACACCCTTCAAGTCATATCGTTAACCTCATGATTCAGATTGACGTGCAGTCAATTCCAACACATCAAAAATTAATTATGGATAATTTTTGTAATAATTCCAGATATTACAAATTCATTTTTTTGGTTTGGGATATGTAAAAATTGTTTTTTAATAAAATTAAAATATTAATGTGAAAACATGCACTTTGAGTCATGCTGGCCACAACATGTGTCATATTGACGTTCGATCAATTCCTTCATGTAAAAATTGAGTTATGGATTATTTCCCTAAATTATCAAGAAAATAAAATATAGTTTCTTTGTTTTGTCCATGTGACATGTGTTTTAAACTAAAATGACACTTTTATATTGAAAACATGCACCTCGAGTCATACCAGCAACATCATATGTCAAATTGATGTGAAATTTATTCGTACATTTCATAAATGTATTATGGATCATTTTGCTAAAGTACCAAGAAAATTTGAGCTTGTATTCTGAATTTTACTAGGTGAGGTGCATTTTAAACTAAAATGACACATTTATGATGAAAAAAATACACTTTGAGTTATATCTTCCACATCATTTTTTTGATTATTGTGTGGTCCAATCCAACACATCACACATCACACATGAATTATGATTTTTTTTCAAAATCATCAACACAATTCATTTTTTTCACAGTTTGGGCTATGTGATGCATATTTTTGACTAAAATTTCACTTTTAATGTGAAAGCATGCACTTTGAGCCATACCAACCACATCATGTGTGATATTGATGTGTGGTAAATTCCTAAACATCAAAAAATGGAATAATGATTTTTTCCCTAATGTGTCAAGAAAATTTGATATCAATTGATCATTTTGGCCAGTTGACGAGTGTTTTAAACTAAAATTACACTTTTATATTGAAAAAGTACTTTTTTCATACAATACATATCATGTGTTAAATTAAATTGAAGTAGATTTATACACATCAAATATGAATTATGGATCTTTGTTATATAATTTCAATACAATATAAGATCATTTGCTCAGTTTGGATATGTGATGTGTGTTTTCGACTAAAATGAAACATTTAATTTGAAAACATTAATTTGATTCATACCGACCACATTGTATATTGGAATGATATGTGGTAAATTCCTATATATAAAAGATTAATTATATATAATTCTAAAAATTTATAAATACAATACAATCTTGTTTTATCAGTTTTGTTTATGTGATGTTCGCTTTACACTAAAATGAAACTTCTATATGGAAAACATGCACTTTGGGTCATAATAGCCATATCATGTATCACTTTGATATGTGGTGAGTTTCTACACAGCACAAATATACTATGGATTATTTTTAAAATGTATCAAGATAATACAATCTTGTTTTCTCTATTTGGATATGTGACACACATTTAGACTAAAATGACACTTTAAATGTTAAAACACAAAATTGAGCAATACTGAACATATAATTTGTAATATTAACATGAGATTGATTACTACACATAAAAAATGAATTATGGATCATTGTACAAATTTAAAAAATATAATATATGTTTTTTCTTAGTTTTGGTTGTATGTAATGTGTTTGAAACTAAAATTACACTTTTATATTAAAAACATTCACTTTGAGCCATACTAGAATCGTTTTGTGTATCTAATCATTTGAATTTTGAATTCTATGTTTTACTTAAGGCATATAAATAAGAAATACAAGTATAAGGCCATTAATAGATCCATGGTAGACCCATGGAATCTAAGATGTTAAGAATTTAATACCACTCCTAGTAATCAATTGGATTGTTGTGGTATATGGTTTATAGTGTATTCTAAGGGGTGAACCATTAGAATTCCAATTATAAGAGTTTCTAACAAAGATTTAGGATGAATTATAAGGTAATATCATGATACAATTTATAACGACTCAAACTTTTTAAAAATATTTGTTTTCTAAATTTGTGTGTTATTTTATATTATAATCAACAAAACTATATCCTTTAATTAATGAAGTGAGTATAATTAAAATGAGACCATTGAGTTTTGAATGTTATATGACCATTGGTCAATATAAACATTGAAAATTATATTATTAAAATTAGGATTATTGTTTACAAATACAAATGATCATGGTTAATTAATAAAGAATGAAGGGTCGATGGCATCATCCAATAAACAAGGGTCGTATGAAGCCCATCTACCAGAGCTTGGGAAGGAGGTAGCATCTATGGGCTTTGCTTTGGACCAAGACCAAGTAGAGCTTCAGCAGGTGAAGATGGAATGGAATCGCTTATGGGAGAAGTTCATGTTGATAGAAATCACCACTCAAGCATTTTTTTCTGAGCCGCCCATGATTCTATCACCATTGAAAACCTTACTCTTAGGTCCTATTCATGTGTTATAAGGGGTTATGTGATAATGCATTAGTTACTTTGTGTAATCCTTTGGTACAAATAAAATTGTTTTTTCATCATTCCTGTTTTTGGAAAATATTTTCTTAATAATGTACATGTTTAAATAAGACAAACTTGATAAATTGATTTTAGAAGTAAAAATTTTACTTTTTTGATATTTTTCATACATAGATAATTATTATGGTAAAATACACATTATTTTTGAATTTCTAATGTCCAAATTAACCTAGGTTGAATATTTAGAAATTTTATAAGATTCAATTTCATGAATATTGTTTCATGAATAATTTTCTTTGATGAATTGTATTTGATAAATAGTGTTTTTTTTGATGAATAGTATAAAAACATTTTATTATTAAATAACTTTTTCTATGAAAATATTTTTGAAAACATGACATACATGGTTGTAATCAGGGTGAAAAAATGTGGTTCAATAGGATAAAAATAATTTTTTGGTGAATAGTAACATTAACCTTTGGAATAATGATTTTACCCTTATGAATGGTAATTTTTACCAATGGTATAGTAACATCACATAAGGAGGTATAAATATGTTTTATTCATCTTAAGTGGCAACACGATAAAATTATATCATAGTATAAGTAAATAAATATTTTATAAATTATTGGTCATATGTTAGTATTTTATTTATTTAATTTAATTTAAAATAAAATTAATTTTTATAAAATGGATTTTACTTTTGTATTCTACACATAAAAAAAAATTAGGGTGAATTTTTGGGATTTTTCAAAAATAGTAGAATTTTCAGTGAATAGTAAAAAATAAAATTTTGAGTTTTAGTGTGTTTAATGACATTATTAATGATGAAATCCTAATGTAATAATTATGGTCAACTTTTTAATAGTAATATATGTTATGAGGTGTCCCAAGTGGCTAATAAAATGGGAAAATACCATGGGAAATCCCATGGGTTGGGAAATACCTCTAATGAGGTGTCCCTTGGAAATTAATAAAATAACCCCCCACATTTTCTATAAATTCCAACCCATTATTTGATTCCAATCATTCCAAATTCCTCCAAAATTAATATTTATTCTTTTTACCTCACAAAAAGTCTTCCCAAGGTTCCCTCATGCCCCCATGGTCACAACCTTTGAGTATTTGAAGCTACTCTTCAAGTTAAGGGAACCTTTATCCTTCCTCTTTTAAGTCATGAATTCCTTTATGTTATGTATTCTAGTTTCCATATTATCATGCTGGGTTATATTATTATATATTATTTTTACTATAAATTTTATTTGTAAATGATTATAGACCATTTACTCTCTCATCAACTTATTTTTTTGAGTTTTTAAGTGACGCTGTTAGGCTGCAGAATTTGCATAAAAGAAATCACATCTTCTATTTTCTTTCTTGTTTACCTTTCATGTGGTATGTCATTAAAATATCCACACAATGATATTATTTCTATTTTATTTGGTCCCTTTATTTTAAAATTATTCATTTATGTATGGGATACCCTTTACCCCCCTCTTTTTATAGTTTTATAAAACCATGTTATATAGCCTTTATGCTGCCGAATTTTCATCTCAAAATCTCTCTCTTTTTCTCAAGAAATTATATTATTTTATTTTTATGAATACCAAAACCTATTTTATTTCTAGGGGTATTATTAAAGACTTAAAATTGATATATTTGATTCTGTAATTGACCTTCATATAATCCTTATTCCCTTTCCATGGGTTATAAATGACATAATGATCTTATTTTAAGTATTTTTTTTAAAACGACACAGTTTTGATATGAATACCATTTCTTTTATTCTATTTGGGTTATTTATGAAATGTATGACTATGATAAATGTTGATCACATAAAAATAAATTCATATTAAGGGTGTGTCTTGATAGCGCTTCAATGCATTGGTTAAAGAATTTAATCTCTAGAGATGACAATTTTTAAGATACCTTGGTGAATAAACTTGGTAATTTTTATGAAACCTTGGGGATGGACCTTTGTGAAATGTTCATCAATTTCCAAATTAAATGTTATAGCCACATTTTCAAGTTATGTGTAAATTTATTATTATTATGATATTCCTCTTTATCTCTATGTTCTTATTGATATCGCTCATTATCACATGTAAACCCTTTCACTTGTCTTTCTTACTAGGCCTTCTCCTCACCCTTTACTATGATTTTTGTCTCTAGGTTATGAGATGAAGTAATTGTACTTAGTTTAAACCTATGATGAATCCTTACATGTGTATTAGATGAATTTTTTATATTTTCATGTTTTATGTTCTTGATTTCAAAGATACTAGACTTTATAGATCCTCTGTAAAATGTAATGACAAGTTATGTATTAAAAAGGCAGGATTATATAGTTGATATAAAAGGATAGTTTAGATATTAATTGAAATTAGGCTATGAAAAATTCAGTAAAAACCATATAAAAATCTTTAAATATAGGAAAAATTCTTGTTATTTTGGGGAAATATTAAGAAACTGGTTTCTGAAAAATAAATCCCTGTCTGGATACGAACAAGTGGATGTGGCTCTAGCACAGATGTACCTAGGAGTGAAAATTACAACAAGGAGTTTCAAGCTTGAACCAAGGTATTTTGGTAAACAAAAATGAGACTTGTTTTACTACTAGTTTGAAACTCCTAGAGGATATGTTTGGTTAATCATACGCTTTTTATGAATCATTATGAAGGATTTATAGAGAAATGTAACTGTGTAAGCATAATGTTTTAAGAGATAAAATCCTTTATATTTAAAAGATTCATAAATGAAATAATCTTCTCACTAATGTTTTATTCTTTTAGAAAATGGAAGTCAATAGGAGGAACCATGCATATGGTGACTACAATGGACCATGAACTGAATACCTTCCGATGGAATCCGAAATGGAGACTTTAATGTGAATGATGAACCAATTAACTCAAGATATATGAAATAACATGAATCAAGCTGAGAGAACAATCTCACTGTGAAGGGAACAACATTCTGTTGAATCATTTATGCATCAATGACCACCAAAATTTAGTGGATCTACTGAACCATTGATTGCTAAATAGTGGATCACTTCTATCCAGAAGATTTTTTCTATGCTCCTCTATTTTTAACAAGAGAGGGTCACCCTGGCTATTTACCGCTCAGAGGGAGAAGCTGATCAGTGGTGGGAACTGATTAAAAACATGATACCAAGAGTGGAGGATGAGGCTATGCGGTTGTAAGAGTTCATAGGGATCTACTTTAGTATGCATTTCCCTCATTTCATGAGAATAATAATGGATAAAGAGTTTCTTGAGATGAATAAGAAGGAGAATGAATATGTTAGAAGCTATGAGATGAAATTCACAAGGCATTCATGTTACACCTCTATCTTTATCAAGGATCCAAATGGGAAGGTTAATAGATTCTTTGGTGGACTAAGACCTTTTCTACATAAGAATCTAGCCAACCGATACTATGACAGCTATGAGGAGATCATACAGAGTGCAATGAAAGTTGAACTGGAGTTTGGTGAGATGTAGTGGCCACATAAATCCAATGAAAAGAAGAGATAAACGGAGCCAAGCATAGGAATGAGCTTCGATCAGGGAAGAGGAGGCAAGAAAGTGAAACATCCCACTTGTAATAAATGTGGGAAGAAGCATTTGGGGAACTTCTTTCTCGGGAGTGGGAAGTGCTACAAGTGTGGAAAATATTTCTATATCGCATAGAATTTCCGTATTGAGGTGAATTCTCAACTCCCAAACACTAATGACAAAGGGAAGATAGTGAAGTCCCTACTTGATGTCCAATGATATAAGTTTTTACAACTTGGGAACTTTTCCAATCACTCTCCAAATTTTTGGGAAGTGGAGTGGAACTACCACCATCCTTAGAAAATGCCAAGGGATCAAGTTCGTGATTTTTCTATCACGACAAATAATGATGACGCTCCGAATGATGTGGTGGAAAGTACTCTTATTGTTCTCTCAAAGATAGCAAGTACCTTTTTTTAATTTTGGTTCTATACATTCCTTTATTTACTCTAAGTTTACAATGAATTTAGAATCCACCCTTGAATAACTAAAAGTATATTTATCAGTCAAGACTCATGGTGGGATTATCCAAGAATCAACAGTGTTTAGAAACTCTAGTATTTACTTTATTGATAACAACCTTATCACAAATCTAGTACTCATTCCCATGATGGAATTTGACATTATACTATGGATGGATTATCTCTCAAAGTATAATTCTAAGATCAAATGAAGAACCAAGTAAATTTTAGTTTTATTGAATGGAAAACCAACAGTTATCTTCTAAGGAGAGATATCTCAACCTGATCTATGTCTAGAAGAACCTCCTATATCATTATTCATGGAGTTGATTAGTGATAAAGAAGAATGACATGAGAGTTTATGTATAGAAAATGTCCCCATCATCCAAGAATACATTGATGTATTTCCTAAGGAGTTACCCAGACCTCCCCCAGAAAGAGAGGTAGAGTTATCCAAGGAACTTGAACCTGGATCTCATCCGATTTCAAAGACCCTATATAGGATGTAAAATGTGGTGATAGAGGAATTAAATAAACAACTCCAATATCTTTTAGAGATGGGTTTTATCTGATCGAGTGCGTCTCCTTGGGGAGAACCAGTTCTCTTTGTGAATAAGAAGGATAGATCAATGCAGCTATGCATTTAGTATAGAGAACTAAATAGCATCACAATGAAGAGAAAAATACCCTCTTCTAATAATTGATGACTTTTTTGACCAACTTCATGGGGTTCAATTATTCTCTAAGATTGACCTTAGTTTTGGTTATCATCAATTGAGGGTGAAGAAAGAAGATATTTCAAAACCTGCCTTCCAATCATGATATGGGTTTTATGAGTTTGTTGTTATGCCCTTCAGATTGACTAAGGCACCTAATATTTTATGGATATGATGAATAAAGTCTTTAAGGAAAAACTTGATAACCTTGTAATAGCTTTTATTGATGATATTATGATATATTCCAAATGTCTCAAGGAACCTGAGGATCATATCAGGTTTATTTTGCAAACTCTATTGTTGGAGAGGCTTTTTGGAATGTTTAGAAAATGTGAATTTTGGTTACAATAAGTTTCTTTATTGGGGAACATTGTAACAAATGAATTAATCAAGTTGACCCTACAAAGAAAAAGGTCTTAGAGGAGTGTCCTCAACCTAAAAAAATAACCGAGATTCATATTTTCCTTTGATTAATGGGATATTATATGAGGTTCATGAAAATATTTTCACAACTTTCTAATCAATTATCCAAGTTAACTCCAAAGTGGGTCAAGTTCATCTGGACAAAGGAGTGTGAGTAAAGTTTCCAAGATCCAAAGAAGAGATTGGTTACTACACCCATGTTAATTCTACCCTCTGGTGGAGAAGGATTCATTATTTTTAGCGATTCATCTCTAAAAGGGCTTGGGTAATTACTCATGAAAAATGAAAAAGTCACTACTTATGCATCTCGACAGTTGAAGACTCATGAGAAGAACTATCTTCCTCATGATTTAGAGATGGAAACAGTCATTTTTGCTCTAAAGATATGGATGCACTATCTTTATGGGGAGAACTGTGATCTATACACATACCATCAAATTATGAAGTATATTTTCACCCAAAAGGAATTGAACAAGAGACAAAGGAGATGGTTGGAAATTCTTAGACTATGATTGTTCAATTCATTATCATCTCGGAAGATAAAAAATGCCATTGATGTATTAAGAAAGAAATACCCAGTTTTTATGTCCATGATGAGTATTCAAAGCGTTCTATTGATCAATTATCTTGTAAAGATGAACATGGGAATTATAAGGGAAGGGACACCATCAACCCTAACCCAAATGATTTCTCACTTGTCATTACTAGAGTAGTTCAAGAAAGCTCAGAAAAAATATCCTTTGTTACAGAAGAAGTATGAGGTTGTGAAAGATGTAATGTTTTCTAAGTTCAATATTGATCAAGAAGGTGTAATGAGATTTCATGCAAGACTATGTGTTCCATATATTCCAGAAATAAAGAAGGATCTGATGGATGAATCTCATAGCTCTACATTCTCTATACATTCAGAAAGAACTAAAATGTATAGGGTCCTTCGTGATCGTTTTTGGTGGGATAATATGAAAAGGGAGATTGTTGACTACACTTAAAGATTCCTGGTATGTCCTCAAGTGAAGGCAGGGTGACAAATTCCTAAAGGGGAATTGCAACCACAACCCATACCAGCATGGAAGTGGCACAACATCACAATGGACCATTTAACTGGTCTCTGAAGAACTTCCAAACGAAACAATGTGAAATGGGTTATTGTGGACCATCTCACCAAGACTGCCCATTTTATCTCTATTTGAGAAAATTTATCTCTTGATTAACTTTCCAAGATTTACGTGAAGGAATTGGTATGGTTGTATGGAGTTCCATTTTCTATCACATCTGATCAAGATCTAAGGTTCACATCAAAATTTAAGAGAATCATTCCATATGCTCTGAGCATTGAGATGAATTTTAGTATGCCTATCACCCCCAAACTGAGGACCAATCTGAAAGGACTATTCAAACACTCGAGTACATGCTGAGAACATGCTAAATGGAATTTAACGGTGGATGAGATCAACTTATCCCATTAGTTGAGTTCTCTTACAATAACAGCTTCCACTCGAGAATTCAAATGGCACCCTTTGAAGCTCTATATGGGAAGTAATGATGAACTCCTACTTATTGGGATGAAGTTGGTGAGAGAAATATTCTTGGAACTGATCTTGTGCAAAAGATGACAGAAAAATTCCATGCCATCCAAAAACACATAAACGATTCTATGATTCAGCAAAAGAGCTACACCAAAAACCATTGAAGGGACTTGGAGTTTGATGTGGGTGAAAAATCCTTTCTTCGAATCATACCTTGGAAGAGATTCATGAGGTTTGGTAATGAATGGAAGCTAAGCCCTAGGTACATTGTCCCCTATGAAATCCTTGACCACGTAGGAGCAGTTGCTTATCGGCTTGCACTTCCTTCAAATCTTGCAGATGTTCTTGATGTCTTCCTCGTACCCACCTAGAGAAAGTAAATACCAAACCCTTCACATGTACTAAATCCAGAGGTGGTACAATTGGAACAAGACCTCTCTTATGAGGAGTAGCTTGTGGAGATCTTGGATTGTAGGGACAAGGTTCTACACAACAAGAATACCCACCTTGTTAAAGTGTTGTAGATGAACCACAAATGTAAAGAAGCCACATGGGAACTAGAGGAGTCTATGAGGCAGATGTACCCACAAATTTTCACTTATGAGGGTACAATTTGAATTTTTGGGGATGAAATTTTTTAAGGGAGGAATAATGTAATGACTCAAACTTTTGAATAATATTTGTTTCCTAAATTCGTGTGTTATTTTATTTTATACTCAACAAAATAATATCCTCTAATTAATGAAGTGAGTATAATTAAAACGAGATCATTGGGTTTCGACTTTTATATGACCGTTGTTCAATATGACCGTTGGAAACTATACTCTTCATGTTATGATTATTGTTTATAAATACAAATGATCATGGTTAATTAATACAGGAAGAAGAGTTGATGACCTCTTCTAAAAAACATGGGCTGTACGAAACCCATCTGTTGGAGCTTAGGAAAGAGGTAACATCTCTAGGCTTTGCTCTGGACCAAGCCCACGATGAGATTCAACATGTGAAGCTTGAATGGAATCACCTAAGGGATAAATTCAAGTTGACAGAAATCACCACTCGGGCAATGTTGTCCAAGCCTCCCCAAGATTCTATCACCATTGCACACCTTACTCTTAGGTCCTATGATGGTGTTATAAGGGGTTATGTGATGTGGCCTTAGTTACTTTGTGTAATCCCTTGGTATAAATAATTTTTTTTAACTATTACTATTTTTTGAATAGATTTTCTTAATAAATTATATGTTTAATTAAGAAAAATTTGGAATATTGATTTTAGAAGTAAAAATTTTAGGTTTTAGAGATTTTTCATACATAGATAATTATTATGGTAAAATAAACATAATTTTTGAATTTCGAATGTCAAAATTAATCTAGGCTGAAATTTTAGAAATTTTATAAGAAGTTCCAATTTGATGTATAGTGTTTCATGAATAGTGTTTTTATGATGAATAATATTTGATGAATAGTGTTTTTTTGATGAATAGTATAAATACATTTTATTATTAAATAACTTTTTATGTGAAAATATTTTCGAAAATCGGACATACATGGTTGTAATCAGGGTGGAAAAATGTGGTTCAATAAGATCAAAATAATTATTTGGTGAATAGTAACTTTACCCCTTGGAGCAATAATTTTACTCTTATGAATGGTAATTTTCACCAATGGCATAATAACATTACCTAAGGAGGTATAAATATGTTTTAGTCAACTTAAATGGTAATGTGATATAAATATATCATAGTATAAGTAAATAAATGTTTTAGAAATTATTAGTTTAGAATAAAATTTTATTTATTTAATTTAATTTAAAATGAAATTAATTTTTTTAAAATGGAGTTCACTTTTGGATTCTACATCATGAAAAATGGTTAGGGTGATTTTTTTGGGATTTTTCTGAAACAATTGAATTTTCAATGAATAGTAAAAAATACAGTTTTGAGTTTCGGTGTGTTTGGTGACATCATTAATGATGAAATCATGATGTAATAATTCTGTTTGACTTTTGAATAGTATGATATTTTATGAGATGTCCCAGGTGGAAAATACCATAGGAAATACCATGGTTTTCTAAATACTACTAATGAGGTGTCCCTTGGATATTAATAAAATAATCCCCCACTTTTCTATAAATACCAACCCATTCCTTCATTCTATTCATTTGAAATTCCTCCCTAAGGAATATATAGTCTTTTTACCTCCCACAGAGTCCTCCCAAGGTTCCCTCAAGCCCCCTAAGGTCCCATCCTTGGATCATTTGAAGTTACTCTTCAAGGTAAGAGAACCTTTCACCTTCCTCTTTTAAGTCATGACTTCTTTTATGTTATGTCTTCTTGGTTCCATATAATTTTGTTGGGTTATGTGATTATATATTCTTATTACTATCCATTTTATTTCCAAATGATGAGAGACCCTTTCCGCTCTCATAAACTGATTTTTTTGAATTTTTAGGTGATGCTGTTGGCTTCCAAATTTTCGTAAAAGAAATCACATCTTCTCTTTTATTTCATGTTTTCTTTTCATGTGATATGTCATTCCAATATCCACACCATGATATTATTTATATTTTATTTTTTCCCTCTACTATAAAATTATTCATTTATGGATGGGATACATTTTCCCCTCTTTTTATTATTTTTTAATTCCATGTTATATAGCCGTTATGCTGAAGAATTTTCATCTCAAAATCTCTGTTTTTTTCTCAAGAAATTATCTTATTTTATTTATGTAAATACCAAAACCTATTTCATTTCTATGGGTATTTAGAAAGACATAAAATTTATATATTTAATTATGTAATTGACATGCATATAACCCGTATTCTTTTTCCATGGGTTAGAAATGACATCATGATCTTGTTTTGAGCATTTTTTTTAAAACATCACGATTTTGATGTAAAGCCCATTTATTTTATTCTATTTGGGTTATTTATGAAATATATGTTTATGATATATGTGTTTCACATGAAAATAAAGACATATTAAGGGTGCGCCCTGATAGTGTTCTATTGTATTGGGTGAAGAATTTAATCTCTAGAGATGAAAAGTTTTCGATAACTTGATGAATAACCTTGGTAACTTTTATGACACCTTGGGGATGAAACTTGATAATATTTTCATGAATATCAAAATTAAATGTTGTAGCCACATTTTCAAGTTATGTTTAATTTTATTATTATTATGATATTCCTCTTTATCACTACGTTCTTATTCATATCTCTCAAGATCACATGTAAACTGTTTGACTTGTTTTCCTTACCGGGCCTTCTGCTCACCCTTTCCTTTGATGTATATATCCAGGTTATGAGATGTAGTTATTGAACATTGGGTGAACCTATGGTGAATCATTAAAAGTGTATTATAATAATGTTTTATGTTTTCATGTTTTTATGTTACAGATTTCCAAGTCACTAAACTTTAATGATCTTTTATTTGTCAAATGTAATGAAAAGTTATGTAATAAAAAGGAAGGATGCCATAAAATTGGTTGAAATACAAGGAGATAATATGAGGAATTACATATCTGATTATGTCAAGTCAAATCCTGGGAAATCATCCCATGAATTCTTAATTTTTGTAGTTTGTCGGTGAATTTTTAGTATCAAGATGAGAAATTCATGAATTAAAGACATTGTCCATATCCATGTTGGTAGTACCACTTGGAATTCACATCAATGAATAAAGTGGAATCCTATGAGTTCAATAATTGAATTATCAGCGGAATCCAACACTTTAGCTAGGTAGGTCACACCTGTAGAAATGTGTTTCACGTTCATAACAGAAACCAAATCATTTTAGCAGTTATTTATAAGTCAAAGTGAAAAATTCATGTCACTTTTCAGTTCAAATAATTTAATTTGGCCATTCCAATTTTATGTGAAAATAATAATACACTCAAGTGGTGTTATGGTTAGAATAATGGAAGGGGTGTTACGTAAATTTAAACAAATAAACCCTAATGGGTGGTTTGAGTAGATGTCGTCAACCTCTAATGGTTTCAACGAGTTTCATGGAACATCTACGTCAATGTATATGTGATTAATTAAAAGAGTTACAAATTTTAGGGTTAACTCCCTAAAAGTATGGAATGAAACATAATGGAATAAGTTATAAACATTTATACTTTTAGCTAAAATTAATAGACCACCTACCTAAGACCTATTTAAGACTTTCCATCTGATATGAACCTCATATTTGGGATAGAATGAGAGAATAAAAAGGCCACACAAAATCCATAAAAAGGGTATAAATGTTTGACATAGTAGAAGAGATTTTTATGTAATGGAAATCGAGAAAGGATTCTAAATATGTGTTATCAATACTGAGGGTGTCACAACATGACTAATGGTGAAGGAATAAAAGGATAAATGGTGGAGAACCACAAATAACATCTAAGAGAGAAGGTAAGAGCCATGACACTTGCTACTATGTAAATGAGGGAGGTAGAGAGAATATTTTAGTTTTAAAAGAAATGTGGGGATTCTCATTTTCATCTGTTTTAATAGGGAACCATATTTTACTGTATGTTTTTCCAAAATATGTCCCAACCATGTTCCCCTACTATCATGGAGCACAACACCTCACATGGTTTAGGTTCACAATTAGAGAAACAATTCATAGTGAACCTGATTTTTTTTAAAAGATCCCATAGTTTACATTCCCCATTCACTTGGTTTATCAAGACATGCTCTTCCCTTTCTAGGCAGAATGGTTGAAGGGTTCTGTTAGTGAATCTATGTGCCAACCATGCGCCTCTACCCACTTCTCTAAAAACCTTAACTTCAGGGCCCCAAACCCATTTGAATTCTCTCCAAACATCCTATAATCCCATGGCAACATCTATTTGATGAAAATAAATGGGTTTGGAAAAATTTAAAAGGGTTCTTACCTTAATTGAAATCTAGTATCTTACAAGCCTCCCTCCTTAAGACTACTTGTCCCTGAGTTTCACTTCTAAGGGTGGTTTTGCTGCATCTAGGAATAACTCTGGACACTAAACACATATATCATACTCCCATTTTGATTTATACTTATATAAACAACCATGTTTCATTAAAGGATGAATTAGAGGAACCATCATTAGATATTCTTCATGATACTATCGATTATACAACTTGGATACTTCTCAAAAGAAGTATCAGCCTCCAACTCAACTTCTTCATGATCAAAGACATGAGACTTGTTAGAGTAATAATGGATATGTCAAGAAACAAGGAATACATAAATAATATCCATGTATGTATGAGGGAGAGGTATCTAATATGCTACCATCTTGACCCCCTCTAAGATCTTTAATAGCTCGATGAATCTATGTGTCATCTTACCATGAATTTGAATCTACTGATGACTCAATCTAGGTGAGACACACAAGAAAACTCGATCCCATACCTTAATATCCACAGGTCAGTGATGAATATTGACATGTGACTTCTTCATAGATGGATCCATTTCCATAAATTTCCTGATTAGTTGTTCCTACACTGATGTTTCTTGAATGACACATGTTCCCAGTAGTGTTTCCTACCCTACCTCTAACCAACATATAGGTTAATGAAATGACCTACCACATAAATCCTTGTAAGAAGCTATTTGGATAGTCTCTTGGAAAATTTTATTATAGGAAAACTCAGTAACATGCAAGTAATTTTCCCAATAACCTCCAAAATCAATCACTTATGCATAGAGAATGTTCTCTAGTACCTATATAGTGTTCTAAAACTTACCATCGGTATGAGGGTGGTGTACTGTACTTAAAATTACCTAGGAACCATGATTATTTTGAAACCCCTTAAATAATGGAGAAGGAAAACAATAATTTATATAATATATAATGGTATATGGAATCCCATGAAGGTGTATTACCACTCGTAAATAGTTTTTCCCAAGATCATCCACTATGATGGTCTCTTGGATAAAAATGAATTGGGAGACCATTGTTGGATTTTCAAGAATCACCCATACGATGTCACTACCTCAGGGTGTCTTTAGTAACATTTTCACAGAGTCAATAGTGATGTCATCCCATTTCCATTAAAGGATGGATAATAGATATTGAAGTAAAGTAGTTATTTGGTGTTCTTCTTTCACCTGTTGAAAAGTGGAACACCGAGTAACAAGGCTTTTGAACTCCTTTATCATCCCCTGACACCAATACTGGTGGTTGAAATTGTGATACAACTTTACGAGTCTGGGATGTATTTACCACTTAGAATAATGAGATTCTCATATTAGTTCCTCTCAAATGTCTACAAAAATGTAGAAATAATCATCTCTAAGAATAAAAATACAATTAATCACCAAAAACAATGTGCGTTGATTAAATAAAAGAAGAATAAGAGAAAGGAAAAAACTAAAAAAATACCAAGGAATGAAGAAAAATGTAGGGAAACAATTAAAATGGTGTTAACTCAAAATATCAGGGAGGAAAGACTACTAAAATCAAGAACTAGACTAGAATACTTTCTATTTTATTGAGGTCTCACCCCGATGAATTTATGAAGATGCCCCAACTGACTAAACCAATGGTAGTTCTTCATATTGTTACAACATGACATATTAGAATTCCCAAAATGGCCACACAGGAAGAAAAAAAACCCATTGGTCTTTCTGAAGAGAAGAATGAACTGGACAAGAATACTTCTATTTAACATGTTCATTTTGATTCACATTACTCACCAGATAGTGACTTCTTACTAGCACTAAGTAAATTTATGAGACCAACAACAATGGTCCACCCTCTAGAAACTTTCTTGACTTGGAACACCTCATCCAAAATGTTTATAAAAAAATTTTCATGGAAGAAATAACTAGATCCTTAATCTTTGGATGAATATCCCTTAAAAAAAGATGATCTATTAAAAGATTTATCAATTTCATTTCAGAAGAAATGGGTAACTAATGCTTCAAGTGGTGAACATACCCCTTCAATTTCCATTGACCTTGCTGAACACCTGTGAGTTCTTCCACATTATTCAATTTCACCTCCTCATGGATAAACTATTTGACAAAAGTTGTTTTAATGATCTAAAAATTCATCCAAACTTATAATGAGGGCGGGGAGATCAAATTCCAATGATCCAAAACATGTCCTTCAAATCATCCTTATAAAACTCTTACCATCAGGGCTTTAGGGATTTATATCAACCAAAAAACACCTTAAATTTCTTCAAGCCCCTCCGTAGCCTCTAACGAACATTGATCACAATAGAAAATACATAATGATTGAGAAGATCTTGACTCCAACACTCCAATTGGAATCTAGGGAGTGTTTATAATTGGAAAAAACTCCTTAGAAATATTTAAGATCTTTTTTGGAAGCATACTCTAAATAACATTAAATTCCAAAACCATGTGACCATTAAACCAAATCTCAAAAAAAAAACTCAACAAATATGACACCTCAAACCAATACACCAAGCATATAAACCAAGATACCACACAAAAAAAGGCCAGAAATAATCTATCTCAAAATAAATATTTCTATTTTAAATTTAAAACCATGGAAAATACAAAACCATTTCAAATTTACCTATTTTAAAAACCAATTTCAAAATATAATTTTCAACATCAAAGAGAGCCCCTATTTTTATACTTTCAAAATTAAAAAATAATTTTCCATTAAAATCCAATTCATGCTAACCAGAAACAATCTAATAACAACACCAACATAAAAACCTCTTAAATAGGGGACTAGTGGTCATGCATGGCTTGGAATCATGATTTATCATACCCTGTACTAAGAATGCACTAACCATTGGAAGGATATTTAACTTTTTACCCAAAATCTACATAATTTTATACCCCATGTAGCTAACTAAGTGACACCTCCCCACTTCTATTAGCATCCCCCAAAACATTAAAAACCACAAAAAACTAGACAAAGAACCAACAAAATAAATCCAAAATCAAAATTAAAGGCTTAAATGCAGATAATCCCTAGAAACTCGAGGCCCAAGAAAATCAAGAGATCAAGAAGCTCTTACATTCCTATATACTAAGTCTTGAAAATCCTATATCCAATCCACCTAACATTCTAAATAATAAAACACTTCTCCGATATCATTTTATCCTGAACCAGATGAGTTTATCCCTAAATAGAACACCAAAACCGATATGTGGAAAGGCCCAAAGGGAATCCCCGATCCCTAAGGGATAATGACAAGAATTATGGTATCATAGATAAATCACTGGGGATGATTTCTCCCAATAATCACAATCATAAAAAATATCCCATGTAGTAAAATAAGGATACATGAATAAATAAACATAATAAATTCATAACAAGATCCAAAATAAAAACTAAACCCAAAAATGAACCTAACAAGATCTCCATGTGAACTCTTGGTCACCACCATTCACAAGAGAAATCCCCTCTATGGATGAACCGGTACAAGAAGCTAAACCTTCCAAATAGCTTCGGTCTACTGATGTTGAGTGGCACAAGTAGGGTGTGAGCATACAATAGCTTAGTTGGTAAATACCATAGAATCCATACAAGTCCTTCCTAAAACATTACATAAACATTGTTTAAAAAATATAGTTATAAAATATGTTTTTATCTTTTAAATAACTAAACACAACATTCCCAAAATCCACTCTCAAAAACAGAATGTGGATTTCCTTTTAAAAATAGATTCTAATTTCAAAATAATTTTTTTAAACCAATATCTTATAAGAAAAATAAATCCCAGATGAGTTCATAAATATGAAGAAACAAAACCAAACAAAAATATTAGGTTATATCCATAAATATTTCTTTAATGTGGAGAAAGAAATATGAATATAGATACACCAAAATAAATTGACAAGTAACCAAAGTTCCAAAAATAGGTAATGGAACATAAAGGTACATAGTCATGGACATGTCCTAAAAATATCAAGTGGAAAACCTATATGTACTCATTTTTGAGCCATATTCTAGTATATTATGTGGCATATAGTCTATAACCAACCTGGATACTCTAAACCAGCCTCACTAGTGGCACAAACCCTATCGATAACAATGTACCCTGATGAATTTTGTCCATCTCATCATGAACTAGATAATCAATGTCTCACAACAATCTAGATAAGGTTTAGGATCCCATGATGATAATATAGGGGGAAATTTATGAATTTATCACACAATTGAAATTATATATGACCCACATAAGACAACATTCAAGGCTTTCCTACTCCCCAACACCATCTATGTGAAGACCCTATCTAATTGGAGTAATACCATAAGGGTTCCCTTTACAAAGAAATTTTTTTAAAAGTACCAACCAAGATGACATATATTGATAACCCAAAATCATTTACTAGAAAAAATTAAATGATCCAGCTAGGATATATGTTTTTGAGAGTTTGAATCCATATTCCAATGACATATGGAAGTACAAAATGAGCCTTAGCATTAAAATCCAAAGCACTTTTTTTTTGGAAAACATAATTCTTCTAGAAAAATTCCCTAAACCAAAGTATTAATCCATGTATTCATCTAAAGGTGATCAACGATCTTTTGGAAAAATATTTTGGAAACCTACAATTCCAAAGTGTCAAATGATCCTTTAGAGAGAACTTTCTAAAAACAATACTTGAAATCCCATTTGAAAAAATTTCAAAACCAGTATATACATTTGATGGAAATAAGGTTTTTGAAAATGGTAATTCTACATAGATTCCATTTATATACATGTACTCATCTATATTTTCATCCCATGCACATATGGATATGTACATATCACCATGGTATATAAATGGATGACTATATAAATATATATGGTTTGAAAAAAAAACCACAATGAAACACAAGAGTTTTAATAAAATCACAAAAACCATAAATATTCCAAAAATCCATTTGAAGGATAATAACATATGTAACCCAATATTATCAAAATTACAATAAGAAAAAATAACAATTTAAACACCCATATCCATTTAAAATGAAAATTTTAATTTTATCAAACACCTCGCATGCATATACTTTGAGTTTATATGGACATAACTATGGAAATAATTTGAAAAATTAATTTTCATCAAACCAAAAACATTGGAAATTCATAAAAAATCATCTTAGAAAACCACAAGCATGAACAACATAATGAAAATTCAGTTCGAAAACTTAAGAATTAAATGGAATGCTCTAGAAAGGAAATGGATGGAAACACCTACCTCAGTGGTGTGATAATTTTGTGAAACTAAAAAAGAGAGAATAAAAATTCCCAAGAACCAAAACTCAAACCCTAACATCAAATGAAATAACTCACATGTTGCAATACTCACTCAAGAGTCTGGTAAAGAGAGAATCAAGCTAAGGAAAGAAGGAGAAACAGTAATGAAAGAAGAAAGGATAAGGAGGATAAGGATTAACCAAGGAGCGAACCCACAAAATATTGAAGTGGAGAAACCCAAAATACTAGAACAAGGAGAGGAGTAGGAATACCAAGGCCCCGAAGTGTTATTTGAATGAATGGTTGGTGGAGGAGACACCCCCTTTGGGATTTTAATTTTAGAAAGGGAAAACATGGAATTTATCATTTTAGGGATTCTAAAAAATCCACATGGATTACAAAACTATGAAAAAATTATGCAATCCTTTCTATAAAGAAATATAAGCCTCACATGGTTTGGTCATACGGTTCGATAAACCATGTGCCAATTATGATCTCCTATATAGAAAGATAACCATCATTGTATGCATTGGACACAAAGTTTTGGGAACCATGATCCAACCATAAAAATGATTTTATAAAGATTTTGAACACCCATGAATTCTTGTTGAAATTTTTATTCTAACAATGTGAAGGCCATGTGCTAGGTCTTAGATTCCCATGAAGTCCTCATAATAACTATTGAGACTCACATAGTTTTGGAAAAACTGTGTGCTGCCCATAAAGGACAAACAATGCATGAAGTAACTGTACAAAAAATTATCCTTTTATAAGTTAGTCACATATTCTTTCTCTAAATCATGCACACTAAATATACAGAGTGAAAAAATAGACTAAAAATTCCAAAAATCAATATTTTTATTGGGAACTAAAACTAAAAACCATAAATAACATCATATACTAGGAAATGAATAAAATAATAATAAAACCATGGTTAGTGTATGATAAGGAAAATGATCCATAATTATTTTTTAATGAATTGGAATCAGAAAAACATTAATCTGATACATAGTTTTACTAATATTACCCAAAAAGTTTGTTTTCATTTTAAAAATTAAATTTTAGTTAATTTTTTTTTCACTCATTGAGAAAAAATAACACACACTCAGATTGTCTCTATACTTTATTAAAATGATTTATATACCATTTTGGGGTTTAACAATAAGACAATTGTTAATCTGACATACTATGTGACCGATATGGATCGAAGTGCACATTTTCAGTTTTAAAATGATATTTCAGTTAAAAAAATGTGCCACTCATTGAAAACATAAAAAAATTGCTTGAATTTTCATGATATATATTTTTATAATGATCCATAAATCATTTTTGATGTGTAGGAATATGTCGCATGTCAATTCGACAAGCAGATTGGCCAGTATGACTCAAACTATATGATTTTATTTAAAATTTAAATTCTTGTTTAAAACACATGTTAAATACTTAAAACTGATAAAATGTGCTCAGATTTTATTGATACTTTTGTATAATGATCTATAAATAATCTGTGATGTATACGAATCAACCACAAATTAATTTGACACATGATGAGCCCAATATGACTCAATGTGTTTTTTGGTTTAAAAGTGACGTTTTATTAATGAATTATTTCAAATTTATGTTTATTTTTTTTATACTTTTAAAAAAAATATTTTTTATCGGTACTCTCTTTTTATCTAGTTTAAGTGGTTTTTTCGGAAACTTGTAGCATGATCAGGTTCGTTTGAGAGATGATCAGGTTCTAAAAACAATAAAACATTAATGTTTTTAAATTTATTGATGTTAGTGATTTTTTTGTACCAATGAAAATATTAAAAAAATGTTTGAAATGTTTTTAATATAGTTTTTTCTATATTTTTATGATTTAAAATTAGTTTAAATTAAATTTTGTATTTTTTTTCTGTAGGGTTTTGAAACTTTAATAGCACACTACTAGAACATGAATTTGTGGTTATATTATATAAAGTGGATGGATTTTCATTAATGATGTTACATAACATACATATTAATTATTATAATTGTAGATAAATTATATTTCAATTTTCATACTATGGGTTTAAAAATTTTTTTATGATAGTGTTATTACATTAAAAAATGGTGTATTTAAAATTTAAATAAATTGATAGATTTTGAATATATAAATAATAATATTTAATTATAATATCAATAAAATATATATAATTTTATTAAATCATCCTCAAAAAATATTTTTAATTTATTATATAAAAATTTGGGCCTATTGTGTTATAATTTTCATGACTTAGCAGACACAAAAGAGAGAGAGAGACATAGATATTTTTTTTTATAATTTTTAAAAAATTATTCATAATACTATTGATTCCTAAATTGTTTTCCTTTATAATCATATAAATATGATTGAATCACGCATCTCAGAGGCCATTAAAAAAAATTAGCCTACTCTTGATATCCTTGATGAGAGAGTAGACTGTCCCTTCTGAGTTTGATTTCCAAGAACTTGATCTGTCCATAGAGCTAGAAGATGGGTTTCAGCATTTACCCACTTTACCCAACATTGATATTTGGGAATTACTCATCAAATATCATCATCATCAATATCTCCAGACAGTGGAAATCGATCTACTCCTCCTCTACCTCCAGTAATGATACATCATCATAGCCATCATCATGGGAGATTAAACTATCTCCCTCTTTCGCACCCAATTAGACATCTACACCCCCCTTAATATGGTGAAGATTTGACCACATCCCTATTCTTAGGGATTTTTACTTCAATAGGAAGGCATTCACCTCCATGGTCTCTAAACTAGATCTAGACATGGACACCACATTCATACATGTCTTCACATAGAGAGTGTGTATAGGGGTCTGAAACTCGGATTTCTAGACCACTGAGCTAGTCATGGAAATCATATAGATAAATATGATTTTCAAGATCATAATTTAGATCAAATTGATTAAATGATTCATTATATTGAAGTACATTCAAATGATAATTAACTGTAAATAGAGCATTTATATAGTGATACTGAAAAACCATTATATCCAGGTTGTATTGAATTTATCATTTTACCAATGGTGTTAATATTGACTAAATTTAAGGTGAAGAATGGATGTAGTGACAAGGTTTTACAGAGTTTCTATAGATATTGAATTACATACATTTTAAAAATAATGAAATTCTAGAGTCACATTATAATGTGAATAAAATATTATGCTTGATGGGTTTAGAGAACAATAAAATAAATGTATTCCCAAATGATTGTGTTCTATATATGAAAAAATACAAATGCATGTTATAGTGTCTTAAATGTGCAACATCGTGGTATAATATGAATGAAAACTCATAGGATGATTTAGTAGTTATAGATAGTACTACCATGGAAATATGGTTTCTTCTTATCATTCCTAAATAGAAAAATTAATTGAAAATTCAAATGATGTAAGAATATTAAGAAGGAATGTGGATGAGTAGATATGTAATGTAAAATTGCATCATCAAATTTATTTTCCAATGTGGAAGAACATTGATCAATAATTTTCTATATTCATAAATAAATCTAGAAATCTCAAACTTGGACTGTGCAATGATGGAATTATTCCATATCAAATACTTAGTATTACACATAGTTCATGGCTTGTTTTATTAGTAATTTTCAACTTATCTCTTTAATTTTATATATATAAAAAATATTTCATGTTGATTTTAAATATATATAGACCAAAACAACCCATAAATGATATTCATGTTTTCGTTTTACCATCAATTGATGATTTAAAAGTTTATGGGAGGTTGTATAATTATTATAAAATAGAACACATCTAACTGATCAATATTTTGATAGGGTGAAAATAATTGATGTCACATTCAAAAATACATGATAATATTGTAATGGGTGAAATATTCTGATTAAATGATCAATATTTTTTTAGCTAACATATTAGAGATATCCTGAGGTCATATATTACATTAATTTCATACATGTGTAGACTAATATCTATGAGAGTCTGATTGGAACACTAAAAGGTATTAAAGGAAATACTAAAGATGGGTTTAATAAAATATTGTACTTAATCTCAATGGGAATACATTTGGTGTTATCACCCACTAAAGATGTAATTTTAACATGTCTTTCTTCTCCTTGTCATATATTATCCAAGATGGAGAAATTTAGATGTTGTCCGAGTCTCTATAGTATTAAATCGATGAAGGGTTATTCATAAATTGTAAAAAACATTACATCGATAAATGATTTGAAGTTGATAGGCATGAAATCTCACAATTATCACATTATGATGCAATAGCTCATAGTAGTTTTATTTTGTGGTATATTTTACATTTGTCAGAATGACTATCATGAAGGTGTGTTATTTTTTCAATTCAATTTGTAACGTAGATATTGATTTGAATTCATTGAACAATTTATAGAATGATGTGATTTCTATCCCTTTTCTACTGAAAATGTATTTTCCTACATCTTTGTTTGATATCATGGTACATTTAATAGTTAATTTGGTGTGAGAAATAAAGAGTTGTGGACCTATATATATATGCTAGATGTATCATTTTTAAAGATATATAAATATATTTAAGGTATATGTTAAGAATCCATATTGAAATTTATCCTCCATTATTGATAAATATTTTTATTTGGTGGTTTTAGAGTTTTGTACAATCTATTTGTGTGGAGTGGAGAATATCAGTTTTCATACATCTTCCCACAAAAGATTTAGTTATGGGGGAAACAGGATCAATAGACTGAATTTAAAATCATTGACAACTGAACAGATAAAGAAGGCACACTAATACATCTTGAGTAATATATATAATCTCTGTCATATATAAAATTGAATATTAATGTGTAAAAATAATGTTATCCAATGAAGAACTATATGTGCATTTTGAATGAGCATAGAATACTTTTTTTATCATGGTTTAAAGATACCATGCATGATAAATCATATTCATCAAAAACATTCACATGGTTAACAGGAGGTCCATGTTTAAATTTGATATCATGGTCTGGGTATGATATTAATGTATATACGTTTCATATGAAATATTGGGATTATAGAAGTTTGGCTCAGAATAGTAGTGTTTTGGTGTTCACAAAAGCTATGATTTTTTAAATTTACCAAGAAAAAAAAATCCTATATCGCCATCAAGTGTATATTATAGAGTCATTGAAGAAATATGGGAGTATGATTACATCAAATATCATGTTCCATTGTTTAATTTCAAATGGTCTATCGATAATAATAGCCTGAGAAACAATGAATTTGGCATGGCACTAGTCAATATGATTAGATTGTAATACACATCAAATATTTTTATCATGTAAACACATGGAAAAATAATTTTTTTCATGATCCATCTAAAATTAATTGACCTATAACTTTAAAATAAAAAACAGTATGTTGGGGATAACAAAAATGATTAAAATGTTGATTTATTTTAGATCCTTACTTCCATGAAAATATTGACAAATAATATTGATGAGAAAATTGTGTACATGGTTTGTTCAATACAGAATTATTATGTGGAAGGAATTTTGGAAAGCCATACTTATTAGTTTCTTAATATTACAGGTGACATACATTTATTTCTTTTTTCCCTTTTAAAATGTATTAAAATGTTAGATATATATGTTTTTTCTTTATTAAAACACATACTATAACAAATAATGTAAATTGTTTTTTTATATTAATTTAGAATTTTTAGTTTACAATTTTTATCCTTAACATATTTATTTATTGATTTTATGGAAAAAATTAAATGAAATCTGGTTTGTTAAAAGAGAATAAAAATAAAATATACAAAAATCTCGATTAGAATAATATTCTTTTTTTTTTGTAAAATGGTATCATACATTGGATCATTTTTACTATTCACGCAATAGTTTTGGATTTGTTTTCATTTGTTTATGTCATTTCATCACTCATTAATTTTTCTATTTTTTAGTTAACTATTTTATCAAATATGAATAACAATGTATTTAGTTTATTTTAATTTATTTCATTAGTTTTCATCTATTAATGAATTTTACATATAATTGTTGGATTTGTATAATGTTACAAAAATTATTTGTTAATTGATTTGTAGGATTATTTTTGAACAAACATATGATCCACTACATACTTCTAGGGTGGACTGTACACATAATATAATGACCACAAAATTTAATCAATGGAAATTACCTTCTTATAATTATTCCATTTAGTATTGATCACATAAAATTACATATATAACTAAATACAAACATCAAAAATGGATAATAAATGAAATAAGAGGAACTTCTATAAATTAAGAAACCTATCCTGATGGAATACTAACCTACCCTTGGAATAGTAACATGACCATAAGGAATAGTAATCTAACAAATAGAATAGGTACCTTAGCTATTAAAGTCTAAATAAATTATATACATCTTTTAAATGACATTATGATCTAATTATTTCATATTATAAGTAAATAAATATTTTTTAAAAAATATTTATTAAGTGTTGGTATTTTTCATAAAAATAAATGCTTATTAAAAATTTTCAATTAATATAATTATTTAGAATAATTTATATTTTCCTAAAATATATTAATAAATTCACATTTTTTGTCTTATTATTATAAGATAAGTTTATTATACGTTAATTAATTTTTCAAACTTTTATAAAATAAGTTATAATTTTAAAATCTGTATTCTCCAAGTAAATGATTATTTTAATTAAAAACTAAATTTCTCATATTAAGAAAATTATTTTCTTAAATTGAAGTTAATTTTTTAATTCTAAACATTGAAAAATTATATTGGTGAACTTTGGAATCTTTTTAAAAGTATTTGAATTTATTTTGAATAGTGAAATACAGTAATTTATAGTATATAACATTATAAGTTAAATAAATAATTACATGATTCATTGATGATGTAAGAACCAAAATCTTTAACTAACCTTTATTATTTTAATATATTCAAGGATAATGTTCAAAATATTCTTATTCTTGAGCCAAAATAATAAACCAATAAATAAAATAATGAGAAAACACCCTTATCCTCCCCTATAGATACCACCCCTCACCACCTCTTATCCACACACCTTCCAAGACTTTAAGATAGTCAAAGTTCTATACAGTACTCTTCCAAATCCCCTCCCTAACATCTAGGATATCTTGGTACCATCAAAATAACAATCCCTCTTCCCTATCGTGGTTCTCGAGGAGGAGAAATTCAAGAGGTAAAAACCACTTTCGTTTTCTTTTAATATCTTTTAAATTTCATTATTTTCTTATCCTATACTAACCTAAAATTACCCAAGTGGAATGATAAATACATTATCATTTATATAATATATTGTTTTTATTTTAATGAAATAATTACTCTTCTAATCCCTTCCCTTTTACTTTTATTAAAAAAATGAAGATATCGTCTATGGTGTGTTAATTTACCGCCATCGTGAATGATGCATTTTCATTTTCATTTTACGCCTCAAAGGCAGATCATAAAAATATTTTAATGGTTGAAAGTAATTTTAAAATTTATTTTATGACCTTTTCTATATTCTTTAACTAACATATATACATAATATTAAATAATAAAACAAAATTAATTTAGTGTGATCGAAAACCATAAAAATTAATGTAAACGATTACCACTAATGACTAATATAAGGATTCATTATCATAAAATATAAAAAAATGATATAAAAAACTATTTAAAGTTATTTATGTTCATTAATAACAAATAATTTCTATTATATATTATTATTCTCATTCTATATCAACTTTCATATTCATATAAAAGTGAATCAATCTTGAAAACCAAGGAAAAAAAACACCCATGAATGATAGAATTGAATTATATAACTCATATAAAAATACATAAATAAAATTAATTAAATTATAATAATTAAATAATTTTTATAGGTTATTTATATAAAAATTAATGAATCTAATTTTAGTATACATGATATTAAATTGATGGTTGCAGTCGAACATAAGGTAAGGGGATTGTCGAACCCAACTATCTTTCTTTCGGATTTATCCACATTTAGTCCATTTTTAGTATGGATGTTCCATTATTGTTTATTAAATTTAATTTATTCCTCCTTACCTATTCATTTCTAGGATATACAATTTTCCAATTTGTTTTTATAAAAAATGAGAATATTTTTCCAAAATACCTCTTCTTTCCAAAAATAAATCTTTTACTTTTCATGAGATTTCTTCTTCTTCACCCAAGAATACTGATTATTATAACAAGTATGTTGTTAACTATTTATTTTGGGAACCCAAAATTTTATTCAAAGATTTTTTTATTTTAAATGAAACCCATTCCTTTTCATGGGTTATTTTATCTCCAAGATTGATATACATTCTGTGTGGCAAACATGATAATGTAAATGTTATGATGTGACAGGTGCACCAGGAATTCTATAGTGCTTCAATGCATCGGGTAAAGTGACTATGTCATGATATAATATGAAATATGCACGAACAAAATTCTACATTTTTTCACAATGATTATTTTATGATTATTTACATATGTTATGCGTGAACATGATGCTAGATTTTTTCATAACAATGTGTGGTATTTGACCACTAAGACATGACGTTTCATTTTTTTATTAATTTCTACATTAAATGAATTTATCTAATTATTTATCTCATGATTATTATTATGATATTTTTATTATGTTATAATTATTATGATTATGCTTTCCCACAATTTATGTCTTCAATTATTCCTTTTACTAGGCTTTTAGATCACCCCTCTTCTGATGTATATTCTTAGGTGAATACTTGTAATATGGAAAATATAAGGCACAATAGGAATCTAGAGAAGGATTTAAAAAAATAATTATGTTTTAGTATGTAAAAGTTATGTATGGACCTAATTTTCCAAGGCCACCAAACCTTTGGATCATAGTTTTGTAAAACTATTATGCTGTTTATATTCAAAATTATGTAATAGTCATGTAAGAAAATGTCAGGTTATTATAGTTGGTATCAACACACTTTTTAGTTAATTTGGTAATAGGATTATAGAAACTTATTGAGAACCCTTAGTATGAGATTATGTATATGTAATCACAAAAGAAGATTTGTTTTAGAAAATTATAAATACAGGGATTCCACAATATATGACTTTGGAGTTAATTTCACAAAGGAATAAATTATTTTTTCATGACTTTTTGACTTATGTTTTTTTGAAAAAATTTATATTTAAAAAAATGATGGGGACCAAAAGAAATGAGACCAAAAACCTATGTGATGGAAAATTCAAAAAATTCCCAAACGATATCCTCAATGCCTTGGGAGGAGGAATTTAAAATTTCATGGAAATTATTACCCATATATCTCACGATATGAATAATAAACTGAATAATGAGAAATTTAATCCATCACCTAAGATGAAGAAACTAGATATTGAGTCATGTATGTGGAAACAACCACAGATATTTAGTGGATCTTTCTATCAATTCATCATAAAATAGTGGGTCAACTCAACAGAGAAGATATTTTTGTACAATGCTGTTTTGAGATGAAGAAAGTGACTATGTCCATTTATCATCTTGAAATAAAGGCCAAATAATGGTGGTAATTGATTAAAAATAGCAATATGATGGATGAAATTGAATAGATGGAGTGGTAAGACTTTAAGATAATGTTTCTTAAAAAGTATTTCACTTGTAATCTTCATATAAATATGGTGATATGATTCATAGTGCTGAAGAAATAGGAAGGTGAATCTATCACATGATATGAATAAAATTTCAAATGTCTATAAGGAAATGATTTGGGTTTTTTATCAACAATGATAACAAAATAGATAGGTTCTTTATTAGTTTAAAACCACACTTTCAAAAGGTTCCTGAAATTCAAGACTTTGAGAGTTATGAATAAGTTGATTGATGTGATCTCAATGTTGAGATGGAGTTTGGATAATGGCCCCATGGATATGGTGATAAGAAACAAAATATATATTTTCAAGCTGGGGGGTCTAATGAGAAAGGTAGAAAGAAATCTCAACCACTCACAAGTCAGAAAAGTGAAAAGAATTGTCCTAGGAATTTCCTCAAAGGGATGGTTAAATACTTCAAGTGTGGAATAAAATTACACCAATCTAATGAATGTTAAAGAGACATGAGGAAGTAGGGAAATATAGTGGTGGAAATGGGAGAACCAACCATGGTTTAATGCTTCCATTATAGGGAGAAAGGGAAAAATGAAATCCAGTGAACTAAACATGGAGTTCTCATGGGTAATTAGTGTTAGCAGCCACCAAATCCAAAAAATCAAGGGAAATCTTATTCCATCACTACTGCTGAGGAGGATCCAAAAAATGTTGTGATAATTGGTACACTTGTTATTAATTAAAGAATAGAGAATATACTATTTGATTCTATTTCTACAAATTCATTCATATGTTCCAAGTTTAGTAAAACTATTTAAAGACCAACTCAAAATATGGAGGCTACATTATCTATGAGAACAAAAAATGGGGAAATTATTTCATCCAAAGTATATAACTCCTCCTTATTTAATGTTTATGGACTAAAAATCCCATAAAATATTATATTACTTATTTTAGTTGTGTTTTATGAAATATTGGTCATGGATTTTTTAGAGACCCGAAGCCTGACGTACATGAACATTACATTACTTTTTTGGAATACTTAATACATAACAAAAACAGACACACAAGGAACGTAATAGTTTAGTGTCTTTGGAAACTTGGAACGTAATCTTCTAATCGTGGTGAAAGATCTTCAACATCTCCCCTAAAGATCTTCCCCCTTTTTTTTACCTAAAACCTTTCTTTATATCCTGGGGAAAAGAAAACATAAAAAGGGTGAGCTCAAATGCTCAGTAAGGGTAAGCATGGATAAAATAAAACATACCATATACATTTGAACTTAAAAACATGAACATAATGTTTAAACATCAAAAGCTTGAGCAATGACATAAAACATGGAAGTACGTATGGCGTAGATCATAAAGAAACATTAAGAATGATAAAATAGAATGGGAATAAAACATGTAATTGTGGCAACCATTCATCACATGTCATGATTTCCATAGTAGCCAAGGCATTGCTGCCAAGACCATCTTGGTGGACAAAGTCACTTTCTGAATCGAGTTCACTCCTCGTTTCAGTCCTGTAACACTGAACCGGATTAACTTACCGTTCCATCCATGTCTATCTCATGAGATATAAATCTTTACCCAATTCATTAGAGGGAGATATAGGTCCCACCCATCTCATAATGAAATCATTCTTACTTGTGCCACAAAATAAACATACATCATTCATAATAACCCAATAAATAAAATGGGTTTCATAAATATCATCCCATCATCACATAATCCATATAAAAGAAATGGATATCATTTCACCATAAAAAAAGTGAAACCATGTAAATCATAGATACATTACACTTGAAACATACACATGTGAAATAATGTCATCTTAGATGAAAATGGTTTTGATAAAACACTTTAAATGAATTCTTGAGGAAAATATCCTTTTTTCTTCAAAATCATTTTCTTTTCACAAACTGTCATGCAATTTTAGAAGAAAAGGTTTTTGTTGAAAATAGTCATGAAATATTTTGAAGGATTCTTCATTAAAATAAGGCTTTATAAAACCATAGAAATCCTTTCATGTCATATACATTAAAAAAACATTCTTATCGTACTTTTGTCGGAAAAGTCAAAAAAGTACCTCGTAATGTAAACAAAAGAAAGATTCCTTACATACCATGTAGTAAAAGTAAAAAGTGGGTAAAAAGGACATTAAACATACATGAATCCATTTTTAGGAAACAAGGACATGGATGATAACAATAACCCCAGTAAATAATTACGAATAAGCAATCTCGGATAAAAATGAGATTTTCAAAATTATCCCTTACCTTAGGTCCGATATGCTTCCTATATATCTTAACCCCCTGTATAATGATTTAAATAATGTTATTGACTTATTAAAGAATCATATTCATTGTTATTATATCATATATGGTCCACTTATGACTTTATATTACCCGTTCTTTTTTAAATTCATGTTAAAGTAGTGTTTTGGGTAAAATCATCTCATTTGTCGTTCGTGTTTTAACTTGTAATTATTAATATGATTACTTGGATCATGACTAATTATATCCAGAATGTAAAAAATGATTTATATATAATAATATATTCAGAATATACATATATGTAATATATCGATAAATGGAAAGAAATACACCGTTCATGGAGACGGTAGGCCGTACGTACACATGAACGCTGTTTTCATTTCCTTATTGAATTGAATGGAATTAAGTAGATGACATACATATATATATACATAAATCCAGTATCATTATTATGTCATATATTTCATGATTACTTATTATATATACTTTATAATCATTCATGAATGGTTAATCATTGAGAATGAATCTCATCGCGTTGTGGAGACGGTAGTCCGTACGTACGCACAAGCGATGATATCATTCCCATGGTCATGGAATTGTATTCAAGTGTATGTATAATATTTAAGAATCAATATCACTTTACAACAATCATATATATTCATTATTTACACCATTATACCCATCCAAGTAAGGTGGTGGTGGAAAATAGATTACACCACGGCATGGAGACGGTATTCTGTACGTACGCACGTGCGGTGATTTCATTTTCCGTAGGATGGATAAACTGTGAAATAGGGTTGTTTTATACTTATAATAACATATCAGTATATGAGTGATACTGATGTTATTAATTCATAATGAAACAACTAAATAAGAAGAAGTGGAAGAAGAAATAAAGTTGAAAGAATCGGTAACGAACATTACCTCTTCTTTGAAGTGCCTCTTTGAGACCTCCTCTTAGGGCACTAAAATTGGTCTTTGAAGACGACCAGGACATCTAGTATGTTTCTAGGGAAGTGGAGAAGATAATTTGGTAGGGTTTGGCTGAGATTGAAGGCTCAAATTGGTATGAGGAAGAGAGGGAGGAGGTGCGCTTTTATAAGGGAGGAGAGGGGCACCTTTGGAAATCTTAAAAATATTAATTTATAATAAATCTAACCCCACTTAAAAACCTCAAAAAATTACTCATATTAGAATATAAGATTATATAGGGTTGTAATATTATCAACAAATAAAATTTAGACATGTTAGGAAATTATTTTAAACATTATCAACTTGATTTATCCTTACTTAATCAATTTAATTTTATTTGTGGTAATAACATTATTAATTTTAACTTATAACACAAAATTACTTATTTTTTGTGAATTGTCCATAATTGGATACTTTATAACATTTTAGACCATATAAATTTAAATTTATAATTTTTAAATATTTTTGTGATTTTTAAACAATTTTATAATATGTTATTTTTATAAAATAACAATAGTGTCAATTTTGACACTATTCATTTATATGAATTTAAATAAAATATATACAGAAGATATGTTTGAAATAAAATCTTTAATAGTTTCATAAAAGGCCATATGTATCTATAAAATTAGTGGAGAACATTAAATAGTTCATATAATATTTATTTTATTATTTTTAAAACCATTTATTTGGTTTATCTCTTAATAAAATAATTACTACAACATTTTTGTATAATTATTTAATATACTTATATGTTGCATAAAAATTAAAAATAAACTCTTATGATGGAGATAAATCTATTAAATTTCACAATAATACTTTTACTCGAATTTATCATCTTAAAATCACAATAGTTAAATTGTTATATTTATTAAATTATGAAGGTGACAACTTTGGCATCATTTAAAATAAACTAATATAAGTGTCATAATTGCTTGTATAAGACTACAAATGGTCACATATTCGACCATTGGATGATTATATTTTAGATATACATGACCAATAAGTTTTGGTCAGGGTTTTGTGCCTTTTATGGTCACTATCAGTTTAATAAAAACCATATTCTTTATTTTTCACTAGATAAATAATTTCTGCATCACTATTGTGTCACAATTAATGATAATTATTTAATCCCAAAAAATTCTAAATAAATTCTCATGATGTAGATAATTTTTTTATCTTTCTGTATACTTTTAATGTTTGAAGTTTCATGAAGTTTATCACTAACTTAAAATTATTATACTTATAGTATTTAAGAGAGTGACATGTTGTCACTTTCTTTGGTTTTAATAATAATTAAATTATTTTCATGGAAAAAAGTCCATTAAATGAATATAATCCGACCCTTAGGTGATATAGATCTACTTTTAGTCATCCAATAGGATTTTAAAAGTGTTAGGGTAATATTATAATCTTATATTTACCCTTAATTACCCGATTTACCTTTAACTATGGTAAATAAAATTTACCGTAGTTACTATTCACAATGCCCAAAAATAAAAAGTAGCTTATTAACATAATTTGGACCCACTTATTCCAAATATGGAATCAATTTTTCCAAATTAAATACACAAAAGTTTCAGAAATTAAATTAAAACTAATCCCGTTGTCGAAAGAAAATGGGTTTTTCTTTAAAACATTGCAAAAGATTGAATTGATTTAACCTACGAATTCAAGGTAAAATCAATGCTAATGACATAAATTATATTAAATGGTAAAAATATATTCTATTTATACTTTAAAACCATTAAATATTATAATTTACCCACATAAGATATTACGATAAAAAAAGTTGTTTTTAATTAAAATATAACGTGTTTTTACTATTCATTAAAATATGAAAGTTATCAAAATAAAATGAAAAATTTATCCAAAGTAAATTTTTATTTCTTGATTCCAAAGAATAATTTTATTTTTTCAAATGGAACTTATAAACATTTCAAAAACTAGATTTAAAGTGGGTGCGCCATTAAAAGGCGGCAAAACTGTATTTTTTGAAAAATACTTATTTTTCCCGAAAACTTTATTTTGTTCTTATACCATGTTCTAGAAAATGTGTAATTTGAATAATAATGTTATAAAATTAAAAATTTAGTTAATACTATTCATAACAGCTAGTTCATAACAATATTATAATAATATATTGTTGTTTAGTAAAACCCGGTATTGCGTTCAACACACGCTATCAGGGAAGGTCGCGATTGCATGTAATGCAAGCCAAGTCAGGGTTGCGTGTAGTGCATGACTCCTTTGTTGTTGCGTAAAACAGAATCCAACCATATTTTATTTATACATTTAATATAAATATATATTCACTCAATGTTGCGTAGAATAACTTCTATCAAACGAACTTGAAATTGTGTGTAACACGAGCCAAGAATAGTGTTGCGTATACTGCAAGCTAATACGGTGTTGCGTATAGTGCAAGATAATCTTGGTGTATCGTACAACAGAAGATATTAATGAAATTAAAAAGAATGTATCTTATAAAATCTTGGGTTGTTACATTCTACCCCACTTAAAATGAATTTCGCCCTCAAAATTCATTGGGGTTATAAATCATTTACTATTCATAGAAACCCACATCGTAAAAAGAAATACCAAAACTGAACTTTAAAAACTAAAGTATGAAATATAACGGTTACCCAAATTAACTCATCACTGGGTTTCCATATAGGATAACATTGGTGAAAATATGGATATAAAAGAGAAATCTAACCATCATGTTCTGATAGAGAGTGGTAGAGAACATGGCTATAAAAAAGCCAACAATCACAAAGCCATAAATTTGTGATGATCTAAGGTACCATCTAATTCATCAGATATAAATGCACTAGGAAAACATTTTTGGTTCTCAAGATTATTTCCCTAAAGATGATGAAATTGTAATTAGAAGAAATACTTTCGTGATTTTGGTATAGTCTCACCATTGGTCGTTCTTTGGACAATTTCCACTTCATCTCTTAAAGAAATGAAGTTGAATTTTTCATTCGTGATGTGTTAGAAGATCATGTGATAGAATGGTGGGTCATTCCATCTGTCTCAAAAAAAGGTTATCAAAAGTTATAAGTCCATCTTATGGTTAGATTAATAGTATATGGATTCAAAAATGAACTTATACTTCATATATCATTCCGCTTAATAAAATAAAACTAGTTTCTACTAACCCGGGACTTCCTGTAGGCCAGTGGTAGGCGATAAAGGCCAGTCACACTTCGGTTGTGGGTTCGATTCCCACAGCCTTGTCCGACACGATGGGATGTCACCCGTCCTACAGGTTGTCCTTTTTCTATTACTATAACATCCCATCAATAATATCGAAAAAGGTATATCCTTAAACAATAATAAATTCCGTCCAACATAGTCCATTACAATCTTTAGGCTTATCCAAAATACTTCTTTCAAAACTCATAGTATAAAGAGAATGATTACTAAAAAGTTCATATAACAAGCATGTGAATACTATCATTTATCCCTCATATATCTTGTTGGTCACATTCCAATCATGTGAATACCTTAATCATGTATTCTATTGAAAAATGAATACCCATTGAACCTTATTGAAAACATGAATGCTGTTAAAAGTTAACAGTTTCCACATACCAAAATGCTCAATATTCTATATACTCAAACAATGATATCACTTAGTCCTTATATAAATCAGGAGCTCATTAATACAATCAAACATCTCATTATCTTCTTATCCCTTCATTATGTGCATATAATCTGATTTCCAAAATATTTTAACCACTTTTCATGGTTACTAGTACCATAAAATTATTGAAATCCACAATAGACAAATACCAAAATATTCTAATACACCATAAAAGTACCTCAACAACATTATTCATTAATACCAATACATAAACACTTTAATCCATCCTCTTCAATGATTGTCCTGGAATAATTCCTTCCTTGATTTAGAAGTATCTTTTTAGGTCAGGGCATTGAGTTGGTTAATTCCCATGTTCTCCACAAATAAGACATTGAAATCCATAACAGTCTGTCACTCTATGTCCCTTTTTGCCACACAGATAACATCTGTCCCTCCATTTGAGGTATTCCTCAAGGTTCTTCTTCCTTTATTTAGAAATCTCAATCTTCCTTTATTTATGCTCCTCAATATGCGAACATGCATAATAGTCTATCTTACTCTTATTTAATGAATTAGGCATACCACTAAATTTCACCTTGTTAATCATATATTGCGATGACTAATTAGGAATAATCACAATATCTTTCTCTCTAGGCATTACACAATTTTGTTTCTCATAGTCACCAATTTTTCCATTGGATTCAATGTTAACCAAATTCCTTCTGGTTCCCTCCATTAACTAAAACACAAAAAGAATTCTGTGAGAGGCAAAATCATGCTAGAGAAAACAACATAGTAAAGGGGGAGTACCCTCAATATCTAACATCTTAGGTTAAATTATAAGATCCTTAGTGAAATTCTTGGAATATAACCTATACGTATACTTAACATTAGAGACATCCCTAGACATACCTTAGAAATATCTCTAGGGATCTCACTAAAGTTTCTGCATCCTAGTTTCCAAAGGTTGAATAAACCTTTCCTCTGATACCAACTGTAGAGACCCGAAGCCTGACGTAAATTAACATTACATTACTTTTGCGGAATACTTAATACATAACAAAAAAATACACACAAGGACCGTAATAGTTTAGTGTCTTTGGAAACTTGGAACGTAATCTTCTAATCGTGGTGAAAGATCTTCAACATCTCTCTTAAATATATTCCCCCTTTTTTTACCTAAAACCTTTATTTATATCCTGGGGAAAATAAAACATAAAAAGGGTGAGCTCAAATGCTCAGTAAGGGTAAGCATGGATAAAATAAAACATACCATATACATTTGAACTTAAAAACATGAACATAATGTTTAAACATCAAAAGCTTGAGCAATGACATAAAACAAGGAAGTACGTATGGCGTAGATCATAAAGAAACATTAATAATGATAAAATAGAATGGGAATAAAAAATGTAATTGTGGAAACCATTCAACACATGTCATGATTTCCATAGTAGCCAAGGCATTGCTGCCAAGACCATATTGGTGGACAAAGTCCCTTTCTGAATCGAGTTCACTCCTCATTTCAGTCCTGTAACACTGAACCATATTAACTTACCGTTCCAGCCATGTCTATCTCATGATATATAAATCTTTACCCAATTCATTGGAGGGAGATATAGGTCCCACCTATCTCATAATGAAATCATTCTTAATTGTGCCACAAAATAAACATACATCATTCATAATAACCCAATAAATAAAATGCGTTTCATAAACATCATCCCATCATCACATAATCCATATAAAAGAAATGGATATAATTTCATCATAAAAAAAGTGAAACCATGTAAATCATAGAGACATTACACTTGAAACATACACATGTGAAATAATGTCAACTTAGATGAAAATGGTTTTGATAAAACACTTTAAATGAATTCTTGAGGAAAATATCCTTTTTTCTTCAAAATCATTTTCTTTTCAAAAAATGTCATGAAATTTTAGAAGAAAAGGTTTTTGTTTAAAATAGTCATGAAATCTTTTGAAGGAATCTTCATGAAAATAAGGCTTTATAAAACCACAAAAATCCTTTCATGCTGTATACGTTAAAAAACATTCTTATCGTACTTTTGTCGGAAAAGTCAAAAAAGTACCTCATAATGTAAACAAAAGAAAGATTCCTTACATACCATGTAGTAAAAGTAAAAAGTGGGTAAAAAGTAAATTAAACATACATGAAACCATTTTTAGGAAACATGGACATGGATGATAACAATAACCCCAATAAATAATTACGAATAAGCAATCTCGGATAAAAATGAGATTTGCAAAATTATCCCTTACCTTAGGTACGATATGCTTTGTATATATCTGAACCCCCTGTATAATGATTTAAATAATGTTATTTACTTATTAAAGAATCATATTAATTGTTATTATATCATATATGGTCCACTTATGACTTTATATTACCCGTTCTTTTGTAAATTCATGTTAAAGTAGTGTTTTGGGTAAAATCGTCTCATTTATCGTTTGGGTTTTAACTTGTAATTATTAATATGATTACTTGGATCATGATTAATTATATCCAGAATTTAAAACATGATTTATATATAATATATATTCATAATATACATATATATAATATATCGATAAATTGAAATAAATACACCGTTCATGGAGACGGTAGGTCGTACGTACGCATGAACGCTGTTTTCATTTCCTTATTGAATTGAATGGAATTAAGTAGATGAAATACACATATATATATATATATATATATACATAAATCCAGTATCATTATTATGTAATATATTTCATGATTACTTATTATATATACTTTATAATCATTCATGAATGGTTAATCATTGAGAATGAATCTCATCGCGTTGTGGAGATGGTAGTCCGTACGTACGCACGAGCGATGATATCATTCCCATGATCATGGAATTGTATTCAAGTGTATGTATAATATTTAAGAATCAATATAACTTTACAATAATCATATATAGTCATTATTTACACCATTATACGCATCCAAGTAAGGTGGTGGTGGAAAATAGATTACACCACAGCGTGGAGATGGTATTCCGTACGTACGCACGTGCGGTGATTTCATTTTCCGTAGCATGGATAAATTGTGAAATAGTGTTGTTTCATAATTATAATAACATATAAATATATGAGTGATAATGATGTTATTACTTCATAATGAAACAACTAAAGAAGAAGAAGTGGAAGAAGAAATAAAGTTGAAAGAATCGGTAACGAACAATACCTCTTCTTTGAAGCGCCTCTTTGAGACCTCCTCTTAGGGAAATACAATTGGTATTTTAAGAAGACCAGGAACTCTAGGATGTTTCTAGGGAAGTGTAGAAGATAATTTTTCAGGGGTTGGACGATATTTAAGGATCCAATTGGTATGAGGAAGAGAGGGAGGAGGTTCCCTTTTATAAGGGAGGAGAGGGGCACCTTTGGAAATCTTAAAAATATTAATTTATAATAAATCTATCCCCACTTAAAAACCTCAAAAAATGAGTCATATTTGAATATAAGATGAGATAGGGTTGTAATCTCATCAACCAATAAAATTTAGACATGTTAGAAAATTAGTTTAAACATTATCAACTTGATTTATCCTTACTTAATCAATTTAATTTTATTTGTGGTAATAACATTCTAAATTTTAACTTATAACAACAAATTACTTATTTTTTTTAATTGTCCATAATTGGATACTTTATAACATTTTAGACCATATAAATATAAATTTATAATTTTTAAATATTTTTGTGATTTTTAAACAATTTTATAATATGTTATTTTTATAAAATAACAATAGTGTCAATTTTGACACTATTCATTTATATGAATTTAAATAAAATATATACAGAAGATATGTTCGAAATAAAAGCATTAATAGTTTCATAAAATGCCATATGTATCTATAAAATTAGTGGAGAACATTAAATAGTTCATATAATATTTATTTTATTATTTTTAAAACCATTTATTTGGTTCATCTCTTAATAAAATAATTACTACAACATTTTTGTATAATTATTTAATATACTTATATGTTGCATAAAAATTAAAAATAAAATCCTATGATGGAGATAAATATATTAAATTTCATAATAATACTTTTACTCGAATTTATCATCTTAAAATCACAATAGTTAAATTGTTATATTTATTAAATTATGAAGGTGACAGCTTTGGCATCATTTAAAATGAAATAATATAAGTTTCATAATTGTTTGTATAAGACTAAAAATGGTAAAATATTCTACCATTGGATGATTATAGTTTAAATTTACATGACCAATAAGTTTTGGTCAGGGTTTTGTGCCTTTTATGGTCACTATTAGTTTAATAAAAACTATATTCTTTATTTTTCACTAGATATATAATTTCTGCATCACTATTGTGTCACAATTAATGATAATTATTTAATCCCAAAAAATTCTAAATAAATTCTCATGATGTAGATAATTTTTTTACCTTTTTTTTGACTATTAATTTTCTAAGTTTCATGAAGTTTATCACTAACTTAAAATTATTATACTTATTGTATTTAAGAGAGTGACATGTTGTCACTTTCTTTGGTTTTAATAATAATTAAATTATTTTCATGGAAAAAAGTCCATTAAATGAATCTAATCCAACCCTTAGGTGATATGAGTCGACTTTTAGTCATCAAATAGGATTTTTACAAGTGTTATTATAATATTATAATCTTATATTTACCCTTAATTACCCGATTTACCTTTAACTATGGTAAATAAAATTTACCGTAGTTACTATTCACAATGCCCAAAAATAAAAAGTAGCATATTAAAATAATTTGGACCCACTGATTCCAAATATGGAATCAATTTTTCCAAATTCAATACACAAAAGTTGTAGAAATTAAATTAAATTTAATCCCGTTGTCGAAAGAAAATGGGTTTTTCTTTAAAACATTGCAAAAGATTGAATTGATTTAACCTATGAATTCAAGGTAAAATCAATGATAATGACATACATTATATTAAATGGTAAAAATATATTTTATTTATACTTTAAAACCATTCAATATTATAATTTAACCACATAATATATTACGATGAAAAAAGTTGTTTTTAATTAAAATATAGCGTGTTTTTACTATTCATTAAAATATGAAAGTTATTAGAATAAAATGAAAAATTTATCCAAAGTAAATTTTTATTTATTTATTCCAAAGAATAATTTTATTTTTTCAAATGTAACTTATAAAAATTTCAAAAACTATATTTAAAGTGGGTGTGCCATCAAAAGGCGGCAAAATTGTATTTTTTGAAAAATACTTATTTTACCAGAAAAATTTATTTTGTTATTATACCATGTTTTAGAAAATGTGTAAGATGAATAATAATGTTATAAAATTCAAAATTTAGTTAATACTATTCATAACGTCTAGTTCATAACAATATTATAATAATATATTGTTGTTTAGTAAAACCCGGTATTGCGTACAACACACGCTATCAGGGAAGGTCACGATTGTGTGTAATGCAAGCCAAGTCAGGGTTGCGTGTAGTGCAAGACTCCTTTGTTGTTGCGTAAAACAGAATCCAACCATATTTTATTTATACATTGAATATATATATATATATATATACACTCAATGTTGCGTAGAATAACTTCTATCAAACGAACTTGAAATTGTGTGTAACACGAGCCAAGAATAGTGTTGCGTATACTAAAAGCTAATACGACGTTGCATATAGCGTAAGATAATCATGGTGTATCGTACAATAGAAGATATGAATGAAATTAAAAAGAATGTATCTTATAAAATACCGGGTTGTTACAGATTGGCTATCTTTATACAAAAAATAACAGAAATTTTCTGTAATGGGAGATCACTCTTTATATCCTGAGGCATCCTCCAATTAAGTAAAATTGCAAGGACAAGGATTAATCTTTTTAAACGTCATAATATCAAGTGTGGATATTATTTCATTATGAGAAAGCATATATAGCTCAAATGATTGTGATAAAGAAGAGAATCAGGCTCGAAGACATGCCCATTGTGAGGGATTATACAGATGTATTTCTCAAAGAATTTCCTAGTCTTCCTCCTGACCTAGGTGTTGACTTCTGTATTGAACTTATCTTCCTATGTCAAAGACAACATATAGAATGGACACCATTGTGTTTGAGTAACTAAAGAAGAAGTTACTAGATAATCTTGACAAGGGTTTTATAGAGTCCTTCACTATGGGGTGCACCGATCCTCTTCATCAAGAAATATAATGGATCGATGTGCCTCTTCAATGATTATAATGAGCTCAAAAAAGTCATTACAAAGAACAACTATCCCCTTTAATGGATAGATGACTTATTCGATCAACTGTGTGGGGAAAAAGTATTTTTCTAAGGTGGGACATTGATCAAGATATCACTAATTAAAGTTGAGGAAGGAAGATATTCCATAGATTGTCATTAAAAAGATGTATGAACAATATGTGTTCATAATTATTCCATTTAGACTAACTAATTATCAAATAATAATCCTAGACTTAATGAATAGAGTCTTTATATATTACCTCGACAATTTTTTTGTAGTCTTTATTGATGAAATTATGATATACTATAAGAAAAAGGGGGAATACGAGGATCATTTGAATAATATGATAGAGTCTTTTCAAATGGAGAAAATTTATGCAAATTACAATAAATGTGAGTTCTGGATGGAGGATGTATCATTCTTGGGGCATGTAATCCCAAAAAAAGGAATATATATAGAGCCTTACAAGATAATGGAAATTGAGGAGTGGCACAAACAAACATCTAAAATGAATACCTATAGTTTCCTTGATATAAATGAGTATTACTAGTGATTTTTAAAGAACATATCATGATTATCAATCCCACTGACCAAGATGAATAGGAAGGGAGAAATGTTTTTCTGGACTATAGAATGGGAATACTTATTTAAATAAGTAAAAAAATAATCTTATCACTACACTTGTACTCACACTTCCAAAAATTAGAGAACTCTTTGTGGTATACATTGACGATTCAAATAAGGGATTAGGATATGTATTGATGAAGAATGATAAATTTATAGCCTATGTCTCATGGCAGTTCTTAATTAATGAGAAAAACTATGCCATTCTTGATTTGGAGTTGGCATATATGATCTTCGCATTGAAAATATTGTGACATTATCCATATTGGGTGAAGTGTGAAATATATATGGATCATAAGAGTATCAAATATATATTCACACAAAAAAAGATTAATATGCACCAATGGGGATGCTTAGATCTCATTGAGGCCTATGACTTCTCAATCCACTACCATCTTAGAAAAGAGAATAAAGTGGAAGATGCTCAATGTAGAAATTATCCCTCAATGTTATCAATTATGATAATTGAGAAGGATCCAATCTTCTTATATTTGTAAAGGATGGAAACTGATAATCATTAACCAAGGAACTTAACCAAACCTTTCTCAAATAATTTCTCAACCATCAATCATGACGAAAATAAAGGATGATCAAAGGAATGATTTGGAAATTCAAAAAAGGTGGAAGCTATGATAAAGGTGAAATCCTCAGAGTTTAAAATTGATGAGGAATGAGTTGTAAGATTTTGGTCATGAATATGTGTACCTTCTAATACAGATATAAAGAAAGGTCTTCTAAATGATGCACAGAACTCAACCTTCTATATTCACAAAGTGATCAAAAAGATGTATCTAGATGTCCATGGACAAATTGAAGAAGTAGATCATTGAATATATAGTAAAGTTCCTTTTATGTCAACAATTGAAGGATGGAATTAAATCTTCTAAGAAGATGATGCAACCATTACCCATACCAACATATAAATGGGAAAAAAATACCATGGGATTTTCCACTAGACATATGAGTACATCTCGGGGAAATAATTCTATATTTGTTGTTATGAATCATCTTACAAATATAGATCACTTTATCACAATTCGAGAGTACTTATTATTGGATAAACTTGATGATATATACATGAGAGAAGTAATAAGGCATCATAGAGTACCAATATCTATTGTGTCTACTAAAGATCCAAGATTCACCTCCATGTTTTGGAAAAGCCTCCAATATTCTTAAACACTGAGTTGAAATTAAAAATGTATTTTCATCCTCAAACTTATTTCTAATATGAGAGGACTACTTAGACATTTGAAGATATATTGAAGAAATATTCTATGGATTTACAATGAGGATGGCACTAACATCCAACTCTGGATAAGTTCTCATAAAACAACTATTTCTAATCGAGCATCCAAATAGCTCCATATAAACCCCTTTATGGGAAAATATGCAGAAAACTAGCATGATGGGATGGAGTCAGTGAATGTAAGCTTCTAGGAAATGAAATGATCAATGAAATGGTGGAAAATGTGAAAACCATTTAGCATCACATTAAGGAAGCTCGTATTCGACAGAAGATCTATGCTTACAATCATCAACAAGACCTAGTGTTTAAGGTTGGAGACATGGAATTCCTCTTCATAACTCTATGGAATTGGATCATGGGATTTTGTAAGAAAGGAAAGTTGTGTCCTAGGTACATCATCCCCTTATAGATTCTTTATCGTGTCTGAGCTGTGGCCATTCAACTGGAACTTCCACCTTCCAAGTCTTAAGTACACAATGTTTTCCATGTATCCCTATTGAGTAATTATATACTAGATCCCTCACAAGTACTAAATACATAGGTGTAACATTTAGAAAATGGTCTCTTATGAGGAGAATCTAGTGATGATCTTGGACCTTAGAGATAAAGTACTACATAACAAGAAAACAAACCTAGTCAAAGTATTATGTTGGAACTATAATTATGAAGAGGAAACATGGTAACTGAGGGTAGTGATTAAGGAGAAGTACCCTCATTTGTTTTCAACATAGTATTTAAAAAAAATATCGATGATGAAATTTCATAAGGGGGAAGAATGTAACGACCTAAAAACATTATCAATGGATATTCACTTCTTATAATTATTCAATATAGTATAAACAATATAAAATAACATAGAGAACACAGTAAAAACATTATAATTAAAGAATGAATGAAATAATATGTATTTATTGAAATTGAAGAACATATCCCGATGGAATAGTAACCTAGCTCTTGGAATAGTAATCTGACCATTAGGAATGGTAATCCGACCAATAGAATAGTAAACTGACCAATGTAAGTATAAATAATTTTTTTGAATCTTATAAATGACAATATGATATAATTATATCATAGTATAAGTAAATAAATTTTTTAAAAAATATATTAATTAAATGTTGGTATTTTTAATAATCATAAATATCTATTTATAATTTTTTAATTAATATAATTATTTAAAATATAATTTATTTTTATAAAATAGATTAATAAATTAACATTTTATTGTCGTAGGATTATAAGATAATTTTATGAGACCTTAATTAATTTTTCAAATTGTTATAAAATTGATTATAATTTTAAAATTAGTATTTTCCCAGTAAATGATGATTTTAATTAAAAACTGATTTTATCATATAGAGAAAATTATTTTCATAAAATGGAGTTCATTTTTTGAAGTATACATGTCAAAAATTGTTAGGGTTAATTTTCTGGATTCTTCTAAAATAGTTATTTTTTTGTGAGTAGTGAAATATAGTAATTGATGGTATTTAACATTACAAGTTAAATATACTATTACACGAGTCATTAATGATATAAGAACCCTAATATTTAACTCCCTTTAATTATATTAATATATTAATTGATATGGTTCAAACTATTTATATACTTGAGCCAAAATAATAAACTTATGAATAAAATAATGATAAAATAACCCACTGCTCCCCTATAAATACCACCCCTCCCAACCTCTTATCCTCACACCTTACAAGCCTTAAATCATGTCCATGTTCTACCCAATACTCTTCCAAATCCCCTCCAAAGTTTACTAGAGATATTTTTCACATAAAAATAATAAACCCTTTTCCATAAAGAGGATCTCAAGGAGGAGAAATTCAATAGGTAAAAACCTATCTATTTTTATTTTAATTCCTTTTCAATTTATTTAATTTTCTTATCATATCCTCATGTTGAATTATCCTAGTGGCATGATAACTGTATCATCTTTTATATACTATAAATTTATTATGTTAATGTAATAATTCATCTTTAAATATATTCCCCTTTTATTTTAGTCTAATAATGAAGATATCATCTGTGGTGTGTCGATTTACCACCACCGTGGTTAATGTATTTTATTTTTCCTTTTACCCATTAAAGTTTGGTCATAAAACCTTATTAATTATTGAAATAGATTTTAAAATGAATTTTATGATCTTTTATTGTTCTAGAAGTAACATATATAGATAATAATAAATGATAATACAAAATGTGTTCAGTGTGATCGAAAACTACCAAAATTTATCTAAATGATTATCACTAACATTTTATCTAATGATTAATCATCATACCATATAAAAAAATGATTTATATAACCATTTAAAAAAATTTATGTTCATTAATAACATTGTATTTTAATTCGGGATAATTATTCTCATTTTTTATGAACTTCTATACTCAAATAAAAGTGAACCAATCATGAAAACTAGGGAAACAAACATTCTTGAATAAAATAATTGAACCCTATAACTCATATAAAAGGACCTAAATGAACATAATAAAATTATAAAAATTAAAATACTTTTATTAGAGTTAATTTATAAAGTAATTATTGAATCTAATATTATTTTAGAGGATATTATAGTGGGGTAAGCAATCAAACATAAGGTAAGTGGATTATCGAACCCAACTCTCTTTCTTTGGGTTTTACCTATTTCACTCCATTCCCAGTATGAATATTCCATTAATTTTATTTATATATAATTTATCATTCGTTACCTATTATTTTCTTGGATATACATTTTTCCATTGTGGTTTTATGGAAAATGTATAGTTTTTTCAAAAAACTGTCATTTCATAAAATACATCTTTTAATTTTCATGTGATTTTTCCATCTTCACTCAAGATTTATGATTCTTATTCCAATTATGTTATTTACTATTTATTTTGTGAACCCCAAAATTTATACATGATTGTATATTTTTTTAAATTATATCCATTCCATTAAATGGGTTATTTTATGTCCATGATTGATATACGTTCTATGTGGCATGCATGATAATATAAATGTTATGATGTGATTGGTGCACTAGGAATTATATATCTCTCCAATGAATTGGGTAAAGTGATGTATCTCATGAGAAAATGTGAAATATTCATGAACATGATGATATATATATTTTTTCCAAATTATGATGTTATGATGTCACACATACTTTATGCATGAACATGATGCTAGATTTGTTCACAACTATTTATGGTATTTGACAACTAAGACATGATGTTGCATTTTTATGCATTTCCACATTAGATTATTTTATGAAATTATTCCTTTAATGATTATGATTATGGTAATTTTCTTATGTTATGATGATTAAGATTATTATCTCTTATGATTCATGACTCTTATTCATCTTCTTACTGGTCTTTTAGTTAACCCATTTTTTGGATATATATCCTCAGGTGAATAATTATACAATAGAGAACACAAGGGCCAATAAGAATCTAGATAAGAAGTAATTAAATAATTGTTTATGTTTTATTGTGTAAAATTTATTTATGGTCCCAATTTTCTCATGACACTAAACCTTTGGATCCTGGTTTTATAGCACTATTATGTAGTTTATAAATAAAATGATGTAATAGTCATATAAGAAAATGTTGGGTCACTATACATACTATTGTTGAGGTGTATCCTCATACTGAAACACATAAAAAATCTACTTATATATGGCGAAATGAGTTTGAGGGTTTGTAAACATGGATATAAACATTTACCAAAATTATTAGTTTCTCGTTTCCAACAATAGATGTTACCAGTTGATTTTTATGATAATGATATTCTCTAGGGTCCAAATGATTTTTTAGTACTTTTATTATAGTGTATTCTTGAGTAAAATTTAGTATTTTGATTTTTAATGAATAAGTGTTGAAAAAGTAACTATATCTCAATTATGCAATATAATTTTGGTAATATCATTTTCCATTATTTTACTTTTCATGAAATGTTTTTACTAACATATGTTTTCCCTTTTTATTCGATGACATAAGATATACCTGATACTGGAAGAGACAGTGAAAAATGTTTAGGTTGGGCCACTAGGATATAGAGGGATTTTAAATCAATACTCACATAAGAATTAATTTTTGAGGATATAAAATATCTAAATCCATGTTATATATATCCATTTCTTGTTAAATATTCATGTAAGTAGTTTGTTGAAAGTAGATGGAAAGAAGTGTTTTTAGTAAGTATTGTTAGATTTTAATGTTTTTTTATATTAATGATTTATTTATTATTAATTTTTAGAAAATAAGGATATCTCATCAGGATGTCAAATATAAATTCATATACCCTCATACTTTATCTCATGGAGGGTATATGTTATTGGAAGAAAATATTATTGTTGCAAAATTTTAAAAACCATGATCTGAGTCTTCAAGCTCAATAGAGGTTGACCCCCACCCCATCTAAACATGAAAAATGGAAGAGGGTTTGGTTGATAAAAAATGAACCATATATTATGGAATAGTCAAGGGTCTTAATTGAGAGGATTATAAGAATTTATTTAATTTATTATGGTCTTTGAATTTAATTAAAATAATTATATATTGTGATTCACTATTAAAATTTTCAAATTTACTATACAGGATTACTTTGAAGAGATGAACACACAAGGGATCTTTATGGTAAATATTTTCAAGGATATTTTTGCAACAACATTGGGAAATCTCGAACAACCAAGTTGTGTACATAGATACTCAGTAGGTGTATCAGTAGGAAAAGTGTTTCTCATTTTAAAACCTCTTTAATGGAGGATGTTAATAAAATAAAAGTAGAATATGTGGAAAGAAATTTTTAGGATATTGGTGAGAAGATGGAGGATATGACCAGAGCTTTGGAATTGTAGATATTTGCATGCATGAAAATATAATTTCAGGCTATGGATCCCACTCCTCCACCTCTAAATATAGTTCTCACTCATCTACCTCCAATTGCATATCCCACTCCTGAACCTCCAACTTATTGTACTCCTAGACCTCCTCATATATTTTTCCCATTTATTATGAATTATATATTGAGGATCCACAACATCAAATTATTTTATATGGGATTATATATTATACTGGCGATGCCATTCATCATCAACAGATAGGGATAGAGAATATTAGATTCACAGTACATGATATTATAGATAGATCATCAAAATACCAATTCCTAAACATTAGGATTGTAGAGTTGGAAAAAGTATCAAACATTTTTTAGTTTTTTCATATAGTCTTGTTCGAAAAATTACCATTAATGTATTTGTATATTGTATCATTTATTTGGTATTGGTGTTAATTTTATTACCATTTTATAGTTTATATATATATATATTAAAGTAATACTTTAAAGGTAAATACATATTGTGTAGAAAATAAAAAATGCAGGCTGCTATGACTTCATATACAACTTATTCAGCTCTTAATATATTATAAATATATTCAAATTTGTTGCTGGATGTTAATGAAATTCTAATAGAAGATGAAATTTTTGATCTTTCAATGAATATGATTATTTTTTAAGAAATATTTCATATATCTTATAACTAGAGATGAGTTGGGAATCAACATGATGCAACTCTTTTCTATGTATGTTAATTATCATACATCTTTCAGTTATTTAAAATTATTGAAACTTTATACATATGATTGTTTTGTATTAGGTATATTTACACAATTTTAATGTAGAATTATATGACACCATTATATGTTTTTATGGACCCACAATTTGTTTCACCTATAGTGATGGAAAGGACTGATGTAGAAAGAAAAACTTATATTGTTGAAAGACTTTAAAGGAATTTAATTATTCAGTGTTGGATGCTTCCTTATCATCAAGATTATGAAAAATATATCTCATAATGTTTTATATCTCATAAAATAATAACCACTAACATTATATTTTTTGAATACAAGTTACCATTTAATATTGGGTGTTTTTTCAATAGTGAGTACACATTACAAGTTATTCTCTATCTATGGTAAAGTGAGAGATAATTTTCAGAATGTATTGAAGAAATAATTTTTAATATTTGAATAATTGTATATATTATAATGGAATTTAAATTTATTTCAAATATATTATTTTCAAATATATCATTGAATTTATATAGAGACACAACAAGAAAGCATTGTTGAATGGTCAAATATCAAAACTAGAAATAGTGGCTACTGCCATGGACCTATAACCACAGTTTTAAATTTGTGGCTATAGGTGGATATCTCCATGGTTCTGTGGCCTATAACCATGATTTTAGAACCATGGATATTGGTCTATTTTCATTGGCCTATGGAAATGGATTTCAAAACCATGGCTATTGTCCGTGTCTAGAGCCACAGTTCTAAAAAATCTGTCTATAGGCCAATTTCTTTGAAGGCATATAGTCATAGTTATCCAAAACTGTGGCTATAGGGTTTCCCCGCTTCTGCGGGAAAAAATCACCGCAAAACATTTGGTGATAAGATCTACCACCATAGTTTTGAGGCTATTCCCATAGTTAATATTAATATATATCATAATACACACACACACACACATGAAGCATTCCAGGGTGTAGTGACAAGCAACATTGATTCACAAAGGGGAGGTGCAGGGAATGAAACTTAGTGGCCATAATTTTGTATTAGGCTATAGACATAGTTTACCAAGGATATAGCCATGATGAACAATTTCAAGGCCTATGGTAATGTTTTTTCAAAACTGTGACAATAGGAAGCTATTTTCACAGTTTAAACCATGGCAATATGTTAGGCCCTACTACCATGGCGATAGTGGCCACAGTTTTGGGGCATATTTCCACGGATTTAAACCATAGAAATATGCCTTTTTTCTAGTTGTGTATGTTAAACCAAACTACACATTTCATTTAGAATTACCATATTGTGGTTATAAGTACATAAAGTGTTATTTTGAATTAAAAAATTCTTTTTAAATAGAGGTCTCATAAATAAGGAGTAAAGTAACATGGATACAATGTTATAAGATCTGTGTTTGAAATAATTTAAATTGGGACACATAAAATTTTCAAAAAGGTTAGATTTCGTTATAAACCTTCAATTTAATTTTCCATTTATTTTATTGAAAATACATTATAAATGATTTATTTTCAATTTTTAGCTTTTTCATGACCCTTGGACATATACTGGACAAGATCAAATACACTTATAAAGTGAATAGGGGAATTATTACATATGTGTAATTGAGTTTTATTTTATTTTTTTCTATACACTTTATTTTTTAAATTTCAAAATGGAAATGTTTGTGTTGTTGTGGATAATATTTTTGTATTTCTTGGGTTTTTGTTTGAAAAAATTTCAATTGAGACACTTACAAAGTTCCAAAAGGTAAGATTTCATTACAAAAATTTCCTTTTAATATTTCATTTCTTTTATTCAAATTACCAGTAAAATAATTTATTTTTAATTTAAACCTTTTTGAAGACCATCAGCCTTATAGTGGACAAGAGAGAAGACACATATAATGTAACGAACCGGACACGAACAACCATCAGAACAGTGCTAAACGGGTTGGGTGTTACTACCTTAGAAGCACCTCCTCGAACACCAAAGGCTATCGAATAATAGAAAGGGTCTTATTAGGTATAGTAGGGAGGCTATACCCTCTCGAAGGATAATAATGGTACGGGTCCGAGAATAATAATAAGATGAACCGGAATAAATGACTCAGCAGACTCAAACCAGACCCACAGAGTGGAATCAAATTCAATATCAATAAATAGAGGAAGTAATAAATATGATCAATGGTAGAAGAAAGTAAACACAACAGCATGCTGATATAGGAAAATCAGAAAAACAAAGTAAAATCCCTCTAGGAAAGATCTCAAGGTCCATACTATCTCCATGCATTAGCTATTGCATCCCAGCTCTTGAAGCTATCCTCTTTCCTACACGTAAATCCATAAAGTCTGCACGCGTTCTGAAGGGACCATGCAGGGTGTGAGATAAATCTTAGTAGGAAACCAACCAATGGTGAGTACGTAATATAAGTGTTTAAGTATGCATGAATTTATAAGAAAAATAGTAAACATTATGATGCACAAATAATCACAAACTCCACTGCTTCTCAACAGACACTGTGGAGTGTCATCTACTTTGGCCAATGCTAGAATCTCTGTTGTGTAACCCGACACCATGTTCCCCCTGACACTGCGTGTCTCAAGTACCGACATCCTAAAGGCACACTTGAGAAATATTAACCCAGAGGAACAATGATTTCTGTACTCAAATAAGTAACCAGAGGGACAATGATGTCTACCCTGAAAATAAATATCCGGAGGGATAGTGATGTTTGTGCTCAAAATAAATTAACTAGAGGGACAACGATGCCTGCCCTCAAATAATTTAACCGGAGGGACAACGATGTCTACCCTCAAATAACGTCGAGCCTATGCCCTCAACCTGATATCCTAAATGCTATCCCATGAAGGGTCCTCACATTCCACATGGATTCCTATGACAAGCACCGCCAAACCATAAGTACCTAAGCCACAAATAATGGGGCCCTCTACCCACATGAGTTGTCAAAACCACCCCATCATATAGTATCTATGTGTGAACACTACTCACAGTTCTAGGTGGGCAATAATCACCAAAATAATACCCAATACACAATATCTCCAACACCTCGTGCTCCTGCGACCATGTCTCTCAAGTCTGATGGCCCTACCATCCAAGTGACCCGGGCCATGCCCAACCTGACAGTCACACTGCCTCAAGAGAACATCCATGATGCCCAATACCATGGTCAGAACCACCCAACGTAACCCGGGACAAGCCCAACCTATGATCAGCATCATTAAGAATATCTAGGACATTCCCAACACAACCCAAAGGTTCTAGTATATGAAGTTCCACAATAACATGTATAACACTTATAAACAAAACACATAAATAGACAAAACAATCTAAACAATTGAATTGCACTAGCCCAACGATTATCAAACAAAAGTTTTGTGGTCTTGAATGCCTCTGAAAGTTCATATCAGGTTTTAATAAACTAAACTTGACAGCTTAATCAAACAAGAAAAATTATAACCATTTTGGAATTCCCCATCCAAAATTCCTCAATGAGAAATGACCACTCTCCCGGCCCTACTCAAGAGAAATAGGTAACATGGTATACCCAAAAGAATCCCATAGGTCAAATAACAGTTAAATAAGCAATAACAGGTAAAACAGGGTCACACTCAAAATACCCGAAAACACACCAAAGGTCACGCCACCCAAAAGTCTGCGAAAACACAAAAAGAGTTATAAAACACCTACCTAAGACTCCTATGATGATACTCCTCCAATATAATCCTCCAATTAGGTTTAAAATGCAGTAGATCTACAAAAAACCCCCTCAAAACCCTATAACTCGTTTATGAACAGAAATCTAGAAGAACGACTCAAGAGGAATCAAGGCCTTACCTAGGGGGTTCCAATGGATTAAACAGTGTTTGAATCCTATCTCAGATGAACAAATGGTAGGGATTTGAAGCTCCAATGGCCTGGTTTGCGAAACCCGGCGATCCCCTATGCCGTCTGCCTCAAAACGACCCTACTTCCCATTTTAAAGAAAAAATAACGTACACAGTGTGTACTTTAGGACTACATGCCATGTTTCATTTTACTATTGATAAGACAATAAATATTTCGCTGACGACTTACCGACTGACTACACGGCATGTACCTATGGTACACGCCTTGTACCTCTTTACCTAGCCGACATCCCCAACATGCCTTGTATATCCCCATACATGACCCCTCTACACAGTGTGTACAAATAGTACACGACATGTACATTCCAAAAAACATTCTACCTAGACAAAAGGCCTACACGCCATGTTTGACCTCCACATGGTCATAGGTACATGGCGTGTCGAGAAATACTACATGCTGTGTAGTAGGAAATTTTTATACAGTCACCACACAACATGGAATCAGTGAGTACATGGCTGGTACCCGCTAAACCCATACACATTGTGTACTTTAGAGTACACGACGTGTATTCTAAACATTTCCAGAACATCCCAGTTGTTTCCCAGTTTTCTCAGGAACAAGTCAAAAATTAAACCAGGTCAGGATTGTTATCTGTTCTAAAATCCTAGGTTCTTATAATCTCCCCACCTTTTAATAGCTCATCCTCGAGATATCAAATGAAACCTTGAGATGACACCGTACATTACACCCCAATCAAAGTAACCCAGACTTCCCCATTCTCAAAGGTTATGGATAGATTTGTTAAGGGGCTCCTCAACTTAGGAATTTCCTAGCTCAGTATCATCCCAAAAAACTCAAAACAAGAAAAGGTTCACTGACCTGTTTTCCAGATGCATAGTGCTCTCATGGTACATCGTCACCCCTGCACCTCATTGGTGATCCCATGTCATTTCCGACACCCAAACATATCCTGCACCACCTTGGTGTCCGCCTCTATGAGTTCCTGCATCCTATAGATTCTCAAAATAAAACCTGATTCCATGCACTTCAAGTAACCCACATCCTCGATGCCCCGATTCCCATGACGCCTCAAGTAACCCACATCCTCGATTCCCCAATTCCCACAACACCTCAAGTAACCCACATCCTTTATGACCCTGATACTACGCATCTCATACATATATATAAATATATTAGGAACTTGATATGGTGCCAATCCCAATGACCAACATATAGTCAGTCCACATAGATCCTGTGCATCACATGCATTCAAAATAGACAATCCGCTACAGGTCATTCCAAAAATAAAACATGGAAATCACAGCCACACCCATGGTGTACCTTTAACTGTCATTGGCTCACCAGCCTGCTCCGCCTCTGGTAGCTCCACAGCAAGAACCTGGCTTAAAGTACAACTGTCGGATGCTTGACCTCCCTACAGTGCTGGTCCAGCCACCAGCTACTTCCCCCTCAGCTGGATCCTGCTGTCTCAGTCACATCCTTACTATGCAGCTGAACCTCAGATACCCTCTCATAGTACCAAACCTGAAGCAACTCTATATGCCACAGTCTATCCTGGTACTAGCTAGATGGCCGTCGGGGAAGGCTTCCTAAAAGACCTCTCGAGATGCTCGACCATTCCACATGCCTGACACTCCTTTGGAGGCCTATCTCATTGAGTCTGAACATGTCCTGGTTGTCCACACTGAAATAAAACCACTGAAGAACTACCATGAGGTGGTCTAGTTGAGTCCAGGGCCTGATTTCCCTGTTGAAACTCATCCTGTCCTCACTTCCTTCTTTCATAACCATCACTAGAAACCACTTCCCTTCCAACGTGGGGAATATCCCTCTGGTTTCCATCCACTATGAGCGCCTGATTCACCGCCTCTGAAAAAGAACCTAGCCTGAAGATATTCACCTGGATACAAATGGCGTGTCGTAAGCCATCCTCGAAGCACCTCACGCTAGGCGCCTCTTTGCTTACCATTCAAAGTGTAAAGCGACACAACTTAGTGAAAGTAGATACATAATCTATAATGGACATGTATCCCTACTAAAGGCTCAAGAACTCCTGAGATCTCTCTACCCTTAGTGTCTCTGGGTAAAAGTGCTCAAGAAACCTGTCCTCAAAGTCTTTCCTTGCTAGCTCCTCATGTCTGCGAGCCTGAACCTGCCCATCCCACCAACAATTTTACGGTCCCTGCAGGATGTACGTCTCCAACTTGACCCTCTGCCCTAGAGGCATCTCGTGCGACTCGAAGATCATTTTCATGCTCTCTATCCAGTTATCAACTACCTGAGGACCACCCTCAGCCTGAAAAAGTGACTGGTGCTGCGACCGGAACTCCCATATCAGATATTCCATAGATGGATCTCTACCCTGCACACCTCTGTCGATCCCCTATAAGAAACATACCAGGCTAGATCAGAGCTTCTCATTGAGCCATGGTCCGAGCCCTGCCAAACCCGGTTTTTTTCCTGCCTACACTAAATACGGAACCTAATTCAATCCCTGAGCCTGTACCTATAGCTCACACTCAGCCTGCACTGGATCCTGGACCTGATCCTCCTCCTGCGACACTGTACCATCTCCCGCCATGCACTCCATCAGAGTCAGATAAAAGTAACCCACTGAATATCATAAATAGTCAGACAACCCCTATATATATACATATATAACAATATATTAATGCAGATAGAAAAATTAGTAAAAGGCAGCGCATAACTACTACCCTTACTCTCCCCCACCACAACCCATGCCCACGACGTCTCGACCTCATGGCCTCCTTACTCACCCTTAACAGAGCCATGTATCATAGTACCTCAGACCATGCCCATCCTAAAAACCAACGTTGCCTCAAACCAACAACCGAGTCGCCCAATCCTGGTGATCAAAATCACCTCACTCATATTACCTTCCTGCTCATATTTGAGCCAGACTCAAAATCTCCTACCATAAGGAATTCACAATATATATAATAATCATGGAATAAAACATTGGAATTAAAAAGAAATTATATTAGGAATTTCACCTATTCACATTCCATAAGAATACAAATCATGGCAATTGACATTTTTTACATGGAATTATCACTTCACAAAGTATACGCACAGTTATGAAATTGAAATACCCTAAAAATGTTCCTATCAAAATCCAAACAAACAAGCCTTTCCATACCCAGCCAAGGTCCAATTCTCCCTTAACGTACCGGGTCAGGGGTTACAAGTCACAACCAATAACATCACACACCAAGTGAGCCACCAAGATGGAAATCGTAGAAAATATAATTTGAGCAAAAAGATATAGAAATTCCCACCCATGGAAACTTGCTCCATCCCTCATACCTGGGGCTGAAGGCACCCAAGCACAAGTTAGAAACCCATTTCTAGTCACAAACTATATCTAGTCTATCATATCTCAAATAGTAAAACCAGAAGAATTAAAAAGAGAAGCATCAATCTCATTAGTATCCAGAAAAACACTACTACTAAATCCCTGTCAAGAACTCCTCTGATACCACTTTGTAATGACCTGGACCCAAACAGCCACCCGAACAGTGCTAAATAGGTTAGGTGTTACTAACTTAGGTGCACCTCCCTAAACTCCAAAGGCTACTGACTAGCAGCGAGGGTCTTATTAGGTATAGTGGGGAGGCTATATCCTCTCGTAGGATAATTATGGTACTGGTCTGAGTATAAAAATAAGATGCAGTGGAATAAACGACTCAGTAAACTCAAACAAGACCCATTGAGAGGATGCACTTTCAATATTGATTAAAAATTGAAGCAATAAATATAAACAATGACAGTGGAAAGTAAACACAAAAGAATGCTGATACAATAAAGTAAGAAAAATAAAGTAAACTCTAGCTAGGCAAGGCCTCAAGGTCCATACCATCTCCATTCAATAGCTAATGTAACCCAGCTCCAGAAGCTGGCCTCTTTCCTACACGTAAATCCATAAAGTCTGTACGCATCCAGAAGATCCCATTCAGGGTTTGAGATGAATCTCGGTAGGACACCACCCAATAGTGCACACCTAATATAAGTGTTTAATAAGGCATGCGTTTATAAGGAAAACAGTAAATATTACAATGTAAAAATAATCACGAACTCCACTAGTGCTCAGCAGCCAGCGTGGAGTGTCACCTGCTTTGGACAACGCTGGAATCTCTATCATGTAACCTGGCACCATGTTCCCCCTGACATTGTGTGTCTGAATTACCGACATCCCGAAGGAACGCCTAAGAAATAGTGACATGGAGTAACAACGATTCCTGTCCTGAAATAAGTAACCAAAGGGACAACGATGTCTTCCCTCAAAATAAGTAACCGCAGGGACAATGATGTATTCACTCAAAATAAAGTAACCAGAGGGACAGTGATGTCTACCCTCAAATAATGTAACTAGAGGGACAACGATGACTACCCCCAAATAACGGTGAGCCACTACCCCCATCCCGATAGCCTCAATGCTATCCCCTGAAGGCTCCACACCATCCAAATGGATTCCTACAGCAAGAACCCCCAAACAAAAATTACCTAAACCACAACTAATGGGGGCCTCTACCCACATCAGAGATCAAAACCACCTCATCATGAAGTCCCTCTATGTTCAATCTAATCATAGTTCCAGGTGAGTGGTAATCACCAAAAATGTACCCAATCTACAACATCTCTGATACTGCATGCCCTTGCGACCATGTCACTCAAGTTTGATGGCCCGACCATCCATGTAACCCGGGCCATGCCCAACCTGACAGTCACACTACCTCAAACCGATGTCCATAAAACCCAATCCCGTGGTCAGAACCACCCAACATAACTCAGACCAAGACCAACCTGTGATCATCATCACTCAAGAATATTTGGGCCATGCCCAACAGAACCCAAAGGTTCCAGGTTATGCAATTCAATAATTACATATATGACATATTTAAACAAAATAGCAAAATAGGAAAAAAATATAAATAGTTGAATTGCACTACCCCAATGGTTATCAAACAATAGTACTGAGGTCTTAAATTCCATTAACAATTCATATAATATTTTATTAAACTAAACTCGATAGTTTAATCAAACAAAAACAATTATAACCATTTTGGCATTCCCCGGCCAGAATTCCATGATGAGAAACAACCACTCGCCCGACCCCGATCAAGAAAAATATGTAACATGGCATTCCAAAAGGCATCCCATTGGTCGAATAATAGTTAAACAGGAAATAACAGGTAAAATAGGGTCATGCTCAAAATACCTGAAAACGCACCAAAGGTCGCGCCACCCAAAAGTCTATGAATACACAAAAAGATGTATGCACCAACTAATTGAGTCTCGTATGATGATACTCCTCCTATAACAGCCTCCGATTAGGTTTAAAACGTGGTAGATATTCAAAATAATCAAAATCGATCAAATCCCTATAACTCGTTCCAAAACAAAAATCAAGAAGAATAGCTCAAGATGAATCAAGGCCTTACCAAGGGGGTTCCGATGGATTTAATGGTGTCTGAATCTAGTCTCGGGTGAAGAAATAGGAGGGATTTGAAGCTTCGATGGCATGGTTTGTGAAACCCTGAGACCCCTTATACCCTCTACCTCAAAACGAGGCTACTGCCCATTTTAACCAAAAAAAGTACACGACATGCACTTTAGGACTACACACCATGTTTCATTTTAACGTTCATAAAATGATAGATATTTCACCGAGGACCTTCTGACTAACTAAATGGATTGTACCTCTTTACCCAGAAGACATCCCCAACATGACATGTATATCCCCATACACAACCCCTCTACACGACGTGTACAAATAGTACACAATGTGTACATGCTAAAAAACATTTTACCCAGCTAACAGGCCTACAAACCATGTATGACCTCCACATGGTCACAGGTACACGGCGTGTCAAGCAACACTACATATCGTGTAGTAGGAAATTCCTACACGGTAACCACATGACATGTACTCGGTGAGAACACAGCCGATACCCGCCTAACCCATACACGACATGTACTTTAGAGTACACAACTTGTATTCTGGAAATTTCTAGAACATCCCACTTTTCCCCCATTTTCTCATTAATAAGTCAAAAATTCAAATAGGTTCGTGACTTTACCCATTCTAAAAACTTGGGTTCTAATATATAAATTGAGTGGGTGAATAATATCACAATTTTAATTGGGTTTTAGTTTATTTGTTCTATACATTTTAATGTTTAAAGTTAAAAATATTAATGTTCTTATTGCTCTTTCTACTTATATATTTCTATTTTTGGTATTATATAATACTATTGTAATACTAGGGGATTTTATTTGTTGAGTTTTATACTTTTTCCATGTTATTTTGTATATAATTGATGTGAAATGTATTTTATTCCAATTATTTACATATATTTTTCTTCATAACTAGACTGAAAACATAATAATAAGCTTTATCACATCTGGTTTTTATGAAAACAAATGTGATAAATGGTTTACCCTGTCAGTTATTACAAAACCAATTTGTTAAACAAAATCAAAATTTAATTTTTTTGGATATGTTTTACCAAATTGGTTTTTTCATAACCAATGTGGTAACCATTTCCAATATTTTTTTAGTTTCATGTTTACCATAAGTTTTTTGAAAAATTGATGTTATAAAATAATATAATAAAATTTATCACATTGTTTATTGGAAAACCATTGTAATAAATAATTTATAACATTGTTTTTTTAAAAAACATGATGTTATAAATTATTTATCACATTGCATTTTTATAACCAACACGATAAAATTCCTCAATATTTTTTATAATGTATATTAATTTTAACCAATGATAGGAAACTAATTAGAAAAACACATACAATAACTTCAAGGGGTTATAAACATAAAAAATGAAGTAAAAAATAATTTTTTCAACTAGTGGTAGTGTGCCCGATATGACTCAAAGTATGTGTTTTTAGTTTAAGAATAAAAATTTAGTTAAAAAATGTTTCAATCACTCAAATTCTATAAAACACTATCATATTTTCTTCATATTTTAGAAAAAAATCCATATATCATTTGTGATGTGTAAAAATAAGCTGCATATCAATTTGACACACAGTGTGGCTGATATGTCTCGATGAAATTGTTTTTATTTGATATCTAAATTTTATTTCAAAATAAATTTCACAGGCTTAAATCCAAGAAAATGCGCTATAATTTTATGGATAATTTTGGAAAATTATCTATAAATCATTTATGATGTGTAGGAATCAAAAACACCGTAATCTGACACATAGTGTTTCTAGGACAACTCGAAGTGTATTTATTCAGTTTAAAAGTGATATTATATTACAGAATTGTTTTATATTATTGTTAAATTTTTTATAGTATTATAAACATAAGAAATGTTTTTATATAGGTACATTATTTTAATTGAGTTGGGGTGGTTTTTTTTGTGAACAGATAGCACGATCAAACGCTTTTGAGAGAGGATCAAGGTCCAATAACAATGAAACAATAATATTTTTGATTTTTTTTGATTTTTGTAATAAATTATTTTTACCAATGTAATTTTACAAATAAATATTTTAAATTTTTGTAGTATAATGTTTCACTATTAAAGATCACTCTTTTAGAAGTTTGGAAATAGGATTTATCTGTGCTAAAAAGATGTTGTTAATCTAATAATCATTAAAAAGCTCCACCTTTAATAGTTCTAAAACAAGTTCACTTAAAAAATATTCCTATATTTGTTATTATTTAACACATATAAATACCCCCTTTATCAATGATTTTTTAGAAATTATAAAATTTGAAAAAAAATTAAGTGATCGCCAACCCACTTGTCCCCGCTCCCACTATCACACAAACCCATTTTTCTATGCAGATAATGCCTCTTTGTGAGAAATTTTACATTTCATAGCTTCCTGTTCACTCCATCACATGCCTGAAATCAATCTTGTGAACTCCCATGTTAAGTCAGAACTCCTTTACCATTTCCCTGATCTTTTTTATTATATATTTGATGACATTTCTATTTATTTATATATATATGTAAATATTTTATTTTCATTTTTTATATATTTATATAATTATGTTTAAATACATTTATGAAATAAATTTTTGTGTGTGTATGATATATATATAAACACACTCATAGTTACATTTATTTAAATATATTATATATTACCATCCATTTAGATATATTAGAATATAAATATAAATTTTTATCTTTTTATTAATACATGCACATAAGTATATATAAACATTATATATACATTTTTATAAGTATATATATATATTTATAACACTCATATATTTTATGGTACGTATCCTATTAAGTAAATTCAATTTATTTAATAGCATACATTGCATGCCACATTGAGTTTAAATGAACTATGATATACTATTAAATATTAACATGACTGTTGGAATAGTAAATCGACTGTTAGGAATAATAATTTGTTCTTCAGAATAAAAACATAACCTATTAATGTATAAATAAAATTTAGGTATCTCATAAATGAAAATATGATATATTTATATCACGGAATAAGTAAATAAATGTTTTAAAATTATAATTTAAGTGTTGGAATTTTTGTGAAACATAAATGTTTATTTAAAATTTTATAAAAAATATTTTCATTTCAGAGAAAATTTATTTTCATAAAATAGATTTGTAAATTAATATTATGATTTATTATAAATATAAGAAAATTTTATGAGACTAATAATTTTTTCAAACTATTGTAAAATCTGTTATAATATAAAAATAAATATTTTAAAATAAATGAAGATTTATGTTAAAAAAATAAATTGATTATATTTAAAAATCTATTTTCATAAAATGGAGTCCATTTATGAAATTTACTTGTTGAAAAATTGTTAGGGGTATCTTTTGTGATTTTTCTGAAATAGTTTAATTTATGGTGAATAGTAAAATAAGTTAATTTATGGTATTCAACATTATAAGATAAATACTTGAATTTTTGAGTCATTTATTATTTAAGAACCCATTATTCAGAAATCAAATGAATTGTTTATTTTACCCAATCATAAGAGTCAACACAATTGATATTCTTGAGTCGAAATAATAATGTAATGAATAAAATAATAAAAAACACCCCTCTCTTGCCCTATAAATACCACCCCTCACCATCCATTCTCCTCACACCTTATAAGCCTTAATATTGTACAAATTATGATCAATTACCTTCCCAAGAATCTTTCCCACATACAAGACCTTCTGGTCTTATCAAAATACCAAATCCCAGTTTCTTAGGGAGTTTCCCAAGGAGAAGATATTCAAGATGTAAAATCCCCCTCCTTTCCCTTTAATTTAATTTAATTTTATTATTCTATCATCGCCAAACCTTATCGAAAGTGGAATGATACCTATAGTATCATAAATATACTATAATTTTATTTGTTTACTGGAGTATATATCATCAAATCTCTTATATTATCCTTTTACTCAAAAAATGAAAACAACGTCCAAGGCGTGTCAATTCACTGCCTTTGTGGATGATGAGTTTGTGTATTACTTTATCACCTTCATGGATAGTCATAAAACCATTATTATAGATAAAATAATATTATAATATATATAATATAATTTTTTTATGTTCTATAACTAATATATATACATAATATTAAAAAATTAAAACAAATTTAGTTTGATATGGTCGTAAAAACCACCAATATAAATTAAATCATTTTCATCAATATTTTATCTAATGAGTCATCCACATAACATATAAGAAAATGATATATGAGACCATTTAATCTTATGGAACCTCATTAACACCAAATAATTTCACTTCTAGATTTTTATTTCATTTAACAAGAACTCCCATAATTATATATGAAGGAACAGACCATAAAACCATGAAATGAACGCACCCAAAAAAATAAAATTAAACATTATAAATCATCAGAATAACCATAAATTGACTTAAAAATTATAATAAATAAAATATATTTTTAAGGGGTGATGAGTAAATAAATTAATGAATCTAATTTTATTATACAAGAAATTAAGTACAATTTCATAACTCTTTTGGACATAATGTAAGGGTTTTTATCCTTTCACTTTTTATTTCTCTCAAAAATATATCTTAGTCACCACAAATTTCTTTTTTGTGGTGTACGTATACTACCATTTGATATATAATATCTTTAATTTCATTATCTTCATGGTATTTAATGTTTCATTTTAAAACTATTACTTTTAGGGGTCATATGATTCGACTAATTACAATGTGGTAAGGGGTTTCTCATCTCATTATTACTTCTATGATATATATTCCTCATTAGAACCTTATTTAGAGTGTGTTGTGTACATACTACCCTTTGATATATCATATCATTAATCTATTTATCTCTATTTTATTCAATTTTTCATTTGAAAATCATTATTTTTTTGGGGCATATGATTCTATTGATTACAAGTGGTAAGGGATTTTTTAACGCAGTTTTTATTCAATGGCTTAAAATTTTATTCCATTGATTATTTCATGCGATGTTTATGTAAATTTTGTTTATATTATGTTTTATTTCCACTTATTTTATGTGAATTTATAGTGAACACACATAATATATTAATTTGAGTAATGATATGTTTCTTTTAATGGTTTTTCCTCTCACTTTAATTTATATGGGACCTATGACATATTCATCACTTATTTCCTTTGTGAACTACATCTTTTATTTATTATCATCAAACATTAAGGATTTCATTAAAAATCCATATTTTTTATATCATGTATATAATTATTATCTAAGCAGTATACCATTTTTACATATGATTTTTACATTGGATGTTATTTTAATTGGGGAAATAATGATAAATTTATTTCCTCTACTCAATACAAATATTTTGATAAGAAATATTATTCTTGAATTAAATATATGTACGAATAAATATTTGGATCTTTAGTTATGGGTTGTAACTTACATTATATAGAACCTTTATTCATTGATAGGTCTCATGAGAAAAAATAGTGTCTGAAAAAACCTTCATGTTTTTTCTAAGAAGAATTATATGGGTTTTTACCGATAGACATAAATCATCTTGTAAAAGGTATTGAAGGTAGTGGTTCATATTAAAAATTCTTGATGTCCAATATTTAATCATTTAATTCATTTATAATTCAGTTATTACAATCCATTAGTTTTTTACTATGACAAAACATTATGGATGCATTTTCGTTCTGAGTTTATTTTTTAAATGAAATGTTTTTTCCAATTATTTACCTTTACATATTGATTGTTTCTTATTGATTATGATTCACTTGTTATGGATTCATGTTTTTACTGTATGTAAACCTTACTAATCATTTGAGCTGACCTTTTTTTCCTTCCCTATGTTATGAAGATGTAAACATTGAATAAGAGTCAAGTAAGAAGTTTATTTTCATTTTTTATGTTCTATGTTTAATTTACAATGTAATAAGGGAGTTATGTATGTATCATGCACTTCAGGACTACTAAAATAATTGATCTGTGGTGATTTTATCTATTATATGTAAAATATTATAAAAAAAATTACCATTGACTCTAGGATACTATGGTCGGGGTTGTTACAGTTGGTATTAGAGGAGGTTTAGTAGAAACCCTTGGAACTATTTGTTAAATAAACAATAGAATTATTATAATTTATTATAGTCAATTATTGGATAAAAACTCATTATTATTATGAAATAACTCATTTTCCATTATTTAGTGATGGTTTATAGTAAAATAATGTGAATCAATACCTAAATACTATGTAAGGATTTCTGCATCGATCAAGTCAACACAGCCGGTGTTAGAGCTGAGCAGATCATGACCATTTTTTGATAGCTTACTAATGGTATAATGAATAACCATACTATCCCTTTGTTGGATCATTTCATATATCATAATCCCCCATATATTAATGGGACTACTAATCCAGTGGTAGTTGAGCGATGCATCAAGTCCCTTGAAATGATATTTCCAGGATTGGGATGTGATGAATGGGTAAAGTTAGTACTAGCTATATATTTTCTCAAGGTAGATATTGATAAATGGTAGTTGTTGATCAATAATTATAATGAGGAAGATAAAATAAAGGATATGTAATGGATAAATTTTAAAGAAACATTATTTGAAAAATATTTCCCTCATGATTAATGAAATGAAATGAATAGAAAATTCCGTATCTTAAAGAAAATGGATGAAGAGAGTGTTTCGGATTATAAGGCTACCTTCAAAGGATTATCCAAATGTGCTATATATTATATATTTGATTCATAAAAAAGATTATAATTTCTTTTAAGGTCTTAAAACAAGTCTCAAAAGGGTACCGAATTCTTAGACATTTTTATCACATGATGAAATGAGATTAAGTGCCATCAAAATAGAGAATGAATTGTATAGATCCTATAGGTTCATGGGATATCAAGATAAGAAGAGGTTTTCTGATAATTATAAAAAAAATTAAAGGATGAAAAAAGAATAGAGTAATGAAGAAATTCCCATTTTGAAAATAATGTGGAAAGAATCATTCTAGGAAATGCTTGAAAGGCGTGAGAGTTTGTTATAAGTTTCGATAAAAGGGTCATCAAGCTAATGAATGGATGGGGAAGAAAAAAATAAATGATGTGAAATGATTCAATTATAATTAAATGGGGAATTATTAAAATTAATTTCACAAGAGTGAAGGTAATCTACCATAGAAAAGGATAATGGTAGATGAACAGTCTTATGTTATCACCACATCTAAAGTAGAAGTACTCAAGGATGTGGTGGAATTTAGACAAATACTACCATCAAATTTATCCAATGCTTTATTTGATTTTTTATCATCACACTCTTCTATATCTAACCACTTTCCCATGAAAATTAGACACATCCCTTTAGATTTAATAAGTTATTGTTAGTTAAAACTCTTAAGGTATGTCTCATTTCAACAAAAAATGTATTGGGAAGTCCCCAATATGATACACAAAAGTGATTTTTTTTCTAAACATACCATCATAACTATTATTGAATTTTATATAACCATCTACATTGATTTTTTATCAAAATAAGAAGTGGAAATTTATTTAAAGAAGAAGGAGATTATGTTTTTCATGGAAGATATAGAATTTTTTATCTTTAGATTAGAAACAACATCCTTTAATTCATATCAAGATCCACCATAGCAGCTTTACTGAATGAAATTGTTGGAGAGGATGATAAAATAACATATAAGGATGAGGAAATTAATATTCAAATAGAGGATGTTCCAATTGTATAGGAATAAATTGATGTATTTCTTAAGGAATTACCTGTACACACCCTAGAACATGAAGTTGAGTTTACCATTGATTTAAACCTTGATACAAGAAAGACACAATGACTCCTTATAGAATAACCGTAGTGGAATTAGTAGATATGAATAAACAACTAGAGGAGTTGAGTAATAATGGATTTATTCACCCTAGTGTTTCTCCATGGGGAGCCCCTATTCACTATGTTAAGAATAAAGATGGATTCATGAGGCTATGCAATGGATATAGAGAAATCAATGCTATTACAATAAATAAAAAGTATCATATGCCTAACATTGATGATCTATTTGTTCAACATCATATAGACAAATATTTTTTGATGATTGACCTCTATTTTGGGTATCACAATTATGAGTAAAGAAGGATGATATTGGAAGGATAGATTTTCGAATAAGGTGTGAACATTATGAGTTTACAATAATTCTGTTTGGATTGACTAATTCACCCTCCATCTTCTTGGATCTAATAAATAGAGTATTCAAGTAATATCTTGATGATTTTTTTATTATTCAATGAGGAAATTCTAGTGTATTATAAAAGCAATAATGACCATGAAACTCACTTGTGGATAATTCTATAGACTCTTATAAGGAGAGGGTTACACATTAAATTTAGAAAGTGGGACTTATTACTTCAATAGATTCCTTTTCTTGGCCATATTGTCTATAAGGATGGAATCTCAGTTGATCCTATAAATAAAAAAAATACAATAAAGGACTACACAAATGAATATAACCAATGTATATAGTTTCATTGGTTTATTAGGTTACTATTGAAATATCATTCAGAATTTTACCCGATTGGATAACCTATTAACCAAGCTCACATGTAAAGGGGTAAAGTTCATATGGATAAAAGAATATGAAGAATGTTTTAAATAATGGCATATAATATTAATCGATGCTCTAATTTTGAAAAAAACATCATGAAATGATGGATTTGTGATATACAGTGATTAATGAAAGAAAGGATAGAGTTGTGTCGTTATAAAAAATGATAATGTTATTGCATATGCATTAATGAAATTGATGATTCATGAAACAAATTATCCAACTTATTATCTTGAGTTAGAATTTTAAATATTTTATTTAAAAATATGAAGACACTATATCTTTTGTGAAATATGTGAGATATATATAGAACATAATATTTTGAAAAAAAAATTTACATAGAAAGAATTGAACCTGATTGAAATAGGATGGCCAAAGTTACTCAAAGATTATGACTGTTCAATACACAACAACCAAAAAAAGAAAATAAGTTAGAATATATATTATGAAAGAAATATCATGGAATTAAAACCCAAATGAGGATAGAAAAATATCCTATGTTCCTTGATATAGTAAATATTGATATGGTATTTATTATGGAAGGGGAAACATCAGTCCTTTTTCAAAAGATTTTTAAACCATATTTATTAGAATAGATAAGAATATTTCAATATGATGATGTGAATATTACAAAGAAAATTAATCCTATTAAGGATGGAATATTGGAAGACTTCATGTATGTATATGGAAGTCTAAAATTGAGAAAAAGGTTATGTGTTCCATCAATACCTGAGAAAAATAGGTACCAATTAGATGATTCTCATAGATCAACTTTCTCTATACACTATAGTATTACCAAGATGTGTAAATGTCTGAATGAAAATTTTTGGTGGGATAATATAAAGTTAGAAATTGATGACTATGTGTCAAGATGAATTTTTTATCAACAAGTGAAGGCTGAGATACATCATCCTAGATGATTCATGCAACCTATATCTATTCCTATGTGTAAGTGGGATGAAATTACAATAGAATTTATCATTAGATTACCAAAGGTTTCTAGAAATAATGTTACAATATGGGTAATTGTCGATTTACTTACAAATTGGTATACAGTCCCTCACTATTATATGGAGGAATACCTTGTAAATATCTCTCTAACATTCATGGGAAAACTAGCTCACCAAATACCAAACATAAAAGAAAAACTACACGTGATGGCGAAGTTGATGAGATTCTGAAATGAGAGGAAGCTATTTACTTTTATAGGTAATAGTAAACCCTACCTATCCCCTATATCATATATCTCAATGGTTGGTGGGGTTTTCCAAAATCCAAACCTACCACCACACCTTCCACCACCTTGATCCCTTGATAAAGTAAGGGGTATCCATCATCTATGGTAAATAATGGGCTACTCACACAATGTTGAACCCAATGTCATGAGAGAGGAAAATAATTCCATCCTTCTCAGAAAATTGGACTTCAAAATCCCCACAATATTGGGAATCTTTGGCCACCTCCATATTTTTAGGGATTTCACCACCTCCAATCTTGTGTTTGACCCCATGGGCTCTGAATTGGATCTAGACCTGGACCCTGATTTCATACATGTTTTCATGTGGTGAGTGTATCTTGGGTTCCAAAATGCTGATTTTTGGACCACTGGTCTACTCATGGACATCATTCAGAAGAAAAATCATGTGCACTGTGAAGGAAAAATGGTTCTCTTTTAGACAGAGTTATCATCGACAACGATGAGGATGAAAGTAGTATTGGAAGAAAAGGTGGTGTCAAGAGAGTTAGAGTTGTGCATGATGTGTCTAGTGGATATTGCAGAAGGTTCTGTGGTTGAGGAAAATCCATAATCCCACAACTTATATTATGACTACATATAAAATTGGCTCAACAACCGTCAGAGTTTCCACATATTTCACTTCAGGGTGACCATGAATCTTTGTGAAGTTTCTTGAGTCGGAAATGTTTCAAATTTTGAATGAGGGTATCCATTGTGTCAAAAAATTAATTATTCTTATCGTTGTGATGGTTTATGTTCTTGGATTAAGTTATAAAACATAAATGGGAAACAATGTGAGGCATTATATTTTTATTATAATTGACATGATGTATGGTCATAATCAAATTAGAAAAATAAAATCAATTTAGAATTTAAATATATTAAAAAACCATATTGAAATAAAAATATTACATTACACTATTATTTCAATTTTAAATTTACATACAAAATATTTACATTGATGTGAAATTTATAGTTAATCAGATTAAGTATAACACAATATACAAAGTCAAAATATTTATTGCAGGCTTCATCCAATTATCAACCTTTGTATAAAATCTTATTCTTATAATAAAACGAATGTTTATTTTACTAACAATACAAAAAAATAAATAAAAAATTTAATTTTAATGTTATATAATTTACATATGAAAATTATTTTATTTACCAATGAATATATTCAATATATTATCTGTTATAACATTGATTATATTTTTAACTAATATATTGTTTATTATATATTTATAATTAATTTTTATTTATTTTAAAAATTATGAATTTCATTGTTAATTCATAATAAATACAAATTATATAATTAATTAATAGATATAATAATGATTTTATTTGTTATTAATTAAATTAATTACTTAAATATTTTTTGATAATTATATCATCAATCTAAAATGATATTTTAATGTGCAAACATGCACTTTGAGTCATACATGTCACATCATATGTTAGATTGATATTTGGTCAATATATACATGTCACAAATAAATTATGGATCATGGTTCTTAAGTACCAATACAATATGATGTTGTTTGATTAGTTTTGGCTATGTGATGCATGTTTTAAAATAAAATGAAACTTTTAATGTGAATATGTGAACTATGAGTCATTACTGCCACATCATGTGTCAAATTTATGAGTGTATAATTCCTATCTGTCACGCATGAATTAAAGATAATTTTACTCAAACATTAAGACAATATGATCCCATTTTTTTTGATTTTGGATATGTAAAGTGTAACGTCCCAGTTCTGAAAGCCACCCAGAGGCGCCCCGTACCCGGTTGGTCACATGGCGTCAAGCGCATTTCCACGAACTCTAGAGGCTGTCGACTAGTAGAAAGGGCCTTGGGTGTGATATTGGAGAAACTATTCCCTCATTGTCAGAGTAACACAACAGAAGATAAAAAAATATACAATAGCGGAAGCAGTAAACATCCAAAAACAAAAAATAGATAATGAATGAGATAAAGAAAAAACTGGAGAATACATACATACACATATATATATATAAATGATGCATGAAACATATATGTGTAGGGAAAACAACCAACAAGTCACAATGCTGAGTATGGTGTTGAACCAAAGTACAAAAGGAAAACAGATAAAATCCTCAGCATCACAAGCCTCAGATTAGTCCCATGCTCTCCAGCTCCAATGCAATAGTACCTGAAGTAGAAGGGTGCTTGCCCTTATCTATACTTGCAACAATACAAACTGTTTGGGACCATGAGAATGACCCAAAAGGGTGTGAGAATAATCCCACTAGGAAACCACCTAATGATCTGTGCCTACCAGTCAGTGAATATATGATAGGTAATGTACAGAAAGAGTAAAAGGAAGGTACTCAACAGTAAACAATCCACAATTTAATTAACAAGAAATAATTAACCAAACTGTTAAACACCAACTGGTAGCCCTCAGGGATGTTCCCACATCCTATCCCCTCTGGTCATACCAAGAAAGTACAAGAAACCCTCTGGGCAACACACTCAGTCTAACCCCTCTGGTTCTGCTTAATCATTCATAAAGAATCTCTGAGGAATCACTCTTAGTCAATTCCCATTATAGTCTAAGGTAGTGCAAGACTCTCTGAGGAAGAACACATGGTCAATTCCCCTTATATCCCCAAGGTAAAAAGACTATCTAAGGAAGCTCAAAGAGTCAATTCCTCTTATATCCCTAGGTCGTTCACAGACTCTCTGAGGAAGCTCACATAGTCAATTCCCCTTATAGCCAGGAATGGTTCAAGGTAAAATCAAGGTAAACACAGAATCTATGAGGAAGCTCACTCGATATATCCCCATCATAGTTTATAACGTCCAAATACTCTCCGAGGAAGCTCACTCGGTCTATCCCCATATAGTCTATAATTTCCAAAGACTTTTTGAAGAAGCTCACATAGTCTATCCCTTTATAGTCTACTACACCGGGTTCTCATGGCCTCGTGTAATTCAACGCATTGTTATGCTATAAGGCCATGGTAAACCTACAGAACTACATGGCTAAACAGTCTATAGCATCTCAACATTTCAAAATACAACACTCCATCCTACAATCACTAGAAATGTGAAAAACATGCAAAAAGGACCAAATATTCGTAAAAAAACATGCATGAAAAAATTGTCCAGCATGGAAATCAATTATATTTACATCCAATTAACCTCTGCATGAGCATACAAGCATGGTAGAAAAAACACAAGGGTAATATGGTAAACGCAAAATACCCCGTTCAAGGGTATTGTCACAATTGCACATAATATTCAAAGATCTTAAACCGAAAGGCACAAACCACCTACCTTTAGGGTTCCGATGAAAACTATCCACAAGCAAACGCTCTCCAAAAACCTGCAACGCTTCATGAGAACCACTCTATAACCCCTTACCTATCATCCACAAGCCTTAAAATTAACACCCAAGATAACCCCAACACTAGATCTACATGAAACTAATTTAGATCTAGAATACCTAGAGAGAGGGAAGAGTCGATCTAGGGAAAACCAAGGAGAAACAAAGAGGAGGGACTTACCCGAGAAGAATCACCTTTGATCCTCCAAGAAAACCCTTCTATTTGCCTCAAAAATGAGTGGGAGAGCTCCCTCAACCCTTGAAAACCCAAAATACCGAGTGAGGATCAAGTGGGAGAGAGTTTGGAGATGAAATGAGGAATCCCGAGAGGCCCAGGGCTTTAAACCCTAATTTTTAAGTGGTCGCACGGTTTCCCCACACGGTTTGGAAAACTGTGCGCCAACCGTGCGGTTGCCACTGTCTCTACTAGGGAATTTTCATGGCCTGTCCACACAGTTTGAAAAGTCGTGCGCCACCCGTGTGGAGCCCACTATCTACTCCAGGAACTTTGTATGTTTTAACCGCATGGTTTGATGAACCGTGCGCCTCCCGTGCAGAGGCCACTGTCAAGGGTGCATGGTTTTCTGGGCTGGACGCACGATTTGATCAAATTGTGTTCCAACCGTGCGCCCCTACACAGCCTCTAAAACATTAAATGTTTTCTTCCCAAAATTCATCTTTTTCTAAAAAAATGAACAGAATGAGAAAAATACCTGAAAAGAAGGTCCAGGTTCTAACAAGCTTCCGCACTTAAAGAAATTTGTCTCTGAATTACCCTAGCATGACATAGAGGAAGAAAATCTGAACAACTCTAGCCACTGATATCGTACATCAGCCTCCCTCTCCCAAGTCTCGTCTTGTACTCGCCCGTGCTGCCATAGAACTCGTACGAGAGGAACAGACCAGCCACAGAGAACCTTTGTACTATGATCGACAATCCGGATAGGATGCTCCTTGAATGATGCATCCTCTTCGAGCTCAACCTCCTCAGGTTGAAAGACATGATATGGGTCTGAAAAGTATCGTTGAAGCAGTGAAACATGGAAGATGTTATGCATAACCTAGTACCTCTGAGGTAACTGCAACTGATAGGCAACTAGCCCGACTCTCTCCAACACCTCAAACAACCCGACGTATCTCAGCAAAAGCTTACCCTATCTCCTAATCCTACTGTTCCCCAACCTCAGTGCGACACGCTAGAAAACCTGATCCCCAACCTCGAACTCCAGAGGTCGTCTCCGATGATCAGCATAAGACTTATGACGAGACTGCGTAGTAGCCATCCCCTTTCGAATCAACTCAATCTGCTTCGTAGTCTTCTGGACAAGACGGGGTCCCAACATAGATGCCTCTCCTGCCTCCAGCCAACACAGGGGCAATCGGCATGGCCTACCATACAAATCCTCATAAGGCACCATCTAAATAGTTTCTTGAAAACTATTATTGTAGGAAAATTCCACAAGAGGTATATGCTTCTCCCAAGAACCTCCAAAATATAGGATGCATGCTCGGAGCATGTCCTCAAGCACCTGAATCGTACGCTCAGACTGGAAATCTATCTGGGGATGGTAAGCTGTACTCCAAAGTGCCTATGTAACCAAAGCCTTCTGAAGCCCCTGCCATACCTGAGAAGTAAAACGATCATCCCTCTCTAAAATAATGGAGCGTGGAACTCCATGTAGACGTACAATCTCTCAGATGTAGAACCATCCCAGCTCATCAAAACTGATGGTATCCTTGATCGACAAGAAGTGAGTAACCTTCGTAAGCCTGTCGATGACAACCCAAACAACATCATTCCCTCAAGGTGACCTTGGCAACCTGGTCAAAAAGTCTATCACGACTTCATTCCACTTCCACTCCGGAATGGGTAACTGCTGTAAAATACCTGCTGGTCGCTGATGCTCCACTTTCACCTACTGACAAGTAGAACACCTCATGACGAAACTAAATACATCCTTGGACACCAATACTGATTGTGTGGATCCCGATACATCTTGGTGATGCTAGGATGAACTGCCAAAAATGAGGAATGGAAATCCCACATCAGTTCCTCACGTATAACTGCTGGCACCCATACGCGTCCCCGGAAACACGAGATCTCATCCTCGCCTACTATACATCCATGAAGAGGGTCATCTCCTGACACACTTTCCCACAGGACTAGGCCTTTAGAATATTATAATTGTCTCATTTTTACATGCTCAAGAAGTGTAGAGGTAACATCTACAGAAGAAAGAAATGTCTGCCCCTGACTATCGTGCACCTCCAAATACATCTCAGAGAACATAGCCATAAGTTTCCACTCAATGCTGGCCTCTTGAACTATGTGTATCTGAGTTATCCTACTCAACTCATCAGCCAATGTGTTACCCTTTCTAGGTGTATAGGCAAGCTGAAAGTTAAAGGACTGAAGATACTCGACCCACCTGTGCTGTCTCAGAATCATATCATGCTGAGTGAATATGCACTTGAGACTCTTGTGGTCGGTTGAAAATCACAAAGTGCTCTCCCAGAAGATAATGTCTCCAACTACGTAAGGCATGAACAACAGCTGCCAACTCTAGATCGTGCGTCGAGTAATTCCTCTCATGTGGCCTCAACTTCCGAGACCCGCACACAATGACTCAATCTCCCTGAATAAGCATAGCTCTCAGCCCGATACCTGAAGCATTTCAGTAAACAGTGTAGCTCTTGCCCTGCTCTGGAAAGACTAGTATTGGTGCTGAAGTCATCCTCCCTTTCAGCTTATGAAAAGCTGACTCATAAGAATCTGACCATAAGAACTTTTCACCTTTCTTGGTAAGCCTGTCAGTGGTTCTTCTAGGTGTGAAAAGTCTTGTATGAAACGTCTATAGTATCCATCCATCCCCAAGAAACTATGTAGCTCAATTATGTTCTTTGGCTGCTCCCAGGAAACTACAGCTCTCACTTTCTCTAGGTCTACTGATACTCTTGTCTTTGAGATAACATGACCCAAGAAGTGAATCTAGTCCATCCAAAAGTGGCATTTTGAGAGCATTGCATATAACTGATGCTCTCTCAGTGTACTCAAAATGATCTCAAGATGGGTAGCATGGTTGTGTCGAGTTTGAGAGTACACCAAGATTTTATCCACGAAAACCACCATGAAAGAATCCAAGTATGGATGGTACACTCAGTTCATCTTTTCCATGAAAGCTGGAGGTGCGTTCGTGAGACCGAATGGAATAAACATATAATCGTATAGTCCATACCTACTCCAGAAAGCCGTAAGAGGTATATTTGATGGTATAACGTGCAACTGATGATAACTGGATCTCAAATCAATCTTCGAGAACACCGGTGCTCCTCAAAGATGATCAAAGTGATCATCAATCCTAGGAAAGGGGTATCAATTCTTGACCGTCAAATGGTTAAGCCTCCGATAATCCTCACAAATCCTGAGGGTGCCGTCTTCCTTATTCTCAAATAGGATAGAAGAATCCCAAGGAGAAGTACTGGGTCAGATGAAACACTTTTCCTACAACTCCTCCAACTGTTTCTTGAGCTCCTGCAACTTAGGTGTAGCCATCCTATAAGGAGGAAAGGACGCCAGTGCCGCCCCTGGAAAAAGCTCAATCGAGAAGTCTACCTCACGCTCCAGAGGAAAAACTGAAAAGTCCTCTAGAAAGACATCTCTGAAATGATCCACCACTGGAGGAAAGTCTAACTGTGAAGTCCCCTAGTCATCCAAATAAATACTAGCAATCTGGGCTATAACTTCTCCTAACCCAAGATGCCCGGGTCCTACTCTGCTTGCTTGGACATCCCATTCAACCCTATAAAGAAAAGATCCACCCTCTTGTGATATAAAACTCACCCTTCGGTGGTAGTAGTCGCCGACTGCCTGGAAGGGAACAAGCCAGTCAATTTAAAGAATGACATCATAGTTGGTCATCTACAGAACATAAATATCCCAAAGGAAGTGACACCCACCAACCTCGAGATGGAACTCCTTGCACTGACGTACACTAGCCGTTCTAGTCCCCAGCAGAGTGTCTAGTTTCAAGAAATCAGTATAGGAAAGGATATAGAGCCCAAGAGTCTCCACGATAGCAAAAAATATAAAGCTATGCGTAGCACCAGAATAAAAAATAGCTAAAGATAAAAATGAGGCTACTAGGATCGTACCTCAAACCGTAGAGGGGCCCAGATCCTGATCCTAATGGATCTGCTCCACAGCAAATTTCTGTCTAGCTCCACAGCCCTATGACCCTACCTGATTACTCTGGGTGGATCCACCCTGTTGTCGCTGGTAGCCCGGTGACTGACCGCCACGGAGGCGACCTCCACCTCGACCTGAATGTTCATAAGAACTCTAGTTCCCAGATTGGTGAGAAACTAGTGGGGATTCTCCTATACGAGGAGTCATAGAAAAACCCCTGTCACCCACTACTTGTGAGAAAAACTGACAGAACTGCTGCAGATGGACCATCTTTCCACAAGATCGGAACTCCATCGAGTCTCTCTGGCACTGTGGCCTAGTATGACCGCTTCTTCCACACTGGTAGCACAACAACTGGCTACCAGAAGATGCATCTTGCCTACTCTGGTCTCCTCAAGAAAGCTCCCTGCATCACTTTTTACTATCAGAAGATGGAACACTAACTCTGGATATCGAACCTCCATGGATCAATGCTCCAGAATCCCGCAGATTGCACTTGGTGATCAGTGCCTAGTTGATGATAGAGGATACCGAAGTCAACCTGAAGATGTTCACCTAGGAATATATCTCCTGCCTAAGACCATATTCAAACTTCCTAGCCAGGAACAACTCATCACCTGCTGCGATAGGCATGAAACGCTACAGCTCAGTGAAACGAGAGGAATACTCCATCACCGAAAGAGTACCCTGATCAAAGCTAATGGACTCATGGGCTCGGTTGGCCCTCAGGGTCTCCGAGGAGAAGTAATCATAGAAAATATGCTGAAACTCCTCCCAAGCCATATTCTGATGGCGCCCCATCTGAGAGATGCCATCCCACCACCTCTTGGCAGAGTCTCAGAGCATATAGGTCACCATTTTCATAATCTACTCTGGTGGTACATCAAGAAGCTTGAATATCATCAGCATGGCTTCGAGCCACGACTCTCCATCTTAAGGTCCTCCTTCCCTTGACAAGGTGGGAGGATGATACTACTGGAAAACCTACGTCAAATCATTCATTGATGGGGAAGGAGGCTGCACTGCTTGAAAGTTCTGTGTCATCATTAGAAAACCCTCCCTAAACTGTGCATCAGCACCTGGGTCTGGCATAACTACTGGTGCCAAGACTGGTAAAACATGGGGATCAGCTGGCAGTCCATGATCAGTCGTATCCTGTGTTTGATCACCACCTTGTGGCTGCTGTACAACCGGAGGACGTCTCGATGGCATGACTCTGCAAATTCATACACACACCTCAAATCAAGATTATTAGGGAATGAAACATAGGATTACACTTAATGTAATTAAGAAAGATTGTTTCTTCTTGAACAGAAGAACACTTGACGTGTAGTCAAAACTACACGGCGTGCATTCTGGGTTTTTCCATATAGTAAGCCTCAAAAACTACTCCAGAACCCATAGAACACTAAAACGAACATTAAATGTGCCAAATTCTGATCTGTGGGGGCCCGTACACCCCATGAATCAATGCTTGTAATCTTACACATGTTATAACAAGTCATACAAGCAATGATCCACAAAATTCCATTCCATGAGGGTCCATAACACCTTAAGAACCAAAGGTTTGGCGTCTATCTAAACAAAGCATTATACACAAAAATTCCCTATCAAAATGTAGGAATTCCATCAAAGAAACTATCACAACAGCATGCATAATCTACACAACGTCTATCACAACAACATGCAATCACTAATTCATCCTAGATGGCATGGAAGGAATGCATGACATGTGATTTATAACAAGTGCCTATATGATGAATGTGATGGAAGACCCTCATATCATCGGGTTGCGACAGAAATAGAACCGAAATAACAACAACAATAACAACAAAAAGCCTCTGAATCAACCAACGGTGAAATAAAATCAACTATAAAATTGAAAAAAAAGTAAAATTGCAATAAACGAGGTAGTATGGATTTTCCATGTACACAGGTTAGCTACTCCCAGGCATAGCTTATTACCAAGTACCTATTCCATCCTATCCCTGAGTATAGGCTCCAAACAGTAAAACAAGAGAAAATAATTCCTCTGATACCACTTTGTAACGTCCCGGTTCTGGAAGCCACCCAGAGGCGCCCCGTACCTAGTTGGTCACATGGACTCAAGCGAATTTCCCCGAACTCCAAAGGCTACCGACTAGCAGCGAGGGCCTTGGGTGTGATATTGGGGAAACTATGCCCACATTGTCAAAGTAACACAACAGAAGATAAACAAATATACAATAGTGTAAGAAATAAACATCCAACAACAGAAAACAACAAAAGTCTGAGATAAAGAAATAATTTGATCATACATATATATATATATATAAATGATGCATTATACATTTATGTCTAGGGGAAATATCCAACAAGTCACAATGCTGAGCACAACGTTGAAACAAAGTACAAAAGGAAAATTGATAAACTACTCAACATTGCAAGACTCTGCTTGGTCCCATGCTCTCTAGCTCCAATGAAATCAAGTACCTAAAGGATAAGGGAGCTTGCCCTTATCTATACCTGCAGCAATATAATCTGTTTGGGCCTAAAAGAATGACCCAAACAGGGTGTAAGAATAATCCCAGTAGGCAACCACCCAAAGATCTGTGCCTAAAAGTCAGTGAATATATGGAAGGTAATGTACAGAAAGCAATAACAGGAAAGTAATCAACAGTAAACAATCCACAGTTTCATTAACAAGCAATAATTAACCAAACAGTTAATCACCAATTGGAATCCCTCTGGGATGTGCCCACAACCTATCCCCTCTGGTCATACCTAGAAAATATAAGAAACCCTCTGGGCAACACACTCAGTCTAACCCCTCTAGTTCATCTTAAGCATTCATAAAGACTCTCTGAGGAAGCACTCTCATTCAATTCCCCTTATAGTCTAAGGTATTGAAGGACTCTCTGAGGAAGCACACACGGTAAATTCCCCTTAAAGCCCCAAGTTCAATAGACTCTCTAAGGAAGCTCACCCAGTCAATTCCTCTTATTTCCCCAGGTCATTCACAAACTCTATGAGGAATCTCACATAGTCAATTCCCCTTATATCCTAGAATGGTTCAAGGTAAAATCAAGGTAAACAAAGACTCTCCGAGGAAGCTCACTCGGTCTGTCCCCATCATAGTCTATAACGTTTAAAGACTCTCAAAGGAATCTCACTTGGTCTATCCCCGTATACTCTATAATGTCTAAAGAATTTCTGAGGAAGCTCACACAGTCTATCCCCTTAAAGTCTACTACACCAGGTTCTCACGGCCCCGTGTAAGTCAATGCATAGTAGTGCTATAAGGCCATGATAAAACTACAGAACTACTTGGCTAAACAGTCTATAGCATCTCAACACATCGGAATACAACACTCTATCCTACAATCACTAGGCATGGGAAAAAAAAGGAAAAACAGGACCAAACGGTCGTAAAAAAACATACATGGAATAACAGTCAAGCATGGAAATCAATTCTATTTACATCCAATTAACCTCTTTATGAGCATACAAGCATGGAAGAAAAAACACAGGGGTAAGATGGTAAATGAACGATACCCTGTTCAAGGGTGTTGTAAAAATTTCACATAATATTCAAAGACCTTAAACCAAAAGGCACAAACCACCTACCTTTAAGGTTCTAATGAAAATGATCCACATGCAACCACACTCCAAAAACCGGCAACACTTCACGAGAACTACTCTATAACTCCTTCCCTATCATCCACATGCCATAAGATTAACACCCTAGATAACCCCAACACTAGATCTACATGCAACAGATGTAGATCTTGAAAACCTAGAGGGAGGGAAGAGTAGATCTTGGGAAAACCAAGGAGAAACAAAGAGGAGGGACTTACCTGAGAAGAATCGCCTTTGATCCACCAAGAAAACCCTTCTATTTGCCTCCAAAATGAGTGGGAGAGCTTCCTCAACCCATGAGAACATAAAATGCTGAGTGAGGATCGACTGGGAGAGAGTTTGGAGAAGAAATGAGGAATCCTGAGCGGCCCGGGTCTTTAAACCCTAATTTTTATGTGTCTGCACGGTTTCCCCACACGGTTTGGCCAACCGTACGCTAACCTTGCGGTTGCCACTGTCTCTCACAGGGACATCGCATGACCTGCTCGCACAGTTTGAAAAATCATGTTCCACTCATGAAGAGCCCACTGTCTCCTCCAGGAACTTCGCATGGTTTCCCTGCACGGTTTGATAGGCCGTGCGCCTCCCGTGCGGATCCCACTGTCAAGGGTGCACGGTTTCCTGGGCTGGCTGTAGGATTTGAACAAACCATGGGCCAACCGCGTGCCCCTACATAGCCTCTAAAACTTTAAAAGTTTTCTTCCCAAAATTTTTCTTTTTCTCAAACAACGAACAGAATGATAAACATACCTGAAAATAAGGTTCGGGTTCTTACATAAAGCACGCTTTAAACTAAATGAACATTTTGAGTCATACTAGGTACATAAGGTGTCATATTGATGTGAGGTTGATTTAGACATCTTAAAAATGAATTATTTATCATTTCCTTAATGTTTCAAGACTATCTAATATCAGTTTCATAGTTTTGTATTTTTGAAGTCTTTTTAGAGTAAAATAAAACTTTCAATTTGAAAACATGAACTTTGAGTCGTACTTGACAATTCATTTGTTGAATTGACATGTGGTCGGTTTCTAAACATAAGAAATGAATTATGGGTCATTTCAATAATGTATCAAGAAAATATAAGAACTTTTTTTGGTTTTGGGTGTGTGATGTATGTATTAAACTTAAATGAATCTTTAATATTGAAAACACATACCAGAGACATCATTTGATAGATTTACTTGAAGTCCATTGCTACAAATCAAACATATCACACATGAATTATGAATAATTATCCTAAAGTTTCAAGACAATATAAATTATTTTTCATGGTTTGGTCTGTGTGATATGAGTTTTATACTAAAATGACACATGAATTGTGAATAATTATCATAATGTTGGATTTATGTGTGGTCGATTCAGACATATCACACATGAATTATGAATAATTATACTAATGTTTCAAGCCAATATGAACTATTTTTCATGGCTTGGTCTGTGTGATGTGAGTTTTATAATAAAATGACACATTAAATGTGAAAAATTCACATTAATTTATACCAGTCATATCATGTGAGTATTTATGTGAAGTCGATTCCTACATGTAAAAAATGAATTATAGATTGTTTTTATAATGTATCTAGAAAATACATGATCATTTTCTCAGTTTTGTCTATGTGACAATGTTTTAATCTAAAATAATAAATTTATATTGAAAAAATGCACTTTGAGTAGTACTAGCCACATCATGTATCATATTAACATCTAGTCAATTATTAAATATAAAAATTGAATAATGGATATTTTTCTAATTTTGTAAGACAGTATGATCTAGTTTTCTTAGTTTGGATATGTGATGTTTGTTTTAGACTAAAACTACAGTGTTAATGTGAAATTATAAAATTTAAGTCATACCAACCAAATATTATGCTAGACTAATGTGTGGAAAATTCCAACAATCCACAAATGAATTACATATAATTTTCAAATTTTATAAATAAAATCCAATATTATTTTCTCAGTTTTGTCTACGTTCCATGTATTTTAAAAAAATGAAACTTTTCTATTGAAAATATGAACTTTGAGTCATATAAACCACATCATGTTTCAAATTTATAATGTAAACAACATAATAATATTATTTATTCTAAAATAATCATGGTATCATAGATAAATCACTAGAGATGATTTCTTTGAATAATCACAATCATAAAAAAATAGTGCACACAACACAAAGAGGATATGATAATCAGTGAACCTAATAAATACATAACATGATCCAAAATAAAAAATAGAACTAGACTAGAACCATACATGATCTCTATGTGACCTCTTGGTCACCACCATCCACAAGACCTACCCGATCTATGGGATAACAATGATAAGAAGTTGAACATGAAAAATAGCTTGAGTCTATCAATGATGAGTGGAAAAATTATAGTGCAAGAATACAAAAAATAAATGGGTAAGAACCACAGAATCCTTACATATCCTTCCTAAATATATTCATTATACAATGATATGAAAATATAGTTGGAAAATATTTTTTTATATTTTAAACATCAAAAAAATATTTCCCAAAATAAACTTTCAAAAATATAAAAATACATTCCTTAAAAAATAGACTCCCATTTCAAAATCCAATTTTTGAAAACCAAACTATAAGAAGAAATAAACCCCAAATGAGTGAATCAATAAGAAGAAAAAAAAAACAAACACATGTGTCAAGGTATATTTGAAAAGATTACAGAAACCACAGAAAGCAGTATGAATAGACAGACCGAAATAAATTGAGAAACTAACTAGAGTTCCACAAATAAATAATGGAATATACAAGGTACATAGTCCTGGGAATGTCCTTAACATATTGAGAAGAAACCGTCGACATACTCAGTTTGGATCCATCTACTGATGTGTGATGCAGTATGTAGTTTATCACTAACCTAGTTTCTCTCAACTATCCTCATTAGCTGCACAACCCCCATGGACAATAGAAAACCATGGGGAATCTTGTATGTATCCTCAAGAACTAGATAGTAACCATCTCCCAGCCTCCTATATAACATCTACGATCCCAATATGATAGTATATGGGAAACAATTAGGAGGTCATCACATTCTTGAAATTGATTATAAAACATATATTCCAATGTTAATTCCTTTCCCTCACCCTAACACCATCTATGGGAAGACCCTATCTAACTAGGGGACTACCATACAAACACCTGTCAGAAAGAAAACACTTCACAAGTTCCAATTAGGCCTAAACATCTTGATAATTCAAAATATTTTCCCTGAAACACTTAAAGGTACCTACTAATCCTTAGGTTTTAATGATTTTTGGAATCAGATTCTAAAGACAACTAATAGTACCAAATGAGTCTTAGCATTGAAATCCAAATAACTATTGAGGGTGACATCCTTCTTTCAAAAAAAATAAAAAAAATGGTATTCATAACAGTAAACATTTCTAGGTTCCATTTGGGCCTCTAGAATAATCTTTTGGAAACACACAATTCCAATGTTCCAAATTGACCTTTGGAGAAAATATTAAAAAAACCCCACTTGAAATCCCATTTAAAATCATTTGGAAACCAAGAAAACCATTTCAGTAAAACAAGATTTTAGAAAACAAAAATTGATATGGAGTTTCCATTTATAAAAATGAAAACATCTATATGTGAACCCCATTCACATATAGATATGAACATATCGCACCATCATATATATGGATGACTATAAAAATTTATCAGGTTCAACAAAAAGTAAACACAAGGTTGAACCAAAATGAAATATAAGAGTTCTCACATAAGCACTAAAACCATAAATAATCCAAAAATCCATTCAATTAATAATTCCATTTTCAACCAAATATTATCAAAATTTAAAAATTACAAACAACACTTTACACACAAAAATCCATTTAGAAGGCCACATGACATTTTATCAAACACCTACCTTTTATAATCCTTGAATACATATAATCCTATCAATGGAATTATTTTTCAAAAACTATTTTCATTAAACCACTAACATAGAAAATTCATAACAAATCATCATATAAAAACATAAGAATGAATAAAACAATTAAAATTAATTTATAAATGCTAAGGCACTAAATGACATGTCTCAAATAGGTAATGGATGAAAATACCTACCTCAAGGGGGTGAGAATGTGATGAAACTCTACAAGAGGGAAGAGTAAGGCCCCAAAACCAAACCACACACCCTAACATAAAAAGGAAAAATTTACATGAACCAACCCTCAGTATAGGGTTCAGATAATAGTGAATGAAGACAATTATTGAAGAAGAAACAAAAGTTAAAAATAAATGAGAGGGTGTAAGAGATTAAATAAGGAGGAAATCCACAAAATTATGATGAGGATCCACCCAATATATAATAAGTAGGTGAGAAGGAGTTATCCCAAGGATTCCATGGTCCATTCAAATTAATGGAGGAAAGAGAAAATACCATTGAGGTTTCAATTTTAGAAGGGGAAAACAAAAAATTTTATATTTTTTGGATTTTGGAAAATTGAAATGGTTAGGTTGTATGGTTTACCAAACTGTGTGCCGATAGTGCACACCCAACTAGGGAAATAGATAAGCCTCTCAGGTCTTGGTCGCATGGTTTGGTAAACTATGTTCCAACCATGGAACCCTATTTTGAAGGAAACCCACCTTAACATAGATCTAGATACATGTCTCGTGGAACCATGAGAGAACAAAATTAACTAAAAATTATCCTTTTATCAGGTAGTCACACGGTTCACCTCCAAACCATTACACACTAACCATGCACAGAGTCAAAAAACAAAAAGAAAATTAAAAAACATAATATTTTCATTGATAAATCAACCAAAAAAAAACAATTGAAATATCCAAACCAAAGAAATAAATAATATAATAATGAAAAATATGGTCATGGTATGACAATTATTCCCACCAATTTTTTTCCATCATAAATTCACAAAATCCAAATGAGAACAAAACTAGAACTATCAACCCCAAATAAGATCTTCCAGAAAAATAACTCTATCCCAAACTAAAACTAAATTGAACCTAAAAATCCTATCTAACCTCCCAACTTCAAATCTCACAATTTAATGCCTAAGTGATAATAACAAAGAGGCCCTTAGTGGATCTCCCCACCATTTAGAAACCAACAAGCACATTAGTCAACCTAAAACATGAGAAGGACCCAACCAAGGAAACTCAAATAGAACAACTAAATAAATTATAATTCATAATTTAAAAATACACATTTCTATACAAGTTGAACAAGATAAAAAATCTCCCGAAACCAAATGAATAGATCAAATACAATCATAATAGGAGATAAGAAAAAACTAAATAAAGACTAAGGATGGAAAAAGTAGGGTAATATCATAAAAGTGGGTACCCTCAAAAGATTAGGAAGGAAAGACTAACTGAATTTAGAACTATCATGGAATCCATTCACTTCTTCCAAGGTATCATTCCATAGAATTTTTTAATATCCCCCTTTTGACCGCACTGATGGAAGACATTCAGAGTGTTATAAAAAGAAAACTTTGAAGGCCCAAACTAACCACATTGGAAGAAAACAAGAAAGTGGTCAATCTGATTAGATTCAAAAACTAGAAAAATAATGATTATCTATAAAAGGTTCCTATAGTTCACACTCCTCACTATATAGGTAACCTTTACAAGCACCAAGAAAATCTGTGATACCAACCACTACATGCTTCCCTCTAGAAACCATATCAGTTAGGATTGCATCATCCAAAAATTATATAAAATAACTTTATTATAAGAAAGAACATTATCCTTAATCTCTTGAAGGTGAAACCACACAAATATATGAGCTTTCAATATACCACTAAATTTCCTTTCTGAAGAAACTGTAACTAACTCCTTAAAGGGATCAACACACCCCTTCACAGTCCGTTGATCTTGCTGAATACCCAAGAGTTATCCCAATTTCTTCACATTCACCTACATAGGGATAAAACACTAAAAAATTGGTCTTAAAGATCTCCTAAATTTTCCCAAATTACAATGAGGGTGGGGTGATAAACTTCCATTGATTGAAACCCGAACCTTAAAATAGTCCCAAGACAACACTTACCCTTTAGTCTTCAAGGGGCTATATGGACCCAGAAACACCTTCAATTTCCACAAGCCACATATAAAACTCTAATGTGACTATATAAAAATAGAAATAATAAAATAGTTGAGAATATATCATATCCACCACAACATTAGGAGTCTAGGTTGATTCAACAACTATAAGAGACTCCGTAGAAACTTTCAGGAACATTTTGGGAGGAATAATCTAAAAACCATTAAAACACAAAACAAAATCAACATAGAACCAAATCACAACTGAAACTCAAACTAGTTAACACCTCAAACCAATACATAAAGCTCATAAACCAAGATATAAATAAAAAAATCTAATGTTATAATTTTTGAAAACCACCATTTCTATTTAAAATTTAAAACCACTTTTAATTAAAATAAATTTCAAATGAACCATTTCAAAAAATAATTTCAAAATACAATTTTACACATCCAAGGGCGACACATTTTCTAGTTTCAAAATTATAGAATAAAATTCCTATCAAAAACCACTCAAACCAACTAGAAACAAGCCAATAACACCACCCACATCGAAACCTCTTAAAAAGGGACTAGTGGTTATTCATGTCTTGGACATAGTGTTTGGAAGACCACATTCTAAACATACACCAACAACTAGAAGCACATTTAACCTTGCACCCAGGATGTACATGGTTTTCTATTCTATGAGAGATCACCTTGTGATAGTAGCTCACATAAATTTTCACCTCCAAAACATACATAAACTCATCAAACTAGTCCAATCACAAACAACATAAACCCAAAATCAAAATTAAAGCCTGAATATTCCTTGGTACTCAATGATCTATATGAGTAATATTTTTTGATTATATTCCCATACATACCTCTTTAGTCTCAAAAATATTACCTCTAGTCTACCTGACATCCCAAATAATAAAGTGATCCTATGATATCATTTTGTCACAAACCATATCAGGTCTTCCTTGATTCAGAAACATAAACCAATTCATGGAAAGACCTGAAGGGAATCCTCGATCCCCGTGGGATGAAAAAAGTGTTAGGGAATCATATATAAGTTTTTGGGGATGATTTCACCCAATAATCACAATAATAAAAAAACAATGTATTAATAGATGGATAAAATAATCACTAAACATAATAAATACATCACAAGATCCAAAATAAAAACTAAAACCAAACCAAAATAAAACACATTCTCCATGTGACCTCTTGGTCACCCCCATACACGAGACCAACCCACTCCATGGGAGAACTATGAATAGAAGAAGAAGCTACAAACTATATTAGGTTTACCAATGTCGAGTGGCATAAGTAGGGTGTGATCATACAACAGTTTAGTTGGTAAGCACTACATAATCCATACATATCCTTTCCGAAAATAGTTTATAGACACTAGTTTCAAAATAAAAATAGAAATTTTTTTTTATATTTTAAGTAACCAAACTCAGTTTTCCAAAATTCTATTTCAAAAATTAAACAGGGTTTTCAATTAAAATAACACATTTCAAAATTATGTTTTTGAAAACAAAACTCTGCGAATAAAAATAAAACCAAGATGTGCGTATAAATAAGAATAAAAAAACTAAACACAAGTAGTAGGTTATGTCTAAAAACAGTACTAAAAGTATAAGAATCCATATGAATATAGATATTAAAAAAGAGAGAAAATAAATAATTTACCACAAATCGATAATAGAACATAAAAGGTACATAATCATGAGTAGGTACACAAAATCTCAATAGGAAACCCTATATATTCTTAGTTTGGAGCCATCTTCCAGAATATGACGTGGTACGTAGTATATCACTCTCCCGGATACTCTCAACTAGCCTCACCAGTGGAACAACACCATTGGAAATTATCTTACCATGGGGTATCTCATCTGTATCATCAGTAACCTGATAGTAACTATGTATCAACCGTCTAGATAATGTCTATGATACCATGATGACAGTAATAGGGGAAATTTATGAGTTCATTTCATTCTTAACATTAACTATAACCCAAAAATGTTAATGTGCATGCCTTTCCCACTCCCTGACACCATATATTCGAAGACCCTCTTTAACTCGAGGAATACCATAGGGCTGACCATCACACAAAAATCATTTCTCAAGTACCAACTGATCATGTAAAACTTAATAATTCCAATTAATTTACAAGTAATACTTAATGGTTCCAACTGGGACATAGGTTACTTAGTGTTTGGAATCAATTTACAAATACATAGGAATGTACTAAATGACCCTTTACATTGGAATCCAATGCACTTTTTTGGAAAACATCCTCCTTCCAAAAAAAAATTCAAGAAAAAGAAATTAATTCAATTATTCCTTTCATGGTAAAAAATGGTCCTTTGAAATAATCTTTGGGAAATAAACAATTCAAAATTTTCAAGCTAGACATTAGAGAAAAATTCAGAAAAAACTCACTTGAAATCCCATTTTAAAACATTTAGAAACCAAGAAAACCATTTTAGTACAACAAGGTTTTAGAAATAAAAAATTATATGAAGTTTTCATTTAAATTCATGTATAAAACTATAAATGAACCCTGTGTTCATTTGGATATAAAAATGTCACACCAAAAGACATATGGATGACCATAAAAATATCTATGGTTTGACAAAAAAGAAACACAATTAAGAACAATAAAAAACCCAATATGTTTACCATAAGAACAAAAACCATAATGATACCAAAATACATTCAAATCAAAATTTGAGTTTTTACCCAATCATTTCAAAATTCAAATAATGAAAAATAAAAACACATAAAACCCCAAATTCATTTAAAAGGCCACTTATAATTTTATCAAACACCAAGCAGGTATATAATTTGAATACATATACGAAAAGCTATGGAAATCCTTTGAAACCCCCATTTTAGTAAAACAACTAAAATATAAAAACCATAACAAATCATCTTATCATACTAAAACAATGAATAACATAATTAAAATTCATTTGAAAAATCTCATGCATTATATGGGATGTTCTAGAAAGAAAATGGAGAAAAACCCCTAACTCAATGGTGTGATAATGAGATGAAACTATGAAAGTGGGAATAATAAGGACCAAGAATAAAACGACACAACCTATTATCAAAATAGACAAATCACACAAGATAACCCTCACTCTATGGTTTGGAAAAGAGTGAATAAATTGAGGGAAAGTAGAATAAATGAGAGGGAAAAAGGAGAGGGAGGAGAAGGATTAACCAAGGATGAAATCAACCAACAGTTTAATAGGAGATACCCAAAATACAAGTAGGATATTAGGAGGTATTCCATGGATCCCATGTTTCATTTGAATGAATTATGGTGGAAGAGAAAACCCCTATGGGGTTTTAATTTTAGAATGGGAGAACATGGATTTTCAAATTTTATGGATTTTAGGAAAGACGCATGGTTTACCAAACCATGTACCAACCTTTAATACCCTAATAGAAATATATATATGAAATTCATGGTTTGTATATATATTTTGGTAAAGTATGTGCCAAATTTCCCCCATATCTAGAAGGTCAACCACCCACACAAAGGCTGGTTGTACGGTTCTAGGAAGCATGTTCCAACCATGATAAAGAGGTTGTAAACATTATGGAAACCCATGAATGCTTGTTTCATGGTTAATTCTAACCATGTACAAGTTTTTTTATAGTTCATGGATATCCACGAAGGTCCTATAGTTTCTATTGAGACTCACACGATTTAGAGAAAATCATGTGCTGCTCATACATGACAAACCATTCAAGAAGAAACAGAATTTAAAATGCTACTTTTATCAACTTTTCACATGGTTTCTCTATAGAATATGTACACTAACTGTGAAAAATACAAAAAATATACCAAAAACTCCAAAACTCATTAGTTTCATCAGGAACTCAACTCGAAAACACACAGAACGATCAAAACCTAGGTAATAAATAAAATAATTAAGAAAACCATTTTTGGGGTGTGATTAGAAAAATAATCCATAACTTATTTATGATAGGTAGTAATTAGACACACCTCAATCTAATACATGGTGTGACATGTATAACATTAAATGTGTATTTTCAATTTTAAAATGACATTTTGGGTAAATATTTGTGTCACTGTCTTAAAACTAAGAAAACATGCTTAGATTGTCTTTATAATTTTGAAAAATGGTCTATATGTCATTTGTGATGTGTAGGAATTATCCACATGTCTATATAAAACACGATGTGACTGGTATGACTTGAAGTGTGTGTTTTCAGTTTAAAAATGACATTTTAGTTAACAAAGTACATCACTCACTAAAAATCAACTAAACACACAAGCATTTCCTTGATATTTTAGAACAGTGATCCACAAATCATTTGTGATGTCTATGAATCTATCAAACGTCAACTTGACACACGGTGTGGATTTTAGGACTGAAAGTGTATTTTTTTATTTAAAATTGATATTTTAGATCAAAACACACAGATAATACTTAAACATGATAAAAGTTTCTCATATTTTCTTGATAATATAGGATAATGATTCATAAATAATTTATGATGTATAGTAATAAACCACACATTAATTTGACACACAGTGTGCCCGGTATGAATCGATGTGTATGTTTTTAGTTAAAAAAATATATTTTATTAATGAATTGATTAGTGTTTATGTTAAATTTATTTATTTTTTGTATTAAAAAATAATACGTTTTTTATATAGGTACACACTTTTTCTCAAGATTATGTGGTTTTTTTAAATCTAATAGCATGATCGGGCTCTTTTAAGATAGGGTTGGGGTCCAAAGACAAAAAATATTAATGTTTTTTAATATGTTGATGTATGTTAATTTTTTTGTACCAATATCTAGAATTTTTTAAATATATACTTTTTCTCCATGTACTTATGATATAAATTTAATTGGAATTTAATTCAGTATTTTTTTTCTATAGTGTGCTGTTATTTTAATAGTACACTAATCTAACATGGTTTGGTGGTTGTTATAAAACAAGTATATGTATTTCCATTTATGATGTTGTGTAAAATACAAATTGAATATAATTTTTATTGATTTAGGTTATTTAAACCATCATACTATGGGTTTATAATAATATTTTTTTGATAGGGTTATTACATTAAAAAATGGTGTATTTAAGATTTAAATTAATTGATTGATTTTGTATATAATATATAGTGATAATAATAAAATAAAAATTAATATAAAAGATATTTCCTTTTATTTAAGAATACTCCAAAAACATTTTTAATTTATTATATAATAATTTTGGGCTGATTTTTTAAAATTTTTCTAACAGGGATAACATGGAAGATGGATAGAAGGAGGGATAGAGAGAGTGATTTTTATAATTTTCAAAAAAAATTATGGTGATTTTTTTATAAATGGTTTTCCCCACCACTTTAATAAATATGATCAATGTGTGCATCTACGAAGCCATTACAAACACTTAGGCTGATTCTATGATGATTTATTATAGAGTTGAATATATTTTCAAAGTTTGATTTTTGACATCTTAATCCATCTATGGAGCTAGAAGATGGGTTTCAACATTTACCCACTTACCCCAACATCAATATATGGGAATACCTGATTTCATACTTTCATTATCAAAATAACCAAATGTTGGGAATTGAGATTCACCACCTCCACCTATAGTAATTGTATAATGTGATAAGACTATAAATGATTAGAAAACCAGTGCAGCGATAATAGTGAGATAAAACAAAGTACATTATAGGGAAATAATTGACACCAAATGTAATGTGATAAAACCCCTAAAATTAAAGGACAGATACAATATGAAAATAGATGGATCACTATTGTTAAAAATGGGTATACACACCCACACTATTTTAAGGATCACTATTGTTAGACTCACCACTACTTATTCATGTGGTGCTCGTGATATATCTATCCTCTCTACTTCATTTCTATGTCTCATTGTCAAGGATAAATTGAAATTAATAGTATGTGGGGTTGATATTGTCTTTCAGTCTTACATGATAAATTATTTAAATTATTTCTATCTTTAATTTTTTTGTGATAGCCAAATCTTCCCATCATCTCAGAAAATATGCAACCCAAGAATCATTTTCGCAGGTCCCAAGTCCTTAATATCAAACTCCCTATAAAACAGTTCCATTGTCTCCTAGATATGATCACTATTGGGGCCTTCAACCTACATGTCATCCATATAAAAGAAACTAAAAATGTAATCATTATCATTCGAACCACTAAAATATGCATAAGTATTTGAATGAAGACTGTTGTATCTAATCATCATGATATAGGAATCCAATCTCTTATACCAACACCTCGACGCCTGTTTTAGACCATACATAGATTTTTTCAAACTAAAAACCTAGATCTCTTTTAATTCATCTATAAATCTTTCTTGTTAGAGAATATAGATCTCTTCATCAATATCACCAAAGAGAAATAAAGTGTTCAGATCTAACTGATCTAGATGTAATCTTTATGTTTCACTCATCGCCAATACTACTCAAATATTAGTCAGTCTAAAAACGTGGGAAAATAATTCACTGAAATAAATACCTTCCTTTTGAGCATATCCTTTAACCACCAGTCATGCATGACATCTTTCCACATGGTCCTTTATATACCACATGATCTTAAAGACCCATTTGTTATTGATATCCTTCCTTCTTTGAGGTAATGGAACTAGATCCCAAGTCTTGTTCTTGTGTAGGGATTCAACAATCAACCTCCATAAAAAATCTTGTTATTACAATAAAACCAATTTTTATTTTAGTAATAGTACATAAAAAATAAAAAAATTACAATTTTAATGTTTTATAATTCACCCATCATAATTATATTTTTACTTAGTGAATATATTAATGAAATTATTAGTTATATTATTAATTATACTATTAATGATTTTATTGTTAATTATATATTAATTATTAGTTATTATCTATAATATTAATTAATATTAATTCTATGAATTATTAATCTCATAGTTAATGAATAATATATAAAAATTACACTATTAATTACATTATATAATATTGATATTATCAGTTATTAATTATCTTGATCACATAAATACTTCTTTGAAAATTATACCATTAAATTAAAACGATATTTTAATGTGAAAACATGCACTTTGAGTCATATGGGCCACATGATGTCTTGGATTGACATGTGGTCAATATATACATGTCGTAAACAAATTATCAATCCTGGTACTGAAGTACCAAGACAATACGAACTCATTTTCAAGGTTTTGGATATGTGATGCATGTTTTAAAATAAAATAACACTTTTAATGTGAAAACCTGAACTCCGATACATACTTTCCATATCGTGTGTTGTATTGAAATGTGTTCAATTCATACACATCACACATGAATTATGGATCATTTTATTAAAACATTAAGTCAATCCAAACTTGTTTTCAATGTTTTGGATTTGTAAAAAATATTTTAAACAGAAATGACACCTTTACATTGAAATCATGAACTTTAAGTCATACTAGGAACATTGTCTGTCATATTGATATTCGGTCAATTCAGATATATCGAAAACTTATTATTGAAAATTTTCCTAAATTTTCAATAAATTTGAGCTTGTTTACTCAGTTTTGGATACATGACACATGTTTTAGAGTAAAATGACACTTGAAAACATGCACATTGAGATAGAACATTCAAATTGTGTGTCAGATTGATGTTTGGTCAGTTCCTAAACATAAAAAATAAATTATGGATCATTTTACAAAGTATGAAGACAGTATAAGCCCATTTTCCAAGTTTTGGATATACAACACATATTTTAAACTAAATTAACACTTTTATATTGAAAACATACACTTTGAGCTATACCAGTCACATTGGGTGTCATATTGTTGTGTTGTCCATTACTACTTATCACACATGAATTAGGGATCACTATCTAAAGTTTCAAGACAATATCATATTATTTTCTTGGTTTTGGATAGTTAAAATGCATTCTAGACTAAAATGACACTTTTAATGTGAAAACATGCACATCATGCCATATCGGTCACATGGTGTGTCAGATTGATGCATGTTTGATTCCAACACATAACACATGAATTATGGATCATTTTTCAATGATTCAATAAATGAAAAACTCATTTTATTAGTTTGTGATATGTAACTTGAGTTTCTAGCTAAAATGAATCTTTTCATGTGTAAACATGCACTTTGAGCCATATGAGCTACATCATGTGTCATATTGAAATGTGGCTGATTAAAACATGTTAAAAACGAATTATGAATTGATTTTATAAATTATCAATAAAATCCAAGTTTTTTTCTCAGATTTGGCTATGTGATGTGTGTTTTAAACTAAAATAAAAATTTTATATTAAAAATATGCACCTTGAGTCATACCATCAATATTGTGTGTCTAATTAATGCATGGTTGATTACAGTATATAAAAAAATTATTATGAATCATTTTTCTAATGTATCAAGACAATAATTTTTTTTCTCTATTTTGTCTCTTTGAAGTGTGTTTTAAACTAAAATGACACTTTTATGTGGAAAACATGCACTTTGAGTCACATCAACCATATCGTTTGTGGATTGATGTGAAATCAATTTTAACACATCATACATGAATTATGGATAGTTTTTATAAATTTTCTAGACACTCCAAACTCCGTTTATCATTTTGGTATTTGTGATGCATATTTTTGACTAAAATGAAACTTTTAATATTAAAACATTCACTTTGAGTCATATTGACCACATCATTGTCATATTGACACGTAGTAAATTCCTATACATCCAAAATGAATTATTTTTTAATTTCCTAAATTATAAAGAATATATGATAATTCTTTATTGGTTTTTCTTTTAAAAATTGTATTAAACTAAAATGACACTTTTATATTAAAAGCACAAACTTGGAGTCATACCAGCCACATCGTGTGTTAGATTAATGCGTGGTCGATTTGTACACATCAAACATTAATTATGGATATTTTTTCTATATCTTCGATATAATCTAATCCCATTTTATAAATTTGGATCGGTGATGTTTACTTTAGACTAAAACGACAAGTTTAATGTGAAAACATGCAATTTGAGTCATACCGGACAAATCATTTGTCATAATGATGTGTGGTCAATTAATACATGTCAAAAAAATGAATTATGTATCATTTTCTTAATGTATAGAGACAATCCTATATTGTTTTCTCAATTTTGGAAATGTGATGTGTCTTTTATACTAAATTGACACTTTTATATTGAAAACCTGCACTTTGGGTCATACCGGCCACATCATGTATCAGATTGATATGTGTTCAATTTCTACACATCACAAATGAATTATGTATTGTTTTTAGAATGTTTTATGACAATGAGAGTTTGTTATATTTATTTAGATATACGACACACATTTAGACTAAATGACACTTTTAATGTAAAAATATAACATTGATTCATAGTGGGAAAATCATTTGTGAGATTCTCATGGGGTTAATTCCTACACATCACAAAAAAATTCTGGATAATTTTTTTAAAGTATCAGGACAATATGGTATTTTTTATTTGTTTTGACTATGTGGCATGTGTTTTAAACTTAAATTACACGTTAATATTATATAAATTCACTTTTATTTATACTATCCACATCATGTGTCAGATTGACATGTTGTATATGATTACACATTACACATGAATAATGGATTGTATTTTATGATTTTTAAGACATTCTGAGCTCTTTTTCTTAGTTTGGGTGATGCGACATATATTTTGGACTAAAGTGACAATTTTAATAAGAAAACATACACTTTGAGTAATATAGACCATATCATACATTTGATTGATGTGTGGTTTATTCCTTCAAATAAATAAAATATGTATCATTTTTTAAAAGTATCAAGACAATATGAGTGTGAAATCCCCATCCTAATTCATATAAAGGTTTGAAATTTGGTTGGCCATAAGGCCTCAATAAAACCTCCCCATATGATATAGGCTTCTGAGTAGTAGCAAGGGTGTATAGTGGTATAGTGGAGAGACATACTCACATTATTAGATAGGGAAATGGTGGAATAAAACTAAAAATAGAAAAATAATAACAAAAATATGTAATACAAATCTTGATAATAATAACATACATAAATAAATACAGTATCATATACCAATGATGTCATGAAGATACAAAATATGAAGAGGGAAATAAAAAATATCATGCCTACATATAACACCATTATGGACAAGAAATAGAATAAAAAAACAATATTCCCCATGATAATCTCAATCACTCGCTTAGTACTCTTCTCACAACCTATAAAGAGATCAATTATCCCTAGTTGGGTGCTTCCATTTATCCTTACTGGAATCCATGAAGTCTGCCTAGGTGACAAACAATGAACTAAAAAATGAGTGAGTAAAACTCAATAGGCTACCACCAAAAAGTGTCTAATGAAAATATAGTCTATGGATATGAAATGTAACAGTGTGAAAGTATAATAAATATAAAGTAGTAAAGTAAGGGAAACTGTGTAGGTCCTAGGATCACCATGGGATACCCAACTAAACCTACCTTCTTCGGCATATCCCCCATGTCTGTGACCATATGACCTTTTAATTTGAATAGGGACCCAAGGAATATAACTAAGGAATAAAAGTATATTATCATAAATGTATCCATGGAAGACATTGGAATATAATACTTTAGGAATTCAAACCCACTCATGCTGATCAATTGTTATGTTGGATTATTTGGTTTTGATTTTAATCCAAGGGGTTCACCCTTAGAATTATACTTATAAGAGTTTCTAACCAAGATTAAGGATCTTATCTAAGGTAATCTCATGATATACATGATTGTAATCCAAGAAGATAATTCATGGATTTCTGTATCTGAGGAAATCATGTCGAATCATGGGAGATCATCCTAGGAATTCAAATTTTTTAAATTTTATAGGTGAATTTTTAGTATCAGGATGAGGAATTCATGAATCTAAGGCATTGATCATATCCATATTTTTACCAATTTTAATTCACTTCAATGAATCTTTTAACATCCTATGATTTTATTCAATTAATTCTCAATGTAATCAAATACATTCCAAAGACAAGCCACACCTTTAGCAATGTGTTTCAAGTCGATAATGGAAACAAAATAATGATTATTAATTATTTAAAAAGACATGTGAAGTATAAATGTCAATTCACAGTTAAAATAATTTAATTTGGTCATTAAATTTATATTTGAAAATCCAAACACACCCAAAGGGTGTTTTGGTTAAAATTAAGGAATGGATTTCATTGTAATTTAATCAAACACAACATAAGGGGTGGTTTTTGGTGATGTATTCAAACTCAAATGGTGTCAAAGGGTCCCATGGAACATCTATTTCAAGGTATATAAGATTAGTTAAAGGATGTACACATTTTCGGGTCAACATAAAGAAATTATAGTGTGCTACAGAATACAAAAGTTAATAAACATTGACAATTTTAGGAAAAAGGACTAGAGCACCTACCTAATTCCCATTAAAGACACATCATCCGATATCAAACATCGATTTGGGATAGAATAAATGAAAATATAATACCACACAAAATACCTATTTTTTTTTAAATTTATACATGGAAGAAGTTATTTGGATGGAAAGGAAAAGTGAGAAAATATGCAAAAGATGTGTTAACCTTACTGAGGGTGTTCCAATGTGACTAAGGAATCAAAGGCCGAATGAGGGAGATCTACAAATAACCACAAATAGGGAAGGGGGAACCATGCCACCTACAACTGTGTAAATGTAGGAGGAGTATAAGATATTTTAATTTTAATGAAAAGGGGGTATTACCATTTCAATCCTTTTTAATAGGTTACACTATTTTCCTACTTTTTTGTCCGAACTATGCACCAACTGTGTGCCCCTACTATCTAGGAGCATGAAACCTCAAATGGTTTAGGTGCCCAGTTAGACATCCCATGTGTGGTGAAAATTAAATAAATTTCAATGCCCTCATTATTTACATTCCCCATTCACTTGGTTTATAAAATTTTGATCCTCCATTTCTGGGTTGCATGGTTGAGGGGTGCGATTTGTGAAACCATGTGCTACCCATGTACCTTATCCTTATTCCCTATAAACCATATGTTCATGCCCCCAAACACTTCTGAATTCTCCCATAATATCCACTAATCCTTTGGGAACTTCCATTTGATGAAAATAAGGGGTTTTGGATTATTTTTAGAGGGTTTTCATCTTAATAGAAATTTAGGATCTTACAACCTCCCCTCCTTAAGATGACTTTTCCTTGAGTTTCACTTCTGAGGGTGGTTTTTCTACATCCAATAATAAATATAGCCACTATGGAAATATTTCATACTCTTTTTTTGACATCTCTTTATATACATGATCATGTTTCCATAACACCATAATTAGAGAAACAATCATTCCTGAGAGATTCTTCATCATATTATCGATTATACACCCTAGATACTCCTCAAAATAATTATAATCCTCTAACTGAACTTCCTCATGATCAAAGAAATGTGACATGTAAGAGTAATAATGGAGAATTTCATAGAGAAAGATGACAACATGTATAGACCTATAACTCTGATGGAGAGTTATCATATATGCTGCCAGCCCAACCCCTATAAGATCTCAAAATTCCTAAAGAATATTTGTGTTATCTTACCTTACCATAGAATCCTTTGATCACCCAATCTATGTGAGACTTTCAAGAAGACATAATAACCTACCTTAAACTCCACTGGTCATTTATAATGATTGATATATGAATTCTTCCCAAAAGGATCCATTTCAATACATTTTTTTATTAGCTGTATCTACTCTGATATTTTTTAAATAAGACACGATCCAAGTAGGGTTGCCTTACTTACCTCTATCTAGCATATATTTTAATGACATAAACTACCATATAGATCCTTTTAAGGGGCCATCAAGATAGTCTCTTAGAAAAAATTATTATAGGAAAAATCACAAATAGGAAATAGATTTTCCAATTAACCTCTAAAATCACAGACCCATGCATAAGGAATTTCTTTCAGTACCTATATAGTATGATCGAACTGACCATCATTCATAGGGTGGTATATTGTACTCATAAGTACCTATAAACCAAGAGCCTTCTACAACCCCTTCCAAAACTAAGAATTAAATTAAGAATCCCTATTTGATATAATGTTATGTTGAATCCCATGAAATAATATTATATATAAAACATAAATCCATCCCACCTCATCCACTAATAAGGTCTCCTGGATAGGAAATAAGTGGGTGACCTTCATTAGACTATCCATAATCTCTAACACAACATCACTGCATTAGGGTGTCTTTGTTAGCCTTGTCATAATTACTATAGTGATTTTATCCCATATCCACTCTAGGATGTATAGTAGTTTTAGAAGTTCAGTAGTTTTTTATTCTTATGATTTCACAAGTTGATAGGTGGAACACTGAGTAGCAAGGCCTGCAGTATTTTTCATCATACATTGAAACAAATATTTTCATAATAATTCATGATACATTTTTTTGAGTCTATAATGTATTTCCCACTTATAATCATTATATTCTCACATTATTTCCTCTCACATGTCTACTGAAACCCAAAACCATTCATCTCCAAGTGGCTCAAGACAAAAAATCACCCCAAACAACATGCATAGATCAATAAGGAGCATAATTCGATAAGGGAAAAAACTAAAAATACACCAAGGAAGAAAAATTTAGGGAAAACATAAAAAAATGGTTACCTAAAAATCCATGGGAAGAAAGAATTCCAAAATTGAGAAATAGCTTATAATCCTTTATCTTCTCTCAAGGTCTTGCACCATAAAATTTATAAAGATACCCCAAATGACCACACCAATGGTAGGTCATCAGAGTGTTAAAACAAGACAGATTAGATTTCCCAGAATGACCAAACTAGAAGAAAAAAATAACGTGGTCTTTATGATGAGAAGTGGGAACCAGATAAGAAGTGTTATATTGAATAGGTTCCTCTAGTTCACACTTCTCACTAGATGTCGAACCCTTACTACCATGAAGAAAATACAAGCTACCAACCACAATAAGATTCCCCCTAGAAACTATCCAATATAAGAAAAACTCATCCAAAACCTATATAAGAAAACATTCTTGGAATAAATAACTCGATACTTAACATCTAGTCAAAGAACCCACCCAAAAAATTGATCATTCAACAAATTGATCGAGGCCATCTCTTAAGAAAAGGGAAAAAAATCCCTAATGTTTTCAACATACAACTTGTTTTCCATTGAACTTACTAAATACACATGGGTTCTACCAAATTGTTCACTTTTAATTTCTCATGGATAAAACATTAACAAAATTGGTCTTAATGATCTCCCAACATTTCATAATTTACCATGAGGGAGGGGAAATCAACATCCAATGATAAAAAACTAGTCCTTCAAAAATTCACAAGACCACTTTTACCCTTAGGGATTTATGGGTTTCCAAGGACCTAAAAACATCTAAAATTTCCTCACACCACTGTACAACCTCTAACAAATCTTGATCACTATATTAAATAGGAAGCAATCAATAAGATATTAACTCCACCACTCCATTGGGATTCTGAGTAGAGTTTACCACTAGAAGCGACTCCCTGGAAAATTTGAGTATTTTTGGGAGGAATTATCTAAATAACATGAAAAAGAACCAAATAAACACTACACTAAATCTCAACCAAATTTCAACCAGGATAACACCTCAAACCAATACACTGAGCATATGAACTATGATATGACACAAAAAATGCAAAAATGTTTTTTCCCAATAGCAACATTTCTATTCAAAATTTAAAACCACTTCTAATTCAAAACCATTTCAAATTATCCGGTTTCAAGAATCAATATCCAAATATAATTTTCAATATCAAAGAGATCCACCTTTTCTAAATTCAAAATTTCAAAATAAGTTTCCTTTTAGAACCCACTCACGCCAACTAGAAACAATCCAATAACTCTAATGACATCAAAAATAATTAAATATGGTACTAGTGATAATGCATGACTTAGAAAAATGGTCTAGAAGTATATTGGAGAATGTAAATGGCCTCTACATGATTTTTTATTACATGTAGATCATAGTGTGATATTATCACACTTCCATTTTCATCCCCCAAAACAAATAGAATCCCATCAAACTAGGAAAAGAACCAATAACATAAACCTAAAATCAAAATTAAAGGCTTAAAACCCAAAAATCCAATGAAACTCAAGGCTCAAGAAGAGAAAGAGTTCATGAAGCTCTTCCCATAACTATCGCCTAAGTCCAGAAAATCCTATCTTCAGTCCACATGACATCCTAAATAATAAAATTCTTCTCTGATATCATTTTATCATGCACTGTATCAGGTCATACCTAAACCAAACACCCAAACTGATCTGATTCTATACACAAAGGGAATACTCGATTCCCATGGGATGACGAAATGTTTTAGGTAATAATAGATAAATATTTCAGGAAGGTTTCCCTCAATAATCACAATCATAAAAATTAGTGCATGCAACACAAAAAGGATAAAAATATCACTAAAAATGACAAATATATTGCAAGATTCAAAATTAAAACTCTAACAAAATAAGAAACTAACATGATATCCATGTTGCCTCTTGGTAACCACCATCCCCAAGTCCAACTCACTCAAAAGTGAATCAGGAAAAGAAGTTGAACATAGAAAATATCTCGGGTCTATTGATGTCGAGTGGCACAAGTATGGTGTGAGCATACAACAACATAGTAGTTAAAAACCATAGAATCAATATACATCCTTTCCTAAAATATCCATAAACATTGGTTGAAAATATAGGTAGAAAATAGTTTTTTATCTTTTAAACAACCAAACAAAACTTTCCCAAAACTTACTTTCAAAAATAAAACATTTCTTTCATTTAATAAAAGACTACCATTTCTAAATGTAGTTTTTTAATCCAGACTCTAGTAAGAAAAATAAAACAAAGATGAGTGGATAAATAATAAGAAAAAATATAACAAAATATATTAGTGTATAGCTAAAAACATTACATGAAAGTAGAGGAATCAATATAAATATAGATATTCCAAAATAAATAGAGTAAGTAACCCAAGTTCCAAAAAGTGATATTGGAATATAAAAGGTATATAGTCATGGTCATGACTTAAAAATATCATGAGGAAGCCCTAGATATACTCATTTTGGATCCATAGTCCAACATATGAACTGGTCCATATTCTATAATGCACCTAGATACTCTCAACTAGCCTCACTAGTGGCAGAACCTCCATGGACAATAAATTACCATTGGGAATCTAGTTTTTCTCATAAAGATCAAGATTTTAACCATCTATCGACCCTCTAGATGATGTCTTATATCCCATGATGATAATATAGGGGAGGGGGGGGGGGGGGTAATGTTCTAAGTTTATCACATAGTTTAAATTAACTATAAGTTATAGATGCTAGTGTGCATGCCTTTCCTACTCCCTGACACTATCTATGTGAAGACCCTCTCTAATTGGAGGACTACCATAAGGGTGCCCACCATAAGAAAAATTTTCAAGTACTGATTGATCCTGGACATAATGGTAATTTCAAATCCTTTAGAAGAAATACTAAAACTTGAACAAATATACTTAGGTTTCCGTGAGTTTTGAATCACTTTAAAAATACATATGAAAGTACCAAATGGGCCTTAGTATTGAAATTCAAACCACTTTTTAAGAAAACATACATCTTACGAAACAATTTCCAAAACAAATTTTTTCATCCAAGTATTACATTTAAGGTTCCAAAATGGAATTTGTACCCATATTTGGGAAAAAAATTCCAAAGTGTAAAACAAGCATTTGGAGAAATGTTTAAAAATTCATTGCTTGAAATCCCATTTAAAAAGATTTTGAAACCAAGAAAACCATTTGAGGAAAACATGGTTTTTAAAAATAGACAACATATAGAGTTTTCATTTATATTCATGTACACATATATATGTGAACCTAGTGAATAAATGAAGATGCACATATCACCCCATCATATAAATGGATGACTATATAAATTTCTATGTTTCAACCAAAAAGAAACACAATGAAGAACCATAAAGAAACGGAATATTTTTCACATAATTAAAAAATCTAGAAAGATGAAAAAATCCATTAAAAGAACAATTCCAATTGAAACAAAATATAATGAAAATAAAAATAAGGAAAAGATATGTTAAACCCCAAAATCTATTTAAAATACAACTTTTCATTTTTCCACACACCTAGAATGCATATGCATTGAATACATACAAGATTAACTATGAAAATCCTTTGAAAAAACCATTTTCATCAAACCAATAATATATAAAATCCATAAAAAATAATATTATAAAATTATAAACATAAATGAAACAATTAAAATTCATTTGGAAATGAAAAAAAATTCCTCTTCTGAAAAAGAAATGGATGGGAACACCTTTTTCAATGGTGTGTGAATTTAATGAAACTATATAAGAGAGAAGAACAATGACCAAGAACAAAATGTGCACCCTAAAATAAAAATAAAAAACTCACATGGGACAACCCTCACTCTAGGGTTCATCCAAGAGAGAATTAAACCAAGGAATAAAGAATAATCAAGAAGGAAAGAAAAATGAGAGGGAGAATAAGGCTTAACCAGGGAAGAAATCCACCAAATATTGAAGATGGGACACCCAAAATCTATGAAGTAGGATATTATGAGACCAATCAAGTTTATTAATGGTTATTTTAATGAATGGGGGTAGAGGAGACACCCACTTTGGGGATTTAATTTTAGAAGGGGAAAACATGGAATTTCACATTTTAGGGATTTTGGGAAAGATGCATGGTTTAACAAATAATACAAAAACTATGGACACCCTACTATAAATATAGATAATATTCACATGGTTTGGATGTATTGTTTGGTAAATTATGTTCCAATCATGGTCCCATATTTAGAATTATAACCTCTATCGAATGGGATGACCACACTGTTTGAGGAAAAGTGTGACAACCATGATAGATGGGGTTTTATAAGATTGAAAGTAACCATAAATTCTTATTTCATGTTTTATTCAGACAATTTGTAATCCATGCACCAGACATCACACACCTATGAAGGTATCATAGTTACTATTGAGACTTTCATTGTTTCAAAAAAAATCCTGTGCTTCCCATGATTGACATACCATGCAAGAAGGAACTATATTGAAAATGATCCTTTGACAATATAGTCACACTATTTTCCTCTAAATCATGAACATTAACCATGTACATATAAAAAAATGTTCAAAAAATCTAAAAATTAAGATTTTCATCAGGAACTAGACTCTAAAACCAACGAGAAGATCAAAACCTAGGAAATGAATAAAATAATAATGAAAACCATGGTTGGGGTGTTATAAAGACAATAATAAATAAGTAATTTGTAATGTGTAGAAATTAGACACACCTCAATCTGATTTACAGTGTCTTCTGTATGACTAGAAATGAGTGTTTTTGGTTTAAAAATTATATTTTAGTTAAAAATCTATTTCACGTATTGAAAACTGAGAAATCACACAAATATTTTCATTATACTTTAGTATCATGACCAGTAAGTGATTTGTGAAATATATAAATCAATTACATGTCAATCCGATATATTGTGTGACCGATAAAACACAAATAATATATTTTCAGTTTTACAATGATATTTTTTTGTAAAAAACATGTGTCACTCCCTAAAAACCTAGAAATCATGATCTAATTGTCATGATATTTCGGAAAAATTATCCATAAACAATTTGTGATGTTTAGGAAACAGTTACACATCAATTTTCACATAGAGTGGTCTATATGACACAAAGTTCATGTTTTCATTTAGAAATGTTATTTTATTTTAAAACACACATTTCATACTTAAAACTGAGAAAATATACTTAGATTGTCCTGATACATTAGAATAACGATTTATAAGTCGTCTATGGTGTATAGGAATCAACCACACATTAATTCAACACATAGTGTGCCCAGTATGACTAGATGTGTTTATTTTAATTTTAAAAGATACACTTTATTAAGGCATTATTTAATAATTATGTTTAATTTATTTCTTTATATTGTTACAAAAATAATAATTTTTTATATAGGTATACTCTTTTACTTGAGATGGAGTGGTTTACTCAACATCTGGTATCATGATCGGGCTCATTTGAGAGAGGGTCGAGGTCCAAAGACAAAGAAATAGTAATGTTTTTGACCTATTTAATGTTTATGAAAATTTTACAAACCAATATAAATTTACAAACCACTGTTTTAAATTTTTATAATATATAGTTTTTTTTTCAGGTTTTTATGATGTAAATTCAATTGATTTTTTTAATTTTTTTCCATCGTTTTTTATAATTTTAATGGAACACTACTACAACATGTCTTTGGGGTCGTTCTATTTCAGGTGGATGGATATTCATTTATGATGTTGCATGAAATACATATTAATTATAATAATTCTATATCAAGGCTATTTGAACCATCATACTATAGATTTACAAAAAAGGGTTTTATGATAGTGTTATCATATTAAAAAAAGGTGTATTTAAAATTTTAATAAATTGATATATTTTATCATATATAAATAACAATAATATATTTATAATTTCTTTAAAAGATTTTTTATTTTATTAAAGCATCCTCAAAAAATATTTTTTAATTTTTACATAATAATTTTGGATGATTTTTTCTAATTTGCAAGACTATGTAGACACATAAGAGAGTACGAGAGAGATATTTTTTTATAATTTTCAAAAAAGAATTCTTAATTAAAATTTTTCCTAAATGGGTTTACTCACTATTCCTAAAAAATGATTATAGAGAACATCTTAGAATCCATTTCAAACAATTAGGATACTTCTATGATTATTGATGAGAGATTTTCCTGTCCCTTATAATTTTGATTTCTAATATCTTGATCCATACCAGGAGCTAGAAGATGGGTTTCAACATTTTCCCATTTGCCTCAAAAATGATATCTGGGTATACCCTATGATATATCAACTTCATTAACATCCCTAGATGGTAAGCATCATGTTCTACCACCTCTACCTCCATAAATGATACAACGTCACACCCAATATCATGGGGGAGGAAACTATCTCCCTCCATCACACCCAACTGGACATTGTCACCCCCACAATACGAGGTAGCTTTGAACACTACCCCATTCCAGAGATTCTACCTCTACTAGGATGGAATTCATCACCATGTTCTCCAAAATAGATCCAAACCTATACCACAATTTCACACATTTCATCATATGGTGAGTGTTTCTAGGGGTTTGCAAAGCCAATATCTAGACCACCAATCTAAACATAGACTTCATATAGATGTTGATGATTTTAAAGATGATATGTTTAATCAAATTGATGATATGATTTTTGAAATTTATGTAGAGTCAATTTAGAATAAACTAGAAATTGATCACTTTTATGGTGATGGTGAAAAACTATTATATCTGAGATTTACTGAATTTACAATTTTATTGATAGTGTTAATATTTATTAACACGAAGGTGAACAATTTATGGAGTTACAAGGTTTTATATAGTTTTTACAACTGTTGAAATACATACTTCCTAAATACAATGAAGTTTTATATTCATATTAAAATGAAAATAAAATATTATGATCGATGGGTTTTAGGAAAAATAAAATACATGACTTCCCGAATAATTGTATTCCATATAGAAAGGAATAAAAATGCCTTCCAGAGTGTCCTAATTGTGGTACATCAGGGTTTAATTTGAAAGAAAACACATAGGATTATTTAGTATTCACTGATAATTATTCTTAGTAAAAATTTTGTATCTTCTTATAATTCCTCATTTGAAACATTTATTTGCATATTGAAATGAAACATGAAATGTTAAGATGGTATGAACATGGGAGGATATATGATATAAAATTACTTCATCAAGTTAATTTTCCACATTTTAACAACATTGATAAATAATTTCCTATATGTTTAAATAAATTTAGAAATCTCAGACATGGATTGTGGATAGATACAATGAATCCATATTAAAGTTTTGGTAGCACACATATTTAATGGCATGTTTTTGGGGTAATTTTTAACTTATCTCTTGAATTTTTTATGAAGATATAATATGTCTGGTTGAGTTTAAGGATCTGTGGACCAAAATAGCTCAGAAATGATATCAATGTTTTTTAGAGTCAATTGATGATTTGAAACTTTTATGTTAGGAAGTTATTTGGGTGTATGATTCTTATAAAATGGAACATTTTCAACTGCATGAAATGTTTATGTTTAGTATAAATGAATTCCCAATATATCGAAATTTCTCTTGGTACTCAGTTAAGGGGAATAAACCTTGTCTAATTTGTGAACAAAATAATTCATATAATAAATTAAAACATGTGAGAAAACAGTATACATGGTTCATAAGATGTTTTTTGTGGATCCCACTTATTTGTGATTAGGAAAGTCATTCAAAGGTTGATAGGAATTTGATATTTGTCCAAAATAATTAACAACATCAAATATTTTGATAGGGTGAAAAAATTGACATCACATCCAGAAAGACACAAAAATATGAAAATGATTGAAATATTTGAATGAAACAATCAATAATATTTTAGCTATCATAATAGAGATATCATGAGTTCAAACATATTATTAATTTCATGCATGTAGATAAACATATTTCTGAAAATTTTATGAGAGCATTGCTAGATAATAAAAGAAATACTAAATATGGGTTGAATGCAATATTAAACCTACTCTCAATGGGAATAAGTTTTGAGTTAGCTCCCATTCATGATGGAAGGTTAACATGCCTTCCCCCGACTTATTATACATTATCCATGATAGAGAAAATATGTTTTTAGTGCCTCTATAGTATCAAAGTGTTGTTGGGTTATTCATGAAATGTAAAATAATGTTTTGCTAAATGATTTGAATTTGAAATGCATGAAATCGCACAATTATCACATCATGATGCATCAAATCTCACTAGTTTGATTATGAGGTATATTTCCCTTTTATGTAAGAATGACTATCATGAAGGTGTTTTATTTTTCTAATTCAATTTGTAATAAAGTGATTAATTTAAAATCATTGAACAATTTTTAGCGAGATTTAGTTTCAATACTTATAACTGAAAATGTATTTTAGTCCATATTTTTTTGATATCATGGTGTATCTAATGGTGCATTTGGTGTGACAAATAAAGAATTGCAGTTTTGTTTATCTATGATATTTGTATCCTTCTCAAATATAGATGAATATATTGAAGGGATATATTAATAACCTTTATTGACCTTAAGCCAAAAATTTTTAGTAATATATTTCGATGTAGATTTCATAGTTTTTTACAAGCTATTTGTGTGCATTGGAGAAAAACCATTTTCCAAAATCTTACTATGAACGATTCAGTTATAAGGGAACTGGGATTTTTGGCTTGAAATAAAATTGCTGATAGTTGAACAGATAAATAAGGTAAATTTATACATCTTGAATAATATTGATGATCTCAATTTATATATAAAATTTCATATTAATGTGTTAAAATATGTTCATACCAATAAGAAGGATATGTTGATTTTGAATGAGCATAACAAAATTTTTTTTTTCATCGTTTAAAGAGACCATGCATGGTAGATCAGATGCATCAGAAACATTGAGATGGTTAATAGGCTGTCTAATTTCAAATTTGATGACATTTTATGGGTATGTCATTAATGGATATAAATTTCATATAAAATATTCAAATAACATAAGTGCGACTCAGAATAGTAGTGTATTGGTGTTCATAGAATCAATTCATTTTTCAGGTGCCAAAGATAAAAATCTAATCTCTATATCATGTACATATTATAGATTCATTGAATTAAAATGGGAGGTTTATTACTTTAAATTTTGAGTTTCAGTTTTTAATTGTAAATGGGTTATCAGTAACAACATTGTCAAACCTAATGAATTTGGTACTACACCAGTTAATCTGCATATATTGGATTATACAGATGATATTTTTATTATAGAAACAAATACAAAACAAAACTTATATGTTCTTAATCCATCTAATATGGAGTGGTCTATTATTTTACATGGGAAAAAGTATTATGATGGTGAGGAAAAACATGATGAAGTTACTATTTTATGTGATATCCTTAATACCATCAAGATATTGATAGATAATATTGATGATCATGTTATATACATGGTTTCTTCCATACAGAATCATTATGAAGAATGAATTTTTAAAAACAATCCTTTAATAGTTTCTTTATATTTACAGATGAAATATATTTTTTTTTACTTTTTAATATTTCATTAAATGTTACGTATATTAGTTACATTTTATTTATTAAGACACATAATATAACTAATATATTAAAGTGTTTTTATATTAATTTAGTTTTATTTAGTTCACCATGTTTACCCTTACCTTATGTATTTTATGAATCTATGGAAAAATAAACAATTTTAATCTAATATTCTAAGTCAAAATAAAAAAATGTGTAAAATACTATATTAAAAGAATAATATTTTTGGTGTTAAAAATGGATTTATGCATTGGAGAATTTTTACAATTCAAAAATAATTTTTGGATTTGTTTTGATTCTTTTATGTCATTTTGTCTCTCATTGATTTTGATAGAATTTTAGTTAACTATTTTATCAAATATGAAAAACATTTTGTTCAGTTTTCTTTTTTTTGATCAGTTTTCATTTTTTTATTTACTTTTATATGTAATAGTTGGGTTTTTATAATTGTGTACTAGTTTTCTATTACATAGACTTGTGGATAATGTTTGAAAAAACAAATGAACCTCCATATACTTATGGGAAAGACCACACACATACTAATTTTTAGGCATTTCATTATACTTTTGCACATGATACATCTATTTCTACCAGGGAAAAAAGATTTTGTGGGTTCATAAGCATGGAGGCAGATGTTTACCAAAATTATCAATTACCCATAGCCAAGATCAGATAATACAAGTTTATTTTTTTGATAATCATATTCTTATGGGTCTAAATGAAAAATAATTTAGTACTTTTATTATTGTGTAGACTTGAGTAAAATTTAGTATTTTGATTTCTTATTGGAGTTGTGCTAACAAAGTGTTTTTATCTCGATAATGTTATATAATTTTTGTATGTTAATTAATTTTTATTTTACATGTCATGAAATTCCATTACCAATATAGGGTTTTCCTTTCAAATTAGATGAAACATGATATACCTAATAAAAGAGGATCTAATAATTTTTTTAGGTTTAGATGCTAGGAGATGGAAGGATTTTAAATCAATCTTCATATCAGAATTCATTTTTGGGGATATAAAACATCATAATCAATGTGATATATATCCATTTAATGATGAAGATACATTGAAGAAGTTTGTCAAAAGTAGACGACAAGAATCTCTTTTGGTATGTGTTGGTAACTATTATAGATCTTTATATTAATGATCAAATTAATGATTTATTTATTCTTAGTTTTTTTAAAACAAGTATATCTCACTTGAATATCAAATCCAAAGATATATACCCTCATAATTTATATCATAGAGGGTATATTTTATTGGAATAACAAATGATTGTCGAAAATTTTAAAAGACTAAGAGATGAGTCTTCAACCATAGAAGCAGATGACAATCCCCCCACCCTAATATGATATGGAAAATGGAAGAGGGTATAAATGAGAAGAAAAGGGAAATATCTTATGAAAGATACAAGGGTTGTACCTGAGATGACTGTAAGAAGATATTTAATTTATTCATGTTCGTTAAGTTAAATCAAATGTTTATATAATGTGATTATCTGTTAAAATTTTCAAATTTACTATAAAATATTTCCTTAAAGAGAAGAGCACATAAGGGATCTTTATGGATGAGGCTTGGAAGAATATTTTAGCTATGACATTGGGAAAGCCTGAATACCTAGGCCATGTACATGGACACTTAGAATTTGTATTGGTAAGAAAATTGTTTGGTTATTTTGAAACCACTGAATGGAGCATGTTTAAAAATTAAAATTATAAGATTTTGAGGATAAAGTTATAGATAAGGGTGATATGAAAAAGGATTGGATTAGAGATTCAGAACATTTAATGTTTGCATACATAAAAATAAAATTCTAGGCTATTGATGCCACTCCTCCACCTCTTCTTATAGTTATCACTCCTCTAACTCCAACTGTATATCTCACTCCTCCACCACTTACTTGTCCAATTCATAAACTTCAACCTCTATATTTTTCAAAGTTATTGTGACTTATATGTTGAGGACCCCCAACATCATATTATTGTATATGGGATTATATATTATCTTGGTGATATCATTCTTCATAAAAAGATAGAGATATAGATTATTATGTTAATTTTATAGGATATTATATATAGATCATAAAAAATTCCAATTCTTATAGATAATGTCAGTAGATTTAGAAAAATTATCATCCATTTTTTAGTTTTTCCATCTAGACTCATTTGAAAAATTACTATTGAGGTATGTGTATATTGTATCATTTATTTTATATTGGTGTTAATTTTTTGTTAACATTTAAAAGTTTATATATTTATATATTTATATATATTTTATAATAATACTTTATAGGTAAATACATATTTTATAGACCATAAAAATACATCCTATTATGAATTTAGATACAACTTGTTCTGTGCTTGATAGATTATCATCAAATTCAATTTTCTTTGGATGTTTATGAAATTATAATTGAAACTAAAATTTGTGGTCATTCAATGACTATGATGATTTTAGAAAATTTGACATGGAGCTTATAATAAGAGATTATTTGGGCATCAAGATGATGCAATTATTTTATATGTAATTAGATTATCATAAAGATTTTAGTTATTTTATTTTATTAAAACGTTATACTTATTTTATTTGTATTATGTATATTTATAAAATTTGTATATATAATTAGATGATAAAGGTTTAGGTATTTATGTACCCACAATTTATTTCACCTATTGTGAGGGAAATGAAGGATACAGAAAAAATAATTTATATTGCTAAAATACATTAAAAGAATGCAATTATTCAGTGTTGGATGCTTATTTATATTCAAGAGTATGAAACCTATATCTCATAATTGTTTATATCTCTTAAAATAAAAACCACTCACATTATATTTTTCTATATATTAGTGTGCATTGGATGATTGTTGTTTTTTTTCAAGAGATAAGACACTTTACTAGTTATCCTCTATCCATGGTGAACTAATAGATAATTTTCAGTATGTATTGAACAAATAAGTTTTAATATTTGAATAATTTTATATATTATAATGGTATTTAAATTTATTTCAAACATATTAATTTAAAATAGGGCATGGAATTTATATAAAGTGATAACAAGAAAGTAGAGATAAAATATCAATTATGTTAATGAAAAGGTGAATTTTAATTTACAACTACCATATATATTTTTTGTAATACATAAAGTGTTATTTTCAATTGAAAAAATCCTTTTAAAAATAATTTTAATAAAAAAGGACTGAAGGAATGTGAATAAAATTTTATAATATTTATGTTTCAAATAATTTCAATCAGGAAATTTATAATGTTCATGAAGGTTTTATTAATTATAAAAATTCCCTTTAATTTTTTAGTAATTTTATCTGGAATACATGTTAAATGAATTATTTTCATTTTTTAAATTTTTGATGAACCTTATACTTATACTGGACATCATCAAAGACACTTATAAATTGAATGGGTGAATTATTTCAGAGGTATTATTTGGTTTTACTCTATTTATTCTATAAATTGTAATGTTTGAATTTCAAAATGTAAATGTTTGTGATGTTGTGCATTATATTTTTCTATTTCTGGTATGCTAATATATTTTGGTACTTTTAGGGGATTATATTTATTGTTTTTATGATTTTTTTCAAATTGGTTTATATATAATAGAAGTGGAAAATATTTTATTCCAATTTTTGTTGTTAGTTTTATCATAACTGGCAAGAAAAAAAAGAAGATTTATCACATCCGTTTTTCTTTATAAAAAATGACATGATAAATGGTTAACCATGTCAGTTATTATATAACTATAGTGGTATCCAAAAATAAAATTTAAATTTTTTGAGATGGTTTACCACTTCAGTTATTTAAACCAACGTGGTAAAACTTCGCCAGAAACTTTTTTTTTTGTTTTATATTTTTTTTTTGAAAAAATAATTTTAAAATACAATATAATATACATTATCAAATCATTTATAGAAAAAACAACAAGATAAGTCTTTATAAAATCATTATTTAAAAAAAAGATGTAATAAATTATTTATCACATCGGTTAATATAACCAATGTGATAAACCTCCATAATATTTTGGTACTTATAATGGTAGTTATTTACAACTGATTTTAATAAAATATTTATAACATCAAATTCAATAAATATGTTCGTAACCAATTTTAATACCCATAAAAAAAAATAAAAAACCTTTTTCCACTGTTGATAGTGTGACCAGTATGACTCAATGTACTAGTTTTTTGTTTGAAAAGGACATTTTAGTTAAACAAAGTGTCACTCACTGAAAAATATAATACATAGTATCAATTTCATTATTTTTTAGGAAAATTATTTATATATAATTTGTGATGTGTAGGAATAAACTGCATGTTTATCTGAAACGTGTTATGTCTGGTGTGTCTTGATAGAACTGTTTTTATTTATAATCGATATTTTATTTAAAAAAAAATATGCATAATTAAAACAAAGAAAATGAACTTTGATTGTCTTAATACTTTACAAAAATGATCTATAAATCATTTTTGAGGTGTAAGAGTCAACCACACAGCAATCTGACACATAGTGTGTATAGTATGAATTGAAGTGTACGTTTTTAGTTTAAAAGTAAAATTTTAATAGGGCATTATTTTATATTTACATTCAATTCATTTAATTATAATACTAAAAATATTAGAGTTACTTTTTTATATATGTACACTCTTTTTCATGAGATGGGGTGGTTTTTTGGAAACTTGTAGCCAAATCAAACTCTTTTAAGAGGGGGTTGAGGTATAAATTCAATGAAACATTAATGTTTTTTTAATTTTTTGATATATGTGACAAACTATTTGTACCAATTTATTTATAAAACCAAATATTTGAAATTTTTGTAGTAAAGTGTTTCACAATTGAATATTTTTATTTTAAAAGTGTTTGCAATTGGATAGATCATTGATAAAAAGGTTTTATTAATCTATGTTGTGTTAAAAGGCTCTTTCTTTATCTACACTAAATGGAAAGTGCTAATAAACGCACACTTTATCAGTGAATTTTTTTTATCACTAATAAAGACCCTCTTTATTAGTGATTTTTTGTGCTTATAAAATTTGAAAAAAATTGCACTCACCACAACCCTAGACCTACTTCCACTCACACACGCACCTTTATCAGTGTTCACAATGCCCCTTTGTCATTGATTTTCCATCTCCTAACTTCATGTTCACCCTCATGCATGCCTGGAATCAATCATATGACATACCATGTGAAATTATAATGCCTTTACCACTACCCTGATCCCATTTTATTATATATTTTATTATATTTCTATTTATTTATATATATTTATGGAAATACTATGTATTTAAATAATTATTTTTAAATACATTTAAAAAATATATGTTTGTGTGTGTGATATATATATATATATACAAACACACTTATATTCATTTAAATATAATATATATTATAATTCATTTATATATATTAGAATATAAACATAAATATATATCCATTTATTAATACACACATATGTATATATAAAAAGTATAAATACATTTTTATAAGTATATATATATTCATATATTTTTTAATGTAAAAAATGTTTTGATATTGTTTTAACTAAAATGGATATTAATCACTTCCATATTATCTATATAATTAATTTTAAATAGATTTTTAAAATATGTATATATATTTTATATTTTGATATAAATATTATACATTACATATATATTTATATGTTCATATATTTACATGAATATTTGTACATATTGACATATAATTGTATATTTAGATATAAATTTCTTATAATGTATTTTTAAATATTTATTATAAAATCAATTATAAACTATATTTAACTATAATGACATATTTATAAAAAATTCTTTAATATATTATGTATTAACACAATATTAACACACACACTCAAACACATATGCATATATTTTTGCACTCATGTACAAATATATATTTTTCACATACATGCATAAAATATTTACATATATGTATTTATTTTCATATATTTTTTATGTACACATTAATGTACATTTTTTTATTGACACACACATATTTTTATATAAACATTACTTTTATATGTATATATATTTATGTGTTGTATAACGTAAATAAATTCATAATTTTTTATTTTAAATAAAATGAATAATAAATTCTTATTTTCATATAGTTTGTATGTTTAAATATACAATTTTATTTAATTATTTTAAAATATTTATTCATACAATTGATTTATTATATGTAAATGTTACCATATAAGCATATATTTAATTATGAATAAACTTACAATATGAAAAATCATAAAATTTCAAAACCATAATATATATATGAGTTTAAATCCTCATAATAAATCTTACCTTCAATAAAAAAGAACAAAAGGTGCCTCTTAAACAAATATGAAATCCCATCAAATATTAAAAAATTAGGGTATCTCAAATAAAAAATCAGTTTTAGAGGCCTTTAAAAACATTTATGACCTAAAAAAAGAATGATCCAGGTTCCCCTAGTCAACATGGCATAGATTTAATCTCATGATTTGATTTTATAAGTGTTAGAGACAAAATAGGCACCCAGATCAAAAATAATTTTTCGTCTTAAGTTCAAGTCATGTTTCTAACTTATCTTAGATCATTCACTATTTTATTGCATTTTTATGTTATCTAGTTGTTATTAAATTACTATTACTCGATAATAAAATAAAAATTATTAAATAAGGTTTTCTTTTTTTATTTTGTGTTGTCATGTGCAGTGATTTTAACAGTATAACATGACAGTAATTGTGTTATCAACGCTAATAATAGCGTTACTAAATAATCCCCTTTATCAATGATTCAAAAAGAAATGATAAAGGGCCTCCTTGATCAGTTCTAAACAAACACCAATAAATGATCCACTTTATCATCATTTTTTTAGTCCAGATGAAGGACCCTTTTATTAGTTCTACTTTTAGCACTGATAAAATTCATCAGTTTTTAAAGAACCATACAACATCAGTGTTTTTTAGTGCTCTTGAAGACTATTTATAGTGGTGTTAAAACTTATATCTTTAGTAGTGATGGGGTTTATTTGGATGTAAATATTTTTTGGGATTGACATTTTTTTTATTTTAAAGAATGTGGATGTATTTTCATTTATGATATTGTGTGACATGGATATTAGTTACATCAATTTTAGATTAAGTATTTTTCAATTGTCATACAATGGGTTTACAAATAGATTTTTATGATAGATTTATTATATTAAGAAAATTTGTATTTATGATTTAAATAAATAGATATATTTTGAATATGTAAATAATAATAATAATAAATTTATAATTTGTTTAAAATATATTTCATTTTATTGAGGAATCCTCAAAAAATATTTTTTATTTATTGTATAAAAATTCAGGTAGATTCATTACAGTTTCCATGATAAAGAGACATGGTGGAGATAGAATTTTTTATAATTTTCAAAAAATATTTATTTCACAAACCAGGCTAAAGTTCCATCTAACCCAACTCCATAACCGGGCTGTGGCATGTTCCAAATGGCATTCCTAATCCCCATGGACTGGAAAATAGTTCATGGGTATCAACAATATACATTGGGAATGATTTCACCGGAGATTATAACCATAATAAATCAAACAAAATAAAACTACAATCCATAACTGATAACATAACCAAGAAAGGTGCAACAATATCTTGGTTCATAGCTTACAAATTTATCCAAAACCTAAAAATACTAAAATGGAAGGGAAACCCCAAAATACCCTAAATACCATCATGTATCATGTGGGGAATCACCCCCAATCCACCATTACCCACACCTGAAGCAATTGAATCACAAGAAATTGGATCTACCATCACCACCACAACACAGATTTCCTCTACTTGAGTCATACATAAAAAATTCTACATACACCCAAAGGTGTATGTATTGTGTGATCCAAAGACCAGTAGGATTCCACCACAATAAAATATTCCATCCTATTAGAATAAAAATCAATATTTAGATTTATATAAAATCACTTGGAATCATTTTTCAATGGAAATTTCAAGTAAACATTTTTATAAAAACATTCTTTAAATATAAATAATTTTTAAATGAAATTAGCGTCAATTCCAAAAAGGTCTCATGGTCAACTACTTAGCAATGTTTGGTACCACATGGCATATATAATATAAAAAGGGGGAAAATAGGTAAATACTTAAGGGTTTCTAGAACATGTGAGTCACTAAGAATGTCACACCACAATGATCAATATCTCTAACTCAACTACCAATAGCTTTCCTATGCCTGAGCCACTAGGAGGGATAATCCCACAGGACTAATGGTCTATAAATAATTTTCCAATTATAACATGTTTTCATGCATGAGCCACTAGAAGGGATCATCCCATGGTCTTAGTGGTCTTGGATCATATCAAATTTTTAGTTAGTATTGTAAGAGTAAATCCTTTTCAGTGAATATTGTACTTTCCACTTCCGAGTCTACTGGTTTCAATCCACTAGAAGAATCTGTGAATTAAATTTGAGAGTAACTAGCATACTTGTTCTAAAGTTCCCACCTAGATACCTGGGATTACCTTTGTGTTCAATACCACAATTACATGTCACATTTTTTCACACATTCCAAACATAAGTCAAGTATCATAAGCACAAAAGGAAATCACTAATTTTCACAAACCATCATTTAGAAACCACCATTTTCTATAAATCCAATCACATACCATTTTACACACACCAAAACCATTTTGAATCACTTTTTACACCACATTCACATTTCATGAAACTCTTTTAGAAATACCACAAGAAAAGTACACCATGAATCCAACCATTTCTATTGGCCAATCCTATTTCATGTCCACATATAAACCAAGTTCATTTCACAACATTCTTCACATCATTTACATAATTCCTAAATCACATTTAACAGTGTACAAAAAATACATTAAGTCAAAATATTCTATTTTTCTTTGAAAATCCAACCTTTAAAACAATCTCACCTCAAGTTCCTTTGAAATTTTTTTTCTCACCTTTCACATAATCATGAAAACAATTACAAGAAGCAACAAAATGAATCACATACAGATAATAACGATTTTTGATTGAAAATCCATTTTTCATAACATATTCAAGTCGAACACTTTCCAAAACATATTTCACACCATAAACTAAATTCATATAACATATTCATAAATCCAAACATGCATATCAAAGGTATATACAAATGTTTGAGCATAGAACCACCTGCCTCACCCATAGAAACATCTAAAAATTGGTGAAAGACCACATAGACACCTCCACAAGACCCAATAAAGGTAAGATCAAGTAAAAACCATCAATATATTCCCCAAAATCAAAAGATCGGACCCCCTATTGGTTAAACATCCACTATAAAATAAGAACCCAAGAAGGAGGTAGAGAAAACCCTAGAAAGTGGGAATAAATGAGGGAGAAACCCCTTACATGATGTTCCCTTAATGTTACATTGTCAAAACCACCAATGGAATAATCCCCTAGAGGTCCAAGGAAGATTTTAGTGGGATATAATTTATGAAAATCATATATAAGTTGGATGAGAGAAGAATTAGGGCTAAATATTGAGAGGAAACATGTGGATTTTGCATATTTTTAATGACCTGAACAAGTCACACAATTTACTTGCACAATTTTACATATCCTTGTGGAAACCATGAACCCCTCACTATCTAATATGAAATATTATCAAAAATAGTTAGCACAGTTTCCAAACCATGCGTAAACCATTTAGTTTTCTTCTATACCAAAATAAAAATAGCGACACGGTTTCTTGAGAAAGGAAGCAACATTTGAAAAAGCTTGCACCAACCATACAACACTGGATATCAACCCCAAACCCTCCATATTCACTAAAACTCACAAAAAAACTCAAGGAAAACATGGGATCAAAATAAACTAGATAGATACCTAAAAATAAAGACACAGATGTGACAAATATCCCCACCATAAAAACATTCTACTGAAAGTCATCCCAAAGCCTGATTTAAAAAAGTGTATGGGGACTAATTTTAAACCTAAGTCTCCCACTCCCATGTATCATGTTACTCACAACCATGGAGCCATAGAACGTGAACCAAAACATTTTAATTCTTAAGAAGAACCTTCTTTTGGGAATCTACAATCCACACTGGCTGCTCAAACACAGATAGACTAAGTTCCAACTCTAACTCCTCCTATATCAACACTTGGAATATATATGGATTGTACCTTTTCAATTGTGAAGCATGGAACACATCATGAATATATCTCAACTAAGAAGAAAATTCCATCTGATATGACTCTTGATAAACTCTCTTATTATTCTCAAAACATCCAACATACCATAGAGTAATCTTCCCTAGATCACCTAATCGACAATGACCCAACCGAGTTTCCACCTTCAGGAACACTGAGTCACCCATAAAAAATTATAAATCAGGACACAAATAATCATCATAAGATATATAATGACTTTTATCTATCAATAAACATTTCTTTATCAACTTCACTTTCCATGTTTTTTCCTGCACAAGGCTTGGCCACCACAATATGGTCTCATCAACCTCAACCGAACACAAAATGGATCGACAAAGATTACCTTAAAGTGCCTCAAGGGGAGACATACAAATCAAATACTAATAACTATTTTTATAAAAAACTCAACAAATCACAAATGTCTATCCCATGAACCACCAATGTTCAAAACACATGCTAGATGCATTTCTTCCAAAATATGATTCGACACTCCATTTGAAAATCTGTTAAAGGATGGTATGTCATGCTAAATTTTATATATGAACCCATTTAATTCTAAAGGAATTACCATAATCATGGATTAAAATAGGGGTCCCTCTTAGAAACAATAGTTTACAAAACACCATAAAGCCTCACAACCTCCTAAACATAAAACTAGCCCAACTCTTCCACTTTGGCCGAATCTCTGATTGGAATGAAATGAGATGACTTGGTCAGATGGTCAACCACTATCAGTTCTCCCTGGGTAATATCCATGGATTCTTGGGACCTGGAATAATCCAAAACCTCAAAACAATACTAGTTGTTCAAGATGATCTTTAAATCTTAAAAACTCATCTGCTCATGCTCTCCAGCTTGCACCCCTAAGTCCCCCCACTTCTGACTAGGACAATCCAATAGAAACAAATCACATTTTAATATAATATACTCAGGAGTGTCAAGAAATTAAAACATCCTCTATATCATCTCATGCGACTCCTAATACTCTGTAGGTTCAGCATTTCCCTAGAATGAGGGAGTCTTGATATTGAGGAAACCCTGAGGTTTTTCCTTTATAGGACATGGCTCATCTTTCTTAACCTGAGAAGGACCAAGCCAACTCCTTATCCCAATGCCTAGATAGCCTGGACCACTACCAACACTATAATTTGATCAATTTTAAAAGGAGAACTCCTTCTAGACTCTTCCCACAACTACACAATAACTCTTCGAGGTGGAATTATTCTAAAACAATCAATAACCACAAGAAAACCCATTAATAAAACCCTTCATAAAATTTTCTCTAATAGAAATTAATCTCAAACACAAATATAAATAAAAACACAACCAAATCCATCACAATAACAAGACCCAACCGACCACTCCACCCCCAGCCAATGACTTTGTATAATCTATAGATTTTACATCTCACCTAGAGTAGAAATAAAATCAAATCCCAATATCCCATTGTGACTCAGAACCTATCATGATGTGTGATATCCAGAAAACATACTTGAAATGAGAATCTCAATCCCTAATAATCCAAGATCTAGTAAATCTAGGCACTTTCCCAAATAATGTGACCCAGAAAGACAGTGACATACTCTGATACAATTTTTTCATGAACAAAGCTGGAGTTCCATTCAACCCAACACCCACCTGAGTCTATGGCATGGTCTGAAGGGCGTTTCCGATCTCCAAGGGCTAACAGAAAGTCCTTGGGTATAAAAAATATACATTCAAAATGATTTCACCTAAGAATATAATTATAATCATCCAAAAAAATAGAATTAAAATCCATTACATATAACATAACCAAGAAAGGTGGAATAATATTCAGGTTCAAATTTTGGAATTTTACCTAAAACCTTGAAATACTTAAATGAAAGGGAAACCAAAAAATGCCCCAAAAACTTCCATACAACATGAGGGTCATCACCCTCAATCCACCGCTACCAAAACCTATAACAAGTGAAACTCTAGTAGCAAGATATACCATTTCCACTGTGAAACATCTTTCACTTACCTAAGTCATATGTAATAAAGTCTACATACACCTAAAAGTGTATATTGGGTGTGATACAATGCCTAGTAGGATTCCACCCAAAGAAAAGATTCCATGCTAAAAAATTAGAAGATTAATTTCCATGAACATTTATATTCAATCACATTGAAGAATTTTTCAAAGGATATTTAAAGTAATCATTTTCATAAAAACATTCTTTCAAGATAAACCATTTTTCAAAAGAAATTTTCCTCAATGGAAAAAAATTAAAAAAGGTCCACCATTTACCAATGGTCAGCACCACATCACATATATAATGTCACAAGAGAGAACCATGGGAAACTACATAAGGGTAGCAAGAAAAAGTGAGTCTCTAAGAACCTCAAACATCAGAGATAAATATCCTCCAACTCAACTACCAAGATATTTTCCATGCTTGATCCACTAGGAGGGATAATCCCACAGACCTAGTGGTCTCCAAATAATAGGACAATCCCAACACATTCTCATGCATGATCCACTAGAAGGGATAACCCAAAGGGACTAGTGGTCACTGATAATATCAAATGCTTAGTTAGTGTTTTAAGCATAAATCATGCTAAGTGAATTGGGGCCTTTCCACTTCCAAGTTAACTAGATTAAATCCACTAGAAGAATTTGGGCATGCCACTTCTGAGTCACCAGTGTACTAGTTCCAGTGTTTCCACATAGATTCATGAGATTCCCTTTATGCTAAATTTTACATTTACATGTCGTATATGATAATACAATCAAAATATATGTCAAAATCACGAGAACATAAGGTAGTAACCTCTTTTCACAAGCCATCACTTGGAATCCACCATCTTCTATAAACCCAACCACTTAGCATTTTATAAACACCAAAAAAAATTTAAAACAAATTTCACACCACTTACACATTTCTTGAAACTATTTTAGCAATACCACAAGAAAAGAACACAATGAATCCATCAATTTAAATGGGCCAAGTCCCTTCTATATACACATAATGACCATGTTCATTTAAAATCATGCTTCAAATCGTTTACCAAATCCAAAAATCACATTTAAATGTGCACAACAAAAGATAACATGCCAAAAAAATCCATTTTCATTTGAAAACACAAAAATAAAGACATTCTTTCCTCAAGTGCCTTTGAAAACACACTTTTCTCACTGTTCACATAATCATGAAAACACTTACATTAAGAACCAAAATTAATCACATACAAACAATTACCATTTCCATTGAAAATACAATTTTCATAACATATGCATGTCCAAATCATTCCAAAACATTTTTATTTCCACACAAGAAAATCATAGAACATATTTATAAATCCATACATGTATATCTAAAAAATATAAAATTGTTATATTATAGAACCAAATACCTACTACTTATAAACATTTAGAAATCAATTAAAACAACGACCGAACCTCCACAAGACCCTATAAAGGTAGGATCAATCAAAATCTATCAATATCTTACCCAAAATAATTTGATCAAACCCCCATCTAGTTTAATAATCCACTGGAAAACAAGAACCAATGAAATAAGAAGAGAAAACACAAGAAAGAGGGATGAAAAGAGAGATAAACCACTTACTTTATATTTCAATGATGTTATGGGGTCAAAAACTCCCAGTTAATGAAGCATAAGAGGTCCAAAGAAGCTTAGAGGGAGATCAAATAGATTAAAATAACATTTAGGGTATATGGGAGGATAATTATGGTTAATTTACAAGTGGGAAAAGTGAAATTTTAGAATTATTTATGACATGGAAAATTTGCACGGTTTTCCCGAATGGTTTTCCAAAAATTGTGGAAAAAATGTTTCCCTCACTATCCAATAGGAGAAAGCCACACGATTATTCCAGAAAATTTCCAAATTGTGAAAAAACCATGCGGTTAGTCTCTATCCCAAATTAATAATAGCTATACAATCTCTTGGGCAAGGTCAAAGGGTTCGACAAACTATGCGTCAACTATGTGCCACATTTTTTCAAGCCCAAAACCTTTTTTTCACTAGAACACTTAGTAAAAATCCACAAAAAACATCAGATCAAAATAAAATCAATAAATACGTAAAAATGAAGACATTGATATGAAAACATCCTAATGAAAATGCTTCCTAAATGGTGTTTTTTCAATACAACACCTATAAATATGATGTAATTGCGCGTCTCAGAAGCTATATAAATACTTTCACTACTTCTAATACACCAAATGATAGAGTTTATTGTCCTGAGAGAGTTTTATTTTAGAGATCGTGATTTTTCCATGGAGGTATAAGATGGGTTTTAAAATTTACCCACTTTCCCCAACATTGATTTCTTGGCATACCCTATCAAATATCATCATCATAAATATCCCCATATGATGGGCATCAAGTTCTTCCCTCACAACCACCCACAATGGGACAATGTCGCACCAAAAATAATTAGAGAGGATAACATCTCCCACATTTGTACCAAACTGGACATCAACATCACCATAATACAAAGATGGTTTGAAAACTACAACATACTTAGGGATTCCAAAACTTCCAAGATGTTGTTCGCTACCATGGTCTTCAAACTAGTTCTAGAACTAGATCCCTCTATCATACATGGCATCACGTGGTGAGTGTTTCCAGGGTTTCACACCACTAATTACCATACCAATGGATTTCTCATGGAAATCATGTAGGATACGGATCACGTGAGGTATGAGGGGTGAGTGGTGGTTGGTTCAGCAGATGACTCATCATAAATAGCGGTTATAGAAGAGGAGGTTTTGGAGGGAGAGGGAGATTTGTGTGCAGCATATCTAGAGGATACAGTAAAAGGTTTTATTGTAGTTTCTATGCCCTATAACCATACCTTCTATTACGACTACACATACAAGTGGTTCAACACCCATCACAGTTTCCCCATCTGTTGCTTTAGGGTTCCCCAAATCAATTTTGAGGGTTCTTGAGTTGGTGTGTTTTAAAATTTTGAATTATATAGCCCATATTTTGATGTTTTATATTATTATCATTGTGATCATTTATGCTTATTTGATGAAGTTCTCAAACATCGATGGGGACACCTGTGACTCATTATATTTTTAATTCTCTTAACATGATATCTCGTGAAAAATTATATATAAATTATGTGATCATATTGGTTGTGTGATTGTTTGTTTTTGTGATTCGATATTCGAGATAAAATGAAATGGAAAGGAAAAAAATTGATAGAAAATTGGGGGTTTATTTCAACTAGGCGGGTTAATTTTATATGTTGTTGTCATATAATATTCATCACTGTAAAGAAGTTGGCTACACTCCTTCTTTATATTTAGTTTTCAATTGGTTCAATAATCAAATGAAAAGTTAAAAAGGTTCTATTATTCCATTGATTCAATAAATATAAAGTCATAATAGAACTAAACACCCACAAAATTCAAACAAACCCTAAAAAATCACTAAAAATTTCAAAAAAAAAAACAATATCCCTAAAAAATTATATTTAACTAGAAAAATCCTCCCTAACAATTTTCCTCCTTGAATTTCAAAAATGGTTCACCAATAACCATAGTAACTCAACCATTTTTCTTTTTGATGAATCTTCAAACATATCATGAATAAATTTGAAATTATTAGAGAGAAAAACAAATATTTTAATAAGTGTAAAATAAATACACCAGTATAGTTTTTTTCTATTTGACATGTTGTCCCATTATTCTAGGTTATTTGATAATTTGAATTCCATAATCATTACTAAAAAACCTGTTCAATTAAAAAACTGGGTTTGGAAAATAAATCAATAGGTAATTTAGTCTTCCAATTATATTTTAGATTAACTGATTCATACAGAACTTCAAATTTATACAAACACGAAGATATCCTTCATGAAAGATATTGCAACATAGTAACATGACAATCACCCTATATGAATGTCAAATGATATAATAAATTACTACATTCTAAATTAGTAACTATTTTTTTTACCAAAAACCATATAATGAGGAAGGAGATTTTAAGTACCATCAAATAAGCTATGTTTTTCATTTTTATCAATGGAATAAATTCCAAGGGAGTCCAAAAGATGAAATTGCATTGTCTCTAAGTCAGAAAAGTTGAAAAACAAGTGAAAGTTCATCAATGTGGGTGGAAAAACAAGTCCGAACTCTGCAAATTTTCATCAAAAAACATTAGTCATGAAATATATCAAGAAATCATGTAATTTAAACTCTTCCTTACATGAGATAATATTATCCTACAATAATATATTATTGAAATATATAAAACATAATATAGAATTTTTTTGTACATTAATATATTCCGGAAATTAATACCATGAGTACTGGATCAAGTATGTGTCTAGTCGCTGTTCTATAATATTTTTGATCATTCATAAGAGTTCTTGAAATCATGGTCACCATATGTGATTATGAAATTTTCATTCATATGTTACTGATTAATTGTCATACAATATCTTATTTTAAAGGATCCATATATAAGTACCTGACCTTAAACAGTACATAATCTTGAATTATGATAATAATTCCCATTGTAGATCTTTTCAAGTTTAGATTTTTAGATAACTAGGCCATAACTATTACATTATATCTCAAATATTACAAAGTAGACACTTATAATCAGTATCCATTAAAAAACACTGAAAAGAAAACAAGATTATTTTATTGATATAAATATTCTTGAAATCTTCCGTTCTCTTACCCTAACTTATATCTTGTGAAAATCATTTCAAAAACTTGGGATTAGCAAAAAAACTCAGTAAGAGTTATAAAATAAAGATGGAAAATACTAGTACATCATTACATACAAAACACAATCTCTTTAACATACCGCATGAAATCATAATATTTATGAATAACACATAGTAATGAAAAATCATAAAGGTAACCTTTGGAATCCGTAACATACTTATGTTGTAGCATTCACAACTATGTAGGGACTTACATTTAGAATATACATCAGAGTATATTCCCTAAATATCTTAAGAGAAACAATAACATTTTCTACCACCCTGTTACCCAATTCATTGGAGAGATACTTTGGGCTCACCCACCTAATTCTTATCATAGAACCACCCATATATGAAAAACAATGCCCATGAACCATAACACAATCATAACACATGAACATGTATAATGTAAAAAAAAATTTCCACATTGCAATAAAAATATAAAAATTTCAATATATTGACACAATAAATACACTCATAAAACTATTTTAAATAAAAAAATATGTAAAAATAATATATGGTATTTATTTTCTTTTAAAAACCATTACGACTTGTTAAGGAATCCAAATATCAAATAATGCTCAGAGAGGTGGAAAGGTTATTTTCACCATGTATGTTAAAAAGAAACATTATTTTTGTCATTTAGTAAAAATATTCGTAGAGAAAAGATTCCTTTTGAATAAAATTAAAATTAAAAGGGGTTTACACACCATATAAAATAATTTTGAGTATAAATCCATGTATTCCTCAATAAAAGAATATTGAGATAAAGTCCCTTACCTCGTGTTCGACTTGACTTGTTCATTCTTTAATCTCCTAAATAATAAACTAAAGTTATTTTACATTTTCTTAAGAGCCTTTTTCGAGTTTATTATTGCTTTGATATTACTTATTACCATGTTATAAATATTACATAATCATTTATGTTAACAATGGACGTTTTTTTGATATTTGTTATTTAAGTCGAAAATAAAATGTTTATAATTACAAGTTTTCAATGTGGTCAAAATTCCATTATATACAGAATGATATTAATGATTCAGATAACATATATATCATATATATAAATTATATATATATATATATATATGTATTTATAATAGTACATAACATTTGGAGATAAGAAATTAAATGCACTGTTCATGGTGACGGTAAGCTGTACGTATGCATGAACGCTACTTTCATGACTATTTCATATTTATTGGAAAGAAAAATTAATGATACATAGGTATAATATAATTCCAGTATAATATCTTATTTAATTTCAGTAACTCCATCCTTTATATGTTCCACATATGACATTAATGAGTCATATAACTTGGAGGGGGCAGTAGTCCGCACTTCCACAAATGAAATTATCATATTTACCCATTATGGAAACCATAAAGGTATGATATAAAGGAAAAATAAAAAAATCATAGTAAAAATATAAATATAATATATATCAAATATTAATAAAGTTTAATCATAATTCCCTCCATGATAGGCAGTAAGAGATAATTGAACAATCATCGATTTGTGAGGCAGTAGTTCCTCGTCCAGAGAAATAGTATGTTCGTATCCATTAGATAGAGGTGTGTGGAAGTTTAGTTCATATACTTATCATAAAAACAACCTAGTATATTTATGAAAATGGTGTTTTTGTGTAAAAAGTAATAATTAAAACATAGGGAGTGAAGAAGTAAAATAAAAGATGAGAACTTGGGGGAATACGTTACCTTTAAATCGGGTAACTGCCTTTGGTTGGAACCAAATGGATTTCTTGAAGTGACGTCTGCCTAAGATAAGGCTTCTATGAGAAATATAGGGATGTTGGGAGACTATTTGGGTAGCTATGGACGCGATAAAAAGGCTTGAGAGGTGTGAGTAAAGGGTTGTAGGTCTTGTCCTTTTTTAAGAGGGAGGAGGGGATCTTTTGGAATGTTTGAAAGTATTATTTTATTATAAAATTATTTTTGGTTTCAAAAGGTCCAAAACTCAATAAAATATAATATAAGATGAATATAAGTCGAAATAAAATCATAAAATAAAAACATTGTAGATTTTGGATATTTTTTAATGCTTATCTTGTTTGTTTAACCCTTTGTTAATTATTGAACTTTTACCGTATCCTCTTATATATTCATACTATATGGTTAATATATTTACTATAAAATTTCAAGGGACCCAAAATGAATCATTAATGAAATTTGTAACATCATATATGTCATTTTTCTGAATATTATATTTTTAATATTATTTTATCATTTAATAAAATATTAATTGTTTTAAAAACTCATTTATGTCAATTTGTAAACTATTCAAATAATGAAATTGAAAAAATATATAAAAACATTATTTTTTAGAAAAACCTTCATTAATTCAAATATAAGAATTTATTATTATCCCTAAAATTCTTGGAAGGCATAAAAAGTTTAAAAATAAATTTATTTTAATATTTATAATATCATTTATTTGAATATTTTTTTAATGAAGCAATTACTCCATCACCATTGTGTCATAATTAAAAATATTTTATTAAAGAATAAAAATTTTAAATAAAATACCATGATGTAGGAAATCTTTTTATATTTACAAATAATATTTATAGTCAAAGAGATAATTTATATAACCCCATATAATATAATTTTTAGTAAAAATATTCCGGTTTATAATATTTTTATTTTTACTTTCAATAAAAAGTTATTAAGGTCATTATGTTACGAAAGTTGATTTAAAACGAAACAATTCTCAAAAAAGTATTTTTTTGGTTGGCCATTACTCATTTAATAAGATTAGAACAAGTTTTAAGGTAATTTTATATTATTATAATATTATTTTTACCTTGAATTACCCTATTTACCTTTAACCGCGGTAAATAAAAATCAAAAGTCACTATTCACAAAAAAATTATTTTCATCTTATTGAACCACATTTTACTTACTTATAACAACCATGTATGTCAGATTTTGTTGATTTGATTCATAGAAGTGGTAAAATTTCATTTAAATGAAAAAGTCAGTTTTTTAACTAATATGATGTGTTTTCAACTATTCATAAAAAATGAGCGTTTTAAGAAAAATAACTAAAATTCACCCAAAGAAAATTTTGACATTAAAAATTCAAAAATGATTTATATTTTACCAAACTCAAAACATAGATGTTTCATTAATTAATTTTTAATCAATTTCTGTTGTCAAAACAAAAAAACATATTTTTAAGAAATAATAACTATCAAAAGATTTCCACTTGTTTATGTCCAATTTCAAAGTGAAATTACTTGAAATGACCCACGTTGGATTAAATGGTAAAAATATAATACAAATACACATTAACCAAAATAAAAATAACAATCTAACTATTTAAATAAATTATATTAAAAAGTATTTTTGAATTAAAATGCAGTATTTTACACTATTCATTAAAAATGAACTTTATCAGAAAAAAACTAAATTTTACCCAAAGTAAATTTTGATGTCCCAATTCTAAATAAGACTTTTATTTTTTCAAATGGAACATATAAATGTGAAAAGAAACTACATTTAAATGGGCTTTATGATCAAAAGGTGGTAAAATGACCTTTTAAAAATATTAGAGTTTTTCATGCATTAAAATATGATTCATTATTATTTTGAGCCTCTAAAATTTATTAAATAAATGTAAAAACGTTTAACAAACATGTATAATAATATTGTAGTAAGTTTTGTTCTTTCCCACCAGTACAATGTCTTGACATTAACTACCATTTAAATTAATATTGTATTATTATTTATTTTTTAAGTATGACTTAGCATTGTGTGAAAATGAGATTTTAGAGAAACCCATTGTTGTGTGTCGGGTACGCCATAGATCGTAGCATCCCATTTAAAGTAAAATTAAACTTTAATTCACAAATATTAATAAATATGAAAATATCATATTCTTTATTTACCTAGGTTTTTACGTCCTTCCCCTCTTTTGGGAATTGCGTCCCCTCAATTCTATTCACTTATCAAATAAGTGGGGGGTATTTATCCCTCATAGAATTATCAGATTCTCATGTTGCCTCCTCAACCATATAGTTTTTCCAAAAAACCATTACCTGATTAATTACCTTATTCTGCAACACTTTCTCTCTATGGTCAAGAATCTGGACTGGTTATTCCTCATAAGAAATGTTCTTTTCCAACTGAACTACCTCTGGACTCAAAACATGAGATGGATCTGGTATATACTTTCTCAAAATTGAAACGTGAAAAAATTGTGTACCTAGGATAAAAATAGAGGTAAATACACTTTATTGGAAACTAATCCAACATTATCTAGGATTTCATAGGGTCCAATGAACCTCAAACTCAACTTTATTATTTTACCAAACTGCATCACATTTTTCCATGGAGAATCTTTGAGAAAGACATGATCAACTACCTCGAAAAAAAGATCCTTCCTCCAGTTTTCCGCATTACTCTTCTGCCTACTCGGTGTTGTTCTTATGTGCTTCTGAATTAACTGAACATTATCTGCCATATATTTTTCCTATTTTGTCCCATTCAGTTTCCTTTCACCTACTTTATCTAAAAAATCTAGAGTTCGACACTTCTTTTTATATAATCTCTCAAATGGAGCCATCTGAATACTAAAATGAAAAACGTTATTATATGAAAATTAAAAAAAATAAAGATGTTGGTCCCAACTTCCCTTGTAATCCATTTATCATGCTCATATCATATCTTCCAATTTCATAATTGTTCATTTTGACTACCCATCTGATTGTGGATGAAAATTTGTACAAAAATTTAATTAAGTACCCAACGACTTCTGAAGTCATTTTCTGAAGTTAGATGTAATCCTATGATCACGATCCAATAAAATGGATAGGGGAACTCTATTCAACGTAACTATCTCTTTAACATACATCAGATAAAGATGATATAAAGATAAATTATTATGAATTGGGAGGAAATGTGCAGATTTAGTCAATCGGTCTACAATAATCCAGATTGCATTATTATCTTGATAAGTCTTTGGTATTCCCATGAAGAAATCCATGGACACATTCTCCCATTTCCACTCTGGCACCGGTAAAGGCTGAAGCATCCCATTCAGTAACTACCAATCTTCTTTAACCTTTTGACAAGTCAAAAACTTCACATTAATGTTGGCAATTTCTCTTTTCATTCCATCCCACTAGTAATACTCTCAAAGCTCTCTGTACATCTTAGTACTGCCAAGATGAACTGAAAATGAAGATCTAGGAGCTTCACATTACAACTCTTTCTTCAACTGTGAATCACAAGGAACATATAATATTTTCAAAAACCTCAAATCACAATCTTTATCAATGTTAAATTCAGGTAAATTACCCTTGTGAACCAACTCTTCCATTTTCTACAATTCACAATCTTCTTTTTGCACTTACTTAATTTTGTCAGCTAGGGATGTTTTCACTAACACCTGAAACAAAACAGAAGAATTTCCTACACTAACAACTTCTATACCAAAGTTCATCAAATCAATAATCACATGATCTTGTTCCAAATGTAACATTGTTAATGTATAATTACTTTTTCTACTCAAAGCATTAACCACTTTATTTTCCTTTCCTTGATGGCAATGAATCGTGCAATCATAATACTTGATTAATTATAACCATATCCTCTGTCTTAGGTTCAATTTTTTTGAGTGAATATATATTTCAAACATGTATCGACAATATATATTTTACATTTCACTCTATATAGATTATTCCTCTAAAATTTTACAGCAAAAACAACAACAGCTAATTCCAAATCATGTGTAGGGTAATTTAACCCCTGAGGTTTCAAATGATGTGAAGCATATGAAATTACTTGATCATTCTACATTAGGACACAACCAAGTCTATTCAATGAATCATCACTGTAGATAATAGATTCACCATCTCTGGAAGGAAATTCCAAAATTGGAGCATTCACCAATCTTCCATTCAATTCCTGAAAACAGTCATCACTTACTTCTTTCCAAATGAACAAAACTCATAGTCGAGTTAACTTAGTCATTGGGATAGATAACAATGAAAATGTTTCCACAAACTTCCATTAATAACCTAATAAACCATGAAAATTTCAGATCTTGGTTATATTTGTGGGTCTTGGCCATTTTTTAACAAATTTTGTTTTATCATGATCGATATTTATACCATTTTTTAAAACCATGTGACCATGGAATGTAATCTGTTGTAACAAAAACTCACAGTTGTTTAATTTCTCATACAATTTATTTTCTTTTAAGGTTTTTAAGACAACCCTTAAATGAATTTCATGCTCTTCTTTACATTTTGAATAAACCAAAATATCATAAATTAACACAACCACAAACTTATCCAATAACTCATGTAAATTTCTATTCAAATGATCCATGAATACTGCAAGTGCATTGGATAACCCAAAAATCAAAACTAAAAATTCATAATGGCCATATCTAATACGAAAGGAAGTCTTTGGAATATCTTCTTCCTTTACTTTCAACTGATGGTACCCTGAGCTCAAGTCAATCTTCGAAAAATGCTGAGCTCCCTGGAGCTAATCCTATAAATCATTGATATGAGGAAAATGATACTTGTTCTTAATAGTGATGTTATTCAATGCTCTATAATCAATGCAAAGTATCATTCAACCATCTTTCTTTTTAAATAACCAGACAGTATCACCCAATGGTGCTATGCTAGGTTGAATGTAACCTTTATCAAATAACTCCTCCAATTGGTTCTTTAACTCTAAAAGTTCAGTTTGATCCATTTGATAAGGTGTTTTTAAAATTGGATTAGCATAAAGAACTATGTGAATAGTAAATTCAACTTCTTGATCAGGTATTATACTAGGAAACACATCATAAAAGACATCAAGATACTCATTTACCACTAGAACAAAATTAATTTGAAAAATTCCTTTTTTTCAACAATATTTGAAAGATAACATTCTTTTCAATATTTTACTAGTTTCTCAGCTTCCTGATATGTTATCAAAAGTAAGGGTTCATTATTGTACAATGAATAAAATTATTTTTGATAATAAACCTCTTTAGTTCTGCAGTCAATATCAACATGATAAACGGAATGCCAATCCATACCCAAAATAGCATCAAAATCTACTAGAGGCAAAACAATAAGGTTTTTTGGTAGATTCTTTTTGCACATAAGGACATGAGGGTTCTTATAATTTCTTTTTGTCTTAAAATTTACTCATGGTTTTTTTAACATAAGTTCAGGATTCAAATCATGAGAAGGAATTCCCAATTTAATAGAAAACATCTCAGAAATAAAAGAATGTGTATAGCCCGAATCAAACAACACATTAGCATAATATGAATAAACAAACATTGTACCTGATACTACTCTTTTTGATGGACCAACATCTTCTAAAGTTGGTGAAAATAATTTATCCACCCCCTTCTGCCTGTAGTCTTGATTCTTTGCTATAGTTGAGTTCTTTGTTGGATAGTCATTTACATAATGACCAATTTCATTGCACTTAAAACATTTTACTAACTATAAATCATATTTTTTTCTTACCCTCACACTGATCTTTTTTAGTGAAATTATGATACTTATGTCCCATTTTACCACATCATAATTACTTAATATATTTCAAAATAAATTTCCAATATGCTTTTTATGAAAATTTTCAGAAACTGTAAACTTTAGTTTCTTACCATCAGACTTTTTTGAAGAGTTCATACCTTTTGTCTGCCATATCGTCCACTTATTCTATTGTTTTTAAAAGAAATCCTAATCATTGACAACCTCTATTTCCACCTTCTCTTCTCATAGAACATGTTTTTAATAACTTTTCAAATCATAAGAAGCTAAATCCCTTTGATACATTGGATTTAATCCTGAGTAAAAAATAGTTGATTTTACTGTTAAGATCTCTTAAGAAATTTAGAGAATACCTTTCTAGTAAAGAGAATTTTGATTTTTAAGAAGCCACTAAGTAATTATCCTACCGCAATTCTAGGAATTATTTTTCCATCCTAAGAAGAACCACCTTAGGAAAATATTTCTAAAGAAACATACCTTTGAATTCATCCCAATAAAGACCATCAATCTCTTCACTATCCATGATATTTTTTACCGTCCACCACCACTGATTGGCTTCACCTTCAAAACAGTAAACATAAAGACTAACCTTTTGATGTTATGAACACCCCATCACATCAAATATATTCTCCAATGCTTTAATCCACCCTTCAACTAGCCCATGGTCAGATTATCCTCTGAATGATGGGGGATTATGCCTCATGAAATGCTCCACTATTAACATGTTCTATTATGGTTGATTTGGCTGCTCTCATGCATGGATACCACCACCATTTATAGAACGAGTCAATTGTTCCATCCCTTCAACAAACTTCTCAGTTCCAATTTGTAAGAACCCGGGTTTTTAGAATGGGACAAAATCCCGACCCTGTTTGAATTTTTGACTTGTCCCTAAGAAAACGGGAGGAATTGGGAAATTTCTGAAAATTTTCAAACAACACGCTGTGTAATTTAAATACATGCCGTGTATATGTTAGGTAAGTTATTGTCCATGTGCTCGCCGAGTACATGCCGTGTGGTGACTGTGTAGAAATTTCTTACTACACAGTGTGTAGTTTTCAACACGTCATGTACCCGTAACCATGTGGAGGCCATACATGGTGTGTAGGCCTGTTTGCTGGGTTGATTTGTTTAACCAAGTACACGTTGTGTTCCTCCTAGAAACGCTGTGTATTCTAGCCGTGTATGAGAGGAATACATGACATGTGGGTAAGTCAGCGAGGAAGAGAAGGAAAATGAACCACACACCATGTACCCCTAGGTACACACCGTGTACTCATGTCAGCCGGTTCTGGAAAGTATGTCGGAAAAATTCAATCCACTTTAAGAACAGTAAAATGATACACGACCTGTAGTTCTAAAGTACACACGTTTTACTTATTTTTCCTTTAAAATGGATAGTAGCCTCGTATTGAGGGAGAACCTCAATATTTTGGCTGGATGGAGTGGCGAGAGATAGGCAGAACTTAATTCCTCTCTCGAGTCTTTGTCTGATGTCTGTTTCAAACACTGATTAATGCATTGGAACCCCCACAGTAAGGCCTCAATTTATTTTGAGTCATTTTGTTTGATTTCTGTTCTAGAACGAGTTATATGGGTTAGAGTGGTTTTGATTCTTTTGTATATCTACCACGTATTAGACTTAATTAGAGGCTGTTACCAGAGGAGTAGCATCGTACGAGTATCAGGTAGGTTATGCAAACCTTTTTTTGTGTTTTCGTGGTCATTTGGGTGATGCGGCCTTCGACGCATTTTCAGGTATTTTGATCGGGACCCATTTTTATCTGATACCTTTGGGTATGCTCTGTTACCAGTTTTTCTTGAGCGGGGCCGGGCGAGGGGTCGTTGCTCATCAGGGCATTTTGGATGGGGGATGGAAAAATGGTTATATTTGAATTATAATGTTTTAAACTATTGAGTTTATTTTATTGAACTTGATAAATATTTGTTAGAGGCATTCAAGACCTCAGTGTTGGTATGGGACAACACCTTGCATAGTGAAATTCAACTCTTTAGATTGTTTTTCCTGTTTATGTGTTCTGTTTAAAGAAGTTATATATGAAATTTCTGAATTGCATATGCTGTAACCTTTGGGTTGTGTTGGGAATGGCTGTCACATACATAGATTATTTTAAATTTATTTTTATTTTAATTTCCTTTAATGCTTTGTTTTGGGGGTTTCCAATGGTTTTATGAAGAATATGTGAGTTTTCGTAAAATGGGCCAAACCGTGAGCCCAATTCCAGATTTAAAAATAAATTTTGATTCTTTTATAACTTATTAATTTTTTAATATTTTTCACTCATTCAAAATATTAAATGACATCCCCTGATATATTAACACTAAAATTAAAATATGGAGCCTTTGGAAATCCATAACCATGGTTTAGTTGGGTTTTTAGTTAGGGAATTAGGACTGCCCGAAATCCCATTTTCTGCATTAAAAATATATTTTAATTCTTTAATATCTCTTTCAATATTTGCATGTTTTCGGTGATTCCGAGCCTCATATGCGGCCATTACACCCAGACGAGCCCCCAGCCTCTTTACCCCCCTCTTTGGATCTCTTAGGATCGCGATTTAGGGACGAACATCTTAGGGTTTCTAAAATCGGGCAGATTTGATGAGGTATGTTCATTCAATCATAAATCTCTCAATTCATACTCTTTTCCCTCCATTCCAATTCCTAAATGACCTAATAATTCTTATGAGAACATCCCTTGAGTTTTGGCCGTTTAAATTTCAGATACTGGTGTTTTGGGGAGATTCATTCTAGATTTCTCAAGTAAGTTTGTCCATTTCTTTTACCCTTTCAAATTGATTAGGGTTTCATTCTATTTGTTTTAGGGTTTCCTCCCTTTTTATTGAAGTGAACAATGACCAGTGGGTAGGGGTTCAAACCTAAGGTTTATCCTTGAGTTTTCTTCATCCAATTTTCTATTTTTAGGTTTGATCTACCCTTCTTGAGTTGCGGCGGTGGTGCGTTTGTGTTTTCGCACAAAGGATTCAATGGTTTCATTTGATTTGGTAGGTGATTCCAATGTTGATGCAATCATTGTTTATTAGAATGCTGTATTTATCATATTTTCAAATTTATATAATTTTATTATTGCTGAAAAAATTGGTTCTAATGATGTTTCCATTGCAATTGAATTTAAAATGCCAATTTGGTGTGAAATTGGGGGTTTTCCAAAGAAGTGTTTTGTTTGTTTATTTGGGGATGCCCTAAAAATACTTAGTTGTTTTTATTGATCTGTAATAAGGTATAAAATACTGTTTATAATGTTTATTCCCTTTGGTAATTGCTGCAAAAAATGGGTTTTAATTGTGTTTGTAAAGAAAGTGAAGTTTTGGTTCCACTTTTGTGTGAAAATGAAGGTTTTACAAAGATAACACTTCTTGTTTAACATGAGGATGCCCAAAAATTTATTTGTTGTTTTAATTGATATTTATTGGACTGAATTTACTGTTTTGGTAACTTACAATTGTGAACATCGTGTACAAGTGGGTTTCTTAAGGGGTTTTGTGTGCAAAACTACACGAGATTTCGTGAAATTGATTTATTCAAATTCAAAGAGTTTGTTGTGTGTTTTAAGTGGTATAAAATGAGATAGCTACTATATTTGGTGTATTTGACCAGTAGTGGTGTTTTACATTAAAATGTATGTGTGTTAAATCCTGAAATTGTTTGAGCACAAAGGGGGAAGCCCGGGTACCTAGGTGGGGCGGATTTGTACTAGTACGGCTAGTGGACCGGATGGGTTTTGTCCCTGTTTCACTTAGCATTTTGATAACGACAACTCTAACTAAACTATGTGAATGATGATTGGGGACCACTTGGTTATCGGTATGTTCCCTACTAGTTACTCGTGCACGAGAAAGGATTTTACTATGGTTACATTACACTGAGGTACGAGGTACATGTGGCCTGAGACTATCTAGTGCCTAGGGGTGTTCCCGGTTTTGTTGCTCAGTGGATTTGTGGTATTTTCCCTTGTTTTTGGGTGTCTTTGGAATTATAATGCAGTATCTAATATTCCTATTTAAATGTGTTAACATTCTGAAAGTTTTATCCTGATTTTTTTTTTTCAATTTAAAGTTTCATTTCGTGGAATTTGTCACCGCTTTTAATTGCATATTAAAACTGCTTGCTTTTTCACCTTGTATTGCATGCACCTTGGAATCATAGGGTGGTATCCTATTGGGCTTTGGCTCACACCCTACTTACACCTCTTGGGTGTAAGTAGACCTTTTTTTTGACCAAGGTAAATGAAAGGCTAAGGGTGATGGCGGTTCAGTGTGTTAGTCCTCATCCTTGGGGCAGAGTAGTGGAGACGACTTGGGGGTGATGACCCCTTGTCATGTGGAGTCCATGGGGCTGTTTTGTATCTGTTCCATTGTGTCTTTGGAACATTTTTATTGACTCTAAACCTATGTATTCAGTTCTGGTTTTTGTTTAAACATCGTTTGGTATAAATTTTTTAGATTCAGTTTATTGATTGTTTTTAATGGTCTATGCCTTCAAATTCAGGTAAATCATTCCCAAAACTAAATAAATGATACCCGAGCACTTGTGCCATCCCGTGGGGATAGGGAACGCCCTTCGGGTCATGTCACGGGCTGGGTTTGGTGCCGGTTTTGGTGGTGACCAGATTCGGTTCGTGACAATGGCCCAGATATTCATGAGTGATGCTGATCACAGGTTGGGCTTGGGCCGGGGTTACGTTGGGTAGTTCAAACCATGTGATTGGGCCTCATGGACATCGGTTTGAGGCATAATGACTTTCAGGTTGGGCATTAACCGAGTTACTGGGATGGAAAGGCCATCATACTTGAGCGGCATGGTTGTAGGGAGACGAGGTGTCAGAGGTTTTGTGGTTTGGGTACTATTTCGGTGATTACCGCTCACCCAGAAACATTGAGTAGTGAACACAAAGAGATACTCCGTGATGAGGTGGTTTTGACCACTCATGTGGGTAGAGGCCCCTGTTAGTTGCGGTTTTGGTTCTATTGGTTGGGGTTGCTTGCCAAAGGAAGCCACGTGGGAGGTGAGGAGACTTCCAGTGATAACATTGAGGCTATCGGGTTGGGGGCAGAGGCTCACCGTTATTTGAGGAAAGATATCGCTGTCCCTCCGAATACCTTATTTGAAGGCAGAAATCGCTGGTCCACCTGCTAGCCAATATAGTTAGACCATCTATATGTGGGATCACCACCCATATTCATAGCTAACCCAACCACCCAATTTTTATTGTCCCAATTATTTTTTATTCTCTAATAAATAATCAAATAAAAAATTTAAATAGTTAAAATATTTATAAAATGGAAATAATGAATCAAATAAAAATTTAAAAAAATGAAGACTTTACAAAAATATTAAAAAATTATTAATGAAATAATTATTAATAAAAATGAATAAATTTAATCTAGATATATTAATTAGAAAGAGTAATAAATAGTATATATTTTATAAAAAATAAAAAATTAATAAAATGTAATAATTAAACAAATAAAAATTAAAAATGATAAAATTAAAAAACTATTAAGATTTCTATTAATGAAATAATTATTAATAAAAATTAATAAAATTAATATATATTATAAATTATATATAAAATTATATTTTGAATATAAATATTGAGAATGAATAAAATGAAATAATTTAAAATATATTAACATATTCTTCATTTTTTAAATATTTGTTAAATTTATTGAGATTTTAATTAAATTTCACTCATTTTAACATGTAATAATTTAATATTATTTATTAGTTGATAATTTATGGTTTTTGTTTACTATTTTTATAATCTATAGGTTTCAAATATTAATATATTTAGTATCTTTATAATTGATTCAATTGTAATTTTTTTTATACATAAATAATCACATATATATTGTAATATAGAAATTTAGTCATGTATATATTTAAAATATTTCATTAAATTAGATTTATATAATACAAAATATCCTTTTCTATAACAAATAAGCAATATATTTAGTGAAATATGGTTTATAATTAAAAATATTGACTAATTGTTTTGGGTAATGAACATTTAATTGAAGGTTATTTTTTAAAATTTAAGATATACTAAACGTGTGTTACATTAATTTAACAAATACATATACACAATTAATGAATTTTTATATTGAACACACACACAATATTACTGTAATCTGTTAAATTTTTAATATTATTTATTCATTAAAAAATTTAATTATTATTTTTATATTTTTGTACTTTCAATTTTTCATTCATCAATATTTTTGTAATCGTACCCATCTGTAATATTTATTTACATATATTTATTCATTAACATTTAATGTTATTAATATGGTTGTAGTTTATATAATTAATACGTATTGATTTTCATTTTTACATATGTAATTATACAAATTCATTTTTTATTTTACATTAATAATCTATATAATTAATAACAATTATTCATTTTTTAAATTTATTCATTAATAATATAATTTATTTCATTAATATAAGTCTCATATTTTATAATTCAATTTTTCAATTTAACATATATAAAATTTATTATTCACACACACGCACACATTAATTTCACACATATATTTTCCTATTTAATGCAATATTATATAGAAACACAAACAAAAAAGAATAATTTTGAGTTTCTCTACTCCGAGAGGATGACTCATAGGGTTTACTAGGGTTTGGTGTTCCTAAGGCTTCCTATGTGTGGAACCCTTTCACTAAGTTCGGGTAGAAGTTTGATTTCTCTCATGTGGTGAAAATTCTTGATAGGCTTGTGGGATAAATTGAGCAGATGTACATCTTTAACAACTTCAAGGTCTCCCAAATCCCTCCATCTTGTTCAAATCACTGTCCAATCTTCCTTAGCTTATTTGTCATATCTAAGAATGGCCACCATGATAAGTTATTTAAAATTTAACGTCTATAGATCAATAATAGGGAGTGTGAAAGGGTGATTTTTTAAGATGGGATTAAAATGGATCTAATGTTCATCATAAGTGATGATAGTTAGAATATAAGATGATTTTATGGAGTGGCAGAGAATCCAAACTTTTTATTCTCACATTGATCATATTATGAAAAGGATGAAGAGTATTTATTCTATCCCTCTTTCTAATCCAATCTTTTATAATATTTCCATTCATGAATTAGACCAGGATTCAACCCTCTATAATAAGAAGAGATTTTGGTTCATTTTAGTGTGAAAATCTAAAAATAAAGAATGTGTCTTGAATAGAAAAAATTTTCATTATAAATCCTTATATATGCATTAAAATAATCTAATCCACCATCTAAAAATTCTTGATGAAAGAGATATTAGTAATGTGGTAGATATTCATGAATAGATCCTTCAATTTTTCCATGATCTTTATACTTCTCATGATTCATTTCTTCCTTGTGATATTTCAAATTGTATCCTTCTAGTTGTATTAGATCAGATGAACCACCACCTTTCTAAGGAAATCAAAGACAATGAAATATTTGTATCATTCAATAAAATCCTCTACATGACTACTCCTAATCGAGATTGATTTCAAGCTCCCTTATTTAAAAATTTATGACATATTATTGGATCTGATGTTAAAATTTAAATTAAAAATATATATAATGGAGAAGTTAATAATGTTAATTTCAATGATACTTTGTTTACTTTATTCCCCAAGTTGGAAAACTCTACCTAGAACTCAAATATTAGACCCATCAGTTTATGTATGGTTTCTATAATTATGTTCCCAAATTTAGGTCAACTATATTTATAGATGTATCTTCAACATTTTTTTGAATACAAGGGTTATTTTTTCTGATGAAACTCATTTATAAAAATTTTATTTATTCCCATGTTATTTTTCACTCCATGGTAATGAGATAAACTTTAAAAAGTGGTATCATAGTCTGGAATCTTCACATGATTAAGGCCTATTCCAGGGATGATCAGTTCTTAGTCCATTTGGTTAAGTATAAGATGGGGTTTGGTTTGATGTGGTTTGATATCATCATATGATGTGATACAAATTATTTGTTTTGTATTCAGATTAATGGTGGTCTTCCACAAATTTTTTATCCCACCAATGTTCTTTGATAAGGGTTGAGATGATAAAGGATATTATCAAAGAATTGGCACAATCGATGTTTTCTGACATGAAAAGATTGTTTTATGCTATTGATCCCACTCCTCCAACTCCACCTATAGTTCTCACTCCCCAACCTCCAACTGTAGATCTCACTCCTCCACTCCAATATATCCTACTCCGACACCTCCTCCTCTGCAAGTTCCCATTTTTGTGCCTTATATGTTTAGGATCCCCAACCGAATATTGTTTCCTATGGGATTATATAATATATTGGATATTTCATTCATCATCAATAGATAGGGAGTGATAATCATAGAGTTACTATAAAATATTATATATATATATATCAAAAAAATACACATTTCTATAGATGATGTAAGTACAATTGGAAAAATTATCAGCCATTTTTTGGTCTATCCATCTAGACTTGTTCAACAAATTACTATTAAGGTTTGTTTAGATTATATAATTTTTTTCATATTGGTTTTAATTTTTTTTATTTGAAATTTTATATAGTTATTTATATTTTTATCGGAATACTTTATAGGAAAAGACATACTATATAGACAACAAAAAATATATGCTGATATGTCATCTAATACAACCTATTCTACCTTGAAAAGATTACCAACATATTAAAATTTGTTGTTAGATGTTTATGAAATTCCAGTGGAAGATGATTTTTTTTTCCATTAGATGGGTTTGACACTTTTAAAAAAAGGTATCGTGGATCTTGCAACTAGACACAAGTTGTACATCAACATGATGCAACTCTTTTCCATGTATGTTGGCTATCAAACATCTTTTTGTTATTCTATTTTATTGAAACATTTTTCTATTGTCTTTTATGTTATTTATATTGATTAAATTTTTATCTTGAATGATATGACATGAGTATATGGATTTGTAAACCCACAATTTGTTTAACCAATAGCGTGGATAATATATCATGTACAAAGAATACTTTACACTGTATAATGACTTCAAAAGAATTCAATTATTCGTTGTTGGATGCTTCCATATCTCAAGATTATGAAACATATATCTCTTAATGTTTTATATATTATAAAATAAAAATCACTAACATTATAGGTTTTTTGTATATTACTGTCTATTAGATGTTGTCTATTTAATGCCCTAGAGATAAGACATTTTAGTATATATCCTCTATTCATGGTTATGTGTGTGATTATTTTAAGAATGGTCTGAACACATAATTTTAAATGTTTTAATACAATCTTATTTTATCATGGAATTTAAATTAATTTCATACATATTATTTAAAAACATGGCATGGAATTTATTTAGAGATACAAAAAGAAAAAGATCCCAAATATCAAATATGTTTAAGAAAATACGACTTTTAATTTTCAATTACTACATTTTGTCTATAAGTAAATAAAATATTATTTTGAATTGAAATATTATTTTTAAACAAAATATTCATAAAATGGATTAAATGAATTTGAATACTATGTTATGTTATTTATGTTTTAAGTAATTTCAACAAGGCCACTTTTAATGTTCATGAACGATAGATATGATTATAAAATTTCCTTTAATCATTCATTAATTTTATTAAAAATACATTTCTAATGATATATTTTAATTTTTTATATTTTTTATCACCCTAGTCCTTATACTAGACAAGATATAAGACATTTAAAAAGTTAATTGGAAAATTATTTCAGAGGTCTCATTAGGTTTTATTTCATTTTTCTATATATTATAATGTTAAATGATCAAAAATGAAATTTTTTATGTAGCAGATGGTTCTATTCTTTTGGTTTCTAGTATGATATTTCATTGTTATAGAATTTTATTTATTTATTTTTTTTAAAAAATATAGGCAAGTTATGAAATAATTTGTGAGATAATTTTTCTATGTTTTCCTATATATAATATACATGTAAAACATTTTAGTCTGATTTTGTACATTTTTTTCATAGCTGATAAGAAAACAAAAAAATAAGATTTATCACATCGATTTTTTATAAAAACAAATGTGATTAATGGTTTAAACATAAGTTATTATATAAATGATGTGAAAAAATATTAAAATAATTTTTTGGAGATTTTTTACCATGTCAGTTATCAAAATAACTAATGTGGTATATATTTTATCACATAGGTTTTCCTCAAACTGAAATGATATTATATTGTCCAAATATGTTATTTTATAATCATATCGGTAAAAAATCTCCAAAAAGTGAATTTTATTTTTATTTTTAACATTTATTTTTATAAAAACTGATGCTAAAATACAATATAATATACTTTATCATAACACTTATAGGAAAAAATGTGATACATTATTTATAATGTTTTATATATAAAAAATGACATTATAAATTATTTATCATGTCAGTTTTTCATAATCGATGTGACAAACATCATTAATATTTTGTATTTATAATGTTTTTTGTTTTTAAATGATTTTAAAAACATATTTATAACATCACGTATAATAACATCATGGGGGTAACCACCATTAAAAAGAAACTGGTGTGAAAATCCATTTTTTAATTAGTGACCGAATGATCGGTATGACTCAAAGTATGTGTTTTCAGTTTAAAAATGACATTGTAGTAAAAAATAGTTTCACTCTTTGAAAAATAGAAAAAAATCAGGTTATCCTGATATTTGAGTACAATGGTCTATATATTATTTGTGATGTTTATGAATTAGTTGTATGTCAATGTGACACATAGTGTGGTTGGTATGTCTCAATGTGCATGTTTTTTATTTAAAATGAAAATTTTATTTTAAAAAAATGTCACGTACTAAGAAAATACACATGTATTGTATTTATAATTTAAAATAATGATATATAAATAATATGTGATGTGAAGGATTAAACCACATAATGATTAGACACATATTGTTTTTGTTATGACTTGAAGTGTATGTTTTCAATTTAAAAGTGACATTTTATTATGGCATTTCATTATATTTATGTTCAATTTATTTTTTTATTATTTTAAAAACAAATGCTTTTTTTTCTATAGAGGTACACTCTTTCCCATGGGGTGGGGTGGTTTTTGTGGAAACTGGTCGCATGATCATACACTTTTGAGAGGGAATCGGGATCCAAAGATAATGAAACACTAATGATTTTGAATTTGATGATTTTTTATAAACTATTCATATTAATGTAATTATACCAACAAGTGTTTGAAATTTTTGAACTATACTATTTCATTATTATATATTTCACTTTAATAAGTGTTTTAAATTAGATTTATCAGTGTTAATAAAGCACTATTAAAATAATTTTCCTTTTTCTATGCTAAAAAATGTGATCATAATGGGTTACTATATTAGTACTAAAAAAACTAGTTCTTTTTTAGTAGTAATAAAATTTTAAAAAAAATATGCCCACACCACCCCCTAAAAACTCTTGAGCTCTCTCACACACATATTTTTTAGTCTTCACAATTCCCCTTTGTTAGCTCTTTCCATTTCCTAGCTTTATATTCTCCCTCTCCCTCAAATTAAGTCAATCTCATAAGCTCCCATGTGATATTAAAACACCTTTACCAGTACCATTAACTTGTTTTATTGTATATTTTGTAAAATTTATATATATGTCAGAATATATATATATATATATAATTATTTTTAAATAAATTTAAAAAATATAATTTTGTATGTGTGTAACATCCCGCACCTCACCCATTGTCATGGGAAGAGGCGGTTGTGCTGCAAGGCCTTAGGTGACATCCTCTAGGCAACATGGTATGGAAATAAATGTCAAGGGATTCATAAAATTTGGGTGATGATATTACCGTTGAAAATAAAACAATTGGAAATGATATTTATAACAAACACCAGTATATATTGCATGGGTAAAACAAAATAAAACTCAATGTAAACCAAACAAAACCAAACTATATCAGAGTAAAAAAGAGAATTCAAGAACAAAAAAACCCAATGACATGAAAGAAAACAATGGAAAACTCCTAAACTACTCCAAGTACCATGTCCACACACCCAGAACAAGGTATCAAGATGCATCACCAAAGTACAAGTATACCTTTATTTTACTAGTGTGTAACACCCCAAGCTTCTACGGTACGCTTCTCTTTGAATAATGTGATAGCGTGTGTTGTACGCAACACCGAGTTCTAACACACCATTACCAATCAAACAAGCCGTTATGAATAGTAATACAAACTTTTTGAAATTATATATATTTTATATTTTAAAATTGACTTCATTTTTGGATTCGGAATATCGAATTTAGCCTAAGGTGAAATTTTGGTACATTTTGGATAACTTTCATATTTTGATGAATAGTGAAAATTACTAAATTTTAATTAAAAACAACTTTTTTAATCAAAATAATTAATAGTGATAAATTTTAAATTTGAGTGGTTTTAAAGTATATTTAGAATATATTTTTACCATTTAATATAATTTTGGTCATTGGACATAATTTTACAATTAAACCGAACATAAACAAGTGTCAGTCTTTTGATAGTTATTATCTCTTAAAAACACACTTTTTGTTTTGACAACGGGAATTAATTTTAAATTAATTTCTGCCACTTCTGTGTTTTGAATGTAGAAAAATGGATTCCATATTTGGAATCAGGATTTTCAAATTGTATAAATAGGTAACTTTTATTTTTAGACATTTTGAATAATTACTGCGGTAAATATTTTATTTACCATGGTTAAGGGTAAATCCGGTTAATAAGGGTTAAAAAATAATATTATAATAATACTAAATTACCCTAAAACGTGTCCTAGCCTTATTGGTTGATACATGTTCGACCATAGGCATCTTTGGGTCGATTTTGGGACCCCATGGTGCCACTTGTAGGTGATAGGGACACTTTATTTTAATTAAGTTAAAATGAATACAAAAATGACACAAGCATAGATCTTTTAGAAATGTTTTTTTAAATAGGGTTATATATGTTGGATTTTATATTATAAATATTAATTAGAAAGATAAAAATATTTCCTACATAGTGATATTTTATTTATAATTTTTTATACATTAAATAATTTAATTTATTTATGACACAATGATGATGAATTAATTACTATAATAGTGAAAAATTAAAATAATTGATATTATAAATACCCAAATAAATATAATATGAAACTTTTAATGAATTAAAATAATTTTATAGGATAATATGATATATTGGTATTGATTTAATTGACTTTGTTTGAATTAATAAATCTGTTATGAGTTTCACAAAAATCAACTATTGAATAGTGTCAAAATTGACATAAAAGAGTTCTTAAAACAAATATTATATTATTAATTGATATTAAATTCCTAAAAATCTATGGTTCGGCCAAGAGGCTTATATCATGATAGGTTCATCATTAATGGACCACTTGGGGGTCTCTTGGATGTATATAGTAAGTTTATTAACCATATTATATAAAAATACAAAGAGACATTGTAAAAGAGAAACTAATAAACTTAGAGTTAATACTTAAAGATAAGGTTAATATAAGTACCCAAACCTGTCTAAATTCTATTGGTTGAGTGGTTTTAGACATATACCCACCTTAAACTTTGAATAATCAAATTTGGAGCCATTAGAAACCGAATATGAATTTATTATAAATTAATATTTCTAGCTTTTCCAAAGGTTCCCCTCTCCCTTCTTATAAAAGGGAACTCCTCCATCTCATTTATTCACACCTTCAAAGCCTTTTGGTTCGGCCAAACTCTGCCCAAATACTCTCCCAACATCCCTAACTACAACCTAGAGGCCTTATTTTGATCAGAAAGCCAACCTAAGGAGCCCTTTTGATCAAATCAAAAGGAAGAACTCGAAGAAGAGGTAATGTTTTCACCACCCCTTTCCAAGTTCCTTTCTTCTTCCACTTCTTCTTTCTTTGTTCTTACCATTCTAAAATAAAAACTCCAGTATCTCACATATACTGTGATGTTATTATAAATATGGTACAACCATATTCAGTATTCTATCCACCCTTTGAATAACATGTCACCATACGTGCGTACGTATGGCTTACCGTCTCCACGTCGTGGTGTAATTGTTATTCAATATATTATTATTTGGATGGGTATAATAATGATGTGTAACTATTGTAAATAATAAATATAACATGTTAATGATTCTATATATATGATATACCATCCATTTATATATTATTTTAATACCAAAAGAATGATATTGTCGCTCGTGCGTACGTACGGACTACCGTCTCCACGAACGTGATGAGATTCATTCTCCATCGTATCCATTCAAGTAAAATTATCATTTGATGATTTAAAAATGATGTTTAAGGACTTGATATCATTTTGGATATGAATAATATACAACCTAACAAAACATATAAAAGAAAACAAGTATGTTAACACCCGAAACAACGATAATACTAAGATATTATTACCAAATCAATATTAAAAGATCATATATGATATCATATTAATGTATATGATTCTTGTATAATTTAATAACAATTATTTCACCATTATACAGGAGGTTAACCTACCCCAACCAAGGAAAATTACAAGGTAAGGGGTTTTCATCTCACTCCTTATTCCCGTGAGATTCATGCCATATTGCCACCATCACCTTTTGTGTAGTGTATGTACTGCCCATAATTATATTCTTTGTGTAATACAATCTAATTTATGTGTATTTAAATATTCATTGTACGATACCTCTTTCATGGGTTGTATGTTTCATAAGTTACCAAATTGGTAAGGGTTATTTCACAATCTCTTCATTATCCGAGGTTGTTTATACGTAATAATCTACTGGGATCTCTTTATCATCCACATCCATGTTTCTTAAAAATGTATTTCAAAACATTTTTACTATTTACTAGAATATGAGTTAAAGTCATTTATACCCTTTTTGACTTTTATAAGTGGTTTATAAAGGAATCTTTTCGTCGTTTTCAAAACAAGGTCCTTTTTATCCTTTTCGACAGAATTAAGGTAAGAATGTTTTTTTTACTTATACGGCGGGTGCGGCTATTTTCCGCCGTTATAAAATCTTCAAATCTTCCCTTACAAGCTTATAAAAATATTTTCAAAGAAAATGTTTTATTTTATATAGATCTTAAATGATTTAAAAATAAGAATAGATATTTCTTTAAAAAGAATTTTGATTTCATCTATGTCAACATCCTTTGATGGATTTTACGCTTATTTAAAGTTGATTTGTTATGATACAAAACTTCTATATTATATTGAAGGTTTTGTGATTTGTTTGACTGTGGATGTTCTATTTTTATACCATTCAGGGTTTATGGTGAAAGTATTGACATTTCGTATGCTAGTTTTAATACGAATGTTTATGTTATGTTTAATCCTTTTCATATGGGAATGCATTGGACTTAATATGTGACGGGTGGAGCCCGCTATAGCTCCTCGATGAATCGGTAGGTCTCATGAGACAAACTAGTGTCTTGGAACAAGGCCTTGACAAAATCTTATTTATAGTCTTGGCATGAGGCCTTGGCTATGTGGTTATGATAGTCTGGCATTATGCATTCCATCATTATGAAAGTGGTTATTGATTTTGCATGTGATTATTTGATTAGTAGAATATCCATGTGAATAAGTAAATGGAATTATTTCATTTTATTAATGCCATACTATGTTGAAAGTTCAAGTTTGAAAGGCTTTTGTTTTAGTTAACATTGACTTAAATGTTTATTCTTATTTATGAAAGTTTCCGCTATATTGTTATCCTTACTGGGCATTTGAGCTCACCCCTTTTCTATGTTTTATTTTTCCTAGGAAGAGAAGAAGTAAATTATGAATGACCTGCAGGGATATTATGTGGGGTTATGAGTGTGGATTATGGAGACAATATGTTGTTGTAGTAGTTTTTAATTTTATGATGTAATGTAAGACTTATGAATATATCTAGTGTTTCCAAGGCTACTAAACCAATCGGTCTTTCGAGATTTGATCTTTCATGTGATCATGCCAATGTAATGTAATAATGCACCGACTCTGGGAAACTAGGGCCGGGGCATTATAGTTGGTATCAGAGGAAGTTTAGTACAAACCTTGGAAGCTAGATTTAGATAAACTCTGATTAGAGCACGTAGACCTAAGATGAACTTTGAGGATTAGTATAGAAGAACTTCCTAGAATTTTGGTATTGTAGAGATTTTGTGAGTTTTCCGAGCAATACATCCCTGTCTGGATATGAGCAGGTAGAGGCGGCTCTTGCACAGATGTACCTAGGGGTAAAACCCGAAAACACCGCTTTGAGCTCGACTCGAATGGGAACTGGTGCACGACAACGGGCCTTGCTGCACTCTTGGTTACGACACTCCCGGGGGATATGCTTAGGATAACTCTCATTTTCCTTACAAATCATTATGAAGGGTTTATGAGTATATAATTCCTCAAAGAAAACATTTTTATGATTATGGATTATATCCATAAATAGTTCAATTTATGTTAAGTGTTTTATAAGTATGGGATTATGTATTTTGATTCATAAACTGATCTAGTTTATGCCATTGTTTAGAAATGGCGCCTAGTGGATGAAATGGAAACCGTATCAATGCACGCACTCCATGTAGGGATTGCCCTCCTGCTCAAGATAATTATAGTGGAGCTGGTTATGCAACTGGTGCCGATCAGCTAATCACCATACTGGGATAACTTACTCAGGATATGAATAATAACCTTACCCGTATGGAGAACCCTAATCCGCAGCGTGGAGGATCAATGTTAGATAGATTCATGAGGAACAACCACCAACGTTCAATGGCAGTACAAATCCCTTAGTAGCTGAGCAATGGATATTTTCCCTAGAGAAAATATTTCAGGCTTTGGGGAGCAGTGAAAGGGAAAAAGTTATCATGGCAGTTTACCGCCTCACTGGAGATGCTGATCAATGGTGGTCATTGATTCAAAATATGAAGGAAGATGATGAAGTATAAAATATGGAATGGAGGGAGTTCAAAGATCTGTTTTTAGAAAAATACTTTCCTCATGACCATCGAGCAGATATGGAAAGTCAATTTCTAAGTCTGAGACAGAAGGAGGATGAAAATGTCACAAAGTATGAGGCTAACTTTACAAGGTTAGCAAGGTACGCTGGTGATTATATACGTAACCAAAGAAGTAAGATTGATCGTTTCTTTGATGGGTTAAAACCATTTCTCCGTCGAGCATTAGTCTCACAATCCTTCTCGTCATACGAAGACATTGTCTCATGTGCTATCAAGACCGAAAAGGAATTCTCTAAGTCTTATGACTTTAAATCAAAGCAAGAGAAGAAGAAACCTGCTGATCAATCTGCTAATAGAAATAAGGGGAAGAAGGGAAAGGTTGAATATCCATCCTGTGGTAAATGTGGGAAGAAACACCCCAGTACTTGCTTGAAGGGAATGAGAGTCTGTTACAAGTGTGGTGAAAAAGGCCACCAAGCTCGTGATTGCAAAGGGAAGAAGGAAGCCACCAACGTTCAGTGCTACAATTGTAGGGAGATGGGGATTATGCAAATGAATGTCCTAAGCGTCAGGAGAACTTACCTCAGAAAAGGCCAAGGGATCAAGGCCAAGCTTATGCTATCACTACTGCTGAGGTAGAAGCTCCGAAAGACGTGGTGGCAGGTAATTTAATGGTTTCCTCAAGTTTAGAAAATGCATTATTTGATTCTGGATCATCGCATTGTTTCATATCTTCCCAGTTTGCTAAGAAAATTAGATATTTCCAATTTGATTTAACAAAGGAGTTGTCAGTTAAAACTCCTAAGGGAAGTATCATTGCAGCATAGTTTTGCGAATCAGTCCCCATTAGAGCACATAAATGTTCATTATCTTCTGATCTCATCGTCATACCTATGATTGAGTTTGATATAATCCTTGGTATGGACCGGCTTTCGGACTATGATGCGAAGATTTATTGTAAGAAGAAAGTGGTTACGATTCTTGATGATAATGATAAGGAACACCTTATCTTTAGAGCAGAATCGTCACCACCTAATTCTTATCTAGATCCACCCCAAGAGAATGAAATAACTGTGGGTGAGGAAAGGAATGTTCGAATAGAGGATGTACCTGTTGTGAAAGAATATGTAGATGTATTTCCGGAAGATTTACCTGGACATCCTCCAGAACGAGAAGTTGAGTTTTCCATTGATTTAATTCCTGGATCAAGGCCCATATCGAAGACCCCTTATAGAATGTCCACTGTAGAATTATTTGAACAAAAGAAACAACTAGAGGAATTGAGTAATAAAGGATTTATTCGCCCTAGTGTTTCTCCATGGGGATCCCCTGTTCTTTTTGTTAAAAAGAAAGATGGATCTATGAGGTTATGTATCGACTACAGGGAGATCAATGCTATAACGATAAAGAACAAGTATCCCCTACCTCGTATTGATGATTTATTTGACCAAATACATGGAGCTCAATACTTTTCAAAGATTGACCTTCGATCTGGATACCATCAGTTGTGTGTAAAGAAGGAAGACATTCCGAAGACAACATTTCAAACCAGGTACGGGCATTACGAGTTTACTGTAATGCCTTTTGGATTGACTAATTCACCCTCTGTATTCATGGATCTGATGAATAGAGTTTTCAAGTAGTATCTTGATGAATTTGTGGTGGTATATATTGATGATATCTTGGTATACTCCAAAACCTACGAAGATCATGAAAATCACTTGCGCATTATCTTGAAGACTCTGAGGAGGCATGAATTATATGGGAAGTTTAGCAAGTGTGAATTCTGGCTTCAGGAGATTTCTTTTCTTGGCCATATTGTCTCTAAAGATGGAATCTCTGTTGATCCTTCTAAGACCAAGGCAATCCAAGAATGGCCAGCACCTACGAGTATAACTGAGGTACGCAGTTTTATTGGTTTGGCAGGTTATTATCGACGTTTCGTCCCGAATTTTGCCCGATTGGCTAACCCATTAACGAAGCTCACACGTAAAGGGGTTAAATTTGTTTGGACAAAAGAGTGTGAAGAATGTTTCGAAGAACTGAAGAAAAGATTAGTCAATGCTCCTATATTGACTCTACCATTGGGGAATGATGGGTTCGTTATTTATAGTGATGCATCAAAGAAAGGACTTGGTTGTGTCCTTATGCAGAATGATAGAGTTATTGCCTATGCATCACGACAGTTGAAAATTCATGAACAAAACTATCCTACTCATGATCTTGAGTTAGCAGCTGTGATCTTTGCTTTGAATATATGGAGGCACTACCTCTATGGTGAAAAATGTGAGATTTATACTGATCACAAGAGTTTGAAGTATATTTTCTCACAAAAAGAACTCAACATGAGGCAAAGGAGATGGCTTGAATTACTCAAGGATTATGATTTTACAATACACTACCACCCGGGGAAAGCAAACAAGGTGGCAGATGCTTTGAGTAGAAAAGACCATGGAGTTTTCAACAATATGAGAATTGAAAGGGATCCAATTTTCTTGGATCTAGTGAAGATGGACATGGGAATAACCAGGGAAGGTGAAACATCAATGCTTTTTCAAATGGTTGCCAAACCATCTTTACTAGAAAGGATTAAGAGTTCTCAGACCGATGATGAAGAATTTCAAAAGAAGATTAAATATGTGAATGATGGGAGATTGAGAGACTTTGTATATGAAGATGGAATTTTGAAATTTGGGAAGAGACTTTGTGTTCCCGATATACCTGATCTAAAAAGGGAATTGCTGGAAGATGCTCATAGTTCCAATTTCTCTATACACCCTGGGAGCACCAAAATGTATAGAGATTTGAAGGAACATTTTTGGTGGGACAAAATGAAGAGGGAGATTTCTGATTTTGTGTCAAGATGTATGGTTTGTCAGCAAGTGGAAGATGGAAGGCAACAACCTGGAGGATTCATGCAACCTCTTCCCATACCGGAGTGGAAATGGGACAATATTACGATAGACTTTGTCATGGGGCTACCAAAGACTCCTTGAAGGAACGGTGCAATATGGGTTATTGTTGATCGTCTTACCAAGTCAGCACATTTTCTTGCTATAAGAGAAGATATACCCCTGGAACTTCTAGCAAGACTATATATTAATGAAGTTGTGAGACTTCATGGAGTACCCCTATCGATTTTTTCTGATCGTGATCCCCATTTTACTTCAAGATTTTGGAAAAGCCTTTAGAAATCCCTGGATACTGAACTTCTTTTGAGCACTGCTTACCACCCTCAGACAGATGGACAATCAGAACGAACTATTCAAACCTTAGAAGACATGTTGAGATCTTTATCACTTGACTTTCAGGGTATGTGGGATCAATATTTACCTCTGGTAGAATTTTCCTATAACAATAGCTTCCATTCGAGTATTCAGATGGCACCATATGAAGCGTTATACAGAAAGAGATGTCGTACACCAACCTGTTGGGATGACGTTGGTGAAAGAAAACTTGTAGGCCCAGAACTGGTGGAGGAAATGATGGAAAAGGTGAAGGTAATCCAAAATCACATCAAAGCAGCTCAAAGTAGGCAGAAGTGCTATGCCGATAATCGAAGGAAGGATTTGGAATTTCAAGTCGGTGATCATGTTTTCCTGAAGGTATCTCCATGGAAGGGAGTAATAGGTTTTGGTAAGAAAGGTAAATTGAGTCCCAGGTACATCGGACCCTTTGAAATTCTAGAACGAATTGGGGTTGTAGCTTACGGATTGGCAATGCCGCCAAGTCTCTCCAAAGTTCACGATGTGTTCCACATATCTCTGTTGAGGAAATACATGCCTGACCCAACGCATGTACTCACCTATGACGAATTAGAACTGGAAACCGATCTGTCTTATTGCGAAGAGCCCGTCAGGATTCTTGATACAAGAGAACAAGTACTGAGAAACCGGACGACGCGTCTGGTAAAAGTTTTGTGGAGAAACCATAAGATGGAAGAGGCAACGTGGGAACCCGAGGAACTTATGATGAAGAACCACCCGAGTCTTTTCATGTGATAAGTATTCTAGAAATTTTGAGGACGAAATTATTTGAAGGAGGGGAGAATGTAACACCCCAAGCTTCTACGGTACGCTTCTCTTTGAATAATGTGATAGCGTGTGTTGTACGCAACACCGAGTTCTAACACACCATAACCAATCAAACTAACCGTTATGAATAGTAATACCTACTTTTTGAAATTATATATATTTTATATTTTAAAATGGACTTCATTTTTGGATTCGTAATATCGAATTTAGCCTAAGGTGAAATTTTGGTACATTTTGGATAACTTTCATATTTTGATGAATAATGAAAATTACTAAATTTTAATTAAAAACAACTTTTTTAATCAAAATAATTAATAGTGATAAATTATGAATTTGAGTGGTTTTAAAGTATATTTAGAATATATTTTTACCATTTAATATAATTTTGGTCATTGGACATAATTTTACAATTAAACCGAACATAAACAAGTGTCAGTCTTTTGATAGTTATTATCTCTTAAAAACACGCTTTTTGTTTTGACAACGGGAATTAATTTTAAATTAATTTCGGAAACTTCTGTGTTTTGAATTTAGAAAAATGGATTCCAAATTTGGAATCAGGATGTTCAAATTGTGTAAATAGGTAACTTTTATTTTTAGACATTTTGAATAATTACTGCGGTAAATATTTTATTTACCATGGTTAAGGGTAAATCCGGTAAATAAGGGTTAAAAAATAATATTATAATAATACTAAATTACCCTAAAACGTGTCCTAGCCTTATTGGTTGATACATGTTCGACCATAGGCATCTTTGGGTCGATTTTGGGACCCCATGGTGCCACTTGTAGGTGATAGGGACACTTTATTTTAATTAAGTTAAAATGAATACAAAAATGACACAAGCATAAATCTTTTAGAAAAACAATTTTTACATAGGGTTATATATGTTGGATTTTATATTATAAATATTAATTAGAAAGATAAAAAGATTTCCTACATAGTGATATTTTATTTATAATTTTTAGACTTTAAATAATTTATTTTATTTATGACACAATGATGATGAATTAATTACTATAATAGTGCAAAATTAAAATAATTGATATTATTAATACCCGAATAAATATAATATGAAACTTTTAATGAATTAAAATAATTTTATAGGATAATATGATATATTATTATTGATTTAATTGACTTTTTTCGAAGTAATCAATCTGTTATGAGTTTCACAAAAATCAACTATTGAATAGTGTCAAAATTGACATAAAAGAGTTCTTAAAATAAATATTATATTATTAATTGATATTATATTCCTAAAAATCAAAGGTTCGGCCAAGAGGATTATATCATGATAGGTTCATCATTAATGGACCACTTGGGAGTCGCTTGTATGTATATAGTAAGTTTATTTACCATATTATATACAAATACAAAGAGACATTGTAAAAGAGAAACTAATAAACTTAGAGTTAATACTTAAAGATAAGGTTAATATAAGTACCCAAACCTGTCTAAATTCTATTGGTTGAGTGGTTTTCGACCTATCCCCACCTTAACCTTTTAATAATCAACTTTGGAGCCATTAGAAACCGAATATGAATTTATTATAAATTAATATTTCTAGCTTTTCCAAAGGCGCCCCTCACCCCTCTTATAAAAGGGCACTCCTCCTTCTCATTTCTTCACACCTTCAAAGCCTTTTGGTTCGGCCAAAATCTTCCCAAATACTCTCCCAACATCCCTCACTACAACCTAGAGGCCTTAGTTTGATCAGAAAGCCAAGCTAAGGAGCACTTTTGATCAAATCAAAAGGAAGAACCCGAAGAAGAGGTAATGTTTTCACCACCCCTTTTCAAGTTCCTTTCTTCTTCCACTTCTTCTTTCTTTGTTCTTAACATTATAAAATAATAACTCCAGTATCTCACATAAACTGTGATGTTATTATAAATATGGTACAACCATATTCAGTATTCTATCCACCCTTTGAATAACATGTCACCATACGTGCGTACGTACGGCTTACCGTCTCCACGTCGTGGTGTAATTGTTATTCAATATATTATTATTTGGATGGGTATAATAATGATGTGTAACTCATGTAAATAATAAATATAACATGTTAATTATTCTGTATATATGATATACCATCCATTTATATATTATTTTAATATCAAAAGAATGATATTGTCGCTCATGCGTACGTACGGACTACCGTCTCCACGAACGCGATGAGATTCATTCTCCATCGTATCCATTCAAGTATAATTATCATTTGATGATTTAAAAATGATGTTTAAGGACTTGATATCATTCTGGATATGAATAATATACAACCTAACAAAACATATAAAAGAAAACAAGTAAGTTAACACCCGAAACAACGATAATACTAAGATATTATTACCAAATCAATATTAAAAGATCATATATGATATCATATTAATGTATATGATCCTTGTATAATTTAATAACAATTATTTCACCATTATACAAGAGGTTAACCTACCCCAACCAAGGAAAATTACAAGGTAATGGGTTTTCATCTCACTCCTTATTCCCGTGAGATTCATGCCATATTGCCACCATCACCTTTTGTGTGGTGTATGTACTGCCCATAATTATATTCTTTGTGTAATACACTCTAATTTATGTGTATTTACATATTCATTATATGATACCTCTTTCATGGGTTGTGTGTTTCATAAGTTACCAAATTGGTAAGGGTTATTTCACAATCTCTTCATTATCTGAGGTTGTTTATACGTAATAATCTACTGGGATCTCTTTATCATCCACATCCATGTTTCTTAAAAATGTATTTCAAAACATTTTTACTATTTACTAGAATATGAGTTAAAGTCATTTATACCCTTTTTGACTTTTATAAGTGGTTTATAAAGGAATCTTTTCGTCATTTTCAAAACAAGGTCCATTTTAACCTTTTCGACAGAATTAAGGTAAGAATGTTTTTTTACTTATACGGCGGGTGCGGCTATTTTCCGCCGTTATAAAATCTTCAAAGCTTCCCTTACAAGCTTATAAAAATATTTTCAAAGAAAATGTTTTATTTTATATAGATCTTAAATGATTTCAAAATAAAAATAGATATTTCTTTAAAAAGAATTTTGATTTCATCTATGTCAACATCCTTTGATGGATTTTACGCTTATTTAAAGTTGATTGGTTATGATACAAAACTTCTATATTATATTGAAGGTTTTGTTATTTGTTTGACTGTGGATGTTCTATTTTTATACCATTCATGGTTTATGGTGAAAGTATTGACATTTCATATGCTATTTTTAATACGAATGTTTATGTTATGTTTAAACCTTTTCATATGGGAATGCATTGGACTTAATATGTGACGGGTGGAGCCCGCTATAGCTTCTCGATGCATCGGTAGGTCTCATGAGACAAACTAGTGTCTTGGCACAAGGCCTTGACAAAATCTTATTTGTAGTCTTGGCACGAGGCCTTGGCTATGTGGTTATGATAGTCTGGCATTATGCATTCCATCATTATGAAAGTGGTTATTGATTTTGCATGTGATTATTCGATTAGTAGAATATCCATGTGAATAAGTAAATGGAATTATTTCATTTTATTTATTCCATACTATGTTGAAAGTTCAAGTTTGAAAGTCTTTTGTTTTAGTTATACATTTCCTTAAATGTTTATTCTTATTTATGAAAGTTTCCGCTATATTGTTATCCTTACTGGGCATTTGAGCTCACCCCTTTTCTATGTTTTATTTTTCCCAGGAAGTGAAGAAGTAAATTATGAATGACCTGTAGGGATATTATGTGGGGTTATGAGTGTGGATTATGGAGACAATATGTTGTTGTAGTAGTTTTTAATTTTATGATGTAATGTAAGACTTATGAATATATCTAGTGTTTCCAAGGCTACTAAACCAATCGGTCTTTCGAGATTTGATCTTTCTTGTGATCATGCCAATGTAATGTAATATTGCACCGACTCTGGGTAAATAGGGTCGGGGCATTACATAGTGTGTCGATATATGTCATCTTTAAATGCACCAAAGTTCCCATGTAAGGTGTGAGTATAAAACTCCATAGGATTCCCCAATGTCTTACCAACTCATGACACTTTCACCTCAAAATAATTTTTTTTTATTTCCAAAAATAAAACACTTTTAGGGTTTATGGGAACCTTAAAAACACCGGATACAAGATTCAAATTGTTTAACATAATTTAAAGTAGTTTATATCAATGAAAAAACAATTTTCTATGGATTTTTTCCATAGAAAGTAATCAAAATAGTCTTACAACCATTTCTAAAATCCCATTTTGAAATAACCCTTCCACATATCCATACATCCAAAAATCCACACATGTATTCCTAGGTTATAGTTCCATACTCATGAGTGGTATCTCATAAATCTACCATGTAATCACAAGGTAACCACTATAAGTTCCCCAATGGAAGACACCCCTTACACATGGTCACCTCAATGCAAATGGACTCACACGAACCACATATTCCAAAAAAAATTTAAAAAAATAATTCAAATCCATTTTAATAAGAAAAATACTTTCATAGAAAAAATTTCGACAAAAAATTTCCCATGAATCAAAACAAAATAATAATTAAAATCAACATTTTAAAATCATGAAACCCATCACTTTACAAAAACCAACCAATTTACGTAATTTTAACTAAAAACAACTAAAGTGGTTTCAATAATATCACACATCAATTTCATAATTAAATTTAAGACATTAAATTAATTTGAATCCGATCATTCATGTTCTAATAAAGAGGAGTCCATATAGAATTCACCTACCTCTCAAAATTAGGATAAATCGAATAAGGGTCCCAAAAATTTAAAAAACTGCATGAAACTCTTAGAAATGGCCTTAGATAATCTTTTATTCAACCAAACCAGTAATATAACATTATGATTGACATAATAAAATGTGTATTTATCCTCTACAGGAAAGATCCATGATACCAAGATTAGGAAGAAGAAAAATTCTAAGGAAAACATTCAAGAAAGATAACTTACTGATGAATCTGGTCCTCTATCTCACTAAGTTTCACCTAGGAATCTCTCATGGATTGAAATGAATTTTATCCATCGAAATAAGTGGGATTTAAATTTTAGATATAACATGTTTATTTGGGAAAAGGGGATTATGGGTTTATATCGAGTTAGATCTATAATTTTTGGATTTAACTATTAATGGTCAATGGTTAGGGTGAACAGTTAGGAAATCTTTGAGCAAACTGTGCATGACCCACTACCTCTATACCTACCTCACATGGTTTTATTTCATGGTTAAAAAAAATTGACTACATTATTCACCTTTATTTTTCCTTTTATGATTTATCCTGGGAAGCTGCATGATTTGGAAAAACCGTGAACTTAACTCTGCACTTACCCAATACCCATAGTTTCATTTTTATGGTTTCATTGAGGTATTTCATGGTTTCTACTAACAATTATCAAACCGTGAACCACCATTAAATATTCAAAAAGGAGATAAAAATCCCCTAAAACTTCTATGAAACTGTCAAAACAGAACCCAACCATTATATTGACATAATATACATTAATAGAGGGTCACATACCTAAAACTAGGGGTTCTACATTCTCACCACCATTATTATTTTCATCCTCATAAAGGGGAAAAAAACATTAGACTTATAGAGTTTGGGCCATTTATTGACAATTGCCTTCTCACATTATCATGTTTCTTCCTTAATCCGACCATGTTCCCACAAACCCACATGAGAACGATGATTTTACTACACAAGACATTATATTTCCAATCCATAATCTGTGTTAGAACATGAATCAAAGTAGAATACGACTCTAGGTTAATTTGATCCCATCAAATCACAAGTTTGGGAATGGGATGATACTTCTTTAGTTGACATAAATGAACCACATTATGCACTGAACTAAACCTTAGTGTAAAGACCAATTGATTTTTCACCTCACCAACACGTTCATGTATCTCAAAAGTGCCTATGTATCAAGGAGATGACTTTTCATGATTCATAAAACAATGATTCCCAAGACTTAGATATATTTTCAACACACTACAATAAAATATCATATTAGTGATGAATATTTAGAGGGGGCTTTACAAATCGAACTTTAAATTCATTTTCTGTGTAATTTGAGATGGTTATGAAAACCCCCTCTAAATTTATTTTCTGTATAAAATCTAGGAGATATGTGAGACCCTCCATAATCATGAAATTTATAGGGGTAAAATAACCCCCTTTAAATTTTTATCATTATTTTTTTAATATCTGGTTGGATTTTAGAGGTGGTTTTGAACACCCTCTAATTTATGAAAATAGAGAGGGTTCCTAAAAATAAAAAATCAACTAGATTTGTGGTGGTTCACAACCCCCTCTAATATATTAAATTAGTGGTGGTTCAAAAACCCCTCTAATGTCTTAAATTAGCGAGGTTTGAAAACTAACTCTAATGTATTAAATTAGAGGGGGTCGAAAACCGCCACTAATGCCTTAAATTAGATGGGGTTTAAAACCCCCTCTAATATCTTAAATTATATGGGGTTTGAAACCACCTCTAATGTCTTTAAATTACAGTAGGTTCAAAACCCACCTCCTATTTAAGATATTAGAGGGGGTTGTGAACCTCCACTATTTAAATAAACAAATTTCATGACATATATATATAGTTAAAAAACTATATATACATGGATTTAAATATATTATATGAATATATTACATAAAATTAATATATGATTGTATTTAATAATATCTATATTAGTACATAAATATAATTCTATAATTTTATACACATTTATATATATTTATTTGTATAAATTTAATTTCATATAATATTAATTATATAAAATATAAAATCACAAACATATTAAATAAATAAATACATAAATATAATTTATTTAAAAATTGTATCCAATAAAAACCATTCTAAACGTTTTTATAATTTATTTTATTATAATAATAAATATTTTTTTGAATAATTTTTGTATGATTTTATATTATATATAATTAATATTCGATGATATAAAATTTTAAAAAATAAACATATATTAATGCACATAATATTATACAATTATATTTTGTGAAATACATATATATTAACGTAGAAAATATTATACAATTATATTTATTGAAAAAACATATATATTAAAATTCATAATAATAAATATATATAGAAATACAATATATAAATATTTTAAAAATCGTATTTCATATGTTATTAATTATATATAATATACATATTAATGATATATAATAGAAAAATTTATTTCATATAACATTATATAAGTATTTTTATAGATTTTATTTCATATATAATATTTGTATATATTATATTTCATATCATATTAATTATATATAACATAAATATATGTATAAATTGTATTACATATATATGGATTTCATATAATATTAATTATATAAAATATTATAAAATTTATCAAAATAAATATATATTAATTTACCTAATAATAAATATATGTTTTGAAAAAAAATTATATAAATATAGTTTTAAAGAAATTATATAAATATTTTTTAAAGAAATTTTATAAAAATTTTATTTAAAAACTTATATATATTATATAAATAAGAATTTACATAATATAAAAATATGTATTTAATTATATAAATAACTTTCATAAATAAATTTATAAATTGTTCAAATATATGGGTAGATTCCTACCTTAAATAGAATTATAAAATATATTTTCTCAAATGTAAATAGTTACAAATATAAAATATATAGTTTATATAAGTTTATACATTGAATGTAACGTACATTTTTATAGTATAAATACATAAATACATAAATATATAATATAAAAATTTATATATTAGTTTACATAAATGTATATATAGTTTATATATTTATAAGTAATTAAATATATATTCAAATAATATTTATTTGAATCAGAATATTAATATATATTAATATAATAATGCATAATTATATTGTGAAAATCTATTTTCCATAATGGTAGATGTTTTAGTGCTATATTGTGTAGGTCCTGGGGTCAAAACCGAATAGATGAAAATTTTACATGTCGGGTGGCTCATAGGCTATAATAGGTGGGGGTGGACTTAGAGAGAAATGTGATTTGGGGGGTACCATATAAGGGTGGAGAATATGGGAAAATGGTAGTGGGGCCACCAGGTGAACTAGACGGATGGGCCACCAAGAGAACCAGAGGGGCGGGCCACTAGAAAAATAGAGGGGGGACTACTAGGTGAATGGGAGGAGAAGACCAATGGGTGAACATGCAGTGTTGATTGGGGTGGAGAAAATTTTAAAAAAATCATAATGATCAGTGGTGGTTCCAAAATTTAATCTAATATTTTGGAATTACCTCAATTATAGGGGTTTTTATCCTTCTATAATCAAGTCTTAAATACAGCTTGTTACCCAAATTTCCCCTAATATGTTACTAATAATTGAATTAGTGGCAGTTTCCAACCACCTCTAACTTGTTAAATAAATTATAGTGTGGTTAAAACCCCCTATAAATTAATATTTTGTGGTGACATTAGAGGGGGGATTAACCCCCCTATAATACAACCACAACTAAATATCTTAACACTTTACCATTGGTTGTGAAAAATCACCTCTAACAACTATAGGCATGAAAATTAAGGATAGTTCCTTTTAACCACTACTAATGTGTTTAGAGGGGGTTTTAAACCCTACTAATTGGGTCATTTTTTTAAAGTGAGAACACATAATCAATCACCTTGAATGACAATAATCTTGAATGATGATCTACATATGATTTATGATGACTCTTATCCATTTCCATCCCCTTTCTAATCAATTGAATCCTTCCATTATTACTTGAAAAAGACTTGGTCTAACCCGTGAAGTCTCACCAATTTACACAAAAAAATAGAATGAAAAGGTCACCCATACAATGATTCAAAAGGATATATATGTATTTAGGCCTAATAAATATTGTTATTTGAGAACATCCGTTACAGTATTCCAAGATTAGTGCTGATCTTAGAAAAATATTATGTTCTTGAGAAGACTTTTGACACTCATTATTCCATTGGAATGGAGAATTTTTCCTTATCAAATTTTTTACTAGTGAATCTATTGGAAAAAAGTCATGAAAAAAACATAAAATATAACCATCCATTCTATGTAAACAATTAATCTCAAAGAAATTATTTGGCAGTTTCCATAATATCACAACCTCTATATTTTTGGGATCTACAACAGACCTTTTTCAGAGATAACATAGAAAATGAAATATACCTCTTACATCCAAAAACAACACTTTGAATTTTTTCCATATAGATGATGATCAAAAAATATACCCATCACTATTTCCAAGTGTTTCTCATGATAAGCATTTTTCCTAGAATACACCAGTATGTCATCCACAAACACCACCACAAACTAATCCAGATACAACTAAAATATCTAATTCATCAATTCCATAAAGATATCTAGTGAAATTGTAAGGCAGAAAAGCATAACCACATTCTCTTAATGGCCATATAGACTCCTAAATATTTCTTCAGAATATCCTCATTCTAAACCTGCAATTCATGATATCCCAAACACAAGTTAATTGTTGAGAAACACTGGGCTCCCATCGATTGATCAAATGGATCATTAATGAGTGGAAGAGGAGAAAAATTATTTATCAAAACATGGTTAAGATTATGATAATCTACCAAAATATGAAGAGTTCCATCCACTTTTTTTTAAACAAGACGGGTGCTTCCCTTATAGATGTATTATTCTGAATTATTCTTTTGTTTCTGAACACATCCAAATAGAATTTTAATCCACTAAATTCTATTATTTCCATATGATAAGATGAAAGTGAGATAGGATAGGTCTTGGTAAGATATCAATCTTATGCTCCACTTCCCCTTTAGGTTGTAACCTTGAGAAAATATCGAAAAAAAAACTAGGAATGTATTCAAGAATTACAGGAAAATTTTTATTCATGATCTCATCCATAGATGCCATGGTTAAGAATTCTAACTGGTATGAGATATTTCCAACTACAAGTTCGAACAATTCTCTTCCATTTTTCTTTATATTCAACTCTCTCCTAAATATATACTTGATGCCATCATTAGCTATAAAACTAACCCTTCGAGTATAACAGTCGATGTGAGATTTGAGCATTTTCAACCAATCCACACCAATGATTAATTCATAGAAATCCATCCGAGTCTTATAAAAATACAAAATCAATTAAACTCAATCGATAGTTATATAAAATTATTTAAGCATAAATTCTCATAATTATATTTTTCCTAGAGCAGTTTAATTTATCATAAAAAAAGGAATCATCCCAATATTCAAACCTAAAAGTCCAAAAACATGAGAAACAATAAATGAATGGGACTTAGCCATATCAAACAACATTTTCTTGAGGATGAAATTTGAACTAATTGTACCTATCACCATGAATTTTCCAAATTGTTCATTCATGATCATTATTTATACTCTAATTTTTTTTACCCTGTTAGATTTTACTATTTTAGGAGTCATAATATTCTTAGAATCACCAGAAATTACTTGGTTGTGCTGACCAGATTTATTTTTCTACACTTGTACAATAGAATAATATGAGGTCTATGAAACATGAGATGTTTCCCTAGCACCCAAACATATAACATTATGAAAATAGTGCTAAATTTGTCCCATATGAATGCAATTTTGACATGCTCTAGGTGTTTTCATACAATATTTCTTTATGTTATGAATAGAACCACATTGAAAACAACTGGGTTTATCCATTAGTTAAGGAAAAGATTCACCGATATAGCCATTTGATTTTGCGTCGTACTATAACCTGGAAAATAGGTGTCCCTCTTTCGGGTATTCCCATCATTAGAGTTCCCACTAGTTCACATAGGTAACTAAATGCCTCCTCCAACTGTACTTCACAAGAATTACATTTCATCCACTATTTGGTTATTGAACATATATATATAATTAGATATAAAAATAATGGAAATCATTGAGATAATTTATAGCATCAACCCTGATTTAAAAATGCATTCCTTCAAGGATTCACTTCTAGAAACTTTGGGTTGTAAAAAAGACTAAATTCATGAATTTATCTCTGTACTCCATCACTATAAGATTATCCTACTTCAAACTAAATAAATAAATTGTTCTAGTAATATTGAACGTGTGCATATAGATATTTCTATTGAAAAATTATTCAAAATATTCCCATGTTATCTTTGGAGTCCAAGAGAATAGGAAACATGAGATCAACATATTCGAGTATCTAAGTGGTTAAATAGAACAAAAAATACCATGGTATCCCAATAATCAATGGTCAATCCAAAAAAAGATGTATTTTTAAGTGTTCATAATAGGGTGGAAAATGATATAGGGATATAAAATTAAAAGGATCTATAAAGAAAAGAATGATATTCTCATAAAATATGTGATTCAACCAATCCCTAGATTTATCATGTCTCTTTCCAAACTCATGGTCTCAATAATCATCCAAATCCACTCTCATATTTTTATCTTTTGGGAGGGATATAATAATTGGAAAATAAAAATTCATTAGCTTCCATGGAATAAATTATACATACCCCAATCTAGTAGGGGAATGAGTGTTCGAGACCTTATCTATTTTAACAATTCCCAACTGGTTAAATAAGTTTGGTAGATTTTACATCACCTAGACACCATCTACAAGTGGAAACTCAGAGTTAAATTTTTACCCAATTTAGATTTTTAATGCTTATCCCTGGGACCATATCCCATATTAATATTGATATCCCCTTAGAGGTCACACACATTGTTATAGTTTGGGATCGGTAGGAGGATTAGTAATGATAGCACTGTAAAAATTTGGAAATATACATGGCTTTTAAATGACAATGATTTGATGGAAACCTCTCTATAAGCCCCTGTATTTTAATATTCAACTTTTTATACTCTCTTTAAAAATATAGTTGATGGATGGTTCATGGAGATTCATGAAATTTAGTTTAATGATAGAGATATAAAACCCATTCTGAGTATCCCATGTTTGAAGGATATAGGGTAGGATAGTATTTTTTATGAAATGAGAATTTGGGTGTTTATTATATTAGGTTAGGTTATTCTTAGAAACATGGATTTTATAAACTAGAGGGATAATTTATCTAGAAATTGCTTCAGCACCAAGAAGTCCATCCCATGGTCAAATATTTCTAGTGGAAGATGTGCAGCAGAATCCTCCCCTCCCTGAAATTCCTCTTACCTGGCCATGTAGTTGTCAATCCTTCATGATCTATTTGTATGAAGGAACCTAAAAAACCCATCCATGAAACTATTAACATACTATGATCTAGGTATGTTTGGAATTTTTTGAGTTTAAATATAGGATATCATATTTCTTTGGCACCTGATATCCCAACACTTCTTCTGAGATGTCCTTCATCTCTTCCTCGGGAGACCGTGGCTTCTCTTTTCATTATTGCATGGATAAATTGGGTGGGAATAAATTATCATATATTTAATCATATTTCAAGACCAATGTCTTTATTAGTAGATCAGACAATACAATGGTTGGATTAAAAGAATTGAATGGAAATACAAAATATATCTTTAAGTTCCCAATTACTCACTTTCGTGTGGAACCCCCCAACATCTGATGTCATGAAGATCAATGTATATGTTTATCTATCAAGAATTGAAATTATTTGTACAAGATTGTTGTTCGGTGATTATTTTGGGAAAATTTTTATAGCTATTAAAAATCACACAATTCAGTTTGGAATCCTCTGATGGCCGAATCACACACAATTTACATCAAAATTATATTTTCTATGTATAGAGGATGGAAATACATTATCGTTGAAATAGATTGCTCACTGTTATCAATGCTATTCACATTATGTAAATGGGACTTCAATATTTTAGCTCAGTGATTTTGAAGATTCGTTCACTAATTTTTAACTTCATAGATTTCTATTTATCCTTTTTTAAAAGATATGTGAACAACAGAGATCATTTATGGGTGACCTGAGGTCTTTTGGTTTTTCTCACACTTGGATGAATGATTTTTCTTCTTGGATGTTATTGATTGTAATTATATATTTTTATATATTAATTTAATTCGTCCTTATTTGTATAAAAATATTATAAAAATTGTGTATTTATGAATAAAATAAATTGATAGATTCTGAATATAATAAATAATATTAATAAGTTTATATTTTATGAAAATTATTTTTCATTTGATTAAAGAATCCTAAAAAATATTTTTTATTTTTTATATAAAAATTTGGGCAGATTTTTTATAATTTTCATGAGTGAGAAAACATGGAAGAGAGAGGGGGAGAAGGTGAGAGAGTTTTTTTCTAACTTTTAGAAAATGTTTCCTAATGCGATTGTTTCCAAAATGGTTTTCCCCATCACTTTTATAAATACAACCTAAGCGTGAATCTCAAAATCCATTCAATCACTTCTTCATAACTTCACGAATTTTCATTTCTCTTTTATTAAAATAAAGGGAAATTAAGAAGCACATTTTTTGGTGACCTAAGGTATTTTTTGTCTTTCTCACACTTAGTTGAATGATTTTATTTCTTGGATGTTATCTCTATTAATTCTGGATCTTTTATCCTTTAATTGAATTCCTCCATGCATGTCAATGTTTTGAAATGATGAATTTAATATTTAATTAAATTGATAAATTTTGAATATAAATATTAATAATAACAAAATAATAATTTATTTAAATGATATATCATTTTATTAAAGCATCCACAAAAAATATTTTTTATTTATTATATAAAAATATGGGTGGATTATTTATAATTTTATTGAGTGAGAAAATGTTAAAGAGAGAGGGAGAGAAGGTGAGGGATATTTTTTATAATTTTAAATAAATGAATCCTAACGAGAATATCTACGAATGGAACTCTTTTAAATACATTGGAAGCATTAATTCCAAAAACTTACATTTCTTCTGTGACCCAAGTTAAGAGAGTGGATTATCCCAGCAAAGTTTGATTTGTAAGATCTTGATCGGTCCAAGTTGGTAGAAGATAGGATTAAAAATTTTGTTTTAGTTTTATGTTGAACATCAGTTTTTTGAAAATATGACATTAATATACTAAATAATATACTTTATCATGTTGGTTATAGGAAAACCAATGTGATAAAGTCTTTATAATGTTCTTTTTCTAAAACAACTGATGTTAAAAATTATTTATCATGACTATTTTTCATAACCAACCTGATAAAACTCCTCAATATTTTTGTATTTATTACATTGATTAAAATTTACCAACATTAAAATCAAATTTAAAACATAACCTAAAATAATATCACGGGGTAAATGATGTTAAAAAAGCCGATGTAATAAATCATTTTTTACTAGGAACGGTGTGACTGGTTTGACTCAAAGCTCATGTTTTCAGTTTAAAAATGAAATTTTAGTTGATAACTTCTTTCAATCATTGAAAACCCATAAAAAAATTTGTATTTTATTTATATTTTAGTAAAATGATCGGTGTATCATTTATGATGTGTAGGAATTAGCTTCCTGTCAATATTACACATAGTGTGGACGGTATGTCTCAATGCACATGTTTTTATTTAAAATTGACATTTTATTTCAAAACACACATTGCATAATTAAAATCATCAAAATTCACTAATTTTTTCGTGATACTTTAAGAAAATGATCTATAAATCATTTTTGATGTGTAATAATCAACTACACAGTAAAAGAACACATAGTGTGCTCGATATGAGTCAAAGTGTATGTTTTCTGTTTAAAAGTAAAATTTTAATAAAGAGTTGTTTTATACTTATGATAAATTTATTTTATTATAGTATTACACAAATAAGACTTGTTTTTTATAGAGGTATACTCTCTTTCTCGAGCTGGAGTGTTTGGTTTGGAAACTAATAGCACGACCACACTCTTCTAATAGTGGTTCAGGGTCCAAAGACAATGAAACATTAATGATTTTGAATTTATTGATGTTTTTATAAACTATTTGTAGCAATATATTTATACATACCAATTTTTGAAATTTTTATAGTATAGGGATTCAATATTACATATCTTTCTTTTAAAAGTGATGGAAACTAGTTTAATCATCATAAAAACAAAAGACTAATAAAGGTACCCTTTATCAATTAATTTTTTTAGCCCTGATAAAGACCCCATTTATGAATTCCTTCTTTAGTTATTATAAAATTAAAAAAATAAGCACTTAGCACGCCCCTAAACCCTTTCCAAATCTCACCCATTCCCTATTCTCTGTACTCAAAATGACACTTTGTCAGTGCTTTTAGATTTACTAGCATCCACTTCCCCCCACGCATGCCTGGAATTAATACTGCGACCTCCCATAGGAAATCAAAACATGTTTACCACTCCTCCAATATTGTTTTATTTCAGATTTGATGATATTTTCTTGTATATATATATATATATTTATGTAAATATTTTTTTTTCATATATTTATATAATAATTTTTAAATACATTTAAAAAATATATGTTTTTCTGTGTGTGTATGATATATATGTATACACAATTATATTTATTTAAATATATTACATAATACTATTCATTTATTTATATTAGAATATAAATATAAATATATCTCTTTTTATTAATACGCACACATATGTATATATAAATGTTATATATACATTTTTATAAGTATATTTATATTCAAATATATTTTTAATGTAAAAAATGGTTAGATATTGTTTGATACAAAATGGATAATAATTATTTCCATATGATTTATATAATTATTTTTAAACACACTTTTAGAATATATCTATATATTTTATTTTTATATATAAGTTTTTTACATTACATATATATTTTTATGTCTTTATATTTACATGTATATTTATACATATTTACATTAAATTGTATATTTATACATAATTATACATTTCAATATTGTCTAGTTAGATACTAATTATACATTTCAACAACAAATATGCATTTAAACAGTAGTCCATAAGTTCATGAAATACATTTTAGTATAATTATACTGTTAAAAATTTGAATATGATTACAACCTACCACTTTTTTCTTCCATGATTTCTTGCCAAAGTGAACAATTCCTAAACCCGAATTTTAAGGCCAGATTAGCCTTTGAGTGGTTGTTAATCATAGGGTGACTATTTTTTGATCTTCTTTCATTATGACCTCTTAGAAGTTGTGTTAGAATATGGGTCTCCCAATATTGGTTAAAGGGAAAGTTTATCCACTTATTCTTCCACTTCCTCATTGAATTCCACAACCCCCTCTTCTTCATCACCTTCCTCACCTATCACCAATAAATCTTTCTCCTCTTCAACTTCTCCCACATCCGTATCTGCATCTATCTCCTACAATTCTTCTTCAAAATCCTCTAATTGATCATAAGACTCTCCATATTCTTCTATTTCTTCCTCTAGGACATGATCAAATATGTCTACTTCACTAGTAGAGGCTCAGGTTAGTAAGTTACCTTGAACTCAAACGAGTTCTTGTAGGTTATCATTGAAACCTTTCATATATCCATCATAGAAAACATTGATGTCCAATAATATATAATGGTAAGATAATTTTTATTAAGAGATACAAAAATAGATGATTTGAATTAAACAATCCATATAATAACATATTGGCATCTAAAAGCACTCTTTCAACGTACTTATCATCAAACTCATAGAAATTAAAATAGAGAATCCCTAATTTAACACAGAGAACACATATTTTTACACTAGCCATTTGGATTTAAACCCTAACATTTTTTACAACAAAAATAATCCATTCAATTAAACATTTAAAATTTGGTAGCACTAAAATATCAAATTTTAAAACTATAATTCCATGTTTTAACACTAATAATACACATACAAACACATTATAATTAAAAATATGTAATTCAATGTATTAAACATCAACAGACCGTATAATAACACTGACCATACACAATTTAACACTCAATATCCAAATATTAACACAACAAATCAACATTTTTTATTTAAATGTAAAATATAAAAACAAGAATATTTTTATTTAAACACTCCCAATACTACCACTAAAATCCTAATGGTTAACACTATAATTCCATGTTTTAACATTGGAATGACACATAATAAAATATGGTCATATAAAAATAGTATTTCAATGTACTCAACATCATGATTACAAAAATTAACATAGGAAATATCCAATTTAAAACTGATTTTATTTATTTTAACACTAACCCTACTAGTTTTTAACAAAAATATTTTATACATGAAAAATAAGCCTTTACATTGAAAATTTCAGAGTTTTAGCAATAAAATCCCACATTTTAAAAATAAAGTTATTGGTTCTAACACTAAAAATACACATCTAAACATATAGGAATTCCTAAGGAGGATTTCAAGGAATTGAAAATAAATCTACCCAAAATTAACACCCACAATACATAATTTTACACTATGCATCCAGAATTTCACATTGAGCATCCACATTTTATCATTAATAGTAACTGATGTAAATATGCAGATTTTTTATTAAATACCCCAGATAGTCACACTAAAATTCTAAATTATAACACTATAATTACATATTATAAAACTATAATGACACATAATAACATGTGGGAATCTAAAAATTGGTTTTTAAAGTAATTTACATTAATCATACAAAAATTTACAAAAATCTCACCTAATTTTACACAGAGCATCCATGTTTTAACACTAAACCTCCCAGTTTTGAACACTAAATTTTTATACATGAAAATGAAGCCTTTAAATTAAACTTATGGAGGTTGATAACACTAAAATATAACATTTTAACATTATAATTCTTGGTTTTAACACTAAAAGTACACATATAATCACATATAAATTTTTATGAGGCGTTAAGGGAATTTAACATTAAGCTCCAAGAAATGAAAACTGAACATCCTAAATTTAACACTAAGTATCCATATATTAAAATTGGAAATACATATTTTATCTTTAACTGTAAAAAAATTTAAACAATAAAATTTGTAATTAAAAAATCTAGATACCAACATAAAAACTCTATATATTTACACTATAATTCCATGTTTTAACAATGGAAAAACACATAATAACATATGGCCATCAACGATGCGGATTATAAAGTACATAACATCAATATTGTAACGCCCCGACCCTAGTTACCCAGAGTCGGTGCATTATTACATAACATTGGCATGATCACAAGAAAGATCAAATCTCGAAAGACCGATTGGTTTAGTAGCCTTGGAAACACTAGATATATTCATAAGTTTTACATTACATCATAAAAAGAAAGACTACTACAACAACATAATGTTTTCACAGTCCACACTAATCCCCTCATAATATCCCTGAAGGTCATTCATAACTTACATCTTCACATCCTGGGAAAAATAAAACATAGAAAAGGGGTGAGCTCAAATGCCCAGTAAGGATAACAATATAGCGGAACATTCAAAAATAAGAATAAACATTTAAGGCAATTAATTACTAAAACAAAAGCCTGTTAAACTTGAACTTCAACATAGTATGACAAAAATAAAATGAAATAATTCCATTTACTTATTCACATGGATATTCTACTAATCGAATAATCACATGCAAAAATCAATAACCAATTTCATAATGTTGGAATGCATAATGCCAGACTATCATAACCACATAGCCAAGGCCTCGTGCCAAGACTGCAAATAAGATTTTTCCAAGGCCTTGTGCCAAGTCACTTGTTTGTCTCATGAGACCTACCGATGCATCGAGGAGCTATAGCGGGCTCCACCCGTCACATATTAATTCCAATGCATTCCCATATGAAAAGGTTTAAACATAACATAAACATTCGTATTAAAACTATCATACAAAATGTCAATACTTTCACCATAAACTATGAATGGTATAAAAATAGCACATCCACAGTCAAACATATCACAAAACCTTCAATACAATATAGAAGTTTTGTAACATAATAAATCAACTTCAAATATTCTTAAAATCCATCAAAGGATGTTGACATAGATGAAATCAAAATTCTTTTAAAAGAAATATCTCCTATTATTTTGAAATCATTTAAGATCCATATAAAATAAAAAATTTTCTTTGAAAATATTCTTATAAGCTTGTAATGGAAGCTTTGAAGATTTTATAACGGCGGAAAATAGCCGCACCCGCCGTATAAGTTAAAAAAACATTCTTACCTTAATTCTGTCGAAAAGGTTAAAAAGGACCTTGTTTTGAAAACGACAGAAAGATTCCTTTATAAACCTCTTATAAAAAGTCAAACAAGGGTAAAAATGACTTTAACCCATATTCTTGTAAATAATAAATATGTTTTGAAATACATTTCGAAGAAACATGGATGTGGATGATAAAGAAATCCCAGTAGATTATTACGTATAAACAACCTTGGATAACGAAGAGGTTGTAAAGTAAACCCTTACCTTGTACTTTTCCTTGGTTGGGGTAGGTTAACCTCCTGTATAATGGTGAAATAATTGTTAATAAATTATACAAGAATCATATATATTAATATGATATCATATATGATCTTTTAACATTGATTTGTTAATAATATCTTAGAATTATTGTCGTTTCGGGTGTTAACTTACTCATTTTATTTTATATGTTTTGTTACATAAGCCATGTTTGTTGTATCTTATTCATATCTAGAATGATATAAAGTCCTTAAACATCATTTTTAAATCATCAAATGATAATTATACTTGAATGGATACGATGGAGAATGAATCTCATCGCGTTCGTGGAGACGGTAGTCCGTACGTACGCACGAGCGACAATATCATTCTTTTGATATTAAAATAATATATAAATGGATTTTATATCGTATATACAGAATAATTAACATGTTATATTTATTATTTACATGAGTTACACATCATTATTATACCCATCCAAATAATAAAATATTGAATAACAATTACACCACGACGTGGAGACGGTAAGCCGTACGTACGCACGAATGGTGACATGTTATTCAAAGGGTGGATAGAATACTGAATATGGTTGTACCATACTTATAATAACATCACAGTATATTTGAGATAATGGAGTTATTATTTTAGAATGGTAAGAACAAAGGAAGAATAAGTGGAAGAAGAAAGGAACTTGAAAAGGGGTGGTGAAAACATTACCTCTTCTTCGGGTTCTTCCTTTTGATTTGATCAAAAGGGCTCCTTAGGTTGGCTTTCGGATCAAACTAAGGCCCCTAGATTGTAGTGAGGGAAGTTGGGAGAGTATTTGGGCAGAGTTTGGCCGAACCAAAAGGCTTTGAAGGTGTGAAGAAATGAGAAGGAGGAGTGCCCTTTTATAAGAGGGGTGAGGGGCACCTTTGGAAAAGCTAGAGATATTAGTTTATAATAAATTCATAATCGGTTTCCAATGGCTCCAAAGTTGACTATTAAAAGGTTAATGTGGGGATGGGTCGAAAACAACTCAACCAATAGAATTTAGACAGGTTTGGGTACTTATATTAACCTTATTGTAAAGTATTAACTTTAAGTTAATTAGTTTCACTTTTACAATGTCTCTTTGTATTTTTATATAATATTGTTAATAAACTTACTAAATACATACAAGAGACCCCCAAGTGGTAAATTAATGACGAACCTATCATGATATAAGTCTCTTGGCCTAACCTTAGATTTTTAGGAATTTAATATCAATTAATAATATAATATTTGTTTTAAGAACTCTTTTATGTCAATTTTGACACTATTCAATAGTTGATTTTTGTGAAACTCATAAAAGATTTATTACTTCGAACAAAGTCAATTAAATCAATACTAATATAGCATAGTATACTATAAAATTAGTTTAATTCATTAAAAGTTTCATATTATATTTATTTGGGTATTTATAATATCAATTATTTTAATTTTTCACTATTATAGTAATTACTGCATCATCATTGTGTCATAAATAAAATAAATTATTTAATGTCTAAAAATTATAAATAAAATATCATTATGTAGGAAATCTTTTTATATTTCTAATGAATACTTATAATCTAAAATCAAACATATATAACCCTATGTAACAATTGTTTTTCTAAAAGATATATGCTTGTGTCATTTTTGTATTCATTTTAACTTAATTAAAATAAAGTGTCATTATCACTTACAAGTGGATCCATGGGTTCCCAAAATCGACCCAAATATGACCATGGTCGACCATGTATCAAAAAATAGGGTTAAGACACGTTTTAGGGTAATTTAGTATTATTATAATATTATTTTTTAACCCTTATTTACCGGATTTACCCTTAACCATGGTAAATAAAATATTTACCGCAATAATTATTCAAAATGTCTAAAAATAAAAGTTACCTATTTACACAATTTGAACATCCTGATTCCAAATATGGAATCCATTTTCCTAAATTCAAAACACAGAAGTGGAAGAAATTAATTTAAAATTAATTCCCGCTGTCAAAACAAAAAGCCTGTTTTAAAGAGATAATAACTATCAAAAGATTGACACTTGTTTATGTTCGGTTTAATTGTAAAATTATGTCCAATGACCAAAATTATATTAAATGGTAAAAATATATTCTAAATATACTTTAAAACTACTAAAATTCATAATTTATCACTATTAATTATTTTGATTAAAAAGGTTGTTTTTAATTAAAATTTAGTAATTTTCACTATTCATCAAAATATGAAAGTTATCCGAAAAGTACCAAAATTTCACCTTAGGCTAAATTAGATATTACGAATCCAAAAATGAAGTCCATTTTGAAATAAAAAATATATATATGATTTCAAAAAGTAGGTATTACTATTCACAACGGCTAGTTTAATTAGTTGTGGTGTGTGTTAGAACTCGAGGTTGCGTACAACACACGCTATCGCATTATTCGAAGGGAAACGTACCGTGGAAGCTTGGGGTGTTACATTCTCCCCTCTTTCAAATAATTGCGTCCTCGCAATTTCTAGGGTATTACTGCATAAAAAGACTCGGGTGGTTCTTTATCATAAGTTTCTCGGGTTCCCACGTTGCCTCTTCCATCTTATGATTTCTCCACAAAACTTTTACCAGACGCGTCGTCCGGTTTCTCAGTACTTGTTCTCTTGTATCAAGAATCCTGACATGCTCTTCACAATAAGACAGATCGGGTTCCAGTTCTAATTCTTCATAGGTGAGTACATGCGTTGGGTCAGGCATGTATTTTCTCAACAGAGATACGTGGAACACATCGTGAACTTTGGAGAGACTTGGCAGCATTGCCAATCGGTAAGCTACAACCCCAATTCGTTCTAGAATTTCGAAGGGTCCGATGTACCTGGGACTCAATTTACCTTTCTTACCAAAATGTATGACTCCCTTCCATGGAGATAACTTCAGGAAAACATGATCACCGACTTGAAATTCCAAATCCTTCCTTCGATTATCGGCATAGCTCTTCTGCCAACTTTGGGCTGCTTTGATGTGATTTTGGATTACCTTCACCTTTTCCACTGTTTCCTCCACCAGTTATGGGCCTACAAGTTTTCTTTCACCAACCTCATCCCAACAGGTTGGTGTATGACATCTCTTTCCGTATAACGCTTCATATGGTGCCATCTGATTACTCGAATGGAAGCTATTGTTATAGGAAAATTCTACCAGTGGTAAATATTGATCCCACATACCCTAAAAGTCAAGTGAGCAAGATCTCAACATGTCTTCTAGGGTTTGAATAGTCCGTTATGATTGTCCATCTGTCTGAGGGTGGTAATCAGTGCTCAAATGAAGTTCAGTATCCAGGGATTTATGAAGACTTTTCCAAAATCTTGAAGTAAAACGGGGATCACGATCAGAAACAATCGATAGGGGTACTCCATGAAGTCTCACAACTTCATTAATGTATAGTCTTGCTAGACGTTCCAGGGGTAGATCTTCTCTTATAGCAAGAAAATGTGCTGACTTAGTAAGACGATCAACAATAACCCATATTGCATCGTTCCTTATAGGAGTCTTTGGTAGCCCCATGACAAAGTCCATCGTAATATTGTCCCATTTCCACTCCGGTATGGGAAGAGGTTGCATGACTCCTCCAGGCTGTTGCCTTCCAGCTTTCACTTGTTGACAAACCATACATCTTGACACAAAATCAGCAATCTCCCTCTTCATGTTGTCCCACCAAAAATGTTCCTTCAAATCTCTATACATTTTTGTGCTCCCAGGGTGTATAGAGAAATTGGAACTATGATCATCATCCAGCAATTCCCTTTTTAGATTAGGTAAATCGGGAACACAAAGTCTCTTCCCGAATTTCAAAATTCCATCTTCGTACACAAAGTCTCTCAATCTCCCATCATTCACAGCTTTAATCTTCTTTTGGAATTCTTCATCATCGGTCTGAGAACTCTTAATCCTTTCTAGTAAAGATGGTTTGGCAACCATTTGAAAAAGAAATGATGTTTCGCCTTCCCTGGTTATTCCCATGTCCATCTTCACTAGATCCATGAAAATTGGATCCCTTTCAATTCTCATATTGTTCAAAACTCCATGGTATTTTCTACTCAAAGCATCTTCCACCTTGTTTTCTTTCCCCGGGTGGTAGTGTATCGTGCAATCATAATCCTTGAGTGATTCAAGCCATCTCATTTGCCTCATGTTGAGTTCTTTTTGTGAGAAAATATACTTCAAACTCTTGTGATCAGTATAAATCTCACATTTTTCACCATAGAGGTAGTGTCTCCATATCTTCAATGCAAAGATCACAGCTGCTAACTCGAGATCATGAGTAGGATAGTTTTGTTCATGAATTTTCAACTGTCGTGATGCATAGGCAATAACTCTATCATTCTGCATAAGGACACAGCCAAGTCCTTTCTTTGATGCATCACTATAAATAACGAACCCATCATTCCCCGATGGTAGAGTCAATATAGGAGCATTGACGAATCTTTTCTTCAGTTCTTCAAAACATTCTTCACACTCTTTTGTCCAAACAAATTTAACCCCTTTACGTGTGAGCTTTGTTAATGGGTTAGCCAATCGGGCAAAATTCTGGACGAAACGTCGATAATAACCTGCCAAACCAATAAAACTGCGTACCTCAGTTATACTCGTAGGTGCTGGCCATTCTTGAATTGCCTTGGTCTTAGAAGGATTTACAGAGATTCTATCTTTAGAGACAATATGGCCAAGAAAAGAAATCTCCTGAAGCCAGAATTCACACATGCTAAACTTCCCATATAATTCATGCCTCCTCAGAGTCTTCAAGATAATGCGCAAGTGATTTTCATGATCTTCGTAGGTTTTGGAGTATACCAAGATATCATCAATAAATACCACCACAAATTCATCGAGATACTCCTTGAAAACTCTATTCATCAGATCCATGAATACAGAGGGTGCATTAGTCAATCCAAAAGGCATTACAGTAAACTCGTAATGCCCGTACCTGGTTTGAAATACTGTCTTCGGAATGTCTTCCTTCTTCACACACAACTGATGGTATCCAGATCGAAGGTCAATCTTTGAAAAGTATTGAGCTCCATGAAGTTGGTCAAATAAATCATCAATACGAGGTAGGGGATACTTGTTCTTTATCGTTATAGCATTGATCTCCCTGTAGTTGATACATAACCTCATAGATCCATCTTTCTTTTTAACAAAAAGAACAGGGGCTCCCCATGGAGAAACACTAGGGCGAATAAATCCCTTATTACTAAATTCCTCTAGTTGTTTCTTTAGTTCAACTAATTCTACAGTGGCCATTCTATAAGGGGTCTTTGATATAGGACTTGATCCAGGAATCAAATCAATGGAAAACTCAACTTCTCGTTCTGGAGGATGTCCAGGTAAATCTTCCGGAAATACATCTACAAATTCTTTCACAACAGGTACATCCTCTATTTGAACATTCCTTCCCTCACCGACAGTTATTTCATTCTCTTCCTCCCCAATAATTGAATTAAGTTGAGCTACTGGGGGTGGATCTAAATAAGAATTAGGTGGTGACGATTCTGCTCTAAAAATAAGGTGTTCCTTATCCTTATCATCAAGAATCATAACCTCTTTCTTCTTACAATAAATCTTCGCATCATAGTCCGAAAGCCAGTCCATACCGAGGATTATATCAAACTCAATCATAGATATGAAGATGAGATCAGCAGATAAAGAAAATTTATGTGCTCTAATGGGGACTGATTCACAAAACTTTGTTGCAAGGATACTTCCTTAGGAGTTTTAACTGAAAACTCCCTTATTAAATCAAATTGGAAATATCTAATTTTCTTAGAAAACTGGGAAGATAAGAAATGATGCGATGATCCAGAATCAAATAATGCATTTTCTAAACATGAGGAAACCATTAAATTACCTGCCACCACGTCTTTCGGAGCTTCTACCTCAGCAGTAGTGATAGCATAAGTCTGGCCTTGATCCCTTGGCCTTTTCTGAGGTAAGTTCTCCTGACGCTTAGGACATGCATTTGCATAATGTCCCATCTCCCTGCAATTGTAGCACTGAACGTTGGTAGCTTCCTTCTTCCCCTTGCAATCAAGAGCTTGGTGGCCTTTTTCACCACACATGTCATAGACTCCCATTCCCTTCAAGCAAGTACCAGGATGTTTCTTCCCACATTTACCACAAGATGGATATTCAACCTTTCCCTTCTTCCCCTTATTTCCATTCCCAGATTGATCAGCAGGTCTCTTCTTCTCTTGCTTTTCTTTAAAGTCATAAGACTTAGAGAATTCCTTTTCGGTCTTGATAGCACATGAGACAATGTCTTCGTACGATGAAAAGGATTGTGAGACTAATGCTCGACGAAGAAATGGTTTTAATCCATCAAAGAAACGATCAATATTACTTCTTGGGTTGCAGATATAATCTCCAGAATACCTCGCTAACCTTGTAAAGTTAGCCTCATAATTTGTAACATTCTCATCCTCCTTTTGTCTTAGACTCAGAAATTGCCTTTCCATATCCGCTCGATGGTCACGAGGAAAGTATTTTTCTAAAAACAGATCTTTGAACTCCCTCCATTCCATATTTGATACTTCATCATCTTCCTTCATGTTTTGAATCAATGACCACCATTGATCAGCATCTCCAGTGAGGCGGTAAACTGCCATGATAACTTTTTCCCTTTCACTACTCCCCAAAGCCTGAAATATTTTCTCTAGGGAATTTATCCATTGCTCAGCTACTAAGGGATTTGTACTCCCATTGAACGTTGGTGGTTGTTTCCTTATGAATCGATCTAACATTGATCCTCCACGCTGCGGATCAGGGTGCTCCATACGGGTAAGGTTATTATTCATAACCTGAGTAAGTTGTCCCAGTATGGTGATTAGCTGATCGGCACCAGTTGCATCACCAGCCCCACTATAATTATCTTGAGCAGGAGGGAAATCCCTACATGGAGTGCGTGAATTGATACGGTTTCCATTTCTTCCACTAGGCGCCATTTCTAAACAATGGCATAAACTAGATCAGTTTATGAATCAAAATACATAATCCCATACTTATAAAACACTAAACATAAATTGAACTATTTATGGATATAATCCATAATCATAAAAATGTTTTCTTTGAGGAAGTATATACTCATAAACCCTTCATAATGCTTTGTAAAGAAAATGAGAGTTATCCTAAGCATATCCCCCGGGAGTGTCGTAACCAAGAGTGCAGCAAGGCCCGTTGTCGTGCACCAGTTCCCATTCGAGTCTAGCTCAAAGCGGTGTTTTCGGGTTTTACCCCTAGGTACATCTGTGCCAGAGCCGCCTCTACCTGCTCGTATCCAGACAGGGATGTATTGCTTGGAAAACTCACAAAATCTCTACAATACCAAAATTCTAGGAAGTTCTTCTATACTAATCCTCAAAGTTCATCTTAGGTCTACGTGCTCTAATCAGAGTTTATCTAAATCTAGCTTCCAAGGTTTGTACTAAACTTCCTCTGATACCAACTGTAACGCCCCGACCCTAGTTACCCAGAGTCGGTGCATTATTACATAACATTGGCATGATCACAAGAAAGATCAAATCTCGAAAGACCGATTGGTTTAGTAGCCTTGGAAACACTAGATATATTCATAAGTTTTACATTACAGCATAAAAAGAAAGACTACTACAACAACATAATGTTTCCACAGTCCACACTAATCCCCTCATAATATCCCTGAAGGTCATTCATAACTTACATCTTCACATCCTGGGAAAAATAAAACATAGAAAAGGGGTGAGCTCAAATGCCCAGTAAGGATAACAATATAGCGGAACATTCAAAAATAAGCATAAAAATTTAAGGCAATTAATTACTAAAACAAAAGCCTTTTAAACTTGAACTTCAACATAGTGTGGAAAAAATAAAATGAAATAATGCCATTTACTTATTCACATGGATATTCTACTAATCGAATAATCACATGCAAAAATCAATAACCACTTTCATAATGTTGGAATGCATAATGCCAGACTATCATAACCACATAGCCAAGGCCTCGTGCCAAGACTACAAATAAGATTTTGCCAAGGCCTTGTGCCAAGACACTAGTTTGTCTCATGAGACCTACCGATGCATCGAGGAGCAATAGCGGGCTCCACCCGTCACATATTAAGTCAAATGCATTCCCATATGAAAAGGTTTAAACATAACATAAACATTCGTATTAAAACTAGCATACGAAATGTCAATACTTTCACCATAAACTATGAATGGTATAAAAATAGCACATCCACAGTCAAACATATCACAAAACCTTCAATACAATATAGAAGTTTTGTATCATAATAAATCAACTTCAAATAATCTTAAAATCCATCAAAGGATGTTGACATAGATGAAATCAAAATTCTTTTAAAAGAAATATCTCCTATTATTTTGAAATCATTTAAGATCCATATAAAATAAAACATTTTCTTTGAAAATATTCTTATAAGCTTGTAAGGTAAGCTTTGAAGATTTTATAACGGCAGAAAATATCCGCACCCGCCGAATAAGTTAAAAAAACATTCTTACCTTAATTCTGTCGAAAAGGTTAAAAAGGACCTTGTTTTAAAAACGACGGAAAGATTCCTTTATAAACCTCTTATAAAAAGTCAAACAAGGGTATAAATGACTTTAACCCATATTCTTGTAAATAATAAATATGTTTTGAAATACATTTCGAAGAAACATGGATGTGGATGATAAAGAAATCCCAGTAGATTATTACGTATAAACAACCTTGGATAACGAAGAGGTTGTAAAGTAAACGCTTACCTTGTACGTTTCCTTGGTTGGGGTAGGTTAACCTCCTGTATAATGGTGAAATAATTTTTATTAAATTATACAATAATCATATATATTAATATGATATCATATATGATCTTTTAACATTGATTTGTTAATAATATCTTAGAATTATCGTCGTTTCGGGTGTTAACTTACTCATTTTATTTTATATGTTTTGTTACATAAGCCATTTTTGTTGTATCTTATTCATATCCATAATGATATAAAGTCCTTAAACATCATTTGTAAATCATAAAATGATAATTATACTTGAATGGATACGATGGAGAATGAATCTCATCGCGTTCGTGGAGACGGTAGTCCGTACGTACGCACGAGCGACAATATCATTCTTTTGATATTAAAATAATATATCAATGGATTGTATATCGTATATACATAATCATTAACATGTTATATTTATTATTTACATGAGTTACACATCATTATTATACCCATCCAAATAATAATATATTGAATAACAATTACACCACGACGTGGAGACGGTAAGCCGTACGTACGCACGTATGGTAACATGTTATTCAAAGGGTGGATAGAATACTGAATATGGTTGTACCATATTTATAATAACATCACAGTATATGTGAGATACCGGAGTTATTATTTTAGAATGGTAAGAACAAAGGAAGAAGAAGTGGAAGAAGAAAGGAACTTGAAAAGGGGTGGTGAAAACATTACCTCTTCTTCGGGTTCTTCCTTTTTATTTGATCAAAATGGATCCTTAGGTTGGCTTTCTGATCAAACTAAGGCCCCTAGGTTATAGTGAGGGAAGTTGGGAGAGTATTTGGGCAGAGTTTGGCCGAACCAAAAGGCTTTTACGGTGTGAAGAAATGAGAAGGAGGAGTGCCCTTTTATAAGAGGGGTGAGGGGCACCTTTGGAAAAGCTAGAGATATTAGTTTATAATAAATTCATAATCGGTTTCCAATGGCTCCAAAGTTGACTATTCAAAGGTTAATGTGGGGATGGGTCGAAAACAACTCAACCAATAGAATTTAGACAGGTTTGGGTACTTATATTAACCTTATCTTTAAGTATTAACTTTAAGTTAATTAGTTTCACTTTTACAATGTCTCTTTGTATTTTTATATAATATGGTTAATAAACTTACTACATACATCCAAGCGACCCCCAAGTGGTCCATTATTGATGAACCTATCATGATATAAGTCTCTTGGCCGAACCTTAGATTTTTAGGAATTTAATATCAATTAATAATATAATATGTTTTTTAAGAACTCTTTTATGTCAATTTTGACACTATTCAATAGTTGATTTTTGTGAAACTCATAACAGATTTATTTCTTCGAACAAAGTCAATTAAATCAATCCTAATATATCATACTATCCTATAAAATTAGTTTAATTCATTAAAAGTTTCATATTATATTTATTTTGGTATTTATAATATCAATTATTTTAATTTTTCACTATTATAGTAATTACTGCATCATCATTGTGTCATAAATAAAATAAATTATTTAATGTCTAAAAATTATAAATAAACTATCATTATGTAGGAAATCTTTTTATCTTTCTAATGAATATTTATAATCTAAAATCCAACATATATAACCTTATGTAACAATTGTTTTGCTAAAAGATATATGCTTGTGTCATTTTTGTATTCATTTTAACTTAATTAAAATAAAGTGTCATTATCACATACAAGTGGATCCATGGGGTCCCAAAATCGACCAAAAGATGACCATGGTCGACCATGTATCAACCAATAGGGTTAAGACACGTTTTAGGGTAATTTATTATTATTATAATATTATTTGTTTAACCCTTATTTACCGGATTTACCCTTAACCATGGTAAATAAAATATTTACCGCAGTAATTATTCAAAATGTCTAAAAATAAAAGTTACCTATTTACACAATTTGAACATCCTGATTCCAAATATGGAATCCATTTTCCTAAATTCAAAACACACAAGTGGCAGAAATTAATTTAAAATTAATTCCCGCAGTCAAAACAAAAAGCGTGTTTTAAAGAGAGAATAACTATCAAAAGATTGACACTTGTTTATGTTCGGTTTAATTGTAAAATTATGTCCAATGACCAACATTATATTAAATGGTTAAAATATATTCTAAATATACTTTAAAACTACTAAAATTCATAATTTATCACTATTAATTATTTTGATTAAAAAGGTTGTTTTTAATTAAAATTTAGTAATTTTCACTATTCATCAAAATATGAAAGTTATCCGAAAAGTACCAAAATTTCACCTTAGGCTAAATTAGATATTACGAATCCAAAAATGAAGTCCATTTTGAAATATAAAATATATATATGATTTCAAAAAGTAGGTATTACTATTCACAACGGCTAGTTTAATTAGTTGTGGTGTGTGTTAAAACTCGAGGTTGCGTACAACACACGCTATCGCATTATTCGAAGGGAAACGTACCGTGGAAGCTTGGGGTGTTACATTCTCCCCCCTTTCAAATAATTGCGTCCTCGCAATTTCTAGGGTATTACTGCATAAAAAGACTCGGGTGGTTCTTTATCATAAGTTTCTCGGGTTCCCACGTTGCCTCTTCCATCTTATGATTTCTCCACAAAACTTTTACCAGACGCGTCGTCCGGTTTCTCAGTACTTGTTCTCTTGTATCAAGAATCCTGACAGGCTCTTCACAATAAGACAGATCGGGTTCCAGTTCTAATTCTTCATAGGTGAGTACATGCGTTGGGTCAGGCATGTATTTTCTCAACAGAGATACGTGGAACACATCGTGAACTTTGGAGAGACTTGGCGGCATTGCCAATCGGGAAGCTACAACCCCAATTCGTTCTAGAATTTCGAAGGGTCCGATGTACCTGGGACTCAATTTACCTTTCTTACCAAAATGTATGACTCCCTTCCATGGAGATACCTTCAGGAAAACATGATCACCGACTTGAAATTCCAAATCCTTCCTTCGATTATCGGCATAGCTCTTCTGCCTACTTTGGGCTGCTTTGATTTGATTTTGGATTACCTTCACCTTTTCCACCGTTTCCTCCACCAGTTATGGGCCTACAAGTTTTCTTTCACCAACCTCATCCCAACAGGTTGGTGTATGACATCTCTTTCCGTATAACGCTTCATATGGTGCCATCTGATTACTCGAATGGAAGCTATTGTTATAGGAAAATTCTACCAGTGGTAAATATTGATCCCACATACCCTAAAAGTCAAGTGAGCAAGATCTCAACATGTCTTCTAGGGTTTGAATAGTCCGTTATGATTGTCCATCTGTCTGAGGGTGGTAATCAGTGCTCAAATGAAGTTCAGTATCCAGGGATTTATGAAGACTTTTCCAAAATCTTGAAGTAAAACGGGGATCACGATCAGAAACAATCGATAGGGGTACTCCATGAAGTCTCACAACTTCATTAATGTATAGTCTTGCTAGACGTTCCAGGGGTAGATCTTCTCTTATAACAAGAAAATGTACTGACTTAGTAAGACGATCAACAATAACCCATATTGCATCGTTCCTTATAGGAGTCTTTGGTAGCCCCATGACAAAGTCCATCGTAATATTGTCCCATTTCCACTCCGGTATGGGAAGAGGTTGCATGACTCCTCCAGGCTGTTGCCTTCCAGCTTTCACTTGTTGACAAACCATACATCTTGACACAAAATCAGCAATCTCCCTCTTCATGTTGTCCCACCAAAAATATTCCTTCAAATCTCTATACATTTTTGTGCTCCCAGGGTGTATAGAGAAATTGGAACTATGATCATCATCCAGCAATTCCCTTTTTAGATCAGGTAAATCGGGAACACAAAGTCTCTTCCCGAATTTCAAAATTCCATCTTCGTACACAAAGTCTCTCAATCTCCCATCATTCACAGCTTTAATCTTCTTTTGGAACTCTTCATCATCGGTCTGAGAACTCTTAATCCTTTCTAGTAAAGATGGTTTGGCAACCATTTGAAAAAGAAATGATGTTTCGCCTTCCCTGGTTATTCCCATGTCCATCTTCACTAGATCCATGAAAATTGGATCCCTTTCAATTCTCATATTGTTCAAAACTCCATGGTATTTTCTACTCAAAGCATCTTCCACCTTGTTTTATTTCCCCGGGTGGTAGTGTATCGTGCAATCATAATCCTTGAGTAATTCAAGCCATCTCCTTTGCCTCATGTTGAGTTCTTTTTGTGAGAAAATATACTTCAAACTCTTGTGATCAGTATAAATCTCACATTTTTAACCATAGAGGTAGTGCCTCCATATCTTCAATCCAAAGATCACAGCTGCTAACTCGAGATCATGAGTAGGATAGTTTTGTTCATGAATTTTCAACTGTCGTGATGCATAGGCAATAACTCTATCATTCTGCATAAGGACACAACCAAGTCCTTTCTTTGATGCATCACTATAAATAACGAACCCATCATTCCCCGATGGTAGAGTCAATATAGGAGCATTGAATAATCTTTTCTTCAGTTCTTCAAAACATTCTTCACACTCTTTTGTCCAAACAAATTTAACCCCTTTACGTGTGATCTTCGTTAATGGGTTAGCCAATCGGGCAAAATTCTGGACGAAACGTCGATAATAACCTGCCAAACCAATAAAACTGCGTACCTCAGTTATACTCGTAGGTGCTGGCCATTCTTGGATTGCCTTGGTCTTAGAAGGATCAACAGAAATTCCATCTTTAGAGACAATATGGCCAAGAAAAGAAATCTCCTGAAGCCAGAATTCACACTTGCTAAACTTCCCATATAATTCATGCCTCCTCAGAGTCTTCAAGATAATGCGCAAGTGATTTTCATGATCTTCGTAGGTTTTGGAGTATACCAAGATATCATCAATAAATACCACCACAAATTCATCGAGATACTCCTTGAAAACTCTATTCATCAGATCCATGAATACAGAGGGTGCATTAGTCAATCCAAAAGGCATTACAGTAAACTCATAATGCCCGTACCTGGTTCGAAATGATGTCTTCGGAATGTCTTCCTTCTTCACACACAACTGATGGTATCCAGATCGAAGGTCAATCTTTGAAAAGTATTGAGCTCCATGCAGTTGGTCAAATAAATCATCAATACGAGGTAGGGGATACTTGTTATTTATCGTTATATCATTGATCTCCCTGTAGTCGATACATAACCTCATAGATCTATCTTTCTTTTTAACAAAAAGAATAGGGGCTCCCCATGGAGAAACACTAGGGCGAATAAATCCCTTATTACTCAATTCCTATAGTTGTTTCTTTAGTTCAACTAATTCTACAGTGGCCATTCTATAAGGGGTCTTTGATATAGGCCTTGATCCGGGAATCAAATCAATGGAAAACTCAACTTCTCGTTCTGGAGGATGTCCAGGTAAATCTTCCGGAAATACATCTACAAATTCTTTCACAACAGGTACATCCTCTATTTGAACATTCCATCCCTCACCGACAGTTATTTCATTCTCTTCCTCCCCAATAATTGAATTAAGTTGAGCTACTGGGGGTGGATCTAAATAAGAATTAGGTGGTGACGATTCTGCTCCAAAAATAAGGTGTTCCTTATCATTATCATCAAGAATCGTAACCTCTTTCTTCTTACAATAAATCTTCGCATCATAGTCCGAATGCCAGTCCATACCAAGGATTATATCAAACTCAATCATAGGTATGACGATGAGATCAGCAGATAAAGAAAATTTATGTGCTCTAATGGGGACTGATTCACAAAACATTGTTGCAAGGATACTTCCCTTAGGAGTTTTAACTGACAACTCCCTTATTAAATCAAATTGGAAATATCTAATTTTCTTAGAAAACTGGGAAGATATGAAACAATGTGATGATCCAGAATCAAATAATGCATTTGCTAAACATGAGGAAACCATTAAATTACCTGCCACCACGTCTTTCGGAGCTTCTACCTCAGCAGTAGTGATAGCATAAGCCTGGCCTTGATCCCTTGGCCTTTTCTGAGGTAATTTCTCTTGACTCTTAGGACATGCATTTGCATAATGTCCCATCTCCCTGCAATTGTAGCACTGAACTTTGGTAGCTTCCTTCTTCCCCTTGCAATCACGAGCTTGGTGGCCTTTTTCACCACACTTGTGACAGACTCCCATTCCCTTCAAGCAAGTACCAGGATGTTTCTTCCCGCATTTACCACAAGATGAATATTCAACCTTTCACTTCTTCCCCTTATTTCCATTCCCAGATTTATCAGCAGGTCTCTTCTTCTCTTGCTTTGCTTTAAAGTCATAAGACTTAGAGAATTCCTTTTTGGTCTTGATAACACATGAGACAATGTCTTCGTACGATGAAAAGGATTGTGAGACTAATGCTCGACGAAGAAATGGTTTTAATCCATCAAAGAAACGATCAATCTTACTTCTTGGGTTGCAGATATAATCTCTAGCATACCTCGCTAACCTTGTAAATTTAGCCTCATACTTTGTGACATTCTCATCCTCCTTTTGTCTCAAACTCAAAAATTGCCTTTCCATATCCGCTCGATGGTCACGAGGAAAGTATTTTTCTAAAAACAGATCTTTGAACTCCCTCCATTCCATATTTGATACTTCATCATCTTCCTTCATGTTTTGAATCAATGACCACCATTGATTAGCATCTCCAGTGAGGCGGTAAACTGCCATGATAACTTTTTCCCTTTCACTGCTCCCCAAAGCCTAAAATATTTTCTCTAGGGAATTTATCCATTGCTCAGCTACTAAGAGATTTGTACTCCCATTGAACGTTGGTGGTTATTTCATCATGAATCGATCTAACATTGATCCTCCACGCTGCGGATCAGGGTGCTCCATATGGGTAAGGTTATTATTCATAACCTGAGTAAGTTTTCCCAGTATTGTGATTAGCTGATCAGCACCAGTTGCATCACCAGCCCCACTATAATTATCTTGAGCAGGAGGGCAATCCCTACATGGAGTGCGTGAATTGATACGGTTTCCATTTCTTCCACTAGGCGCCATTTCTAAACAATGGCATAAACTAGATCAGTTTATGAATCAAAATACATAATCCCATACTTATAAAACACTTAACATAAATTGAACTATTTATGGATATAATCCATAATCATAAAAATGTTTTCTTTGAGGAATTATATACTCATAAACCCTTCATAATGATTTGTAAAGAAAATGAGAGTTATCCTAAGCATATCCCCCGGGAGTGTCGTAACCAAGAGTGCAGCCAGACCCGTTGTCGTGCACCAGTTCCCGTTCGAGTCTAGCTCAAAGCGGTGTTTTCGGGTTTTACCCCTAGGTACATCTGTGCCAGAGCCGTCTCTACCTGCTCGTATCCAGACAGGGATGCATTGCTAGGAAAACTCACAAAATCTCTACAATACCAAAATTCTAGGAAGTTCTTCTATACTAATCCTCAAAGTTCATCTTAGGTCTACATGCTCTAATCAGAGTTTATCTAAATCTAGATTCCAAGGTTTGTACTAAACTTCCTCTGATACCAACTGTAACGCCCCGACCCTAGTTACCCAAAGTCGGTGCATTATTACATAACATTGGCATGATCACAAGAAAGATCAAATCTCGAAAGACCGATTGGTTTAGTAGCCTTGGAAACACTAGATATATTCATAAGTTTTACATTACATCATAAAAAGAAAGACTACTACAACAACATAATGTTTCCACAGTCCACACTAATCCCCTCATAATATCCCTGAAGGTCATTCATAACTTACATCTTCACATCCTGGGAAAAATAAAACATAGAAAAGGGGTGAGCTCAAATGCCCAGTAAGGATAACAATATAGCGGAACATTCAAAAATAAGCATAAACATTTAAGGCAATTAATTACTAAAACAAAATCCTCTTAAACTTGAACATCAACATAGTATGGAAAAAATAAAATGAAATAATGCCATTTACTTATTCACATGGATATTCTACTAATCGAATAATCACATGCAAAAATCAATAACCACTTTCATAATGTTGGAATGCATAATGCCAGACTATCATAACCACATAGCCAAGGCCTCGTGCCCAGACTGCAAATAAGATTTTTCCAAGGCCTTGTGCCCAGACACTAGTTTGTCTCATGAGACCTACCGATGCATCGAGGAGCTATAGCGGGCTCCACCCGTCACATATTAAGTCCAATGCATTCCCATATGAAAAGGTTTAAACATAACATAAACATTCGTATTAAAAATAGCATACGAGATGTCAATACTTTAACCATAAACTATGAATGGTATAAAAATAGCACATCCACAGTCAAACATATCACAAAACCTTCAATACAATATAGAAGTTTTGTATCATAATAAATCAACTTCAAATAATCTTAAAATCCATCAAAGGATGTTGACATAGATGAAATCAAAATTCTTTTAAAAGAAATATCTCCTTTTATTTTGAAATCATTTAAGATCCATATAAAATAAAACATTTTCTTTGAAAATATTCTTATAAGCTTGTAAGGGAAGCTTTGAAGTTTTTATAACGGTGGAAAATAGCCGCACCCGCCGTATAAGTTAAAAAACATTCTTACCTTAATTCTGTCGAAAAGGTTAAAAAGGACCTTGTTTTGAAAACGACGGAAAGATTCCTTTATAAACCTCTTATAAAAAGTCAAAAAAGGGTATAAATGACTTTAACCCATATTCTTGTAAATAATAAATATGTTTTGAAATACATTTCGAAGAAACATGGATGTGGATGATAAAGAAATCCCAGTAGATTATTACGTATAAACAACCTTGGATAACGAAGAGGTTGTAGAGTAAACCCTTACCTTGTACTTTTCCTTGGTTGGGGTAGGTTAACCTTCTGTATAATGGTGAAATAATTGTTATTAAATTATACAAGAATCATATATATTAATATGATATCATATATGATCTTTTAACATTGATTTGTTAATAATATCTTAGAATTATCGTCGTTTCGGGTGTTAACTTACTCATTTTCTTTTATATGTTTTGTTACATAAGTCATGTTCATTGTATCTTATTCATATCCAGAATGATATCAAGTCCTTAAACATCATTTTTAAATCATCAAATGATAATTATACTTGAATGGATACGATGGAGAATGAATCTCATCGCGTTCGTGGAGACGGTAGTCCATACGTACGCACGAGCGACAATATCATTCTTTTGATATTAAAATAATATATAAATGGATGTTATATCATATATACAGAATCATTAACATGTTATATTTATTATTTACATGAGTAACACATCATTATTATACCCATCCAAATAATAATATATTGAATAACAATTACACCACGATGTGGAGACGGTAAGCCGTACGTACACACGTATGGTGACATGTTATTCAAAGGGTGGATAGAATACTGAATATGGTTGTACCATATTTATAATAACATCACAGTATATGTGAGATACTGGAGTTATTATTTTAGAATGGTAAGAACAAAGGAAGAAGAAGTGGAAGATGAAAGGAACTTGAAAAGGGGTGGTGAAAACATTACCTCTTCTTCGGGTTCTTCCTTTTGATTTGATCAAAAGGGCTCCTTAGGTTGGCTTTCTGATCAAACTAAGGCCCCTAGGTTTTAGTGAGGGAAGTTGGGAGAGTATTTGGGCAGAGTTTGGCCGAATCAAAAGGCTTTTATGGTGTGAAGAAATGAGAAGGAGGAGTGCCCTTTTATAAGAGGGGTGAGGGGCACCTTTGGAAAAGCTAGAGATATTAGTTTATAATAAATTCATAATCTGTTTCCAATGGCTCCAAAGTTGACTATTCAAAGTTTAATGTGGGGATGGGTCGAAAAAAACTCAACCAATAGAATTTAGACAGGTTGGGGTACTTATATTAACCTTATCTTTAACTATTAACTTTAAGTTAATTAGTTTCACTTTTACAATGTCTCTTTGTATTTTTATATAATATGGTTAATAAACTTACTACATACATCCAAGAGACCCCCAAGTGGTCCATTAATGATGAAACTATCATGATATAAGTCTCTTGGCCGAACCTTATATTTTTAAGAATTTAATATCAATTAATAATATAATATTTGTTTTAAGAACTCTTTTATGTCAATTTTGACACTATTCATTAGTTGATTTTTGTGAAACTCATAACAGATTTATTACTTAGAACAAAGTCAATTAAATCAATCCTAATATATAATATTATCCTAGAAAATTAGTTTAATTCATTAAAAGTTTCATATTATATTTATTTGGGTATTTATAATATCAATTATTTTAATTTTTCACTATTATAGTAATTACTGCATCATCATTGTGTCATAAATAAAATAAATTATTTAATGTCTAAAAATTATAAATAAAATATAATTATGTAGGAAATATTTTTATATTTCTAATGAATATTTATAATCTAAAATCCAACATATATAACCCTATGTAACAATTGTTTTTCTAAAAGATATATGCTTGTGTCATTTTTGTATTTATTTTAACTTAATTAAAATAAAGTGTCATTATCACTTACAAGTGGATCCATGGGGTCCCAAAATCGACCCAAAGATGCCCATGGTCGACCATGTATCAACCAATAGGGTTAAGACACGTTTTATTGTAATTTAGTATTATTATAATATTATTTTTTTAACCCTTATTTACCGGATTTACCCTTAACCATGGTAAATAAAATATTTACCGCAGTAATTATTCAAAATTTCTAAAAATAAAAGTTAACTATTTATACAATTTGAACATCCTAATTACAAATATGGAATCCATTTTCCTAAATTCAAAACACAGAAGTGGCAGAAATTAATTTAAAATTAATTCCCGCTGTCAAAACAAAAAGCGTGTTTTAAAGAGATAATAACTATCAAAAGATTGACACTTGTTTATGTTCGGTTTAATTGTAAAATTATGTCCAATGACCAACATTATATTAAATGGTAAAAATATATTCTAAATATACTTTAAAACTACTAAAATTCATAATTTATCACTATTAATTATTTTGATTAAAAAGGTTGTTTTTAATTAAAATTTAGTAATTTTCACTATTCATCAAAATATGAAAGTTATCCGAAAAGTACCAAAATTTCACCTTAGGCTAAATTAGATATTGCGAATCCAAAAATGAAGTCCATTTTGAAATATAAAATATATATATGATTTAAAAAAGTAGGTATTACTATTCACAACGGCTAGTTTAATTAGTTGTGGTGTGTGTTAGAACTCGAGGTTGCGTACAACACACGCTATCGCATTATTCGAAGGGAAACGTACCGTGGAAGCTTGGGGTGTTACAAATATAATATATATTAACATATAAAATCCCTAGTTGAACACCAAGAAAACATATTTTAACACTAACCCTCTTGGTTTTGGACACTAATATTTTATACTGGAAATTAAATCCTTTAAATTGATCATTTCGAAGTTGGTAACACTAAAATCCCGAAATTTAACACTATAAATCTAAGTTTAAACACTCTCAATACACATCTAAACACATGGTCATTTTTAATGAGTTTTTGAAGGAATTTAACATTAAGATGTCATGAATTAACACTTGTGAAACTCAATTTGACACTCGACATCCATATTTTAACATTGGGCATCCACATATTATCATTAACATTAACACATATAAATAGAATTTTTTTAATTAAACACTCCAAATAATAAATAATAAATACTATCCTAAACAAAGTTAAAATTGTTAAAACATATTAATAAGAATTTTTAGAAACCACCAACATGCTTCTTTTATTGGGTTTTAATCATCTTCTTATACACATTCACCTGTCGAACAAGCTCCTTCAAAAAAATTAGACCAATCCCATTCTCCCAAATTTAATTTACAACCAATAAAAATTTTGGAATTTATTTCATTTAAAAAATAACTAGAACAAGGATTTAACAAGGTCTCCAATGTAAAAAAACATGAATATTGTCACAAATTACTTTTCCCTTAACCCTCAAAAGATTGTTTAATTTAATTATGTTAACCAATTTCCAATCTCAAAACTCATAATATATTTATTTTCATCCTTAAATCATCCAATATAGACAATTCATCATCCATAAAGAATTCCTACAATATAATTAACATATTCCATAGTAATAATCATTATTTTCATCCAAGTGTTATGGTATATGATGGAGTATTAAAGGAATTTACAAGATTCTCAGATAATTATCTTTGAATGAATTGAAATTTAAATTAAAAAAATGTACAGAATACTAACTCTAACACTAATTTTTATGATTATGTTGTCTTTAACAAAATCAACAACATCTTTAAATTATTTTAGATAACATTGAAAATTTAAAAAATATTGGTGTCTAACTCTTTGTCCCACTAAAGACTTCTTTGTATCATTTTCCATGAGATTAAACATATTCTTTTGAAATTTTGGTTTCTTTGAACAAGTGTATAATATGTCTGAATTAGAATCTCTATAAATTTAATACATGACGTTATTTTTCTTAAAAATAATTCATTCACGTTACCAAGGAAAATAAAATTGTATAAGATAATTAATACAAAATTAATTTATAAAAAATAAAAACATACAAAAAAATTAAATAATTCCTAAATATTTTCAATCTTGATGATCTGTTCCTCTCCAATATAGTCCCTAGAAATTATACAATACAACAATACTATAAAAATTTATAAAATATGTATGGAATGAGGAAAAAAATATTATAGGACAAACATTCTGGGAGGCAGACATCTTTATGTTAAAGAAATTAATTATGGGAAGAGGGAGATACTAGGAGGACTCACTGATTTACTAGGGTTTTTGGGGGAGTTGGACGACCATGTGGGATTAGAGTGTAATGGAGCAAAAGTGGTGGGTGAAGATGCAGATGTTTAGGGTGATGGTGTGGGAGAGGTGGGAGATGGAAAGATGAGTGTTTGGGACGAGGAGATAGTGGGATATAGTTTTTGGGAGAGGAGGGAAAAATAGTAGGAGGGGAGGGAGATGGAATGAGAGTGGATGAAAACAACATGATTCATGAACTATAAGATCCAATGTTGAGCAAGGATTTTCTAGAGAAGAGAGTGACAGGGAGGGAGAAGAGGGTTATGGAGTGGGACTGAGGGAGACGATGAGAAGAGAGCATGGGAGGTGGAGACTAAGGCTAGGTATTTCAAGATAAAGAAACTAAATTAGGTTATATATGAAATTTTTAAACCAAACATAATAAATGAAATTCTCCCATTGGTATTTTATCAATTCATTGTCCTTATCTAGAGTTATTACCCTACATTTGTCCTGAAGTGTAATTCTCAATTTTTTATAATTTACATGAGTGAGTAAACATTGAAGAGAGAGGTAGAAATGATGAGAGACATTTTATATAATTTTCATGAGTGAGAAAACATAGAAGAGAGAGGGTGAGATGGTGTGAGTTATTTTTTTAAAATTTTCAAAAAATGTTTCCTAAATGGTTTCCCCCGCCACTCCTATAAATATGATTGAAGAACACATCTCATAATCCATTAAATCAATTCTTCATAACATCATGCCATTCTCTTTATCATTTATTAAAATATTGGTTAATAAATCAACTCATTTCATGTTGACCTGATGTCTTTATGGTGATTGTCACACTTGGATTAATGATTTTCTTTCTTGGATTTTATCGTTTTTACTTTTGAAACTTTGATCCTTTAAATTAATTCCTCATTAATTTTTGAAAAGAAAACATTAAAAAATTAAGTATTTAAGATTTACATAATTTGATACATTTTAACTATAAAAGATACTAATATTAAATTTATAATTTACATAAGTGATATTTCATTTTATTAAAGAATCCTAAAGAATATATTTTATTTATTGTATAAAAATTTGGGTCGATAGGTTATAATTTTCTGGTCTGAGGAAACACGAAAGATAGATAGAGATAAGATAGGATATATTTTTTATAATTTTCAAAAAATGTTTTGTAATGTAGATTTTTCCTAATTCCACCCCTATAAATATGATCAAAGCACACATTCCGAACACTTACACTACTTCTATGTTGCTTTATGAGAGAGGTGATTATCCTGAAGGAGTTTTATTTCCAAAAACATGAGCAAACCATAGTGCTTGAAGATGGGTTTCAACATTTACCCAGTTTTCATGACATATATATCTGGGCATACCCTGTCATTTTGAACAAGGATACAAGAAATAAGTGATCATATTCGAAATCAATACTAAAAAACATATTGTAAATAGTCATAGCGTTTATCAAATTTTTTAATTAGCACTGATAAATAAAATCAATTTTCATTGCTTTTATAGAGTTAATAAATAGTTGTTTCACACGACTTGATCCCATGTCAGATTTATCATTTGTTTGGGTTGTGTTTTATAAGTTTGGGTGTTTTTCTATAACAATGTGCCATGACTGTGGCTGATCGACACTCACATACACCTTCACACACACATGACGACTTCTCCAATTGATGGACCACCTACTAGCCGACATAGTCAACCTATCGACATATAGGCTCATGACCCACCTTCACTCATAGTCCAACTACCCTAGATTTCTTGTCCCCATTTTTTTATTTTCTCCAACAATAAAAATAAATATTTTATAATTTAAAAATATTAAAAAAATAAAATAATTTATAAAAAAATGAAAAATTAATAAATTAGAAAAATATTAAAAACATTATTAATGAAATAATTGTTAATAAAAATAAATTATTTATTTTATATAAAAATATAAAGTATATATAGTAATAAAAATTGTATATTGATTATAAATATATAAAATGAATAAAAATTAATTAATAAAAAAATTAAAAAAATTAAAAAAATATGAAATATTTTATTAATGAAAAAATTATTTATAAAAATTAAAAAAATATATATATATATATAGAGAATGCTAAAATAATAATGATATTATTATATTAAATATAAATATATAAAATTAATAAAATGTAATAATTAAAAAGACATTAATAACTTATTAAATTTTTAAATATTTATTGAATCTATTCATTTTTTAATAAAATTTCATTCATTGTTAACATGAATTAATTTAATATTATTTATTCATTCGAAATGATAAGTGTTTGTTTACTATTTTTATAATTTAAATGTTTTGAATATTTATTTGTTTAATATTTCTCTAATTTATTCACCATTAATGTTTTTTATACATAATTATTCAATATTGTATTTAATATTTTTAATATATAAATGTTTTCATATATATATATATCAATATATATAATATTTTATTAAATAATATTTATATGTTTCAAAATATGTATGTTTTCATCAAATAATTCATATATTTAGTGAAATATGATTTTATAATTAAACATATTCAGTAATTGTTTCGAGTAATGGTCGTTTAATTAAAGTATGTTTTTTTTCAATGTTACACATATTAAAATCATGTTACATTAATTTCAGAAATACATATACATGACTAATGCATTTTTATATAGAAAATATAGAGACACAATATTATGGTAATTTATTCAATTTTTAATATACATTTGGGAATTTAATTAATTAACATAATATGTTTAGTAGATATTATGTTTATAATAGGTAAATTTTAGTCCCTTTTTATGTTAATATTCAATATACACTATTTATTACATTTTTAATAAGTTTTTTGAAATAATTCATTTTTAATATTATTTTTTCATTAATAATATTAATTTTAATTAAACATTTTTTTAATTTGTTCATTTTTAATTTATCATTATTCAATATTCTTTTAATTTTATTCAACTTTAAAATTTATTTATACATGTTAATTTATTAACATTTAATATTTTTAATTTGGTTTTAATATTTATAAATAATATACATTCATTTTTATTTTAACATATGTATTTATGAATATTCAATTACAATTTTACTTTAATGATAAATATAATTAATAAAACTTGTTCATTTTTTAAATTTATTCATTCTTCTTATTATTTATTTCATTTATAGACATTTCATATTATATTATTTCATTGTTCAATTTAACATATTTTAAACTTATGTTGTTTATAGACACACACAGAAAAATTAGTTTCACACATACATTAATGTAATTTTTGATATATTATATTGAAACACACACAAACATGTATCCGAATTAGGGGTACAAATAGAGTTCATAGGAGCTACTAAAAATGGTTCGTCTGGGTCTGTCGAATGGCCTCTTGATCAGGGGATACTTTAAAGAAATCTAATACCAAAATGACAAGAGAACAATAATGATAAGATCCAGTATTTCAATGACTATATTTTTTGTGGCACTAAAAGAAGAAGGTCTTATCAATCTAGAAAACTATGGAAACTATTTCACTATGTTCAGGGGGAAGTATGATTTCTCTCATGTAGAGGAATTTCTTCATAGGTTTTTGGGCTCTAGTGACTGGTTAAATATATTCAACAACTTATAGGTCTCCTATCTCTCTCCAACTTCTTTAGATTACAATCTAATATTCCTCAACATATATCCCCTGTCAAGGCCAGGTCACCATGATATGTTGTTTATATTCGATAGTTTTTTGATTAAAAATATGGTGTGTGAAAGGTTTAGTTTTTCAAGATTTTCGGTGAATTGATATGATGTTAATCATAAGTTAATACAGGTAGAATAAAAGATGAATCCATGGAGTAGCATGAAATTCTATCCTTTTTATTCTTATATTGATCATATTGAGAAAGGGATGAATATTATTTATTCTATACCTCATTCTGAAAAAATATTTTCTGATATTTTTATGCTTTAATCATATAAGCATTTGTCCCTCTAGAATAAAGATAGATTCTAGTTCATTCAAATGAGAAAAGTTACAATTAAAGAATACGATTGGAATACTCAGTATTTTCATCAGAAATACACATCTAGGTATCTAATGAACCTTATATTCCATATAAAAATTCCCCATGGAAGAGATATTAGTAACGAGGTAGATATTCATGATCAAATCCTTAAAATTATCCACAATCATTACACATCTCAGAATTCATATCTTTTATGTGAGATTTACACATATATCCTTATTCATGTCTTAGATTATATAAACCACCATCTTATTTAGGACATCTTAAAAAATGAAAAATTTTTAGAATTAAAGAAAATCCACTACACCAATTATCCAATTATAGATGAATTTCACACACTATTATTTAAAAAGTTCTATCATATTGTAGGATTTGATATCAAACATCTGATGATAAAATATCTGGAATAGAGATTTTAATATTTGAATTGTAAGTGATACTCATCTCACTCTTATACCTAAATTAAAAACCCTACAAGAAAAATAAAAATTTAAACCCATTAGTTTATGAAATGTTTCCTATAATATTTTTCCAAAATTACAGTATAATGTCACTATAGATGTCTCCCTAACATAAATTTTTATAACCAGAGTGCATTTTTTCCGAAGAGACTCATTTTCGAGAATTTAATTATTTTCGATTATTTTTTTACTCAATGAAAACAAGATCTTATATAAAAATAGGTATCATGGCTTGGAATATTTTCCCGATTAAGCCCTATTTCGGGGTTGATTGAACCTTAATCCATTTGATTTTGTGTTAAATGGGTTTTGGTTTTAAGTAGATTGACATGAACATGCGATGGGTTACAAATGTTTCATTTTGTATATGGATTAATGGTGGTCTTTGTCAATGTTTTTACACCACTAGAGATATCCTACTTGGGGTGAGACATTAGAGGATTTGATCATAGATTTGGTACAATCAATGATTATATACATTCAAAGATAGTTTTAGTAAATTTATCCAACTCCTACACCTATACCTATAGTTCTCACTCCTCCAAATCAAATTGTAGATATCTCTACTCCACCTCTTAATTTCCTACTCATACACCACATCCTTTACAATTTACCATTTATTTGGACTTATATGATGAGGATCCCAATATCATATTATTTCACATGGAATTATATATTATATTGGAGATATAATTCATCATCAATTGATAGATATAGAGAATATATGGTTCACTATACATGATATTAATGATAGATCAGAAAAAATGGATTCCTACAGATGAGTTCAGTATAGTTGGAAAATGGTTCACCTTTTAGTATGTCCATCTAGACCTCTTAGACTAATTTTTATTTATTTATATGTAGATTATATCATTTATATCATATTGGTGTTAAATTTGTTTTAAAAATTTAAATTTTATATATGTATCTATTTTTATATGAATACTTTAATGGAAAATATATACTATATAAAAAATAAAAAATACAGGATTCTATGTCTTTAGATAAAACTTCTTCTACTCTTGATAGATTGTCAAAATATTCTGTTTTTTGGTGGAATTTTTATGAAACTACAATGGAAAATGAAATTTGTTTCCATGAAATGACTATGACACTTTAAAAAAAAGATATAATGGATTATGTAGTTAGATATGAGTTCAGAATCAAAATGATGCAACTCTTTTCCATGTCAGCAGATTATCATACATATTTCAATTATTTTATTTCATTAAAACTTTATAATTATATTTTTTTAGTATAATGTATCTTTATAAAATTTCTATACAACAAGACATGACATGAATATATGGATTTATGGACCCATAATTTATTACAACTATATTTAGGACAATTAATTATGTAGATAAAATAATATATATTGCAGAAAGAGTTTAAAAGAATGAAATTATCTAATATTGGATGATTCATTGTCTTCAAGATAATTAAACATATATCTCATAATGTTTTATATATCTTAAAATAATATCCACTCACATTATATTTTTTATATTTTAGTGAATATTGATTGTTTGTTTTTTCCCAAGAGAGAAGACACATTACTAGTTAGGCTCTATCCACACTGAAGTGTGAGATAATTTTTAGAATGTATTGAAAACAAATGATTTAATATTTGAATACTTGTATATGTTTTTCACATAATTTAAATTTGTTTCATACATATTATTTTCAAAGAGGGCATGAAAATTTATTACAATGATAAGATAAATTTAAAGAGAAAAGATCAAATATGTTGATGAAAATTTTGCTTTTAATTTACCATTATTACATTTTTCATGTATGTACTTAACATGTTATTTTCAACAAAAAAATTATATTTAAAATACATCCATAAATAATTAGGACTAAAGGAATATGGATAAATTTTTCTATGATTTACGTTTGAGGTAATTTTAACTGGGACACTTTCAAAGTTACAAATGGATAAATCTATTTTTAAACATTTCCTTTAATTTTTTATTAATTTTATTTAGAATAAATTTTAAATGATTTTTTTTAATTTTTTTCTTTTTGATGATCCTAATACTTATACTCGAAAATATATAAGACACTTACAAAGTGACTTGGTTAATTATTTCACAATTATTATTGGGTTTTATTTTATTTTATTTATAAATTTTAAGGTTTAAAGTTCAAAATATAAATGTTTGTGTTGTTTCTGGTGTTTTTTTTTCTATTTTGGTTATGATTTTGTTCTTATAGGGGATTCTATTTACTGAACTTTTATTTTTAAAAATTTCTCCAGGTCCAATTTTAAATAACCAACATGATAATTTATTTCAATGTTGATATTTATATAATCTATTGGAAAACATTTTACTTCAAATTTTCACATCGGTTTTCTCATAACTAACCCGAAAACGTAAAAATATGCTTTATCATATTAAATTTTTTATAAAAAAAGATGTGATAATTGGTTTAACACGTCTATTATTATATAAATATCATGGTAAACAACATCAAAATTTAAAAATTTTAGACATGTTTTAACACATTTATTATGAAATAACTGATGTGGGAAATCATTTATCACATAGATTCTCATCAAAAGAAACATGATAATCTATTTTCCATTTTGGTTATTTCATAACTGATGTGGAAAACCATCTTTATTTTTTTTATTTTATGTTTAATGATAGTTTTTTTGAAAAAATGATGTTAAAATATAATAGAATATAATTTATGATGTTTATTATAGGAAAACTGATGTCATAATGTTTTTATAACATTGGTTTTATAAAAAAACGATATTATAATTTATTTATCACACCGATTTTTCATATCTAAAGTGATAAAAACAAACAATATTTTATATTTATATTTTTTTTTATTTTTAACTGATGTTAATAATTTATTGACAATGACACTTCCAATAACGTCATGGGGTAACCATCATTAAAAACAACAAGAAAAACCCTTTTTCAATAGGGATGATGTGATCGGTGTGACTCAAAGTAAGTGTTTTAAGATTAAAAATGAAAATTTAGTAAAAAATGATTGAAAATATCTTAAAAACTAGAAAAAAATGTCAAATTATCTTGATATTTTAGGATAAGTATCCATATATCATTTGTGATTTGTATGAATCAGTCGCTTGTAAATCTGACACTCAGTGTAGAAGGTATTTCATAATGTGCATCATTATATTTTAAATCAACATTTTATTTCAAAACATGTGTTACCTAATTATAAAATTCACTCTAATTGACTTTATAAATGAGTAAAATTATCTTTAAATCATATATGACATTTAGTATTCAACCACAAGTAACATGACACATAGTTTTTCTGATATGACCTGATGTTTCTGCTTTCTGTTTAAAAGTGACATTTTATTAAAGAATTGTTTTATATTTATGTGTAATTTATTTTTTATAATATTAAAAACATAATATTTTTCTTTTAATATACGTACACTATTTTCCTTGGGCTAGGGTGGTTTTTTTAGAAACTACTATCACGATTAGACTATATTCAAGAGTGATCGAGAGCCATAGAAATTCAAACATTAATGTTTTTGATTTTTATGATGTTTGTTATAAACCATTCATATTAATATAATTTTACAAACCAAATATTGAAACGTTTTAAATATATTGTTACATTATTATAGATCTCACTTTTAAAAGTGCAACAGATTGGTTATATTGGTGGTAAAATGGTGTTGTTAAAAGGATCATCCTTTATCAGCTCCTTTTTAGCTCTTCTAAAAAAATTTAAAAAATAAAGTGATCACCACCCCCCTCAACGCATTCCAACTCTTGTCCATGCCCCCCTTTTCAATGTTCATAATGCCCCTTTGTTAGTACTTTTCATTTCCCACCTTCATATTCATCCTTACACTTGCCTAAAATCAATAACATAACATCCCATGTGAAATTGGAACACCATTACCACTATCTCGGGCTTGTTTTATTATATATTTAATCATATTCTAATTTATATATATAAATTTATGTATATATTTATTATTTATATATTTATATAATTATTTTTAATACATTTATAAAATATATGATTGGGTATAACACCCCACCCATCACTAATTGCAATTGGCAGAAGCAGGTGTGCTACTTGGACTTAGGTAACATCCCCAATACACAAAAGGATGGAAATAAATTACAAGGTCTTGATAAAATATTAGGGGATGATTTTATATTTGAAATTAAAGCAAATTAAAAAGATAAACATGACAACCACCACTTTATGAAGCATGGGTAAAATCAAATACAACTCCATGTAAACTAGACCAAACCAAAATATGTCAGAGAAAAATGTAGAAACCCAGTCCAAGCAAACCCAATAAATGAAATAAAACAACGAAAAACTCCCAAAATAATACAAGATCCAACTCCACATGCCCATAAAAAGGTATCAAGTTTAATCACTAAATAATTGTGGTACCTTTCCTGTACCTATGTCTCAATATATCACATTTACAAATATAGAAAATTTCCCATGTAGGGGTGAGTATATAAATCAGTAGGATTTCCCGAATGACTTCCCAACTCATGAAATTTTTATAGAAAATGTTTTCACATTTATATAAAATAGTTTAATTTTTTTTTAAAATAGTTTGTATCAAAATGAAAACAATTTTATAAGGTAAATTTTTTTCCATTAAAAGCAATCAAAATTTTATTAAAACCATTTCTCAAATCCTATTTTGGAATACAAATTACACACATCCACACATACACACATCCACACATCCACACATGCATTACCAAGTAAAAATTGGATAATCATGAGTGGTATCTTGTTAATATACCAAGCCATCACAAGGTTACCATTACCAAGTGCCCCAACGGAACACGCCCCTTCCATAGGGTCATGTGAATGCAAATGAAGTCACACCAATCGTGTATGCCAAAAACCATTCCAAAAAAATCACCCTAATAGTTTTCAATAAAACATTAATTTAGTTGAATTTTTTTTCCAATAACCTTTTTCCATGTATAAAAAAAATATTTTAAAAATAACCATTTTAAAATAATGAAACAAATCACTATCCATAAACATACCAATTTCAATAATTTCACCAAACCATCAACCAAGAGGTTCACATTAATTAATACATCAATATTAAAATTAAATGTAATATCACCAATTAATTTTAATCAAATCATTAATATTACTATCAAGAGTAGTTAGTATAGAATCCACCAACCTCTTAGACATAGGTCAAAACTAAGAGCATTCTAACAACTTCATAAACATGTTTTGAAACTCCTAGAATCGACCATAGATTTTCTTACCTTCAACTAAAACAACCACTTCTCATCATGATTAATATGAAAAAATTTGTATTTATCCCCAAAAATCAAGATTTATGATTACAAGAGTGGTATGAAGAAGAAATCTAAAGAAAACTATCATGAATGAGGACTTTCGAATGAATTCAGGCCTCTAATAAAAATTGATTTGCATAAGAATTACTCCTAGATAAAAACAAAATGGTCTCAAAAACCTTAGGGGATAATAATTCAAGATATGACCTAGTTAGGGGATAATGTATTTAGGGTGTATACCGATTTATATCAAAAAATTTAAGATCTAACTTTTCATAGTGCACGATTAGGATGCACAATCAGGAAAACCATGAGATAACCATGCACTAGACACTACCTCTAAACCTACCTCAAAATGTTGGATTTAAAAGTTAGGAAAAGTATTTACCAACTATGATATTCCCCATTTTCATCCTTGTATAGTTTCTCTAGGGAATCCGCATGGTTTACCCAAACCGGGCACCTATCCTGTTCCCACTATTTCAATTGAATAGTATTCTAGATGTTATTAATGATTTCTACTAACCAATATCAAATCATGAACCTCTATAAAATCCATAAAAATTGGATAAAACTCATATGAATCTCTAAAAAAATTAACCCAAACATTATATAGAATTTATATACATGAATATACGGTTATATACCTAAAATAGGGTGTTCTACATTATCCTTATTATTGGTATTTCCATTATTAGAAATGAGTAAATCCCCGTTGCACTTAAAGAGTTTGGGACATTTCCTAACAATTACCTTCTCACGTTCCCATGATTATTCTTGAATCTAATCATGTTTCCATAAAAACCTACACTAGACTAATGGTTTTACCACACAATACTTTCTCTTTCTAATCAACAATCTCCACCACCACATGAATTAGTATATAATCATATTCTAGGTCAATGTGATCCTATCGAATCTAATAGTTAGGATCATGTAGATACTTATTCAATAGAGATACAAGAAACACGCTATACAATGAAATGAACATTAGTGGAAAGGCCAACTATAATTGAATATCACTAACCCATTAAAGTATCTAGAATGGACCAATGTATTGAGAAGATAACATTCCCAAACTCCCAAAAAGATGATGCCCAATCCATGGAGAGGTTCTTAAAGACACATGATCACTCACCTTAAATGAAAACGACTATCGACGATGATCTGTATATTATTTTTGATGAGTCTAAGTAATTTTCATCCTCTTTCTAGCCAACTAAATATTCTCCATTGAATTTTGCATAAGTATTGTTCAAACTAGTGATGTTTTACCTATTTCCTCCAAAAAATATGATAATAAAAAGGACACCCATACAATTCTTCAAAAGGATCCATATGTATCGATGTTGATTAATATTTTTATAGAATAAATGTACTAACAATATGTGCTTCTCCCATGAGCCTCCAAAATCCATCCCTTAATCCCTAAGAATGTCTTCCAATGTTTGTATCATACTTTCAGATTATCTATCCATTTAAGGATGATATTTCATGCACATAGTCAACTGAGACACATGGTATTGTTATAAGGTCTTCCTAAAAACTATATATAAATCTTGGATCTCAGTCTGATACTATCGAAATTAGCTCATCATTCTTTTTTACCATATATTGAATATATATTTTTGACAAGCCATTCTTCATATTAGATTGACAATTAGGGATGAAATGTGAAATCTTCATGAGTTAATCCTCTTTCACCCATATGAAATCATGTTTTTGGAGTATCCTTGGTAGATATTTTACTAAATTCATAGTTATCTTCACCAATTAGGACATCGGAATAAGTAAATACTATAGCATACTCGGTAGTCATCGATGATTTTCGATAACCTATTAAAATAGGAGGAATCTCAAAACAAACTCAGAATTTTTTTATTTCATTCCATCCAACAAAAATTTATCTTTTAGTTCCATATACATATCTTGTATTCCAGGATGAACATCCCATTTCTAATGGTGGTAAATATAATGGATTTGTTCCTGAAAAGTCATTGGTATAATCATACAATATCAAAACCAAAAAATGAATATTCTTTCAAGAATACATCCCCCAATTATCTCCCCACAATTGAGTTTGACCTCATCTCAACATATTTAGAATCATATGTATATTCCTATTTAACCATTTCAAATAATTCAAGAAAAAAATAAACCTGAATGAAAACTGAAACACTACCTGGTCTTCACAATCAAGGTGCATATTGGGTATCAACAACATCAACTACCATTTATCTGATGATTATTTCACCCACTGACCATATGAATCTCTACTTAATGTACCCACCACTAAATTGCCTTTACTCAGTGTATACATCAAGTCAAAGTAAAACATTTTAAGATACTCCACCCATCTTATTTTCCTCGAATTCTGATATATTTTTAATGGAATGTGTTTCATGGTCTTGTGATCCATAGACACCTTTAATTTCTCACCAAATTGGTAATGATTCCATGCCATCATATCATAGACCATAATAACTAATTCAATATCATGTATTGGGTAGTTGTTCTGATGAAACCATAACTTCCAAGAGCTATAATAAACAATATGATCTCCCTTCATGAGAACAAACCCCAACTAATATCAGAGAGCATCAAAATAAACCAAATAACACTATCCTAATTATGGAAATATCCAGAGTGGTGCTAAAGTTAAGGAAAATTTTAGTTTCTTGAAAAGACTTCTGATATTCATCTTTCCATGGGAATAGAACACATTTGATTGTCAATGATGTCATCAGTGAAGCTAGTCATAAAAATTGATGAATAAGACATAGATAATACCCAGCCAGCTGAAGGAAACTATGTATCTCAAAGACATTATTTAAAGGATTCCATGAGATCACTACCGTAATCATTTCTGGATGCATAAGACACATTTTTATAGATAAAATAGACAAGGAAGCATACCTATTGTATTGAAAAATAACTCTTTGAAGTTTTAAAATACAGATAATGATCTCTCAAGATAACCAACACCATTCCCAAGTGTCTCTCTTGTTTAACCTTTGTCCAAGAATACACTAGTATGTCATCGAAAAACACCACCATAATAGAATCCAAATACCAATGAAATATATGATTCACAAAATCCATAAATGTAGTTGGTGAATTCATAATGCCTAAAAGAATAATTATATACCCATAATGGAAACATATACTATTAAACTATGTATTTAGTGTATCCTCCTTCTGAACCCACAATTGGTGATATCCCAAATAAAAGTCAATTTTAGAGAACCATTTGTTTCCCCTCAATTGATAATGTTAATCACAAATTCATGGAATAAGATATTCTTCATTATTATAACATGTTTAAATATATTATAATCAACAAAAATCCTAGTAGTTTCAAACTCCTTTTCACAAACCAGACCAATGTTGCCCATAGAGTTGTACTTAGTGGAATGAACCCTTTGCTTTCCAACTCTTCCAACTAAAATTTCAATTAACTAAAAACTATTGGTTCCATCAGATAAAATGAAAGGTAAATAATAATTGTCCAAATTAATTGATAAATCATAAAATCCATTTTTTTTGATTGGAAACTGAGAGAAATTATTTGGAAAAAATTTGGAAACTGGTCAATAATTATTGGAAAACCACTATTCCCAATCTCATCCATAAATACCAAGTTAAAAGCTACCAATTTGTATATTATAGTTCTAACTTCTAGTGATAGTAATTCTATTTTGATTGCCTTTATATTCTATTATCCTTTAATGATATGATCGACACCATCATTAGTTGTAAAACTAACCGATCAAGTATAACAGAAGATCTGATATTTGAACATTGTCAACCAATACATACCCATTATTAAGTCATTATACGTCCATATCAAGTACATAAAAATACCAAATAAATTCATCTCTTCCAATAGTTATAGAATATGATTTGTATATAATTGCGCAACTTCCTATTTTTTAAGAAGAGTTTGAAGTACCAAAATAAAAGGAATCATCTCAACATATAAACTCATAATAACAACAACATGAGAAGAAAAAAATGACTTGGGATGACCCATATAAAACAATGTTTTTATAAGGGTATAATTAAAATGAATCATACCTCTTACTATCAAAGGTCTAAATTAATAATCCATCATAATTCTCTCATCTCCATAAAATTGGTTACTCACTGTAGTTTGGTTGTTATTACCATATAAAGATTGAACTCGTTAAGGATTCATGATATTCCTACAATCACCATGGTCTTCTTAGTTATTCTTGTCAGAGTTTATCTGATTCACTCATCCCTTCAGAGCATATGATGTTTGTGAAATATGAGATGTATCTGTAGAACCTAACCTTGGAGCATTCTGATAATATTGATGAATATGTACCATCTGATTACAATTGTGACATTCTCTAGGTGGATCCATATAACCTCACTTCATGTGATCAAAATAACAACATTAAAAACAACTAGTTATACTCGTTAGTTTAATAGTAAGATTCACTGATCTATTCGTTTTATTTTGAGTCATAATACCACCTTGGAATTAGGTTTCACTATTTCTATTATTCCCATCATTATATTTCTCACTAGTTACCATAGGTATCAACATTCTTCCTAAAACCTTGTAAATTGGTTTCCCTATTTATCTTATTCTTAAAATTAAATTCTCACTACATCGCATAGGTATCAACACGCTTCCTCCAACCGTGTTTCTCAAGATTTCCTTTTTGACCACTATTTCTCTATAGACCATCTCATTATAATAAAATATAGAAATCATGGAAATAATTGATATAATATCATTCCTTAACCCTTATTTAAAAATTCATTCCTTTAGGGATGCACTTCGAGAAAAATTGGGTGAAAAAGAAGTCTACGTTCATGAATTTAGATGCATAATCCATCACTAACATATTGTTTTACTTCAAACCGAATAAATCCATTTTTCTAGAAATCCTGAATGTGTGAGGATAAAATTGTATTATGATTAATTCTTCAAAATACACCAATGTTATCTCTAAAGTCTATTAATATAGTAAAAATGATCTCAACAGACTCTCGGGTAACTAGGTGGTTGAAAAGAACAAAAAATATCTGAAGATCCCCACATTCATTAATTCATATAATCCACATCATGTGTCAGACTAATTTAAGGTCAATTACAAAACCCCATACATGAATTATGGATCATTTTTCTAATGTTTCAAGACACCCCAATCTTTTCTTATTGTCTTGGGATATGTGACACATATTGTTTTACTAAAAAGGCACGTTTAGTCATAAAACATGCAGTTTGAGTCATATCAGCCACATTATGTATCATATTGATAGTGAACACAAAACTAAGAGATTATTTACACTACATTTACTAGGGAAACATAGATAAATCATTAGGTCTGGTTTCTGCCAATAATAACCAACATAAAAAAATAGTGTACACAACACATAGAGGATATAATAATAACTTAACATAAAAATACATAAAAATATCAAAAATAAAAACACCTACCAAACTGGATCCATACACGATCTTAATGTGGGGTCTTGGTTACCAACATCAATAATACCTAACCTCTCTATAGATGAACTAGTACAAGAAGTTTAACCTATAAAATAACTCAGGTCTAACAACATTGAGTGGAAAATGTAGGGTGTAAGAATACAAAATATATGTTGGTAATCCCCATAGATTCCATACATACCCTTTACCAAGATAATCCATAAAAAATGGTATAGTAAATATATGTGGAAAATTGGTTTTAATATTTTAAACAACCCAACACTACATTCCATAAATTCAATTTCTAAAATAGGACATGGATTCCCATTAAAAATATGCACCCATTTCAAAATCCAATTTTTTAAAACCAAAATATAATAATAATACTAAAACCCATATTAATGCATAAATATTAAGAAGAAAAAAATGAACACAAGCAATAGGGTTTATTTGATAACATTACTAAAAACAGAGGAAGAAATATGAATATAAAAATGTGAAAATAAATGGATAAAGTGACCTAAGTTCCACAATTCAATGATGAAACATTAAAGTTACCTAGTCAGGGGAATTTACAAAAGATATTGAGAGGAGATCCAATATATACCCTATTTTGATCCATCTACTAATATATGATGTGGTATGTAGTTAATCAACAACCTTGATGCTCTCAATTGTCCTCACTAGTGGCATTACACCCATGGACAACACCCAACCATAGGAAATCTAGTATGTCTCCTTTAGAACAATATTGTAACTATATCTCAAACATATAGATGATTTATAGGACCAAAAAATTACAGTATAAGGGGACTAGTAGGGAGGTTATCACACTATTGACATTAACTATAACCTATATATTAAAATATGCATACCTTTCCCACTCCCTGACATCATCTGCATGAAGATCTTCTCTAATTAGAGGAATACTATAAACGTACCTATCATATATAAAACTCTTTAGAAGTGCAAATTGGGCATAGAAATCTTGATAATTCCAAATATTTTCCAAGAAACACTTAATGGTACCAACCAAAACTTAGGTTTCTAAGTGTCTAGAATCACATGGAAAAGACATCTACGAGTACTGAATGAAACTTAGTGATGAAATCCAAAACAATTTTAAGGAAAACATCCTTCATCAAAAAAAAATTTCCAAACCAAGCTATTGTCCAACTTTGACTTTTAGGGTTCCAGATGTGTCTTTGGAAAAATATTTGGGAAACACACAATTTCAAAGTAACAAAAGGTCATGTCGAGTAAAAATTATAAAAACACTTATTGAAATTCCATTTGAAAACATTTGGAAACCAATAAGACTATTTAAGGAAAATTTGGTTTTACAAAGTGAACATTTTAAAGTGTTTCCATTTATGTTCACGTACACATCTACATGTGAACCCCATGAACATAAGGACATACACATATCACAACAACATTTATATAGATGATTATAAAATTTTTGATGTTTTGACAAAAAATAAAGACAGAGAATGACCAAAAAGAAGCACAAGAGTTATAACATAAGCCCCAAAACCTTATAAATCCCAAAAAACCATTACAAGAACAATTCTATTTACTACCAAACCTTATCAAAATTCAAACAAGTCCAAACAAAACAATAAATACATAAGTCCATTTAAAAGGAAACTTGTAATTTTATCAAACATCTCATATTCACATACTTTGAATACATATTGGAATAACTATGGAAATCCTAAGAGAAAACCATTTTCAGTAAGAAAATAACATAGGAAATCCATAAAAAACATTTTGGAAAACCCTAATAATGAATAACACAATTAAAACTAATTTGGAAAATATCAATCATTATAATTAATGTTCCATATGGGAAATGGATGAAAATACCTACCTCAATGGGATATGAATGAGATGAAACTTATGAAGAGGGAATAACAATGCCTAAGGACCAAACCAAATATTCTAACATCTAAAGAGACAACTCACATGATCCAGCCTTCACTCTAGGATTCATTTCATAGAGAATAAAGCCAAGTAAATAAGAATAAAAAATAGGTAAAAAGAGAGGATATGGAGTAGAAGTATTACCAATGGAGGAAATCCACCAAATATTTATGAGTAAACACCAAAAATCCATGAAGGAGGAGAGAAGGAGGTTACCCAAATATTTCAAGGTTAATTTGAATGAATGGGGGGGGGGGGGTGAAAAAACAATTGGGGTTTTAATTTTAAAAGGGAAAACATGGAATTTACGATTTTAAGGATTCTGAGCAAGATACAATCTTAGGACGCATGGTTTTCCAAACCGAGATACTATAGTGAACACCCTTTTGGAAAGGATGATAAGCCACACACAGTTTGGTTACATGTTTTGGTAAATTGTGTGCCAACTGTAGTTTCCATTTTTGGAATGAGAACCTCCATGACATAGGCTGGCTACAAAATTTGAGGAACTATATACAAACTATGAAAAATACATATGTCAAGTTTGCAGACACCCATGTATGATTGTCGCATGGTTTACACTGACTACAAAAAAGTCATTCACTAGATCTCAAGCAACCAATAAGGTTGCACAGTTACTTTTATGAATCACATGGTTTGGGAAAAACAGTTCTATTACCATGGAATACATACCATGAAAGAATAAATTTAACTAAAAATGACCCTTTGATTTGGTAGTCATAGGGTTTCCCTTAAAACTGTGCACACTAACAGTTCACATAGACAAAAACAGATAAAAACTACAAAAATAAATGTTTTCATAAAAAACACAGCCAAAACCCAATGGACCATTTAAAAACAAGGAAATAAATAAAATAATATAAAAAACCAAGCTTAGAGTGTGATAATAGTTCCCACCAAAAAAGAGTTTACCCCCATAATGGTACCAAATTCAAAAAGAAAACAAAATTAGAACTCTCAACCCAAATGAAAATATTCGAGAACAATAATTCTAACTAAAACCAAAATTAAATTAACCTCAAACCCCTGTTTTATCTCTCAACTTCACATGTCACACTTGAATATCTGAGGATAGAACAAAAAAGAAAGACAAAGTGGATCTTCACACCATTTATAAACCAAAAAGAACATTGGCCAACCTCTAACATGAGACAAAACCAATAAAATAAACTCAAATAAAACACCTAACATAATCATTGTTTATAATTAAACAAGACACATTCATATAAAATCAACATAAGATAAAGAAACCTCCTAAAAAATGTACTTATAACAGATAAAAGAACAATATGAGAAAGAAAAAAATCAAAAACATGTCAAAGAAGGTGAAATAAGTAGGGGAAAACACAAAAAATGGATTACCTCAAAATTTAGGGGGTGGAAAGACTACCAGAATAAAAAATTGTCTTTCAAAAAATTCTCTTATATTTATGTATGAGCTTATAGAATATCTGAAGATTCACCTTCCAACAAAACCAACAGAAGTTCTTCATAGTGTTACACTAAGACATCATAAAATTCCCAAACCAACCACACTAGAATAAAATAAGAATATTGTATTTATAAAGAGAAACAAAAACTAAATAATAAGGATACTCTATAATAGGTTCCTATTGTTATCCCTCCTCACTATATGGGGAACCCTTACTAGCACCATGAGAATTCAGGCTACCAATAATGATGTGATTCACTCTAGAAACAAGCATGTCTAGGAATTCCTTATCCACATAATCTATAAAAAACATTCTTAGAAGAAATAACTCAATCCTTAATATCAATATTAAGACCCCACAAAAAATATGAACTTTAAATGGATCAGTTGATGTTATTTATAATGAAAATAGAACAAACTCTTTGTAGTAATCAACATTCCCCTTCAATGTTCATTGACCTGTGTGAATACCCATGAGTTTTTTATCTTTCTTAACCTTTAGCACCTTAGGGATAATCCATTGATAAAATTGGTCCTAAGGATATTCTATGTCATTGAATATTAAAAAATGGGTGGGGTAATCAAATTACACTAATCAAAAACTAGTCCTTTAAAAATCCCCAAGACAAATCTTACCATCAGAGATTCATGGTTTTCCAAGGAATTTGAAACACTTGCAATTTCCTCAAGCCACTATGCAGCCTATAATGGACCTTGATCACCATTTAAATAGTAAATAATCAAGAAGAGATAATCTCCACCACTCAGTTGGGAGTTTCGGTGTAGTTTACAAATAGAAGAGACTGCTTAGAATTATCAGGACCTTTCTATTTGGAATACTCTAAATAACATGAAAATAAAAAACCAAATAAAAATATAACCAAATATTAACCAAAAATCAACCCAGATAACACATTAAACCATGAAACCGAGCTCATAAAAAATGATACAACAAAAAAAATAAAAAAAATACTTTTTCTCAAAACAACCATTTCCATTTAAAATTTATAACCCCTTTCGATTAAAAAATATTTCAAATACATATGTTTAAAAGAGAATTCCAAATCAAATTTACCACATCGAAGGGATCCCTGGTTTTCTAATTTCAAAAATTCTTAAATAGTTTTCCCTTAAAAAACCACTCACACAATCTAGAAACAATCCAATAACACCATCCACATCGAAACCTTTTATATAGGGGATTCATGGTCGTGCATGTCATCGACACATGGTTTAGTAGACCACACGCTAAGAATGAACCAATAACTAGAAGCATATTGAACCATATGCCCAATAAATAAATGGTATTCTATTCCATGAATGATTATTGTGTGACACCATATCACTTCAATTGTAATCCCTCAAAACAAGCATAAACCCATCAAACCAGAAAACGTACCAACAACATAAAACCAAAATCAATATTAATTTCATAAAAACCAACTATCCCTAGAAACACAAGGATTGAGATGAGAAATATTTTAGGACATTATTACTACCCCAACCTATCGAGTCTAGAAAATCTTATCTTTGGTATACCTAACATTTAAAATAATAAAAAAGTCTAGTATCATTTTTTCATGAACCAGCCTAAGTCATCCTTGAAATGAACATCATAAATGATCAGTGGAAATGCCCAAAGGTTATCCCCAATCCCCATTGGATGATGAAAAGTGTTAGCGAATCAAATATAGATTATTGAAGAAGATTTAGACCAATAATAACAATCATAAAAACAATGTATTCAACATAATAATAATACAAAAATCATTAGACATAATAAATACCTAACAATATCCAAAATAAAAACTACAACCAAACTGGAACTAGACACGATCGCTATGTGACCTCTTGGTCAGAACCATCTAAAAGACCACCCTGCTACATGTGTGAACCAAGACAATAAGTTTAACCTACAAACTAGCTCAGGTCTACCGACATCGAGTGGTATAAGTAGGGTGTGAGCATATACCAGTTTAGTGGGTAGGCACCATAGAAATCATACATTTACTGTAAAAAATCAATAAAAATTATTTTGAATTTACATGTATAAAATAGTTTTTTTTATTTTAAACCACAAAAATCAGCCTTCCCAAAATCTAATTTCAAAAATAAAACACGGATTTCCTTTATAAATAAATTCATATTTCAAAATTTAATTTTTTAAAAACAAAATCTATGAAGAAAACTACAAACTATATGAGTTCATAAATAAAAAAACAAAACCAATCACAAGAAGCAAGGTATATCTTAAAATATTATTGCAATTAGAGGAATCCATATGAATATAGATATGAAAAAATAAACATATCACATTACCAGAGTTCCAAAAATAGATAATGTAACATTCAAGTTACATGTCTTTGGAATGTATTAAAAATATCAAGAGGAAACCCTAGATGTACTCAGTTTGGATCCATCTACTGGTGTATGATTTGGTGTATAGTAAATCACGAACTTGGATGCTCTAAACTAGCATCACTAGTGGCATAACCCCCATAGAAAACAACTTACTTTATTAAAAATATTCCATCTGACTAGGAACTAGATATTAATTATCTCTCACCCATATAGATGAATTTTAGGATCTCATGATGATAATATAGGGGGAATTTTTGTATTTCATAAAATTCTTGAAATTAACTATAACAAAAAAATGACAATATTTGTGCCTTTCCCACTCCCGACACCATCTATGTGATGAACTTATCTAACCATATGACTACCATATGGGTGACTATCACTTTGAAAACATTTCTAGAGTTCCAACATGGCCTAAAATTATTTTAATTCCAAATCCTTTATAGGAAACACTTAAGGGTTCCAAGATATCCTTATTTTTATAATAGTTTGGTATCACCTTCCAAACACATCTAAAAGTACCATACATGCATTAGAGTTGAAATCCAAACAACTTTTTTGGAAAAATCCTTCTTCAAAAACCATGTTATTCATTAAATTATTCTTTTTAAGGTGAAAATGGTCCTTTGGAACAAATTTTGGGAAACACAGAGTTCCAAAGAGTCAAACGGACCTTTGAAGAAAACATTAGAAGAACCACACTTGAAATCCTAGGTGAAAACATTTTCAAACTAAGAAAATGATTTTAGATAAATAAGGTTTTAGAAAAAATATATTCTACAGATTTTTCGTTTGTATTAGTGTACACATTTATATGTTCACCTCATGCATGTATGAATATTGAAATATCACACTAGAATATATATGGGTGACCATAAAAATACTTAAGGTTTGGCAAGTAATAAACAAAAGGAAGTGAAACAAAGAAACATAAGGTTTTTTACATAAGCACCAAAACCATAATGATTCAAAATATGCATTCAAATAACATTTCCACTTGAAACCCAAACATATCAAAAAATTTACAAGGCTAAACAACACTTTAAACACCCAAATCCATTTATAAGACCACTTGTAATTTTATCAAACATCTAGAATGCATACACATCAAATAAATATAGGAATAACTATAGAAATATTTTGAAAAAACCATTTTATTCAAACCAATAACATATAAAATACATAAAATTAATTTTGGTAGACCTGAATCATGAATAAAACAACAAAAATTCCTTTTTAAAGTCTCAAGAACTATATGGCATGTTTCAAAATGGAAATGGGTACAAACACCTACCTCAATTATGTGAGAAATTTATGAAACTATGGAAGAGATAAGAATAAAGACCAAGAACCAAACCATGCACCATAACATTAACTGATATAACTCTCTTGATCCAACCCTAAATCAAGGGATTTACTAATAGATAATCAAGAAAAAAAAAGAAGAAGAATCAAGAGGGAAAAAATATAGGATGAAAAGGCTTTCCCAAGGTGAAAATCCACCAAATTTGTTAGATAAGACACCCAAAATATAAAAAAAATTGGAGAGAATGTTGTTGGAAAAGGATCCCAAAGTCCATTTTATTGAATTAGTGAGGGAGAAGACAACCCTTTTGGGGTTTTAATTTTACAAGGGGAAACTTGTAATTTCACATTCTATGGATTATGAGAAAGATTCATGGTTTAACAAAACATTAACCAACCTTTAACACCCAACTAGAAAGATATATAATCCTTGAATAGTTTGGACACATTGTTTGGTAAATATTGTTCTATCATTCTACCCTTTTTGGAAACACAACCACCCACACTTGGGAAGGATACATGGTTTGTGGAACTCTATGGTAAGTATTCAAAATTGGGTTTCCATGATTGCGGACACCCACAAATTCTTGTTGAAAAGTTTATTCTAACTATGAACAACATGTTCCCTGGGTCTCTAATGCACAAGAAAGGCTCAAAGATACTATTGATACTATCATGGTTTGGGGAGAATTTCTTTCTTCAGGTGAAAGAGAATCTGTGTAAGAATTAGTTTAACTAAAAAATTTCTACTGATCATGTAGTCTCATGGTTTCAATCTAACACATGCACACTATTTGTGAACAGAGAAAATAATAGACCAAAATCTTCAAAACTCAAAATTTTCATTGGGAACTCAACCCGAAGACTAACAACAAGATCAAAACTGATAAAGAAAATAAAATATTATAGAAAACAATGTTTTGGATGTGATAAAGAAAAAGATACATAAGTCATTTGTGATACGTATGAATCAAACACATCTATGTCTGATACACAGTGTGACCAGTATGACTCAAAATGAGAGTTTTTAGTTTTAAAATGACATTTTGTTTAAAAATGTGTGTCAAACAATGAAAACTAATAAAACACACTCAAATTTTCTATATAATTTAGAAAAATGATCTATAAGTCATTTTTGATGTGAAGGAACTAGCCACATCTAAATATGACACACGATGTGATTGGTATGACTTGAAGCATGTGTTTTTATTTTAAAAATGACATTTTATTTAAAAATGTGAGTTACTCACTAAAAACATAGAAAAAACAATCATATTGTCTTTATTTTTTAAGAAATTGATCCATAAATCATTTTTTATGTGTAGGAATCTGTTTCACATCAATCTGACACGTAGTGTGGCTTTTTTGACTCAAAGTGACTCTTTTAATTTAAAATTGATATTTAGTTCAAAACACATGTAGCATAATAGATAAAATGTGATTATATTGTCTAGATACTTTGGTATAATTATCCATAAATTATTTATGATTTATGGTAATCAACAATACATTAATTCAACATACAATGTTCATGATATGAATTAATGTGTATGGTTTCAGTTTAAAAGTGACATTTTATTAATTCATTGTTTCATATTTAATTTTATTTAATTTCTTGGTAGTGTTAAAAACATAATAATTTTTTTATATAAGTACAGTCTTTTTCTATAGATGATGTTTTATTTTCAACAACTAGAAGCATGACCAGGCTCTTTTGATATTGGGTCGGGGTCCAAAGGCATTGAAACATTAATGGTTTTGTATTGGTTGATTTTTGAGAACAATTTTATATACCAATGTAAATGTAAAGTCCAATTGTTGAAATTTTAGCAATATAGTATTTTTACCCATGTATTTATGATTTAAATTTAATTGAAATTAATTTTTTTATTTTTTCTGTAGTGTTCTGTAATTTTAATTTCACACTACAACAACAAGGATTTGTGCATATTCTACCACAAGTGTATGTCATTGAATTTAAGATGTTCCTTGAAATACATATTAATTATAATAATTATAGATCATGGTTATTTATACCATCATACTATATTTTTAGAAGAAATGTTTTTTGAGAGGGTTATTACATTGAAAAATTAGTGTATTTAAGATTTAAATTAATTAACAGATTTGGAATATAATATATAGTACTGAAAATAAATTTATAATTAATTTAAAATATATTTATTTTTATTAAATAATAATGAAAAAATATATTTTATTTCTTATACAAGAATTTGGGTTTATTTTTTATAGTTTCCATGATTGGGAAAACATGAAAGAGGGAGAGAAGGAGAGGGAGATATTTTCTATAATTTTCAAAAAATGTTTTCAAATGTTAGGGTTTTGTAAAGGGGTTTCTAAATAATTCTATAGATATAATCAAATCATATATCTCAAAATCCATTAATATAATTTTAATTGATAAAAAATAAAAAATAAAAAATTATTATTATATTTTTAATTATTTTATATTAAATTTTTCATTAGATATCTTATAAATTAAGTGTAAATTTGTATTTAGCTTTATACAAATAATATTTTATAAAATTTATTATATTTATATCAATATAAATTTATTTATATATTAGTACTTGAATTTTAATGATAAATAAATTTTTTTCATTAAACATACCTTTTATCATTGCTAAAAACAATGGTTTTAGTATTAATAAAATTGGCCTTTATCAGTGCTTTTTTTAGCACAGATAAAGGGTAGTTCTAGATAATGATGGTTCTTTGGTAGTGAATAGATTATCAAAAAATATAGAACAAAATGGAAAAGTTTTTTATAAATAAATAAATGCCCAAAATTAGTACCTTGAATAGTGGATCAAATATGAGTTTAGTCACTATTTTGAAAGATTTATGATCATTCACAAGAGTTCATACAATCATTATCACCATCAGTGATTCTGACATTGTCATTTATATGTTACTAATTTTTTATCATTAAATAGTTTATTATAAATGTATTATCTTCTAACCTTGTTGTTGAACCATTCCATAGGTCCAAACAACGACATTAATGTTCAGTCCGATATTAATTATACATGTCAACAATAACTCTGAATTCAATCCACAGGCAATAAGTACATGAAATTTATTTCAATACAGTTCCATTCATTAAAATATGAATATGATTACATTCTACTAGTCTTTTCATCCATGATTCATTCCTAAGGTGAACAAGTCATAAACCATCCTTTTAAGGTCTTCTCGACCTTTGAGAGGATGTTAAATGTAGGGTGGCCATTTTTTTGATCTTCATTCACTATGACCTCAAAGGATTTGTGCTTGAAAATGGGTCTAATAATATTGGTTCAAAGGAAAATTTCTCCACTTCCTCTTTTTCTTCGTCATTGACTACCATTATTTCCCCATATTTTTCTTCGCTTTCCTCACCTACCTATAATACATTTTCCTTCTCTTTATATTCCCACTCCTCCTTATCTCCATATATCTCCTCCACTTCTTCTTCAAAATAATTTGAATTATTATAAAACTCCCTATCAAACTCTATTTATTACTATAGTACATGATCAAATATATCGACTTAAGTGTAAGAGGATCCAGGTAATAAATTACCTTGAACTTGAATGAGTTCGTGGATGTGCTCATTTACACCATTCATTTATCCATTATACAAAACATTTCCAATATTAAAGTGTCCTAATTTTACCTACATGGTAAAAAATGGCACATAAATGGATAGATAATGAAATTTTAGGCCATTTATCAACCTAATTTTCATATTTCAATATTTTTTGGGAATTTTATGTAATTTAACAAAATAATATTTTCCAAAAAATATCTTTAATTTAATTTTTGAAACTATTCATTTTGTTTCACTTTAATGATGTAATGATAGAAGTAAAATTAAAATATAAAACATTCACAGAAATGTAATAATTTTTATTCATCTATGAAATTTATGGGGAATTATAACTCACCCAAAAAAATATTACTTTTATAGTTTTTAGTATTATTTACATGATTTTTCTACTGCTTTCACATATGATGTGTCAGCATTGTGTACGATTTTAATGTAATTAGTTCATAACTAAAAAATTAAAAATAATTACTATGGTGAAAATAATTATTTTATATTTAGAATAAAAATTTACAACTTAATATATACTCAATTTATCTCTATATAAAAATATTAGAGATATTACAGTCATGAGATAGACATTTTGGAATTTTCATTACTTTAAATAATATAAATGTCATAATCTTAGGAAATGGCCAAAAAAAGCCAAATATATTAATTCTGGATATTTATTTTATATTTTCAGAAATAAAATGAAATTTAGGAATGTTTTGGGTTTATTTTGATACATTATTTCATGATTGTAACCTCGTTGTACCCATTTTACCCTTATTAAGGTGAAAAATATTTATCAGTTACTATTCATAATGATAAAAAATAAAAGTGAAATAATTAAAAATTTTGAACCACCTGATTCCAAATATGATATAAATTTATTAATATAAAGTTTATAAATTTTTAATAAATTCATTTAAATATAATTTAATAAAATGCAGAAAGAAATATTTTTTAGAAAAGAAATTTCTTTTAAGCATAAAAAATAACATATATCAATATCATGAAAATTGTAGAAATTAATTATATTATTCTAAAAAAAATAAACAATATTTAACATTAAGACCAAAACCAAAATATAATGGGAATATTATATATAATTAAAATAAATTATAGTATTCAAAAAATCATTTTTTATATTCAAAAGAAATAATCATTTAAGAAAAATTTAAAAAAATCAACATATAAAAAAATTGATTTTTTTTATTTCAAAAATGAATTTAATTTAATCAAATTAAATTAATAAAATTTTATAATCTATGTTTTAATAATATTCTTGAATAAAACTATGGGTATTATGCTGTTTTTTCTCTAGAAAGAAAAGAATACTATAATTGAAGAATAAGTGTTACATTTTTCCCTCTAAAAAATTTGATACTTGAAATTTCTATAATTTCACGTAAAATACTAGTTTGGGTCGTTCATCATTATAAAATCTTCTCGTTCCCGTGTTTCCTATTTAATAATATGATTTATTTATAGTACATTTTCTAATCAAGTCATTCGATTCATTATCACTTGTTCTTTAGTGTATAGAATCTAGATATGCTCTTAACAGAAAGATTCTATTTCCTTGGATGTGATCACACGAATTGGATATGGAATTTACTTACATAATCAAGAGATATAGAACCCATCATATACTTTATATAGTCTTGTTGGAATTTCTAAATGGTAATCCAAAAATCTAATTCTTCAGTTCAAAACACATGTTGTGTACATTAGTTCACAACCCACATCGTATACATGAAACTGAGAAAATGTGCTCATATTGTCTTGATAATTTAGGATAATGACCCATACATCATTTGTGATGTAGAGGAATCAACACCATATTAATTTGAGACATGGCATGCCCTATATGACTCATTGTGAATGTTTTCAATTCAAAAGTGGTAATTTATTAATGAATTATTTTAAAATTATATTTAATTTACTTCTTTATAGTATTAAAAACAAAATTATTTTTTATATAGGTATACTATTTTTATTGAGTTGAACTATTTTGTTCAGTTATTGAAGTATGATCAGGCTCTTTTGAGAGAGGGTTGGGGTCCAAAGACAATGAAACTTTAATGATTTTGGATTTTTTATTTTCAGTAAAAATTTAATATTGCAATTTAAATATAAAAAGAAATTTTGAAATTTTTTTAATATAGTTTTTTTCATGTATTTATTATGTAATGTTATTCAAAATTAAATTTTCTATTTTTTATACAGCGTGCTATAATTTTAAAAGCACAATACTACACTATGACATTGTGGTTGTTCTACAAGAAGTGGATGTATTTTAATTTATGATGTTGTGTGAAATAGATATTACAATAAAAAAATATTTATATTTTTCCAACATACATATCTATTGGTAAAAGTATATTTTCTATTGGTAAAATGTTTTACCAACATATATGTCCCTATTACAAAACTATTTGTAAAAACTTTATCACTAAATGTTATTGGGACTAACAAAATAGTTATATTGCAATTATAATAATATGAACAGATAATATATATGTTGGTCAATGTGTTTAGAAAAAAATTCATTTTGAAAATATTTCAATTGGTAAAAATATTTCCATCATATAATATTAGTTTATAAATTACATTTAATTAAAAATTAAAAATTAATGTTAACAATAAAATTTCATATTATAATAATTCATTTATCATATATAAGAAACTTATTTTATCTATTATAAAAACAATCCTTCCAGACATTAAAACATAGAAAAATATTAATTATATTAATAATGAAGTCTTATAAAAAGTTTATTTAGTTCATAGTTATTGTTTCTTGATAACTAGAAATATGGTAAAAAACACAAAAAACCATCATCCTCCCCACCCCCACCCACCCCCACATAGAAAAGGGGTATATTGAAATCCTCCAATATGCATATCTCTATAATCCTCTAGCATCTAGACATTTCCCAACATGGTAGAGGAATAGTTCCTCCTAATGACATAATGCCAAAGATCTTACATCACCCCACAAGTAGGCCACTAGAAGTAATAAATCACCTGAATAGAACTAGTACTAATGAGGAACCATAAGTTACTAATATGCCACAACTTTCAAGTCTAAGATCAATAACACACCCAACCAAAGATGATACCCAACAATTGGTGAAAAATATCTAGATGAATTGAAACCAAAATAGAAATAAATGAAAGTATAAAAAATTATCTACATAGAATGAAAACTTTTAACCAACCAACCTTTAATTTTAGAAAAAATCAACTAAAAAGTACCTGAATTGATCACTGAGTACACTAATAATTAAATCTCCTATAATGGACCTGATCTAAAACACTTCACTACCAGATGTGAACCAACCACAAAACTCATACACAATAAAATTGGATACCCACAAGTTAGTACAAATTATATTCCTGATTGATAGGAAAAATTAAGATAAATGAAATTATAAAAAAGGATCATCATAGAATGAAAAATATTTACCCTAATAAACTCTAATTTTATAAACAATGCACTTAAAAGTACGTGAAAATACACTGATTAGAACTCGTAATTAAACCTCTTGTAATGTACTTGGATTTGATTTTTTATTCTCTACTCGATGTGAACCAACCAAAAAATCCACAAACACGTACGACCATACCTGAAAACCAGTAAAAAATATCTACATGATTTGAAACCAGAATAGAAATAAATAAATGTATAAAAAATATCTTCAACGAATGTGGATTTTTTACCCTACCAAACTCTTATTTTACCAACAATACAAAAAAAAGGAACCTAAATTTCTCACAGAGTAGCACTAGTAATGAAACTTCCTAATATTATTACTTATTAATGCTAGTGTGAAGAATGTGTTTGGGAATTAGGTCCCCCATGGGTGTGACTTAGTGTTTATACCATTGAGGGTTCTCATGAGAGGTCTCATGTTTGAGTCTCCCTGAGTACTTTTAAGTGTTGTAGATTTTCTATATTTCTTTGTATCCCCCTCCACATAATTTTTGTAATGTATTTGGGAAAGAGGAGTATAGTGGTGTTTGTAAGATATCGGGTAAGAAGGATGGAATTTATGGTATTACTAGTGTTGAGTCAGCTGATGTTGGATCTGCTAGTCATAACCATATATTTCATGGTATACAGGGGCTACATCCTATTGTTTCTGGGAGGAAGTGTTGGGAATAAGGTTTGAAATGAGAACTATAGAGATAGATAATGTTCAAAAGACATTGTAAATTATGGAATTGTGGAGGTTGTGATAGTGGATATAGATACATAAGAGTTTGGGGATTTAAAAGAAAATATTCACATCAACACAAGTAGAACTATGAAGGAAGTTCATCCCTAGTGATAATAAGATAAAACATGTAAAATTGGTCTGATGAGTGGTAGTCCTCATCCGCTACTACATTAACTATAATGAATTAGAATGATGAAAGTTGTAGTGAATAAGAACATCGTGGGAACCAATGTGGTATATTACAGATGTATTCTAGGTAGCTTAATCAATCTTTGGTCATACACCTAGGATATCAAGGAACAGTTGATCTAAAACAACACCTTCATCAGGAGCATGTCTTAGGTGAATAGAGATTGAGAGGGACACAAGACATGTTAGAACCTCTAGAGTAGGTTGTGTTTCCTAGACACATATCTTGTTAGGATATTCATTCTGAAAAGTAATGAATCAGTGACTAGTTCGGGTAGATAGATAATGTTATAAACGGATCACCCCTAAGGGGGCGTAGTTGTCTGATTCAAGATATACTGGGTAAACTTGTACCTGAGTAGGGTAATAGTACATAGCTTTTGAAAGGGCCTATTTAGTATACTTATATCACTGATAGGTCGAGGGGGTGAATCATTGATACTCTTTCTTGTATGATTCCTTGAAACAACCTTAACCTCCTATTAAAGATGTCATTCCTTTGTGAAAACAATTTAAACTCATATCCATAGGAACACAAGAATTTAAGATGTTCATTATTAAATAATAATAACTAAGTTCTTTGTATGGTTTTTATATAATTCAATAGAACACAATCCACTATAAAATAGTCCTCTATGTGGAATACAACAAGTATGATATACCCTTTCATTCATGTAGCACTTTGAAGACAATCTAATAGAATACGTGATCCCTATTAGAAAAAATATGGAAATAAATGTTTGTGTAATGACACATGTTTCTTATACTTATTTTCAACTTCTAAAATCATATTATTTTTAAAAAAATTCTTCATTTTCTTACCAAGAAGCAGGCAAGAACCTCATGGCCTGCATAATGAAAAATAATTCCGATTTCCCAATATCATTTTCAAATATGATTACCTAATACAATATTACCAGTCTAATATTCTTGTCTGATTACCCAATACAATGGATATAAATCAGGAATAATAAAATTGAGACAATTCAGAACACTTCCTTCCTCAATCTGGAAAACCCAATATGAAAATCTGTATTAGATTATCCTTCCAGATATGATGACCATCCGATTACATAGACCAAAAGAATATGATAGAAAACTAAATATGATGATAATTGAATATGATAATTAACTGAATAAGGTGAAATATTATCTCTTATCCTTTCAACACATCATTAAAGCTTCTTTAACATAGCTAAATATAGAATAAATTCTTCTCTCCCTAGAATGTTAGATCTTATCTCTCTTTTTGTGAACAATATGTATGTCAGGAAAAATAAAAAGTACCTTAACCTTTTATAGGAAACCCATTAATGGTTTTATAAGGAATACAAAAATCATTCTCACTCATCCAAATGGCCCCAAATCTCAATTTACTTTTAATTTCATGTGAATTTATTACTTTGAAACTGTTTTCAAATATTTTTGAATTTTTTTAAACTTTATATCATTTCTGACTTTCTTTACAAACATCAGTTGGAATCTGATTTCCCCAATATGATTATTTCATTACGATGTTGTATACCAATTTCTTGTTTGAGGAAATAGATACCATTATGATTGTCTAATATGATTATCTCATCTAAAACACTTAAAACAATCTCATTCAAACACTCAATTCCAATTTAATTTCTAATTTTCATTATGATCTGTCTCACTACAATGAGGTAAAATGTAAAATAATAGATTCTTATTCATATCTTTTATCGATCCCCTTGAAATAAAAAACTTCTTCTTCATCTCTTCTATTCACCCACTTGTACAAAAAAACAATTCAACCCCTTTTAAATGGTTGACTACATTGTTGATCAAACTATGAAATTCCTCTTCATATTGGTCACTCCATTCTTTTATTTTTATTTTCATTCATTGATTCCAAACAATTATTCCTCTGATTATGATAATATAATGAGTCTTATAAGAAGATTATTTTTCTTTTGAATACGATACATCTAAATACTTATTTCTCTTTAAATTCATTATTTGAAGATTGGATTATTTTGGATTTTGGTTTGACTGAAAACTAACACCTTATATTTTTCATATTTGACAAAATAATCTCATCCTTTATGAATCTGATGAACCCATTATGACAATATTAAGGCTAGAATGCATCATATTCCCCAAATTTATTCTTTCACAAACTTCATCTTATATCATGAAACCGTTCATGACTTTGAATACTTTAAAGATCCACTTTAGAATCATCAGACTTTCAATGGAGAGTATTGTATCTTTTCTTTTCCTTCATCAACACAAATCTTACCTACCTATACTAAATATGATTTATTCAAGAAAAAAATATCCGGAATAATATTTTATTGATTATGATATCCAACACCCTTTTTTTCCTTTCCATCCATATCCTATTAATTCAAATAGGATTGGCCACATCTCTTTTACTCCCCCTTTATTTAATGAAGCTTTCATCACAAGTTTTTCCATTTACATATGATTTATTGAAACTCTAAAATAAGAAAATAATAATCACTTTTGTTATATTTTTTTCATAAAAACTCTAATTATGATTAAACCATAATATTGAATTCAGGATGAATTCAATGACCATTTACATCCAGTAAGATTCTTCCTCAAATAAGATCAATCCTTTCATTCAATATTCAGTGAGAAGATGATGAATCTTTTCTTCTAGTCAAATCCTTCTAAATAAGATGGAACTTTTCAATATTTGTGAGTCTGATTATCCAAAAATGATGCCTTGTACAAATTTCACCAAAAAAATAATGATTCAGATTTCCTTTCTTCTTTTCAAGTAAAACCAATCCCTAAAAAACTTCTTCCTCATTACGACGAGGACAACAATTTCTAGTAGCTTCTAAATTTTTATCAATATATAAATTTACCCATTCTAATTCATTCCAAATTTCAATTACTTTTTCAAAATTATTTCTTCCTTTAACATAATCAATGTATTTTTATATTGAAAAAAATACAATCAAAATTGTAATTGGGCCTAACGGGTACTATAGGAGAAGGATGTATTCACTTAATAGAATCATGTTTCTATTTTTAAGGATAAATTTTTAATTATAAAATATGAGATTTATATTTTAGTACCATTAGTCAATAGGACCAGTCTACTTCCCCTAAAATACATGAGGATATTGATTTTAAAATACAGTCAAGAAATATTAAAGGTAAATCTACTTATATAAAGAATAACAACATACCACTTAAGATGAGGTATTACAAGAATATCCTTAAAATTGAAAGAAGAAAGTTGATAGGGATTTATCTTCTCTACTAAAGAGAAAATCATGCGAGGATTACACTTTCTTTCCAAGAACTATGACAACTATATCAATGAACTATTATCCTATGTGGGAAATTGATCATAAATATTTTAGTCTTGGCCATGTATTTACACTACTTCCCCTATCCACCCTTTACTGTTTTTAATAATTCAAAACATAAAATTATTTTCTTAAGTAGGATTTAGACTATTTATGATTATATTTTATGGTATACAAAATTCATAACATTATGGATGGAGTAAGAGGAGGTGATGAATCAAAAACACGACAAGAATATTGTTCCTTAAGAAAGTCAAACAATAAAAACAACCTTAAATACATTATAGGATTATTTTATTTTTAAAAAAAATTTAATATAAATAATATGTTTTCATGAAATGTAATTTACAGAAATAAATAAAGGGTACTTTATATATTAGGGTGGTAAATTTAAGGGGTTCCTCTTCAATATTGGAATGAAATAAAATTGTCCACAAATTTAATTCTTTTGGATAAATGGTGAAATCCTTGAGGAATGAATGGGTTAACTAGGCTTATAAATAAATTTTTATCTCCCCACTATCTGAGATATTTATCAACTAGATGTAAATTTTCATAGAAAAATTATAGAAAACCCTTATAATCTAGAAAAAATTGAAAAAATACCAATAATCACGTAAATGTAAGCATGAAGTTCTATCACTGAAAAATAATTTTCATTTTCCAATAGGGGTATATATGCTAGGAAAAGTGAATTTTTTCTTGGTTATGCATTATACCCACAAAAATTTATATGGACTATTTTTTTGGTAAAAAATAATACATTAAATGTTATTGGGATAGAAAGAATATTGTCATTGAAATATTATTACCGACATACTATTGGAGGATTGTAAGAAGTTATTTAATTTATTAATGTTATTTAAGTTAAATAAAATATTTTTATATTATGATTCACTATTAAAATATTTCAATTTACTAAAGAGGATTCCCTTGAGTACCAGATCACACAAGGGATCTTTATAACCGAGGGTTAGAAAGATATTTTAGCCTTGACATTGGGAAATCCCAAACACCTTGGTCTTGCATGTGGATACCTGGAAGGTGTATCTATAGGAAAAGTGTTTGGTCATTTTGAAACCTCTTTAATGGATAAGTTTTATAGAAGACAAGTAGATGATTTAGAATCTAATGTTATGAAAGGGTAAAATAATGGAGGTTATATTCAGTTCTTTAGTATAGTCAATGTTTATATACATAAAAAGAAAATTTTCGTCTATTGATCCCAGTCCTCCACCTCTTGCTCTAGTTATCACTCCTCTACCTGAAATTGAAGATATCGCTCCTCCAACTCCTAATTATCTTAATTCTACACCTCCTCCTATATAGTATCAAATTTATTATGAATTATATGATGAGGATCCCCAATATCATATTATTTCATATTTGAATATATATTACATTATAGATACCATTCATCATCAACAGATAGAGATAGAGAATATTATGGTCACTATACATGATATTATCGATAGATCATAAAAAATACTCATTCCTATAGATGTGTCCAGTGGAGTTGGACAATGTATCATACATTTTTTAGTTTTTCCATCTTTACTTGTTCCACAAATTTCAATTAAGGAATGTGTGGATTATATATTTTGTTTTATATTAGGGATAATTTTTTGTTAATTTTTTTAATTTTATACATTTATATATACCTTTTACAAGAATAATTTAAAGGGAATGACATATTCTATAGACAATAACAAATACAGGCTGTTATGACTTCATATACAACGTCTTCTGCTCTTGATAGATTATCTACATCTTCTAAATTGTTTGTTGGATATATATGAAATTTCAATAGAAGAATAATTTATGGTAGGGAAATGAATATGTTTATTTCAAAAAAATAAATCATGGTTCTTGTAATTGGAGATGAGTAGGGAATAAATAGGATGAAACTCTTATCAATGTATATCAATTATTATACATATTTTAGTTATTTTATGTTATTGAAAATTTATACTATTGTTCGTTTTGAATTAGGAATCTTTTTACAATTTTTATACATCATGATACATCATTAGTATATTTATTTTGGGACCCATAATTTATTTCACCTATATAGAGGGAAATGGCTGATGTAGAAAGAAAAATTTATGTTGTTGAAGGAATGTAAAATAAAGAAATTATTCAGTGTGGGGTACTACATTATCTTCAAGTGTAAGAAACATATATCTCATTGAGTTTTATATCTCTTAAAATAATAACCAATCACATTATATATTTTTTTATATTAGTGGAAAATGGATGTTGGGTTTTTTTCCAAGCTAGAAGATAGTTTTTTAATTATTCTCAATCCTTGGGGAAGTGCGAGATAATTTTCAGAATAAATTGAACATGTCATTTTTAATATTTGAATACTTGTATGTATTATAATTGAATTTAAATTTATTTCAAAAATATTACTTTCAAATAGGCTAGGGAATTTATTAATAGATACAATAAGAAAGTAGGGCATGAAGATAAAATATGTTAAATCAAAGGTGACTCTTCATTTACAGTTACTACATTTTGACTGTAAGTATATAAAGTGTTATTTTGATTTAAAAAATTATATTTTTAATTTATATTCATAAACAATAAAGAGTAATGGAATATTGATACTACTTTCTACGATTTATGTTTGAATTAATTTAAATCATGAAACTTAAAATGTTTCAGAATGATGGATTTCATTATTGACATCTTCATTATTTTTTCAATCATTTTATTTAGAATAAATGTTAAATGATTTTTTTAAATTTTCATCTTTTTGATGACCATTGAACTTATAATTTAAATGAGATAAGACACTTATAAATGGAACTAGAAAATTTTTAAGAAGACTTATTGGGTTTTAGTTTTTTGGTTTGATACATTGTAACGTTTAATGTATGGAATGTAAATGTGTGTGTTGCTGTTGCTGTTGTTTTTATATTTATGGTATTATATTGTACTATTGTACTGATAGGGGAATTTATTTATTGACTTTTATGAAAAAATGGTTTTTCCACATCGGTTTGAATAAAATCCATGGGGAAAAGATTTTAGTCCCATTTTTCAAATAATATTTTCTATACCCGATGTGAAAACAAAAAAGATGATTTCTCACATTTTTTTTATAATAATTAATTTTATTAATATTTTACCAAGTTGGTTATTTTATAACCCACATTGAAAAGAAAATTGAAATTTAAATATTCTAGGGATGACTTAGCACATCTATTATTTCATAACCAATGTGGTAAACTATTTCAATTTTTTTAGTTTATGTTTAACATATTTTTAGAAAAACCAATGTTAAAATTAAATATAATATTATTTATCACAATTATTATAGGAAACCCTACATGATAAATTATTTATAATGTCATTTTTATAAAATAACTAACATTATAAACTATTTATCATATTGGTTTTTCATATCCAATGTGATAAACCTCCTAAATATTTTTTTCATTTATAATGGATGTTATTTTTATCTAATGTTAGAAATTTATTTAGAACATCACCTAAAATAATGATGTGTGGTAACCAATTTTAAAAACAAAAAAATCATAAAAAAATATTTTTTTCACTAGTGACAGTGTGATCAGTATGACTCAAAGTACCTGTTTTCAGCGTAAAAATGGAATTTTAGTTAAAACATGTGTCACTCCCTGAAATCAAACAAAAAAATTCATATTTTTCTTTTTATTTTAGAAAAAGGACCCATATATCATTTCAAATGTGTGGAATCATCTGATTATAAATCTAAAAAATAAAATGTGTCATGTATATCTCAATGTGCATGTCATTATTTTAAATCACTGTTTTATTTCAAAAAACACGTCTCATAATTAAAACCAATAAAATGCACTAAAATTTCCTTCATACTTTAAGAAGATGATAAAAAAATCATTTGTGACATGTTAAAATGAACCACACAGTAATCTGACACATAGTGTGTCTGGTATGACTTGAAGTGTATGTTTTTAGTTTAAATGTGACATTTTATTACGGTATTGTTTTATATTTTGTTTAAATTTATTTCATTATAGTATCAAAAACATAAAACTTGTTTTTTAAAATGGTATACTCTTTTTCTTGAGATGGGGTGGATATTCTAGAAACTGTTAGCACGATCAGGCACTTTTGAGAGAGTGTCGGGGTCCAAAGATAATGAAACATTAATGTTTCATAATTTTATGATGTTTCTGATAAACTATTTTTACCAATTTAATTGTAAAATCAAATGATTTAAATGTTTATAGTATAGAATTTCACTATTATAGATCCCTATTTTAAAAGTACTAGAAATTGGATTTATCCATGTTAAAAAAGCACTAATAATCTAAACACTATTAGAAGGCTTTAATTTTATCAACCCTAAGAAAAAGCATGGATAAATGAACCCTTTATTAATTCTATTATTTTAATGCTAATAAGGACCACTTTTGAGTTTTTTAGCGCTTATAATTTTTTTAAAAAAAATTAATTGCTCGCCACCCCTTCTATCCACTTCTACTCTCACACACACTCTTTTACCAGTTCTCACAATGACCATTTATCAGTGCTTTTCAATTTCCTAGATTCATGTTCACCCCAGTGCATGCCTAAAATCTATCATGTGACCTCACATATGAAATCAAAACACCCTTACCACTACCCTGAGCTTGTTTTATTTTATATTTGATGAGATTTATATATATATATATATGTCTGTGTGTGTGTGTATAAAAAATATGTATTTATATATATATACACTAGTTTTTATATACATTTATGAAATATATTTTTGTGTGTGTATATGATATATATATATATAGACACACACTTATATTTATTTAAATATATTATATATTACAACTCATTAATATATGTTTGAATATAAATATAATTATATATTCATTTATTAATACATACACGTTTGTATATATAAACATTATACATACATTTGTATAAGTATATATTTATTCATATATATTTTTAAAGTAAAAAAAATTGTTAGATATTGTTTTAAATAAAATGGATAATAATTATTTCTATATGATTTATATAATTATTTTTAAATTAATTTTTTAAAATATGTATATATATTTTAAATTTATATATACATTTTATACATTACATATATATTTACATTTTTATATATTTATATTTATATTTATACATATTTACATATATTTGTATATTTAGATATAAATATATATTTCAATACAATTCAGTTAGAGAGTAATTATACATGTCAATAACAATGCACTCAAACCACAAACCATAAGTACCTAAAATATATTTCAATATAATTCCATCCATAGAAATATGAATATGAATATAGTTTACCACTCTTTGCTTTCATGATGCCTCCCCAAGGTGCACTTGTTGTAAACCCTCATTTAAAGGTTGGCTCGGCCTTTGAGAGGTTGTTGAATGTAGGGGGACAATTATTTTGGTCTTCATTCAATATGACATCCTAGGAGTCATGTATCTATATGGGTCTCCCAATCTGGGTTCAATGGAAACTTTATCCACTTCCACTTCTGCTTCATCATTGAATTCCACTACTCCCCCTCTTCTTCATCACTTTCCTCACCTACCTGCAACACAATTTCCCCCTCTTCATCTTCCCCCTCCTTCTCAAGGTCATCTATCTCCTCTAATTCCTCCTAAAACTCCTCTAAATTATTATAAATGTCTCCATAATCCTCAGTTTCTTCCACTATGACATGATAAAATAGGTCCACTTAAACATTAGTGGATCTGGCTAAAAAATTACTCTAAACTCCAAGGATTTAATGAATATTTTCCTGAACATTTTTCCTATATCTATAATACAAAAAATTGAAAAGAAAAACATTTGTAATAGATAAAAATAGAAATATTTTTGATTAAAAAATCTTGATAATGACATATACGCATCCAAAAAAGAGGCTTTAAAAGTAATTAACATCATGATTACAATAAATTAACATAGAGAATCCCCAATTTAACACTATGAATCCATATTATAACACCAACATTTTAGAATTCAAAATAAATCCTTTCGATTGAAAATATCAAAGTTGGTACCACTATAATCCTACATTTTATCACTAAAATTCTAGGTTTTTACACTAGAAATACACATCCTAACACATGGGGATTTCTAATGAGGATTTCCAGGAATTTAAATTCAATCTACAAGGAATTAAAACCAATTATCTACAATTTAACACTCATAATCTTTATTTTATCACTGGACATCCGCATTTTATCTTTTAAAGTAACATATACAAATAGGATGTTTTCAATTAAACTCACCAAATATTTACACTAAAATATTAATGTTTAAGACTAAAATTCCATGTCTTAACACTATAAATACACATAACAACATATGGACATCTAAAATGAGGTTTTAAATGTAATTAAATTCATGATTTAAAAAAATAACCAAAAGAATCATCAATTTTACACTGAGCATCTAGATTTTAATAATAAACCTTCTAGATTTTAACACTAACATTTTAGACATGAAATTGAATCCTTACAATTGAACATTTCAAAGTTGGTAAAACTAAAATCCCACATTTTAACACTATAATTCAGGGTTTAAAAACAATAAATAAACATCTAAACACATGGGAATTTTTAATAAGAATTTGAAGGAATTTAACATCAAGATCCCAGAAATTAACACAGATCATCCTCCATTTGACACTAAACATCCAGATTTTAGCATTGGGCATCCACATTTCATCTTTAACAATAACAGATACAAATAAAATAATTTTAATTGCACACTCAATATACTCACACTAAATTAGGATGTCTAACACTGTAATTCCATATTTTTACACTATAAATACACATAATAATATATGGATAGATAAAAAGTGCATTTTAATATACATAACATCATGTATAAAAAAATTAACATATAACTTACTTAATTTGACAGTGATAATACATATTTTAACACCAACCCTTCTGGTTTTTAACAATAATATTTTAGAGTTCAAATGGAAGCCTTTTAATTGAACATTTCAAAGTTAGTAACACCAAAATACTACACATTAACCCTATAATTATAGGTTTTAACACTCGCAATACACATCTAAACACATTAAAAATTTTAATGAGGCTTTGAATAAATTTAACATAAATCCCATAGGAATTAACACTGACCATCCTCAACTTAAAACTTAACATCCAGATTTTAAAATTGGGAATCCACAATTTATATTTAACAGTAAAATATATAAATAATAAACTTTTTAATTGGACACTATAGATACTAATGAATTTAAAAATATCCAAAAATGTTAAATATTTTTAAAAAATATGAATAAGATAACTATGAAACCACTAATATGATGATCGTATTGGCCTTTTTGTATCAACTTCTTATACATATTCACTTCTTGAACAAGATCTATATAAAGAAATTGGGCCAATCCCATTATCCAACATTTTTTTACAACCCCAAAAATTCATGAGATTTCTTTAATTTATAAAAGAACAAGAGCTAGTATTTAATATGATTCTAAATTAAAATAATATAAAGGTCATCACAAATTCCATTCCCCTTAACCCTCCAAAAATAATTTCCTTTAATCATGTTAACTTTTTTCCCATGTTATAAATCTTTATTTTTTTTTTGTATTTATCACTACCCATTTAAATTCAAATAGTTCTTTGTCCACATGGAATCTCTAATATTTAATTAATATTTCCATTGTAATGATCATTTATTTTCCTATAAGTGCTATGAAATATGTTGGAAAATCAAAAGAATATAACGTTTTCTCATAAAATTCTCTATGAAATTAGAAAATAAATAATTTCTAACAACATAAAAAATCCCAATTCAACCCCAAATTGTTTTTTCTTCTCATTCTTAACAATGAAATCAACAAAATATTTAAATAATTTTGGAGAGAATATATAATTTAAAATAGTTTGGTGTCTAAATATTTGACCCATTGAAGAATAATTTTAATCATTTTCCATGAGATTTTACTTTTTATTTTGATATTTTGATAGTTTTTACCAATCATGTAATATGATAGAATTTTCTTCCCTAAAAGTTTTATACACAACTTTATTTTTTTAAAAAATACTTCATACTCATTGAAAAGGAAAATAAAATTCAATCAAAACCTTATTATAAAATGATTTTATAAAAAAATAAATAATTTCTACAAAAAAAATAATACCCAAATTATTTCAATCATAAATATACCTTCCTCTCCATTGTATTCTAAATAACTACAACCAGACAATAGAATTTTAAAAAACTTATCAAAGATGTGAGGAATGACGACCATGATATGGTAGTAGGAACATGCTGGGAGGAGGATGTAAATTTGTTAGAGAGAGGTAAATTATGGGGGGAAAAGGGAGAAAATAGGATGATTCAATTTATGGATAGTATTTTTGGAAGAGGAGGTTGAAAATGTGATAGTGGATGGTGATGGAATGGGTGTTGTGGGAGACGACGTTAAAGTTTAGGTTGATGGTGTGGGAGTGGTGGGTGATGATGAGAGGAGCATGCAAGAGGAGGGAATAATGGGATATGTTTTTGGGAGGAGAGGGAGACACCACGTGGGAGGTCGGTGATGCCATAGGAATGAAGTTAGATGGTGAGGTAGTGGATGGAAATAGCAAGATTAATACACATGATAATCCGATGGTGATCTAGTGTTTTCGGGAGATGGGAGCAATGGGGATAATGAGGAGGGAAATGATGTGGGAAAAGGGTGGTGAAGAGAAGATATTGTAAGAGGAGGTGACTGGGGCATGGTATTTTGGGAGAATAGGGATATAAATTTATGTTATGAAAGTTATTTCGATACAAAAAAGAATAAAATAAGGTACCCCATTGGAATTTTCTCAATTCATGGTCCTTATCCCAAATTATGCCTTTGTATTAGTTCCTAAGTGTAATTCTCCTTTATTATAATTTTCATGAGTGAGAAAACATAGAAGATAGAAGTATAAAGGGTTAGAGAGATTTATTCTAATTTTCACGAGTGATAAAACATGGTAGAGGGGGGAGAGAATGTGAGAGATATTTTCTATTATTTTCAAAAAAAAATTCTTAATGAAAATGTTTCATAAATTATTTCCCCACCACTCTTATATATACAAAGAAATCATGAATATAAAAATCCATTCAACCACTTCTTCATAACATAACATATTTCTCTTTATCCTCTATTAAAATATAGGGGAATAAATTATCTCACTTTGGGTGACTTGAGGTCTTTCAGGTGTTTCTCACACCTGGCTGAATGGTTTTCCTTCTTGGTTGTTATCACTTATATTTTATTATAGTCGATATTTTAACTGAATTACACACTATTTTTAAAAAAAAAACAAACATTAAATAATGGTGTATTTATGATTTAAATTAATATATATATTTTGAATATAATAAATAATAATAATAAATTTTCAATTTTTTGAAGAATATTTTATTTTATTAATGCATCCTAAAAAAATATATTTATTTTCTTACATAAAAAATTATACTGATTTTTTTATAATTTTAATGAGTTATTAAACATAGAAGAGAGAGAGATAGAAGGTGAGATAGATTTTTTATAATTTTTAAAAAATATTTCGAAATGTGAAATTTTCAGAATTCCACTTCTATAAAAAAAATAAAGCATGCCTTATGAACACTTATGCTACCTCTGTGATGATTTTTGAGAGAGATGATTGTCCTAACCGAGTTTTATTTCCCTGATCTTGATCAGTCCATGGAGCTTGAATAAAGGTTTCCATGTTTACTCACTTTCCCAAACATTGATATCTCGACAAACACTATCACTGTCAACAATGATATAAGAATTAAGTGATCATACGAGAATTAAATACTAAAAAACTCATAATAGAAAGAGGTAGCCTTTATCATCATTTTTATTTTGTGATGAAAAAGAAGAACATATTTCAATAATTTTATTGCACTGATAAAGGGTTGGCCCGAATATATTTTTCCTAAATCAGATTTATCATTTTTTGGCCCGCATTTTATAAGCCTAAGAATTTTGTAATCATTACATGCCATGATAGTGGGGGATCGACACCATCATACGCCATCACCCACACACACACACACACACACACATGTGCCAACTCCTCGGCGTGTTAGTCCACCTGCTAGCCAACATAGTGAGACCATCTATATGTGGGATCACCACCCATCTTCACAACTAGCACAACAACCCAAGATTTTTTGTCCCTATTATTTTTTATTCTCTAATAAATAAGCAAATAAAAAATTTAAATCATAAAAATATTCATAAAATGGAAATAATGAATCAATTAAAAATTAAAAAATAAAGACATTACCAAAATATTAAAAAAATTATTAATGAAAAAATTATTAATAAACATGAATAAATTTAATCTATATATAGTAATTATAAAGAGTAATAAATAGTATATATTTAATAAAAAATGTAAAATTAATAAAATGTAATAATTAAACAAATAAAAATTAAAAATAATAAAATTAAAAATTATTAAAATATCTATTAATGAAACAATTATTAATAAAAAATATATATATATATTAGAAATTATAAAGAAAATTACATATTTAATATAAATATTGAGGATGAATAAAATGAAAAAATTGAAAATATATTAAGCTTTTCTTAATTTTTTTTAAATATTTGTTCAATTTATTGAGATATTAATTAAATTTCACTCATTTTAACATGCGATAGTTAAATATTATTTATGAGTTGATAATTTATGGTGTTTATTTACTATTTTTATAATCTATAGGTTTCAAATATTAATATATTTAATATATTGATAATTTATTCAATTGTAATGTTTTTATACATAAATATTCACAGATATATTGTAATATAGAAATCTAGTCATGTATATATTTAAAATATTTCCTTAAATAAGATTTATATAAAACAAAATATCCATGTTTTTAACAAATAAGTCATATATTTAGTGAAATATGGTTTATAATTAAAAATATTGACTAATTTTTTTGAGTAATGAACATTTAATTGAAGGTTATTTTTTTAAATTTAAGATATACTAAACGCATGTCACATTAATTTCAAAAATAAATATACACAATTAATGAATTTTTATAATGAACACAAACACACAATATTACTGTAATTTTTAAAATTTTTAATATAAATTTTAGAATTGCATCAATTATTACGTTTAATATATATTATGTTTATAATAGGAAAATTTTATTCCTTTTTTTATATTTTTATTCAATATGTTCTATTTATTAATTTTTAATATTTTTTTAAATTTATTCATTTTTAATATTATTTTTTCATTAAAAAACCTAATTATTATTTTTATATTTTGTACTTTCAATTTTTCATTGTTCAATATTTTTCTAATATTTCCCATATGTAATATACATTTATATATATTTATTCATTAAAATTTAATGTTTTTAATATGGTTGTAATTTATAAAATGAATATATATTCATTTTCATTTTGACATATGTATTTATAAATATTAACATTTTATTTTACATTAATAATCTATATAATTAATAACAATTATTCATTTTTTAAATATATTCATTAATAATATTATTTATTTCATTAATATATGTCTTATCTTATATAATTAAATTGTTCAATTTAACATATATTAAACTTATTACTCACACACACACACATTAATTTCACATGTATATTTACTGATTTAATGAAATATTATATAGAAACACACACAAAAAAGAATAATTTTGAGTCTCTCTACTCCAAGAGGATGATTTATAGGGTTTACTAGGGTTTGGAGTTCCTAAGGCTTCCTAGGTTTGAAACTCTTTCACTAAGTTCCGGTGGAAGTTTGATTTCTCTCATGTGGTGAAAATTCTTGATAGGCTTGTGGGATAAATTGAGTGGATGTACATCTTCAACAACTTCAAGGTCTCCCATATCCCTTCATCTTATTCAAATCACTTTACAATATTCCTCATCTTATTTATCCTATCTAAGAATGGACACCATGATAAGTTAGTTAAATTTTAACGTCTATGGATCAATAATAAGGAGTGTGAAAGGGGGATTTTTAAGATGGGATTAAAATGGATCTAATGTTCGTCATAAGTTATTATAGTTCGAATATAAGATTATTTTATGGAGTGGCATGAGAATCCAACCTTTTTATTCTCACATTGATCATATTAAGAAAATGATGAAGATTATTTATTCTATCTCTCCTTCTAATCCAATCTTGTTTAATATTTCCATTCATGAATTAGGCCAGGATTTAGTCCTCTCGAATAAGAAGAGATTCTGGTTCATTTGGGCGTGCAAATCTAAAAATAAAGAATGTCTCTTGAATAGAAAATATTTTCATTATAGATCCTTATATAGGGATCAAAAGAATCTTATCCACCATCTAAAAATGCTTGATGGAAGAGATATTAGTAATGTGGTAGATATTCTTGAACATATCCTTCATTTTTTCCGTAATCTTTATACTTCTCATGATTCATTTCTTTATTGTGAGATTTTAAATTGTATCCTTCTAGTTGTATTAGATCACATGAACCACCAAATTTTTAATTAAATCAAAGACAATGAAATATTTGGACCATTGAATCAAATCTGGTACATGAATACTCCTGATAGAGATGGATTTCAAGCTCCCTTATTTAAAAAGTTCTGACATATTATTGGATCTGATGTTCAAAATTAAATTAAAAATATCTATAATGGAGAAGTTAATATTGTTAATTTTAGTGATACTTTGTTTACTTTCTTCCCCATGGTGGAAACCTGTACTCAAAACTCAATTATTATATCCATCAGTTTATGTATGGTTCCTATAATTATTTTCCCAAATTTAGGTCAACTATATTTATAGATGTCTCTTCAACATTGTTTTTGGATAATAGAGTGATTTTTTCTGATGAAACTCATTTATAAAAATGTTATTTATTCCCATGATATTTTTCACTCCATGGTAACGAGATAGACTTTAAAAAGTGGTATCGTAGTCTGGAATCTTCACATGACTAAGGCCTATACCTGGGATGATAAGTTCTTAGTCCATTTGGTTATGTGTAAGATGGGTTTTGGTTTTATGTGGTTTGATATCATCATTTGATGCAATAAAAATTATTTGTTTTGTACCCACATTAATGGTGGTCTTTCACAATGTTTTTATCCCACCACAGGTCTTTGACAAGGGTTGAGATGAAGGAGGATATTATCAAAGCATTGGTACAATCTATGTTTTCTAACATGGAAAGACTATTTTAGGCTATTGATCCCACTCCTCCACCTCCACCTATAGTTCTCACTCCTCAAACGCCAACTGTATATCTCACTCCTCTGCCTCCTATATATCATACTCTAACACCTCCTCCTCTGAAAGTTCACATTTTTTGTGCCTTATATGTTTAGGATCCCCAAAATAATATTGTTTCTTATGGGATTATATAATATATTGGATATTTCATTCATCATCAATAGATAGAGAGTGATAATCATAGAGTTACTATACAATATATTATAAATATATAAAAAATACACATTTTTATAGATGATGTAAGTACAATTGGAAAAATTATTAGCCATTTTTTGGTCTATCCATCAAGACTTGTTCAACAAATTAATATTGAGGTATGATTAGATTATATAATTTATTTCATATTGGTTTTAATTTTCTTTATTTTAAATTTTATATAATTATTTATATTTATTATTGGAATACTTTTTAGGAAAAGACATACTATATAGTCATCAAAAAATATATAGAGATATGTCAACCGATAAAACTTCTTATACCCTTAAAATATTACCAACATATTCAAATTTGTTGTTGGATGTTTATGACATTCCATTGGAAGATGACATTATTTTCCATTAGATGGGTTTGAAACTTTTTAAAAAAGGTTTCAAGGATCTTGCAACTAGAGACAAGTTGGACATCAACATGATGTAACTGTTTTCCATGTATGTCGACTATCAAAGATCTTTTTATTATTCTATTTTATTAAAACATTATTCTTTTGTTTTCTATGTTATTTATATTGAATAAATATTTATCTTGAATGATATGACATGAGTATTTGGATTTTTAGAGCCAAAATTTATTTGACCAATAGCATGGATAATATATCATGTACAAAGAATACATTACACTATATAATGACATGAAAAGACTGAAATTATTTGTTGTTGGATGCTTCCATATCTTCAAGATTATTACATCATATAAAATAAAAACCACTAACATTATAGTTTTTTTTGTATATTATTGTCTATTAGCTGTTGTCTATTTAATTCCCAAGAGATAAGACATTTTACTACATATCCTCTTTCCATAGTGATGTGTGTGATTATTTTAAGAATGGTATGAAAATATAATTTTAAATATTTTAATATAATCGTATTTTATCATGGATTTTAATTTAATTTCATATATATTATTTAAAAACATGGCATGGAATTAATTTAGAGATACAACAAGAAAAATAGTACAAATATCAAATATGTTTAAGAAAAGATGACTTTTAATTTTCAATTACTACATTTTGTCTATAAGAAATTAAAATTTTATTTTGAATTGAAATATTATTTTTAAACGAAATATTCATAAAATGGATTAAATTAATTTGAATACTATGTTATGTTATTTATGCTTTAAGTAATTTCAACCAGGACACTATCAATGTTCATGAACGATAGATCTGATTATAAATATTTCTTTTAATTATTCATTAATTTTATTAAAAATTCATTTTTAATGATATATTTTAATTTTTAATATTTTTATCACCCTAGTCCTTATACTAGAAAAGATCTAAGACATTTAAAATGTTAATTGGAAAATTATTTCAGAGGACTAATTAGGTTTTAGTTAATTTTTATATACATTATAATGTTAAATGATCACAAAAGTAATTATTTGTGCAATTGTTGGTTCTATTTTTCTTGTTTCTGGTATGATATTGTATTGTTATGGAATTTTATTTATTGATTTTTTTAAAAAAAATTAGGCCAGTTATGAAATAACTTGTGTGATAATTTTTCCATGTTTTCTTGTTTATAATCTACATGGAAAACATTTTAGTCTTATTTTTCACAATTTTTTCATAGCTGACCTGAAAACATAAAAATAAGATTTATCTCATCAGTTTTTTATAAAATATAATGTGATTAATTTTTTAACACATAAGTTATTATATAAATTATGTGAAGAAAATATTAAAATTATTTTTTCAGGGATTTTTTACCTTGTTGGTTAGTAAAATAACTGATGTGGTATATATTTTATCACATAGGTTTTCCTCAAACCGACATGATAATATTTGGTCCAAATTTTTTATTTTATAATCAACTCGGTAAACCATCTCCAAAAAGTGTTTTTTATTTTTATTTTTAACATTTATTTTTTAAAAAATTGATGTTAAAATACAATATAATATACCTTATCATAATAGTTATAGAAAAAACAATGTGATATATTATTTATAATGTTTGATTTATAAAAAAATGACATTATAAATTATTTATCATGTTAGTTTTTCATAATCGATGTGACAAACCTCCTAAATATTTTTTATTTATAATGTTATCTGTTTTTAAACAATTTTAAAAACATATTTATAACATCACATATAATAACATCCTAGTGGTAACCATCATTAAAAATAAAACAATGTGATTTTATTTTCACTAGTGACGGTATGATCGGTATGACTCAAAGTATGTGTTTTCAGTTTAAAAATGACATTATAGTTAGAAAATAGTTTCACTCTCTGAAAAAATTGAAAAAATCAGGTTATATTGAAATTTGAGGAATATGTTCTTTATATTATTTGTGATGTTTATGTATCAGTTTTATGTCAATATGACACATAGTGTGGCTGGTATGTCTCAATGTGCTGGTTTTTTTTGAAATCAAAATTTTATTTCAAAAAAATGTCACATACTAAGAAAATAAACATGTATTGTCTTTATACTTTAAAATAATGATCTATAAATAATCTGTGATGTGAAGGACTGAACCACACAATGATTAGGCACATAGTGTTTCCGGTATGACTTGAAGTGTATGTTTTCAATTTAAAAATGACAAGTTATTAAGGCATTGCTTTATATTTATGTTCAATTTATTTTTTTATTTAATTAAAAACATATGATTTGTTTTTTATAGTGGTACACTATTTTCCATGAGGTGGGGTGGTTTTTTTGGAAACTGGTAACATGATCATACACTTTTGAGAGGGAATCAGGATCCGAAGACAATGAAACACTAATGATTTTGAATTTGTTAATTTTTTTGATAAAATATTAATATTAATGTAATTATACCAAAAGGTGTTTGAAATTTTTGAAGTATACTATTTCATTATTATATATGTCACTTTTAGAAGTGTTGTAAATTGGATTTATCATTTTTAATAAAGCACTGTTAAAGGAATTGACCTTTCTCTATGCTAAAAAATGTGATCATAATGGTTTACTATATTAGTATTAAAACAATTAGTTCTTTTTTAGTAGTAATAATATTTCAAAAAAAAATATATTCCCACACCACCCCCTCAAATCTCTTGAACTCTCACACACACCGATTTTCTAGTCCCCACAATTACCCTTTGTTATCTATTTTCATTTCATAGCTTCATGTTATCCTTCGCCCTCAACTTAAGTCAATCTCATAAGCTCTCATGTGATATTAAAACACATTTACCACTACCCTTATCTTGTTTTATTTTATATTTTTTAATATTTATATATATTTATATATATTTAAGTAAATATATATATATATAATTATTTTTAAATAAAGGTCAAAGATATAATTTTGTATGTGTGTAACATCCCTCCCCTCACCCATTGTCCTGGGAAGAGGCAGGTGTGCTACAAGACCTTAGGTGACATCCTCTAGGCAACATGGTATGGAAATAAATGTCAAGCAATTGATAAAAATTTGGGTGATGATATTAGATTAGAAAATAAAACAATCAGACCAGATATTTATAACAAACACCAATATATATTTCATGGGTAAAACAAAATACAACTCAATGTAAACCAAACAAAACCCAACTACATCAGAGTAAAAAATAGAATTCAGGACCAAAAAAACCTAAAGACATGAAAGAAAACAATTGAAAACTCCTAAACTACTCCAAGCACCACCTACACACACCCAGACCAAGGTATCAAGATGCATCACCAAAGTCCTAGGATACCTTTCCTTTTCCTATGTGTCATTATATGTCATCATTAAATGTTCCAAAGCTCCCAAGTAAGGGGTGAGTATAAAACTCAGTAGTATTTCACCAATGACTTTCCAACTCATGACACTATCACCTCCAAATCCCTTTTTATTTTCTAAAATAAAACACTTTTGGGTATATGGGAACCTTACAAACACCAGATATAAGATTCAAATAGTTTAAGACAATTTAAAGTAGTTTATATAAAATAAAAAACCATTTTCTAAGGATTTTTTCCACTGAAAATAATTAAAACAGTCTTACAAGCATTTCTAAAATCCCATTTTGAAATAATCATTCCACACATCTATACATCCACAAATCCACAAACGTATTCCCAAGTTATAGTTCCATACTCATGAGTGGTATCTCATTGATCTACCATGTCATCACAAGGTAACCATTACAAGTTCCCCAATGGAAGACACCCCTTTCACAGGGTCATGTCAATGCAAATGGACTCACACGAACCACATATTCCAAAAACCATTCTAAAACAATCATTAAAATCCATTTTAATAAAAAAAATACTTTCATAGAAAACATTTCAACAAAATTTTTCCCATGAATCAAAGCAGAATAATATTTTAAAATTAGCATATTAAAATCATGAAACCTATCACTTTTCAAAAACCAACCAATTTACATAATTTTAACAAAAAATAACTAAAGTGGTTTCTATAATATCACACATCAATTTCAAAATTCAATTCAAGAAAATAAATTAATTTGGATCCAATACTTCATGTTCTAATAAAGAGGAATCCATAGAGAATTCACCTACCTCTCAAAATTAGGATAAATCGAATAAGGGTCCCAAAAATTCAAAAAACTGTATGAAACTCCTTGAAATGGCCTTAGATCATGTTTTATTCAACCAAAAAAGTAAAATGTGTATTTTTCCTCAACATGCAAGATCCATGATACCAAGATTATAAAGAAGAAGAATTCCAAGAAAAACAATCAAGAACGTTAATTTACTGATGAATCTAGGCCTCTAACTCACTGAGTTTCACCTAGGAATCTCTCATGTATTGAAATGAATTTTCTCCATAGAATTGGGAGGGATATAAATTTGAGATATGGCATGTTTATTGGGGGAATAGTGGATTATGGGTTTATATCAAGTTAGATCCACAATTTTTGGATCTAACTATTAGTGGTGAATGGTTAGGGTGAACAGTTAGGAAAATTATGAGCTAACGGTGCATGAGCCACTACCTCTGTACCTACCTCGCATGGTTTTATTTCATGGATAGAGAAAAAAATTGACTATGTTATTATCCTCCATTTACCTTTTACGATTTCTCTTGAAAAGCTGTATGATTTGGCCAAACCGTGAACCTGACTATGCACTTACCCAGTACCCATAGTTTCATTTTGATGGTTTTGTGGCAGTATTTCATGGTTTTTAATAACAATTATTAAACCATGAACATGTTGGAACCGTGGTCTTCTATGCATGATTTGGAGTATGATTTGTGTTTGTTGTCAATCCTCAGTGGAAGTTCAGAATGTGTACCAGCAAAGAGATCATACAGTTCAAGCAGACAATAGTATTGAAGGTGGTGCCGTTTCCCAGTGTTTGCCAATTTTGTTTGGGCCTGAAATTCAAAAAATGGATAAAAGTGTTTTTAGCAGAGAGACTTGCGTACCATGTACATTATGGTGAGGAAACTTGCGCGCCATATGTTTTTCAATATCAGAACATGGAAAAATGGCAAAGGGATACGAGCCGCGCAAGTTTTGGGCTGGTCGCGCAAGTGACCTGCATGCCATGAAGAGACTTGCATGCCGATGCATAGGAGGATTGGAAAATTGCACACCTATTGTTTTTCAAGATCATAACTTCAATATATGGCAAAGGAAATAAGGTCACGCAAGTATTAGTGTGGTTTCTCAAGTGAGTAGCACGATAGTGGCTAGGGAGGATGAGCTGCACGCCGGAACCTGCGCACCGAGGGAAGACTTGCGCGCCAACACACATGGGGTCTTGTTTGCCAATAAATACAGGACCACCCCTCCTCATTTGCAAAGAAGTTAAAGACTTATAGATTTTTCAATCTCTCATCGTGCAAGTGGTTAAGTCGCGCAAGTGGTTGTTGGGTCGCATAAGTAGAGGATGCGCGCCGATAGTTGGCTGCGTGATCAAGGAAGTTGGGGAGTTAAAGGCGCAATGTCATGCAAGTTTGGTGTTGAAGGAGGCAGTGTCGCGCAAGTGGTTTGGTGTCACATACGTGTCGAATTTTTACCGTGCAAGTGACTTGCACGCCGGGATTGAAACTTGCTCGCTTGGCTTGGAGAAGCGCGCTGGGGTTGTTAAAGTACATCTGTCCTTTTGAAGCTGCACGAAAGCTGGAAGATCGCCTGGTACCCTCAGCGCAAAGTGAGATTCGTCTTCTGGTGAGAGTTGGACTTCAACAGAGCATCTACATACAATAGAGGATAAATTCTTATACAATGATGAAGAGACCTTCACTTCAATAAAATGAGTGTGACTTCACCAAGGGTAGTGAGCCAGGGGGAGTCAATGGGAGTGACCTGAGGAAAGCAGTGTGCTATCCCTGAACCTTTTTAAAGAAATTGAGACTGGGATATTGTGACTATGCCCAAACCTTTGTAATCCATAGCTAGTGAAGATTAGTGGAATTTGGTACGACCAAGAACTTGTCGGCGTACATTCCTTGGACGCAGCCCTTAGTGGTGAACCAAGTAAAAATTGATGTGTCTTCTTTGTGCATGTGAATGTTTTCTTTCTGATCATTTTCATCAAAGAGGTTCACCAAGTTCGTACCAACGTGGGAATAAGGTCCATCACATTAAAAGAAAAAGTTGTCACCCTGATTCACCCCTCCCCTCTTAGGGTGTCCCGGGGTCCTTTAAGTGGTACTTGAGGGAGGTTACTGGTGTTGAATCTATCCTTTATCGTCATGGAGAATGCAGTCAATGTCAGGGGATTCCCTCACTTCGATGGAAGTAATTTCTAGATCTAGAAGAACAGAATGAGATCTCATCTAAGATCTCTTGTAATGTATGTTTCTTTTCTACTGTGAAAGGAATACAAGTCACTGATCCAACATGCCTGGCTATGACTGAAATAGACTCAAAAATTCACGATGCAGATGCTAAAGCACAAAATGCACTCACTACATCCCTTTCTTATCAGATCTTCCTAAAGGTGATGAATTAAACCTCAGAAAAACCCATGTGGGATGAACTCTAGAGTATTTATAAATGAGATAGCAAAGTGAAGGAGGTGAAACTACAAGTGCTGCACAATCGGTTTGATGATCTGAAGATGCATCCAGACGAGAATGCAGACTCATTCTTCAATCAAATTACTGAAGTGGTTGGAGAAATTCCGGGTCTAGGAAAAGAAATAAAAGACATTGATATTGTAAAGAAAATATTAAGAAGACTTCCACCTCTATATAATGCAAAGGTTTCAGCCCTTGATTAAAGAGATCTTTCCAAACATTCTCTGGATGATCTACTGAGCAGCTTGGTAGAATATGAAATGAGAGTCAAACCAGAAGATGCTACGACTCGTGTGAGCAAGGAAATGGAATTCAAGGCCATGGATAAACTGAAAATATCAAAATATAGAAGCAGTGAAGATGACTAAGAAAAAGAAATTCTTTCTCTTATTGTAAAGAAGTTCCAGAAGGGAAAAGGGAAATTCAAAGGGAAGTTACCTTTCACATGTTTTCATTGTGGAAAAGTTGGGCACATTGCATCTCAGTTATTAATAAAGATCAATGATTAAAATAGTGAAAATGAAAGCATTGATAATCCTTGGAGAAGGTTCTTCAAACAGGGATACTTCAAATATGGAAAGAAAATGCAAAGGAAGTGTTTTGTCTGTGAAGAAGAAGAAGATGATAATGAATTCTGGGATGAAGAAGAACCAGAATTAAAAACTGGGAACCATGCATCCATGATGGCCATTGTTGAAAATTCAGAAGATACTGGTGGAGAAAAACAACTGAGAACTTGTGTAGATCCTGAGATGCAACTTAAGGATGTAGTTAGTAAGCTTAAGATTAAATGTAAGAGTTGCAATAAGTGGAAATCAATTGTAGAAGAGTCAATCGAATACGTTGATCAACTTGAAGCTGAAATTGAATGACTGGAAGAATTTGTGATGGTACAGTCTAAAATAATTGAAAGCAATGATGAAGTAGTGGATCTGAAGCTGAGAATTGAAGAGCAGGAAAAGGTCATCAATGACCTCACCTCTATACTAGATGAAAAATCCAAGACTGATGAGGGTCTTGAGGAGGAAGTTGTTTCTCTAAGGAGTAAACTTGAGACTGAATCAATTCCAAAATAATCGAGGAAGAAAATACAGTTTGGAAGATTCTCAGATGCAGAATTACTAGTAAGAGCCACGTCTGATTCAGATGGGGTTGGAAAAATCTTGAGTGATCAATGACCCGCTTGAATGAGAAAGAGTGTAATTGGCTGTGAAGCTGAGACATCAACTGCTAGAAGTGAAAAGATCCAAAAGAAAGATAAGATGAAAGTTGAACATGTTGAAACATTGCCTAAAGTGCTAAAAAAGGAACCCTCAATCCAAACTAACAAGATAACTAAAAATCATCATAAAGCATTAAGAAATGACATATACTCTAGATATTCTCCCAAGGAAGATGGTATGAGGAGAAATTCAAGTGAGAAGACATTTCCTCTCATGAAGTTTCAGTTATGTGGATATCTGGGCCATACCATGTCTTATTGCAAAGAGGCAAGAATCTATCTGAATAGAGAAGATATAGAAGTTCAACAAAGGGGAACAAATTCATATCCTAATTCTTATAGAAGTAACAATTTCTATGGATATTTTTATCATTGTTCTAAATTTGGTCATTAGGCAGCTAATTGCAGGTAGAGAAGGGACATGGACACCTCATACAGAAGTTCAAGACAAGTCAAGTCTCGTCAGAAAGACAATGTTTCTCTTTCAAACAGGTTTTCTCTTTTCAAAGAAGATTTCAACTATGAAGAACCTGGGTATGTGGAAGAGATAATTGAAAGTCCATCAGAAATATATACCCAATCCAATGTCTCATGGAAGGAAGGGAAGAATATTGAGAAATCCAACCTTGCAGAGGTGGCCCTCAATGCTACAAAGAACAACAGTACCTGGATTCTAGATAGCGGTTTTTCATCTCATATGATAGGTAATGCAAGCCTGATAACAGATATCAAACGGAAGGTTGATGGTACAGTACGATTTGGTAATGATGGAGCTTTGAAAATAAAAGGGAGTGGAAGTATCAAATTAGCTAATGGAGAACTAAAGAATACTGATGTCCTTTACGTAGATGGCCTACGTCATAATCTCATCAGCGTGAGTCAACTCTGTGACTCAGGACTTATAGTAACTTTTAATTAGAAAGGCTGGACTATCAAGGGAAGGACATGCAATTCACTTATTAAGGGATACAGAACAGAAGACAACTTGTATAAGGTTGATAGTGAAGAAAATGTCTATTACATGACTGTTGAAGAAGAAAACAATTTGTGGCATCGGATACTGGGACACATCAATCAACAAGACATGGAGAAAATATCAAAATTGAGAATTGTCATGAACATTCCCAACCTGAAGCGTGATCCTGAAAAATCCTGCGATGCTTGCATTCATGGGAAGCTGGTCTGTAGTTCATATCGGCCAAAGAAGAAAAGGGAATCTCACCTTCTTGATCTGATTCATATAGATGTATGTGGGCCAATAAATGTTGCTGGAACTCATTGAGAAAGGTACTTTTTTTCCTTTCAAAGATGATTCTAGTAGAATGGCATGTGTGATGGTCATTCACAGGAAACAACAAGTCCTTGACTGCATGAAAACATATCGGTGAATCGCTGAGAATGATACTGGATGAACAATCAAAGTGTTGTGATCTGAAAATGGAGGAGAATACACGTCCACTGAATTTGAAAATTATCTAGAGAAGCATGGGATACAACATGAGGTAGCTGCTGTGAGAACTCCACAAAAAAATGGAGTTATTAAACGTAGGAATCGACAGGTGAACAACATGGCATGAACTATGCTGATTGAGAGTCATATTCCATGACATTACTGGAAAAAGGTTGTTCAAGCTACAATGTACATTCAGAATCAAACAGAACTTTATATGGGTGAGAAGAAGACACCGTATGAATTGTGGCATGGAAAGAATCCCTCTTTAAAATACTTTCGTGTATTTGAAAGTAAATGCTTCATCAGGAATAAAGAATGAAATCAAGGTAAGTATGGAGAAAATGCAGATGAAGGAATTTTCCTCTATTACTCAATGAACAGCAAAGCCTACAAATGTTTCAACAAGCGTTTAGGAAGGATTTTGGAAAGCAGTGATGTTAAGATAATTGAAGAGAAACCAAAAAATGCTTCAAGGACGTCATATGCTGATGTGATATAAAGTTAAGAATAAAGTGAAAGTAAAGAAAATACAAATGAAGAAATAGAGGAAGTTGTAAAAAACACCCAGCATTCACATCATGATGTTGACTCAGAAGAAGAATCTGAAGAAGAAACTGTGGCTGAAGAGAATGCAACTGAACCTCGAAGGAGAAATTGAAGGGCTGAGATTGATCCATCCAACATAATTGGGGACAGGAGTGCACCCACTCAAACAAGATGGATAAGGAATAACACACAATCTGCATTTCTATCAGTTGTAGATCCATCCTCATTTGAAGAAGCTAAAAATGATAAATCTTGGGTGAAATCCATGAATAATGAATTAGATCAGATTGACAAGAATAAGGCATGGGATCTTGTCCAGAGACCCGAAGGTCAAAATGTGATTTTTACCAAATGGATCTTAAAAAATAAGTTTGATGAGCATGGAAGTGTCATCAGAAATAAGGTACGACTGGTATGTAAAGGATACTCCCAGATTGACGGCGTTGATGTTGAAGAAACCTTTGCTCCATGGGCTAGACTGGAGTCAATTAGGATTTTCCTTACCGTGGCACTCCAAAGAGGATATAAAGTATATCAAATGGATTTCAAGAAAACATTCTTGAATGGTGTACTCGAAGAAGAAGTCTACATTGAACAACCAATGGGCTTTGTTTTAGGTACTGATGAAACAAAGCTCTACATACTGAAGAAAGCTCTCTATGGTTTGAAGCAGGAACAACGGGCGTGGTACTCACAGCTGGATTCATATCTCAAGAAGCTGGAATTCAAAATAGGACGAGTAGATCACAATCTCTATGTGATGAATTCTCCAAAAGACCAATTCATGGTTCAAGTCTAAGTTGATGATATCATATTTGGAGGCAGCAGGTAGAAATCAGTGGACGAATTTTCTAACCACATGAAATCAGAATTTGAAATGTCTATGATTGGGGAGCTCAGATATTTCATGGGGCTACAGGCGATTCAAAATAAGTAATACAATATCATTTATGAGAAAAAATATGCAAGAGAGCCGCTGAAGAATTTTAATATTCAAGACTCCAAACCAATGTCTACTCCGATTGCAGTTGGAACTAAACTTAGAAAGCATGAGGATGGGGACTCTGCTGATCCCACTATGTACAAGAGGATCATTGGGAGCCTACTGTACCTGACAGTGACACGGCTAGATATTGTCTTTGCCACATTCCTTGCGGCCCTCTTTCAGAGTAATCCAATGGAGGAAAATATAGCGGCAGTAAAACGAATCATGAGGTACATTCAAGGTACACATAACTTTGGGTTATTTTTTACTGCAGGTAGGGACAGTAAATTATCAACGTTTTCTGATGCTGACTGGGCTGGTGATGTAGTAGACAGAAAGTCCACTAGTGGTGGAGCCTTCTATATTGGGCAGAAATGTGTTGGCTGGTTGAGAAAGAAACAAGAAAGTACTTTTCTTAGTACTGCTGAAGATGAGTATATCTCTTTCACAAAGGCATGTACTCAATTGTTATGGATGAAGCAACAATTAACAGATATTGGTAATGAGGTAAAGAAACCAATGGTGATTTACTGTGATAACAAGAGTGCAATTGATCTTATGAAGAATCGTGTTCAGCATTCCCGTATGAAACATATAGAAATCAGGTATCACTTTATCAAAGAAAAAGTTGAACAAGGGGTGATTAGAATGGATCATGTGGGAACTAATGAGAAAGTGGTTGATATCCTGACCAAGCCACTATCAGCGGCTGTGTTTGAGAAGCATCGGTTGAACCCCGGTGTTCAGCCACCTACCAGTGTATAAGAAGGTTATGCAATACCCATCTCCCTGATTATGATATCTATTTTTATCTGTTTATGGATGTGATGCAGGTTTTTGGGGTAGATACTATCCAGGGTGAGTATGGTTTGAGCCGAAAAATGAAAAAACTACCAGGCTTTGGGTTTATTGTCAATGGGGGAGAAAGGAATAAATTCCGGAATGTTCAGGCCTATAAGGCTCCTGTGACACAATGCGAATTCAATGTCATAGATAGGATGAGAAGGGTAAGAAGTAATTCATCAGTCATGTAATGATTCTTGGGAATTATTGAGAATTCCAAAACACTGGAACCCAATTCAAGCTTCCTCTCTTGTTTTCTACACCGAGCATTGCTCACGTAGACATAGAGTGTTGTCTGAGTTGATTCTTTCATTTTTTGTTTCGCACATGGATGGAGATCTATTGAATTTATTTTCTGATTGACAAAAAACCCAAAGGGGGATATTGTTGGAACCATGATCTTCTATGCCTGATTTGGAGTATGATTTGTGTTTGTTGTTAATCATCAGTAGAAGTTCAGAATGTGTACCAGCAAAGAGATCATACAGTTCAAGCAGACAATAGTATTGAAGGTGGCTCCGTTTCCCAGTGTTTGCCAATTTTTTTGGGCCTGAAATTTGACAAATGGATTAAAGTGTTTTTGGCAGAGAGACTTGTGCACCGTGTACTTGATGGAGAGGAAACTTAAGCGCCATATGTTTTTCAAGATCATAACATAGGAAAATGGAAAAGGGATAAGGGTCGCACAAGTTTTGGGCTGGTTGCGCACGTGACCTGCGCGCCCTGAAGAGACTTGCGCGCCGATGCCTAGGAGGATTGGAAACTTGCACGCCTATTGTTTTTCAAGATCATAACTTCAAAATATGGCAAAGGAAATAAGGTTGCGCAAGTATTAGTGTGGTCACACAAGTGAGTAGCACGACAGAGGCTAGGGAGGATGAGCTGCGCGCCGAAACCTGCATGCCGAGGGAAGACTTGCGCGCCACCGCGCAGGGGGTCATGTTTGCCTATAAATAGAGGACCACCCCTCCTCATTTGCAATGAAGTTCTAGACTTATAGATTTTTAAATCTCTCATCGCACAAGTGGTTGAGTCGCGCAAGTGGTTGTTGGGTCGCGCAAGTAGAGGCTGCGTGCTGATAGTTGGCTGCGCGATCAAGGAAGTTGGGGAGTTAAACGAACCGCGTTGCGCAAGTTTGGTGTTGAAGGAGGCAGTGTCACGCAAGTGTTTTGGTGTCACATGCGCACATAATTTGTACCGTGCAAGTGACTTGTGCGCCGGGATTGAAACTTGCTCGCCTGGCTTGGAGAAGCACACCAGGGTTGTTAAAGTACATCTGTCCTTTTGAAGCTGCAAGAAAGCTGGAAGATCACCTGGTACCCTCAACGCAAAGTGAGATTCATCTTCTGGTGAGAGTTGGACTTCAATAGAGCATCTACATACAAAGAGGATTCATTCTTATACAATGACGAAGAGTCATTCACTTCAATAAACTGAGTGCGACTTCACCATGGGCACTGAGCCAGGGGGAGTCAACAGGAGTGACCCGAGGGAAGCAGTGTGCTATCCCTGATCCTTTGTAAGGGCAGTGAGCCTGGGACATAGTGATTTTCCCCAAACCTTTGTAATCCACAACTATTGAAGATTAGTGGAATTTGGTATGACCAACAACTTGTCAGCATATGCTCCTTGAACATAGGCCTTAGTGGTGAACCATGTAAAAAGTGTTGTGTCTTCTCTGTGCATGTGAATGTTTTCTTTCTGATCATATTCATCATATAGGTTCAACAAGTTCCTACCCACATGGGAACAAGATCTATCTCCTTAAAAGAAAAATTTGTCACCTTGATTCACCCCTCCCCTCTTAGGGTGTCCTGGGGTCCTTCAGAACCACCATTCAATATTCAAAAACGAGATAAAACTCCCCAAAACTTCTATAAAACTCCCAAAACATAACCCAACCATTATATTGACATAATGTACATTAATATAGGGTCAAGTACATAAAACCAGCGGTTCTATATTCTCACCACCATTATTATTTCCATCCTCATAAAGGGGAAAACCACCAATGGACATAAAGTGTTTGGGCCATTGCTTGACAATGTCTTTCTCACATTATCATGTTTCTTCTTTAATCCGACCATGTTCCCAAAAACCCAAACAAGAACGATGATTTTACTGCACAAGACATTATATTTCCAATCCATAATCTCTGTTAGAACATGAATCAAAGTAGAATATGACTCTAGGTTAATGTGATCCCATCAAATCACATGGTTGGTAATGGGATGATACTTCTTCAGTTGAGATAAATGAAACACATTATGCACTTGAATAGAACCTTGGTGGAAAGACCAATCGACTTGACACCTCACCAACCCATTCAAGTATCTCAAAAGATCCTATGTATCAAGGAGATGACTTGTCCTGATTCATAAAACAACGATTCCCAAGACCTAGATAGATTCTCAGCACACTACAATAAAAAATCATTTTAGCGATGAATATTTAGAGGGGGATCTACAAATCCCCATCTAAATTCATTTTCTGTGTAATTAGAGAGGGTTATGGACACCCCCCTCTAAATTCATTTTCTGTATAAATTATATGGGATATGTGAGACCCTCTCTAATCATAAAATTTAGAGGGGTTCAAGAACCCCCTTTAAATTTTTATCATTATTTTCTTAATATCCGGTTGGATTTTAGAGGTGGTTTTGAACACCGTCTAATTTACGAAAATAAAGAGGGTTCCTAACAAAAACAAATCAACTAGACTAGTGGTGTTTCACAACCCCCTATAATATATTAAATTAGTGGTGGTCCAAACCCCCTATAATGTCTTAAATTATAGGGGGTTGAAAACTACCTCTAATGTATTAAATTAGAGGGGGTCGAAAACCTCCTCTAATTCCTTAAATTATATGGGGTTTAAATCCACCTCTAATATCTTAAATTCTATGGGATTTAAAACCCCCTCTAATATCTTTAAATTACAGTAGGTTCAAAACCCCCTCTAATTTAAGAGACTAGAGGGGGTTGTGAACCCCCACTATTTAAATAAACAAATTCCATAACATATATATATTGTTAAAACACTATATATACATGGATTTAAATATATTATATGAACATATTATATAAAATTATTGTATGATTGTATTTAATAATATCTTTATTGGTACATAAATATAATTCTATAATTTTATGCACATTTATATATATTTATTTGTATAAATTTTATTTCATATAATATTAAATATATATAATATACAAACACAAACATATTATATAAATATACACATAAATATAATTTATTTAAAAAATGTATCATATATAAACCATACAGGACTTTTTTATAATATATTTTATTATAATAATACATATTTTTTTGAATAATTTGTTTATACTCATATATTATATATAATTAATATTCTATGATATAAAATTTATAAAAATCAACAAATATTAATGTACATAATTTTATACAATTATATTTACTGAAATACATATATATTAACATAAACAATATTATACAATTAAATTTATTGAAGATACATATATATTAAAAGGAATAATAATAAATATATATAGAAATACATTATGAAAATATCTTAAAAATCGTATTTGATATATTATTAATTATATATAATATAGATATTAATTATATATAATAAAAAAATTAATTTCATATAAAATTATATAAGTATTTTTATAAATTATATTTCATATATAATATTTGTATAAATTATGTTTCATATCAAATTAATTATATATAACATAAATATGTGTATAAATTGTATTACATATATATGGATTTCATATAATATTAATTATATAAAATATAATAAAATTTATCAAAATAAATATATATCAATTTACATAATAATAAATATATGTTTTGAAAAAAATTATATAAATATAGTTTTAAAGATATTATATAAATATTTTTTAAATACATTCTTAAGAAATATAATTAAAAAATTATATATATTATATAAATAATAATTTACATAATATACAAATATGTATTTAATTATATAAATAACTTTCATAAATAAATTTATAAATTGTTTAAATATATGGGTAGATACCTAACTTAAATAGAATTATAAAATATATGTTTTCAAATCTATACAAGTAAACATATAAAAAATATAGTTTATATAAATTTATACATTGAATGTAATATAAAATTTTATAATATAAATACATAAATACATAAATATATAATCTAAAAATTTATATATTAATTTACATAAATGTATATATTGTTTATATATTTATATGTAATTGAATATTTATTTAAATAATATATATTTTAATCAGAATATTAATATATATTAATATAATGATGCGTAATTATATTGTAAAAATCCATTTTCCATAATGGTATATGTTTCAACACTATATTGTGTAGGTCCTTGGGTCGAAAGCCAATAGATGAAAATTTTACAAGCCAGGTGGCTCACATGCTATAATAGGTGGGGGTGGACTCAGAGAGAAATGTGATTTGGGGGGCACCATGTAAGGGAGGAGAATAGGGGAAAATGGTAGTGGGTCCACTAGGCGAACAGAGGAAGGACTACTAAGAGAATGGGAGGGGAAAACCAATGGGTGAACATGCGGTGTTGATTGGGGTGGAGAAAATTTAATAAAAAATCACAATGATTAGTGGTGGTTCCAAAACTGAATCTAATATTGTGGAATCACCTCAATTATAGGGGGTTTTATCCTTCTATAATCAAGTCTTAAATATAGGTGGTTACCCAAATTTACCCTAAAAGGTTACTTATAATTCAATTAGTGGCAGTTTTCAACCACCTCTAACTAGATAAATAAATTAGAGGGTGGTTAAAACCCCCCTATAAATTAATATTTTGTGGTGACCATAGAGGGGGGATTAACCCCCTCTAATACAACCACAAATAAATTTCTTAACACTTTACCCGTGGTTGTAAAAAATCACCTCTAACAACTGTAGGCATGCACATTAGTGGCAGTTCCTCTTAACCACTGATAATGTGTTTATAGGGTGTTATAAACCCTAGTAATTAGGTAATTTTTTTATAGTGATAACAAATAATCAATCACCTTGAATGAAAAAAATCTTCAATGATAATCTACATATGATTTATGACGACTCTTATCCATTCCCATCCCCTTTCTAATCAATTGAATCCTTCCATTATATCTTGAAAAAGGCTTGGTCCAACCCGTGAAGTCTCACCAATTTCCACCAAAAAATTAGAATGAAAAGGGTACCCATACAATGATTCAAAAGGATACATATGTATTTAGTCTTGATAACTATTGTTATTAGAGAACATCCCTAACAGTATTCCAGGATAAGTTCTGATGTTAGAAAAATATTATGTTCTTGAGAAGACTTTTGAAACTCATTATGCCATTGGAATCGAGAAATTTTCCTTATCAAAGTTTTTACTGGTGAATATATTAGAAAAAAGTCATGAAAAGAACATAAATAAGAACCATCGATTCTATATAAACAATTAATCTCAAATAAATTATTTGGTGGTTTCCAAAAGATCACAACCTCTATCTTTTCTGTATCTACAAAAAAACTTTTTAAGAGATAACATGGTCAATGAAATATACCTCTTACATAAAAAAATAACACTTTTAATGTTTTCCATATAGAAGATGATCAAAAAATATACCCTATACTATTTTGAAGTATTTCTCATGATCCAAATTTTTCCTAGAATACACCATTATGTCATCCACAAACACCACCACAAACCAATCCAGATACAACTGAAATATCTGATTCATCAATTCCATAAAGATAGCTAGTGAATTTGTAAGACAAAAAGGCATAACCACATTCTCATAATGGCCATGTAGATTCCTAAATATTTCTTCACAATATCCTCATTCTGAACCTGGAATTCATTATATCCCAAACACAAGTTAATTTTTAAGAACCAATGGGCTCCCATCAATTGATCAAATAGATCATTAATTAGTGGAAGAGGATAAAAATAATATATCAAAACATTGTTAAGATTATGATAATTTTATAGAATCTGAAGAGTTCCATCCAATTTTTTTTAAATAAGACGGGTGCTTCCCTTATGGATGTATTATTCTGAATGAGTCTTTTGCTTCCGAACACATCCAAACAAACTTTTAAATCCCTAAATTATATTATTTCCATCTGATAAGATGAAGGTGAGATAGGATAAGTCCTTGGTAAGAGATCAATATTAAACTTCACTTCTCCTTTAGGTGGTAACCTTGAGAAAATATCGGAAAAAAACTAGGACTGTATTCAAGAATTATTGGAAAATTATTATTCACAATCTCATCCACAGATGCCATGGTCAAGAAGTCTAACTGGTATAAGATATTTCCAAATACTAGTTCAAAAAATTATATTCCATTTGACTTTATATTCAATTATCCCCTTAATAGATAATTTATTCCATCATTAGTTACAAAACTAACCCTTCGAGTATAATAGTCGATGTGGGCTTTAAGCATTTTCAACCAATCCACACTAATGATTAATTCATAGACATCCATATGAGGCTTATAAAAATACTAAATCAGTTCAACTCAGTCGATAGTTATAAAACATTCTTTGTATATAAATTATCAAAATTCTATTTTTCCTAGAGCAGTTTAATTTATCATAACAAAATGAATCATCCTAACATTCAAACCCAAAAGTCCAAAAATATGAGAAACAATAAATGAATGGGACTTATCCATATCAAAAAAATTTTTCTTGAGCATGGAATTCAAACTAATTTTACTTATCACCATGAATGGTCTATATTGACCATCTATGATCATTATTTATACTCTAATTTTTTTACCCTATTGATATTTCCATATTTTACGAGTCATAATATTCTTAGAATCACTAGGAATTTCATGGTTATGCTGACCAGATTTATTTTTCTGCACTTTTACCATAGAAACATATGAGGTCTATGAAACATGAGTTGTTTCCCTAGCACCCAAACATATAAAATTATGAAAATAGCACTAAATATGTCTCATATGATTGCAATTTTGACATGATATACCTGTTTTCATACAATATTTCTTCATGTTATAAATAGAACCACATTGAAACAAAATGGTTAATCCATTAGTTTATGAGGAAGATTCACTGATCTAGCCATTTGATTTTGACTCATACAATAACCTAGAAAATAGGTGTCCTGCATTCATGTATTCCCATCATTAGAGTTCCCACAAGTTCCCATAGGTATCTAAATGCCTCCTCCAACTGTACTTCACAATAATTACATTTCATCCACTATTTCATTATTGAACATATATCTATAATTAGATATAAAATTCATGGAAATCTTTGAGATAATTTATAGCCTCAACCCTGATTTAAAGATTTTTTCCTTCAAGGATTAACTTCTAGAAACTTTGGGTGTAAAAAAGACTAAATTCATGAATTTATCTCTATATTCCATCACTATAAGATTATCCTACTTTAAAATGAAAAAATAAATTGTTCAAGTAATATTGAACGTGTGAATATAGATATTTTTGTAGAAAAATTATTCAAAATATTCCCTTGTTCTCTTTGGAGTCCAAGAGAATAGGAAACATGAGATCAACACACTTGAGTATCTAGGTGGTTAAATAGAACAACAGATACCGTGGTATCCCAATAATCATTGGATGATCAAAAAAAGATTTATTTTCAAGTGTTCAAAATAGGGTGGAAAAGGATATAGGGATATACAATTAAAAGTATCTATAAAGAAAAGAAGGATATTCTCATAAAATCTATGATTCAACCAATCCCTAGATTTATCATGTCTCTTCCCAAACTCATGGTCTCAATAATCATCCAAATCCACTCTCGTATTGTTATCTTTTGGAGGGGATATAAGAATGGGAAAATCAAAATTCATTATCATGAATGGAATAAATTATGCATACCCCAATCTAGAAGGGGAATGAGTTTTTGAGACCTTATCTATTTTGACAACGCCCAATTGGTTAAATAAGTTTGGTAACTTTTACATCACCCAGACTCCATCTACACGTGGAAACTAAGAGTCAAATTTTTACCCAATTCATATTTTTAATGTTTATCCTTGGGACCATATCCCATATTTATATGGATATTCCCTTAGGGTTCACACACATTGTTATATTTTGGGATTGGAAGGAGTATTGGTAATGATAGTACTGTTATAATTTTTAAATATACCTAGCTTTTAAATGACAATGAATTGATGGAAACCTCTATAGAAGCCCCCATATTTGAAGATTCATCATTCTATAGTCTCTTTAAAAATATATTTGATGGATGGTGCAAGGATATTCATGAGAGTTAGTTTAATGATAGAGATATAAAACCCATTGTGAGTATCCCATGTTTGAAGGATATATGACATGATAGTATTTTTTGTATGAATTAAGAATTTGGGTGTATATTATATTAGGTTAGGTTATTCTTAAAAACAAGTATTGTTATAATCTAGAGGGATAATTTATCTAGTAATTGCTTTAACACCTATAAGTCCCTCCCATGGTCCAATTTTCTAGTGGAAGCTGGGAAGCAGAGTCCTGCACTCTATGAAATTCCTCATACACCACCATGTAGTTGTCAATACTTCATGATCTCTTTGTATGAAAGAACCTATATAAACCATTAATGAAACTATTAACTTACTATGATCAAGGTTTGTTTTGAATTTTTGGAGTTTAAATGTAGGATATCATATTTCCTTGGCACATGATCTCCCAACACTTATTCTCAGATGGCCTTCCTCTCTTCCCCGGGAGACTATGTCTTCTCTTTTCATTATTTCATGGATCATTTGGGTGGGAATAAATGATCATATATTTAATAATATTTCAAGACCAATGGTATTATTGGTAGAGTATACAATACAGTGTTTGGGTTCATGGAATTGAATGGAAATACAAAATATTTCCTTAAGTTCCCAATTACTTACTTTCGTGTGGAACCCCCAAACATATGAAGTCATGAAGATCAATGTATATGTTCATCTTTCTAGAATTGAAATTATTGGTACAAGAGTGTTGTTCGGTGATTATTTTTGGAAAATTATTATAGCTATTTAAAATCACACAATTCGGTTTGGGATCCTCTAATGGCCGAATCACACACAATTTACATCAAAATTATATTTTCTATGAAGATAGAATGGAATGACATTATCTTTGAAATAGATTTCTCACTATTATCAAGGTTATTCACATTATGTAAAGGGGCCTTCAATATTTTAGCTCAGTTATTTTGATGATTTGTTCACTACTTTATAACATCATATATTTCTTTTTCTCATTTTTTAAATGATATGTGAATAAAGGAGATCATTTCTTGGTGACCTGAGGTCTTTTGGTTTTTCTCACACATGGATGAATGATTTTTCATCTTGGATGTCATCGATTGTAATTATATATTTTTATACATTAATTTAATTCATCCTTATTTGTATAAAAATATTTGAAAAAATGTGTATTTATGATTAAAATAAATTGATAGATTCTGAATATAATAAATAATATTAATAAGTTTATAATTTATGAAAATTATTTTTCATTTTATTAAAGCATCCTAATTTTTTTCTTATATAAAAATTTGGGTAGATTTATTATAATTTTCATGAGTAAGAAAAGACGGATGAGAGAGGGAAAGAAGGTGAGAGATTTTTTTTTATAACTTTTAGAAAAATTTTCCTAATGTTATTGTTGCCTAAATGGTTTTCCCCACCACTCTTAGAAATACAACCTAAGCGTGTATCTCAGAAGCCGTTCAATCACTTCTTCATAACTTTAGGAATTGTCATTTCTATTTTATTAAAATAAATTGAAATTAAGAAGCATATTTATTGGAGACCTGGCGTATTTCTGGTCTTTCTCACACTTGGTTGAATGATTTTCCATCTTGGATGTTATCTCTATTAATTTTGGATTTTTTATTCTTTAATTGAATTCCTCCATCCTTGTCAATTTTTTTGAAACGGTGTATTTAATATTTAGATAAAGTGATAAATTTTGAATATAATAAATAATAATAATAAATTAATAATTTATTTAAATGATATATCACTTTTTTAAAGCATCCTCAAAAAATATTTTTTTATTTATTATATAAAAATATGGGTAGATTTTTTATAATTTTATTGAGTGAGAAAATGTGGAAGAGAGAGGGAGAGAAAGTGAGAGATATTTTTTATAATTTTAAATAAATGATTCCTAATGAGAATATTTCGGAATGAAACTCCTTTAAATACATTGGTAGAATTAATTCCAAACACTTACATTGCTTCTACGACCCTTGTTGAGAGAGTGGATTGTCCCAACAGAGTTTGATTTGTGAGATCTTGATCGGTCCACATTGGTAAAATATGGGATTCAAAATTTGGTTTCAGTTTTATGTTGAACATCTTTTTTTTGAAAAAATAACATTAATATACTATATATTATAATTTATAATGTTGGTTATAGGAAACCAAAGTGATAAATTCTTTATAATGTTGTTTTTCTAAAACAACTGATGTTAAAATTTATTTATCACAACTATTATTCATAACCAATCGGATAAAACTCCTCGGTATTTTTGTATTTATAACATTGATTAATTTTAACCAACATTAAAATAATATTTAAAACATCACCTAAACTAATATCATGGGGTAAAAAATGTTAAAAAAACTAATGTAATAAATTATTTTTTTACTAGGAACGGTGTGACTGGTTTGACTCAAGGTACAAATTTTCAGTTAAAAAATGAAATTTTAGTTCAGAACTTATTTCACTCATCGAAAACCCAGAAAAAAGTTGTATTTTATTTATAGTTTAGTAAAATGATTGGTGTATCATTTATTATGTGTAGGAATTATCTGCCTATCAATATTACACACAGTGTGGATGATATGTTTCAATGCACATGTTTTTATTTAAAATTGGAATTTTATATAAAAACACACATTGCATACTTAAAACCAAGAAAAACCACAAATATTTTCATGATAATATAAGAAAATGATTTATAAATCATTTTTGACATGTAATAATCAACCACACAGTAAAATAACACATAGTGTGCTTGATATGAGTCAAAGTGTATGTTTTCTGTTTAAAAGTGATATTTTAATAAAGCGTTTTTTTATACTTATGATAAATTTTTTTCATTATAGTATTACACACATAAGACGTGTTTTTTATAGATGTATACTCTCTTTATCGAGTTGGGGTGTTTTTTTTTGGAAACTAATAGCACGATCAGACTCTTCTAATAGTGGCGTAGGGTCTAAAGACAATGAAACATTAATGATTTTGAATTTATTTATGTTTTTTATAAACTGTTTATAGCAATATATTTATACATACCAATGTTTAAAATTTTTATATTATAGAGATCCACTATCAAATCTCTTTCTTTTAAAAGTGATGGAAACTAGTTTTATCATCATCAAAACAAAAGATTGATAAAGGCACCCTTTATCAATTAATTTGTTTTAGCCCTGATAAAGTCTCCCTTTATAAATTCATTCCTTAGTTATTATAAAATTAAAAAAACAATCACTTAGCACCCCCCTCAACCCTTTCCAAATCTCACCCATTTTTTATTTTCTGTACTCAAAATGACACTTTGTCAGCGCTTTTCCATTTACTAGCATCCACTTCCCCCCATGCATGCCTGGAATTAATCCTGTGAACTCCCATACGAAATCAGAACATGTTTACCACTCCCCAAATATTGTTTTATTTCAGATTTGATGATAACTAATTTTTATATATATATTTATGTAAATATTTTGTATTCATATATTTACATAATAATTTTTAAATACATTTATAAAATATATGTTTGTCTGTGTGTGTATGATATATATGTATAGAAAATTATATTTATTTAAGTATATTATATATAACCATTCATTTATTTATATTAGTATATAAATATAAATATGTCTCTTTTTATTAATACACACACATATTCATATATAAATGTTATATATACTTTTGAATAAGTCTATTTATATTCGAATATATTTTTAATGTAAAAAATGGTTAGATATTGTTTGATAAAAAATGGATAATAATTATTTCTATATGATTCACATACTTATTTTTAAAAACACTTTTATAATATATATATATATTATATTTTTAGATATAAATTTTTTACATTACATATATATTCTTATGTCATTATATTTACATGTATATTATACATATTTACATAAAATTTTATACTTATATATAAATATACATTTCAATATTGTCTAGTCAGATACTAATTATTCATGTCAACAAAAAATATGCATTTAAACTATAGGCCATAAGTACATGAAATACATTTGAATATAGTTATATTGTTAAAAATTTGAATATTATTACAACCTACCACTCTCTTCTTCCATGATGTCTTTCCAAGGTGAACAATTCCTAAACCCTACTTTTACGACCAGCTCAGCCTTTGAGATGTTGTTAATAAAAGGGTGACTATTTTTTGATCTTCATTCACTATGACCTCTTAAGAGATGTGTCAGCTGATGGGTCTCCCAATATTGGTTAAACGGAAAGTTAATCCACTTATTCTTCCACTTTATCATTGAATTCCACAACCCCCTCTTCTTCACCAGCTTCCTCACCTACAACCAATAATTTTTTCTCCTCTTCAACTTCTCCCACCTCCTTAGCTTCATCTATCTCCTAAAATTCCTCTTCAAACTCCTCTAATTGATCATAAGACTCTCCATATTCCTCTATTTCTTTTTCTAGGACATGCTCAAGTATGTATACTTCAGTAGTAGAGGCTCGGGATAGTAAATTACCTAGAAATCAAATGAGTTCTTGTAGGTTATCATTAAAACCTTTCATATATCCATCATAGAAAACATTATTGTCCCATAATATATAATAGTAATAAAATTGTTATGAAGAGATAAAAAAATAGATTATTTGAATTAAACAATTCATATAATAAGATATTGTCATCTAAAAGCAGGCTTTCAAAGTACTTATCATCAAACTAATAGAAATTAAAATAGAGGATCCCTAATTTAACACAAAGAACACATATTTTAACACTATCCCTTTAGTTTTAACCACTAACATTTTCGACATCAAAAGGAATCCATTCAATTAAACATTTAAAATTTGGTTTCACTAAAATCCCAACTTTTAAAACTATAATTCCATGTTTTAACTCTAATAATACACATACAAACACATGAGAATTTATAATGTGTAATTTAATGAATTAAACATCAAGTTACCATATAATAACACTGGCCATCTATAATTTAACACTCAATATCCAAATATTAACACAGGGAATCCACATTTTATATTTAAATGTAAAATATACAAACAAGAATCTTTTTATTTATGAAATCCAAATACTAACACTAAAATCCTAATGGTTAACACTATAATTCCATGTTTTAACATTGGAATGACACATAATAACATATGGTCTTGTAAAAAGAGTATTTCAATGTACTCAACATCATGATTAAAAAAATTGACATAGGATATATCAAATTTAACACTAACCATATTAGTTTTTAACAATAATATTTTATACATGAAAAAGAATCCTTTAAAATGAAAATTTCAAATTTTTAGCTATAAAATCCCACATTTTAAAAATCAAATTATTGGTTCTAATACATAAAATACACATCTAAACACATAGTAATTCCTATAGAGGATTTTATGGTATTGAAAATAAATATACTTAAAATTAACACCCATAGTACACAATTTTACACTATGTACCCAGATGTTCACATTAGGCATCCACATTTTATCATTAATAGTAACTGATGCAAACATACAGATTTTTTATTAAACACCGCAGATAGTCACACTAAAATTCTAAATTATAACACTATAATTTCATATTATAACACTATAATTACACATAATAACATATGAGAATCTATAAATATGTTTTTAAAGTATTTAACAGTAATCATACAAAAATTTGCAAAAATAACACCTAATTTTACACCGAGCATCCAAGTTTTAACACTAACCCTCTCAGTTTTAGACACTAAATTTTTATACATGAAAAGTAATCCTTTAAATTGAACATAGGAAGGTTGATACCAAAAAAAAATAACATTTTAATATTATAATTCTAGGTTTTAACACTAACTGTACACATATAGACACATATAAATTTTTATGAGGCTTTGAGGGAATTTAACATCAAGATCCAAGAAATGAACACTGAACATCCTAAATTTAACACTAAGTATCCATATTTTAATATTGCAAATAAATATTTTATCTTTAACTATAAAAAATTTAAACTAGAATACTTGTAATTAAAAATCTAGATACCAACATAAAAAATCTATATATTTACACTATAATTCCGTGTTTTAACACTGGAATGACACATAATAACATATGGTCCTCAACAAAGAGGATTCCAAAGTACATAACATAAATCTTATATAAATTAACACAGAACACCCCCAATTTAATACCATGAAATCATATTTTAACACTAACCCTCTTGGGGTTTGACACTAATATTTTATACATGAAATTTAATCCTTTAAATTGAACATTTCGAAGTTGGTAACACTAAAATCCCAAAATTTAACACTATAACTCTACATTTAAACACTCTCAATACACATCTAAACACATGGTCAATTTTAATGTGTTTTTGAAGGAATTTAAAAACAATATCCCAAGAATTAACACTGATGAAACTCAATTTAACCCTCAATATCCATATTTTAACATTAGGCATCCACATATTAACATTAACATTAACACATATAAAAAGAAAAATTTCTCATTAAACAATCCAGATAATAAATAATAAATAATAAATAATAAATAATATCCAAAAAAGTTAAACATTTTTAAAACAAATTAATATGAAATCATAGAAACCACAAACATGCTTCTTTTATTGGGTTTTTATCATCTTCTTATACATATTCACCTGTCGAACAAGCTCCTATAAAAAAATTGGACCAATCCCATTCTAAAAAATTAAATTCATAACCACTCAAAATTTTGAAATTTCATTCTCTTAAAAAATAACTATAACTTGGATTTAACATGGTCTCCAATGTAAAAAACATGAACTTTGTCGCAAATTACTTTTCCCTTAACCCTCAAAAAATTGTTTAATTTAATTATGTTAACCTATTTCCCATCTAAAAAATCTTCATATATTTATTTTCACCATGAAATCATTCAATATAGACAATGATTCCTACACAAGGAATGCCTACCATATAATTATTATATTCCATAGTAATAATCAGTATTTTCCTCCAACTGTTATGGTATATGATGGAGGATTAATGTAATATGCAAGAATCTCAGATAATTATATTATAATGCATGGAAATTTAAATAAAAAATGTACAAAATACCAATTCTGACACTAATGGTTTTGATTATAATTCTTATTAATAAAATCAACAACATCATTAAATTATTTTAGATAACATTTAAAATTTTAAAAATATTGGTGTCTAACTCATTGACCCACTAAAGCATCCTTTTAATCATTTTACATGAGATTAAACATATTCTTTTGAAATTTTGATTACTTTGAACAAGTTTATAATATGTCTGAATTAGAATCTCTATAATTTTAATAGATGACTTTATTTTTCTTAAAAATAAATCATTCACGTTACCAAGGAAAATAAAATTGTATCAGATAATTAATAAAAAATTATTGTATAAAAAAATAAAAAATTACCAAAAATAAAATCATTCCAAAATATTTTCTATCCTAATGATCCATTCCTCTCCACTATAGTCCCTAGAAATTCTACAAGACAACAATACTATAAAATTTTTTTCAAATACATATGGAATGGGGACAAAAATATAGTAAGACAAACATTATGGGTGGAAGACATCAATACGATAAAGAAATTAATTATGGGAAGAGGGAGATACTAGGAGGATTCACTAAGTTACTAGGGTTTTTGGGAGGGTTGGTCGACAGTATGGGATTGGAGTGTAATGGAGAAAAATTGGTGGGTGAAGATGCAAATGTTTAGGGTGATGGTGTGGGAGAGGTGGGAGATGGAAAGATGAGTGTTTGGAACGAGGAGATAGTGGGAAACAGTTTTTGGGAGAGGAGGCAAAAACAACAGGAGAGGAGGGAGATGGTATGGGAGTGGATTAAAACAATAGGATTCATGAACTATATGAACCAACGATGAGAAAGGATTTTCGAGAGAAGAGAGTGATAGGGAGGGAGATGAGGGTTATGGAGTTGGACTAAGGGAGACGATGAGAAGAGAGCATGGGAGGTGGCGACTAAGGCTAGGTATTTCAAGATAAAGAAACAAAATTAGGTTATATATGTAATTTTGAAACAAAAAATAATAAAATAAGTTCCCCCATTGATATTTTCTGAATTCATTGTCTTTATCTAGAGTTATTACTCTATATTGGTCCTAAAGTGTCATTATAAATGTTTTATAATTTACATGAGTGAGTAAACATTGAATAGAGAGGTAGAAATGAGGAAAGAAATTTTCTATAATTTTTATGAGTGAGAAAACCCAGAAGAGAGAGGGTGAGATGGTGAGATTTATTTTTTTTATAATTTTCAAAAAATGTTTCCTAAATGGTTTCCCCCACAAGTCCTATAAATATGATTGAAGCACGCATCTCATAATCCATTCAATCAATTCTTCATGACATCCTGTCATTCTCTTTAACATTTATTAAAATATTGGGTAATAAATCAACTCATTTCATGATGACTCGATGTCTATATGGTGTTTCTCACACTTGGATTAATGATTTTCCCTCTTGGATTTTATCTTTTTTTACATTTTAATCATTGATCCTTTAATGGAATTCCTCATTCTTTTTTGGAAGAAAACATCAAAAAATTGAGTATTTAAGATTTAAATAATTTGACATATTTTAACTATAAAAAATACTAATAATAATTTTATAATTTATTTAAATGATATTTAATTTTATTAAAGAATCATAAAAAATATATTTTATTTATTGTATAAAAATTTGGGTTGATTTGATAAAATTTTTAGGACTGAGAGAACATGAAAGATGGATATAGAGAAGGTGGGATATATTTTTTATAATTTTCAAAAACTGTTTTGTAATGAAGGTTTTTCCTAATTCCACCCCTATAAATATGATCATAGCACAGATTCCTAACACTTACGCTGCTTACGTGTTGCTTTATGAAAGAGTTGATTGTCCTGAAAGAGTTTTATATCCAAAAACATGAGCAAACCATAGTGCTTGAAGATGGGTTTCAAAATTTACCCAGTTTCCTTGACATATATATCTAGGCATACCCCATTATTGCTAACAAGGATACAAAAATTAAGTGATCATATGAGAATTATATACTAAAAAACATATTACAATTTGTAATAGACTTTATCAACATTTTTAATTAGAACTGATAAATAAAATCAATTTTCAATTCTTTTATAGAGTTAATAAATAGTTGTTTCACACGACTTCATCCCATGTCAGATTTATCATTTGTTTGGGCTGTGTTTTATAAGTCTTGGTGTTCTGCTATAACAATGTGCCATGACTGTGGGGGGTCAACAATCACATACACCTTCACACACATAGGTCGACTTCTCCAATATTTGGACCACCAACTAGCCAGCATAGTCAACCAAACAACATATAGGCTCATGACCCACCTTCCCACATAGTCTAATTACCCTAGTTTTCTTGTCCCCATTTTTTTATTTTCTCCAAAAAAAATTAATATTATATTTTATAAATATTAAAAAATTGTAATAATTAACAAAATAAAAATGAAAAATGAATAAATTAAAAAATTATTAAAAAAAATTATTAATGAAATAAATGTTCATAAAAATGAAATATTTATTGTATATACAAATATAAATTATATATAGTAATAAAAAATATATATTGAATATAAATATATAAAATGAATAAAAACTAAGTATGAAACATATTAAAATAAAAAATTAATACATTAAAAAAATATAATATTTTTTATTAACAAAAAAATTATTTATAAAAATTAATAAAATTAATATATATATATATATATAAAGCTAATATAATAATGATAATAATATATTAAATATAAATATAGAAAATGAAAAAATGTAATAATTAAAAATACATTAATATCTTATTAAATTTTTAAATATTTATTGAATCAATTCATTTTTAATTAAATTTCACTAATTTTTAACATGAATTCATTTATATTATTTATTCATTCAAAATGATAAGTGTTTGTTTTCTATTTTTATAATTTAAATGTTTTCAATATTTATTTGTTTAATAATTTTTTATTTATTCACAATTAATGTTTTTTATACATAATTATTCAATATTGTATTTAATATTTTTAATATATAAATGAATTCATATATATATATATATCAATATATATAATATTTTCTTAAATAATATTTATATGTTACAAAATATGTATGTTTTCATCAAATAATTCATATATTTAGTGAAATATGGTTTTATAATTAAACATATTTAGTAATTGTTTCGAGTAATGGTCGTTTAATTAAATTATGTTTTTTTCCATTTAACACATATTAAATTCATGTTACATTAATTTCACACATACATATACATGAATAATTCATTTTTATATAGAACACATAAAGACACAATATTATGGAAATTTATTCAATTATTAATATAAATTTGATAATTTCATTCATTAATATAATATGTTTAGTATATATTATGTTTCTAATTGGTTAATTTTATTCCCTTTTTATGTTAATATTCAATATATACTATTTATTAAATTTTTAATATTGTTTTTAAATTATTCAGTTTTAATATTATTTTTTCAGTAATAATATTATTTTTCTGTAGACATTTTTTTAATTTGTTCATTTTTAATTTATCATTATTCAATATTTTTTTAATTTTATTCAACATTAAAATTTATTTATACATGTTAATTCTTTAACATTTAATGTTTTTAATATGGTTTTAATTTTAATAATAATATGCATTCATTTTTATTTTAAGATATGTATTTTTGAATATTCAATTACAATTTTACTTTAATAATCTATATAATTAATAACATTTGTTTATTTTAAAAATTTATTCATTCTTATTATTATTTATTTTATTTATATACATTTCATTTTATATTATTTCATTTTTCAATTTAACATATTTTAAACTTATGTTGTTCACACACATACACAGAAATTAGTTTCACACATACATTAATGTAATTTTTGATATATTATATTGAAACACACACAAACATGTATAATTTTGTGTCTCAGTTCTCTAATAGGATGATTCCAAGGGTTTACAAGGGTTTTGAGTTCCTAAGGATTTCTAGGTGTGGTGATGCTTTTCTCGGGAGGTAATGATCTTGCTACAATCTGAGATCCCACCCTCATCGGGGCTTGTCTGCTTGGCATTTTATGATATGTGAGTTTCCATAGGGTTGGCATAATTCTGTTTAAACAGAGGAACTCCTCACCTAGCCCTCTAGAATATGTTTTTTCACTTCATCCCCTTCATGTTTTATCCTACATCATTGAGAAAAATATGATTTCACAGTGGAGGATGTTTTTGTTGACCAAAAAAGAAAAATCGAATATCATTACTATTATGGGTGATGATGCGATCTTATTAAAAATAATGGATCTTCTTATGGTGGTGAATTTTTTTGTCTATTTTCAATTTAAACTAAATGTGTTAAATAACACACTCCAAACTGTTGGGAGATTTAAAGATATAGTGGAAATAAAGAAAATGAAATCGACACTTTTGATCCTAGAATTTTTTAAATGAGGATAATAAAAAGAGGGTTTTGTAGGACATACAGTGATTCTTTGACAACCAAATAATCATATTGTATAATATTAATAATTAAAGGGTTATTTTTGAGATATCCATTAATATATTTCCCTTCTAAATTCATCTGAAATGGATCCCTTTCAAGGGAAGATTATAACGGGTCTTGAAGGATACATGAAGCCTATTTGGAGAAATTATTTATTTAGATATTTATGATCCGACCCATTAGGGCCCTTATGTTCTTATAAGGGTGATGATTTAGGTATCACAACTACTTATGATAGGTATATTCCATACTATTGATAGCTTAGAATTATGGATATCCTTTGAGTATGAGAAGATTCCTACCTTTTAATTCTTTTATGGGTGCTTAGACCATTTTGATAAGGACAACACCGCAAAGGTGGATAATGGAGAAGGCAATTTCATCAGGCAATATGGGACATGGTTGAGGGCTAAAAATACAAGGCTACACTTTATGCCAAATTCAGAGAAAGAAAAGGATAGAGATAAACTATCGAAATTGATGATCTATTATTCTTCTCCGGTGAAGGATAAGGTGATATTGTTAGGTCCAACCACTATTGTCTCAGAATCCGTGGGCCATCTAATGATGAGGAAATAAATGAAACCGATTTCTAATGACCTTCCTTTAGTTCCATTGATTGGTTTTGGAATGCATGTGGTCTAGAATCAGATCATAGTCACTCCCCATCTGACTCCTTCGTTGTTTCCACTGAAAAGCCTAATGATCCTCCCACCCTGATGTTAATATTCTCAAACCCTCTTGAGCTGATTTTTCCCTTGGTTTTGTGACAATGTTCCTAGCCTATCCATCACTAAAATATTCTTATGAATACTTTCCCTTGGTACCTAAAAAGTAGAAATTGTATTGGAGATTACATAGATCAAAATTTGGACCAATCCCCCATTTTTTGGATAAATATTGGAAGAAAATATTATCAGGGTCTCTTACCATGTATGATCATCATCAGAACTGCATCAAGAATTTGGTTGGTTGTTCATACCTTAACAATGAAGAGGTAGAGGCTCAAAAAAACCATTCCTACTTACCCTAATGAAAATATCATGCTATTAATTTCATGGTCTTGTCATGAATTGTTAACATGCTCTATTTTCATAGTGCTAAAATTTTCCTTGACATGGAATTTTTTATTAAACTGTGATAGTGAGAAAGTATATGATTAGAATTGCTTGCATGGTAGGATTTCAGGACCATCTTCTAGTGTCTAGGCATGGGTATGTCAAGAACCCATATCACATTAGGAATGAGGGTATTGATGTTATGATTACGAGTTTTTATAACAACCATATTATTTCTTGTATCCTGTAGAAAACTTATCTTGAATATGTTATTATGGGTTACTATGGGTATCCGAATCAGGGGTATAAATAGAGTTCATAGGAGCTACTATAAATGGTTCATGTGGGTCTCTATAGTGGCCTCTTGATCAGGATATACTTTAAAGATATATTATACCAAAATAATAAAAGAGGGAGAGCTATGAGATCTAGTAATTTGATGACTAAATTTATTAAGGCACTAAAAGAAGCAGGTCTTATCAATCTAGACTATTATGGAAACTATTTCACTTAGTTCTGGGGGAATTATGACTTCTCTCATGTGGAGGAATGTCTTCATAGGTTTTTGGGCTCTAATGACTGGTTAAATATATTCAATAACTTATAGGTCTCCATTGTCTCTCCATCTTCTTTAGATTACCATATAATTTTCCTCAACATATTTCCCCTGTCAAGGCCAGGACACCATGATATGTTGTTTATATTTAATAGTTTGTGGATTAAAAATATGGTGTGTGAAAGGTTTAGTTTTTCAATATTTTAGGTGAATGGATCTGATGTTAATCATAAGTTTATACGGGTAGAATAAAAGATGAATCCATGGAGTGGCATGAAATTCCATCCTTATTATTCTTAAATTGTTCATACTGAGAAAGGGATGAATATTATTTATTCCATACCTCATTATGATACCATATTTTCTGATATTTTTATTCTTGAATCATACCAAGATTCTTTCCTCTAGAATAAAGAGATATTCTGGTTCACTCAAACAAGAAAAATTAGAATTAACGAATACGATTGGAATACTCAATATTTTCATCATAAATAGTCATCTAGGTGTCCAATGAACCTTATATTCCATATAAAATTTCCCCATGGAAGAGATATTAGTAACAAGGTTGATATTCATGATCACATCCTTCAAATTATCCACAATCATTACATATCTTGGAATTCATATCTTCTATGTGAGATTTCCACATGTATCATTATGCTTTTCTTAGATCATATGAACCACCAACTTATTTTGGACATCTTAAAAATGAAATATTTTTAGAATTAAAGAAAATCGAATACAACACTTCTCCTATTATAGATGAATTTCACACACATTTCTCTAAAAGTTCTGTCATATTTTATGATTTGATATCAAACATATGATGAAAAAATATATAGAATGAAGATTTTAATATTGGGATTGTAAGTGATACTCATCTCACTCTTATCCCTAAAGTAAAAAACCTACAAAAATATAAAATTTTAAACCCATTAGTTTATGAAATGTTTCCTATAATGTTTTTCCAAAATTAGGGTCAAATGTCTCTATAGATGTCTCCCTAACATAAATTTTTAAAACCAGAGTGCATTTTTTCTGAAGAGACTCATTTATGACAATTCAATTATTTCCGATGATTTTTTTACTCGATAAAAAAAGATCTTATATAAAAATAGGTATCATGGATTGGAATATTTTCTTGAGTAAGCCCTATTTTAGGGTTGATTGGTCCATACTCCATTTGGTTTTGTGTTAAATGGGTTTTATTTTGAAGTGGATTGACATGAACAAGCGATGCGTTACAAATGTTTCATTTTGTATTTGTATTAATGGTGGTCTTTGTTAATGTTTTTACTCCACTATGGGTATCCTACTTGGGGTGAAACAATAGAAGATTTCATCATAGATTTGGTATAATCAGTGATTATATACATTCAAATATTGTTTTAGTCAATTTATCAAACTCCTACACCTATACCTATTGTTCTCACTCCTCCACATTAAATTGTAGATATCTATACTCCACCTCATAATTTCCTACTCATACACCTCATCCTTTACAATTTCCCAGTTATTTTGACTTATATGATGAGGATCCCCAATATCATATAATTTCATATGGGATCATATATCATATTGGAGATATAATTCATCATCAATTGATAGATATAGAGAATATATGGTTCATTATACATGATATTAAAGATAGATCAGAAACAAATGGATTACTACAGATGAGGTCAGTATAGTCAGCAAATGGTGCACCTTTTAGTATGTCCATCTAGACCTTTTCGACAAATTACAATTGATTTATGTGTAGATTATACCATTTATATCATATTGGTGTTAAATTTGTTTTAAAAATTTAAATTTTATATATGTATCTATATTTATATGAATACATTAATGGAAAATATATACTATATAAAAAATGAAAAATACAAGATTCTATGTCCTTAGATAAAACTTCTTCTACTCTTGATAGATTGTCAGAATATTCTATTCTTTTTGAATTTTTATGAAATTACAATGGAAGATGAAATTTGTTTCCAAGAAATGACTATGACACTTTAAAAAAAAAAGATATCATGGATTATGTAATTAGAGACGAGTTCAGAATCAAGATTATGCAACTCTTTTCCATGTCAGCTGATTATCATACATATTTCAATAATTTTATTTCATTAAAACATTATATTTATATTTTTCTAGTATAATGTATCATTATAAAATTTCTATACAACAAGATATGATGTGAATATATGGATTTATAGTCCCAAAATATATTACATCTATATTGAGAAAAATGAATTATGCAGAAAAAATAATATATATTGCTGAAAAAGTTCAAAAGAATGAAATTATGTAATATTTTATGATTAATTTTATTCAAGAGAATGAAACATATATCTCATAATGTTTTATATCTCTTAAAATAAAGACACTCACATTATATTTTTTATATATTAGTGATAATTGGATGTTGGTTTTTTCCCAAGGGAGAAGACACATTACTAGTTATGATCTATCCACACTGAAGCGTGAGATAATTTTTAGAATTGATTGAAAATAGATGTTTTAATATTTCAATACTTGTATTTTCTTTCATGTAATTTAAATTTGTTTCAAACATATTATTTTCAAATAGGGCATGAATATTCTTTACAATGATAATATGAATCTAAAGAGAAAATATCAAATATTTTAATGAAAATTTTTCTATTAATTTACCATTATTAAATTATGCATGTATGTACTTAACATGTTATTTTCAATTGAAAAATTATATTTAAAAATTATCCATAAATAATTAGGACTAAAGGAATATTGATAAATTTTTCAATGATATACGTTTGAGGTAATTTTAATTGGGAGACTTTCAAAGATACAAAAGGATAAATTTCCTCATAAACATTTCCTTTAATTTTTTATTAATATTATTTAGAATAAATTTTTAATGATTTGTTTTAAATTTTTAGCTTTTTGATGATCCACTTCCTTATAATAGATAAGATATAAGACACTTACAAAGTGACTGGGTTAATTATTTCACAATTATTATTGGGTTCTATTTTATTTTTTTATAAATTGTAATGTTTAAAGTTCAAAATATAATTGTTTGTGTTGTTGCTGGAGTTGTTTTTCTATTTTTGTTATGATGTTGTACTTATAAGGGATTGTATTTACTGAACTTTTATTTTAAAAAAATTTCTCCAGTTCACATATGAAATAACCGACACGATAAATTATTTCCATGTTGATATATATATAATCGATGGGAAAATATTTTTGTTCAACTTTTCACATCAGTTTTATCATAACTAAGCCGAAAACATAAAAATATGATTTATCATATTTGATTTTTTATAAAAAAATGTGATAATTGTTTTAAAACATCAGTTATTATATAAATAGAATGGTAAACAACAACAAAATTTAATCATTTTAGACATGTTTTATCACATTTATTATGAAATAATTGATGTGGTAAATCATTTATCACATAGATTCTCATTAAATGAAACATGATAATCTATTTTACATGTTGGTTATTTCATAACTGATGTGGAAAACCATCTCTGGTTTTTTTTAGTTTTTGTTTAATGATATATTTTTTTGAAAAATGATGCTAAAATAAAATAGAATATAATTTATGATGTTCATTATAGGAAAAATAATGTCATAATGTTTTTATAATGTTGGTTTTATAAAAAAACAGTTTTATAATTTATTTATCACATTGATTTTTCATATCTGAAGTGATAAAAATCAACAATATTTTATATTTATAATTTTTTTAATTTTAACTGATGTTAATAATTTATTGACAATGGAACTTCCAATAACGTCATGTGGTAACCATTTTTAAAAAACAACAAGAAAACCCCTTTGTCAATAGCGATGATGTGATCGGTGTAACTCAAAGTAAGTGTTTTAAGTTTAAAAATGAAAATTTATTAAAAAATTATTGTCACTCACTAAAAAACTAGAAAAAAATGTCAAATTGTCTTGATATTTTTGGATAAGTATCCATATATAATTTGTGATTTGTATGAATCAGTCGCCTGTAAATCCGACACTCAGTGCAGAAGGTATTTCTCAATGTGCATGTTTATATTTAAAATCAACTTTTTTATTTCAATAAAAGTGCCACCTAATTATAAAATTCAGTCTAATTGACTTTATAAATGAATAAAATGATCTATAAATCATATGTGACATTTAGTATTCAACCACAAAGTAATCTGAAACATAGTGTGTCTGATATGACTCGATGTGTCTGCTTTTAGTTTAAAAGTGACATTTTATTAAGGAATTGTTTTATATTTATGTCAAATTTATTTTTTATCATATTAAAAACATAATATTTGTTTTTTAATATTGGTACACTCTTTTCCTTGGGATGGGGTGATTTTTTTGGAAACTACTAGCACGATTAGACTATTTTCAAGGGTGATCGACATCCATAGAAAATGAAACATTAATGTTTTTGAATTTTTTAATGATTGTGATAAACCATTCATATTAATATAATTTTACAAACCTACAATTGAAATGTTTTAAATATACTATTTCACTATTACAGATCACACTTTTAAAAGTGCTACATATTCATCATATTGGTGCTAAAAAGAGTTGTTAAAAGGCCTATCCTTTATCAGCTCCTTTTTTAGTTCTTATAAAATAAATTAAAAAATAAAGTGATCCCCACCACCTAAACACATTACAACTCTTGTGCATGCCCCCTTTTCAATGCTCACAATGCCCCTTTTTCAGCGCATGTCTTTTTCCATCTTCATATTCATCCTTGCGCTTGCCTAAAATCAGTCTCATAACCTCCCATGTGAAATTGGAACACCATTACCACTATCTTGGGCTTGTTTTATTATATATTTCATCATATTCCAATTTATATATATAAATTTATGTAAATATTTATTATTCAAATATTTATATAATTATGTTTAATACATTTATAAAATATATATTTGTGGTTAACACCCCACCCATCACCAATTGCATTTGGAAGAAGCAGGTGTGCTACTTAGACTTATGTAACATCCCCAACACAAAAAAGGATGGAAATAAATTACAAGGTCTTGATAAAATTTTGGGGGATTATTTTATATTTGAAATTAAAAAAAATGAACAATATTACTGTAACAACAACCACTATATGATGCATGGGTAAAACCAAATACAACTCCATGTAAACTATACCAAACCAAAATATATCAGTGTACATTGTAGAAACCCATGCCAAAAAAACCCAATAAATGAATGAAAACAACCAAAAACTCCCAAACTAATACAAGATCCAACTCCACATGCCCACACAAAGGTATCACGTTGAATCACTAAATAATTGCAGTACCTTTCCTGCACTAGTGTCTCAATATATCACATTTACAAATACAACAAATTTACTATGTAGGGGTGAGTATAAAACTCAATACTATTTCCTAAATGACTTCCCAACTCATGAAATTTTGATAGAAAATCTTTTCAAATTTATATAAAATATTTTATATTTTTGAAAGTAGTTTATATCAAAACCAAAACAATTTTATAAGGTAAAAAAGTTTCCATAGAAAGCACTCAAAAATTTATTAAAACCATTTCTCAAATCCTATTTTGGAAAACAAATTCCACACATCCACACACTCACACATCAACACATGCATTCCAAAGTGAAAATTGGATAATCATGAGTCGTATCTTGTTAATCTACCAGGCCATCACAAGGTTATCATTACCAAGTTCCCTAATGGAAGACGCCCCTTCCATAGGGTCATGTAAATGCAATTGAAGTCACACCATCCGTGTATGCCAAAAACCATTCCAAACCTATAACTCAAATACATTTCAATAAAACATTCATTTTATTGAAATTTTTTCCAAAAACCTTTTCTCATGTATAAAAAACCATATTTTAAAAATCAACATTTTAAAATCATGAAACAAATTACTATCCATAAACATACAAATTTCAATAATTTCACCAAACCATCACCAAAGAGGTTTCCATTAAATAATACATAAATTTTAAAATTAAATGTAAGAAAATAAATTAATTTTAAACAAATACTAATTGTTATTATCTAGATGAGTTAGTATAGAATCCACCTAGTTCTTAGACAGAGGTGAAAACTAAGAACAATCTAACAACTTCATAAACATGTCTTGAAACTCCTAGAATCAAACATAGATATTCTTCCCTTCAACTAAAACAACCACTTCTCACCATGATTAACATGAAACCATTTTTATTTATCCAAAACATGCATGATTTATGATTCCAAGAGAGGGAAGAAGAAGAAATCTATGGAAAACTATCATGAATGAACATTTTCTAATGAATTTAGGCCTCCAATGAAATTTGATTTTCATAGGAATTAATCCTAGATAAAAATAATTGGTCTCAACAACCTTGGGGGATAATAATTCAAGATATGACCTAGTTATGGGATAATGGTTTAAGTGTGTATACTGATTTATATCCACAACTTTTAGATCCAACTTTTTACAGTACATGATTAGGATGCACAGTTTAGAAAACAATGTGATAACCATGTACTAGCCACCACCTCTAAAGCTACCTCAAAATGTTGGAGTTAAAAGTTATAAAAAGTATTTTCCAACCATGATATTCTCCCCTTTTCATCCTTTTATGGTTTCTTCAGGGAAGCCACATGGTTTACCCAAACCGGGCACCTACGCAGTTCCCACTATTTCAATTGATTAGTTTTCAAGATGTTATTATGATTTCCACTAACCAATATGAAATCATTAACCTCTATAAAATCCATAAAATAATATAAAACTCTTATGAATCTCCCAAAAATTAACCCAACTATTATATATACTTTATATACATGAATAGATGGTCATGTATCTAAAATAGGGTGTGCAACATTATCCTCATTATTGATATTTCTGTCATTAGAAATTAGTAAATAACCATTGGACTTAAAGAGTTTGGGCCATTTCCTAACAATTACCTTCTCAGGTTCCCATGATTCTTCTTGAATCTGACCATGTTTCCATAAAAACCCACACTAGACTAATGGTTTTACCACACAATACATTCTCTTTCCTATCAACAATCTCGACCACCACACGAATCAATATTTAATCATATTCTTGGTCAACGTGATCCCATTGAATCTCATAGTTAGGATCAGGTAGATACATTTTCAATAGATATATATGAAACACACTATACAATGAAATGAACCTCAGTGGAAAGGCCAACTAATATTGAATCTCACTAAGCTGTTCAAGTATCTATAATGGACCAATGTATTGAAGAGATAACATTCCATAATTCCCAACAAGATGATGCCCAAGCCATGAAGAGGTTCTTAAAGACACATGATCACTCACCTCAAATGAAAACGACTATCGATGATGATCTGTATATGTTTTTTGATGAGTCTAAGTCATTTCCATCCTATTTCTACCCAACTAAATATTCTCTATTATATCTTGCATAAGGATTATTCCAACTGGTGATGTATCACCTATTTCCTCCCAAAAAATATCATAACAAAAAGGAAACCCATACAATTCTTTAAAAGGATCCATATGTATCGATTCTTGATAAATATTTTCATAGGAGAACTCTACTAACAATATGTGCTCCTCACATGATCCTCCAAAATCCATCCCTTAATCCCTAAGAACGTCTTCCAATGTTTGTATCATCCTTTCAGATTGTCTATCCATTTAAGGATGATATTTCATGAACATAGTCAACTGATTCACAAGGTATTATTGTATGTTCTTCCAAAAAACTAGATGTAAATCTTGGATCTCAGTCTGATACTATCGAAATTAGCTCAACATTCCTTTTTAAAATATATTTAATATATATTTTTGACAAGTCATTCTTCATATTAGATTAACAAATAGGGATGAAATGTGCAATCTTGATGAGTTGATCCTCTTTCACCCATATGAAATCATGTTTTTAGATTATCCTTGGTAGATCTATTACTATATTCATAGTTATCTTCACCAATTTGGACATGGGAATAAGTAAGTACTATATCATACTAATTAGTCATTAATGATTTTCCTGAACGTATTGAAAGAGGAGAAATCTGAAAACAAACTCAGACATTTTTTATTTCATTCCATCCCAACAAAATTTAACTTTTAGTTCCATGTACATATTTTGTATTCTAGGATGAACATCCCATATGAAGTGGTGGTAAATATAAAGGAGTTGTTTCTGAAAAATTCATAGGTATAACCATACAATATCAAAACCAAAAAACGAATCTTCTTTCAAGATTCCATCCCGCAATTATCTCCTCACAATTGCGTTTGACCTCAACTCAACACATTTAGAATCATAGGCATATTCCTCTTTAACCATTTAAAATAAATAAGGAAAAAAATAAACCCGAAAGAAAACTGAAACACTACCTGGTCATCACAATAAAGGTGCATATTGGGTATCAGCAACATCAAATTACATTTATCTGAAAATTGATTCACCGACTAACCATATGAATTTTTTCTTAATGTATCCACCACTAAATTGCACTTACTCGGTGAATACATCCAGTCAAAGTAAAAAATTTTAAGATACTCCACCCATCTTATTTTCCTCAGATTCTGATATATTTTTAACGAAATGTGTCTCAAAATATTGTGATCCATAAAAACCAATTAATTCCTCACCAAATTGGTAATGATACATTGTCATTATACCATAGACCACAATAACTAATTCCAAATCATGTATTGGGTAGTTATTCTGATGAAACCATAACTTCCAAGAGATATAAGAAACAACATGATCTACCTTCATGATAACACACCCCAACTCATATCCTAGAGCATGAAAATAAACCAAATAACACTATACTAATTTTGGAAATATCAAGATTAGTGCTAAAGTTAAGGAAAATTTTATGTTCTTGAAAAGACTTATGATATTCATCTTTCCATGGGAATGGAACACATTTCATTGTCAATGATGTCATCAGTGAAGCTAGTTAGGAAAATTGATGAACAAAACATCGATAATACCCATCTAGATGAAGGAAACTATGTACCTCAAAGACTTTATTTAGAGGTTTCCATGAGATCACTACCTTAATCATTTCTGGATCCATAAGATACCTTTTTCATAGATAAAATTGACAAGGAAATATACCTCTTGTATCCAAAAATAACCCTTTAATGGTTTAAAATATAGATAATGATCTCGTAAGATACCCAACACCATTCTCAAGTGTCTCTCTTATTCAACCTTTGTCCAAGAATACACTGGTATGTCATCCAAAACACTCCCATAATAGAATCCAAATTCCAATGAAATATCTAATTAATCAAATCCATATAGGTAGTTGGTGAATTAATAATTCCTAAAGGAATAATTATATACCCGTAATGGCCACACATACTATTAAACTATGTCTTTAGTGTATCCTCCTTCTGAACCCACAATTGGTGATATCCCAAATGAAAGTCAATTTTAGAGAACCATTGGTCTCCCCTCCATTGATCAAGTTAATCAAAAATTCATAGAATATGATACTTCTTCATTATTATAACATGTTTAAACTTATGATAATCAACAAAAATACTAATAGTTCCATACTCCTTTTCACAAACAAGACTAATGCTGCCCATAGAGATGTACTTTGTTGAATGAACCATTTTCTTTCCAACTCTTCAAACGAAAATTTCAATTAACTAAAATCTATTTGTTCCATCAGATAACTTTAAAGGTAAATAATAATGGTCCAAATTAGTTGATAAGTCATAAACTCCACTTCTTTTTGAATGGAAATAGAGAGAAATTATTTGGAAAAAATGTGAAAACTTGTCAATAATTATTGGAAAACCAATATTCCCAATCTCATCCATAGCTACCAAGTAAAAAATCTACCAATTTGTATAAGATAGTTCTAACTAGTTGTGATAATAATTCTATTTTTATTGCCTTTATATTCTATTATCTATTAAAGATATGATCGACACCATCATTAGTTGTAAAACTAACCCTTTGAGTATAATAGACTATTTGAGATTTGAACATTGTCAACCAATCCATACACATGATTAAGTCATTATACATACATATCAAGGACATAAAAATACCAAATCAATTTATCTCCTTCAATAGTTATAGAATATGAATTTTATATAAAGGCTCGACTTCCTCATTTTTAAGAAGAGTATGAAGTACCAAAATAAATGGAATCATCTCAAGATATAAACTCATAAGAATAACAACATGAGAAGAAAAAAATGAATTGGACTGACCCATATAAACAATGTTTTATTAAGGGTATAATTAAAATGAATCATACCTCTTACAATCAAAGGTCTAAATTAATCATCCATCATAATTCTCTCATCTCCATAAAATTGGTTACTCACTACTGTTTGGTCCTTATTACCATATAAAGACTGAACTCGTTAAGGATTCATGATATTCCTAGAATCACCATGGCTTTCTCAATTATTCTTGTGGGAGTTAATTTGATTCATGCATCCCTTCAAATCATATGTTGTTTGTGAAACATGATATGTATCCCTAGAACCTAACCTTGGAGGATTCTGATAATATTGATGAAGATGTACCATCTGATTACAGTTGTGACATTCTCTAGGTGGTTCCGTATAACCTCGCTTTATGTGATCAAAATAACCACATTGAAAACAACTAGTTATACTCTTTAGTTTAATAGTAAGATTCACTAATCTTGTCATTTGATTCTGATTCATACTACCGCCTTGGAATTAGGTTTCCCTCTTTCTATTATTCCCATCATTATATTTCTCACTAGTTACCATAGGTATCAACATTATTCTTACAACCTTGGAAATTAGTGTCCCTGTTTATCTTATTCCTAAAATTAAATTCTCACTACATCCCATAGGTATCAACATGCTTCCTCCAACCGTGTTTTTCGAGATTTCCCTTTTGACCACTATTTATCTATAGAACATGTCAACATAATACAATATAGAAATCATGGAAATAATTGAGAGAATATAATCCCTCAACCATGATTTAAAAATTCATGCCTTTAAGGATGCACTTCAAGCAACATTGTGTGAAAAAGAAGACTAAATAAATGAACTTAGAAGCATAATCCATCACTAACATATTATTTTACTTCAAACTAAATAAATCCATTTTTCTAGAAATCCTGAATCTATGAGGCTATAATTGTATAATGAATAATTCTTCAAAATCCACCAATGTTATCTCTGGAGTCTAGTAAGATTGGGAAAATGATCTCAACAGACTCTTGGGTAACTAGGTGGTTGAAAAGAACAAAAAATACCTCTAGATCCCCACATTAATTAATTCATGTCATCCAAATCATGTGTCGGACTGATTTTAGGTCCATTACAAAACACCATACATGAATTATGGATAATTTTTCTAATGTTTCAAGACACTCCAAACTTTTATTCTTGGTTTGGGCTATGTGACACATATTTCTTTACTAGAAAGACACTTTTAATGATAAAACATGCACTTTGAGTCATACCGGCCACATTATGTTTCATATTGACAGTGCACACAACACTAAGATATTATTTACACTAAATTTACAAGGGAATCATAGATGAATAATTAGGAATGGTTTCTACCAATAATAAAAAACATAAATAATAGTGTACACAACACATAGAGGATATAAAAATAACTGAACATAAAAATACATAACAATATAAAAAATAAAAACAACTACCAAACTGGATCCATACATGATCTCAATGTGGGATCTTGGTTACCGATATCAAAAAGACCTACCCTCTACATAGATGAACTAGTAAAAGATGCTTAACATACAAAATAGCTCTGGTCTAACAACAATGAGTGGAAAATGTAGGGTGTAATAATAAAAAATATAAGTTGGTAAGAACCATATATTCCACACATACCCTTTAACAAGATAATACATAAACATTGGTTCAAAAAATATCGGTAGAAAATGGGTTTTAATATTTTAAACAACCCAACACTACATTCCATAAATTTAATTTCTAAAATAGGACTTGGATTCCCATTAAAAATATACACCCATTTCAAAATACAATTTTTAAAAACCAAAATATAATAATAATACTAAAACCCATATTAAGGCATAAATAATATTAAGAAAAAATGAACACAAGTGATAGGGTTTATTTGATAACATTACTGAAAGAAGAGGAAGAAAAATGAATATAAAAATGCCCAAATAAACGGATAAAGTGACCCATGTTCCACAATGCAATAATGGAAAATTCAAGTTACCTAGTCAGTGGAATTTCCAAAATATATTGAGATGAGATCCAATATATACTCTATTTGGATCCATCTACTAATATATGATGTGGTCTGTAGTTATTCCCCAACCTAGATGCTCTCAACTAGCCTCACTAGTGGCACACCACCCTTGGAAAACACCCAACCATTTTGAATCTAGTATGTATCCTTTGGAAAAAGATTATAACTATATGTCATACATATAGTTGATTTATAGGATCCAAGAATTAAAGTATAAGAGGACTAGTGGGGAGGTTGTCACAATATTGAGATTAACTATAACCTATATATTACAATATGCATAACTTTCCCACTCCCTGACATAATCTATAAGAAGATCCTCTCTAATTGGAGGAATACCACAAGAATATATATCATACATAATGCTTTTTAGAAGTGCCAATTGGTCCTAGACATCAAAAGGATTCCAAATATTTTCCAAGAAACACCTAATGGTACCAACAAAACCTTAGGTTTCTAAGTGTTTGGAATCACGTTGCAAAGACATCAAAGAGTACTGAATGAGACTTAGTGAGGAAATCCAAACCACTTTTAAGGAAATAATCCTTCTTCCAAAACAATTTCCCAAACCAAGGTATTGTCCAAGTATGCCATTCAGGGTTCCAAATGGGGCCTTTCAAAAATATTTGGGAAACACACAATTCCAAAGTTCCAAAAGGGCATTTTGAGTAAAAATTATAAAAACACTTATTGAAATCCCATTTGAAAACATTTGGAAACCAAGAAAACTATTTAAGGAAAATATGGGTATACAGTGTGAACATTTTAATGAGTATCCATTTATATTCATATACACATCTACATGTGAACCCCATGAACATATGGATATCCACATATCACAGAAACATCTATATGGATGATTAATTTTTTTTGATGTTTTTACCAAAAATAAAGACAAGGAATGACCACAAAGAAGCACAAGAGTTATAACATAATCCCCAAAACCATAAAAATCCCAAAAAAGCATTCAAAGAACAATTCTATTTACTACCCACCCTTATCAAAATTCATACAAGTCCAAAAAAAAACAATAAACACAAAAATACATTTAAAAGGAAACATTTCATTTTATCAAAGATCTGGTATACAAATACTTTGAATACATATTGGAATGACTACGGAAATACTATAAAAAAAACCATTTTCAGAAAAAAAAAAATCACATATAAAAGACATAAAAAAACATTTTAGAAAACCCTAATAATGAATAACACATTTAAAAGTAATTTGTAAAAGATAAATCATTATAATTAATGCTCCATAAGGGAAATTGATTAAAATACCTACCTCAATGGAGTATGAATGAGATGAAACTTTTGAAGAGGGAAGAACAATGCCTAAGAACCAAACCAAATATTCTAACATCAAAAGAGACAACTCACATGATCTTGCCTTCACTGTAGGATTTATTTAAGAGAGAATCATGACAAGTAAATAAGAATAAAAAATAGGTAAGAAAGAGAGGATATGGTGTAGAAGGATTACCCAAGGAAGAAATCCACCAAATATTTAAGAGGGATCACCCAAAATCCAAGGTGGAGAGAAGGAGGTTACCCAAATCATTAAAGGTCCATTTAAATTAATGGGGGGGGAACACAATTGGGGTTTTAATTTCAAAAGGGAAAACATGGAATTTCCTATTTTAAGGATTCTGAGAAATCTATAATCTTAGGACGCATGATTTTCCAAACCGAGATACAACAGTGAACACCCTTTTGGAAAAGATGATAAGCCACAAACTAATTGGTTACATGGTTTGGAAAATTGTGTGCCAACTGTAGTTTACATTTTTGGAACGAAAACCTCTATGACATAGGCTGTCTACACAATTTGAGGAACTATATACAAACTATGAAAAATACGTATGTCATGTTTGCAGACACCCATGTATGATTGTCGCATGGTTTACACTGACCACAAACAAGTCATTCACTAGATCTCAGGCACCCAATAAGGTTTCACAGTTAATTCTAAGAATCACATGGTTTGGGAAAAAAAGTGCAATTAGCATGGAATAAAAACCATGAAAGAATAAATTTTACTAAAAATGATCTTTTGATTTGGTAGTCAAAGGGTTTCCGTTTAAACTGTGCAACTAACAGTGCACAAAGACAAAAAAAGATCGAAAACTCCAAAAGTCAATATTTTCATCAAAAACACAACCAAAACCCAATGAAACATTTAAAAAAATGAAATAAATAAAATAACATAAAACCCCAAGCTCAGAGTGTGACAATATTTCCCACCAAAAAACATTTTACCACCATAAAGGTACCAAATTAAAAAATAAAACAAAATTGGAACTCTCAACCAAAATGAAAATATTCGAGAACAATACCTCTAACTAAAACCAAAAAAAAAGAACTTCCAACTCCTATTTTATCTCTCAACTTCACATGAAACACTTGAATATCTCAGTATAGAACAACAAAATAACCCAAAGTGGATCTTCACACCATTTATAAACCAAAATGAACATTGACCAACCTCCAACATGAGAAGGAACCAATAAAATAAACTCAAATAAAACACCTAACAAAATCATAGTTCATAATTAAACAAGACACATTCATATACAAGAAACATAAGATAAAAAACCTCCCAAAAATGTACTTATAACAAATACAAGAACAATATGTGTAAGGAAAAAATAAAACAAAGGCCAAAGAAGGGTGAAATAAGTAGCGGAAAACATAAAAAATGGATTAACTCGAAATTTAGGGGGTGGAAAGACTCCTAGAATCATGAATTCGATTTTAAACCATTCTATTATATTTAGGTCTGAGCTAATATAATTTCTGATGATTCCTCTTCCAACCACACAAACAGATAGTCGTCATAGTGTTACACTAAGACAACTTAAAATTCCAAAACCATCCACACTGGAAGAAAACAAGAAAGTGGTATTTATAAAGATAAACAAAAACTAAATAATAAGGATACTCTATAATAGGTTCCTGTAGTTCCCACTCCTCACTATATGGGGAACCCTTACTAGCACCATGAGAATTTAGGCTACCAACAGTGATGGGCTTCCCTCTAGAAACAATCATATCTAGGAATTCCTTATCCATAAAATCTATAAAAAACATTCTTAGAAGAAATAACTCAATCCTTAATATCTATATGTAGACCCCAGAAAAAATATGAACTTTAAATGGATCAGTTGATGTTATTTCTAATGAAAATAGAACAAACTCTTTGTATTAGTCAACATACCCCTTCAATGTTCATTGACCTGTATGAATACCCATGAGTTTTTTCACTTTCTTCTCCTTCAGCACCTTAGGGATAAAACATTGATAAATTTGGTTCTAAGGATCTTCATAAGTCATTTAATATTAAAAAATGGGTGGGGTAATCGACCTACACTAATCTAAAACTAGTCCTTTAAAAATTTACAAGATAAATATTACCCTCAGAGATTCATGGGTTTATATGGAATTTGAAACACTTACAATTCCCTCAAGCCACTATACATCCTATAATGGACCTTGATACCCATAGAAAATAATCAAGAAGATATAAAATCCACCACTCAGTTGGGAGTTTGGGTTTAGTTTACAATTGGAAGACATCACATAGAATTATCAGGACCTTTTTTGTTGGCATACTCTAAATAACATGAAAATAAAAAACCAAATAAAAATATAACCAAATATTAACCAAAAATCAACCTTGATAACACCTCAAACCATGAGACCAAGCTCATATAAATAGATACAATAAAAAATAAATAAATAATATTTCTCAAAACCACCATTTCCATGTAAAATTTGAAACCCCTTTCGATTATAAAATATTTCAAATTCACATGTTTCAAAAAGAATTCCAAATCAAATTTACCACATCAATGGGATCCCCTGTTTTCTAATTTCAAAATTCTAAAATAGTTTTCCCTTCAAAAACCACTCACACAAGCTAGAAATAATCCAATAACACCACCCACATTGAAACCTTTTATATAGTGGATGCATGGTTATGCATGAGTTGGACACAAGGTTTAGTATACCACGCGCTATGAATAAACCAATAACTAGAAGCATACTAAACCATATAGAGAATATATAAATGGTATTGTATTCCTTGAATGAATACTGTGAAACACCATCACACTTAAATTGAAATCCCTCAAAACAAGCATAAACCCATCAAACCAGAAAATGTACCAACAACATAAACCCAAAATAAATATTAAAGGCCTAAAAACCAACTATCCCTAGAAACACATGGATTGAGATGAGAAATATTTCAGGACATTATTACTGCACCAACCTCTAGAGTCCATAAAATCTTATCGTTAGACTACCTGAAATTTAAAATAACAAATAACTCTAGTATCATTTTTTCATGAACTATCCAAGGTCATCCTTGAATTGAACATCATAAATGATTAGTGGAAAGGCCCAAAGGTCATCCCCAATCCCCATTGGATGATGAAAAGTGTTAGCGAATCAAATATAGATTATTGGGGAAGATTCATACCAATAATAAAAATCATAAAAACAATGTATTCAGTATAATAATAATAAAAAATCACTAAAAATAATAAATTCATAACAATATCCAAAATAAAAACTACAACCAAACTGGAACTAGACATGATCATTATGTGCCCTCTTGGTCAGAACCATCTAAAAGACCACCCTGCTACAAGGGTGAACCAAGACAATAAGTTTAACCTGGAAAATAGGTCGGGTCTACCGACATCAAGTGGTATAAGTAGGGTGTGAGCATATACCAGTTTAGAGGGTAGGCACCATAGAAATCATACATTTAATTGTAAAAAACCAATAAAAACTTGTTTTAATTTACATGTATAAAATAGTTTTTTTATTTTAAACCATAAAAATTAGCCATCCTAAAATCTAATTTCAAAAATAGAACATGGATTTCCTTTATAAAATAATTCAAATTTCAAAATTTATTTATTTTAAAAACAAACTATAAGAAAAAAACTACAAACTATATGACATCATAAATAAAAAAACAGAACTAATCAAAAGAAGCAAGGTATATCTTAAAATATTATTGCAATTAGAGAAATCCATATGAATATAGATATGAAAAAATAAATTGATCAGATTACCAATGTTCCAAAAATAGATAATGGAAAATTCAAGTTACATGTCTTTGGAATGTCTTAAAAATATCAAGAGGAAACCCTAGATATAATCAGTTTGGATCCATCTTCTGGTGTATGATTTGGTGTGTAGTCAGTCACGAACTTGGATGCTCTAAACTAGCCTCACTAGTGGAATAACCCCCCTAGAAAACAACTAACCTTAGTAAAAATATTCTATCTGATTAGGAACTAGATATTAATTATCTCTCACCCATATAGATGAATTTTAGGATCCCTTGATGATAATATAGAAGGAATTTTTTTTATTTCATAACATTCTTGAAATTAACTATAACCCACAAATGCCAAAATTCATGCCTTTTCCACTCCAAACACCATCTATGTGATGAACCTCTCAAAACACAGGACTACCATAGGGGTGCCTATCACATTAAAAACATTTATAAAGTTCCATAATGGCCTAAAATTATTTTAATTCCAAATAATTTATAGGAAACACTTAAGGGTTCCAAGATGGCCTTATGTTTCTAATAGTTTGGTATCACTTTCCAAACACATCTAAAAGTACCAAACATGCATTAGCGTTGAAATCCAAACAACTATTTTGGAAAAAGTATTCTTCAAAAACCATGTTATTCATTTAATTATTCATTTTAAGGTGAAAATGGTCCTTTGGAACAAATTTTGGGAAACACACAATTCCAAAGATTCAAACGGGCTTTTGGAGAAAACATCAGAAGAACCATACTTGAAATCATAGGTGAAAACTTCTGGAAACTAAGAAAATGATTTGAGATAAATAATGTTTTAGAAAACATACATTCTACGGATTTTATATTTATATTAGTGTACACATTTATATGTTCACCTCATGCACGTATGGATATTGACATATCACACTATCACATATATAGGTGACCATAAAAATTCCAAAGGTTTGACAAGTAATAAAAAAATGGAAGTAAAACAAAGAAACATAATTTTTTTCACATAAGAACCAAAACCATAATGATTTATAATATGCATTCAAAGAACAATTCCACTTGAAACCCAAACTTATCAAAAAATTTACAAGGCTAAACAACACTTTAAACTCCCAAATCTATTTAAAATCCCACATGGAATTTTATCAAACATCTAGAATGCATACACATCAAATAAATATAGTAATAACTATAAAAATAATTTTAAAAAACCATTTTATTCAAACCAACAACATATCAAATCCATAAAATTTAATCTTTATAGACCAAAATCATGAATAAAACAACCAAAATTCCTTTGTAAAATCTCAAGCACTATATGGAATGTTCCAAAAAGGAAATGGGTAGAAACACCTACCTAAATTGTGTGAGAACATTATGAAACTATGGAAGAGATAACAATAAAGTCCAAGAACTAAACCATGCACCCTATCATTAAATGATATAACTCACATGATCCAACCCTAAATTAGGGGTTTGGATAAGAGATAATCAATCAAAGGATATAAGAAGAAACTAGAGGGAAAAAATAAAGGAGGATGATAAGGCTAACCAAAGGTGAAAATTCACCAAATCTGTTAGAGAGGAAACTAAAAATATAAAAAAAATGGAGAGGGGGATTTTGGGAAAAGCTACTAAAGTCCCATATAATGAATTAGTGTGGGAGGAGACAACCCTTTTGGGGTTTTAATTTTACAAGGGGAAAACATGTAATTTCACATTTTATGGATTATGGGAAAGATTCATAGTTTACCAAATAATGAACCAACCTTTCACACACTACTAGAATGGTATATAATCCTTGCATAGTTTGGACACATTGTTTGGTAAATATTGTTCTATCATTATACCCTTTTTGGAAAGACAACCAAACTCACATGGGAAGACTACATGGTGTGTTGAACTCTAAGAGAAGTATTCAAAATGGGGTTTTCATGATTGTGGACACCCATAAATTCTTGTTGAAAAGTTTATTCTAACTGTGAACTTCCTGTACATTGGGTCTCTAATACACAAGAAAGCCACAAAGTTAGTATTGATACTAGCATTGTTTGGGGAAAATTGTTTGCTTCAGGTGAAAGAGAATCCATGTAAGAATTATTTTAACTAAAAAATTTCTATTGATCATGTAGTCTCATAGTTTCCATCTAACACATTCACCCTAGCTGTGAACAGAGAAAAAATATACCGAAAGCTTCAAAACTCAAAATTTTCTTTGGGAACTCAACCCAAAGAGTAACAACAAGATCAAAACTAATAAAATAAATAAAATAATTTATAAAACCATGTTTTTGATGTGATAAAGAAAAAGATAAATAAATCATTTGTGATATGTAGGAATCAGACACACCAATGTCTGATACACAGTGTGACCAGTAGGACTCAAAATGTTAGTTTTACGTTTAAAAATGACATTTTTTCTACAAATGTGTGTCACCAAATTAAAACTAACAAAACAAAGTCAAATTTTATATATACATTAGTAAAATGATTTATAATTCATTTTTGACGAGCATGAATTGGTAACATTTAAATATGACACACGATGTGATTGGTATGACTTGAAGCATGTGTTATTATTTTAAAAATGACATTATAGTTAAAAATGTGAGTTACTCACTAAAAACCTAGAAAAAACAATCATATTGTCTTTATATTTTAATAAAATAGTCCATAAATCATTTTTTATGTGTAGAAATTAGTTTCACATCAATCTGACACACGGTGTGGCTTCTATGACTCAAAGTGACTCTTTTCATTTAAAATTGATATTTTAGTTCAAATAACATGTAGCATAATAGATAAAATGTTCTTATATTGTCTTGATACGTTTTTATAATGATCCATATATTATTTATGATGTATGGTAATCAACCACACATTAATTCGACATACGGTGTTCATGATATGAATCAATGTGTATGGTTTCAGTTTAAAATTGACATTTTATTAATTCATTGTTTCATATTTTATTTTAATTAATTTGTTTGTAGTATTAAAAATATAATAATTTTTTATATAGGTACTGTCTTTTTCTGTTGATTATGTTTTATTTTCCACAACTAGAAGCATGATCAAGCTCATTCGATATTGGGTCGGGGTCCAAAGGCATTGAAACATTAATGGTTTTGGATATGATGATGTTTGTGAAAAATTGTATATACAAATGAAAATGTAAAATCCAATGATTGAAATTTTAGTAATATAGAATTTTTATCCATGTATTTATGATGTAAATTTAATTGAAATTAAATTTTTTATTTTTTATGTAGTGCCCGGTAATTTTAATAGCACACTACAACAACATGGATTTGTGTATATTCTACCACAAGTTTATGACATTGAATTTAAGATGTTGCTTGAAATATATATTAATTATAATTATTGTAGATCAGGGTTATTTGTACCATCATACTATAGTTTTAGAATAAATATTTTATGAGAGGGTTATTACATTGAAAAATTGGTATATTTATGATTTAAATTAATTAACGGATTTTGAATATAATATATAGAAGTAACAATAAATTTATAATTAATTTAAAATATATTTCTTTTTATTAAAGAATTATGAAAAAATATATTTTATTTATTATACAAGAAATTGGGTTTAGTTTTTATAGTTTTCATGATTGGGGAAAAAAAGAGAGAGAGAAGGTTTCTTCAATATTAAAAACTAAAATGATTGGAAAAAATATAGGCCAATATAATGGTCATTATTAGTAAAATTGGGTACACCCTCCCTCAATATTAAAAAGAGAAAACCATTATAAATTTGTCTCTTGAATATGTGGGTAAAACAAGTCACAAAATACAGTACATAAAGAAAAAAAATGTAGACGATGTTGAAGTTGATTTGATGCTGAAATGAGAGGAGGCCCTTGACTTTTATAGGTTAATGCTATCCCTTCTCATCCACACTCTCTTTTCTCCTATTGGTTGGTGGGGTTTCCCACCCACTAAACCTACCACAATGCATATTATCACCCGCCTCACTTGAAAGAGTAAGGGGAGATCACTTTCTGTGTAAAATAATGGGTTGTTGACACATATACCACTATGATATTTACTGAGAAGAAATCACACCTCCACATATCCTTTCTATCAACCAAATATGTTGCTCATGTATCTATGAGGCCACTTGAGGATGTCCATCATATGAACTTATCAGATTTAATCACCTAAATCATGATAGATTTTATTTTTTTGTGAATTTTATACAGGTCCACACTTCCTTCCTCTAACACGTCTCAAAAAATGTGATATTGTACCCAAATGTGATTTTTCTAAAATGTAAAGATGTATTCCTTGAAATTTGAAGGGTTCTATGATTTTCAAAATCTAATCTAATATACCTCTTTTTTCCTTATTATTCCATAATAACTTTCTCTTCCAAATATTCTCTTTTCAAGCATGTGCAGCTTCTATCTACTCTGCCTCTATCATGGATAAATAAAAAACTAACTATAAATTTGAATTACAGCACATAGTTCCTCTAGTAAGAGTAAACACATAACTAGTAGTATATTTCCTCAATTTAGAATCACCTATAAAGTATGAATCAATATAACCTCTAATAGAAAACTATGATCCACCAAAACATAATGTGACATCTGATGTATCCTTATTATATCTCAAGACCCTCTTAATTGTTCTCCAATTATCCCATACCGAATTCTATATGTATAGACTTACTAATCCCACTACATGTGTAATATCTGGTCTATTTAATACCATAGTGAACATCACACTCACTACTATTGATGCATATGGTACTCAAGACATTTGTATCCTATCTAATTCACTTCAAGGATTCATCTAGTAGAAAACATGAAATTATTAGGATGTGGGGTAGATATTGGCTTACAGTTCTGCATATTGAATCATTTCATGAATTTTCATAAGTAATTCTGTTGAGATACCCAAATCTTCCCATCATCTTGATAAATATACATCTCATAAATCTTGTTTGTCGGTTATAAGTCCTCCATATCAAACTCCCTAGCCCACTATGCTATCATCTCTTGGATTTTAACATTTTTGGGTAGTGCAACCAATATTTCATCCACATAAAGTAGAAGAATTATGAAATCATTAAAATTAAATGAAAAAAAGTATTCCTTGAAATGTGAAAGGTTCTATGATTTTCATAATCCAATCTAATCTACCTTTTTCTATCTTTGTTATCCTATCATAACTTTATCTTCCAAATAGCCTCTTTTCAAGCATGTGTAGCTTCCATGTACTCTGCCTCGATCATGGATAAATAAAAAACTGACTATAACTTTGAATTACAGCACATAGTTCCTATAGTAAGGGTAAACACACAACTAGTAGTATATTTCCTCCATTTATAATCACCTACAAAGTATGAATCAACATAGCCTCTAATAGAAAAATATGATCCTCTAAAACAAAATGCAACATCTGATGTATCCTTAATGTTTCTCAAGATCCTCTTCATTGTGCTCCAATGATCCCGTATCGAATTCTCCATGTATAGACTAACTAATCCCACTACATGTACAATATCTGTTCTATTTCAAACCATAGTGAACATCACACTCACAACAATTGATGCATATGGTACTCAAGACATTTTTATCCTATCTAATTCACTTCATGGATTAATTTAGTGAAAGAAAAGAAATTATTATAATGTGGGGTAGATATTAGCTTACGGTCTTGCATATTGAATCATTTCAAGAATTTTTATAAGTAATTATTTTGTGATACCCAAATCTTCCCATCATCTCGATAAATATACATCTCATTAATCCTGTTTGTTGGTCACAAGTCCTCCATATCAAACTCCCTAGACAACTATACTATCGTCTCTTAGATTTTATCATCGTTGGGTCATGTAACTAATATTTCGTCGACATAAAGTAGAATAATTATGAAATCATTACAATTTAAACCCATGAAATAAGCACAAGTATTTGATTGAATTATATTGTATCCAATGGTCATGATATAGGAATTAAATCACTTGTACCAACACCTCAGTGACTGTTGGAGACCATACAGTGATTTGTTCAACCTAAAATCCAAGTTTTCTTTTTTTACTTATTCTATAAATTCTTAAGGTTGGAGAATATATATATATTTATAAATATCACTATATAGAAACCTAGTATTAACATATTGCTTCTCTAGATGAAAATTTTATGTTTCAAACATCACCAAAGCTACCCAAATAGTCTATTGCCTAAAAACATGGGAAAATATTTTATTGAGATCAATACCTATATTCTAAAAATATATAATGATTTGAAATCATATATACTTTTTTTCATTTTATTAATGATTATCCATATTTTACTCAATATTGCACCAAGTATGTGTTATTTATTGTAAGAAATAGGTTTCCATGATTTCAATGTAAAAAATGTTTAAAAGGACCAAAATAATCATTACACATCATGAAAAAAACATACAGAACATGTTTCCATCTTTCATATCATGTGAAAAGTCCTAAAACATGGTGTGAAAGAATTATAAGAAATGAAGAGATTACACAATATGATTTTACAATACATGTTTTGTAACGTTAGAATATCAATTTTCATTTTAAATATCCAGAATAATGGATGATACACATCATGAAGATCCAATAAACATTCTAAAATAAGTCAATTTCCAAATATCAATGATTTAGGATGGAATTCGTGTGACATTTATGCAAGATTAAAAAAATTTGTAGAAAAAATTGGATCAAAATTACACGATGTGAGTGTTAGAGTTAGTGTCCTAGAGCCAACTATTTTTTCGTTCATTACATGGAAATTTAATTTATTTAAATATTAAAGATCTTATGACATATTGTTCATTGTTCTTCATGACTATGATTTAATAATGTCATAGAGTATTTGTTTAATTGATAATGTAATTGAAGTTCTCCAATATGATGAGAACCTTTAAATGATATGAAAATATTCTAAAATATAGTTTTGTGGTTGAATGACATACTATGATGGGGCGCATAGTATACAAACCATCATGTGTGAGTACTTGTAAGCATATGAGACATTCTCTCATGATTTTCCCACTTGTTAATCTCCAAGATGAGAGATTATGAGAACAGACCCACCAGTATGAATTCCACATGTTTTGGTGTTATCAGATGTTCCTATATGAAAGCATGTGTAATGGTCCTTAGATTACCATTAATATGTGTCATGACTTGCACACGTTGATTTATTGATGAAAATCGTCAAGCCATATGTTGGCTGGATGTAGGGTACATTGGGTGTGTCACAAGTGGCATGATATTAATGGATAAGTTGAGAAATGATTTGTCCCTTCCATTTAGGGAAGTTGATATCTCTGACCATTGATTGAAATAGAACCGTCGCATGAAATTACATTTCCATGGTGTAACGACGAGTTTATTTCAAGTAGTCAATGAATAATGTATCAATCATAAATGATGGTGAAATTATCATGAAACCTTCATGATGAAATATTAAGATAGAGGGATTATATTATATAGTGAGTGTTCATATGTGGATTTTCTTTTTTTAACTATAACTTATTTCTCTTGGGTGCCTTAACCCATTGGAAGATAGTATTCTTAGACTTTAGGCAAGATGGCATAATGCCAATGAGAAAAAATTCTCAGGGGTCACACAATATGTGTTTTTGATGGTCTTGATTAAATTCTATTATAATTAAATTAATGAAATAAAATTTACTCTCAAGAATATGGAATAATTTTATTCATGCTAAAAATATCGCATAAATTAAATAAATATTTATTTAATTTATTTTCAGTAAAAATATAATTATTTACATTATTGAACATTTAATAAATATTTCTTTACTTGTTTGTGAATAAAATATTTGTATAAGAAAATTAATTATTTATTTATTCATTCGGGTGTTCAATAAATGGAATTGGAGTTCAAATAGACCAAGGCCAGCATGATAGTAAAATATTTATTTTCAAGATTGAAAATAATTATTTAACTAGTTGGCACAAATTTAATTAATAAAAATGTTGCTATTGTTTTATGATGCCGGATTTTATTTATAATTATGTTTCATGTAAGTTGGTACACCATAAATAATGACGTGGTGTTGTTATTAAGATAATGGGTTTTCTATATTCTTTTGAATGTATTTCATTGATGTTACATAATTAAATATTTTAACTGATTCTCCATGTCAATATATAGACATGTATGTCTATTGTGCCATGTACTAAACTACATGTCTGGTGAATTGAGAATTGTTGAATCAAACAATTCCTATCTTGAATCATCTTCCCTCTCCTCTCTAGAATGAGGTACATTATTCAAGTTCTAAGAACAAGTGATCAAGAACGACTGACACAAGACACTAACTTCACCGTGCTATCACCTAGAGATTGAGTGGTCTCGATTAGAGGACATCATAGCACATGTGCATCTTCGCTAGAGGGATTATGGTTTGGATCCTCTCAATCACAATGAGATAATCCAAAAGGGTCATTCTAGATGATCAACATCATCATTGAAAAAACTATCAGAGATCTGGGTATTCTTTTCTTTATATAATTAATTAAATTAATTATAAACATTAGGTTCAAGATCCTTTCTCTCGTGGATCTGGAGCCTTTATTATTTTTTCTAAATAATTGATTTTAACCCATGGATACTAGTGTTCATCGTCGTATTGATCGTGGATTGATCATTGATTATAAAAAAGGAAAATTTGGGCCCCACCGAACACTACACTTCAGCTGTGTCCGAATACTTCATGTGGTATCAGAGTGAGGTCATCATCATTTATAACTATTTAATTATTGTTTATAGTTTACACTTTAATAATTTAGTTTTCCAATTTTTGGTTTAATTGTTTTTGTAATATGAAATTTTGAGATATGTTCTTTGTTTTCTTCTTTTCTCACAGATTTCACAGAAAAGAATTAGTTTTGGACTAAAATTAAAAAGAGAAACTCATCAGGAGGCATTGACAATTCTACCCATGTGACATGAATATACAGGCCGTGTTTTCGAATCTACATGCCATATTCTCTTCCATTCACTTCATGTAATCCAGACTACATTCCATGTAGTTGTGTTTTACACACATGGAGTAATTATGAAATTAATCAATTCGTGTGCATATATTACACGCAGTGTAATTAATTTTACACTGTGTATTGACCGAGATAGATAGACACACTCTTACCGGATTACTTTCCATGTGGCCAACTACAGACAGAGTGTAGTCCCTATGGGTCATTGGAGAATCCAGGAATCCCATACAAGGATTGTGCTGACTGGTAACCGTGTAACATAGAGAAAACAAGATGTGTGGCCCATTGTACATGCCATGTACAATAATGTTTCTGAAGTATGCCTCACACATCAAGTCCCTAGGCATGTACTTCAGGAAAGATGGGGAACTTAGTACATGCTGTGTAGTCGGAACTACATGATGTATACTTCACCATATTACACAAAGATAAATCTTTAAGGTTTTTGTAATGTTCATAACTACTTATCAAGTATAAATCGTACTACTAGTTTTTACTCTATACGTTGAAGCATCATGTATTCCATGTGTCCTAAGAGTAAAATAGTATATTAATATAATACATATTTTGTAGATTCAAATAGGTATTCACCATGTTACATCTAATGTGTATTTATGTAAAAGTATGATAATCTTAACAAAATTTAGAAAAAGAATATGATAAAAGGATTGATTAATTAAATATAATTATTAATCGATTAGAGCATGATTTATCTAAATAAAAACAATTAAAGAGTTCAATTCTAGTTTTATTAAATGTGTTACTCTTTTCATGTATGTGGATGATCATGAGAAAGAACCGACTTTGTATGTGATTCATTTCCCTTTTAATTTATTTGTTAAATTTATTTTTTCCATGTGGTCCATATATCCTTATTAATATTTATGAAATTCATGCCCATGGATTATTTTATGTAAATTCATTTTTACCCCTCACCTTCATGTGAGTTAAAAAGCATACGTAAAAGATTGAGCAGCCAAGACAGGGGGAGGTTTTTTCTTGAGTCGAAATGAAATAAATCCCATGAGATAAGAATGTGGACAAGTGGAAAGCTGTAAACATGAAACCAAAAGGTTCAATGTATTTCTTCCATGGTTCAAGGTTAGTTTTTCAACCACTAGATGAAATAAAAACTAAAAAATCTCATGATAATTACCTTTACTTTATGTTATTTCTATTAGTTTCATGGTTTTTTCATTGTATCACATAATTAATGAATTAACAAGCACAAAAGATGGATCTGAAATAAACTAGGCTTAAGTGTAATTATTATCAATACATGGTTAATTACTTATGTAAGTTACACATAATATTAAAAAACATATGATAAGGATAATAATCAATTTACACATAATAGATAAAAAATCCCTCAATAAAATATTAAGTCAGACTAAGCCTCTCGTTAGGGGGTTAAGGGAAAACATAATAAAACTATGTGTTTGACCAACCCTTGTTTGGATACATAATTTTATAAAGGCATACCTTATGATTTTTTTGGGTTGACATAACCATATTACATCAAGAGGAGTAGACCATTCTAGATTTGGTGTAATATTGGAAGCAAAAGTTGAGGAAATCCAAGTCAATATTTCAGGATTGTGGATTACACTCAACAGATCAAGGAGCTGCTAGCCAGTTGTTGAGAATGACCTTCCTACCCAATTACCTTCAAATATCTTGACCAACCCTTGTTGGGGTTATGTGAAAGGGAATTTGAATCCATGCCACTAGAATGTCATTGACACTAGACGTTCTAAGTTCAATGGTGAGGGCCATTGGGACATGATAAAATAGTGGGAGTGTTAATAAAATTAATTTATTATTTCTCATAAAATGTGATCAATAATGTAATAACGGTATGCACTTTTTACTATAGAATAAAATGACAAGTTCTTCAACCACACTATCATAGTGATCAATTCTAGATAGAGACAGAATCCTCACCGTTATTAACTTCAAGGAATAGTTTATATTCCTTTAGGTTATTATAATCCCTAAAAGGATGTCTTATGTTCTGGGGTCATCGTTATCTAATCTGCCTTTGCATAAGGTGAGTGACTAATATTTCCTTACCTACGATCAATATATGAATTAATAAGTCAATGTTCAATGTTTTTTTTCTATCATCAATGTTAAGTGATCTTATGAAGTCTCATGAAAACATGGATGTATATAGAATGTCAGATCACCTTTGTGGTCTTTACGATGTGTGATCAAGACAAAAAAAGGTTTAAGATATCTATGGCACTCTTTTAGAGTAATCTTGGAGATGGTGCCCCAGCTGGGCCTCATGTGGTCAAGTTCATTAGAGACATTGAGACCCTGTAGGTTCTTGGGTTTAAACTCCTCGATGAACTATGCACTGATCTCATTATCGCATCACTCCCTAAGAACTTCTCCAACCTTATTTTAAATTTCAATATGAACAACATTGAGAAGTTTATATCTGATCTTCTTCTCCCCATTCTCTAAGTGGACAAGTATATTAAGCATGAAAATCCTTTTTTCCTTATTGTAAATAAGAGGAAATAGAAGGAAAAGATCTTTAAGCCCAAATATTCTTCATGCACTTCCCAAAAAAAGAAGATCAAAGGGGGGAATGGTAATAAGAGAAAATTTGTTTTTCATGTGGCAAGAAGGGCCACTAGAAGAAAAACTCCACCTAGGCAAAGATGTAAGGGGAATTTTTAGGTGCTTTTGTTATCGAGTTCAATTTCTCTATTTCTAAAAACCGGGTATTGGATACAGCTTGGGGTGATCACACATGTATTCAAATACAACAACCAATTAGATTTAGGAAAATTGACTGAGGGAAGGTATATCATTGTGTAACCAACAAATCTAGACCTACTATTGTAGATATTGGATAATTCCACCTATTCTGTCCAACTAGGTTGATATTTTTGTTTAAGGTTTGTTTTTATGTGCCTTATATAACCAATAATATATTTGTATATCCATACTAGATATAGATAGATTTGTTTTCATGTTTGGAAATGATTGTTCCTCCTTTTACAAAGATAGCATTTTTTTGGTAAGGAACATTTAAACAATGGTATTTACAAGTTGAATTACACAAACCATGTAAAGGAAATCGACAACAATGATACTTCACATGAATCATACCACATCCAATTTTGGCATCACTGAAAAGGTCATGTAAATGAGAAGCACTCAACAAAGTTACATCAAGATGGATATTTAGAAACTTTTGAACCACATGGCGTACGTCATGTGTGTTTATAATGAAAAATTTCCAGATCCCTGTTTAGTGGGAAACATGAAAGGAAAAAATGGATTCTTGAATTTGTACATACTAATGTGTGTGGATCATTTCCAAATGAACCAAGGGGTGGGTAATCATAAATCATAACTTTTACTGATGATTTTAGTAGATATGGATATATCTACTTAATAAGTTATAAATCAGATTATTTTGATAAATTCAAAGAATAACAAAATAATGTTGAGACCCATTTTGGTAAGAAGATTTAGAAACTCCACTCAAACTAGGTTGGAGAGTATCTTAATCAAGACTTCACTGATTATTTATGAATATTTGGGATCTTATCCAAACTCACTCCTCCTTGCACGCCTCATTGGAATGGTGTAAGTGAAAGGGAGAACCACACCTTTTTGGACATGGTGAGATCAATGATGAGTCATTCAAGTCTACCAATATCATTATGGGGATATGCATTATAAATAGAGGTATACATACAAAACCAAGTACCCACTAAATCGATAAATTGTATTCCATATGAGATTTGGAGTAGATGAAAAGCCATGTTATCAAATTGACATGTGTGGGGTAGAGAAGCCATTGTTAAGGCCATTTAATGTAACGAAATTACACCCCAAGGAACAAGGTATTCCTTTATAGGATACCCCAAGGAAAAAAAGGGATACTACTTATGCAATCCCTAAGAAAAAAATAGTTATAGTGGAAAAAGATCCATATTCCTTGAGAGGGAACACATGACCAAAAGGGTTTGTTTGAGAGAGATAGACTTCGATGAATTCAAGGATCAATGTATACAAGAGTTGGTATAGGAACAGATTCTACAAATCCCTACGGAAGAAGAATAAATTCCAGAGACACATATACTACGTAAGATTACAATAGAGGATAGTGAAACGGAACAGTTTGGCTTTCTAGTTACCGAGGATGGTGACTGATTATTGGTTGATAATAATGATTCTCTAACCTACAAGGAAGTAGTAAGTGGAATAGATGTTTCCATGTGGAAGGAATCCATGAATTCTAAAATATATTCCATGTATGAAAACCATGTCTAGACTTTGGTATATTCTCTAGTTGATGCAAATATTGTTGGTTTTAAATGGTTATTCCCAAAGAAACTAGACATGGAAGGGCAAGTGAGTACTTATAAGGCATGGCAGGTTGTAAATGTGTTTAAACAACATCAAGGAATTGACTATGATGATGCATTTTTACCAGTTACATTGTTGAAATCCATCAAAATTCTATTTTCCATTACTTCTTACCATGAATATGAGATTTGGAAACAGGTTTTCAAAATATCCTTCCTTAACAGGAACATTAAAGAAGATGTATACATGGCACCACCTTAAGGGTTTGTGACACTAAAATATGCCAATATGGTATGAAAGTTGTAGAAATCCATTTATGGATTAAAGAAAGCATACATGTCATGAAACATTTATTTTGATGAATCCATAACTAAATTTGGTTGTATTAAGAATTAATGTGAGCCTAATGCCTACAAATGATTTAGTGGGAGTATGATCATTTTACTAATAGTATATTTTGATGACATATTACTTATTAGAAACAAGATTCTAGTCCTATAGTCTATTAATGCATGGTTGAATCAATGCTTCTCTACGAAGGACTTGGGCAAGGTAACATATATTCTTGGGATCAAGATCCATTATGATAGTTTTAAGAGATTGATTGGCATAAGTCAAAGTACATACATAGAAAAGATACTGAAGAGATTCAGTATGGAACAATCCAAGAGGGGATAATTTCCATCATCACTTAGAATTCATCTTTCTAAGAAAACTTGTCCTCAAATATATGAGGAAATAGATAGAATGGAAATTACTCTATATGCATTAGTGATTGGGTTAGTCATGTATGCCATGCTATGTACTAGGCTTGACATTTCATACACAGTGAGTGTGGTAAGAAAATATCAAGCTGACTTAGGTGACTACCAATGGATGGTAGTCAAGAATATCCTTATGTATCTGAGATATACTAAGGAAATTTTCTTGGTTTATGTAGGATATGAGGAACTAGCCATTAGAGGATATGTAGATACTCATTTCCAGACTAATTAGGATGAAATGATGTTGAAAACGGGATACATCTTACCTATGAATGGAGGTGTTGTGATCTAGAAGAGATAAAATCAGTGTGTGGTCACAGATTCTAAATTAGAGTCTGAGTATACCATTTCTTAGGATGTAGTGAAAGATGCTGTTTGGATGAAACAGTTTATTCTGGAGTATTATGTGGTACCTAACAGTAAAGATCCCATCACACTCTATTGTAAAAATACTATAGCTCTAGCTCTCACAAAAGAGACTTGGTAATATCAACGAGTGAATGAAATACTTTGGATGTATCATCTCTTTGGGGAATTTTCTTTTAGAAGTGAAGTTACAGTGTAAAATATCTCCATCGAAGACAATGTGGTAGACCCCATGACTAAATCCTTGACTCACCAGAAACATGATCATTATGTGAGGTCTAGCGTACTGAAATTAATATGTCATTGGATCTAGTAAAAGTGGGAGTTTGTTATAGTTAGTGTCATAGAACCAACTTTTTGTACGTAGATTACATGGATATTTAACATATTTATATATTAAACATATTATTATATATTGTTCATTATTCTTCACGACTATGATGTAATAATGTTCTAGGTTATTTATTTCATTGATATAGTCATGTTTGTTCCCTACTATGATGAGAACCTTGAAATGTTGTAACAATGTTATTAAATATAGTTCGATGGTTGGATTAAACACTATGATTGAAGACATAGTATAAAGACTTACAAGTGAGAGTACTCATAAGAAGATGAGATTTCCTCTCATGAAGTTCTCACTTGGTAATCTTCAAGATGTAAGATTATGAGAATAGACCAGCTAGTAGGAAATCCACATGTTTTAGTGTCATCAGATATTTCTATTTGAGAGAATGTGTAATAGTTCTTATGCTTTAATATTATCATTAATACGTTTCATGACTCACACGCATTGATTTACTGACAAAAACCATCATGCTATATGTTGGAGGGAAGTATGGTACATTGGGTGTGTCATGAGTATCATGTTATTAATGGATAAATCAAGGAAGCATTTTTCCCTTCTATTAATGGTTATTGATATCTCGACCATTTGATTGAAACAAAACTGTCAAATGAAATCCCATGTCTATGGTGTAATGATGAGTGCATTTTAGGTAGTCCAAGAATGGAATATCCAGAAAAAAGGTTGATGACACTATCATGAAACCCTCATGATGATATATTGAGAGAAAGGGATTACATTACATAATGAGAGTTCATATATGGATGTCATTTTTCTTACATTAAGTTCCTTCTCTTTAGATCCATGACCTGTTGTTGGATAGTACTCTTGGACTTTAAGAAAAAACACCTAATTCCATTGAGAAATAATCCTAGAGGGTCACACAATAATTTTTTTATGGTCTTGGTTAAATCCTATTTGAATTTAATTAATTAAATAAATATTATTCTCAAGACCGTGGAATAATTTTATTGAAGTTAAAATAATCCATAAATTAAATAAATATTTTTCACCAAATTGTGAGTAAAATATATTTATTTAATTTATTAAACATTTTATAAATATTTATTTACTAGTTTGTAAATATATTATGTATTTAATATAATAAATTATCTATTTATTTATTCAGGAATATCAATAAATTGATGTGAAGTTTGAGTGGACCTTGGCCAGTCTAGTAGTAAAATAGTTATTTTCAACATGGTGAATAATTATTTAAATATTTTTCACATGTTAAAAATAACTTTAATGCATCTATTATATGGTGATGCAGAATTTTATTTATAATTCTGTTATGCACTAGTTGGTGAACCATAAATAATGACATGGTATTATTTTTTTGATCATGGGTTTTCTCTAAGGTTATGAATGTATTTAATTACTGGTACAAAATTAAATATTGAAACTGAAGCCCCATGTTGATAAATAGTCAAGTACTTCTATTGTGCCATGTACCAGATGGCATGCAGGGTGAATTGAGAATTATTGAGCCAAAAAATTTCTCTCTAGAATCCTATTCCCTCCCCTCTTAAGAAAGATATATGTTCTTCAAGTCTAAAGAACAAGTGATCGAGAATGATCAACACAAGACCCTTGTTTCGACGTGCTATCACCTAGAGAATGAGTGGTGTCGGTTGTAGGCCATCGCAGAATGTGTGGACCACCTCTAGATAGATTCTGGTTTGTACACACACAAGTGTAACTAGACAATCCTGAAGGGTCATTTCAGGTGATCAACAACATCAATGATGAAAGAAATGAAGATCTAGGTTTTCATTTCATTAGAAAATTAATTAAATTAATTATAAATATGATGTGCAAGATCCTTTCACTGTTGGATTTGGCACCTTTCTTCATTTGTCTAAATATTTAACTTTAATCAATGGATACTATCTTTCATCGTTGTATTGATCAGAGATTGTTCTTGGATTACGGGAAAAATAGATGGGGCCCACCCAACATTGCACTTTCTCTGTGTTTGGATCCTTTAGTGAGTACCCATTGCATGTCATGTAATATACCGATTATTTACCTACAACATGTGCACAGTAGAAAAAATGTGACTAACTTATTCAACTTCTATTGTTTTTCTATCATTGTTTCTTTTACTCTCTCTCTCTCAGATGAAAGTTTCATTGATTCCTTTCACTATTTAACATCTATTCAAGTATTGTGAATTGATCCTTCAAAGAATTCTTCATTCTTTCACATCTCCCCACTGAGTTATGTGCATTCTCCATTTCAATATCCAATTGATAAAGAAACCCCTACTTCATTCTTCCCTTTTCTTATATCAATTAATTATTTGGTTGGAGATATGGTTGATTTGAGGTTTAAATTGTTTAATCTAGAATGATTGATATTTAATAGCTTGATCATAATTGTTATTGGTATGTTGATTAAGTTTTCAATACTTTATGCATTTTGGATTAATTCTACCATGGGTGGATAAACCATCTAAGGTAGGGGTCGAGAGTAGGGTGTATAAATTTAATGAATATTTAATTCTCAACTTGGAAACCCTAAGGATAATAATACGATTGAACAAATTTTTTTATCTAATTTATTTTTGAATCCATGACCGAAGTAATTTTGAATAGACGCCCCTAACGTCATTGGAGTATAATAGGATATGAGAAATAGCCTATGATATTTTCTACCTTAGAAGACATGAATAATAATATCCATGTTTTAGCTATCTCCAGACCAAGGAATAGTTTCCTCTTAAATAGATCTATTTGTTTTAACCATGGTCTACTAGAGACCTTTGATTACTTCATAGCCTAAACCAGAGGATCATAATAAGAAATATTTATATTATCCTTGAACTTGAACCCGAAAATTGATCATGATCCCTTCCATCTCTCTGATCTTAAACCCCAATTCCATTATCATTAGTCATTCCAAAACTCAATAAACATGTTAGGACTCCTACGTATCAGTTTAGAAGCTTTATTTCCTATCTTCCATCTCATTTACACATGGGATTGACCCTGTACTATCACTATACTAAATCTCAGTAGCTAGTTTAGTTTGGGAAACAATAAATATAATTTAGAAGTAACCCATGTGAATTAAACTATGCATGTGGGTGTGTTAAATTTTGGTTCCATTGTCGAGGAATAATTGAAAGCTGTGCTTCTCATGGAAACCTATGGTATGAACCCATGAATTCCTCACCCATTCCCCCAGTCTATTATATTTTCATCAAATTTCCCTTATCTTTTTGGACACCCCTGTATCCATTTCATTATATCATAGTGAAAGAATCAGGTTCCTTTGACTCATTGAAATAACCTTGATGCACAAGAACATCATATCTTTGAACCAAAATTCAAAAGGCACATCTCTACATGCTTCCGTTTAAAAATGGATGACCACAGTAATCCCACTGTTCCAAACCAGCCAAACATGCAAAACATGAATTGTACATTACATGGATATCATCATATACATCAAGAATGAAATATCATGGATTATGGACTTCCTTCAATCCAATGTGCTACACCCAGAATTGTATTCCTTCATGTTCAAGAAAATACATTTTAGATCAAACCTAGACTCATTCAAATGATCCCCAATATGGGCCAGTTTAGTGGACTTAAAAGTGAAGATCTCCATGAACATATCTGAAACAGTATGGAAATCTATGATACCATTCACAATAAGAGAGTATCTTATAATGTTATAAGACTAAGAGTCTTTCCCTTTTACCTGTGATTCCAAGCTAAGGTTTGGCTCTAATTTCAAGCTCCCAAGTCCTTCATGACTTGGAAATATTTGTCAATAAAATTTATGGACAAGTACTTCCTACCTATCCATACTTGAAAATTATAGAACAACATCTAGAATTTTTATCAAACTAATATAGCATCAGCTTGGGAATCATGAGAATGTTTCAAGGAACTCCCTCATAAGTAACCACATTAGAGGATTGATATGTGAATAAAACTCCAAACATTTTATCAAGGCCTCCAACCAAATTCTCTCACAGTCATTGATGTCGTCGCTGCTAGAGGGTTGATTTTTAAAACACCCAAGGTCAGCTAAGAAATTTTAGATGAAGTCTATCATAATATTAGTCTATACAAGAGTGATCATGGTCTACCATGCCATGGAATCCAACAAGATGATGTAAATACTCAACTAGCGGCATAAGTTGAGTCCTTAACCAAGATGCTTGAATCTTTTCCTCTACATTATACAAAACATACCCCTCCTAATCCTATAATTCAAATTAAATCATGTGAATTGTGTGGTGGCCCACATATATGTCATGCATTCATAGTAAGTGTTGTAAAACAACCATGAAAATATTATAATTAAATTAATTACAAATTAGAAAAATCAATAATTTCAACAACCATAGTTTTATTATCAAAAGAGGCATGTGAAACAATGATATAAAAATAATCAAGGGTACTAATTGAAAAGAAGTGGTCAAGAACCATTCAAGAACCAAGGACTACATGGATACCCACAAATGAATCATATTCCTAGACCACATCAATAAGAAATAAAATAACCCTTCCATCCTAGAACACAACAACAATTTAAACTAGAGCCCCCAAGACCTATACAACCAGACATACCTCTTCAAAAAAATATTGAAAATATACTTTCAACCTTTTTCCAAAGGGAGGATCAGAAGATGACCACCCAAGAGACTGAAAATTATAATCAAAGGGATGCTCTTCATAACCTCAAGCATAAAATGGGTTAGATCACAAATACCTTATTAGATTTATTTCTAGATACTCTACACTGTAATATTGAGACATACCCAAGAGAAGAGGAAAGAGTAGTGGTTCTAAGGATTGAAAAAGTACTGTAATTTTAACAACAATACAGAGGATAAGAAAAACAATTTTTGTAAACCAAAGACCATACAATGGTCATATAAGAATAAAATGTGGAAAAAAAACTAAAAAAAATTCAATTAAATAACAAACCAAAGAAGATTTCTACATAGTGAAACGACCTTATAAACCACATATTCCTTTACCAGAAAGTGAGAAGAATAGAAAGACTGAAGGGGAATACAAGAAACTTTTGTATATGTTCATCAAATTTTTCATCAAAATTCCATTTGTTGAGGAAATTACTCAAATGCCTATTTGTTTGAAATTTATTAAAGAGATAATTTCTAAAAAATGGATGAACTATGAGTCATAGCACTGAATGAATAATTATCTATTACTTTTCAGTATAAGATTCCATAAAAGGAGAGAACATATGAATTTCTAAATACCATGTATAATATGTGAATGTAACATCAGAAGAGACATCCACAATTTAATAGATAGCATCAAATTCATCCCGATGAGTGTGTTCTGTAAACTGGGACTCGAGGAACTCAATACAACTGTAATAAAAATATAATTGGATGACTGATTAGTAAATTATACCCAAAGACTTCTCAAGGATGTCTCATTAAAATTTGGAAAGTTCATTTTTCAGTGGACTTACTCATTTTGAACATTGAAGGGGATGGATATGTTCCAATCTTCCTCAGAAAACCGTTATTAGAAAATGGAGAGGAACAAATTCATGTTAATCAATGAAAGACCATATTCCAAGTTGGTGATGAAGAAGTTGTTTTTGAGTTGGATAAAGAAGAAAAAAATATATATGAGTCTTTGTCCTACCACACTATCTTTCTCACAGATGATAGAGATGACTAATTAATCATTGAAGAAGAGAATAATGAAATTATCCTTAGTGAGGAGGAGGAGTATGAATTTGAGGAAGTGAAATATGTAGGACCTCTTATAGGGGATAAAATACCACCTCTCATACCTCATTCCTTCACCCACCAAAAATATATTTGAAACCACTCCCCAGTACACTCATGTAATCTATTCTAAATTTTTTTCTTACACTACCATTCATCATTAATGTAGAACTGACACAGTCACAGGATGAAAAAATAATTTAAGACCTATAAATACAAAATCATTTTATTTCCTGGGGGTAGATTATATCAAACATATCAATCCTTATTCATGCACCCCTTAAATATTACTAGAGGATGGTGTCAAACCTAAATTCCAACCCTAGAGGTGACACACCCCACCAATGAAGGAGGTAGTTAAAAAATAATTACTTAATTCTATAGAAGCTAGATTTTTTTTAATTCTATAATAGAAAGTAGGTGGGTCTGATTCATGTCATACCAATGAAATGTGGTGTCACAGTTGAAAAAATGATGAAAATGAATTAATTTCAACACTCACAACCACTAGATGGGGATTATGTGTGGACTACAGAAACCAAAATGTGGAAACAAAGAAAGGCCATCTCCCCTTTACCTTTATGGATCAAATGATGAATAAAATATAAGTAAATTAATTCTATTGTTTCTTGGAAAAATATTCCAGATAAAATCAGATTACAGTCAACCAAGATGATTACTCTAAAACAATATTCACATATCCATTAGGTACCTTTTCCAATAGACATATGTCATTCGGTTTGTGAAATGAACCAACATCTTATAAAAGGAGCATGACACATATATTCAATGATATGGTAGAAGAATTATTAAAAAAAATTCTTGGACAACTTTAAAATTTATGTATGATATTTTGAGGCATCTCTTAGAAATTTTGTGTTAGTCCTATAATAGTATAAATCGAAGTGACTGGTTTTAAACTTGAGAAAATTCTACGTGATGGTTTAAAGAGGCACGGTACCTAGAAATTTTTTTACAAGGATCACATGGAAGTGAATACCACTAAAATAAAAGTGATCAATGATTTACCTAAGCCCCCAATATTCAAATACATAAGGATTTTTCAAGGTCATGCAATATTTTATTGATAATTCATGAAGGGTTACACAAAAGTTTCCCGCAAAAACAGAGGTTATTAAAGGAAACTCCATTTTAATTAACTAATGAATATCAATGGGAATTAAACACTTTAATGAAAATCCTAGTTGAAACTCCTACAATCATTTAAATAGATTAGCGAAATGTGTTTGAATTGATTTGTGATGCTTTTGATTTTATTGTTGGTGATGTTCTTGGACAACGAGTTGGTTACATATTCTATACCATCTACTATTCTAGTCACACACTAAATGAAGGGTAGGTGAACTATACATCTACATAGAAGAAGATCTTATCAGTTGTCTTTTTGTTCTTTAAATTTTACTCTTATCTAGTTTTGTCCAAAGTTATTGAGCTCACTGGACATGATGTCCTATGATATTTAATGAATAAAAATGCTGCCTAGAATAGATAGATAAGTGGATCCTATTTCTTCAAGAGTTGAAAATAATCCTCAAGGTTACAAAATAACATATAATGTTGTTACTGTCCATTTATCCTGGTTTTCATTACCACTTATAATGGACAATGACAATCTAGATATCAAGGCTGACTTCCCCAATGAAAATATCTTCTGAAAAAAGAACAATTTTGGTTTTCATATATTTGAATCTATATCCCCATGGGATTTCTCCCTCATACCTTTCATACTAGTATTGATAAAAATTTTAGTTTAACGTTAACAATACTTTTGGGATGAACCATATCTTTTTAAGATATGTATGGATGGGTTATTGTGATGTTGAATCCCAGAGGTTGAAATATCAAGTGTGTTATACATGTGTCATATATCACCAAGTGGAGGACATAATGGACCAGACCAAAGAGTAGAAAAGATATTATAAATTTTATTTTTCTTTCCCACACTAAAAAATGATCTTAGAGATTATTTTCAAAGATATGATTGGTTCCAATGAACTGGAACCATTGGAAAAAAGAAAAAAATGCCCTAAAACCCAATCATGGAAGTAAAAATATTTGATGTGTGGGGAATAGATATCTTGGGAACATATCCTAATTCACATGAAATTTTCTATATCCTTTTTTCCGCTAACTAAACTTCTAAATAGGTCGAATAGGAAGCTACAACACATGAAATGACAATCTTAAAGAAAAATGTATTTTTTATAGATTTTGATTTCCTAGACTACTTATCAGTGATCAAGGAACACATTTTACTAACCAACATATTAATGGAATTCTTGAGAAATATAGGCATAGATGTAACATACGAAAGTTGTGCCATCTAAAAACAAGAGGGAAAGTTGAATTGTAAAATGGGAATAAAAAAAATATTGGAAAAGACTATGAGCACAAGTCAAAGGGGATGGAGTCTAATGTCAGAAGATGAACTATGTGTGTACCACACGACACAAAAAAACACCCATTAAAATCACACCGTTCTGATTGATATATGTAAATTCATGTCATTTTCTTGTAGAACTTGTTCATCAGTTTTATTGGGTACTTAAAAATATCAATACAAATTTTCAAAAAGCTTAGGATGCTAGGATGATATAATTGGATGAATTGAATGAAATTAAAAATGATGCTTATGAAAATGTAAATATCTATAATGAAGAAACAAATAAATGGAATGATCATCAAATTTCAAGATGCATTTTTGTCCTAGTAAATCAAAACAAGATTAAAATTTTTCCTTGGGAAGTTGAAATATATATGGTCATAACCATTTGTGGTCATGAAAATAATTTCTTTACCAGATCATTGAAATTAAGAAGGATATTGAAACACCGTTAAATGAAAATTTTATATTGTTAAAAGTCTATCTATATGCCATCTGTTAGGATTTTTTCACTATCTTGAAATTGATCTGATCATTGAAGAGTAAAGATATTGATGTTAAACGAAGTACTGACTGGGAGGAAACCTAGGTTAGGTAACCTTTGACTAGATTAGGTTAGAGTAATTTTAGTATATCCTAGGTCATGCCAGGAGTATCCGGAAGAGTAGGCTTAGTGGGGAGAGGGCCCTGTAGTCACCCCATCCACTAAGGTTCCTCCATCGATCTAGATTCCAGATCCATGGACAAACTGTGGTTAAATACCTCCCCACAACCCACCACTAATATAGATTTCTGCACTAAGGAACAACCTTCTATTACTAATTAGCGAGAACCTTCTACCATTACAACCATTGAACTAGTGGGGTAGCTATGGCCACACTCTATTCAGGAGAGAAAATTAGATGATCAACTTTATGAATTTTATTTCTCATAGTCCATCCAGGTCTCCAGCCCTTTTTTTGTATGCTACCAGACTGCTCATTTTGGTACTATATGCATTCTCATTCATGATGTATCATTGAACTTAATATATTTATGGGATACTATTTTTTCTCTATTTACTTGGATTATTTTTTAATTCATTACATTATTATAGTATCCCATTATAGCTACATTTTTTCTTCCATGGTTATCGATGCTCCTATATTGTCACCATCTGCCCTTGTTCTATAGTTGAATCTACATCTAGATTATATGTAGCACTAATTTCATGTTCTATCACTTGAGATCCATGCTCTGTATCCACCACCATGATTACTATTTTCTTTCCTTCCGCAGAATATCCATTCTTGGTATTCTCCTAAACTCATGAAACCTTCAAAATGATGAGAGCTAGAGGACACTGCCTTCAGTAGCTATAGATGACAGATGAGAGATGAGATGATGGATGATACTGACTGATACACTTGTACATACATCTGTCTAATGAAATAATTTTTAATAATTTATGAGAGGCAACCCATATTTCATCTGTTTTCTAATAATTTTTTACTTATTCTTTTATCTTTGGTTTCCTTTTCAATATTTCCCTTCTTAGTCATCATTCACTTTGAGATTTTTCGTATACACTTACCTATATTTATATTAACTTTCTTTCATTGCAATTCACTTTATTATTATGTCTTCCTTACTACATAAATTTTATTTAAACCCTATGTACTAATGTTTTTATCTAGTTAAAGATCTGTATTTCCACACAAATATGTTTATATCCCAAAATAAAATTCAATATTTACCATGTTACCTCATGGAAAACCATTCATTACAGGGATCTCTAAATTCCTTAACATTTCTTTTCAAAATATCCTTTTCAGTAATCTCCACATTATCTATCATACCCTCCCATAGTTCTTATATAGATATTTTGGATACTATATCATTCTATGTGTGGTGGAGTGTTTATTGAATTTGAAATTTGATACCCTTGAATTATTGTTTTTTTCATCTATCTAAAGAACATTTCTCAATATGAAGAATGATATAAACACAAAAATCATTATAAAAACTTAAAAAAAAAGTAAGTTTAAAATAGTTTTAAATCCATGTTTTACTTTTGTTTAGATTTTTTGAATGATTTTTGGGTTTAGTAAATTAATTCAGAATCAAAATTTTTGATGTTTCTTTGAACTGACTTATTACTTGATTTTATACCATTAGTGATTGTAATTTTTCTATACCTAATCGCATCCCAGATAAAAATTTGAGCCTATGATTGAATATTATTTTCAAACCACATTTCATGATGGAAACCTAGGATATATAAACAAATTAGAACTCCCATGGAGATATTGTTGCTGTTATGATTGAATAAATACAATTTTAATATGATTAGGTCGATATTTGATTGAGCTACTTTTTCATATGATATCATTAGAAATTTCATTCATTTATCCATAGTTTATTGTAATTACCTTATTAGAATGTAGCTATTCCAAGTCAATTATCCCTTCATTCCATGCTCTTTCAATAATTCTTGAATTTACATTAAATACGTGTTAGGGATGTTTTTCATCAAGTGGACATGGGATGATTTTACTAAGGAGTTGTATTATATTTCTCACCAGTTTGTTTGATTGTGATTGATGCATACTTATTGACATTTTACACCTTTCTGGTTCCTTTTAAAAATAAAAAGGACAAAAAAAAACAAGATTTGGTTTTGTATTAGGAAGGTCAAAAATCACTTTTTCTGGACTAGTGAATCCTACAATGGATCATATGTGCTTAGGAGATAGAAGTTAAATCTTCCCTAGACATGAAATTCAAGTAATAAAATAATATGGAAAAGAAAAAGGAAAAGAAAAAGATACCGTCTGCACTCATATTATATATTCATGGATCCACCTTGAGCTACTAGGAGCATGGAATTCATTTTCTATAGGAATAGTTATTTCATTACACTATTTGTGACATTCATTATTTATACATCAGAGAATAACATCCTTTTTGATCTTTTATTCACTTTATAACCACCTACACAAAGCTGTAGTGGAATTTCAACCTATTTTCTAAATTCATCGTGATTGATTTTTTATTTGTCTTTACAAAGTGGTGATGATAGAACCAATGCAAACTAGTTCTTTGGAACATGTATTCTGGATATGGTAATAACCCCAATTTAATTTCACCACGATAAATGAGAGAAAATTAAATGTGAGATAAATTTAAAATGGGTATAACATTTAAGTAACCGTTAAGATATTGTAAACAAAAAATTACTAATTTGGTTAAAGAACTATGCTATGAGACTTGAATGAGTTTTTATGCATAGATGATTATGGAGAATGATTTTTTCTACATAAACTTAGTTTTATTTTCATTATTATAATGAATTTTTCTTGTTTTAAAAATTAATTAACATCTGAAATCTCTATTGAGATCTTTTTTCTTTAGGACAAACAAATTTTCACGTGTTGGGGATTTGTATAAGTTGAAATAATATTTACATTATGATATCATTTTGTTAATTATTATCCATGATTTACTTGAAAATTTACTAGGTGTGTGTGAATTATTATTGGAAATAGGTTTTCAATATTTTTAAGGAAAATATGGAGAAAAGGAACAAAAAATATTATTACATGTTGTAAAACACACATACATGATACGTATCAATCATTCAAAACATATGAATTTTTTTGAAGAAATTCGTGAAAGAATTACAAAACATGAATAGATTATATAAGATGATTTACTATTACACATCATGTAATGTATAAATCTTAATTCTCTATTTTAAGATCTAGTTCAAAGGAATATACACATCATGAAGAACCATTACACATCCTAAAAGGAGTATATTTCCAAATCTTGAAGATCCTGGATGAGATTCTGGTGATATTTTCACAAGATTCAAAATTTGTAGAGAAAGCCTTGAATCATAATTAAATGATGTGAATAACCATTAAATGTCATTTAATATCCCTATTATTTACCTACAATAGGAGCTCTATGGATATAATTTAGTGGACTTCTTTAACTTCTCTAATTTTTCTTTCAATTTTCTCTCATTGTTTCTTCTTCTCTCTCTCAACTCAAACATTTATCTATTCCTTTCTTTTTTTAAATCTATTAATGAACCATTTATTAAAATTACAATTATTTATTCATTCTTTCACATTTCCAAGACGAGTTATATGAATTCTCCATTTCAATCACCAATAGACATTGAAACCCTTCTTATGTTTCCCTATTCTTTTTTCGAGTAAGTATATTCTTGAATTTTTGATTGATTTGAGTTTTAATTTTTTTAATAATTAATGCAGGATCTTTTATCGATTTATCTCAATTTATATTTCTATATTTATTATGTTTTCAATTAATTACTTGGTCTTGATTAATTCTACCATGAGTAGCTAAACCACCTAGGGTAGTGGTTGAGAGTAAGGGTGTTTGAATTCAATGATTCTTTAATTCTCATCTTGGTAAGCCTACGGATAGAAATAAGGTTAAATAGAAAATGTTTACCTAATTCTTTTAAGCCCCCTACCTATAGTAAGTTTGAATGAAAAACCTTATGTTTATTGGAGTAGAAAAGGTAATGAATAATATCCTATGGTACTTTCTTCCATAGATTCCAGGGATAATGAATCTAGGTTGTTTCAATCTCTAGACCAGGGAATAGTTACCTCTTAGACAGATCTAGGAGGTTTAACCTTGGTTAACTGGTAAAATTTTCTTACTTTGTAGCCTAAAGCATAGGACCATACTAAGTTAGGGTTTATATTATTCCTTTACCTAAACCCAAAAATTGACTATGATCCCTTCTCTCTCTCTAATCTCAAATCCCAATTTCCTTAGCATTATTTATTCCCAAACTCAATCAACTTGTGAGGACTCCCACAGATAGTTTTCTAAGACTTAGTTCCTTCATCCAACTTTATTCCCCATTGTATTAATCCCAAACTATCACTATACTATGCCTTAGAAGAATATATAGTTTTGAAAAAAAATAAATCTAATCTGTCCATAGGCCACATGAATTAAATGATGTTTGTAGGTGCATCAAGATCCTTTAACCACCGGCATTGCATGATATTTTTCCTCCCGGATCTTTCTATACCACTTGTTCTTAAATACCCATTTTTTACTGATATCCTTCATTCATTGAGGTAATGAAACAAGTTCTTAAGTATTAATACTATACAGGGTGTCATGTTCTTCCAACAATTGCCTCCTTCCATGAAGATACAACTAGACCATGGGTTGCCTTCAAAAAAAAGATGAATCTTCATCAAGTTTTAAAAAGCAGTATGAAATATTTCTCTCAGTTAGATAGTATATGTTTTATACTAGTGATATTTTCTCTTAAGTTGACCATGATGGTCCAGTCTCAACCAGTACTTGATCATCATGATTTGGTAATGCCTTAGATGAATATGGTTCATCGTTGGATTTTTCCTCCCCCTCGACTATTGAAGTTTATGTATTATCTTAGTTTATGTCTTCATAAATTGTCTATTTCTCCATGTCTTATAAAAAATGACATCTCTACTAATTATAATATTGCAAGAAGTGTGGTACCAAAAATGATATCCCTTCACAACCTCATTGTATCAAATGAAAATATATTTCCTGGATCGCAAATCCAACATTGATATTTCCTGGTCGTTAGACAATGAATATACAGGAATTAAAAAATTATATAACTAATAATAGATATTGGGTTTACCATTCAGCATCTCCATCAATTTCTTGAGATCAATATACATAAAATGAGAGAGGTTGATTACATAATAGACGGCATTCACTACTTCTACCTAGAATGTTTTATAAATTCCAACTGTATTCAACATCACCATTATTCTATTAAATAATGTTTTGTTCTTTTTACCTAACACTAAATTATTCTAAGGTGTGTATTATACCATGAAATGTATCTTGAAGACTTATTTTTGAAAAAAGTACCACACTCCTCCCTTGTATATTCTACACCATTTTCACTGCTCATACATTTGATCTTTTTTCCTGATTCGATTTTCCATGACACATTGATTGTTTTTAAGACTTCAAAAAATTTCATTTCCACTTGATTTGTTACACCCAAAATCTCTTATAATAATGAATAATTAATTATACAATGTACCTTGGTCCACAAATGGATATAACTAGTTATTTAAAAATGTTCAAATGGATCACCTCTATGATATTTTTGCTTCTTGTTATTGGCATCCATAAAACCAACCGATGTAACTTGATCAAAAAAATGATCAAAAAATGGAAGGATAAATTTTTAGTATTGGTAAATGACATATGATCCATAAGAATCATCTGGCCTCATTCTGATATATTACCATGTTTTTGAAGAAATAACGTCATCAACACTTCATTCGAGGTAGTTTGTGCGAAAAATATATCTACCTCCTTGTACATTTCACCCATAAGCACATAAAAGTTATTTTAAGAACATTTTTATTACTAAAATTAACCCCTTGAAAATTATCAACACTCCATTCTCAATTTGATTATTTCATATGATATCATCAAATTGACCCAAATAAAATATGTTCTTCTTCAATCTCTTCACATGGAATACTCTTTGGACGGTTCAAACAATTCCATCATAAATCTTTAGTTTGATGGTAGTAAATCCAATGATATCCAAGATGTTATCATTACCCATGTACAAAACACCATATAGGATAATTTCAGATTGATCAGACCATTTATTTAAAGACTTTTTGTTCCATGATACTTCTGAGTCGATTATCCTTGTGTCATTGAGATGTTTCTTGCTTCCATTTGTCGCCACCACTTCACTAGTAAGTATGTCCCCATTCCTAGAAGTAATCGCACCATCTATATCCATGTAATGATTCTGGATCCCACTGTAACCATGATTGATCAATACATATTATATTGTTTCACCGATTACCAGTAGGAAATTATCCTTTCGTAGCACTTCCTGCATCTTCTTTTTCCATAACACAAAATTATTCATGTTCAATTTTTTGACCTCAAATTTAACCACTATCTAGAAATTCCATCAGTCTATAACCTCCATTTTTTTTAAAATGGTATATTTAATAATATCAACAATGCTTTTTTATGTGAAGTATTAATCACAAATTCAATCATAGAGCATGCTAAAATAATCGATAATTATTAATACCCAAAAAATCAACAGTAACAAGCAAGAAACATCCTATGATACCACTTTTTTGGAACTGTAAATGATTTTACCACAAGTGTAGTGAAAATAGAGAGATAAAATAATGGTAAACTATATAATTAAATGACACTAGATGTAACATGGAAAAACCCCCAAAATGAAAGGGGGGAAACAAAGGAAAAAAGAAAGATCTATATAGGTAAAAATCTGTACAGACTCCCTCGGTATTATATAGATAAACCCCTTGTAAATATATCTTTTCAATGTGTGGGAAAACTACCTCACAAAATACCACACATGAAACAAAAAATATTGGTGATGTTGAAGATTATGAGATATATAATTTAGAGAAAGCTCTTTCCTTTTATATGTTTTTTCTAGACCTACCTAGCCCCTATCTCACTGCTCTCAAAAGTTAGTGGGGTTTTCCATATACCAAACCTACCACCACTCCTACCACCACCTCAATCCCTTAATAAAGTGAGGGGAATCCATCATACATAAAGAATAATGGGTTGTTGACAAAATGTTGCACCCAATTTCATGTGAGAAGAAACCATTTCACTCATTCTCACACAACTGGACATTACTTTCCCAACAATATGGGCCGACATTGACCACCCCTATGTTCTATGTCATTCCACCATAGCCATATAGTCATTAGCCACCATGGACATTGAACTGGATCTAGATTTTGAGCCCACTTTAATACATTTCATCATGTGGTGATTGTTTCTAGGGTTCCAAAATGATGATTTCTGAATCACAAATATCCTTGTGGACATCATGAATATCATAGATCACCTGTACTGTGAGGGGAGCATAGTTATCTATGAGGTGGAGGAGTCATCATCAATGTCGATGAGGGTAGAGGCAGTGTTGGAAGATAAGGTTGTTGTGGGAGAGTTTGAGTTGTGCATGATGTGTCTAGTGGATATGATAGAATATTCTATGGTGGTGGTCATTCCTTACTCCCACACATTCCATTATGAATAAATATACAAGTGGATCAATAGCCGTCATAGTTTCCCCATATATCACTTTTGGGTTCCCTATATGATTTGTGATGTTTCTTGAGCTGGAGAATTTTTAAATTTCAAATGAGGTTACCCATTATGTTAAAAAATGAATTATTTCTATCATAATGATGGTTTATGTTCTTGGATTAAGATATCAAAATTAAATAGGGACCCATGTGAGGTGTCATAGTATGACTGTAATTGACATGATGACTCATCGTAATCATATTAGAAAAACATAATCAAATTGGAATGAAAATATAATATAGAAAACTTGATAGATATAAAAATATTACATTGCACTATTATTTCAAGTCATTATTTACTTATAATATATTTACATAGATGTGATGTTTATAACTAATCAATTAAAAAATTACAACATAGGATACAATGTTAAACCTCTTATAGAAACCTCTATCCAATTATTAACATTCATACAAAATCTTATTATTGCAATACAACCAATGTTAATTTTAGTAACAGTACAAAAAATGTAATTTTAATGTTTTTATAATCCATATACAAAAACAATATTATTAACAACTTTATATATTAATGATATAATCTATTATATTAGTAATTATATTATTAATGATTATATTCTTTATTATATGTTATATATTAATTATTAATTATACAATTAATTAATAATTATATTCTAAATTATTAATTGCTTTGTTAATTAATAATCTATATAACTTATATTGTTAATTAATGTATATCACAATGATATTATTTGTTATCAATTAAATTAAACAATTAAATAGTTATTGGTAATTATAACATTAATCTAAAATGACATTTTAAGGTGAAAACATGAACTTTGACTCAAACATGACTTATTATAGGATTGATTGATGTGTAGTAAATATATACTTTTAAATAAAAAATTATGGATCATAGTCTTGAAGTACCAATATAATCTGATCTTGCTATCACATTTTTGGCTAAGTGATGTGTGTTTTAATATAAAATGACACTTTTAATGTAAAAAAAGAAACTAAAGTCATTCTAGAAACATCATGTGTTTGATTTATGAGCGAATAATTCCAACATGTCACATATAAATAGATTTCATTCATAAAATATAAAGACAATATGATCTTGTTTGATCAATTTTGGCTCTGTAAAGCATGCTTTAAACTAAACACACATTTTGAGACATATCGGGCACATAATTTGTCAGATTGATGTGAGGATGATTTTGACATCTTAAAAATGAATTATTTATCATTTACCTTCAGATTCCAGACCATATTTTCTCATTTTCATAATTATTGATTTATGATGTGTTTTTTAATGTAAAATGACACTTTTAATTTTAAAACATGCACTTTGATTCATACCGGCCACATCATGTGTCAGAATGACTTGTGGTTAGTTATTTAACATCTAAAATGAATTAAGGATCCTTTCAATAAATTATCAATACAATATAAGATGATTGTATTGATTTGGAAATGTGGCATGTGTTTTAAACTTAAATGACACATTTATATTGAAAACACACACTTTGAGTCATACTAGCCTCAAAACTTGTCATATTTACATGAAGTCCTTTATAAAACATCAAAAATGAATTATGTATCATCAATATAATATTTAAAGACAAAAAAAATCTTTTTTCCAGTTTTTTCCTATGTGACATGAATTCTGGACAAAAAATACACTATTAATGTGAAGACATGAACTTCGAGTCATATCATTCACATTGTGTGTCAGATTAATCTGTGGTCGATTCCAACATACCAAACATGAATTATGAACCATTTTTCTAACATTTTAAGACAATATGAACTAGTTTTCTTGGTTTGGGTTATGCGACATGCAATGTTTTTACTAAAATATCACTTTAAATGTGAATAAATTTAATATGATTCATACCAGCAACATCATGTGTCTTATTTATGTGAAGTTGATTCCTACATGTAAAAAATGAATTATATATTTTTTATCTTAATGTATCTAGAAAATTAGACATTTTTTCCCTTTTTAGTCTATGTGATGTGTGTTTTAAACTAAAATGATACTATGATATTGAAAACAGGTGCTTTGAGTCATACTAGCCACATCGTGTATCAGATTAGCATCTGGTTAATTAATACAAAACAAAAATGAAATATGGATATTTGTTTTAATGTTTCAAAAATATCTAAGCTCATTTTCATAGTTTTGATATGTGATGTGTGTTTTAGACTAAAATGAAACTTTTAATGTGAAAAAATGAAATTTGAGTCATACCGACAACATCTTATGTTACAATAATGTGTGGTCAATTAATATATGTTACGAATGAATTTTATATAATTTCATAATTTATAAATACAATCCAATATCATTTTCTCAGTTTTGGATTTGTGGCGTGTGTTTTAAAAAAACGACACCTTTATATTGAAAACATGCACTTTTAGTCATATCAACCACATCATGCATCAAATTGAATGTGTAAAAAACCTAAGGAGATTATTTATGCTACAAGAATTAGGGAATAATAAATAAATCACCATAGATGATTTCTCCAAATAATCACAGTATTAAAAAAGTAGTGTACACAACACAAGGAGGATATAATAATCACAGAACATAATTAATATATAACAAGATCCAAAATAAGAAAATAGATTCAGGTCAGAACTAGACATGATCTCTATGTGACCTCTTGGTCACCACCATCCATAATACCTACCCGCTCTATAGGAAAACTAGGAAAAGAAGTTAAGCCTTAAATAGAGGTTTTGGATACCAACACTGATTGGCACAAGTAGGGTGTAATCATACAATATCATAATAGGTAAGCATAACAAAATCCATATATATCCTTTCCCAATGTATTCTATACACACCAGTTTGGAAATATCGGTAGAAAATTGGTTTTAATCTTCTTAACATCAAAACACAACTTTACAAAAATCTAATTTCATATATAGAACATTGAATTCCTTTAAAAGAATAGACTCGCATTTCAAAATATAATTTTTGAAATCAAAACTCTAATAGGAAAACTAAAACCCTGATGAGTGCATAAATAAGGAGAAAAAAAACAAACACAATCACCATGTTATATTTGAAAACAATATTGAAAGCATAAGAAGTTGTATGAATATAGAAATGAAAAAATAAATAGATAAAGTAAAAAATGTTCTACAAAGTGATAATGAAACATAAAATGTACATATCCATGGGAATGTCCTTACCATATCAAGAGGTGATCCTAAATGTACTCAGTTTAGATCCATCTACTGACTTATGATCCCATCCATATTTTATCACTAATCTACATGATGTCAACCTACCTCATTAGTGGCACAACACTCATGGACAACAACCAACCATGGGGAATCTAGTATGTCTCTTCTTGAACCAAACAATAACCATCTATCAACCCACTAAATGAAATCTAGGATCCCAATATGATAATATATGGGTAAAAGTTATGAGTTCACCACACTCTTGAAATTAACTATAACCCATATATTTGAATGTTAATGCCTTTCCCCCTCCCCAACACCATCTGTGTGAAGACCCTCTTTTACTAGAGAAATACCATAGGGGAACCTACCTCACATAAAACACTTCACAAGTGAAAATCATGATTGTACATATTGATAATTAAAAATATTTTCCAAGAAAAACTTAATGGTACCAATCAAGCCATTGGTTTTAAGAGTTCTAAATAACTTTCCTAATACATATGATAGTACCAAATGATTCTTAACATTGAAATCCTAAACACTTTCTAAGAAAACATCCTTCTTCCCAAAAAATTTCCAAAACAAAACTTAATGTGTCCAATAATGCATTTCAAGGTTCCATATGGTCCATTGGAACCATATTTAGGAAACACATAATTCCAAAGTGCCAAATAGGCCTTTGGAGAAAACATTAGAAAGACACTTCTCGACATCACATTTAAAAACTTTTGAAAATCAAGAAAAACATCTTAGTAAAAAAAGGATTTAAAAAATGAACATTATATAGTGTTTCCATTTATATGCCTGTACACATCTAAATGGGAGCCCCGTGCACATATCGGTATGCACATATCACACCAAAATATATATGGATGACCACAAAAATAACCATGGTTTGACCAAAAGTAAACATAAGGGTGAACCAAAAAAATAGAAGAGTTGTCACACATGCACTAAAACCATCAAGATGAAAAAAATTCGTTAAAAGAATAATTCAATTTTCAATTGATGCTTATCAAAATTCAAACAAGTAAAAACAACACTTTAATAACCAAAATCCAACAAGAAGGCCACTTTCTATTTTTTCAGAAACCTATCATCCATATACATAGAATATATATATGCATAACAATGGAAATCATTTTCAAAAATGATTTTCATAAAAAAAAAATATATAGAAAAGTCCTAAAATATTGTCTTAAAAAACATAAGAATGAGTAAACTAATTAAAATTCATTTATAAAAGATCAATCATTACATGGAAGGTTCCAAAAAATTAATGGATGAAAATACCTACCTTAATAGTGTGAAAATGTGATGATAATCTTGAAGAGGGAAGAGAAAGTCCCAAGAACCAAACTTCATAGGCTAACATCAAAAGAGACAACTCACATGAGCCAAACCTCACTCTAGGGTTTAGATAAGAGAGAACAAATTCAAGTAAACAAAAAGAAACAAATTAGAAAAAGAATGGATTGGGGGTGAAGTCTTATCCAAGGAGTAAATCCAACAAAGGATGAAGTGGAGACAAACAAAATCCAAGAAGGAGGTGAGGTGTAGGTTGAATAAGTCTCAAAAGGGCCACTCGAATGAATGGGGGAGGAAAAAATCCCTTTGGGGTTTTAATTCTAGAAGGGAGAACTTGAAATTTCAAAATCTAGGGATTCTAGGAAAGATGCATAGTTAGGATGCACGATTTTCTAAACTATGTTCGATCTGTGCACACCCTATTGAAAAAATAGATAATCCTATCATGTTTTGGCTACATGGTTTGGTAAACTATGTGCTAAAAATGCAACCCTATTTGAAATGGAACCCACCCACATGTCAATCTGGCTTCATGGTCTGAGGAACTATGCACTAACTATGAAAAATAGGTCTATCAAGATTGTTGATACCCATTCATGATTGTATCATGGTTTAAAGTAATTGTTCTCAAGTTATGTATGAGGTATCAGAAACTGAAGAATGGTACACCATTGCTATTGAGACTCACATGGTTCGGGAGAAAATGTTCACTGACCATGATATACAAACCATTCAAGGATAAAACTGAACTGAAAATTCTCCATTGATCAGGTTGTCACATGTTTTCCCTCTAAATATTTTCACACTAACCATGAACAAAGCCAAAACAAACAAAAAACTACAAAACTCAATATTTACATTAGGAACTCAACCCAGAAATTGAAATATTAAAACTCAATAAATTAATAAAACAATAATGAACACTAGGGCCAGGGTAGGTCAAATCTTCCAACCAAAATAACTTTTTTCCCTCAGAAGTCACCAAATAAAAAATTAGAACAAAACCGGAACATTCATCCCCAAATAAGATCTTCCCAAACAATAAACTTTACCAAAACCAAAATCAAATGGTACCTCCAAATCTGATGTGATCTCTCAACTTCACATGTCACACTTGAATAGTTCAATAGAGAATAATAAAGAGACCCTTAGTGGATTTACCCACCACTTTGGAACCAATAAGCACATCATCCAACCTCCAAAATGATAAGGACCAAACCAAGGAAACTCAAATAGAACACCTAACTAAATCAAAATTTATAATTCCATAATTCATATTCATTCAAAATTGGAAGAGGATAAAAAACCACCTAAAAAATGTTCATAGGTCAAAGAAAAGCACAAAATGAGAAAATAAAAATCCAAAAAAATACCAAGGACAAATGAAGTGGGGGAAAATATAAAATTTAGTTACCTAAAAAGTTGGGTAGGAAAGAATGATAGAATCGAAAACTATAATGGACTCCATTAATATAAAAAAATGAATATTTACATGTAATTTTTTATGATTCCTCTATTGACCACACCAATGGTAGGTATTTAGAGTGTTATAATAAGACAACATGGAATTCCCAAACTGACCACACTAGAAAAAAACAATCAAGTTTTATATCTGAAGAGAAGTAGGAACTATAAAAAATGGTTTCCCTAGAATAGGTACCTCTGATTCATAATCCACACTTGATGAGGAACCCTTTCTAGAACAAAGATAATTAGGGATACCAACCATGATAGGTGACCATACAGAAACCACCTCAACTAGGAACACCTCATCCAAAAAAATTATAACCAAATCATTATCATAAGAAAATACTTGATAATTAATCTTTGGATGATCACCCCACACAAAAAGATGAGACTTGAATTGATCAATCACTATAATTTTTGAAGAAAAGGTGACTAACTATTATGTGTGGTCAGCATACCCCTTCATAGTCTATTGACCTTGTTGAATTATGATGAGTTCTTTCATGTTCTACACCTTGACCTCATAAGGTATATACCATTTAAAATAGTGGTCTTAAAGATATCCCATATCATCACAAATTACAATGAGGGTGTGTGATCAACTTACACTGATCCCAACATTGTCCATCAAATTGTCCCAAGAAAACCCTTTCCCATAGGGATTTAAGGGTTTCTAAGACCTGAAAAAAACCTTCAATTTCTTCAAGACACTCCACAACCTCTAGTGGATCTCAGACACCATAGAATAAATTAAATGATCGAGAAGATCTTAGATCCACCACTATACTAAAAGTCTATGTATAGTTAACAGTGGGAAGAGACACCTTAGAAGCTTTTAAAAACTTTTTGGGAGTAATACTCTAAATAACATGAAAACACAAAACCCAGTCGTCATTGGACCAAAATTAAACCAATATAAAACCTCAAATTAAAACAAAAATATCATAAATCAAGATAAAACACAAAAAAAATTCAAAAATTCTCTTTCTAAAAACCACAATTTACATTTAGAATTTAAAACCATGTTCAATTAAGAACCATTTCAAATTCAACTATTTCAAAATCTAATTTCCCACATCAAAGGTAAACCAATTTTTTTTAGTTTCAAAAATAAAAAATAAATTTATGTTCAAATCCCACTCATACTACATATATGTAAGACAATAACACCACTCCCATTTAAACCTATTAAATAGGGGACCAATGTTCATTCATGTCTTGACCACATGGTTTATCAGACCACATTATAAACATACACCAACCACTTGAATCATATTAAACCATTCACTTAGGATCTATATGGTTTTATATTCCATCAAATCTCACAATGTGACTTAAGATCACTTCCATTATCATCCCCAAAACATGAACAAACCCATAAAACTAGACAAAACACCAACCACATAAACCCAAAAGAAAAATTAAAGGCTTAAAACCTAACTATCCCCAGAAACATAATGCTCATGATGAGTAAGATTTTATGATTATCCTCACATAGCTAACCCCGGAGTCCCAAAAATATTAACTCTTGTGTACTTGACATCCAAAATAATAAAATGATCCTATCATATCATTTTATCTCAAACCAACCTGGGTCTTCCTTGAACCAAAAACCAAATCTGATATGTTGAAAGGATTGAAGGGAATACTTAATTCACATGGGCTGATAACATGCATCAGGGCATCATGGATAAATATTTGGGGATGATTTTTCCCAATAAACACAATCATACAAAATCATTCTACACAAGGTGGATAAAAAAATCACTGAACATAATAAATAAATAACACGGTCTAAAATAATAACTAAAACCAAACCAAAACCAAACACGATATCCATGTGACCTCTTGGTCACCACCATCCACAAGACCATCCCACTCCACGAGAAAATTGGGACAAGAAGATTAACCTACAATACAGATCAGATTTACCATTTTCGTGTGGCATAAGTATGGTACGATCATACAAAATTTAGTTGTTCGGAACTATAGAATCCACGAATATCCTTTCCAAAAATATTCCATAAACAATAGCTTGAGAATATAGGTAGAAAATAGGTTTTTATTTTTTAAACAACCAAACACAACTTTCCAAAATCAAATTTTAAAAATAAAACATATATTTCTTTTAAAAACATTATCCAATTTTAAAATTATGTTTTTGAAAACCAAAATCTAAGAAGTAAAATATAACCCATATAAGTATATAAACAAGAAGAATCAAAACGAAACATAGGAAGTAGGTTTTATCTAAAAATAGTAATGAATGTACATGAATCCATATGAATATATATATATTATAAAAAATATAGCAAGTAACCAATGAACCACAAATCAATAATGGAACATAAAAGGTACGAAATCACGAGCATTTCATAAAAATATCAAGAGGAGACCGTATATGTACTTAGTTTGGATCCATAGAAAAATATATGATGCATTAAGTAGTTTATCACCAACCTAGATGATCTAAACCAACCTCACTAGTGGTAGACCCCCCATGGCCAATAACATACCATGGGGTATCTAGTATATCTCATCCAGAACTAGATAGTGACCATATCTCAACCTTTTAGATGACATCTATAATCCCATGATTATAGTGTTGGAGAATATTTATGAGTTCATTATATGATTAGCATGAACTATAAACCACATATTCTAACATGCATGACTTTCCAAACCCCTAACACCATCTATATAAAGACCCTCCCTAAATGGAAGACTACTATAGGGGAGACCGTTACACATATATCATTTCTCAACTACAAACCACAACCAGAAATCATGAGAATTCCAAATTCATTACAAGAAACACATGATTGTACCAACTGATCCATAGGTTTCTAAGAGTTTGGAATCACTTCCCAAATACATTATAAAGTAACAAATCGGCCTTATCATTGAAATCCACACAACTTTTTAGGAATAATCCTTTCCTTAAAAAATTCATAAACCAAGGTATTCATTCAAGTATTCTTTACAAGGTGAAAAAAGGGACGTTGGAATAATATTTGTGAAAAAAATTCCAATTTTTAATTGATCCATTTGAGAAAACATTAGATAAAAGAAATAAGAAATATTACTTGAAAACATTTGGAAAACACGAAAACCATTTGAGTAAAATAATGTTTTAGAAAAAAAACAATCTATAAATTATCAATTTATATTCATGAAATCACATATATGTGCACCACATGCACATATGAATATAAAAATATCACACATGAATATATAGGGATGACAGAAAAATGTCTAACATTTGATAAAAAAAGAAACACATGGAAGAACCACAAAAAAACCCAAGAGTTTTCAAAAAACAACCCAAACCATAAAGATGAAAAAAATACATTCAAATCAAAATGAAAATTTCAATCCAAAATTAACAAAATTCAAAAAATGAAAAAAAAACACATCAAACAAAAAAAAAATCCATTGTAAAGGTCACTTTGAATTTTATCAAACACCCAACATGCATATACTTTGAATACAAATATGTGTAACCATGGAAATCCTTTTAAAAGACCATTTTAATCAATAAAATAATATATAAAAACCATAACAAATCATCTTAATAAACTAAAATAATGAATAACACAATTAAAATTCATTTGGAAAATCTCATGCATAAATGAAATGTTCTAAAGATGAAATGGAAAGAAACACCTACCTCAATGGCGTTATAAGGTGATGAAACACTAATAGAGGGTAGAATAATGGCTAAGAACAAAATTTTACGCCAAATCATCCAAAGATACAACTCACATGAGCTAACCATTATTCTAGGGTCTTGGAAAAGAGAGAATAAATCTAGGGAAATAAGACGAAACAATAGGGAAAGAAGAATGGAGAGGGAGGATAATGATTACCCAAGGAGGAAATCCACCAATGATTTAAAGGGAGAAACCCAAAATACAATGAGGAGAGGAGGAGGTAATCCATGGAAGATGAGGGTCACTTGAATTAAGTGTGGGGGAGGAGACATTTCCTTTAGGGTTTTAATTTTTGAAGGGGAAATACACAATTTCACATTTTATGGATTCTGGGAAAGATGCACCGTTTACCAAACTATGTTTCAACTATAAAAAACCTACTATAAAGATATAAAATCATCACATGATCTGGATATATGTTTTGGAAAATTTTTGTGCCAAAAATTCTCCCCTATCAATAATGACAAAAACCCACGCACATGCATGATTAATGGTTTTGAGGAACCATACGCCAACCATGACAAAAATGGTTTCAAACATTATGTACACCCATGATTGCTTGTTGAAAGGATTATTCTAACAACTCAAAAGTTGTGTGCCATGTCTAAGACACCCATGAAGGTCATACAGTTATTATTAAGACTCATATGGTTTAGGAAAAATCATGCACTGCTCATGGAAGACAACTCATGAAAGAAGAAACTAAACTGAAAATGATCCATTCAAAAAGAATTCATGTGGTTCCCCTATATCATATTCTCACTAACCATGCATAAAGAAAAAATAGTCTAGAAACTCCAAAACTCAAGATTTTCATCCGTAACTCAACCAGAAAACCAACAGATAAATCAAAACCAAGGAAAGAAATGAAATAATAAAGAAAATCATGATTAGTGTGTGATTAGGAAAATTATCCATAAGTCATTATTGATGTGTATGAATCAGACACACCTCAATATAATACACGATGTGACAAATATGACTTGAAATGTGTGTTTTAGTTTAAAATTTACATTTTAGTTACAAATGTTTTTCACTCACAGAAACATAGAAAACACACTCAAAAAATATTTATACTTTATGAAAATGACATATAAGTCATCTACAATGTGTAAGAAAAATACACATGACTACATGACACATGATGTGACTGGTATGATGAGAATTGTTTTTTTTTCAGTTTAAAAATGATATATTAGTTAAAAATGAGATTCACTCACTAAAAACCTTGCAAACAAACTTATATTTCCGGGATATTTTCGGATAATGATCCATAAATCATTTGTGATGTGGAGGAATCTCTCACATGTAAATCTGAAACATGTGTGGCTTGTATTAATAAAAGTATTCGTTTTTATTTAAAATTGATATTTTAGTTTAAAACAAATATAATATACTTTATCCTAAGAAAATGTGACAATTTTATCTTGATAATTTAGGATAATTATCCATAAATAATTTATGATGTGTAGGAATCAACCACACATTAATTCGACAAATAGTGTGCCTAGTATGAATCGATATGTTTTTTTTTCAGTTTAAAATGGAAAATTTATTAATTCATTGTTTATTATTTATTTTAAATTAATTTCATTATTGTATTAAAAAAATAATTTTTTTATACAGGTTTACTCTTTTGCACAAGATAAAGTGGTTTTCTATATCTATTATCATGACCAGACACTTTTGAGAGAGGTTTGGGGTCCAAAGACAACAAATAATTAATGTTTTTTTGATCTTGTTCATATATATGAAAAATTGTATGTCTGACTGTTTGAAATTTTTTTATTATAGTGTTTTTTTCATGTGTTTATGATTTAAATTTAATTGAAATTTATTTTTTTATTTTTTTCTATAGTTAGTTGTAATTTTAATAGTACACTACTGCAACATGGATTTGTGGTTGTTCTACAATAAGTGGATGTATTTTCATTTTTTGATGTTGTATAAAATACATATTAATTATAATTATTAAATATCAGTGTTATTTAAAACATCATACTATGGGTTTATAAAAAGTTCTTTTTGATAGGTTTATTATATTAAGAAATGGGGTATTTATGATTTAAATTAATTTATTGATTTTGAATATAAAAAATAGTGATAATAATAAATTTATAATTAATGTAAAAGATATTTTATTTTATTAAAGCATCCAAAATTTTTTATTTATTTTTTATATAAAAATTTGGGCTGATTGTTTATAATTTTCATGCTTGGGCAAACATGGAAGAGGGATATAACGAGAGTTATTTTTTTAAAAACTTTTTCTAAAAAATAATTCTAATGAACATACATTATATATGGTTTTCTCCACTTCTTATCATAAATATGATAAAATATTGTATCTTAAAAGCCATTATAAACGCTTAGGTTGAATCTGTGATGCATGATGAGTGAGTTTACTATCTTTTCTATGTTTAATTTTTGAGATCTTGATCTATCCATGTAGCTATAATATGGGTTTCAACATTAACCCACTTTCCTCAGCATCAATATATGGGAAAACCCCATTGCATATTTTCATCATTAACAGACCCAAATGGTGGGAATCAAGTTCCACAACTCTACCTCTAGTAATGGTAAAACATGTTGGGATTGAAAATGACTTGCCCAATATCATAGTGATAACAAGGAGATAAAATAAAGTAAAAAATATAGAAATAAATGACAGCAGATGTATTGTGGAAAAAAATGGAAAATGAAATGGAAAATTACATAAGAAAATTGAAGGATCACTATGGGTAAAAATGGGTAGAAACTTTAATAGTATTTCATGCATAAAACCCTTGTAAATATAGCCCCTAAATATGTGGGGAAACTACCTCATAAAATACTTCACATAAAAGAAATTTTTTCTGATGCTAAATATGATGATATATTTAAATGTGAGGATGATATTGTCTTTTATAGGAGGCTTCTAGAAAAACCTAGCCCCTATCTAATTGGTCTCAATGGTTGGTGGGGTTTGTAACCCAACAAACAAACCACCACTCCTACCACCACCTACCTCCCTTGAAAACATAAGGGGAAGGCCATCATCCATGTAAAATAAAATGTTATTGACAAATCTCTCACTCGATGATTGAATAAGAACCAATCACATCTCCACATATACTTTCTATCTGAAAAACATGATGATGATATTTGTATGAGGCCTCTAGATAATCTACACCATATGAACAGATCCGATTCAATCGTTTTGTCATAAAATATGCCAAATTTTATTTAGTATGGCTTTTATGCATTTAAAAACTTCCTTCATCTACCACATCTCAGGAAAAGTGATATTATACCTCATTTTGCTTCCCCTAGAATGAAAAGAATAATTCATTGTAATTTTCTAGGTGATTTAATTATCACAAAACAATGGGATCTTTATTCATTTTATGCCCGAGTTCCTCCAACAACTTGCTCATCTAAAAAAACTCTTTCCAAGCAAGTATAGCTACTATATATTATGCCAACACTTTGGATAAATAAACAACTAAGTGTAAATTTCAAATCCTGCTCACAACTCCCCCTACAAGAGTAAACACATTACAGGTTGGTGATTTCCTCTAGTTTTAATCACCTAAAAAGATGAATCAACGTAGCCTCTGATATAAAAATCTGATCCTCCATAACATAATGCATCATCCGAGGTCTCCTTGATGTGTCTTAGGATCCTCTTATCATTGATCCAATTCTCCCATCATGGATTCACCATTTATAAATTATATTATCCCACTAAATGTAAAATTTCTTGTATAGTATCTACCATAGTGAACATTAGACACACCACTACTGATGATAACGGTACATGAGACATCTCAATCATCTTTGCTTCATTTCTAAGACTCATCATATCAGATAACTTGGAATTAATAGGATGTAGGGTAGATATTGGCTTATATACTTTTATGATGAAACATTTGAATACTAATATTATGTAATTCTTCTCTGATAGCCAAATATTTCCATCACCTCAGAAAATATGCATCCCAAGAATCATGTTTGTTTGTCCCAAGTCCATTATATCAATCACCCTAGAAAACTATACCATTTTCTCTTGTACTTCATCATTTCAGGGGCCTACAACCGACATGTCATACACATACAATAGAAGATTTTTGAAATAATTAAAATTTGAAAATATGAAATATGCATAAGTATTTAGATGAAGAATATTGTATCCAATCCTCATGATATAGGAATCAAATCTCTTATACCAACACTTCCACACTTGGTCGAAACCATAAAGAGATTTGTTCAACTTGCAAACCATGTTATCTTTTCATTATTATATAAATACTTATAGTTGGAGCATATAGATATCTTTATCAAGATCACCAAAGAGAAATGACGTCTTAAAATCTAGATAATCTGGATGAAAACTCTATGTTTCACACATCGCCATAACTACTTAAATAGTCTTCAGTATAACAATTGGAGAAAATATTTCATTGAAATCATTACCTTCCTTTGGAGCATATTGTTTAACCACTGGTCTTACATGATATCTTTCAACTTGTTTCTTTCCATACCACTTGATCTTAAAAACACATTAGTTATTGATAACTATCCTTCTTTGAAGAAATGGAATAAGATCCCAATTCTCATTCTTGTAAATGGCTTCAATGATCAACCTCTATACAAAATATTTTTCTTGTAATAAAACCAATGTTTACTTTTTATAATCGTACTTAAAAAATAAAAAAAATTAATTTTTATTGATATATAATCCACATATGAAAATTATATTTTAACTTAGTGAATATATTATTGATATTATAACTTAAACTATTAATTATATTATTAATAATTATATAGTGAATTATATATTAATTATTAATTAATAACTATACAATTAATTAGTAATTATGTTTTGAATTATTAAATTAATGATTAATTAATAATATATATAAATTATATTGTTAATTAATGTATATATTGTTCATATTATTAGTTATTTATTCTCTTGACCAATTAAATGTTTTTTGATAATGATACCATTAATATAAAATGATATTTTATTGTGAAAATGTGATCTTTGAGTCATATAGGCCACATCATGTGTTGGATTGACATGGGGTCAGTATATACATGTCATAAAAAAATATGGACCCTATTCCTGAAGTACCAATACAATCTGAGCTCATTTTTATTGTTTTGGATAGGTGATGTGTGTTTAAACATAAAACGACACTTTTAATGTGAAGACATGAACTTCGAGACATTCCAACAACATCATGTGTCAGATTGACATGTATTCGATTCCTACACATCACACATGAATTATGGATAATTATTTAAAAAAATTAAGACAATCCAAGGTCTTTTTCCTGATTTTGGCTATGTAATGTTTATTTAAAACTAATAGGAAGCTTTTATATTGAAAACATGCATATTATATCATATCGGGCACATAGTATAAGGCCCCAGCCTTAAACCTTACTTAATATTGAGTTATTACAAGATTACACATTGAGGATCTTTTCAGGTTTAGATTTTTAGAGAATTAGATCATGAAACTTGCATTACATTCCACATTTAAACAAAGTGGTTACATAAAAGACAGTATTCATTCTTCCCATCAACGGAAACATATTTAAAATGAAACATGGATTCTTTCTTGACACATCCTCGACACTATCATCACATCATGTACCTTTCCCTTGACCTGTGAAAAACATTTCAAAAACTTGGGATGAGCATAAAAAGCTCAGTAAGGGTTATAAAAATATGGAAAGGAAACATGAGTTCGTATATACATAAGAATGAAATCATACTTTACCCATAAAATATAGGCATATCAAATCATGAATAAATCATAGAAAACATAAGACATAAAGGTAACTTGAGGCATTCATAACATTCTTACGTAGGGAGTAACCCTCTTGGTTACGTTTGGAATACCCATCACAGTATATTCCCTAAATCTCTTCGGAGAAACATTAACGTTTCACTCCTTCGCGTTACCCAATGCATTGGAGAGCTATATCGGGCTCACCCGCCCTTAGTTTATCACGGAACCACCCGTTCTTCATAACAATGCCCAAGAACCATAACATAATCGTATCACATAAACATGAATAAAGGAAACATAACATTTCCACATTTTAATCACAATATAACATTTTAGGATATTGAAATAATGAATCCATTCAAAAAGAAACCATTTCCAAAACCATTTAAAACATTTAATAAAGAGATTTTTGAATCAAAGTGTCCCATACCACCTTGAAGCTTTTAACATTTTAAACCATTAATATCCATATAAATAAATCCTTAAAACCATTTTTAAAACATGGATATTAATAAGAACAAATAATTAAAACATTTAAAACGATATTTTGGTTAAAGGGGTTTTACCAAAATTAGAGACACTTGAATACAATAATCGAGGAATAACATTTAGTCAGAACTTTATAATATCATGAGAATAAAAGGATTCATTATATAATACTCCAAAGGACAGTATATACACCATATAAGAGTGAATTGGTGCATAACAACAATGAACCCTCAATAGAAATGTCAAATGTGATGAAATCACTTATAAAGAAGGTATCCTTAAATTAAGGACAAATAAATCTCAAAAATATGTGTGAAAAATATATATACACCAAATATATGTGGATATTAAGTTTAAAACAATAAAAGGTCATTCACACATATTCAATGGATGACATATTCAATGACTACAAGTTGAACCCAAAGAAATCGAAATTGGGTTAAAAAGTTCCCCTGACAGCCTAACGGCATCACATCAAAATGAGTTGATGAGAGATAAAAAGTGTATCTCATCACTTGGACATAAAATTCACTTCAATAAGGATGAATGAGAACATATCCCAACATAAAAATATGTAAATTAAAAGACCCAATAAAAGAAGTCTTTTAAAAAAAAAGGAGGGTGAAAGGTTCCCTTACCGACTTGGGTATCTTTCAAAACATACACCCCATGAAAAAAGACAATAGGTCATTGATGTAAATACTCATAAACGAAATTATATTACACAAAGAGTAGAATAATGGGTAGTACATACACCACTCAATGGAATTTGTGGCAAATGTAGCATAAATCTCACAGGAATAAAAGTGAGATGAAAAATCCCTTACGAAAACTCAGCAGCCTAACGGCGCCACATAAAACATCCGAATATGGATTGATGAGATCAAATAGATTATCCCATCATATTACAATATAATTTTCAGAAATTGGAATATAAAAGAATATCCCCCAACATTTCAAGGAGGAGTTTAAAAGAAGTGACATAAAATAGAGTACTTAAAAAGAAAGAGAGAGGTTAGATCTCTTACGAAAGTTCGGCAGCCTAACAGCGCCACTCAAAACTTCCAAAATGGATTGATGAGAGAGAATAGGGTCTCTCATCACATGAACATAAAAATTACAGTAAGTGTAATATAAAAGATCATCCCAATAACAAGAAAGATGAGCTTTAAAAGAAATAACATAAAAGTGTGTACTAAAAAAGAAAGAGAGGAGTAGGATCCCTTACCTCGGGTCCGACTTGACTCGATCGTTCTTTAACGTCCTGAATAATAAACTTGAGTTAATTTAAACTTTATTAAGAACCTTTTTCTAGTTCATTATTCATATTAGATCACTTATTTCCATGTTATAAACATTATGTAAACATTTAAGTTAATAATGTTTGTTTTGTCGATATTTGGTTCTTAAGTCGAAAGTGGACTTCTTACCATTACATGTTGTTCGTGTGGTCAAATGTTTATTATATCCAGAATCATATTCATGATTTGGATATCATATATTTCATATATATCTAGTACATGCATGCATTTATAACATTACATAATCATTTAGATGTAAGAAATGAAATGCACCGTTCATGGAGACGGTAAGCCGTACGTACGCATGAACGCTACTTTCATTTCTATTTCATATTTTATAGAATGGAATAATAATGATATAAATGTATATTATAATTAAAGTATAATATCATATATAATATCATAGTTCCATCCTTTATACGTCCCACATATGGTATTTAACGAATCAAATCACTTTGAGGGGGCGGTAGTCCACACTTCCTTAAATGAAGATATCGCGTTTACCCATAATGGAAACCATAAAGGTATGCCCAAAATGAAAAAAAACAGAAGCTTAAGGAAAACATAAACATATTATATATCATATATAAAAATAGTTACATCATAATGTCCACCTTTGAAGTTGTTAAATGAGTATTGAACAATCATCGTTTCGGGAGGCAGAATTTCGCCATCCACGGAAACCTTATGTTCTTTAACCATTTTATGTAGTTGTGTGAGAGTGTAGCTAGAATAAATATTATAACAACATCCTAGTATATTGAAGATACTGGTTTTGTTACAAAAGAAGTAAATAAAATAAGTTTAGGGGGTTGGAGAAGCAAAATAAAACAAATGAAAATGAGAGAATGAATTACCTTTAAAAGTGTAACTCTTTTTGATTTGAGCCTAAAGGCTTCCTTTGAAAGGATTCTTCCCAAAGGGAATCCTCTAGGATGAGGAGAGGGATGTGGAGAGAGTAAATGGGAAGGGGTTGGCCGAGCCAAAGGCTTGAGGAGTGTGTGAAAGGAGGTAGAGGTGGGGGCCTTTTATAAGAGGAGAGGAGGGGCACTTTTGGAAAGTAAAGAAATATTACTTTATTTGAAAATGTGTTTAGGTTTAAAAAGGTCCCACATTGATATACTTCGTGGATAAGGTGATAAGGCTTCGAAATCCACTCATCCAATAAGTTTTGGACATGTGTAGTTCATATATTTTACATTATCTTTCCATATTATTTAAATCGTCAAATAATGATGTCATCGCTGCATCATTATTATGTCATAAATAAATTAATTTATTTAATGTCTAAAAATTATAAAAAAAATACAATGATGTAGGAAATCGTTTTAGATTTCCAATGAATATTTATAATCAAAGAGATGACTTGTATAACCCCACTTAAAAATTATTTTAGTAAAACATATCATGTTTGTGTCAATTTTACTTTTACATTAAATAAAAAGTTATTTATGTCATTTATCAACCAAAGTGTCTCCATAGGGTCCCCAAGTTGGCCCATGGCTTGTCTTGGTCGGCCATGACTCACCCAATAGGTGTAGGACAAGTGTCATGGTGTTTTCACATTCTTATTATATCATTTTTACCTTAAATTATACTAATTACCTCTAATCGCGATTAAGAACTTAATAAGTTACTATTCACCAAAAAATTATTATAATCTCATTGAACCACATTTTACTTCTTAATGAAAACCATGTATGTCGGATTTTTGAAAATCAAAACACAATGATGGCAAAATTTCATTTAAACGGAAAATCAGTTTTTATAAGTACCACTTAGTGGTTTCACTATTCATCAAAAATTGAAGTTTTTTAGAAAAATCCCAAAAATTCACCCTAAGCTATATTTGATATTATGAATTCAAAAATGAAGTTTGTTTTACAAAATTCAGAAAATATTAGTAACATTAATTAATTTAATAATTAATTCCCGCTGTCAGAGCAAATAGCGTGTTTTTATAAAACAATAAGTATCAAAAGATTGACACTAGTTTAAGTCTGATTTCAAAGTGAAATTAATTCCAACGACCACTATTGGATTTAATGGTAAAAATATTTTCTAATTTCACTTTAAAACCAATTCAAAATATAATCTAATAATATAAATAAATTAGATTAAAAAGAGGTTTTGAATTAAAATACAACATTTTACACTATTCATTAAAAAAATGAACTTTATCCGAAAATACCAAAAAATTACACAAAGTAAAATTTGATGTCCCGATTCTTAATAAGAGTTTTATTTGGTCCAAAAGAATGTTTAAGAGTGAAAAAACTATATTTAATGACAGTTCTCCATTAAAAGACGATAAGTGAACCTTTAGTGAAAACTAGGGCATATACGCCTAAAATTGAATTCTTTCCGTATTTTAAGCCTTTAGCTTTTATTGGATAAATGTAAAAAAATTTAAAAAACATATATAATCATATTTTAGTTATTTCTATCCATTCCCGCCAATACAACGGCTACATGTTAACTACCATTTGAATTAATATTATTTTATTATTAGAGTGCAACGTAAGATTCCCAAGAAACTCGTTGTTGCGTGTTGGGTACGCCATTGAGCATAGCGTCCCCTTTAAAGTCATATTAATATTTTATTCACAAATATGGATAAATATGAAAATTCCATATTCATTTTTTACCTGGGGTGTTACACATAGTGTGTCAAATTGAATTTATGTTGATTATAAAATTTCATAAATTAATTAAGGATATTTTTCTTAAATTTTAAAGACTATCCAAGCTTGTTTACTAATTTTTGGATAGATTATGTGTGTTTTAGAGTAAAATGACCTTTTTAATTTAAAAACACACAATTTGAGTTATATCATTCACATCATGTGTCAGCTTGATACGTTGTATATTACTAAAGAAAAAAATGAAATATGGATCATTTTACAAAGTATCTTGACTATATAATCTCATTTTCTCAATTTTGGATATGTGACATGTGTTTTAAACAAAATCGACACTTTTATATTGAAAACATATACTTTGAGTCATACCAGCCACATTGTGTGTCAGATTAATGTAGGGTCTATTAATATATATAAAAAATGAATTATGGATCATTTTTTAATGTTTTAAGAAAATCTCATATTGTTTTCTCATTTTGGCTATTGGACACATTTTCAAGACTAAAATGACACATTTATTATAAAAACACACACTTTGAGACATATCATTGACATGGTGTGTCAGATTGATGTACGGTTGATTCCAATTAATCACACATGAATTATGGATAATTGTTACAAGGTTTTAAGAAATTAAAAACTCATTTTTTCAATTTGGCCAACGTAACTTGAGTTTTTTTACTAAAATGTTACTTTTAATAAGAAAACATAAACTTTAAGTCGTACCACCCAAATCATGTGTCATATTGATATACATATTATTACAAAAAAAAGAAAAATAAATTATGGATTATTTTTCAAAATTATCAAGACTAAAAAAGGCCATTTTCTCATATTTGGATATGTGGTGTGTGTTTAGAACTAAAATGGGAATTTGATATTGAAAACAAGCACCTTGAGTCATACCATCATTATCATGTATCGGATTGATGTAAGGTTGATTCATACATGTAAAAACTATATTTTGGATCATTTTTATAATGTTTCATTACAATATGATATTTTTTTCTCAATTTTTCAAATGTCATGTGTTTTTAACAAAAATGACGCTTTTATGATGAAAACACTCTCTTGGAGTCATATCAGCCATATCATCTGTCAGATTTATGTGTAGTAAATTATCACACATCACCCATAAAGTATGGATCATTTTTATAAGGTTTCAAGACAATATGAACTCATTTTATCGGTTTGGGATATGTGATTCATATTTTTGAAAACAAATGACACATTTAATGTGAAAACAAGCACTTTGAGTCATACCAGCCACATCAGGTTTCATATTTACCTACAATTGATTCATACACATAAAAAATGAATTTCTTATTGTATTACTAAATTATGATGTTAATATGAGAAATATTGATTAGTCTTGTCTTTTAGGATTTTATTTTAAACAAAAATGACACTTTTATATTGAAAATATGCTCTTTGAGTCATACTGGCCACATCATGTGTTTGATTAATGTGTTGTTGATTCCTACACATAAAACATGAATTATGGATATTTTTTCATGATATTAAAGATAATTTGATACCATTTTATTAATTAGTATTTGTTTTATATGTTTTATACTAAAATTACTTGTTTAGGTGAAAAAATGCTATTTGAGTCATGTCAGCCACATCGTATGTAAGAATGATGTGTGGTCAATTCCTACATTTCAAAAAATAATTATTTATCTTTTTACTAATGTATAAAGAAAATATAATATTATTTTCTTGGTCTGGGATATGTGATGTGTGTTGTAAACAAAATTGATACTTTTATATTGAAAACATGCACATTGAGTCATATCCGGCGCATCATGTATTAGATTGACATGTGGTCAATTCCTAAACATAACATATTAATTATGAATTTTTTATAGTGTTTTCTGGAAATTCAAGATTGTTATATCTATTTAGTTATGTGAAAAACTTTTAGACTAAAATTACACATTTAATGTAGACGCACAAACTTGACCCATATCTACCACATCTTTTGTAAGATTAACATGGGGTTTGTTTTTACATAACAAAAATAAGTTATGGTTTGTTTTCCTAAAGTGTCAAGACAATGGAATTTTTTTATCTATTTTATCTATATGAAATGTGTTTTAAACTAAAATGAAACTTTTATATAAAAAACATTAAATTTGAGTTATTCTAGACACATCATGCATCATAATGACCAGCAGTTGATTCCTATACATTACACAAGAATCATGTAATTTTTTTCTATTTTTTTATGAAAATATGAGCTCTTTTTATCAGTTTGGGCTATGTGAAAAGTGTTTAGGACTAAAATGACACTTTTAATGTGAAAATATGCACTTTGAGTTATATATCGTCCATATCATAGATTAGATTTATGTTTTGTTTATTACAACACATAAAAAATAAATCATTTTTCATTTTTCAAAAGTATTAAGACAATCTAGGTGTGACATACCCAAATTTATTTATAGAAAGTTGACTGATCTTGTTGTATATAAAGCCTCAAGCATGCCTCCCCATATACTAGAGGCTTCTGACTAGTATCAAAGGTATTTGATGATATGGTGGGGGAGATTTACCCACATTATCATAGTCAGAAATGGTGGAATAATACTAAACACAACAAAAAAATAACAAAAACACATACTATCAATCTAGATAATAATAACATACATAAATAGTAATAGTGCAATAAAAATTGATGTCATGATGATACAAAATATGAAGTGGTAATACATAAAAGAGGGTATACAAAAAGTACTAGTCTGAAAAAAAGTAAAAAAATACAAAAAAACTATCTCCATGAGAATATCAAGTACTTAGTTTGTTCTTTTCTCATAACCTAAAAAGTGATCAAGTATCCAAAGTTGGATGATTCCCTTTATCCTTACCTGTATACACAAAATCGGCCTAGGTAATAAAAAGAGGCCTAATAAAGGAGTGAGTAAAACTCAATTGGCCACCACTAATAGTGTATAATGAAAATATAGTCTATGAATATAAAATTTAATAGTGTTAAATTATAATAAATATAATTCTGAAAAGTAAAAGAAACCCTATTGATCTCAGGATCCCCAGGGGATACCCAGCCAGACCTACCTAATTCGGCCTAACCCCCATGTCTTTGAGCATTTAACCTTTTAATTCAACTAAAGACCCAAGTCATATAACTAAGGCCACCAAATATAATATCAACAATGGATTCATGTAAGACCCATGGAATCTATTTCTTTAGGAATTCAAACCCACTTGTAGTGATCAATTATGATTTTGGGATATGTGCTTTTGAGTTTAATCAAATGGGGGACCCATTAGAATTAAACTTCTTTGAGATTCTGATTGATCTTGAGGATCACTTCTAAGTTTATATGAGGTTATAATTTATAGGAATCCAAGGATATAATTTGAATCATTTCATATCTAAGGGCATCTAGTCGAATCTTGGGAGATCATCCAAGGAATTCTTATTTTTCAATGTTTGTATATGAATTTTCAGTATAAGGATGAGCAATTCATGAATCTAAGACATTGATCCTATATATGTTGTTTATACTAATTTTCATTCACATCAATTAATTGAGTGTAATACTATGAGTGTGCTCAATGAATTACCAATGGTATCCAAGTCTTTCCCAAGGCAGGACACACCTTTAGCAGTGTGTTCAATTCCATAACAAAAACCAAATAATGATTATTAATTATTTATGATTAAAAGTGAAGTATCTATGTCACTTCATAGTTCAAATAATTTAATTTGGTCATTCCATATATATTTTAAAATCCAAACACACCATAGGGGTGTTTTGTTCAAAATCATGGAATGGTTGTCATGGAAATTTAAACAAACACACCCCATGGGGTGGTCAAAGATGATTTCATCAACCTATTATGGTGTCAAAGGGTCTCATTGAACATCTAGGTCAAGGAATAGATTATTAATTAAAGTATGTAAACATTTTACAGTCAACACAAAGAATCATCAGTATGTGACACAATTGAAAAAGTTATAAACATTGATACTTTTAGGAAAAAGTAATAGACCACCTACCTAATACCCATTGAGGACTTATTATATGATATAAGCCTTATATTTGGGATGGAATCAATGATAATATAATACCACACAAAATCCAAGAAATTATGGCACAAACGTTAGACATAGAATACGAGATTTGTATAGAAAGGAAAGTGAGATAATGATGTGATATCAACTAATAAATCCAAAGAGGGGAGGGGAGACCAATGATGAATGATACTATGTAAATGAGGGAGGAGGAGAAGATATTTTAATTTTAATGTAAAAGGGGGGAAATTATCATTTCCATTCTTTCTAATTGGGAAAATTATTTTCCTGCATGGTTGGAAAAAATATATGTCAACTGTGTGCCCCTACTGTGTAGGATCATGACTCCTCATACAATTTAGGCACACAGTTAGACAACCCATACATGGTGAACATAAAATAAATTTCAAATGTCACATGGTTTACATGACCCATTCACATGGTTTATCATACTTTTTATTCACTTTTTTGGCCACATGGTTGAGGGGTGTGATTATAGATACTGTGCGCTAACCATGCGCCTTGTCTATGTTCTCTAAAAACCATAATTTCCATCCCCAAATGCTTCTGAATTATCTTATAATGTATATTAACCCCTTATGAACTTCAATTTTATGAAAATAAGGGGTTTTGGAAGAATTTAAAATAATTTTTACCATAGTGGAAATCCAATATCTTATAAACCCCCTTCATAAGTCAACTTGTCCTTGAGTTTCACTTCCTATGTTGGTTTTTGCTACATCCAAAAATAAATCTATCCACTAAGAACATACAACGTACTCTCATTTTGACATATCCTTATGTACAAGACCATGTTTCCATAACACCTGAACCATAGGAATCATCCTTCCTCAAATATTCTTCATGATATAATCAATTATACAACCTAGATACTCCTCAAAAGATGTATCAGCCTCCAACTAAACATCCTCATGATCAAAGCCATGATATGGGTCTATGTAATTATGGAGAAGTTGAGAAACAAGGTAGACATACTGCATAGAACTGTACCTCTATGGTAGAGTTATCTGATATACTACTAGCGTAACACCATCTTAGATCTCGAAATTCTAAATGAATATATGTGTTAGCATAACTTAACTTTAAATTCATCAGTCACCCAATCTAGGAGAGACTCATAAGAAGAAAAGATCCCCTACCATCAACATCAAAGAGATCCCCCTTTTTTAGATTCAAAATTGAATGATAATTATCCTTTTAAAACCCATTCACACGAACAAGAAACAATCCAATAACTCCATCCACATCGAAACTACTTAAATATGAGACTAGTAGTCATGCATGAATTGGCCACTTGGTTTAGAAGACCATGTGCTAAGAATTCACTAACCACTAAAAGCATATTGAACCATGTACATGGGCTCTATATGGTTTTGTTTTTCTATTTAGCTAACCATTTGACACCGGATCTCTTCTATTTTTGTCCCTCAAAACATGTAGAAACCCATCAAACCAGACAAATAATAAACAACATAAAACTAAAATAAAAATTAAAAGTCTTAAAACCTTTGAATACTAAGAAACATGAGGCTCATGCTGAGAAAAATTTCAGGAATATCTTCTCATCCCTACCTCATATGACCCAACAATACTATATCTAGTCCACTTAAAATCCTAAATAATAAAACACTCTTATCATATTATTTTATCATGAACCATATCAGGTCATCCCTGTACCCAAAACTTGATCTTATATATGGCATGGCCCAAATGGAATTCCTGATCCCCATGGGTTGAAGACAAGAATTAGGGAATCATAAAAAAAAATTAGTGGGGATGGTTTCTTCAAATAATCACAATAATGAAAAAACACTATATGAAACACAAAAAGGATAAATAAATAAATAATCATAATAAAAACACAATAATATCCAATATAAAAACAACAAAAAAATATGAACCTGACGCGATCTCCATGTGACCTCTAGGTCACCACCATCCACAAGACCAACCCACTCCATGGGAAAACTTGGAAAATAAATTTAACCTATAAAATTTCTTGGGTCTATTTATGTCAAGTGGCACAAGTACAGTGTGAGAATACTACAACTTATTATGTAAACACCATATAATCCAAACATATCCTTTCATAAAAAAATCCATAAACATTAGTCTAAAAATATAGTTAGAAAATATTTTTTATCCTTTCAATAACCAAACACAACTTTCCCAAAATCTAGTTTCAAAAACAGAACACAGAGTTCTTTTAAAAATAGGTTCTCATTTCATTTTTTTGAAATCCAAACTATATTAAGAAAATGAAAACCTATATGTGTTCATAATTAAGAAAAAAAAAAATAGAATAAAAATAAAAGGATATATCTAGAAATATCAAATGAAACTAGAGGCATCAATATGAATATAGATATTAAAAAATAAATAAATAAAGTAACCAATGATCCAAAAATCAACATTGTAACATCAAAGGTGCATATTCATGGCCATGTCCTAAACATCATTAGAGGAAACCCATATATTTACTCATTTTGGAGACATATTACATTGTATGATGCAGTGTATAGTCTATAACCAACCTAGCTGCTCTTAACTAGCTTCACTAGAGGAATAACCCCCATGGAAAATAACTTACCATGGGGAATGTAGTTTGTCTCAACAAAAACAAGATAGTAATTGTCTCTCAACTGTCAATATGAAGTCTAGGATCATGTGATGATAATATAGGGGGAAAGTTATGATTTTATAACACACTAGACATTAAATATAACCCATAGATTCCAACATGCATGCCTTTCCCACTCCCTAATACCGTTTATGTAAAGACCCCCTCTAGTTTGAGGACTACCATAAGGTTTCCTATCATACAGAAAACATTTCTAAAGTACTAACTAGGATTTTACATCTTGTTAATTCCAAATCATTCACAAGAAACACATAAAAGGGGCAACATAGAAATCAGTTTCTATGATTTTGGAATCACTTTCCAGAGACATATGAAAGTACCAAATGGTGCAAAGTATTGAAATCAAAACCAAAATTTAAGAAAACATCCTTCTCAAAAAATAATTTTTCAAAACCAATTTATTCATCCAAGAATTTATTTTATTGTTTCAAATGTGAATTTGGAAAAATATTTGAAACACACAATTCCAAAGTGTGAAACATTCCTTTATAGAAAAAATTAAAAAAGAAGTGATTGAAATCCCATTTAAAAACATTTGGAAACCAATAAAACCTTTTGAATGAAACATGGTTTTAGAAAATAGAAATTATATTTAGTTTTTGTTTATGATATTAAACACATCTATAAGTGTACCTCATGAATATATGAAGATGAACACATCACCCCAACATATAAATGGATGACTATATAAATATATAATTATTACCAAAAAAGAAACACAAGGAAGAGCCATAAATACACACGAAAGTTTTCACATAAAAACCAAAACCATAAAGATGCCAAAAATCAACTCAATGAAAATTTCCATTTTAAACCTAATCTTATTAAAATAATAAGTAAAAAAAAAATGTCAAACACCCAATCTATTTAAAAGAACAATTGACATTTTACCAATCTATTAGAATGAATTTTCTTTGAATATATATATATGAATAACTATGGTAATCCTTTGAAAACACAAATTTTATAAAACCACTAAAAAATAAAATCCATAAAGACATCATAGAAAACCAAAAAACATGAATAATTCAATTATAATTCATTTTATAAATCTCATGTATAAAATGAAAAGTTCTGTAAAGGAAATGGATAGAGACACCTAACTTAATGGTTTTAGAATATGATGAAACTCTATAAGAGGGAAAAACAATGTATAAGAACCAAAATGTGCACCCAAACATCAAAATAAACACCTCACATGAGCCAAAACACACTATAGGGTTCAACCAAGAGAGAATGAATCCAAGGAAAGAAGAAGAAATAATAGGGAAAAAAGAAATAAGATGGAGAAGAAGGATTATCGAAGGAGGAAATCCATTAATGATTAAAGATGAGACAACCAAAATCTAAAAATTAAGAGAGGAGGAGTCTGAACGTGCCTTCCAAGGGTTATTTGAATAAATGGTGGTAGAGGAGACACCTTTGGGGTTTTAATTTTAGAAGTGGAAGACATGGAATTTCATATTTTTTGGGATTCTAGGAAAGTCACATGGTTTAAAAAATCATGATCCAGCCCTAAAATGATTACTATAAAGTCATATAAGCCTAAAATGATTTGGATATATTATTTGGTAAAATATGTGCCAATCATGCTCCCCTATTTCCAAATACAACCATTGTCTCATGAGCTGGCCTCACTGTTTGAGGAACTATTTTCCTTCAATGAAGGATATGGTTTCTATGATCGAGGACAAACATGAATGTTTTTTTCAAGGTTTATTATAACCATGTGCAATCCATTCATAATTTATTAGACACCCATGATGGGCACACATTTACTATTGAGACATAAATAGTTTCAGAACAATCATGCACTTCTTGTGAAAGAGATGCCACACAATAAGGAACTGCGTTAAAAATGATCCTTTGATCAGGTAGTCACATTGTTTCCCTCAAAACAATGAAAAATAACAATGCACAGAGAAAAAAGTATAATTAAAACTCCAAAAAAACATTAATTTCAACAGGAATACAGCTAGAAAACCCATGAAAAGATCAAAAAATAGGAAATGAATAAAATAAAAATGAAAAACATGGTTAGGGTGTGATTATTAAAAAAATACATAAGTCATTTGTAATGTGTAAAAATTAAACACAAGTTAATATGATATACAATGTCACTATAATGACATGAAATGTGTGTCTTGAGTTTAAAAATGGAATATTAGTTAAAAATGTGTGTCACTCACTAAAAACTAAGAAAACAAACTCATATTTTTTTATACTTTAGGAAGATGATCTATAATTTATTTTTGATGTATAGTAATCGACCACATGTCAATATGACATTTTGTGTGATTGATAGACCCGAAGCATAGATTTTCTGTTTAAAAATGAAATTTTAGTTAAAAAATTGTGACTCATTGAAAAAATAGAAAACATTATTAGGTTGTCATGATATTTTTGAAAAATTATCTACAAATCATTTGTGATGTGTAGGAATCATCCACAAGTTCATTTGACACATGGTGTTGAAGGTATAACTCAATGTCCATGTTTTCCATTTAAAAATGATATTTTAGATTAAAACACTAACTGCATACATAAAATAATTAAAATGTTCTCAGATTATCTTGATACTTTAGAATAGTGATCGATAAATCATATGTGATGTACATGAATCAACCACACATTAATTTGGAAAAGTATGTTCTTTATATGACTCGATGTGTATGTTTTCAATTTAAAAGTGAAGTTTTATTAGGGAATTGTTTCATATTTATGTTTAATTCATTTCTTTATAGTATTATAAATATTATAAAATTTTATACAGGAACACTTTTTTCAGGAGTTGGAGTGGTTTATTCGGAAGCTGGTATCTTGATCCAGCTCCTATGAGAGAGGGTTGAGGTCCAAAGACAACAAAACATTAATGTTTTTTAATTATATGATTTTTATGAAAAAAAATTCATACCAATGTAAATGTACAAAATGATGTTTTATGTGTTTCTAATATAGTGTATTTTTCTTGTTATGATGATGTAAATTCAATAGAAATTAGATATTTTATTTTATGCCTTAGTGTGCTATAATTATTATAGCACACTACTACAACATGCCTCTCGGGTTGTTATATAGTAAGTGGATGAATTTTTATTTATCATTTATCTTGAAATATATATTAATTATAATAATTTTAGGTCAATGAAATTTCAACCATCATACTCTGGGTTTACAAAAAGAGTTTCATGAAAGTTTAATTATATCAAAAAAATGTTTTATTTAAGATTTAAAGAAATTTAAAGATTTTTAATATATAAATAATAATAATAAATTTATAATTCATTGAAGTAATAAATCAATTACAAGATGAAATCTTCAAAATCAAGTCTCAAAAGGTCAAACAGCAGCGTAAAATTAAGCAAGAGGCTATGTTGCTCTTCATATGAAAATCATTACAGGAAAAAGATGATATTCGGCTAAGGAAAGATAAAAGGAAAGTTTAATATGAGTGAAAGAATATATTGATTTTCAGTGAGAGGCTGAAAATGGTTTTGGAAATGAAAAACTGAAGAAGCTTCCATGGCTAAAAATGGTTGAAAAATATATAAAACTCATGTTTTGGCAATGCTAATGAACAGAGACTTTTGGCAATCATGCATCATGTTAGTGTTATATTGCAGTTAAATGAAGTGAACTCTCTGTGCAAGATTCAAATAGAAGAGAGGGTTCGGGTGGCCCAGGAGGCTGCTAAAGATGAGGAAGAAGCAGACATGATGATGCAACAAAAATTATGGTGCCTATTACAAGACAGAGAAGCTGATTGTAAAGAGAAGGATTTATAATTAAAAACATTGAATGAAAAAGTGGCAGAGCTTTACAGTCTAGTTGAAGAACTAAACATCAGAAATCAAAGGATCATCCATACTAGGAAATCTGAGGCTTCTATGCCTTGAAAACTAGCATGATGGAGGACCTGATCGCATCAAAACTAGAAATTTTTGGGTTGGACATGGCTAACAATGAGTGTAATGAGCTTGGAAGCAGTTCACATTCTTGGTATTATTCTTCTTGGTGAGAATAGAATAAGGATTTGAACACGTTCCGTACATGCACTAAAAAATCCTTGTGCAGAAAAAATAAATGTCAGTGCCGAGCAGTAGGGGGCCACTATGGGATTTTGTGTGGCTGTGCTTCAGCCAAATGTACCAATAGTGATACAATGTTGGCCAAGGAGTCAGAGACAGAGAGACTTGTTCTGGTGTATACGAAGCCTCTATTGGATATTGGGAACACAGAGGTGATGGAAATTGCTGCTGGGAAGCTAAATTAAGGAAAGAAATGATGGATTCTATCCCCCCCTTATTTTTTATTTTTAATTTTGGATGGACAAAACTGGTTGGTGGTTCATGATTTTGGTGGTTGTGTTGTTACAAACAGTTTTTTCGGGAAGTAGAGTATGAGAAAATAAAACTGGTGTGGTGTGTGGACAATGAATCACATATATAAATTTATAATTCATGTAAATGATATTTTAATTTATTAAAGAATCCATAAAAAATGTTTTTTATTTCTTACATAAAAATTTTGGATCATTTTTTTTATAATTTTCATGACTATGAAGAAATGTATGAGAGAGAGGGTGAGAGTGATTTTTTATAATTTTCAAAAAACACTCCCTAACATGAATTTTTCATAAATGGGTTTCCCAACCTCTACTATAAATAAATTTGGAGTGTACATCTTAGAATAAATTCCAAACAATTAGGTTGCAAATGTGATGCTTTATGAGAGAGTCAGCTATCCCTTTTGAGTTTGATTTCCGAGATCAAGATCTATCCATGGAGTTAGAAGATGGGTTTCAACATTTACCCATTTTCCCCAAAATTGATATCTACGCATACCCTATCACATATCATTATAATCAATAGACCTAGATGGTAGGATTCATGTTATTCCACCTCCACCTCTTGAAATGATACAATTCCTCACCCAACATAATTGGAGAGGGAATTTTCTCCCTCTATTACACAAAAATGGACATCAGCGTCCCCAAAATATAGGGTAGCTTTGACCTCTACACCATTCTCACAGATTCCTCCTCTGTTAGGATGGAATTCATCACCATATTCAGCAAAATCCATAGAGGACTAGACCCCCACTTTCATACATTTCATCACATGGCATGTGTATATAGGGGTATGTGGGACTAATTTCTTGACCACGAAGCTGCTCATGGACATCATCCAAATGATGATGATTTTCAAGATGATAAGTTTGATCGAATTGATGATATGATTCATTATATTGACGTAGAGTCAATTTCTAATGAATAAGAAATTTCGAATTTATATGGTGATGCTGAAAGACCATTGTATTTTAGTTGTTCTGAATTTAGAGTTTTACCGATGGTGTTAATATTGATTAACTTGAAGGTGGAAATGGATGGAGTGATAAGGCTTTATAGAGTTTCTAGAACTATTGAAATACATAATTCCTAAAGTAAATGAACTTCTAGATTCACATTAAAAGGAAAATAAACTATTATTCTATATGGGTTTCACAAACAATAAAATACATGTCTTCCCAATTGATTGTGTTCTATATAAGATGGAATACAAATGTCTGTTAGAGTTTCCTAAATGTGGAACTTCATGGTATAAGTTGAAAGAAAACTCATGGGATGATTTAGCAGTTACAAATAATCTGACCAAGTAAATTTCATATCTTCCTATAATTATTCATTTGAAACATTTATTTTCATATTCGAATGATGAAAATATTTTAATATGGCATGATTTTGAGAGGATATGTGATGAAAAAAATCATTCAACAATTTTATTTTCCATAGTTAAAGAACATTGATCTATAATTTCCTAAATTTGGATACAAATTTGGAAATATCAGACATGGACTGTTCATAGATAGAATGAATCTCTATCAAAGTTTTAGTATCACACATAGTTCATGGCCTATTTTATTTGTAATTTTAAACTTATCTCTTTAATTTTTTTGAATAAAAAAACATGTCATGTTGATTTTAATGATCTATGGACCAAAATAGCCCATAAATGATATTGATTTTTCTTTATCATCATCAATTGATGTTTTGAAACTTTTGTGGGGGGAATATATTAGAGTGTATGATTCTTATAAAATGGAACATTTTAAACTGCATGAATTGTTTATTTTCACTATAAATAAATTCCAAACATATGGAAATTTATTTCAGTACATTGTTAAGGGGCATAAATCGTGTCCAACTTGTGACCAACGGATTTCATATTATCAAATTCAACATGAGAGAAAAATAGTACACATGGTTCATAAGAGTTTTTTTCCTCTGCATAACTCTCACCGAATATTAAGAAATGAATTCAATGGCTCAATTTTTTTTGATATTTCTCAAAAAAACATTTCAACTGATTACTATGTTGATATGGTGACTAAAATTTATGTCACATTCAAGAAGACCCAAAAATATGAAAATGAGTGAAATATTTGGATAAAACGATCATTAATTTTTGAGCTACCATATTGAAGATATAATGAGGTCAAAGATAACATTAACGTAATGCATATGGAAAACAGTATTTGTAAAAGTTTGATGGGAGAATTTTTAGATATTAAAGGAATATCTATTGATGGGTTGAATGTAATATTGAACTTTAGGTTCAATGAGAATACATCTGGATTCAGCTCCAACTCATGATGAAAGGTGAACAAGCCTACCTTTTTCTTTTCATACATTATCCAAGATGGAATAAATTAATTTTTGTTAGTCTCTCCATTGTAAAAAAGTTCCACAGGGTTATTCATAAAATTTAAAAAAAATCGATCCACTAAAAGAGTTGAATTTTAAATTCCATAAATCTCATAATTATCACATCATGATGAGACACTTCCAACCAATTCCATTATGTGATATATTGACCATTTGTGCTAGAATTACTAGCATGAAGTTGTGTCATTTTTCCAATTCAATTTGTAAAAAAATGATTTGTTTAAATTCATTGAAAAATTTGTTGAACGATACAATTTTTGTAAATTTTCAACTGAAATGTATTTCACTCCATCTTTTTATTATATAATGGTGAATCTTATTGTGCATTTCATGAGAGAAATAAACTTTTATAGACCTGTATATAGATGTTATATGTATCCTTTTGAATGAAATATGAATATATTGAAGGGATATTTTAAGAATCCATATTGAACATAAGGCTCCATTTTTGAGAAATATATTTCTACGGCGGTTTCATAGTTTAGTAAAATATCTTTGGGTGTAGTGGACCACATATGTTTTCCAACATCTTACCCTGAACGACTTAGTTATGAGGAAATGGGATATTTAGATTGAAAGTAAAATTTTTAATAGATGAACAAATAAATAAGGTATATTTATAAATATTGAATAACATAGATGATGCTCAGTCATATATAAAAATGCATATTATTGTGGAAAAACAATTTCATCCAAATAAAGAAAGATATGTGGATTTTGAATGATCATAACAAATCTTTTTTGTCGTTGTTTAAAGAGGCCATGCATGGTAGATCATATGCATAAAAAACATTGAGATGTTTAGTGTGTGGTATATGATTAAATTCGATAACATGGCCTAGGTATGAAATTAAGGGATATACGTTTCATAAGAAAGATTCGGATAACCGAAGTGCGATTTAGAATAATAGTGTATTGGTGTTCAAAAAATCAATGCATTTTTCATGTTCTAAAGAAAAAAAATCCAATCTCCACATGAAGTTCATGTTATAGAGTCATTGAATAAATATGGGTGTTTGATTTCATTAAATTTTATGTTATAGTGTTTAATTGTAAATGTGTTATCGATAAAAAATGTGTCAAACCTGATGAAATTGGTATGACTTTAGTTAATATAAATATATTTGAATACAAGGATGATATTTTAAGCATAGAAACACTTAATAAAATTTATGTTATTGATCAATCCAATATACAATGGTCTTTATTTTTACAATGAAAAAATTGTATGTTGGTGATGAAAAACATGATGAAGATTCTGATTTATGAGTGATTCTTAATCCCATGGATATATTGATAGATAATATCGATGAGTATGATATAGAAATTTCTTGTTCCATATAGAATGATTATGAGGACGGAATTTTTGAAAACAATCCTTTAGTAGTTTATTAATATTAGAATTGAAATATATTGATTTCTTTTTTACTTTTTAAAATTTTATAAAATGTTAGATATATTAGTTTTATTTTCTTTATTAAAACACATATTAGTACTAATAAGTTAAATTGTTTGTTTATATTAATTTAGATTTATTTAGTCTACCATGTTTACCCTAAACATATTTATTTTTTTATTCTATGGAAAAATAATTAATAGTAATATAATATGTTAAGTAAACATATAAAATGTATAAAATATTATATTCAAAGAATATTCTTTTTTGTTTATAAAAATGGTGTTATACGTTAAATATTTTTTACAATTCACAATTCATATTAGGATTTTTTTCATTATTCTATGACATTTAATATCTCATTAATTTTGTTAGAATTTTAGTTAACTATTTTTACAAATATGAATACAATATGATTAGATTAGTTTTATTTTTGTTTGATCTATTTTCATTTTTTATTTACTTTTATATATAATAGTTGGGTTTTTATAATTGTGTACTAATGTTTTATTACATTGATTTATAGGATAATGGTATATGAAACATTTCAACAACCACAAACTTTTGGGGAGTACCATACACATAATACTATTGAGATGCCTCATTATACTCCATCACATGAGACAAAAATTTCTATAGGGAAAAAAGAGTTTGAAGGATGGTTAACATAGATGCACACATTTTCCGAAATTATTCATTGCTCGTAGACAATAATAAAAGATACACATTCTTTATAATGATAAGGATATTTCTATGGATACAAATGCAAAATAATTTTTTTCTTTTATTATAGTTTATGCTTGAGTAATATTTAGTATCTTGATTTTTGATTGGAGAAGTGTTGACAAAGTGACTATATATCAGTTATGGGATATAATTTTGGAAAAATCATTTTTTATTATTTACTTATCAAGTATTTTTTTACTAATGTAGGTTTTTATCTTCTTTTCATATGACATGATATACCTAATACTAGAGGAGCCAATAAAAAATGTTTTGGTTTTGGCCACTGGGAGATGGAGGGATTTTAAATCAATCCTAACATTAGAATTCATTTTTTGGGATATGAAAAATCAAAATACATTTGATATAAATCAATTTCTTGGTGAAGATACATGGTTGAAGATTGTTGAAAGTAGATGAAATGATCCATTTTTGGTATGTTATTTTATATTTTGCAGTTTTTTTAAATTAATAATCACATTAAATGTTTTTTTATTCTTAATTTTTTAAAAAAATGGATATCTCATGAGGAGATAAAATCCAATGACATATACCCTCATACATTATCTCTTCGAGGGTATAAATTATTAGAATAAAAAATGATAGTTGAAAATTTTCAAAAACTAAGAGCTAAGTCCTCAAGCTTGACCGATGTTAAAACTCACCCAACTCTAACAACAAATGCAAAATGTAAGAGGATTTGAATGATAGAATAGGAAAATATCTTACTAAATAGTCAAGGGTTGTAGATAAGAGGATTGTAAGAAGTAATTTAATTTATTCATGTTCATTAAATTAAATATAATATTTATATATTGTGATTCACTATTAAAATTTTAAAATTTACTATACAAGATTCTGTTAAGGAGTAGAGCGCACATGGGATCTTCATGGATGAGGGTCAGAAGGATATTTTAGCTATGGCATTAGGAAAGCCTTAACACCTTGGTCATGTATGTGGATACTTGGAATGTTTGTTGGTAAGAAAAGTTTTTGTTTGTTTTGAAACCTCTTATATGGGAGATGTTTAAAAAATAAAAGTAGAAACATTGGAAGATAAAGTTAAGGATACATGTGAGATGATGGAGGACATGATTAAAGATTTAGTAAAGTCAATGTTTTTATATAGGAGAATAAAATTCCAGGATGTTGATCCCACTCCTCCACCTCTTCCTATACTTCACACTCATACAACTCAAACTGTAGATCTCACTTCTCCACATCCTACTTATCCAATTATTACACATCCTCCTCTACATTTTACCATTTATTGTGACTTAAATTTTTAGGATCCTTAGTATTATATTGTTTCATATGGTATTATATATTATATTGGTGATACCATTAATCATTAACAAATAGAGATAGATTATATTAGGGTCACTATATTGGATATTATAGATTGATAATAAAATAACAATTACTACAGATGAGGTTTGTAGAGTTGCACAAAGTCTTAACCATTTTTTAATTTGTCCATCTAGACTTGTTTGAAAAATTACCACTGAGTTATGTGTATATTATACAATTTGTTTTGTATTGGTGTAAAGTTTTTGTTAAAATTTTAATGTTCATATATTTATATGTATATTTTAAAGGAATATTTTAAAGGTAAATACATTTTTTATTGACAATACCAAATACAAGATGCTATGAACTCAGATAAAACTTCTTATTCTGTCGATAGATTATCAACATATTAATTTTATTTCTTGGATGTTTATGAAATTCTTATAGAAGCTGTTTTTTTTTGTTTAATGACTGTGATTATTTTTAAAAAATGTATCATGGAGCTTGTAACTAGAGATGAGTTGGTAGTCAAGATGATGCAACTCTTTTCCATGTATGTTTATTATCATAAATCTTTTAGTTATTTTAATTTATTGAAACATTTACTTATATCATTTGTATTAGGTATATTTTAAAAAAAATTACTGCATTATTGGAAATCAGTATATGTATTTATGGACCCAAAATTTATTTCCCCTATAGCAAGGGAACTGACTAATCCAGAAAGATAAAATTATATTGTTTAAAGACTTTGAAAGAATGAAATTATTCAATGTTGGATGCTTCCTTAACTTCAATAGTATGAAACATATTTCTCATAAATATTTATATCTCTTAAAATAATAAATACTTACATTATAATTTATTTATATTAGTGGAAGTTGTATATTGGGTGTTTTTTTCAAGAGAGAAGACATTGTACTAGTTAGGATCTATCCATAGTAAAGTGAGAGATAATTTTATGGATGTATTGAACAAGTATGTTTTTATATTTTATTGCTTTTATATATTATAATGGAATTTAAATTTATTTCAAACAAATTATTTTCAAGTAGGGAATGCAATTTCTTTATAATAACAACAAGAAAGTAGAGCTCAAAAATAAAATATGATTAAAAAATGTGAGTTTTAATTTACCATTACTATATTTTGGTTGTAAATATAAAATGTGTTTTTTTAATTGATATTTCTTCAAATATATGTTTAATAAAAAATAAGCAGTGAAAGAATTTGGATAAATTGTTATAAGATTTATGTTTAAAATAATTTCAATCAGGACACTTATAAAGTTCTAGAAGGTTGGATTTCATTAAAAACATTCCCTTTAATTTTTCATTTATTTTATTCAGAATACATATTAAATAATCTGTTTTCAATTTTCATCTTTTTTATGACCCTCGACCTTATACCGGAAAATATCAAAAACACTTATAAATTTAATTGGTGAATTATTTCATAGGTATAATTGGGTATTAGTCTATTTATTTTACATTGTAAAGTAAAAATTTAAAAATGTAAATTCTTTTGATATTGTGGTTGCGGGTTTTCTATTTCTGTTAAGATATTACATTGTTGTACTATTATGGGAATTTATTTATTGAATTTTATAAAAAAAATTCATATCAGTTTGTATATAATCAATGCAGAAAATATTGTAGTCTATTTTTTCCTGTAGGTTTTATCATAACTAGAATGAAAACATTAAAATAATCTTTGTCACGTAAGTTTTATTTTATTAGAAACGATGTAATAAATTATTTCACTACTGAGTTATTATATAATTAATGTGGTAAAAAAAAGTGAGATTTAATGTTTTTGGAAATGGATTACCAAATTGGTTATTTTATAACCTATGTGGTAAACCATATCTAAAAATTATTTTTTTAGTTTTATGTTTAACATCGTTTTTTTATTAAACCAATGATATAATATATTATAAAATACTTTATCACTTTAGTTATTGAAAAAATGTCATGATATAGTGTTTATAACATTGTTCCACTAAAAAAACTGATGTTATAAATTATTTATCATATCGGTCTTTCATAACTGACATGATAAACCTCTGTAATATTTTTTTATTATAATGTTTGTTATTTTATATTAAAACTAAATATGTATTTACAACATCAGTTGAAATAATGTAATGGGAAAATGATATTAGAAACAAAAAACTTACATAAAACCCCTTTTTCACTAGTGACTGGTATGAATCAAACAATATGTTTTCAGATTAAAAAGGATATTTTAGTTAAAATCTTGTATCACTCAGTGAAAACCTATAAAACAAGATATGAATTTCTGGATATTCTATTAAAACTATTCATATATCATTCTTGATATGTAGGAATCAATTTTATGTCATTCTAACACATAGTGTGTTTGGTATGTCTCGATGCACATGTTGTTATTTAAAATCAACATTTTTTTCAGAACAAATGTCACATACTTAAAAACGAGAAAATGAACATGTATTATCTTGATAAATTGGGAAATTATCTATAAATCACTTGTAATGTTTAGGAATCAGCCACATAGTAATTTTACACATAGTGTGTACGGTATGACTTATAGGGTATGTTTTCAGTTTAAAAGTGACATTTTATTAAGGTATTGCTTTTAATTTATATTCAATTTATTTTATTATAGTATTAAAAACATGATAATTATTTTTTATATAGGTAAACTATTTTTCTCAGGATGGGATTGTTTTTTTTCAACTATTAGCATGATCAGACTCTTTTCAGAGGGGGTCAGGGTCCAAAGACAATGAAACAATAAAGTTTTTGAAAATTTTAATTTATGTGATAAACATTTTGTAGCAATGTAATTGTACAAACCAATGTTTGAAAAGTTTATTGTACTGTGTTCCACTATTATAGATTTCTCTTTTAAAAGTGATAGAAATTGGATTTATTAATGATAAAAAAGAATTTTTAGCTAAATGGCATTAAAAGGATCAGATTTTATCAGCACTAAAACAAAAATTCTAATTAAGGCACCCTTTATTGACTCTTTTTAAGCACTGATGAAGACCCCATTAATCCGTGATTATTTTAGCACATATAAAATTTGAAAAAAAACTTCCTTCTCACCACCCCCTCAACCCGTTCCAACTCTCACACATGACCCTTTGTCAGTTCCCACAACGCCCCTTGGTTAGTGCTTTTCTATCTCTTAGCTTCTTGTTCACTATCGTGCACGCATTGAATTAATCATTTGACCACCCATGTGAAATTGGAATGCCCTTAACACTACCCCAAGCTTGTTTTATTTTTTATTGGATGATATTTATATTTATTTATATATATTTATGTAAACATTTTGTATTCAAATATTTATATAATTATTTTTAAATACATTTATAAAATATATGTTTGTGTGTGTTTTTGAAACACACACTCACACACTTATATTTATTTAATTATAATATATATTACCATTCATTTATATATATTAGAATATAAATATAAATATAAATCCTTTTATTAATACAAAAACATATGTAAGTATAATAATCATATATACATTTTTATAAGTGTATATATATATATATTCATATATTTGTTAATGAAAAAAATTTTAGATATTGTTTTAATTAAAAAGGATAACAGTTATTTCCATATTATTTATATAATTACCTTTAAAAACATTTAAAATATTTGATTATAAATTTTATATTTTCATATAAATTTTAAACATTACATATATATTTATATGTTTATATATTTACATGTATATTTATACATTTTTATATGTAATTGTATATTTAGATTTAAATTTCTTATAATGTATTTATAAATATGTATTATAATTTTTTTATATAAAATATTTAACAATAATGACACATTTATAAAAAATTCCTTTATATATGATGTATTTACACAATACTGAAACACACACACAAACCCGTATTCACATATTTATGAACACACATAAAAATTTATAATTTTCACATACATGCATAAAATATTTACATACTTGTATTTATATACATATATTATAATGAACACATAAATAAAAATTTTTATTGATACAAACATATTTATATATAGACACTACTTGTATAGGTATATATATTAATGTGTTCTTATAAGGTAAATAAGTGGATAATTTTTAATTTCAAATGAAATTAATAATAAAAAAATATTTTCATATGGTTTATATGTTTTAAAATAGGTGTTTATATAATTTAAATTTTTTTTTAAAATTGATTTACTATATGTAAATAAAAGCATATAAGTATATATTTATTTATAATTAAAATTAAAATATGAAAAATGATAATGTTTGAAACCATAATATCTATGTTAATGTAAATCATGAGAATAAATCAAGTAACCACTAAAAAAGGATAATAGGACCCTCTTAAATTAATCTAAAATCCAATCAAATATTAAAAAAATTGGCTATCTTAATGGAAAAATGGTTTTAGAGGCATTTCAGATCATTTTTTAAATAAAAAACAATGATCAGGGATCCCCCAATCAACATGGTTTAGATATCTTAAAATTCTTTGATTTGATATTAGTTGATTACCAAATAGACACACGGATAAATAATTTGTCCATTTGATGTTCAAGTAATGTTTTCAACTTATCATAAATCCTTCATTAGTTTATTATCTTTCTTATGTCATCTAATTGTTATTAAATGACTACTACTCGATAATAAATAAAAAAACAATATTTTTTATTTATTTTATTTGTTTTTTCAATGTGTTGTGATTTTAGTAGCATACTATTGCAACATGGGTATTATCAGCGCTAGGAATAGCACTGATAAAGTATCCCATTTAAAAGCGATCCAAAAATCACTATTTATAGTGGTGTTAAACTCATATCTATAGAAGTGAGGGCGTTTATTTAGGACTAATTATTTTCTAGGATTTATGCTTGTGGTTATTTTATAGAAAGTGGATGTATTTTCATTTATGATGATTTGTGATATTCATAAAAATTATAATAATTGTGGATCATAGCTTTTTCAATCATCACACTATGTGTATACAAAATAAATTTTATTATAGCGTTATTATATTAAAAAAGTAGTGTATTTAATATTTAAATAAATTAAAATATTTTCAATATACAAATAATAACAACCACTTTATAATTTCATTAAAAGATATTTCATTTTATTAAATAATCCTAAAAAATATTTTTTATTTCTTATTTAAAAATTCGGGTGGATTTTTCAAAATCTCAATGACTATTGGGATACTGAAAAGAGAGACTTTTTAAAACTTTCAAAAAATATTTCCTCATGAGAATGCTTCCTAAATGGTGGTTTTACCCACAAATCCTATAAATATGATCCAAATGCACATCTTATAATCCATATGAAGACTTATGCTACATCTGCAATGCTTGATGAGTGAGTGGATTTTCTTGATATAGATTGATTTGGGAGATCGTGATCCATCCATGGAGGTATAATATTGGTTTTAAAGTAAACCCACATACACTAACATCGATATCTAGGCATACCCCATCAACGCTCACTATCATCAACATACCTAAATAGTGGGCATTGAGTTCCATAACTGTCTCCTCCAGAAATTGTACAGCATCGCACCCAATATCATAGGATACATTAATGGTATTTGAGGTATTTCTGACGCGATCTCGTCACAAATGTTCTTCTACAACGGGGTTCCATCTTAAAAAAATACTATTTAGGATGGGAAATCGTCTCATAGTAAATAGTTCTTCAATTATATATATTATATACATAACAACCTTTTGCGATGGTCCCGTCGCAATAAGGTATTTGTGATGGTCCAGTTTTCCCGTCGCAAATAGTTTTTTGATTATATATATTACATATATAAAAACCTGTTGCGACGGTCCCATCATATAAAAATATTTGTAATGACCTCGGTTTCTTGTCACAAATAATTATTTAAAAAATATAATGACTATTTGTGATGGGTGCCCGTCGCAAAAGGTCCCATCACATATACTTAATAAAATAAAAAATATAAATATTCAATAAAATTATGATAAATCAATATTAGAAAATAATAATAATAATAATACTATTAATATAAATAATATTATATTATATAATAAAATTATTCTAATAATATAATAATGTTATTATTATTATTAATATTTATGAAAAAATAATATTAATATTATTAAATTAATTAAAAAGTAAAAAAATATTAAAATTATTAAATTAATTAAAAAGTAAAAAAATATTAAAATTATCAACATTCTCAAAAAATACAAGTAAAATAAAATATTATTATTATTATTAGTAAAATAAATAAGCATTATAAAATATAATACTGATAATAAATAATAAAATAATAAAATACTAAAAAAAATAAAAAAAATAAATTATGCAATATGTGCATTAATATAAAATAGAAATACTATAAATAGTTAATAGAAAACAAACTTTGAATTAAAATGTTTTTAACATTAAAAAAAGACCCTATAAAGATAGCCTTTTGGAGGAGGTGGAGGAGATAGAGGAGATGGTGGAGGAAACTATATCCCTAAATTACGAGTCAGATAGTGGATGCACTCTCTATCTGCTCATGATGTTGCTGCTTCTATCGACGTGTCTCCTCCTCGCACTACTACTGCTACTGCAACTAATGGATCTCTTCCTGCTGCTTAAGAAAACTCTCTATAAACTCACTCTGAGCTTGCAGCTGCTCCTGATACTGTGATCCATAAAATGATGCCTCTCTACGAGCTCCTCTCGAGCTGGATGCCGACATCGTAACTGTACCATTATAAGTCCCAAGAGTCAAATGAGAGTCGATACCAACTACTCGGCCCTTCTCGAAGTCATACTGGGTTGCCTACATCCATGCCGCCTCACGGAAATGGTGGGAACTAGTCTGATCAGCCATCTCGGCCTGACTCTAAGCCTGCGTCTAAGAGGCCACAACCACATATGACTCCTTAAGTTCAAAATTGAAATTAAAATAGTGAAAATATTATTTGTAGTTAATTTTCAAACTGAAAATGAAATAATACTGACTACAATCCAATGCTAGCAATCACCTCTAATCTCTCTAGTGGATGGATCACTGTACATCCTCTGATAAATGTCATACTCCATAACATCGAGCTGCTCGACTAACTATATGAATATAAAACTAAAATATTTATATTTAAATTTATATAAATTATTTTAAAAAGTACTTACCAGATGCTATCAATGCATACTAAATGTACGACTACCGTCTTAATGTGTCACCACCTATCTCCCTCGGTTTTGTCAGCCCAATGAAGATCTCCTTTGAAATCCACCACCCCATTAGTCTGAACATAATCCACCCCAAACGTGAGATGAAATGTCCTCTGGTCAATGGGCTCTACATGACTCAACAAATACTACCACTCCCTCTTTCTTCACGGTCTTCCTTCTCAAATTATGCAAATAATGATGGAAAAAATCACACATAGAAACCTCCCAAGCTGAGTGGATAGTGTCACGCAAGCTATCATCGATGAGATACAATAAAATCTACAAATAATTTATAATATCATGGTATTAATGATATAAATTTTGAAATACATATTATTTATTTACGTACCAACTTATAATCAAACATGTCGTGCTACACATCTATGGTAATCTACTCTAATGTGATCCATGGATGAGAAAAATAATTGGGTATGATAGCGCTCCCATGTCCAATAGCTATATGTTCAAAACTATGAAAAAAGAACAAATAATAAAACAATTAGTATATAAATAAATTAATGAATGATAACTAAAATACAAAGGTTACCATACAGCCACATGTGTGGATTGAAGCCAAGACGTGGGCGTCGCTCGGAGATAAGGTCAGGAATCATCAGTCACGTAAGATCGTGCCCCATCCTCATACCCCCTGAACTGCCAGTAGGTTGAGGGTTAGATGATCCCATATCCTCCTCATCCAATCATATCTAACCCTCCTAAAACTAACGAAATATATCATCATCCATCTGAAAAACAAAATGATTATTGTTAAAAATAGTTAAAAATAACCAATATATATATATATTATTTATGATTATAACCAGCATTTAACTGTGTCGATGTTTACCTTCATCATTATCTTCATATATTACGATTCCAATGCCTTCATATTCCTCCTCAACATCATCAATATCCAAATGAGTTTCAGTTTCATCATATCTTTCCACTTCAAATTCATTTGTAGCATCATTAACAAAATCATCCTCATCGACCATTAATTGTGGGGTTTTTTCATCGATATTCATGTATCTTTGTGAAAAATATGGATTCTAAGAAGTCTCTTTTAAATTTTCAATTCCTTGCACTTCAGTGGAACCAAATTCACTTTGAGTAAAATGATTTTCCTGAGATTTAATTTTTATCATGATCCACCAATCACTCAGGTATCTTGAAGTAGCATAGTACTTTGCATAATAAATTGGTTGTTTTTTTGAACCAGTAAAAGTTTTTCATTTACTATAATAATACTTTTATATTTAATTTCAACTATTCCATGAGTCAGATGAACACACAAGACTCTCTCAGTATCCAACCACCTACATTTAAACATCATTATGTAATTTTTCCATGATAAAACAGTTCAATAATTTCATCCAGCGTGTCGTAAATGTCAACATCAATTTCTTTAGGATGAGATACTCTCAAGAAAACTCCAATGTTAATTTTTTTCCACACATGCACATGTATGAAATAGAAAACCCTTCACCACATATGAATTATAAGAATTAACCATTTTGGATGGTGGGTTACTCAACACACACGGTCTCTTAGCAATTTTATCATCATGTTGAGACACCTAAATTTTTTTAAAACAAATACAAATATAATATATAATAAACTGGATTTATATGTTAAGCCATAAATAATTAATATTACCAGTTTTTTGAAAACATTGGTAATTTTTTTTAGAATTCTTCAAGAGAATCTGCTATAATTTGTGGAAACTATTTCTTGAGATGATTATCATATAACCTACAAATAAAATATATTTAATTACTATAACATAAATTATAGAATAAGTTATAGAAGCACTCACACTACAAATGATTTCATTTCTTCAGAGTTGATAAGAACATATGTATGAGCTCTATGATGTTCATCAACTAAAATCCATAATTTACGAACTCCACTAAAGTCGAACTTTAGCTGACTAAAAACTGCTAATTGATTGGCCATTTCATCATCAACAATCCCCTCATTATATCCCACGTGGTTTTATTTTTAGGAATGTTCGTTTGAAATATACTGATATAAGAAAAAAGAAATTTCCTCTTGCAAATAAGCTTCAACAATTGAGCAGTCAACTGATACTTTTTATGTACTTTTTTCTTCAATTTCTGAATGCATCTCTCGAATGGGTACATCCATCAAAACTGTATTGGACCTCAACATTTTTATTCATGTGGAAAATGTAATATCAAAATTTCCATTGAGTAAAATAAATCTAATGGAATGATTTTTTCCAGTTTACATATAATTACAATAACATCTTCCTCTAGTTTTCTCAGCACATCGTAGTATATTGTCACTGCCAAAATGTTTGAGAATAAATTTGACATGTCTGTTATCAAATCCCAAATAATAGGATTCAACAAACATCATAATAAAATCTATATAAGTCTTTTAATTATAACATGACAGTCATGAATTTTTAATCCTGTAATATGACCATTCATAACACATCTACCCCAATTGGAAGAATAGTCATCTAGAAGTCTCAAATTTTCAATCCACTAACCAAATAATAAGCAAAACTTTTTGGACAATGTATATGCTAATTTTGGCTTCATTAACCTCTGTGATCTCACATTTTGAAAGAGTTCAAGTTATGGTTACCTGCAAATTTGGGAAATAACTAATCGTGCCTTGACATTATATTTGGCCTTACCTAGTGTATCCCAAAATGTATGGAACAAATTACCAAAATAATTTTTCTCAATATGCATGACATCCAACATGTGACAGACCATGAAATCAAACCAATATGGCAGATCCCAGAAAATGCTCTGTTTTATCCAATTGTGTTCTTTCCCAAAGCCATAAATTTTCTATTGGTTTATTTTTGGACCAAAAGTGATAGAAGGTAATGAAAATACAACTGATTTTAACTATGCACCTGAGATCATTTTTGGAGGTCCATCCCATTCAATTATTACTTTTCTGAAATGAGATTTGTTCCTATGAAAAATGATGATTGTTTGAAAGAAATCTACGATGACAGTCAAAATAGCTAGTTTTTTTTCATGGATGAGCATAAATGCATTGTATTCTCCAATACAGTAAATACATGATTTCAAACCATGTGTACTCCATCCAGATAACATTCCATATTCCAGGAAGTCACTATTTTCCCACATCAATGCACCGGTTAGCTTGAAATTTTGTTTTGCAGCAATATCATATATACTAACACCATTACTCCACAATGAATTTAACTCATCAATAAATGGTTTCAAAAAAACACCAATATTATTTTTTGTACATCCTAGGATTAATAAGTTCATAAATATATGAGGATCCTTCATCAAAATCCATGGAGGTAAATTGTAGAGAGTTATAAAGACATGACAACATGAATAATGACTACCATAAGAACCAAACAGATAGAAACCGTCAGTAGAATGACCCAATAGCACGTTCTAAGCTTCTAAAGCAAAACATCGATGCACTCGGTCAAAATGTTTCGCTGAATAACCATCATATGGATGATTCAAGATTTTACCAGTTGAAATCTTGGTTTTATGCCATGAAATCATTGTCACGGTGTTCTAAGACATAAATAGGCGCTGCACCCTATGTGTAAGAGGGAAATATCTCAACTGTTTTACAGGAATCAATCCAGACATCCCCAATTGAGCTTCATTATGACTCAATTGTCCACATGTGGGGATACTTTCCAACGACTCATTTTCACCAGAATATAAGATGCAGTCATTTTCACATGCATGAGTCTTTTGATAACAAAGGCCCATATTAAGATATATCCTCTATCCCTCATATTAATTCTCATGTAACACTTTTCTTTTATGTAACAGTGTTTTAACAAATAAAAATATCTTATGAAAATAGTTTTTTGACAATCCATTATCTTATTTAAAAGCCATAAATTTTTCAACCACTTCTAATTTTTATATCTTGAATCAAGGATATAATGCATCCTCAAAAGACCACAATAACTCATAAAATTCATATGGTGCCAACTCATGAGTTAAATCATTATCATCCTGCATTTCAGTTTGTTGATCAAATATTTTTGCAACATCATATACTAAATTTTTAAATCGTGATGGATCTGGAATCAAATTATTATTATCTTACCTAGAACTATATTCACCGTGTTGATAACAAACAACATAATCTAGTTGAAAACCAAAACGCAAGAGATTTTCCCCAACGTTGTCAAATGTGTCAAACATTTTCAGATAACATTTTTTTCAATGACACTTAATTGTGCCTTCTAAAAGAAATTATAGTTTTGATGATGCAAATGATAAGAAAGCTTCAACACCCTCAATATATATAAGATTTAAAGCAGATCCATTTGGATTGCTTTGATGATTTATCCAAGCGCGATCATCTAATAATGAATGTTGTCGATATCCTTATTCCCTATTATTTACAAAATATAAAATCATCACCATTTTTGAATAATTTGAAATAAGAAAAACACTAACAAAAAAAAGAGAAGATAAATAATTACACCTACTTCTTTCTAATTACCACTTATTAAGGGTGGTCCAATATCTAGTGGATTGGTGGATTTCCTTTTGTCTGACGACTCATTTACTTGCAACATTATCATACTGAAATCACATTTAAGAATCTGCTCAGAGGTATGCATATCCATTTCTATGGATATGAGAATGAACAAGCATACCATTGAATAGATTCTTCATTCTGATTTTAGTATGAGAATGATTCAAGTAAATGAGCTGTCAGACAAAAGAGCCCCCTTTTCATCTATGAATCATCTTCTTACAACTGCCACCGCCTGAAAACAATTTGAATAATGTGTTCCTACGAATTCTTATCCAATCTTGTTCATACGATATTGTACATGCAAAGGTAAAATCACATTTTTCATAATGTTTTGAGTCGGTGAGAGTTGAAAGGAGAAGAGCCATCAAGAAAAATGTGTGCCACCAATCAACTGGGGACTGTACCAATTTCTTATAATTCTTTATAATTATCCCTATTTATTACTAATTATTTCTAATTTTTGGTAATTATCACTATATATTGCTAATTATTTCAAATTATCCCTTTTTATTGCTAATTATACCTATTTATTGGTATTTATCCCAAATTATTTCTAATTATTACTCTTTATCCCTAATTATGGATAATTATGGCTAATTATTTCTAATTATTGATAATTATTGAAAATTATTGAAAATTATTTCTAATTATTGCTAATTATTTTTAATATTTGCTAATTATTGCTAATTATTAAAAATTATTTCAAATTATTTCTATTTATTCTTAATTATTACTAATTACTACTATTTATTACTATTTATTCCTATTTATTTCTATTTATTTTTAATTATTCTTAATTATTCATAATTATCCCTAATTATTGCTAATTATTTCTAATTATAGCTAATTATTGCACATTATTGCTAATTATTACAGATTATTACTAATTATTTCTAATTATCGCTAATTATTTCTAATTATTGCTAATTATATCTAATTATTGCAAATTATAACTAATTATTCCTAATTATTACTAATTATTACAAATTATTACTAATTATTACTAATTATTACAAATTATTACTAATTGTTACTAATTATTTCTAATTATTACTAATTATTGGTATTTAATTAATTAGTAATTACTTACTAATTAATTTCTAATTACACACTAATTATTTACTAATTACTACTAATTACTACTAATTACAACTAATTAATTACTAATTATTACTAATTGTTACTAATTATTACTAACTATTACTAATTATTACTAATTATTACTAATTATAATTAATTATTTTTAATTACTAGTATTTAATTAATTATTATTACTTACTAATTAATTACTAATTATTAACTAATCATTACTAATTACTTACTAATTACTAATAATTACTACTAATTCATACTAATTATTACAAATTGTTACTAATTATTACTAATTATTTCCAATTATTACCAATTATTACGAATTATTACGAATTGTTTCAAATTATTAGTAAATATTGCTAATTATTACTAATTATTACTAATTATTAATATTTATTACTATTTATTACTATTTATTACTAATTATTACTAATTATTACTAATTATTACTATTTATTACTATTTATTACAATTAATTTATATTAATTACTCTTAATTACTATTTATTACTAAATATTTCTTATTATTACTAATTATTACTATTTATTATTAATTAATATTATTTATTACTATTTAATACAAGTTATTGCTAATTATTGCTACTTATTGCAAATTATTGCAAATTATTGATATTTATTACTAATTATTGTTAATTATTGCAAATTATTTCTAATTATTTCTAATTATTGCTAATTATTTTTAATTATTGCTAACTATTGCTAATTATTGCCAATTATTGCAAATTATTTCTAATTAATATTAATTATTGCTAATTAATACTAATTAATAATGGTTATTTCTAATTAATACTAATTACTACTAATTAATACTAACTATTACTAATTATTACTAACTATTACTAACTATTTCTATTTATAAGTATTTTTTAATATTTATTAGTATTTATTGCTAATTATTTACTAATTAATACTAATTAATACTAATTATTATTAATTAATACAAACATGTACTAATTAATACTAATTAATACAAATTATTAAAATTATTACTAATTATTACTATTTTTTACTAATTATTAGCAATTATTAATATTTATTACTAGTTATTAGTATTTTTTAGTAGTTATGACTAATTATAAGTATTTATTAATATTTATTACGAATTTTTATTATATATTACTATTTTTACTAATTATTACTACCTATACCTAATTATTATTAATTACAGTTAATTATTACTAATTATCGTTAATTACTATTAATTAATGTAAATTGGTGCAATTTACCACTACTAATTACTAATTACAGTTAATTATTTATATTCATTACTAATTACGTTAATAATTTCTAATTAATACTAATTATTAATAATTAGTACTAATAATTTCAATTTATTATTACAAATAAAAACTATTAACAAAAACAATCTAAATCTAATTTAATTACAACTAAATAACAATAATTAAATTTAATATAAAATATGAAATAAATAATAAATTAAATAAAACATAAATACCATTAAACTCGGTCTTTTATAGGTGTAGACGACTTCAAAAAAATTTCATAAAAAAATTAATCTAAGATAAATTTTAACTCTAAAGTTAGTGTTTAGAGAGAGAGAGAGAAAGTGGAATTGAGAGGAAGAATGAAAAAATGGATTAGGGTATATATAGGTTAGACTAGTTACAAAGGTACTATTTGCGACGGAAGTCGTTGTAAATAAGTTCGACCACTTTAATTACTATCGGTGGTTAATTTTTTTTTTTGCAATAGGGCCCATCGCAAATTGTGACCTGTCGACACCCTATTTGCGATGAGGGCATATCCCGTCGCAATTAGTTTTAACCTCCGCTCGGTATTTGGGACGGGGAGGCTCCCCCGTCACAAACACCCTTCCCACCGTTTGGTGCGCAATCCACGCCACACCATGCCAAACCTTTTGTGACGGGACCCCTAATCCTGTCGCAAAAAAACTAATTATTTGCGACGGGATTAGGGGGTCGTCGCAAATAATCTCTTCGACTAACTATTTACGACGAGATATATTCCCGTCGTCACTAGCCCATCACAAAATGAAATTTTTCTCGTTGTGAGAGGAAATTGTCTCCCTCCTTCACACCAAACTGGACATCGGCATCCCTAAAATACAAGACAACTTTGACCACCACCGCATTCTCAGGGATTCCACCACTTCCAGTTGGGCGTTCGTTGTAGTGGTCTCTGAATTGGATCCATAACTAGATCCCTCTATCATACATGTCATCACATGGCGTGTGTTTCTAGGGATTCACAGGGCTAATTTCTAGACCATTGGGTTGCTCATGAGAATCATGCCAAAGATGGATCACGTAGAGTATGAGGGGTGAATGGTCGTTGGTGCAGTGTAGGATTCATAATTGATGGCAGTGATGGAAGAGAAGGTAGTGGTAGGAGATTCAACATTGTGTGTGTTTTGTCTAGAGGATATGGTAAAAGGTTATGGTGGTGGCCATGCCTTGCTCCTACACATTCCATTGTGACTGCATATACAAGTGGTTCAACACAACTTGCATTTTCCCCATCCATCGCTTCAGGGTACCCACGAAGCTTTTTAGGATTTCTTGAGTTGGTGAATTTTAAAATTTGGAATGAGTGTACCCATATTTTAATGTTGTATGTTATTATCATTGTGATTATTTATGCTCCTTGGATTAAGATATCGAACATAGATGGGTACCCATGTGAGGAAATGTATTTTGAATTTCATTTCCAAGACTTTAGGTGAACAATGATACAAAAATTAAGTGATCATATGGGAACTATGATTGATTTTGGTTGTGATTCAATATCTGAGAGAAAAATAAATGGACAAAAAAATTGATAGAAAATTGGGGGTTTATATCATATTGGATGGTAAATGTTCTATGTTGTTATCACATAACCAACATCATTATAAAGAAGTTGGCCACACTCCTTCTATTGATTTTGTATTCCATTGGTTCAATAAAAAAATAAAAAGTGACAATAGGATTGAGTATGACATTGATTAAAAAAATATACAGTCAAAATAGATTTAAACACCCACATAATTCAACCAAACCCCATAAAATAACTATAAGTTTCCAAAACAACCATCCTCCTAAACAATTTGATGTTTAACTTGAAAACTCCTCCCAAAAATTTCCATCTTTGTATTGCCCCCATGGTTCACCAACCACCATATTAATTCAATCATTATCTTTTGAAGATGAATCTATAATCATACCATCAAAAAAATTTCTATATATTAGAGAAGAAAACATATATATAAATAGGTTTAAAATAAATACATCAGTATAATTTTTCAACTCTTCCATGATGTCCAATTCTTTTCAGTATCTCACGAAGTGAATTCCACAATATTTACTTAAAAAAAGAAAACCCATTATATAACAAAACTGTATTTGGAAAATAACGAAATGGGTAATTTAGTCTACCAATTATATTTTAGAAGAATCGATTCATACTCAACATCAAATATAGATGGACAAGAAGATCCCCATTGTGAAAGATGTCGAAACATGGTAACAAGAAATTTATCATATATAAAATCAAAATATTTAATAAATTACTACTTTTAAATCAATAACTATTTTTGGTTAACCAAAAAACCAAATCATGAAGAAAGAGATTTTATGTACCAGAAAAGTGGATAGGTTTTCCTTTTTTATCATTAGAATCAATACCAATTGAGTCCAGAACATGAAATCTATTTCTCTCTAAGTCAGTGCAGTAGGAAAACAATTTAAAATTCATCAAAGTGGGGGGGGGGGGGAAGTCATCACTCCACGAAGTTGCATCCAACAACGATATAAAAGATATAAATAAAAATATTGGGGACCTTCCAATCTTCCTTAATTGATATAATATTATCAAACAACTCTATATTATCAAAATTTATTAAACATAATATAGAAGTTTTTTTACATAAATATATGAATCTAATTTATACCATGAATAAGGGATAAAATATTCTTCTAGTCACTCTTCTGGAAATTTTTTGATCATTCACAAGAGTTCTTACCATCATGGTCCCCATTTGTGATTACCAAATCTTCATTAATATGTTACTGATTAGTAATCATAAAATAGTTTATTATAAAGGATTCATATACTAACCTTGTTTTTGACCCATTCTGCAGGGTCCAAAAAATGACACTAATGTTCAATCAGATAGTAATTATACATATCGAAAACAACACTACATTCAAACTGCATTCCACAAGTACATGGGACACATTTCAGTATAATTCCATTATTTAAAATATAAATATTATTATAGCCTACTTCTCTTTTATTCCATGATTACTTCCCAAGGTGAACAAGTCATAAACCCCCATTTTAAAGTCGTCTCAGCCTTTTAGAGGTTATTAAATATAGGGTGGCCATTTTTTCAGTCTTCTTTCACTATGACCACATAAGATCCATGCCCGTAGATGGGTATCCCAAACTTGGTACATATGAAACTTTATCCACTTCCTCATTGACTTCCACTGCACACCCTCTTCCTCTTTACTTTCCTCAACTACCTCTAAAAAATTTTCCTCCTCTTCATCTTCCCTCTCCTCCACAACTTCACCGATCTCCTTCCATTTCACTTCATTCTCCTCTGAATTCTCATTAGAATCTCAATAATACACTATTTTTTCCTCAAGGACATGATCACATATCTTCACTTTAGTAGTAGAGGTTCCATCTAATAAGTTACCTTGAACTTGAAGGAGTTCATGCAGGTTCCCATTTTCACCATTCATATATCCATCATACAAAACCATGATATCCTATAATATATAATAGTTTTAAAAATTTTATTAACATATATAAAAAGAAATATTCAAATTAAATTATCTATATAATAACATATGGGAATCTAAAATTAGGATTCCAAAAGTAACTAACATTAATATTATAGAAATTAAAACATTGCATCCCCAATTTACCACTATGAATCAATATTTTAACACTATCCCTCTAGATTTTAATGATAACATTACAAAAATAAAAAGAAACCCTTTCAATTGAACATTTAAAAGTTTTTAACGCTAACAAACCATATTTTAACACTATAATTCCAGGTTTTGATGCTAGAAACACACATCTAAACTCATAGGAATTTCGAATGAGTATTCCAAGGAATTTAACATCAAGATACCAGAAATTAACATTGGTAATTCTCAATTTAACCCTCAGCATCTAGATTTTAACATTGGAAATCCACATTTTATCTTTAAGAGAAATAAATACAAACTAGAATATTTTTAAATAAATAATATAGATATTAATACCAAAATTATAAATTTTAACACTATAATTCCATGTATTAACACTAGAAAGGCACATAATGACATATGGGGTACTAAAAGAATGTTTTAAAGTAATTAACGTAAATCATAAAAAAATTAACATAGATCATCCCTAATTTAACACTAATTATCGTGATTTTAAAAATAAACCTCCCAAGTTTTAACACTAACATTTTACACTTGAAAAAGAATCCATTCAATAGAATATTTCAAATTTTTTAACACTAAAATACCACTTTTTAACACTAAAATTATAAGTTTTAAAACTTGAAATACACATCTAAACACATGTGAATTTATAATGAGTCTTTCAATGAATTTAACATCAATCTACCTGAAATTATAACTGACCATCTACAGTTTTTCACTAATCATCCAGAATTTGACATTGGGCATGCACATTTTATCTTTACCAGTAATAGATACAAACATAAAGCTTTTAAATTAAACACTTATTATTATAAAACTAAAATTCCAAATTTTAACACTATAATTATGTCATGACTCCCTCCCCACAATGTTTACCCCTCCTAGGTCGACAATGTGAGAAGGGAGATAATGACCCCCATGTCCCACCTCAAATAGACCCCGGGTTGGTAACTAGCACCGGGGGTATAATAAACACTCGGACTGGAGGAATTACCCTATAAGATAACAATGAAAAAGAGAGAGATAAGACAGACACCAACCAAATCTATATCAGAATTAAATATAAAAGAAATCCCAAGTACACATATGTAATGTCATGCAAAACTACTACAACTGAATGGGGAAAACTGTAAGTACCCAAAAGAAAGTAAAAACAATAGCAACCATGAAGCCCAAACAGCTCCTACAACCCCAAGATAGTAGAAACCATCCTGATCTCCAACCTGCTCCAAGTGACCTGAAAAATAATATATAGAAACATAGGGTGGGTATAAAAATATACTCAGTTGGATCCTCCACAGAGCCTCTCATGCAAAATTAATGAAAGCATGCTAAAGCATTGTGAACAACAAGTGAAACAAACTCATCACCTAAATAGGTATACTAAGTTCCCATCCTCACCATGGCTACTCTCCCCAAGTATCTCATACACGAGTATATAATATAATAAAGAATATCAGGGGTACCACGCTACTACGTCCCCACTAGTTTTCCGCTTTTCCCCAACGTCACACGTCATAAGCATCTCTCTTGAAAAAGGCTTGCCCACAGACACCTAGTCAAAGCACCACAACATGCACCTCGTGCACAAAAAAACCACCATGTCTATATAATAAAGTAACCAGGTAGTTTACAGGATCTACCACAACTCGTATAACCTGAATCATATATCGAGTATTATACCTCAATCCATTATAGCCCATACACCGAGTAAGGATCCTCAAGCAATCATAGGCTATACACGTTACACCTATAGTAGTCCGTAAGAAACTATATCCAGAATATATGTGTATGAATAACTACAATCCATTACATCCCTCTACACACATATATAGGGAAAACTAACTAATGTGCCTACCATCACAAGTAACTACCAAGAGAAGAGAGTAGGGCCAATGGGGTAGTTAGCCATCCATCTTTCCACCAGAATGTCGGGGAAAACACCCCTAGGGCTCAGAATCCTCGGGGTGTCAGTTTCCCTTACTGACAGGGTGGACTAGCATATAGAAACACAAAAAGTACAGAATATAATATAGCTCACAACCAGACTACACGCATAACCTAGTCTTATACTCAACTACATTTAACGTCTCATGAACTCCTAACTGCCAATTCTAAGACTAGGTATCTTATAAGAACACAACAATTTAATGATCATTATTACATTCCTTCATTCCCTTTTTATCAGTTTCACTTTACGTTAATTATTTCTTTAAACATTAATTAACCATCAAGAATTTCCACATTATATTTCATTATCATCACACCCAAAGTTCACTATTCCTATAAATTGCAACCTCATCATTGTCCCCCTACAAGAAAAACCCCATGGGTTAACATCATTTATTAAATTATTTATTTAAAACATTATCTTCTCATATTCCCCGGACTTCTATAAAAACATTGTACGCTACTAAACACAAGGGGATAAATAGGGTGATTAGATGAACTACCCATCAAGTCTTTTCCGCCTATAGAAAGATCATAGACCCATCCACCCTCATAAAGCTAAACTCAGAAAGCACATGACATACCCCATGCATCTTCTCCCTTTTTGGAAGGAGGGTAAGAAAAAACCAGCTTCCTTGAGTAGTTGGGAATGTAAATCAAATAAGCAACCAATAAAAATCAGAAATCATCCAAACATTCACACCCAACCCGTTTCATCATCCCTAGTGTCCTCCCTAACACCCACATGCATAAACTGATGCATCTCACCACTCTAGGCATCAACTACTCCCACAAATAGTATGCCTCCCAGCCCCCATATATCACAACACCCATCTAGGGTCACATCACAAAACAAGAAGAAAAAAAATCAAACATCACATCAATTGGGCTCATAGCCATTAAACATAAAAGAGGGTATCTCATTACCCTACAAAGAATTATCTTTTATCAAATATCTAGTTCATTAATCTATCTTGGACTAAATGATTTATTATTCACAGGTTCCATCTTCATGAAACCTGAACAGTAAGCTATAAAAAACAATTAAACATGCTTACTGCACCAATTTGATTGACATAAAATTTCAACAAGGTGAACCAAATTCATTTACATGCCTCTTTATATTTAGTCAAAAAATTATCAATTAATTACAGATTTACATTCCTTACCAATTTCCATCAACAATGAAAAGCTAAATAGAGGAATCATAGATGTCACACTATCTAGAAAAACAAGATACTATAACATACGATCAATATCAACTTATTTATCTAGTTCAAATATTTATTATGTCAATTACATTGTGATCCAGTGGGACAAAACATGATAACTATACAGTTGCATGTAAATTAAAATATAGGCAATGAATCCCCTATCTTAAACGGTTCTTGGCGTTCTTTATATGAGAACGAGCCATACAACGAGTTACGATCTCCTCCCCCCATGACAACTGTATCCACCCGAGGATGCAGAGACACCACCACACAGGTCAACACCCAAGAATAGTTCATTAGGAACATGAAGATATCATTCCATAAATGGGAAATTAGAAACAGAAGGAGATGAACCCAAAAGAATGATGATAGATCATACCTTATATCAAGGATCGATCGATACTGCTTGGTTGCATCAAAACTGAGTGGAACCAATACAAGGATGAAAGTTTGATTGTGATATGGGATGGAATGAAAGGTTGAAACATCTCAGAACTGAGAACAAGGAGGAAGAACTAGGGAGGAAGATATATTACCCCTTTATAAGATTTAACGGAACAGTGGTTTAAGATACGCTGGATTTTCCAATAAATGAAGATCACATTGAACCATAGGGTTTGAACAGGTAAAAGCATCTCAAGCCTTAGGGAAATTAATATTGGATTTATTGCCTTTGAATTGGCCTTAGAGTCCATAAAACAAGGAATTAAATGCATTTTATGTCAAAGGAAACATTAAAGGGGAGAAACTATAGGAAGATAGAAACATTGTTCATGAACTTGAAATTTCAAAAAGAAAAAATATTTTTCATGAACCTCACCATTGAAACCTCACCGATGGAACCTCACCATTATAAAAACACTATTCATGAACCTCATTATTGAAACCTCACCATTCTGGGAGTACTGTTTCTGATCCTTACCATTGGAACCACACTATTCAGGAAACACTGTTCATGAACCTCACCCATGAATCCTCACTGTTAGAACCTCACTGTTCTGGATACACTATTTATGAACCTCATCATTGAAACCGCACCATTGGAACCTCACCATTATAGAAACACTTTTCATGAACCTCACTATTGAAACCTCACCATTCTGGAAACACTATTCCTGAACCTCATCATTGAAACCTCACTGTTAGAACCTCACCCTTCTGGAAACACTATTCATGAATCTCACCGTTGAAACCTCACCATTCTAGAAACTCTATTCCGAAACGTGATATTTGTAAAAGGAAAGAGGCTACCTTTGGAACCACACATAAGGCTACTGATGACACTATTCACATAAGGTTACCATTGCACTGTTCATCGAAGTCCACTGATGACACTGTTCACCTAAGGCTACCGTTTCACTATTCCCCTAAGGCTACCGTTGCACTGTTCACAGAACATGAAATTTGGAAAATTGTTGGGGATAAGTCGCATTGACCTCTTAGAGCACCTCAGACACTAGATTTTCGCAAAGGAATAGACCCGAGAGGTCCGGCCCATTACATCAGATACCTCTCAAAACATTCTCGTCCCTAAGAATTCAAAACCAACCTAAATGGAAACAAAAAAGAATTCAAAATAACCACCCATCAAGGTACCTCTCAAAAGAAAGAAAGCCATATGAAGCAACCAAAGAAAGCCATCTCCTAAGAACGAATAGTCTACAACCACAAATCAAAATTCTTTACATGAAAAGAGTTAAATATCAAACAATATTGGGTACTGATCATGTATCTGTGACTCACGTTCCTAGGTACTCTCCTCCACAACACTGTGTCGCCACAAAATATGAACCCAGGGGATAGAACACCCACACAACACCTTCTATTTGTATTTTTGGATCTCCAGTGTTCACTTCTCGAAGTTCTCATCATCATCAACATCGATCTCTCCCCAATCGATGATGTGAGACTCATCATAAAGATAACTACGGAGCTGTAAAACATGAAAACATCATGTATATGGATTATCTGCGGGAGGGGGGGGAGTGCTACTCGATACGCCACAGCTCCAATAGGATCTAACACCTCAAAAGTCTCAACAAACTGTGTATAAAGCATACCCCCACGACCAAACCTTCATTGACCACGATGGGGAGTCACCTTCAGAAACACTTAATCTCTAACATCGAACTCTAAGGGTATCCTCCTTTAATTGGCATATTATTTATAACGATCTCGTACTATCTTTATCCTCTCATGAATCACCTGAATCATCTCTGTTGTTTTCTATACTTGTTCCAGTCCAATAATTTCCGACTCTCTGACCCAAGTCCTACACAGCGGAGAACAGAAAGGCTAGCTATACATGGCTTCAAATAGTGCGATACCAATTGTGGAGTGAAAACTATTTTTGTATGTGAAATCCAAAAAAGGTAAGTTCCTCATCCACGAACCTCCAAAATCCAGGACAAAAGCGCGTAACATGTCTTCAAGAGTCTAGATGGTCTGATCTGTCTGACCGTCCATCTGAGGATGAAAAGCAGTGCTTAGGCATGGCTGAGAACCAAAATCATGCTAGAGACCTCTCTACACCCTAGAGGTAAAATGAGGATTTCGATAAAAAATGTTTGTACTTGGAACTCCATGAAGTCTCACCACCTCCTCCAGATATTTCCTCGACAAAACATCTACTGAGCTTGAATACTTGATTGCTATGAAGTGGGATGATTTTGTTAAACGATCCACTACCACTTAAATAGAATCATGTAGTCACTGATCTTGAGGTAAACCAGTAAAAATGTCCATTGAGATGTCCTCCCACTTCCACTGAGGAACATCTACTGGCTAGAACAGACCACCAAAAAAATGTTGTTAAACCTTCACCTTATGGTAGACCAAACATCGAGACACAAACTCCACAACCACACGCTTAATCCCAGGCCACCAAAACCAGATCCTCAAGGCTCGGTACATCTTTTTCATGCCAGGATGCACTTCTAAAGAAGAACCATGGAACTCTCTGATAATCATCTCTTTCATGGAAAAAGGAACCAATATACTTCCATGATAAAACACTCGGTGTTGTTCATCCTCAAAACAACCATCAGGGGCCTCTCCACAAACAACACAATCTCTCCAGACCTCCACCTATATATCCCACAACTGATACTCTTCCACCTACTGCACCAGATATGGTTTCACCTTCAACTGAAAAAGACAACCTCTTCCCCCCAACTTCTCCCTTATCAACATGTAATTCTCATAGATCTTCCATTACTCTCTAGGAGTCACTAGATTCAATCACTACATCACTACGTGACTTTCGACTTAGCACATCAACACCAACATTCTCATTTCAAGGTGTATATGATATTTCTAAGTCATATTCTGGTAATAACTCAATCCACTGATCCTATCGTAAGTTTATGTCATGGTGGGAGAAAACATACCTCAAAATCTTATGGTTGGTGAAAACAACAAAGCTTTCACCAATGAGGCAATGTCTCCACAACTTCAGATTAAACACCACAGCTTCCTATTCAAGATCATGGGTGGAATAGTTACAGTCATGGGGTTGAAAATGAAAAGACCCATAAGAAACAAATGATATCTGCTTCATCAAAACACAACCTAACCCCAGATTCGAAGCATTATAGAAAACAACAAACCGAACTCCCACTGCTGGAAGACAAATAACTGGAGCACTTACTAACTTCTCCTTTAGATACTCAAAAGATGACTAACACTAATCCTACCATATGAGCACCTGAGCGTTCCGGGTTAAAGATATTAGAGGATTCATAAATCAAGAGAAATTGACTACAAACCTCTTGTAGTATCCTGGGAGACAAAAGAAACTTTGCACCTCTGACACTGTCTTGGGAGATGCCCAAGACACAACTACTTCTATCCTCAATGGATCTAGAGCTACTCCCTTCCAGGACACAAAATTCCCCATGAAACATACTTCTAGGTCCCCAAACTCAAACATTGACAATGTACCAAATAGTTGATGTTGATGACGAACTCCCAAAATGGTGTGTAGATGATCTATATGCCCCTCCTTGGACATGGAGTACACAAGGATTTCGTCAATGAAAACCACCATGAACATGTATAGGAGCTCACGGAACACAGAGTTCATCAATACCATGAACAAAGATGGAGAATTTGTCACACCAAACGACATTATAACAAACTCATAATGCCCATGATGACAACAGATAACAGTCTTTGGGATATCCTCATCCTTCACATGCATCTGATGATATCCTGACCACAATTCTATCTTTGAGAACCAACATTCACCATTTAGTTGATCTAATAAATCATCAATACGTGGAAGATGATAGAGGTTCTTCACTATCACTTTGTTTAAGAGATGATAATTGACACACAACCGCAAACTGTCGTCAGCCATCTTCACGATCAAAACTAGTGGACCCTATGATGACACACTCAGCCGAACAAAACTGCACTATAATAGACCATCATGCTTCATAGGTAACTCTCGTAACTCATAAGGGGCCATCCTATATGAAGAAATAGATATAAGAGACCCTCCTGGTGTAGCTCGATCCAAAAATCGATCTCTCATCCATGATGTAATGTTACAAACTATTCTAAAAAACATCTGGGTACTCTTCTATGACCCTAGAATACACAGATTGTTGAACCTCTGAAGAACTCAACATCAGATCAGCCTTCACGGATGAAAGGGATGAAACACGCCTCTAACACATCTTAGGGTCTCACTTGCCAATGAACACCACTGGTTCTCCAACCACATCTAAGAACACAAACTGCCTCTTGATGAAATCCAAGATAGCATGTGACGAATACAACCAATCCATGATAAGGATGACATCCTATGGTTTTATTCATAAACATAGGAATTTTTCCCAAGAGAAGTGCTGCACCAACACTAGATCATAGTCTCTGCATACTTCAAACAAGTTAGCTCAACCTCCAACTGGTGTAGTCAACGCTAAGGGCCCTGGAAGGCTCTCTACCTCATGTCCCAAAGCATGGACAAGGGTAGGTGATATGAAGGTGTTTGTCACTCCTAAATCAAACAACGAATACACCAACGTAGAAAACAAGAAAATGGAACCTCGAATAGCATCTGGATCTCCTGGATCTAGAAACAATAAAACATGAAGCTAACCATGACCTCCTCCATGACCTCTCTGACCCTGATGATGACCACCACCACGACCGCGCTCTGATCTCTGAGAATGGGGAGCGTCATGAGGCTATCCCATGTCTTCACCATCTACCCTCTGATGATCCAAAGTTGGTACAGCCTGCTGCTGCTTCCTTGGATGGAAGTTCCTCAATGGTGGAACCTAGAGCGAAGCACCTGGTGCTTGATGATTTCTTTGAATGGTTGGGAACTCTCGTTTTTGATGACCTTGACCACCATAAGAAAAACAAGTGCCAGATCCCTTCATATAGGATTGAGAGCCACCGCCCCTGAAGAAACAATATCCTTGGGGCTCATACCTACCCCCAACAGAATAGAAACTCTTCTACCCTGAAGACCTAGAACCCACGACCACAACTCTGCTTCGTGAGAAATCATGACGACTCCCCTCTCGTAATGATCTAGTTCTGGCCAAATTCTACTCTATGAACTCTGCCCTAACCGGCACCTCAATATATGTCTTCAGCATATATAGGGTGACCTGGCACTGGATCCTTGGATGCAAAGCCTCTTCAAAATGTCATTCCCTATCCTCCTCATCTGGCAACAGGTCTGAAGAATATCGTAAAAGGTTCTTGAAATGGATTCCAAACTCTCGCACACTGGAGCTCCCCTTTCAAAGGGTAAGGATCTCCAAGAGACTATATGCCTTCACGGTCAAGAAAAGAAACTCAACTCTGAACATGTATCAGAATTCCTTCCATGAGATCGCTGACTTCTTGTGATCCCTGAGGAACAAGAACCACCACTACCTCACTGTTCCACACATCATCATCACAACCAAGGACACCCAGTTTTCCATCCGATAACAAATTAAACTGAATCATATCTCAACCTCCTCCAACCAGTATTCCATGAATACATCTGAAATGGATCCCTCATACTTCTGCAGACTCTAGAACTAGAACTCTCGGAGTTTCCTCCTCCAATTGTTTTCATCGTCAACCTCTTTCCTACGGTGATCTAATGGCATGACCTACTGAACATCTTCTATGAAAACCTGACGAGGAAATCAACATATTTCCATACCTCTAAAATAACTAACCATTAGAGCTCCTAAACCAGGAATATGGATGGATCAACATTAATTAATTATTTTTTTTCTTTTATTAACTTTAGGTTACCCTATCCCAAGTTCTACCCATTCCAACACAGGCACGATGAAGAATGATGCATGATCCTTTCCTAAATCTCTACCCTGAAAGTAGTATCACATCATTAGTATCCATTTTAAACTATAAGGTATCTACATCAGATCATTGGGGGCCCTAAACGCCTATCTCTTATCCAGTCTCCAGTGTTTACATCACTAGATAAACATGACTGACAGTATTTCCCTACCAACCCATGCAACCTCACTTGTACCTAACTGCTAACTCCATCCTATCCCACAACCATAAAACTGATTCCACTCTATCACAACCCCCTCCCCACAATGTGTACCCCTCCTGGGCCGACAATGTGAGAAGGGAGATAATGAACCCTGAGTCCCACCACCTGTAGGCCCCGTGTTGGTGACCAGTAACGAGGCTATAGTAAACTCTCAGATGACAGGCATTACCCTCTAAGAGAACACATGCCAAATAGAGAGATAATACAGACACCAACCAACTCCATGTCGTACTAAAATATAAAATAAATCGAAAGTACACATATGAAATGTCATGTAAAACTACTACAACTGAAAGGGTCAAACTACAGGTACCCAAAAGAAAGTAAAAACAACAACAACCATGAAACCCAAACCTCTCTTGCAACCCCAAGCTGGTAGAAACTAGCCTAATCTCTATCCTACTCCAAGTGACATAAAAAACAGTTTATATAAACGTAGGGTGAGTATAATAGTATACACATTAGGATCCTCCCCGGAGCCTCTCGTGAAAAAATAAAGAAATCATGCTAATGCACAGTGAACATAAAGTGAAACTAACTCATCACCTAAATAGGTATACTATGTTCCTAGCCTCACCATGGCTACTCTCAAAAATTATTTCATACAAGAGTATATAATATAATAAAAAATATCAAGGGTATCATGCTACTACTTCCCCACTAGTTTTCCACTTTTCCCCAATGCCGCACGTCTTAAGCATATCTATCCAAAAAGGCTTTCCCGTAGACACCTGGGCAAAGCACCACAATATGCACCTCATGCAAAAAAACCACCATGTCCATGTAAGCAAGTGAACAGGTTATTTTCAGGAGACACCACATCTCGTATAACGTGTATCATATGTCGGGTGTTATACCTCAAGCCATTAAAGCCCATACACTGAGTAAGGATTCTCAAGACAACAAAACCGATACACATTACACCTATAATAGTCTATATGAAACTATATCCAGAATATTTGTGTGTGAATAACCATAAGCCATTACATCCCTCTACACACATATATGGGGAAAACTAACCGCTATGCCTACCAGAACATGTAACTACCAAGAGAAGAGAGCAGGGTGAAAGGGGGCAGTTAGCCATCCATCCTCCCACCTGACCATCTTGATAGGTTTTTTTCGTAGGAAGATATAATAAAAGCATGTTCAATGGCTCCCCATATCTATAATGGCTCGCGATTCTTCCTATCCCGATGGTCGTATGACTTTCACATGAAGCGCTATTCTCCACCAATGGCGGTCTGGGTAAGTTTTCCGAATATTCCACTTCCATTTCAGAATCCTTCGATTGTTAAAACCCTTGGGAACCTTTTGGGTAGATACTTGTGTTTGGATAGCCAGACCAATGCGGTCTCCCACCCGATTAATCCTCATGTGTGTGTGGAGGTGGATGCATCAAAGGCTCCATTAGACTTTGTCTGGATTACCGTCGGGGAAGAATTCTGATGTAAGAAACCTGTGGTATATGAGTCGTGGATCCAGTTCTGTAAGGTTTGCAAATAGTTGGGTCACTCTTTGGAGAGTTGCAGGTGGGAAGCTAAGATTTTTGAATATCCAGAGGATGTGCACAATGTTAATCGTGGTACTCCTGTGAATGCAGTGATGGATGGTGTTATAGCTGAAGGAATTTATGGGGTTGGATGCAGTAGGCTTAGTGTGGGAAGTGGTCCACTGAGTTCTACTACAGTGGCTCATATTGTAGTCCTAGACAAAGGTGATACATGGACTGGCTCAAATGCAATTGGCACGAGGCTATCTTCTGGTGCCAACCAAGCGAGGAAGGAGAAATTACAGGATTGTCCTGCTAATCTGAAAGTTAAAGAGGTGTTTAGCAGACTGATTGGTGACCTCATTGGCGGGAGAAAACCTGTCAGATGGCGTAATGGAAATGCAATGGCCATGAATGACCAATATCAACTCGCAGGTGACTCCATTCCTGGTATCAATGTGGAGTGTACTATAACACAGACTAATTGTTATACACAAAGTGTGGTTCTTGAAGACTTTTTCACACAACCACAGTTCCTGGGGTGTGGTTTCATTCAACCCAACCAGGCCGAGAATCTTGGTATGTTGACGACGGATGGGGAGGCTGATTTGAGTATGGAGAATAATCTGTTGGGCGATAATGAGGATAGGGCTAGAAGAATTTTTCATATGGTGAAGGAGGGAGGGAAACTGACCCCAAACCAGACCTTGATTCCCTTGTGCAATAGGTTTGAAGGCCTCATAGAGTCCGATGTGGATGTTGTCCCTATTTCCACCGCTGGAGGAGACGTGGCTGGAGTGGAGGTATCCAAGGGGATTGAGCATGGTCAAATTGCAGATGAGGAGTCTCCTACAAAGAGTAATAAGGGTTTCAGAAAGAAGAATGAGAAGAAATACTACTACTCCTTACCTCTGCCTCTTGAGACCCAATCTGCGAAGATGATGAACAAAAAATGAAGGAAAAGGAGCCTTTGTATTCTCAGAGTCCAGTGGAACAGGGTGATCAAGACATGGTTCTCCTTTTATGCTCTGAAGAAGAAGTGATGGAGCAGACCTTGATGCTTTATGCATCGTAGGAGGAGGTAGCCAGGATGATTGTGACAACCGGGTCCCGGTGACAGCACAAACACCCCGCCTGAACAAGGTCGTCAGGTTCTAGCCCACCGGGTACCACCAGTTTCCCCCACAGACACGTGGGGCCCACCCCAGGGTCCACCCACATGCCTGAACGGGTCATCTGACTAATGATAGTCCTCACATGACAACACATGTCCTTTTTAGAGTGCTTTTTCCTCACTCATACACACCCTGGGAAACATCCTAGGAGGTCACCCATCCTGATCACTACTCCAGGCCAAACATGATTAACTATGGAGTTCTAATCAGACAGGCTCCCGAAAAAGATGGTGCACCTTGTTGACATGAGTCATATCATTTAGTCATTTAACCCTTTATCATTTTGGGGTGTTACAATCACCCCCCACCCCTTTAGAGCACAACGTCCTCGTTGTGGGCCCTACATCTCAACCCAGGCAGTGCACCGCACTTAAGGTTGGGTTACTCCTCTGATACCAAATGTAACAACCGGGTCCCGGTGACAGCACAGACACCCCACCTGAACAAGGTCGTCGGGTTCAGGCCCACCAGGTACCACAAGTTTTCCCCGCATACACATGGGGCCCACCCCAGGGTCCACCCACATGCCTGAACGGCTCCCGAAAAAGAAGGTGCACCTTGTTGACATGAGTCATATCATTTAGTCATTTAACCCTTTATTATTTGGGGGTGTTATAATCACCCCCCCACCCTTTAGAGCACAACGTCCTCATTGTGGGCCCTACATCTCTACCCAGGTAGTGCACCACACTTAAGGATGGGTTATTCCTCTGATACCAAATGTAACAACCGGGTCCCAGTGACAGCACAAACACCCCACCTGAACAAGGACGTCGGTTTCTGGCCCACCAGGTACCACCAGTTCCCCCGCATACACATGGGGCCCACCCCAGGGTCCACCCACATGCCTGAACGGCTCCCAAAAATGAAGGTGCACCTTATTGACATGAGTCATATAATTTAGTCATTTAACCCTTTATCATTTGGTGGTGTTACAATCACCCCCCCTTTAGAGCACAACGTCCTCGTTGTGGGCCCTACATCTCAACCCAGGTCATGCACCGCACTTAAGGCTGGGTTAATCCTCTAATACCAAATGTAACAACTAGGTCCCGATGACAGCACAGACACCCCACCTGAACAAGGTCGTCGGGTTCTGGCCCACCAGGTACCACCAGTTTCCCCCGCATACACATGGGGCCCACCCCAGGGTCCACCCACATGCCTGAACGGGTCATCTGACTAATGATAGTCCCCACATGCCAACACATGTCCTTTTCAGTGTGCTTTTTCCTCACTCACACACACCCTGGGAAACTTCCCAGGAGGTCACCCATCCTGATCACTACTCCAGGCCAAGCACGCTTAACTGTGGAGTTCTAATCAGACAGGCTCTCGAAAAAGAAGGTGCACCTTGTTGACATGAGCCATATCATTTAGTCATTTGACCCTATATCATTTAGGGGTGTTATAATGATGGGGAGGTCGCTATAGGTGTCTGTTAATGAGGGACAATATACATGGATTGACAGACAGGATTCTATTATGGTTGGGGGTTTCAATAGAGGGATAATCAACGTTGAAGTGTACATTCAGACATGGGGTCAACTTGCTTCTACGTTAGAGAAAATGATTTTTGAGGTGGCTGATCTACATGTTCCATACCTATCCTGGAAACATTTCAGGGAGAGAGATTCAGGTAATATTAAGTTCCTCTTTAATGATCCTGGTTAAGGGTGGATTTAGACAGGTTTTTCATGAGAGTTGGTTGAGGTGCATCCCTTGGGCTCTGGTTTTTTTTCTTTGTTTAGTTCTTTGGTGTTTTATCCATTGTGATACTTGGACCTGCGCCAAAGAGGGAACAGAGCACGAATCCTTCACCGATGCAGGCCTTTTGGAGTGGGATGATGAGAGGGTATGGCTTTTCCATTGGTACCGTGCCCGTGCACTTCTGCACGAGACTATTTGCTGAAAGGCCATACATAGGTGAGGCTTCTCTGCATGATTATCTATTGGGGTGGGGTAGGTCTGGTGGTTTTCCTTGGTTGTTTTTATTTATCCTATGTACTCATATGCTTTGTCCAAACCGTCTCTGTGGTTTCTCACTTTTTTCCTCAAAAGTGATTTTCTAATAAAAAAGTAATTTTCAGTCAGGCCTTATAGAAAAACATTCTAAACTACTAAACACAAGGGGCTCAACACATTGAGTAGATGAACTACCCATCGAGTCTTTGGCGCCTATATAAAGAGAAGATACCCATACTACCTCAAGAATCTAAACACAGAAAACACATGGAATACCCCACGCATCTTCACTCCTTTTGGAAGGAGGGTAAGAAAAACTAGCTGCCTTGAGCAGTGGAGAATATAATGCAGATAAACAAACAATAAGAATAATCAAGCATCCAGACATTCACATCCAATCCACTTTAATCAGCCCTCATATCCTCCCCGACACCCACATGCATAATCTAATGCATCTCGCCACTCTAGGCATCAACTTCCGCCACAATCAGTAGGCCTCTCTGCCCCCACATATCCCAACAGCCATCCCGGATCACATCACAACACGAGAATTTGGAAAACTAACATCATTAAAATTGGGCTCTTGGCCCTTAATCAAGCACGTGGGTAAATCAGAACCCTACAAAGAATTATATTTTATCAAACTACCAGTTCTTTAGTCCATCTTTGATTAACCAATTTATTTTTTGTAGGTTCCATCTTCGAGAAACCGAAATAGTAAGCTATCAAAAATAATTAAACATGATTACTACACCAATTTGATTAGCATCAAATTATAACAAGAAGAACCAAATTCATGTATATGACAATTTATCTTTAGCAAAACAATTATCAATTACTTCTAGATTTACGTTCTTTACCAATTTCAATCAAGAATGAAAAGCTAAACAAAGCAATAATATATATCACACTATCTATAAAAAAGGCAATAACATGAAATAGATATCAATTTATTTATCCGGTTCAAATATTTATTATGTTAATTATATTGTGATCCAGTAGGACAAAACATGCTAACTATAAAATTACATGTAAAATAAAAGAGAAGAAATTAATCCCCTACCTCAAATGGTTCTTGACATTCTTTTTATGAGAACGATCCACACAATGGGTTACGATCTCCTCCCCCTGTGACAACTATATCCACCCAAGGATGCAGAGGCACAACCACACCGGTTAACACCCAAGAAAAGGCCATTATGAACATAGAGATAGCATTTTATAAAATGGATAGGAGAAACAGAATGAAATGAACCCAAAATAATAACGATAGATCATACCTTATATCAAATATTCATCGATAATGCTTGGTTGCATCAAAACAGAGTGGAACCTATCCAAGGAGGAAAGTTTGATTGTGCTACTGGATGGATTGAAAGTTTCAAGAGTCTCAATGCCAAAAACAATTCGAAAGAACTAGGGAGGAAGATATATCATCCCTTTAGAAGATTTAACAGAGCAACGGTTTAAGATAAGTTGGATTTTCCATTAAAAGTGAATTGCAATGAACCACGTAGTTTGACTAAGTAAAAGCATACCAAGCCTTAGGGAAATTAATATAGGAGTTATGGCCTTTGAATCGGCCATAGAGTCCTTAAAAAAGGCTTGAAATTCATTATATATCAAAGAAAATGTTAAAGGGGAAAAACTATATGAAGCTAGAAACACTGTTCCCAAACTCAAAATTTGGCAAAGGAGAAAACACTGTTCATGAACCTCAATGTTGAAACCTCACCATTTTGGAAACACTGTTCGTGAACCTGATTGTTGAAACCTCACCGATGGAACCTTACCGTTTTGGAACCACTTTTCATTAACCTCAGCATTAAAACCTCACCGTTGGAACCTCACCATTCTGGAAACACTGTTCATGAACCTCACTATTGAAACCTCACCATTCTGGAAACACTGTTCATGAACCTCACCATTGAAACCTCATCGTTGGAATCACACCATTCTAGAAATACTGTTAATGAACCTCACCGTTGGAACCTCACTATTCTGTAAACTCTGTTCATGAACCTCACCGTTAAAACCTCACAGTTCTGGAAATACTGTTCATTAACCTCATCATTGGAACATCACCATTCTGAAAACACTGTTTATGAACTCAAAATTTGGCAATGGAAAGAGGCTACCATTGGAACATCACTATTTTGGAAACACTGTTCATGAACATGAAATTTGGAAAAGGAAAGAGGCTACCATTGGAACCTCACATAAGGCTACCAATGACACTGTTCACAAAAGATTACCATTGCACTATTCACATAAGGCTACTAATGACACTATTAACATAAGGTTACTATTTCACTGTTCACCTAAGGCTACCAATGAAACTGTTCACATAATGTTACCATTACATTGTTCACCTAAGGCTACCGATGACACTATTCACATAAGGCTACCGTTGCAAAATTCACAGAACATAAAATTTGGGAATGTGTTGGGGATAAGTCACATTGACCTTCCGGAACACCTCATACACTAGATTTTCGCAAAGGAATGGACTAGAGAGGTCCGGGGAATTACAAATTCCATGTTTAAACACCAGAAAGACACATAATAGCATATGGAAATTTAAAAGGAGGCATTAAAATTACTTGACATCACGATTATAAAAATTAACATAGGGCATCCCCAGTTTAATACCGAGCATCAAGATTTAACAACTAACCCTCTCGATTATAAAACTAACATATTAGACGTGAAAAGGAAGCCTTTATATAGAAATTTTCAAATATAGTAACACTAAATCCTACGTTGTAACACTATAATTCCAGGTTTTAACACTGGAAATACACATCTAATCAACTATTAATTTTTAATGGTGATTTGAATTCATTTAACATCATGTTTCTAAAAATTAACCCTGACCAACCTCAATTTTACACTAAACATCCAGATTTTTACACTGGGAACCCATATTTTATCTTAAATAGAAACTAATAAAAATATTAATAATTTTAATTAAACACTCTAGAAACTAATACTAAAAATCTAAATATATACACTCTAATTCCATTTTTTAACATGAGAATGACACATAATAACATATGGGAATCTAAAATAAGGATTCCAATGATCTTAACACCAATCTTACAAAAATTAACATATGTTATTTACTATTTAACACTGAGAATCTATATTTTAATACTAACCCACCCAATTTTTTGCAATAACATTTTATACTTGAAAAAGAAGCCTTTAAATTGAAAATTTCAAACCTGGTTACACTGAAATCTCGCACATTAACACTATAATTACATGTTTTAACACTCTCAATGAACATATAAAAACATGGTAATTTTTAATTAGGTTTTTAAAAAATGTAACATCAATCTCAAATAAATTAACAGTGATAATCCTCAATTTAAATCTTAGCATAAATATTTTAACATTGGGAATCCGCATTTTATCATTAATAGTGACATATATAAAAAACTGTATTTGATTAAACTCTCCATATATTAACAAATTAAAAAATATTCAATATAGTTAATCTTTTTTAAAACAAACTTGTAAGTAAACTAGGAAACCATGAAAATTCTTCTTTTAGTGGCCTTTTGGTATCGACTTCTTCTAAATATTCACCTCTCAAAAAAGCTCTTTTAAAAAAGGAAAAATCCCATTCTCTAACATTTGACTAAAAAAGATAAAAAATTCGAGTGTTTCTTTAATTTAGAAAATAAAAATAATTAGGATTAACACGATCACTAATTTAAACAACATAAAGGACTTCACAAATTCATTTTCCCCAAACCCTCCAAAAAAATTCCTTTAATTTTGATAAATTTTTTCCCATATAACTATAATTGATTTATTTGTATTCATCACCATCCCTTTTAAGACAGATAGTTCTTCCACCCCATGGATTTTCTAACTTGTAATTTATATATGTTGTTATAATAATCATTTCTTTTCATCGAAATGATATGGTTCATATTGGAGGATCAATGTCATCTACAATCTTATCACATAATTCTATTGGAATGTGTTAACATTTAAATTACAATAATGTAGCAAATCCTAATTATATCACAAATTGATTTTTCTACAAATGTATAACAATGAAATCTACAACATATTTAAATATATTTGAGGATCACCAACAATTTAAAATAGTTTGGGGTCTAACTCTTTCTCTAACTAAATAATTATTTTCACCATTATCCATGAGATTATACTTATTATTTTGATATTTTGATTGTTTTGACCAATAATCTTATTTTTCAAAAATTTCATCCCTAGACTTTTTATACACACATTTATTTTTATTCAAAAAAATTACATGCACATTACAAAGGAAAATAAAAGTCTATTAGTAACATAATATAACATGCTTTTCTAAAACAAATAAAAATGTTCCAGAAATAAAATCATACATAAATTTTGTTAATAATAATGATCCATTTATCTCCATTTTAGAACCTAGAACATATACCTGAAAACAAAACTATAAAATGGTTTTCAAAGACACAAGGAATGGAGACAACGATATACTAGTAGGAACATGCTAGAAGTAGGACATCGATATGTTAGTGAAAATTCAATCGGGGGAGAGGGAGATACTATGAGGAGGTGTCATCCAGATAATGTTTTTAGTAGAGGAGAAAGGAAGTATGAGAGTGGAGGGATATGGAATTGGAGTGGTGGCGGATCGTGTGGGATTTTAGGGTGATGTCATGGGGGTTATAGGTGACGATGAGATGAACATGTAGGAAGAGGCGACGATAGGTGATGGTTTTTAGGAGAGGAGGGATACATTATGTGAGAGGAGGGTGGAATATCAAGAGTGATGGGAAATGTCATGGGAGTTTATGGAAATAGAAAGACGTGTCCAGGGTAGGTTCTAAGGGTGAGCTTGGATTTTCAGGAGATGAGAGCAATTAGGAGGGAGAGGAGGGCGACAGATCAGGACTGAGGGTGATGGTGAGAAGAGTGAATAGGAGTAGGTGACCGGGGATAGGTATTTTGGGAGAAAAATGAAAAAAATCAAGGGTATAATAGCCATTTTGATAACCAATGTAATAAAATATGGTCCCCTTTTGTAATTTTATCAATTCTTGGTCCCTGTCCTAAATTATGCCTCCATATTGGTTCTTAAGTGTCATTATCTCTCTTTTTTAATTTCAATGAGTGAGAAAACCCAAAAGATAGAGGGAGAGATGGAGAGAGAGATTTTTTATAATTTTAATGAATGAGAAAACATGGAAGAGATTGGAATAGAAGGTGTTAGAGATTCTATATAAATTTCAAGAAATGATTCCTAATGAGTATGTTACCTAAATGGTTTTCCCCACCACTCCTATAAATACAATCAAAGTGCGCATCTGAAAATCCATTTTTCCACTTATTCATAACTTCATATCTTTCTCTTTCTCCTTTATCATATGATAGGGGAATAGATGAGCACAATTTTTGGCAACCTAAGGACATTCAGGTGTTTCTCACTCTTGGATAAATGGTTTTCCTTCTTGAATGTTATTCCTTGTACTTCCAGATCTTCAATCCTGTCAGTGCATTCCTCCTTGTTTTTAAAAAAACAATAAAAAATGGTGTATTTACGATTTAAATAACCTGATAGATTTGTAATATGGTAAATAATAGTAATAAATTACTAATTTATGTAAATTAAATTTCATTTTATTAAAGAAACCACAAAAAGTATTTATTATTTCATATATAAAAATTTGGGTGGATTTTTTATAATTTTTATGAGTGAGAAAACATGGAAGAGAAAGGGAGGGAAGGTGAGTGATATTTTTTTATATATTTCAAAAAATGTTTATTAATGCTAAACCTAAAAATAAAATTAAAGCACACATTATGAACTCTTACACTGCTTCATCGATGCTTGATGAGAGAGTTGACTGTCATGATGGAGTATGATTTCTAAGATCATGATCCGTCCATGATCTAGAAGATGGGTTTCCAAGGATTACCCACATATTCAGGCATCGATATCTAGTCATACGCTATCGCAAAGAACAAGGATATGAGAATTTAGTGATTATATGAGAATTCACTACTACAAAACACGCAATAAATAGTGATATACTTTATCAGCTTTTTTATTTTTTACTGTTAAAGAAAAAAAATTATTGGTTCTAATAAAGGGTTGTCCAACAATACATCATCCCACATAGCATTTATCATATTTTGGGCCACATTTTATAATCCTGGGAGTTCTACTATCACAACATGTCATGACTATGGGGATCAACACCAGCATACACCTTCACATATACGGGTTGACTCCTTAACGTGTTGGCCCACTTGCTAGCTGGTATAGTGGGCCGATCTACATGTCGGCTCACGACCCACCTTCCTAGCTAGCCTAACAACCCTATATTGGTTACCACATTTTTTATATTCTCCAATAAAAAAATTAAAATTTTGTAATTGTAAACATATAAAAAATCAAAATAATTAATCAACTAAAAATAAAAAATTACAAAATTACAAAAAAAAAATTATTGACAAAATAATTATTAATAAAAATGAATAATTTTAATTTTGTATATATATATATATTATTTATAAATAGTAAAAATAGTATAAATTAAATATAAATATATTAAATAAATTAATTGAGATTATGAATCAAATAAAAATTAAAAATGAATAAATTTAAAAAATATTAAATGAATTATTAATGAAATTATTATTAATAAAAATCAATAAATTTAATATATATATATTATATAAATTAAAAATATGTATAAAAAGTATATACTAAATACAAATATAGGAAAGGAATATTATGTTGTAATGAAAAACACTTTAATCTCTTATTCATCTTTAAAATATTTTTTCAATCTATTCATATATTAATTAAATTTCACTCATATTTAACATGTATTCATTTTATATTTTTTATTCATTGAAAATGTTAAATTTTTGTTTACTATTTTTATAATTTAATGTATTCAAATTTATATTATTTTAATTTTTTTTAATTTGTTAAATTTTAATGTTTTATATACATAATTAATTATTAATATTTTTAAGGTTTTTAATATATAAATGTATTCATATATATAAATATTTATATATAAGTATAAACAATATTTCCTTAAACAAGATTTATATAATTAAAAATATGTATGTTTACAACAAATAAGTCATATATTGAGTGAAATATATATTATAATTAAAAATATTTACAAATTATATCAAGTAATGGACATTTAATTAAATGTTATTTTTTTTCAATTTAACATATAATAAATGTGTGTTACATTAATCTCACACATACATATATGTAATTAATGCATTTTTATACAGAACACAGACACATAATATTAACCAGATTTATTCATTTTTTAATATACATTTTAGAATTTAATTAATTAACATAATATGTTTTATAAGTATTATGTTTAAAATTGAAAAAAATTATTTCTTTTTTTAATTATATTCAAAATATGTTATTTATTAATTTTTAATATATTTTTTGAATTTATTAATTTCTAATATTATTTGGTCGTTAATATCTTAATGATATTTAAATATTTTCGTAATTTTTTAATTTTAAGATTTTTTATTGTTCAATGTTTTTGTAATTTTATCCATCTTTAATATTTATTTATAGATGATTATTCAGTAAAATTTAGTGTTTTAGTATGGTTGTAATTTATATAATTAATAGTTATTCATTTTCATTTTTACATAATAATTTATAAATATCCATTTTTTATTTTACTTTAACGATCTATAAACTTTATAAAAGTTATTCATTTTTTAAATTTATTCATTCTTATTATTACCTATTTCATTAGTAGACGTTGCATATTATATAATGCCACCTTTTAATTTAACATATATCAATATCATGATGTATATATACACACACCCCCACATTAATTTTTCATATATATTTACATAATTAATGCAATCATTTATAGAAAAACACATAAAAAGGAATAATTTTGATTCATTCATCTCCGAGAGGATAATTCCGAGGTTTTTGTGTTCCTAAGGATTCCTACACATGGGAGTGCTTTTATAGTGAGGTAGTGATCGTTCTATTGTCTGAGATCCCTCCCCTATTGGGGATTATCTTCATGAGAGTGTTAGATTATTGAGTTTCCTTAGGTTTTGAATCATTCTGTTTAAACAAAGACACTCCTCACCTACCCCTTGGGAAGATGTTTTTTCACTTAATCCCCTTTGTGTTTCACCCTATGTCATAGAGAGTGATATAATTTCACGTTGGTGGAACTTTTTTCTAATAGAAAAGGAAAAATAAAATATATTTACTATTATGGGTGGTGATGTGGTCTTATTAAAAATAATGGATCTCCTTATGATGGTGAAACTATTTATCCATCGACTTTTTAACAAAAATGTGTTAAAGAACACACTCTATACTCTATGGAGATTGGATGATAGAGTGGTAATAAGGTAAATAGAATCAATATATTTGATCTTTAAATTTTTTAATTAGGTTGATAAACAGAGGGTTTTACAGGGAATACCATGGTTCTTTAACAACCACCTGATCCTTTTGAAGAATCTTAACAAATAAAGGGATATTTCAAATATTTCCTTAGATAAATCGCCCTTCTTGATTTCTGTAAAAGGGACCCCTTTCGTCATAATATTTTAATGGGTCTTGAAGGATATAGGAAGACAGATTGAAGTATTTATTGATTGGAATATTTCTAATCACATCCATTGGTGACCTTATGTCCATATAAGGCTGATGTTTGAGGTATCAAAACTGCTTGTGAGATGGATTTTCTTTACTATTGACAGCTGAAACTTATGGATATCCTTTGAGTATGAGAAGTTCCCAACCTTTTGTTTCATTTTTGAATTCCATGGCCATTTGGAGAAGGACTTTACTGAAAAGGTGGATAACGGAGAAGGAAATTTCTCCATGCAATATGGACCATGGTTGATGGATAAAAATATGGGGCTACCCATTGTTCTAGATTCAGAGAAAGAAAATAATAGAAATAAACTATCAAAAACAATGATCTATTATTCCACACCAAGAAAGGATAAAGTGATCATGTTAGGTATTCCCTGTTTTTATCAGAAGCTGTGGGCGGTCTAGAGATGAGGAAATATGTAAAACCTTTTTACGATGAACTTCCTTTAGTTTCCTTGATTTCTATTGAATTTAATATGGTTTAGAATCCAGTCATTAAAACTACCCCTTCGGCTCCTCCTTCTATGGAAATCAAGATGTCTAACCATCCTCCCACACTGAAGTTCATGTGATCAGACCCTCCTGACATGGTTTTCCGTAGATTTCGTGCCAATGTTCATAGACAATGAATCAGTAGAACATTCTTATGAATCTATTTCATTGGTCCATAATAATTAGAAACTATATAGGAGGTTACATATATCAAAATTGGGACCAGACTCCAATTTTTTGGATTAATGTGGGTTAAAAAGTTTATGAGAGTCACCTACCGAGTATGATCATCATCATAAGTGTTTCAATTATTTGGATGGTGGTTTGTCCCTTAACTATGTATAGGGGGAGGCATGAAAAATATAGTCCCACCAACCCTAATGAAAATATTATACTGGAATTGTTCTGGGATTGGAAATCCACAAAAAAGTTCAAATGCTCTATTTATGGAGTGGTAAACATTGCAACAACATGGTTTTTATACGAAACCATGATGGAAATCAAGTGCATTTTAGGAATTACTTCCAAGGTGGTCTTTCAAGGATGTATCCCTATGGTTAGATGTGGTAATGCTAGAACACTGCTAGAACTCAAGGTATTTGTAATGGGTTATTTGTGACAGGATCCCATCGCAAATAAGCATTAGTGACGGGGCCCCGTCGCAAATAGCCCGTTGCAGAAAACGTCGTCGCAAAAAATATTATTTGCGATGGGCCCGTCGAAAATAATATTTTTTTACGATGGGAAAATTCACCATCGCAAATAAGTTTCCAATTATATACTTATTTATATATAAGCTCTTTTCTGCGGGGCCCATCGCAAATACTCTTTTGTGATGGGCTCGTTATCCCATCGCAAATGCTTTTTGAAAAAATTATTTAGACTATTTTTGACAGGATCCCATCGCAACCGATCCCGTCACAAATAATAAATAAATTAAAAAAAATTAAAAAAATAATGATTATTGAAAAATTAATTTTAATATTATTAAAATAATATAAAATATTAAAATTCTCAATATTCACAAAAAACTATAAAAATTAAAATAGTATTATTATTAATTTTATTAGTAAAATAAAAAAATATTAAAAAATATAATACTAAAAAAATATATTTAATAAAATTATGATTAATGAAACAATAATATTAATATTATTACAATAATAAAAAATTTAAAAAAATTAAAATTTTCAATATTCACAAAAAAATCCTAAAATATTAAAAATTAAATTATGTAATAATCGCACCGATATAAAGGACAGAAAACTGTAAATTGTTCATATTACAAAAAATTTAAATTCAAATGTTTTTGACATAAAAAAATTACTAGGGGGTCGTCTTCTAGAGGAGGTGAAGGAGCTGAAGGAGTTGGTGGAGTAAACTCCATCCCTAAACTACGAGTCAAACGACTCATGTACTCCATCTGCTTGTGATGCTGCTGTTGCCATCAACACATCACCTCCTCATGATGCTGCTGCTGCTGCTGCCATCGACGCATCTCCTCCTCGTCCTGCTGTTGCTGCTATTGCTGACACATCTCTTCTTGCTGCTCCTACAAACACTCTATAAGGTCATTATGATCTCAGAACTGCTCCTGATACTGTGAGCCAGAATATGATGCCTCTCCATGAGCTCCTCTCTAGATGGACGCCGACATCGCAGAAATACTTTAATAAGTACCAGGAGTCACATGATAGTTGATACCAACTACTCGACCCTTCTCAAAGCCATACTAAGTCGCCTACATCCATGCCACCTCATTGAAATGGTGGGTGCTAGTCTGATCAGTCGCCTTATCCTGACCCTCAGCCTATGTATGAGAATTCACAGCCCCACATGACTCCTTCAATTCCAATTTGAAATTAAAATTGTGAAAATATTATATGTAGTTAATTGTCAAACTGAAAAAATAAGACTAACCACAATCTGACACTAACGATCACCTCTAATATCTCCGGTGGCTGGATCACAATACATCCTCTGATAAAAATCATACTCTATAATATCGGGATGCTCTACTGTCTATATGAAAAATAAAATAAACTATTTATATTTGAAGTTATATAAAATATTTAAAAAAATACTTACCAGATGCTCTATATGTGTACTGAATGTACGACTACCAGCTCGATGCGTCACCTTCTGTCTTCCCTGGTTCTGCTGACCCAATGAATACCTCCTCTGAAATCCATCACCCAACCAGTGTGCACATAATCCATCCCAAACCTGAGATGAAATGTACTCTGGTTGGTGGGCTCTACACGACTCATCAAATACTGTCGCTCCTGCTTTCTTAATGGAAGTCTTTCTCTAATTGTGTAAACACTGACGCAAACACTCACGCATAGCCACCTCCCAAGCTGCATGAATAGCATCACGCATGATACCCTCGATGGGATACCATAAACCCTAAAAATAATTTATAATATCAAGTTATTAATAAAATAAATTTCAAAATAAATTTTATTTATTTACGTACCAGCCAAGGATTGTACATGCCGAGCTTCACATCAACGAGAATCTGTTCCCATGTGTTCTATGGCTGAGAAAAATAATTGTTCAAGATAGCGATCCCATGTCCAACAAATACATGTGCAAAACTATGATAAAAGAATAAATAATCAAAAAATGCATATATATAAAAATAAATTCATGAAATCTAACTAAAATATAATGGTTACCATACCTCTGTGTGCGTGGATCGAAGCCAATATGTGGACGTCGCTCGGGGATAGGGTCAAGAATCATCAGTCACGCAAGACTGCACCCCCTCCGCGTACCTCCTAAACCACCAGTAGGATGAGGGTCAGATGATCCCACATCCCCATCATCCAAAGGTATCTCAACCTCCTCTAGATCACGCAATAGATCAGAGTCCATCTGAAACACAAAATTATTGTTGTTAGGAGATAGTTGAAAATAACTATTATATATATATATATATATATATATATTAGTTATGATCATAACCAGTATTTAACTATGTCAATGTTCACCTTCATCATCATCTTCATATCTGATGACGTCAATGTCTTCATATTCCTCATCGGCATCATCAATATCCATATGAGTTTCAATTTCATCACCCCATGTCACTTCAATTTCATTTGTAACATCATTGACATCTTCCTCACCATGGACCCTTAATTGTGGGGTGTCCTCATCGATATTCACATTTCTTTGTGAAAAAAATGGATTTTGAGTAGTCTCTTGAAATTTTTTAATTTCTTTCACTTCAGCGGAACCCCATTCAGTTTGAGTAAATTGATTTTCCCGAGATTTCATTTTGATTATGCTCCACCAATCACCCAGGTCTCTTGAAGTAGAACAGTACTTTGCGTAATAAACATGATGTTCCAGTTGAGCCATTAAAAACGGTTCATTTACTACAATAACACTTTTATATTTAATATCAATGCTTCCATGAGTCAGATGAACCCGTAAGCCTCTCTCAGTATCCAACTATTGACATTTAAACATCATTATGTAATTTTGTCAAAGATAAATAGCTCAATAATTTAATCCAGAATGCCGTAAAAGTCAACTTTAGTTTCTCTATGATGTGATCCTCTTAAAAAACTCCACTGTTCATTGTTTTTTTGATTCCCCATATTCATGTGTATGAAATCGAAAACCATTCACTACGTATGCATTATAAGATTTAACCATTTTGGATGGTGGTTTACTCAAAATAAACAGTCGCTTATAAATTTTATCAACATGTTGAGACACCTGAAATTTTTTAAAACAATTATCAATATAATAAATAGTAAACTGAATTGATATTAAACCATCAATAATTTACGTTACCATCTTTTGAAACCATTGGAATTTTTTTTGTCTGCGTTCTTCAAGAGCAGCTGCTGTAATTTGTGGAACTTGTTTATTGATATGATTATCATATAACCTACAAATAAAATAAGTTTACATACTGTAATAGAAATTATAGAAGCACTCCCAGTACAAATGGTATCATTTTTTCATAGTTGATAATGACATATGTATGAGCTTTTTGATGTTCATCGTCTGAAATCCATCGTTCTTGAACTCCACCAGAGCCATGATTTGGCTGATTAAAAACTGATAAGTGATTGTCCATTTCATCATTAACATTTCCCTCATTTTCCCCATGTGTTTTTGTTTTGAGGGATATTCAGATTCAAAATAGTGAAAGCAGAAAAAACCAATTTCCTCTAACAAATAAGCTTTAGCAATTTAGCCTTCAACTAATAGTTTGTTACGTACTATTTTCATCAATTTCTTCATGCATCTCTTGAATGGGTACATCCATCGAAACTGTACTGGACCTCCACATTTAGCTTCATGTGGAAAATGTAATATCAGATGTTCCATTGAGTCAAAGAAAGATGGTGAAAATATTTTTCCAGTTTACATATAAATTACATCAACATCTTCTTCCAATTTTCATAGCGCATCATTGTCAGTTGTCACTACAAAAATGTCTTGAAAAAAATATGATATGTCTATTATCGAATCCTAAATCATAGAATTCAACAAACCTCTGATTCTAATCGGCATAAGTCTTTCCATTATAACATGAAAATCATGAATTTTTAATCCGGTAATATGATTATTCTTAACACATCTTCCCAAATTGGAAGCATAGCCATTTGGAAGTCTCAAATATGAAATGCACTGACAAAATAATAAATGACTCTCTTTGGACAGAGTATAAGGTGATTTTGGCTTCATTAACCTCTGTGATCTGACATTTTCAAATAGATGAAGTTCTAGTCACCTGAAAATTTGGGCAAGATCTAATCATGCTTTTACGGTATCTTTGGTCTTACTTGGTGTATCAACAACTGTATGAAATAAATTATCAAAACAGTTCTTCTCAATGTGCATGACATCCAACATGTGGCAGACCAACAAATCAGACCAATATGGGAGATCACAAAAAATGCTTCGTTTTATCCAATTATGTGTTTTCACAAAGCCATGAGTTTCTTGTTGGTGTAATGTTGGAAAAAATGTGATGGGAGGTAATGAAAATACAACTGATTTAAACTCTGTTCCTGAGATCATTTTTGGAGGTTCATCCCTTTCAATTTTGCCTTTTCTGAAGTGAGATTTGTTCCTTTGAAAAAGATGATCGATTGGAAGAAATCTAAGATGATAGTCAAAATAGGAATGTTTTTTCCATTTACGAGGATAAAAGTTTTGTAGTATATCATATAGTAAGGGCATGATTTCAAACCATGTATACTCTAGCCAGATAACATGCCATATGCTGGAAAGTCACTAATCATCCACATCAATGTAGCTTTTAATATGAGATTTTGTTTCGCAGCAACATCATATGTACTAACACCATTACTCCACAATGCATTTAATTCATCAATCAATGGTTTAAAATAAACAACAATATTCCTTTTCGGATGTCCTGGGATTAATAAGGTCAAAAGGATATAGGGATCCTTCATCAACATCCATGGAGGTAGATTGTACGGAATTATAAAGACATGCCCAAATGAATACTGACTACTATAAGAACCAAACAGACAGATACCATCTGTAGAAAGACCCAATCGAACATTTTGGGCTTATAAAGAAACAGACGGATGCAGACGATCAAAATGATTCCATGAATCACCATATGATGGATGATTCAAGATTTTACAGGTTGAAATATTGGTTTTTTGTCATGACACCATTGATGCTGTGTTATGAGACATAAATAAACTTTGCAGCTTGGGTGTAAGGGGGAAATATCTCAACTGTTTTACAGGAATCGATCCAGACTTCCCTGGTTGAGCTTCTTTATACCTCGATTGTCCACATGTTGGAAAACTATCCAATGACTCATTTTCACCCGAATATAAGATCCAATCATTTTAACATGCATGAATCTTCTTTATACTAAGGCCTAGATTACGGACCAACCTATTTCTCTCATAGTAATTTACAGGCATCATATTTCCTTCAGGTAACCGTGTTTTAACCAAAGAAAATATCTGATCAAAATAGTCATTTGACATTGAATTATTTGATTTATTAGCCATAAATTTTGTAACAACTTCTAATTTGATTATCTTGAAACCAGGATATAATGCTTCCTCATCAGACCTCAACAACTCATAAAATTTGGATGGTTCCAAATCATGAGTTAAATCAATATCATTGTGAGTTTCAGTTTGTTGAACAGAAGGACCTGCAACATCATGTACTAAATTTTAGAACTGTGATGGATCCAAGACCAAGTAATAAGTATCTTATCTGGAACTTCTTTCACCATGTTGATACCAAAAAACATGATTTGGTTTAAAACCAAACTGCTAGAGATGCCCCCAACCTTGTCAAATGTGTCAAACTTTCTCAGAGCCCATTTTTTACTAGGAATGTTAATTGTGCCTTATGAAACATTTTCTGGTTTTGATAATGAAAATACTAAGAAATATTCAACACCCACAATATATACAGGATTAAAACAAGATCCATTTGGATTTCTGTGCTGATTTATCCAAGCACGATCATCTAATAATGACTGATGTACACTTCCTTGTTCCATATATTTCTACAAAATATAAAATCATCACTGTTTTTGAATAATTTAAAATTATAAAAATACTATCTGAAAAAAGAAGATAAATAATTACTACTACTTCTTAATAATTCCCATTGATTAAAAGTGACATAATTTCCAGTAGATTGATGACTTCTCTTTTGTCTGACGGCTCATTTACTTGCATCTATCACACACTGTAATCACAATGAAGAATCTGGCCGGAGGTGCATATATTCATTCTCATATGCACGAGAATGAATATCCATAGCACCGACCAGATTCTTCATTGTGATTTCAGTGTGAGAAATATGCAAGTAAATGAGCCGTCGGACAAAAGAGCCCCCTTTTCATCGATGAATCGTCTTCTTCCAATTTTCACCGCCTGAAGACATTATAAAAAATATGTTTCTATGAATGCATATCCAATCTCGTGTATATGAGATTGAATATGCCTATATAGCATCACATTTTTCATATTCTTTTGAGTAAGTGAGAGTTGAAAGGAGAAAAGTCTACGAGCAAAAGGAGTGTCGTCAATCCACTGGAAATTATGCCAGGTTCTTGGAATTTATTAAAATTTATTAAAATTAATTTTTAACTGTTCCTAACTAATTATTACTAATTATTAATATTTATTTCTAATTATTACACATTTTGAAATGCTTAGTAATACTTATCAAAATGAAAGCAGCTTGAATAATGAAAGGAAATTTGGTAATCACTTTTGTGGAGATGATTAAAAATTTTCCCTTCATTATCCAAGCAGTTTTCGTTTACTAATTATAATTATATCTAATTATTACTAATAAAAAAATTATATTATCAATATTTCTTGAAAAAAATATTAATATTTTTAAAATAATAATAAATTTATAAAATACCAAAATTACTAATATTCGCAACATGCTTTTCACTATTCTTAAGATGTTAACATCTCAAAGGGTCACCAATTGTCAGGTCATGCGCAATAAAAAGTTTGTGTCAGACATGTCCAATGTAAACTATATAATTATCCTTACATTGCTGATCACCTCGCAAGTAGTGTTGCAATAGGACGACCAATGTAATGTCATTCTCATCTCTAAGAATCATCTCTATCCCTTTACATAGATCATTCTTCCTTAAAAATTTGAGGGGACCTCAGTATCTTTCCCTTAAATTTTGAATTAAGAATGGTCTATGTAAAGGGTCATTTGAGATAATTCTTATATATGAGAAGGGCATGACTTGGGTTTTCCTATTGCAACGCTACATGCAAGGTGATCAACCAAACAATGATAATTATAGAGTTTACATTGGACATGGCGGACACAAACTTTTATTGCACATGACCTGACAATTGGCAACCCTTTGAGATTTGAAAATGTTAATAATAGAGAAAATCCTGTTGCGAATATTGATAATTTTAATATTTTATAAATTTTTTATTATTTTAATAATATTAATATCATTTTTTCATAAATATTGATAATATTATTTTTTATTAGTAATAATTAGATATAATTATAATTACTATTTATTAGTATTTATTAATATATAATACTATTTATTACTAATTATTACTAATTATTACAATTTTTTACTAATTACGACAATTTATTCCTATTTATAACTAATTATTCTTATTTATTGCTAATTATTCCTAATTATTACTAATTAGTCATAATTATTGCTAATTATTCCTTATTATTTTGAATTATTACAATTTATTTCTTATTATTGCTAATTATTGCTAATTATTTCTATTTATTTCTAATTATTTCTAATTATTTCTAATTATTACAATTTATTCCTATTTATTACTAATTATTTCCAATTATTATTAATTATTTCTAATTATTGCTAATTATCTCTAATTATTCCTAATTCTTTCTAATTATTCCTAATTATTAGTATTTTTTAGTAATCATTACTAATAATTAGTATTTGTTACAAATTATTAGTATTTATTAGTAATTATTACTAATTATTCTTAATTATTGCTAATTATTCCTAATTATTGCTATTAATTACTAATTATTGATAATTATTACTAATTATTGCTAATTATTAGTAATTATTGGGAAATATTACTAATTATTACTAAATATTACTAATTATTAGTATTTATTCATAAATATTAGAATATATTACTAATTATTAGTATTTATTCCTAACTATTACGAATTATTCATATTTATTACTAATAATTCGTAATTATTACTAATTATTCCTAGTTATTCCTTATTATTCCTAATTATTCCAATTTATTAATATTTATTGCTATTTATTGCTAATTATTGCTAATTAATGATAATTATTCTTAATTATTGCTAATTATTACTAATTATTGCTAATTATTGCTAATTATTACTATTCATTTCTAACTATAGCTAATTATTTCTAATTATTGTTAATTATTCTTAATTATTGATATTTTTTACTAATTAATAGTTTTAATTTTTAATTATTAGTGTTTATTAGTATTTATTAATAATTATTTTTATTTATTACTAATTACTACAATTTATTACCAATTATTACTAATTATTACAATTTATTACAATTTATTACTAATTATTACAATTTATTACTAATTATTACAATTTGTTACTAGTTATTATTAATTATTGTTAATTATTGATAATTATTACTAATTAATTCTAATTATTACTAATTATTGGTAATTATTCCTAATTATTTCTAATTATTCCTAATTATTGCAACTTATTACTAATTATTAGTAAGTATTACTAATTATAAGTATTTATTCCTAATTATTCGTAATTATTTTTAATTATTACGAATTACTCTTAATTATTCCTATTTATTAATATTTATTTCTATTTATTACTAATTATTGCTATTTATTTCTAATTATTGCTATTTATTTCTATTTATTGCTAGTTATTTCTAATTATTCCTAATTATTGCAAATTATTGCTATTTATTTCTATTTATTGCTAATTATTTCTAATTATTCCTAATTATTGCTAATTATTAGTATTTATTAGTGATTATTATTAATTATTACTATTTATTATTAATTATTACAATTTATTACTAATTACAATTTATTACTAACTATTACAATTTATTACTAATTATTGTTAATTATTCATAATTATTTTTAATTATTCCTAATTATTACTAATTATTGCCATTTAGTACTAATTATTCATATCTTTTACTAATTATTTCTATTTATTACTAATTATTTATATTTATTACTAATTATTGAAAATTATTGCTAATTATTGCTAATTATTGCTAATCATAGCTAATTATTTATAATTATTGCTAATTATTGCTAATTACTGCTAATTATTCCAAACTATTGCTAATTATTGTTAATTATTGCTATATATTGTTATTTGTTTCTAATTATTGATAATTATTTTTAATTACTGCTAATTATTCCTAATTATTAGTATTTATTGCTAATTATTAGTATTTATTAGTAATTCTTAGTAATTATTAGTATTTATTACTAATTATTACAATTTATTACTAAATATTACAATTTATTACTAATTATTATTTATTATTTCTTTTTATTGCTATTTATTTCTAATTATTGCTAATTATTACTAATTATTGCTAATAATTCCTAATTATTGCTAATTATTACTAATTATTGTTAATTATTAATATTTATTCGTAATTATTCGTAATTATTCCTAATTATTCCTAATTATTCTTAATTATTACTAATTATTCCAAATTATTACTAATTATTCCTAATTATTACTAATTATTCCTAATTATTACTAATTATTCCTAATTATTACTAATTATTAATATTTATTACTATTTATTGATATTTATTACCAATTATTATTAATTACTAAATATTAATTATATATATTACTAATTATCGTTAATAATTACTAATTACTACTAATTATTAAATATTAAAACTAAAAATTTCAATTTATTGTTACAAATAAACACCAATGACAAAACAATTTAAATTTAATTTAATTACAACTAATCAACAATAAATAAATTAGCATAAAAAAGGAAATAAATAATAAATTAAAAAAACGTAAATACCTTCAAGACAGATTTTCTATTAATGCAGACGACTTCACAACTTCTTCGTGCACTAAAAAATAAAGGTAGGAAAATTCTCTCTCTAAAATCCTAGTTTAGAGAGAAACATGATCTAAAATTTGAGAGGAATGAGAGGAAAAACAGATTGTGGTAGATATAGGTTAGATTATTTCGACGGGATACCCGTCACAAATAGTATCTATTGCGATGAGACCCGTCGCAAATACCTATGCCTGCATTAATTACTATCGGAGGTTAAAAAGTTATTTGCGACGGGACCTATCACAAATAGTATTTACCGACACACCTTTTGTGACGGGACGACATCTCTTCGCAAAAGGCTACAAACCGCTGCCGGTTATTTGCAACGGGGCCCGTCGCAAAAGGTGTCTCGTCGCAAAAAGTTATGAACCACCACCAGTTTTTTGCGACGGACCTCGTTGCAAATACTTATCTATTTGCGACGGTGGGATCCCACCATCGAAATAACCTTCGCGCGGTTTGGCGTGCTATCCTCGCCAAACTATTTGTGATAGGAGATGAAATCCCGTCGCAAATAGGTGGTTATTTGCAACGGGTCTTTACCCCCGTCGCAAATAACCTCTTGGACGGACCTTTTGCGACACAATTTACTCCCGTCGTAAAAGGCCCGTCACAAAAGCCCTTTTTCCCATAGTGGAAGACTTTCTATTCTTTGGAAGGAGGGTGTTGATGTTATGATTATGATTTAATCTAACAACCATATTGATGCCTGTATCCTCCCGCTGGGTGATCCTGAATAGGGTTTTGTGTGTTTCTATGGGTAGGCAAATCCTTAGGGAAATGGAGATCATGTATTCTATTGAAACTGGTTCGTGTGGGTCTCTTAGGACCCCTATTGATATGCGAAGACATTAACAAAATCTTGTACCAAGAGAAAATGAGTGGAGACACTATGAGATTCCATAATTTGATTATCGATTTTGGGAGGCAATGTAAATGGGAATTCATAGAATTATGAGATATTTTGGAAACACTTTCATTATATTCTAAAGGAATTCTAATTTCTCTCATGTGGTGGAACGTCTTGATAGGTTTGTGGGCTCTAGTCAGTGGCTGAACATCTACAAGAACTTATATGTCTCCCATCTCCCTCTAGATTCATTATATCACTATCCAATATTCCTCCACTTCATTCCCATATCCTAGCATGGCCATCATGATAAGTCATTTATTTTTTCAATTTTACGAGATTAAGGATAAGGAGTGTGTAAGAGTGACTTTTTCAAGATTGCATGCAAATGGATTTCATATTCATCATAGGTTAATCCTGGTGGAAGCTAAGCTGATGTCACTAAGAGGTGTGGAATTCCAAAATTTTGTATCTCTAATTTATCATATTGAGGAAAGGATGAAGATTATTTATTCCATATGTCCTTCTGATCCTATCTTGTTTCAGTTTTCCATCCATGAACCAGACCTAGATTCGTCCCTCCAGAATAAAGAGAGATTCTGGTTCATTCGAGTGCGTGAAGATCACATTATAGAAAAAAAATTTCAATACTTGGTAGTTTTATTATAAATCATCATATAGGAATCATAAGGATCATTTCCACCAACTGAAAATACCCAAAGGTAGATATATTATTAATGAGGTAGATATTCATGATCACATCCTTCACTTTTTCTGCAATCTTTACAAAGCTCAGGATTTACCTCTTTCTTTTGATATTTTCTCTTGCATCCTTCCTATTTTATTAGATCATATGAACCAATAAATTGATAATTAAATCACATAAAATGAATTATTTTTAGCATTGTAGAATATACGCTACACGACTTCTCCTAGACTGTACAGTTTTCACTCTCTCTTCTTTAAAAAGTTCGAGCATATTTTTGGCTCGGATGTCATACATTTTATGATAAATATATATAATATAGATGATAATATTGTGATTTTCAATGATACTCTATTCACTATTACCCCATTGGTGAAAACCCTAACTCAATCAAATATTTCATACCCATTAGTTTATGCAATGTTTCGTACATATAATTTTTAAACATATAGTCAACCCTCTATATGGATGGATCCCTAAAATTATTTCTGAAAACTAGTGTGGTTTTGTTACGAAGAGAAACATTTATGATAATTATATTATTTCCCATGAAGTTTTTCCCTCCATGAAAATTATATCAGATACCAAAAGTGGTATCATGGCTTAGAAGGTTGACATGACTAAGGCATATGACAGGGTTGATCGACTGCTTCTGTGATGTTTGGTGAGAGAGTTGACTATCCCATATGAGTGTAATTGGTCCATGGAGGTAGAAGACGGGTTTCAAAATTTACCCACATTCCTCATCATTAATATATAGGCATACCAAGTCACAAATCATCATCATCAATGGCCCTAGATAGTTGGAATTCAGTTCCTCCACATTCTACTCTAGCAATGGTACAACGTCGCACCCAACATCATTAGAGACAAAAAAATCTCCCTCCTTCACACCCAAAAAAAATAGCAACACCCAAAAAAATATGAGGCATCATTGATCGTCATCATGTTCTCAGGGATTCTACCACCGTCAGGTTGTCATTCACATCCATGGTCTCTGAACTTGATCCAAACCTGGATCCCTCTTTCATATATGTTATCACATGGTGAGTGGTTCTAGGGTTTTTTGTGCTAATTTCTGGACCACTAGGCTTCTCATGGACATCATGCAGATGATGGGTCATGTGCTATTTGATGGGAAGGTGGTAGTTAGTTCAGTAGAGGATACATCATCGATGGTGGTGGAAGAAGGGAAGGTGGTCTTTGGAGAGTCGGAGTTGTTTGTTGTGTGTTTAGAGGATATAGAAGAAGGTTCTATGCTGGTGTCCAAGCCCTGCCCCCACAACTTGCATTGTGGGTGTATATTAAAGTTTCTCAACACCTATTATAGTTACCCCATATATCTATTTAATGTTTCTCCCAATATTTCCAGGGTTTTATTATGCCGATGAATTTTCAATTATTTAATGAGAGTTCCCATTGTTTCAAACAATGAATCATTGTTATCAGTGGTATGGTTTATGTGCATTGATTAAGATATCGAACATAAAAGAGGATCCATGTGAGCTGTTCTATTTTGAATTTCATTGATATGATATCGAATCCAAATCATATTATAAAAATATAATCAAATTGGAAGACAAATATATAACATAAAACCATATTTAAATAAAAATATTATGTGGTACTATTATTCCACCAACCACCATTGTAATTGTTTCGTCATTTTATATCTTCCATGGTTACCCAACCACAATAGTAATTTAACCCTTTTACTTTGAAGTTGAATCTACAAACATATCATGAAATAAATTCTATATGTTAGAGAGACAAACAAATATAAAAACAGCTTCAAAATTAATACATCAATATAGTTTATCATCTCCACCATGTTGTCCCATTCTTCCAGGTGTGTAATCAAGTGAATTCCTCAATAATTACTGAAAAAAATAAAACCCATTTGTTAAAAAAAAGGATTTGGAAAATAAATTAGTGGGTAATTTATTCTACCAATTAGATTATAGCTAAATAGGTTTATTCAAAACATCAAATATAGATGGACAATAAAATCCACATCGTGAAATATTATGCAACATGGTAATAAGGAATACACCATCAATGAAAGTCAATGGATATAATATATTACTAATATTTAAATCAGTAAGTATTTTTTTTAAACAAAACTCAAAATGATGGGGAATTCCATTTTATTTACTAGCGAAGAGGAAAGTTTTTCCTTTTGTTTATTAGAATAATATATACCAAGTGAGTCTAGAACATGAAATTTCATTGTATCTATGTCAGTGTAGTAGCAAAAACAGTGAAAATTCCTCAATTTTGGGAAAAAACAATTCATCTCTCTTTTATGTTGTATCATACAACCTTAGTTATGATATAGATCAAAACAATTATGACTTTCCACTATTCCTTACATGATATAATATTATCCTACAGTAATCACTACTACATATCCCCATTTTTATGATGCTATAAATCACATTTATTAGTGCTAGAAAATCACTAATAATATAAACACCATTAAAATGGGGCCCCTTTTATCAGTGCTATGAAAATAACTAATAAAAGTCAAAAAAAAAATTTAAAAAGAATAAAAATTAAAAAGCAGAGGGTGGAGCCCCACCATTTATCAGTCCATTAATACTCCCATTTTAACATCACTTGTCTAGACCCCTCAACCCTTTATCATTGCTCAAAGCCCCACACTTTTAACAATGTTATGCACCATCTTCACACACTCGCACACCCCTACCATTGTTGGGGTTAGAACTAGAGACCTCCACCATATATGCCAATACCTTTTCCAATTTTCTATAGTGTTTTTTCATTATGTTATGATATATCTTTATATTTATATATATTACGTTGCATTTTCTTATCCATATATATATATATATTAAACACATATATAAAATATCTTATTTGTGTATGTGTGTATATGTGTGTTTATATATACATACACACACACATATATACGTATGTACATATGTGTGCGTCTATAAATATAATTATACATATTCATATTTATTTACATATATTATATATTAATATTTATATAGATATATTAGAATGTATAGATAAATATATATATGTTTGTCAACGAACACCCACACACACACATATATATATAAACATTTTATATACATTAATTGTATAGGTATATAAATATTCAAAATTGTTTATTTAAAATAAATTTTTTTTTTAATTTTTTATTTAGATAAGGTTCATATATTTATAAATATATTTTATTTGTAAATATGTTTACATTTTTATTTATATAAATTAAAATTTTATGTGTGAATGTATACACAATATGTATATACTTTTATATATTTGATTTGAAATAAAAGAAAAATATAAAATATAATAGAACATCTAAAACAATATATCATTATGAAGGTAAACCCTGTGAATAAATTAATTCTCCACCAAAATAAGACAATAAAACCCCCTTAAAAGAGGCTGAGATTCCATAAAATCTTAAAAAAGTAGGATACCCAGACTAGAAATTTGGGTTTAGAGGGCTTCTGGGACTTTTTGTCCCAGAAAAATGTTATTGGGGTTTCCTTGTGTCACCAAGGAATAGTTCTTTTTGAGATACTTGATTTGATATGTGGTAAAGCTGAAACTAACACTTGGATCGAAATTTATAGCCATTTGTACTTCAAGTCACATTTTCAACTTATCTTAGATCATTTATAATTTTTTTTTATTTTTTTAATATTTAAATATTAATTAAAATACTATTAACCAATAATAGTTAGTAAATCATTAATTAATATTATATTTTTTAAATATTTTATAATGTATTTTCCACTAAATATTTTATATATTTAATGTAAATGATCATTTAGGTTTATATAAATCATATTTTATAAAATTTATAATATTTATGTTAATATAAATATATAAATATATAAATATATGATTTTTAATGATAAATAAATTATTTTATTAAACATACATTTTATCAGTGCTAAAAACAATTCTTTTAGCACTAAAAAATTCACCCTTTATTAGTAATAAAAAAAGAATTGATAAAGGGGTAATTTTATTGGCGCTACAATAACATTGATAAAGGGGTAATTTTATCATCATTGATGAAAACAACTTTTATCAGTTTTTTAGCGTTGATAATGTGTAGCACTCGATAAATATAATTTTGAGGTAGTAAATAGATTATCAAAATATTTAAAACATAATATAGAATATTCTTCTACATTAATATATTCCTGAAATTAGTACCATGAATAATGGATCAAATATGTGTCTAGTTACTATTCTTGAATATTTCTAATCAATCACAAAAGTTCTTGTAATCATAGTCACCATTTTTGATTCCAACAATTTCATACATATGTTACTTATTACTTATCAATAAATTGTTTACTATAAAGGATTCATATACTAACCTTATTGTTGACACATTCCATAGTTCCCAAACAACGACACTCATGGTCGGTTAGATTGTAATTATACATGTCAACAAATATCTATGCATTCAAATTGTATTCCATAAGAACATGAAATAAATTTCAATACAGTTCCATTTTTAAAGATATTATTATGATTATAGCCTAAATCTCTTTCCCTCTATGATGACTTTCCAAGGTGTGAATGTAATAAACCCTACTTTTAACGTCAGCTCGACCTTTAAGAGACAACTGAAAGTAGGGTGTCCATTTTTCAGTCTTCTTTCACTATGACCTTCTGGGAGCCATGCTTGTAGATGGGTCTCCCAATATAGGTTAAATGGAAACTTTATCCACTTCCTCTTTCACATCCTCCTCGACTTCCACTACTCCCCATTCTTTATCACTTTCATCACATACCTATTAATCATTTTCCACCTCTACATCTTCCCCCAACTCCTCAACTTTATCCTCCTCCCCCATGTCCTCTTAAAATGCCTTTGAATGGTCATCAGACTCTCCATCACCCACTATTTCTTCCTTTAGTACATGATAAAATCTTTCCACATCCGTAGTAGTGGCTCTAGCTAATAAATTATCTTGAACTCGAAGGAGTTCATGTATGTTCTTATCGAAACCTTTCATATATCCATCATATAAAATGTTCAAACATTAAATGGTAATAATTTTACATTTAAGGTAACAAATGGAACACAAATGGATAAATAATTGAATTTTTGTCCATTTCTCATCCTACTTTTCATTATTAATGATCTTTAGTATTTTTTATGAATTTAATAAAATAATATTTTCCATAAAATATCATTAATTTCAACTTAAAACTATTCATTTTATTTCACATTAAAGACTTCAAGATAGAAGTAAAATTCAAATATAAAACTTTAAAACACCCCTAATATGTTTTAGTCATCTATAAAATTCATGGGGAATTACAAATCAGGCAAAAATATTACTTTTGGAGTTTTTAATATTATTTAAATGATTTTTCTACACCTTTCACAAGCGATGTGTTGCCTTTGTGTCATAATTTAAGGCAATTATTTCAACACTAAAAAAGATTAAAAAAATATAATGATAAAGATAATTAATTCATATTAAAAAAAAATTAACGTAAAATATCCTCTATTAATCTATATATAAAAATATTAATGATATTAATGTCAATAGGGGGACATTTTTGAATTTTCATTAAGTTAAATAATATAAATGTCTTTATCCTGGGAAAATGGAATAAAATGAAAAATTCCAAATTGAAGATTTATATGATAGTTTTTATCCTCTAAAATGAAATTGATGAATGTTTTAGGTTGAATTTGAGGCTTTAGTTCAGGTTTTAACCTTGTTTTACCCATTTTACCCTTACCGAGGTGAAAAATATTTTTTAGAGTTACTATTCATAATGACTAAAAGTAAAATGGTAATATTTACCACATTTAAACCACTTGATTCCAAATATGATATTTGTTTTTAATATTAAATTTATATAAGATGAAGTAATTAATTTAAATTTAAATAATGAAAATGAAATGAAAAATTGTTTTTAGAAAAAAATTCATATTTAAGCGTAAAAAATAAGTTATATCAATATCATGAATATTATCGTAATTAATTATATTATTATAAATAATATAGACCATATGTCACATTAAAATAACTAACTATAATGGGACTTTTTAATTTAATCAAAACAAATTGCAGTATTTGAAACATCAGAATTTTATAATATTCACTAAAAATCACTCATTTTAAAAAGATTCAAAAAATTCACCCTATTTTAAATTCAATGTGTTTATTTCAAAAATAAAATTAATTTAATCAAATTAAATTTATAAAATGTGATAATATATGTTTTAATATCACTATTGAATATAACTATGTGTGTTGTGTTATTTTTTGTCTAAAAATAAAAGCTTACTATAATTGAAGCTCAGGTGTTACATTTTATCCTCCAAAAAAACCAATGGTTGAAATTTACAGAATTTCAACTCAAATAGAGATTTTGGTAGTTATTCATCATAACATCTTTAGTTTCCCAAGATACTACTTCAATCGTATGATTTATCTATATCACATTTAGTAGTCGAGTCGTTCAATTCATCATCACTTATTATCTATTGTCTAGAATCTGGATAGGCTCTTCACATTAAGATTCTATTTCCACATATTTGAGAAAATGAGTTGGATATGAAATTTAATTCCTCCATAAATATATATAGAACACATCATATACTTTAGAGAGATATGATTTAATTTCAAAATGGTAAGCCACAACTCTAATTTGTTAGTCCAAAGCACTGGTTTCCTACTTTAATTCAAAACACACATCACATACCAGAAACTGAGAAAATGTTCTCATATTATCTAGATATTTTATTATAATGAACCATAAATCATTTTTGATGTAATGTAATCAAACACACATTAATTTGACACATGGTGTTCCCAGTATGACTTGATTTGTATGTTTTTAGATTAATAGTGACATTTTATTAATGCATTGTTTCATATCTATGTTTAATTTATTTGTTTATTGAATTGAAAACATGATAATTTTTTATATAGTTAAAATATTTTTATTGATGAAAAGTTGTTTTTGGAACTTGTAGCATGATTGGGCTCTTTTGAGAGAGGGACGGGGTCAAAAAACAACAAATCATTAATGTTTTTAAACTTGTTTATGTCTATAAAAAAATTTATGTACCAATGTAATTGTACAAACCAATGATTTAAATGTCTGTAACATAGTTTTTTTCATGTATTTATATTTTAAATTCAATTGAAATTTAATTTTTTATATTTTTTTGTAGTGTACTGTAATTTTAACAGCACACTGCTACACCGTGACTTTGTGGTTGTTCTATAGCAAGTGGATGTCTTTGCATTTATGATGTTCTGTGACATACATATTACTCAAAAAAATATATAGATTTTTCTAATAGATATATATTTTTATAAAATTATTTGTCCCTTCACTAAACTATCAGTAATAACTCTGTTGCTAAATGTTATTGTGACTAATAAAATAGTTCTATTATAATTATAATAGTATCAAAAGATAATATATATATTGTTAAAAGTGTTTATAAACAAATTTATATGGAAAACATTCTATTCATAATAATATTACAAATATATAATATTAGTTTACAAATTAAATTTAAATAAAAATTATATATTTATGTTAATAATAAAATTTCATATTATATTTACTAATTTATCATATATAATACACCTATTTTTATTCATAAACTAAAACTATTTCCACACAATATGACATATAGAAATATTAGTTATATTAATAATTTAATCTAATACAAAATGAATAAATACATGGTTGAAGTATCTTGATACCTAAAAAGATCTCAAAAAACACAGAAAACCCTCATCCTCCCCACCCCAGCCACCCCCACATGAAAAACGTATTTTTTAGTCCTACAATATGTATATCGACTGCAATACTATAGCATTCATACATTTTCCACCATTGTATAATAATATCTCATCCCAATGGCCTGACGCCAAAGGTCTTACATCACCCCACAAGTAGGCCACTAGAAGAAAAAAATCATGTTAATAGCGCAATTACTAGAGAGGAACCTCAAGTCACTGCTATGTCACACCCATCTGGTCTATGATATATACAACATAAAACCAAAGAACATACCCACAAATCTTTGAAAATATCTACATGAATAGAAACAAAAATAGAAATAAATGAAAGTATTTTTTCCCAACTAACCTATAATTTTAGCAATAATACACTAAAAAGGAACCTGAAATGATCAGAGAGTTTCACTAGTAATGAAACCACCTATAATAGACCTAACACAGAACTCTATGCTCTACCCAAAGTAAACTAGAAATAAAACCCAAACACAACAAAATAGGGTAAACAGAAATTAGTGAAAAAGAGATCTATGAATTGAAAAAATTGAAACAAATGAATGTAAAAAAATTATTTTCATCGAATGAACATTTTTTAGCCTACGAACATCTAATTTTAGCAACAACACACTAAAAAGTACCTGAAATGCCACTATGTAGAAATATTAATGACACTTTCTATAATAGACTTGACATGGATCTTTATGCTCTACCTAATGTCAACCGGCCATAAAATCCAAACACACCAAAGATCATACCCATAAATCAGTGAAAAATATATGGATGATTTGAAACCAAAATAGAAATAAATGAAAGAAAAAATATATGCATAGAATGAGAATTTTTTATCATACTAACCTCTAATTTTGGGAACAATACTGTAAAAAGGAACCTGAAATGCTCATTGAGTACCACTAGTAACAAAACTGCCGAAAAATATTAATTTTTAAAGCTAATGTGATGAAATTATTAGGGAAGGAGGGCCCCAAGTGCATTGCCTAGTAGTTATGTCTTTGAAGGTTCTCATAGGAGGTCTCAGGTTCGAGTCTCCCTGAGTACTTATAAGTGCTGTATATTTTATTTATTTTATTTTAACCCCACCCCATAATTGTTGTAATATATTGTGGAAAGAGGATTTTTATAGTGTTGGTTAGATATAGGGAAACAGTCTGGAATTTCTAGTATTGCTAGTGATGTGTAACTTGATGCTAGATGTTGTACTTAGTGCCTTGGATTTTAATGGTTATATGGGCTTCATCATATTGTTTCTGAAATGAATTAATAAGAATATGGTTTGAAATGGGAACCATGGTGTGGGATTATGTTCAAAAGATATTTGAAATTCTTGAATTGTTGAGGATCTGATAATGGATATAGATTCACAAGAGTTTGGGGTTTTCCATTAGAATCATCACATTAACATAGGTAGAACTATGAGGGAAGTTTTTCTCTGGTTCTCATAGGATCAAATGTGATAAAATGGTATAATGAGGGGGTACCCAACTACTTATACTTGTATTAGAGGGAATTATAATGCTGAAAGTTGTAGAATAAAAATAGTATGCGAACCAATGTGGTCTAATACAGTTGCAGGACATGGAACACAATCCCTCATTGGGCATACACCTCAGGCATCAAGGAATTTTTGATATGAAACAACCTAATCATGTGGATTCGGGATCAGGTGATTAAGTCTTGGGAGGGATACAAGACCTGAAAGAACCTTTGGGGTAGGCTGTGCTTCATGAAAATGTATTTGGGAAGGATCCACATTTTAATAAGCAAGGAAGTATTGACTAGGTTTGGTAAAAATTGAATGTTACAAATGACTCAACCTAATGGGGAGTGGTAATCTAATACATGATCTATAGGTTAAACATGTAAATGAGTAGGGTAATAATCATTGGGTAGTTATAGGGGATAGATGTATTCACTCGATAAGAGAATGTTGCTCTGTTTCAGGATGAATTTTGTAATTCTCAGCCAGTGGGTGTAGATTTAACTTATATTACTCAATAGGACCACTCTAATCCCTCTAAAATATATGAGGGTATTGATTTTCAAATATATATGAGAAAGATTAAAGGTAACTGGGGTGATATAAAGGGTGAAAGAGCACTAGTTAAGTTGAGATCTTATAAGAATATCCTTGAAAATGGGTAGAAAAAATCTGATTGCGATTTAACTTCTCAACCAAAGAGTACATCGTGCAAGGATCACACTTTTTTGGAAGAACCATGTAAACTAAATCAAAGAATATTGATCCCATGTGGGAAATTGGTCATGATTTTTGTAGGCTTGGTCATGTATTTCCGCTTCTTCCCCTATGCACCCTTTCCTTTTTTTCAATAAATTAAAACAGAAGAGGATTTTCCTACTCATTCTTCATCCTGTTTATTATTATTTTATATTATATAGGAAATTCAGAATAGTATTGATAGAGGAATAGGAGTTGATGAAGCTAAAATACAACAATAATATTGTTCCTTGGCAAAAACATACAGCAACAACATCCTTATACCCATTATAAGACCATTTTATTAATATAAAAAAAGATTATATAAATAATATTCGGTCATGAGAATCGATTTATAGAAAAAAAAAATATTTTCTACATTAATGAGGTAAATGAAATATTTTTTTCTTCTATATATAAATGAAATAAAATTTTCCACACTTTTTATTATTTTTGATAAATGCTGAAATCATTGAGGTATGAATGGGTTAACTAGGCTTTCGTAATAAACATTTATCTCCCCACTGTCATCAATATTTATCAACTAGATGTAATTGCCTTAAACAACTTCTAGAAAACCCTCATAATCTAGAAAAAATTGAAAAACAAATCCCAATAATTTCTTAAATGTAATAATTTAGTTCTATCACTAAAATATAATTATATATTTCTAATATTGGTATATCTATTGGTAAAAATGATTTTTTACTGGTAAATAATTTTACAAACAAAAATTTTCTTGTCACTAAATTGTTGATAAAAACTCTACTATTAAATGTTATTGTGACATATAAAATTGTTCTCTTGAAATTACAATAATACAACATATTTATCTTTTTAAAATATTATTAAAAACCAAATATTTATCTTTCCATTAGTAATTTTATTAAAAATTATATATATAATACAGTAATATCTATTTGAAAATAGTTTTTTAGAAAAATATTATGTGTGTATGTTCAAATATTAATTCATAAAATTTTATATAGTATTTATTCATAAAACTATATTAAATAAATTTATTATATAATAATAATAAAATTAGATTATATGAAACTACAACAAACTGAATCTTTATTTGAAAAGAAACACGGTCAGACATAATTTAAAAACATTATCATCTCATACATCGAGGGTCACTATCCTGGATCACACTGAGGATGGTATCCATGCATTTAAGCATGTCATCTTACTTACAGGATACATGAATACAATAACATCCTCTTACATAGAGGTCATGTTTCTTGTACTTTTGGATGGAAGTGGCAGTGTATCTCAAAATGCACAACACCATCATCCCTTTCATTCTGGTCAAACACCCTTATATGTTTGAAGGATCGCCTGATACGATCCCCCTATACTTTATACATACACAAGCATAAGCAGCGTGTTAAGGATCCAAAAATTATCTTTAATAAGATATTTTTATCTATAAATGTGATATAAAAATAATAATGCAAGATATCCAAAACTAGAAGATATTAAAAATGGTGACCACAAAAAGATAAAACTAGTGACCACAACAACATCCATAAGACATTATAAAAAATAATCAGGGACTACCAAAATACAAAAATATATAGAAGAATCAGTGAACAGAAAAAGAAGATAACTAGTGACCATAACAAGAAGATAACCATTGACCACAAAAATAGAAAATAACCCATTAGCACATAATATAAAATAAAAACTCATGATAAAAATTAATAAGAATATTATCATAACAGGAAGATTATCTAAAATAAAAAAGAAAAAAGATTGAATTTACCTTTCATTTATGTTATAATTTTCCATGTGGAACCATCATATGGTAGTTTTAGTTGTCTCATAAAAAATTAATTACCTCTTGTTAGTTCGGCTCAACACCTGTACAGTTTGATTCCCCTTTAATGAATTCCATTAAAGAGAGAGACTTTCATCTTTTATCCTCCTTGAACCACCTATCACGCACTTCATCCCTGATGAACTACTCTGGTGAGAAATAACCTAATAATCCTATCACTTTTGTGTACAAACTACTCACAATCGTTGGCTAGTAGCATCCCAACACCATGATCCAAAAATGTACAGTGCTGAATGGAATTAAGAGTTTCATATAGTTTCATAGACACAAACTTACTCTCTCCAGCTAGTGATACATAAACGTAGTGAACACACTTCATTATTTTATTAATCGTAAGATAGGATGAAAACATATTATGATTCTATGAAAACCCCTTCACCATGTGGCGTGAACAAATTGTACTATCATATCCTATATAATAAAAAATATCAACACACCAAGATCATGTATTTGGAGAAAATATATGGTTCCATCTTACTTGTATGGGTTTATTGAAAATACACTGTGAGAATCATGTTTCCTATAGAAATAGTTAAACAACTTTACTGGATGAATAAATATCCTAAAAAATAATAAAAATTAAGAAAAAGATAATGATGACATACTGGTTTCATATAATAATGAAGCTAGTAAATAGATGTATGGAAATTTATTTATAGTGTATAGCTATTGTGTTATGAGAGTTAGGTTTCTTACACAATTTTTTCACAAAATAAAATGATTTCTCTCAAAAATTACACAATGGGATTACAAACTGAGTTTATACAAATAGCTTATAGACACTAGTCACACACTGAGTTTACAGAAATAGATTACACAGTGAGTTTAAAGGACATAGATTGTACACATATATTACACATAGATTGCACCTAGAAACATAGATTGCACACATAGATTACACACTGATATTACACATTGATATTACACATTGATATTATAATTTGAGATTACAAAATGAGATTACACACTTTTTACACACACAAACATAGATTTCCCCCATAGATTTCATAATGAGGTTAAACATTGAACATACACATAATGTTTACATTGAAGTTTACCCACAATTGTCACACATAAACACATATTTCGCACAAAAATTAAAAACGGAGCTTATAGAAAATATTTACAAACACAAATTAAACACTAGGATTATAGACATAGATTACACACTGAGTTTATAGGAACAAATTAAGATTGAAAAAATGTATTTTCACTCAGATTTCACAAAGAGTTTACCGAAAAAGTGTTGTGTTACACACATAGGGATTATATATTTTAGTGTAGAATATTATAAAAAATATGAAATGTCATTGATAATAAATATTCTTAAAGATAATTTCTCATCAAATGGAATATATTATCAGATTAATTCTAGGAAATAAAATAAAAAACTATAAAATTAGTGAATTGAAACATATACGAAGGACCTATGTTAATTAACAAGTTCATGTGTTCATAAATATAATATATCACTGAGGGGGTACTAATTTTTCATAAATTTTGTATCATATTAAAAAATTTGTGAATAAATGCATATATATTGAAAGTAAAATATCTAAAAAGAGGTTATGTGCTACATATTAAACTCTTGGTTCTATCCAATAATGTTAAATGTAAAATAAGAGGAATGTATAATTTTAAATCAAACCTTTTCACAATATAGAAAATAAAAAAACTCATTCATCAGCGTTTTTAGTTTTTTACTACTAAAGATTAATGAAGGAATTAAAATTTTATATGAACTCTATATCTCGAGATACTTTATTAAATTTATCAAATTTTATATACTGATTAGGTAAAAAAAACAGGCCTATAAAATAATAACAACCCTCCACAATGTACTGGATGCTGAGTGAGGGAGAGAGAGTGTTTCATTGGATAGCATTTCATGTTCCCAAAATCAATGTATTAGAAGTTATCCTTGGCATGAATTGACTATTGACTGAAAATTATATTCCAAAAGTGAGTAGAGGAAATTGGTATTTTCATGAAGTTCTAGTTTTATTCTCTATAAAGAAAGCCCATTTGGGTGAACCAAATAGAATTATTGTGTCCTTTTTCTCAAGTAATTTATATTCTTTAAATTTGGTTATACATAAAATAATTAAAATAATGGAATAATGCTTTTTGAAATCTAGGAACAATATAATATAATTAAAATAATTGGCTAATTATTTTACTAACCTAGTAACTAGATACATATGAAGAAAAAACCTAAATGAAATAGATCTCATCGGTTAACAAATTATTTCACTCCCACCTCCCCACTCTTAGAATGTTTTTGGGACTATACTGTATCTAGTTTTATCTAATCCCCCATGTCCTAAAACAAATTTTAATATATCATATGTTTTTTTAATATTTTTATGACATATGAATTTTTGTAAGACACTTTTTTATTAGGTTTCTTATTTTGAAGATATGGTGTTAGATATAAGTTATTTTTTAGGCAGACAGGGATAATATTCTTGAATTTATATTCATTTATATTGATTTGAGAAATTATAGGCAATGTTTATGTGATGGAGAAGAAAAAAGGATTCTGACTTATGATATAACAAGATAGGTTTTTAAAAAACTCTTGATTGTACAAAAACTTTTGATAAATAGGATTATTTCAAGAACAAAAATGAAGAATTTAGATAACATTAATGTTTTAGTAGTAAAAAAAAGGTGGAAATAGATATTTTGGTGAGAAATTCCTTATGTTAATTGGTATGAATAATAATAATATGAAAAAGTGATAAATAATTTAAGCTCACTATTAAAGAAAAATAATTTTTTTTAAATGTGAATTTCATTCCTCAATAAAATCATCTTGTAAATCTAAAGATAAAAATTCACCCCCAATAAAGGAAAATATTATGTTTTTTACAAAGAAGTGAATACTACAACATATCTTCGATTTGGAGGTTGTACATGAAGTAATCAAGAGGAGAATTATGCCTAGAGAAGAAAAGGTCAACTTGAGAGGGCCAGTTTCAAGGATTAACACAAATATGAAGGTGAAAAGTAGTTTACTGGGTAAACATAGTTATGAACTAGAAGATCAAAATTAAACAAAGTAGATATAAATTATCTTATGAAATAAATTGATGAAACAATTAAAATTATCCATGAAGCATGCTCACAATTAAATATGACAGAATCCAGTTGGAAGATAGCAATATGGAGTGTTTTTAGGTTTTTAAATGGATAAAATTTGGATGGATAAACCTTTTCTCGAATAGATATTCTAACATAGATAATTTAACATGTGATAATTACTGATGTATGGATATGAAATATGTATATAAGAAGACTCTTTTCAAATTTGGAATGGAAGATCCATAAGAAATAATTATAAAAACATGATTATACTATAAAGGTTTAAGAAACACTTTGGATGTGTGTATTGATACAAAGGAGGTGTATACTGAAATAAATATTGATTGAGCATGTCACATTTATTTGGAATACAGGAGGTGTGACTACTTTTATAGATAATTTATTGATAGTTACTTTGTTTATAAAGAATTATTTCATAGTAGTATTAAATGATATTAGAAGGAAGCTATGTTCTATTTGTAAAGTAGGATTCATGTTTTTGATGAATGTAATGATAAAATAAATAAATGTATGCAAAAAATACCAGTGGATTATTATTTATAGAAACTATAATGAATAATGAAGAAAATAACTAGAATATTAAGGATGAGGTTATCAACATGTCAATAAGAAATTAATGGACATAATCACATATAATTCATATATAAAAATGATAAATATGGAAACATATATGGAGAGACGTGTATTATTGGATTTAGATTCATAATATAGAAGAAAATGTTGCATTGTATAAATGGGATCAATTACACATTTATGGGATATTATAAGACAAAGGAGATGTGGTATGGAAGAATCCAACGTTTGAATGATTTTTGCACAAGAGGTATCCCTCAATTAAGTACCACTAAAAAGGTTTTTGAAAGAAGAGGTTATAAATTGAAAAAATGGTATGGATTATAAATTCTAGCCACACTCCTCAACCATATTATGTTTGAAATGTAACCCTCTCCCCATTTATGTTTTCATGTAAAAATTGGCGGAAACTATGTATCGATTAAGTAGATATAAAATAAATGGATTTTGTATAAGGGAATAAAATGAAAAATTTAAAAGCGTATCTAGGGATATTCAATAGAAATTATAGTTAGAAAGATGATATGGTATGGGAAGAATTTGAAAAATGGTATTAGAGCATGAAATCTGAATTCATCATCAAAGCATGGTAGGAAAGATGTGACTTGTTTCAAATTCATGTTTCTCTTATTTATCACATAGAGCAATGACTCTATTTAATATAGAGAAAGGGATAAAGATTCCTTGTATTAGGTTTTATTTGAATAATAAATTAATGTCTTTCTTTTGACTTTTGTGTCAAAGGTGTTTTACTAAGGAGAAGTTTCTTGTAAAAAATAGAAAGTTGAATTCAAATCAGATACAACTAATGAGTATTGTGGATACGAAAAATTAGATGCATCTAAAATTATTAAAATTAAATATTATCTCATATAAGGGGAGAAAATATTTTAAGGATGAAACAAATTTAATATCTCGATATTGTTTGAAACAGTATTAAATCAATTTTGATACTCATGTATTTTAGATACTGAGTAAATTATATTAAACCGTACTACAGATCCATATGCATCCTAGCTATGTAGAACAACGCCAAAATAAGGCCTCTATGGATCGATTATTGAATCACCTACACAAAACATCATCTTTATAAAAAATGAATAAACTAGACATAGTATGATACGTCAAATATGGAAAAAACATCACATACTCTCAAATAATTAGACAAACAGAATAACACTATAATGAAAATCTTTGATCTATAAATGAAATAATATAGGAAGCCCCATATTTCCCACATTCACTCACCAAAAGTGCATGGAATAATCACTAAACCAAATAAACTATTAGAAAATTTCTAATTGAAGACCGATGACAAATAAAACAACCTAACACCACCCAACTACATAATTCCCAAGAGTGACATAGAAAAAACAAAATTTATAAATTCTACATATGATTAAATACCTAAAACACTATCATCTTTATTTTCCCCTCATACTAAATGCAATCTGTCAACTGCACGATAACTCCTTCATTGATGACTCCTCTACTACGCTGATTTTTGGACCATCGGACAGCTCATGTAAATCATGGAGATGAAAGATCATGTGTGATATGAGGGGATAATGGTGATTCATGTGGAGGAGGAGACATCAGTTAGAGGTAGAGGAGTCAAAGACAGAGGATTCAAGGTCAGAGGTGAAGCAGTGTCTCTGGGAAACTAAATTGGATCTAGACCTGAACCTTGATTTCATAGATGTGATCACGTGGTGAGTGTTTCTAGGTATCGAAGGTAGAGTGTTTCTAGGTCTTGAAGGTGTAGGAGAATTCTTAGATTTTTGAAATACAAATATTGAATTCCCTATTATTTTAATTCAAGTTTTACATTTGAAATATTTCCACTGATATGATATTTATAGTTAGTCAAAATAATTACTACACAATATAAAAAATATAAACTCTTATAGCAGAATTTATCTAATGAACCTCCAAACAAAATCTTATTCTTCTAATAAAACCAATGATTATATTAATAAATATACATACAAAATTATTATTTTAAGGTTTTATAATGCATATATAAAAATTATATATTTAATTGGTGACTATATTAATTTTATTATTAGTTATACTATAAATTATATTGTTAATGATTATATTATTAATTCTATATTAATTATTAATTTTTAATCTATACAATTATTTAATAATTATATTATGAATTATTAATTATGTTGTTAATTAATATTCCATATAAATTATATTGTTAATTATTGTATATAATATTGATATTATCGGTTATAGATTTTCTTAATCCCTTAAATATTTGTTAATAATTATACTATTAGAGTGAAATGATATTTTAATGAGAAAACATGCACATTGAGTAATATCGGCCACATCATGCATTGAATAGATGTGTTGTCAATACATACACTCTCTAAATAAATTATGAATCATTGTCCGGAAGTACCTAATCTAAGCTTGTTTGAACGGTTTTGGTCACGTGGTGTATGTTTTAAAATAAAATACACTTTTAATGTGAAAACATGAACTTGGAATCATTTTAGCCACTTTTTTTTGGATTGATGTGTGTTTGATTCTTATACATCACACATGAATTATGTAGCATTCTCTTATACATTAAGATAATAAAAGCTTATTTTATCAGTTTTTATAGGTAAATATTGTTTTAAACTAAATTGGCACTTATATTGAAAACCTATATTTTCAGTCATACCAAGAACCTAGTGTGTCAGAATGATGTGGGGTCAATTCCGAGGCATCACAAATGAATTTTGGATCATTTTCCTAATGTTTAAATACTATTTGAACTCGTCTACTCAGTTTTTGGTATGTGACATGTATTTTAGAGTAAAATGGAAATTTTAATTTGAAAACCTGCACATTGAGTCATACCTTTCACACCATGTTCCCGGTTGATGTGAGGTAAGTTCCTAAACATCAAAAAATAAACTATGGATCATTTTACTAAATTGTAAAGACAATATAAGCTCATTTTATTATTTTTAGCTATGTGATGTGTGTTTTAAATTAATTTCACACATTAATAATTGAAATATGCACATTGATTCATATTATTAACATCATGTGTCATATTGATGTGTAGTTAATTACTGCACATAAAAAATGAATTATAGATCATTGATATAATTTTTCATGACAATACCATCATGTTAGCTTTTTTTCTTTATGTGATGCACGTTCTTGACTAAAATGAAACTTTTAATATGAAAACATGAACTTCAAGTCTTATCTATCACATCGTGTGTCAGATTAATGTTTAGTCAATTCCAACACAACACACATGAAGTATGGATAGTTGTTCTAATGATTTCAGACACTTAGAACACATTTTCTTGTTTTGGGCCATGTGATGCACATTTCTGACTAAAATAAAACTTTTAATGTGAAAACATGCACTTTATGTAACCACCCGAACTATTGAAAAATATTTTGTTTCCTAAAAATGTTTATTTTACTATTTCACAATAAATAAAAATATATAAGTATATATGAAATGTGACCATTAGGTTTTGACCTTTATATGGACGTAGGTTAATATGACCGTTGTAAACAATAATATTTTTTAACATTATAATTACTGTTTATAAAATGATAATGGATAATTAATGTATTACGAAGATTCAATGGCATCATATAATAGACTCAAGCCATAAGAATCCCATTTTCAGAGGTAGGGAAGGAGTTAGCATGACCAGTCTTCACTCTTTACCAAGCTTAAGATGAGCTTGAACATGTTAATCTTGAATAAAATCGCCTACATGAGATGTTTAAGTTAGTGGAGATTACCACTCATGAAATGTTATCCGAGCCACCCAAAGAATCCATAACCATTACACACCATACCCATAGGTCACATACAGGTGTTTTAAGAGGTTATGTTTTAATTCCCCAGTTACTTAAAATGTAATCCCATTGGTTAAATAAAATTTTTATTTCATCATTTCATTTTTAATAATAGTATTTCTTAAAAATTATAATGGAATATTATAAATTAAGTTTTAGTTAAAAATTGAAGTTTTATTTCAATATCCAAATATTTATTTTTTAATATTTTTTTTATTATTAAATATAGTTATATAAAAACTCATTTTTAATTACAAAAGATAAAATAAATTTTTTTCAAGTGTCGAAAATTTTACTATGCATTTTCTATCCCCTATTATTTTTAATAATAATGTATTTTTATTGTCAAAAATTAAACTTCTCATATGTATAAATTTATTGTGGTAAAATGAATTTCATTTTTGAATACAGAATGTCAATATTTGGTTACTGTGAATTTTTGATAATTTAATAAATAAGTTTAGTTTTTCATGAATAGTAAAAATATTATTTGAGTTTTTCAGTAAGTTTAATGACATCATAGCTATTCCATAATGATTTAATGATTAATTAAAAATGATGGTAGACTCTTATGGGTTAATGTAACTCAATATGTATCCAATGTGGCTAATATCATGGGAAAATACCATGGGCAATCCCATGGTTTTGGAAATACCACTAATGTGGTGTGCTTAGAAATTAAAAAAAAAACACTTTCATTTACGATAAATACGTACAAATTAATTTATTTCTCTTCATTACTAATTCATCCTCCATGAATTTATTCTAGTTCTACCTCTCAAAGAGTCCTCCCAAAGTTCCCTTAAGCCCCCAAGTTCCCAATCATTGAGTTTTAGATATTACTTTTCAAGGTAAGGGAATTCCCAACATCTCTTTTCCTCTCAAGTAACCCTTTATGTGGTATGTCTTTAAAATTTCTATAAAATGTTCTTATTTCAAATTTATTATTTACATATAATGTTTAATGAATATTTCATTAATAGGTGACCCTGTCCTATCTAATTTTAATGTTTTATAAAACCATGTTTCAATCCCGTTATGCTGTAAAATTTTCGTATCAAAATCTCCCTCTTTTTATCAAGAAATTATTTTATTTTCCATATATGAATAACCAAACCTCTTTAATTTCCATGTTTTTTTTAATAAATACATAAAAATTATTTACTTTATTTTGAAATTCACATATATAAAGACCTCATTTTCTTTTGGTGGTTTATATATGACATAATGTACATGTTTATATGTTGTTTTTAAAAACACCACGATTTTGATATTTAAATTTTTATTATTATTATATTTTGGTTATTTATGAAATATTGGATTATTATATATGTTGATCACATGAATTTTAAGACATATTAATGTTGTACCCTGATAGCGCTTCAATGCATTGGGTGAAGAAATTAATCTCTCTAGATGACAAGTTTTACGATAACTTGGTGAATAAACATGGAACTTTTTACAACAACATGGGAGTGGACCTTGGTGATATGAATATTAATTATTAAATTAAATTTTTTAGACACATTTTCATGTTATTATTAAAGTTATTATTGTTATCATATACCTATTTTTCATTCCTTTATTATCTTCCTCAAGATATTACTAATACTTCTCAAGTTCACATGTAAATTGTTTCATGTGTTTTTTCTTACTGGGCCTTTTCATGACTCTTTCCTTTGATGTATGACCCCAGGTTATGAGATTCAGTAAATTTAATTCAGATAAAACATTAAGAATCCTTTCATGTGGAATACAAGAATGTTTTAAGTATTCATGGATTATGTACTTTATTTCCAAGACACTAATCATTAAAGGATCCACTCTTTGTAAAATGTCATGTAATGTTTTTAATTGATAAGCAGTATTCCATACTTGGTATCAGAGGATAGTTTAGTTATTTTTGTAAATTAGTATATTAAATCATTTGGAATAAACCTATATAAAAGTTTAAGTATAGGAAAACTTCTTGGTATTTTGGTGAAATATTAAGCATCTAATTTCTGAAAAACAAAATCCCTATCTCGATATGAACTAGTGGATATGGCTCTAACATAGATTTATCTAGGGGTAAAACCCGAAAACACCTCTTTGAGCTAGACTCGAATGAGAACTGGTGCATGAAAATGAGATTTTTCTAACTGTTGGTTTGACACGCCCAGGCGATATGTTTGGTTAATCAAATTGTTTTTTATGAACAATTATGATGGATTTATAAAAAATGTAATTGTTGATAATGTTGTAAAGAATGACATCTTTAGACATAAAAATCCTTTAGAGTTATAAATTTTTTAAATGAAACTAGTTTCTCACAATGTTTTTTTCTTTTAAAATGTTTTAGGAAATAGGAGGAACCATGTAAATGGTGACCGTAATGGATCATGTCCTGATGACGCTCCAAAGGAAGTTGAAATTATAAGTTTCATTGAAAAGAATAATCAAATGACTCATTTTGTGGGAGATAACATGAATCAAATAGAGAGGCCAATTTCACCCGGAAGGGAAAAACATTCCATTGAGTCCTTTATGTGTCAAAAACCACCAATGTTTAGTGGATCTACTGAACCATTGATTGGGAAAAAGTGGATAAGCTCTATAGAAAATATCTTTTCTGTACATCGTAGTTTTGAAAAAGAGAAAGTCATCTTGGATATTTACCTCTTAGAGGGATATGTTGATCAGCGATGGGTGCTAATTAGAAACATGAGGACGAGAGGGGAGACTGAATCTATTAAGTGGGAAGAGTTCATAATGATTTTCTTCAATAAGTATTTCCTTTCTTCAATGAGAACATTAATGGAGAATCAATTTATCAAGATAAAGGAGAAAAAGAATGAATATGTGGGAAGTTAGGAGATGAACATCACAAGACTTTCCTATTACACCTAATGATTTCTCATGGATCATAATGAGAAGGTTGATAGATTCTTTGGTGGACTAAGACCTCAGCTACAGATGAATCTAACCAATAGATACTATGATAGCTATGAGGAGATTGTATTGAATTCAATGAAATTAAAACTGGAGGTTTTTGAGACATAGTGGTCGTACACATACAATGAAAATAAGAGATTAATAGATCCAATCAGGGAGTGGATCTTTGATTAGGGAAGAGGAGTAAATAAAGTTATACTTCCCACATGTAATTAACAAGGGATGAAGAATTCAGGTAACAACCTACTCGACAATGGAAAATGACACTAATATGGAAGATAAGGCCATATTTCCTTGAATTTAATCTTGAGGTGAATCCTTAACTTCACAATACTAATTACAATGGCAATATGGTGTAGGCCCTACTTTAAGTCCAATGCTTCAAGCATGGGAATCTAGAGCACTTTTCCAATCACTATCCAAATCTGAGGGTATTGGAGTGGAATCACCATCAGCCTCTATATAGGCCAAGGGATCAAGGTCATGCTTTTTCTATCATGACCGCTAAATATAATGTTCCAAATTATGTGGAGGAAGAAACTATTATTGTTCTCTCAATGATATAAAGTACTTTTTATGATTCTGGTAATATGCATTCCATTATTTCTTCCAGGTTTTCAAAGAATATAGAATCAATTCATTAACTATAAAATGTAGAGTTAATATTCAAGGATCCTGGAGAGTTTACCAAAGAATAAACAATGTTTAGAAACTCTATTATTTACATTATGATGCATAATCTTATCAAAACTCTAGTAATCATTCCGATGTCGGAATTCCACATTATTCTATGGACAAGATGTCTCCCAATGTATAATTCTAATATCAAATGAAGAAGTAATAAAATATTAGTATTCATGAATAGAAAATGTACAGTTATCATCCAAGGAGTGATATATGTACCTCATATTTGTCTACAAGAACCTCTTATAGCCTTATATATATATTTTATCAGTGAAGAACAAGAAGGAAATGGGATTATAAGGATAGATAATGTCACCTTCATTCATGAATACATCGAAACATTTCCTGAGGAGTTACCTAGACCTACCCCAGAAAGAGAGGTAGAGTTGTCAATTGAACTCATTCCTGGTTGCATGTGGATTTCAAAAACCCCATATAGAATGGATAATGTGGATATGGGGGAATTAAATAAGAAACTCCAAGATCTTTCAGAGGATGGGTTTATCTGACCAAGTGTGTCTCCTAGCGGAGCACCTATTCTCTTTGTAAAGAAGGATGGATCAATGCGGTTATGAATTCATTACAGAGAACTTAATGTGATCACAATAAAGAAAAACCACCCTCTTCCATGAATTGAAGATATATTTGACTAGATTTTTTGGTCTAATTTCTTCTCAAAGATTGATCTTCAATATGGTTATCATCAATTGATGGTGAAGAAAGAATATATTCTAATGACTGACTTATGATCAAGATATGTTCATTATGAGTTTGTTGTTATGGCCTTCATATTGACTAATTCACCTTCTATTTTTATGTATTTTATGAATAGAGTCTTTAAAGACTTTCTTGATAACATTGTGGTAGTTTTTATTGATGATATTTTGATATATTCCAAAAGTTAGTAGGATAATGAAGATCATGTAAGGGTTATATTGAATACTATGAGGAAGGAGAGGTAATTTTAAAAGGTCACCAATTGTGAATTTTGGTTACATCATGTTACTTTTTTAGGGAATATTGTAACTAGTGAAGGATTCATAGTTGACCCTACAATGAAAAAGGTTGTATAGGAGTGGCCTCATGCTACAATGGTAACTAAGATTCCTAGTTTTGTTGGTTTACTAGGATATTATTGGAGGTTTTTGAAAAAGATTCCATGACCTTCCAATCCACAAACGAAGTTATATTTAAAAGGGTTCAGGTTCATCTTGATAATGGAGTGTGAGGAATGATTCCAAGAGGTGAAGAAGAGATTGGTTAATGCACTCATGATATCTCTTTCTTCAATCTGAGAATGATTCGTTATTTTTAGTGATGCATCTCTAAAAGATTTTGGGTACATCCTCATGAAAAAGAAAAAAGTAATTACTTATGAATCTCAATAGTTGAAGCCTCATTATCAGAACTATTTGATGCATGATATTGAGCTGGCTATGGTTGTTTTTTATTTAATGATATAGAGGAACTATATTTTGGGGGAAACGTGTGATATATATAGAGACTATTAATGTTTTATGTTTATTTCCACACAAAAGGAATTGAATGTGATATATAGGATATGTTTGGAAGTTCATAAAGAATATTATTATTTAATTCATTATCATTACAGAAGTGAAAAAAAAAGTTAAAATGCATTAAGTAAAAACGAACCTATTGTTCTAGAAATGATGAGGATTTAAGGAGATCCATTGATAAAAGAACTAGTGAAACTAGAAATGGGAATGGTAAGGGAATGGATATCATCAACCCTATCCAAAATTATTTCTCAATCATAATTACTAGTGAAGATCAAGAATACTCAAAAATAATATCCTTTATTACATAAGAAGTTTGAGGCTATGAAGGATGGGATGTTTCATGAGTTCAATATTGATCATGAAGGTTTAACGAAATTTCATTCAATAATATGTGTTCAATATATTCTATAAATAAATAAGAAGTTTATGGATGAAGCTCATAACTCTACATTCTCTATACATCCTAGAATCATAAAAATGAATTGGGACCTTTATGATCATTATTGGTGGGATAATATAAAAAAAGAGATTAATGACTACACTATATCGTTCCTGGTGTGTCAACAAGTGAAGGTAGAATGAAAACTTCCTAAAGGGGTATCACAACCACTACACATACCAGCATAAAAGTGGAAAAATAATACTATGGACTTTGGCCCCAGTCTCCTAAGAACAGCCAATGGAAACAATGTGATATAAGTTATATTGGGATGTCTCTCCATGACAGCCCATTTTATGTCTATTTAGGAAGATTTCTCTACTGATCCACTTGACAGTATTTACCTGATGGAAGTGGTAAGGCTGCATGGTGTTCCACTTTTTGATGTATCTGATCTCGATTCAATGTTCACTAAAATATTTTGGAGAAGTCTTCAACATGATCTATGAACCATGTTGAATTTCAGTATGAAATTTCACTCCTAAAATAATGGCCAATATGAATGGACTATTTAGATACTTGAAGAAATTATACGAATATGGTAAATTAAATTTAACGGTGGATGGGATCAACATATCATATTAGATGCATTCTCTTACAAAAGCATCTTTCATTCAATAATTTAAATGGCACCCAATGAATATCTATATGGGAAGGAATCTAGAAATCACACTTTTTGGGATGAAGCTGGTTTGAGAAAGATTCTTGGGCCTGATATTTTGAATGATATGTTAGAAAATGTTAATTCTATTCAAAAACACATTAAGGTTGCTAATATTCGGTAGAAAATCTATGATAAAAACAATTTAAGGGACTTAGAGTTTAATGTTGGTTACATGGTATTCCTTCAAATTTCTCCATGGAAGAGATTCAGGCAGTTTGGAAAAAAGGGAAGCTCTGCCCCAGGTGTAGAGGACCCTACTAAATCCTTCATTACATAGGAGTAGTGGAATACCATCTTTCACTTCATCCAAATCTTTCTCAAGTTCTTGACGTATTCCATTTATCCCTCTTGAGAAATTACATACCTATCCCTCTACATATACCGATGGTAGAGGTGGTACAATTAGAACACAACCTCTCTTATGAGGAGAAGCTTATAGAGATCTTGGATCGTTGAGACTAGGTTTTATTTATAAAGAAAAACCACCTTGTTAATGTGTTGTGGAGGAACCAAAAATATGAAGATGCCACGTGGAGACTAGAAAATACTATGAGACAAAAGTACCCACACATTTTCTCTTCTCTGGGTACATGTTTAAATTTCAGGGATGAAATTTATTAAGGGGGGAAGAATGTAACGACCCAAACATTTGAATAATATGTGGTTTCCTAAAAATGTATGTTTTACTATGTCATGATCAATACAAATATAAAAATATAAATGAAATGTGTCCATTGGGTTGTGACTGTTATTGGACCACTGGTTAATATGACCATCTGATACAATATTTTTTTTTAATGTTATAATTATTTTTTAAAAATGATCATTGATAATTAATGAAAAAAGGGGAGTCAATGGCCTAATCCAGTAGAATCGGGAAATATGAATCCCATTTGATGAATCTTCAGAAGGAGGTAGTGTCCCAAGTATTTTCTCTAGACCATGTCCAAACAGAGCTTCAACATGTTAATCTTGAACGAAATCGCCAACTATAGAAGCTCAAGTTAGTGGAGATTACCACCTCAGAAATGTTATCCAAACCACCCCAAGATTCCATCACAATCGCAAACCATACCCTTAGCTAAAAATGATATGTTTGAAGGGGTTATATTTCAAGGCCCATGTTACGTAAAATTTTATCCCATTATTTAAATAAAATTTTCATTTCATCATTTTTGTTTTAATAATAGTTTTTCTTAATTATTGTGAGGGAATTTGATAAATTGATATTTCAGGTAAAAATTGTACTTGTATTTTTATATAGAAATAAGTATTTATTAATAACTATTATCATAATGAAATAGTGTTCTAAAAAAACTCTTTTTTAATTACAAATGATAAAATAATTTTATTGTTTTCAAGTATCGAAAATTTTACTATGCATTTTATGTCGGCTATTATTTCTAATAATCATGTAATTTTATAGCTTAAAATTAAATTTCTCATATAAATATATTTTTTAGTGTAAAATTTTTTTTTCATTGAAAACTTTGATATTTGGTAATGGTGAATTTATGATATTTTTATAAAATATTTTAATTTTTATGAATAGTAAAAATACATTTTTGAGTATTTCAGTACATTTAATGATATCATAGATATGAAAAAATGATGTATTGATTAATTAAAAATTATGGTAGTCTATTATTTGATAAATTAACTCAATAGGTGTCCCATTTGGAAAATACCATGGGAAAATACCACGTCAAAGACTAATGGTTTTTCAAATACCACTAATGAGGTGTCCTTTGAAATTTATAAAAAAACTCTCTCTCTTTTACTATAAATACCTACCCATTCCTTCAATTATATTCATTCATAATTCTTCATCCACGAGGTTTTGGTATTTCTACATCCCAACAAGTCCTCAAGGGGTTTCCTTAATTTCCCAAGGTACCAATCTTTGAGTATTAGAAGTTACTCTTCATAGTAAGGAAATTCACAACATCGCTTTTCCTTTCAAAATTTAGTTTATGTGGTATGTCTTTAAAATTTCCATATCATGTTCTGATTTCCACTTTATTCTGTCCATTTAATTTATTTTTTTCTTTTATGAATTGGTTACCCCTATTCCATCTCTTTTTAATGTTTTACAAAACCATGCTTCATAACCGTTATGCTGCTGAATTTTCATCTCAAAATCTATCTGTTTTCCTCAAAAAATTATTTTATTTTATTTATATGAATTCCATAATCTCTTTCATTTCAATGGATATTCTTAAGAACAAAAAAATATTTTATTTTATTCTAGAATTGGGACACATAAAACTTTATTTCTATTTCCATAGGTTATAAATGGTATAATGATCATATCCTTAACCACATTTTAAAAACATCATTATTTTGATATGAAACCCATTTATTTTAATCTATTCGGTTTATTTATGAAATGTATTATTATGAAATATGTGGAACACATGAAAATAAATACATATTAAGGGTGTGTCGAGATAACACTACAATTCATTGGGTAAATAAATCAATCTCTAAAGATGACAAGTTTTATGATACCTTGGTTAATAACTTTGGTCATTTTTATGATACCTTGGGGACAGACCTTGGTGATATTCTTATGAATGTGTACATTAAATGATGTAGCCAAATTTTATATTTATGATTTATGTTCTTAGGGTTATTATATTTTTCTTTATTATGACATTATGATGTTCCTCATGTTCTTAAAGATATTGGTTATGATCACATATTAAGTTTTTCACATGATTTCCCTTACTGGGCCTTCTGCTCACCCTTTCCATTGATGTATGACCCCAGGTTATGATATGAAATAAATGTACTTAGGATGAACCATGAAGAATTATTTCATGTGTAATAGAATAATGTTTCATGTTTTCATGTATTATGTACCTTATTTCCAAGACACTAAACTCAAAAAGATCCTCTATTTTTAAAATGTCATGTATCATTATATAATAAAAAGGAGGGATTCCATACTTTGAGTCATACCAGCCACATTATCCATCATATTATCATGTTGTTGATTCCTACACTTCAAAAATGAATAATTAGTAGTTTTTTAATGTATCCAGACAGTCCATGATTATTTTCACAATTTTCGCTACGCGATGTGTGTTTTAAACTAAAATGAAACTTTTATATCAAAAACATGAACATGGAGTCATACCAGAAACATACTGTATTCGATTGATTCACAATTTATTTCTACATGTCACAAATTTATTATGGACTATATTAATATTGTATCAAGACAATTTGATCTTGTTTTCTCAGTATTTCCTTTATAATTCATTTTTAAACTAAAATGATACTTTTATATTGAAAACACACACATTGAGTCATGTTGGCCTCATCGTGTGTCAAATTTATCTGTATTTGATTCCCAAAAATCACACATGAATTAGGGGTCATTTTTATAATGATTCAAGACACTCTGAAATCATTTTCTTGTTTTGATCTACGTGACATTTATTTTTTACGAAAATGACATTTTTAATGTGAGAACATGCACTTTTGAGTCATACTGACCACATGTTCTATTAGATTGAAAATGTACACAACACATGGAGACAATTTATGCTACAAATGTTGGGTTTTCATAGATAAATCACTAGAGAAAACTTCTCCCAACAATAAAAATTATAAAAAAGTGTATACAACACAAGGAATGTATAAAAGTCACTAAACATAAAAAATACATAACAAAAAACAAAATCAAAACAAAAAAAACAATATCCTGACACAATCTCTATGTGAAATCTTTGTCACCACCATCCACAAGACCTAGACACTTCATAGGAAATCTATGGAAAGAAGTCAAACCTACAAAATAGCTTACATCTATCGACGCCAAGGGGCACAAGTTGGTTGTAAGCATAAAACAAATCAATAGGTAAGAATCAAAGAATCCAGAAATATTCTTTCCCAAAACAATACATAAAAAATGGTTTGAAAATATAGGTATAAAATAGGATTTAATCTTTTAAACATCCATAAAAAACATTCCCAAAATCCACTTTTGAAAGTAGATCATGGATTTCTTTTAAAAACAGACTCCCATTTAAAAATTTATTTTCTAGAAAAGAATCTATTAAATGTAAACTAAAACCCAAGGGATTGCATAAATCGGATGACACAAAACTGACTAAAATAAAAAAGGTATATTTGAAAATTGTATCGAAAGAATACAAATCAATATGAATATAAATAGGGAAAAATAAATAAATAAATTAAACAATGAACCACAAACTGATAATGGAACATACAAGGTACAAAGTCAGGGGTATGTCCTTAACATATCAAGAGTAAAATCAAGAATTATTTAGTTTTGAGTGATCTGCTGATGTATGATGCATTCCATAGTTTATCACAAACCTATATGCTATCAACTAACCTCACTAGAGGCACAACCCCTATGGACAACAACTAACTATGGGGAATCTAGTCTTTTCTCATCTTGAAGAAGACAATACCCATCTCTCAACCCACTATATGTAGTCTTGGATACTAAGATGATTGTATAAGTGTAAAATTGAGGAGGTCATCACACTCTTGACATTAACTATAACTCATATGTTCCAACATGAACATATTTCCGACTCCCAAACACAATCTATGTGATGAACCTCTCTAACTAGAGGACTACCATAGGGCTACCTGTCACATAGATAACATTTCTCAAGTTTCAATCAGGATGAGACTTGTTGATAATTAGAAAATTTTTCCATTAAACACTTAAAGGTACCAAACAAAACTTAGGTTTCAAAGAGTTTGGAATTACATTCCAAATACATATGAAAGTAGCAAATGAGGCTTAGAATTGTGATACAAAGTAAAATTTAGGAAAAAATCCTTCTTCCAAAAAAATTTCCAAAACAAAGGAATTCATCCAAGTATGACTTTCAAGGATCCAAATGGGACTCAGGAAAAATATTTGGGAAACAAACAATTCCAAAGTTCCAAATAGACCATCGGATAAAACATTAGAAAAACACTTCTTGAAATCTCATTTGAAAACATTCGGAAACCAACAAAACAATTTGAGGAAAATAAAGTTCTACAAAATGATCATTTTATAGAATTTCCATTTATATGCATGTACACATCTATATTTCTCCCCCATGAACATATGGATATGAATATAACACACCAACCTATATATGTATGACTATAAAAATTTATAAGGTTTTACAAAAAAGAAAACTAATGAAGAACCACAAAGAAGAACAAGAGTTCTCACATAAGAACCAAAACCATAAACACACCAAACATCCATTCAAAGAATAATTTAATATGGAACCCAATATTATCAAAATTAAAATAGGGAAAAAATTAAATATTAAACACTGAAATCCATTTAAAAGGAAACTTGGAATTTTTTCAAACACCTAGCATATATATACTTTGATTACATATAGGTATAAATATAAAAATACTTAGCGAAACCCATCATCACTAAACCACTAACATATAAAATCCATAAAAAATTATCTAATAAAACCATAAGAATGAATAATATAATTAAAATTCATTTTAAAATATCAAGAATTACATGGATCCAATGAGCATTTACCCAAGTGGTACATGCTCTTGCATTACATCCAAAAGACCCATGATCGAATCCGGGCAGGGACAAATTTTCGGGTACTATAGAAAAATTTGTAGCAGGCCACTGTAGTAGTGGCGGGACAATAGCATCAGTGAAACTGTAGTGGTAAAGGAACTATAGCAAGAACTGTAGTGGTGGCGGTACTATAGCTAGAACTATAGCAACATGGGTACTATAACAGTATTGTTCACTGAGGGGATCTTTGGGCCAAAAAAGGCTTTCAAGCCTTGTATTCAGGCCACTTTGCCTTGGTCCTTCAGGATATGTAATGGGTCTCCCTCTACCCAATCAAAATAGGTATTTAATTTAAATAAAAACATGGCTTTATCCCCAACCTTTAAAAAAATAAAGCATTACCAGGATTGTTCTAGAATGGAAATGAATTGAAATACCTACCTCAATGGCATGTGAATGAGTTGAAACTATTGAAGAGGTGAGAACAACGCCCAAGAATCAAACTGAACACCCTACCATCAAAAGAGAAAACTAACATGATACAACCCTCACTCTAGTGTTTTACTAATAGATAATCATGACAAATAAAGAAGAATAAACAAGATGGAAAAATAATGGAGAGGGAGTAAAAGGCTTATCCAAGGAGGAAATACAAAAAATATAGAAGAGAAGACACTAAATATCCATGATGTAGAAGAAGCGGTGGTATCCCAAGGCTTTCAAGTTTTATAAAAAATAATTTGTGGAAGATAAAACCCCTTTCTGGTTTTAATTTTTGTAATATAAAACTTGGAAATTCATATTTTATGGATCCTGGGAATGTAACATGGTTAGGTTGTATGGTTTAATAAACCATGTTCCATCATCTACTAGTAAGATGATAAACCACACCGGGGGATGAAACCCTCCCCCACGTGGATGAAACACCCAGACATAATGAATCCTCCATGGCACTAACATCCATAATACTGGGATACTCGTTAACATCAAGCAGATGATAGATCATGTGTGGTATTAGGGTTGGGTGGTGCTTCATGCGGTAGAGTAAATATTAGGAGGGTCATCATCATCATTTGAGGAGGATTCAAAGGTAGAGTAGTGTTTCGAGGTCTCAGAACATGATCCAAACCAGGATCCCACTTTCATTCATGTCATCACATTGAGAGAATTTCTATGGTTCCACCATGCTGCTTTCTAGACCATCGTGCTTCTCAGAGACATCATGAAAATGATGGTTCACATATAGTATTAAGGGAAGGTGGTGCTCAGTGTAGTAGATGAGTCATCATCCAAGGTGGGAGATTCCAAGGATTCATCATCTGAGGTGTCATCATGGGAGGCTGGAGAGACGAAGGATTCATCATTGGGGGAGTCATCAATAGAGGTGAAGGAGTCATCTTCATAGGTAGAGGAGTCATCATGTGAGGTGGTGGGGGAAGAGAAGGTTGTTGTAGTAGAGTAAAAGTTATGAATTGTCCATCTAGAGATGATAGTAGAAGGTTTTGTGTTTGTGTCCATGCCATACTCTCACACATTCCATTTTCACAGGATATACAACTGGCTTAACACCCATCACACTTTCCCTATATGTCACTTTAGGGTGTCTTCCAAGATTTTAGTGGATTCTCAAGTCCCTAAATTTTCAAATTTTGAATGAGAGTACCCATTGAGTCAAAAAATGAATCATTTCTATCATTAGGATGGTTTATGTTCTTAGATTAAGATCTCCAAATTAAATGAGGATCCATTTGAGGCATTATATTTTGAATTTCATTAACATGTGTGGTCATAATCAAATTTATAAAATATAATCAAATTTGAATAAAAATATGTCAAATAAATCCATATTGAAATAAAATTTTTACCTTCACTATTATTTGAATTAAAAATTTACATAGAAATTATTTAAATTGATATGATATTTACAATTAATAAAAAAATTACAATATAATATACAAAATCAAAACTCTTATAGTATACTTTCTCTGACTATCAACCTCCATACAAAATCTTATTCTTACAATAAAACCAATGTTTATTTTAATAACTGCACAATAATTTTACGGTTATATAATCCACATATAAAAATTATTTTGTTACCTAGTAAATATATTAATGATATTATCAGTTATACTATTAATTATATTATTAATGATTATATAGTTAAATATATATTATTTATTAATTATTAACAATACCCTTAATTAATAATTATATCATAAATTATTAATTTAATTTGTAATTAATAATATATATAAATTAAATTATCAATTATTATATATAATATTGATATTACCGATTTTTGATTTTTTTAATCACTTAAATATTTTTTTGATAATTATACCATTTATGTAAAACGATATTTTAATGTGAAAGAATAAACATTGAGTCCTATTGGAAACATTTTGCGTTGAATTGACATGTGCTTAATAAAAACACATCAAAATAAATTATGGATCGTGGTCTTGAAACTCCTAATCCGAGCTTGTTTGAATAGCTTCAGCTATGTGATGCATGTTTTAAAATAAAATGACACTTTTAATGTGAAAACGTGATCTTGGAGTCATTCAAACCACATCATTGGTCAGATTGATGTGTGTCTGATTCATACACATCACAAATTAATTTTTGATCACTTTCATAAAACAATAAGATAATCTGTGCTCGTCTTATCATTTTTATCTATGTAAATATGGTTTTAAACTAAATTAACAATTTTATATTGAAAACACACATTTTGAGTCATACCGGACATATAGTGCATGAGAATTATGTGAAGTCAATTTCTAGGCATCAAAAATGAATTATGATTTATTCTCCTAAACATTCAAAACTATATGATACATCTTTATTATTTTTACTATATGACATGTATTTCTGAGTAAAATAACACTTTTAATTTGAAAACAATCACTTTGAGTCATACTAGTCACATCATGTTTTAGATTGATGCGTAGTCAGTTCCTAAACAGCACAAAAAATAAGGGATCATTTTAAAAAAGTATCAAGATAATATAGGGAATTTTACCTCAGTTTTGGCTACGTTATGCAAGTTTTAACCTAATTTTACTCTTTAATATTGAAAATGTGCAGTTTGAGCCATACTATCCACATTGTGTGTTACGTTGATATTTATTACATTTCTAGAAATCAAAAACGAATTGGGGATAATTTACATATGGTTTCAAGATAATACCAGCTCATTTTCATGGTTTTTGTTATGTGAAAAACGTTCTAGACTTAAATGAAACTTTTAATCTCTAAACACACACTTTGGTCACATCATGTGTCAGATTAATGTGAAGTCAATTATAAAACATCACACATGAGTTATGGATAATTTTTATACTTTTTCAAGACAGTTAAAACTTTATTAATTTGTTTGGTCTATGTGATTCTCATTTTTTACTAAAATGACACTTTTAATGTGAAAACAAGAACTTTGAGTCATACCAGCCACATCATCATCCCTATTGACATGAAGTTGATTAATACACTTCAAAAATAAATAATGGATTGTTTTTATAAAGCATAATGACAATCCAAGATCAATTTCACAATTTTGTCAATATGACTTGTGTTTTAAACTGAAATGATACTTTAATATTGAAAACATGCACTTTGAGTCATACCAAAAACATCATGTGTTGGATTGATGCATAGTTGATTCCTATATGTCAAAAATGCATTATGGACTGTTTTACTAATTTATCAGGACAATTTGAGTATGGTTTCTTAGTTTTGTCTATGTTATGAGAGTTTTAAACTAATATTACACATTTATATAGAAAATATACACTTTGAGTCACATCGGCCACATTGTGTGTCAGAGTGATGTGTGGTCGATTCCAAAACATTACACATGAATTATAGATCATTTTTCTTATGATTAATGACACTCAAAATTCATTTTCCTGTTTTAGGCTATGTGACAAATATTTTTTACTATAATGTCACTTTTAATGTGAAAAGATGCACTTCAAGTCATACCAACCACATCATATATTATATTGATAGCATACACAACCCAAGGATACAATTTAAACTACAAAAGCTGGGCATCATAGATAAATCACTAGAAATTACTTCTAAAAATAATCAAAATTATAAAAAATATTTTACACAACACAAGGAGGATATAATAATAACTAAACATAAAAAATACATAAGAAGATGCAAAATAAAAACTACAACCAAAATGGAGCCTGACATAATCATTATGCGACTTCTTGTGTACTACCATCCATAATACCTAACCACTTCATAAGAGAACTAGGTTAAGAAGATGAACCTTCAAAATAGCTTCAGTCTACTGATGTAGAGTGTCATAATTAGGGTGTAAGCATAAAAAAAACCATAGTTAAGATCCTTCGAATCCATAAATATCCCTTTCCAAAAAAATCTATAATTTTTTTTGATTATATTGGTATAAAATAGGTTTTAATATTTTAAATAACCAAGAACAACATTCCAAAAATCCAAATTCAAAATTAGAAAATGGATTTCCTTTAAAAACAGATTCCCATTTCAATATCCATTTTCTGAAAACCAAACTATTAGAAGAAAACTTAATCCCGGAAGAGTGAATAAATATGAAGAAATAAAATTGAACACAAGAAATAAGGTATATTTGAAAAGAGTATCAAAATTTTAGGAAACAATAAGAATATAGATATGCCAAAATAAATAGAGAAATTAACCAATGTGCCACAAAGCGATAGTGGAACATACAAGGTACATATTCAAGGGAATGCCCTTAAATTCCCAAGAGGCAAACCAAGACATACACAGTTTTGGAGTGATATACTAACATATGATATGTTCTTTAGTTTATCACCAACCTAGATGATCTCAACTATCCTCAATAGTGGCACAACCCCCATGACCAATAATTGAGCATAGGGAACCTAGTCATTCTCATCATGAAAAAGATAGTAAATGTCTCTCAACCCTCTATATAAATTCTAGGATACCATGATGATATTATAGGGGAAAATTGACGAGATCATCACACTATTGACATTAACTATAACCAACAAATTAAAACGTGCATACCTTTCCCACTCCTCGACACTGTCTATGTGAAGACCCTATCTAACTGGAGGACGACCATAGGGGTACCTATCACACAGTAAACATTTCTCATGTGTTAATGACATGTTGAGAATTCAAAATCTTTTTTTAGAAATATTTAACAGTACCAACAAGACTTTAGGTTTATAAGAGTTTTGAATCACTATGAAAAGACAATTGAATATAACTAATGAGACTTAGTATTGAAATCCAAACCACTTTTTAGGAAATCATCCCTCTTCCAAAATAATTTCTAAAACCAAGGCATTCCTCTATGTATTCCATTCAAGGTTCCAAATGGGCCTTTGGAACCATCTTTGGGAAAAACGCTATTCTAATGTGCCAAATGGGCTATTGGAGAAAACATTTTAAAAAAAACTTGAAAATAAATTTGAAATAATTTGGAAACCAAGAAAACCAGTTGAGGAAAATATGGTTTTATAAGATGATTATTCTGTAGATTTTACATTTATATGCAGGTACACATCTATATTTGCACCACATGAATATATGGATATGAACACATCACACCGACATATATATGAGTTACCGTAAAAATTTCTAAGGTTTTACCAAAAAGAAACATAACGATGCACCATAAAGAAGAAAAAGAGTTATCACAAAATCATCAAAACCGTAAAGTGTCAAAACATCCATTCAAATAATAATTCAATTTTAAACTGAATATTATCAAAATTCAAATAAGGAAAAAAATATAAACACTAAAATCCATTTAGAAGGACACTATGAATTTTTTCAAACACCTATCATACATATACTTTGAATAAATATAGGTATAACTATAAAAATAATTTTGAAAAACCATCATATCTAATACAATAACATAGAAAAAAAATGTAAAAATCATCTTATAAAATCATTAGATTGAATAACACAATTAAAATTAATTTCATAAGCTTAACCATTATTTGGAATGTTCTGGAATTGAAATGAATGGAAATATCCACCTCAATGGTGTGAGAAGTTGATGAAACTATGGAAGAGGAAAAAACAAGTCCCAAGAATCAAACTGAACACACAAACATCAAAAGTGAAAACTCACATGATCAAACCTAAACACTAAGGCTTGACTTAGAGAGAATAAATCCAAGGAAAGAAGAAGAAACATGAGGGAAAAATAAAGGAGAGGAAGTAGAAGTCTTACCGAAGGAGGAAATATACTAAATATTGAATATGATACACTCAAAATCTTTGAAGGAAGGAAGTAAGAGGTCATCCAAGTATTTTAAGGTCCATTAGAATGGATTGTTGGAGGAGACAAGCCCATTTGGGTTTTAATTTTGGAATGGAAAAACATTGAATTTCATATTGTCAAGATTCATGTAAAGTCACATGGTTAGGCTGAATGGTTTACTAAACCATGAACCAACATCTAAAATCAACATGAAGAAGCATACTGGGAGATGAAACTCTCACACATGTAGATGAAAACCTCACACACGATGACTCCTCAGATGATAACTCCTCAATCGAACTGATTTCTAGACTCTTGTGCTTCTCATGGAAATTGTGTAGATATCATATCACGTGCGGTATGATGGGTGAGTGGTTCTTCATATGGAAGATAAATCATTATGGGATTCGTCATCATCATCATCATCACTAGAGGAGTCAGAGGTAGAATAGTTTTTCGAGTTCTCATAATTGGATCTAGACCAGGACCCCACTTTCATACATATCATCACATGGAGAGTGTTTATATAGTTTCACTATACTGATTTCCAGACCACTGAGATGATCATGGAAATAATGTGAATGATGGATAATGTGTTGTATAAAGGGAGGGTGGTTCTCTTTGTGAAAAAGGTGTCATCATCTGAGGCTAGAGAGTTTGAAGTGTCATATTCTAATCAGTCAACATGGGCGAAAGGAGAGTAAGAGGAGTCATCATTTGAGGAGTCATCACTGGAGGGGGAGGAGTCATCATCAGAGAAAGATGAGTCATCATCCGAGTTAGAGGAGTCAGAGGAGTCATTGAGCGAGGTGCTGGTGGAAGAGATGGTGGTTGCGGGAGAGTCAGAGTTTCTCATGGTGTGTTTAGAGGATATGATAGAAGGTTTTGTGTCAGTGGCTATGCCCCAATCTCACACATTCCATTGCCACTACATATAAAACTAGACCAACACCTAGCGCACCTTCCCTATATGTCACTGTAGGGGGTTTGTGAAGATTTCTAGGCTTTCTTGTGCCACTTTATTATCTAATTTTGAATGCGGGCACCCGTTATGTCAAAAAATAAATCATTGTTATCACTGTGATGGTTTATGTGCTTATATTAATATCTCCTCCTTAAATGAGGCTCCACATGAGGTGTTATATTTTAAATTTCATTAACATGTGTGGTTATAATCATATTATAAAAATATAATCAAATTTTAATACAAATATGTCAAATAAAACCAGATTGAAATAAAATATTGTGTTCACAATTACTTCAATTCAAAATTTACATACCAAATATTAAAATTGAAATGATAGTTAAAATTAGTCAAAAAAAATTACAACAAAATATAAAAAATCTAAACTCTTATAGAAGACTTTCTTCAACAATCAAACTCCATACAAAATCATGTTATTATAATAAAACAACTTCTTATTTTAATAACTATTCATAAAAAAATTATAATCTTATGGATATATAATCCACATATGAAAATTATATTTTTAATTAGTGAATATATTAATGATATTACCATTTATACTATTAATTACATTATTAATGATTTTAATATTGATTATATATTAATTATTAACTATAATATTAATTAATAATTTTATTATGATTTATTAATTTTATTTTTGATTAATATTATATATAAATTATATCGTTAATTACTTTATATAATATATATATTACCTATTATTGATTTTTTTAATCACTTAAATTTTTATTGATAAATTTACAATTAAAGTTAAATGAAATTTTAAGGTGAAAACATGCTCTTTGAGTCATACTGGCCACATGGAAGCTCTTAATCCATGTTTTTTTGAATGGTTTTGGATATGTGATGCATGTTTTAAAATGAAATGACACTTTTAATGTGAACATGAGAAGATGGAGACTTTCCAGCCACATTGTGTGTCATATTGGTTTGGTTTTCTATTCATACAGATCACACATGAATTATAGATAACTTTCTTACAACATTAAGATAATATGATCTCATTTTCTCAGTTTTGGATATGTAATGTTTTTTTAAACTAAATAGACACTTTTATATTCATAACATGAATTTTGACTCATATCGGGCATATAGTGTTTCAAAATTATATGCGGTGAATGTTGAGGCATCAAAAATGAATTATAGATCATTTTCCTATTGTTTAAAGAAAATTTGAGTTATCTTTCACAGTTTTTTACTCCATGATGCATGTTTTAGATTAAAATGAAAATTTTTAATTGAAAACATGCACTTTGTGACATACCAGTCACATCGAGTTTCAGAATGACATGTAGTCAGTTCATAAAAATCATAAACCAATTATGGATCATTGTACAAAAAGTATCATGAAAATATAAGATATTTTTCACAGTTTTTCTTATGTGGTGCGTATTTGAAGATAATTTGACAATTAAATATTGAAAACATGTACATTGAGTCATACCATCCACATCATTTGTCATACTGATCTATTGTCCATCACTACATATCATAAATGAATTATGGATCATTGATATAATGTTTCAAGATAATCCCAAATCATTTTCTTGGTTTTTTCTTTGTGATATGCCTTCTAGACTAAAATGGAACTTTTAATGAAAACATGCACTTAGATTCTAATTGGTCACATAGTGTGTCAAATTGATGTGATTAAAGTCAATTCCAACACATTACACGTGAATTATGGATAATTTTTATAATGTTTCAAAATATTTAGAAATATGTTGCTTGGTTTGGTTTACATGATGCATGTTTTTGACTACAATGACACTTTTAAAATGAAAACATGCACTTTGAGTCATACCATCCACATCAACTTCAATATTGACATGCGGTCGATCAGTACACTTAAAAAATGAATAATGTATTTTTTTTTATAATGTATCAAGAATATCCAAGATCATTTTAACAATTTTGGATATTTAACTTGTCTTTTAATCTAAAATAAATATTTTATATTAAAAAAATACACATTGAGTCATATCAGCAACATCATGTGTTGGATTGATGCAACATTGATTCCTATATGTCAGAAATGTAATATGGACCTTTTTCCTAATGTATCAAGATAATGTGAGCTTGATTTTTTTAGTTTTGGATATGTGATTTGTGATTTAAACTAATATGAGAATTTCATATTGAAAAAATGTACATTGAGTTATATTGGCCACATTGTGTGTCACTATGATGTGAGGTCGATTCCAAAATATCACAAATGAGTTATGAACAATTTTTAAAAATATTCAAGACAATTGGAACACATTTTCATCTTTTTGGGATACATGGCATTTATTTTTGACTAAAATGACACATTTAATGTGAATACATGTAATTTGAGTCATATAAGCCACATCATGTATCATATTGACAGTGTACACAAAACAATGAGAAAATTTAGGCTAAAAACATCGGGGGATATTAGATAAATTTATAGATATGAATTCCCCCAATAATCAAATTTATAAAAAAATAGTGTACACCAAACAAGAGGAATATAATAATCATTGAACATAAAAAATACATAACAAGATAAAAAATAAAAAATACAACCAAACTAGAGCATGAAACAATGTCAATGTGACCACTTTTTCACCACCATCCACTAGACCTACCAGCTTCATAGGCGAACCAGCACAAGGAGTTGAACGTGCATAACAGATCAGGTCTACCAATGATGAGTGGCACAAGTAGGGTGTAAGAATACAACAAATTAAAATGTATAAATCATATAATCCATAAATAATTTTTACCAACACAAACCATATACAATTTTTTGAAAATATATGTTTAAAATATATTTTATTCTCTTAAACAAAAAATCACAACATTCGCAAAATCCACTTGAAAATATAAAATGAATTTACTTTAAAAACCGAATCCCATTTCAAAATATATTTTCCAAAAACCAAACTATTAGAAGAAAAATAAAACCCATATGAGTGCATAAATATGAAGAAAAAAACCAAACACAATAAACAAGGTATATTTAAAAATAATACTGAAATGAGAGGTAGAAAAATGAATACAAATAGGTCAAAATAAATACATAAATGAACCAAAGTTCCACATGTTGATAATGGAACATAAAAGGTACATATTCCTGGGCACATCCTTAAAATATCATGAGGTGAACCAAGAAATACTCTATTTAGAGCCATCTACTGTGTTACATAGTTTATCACCAACCTAGATGCTCTCAACTAGCCACACTTGTGGCACAACCCCCATGGCCAACAACTAACCATGGGGAATCTACTCTATCTCATTAGAAACTTGACCGTAATTGTCTATCAACACTCTATATGAATTCTAGGAAACCAAGATGATATTATCGGGGTAAAATTTATGAGTTCATCACACTCTTTTCATTAACTATAACCCACATATTCCAAAGTGTATACCTTTACAACTCCCCGATACCATCTATGTAAAGACCCTCTCAAAATGGAGGACTATCATAGGGGTGCATATCACAAAGAAAACAATTCTAAAGTTCATAACTGGACTAGACATCATGAGAATTCCAAATATTTTCCTCGAAAAACATAAAGGTTCCAACCATACCTTAGGTTTCTATGTGTTTGGAATCACATTGCAAAGACATCTGAATATACTGAATGATCCATAGTGTTGAAATCCAAACCAATTTTTAGGGAAACATCCTTCTTCAAAACCAATTTCTAAAACCATGTTATTTGTCCATGTATGCCTCACAAGATTCCAAATGATATTTTGAAACCATATTTGAGAAACACATAATTCCAAAGTGCCAAACAAGAATTTAGAGAAAATATTATAAACACATCACTTGAAATCCCATTTTAAAACATTTAGAAACCAAGAAAACCATTTGAGGAAAATATGGTTTTAGAAAACGAAAATTCTATGTAGTTTCCATTTATATGCATGTACACATCTATTTGTGCCCCATGCCCATATGGATATTCCCATATCACATCGATATATATATGGTTGACCATAAAAATGTCTAAGGTATGAAAAAAAACTAAATGAAGCACCATAAATAAACACAAGAGTTCTCACATAAGTACCAAATCCCTAATGGTAAAAAACATCCATTCAAAGAATAATTAAATTTGAATAACAATCTTATCAAAATTCAAATAGGGCCAAATTAAACTTTAAACACTGAAATTTATTTAAAAGGACACTTGGAATTTTATCAAACACCTTGAATACATACACTTTGAATACATATTGGCATAACTATAAAAATACTTTGCAAAAAAATTATAACTAAACCAATAACATTGAAAAGACATAAAATACCATCTTAGAGAACCATAAAAATGAATAACATAAATAAAATTCACTTGAAAAGATCATACATTACATGGAATAATCTAGAATGTAAATAAATCGAAATACCTACCTCAATGGTTTGTGAATGAGATGAAACTATGGAAGAGGGAAGAACAAGGCCCAAGATCCAAAATTAACACCATAATATCATAAGTGACAACTCACATGATCCAACACTCACTATAGGGTTTCACTAAGAGAGAATCAATCCAATGACAGAGGGAGAAACTAGAAGGAAAAAATAATGGAGAGGAAGGAGAAGGCATTCCCAAGGACGAAAGCCACTAAAGGATGAAGATGAGACACTAAAAGTACATGAAGGATGATAAGAGGAGGCATCATAAGGATTTCAAGGTCCATTCAAATGAATAGTTTGAGGTGAAATACCCTTTTGGGTTTTCATTTGTAAAGGGGAAAACATGGAATTTAATATTTTAGGGATTTTGGGAAATACACACATTTAGGCTGCATGATTTACCAAACCATGTGATAACCATGAACACACTACTTTTAATATAGATAAGACCTGAATGGTTTTGCCCCATAATTTGGTAAACTGTGCACCAACCATGATCCCCTCTTTGGAATGAAACATTCCTCGCAAAGGCCGACCAAACATTTTCAGGAACTATGTACTAACCATGAAAAATAGGTTTTTTAAGATTGAAGAAACCCATGCATGCTTGCCGCATGGTTTAAACTAACAATACACAAGCAAAGCAGTAGGTCTCAAGCATCCAAGAAGGATACATAGTTATTACTAATTCTTACATGGTTTGGGACAATCAATGCTATTCCCATACAAGACAACTCACTAATGAAGAAATTTCACTATTAATGCTCATTTTATTAGGTATTCATAAATATTACCTACAATCCTACACACTAACCATGCACAAATCCATAAACAGACTGAAAGCTCCCAAAATCAATAGATTCATTGGGAAATGAAATAAAAAATTAGTACAGAGATCAATAAAATTGCAATAAATAAAATAATATTGAGAAGGAAGGTCATGCTGTGAAAATTCATCTCAACAAAAAACTTTCTTCTCCTAGATTTTCACTAAATCCAAAATGAGAACAAACATGAACTCTCAAGCCAAAAAATGATCTTCAAGAACAATACCTCTAACATAAATAAAACCAAATAGAACCTCCATCTCTAGTGTGATATCTCAAATTCACATGTCACACCTGAATAACCTATGAGAGAAGAATAATGAGACCCATAATAGACCTCTCCACAATTTCAGAACCAATAATAACATCAGAAGAAATCCATCATGAGAAGAACCCATCCAAGGAAACTCAAATAAAACACATGACAAAATCACAGTTCATAATTCAACAAGACACATTCATCTCTGAGTTCTAAAAGACAATGAATCACAAAAAATAATATGCATAGAACAAATAAAAGTACAATATAAGAAATGAAAAAACAAAAAAAGGCCAAAAATGGAAAAAAATAATGGGGTAAAAATATAAAAAAGGGGTTTCCTCAAAATATCAGGGAGGAATGATTGAAAAAAATCAAGAACTAACTTTGAACCCTTTATCTTCTATCGAGGTATCATCCTGTATTTTTTATAAAGATTCCCATGCTGACCCAAATGATGGTAGGTCTTAAAATTATTACAACAAGATATCATAGAATTCCCAAACTAACCAAACTAGATGAAAACAAGAAAGTGTATTTTTTGATGAGAAGTAGGATCTAGAAAAATAATACTAATATAGAATAGGTTTCTCTTTTTCACAAACCTCACCAAATAAGAAACAATTAATAGAACCAAGAGAATTCAAACATCCAATGACGATGAGTTTCCCTCTGTAAACCATCCCGGTTAGTAATGAATCATCCATAAATTTAAAAAGAAAACATTCTCAGAATAAATAACTTGATCCTTAATCTTAGGCTAAAGATCCCATACAAAAATATGTTCTTTGAACAGATTTATCGATGCCATTTATTAGAAAAGGGAAGTAACTCTTTAAAGTGGTCAATATACAATTTCACTATCCAGTGACCATGTTGAATACCCATGAGTTATGCCACTCTATTCACCTTCACCTCCTCAGGTATATATCATTGAAAAAAAGTGTTATTAATGATCTCCCAAGTCATCTCAACTTACAAAGAGGGTGGGGTGATAAAATTCCACTAATCCAAACCTTGTACTTCCAAAATTTACAAGATAACTCTTACCCTCAAGGTTTTAGGGGTTTATAAGGATATGAAAATAGCTCCAATTTAATCTGGGAAATTTGAAACCTCTAACAGACCTCATTAGCCATATAAAAAGGAAACAATCGAGAAGATCTCATCTCAACCACTCCATTGGGAGTCCAGGTAATGTTTACAACTGGATGAGATACCTTGTAAACATTGGGTTCATTATAGGTGGTATACTATAAATATCTTGAAAACAAAAAACCAAATCAACATCAAACCAAATTGTTACCAAAACAGAATCAAGATATCACCTCAAATTTAAAAACACATTCAATTTAAACTATTTAAAATTCACCTATTTCAAAAAATAATTTCGAAATCTAATTTCCTAAATCAATGGGAGCAACTATTTTTTCACTTTCAAAATTCTATAATAATTTTTCTTTCAAAAATGACTCACACTAACTTAAAAATGGATAATAAAACATCCCAAATAAAAACCTATTAAATAAGGGACTTGTGGTCATTAATAACTTGGAAAAGGTGGTGGAGGGAGAGTCAGAGGTGTCATCATTAGTTGTAGGAGATCTAGAGGAGTCATCATCAGAGGCTATGGAGAAGGTGGTGGTGGGAGAGTTGGAGTTGTGTGTCTAGATGAGAAGGTATAAGGTAGTGTGGTGGTGGCCATTCCCTTATTACACAACATCCATTTTCACTACATATAAAAGTGGACAGACACCTATAGCAGTTGCCCCATTTTTATTTCCGGGTGTCCGTGATGCTTTCTGGGGTTTCATGAGTAGATGAATTTTCAAATTTTGAAAGAGTAACCAATGTGTCATAAAATGAATCATTGTTATCATTGTGATGGTTTTTGTTCTTGGATTAAGATTTTGAACTTAAGTGAGGATATATGTGAGGAGTCATATTTTGAATGTCATTGACATGACGTGTGGTCATAATCAGATTATGAAAATATAATCAAATTGGAATAAAAATATATTACATATTACCAGATTGAAATAAAAATCTTATGTTGCAATATTATTTCAATAAATAATCTACAAACAATGTTTTTAAATTGGTATGATATTTAAAATTAATCAAAAAAATACAAAACAATATATGCAGAATAAAAACTCTTATAGAAGTCTTTCTCCAATGATCAACTTCAAAACAAAAGCTTATTTTTACAATAAATCCAATGATTATTTTAATATCAATACTTAACAAATTTAAAAATTATAATATTAATGTTATATAGTCAATATATGTAAATTATGATTTTAATTTATGAGAATATTAAACATCATCAGTTATACTATTAATTATATTAGAAATGATTATATCGTTAAATATACATTAATTATTATTTATTAACTATAATATTAATTAAAAATATTTTATGAATTATTAATTTCATTTTTAATTATTAATATATATAAATTATACATTTATTTACTATATATAATGTTGATATTTTTGGTTATTGATTATCTTAATCAGTTAAATATTTGTTGATAATTATACCATTAAACTAAAATGATATTTTAATGTGAAAACATGAATTTTGAGTCATACTGGGCACATCGCGTGTCTGATTGGAGTGTGGCCAATATGTACACATCACAAATAAATTATTGATTGTGGTCCTAAAGAACCTAATTTGAGTTTGTTTTAACATTTTTGGCTATGTGTTGCTTGTTTTAAAATAAAGTGATAGTTTAATTGTGAAAAAATGGAACACTGAGCCATTTCATCCACATCATGCATCAGATTTACGTGTGTTTTATTCCTACATGTCAATCATGAATTATAGAAAATTGTCTTAAAAAATTAATGCAATTCATGATCATTTACATTATTTTGGCTAAGAAACTATTATTTTAAGCTAAATTGACACTTTTATATTGAAAACAAGCATTTTGAGTCATACCGAGCACATAGTGTGACATATTGACACGCGGTCGATTATAACATTTCACAAATTAAATATGGAAATTTTTTATAATTTTTCCAGAATATATATGTTTTTTTTCTTGTATTTTTTTATGTGACACGTTTTTTAGAGTAAAACGACACTTTTAATTTGTAAACACGAACATTGAGTCATGCAGATCACATCACGTGTCAGATTGACGTGTGGTCCATTCATAAACAAAATATATAAATTATGGACTATTGTATTAAATTTTCAAGAAATTATATGATAATTTTATTTGTTTTGGATGTGTGATGTGTGTTTCAAGCTAAATGGCACATTTATATTGAAAACTCACACTTTTAGTCATACGAGCCACATCGTGTGTCATATTGACATGCGCTACATTACAAAAAATCATACATGAATTATGAATTATGGATCATTGATCTAATGTTTTAGAAAAATTTCAACTAATTTTCTTTGTTTTGAATTTTTGACATCCGTTCTATACAAAATTGAAATTTTTAATGTGAAAACATGCACTTTGAGTCATATTGGTCTCATCGTGAGTCGCATCGATGTGTGGTAAATTATAATTCATCACACATAAATTATGGATCTTTTTTATAATTTTAAAGAGTTTATGAACTCTTTTTCACTATTTGGTCTATGTAACACATCTTTCTGATAAAAATGTCACTTTTAAGGTGAAAACATTCGCTTTGAGATATACCAGCCACATCATCTACCATATTGACACGTGGTCATTTCCAACACACCAAAAATGAATTATGGATTGTTTTTATAATGTATCATTATAATTAAAGATACTTTGCTATGTTTTGGACATGTGACATATGTTTTATGCTAAAATGAGAGTTTTATATTAAAAAACATGCACTTCGAGTCATACCAGAAACATCATGTGTCAAATTGATGTAAAGATGATTCTTAAATGTCAAAAATGTATTATAGAACATTAATATTATATCAAGAAAATATGATATTGGTTTATTAGTTTTGGCTCTGTGTCAGGTGTTTTAAAATAAAATGACACTTTTATATTGAAAACACACACTTTGAGTCATATCAGCCACATCATGTGTGGCATTGACATGCGGTAGATTCGTACACATTACACATGAAATATGGATCATTTTTTAAATGTTTCAAGACACACCAAACTCATTTTCTTGGTTTGGGATATTTGATGTGTATTATTGACTAAATGATTCTTTTGATTGTGAAAACATGCACATTGAGTCATAGCGGCCACATCTTGTTTCAAATTGACATTGTACACAACACAAGGAGATGATTTAGGCTATAAGCATCAGGGCATCATAGATAAATCAATGGATATGATTTCTCCCAATAATCACAATCATAAAAAATTGTGTACACAACACAAGGAGGATATAGTAATAACTAAACATAAAAAGTACATAATAATATCTAAAATAAAAACTGCAACCAAACTAGATCCATAAACGATCTCTATGTGTATTATTGGTCACCACCATCCATAAGACATAATCACTCAATGGGCGAACCAAGATAAGAAGATCAACCTGTAAAACTGCTCAGGTCTACGAATACCAAGTGGCACAAGTATGTTGTAAGTATACAAAAACTCAGTAGGTATAAACCATAGAATTCATGCATATAATTTCCCAACACAATCCATAAATACTGTTTTGAAAATAATGGTAGAAAATATGTTTTTATATTTTAAATATCCAAATACAACTTTCCAAAAATCCAATTTCAAAAAGAGAACATGAATTTCCTTTAAAACTAGACTCCCATTTCAAAATCCAGTTTTTTAAAACCAAACTATAATAAGAAAACTAAAACCCATACAAATACATAAATAAAAATAAGAAAAACCAAACAGAAGTAGAAGGGTATATTTGAAAACAATACTAAAATTAGAATAAGCAATATGAATATAGATTGGTCAAAATAAACTAAAAAAGTAACCATACTCTCAAGAAGAAATAATGGAGTATACAAGGTAAATAGTCACGGGAATGTACTAAACAACTCAAGAGGAAACCTAAGATATAATCATTTTGAAGATTTTTTTTAGCATATGATGTGTTCTGTAGTTTATCACTATCATGGATGCTCTAAATGAACCTCCGTAGTGGCACATCACTTCTGGAAAACAACCAACCATGAGAAAAATAGTTTGTCTCATTCGGAACTTGATAGTAACCATCTCTCAACTATATAGATGATCTTAATGATCCCAAGATGATAGAATATGGGGAAAATTGAGATGGTCATCAAACTCTAAAAAATGATTACAACCCATAGATTCCTACATGCATACATTTCCTACTTCTCGACACTATCTATGTATAGACCCTCTCTAACAGGAGAACTAATGTAGGGGTACCTAACACATAGAAATCATTTACCAAGTTCCATTAAAGCTTGTACATATTAATAATTCTAAATAATTTCAATGAAACACTCACTAGTATGAAATAGACCTTAGGATTATAAAAGGTTTTAATCACTTTTCCAAGACATTTGAAAGTACCAAACAAGCCTTAGATTTTGAATCCAAAAAACTTTTTAAAGAAACTTCCTTCTTCCAAAACAATTTCCAAAACCAAGGTATTCATCTATGTGGGACTTTCAATCTTCCAAATGTTCCTTTTGAAGAAAAATTGGGGAAAAATCATTTCCAAAGTTCCAAATAAAACATTTGAGAAAGAATTAGGAAAACACCCCCTGAAATACCATTTGAAAACATTTGGAATCCACGAAAATCATTTGAGGAAAATAAGGTTTATGAAAATGATCATTATATTGAGTTTCCATTTGTATGGATGTACACATCTATATTTGTACCCTATGCACATATGGATATGAACATATCCCATTGATATATAAATGGATGACCACAAAAATGTCTAATGTTAAAAAAAAATGAAACACAAGGAATCAACATAATGAAAAACAAGAGTTATAATAAAATCACCAAAACTATAAAATTTCCAATCATCTAGTCAAAGAATAATTCCATTTACAACGAAATCATGTCAAAATTAAAACAAGTCTAAAAAACACTTTAAACACCAAAATCCATTTTAACGGATTCTTGTGATTTTTTTAAACATCTAACATATCAATACTTTTAATACTTATAGGAACAACTATGGAAATCCATTGAAAACCCCATTTTCAATAAACCACTAACATGTAAAAGCTATATAAATGAACCAACCTTTGTAGTTGTACTAGCATGGTGATTGGGGTTTTGGGCGGTCGTCATAGGGTTGAGTCCTTAGACCAGTCTTCTTTCATTGCTAAAATTTTCAATAAATAATTTATTATAAAATCCATAAAAATCAACTTATAAAACCATAAAAATGCATAAAATAAATAAAATTCATTTGGAAAATCTGATGCATAACATTTCATGTTCACAAAAGGAAATGGATGGAAATACCTACCTCAATAGTGTAAAAATTCAATGAAACACTATAAGAGAGAAGAAAAAGGCCCAAGAACCAAATTGAACACCCGAACATCAAAGGATACAACTCACATGATACAACCATAACTCTAGAGTTCGACTAATAAATAATAAATACATGGAACGGAGAAGAAACAATAGGGAAAAAAGAAAGGAGATGGAGGATAAGGCTTACCCATGGTGGAAATCCACCAAATATTGAAGTTAAAACACCCAAAATCTTATAAGGAGGAAAGGTGGATGTCACCTAAGGATTTCATGTTCCATTTGAATGAATGTGGGGAGGAGGAAACCCTTTCGGGATTTTAATTTTAAAAGGGTAAAAATTTTAATTTCATAAATTAGGGATAGTGGGAAATCCCTATGATTAGGTTTCACAATTTACCATACCATGCACCAATTGTGAATACCCTACTAGAAAAATAGATAATTCCTAAATGGTGTGGATGCATGGTTTGGTAAATGTTTCACTAACCCTACTCCCCTCTTAGGAAATAAAACTACCCTCGCATGGGTTGGACACATGGTTTGAGGAACTATGCAATAACCTTGTAAAATAGTTCCATCAATATTATATACACCCATGTCTGCATGTCACATGGTTTACACTAACCACACACAAGCTTTGTAATAGGTCTGAGACACCCAACAATGATGTATTGCTACTATGGAGACTCACCTGGATTTGGAAAAATAATGCTATTCCGATTACATACTGACCATTAATGAAAAAAATTAACAAAAAATTATCCTTTAATCAGGTAGTCATAGTGTTTCCCTCCAAACCGCACACACTGATTGGGCACGGAGACAAATAATGACAGAAATATAAAAAACTCAAAATTTTTATTAGGATGTAAACCTAAAAAAATTAAATGATAAAAAACTTGGAAATTAATGAAATAATATAGAAAACAATGGTCAATGTGTGAAAATATTCCCCTCCAAATAAACATTCTACCTGTAGAAAGTAATCAAATCCAAAACGAGAACAAAACAAGAACTCTCAACTCAAAAAGAAGATCTTCTAGAAAAATACCTATAACCGAAACCATAACCAAACATAACATCCAAATCCATTGTTTTCTCTCAACATAACATGTCACACATTAATATGCAGAATAACAAAGAGATCCATAGTGGATCTCCCCACCATTTGGGAACCTATAAACACATTAGCCAACCTCTAACCTTAGAAGGATCCAACCAAAGAAACTCAAATAGAACACCTCACTGAATCAAAATTCGTATTTCCACCAGACACATTAATCTCCAACAATCATAAGAAAATTTATCACCAAAAACAATATGCATATATCAAATAAAATAATAATATCCTAAAGCAAAATCCAAACAAAAATCAAGGAAGGAGGAACAAAGCATGGGAAAAATATAAATAAGGGGTTACGTCAAAAGATCCTGGAGGACAGAGTGAAAAAATCCAGAAATTTCCTAGAATCCTTTTTCATATATAGAGTTATCTCCCCAAAAAATTTCTAATGATAACCCTACTTAGCACACCGATAGAGGTCTTTAAAGTGTTACAAAAAGAAATCTTAGAATACCCAAAATGAAAATACTAAAAGAAAACATGAATGTGGCCTTTCTAATGAGAATTATGAACTAGAAATGAAGAATTTTATATAATAGATTCCTCTAGTTACCAGTTCTCACCACATGGGAACCTTTAATATCACCAAGAGAATCTATACAACCAACCGTGTTGGGATTCCATCTAGAAACCTTCTCAGCTAGGAAATCCTCATCCAAAAACATTGTAACAAAATCTAAAAAGAAAGAACTTTATCCCAAATCTATATCCAAAGATCCAAAAAAATATGGGATTTAAAGGGACCACATATGTTATTTATGAAGAAAGGGGAACTAAATCCTTAAAGTGGTCAACATTCCCCTTTACTATTTAATAACCTTGCGGAATACCCATGAGTTCTGCCACTTTCTTCACCTTCACCTCCCTAGGGATAAAACATTGAAAAATTTTGTCATAAAGTTATCCCATGTAATCCCAACTTATAATGATAGTGGGGTGATCAACGTCAATTAATACAAACAGAGTAATTCAAATGGTCACAAGACAACTCTTACCCTTGGGTTTCTATGGGTTTCTAAGCACCTAAAAAAACCTCTAATTTACTCAATCCAATATGTATCCTCTAATGTACCACGATCACCATAGAAAATAGGTAAAAATCCAGAATATGTCATTTACACCAATCCATTGGGATTCTGGGTAGAGTTTACAACTTGAAGAGACACCTTCGAAACATCAGGACCTATATGGGTGGCATACTCTCAATAACATGAAAACACAAAACCAAATAATTGTCAGACCAAATATTAACCAAATCTCATCCAAGATAAGGCCAACAACAAAGTCACCAAGATCATAATACATGACACAACAAAAAAAAATTAAAAAAATACTCTTTATCAAAACCACCATTTTTATTTAGAATTTGAAACCACTTTCCATTAAAAACTATTTCAAATTCACCTGTTTCAAAAAACAATTTCCAAATCCAATTTTCCACATCAAAGGGATCCCCGTTTATTGTTTCAAAATTCTGAAATATTATTCCTTCCAATCCCGCTCACAGAAACTAGAAACAATCTAATAGAATCACCCACATCAAAACCTCTAATATAGAAGACTAGTGGTCATGCATAACATGGGAACATGGTTTAACAAGCCACATTCTAACCATTCAAAAATCACTAGATTCATATTTAACTGTGTACCCATTCTCTACATGGTTTTCTATGCCATGAAATCTCACCATGTGACACCATCTCACGTCCATTATTAACCCCAATAAACATTAAGAAACTCATCGAACTAGACAAAGCACCAACAACATAAACCCAAAATCAAAATTAAAGGCCTGAACCCAATTATACTTGGAATATAATGCCTCGGTATGTTAAAGACATCAATAATCATTTCCTATACCTACCTCCCATGTCTTGAAAATCATATCTCCAGTCTACCTAACATCCCATATAATAAATTTCTCTTATGATATCATTTTTTTCACAAGCCATCCCAGGTTATCCTTGAACCAGAAACCTAATGTGATCTGTGAAAACGTTCGAATAGTGTCATTGGTCCCCATGTGATGAATAAAAGCATCAAGGCTTCATAGATATTTTTTTGGGATGATTTATCCTATTAATCAAAATAATAAAAATACAATTCATAAAGCACAAGGTGGATTCAATAATCATGAAACATAATAAATACATAACAATATACAAAATAAAAAAAACAACCAAAATAGAACCAGAAACGATCTCCATGCGACCTCTTGGTCACAACATTTCATAAGGAGAACCAAATCAATGGGAAAATTGGGATAATAAGAAAAACCTATTAAATATATCGGGTCAACCGATATTAAGTGGAACATGTAGGGAGTGATCAGACAACAATTTATTATGTAAGAACTAGATAATCCATAAGTGCTCTTTCCCAAAAAAGTCTATAAATTCCAAATTTAAAATACAAGAGGAAAATAGGTTTTTATCTACAATACAACCAAACAAATCTTTCCAAAAATCCAATTTTGAAAAGATATCATGGATTTCATTTAAAAACAAACTCCCATATCAAAATTCAGTTTTTGAAACAAAAATTCTAAAAATAAAACTACAACCCATATGAATGCATAAACAAGAGGAAACAAAACTGAACACAAGAAAGAAGGGTGTATATGAAAACTATACTAAATGTAAAGGATGTAATATGAGTATAAATATGCCAAAATATGCAGAGAAAGTAATGAAACTTCCACAAATTGCTAATGAAATGTACAAGGTACATAGTCACGGTCATGTGCTAAACATATCAAGAGGAAACCCTAGACGTGATCTATTTGGAGTCATATATAAATGTAATATGTAGTTGGTAGTATTTCACAAACATGAATTCTATCAAATATCCTCACAACTATCTCAAACTCCATAAAAAACAACTTCCCATGGGGAATATTATCTGTATCATAAGGAACAAGAGAGTAAGCTTCTGTTGACCCTCTAGAGGATAAATAGGATCCCATGATGATAATATAGGGGGAAAATTAATGAGGTCATCACATGATTAACATTAAATATAACCCACAAATTCCAATTTTAATTCCTTTACCACTCTCTAACACCATCTATGCAATGAACCTCTCTAACTGGAGGACTACCATTGGGGTTCCCGTCACATAGAAAACATTTCTCAAGTTCCAAACATGCCTGGAAATCTTGAGATTTCTAAATCCTTTACAATAAAATTTTAATGGTCCCAACAAGGCCTAAGGTTTCTAAGAGTTTGGAATCTCTTTCAAAATATATCTAAAATTACAAAATGGGCATTAGAGTTGAAATCCAATCCACTTTTTAGGAAAAAATACTTCGTCCACAACAATTTTGAAAACCGACATATTCATTCATGTATTCCATTCAAGGGGATAAATGGGCATTTGATATAATCTTTAGGAGACACACAATTAGAAAGTTTCAAACAAGCCTTTGGAGAAAACATCAAAAATACCACAATTGAAACACCATTTTAAATAATTTGGAAACCAATAAACCCATTTTAATGAATATATGTTTGTGATAATATACATTCTATAGAGTTTCTATTTATATGAATTTACACCTATATGTGACAAACTAGATCTAGTAACCATTAAAATTGGAACCCTGCCTAGTCCTTGGAATATGAAAAATGGGTGTTCCTTATCTCTATGGGCTAGTAGAAGTTCCTAAGTATCATAAATAATGGTTTGGGAATGATTTAACTGAGTAAAGAAAAAATTAAACTACCAACAAAATATAAATAAATTGAATATCAAAATTCATACCAAACAAGACTTGAATAAAATTTAGAATTGAGTTACATAGATTAAAAAAACCCAAGATGTCCAAAAATAAAATGGAGGTGTAAGTCTGACTCAAGAACTACCGTAGGAAAATAGGAAATCACCCCAAGCCTTCTCCACATCCCCACACCCGAAAGAGAAGATAACAACCTGAACTGGCATCTCCAAGGACCTTTCCCTTTCCTGTGTCAAACATTATCAAGTCTACTTACACCCAAATGTGTAATTAGGGTGTTATCTTAATACCAATAGAGTGGAACCCAAAATAATCTATGTGATGAAAATTTTAGGATAAAAAGATTTCAGGTTTTTATAGACAAAAAATGCTAGTAACAGTTTCTAAAAGATACATCATTAAATGAAAACATTTTTCAAGAGTTAACCTTTGAATAATGTAAAATTTTATAAGAAACACACAATCTACTTTATTTTCCATCAAAAAAAATTGTATTCTGATGATGACTACAATATACAGAATGAGCACTAGTCACTGGAACACCCTTAGAAACTATCTTTCTATGAGAACATAGGTACATCATATCTTAGTGTATAAATAATCATAAATGACATAACTCTCATGAAATAGCCACTATGAGGGGAAACCCCAATGTCCTAGTGATCCCCAAACATCGTCAATGTTTAGTTAGTGTTTTCATAATCAAACTTTCTATGTGAAACATCGATGATACTGCTACGATATCACTAATATACTAGTCCTAGTCTGCCCACCGAGATACATGGGATTTCCTATTTGTAATCAATCAAGTGACACTTGTCGTAAAATAAAATTTGAATATGACAATTCCATTTTAAAATAATGGACTCACCAAACATACCACACCCATTTCACATAATACCCTTTTCACATTCAAATTCGGTATAACATCATACACACACCAAACAACCCAAAAACATGTCTCACACCTTTCCCACAATTTAATAAATCGTATCTAAAATTTATAAAAGCATTCTCCAAATATTTGACATCACAAATCATCACATTATATTTCAGAAACCACTTTTAAGAACATATATCCCCCAAAATAGCACACAAACATATTTTCACCCTTTGTGTAACTCAATAAAACATTTAAGATTTTAATAAAACAATTTCAAGAAGGAAAACATGACTTTTCACACAAAGTCTATTAAAAATAATTTTTTATGGACAAATTCACCCCAATACCATAGTAAAATATAATTTTATTCCATGTAAACATTTAATAAACCACTTTCATATATTATAAAATGTACTAAAATTATTCCACATGAATTACACATGAAAAACACACAATTTCAAAAAAACATGATACTTTAAAATCAAACGCATATCCAATTCAATTAAAAATGATTTTCACACTATAAAAAAATGTAAGAAAAATTATAGGAAAGTCAAGAAAGTAGGATAACTCATCAAATAATGCATACCCATGGAATCAACAACCATAGATGTAACACCCTGTTGTTTATATGAAATATTTTATTTAAATTATTTTAATTATTCAGTAGCCTTTTTTTCATGAAATCTTGAGTTTAGAGGAACCACTATACTTCATTAATATAAAATCACTATTATATCACAGCCGTTAGGTTAGTGGTAATAATTATAACTATCTTATGAAAACACATTTTGAATTTATTGGATATTAATTATTTATAAAAAATATAAATCAATTAGATATTTATATGTTTGAGTGAATTAATTTTGGTAATGAAATTAATGAGATATATGTGTTATAAACATAAAAAAATATTTTCGATATTATTCCAATGTATATTTTAATCATAGGGAATGTATAAAACCCTATTATATATATAAGAACCTATTTTTTAAAGGTAAAATTTACACCTTTGAATGAAGAACCCATTTTAAAATAATATTTTGACACATTAATAATCTATATATCACAAAATAAATTTTTTATTTTGATTTGAAATATAAAAATTTAATTTGGATAAATTTATGATATTTTTCTGATAACTTTCATATTTTGATGACTTGTAAAAATATGTGAAATTTTAATTAAATATAACTTTTTTCATATAGATAATTAGTATGGTTAAATTTTAATATTAAATGGTTTTAAAGTATAAATATAATACATTTTTACCATTTAATATAATTTATTTCATTATCATTAATTTTATATTAAATTCATAGGTAAAAACATTTAAATCATTCACAGTGTTTGAACTTTTAAAACCCATTTTCTCATTTTAATAATGGGATTAATATTAAATTAATTAATGCAAGTTTTTATTTTGAATTTAGAAGAATTTATTCCATATTTGGAATCATAATTTACAAATTGTGTGAATACATATCTTTTATTTTTGAACATTATGAATTTTAACATCCGTAATTATTTTTATTTACCATAGTTAAAGGGTAAATCTGGTAAATAAGGGTAAAAATATTATAATTTTATAGAATAAAACTACCCTAAAATGTGTCCTAATCCTATTTGATGAGATATATATGATAATGGGAATACATGGGTTGATTTTGGGACCCCATGAATTCACTTGGATGTGAAAATGTCATTTTATAAGAATTAATTTTAAGTGAAGATAATTATAACAAAAACATATATCTTTTACTTAATCGTATTAAATATTGGGTTATATAGATGATCCCTTTGTCTATAAATAGTAATTAGAAAGATAAAAATATTTCCTACATCATTGTATTTTATTTATAACTTTTATACATTATATAAATATATTTATTTATGAAAAAATTATGATGTTGTGATTACCTCATTAATGAAATATCAAAATAAATGAATTTATAAATATTAAAATAAATTTAATCTGAAACTTTTGATGCCATACACGAATATTTTGGATGACATTGACATATTATGGATGAGCTAATGAAATTGTTTCAATGGAATTAGGTTGTTATGAATTTGTTTTAAAAAGTCAAGTATGAATAGTTTCTAGAATTGACATAATTCATAACATAAAACATAAAACAGTTTATTAAATGATATTAAATTCCAATAAATCTATGATTTTGAAAAAATTTCAATATAAATCCAAATATGTCAGAAAAAACTCTTTGTGGGTCGTTTGACATGATATGGTAATTAAATTAACCCACAATATGTAAATAACATCAAATCATGCTAAGATTAAAAAGGCTAAAATAAGGGTTAAACAAAAATATAAGGATAAAAAATATATTCCAACATGTCTAAAAATTATTGGATGATGTTTATTCAAACTAAAATAATCTTATCCTTTAATTAAATTTGTTTTGGACAAATTTTAATAGAAATTAAATTTATAATAAATTAATATTTGGAGAGTGTCCTAAAGTGCCCATCTCCTCTCTTATAAAAGGGAACCTCCTATCTCTACACTTCACTCCATTTTGATCATGCAAGCTAAGCCAACCCCTTCCAATTTCTCTTCTCAAATTCCCTAGTAACATTATAGAGATGATTTTATTCTTAAAATACAAACTCTAGTCCCCCATGAGAAAATTCATAGGAGGCACATTGAGGAAGAGGAAGTATAGATACATATGAATCATAACATACCTAATGTTAGGGATAATTTTTCAATATCATTTTTATCTGAGATTATTTATATGTAATTATTTATGGGGGTTATAATTTTCATCTATGTTGATGTTTTCCAAATATGTTCTCATAAAATGTTTACTATAATTTTAGGAATGTTTGAATTCATTTTTACCCCTTTTTGAATTTTAATATGTGGTATGGAAGGAATATTTTTTATGTTTACCATATGAGGTATTGTTTGACTTTTCCAGAAAAAGTACAATGAGAATTTTTTTTGTCTTACAAGGCATGAATGGGTATTTACATTTTCACGATGCCTTAATTCCCTGAATCTTCATCTACAATATTTCAAGTTTATTTTCAGAAAAATTATCTTCTTTTAAAATTGCACAGCATTTTGAGAAAAGAAATCATTTTTGAAGAAGAAAGGGTATTTTACTCATGAACTAAGTTCAACTAGTTTATAAAAATTATTTTTAATCTAATATGATACTCTTTAAATAGGGTTATGTTTCCATCCAAATTATTATTATGATTTGATTGCATTAATGATGTAATGGTATTTTATATGGATTATGATGTGATGGAATGAATTTTAGAAAACCCATTTAATTTCATGGGTTATGATATGACGAATGATTTATGTTATTATGGAACATATAATAATGATTACATTATGATATGGGTGGGACCTATATCTCCCTCAAATACATTGGGTAATGATTTACGTCCCATTATATAGACATGGATGGAACAGTAAGTTAATTAGGTTTAGGGATACAGGGATAAAATGAGGAGTAAACTCGATTTAGTAATGGACATTGTCTGCTATGATGGTCTTAGAAATTATCTTTAACTAATATGAAATTATTTTCTATTCTTATGTGTGTATGGCAAGAAAATTTATGTCTTATGTTATGACTATTGGTATTATAGTTGACTTTTATGATTTATCCCATTACTTGATATTGAGATCTTTTATATTTAGGATAATATTTTAAAATGTTTTGTTCTTATGAATATAGTATAATTGATATTTCCTTTTTTTACCCTAACTGATCATTTTAGCTCAGCCTTTTATATGATTTCCCCCAGGTCATGAAGAAGGGTATTACGTATGATATACCAAAAATTATTCTAGTCATGTTGAATTAAATGAGAGACAATGTAGGTGTTTTATAAACTAGTTGTTTATGATTACTAATCACTAAAGAAACTATAAATATATGGTCCTATCATATTTTTGTTATATATTGTAAGAAATATTCTTCAATTCTGATGTAATATCACTGTATGTAAATAATGGGTCACTATATTTGGTTTCATAGAAAAGTTATAATTAATATTTGGACACTAGGGTGAGAAAGCGTTAGGATATGTCTAAGTATAAGATACAATCCAAGTGTTTTAGATATGACCATGAATAACTGAGGGTAAAACTTAAAGTGTTATAAATTGAAAATTTATTCTTGATTATGTGGAATTCATTTTATTTTTAGTGTTTCTCACATTATTATTCTTGGTTTTAGTCAATGGTTGGAACCTAAATGAACATTGTTAAAGCTAAATGTGGTGAGAAATGATATGATTGTCCCCCTGAGTAACCACATGTTATAAGAGCCGGAATGAAAAATCTTGTAGCCATGCTCACACAACATTCTGAAGATATGAATAATTCCTAAATTCCAAACAAGAAAAAGGGGGAAACATTCTGTTGAATCCTTCATGAGGAAACACCCACCTTCATTATGTGGGGTCTTATAATCCATTAGTGGATGAACAATGGATCAGTACCACTGAAAAGATATTTTCAATTCTAGAATGTTCTGAACATGATATATCATTTGGAAGGTGAAGCTGATCAATGGTGGAATCTTATCAAGAATACAAGTCAAAGAGATGAAATTGAGTCCATGGAATGGGATTAGTTCAATAACTTATTTTTCAATAATTACTTTTCTCATATTGTTTGAAAAAAATATGGGGAAGGAGCTCCTTGAACATAAGGAACAATATGATGAATATATTGGAACCTACAAAGAAAATTTTACAAGACTTGAATGGTACAATTTTGGAATTATTATCCAACCTTAGAGTAAGATAGATCGATTATTTAGTGGCTTAAAACCTAGTTTTTGTAGGGCATTAGCCACATGGGACTTTAATAGCTACCAGGAAATTCTTTGATGTGCTCTTAAGGTTGAGATGGAGATTGGAGTATCCCATCAGTCACATGGGTTTGATAAGAAGAGGAAAATAGAATTCAATGGAAAATCAAAAGACCACACTAAAAAGAAGATGATTTTTCCCTTATGATCAATGTGTGGAAAGAAACATAGAGGTAATTCACTTAATGGTACTAGTAAATGTTTTTTGTGTGGAAAATAAGGTAATCATGTAGTTGAATACCGAATTTATGGGAAAATGATGTCTAATTATGCGAATAAAGAAAAGGACACATAAATTGCACCTCCTACACATCAATTTTACAAGTTAAAGGAAATGTGGAATTAATCCAATCAATAATCAAATATAAAAGTTATTGATTATGATCTATGTCAAAAAACTATTCAGTCCAAAGACAAAGGAAAGTCACATGAAATTACTATTGGTGACATGGAGCATGACAATGAAGTGGTGATCAATACACTTACCTGCCACTCTAAAGTAGAAGATGATTTATTTGATTATGGATCCACCCACTCTTTTATTTATAAATGATTTTCTAAGGTTATCACCATATTACATAAAAAATTATATGTTGAGTTAGCTGTGAGAACTCCTAACGGAACAACGGACGCATCAAAAGTTACTAATTCTTTCCTGATTGAAGTTTTTAGGAAAGTTCTTCTTTTAAATCTTATGATACTTCTTATAGAGGAATTTTATGTGATTCCTGGCATGGATTTGCTTAATTTATATGGAACTCATATCAATTTACAATGAATGGAAGTCACAATTCATATTCCAAATCAATCTATAATCATCTATCAATGCAAGGATGGAATACAACCTTCCCATAGAAATTTCTTTCATATTATGGGTCTTGATTCCAATAAATGAAGGTTATTTAATTGAAATGGTTGGGGAGAAAGTCATGATTAATAATATTACCATTGTATGGGAGTTTGATGATGTATTTCCAGAGGAATTTCTAGGTCTTCCACCAAATCATGAAGTTTATTTTTCAATAGAATGTATACCGGGTGCTATGCCTATTTAAAAGGCACCTTATAGAATGGACCCAATTAAGTTTCAGGAATTGAAGAAGTAAATCTAAGAGAATATAGATATGGGATTCATATTCCCTAGTGCATCACCTTAGGGTAAAACTGTTCTATATGTTAATAATAATGATGGATCAATCAGGTTCTTCATTGATTATTGAGAACATAACAATATCACTATCAAGAAGAAATATCATCTCCCATCCATTGATTACTTATTTTACCAAATATGAAGATCCCAATTCTTTTCCAAGTTTGATCTTCTTTTAGGATATCATTAATTAAAGGTCGAAAAGGAGGATATACAAAAGATGAAATTTCATACAAGGTATAGACACTATGAATTTATAGTGATGCATTTTGGTCTTACTAATGCCCTTTTTATCATCATGGATCTAATGAATAAAGTCTGTAGAGACTATCTTGATCAGATTTTTGTATTCTTTATAGATTATATTGTTTTATACTCAAAGATAAAGTTAGAACATGAAGAACACTTGAGAATTGTATGGAAGAACTTGATAAAGAAGACGCTTTCTCCAAAATTTACGAAGTGTGAATTTGGGCTTCAAAAAGTTTCATTTTTGTGTCTTATAATATCAAGAGAACGAATATATATGTTTCCAACAAAAACATAGGTTATTGAAAGATTTTCGAGACCAACAACAGTAACTAAAATCAGATGTTTTCTTAGTCTGGATGGATATTATCGATGTTTTGTGAATGATTTGTCACAATTATATAATCCTCTCACTAAGTTGAATTAGAATGAAGTTAATTTCATTTGGACAGAGGAATGTGAGGAGAATTTTAATGTGCTAAAAAGAATTTTATCAAGTGCACTTGTGCTCACACTACCTTATAGTGTAGATTGTATTTTGATCTACAATGATGCATCCAAGAAGGGGTTGGGGTGTGTTCTCCTGTAAAATTATATGGTGAGAGATTATGCATCACATTAATTGAAAATCCATGGGAAAAATTACCCAAATCATTATTTAGAGTTAGCTGGGGTAATCATTGAATTAAAAATATAGATGCATTTTATTTATGGTTAAAGGTGTGATATTTATACTGATCATAAATAACTAAATTATATTTTCACACAAAAGGAGATGAATATGCACAAAAAATATGGTTGGAGTTGATTAGATATTACGACTTCTAAATACATTACCACCTTTAGAAAGCGAACAAGGTGGCATATTCTTTCAGTCATAAAGACCATGCTAGCTTATCTGTGATGACGATCAGAAAAGATCCAATATTTATGGATTTGAAAAATGATGGATCTTGATATTTTATTGGAAGGTGAGAAATAATATATTTCTAAAATTAATATTCAACCAACTATATAGGTGAATATTAAAGAGGTATAGAATGAAGATAAAGAGTCACAAAAAAAGGTGAGAAACGTTCTAAATTCAACAATGATTGTGATAAGGTTCAGCAACCGGGTTTGTGTTCCTCCCATACCAGAATTAAAGATGGAGCTATTGGATGAGGCTCATAGTTCTTAATTATCTATACACACTGGAAGCTCAAATATGTATACAGAACTAAATGAGTACATCTGTTGGGATGGCATGAAAAGAGATGTTGCCTAATATGTCTCTCGATGCTTGTATTTTTAGAATGTTAAGGCTGAGAGATAGAAGCCTAAGTGGATGTTACAACCATTACACATACCAGAATGGAAATGAGAAAACCTCACTATGGACTTTGTCTTCAGAATTCCCAAACCATCAAAAGGCAATAATTCTATCTGTGTTATAGTTGATCGTATTACAAATTCATCACACATAATTTCTATTAGAGAGTATTTCTCTCTCGATCATCTTTCCAGGATATATGTAAACGAAGTGGTAAGATTACATTGAGTACCACTTTCTATTATATCTGATCTTAATCCTAGGTTTACCTCGAAGCTCTGACGAAGTCTTTATCAGGCTATGGATACAGAGTTATGTTTCAGTAATGCTTATCATCCACATACAGACGGTCATTCTGAGAGGACAATTCAATTTCTAGAAGACATGATGAGAGCTTGTTCAATGGTTCTCAAATGAGGTTTGGATCAAAACCTTACATTGATTGAATTTTCTTACAATAATAGCTTTAACTGTAGTATTAATATGGCTTGTTATGAAGAATAGTATGTAAGTATGTGAAGAACTCCAACCTACTAGGATGAATTTGGGGAAAGAAAGCTATTAGGACCAGAACTTGTTGATAAAATGGCCGAAAATGTCAGATATTCAACAACACATAATATCATCTCAGAGTTGAAAAGTAGTTATACTAAAAACCAAATAAATGACCTATAATTTGAAGTGGGTGATATACTCTTCTTATTAATATCCCCCTAGAATATAGAAATGAGTTTTTTAATGAAGGAAGACCTGAGCCCTAAGTATATTACTTTTTTTGAAATGCTGGATTGTGTGGGTAAAGCAGATTATCAGTTGGCGCTACCACTGAATATCTCTCACGTTCATGATTTATTCAATGTATCTCTCTTAAGAAAGTACATACACAAACCTTCACATGTAATAAGCTCAGAATTCAAACTGATAGAGAAGTATCTTTCTTGTGAAGAACAATTGATATATATTCTGGATCATAGGGAAAATGTTCAATGAGACAAGACCACATGCTTGGTTAATGTTTTATAGAGGAACCAAAAATTTGAAGAACCTACATAGAAACTCAAGGATATGATTAGGGATAGGTACCATCCTATGTTTGTTTCCAAGTGACAAATTTTGAGGATGAAATTATGTTCCAGGGGGTAGAATGATTTTCACACAATCGAGAGTTTAAATGAACAGATATATTCCTTATATATAAAATTACCTTTTTATCATAGTCGTTAGGTTAATGGGAATAATTATAAATAAATTATGAAAAATAACTATGAATTCATTGGCGATTAATTATTTAGGAAAAATATAAATTAATTAGATATTTTTATTTTTGAGTGAATTAATTTTGGTACAGAAATTAATGAGATATATGTGTAATATACTTAACAAAATATTTTTTATATTATTCAAATGGATATTTTAACCATAGGGTATTAATAAAACTTTATTTTATGTCTAAGAACCATTTTTTAAAAGGTTAATATTACACCATTTAATGGTGAAGCAATTCTAAATTATTATTTTGACACATTAATAGTTTTTATATAACAAAATTACAATTTTATATTAATGAAAGATATTAAAATTTACTTTGGATAATTTTTTGATAGTTTCCTCATAACTTTCATGTTTTGATGAATAGTAAAAACTCACCAAAATTTAATTAAAAAAACATTTTTCATTGAGAGAATTTATATGGTTAAATTTTAATATTTAATGGTTTTAAAGAATAAATAAAATATATTTTTAACATTTAATACAATTTATGTCTTTAGCATTAATTTTACATTGAATTAATAGGAAAAAACATTTCAATATTTTATAATGTATTAACTTTTAAAATCTGTTTTCTCAATTCAACAAAGAGATTAATATTAAATTAATTAATGAAAATTAAAAATTATTAATTTGGAAAAATCGATTCCATATTTGGAATAATAAGTTCCAAATTTTTTGAATAGGTATCTTTTATTTTTGGATATTAGGAATAGTAACTTTAGTAATTATTTTTATTTACCATAGTTAAAGGTTAAATATTGTAAATAAGTGTTACAAAATAAAACTTAAATAGTATAAAACTACCATAAAACGTGTCTTAATTCTATTGGATGAGATATTTCTGACCATATCCATCCTTGGGTCGATTTTGGGATGCCATGGATTCACTTGGATATGAAAATGACATTTTATAAGAATTAATTTAAAGTAAATATTGTTATTACAAAGACAAATATATTTTAATAAATAGTTTTTATTATAGGGTTATATAAATGATCTTTATTTCTATAAGTATTCATTATAAAGCTAAAAAATTTCTTACATAATGTTATTTTATTTAATATTTTTATACATTAGATAAAAATATTTATTTATGACACAATTATGATGTAGTTATTACCTCAATAATGAAATATTCAAATAAATGAATTTATAAATATTAAAACAAATATACCTTGAACATTTTGATGCCTCCATGATTTTTTTGAATGACATTTACATATTAGGGATGAGTTAATGCCTTTCTCTCGATGTAATCAGGTTGATTTTTTTAAAAAAAATTCAAGAATGAATAGAGTCCAAAATCGACATAATTCATAACTTAAAACATAAAATAGATTATTAAATGATATTAAATTCCTAAAAATCTATGATTATGCCAAATGGTTAATATATGTCCGAATATGTCATTAAAAACTTATTGTGGGATTGTTTGACATGATATGGTAATTACATTAACCTATATTGTGTAAATAACATGATATCATGGCAAGATTAAAAAGGGTAAAATAAGGGTTAAACCGAAAAGATAAGGATAAAGAATATAGTCAAACTTGTATAAAAATTATTGGATGATGATTATTTGAACCAATATAGTCTTATCTTTGAATTATATAAGTTTTCTAACATTTTTAACCAGATTTTTTATAATAAAATAACATTTCGAGAGTTTCCTAAAGTGTCCCTCTCATATCTTATAAAAGGGCACCTCCTCCCTCTCATCTTCATTACATTTTGAGCCTTCATGCTTCGCAAAAAGCTATCCATTTTTCTTATCAACTTTCCTAGTAATATTCTAGAGGTTATGGTCTTCTAAAAAGACCAAATATAGTTCCCCAATAGAAAATTCAATGAAGGCACGTTAAGGAAGAGGAGGTTCAGATACATACTCAACATATCAGACCTAAGGTAAGGGTTAACATTACAATCTCATTTTATCTGGGATTATTTATTCGTAATTTTTTACAGGGGTTATATTTATTATATATGTCCTTGTTTTATAAGTATGTTTTAATAAAAAGTTTACTATTATTCTATATATATTTTAATTCATTTTAACCCTTTTTGAATTTTACTACATGGTATGGAAAAAATCATTCTTTTGTTTTCCATCCATGGTACTTTTTGAATTTTCCAGAAAAAGTACAATGAGATTTTTTTAACTTACATGGCATGAAAAAGATTTTACATATTCATGACGACTTATTTCCATGAAGCATCCTATACACTATTTCATGTTTATTTTCAACTAAATTATTTTATTTTAAAATTTCCTAACATTTTGAGAAAAGAAAATGGTTTTGAAGAAGAAAGGATATTTTTCTCAAGAACTAAGTTGATTTGGTTTATCAAAATTGTTTTCCATATAAGATGATAATATTTAAATAGGGTAATTTTTTTATCCCTATTATTACTATAATTTTGTTGTGTAAATGTTGGATTAGTATTTTATTTGTATTATGTTATGATAGAATGATGTTTAAGAAACCCCATTATATTTATTAGGTTATGCTATGATGATTAATTTATATTTTTGTGGAACATGTAAGAATGATTTCTTTTTGAGATGGGTTGGACGTATATCTCTCTCCAATGAAATGGGTAACGATTTATATCTCATGATATAGACATGTATTGAATGACAAGGTAATCTTGTTCAGTGATACAGGGTTGGAATGAGGAGTGAACTCAGTTCAGTAATAGACTTTTTCCACTATGATGGTCTTCGAAATGGGCCATTAATAATATATAATGTTTTTCTATGCTTATGTGGGTATTACACAAAATTTAATTTCTCATGTTATCACTATTGAGAATACATTGTACTTTTATGTTTTTTCCCATGAATTTTTTTTGAGATCTTCTATATATAGGATAAGATTTTCAAATGTTGTGTTATTAAGAATATGATGTGATTGGTATTTCATTTTTTAACCTTAATGAGAATTTGAGCTCACCCTTTTATATGTTTCTTTTTCCCAGGTCATAAAGAAGGGTATTTAGTATGATAATCCAAAAAGTATTCTAGTTATGTTGAAATAAACGGGAGAGAATGTAGTTGTTTTTGGAACTAGTTGTCTATTTTTTCTAGTTTCTAAAGAGACTATACCTTTATAGTCCTGTCATGGGATTCTTATATATTTTAATAATTATACTTAAATTATAATGTAATATCATTGTATGTAAATAATGGGTTATTTATTATATGTCAAAACCCCAAATATTTGGGTGAAACTTCAACCACACCACTGCCACTCCACATGGGAATGAAATGAACCCTAACGAAGAATATTTAACCAATAAACTTCAAAATAAACCCGAGGTATAAATATATAGTTTATATAAATTTGGAACATGAAGGAGGAGGGATGAATCTCAAAGGAAATGGGAGAAATAAGAGAGTAATTCCCTTGAAAAAATTAATGTTCCACTTCCAAAACCCCTTAAAAAATTGTTTCCAAAGGATATTGAGGTATATTGGGAGCCATCAATGGTTTTAATGGTCTGATTGGGGAAGATAAGATTTCATTAGGGTGAAGTACGGGAGGAAAAAGTTGGAATAACATAAAATATTTCAATGAGTTGGACATTGTGCACAGTTTATCCACACGGTTTTGTAAACCCTGTGGCCTATTTTGTCCCACCAAAACTTTTCCATTTTCTTAGATATTAAAGAGGGCTAAAGGGGGATATTAGGGGGAAAATATAGTCAACGTATATGAGGAAATAATGTCTCTAATTTTCAAACATGTCACACCCGATTACTGAAAAGATGACCAACAAACCAACCAGAATTTTAATGATGTAAAATATAAAAACCAAGGTGTGACAATTATCCCCACCATAACACATTCCACCCCCATAAATCCACATCAAGGATAGAAGCCAAGAAAAAACCCATTACTAATTCATAGTTCAAAGGGGGTTCCTAATGAAAAGTTAAAATTGACTCTACCAGCTTGAAAAGAGGCCTATGAGCTAACTCGAGAGGCCAAGAGGAAATCCAAAGCTAAGGGTCACCCACCCCCTAAATCCAAAACACCTAAAGTTGACAAAACATATGAAAAGTTACTCTCACCAACCAATATCTACACCACATTAAAGAAATAAGAAAACAAAATCGAACCACATCCCAAGACAAAACACCTTAAACGCTACCAGATGAAGATCAAGTACTTTACCTGAAACAATTAACGCATTCGAGTGGGGTAACCACAACATTACATCAACAAAACCATTTAGCGGGCTCCAATTCCAATTTTCACCCATGAAAGATGTTTACTGTTAGAAAGTTCCAAACAAGACTAACAACAACCAAGGAAACACCAAGGAAAAAAACATGTTTCTAATATGAGGAGAGCCAAGCATACTCCCAACCATACAAGCAAACAAACACCAACGACTGAACCTGAACACCAATAGGGAGAGGGCCAAACAGACTCCCCACCATAAGATACAACTTAATTTCTTAAGAGAGAAATTGGACACCAGCAGGGGAGGCTTGAACAGACTCCCTATTATTAGGGGTAGACTAACATTAGACTTATTCCAAAATAACTTACATAAGACCCATAGTGGGTCTCCCTTCCATAAGAACCGATTGTCTTTACCAACTAGCATAGGTCAGTATGAAAAAACCCCATAAGACCAAATTCCCACTACAAGGGAGGCTGATCAATGGAACTCCAAACAAACAGAGGCACTATGAAACACACCACTCCCATGAACATTAACATCCTCAGACGAGTCCAACCAAAACTTAGATGGAAAAGATCAGACAATGTTATTCAAACATGAACAACCATAAAGCGTGTTTCACCCAAAAGGGTTCAAGCACTAGGGGTGGATAAAACCAAATCACCCTATCTCCCAATAACCACGGAGGGAATCTTCCAATGACTCAGATCACAACACTGAGGAACATGGTTTCCATGTCCCTTTTCACCACACGGGACCACTTAAAAAAAACCAACACATGAGAACCTCAAACTGCTCCCACCACCCCACCAGAGATAGAAGTTAAACCATGATCCCTTACACCACTAGGGGTTTCAGACTATGCACCTTCTTAACATAGGGACCTATGGATGGAGCATAGATGATTGAAGAATCTCTTTCCTCATATTCAGGGGATAAAACCACTTTAATATAACTTCTTCCACTTCTTCCACAAGAAACTACACTATGATCCAACAACATCAATACAACATAAAACATCCCACAAACCGCTTACCTTTTCATTGAACCTTCACCATGAAAGGGGTTTATAAAAGTCACATGCATCAGACCTTTCAGCCTGAAAAAGAAACAAAAAATTAAAGGACACATATTGGAAACCTTCACTCAGAACAAGGAATTTAGAAATTCATGGTGGTGAAAAACACATTCACTTAAGAATAATCCCTAGAATGGTTACACGACATCCGCCATTTCCATGAATAGAAAACACAACACAAATAGAAACCACCGAAAAAGACCCTCGAAAGTGACAAAGACATTACCAGGAGTAGAACCTTGAATAGAGTACCAAGTAGCATAAGATTACTGCTAGGAACCATAACAACTGGTAATGAACTGATTTTCCAAACTGGTGGCCAAACATGAATTATTTTCTTACGATAAACCAAAAAAAACACCCAAATATCCATAATTAGTACATCCAAAACTATCAAATTTGGACTTCTTTACCTTTCCTCACTGGAATTCCCCTTCACCGCTTCCATATAGAACCTATAGACACAACGGGGCCAAAATTCACCTTCGACTAGTCAGCAAAATTAAGAGAATGATGTATATTTCATCCTCCCACAACCATTATCCCATTGCAAGAGGATTTACCTAACAGAAAAATGATAGAGATAAAATCATCAATAAAACCCAGGAAGAGAGTCAGCACTTCGATCAACTGCAGGACCTACCAACGGTGAATAACCCATGGACAATCTTAAAACTTGCAATAACACTATTTGGGGATGTACCTTATCCAACCAGAAGACACAAGGACCCAATCAAAATGGTCTATTGGTCAATCCATACCACAAAAAAGAACGGATCACAAGACAAGAACCACCAAAAATGCTTCCCAAAACATTTTTCATAAAATACCACCAACCAACACATTAACCCAACTCGCCAAAGAAATAAAAATCCCCAAAAATATTTCAAACAAGAGGGGTTCCCGAACTACAAAAATCCCTCAACAACTATCCCTAAAGTGCATAAATCAGACAACCCAAACACCAGTTTTAAATAAAATCCTTCAGAATATTTTCTTTGAAAGTAAACAAGGTCGGTGGTTAGAGCATTCACCATTGGTACCCCATGGGCCTCACACATGCATATTTCCATTCCACACTGGGAACCGTACTTATATCCATACCAACACTCATATAGCCGAGCCATTAACCATCCATCTTCCCATGTAAAATGATGCATGTGGCCTATCAGAGAAATACCAGAGTTAAAAAAAATCTTTCCACTTTTCAAAAACAGGAATTTCAACCAACACTTCCTTTTTCTCAAAACTATAAGCTACAATGTCAAGTCCCAATAAAAATCACACAAAACATATCAAAAAACCACCAAATACTCAAATAAAAACTAAATTTAAAGTCATAAAAATTAATTTCAAAGCATCTCGACCCATTTCAAAACACATCTGAAATTTCATTTCAACCATTTTAGAAAACAAACAATTTTCTTTTTAAAATCTCATTTAAAAAAGATTTCCAAAACCCTCTTTAACATAACATATGTTTTCCGAACAAATAATTTCAGAAAACCACATATTCAAATTATGAAAATAAAATATTTTTATACTAAAACCCATCAACTAAATACCATTTTCATTTAAAATTATCATTTCCAATATTTTCAAACGAGTGTTTTCTACAGGATTTTCCCAGACCCATAAAGATACTGAATGAATCAAGGGAAAACTAGTGCCAATGGGTGACACAAACATATGGTTGGAAACCATATTCTAGTCAAACCACTATCATGATGAGTGTTCTAGGACAATATCCCCATCCACATGTGGATTTCCAAGCCCTATAAGCTTACTAAAACCATAGGCATAACTCCCATTTCATTTCCCAAATGACGAAGAAAAAAAAGGACCAAAAGACTTTATGGAACCCTTATTCCCTTGGAGACTTAAATCCCATCATTAGGGGTGATATCCAGATACACTAATCATTATAAGAATGTAAAGTACATACTATCCTAGCTCCAATATACCTAGACTCTTTCCCAAATGAACATAATACAAAAAGAGAGAACCTCCTTTGATACCATTTTTTCACGAACTAGATCTGGTCGCTATCAATACTAGCACCTGATCTGGTCAATGGAAAGGCCATAAGATAATTATCTATCCCCATATGATGAAATTGGTGAATTGATATAATGAAAAATTATTTTGGAATGATTTACCAGAGTAAAGAAACATTAAACAACCAACAATAATAAATATACTAAATGTGAAAATGTATACCAAACACGCCTTAAATAAATTCATAATTGAGTTACATAGTTTCAAAAATAAACATAAGAGGGAAACAACTATAAAGGAGATGATATTATGACTCAAGAACCACCACAAGACAAGGGGAAATCACACCCAAACCTTCTATACAACATCGCACTGAGAAGAGAAGCTAAAAATCAAAACTTCCATCTTCAATGAACTTTACCTTACATGTGCCAAATATTAACAAGTCTACATACACCCAAAAGTGTAAGTAGTCTATTATACTAATACCAATAGTAGTCCACAAAATATAATCCATGGGATAATCATTTTAAGACAAAAATATTTCATGTTTTTATAAACAAGAAATGCTAGTAACAGTTTCTAAAAGATGAAGATTTAAATGAAAATAGTTTGGAAGACAGAAACATTGAAGAATGTGATCTTATAAAAGAGAAACACATGATAATGAATTTTCAAAAAAACACCCTTTATACCAATAATGAATACAATATATCCAATGAGATCTTGTCATAGGAACTCTCCTTGGCACTAGCTAGCTGTGGGTCCCTAGGTACATCGTTTCTCGGTATATAAGTAACCATAACCAATATCCTTCTCATATAAGGAAAATTATGAGGGGAAACCCCAAGGGCCTAGTGGTCCCCAAACATCATAAAAATTTATTTAGTGATGTCATAATCAATCATTCTTATTGAAATAGTGATGTTACCACTATTAGATCACTACCATACTAGTCCTACTCCGCCCACCTAGATACCTAAGTTTCCTTCTTTGTGCTCAATCAAGTTACATATGTCATAAAATACAATTTTCACATAAAAATTCCATTTTTATATCATGAAAACACCTAGAATCCAACAATAATGTCACATAATTCCCTTTTCACATTCAAATTCATTTTTTCACCATACACAAAGAAAAACAGCTCAAAATATTTTCTCTCACCTTTCTCATATGTTATTAGATCATCACAACAATTTCTAATAATATTTGTAATAAAAATAATAGTTTTATTTTTAGAAAACCCTTTATAATAATATAAACCAACCAAATAAGTACCCATATATTTTTTTCAACCTTTTTGTAACTCAATAAATCAATTAATATTTTCATAAAACAATTTTAAGATGTAAAACAAGGCTCTGCACCCAAATCCCATTAAAAACAATATTTTAAGGAAAAATGAACCCCTATAACATACCAAACCAGAAATGTTATCCATATAAATTGTTAATAAACTACTTTCATATATTATATAATGTCCTCAAATAATACCACATGATTTACACATTAAAAACACACAATTTCAAGAAAAATTGAAACTTTAAAGTCAAATGCTTAACCAATTATATCAAAAATGATCTTTCACAACACACAATAAGTAATAAACTAGATAGTATGGAAATGAAATCAGGTGAACTCATCAACGAATTTTTACACATGGAGTCTCCTACCATAGATGTCAAAAACCCCAAATCGTTGTTTGAAATATCTACAACACCACCACCTCACCATAAGGTAATAAAACTCACCCAAACAAAGAATATTGAACCAAGATACTCAAAAATAATACCTAGGTATAAAGACCCAGTTTTTGGAAAATTCTATCTTCATGTAGGAGGAAATAAACACTATCAAAATGGATGAAACATGACTTGAATTCAATTAGTTGGAAGTTATTGAAGTTATATCACCAAATATTACTTAAAATAGGGTTTCCTAAGGAGATTGAGGGATTTTGGGATCCCTCCATTGATGTAATGGTTTAATAGGGGAAGAAAGGTATTCATTTGGGATAACCCCAAAAGAAAAAATTGGAATAATATATTTTTTAATGAGATGGACACTGCACATTGTTTTTCATAAAAATTTAGTAAACTTGGCGGTGAAACCGTGCAGGCTGTTCTAGCCACGCAAAATTTGTCCATTTTCTTAAAAATTCAATGGTGTTCAAGGGGGATCTATGGGGAAAATATAGTCCATGTATAAGAGGAAATAATGCCCCAAAATTTCAAACCTGTCACACTCGGTTCTCGAGAAAATGACCTAAAGCCCAACCTGAACCGGAACGATGAAAAACATAAAAACCCCAGGTCTGACATCTATATGTGCACCCCATGAACATATGGATATGAAAATATCACACCGAAATATATTTGGATGAACATAAAAATTCCTCAGATTCAAAAAAAACACAAGGAAGAACCATAAAGAAACACAAGATTTTTCACATAAGAACCAAAGCTATAAAGATTCAAAAAATCAATTCAAAGAAAAATTCTATTTGAAACCAAATCTTATCCAAATTACAACAAGGAAAAACAACACTTTAAACCCCCCAAATCCATTTAAAATGTCACTAAACATTTTATGAAATACATTACATGAATATACATTGAATATATATAATCATTACTATTTAAATTTTTTAATACCCTCATTTTCATCAAACTAGTAACATAGTAAAAAAATAAAAATCTTCTTAGTAGACCAAATTATTGAACAAGAAAAATTAAAATTCCTTTGGATAATTTCAATCATTACATGGTTTGTTTGGAAATGGAAATATATTGAAACCCCTACCTCTACGGTGTGTAAATGAATTGATACTCTGAAAGAGAGAAGAACAAGCCACAAGAACCAAACTGTACATGATAACATTAAAAGAGAAAACTAAAGTGATCAAAACCTCACTCTAGGGTTTGACCAAGAGAGAATAAATCCAAATAAATAAGAAGAAACAAGTGGAAAATAAGGAAGGAGAAGTAAGAAATGGATTACCCAAGGAGTAAATACACCAAATTTTGAAGAGGAAACACCCAATATCCAATAAGTAGAAGACGGGGAGGTTGAACAAGGATCCACATGAGAATTTGAATGAATTAAGGGGGGGGGGGGTGGCAACCCTTTTTGGTATTTAATTTAATAAGAGGAAAACCTATAATTTTAAATTTTATGGATTTTGGGTAAGCCAAATAGTATACTAACCATGTACTAAACCATGTAATAAAAGTTTCAAATGATGGATAATGAATATGGAATTTAGCGTTTTGAACACCAATGAAAAATTTGATCAGCTTTAAAGAACAAATATTTCCCAAATTCAGTCATTAAATGTGTCTACCATGCATAATCTTTTAGAGGAAAATTCTAGAGATGTAATTTTATCCCTTTGCCTATAAAAATGTACCACATCTCCTTTTCAATGATTTGAAAACTTTTCATGTCCATTTTTATGCTTTTTTAGTTTTTTTAAATTTGTTATAGTATTATTCATTTTGAATATATTTTATTTCTCTTCTTCCTCTATTCTCATATTTTTATCTTTTGTGTGTCCACCTCATTCTATTCACACTATGATCTCTAATACTCATGATCATGGGTAACTACCCTAATGAAGTTACCATGGGAGAAATATAGTTTCTAACTAGATTAATTTCAAATTAAAGTTTTTAATTTCTTATTTTCATAGAGTTAGGTCAAGGGGGGATCTTAGTGGGTAAAGAACCATTGTATGTTCAATTTCAACATGAGGCTTAACATTCACTTTTGGAATACTATCCCTCGATCAAGGAGGTTGATTTGTGGTCTCCTAGACATCATTAAGTGGACCATATATTCACACTATGGTAATGAGTTGATGTTCATGATTACAATGTAATATTTCGGTTAAGTTTATTTGGAACTAATAAAGAGGTGATGAAGGTTCAGTAAAGGTATTATCTTGGGAGGATCTCCTTTCGGTCTAACATCATTTTCATTGCATTCATTTTGTCCACATTTAAATATAAATATATAGCAATATTAATTGCATATTTCAACCTCATCCTCATTAAATTATATATTTTTCAATTTGTTAATATATAAATAGTGAATATAGAAATTTGGTGTTGTGTGTGATGCCTCCTTGAGACCGACCATGGGTGGGTACTATACTACATGCCTAGGAAAATAAAATATTGACTGAGGATTCGTGAAAAACCTTCATGCATCAATATTACCAGGTATATAAATAGTTATTTCCAAACATTGGAATGGATCAACACTAAGATCAATTTGTTTCCTATTATTGGATTACTGAACATTAAACGGTGTTAATTGATCAATAAAAAATTCTCACTAAATGATAAGGACAACATTGTATGACAAGGAAATAACTTCTAATATATACAAATATTTTGGAGTAATTATGACATATGGCCATGTTTCTGAATCCATAACTTCATCAACACTTCCATCAAGGTAGTTGATACAAAAAATATCTCTTCCTCCTTATATGTTTCACCCATTAGAATATACATTTTATTTAAGAACTTCTATTCCCACATCACCAAAATTACATCCTTCCAAATTATCATCACTCCTTTTTCGTTTCAGGTCTTCCATCCATTATAATAAAATTGTACCAAAGACAATATATTCCTCTTTAATATATTAAAATGTCATAATCTTTTAAAGGCTTGAATAATAACATCATCCAACATCAGTTCGATGATTCAAAATCCAATTATCATTAAGATGTGATCATTTAACATGCGTAAAAGTCCTCTATAGATAGTTTCATACCATTCAAACCATTCTCTTTATGTTGACTTGTTTTATGTTACTCTTGAGTCGATTATCCATGTATCGTTTAGTTTTTTTCCTCTTCTAGCAATCATCACCACTTCACTGACTAGTAAACCTCCATTCCTAGAAGTACTGACCACATTTCCAACCACATCATGATTCTGGATCCCACTGGAACCACACTCTATCATCACATCCCCTATATCTCCTTAACTTCCAGTAGGAAAATATCCTTCCACAACACTACATGTATCTTATTTTAACACAATGTAAAATTATTTCTATTTAATTTTTCTATCTAAAATTTTATAACCATTTATAGATTCCATCAGTCCAGAACCTCCAATACTTTCCCAATGGTTTATTTAATAATATAAATGTTTTTTGATGTATAAGATAATCCTAAATCATAATCACATAGCATTCCCATATTAATGATAATTATGAAAACCCAAAATAGTGAATAGTACTTGTCTATATACTTATTCTAATACTATTTTTTGCGATTATTATTGGACCACTAATATAGAAATAACAAAGAGATAAAATATTCTAAAAAATATGGAAATAAATGATAATTATTGTAACATGGATTAACATCCAAAATTAATGGGAAAAAACATTGTAAAATATGATGATAAATATGGGTAAATTTGGCACACAATACCTCACTATTATATAAATAAAACCCTTGTAAATATCTCTATTGAATTTGTGGGGAAACCAACACACAAAATTCCATTCATAAAAGAAAAACTGTTGGTGATGCTGAAGCTAATGGGATAATGAAATGAGAGGAGTCTCTTTTCTTTTATAAGATATTTTCATCCCTACATATCCCCTCTATCTTTACTATCAGTGGTTGGTGGGGTTGACCACCCACCAAACCTTCCATAATTCCTACCACCACCTTCCTCCCTTGACAATGTAAGGGGTATTCCACCATCCTTGGAAAACAATGGGTTGCTGACAAAACATTGATCCCAATGTCATGGGTGAGGAAACTATTTTTCTCATAATCACCCAAATTGGCCTTAGCATTCATACAAAATGGAGAATAATTGACCACTTCCATGTTCACATTGATTTTTCCACCACCAGGTAAGTGTTTTCTATCATGGAATCTGAATTGGATCAAAACCTGGACCATGGTTTCTTACATGTCATCATGTGATGAGTATTTCTAAGGTTTCACAGTGTTGATTTCTGGACCACCAGGCTGCTCATGGACAACATGATTATGACATATCATGTGTGCTATGAGGGGAATCTAGGGCTTGGTCCGGAAGATAATTCATCCTTGATGGTGATGAGGATGGAGGAACTTCTCTAAGAGAAGATGATGGTCGGAGAGTCAGGGTTTTTCAAGGTGTGTCTAAATGAAATTTTAGAAGATTCGATGGCGGCGGCCATGCCCTGCTCCCACACCATCCATTGTTAATGAATATACAAGTGTCTTAACATACATTATAGTTTCCCTATCTGTTACTTCATGGTGTCCCCAAATAGTTGTATGGGTTTTGAGTCAGTGAATTTTCAAATTTTAAATGAGAGTACCCATAGTTTCAAATAATGAATTATTATTGTCATTGTGGTGCTTTATGTGCATGGATTATGACATTTTACTTAAATGGGGACCCATGTGAGGAGTTATATTTTTAATATAATTGACTTGAAATATGGTAATAATGAAATTATATAAATAAAGTCAAATTGGAATAAAAATATATTATAGAAAACCAGATTTAAATACAAATAGTAAATTTCACTATTATTTCAATTCAAAATTTACATACAATATAATTACATTGACATGATATTTAAAATTAATATAAAAATTTACAACACAATATACAAAGTGAAAACTCTTATAGTAGGATTTATCCAATGATCAAACTTCATACAAAATATGTTCTTACAGTAAAACCAATGTTTATTCTAGTAATAGTACACAAAAAATTAAATAAAAAATTATATTTTTAATGTTATATAATCCACATATGAAAATTATATTTTTACTAATGAAATATATTAATCATATTATTAGTTATACCATTTATTATATTATTAATGATTATATTTTTAAATAATTTTAAATTTTAAATTTTTATTATTAATTATAATATTAGTTAATAATTATATTATAAATTATAAATTTCATTTCTAATGAATAACATTTATAAATTATATTGTTAATTAATAAATATAATAATGATTTTATTAGTTATTAATTAACTTAATAGCTTAAATATTTGATTATAATTATACAATTAAACTAAAATGATATTTTAATGTGAAAACATGCAACTTGAGGCACACCGATGACATTGTGTGTTACATTGACATGTGGTCAATATATACACGTCATAAATATATTATAAGTCATGGTCCTGAAGTACTAATACAATCTAAGATTGTTTGCACAATTTTTTCTATACAATGCATGTTTTAAAATAAAATGACACTTTTATGGTGACAACGTGAACTTGGAGTTATTCCAGCAACATTATACGCCAAATTGATGATCAGATGATTCTTAAATGTCACACATGAATTATTGATCACTTTCCTAAAAAAATATAATCCAACCTCGTTTGTTTTTTTTTCTATTTAATGTATGATTTAAACTAAAATGACACTTTTATTTTGAAAACATGAATTTTGAGTCATATCGGGCATATAGTGTGTTAGATTGTTGTAATATTGATTATGAAATGTTAAAAATAAATTATGGGTAATTTTATAAGTGTTTCAGGACAATACAATATCTTTTTCTAGGTTTCTTCTTTGTGACACAAGTTTTAGAGTAAAATAACACTTTTAATTTGAAAACACGCACTTTGAGTCATACTAGAAACATCATTGTCAGATTGACATACAGTGGGTTACTATACACCAAAAATGAGTTATGTATCATTTTACTAAAGAAAAAATTTAATCTAAGCTCATTTTATCAATTTTGGAAATTTGACAAGTGTTTTAAACTAAAATGGAACTTTTATATTGGAAACACTCACTTTGTGTCATACCAACCACATCACATGTCTGATTATGGTAAAACCCAATACTATACATAAAAAATGAATTATGGGTCATTGATATAAAGTTTCAAGAAAATCCAATATTTTTTCTCATTTCTGGATATTTCATGTGGGTTGTAACTAAAAATGGACACTATTAATGTAAAAACATGTACTTAGATTCATATACACCACATCATGTAAAAAATTAATGTGCAGTCCATTCCATCACATCATACATTAATTATGAATCATTTTTAGAACATTTGATGATAATATGAACTCGTTTTCTTGGTTAGGGCTACGTGATGTTTATTTTTTACAAAAATAAAATTGAAATGTGAAAACATGCACTTTGATTCATACCATCCACATCAAGTGTCATATTTATGTGAAGTCAATTACTAAATGTAAAAATGAATTATGGATTTTTATTATAAATTGTTAAGATAATAGGAAATCATTTTATATTTTTGGATATGTGACATGTGTTTTAATCAAAAATGCAACTTTTTTATTGAAAACATTTACTTGAAGACATACTATCCACATCATGTGTAAGAATAACGTGTGATAAATTAATAAACATCAAAAATGAATGATGGATCTTTTTTCTAGTGTTTCAGGACAATATGATCTCGTTTTATTAGTTTGGATGTGTGATACATGCTTTGGACTAAAATAACTCTTTTAATGTGAAAATATGCAATTTGAGCTTTACTGACCACATATTATACCAAAATTATGTGTGGTAAATAGCTAAATGTCAAAAATAAATTATGTATCATTTTACTAATTTATAAAGACAATCCAATCTCATCATCTCAGTTTGTCTATGTGACCTGTGCTTTAACCAAAAATGAAACTTTTATATTCAAAACATGCACTTTGAGTCATATCTCCCACATTGTGTATCCTTTTGTAATTTTACACATCATAACAAGATATTTAATGCAAAAAGAATAAGCGAATCATAGATAAATAATTAGAGATGATTTCCCCTGATAATCACAATCATAAAAAAATAGTGTACACAACAAAAGGTGGATATAATAATCACTGAACATATAAAATACATAAAAATATCCAAAATATAAAATAAAACAATACTATAACTAGACATGATATATATGTGACCTCTTAGTCACCACCAACCACATGACCTACCATTTCCATAGGAAATCCATGGAAAGTTGTTGGACCTGCAAAATAGCTTTGGTATACCGAGGCTAAGTTGAAAATCTTGGGTGTAAGAATACAACAACTTAGTAGGTAAGAACCACAAAATCCATAAATATACATTCCCAACATAGTCCATGAACATGTTTTTTGAAAATATTGGTAGAAAATTGGTTTTTATCATTTATGTAGACAAACACAACTTTCATAAAATACACCTACAAAAATTGAACATGGAATTTCATTAAAAATATACTCCAATTTCCAAATCAAGATTTTGACAAAAAAACTCCAAGAAGAAAAATAAATCCTAGTTGATTGAATAAATAAGAAGAAACAAAAACAAACACAAAAATCAGTGTAATTTGAAAATAGTAATAATAGAAGGGTAAACATGATGAATATAGAATGGCCAAAATAAATAGAGAAAGTATCCAAAGTTCCAAAAAGAGGTAATGGGACTTACTCGATAAATAATAATGGGAATTTACTTAATATGTTGATATGAGATGAAAGATGTACTCAGTTTGAAGCTATATTCCAATGTATGATGCAGTATTTAGTTTATCACCTATGTGGATGCTCTCAAACAATCTCATTTGGGGAACCACCACCATGGATACCAACCAATAAAGGGAATCTATTCTATCTCATAGTAACTAGATAATAACTATCTATCAACCCTCTTGAGGACATGAAGGATCCCAATATCATAGTATAGGGGGGGAAAGTGAATATTTCATCACACTCTTGACATTAAATATAACCCATTTATTTCAATGTTCATGCCTTTACCACTTCCCAATGCCATATTAGAAAAGATCATCTCTAGATAAATCACTACCATAGTAGGACCTATTATAAAGAAATCATTTCTTTAGAGCCAACACGTTTAGAATATCTTGATAATTCCAAATAATTTCAAAGAAAAACATAAAGGTACCAACTAGAACATAGGTTTCTAAGAGTTTCTAATTACTTTACAAAGAAATATAACATTACCCAATGATCCTTAGAGTTAAAATACCAACATATTTTTTAGGAAAACACCATTCTTCCAATTTTTTTTCCAAAACAAATGTATTCGTCAATGTATGCCTTTCAAGGTTCCAAATGGACCTTTGAATGAATCATTGTGAAACATAAAATTTCAAATTTTCTAATTGGAATTTGGAGTGGTCATTAGAAAAAACAACATAAAATATTACAAGAAAATATTTGGAAACCAAGAAAAGTATTTGAGTAAAATATTGTTTTAGTAAATGAAAATTCTATGGAGTTTCCATTTATGTGAATGTATACATCTATATGTTAACCCTATTCACATATGGATATGTACATATAACACCGATATATATATGTTTGACCATAAAATTTTGTAAGGTTTGACCGAAAATAAACACAAGAAAAAATCTATAATGAAACACAAGAGTTCTCATAAAAGCACAAAAACCATAAAGAGGCAAAAAATCAATTCATAATATAATTTCATTTGTGACCCATTGTTATCAAAATTAAGAAAAGTAAAAACAATAATTTAAACACTAGAATCAATTTAGAATGCCCCTTATAATTTTATCAAACACCTAACATACATATACTTGGAATACATATAGGAATAATAATGGAAATAATTTTAAAAAATATATTTTCATAAACCAATAACATAAAAAATCCATAATAATCATATAAGAAAAACAAAACAATGAATAAAATAAATTAAAATTCATTTGAAAAATCTAAACCAATATATGAAATGTCCTGGAAAGGAAATTGAGGGAAATACCTACTTCAATGGTGTGAGAATGCGATGAATATTTGGAAGAGATAAGAGCAAGGCCTGAAAACCAAAATGCACACCCTAACATCAGAAGAGAGAACCCACATAAGCCAGCACTCACCTGAGGTTTTGGATAAGATAGTATCAATATATGGAAAGAAGAATAAATAAGAGGGAAAAATAAAAGGAGAGTGAGGAGAAGGCTCTAAGGAGGAAATCCAATAAATATTGATGTGGGGACACCCAAATTCCATGAAGTAATAGAGGAAGAGGTCTCCCAAGGATTCCAAGGTCCATTCAAATGAATGGAGGGAGGAGGATATATCATTGGGATTTTAATTTTAGAAGTTTAAAACTTAAAATTCAATATTTTAGGGATTTTGGGAAAGCCACATGGTTATCCCACTGGGTTTTCAAACAAGGTGCTAACCATGCACACCATACTAGAAAAGTAAATAATCTACACAGGGTTTGCTATGTGGTCTTATAACCCATGTTCCATCCATTCTACCCTATTTGGAAAGATAACCACCGTAAGACGATATCTCTAAACATATTTTGGAACTGTGTAGTAACTATGAAAAAATCTATGTCAAGATTTCATACACACATGAACTCTTGTCAAACGATTTACTATAACTGTACGCAAGCTATGCACTTGGACTCAAACACCCAAGAAGGTTTCATTGTTACTACCGATACTCGCACGATTTAGAATAAAGTTTGTAATTCCCATGAAAGAAAAACCATGCAATAAGAAAATGAACTATAAATGTTCCTTTGACCTGGTAGTCACACGATTTCCCCCCAAATCTTGCGCAGTAATCGTGTACATGTCCAAAAAAGACTAAAAACTCAAAAACTCAATATTTTTATCTATAAAACAACCCAAAAACCAGTGGATTGATAAAAAAACCAAGAAATAAATAATATAATAATGAAAACCAAGGCAGGGGTGTGATAATTATTCCTAAAAAATATCTTTCAGTTCCATAAAGTAACTAAATCCAAAATGAGAACAAAACCAGAACTCACAACCCCAAAGAAGATCTTCCAGAACAATTCCTCTAACTAAAACCCAAAAATAAATGAACCCTCCTACTATAGTGTGATCTATCAAAAACACATTCCACACCTGAATAGCCCAAGAGAGAATAACAAAGGGTCCCTTAGTGGATATCCACACTATTTAAGAACCAAAAAACACATAAATAAACATTTATCATGGGAAGGACACAAGTAAATAAACTCAAATAAAAGACCTGACGAAATAACAATTCCGAATTCCACAAGAAAAATTCATCTCCAAGTAGAAAAAGACAAAAAAATCACCCCAAAAATGTGCATAGATCAAATAAAATCCCAAGATATGAAAGAAAAAACCAAAAAAAGATCATGTATGGAAGAAAAAAGTTGTGAAAAACATACAAAATGGGTTACCTCAAACGATCTAGTAGGAAATAATGAATTTTTTTAACATTCTTGGACTCCTTTCTATTTAGTTGTGGTATCAACCCATAGAATTTCTAATGATTACCCTATTGATCATAATGACAAAAGGTCTTCAGAGTGTAAAAATAATACAAATATGAATTCCAAAACCGAGCACAATATAAGAAAACCTATAAGTGGTATTTATGATAATTAGAATGAACTCGATAGAAGACTTATCTGGAACATGTTCCTCTAGTTCTCACACATCACTAGATTGGGAACCCTTACTAGCACCAATAGAATCTGGGATACCAACCACAGTGGGATTCCCTCTAGAAACCATATCATCTAGGAACACATCATCCAATAAAATTATAAAAAAACATTATTAGTATAAATAACTCGATCTTTAATCATTAGCCTAATAACCCAGAAAAAAAGACGATATTTAAATAGATGACTCGAAGCAATTTCTAATGAAAAGGGAACTAAATCCTTATTGTAGACAACATACACCTTCATATTCCATTGAACTTGTTGAATACTGATGATTTATGTGAATTTCTTCACCATGACCTTCATAAGGATAATCCATTTCAAAAAAGTGTTCTAAAAGACCTCCCACGCCATTAAAACTTACAATGCGGGTGGGGAGATAAATTTCCCCTGGTCTAAACCCATTTCTACATATAGTCCCAAGACACTCTTACCATTAGGTATTTATGGGATTCTAACAGACCAAAAACACATTAAATTTCCTCAAGACCTTCCACAACATCTAATAGTCCTTGATCACCATAAAAAATAGAAAACAACTGATAAGATCTCGACTCCACCTTTCCACTAAGATTCTAGTTAGATTCAACCACTAGTAAAAACACTTTAGAAACTTTTTTGAACATTCTAGGTGGAATATTCTAAATAACATGAAAATACAAAACGAAATCAACATCCAACCAAATATAAAATAAATTAATCCAAGATAACACCTCAAACCAAGACACAAAGAAAACTAACAAAGATATATAACAAAAAATATACAGAAAGAATATTTCTCAAAACCACCATTTCAATTTCATATTTAAAACCTATTTTGATTAAAAACCATTTGAATTTAATATGTTTCAGAAACTGATTTCCAAATCAAACTTCCCACATCAATGGGCCCCCCTTTTTCTCGTTTTAAAAGTCTAAAATAATTTTCCTTTAAATACCCACTCAAACCAACCTAAAATAATACAATAACACCAACCACATAGAAACCCATATAATAGGGTACTAGTGGTCATTAATGACATGGAAATGTTGTTTAGAAAACCACACACAATGTGTGGACCAACCACCTGAATCATATTAAACCATGTACCCGATATCTACATGGTTTTCTAGGAGATGAATAATCACCTTGTCACACCAAATCACTTACATTATCATCCCCCAAAACATATAAATACCCATTAGACCATAAAATCACCAAAAATATAAAACCAAAATAAAAAATAATGGCTTATAACCTGTCTATCCCGAGAAACTCAAGGACTAGGATGAGAAAGGCATCACAATTCTCTTCTTATACCAACCTCCCTATTACCAACAATCTTATCTTCAATATACTTGTCATTAAAAATAAAAAATCAATCATAAGAAATCATTTTTTTCAAGAACTAGATTAGTTCATCATTGAAATGGACACCTAAACTGATCCATGACATGGCACCCAGGGTGCCTCTGATCCCCACGGGCTCAGAACCAGTATCAAGGAATTATATATAAATTTTGGGGATTATTTATCCCAATAATGAAAATCATAAAAAACGACATATAGAGCACAAGGAGGATAAATAAATCACTTAACATAATAAATAAATAACAATATCCAAAATAAAAACTACAACCAAATAAAAACAAAACATGATCTTTATGTGGCCTCTTGGTCACAACCATAAATCATACTAACACACTCAATGAGAGATACTAGAAAATAATCTAAACCTACTAAATTTCTCAGGATCACAAATGTTGAGTGGAATAACTAGGGTGTGAGAATACAATAGTTAAGTAGGTAAGAAAAATCTAATAAATACATGTCCATTCCCAAAACAATCCATAAATTATTGTTTGAAAATATAGGTAAAAAATAGGTTTTTTATCTTTTTTAAAAAAACCAAAGATTTACTAAAATCCAATTTTGATAATATAACATGGATTCCATTTAAATATCTAAACCCATTTATAAATTACTTTATTGAAAACCAATCTATAAGAAGAAAAATACAACCCAAATTAGTGAAAATATAAGAAGGAAAAAAATAAACACAAGAAACATGGTATATCTATAAATAGTACTAAAACTAAAGGATGAAATAAGAATATAGTTATAAAAATAGAAACATAGCAAGTAACCAATGATCCAAAAATATATAATGGAACATACCTGGTATATAGTCATGAAAATGTCCAAAACATCTCATGAGGAAACCGTAGATGTGATGATTTTTGAGCTATCCGCCATCGTATGATGTGGGCTGTTGTCCGTCACCAACCAAGATGCTCTCAACTAGACTCCCCATGGAACACCCCCAATGGAAATTGATATACGATGGGTTATATATTCTTTATCATCAGAAATTAGATAGTAAATATCTCTCAAGCCTCAAGATGACATCTAGGATCCCATGATGATTATATGGGGGGAATGTTATGACTTCATCACATTCATGACATTAAATATTACCCCTAAATTCCATCGTGAATTCCTCTCCCACTCCGTGACACCATCTATGAAAATATCCTCTATAAATGGAGGACTACCATAGGGTTTCCCATCATAGAGAAATCATTTCACAACTGCAATCAAATACTGGACATCTTAAGAACTCCAAATCCTTTACACGAAACACATAAAGGTTCCATCTAGGTATTCAATTTCTAAGAGTTTGGAATCACTTTACAAATACATCAGAATGTATAAAATGGTCTTTAATATTGAGATACAACCACTTTTTCAGAAAACAACCTTTAATTTATTTTCTAAATATTTGTTATTTGTTCAAGTATTCATTTCAAAGTGAAAAATGGGACTTTAAAACAATATTTTGCAAACAAAAAAATTCAAAATTGTCAAACACACCAATGGATAACACATTATAGTACTCCACATGAAATCCCATTTGAAAAAATTTGGAAGCCCAGAAAAACATTTGAGGGAAACAGGGTTTTACAAAATAGGAATTCTATAGAGTTTCCACTTATATTCATGTACACATATATATGTACACCCCGTGTATATATGGATAATCATATATCACCCCATTATATATATGGATGTCCCTAAAAATGGCTAAGCCTTAACAAAAAAGAAACACAATGAATCTCCATAAAGAAACACACTAGTTTTCGCATAAGTACCACAACCAAAACGATGGAAAAAATCAATTCAAAGAAAAATTCCATTTGGAATCCCAATCTTATAAAAATTTAAACAAGGAAAAAAACATCAAAAACCCAAATAAAATAAAAATACCACATTGAATTTTATCAAACACCAAGCATGAAAATAATTTGAATATATATACGCATAACTTTGTAAATGCTTTGAAAAACCCATTTTCATCAAACCAAGAACTTTTAAAAGCCATTAAAAATCATCTGAGTAGAACACAGTAAGGAATAAAAAAAATATAAACTCATTTGGACAATATCAAAAATTACATGGAATGTTCTGGAAATGAAATTGATAGAAACACCTACCTCAATTGTGTGTAGATGTTATAAAACTTTGGATGAGGGAAGAACAAGGCCCATAAAAAAAATTCTCACCGATACATGAAAAGAGAAAACTAACATGTGCCAACCCTTACATTAGGGTTTGGACAAGTGAGAATCATGCTAGATAAAGAAGAAAAAACCCATTGAAAATAAGAAAGGTGATAAAGGAGAAGGCTTACCCAATGAGGAAATACAAAAATTATTCAGGAGGAGACACTCAAAATATGAGGATGAGGATAAGAGGAGGTAATATAAGGATCCCATGGGTTATTCAAATGAATTACAGGGTGGGGAAAACATCCCCTTTGCTGTTTTAATTTTGGAGAGGGAAAATGGAATTTAACCATTTATGGAATTTGGGAAACCCACATAGTTTACCAAACCGTGATCTAACTGTGAAAAACCTTCTATAAATATAGATAATACATGAATGGTTTGGACACATGGTTTGGGAAAATATATTCTGATCATGATCCCTGATCTGGAACGACAACCACACACACACGGGCTGGACCTATGATTTGATCAACTATTCATTAACTATGAAAAATAACGATTTCAAGATTGTAGACACACATGAATGCTAGATAGAATTTTTATTCTAATAGAGCAAAAGCCATGCACCATGTCTGAAATATCCAATATGGATGCATGATTACTATTTAGACTTGCATGGTTTTAGAAAAACTATGTGCTTCTCATGCAGGAGAAACCATGTAAGAAGAAACTAAACTAAAAAATTATCCTTTGATCGGTTAGTCACAAGGATTCCATGTAACCTATTCATAGTAGCCATGCACAAATCAAAAAAAATACTAAAAAATTAAAAACTAAATATTTTCATTAGGAATTCAACATGAAAACCAACGGAAAATCAATACTAAGTAAATAAATTAAATAATAACGAAAACCATGGTTGGGATGTGATCAGTACAATGATCCATAAGTCTTTTATGACGTTTTGGATTCAAATGCAACTAAATATGAACACAATGTGGCCAATATAAATTCAAATGTGTGTCTTTTTTTTTAAAAGTAAATTTTTAGTAAAATATGTTTTTGACTCACTAAATACAATGAAAACACACTCAAATTGTCTTTATACATTAATAAAATTATCAATAAGTCATTTGTGTAGTGTTGGAATTAGACACATGTCAATATGATACACAATGTTCCTGGTTTGACTTGAGGCGTGTGTTTTTAGTTTAAAAATTAAATTTTAGTTTAAAAAGTGCTTTAGTCACAAGAAACCTATAAAAAAACTTCTATAGAAGTGATAATTTAGTAAATTTATCCATAAATCTTTTATGATGCGTAAGAATCTGCCACACGTCAATCTGACACATGGTGTGGATTGTATGGATCAAAGTGAATGTTCTTATTTAAAATTGATATTTTTGTTCAAAACACATATAACATACTTGAAACTAAGAAAATTTTATTATATTATCTTGATATGTTATGATAATTATATATAATCAATTTATGATATATATGAATTAACCACATAATAATTCAGCACACAGTGTGCTCTATATGACTCGATGTGCATGTTTTATGTTAAAAAGTGAAATTTTATTAGTGAATTGTTTCTTATTTATGATTTAAAATTACATTATAGTATTAAAAATATAATAATTTTTTATATCGGTACACTCTTTTTATTGAGTTGATGTGTTTTTTTGACAACTGGCAGCAAGATCGGGATATTTTGAGAGAGGGTCAAGGTCCAAAGACAAGAAAAACATAATGTTTTTGACTTTTTTGATTTATGCGAAAAATGTATGAACTAATGTAAATATAGAGACCAACTATTGAGTTTTCTTAATGTAGTGGGTTTTTTCATTTATTTTTGATGAAAATTTTATTAAAATTAAATTTTTTGTTTTTTGTTTAAGTGTGCTATAATTTAAATAGCACAATGATGCATTATGGATTTCTTGTTGTTATACTACAAGTGGATTCCTTTTCATTTATAATGTTACAAAAAATACATATTAATTATAAATATTTTAGATTAAGGGTATATAAACCATCATACTATGGGCTTATAAAAGAAATTTTCTAACAGAGATATTAAATTACAAAAATTGTATATTTTAGATTTAAATTAATTGATAGATTTTTAATATAATATATAGTAATAAAAATAAATTTATAATTAATGTAAAATATATTTTATTTTATTAAATAACATGGAAAAAATATTTTTTAATTCTTATATAAAAATTTTGCCTAATTTTTTATAATTTTCATTACAGGGAAAACTCTAAAGAGGGAGAGGAGGGATACATATTTTTTAAAATTTTCAAAAAACATTTTTGAATTAGAATCCTTCCTAAATGGTTTTCCCCAGCATTTTTATAAATTAAATTGAAGCGTGCATCTCAAAATTCATTTTGAACACATTCGATACTTCTCTGACACTATATGGGAGAGTTGACTATCTCATCTGAGTTTGATTTTTTGAGATCATGATTCATCAATAGAGAAATAACATAGGGTTTACCATTTAACTATTTTACATGGAATTGATATCTTGGAATACCCCATCACAGATCATTTTCATCAACAACACCAAATGGTGGGAATCTAGTTCTGCCGCCTCCACATAGAGTAATAGAACACAGTGCTGGGACTATAACTGATTGACCCACTAGTGTATCGATAATGGTGAGATAAAATAATGTGAAAAATGTGGAAATCAATGACCCCAGATATAATGAAGAAAAACCCCCAAAATGAAAGGGAAAAAATATTAGGCAAATAGAAGGATCACTATGAAACAAATGGGTACACAGTCCATCAATATTACAATGATAAAACCCTTATAAATCTATCTCTTGAATATGTTTGTAAACTCCCTCAAAAAATACCACACATCAAATTAAAACTACAGGTGATGTTGAAGCGAGTGAGAGAATGAAATGAGGGGAGGATCCTAATTTTACTAGCTACTACCAGCCCTTCCTAGCCCCTACCTCACTTCTCTCATTGGTCTATTGGGTTTCCCACCCACAAAAACTACCACCACATCTACCACCACCTACCTCCCTTAACAAATAATGGTGCGCCCACTATCTTTAGAAAATAATGGGATGGTCACAAATCTCCCACTTATAGATTTATTGAGAACCAATCACATCCTGACATATACTGTTTATTTTCCATACATGATTCTCATGACTCTATGAGGTTTCTCATTTATGTTCTCCATATAAACTTATCAGATTTAATCACCTTTATTTGAAAATATGCCACATTTTCTTTACTATTAATTTTTTATGTGTCCACACTTACTTCATCTAACAAATCTTAGTCAATGTTATATTATACCTCTGTGTTGTTCTTCCTTGAATGAAAAGATGTATTCCTTGCAATGTGTATGGGAATATTATTATCAAAATACAATGAAAGAAGCCACATTCTATGTCTAAGATCCTCAAAAAACTTTCTCATTGAAATAGCCACTTTTTAAGACAATATAACTACGAGATACTCTTCCACTACCATGGATAAATCCCTAACTAACTATAAATTTAAAATGAAACTCACAGATCCTCCTACAAGAGTAAACACATAACTATTAGTGGATTTCCCTCAGTCAAAATCACTTATAAAATCAAAATCAAAATATTTTCTGATATAAAAATTTTATCCTCCATAACATATTGTTAAATTTAATGTCTTCTAGATATATCTCAGAATCCTCTTCAGTGTTCCATAATGTGCCCATCTTGGGTTGAATATGTGCTGACTGACTTATCCCACAACATGTTCAATGTGTTTTTTTATTAAAAACCATAGTGAACATAAGAATCACCACTAATAATGAATATGGTACTCAAGACATCTCTATCCTCTCTGCTTCACTACTAAAACTCAACGTAGAGGATAACTTGATGTTAATAGGTTTTGGGGAATATATTTTCTTACATTCATTCATTTTAAAGAATTTCATATCATTCTATATGTAATTATTCTAGGATATCAATGTCCTCTAATCATCTCAACAATTCTATATATGAAAAATCTTATTTACTAGTCTCAAGTCATTCATATCAAACTCTATATCCAACGATGCCATCATCTCTTGGATGTGATTATTATCAGGGCCTTAATCCAACATTTCATCCATATAAAATAGAATAATGATGAAATAATTACCATTTAAACCCATGAAATATGTAAAAGGATCTGAATGATGTCTGTTTTATCTAAGGATCGTGATATGGGAATCAATTCCCTTGTACGAACACCGTGATGCTTGTTTGAGATCATAAAATGATTTTTTCAACCATTAAACCATGTTATTTTTTTCTTCTTCCATAAATACTTCCATTTAGAGAATATGGTTCAATTCATCAAGATCACCATAGATATATGATGTATTAATATCTATATTATTTAGATGAAAACTTTATGTTTCACACATTGCCAGAACTACTCGAACAGTCACCAGTCTAAAAAAATGAGAAAGTATTTCATTGATATAAATACCTTCCTTATGAGAATATCCTTTGACTATCAGTCTTACATGATATCTATCCGCCTAGAACATTATATAATGGTTTATCTTAAAGACCCATTTTTTACTGATATCCTTCATTCATTAAGTTAATCGAACAAGATACCATATTTATTATTGTGAAGAGCTTCAATGATTAACCTCGGTACAAAATACTATTCTTATAATAAAACCAATGTTTATTTTAGCAATTGAGCATAAAACATGAAAAATGTAATTTTAATGTTATATAACCAAAATATGAAAATTATATTTCTACATGATGAATATATTAAGGATATTATCTCTTATATGATTAATTATATTAATATGATTATAATGTTAATTCTATATTAATTTTTCATTATTAACTGTACTATTAATTACTAATTATTTTATGAATTATTAATTTCATTGCTAATTTTTAATCTACATAAATTATATTAATATCTACTATATATAATATTGATATTATCAGTTACTTATTATTTTAATCACTTAAATATTTGTTGGGAATTATACCACCAAACTAAATTGATATTTTACTATGCAAACATTCACTTTGAGTCATACTGGCCACATTGTGTGTCATATTGATGTGTGGTTAATACATTCACATCAAAAATAGGGATCAACCATCTATATTTGCGTTCTTACCTTTATCCTTACCGTTATCAATGAAATCCTCCCATGTACCAAATAGTTTCCCAAACAGGGTGTGAGTAAAAGATTGTAGGCCACCACCAAGGGTGTCTAATGGAAATCTAGTTTGTGAATATAAAATATAATAGTGTGATGGTACAATAAATATATAGGAAAAAAGTAAAGGAAAACATATGATTATTGGGATCACTATGTTTGTCAAGTAAATTTTAACAAACACACCCCAAGGGGCTATTAGAGTTTATTTCCTCAACACCCAATGGTGTTAAAGGGTCTTATAGTACATATAGTTCAACGTATCAGAAATTAATTAAATTATATACACATTTTGGTTAAACATACGGAAAGTACAACATACGACATAATAGAATATGTTATAAACATTGATACTTTTAAGTGAATGTAATAGAATACCTACCTAAGCCCCATTAAAGACTTTTTATCTAATCTAAACCTAATATTTGGGCTAGACTAAGAGAAAATAGAAGACCACACAAAATCTCAGAAAAAATGGTATAATTGTTAGACATGGAAGAAGAGTTTTGGATTGAATTGAAAAGTGATAAGGGTTGATAATTATGGTTTATAATTACTAAGGGTGTTTCAATGTGACTGATAGTGAAGGAATCAATGGATGTACGTAGTAGAACCACCAATAAATATACAAAGGGAAGGGGGGTGCCACAATGAAAACTAATATCTAAATAAAGGAAAGCAGATATGATATTTTAGTTTTAAAGAAGGGGGGGTTAGTTATCATTTTCATATTTTTTAATAAGGAACACTGTTTTTCTGCATGGTGGGCCAAACTATGCACCAACTTTGTTCCCATACTGTCTAGAAGCATGAAAACTCACATGGTTTAGGGACACAGTTTGAAAAACCATGCATGGTGAACCTAAAATAATGTAAATTTTACACGTATTACTGACCCTTTTCACATTGTTTACCAAGGCATTCTCCTCTATTATTGGTCTGTATGGCTGAGTGGTGTGATTAGAGAAACCAAGTACTAACCATGTGCCTCATCTAACTTCTCTAAAAACCTTCACTTACACCCGCAAACCATTTTGAATACTTTGAGAATGTTCAATAATCTCTTGGGAACTTCCATTTTATGAATACAATGTGTAATAAAAAAAATTAAAAGGGGTTTTTCCTTAATGGAAGTCTAAGATCTTACAATTCCCAATTTTAGAAAACTCATCCATGAGTTCCACTTCTGATGGTGTTTTTCATGTATCCAAGAATATATCTGGTCACTAATAAAATATATCATACTCCTTTTTAAACATATCATTTTCTAGAAAACTATGATTACATAACACATGAACCATAAGAACCATTATTCATTAGAGTCTTCATGATAATGTCAATTATACAACCTGGATAATCCTCAAAATAATTATCATCCACCAACTCAACTTCCTCCTGATCAAAGTAATGAGACAGGTCATAGTAACAATGGAGAAGTTGAGAAAAAAAGGAATAAATCATACATATCCCAATACCAATAATGCAGAGTAATATGATATTCTATTTTCTTGACCAACTCCAAGATCCAAAAGGGCCCATTGAATATATGTTCCAGCTTAAAATTCCATTGAATTAGTTAATAACCCAATCTATGAGAGACTCACTAGAAGACCCGATCACCTACCATAAAATTCATATGTCAGTGATGATGATTGACATAGGACTTCTGCATAGACTGATCCATTTTTATATAGCTTTTGATTCACTAGAAACACTTAGACTTTTTTGAATGATACATGATTCTAGTAACACTATCTCCCCAACCTATAACTATAACAGAGGTGAATGACATGAACTACTATAAAGAGCCTCATAAGGATCCATTTGGATAGTATCCTGGAAAATGTTATTGTAGGAAAACTCAAAAATAGGCATGTACTTTTCCCAATAACATCAAAAATCAAGGACATATGCACAATGAATGTCCTCCATTACCTGTATAGTATCCTCTAACTGACCATTGGTCTGAGAGGGTTATTATGTACTCAGAAGTACCTATGAACAAAGATCTATTTGAAACCCCTTCTAGAACATATAAGTAAATCCATAATTCCCATCAGATACAATGATTTGTGTAATCTCATGCAGGTATATTATCTATTGGATATAGATCCTTCCATGATCATCCCCTGGGATTGTCTTCCAAATAGGCAAGAAGAGGGAGACCTTTATGGGCCTATCCAAAATCACCCATTAGACATCACTATCATAGGGTATCTTGAGTAACCTTGTGACAATGTTTATCGTGATTTCATCCCATTTTCATTATAGGATAGATAGTATTTGAAAAATGAATGTAGTTCATTGGTCATATACTTTCACCTAATGATAGATGGTACACTGAGTAACAAGGCATGTGATCTTCATTAACATTCTGAGACACCAATATTTATGGTGTAAGTTGTGATACATATTTGGTCACTTGTATGGTATTTACCACTTAGAATCATTATATTCTCACATTTTGTCTTATCACATTTATACAAAAACCTATATATATTCCCCTCCTAATAAAATAAGACAACAAATCACCCTAAAAAACACATAGATCATCATTATGAAAATGAAAAGAAAGAAAAATATTAAAGAAATACCAAGGAAAGAAAAAGAAAGATGGTAAAAAATAAAAAAATATTTACCAAAATATCATGGGAAAAAGACGTCCAGAATCAATAACGAGAATGAAATCATTTCTATTCTACTGTGGTATCACCCCATAGAATTTCTAAATATTCACAATCTAACCACATCAATAGAAGGACTTCAGAGTGTTATAATAATAAAACATAAAATTACCAAACTGACTAGAATGGAAGAAAAAAATTGAGTAGTATTTCGGATGATATGAAGGAACTATACAAGAAGACTTATCTTGAACTTGTTCTTCTGTTTCACACTCCTCATTAGATGGGGAGCCCTTAGTAGAACATAGTGAATCCATTTTACCTAACATGATGGGTTTTCCTATAGAAACCAGTTCAACTGGGAAAACCTCATCTACAAACATTGTAAAAAAACATGATCAGAATAAATAAATAAATCCTAAATCTATGAACAACGATCCCACACAAAAATAAGAGCTTTCAATATATTGATAAATTCCATTTTTGACTAAAATTAATCAAATTCCATAATGTGGTAAACATACCACTTCACTGTCTACAGACCTTTGTGATTACCTGTGACTTCGTCAACTTTCTTCACATTCACCTACTCAGGGATAAACCATTGAAAAATGAATTCAAAAAGATCTCTTAAGTCATTCCAACATACAATGATGGTGGGGAGATAAAATTCCAATGATCCAAACCCAATACATCAAACAGTACCAAGATAACTCTTACCCTCAAGGATTTAGGGGTTTCAAAGGACCCGAAAACACCATTAATTTCTACTATCCACTACGAAGCCCGTAATGAAACTCAATAACCATATAAAATAGGTAACAATTAAGAAGATCGTGACTCCACCACTCCACTCAGAGGATAGGTAGATTCATTAATTAAGAGATACTCCTTTGAAACAGTTATAACCTTTTTGTGTAGAATACTCTAAATAACATGTAAACATAAAACCAAATCAACATCGAACATAATCTCAACCATGATATCACCTAAAACTAAGAGAACAAGAACATAAAACATTACACAACACACTAAAAAGCCAAAAAAACTCTTTCATAAAACCACTATTACCATTTCAAATTTAAAACCACTTTATACTAAAACCCATTTCAAATTCACCTATTTCAAAAACCAATTTAAAAATCTAATTTTCCACATCAAAGAGAGACCATTTTTCGAGTTTCAAAATTCCAAATTAAATATCCCTTTAAAAACAAATCACACAAACTAGAAACAATAAAATAATTCAACCGTCATTGAAACCTCTTAAATATAGGACTAGTGTTCAGGCATGACTTGGCCACATGGTTTAGAAGACCAAATTATAAGAATCCAATAACCACTAGAAGTAGTTTAAACTATGTACCAAATATCTACATGGTTTTCTATGCCATGTTTATCAGAATGAGATGTCATATAACCTCTAATTTTTTCTTCCAAAACACGAATGAACATATCAAACTAGAAAAATAACTAACAAAATAAACCCAAAATTAAAAATAAATCCTTAAAACCTGATAGTCCCTTGAAGCTCAAGACTCAGGATGAGAAAGAGATCATGATTCTCTTCCTGTACCTACCTCATTAGTCCCAAAAATCATATCTCCAGTGCTCCTAACATCATAAATAATAAAACAATCCTCTAATATCATTTTATAATGAATAAACTCGATTCATCCATGAACTGGACGCCTGAACCAATATGTGGAAAGGCCTAAAGGACATCCCTTATCCCAACAGGCTGATGAGAAGCATCAAGACATCATAGATAAGTCATTTGAGATTATTTCTCACAATAATAAAAACCGTAAAAATGAAATTCATGCACCAAAATGGGGATACAACAGTCACTGAACTTAATAAATACATAACATGATCCAAAATAAAAACTACAACCAAACATGAAACTGACATGATCACCATGGGACCTCCTAGTCACCCCCATTCAAAAAACTAACCCATTACATTAGCGAACCATAAAAATATGATGAACCAAAAAAAAATAGATCAAATTTATTGAAGTTGATTTAAACATGTTTTGTGTGAGAATACAACACATTAGTTGGAAAACACCACAGAATCCAAACATTTACTTTCCTAAAACAACCATTAACATTGGTTTAATATTAATTATAGAAAATAGGTTTCTATCTTTTAAAAAACCAACCATAACCTTTCTAAAATCCCTTTTCAAAAATAAAACATATAATTACATTAAAAACAAGTTCCCATTTAAAAATTCATTTTTTGAAAACCAAACTCTAGTAATAATAATACAATATAGATGAGTGTATAAATAAGAAAAAACAAAACAAAACATAAAAAACAGGGTATATCTTGAAAATGAACCTAAAAGAAGAGGAATCAATATGAATATAGTTATTCCAAAATAAAAAGAGCAAGTCACCAAAGTACCAAAAATTGAAAATGATAGAAAAAAGGCACATAATAATGGTAATGTCCAAAACAAATATAGATGAAACCATAAATTTACTCAGTTTGGAACCATATTACAATGTATAATGTGGTTCGTAGTCTATAAACAACATGGATGCTCTCAACTAGCCTCACTCATGGCATACCACCCATGGAAAATAATATATCGTGGGGAATCTAGTCCATATTATCAAGAACTAGATAGTAACTATCTCTCGAACTTCTAGATGTCATCTTAGATCCCCTAATGATAGTATAGGGAAAAAATATATGATTTTATCACACAGAAGACATTAACTATAACGTGTAGATACCATGTTGTATTCCTTTCCCACACCTCAACACCATCTATGCAAAGACGCTATACAATTAGAGGACTACCATAAGGGTTCTTGTCCAACAGAAAACATTTTGTATGTTCCAACCAGGCCTGGACATCATGAGAAATCAAAATAATTTACATGAAACACAAAAAGGTTCCAATAAAGACTTCAGTTTCTATGATTTTTGAAACACTTTCCAATGAAATATGAAAGTACCAAACATGACATAGAATTGTAAACCAAAACTCTTTTTAGGAAATAATATTTCCATCAAACTTTTCCCCAAAATTTAGGAATTCATCCAGGTATTCCATTTCAAGGATCAAAATATGAATTTGGAAAAATATATGGGAAATAGAAAATTCCAAAGTTTTAAATGATCCTTTGGTGAAAAGATTAGAAAAATATTTCTTCAAATCCAATTTGAAAACATTTGGAAACCAAGAAAACCAATTGAGGAGAAAAAGTTTTTAGAAAATCAACATTCTATATAGTTTCTATTTATATAACTGTAAGTATATATATGTTCACCCTGTGCACATGTGAATATGAAGATATCATGCCAACATATAAATATATAACCATATATATATCTAAGGTTCAACACAAAAAACGGAATAAAAATAAGGAAAAACAATATTTTTCAAATAAGCACCAAAACCATAAAGATGACAAAAATCGATTCAAAGAAGAATTCCCTTTGAAACCCAACATTATCAAAATTAAAAATATTAGACAAAAACATTACACACTCAAATCCATTTAAAAGGAGTCTTGAAATTTTATCAAACACATAGAGTGTACATAAATTGAATACATATTTCCATGACTTTGGAAATCCTTTGAACACCAAATTTCCATCAAATCAATAACATAGAAATTCCATAAATGTCATCTCAAAAAACCACTGGTTTGAGGAACATAGATAAAATTCATTTGTAAATTCCCATGAATTACACATAACTTTCTAGAATGTAAATCGATAGAAACACCAACCTTAGTGGTGAGAGATTGTGATGAAACTTTGAAAGATAGAATAAAATTTTCGAAAAACCAAAATTCACACCCTAAAATCAAAAGAAACAACTCATATGAGCCAACCCATATTATATGTTTTGAACAATATGGAATCAAAAATGGAAATAATAAGAAAAGATAGGTAAAGATGAAAGAAGATGGTGGAGAATGGTTACCCAATGAGGAAATATACTGATGATTTAAGAGGAGACACCCAAGAAATAATGTAAGGTCAACTAGGCTAGATACCCTGAGGGGCGGGGGGGAGGGGGGGAATTGGGGTATGGAAAATTAAAACAACTACCCTTTTTGATCTTGTTTTTATATTAGAAAAAACCCTCTTTTATCTCCTCCCCGATGCAGAGTATGAACAATCTTTAAAGTATGCACAAGACACACCAAATTATACTTAGTTCACCCTCACTGGGCTACATCCAAGGATCAAACACTGACAGTGTGCCGATGTACCAATACCACTATAAGATCACTTCTGTTTACAAATTCTAAGAAGACTCACTATCCCTCCTAGTTTACAAACACTCATGATTTGAGAACTGACTACTCTATCAACTGATGTGATCTCTCCGCCTCATCAGAATATCCACTCACAGTTTATAGACCTATAGGTCTCTTCATTACCACTAATGAATGAATCCTCCAATGTACCTAGATTCACTATTAATGTTTAATGTTCATCCACTTATGAATACCTCTTTTCCCCTGAACACTGGGCAAATCACATTGGAAGCACATTCACAAAGCACCCTACTTTCTAAGGCTCCAATTTTCGAAAAGTTCAAACAAACCATTATGAATCTCCTGCATTTTCGCAAAGTACTCTCTCGAAGCACTCTTTCAAAGCCCAAGTAGCCATAGGGGGACATCCCTCGCGAAGATCACTAAGACAACGCGGAGGTCGCAACTTTCACAGAGCTAAATTAACCGTCGTGACGCTCTTCTTCTACGAAGCATAGTGCCTTCGTGAACCAACATCGTGAGCCAAGAGAAAATGATTTTCTTCCAAAGCTCTCTCTACTTCTACTGAGGGGGTCAGAGTCTATTTATAGGAAATTCCACCAACACTTGAACCTTATGCATGAAGTGAATACCATTTCATCTCAAATCTCGAAGCTCCAATGTTCCTGCCGAAATTCTCTCAAAATCACAAAGCACCATGGAAATGTTTTGATCCCAGAGCTCATCGTAATCACGGAGCATTCCTTCATTTTCTTCGTGCATTCTCCGTGAAGTTCCACTAGAATGCCATGAAGCACCATTTAGAATTCTCTTCACCTCCATAATTCTCTTCAACTCTACCATTCATGAATATCTTCATAATTGTGAAGCATCACCGTCAACATTCTTATAGTATTCTTGAAATCCAATCCATGAAGACTATCATCGCAAAATGGTACCACCATGTATATATTTTTTTATACCACCTCCAGACCATCTTTTCATTTTTCATTTTTCTTTGTCAACATAGATTGTCAACAAAATCTCTGGAACATGACAATTAACCATAGAAACCTGCTTTTTCAACAAACACAATCAACCAAAAAATGCTGCAATGTTACCTTGAGAAAATTTTTCCCAACATATAATAATGAGGAGATAAGGAGGACTCATACCATATCTCCCTATGGTTTTTCAAATGAATGGGGTTGGGAGAAACCCCCTTAGGGTTTCAGTTTTAGAAGGGGATAACATGGAATCTAACATTTTAGTGATTCTTGGAAATCTTCATGGTTTACCAAATCGTGAACCAGTCATGCACACCTTACTATAAAGATAGATATGCCTTTCTTGGTTTGGCTATATGTTTTGGTAAACCAGGTTCCAATAATTCTATCATATCTTTAAATAAAACCATCATCACATGGGATACACCCATCGTTTGGGGAACCACACACAAACCATGAAAAATAGGGTTTTCAAGATTTCATACACCCATGAATTCTTATTTCAAGGTTTATTATAATCATTTGGAAGTCATATGCCAATTCTCAGACACCCAATTAGTCGACATAGTTGCTATTTAGACTCATACAATATGAGACAAATTATGCACTACTCATGCAAGGAAAATTGTTCAAAGAGGAGATATATTGAAAATGATCCTTTGATTAAGTATTCATATAGTTTCCCTCTAAACTGTACTCACTAAATGTGAATAGAGAAAAAAATAGACCAAAACTCCAAAAATGAATATTTTCATTAGGAGATTAACACAAAAACAAAATAAAATATCAAAACCAATGAAATATAAATAATAATAAAGAAAACCGCAATTGGGGTGTGATAAGGGCAATGATCCATAATTCATTTGTAATGAATAGGAATCAAACACACCTTAATCCGATAAAAAATGTTACTAGTATGACTCAAAATGCATGTATTTAATTTAAAAAAGACATTTTAGTTAAAAATGCATGTCACTCACTAAAACACTAGAGAACACATTGATATTAAATTTATACTTTAGGAAAATTATCTTTATATCATTTCTGAAGTGCAGGAATTAGCTACATGTGATTCTGATATACCATCTAACCGATATGACTCTAAACCCATGTTTTAGGTTAAAAATGAGATTTTACGTAAAAACATGTTTTGGTCACCACATAACAAGAAAAAATACTCTTATTTTCATGATATTTTTGTAAAATCATCCATAAATCATTTTTGATGTTTATAAATCTGTCACATGTAAATTCTACACACGATGTGGCCAATATGACTCAAAGTGCATGTTTTCATTTTAAATTGATGTTTTATATTAAAAAATATGATGGATACCTAAAACTAAGAAAATATTCTCATAGTATTCATAGTTTGGTATAATTATCTATAAATCACTTATGATATATATGAATCAACAACACATTAATTCGACACATGGTGTGCCCTATATAACTCAAGGTGTATGTTTTCAGTTAATAGTGACATTTAATTAATTAATTATTTGATATTTATGTTTAATTTTTTTTCTCTATGGTATTACAATCATAATTTTTTTTATATAATCACACTTTTTTCTAAAGTTTATGTAGTTTTTTTGACAACTGGTAGCATGATCAGGCTCAATTGGGAAAGGATTGGAGCCCAAAGGCAACAAAACATTAATGATTTAAAATTCTATACTATCTAAGAAAAGTTTTATATTCCAATGAAAATGTACGAACCGATGTTTTAAATGATTTAAATATAGTTTTTGTTCTTGTTTTTATGATGTAATTTTAATTGAAACTAATTGTTTTATTTTTTGCACAGTGTGCTATAATTTTAATAGAACATCACCGCAACATGATATTGTGGTTGTTCTATAAGAAGCGGATGTATTTTAATTTATGATATTTCATGACATACATATTAATAATAATAATTTTCGATCAAGGCTATCTCAACCATTATACCATGTGTTTAAGGAAATAGTTTTATTATAGTGTTAATATATTAGAAAATAGTGTATTTAAGATTTAAATAAATTGATAGATTTTGAATATATAAATAATAATAATAATAATGTATTTTCATTTTTTTAAAAGATATTTTATTTTATTTGAGAATTATGATTTTTTTTATTTAATATATAAAATTTTGGTACGATTTTTAAGAATTTTCCGGACCGATCATACACATAAGAGAGAGGGAGAGAGGGAGAGATATTTTTTTGAATTTTATAAAAATGTTTCCAAATATGAATATTTATTAAATTTTATTACCTTCCACTTTTATAAATGATGTCAAAGAGTGCATCTTAGAAGCCATTTCAAAAAATTAGGGTGATTGTATGATGCTTGATGAGAGTGTTGACTATCTCTTCTGAGATTGGTTTTCCATGAACTTGATTAGTCCATGGAGCAAGAAGGCGTGTTTCAACATTAACCCACTTTCCCCGACATTGATAACTAGAAATATCCCATCAAATATCATCTTCATCAACATCCCTAGATAGTGGGGATCAGGTTCTGCTGCCTTTAACTACCAAAATGATACAACATTGAACCCAACATTCTTGGAGGGTAAACTGTCTCCTTCCATCACACCCAACCATATATTGGCATCCCCTCAATACGAGAAAACATTGACTTCCACCCAATTCTTATGGATTACACATCCTATAGGAAGGAATTCCTCACAATGGTCATAGAACTAGATCCAAACATAAAACCCAAATTCACACATTTCCTCACAAGGAATGTGTTTGAAGGTGTACATAGTACTAATTTATGAAGCATTGAGCTGATCATGGAAATAATGAAGATGATGGTGAGTTTGCATATGATAAGTCCAATATAATTTATAAATTGAATCATGATACTGAAGCATTGTATAATGAGAATAAACTAGAAAATAGAGAATTTATATAGTGATGCTATAAAACCATAGTATTTGGGTTGTACTGAATTTATAGTTTTACGGACGATGTTAATATTGATTAACAAGGTGTGGAAAATAGATAGAGTGACATGGTTTTACAAAGATGATCAAAATATTGAAATACAAAACTCCTAAAGACAACGAACACCCTAATTCACATTACAAAATAAATATAATATTATGCTCTATTGGTTTAAGGAATAACAAAATACATTCATTCCAGAATAAATGTATGCAATATAAGAAGGAATACAAATATATATTAGAGTTTCCTAAATGTGAGGAATTATGGTATTTGTTGAAATAAAACTCATTGAATTATTTATCAGTTACATATACTTATGTTATAGAAATTTGGTATCTTTCTATAATTCCTTAACTGAAACATTTATTTTAAAATTCAAATGGTAGAAAAATGATAAGGTGTTATGAGAATGAGTGGATATGTGATGGAAAATCACATTATCCAATTGATTTTATATCGTTTAAGAATGTTTATCATGAATTTCCAATATTTGAAAATAATGTTAGAAATATTTACCTTTTACTCTGCATAGATCGATTAAATCCATACCGAAGATTTAATAGTACACATAGTTCAAGACCTATTTTATTGGTAATTTTCAACTTATCTCCTAAATTTTTTATGAATACAAAATATTCCATGTTGAGTATAATGATATTTGCACGAAAATAGTCTGGAAATGATATTTATGTCGTCATTTCACCTTTGATTTATGATTTGAAACTTTTAGGGGAGGAAGTTATTAGGGTGTATGATTCTTCTAAAATAGAACATTTTCAACTATACGAAATGACTATTTTCAGTATAGATGACTTCCCTGCCTATCAAAAGTTATTTTGGTATAGTGTTATGGGGTAAAAATCTTGTTCAATTTATGAACAATAAACATCATATTATCAATTGGATAATGATGGAAAAATAGTATACATGGTCATCAAAAGTTTTTTTCTATGTGTCACTCTTATGGAAGATTAATAATTGAATTCAAAGGCTTTTATGAATTTGATATTTCTAAAAAATCTTTGTCCACTGATCAGTATTTTGATAGGGTGAAAAAAAATTATTTCTTATTTAGAAATAGAAAATATATGGTAATGATAGAAATATTTGGATGAAACGATCAATATTTTATTGAGCTATCATATTACAAATATCTTGAGGCCAAACATAAAATTAATATCATGCATGTGGAGAATAATATCTATGATTTTTTGGATCATTATTAAATATTAATGGAAAGGCTAAATATGGGTTTAATACATTATTGGACTTACCCTCAATGGTAATATGTTTGGAGTTACACCCACTCATGATAAAAGGTGAACATGCATGCCTTCATCTTGTCACACATTATCCAAGTTGGAGAAAATTAGTTTTCATCAGTGTCTCCATGGTATCAAAGTGCCATAGGGTTATTCAACAGATGTAAACAAAATTATGTTGCTAAATGATATGATGTTGATAAGAAAAAAATCTCACAATTGTCACATCATGATGTAACAACTCTAACTAGTTTTATAGAATTATATATTACCCATTTGTGTCAAAATTAATATCATGAAGGTCTGTTATTTTCTTAATTCACTTTTTAAAAAATTATCTAATTTGAAAGCAATGAAAAAATTATAGAATTTTGAATTTTATATACTTTTTCACCTAAAAATACATTTTCTTAGATCTTTTTTCTGATATCATAGTGAATCGAATGGTGCATTTGGCGTGAGAAATAAATCTTTTTAGACCTATATATATATATATTATCATTTTAAAAGATATATGAATATATTTTAGAGATATGTTATGAATCCATATTTACCTTAAGCCTCTATTATGGATAAATATATTTTTAATCTGGTTACAAAGTTTTGTACAAGCTATTTACGTGCAATAGAGAACATGTTTTTGCCTATATCTTTCAATAATTGATTCTATTATGGGGGGAAAAGGATATGCAGCTTGAAAGGAAAATTGTTGATAAATGAAAAGATCAAAAAGGTAAATTTATGCATCTTTAATAGGATAAATGATGGGGAGTCATGTATAAAATTGCCTATTAATGTGTCAAAATAATGTTATCCAAAGAAAAAAGATATGTGGGTTTTTAAGGAGCATAAAAATATTGTTTTTCATAGTTTTAAGAGAAAATGTTTGGTATAATTGTTGCTTTATAAATATTGAGTTCTATGTTTAAATGTGATATGACGGTCTAGGTATGACATTAATGGATATACATTTAATATGAAAGATCATGAAAAATTAAGTGAAGATGTAAATAATAGTATATTAGTCTTCATAGAAAAAACTAATTTTTCACGTAACAATGGAAAAAACCCAATCGCTTTGTCAAGTGCATATTATAGTGTTATTTAATAAATTCCACACCCCAAAAATTCAAAAATAGTAACATTTTGTTCTAGAACGTGTATGGAACACCAACACATAGCATATAAAGGAATATAACTCAACGATACATTATCATATATTATCTTTTTTAAATAAATTTAACATAATATATAGATTCAAATGCATGCAAAACTGATTTAGTTGGTCTCATACATAATAACAACGTTCTTCGACAACATTCATTACTAGCAAGCCAATGTTTTACCAAAGAACAACATATTTTTAAAACATTATTATTTAATATAACATGATATAACCCATCCATTAAATTGGATGTTATGAATAATATTAAATAACTTCTAAAAATATAAGTTTTAATTCATTGGTTACCAATTAATTATAAATTAATATTAAAACCAATTAAATATAATGAAAATGATTTTATAAAAAATTATTTTATGCACCCAAGTGCATTTTATCTTAATAAATTAAATTAATTACTATTAATGATGTATATTAATTTAATTTATATTTTATATATTCAATAAAATGTTTTTACATTAATTTTATATATTTTATTATAATAATATAATAAGAATTCCAATTTATGGATAAAAACTGTATTTTTCTAAAGGTAATTTCACCGCCATTTAATGGCACTGTTATTCTAAAACTAAATTTTGATAGTTTTATAAATTTAATTTTGCAAAATAAACATAATTTTTGAAGGTCTAATTTTAAAATTATCTTTGGGTAAATGTTTGGTGTTTTTTAGAGAAGATTCATTTTTTGATGAATAATGGAAAATACTAAATTTTAATTGAGAACAAACTTTTCATCAAAATAATCTATAATACTAAAATATATTTTTCATTTTTTTAATTTTTAATTGGTTTAATTATGAATCAATTTCTCTAATTAAGGTCCTTGGAATCATTTTTATATTTAACTTATATATAAAAATATAGTAATCATTTGAACATTTTTCACTTTATAAACTTGTTGTTTCATCCTATTTGTAGAATTAATTTTACATTAATTTCATACTCTTCTATGATTAAAAATTAGAGAAATGGATTACATATTGTGAATAGGAATAATTTATAATTAATTTTTTTCTATAATTATTAATGATAATAGTTAAAATTAAGCTCGGTGATTAAGAGAAAAATGAGTTTACAAAGGGACTACAATTTAATTTTAAGTGAAAAATAACCTAGAAACATGTAAAACCCCATGGTCCAAACATATTTCGGATATAATGTATTTTTTTTGCAGATGTTTCAATATTTTAGGCACATGATGTTAGGGATAGCTCCCAATAGATTTTACCTTTTCGTATTTATAACAATGCCACTCCTCCTCCACTATAAAAGGGTGCTCACTCCCCAACTTATTCAGACAACTAAAACCATTTGTATATTTTAAAATCTACCAACATTTACTCCCAACATCCATACCATAATCCTAGAAGATTTTTTTTGTAAATTAAGTAATCCATTAATGATTTAGGTATAAAATGAATGGAGTTACCTGATGAAGATGTAACATTCATTGAGGATCACTTTTGTTTTATTTCTTCATAAAACACTTTAAATTATTTTTATTTCTTCCTTGTATAATAACCCTAATATATTAACAATATTAAGATGTTTTATGATATGTTTACTACCAAAAACATCACACCCCTTCATAAAATGGGATAAACAATCACAGTTTGTGTGTACAGAGGACAACTGCCTCACGAACCAATGTCATTTGTTCTTCCACTACCACCTTTCAAGGTTTGGAATAATGATTAATTTATAGTATATATATATATATGATATATATGATTTATATAATGATATTATTATTATTTAATTATTATATCACCCACATCTTCATGCTTTTTAATTTGTGAGAATATGAAAACATCGTGCATGTGTACGATAGACTACAACAACATAAAGCAACGTGACTCATTCATACTTTACATGGAATGTATTAAAGATGGGTTTAATAAAAATATATGATTATATGAAATAAAAATTATACTTTAATAATAATATACATATTTATCATTTATTTATTATTCTTCTAATATGATAATAATACGGAAGGAGGGTTCATGCTTACATACGACCTACCATCTCTATGAATTTTGCATTCCATTACATATCATTAAAATTTATGGATTAATATAAATACATATATAATGAATATATATGATATTTAAATAATTTTTAACATTGTGTATATTATTGAATCATGATCTAAGTAAAATTAATAAAAAATAAAGAGTGAAAACATTCTAGAAAAACAAGGCAATTAACACCCGAAACAATGAACATAATAATAGATTATTAATAAAAAATTTATAATATGTTAAAAAAGTATTATACGTGATATCATAAATATTATTATTTTTCTTTTATAAGTTAATATCTTGTGTAAAAACCCTATACAATATGATAAATCAAGTATGAAAAAATAAAGCATGAGGTGAGGGTTTTCATCTCAATTTCATTTTATTGTGGCATATTGTAATGTTACATGATTGTTTCATTAATATGGTTAATATACTACCCATATAAAATTTAATTTCATTAATTATTCATTATTCTAGGTATTTTGAGTTTTGATTTAAATTATTTCATCTAAGGGTATTTGAACATAATGTTACGAAGTGGTAAACAAATTTAATAGCTCAATTCATTTTCATTAGGTTATATTAGTTCCCCTTTGTCAATAATTTTATATAATTATTTATATAATTACATTTTAATATCTATTTATGAATTTTTTTTATGGAGTTAATGTTTATACACATAAAACATTCATTGATTAATTCTTACTTCAATGTTTTGATCATTTAAGGGTTTATATCACAATCTCATTCTAATTGAGGTTGTTTATTCCTAAATTACCATTAAAGTAAATTATAAGAAAATTCTTTTATAAAACCTCTAAATTTGTCCTACTCTATCTATTCATGACATTTTCAAGTAATAGAACCATTTTTACACACATTTGTACTTATATGGATTTACAAAATGTATTCAATAAATTCCGAATCCATTTCCCTCTCTAGTTGGAAATCTATTTTGTTATAAAATCATATTTTCTAAAATTTTTATAAATTTTATTTATTTTACCTTTTCCAAATTATTTATTACATTATAATTAACCCATCATACATTTTTACAAAAAATAATTAAAAGTAATATTCTTTTTTCTTTCCAAGCAATGCACTTTTCAGACATTTTAGAATGAAAATTGAATTTTATTCATACATTATTTGAAATTACCCCATTATTTATTTATAAATTCCATTGAAATTTTATAAAGTTATTTTTAATGAATTTTTTTTTAAAATTTATTTTAATAAATAAAAAATATCAAAATGAAGAGGATATTTTCCTAAAGAAAATATTTAATGATATTTTTATTGTATTTAAATTTATAATCAATTAAAAACCTTATTCTTACTAAATTGGGTATATGTTATATTGATACCATAATTATTATTTCTATAGATGGTTTATGTTTAATTTTTACTAAATATAGTGTTAAAATTCACTTCTTTGATTCTTTTTTATAGCCCCATTGAAATATTCACTAGGCATTAAATTTTCACTAATTATCCACATCATTTATCATGGATATACTTATATTTTAAACCGTATATCATTTATTTATATAGGTATTATCTTTTAATGTTATTTTATCAACTAGGGTAATATTGATAATTTTGTATCTTTTACTCAATGGTGATATTTGTTAATAAGTAATATTAATTCATGACTTAAATCGATTATTCGATATATGAGGAATGACTTAGACATGAAGTGATAGGTGGGGCCAATTATAATATAGCCACTAAATGCAACAATAGGTGTCATGAAAAAAAATAATCTAAGCTAGAATTAAATGGGTTATTACCAGTAGGTCATACCATCTAGTGAAAGGACTTGATGGTAGTGATTTTAAGTGCTAGATACATAAAGACCAATAATAAAGCATTGTCTACATTTAGAATTCAGTTATTATTACCCATAGGATATTAAATTTTAAAATATCTATGGATTCATTTCATTCTTATATTATTGATTAAATGGAATGTGTGTTCAGTTATTTACCTTTCCATATTGATAGTGCCTTATCTAGTTATTTAAATGGATGGTGTGTTCAGTTATTTACATTTTCATATTAATTGTGTATTACTATGTTCTTTAAACATAATGAGTGTTTAGTTATCTAGATATAAATATTGATTATTCCTTATCTATTTATTTAAAATGAATATATGTTCATTTATTTACCTTTCCATATTTATTTTTATTATTGATTCGTGATATATTTCATTGTAATTAACTCTCACTAAGAATTAGAGATCTACCTTATTTTGTTATTTCCCTATGATACCATAAGGTTTACTATGATAGATATATAAGGATACACTACGTGGAATAATTCTAATCTCAAAAAAAGAAATAAAAGTCTCTAATTTTGTGTATTCAATGTTAATATAGGAATCATGTAAGCATCTATTTTACCGAGACTACTAAATTAATCTATCCTTTGAGATAATTTTTCATGTATCTTATGCTAATAAAATGGTAGCTAGTACCAGCTATGGGCTTACTAGGGTAAATTCACTACAATAATTATTGTAGGTTTATTACATTAAATTTTAAATTTTAGTGTTTAATTTCAAATGGGTTATCAATAAAAAAATTTGACAGAAATGATGAATTTAGTAATACAGTAGTTAATATGAATAGATTAGAATAAAAATATGATATTTTTATCATATAAACACATGAAAAAAACATTTTTATATTAAAAATTATTTCAATATGTAGTGCTCTATCATTTCATAAGAAATTAATTAGTATTTTGGTGATGAAAAAATTGATGAATATGCTGATTTATGTGAGATCCTTAATTCCTAGGAGCGATTAATAGAAAATATTGATAGACATGTTGTAGACATGGTTTTTTCCATATAGAAATATTATAAAGATGGAATTTGGGAAAAAATCAATTAGTAATTTCTTAATATTACAGTTTACATATATTTATTTCTTTTTAACCTTTTAAAAAATTAAAAAATGTTAGACATATTAGTTTCAATTACTTTATTGAAACCCAAATTATAACTAAGAAGTTAAATTGTTTGTTTATATTAATTTAATTTTGGTTAGTTTACCTGTTTACCCTTAACTTATGTATTGTTTGATTTTATGAAAAAATAAATAATTTTAATCTAAAATGTAAAATAAAGATAAAATATTATATAAAATATTATGTTAAAAGAATATTAAATTTGGTATAAAAATGGTGTTATACATTAGAGAAATTTTTGTATTCATATATCATTTTTTGGATTTTTTTTCATTCAATTATGATATTTCATCTCTCCTTAATTTTTTTGAAATTTAGTTAACTATTTTAATAAATATAAATAACAATGTGTTTAGTTTAGTTGAGTTTTTGTTTGATTAGTTTTCATTTTTTATTTAATTTTATATATAATTGTAGGATTTGTATAATTATGTACTAATTATTTGTCACATTTTTTGTAAGATAATGGTAGAATAAACACATGATGAATCGCAAACTTATGGGGAGGACCGTACACAAACTATTATAGAGGTTCCTCCTTATACGTCTGTGCATGATACATCTACTTCTACAAGGAAAAAGAGTTTGAGGGTTGGTAAACTTGGCCAAAAATATTTCCCAAAATTATTTGTTTCCCATTTCCAGGACTAGTGGGATGAGCCCATATGGGGCCTCGCGATGGAAGGGTTTCCCCTACAACACCTTCCTCTCCACTATATCGGATCAGAGCTCTCCTCGACGCCTTATCTCGATGTGTGCATGACTTGCATCCTATTCCAATTGTGACATTGTGAGGGCTCGTGACTCTCGGTGTTCCCACCATTTTATTCCTATTTCTGTCACTTCCTTTGATCTAGCTAGGGTTTCTTTGTGATGCGGTGTTGTCCAGATGTCGTGCTTCTGTTTCTCGACATGGGGGTGGCCATTGCGCTTCGGGTTGGATGTGGGTATGTTTGATGATCTGGTTCTGTGTGCAGGTATGAAGGCCGCGATAGGATCCGCAGATTTGTCTGTCGGAGAGTTCTTCTTTTGACATGTTTTGGGAGGTCCTCACTCTAGTGTTAGTTCGTGATTCTTTCTCTTCTTCTATGGTTTTGGTTTTGGGTCAATATGGTTATGATTTTTGGTTGAAGGCGTTGGTCTCTCATATGTTGTTGAATGATAAATTTGGTGAAGTGAATCTATTATGAGTTTTGATCTGTTTTCATGATGTGATTTGCATCATGGATGCTGATTTTTGGTTCAAGGGTGGATTTTTGATTGCATATGATTTGAGATTTAATGCTATTATTATCTGACAGGTATTGATTCTGATGGGATTCAGAGTAGTAGTTTTCTCCTTGTTTTAGATTTTGGATTCAGATGTTTGAGAGGGTATGGATTTTCCATCGGTTCCATGCCCATGAAGTCATGTGTGAGACTTCTTTTCATGAAGCAATGAGTAAGAGAACCTGATTTAATGATTATTATGATGGGTTGGATCACTTCTATGTAGTTTTGAATGTGTTTTTTTCTATTAATATTTTTTATTGGTGTGAGAGGAATGTTTTGAAGTCTTTTAAGTCATTTATAGTTTCTCATGTTTCCTAAAAAGTTACTGAATAATAAAAAAGTAATTTTCACCCATATCCAGAACCATAGGATACAATCTGATTTTAATGATAATCATATTTCCAGGGGTCGAAAGGATAAAAAAATTCGGAATGTTGTTATAATGAATGCTTGAGTAAAAATTAGTATTTTGATTTCTAAATGGTTAAGTGTTGACTAAGTGATTGTATCTCATGTATTTGATATTATTTTGGTAAGATATATTATTATTATTTTTCTTATCATGAAATGTTTTTACTAATATAGTTTTTTCCCTTCTATCAGATGACATATGATATACAAGATACTGGAGGAGCGAGTAAAAATATTTTAGGATCGGATTGTAATGGATGGAGGGATTTTGAATCAATCCTCACATTAGAATTCATTTTTGGGGGAATACAATAACAAAATTCTTCTAATATATATCCATTTCCTAACAAAGATAAATGGAAGCAAATTTTTGAAAGTAGATGATAAGAATCATTTTTGTTTAGTGTTTTTATATATTGGAGTTTTTTTTAAATTAATGGTCACATTAATGATTTCATTATTCTTTATTTTTATCAAACAAGGATATATAGTCAAGAGAATAACTCCAAAGAAATATACCCTCAAACATTATCTTGTAGAGGTTATATGTTATTAGAAGAACAAATGATAGTTAAATTTTCTTAAACTAAGATATGAGTTTTTAGGCTCAGTAGTTGTTGACCCTCCCCCCCCCAACTAGCATGAAAAATGGAAGAGGGTCCGGATGAGAAAAGAAGGGAAAATATCTTACAAAATAGTCAAGGGTTGTAGTTGATAGTATTGTAAGAAGTTATTTAAATTATTCATGTTATTTATGTTATGTCAAATATTTTAATATTGCGATTCACTATTAAATTTTTAATATTTACTATACAGGATTCCCTTGAGGATCAGAGCACATAAGATTTTTCCATAGTCGAGGGTTGGAATTACAATTCGTCCATGACATTGGGAAATCCCAAAAACCTAGGTCATGTATATGGAGACCCGATAGGTGTATCAGTATGAAAAGAGTCTTATATTTTTGAAACAGGTTCAATAGAGAATTTTTATATAATAAATATACATGATTTGGAATATAATGTTATATATAAGGGTTAAATGATGGAGGATATAATCAGAGCTTCTATAGTCAATGTTCGCATACATTTACATACAATTTTAGTATATTGATATCGTTCATCCACCTCTACCTATATTAATCACTCCACTACCTCCCACTATAGATCATTATCTTCCACCTCCAACTTATCTTAATCCTACACCTCCTCCTAATGAGTCTCTCATTTATTATGAATTATATGTTGAGGATTCCTAATATCATATTATTGTATATGGGATTATATATTATATTGAAGATACCATTCATCATTTATATATAAAGATAGAGAATATTAGGGTCACCGTACATGATATTATCGAATGACCAGTGAAAATACCCATTCTTATAGATGAGTTCAGTAGAGATGAATAATTTATCATCCATTTTTTAGTTTGTCCATCTATAAGTGTTCAACAAATTTCCACTGAGGTTTGTGTATATTATATAATTTATATAATATTGGTGTTAAATTTTTGGTAAAAATTTAAATTTATATATATATATATAATAAGAATACATTATAGTTAAAGCGATATTGTATTGATAATAAAAAAATATATAATGTTAGGACTTCAGATACAACTTCTTCTTCTATTGATAGATTATCAATATCTTCCCATTTTTTGTTGTATTTAAATGAAATTCCAATGGAAGATGAAATTTGTGGTCCTGGAATGACTGTTTGGGTTTTTAGAAAAGATATCAAGGATCTTATAACTTGAGTTGAGTTGGGCATCAACATGATGTTACTCTTTTCCATGTAACTTGATTATCAAACATATTTCAGTTAATTTATATTATAGATAATTTTATATATTATGTATTATGTATGTTTTAAAATTTTTATGCAGCATGATATGACATTAATATATATATTTAGGGACCCAAAATTTATTTTACCTATAGTGAGGGAAATGACTAATGCGGAAAGAACAATTTATATTGCTGAAATACTTTAAAAGAAATAATTTTTTTGTGTTGGACAATTCCATTTCTTCAAGAGTATGAAACATATATGTAATAAAGTATTATATATCCTAAAATAATAACCACTCACATTAAATTTATTTTTATATTGTTTTCCATTGGATTTTGGGTAGTTTTTCCAAGAGGGAAGACACTTTACTAGTTATGCTCAATCCATGGTGAAGTGTGGTATGATTTTCAGAATGTATTGAACAAGTAATTTTTAATATTTGAATTCTTCTATATATTATAATGGAATTTAATTCTATTTAAAATATATTATTTCAAATAGGGAGTATAATTTATTTATAGATAAAACAGGAATGTAGAGATCAAATAGAAAATATGTTAAAGAAAATGTTACTATTCATTTACAATTACTACATTTTCACTGTAAGTACTTAATGTGTTATTTTGAAATGAAAAATTATTTTTTAAAATAAGTTTAATAATATATTATTAATGGAATTTGGAAACTAATTTATATGATTTTTTTGAGCAAACTTCAATCGGGACACATACAATGTTTCAGAAGGTTAGATTTCATTATATACATCTCTTTAATTTTTCATTCGTTTTATTCAGAATACATGTTAAAAGATTTATTTTCAATTATAATATTTTTGATGACCCAATGACATATATTTTACAAGAGTTAATACAATAATAAAGTGAATGGGAAAATTATTTTAGAGGTTATATTGGGTTTTAGTTTACTGGTTTTATATATTGTATTTATCAGTGCTAAAAAGAACTGTTAAGATGAGTCCTGTTGAAAGGCTCAACTTTTGTCAATGATAAAACAAAAGCACTTATAAAATCTCCCATTATTAGAATTTTTTTTGTGATAATAAAGATCCCCTTTATGTGTGATTTCTTTAGTGCTTATAAAATTTGAAAAAATTAAGTGCTCGCTACCCACCTCAAACAACTCCCACTCCCACGTACAACCCTCTTTAAGTGCTCACAATGCCCCCTTTTAGCACCTTTTTATTTCCTAGCTTCATTATCACCCCCACACATTCCTAGAATCAATCCTTTTACCTCGCATGTGAAATCAGAACACCTTCACCCCTTCACCGAGCTTGTTTTATTATATATTTTATGATATGTATATTTATTTATATTTATTTATGTAATTTTTATGTATTGACATATTTATCTATATTTGTATAATAATTTATAAATACATTTATAAAATATATATTTTGTGTGTGTATGATATATATATATATAATCACGTATCTTTATTTAAATATATTATATATTACCATTAAAATATATATAGTGGAATATATATATAAATATATACCCATTTATATATACACACATATGTATAAAAAACATTATATATACCTTTATATAAGTATATATATATACATTCAAGAATATTTTTATTGTATTTTTTTGATATTGTTTTAAATAAATGGATAATAATTATTTCCATATGATTTAGAGAATTTTTTTAATACATTTTCAAAATATATCTATATAATTTATATTTAGATATTAATTTTATACGTTACATATATATTTATATGTTTATACATTTACATGTTTATTTATAAATCTTTATATATAATTTATCATTTAAATGTAAATATAAATTTCAATATAGTTCAGTCAGATTGTAATTATACTTGTCAACAACAACTCTAAATTCAAACCACATTCTATAAGTACATTAAATAACTTTGAATACAGTTCCATCCATCGAAATATGAATATGATTACATTAACTACTATTTGCTGCCATGATGCCTTCCCAAAGAGAAAAAGTCATAAAACATCTTTTTACTGTCGGCTCAACCATTGAAAGGTTGTTGAATATATGGTGATAATTTTTCTATATCCTTTAAATGTGACCTCCTTGGAGTCATGCCAGAATTTGGGTCTCCCAATATTGGTTCAATGAAAACATTATCCACTTTACCTTCTGGATACTCATTGAGTTCCGCTACCCCCCCCTCTTCTTCAATACATTATCGACAAACCTCCAACACATTTCTATCCCCTTTATCTCCCCAGCTTCTTCAACATCATCTATCTCCTCTACTTCCTCATAAAACTCCTCTGAATTCTCATCAGAATCTCTATGATTCTCTATTTCCTCTTCTCAGACATGATATAATATGTCCACTTCAATAGTAGAGGAACTAAATAAAAAATTACCTTGAACTTGAAGGATTTCATGAAGGTTCTCATAGACAATTTTCATATATTCATCATTCAAAATATTGATATCGTATAAAATATAATGGTGAGAAAAATGTGATTAACATATATGAATAGAAATATTTCTAATTAAACAATCCAGATACTACTATATGGGAATTTAAAAGGAGTGTTTCAAATTAATTAATATCAGTCTTATAAAAATTAACATAGGGAATTCCCAATTTAACACTAGGAATCCAAATTTTAAAAATAATATTTTATAATTGAAAAATAATCCTTACAATTGATCATTTTAATCTTAGTGACACTAAAATCCAACATTTTTGCACGAATATTAGAGGTTTTAACATTGAATGTACACATCTAAACAGAATGGTATTTTTAATGAGGATTTAAAGGCACTTAACATCAATCTACATGAAATTAACATTGACCTTCCACAATTTAACACCTGACACCCAGATTTTAACATTGGGGATCCATATATTATTGTTAACAGTAACATATAAAAATATAAATGTTTTTAATTAAACAAAAGACATACTAACAATAAAATTATAAATTTTAACACTATAATTCCATGTTTAAACACTATACATATTCATAATCACATATGGGAATCTAAAAGAAGGATTTCAAAACACAGAACTTTATGATTTCAAAAATTAAAATAGAGATTCACCAATTTAATAGTGATAGTACAAACATTAACACTAACCCTATTCTATTTTAACAAAAACATTTTAGACATGGAATGAAAGACTTTTAATGGATCATTTCAAATTGGTAATTCTAAAATACAACATTTTGACACTCTAATTCGGGGTTTTAAGACTATAAATAGACATCTAAAAACATAAAAAATTAATGATGATTTGATGGAATTTAACATCAAGATCTCATAAATTAATGCTGACCATTCCCAATTTAACACTCAAAATCAAGAGTATGACATTGAAAATCCACATTTTATCTTTAACAATGACAGATACAAACATGAATCCTATTATTTAAACAGTCATAATACTAACACAAAAATTCAAATGTTTTACACTATAATTCTAGGTTTTAACACTAGAAATACACATAGTAATATATTAGCACATTAAAGGAGTATTTTAAAGTACTTAACATCAAGCATACGATAATTAACACTGATGTTTCCAAATTTAACAATAAGCATCAATATTTTAACACTAACCCTCTAGGTTTTAACATTAACATTTTAGACATTAAAAGGAAGAATTTAAATTGAAAATTTCATAGTTTGTAACACAAAAATCCCACACTTTAACTTTATAATTTGAGGTTTTATCACTAGCAATACACATCTAAACACATGCAAATTTTTAATGAGAATTTGAAAGAATTTAACATCAAGAACCCATGAATTAACACTTACCAACACCAATTTAACAATTAGAATCTATATTTTAACATTTTGAATCTACATTTAATCTTTTACCATGGTAGATAAAAACTTTAAACTTCATAATTAAATAATCTAGATAATAACTAATTAAAAAATACCGAACAAAGTTAAACATTTTTAGAACATAGTAATAAGGCAACTAGGAAACCACGGACCTTCTTCTTTTTTTTCCTTTATATATCTACTTATTGTACTCACTCATCTCTCAAACAAGATCCATCATAAATAAATTGGACCAATTCCATTCACCGACATTTTTGATATAAACACACAAAATCATAATATTTATTTTATTTTTAAAAGATCTAAAAATAGGATTTATAATTGTCCCCAATATAAACAACATATTGGTTTTCGCAAATTCCTTTTCCCTTAACCCCCCAAAAATCATTTTCTTTAATCCAGTTAACTTATTTCCAATGTAACAACTCTTAATTTAATTATATTTATCACTACCCCTTTCATAAAAAAAATGTTCTTCCTCCACAAGGAATTCCTGTATCATCCTAGTTTCGGAAGCTTCCCAAAGGTTCCCCATACTCAGTTGGTTATATGGCCTTAAGCACATTTCCCCAAATTCTAGAGGATGCAGACTACCAGTGAGGGCCTTGTGTGTGATAGTGGGGAAACTTTTCCCTAATTGGAAGAGTAAAACTATAGAAATAAATAGATAACAATAGTATAAGAAATAATAATACCATAAAATAATAGACAACAGAAGACTGAAGGAAATAAATAACTGGAGTACATATATAAATGATGTATGATACATATGTCTAGGAAAGTAGCCAAACAAATCAAAATGTGGTAATATAGTACAAAACCAAAGTACCAAGAAACCAAATAAACTCCAACTGAATCACAAGCCTCAGCTATTTCCCATGCTACCCACCTCTATAGTAATCAAGTACCTGATGTAGATGGATGCTTTCCCTTATCTAGACCTACAACAATATAATCTTTTTGGGACCAAAAGCATGACCCAAACAGCATGTGAGATGAATCCTAGTAGGAAACCACCCAAAGATATATTCCTAGTAGTGAGTGAATATATATGAGAGGCAATAAGAAAATAAAGCAATAAACAAGAATGTATCAAAAATTAAACATTCTTACAGATTCATTTAAAAAAAATTACATTTAACAATTTAACCAACAAAAAACAAATACAAGCAAACCTATGGAAATGTTCTCACAACCTATCCCCTTTGGTTTAGAAAAAAGTTCCAGTAACCCACTTGGTAGTTCTCACTGCCTATCCACTATAGTACAAAATACAAGTTAGGATGTAACAAAGACTATATGAGGAAAAACTCACTGTCAATTCCCCTACTGTCATGTGTAATCATTGACTCTCTGAAGAAGCACTCACCATCAATTCCCCAAATAATATTTTAGCGGTAAAATACATACACTCTGAGGAAGAAATCAATGTCAATTATTCCTACGGTCCCGTAATGTTAATATAGACACTTTGTGGTACACTCAATGTCAATCCCCCCTCTGGTCTCAAAGTGTGATAATTTTAATAGAAACTCTGGGAACGCCCTCAAAATCAATTTCCCCTACGGTCTCACTACACTAGGTCCCCGCGGCCTCGTGTAAAGAAATCATGGGAAAATGATAATCAATATCCAAAGTAAACCTCAATGTTCTTCTTGGATAAATTAGCTACATGGTCTAGCACAACATATCAGAGAAATAATCACTCCATCCGAACAACACTAGGAATTTAAAACACATCCATAATAAGGTAAATAAACCTATTTACAATCATAAATCCTCTACTCAAGAACACAAGGCATAAGAGGCAATGTCAGGGCTAAAAACTATAAACATTCAATACCCCAAACAAGGGTATTGGGAAATTTTTCACAAATAACTGAAGGAATAACTACAAATAGGCACAATCCACCTACAACGGAATTATACAAATGATATATGTGAACCTCAGTACTTGAATCTCCCTAGAACATAGTAGATCTAAAATAACTCTAAAAACTTTCAACCGAGGATATCCTGTGAAAGAAGACAAAACATGAAATGAGACTATAGAAGAAGAAAAAGCTTACCGTGGAAATTATAAGGCAATCTATAGTGGTAGATTTAGAAAACGGATGTGGAGTCGGGGGCTCAGAGATTATTTGATGCCTATAGTCACTCTTGGATGAGGTAGATGATAAAGAAGTGTGTTCTTCAAATTAGACGTGACCCCGGTCCGTTTAATGAAAAAAAGAAATTACACATTGTGTCTTTTAAAAGCACATGGCATGTACTTTCCTTTACTGAGATCCACATTAAGTGGATTCAAGGTCATCCCACATGGCCATGTGTTCAGCTATTACATGGAAAACCCACTACTACCTGTGGAAACTTGGAACACGATGTGTACTTATAAGTACACAATGTGTATTCCTGAAATTTCTAGAAACCCCAATTTTTCACGAAAACACCAGAAAACTAGATTTGTACCTCAAAAAATTATACATGTTCTTACAAACTTCTTCCCTTAAATAAATTCACCCCCGAATTTCCCTTGCAAGGTAGTGTAGAATAAGGATCCTCGAACAACTCTATCCACTAGGATTGTAAATCAGTCTACCTCTCTCAAGTCTCATCTTGTACTCGCTCATGCTGCCATAGCTCCAATACTAGAGGAAAATACCATCCATGTAGAACCTATGCACTGCGATAAAAAATATAGATAGGATGCTCCCTGAATGATGCATCCACATCTAGGTTAACCTCCTTATGTTGAAAAACATGAGATGGGTCTGTGACGTAATTTCATAGATGATAAATGTTGGAGACGTCGTGTATAGCTTGGTACCTCTGAGGTAACTAAAGCTGATAAGAAACAAGCCTAACTCTCTCCAAAACCTCAAATGGTCCATCATATCTTGGCAAAAGCTCACCCTGTCTCCAAATCCTTATGTGTCCCAACCTCAGTGTGACACATAGAAAAACATGATCTCTGACCTCAAACTCTAGACGTCGTCTCTGTTGATCATCATAAGACATATATCGTAACTGTGCAGTAACCATCCTCTTCCGAATGGACTCTATATTATTCGTGGTCTTATGAACAAGATGAGGTCCCAACATAGCTGCCTCTCCTACTTCCAGCCAACATATGTGTGATCGAAATATCCTACCTTACAAATCCTCATAAGGTGCCATATGAATAGTTTCTTGAAAACTATTCTTGTAGGAAAAATCCACAAGAGGTATGTGCTTCTCTGAAGATGCTCTTAAATCCAGGATGCTTGCTCAAAGCATGTCCTCAAGCACCTAAATCGTACGCTGAGACTGAGCATCTATCTAGGGGTGGTAAGCTGTACTCAGAAGTTCCTGTATACCCAAAGCCTTCTATAACCCTGCCATACTCGATAAGTAAAATGATAATCCCTATTTGAAACTATGGATTGTGAAAGTCCATGTAAACGTACAATCTATTAGATGTATAACCTTCCTAGATCTTGAAAACTGATGGTTTCCTTGATCTGTAAGAAGTGAAGAAACTTCCTGAGTCTGTCAATGACAACCCAAAATACATCATTCCCCCGAGGTGACCTTGGAAAACCTTTCATGAAGTCTATCTAGACATCATTCCACTTGCACTTGGGAATGGGTAACTACTACAAAATCTCTACTTGTCGATGATTCTTCACCTTCACCGACTGACAGGTGGAACACCTCATGAAAAAACCAGAAACATCTCCCTTCATACCTAGCCACGAATACTGACAGTGCAGATCTCGATACATCCTGGTGACACCAAGATGAAGTGCCCAAACTAAGGAATGAAAGTCCCACATTACCTCCTCACATCTGTCTACTGGCACCCACACACTCATATTAAAATGAAATATTTCATCCTCACCTACTGTCCATCCATGAATGGGGTCCTCTCCTAAGACACTCCCCTATTGGACTAGGCCTTCATAATCTAATAGATGCCTCATTCGCACTCGATCGAGTAGAATAGAGGTAAAAATCATAGATTTACGAAGCATCAGCCCGTATCTGTCATGCACCTCCAAATGCATCTCAGAGAATCGAGAAATAAGATGCCACTCACTACTAGGCTCCTAAACTGCCTGTATCTGAGTTCTCCTACTGAATGCATCAGCCACTACATTGCCTTTCCCAGTCATGTAGGCAAGCTCAATGTCAAATGGATAAAGGTAGTCAACCCACCTTCATTGTCTTAGATTCCGATAGCACCGAGTGAAGATATACTTGAGACTTTTGTTGTCGGTAAAAACCCCAAAATTCTCTCCCACCAGAAAATGTCTCCCGTAGTGTAAAGAATGCACAACTACAAACAACTTGAGATCATGCTTCGAGTAATTTATCTCATGTGGTCTCAAATGCCGAGACACATATGCAATGACTCTATCCCCTGCATAATCACAGCTCCCAGACCGATACCTGATGCATCACAATAAATAGTATATCTCTTTCCTAGATCTAGAAATACTAGTATCAGTGCGACATTCAACCTACATTTTAGCTCTTGAAAGGCTGACCCCAAAGAATCCGACCACATGTTCTTTTCACCCTTCTTAGTCAGGCATGTTAGTGGCACTACTTAGTGTGAGATGTCCTGTATGAATCTTCTGTAGTAACCAGCCATCCCTAGAAAAATATTTACCTCAAAGAAGTTCTTCGACTACTCATAGGAAACTATATCTCTAAATTTATCTGGTTCTACTTATACTTTTGTCTCTGAGATAACATGATCCTTGAAATAAATCTGGTCCATCCAAATGTGGCATTTTGAGAGGTTAGCATATAATTGATGCCCTCTCAGTGTTCTGAAAATGATCTAAAGATGTATGACATGGTTGTGTAAAGTGTGAGAGTACACCAAGGTATCATCCCTGAAGACCACTATGAAGGAATCCATGTATGGATGGAATAGTCGGTTCATCAGTGCCATGAAAACTGCAGGTGTATTCATGAGACTGAACGACATAACCACAAACTCATATAGACCATACCTTCTCTGAAATGCTGTAAGAGGTATATTAGATGGTCTAACATGAAACTAATGATAACTAGATCTCATGTCAATCTTCAAGAACACCAAGGTTTCTTGAAGCTGATCAAAAATATCATCAATCCTAGACAAGGGATATCAATTCTTGACCATAAAATGGTTCGACTTCTGATAATCCACACAAAGTCGGAGGGTTTCGTACACCTTTTTCTCAAACAAGATAGGTGAACCCCAAGTAGAAGTACTGGGTTGGATTAAGCCTCTTTACTATAACTCCTTCAATAGTTTCTTGAGTTCTTGTAATTCTGGTGTATCCATCCTATTAGAAGAAATGGACACCAGTGCCATTCCTGGCATACAGTCAATAGAAAATTTCACCACTTTGTCCAGAGGAAAACATAAAAATTACTCTATAAAGAAATCCATGAAACGATCTAATATTGGAGAAAAGTCCAACAATGTTGTCCAATAGTCATCCAGATATATACTAGAAATCCGGGCAGTTACTCCTCCAAACCCATAATTCTTGGGTCCCGCTCTGTTCGCCTAGACATCCCATTTTCCGTGATGAAGAAACGATCCACCCACTGGTGATGTGAAACCCACCCTACGATGATTACAGTTGACAACATCATTGAAGTGAACCAATCAGTCCATTCAGGGATTGAAATCATAACCTATCATCTATAAGACATAAAGGTCCCATAAGAAGTGACACCCACCAAACTCGAGAAGGAACGCCTTGTACTGGCGTACACTAGCCGCTCTAGCCTCCAATGGAGTGTCTAGCATCAAGATATCAGTAGAAGAAAAGATAAAGAGCCCAAGGTTCTCCAAAATAGAAAAAGATATAAAGCTATGGGAAACCCCAGTATGGAAAAGCATTGAAGCTAAAACTAGGGCAACTAGGATCATACCTCAAACTATTGAGTGTCTGAGATCCTGCTCCTGTTGGGTCTGGTCCACCAAAAAATCCTGACCTACCCCACAACATTGTTAAACTGAATGAGATCCCAGAACTGATCCACCCTGTGGCTGTCAAAAACCCTGTGTCTAACCACCACAGAAACAACCTCCACCTCGGATGAAATAGATGGATGAACTCCAGTTCCTAGACTGATGAGAAATTGGTGGTGATACTACAGAACGTGAAGTCATAGAAGAACCCCTATCACCCACTACTGGTGAAAAGAATTGACCGAAGCATTGAAGATGACCAATCTTGCTACAATATCTACACTCTACTATGCCTCTTAGGAAATGTGGCCTAGTATAATCAACCTTCCCACACTGGTGTCATACCACCTGGCTACTAGAAGGTGCATCCCGCCTACTCGGATCTCCACGTGTAGACTCTCTACAGCACTTCCTACTATCATTCAGAGAAGTACCAACTCGGGATGTGGAACCACCATAGCCCACAACTACATAATTCCTTAGGTTGCACCCTATTTTCAATGCCTGGTTGACTATAGAAGTTATTGAAGTCAATACGAAGATGTTCATCTAAGCCTGAATTTCTTTCCTGAGACCATCCTCAAACATTATTTCTAGGAATAACTCATCTCCCCCTAAAAATGGAGTAAATCCATACAGATCTGTGAAGAGATAATAATACTCCATAATTGAAAGAGTAATCTGCTCCAAACTCATGAAATCTCAAGCTTGATAGGGCCTCAATGTGTCCGGATAGAAGCAATTGTAGAAGGTATACTAAAACTCATCCCAAGCCATACCCTGATAGCATCCAGCCTGTAGAGCCACATCCCAACATCGCTTGGGGAAATCATGAAGCATATAAGTAGAGTTTTTCTCCCTCCTTTTTTGACGCATCTCTTGATGCTCGAAGATAGAAAGTATGACTTATAACGACGTTGCATCCTGAGGACCCCCTTCCACGGTGAAGGTTGGGGGATGATGCTGCTAGAAAACCCGTATCTATTTCGCCATTGATGGGGTGGGATGCGGTTCTCCCTGGAGGGTCTGCATGAACCTCATAAATACCTCTTGGAAATGTACGCTAGCACCTATGTCTAGAATGATGGCTGGTGCAATGACTGGCACTACAGGAGGATCTGCTGGTAGTCCTTGGTACCATGCACCAATTGTGAACACCCTACTAGAGAAATAGATAATTCCTAAATGGTGTGGATGCATGGTTTGGTAAATGTTGTACTAAACCTTCCCCCCTCTTTGGAAAAAAGCTACCCTCGCATGAGTTGGAAATATAGTTTGAGGAACTATGCAATAACATTGAAAAATAGTTCTATCAAGATTATATACACCCATGCCTACATGTCACATGGTTTTCACTAACCAGACACAAGCTTTGTTATAGGTCTGAGTCACCCAATAATGATGCATTGTTACAATGGAGAATCACATGGATTTGGACAAATAATGCTATTACCATTAAATACAAACCATTAAAGAAAAAAATTAACAAAAAATTATCCTTTAATCAGGTAGTCGTAGTGTTTCCCTCCAAACCGCACACACGAATTGGGCACAAAGACAAAAAATGGCAGAAAAATAAAAAACTCAAAATTTTTATTAGAATGTAAACATAAAAAAATTGAATGTTAAATAACTAGGAAATTAATGAAATAATATAGAAAATAATGGTCAATTTGTGACAATATTCCCCTCCAAATAAACATTCTACCTGTAGAAAATCATCAAATCCAAAACGAGAACAAAACTGGAACTCTCAACTAAAAAAGAAGATCTTCTAGATCAATACCTATAATTGAAACCAAAACCAAACATAACATCCAAATCCAATGTTTCCTCTCAACATCACATGTCACACATTAATATAGAGAATAAAAATGAGATCCATAGTGGATCTCCCCGCTATTTGGGAACCTATAAACACATTAGCCAACCTCTAACCTTAGAAGGACCCAACCAAAGAAACTCAAATAGAACACCTCACTGAATCTAAATTCATATTTCCACCAGACACATTAATCTCCAACAATCACAAGAAAAATTATCACCCAAAACAATATGCATATATGAAATAAAATAATAATATGCTAAAGAAAAAACAGAACCAAAATAAAGGAAGGATGAAAAAAGAAAGGGAAAAATATAAATAAGGGGTTACATCAAATGATCAGGGAGGAAAGAGTGCAAAAATCCAGAAATCTTCTCGAATCCTTTTTCATCTATAGAGGTTTCACCCCGAAAAATTTCTAATGATGACCCTATTAAGTACACCAATAGAGGTCTTTAGAATGCTACAAAAAGATAGCTTAGAATACCCAAAATGAAAGCACTGAAAGCAAACATGAATATGGCCTTTCTAATTAGAATTATGACCTAGAAATAAAGACTTCCATATAATAGTTTCCTCTAGTTACCACTTCTCACTACTTGGGAACATTTAATATCACCAAGAGAATCTATACAACCAACCATGTTAGGATTCCCTCTAGAAACCATCTCGACTAAGAAATCCTCATCCAAAATAATTGTAAAAAAATCTAAAAAGAAAGAACTTTATCCCAAATCTATGGCCAAAGATCCCAAAAAAATATGGCATTTAAATGGATCACATATGTTATTTATGAAGCAAAGGGAACTAAATCCTTAAAGTGGTCAACATTCCCCTTTACTATTTAATAACCATGCGGAATACCCAAGAGTACTGCCACTTTCTTCACCTTCACCTCCCCAGGGATAAAACATTGAAAAATGTGGCCGTAAAGTTATCCCATGTAGTATCAACTTACAATGATAGTGGGGTGATCAAATTAAATTAATCCAAACCCAGTCACTCAAATAGTCACAAGAAAACTCTTACCCTCAGGTTTTTAGGGGTTTCTAAGCACCTGATAACACCTCTAATTTACTCAATCCGATCTGCATACTCTAATGTACCACGATCATCATAGAAAGTAGTAAAAAATTAAGAATATGTAATCTAAACCAATCCATTGGGATTATGGGTATAGTTACAACATGAAGAGACTCCTTAGAAACATCAGGACCTTTATGAGTGGCATACTCTCAATAACATGAGAACACAAAACCAAATCATTGTCAGACCAAATATTAACCAAATATCATCGAAGATAAAACCAAAAAAAAGACACCGAGATCATAAACCATGACACAACAATAAAAATAAAAAACAATACTCTTTATCAAAACCACCATTTCCATTTATAATTTGAAACCACTTTCAATTAAAAACTATTTCAAATTCACCTGTTTCAAAAAACAATTTTCAAAACCAATTTTCCACATCAAAGGGATCCCCCTTTATTGTTTCAAAATTCCAAAATATTATACCTTTCAATCCCACTCATAGAAACTAGAAACAATATAATATAATCACCCACATCAAAACCTCTAATATAGAGGACTAGTGTTCATGCATAACATGGGAACATGGTTTAACAGGCCACATTTTAAGCATTCAAAAATCACTAGATTCATATTTAACTGTGTACCCAGTCTCTACATTGTTTTATATGCCATGAAATCTTACCATGTGACACCATCTCACATCCATTATTATCCCCAAAAAACATTAAGAAACTCATCAAACTAGACAAAGCACCGTCAACATAAACCCAAAATCAAAATTAAAGGCCTAAACCCAATTATAATTGGAATCTAAAGGCTCAGTATGAGAAAGACATCATGAATAATTTTCTATTGCTACCAACCATGTCTTGAAAATCATATCTCCAGTCTACCTGACATCCCAAATAATAAATTTCTCCTATGATATCATTTTTTTCACATGCCATCCCAGGTTATCATTGAACTAGAAACCTAATCTGATCTGTGAAAAGGTTTGAATGGTGTCATTGGTCCTCATGTGATAAATAAAAGCATCAAGGATTCATAGATAATTTTTTTGGGATGATTTATCCAAATAATCACAATAATAAAAATACAATGCATAAATCACACGGTGGATTCAATAATCACAGAACATAATAAATACATAACAATATACAAAATAAAAAAATACAACCAAAATAGAACCAGAAATGATCTCCATGCGACCTCTTGGTTACAAACTATCATTAGGAGAACCCACTAAATGTGAAAATTGAGATAATAAGAAAAACCTATTAAATATATCAGGTCAACCTATATTAAGTGGAACATGTAGTGAGTGATCAGAAAACAATTTATTTGGAAAGAACTAGATAATCCGTAAGTTATCTTTCCCAAAGAAGTCTATAAATTTGAAATTTAAAATACAAGAGGAAAATAGGTTTGTATCTAATATACAACAAAACAGAACTTTCCTAAAATCCAATTTTGAAAAGGTATCGTGGATATCATTTAAAAACAAACTCCCATATCAAAATTAAGTTTTTGAAAAAAAAATTCTAAAAAGAAAACTACAACCCATATGAATGCATAAATAAGAAGAAACAAACTGAACACAAAAAAGAAGGGTATATATGAAAAATATAAAACATGTAAAGGAAGTAATAGGAGTATAAATATTCAAAAAATTAGAAGAGAAAGTTACCAAAGTTCCACAAATTGATAATGAAACGTACAAGGTACACGGCCATGGGAATGTGCTAAACATCTCAAGAGGAAACCCTGGACGTGCTCTATTTAGAGCCATCTATAAATGTAATATGCAGTTGGTAGTATTTCACCAACATGGATTCACTCAAATATCCTCACAACTATCTCAAACTCCGTAAAAAACAACCTCCCATGGGGAATATTATCAGTATTATACGGAACAAGAGGGTAACCTTCTGTTGACCCTGTAGAGGATAAATAGGATCCCATGATGATAATATAGGGGGGAAGTTAATGAGTTCATCACATGAAAAACATTAACTATAACCCAAAAATTTCAATTTTATTTCCTTTACAACTCTCCATCACCATCTATGCGATGAACCTCTCTAACTGGAGGACTAACATTAGGGTTCCCATCACATAGAAAACATTTCTCGAGTGCCAAACATGCCTGTAAATCTTAAGATTTATAAATCCTTTACAACAAAATTTTAATGGTCCCAACTAGGCCTAAGGTTTCTAAGAGTTTGGAATCACCTTCCAAATATATCTAAAATTATAAAATGGGAATTATAGTTGAAATCCAATACACTTTTTAAGGAAAAAAGACTTCATCCACAACAATTTAGAAAACTGACATATTCATTCATGTATTCCATTCAAGGGTATAAATGGGAATTTAGTATAATCTTTGAGAGACACACAATTCAAAAGTGTCAAACAAGCCTTTGGAGAAAACATAAAAAATACCACAATTAAAATCCCATTTTAAATCATTTGGAAACCAATAAACCCATTTTAATAAATAAATGTTTGTGATAATATACATTCTATAGAGTTTCTATTTATATGAATTTACACCTATATGTCACAAAGTAGATCTAGTCACCATTAAAATTGTCACCCTGCCTAGTCCATGGAATGGAAAAATGGGTATTCCCTATCTCAATGGGCTAGCACAAGTGCCTAGGTACCATAAATAATGGTTTAGGAATGATTTACCTGAGTAAAGAAAAATTAAACTACCAACAATAATAAATAAATTGAATATGAAAATTCATACCAAACGAGCCTTAAATAAAATTTAGAATTGAGTTACATTGATTTTGAAAAACCCCAAGAGGTCCAAAAATAACATTGAGATGTAAGTCTGACTCAAGAACTACTGTAGGAAAATAGGCAATCACCCCAAGAATTCTCCACATTCCCACACCCGGAAGAGAAGATAACAACCTGAACTTCCATCTCCAAGGACCTTTCCCTTTCCTATGTCAATCATTATCAAGTATACTTATACCCAAATGTGTAAGTAGGGTGTGGTATTAATACCAATAGAGTGGAACCCAAAATAACTTATGTGATAAAAATTTTCGGACAAAAAGATTTTAGGTATTTATAAAAAAGAAATTCTAGTAACAGTTTCTAAAAGATAAAACATTAAATGAAAACATTTTTCAAGAGGTAAACTTTGAATAATGTAAAATTTTATAAGAAACCTAGAATATATTTAATTTTCCAACAAAAAAAACATTGTATTCTGATGATGAGTACAATATAGAGAATGAACACTAGTCACTGGAATACCCCCATGCACTATCATGATGTGAGGACATAGGTACATCATATCTCAGTGTATAAATAATCATAAATGAGATAATTCTCATGAACTAGACACTATGAGGGGAACCCCCAATGTCTTAGTGATCCCCAAAAATCATCAATGTTTAGTTAGTGTTTTCATAATCAAACTTTCTATGTGAAACATGGACGATACCGCTACGAGATCACTAGTATACTTGTCCTAGTCCGCCCACCCAGATACCTAGGTTTCCCTATTTGTAATCAATCAAGTGACACTTGTCCTAAATTAACATTTGAATATAAAAATTCCATTTTAAAATAATTGAAACACCAAACAGACCACACCCATTTCACATAATACCATTTTCACATTCAAATTAGGTTTAACATCATACACACACCAAACAGCCCACAAACATGTCTCACACCTTTCCCACAATTTCACAAATCATATCTAAAATTTAGAAAAACATTCTCCAAATATTTTACATCACAAATAAACACTTTATATTTCAGAAACCATTTTTGATAACATACAACCTCAAAAATAGTACACATTCATACTTCCACCCTTTGTGTAACTTAGTAAAACATTTAAGATTTTAATAAAACAATTTCAAGAAGGAAAATAGGGCTTTGCACACAAAGTCTATTAAAAATACTTTTTATGGAAAAATTAACCCCAATAACATAGTAAAATAGAATTTTAAGCCCTGTAATCATTTTATAAACCACTTTCATATTTTATAAAATGTACTCAAATTATTCAACATGAGTTAGACATGAAAAACACACAATTTAAAAAAAATGACACTTTAAAATGAAACGCATATCCAATTCTATTAAAAATGTTTTTCAAACCATAAAAACGTAAGAAAAATTACAGGAATGTCAAGAAAGTAGGATAACTCATCAAAGAATTCATACATAGGGAATAACCTACCATAGATGTAACACCCTGATGTTTTTATAAAATATTTTATTTAAATGATTTTAATGTTTCAGTAGCCTTATTATCATTAAATCGTGAGTTTAGATGAACCACAATACTCCATTAATATAAAGTTACTATTATATTATAGCCGTTAGGTTAGTGGTAATAATTAAAACAATATTATGAAAACACATTTTGAATTTATTGGCTATTAATTATTTATAAAAAATATAAATCAATTAAGTATTTATATGTTTGAGTGAATTAATTTTGGTGTTTAAGTTAACGAGATATCTATGTTATAAACTAAATAAAATATTTTTGATATTATTCCAATGTATATTATAATCATAGGGTATGTATATAACCCTATTTTATATATAAGGACTTATTTTTTAAAGGTTAATTTTACACCTTTGAATGGAGAACCCATTTTAAATTAATATTTTGAAACATTAATAATTTATATATCACAAAATAAAGATGTTATTTTTATTTGCAATATAAAAATTTAATTTGGATAAATTTATGATATTTTTCTGATAACTTTCATATTTTGATGAATAGTAAAAATATGTGAAATTTTAGTTAAAAATAACTTTTTTCATTGAGAAAATTCATATAGTTAAATTTTAATATTAAATAGTTTTAAAGTATAAATAGAATATATTTTTACCATTTAATGTAATATATTTCATTAGAATTAATTTTATAGTGAATTCATAGTTAAAAACATTTAAATATCTTTTGAAATGTTTTAACTTTTAAAACCCATTTTCTCATTTTAACAATGGGATTAATATTAAAATAATTAATGTAAGTTTTTATTTTGAATCTGGAAGAATGGATTCCATATTTGGAATCATAATTTCCAAATTCTGTGAATACATATCATTTATTTTTGAAAATTATGAATATTAACATCCGTAATTATTTTTATTTACCATAGTTAATGGGTAAATATGGTAAATAAGGGTAAAAATATTACAATTTAATAGAATACAACTACCCTAAAATGTGTCATAATTCTATTTGATGAGATATTTTTGATAATGGGAATCCAGGGGTTGATTTTGGGCCCCATGAATAAACTTGGATGAGAAAATGTCATTTTATAAGAATAAATTTAATATGAAGATAATTATAACAAAAACATATATCTTTTACTAAATCGTATTAAATATAAGGTTACATAATTGATCTCTTTGTCTATAAATAGTAATTAGAAAGCTAAAAATATTATCTATATCATTTTATTTTGTTTCTAATTTTTATACATTATATAAATATATTTATTTATGAAACAATTATGATTTAGTGATTACCTCATAATTCATAACATAAAACATAAAACAATTTATTAAATTATATTAAATTTTGAAAAATCTATGATTTTAAAAAAATTTCAATATAATTCCAAATATGTCATAAAAATATTTTTTTGGGTCATTTGACCTGATATGTTAATTAAGTTAACCAATAATGTGTAAATAACATGATATCATGGTAAGATTAAAAAGGGTAAAATAAGGGTTAAACCAAAAAGATAAGGATAAAAAATATATTCCAATATGTCTAAAAATTATTGGATGATGTTTATTCTACCCAAAATAATATTATCTCTGAATTAAATATGTTTTGGACAAATTTTAATAGATATTAAATTTATAATAAAATAATATTTTGAGAGTTTCCTAAAGTGCCCCTCTCCTCTCTTATAAAAGGGAACCTCCTCCCTCTCCTCTTCACTCCATTTTGATCATGCAAGCTAAGACAAAGCTTCCTATTTCACTTATCAACTTCCCTAGTAACTTTATAGAGATTGTTTTCTTCTTAAAATACAAACTCTAGGCCCCCAATAAAAAATTCATAGGAGGCACATTGAGGAAGAGGAAGTATAGATACATACGAAGCATATCAGACCTAATGTTAGGGATACTTTTTCAATCTCATTTTTATCTGAGATTGTTTATATATAATTATTTATAGGGGTTATCATTGTCATCTATGTTGATGTTTTCTAAATATGTTATCATAAAATGATTACTATTATTCTATGAATGTTTGAAGTCATTTTTACCCATTTTTGAATTTTACTATATGGTATGTAAGGAATCTTTCTTATGTTTACCATATGAGGTACTGTTTGACATTTCCAGAAAAAGTACAAGGAGAGTGTTTTTTATCTTACAAGGCATGAATGGGTTTTTACATCTTCACGATTCCGTATTTTCCAGAATCTTCCTCTATACTATTTCAAGTTTATTTTCAACAAAATTATTTTCTTTTAAAATTGCACAGCATTTGGAGAAAAGAAATCATTTTTGAAGAAGAAATGGTATTTTCCTCAAGAACTATGTTCAACTGGTTTATCAAAATTATTTGTTATCAAATATGATACTATTTAAATAGGGTTATGTTTCTGTACAAATTATTACTATGATTTGATTGCGTCAATGATGTAATGGTATTTTATAGGGATTATGATGTGATGGAATGAAGTTTAAGAAAACCCATTTAATTTCATGGGTTATGATATGATGAATGGTTTATGTTATTGTGGAATAAATAAGAATGATTACATTATGATATGGGTGGGACCTATATCTCCCTCAAATGGATTGGGTAATGATTTACGTCCCATTATATAGACATGGCTGGAGCAGTAAGTTAATTAGGTTCAGGGATACAGGGCCAGAACGTGGAGTGAACTCGATCTAGTAATGGACTTTGTCTTTATAATGGTCTTAGAAATGATCCGTAACTAATATGAAATGATTTTCTATTCTTATGTGTGTATGCCAACAAAATATATGTCCTATGTTATGACTATTGGTATTATATTTCACTTTTATGATTTATCCCATTACATGATATTGAGATCTTTTATATTTAGGATAGTATTTTAAAATGTTATATTCTTATGAATATAGTATGATTGATATTTCCTTTTTTACCCCTACTGAGTATTTTAGCTCACCCTTTTATATGTTTTCCCCCAGGTCATGAAGAAGGGTATTACGTATGATATGCCAAAAAGTATTGTAGTTATGTTGAAATAAATTCGAGACAATGTAGATGTTTTATAAACCAGTTGTTTATGTTTCCTAGTCACTAAAGAAACCATACATATATGGTCCTATCATAGTTTTGTTATATGTTGTAATACATATTCTTCAATTTTGATGTAATATCATTGTATGTAAACAATGGGTCACTATAGTCGGTATCATATCAATGTTATAGATAATATTTGGACACTAGGGTGAGAAAGTGTTAAGGATATGTCTAAGTATAAGATACAATCCAAGTGTTTTAGATATGACCATGAATAACTGAGGATAAAACATAAAGTGTCTTAAATTGAAATTTTATTCTTGATTATGTGATTTTCATTTTATTTTTAGTGCTTCTCACACTATGATTTTTGGTTTTAGTCAATGGTTGGAACATAAAGGACCTTTTTTAATGCTAAATGTGGTGAGAAATGAAATGATTGTCCCCCTGAGTAACCAAATGTTAAGGGAGTTGGAATGAAAAATCTTGTAGCCATGATCAAACAATATTATCAAGATATGAATCATTCCTAAATTCCAAACATGAAAAAAAGGGGAAACATTCTGTTTAAACCTTCATTAGGCAATACCCAACTTCATTATGTGGGTCTTCTAATCTATTAGTGGCTGAACAATGGATCAGTACCACTAAAAAGATGTTTTCAGTTCTAGAATGTTCTGAACATGATAAAGTCATCTTAGAAATATATCATTTTGATGGTGAAGCTGATCAATGGGGGAATCTTATCAAGAATATAAGGCAAAGAGATGAAATTGAGTCCATGGAATGGGATTAGTTCAATAACATATTTTTCAATAATTACTTTTCTCATATTGTTTGAAAAAATATGGGGAAGGAGTTCCTTGATCTTAAGAAAAAGGATGATGAATATATTGGAACCTATAAAGAAAATTTTACAAGACTTGAATGGTACAATTCCGGAATTATTATCCAACCTGATAGTAATATTGATCGATTATTTAGTGGCTTAAAACCTAGTCTGAGTAGGGCATTAGCCACAAGGGACATTAATAGCTACAAGGATATTCTTCAATGTGCTCTTAAGGTTGAGATGGAGATTGGTGTATCCCATCAGTGATATGGGTTTGATAAGAATAGGAAAATGGAATTCAATGGAAAATCAAAAGACCACACTAAAAAGAAGATGATTTTCCCTTATGATCAAAGTGTGGAAAGAAACATGGAGGGAATTATATTAAAGGGACTAGTAAATGTTTTTTGTGTGGAAAAAAGGTAATCAGGTAGTTGAATACCGAATTTATGGGGAAATGATGTCTAATTATGCGAATAAAGAAAAGGACACATAGATTGCACCTCCTATACATCAATTTTACAAGTTCAAGGAAATGGGGAATTATTCCAATCAATTACCTAATATACATGTTATTGACTATGATCTATGTCAAAAAACTATTAGGTCCAAAGACAAAGTAAAGTCACATGAAATTACTATTGGTGACATGGAGCATGACAATGAAGTGGTGATCAGTACACTTACCAGCCACTCTAAAGTAGCAGATGCTTTATTTGATTCTGGATCCACCGACTCTTTTATTTATAAAGTATTTTATATGGGTATCACCATATTACATCAAAAATTATATGTTGAGTTAGCTGGGAAAACATGTAATGGAACAACGGTCGCATCAAAAGTTAATAATTCTTCCCTGATTGATGTTTTTGGGAATGTTCTTCCTGTAAATCTTGTGATATTTCATATAGTGGAATTTTATGTGATTCTTGGCATGGATTTTCATTACTTATATGGAGCTCATATCAATTTATAATGAATGGAAGTCACATTTCATATTCCAGATCAATCTATGATCATCTATCGATACAAGTATGAATATAACCTTCCTATAGAAATTTCTTCCATATTATGGGTCTCTATTCCAATAAATGGAGGTTATTTATCTGAAATGGATGGGGAGAAAGTCATGATTAATAATATGACCATTGTATGGGAGTTTGATGATGTATTTTTAGAGGAATTTCTAGGTCTTCCACCAAATCATGAAGTTTATTTTTTAATAGAACTTATAACGGGTGCTATGCCTATTTAAACGACACCTTATAGAATGGACCAAATTATGTTTCAGGAATTGAATAAGTAACTATAAGAGAATATAGATATGGGATTCATATACAATAGTGCATCACCTTGGGGTGCACCTGTTCTATATGTCAATAAGAATGATGGATCAATGAGGCTCTTCATTGATTATTGAGAACATAACAATATCACTATCAAGAAGAAGTATCATCTCCCATCCATTGATTACTTATTTGACCAACTACGAAGATCTCAATTCTTTTCGATGATTTATTTTCTTTTAGGATATCATTAATTAAAGGTTGAAAAGGAGGATATACAAAACACGACATTTCATACAAGGTATAGACCCTATGAAATTATAGTGATGCATTATTGTCTTACTAATGCCCTTGCTATCTTCATGGATCTAATGAATAGAGTCTGTAGAGACTATCTTGATTAGTTTTTTATATTATTTATAGATTATATAATTTTATACTCAACGATAAAGTAAAAACATGAAGAACACTTGATAATTTTATGGAAGACCTGGAGAAAGGAGATGATTTATCCCAAATTTACCAAGTGAGAATTTTGGCTTCAAAAAGTTTGATTTTTGGGTCTTATAATCTCAAGAGAAGGAATATATATGGATCCAACCAGAACATAGGTTATTGAAAGATTGTCGAGACCAACAACAGTAACTTAAATATGATGTTTTCTTGGTCTAGATGGATATTATTGATGTTTTTTGAATGATTTGTCAGGATTATATAATCCTATCACTAAGTTGACTTGGAATGAAGTTAAGTTCATTTGGATAAAGGAATGTGAAGAGAATTTCAAAGTGCTAAAAGAGGTTATCCAGTGCACTTGTCCTCACACTACCTTATAGTGGAGATTGTTTTGTGATCTAAAATGATGCATCCAAGAAGCGTTTGGGGTGTGTTCTCCTGGAAAATGATATGGTGAGAGCTTATGCATCACAGTAGTTGAAAATCCATGGGAAAAATTACCCAACACATTGTGTGGAGTTAGCTGGGGTAATCATTGAATTAAAAATATAGATGCATTTTATTTATGGTGAATGGTGTGATATTTATACTAATCATAAATAACTAAAGTATATTTTCACACAAAAGGAGATGAATATGCACCAAAAAATATGGTTAGAGTTGATTAGAGATTACGACTGCTCAATACATTACCACCTTTGCAAAGCAAAGAAGTTGGAAGATGCTTTTAGTCAAAAAGACCATGCTAGCTTATCCGTGATGAGGATCAGAAAAGATCAAATATTTATGGATTTGAAAAATGATGGATCTTGATATTTTATTAGAAGGTGAGAAATCATATCTTTCTAAAATGAATATTCAACCAACTATACAGGTGAATATTAAAGTGGTATAGAATGAAGATATATAGTCACAAAAGAAGGTGAGAAACATTCTGAATTCAACAATGACTGTGATAAGGTTCAGGAACCGGGTTTGTGTTCCTCCCATACCAGAATTAAAGGCGAAGCTATTGGATGAGTCTCATAGTTCTTAATTATATATAAACACTGGACTCTCAAAGATGTATATAGAACTAAAAGAGTACATCTGGTGGGATGGCATGAAAAGAGATGTTGCCGAATATGTCTCTCGATGATTGTATTTTTAGAATGTTAAGGCTGAGAGATATAAGTCTTAGTGGATGTCAACCATTACACATACCAGAATGGAAATGGGAAAACATCACTATGGACTTTGTCTTCGGAATTCCCAAACCATCCAAAGGAAATAATGCAATCAGTGTTATAGTTGATCGTATTACAAAGTCAGCACACATAATTTCTTTTAGAGAGGATTTCTCTCTCGATCATCTTTACTGGATATATGTAAAGGAAGTGGTAATATTGCACTGAGTACCACTTTCCATTATATCTGATCTAGATCCAAGGTTTACCTCGAAGCTCTGATGAAGTCTTTATCATGCTATGGATACAGAGTTATGTTTTAGTAATGCTTATCATCCACGTATATACGGTCAGTCTGAGAGGACAATTCAAACTCTAGAAGACATGATGAGAGCTTGTTCAGTGGTTTTCAAAGGAGGATTGGATCAACACCTTCCATTGGTTAAATTTTCTTAGAATAATACCTTTAACTCTTGTATTCATACGACTCCTTTTGAATCCCACTATGTAAGGATGTGATGAACTCCAACCTACTGGGATGAATTTCGGGAAAGAAAGCTATTAAGACCAGATCTTGTTGATAAAATGGCCGAAAATGTCAGATATTCAACAACACATAATATCATCTCATATTCAAAAAGAAGTTATGATAACAATAGAAAAAATGACCTAGTATTTGAAGTGGGTGATATAGTGTTCTTATGAATATCTCCCTAGAATATAGTAATGAGTTTTTTAATGAAGGGAGACCTGAGCCCTAAGTATTTCAGTTTTTCTGAAATACTGGAATATGTGGGTAAGGTAGCTTATCGATTGGCGCTACCACTGAATATCTCTCACGTTCATGATTTATTCAATGTATCTATCTTGAGAATGTATATAAAAAAACCTTAACATGTACAAAGCTCAGAATTCAAACTACTGGAGCAAGATCTTTCTTATGAGGAACAATCGATAGATATTCTGGATCATAGTGAAAATGTTCAATGAGACAAGACCACACGGTTGGTTAAAGTTTTATAGAGGAACCACCAATTTTAAGAACATAAATTGAAACTCAAGGATATGATGAGGGATAGGTATCATCCTATGTTTGTTTCCAAGTGAAAAATTTTGAGGATGAAATTAACTTCCAGGGGGTAGAATGTAACACCTGGATGTTTTTATGAAATATTTTCTTTAAATAATTTTTATTATTTAGTAGCATGATTTTCACACAATAGAGAGTTTAAATGAATTGATAGATGCCCTATATATAAAATTACCTTTATATCATAGTCTATAGGTTAATGGTAATAATTATAAATAACATATTAAAATGCATTATGAATTCATTGGCGATTAATTATTTAGGAAAAATAAAAATTAATTAGAAATTTTTATTTTTGAGTGAATTAATTTTGGCATTGAAATTAATGAGATATATCTTTAATATACTTAAAAAATATTTTTTATATTATTCCAATGGAAATTTTAACCTTAGGTTATGAATAATACTTTATTTTATGTATAAGAACCATTTTTTAAACGGTTAATTTTACACCATTGAATGGAGAAACCATTATAAATAATGATTTTGACACATTAATAATTTTTATATGACAAAATAAAAATTTTATTTTCACGAAGGATATAAAAATTTACTTTGGATAAATTTATGATATTTTGCTGATAACATTCATGTTTTGATGAATAGTAATAACACATCAAATTTTAATTTAAAAAAAATTTTCATCGAGAGAATTTATATGATTAAATTTTAAATTTTAATGGTTTTAAAGTATAAATAAAATATATTTTTACCATTTAATATAATTTATGTCATTAGCATTAATTTTACATTTAATTAATAGGAAAAAACATTTCAATCTTTTGTAATGTAATAACTTTTAAAATATGTTTTCTCAATTCAACAACTAGATTAATATTAAATTAATTAATGAAAGTTATATGTTTTTAATTTTGAAAAATCAATTCCATATTTGGAATAATAACTTCCAAATTTTTTGAATAGGTATATTTTATTTTTGGATATTAGGAATAGTACTTAAGAAATTATTTTTATTTACCATGGTTAAAGGGTAAATATTGTAAGTAAGGGTTACAAAATGAAACATTAATATTATCAAACTACCATAAAACGTGTCTTTATTCTATTGGATGAGATATTTCTGACCATGGAAATCCTTGGGCCGATCTTGGGACCCCATAGATTCACTTGGATGTGAAAATGACATTTTATAAGAATTAATTTAATGTAATGAATATTATTACAAAGAAAAATATCTTTTACTAAAACGTTTTTACTATAGGGTTATATAACTGATCTTTATTTCTATAAGTATTCATTAGAAAGCTAAAAAATTTCTTACATAATGTTATTTTATTTAATTTTTTATACATTAGATAAAAACATTTATTTATGACACAATTATGATGTAGTGATTACCTCAATAATGAAAGATTCAAATAAATGAATTTATAAATATTAATATAAATTTTCCATGAACATTTTGCTGCCATACATGATTTTATTGAATAAAATTTACATATTAGGTATGAGTTAATGACCTTCTATTGAAGGAATTAGGTTGAAATTGTTTTTAAAAGTCAAGAATGAATAAAGTCCAAAATCAACATAATTCATAACTAAAAACATAAAATGGAGAATTAAATGATATTAAATTCCTAAAAATCTATGATTCTTCCAAACGGTTAATATATGTTCGAATACGTCATAAAAAACTTTTTGTGCGATTGTTTGACATGATATGGTAATTACATTAACCCATAATGTGTAAATAACATAATATCATGGTAAGATTAAAAAGGGTAAAATAAGGGTTAAACCGAAAATATAAGGATAAAAAATATAGTCAAACTTGTATAAAAATTATTGGATGATGGTTATTCCAACCAATATAGTCTTATATTCGAATTAAATAAGATTTTGACCATTTTTAACAAAAATTTAATTTATAATAAAACAATATTTTGAGAGTTTCCTAATGTGTCCCTCTCCTCTCTTATAAAAGGGAACCTCCTCCCTCTCATCTTCATTAAATTTTGAGCCTTCATGCTTGTCCAAACCCTATCCATTTTTCTTATCAAATTTCCTAGTAAAATTATAGAGGTTATGGTCTTCTCAAAAGACCAAATATAGTACCCTAATAGAAAATTCAACGAAGGAACGTCAAGGAAGATGAGGTTTAGATACATATGCAACATATCAGACCTAAGGTAAGAGATAACTTTACAATCTTATTTTATCTGAGATTGTTTATATGTAATTATTTACAGGGGTTATATTTATCATATATGTCCATGTTTTATAAGTATGTTTTCATAAATTTTTTACTATTATTCTATATATATTTTAATTCATTTTAACTCTTTTTTACTTTTACTACATGGTATGGAAGGAATCATTCTTTTGTTTACCATCCATGGTACATTATGGATTTTCCTGAAAAACTACAAGGGGAATTTTTTTAACTTCTACGGCATGAACATGGTTTTACATATTCACGACAAATTATTTCCATGAAGCATCCTATACACTATTTCATGTTTATTTTCAACTAAATTATTTTATTTTAAAATTACCCGACATTTTGAGAAAAGAAAATGGTTTTGAAAAAGAAAGGATATTTTTCTCAAGAACTAAGTTGATGTGGATTATCAAAATTATTTTCCATATAAGATGATAATATTTAAATTGGTAATGCTTTTATCCCTATTATTACAATAATTTTACTGTTTTAATGTTGGATTAGTATTTTATTTGTATTATGTTATGATAGAATGATGTTTAAGAAACCCCATTTTATTTATTGGGTTATGCAATGATGATTGATTTATGTTTTTGTGGAACAAATAAGAATGATTTCCTTTTGAGATGGGTTGGACCTATATCTATCTCCAATGCATTCGGTAACAATTTATATCTCATGAGATAGACATGAAGGGAATGACAAGTTAATCTAGTTCAGTGATACAGGGATGGAATGAGGAGTGAACTCAGTTCAGTAATGGACTTTTTCCACTATTATGGTCTTGGAAATGGGCCTTGAATAATATGAAATGTTTTTATATGCTTATTTGGGTATTCCACATAATATAATTTTTCATGTTATCACTATTGAGAATACATTGTACTTATATGTTTTTTAACATGACAAAATTTTGAGATCTTCTATATGCAGGATATGATTTTAAAATGTTAGGTTATTATGAATATAATGTGATTGATATTTTATTTTTTTAACCTTAATGAGATTTTGAGCTCACCCTTTTATATGTTTCCTTTCCCCAGGTCATAAAAAAGGGTATTTAGTATGATAAGCCAAAAAGTATTCTAGTTATGTTGAAATAAATGGGAGAGAATGTAGTTGTTTTTGGAAGTAGTTGTCTATTTTTTCTAGTTTCTAAAGAGACTATACCTTTATAGTCCAATCATGGGTTTCTTATATATTTTAATAAATATACTTAAATTATAATGTAATATCAATGTATGTAAATAACTGGTTCCTTATTATATGTCAAAACCCCAAATCTTTGTGTGAAACTTCAACTGCACCACTTCCGCACCACATGGGAATGAAAAAGAACCCTAACAAAGAATATTGAACCAATAAACTCCAAAACAAACCCTAGGTAGAAATATATAGTTTATATAAATTTGGAACATGAAGGAGGCGGGATGAAGCACGGAGGAAATGGGAGAAAGAATAGAGTAATTACCTTGAAAAATATTAATGTTCCACTACCAAAACCCCTTAAAATATTGTTTCCAAAAGAGATTGAGGTATCTTGGGAGCCTTCCATGTCTGTAATGGTATAATGGGGGAATAAAGGAGTGTGTTAGGGTGATTTATGGAAGGAAAAAGTTGGACTAACATAAAATATTTCAATGAGTTGGGCTTTGTGCACAGTTTATCCACAAATTTTAGTAAACCATGCAGCCTTTTTTGTCCCACCAAAACATTTCCATTTTCTTCGATATTCAAGAGGGTTCAAGGGGGTGATTATGGGGAAAAGATAGGCCATGTGTAGGAGGAAATAATGTCTCTAATTTTCAAACATGTCACACCCGATTACTGTGAAAATGACAGAAAAACCTACCCGAATTTAAAAGATGTAAAACATAAATACCAATGCGTGATAATTATCCCCACCATAACGCTTTCCACCCACATAAATCCACATCAAGGATATAATCCAAGAAAAAAACCCATTACAAATTCATAGTTCAAAGGTGGTTCCTTATGAAAAGGTAAAAATGAATCTACCAATCGGAAAAGAGGCTTATGAGCTAACTCGAGAGGCCAAGAAGAAATCCCACGCTAAGGGTCACCCACCCCCTAAAGCCAAAACACCTCAAGTTGAGAAAAAATATGAAAAGATACTCTCAAAAAAAAATTTACACCACTTTCTTGAAATAAGAAAATAAAATCGAACAACATCCCAAGAAAAAACACCTTAAACAATACCAGATGAAGATCAAGTAATTTACCTGAAACAATTAATGCATTCGAATGGTGTCACCACAACATTACATCAACAAAACCATTTAGCAGGCTCCAATTCCTATTTTCACCCACGAAAGTAGTTTTTGGTTAGAATGATCCAAACAAGACTAACAACAACCAAGGCAACACCAAGGACAAAAACGAGTTTCTAATATGAGGGGACCCAAGCATACTCCCCACCATAGAAACAAACTAACACCAAAGACTGAACCTGAACACCAATAGGGAGAGGCCCGAACAGAATCCCCGCAATAAGAGACAACATAATTTCTTAAGACAGAAATTGGACACCAGTAGGGGAGGCCTGAATGGACTCCCTACTATAAGGGGTAGACTAACATTATAATTATTACAAAAGATCTTACATAATATCCATAGTGGTCTCCCTTCCATAAGAACCCACTGTCTTAACCAACTAGCACGGGTCAGCATGAAAAACCCCATAAGACCAAATTCCCACTGCAAGGGATGTCGATCAATGGAACACCAATCCAACAGAGGCCCTTTGTAGCTCACCAATCCCACTAACATTACCATCATCAGATGAGTCCAACCAAAAATGAGCTGGAAAAGATCATACAAGGTTATTCAAACATGAACAACCATAATGTTTGTTTCACCCAAAAGTGTTGAAGCACTAGGGGTTGATAAAACCAAATAACCCTATATCCCAATAACCAGGGAGGGAATATTCCATTGACTCAAATCAAAACATTGAGGAACCTGGTTCCCATGTCCCTTTTCACCACATGGGACCACTTGCAGCAAAACCAACACACAAAAACCTCAAACTATTTCCACCACCCCACCAGAGATAGAAGCTAAACCATAATCCCTTACACCACTAGGGGTTTCGGACTGTGCACCTTCTTAACTTAGGGACCTATGGCTGAAGCATAGATTATTGAAGCATCTTCTTCCTCACACTCCGGGGATAAAACCGCTTTAATATAACTTCTTCTACTTCTTCCACAAGAAACTACACTATGATCCAACAACATCAATACAACATAAAAATTCCTACAAACCGCTTACCTTTTCATGGAACCTTCACCAAGAAAGGTTCTTATAAAATTCACATGAATCACACCTTTCACCCTAAAAAGGATACAAAAAAATAAAGGACACATATAGGAAACCTTCACTCAGAACAAGGAATTTAGAAATTCATAGAGGTGAAACACACATTCACTTAAGAATAATCCCTCGAATGGTTACACAACATCCACCAATTACTTGAATAGAAAACAAAACACAGATAGAAACCACCGAACGTGAGCCTAGAGAGTGACAAAGACATTACCAGGAGTAGAACCTTAAACAGAGTACAAAGTTGCATAATATTACCGCAAGGAACCATAACAACCGGGAATGACCTGATTTTCAATACTGGTGGCCAAAAATGAATTATTTTCATATGATAGACTAACAAAACCCCCAAATACTTGTAAATAGTATATCCAATACTATAAAATTTGGACTGCTTTACCTTTCCTCACTGGAATTCTTCTTCACCGCTTCCATATAGAACCTACATACACAACAGGGTCAAAATTCACCTTTGGCTAGTCAGCTAAATTAAGAGACTGCTGTCTATTTCATCCTCCCACAACCATTCTACCATTACAAGATGATCTACTTAACTGAAAAATAATAGATATGAAATAATCCCTAAAACCCAGTAAGAGAGTCATCACTTCGATCAACAGCTGGACCTACCAATAGTGAATCACCTATGGCCAAACTTATATCTTGCAATAAAACTTTTTGGGGATGTACCTTATCCAACCAGAAGACCCAAGGAACCAATTAAAATGGTCCATTGGTTAATCCATACCACAAACAAGAACCGATCACAAGACAAGAACCACAAAAAATGCTTCCCAAAACATTTTTCATAAAATACCACCAACCAACACTTTAACCCATCTCTCTAAAGAAACAAAAACCCAAAAAATCTATCAATCAAGAGGGGTTCTTGAACTCAAAACATCCCTAAAAAACAATCCCTAAAGTGCATAAATCAGACAACCTTAACACCAGTTTGAAAAAAATCCCTTAAGAATATTTTAATTGAAAGTAAACACGGTCTTTGGTTAGAGTATTTACTATTGGTACCCTATGGGTCTCACACATGCATATTTCCATTCCACACTGGGCACCCTACTTATATCCATACCGGCACTCTTCCTGCCGGGCCACTAACCATCCATCTTCCCATGTAAACCCATGCATGTGGCCTATCAGGGAAATACCAGATTTAAAAAAAATCATTCCACTTTTCTAAAACAGGACTTTCAACAAACACTTCCTTTTTCTCAAAACTATAAGCTACAAATTCAAGTCCCAATAAAAATCACACAAAAAATTTCAAAAAATCACCAACTACTCAAATAAAAACTCAATTTAAAGTCATAAAAACTAATTTCAAAACATCTCAACCCATTTCAAAACACATCTAAAATTTCATTTCCACCATTTTATAATGAAAACAATTTTCTCTTTAAAATATCATTTAAAACAGATTTCCAAAACCCTCATTAACATAACATATGTTTTCCTAACAAATAATTTCAGAAAACCACATGTTTAAATTATGAAAATAAAATCTTGTTATACTAAAACCCATCCACTAAAAACCATTTTTCATTTAAAAGTCTCATTTCCAATATTTTCAAATGAGTATTTTCTAAAGGATTTTCCTAGACCCAAAATGATACCGAATGAATCATTGGAAAACTACTACCAATGGGTGACAAAAACATATGGTTGGCAACCATATTATAGTAAAACCACCATCATGATGAGTGTTCTAGGAAAATAACCCCATCCACATGTGGATTTACAAGCCTTACGAGCTCACTGAAACTATAGGCATAACTCCCATTTCATTTCCCAAATGACGAAGAAACAAAAGGAATTAAAGACATTATGGGAATAGTATTGACTTGGAGACTTAAATCCTGTCATTAGGGGTGATATCCAAATTCACTAATCACAATAAGAATGTAATGTCCATAAAATCCTAGCTCCAATCTACCTAGACTCATTCCCAAATGAACATGATGCAAAAAGAGAGAACCTCCTTTGATACAATTTTTTCACGAACTAGATCTGGTTGCTATTAAAACTAGAACCTTATCTGGTCAATGTAAAGGCCATAAGATAATTATATATCCCCATAGTATGAAATTGGTGATTGGGTATAGTGAAAAATTATTTTGGAAGTATTTACCAGAGTAAAGAAGCATTAAACAACCAACAATAATAAATATACTAAATGTTAAAATGTATACCAAACAAGCCTTAAATAAATTCAGAATTGAGTTATATAGTTTGAAAAATAAAAATAAGAGTGACACAACTATAAATGAGATGATATTATGACTCAAGAACCACCACAAGACAAGGGGATATCACACCCAATCCTTCTCCACAACACCGCACTAATAAGAGAAGTTAAAAATCAAAACTGCCATCTCCAAGGAACTTTCCCTTACATGTGTCAAATATTATCAAGTCTACATACACCCAAATGAGTATTTAGTCTACGATCCTAAGCCCAATAGTTGTCCACAAAAAATAATCCATGTGATAAACATTTTAAGACAAAAATATTTCACATTTTTATAAACAAAAAATCCTTGTAATAGTTTCTAAAAGATGAATATTTAAATGAAAATAGTTTGGAAGATCGAAACATTGAAGAATGTTATCTTATAAAAGAGAAACAAATGGTAATGAATTTTCCAAAAAAAAAGTTTATACCAATAGTGAGTACAATATATCCAATGAGAACTAGTCATAGGAACACTTCTAGGCACTGGCTAGCTGTGGGTCACTAGGTACATCGTTTCTTGGTATATAAGTAACCATAACCAATATCCTTCTCATACAAGAGAAATTATGAGGGAAAACCCCAAGGGCCTAGTGGTCCCCAAACATTATAAACATTTAATTAGTTTTGTCATCATCAATCATTCTTATGAAAATAGGGATGTCACCACTACTAGATCACTACCATGCTAGTCCTAGTCTTCCCTCCTAGATACATAAGTTTCCTTCTTTGTTCTCAATCAAGTTCCATATGTCATAAAATACAATTTTCACATAAAATTCAATTTTTATATCATGAAAAAACCTAGAATCCCACACTCATGTCACATAATACCCTTTTCACATTAAAATATATTTTTACACCATACACAACGAAAAATATATCACAAACTTTTCTCTCACCTTTCTCACATGTTATTAGATCATCTCAAAAATTTATAAAAAGATTTGTAATCAAAAATAATAATTTTAACTTTTGAAAATCCTTTAAAATAATATACAGAAACCAATAAAGTACACATATATTTTTTTCTACCTTTGTGTAACTCAATAAATCAATTAATATTTTCATATAACAATTTCCAGATGTAAAACAAGGCTTTGCACCCAAATCCCATTAAAAAACCTCTTTTAAATAAAAATGAACCCCAATACTATACAAACCATAAATTTTATCCCTATAAATAGTTAATAAACCACTTTCATATATTATAGAATTTCCTCAAATAATACCACATGAGTTACACATTAAAAACACACAATTTCAAGAAAAATTGAAACTTTAAAATCATATGCATAACCAATTCATTCAAAAATGATTTTTCACAACACAAAATAAGTAATAAACAAGCTATTATGGAAATGAAATCAGCCTAACACATCAAAGAATTTTTACACATGGAGTCTCCTACCATAGATTTCAAAACCCCAAATCTTTGTTTGAATTTTCTACAGCACCACAACCTCACCATAAGGTAATAAAACTCACCCTAACAAAGAATATTGAACTAGGAAACTCAAAAATTATAGCTGGGTATAAAGACCCAGTTTTTGGAAAAATTATATCTTTAAGTAGGAGGGAATAAACACTATGGAAATGGATGAAACAAGAGATGAATTCAATTAGTTGGAAAGTATTAAAGTTATATCACCATAAATTCCTTAAAATGGGGTTTCCTAATGAGATTGATGGATTTTGGGATCCCTCCATTGATGTAATGGTGTAATAGGGGAAGGAAGGTATTCATTTGGGTTAACCCCAAAAGAAAAAAATTGGTATAATAAATTTCATTAATGAGCTGGACACTGTGCATGGTTTTTCATAACAATTTAGTAAACTGGGTGGTGAAACCGTGCGGTCTGTTTTGGCCACCAATTTTTTTTCCATTTTCTTCAAAATTCAACGGTGTTTAAGGGGGATATGTGGGGAAAATATAGTCCATGTATAAGAGGAAATAATTCCCCAAAATTTAAAACCTCTCACACTCGGTTCCCGAGAAAATGACCAAAAACCCAACCTGAACAGGAACGAAGAAAAAAATAGAAACCGAAGGTCTGACATCTATATGTGCACCCCATGAACATATAGATATGAAAATATCACACCGGCATATATTTGGATGAACATAAAAATTCCTGAGATTCGACAAAAAAAACAAGGAAGCACCACAAAGAAACACAAGATATTTCACATAAGAACCAAAGCGATAAAGATTCAAAAAATCAATTCAAAGAAAAATTTTATTTGAAACCAAATCTTCTCCAAATTCCAACAAGGGAAAACAACACTTTAAACACACAAATAAATTTAATATGCCACTAAATATTTTATGAAACGCCTGACATTCATATATATTGAATACATATAATCATTACTATGTAAGTCCTTTAATATCCTCATTTTCATCAAACCATTAACATAGTAAAACCATAAAAATCTTATTAGTAGACCAAATTATTGAAGAAAAAAATAAAATTCCTTTGGATAATTTCAATCATTACATGGTGTGTTTGGAAAAGGAAATATATTGAAACCCCTACCTCTATGGTGTGAAAATGAAATGATACTCTAAAAGATAGAAGAATAAGACATAAGAACCAAACTGTACATGATAACATTAAAAGAGAAAACTAAAGTGATCCAAACCTCACTCTATGGTTTGACCAAGAGAGAATAAATCCAATTAAATAAGAAGAAACAAGTGGAAAATATGGAAGGAGATGTAGGCGATGGATTACCCAAGGAGGAAATACACCAAATATTGAAGAGGAGACACACAATATCTAATAAGTAGAAGAGGGGAGGTTGAACAAGGATCCAAAGGATAATTTGAATGAATTAAGGGGGGAGGTGGAAACCCTTTTTGGTATTTAATTTAAGAAGGGGAAAACATAGAATTTTAAATTTTATGGATTTTAGGAAAGACACATAGTATACTAAACCATGTACTAACCATGAACACCCAACTTGAATGGTAGATAAGCCTCACAATGTTTTTCCACATGCTTTGTAAACCATGTTCCAATCCTGATCCCCTTTCAAGAAGACAACCACCCTCACATGGATTGACCACATGGTTTGATGAACTGTATGCCAATAATGAAAAAAAGGTTGTCAGGATTGTGGAAAAACATAAACACATGTAGTAAGGTTTATTTTAATCATGAAAAAGATGTGATCTAGGACTCAAAAACCAAATAAGCATGCCCAATTACTATTGAAACTATAATGCATTAGAAAAAATTGTGCACTACTCATGAAAGCCAAACCATGTATGTCACTCTCTAAAATCATGCACACTAATAATGAAAAAATATCCAAAAATAGTCTACCAACACTAAAAATCAATATTTTCAATGGGAGTTCAACCAAAAAACCAATGGAAAGATCCAAACCAACAAAATAAATAAAATAATAAATAAATCCAATATTGGGGTATGATAGGGATAATAATTCAGAAGTAATTTTTGATGGTTAAAAATCATGCGTACATCAATATGATACACATTGTGACATGTATGAATAAAAATGTGTGCTTTCAGTTTAAAAATTAAATTAAATTTAATCATGTTTTTCACTCTCTAAAATTCTATAAATAACCCTCATTTTGTATTTATAATCTTAGAAAATGATCTATAAATCATTTTTGATGTGTAGGAATTTTCTACATGAAAATCTAACTAATGATATGACTGCTATGACTCGAAGCACATGATTTCACTTTAAAAATAACATTTTAGTGAAAAATTTGAATCACTCATAGAAATTCAATAAAACCCACTCTTATTGTTTTTATATTTGAAGTAAATGATACATAAATAATTTGTAATGTGTCGGAATCTATCACAGATCAATATAACACACAGTGTGGCCTGTATGACTCAAAGATAATGTTTTTATTCAAAATTGTTATTTTAGTTCAAAACACATGTAGCATACTTAGAACTGAGAAAATGTTCTCATTTTGCCTTTATTGTTTAGGATATTGACCCATAAAAAAATTTATGATGTATAGGAATCAACACGACATTAAGTTGACACATGATGTGGCTGGTATGGATTGATGTGCATGTTTTCAGTTTAAAAGTGACACATTATTAGTGCATTGTTTCATATTTATGTATAATTTATTTCCTTATAGTATTAAATAAATAATAATTTTTTTATATATGAATGCTCTTTTTCTCAATATGAAGTGGTTTTTTAACAATTAGTTGAATGATTAGGTGCTTTTGAGAGACGACCGCGGTCTATAGATAATGAAACATTAATGTTTTTGATTTTGTTGATGTCTGTGAAAATTTTTATTTACCAATGTAAATGTATAATCCAATGTTTAAGATGTTTTTAATATATTTTTTTTTCATGAATCTATTTGTAAAATTTAATTGAAATTAAAATTTTTATTATTTTCTTTTGTGTGCTATAATTTTAATAGCATAGTACTGCAACATGGATTTTTAGTTGTTCTACCACAAGTGGATGTCTTTTAATTTAGGATGTTATGTGAAATAAATAGTAATTTTAGTTTTCATTGATCTAGGTTATTTGTATCGTCATACTATGGGTTTTAAAGAAGTGTTTTATGATATGGTTATTATGTTAAAAAATAGTGTATATAATATTTAAATTAACCAAAATATTTTGAATATTATATATAGCAGTAATAAAAACTTTATAAATAATGTAAAATAAATTTCATTTTTTATAGTATCTTAAAAATATATTTTTTTTCTTCCATAAAAATTTTGGATGATTACTTATAATTTTCATGCCTGGGAGAACTTGGAAGAGGGTGAGAAGGAGAGATATTCTTCATAATTAAAAAAAATAATGTGAATGTTTCCTAAATGGGTTTCCCACAACCTTTCTAAATGAGATCAAAGTATGAATTTCGTAATCCATTCTGAACACTTAGGCTTCACTTATGATTCTTGATGTGGGAGTTAACTATCAGTATGAGTTTTATTTTTGATATCCTGATCCATTCAAGGAGCTATAATATGGGTTTCAACATTTGCTCACTTTCCCCAACATCAATAGCTTGGAACACCCCATAAAAAATCATCATCATCAACATACTAAAACTGTGGGAATCGAGTTCCACAACATCCATATCCAGTAATGGTACAAAATTTTGAGACTATAATTTATTGGACCACTAATGTCGTTATAATAGAGAGCCATAATAAAGTGAAAAAATGTGAGAATGAATAACACCAGATGTAATGTGGAAAAACCCAAATTTAAAGGTAAAAACACTTGAAAATAGAAGGACTACTTTGGGTTAATGTGGGTACACACGACCACTCTATTACAAGTAGAAAACCATTTGAAATATGTCTTCTAAATATTAGAGAAACCATATCAAAAATTACTACACATAAAATAATAACTATTGGTGATGCTGAAGATGATGAGATGCGAAAATGAGAGGAGGAGCTTGTCCATTATATGATTTTACCTACCCCTCTCTCACTACTGTCAATGGTTGGTGCGGTTGCATACACAACAAACCTACCACCATTCCAACCACTACCTTCTTCCTTTGATTAAGTAAGTGGGTGACCCTCATTCATTTAAAATAATGATTTTTTGATGCATATCCAACTTAAAGATTGACTGAGAACCAATCACATCTCCGCAAATCATTTCTATCCTCCAAAAATGCTTCTCATGTATCAATGGGGATGATCAAGGATCTACACCATTAGAATATATTGGATTCAATCACCTTCATCAGGAAATATTCCATATTTTATATTGTGTAAATTATATTCATTTCCACACTTCTTTCCTCTTCCACATCTTAGATAAAGTGATAATATACCCAAATATTATTCATCGAACACTAAATATATGAATTATTTATAATGTTTAAGAAAATATTATTATCACAAAATAATGTAATCTACCTATCTCTCTTCTTAACATCCTCTAATAACTTTCTCATCTAAATATCCTCTTTGTAAGCTAGTGTAGCTACCATGAACTCTACATCCAACATGGATAAATCCACAGTTGACTATAACATTGAAATACAGCTCATAGATCCTCCAAAAAGAGTAAACACATAAAAAATGGTGGATTCCATCTGGTTAGAATCACATGAAATATCAAAATCAACATTTCCTCTGTTAGAAAAATATGATCCTCCATAACATAATGCATCATTAGAGGTGTCTGTGATGTATCTCATAATCCTCTTCACTATTCTCTAATGCTCCCATCCAAGATAATCCATGTATCGAAAAACTGATCCCAATTCATGTGAAATGTATTTTCTAATACTTAACATATATTATGTTAGACTCACCACTATTGATTCATATATTACTTGAGACATATCAATCTTATTTTCTTCACTTTTAGGCCTCGTCATAGAGATTAACTAGAAGTTAATAGGAATTGGGGTAGATATTAGCATACACTCTTTCATATCGATGTGTTTCAAATATTTTCATTAGTTATTATTTAGTGATTTCTAAATCTTCCCATCATCTCAACAAATATGTATCCCAACATTCTTGTTTTTTGGTCCAAAGTCCTTCAAATCAAACTCCATAGCCATCATTTCCATTGTCTCTTAGATTTGATCATTGTTGGGGCATACAACCAATATGTCAACCACATACAATAGAATAATGATGAAATCATTATTATTCAAACCTATGAAACTAGCACAAGTATTTTAATGATGTATATTGTATCTAAGGCTCATCATATTAGAATCAAATCACTTGAACCAACACCTCCTCACCAATTTGAGTCTTTAAAAATATTTTTTCAACCTTCAAACCATGTTTTCTATTCCTTATTCTATAAATCCTTTCGGTTGAGGAATATAGATCACTTAGTTAAGATCACCATAGATTAATACCGTCTTTACAACTAGATGATCTAGAAACAAAATGTATGTTTCACACATCACTGGAACTATCCGAATAGTGATCATTCAATAAACATAATAAAATATTTTATTGAAATAAATACCTTAATTCTGAGAATATCATTTGACTACTGGCCATGCATGATATCATTCCACTTAGACTTTTCTAAACCACTGGACCTTAAAGACCCACTTAGTACAAATATCCCTCCTTCACTGAGGAAATGTATCAAGATCCCATGTATTGTTCTTATAAAGGTATTCACGTTACTCCTACATTACCACCATCCATGTGGATACATTTGGATGGTGGTTCATGTCTACAAAAGGATACGGCTCTCCATCCACCGTTAATGAGTAGTATGAAATATTTCATTCAGTCAAATAGTCCAAGTTTAATATTGGTGATCTTTTCTCCCAAATTTACTATTAAGGTTCAAACTCAACTGGTACATGATCATCATGTTCTTGTAATACCTCAAAAAAAATAGTTTCTTCCTTGTATATTTTTTATACCTTGACTATTTTAGCTTCTGAGTTCCCTTTCTCTATGTAATCATTAATTTTCATTTGTACCATGTATTATAAAAAAGTGACATCTCCACTAATGATAAGTTTGTGGGAAGTGGGGACCCACAAATGATACCCCTTCACACCATCAGTGTATCCAAAAAAGATACATTTTATACATCTCATATCCAACATTGATCTTTCCTAGTAATTAAACTGTGCACAAATAAGAAATCCAAATGTATATAATTGAGAATAGTTAGCTGGTTTACCAGTCTACATCTGCATTGATAACTTCAGATCAACCTCCATTGAAGGAGATAAATTGATGACATAACTTCTAGTATTCAAGTATTCTACCCAGAATGTTTTATAAATTTTGATAGTGTTCAACCCCAAACTTGTTCTATCCAACAGGGTTATGTTCATCTTCTCTACCACACCATTCTACTGAGGAGTGTATTCCACCATAAACTATCACTTGATTCTTTCCAAATTAAAATAGTTTCAAACACCAGTATTTTATATCCGCACAATTTTTAGTCCTCAAACTCATGATCTTCTTTTTATATTCAATATCCTTCTATGATTTGAAATTTTTAAAGACATAAAAAACATCCACTTAGCTCTTGATTGGGTACTCCCAATATCTCCTAGAATAATCCTAGATTTATGATACAATGTACCTTTATCCTTGAAAGAGAGAATATTTTCATTTATTTTAAATTATTTTAATTTACATAAAATGTTTTTAATCTCACCAATTTGTTATTTTAGATAAATTGTATAATTTTATGGAATTAGAATCATTCTGAGCTTAATTGCAGAAGATGGCCTAAATTTGGATTTTATCCATTTTTAATGTATTTTTATCATAAATGTTTTACACTAATTTTGTTTATGAAATAATTTTTTAGAATTTCAAACATATTGGGCTTTATTTCATTCTTATAGACTAAGAGCTTAATTGAACATTTGGAGGCCCAAAAAATTCTCACAAGTCAAGCCTCAAAATTAGTGAATAGTTCTGGATATTTTTAAAGTTGGGCATATCACAACTCAATGGATAGAACAATGGAAATAAAAATTCTACACTAATAAGGTAAACAATCATAGAAATTGCGCCACATGATTTTTCCAATATCAAAGACATAAATGCATTGGAATTTTGATTTTGGAAATTCAAAGATTCTTCCTAGCAAGATTAATTTTCAAAGTAAATGGGATATAACATTATCAAATGATGGAGAATGAATATGAAATTTAGTGTTCAAACACCCATGAGATATTTTATCAACATTAAAGAATAAATATTTCCCAAATTCAGTCATTAAGTGTGTCTACCACGCATAATCTTCTAGAGGAAAATTCTAGAGATATTATTTTATCCCTTTTTCCTATAAAAATGTATCACATCTCCTTTTCAATGAATTGACAACTTTTCTTTGCAATTTTTATGGTTTTTTATTTTTTTTAAATTTGTAATAGTAGTATTCATTTTGAATATATTTTATTTCTCTTATTCCTCTATTCTCATATTTTTATCTTTTTTGTGTCCTCCTCATTCTCTTCACACTCTGATCTCTAATACTCATGATCATGGGTAACTACCCTAATGAAGTTCCCATTGGAGAAATTTCGTGTCTGACTAGATTCATTTCAAAATAAAGTTTATGATTTCTTATTTTCATAGAGATTGGTAAAGGGGGGATCTTAGTGGGTAAGGAACCATTGTTTGTTCACTTTCAACATGATGCTTAACGTTCACTTTTGGAATATTCTCCCTCGATCAAGGAGGTTGATGTGTGGTATCTCAGACAACATTAAGTGCACCATATATTCACACTATTGTAATGAGTTGATGTTCATGATTACAATGGAATATTTCTGTTATGTTTATTTGGAACTAATAAAGAGACGCTGAAGGTTCCCTAACGGTATTCTCCTGGGAGGATCTTCTTTCGGTCTAACATCATTTTCATTGCATTAATTTTGTCCACATTAAAATATAAATATATAACAATATTTCTTGCATATTTCTACCTCATACCCTATAAATTATTTACTTTTTATGCTTTTTAATATATAAATAGTGAATATAGAAATTTGGTGTTGTGTGTGATGCCTCCTGGATACCGACCATGGGCGGGTACTATACTACATGCCTAGGTAAATAAAATATTGACTGAGGATTTGTGAAAAACCCTCATGCATCAATCTTACCAGGTATATAAATAGTTATTTCCAAACATTGGAATGGATCAACAATAAGACTTATTTGTTTCCTATTATTGGAATGCTGAACATTAAACAGTGTTAATTGATCAATAAAAAATTCTCACTAAATGATAAGGACAACATTGTATGACAAGGAAATAACTTCTAATATATAAAAATCTTTTGGAGTAATTATGACATATGACAATGTTTCTGAATCCATAACTTAAAAAAAACTTCCATCAAGGTAGTTGATGCAAAAAATATCTCTTCCTCCTTATAGGTTTCACCCATAAGAACATACATTTTATTTAAGAACTTCTATGCCCACATCACCAAAATTACACCCTTCCAAATTATCATCACTCCATTTTCGTTTCAGGTCTTCCATCCAATATCATAAAATTGTACGAAAGACAATATATTCCTCTTTAATATATTCACATGGTATACACTTTGGAAGGTTCGAATAATACCATCATCCAACATCAGTTCATTGATACTAAATCCAATGATCTTCAAGATGTGATCATTTCACATGTATAATATTCTTTTATAGATAGATTCATATTGGTCAAACCATTATTGTTAGGTCATCTTTTTCTATGTTACTCTTAAGTCGATTATCCATGTAATGTTGAGTTTTTTTCCTCTTTTAGAAATCATCACCACTTCAATGACTAGTATACCTCCATTCCTAGAAGTACTGACCACATTTCCAACCACGCTATGATTCTGGATCCCACTGGAACCACACTCCATCATTACATCCCCCAGTCTATCGTTAAATTTCCGTAGGAAAATATCCTTCCACAACACTGCATGTATCTTATTTTAACACAATGTAATATTATTTCTATATAATATTTCGGTCTAAAATTTCATATCCATATAGAGATTCCATCAGTCCAAAACCTCTACTATTTTTTCAATAAATTATTTAATAATATAAATGTTTTTTTGATGTGAATGATAAACCTAAACCATAATCACATAGCATGCCCATATTAATGAGAATTATCAATACCCAAAATATTGAATAGTGTTAGTCTATAAACTTATTCTAATACCACTTTTGGGATTATTATTGGACCACTAGTGTAGAAATAACAAAGAGATAAAATAATCTAAAAAATATGGAAATAAATGATACTTATTATGACAGGGATAAACATCCAAAATTAAAGGGGAAAACATTGTAAAATATGACGATCAATATGGGTAAAATTGGCACACAGTCCCTCATTATTATATAATGAAAAAACTTGTAAATATATCTCTTTAATTTTATGGGAAACGAACCAACAAAATTCCATTCATAAAAGAAAAACTGTTGGTGATGCTGAAGCTAATGGGATACTGAAATGGGAGGAGTCTCTTTTCTTTTATAAGATGTTGTCATCCCTACATATCCCCTCTATCTTTACTGTCAGTGGTTGGTCGGATTGACTACCCACCAAACCTTCCACAATGCCTACCACCACCTCCCTCCCTTGAAAATGTAATGGGGAGTCCACCGTCCTTAGAAAACAATGGGTTGCTGACAAAACATTGATCCCAATGTCATGGGTGAGGAAACTATCTTTCTCATACTCACCCAAATAGACCTTAGCATTTATAAAACATGGAGAATCATTGACCACTCCCATGTTAACATTTATTTTTCCACCACCAGGTAAGTGTTTTCTATCATAGAATCTGAATTGGATCAAAACATGGACCATGCTTTCTTACATGTCATCATGTGATGAGTATTTCTAAGGTCTCACGGTATTGATTTCCGGATCACCATGCTGCTCATGGACAACATGATTATGACATATCATGTGTGCTATGAGTGGAATTTGGGGCTTGGTCAAACAGATAATTCATCCTTGATGGTGATGAGGATGGAGGTGGTGCTGTAATAGAAGATGATGGTAGAAGAGTTAGAGTTTTTCAAGGTGTGTCTAAATGAAATTGTAGAAGATTAGATGGCGGCTACCATGCCCTGCTCCCACACCATCCATTTTTTATGAATATTCATGTGGCTCAACATCCATCATAGTTTCCCTATCTATTACTTCAAGGTGTTCCCAAATAGTTGTATGGGATTTGAGTTGGTGAATTTTTAGATTTTAAATGATAGTACACATTGTTTCAAATAATGAATTATATTGTCTTTGTGGTGTTTTATGTGCATGGATTATGACATTGTACTTAAATGGGGACCCATGTGAGGAGTTATATTTTTAATGTAATTGACTTGAAATATGGATATAATGAACTTATATAAATATAATCAAATTGGAATAAAAATATATTATAGAAAACAAGATTTAAATACAAATATTACATTGCACTATTATTTCAATTAATAATTTACATACAATATATATATATTGACATGATATTTACAATTAATATAAAAATTTACAACAAAATATACAATGTCAAAACTCTTATTATAGGATTTATCCAACGATCAAACTTCCTCCAAAATCTGTTCTTACAATTAAACCAATGTTTATTTTAGTAATAGTACACAAAAACCTAAATAAAAAAATTATATTTTTAATGTTATATAATCCACATATAAAAATTATACTGTTACTAATGAAATATATTAATTATATTATCTATTATACAATTTATTATATTATTAATGTTTATATTGTTAAATATTTTTTTATTTTTTATTATTCATTATACTATTAGTCAATAATTATATTATAAATTATAAATTTCATTTCTAATAAATAATACCTATAAATTATATTGTTAATTAATAAATATAATAATTATTTTATTGGTTATTAATTAACATAATAACTTAAATATTTGTTGACAATTATACAATTAAACAAAAATGATATTTTAATGTGAAAACATGCAATTTGAGTCATACTGCTGAAATTGTGTGTTAGATTGAAATGTGGTCAACATATACATGTCACAAATAAATTATAAGTCATGGTCCTAAAGTACTAATACAATCTAAGATTTTTTGCACAATGTTTTCTATACAATGCATGTTGTAAAATAAAATGAGACATTTATGGTGAAAATGTGAACTTAGAGTAATTCCAGCAAAATTGTACGTCGGATTGATGATCAAATGATTTTTATATGTCACACATGAATTATTGATCATTTTCCTAACAAAAATACGATCCAATATCGTTTGATGTTTTTATCTATTTAATGTATGATTTAAACTAAAATGACACTTTTATATTGAAAACATGAATTTTGAGTCAAATCGGGCATATAGTGTGTTAGATTTTTGTAATATTGATTCTGAAATGATAAAAATGAATTATGGGTAATTTTCTAAGTGTTTCAAGACAATACAATCTCGTTTTATAGGTTTCTTCTTTGTGACACATGTTTTAGGGTAAAATGAAACTTATAATTTGAAAACACGCACTTTGAGTCATACCAAAAACATCATTGTCAAATTGACATTCAGTTGGTTACTATACACTGAAAATGAGTTATCTATCATTTTACTAAAGGAAAAAATTTAATATAAGATCATTTTATCAATTTTGGAAATGTGACATGTGTTTTAAACTAAAATGGCACTTTTATATTGGGAACACTCACATTTTGTCATACGAACCACATCACATGTCTGATTATGGTACAACCCAATCCTATACATCAAAAATGAATTATGGGTCATTGATATAAAGTTTCAAGAAAATCCAATATTTTTTTCTCAGTTTTGGATATTTCATGTGGGTTGTAGACTAAAAATGGACACTTTTAATGTAAAAACATGCACATTGAGTCATATCAACCACATAATGTGAAAAATTAATGTGCAGTCCATTCCATAACATCATACATTAATTATGAATCATTTTTAGAACATTTGAAGATAATATGAACTCGTTTTCTTGGTTAGGTCTATGTGATGTTTATTTTTTACTAAAATAAAATTGAAATGTGAAAACATGCACTTTTATTCATACCATCCACATCAAGTTTCATATTGATGTGAAGTCAATTACTACATGTAAAATATAAATTATGGATTTTTTTCATAAATTATTAAGAAAATAAGAGATAATTTCATATTTTTGGATATGTGACAAGTTTTTTAAACTAAAATGCCACTATTTTATTGAAAACATTCACATGAATACATACTATCCACATCATGTGTAAGAATAATGTGTGATAAATTACTACACATAGAAAATGAATGATGGATATTTTTTCTAGTGTTTCATGACAATATGATCTCGTTTTATTAGTTTGGATGTGTGATGCATGCTTTAGACTAAAATGACACTTTTAATGTCAATATATTCAATTTGAGCTTTACCGTCCACTTATTATACCAAAATTACGTGTGGTAAATTGCTAAATGTCACAAATAAATTATGTATCATTTTACTAATTTTTAAAGGCAATACAATCTCATCATCTTAGTTTTTCTATTTGACTTTTGATTTAACCAAAAATGACACTTTTATATTCAAAACATGCACTTTGAGTCATATCGCCCACATTGGGTATCATTTTGGAAATGTACACAACATAAGGAGATATTTAATGAAAAAATAATAAGTGAATCATAGATAAATAATTAGAGATTATTTCCCCTAATAATCACAATCATCAAAAAATAGTGTACACAACAAAAGGTGGATATAATAATCACTAAACATATAAAATAGATAAAAATATCCAAAATATAAAATAAAACCAAACTAGAACGAGACATTATCTATATGTGATCTCTTAGTCACCACAATCCACCTGACCCACCATTTCCATAGGAAATTCATGACAAGCTATTGGACCTACAAAACAGCTTTGGTATACCGAGGTTCGGTGGAAAAAGTAGGGTGTAAGAATACAACAACTCAGTAGGTAAGAACCACATAATCCATAAAAATCCTTTCCCAGCATCGTGCATGAACACTTTTTTTTAAAAATATTGGTAGAAAATTGGTTTTTATCATTTATGTAGACAGAAATTTTTTTTCCTAAAATACACTTACAAAAATTGAAACTGTAATTTCTTTAAAAATATACTCAAATTTAGAAATCTAGATTTTGAGAAAAAACACCAAGAAGAAAAATAAATCCCAGATAATTGAATAAATAAGAAGAAACAAAACCAAACACAAGAATCAGTGTATATTTTAAAATAGTAATAATAGAAGGGGAAACATGATGAATATAGATTGTCTTAAATCAATAGATAAAGTATTCAAATTTCCACAAAGAGGTAATGGAACTTACAAGGTAAATAATAATGGGAATTTCCTTAACATATCAATATGAGATGAAAGATGTACTTAGTTTGAATCCATATTCCAATGTATGATGTAGTCTTTAGTTTATCACCTACCTGGATGCTCTCAACCAGTCTCATCAGGGGAACAACCACCATGGGTATAATCAAACCAAAGGTAATATATTATGTCTCATAGTAACTAGATAATAACCATCTATCAACCCTCTAGATGACATGTAGGATCCCAATATGATATTATAGGGGGGGAAGTGAATATTTCCTCACACTCTTGACATTAAATATAACCCATAGATTCCAATGTCCATACCTTTACCACTCCATAATTTCATCTTAGAAAATATCCTCTCTAGTTAAATCACTACCATATGACTACCAATCATTAAGAAAACATTTCTCTAGAGCCAATCAGTTCAGAATATCTTGAAAATTCCAAATAATTTCCAAGAAAAACGTAAAGGTACCAACTAGAACATAGGTTTCTAAGAGTTTCTAATCACTTTACAAAGACATATAATATTACCCAATAATCCTTAGAGTTAAAATACAAACCTATTTTTTAGAAAAACATCCTTCTTCCAATTTTTTTTCCAAAACAAAAGTATTTTTCAATGTATGCCTTCCAAGGTTCCAAATGGACCTTTGAATGAATCACTGTGAAACATACAATTCCATATTTTCTAATTGGAATTTGGAGTGGAAATTATAAAAAAACTACCTAAAATATCACATGAAAATATTTGGAAACCAAGAATACTATTTGAGTAAAATATTGTTTTAGAAAATAAACATTCTATGGAGTTTCCATTTATGTGAATGTATACATCTATATGTTAACCAAATTCACATATGGATATGTACATATAACAACGATATATGTGGATGACCACAAATTTTTTTAAGGTTCGAACGAAAATAAACACAATAAAAAAACCATAATGAAATGAAAGAGTTCTCATAAAAGCACTAAAACCATAAAGAGGCCAAAAATCAATTCAAAACATAATTTCATTTGTGTCCCAATGTTATCAAAATTAAGAAAAGTAAAAACCATAATTTAAACACTAGAATCTATTTAAAGGCCACTTGTAATTTTACCAAACACCTAGCATACATATACTTTGAATAATTATAAGAACAATAATGGAAATTTTTTTTAAAATTATATTTTCATAAACCAATAAACTAAAAAATCAAAAAAAATCATTTAATAAAACCAAAATAATGAATAAAAAAAATTAAAATTCATTTGGAAAATCTAAAACAATATATGAAATGTCCTAGAAAGAAAATGGAGGGAAATACCTACTTCAATGGTGTGAGAATGCAATGAATATCTGGAAGAGAGAAGAGCAAGGCCTGAAAACAAAAATGCACACCCTATCATCAAAAGAGAGAACCAACATAAGCCAGTAATCACCTGAGGGTTTGGATAAGAGAGAATCAATATAAGGAATGAAAAATAAAAAAGTGGGAAAAATTAAAGGAGAGGTAGGAGAAGGCTCCAAGGAGGAAATCCAATAAATATTGAAGTGGGGACACTCAAAATCCATGAAAGAAGAGAGGAAGTGGTCTCCGAAGACTTCTAATGTCCATTCAAATGATTGGAGGGAGGAGAAAATCTCATAGGGATTTTAATTTTAGAAGTTTCAAACTTGAAATTCAATATTTTAGGGATTTTGGGAAAGCCAGATGGTTATTCCACTGGGTTTCCAAACCAGGTGCTAACCATGCACACCCTACTAGAAAAATAGATAAGCTTCTTAGGGTTTGATAAAGGGTCTTGTAATCCATGTTCCATCCATGGTACCCTATTTGGAAAGATACGTACCCTAAGACGATATATATAAACAGTTTTAGGAATGATGCTGTAACTATGAAAAAAGCTCTGTCAAGATTTCATACACACATGAACTCTTTTCACATGATTTACTATAACTGTACTCAAGTTGTGTACTTGGTCTCAAACACCCAAGAAGGTTTCACTTTTACTACTGATTCTCGCATGATTTCGAATAAAGTGTGTAATTCCCATGAAAGAAAAACCATGCAATAAGATAATGAACTATAAATGTTCCCTTGATCTGGTAGTCACACGATTTCCCCCCAAATCATGCACAATAATCGTGTACATGTCCAAAAAAGAATACAAACTCAATATTTTTATCTATAAAACAACCCAAAAACAAATGGACAGATCAAAAAACCAAGAAATAAATAATAAATAAAGAAAAACAAGGTTGGGGTGTGACAATTATTCCTACTAAATAATCTTTCAGCACCATAAAGTCACTAAATCCAAAATGAAAACAAAACCAGAACTCACAACCTCAAAGAAGATCTTCCAGAAAAATACCTCTAACCAAAACCCAAAAATATATGAACCCTCAAACTCTAGTGTAATCTATCATCAACACATTCCACACCTGAATAGCCCAAGATATAATAACAAAGAGACCCTTAGTGGACCTTCCCACCATTTAAGAACCAAAAAACACAAAAATCAACCTCCAACATGGGAAGGAAACAAGAAAAGAAACTCAAATAGAAGACCTGATAGAATAAAAATTCATAATTCCATAAGAAATATTCTTCTCCATGTAGAAAGAGACAAAAAATCACCCAAAAAAATGTGCATAGATCAAATAAAATCACAAGATATGAAAGAAAAAACCAAAAAAAGATCAAGTATGGATGAAAAAAGTTGGGAAAACATACAAAATGGGTTACCGGAAATGATCTAGTGGGAAATAATGAAAAAATTGTTAACTTTGTTGGACTCTTATTTATTTAGCTATGGTATCACCCCATTGAATTTCTAATGATTCCCCTGTTGACCATAATGACTGAAGGTCTTCAGAGTGTAAAAATAAGACAAATAAGAATTCCCAAACTGACCAGACTATAAGAAAACCTATAAGTGGTATTTATGATGAGGTTAATGAACTCTAAAAAAGACTTATCAGGAATATGGTCCTCTAGTTCTCACACATCACTACATAGGGAACCCTTACTAGCACCAAGAGAATCTCGGATACCAACCACAATGGGATTCCCTCTAGAAACCATCTCATCTAGGAACACATCATCCAAAAAATTATAGAAAAACTTTATTAGAATAAAGAACTCGATCCATAATCATTAGCTTAATACCCTAGAAAAAAAGACGATCATTAAACAGATTACTCGAATCAATTTCTAATGAAAAGCGAACTAAATCCTTAATGTTGACAATATACACCTTCATAGTCCATTGACCTTGTCGAATACTGATGATTTATGTCAGTTTCTTCACCTTCACCTTCATAAGGATAATACATTTCACAAAAGTGTTCTAAAAGACCTCCCACTTCATTAAAACTTACATTGAGGGTGGGGAGATAAATTTCCCCTGGTCCAAACCATGTTCTTCATATAGTCCCATGACACTCTTACCATAAGGTATTTATGGGATTCTAAGATACCAAAAAAACATTCAATTTCCTCAAGACCTTCCACAACATCCAATGGACCATGATCACTATAAATAATAGAAAACAATGCCTAAGAGCTCGACTCCACCTCTCCACTAAGAGTCTAGTTATATTCAACCACTAGTAAAAACTCCGTAGAAATTTTTTTGAACATTCTAGGTGGAATATTCTAAATAACATGAAAAATACAAAATCATATCAACATCCAACCAAATATAAAAAAATTAAACCAAGATAGCACCTTAAACCAAGACACAAAGAACATCAACCAAGATATATAACAAAAAATATAAAGAAAGAATCTTTCTCGAAACCACCATTTCAATTTCATATTTAAAACCTATTTTGATTAAAAAATATTTGAATTTAACTTGTTTTAAAAACCAATTTCCAAATCAAATTTCTCACATAAATGGGGGCCCCCCTTTTTCTCGTTTCAAAAGTCCAAAATAATTTTACTTTCAATACCCACTGAAACCAACCAAAAATAATAAAATAACACCAACCACATAAAAACCTATTTAATAGGGTACCAGTGGTCATGCATGACATTTAACCGTTGTTTAAAAAACCATACACAAAGTTTGGACCAACCACTAGAATCATATTAAACCATGTACCTGAGATCTACATGGTTTTATAAGAAATTAATTTTCACCTTGTCACACCAAATCACTTACATTATCATCCCCCAAAACATATAAAGACCAATTAAACCATAAAATCATCAAAAATATAAAACCAAAATAAAATTAATGGCTTAGAACCTGTCTATCTGAAGAAACTCAAGTCCTTGGATGAGAAAGGGCTCACAATGCTCTTCCTATAACAACCTCCCAATTACCAACAATCTTATCTCTAATCTACTAGTCATTAAAAATAAAAACTCACTCATAAGAAATCATTTTTTTCAAGAACTGTATTAGTTCATCCTTGAAATGGACACCTAAACTGATCCATGACATGGATCCCAGGGTGCCTCTGATCCCCACGGGCTGAGCACAAACATCAAGGAATTACAAATAAATTTTAGGGATTATTTATACCAATAATGAAAATCATAAAAAACAACATATAGAGCACATGGAGGATAAAAAATCACTTAACATAATAAATCAATAACAAGATCCAAAATGAAAACTACAACCAAATAAAAACAAAACATGATCTTTATGTGACCTCTTGGTCACAACCATAAACCATACCAACACACTAAATGAGAGATCCTAGAAAATAATCTAAACCTACTAAATTTATCAGGATTACAAATGTTGAGTGGAATAAGTAGGGTGTGAGAATACAATAGTTAAGTAGGTAAGAAAAATCTAATAAATACATGTCTATTCCAAAAACTATCTATAAATTATTATTTGAAAATATAGGTAAAAAATAGGTTTTTTAACTTTTTTTAAAAACCAAAGATTTACCAAAATCCAATATCGAAAATAAAACATGGATTTAATTTAAAAATATAATCCCATTTATAAATTCCATTTTTTAAAACCAATCTATAAGAAGAAAACTACAACCCAAATTAGTGAAAAAATAAGAAGAAAAAAATAAACACAAGCAACATGGTATATCTAAAAACAGTACTAAAACTAAAGGACGAAATAAGAATATAGTTATACAAATAGTAACAGAGCAAGTATCCAAATTTAAACAAATATATAATGGAACATACAAGGCATATAGTCATTACAATGTCCAAAACTTCTCAAGAGGAAACCCTAGATGTGATGATTTTTGAGCTATCATCCATCGTATGATGTGGACTGTTGTCTGTCACCAACCTAGATGCTCTCAACTAGCCTCACCATGGAACAACCCCAATGGAAAATGACATACCATGGGTTATGTAGTCTTTCTCATCAGAAATTATATTATAACTATCTCTCAACCCTCTAGATGACATCTAGGATACCATGATGATCATATGGGGGGAAAGTTATAACTTCATCACATTCATGACATTAAATATTACCCCTAAATTTCAACTTGCATTCCTCTCCCACTCCTTGACACCATCTATGAAAATATCCTCTATAAACGGAGGACTACCATAGTGGTTCCCATCATAGAGAAATCCTTTCACAAGTGCAATCAAATAACAGACATCTTTAGAACTCCAAATCCTTTACACGAAACACATAAATGTTCTATCAAGGTATTAAGTTTCTAAGAGTTTTTAATCACTTTCCAAAGATATCAAAAAGTATATAATGGTCTTTAATATTGAGATACAACCACTTTTTCAGAAAAAAAACCATCAATTTTTTTCTATATATTTGTTATTTGTTCAAGTATTCATTTCAAAGTGAAAAAATGGGACTTTAGAAGAATATTTTGGAAACAAAATATTCAAAAGTGTAAACACACCAATGGATAAAATATTAGAATACCCCAGATGAAATCCCAGTTGAAAACATTTGGAAGCCCAGAAAAACATTTGAGGGAAACACGGTTTTACAAAATAGGAATTCTATAGAGTTTCCACTTATATTCATGTACACATATATATGCACACCCTACGTATATATGGGTAATCACATATCACACCATTAGATATATGGATGTACATAAAAATGGCTAAGCCCTAACAAAAAAGAAAAAAAAATGGATCTCCAAAAAGAAACACACTAGTTTTCACATAAGTACCACAACCATGACGATGGAAAAATCAATTCAAAGAACAATTCCATTTGGAATCCCAATCTTATAAAAATTTAAACAAGGAAAAAACACTTTAAACATGCAAATCAAATAAAAAGACCACATTGTATTTTATCAAACATCAAGCATGAAAATAATTTGAATATATATACCCATATCTTTGTAAATGCATTGAAAAACCCATTTTCATCCAACCAAGAACATTTAAAAGCCATTAAAAATCAACTTAGTAGAACACAATAAAAAATAAACAAAATTTAAACTCATTTGGAAAATATCAAACATTACATGGAATTTTTTGGAAAGGAAATTGATAGAAACACCTACCTCAATTGTGTGTAGATGTGATAAAACTTTGGATGAGGGAAGAACAAGTCCCATAAACAAAAATTCACACCCATAAATGAAAAGAGAAATCTCACTTGTGCTAACCCTCACTCTAGGGTTTGGTCAAGTGAGAATCATGCAAGATAAAGAAGAAACAACCCATGGAAAATAAGAAAGGTGAGAAAGGAGAAGGCTTACCCAATGAGGAAATAAAAAAAATATTGAAGAGGATACACTCAAAATTTGAGGATGTGGATAGGAGGAGGAAATATAAGGATCCCATGGGTTATTCAAATGAATTACGGGGTGGGGGAAACAACCCCTTTGGTGTTTTAATTTTGGAGGGGGAAAATGGAATTTAACCATTTATGGATTTTGGGAAAGCCACACGGTTTACCAAACCGTGATCCAACTGTGAAAAAACTATGAGAAATATAGATAATACATGAATGGTTTGGACACATGGTTTGGGAAAATATATTCTGATCATGATCCCTGATCTAGAATGACACCCACACACACACGAGTTGGACCTATGATTTGATTAACTATTAATTAAATATGAAAAATAAGGATTTCAATATTGTAGACACCCATGAATGCTTGTTAGAATTTTTATTCCAATAGAGCACAAGAAAATCACCATGTCTGAAATACCCAATATGGATGCATGATTACTATTTAGACTCACATGGTTTGAGAAAAACCGTGTGCTTATCATGAAGGAAAAACCACGCAAGAAGAAACTAAACTAAAAAATTCTCCTTTGATCGGTTAGTCATAAGGATTCCCTATAACCTATTCGTAGTAGCAATGCACAAATCAAAAAATAGACTAAAAACTTCAAAACTAATTATTTTCATCAGGAATTAAACATGAAAACCAATGGAAAATCAATACTGAGTAAATAAATTAAATAATAATGAAAACCATGGTTGATATGTGATTAGGACAATGATCCATAAGTCTTTTATGACTTTTAGGATTCAAATGCAACTAAATATGAAATATAGTGTGACCAATAAAAATTGAAATGTGTGTCTTTTGTTTAAAAGTAATATTTTATTTAAATATGTTTTTCACTCACTGAATACAATGAAAGCACACTCAAATTTTTTTATACTTTAATAAAATGATCTATAAGTCATTTCTGCAGTGTTGGAATTAGCCACATGTTAATCTGACACACAATGTTGCTGGGTTGACTTGTGGCGTGTGTTATTAGTTTAAAAATGAAATTTTAGTTTAAAAAGATCTTCAATCACTAGAAACCTATAAAAACACTTCTGTAGAAGTTATATTTTAGGAAAATTATCCATAAATAATTTATGATGCGTAGGAATCAGTCACACATCAATCTGATACAGGGTGTGGCATGTATAGCTCAAAGAGAATGTTTTTATTTAAAATTGATATTTTTTTCAAAACACATATAACATACTTGAATCTAAGAAAATTTTATAATATTATCTTGATATGTTATTATAATTATCCTTAATCAATTTATGATATATATGAATTAACCACATAATAATTCAACACACGGTGTTCTCGGTATGACTCGATGTGTATATTTTATGTTAAAAAGTGAATTTTTTTTAGTGAATTGTTTCTTATTTATGATTTAAAATTACATTATAGTATTAATAAAATAATAATTTTTTATACCAGTAAACTCTTTTTCTTGAGTTGATGTGTTTTTTTGACAACTGGTAGCATGATCGGGATATTTTGAGATATGGTCAAGGTCCAAAGACAAGAAAAAGTTAATGTTTTTGATTTTTTTGATGTATGTGAAAAAATGTATGAACTAATGTAAATACAGAGACCAACTATTGAATTTTGTTAATGTTGTGGGTTTTTTCATTTATTTATGATGACAATTTTATTGAAATTAAATTTTTTATTTTTTGTTTAAGTGTGTTATAATTTAAATAGCACAATGATTCATTATGGATTTATTGTTGTTATACAGAAAGTGGATGCCTTTTAATTTATAATGTTACACAAAATACATATTAATTATAATTATTTTAGATTATGTTTATATAAACCATCATACTATGGGCTTATAAAATAAATTTTCTAATAGGGATATTACATTACAAAAATTGTATATTTTAGATTTAAATTAATTGATATATTTTTACTATAATATATATTAATAAAAATAAATTTATAATTAATGTAAAATATATTTCATTTTAAAAAATCACCTTCAAAAAATATTTTTTATTTCTTACATAAATATTTTTCCTAATTTTTTATAATTTTCATGATTAGGAAAACACTAAAGAGGGAGATGAGGGATATATATTTTTAAAAATTTTCGAAAAACATTTTTGAATTAGAATCCTTCTTAAATAGTTTTCCTCACCAGTTATATAAATTAAATTGATGTGTACATCTCAAGATTCATTTTGAACACATATGATACTTTTGTGACACTATATGGGAGAGTTGACTATCTCATCTGAGTTTGATTTTTTGAGATCATGATTCATCAATTGAAAAATAAGATGGGGTTTAACATTTAGCCATTTTACATGGAATTGATATCTTGGAATACCACATCACATATCATTTTCATAAAAACACTAAATGGTGGGAATCTAGTTCTTCCACATCCACATACAGTAATAGAACAATGTGTTGGGACTATAACTGATTCACCCACTAGTGTATCAATAATGGTGAGATAAAATAAAGTGAAAAATGTGGAAATAAATGACCCTAGATATAATGAAGAAAAACCCCCAAAATTAATGTGAAAAAATATTAGTCAAATAGAAGGATCACTATGAAAAAAATGGGTACACAGTCCATCAAAATTATAATGATAATCCCTTATAAATAAATCTCTTGAATATGTGTGGAAACTGCCACAAAAAATACCACACATCAAATAAAAACTACGGGTGATGTTGATGCAAGTGAGATAATAAAATGAGGGGAGGATCCTAATTTTACAAGATACTAACAGCCCTTCCAAGCCCCTATCTCTCTTATCTCAATGGTTGATTGGGTTTCCCACCCACTAAACCTACCACCACATCTTCCACCACCTACCTCCCTTAACAAAGAATGGGGCGCCCACTATCTATGGAAAATAATGGGATAGTGACACATATCTCACTTATAGATTAATTGAGAACCAATCACATCATGACACATCCTTTTTATTTTCCATACATGATTATCATGTCTCTATAAGGTCGCTCATTTATGTTCACCATATAAACTTATCAGATTTAATCACCTTTATTTGAAAATATGCCACATTTTATTTACTATTAATTTTTTATGTCTCCACACTTACTTCATCTAAAAAATCTTAGTCAATGTTATACTATACCTTAGTGTTATTCTTCATTCAATAAAAATATATATTACTTGAAATGTGTATGGGAATATTATTATCACAAAACAATGAATGAATCCACATTCTATGTCTGAGATCCTCCAAAAAAATTCTCATTGAAATAGACACTTTGTAACACAATATAGCTGCCAGATACTCTTCCACTACTATGGATAAATCTCCATCTAACTATAAGTTGAAAATGAAACCCACAGCTCCTCCTAAAAGTGTAAACACATAACTATTAGTGGATTTTCCTCAGTCATAATCACCTATAAAATCAAAATCAAAATATCCGCTGATATAAAAATTTGATCCTTTATAACATAATGGTGAAATTAATGTCTTCTAGATATATCTCAGAATCATCTTCACTGTGCCATAATGTGCCCATCTTGGGTTTACTATGTGCTGAATAACTTATCCCACAACATGTTCAATGTGATTTTTATTAAAAACCCATACAGAACATAAGAATCACCACTAATAATGAATATGGTACTCGAGACATCTCTATCCTCTCTGCTTCACTACTAAGACTCACCGTAGAGGATAACTTGTTATTAATATGTTTTGGGAAATATATTTTCTTACAGTCATCCATTTTGAAGCATTTCATATCTTTCTATATGTAATTATTCTAGGATATCCATGTCCTCTCATCATCTCAACAATTCTATATATGAAAAATCTTATTTATTATTCCCAAGTCATTCATATGAAACTCTATATCCAACCTTGTCATCATCTCTTGGATGTGATCATTATCAGGACCTTCAACCAACATTTCATCCATATAAAATAGAATAATGATGAAATCATTACCATTAAAACATATGAAATAAGTACAAGGATCTGAATGATTTCTATTTTATCTTAGGATCATGATATGGGAATCAATTCCCTTGTACGAACACCATGATGCTTGTTTGAGATCGTACAATGATTTTTTCAACCTTTAAACCATGTTATATTTTTTCTTCTATAAATACTTCCATTTAGATAATATGGGTCAATTCATCAAGATCACCATAGATATATGATGTATTAATATCTATATTATTTAGATGAAAACTATATTTTTCACACATTGCCAGAACTACTCGAACAGTCACCAGTATAACAAAATTTGAAAGTATTTCATTGAAATAAATACCTTCCTTATGAAAATATCCTCTAACCATCAGTCTTTCATGATATCTATCCGCCAGGAGCATTCTATACTGGTTGATCTTAGAGACCCATTTTTTACTGATATCCTTCATTCATTGAGGTAATCAAACAAAATCCCATATTTATTATTGTGCAGAGCTTCAACGATTAACCTCTGTACAAAAGACTTTTCTTAAAATAAAACTACTGTTTATTTTAGTAATTGAGCATAAAACATGAAAAATGTAATTTTAATGTTATATAACCCAAATATGAAAATTATATTTCTACATGTTGAATATATTAAGGATATTATCTCTTATACTATTAATTATATTATTATGATTATAATGCTAATTCTATATTAATTTCTAATTATTAACTATACTATTAATTAAAAATTATTTTATGAATTATTAAAATCATTTCTAATTTTTAATCAACGTAAATTATATTGCTAATAACTATATATAATATTGATATTATAAGTTACTTATTATTTTAATCACTTAAGTATTTGTTGGTAATTATACCACCAAACTAAATTGATATTTTACTGTGAAAACATTCACTTTGAGTCATACTGGCCACATTGTTTGTCATATTGATGTGTTCTTAATACATTCACCTCACAAATAGTGGTCAACCATCTATATTTGGGTCATTCCCTTTATACTTACCTTTATCAATGAAATCATCCCGTGTACAAAATAGTTTCCCAAACATGGTGTGAGTAAAACATTATAGGCCACCACTAATGGTGTCTAATGGAAATCTAGTCTATGAATATAAAATGTAATAGTGTGAAGGTACAATAAATATAATGGAAAAAAGTAAAGGAAAACCTATGATTATTGGGATCCCCATGGGAAACCTGACCGAACATACATGATTAGGTCTATCTCAGATGTCTCTGAGCAATTTAACCATTAATTCAAATAGGGATGAAAGGAATATAACTAAATATTTCATGTATAATAACAAAAATGGTTCCATGTAAGACCCATGTAATTTAATAATTTAGGATATCAAACCCACTCATGATGATCAATTGTGATTTTGGATAATTTATTATTGAATGGAATCCAATGGGTGAACCATTGGAATACCACTTCTATGAGTTTCAAACCAATATTGAGGATGAATTATACAGTAATATCATGATAGACATGATTGGAATAAAAGGAGATAATTTGAGGAATTCCATATATGAGGACATCAGAGTAATTCCTTGGAGGTCATCCCAAGTATTCCATTTTGTTTGAGTTTGTAGGTGAATTTTCAATATCAGGATGAATTATTCAAGAAACTAAGACATTTACTATATCCATGTTGGTTTAACCACTTTTCATTCAGATGAATGAATCAGGTGGCATCCTACGAGTTTATTGAATGAATTCCGAAAGGAATATAAGTCTTTCGCAAGGGAAGACACACCTCTAGTAATGTGTTCCAAGTTCATAATAGAAATAAACACATGATTAGTAATTTGTTATAAGGACAAGTGAAGTTTCCATGAAACTTTATAGTTCAAATAATTTAATTTGGTAATTCTATTTATATTTGAAAATCAAAACACACTAAAGGGGTGTTTTGGTTAAAATCAAGGAATGGTTTTCATGTAAATTTTAACAAACACACCCTAAGGGGCAGTTAGAGTTGATGTCCTCAACAACCAATGGTGTTAAAGGGTCTCATGATACATATAGTTCAACATATAGGAAATTAATTAAAGTATTTACACATTTTTGGGTCAACATATAGAATGTCCAACATACAAAATAATGGAATATGTTATAAATATTGATACTTTTAATAGAATGTAATAGAATACCTACCTAAGCCCCATTAAAGACACCTTATCTAATCGCAACCTCAGATTTGGGATAGACTAAGAGAAAATATAAAACCACAAAAATTCTAAAAAAAATGGTATAATTGTTAGACATGGAAGAAGAGTTTTTGATGGAATTGAAATGTGATCATGGTTGAAAATGATGGTTTATACTTAATAAGGGTGTTCCAATGTGACTGATAGTGATGGAATCAAAGGTCATATATAGGAGAGCCACCACAAACTATAAAGAGGGAAGAGGAGTGACACAATGAAAAATACTATGTATAGAAAGGAAAGAGGATAAGATATTTTAGTTTTAAATAATGGGGAAGGTAATTATCATTTCATCTTTTTTAATAAGGAACACTGTTTTTCTACATGGTGGGCCAAACTATACGCCAACTTTGTTCCCCTACTATGTAGAAGCATGAATCCTCGCATGGTTTAGGGACACAGTTTGTAAAACCATGCATGGTGAACCTAAAATAATGTAAATTTTACACGTATTACATGACCCTTTCACATTGTTTACCAAACCATTATCCTCTATTTTTGGTCCGTATGGTTGAGAGGTGTGATTAGAGAAACCATGTACTAACCTTGTGCCTCATCATGCTTCTCCCAAAACCTTCACTTACACCCCAAAACCATTTTTAATACTTTGATAATGTTCAATAATCTCTTGGGAACATCCATTTTATGAAAATAATGGGTAATAAAAAAAATTAAAAGGGTGTTTTACTTAATGGAAATATAAGATCTTACAATTACCAATTTAAGAAAACTCATCCATGAGTTTCACTTTTGATTGTGGTTTTCATGTATCCAAGAATATATATGGTCACTACGAAAATATATCATACTCTTTTTTAAAAATATCCTTTAGTAAAAAACTATGATTACAGAACACATGAACCATAATAACCATCCTTCATTAGAGAGTCTTAATGATACTTTCGATTATACAACCTGGATAATCCTTAAAAGTAGTATCATCCACCAACTCAACTTCCTCATGATCAAAGTAATGAGACAGTTCAGAGTAACAATAGAGAAGTTGAGAAAAAAAGGAATAAATCATACATATTCCAATACCAATAATGTAGATTAATATGATATTCTATTTTCTTGACCAAATCCAAGATCCAAAAGGGCCCAATGAATCTATGTGCCAGATTACAATTCCATTGAATCAGTTAATAACCCAATCTACGAGACTCTCACAAGAAGACCCGATCACCTACCAGAAACTCCATATGTCAGTGATAATGATTTACATTGCACTTCTTTATAGAATGATCCATTTTTATATAGCTTATGATTCACTAGAAATACATAGTTTTTTTTGAATGATACATGATTCCAGTAACACTATCTCTCTAACCTATAACTAGAACAAAGGTGAATGACATGACTGACTATATAGAGCCTCGTAAGGATACATTTGGATAGTATCCTGGAAAATGTTATTTTAGGAAAACTCAAAAATATTCATGTAATTTTCCCAATAACATCAAAAATCAAGGACATATGCAGAATGAATGTCCTCCATTACCTATATAGTAGCCTCTAACTGACCATTCGTCTGAGAGGGTTATGATGTACTCAAAAGTACCTATTAACCAAGATCTATTTTAAACCCCTTCTAGAACATATAATTAAATCAATAATCCCCATTATATACAATGATTTGTGTAATCTCATGTAAGTATATTATCTATTAGACATAGATCCTTCCATGATCATCCACTGGGATTGTCTTCCAGATAGGCAAGAAGAGGGAGACATTCATTAGCCTATCAAAAATCACACACTGGACATCACTACCATAGGGTATCTTGAGTAACCTTGTGACAAAGTATATTGTGATTTCATCCCATTTTCATTATAGGATAGATAGTATTTGAAAAATAAAACTAGTTCATTGGTCTTATACTTTAACCTAAAGATATATGGAACACTGAGTAACACGGCCTGTGATCTTCATTATCATTCTGAGACACCAATATTTATGGTGTACGTTGTAATACATATTTGGTCACATGTAAGTTATTTACCACTTAGAATCATTATATTCTCACATTAGTTCCTATAACATTTCTACAAAAACCTAAATATATTCCCATCCTAATAAAATAAGACAACAAATCTCCCAAAAAAAATACATAGATCTACATTACAAAAATGAAAAGAAAGAAAAATAATAAAAAAATACCAAGGAAGGAATAAGAAATAAGGTAAAAAATAAAAAAAGAGGTACCAAAATATCATGTGAAAAGACGTCCAGAATCTATAACGAGAATGAACTCCTTTCTATTCTATTGTGGTATCACACCATAGAATTTCTAAATATTCCCAATCTAACCACATCAATAGAAGGACTTTAGAGTGTTATAAAAAGAAAACATAAAATTCCCAAACTGACCAGAATGGGAGAAAAAATTTGAGTAGTATTTCAGATGATAAGAAGGAAATATACAAGAAGACTTATCTTGAACTTGTTCTTCTGTTTCACACTCCTCACCAGATGGGGAGCCCTTAGTAGAACATAGTGAATATATTTTAACAAACATGATGGGTTTTCCTCTAGAAACCAGTTCAACTATGAAAACCTCATCTACACACATTAAAAAAAAACATGATCAGAAGAAATAAATCAATCCTGAATCTATGAAAAATGATCCCACACAAGAAGACGAGCCTTCAATAGATTGATCAATTCCATTTTTGACTTAAATGAATCAAATTCCATAAAATTTTCAACATACCACTTCACTATCTACAGACCTTTGTGATTACCTATGAGTTCTTCCACTTTCATCACTTTCACCTACTCAGGGATAAACCATTGAAAAATGCGGTTAAAAAGATCTCATAAGTCATTACAACATACAATGATGGTGCGAAGATCAAATTCCAATGATCCAAAACCAATACATCAAATAGTACCAAGATAAATCTTACCCTTAAGGCTTTAGGGGTTTCAAAGGACCTGAAAACACCATCAATTTTCTCTATCCACTACGAAGCCCCTTATGATACTCAATAACCATATAAAATAGGTAACAATCAAGAAGATAATGACTCCACCACTCCAATAATAGGGTTTGTAGGTTCAATAACTAAAATATACTCCTTTGAAACATTCACAACCTTTTTGTGTTGAATACTCTAAATAACATGTAAACATAAAACCAAATCAACATCGAACCTAATCTGAACTATGATATCACCTAAATCTAGGAGAACAAGCACATAAACCATTACACAACAAACTAAAAGGCCAAAAAACATTTTCTTAAAACCATTATTTCCATTTAAAATTTAAAACCACTTTTTACTAAAACCCATTTCAAAATAACTTATTTCAAAAACCAATTTTAAAATGTAATTTTCCACATCAAAGAGAGACCATTTTTTCCAGTTTCAAAATTCCAAAATAAATATCCTTTTAAAAACCCATCACACAAACTAGAAACAATAAAATAATTCAACCATCATTGAAACCTCTTAAATATAGGTCTAGTGTTCAGGCATGACAGGGACACATGGTTTAGAAGACAAAATTCTAAGAATGCAATAACCACTAGAAGTAGTTTGAACTATGTACCAAATGTCTACATGGTTTTCTATGCCATGTTTATCACCATTAGGCTTCATATAACTTCGATTTGATTCTTGAAAAACATGAATGAACATATCAACCTAGAAAAAGAACTAAAAAAATAAACCCAAAATTAAAAATAATGCCGTAAAACCTGATAGTCCCTTATAACTCAAGACTCAGGATGAGAAAGAGTTCATGATTATCTTCTTATACCTACCTCATTAGTCCAAAAAATCATCTCTCAAGAGCCCCTAAAATTATATATAATAAAACACTCCTATAATATCATTTTATAATGAATAAAGTCGATTCATCCATGAACTGGACACCTGAACTGATATGGGGAAAGGCCTAAAGGGTATCCCTTATCCCAACAGGCTGACGAGAAGCATCAGGACATAATAGATAAGTCATTGGGGATGATTTATCACAATAATAAAAACCATAAAAATAAAATTCATGCACCATTATGGGGATACAATAATCACTGAAATTTATAAATACAAAACATGATCCAAAATATGAACTACAACCAAACAAGAAACTGACATGATCTCCATGGGACCTCCTAGTCACCCCCAGTCACAAAAATATCCCATTACATTATTGAACCATAAAAATATGATGAACCAAAAAAATAGGTCACATTTATTGAAGTTGATTTAAACATGTATGGTATGAGAATAAAACACATTAGTTGGTAAATACCACAGAATCCAAACTTTTACTTTCCTAAAACAACCTATAAGCATTGGTTTAATATTAATTGTAGAAAATAGGTTTCTGTCTTTTAAACAACCAAACATAACCTTTCAAAAATCCCTATTCAAAAATAAAACATATATTTCCTTTAAGAACAAGTTCCCATTTAAAAATTCATATTTTGAAAACCAAACTCTAATAATAATAATACAATATAGATTAGTGTATAAATAAGAAAAAACAAAACGAAACATAAAAAAATAGTGTATATCATAGAAAATGCACCTAAAATAAGAGGAATCAATATGAATATAGTTATTCCAAAATAAAAAGGGCAAGTCACCAAAGTACCAAAAATTGATAATGAAAGAAAAAAGGAACATAGCAATGGTAATGTCCAAAACAACTCAAGAGGAAACCATAAATTTACTCAATTTGGAACCATATTCCAATGTATAATGTGGTCCATAGTATATAACAAACGTGGATGCTCTCAACTATCTTCACTCATGGCATACCACCCATGGAAAATAAATTATCAAGGGGAATATAGTCCATCATATCAAGAACTATATAGTAACTATCTCTCAAACTTATAGATGTCATCTAGGATCCCATGATGATAATATTGGGGGAAAATATATGATTTTATCACACACCAGACATTAACCATAACACGTAGATACCATGTTCTATTCCTTTCCCACACCTCAACAACATCTATTCAAAGACCCTACATAATTAGAGGACTACCATAAGGGTTCTTGTCCAAAAGAAAAAAATTTGTATGTTCCAACCAGGCCTCGACATCATAATAATTCCAAATACTTTACATGAAACACATAAAGGTGCCAATAAAGACTTCAGTTTCTACGATTTTTAAAACACTTTCCAATGACATATGAATGTACCAAACATGACATATAATTGTAAACCAAAAAACTTTTTAGGAAAGAATATTTCCATCAAATTCTTCCCCAAAACCTAGGAATTCATCCAGGTATTTTTTTTCAAGGTTCAAAATGTGAATTTGAAAATATATATGAGAAATTGAAAATTCTAATGTTTCAAATGAGTCTTTGGTGAAAATATTAGAAAAATGTTTCTTCAAATCAAATATGAAAACATTTGGAATCCAAGAAAACCAATTGAGGAAAAGCTGTTTTTATATAATCGACATTTTATATAGTTTCTATTTATATAAATGTATGTATATATTTGTTCTCCCTATGCACATGTGAATATGAAGATATCATCCCAACATATTAATATATAACCATATAAATATTTAAGGTTCAACCCAAAAATAATAATAACAATAAGGAAAAATAAGATTTTTCAAATAAGCACCAAAACCATAAAGATGTCAAAAATCCATTCAAAGAAGAATTCCCTTTGAAACCCAACAGTATCAAAATTAAAAACATTACAAAAAAAACATTACACATGAAAATCCATTTAAAAGGCATCTTGACATTTTATCAAACACATAAGGTGTATATAAATTGAATACATGTTGTCATGACTTTGGAAATAATTTGAACACCGAATTCCCATCAAATCAATAACATAGAAATTCCATAAATGTCATCATAGAAAACCACTGGTATGAAGAACAAAGATATAATTCATTTGAAAATGCCCATGAATTACACATAGTTTTCTGGAAAGGAAATCGATAGAAACACCAACCTTAGTAGTGACCGATTGTGATGCAACTTTGGAAGATAGAATAAAATTTCCGAAAAACCAAAATTCACACCCTAAAATAAAAAGAAACAACTCACATGATCCAACCCATACTCTATGTTTTGAACAAGATAGAATCAAAAAATTTAAGGAATTAGAAAACATAGGTAAAGCTGAAAGGAGATGGTGGAGAATGGTTACCCAATGAGGAAATATACTAATGATTTAAGAAGAGACAACCAAAAAATAATGTCAGGTCCACTAGGCTAGATTCCCGAAAGGAGGGGGGGGATCAGGGTATGACAGATTAAAACAACTACCCTTTTTGATCTTGTTTTTCTATTATAAAAAAACCTCTTCTCTATCCTTCCCGATGCAGAGTGTGAAGAAACCTTAAATCATGCACAAGACACAACGATTTTTACTTGATTCACCCTCACTGGGATACATCCATGGAGGATACACCGACAGTGTGTCGATGTACCAATTCCACTATAATCACACTTCTGTTTACAAGTTTGAACTGGACTCACTATCCCTCCTAGTTTACAACCACTCACGATTTGATAACTCACTGCTATCTCAACTGAAGTGAGCTCACTGCTTCATCAGAAGATCCACTCACAGTTTATAGACCTATAGGTCTCTTCATTACCACTAATAAATGTATCATCCACTGTATCTAGATTCTCTATTAAAGTTCTATGTTCATCCACTTATTAATACCCATTTTCCCTTGAACACTGGGAAAGTCAAATTGGAAACACATTCGCAAAGCACCCTACTTTGCGAGGCTCTAATTTTGGAAATGTTCAAACAATCCTTTGCGAAGATCCAAGGTTTTCGCAATGTACTCTCTCAAAGAACTCTCACGAAGATCAAGTCTTCGTAGGGAGACTTCCCTCATGAAGCTCACTGAGACAACGTGGAGCATGCAAATTTCATGGAGCTAAATTAGCTGTCGCGAATCTCTTCTTCTATGAAGCACAGTGCCTTCGTGAACTACCTTCGTGAGCCAAGAGGAAATGATTTTCTTCCAAAGCTCTCTCTGGTTCTCCCTAGGGGGTCATGGTCTATTTATATGCAATTCCACCAATACTTGAACCTTCTGTGTGAAGTCAACACCATGTTATCTCAAATCGTGAAGCTCCAATGTTCCTGCCAAAATTCTCTCAAAATCACGAAGCACCATTGAAAATTTTTGATCCCAGAGCTCATCGTAATCACGGAGAATTCCATCATTTACTTCATGCATTCGCCATAAAGTTCGACTCACATGTCGTGATGCTCCACTCGCAATTCCCTTTGCTTCCACAATTCTCTTCAACTCTACCATTCATGAATCTCTTCATAATTGTGAAGCATCACCGTCAACATTCTTATGGTCTTCTTGAAATCCAATCCATGAAGCCTATCATCGCAAAACGGTACCACCATGTATCTATTTTTTTATACCGCCCCCAGATCATATATTCCTTTTTCATTGTTCATTGTCAACATGGATTGTCAACAAAATCTCTGGAACATGACAATTAACCATGGAAACCTTCTTTTTAAACAAACACAATCAATCAAAAAATGCTGCAATGTTACCTTGAGAAATGTTTTCCCAACATATAATAATGAGGAGAGGAGGAGAACTCATACCATGTCTCCCTATGGTTTTTAAAATGAATGGGGTTGGGATAAAGTCCTTAGGTTTTCAATTTAAAAGGGGATAACATGGAATCTAACATTTTTGTGATTCTTGGAAATCTGCATGGTTTACCAAATTGTGAACCAATCGTGCACACCATACTATAAAGATAGATATGCCTTGCATGGTCTGGACGTATGTTTTGGTAAACCATTTCCCAATCATTCTTTCATTTCTTTAAAGACAACCATTGTCACATGGGATGCACACATGGTTTGGGGAACCACACACCAACCATGAAAAATAAGGTTTACAGGATTTTATACACCCATGAATTCTTATTTCAAGATTTATTATAATCATTTTCAAGTTGTATTCCAAGTCTCAGACACCCAATAAGTCCACATAGTTGCAATTTAGACTCATACAATATGAGAAAAATCGTGCACTACTCATGAAAGGAAAATTTTGCAAAGAGGATATATATTGAAAATTATCCTTTGATTAAGTATTCATATAGTTTCCCTCTAAACCATACTTACTAAAAGTGAACAGATAAAAAAATAGACCAAAACTCCAAAACTGAATATTTTCATTAGGATATTAACCCAAAAACAAAAGAAAAGATCAAAACCAGTGAAATAGAAATAATAATAAAGAAAACCGTAATTGGGGTGTGATAAGGGAAATGATCCATAATTCATTTGTAATGCATAGGAATCACACACACCTTAATCTGATAAACAATGTTACTAGTATGACTCAAAATGCATATATTTAATTTAAAAATGAAATTTTAGTTAAAAATGCATGTCAGTCACTAAAACACAAGAGAATACACTCATATTAAATTTATACTATAGTAAAATGATCTTTATATCAATTTTGATGTGTAGGAATTAGCCACATGTGAATATGATATACCGTCTGGCCGATATGACTATAAGCCCATGTTTTCAGTTAAAAATGATATTTTACATAAAAAAATGTTTCAGTCACTACAAACCAAGAAACAATACTCTTATTTTCATGATATTTTTGTAAAATCATCCATAGATCATTTTTGACGTTTATAAATCTTTCACATGTAAATTCTACACACGGTGTGGCCAATATGACTCAAAGTGCTTGTTTTCATTTTAAATTGATGTTTTATATTAAAAAATATAATGGATACTTGAAACTAAGAAAATATTGTTAAATTAACTTCATATGTTGGTATAATTATATACAAATAACCTATGATGTATAGGAATCAACAAAACCTTAATTCGACACATGGTGTGCCAGATATAACTCACGGTGTATGTTTTCAGTTTAATAGTGACATATTATTAATTAATTATTTCATATTTATGTTTATGTTTTTTTCTCTATTATATTACAATCATAATTTTTTTATATAATTACACTTTTTTTCTCAAGTTTAAGTAGTTTTTTTGACAACTGGTAGCATGATCAGGCTCAATTGAGAAAGGATTGGGGTCCAAAGGCAACAAAACATTAATGGTTTCAAATTTTCTATTATCTATGAAAAATTGTATATACCAAAGAAAATTTAATAACTGATGTTTTGAATGTTCTAAATATAGTTTTTTTTTCATGTTTTGATGATGTAATTTTAATTGAAATTAATTGTTTTATTTTTTTGCACATTGTGATATAATTTTAATAGAACATCACTGCAACATGATATTGTGGTTGTTCTATAAGAAGTGGATGTATTTTCATTTATGATATTTCATGACATACATATTAATAATAATAATTTTCGATCAAGGCTATCTCAACCATTATACCATGTGTTAACAAAATTAGTTTTATGACAGTGTTAATATATTAGAAAATAGTGTATTTAAGATTTAAATAAATTTATAGATTTTGAATATATAAATAATAATAAAAATATATTTTCAGTTTTTTAAAAGATATTTAATTTTATTTGAGAATCATGATTTTTTTATTTCATATATAAAATTTTGGTATGATTTTTTAAAAATTTTAGGGCTGAGCATACACATAAGAGAGAGATAGAGGGATATTTTCTTTTAATTTTATAAAAATGTTTCCCAATATGAATATTTATTAAATTGTTTTACCTTCCACTCTTATAAATGATGTCAAATCATGCATCTTAGAATCCATTTCAGACAATTAGGGTGATTCTATGATGCTTGATGAGAGTGTTGACTATCTCTTCTGAGATTGATTTTCCAAGATCTTGAATACTCCATGGAGAAAGAAGACGTGTTTCAACATTAACTCACTTTCCCCGACAATGATAACTAGAAATATACCATCAGATATCATCATCATCAACATCCCTAGAGAGTTGGGATCAAGTTCTGCTGGCTTGACCTACCGAAATGATACAACATCTCACCCAACATTCTGGGAGGGTAAACTGTCTTTTTCCTTCACACCCAATCATATATTTGCATCCCCTCAATATGAGAAAACATTTACTTCCACCCAATTCTTATGGATTACACATCCTATAGGAAGGAATTCACCATGATTATCTTAGAACTAGATCCAATGTTGAAACAAAAATTCACACTTTGTTCACATGGAAGGTGTTTGATGGTATACACAATACTAATTTATGAAGCATCAAGCTGATCATGGAAATAATGAAGATAACGGTGAGTTTCCAGATGATAAGTCCAATATAATTGACGAAGTGAATCATGATATTGATGTATTATAAAATGAGAATAAACTTGAAATACAGAATTTATATGGTGATGCTGAAAAACTATTGTATTTGGGTTGAACTGAATTTATAGTTTTACAGATGATGTTAATATTGATTAATATGGCAGGGAAAATGGATAGAGTGACATGGTTTTACAAATATGATCAAAATATTTAATTACATACTTTCTAAAGACAAAGAACATCCTAATTCACTTTATAACATGAAGATAATATTATGCTCAATTGGTTTCAGGAATAACAAAATACATTCATTACTGAATGAATGTATGCAATATAAGAAGGAATACAAATATATATTAGAGTTTCTTAAATGTGGGTAATCATGGAATAAGTTGAAATAAAACTCATAGAATGATTTAGCAATTACATATACTTATACCATGGAAATTTGGTATCTTTCTATAATTTTTGAACTGAAACATTTATTTTGAAATTCAAATGATGAAAAAATGATAAGATTTTATGAAAATTAGTGGATCTGTGATGGAAAATTACATTATCCAAATGATTTTCTATAGTTTAAGAACGTTGATCATGAATTTCCAATATTTTGAAATAATGTTAGAAATATTTAACTTTTACTGTGCATAGATGGATTAAATCCATACCAAAGCTTTAATGGTACACATAGTTCAAGACCTATTTTATTGGTAATTTTGAACTTATCTCCTAAATCTTGTTTGAATAAAAAATATGTCATGTTGAGTTTAATGATATTTGGAAAAAAATAGTCTGGAAATGATATATATGTTTTCATTTCACCTTTGATTTATGATTTGAAACTTTTAAGGGAGGAAGTTATTAGGGTGTATGATTCTTCTAAAATATAACATTTTCAACTATATGAAATGATTATTTTTACTATAGATTACTTACCTTCCTATCGAAAGTTATTTCTATATAGTGTTATGGGGTATAAATATTGTTCAATTTATGAACAATAAACATCATATTATCCATTGGATAATGAAAGAAAAATAGTATACATGGTCATAATTTTTTTTCTATGTGTCACTCTTATTGAAGATTAATAATTGAATTCAAAGGCTTTTAATAATTTGATATTTCTACGAAATATTTGTCCACTGATCAGTAGTTTTATAGGGTGAAAAAAAATTATTTCCTATTTAGAAATAAAAAATATATGGTAATGATAGAAATATTTGGATGAAACGATCAATATTTTGTTGAGATATCATATTACAAATATAATTAGGGCAAAAATAAAATGAATTTCATGCATGTGGAGAAGAATATATATGAATCATTTTTTGGATAATTGTTAAATATTAATGGAAAGGCTGAATATGGGTTGAATACAATATTGGACCTACCCTCAATGGTAATATATTTGGATTTTCACCCACTCATGATAAAAGGTGAACATGCATGCCTTCAGCTTGTCACACATTGTCTAAGATGGAGAAAATAAGTTTTTTTCAGTGTCTCCATGGTATCAATGTGCCGTATGGTTATTCCACAAATGTAAAAAAAAAATTTGTAAAATGATATGATATTGATAGGAACAAAATCTCACAATTGTCACATCATGATGTAACAACTCCAAATAGTTTTATTGAATGGTATATTACCCATTTGTGTCAAAATGAATATCATGAAGGTGTGTTATTTTCTTAATTCATTTTTTAACAAAGTATCTAATTTAAATTCAATGAAAAATTTATAGCAATTTGATTTTTCTATACTTTTTCAGCTAAAAATACATTTTATTACATCTTTTTTCTGATATCATAGTTAATCTAATATTTCCTTTGGCATGAGAAATAAAACATTTTTGACCTATATATCTATATTATCATATTAAAAGATATATGAATATATTTTAGAGATATTTTATGAATCCATATTTACCTTAAGCCTCTATTATGGATAAATATATTTTAATGTGGTTACAGAGTTTTGTACAAGCTATATGCGTGCAATAGAGCACATGTTTTTGCCTATATCTTTCCATAATTGATTCTATTATGGGGGAAAAAGGATATGCGGCTTGAACAGAAAATTTTTGATAGATGAAATGATAAAAGAGGTAAATTTTTGCATCTTTAATAGTATAAATGATGAGGAGTCATGTGTAAAATTGCTTATTAATGTGTCAAAATAATGTTATCCAAAGAAGAATGTTATGTGGGTTTTGAAGAAGAATAAAAATATTTTTTTTCATAATTTTAAGAGAAAAAGTTTTGTAGAATGGTTGCATTAGAATTATTGAGATTGGTATTGTGTATTCTATGTTTAAATGTGATATCACGGTCTAGGTATGACATTAATATCTATATATTTCATATGAAAGATCATGAAAACTAAAGTGAATATCAGAATAATAGTATATGAGTCTTCATAGAAAAAATTAATTTTTCACGTAACAACAAAAAAACCCAATCGCCATGTCAAGTGAATATTATAGTGTTATTTAATAAATTCCACACCCCAAAAATTGAAAAATAGTAACATTTTATTTGAGAGCGTGTATGGAACACCAACACATAGCTTAGAAAGGAATATAACTCAACGATACATTATCATATATTAATTATTTTAAATAAATTTAACATAATATATAGATTCAAATGCATGAAACACTGAGTTAGTTTTTCTCACACATAATAACAACAATCTTCGACAACATTCATTACAAGTAAGACAATGTTTTACCAAACAACAACATATTTTTGAAACATTATTATTTAATATAATATGATATAACCCATCCATTAAATTTGATGTTATGAATAAGATTAAATAACTTCTAAAAATATATAGTTTAATTAATTGGTTACCAATTAATTATAAATTAATATAAAAACCAATTAAATATAAATAAAATGTTTTTATAAAAAACTATTTTATGCACCCAAATGCATTTTATCTTAATAAATTAAAATAATTACTATTAATGAAGTATATTAATTAAATTTATAAATTATATATTAAATAAAAACTTTTTACAATAATTTTATATATTTTATTTTAATAATATAAGAAGAAATCCAATTTATGGATAAAAACTATATTTTTATAAAGATAATTTCACCGCCATTTAATGGCGCTGTTATTCTGAAACTAAATTTTGATAGTTTTATAAATTTTATTTTACAAAATGAACATAATTTTTGAAGGTTTAATTTTAAAATTATTTTAGGGTAAATCTTTGGTCGTTTTTAGAGAAGATTCATTTTTTGATGAATAATGGAAAATAGTAAATTTTAATTGAAAACTAACTTTTCATCAAAATAATTTATAATAATAAAATAGATTTTTAAATTTTTTAAATTTTAATTGGTTTAATTATGAAAAATTTCTCCAATCAAGGTCCTTGGAATCATTTTTATATTTAATTTATATATTAAAACATAGAAAACATTTGATCAGTTTTCACTTTAAAAACTGGTTGTTTCGTCCCATTCGTAGAATTAATTTCATACAATTCTATGATTAAAAATTAGAGAAATGGATTCCGTATTGTGAATAAGAATAATTTATTATAACTAATAATTTATAATTAATTTTTTATATAATGATTAATGATAATAGTTAAAATTATGCTCGCTGATTAAGAGAAAAATGAGTTTACAAAGGGACTAAAATTTTATTTAAAGTGAAAAATAACCTACAAACATGTAACAAACCCATGGTCCAAACATATTTCGGATATAATGTATTTTTATTGAAAACGTTTCATTATTTTAGGAACATGAAGTCAGGGATAGCTCCGAATAGATTTTACATTTTGTTATTTATAAGAATGCCACTCCTCCTCCACTATAAAAGGCTGCTCACTCCCCAACTTATTCACACCTCTAAAACCATTTGTATCTTATAAAATCCACCAAAATTAACTCCCAACATCCATACCATAATACTAGAAGATTATTTTTGTAAATTAAGTAAACCAAGGAAAGATTTAGGTATAAAATGAATGGAGTTACCTGATGAAGATGTAACATTCATCGAGGATCACTTTTGTATTATTTCTTCATAAAACACCTTAAATTATTTTTATTTAATCCTTGTATAATAAACCTAATATATTAACAATATTAAGATGTTTTTATGATATTTTCACTACCTGAAACGTCACACACCTCCATCAAATGAGATAAACAATCACAGTTTGTGTGTAGAGAGGACAACTGCCTCGCGAACCAATGCCATTTGTTCTTCCATTACCACCTTTCAAGGTTTGGAATAATGATGAATTTATAATATATATATATATATATATGATATATCTTATTTATATAATGAAATTATTCTTATTTAATTATTATATCACACACATCTTCATACTTTCTAATTTGTGAGAATATGAAAACATCGTGCATGTGTATGACAAACTACAACCACATAAAGAAATGTGATTCATTCACCCTTTACATGGAATGTATTAAAGATAGTTTAAAAAAAATATATGATATATATGACATAAAAATTATACTTTAATAATAATATAAATATTTAACATTTATTTATTATTCTTTTAATACGATAATAATACGGAAGGAGGGTTCATGCGTACATACGGCCAACCGTCTCCATGAATGGTGCATTCCATTACATATCATTAAAATTTATGGATTACTATAAATAAATATATAATGAATATATATGATATTTTAAAAAGGATTATCATTATGTATATTTTTTAATCATGATCTGTGTAAAATTTAAATAAAAGGTCAAAACATTCTAGAAAAAACAAGGCAATTAACACCTGAAACAATGAACATAATAATAGATTATTAACAAATGGTTATAATATGTTAGAAAAGGATTATACATGATATCATAAATATTATTATTTTTCTTTTATAAGTTAATATATTGTTTAAATCCCCTATAAATTATGATAAATCAAGTATGAAAAAAATAAAGAATGAGGTGAGGGTATTCGTCTCAATTTCATTTTATTGAGGGATATTGTAATGTTACATGACTTGTTTCATTAATATGGTTAATATAATACTCCTATAAATTTTAATATCATTAGTTATTCATTATTCTGGGTATTTTGAGTTTTGATTTATATTATTTCATCTAAGGGTATTTGAACATAATGTTACCAAGTAGTAAACAAATTTAATAACTCATTTCATTTTCATTAGGTTATATTAGTTCCTCCTTGTCATTAATTTTATATAATTATTTATATAATGACATTTTAATATCTATTTATGTATTTTTACTTTTTTATATGGAGTTAAAGTTGATAAACATAAAATATTCATTGATTAATTCTTACTTCAATGTTTTGATTATTTAAGGGTTTATATCACAATCTCATTATAATTGAGATCATTTATTCGTGAATTTCCCTTAAAGAAAATTATAAGATTTTTTTTGTAAAACCTCTAAATTTATCATACTCTATTTATTCAGGATATATTCAAGTAATAGAACCATTTTTAAACTCCTTTTTACTTATATGGTTTTGCAAAATGTATTCAATAAATTCTGACTCCATTTCCCTCTGTAGTTGAAAATATATTTTCTTATAAAATCATATTTTCTAAAATTTTTATAAATTTTCTTTCATTATCCTTTTCCAAATTCTTTATTAAATTATAATTAACCCATTATACATTTTTACAAAAAAAATTCAGAGTAATATTTTTTCCAAGTAATGCACTTTTCAAACATTTTAGAATAAAAATTGAATTTTTTTCTTACATTATTTAAAATTACCCCATTATTTATTTATATATTCCATTAAAATTTTATTAAGATGTTTTTAACGATTTTTTTTTAAAATTTATTTTAATAAATAAAAAATATCAAAATGAAGAGGATATTTTCCTAAGGAAAATATTTAATAAAATTTTTATTGTATTTCAATTCATCATCAATTACAAACCTTATTCTTACTCCAATGGGTATATGTTATATTTATACCATAATTATTATTTCTATAGATGGTTTATGTTTAATTTTTACTAAAGGTAGTGTTGAAAATCACTTCCTTGATTCTTTTTGTAGCCCTATTGAAATATTCTCTAGGTGTTAAATTTTCACTAATTATCTGAATCATTTATCAGGGATATACTTATATTTTAAACCGTATATCATTTTTATATAGTGATTATCTTTGAATGTTATTTTATTGAATAGGGTAATATTGATAATTGTGTATCCTTTACTCAATAGAGATATTTGATGTTAAGTCATATTAATTCCCGACTTAAATCGATTATTCGATATATAAGGAATGACTTAGACATGAAGTGATAGGTGGGGCCAATTATAATATAGACACTAAATGCAATAATAGGTGTCATGAAAAAAATCATCCAAGCTAGCATTTAATGGGTTATTAACTGTAGGTCATACCATATAGTGAAAGGTCTTGATAGTAGTGATTTTAAGTGCTAGATACATAAAGACCATTAATAAAGCATTGTATACATTTAGAATTCAGTTATTATTACCCATAAGATATTAAATTTCAAAATATCTATGGATTCATTTAATTCTTATATTATTGATTAATTGGAATCTGTGTTCAGTTATTTACCTTTCCATATTGATAATACCTTATCTAGTTTTTTAAATGGAAGGTGTGTTCAGTTATTTACATTTCCATATTTATTGTGCATTACCAAGTTATTTAAACATAATGAGTGTTTAGTTATCTAGATTTAAATATTGATTATTACTTATCAAGTTATTTAAATGGAATATATGTTCAGTTATTTACCTTTCCATATTTATTTTTCATTATTGATTCCTGATATATTTCATTGTAATAAACTCTCACAAAGAATTAGAGATCTCCCTTATTTTGTTATTTCCCTATTATTCCATAAGGATTACTATGGCAGATATATATGGATACACTACATGGAATAATTTTATTCTCAAAAAAGAAAAAAAAGTCTATAGTTTTTTGTATTCAATGTTTTTTTAAAAGGTTGGGGTCGAAGCCTCAATTTATTATTAAATCAAATACCTCTTTAGACTGGGTAGAGGGTGAACCATTACATATCCCAAAGGCCGAAGGCCATGTGTCCTGCATACAGGGCTAGAAAGCCCATTTTTTCGCACAAAGGACCCCTTTGTGAATAGTACTGCTACAGTACCCTCGCAGCTACAATACCTGCTACAGTACCACTGCCTCTATAGTACCCTGATACAGCCCCTCCACTACTACAGTGCTGCCACTTCTACAATACTACTACAGTGACCTGCTAAAGTGCTGCTATTATGCCCTACTATAGTACTCGGAAATTCTCCCCTGCAAGGATTTGATCCTCGGTCTTTTGGATGCCAAGCATGAGCCTGAACCACTAGGGTATAGGCTCGTTGGCTTGTGTATTCAATGTTAATATGGGAATCATGTAAGTATCTAGTTTACCGAGACGAATAAATTAATCTATCCTTCGATATACTTTTTAATGTATCTTATGCCAATGAAATGGTAGCTGGTATCAACTATGGACTTACTAGGTCAGATTCACTACAAGAAATATTAGAGGTTTGTTACATTAAATTTTAATTTTTAGTGTTTAATTGAAAATGGGTTATCAATAAAAAATTTGTCATAAATGATGAATTTAGTAATACAGTAGTTAAGATAAATAGATTAGAATACAAATACGATATTTTTATCTTGGAAACACATGAAGAAAACATTTTTATATTCCAAATCATTTCAATATGTAGTGCTCTATCATTTCACAAGAAATAAATTAATATGTTGGTGATGAAAAACTTGATGAATATATTGATTTATGTGAGATCCTTAATTCCCAGGAGCGATTAATAGAAAATATTGATAACCATGTTGTAGACATGGTTTGTTCCATATAGAAATATTATGAAGAAGGTATTTGGGAAAAATTGAATTAGTAATTTATTAATATTACAGTTAACATATATTTATTTCTTGTTTAATTTTTAAAACTTTATAAAATGGTAGACAAATTAGTTTCAATTTATTTATTGAAACACAAATTATAACTAAGAAATTAAATAGTTTGTTTATATTAATTAAATTTTGGTTAGTTTACCTATTTACCCTTAACTTATGAATTGTTTGATTTTATGAAAAAAAAACATTTAATCTAAAATTTAAAATAAAGATAAAATATTATATAAAATATTATATTAAAAGAATATTCAATTTGGTATAAAAATGGTGTTATACATTAGTGAAATTGTGGTATTCATATATAATTTTCTGGATTTTTTTCATTCAATTATAATATTTCACCTCCCCTTAATTTTTTAGAATTTTAGTGAACTATTTTAACAAATATGAATAACAATGTGTTTAGTTTAGTTGAGTTTTTATCTAATTAGTTTTCATTTTTATTTACTTTTATATATAATTGTAGGATTTTAATAATTGTGTACTAATTATTTGTTACATTTTTTGATAGATAATAGTAGAATAAACACATGATGAATCACAAACTTAAGGGGAGGACTATACACATACTAATATAGAGGTGCCTCATTATACGTTTGGGCATGATACATCTACTTCTATGTGGAAAAAGAATTTTCTGGTTGTTAAATATGGCTAAAAAAATTCCCAAAATAATTAGTTTCCCATTTATAGGACTAGTGGGATGAGCCCATATGGGTCCTTGCGATGGTAGTGTTTCCCCCACAACACCATCCTCTCCACCATCTCAGATCAGATCTCTCCTTAAAGCCTCTGCCCGACGTGTGCACGACTTTCATCCAATTCATGTTGTGACATTTTCAGGGTTCGTGACTCTCGTTGTTCCCACCAAATTATTCATCTTTGTCTCAATTCCTTTGATCTGGATAGGGTTTATTTGTGATTCGGTGTTGGTCCAGATGTCGTGCTTCTGTTGCTCGGTATGGGGGTGGCCATTGCACTTCAGGTCGGTTGTGGTTATGTTGGAAGGTCTGGTTCTGTGTGTGGGTATGAAGGCGACAAAAGGATCCGTGGATTTGGCTGTCAGAGAGTTATTCTTTTGCCTTGTTTTGGGAGGTCCTCACTCTAGTGTTGTTTAGTGATTCTTTCTCCTCTTCTGTGGTTTGGGTTTTGGTTCAATATGGTTCTGATTTTTGGTTAAAGGCGTTGGTATCTCATATGTAGTTGAATGTTAATTTTGGCGAAGTGAATCTATTATGAGGTTTGATCTGTTTCCACGGTGTGATTTGCTACATGGATGGTGATTTTAGGTTCAAGGATTAATTTTTGGTGGCATATGATTCAAGATTCAATGAAACTATTATCTAACAGGTATTTATTCAGATGGGATTCAGAGTAGTAGTTTTTTCTTGGTTTTAGATTTCGGATTCAGATGTTTGAGAGGGTATGGATTTTCCATTGGTTCCATGCATGTGAAGTCATGCACGGGACTTCTTGTCGTGAATCAATGAGTAGGAGAAACTGATTTAATGATTATTATGATGGGTTGGATCACTTCTATGTAGTTTTGAATTTGTTTTTTGTTATTAATATTTTTTATTGGTGTTCCATGAATGTTTTTAAGTCATTGAAGTCATGTATAGATTCTCACGTTTCCTAAAAAGTTACTGAATAATAAAAAAAGTAATTTTCACCCATATCCAGGACCATAGGGTACAATTTCATTTTAATGATAATGATATTTCTAGGGGGCGAAATGATAAAAAGAATTAGGAATGTCATTATAGTGAAAGCTTGATAAAAATTATTATTTTGATTTCTAAATGGTTATGTGTTGACTAAGTGATTGTATCTCACGTATTTGATATAATTTTGGTAAGCTGGATTATTATTATTTTTCATATCATGATTTTTTTACTGATATAGTTTTTCCCTTCTATCAGATGACATATGATATTCGTGATACTGGAGTAGCAAGTAAAAATATTTTAGGATCGGATTCTAGGGGATGGAGATATTTTGAATCAATCCTCACATTAGAATTCATTTTTGGGGGTATACAATATCAAAATTATTGTGATATATATCAATTTTTTAATGAATATAAATGGAAGCACATTGTTGAAAGTAGATGATAAGAATCATTTTTGTTCAGTGTTGTTATGTTTTGACGTTTTTTTAAATTAATGGTCAGATTAATGATTTTATTATTCTTTATTTTTAGAAAACAAGGATATATCTTGAAGAGAATAAATCCAAAGAAATATACCCTCAAACATTATCTCATAGAGGTTATATGTTATTAGAAGAACAAATGACTGTTATTTTTTTTTTAAAACTATGATATGAGTCTTTAGGCTCAGTAGAGGGTGACCCTCCCCCCCAACTAGCATGAAAAATTGAAGAGGGTCTGGATGAGAAGAAGATGGAAAATATCTTACTAAAGAGTCAAGGGTTATAATTGATAGTATTGTAAGATGTTATTTTAATTATCATGTTATTTATGTTAAGTCAAATCTTTTAATATTGCGATTCACTATTAAATTTTTAATATTTACTATACAAAATTCCCTTGAGGATCAGACCACACAAAGTTTTTTCATAGTAGAGGATTGGAAGTAAAATTCGTCCATGACATTGGGAAATCCCAAAAACCTAGGTCATGTATATGGAGACCTGATAGGTGTATCAGTAGGAAAAGTGTCTTATATTTTTGAAACAGGTTCAATAGAGGATTTTTATTAAATAAATATACATGATTTGGAATATAATGTTATAGATAAGGGTTAAATGATGGAGGATATAATCAGAGCTTCTATAGTTAATGTTTGCATACATGTAAATACAATTTTAGTATATTGATATCACTCCTCCACCTCTACCTGTATTACTCACTCCACTACATCCCACTATAGATCGTTCTCTTCCACCTCCAACTTATCTTAATCCTACACCTCCTCCTAATGAGTCTCTCATTTATGATGAATTATATGTTGAGGATTCCCAACCTCATATTATTGTATATGGGATTATATATTATATTAAAGATACCAGAAATCATATATATATAGAGATATAGAATATTAGGGTCACTATACATGATATTATGGACAGACCAGTAAAAATACCGATTCCTATAGATGAGTTCAGTAGAGTTGAATAATGTGTCATCCATTTTTTAGTTTGTCCATCTATAATTTTTAACAAATTTCCATTGAGGTTTGTGTATATTATATCATTTATTTAATATTGGTGTTAATTTTGTGGTAAAAATTTAAATTTTGTTATATATATATATATTGTAAGAATACATTAATGTTAAAGATATATTGTATTGATAATAAAAAATATATACGGTTAGCACTTCAGATACAACTTCCTCTACTATTGATAGATTATCAACATCTTCCCATTTTTTTGTATTTTTATGAAATTCCATTGGAAGCTGATATTTGAGGTCATGGAATGACTGTTTGGGATTTTAAATAAGATATCATGGATCTTATAACTTGAGTTGAGTTGGGAATCAACACGATGTTACTCTTTTCCATTTAACTTGATTATCAAACATATTTCAGTTAAATTATATTATAGATATATTTTTCAATTATATATTATGTATTTGGTATGTTTTTCAATTTTTATGAAACATGATATGACATTGGTATATGTATTTAGGGACCCAAAATTTATTTTAACTATAGTGAGGGAAATGAATAATGCATAAAGAACAATTTATATTGCTAAGATACATTAAAAAGAAATTTTTTTTTTGTGTTGGACACTACTTTATCTTCAAGAGTTTGAAACATATATGTTATAAAGTATTATATATCCTAAAATAATAACCACTCACATTAAATTTATTTGTATATTGTTTTCTATTGGATTTTGGGTATTTTTTCCAAGAGAGAAGACACTTTACTAGTTATGCTCAATCCATGGTGAAGTGTGATATGATTTTTTGAATGTATTGAAAAAGTAATTTTTAATATTTGAATTCTTCTATATATTATAATGGAATTTAAATTTATTTCAAATATCTTATTTCAAATAGGGAGTAGAATTTATTTATAGATAAAACAAGAATGTAGAGCACAAATATCAAATATGTTAAAGAAAAGGTGTCTATTCATTTATAATTACTACATTTTGACTGTAAGTACTTAAAGTGTAATTTTGAATTGAAAATTTATTTTTTAAAATAATATTAATAAAATATTATTAAAGGAATGTGGAAACTAATTTATATGATTTTTTTGAGAAAATTTTAATCGGGACACATACAATGTTTCAGAAGGCTAGATTTCATTATAAACATCTCCTTTAATTTTTCATTTGTTTTATTCAGAATAGACATTAAAAGATTTATTTTCAATTATCATCTTTTTTATGAACCTATGAAATATATTTTACAATAGTTAATAAAATTATAAAGTTAATGGGAAAATGATTATAGAGGTTATATTGGGTTTTAGTTTACTGGTTTTGTATATTGTATTTAACAGTGCTAAAAAGAACTATTAAGACGAGTGTCGTTAAAAGGCTCAACTATTGTCAATGCTAAAACAAAAGCACTAATATATTCTCCCATTATTAGAAATTTTGTTTTTGTGATAATAAAGTCCCCCTTTCTGTGTGCTTTTTTTAGTGCTTATAAAATTTGAAAAAAAATAAGTGCTCGCTACCCACCTCAAACTACTCCCACTCCCACGTACACCCCTTTGTCAGTGCTCACAATTCCCCCTTTTAGCACCTTTTTATTTCCTAGCTTCATTATCTCCCCCACACATTCCTAGAATCAATCCTTTTACCTCCCATGTGAAATCAGAACACCTTTACCCCTGACCCGAGCTTGTTTTATTATATATTTTATGATATGTATATTTATTTATGTAATTTTTATGTATTCACAAATTTATCCATATTTATATAATAATTTTTAATTACATTTAAAAAATATATATTTTTGTGTGTGTATGACATATATATATAATCACTTATCTTTATTTAAATATATTATATATTACAATTAAATTATATATAGTAGAATATAAATATAAATATATACCCATTTATGTATACACACATATGTATAAAAAACATTATATATACCTTTATATAAGTATATATATATATTCAAGAATATTTTTATTGTAATTTTTTTGATATTGTTCTAAATACGTGGATAATAATTAATTTCATATGATTTAGAGAATTTTTTTTAAATACATTTTCAAAATATATCTATATATTTTATATTTAGATATTAATTTTATACGTTCCATATATATTTATATGTTTATACATTTACATATATATTTATAAATCTTTATATATAATTTGTTATTTAAATGTAAATATAAATTTCAATATAGTTCAGTCAGATTGTATTTATACCTGTCAACAACAACTATATATTCAAACCACATTCTATAAGTACATTAAATAAATTTGAATACAGTTCAATCCATCAAAATATGAATATGATTATAGTTTACTAATATTTTCTGCTATGACGCCTTCTCAAGGAGAAAATTCATAAAACGTCTTTTTTACTTTTGGCTCAACCATTGAGAGTTTGACGAATATATGGTGATAATTTTTCTATCTCCTTTAAATGTGACCTCCTTGGAGTCGTGCCTCAATTTGGATCTCCCAATATTGGTTCAAAGAAAACTTCATCCACTTTACCTTCTGCGTACTCATTGACTTCCGCTACTCCCCCCTCTTCTTCAATACTTTATCGACCAACCTCCAACACATTTGTATCCCCTTTATCTCCCCAGCTTCCTCAACTTCATCTATATCATCTACTTCCTCATCAAACTCCATTGAACTCTCTTCAGACTCTCTATGATTATCTATTTCTTCTTCTTGGACATGATCAAATATGTCCACTTCAATAGTAGAGGAACTAAATAAAAGATTACCTTGAACTCGAAGGATTTCATTAAGGTTCTCATAGACACATTTCATATATTCATTATTCAAAATATTGATATCATATAATATATAATGGTGATAAAAATGTGATTAACATATATGAATAGAAATATTTCGGATTAAACAATCTAGATACAACTATATAAGCAATAAAAAGGAGTGTTTCAAATTAATTAATATCAATCTTATAAAAATTAACTTACGTAATTCACAATTTAACACTAGGAAACCAATTTTTAATACGAATATTATATAATTGAAAAATAATCCTTTCAATTGATCATTTCAATGTTAGTGACACTAAAATCCAACATTTTTGCACGAATATTAGAGGTTTTAACACTGAAAGTACACATCTAAATAGAATGGTATTTGTTATGAGGATTTAAAGGCATTTAACATCAATATAAAAGAAATTAACATTGACCTTCCACAATTTAACACCTGACACCCAGATTTTAACATTGGGGATCCATATATTATCGTTAAAAGTAAAATATAAAAATATGAATGTTTTTAATTAAACACATGAAATAATAACAATAAAATTATAAATTTTAACACTATAATTACATGTTTTAACACTATACATATGCATAATCACATATGGGAATCTAAAAGAAGGATTTGAAAACACAAGAACTTCACAATTTCAAAAATTAACATAGAGATTCACCAATTTAATAGTGATAATCCAAACATTAATATTATCCCTATTCTATTTTAACAAAAACATTTTAGACATGGAATTGAAGAATTTTAATGGATCATTTCAAATTTGGTAATTCTAAAATCGAACATTTTAACACTGTAATTCTGAGATTTAAGACTACAAATAGACATCTAAACAAATAAAAAATTAATGATGATTTGATGTCATTTAACATCAAGGTCTCATAAATTAACAATGAACATTCCCAATTTAACACTCAACATCAAGAGTATGACATTGAAAATACACATTTTCTCTTTAACATTGATAGATACAAACATAAATCTTATTAACTAAACAGTCATAATACTAACACCATAATTTAAATGTTTAACACTATAATCCCAGGTTTTAACACTAGAAATACACATAGTAATATATTGTAATATTAAAGGAGTATTTCAAGTTACTTAACATCAAGCGTACAAAAATTAACACATAGGTTTCCAAATTTAACAATAAGAATCAATATTTTAACACTAACCCTCTAGGTTTTAACATTAACACTTTAGACATGAAAAGTAAAACATTAAATTGAACATTTCTAAGTTAGTAACACAAAAATCCCAAATTTTAAATTAATAATTTGAGGTTTTAACACTACAAATACATATCTAAACACACGTGAATTTTTAATGAGAATTTGAAGGAATTTAACATCAAGAACCCATGAATTAACACTTATTAGCACCAATTTAACAATTCGATTCTAGATTTTAACATTTTGAATCTACATTTAATCTTTTACTATGTTAGATAAAAACATTATACTTCATAATTAAATACTCTAGATAATAACTAATTAAAAAATACCGAACAAAGTTAAACATTTTTAGAACATAATAATAAGACAACTAGGAAACCACCAACCTTATTCTTTATTTTTCATTTATATATCGACTTATTGTACTCACTAACCTCTCAAACAGTATCCATCAAAAATAAATTGGACCAATTACATTCACTAACATTTTTTATGCATACACACAAAATCATAAAATTTATTTCATTTTAAAATATCTAAAACTAGGATTTAAAATTGTCCCCAATGTAAACAACATAATGGTTTTCACAAATTCATTTTCCCTTAATCCAGTTAACTTATTTACAATGTAACAAATCTTAATTTCATTATATTAGTTATTACCCTTTTAAAAAAAATAGTTCTTCCTCCCCAATGAATTCCTGTAGCATCCCGGTTTCGGAATCCGCCCAAAGGTTCCCCATACCCAGTTGGTCATATGGCCTTAAGCGCATTTCCCCAAATGCTAGAGGATGCAGAATAACAGTGAGGGCCTTGTGTGTGATAGTGGGGAAACTTTTCCCTAATTGGAAGAGTAACATAGTATAAATAAACAGATAACATTAGCGGAAGCAATAATAATACCATATAATAATAGACAACGGATGAATGAAAGAAAAAATAACTGGAGTACATATATAAATGATGTATGATACATATGTCTAATAAAGTATCCAAACAAATCAAAATGATGGAATATAGTACTAAACAAAAGTACCAAGAAAAAAAATAAACACCAACTGAATCACAAGCCTCACATTGGTCCCATGCTACCCAGATCCATAGTAATCAAATGCCAGAAGTATAAGGGTGCTTTCCCTTATCTAGACCTACAACAATATAATCTTTTTTAGCCCAAAACCATGACCCAAACAGGGTGTGATATGAATCCCAGTAGGAAATCAACCAAAGATATATGACTAACAGTCAGTGAATATATATCAGAGGCAATAAGTAAATAAAGCAATAAACAACAAAAGTATCAAAAAGTAAACATTCTTAAAGATTCAATTAAAAAAATTTACTTTTAACAATTTAACCAACCAAAAAATATATAATCAAACCTATTGAAATGTTCTCACAACCTATCCCCTTTGGTTTAGGAAGAAGGTCAAGTAACCAACTTGATATTTCTCACTGCCTAACCACTCTAGTACAAAATACTAGAGAGGATATTGCAAAGACTCTATGAGGAAGAACTCACTCTTAATTCTCCGAAAGTCATGTGTAATCAATGACTCTCTAAAGAAGCACTCACCATCAATTCCCCATATAATATTTTAGCAGTAAAATACATACACCCTAAGGAAGAAATCAATGTCAATTCCTCTTGTGGTCTTGTAATGTAAATATAGACACTTTGAGGTACACTCAGCATCAATCCCCTCTATTGTCTCAAAGAGTGATAATTTTAACAGAAACTATGGGAAAGTACTCATCATCAATTTCCTCTATGCTCTCACTACCCCAGATCCCCACAGCCCCATGTAAATAAATCATGGAAAAATGATAATCTACAGCCAAATTAAACCTCCATGTACTACTTGGATAAATTAGCAACATGGCCTAGCACAACATATCGAAGAAATAATAACTCCATCCGAACAATATTAGGAATAGAAAACAATAGCCTAATGGGAAAGGCTAGAACAAATGTACAAAATCAAACATGCATGGGAAACACATCCATAATAAGGTAAATAACCATATTTACAATTATAAATCCTCTACTCAAGAACACAAGGCATAAGAGGCATTATCAGGGATAAAAACCATAAACATGAAATACCCTGAACAAGGGTATTGAGAACTTTTGCACAAATAACTGAAGGAATAACTACAAAATGGCACAAACCACCTACTTCGGAATTATACAAATGATATATGTGAACCTCAGCCCTTTAATATCCCTAGAACATAGTATATCTACAATAACTCTAAAAACATTCAACCGAGGATATCCCGTGAAAGAAGATGAAACATGAAACGAGACTCTAGAAGAAGGAAGAGCTTACCGTGGCAATTTCAATGTAATCTATAGCAGTAGATTTGGAAAACGGATGTGGAGTCGGGGGCTCGGAGATTATTTGATGCTTATAGTCACTCTTGGATTATACGGATGATAAAAAAGTGTGTTCTTCAAATTAGACGCGACCTCGGTCCATTTAATGAAAAAAAATACACATTGTGTCTTTTAAAAGCACATGGCATGCAGTTTCCTTTAATGAGCTTCACATTAAGTGGTTTCAAGGTCATCCCACATGTCCATGTGTTCATCTATTACAGGGAAAACACACTGCTACCTGTGGAAACTGGGTACACAATGTGTACTCTTGAAATTTCCAGAAACCCCAATTTTTCACAAAAACACCAGAGAAATAGATTTGTACCTGAAAAAATATCCATGTTCTTAAAAACTTCCTCCCTTAAGGAAATTCATCCCCGAATTTCCCTTGAAAGGTAGTTTAGAATAAGGATCCTCAAAACGCTCTAGCCACTGGGATTGTAAATCAGTATACCTCTCCCAAGTCTCATCTTTTACTCGCTCAGGCTGCCATAGCTCCCATACCAATGGTAAATACCATCCATGGAGAACCTTCGCATTGCGATAAAAAATCTAGACAGGATGGTCCTAGAATGATGCATCCACATCTAGATCAACCTCCTTAGGTTTAAAAACAATATATGGGTATGTGAAGTAATGTCGTAGATGATAAATGTTGAAGACGTCGTGCATAGCCTGGTACCTCTGAGGTAACTGCAGCTAATAAGAAACCAGCCTAACTCTCTCCAAAACCTCAAATGGTCCAAAATATCTTGGAAAAAGCTCTCCCTCTCTCCAAATCCTCATGTTTCCCATCCTCAGTGTAACACATAGAAAAACAAGATCTCTGACTTCGAACTCTAGAGTTCGTCTCTGTTGATCATCATAAGACATATATCGTGACTGTGCAGTAACCATCCTCTTTTCAATCAACTCTGTCTTCTCTGTGGTCTTATTAAAAGATGAGGTCCCAACATAGCTTCCTCTTCTACTTCCATCCAACATTTGGGTAATCGGCATGGACTACCGTAAAAATCCTCACAATGTGCCATATGAAGAGTTTCGTGAAAATATTCTTGTAAGAAAAATCAAAAAGAGGTATGTGCTTCTCTGAAGATGCTCCTAAATCAAGGATGCATGCTCGAAGCATGTCCTAAAGCACCTAAATCGTACTCTCGGACTGAGCATCTATCTGGGGGTGGTAAGCTATACTCAGAAGTTCCTGTATACCCAAAGCCTTCTTTAATCCCCTCCATACCTGATATGTAAAATGAGAATCTCTATCTGAATCTTTGGAGTGTGGAACTCCATGTAAACGTAAAATCTCTTGTATGTACAACCTTCCTTGCTCGAGAACACAGATGGTTTCCTTTGTTGGTAAGAAGTGAATAAACATCGTGAGTCTATCAATGACAACCTATACTACATCATTCTCTCGAGCTGAACTTGGAAAACCTATAATGAAGTATATCTCGACATCATTCCACTTCTACTTGGGAATGGGTAACTGCTACAAAATCTCTACTGGTCGATGATTCTTCGCCTTCACTTACTGACAGGTGGAACACCTCATGAAAAAACCAGCAACATCTCTCTTCATACATGGCCATGAATACTGCGGTGCAGATCTCGATACATCCTGGTGACCCCAGGATGAAGTGCCCAAATTGAGGAATGAAAGTCCCGCATTAGCTCCTTGCGTCTGTCTGCTGGCACCGATAGACTCCTATTAAAATGTTAGATTTCATCCTCACCTACTGTCCATCCATGAATGGGGTCCTCTCCTAAGACACTCCCCCATAGTACTAGGGCTTCATGATCTGATATCTACCTCATTCGCTCTCGATCGAGTAGAATAGGGGTAAAAATCACAGATGCATGAAACATCGGCCTGTATCTATTGTGCACCTTCAAATACATCTCAGAGAAGAGAGAAAAAAGATGCCACTCACTACTAGCCTCCTAAACTGCTTGTATCTGAGTTCTTATACTGAATGCATCAGCCACTAACTTTCCTTTCCCAGTTATGTAGGCAAGCTCAATGTCAAATGACTTAAGGTAGTCAACCCACCTTCGTTGTCTTAGATTCCGATAGTGCTGAGTGAAGATATACTTGAGACTTTTGTGATCGGTGAAAACCCCAAAATTCTCTCCCACCAGAAAATGTCTCCCATAGTGTAAATCATGAACAACTACAACCAACTTGAGATCGTGTGTCGAGTAATTCCTCTCATGTGGTCTCAACTACTGAGACACATATTCAATGATTATATCCTGCTTCATAAGCACAACTCCCAGACCGATACCTAATGCATCACAACAAACATTATAGCTCTTTCTTGGCTCTAGAAATACTAGTTCTGGTGCCGAAGTCAACCTCCATTTTAGCTCTTGAAAGGCTGACTCCAAAGAATCTAACCACATATACTTTGCACCCTTCTTAATCAGGCCTATTAGTGGAGCTACTAAGTGTGAGAAGTCCAATATGAAACTTCTTTAGTAACCAGCCAGCCCTAGAAAACTATGTACCTCAAAGAAGTTCTTTTACTACTCATAAGAAACTATATCTCTCAATTTCTCTGGTTCTAATGATACTTTTGTCTCTGAGATAACATGACCCATGAAGTAAATCTGGTCCATCCAAATGTGTCATTTTGAGAGATTAACCTATAACTGATTCCCTCTCAGTGTACTCAATACGATCTAAAGATGTATGACATGGTTCTGTCAAGTGTGAGAGTACACCATGATATCATCCCCAAAGACAACCATGAACGAATCCATGTATGTATGGAATAGTCGGTTCATCAGTGCCAACAAAACTGCAGGTGCATTCATGGGACTGAACGACATAACCACAAACTCATATAGACCATACCTTCGCTGAAAGGTTGTAAGAGGTATATTATATGGTCTAACATGAAATTGATAATAACCAGATCTCAATTCAATCTTCAAGATCACCTAGGATTCTTGAAGCTGATCAAAGAGATCATCAATTCTCGGCAAGGGATATCAATTATTGACCATCAAATGGTTCAATTTCTGGTAATACACAAAAAGTCGGAGGGTTCTGTACACCTTTTTCTCAAATAGGACAGGTGAACCCCAAGGAGAAGTATTGGGTTGGATGAATCCCTTTTTCTATAACTCCTTCAACAGCTTCTAGAGTTCTTGTAATTCTGGTGTAGCCATTTTATTAGAAGAAATGGACACCAGTGCCACTCCTGGCATACAATCAATAGAAAAGTACACCTCTTTCTCTGAAGGAAAACATAAACATTACTCTATAAAGAAACCCCTAAAATGATCTAATATTAGAGAAACGTTCAACTATGATGTCCCATAGTCATCCAGATATATACTAGAAATTTGGGCAGTAACTCCTCCCAACCCAAAATGCTCGGGTCCCGCACTTCTCTCCTAGACATCCCATTTTCCCTTATGAAGAAACGATCCACCCTATGGTGATGTGAAACCAAACCTATAATGATAGTTGTTGACAATATCCTGGAAGTGAACCAATCAGTCCATTCAGGGAATTAAATCATACCCTATCATCTGGAAGACCTAAGGGTCACATAAGAAGTGACACCCACCAACCTCGAGAAGGAATGCCTTGTACTGGCGTACACTAGCCGCTCTATTCTCTAATGGAGTGTCTAGCATCAAGATATCAGTAGAAGAAAAGATAAAAATCCCATGGTTCTCCACAATAGAAAAATATATAAATCTACGGGAAACCTCTGTATGGAAAAGCATAGAAGATAAAACTAAGGAAACTAGGATCGTACCTCAAACTATTGAGAGTCGGAGATCCTACTCCTATTGGGTATGCTCACCACAAAATCCTGACCTACCCTCACAAAATCGATAAACTAAATGAGATCCATGAACTGATCCACCCTGTGGCTATAAAAAACCTTGCGGTTGACCACCATGACCATGAACTCCACCTCGGATGAAATAGCTGGATGAACTCCAGTTCCAAGATTGATGAGAAATTAGTGGTGATACTCTATAACGGGAAGTTATAGAAGAACCCCTATCACCCATTTCTAGTGAAAAGAATTGACAGATGTGTTGAAGATGACCCATCTTGCTGTAATATCTACACTATACTATTCCTCTTAGGCAATGTGGCCTAGTATAATCAACCTTCCCGCACTGGTGTCATACCACATGGCTACGAGATGGTGCATCCCGCCTACTCGGATCTCTAGGTGTAGACTCCCTACGACACTTCCTACTATCATCCGGAGAAGTACCAACTCTGGATGCAGAACCGCCCTGGCCCACAGCTGCATAATTCCTCAGGTTTCACTCTGTTATAAATTCCTGGTTGACTATAGATGTTATGGAAGTCAATCTGAAGATGTTCACCTGAGCCTGAATGTCTTTCCTAAGACCATCCTCAAAATTTCTCTCTAGGAATAAACCATCTCCCCCTAAAAGGGAGTAAATCCATACAGATCTGTGAAGAGAGAATAATACTCTATAATTGAAAGAGTAATCTGCTCCAAAATCATGAACTCTTAGGCTTGATCGGACCTCAATGTCTCCGGATAGAAGCAATTGTAGAAGGTATACTAAAACTCATCCCAGGACATACCCTGCTAGCATCCTACCAGTGGAACCACATCCTAACATCGCTTGGTGGAATTTTAAAGCATATAGGTAGAGTTCTTCACCCTCCTTTTTTGATGCATCTCTAGAAGATCGAATATAGAATGTATGACTTCTAATGATGACTCTACATCCTGAGGTCCCCCTTCCACGGTGATGGTTGGGGGATGCTGCTGCTAGAAAACCCGTGTCAATTCCGCCATTGACGGGGTGGGATGCGGTTCTCCCTAGAAGGTCTACATGAACCTTATAAAGCCCTCTTGGAATTGTGTTCTAGCACCTATTTCTGGAATGACAGATGGTGCCATGACTGGCACTACAGGTGGATCTGCTGGTAGTCCCTGCTCATCCATGGCCGGAGTCTGATCATCACCCTATAAATAGCGCACAACTAGAGGATGTCTTAGTTTCATGACTCTACAAGGTCAAGCACAACCCTTAGATCAAGATTATGAAGGTCTGAAACTTATATGTGTAAGAAGGGAACTGGAAAAGGAAAGTATTCAAGTTTTTCAAAACATGGATACAGGGCGTGTATAACCATTACACGACATGTTTCTTTAAGCCTTCACATGGGCATGTACTACTTCCAAAACTTGTCGTGTAACACCACATACACATGGTGTGTTCTCCGAAGACACGATGTGTACTTGATTAGTTTCACCTACGAAATGTTTTCTACATGACTAACCCACAATGTTCTCCAAGGACAGGATTACATGATGTGTTCGTTCCAGACACGGTGTGTACTGCTTAGGTCTCAACTGCCCATGTTCTTTATTTCATTGGTGGACACACAACTGACTCTACACGTCATCTTTATGCTAGACACGGCCTGTACTCGAAGGATTCCATTTCCCTGTTGTGTTCGTTACATGGAAGCATACAACGGTTATACTACACAGTCTATTCAAGTGTGAAACAACAAGTATACCCTAATTTTTATCCATCTGTGTTGTTAGTCACATGGATGGACACATGGTCTACAAAACATGGCATATAAATCTGGTACAAGGTGTTTCCCACCAAAGATTTCACAACCCCTTTCCTATTCCCACACAACTAGTGACACGGTTAGAGACTACAAAACATGTACATATAGTACACTGCATGTACTTATGAAAAATAGATCCTTCCCAAACAGAAGGATGCATAACATGTATTCATCATTACACAATGTGTATTCTAGGTTATTCTGGATAGTAAGCCTCAGAAACTACTCCAAAACCTAGAAAACAGTAAATTGATCATTATAGTGCCAATTTTTGACCTGTGAGGGCCCATAATCCTGGAAAATCAAATCTTGGAATCTTGTACATGTTATATTCAAGAAATAAAAAGGAAAATAATCCACCAAATTCTGATCCATGAGGACTCATAACACCTCAAGAACCATGGTTTAGTGTTCATTCAAGAAGGACTATTTTAAAAAAATGCCATATCAATAAAAAAGTTTTCTATAAAGGTATCTATCAGAATGACATGCATATTTAGCACAACATCTATCACAACAACATGAAATCATTAAAGCACCCGAAATGGAATGGAAAGGATACATGTCCTGTGATTTCTAGAAAGTGCCTATATGAAGCATGATATGGAATACCCTCATCTCAATAGGTTGAAATAGAAATAGAACTTCAATAATATCAATAATAATAGCACAACACATTTGAATCACCCAATGGTGAAATCAAATGAACTATAATAATTTTAAAACCAGAAAATAGAAGTATACAAGGTAACTTGGCTATTCCATGTACACGGGTTAGCTACTCCTGGGCACATCTTATTACCAATTACTTATTCTGGCCTATCCACGGATATAGACTCCAAATAGTAAGTATAAAATAAAAGAACCCTCTAACACCACTTTGTAACATCCTGGTTCCAAAAGCCACGGAGAGGTGCCCCATACCTAGTTGGTCACATGGAATCAAGAGTATTTCACCAAATTCCAGAGGCTGCCGACAAGGTACAAGGGTCTTGAGTGTGATAGTGTGGAAACTACTCCCTCATTGGTAGAGTAACACAGTGGAAATAAAGAGATAACAATAGTAAAAGCAATAATAATACCATACAACAGTAGACAATGGATGATTGAAAGAAATAAATAACTGTAGTACATATATAAATGATGCATGATACATATGTCCATTAAAGTATCCAAACATGTCACAATGCTAGAATACAGTACTAAAACAATGTACAAATAAAACAAATAAACACCAACTTCATCGCAAGACTCATCTTGGTTCCATGCTCCCTGGCTCCACAAATATCAAGTACCTAAAGTAGAAGGGCGCTTGCCCTTATCTAGACCTAAAAAATATAATTTAATCCTACACAAAAGCATGACCCAAATAGGGTGTTTGTAGAGACCCGAAGCCTGACGTACATGAACATTACATTACTTTTGCGGAATGCTTAATACATAACAAAAACAGACACACAAGGACCGTAATAGTTTAGTGTCTTTGGAAACTTGGAACGTAATCTTCTAATCGTGGTGAACGATCTTCAACATCTCCCTTAAATATCCTCCCCCTTTTTTACCTAAAACCTTTCTTTATATCCTGGGAAAACTAAAACATAAAAAGGTTGAGCTCAAATGATCATTAAGGGTAAGCTTGGATAAAATAAAACATACGATATACATTTGAACATAAAAACATGAACATAATGTTTAAACATCAAAATCTTGAGGAATGACATAAAACATGGAAGTACGTATGGCGTAGATCATAAAGAAACATTAAGAATGATAAAATATCATTGGAATAAAACATGTAATTGTGGAAACCATTCAGCACATGTCATGATTTCCATAGTAGCCAAGGCATTGCTTCCAAGACCATCTTGGTGGACAATGTCCCCTTCTGAATCGAGTTCACTCCTCGTTTTAGTCTTGTAACACTGAACCAGATTAACTTACCGTTCCAGCCATGTCTATCTCATGAGGTATAAATCTTTACCCAATGCATTGGAGGGAGATATAGGTCCCACCCATCTCATAATGAAATCATTCTTACTTGTGCCATAAAATAAACATAAATCATTCACAATAACCCAATAAATAAAATGGGTTTCATAAAAATCATCCCATCATCACATAATCCATATAAAAGAAATGGATATCATTTCATCATAATAAAAAGTGAAACCATGTAACTCATAGAGACATTACACTTGAAACTTACACATGTGAAATAATGTCATCTTAGATGAAAATGGTTTTGATAAAACACTTTAAATGAATTCTTGAGGAAAATATCCTTTTTTCTTCAAAATCATTTTATTTTCACAAAATGTCATCCAATTTTAGAAGAAAAAGTTTTTGTTGAAAATAGTCATGAAATATTTTGAAGGAAGCTTCATGAAAATAAGTCTTTATAAAACCATAAAAATCCTTTCATGCCGTATACGTTAAAAAAACATTCTTATCGTACTTTTATCGGAAAAGTCAAAAAAGTACCTTGTAATGTAAAAAAAAGAAAGATTCCTTAAATACCATGTAGTAAAAGTCAAAATTGGGCAAAAAGGACATTAAACATACATGAAACCATTTTTAGGAAACATGGACACAGATGATAACAATAACCCCAGTAAATAATTACGAATAAGCAATCTCAGATAAAAATGAGATTTGTAAAATTATCCCTTACCTTAGGTCCGATATGCTTCGTATATATCTGAACCCCCTGTATAATGATTTAAATAATGGTATTGACTTATTACAGAATCATATTAATTGTTATTATATCATATATGGTCCACTTATGACTTTATATTACCCGTTCTTTTGTAAATTCATGTTAAAGTAGTGTTTTTGGTAAAATAATCTCATTTGTCGTTTGTGTTTTAACTTGTAATTATTAATATGATTACTTGGATCATGATTACTTATATCCATAATGTAAAACATGATTTATATATAATATATATTCAGAATATACATATATATAATATATTGATAAATGGAAAGAAATACACCGTTCATGGAGATGGTAGGCCGTACGTACACATGAACGCTGTTTTAATTTCCTTATTGAATTGAATGGAATTAAGTAGATGACATACATATATAAATAAATAAATCTAGTATCATTATTATTTCATATATTTCATGATTACTTATTATATATACTTTATAATCATTCATGAATGGTTAATAATTGAGAATGAATCTCATCGCGTTGTGGAGACGGTAGTCCGTACATATGCACGAGCGATGATATCATTCCCATGATCGTGGAATTGTATTCAAGTGTATGTATAATATTTAAGAATCAATATCACTTTACAATAATCATATATAGTCATTATTTACACCATTATACCCATCCAAGTAAGGTGGTGGTGGAAAATAGATTACACCACGGTGTGGAGACGGTATTCCGTATGTACGCACGCGCGGTGATTTCATTTTCCATAGGATGGATAAATTTTGAAATAGGGTTGTTTCATAATTATACTAACTTATAAGTATATGATTTATACTGATTTTATTACTTAATAATGAAACAAATAAAGAAGATGAAGTGGAAGAAGAAATAATGTTGAAAGAATCAGTAACGAATATTACCTCTTCTTTGAAGCGCCTCTTTGAGACCTCCTATTAGGGCACTAAAATTGGTCTTTTAAGAAGACCAGGAACTATAGGATGTTTCTAGGGAAGTGGAGTATAGAATTTGGAAGGGGTTGGACGATATTGAAGGCTCAAATTGGTATGATGAAGAGAGGGAGGAGGTGCCCTTTTATAAGGGAGGAGAGGGGAAACTTTGGAAATCTTAAAAATATTAATTTATAATAAATCTATCCCCACTTAAAAACCTCCAAAAATGACTCATATTACAATATAAGATGATATAGGGTTGTAATACCATCATCGAATAAAATTTAGACATGTTAGGAAATTATTTTAAACATTATCAACTTGATTTATCCTTACTTAATCAATTTAATTTTATTTGTGGTAATAACATTCTAAATTTTAACATATAACAAAAAATTACTTATTTTTTGTGAATTTCCCATAATTGGATACATTAAAACCTTTTAGACCATATAATTTTAAATTTATAATTTTTAAATATTTTTGTGATTTTTAATCAATTTTATAATATGTTATTTTTATAAAATAACAATAGTGTCAATTTTGACACCATTCATTTATATGAATTTAAATAAAATATATACAGAAGATATGTTCAAAATAAAAGCCATAATAGTTTCATAAAAGTCCATATGTATCTATAAAATTAGTGGAGAATATTAAATAGTTAATATGATATTTATTTTATTATTTTTAAACCATTTATTTGGTTTATCTCTTAATAAAATAATTACTACAACATTTTTGTATAATTATTTAATATACTTATATGTTGCATAAAAATTAAAAATAAAATTCTATGATGAATATAAATATATTAACTTTACCAAAAATACTTTTACTGGAATTTATCATCTTAAAATCACAATAGTTAAATTGTTATATTTATTAAATTATGAAGGTGACAACTTTGGCATCATTTAAAATAAAATAATATAAGTGTCATAATTGCTTTTATAAGACTCCAAATGGTCAAATATTCGACCATTGGATGATTATGGTTTAAATTTACATGAACAATAAGTTTTGGTCAGGGTTTTGTGCCTTTTATGGTCACTATTAGTTTAATAAAAACTATATTCTTGATTTTTCACTAGATAAATAATTTCTGCATCACTATTGTGTCACAATTAATGATAATTATTTAATCCCCAAAAATTCTAATTAAATTCTCATGATGTAGATAGTTTTGTTAGATTTATGTAGACAATTAAAGTTCAAAGTTTCATGAAGTTTATCACTAACTTAAAATTATTATACTTATAGTATTTAAGAGAGTGACATGTAGTCAATTTCTTTGGTTTTAATAATAATTAAATTATTTTCAGGGACAAAAGTCCATTAAATGAATCTAATCCATCCCTTAGGTGATATGGGTCGACTTCTAGTCATCCAATAGGATTTTTCCAAGTGTTAGGGTAATATTATAATCTTATATTTACCCTTAATTACACGATTTACCTTTAACTATGGTAAATAAAATTTACCGTAGTTACTATTGACAATGCCCAAAAATAAAAAGTAGCTTATTAACATAATTTGGACCCACTGATTCCAAATATGGAATCCATTTTTCCAAATTCAATACACAAAAGTTGCAGAAATTAAATTAAAATTAATCTCGTTGTCAATAGAAAACGGGTTTTGCTTTAAAACATTGCAAAAAGATTGAATTGATTTGACCTACGAATTCAAGGTGAAATCAATGCTAATGACATAAATTATATTAAATGGTAAAAATATATTCTATTTATACTTTAAAACCATTCAATATTATAATTTAACCACATAATATATTACGATGAAAAAAGTTGTTTTTAATTAAAATATAGTGTGTTTTTACTATTCATTAAAATATGAGTCATCCGAATAAAATGAAAAATTTATCCAAATTAAATTTTTATTTCCTGATTCCAAAGAATAATTTTATTTTGTCAAATGGAACTTATAAAAATTTCAAAAACAAGATTTAAAGTGGGTGCACCATCAAAAGACGACAAAACTGTATTTTTTGAAAAATACTTATTTTACCCGAAAATTTTATTTTGTTCTTATACCATGTTCTAGAAAATGTGTAAGATGAATAATAATGTTATAAAATTCAAAATTTAGTTAATACTATTCATAACAGGTAGTTCATAACAATAATATATTAATATATTGTTGTTTAGTAAAACCCGGTATTGCGTACAACACACGCTATCAGGGAAGGTCACGATTGCGTGTAATGCAAGTCAAGTTAGGGTTGCGTGTAGTGCAGGACTCCTTTGTTGTTGGGTAAAACAGAATCCAACCCTATTTTATTTATACATTGAATATATATATATAAACTCAATGTTGCGTAGAATAACTTCTATCAAACGAACTTGAAATTGTGTGTAACACGAGCCAAGAATAGTGTTGTGTATACTACAAGCTAATACGGTGTTGCGTATAGCGCAATATAATCTTGGTGTATCATACAACAGAAGATATGAATGAAATTAAAAAAATGTATCTTATAAAATCACGGTTTGTTACATTCTACCCCCCTCAAAATGAATTTCTCCCTCGAAATTCGTCGGGGTTATAAATCGTTTACTATTTATAGAAACCCACATCGTAAAAAGAAATACCAAAACTGAACTTTAAAAACTAAAGTATGAAATATAACGGTTACCCAAATTAACTCATCACTGGGTTTCTATATAGGATAACATTGGTGAAAATATTGATATGGAAGAGAAATCTAACCATCATGTTCCGATAGAGAGTGGTAGAGAACATGGCTATGAAAAAGCCAACAATCACAAAGCCATAAATTTGTGATGATCTAAGGTACCATCTAATTCATCCGATATAAAGGCACTAGGACAACATTTTTGGTTCTCAAGATTATTTCCCTAAAATGATGAAATTGGAATTAGAAGAAATACTTTCGTGATTTTGATATAGTCTCACCATTGGTCGTTCTTTGGAGAATTTCCACTTCATCTCTTAAAGAAATGAAGTTGAATTTGTCATTCGTGATGTGTTAGCAGATCATGTGATAGAATGATGGGTCATTCCATCTATCTCAAAAAAAAGGTTATCAAAAGTTATAAGTCCATATTATGGTTAGATTAATCGTATATGTATTCAAAAATGAACTTATACTTCATATATCATTCCGCTTAATAAAATAAAACTTGTTTCTACTAACTAGGGACTTATTGTAGGCCAGTGGTAGGTGATAAAGGCCAGTCGCACGTCGGTTGTGGGTTTGATTCCCACAGCCTTGTCCGACGCGATGGGCTATCACCCGTCCTACAGGTTGTCCTTTTTCTATTACTATAACATCCCATCAATAATATCGAAAAAAGGTATATCCTTAAACAATACTAAATTTTTTTCAACATAATCCATTCCAATCTTTAGGCTTATCCAAAATACTTCTTTCAAAACTCATAGTATAAAGAGAAAGATTAATAAAAAGGTCATATAATAATCATGTGAATACTATTATTTATCCCTCATATATCTTGTTGGTCACATTCCAATCATGTGAATACCTTAATCATGTATTCTCTTGAAAAATTAATACCCATTGAACCTTATTGAAAACATGAATGCTGTTAAAAGTTAACACTTTCCACATACCAAAATCCTCAATATTCTATATACTCAAACCATGATATCACTAAGTCCTTATATAAATCATGAGCTCATTAATACAATCCATCATCTCATTATCTTCTTATCCCTTCAATATGCGCATATAATATGATTTCCAAAAATATTTTAATCACTTTTCATGGTTACCAGTACCATAAAATTATTGAAATCTACAATACACAGATACAAAAATATTCTAATACACCATAAAAGTACTTCAAAAACATTATTCTTGAATACCAATACATAAACACTTTAATCCATCCTCTTAAATGATTGTCCTGGAATAAGTCCTTCCTTGATTTAGAAGTAACTTTTTAGGTCAGGGTATTGAGTTGGGTAATTCCCATGTTCTCCCCAAATAAGACATTGAACTCCATAACAGTCTGTCACTCTGTGTCCCTTTTCACCACACAGATAACATCTGTCCCTCCATTGGAGGTATTCCTCAAGGTTCTCCTTCCCTTCTTTAGAAATCTCAATCTTCCTTTCTTTATGCTCCTCAACATGCGAACATGCATAATAGTCTATCTTCATCTTATTTGATGAATTAGGCATACCACTAAATTTCACCTTGTTAATCATATATCGTGATGACTGATTCGGCATAATCACAATATCTTTCTCTCTAGGCATTACACAATTTTGTTGCTCATAGTCACCAATTTTTCCATTGGATTAAATGTTAACCAAATTCTTTCTGGTTCCCTCCATTAACTAAAACACAAAAATAATTCTGTGAGAGGAAAAATCATGCTCGAGAAAACAAAATAGTAAAGGGGGAGTACACTCAATATCTAACATCTTAGGTTAAATTATAAGATCCTTAGCACAATTCTAGAACTATAACCTATACGTATACTTAACCATATATACATCCCTAGACATACCTTAGAAATATCTCTAGGGATCTCACTAATGTTTTCGCATTCTAGTTTCCAAAGGTTGACTAAACTATTCCTCTGATACCAAATGTAGAGACCCGAAGCCTGACGTACAGGAACATTACATTACTTTTGCGGAACACTTAATACATAACAAAAACAGACACACAAGGACCGTAATAGTTTAGTGTCTTTGGAAACTTGGAACGTAATCTTCTAATCATGGTGAAAGATCTTCAACATCTCCCTTAAAGATTTCCCCCCTTTTTTACCTAAAACCTTTCTTCATATCCTGGGGAAAAGAAAACATAAAAAGGGTGAGCTCAAATGCTTAGTAAGGGTAAGCATGGATAAAATAAAACATACCATATACATTTGACCTTAAAAACATGAACATAATGTTTAAACATCCAAAGCTTGAGAAATGACATAAAACATGGAAGTACGTATGGCGTAGATCATAAAGAAACATTAAGAATGATAAAATAGAATGGGAATAAAACATGTAATTATGGAAACCATTCAGCACATGTAATGATTTCCATAGTAGCCAAGACATTGCTTCCAAGACCATCTTGGTGTACAAAGTCCCTTTCTGAATCGAGTTCACTCCTCGTTTTAGTCCTGTAACACTGAACCGGATTAACTTACCGTTCCATCCATGTCTATATCATGAGATATAAGTCTTTACCCAATGAATTGGAGGGAGATATAGGTCCCACCCATCTCATAATGAAATCATTCTAACTTGTGCCACAAAAGAAACATACATCATTCATAATAACCCAATAAATAAAATGGGTTTCATAAACATCATCCCATAATCACATAATCCATATAAAAGAAATGGATATCATTTCATCATAAAAAAAAGTGAAACCATGTAAATCATATAGACATTACACTTGAAACATACACATGTGAAATAATGTCATCTTAGATGAAAATGGTTTTGATAAAACACTTTAAATGAATTGTTCAGGAAAATATCCTTTTTACTTCAAAATCATTTTCTTTTTACAAAATGTCATGCAATTTTAGAAGAAAAGGTTTTTGTTGAAAATATTCATGAAATCTTTTGAAGTAATCTTTATGAAAATAAGACTTTATAAAACCATAAAAATCCTTTCATGCCATATACGTTAAAAAAACATTCTTATCGTACATTTGTCGGAAAAGTCAAAAAAGTACCTCATAATGTAAACAAATGAATGATTCCTTACATACCATGTAGTAAAAGTCAAAAGTGGGTAAAAATGAAATTAAACATACATGAAACCATTTTTAGGAAACATGGACATGGATGATAACAATAACCCCAGTAAATAATTACGAATAAGTAATCTCGGATAAAAATGAGATTTGCAAAATTATCCCTTACCTTTGGTCCGATATGCTTCGTATATATATGAACCCCCTGTATAATGATTTAAATAATGTTATTGACTTATTAAAGAATCATATTCATTGTTATTATATCATATATGGTCCACTTATGACTTTATATTACCCGTTATTTTGTAAATTCATGTTAAAGTAGTGTTTTGGGTAAAATCGTCTCATTTGTCATTCGTGTTTTAACTTGTAATTATTAATATGATTACTTGGATCATGATTACTTATATCCAGAATGCAAAACATGATTTATATATAATATATATTCAGAATATACATATATATAAAATATCGATAAATGGAAATAAATACACCGTTCATAGAGATGGTAGGTCGTACGTACGCATGAAAGCTGTTTTCATTTCCTTATTGAATTGAATGGAATTAAGTAGATGACATAAATATATATATAAATAAATCCAGTATAATAATTATGTCATATATTTCATTATTACTTATTATATATACTTTATAATCATTCATGAATGGTTATTCATTGAGAATAAATCTCATCGCGTTGTGGAGACGGTCGTTCATACGTACGCACGAGCGATGATATCATTCCCATAATCGTGGAATTGTATTCAAGTGTATGTATAAAATTTAAGAATCAATATAACTTTACAATAATCATATATAGTCATTATTTACACCATTATACCCATCCAAGTAAGGTGGTGGTGGAAAATAGATTACACCACGACGTGGAGATGGTATTCCGTACGTACACACGCTCGGTGATTTCATTTTCCGTAGGATGGATAAATTTTTAAATAGGGTTGTTTCATACTTATAATAACATATAAGTATATGAGTGATAATGATGTTATTACTTCATAATGAAACAACAAAAGAAGAAGAAGTGTAAGAAGAAATAAAGTTGAAAGAACCGGTAACGAACATTACCTCTTCTTTGAAGCGCCTCTTTGAGACCTCCTCTTAGGGCACTACAATTGGTATTTGAAGAAGACCAGGACATCTAGGATGTTTCTAAGTAAGTGGAAAAGATAATTTGGCAGGGTTTGGCCGAGATTGAAGGATAAAATTGGTATGAGGAAGAGAGGGAGGAGGTTCCCTTTTATAAGGGGGGAGAGGGGCACCTTTGGAAATCTTAAAAATATTAATTTATAATAAATCTAACCCCACTTAAAAACCTCCAAAAATGACTCATATTCGAATATAAGATGATATAAAGTTTAAATATCATCAACCAATAAATTTTAGACATGTTAGGAATTATTTTAAACATTATCAACTTGATTTATCCTTACTTAATAAATTTAATTTTATTTGTGGTAATGACATTCTAAATTTTAACTTGTAACAAAAAATTACTTATTTTTTGTGAATTGTTCATAATTGGATACTTTATAACATTTTAGACCATATAAATTTAAATTTATAAATTTTAAATATTTTTTTTATTTTTAAACAATTTTATAATATGTTATTTTTATAAAATAACAATAGTGTCAATTTTGACATGATTCATTTATATGAATTTAAATAAAATATATACAGAAGATATGTTCGAAATAAAAGCTTTAATAGTTTCATAAAAGGACATATGTATCTAGAAAATTAGTGGAGAACATTAAATAGTTCATATAATATTTATTTCATTATTTTTAAAACCATTTATTTGGTTTATCTCTTAATAAAATAATTACTACAAGATTTTTGTATAATTATTTAATATACTTATATGTTGCATAAAAATTAAAAATAAAATCCTATGATGGATATAAATATATTAAATTTCACAATAATACTTTTACTCGAATTTATCATCTTAAAATCACAATAGTTAAAGTGTTATATTTATTAAATTATGAAGGTGACAACTTTGGCATCATTTAAAATAATATAATAAAAGTGTCATAATTTCTTGTATAAGACTCCAAATGGTCAACTATTAGACCATTGGATTATTATAGTTTAAATTTACATGACCAATAAGTTTTGGTCAGTGTTTTGTGCCTTTTATTGTCACTATTAGTTTAATAAAAACTATATTCTTGATTTTTCACTAGATAAATAATTTCTGCATCACTATTGTGTGTCAATTAATGATAATTATTTAATCCCAAAAAATTCTAAATAAATTCTCATGATGTAGATAATTTTGTTAGATTTATGTAGAATATTAATTTTCTAAGTTTCATGATGTTTATCACTAACTTAAAATTATTATACTTATAGTATTTAAGAGAGTGACATGTTGTCACTTTTTTTGGTTTTAATAATAAATAAATTATTTTCATAGAAAAAAGTCCATTAAATGAATATAATCTGACCATTAGGTGATATGGTTAGACTTTTAGTCATCCAATACTATTTTTCCAAGTTTTAGGGTAATATTATAATCTTATATTTACCCTTAATTACCCGATTTACCTTTAACTATGGTAAATAAAATTTACCGTAGTTACTATTCACAATCCCCAAAAATAAAAATTAGCTTATTAACATAATTTTGACCCACTGATTCCAAATATGAATTCCATTTTTTCAAATTCAATACACAAAAGTTTCCGAAATTAAATTAAAATTATTCCCGTTGTCGAAAAAAATCGAGTTTTTCTTTAAAACATTGCAAAAGATTGAATTGATATAACCTGCAAATTCAAGGTAAAATCAATGCTAATGACATACATTATATTAAATGGTAAAAATATATTCTATATATACTTTAAAACCATTCAATATTATAATTTAACCACATAAGATATTGCGATTAAAAAAGTTGATTTTAATTAAAATATAGCGTGTTTTTACTATTCATTAAAATATGAAAGTTATCAGAATAAAATGAAAAATTTATCCAAAGTAAATTTTTATTTCTTGCTTCCAAAGAATAATTTTATTTTTTCAAATGGAACTTATAAAAATTTCAAAAACTAGATTTAATGTGGGTGTGCTATCAAATGGCAGCAAAACACTATTTTTTGAAAAATACTTATTTTACCCGAAACATTTATTTTGTTCTTATACCATGTTCTAGAAAATGTGTAAGATGAATAATAATGTTATAAAATTCAAAATTTAGTTAATAATATTTATAAAGGCTAGTTCATAACAATATTATAATAATATATTGTTGTTTAGTAAAACCCGGTATTGCTTACAACACATGCTATCAGGGAAGGTCGCTATTGCGTGAACTGCAAGCCAAGTCAGGGTTGCGTGTAGTGCAGGACTCCTTTGTTGTTGCGTAAAACAGAATCCAACCATATTTTATTTATTCATTTAATATATATATATATACACTCAATGTTGCGTAGAATAACTTCTATCAAACGAACTTGAAATTGTGTGTAACACGAGCCAAGAATAGTGTTGCGTATACTGCAAGCTAATATGGTGTTGCATATAGTGCAAGATAATCTTGGTGTATCGTACAACAGAAGATATGAATGAAATTAAAAATAATGTATCTTATAAAATCTCGGGTAGTTACAGTGTTAGGGGAATCCAAGTAGGAAACCGCCGAATTATATGTGCGTAACAGTCAGTTTATATGTATGTCATGCAATATGCAAATGAAGCAATAAACAAGGAAGTACCCAAAAGTAAACAGTCCTATAGTTTAATGTACAAACATTTACTTTTAACAATTTAACCAAACTAAATAAAATACTATAAACCCTTTAGAAAATTTCTCTCAACCTATCCACTCTGGTTCAACTATAATGTCAAGTAACCCTCTAGGTATTTCTCATAGCCAACCCCCTTTGGATCAAAATACAGGAGAATATATAACAAAGACATTCGGAGGAACCACTCACCATCAATTCCACCTATAGTCTTTTAATGGTAAACTACAGGCACTCTGAAGAAGCAATCAATGTTAATTCCTCTTGTGGTCTCATAATGTAACTATAGAAACTATAAGGGAGTACTCAATATCAATCCCCCTTAGGGTCTCACATCATTATAATTTTAACAGACACTCTAGGAAAGCCCTTGAAATCAATTTCCCCAATGGTCTTACTACACCAGGTTCCCTCAGCCCCATGTAAATCAATCATGCACAAATGAAAATCGGCAGACAATGTAAACCTTGAAGTACTACTTAGTTAAATTAGCTATAAGGTATGGAACAACATATCAGAGAGATATTCACTCCATCTGAACATCAATAGGAATAGAAAACAATTGCCTAATAGCCAAGGTTAGACTAAAAGGCCGAAATCAAACAAGAATGGGAAAATACATCCATAGCAACGTAAATAAAACTATTTACAATCATAAATATTATAATCATTAAGACAAGGTATAATAGAAAATATCAAGGCTAGAAAGCATAAAAACGAAATATCCCAAAAAAAGTGTATTGGGAACTTTAGCACATATAACTCAAGGAATAACAACAAAAAGGAACAAACCACCTACCTGGGAATTGTGCAAATGATATACATGAACCTCAAGCCCTAAATCACCCTAGAACTCCATAGATCTAAAAAATGAAAAAAAAATTCAAATGATTATATCTCGTGGAAGAAGAGAAAATAGGTAATGAGAATATAGAAGAAGGAAGATCTTACCATGGCGATTCCAATGCAATCGACCATAGTCGATTCAGAGAACGAATGAGGAGTCGGGGGCTCGTAGAAGATTCATGACCTAGGGTCCATCCTTGACAAGATATTCAAAGAAGAATTGTGTTCTGCCGATTAGAAGTTACCTCGATCCATTCAATGAAAAAAGAAGGAATGTACACACTGGGTCTTTTGAAAGTACACGGTGTGTACATGACATTACTGAGCTCCTCTTTAGGCTGTTTCCAGGTCACCCTACATGGCCCTGTGTTCCGTCCTTAGACAGGAAACACATGGCTACCAGTAAAAAATGAGTACATGGAACATACTTATAAGTATAGAGCGTGTACTCCTGAAATTTCTAAAAACTCCCCTTTTTTCTCAAAAACACCAGAAAACAAGATTCGTATCTGAAGAAGAAGTTACAGATTATTACAATTCCTAAAAAGTGATTAACATCATCTATAGTAATAATAATTTATTTTCCTCTAACCATTATGGATCATGTTGGAGTATCAATGGAATCAAGAAGTTTCTCACATAATTATCTTCGAATGAATATAAATTTAAATTCCAACAATGTACCAAATCCCAATTCAATCACCAATTTTTTCTTCTTCTCATATTTTACAATGAAATAATCATCATATTTAAATGAATAAAGAGATAATCTATATTTAGAAATAGATCTTGGACCCATTGAAGCTTCATTTTCATCATTTTCAATGAGATTTTAATTATTTTTTTTGCATTTTGATATTTTTTACCATGCATCTAATATGTCATAATTTTCATCCCGAGCATTTTTATACACACATTTATTTTTCGTAAAGAAAATATTTTTTCATGCACATTACAAAGGTAAAAACATCTATATGAACTATAGTGTCACATAATTTTTTAAAACAAATAAAAACAAACCATAAATAAAATAATTATTAATTTTTTTCAATCCTAATGATAATTTCCTCTACATTATAGTTTCTAGAATTTTTACCATTCAAAAAACAATAAAACTATTATAATATGTAAGGAATGAGATCCACAATATAGCAGGAGGAACAACATTAGAGGAGGACCCCAATTTGTTAGAGAAAATTCAATTGGGGGAAGAGGGAGATACCATGAGAGTGAACTGGCCATCATGGGTTTTCGGGAAAGGAGGGAGACAATGTGAGAGTGGGGGTGATGGAAAAAGAGAGGTGGGAAATGAAACATATGTTGAGGTTTACATCATGGGAGTGGTGGGTGATGGAGAGACAAGAATGTTGGAGATGTAGATGACAAACAACGGTTTTTGAGAGAGGAGGGAGGCACTATGGGAGAGGAGGGAGATGCCATAGGATTAAAGGGAGATAGACTGGGAGTGGATTACAATATCAAGATGCACACAAATGAGGATTAGATAGTAATATAGTGTTTTCAAGAGATGAGAGTGATTCTGAGGGAGAGGAGGGTGATGGAGTGGGACTGAGGGTGACGATGAGAAGAGCATGCGGGAGGAGGTGACTGGGGATTAGTATCTTGGGAGAATGGTGACCAAAGGTAGGGTGTAAAGGTTTTTTCAATACCCAACATAATTAAAGTTGGTACCCCATTAAAAATTTGTCAATTCTTGGTCCTTATCCTGATTTTTTATTTTTTATTGGTCTTTATGTTTAACTCTCCCTTTTATAAGTTCCCTGAGTGAGAAAACACTAAATAAAGAGGGAGAAATGTTGAGAGAGAGTTTTTATAATTTTCTTGTGTGGAAAAACAAAAGAGAGAGAGGGAGAAAATGTGAGAGATATTTTTTATAATTTTTAAAGAATGCCTATTAATGTGAATGTTTCCTAAATGGTTTTTCATATCACTCATATAAATATGATCAAACTTAACATCATAGAATCCATTCGACGGCTTCTTCATTACATCACAACTTGTTCTTACTCCATTATTAAAAGAGAGGGGAAAATCATCTCATTTATTAACATCCCAAGTTCTTTCTAGTGTTTCTCCAATTTGGAAGAATAACTTTCCTTCTTGGATATTATCACATTTATTATTTATATTCGATCCTTTAACTGAATTCCTCTTTGTTTTTCAAAAAAACAATAAAATTGTTTATTTATGGTTTAAATAAACTTATAGATTTTGGATATAATAAATAATAATAATAAATTTATAATTTATGTAACTAGTATTTTATTTTATTAAAAAAACTCAAAAAATATTTTTTATTTTTTATTTTAACATTTTAAAATTTTTGTTATAATTTTCAGCAGTGAGAAAACACAAAAGATTGAGGGAGAGAAGGTTAGAGTGAGTTTTTCTAATTTTCAAAAAAAATTCAAAAGTGAATTTTTCCAATTGCCAGTATAATAAAAATGATTGAAGCATGGATTCCAAAAAATTATGCTTCATATATGATTATTTTTTAGAGAGTTTATTGTTCCAAAAAAATTTGATTTTTGAGATCCTGATTCGTCCATAGAGCTAGAATATGGGTTTCAAAGTTTACCAACATGCCTTGACAATGATATCTGGGTATAAAAAAACTATATGAACAAGAATATGAGAATTAAGTGATCATATGAGAATTTCCTACTATAAAAATCATAGTGAACAACGATATATTTTATCAACATTTTTATTTAAAAGTGACAAAGAAAAACATTTTCAGTTCATTTATACCGCTGATAAAGGGTTGTCCCACACGGCTTTGTCCTGTGTCAGATTCATCATTTGTCTGGCCTACATTTTATAAGCCTAGGTGTTCCACTATCACAAAAATCCAGGATAGTGGGGGATCAACACCCCATACACCTTCACACACACACATACTCACTCACACACAGACACACATGTACCAGCTTATCCGCGCATTAGTTTACCTTCTAGCCATCACAGCCGGTCCATTTAAATGTGGGATCATGACCAATCATTCCAGCCAACCCAACCACCCTAGATTTATTTTCCTCATTAGTTTATATTATCCAATAAAAAAATAAAAAAATTAATTATTAAAAATATTGTAAATTGTAAATATTTAGTCTATTAAAAATTAAAAATGAATAAATTTAAAAATTAATAACATTTTTATTAATGAAATAACTTTTAATAATAAAGAATAAATTTAATGAATATATATATTTATTATAAATAGTAATAAATAGTATATAATAAATACAAATATATAAAATGAATAAAATGTAATAATTAAACAAATAAAAATTATAAGGAATAAATTTAAAAAATATATTAATAGTTATATTAATGAAACAATTATTTATAAAAGTTTATAATGTTAATATATAAATAAATATATATATATAATATAAACTTCAAGGAAGATCATATATAAAATATAAATATAGAAAATGAAACAACATGTAATAATACAAAACATATTAACCTCTTATTTATTTTTCAAATACTTATTCAATATATTCATAATTTAATTAAATTTAACTTGTTTTGACATTAATTCATTTAATATTATTTATTAATTTATTATGTTATGTGTTTGTTTACAATTTTTATAATTTGGAAGTTTCAAAAACTTATTCTTTTAATATTTTTATATTTTATTCATTTTAATGTTTTTTATACATAAATATTAATTAATATTTTTAATATTTTTAATAGAGAAATGTATTCATATATATATATATATAATATTTTATTAAACATGTTTTGTATAATTCTAAAAAATTATGCTTACATAAAATAATTCATATATTTTTTGAAATATATTTTATAATTAAAAATATTGACCAATTGTATCGAGTAATGGGAATTTAATTAAATTATGTTTTTTTTAATTTAAAATATATTAATCCCATGCTACATTAATTTTACACTTATATATACAAAAATAATACAATTTTATATAGATCAAACACACATAATATGACTTTAATTTATTTAAATTCTAATATATATTTTAGAATCACATTTATTAACATAACATGCTTAATATATATTATGTTTCTAATAGAAAAATTTTATGCTTTTTTATATTTTAATTCAATATATACTATTTATTTATTTTTAGTAGTTTTTATAATTTATTCATTTTTAATATTATCTATTCATTAAAAAAAGTAATTATCATTCAATATTATTGTAATTTATTTATTTTCAATTTTTCATTGTTCAATATTTTTGTAATCTTATCCATATTTTATATTAATTTATAAATGTTTATTCAATAACATTTATGTTTTTAATATCTTTGTAATTTATATAATTAATAGGTTTTCATTTTCATCTTAATATATGGATCTATAAATATTCATTTTAAATTTTACATTAATAATCAATATAATTAATGACCCTTATTCATTTTTTTAAATTTTATCATTTTTCTTATTAATTATTTCATTAAAATATGTTTCATCTTATATAATTTCATTGTTCAATTTAATATATATCAATCTTATGTTGTATATATATACACAGAAATTACTTTCACAAATACATTTACATAGTTAATGAAATCCTATATAGAATCACACATAAACAAGCATAATTTTGAGTCTCTATACTATTATAGGTTGATTCATTAGGTTTACTAGTGTTTGGAGTTCTTAATGATTCCTATGTGTAGTGGGGATTTTATAGTGAGGAAGCGATCTTGGGGACATCTGAGATCCCTCCACCATTAGGGCTTGTCTATATGGGAGTGAGCGATCCTTGAGTTTTCTTATGTTTTGAAACTTTTAGCTAAATCTAAGGTGCTCCTCACCTGTCCCTCATGAAGAAGTTTTTTTACTATACACCCTTTGGGAGCAACGATGTTTTATAGTGAATTATCTGATTTCAAAAAAGAGTAAATTTTCATTCAAAGAAAAGGTAAAATTGAATATCATCACTGTTATCGGAGGTGATGCAATATTATTAAAAAGAATGGATCTACTTAGAGTGGTAAAAAAATTCATAAATAAGACATTTAACAAATTTGCGTTTAATAATGAACTACTAACTATTTGGATATTGGATGATGGAGTGTAAATAAGGGAAATCAAATTGGGACTTTTTATCATTGATTTATTTATTGAGACTGCTAAATGGATGGTGCTGCAGGGTAGAAAATGGTTCTTTCACAGCCAAATTATCCAATTGAATAATCTTAATAAATAAAGGAATATTTCAAAGATTTCCTTTAATAAATTTCCTAGGAGGAATCATATGACACTACAGGAAAATATCTGTATAGAGGCGGTTTTTTTGGATATGGGGGTGGTTTAAACCGCCGCCATATGCTTCTGCAGTGGTTTCCAAAAACCACCGCTAAATTGTGTTTCAGCATACAATACACAGTGGTTTCTTTAATTTGGAGGCAGTTTCTGGTAACCATTGTAGAGATTTCATTTTCTGGTGGTTGTTCATGGTTTTAAAGGCGATTTTCCTAGAAAAATTGTTTGTCTTTCGCGGTAGTTTAAACCATCCTTAAAAAATATTTTGTCTGGGAAAATCGACATTAAATACATGAACAAATTCCTCAAAATGTTAATTGATAATGAAAAAAATCTTGCAACAGTTTTAATCACAACAAAATTATTGTATGTAGCATTGGTTTTAACTTCTGCTAGTAGTAAGATGCCAAATTATAATGGTGGTTAAAACCATCGCTAAAAATCATCAATTTACTTAGAGGCAGTTTAAACTGCCTTTGAAGGTACATTTAAAAAAATTCATCTTATTATGCAGCTCCAATACCAAGGAAATTAAAAAAATGTGCCAATTTCATATGCACATACATCCTAATCCAAAATAATACAAGGAAACCGAAATTTTCATAAGAAAAAGAACTTTCAAATCCACACATTTATTCTATTTGGAAATGCATAATAGAGATAAAGAATGTTGTAGGGTGAAGAAATATGATATTATAGAATACCACATTATGGTTGCAATATTTTAGTGTAAGAGTTATAAAAGATGAAGCTCATTCCATGGAGGGAGTTACCATGCCATTTCAATTATAAAGTCATAAGGGACATGAACTAATCAAGACATAACTCATACCATTTCGTCCAATGGGATATTTACCTATTTTTTAGGATCTAGATTCTTGGTGTGATATATGATCAGTTCATCCCAATTGAAAATGTGTAGGAGGACTAGAAGAAAATTCCATCTCTTTTGTGGACATTTCCATGTTCTTAGAAAGTGACCGATGTAACATTCTATGAGTAAAAGACATCCTATTCCAGAAGTAGTGGTACTTCTTCTTGAATGAGTTAGATAAAAATATATTTAGATTGTAGAACACATTCCCTTATGTATTCAAACGAGGAAGAATAAAATGAAAATAAATATTCTGTTGAAGAGATAGTGTATGCTGTGGGGCTATAAAATAATGTCTAATTCTCCCATGTTCAGGCATACGGGTTAATTGCCATGTTGATATATAGCTGGATTCTTCGTACAAGGGATGCACACAAGGGGGTGTGGTCAAGTACCATCATTAAAGTGGTGTTTTTTGATATTATTCCAATCAATATAGATGTTCCTACATTGGAGGTGCTATAAAATGTGCTATATTAGATTAGCCAAGGGTAGACTCTTCTCTATGTATGAATGCCATTTCACTTCGTATATTTCATTGTAGTATCACGCATGGAAGTATATGATTATTGAGACCACATCTCTCCACCATGCACCAATTTCCATCCAATAATTCGGAACATTTCATGAAGCTTCCAACTCATGTCGACCCTATGGATGTTCTTAAAATGGTCAGGTCAAGGGAATGAATCATGTTCCCCCCATTTCCCCTCACAATAGTGATAGTGACTGATGATGTTATGGGGACTATCATGAAGCGGTCATACCTCATGGACTTATGAGGTGGGGTACTAGTGGTGAGGGATGATTTATAGCTGATATGTGATCTATAAAATCCACATCAATTTCAAAAGTTAGTTCAAGTGCATGTTGTGACCGACTCCAAATGCATACAACAGTTTGTGTGACAAATTCCAACCTTCAATCCTGAGGATAATCTATCACATATTCATGCATATGGATGGGAAAAGGTAGAAAAGAGCTCCCACATCCAACTTCTACCTACATTATTATCCATGAGTAGACATAGTGTAGGGAGAGCATGTTTATTGGGGTATATATTGAAGTGAAAGACTAAAAAGGCTAAGGAAGGAGTGGCCCCACAATAGCATGATCAAGGGAGAGCAATAGGTGGAACTCATCCAGGAGGTGTAGTAATCCTAGTGGGTTATTATGTATCATTTGTATAAGAAATTTGTGACACTGAACAAGTGTGAGAGCTAAAGATAGGCGCATATAATGGATTGAAACTCTTGGTAATGTGATAATATGATTAAAAAGATCTATATTTGGTAGTCTATGAGTAAATTTTTCAATGGTTCAGGGAAGTTGTTGTGCCATGTGAATATCCTTAGTGATGTCATTTTCACGGAATCCTTGAATAACAAGGTCATCCATATAATGATCACTAATATATGTGGGACATACAAACAAATAAATATATATAATATGCATATCATCGGGCTTGTCCATTCCATGTTACGATTTCACATTCACTATGATGAGTTGGTGTGGTATGTAATGGAGCATGTCGATCCGATCAATTCATGGGTAACTGAAATCCAGCTTACTAGTCAAGTGATGGTTCTTATGGCCATGAACACCCCTCATAATATAATCTAGGTAAATATTTGGATCTTAAAAATCAAATATATAACTCCTCTTTTAGAATTGCTTCATGACTCCTTTTTCAATTGTTCAAGAATCAAGAATAAAGAAGGAAGTGGTTAGTGATGTGTTTGATATAGAGGTATAGGGATACCATGAAAGGTTTTATTCCATCTATTTATGACCACCTCCCTACAACCAGGATTCGTAATCCATGCATTTTAAAAATTTAAGGGTATCTCTGTAGACCTCTTGGTACACTATTGAAGATCAACAATAAGAGGGTTGTCATCCGAGATGATCTTTAGTAGAGTAAATCTAGATATTTCAATGGGGGAAATCATGTAACTGATCTAAAAGAAACATATATCATGTTTACTTTTTTATCTTACATTTATAGTGAACCTTCCTTATGTAAATTTAGTTCCAGGAAAAGTAACTTCAGGTAGGTTACACTGATCTAAGCAGCAAGAAAAATCATCTACAAAAGTTTGAGAAAAGTATGGTCCAATCTTTTCATGCGGTCTCAGGACAGTATATAAGTCTCTAATAACTATCCAATTTTGATCCATATATGGTTCATAAATATAAATATTCATTGTTACAACACTTGGATTGTAAATTTCTATTTTATTTGTAAGAGCAGGATTGTAATACATAAAAGGAAACAAGAGAAATCAAGAAAATGTTAGGTCATGAAAATATTAAGTGATAAATATATGCCACACATGATACATATACAAACTAACTATAAAAATATTTTTCCAATATTCAAACAATACCACTAATCATTGTCTGATGATGAACATAGCTCATCACCCTCTCCACTTTCATCTCTAAATCCTGCTACCACCTGTAAGAACATTATATTGAAAAAATAAATATTTTTTTATATTTATATTTAAACATAAGAACATTAAATGTTTTAAAACTAAATGTTTTTTTAATTTTTTTGATTCACCTGCTCACCAACAATTGATGCAGTATCACTAGGGAATGATCCGGTCATTTATAAATATAAATCAATCACCAATTTCTACAAAGTGAATATCTGAGTCCCCTATTCCGAAATATGTTTTGTAGAGAAACAATATCTCTCTGAATATCTCAGGGTATGGACTGACTACAACTAGGAGTAGATGATGCTAAAATCCTCAGTGGCCTGCCAGGGACCTCAGTTGGTATGGTTCCCAAACCCATCCTGTGAACTCGACCAAGATGCTCTTTCTCAAGAAGTTCAGAAATTGGGTCATCCTGTGAGATAGTAGGATTGCACAGGATTGTCATCCATTAGTTCTTTTAAATTTTCCTATAAATAAATTATAATTTATTTTATAATAAATATATATTAACATAGTTAAAACTAATAATATTTTATTATAATTAAAAATGGGTACATACCCCATCTTCTTTGGCAGACTCATTAAAAAATTTACATCATATTTTTTGAGATCATTCAACCAAACATATGTTCAGGATGCTGGGTTTCTTGAACACTATGACTTTATTAAACAATGATAAATAAAAAAAATATATATTAAATAGATAATATTGTATTATAGATATTTAAAATAATGAAAAGACTGCCAGAGCCTATCATCTTTTAAAAATATACTTTAGCCACGTAATGTGAGGGATGACTTTCTTAACCTAGCCTGATGCATTCTCCTTGAAATATCTTGAAATAAATAAAAAGTAATTTAATAGAAATTTATTCTATGTCATTTTCTCTTCATATAAATGTATAAATGTGAAATGAGATTAATATAATAATATAAATTTAAATACAATCTGTTTCTCACCATGATGTCTGTCAAAAATAAATTTCTATAGCTCTTTGGGAACCCCATCGGGTATCTTTTCATACATATATTTCGATGTCAACAATGTATCATAAACATGATTCCACAATATCCATTTATTTTCCTTGAATTTCATTCCTAGATTTTTCAAAGTCCACTTTTGTGCTAGAACATCCACATACTTTATGTGGAAAATCTGTAAATAGATATTAATTTTGAAAATATTATAATTTAATAACATAATGACATTCATTTATACCATAATGTATTATGTTTACAATAATTTTGGAATCAAAAACTACATTTTTTCAACTTTAAGGCATATTCCATCAATGATCATATGAAATAGGAAGGGAAACTTGCTCCGCAAATAGCTGGCTAAGAATCTGGCCATGTAATCTTGCTGCATCATCCGTAGGGACCCCATATGAACAAATGGGATGAAAATCATCTCTCCATTCAGATTTCATACATCTAAACATTTTATATATTTCTCCACAGCTTTATTTTTTCCATATTTAATGAACAAATAGTTATTATAAAAAAAGTGCAATAAATTTATTCATATTAAAATTTGTACATATGATAGAGACTCTCCTATATCCCCGGGAAGAACTAGAAGTGTCAAGATGCTCCCTCACTGATGAGGCTCCTGATGGTGGAGGAAAAAAATAAGATGCTGAAGGGATACTCACATAGGGTTTATGAGATGGTGTAGGGGTATATGATGTAGAGGGGAAAATGGATGGTGTCTCTGATGATGCAGGGAGGGAGATATATGGATCGATATCTGTCGATGTGTTCAATGAAATAGTATGATGCTTCCTACATGGAATTCGTATCATTTAATCAAATAAAATTAAGTTCAAAAAATATATTTCAAAAAAATTATGTAGGGAAATAATTAAATATGATAACAGATTCGAAATACTAACAAACAAAATATACATAATAATGAAAATGAAGGACTGTACAAATTAAATAACTGGTTACTAAATGAATGAATAAATGTACATACAATCATTTTCACCTTCAATCATATCATTTTTCTATTCCATTACTTCATCCACCACATCCATCCTTGCTAGAATAATATATTCAACATCACGATGGAAAAATAATCTTTCTTCTTGCTATTGAAGACATTCAATGTTAGAGGTCAAATCTTCCTCTTCATCACCAATATCATACAAATCTCTTTGTTTTATTTGATCAACTAAACTCCACCCCTCATCTACAACATCATTCAAATAATATACCATTTTTTATGGCAATGATAAGATATAAAAATCATGGAGGCCATGATCACTAACACACATCAAGAGATATATTTTCACAGAAGTAGATTGAAAAGAAAATCATTTATCACCTCGGATAATATCTACCTAATTTCATTTGAATAAAACAACTAAAAATTATTATTGTAGTTTAATTCAATAATATTAGTCATCTTCCAATATAAATATACTTCAGAAAATGTAAATATACAACTATTATTTGTTTTAAAATACTCTTCTTGATCGACTGTTTTAAATCTAAATCCATTCACATTGTAGGCGTCGAACTTTCTAAATTGTTTAAAAGGAACTTGAGTAAGAAACATCAAATCTTATGACAACTCTGCTCGAGTATCAGTATTCATGTTCTAAAATTTTGAAAAAATTATTAGATTTAATGAATATATATTTCAACCTAATATCCGTATTTAATGCAATATTTATGAAGTTATATGTTGTGCAAACCATTCTACAATCTATTTATTAACAGCTTTTTTTACATCTTTTTCATTTATTGTTTGGCCTCTAATTTTTCTCATTGTTTGTACCTTCAACTCTTCAATGAATGGATTTTAAATTTCTCTATTCAATAGCACATATCTATATACATGTAATAATTTAATTTCTTGTTAGTGTAACATTTTAGGTCCTCCCAACTGATTGGCTAATATCATGAATTTTTTTTGATTTCCCATGTATTTCAGATTCATTCGAGGTGTCTTTAACCTATCCAAATTGATTAAATATTATCTCAATATCATCCAAGTATCTAGAACAAATGGTAAGACACTCCTCTTCCAAATAGACTTCAGTAATAGAGTCCTCATGTTGAGATTTATTTCTCACATATGACTTCAAATGCCCAAAATATCTGTGAAATAAAATAAAAAAAACCTTATTATGCATTTAATTAAGTGCACTGAATTGTTTAATTAAATAAAAAACATATAAATATTGTAACTACTAATTGGATACATCCATAGATAATGTACGAGCTCGCATAATTTAGATTCCTCAAACAAATGCATAGTCTAATGCATCAGGAATGTAAAAAGTGACAGAGGAAAGATCATATCCATTTCACAAAGTGTCAATAAAAACATATCATTAAGGGTTTGAAGATCAAATAGATATAGAGATTTCTCACATAGTTGTCTGAAAAATGTGCATAATTGGAGTACAACAACAATATAAAATTTAGGTAATAATATACGCAATGCCAATGGTAGTAACTCAAGTAAAAAAATATTTGATTCACATGACTTTTCAATCCCTATATCCTATGATGCTTTAAATCGAAACACCGTGAGATGTTACTTGAATTCCCATTAGATACCTTCACATACTTCAAAATTCAATGGAATGTATCTTTGTCCTTATTTTTCATTGAAAAAATTTCCGGAACATACTTTTCATTCTCATCTGGCCATATATCATGTTTTATGTTCATTACATGTAATTATTTCTGAGCATTGAGACGATCCTTCGAATTTCCATGATCATTAATAAATATGAAGATAAAATTATCACAAACATTCTTCACAATATGAATCACATCAACATAATGCCACAACAAATTAAATTCCCTATAGAGACGTTTAAAGAATATACTTTTTTTCTCCCACTGTTGCGTTCCTATTTCACTTAACAATGAACATCGAACTCGTTCCCAAATATCATTAAAATTATTCAACATCCAAAATTATGTTTCAACATTTCTAAGATGTGAAAATATTTAAGATCCAGTTAAGGACTTTGGAGTTGCTATACGATCAATAAAACCATTGAATTTTGATCTTTTCAGCCGAAATCTATGAGATGCATCGAGAAATCTTCAATGGAATAAGAAGCACCATTTTCTACTATGAGGTAGAAGTTTGGGATCAAAATAAATATTAAAATAAGAAAATACAAACATGTGTAAGTGTTCTAACCAGATAAATTTTAAAGTCTAGGGAAGTCACTAATGGTCCACATTAGAGAAACATGCATTTAGAACATTGTTTTAGAAGAAGCATCATATGTCTCAATATTGTTGCTCTGTAACTACTGTAATTCTTCAATTAATGGATGCAAGTATACATCAATATCATTTCCAAGAATTGTTTTTCCAGGAATATTCATTGAAATGATAAAATATGATTGTTGCATATACATCCACGGAGGAAGACTTTAAGGGATCAAAAAAACTGGCCAAATGCTATAACTAGATCTCAAAGTCCCAAATGGGTTGCATCCATCTGCAGCCAATCCCAATCAATCATTCTTATGATCAACTGAAAAATATAGATGTAATGAAACAAATGTCTTCCTTGATTTTGAATCTTATAGAGGTCATAATAACTAATCATTTGTTATTATCTATAGAATGACACTTCATGTGTTCAACGGTTTTTGATGAGATGAATAATCTGTTCAATAGAGGCTTTAAAGGAATGTAACGAAAAACCTTTGCAGGTGTGTTTATTTTCTTCTTTTTCATGGTAGTATATTGATTCAAAATTCCAACATCACCCATTGGCTTCCATCTAGAAGAATAAATTTTTTTTAAAGCCTGTCTACTTGAATCCCCTCACCAATAAAGAATACAATAATTGGGACACACATTTATTTTTTTATAATTCAGACCAATCCTATTAAAACCTTTTTTATATAATAAAAAGAATCGAGGATGATTTATTTACAAAATTCATCACGAAACAATTCCAAATTCATGTACATTAAATTATTTGAAATCCCACAAAGACATTTGATATGGAACAACTTCAACATAAAAGAATGATTGGAATATTTCATACATCCTCTATACAACCCTATATTTTCATTATCAACTAAACCATGAAAAATATTTTCCTCAGTGATATTTTCTCTTACATTAGTCTCAATAGAATCAAGAAGAGGATCCAATGATATGTTAAAATCTTGATTTGTTTGTCCTACTACCTCAAAAACATCACTTGTCACGTAGGTATTTGTACCACCTTCATCTGGTTGTTCTGATATATTTTTATGTTGATGTTGGTGTCTCGCAAAGAAAAATACATCATTTATAAGGGTCTGCATTTCATTTTCCAACATCTAGGAAGTTGGGAGCTCTTTCGGTGGATTTACATAAGTGCTCAACTTTTCTAAAACATTTGATTCTCCATGCCAAATCCAACACAAATATTGAACATAGAATTTCTTCAATATTAAATGTTCCTAAACATCATTAGTCTTCATAAATCTTTTCGATTTACAATTAGGATATAGAAATATTATCCTCTCTTGAACGGATCGATTGAAAATTGAAAAATCTAAAAACTCTTCCAAACCCTTAGCATACTGAGGTGTGTTCTTCCGTAATGTGATCCATCTCTTAATGATGTATATCAAAATGTTCCGACACAATATTAAAAAAAATTAAAACAGATAACTATTAACTAATTGGGAAAGATATTCATTTATACTAGATGAAAAAATATAAATTTATTAAAGATGATTTTCCTATATAAATATATATGGTAAATAATGAACCCACCCACTAGGAAACGAAAGCATGAAAATTAAAAATATCCACAAAACAAGAGGAGAAAAATGATCCCATCCTTGTAGTTTTTTGTATGTCTCGCAAAAAAAAATAGATAGACAAATTTATGATTCCTGAACTTTGATATCAAAAAGGTAATGGCTAGATAAATAATATAAGAATTGAATATAAATTAGTAATATGAAATGGAAATAGTCTCCATCCTTAAACATGACTCACTACATTAGAAAATACATGGGAATCCAAGATATCGAACTTTCTAGGAATCATCAGATGAAAGGATTAACAGCTAGGGTAGATGAATACAAGGCTTATGAGTAAGGTATTTGTTTTTACAGACACAAATAAAACATGAAATTCCTAAGATAAATAAAATCATTTATATTATATTTCCCAAAAATAGATCCTAGAATTACATAGATATTTATTGTTGTCAATATACCTTTTCAATTTTAATTTAATTTTGTTTCAATTATAAAAAGATGGATAACCTATAAAATCCATTATTTAATGGAATTAAAATAAAATATTCAATCCCTAAAACATTTAAATATACCATTAATGGTTAGAAAATAAGTATATGGTAAGCATGACATTGAATAAATAAATTATTAAAAATGGCATGGATCTTGGAGAGCTGATCACATGTCATGATAGATGGACATGTAATATCAAATAACCAAACATACACCATAGTGTAAGATTACATAAACATAATATTATAATTATGATCCATTGACCATAACGTAGTCATTAAAGAGTGCGACAAAAAATTGTGACATAATATTAATCATAGTAAATCGTAACACAGCGAATCAGATATCACTACATGTTTCTCTCAATATAGAGGGGTTTTCATTAAAACTTGATTCTCATAACGTAATGGAGAATACATAAGTACCTATAATCCTGATATAACCCAATATCATTTATTCAATACTCAGGAATCCATCTATAATTACTCATATTTACACAATTCATGGAACACATTTAGAATGCTTAAAAAATAAGGCACAAAAGAGACCTAACCAATTTCATTTTTAAAATAATATTTCAAACCATATGCACCTCAAAACTATTTGAAAACATATTACACTCTATTCAAAAAATTCATAAAAAAATTAATAACACATAAAACATACTAAATTCATTTAATAATGTTAAATTATGGAATCACATACCACAAGCTTGGAAACATATAGAATCTTGTGGGAAACCCAAACCCCACTACAATGGGAACCTATAATTTCAAGATCATACCACAACCATGAGTATTGAAAATAAAGAACAGAGACCATCTCTAAACCACACCATTTTGGCGAGAAAATGCTAAAATGGTGTAGTGATTCTGCTACAACAAGGCTCCATTTCTAGTTCTATTTTGATGTGAAACCACAATAACATGCTATATTTGAAAAACCCATGTTCATGCGCTATATGATTTTCACGATTTAGTAAAAAATATAGCACTGGTTGGAGCTCCTTCAAATTGACTCACCATTCTAGAGTAATGGCTACTTCGATTTAATGATGCGCATTGAAATTTTTCTATTATTCATCCAAACCAACCCAAATCCTACCACAACCATACCACAAATGTATACTTAATAAAGAAGAGGGGAATTGAAAACAATTACTAGTTGTGATGGTTGGAGAAGAGAGGTGAGAGATGGCGATACACATCAAGGGCTGGGGGGGGGGTCGTGGGGGTTTTGAGGTTTGCGGGGGTCTATGGGGTCATGGGGTCACTAGGGTGAAGGGGTCCTAGGACTTTCAGGGGTCGTGAGGTTTATGATGGGGTCGGTGGGTCACCGGGGTCACGCAGGGATCCGGGGGTCATGGAGGTCATGGGGGTCGCAGGGGTCAATAGGGTCATGACTAGGGTTTCAGGGGGTCACATGGGTCGGGGGGTTGGGGGTCAGGGATGTTGGGGGAGTCAGGGGAGTCGGGGTAGGGGGTAAGGGTCGTGCCTATAAAAAAATATTTTAGTGGCTCTTTAATAAAACACCTCTAAAATTACACCACTAAAGGTGAATAATGTTGTAGTGTGAATTGTATCCCTTTCTATGGAAGATCCTAACATGTCATGATGGATAACGAAAGCCAGTTTGGTGAATTTATTGATGGAAATATTTCCTATCTGTTCCATAGGGGACCTTATGTATGTATAAGGTTGATGGTAGAGGTTTCACAACCACATGTGAGATTGATTTTTTGTAAAATTGATAGCTTGAATTTATGGATATACTGTGAGTATGACAAGATGCCTATCTTTTGATTCTTTATTGGATGACTAGGCTATTTAGAGAAGGAATGCACCACAATGGTGGCTAACAGAGATGGAAATTTTTTCATGCCTTATAGGTTGTGGTTGAGGGATGAAAATAATAGTTTTCCCTTTGTTCTAGATTAAATAAAAGAAATGGATAGAGATAATATATCGATACTGATTATTTATCATTCCACACCTATGAAGGACAAAGTGATCTTGTTAGGTCTGCCTACTTTTTTCTAAGAATTTTTGGGTTGTCTAGTTATGTGTTAATACAAGAATCCTAGTTTAGATGACCTTTCTTCAGTTCCATTGATTGGTATTATATTTCATGTAGTTTATAATCCAATCATAATCACCCCCTTTGACTCTTTCTATGTCTATAGAGAAGTCTAACCCTCCTCCCACCCTGTGATTGATATGCTTAGATCCTCTGGACCTAGTTCCACATTGGTTTTTATCAACATTCCTAGCCCATCCATCACATGAAAATTCTTATAAATCTATTACTTTATTCCCTAAAAGTATTGATAATAGACGAGGTCATAAAGAATGATCTCCAGACCCGACTCCATTTTTTTGGATTATTTTGGGAATAAAATATCATCCTAGTCTCTTATTGAGTATGCTCATCATTATAATTGTTTTATGGATTTAGAGGACGGTTCATTCCTTATCGATGTAGAGAAAGAGGATGGAAAAATACAGTCCCTCATACCCTAATGAAATTATTATCATTGAAATGGCGAGGTCTTGTATATCCTTGGATAGTTAAGATGCTCTATTTTTAGGGTGATAAACGTTACCTCAACATGGTTTTTTGGTCCTAACCCATTCTAGAAAAAAAGTACATGATTGGGATTTCATTAAAGGTGGAATTTCAGGGCTATCTATCAGTGTCTATGAATGGGAATACAAATTTATGTTGACTTCATTGGAAAGACGATGTTGATGTTATGATTAGTATTTTTTCAAAAAACCATATTAATTGTTTATTCTCTATAAGGGATCCTCTAAATGGGGTTTTGTGTGTTTATATGGGTATCCTAATTAGGGGGACATAAGAAGACCACTAGAGTTACTAAAATTGGTTTGTGTGTGTCAAATAGGCCCCCTCTTGATCATAAGATACTTTAACGAAATCTTATACCAAGTTATAATGTGAGGGGGAACTATGAGATACAATAATTTGATGATTAACATTTGGGATTCATTAAAAGTTACAAGTCTTATAGATTTGGGAAAGTGTAGAAACCCTTTCACTTGGTTCAGGGAGAGTTTTATTTCCCTTATGTGGCAGAACGTCTTGATAGGTTTTTGGTGTCTAGTGAGTGGATTGACTTAACAACTTATAGGTCTCCCATATATCTCCATATTATACCGATCCCTATCCAATATTCCTCAGATTATATCCCCTATCAGGTAATGTCTATCATGATAAGTTGAAATGACTTGAAAGAATGTGGACCAACAATAAGGAGTGTGATAGGGTAATTTTTAAAGATGGCATTAAAATTGATATGATGTTCATCGTAACATAAGATATCTAGAATCTAAGCTAAAATCATGTAGTTTCATGAGATTCTAACCACTAGATTCTCAAATTGATCATATTGAAAAATGGTGAAGATTCGTTATGTCATCCCTCATTCTAATCCCATCATATCTAGTACTTCCATTATTGAATAAGACATGGATTAAACCCTCTAGAATACTGAGGAATTATAGTTACTTCGATTTTGAAAATATCACACAAGATAATGTGATATTAATACTCAATAATTTCATCATAAATCCACATTTAGGCATAAAAATAATCTTATATAATATCGGAAATTTTTTAAAGGAAGTGATAGTAGTAATGTGGAAGATATTCATGATCATATCCATCAATTTTTAGGCAATATTTACATAGAACATGAGTCATTTCTTTCTTGTGAGTTTTCATGTTTTATCATTTCAGATACCTTTGATCGTATGAATCACTACCTTTCTAAGGACATCATAGAGAATGAAATCTTTTTATAATTGAATAGAATCCACTACATGACTGCTCTTGGTTGGGATGAATTTCATTCTCTCTTCTTTAAAAATATGTGGAATACTTTTGGATTTGATGGAAAACATTTGATAAAACATAACTAGAATAGAGATGTTAATATTTGGACATTCAATGATACTATAGTCACTCATATCTCGAAGGTGAAAAAACATATCACTATCACAAATTTAGGACACATCAATTTATGTAATGTTTCATATAATTAATTTTCAAAACTTTTGGTCAACTATATATGTGGATGGATCCCCAACATTATTTCTAAAAAATAGAGAAATTTTTTTTCTGAAGAGGCTCATTTATTATAATTCTATTGCTTCCCATGATGTTTTTCACTCCATGAAAATGAGACCATCTATAAAAAAGATTTATCATTTCTAGGAATATTGACATGACTAAGTCATATGAGAGGGTTGATTGGTTCTTACTCCATTCGGTTTTGGGCAAGATGTGCATTGGATCAATGTGGATTAATGTCATGATTCCATGTGTTAATATTATTTCATTTTGTATTTGGAATAATTGTGGTCTTTCTTAGAGTTTTTATCTCACAATGGGTCTTCGACAAATTGTGGGATGATGGAGGGTTGGATCAGAGCATTGGTAAAGGTGATGTTTGCAAACATTCGATGACTACATCAAGAAATTGATCCCACTCCAGCACCTCTACCTATAGTTGTCTCTCCTCCATCTCCAACTGTAGATCATTCTTTTCCACCTACTACTTATCCTACTCTTAAACCTCATCCTCTACAAGTTTCCATTAATTGTGACATATATGTTGAGGGTCTCCAAAATCATATTATTTCATATGAGATTATATATTATATTTGTGATTCCATTCATTGTACAAATTTAGATATAATGAATCATAGAGTCATTGTATATGATATTATAGATAGATAATAAAAAATACCCATTCCTACAGATGAGTTTTGTACATTTGGACAAAGTATCAACCATTTTTTTGTATATCTAGACATGTTACAAAAATCACCATTAAGTTATGTAAAGATTATATCATTTATTTCATACTGGTTTTAAATCTGTTTTTGAATTTTTTATTTAATATATTTATCTAAATTTTCAATAGGAATATTATAAATGTAAATACATACTATATAGAAAAGAAATATAGGTTGCTATGAATTTAGATACAACTTTATATACTCTTGAAATCTTATCATCATATTCAAATTTTTTGTTGGATGATAATGAAATTATAATGGAAGATGAAATTTGTGTCCATGAAATGACTATGACTCTTTTTAAAAATGATATCAAGGGTCTTGAAACTAGAGATGAGTTGGGAATCAATACGATTCAACTCTTTTCCATGTAAGTCGATTATCATACAAATTTTAGTTATTTTAGTTTATTGAAACTTTATAAATATGATTGTTTTTCATTAGGTATGATTATATAGTTTTTATGATTCCGGTTATGACATGAGTATATGGATTTATTAACCCACAATTTATTTCTACAACAGTGAGGATAATGACGGATGTAAAAAAAGTTTTTATTGAAGAACAACTTAAAATGAATGCAATTATTCAGTTCCAGATGCTTCCTTATATTCAATAGTATGAAACATATATCTCATAATATTTTATATCTCATAAAATAAAAACCACTCGAAATATTTTTTTTATATTTTTTTCCATTGTATTTTTGGTGTTTTTTGTCCAAGAGAGAAGACATTTAACTAGGCATGCTCTATCCATGGGGAAGTGTGTGTGTATTTTGGGTATGTATTAAACACATAATTTTTAATATTTTAATACTTTAAAATTTTATCAAGGAATTTAAATTTACTTCATACATATTATTTTCAAAGAATTCCTGAAAATTATTTAGAGATACAACATCAAGGTAGAGTGAAAACACCAAAAATGTTAAAGAAAAGATGACATTTAATTTGCAATTACTACATTTTGTGTGTAGGTAATTAAAATGTTATTTTGAAATGGAAAACAAATTTTTAAAAATGTTACATACAAATGAGTAAATGAATATTGATATTATGTTCTATGAATTAAGTTTTAATTAATTTAAATTCAGACATTTACAATGTTCTAGAAGGATAAATTTCATTTTAAATATTTTATATAATCTTTAATTTATTTTTTCCATAATACATTTTAAATAATTTCTTCTCAAATATTAGCTTCATGAGGACTATAATACTCATACTACACATGATCTAAGACACTTATGATGTGAATAAAAAAATTACTTCATATGTATGATGGGGTTTTATAATATTTATTTTGTACATTAAAATGATTAAAGTTCAAAAAGTAAATGATTTCACTACTGTTGGTGCTATTTTTATACTTCAGGTATATTGTTGTTTTTTGGGGACTGTATTTATTGAATGTTTTTAAATTTGTTTTTTGGATATTTGTGAAATAACTAATGTGATAATTTTTTTTCCATTTAAGTTTTCATATAATCAATGTGGAAAATATTTTAGTATGAATTTTAACATAATTTTTTCATAAACGACAAGAAAACATAAAAACATATTTATCACATTGTATTTTTTTATAAGAAATGATGTGATAAATGGTTTAATACATTGGTTATTATATTAACCATGTGGTAAAAAAATATTAAAATTTAAATTATTTTGGAGATTGTTGACCATGTTAGTTATGAAATAACTATTGTGGTAAATCTTTTATCACATCAGATTTCATTATAACCGATGAGATATTCTATTTTCCACATTGATAATTTTATAACTGACATGGTAAACATTCTCTAATAATTTTTTAGTTTTATGTTTAACATCATTTTTTGAAAAGCCAATGTTAAAATAAAATATAATAAAATATATCGTGTATTTATAAGAAAAATGATTCGATAATGTGTTTATAATGTTGGATTTATAGAAAAACAGAAATTACAAATGATTTATCACATCAATTTTTCATTATCGATGTGATATAACTCCTTAATATTTTTTATGTCCAGTGTTATTTATTTTTAACCAATATTAAAAACACATTTGTTATTTTTCCAATAATAATATCATGTTTTAACCATCTTTAAAAAGAAACCAATATGAAAATCCATTTTTTCACTAGGGACAGTGTGATCAGTATGACTCACAGTATGTGCTTTCAGTTTAAAAATTAAATTTTAGTTGAAAATGTGTTTCACTCTCTGAAAAATATAAAAAAAATTACATTATAATTATTTTTTAGGACTATGGTCAATATATCATTTGTGATGTGTATGGACCAACTTTCTATCAATCTGACATATAGTGTAGCTGGCATGACTAAGTGTACATATTTCTATATAAAATCAACATTTTATTTCAAAACACATGTCACATACTTATAAAACACACTCTGATTGTCTTGTTAATTTAAGAGAATTATATATAAATCATATGGGATGTGTAGGAATGAATTTCATTATAATCAGACATGTAGTGTTTCTAGTATGACTCGATGTGTATTATTTCAGTTTAAAAGTAACATTTTATTAAGGAATTATTTTATATTTATGTTAAATTTATTTTTTCATAGTATTATATACACAACATTTGTTTTATATTTATATACACTATTTTCATCAAGCTAGTGTTATTTTTTTAGAAACTGGTAGCATGATCAGAATCTTTTGAGAGTGGATCAGGGTCTGAATACAGTAAAACATTAATATTTTTGATTTTTTTGATTTTTGCGATAATCAAATTATAATAATGTAATTATACCAACATGTGTCTGAAACTAATGAATTAATGCATTTCATTTTTAAAAAACACACTTTTAAAAGTTTAGGAAATTGGTTTTATCAGTGTTAAAAAGGTTTTGTTAAAAGACATGGCCTTTATCCATGCGAAAAAAGTGTAGATAAAGGGTGATTATATTAGCACTTAAAAAGCACTATTAAAGGCACCCATTATCAAAACATTTTTTAGCATTAATAAAGCCCCCATTTATCAGTGATTTTTTATCATATATAAAATTAAAAAAATTAAGCACTCACCACCCCCTTAACCCACTTTAACTCTTATATAAACACCTTGTTCAGTTCTCACAATGACCCTTTGTTAGAACTTTTAATTTTCCAACTTCCCATTCAAACTCTTACTCACCTGGAGTCAATCTCATGACCTCCCAAATGATATCGGAACACCTTTACCATTACCAAAATATTGTTTTGTTATATATTTCATGATATTTATACTTATTTTTATATATTTAAGTAATTTTTTTATTCATATATTTATACAATTATTTTTAAATGCATTTATAAAATATAATTTTCTACATGTGTAACTTCCCTCCCCTCACCAATTCTCTTGGTAAGAGGCCGAGGTGCTAGTATGACTTAGGTTAAATCCCCAAGGCACCAAGGGATATAAATTAATGTCAAGGGATTCATAAACTATTGGGTGGTGATTTACTATATGAAAATAAAACAATAGGACATGATATCCATAACAACCACAAATATATGATGAATGGGTTAAAAAAAGTACATCTTAATATAAACCAAACCAAACAAAACTATATCCGATTAAAATGAAGAAACTAAGACAAAAAAACCCAAAGACACAATAGAAAAAAATATAAAACTCATTAACAACTCCATGTGCCAACTCCACATTCCCAACCCATGGTATCAAGATGCATTACCAAAGAACTGGTACACCATTACATTACATGTGTCTCGATATGTTACATCTAGAAATACACCAAAGTTACCAAGGTGGGGTGAGTATAAAACTCCGTAGGATTTCCCCACATTATTTCCAACTGATTTCATTATGATAGAATATTTTATCACATTTATATATAACATTTTGAAGAAATTTTAATCAATTTATATCAAACCCAAAATCATTTTCAAAGGAAAACAATTTTTTCATTATAATGTAATCAAACAAGTCTTAAAACCATTTCTCGAATCCCATTTTGGATTACCGATTCCACACATCCACACATCCACATGTCTACACATTCACAAAAACCTTCCTAGATGATAGTTCCATACTCATGAGAGGTCTCTCATCAATCTACCAAGTCCTCACAAGGTAAACATTACCAAGTGAGGCAATTGAACACACCCCTTCCACTAGGTCACATCAATCAAAATGGACACACACCAAACACATATTCCAATATACATTATAAACCAATCGTACCAATCAATTTCAATAAAATATTTCATTTATTAAAAAAAATTGGAAACATTTTTCCTTAAATCAAAACAAAATAATTTTTTAAATCACTATTTTAAAATCAAGAAATGAATCACTTTCCACAAACAAACCAATTTCAATAATTTCAATTATCCATCATGAAATAGGTTTCATTCAAATCACACATCAATTTAACAATTAAAATGAATTAATTAAATTTATTTCAATCCAAACCATCATTTTCTAATCAAGAAGAGTTGAGATAGAATTCACCTACATCTTAAACATAGGATATAATGAATAACGATCCAACAAATTAAAAAACATAGATAGAAACTCCTAGATCTATCCATAAGTCTTTCTACCATCAACCAAAACAACTACATCATTCTGATTGACATCAAACAGTGTTGATTTATCTCCAATATAAAAGATACAAGATTCCATTTGAGGGAATAAGAAGAGTTCTAAACAAATGATCTTGAATGAGCACTTACTGATGAATCCAGGCCTCCAGTGCACTAAGATTCACCTAGGAATAACTTCTGATCCAAAATTAATGGTCTCCACATACTTGAGAGGGAGTTGAATTCGATATATTACTTGTTTAGGTGAAAAAGTTAATGATGGGATTATACTGAGTTAGATCCACATTTTTTGAATCTAACATTTCGAGTTGCATGGTTAGGGTGAATAGTTATGAAAAGTGTAAGCTAACTATATAAAAGACACTCCCTCTAAACCCAACTCATAGTGTTAGATCACATAGTTAGACAAGATGTTTTCCAACTATGATATTCCCCCTATTCATACTTTCACCATTTCTCTTATGCAACCACACAATTTTTTAAAACTATAAACTAAGCTACTTACCCAATGCCCACTTTTTCATTTTCACGGTTTCCTGGGGGTGTTTCATGGTTTTTACTAACCATGTTGAAAACGTTCACCACCATAAAATCCTCAAAAACGTGATAAAACCCCTCCAAACCTCATGAATCTAAACCCAACAATTATATTTCCTAAATATACACGAATAAAGGGTCAATTACATGAAACCGGTGTTTATAAATTCTCACCACCATTAGTATTTCTATCATTAAAAGGGATAAAACCTCCATTTTTCTTTAATGAGATCAGGGAATTGCATTATAATTTTCTTCTCACATTGCTATTTTTTCTTGAATCTAACCGTGTTACAACTTAACCCACACTAGAATGAGGATTTTACCACAAAACAAATTCTGCCACCTATTCACAATATGTTCTGGCACATAAATCAATGCAGCATTCGACTATAGGAAAATGTGATCCCATCGAATCATATGTTTTGGATCTGGTTGATAATTCTTCAATTGAGATACATGAAAAAAATTATGTACTAAACTAAAACTTGGCGGGAAGTCCAACTGATATTCCACCTCACTAACATGTTCAAGTATCTCAAAAGGTCCTATGTATCAAAGAGATAATAATACATGATTCATGAAATGTTGATTTCCAAGTCATAGATAGATTATCAAAACAAAAAACAGCAGATTAGATGTGGATATTTAGAGGGGGTCTTGCAAAACCCCCTATAAATGCATTTTAAATGCAATTAGAGGGTGTTATAAACCCTACCTAAAATCATTTTCTATATAAATTATACGTGGATATCTGTGACCCTCACTAATCACCAAATTTATAATGGGTTAAGAATCCCCAATAAAAATTTTAACTTTTTTTATGAATATCTGGTTGGATTTTAGAGGGATTTTGAACCCCCTCTAATTTATAAACATAGAGGGGTTTATAATGACTACTAAACAATGAGATTTGACGCAGTTCAAAACCCCCTCTAATATCTTAAATTAGTAGGGGTTCCAAACACTCACTAATGTCTTAAATTAGAGATGGTGGAAAACTACCTCTGAAGTATAAAATTAGAAGGGTTTGAATCCCCCCTCTAACGACTTAAATTTGATGGAGTTCAACCCCCAAGCTAATATCTTTAATTAGTGCATGTTTAAAACACCCTCTAATGCATTAAATAATATGGGGTTCAAAACCCCCTCTAATATAAACAATTAAAGGTGGTTTAAAACCCCATATAATGTCTTTAAATTAGATTTGGATGAAAACCCCCTATAATATACAATATTAGAGGGGGTTGTGAATCCCCCTATTGAAAAAAAATTCCAAAATATATATACATGTAATTAAAAAAATATATTTATCTTTAAATAAATTATATGAACATATTATTTTTAATAATTATATGATAGTATTTATTTTTGTTTATACTTGTACATAAATATAATGTTATTATTTTATGTACATTTTTATATATTTATTTGTATAAATTGTATTTTAAGTAATATTAATTATATATAATATAAAATAATAGACATATTTTATAAATATATACATAATTATATTTTATTTAAAAAATATATCAAATAAAAACCCAAGGTTGTAGTTTCTAGAATTTATATTATTATAAAATAAATATATTTAAAAACAATATTTTTATTCTTTTCGATTATATATAGTTAATATTATATGATATAAAATTAATATAATTAAATATATATTAATGTACACAATATTATATAGTTATATTAATTAAAACACATATATATTAATGTACACAATATTATAAAATTGTTTTTATTGAAATACACTTATATCAATGTGCATAATCATAAATATATAGATTGAAATACATTATATAAATATTTTCATAAATTTTATTTCATATAATATTTGTTATATATAATATAAAAATTAATTATATATAATATTAAATTGAATTTCATATAACATTATATAAGTATTTGTATAAATCTTATTTCATATATAATACTTGTATACATTTTATTCCACATCATATTAATTATATATTTAAAAAATATTTATATAAATTTTATTTTATATTTACGTGTCTCATATAATAATATTTATATTTTAGTTATATATATATATATATATATAATACTATACAATTTACATGAATTATTATATTTTAATTTACATAATAATAAATACATGTTTTGAAATAAATTAAATAAATATATTTTTAAAGATATTACATAATTTTTTTTAATTCCATTATTGAAATATATTAAATAAAAATGTACATAATATATATATGTATTTAAGTAAATAAATAATTTTCATAAATATATTTATAATTGTATTCATATATGTGTATATACATTAAAAAAATAGAATTTTAATACATATTTACTCTAATGGATAAAAATAGAAATATAAAATATATATTATATATAAATTTATAAATTGAATGTAATATAAATGTATTATATTATAATTTGACAAATACATAAATACATAATATAAATATTTATATATTAATTTTTATAAATATATATAGTTTCTATATTTATATGTATTTCAATATTTATTTGATTAATATTTATTTGAATCAGAATATTAATATATATCAATATAATAATGTGTAATTATATTACAGAAATGTTTTTGCCATGGCGGTAGAGGTTTCAGTGCTGTATTGGGAAAGTAATGGGTTTGAAACGGAGTAGATGAAAATTTTGTATGTCGGGTGGCTCATAGGCTATAATAGGAGGGGGAAGTCTTAGAGAGAAGCATAGTGGGGGGGGGGGATACTGGGAATGGGAGGAGCATAAAAGAGAATATGAAAGGGTACACCCTGATAACCAGAGGGTAGGGCCACAAGGCAAACCATAGGGGCACACCACTGGGTGAATGGGGGGGACTACCAGGAAAATGGGAGAAGGTAGACCAATGGGAGAACATACAGTTTATATTAGGGGTGGGGGATTTTTTTAAAATTATAATTATTTGAGGTGGTTCTGAGACTGCCTCAACTTTTGTGGCATTGGCTCAATTAGAGGGGGTTTTAACACCCTCTAATTGATTCTTAAATATAGATTGTTACCTAAACTCCAACAAATATGTCACTTATAGTTCAATTAATAGTGATTTCCAATTGAATATAACTTTTTAAATAAATAATAGGGGGTTAAAAACCCCTCAAAAAAGAGATTTTTTTGTTGACATTAGAGGTGTCTTTATCCCCCTTCAATAGAATAGAAATTAAATTTCCCAACACAATACCAGCAGTTCCTAAGAATATCCTCTAACAAATGTAGGTGAGCACATTAGTGGTAGTTCTTCATAACCGCCGCTAATGTGTTTAGAGGGGGTTATAACCCCCTCTAATTAGGTCATTTTTTTGTAGTGATGAAAAATTATCACACCCCATGAATTACAATGAACATCGATGATGACCTACAAATGATTTATATCTTCTAAGAGCTATTTACATCATCTTTCTATTGAATCAAATCTTCTCCTTTATATCCTACAAAATGATCAGCCCAAATAGTGAAGTCTCACATATATAATCTATAAAATTATGAGAATAGAAAGGACACACATACAATTCTTCAAAAGCATCCATATGTATCGAGGCCTAATAATTGTGTTTATACAAGAACTCGACTAACAATATGTATAGATCGGTGTTGATGTAAGGTAAATTTTATGTTCTAGAAAACACTTATATCACTCATCATTCTATTGGGATGGAATGATTTTCCTTTTCAAAGCTATAATTTGTGAGTCTAGTTATGAAAATTCATGAACAAAATATCAATAATAACCATCCAGAAAGAGGAAACTACATATCTCAAAGACATTTATAAATGTTTTCCAAAAGGTCACAACTATTATATTTTATTTATTTATGGAAACACATTTTTCAATGATAACATGGTCAAGTAAATTTACCTCTTGTATCAAAAAATAAAACATTCAGTGTTTGATATATATACTATGAACCCACAATATACCCAACACTATTTCCAGGTGTTTCTCATGATCAACCATTGTCCTAGAATACACTGGTATATTATCCACAAACACCAACACAAAAGAAACTAGCTTCCTATGAAATATTTTATTTATCAATTATAAATAGATATACGATGTACTATTAATGCTGAAAGGCTTGACCACATTTTCTTAATGACCATATGAACTCCTAAAAGATTTCTTCAGAATACCCTCCATCTGAACCAAAAATTGGTGATATCCAAAACAGAAGTCAATTTTGATGTACCAATTGGGAGACCTCAATTGATTAAACAAATAATCAATGAGTGTAAGAGGATACCAATTCTTTATAATAACATCGTTATGACTTTGATAATACATTCAAAGCCAAATACTTCTATCTACTTTTTTCATAAACATGTCTAATGATTCCCATAGAGATATACTAAGAAAAATGAACCCTTTTATTTCGAATACTTCCAACTGGACTTTCAATTCCCTAAATTTTTTTGGTACTATCTTATAAGATTAACGTGATATAGGAATGGTCCTTGGTATGAAATAAATCATAAAACCCACTTATCTTTTTGGTGGAAACACTGAGACATTATCATAAATAAAATCACCAAACTAATAAACATTTTTTGGAAAACCACTATTCTCAATCCCATACATAGATTACATGGTCAAGACTACTAACAATATGTGATAGTTCCTACTACTAGTACCAAAAATTCCATTTTGTATGCCTCTATCATCCAATATTCTCCAATGAGATGATTGATGTTGTTATTAGATGCAAAAATAATCATTTGATAATAAAATTCATTGCGATATTTTTACATTTTAAACCAATCCCTACCAAGGATTAATTCATATACATCTATATTTGGAATAGAAAAATTCCAAATCAATTCAACTCAATCGATATTTATAGACAACTAATTTCACATTAACATTCAACAATATCTTTGGCTATGAAGAGTTTTATGTATCATAACAAATGGTACCATCTCAACATGCGAACTAATAAGACCAAAAACCTGAGAAGCAATAAATTAATGAGACTCCCCAATATCAAAAAATGTTTTCAAAGGGGTGGAATTATAAATTATTGTACCTCTCACCATTGAAGGTACAGATTGATCATACATGGTCATTTATTATACTCCATAAAAATTATTACTCACTACAATTTTTTCTTTATTATGCAATTGAGATTTAATAGGTGGAAGATTCATAATATTCCTAGAATCACAATGGATTTCCCGGTTATGCTGGCATGAGTTATTTTGCTGCACTCGTCCCTTCAAAGCATTCAACATATGTAAAAATTGAGTTGTTCCCCAAGCACCCAACCTTGAATAATTCTAAAAACAGTGCTTAATATTTCCCAACAGATTACTATTATGACATGCTCTAGGTGGTTTCATACAATACCACTTCATGTGATTAAAAAATAGCATTGAAAACCAATGGGGTTTTACGATGGTTTATAATAATGATTAATTAATCCAACCATTTGATTTGAATTCATATTAAAACATAAAAAATTGGTTTCCCTCTACCACTTATTCCCATAAATTGATTTCCCACCAGTTCTCATATGTTTCACAATTCCTCCTCCAACCATATTTCCCAATATTTCCATTTCTTCCACCATTTCTCTATTGACCATCTCTCTATAATTAGATATAAAAATCATGGAAATCATTGAGGGAATATCTTGCCTAAACCCCAATTTAAAAATACATTTCTTCAAGGTTTCACTTTTAATAACTTTGTGTTCATATTTGACTAAATTAGTGAGTTTAGATGTGTAATCATTCATCGAGGGATTATAATACTTCAATCTGAATAAATCTGATTTTATAGTAACATTGAACACGTACAGATAAAATATTTTGTTTTAAAATTCATCAAAATACTATTATAAAATTTATCGAGTCTAGTATGATATAAGGAATAATCTCAATAGACTATGTTATCTAGTTGGTTAACAATAAAAAAACATTGGGATCCCTATAATCAATGGTTGATCAAATATACAGTTTTTTCAAGTGTTCATAACATGATGGAAAAAAGATATAGGGATAAACAATTAATAGGATCTGTAATGTAGGTTAAGAAATTCCCATAAAATCTATGATCCAACCAATCCCTATCTCTAATATGTCTCTTTTCGAACTCTTAGTCACAATAATTAGATAAATCCACTTATATATTGATAACTTTTGGCGAGGATGTAAGAAAAGGAATATAAAAATTCATTGGCTTGATTGAAATAAGATATGATTACCCAAGTCTTATGGGGTATTGAGTTTTTGAGACCTTATCTATTTTAATGATTTCCTCTTGGACAATCATGTTTGGTATATTTTTTGTCACCCAGACACCATATGCATGAGAAAACTCAAATTCCAATCATCCCCTATTTATATATTTGAAGCTCATCCTTGATTACTTATCCCAACATCATATATATATTACTTTAGGGGCCACACAAATTATTACATTCTGGGATCATTAGTAGGATTGGTAATGACCCCACTATTAAAATTTGGAATGATCCTTAGCTTCCAAATGAAAATGATTTTATGGAAGCCTCTATGGTGGACCTCGGTTAATGATAAAAATGTCTATACTCTCTTTAATTATTTTGGTGATGGATGGTTGATGGATATTCTTGAGGGATTGTTTAATTCTAGATCTAGAAAACTCATTCTGAGTATCCTCTTTTTAATGGATACATGGTAGGATAGTATTTGATGGTGAAATTAGATTTTTTTATTCTGTTATTTCATGTTATTCTATGGAATAGAGATTGTAGAATCAAGAGTGATAGTTTCTCTATAAATTACTTAGTAACTTGGTGGTCCATCCCAAGGTCTAATATTTCTATTTGTAGGTGTGCAACGATATCCTCCCCTCCAAACAATTCCTCTCGAACCTCCATGTAGGTGATGATAATTCATTCTCTATTTTATGATAGCAACTAAACCCCCCATTCATGAAATTTTTCACTTCCCAGGATCAAGGGATATTTGTAAATCTAAGAGTTCTAAGGTAGACCATTGTATTTCTTTATCACATGATCTCCCAACACTTCTTCTGATCTAGTCTTCCATTATTCCCTTGGATACATTAGTTCTCTTTGCACTATTTCATGGATCATTTGGGTGAGAATAAATGATCATATATGTAATTTGATTTCAAGACCAAAGTATCTATAGGTTGATCAGGTAAGATCATGGTTGGATTCATGGAATTAATAATAAACCCAAAATATTTCCTTATGTTCCCATCCACTTGCATTTAAGTGGAACCCCGCACCATCTGATGTCATGAAGATCAATTTAGATACCTCTCACCCTAGAAATGAAACTATTTGTACAAGAGTGTGTGTCTGTGATTCTTTTCGGAAAATTATTATAGCTAGTCAGGATTATACAATGCCTTTTGAGATCCTCGTATTGCTGAAGCTCATGCAATTTACATTAGAATTAAATTTTCTACAAAGGAAGGACACGTATAAATTATTGTAGAATCAGACTATATCATTGTTATGAATGCTATTTAAATTATGTAAATGTTCTTTCAATATATTATCATAATGATTTTGATGATTCATTCACTACTTCATAACATCATAGATCTCTATTTCTCCTTTGATAAAAGTGAATGGAATAGAGCATATCATTTCATTGTGACCTGAGTTATTTCTAGCACATCTCACACTTGCATGAATTATTTTCCTTCTCGTATATTATCGCTTGTGCATCATGATCATCTATCTATCAAATTGATTATGCCTTATTTGTATAAAAAATTGGAAAAATGATTATTTATTATTAAAAATATAAGATAGATTCTGAATGTAAATAACAATGTAAAATTTAAAATTTATTCAAATGATATATAATTTAATTAAAGTATCATATAGAAATATTTTTTATTTCTTATATAAAAATTTTGGTATATTTTTTATAATTTTCATGTGTGATAAAAAATTTATGGGAGTGGGGGAGAAGGTGACATGGAGTTTTTTTAACATTTAGAACAATTTTCCTAACATGAATGTTGCCTATATGTTTTTCCTCACCACCCTTATAAATATTCTCAAAGAGTGCATCTTAGAAGCCATTTGATCACTTATTATTAACTTTTTGACTTTCTGTTTCTATTTTATTTAAATATAGGGGTATTAAGCAGCTCATTTCATGGTGACCCAAGGGATTTATGGTGCTTCCAAACCTGGATTAATGATTTTCATTCATGGATGTTATCACTTACAAATCTAGATCTTTGATACATAAATTGAATTCCACCATGTTTTTCCAAAAAATACTAAGAAAATAACATATTTAAGATTTAAATAAATTGAAATTTTTGAATAAAATAAATAATAATAACAAATTAATATTTTATAGAAATGATTTTTCATTTTATTAAAGCATCCTAAATATAAATTATTTATTTCATATATAAAAATTTGTGCATATTATTTATAATTTCCAAAAGTGACAAAACATGGAAGAGAGAGGGAGAGATGGTGATATAAATTTTTATGATTTTAAAAAATGTTTTCAAATTAGAATTTTTCGTAACCCCACTCCTATAAATATGCTGGAATCATGCTTTCCAAATACTTCTGCTGCTTCTATGACCCTTGATGAGAATGTTGATTATCCTGATGGAGTTTGAATTGAATGATCTTGATTGGTCCATGGAGGTAAAAGATAAGCTTCAAAAATTTGTTATTAGATTTATGTTTAACATCCGTTTTTGGAAATTGAACATTAAAGTAAAATATAATTCAATTTATCATGTTGGATATAGTAAAACCAAAGTGGTAATGTCTTTATAACACCATTTTCCTAAAAAATCCAATGTTATAAATTATTGGTCAAGTCGGTTTTGTATAACCAACCTGAAAAAATTCTTAACTAATTTTTTATTAATAATGATTGTTACTTATAATTGAAATTAAAAAAAATATTTATAACATCACCAATAATAATATCATGTGGTAAAACATGTAAAAAACTGATAAAAAACCATTTTCACTAGTGATGGTGTGGCCAGTTTGACTCCATGTATGTGTTTTCAATTTGAAAATGAAATTTTAGTTAAAAACAAGTTTCAGTCAATAAAAACCAATAAAAAATTATTTTCATTATATTTTAGGAAAATTATTTGTATATCATTTGTGATGTGCACGAATCAATCATAAGTCAATATGCCACATAATGTGGCTGATATGTCTCAATATGTATGTTTTTATTTAAAATAGACATTTTATTTCAAAATAAATGTCACGCACATAAAACAAAGAAAACTCACATGGATTATCTCGATACATTATGAAAATGATCTATAAATCATTTTTAATTTTTAGGAATCAACCACACAAAAATTCTCCATATAGTGTGTTTGGTATGAATGAAAGTGTATGTTTTCAGTTTAAAAGTGACATTTTAAAAGGGAATTGTTTTATAATTATGCTCAATTTAATTTTTTATAGTATTATAAACATAAGGCTTGTTTTTTATTAATGTAAACTCTTTTTATCGAGTGGAGGTTTTTTTTTTGGGAATTCATAGCCTTATCGAACTATTTTGAAAGGGGGTTAGGGTACAAAGACAATGAAAAACTAATGATTTTGAATTTTTTGATGTTTGTGATAAACTGTTTATACCAATGTAATTATAGAAACCAATGTTCAAAAGTTTTATAATATAAAATTTCACTATTAGAGATCACTATTTTAAAAGTGATGCAAATTAGATTTAACATCATTAAAACAAAATAACTGATAAAGGAACCCTTTATTAGTTTATTTGTTTTTAGAATTGATAAATACCCCCTTTATTAGTGCTTTATTTAGAACTTATACAATTTGAAAAAAAAATGAAGCACTCAACACCCACCTCGACAACTCAAAATCTCATTCATGCCCCATTTTCAGTTTTCACAATGCCCCATTGTCAATGATTTTCAATTTTTTAGCTTCCTATTCTCCATCACACAAACATATAATGAATCATGTGTCCTACCATGTGAAATTAGAATACCTTTACACTTCCTGAGCTAGTTTTATTGCTTTATTGATGATATTTCTATTTATTTATATATAGTTATGTAAATATTTTTTATTCATATATTTATATGAAAAAGTTTAAATATATTTTTTAAATATATGTTTGTTTGTGTTTGTATGATATATATATACACAAAAGAAAATTTTTATTTATTTAAATATATTGTATATTACAATTCATTTAAATATATTTGAATATAAATATAAATGTACATATTTTTATTAATACAAACAAATATGTATATATAAATATTACATATAGTTTTTTAATAAGTATATTTAAATTGATATATTTTTTTAATATCAAAAATTGTGAGATATTGTTTTAAATAAAATTTATAACAAATATTTCCATATGATTTTATTAATTTTTTTAAATAAATTTTTAATTTTTTTATATATTAAATATTTAGTTATAAATATTATACATTACATATATATTTATATTTTATAATATTTAAAAGTTTATTTATGCATATTTACATATAATTTTATAATTAGATATAAATATTCATTTCTATATGGTTCTGTCACAAAGTAATTATACATGTCAACAACAAATTTGCATTCAAACTGCAGCCCATAAGTACATGAAATACGTTTCAATATAGTTCCACTATTGAAAAAAAGAATTTGATTACCACTTACCTCTATTTGCTACAATGATTTCGTACCAAGATGTACAAGTCATAAAAGCTACTTTTAATGCCGTCTTGGCCTTTAGAGGCTATAGAATGTAGGGTTAATATTTTTTCATTATTACTTCACTTTGATCTCCTAGGAGTTTTGTAAAGACATGGAAATTTCTGTGAATTTTTTTAAATACATGTTAATTTTACGAGTCCGCAGTTTCTGACGGTGCCTGATTCCGAGGCCCGGTGTGCACGAAATCAATTATTGAATATTTGTTTAGGTATGTTCAGTAAAGGTACATGAAGGATTTTATATTTTCTAAACCAGTGCTCAGAATTAATATCTGAGGACACCGTTGAACTCGCAGCGCCGATATTCTCTTAAGGAGACCTTCACCGCAGTTGCATTTTATCGAGGTTGGAAGATAATTTTTGGGGTTTCTAAATAAATTAAATAAAAATATGTCTAGCATATTTTGATTTTATTGGTGGCTTAATCCTCCATGGGGAAGTCGGAGGTAGGGACCAATAGCGCATAACCTCTCTTCAGAGGATATTATGTGGTCGGGCCCACATGAGCTCAAACCCCCTTTAACCCCTTGATTTCCCCATTAATGGGGGAAACTCTTCACTCCCCCCATAAATTTTTGGACCCTCTTCACCTTCCCTCCCTAAATTTATTGAGCCAACACCACCTTTTAATTAAGTGATGTAACTTAATGAATTTGAATCATTTTGAATTCATTAAGCTAACATTATATTAAGATGTGTTATTTTATTATTTTGGGGTTGGATTAATCTTGTGGTGGAGTCTTGGAAGGATTGAGAAAATATCCTCCAAATGAAGAACACCGTCTTCTCTCAATGATGAATGCCTATCTCCACCGCGGAACGACGATGCCCTCTTCTCTCTCCCCAAATGAGGCAAGAAAGGGAACATGTCGCACAAGAAGAACATCGCTAATGATGACATCATCTCCTCCCGACATCAGCAGAATGATGTCGCCTTCCCGCAAATCCGCTGAGCGAACACCGATTACAAGGTATGGGTTTTCAATTCATGTACCCGTTCTACGTCTTTGAAATTATGGTATGAAAACCAAACGATATCACCATAACATGGGTAAATTAGGAACGCACTAACATGGCTGACTCTTCAACTTTTTGATATTGGTTGTGGTTGATGATGGGAGGAGACAACAGCGGCTGGGTCAGGCTAGCCGCGTGGAGACCAGCGGTGCAAGACTGCTGGGTCACCAGAAAGGGGTGGCACCGCCGTGCCGCGCTGGTGATACAGGAGGCCACAGAAAATAAGGGATTCGGAGGAGGGGTGTGGTGCTGTTGCGCCGTGCTGGTGGAGCAGGACCATGACCTTATTCCATGAAGGACAAGAGAGGGCGGCTGGCTGATCCGGTCACCGGTGAGCGCCATGCAGGACCCTACTAGTCTTGCAGTAATAAGGGCCGGTGACTTGCACAGGCCATTTAGAAATCCAGGGGTGTAACACCCCCCCCCCCTTCGCGGCTAGTTGGCCGGTCGGGCCGGCCAGCCGAGCGCCACATGGCTAGTCGTGCCAGGCGCTACACGGCCTGCCGGGACAAGCCACACGACCAGCCGGGTGCCACACGGCCAGCCAAGCCGGGTGCCGCACGGCCAGCTGGGCTGAGCCACATGCCTATCTGAGCACCGCACGACCATCTAGGTCGGGTGCCCCATGGCCATGGGCTGGGCCGCACTCAGGTCGGGCCGCACATTCGGGTTGGGCCGCGCCTTCGGTCCGGGCTGCGCCTTCGGGTCGGGTCGCGCCTTTGGGTCGGGCCACGCCTTCGGGCCAGGCCAACCACTCAAGTCAGGCCGCATCCATGAACTGGGTTAGACCCCAGTTCGAACCAGGTCGGATTGGGTCGATCTGACTGGGTCAGACCGGACCTGGACCAACTACGGCCATTTACACCTTTTATTCCACATCATGGGCTACGAGTGTCCAAACGACGAACCAACTATGGAGATAGAATAATTGGAGAGAGACAATTCTTTTGGAATACTCCCATTGGGGTTCAAACTCAGTTAGAGTACGGTCGGGTTGGTTTGGGCCTAAAAACTAATTGGTCCCCTAGAACGAAAATGCCAATAACTTTTAGATCGAGAGTCTGATTGACACATCGTTTGTCGCGTTGGGTTCCTTATGATGAGACGGAACTACAAGATACATCAACTCAGGACATCGTGATAGTTGATGTATCGAAACATGGATCGAGGAGAAGAACCTCCCGGAATCGAGCGTGCTATGTGTGGGAACCCTTGGGCTGGCTATGGCGATACTGTATCAGGATCCTCCGTGGGTTCGATAGTGATGACTTCTGTACCAGAATCCTCCATGGGTTCGATATCGATTACTTCTGTACCATAATCCTCCTTGGGTTCGAAAGTTATGATTATTGTACCGGAATCCTCTGTGGGTTTGACAACGATGACTACTATAACGGGATCCTCCGTGGGACAGACAGTTCTGACTTCTGTTCCTAGATCCTGTGTGGGTCCGACAGAATAGCTGATCCTATATCTTGTGTGGGTCTGACAGCTTAGCTGGTCCTGTATCCTGTGTGGTTCTGACAACTTAGATGAATCAGTGTCTACATCTGATCATCTCTATCACTCTACCAAATTTGTATTCCTCTGTGAGCTGAGTTTTGACATTATGTCGATATCATGGAGATGATGGACTTTACATACTTTGTGGAATGGGTTTTTATTAGGCTCAAGTGTTGGAGTAGTACTGTGATTGATATCTTAGGTATATGTAAGCCAATATACCTAAGTGGGATTGGTTGTTACTTCATGATTGTATCTTTCTTCTGTGGTTTATCTTTTGTGGATTATGGGATCCCTTCATGGGTATCAGGATCCCCTAATGAGTATTGTTATACTCTCCCCTGCATGGGCTTCGCCAGCACCTTGTTTTGTTCTATACAGACGATAGAAAATAATGATCGAGGATGAGGGTGACAGATGGGAGGTTTCTCAGAGCTGGATGTGACGAGGCATACTGCAGGGATGAGTTGTTCGAGTTCTATACCTACCCTTCATGTAGGATTCCCCGAAGGATGATCTAGGAGTTGTTTTCCCTTTTTACATGTACTTGTTGTTCAATTGGGTTTGTATACTTTCCCACTTACTTTCAGCACACTTTTCATTTCTATATTTGTACTTGTTGCTTCTACAGCTAGTGGTCAGACTGCCTGTGTTACATTTCTAAAGGCAATGCCTTCCCTTTTATCAGGTTTACTCCTTTTGGTGCTAGTCGCCAGCCCCTGGCATATGTAAGGTGGGCTTTGGGTAGTCACGGCACGGGCCCTAAGGATGGGTCGTGACAAATTGGTATCAGAGGAGTCGGTTCTACCACAGAACATTGACTCTGATTATTTTAATGACAATAGTGTTAACTGTTTTCGGTGTAGTTATCAGTTTAGGGAAACTGGTGTTGGGGCGGTAGCTGATGTATCCACACACTAGGACTCTGAGTTCTGATCTTCGAGTCAGCGCACAGAAACACTGATTGCGTGTGTGTTTCCTTTGAAAAAATTTTCTTTGTGATAGCATTGTGTTAGCTCACCAGGTATACTGTTTTAACCATGGTGCACGTGTTTCTTTTCATGATGCCCCCATGAAGGCAGCCAGCTAGGGCTCTGAGTTACGTACAAGTTGGTAGTCCACCGAGTGACGAGGCCTCTTTGTAGGGCCCCATCACAGTAGAGGTACCAGCGATACCACTACCCACTGGGCCATCGATACCACTGGCTCCAGCAGCAGAGAGTTCACATAGTCTGAGTGCGTTGCACGAGTTCCAGCGCCATAGGCCGCCCAGGTTCTAGGGAGAGACAAATTCATTTGCAGTTGAGTATTTTATGGAGGCTGTCATGATAGTTTTCAGATTGGTAGGGACACCAACCGACCTCATGGTGATCCTTAGTGCGAGTCTCCTACATGCTGCAGTAGGCAGATGGTGGACCCTGATGCTCCAGGTGCATGACGAGGCATCATTACTCTAGACATACATGGATAGTCTCTTCCTCTCAATGTTTGTTCTAGCCACCCTCCGCGTGGTGCAGATTCCATAGTTACTACATCTATAGTAGGGCAGCATGACAGTATCTCAGTACTCAGTGAGGTTCACTGACCTCTCGCACTACTCCACGGATATGGTACGAGACCCGTTCGTCAGGGTCCGGACCATCAAGCAGGGAGTCAGGCATGAGATCAGGTCTTCGATGATCCCCCTCAGCATCCTGATGCCGGCGGGGGTGCTGGAGTGAGCCCTTCGAGTGAATTGTTTTCTCACCAAGAAGTCACTAGTAGTGAGACCCACCACATGGCGACACGTAGCAGAGTCTTCTACAGCCAGTAGTAGACAGATGTTGCAGAAGTCCAAGCGGACCATGCCATCATGTGGGAGACCCAGGATATAGGTTCAATTGTGTGGGGCACACGAGACATATCCAACTATATGAGGAGAATGCCATGCTATACATGTGGCGGGCAGGGTCACATGGCTCGTCACTGCCCAACCTGCCATGCAGATGAGCAGTAGATAGAAAAGAGACCTCCTAGGAAGAGGAAGAGGTTTGACCATGGTGGTCTGCTAGGATCAGGCAGACATGGTAGAGGAGTTGGCCAAGTAGTAGGTGGTGGACGACGTTTTGAGGCCCTACCACCACCACCAGCAAGAGGTCCACCTCGACCATAGCGATTTTTCGGACAGTGGCGGGCTCAGCTCCAGGCAGTCGAGGCCTACAACCACGACGCACCTGAGATGATTCGAGGTACTATCTATGTCTACTCCACCCTTGCTTCAGTACTTATAGACATAGGCACTAGTCATTAATTCATTTCCACTGCCCTCATTCTGAGCTCGGAGATTCCGACAGAGCCGTTGGATCGATCCTTACGATTAGAGAATCCTACGGGAGCAGACTCATTGATTATGCACTGGTACCGGTAGTGTGAGTTTACTCTAGGAGGTGAGAGCTTCGGCTGGGATCTCCTCGTAGTGGCATTGAGGCCTTACGGCATCATCATGGGTATGGACTGGTTGTCCACAATTCATGCTCAGATTGACTGTATTTGGTGAAAAGTGTGGTGTATCTGCACAGATGGGATTAGGTTCACCTTCACCAGTGAGAAGGGAGACTTTGCAATGCAGGAAGGACTTACACATAGGAGGGGGCATACAATCACACATTAGTTGGATAGTCTCATCCTCGGAGCGGTTGATTTGAGGAGTCTGAGTTTTCCTATTGTGGTGGATTAGTACGCGTATGTTTTGTCGGACGATGTTCCAGGACTAACTCCTCGTAGAGAGGTAGACTTCTACATTGACCTATACCTCGGGACGACACCGATATCTACTCTACAATATCAGATGGATCCGGTAGAACTTCGTGAGCTACGAGTACAGCTGGAGGACTTGCAGGGGAAGGGATTTATCCGACCTAGTGTTTCACCCTGGGAATCTCCGATATTTTTTTTCACCAAGAAGGCAGATGAGAGCTTGAGACCTTGTGTCGACTACCATCACCTGAACAAGATGAACATGAAGAACAAGTTCCCACTCCCGAGGATTGACTACCACTTTGATCAGCTCAAGGGAGCATGATTGTTTCTTGAAGATAGACCTCAGGTCAGGCTATCACCAGCTAAGACTTCGATATGAGGATGTGTAGAAGACGGACTTCAGGTGTCGGGATGGCTACTAAAATTTCATGGTTATGAACTTCGGCGTAAACAACGCTCCAGAAGTTTTCATGAGTCTCATGAATATGAACTTCAAGCCTTACCTCGATCGCTTTGTTGTAGTATTCATCGACGACATACTAATCAACTCATCTACTAAGGAGGAGCATGCCTACCATTTGTGGGTAGTACTGGACACACTCTGAGAGAACCAGCTTTATGGTGAACTCTATAAGTGCCAGTTTTCGATTTGAGAGGTTCACTTGTTGGGGAAAATCTTCTCGGAGGCTGGAGTAGCAGTGGATCCAATGAAGATCGAGACAGTAATTTCTTGGGAGCCACCCATGAGTGTGACAGAGGTACAAAGTTTTTTGGTACTTGCTAGGTAATATCCGAAATTTGTGCCAAACATCTACAGAGTAGTAGCACCGCTTTCAGAATTAAAAAAGAAGGGGAAACACTTCGTGTGGTCAGAGTGATTCCAACAAAGATTTCAGGAGTTGAAGCAGAGGTTTCCCAGTGTTCCCACCTTAAGGCTACCAGAGGAGGGCGTTGAGTACGTAGTATACCGCGACGTATCAGGGACCGGACTCGGGTGTGTACTGATGCATGAATGAACAATGATCACATATGCTTCTTGGCATTTGAGATAGCATGAGAAGAACTACGCTACCCTTGATCTAGAGTTAGAAACAATGGTCTTCTCCTTGAAGATGTGGTGGCACTATTTTATGGGCGAGGGTTTTATAGTCTAATATAACCACCAGATTCTCAGGTACATCTTCTAGCAGAAGCACATGAACCTTAGATAGTGGCGATAGCTTGAGTTCCTCCTGGACAATGACTTCGAGATAGTATATACTCTTGGGAAGGGGAGCGTTGTAGCATATGCTCTCAGCAGGAGATCAAAAATTCAGCTACTAGGAGAGATGACAGAGAAGGTGGCCTCGTTGTAGATATCCTTTGTGGATAGTGATGGAGCAGCCTTTCTACAGTATCTCACAGTCACTTCTCCACTTCTTCGGCGAGTCAGGGAGGCACAGCGTGGGGACATTGACTGTGAGATGCGACGTGCTTAGAAATCTTTAGGGCAGTAACCTGATGGATTTTATGAAGGTGGGGAGCAAATCATTCATTTCAGAGGATGTACCATGGTACAAGATGCACTTCGTGAGGAAGTGTTGTGGGAGTTCCACACATCACCTTTAGCAGTACATCCAGGAGTGGCGAAGATGTATCATGACCTCCAATAATAACACTGGTGGCAAGGTATGAATAAAGTAGTAGTAGAGTTTGTCTCATGATGACACAGTTGTCAGAAAGTGATGGCGGAGCACCAGGTTCCAGTAGTCTTGGTTCTTCTCTTAGAGGTCCCAGAGTGGAAGTGGGACATGATATCCATGGATTTCATGACGGGACTTCCTCATACATCCAGAAGACATGACTCTATCTGGGTGACTATCGACTGACTTACCAAGTCATCCCACTTCCTACCGATCAGAGAGAAAAGCTCAGTATAGATCTTGGGAAGCCTCTACGTATAAGAGATCATACAGCTTCATGGCATGCCATCGACGATCCTCTCTGATTGAGATGGTCATCTCACTTCCCATCTATGGAAGGGGTTGCAGGAAGCTTTCGGGATGCAGCTTCACTTGACCACCGCCCTCCATCCTCAGACAGATGGTCAGACTAAGAGGACCAATCATACTCTTGAGGACATGCCTCGTGCATGCGTCCTCGACTTTGGTCACAGTTGGGAGGGTCACTTACCCTTGGTAGAGTTTGCGTATAACAATAGCTACCAATCCACCATCGGGATGGCAACGTACGAGGCACTGTATGACCAACCTTGCAAATCGCCTCTGTGCTGGACTGACCTAGGTGAGTTAGCACTAGTAGGACCAAAGATGGTGCAGGCTTCGATGGAGAAGGTGAAGATCATCCAGGAGCAGATGAAGACTGAACAGAGCAGACAGAAGTCCTATGCTGATAGGTGACAGAGACCACTGGAGTTCGAGGATGGTGACCACATCTTTCTATGGGTCTCACCTCGACGAGGTCTACGGAGTTTTGGTCGAGGCAGCATGTTATATCCACAATTCATCAGACCTTTTCAGGTCCTCAGTAGGGTAGGTGAGGTGGCTTATCGCTTAGCTCTTCCACCTCAGTTGCATCGGGTGAACAACGTATTCCAAGAATCTCAGCTGAGGAGATAGGTGCACAACCCATCACATATCATCGACCACGGGGTGCTGTACATCGATGACAGGACGACATTCACAGAGGTTCTAGTGGAGATTGATGATCGATAGGAGCGGGTCCTATGTGGATGGTCGATTCCTATGGTGCGTGTTCACTGGCAGTATGATAACCTCCAGGAGAGCACATGGGAGTGAGAGGCTCAGATGTGTGCTCAGTACCCCCATTTGATTCCTTAGTGTGAGTTATAGCTTACAAGGACATAAATACCTGAGGTAGGGAGAATGTAAAGACCCAGAAATTTCCAGGATTTTTTTTTACAAATACATGGAAATTTTACAAGTCTGCAGTTTCTGACAGCGCCTGATTTAGAGGCTCCTTGTGCATGAAATTAATTTCAGAAGTTTTGTTCTGGTACATTCAGAAAACGTTCATGTGGGATTTGATATCTTTTTAACCGGTGCTCAGAATTAAAATCTGAGGACACCGTTGAACTCGCACCGCCAGTATTTGTTTTAGGAGACCTTCACCACAATTTCATTTTATGGAGATTGGAAGTTAATTTTTGGGGTTTATAAATAAATCAAATAAAAATATGTCTAACATATTTTTATTTTAGTGGTGGTTTAATCCTCCAAGGGGGGGTTGGAGGTATGGCCCACCTGCGCATGACCTCTCTTGGGAGGAAATTATGTGGTGGGGCATTCACGAGCTCAAACCCCCTTTAACCCCCTTTAACCCCTTGAGTTCCCCATTAATTAGGGGAAACTCTTCACTTACCCCATTATGTTTTGGAGCCTCTTCACCTTCCCTCTCGAAATTTATTGATCCAACACCACCTTTTAATTAAGTGATGCAGCTTAATGAATTTAAATTATTTTGAAGTCACTAAGCTAACAATATATAAAGATGTGTTATTTTATTATTTTGGGATTGGATTAATCTTGTGGTTGTGTCTTGGAAGAATTGAGAAAACATCCTCCCAATGAAGAATGACATATTTTCTCAAAGAAGAATGCTCATCTCCACTGAGGAAGGACGATGCTGTCTTCTCCCTCTCCAACCGGGGTAAGAAAGGGAAGATGCTGCCTGCGAAGAAAGTCACCAATGACAACATAATCTCCTCCCGACGTCAACGGAATGATGTTTCCTTCCCATGACTCCACCTAGCGAACACCGATTACAAGGTAGGGGTTTTGAATTCCTGTACCCATTCTACGTCGTTGAAATTATGGTTTGACAATCAAACGATATCTCCATAACATGGGGAAATTCAGACCGCACCAACACGGCCGACTCTTCCCCTTTTTGATATTGTTTGTGGTTGAAAATGGGAGTAGACAACGGTGGCTAGAGTCAGGCTGGCCGCAAGGAGACCGGCAGTGCAAGACCGCCGGGTCAACGAAAAGGCACGACACCGTCGTGTCGCGCGGAGGAAAGCCTGGCCGCGACCAAACTGGGCTACAGCGAAAGGGCGCAGCGCCGTCGCACTGCTCTGGTGATACAGGAGGCCGCGAATAGGGCAGGCCATGGTGGAGGGGTGAGGCACTATCGCGCTGCGCCAGTGGAGCAGGACCGCGGCCTTAGGCTTTGTTGGACAGGAGAGGACGGCCGGCTAAGCCGGCCACCGGTGTGCGCCAGGAAGGACCCTACGGGTCCCGCCGTTACAAGGGTCGGCGCCTTGCACCGGCCGTTTCAGAATATGTGGGGTGTAACACCCCCCCCCCCTTTACGCGGCTAGCTGGCCAGCCGGGCCGACCAGTCGACCAGGGTGCCACACGACCTTCCGGGCCGAGCCGCACGCCCAGCTGGATGCCGCATGGCCATCCACGATGGGAACCCCACGACTAGCTAGGCTGCACCACATGCCCATCCAGGAGCCGCAGAGCTGGCCGAGCCAGTCGCCACATGGCCTCGGGCCGAGCTGTGCCTTCGGGTCGGGCCGCGCCTTCGGGCCGGTCCGCGCCTTTGGGTCGGGCCGCCCCTTCCGTCCGGGACGACCACTTGAGTCAGGGCGCATCCACGAACCGGTTCAGACCTCGCTGCAGACATGGTCGGGCCGGGTCGGTCCGACTGGGTCGGACCAGACCCGGACCCGCTACGGCCATTTACACCTTTTAGCCCACATCATGGGCTACGGGTGTCCGAACTACGAACCGACTGCGATGATGGAATAATTGGAGCGAGATGATTCTTTTGGTATACTCCACTTGAGGTTCGAACGTAGTTGGAGTATGGTCGGGTTGGTTAGGGCCTAAAAATCAACCGGGCCCCTGGAACGGAAATGCCAATAACTCTCAGACTGGGCGTCTGATTGACGCGCAGTCTGTCGCGTTGGGTTCCTTATGATGAGATGGAACTACTGGATACATAAACTCAAGACTTCGGGAGATTTTATGTATCGACTCTTGGCTCGAGCTTTGGACCCTCCTAGAATCGAGCGTGCTGTGTGCGGGAACCCTAGGGCTGGCTGTGACGATAATGTATTAAGATCCTCCGTGGGTTCGACAATGTTGACTTCTGTACCGGAATCCTCCGTGGGTTCGACAGCGATGACTTCTATACTGGAATCCTCTGTGGGTTTGACAGTGAAGACTTATATACCAGAAGCCTTCATGGGTTCGACAACGATGACTACTGTACCGGGATCCACTGTGGGTCTGACAATTCTGACTTCTATTTCTTGATCCTGTTTGGGTCCGATAGAATAGCTGATCCTGTATCATGTGTGGGTCTGACAAATTAGCTGGTCTTATATCCTGTGTGGGTCCAACAACTTAGATTAATCAGTGTCTACATATTATCATCTCTATAATTCTAAAAAAGTTGTATACCTGTGTGAGCTGAGTCTTGAATTTCATTCGATATCATCGATATGAGTGACTTTACTTCCTTTGTGGAATGGGTTGTGCTTGGGCTCGGGAGTTGGAGGCGGACTATGATTGATAAAATATCTATATTTATGGGCATATACCTATGTAGGGTTGGTTTATACTTCGTGATTGTATCTTTCATTTGTGGTTTTTTTGTGGATTCTGGGAGACATTTAGGTGTCTCGGGGTCCCCTATTGAGTATTGTTATACTCACCCCTTCTCAGGCTTCGCCTGTACCTTTTTGTGTTCTGTATAGATGATGGATTTTAGTGATCGAGGATGAGGGTGACAGACATGAGGCTTCTCGGAGCTGGACTAGACATGACGTACTTTTGGTACGATTTGTTCGAGGTCTGTACCTACCCTTCAGGTAAGATTCCCCAGAGGATGATCTGGGAACTGTTTTCCTTTTTAACTTGTACTTATTGTTCAATTGGGTTTGTATAATGGCCCACTTACTTTTAGTAAACTCTTCTTTTCTACATTATTACTTTTTGCTTCTACAGATAGTGTTCAGACTGTGTGTGTTACAGGTTTAAATGCAATGCCTTCCTTGTTATCGGGTTTACTCCTTTTGGTGCTAGTCACCATCCCCTGGGATATAGAAAGAGGGCTTGGGGTAGTCACAACACGGGCCCTGAGGACAGGTCATGACAAGTTGTGTCTTCATATGGTTGTCCCAATTATGGTTAAATGGAATATTTATCCACTTATTCTTCAACTTCCTCATGGTCTTCCACCACTCCCCCTCTTCTTCATCACCTTCCTCACCTACCTTAAATTTTGTATCCTCTTCATCTTCCCCAACCTCTATAGATCTATATATCTCCTCTACTTCCTCTTGAAACACATTTTAATGCTCATCAGAATCTCCATCATTATCTATTTCTTTCTCTAGTACATTTTCCAATCTATCCACTTCAGCAGTTGAGCCTCTTGGTAGTAAATTAACTTGAACATGAAGGAGTTCATGCATGTGCTCATTGAATCCTTTCATATATCCATCATAAAAAACCTTGAAATCCTATAATATATAATGGGGAGAAAAATGTAATTAATAGGTTTAAAAAGAAATATTTCCAATTAAACAATCCAGATAATAAGATATTGGAATGTAAACGGATGATTTCATATTACGTAACATCAAGATCATATAATAAAAAAAATATCATCCCCTATTTAACACTAACAATCCATATTTTAACATAATCACTTAGGTTTTACCACTACAATTTTAGATGTGAAAATGAAGCCTTTAAATTGAAAATTCAATGTTGGTAACACTAAAATACAAAATTTTAAAACTATAACTCTAGGTTTTAACAATGGAAATATATATAAAAAGACGAAAATTTAAAATGACTGTTTTCTATAATTTAATATGAGGATACAATAAATTAACACTAAACATCCACAATTTAACACTTAGCATCCGCATTTTATCATTGGGCATCCATATTTTATCATTAATAGTAACAAATAAAAACATGAATCTTTTTAATTAAACACTTCAGATACTAACACTAAAATCATAATGTTTAACACTATAATACATTTTTTAACATTGAAAGGACTCATAAAAACATATAGGCATCTAAAAATTTATTTTAATGTAATAAAAATTATGATTACTGATATTAACATAGAGAATCCATAATTTAACACTAAGCATCCATATTTTAACACTAACCCTCCCTTGTCTTAACATTACCATTTTAGAATCGAAAAGAAGACTTTCTATTGAACATTTCAATGTTGGTAATACAAAAATATCACAATTTAACACTACAATTACATGTTCTAATACTAGAAATACTTATCTAAACCCATGGAAATTTCTAATGATGCATTCATGGAATTTAACATCAGTCTACCACATATTGACAACTAATATCCTCAATTTTACACTTAGCATCCAAATTTTAATATTGGGCATCAACATTTTATCATTAACAGTAACATATAAAAACATGAAACTTTTTAATTAAACACCTCATAAACTAACACTAATATTCTAAAGGATAACATTATAATTCCATATTTTAACACTAGAGTGACACAAAGTGTTATATTAGAATCTAAAATGAGGCTTTAAAAGTACATAACATCAATATCAAAAAAAATTAACACAAAGAATCCACAATTTATCACTGAGCATCCGGATTTTAACCCTACATCTCTCGATTTTGAACAATAACATTTTAGACTTGAAAAGGAATCATTTAAGATGAACATTTAAAAATTGAGAACACTAAAATCACATATTTTAACACTATAGTTATAAGTTTTCAAACTTAAAATACACATATAATCACATGTGATTTTTTAAGGATGCATTGATGGAATTTGACATCAATATCCTAGAAATTGACTCTGGCCAGCCTCAATTTAACACTCAGCATCCATATTTTAACATTGGGAATGAAAATTGTATCTTTAATCATAATAGATTAAAACCAAAATATTTTTAATTAAATACTCAAGATACTAACTCACAAATTCTAAATTTTAACACTATAATTCTAGGATTTAACATTATGAAGTCACATAATAACTTATGGGAATCTTCAACGTGGAACTCAAAGTACATAACAATAATATTATATAAATTAATAGGTAACATCCCCAATTTACCACCAAGCTTATAGATTTTAACACTAACGATATTTTTTTTAACACAAAATATTCTATACATTAAAATTAATCCATTCAATTTTACATTTTAATGCGGGTAAGAATAAAATACAATATTTTAACACTATAATTGTAGGTTTTAGCTATGAAAATACACATCTAAACACATGTTAATTTTTAATGAGGATTTTAAGGCATTTAACATCAAGCTACAAGGAATTAACACTAACCATCCTCAATTCAACACTCAACATCCTTATTTTAACAATTGAAATATAGATTATATGATTATAAGTTGTAAATATAAACAATTTTTTTTATTCAAACACTCTAGATAATAACTAAAAAAAATATCCAACACAATAGTATATTTTTAAAACATACCAAAAAGGCAACCAGGAAACCACTGAAATGATTCTTTTGTAGGAATTTTTGTATCCACTTCCTGTACACATTCACCTCTAAAGCGAGATCAGTCAAAAAATTTAGACCAATCCCATTCTCCAGCATTTCATTGAAAACCACAAAAATCACAATATTAAATTCATTTAAAAAAGAACTAGAACTAGGATTTAACATATTCTACAATGAAAACAACATGAAGGTCCCACAAACTTCTTTTCCCCTAACCCAAAAATAATAATTTTCTTTAATGATTTTCTCTTATCTCATATCTAATGACTTTTTTATTTCATTTCATTCATCACTACCCCATTCAATACAAACATTTCTTCCTCTAAAAGTAATTGAAAACATGAAATTAACATCTACCATAGTAATAATAATCATTTTCTCTAAGTGTTATAGTAGATGTTGGAGGATAAAAGGCATATACAATGTTCTCACATAATTATACTGAAGAGAATTGAAATTTAAAATAACAAAATGTATAAAATCCCAATTCAATCATCAATGGGTTTTTTATCTCATGGCTAGTAATGAAATTAAAAATATCATTAAATTAATTCAGAGAAAATTGATAATTTAAAATAGTTTTCCTTTAACTCTTTGACCAACAGAGGCATCCTTTTCATCATTTTCCATGATATTATATTTATTATTTTAATTTTTTTAGTTTTGAACATTCTTATAGTATTTCATAATTTAAATCCTTATAATTTTTATACAGAGCTTAATTTTTCATAAAACAATTTCCTTGAACAATACCAAGGGAAATAAAATTCTATCAACACATTAATATATAATGATTTTATAAAAAATCATAACATAAATAAAATCATACATATGTTTTTACAATCATGATGATCCATTCATATTCATTATATACCCTAGGCCTTCTACAAGACAAAAAATGTATAAAATAGTAATCAAATATTTAAGGAATGAGGAAAATGATATGGATGGAGGAACATGTTGGGAGGAGAACATAGATATATAAATAAAATCAATGGGTGAAAAGGTAGATAACATGATGGGACACCAAATGACTAGAGTTTTTAGGAATGTTGTTCAATAGTGTAGGAGTGGAGGTTGATGGTGTGAGAGTAGTGGGAGATGACATAAGAGTTGAGGGTGATGGCGTGGGAGTGGTGGGAGGCAGTGAGAAGCGTTCCTGGGACAAGTATATAGTGGGATACAGTTTTTGGGTGAGGATGGAGACACCACAAGAGAGGAGGGTGATGTCGTGGGAGTGAAGGGTGTTATTGTGATAGTGGATGACAAAACCAGATGCACACATAATAGGATTTGATGATGAGCTAGGGTGTTCAACAGATGATAGTAACATGGATGAGGATGATGGTGATGGGTTGATAATGAGGGTAATGATGAGAAGAGAGTGTGGGAAGAGGTCAATAGGGATAGGTATTCTGGGAGAACAAAAAAATTATTATAAAGGTCATTTTGATACCCAAAGTAAAAAAAGAAGTTCCCCCCTTTTGAATTTTACCAATTCTTGGTCATTATCCCGATTTATTCTTCTGTATTGGTCCTTAAGTTTCATCCACCATTTTTTATAATTTATGTGAGTGGGTAATCATTGATGAGGGAAATAAAAAAGGTGAGAAATAATTTTTATAATTTTTATGAGTGAGAAAACATGAAATAAAGAGGGTGAGAAGTTGAGAGAGATTTTTTCCTAATTTTTAAAAATTGTTTCCAAAATGGTTTTCCCCGAAACTCCTATAAATGTTATCGGAGTATTATTATCAAAATCCATTAGGCCACTTATTCACAACATCATGGAATGTTATTTATCATTGATTAAAATATATGTGAATAAATTAGCTCATTTCATGGTGACTCGATGTCTTTCGGGTGCTTCCCATAGTTGGTTGAATGATTTTCCTTCTTTGATGTTATCAATTATACTTGTAGTTCTTCTATCCTTAATTGAATTCCACCTTGTTGGTCAAAAAACATTATAAAAATGGTGTATTTATTATTTAAATAAGTTTATATATTCGGAATATAATAAATAATAATATTAATTTTTTTTGCAAATGACAATTAATTTTATTAAAGCAGCCTCAAAAAATATTTTTATTTCTTGTATTAATATTTGGGCATATTTGTTATAATTTTCATGAGTTATAAATAATAGAAGGGATAGGGATAGATGGTGAGATATATTTTATATAATTTTCCAAAAAAATGTTTTGTAATGAAGATTATTCCTAATGCCACTCTTATAAATAGGATGGAAGCATGCATTCCAAACACTTATGATAATTCTGTGAAGCATTAAGTGATAGTTGATTGTCTTGATTGAGTTTGTTTTTTGGTATATTGAACAAAACATAGAGCTAGAATATGGGTTTCAATGTTTACCTACTTTCCCTGACATCAATATCTAGGCAGACCCCTATGCTTTGAAGGATACAAGATTTAAATGTTAATATAAGAATTCACTATTAATAAACTTACACTAAATTGTGATAGAATTCATCATTATTTTTATTGGGAACTGATAATTAAAAACACTTGTCAGTGCTTTTATAGTGCTGATAAAGAGTTGTCCCGAATGGTTTAATCCTAGGTCAGATTTGTCGTTTTATGGGCCATGATTCATAATCCTGGGAGTTCGTCTATCACAATGTGCCATGACTATTGGGGATTGAAACCCAAATACACCTTCACACAGATAAGAAAACACCAGAACATGTTGGACCACATACTAGCTAGAAAAGATGGCCCATCTACATGCAGACTCACAACCCACCTTCCCAGCAAGCCTAAAAACCGTATCTTTATTGTGCCTAATTTTTTATATTCTATAAAAAATAATTAAAAAATTTCAATAGTAAAAATATTGATAATTTTAAATAATTAATCCAATAACGATTTAAAAGGAATAAATTTAAAAAAACTAAAAAACTTATTAATGAAATAAATATTAATTAAAATGAATAAATGTAATATTTATATATTTATATATTAATTATAAATAGAAATAAAAAGTATATATTATATATAAATATATAAAATGAATAAAATATAATAATTAAAAACATAAAAAATGTAAATGAAAAAATTTAAAAAATATTAAATCTGTTATTAATGAATCAATTATTAATAAAAATTAATAAAATTAATAAATATATATATATATTTAAAAATGAAATAAAAATTACATTTTAAAAATAAAAATAGAAAATCAATAAAATGTAACAATTAAAAACATATTAGTCGCTTATTCATTTTTTACATATTTATTCAATCTATTCATATTTTAATTAAATTTAAAACATTTTAATGTCTATTAATTTAATACAATTTGTTCATTTATAATGTTAAGTGATTGCTTACTATTTTTATAATTTAAAGTTTTTAAATATTTACTTGTGTAATATTTTTTTAATTAATTCATTTTTAATGTTTTTTATACATAGTTATTCATTAATGATTTTAATATTTGGAATATCAAAATGTATTCATATATATATATATATAATCTTTAAATAAGAATTATATAATTCAAAATATGTATGGTTACATCAAATATGTCATATATTTAGTGAAATATGGTTTATAATTAAAATTATTGACTAATCATATTGAGAAATGGATGAATAATTAAATGTTATTTTTTTCAATTTATCAAATATCAAATGTGTGTTAAATTAATTCCACACCTACATATATGTAATTAATTAATATTTATATTGATCACAGTTAGAGACACAATATTATTGTAATCTATAAAATTTTAATTATACATTATAGAAATGCATTTATTAACATAATATGCTTAATATATAATATGTTTCTAAGAGGTAAATTTTAATCATTTTTTATATTTTTATTGAACGTATAATAATTATTAATTGTAAATATTATTTAAAATTTATTCATTTTTAATATTATTTATTCATCAATAATATTAAATGTGTTTGAATATTTATGTAATTTTTGCATTTTCAATTTGTCATTTTTCAATATTTTTGTAATTTTACCCATCATTAATATTTATTTATATATATTTAATGATTAATATTTAATTTTGTATAATATGGGTTTAATTTGAGTATTTAATATGTATTAATTTTTATTTTAACATATGTATTTATTAAAACTCATTTTTAATGTCACATTAAAATTAATAACATTTATTAATTTTTAAAATTTATTCATACTTATTATGATTTATTTCATTAATTGATGTTTCATCTTTTATAATTTGATTGTTCCTTATAACATATATCAATCTTATGTTGTACATATATAGACATAGAATAATTTCATAGATATATTTACCTAATTAATGAAATCTTATATAGAAACACACACAAACAAGCATTGTTTTGAGTCTCTCTGATCCAAGAAGATGATTCCTAGGAATTACTAGGGTTTGGTGTTTCTAAGGCTCAGTAGGTGTGTTGATGATTCTCTGGTGAGGTGGAGATCATGTTTCCTTAAGAGATCCCTCCCCTATCAGGGCTTTTCTTTTTTGGAGTCTGTGATCCTCAAATTTCGTTATGTTTGAAATATTTCTGTTGATACTAATTTTATCCTCACATGGACATTATAGAGATGTTTTTTCACTTCATCCCCTTTGAGTTCCACCCTATGTCATGGAAAAAGATCTAATTTTATGATAGTGGAACAATTTATTAACAAAAAAGGAAAAATCAAATATCGTTATTGTTGTGAACAGTGATGTGACCTTATTAAAAAGAATTGACCTCCTTATGGTGGTGAAAATTTTTACCCATAGGCCATTTAATGTTAAATTTATAATGAACACAATACAAATTATATGGAAATTGGATGACGGAGTGGAAATAGGGGAGATTTAATTGGGACAGTTGTTCTTTTAATTTTTTTTATTGAGACTGATAAACAAAGGGTGTTGCAGGGTAGAACATGGTTCTTTGACAACCACCTTATCCTATTGAAGAATCTTAACAAATAAAGGCATATTTAGAAAACCGTATTTGATAAATCACATTTCTTTATTCATCTAAATGGGATCCCTTTCGATGGAAGATCAAAATTGGTGTTGAATGATATAAGAATCTAGTTTCGGGAATTTGTTAACTGGGATATTTCTGATCCCATCTATTGGGGCCATTATTTCAATATAAATGTGAATGTGGAAGTATCAAAACCACTTATGAGAGGGATTTTCATTCTTATTAATAGATCAAACATATGCATATCCTTTGAGTATGAGAATATTCCTACCTATTGTTTATTTTTCTTATGCCTGAGCCATTTGGAGAATGATTACACAACAAAGGTGGGTAATAAGGAATGGAATTTTCTCATGTAAAATGGGTCATGGTTGAGGGATAAATTAATGGGGAAACCCTTTTTTCCGGTGTTAGAGAATGAAAAGGATAGTGATAAACAATCAAAAGTGATGATCTATCAGTCTGCACCTTTGATCAATAATTTGATCATGTTATGTCTTCCTACATTTGTTTGAGAAGACATGGACCATCTTAATATGAAAAAGTATTTGATTCCTAGTTCTGATGACCATATTCTAGTTCCATTGATTGGTGTTGGATTCATGTGTTCTAGAACCCAGTCGTAGTCACTCCCCCTTCAACTCCTCCTTCCATGGCCATTGATAAGTCTAACACTCCTACCTCCTCGAGGTTGATGTCCTCAGACCTTCCAAACCTAATTTTCCACCAAATGTTATGCCAAGGTTTCTGGCCCAACCATCACTAGAAGATTCTTACAAACCCATTCCTATGGGTCCTTAAAATAAGTTACTATATAATAGGTTACATAGATCAAAATCTGGACTAGTCTCCCATTTTTTGGATTATTATGGAAAAAAAATATTATCAGAGTATATTTTTGAGTATGACCATGATCCAAAGTTATTCAAGGATTTGGAGGGTGGTTTGGACCAAAATGATGTGGAGTTGGATAATGGAAAAATCTAGTTCCACCCGCCCCAATAAAAATATTATTCTAAAAATGCCATGTGCTTGGAAATCTATGGACAGTTCAGATGCTATTTTTTTAGAGTGCTAAACGTTTACACGACATTCTATTTTTGTTCATAACCATGATGGAAAACATGTAGATGATTGAAATTTCTTCCATATTTGGATTTTACTGGTGTCATATAGTTTCAAGGCATAGTCATTCTGGAATCCTTCATCTCGTTTGGAAATAGGGATTTAATGTTATGATTATTATTTTCTCTAATAGCCATATTGATGCATGTATCCTTCAGGAGGGTGATCCTGAATGTGTTTTGGGGGTTTCATTGAGTAGCCTAATCATGGATACAAATAAAGATCAGGGGAGCTACTGAAATTGGTCTATACAAGTCTCCTGGTCCACCTCTTGATCAACATTGACTTTAACGAAATTCTATACTAATAGAAAAAGTGATAGGGAAATATGAGATCCAATAATTTGATGATTGACTTTTGGGAGGCACTAAAAGAGGTGAGTATTCATGGTATGGGAAATTGTATAATCCCATTAATTTGGTTCAGGGGGATGTGTGATTTTTATCACGTGGTGAAACATCTTGTTAGGTTTCAGTGATCTAGTGACTAGTAGAACATCTTCAACAACCACCAGGTCTCCCATATCACCCCATATTCTTGAGATCACTATAAATATTCTTCATCATATTTCAAAAATCCAAGAAAGGACACCACAATAAGTTGTTTATATTTTAATGTTTGTAGAACATGGATACGGATTATGGAAGTGTTATTTTTTCAATATGGGATGTAAATGGATCTAATGTTTTTTGTAAGTTAGGACAGGTGGAATCTAAGATAATTTCATTTAGTGGAATGAAATTATACCCTTTTGATTCTTAGATTTATTATATAGAGAAAAGGTTGAGGATTATTTATTCCATCCATCCTTCCAATCCCATATTTTCAATTATTTACATGCTTGAATCTATAAGAAAATCATCACTCTTGAATAAGTAGATTTTTTTCTTCATTTGATCACGTGAAGGTCACATTAAAGAATTAGATTTTAATACACGCTATTTTCATAAGAATTTCTTAGATACAGATCATAATAATCTCATTCAATGTCTAGAAATGACATAAGGCACATATATTAGTAATTTGGTAGATATTCATAAGAATGTCCTTCAATTTTTCGGAAATCTTTATACCGCTTGGGATTCATCTCTTAATTATGAGATTTCCTCTTGTATCATTCATATCTTCATAGATCATATTTACCACCACATTGATTAGAAAATCACAAAAAAAGAGATATTTTTAGAATTGATGAAAATCCACTACATGACTGCTCTTGGTCTGGTTGGATTTTAAACTATCATATTTAAAACGTTATATCATATTATTGGCTTTGATGTGAATCCAATGAGGAAAAATATCCAGAATAAAGATGTTAATATTAGAATTTTCATTGATAATCTAGTCACTCTGATCCCCAAGGTGAACCACCGTAAATTGATCTCAAATTTTAGACCCATCAGTGTACCACCACAGAATTTTATGGGATATATTCTTTGAATTTTAGTTATGATTTGTGTTGAATGAAACACCAAGATTATCTTGCACTATATTTAACATCGTATTATCTTTCAGTATAAGTGTCACTATTCGTGGCATTGTTACACACAATTTCAAGTTCTATTGATAGAATTCATTTCACACCACAATGAGTATAAATTTTAGTCAATATATAATGGAACTATGTTTGGATTATGTTTTACACAACACAAAATAAAGTTTTTACTAAATGAAACACTTACCTAGCTTTTGATTCAAGAAAGAGTTCCCTTCCTCTATAACTAGTGTCGTACGCAATACCGAGTTTTACTCAAAAATGATATATTATTAAAATATTATATAAAATAGCTGTTATAAATAGTATTAACTACTTTTTTAATTTTATATAACATTATCATTCACCTTACACATTTTCTAGAGCATGATATGAGAATAAAACTAACTTTTCAGATAAAAGAAGTATTTTTTAAAAAAATAATGTTTTACCACATTTTAATGGCCCACCCAATCTAAATATATTTTTGACACTTTTAAAGCTTAAATTTGACAAAATAAACTTTTTTTTGTAATCGAGATATAAAAATTTCTTTTTTTGGGAATTTTGGGTATTTTTCTGATAAAATTCTAATTTTAATGAATAGTGAAAAATGCTGCATTTTAATTCAAAACTGCCTTTTCATATGATTTATTTATATAGGTAGATTAACTTTTAAATTTATTTTAATGTTTAATTGTATTATATTTTTAACATTAAACCCAATATTTTTCATTGGAAGTAATTTCAATTTTAAATTGGACATAAACACATGTCAATGTTTTGATAACTATTACTTTTAAAAACCCCTCTTTTTTGGTTTTGACAGTGGGAATTAATTTTAAATTAATTACATCAACATAGGTGTTTTCAATTTTGGAAAATGGATTATATATTTTGAATCATAAGGTTCAAATTGTATAAATAGTGGCCTTTTATTTTAGAACATTATTAATAGTAAATTTAGTAATTATTATTTTTATAATGGTTAAAAGGTAAATCTGGTAAATAAGGGTAAAAAATAATATTATAATAATATCAACCTCCTATAACACATGCCTCAATCCTGTTTTATGAGATATTCCAACCATGGGCACCTTTGGGTCGATTTTGTGACAGCGTGGATTCACTTGGTCTTTAAAATGACATTTTATAAGAAATAATTTAAAGTAAAGATAATTTTTATTTAAACATATTTCTTTTACGAAATAGATTCTAATATAGGGTTATATAACTAACTTATATGTCTATAAATATTAATTATAATGATTAAAATATTTATTACATCATGTTATTTTACATATAAATTTTAGACATTATATAAATATGTTTATTTAGGACACAATTATGATGCAGTGATTAACTCCTTAATGAATGATTCAAGTAAATGAATTTATAAATACTAAGATAATGTTAATTTGTACATTTTTATTCCATCCATGAATTTTCTGGATGAGTGTGACATATTAGGTATGATTTAATGCCTTTGGATCGATGGAATTATGCTTTTATGGATTTTTAAATTCATGTATGAATAGTGTCAAAAGTTGACATAACTCATAACATAAAACATAAAATAGATTATTGAATGATATTAAATTTTTAAAATCAATGGTTCGTAAAAATGGTTAATATAAGTCCAAATATTTCATAAATAACTTTTTATGGGGCGTTTTCCATGATATGGAAAATATATTAACCAATAATATTTAAATAACATGTTATAACGATAAGATTAAAAAATGTTCAATAAGGGTTAATCCAAAAATATAAGGATAAAAAATATAAAAAAACATATATAAAAATTATTTTATGATATTTATTCAAACCAATATCATCTTAGCTTAGAATTAAATAAGTTTGGGACCATTTTTAATCAAAATTTAATTTAAAATAAATTAATATTTTGAGAGCTTCCTAAAGTACCCCACTTTTCTCTTATAAAATGGAACCTCCTCCCTATCATATTACCTCTATTATGAGCCTTGAATATCGACCACACCATACCCATTTCTCCTCTCAACTTATATAGTCACATTCTGGAGGTTCTGATCTTCTCAAAAGACCAACTCTAGTGCCCTATGAGGAAATTTATAGCAGGCCAGTTGAGGAAGTGGTAATCTCTTCCACAGATTATTTGAAATTTATTTCTTCTTATACTTAATCTTATTTATTTTTTTCATTATAAATTTATAAAATAAGTATAAATAATATACCGATATGTTATTATAAATATGTAACAACCCTATTTCATCTTCTCTTGATCCTACAAAAAACTAAATCACCGCGCATGGGTACATACGGCTTATCGTCTCCACGTCGTGGTGTAATATGTTTTTCACCACCACCATACATGGATTAGTATGATGGTTTAAATAACCACTATATATGATTATTATGAAAAAATACTAATTTTTATATATTATACCCCATCCAATTAAATACAATTCCATAATTATGGGAATGATATCGTCGCTCGTGCATACGTACAGCTTACCCTCTCCCCGACGATATGAGATTCATTACCCAAGTTAACCACTCAAGAATGATTATAATATATATAAAATAAATAATAATAAAATATATGACATAATAATTCTACTATATTTATTTATATTTATATTTATGTGTGTCATTTACATGCTTCAATTCAATTCAATAAGGAAATAGAAACAGTTATAATGCTTATGTACAACCTACCGTATCCATGAATAGTGTATTCCATTTCATTTATCTATATATTATATATATTTATATAATAAATATATATGATATATATATCATATTTTACATTATTAAATTAACTAAATATAAATATTAATAATAATATCAAAAAATAACAATTCAAAACACGTATGATATATAAAACGATTATTAACCAAAATGCTTTTAACATGAAATTTACAATGAACGAGTAATATAGTGTAATAAATGAATAATTTATGATATAATAAATACAATTATACTTATTTTACAATTTAATAATATGTTTAAACCCACTATAGAGCCATTTCAGACATATATAGAAAAAATAGACTTAAGATAAGGGATTACTTTATCAATCTCACTTTTATCCGAGATTGTTTATTCATAAGTATTTATTGGGGTTAAATTTATCATCCATGTCCATATTTTCTAAAAATATATTCATAAAATGTTTAATATTCTTTTATGTATATTTAAATTCATTTTTACCCCTTTTTTTATTTTACTATGTGGTATGGAAGGAATTATTATTTTGTATACCCAAGGAGGTACTTTTTAAATTTTTTGACAAAACAATGAGGAGAATTTTTTTAATTATACAACATGAATGGATTTTGGTAGTTTCATGAAGGCATTTTCCCCCACATCATCCCCTACACTATTTCAATTATATTTTCAGATAAATAATTTTCTTTTAAAATTGTGTGGAATTTTGAGAAAAGAAAACATTTTTGAAGATGAATGGATATTTTCCTCAAGAACAAAGATCAAGTGTTTTATAAAAATTAATTTCCATCTAAGATGACACTCTTAGACAGGGTAATAAATCTATGATTATATTATTTTCATGATAGAATTAACTTTTACATTTTTTCTATTATGATGGAATGATATTTAAGAAACCCATTTTATTTCATGGGTTATGCTAGGATGAATGATTTTTGTTTTGTAACACATGTAAGAATGATTACATTATGAGATGGTTGGGACCTATATATCACTACAATGCATCGGGTAATGATTTATATCTCATGAGATAGAAATGACTGGAATATCATATATATATGGTTCAGTAATACAGGGATGGAATAACAAGTAAATCTTGTTCAGTAATAAAAGGCTGGAACAACAAGTAAACATGGTTCAATAATGGACTTTGTCCACTATGTTGGTCTTGGAAAAAATGCCTTGGCTACTATGGAAATAATTTTATGTTCTTATTTTTTTCCACAATTCCAAGTTTTATACCAATTCTAGTGTATCATGTTTAATATTATTTTATGATTTATGCCTTACAAACTGCCAAGAATTATTTCATGACTCAAGATTTTGATGATTAAACTTTATGTTCATGTTTCTATGTTCAAAATTTTATGGTTTTTTTTACGTTTACCCTCACTAATAATTTGACCACAACCTTTTTATGTTTTCTTTTCCCTAGGATTTAAAAAAGGTTTTAGGTAGAAAAACAAATGGGTGAGATCTTTATGGTAGATGTTGAAGATTATGTTTCTAGTTTCCAAAGACAATAATGTAATACAATATTCGGGAATATATTTTGTGTAATGTAATAATTATTCCAGAAAAGAGATGTGATGTCCATGTACGTCAAATATGGTTCTCTATAGTTTGTATCACATCGATGTTTTAGTCAGCCTTTAAGAAATATGATGCAAAAACTTTAGTGTGATTCTTAGAGATATTTATAATCATATATCTAGGGATTTTCTAAGGATAAGTCAATTATATGTTACAATCCTAGTGTTTTTATGATTATCATTAATAAACTAGGATTAATCCTAAGATATCATAGATTGAAATATCATAAGTAATTTTGCATACTTATGTGTTTTTAATATATGATATGTATTTCAAACACTTTACTTTCTAGTCAGAGTCAATAATCAATACAACATAGAATATAGTTAAAAATGAATTGTTTTAGAAGTGGAAATTATGGAAAAAATGACTATCACTTTCCTAAGTGAAAATATGATGAAGATAATCATGAATATGGTATGATTATTGGTCATATAGTTGAAGATAAAGATATTATAAATATCTTTTGAAAGGTATGTTTTGTTCTTAAAGTATTTTTTTACATTGAACATATGAATCTTGAGTTTTTGAAACTTTAAGACATGATTAATATTTTAGGAAAGGTGAAGATAGTTGATACTGATTAATGGTTTAAGAATAACTTTAGTTTATTGTAGTGTCTATGATTCAAATTTCAAAGATTATGAAATATGAATCATAAAATATATAAATATTTTTATTATAAGTATTTAATATAGTATTGTAATAAATATGTTGAATAGTTATATGGAGGAAAAAATTGATTTAAGTGTAAGGTGATATATTTTGAGAACACATGATTATGGGGAATATAAACCATAATATGTTCATTAGGTTCAGATATTGATGTTTGGATAAAGATATGTTGGATTTGAATAAGTAAAATGGATTAATCTAGTTGCTTGGGAAGTTATTATGGAGTTATTGAAAAGTGGGTTATGCTATCATTGATGAAGAATAAAACTTTTTGGGACTTAAGGAATATTTCCAATAAATTTTCGAATAAGGAAACATGCATGTTTTCAATAAGGATATATGGAAATTTAGTATATTACTCTGACTAAAAAGAATTCATGATGATGTCATTCAATTGTTTGGAATGTGAAAAACAAGATATTTATTATGATATAAGGTGCATAATTTATGGTATTCACATGTTTGTTACATGACCATTCTTGTAGTTATTTTTTTGTACCGTGAGTTTGGATAGATATATTTTGGATAATCCAAAAGGTTGGAATGGATTATATTGGACTTTGGATAATAGTATTAATGGATAAAATGTTTTATTACATATTATTTCTGGAATGTTATAATTGTATTGTTTTAGACAAGGGACATCCTACTAGAAGAGTGACAACCCATCACATCAGACAAGGCTGCAGGAATCGAACCCACGCCCAATGTGTGACAAGCCATTATAGCCTACCACTAGAGTACTAAAAATCATGTTTACTATAAATTAGTTTCATTTTATTTAATAAGTATGATAAATTATTTTTAAGTCCATTTTTGGAACCATATATGATTAATCTCACTATAGGTGGACTTAGGAAGATTTGAAAACCCGTTCTAACATTTTTGTTGAGATAGATGGAATGACCTATCATTCTATCACATGATTTAAAAACAGTTCAAGAATGAAATATTAAAATTCATTTCTTTAAATAAAAGATAATGTGGAAATTATTCAAGTCATGACCCACGACGAGATTATACTTAAATCAGGTAAGTATTTCTTCTCTTGTTAATCAACATTAGGAAAAGAATCTTGAAAACCAAAAGTGTTATCCTAGTACCTTCTTATTGGATGAATTATATGGTCTCTTAAATCATCACATGTTTATGGATATCTGATTTTTAACATTCTCTTATCCTTATTCTCTATCTCTATCCATCGGAACATGGTTTTTAGATTTCTTTTCTATATCCATGTTTTCACTCCCCACTTATCTTCTCATCTGTGGATACCCAATGATGAGTTACATTTTGTAACTACTATGTTACTAACATAAATTTTTAAAATTAGGATTTAGTATTATTTTTTATGATGTGGGTTTATAATAAATAAACTTTGATGTAGTAAATCATTTATAACCATGACTAATTTTGAGGGAGAAATTATTTTTAAGGGGGGGGGGGGGTAGAATGTAACACTCAGATATTTCATGGGATCAATTATTTTAATTTATTTGATTAATTGTGTTGAAATCTACATTATGATTAGCTTGATCTATACACAAAACTGTATTATCTTATAGTATATGTAACACTATAGTTGGATTTTTTACACACAATTTCATGTTATTTTGATAGAATTCATTTCATGCAACACTGAGTATATTTTTTTTTAAATTTTTAAATAAATTGAGTTGTATTATATTGTATGTAACATCAAAATAATCATGCACTACATTCAACAATGACTTGGATTATGTTACACACAGTAGCAACCTTCCTCGATAGCTTGCGTTGTACACAATACCGAGTTTCACTAAAAAGTGATATATTATTAAAATATTATATAAACTATCAATTAAGAAAATTATTAACCACATTTAAATTTTATATAACATTATAATCCATCTTAAACATTTAATCGAACCTTATTTGAGAACAAAATAATTTTTTCGATAAAATAAGTATTTAAAAAAATGCATTTTTACCTCCTTTTGATGGAGAACCCAATTTAAAAATTCTTCTTGAAACTTTTATAAGTTAAATTTGACAAAATATACTTATTACTTAGAATCAAGTTAAAAAAATTGACTTTTTTTTTTAATTTTTCATATTTTTGTGATAAAATTCAAATTTTAATGAATTATGAGAAATACTACATTTTAATTTGAAGATGCCTTTTCCTCTAATTTATTTTTATAGATAGATTATATTTTTAATTGTTTTCAAAGTGTAATTAGATTATATTTTTATCATTTAATAATTTTTTGGTCAATTTATGTAGTTTCAGTTTTAAATTGGACATAAACACATGCCAATCATTTTATTGTTATTACTTTTTAAAAACCCGATTTTTGGTTTGGAAAATGGGAATTAATATTAAATATATAAGTTCAAATTATGTGCATTGAATTTGATAAAATGGATTCCATATTAGGAATTAGAAGGATCTAATTGATTAAATATTCACCTTTTATTTTTGGACGTTATGAATAGTAACTTCAGTAATTAATTTATTTACCATGGTTAAAAGAAAATATCTGGTAGTAAGGGTAAAAAAATAATATTATAATAGTATTAAAATACCCTAAACCATAGCATAATGCTATTGGATAAGATATTTCTGACCATCAGAAATCTTGGGTAGATTCTCGGACCCCATTGATTCACTTGGATGAGAAAAATGACATTTAAAAGAATTACTTTAAATTAAGGATAATTATATCCAAAACATATACCTTTACAGAATCTATTTTAATATGGGGTTATATAATTGATCAATATGAATATATATATAGTCATTATAATGATAAAAATATTTCCTAAACAATCATATTTTATTTATAATTTTTATAAATTTTATAAATATATTTATTCATGACACAATTATGATGTAGCGATTACCCAATTAATGAATGATTCAAATAAATGAATTTATAAATATTATAATAAATTTAATATGAACATTTGGATTCCATACACAAATTTTAAGGATGAAACTAACATATTATGTATGAGTTAATGCCTTTGTATTGAAGGAATAATTTTGTTATGGTTTTTTAAAAAGTAATGAATGAATACTGTCCAAAGTTGACATAATTACTAACAAGAAACATAAAATAGATTATTAAATGATATAAATTTCTTAAAAATATAAGATTCAAAAAAATGGTTAGTATAAGTGAAAATATATTTTAAATAACATTTTTTGGGTGGTTTTACAGGATATGGTAATTACATTAAACCAGAATATTTATATAACATGATATCACAATAAGAATAAAAAGGGTAAAATAAGGGTTAAACAAAAAAGATAAGAATATGAAAATATTCAAAACATGTCTAAAAATTATTTTATTATGTTTATAGTAAGCATAATTATCTTATATCATAATAAAATATTGTTGGACCATTTTTAATCAAAATTAAATTTATAATAAATTAATATTTTGAGAGTTTATTAAAGTGCCCCTCTCTTATCTTATAAAAGGAAACCTCCTCCCTTTCCTCTTCACGCCATTTTGAACCATCAACCTCGGCTAAAACCTTCCAATTTCTCTTATAAACTTTTATAGTTACATTCTAGTGGTTTTGGTCTTCTCAAAAGACCAACTCTAGTTCCCTAAAAGAAATGTTAAAGGAGGACCATTGAGGAAGAGGTAATATCTACTACCGATTCTTTCAAATTTCATTTTTCTTCTACATTATCTTCATAATTTGTTTCATTATAAACTAATAAAATAAATATCAATAATATACTGAAATTTTATTATAAATAATAAACAACCCTATTTCATCTTCTATCCATCCTACAAAAAACTAAATCACTGCACGTGCATATGTACGACTTACCATCTCCACGGGTCGGAGTAATATGTTTTTCACCACCACCATTCATGGATGGGTATAATGGTTTAAATAATAACTATACATGATTATTATAAAATTATAATAATTTTTAGATATTATAAGCTCTCCACTTTAATACCATTCAATAATTATGGGAATGATATCGTCACTTCTACATACGCACGACTTACCGTCTCTACGGCGCGATGAGATTCATTCCCCAAGTTATCCATTAAAGAATGATTATAAAGTATATATAATAAATATGTATTAAATATATTAAATAATAATTCTAAAATATATATTTATATTTATATTTATATATGTGTGTTTTATTTACTTTCTTCAATTCAATTTAATAAGAAAACAGAATCAATGTTCATGCATACGTATGACATAACATCTCCATGAATGGTGTATTCATTTTCATTTATCAACATATTATATATATTTATATACTAAATATATATGATATATAAATCATGTTTCACATTATTAATGAAATTAAATCACGATTTTATTAATAATATAAAGAATAACAAGTCAAAACACGTACGAAAAATTAAATGATTTTAACCCAAAACGTTGCTTTAACATGGAATTGACAAATGAATGAGAAATATAAAGTTATAAGGGAATAATATAATATATAATTATTATTATTATGGGACTTTAACAAGTTAATAGTATGTTTAAACCAACTATACATGATTTTCAGGCACATATGGATGAAATCGTACCTAGGGTAAGGGATAACATTATCAATCTCATTTTTATTCGAGATTGTTTATTCGTAATTATTTACTCGGGATATATTTATCATCACTGAAAAATGTTATCTAAATTTTTTTCATAAAATGTTTAATATTATTCTATTTATATTTAACTTCATTTTTACCCCATTTTTACTTTTAGTACTTGGTGTGGATGAAAATTTTCTTTTTTTCCATACAAGGGACTTTTTGACTTTTCCAAAAAAAGTACGAGGAGATTTTTTTTAACATATACAACATGAATGGATTATTAAGGTTTCATGAAACCTTATTTAGATGAAGCATCCTCTATAATAGTTTAGGTTTATTTTAAACAGAAATATTTTCTTTTAAAATTGTGCGACATTTTGAGAATAGAAAATGTTTTTGTAGAAGAAATGATATTTTTCTCAAGAACTAAGTTCAAGTGTTTTATCAAAATTATTTTAAATATAAGATTTCAATCTTAAATATGGTTATGTTTCTATTATTTTATTTCATTAATGATGGAATGAACATTTATATGGTTTATTATTTGATGGAATGATATTTATGAAACACATTTTCTTTCTAGGTTTATTATGTAATGAATGATTTATGTTTTTTGGAACATGTAAGAATTATTTCATTATGAGATGTGTGAGACATATATCTCCCTCCAATACACTGGACAGAAATTTATATCCCAGGGGATAGACCTGAATAGAACATCATGTGAATATAATTCAGTAATATAGGGATTTAAAGACAAGTAAATCTAGTTCAATAATACATGGCCGTAATAACAATTAAAAACGGTTGAGAAATGGAATTTTTCTACTATGATGTTCTTGGAAATAAACACATGAATACTATATAAATAAAATTATGTGCATATTTGTTTTCCAAAATTCCATATTTTATACCAATGCTATTTTATCATTGTTAAGGTTCCTTTATGATTTATGCCTTACGATCTTTCATTATTTATTTCACGACTCATGATATTGATGAATAAACATTATCTTCATGTTTCTATGTTAAAATTTTTATGGTTGTTTGATGTTTACCCTTACTAAGTAGTTGATATCACCCTTTTTATGTTTTCTTTTCCCCATGATATAAAAAATTGATTTTGTTAGGAAAAAAATGGGAAGATCAGTATGGGAGATTTTGAATATCATTAAACAAATTAGATGATTATTTTCTAAGTTTCTAAAGAAACGAAACGAATGTGGTATTTAGTAATATATTTATGGTAATGTATTAAGTATTCATAAAAAGAGATGTAATGTCCATGTATGTTGAGATTAGGTCTCTACAGTTTGTATCAGAGTGAAGGATTAGCCATCCTTTAGATACTAGGATGAGAAAACATTAGTGAGATCCCAAGAGATATTTCTAAGGATATGTCTTGGGATGTCCAAAGGCTTAGTCAAGTATTGGATATAATATTAGAGTTTTTGTGATATTCATGGATAACCTAAAATTAAACATAAGATATCATAGATTGAAATATTATAAGTAATTTACCTTAATTATATGTTTTTAATCACTGATATGTATTTATAACACTTTTCTTTGCGTTATTTTTCAAGAACCAGAGCAACCTAGAACATAGTTAGCCATCGAATGTTTTTGATGTATAAATTATGGGAATATCGGAGATCAATTTCCTAAGTGAAAATATTATGACGATAATCAAGAAGATGGTATGAGTATTTGTCATACTATTGAGGATTAATAGATTTTAAAAAACATGGGAAAGGTATGTTATGTGCTTCAAATATTGTTTACATTAAACATAAGCAGCTTTAGTTTGAGAAACCTTAAGACCTGATTCATATTTTTTTGAAAGATGAAGATTATGGATCTGGAGTAATGGTTTAAGAATAAAGTTGGATGATTATGGTGTATATGTTTTCTATTTCAAATATTATGATATATGAATCATGAAATATATAATTTTTTTAGTATAAGTATTTAATTATGGATTGGAACGTTTTTGTTGAATAGTTCTATGGAAACAGAAAAGTTAGTTAACGGTAAGGTGATGTATTTACATAACACATGATTAAGGGGAAGATAACCAATAATATGTCCCTTATGTTCAGATAATGATGTTTGGATAAAGATATGTTGGATTTGAATAAGTTAATTGGAAGATGCTAGTTTTTTGGGAACAAATTATGGAGTTATTGAAAAGTGGGTTATGCTATCATGGAAGAAGTATACAACTCTTTGGGAATTAAGGAATATATCAAATAAATTATGGAATAAGGAAACATTCATGTTTTCAATAAGTATATATTGTAATTTAGGTTATTACCATGAATCATGAGAATGTAGGATGAAGTCATTCAAATATATAGAATGTGACCAACAAGATATATCTTATGATAGAAGGTGGATGAATGATTGTATTCACAGGTTTGTTACATGACCTTTGTTGTAGTTTTTTTGTACTGTGAGTTCTGATAGAAGTATTTTGGATTAGTTTAAAGGAAGGAATGGATTATTTTAGACATTGGATATTATTATTTAAGGATAATGTTTTTTTAAAATATTATTTCAGGAATTTTATAATAGTATAGTATTAGAAAAATTACAACTCGCAGGATGGGCTATAACCCGTCGCGTCAGACAAGACTGTGGGACTTAAACCCACAACTGAATTGCAACATGCCAATATCACCTAGAACTGGACTAAGATATGTCCTGGGTTAGTATAAATTAGTTTTATTTTATTTAATCAGTATGATAGATGATATATATGTCCATTTTTGGAACCATATATGATTAATCCCACTATAGGTGGACTTATGCATATTTGATTACCTGTTTTATCCTTTTTGTTTAGACATATTGAATTACAAATCATTTTGTCGAATGATTTGCTAATAATTCTGGAATAAAAAATTCAACTTCATTTCCATAAATAAGAGATGAAGTGGAAATTGTTTAAGGCATGCCCAACTATGATATTGTACTAAAATCAAGTAAGTATTTATGATTATGTTATTTTAATTTATGAAAATAATCATGAAAACAAAAAATTCTATCCTAGTACCTTCTTATTCGATGAATCAGATGGTCGCTAAAATCATCACAGATTTATGGCTATCTGATTGTTAACCTTCTACTAACCTTGTTCTCTATCTATCTCCATCCGAACATGATGGTTAGATTTATCTTCCATATCCATGTTTTCACATCCCACCTATGTTTTCCTATGTGGAAACCCAAAGATAAGTTATTTTGGGTAACCATTATGTTTCTAACATTCCTTTTTAAAATAAATATTTAATATACCATTTTAGGATGCTTTTGTTCACAAATGAAACTATGAAGTATTAAATCATTTATAACCCCATCGAATTGTGAGGGAAAATTAATTTTATGTGGGGGGGGGGGAATGTAAAATCCTAAGATTTTATGGTATACATTAATTTATTTTATTTTATGACATGTTTTGAGGGATACACCAAGATTATATTTCTCTATATGCAACACGGTATTAGCTTACAGTATATGCAACACTATTCTTGGCTTTGTTACACACAATTTCACATTATTTTGATAGAAATAATTTTACGCAAAATTTAATATTGATTTTGTTCAATGTATAAATGAACTATGTTTTGATTATGTTATATGTAACAGCAAAGGAATATTTCACTACATGAAACACTAACTTGGATTGCGTTACATGCAAGAGCATCCTTCCTCGATAGCTTAAGTTGTACACAATACTATGTTTCACTAAACAACGACATTTTATTAAAATTTTATATAAACCATCCGTTATGAATATTATTAACCAAAATTTTACTTTTATGTAACATTAGAATTCATCGTACACATTTTCTAGAACATTGTATGAGAAAAAAATCAATTGTTTTGGATAAAAGAAGCATTTTTAAAAAAATGCAGTTTTACAGCATTTTGATAGTACACCCATTTTAAATATAAATTTTAACACTTTTATAATTTAAATATGACAAAATAAAATTTTTATTTGGAATCAGGGTATAAATATTTACTTTTTTTTTAGTTTTTGGTGTTTGTTTGATAAAATTAAAATTTTAATGAATAATGAAAAATACTGAATTTAAATTCAAAACTTCCTTTTCAACTAAATTATTAATATAGGTAGAGTGAATTTTTAATTGATTTTAAAGTGTTATTAGAGTTTATTTTTATAATTTAATCAAATTTAGGTCATTGGATGTAATTTCAATTTTAAATTGGACATAGACACATGTCAATATTTTGATAGTTATTACTTTTTAAAAACTCGCATTTTGGTTTTGACAACAAGAATTAATTTTTATTTAATTACTGAAATAATTTTTTTTGTATTTGGAAAGAATGGATTCAATATTTTGAATCAGAAGGTTCAAATTGGGTAAATATTTACCTTTTTGCATATTATGAATAGTAACATTATGAATTATTTTATATACCCTGGTTTAAGTCTAAATCTGGTAAATAAGGGAAATCTAATAATATTATAATAATATTAAACATTCATAACACATGTCATTATCACATTGGATGACATATTTCTGACCATGGAAATCCATGGGACATTTTTGAAACCCCATTGATTCACATGGATGAGAAAATGACATTTTATAAGAATTAATTTAAGGTAAAGATAATTATAACCTAAATATATATATCTTTTACTACATCAATTTTAATATAGGGTAATATAAGTAATATATATAACTATAAACAGTAATTATAAAGATAAAAATATTTCCTACATGATAGATTTTTATTTAGTATTTTTGCAAATTATATAAATATATTTATTTATGACATAGTTAGGATGAAATGATTACCTCATTATTAAACGATTCAAATAAATAAATTTGTAAATATTAAAAGAAATTTAATTTGTATATTATTATGCCATTGAAAAAATTTTGTGATGTAATTGACGTATTATAGATGAGGTAATGCCTTTATTTCAAAAAAATAAGGTTGTTATGGATTTTTAAAAAGTCAAATATTAATATTGTCCCAAGTTGGCATAATTCATATCTTAAAACATAAAATAGTTTATTAAATGATATTAAATTCATAAAATTATGTGATTAAAAAAATTGTTAATATAAGTCCAAATATGTGATAAATAACTTTTTTGGGGTAGTTTTAAAAGATATGACAATTACATTAACCCACAATATGTGAATAACATGATATCACAGTAAGAATAATAAGGATAAAATAATGGTTAATCCCAAATGATAAGGATAAAAAATATTCAAAACTTGTCTAAAAATTATTTAATGATTTTTATTCAAACCGGAATCATATTATCATAGAATTAAGTAAGTTTTGGTTGATTTTTAATTGAAATTTAATTTATAATAAATTTAAATTATGATAGTTTTGTAAAGTGACCCTCTCATCTCTTATAAATGGGCACCTCCTCCCACTCATCTCCACTCCATTTTAAGCCATCATGTTCATCCAAACCCAAAAAATTTATCTTACCAACTTTCATATTTACATTATAGAGGTTATTTTCTTCTCAAAATACCAAATCTATTTCCCTAAGAGTAAATTTAATGTTGGTTCATTGAAGAAGATGTAATCTCTTCTACCGATTATTTCAAATTTATTTCTTCTTATACTTCTTATTATTTAGTTGTTTCATTATAATGTAATAACAGAAGTCCCACTAATATACTGATATTTTAATTTAAATATGAAATAATACTATTATAGCATCTATCAATCCTACGAAAAATCCATATTAGCGCGTGTGTGTACGTACGACTTAACATCTCCACACCGTGGTGTAATCTGTTTTCCACCACCACTTTAGATGGATGTGCATAATGGTGTAAATAAAAACAATATATCATTATATATAACATGAAAATAATTATGAGATATTATAAACCATCCAAATATATAACATACAATAAATATGGGAATTATATCATCGCTCGTGCTTACGTATGTCTTACTGCCACTACAATGCGATGGGATTCATTCCCCACATTAAACATTCAAGAATTATAATATTTTATATATAATAAATAAAAAATGAAATACATGACCTAATAATGCTACTGGATTTATGTATATATATATATCTGTGTGTGTGTGGGTGTGTGTGTGTCATTTACTTTCTTGAATACAATTTAATTTGGAATGAGAACCAACGTTCATGCGTGCGTACGACCTTACGTCACCATGAACATTGTATTCCATTTCATCTATCTATCAATTATATATATTTTTATACTAAATATATATGATATATAAATCATGTTTTAAATTCATAATGTAATAAAATAATGATCTTATTAATAATATCAATAATAACAAGTCAAAACACGTATGATAAATAAAACGATTATTACCAAAAATATTTATTTAACATGGTATTATCAAATAAACTGTTAATATAAAGGCATAAGTGAATAGTATATGTTATAATAAATATTATTATGTTTCTTTTACAAGTTAATAATATGTTTAAACCCACTATACATAAGTTTTATACTCATATTGATGAAATTAGACCTAAGATAACGGATAACTTTGTGAATCTAATTTTAATTGAGATTGTTTATTCATATATATTTATTGAGGATACATTTTTCATACATGTCTATAACTTCTAAAAATGTTTTCATAAAATCTTCAATATTATTCTACGTATTTTTAAATCCATTTTTACCCCTTTTTGATTTTTACTACATGGTATGGATTAAATCTTTCTTTTGATTACCATACGAGGTACTATTTGACATTTTCAAAAAAAGTACAAGGAGAATATTTTTTTAAAATTATATAGAATGAATGGATATTTACACTTTTAGAAATAATTATTTCAAGGAATTTTCCTCTACACTCATTCATGTTTATTTTCAAATAATGTATTTTCATTTAATATTGCAAATCATTTTGGTAAAAGAAAACATTCATGAAGAAGAAAGAATATTTTCTTCAAGAACTAAGTTCGAGTGTTTTATCAAAATTATTTTCAATCTATGATTTCACTCATAAATAGGATTATGTTTGTAAGATTTGATTTCATTAATTTTGGAATGATATTTTATATGGTTTTTTTGTGATAGAATAATATATAAGAAACCCATTTTATTTATTGGGTTATGCTATGATGAATGATTTAAGGTTTTTAGAAATGTTAGAATGATTTCATTATGATATAGGTGGGACCTATATCTCTCTCCGATGCATTGGGTAAAGACTTATCTCACATGAGATAGACATGAATGGAATGTCATGTAAATATGGTTCAGTAATACAGGGATAGAATGTCAAGGAAACCCAATTCAGTAATATATGGCTAGAACAACAAGCAAACCTGGTTTAGTAATGGACTTTGTCCACTACAATGGTATTAAAAACAATGCCTTGGATACTATAGAAATCATATTATGCTCTTATTTTATTTCCTCAATTCCAAGTTTTATACCAATTCTATTTTATCATGGTTAATTTTCCGTTATTATTTATGCCTTACAAACTGCCAAGATTTATTCCATGACTCGTGATTTTGATGTTTAATCATCATGTTTATGTTTTTACGTTCACATTTTTATGGATTGTATTATGTTTTCCCTTAGTGAGCATTTTAGATCACCATTTTTATGTTTCCTTTTCCCAAGATATAAAGAATATTTTTAGGTAGGAAAACAAAAGGGGAATATCTTTATGAGAGATGTTGAAGATCTATAACCAAGTTAGACGATTTTGTGATAATTTTCCATAGACATTAAAAAAATATGGTATTCATTCATATATTTTGTGTAATGTATTTAGTATTCCAAAAAAGATATGTAATGTCCATGTACGTCATGATTAAGTCTCTATAGTTGGTTTCAGAGTGATGGATTTGTCAACCTTGGAAACTGGGATGTTAAAACAATTGTGAGATACCTAGAGATATTTCTAAGTATAAGTATAGGGATTTCATAAGGATATGTCATGTATAGGTTGCAATCCTAGAGTTTTTTTACAATCATTAATAACCTAGGATTAATCATAAGATATCATAAATTGAAATATTATAAGTGATTTACCTTACTTATGTGTTTTTAATATCTGATATGTATTTCTAACACTTTGCTTTCTAGTCTTAGTCAACAACCAGAACAACATAGAACATAGTTAACCATAGAATGTTTCAGATGTATAAATTATGGAAATAATGAAGATCGATTTCCTAAGTGAAAATATTAAGAAGACAATCATGAACATGGTATGAGTATTTTTCATACTATTAATGATAAGTAGATTTTAAACAAAATGTGAAAGGTATGTGATTTTCTTCAATTATTTTTTACATTAAACCTAAGAAGCTTGAGTTTGAGAACCCTTAAGACCTGATTTATATTTTGGGAAAGGTGAAGATGATGGATCCTCAGTAATGGTTTAAGAATAATATTTGATGATTAAGTTGTATATGATTTTGTTTTCAAATCTTATGTTATATGAATCATGAAAAATATATATATATTGAGTATAATTATTTAATTATGTATTGGAATGGATATGTTTAATAGTTCTACAGGGACATAAATGTGATTTATGTGTAAAGTGATATATTTGGAGAACACATGATTAAGGGGAAGAAACCCCATAATATGTCTCTTATGTTCAGATAATGATGTTTGGATAATGATATGTTGGATTGGAATAAGTAAAGTTGAATATGCTAGTTTCCTGGAAACTAATTATATAAGGCCCCAGCCTTAAACCTTACTTAATCTTGAGTTATTACAAGATTACACATTGAAGATCTTTTTGGGTTTATAGTTTTAGAGAATTAGATCATAAAACTTGCATTACATTCCACATATAAACAAAGTGGTTACATAAAGATAGTATTCTTCATTCCCTTCAATGGAAACACATTTAAAATAAAACATGGATTATTTCTTGACACATCCTTGACTCTATCATCTTATCATGTACCTTTCCCTTGACCTGTGAAAAACATTTCAAAAACTTGGGATGAGCATAAAAACTCAGTATGGGTTATAAAAAAAACATGGAAAGGAAACATGAGTTCATATATACATAAGAATGAAATCATACTTTACCCATAAAACATAGGCACTTTAACATACCTCATAAAATCATGAATAAATCATAGAAATCATAAGACATAAAGGTAACTTGAGGCATTCATAACATTCTTACGTAGGGAGTAACCCTCTTGGTTACGTTTGGAATACCCATCACAGTATATTCCCTAAATCTCTTCGGAGAAACCTTAACGTTTCACTCTTTCGCGTTACCCAATGCATTGGAGAGCTATATCGGGCTCACCCGCCCTTAGTTTATCACGGAACCACCCGTCTTCATAATATGGCCCAAGAACCTCAACATAATCGTATCACATAAAACATGCATAAAGGAAACATAACATTACCACCTTTCAATCACAAGATATCAATACAAAACATTGATATAAAAACATTATGAAAACCATTTTCAATACCAAAATAAAATAAAAGTAAAACATGGTATTTATTTTTCTTTAAAAAGAAGGTATGGCTTGTAGAGGAAGCCGAAACTCAAATAACGGTCACGACGGCGGAGAAGTCGTTGTCACCGCATACGTACGACAAAAACATTCCCTTTTTTCGTTTAGTAAACGCTTCATATAAAAAAGATTCCTTTTGAAAAAACGTAAAACTCAAAGGGGTTTATACACCGTATAAAAGAAAGTTGTGTATAGAATAAAATATGCCTCAATGAAAGGAGATTGAGACGAAGTCCCATACCTCGTATCCGACTTGACCTGACCGTTCTTTAATCTCCTGAATAATAAACTTGAGTTAATCTCTACTTTCTTAATAACCTTTTCCAAGTTCATTATTCCTTTTATACCATGTTATGAATATCATGTAATCATTTAAGTTAATAATGTTCATTTTGTCGGTATTTGGTTCTAAAGTCAAAAATAGACTTCTTACACTTACATGTTGTTAATTTGGTCAAAGGTTCGTTATATCCAGAATGATATTAATGATTTGGATAACATATATATCATATATATTCATCATATACATTTATTTATAATATTACATCACATTTATAGGTAAGAAATGAAATGCACCGTTCATGGAGACGGTAAGCCGTACGTACGCATGAACGCTACTTCCATTTCTATTTCGTATTTTCTGGAATGAAATCAAAATTATATAAGAGTATATTATAATTCCAGTATAATAACATATATAATATCATTAACTTTATCCTTTACACATCCCACATATGGTATTAACGAATCAAATCACTTTCAGGGGCGGTAGTCCGCACTTCCTAAAATGAAGATATCGTGTTTACCCATAATGGAAACCATAAATGTATGCCCAAAATGAAAAAAACAGAAGCTTAAGGAAAACATAAACATATTATATATCATATATAAAAATAGTGACATCATAATGGCCACCTTTGAAGGTGTTAAATGAGTATTGAACAATCATCGTTTCGGGAGGCAGAATTTCGCCATCCACGGAAACCGTATGTTCTTTAACCATTTGATGTAGTTGTGTGAGATTTTAGCTCAAATAAATATTATAACAACATCCTAGTATATTTATGATACTGGTGTTGTTACAAAAGAAGTAAATAAAAAGAGTTTAGGGGGTTGGAGAAGCAAAATAAAACAAATGAACATGAGAGAATGAATTACCTTTAAAAGTGTAACTCCTTTTGATTTGAGCCTAAAGGCTTCCTTTGAAAGGATTATTCCCAATGGGAATCCTATAGGATGAGTAGAGGGATGTGGAGAGAGTAAATGGGCCGGGGTTGTCCGAGCCAAAGGCTTGAGGAGTGTGTGAAATGAGGTAGAGGTGGGGGCCTTTTATAAGAGGAGAGGAGGGGCACTTTTGGAAAGTAAATAAATATTACTTTATTTGAAAATGTGTTTCGGTTTTAAAAGGTCCCACATTGATATAATTCGTGGATAAGGTGATAAGGGTTCGAAATCCACTCATCCAATTGGTTTTGGCCATGTGTAGGTTTTAGATTTTTCATTATCTTTCCATTTTATTTAAATCGTTAAATAATGAGGTCATCGTTGCATCATCATGATGTCATAAATAATTTAATTTATTTAAAGTCTAAAAATTATAAAAAAAATAATATGATGTAGGAAATCTTTTTAGCTTTCCAATTACTATTTATAATCAAAAATATGATCTTTATAACCCCATGTAAAAATTGTTTTCGTAAAACATATTATGTTTGTGTCATTTTTACTTTTACATTAAATAAAAAGTTATTTATGTCATTTCCCAACCAAAGTGTCTCCATGGGGTCCCCAAGTTGTCCCATGGCTTGTATTGGTCGGCCATGACACAACCAATAAGGGTAGGACATGTGTAAAGCTCATCTCATTTTATTAAAGCATTATTTTTACCTTAAACTACCCTAATTACCACTAATCGCGATTAAAAACTTAATAAGTTACTATTCACCAAAAAATTATTTTAATCCCATTGAACCAAATTTTACTTCTTAATGACAACCATGTATGTCAGATTTTTGAAATTCAAAACACAATGATGGAAAAATTTCATTTAAACGGAAAATCAATTTTTATAAGTACAACTTAGTGGTTTCACTATTCATCAAAAATTGAAGTTTTTCAGAAAATTACCAAAAATTTACCCTAAGCTATATTTGATATTCCGAATTCAAAAATGAAGTCTATTTTACAAAATTCAATACATATAAGTCACATTAATTAATTTAATAATTAATTCCCGCTGTCAGAGCAAATACCGTGTTTTTATGAAACAATAAGTATCAAAAGATGGACACCAGTTTAAGTCCAATTTCAAAGTGAAATTGATTCCAATGACCACCATTGGATTAAATGGTAAAAATATATTCTAATTTCACTTCAAAACCAATTCAAAAGATAATCTAATCATATAAATAAATTAGATTAAAAAGCAGTTTTGATGTAAAATGCAGTATTTTTCACTATTCATTAAAAAATGAACATTGTCAGAAAAATACCAAAAATTCACACAAAGTAAATTTTGATGTCCCAATCATAAGGAATAAGTTTATTTTGAAAAACATAGTTTATAAAATTGTCAAAAGATAGATTTAAAAAGGGTTTTCCATCATAAGGCAGTAAAACAATCTTTTAAGAATATTAGTTTATTCCATGCATAAGATTGTATTTATTTTCATTTTAAGCCTCTAAAACACTATATTAATCATCAATAGACATGGATAAAAATATCTATTATTCATTACTTACTTGGGATGTTACATCCTTCCCCCCTTTAGAAAATTGTGTCCCCGCAATTTATTTACTTATCAAATAAATGGGGGTACTTATCCCTCATTTCATTTTCAGATTCCCATGTTGCCTCTTCAATCATGTGGTTTTTCCACAAAACCTTTACCTGCTTAATCACCTTATTCCATAACACTTGCTCCCTATGGTTAAGAATCTGGACTGGTTGTTCCCCATAAGATAGGTTCTCTTCCAGCTGAACTACCTCTGGACTCAAAACATGAGATGGATCTGGCATATACTTTCTCAACATCGAAACGTGAAAAACATTGTGTACCTGAGATAAACTCGGAGGTAAAGCCACTCGGTATGCAACTGATCCAACTCTCTCCAGAATTTTGTATGGTCCAATGAACCTTGGACTCAACTTTCCTTTCTTACCAAATCTCATCACACTTTTCCAGGGTGAAATCTTGAGAAAAACATGATCACCTACCTCGAAAGATAGATCCTTCCTCCGGTTATCCGCATAACTCTTCTTCCTGCTCTGAGCTGTTCTCATGGGTTTCTGAATCAGCTGAACTTTTTCCGCCATCTCTTCTACCAATTCTGGTCCCATCAACTTCCTTTCACCCACTTCATCCCAGAAAGCTGGAGTTCGACACCGCTTCCTATATAATGCCTGAAATGGTGCCATCTGTATACTGGAATGAAAACTGTTATTATATGAAAACTCAACCAAAGAACGATGTTGGTCCCAACTTCCCTGATAATCCATAGAACAAGCTCGTAGCATATCCTCCAATGTCTGAATTGTTCGTTCTGACTGCCCATCTGATTGAGGATGAAAAGCTGTACTAAAATTTAATTCAGTACCCAACGACTTCTGAAGGCCTTTCCAAAAGTTAGAAGTAAACCTGGGATCACGATCCGATACAATGGAGAGAGGAACTCCATGTTACCTGACTATCTCTTTAAGATACAAACGGGAAAGTTGATCAAGAGAGAAAGTATCTCGTTTAGCAAGTAAATGAGCAGATTTGGTCAAGCGATCAATAATAACCCAGATTGCATTATTACCTCGAGATGTCTTCGGTAATCCAACAACAAAGTCCATGGATATATTCTCCCATTTCCACTCTGGCACTGGTAAAGGCTGAAGCATCCCTTTCGGTAACTACCGCTCTGCTTTAACCTGTTTACATGTCAAACACTTCACAGTAAAATCAGCAATATCTCTTTTCATTCCATCCCACCAGTAATACTCCCGCATATCTCTATACATCTTAGTACTGCCTGGATGAACTGAAAACGGATAACTATGAGCTTCACATAACAACTCTCTCTCAACTGTGAATCACAAGGCACACACAATATATTACCAGATCTCAAAACACAATCATTATCAATGTTGAATTCAGGCAACTTACCTTTCTGAACCAGCTCTACCTTTTTCTGCAACTCACTGTCTTGCTTCTGTGCTTGCTTGATTCTATCTGATAGAGAAGATATCACTGATACCTGAAACAAAACAGAAGGACTTCCTTCACCAACAACTTCTATGCCAAATTTCATCAAACCCTTAACAAAAGGATCATGTTCCAAACGCAACATTGTTAATGAAGAATTACTTTTTCGACTCAAAGCATCAGCCACTTTATTTGCTTTTCCCGGATGGTAATGAATTGTACAATCATAATCCTTGATTAATTCTAGTCATCTCCTTTGTCTCATGTTCAATTCTTTCTGAGTGAATATATACTTTAAACTTTTGTGATCGGTATATATTTCACACTTTACTCCATACAAATGATGCCTCTAAATTTTTAAAGAAAAAACAACAGCAGCTAATTCCAAATCATGTGTAGGGTAATTTACCTCATGAGTTTTCACCTGTCGTGAAGCATAAGCAATTACCTGAACATTCTGCATTAGGACGCAACCAAGTCCTTTCAATTAAGCATCACTGTATATAACAAACTCACCATTCCTGGAAGGTAGTGCCAAAACTGGAGCATTCACCAATCTTCTCTTCAACTCCTGAAAACAATCATCACATTCTTTTGTCCAGATAAACTTAACACCCTTCGGAGTTAGCTTAGTCATTGGACTAGATAACCGTGAAAAATTTATAACAAATCTTCAGTAATAGCCCACCAAACCAAGGAAGCTACGAATCTCGGTTACATTTGTGGGTCTTGGCCATTCTACCACAACTTTTGTTTTTGCAGGATCAACAGTTATTCCATCTTTAGAAACAATGTGACCAAGGAATGAAATTTGTTGCAACCAAAACTCACACTTGCTGAATTTCCCATACAATTTCTTTTCTTTTAAGGTTTGCAAGATAACCCTTAAATGTCTTTCATGCTCCTCTTTACTTTTAGAAAACACCAAAATATCATCAATGAAAACCACCACAAACTTATCCAAGAACTCATGGAAAATTCTATTCATTAAGTCCATGAATACAGCAGGTGCATTGGTTAGCCCAAAAGGCATTACTACAAATTCATAATGGCCATATCTCGTACGGAACGCGGTCTTCGGAATATCTGCCTTCTTTACCTTCAGCTGATGGTACCCCGATCTCAAGTCAATATTTGAAAAAAACTGAGCTCCCTGGAGCTGATCAAACAAATCATCGATATGAGGCAAAGGATATTTGTTCTTAACAGTGATATTATTCAAGGCTCTATAATCAATGAAAAGTCTCATAGAACCATCTTTCTTCTTAATAAATGAAACAAGAGCACCCCATGGTGATGTGCTAGGTCTAATGAAACCTTTCTCTAATAAATCTTTCAATTACTCCTTCAACTCTAAAAGTTCAATTTGTGCCATTCGATAAGGGGGTTTTGAAATTGGCTTAGCATCAGGAACTAAGTAAACAGTAAACTCAACTTCCCGATCTGGTATTATTCCAGGCAACTCATGAGGAAAAACATCAGGATACTCATTTACCACTGGCACATCATTAATCTGAACAGTTCCTTTATTTTCAACGACGTGTGCAAGGTAACATTCATTTCCATCTTTTACAAGTTTCTCGGCCTCTTGATATGTTATCAAAAGTAAGGGTTCATTCTTGTAAACAAACTGAAAGTCTTTCTGAAAAGAAACTTCTTTAGATCTTCAGTCAATCTTAGCATGGTTGATAGAGAGCCAATCCATACCCAAGATAACATCAAACTCTACTAGAGGTAGAACAATAAGGTTTGCAAGCAGGTTCTTTCCACAGATAAGGATAGGAAGATTCTTATAAATTCTTTTTGCCTCAACATTTCCCCCAGGTGTTTTTACCAAAAGTTCAGGAGTCATTTCTTGAGATGGTATTCCAATTTTACTAGAAAAGGTTTCAAAGATGAAAGAATGTGTAGACCCCGAATCAAACAACACACTGGCATAATCTGAAAAAACAAACAAAGTACCTGATACAACTTCATTTGATGGCCCGACATCTGCTAAAGTAGTTGCAAAGGATTTCACCACCCCTTTCTGCTTGTAGTCTAACTGCTTCCCATCACTCAAGCTCTTTTTCGGACACTCGTTTTCATAGTGACCCATCTCATTGCACTTATAACATTTCACTAACTGTAAATCAAATTTGTTCTTACCTTCACCTTGATCCTTTTCAGTGCAATCATGAGCCTTATGTCCCATCTTCCCACATCGGTAGCACTTTCCAGAATTCAGAAGACATTCCCCAGCATGCCTTTTGCCACATTTATCACAAACTGGAAACTTAGTTCTCTTACCATCAGCCTTTTTTGAAGAATTCTTACCTATCTCCTGCCACCTCGGTATCTTCTTCCGCTGGTTGTTATAGAACACTTGGTCATCAGTAAAATCTATTTCCACCTTCTCAGCACATCGAACAAGCTTTTCATAACTTTTAAACTCACGAGAAGTTAATGCCCTTCGATATTTTGGCTTTAATCCTGAGTAAAAACGATTGATTTCACTATCAAGGTCTCGGATAAAATTTGGATCATACCTTGCCAATCGAGTGAACCTTTCTTCATAGGTAGCCACTGAGTCTTCCTCTTGCCTCAATTCCAAGAATTGCTTTTCCATCCTAAGTCGAACAGCCTTAGGAAAATACTTCTCAAGAAACATACCTTTGAATTCATCTCAGTCGAGAGCATCAATCTCATCGGCGTCCCTGATATTTTTAACCATAGACCACCACTGATCTGCTTCACCCTCCAAACGGTAAATAGCAAGACTAACCTTTTGATTGTCTGAACACCCCATGACATCAAAAATCTTCTCTAGTGATTTAATCCACCCTTCATCTAGAACAGGGTCAGATGATCCTCTAAATGATGGTGGATGTTTCCTCATGAAATGTTCCACCACTGACATGTTCCTCTACGGTTGGTCTAGCTGATCTCGCGCATGGATACCTCCACCATTTATATCCTGAGTCAACTGCGCCATTACTGCAACAAACTATTCAGTTCCAATTCCAACCATCTCAGGATGATGATTCGGAAGGTTATTTCCTTCTGTATGCCTTCCTAGCACTTCTTCCCTATTTCCTCTGTGGAAAACCATTCTGAACAAACATGTCTTAGATGAAGCAACATGGTAATCTTTAAATGCTATATCATTTCAAAGAAAATATTTTTGGATAATCATTTAATAGAATTCTACCTCCTAAAGTTATCTAAACCAACCTCTGATACCAACTTTAAGGCCCCAGCCTTAAACCTTACTTAATCTTGAGTTATTACAAGATTACACATTGAGGATCTTTTCTGGTTAAGAGTTTTAGAGAATTAGATCATAAAACTTGCATTACATTCCACATATAAACAAAGTGGTTACATAAAGATAGTATTATTCATTCCCTTCAATGGAAACACATTTAAAATAAAACATGGATTATTTCTTGACACATCCTTGACTCTATCATCTTATCATGTACCTTTCCCTTGACCTGTGAAAAACATTTCAAAAACTTGGGATGAGCATAAAAACTCAGTATGGGTTATAAAAAAACATGGAAAGGAAACATGAGTTCATATATACATAAGAATGATATCATACTTTACCCATAAAACATAAGCACTTTAACATACCTCATAAAATCATGACTAAATCATAGAAATCATAAGACATAAAGGTAACTTGAGGCATTCATAACATTCTTACGTAGGGAGTAACCCTCTTGGTTACGTTTGGAATACCCATCACAGTATATTCCTTAAATCTCTTCGGAGAAACCTTAACGTTTCACTCCTTCGTGTTACCCAATGCATTGGAGAGCTATATCGGGCTCACCTGCCCTTAGTTTAGCACGGAACCACCCATCTTCATAATAATGCCCTAGAACCTCAACATAATCATATCACATAAAACATGCATAAAGGAAACATAACATTCCCACCTTTCAATCACAAGATATCAATACAACACATTGATATAAAAACATTATGAAAACCATTTTCAATACCAAAATAAAAGAAAAGTAAAACATGGTATTTATTTTTCTTTATAAAGAAGGTATGGCTGGTAGAGGAAGCCGAAACTCAAATAACGGTCACGACGGCGGAGAAGTCGTTGTCGCCGCATACGTACGACAAAAACATTCCCTTTTGTCGTTTAGTAAACGCTTCGTATAAAAAATATTCCTTTTGAATAAACGTAAAAGTCAAAGGGGTTTATACACCGTATAAAATAAAGTTGTGTATAGAATAAAATATGCCTCAATGAAAGGAGATTGAGACGAAGTCCCATAACTCATATCCGACTTGACCCGACCGTTCTTTAATCTCATGAATAATAAACTTGAGTTAATCTCAACTTGATTAAGAACCTTTTTCAAGTTCATTATTCCTTTTATACCATGTTATGAATATCATGTAATCATTTAAGTTAATAATTTTCATTTTGTCGGTATTTGGTTCTAAAGTCAAAAATAGACTTCTTACACTTACATGTTGTAAATTTGGTCAAAGGTTCGTTATATCCAGAATGATATTAATGATTTGGATAACATATATATCATATATATTCATCATATATATGTATTTATAATATTACATCACATTTAGAGGTAAGAAATGAAATGCACCGTTCATGGAGACGGTAAGCCGTACGTACGCATGAACGCTACTTCCATTTCTATTTCGTATTTTCTGGAATGGAATCATAATGATATAAGAGTATATTATAATTCCAGTATAATAACATATATAATATCATTAAATTTATCCTTTACACATCCCACATATGGTATTAACGAATCAAATCACTTTCAGGGGGCGGTAGTCCGCACTTCCTAAAATGAAGATATCGTGTTTACCCATAATGGAAACCATAAAGGCATGCCCGAAATGAAAAAAATAGAAGCTTAAGGAAAACATAAACATATTATATGTCATATATAAAAATAGTGACATCATAATGGCCACCTTTGAAGGTGTTAAATGAGTATTGAACAATCATCATTTCGGGAGGCAGAATTTCACCATCCACGGAAACCGTATGTTCTTTAACCATTTGATGTAGTTGTGTAAGGGTGTATCTAAAATAAATATTATAACAACATCCTAGTATATTTATTATACTGGTTTTGTTACAAAAGAAGTAAATAAAAAGAGTTTAGGGGGTTGGAGAAGCAAAATAAAACAAATGAACATGAGAGAATGAATTACCTTTAAAAGTGTAAGTCCTTTTGATTTGAGCCTAAAGGCTTTCTTTGAAAGGATTATGCCCAAAGGGAATCTTCTAGGATGAGGAGAGGGATGTGGAGAGAGTAAATGGGTAGGGGTTGTCCGAGCCAAAGGCTTGAGGAGTGTGTGAAATGAGGTAGAGGTGCGGGCCTTTTATAAGAGGAGAGGAGGGGCACTTTTGGAAAGTAAATAAATATTACTTTATTTGAAAATGTGTTTCGGTTTTAAAAGGTCCCACATTGATATAATTCGTGGATAAGGTGATAAGGGTTCTAAATCCACTCATCCAATTGGTTTTGGCCATGTGTAGGTTTTAGATTTTTCATTATCTTTCCATTTTATTTAAATCGTTAAGTAATGAGGTCATCGCTGCATCATCATGATGTCATAAATAATTTAATTTATTTAAAGTATTAAAATTATAAAAAAATACTATTATGTAGGAAATCTTTTTATATTTCCAATGACTATTTATAATAAAAAATCTGATCTTTATAACCCCATGTAAAAATTGTTTTCGTAAAACATATTATGTTTGTGTCATTTTTACTTTTACATTAAATAAAAAGTTATTTATGTCATTTCCCAACCAAAGTGTCTCCATGGGGTCCCCAAGTTGACCCATTGTTTTTATTCGTCGTCCATGACACAAAAAATAAGGTTAGGACATGTGTCAAGCTCATCTCATTTTATTAAAGCATTATTTTTACCTTAAACTACCCTAATTACCACTAATCGCGATTAAAAACTTAATAAGTTACTATTCACCAAAAAATTATTTTAATCCCATTGAACCACATTTTACTTCTTAATGTCAACCATGTATGTCGGATTTTTGAAATTCAAAACACAATTATGGAAAAATTTCATTTAAACGGAAAATCAATTTTTATAAGTACAACTTAGTGGTTTCACTATTCATCAAAAATTGAAGTTTTTCAGAAAATTACCAAAAATTCACCCTAAGCTATATTTGATATTCCGAATTCAAAAATGAAGTCTATTTTACAAAATTCAATACATATAAGTCACATTAATTAATTTAATAATTAATTCCCGCTGTCAGAGCAAATAGCGTGTTTTTATGAAATAATAAGTATCAAAAGATTGACAGCAGTTTAAGTCCAATTTCAAAGTGAAATTGATTCCAATGACCACAATTGAATTAAATGGTAAAAATATATTCTAATTTCACTTCAAAACCAATTAAAAAGATAATCTAATCATATAAATAAATTAGATTAAAAAGCAGTTTTGATGTAAAATGCACAATTTTTCACTATTCATTAAAAAATTAACATTGTCAGAAAAATATCAAAAATTCACACAAAGTAAATTTTGATGTCCCAATCATAACGAATAAGTTTATTTTGACAAAAATAGTTTATAAAATTGTCAAAAGATAGATTTAAAAAGGGTTTTCCATCATAAGGTAGTAAAACAATCTTTTAAGAATATTAGTTTATTCCATGCATAAGATTGTATTTATTTTCATTTTAAGCCTCTAAAACACTATCTTAATCATTAATAGACATGGATAAAAATATCTATTATTCATTACTTACATGGGATGTTACAAATTATGGAGTTATTGACCAGTGGGTTATGCTATCATGGATGCAGTATACAAATTTTTGGGACTTAAGAAATCTATCCAATAAATTTTTGAATAAGGAAACATGCATGTTTTCAATAAGGATATATATTAATTTAGGTTATTAAAATTAATAAATTGAATTCATGATTAAGTCATTCAAATGTTTGTAATGTGACCGACAAGATATATCTTATGATATAATAGTGATAAATGATGTTATTCACTTTCTTGTTACATGACATTTTGCATAATTGTTCTTTTGTACTCTGAGATTGGATTGATGTATTTTAGATAAACCTAAAGGTTAGAATAGATTATGTTGGATTTTGGATAGTAGTATTCATGGATAGACTTTTTATAAATATTATATATGGAATTTTATAATAGTATAGTTTTAGAAAAAGGACAACCCGCATGATAGAAAAAAACTCACCGCGTCGGACAAGGCTGTGGGAATTGATCCCAGAACCGAAGTGCCATATGCCTTGATCACCTAAAAATTTCATACAGGATTCCCATGGTTAGTATAAATTAGTTTTTTTTTATTTTATCGATATTATAGATGATTTATAATGCCTTTTTTTGGAACTATATATGATTAGTCTCACTATAGGTGGACTTATACATATTTGATAATATGTTTTAACCTTTTTGTTGAGATAGATAGAATGACATATGATTCTGTTGTATGATCTGATAACACTTCATGAATGAAAAATTGAACATCATTTCATTTAATAAGAGATGAATTATAAATTGTTCAAGGCACGAATGACGATGAGATGGTACAAAAATCATGTAAGTATTTATTCTCATGTTATTAAACTTTAGAAAAATAATCCTGAAAACCAAAAATGATATCCTCAGACCATATTATTTGATGAATCATATGTTCCCTTAAATAATCCAAGATTTATGGATTTTGGATTGTTAACTTTCTCCTAACCATGTTCTCTATCTCTCTCCATCAGGACTTGATGGTTAGATTTGTCTTAGAAATCCATGTTTTCACTTTCCACATTTATTTTCCTATGTGTAAAACATGTTATGTGTTACTTTGGGTAAACATTATGTTTCTAACATTCCTTTTAAAATTATGTTTTAGTATTTTTTTTTACGATGTGGGTTTACATGAATCAAAATTTCAAGCAGCATATAATTTATAACTTTGGCGAATTTTGAGGGTGAAATTAATTTTAAGGTGGGTAGAATGTAAAACCATAAGATTTTATGAGATATATTCTTCTAATTTCCTTGATTAGTTGTATCTAATACTACCGCAATACTGGATTTTGCTATATGCAACACAATATTATATTACAGTATATGAAACACTATTCGTGGCTTTCTTACACAGAATTTCATGTTCTTTTGATAGAATTCATTTCATGCAACACTGAGTATAGATTTTTCTCAATTTATAAATTAACTATGTTTTTATTATGTTTTACACAAAACCAACAGAATCTTGCCCTACATGAATCACTTACTTGTCTTGTGTTACATGCAAGATTGACCATCATCGATAGCTTGCATTGCACGTGATACCTTATTTCACTAAACAATGACATATTATTAAAATATTATATAAAATAGCCCTTATGAATAGTGTTAAACTCATTTTTAATTTTATATAACATTATAATTCATCTTACACGTTTTCTAGAACATGATATTAGAACTAAATTTATTTTTTGAATACAAGAATTATTTAAAAAATTTTGTTTTACAGTCATTTGAAAGAACACTGATTCTAAATATAATTTTGATAGTTGTATAATTCAGCTTTGAAAAAATAAACTTCTTATTTAGAATTGAGATGTATAAATTTACTTTTTTTTTTAATTTTTGGTATTTTTCTGACAAAATTCAACATTTAATTAATAGTGAAAAATACTACATTTTAATTCGAAACATCCTTTTCATTTAATTTATTTTTATAGTTAGATTAACTTTATAATTGGTTTTAATATGTAATTAGATTATATTATTATCCATTAATCTAATTCTGGTCATTGAACATAATTTTAAATTTAAATTGGACAGAAACACATTTCAATCTTTTGATAATTATTACATTCTAAAACCCCATTTTTTGGTTTTGACCACAAGAATTAATTTAAAATTAATTACTTTAACATATGTGTTTTGAATTTGGAAAAATGGATTTCATATTTTGAATAAAATTGTTCTAATTAAGTAAATAGTTACCTATTATTTTTGGACATTATGAATAGTAACTTTAGTAATTATTATATTTACCATGGTTAAAGGGTAAATCTGGTAAATCAGGATTAAAGTTTTTTTATTAATATTAGACTTCTCTAAAACATGTCCTAATCCTATAATATGAGATATTCCTGATATTTGGCATCCCTGGGTCGATTTTGGGACCCCATGGATTCACCTGGATGTGAAAATGATATTGTATAAGAATTAATTTAATGTAAAAATAATTATAACCTAAACATATATCTTTTACTAAATAGATTTTAATATGGGGTTATATAACTGATCACTATATATAGAAATATTCATTTGAATGATAATAATATTCCCTAAATCATTGTATTTTATTTATAATTTTTATAAAATAGATAAATATATTTATTTGGGACACAATTATGATGTAGTGATTACATCTTTAATGAATGATTCAAATAAATGAATTTATAAATGTGAAAATAAATTTAATTTGTACATTTTGATTCTATCCATCAATTTTATGGATGAAATTGAAATTTTAAGGATGATTTAATGCCTTTGGTTTGATGGAATCATGTGTTTATGGATTTTTAAAAGGTCAGGTATGAATAAGGTCCCAAGATGACATAATTCACAACTTAAAACATAATATAGTTTATTAAATGATATTAAATTCATACAAATCTTATATTCCTCAAAATGGTTAATATGAGTCAAAATATGTCATAAATAACTTTTCTTGGGTCGTTTGACATGATATTTTAATTAAATTAACCCACAATATGTAAATAACATTATATCATTGTAATTTTAGAAAGGTTAAAATAAGGGTTAATCCAAAAAGATAAAGATAAAAAAAATATGCAAAACATGTCTTTTTTTTATGATGGTTATTAAAAAAACCAAATTATAATTTAATTAAATAATTTATGGCCCATTTTTAATCAAAACTGAATTTATAATCAATTAATATTTTGAGAGCTTCCTAAAGTGCCCCTATCCTCTCTTATAAATGAGAACCTCCTCTCTATCCTCTTCCGTCCATTATCAGCATTCATGATCTACCAAACCATACCAATTTCTATTCTCAACTTATATAGTTACATTATAGATGTTTTTATCTTCCCTAAATACCATCTCTAGTTCCATGTGAAAAATTTAATGAAGGCATGTTGAGGAAGAGGTAATCTCTTATAACGATTCCTTCCCATTTCTTTCTTATTCTAATTTCTCTTCTTTAGTTGTCTAATTATAAACTAATAAAATAGTATCACTAAAATACTGATATGTTATTATAAATATCAAACCACTGTATTTCACCTTCAATCCATCCTATGAAAAACTAAATCACCGCGCTTGCGTACTTACGGTTTACCGTCTCCACGTCACAGTGTAATCTGTTTTTCACCACCACCTTACATGGCTGGGTATAATGGTGTAAATAAAGAATATATATTAATATTATAACATGATACTAGTAATGAGATATTATACACTATCCAATTAAATACCATTATATAAATATGGGAATGATATCGTCGCCTGTGCATACGTACGACTAACCATCTCCACAACAGGATGATATTCATTTCCCACGTTAACCATTCAAGAATGATTATAAAGTATATATAATAAATAATAATGAAATATATGAAATAATAATACAAATATATGTATGTATATGTATATATATGTGTGTCATTTACTTGCATCAATTCAATTCAATAAAGAAATAGATACAACGTTCATGAGTAAGTACGACATGCAGTCTCCATGAACGGTGTATTTCATTTCCATTGTCTATCAATTATATATATTTATATACAGAATATATATGATATATAAATCATTTTTTACATTATGAGAGTATTTAAATCAAGATATTATTAATAATATCATGAATAATAAGACAAAACACGTACAATAAGTAAAATTATTATTACCCAAAAAGTTGATTTAACATGGAATTGAAAAATGGATAGGTAATATAAAGTAATTAGTGAGTCATATATGATATCGTAAATTTTATTATGGTTATTTTACATGTTAATAATATTTTTAAACCTGCTATATTGGAGTTTCAGTCACATACAGAAGAAATCATACCAAATGTAAGGGAGAACATTGTCAATTTCTTTTTTATTTGAAATTGTTTATTCATAAGAATTTTCAGGGGATATATTTATCATACATGCCCATGTTTTCTATGAATTTTTTAATAAAATTTATAATATTATTCTATGTATATTTAAGTTCATTTTTACCCCTTTTTGACTTTTACTACATGGTATGGAAGGAAACGTTCTTTTGTTTACCATGTGCGGTACTTTTTCAATTTTCTGACAAAAGTATGAGGTGAATGTTTTTTATCTTATACTACTTGAATGGATTTCTATGGTTTCATGAAGACTTATTTAAATTAAGCTTCTTCTTCACTATTTCATGTTTACTTTAATTTAAATTATTTTCTTTTAATATTGTGTGGTGTTTTGTGAAAATAAAATTCTTTTGAAGAAGAAAGGATACTTTCCTCAAGAACTAAGTTAAAGTGCTTTATCAAAATTATTTTCCATCTTTGATGACACTCTTAAATAGGTGTATGTTTCTATGATTTTATTCAATTAATTATTTAATGATATTTTATATGGTTAATGTTGTGATGGAATGATATTTAAGAAACCCAGTTTATTTCTTGGGTTATGCTTAGATGAACGATTTATGTTTTGTGGCACATGTAAGAATGATTTCATTATGAGATGGGTGGGAACTGTATGCCCCACCAATGAATTGTGTAATGATTTATATATCATGATATATACATGATTGAAATCTAAATTAAATCCAGTTTATTAATACAGGGCTTGAACAACACGTAAATCTGGTTTAGTAATACATGGATGAAATGATAAGTAAACCCGGTTTGGTAATGGACTTTCTCCACTATAATGCTTCTGGAAACAATGCCTTGGCTACTGTGGAATTCATATTAGGTGATTATTTGTTTCTCCCAATTCCATGTTTTATACTAATTCAATTTTATCATGCTTAATGTTCCTTTATGATTTATTCTTTATGAACTGTGAAGACTTATTTAATGACTCAAGATTCTGATGTTTAATCTTTATGTTCATGTTTTTACATTCAAATGTTTATAGTTTTTTATGCTTACCTTTACAGAGCATTTGAGATCACCCTTATTATTTTTTCTTTTCCCAATGATTTTAAGAAAGGTTTAAGGTAGGAAAACCAAAGGGAAATATCTGTATGGGGGGTGTTGAAGATCTTTAACCAAGTTAGTCGATTATGTTCAGAGATTCCAAATCACTAAACTAATATGATATTTAGGCATATATTTTGTATAATGTATTATGTATTCCAAAAAAGATATTTAATGTCCATGTACATCAATATTGGGTCTCTATAATCATTTTATATAATGTTTCTTATAATTTTGTTTCCCAAAATCTATTCAAAAGTACTTTTTGATGGCTACTCGACATTATTATTGAAAACGAGAGTGAAATTATTTCAAAGAGACTAATTGTTTATGATGATATTATTCCCATGAAAATGATATTGTATATAAAATGGGTATCATGGGTCTGAAGCGTGACAATAATATGGCCTATGATAGGGTCGATTGGTCTTTACTCCATTTGGTAATGTGTAAGATGGGTTTCAGTTCGATGTAGATTGACCTAATTTAGCGATGTGATAATTTTTTTCATTTTGTATCAAGATTAATGGAGGCCATTCTCAATGTTTTTCACCCACCTAGGGTCCCTATGATGGAGAGATGTGATAGATTATGGGATTTGAGCTTTGAACCAATCGATATTTGAAGACATGTAATGATAGTTTTATGCTATTGATCCCACACCTTGCCCTCTGCCTATAGTTCTCACACATCTTCCTCCAACTACAGATCTCTCTCCTCCACCTCCTACTTATCCTACTATGACACCTCATCCTCTAAAACCTCCCATTTATTGTGACTTATATTTTTAGGTTCCTCAACATTATATTTTTTCTTATGTGATTACATATTATATCATTGATACCATTTATCATAAAAAATAGAGAAAAAAATATTAGGCAAACTATAGAAGATATTATAAATATATAAGCAAAAATACTGATTCTAACAAATGAGGTCAGTACAATAGGAAAATGTATCATCTATTTTTAGTTTTTCCATTGAGAATAGTTTGAAAAAATGATATTTTGGTATGTTTAGATTATAACATTTATATAATATTGGTGCTAAATTTATTTTCCAATTTTAAATATTATATATTTAACTTGTTTTTAATATAATTACATTAAAGGTAAAGAAATCCTATATAGACAAAAAAACATACAAGATGCAATGAATTCAGATACAACTTCTCATACCACTATTAAATATTTAAGCTATAGCCACGGTTCTAAGCCTTGGCTATAGGCCCAAAAACCGTGGCTATAGGTTATAGCCACAGTTTCATGAACTGTGGGAAGTATTGGCTTGGATATTGGTCGAAGCCTATAGCCACAGTTTGAAACCATGGCTATAGCCCTATAGCCATGGTATGAACCGTGGCTATATCCCTAAATCCACGACTCCAACCATAGCTATTTCCCTAGAGCCACGGTTTTCAAACCATGGATATATGGTAAGACCTAAAGCCAAGCTAATAAAGGACATGATTCATAAACCCGTGACTATAGGGATTTAGCAGTGGTTTTAAACCATATATATAGGCCTTTCCATGGCATAGAAAAAACCCATCACGGTTCACCATGCTGGCTGTTGGGAGGACACTGCCAACTCCCCCCTCCCACCACCCATAGCTCCCCCGCCCTGCACCAGCACCCCCACCCCCTGGTCCTACACACCTCCCCAACCCCAACCCCCTACACTATGCACCCCACCCCCTGCACCTTGCACCACCCTTCTCCCTCCTCACTGTACACCCATCCCCCTCCCCCTAGACAACCCCCTCCCCACCCTGCACCAACACTCCCAACCACTTCTCCTGCACACCTTCCCTACCCCACCACCTGCACCCCACCACCCTACACCTTAAACCCCACCCTCTGAACCTTGCACCCCCTGCTCCCTCCTCATTTCACACCCCCTACCCCCTCCCCCCTCCCCACCTTGCACCAGCACCCCCACCCTCCTCACCTACACACCTCACCCGCCCCACCCCCCTTCCCATCCTCACCGCAAAACCCCTCCACCTGGACAACCCCCACCCCATAGACACCCCCCCCCATTCCTATACACCCATCCTCAACAGACCCCCCGAACAGGCCCCCACCCTACAGCCCCAACCTGCCCAACACACCAGTCAATTGAATTGCGAAAACCAAAAACATGCTAATACGTATATGATACCAAAATTTCCAGTCAAGTGAACTACACTAATAAAAAAACATGCTAACATGATTAGAACTAAATAAAACATCATCATGCCAAATTTAGTTGAGTGGAACTAAACCAAAGGTTTTGAAAAATATGAAACTGATCCAAACTAAAAATAACGTAACCAAACTAACTTAAACCAATAAAAACTAACTTCAATAAAGCATAATTGAGCAAGAAGAAAATGAAACTAATGAAACATACCAGGTTGAATCTAAAATTAACTTAATTGAACTGAATATCCGAAAATCAATCAAAATGAACCTGTTACAATTGACATAATCCAAAAAACAATGAACCCAATAAAAAATAACCTAGTAAACTTAACCTGACCCAAAATAAACCAAGGAACTGGGCCTTGTGATGAAATTTTAGAAGGCCTCATGCCCGCAGGTTGAGAGGATATCCCAGTCATGTGTTGCTTCACTGTCCTCAACAAGATCAAAAACACACTAAAAAAGATAGGGAACCAAAAATCCACAAAACCTTAATTAAAATTGAGTCAAATAATATAAAATGGATGATACTTTACCTAAATCCGATAGTGAACTTCAAAGCCTGCACCCTATACTCCACGACACCCTACTCCAGGTTAATAATACATGAATGCCCATAATTCATATGTTAAGAGACCAACGCCTCATCCGTATGTTAAACTTTCCCAAAGTACATGATATTATGTACCTCATAGGTGGAACACATGAACATAAAAAAAATACATTAACGAAAACTAAATCATAATATGTCAAACACCCTACAAAACACCCTGCATAACACCCTGCACAGAAACTTGCACTGCACTACTTGTACTGCACCCTACACTGCACTGCCAGCACTCCACTACCTGCACTGTACCCTCTACTACTTTCACCCTACACCCCACACCCTGCACTACACTGCACTTCACTGCATACACCCTACACCCCTTGTCAGTCCCCCATGCACATTCCCCCTCCCCTACCTCCCCCACCCCCTACCATTCCCCCACCCCACCCCAGCCACCCCATGCCCATTACCCCTTCTAGCCCCCCTCCAGTCAGCCACATACATCCTCCACCCCGGACAGACCCCCCAGACCCCAGACACCCCCACCCTACCCCTTGCATTCCCCCTACACCCCCCTGCCCCTACCCATTCCACCCTCCAGTCCCCCCTTCCACCCCCACCCCTGCCAGTCCCCCCTACCCCTGTAAATTCTTCCCTACAGTCCCCCCCATCCAGACCTTGGAAACCCCTCACTTCCCCTCCAGACCCTGGACACCCCTCCACCCTGTCCATTCCCCCATCTAGTCACCCACTGCACTGCCTGCACTGCACCCTGCACTAAACTGCCTGGACTCCACTTCCTGTACTACACACTCCACTACCTGCACCCTACACCATACACCATGAACTGCACTTCACTACACTGCACTGCCTGCACCCTGCACCTCGTTGCCAGCCACTACACATTCCCCCCTCCCCTTCCTTGCCTCCATTCCCCCTCTACCATCCCCCTCCTAGGGCAGAACCCCCCCAGACCCTGGACACCCTCACCCTTCCCCCTGCCTTCCCCATGCACCCCCTTCCCCTTCCAATTCAACGTACCACCCCTACCCCTGCTAGTCCCCCATTCCCCTACCCGTTCTCCCCTCACGTCCCCCCTACAGACCCAGGACAACCCCCACTACCCCCCTCCAGACCCTAGACACCCCCACCCTGCCCATTAACTCCTCCAATCCCCCACTGCCACCCCCCACTGCCATCCCCCCTCCTAGAAAAGACCCCTTTCCAGCCCCCTTTCCCATTCCCCCCACCCCCACCAGACCCTAGACATAACAGTTGGAATAAAATATGGGTATACTTGAATGTATGTTACTATGCGTAAGAAAAAAAATTAATTGTTATTTCATATAATCCCAAAAAATGACTCCTCGGTAACGAAAAATGAAATTCTCATAGTTGATAGATACCTTAAATCAATTGAAATACATAACATGATGATTTTTAATTGTTATAAATCAAGAATTTAATGAATGGCACAGCTTTAGAGCTCCTCCTGTACCACCCTTGAGTATCTGTATGAGCTCATTTCAGATTCTTAGTTCATTGATATTCTCATTTGATCTATTATGGGCGGCCAAGTCTTCAACATGATAGAAAGGCACACCCCATCCAAAATAAGTGTACATTTAAATAATAGGAAGATGAGGGATGGGGTGAATGGGGTGACATATGAAGGAAAAAACTAAAAAAAACAATTTTTATAAAAATTTCATCAGCACATGAACATGAAAGATAATAAACGTACCAACCACTCTAGATTTTAGTTCAAATCACAAGGTTGAATCTTTTGTTTGGGTAAATTTTATCATAGTATAAACCATTACAGGTGTTAATATGTAGTCAAATAAAAGAAAAACCATTTGGAAATAGGCCAATAGGAAATGCATTTTTCATCAAAATCAAAATCACTAGAACACTATCAATGGGATCAGGGGCCTCATCTTGCATGCACATAACCCAAAGGACTCAAGTTTTCAGTGGCCAGTGATTCCTCTTTTTTTCTTCCCTTATTCTCAGGGAAAAATAAAAATGAATTTTGAGGTCTGAACTTGATACAGATGGAGATCCTACATCAATTGAAGTAAATGATGATCTTATCTCTAGAATATTTTTTGTAGTCATGGATGGTCATTGAATGGACCTTAATAATTCATTAATTTTTTTCCAATTCTCTTGAGCAGCTTCATCTACCACATGTAAGGAATGATCTGCTTCAATTATTTTCTTAGGTGAACCTAATAAATTTTAACTGAGGACATTCAAACTGTAACATTTCATGACCACAATATTTCATTGAATTTCCTCTATACAACACTTCTCTCTAGGCTTCAGTTTTCTACAAAGAGATCAATAGTCATCCTATAAAGAAAATATAATTTATCTCTTAATTGGTAATGAATTACAATTGGAACATTACATGTCTAGCACAACTGAATTGGAAATTTCCTTCATGGATTCTAATACACCTCATGGACACCCAATCCCTCCTGGAAAGACCCCCCTAGACAACCCACTTGGAAAACAGCACCCCCCCCCCCCAAACAGCAACCCCCACTGGACCCCCCTGGACAGACACCCCCCTCCTGGACACCCCCTCCCTCTTGGAAACCCCCTGGATAACCCCACCTGGAAAATAGCCCCATCGGAAAGCAGCCCCCCCCTCCACCCCTGGACAGACCCCCCCATCTGAAAACCCACCCGGACAGACCCCCAGGACCACCCCACCCAGACAACCCCCCTACTGGACAACCCTTTCACCACCCTTGCTGGAAACCCCCTGCTAGACACCCCCTCACTCCTGGAAACCCCCATGGACAACCCCACCCAGACAGTAGCCCCCCCCCCTCCGGGAACCCCCCCCCCCCCCCCCAGGACAACCCCACCCAGACAGCAGCCCCCCTCCCCCTACTGGATAACCCTTGCGACACCCCTGCTGGACACCACTTCCTTGCTGGACAACCCCTCCCTCCTAGAAACCCTCCTGGAAAACCCCTTCCCTCGAACAACAGCCCACCCTCCACCCCCTAGACAGACCCCCCGGACAGTCCCTCTACTAAAACCCCCCTGGACAGACCCCCCCGGACAACAACCCCCTCCCCCCCATTGGACACCCCTTGCACCACCCCCGAAGGACACCCCCACACCGCTGCACAGCCCCACTGCACACCCCCACTGCACACCCCCTGGACAGACACCCCTCCACCCCGGTACCCCGCTACACAACCCCCCTTGCACTCCCAGCACCCCCCCTTTCACACCTGCACAGCCCCACTGCATAGTCCCCCCCCCATACCCATTTCACCACCCCTTGCATGTGGAATTTTGGAATGAAACGAAATCAGGAATGATGGTATCCTGGTTACCACATGGAGACATCAGGTTTAGGGAGTCATAGTGGCCTAGGTGTGTTATCATGAATCAAGACTAGGTTTGGTATCATGAATCATCAGATAACACAAACAACAAGATGATGGCTTCTACTACATCATGTCATATACTTTGCTGCGTATTTACAATAATCTACAACTTTCATGTATTCATCATAGTTTTTATTTAAATCATTGAAAATCATTGTGAAATGATACCAAGTATTTTTTATATGATCTTCATATAAACACCATAAAAAATTAGGAGAAAACATTGTACCAAATTTTTGAGAAACTGGAAGCCTTATATGGGAATTTTGGTGGGCATATAAGAGTAGTGAAAGTTGAGAATATAAGTTTGGGAGGATGATGACTAAATAATAATGTGGCCCTTGGGACGGTTTTTTTACTGACGATTAACTACTCAATGCTATGATTTCAAGAAAAAGGGTATTTCATTGGGAGTGAAGTCTGGAGAAGAACTCGAAATGATATGGAAATAGTTGTTATGTTGAACAACATTGATAATCATATGACTTATATTGTCATATGAAAATGTTGTGCATATGTATTTCCTAAAAGTATTCAAATATCTAAAATACAACTTTTTTTGACTATGTGATCAAAGAAGATGTGACAATATAGTCTAATAGATTCGATTAACACTACCCCCCCCCCCCCCTCTGCACACCCCATGCACCCCCTACACACCCCCTTGCACCCTCCCCCTACCCCTTATAGACCCCCTACCCCTTGGACCCTCCTCCTACCCCTGCACACCCATTGCACCCTCCCCCTGCGCCTTGAAACCCCCCTACACACCCCTTGAATCCTCCCCCTTCCCCTTTCACCCTCCCCCTTCCCCTACAGACCCCCCCTGCACCCTTCCCACTTTCCCTGCACCCCCTTCCCCTACCCCAGAAGACCCCCCTGCACCCTCCCCCCTTCCCCCTGCACCCCATATGCACCCTCCCCCCTACAACCTCCCCCTTTCTTCAGGTATACGATTTCTCTCGCTTGGCCCAGCTCCATGGTTCTCTACTATACCATTACCACCTACTATTGTGCATGAGGAATCACCCTCTATTAGTATGATATCATAATGTTATAAAATGTAATCTTATTCCTATGATATCTTAAATGAGTTTGATAATATTTTAGGAGATTATAATGAGATGAAACAAGAGTTAAAATATACTAATAATGAGTTTAGAGAACTTAATATGTCCTCTATTCCCATGGTTTATTTTCACAAGTTTCTTGTGTTAACGACTACCCAAAAAAAGATGATTAGGAATATCCAATCATTCCCTCCTATTCAAAAAGTTGTTTTTGAAGTAAGTTTCAAAGATCATAAAGATGTGAATGGTTTAGTTAGATATTTGAAGGATGTTTATCCTACTAAGTCTGAGTTCAATGATATTGGTGTTATGGTTATATCTCAAAGGTACATGTTCCAAAATGTTTCAATGGTGAGATTATACATGTCTAAAGATGTTCTCGATGAGGTTATGTCTTTCTGGACTAAAATGAAGGGAATCGTAAACACTTTATAATGTGTTGTATTAATCTAGTTTTAGTTCACTAAAAGGTTTCAAACCTATATAACTTTCACATCAGAACCATAAGTTGTTCTAGTTTTTTAGAGTGGAGTTGATCAATTTCTCTCAAAATTGAATTATGTATCCTTAAAGATTCAGTCCCTATAGTTTTGAACAATATTGCTTATGAAATATTTCAAGAGGAATATTATGGGTGAGTTCCATGATACTAGAGAAGATGTCAGGAAGCTTGTAATCAGAACTAATAGATCCATAAAATTAAGTGGTGGTCTTTTATGATGAATTTGAAGTTAATTTTAATGAGATCATGAATTTCTCTAAGGTTGATCTATGTATAGTTTTTAGATCTCTTGTTCATGTATCCTGAAACTGCTATCATTTGTTAACCTCTTTGAACAAGGTCTATAAATAATTTCAGTTGATATTTTTATATTCCTCCTTGAAAAAGCTAGTGGTTATTAGAAAAACATTTTTTAAAACCATAAAGAAATTATGGAAACATGTTTTTAAAACAATCAAGAAATTATAGAATTCAAATTATAGGTATTGATAGAGGTAATCTACCTCAACATCATGGCGTGTTACTTTTGACGATGACAAATCGAATCTTCCTTTTTTCCACTTGCACGCATATGAAACTTCACATATATATAAGGACACCTATCCCCTATGTACATATTTTCACGGCCAAATATGCACAAGGAGGTCCTTAGATATATGTTAATACTTGTATATACCCCTTTACACTTATACATGTATGCATTTTTATATCTATATAAAAGCACACCTAACCACAATATATATATTGATACTGCCATGAGTGAATATATATAAAGGGAGATATTATATATGTATATGCCTACCTATGCATACACATGTATTCCTTCGTCAACGGCGAGTCAAATCCACCTAAACAAAATCTAAAATGCACTGAAAAAATATAAGGAATCCGAAAATCAAAAATGCCCTATTTAAAATTGGGCTAAATAATAATAAAAAGAATAAACCATACCCAAATCCGATGTTGAACTCATTGTCATCGATGGTGGTGGATAAAAATGGCCTCATCATAAGAAACCACCTATAAGAAAATAGTGGGAAAGATGAGATATAACGAATTCTTATATATATGTGATCAGTGTGTTAACTGTGCATGATAAATGATACATTAATCCATAACCATAAATGAACAAATAATATTGAGATTGATATGTAAATCCCAATACTAAATAACATGATCATTAATAAAACTCTTTATTTTTAAAAAATAACCTTCAATTTCCTAATCAAAAATCAACAATCACCAAAATATGGGAATAAAGTAAACATCCATTAGCACTTAAATACAGGAAATAGGGATTAGACAATGTTCATAACCTAGAAAATCCATTCATTGAATGTATACAATACCTAATACTCTTCATGCGTATATTCTTCTTGATTTTCTAAATTGAAACCTCATTTTTTAGCATGTTCTTCTCCAGGAATTATCCTTTATTTTTAGTTTATATAAGTTTATCAATTTTATAATGTAGATAATTTCCATTCTTTTATTCTTACTCAATCCCCCCATACCACCCCCACCCAGCCCCCTAGCCTGCACTTGCCCCCCAACCGCTGAGCTAACACCATCCCCCCTAACCCCCCCCCCCCCCCACACCAACCTCGCTAACCACCCTACACCACCCTCATTCCCCTATACTAGCCTCCCCACCAAACCAGTCCCCTACCCCCAAAACTAGTCCTTCCTCCCCCTACACCACCACCCCCAGCCCCCTCGCTTGCACCAGCCCCCAACCCCCCTAGCCAGCACCAGCACAATCCCCCAAACCCCCCACACCCCTGAACCAGCCCCCTAAAACCCCTTCATGACCCCCACCCCTTCCCCTATACTAGCCTCCCCCCCAAACAAGTCCCCTCCCCCAAAACTAGTCCCCCCCCAGACACCAGCCCCTAGCCTGCACCATCCCCCCAACCCCGTAGCATGCACTATCCCCCACCCCCCCAATTCCCTCTACTTATATTATGTTATAAATTTAAATGTGAGATAACTTGTTCTTCTTCCTAATGGTATAATTTTTAACGTATTTGGAGATTACCAAATAAGTTTTATAGTCACCCTTTACTTGGGATCTTTGGTTCCTTCGCAGATGTTGTGTACCGAGATATATGTATAGGCATGGTGTCGTTCTTCTCTAGTGATGCATCATAAAGTTTAGGATTTGATCATGGTTCTGGTTTGGGTTGATGTCTATGCTGATGCCACATCAGTGTCATTGAGTTCTTTTTTTTTCATGTATGTGTCGTATTATTTATTTTATTTCATCCACAACTCTGATATTACATCTAGTTTGGCTTGTATTTTATTTCATTAAATGCATCATATAGAACTGTTTTTATTTGTTTCATATTCAGTAGGTTATTCTAATCTCTAGGAAAGTCATCCCCCAATGATCTAGTATTCCCCTGGAACATATTTATAGAAGATAACCTCATCATCTTTGAGGACTCAATTACACTATCATCCTTGTTCAAATTATATTTTATTGAATTCCTTCTTATACTTTTGTTGGGCTTGTTTATATTGATCGATAAATAGTATGAGTGGTCACCCGAGTACACTGTTATTGAGAGTGAGGATCTATCTCTAGGAACATTGGGATATAGGATCACCCAAAAAGAGACTAAAAATAGAGTTCTATTTTCCAAGCCTAACCATATTCACCCACCCTCACTTTGGAGGTGTGGTTTCACTACTTGGGTGCCTCTATCTAGTTCCATATTGATCAACTTCGTATTCTATTATAGGGTTGTGGGTTATTGTTCACCGAGCCACTAGTCCACCCATTTTATCTCTCTAAGACCTCCATGGCCTTGTAACCTTCCTCTTACATTGACTTATCAGCCCCTATCCATATTCTAACTGAAATCAGTGCCTAGACAAGCCGACACTATATTCAAATTCCTGTTTATTTCAGCAGCCTAACTTCCCAACATGAGTATTTGTTGGCATACCAAAGCAAGGGGAAGGGACATGCCACCAAAAAAGGTGAAGAGAACTGCTTATTTTAACCATAATACCCAAAACAGAACATATTTTTAGATTATAAAGGTACATAATGAGTAGCCCTCAACATAAACTCTGACACAGACCACAACTACATTGTCGAGTTCCCTAGTAGTATATGAGCAAGCTGCACCCGATACCCCATATTAGACTCGCCTTATTTTAAACCAACCCAATCTAGATGGGTAGTTAGTTGCCACCTTGGTTTCACATTATCCATAATACGTAACTATTCATTCTATTGATAATACCATCAATCTAAAGTATCTCTCTCCCGATGAGAAGGATACTCATATGGAAAACACAAGACAGGGAGACTGTAGATGTGAACCTAGACTCTTCGGATCTTCCTACTCCACAATTTTTATCTATTTTGAAATTAACATGTGTTGGATATGTATAACTTTACACTTTTGTTTATCGTTTGGTTGTTTTATAATCATTTAATGAACATATAGGCAAATTTTTTATCAACCACTTTTTTGTATGCATCACAGTTTATCTTTGTTGACTTCCCCACTTTAATGTAATAGAATTTTATGACTGTGGACTCGCATCCCCTTGCTCAAAACGGAAAATAGGTTTCCAACCACACCATATTCATTTTTTATTCACCACAAGCTCTACATATCCCAGGAATCCATACATGGCATTATGAACATTATGGTGTGAGCATCTCAGAACAGCGAAATGAAATTAAGTGAATCCTAATGAACACCCAATGGGTCATACGAATTGGAATATAACTCAAGGATACAAGGATATAAAATCATTCACTAATCCCCAAAACTGACCAAAACCTAAAAACATAAGGATATGGGTCCTCACAAGAATGGTTTACAAACATTACGTTCAATAAACTGAAAATGGTCAATAATTTACTCTCCACTTTGAAAATTAGCAAGATCCATCAATAAGAAAATGACTACCCTTGAATATAATCACTCCCCTTTAACATGATACCTTTTGGGGAGGCATGATTTAATCAAATAAAAACATATACCACACTTTGTCTTGTTTTTAAAATAACATCCAATGGTCCCAAGCTACATGATGGGACAAAACCCATAAATCACAAGAAAACATGGAAACCCATATTCCAAAAATCACATTTATTTAAAAAACACTACATTCCTAAATAAAAAATATCCATTTTATGATAACTCAAATATTTTTAGAAGCATAAAACCATTTGGAAAAAATTTTATTTCTTTTAAAATTCAAATTTTCATAGGGAGTTACAAAAAAATTTATCCTGATTTTAAAAACCACTAATTCCCTTAAAAATAAATAATCAGCTTGAATGATCAAATACCATTCTCTAATCTGTTTTCCAAACAATTCAGCCACAATTAATTTTTGTTTAAATTATTAACCACATCTTTATCATCCACTGAAAACAAAAAATATTTTTTGGAACACATCCCAAGGGATCATAAATTATCATACATTTGTATAGCCAATGATTTTTATAAGTAAAACAATTTCCAGATTCGATAACCAAATCAACCAGTATAAAAAAAGAAATAACAACTGGGAATAGAATTTCCATTTTTATAAGCAACAAAAATGGAGTAACCCCCAAACTAGAAATATTTAATGAAATTAAAAACCATTTTGCAGACAATAATAAATTTATCATTTCAAACCGAATAAACTTTCAATAAAAAACTCATATTTTATTGAAAATGGTTTTAACAATCACATGAAAATGGGGAATCAAAAAAAATCCATGTAAAAACCAATTTACATCGTCAATATAAAATAAGAACCACCTTGAATGAACTACATGTGCATTAAATTTATAAAGGGTAGTATAAGAATATAGAGAAATAGGATACAGAACCATGATTTACTAAGCCATGCATTTAGATACATTATGGTCCATTTATCTAAAATTCTCTACAATGTCATTATAGTTGAGTGTTTGTTCACTTCCATGTTTATCCAACCACGTAAACTAACATAATTCCATCAAAAAAAAATTTCCCATCACAAAATTTAATCTAAGACCTAAGGTAACTCACACAATACAAATGAGGATTTTCACATCATCACAAGAAATCATGTGAAATTACAAATTAAAAACTCAAACCCAACTAACCGTGGAAACTCATGTGTCATTATGAAGGGTGGATACTAAGAACCCACTCATGACCAACCACCAATGTCCTAATGTCAATCCCAACTAAATCATACCCAATTTACACAAATAACAAAAGATAGAATGGAGAACCACGGTCCCTATACTGAATCATAGGATCTAATACCATTTACAATGAACTGTAATAGAGATACCATTTTAATAGACACATAAACTAACCCACCACTTGCTCAATGGGGGTTCCTGATACGCCCAATCTAGATAGTAGTACATGGGTACTAAGAAAACCCTTTTGGGAATGATTTCCCCCATGAGTATTAATGTGAAAATAAAAAATAAATGGAAAAAAATAATAAAAAATCCTTACAAACATAGTATAAGAAAATATCCATAAAAGGATATAGATTCAACTGAAATATAACAATGTGGAAGCATATACATGAAAATAATAGGATAAAAAAGACCGCTACAGCAATCAAAAATGAAAATAGACAGAGAAATAGAACCAAAAGAGTTTTGAAAACACAACCTATGAAATCTGATCTCTCATCACTACCCCCTCGTCTATTCATAAATAAACCAAAACCAATGAACTGAAATAGACCACAAATTTCACCCAAAATTATTAGAAATGCTAAAAAAATACTTAAGGAAACGTACCTAAAGTGAAATAAAGAATGCTAGAGGAGGGGAGCTCAGTCACGAAGAGAGGAAGTTTGATCGTGCAGATGACAAGGAGCTCGATCACGAAGACAGAAATAACTGGACAACACACCAAAAGTAGGAGGAATTCCCAAAGAATGTGTGAGGGATGGGGGAACCGAAAATGGAGAAGTCGATGAAGGAGGGAGGGCCCTCAAAGGAGAAGCCAGAGAGGATATGATGGGGGGAATCGATCGGTTGAATATCTACTGAGGATAAGGGTTTTGGGAGAGAAAATCTCGAGTGCGAGGGTGGGAGAGGAGATTGTGAGCACGAGTGTGGGAGAGGTGAGCAGAAACCCGAGTGCAAGGGTGGGAGAGAAAAATTAGATAGAGTTGTTGGCACTAGGGATAATCTCTTCAGGGTTTTATTTTACCTATAGCCACAGATAAATTAATGTGTTTCTATTGATCTGTGGCTATATGTTATTTTTCTAGTTGTGTACTCTTGATAGATTATAAACATATTCGAATTAATTATTGGAAATATTTAGTATTCAAATTGAATCTGAATTTTGTGGCCATGCAATGACAATGAATTTTTATTAAAAGGATATCATGGAGCTTGTAACTAGAGATGAGTGGGCATCAACAAGATGAAACTATCTTCCTTTAAAGTTTATTATCATAAATATTTCAGTTATTTTATTTAATGAAACATTATTCTTATGTTTTTTTGTATTAGGTATCTTTATAAATTTTATAAAAATAATGATATTAATTGTTTATATTGATTTATAGGCCCACAATTTATTTCACGAATAAAGAGTATAACAACTTATGTAGAATGAACCATTTATATTAATGAAATACTTAAATATAATAAAATAATTTATTGTTGGAAGCTTATTTATCATTAAGAGTGTGAAATGTACATCTCATAACATTTTATATCTCTTAAGATAATAAACACTAACAGTATATTTTTTCATTATATTAGTGTCCATTGGATGTTGGGTGTTTTTTTCCAAGATATAATACACTTTTTTAGCTATTATATATCCATGGGGATGTGTGAGATAATATTTAGAAAGTATTAAAGAAATATGTTTTAGTATTTGAATACTGGTATATTTTATCATGGAATTTTAATTTATTTTATTGATATTATATTCAAATATGGAATGGTGATTTTTTAGTGACATAACAACAAAGAATATCACAAAGATCAAATATGTTAAGAAAAAATGTGACTTTTAATTTACAATTACTATATTTTGTTTGTAAGTAATTAAAATGATATTTTGTATCGAAATTTTTTTAAGAAAAATTCATAAACACGAATGATTATATGAATATTGATAGTATTTTCTATGATTTATTTTTGAATTAATTTTAACTGGAACACCTTTAATGTTCGATAAGGTAGATTTGTTTTTCAAATATCTACTTTAAAATTTCATTCATTTTATTCATAATCACAGTTAAATGATTTCTTTTAATTTTTTAGATTTTGGATGACACATAGACTTACAATTGACATGATATAAGAAACATAAAAAATTGAATGGGTGAATTATTTCATAGGGAAGATTGGGTTTATGTTTATTTTGTCTATATATTTTAATGTTTAACATTCAAAAAGTTATTCTTGAGCCACTATTACTGTTATTTTTTTGATTCTAGTATGTTGGTGTAATACTAGGGGATTGTATTTATTAAATCTCATTAAAAGAATTTTTTTTCTATTTTGGTTATGAAATAACTAATGTGATAAATTTTCTTCCATGGTGATTTGTATATAATTTATTTGGAAAATGTTTTAGACAAATTTTTTTAGGATGGATTTTTCATAACTAACATGAAAAAATAAATTAAAGATTTATGACATTAGGTTTTTTATTAAAACTAATGTGGTAAAAGGGGTACGATGTTGGTTATTATATATCCTACGTGGTAAACAAAATTGAAATTGAAATTTTTTGGAGATGGTTTACCACATCAGTTATTTAATAACAAACATGGTAAACTACAACAAAAAATGATTTTCAGTTGGATATTTAATATTGGTTTTTCGAAAAACTAATTATGAAATAAAATAAAATATATCTTATCATGTTTTTTATTGGAAAATTAATACGATAAAGTATTTATATTGTTGGTTTTATAAAAAATCTGACATTATAAGTTATTTATCAAATTATTTTTTCAAAATCGATGTGATAAACCTCCATAATATTTTGTATTGACATTGTTTGTTATTTTTAAATGATTTTAAAAACATATTTATAAATATTGTTAAGATAACATCATGTACTAACCATTATTATAAAAACCTGATGTTAAAACACATTTTTCAATAGTGATGGTGTGATTGGTATGACTCAATGTTTGTATTTTTGGTATAAAAATTATATTTCTATTACGAACATGTTTCACTCTCTAAAAAACTATAAAAATAGTTGAATTTACTTGTTATTTTCAAAAAATGATCTCTATATTATTGTTATGTTTATGAATCATCCACATGTCAATCAGACACATAGTGCGACTGGTTTGTATCAATGTGCATGTTTTTTTAAAATAGATATTTTATTTCAGTACACATGTCACATACTTAGAAAAAACACGTGTACTGTTTTGATACTTAAAAATGATGTATAAATTATCTGTGATGTGTTTGAATCAACCAAACACTGTAATCTGACACACACTATGTCTAGTATGACTCAAAGTTTATGTTTTCAGTTTATAAGTGAAAATTTATTAAAGAATTGTTTTATATTTATGTTCAATTTTTTGGTAGTATTAAAAATATATGATTTATTTTTTTTATTGGTAAACTATTTTCCTTGATCTTGAGTGGTTTTTTTGTAAATATATAGCATGATCAAACTCTTTTGAGAGGGGATCAGGGTCCAAAGTTAATGAAATAAAATTTTTTTGAAATTATTTTATTTTTGTGATAAATAATTCATATTAATGTAATTTCATAAACTCATGTTTGAAATGTTTGAAGTATAGTGTTTTATTATTATAGATCTCACTATTAAATGTGATATAAATTGGATTTATTAGTGTTAAAAAGTGTTGTTATAAGGCACATCATATTTCCATTATAAAAATAGAAATTATTAATGATTCATATTTTAGTGCTATATCAAAAGCACTGGTAAAGGAACTTTTTATCAGCACTTTTTAGCCTTATAAAGGCCGCCTTTATCAGTTATTTTTTAAAGAAAATAAAATTTTAAAAATATATTATCAATCACCAACCTCCCCTACCCACACCAACTCTAAAATACACCCATTTTGCAGTTATCATAATGACCCTTTATCAGTAATTTTCATTTCTTATCATCTTTTTCACCTGCGTGCTCTCCTAAAATCAATCTTGTGTACTGCCCTATAAAATTGGAACACCTCAACCAAAACCCCAATCTTATTTTATAAGATATTAGATAGTATTTATATTTATTTATATATATTTATGTAAATATTTTTATTCATATAATTATATAATTATTTTTAAATTAACATATATAATAAATGACTTTGTGTGTGTAACAGCCAGCCCCTCACCCACTGTCTTGGTAAAAGGTAGGTTTGCGACAATCCCATATGTGACATCCCCAAGACACCAAAGATAGTAATAAATTCCATGTGATTCATAATATATCAGGGTGCGGGATAAATATTTTCTATTTGAAAATAAAACAAATGAACAAGACAACCATAACAACAACTACATTATAATGCATGGGTAAAACTAAATACAAATCAATATAAATAAAACCAAACCAAACCATATCAGAGAAAAATACAGAAACCATGGACAACATAAACCAAATACACGAAAGACAGCAAGTGAAAACTCCCAAACTACTCCATGATCCAACCCCACATGACTGACCCAAGGTATCAAGATGTATCACTAAATATATAGGATACCTTACCATTACATTTATATTGATATACCACATCGCTAAACACAAAAATGTGACCAAGAAGGTGTGATTATAAAACTCATTAGGTTTTTCTAAATTACTTCCCAACTCATGCCACTATTATAGAACATGTCATCACATTTATGTAAAATAGTTTAATATAATTTTAATCAGTTTCTATAAAATTTTAAACCATAATATAGGAAAAAAATTTTCTTTATAAATTAGTCAAACAAGTCTTAAAACCATTTCTCAAATCCCATTTTTTATACCCATTCCACAAATACACACACCCACACATCCCCACATCCACACACGCATGTGTAAGTGATAGTTCCATTCTTATGTGTAGTCTCTTATTGATCTACCAAGTCATCACCAGGTAACCATAACAATGTGCCCCAATGGCACATGCCCCTTCGATAGGGTCACATCAATACGAATGAACTCATTCCAACCAGGTATTCTAAACAACAATTACAAACCAATCATTTGATGAAATTTCACTAAAACATTCCTTTTATTGAAAACACTTCCACTAACCTTTTTCAATCTATCAAAAGAAAACCTTATTATAGAATAAATTTTTTAATATCACGAAACACATCACTTTCCACAAACCAACAAATTTTTATAATATTACTAAAGCATCAGTAAAGTAGTTTAAATCAAATCGAAAATCAATTTAACAATTGAATTCAATCCATTAAATTAATTTGAAACAATGCCATAAATTTTGAATCAATAAAAGTTGAGAGAGAATTCACATAACTCTAAAACATGGAAGAATATTAAGAACTACCCAACAACATCAAAACATGACTTAAAACTCCTAGAACCAACATTAGATATTGTTCCATCAAACCAAAAATATCATATCTAATCATGATTAGCATCACACAACATAGATTTATCGACAAAGGACAATATCCTAGATACCAAGAGAGGGAAGATGAAAAAATATAAGGAAAATGCTGAAGAATGGGAACTTACTGATGAATAGAGGCCTCCAACGCATATAGATTTTCATGGTTAGACAAAATATTCTCCAACCACACCATTCTTAAATGTTTAGTCTTTCATGGTCTCTCATTGGCAGTTGCATGATTTGGCCAAACCGTGCACCTAATCATATTCCTATATAGTTCCCACTGTTTCAATTGAACAGTTTCTTGGAGATGTTTAATGGTTTTTAATAACTGTTTTAAAACCATTCACCTCTAAAAAGGAATAGAAAATATGATAAAAAAACTCCAAACCACCCAATACATAACCCAAACATTTTATCTTATAAATATACATGAATAGAGGGTATAGTACTTGGAAATGGGGGTTATACATTGTCCTCATGATTAGCCTTTCCAATGGTAGAAAAGAGAAAACCACCATTTTCCTTAATGAGTTTAGATCATTACTCAACCATTTAGTTGTCACATTCCCATATTTCTTATAAAATCATACCATGTTTACAAAAGACCCCCACTAGAATACTTTTTTTCTAACACAATACTTTTATTTCCAATCCAAAATCTATATCGACAAATGAATCAACATAGCATCTAAATCTAGGTCAATGTGATCCCATAAAATCACATGGTCATGATCAGGTCAATGCTTCATTAATAGAGATGCATTATAATGACCCATACATTACATACATTGTTAGTACTTCAAAATTGAAGTGCACTTATTACAACATATAACAAAACCATTAAAGGACCGTATAGGTATATTGTCTTTAGAAACTGGGAAACATAAACAACTGGTTCATAAAGCATCTACATTGCCTCCCATTTATTTAATCATATCTAGAGTCCCTTTTGGCATATCCTACTTAATAACCTTATTCCTAACCTAGGGAAAGAAAACATACAAAAGGGTGAGCTCAAATGATCAGTAAGGGTAAACAAAATAAATATCAATCACATCATATTCATAAGAACATAACATTTTGGAAATCTTAACCTGCAAAAGAGATCATAATTTTATAACATGGGATAAATCATAGTAGTGAAATGTAATCCCAATAATCATAACTTAAAACATGAAGCTTTGTGGCATACACACATAATCATAGAGAATAATTTCTTATTTTTCAAGACTCATTTCCAAGACTCTCTTAGTAGACAAAGTCCATTTCTGAACCGAGTTCATTCCTCGTTTCAGTCCTGTTTCACTGAACTAGTTTAACCTGCCGTTCTAGCCATGTCTATCTCATGAGATATAAAATCTTTATCCAATTAATTGGAGGGAGATATAGGTCCCACCCATCTCATAATGATACCATTCTTATGTGATCCACAAAATCAAAAATCATACATCATTGCATAACCCATGTAATAAAAATGGGAATCTTAAACATCATGACATCATAACATATTCCATATAAGATAAAAGGACATCATAAAAATAATTCCATCATAACATAATAAAATCAATGTAAAAATAGGGATAGAAACAGAACCCCATATTATCTTAGATGGAAAATAATTTTGATAAAACACACGAACTCCATTCTTGAGGAAAATATCCTTTCTACTTCAAAAACATTTTTCCTTTCATAACATGTCATACAATTATAAACTAAAAGAATTTGATAAAAAATAAACTTGAAAACTTGTAAAGGAAGCTTCTTGGAAATAATGTTTTAAAAATCCATTCATGCCGTATAAGCTAAAAAACATTCTTCGTACTTTTGTCGGAAAAGTCAAAAAGTACCTCGTACAAAAAACGACAAAAGATTCCTTTCATATCATTTGCTAAAAACTCACCGAAGGGTAAAATTGGGTTTAAACAATTGTAGGTGGATGGAAATAATATTACATATTGAGGAAACATGGATGTGGATGATAAAATACACCCCAGTAAATACCAAAGTATAAACAATCTTGGATAAAAATGAGATTGTGATATTTTCCCTTACCTTATGTCTGATTTACTTCGTAAGTGTCCGAACCTCTTATATAATGATTTAAATAATGTCATTTCCTTATTACAGAATCATTATAATTGTTATGATATCATATATGGTCATATTCTTATCTTATTATTAGTAATATTTCATTGATACTTGTTATTCGGGTGTTTATTAATTTTTGTTCTTATGCGTGTTTTGTCAAATAAATTCTTATTCTTATTTTTAGGTTATATATACCTCATTTCCAGAATGGTATTAGTGTAATATTTATCATATTTATTCACTCAATTAATTTATGTAATCATTATGAAATGAAAATCATGTAGAACAACTCGTATCACATCGTGGAGACAGTATTCCGTACGTACACACGAGCGATGATATCGTTCCCATGATCGTGGAATTGTATTGAAGTGTATTTATACTATTTCAGAATCAATATAAATTTAAAATAATCATATATATTCATTATTTACACCATTATACCCATCCAAGTATGGTGGTTATGGAAAATACAATACACCACGGTGTGGAGAGGGTATTCCGTACGTACGCACGCGCGATGATTTCGTTTTTCATAGGATGGATATATGGTGAAATAGGGTTGTTTCATACTTATAATAAAATATCATTATATGATTGATACTGATGCTATTAATTTATAATGAAACAACTAAAGATGAAGAAGTGTAAGAAGAAATAAATTTGAAAGAATCGGTAACAGACATTACCTCTTCTTTGATGCGCTTCTTTGAGACCTCCTTTTAGGGCACTAAAATTGGTCTTTGAAGAAGACCAGGACCTCTAGTATGTTTCTAGGGAAGTGGAGAGGAGAAATTGGCAGGGGTTTTCCGAGCATGAAGGCTCAAATTAGTGTGAGGAAGAGAGGGAGGAGGTGCCCTTTTATAAAGGAGGAGAGGGGAACCTTTGGAAAAACTAAAAATATTATTTTATTATAAAGCCATATTCGGTTTTAAATAGCTCCAAATTGATTTATTTCGAAGCTAATGTGGGGATGGGTCGAAATACTCTCATCCAATATAATTTGGACATGTTTAGTTTACTGTTTTAACATTATCATTTAGATTTAACTTTAATTTAGATAATTTTACTTTTACCATGTCTTTTTGTGTTCTTACACTATAAGGTTAATAAACATACTATAACAAGCTAAACGAACCCCAAGTTGTTTATTATTAATATATATAACCTTATCCAAGTAATTTGGCTGAACCTTATATTTTTAGGAATAAAATAACAATTAATAATATAATATTTGTTTTAAAAACTATTTTATGTCAATTTTGACAATATTTAGTAATTGGTTTTTTTTAAAAATCATAACATAATGATTAGTGAGAAAAAAGTTAATTAAATCAATACTGACATGTAATATTAACCTAGAAAATTAGTGTAATTCATAAAAAGTCCCAAATTACATTTATTTGAGTATTTATAACATCAATTATGTCAATTTTTCATTAATAAGATAAATACTGCATCATCTTTGTGTCATAAATAAATTAACTTATTTAATGTCTAAAAATTAAAAATAAAATACCATTATGTAGGAAATATTTTTAGATTTCTAATGAATATTTATAGTCTAATTTATCTTATGTATAACCCTATATTAAAATTTATTTACTTATTAAACATTGATTTTAACTATTTTAACCCTTCTTTAAATAAATTAATAATAAATGTCCTAATCTAATCCAAGTGGACCTAAATGGTCATATTTTAATCCTAAGGTTGGTTTTGGTCGAATTAAACTTATCCAATAGAATTAGGACATGTGTTATGGTAATAATAATATCATTTTTACCCTTAATTAAACTATCTACTTTTAACCGTGGTAAATAAAAGTAAAAAGTTACTATTCACCAAAAAATATTTTCATCTCATTGAACCACATTTTACTTACTGACATCAACCGTGTCTCTAGGATTTTTGAAATTCCACTCACAGAAGCGGTAAAAATATGTTTTATGTAAATTTGCAAATTCTCTTATGAGGTGGGTAAAAGACGATGAAAAGTTCAATAAAATTTTTATATATCTAAAATTATTATAAAATTAATCCAATGAATTAAATTGAACTTGTATAGGTATTATGTATCAATTTTGACATTAAATAAATTTAAATAAAATAAATAATTATTTAAATAAAAAGTCGGTTTTTAAATAGTAACCTAGTGTTTTTACTATTCATCCAAAATTGAAAGTTTCCAGAAAAATACCAAAATTTCACCCTAGGATAATTTCGATATTCTGAATCCAAAAACGAAGTCCATTTTGAAAATTAAAATATACAAAATTTCAAAAAGTGGTTATTACTATTCATAACGGCTAGTTTTAATAATATTTTAATAGCATATCGTTGTTTAGTGAAACTCGGTATTGCATACGGCACAAGCTATCAAGGAAGGTCGTGATTGAATGTAAAGAAAGCCAAGATAGTGTTGTGTGTAGTGAAAGAGTCCTTTGATGATTTATATAAAATAAAAACAAAATATTTCTTATAAAAGTCTCGGGTGTTACATTCTACCCCCATTAAAATGAATATCTCCCTCAAAATTCATCACTTGTAACAAACAGATGAGGATACCTCTCCCACATCATATCCTCAAGCTCCCATGTAGCTTCTTCTAATTGGTGGTTATTCCATAAAACTTTCACCAAGCGAGTGGTCTTGTTCCATAGGACCTTTTCACTATGATCGAGAATCTCTATCGGCTGTTCTTTATAAGAAAGATCTTGTTCCAGCGGTACAACTTCTGAGTTGAGTACATGTGAACGATCAGGTATGTACTTTCTCAGGATAGATACAAGGAACATATCATGAACTTGAGAGAGATTCGGTGGAAGTGCCAATCAGTAAGATACCTTCCCAACACGATCCAGTATTTCGAAAGGACCGATACACCTAGGGCTTAGCTTTCCCTTCTTTCCAAATCTCATTACTCTCTTCCAAGGAGATATTCATAAGAACACTTTATCACCCACTTAAAACTCTAAGTCTTTTCTTTGGTTGTCGGCATAACTCATTTGTCGACTCTAAGCTGCTCTTATGTTTTGTTGAATAGATCTGACCTTTTCTTCCATCTCATCAACAAGATCAGGTCCTAATAGCTTTCTTTCCCCAACTTCATCCCAACAAGTTGGAGTCCTGCATTTCTTTCCATAGAGATCTTCATAAGGAGCCATTTGAATACTAAAGTCAAAGATATTATTATAAGAAAATTCCACCAAAGGTAGGTGTTGAGCCCAACCCCCATTGAAATCCATAGAGCAAGCTCTCAACATATCTTCTAGAGTTTGAATTGTCCTCTCAGACTGACCATCTGTCTGAGGATGATAAGTAGTGCTGAAACTCATCTTTGTATCCATAGTACGCTGAAGACTTCTCCAGAACATTGAGGTAAACCTTGTATCCCGATCATATATAATAGAAAGTGGTACTCCATGCAATCTTACCACTTCCTTTAAATATATCCTGTCAAGCAGATCCAGAGAGAAATCCTCTCTAATAGAAATGAAGTGTGAAGACTTTGTATGACGATCAACTATGACCCAGATAGCATTATTGCCTTTGGATGTTTTAGGAAGTCCTGTGACAAATTCCATAGTGATGTTTTCCCATTTCCATTCGGGTATGGGTAATTGTTGTAACATCCCCTTAGGCTTCTGTCTCTCACCTTTAACTTGCTGACAAACCAAACATCGAGAGACATATTCGGCAACATCTTTTTTCATTCCATCCCACCAGAAGTACTCTTTCAGGTCCCTATACATATTCGTGCTTCCAGGATGAATAGAGAAAGAAGAAATATGAGCCTCATCCAGTAGTTCCTTCTTTATTTTGGGGATGGGAGGAACACAAACCCGATTCCTGAACTTTATTATCCCATCACAATCAAGTTTGAATTCATAAACATTTCTCACCTTCTTTTGTAACTCTACATCTTTTTTCTGTGCCTCGTTAATCTTCACATGTATAGATGGTTGAACATTCATTTGAGAAAGATACGATTTTCCCCTTTCATTATAATTCCAAGACCCATCCTTTGTAAATCAATAAATATTGGATCTTTTGTGATCCTCATCATGGATAAACTGGCATGGTCTTGTCGACTTAATGCATCTTCCACCTTGTTTTCTTTCCCATGGTGGTAATGAATTGAGTAGTCGTAATCCTTAATCAGCTCCAGCCATCTTCTTTGGAACATATTCAGCTCCTTTTGTGTGAAAATATACTTTAAACTTTTATGATCAGTATAAATATCACACCTTTCTCCATAAAGATAATGCCTCTAAATCTTTAATGTAAACATTACCGCAGCTAACTCTAAATCATGAGTTGGGTAATTTTTCTCAGGTATTTTCAATTTTTGTGAGGCATAATCTATCACCATATCATTTTTCATAAGAACACAACCCAATCCCTTCTTGGATGCATCACTGTAGATCACAAACCTTTCTTCACTACAAGGAAGTGTGAGTACAGGTGCACTGGATAACCTTATTTTCAACTCCTTGAAATTTTCTTCACATTCCTCCATCCACATGAACTTAACTCCTTTTCAAGTCAACCTGGTGAGTGGATTAGATAATCGTGAAAAATCTTTCACTAAACATCGGTAATATCCAGCCAAACCAAGAAAACTTCGGATCTCAGTTACTATTGTTGGCCTCGACCATCTTTCAATAACCTCTATTTTTGCTGGATCTACGGATATCCCCTCTTTTGAGATTATGTGACCCAAAAATGAAACTTTTTGAAGCCAAAATTCACACTTGGTAAATTTGGCATAAAGCTTTTACTTTCACAGAGTCTTCAATATAATTCTCAAGTGATATTCATGTTCTTCCTTGCTCTTTGAATATACCAAAATATCATCTATAAAGACTACCACAAACTGATCAAGATAGTCTCTAAAGACTCTACTCATCAGATCCATGAAGATAGAAGGGGCATTAGTAAGACCAAATGGCATCACTATAAATTCATAGTGTCCATACCTTGTACGGAAATCCATCTTTGGTATATCCTCCCTTTTTACCCTTAATTGATAATAACCTGAATGAAGATCAATCTTGGAAAAGTATTGAGCTCCGCATAGTTGGTCAAATAAGTCATCAATGCACGGGAGAGGATATTTGTTCTTGATAGTGATCTTGTTAAGTTCTCAATAATCAATGCAGAGTCTCATTGATCCATCTTTCTTCTTAACAAACAGAACAGGTGCTCCCCTAGGTGAGGCACTAGGGCGTATGAACCCCTTATCATGATTCTCTTGGAGTTTCTTCTTCAATTCCTGTAACTCAAATGGGGATATTCTATAAGGTGTCTTTGAAATAGGTAAAGCACCCGGTATGAGTTCTATTGAATACTCAACTTCATGATTTGGTGGAAGACCCAGTAATTCCTCCGGAAAGACACCGTCAAACTTCCGTACAATGGGCATATTCTTAATCGTGAGTTTCTCACCAACCTTTTGAGATAAATAACCTTCATTTAGTGGAATCAAGACCCATAAGATGGAATAAATTCCCACTGGAAGGTTATGTTCATCCTTGCATCGATAGACGATCATAGATTGATCTGGAATATGAAATGTGAGTTCCCTTCATTTGCAATTGATATGAGCTTCATATAAAGAAAGCAAATACATGCCAAGAATCACATCAAATTTCACTATAGGAAGGATCGCAAGATTTGTAGGAAGCACTTTCCCACAGACATCAATCAGAGAAGAATTATAAACTTTTGATGCGACTGTTGTTCCATTAGGGGTTGTAATAGCTAAATCAACATCTAATTATTGAGGTAATATGGTGATACCCTTAGAAAATTCATCATTAATAAAATAGTGGGTGGATCCATAATCAAATAAAACATTTTATACTTTAGAGTGGATGGTAAGTGTACCTTTCACCACTTCGTTTTCATACTCCACATCACTGATAGAAATTGCATGTGACTTTCCTTTGTCTTTGGCCTTAAGATTTTGTTGGGGTTGACCGTCATCATCAACCCTTGGATTTGGGCATTGATTGGCATAATGTCCCATCTCCTTGCACTTGAAACATTGATGTGTAGTATGTTCATTCTGTGTATCCCATCTTTTGTTTGCATCATTAGACATCTTCTTCCCATCATTGCGGCATTCAAATGCCCGATGACCTTCCTTTCCACATTTGAACCATTGACTTATCCATTTAAGACAACTCCCTCCATGTTTCTTTCCACACTTTGAGCATAAGGGAAATCTCATCTTATTTTCAGTGTGCTCTTTAGATTTTACTTTGAATTCCATTTTCCTCTTCTTTTCAAACCCATATGACTGATGGGTTACTCCAATCTCCATCTCAACTTTGAGAGCACATCGAATGATTTCCTCGTAGCTATTGAAGTCCCTTATGGCTAATGCCCTTCGAAGAATTGGTTTTAAGACACTAAAGAATCGATCGATCTTACTCTCAGGTTGTATAATAATCCTAGAAGCGTACCTTTCAAGTCTTGTAAAATTTTCTTCATAGGTACCAATAGATTCTTCATCCTTTTGCTTTAGTTCAAGAAACTCCTTCTCCATCTTTGTTCGGAGAATACGAGGGAAGTACTTATTGAAAAATAAGTTCGTGAACTCATCCCATTACATGGACTCAATTTCATCTATTGGCCTCGTATTCTTGATAATATTCCACCATTGATCAGAATCACCTTCCAAACAATACACTACTAAGATGGCTTTATAATGTTTAGAACATTGAAGAACTGAAAATATATTTTCAGTAGTACTGATCCATTGTTCAGCAACTAATGGATCAGTAGACCCGCTGAATGAAGGTGGACGCTGTCTAATGAAGGATTCAACAGAATGTTGCTCCTTCATTTGCTCGTTTGGATGTATAGCATGATTCATAGCTTGAGAAAGTTGTGTGAGCATGGCTACAAGATTTTTCATTCCAGCTCCCATAACGTTTGGTTGCTCAGGGGGACAATCATTTCATTGCCGTCATATTCCGCATTAACACGGTTCCTTCGGGTTCCATCCATTGACTAAAACCAAGAAGAATAGTGTGAGCAACACTAATTATAATAGGAAAACCACATAATTAAGAATAAAATTTCACAGTTAAGGTATTATCCTAGGTTATTCATGGCCATTTCTAAAACACTAAGATTGTGTTCTATACTTAGACTTATCCTTAGGATTCTTACTAAGGCTTTCACATCCTAGTTTCCAAAGGATTATGATACCTTTCCTCTGATACCAACAATAATGACCCATAATTTACATACATTGTTAGTACATTAAAATTGAAGTGCACTTATTACAGCATATAACAAAACCTTGAAAGGACCGTATAGGTATAGTGTCTTTAGAAACTAGGAAACATAAACAACTGGTTCATAAAGCATCTATATTTCCTCCCATTTATTTCATCATATCTAGAGTCTCTTTTGGCATATCCTACTTAATAACCTTCTTCCTGGCCTGGGGAAAGAAAACATACAAAAGGGTGAGTTCAAATGCTCATTAAGGGTAAACAAAAGAAATATCAATCACATCATATTCATAAGAACATAATATTTTGGAAATCTTAACCTGCAAAAGAGATCATAATTTCATAACATGGGATAAATCATAGCAGTGAAATGTAATCCCAATAATCATAACTTAAAACATGAAGCTTTGTGGCATAGACACATAATCATAGAGAATCATTTCTTATTAGTCAAGACTCATTTCCAAGACTATCTTAGTGGACAAAGTCCATTTATGAACCGAGTTCATTCCTCGTTTCAGTCCTGTTTCACTGAACCGATTTAACCTGCCATTCCATCCATTCCTATCTCATGAGATATAAAATCTTTACCCAATGCATTGTAAGGAGATATAGGTCCCACCCATATCATAATTATACCATTCTTATGTGTTCCACAAATAAAAAATCATACATCATTGCATAACCCATGTAATAAAAATGGGAATCTTAAACATCATGCCATCATAACATAATCCATATAAGATAAAAGGACATCATAAAAATAATTCCATCATAACAAAATCAAATCAATGTAAAAATAGGGATAGAAATATAACCCTATATTATCTTAGATGGAAAATAATTTTGATAAAACACTTGAACTCCATTCTTGAGGAAAATATACTTTCTACTCCAACTTTTTTTCCTTTCTTAACATGTCATACAATTATAAACTAAAAGAAGTTGATAAAAAATAAACATGAAAACTTGTAAAGGAAGCTTCTTGGAAATAATTTTTTAAAAATCCATTCATGTCGTATAAGTTAAAAAAACATTCTTCGTACTTTTTTTGGAAAAGTCAAAAAGTGCCTCGTACAAAAAACGACAAAAGATTCCTTTCATATCATTTACTAAAAACTCACCTAGGGGTAAAATTGGATTTAAAAAATTTTAGGTGGATGGAAGTAATATTACAAATTGAGGAAACATGGATGTGTATGATAAAATACACCCTAGTAAATAACAAAGTATAAACAATCTCGGATAAAAATGAGATTGTGATATTTTCTCGTACCTTAGGTCTGATTTGATTCGTAAGTGTCCGAACCTCCTGTATAATGATTTAAATAATGTCATTGACTTATTCCAGAATCATAATCATTGTTATGATATCATATACGGTCATATTCTTAGCTTATTATTAGTAATATTTCATTGATACTTGTTATTCGGGTGTTTATTACTTTTTGTTCTTATCCGTGTTTTGTCGAATAAATTCTTATTATTATTTTTAGGTTATATATAACTCATTTCTAGAATGTTATTAGTTTAATATTTATCATATTTATTCACTCAATTCATTTATGTAATCATTATGCAATGAAAATCATGTAGAACGAGTCGCATCACATCGTGGAGACGATATTCCGTACGTACACATGAGCGATGATATCGTTCCCATGATCGTGGAATTGTATTGGAGTGTATGTATACTATTTCAGAATCAATATCACTTTAAAATAATCATATATATAGATTATTTACACCATTATACCCATCCATGTAAGGTGGTTGTGGAAAATAGATTACACCACGGTGTGGAGAGGGTATTCCGTACGTACGCACGCGCGGTGATTTCATTTTTCGTAGGATGGATATATGGTGAAATAGTGTTGTTTCATACTTATAATAAAATATCAGTATATGATTGATACTGATTCTATTAATTCATAATGAAACAACTAAATAAAAAGAACTGGAAGAAGAAATAAATTTGAAATAATCGGTAACAGACATTACCTCTTCTTTGAAGCGCTTCTTTGAGACCTCCTTTTAGGGCACTAAAATTGGTATTTGAAGAAGACCAAGACCTTTATGATGTTTGTATGGAAGTTTATAGGAGAAATTGGCAGGGTTTGGACGATTTTTAAGGCTCAAAGTGGTGTGAGGAAGAGAGGGAGGAGGTGCCCTTTTATAAGGGAGGAGAGGGGCACCTTTGAAAAACTAAATATATTATTTTATTATAAAGCCATATTCAGTTTTAAATAGCTCCAAATTTATTTATTTATAATATAAGGTGGGGATGGGTCTAAATATTCTAATCCACTAGAATTTGGACATGTTTATTTTACTATTTTAACCTTATCTTTTAGATTTAACTATAATTTAGATAATTTTACTTTTACCGTGTCTTTTTGTGTTCTTACACTATAAGGTTAATAAACTTACTATAACATGCCAAACGAACCCCAAGTTGTTTATTATTAATATATATAACCTTATATAAGTCATTTGGCCGAACCTTAGATTTTTAAGAATAAAATAACAATTAATAATATAATATTTGTTTTAAAAACTATTTTATGTCAATTTTGACACTATTTAGTAATGGAATTTTTTTGAAAATCATAACAGAATGATTAGTTCGAAAAAAGTTACTTAAATAAATAATAACATGTCCTATTAACCATGAAAATTAGTCAAATTCATAAAAAGTCTCAAATTACATATATTTGGGTATTTATAACATCAATTATGTCAATTTTTCATTAATAAGATAATTACTGCATTATCATTGTGTCATAAATAAATTAAATTATTTAAAATCTAAAAATTACAAATAAAATACAATTATGTAGGAAATCTTTTTAGATTTCTAATTAATATTTATTGTCTAATTTATATTATGTATAACCCTATATTAAAATTTATTTACTTATTAAACATAGATTTTAACAATTTTAACCCTTCTTTAAATAAATTAATATTAAATGTCCTAATCTAATCCAAGTGGGCCTAAATGGTCATATTTTATTCCTATGGTTGTTTTTGGTCGAATTACACTTATCCAATAGAATTATGACATGTGTTAGGGTAACAATAATATCATTTTTACCCTTAATTACCGTATTTACATTTAACCGTTGTAAATAAAAGTAAAAAGTTTCTATTCACCAAATAATATTTTCATCTCATTGAACCACATTTTACTTACTGAAATCAACCGTGTCTCTCGGGTTTTTGAAATTCCACTCACAGAAGCGGTAAAATTATGTTTTATGTAAATTTGAAAATTCTCCTAGGAGGTGGGTAAAAGACGGTGAAAAGTTCAATAAAATTTATTAATATCTAAAATTATTATAAAAGTACTCCAATGAATTACATTGACCATATATAGGTATTATGTATCAATTTTGACCATAAATAAATTTAAATAAAATAAATAATTATTTAAATAATAAGTCGGTTTTTAAATAGTAACCCAGTGTTTTCACTATTCATCAAAAATTGAATGTTTCCAGAAAAATACCAAAATTTCACCCTAGGATAATTTCGATATTCTGAATCCAAAAAAGAAGTCCATTTTGAAAAATAAAATTTACAAAATTTCATAAATTGGTTATTACTATTCATAACGGCTAGTTTTAATAATATTTTAATAGCATATCGTTGTTTAGTGAAACTCGGTATTGCGTACGACGCAAGCTATCAAGGAAGGTCGTGATTATGTGTAAAGAAATCCAAGCTAGTGTTGTGTGTAGTGAAAGATTCCTTTGACGATTTATATAAAATAAAAACTAAATATTTCTTATAAAACTCTCGGGTGTTACATGCATGATTCGAATTATGCACTGAACCAAACCTTGGTGAAATGGATAACTGATATCCCACCTCGGAAACCCATTAACGTATCTCAAAAGAGCCTATGTAATGAGGAGATAACTATCCCTTCTTCCCCAAATGAGGATTCCCAAGACTTACAGAGATTTCCAAGAACACATGATCCCTCACCTTGAAATAAAATGACATTCGATGATGATTTTCACTTTATTTATGACAATTTAGATCCATTTATATCTTCTTTCACATCAAATGAATTGTCTTCACGGTATCTTTCCCAATATTTTTTCCAACAAGTGAAGTCTCACATATTTTAACTGAACAAAATTGAGAATTTAATGGACACCCATAAAATGATTCAAAATGATCAATTTGAATTGAGGAATGATAAGTTTTTTTATAAGATAACTCCAATAATGGTATGTTCTCTTCCAACGAGCCACCAAAATACATAATTGAATCCCTAATAATGGATTACAATGTTTATATCATCCATTAATATTGTCCATTTTTTGATGAGGATATGCTATACTTATAGTCAACAGAGTCCAAAGGGCTTGATGTAAGTTTTCCCAAAAGACAGAATGTAAACCTTGGATCTCATGAAAATACTATAAAAACTAGTTCACTAGGTATTTTTACCATGTTTAAGATATATATATTTTTAAAATTCATCCAACATATTAAATTCATGAATAATGATGAAATAGTCTAACTTTGGGTTCTAAAGCAATATCGTTCATATGGTATCATGTTTCCAAACAATCCTTGGTAGACCTATTACTAAATACATACCTACGTTCTTCCATTTCCACATGGTAATTGGTAAAGACACCCTCATACCTAGTAGTCACTGATGCTCTACCTCATCCTGATAAAAGGTGAGATGTCTCAAATCAAACTCATCCACTTTTCTTTTTATGCTAACCAACAAAAATATCAATTTAATTTCCCTATAAATATTTTTATTCTAGGATGAACAACCCATATATATGTGTGGTAAACATAAAAGAGTTGTTCTTGACTAGCCATAGGTATGACTATAAAATCTCAAAACTATAAATATGATATTTTGTAAAGCATTAATCCCTCAATGGGCTCCCCAGCACAGAGTTTTGACCCCATCTCAAAAAAATTAGAATCAGATGTTTGTTCCTCCTTATTCTTTTCATCCAAATATGGAAAAAATGAAATTGTAAAGAAATCTAAAACAATACCTAGAGCTTCATAGTCCGATTGCATATCAGCAATCACAAACATCAACATCCATTGATAAGAATATTCTTTCACTAACTAACCATATGAATTTATTCTCAATGTATCTTTCAAAAAATTTACTTTACTCAGTGTACATATCAAGTGGAATTCAAACATTTTAATATATGACATCCATATTCTTTTCAATAGATTCTGATATCTAATTGAGAAAAATGTGTTTCAAGATCATGTGATCAATAAAAATTCTGAATTTATCACTAAATAGGTAATGACACCAAGTCTTCAAAGAATGAGCTATAATAGGTAATTCGAAAACTTTTTTTAGAATTTCTTCTCGAGGAACCATAAATTTTGTGATCTATAAGATACAACAGGATCTCCCTACATGAGAACACACCCCAACCTGGATCATAAAGAATCACAATACACCACATAACCCTTTCCTATTTTGGACATATGAAGACCAGTGCTGATGTATGGAAAATTCTTTGTTATTGAGAAGACTTATGGAAATCATTGTTCCACTAAAATGGACAAATTTTTTTTTCTCAAAGAATTAATTAGTGAATCTAGTCATGAAATGTCTCAAACAAACCATCAATAATAATAAGTGTGGTGTAAGAATATTCCTATCTCAAATACGTTATTTATGAATTTCCTAGAGATCACGACCTCTATATTTTCTAGATGTAAAAAAAAAATTAGTGATAACATGGCCAAGGAAATGTACCTATTTTATAACTCCACATACATTAAAAATATTGATATTACATCAATTTTGAAGAATATTTATTAAAAAATATAACAATGTAATTTCCATACCTAACAGGTGTATAGTCATTAGAATTTGGGAAACATAAACAACTTGTTCATTATACATCATCATTATGTCCCAATTATTTTGTCATAACTAGACCCCCTTTTGGCATATATTACTCAATACCCTTGTTCATGACCTAGGTAAGAGAAACATATGACAAGGTGATCTCATATGCTTTTTAAGGGTAAACTATGGAGATATAAATCATATCATTATCATAATACAAAATAATTTAACATTTTAAAATCAAATCATGCATATGGAAGATCGTGATATCATTCCAGGGGAAAAATCATAATATTTCATAAGAATAAATGAACATAATCCAAAAATTCATATCATATTATTAGACGTTTTTTGGAATACAAATAATCATATAAAATCAATTCATATTAGTCAAGGCTAATCTCCTAGACCATTATAGTGGACAAATTCCATTACTGATCTATGTTCACTCCTTGATCCATACCTTTATTAATCAATAGAGATAATTTCCTATACCATCAATGTATATCTCATGAGATTTAAATATTTACCCAATGAATTTGAGGGAGATAAATGTACCACCCATCTTATAATGAAATCATTCTTACATGTGCCACAAAAACATAAATCATTCATCAAACCATAACTTACGGGATAAAATAGGTTTTTTAAACATCATTCCATTATAATTAATATAAAAAAATTTATTTAATAAATATTATTCGATCATAAAAACAAAAAAAACATATTAAAAATAGGGATTGAAGTATAACACTTTTTTAATAATTTCATATTTGATGGAAAACGATTTTGATAGAATACTTGATATTAATTCTTGAGGAAAATATATTATCTTCTTCAAAAAAAATTCCCATAAGGAAGTGAAATTTTAAAAGAAAAGAATATATTTGAAAATAAATATAAAATAATGTTGAGTACCCTTAATATAAATAAGGTGTTATGAATATGTAAAAATATGAGCATGCCGTATAAGTTTAAAAACATTGTCCTCGTACTTTTTCTAGAAAAGAAAAAAAAGTTACTCGTATTAAATAAAAACAGAAGAATCCTTTCATACAATTTGAAAAAAATACAATAATAATATAAATAATTTCACATATTTATGAAACATGTACAAAGATGATAAATATACCACATTAAATAACTAAGTATAAACAAATATCAAATAATAATGAGATGGTTAAATTATCCCTTAGCATAAGTCAAATTTACATTTCATGTATCCAAACCTGCTATATAATGATTAAAATAATTTTATTGACTTATTTCAGATTCATAGTCATTTTTATGATATGAAATATGTTTATATTATCATATTTTTTTTATAATATTTAATTATTACTAGGTTTTTTGAGTATTAACTACTTCATTTTCTTATGCATGTTTTGTCGAATAATTTAAGATTCTGATTAACAGTTCATAGATATGATATTAAAATTTTATAAATCATATTTATTCATTATATAAATTTATATAATCATGAATTAATGAAGATCATGTTGAATGATTTTCATCGCATCATTGAGACGGTAGGTCGTACGTATGCACGAGCGAAGATATCATTCTTATTATTCTGGAATGGTATTTAATTAAATGGTGTATAATATTTCATAATCAATATAATTTTATAATAATAAGTTATAGTTATTATTTCCATCATTATAACAACCTAGGGAAGGGGGTGGTAAAAAATAGCATACACCACGACATAGAGACTATAAGTTGTGAGTACATACACGTGGTGATTTTATTTTTCAAAGGATGAATAGTAGGTGGAATATGTTTATTTCATTATTATAATAACACATATTTATATAATTTATACTTGTGTTATTACTTTATAATGAAACAAATAATGAATAGGAAGGGGAAGAAGAATTAAGTTTGAAATAATTGGTAGATTAGATTACTTCTTCTTCGATGTGCTTCCCCTAAATCTACTCTTAGAGCACTAGAGAAAGTATTTGAAGAAGAAGAAAATCTATATATTGTAACAGGGGAATATTATAAAGGAAAATAGAATGGGATGAATGACAATGAATCATCACTGTAATGTGAAGAGGTGATGGAGGAGGTTCTCTTTTATAATTGTGGTGAAGGGCACTTTTAGGATCTCCAAATATAATAATTTATAATAAAATCAATACCCTTGAAAAAACCTTTCAATTGTACAAAATTATAATATGAAATTATATACGGTGGAAATATAATCAAATGATAAATTTTTTAAAAATATTTATGTCAATTTAAACCACATTGTTTTAATTAACACAATGTTTTCTTATTTAATTTTTTACTAGGGTAACAAATATATAAATATTAAAAGGTTTTCATATTTACGTATTTGATGTAAAATAGACCATAAATAATAAAATTAGAACATTTTATACCATATAATAGTTATTATATATTTTTTAAAAATGTATTATTATTCTTAAATAATATAATAAATCATTATTTTGAAAACAAATCAATAGTGTGAATTATGGCACTATTCAATTCATTGATTTTTAAAAATATTAACATAATAATCTTACATTGATCCAACTATTTTATAATATTTGTAGAAGGAAAACGTCATCTATAAAATTCCTCACACATATTAATTATTTTAAATGATATTTACTTTAATATTTTTAATAACAATTATTTGTTATCTCTATTAATAAAAAGATAATTACATCAATTTTGTGTAATTGTATAATATAATTAATTTTTCCCTAAAAATTAAAACTAAAATACTATAATGAAGATAAATATACTATATTACATAATAATAAATTTTTTCTGATTTATCTTTTGTAAAATACAATATTTAAAAAGATATACTTATTAAATTATGAATGTGATAACTTTATCATCACTTTAAATAAAATAATATAAATGTTAGAATATCATCTATAATGTTAAAAATGATCACTGACTAGAACCTTGGATTAAAATTGGTGAGATATACTTAGCCAATATTAGTATTCAGGTGTTTGGTTCCATTGAAGGATATTATAATTTTAATATAAAATTTTATATTGATTTCTCATTAATTATTTAATTTTTACATCATCAAAGTAAAACTGTTTAAGGTAATTATTTATATTCTAAAAATTAAAGATAAATTACCATGATAAATAAAAATATTTTATATTTAAAATTAGTATTTATAATCTAATTTAAATTTTGAATAACCTTATATAAAATTTATTTAATTATTAAAATTTGAGTGAGACATAATTAAATTTTCTTTTAATAAAATAAATTACATTTCCTAATCCCTTTTAAGTAGCTTCCAAAAGACACCATTTCAACCCACAGATGATTTCTGTCTATGAACCCTCATAAAAGGATATTAAAAAATATATATAGGGTAATTTTATAATCGTATTATTTCCCTTAGTTACCGAGTTTACACATTTACCGTATTAAAAAAAAGTTAATGAAGTTACTATTTATAATGCCCGAAAATAAAATAAATCTATTTAAATAATTACGATTTAATAATTAAAAATATCAAATCCATTTTTAAAAATTCAAAAAAATGATTTTTTGTAAATAATTTAAAATTAATCCAATTGTCAGAAAGAGATATCATGTTGTCAAAGATAAAATAGTGCAAAAGATTGAAATGTTTTTACATATGCATTCAATGAAAAATTTATGATAATGAAATACATGACATTAAATGATAAAAATATATTCTATTTATACGTTAAAACCATTAAATAATATAATTTTACAATTTAAATTATTTTTATGAAAAATGTTGATCTCAATTAAAATTTCAAGTTGCCGCTTCAATAGTGGCTTAGTGGTGAAGGTGAGGGGCATAACCACGCCATTCTTTGGGAGGTACAAGGTTTGAATCCTGGGAGTCTGCCTTCATGGAGAACCTCTCCCTAGGATCCAATCACCTTGACAGTTTACCCGATTCCTAAATGGGTGGGAAAAATGAGGCGCGACCCACCTGTGCTGACAAATTGCGGGGCTGAACCATCGCTGTTGGGGTCATCACCCTCCAGGATTCTCCGAAATCCCAGATAGTAATGACTCCTTCCCAACTAGGTCTCTCTATGAAGTGATTTCTTCATGGGTAGGAGGGTTTCTTGGTGTGGAGGGTTTGAAAAGTCCACACCTTGGAAATTCCATTACTCTATAAATATAATTAAAATTTATAGTATTTTTTACTATTTATCAAAATATGAATGTTATAAGAACAATATTAAAATATCATCCAGTTTTTATCAATCCTAATTCCAAATAAAAGTTATATGTTTTAAGATAAAAATTATTAATGTGTTAAATCATAATTTCAAAAGGCTTCATCATTTAAATGAAGTCAAATTTCCATTAAAAATACAGGTTTTTATACATAAAATTAGGTTTATTCAAACCCCATGAAAAAAATATACATTGGATGAATATAATTTTTATTAAGTATATATCATATATATTACATTAATTTAATTTACTAATACCAAATCACGAAATTTCTTAGTATGAAAATACAAATATATAATTGATTTATATTTTTCTTAAATAATTGGTTTCAAATGAATTAACTATAGATTTTCATAAGTTAGTTCTATTTAATATCACGAACCAAATGGATAGGTTAAAATGGTTATTTTATACTCATGGAATCTTATGGTATTTTAAAACTCATTATGGAATGAAATGAAAGCTATTGAAGAAGTATAATTATTTATAGAAAATATTTCATAAAAACACATGGGTGTTACATTCTACCCCCTTAAATTGAATTTCTCCCCCAAAATTCATCACTTGGATTCAAACAGATGATAATATGTCTCTCTCATCATTTCCTAGAGTTCCCCCATTGCTTCTTTAAATTTGTGGTTCCATGAGAAATCATTGACCGTGTGAGTGGTCTTGTTTCGAAGAATATTTTGCTACAATATAGAATCTCTATCAGTTGTTCTTAATAAGAAACTTCCTTCTCTAGAATTATGACATCATAGATTAATACATGTGAAGGATCATATATGAAAATTATCAAGAGAGATACATGAAACACATCATGAACTTGAGATATATTTGGTGGAAGAACTAATCAATACGCTTCTTTCCCAACATGATCTTAAATTTCAAAAGGACTGATATACCTAAGGCTGACCTTTCCCTCCTATCCAAATCTCATTAAACACTTCTAGGGAGATATTTGTAGAAACACCTTATCACCCACTTCAAATTATAGGTCTTTTCTTCAGTTTTCATCATAACATTTTTGTCATCTCTATGATGCTCTTATGTGTTGTTGAATATACATGGCCTTTTCTACTATTTAATTAAGAAGATCAGTTCCTAATATCTTTCTTTCCCCAAATTTATAACATCAAGTTAGGTTTCTACACTTCTTTCAATAGAGGTAATTTTAAGGATCCATCAAAATATTGGAGTGAAATATATTATTGTAAGAAAATTCCACCAAAGGTAAGTGTTGATCTAACAACTTTTAAAATACATTGAGAAAGCTCTCAAAATTTATTCTTGAGTTTGAATTTTCCTCATAGACTGACAGTATATCTAAGGATGATAAGTATTGTTGAAACATAACTCTATAGTTATATCCCACTGAAGAAATATATTGAACATTATGGTAATCCATGGATCCCGGTTAGATATAATGGAAAGTGGTACTCCTTGAAATCATACCTCTTCATTTATATATGTCATAGAATGCTGATCAAGAGATAAATCAACTCTAATATAAATGAAGTGTTCTAAATTCCTAAGGTGATCAACTATAACCCATATTCCAAATGAACTTTAGATGTATCTGGAAGCCTAAAGGCAGTATCTAAATCAATGTATTCCCGTTTCCATTCTGGTATGGGTAATAGTTGTAACATCCCCTTAGACTTCCACCTCTTATAATTAACTTTATGACAAAAAAAGCACCAAGAGTCATATTTGGAAACATCGGTTTTCATTCCATCCCACCAGAAATAATCTTTTTGGTCCATATACATCATTGTTATTCCATGGTGAATAGATAATGAAGAACTATGGGCCTCATCCAATAGTTTCTTTTTTAATTCTGGTATGGGAGGAATTCAAAACTAATTCATAAACCTTATTATTCCCTCAAAATCAAGGTTGAATTTAGGAACATTTCTCCCCTTATTTTGTAGATATACATCTTCGTTCTACAATTCCTTAATCATCACTCACATAGATGGTTTAACATTCATTTCAGAGGGAAAATATTTCTCCCCTTACATTAAAATTCCAAGATCCATCCTTTGAAAATAAGAAAGAAATTGGATTTTTTGTGATCATCATCATAGATAGGATAGTATTGTCCTTTTAAATCAAAGAATCATCCACCTTTTTCAATTTCTAAGTGTGGTAATGTACTGATAAATCATAATATTTAATCAACTTCAACAATATTCTTGGATGCATATTCAGATCCTTTCGCATGAAGATATACTTTAATATTTTATGATCAATATATATATCATAGTTTTCATCATAAAGATAATGCCACCATATCTTTAGAAAATAGATTACCGTAGCTAACTACAAATCATGATTTTCGTAATTTTTTCTCATTGTTTTTCAATTGTTTTAAGAATAAACTATCACAGTATAATTTTTTATGAGAACACAATCTAGACCCTTTTTCGACGAATCACTATATATCACAATCCTTTCTCCACTACATGGTAGTGTGGGAATGGGTGCACCAACTGGCCCTATTTTGAGCTCTTTGACATTCTCTTCACATTCCTCTATCAACATGAACTTAAATATTTTCCAATTAAACCTTGTGAGAGGATTAGATAATTGTGAAAAATATTACAGACAACATTGATAAGATCCATTCCAACTACGAAAACATTGGATCTCATTTACCAATTTTGTTCTTCGACAACTTTCAACAACATATATTTTTGCTGGATCCACAGATATCCCCTCTCTTAAGATTATGTGACCAAATCAAAACAAAACTTTGTAATGCCAAAATTCACACGTGGTAAATTTTTCATAAATATTATTTTTGGTCAGGATATTCGGTAGAATTCTTCACTGGTCATCATGTTCTTACTTTCACATCGAATATATAGGAAAATAATCTATAACAACTACCACAAACTGATCAAGATAGTCTCTAAAGACACTATTCATTGGATCCTTGAAGATAACAGGGGAATTAGTAAGACCAAAAGACATCAAAATAAATTCATAGTGTCCATACATTGTTCAAAATTTAAACATTGGTATATAGTCATTCTTGAACATTAATTGATGATATCCTGAATGGAGATCAATCTTGGTAATGTTTTGAGCTCAGCAAGGTTGTTTGAATATATTATCACTGTGGGGAAGATGATATTTTTTTATTTTAATAAATTTGTTATGTTCTTAATAATCAATGTAGAGTCACATAGATCCATATTTCTTCTTAAAAAATAGAACAAATGCACCCCAAGATGAATCAATAGTGCGTAGTAATCACTTTTCAAGTTTAACACCCCAATCATCCATGGTATATTTCCCTTTGAATAATTCAATACCTTGCGTTGTACGCAACATCGAGATTCTAACACATAGCGACCAATCAAACTACCCGTTATGAATAGTAATACCCACTTTTTAAAATTTTATCAATTATATCTTCCAAAATTGAATTCATTTTTGGGTTCAGAATATCAAAATAATATTAGGGTGAATCTATGGTATTTTTCTGAAAACATTCAGTTTTTTTGATGAATAGTGAAAAATACAAAATTAAAATTAAAAAAACGTTATAAATCAAAAATATTTATAGAGATAAATTATATTATTGAGTGGTTTTTAAGTATAATTAGATTATATTTTTACCATTTAATCCAAATTTGGTCATTGGATTTAATCTCACATTTAAACTGGACCTAAGCTAGTGTCAATCTTTTGATATTGATTATTTCTTAAAAATATGATTTTTAGTTTTACAACGGGGATTAATTTTAAATTTATTTCTGCCATTTCTGTGTTTTGAATTTAGAAAAATGGATTACATATTTATAATAAGGAGTTAATTTTTTTTTAATAGGTAGCTTGTATTTTTAGACATTTTGAATAATTACTTCGGTAAATATTTTATTTACCATAGTTAAAGGGTAAATCCGATAAATAAGGGTAATAAATAATATTATAATAATATTAAATTACCCTAAAACGTTCCCTAACACTATTTTATGATACATTTCCAACCATGGCCATCGTTGGGTCGATTTTGGGACCCCATATAGCCACTTGTAAGCGATAATGACACTTTATATTAATTTAGTTAAAGTAAATACACAAATTACATAAGTATATATCTTGTAGTAAGATAGTTTTTACATAAGGTTATGTATTTCACTTCTTAGACTATAATTTTTAATATGAAAGCTAAAACGATTTCCTACATAATGGTATTTTATTTATCATTTTTAGACATTGAATAATTAAATTTATTTATGACACAATGATGATGCAGTATATTACTTATTAATGAATCAATCAAATAAATGGTATTATAGATGTTAAAATAAATATATTTTTTAATTTTTGTTGCCATAAAAGAATTTTATAGGTTAATGTGACATGTTAGTATTGATTAAATTATTATTTTTTAATTAATAATGTTATTAGTAATTTAACAAAAACAAAATATCAAATAGTGTCAAAATTGACATCAAAGAGTTTTTAAAATAAATAGTATATTAGTAATTTATATTTTATTTCTAAAAATATATGGTTTGGAAAAAAGGTCTCAAATAATATTATATATGTAATTAAATAACCATTCGAGGTTCTCATGGATGTTTAATGTATGTTTATTAACCATATAATATAAAAATACAAAGAGACATGGTAAATGTCAAACTAATTATATAAGAGTTAAATCTAGAAGATAAGGTTAATATAGTGATCCAAACTTGTCAAATATTATTGGATGAGTTGTTTTAGACCCATCACCACCTTATCCTATTGATAAATTATTTTTGAGCCATTAGAAAACGAAAATGATTTTATTATCAAATAATATTTCAATCATTTCCTAAGGTGCCCCTCACCCCTCTTTTAAAAGGGAACTTCGCCTTCTCTAAAATTCACACCATCAAAGCCATTTGTCTCAGCCAAAACTAACCCAAATATCCTCTCAACTATCCTCCATTCATCCTTGAGTCCTTCCTTTAGTCATAAATCCAACTTATGGAGCCCTTTTGATCAAATAAAAATGAAGAACCTAAAGAAGAGGTAAATATTTTATTACATCTTTCAAGTTCCTTTCTTCTTCCACCTCCTCATTATTTATTGTTTCCATTCTAAAATAATAACTCCATTACCTTCTATATACTTTGATGCTATTATAAATATGTTAAAACCATATTCATTATTCTATCCATCCTTTGAATGACATGTCACCATACGTGCGTACGTACAACTTACCGTCTCCACGTCGTGGTGTAGTTGTTATACAATACATTATTATTTGGATTGTTATAATAATGATTTATAATTGATGTAAATAATAAATATAACATGATACTGATTCTACCTATAGGATATATCATTCAATTATATGTTATTTTAAGATCAAAAGAATGATATTACCTCTCGTGCGTACGTACGGATTACCGTCTCCACGAAGGCGATGAAATTCATTCCCCAACGTATCCATTAAAGACTAATTATCATTTGATGATTAAAAATAATGTTTAAACACATAATATAATTATTAATATGAATAAGATAAATTATATCCACAACAAAAATTTCTTTCGTAACAAAGCATATAAAGGAATACGAATAGATTAACACCTGAAATGATGATACTACTGAAATATAACTAATAAAGAAATATTAGAAGATCATATATGATATCATATTAATGTATATGGTTATTGTATAATTTAATAACAACGATTTAGTCATTATACAAGTGGTTAACCTACCCTAGACCAAGGAAAATAACATGTTAAGGGTTAATTTCATAATCTCTTCATTATTCGCGACTGTTTATACGTAATTATCTACCGGGACCTCTTTATCATCCCAATCCATTATTATTAAAAATGTATTTCAAAACATTTTTACAATTTAATAGAAGATGGGTTAAATTCATTTATACCCTTATTTGACCTTATATGTTTTGAATGGAATCTTTATGTTTTTTCCAAACATGGTACTTAAATACCTTTTCGACAAAATTATGGTAAGAATGTTCTTTTAACTATTACAGTGGGTGCGGCTATTTTTTTCCATTATAACATCACCGAAGAATACCCTCCAAGATTATAAAAAAATTTTAAAAACAAATGTTTTCATTTATAATTATTTGACTCTTAAATGATTTCAAAATAGAAATATATATTTCTCTAAAAAAGGTTTTTATTTCATCTATGTCAACATCCTTTGATAAGATTTTAAGCTTATTTGAAGTTGATATATTATGATACAAAACATCCATTTTGTATTGAAGGTTTTGTGATATGTTTGACTGTGGATGTGTTATTTTTACACCATTCATGGTTTATGGATAAATTATTGAAATTGTTTATGCTAGTTTTAATAAGAATGTTTATGTTATGTTTAAACCTTTTCATATGAGGAATGCATTGGACTTAGTAAGTGACAGGTAGAGCCCGTTATAGCTCCTCGATGAATTAGTAGGTATCATGAGACAAACTAGTGTCTTGGAAAAAGGCCTTGACTAAATTTTTATTGTAGTATTTGCACAAGGCCTTGACTATGTTGTTATGAAGTCTGGAATTATGCATTCCATCCATATGGAAGTGGATATTGATATTGCATTTGATTATTCGACTAGTAGAATATCCATTTGAATAAGTAAATGGAATTATTTGATTTTATCTTTTCCATATCATGCTTATGTTCAAGTTTAAAAGGATTTTGTTTTAGTCTTATACACTTCCTTAAATGATTATTCTTATTTATAAAATTTTCCACAATATTTTTATCTTTATTGGGCATCTGAGCTCAACCCTTTCTATGTTTTCTTTTTCCTAGGATGTGAATATGTATTTTATTAATGACCTATAGAGATAGTCTATTGGGATATGAGTGTTATCTATGGAAATAATGTTGTTTTAGTTGTTCATTTTATAATGTAATGTAAAACTTATTAATGTATCTAGTATTTCCATGGCTACTAAACTGATTGATCTTTTGGGACATGATATCCTTGTATCATGACAATGTTATGTAATAATGCATGGACTTTGGGTAACTGGTGTCGGGGTGTTACAGTTCGTATCATAGGATTTTTAGTACAAACCTTGGAATCTAGATTTAGATAAACTCTGATTAAGGCACATTACCCTAAGATTGACTTTGAGGATTAGTATAGAAGAACTACCTAGAATTTTGGTATTGTAGAGATTTTGTGAGTTTTCCAAGAAATAGATCCCTATTTGGATACGAGCAGGTAGAGTTGGATCTGGTATAGATTTACCTAGGGCTAGAACCTGAAAACACTGCTTTGAGCTAGACTCGAATGGAAACTGGTGAACGACAATGGGCCTTGCTGCACCCTTGGTTACGACACTCCCGAGGGATATTCTTTGGAAAATTCACATTTTCTTTACAAATATTTATGAAGGGATTATGAGTATATACATCCTTATGGAAAACATTTTTATGATTATGGATTATATCCATAAACTGTTCAGTTTATGTTAAGTGTTTTACATGTTTGGAATTATGGGTTTTTATTCATAAACTAATCATGTTTATGCCATTATTTATAAATGGTGCCTAGTTGAAGGATTGGAAATTGTATCAATGAACATTATCCATGTAGGCATTTACCTCCTACTAAAGATAATTATAATGGAGATGGTGAAGAAACTGGTGCTGATCAGCTTATCACCATACCTGGACAACTCACTCAGGTTATGAATAATAACCTTACCCGTATGTAGCACCCTGATCCAAAGCATGCAGGATCAATGATAGACCGCATTATGTGGCAAGAACCACCAACATTCAATGGGAGTACAAATACATTAGTGGCTGAGAAATGGATAAATTCATTAGTGAAAATATTCCATGCCTTGGTGGAGTAAAGAAAGGAAAAAGTTGTCATGGAAGTTTACCACCTCACTGGAGATGATGATCAATCATGGTCATTGATTAAAAACAAAAAGGAAGATGAGGAAGTATAAAATATGTAATAGAGGGAGATTAATGATATCTTCTTATAAAAATACTTTCATCATTACAATCGAGAAGATATGGAAACACATTTTCTAAGTCTGAGGAAAAATGTGGAAGATAATGTCACAATGTATAAAGATAACATTACAAAGTTAGCAAGGCATGCTGCTTATTATATACATATCCAAATATGTAATATTGACCATTTATTTGATGGGTTAAAACCATTTCTCCGTCGAGCATTAGTCTCACAATACTTTTCTTCATACGAAGATATTTTCTCATGTGCTATCAAGAAAGAAAAGGAATTCTCTAAGTCTTATGACTTTAAAGAAAACCAAGATAAGAAGAGATCTACTAAACACTCTAGAAATGGAAATAATGGGAAGAAGGGAATGGTTGAATATTCATCCTACTGTAAATGATGGAATAAACACCCCAGTAATTTCCTGAAGGGAATGGGAGTCTATTACAAGTGTGGTGAAAAAGGCCACAAAGCTCGTGATTACAAGGGAAAGAAAGAGGATATCAACATTGAATGCTACAATTGTAGAGAATGAAGGAATTATGGAAATGAATGTCCTATGATCCAAGGAGACTTACCTTAGAAATGGCCAAGCTTATGCTATCACTACTGCTGAGGTTGAAGCTTCAGAAGAAGTGGTGGTAGGTAATTTAATATTTTCCTCAACTTTAGAAAATGATTTATTTGATTTTGGATCATCACATTGTTTCATATCTTCTATGTTTTCTATAAAAATTAGTTATTTCTAATTTTATTTATCAAGGGAGTTGTTAGTCAAAACTCCTAAGGGAAGTATCATTGCAACAATGTTTTTTCAATCAGCCCCATTAGGGCATATAAATTTTATTAATCTGTTGATCTCATCGTCATACCCATAATTGAATTTTATATAATCCTTGGTATGGATTGGCTTTCGGACCATGATGAAAAAATTTATTTTAAGAATAATGAGGTTACGATTGTTGATGATAATGATAATGAACACCTTATCTTTAGAGCAGAAACAACACCACCTCATTATTCTCTAGATACACCCCCAGTAGCTCAAATAAAAGCAATTATTGGAGAGGAAGAGAATGAAATAACTATGTGTGAGGGAAATAATATTCAAATAGATGATTTACCTATTGTGCATGAATATTTTGATGTGTTTCTAGAAGATTTTTCTTAACATCCTCTAGAATGAGAAATTGAGTTTTCCATTGATTTAACTCCTGGTTCAAGGCCCATATCGAAGACCCCTTATAGAATGGCCAGTGTGGAATTAGTGGAACTAAAGAAACAACAAGATTTATTGAGTAACACGATATTTATTTACCCTATTTTTTCTTCATAGGGATCCCCTTTCCTTTTTGTTAATAATAAATATGGATCTATAAGGTTGTGCATTGACTACATGGAGATCAATGCTATAACAATAAAGAAAATGTATCCCCTACCTCGCATTGATGATTTATTTAGAGATATTCATGGAGCTCAATATTTTTCAATGATTTTACTCCTATATGGATACCATCGGTTGTGTGTGAAGAAGGAAGACATTCTGAAGACAGAAATTCGAACTAGGTACATGCATTACGAGTTTACAGTGATGCCTTTCAGATTGACTAATGCACCCTATGTCTTCATGGATAGAATGAATTGGGTTTTCAAAGAATATCTTGATGAAATTGTATTGGTATATATTGATGATATCTTTGTATACTCAAAAATCTATGAAGACCATGAAAATCACTTGTGCACTATCATGAAGACTCTTAGAAGAAATAAATTATATGTGAAGTTCAGTTAGTGTGAATTATGGCTTCAAAAGATTTATTTTCTCAGCCACATTGTCTCTAAGGATGGAATATATGTTGATCCGTCAAAGACCAAGGAAATCCATGAATGGCCAACACTGACAACTATAACTGAGGTACACAGTTTTATTGGTTTAATATGTTATTATCAGCGTCTCGTCCAGAATTTTTCCAAATTGGCTAACCCATTAACAAAGCTCACACGTAAAGGGGTTAATTTTTTTTTGGAAAAAAGAGTATGAATAATGTTTTTCAGAACTGACGAGAAGATAATTCAATGCTCCTATATTGACTCTATCATTGGAGAATGATGGTTTTGTTATTTATAGTGATGTTTCAAAGAAAGGACATGGTTGGGTCTTTCTACATAATGATAGAGTTTTTGCCTATGCATCATGAAAGCTGAATATAAATGAGAAAAACTATCCAACTAATGATCTTGAGTTAGTAGTTGTAATCATTGATTTGAAGATATGGAGAAATTATCTCTAGGGTAAGTATGTGAGAGTTATATTGATCAGAAGATTTTGATGTATATTTTCTCACAAATAGAACTCTACATGAGGAAAATGCGACGGTATGAACTGCTAATGGATTATGATTTCACTATAAACTACCACCCAGTGAAGGCAAATAATGTGGCAGATTCTGTGAGTAGAAAAGATCATGGATTTTTGAACAAGATGATAGTTGAAAAGGATCCTAGATACATCGATCTAGTAATGATAGATATAGGAATAACCATGGAAGGTGAAACATCAATTCCTTTTTAAATGGTTGACAAACCATCTTTACTAGAAAGGATAGAAATTTCTTAGGCTGATAATGAGGAGTTTCTAAAGATGATTAAATCTTTGAATGATGGGAGATTGAGTGACATCATATATGAAGATGGGATTTTAAAATATGGGAAGAGACTTTATGGACCCGATATAACTTATCTAAAAATATAATTGTTGGATGATGCTCATAGATCCAATTTCTATACACAACCTTGGAGAACCAAAATGTATAGAGATTTGAAGGAACATTTTTTTTGGACAACATGAAGAGGGAGATTACAGATTTTGTGTCAAGATGTATGGTTTGTCAACAAGTGAAATCTGGAAGACAACAGCCTGGAGGAGTCATGCAACCTATTCCCATACATAAATTTAAATGGGATAACATTACAATGGTCTTTGTCGGAGGGATACCGAGAAATCCTATAAGAAATGATGCAGTATAGGTAATTGTTGATCATCTTACCAACTCATCACGTTTTCTTTCTATAAGACAAGATTTAACACTATAACATTTAGCATAATGTATATTAATTAAGTTTTAAGACTTCATAGAGTACCCCTATTGATTGTTTTTTATCGTGATCCCCATTTTACATAAATATTGAGGAAAATTCTTCAAAAATACCTTTATACTGAACTTCATTTGAGCACTACATACCACCCTCAAATTGATGGACAATCAGAACGGACTATTCAATCCTTAGAAGACATGTTGAGATATTTCTCACAATACATTAATAGTATGTGGGATCAATATTTACCTCAATTATAATTTTCATATAACAATATATTCGATTAAAGTATTCATATGGTCCCATATGAAGCGTTATATGGAAAGAGATGTCGTACACCAACTTGTTCGGATGATGTTTGTGAAAGAAAACTCATAGGCCCAAAACTTGTTGAGGAAATGATGGGAATGGTTAAGGCAATCCAAACCAAAATCAAATAATCTCAAAGTAGGTATGAGATCTATGTTGATAACCGAAGGAAATATTTGGAATTTTAGGTAGGAGATCATGTTTTCATGAATGTATCTCCATGGAAAGGGAATTATACGATTCAGTAAGAAGGGTAAATTGAGTCACAGGTACATCAGACCTTTCGAAATTCTAGAACAAATTGGTGATGTGGTTTACCATTTGTAAATTCTAACAAGTCTCTCCAAATTTCATGATGTGTTCCACGTATCACTATTCAGAAAATACATGCCTGACCCAACACATGTGATCACCTATGAGGAATTAGAACTGGAACCCGATATGTTTTATTGTGAAGAGCTTGTCAAGATTCCTGATACAAGAGAACAAGTGTTGAGAAACCGGAAGACTCGTCTGGTAAATGTTTTATGGAGAAACCATAAGATGGAAAAGGCAACGTGGGACCCCGAGGAACTTATGATGAAGAACCACCCGAATCTTTTTATGCTGTAATATTCTAAAAACACGCTTTCTGTTTTGACAATGGGAGTTAATTTTAAATTAATTTCTACCACTTCTATGTTTCAAATTTAGAAAAATGGATTCCATATTTAGAAGTAGGAGGTCCAAATTGTGTAAATAGGTAACTTTTATTTTTAGACAATTTGAATAAGTACTTCGGTATATATTTTATTTACCATTGTCAAAGGGTAAATCAAGTGAATAAGTGTAAACAAATAATATTATAATAATATTAAATTACCCTAACATGGGTCGTAACTCTATTTTCTGATACATATCCAACCATGGGCATCCTTGGGTCAATTTTGGGACCCCATGGATCCACTTGTAAGTGATAATGACACTTTATATTAATTACGTTAAAGTCAATACAAAAATGATATAAGCATAAATCTTTTAGTAAAATTTTTTTACATAGGGTTATATATTTTATCTCTTAGACTATAAATAATCATTATAAACATAAAATTATTTCATACATAATTTTATTTTATTTATAATTTTTAGACATTTAATAATTAAATTTATTTATGAAACAATGATGATGTAGTATTTTGCTTATTAATGATAAAATCATGTAAATGGTATTATAGAAGTTAGAATAAATATAATTTGATTGTTTTGATTCCATCCACTAATTTTGAAGGTTAATTTTAAATTTCGAATGGATTAAATGAATTTTATTGGAAGTAATATTTCTGTTAAGAATTTAACAAAAACAAAATAGAAAATAGTGTCAAAATTGACATATAAGAGTTCTTAAAACAAATATTATATTATTAATTAATTTTCTATTCTTAAAAATCTAAGTATCTTCCAATGGTCGTAAAAAATATTATATATTTCATTAATTAGTCAATTTATGTTCTCTTGGAAGTTTATAGTATAGTTATTAACCAAATAATATAAAAATACAAAGAGACATGGTAGATGTAAAACTAATTAACTAAGAGTTAAATCTAGAAGATAAGGTTAATATAGATACAAAAACCTGTATAAAACCAATTGGTTGAGTGTTTTTCAACCCATCCCCACCTTAGCCTCGAAATAATTCATTTTTTAGCAATTATAAATAGAAAATGATTTTATTATATATTTATATGTCAATCTTTTCTTAAGGTACCACTCACCCCTCTTATAAAAGGGAACCTCACCTTATCTCAAATTCACACCTTCAAATCCATTTGGCTCAGCCAAACCCTACCCAAATATTATTTCAACTATACTTATTTAATCCAAGAGGCCTTAGTTTAGTCAAAAATCCAAACTAAGGAGCCCTTTTTTTCAAATCAAAAGAAAAAATCCGAAGAAGAGGTAAATATTTTATCACCTCTTTCATGTTTATTTCTTCTTCCACTTCCTCTTTCTTGGATGTTTCCATTATAAAATAATAAATCCAGTATCTTATATATACTATGATGTTATTATAAATATGGTACAACCATATTCATTATTCTATCCATCCTTTGAATGAAATGTCACTATACGTTCGTACGTACGACTTATCGTCTCCACGTCGTGGTGTAGTTGTTATTAAGTACATTCTTATTTGTATGGGTGTAATAATGATGTATAATTTGTGTAAATAATAAATATATCATGATTTTAATTTTGTATATATTATATTCCATCCAATTATATATTATTTTAATATCAAAATAATGATATTGTCACTCGTGCGTACGTATAGATTACTCTCTCCACGAACGTGATGAGATTCATTCCCCATCGAATCCATTCAAGACTAATTTTCATTTTATGATTAAAAATAATGTTTAAATACTTAATATCATTATGAATACGAATAATGTACATCATCTCCATAATAATCATTACTTACGTAACAAATCATACTAAGGAAATCGAATCAATTTACTCCCGAAATGATGATACTACTGAAATATCATAAACCAAACAATATTATAAATTAATATATGATATCATATTAATGAATGTGGTTCTTGTATAATGTAATAACAATGATTTGATCATTATACAGGATGTTAACCTACCCTCAAACAAGGAAAATAACAAGGTAAGTGTTAATTTCACAATCTCTTCATTATGTGTCGTTGTTTATACGTAATTATAGACTGAAACCTCTTTATCATTCACTTACATGATTCATAAAAATGTATTTCAAAACTGTTTTACTATCTACTAGGAAATGGGTTAATGTAATTTATACCCTTATTTGACCTTATATGTTTTGAAAGGAATCTTTTCGTCGTTATCCAAACAAGGAACTTTATGACCTTTTTGAAAAAAATAAGTTAAGAATGTTTTTTAACTTATAAGGATGGTGCGGCTATTTTCTACCATTATAACATCATCCATGCTTCCCTTACAAGGTTATAAGAATATTTTCAAAAAAAATGTTTTCTTTATAATTCTGTTACTCTTAAATGATTTCAAAATAGAAATAGATATTTCTCAAAAAAACTGTTTTGATTTCATCTATGTCAACATCCTATGATGGATTTTAAGCATATTTGAAGTTTATTTATTATGATACAAAAAATCTATATGGTATTGAAGGCTTTTTGATATGTTTTACTATGGATGTGTTATTTTTACACAATTCACGGTTTATGGATAAAGCATTGACATTTTTTATGCTTGATTTAATATGAATGTTTATGTTATGTTTAACCGTTTTCATATGAGGAATGAATTTGACATAGTAAGTGACTGGTGGAGCCTGCTATAGCTCCTCAATGCATCGATAGGTATCATGAGACAAACTCATGTCTTGGAATAGGGCCTTGAAAAAATCTTATTTGTAGTCTTCACACAAAGCCTTGACTATATGGTTATGATGTCTGGTATTATGCATACCATTAATATGAAAGTGGCTATTGTTATTGCATTTGATTATTCGACTAGTAGAATATCGATGTGAATAAGTAAATAGAAGTATTTGATTTTATCATTGATATATAATGCTGAAGTTCATGTTTAAAATGAACTCGTTTTATTCTTATACATTGCCTTAAATGTTTATGCTTATTTATGAATGTTTCCGCTATATTGTTTTTCTTATTGAGCATCTAAGATCACCCCTTTCTATGTTTTATTTTTCCCAGGATTTGACGAAGTATCTTATGATTGAAATGTAGGGATAGTCTGAGGGATATGAGTTTGATTTATGGAAATAATGTTGTGGTAGTTTTTCATTTTATAATGTAATGTAAAACTTATGAATGTATCTATTATTTCCAAGTATACTAAACTGATCGGTCATTCGGGACATGATTTCCTTGTATCATGCCAATTTTATGTAATAATGCACCGAATCTGGATAACTGGGGTCGGGGTGTTACATCAATATTCTCTTATATTTTCTTCATCATTTCCTATAACTCAATTGGGGCCATTCTATATGGTTTATATGAAATAAGCATAGACACCAGTATGAGTTCTATTGAAAACTCAACATCACAATTAGGTGAAAGACCATGAAATTATTATGGGGAGACATCATAAAACTCTTATATAACGGGTGTATTCTTAATTTTGAGTTTTTACCTAACCATTTGAGATAGATATAATTAATTTGTAAGAATCAGGACCCATAAATGGAATAAATTTCTACTCGAAGGATAAATTAAGCACTTTATTGATAGATGATCATAGATGGATCTATAATAAGAAAAGAGACATACCTTACTTGGAAAATTATATGAGATCCATGTAGTGAAAGACAATCTATTATATGAATTACCTCAAATTACACTATAAGAAAGATCACATGATTTTCCAAAAGAAATTTCCTACCAATATCAACTAGAGAAGAATTATAAACTTTTGATGCAACTATTGTTCCATTATGAGTTGTCACAACTAAATCAACATCAAATTGTTGAGCTAAAAAAATTATAACCCTAAAAAATTCTTCATAAATAAACATGTGGATGGATACATAATCAAATAATAAAATTTCTACATTAGAGTGCATTTTTAGTGTACCTTTCACCACTACATTATCATACTCTACATATCTGATCGTGATCACATCTGACATGACTTTGTAATTTTTCTCAAGAGTTTGCTGAAATCAATCATCACTAATTACCCTTATATTATGGAATTGATTGTAATAATGTCCCATTTAATTTAACTTGTATCATTTATGTGTAGAAGGTGAATTCAATTTATCATTTTCTCAATTCCCATCATTAGAAATGTTTTTCCCATCACTTTGGCATTCAACTACCCGATGAACTTTATTTCCACCAAATAATTTTTTGAGTCCCTTTATGAGTATTTCCAACTATTTTTTTACACATTGAGTGTAAGGGAAAAGTCATCTTCTTTTCAGTGTGGGATTTATGTTTTCTCTTGATTTCTATTTTTTATCTTCTAATCAATCCCGTAGGACTTATGTTTTACTCCAATCTCCATCTCAACCTTGAGAGCATGTCAAATGATTTATTTGTAGCTTTTGAGTACTATTTATTAAATTCCATTTTAAGACATGATTTAAATCCACTTAATAATCAATCCATTTTACTCTCAGGTTGGTCAACAATTACAGAAGTTTACCATGAATGTCTTCTAAAAGTTTCTTTATAGGTACAAATAGATTCATCATCCTTTTTCTTAAGTTCAATGAACTCCTTCTCCATATTTTTTCAAAGAATACGTGGAAAAAAATTATTGAAAATAAGTTTATAAACCCATCCCATAACATGGATTCAATTTAGAATTTTTTTCCTCATATTCCTGATAAGGTTTCACCATTGATCAGATTCACCTTCTAAACAGTAGACTTCAAAATGACTTTATCATGTTATAAACATTGGAGAGATGAAAATATTTTTTCCATGTTATAGATACACTCTCTAGCCACTAATATATCAGACGACTCATTGAAAGAAGCTGGAAACTGCCTTCGGAAAGATGTAACAGAATTTCATTCTCTCTTTTTCTTATTTGGAATTTTTGCATGATCCATAGCTTGAGAATGTTTTTTGATCATAGCTACACGATTCTGCTTTTTATCTCCCACGACATTTGGTTGGTTTAGAGAAATATCAATCATTTCCCATCACATTCATCATTAATTTGGTTATATTGGGTTCCAACCATTGACTAAAACCAAGAATAATAGTGTCAAAACCAGTAATCATAATGGGAAAACCACATATAAATAAATAAAGACCAATTTAAGAATCTTTATGTTTTATCCTTGATTAGTCATGATCATTTATAAAACAATCGGATTGTATCTTATAAATAAACAAAACCTTTACTTTCATACTAAGGTTTTCTAATCCTAGTTTCAAAAGGCTAACTATACCATTCATCTGATACCAAATATAACACCCCACACTTTACATACATTGATATTACATTAATGTGGATGAATATTCATTAAAAAATGTAATAAATCCACAACTGGAATGTATTGATATAGTGTCTTTATAAATTTGGAAAACATAAAAAACTGGTTCATAAAACTTCTTAACTATCTCCCACTTATTTAATCATAAATAGAACCATTTTTGACATATATTACTTAATAACTTTCTTCAGGACCAATTGAAAATAAATATATGAAAGGGAGAGATCAGATGCTCAGTAAGAGTAAACAAGAGAGATATCAATTATATCATAATCATAATAAATAAGAACATGACATTAGAAAATGTTATCCTGTATATGAAAGATCATGATATAATTCCATGGGATAAATATTAAAATTTTATAATAGTCAGTGAACATAATCCCAAAATTCATAACATAAGACTTGAATTTTTATGCAATACACACTAGTATAGAAAATCATTTCGTATTAGTCATGGTTCATTTCCGAGACCATCATAGTGGAAAAAGTCAATTACTAAACCAATTTTATTCCCCATTAAAGCCATGTATTACTAAATAGAGATCATTTCCCATTATATCCATGTTTATATCATGAGATATATATGTTTACCCAATGAATTTGATAGAGATATAGGTCCCACCGATATCATAATGAAATAATTCTCATGTGTACCACAAAAACATAAATCATTAATCATCGAATAAGCTAAGGAATGAAAATGGTTTCTTAAACATCATTCACTCATAATATATAAAAAAAATTGGATTTCATAATTATAATTGAATCATTAAAAATCAAAAAATAGTAATAACTGGGATACAAACATAACCCTATTAAAATAATTTCATCTTAGAAGGACTATAATTTTTATAAAACACATATAATTATTTCTTGAGGAAAATATAATTTCCTCATAAAAGGTGTTTTCCTCTATCAAAATGAAATGAAATATTAAAATTGAAGATTTTTTTGAAACTAAACTTGAAATTGTGTACAAGATTCTTCACGAAAATAAGGAGTCACGAAGATGTAAAATTTGATCATGCTGTATAAGTAAAAAACATTCTCCTCGTACTTTTTCTAGAAAATTGAACAAGTAAGTTATCTTGAATAAAAAAAAGTATTTCATGCATACCATTTTAAAAAATTGTTTCAGAATATAAATAATATTAATATTTTGTAAACATGGACATGGATGATAAATATAACCCAGTAAATACTAATGTATAATCAATCTGAGTTTATAATGAGATTGTGAAATTATCCCTTACTTTAGGTCTGATTTATATTGTATGTATCCAAACCTTCATTATATTGATATAAATAATTTTATTGACTTATTTCATAATTATATTCACTTTTATGATGTCATATATGATCATATGATCATATTTTTTTAATAACATTTCATTATTACTTTTATTTGGTTATTAACTGCTTCATTTTCTTATGCATGTTGTGTCGAATATGTTTCGCTTATCCTTCATATGTCATAGTTGTTATATTAACATTGTATATATCATAATTATTTATTCTATACATTTATATAATTATGATATAATGAATATCATGTAGAATTAATCACATCGCATCATGGAGATGGTAGACCGTATGTACACACGAGCGATGATATCATTCTCATAACTATGTAATGGTATTTAATTGAATGGTGTATAATATTTCAGAATCAATATCATGTAATAATAATCATATATAGTTATTATTTCCATAATTATACATATTAAATTAAGGTGGTGGTAAAAAATGGATTACACCACAGCTTGGAGATAGTAAACCATACGTACACACACATAGTGATTTCATTTTTCTTTAGATGGATAAAAGGTGGAATATTGTTGTTTCATAATTATCATAACATATCAGTATATAATTTATACAGGAGTTAAAAATTTAAATGATAAAAAATCATTAATAATAAGTATAACTAGAATAAATTTTGAATGAATCAATAGAGGATAATACATCTTCTTCGACACAATTCCTCTAAATCTCTTATTAAGGCACTTGAGTTGTCCTTCTAAGAGGAATAAAACCTATAGAATCTCAATAGGTAAATTTAAAAGGAATAATGTTTAGGGATGGATATGATTTAATTATCAATGTGATGTGAAGCAGTGAGGGACGAAGTGAACCATTATAAATTGGCACTACTTTTAAAATAGATCTATATGCAAGGTTTTTGAAAACACTGTGGGTATCGGCACCACTACACCCATGGTTTACCAAAAACAATGGGTATAGGTATTATATGGGAACCTATACCGATGGTTTTACCTAAACCGTGGGTATAGGAATCCCTATACCCTTGGTTTTTGGAAAACCATGGGTATAGGTATGGTGTGGAAACTAATACCTACAATTTTCCAAAACCGTGTGTATAGACTCCCCTATACCCACGGTTATTCCAAAACAGTGGGTATAGGGGAGTTTTTCAATACCTATACCCACAGTTTAATAGAAAACATGGGTATAGGTTTTATTTTTTAAGAACTATACCCACAGTTTTGTAAACCATCGGTATAGCTTTCCCACATTATGGTATGAAAAACATTTGCAGGGGACAACGTTTTTTTCATGGGAACACCTATTCCCCTATTTTGATACCTATAGCCATAATTTATAAAAATATATATAACTAAATACATATATATATATACAAATAATACATATAGTCTAGTGTTATGGTGTGTGAGGTTTAAAAGAGTGGTCCATAGATCGATTCCCGTGACCGCTTTTTTTTTTCAAAGCTATAACCACGGTTTAGAAACCATGGGTATAGGTGAATGACACAGTTTTATGGTGTTTGACATGGTGGACGAGACCGATACCTATAGTTTCTCAAACCATGGGTATAGCTCTGGGGAAATCCTGATGCCTTAGGAGCCCATAGTTTCTTGAAACCATGGGTATAACTTATACCCACGGTATTAAGGTCTATACCATTAGTTTTTAACCGTGGGTATAGGTCAAATTTCAAGCAGTGGGGGTGACGGGATATTTTGGGATCTTCAAAAATATTAATTTATAATAAAATCATGCAATACCCAAAAACCTCCAAAAAGAACCAAATATGAATATGAAATTATATAAGGTTTAAGTAACATAAACCATTACTTTTTTGAAAATTATTTCTATAAATTTTTACCATATCATTTTAATTAAAACTTAATTATCTTCTTTTATTCTTAACATTGGTAACTAATATTTTAATATTTAAAGGGTTCTATATTTACATATTTTATTTCAATTAGATTACAAATAAATAACAGAGAACACTTTTTTTGTGTAATAATTATTTTATTTTTTTTAAAAAATGTTTTATTATTTTTATATAATTTAATAGAACAATATCTTGATAAACGACAAATACTATCAATTTTGACACTATTCAATTCACTTATTTTAAAAAATATTAATATAACATGAAAAAATCAAACCAAGTATTATATTATTTTACGAAGAGGTCGAGGTAATCTATAAAATTAATTATACAACTTATTTTGACCAAATTATATTTACTTTAATGTTTTTAATAACATTTATCTGTTATCTCTATTAATAAAATAATTATTACTTTAATTCTTTATAATAATGTATTATACTTATATATTGAATAAAAAATAAAAATAAAATTATATAATGAAGATAAATCTAATCTATTTAATAATAATATATGTAATAAATTTATCTTCTATAAAATAAATATTTTAAAATGTTAGACTTATTAAATTATGACTGTGACAACTTCAACATCACATTAAATAAAATAATATAAGTGTCAAAATATATTCTATAAGCCTCAAAATGGTCCCAAACACGACCTTGGATAGTCATGGTCGAGATATAATTTAATAGTAACATTTTTTCAAGTGTTTTGGTTCTTTGATGGTTATTATAATTTTAATAAAAATTGTTTTCATGATTTCACATCAATTATTTAATTTTAACATTCTCAAAGTAAAAGTATGTACGGTATTTATTTGTTTACAAAAAATTACAAAAAAAATTCCATGCAAAAGAAAAACCTTTTATATTTAAAATAATTATTTATAGTCTAATTTTTCTTTTGCTTAACCCCATATAAAAATTAATTAGTTAATAAAATTTTATTGAGACATAATTAACGTTTCTTTAACTAAAATAAATTACATGTCCTAATCTCATCTAGGTGGATTCCAAAGGACACTATTTAAATGAAAGGATTATGTAGGTAAAAAAAATCAGCCAATGTTATTAATACATATGTTAGCGTACATTTCTAATAGTATTCTTACCCTTAATTACATGGTTTACCCTTTTACCATATTAACAATAATTATTGAAGTTACTATTCATAATTCCAAAAAATATATATTTAAATAATTTGGAAATAATTATTCCATAGATGGAATCCATTTTTTAAAATTCAAAACATATAATTTCTGTTAAATAGTTCAAAAATCAATCCCACTGTCAAAAAGAGAGAAATAGTTTTAAAAGTTTAAACACTGCAAAAGATTGAAATATTTTTACATCTGAATTCAATGTAAAATTATGGCTAACGACATAAATTATATTGACTGATAAATATATATTCTATTGATAATTTAAAACCATTCAATATTGTAATGTAACCATATAAATAATATTGTGTAAAAAAATTTCTTTCAATTAATATTTAGAGCTATTTTATTATTCATCAAAATTTTATTGTTATCAGAAAAATATTGAAATTTCATCAAAAGTAAAATTTTACATCTCAAATCCAATTAACATATTTATGTTGCAATATAAGAATTATTAATGTATTAATTTTGTAATTTAAAATGGGGTCTCCATTATATTGTGAAAATTTGCCTTTAAAAAATATAGTTTTTGTACATCAAATAGGGTTTATCCATACATTATGAAAAAATATCTATTGTATGAATATAAAAAATATTTTATTAAGTATATAACATATATATTTACTTAAAATCAATTACCAACATAAATTCTCTCACTTTATTGATACAAAAATTGAAATATAAAATTGATTGACATTTTTCATAAATAATTTGTTGTGAATTATTTCACCATACATTTTCATAAGCTAGATATACTTATTCTTTTTAACCTAATGTCTAGGGTAAAATGGTAATTTTATATTATGGTCATATTATAGTTCATTTAAAATCAAAGTTTCATTTAATTCATGATATTAAAGAAATAAATTTATTTAGAGAAAATGTTTTATAAAAACACATGGGGTTTACATCATGTATCCAAAAATCATACTTTGAAACCTTTCCATATAGATGAAGATTCTACCAGATACCCAAAAATATGTCCTAGTGATTCTCATTATCACCCTTTTTCCTAGAATAAACTAGTATGTTATCCACAAACACCACAAAAAATAATCCTAATACCTCTAAAATGTCTGGTTCATCAATCCCACAAAGACAGGTGGTGTATTCCTAAGACTAAAAGGAATAAAAACATACTCGTAATGTCCATATCTGCTCATAAAATATGTCTTAAGAATATAATCCTTCTGAACCCACAAATGGTGATATCCCAAATGTATTTTAATTTTAGAGAACCAATGTCCTCACCACAACAGATCAAATAGTTCTTCAATTACTGTAAGAGGATACTGATTATTTAACATTACTCTGTTAAGATTACGATAACACCTAAAAATATGAAGAGTTATGTATATGATTTTCACAAAAAAGATTGTGGCTTCCCATAAATATATACTATGTTGAATGATCCCTTTACTTTCAAACTCTTCTAATGGGACTTTTAATTTTCTAAATTTTTTTGGTTCCATTTGGTAAGATGAAAGTGACATATTAATATTCCATTATAATAGATAAATCATAAACACAACTTATCTTATTTGTAAAAACCCTAAGAAAATATCGGGAAAAATATCATGAAACTGATAAAAAATACATGAAAAATAATTATTCTCAATATCATCCATAGATGCCAAGGAAATTTCTACCATCTAGTTTCAGATAGATCCCACATCTTGTTCCAATAATTCAATTCAATTTTCCATTATATCTTGTTCCCCTCTAAAGAGATGTTTAATACCATTATTAGTTTTAAAAATAAACAATCGAGTATAATAATCAATGTGAACATTAAACATTTTCAACCAATCAATACCCAGTATTAAGTCATAGGCATCCCTATCAATTATAGATAAATACCAAATATATTCACCTATATAGATAGTTATAAAAAATTCATTTCACATAAAGGCTCGAAATTACATTTTTCCATGAGGATTTTAAAGTATAAAAATCCATCATATAATCATGCAAACCCATAAGACCAACAACACGAGAAACAATAAATAAATGGGATTCAACAGCATCAACCCAAGTTTACATAAGGGTGGAATTCTAAAAAACCATACCTCTCACCATAAAAGGTCTAGATTGATTATTCATGATCATTTTATTAACTTCATATAATTTGTTACTCTGTTAACATTATTATTTATTATTTTGTTGACATTTCAGCAGTTGAGGTTTCATTGTATTCCTACAATGACCATGGATTACATAGTTATGATGAATAGAGTTATTATGCTACACTAATTCCATAAATGCATATGTCATTATCAAAACTCGAGATGTGTCCCTAACACCCAACCATAGAGCATTTCTAAAATATAACTGAAGATGTACAATCTGATTTGAATTGTGACATACTCTAGGTGGTTCTATAAAATCTTGCTTCATGTGATCAAAATAAGCACATTGGAAAGAACTGGTTTTACCAATTGGTTTAGGAGTAATATTTTTTGATCCCACAATTTGATTCTGAGTAATTCTATCCCCTATGAAGTAGGTTCCCCTTTTACACATAATCCCAACATTAGTGTTCCCATCAGTTCCTATAGGTATCAACATTATTCATCCAAACATTTTTCCCATGATTTCCTTTTATACAACTGTTACTCTGTTTACCATCACTGTATAATATGAAATAAAAATGATGAAAATAATTGAATGAATATATGTCCACTAACACAATTAAAAAATTATTTCATTCAAGGATTAACATTGAACAACTTCGGGTGAATTGTGGACTAAATTCATAAATTTAGTTGCGTACTCTATCACTGAGAGATTCTCCTACTTCATACTCAATAAATTCCCTATTCTAAAAATATTGGACATGTAAGGATAAATATTTTTTAAAAAAATTCATCAAAATTATCCCATGTTAATTCTGGAGTCTATTAGGATAGAAAAAAAGATCTCAAAAAACTATCAGGTATCTCAGTAGTTGAAGAGAACAATAAATAGAACTAGATCCCCAAAATCATTGGAAAAAAGTCTTCTTACATGTTCTAAAGAGGGTGGGAAAAAAGTTATTTTGATGTAAAATTAAGAGGATATCTAAATCAAGGAACAAAATGATCATAAAATTTGTGATACAACCGATCCATAACTATGTCATGTCTCTTTTCAAGCACATGGTCTTGATAATCAGAAAAATCCACTCTTGTATCACTAAATTTTAGTGGGGATATGAAAATGAGTAAGTAGAAATTCATTGTCTTTTATATATTAATCTATTTGTAACAAAATCTATAGGGGAATGGGTTTTTGAGATGTTATCCATTTTAATGATTCCCACTTGTATAACCATTTTTTGTGGATTTTTCTTCCCCGAGGGACCCTCTACATACTGATACTAAAATCCAAATATTCCGCCATTAAGAATTTTTAGGATCTTCCTTGGGACATCATACTAGCTTCCCATAGTGATACCTTACGGGTTTACACACACAATTACATTCCATTATCGGATGGAGTATTCGTGATGACACACTAGTTAAAATTTGTAATAATCATTGCATTTCAAAATAGAATTATTTAATGGAAACCTCTCCGTCAACCCATAATATTGAAGACACAGTTGTCTATAATCTCTTTAATTATTTAGGTGATAGATAGTACGTTAATATTATTGTTAGATGGTTTAATTATTGAGAAAAAAACATTCTGAATGTAGCTTTTCTAAAGGACACATCTCATGATAAATTTTTTTGGTACAATGAAAACTCAGGTGTTTAGTTTTTTATGCGAGGCTATGATTTGGAACACAGATTTCTGAATATAGAGTGAGAGTTTTTATAGAATGTGAATTATTTCTTCGAGTGCCCTCCCAAGGTACTATATTTTTGGTGGTTGGTGTGATTTAGAATCCTCCCCTCCATGAAATTCCTTTTGCATTGCTATGCAGTTTATGATCCTTCATGATATTTTTGGATGATTGCACCATAATCCCTCATTAATGAAATCATTCACTTCCCATGAGCTATTGATGTTTGGAATTCATAGATATCAAATTAAAACTATCATATTTTTTTAGAAATTGATTTCCTAGAACATATTTTCAATTGCTCTTCCTCTCTTTCCATAGAGATAGTGGATTCTCTTTCAATAGTTTCGGGGATCATTTGGATGAGAAGAAATGATCCTATATTAAATAATATTTCAAGACCAAACTCTTTCTTTTATGAGAGGCAAATATATCACATGCATGTGGAAGCCCCCATCTGATTTCATGACGTACAATGTGGATTATTCTCTCTCTAGAAAAGAAATTATTTTTTATTGAGTATCGTTCTTTAATTCTTTGGGGAAAGTTATTGGGGATAGTAATGATTACATAATGAATTTAGGTATCCTTCAATTGATGAATCTAATTCAATTTACATCATTGATATCTTTTCTATGAAGAGAGTATGGAAATAATTTATCATTGAATCTAATTTTCTCACTATTATCAATGTTATTCACATTATGGAGAGGGGCCTTCAATCATTTACCCTAATGATTTTGAAGATTCAATCACTACATCATAAATTTATAGACGTAAATTTATAATATATTAAAAGATAGGGAAATGAAGCATCTTATTTATTTATGACTCGATGTATTTCTAGAGTTTCTCACACATGTATAAATGAATTTCATTTTTGGATACTATCAATTGTTCTTCTAGATATTCCATTCATTATTTGAATTAAACATTTAAAAAAATAAAAAAATTGGGGTAGTTAAGATTTACGTATATTGATAGATTATGAATATAATAAATAATCATAATATATCTATAATTTATTTAAAATGTATTTCATTTTACTAAAATATCCTCAAAAAATATTGTTTAGTTCTTATACAAAAACTAGGGATGATTTTTTATAATTTTCATTAGAGAGAAAACATGGAAGACATAAGGAGATAAATTTGGGGGTAATATTTTTATAATTTAAAAAAATTATTTTTAACATGAATGATTCCTAATTGGTTTTCCATTCCACTTTTATAAACATGCGAGTATAATGCATCTCAAAAGTTGTTTGGTTACTTCTTCATATCATTACTGATTTATCTTTTCCCTTAACCAAAAGTATGGGTAATAAATATGCTCATTTCATGGAAACTTGTGTCCTTTAGTGTGTTTTTTACTATTGGATGAATTATTTTACTTATTTAATGTTATTTATTTTACTTCCAGATCATTGATGCTTTAATGGAATTTCTCAGTTTTTAAAATAAACATTAAAATATCTTGTTTTTAAGATTTAAATAAATTAATGTATTTTAAATATAATAAAATCATAACAATAAATTAAGAATTTATTTAAATGTTATTTAATTTTACTCCTCAACAAATATTTTTTATTTCTTATATAAAAATTTCAGCTGATTTTAATAATTTTATTGATTGAGAAAACATATCAGAGAGAGTGAGAGAAGGTGAGAAATATTTTTTATAATTTTAAAAAAATGATTCCTAATTAGAATGTTTCTTAACACCACTCCTATAAATATGATTGAAGTTCACATTTTGAACACTTATACTCTTTCATTGACACTTGATGAGAGAGTTGATTATCCTGATGGAGTTTTGTTGGAAATATCTTGATTGGTCCATGAAGATAGAAGATGGGTTTGATTTTTTAGTTTTATTTTTAACATTTTTTTTGAAAAAACAAGATTAAAATACAATATACAATACTTTATCTTGTTGGTTATAGGAAAATCGATGTGGAAACGTCTTTATAAAATCATCACTATAAAAAACCAATGTTATAAATCATTTATCATTTCGATTTTTTTAACGACAAGATAAACATCCTCAATTTTTTTTTATTTGTATGGTTGGTTATTTTTAACCAGTGTTACAAAAATATTAAATATTTCCCCTATAATAAAATTTTATGGTATCCAACACTAAAAAAATATAAAAAACCCTTATTTTTATTCGTGACGATGTGACAGATTTTACTCAATGTGAATGTTTTCAGAAAAAAATGAAATTATAGTCACAAATGTGTGTCACTCATTAAAAACCAAGAAAAATTTGTAATATTTTCATTATATTTTAGGGAAATGTTCCCTATATAATTTTTGATGTGTTGGAATTAACCTCAATTCAATCTGACAGAAATTTGGCTGATATTTCTCAATGAACATGTTTTAATTTTAAAATGGAATTTTCTTTCAAAACACATGTCACACACATAAAACCAAGAAAACAAACTAGGACTTTATTGATACATTTGGAAAATGATCTAAAAATAAATTGTGACATATAGGAATCATCCATATAGTAACTTAACACATAGTATGTCTGGTATGACATGAAGTGTATGTTTTCATTTTAAATGTGATATTTTATCAGGGAATTGTTTTATATTTATGTTCAATTTTTTTGTAGTATTAAAAACCAAAGACTTATTTTTTATAGATTTACACTATTTTTCTCAAGATGTGGTGGTTTTTTTGGAAAATGGTAGCTTGATCAGACTATTTAGAGAGGACGTTTGGGTCCAAAGATAATGAAACATTAATGTTTTGGAAATATTTTATGTTTTTGATAAACTATTTGAACCAATGTAATTGTACAAACCAAAATTTGAAATTTATTAAGCATAGTTCTTAACTATTATAGATATAAATTTTAAAGTTTTTGTAAATTGTATTTATCAGCACTAAAAAACATTTTTTATGCTAAGCTCTATTTAAAGGATTATAACTACCCATACATTACATACATTTTAATTACTTCATAATATAATCATACTTATTACGACATATAACAATATCATGATAGGACCGTATAGGTACAGTGTCTTTATAAACAGGGGAACATAAACTACTGGTTCATAAATCATCTACATTGTCTCCCATTTATTTCATCATAGCTAGAGTCCCTTTTGGTATATCCTACTTAATACCCTTATTCCTGACCTGGGGAAAAGAAAACCTACCAAAAGGTGATCTCAAATGATCAGTAAGGGTAAAAAATGGAAATATCAATCATATCATATTCATAAGAACATAACATTATGAAAATCTTAACCTGAAAAAGAGATCATAATATCATGACATGGGATAAATCATAGTAGTTAAATGTAATACCAATAATCATAACATAAAACATTAAATTTTGTGGCACAAATATATAATCATATAAAATCATTTCATATTAGTCAAGACTCATTGCCAAGACCATCATAGAGGACAAAGTCCATTACTGGACCGAGGTCACTCCTCGTTCCAGTCCTGTATCACTGAACCAGATTAACATCCCATTCCAGCCATGTCTATCTCATGATATATAAATCTTTACCCAATGAATTGGAGGGAGATATAGGTCCCAACCATCTCATAATGAAACCATTCTTCTGTGTGCCACAAAATCATAAATCATACATCATAGCATAACCCATGAAGTAAAAATGGGATTCATAAATATCATGCCATCATAACATAATCCATATAAGATAAACGAAAATCATTAAAATAATTACATCATAACATAATAAAATCAATGTAATAATAAGTATAGAAACATAACCCTATATTATCTTATATGGAAAATAATTTTGACAAAACACATGAACTCCATTCTTGAGGAAAATATCCATTCTATTTCAAAAAAAATTCCTTTCTCAACATGTCATTAAATTTTAAACTAAAAAAAGTTAATTGAAAATAAACTTGAAAACATGTAAATGGAGATTCATGGAAATAATTTTCTATGAAATCATAAAAATCCGTCCATGTCGTATACGTTAAAAAACATTCTTCTCGTACTTTTTCCGGAAAAGTCAAAATGTATCTCTTACTGAAAATGAAAAAAGATTCCTTTCATATCTTTTATTAAAAATTCACTGATAGGTAAAATTGCATTTAAACAATTGTAGGGGGATATTAATAATATTACATTTTGAGGAAACATGGGTGTGGAAGATAAAGAGGTCCTAGTAGATAATTACATATAAACAACCTTGAATAATGAAGAGTTTGTAAAACTAACCCTTACCTTGTACTTTTCCTTGGTCGAAGGTAGTTTAACCTCTTGTATAATATATAAATAATTGTTATTAAATTATACAAGAATCATATACATAAATATGTTATCATAAATGATCTTTTAATATTTCTTTGTTAATAATATTTTAGTATTGTCGTCATTAGGGGTGTTAACTTACTAATTTTATTTTATATGTTTTGTTATATAAGTGGTGTCTATTATGGGTAGGTTGTATAATATTAAAATCTAGAATGATATTAAGTCCTCAAAAATTATTTTCAAACATCAAATGAAATTTAGTCTTGAATGGATACGATGGGGAATGATTCTCATCGCGTTCGTGGAGATGGTAGTCCGTACGTACGCACGAGCGACAATATCATTTTTTGATATTAAAATCGTATATAATTTGATGTTATATCATATATAAAGGATCATTATAATGTTATATTTATTATTTATATAATTTATACTTATTATTATACCCTATACAAATGATGAAATGTTTGAATAACAAACTACACAATGATGTAGAGACGGTAAGCTGTACCTACGCATGTGTGGTGACTTTTTAATTCATAGGACGGATAAAAAACTAATATGGATGTTCCATTTATATAATAAAATCATATTATATAGAATATATTGGAGTTATTATTTTAGAATGGAAACCTCAAAGAAGGAGGAAGTGGAAGTAGAAATGAACTTGAAATAGGTTGTGAGACATTTACCTCTTATTCGGGTTCTACCTTTTAATTTGATCAAAAGGGCTCCATAAGATGGCTTTCTAACTAAAGAAAAGCCTCTAGAAATAAGGGATGACAGATGAGAGGGTATTTTTGAAAGGTTTTTCCGAGCCAAATGGCATTGGAGGTGTGGATTAGAGAGAAGGGGGAGTGCCTTTTTATAAGAGGGGTGAGGGGCACCTTAGAAAAAACTTAAATTATTATTTAATAATAAATTAATATTCAATGTATAATGGCTAAAAAGATACTTATTTCTAGTATAGGTTGGTTATTGGTAGAAATAATCTCAACCAATAGGTTTTAGACATTTTTAGGTTACCATTTTAACCTTATCACTTAGATTTAACTCTTAGTTAAATAATTTAACTTTTACAGTGTCTTCTTGTATTCTTACACTATATAGTTAATAATAATACTATAAAATACAAATAGAACACCAATTGGTTCATTAAAATCATATATATTATTATATAAGTCTTTTTTCAATCCTTATATCTTTATTACCATTATATCAATTAATAATATGATATTTTTTAAGAACTCTTTTTTGTCAATTTTGACGCTATTTGGTATTTTGTTTTTTTTCTAAATTCATAACAACATTATTACTATAAAATAAATTCATCTAAATAACCCTGATATGTTATATTAACCTATACAATTATTTTAATTCATAAAAATTTTCAAATTACATTTATTTGGATATTTATAATATCCATTATTTTAATATTCCATTAATAAGGAAATTATTGCATCATCATTGTGTCATAAATAAATTTAATTATTTAATATCTAAAAATTATAAATAAAATACCATTATGTAGGAAATATTTTTATCTTTATAATGAATATTTATAGTCGAATTTAAATTTTTTGTAACCCTATATTAATAATGTTTTAGTTATGAAACATTGATTTGAACTCTATTTACTCTTCTTTGAATTAAATAATAATAATTGTCCTAATCTAATCCAAATGGACCTTAAGGGTCATTTTTTATTCCTAAGGTTATTTTTGGTCGAATTACACTTATTTAATATAATTATAACATGTTTTAGGGTAATAATAATATCATTTATACAATTAATTACCCTATTTACTTTTAACCATGGTAAATAAAAGTAACAATTTACTATTACCAAAAATTATTTTTATCTTATTGAACCACATTATACTTACTGATATCACCTATGTCTCTCTGATTTTTGAAATTCCACTCACAGAAGAGGTAAAATTATGTTTTATATAAATTTTCAAATTCTCCTATGTGGTGTGTAAAAGACGATGAAAATTTCAATAAAATATTTATATATCTAAAATTATTATAAAATGACTCCAATGAATTACATTGAACTTATATAATTATTTTTATCTATTTTGACCTAAAATAAATTTAAATATAATAATTCATTATTTAAATAAAAATTCAGTTTTCACCAATAACTTAGTGTTTTTTCACTATTCATCAAAAATTGAAAGTTTTCAAAAAAATACAAAAAATTCACCCTAAACTAATTTCGATATTCTGAATCCAAAAATAAAATCCAATTTGACAGTTAAAATTTATACAATTTCAAAAAGTGGATATAACTATTCATAACAGCTAGTTTATATAATATTTTAATAACATATCGTTGTTTAGTGAAACTTGGTAATGCGTACATTGTAAGCTATCGAGGAAGGTTACTCTTGCGTGTAACGCAAGCCAAGCCAGTGTTGCGTATAATAAAAGATTCTTTGGTGTTTCATATAACATAAGACATAAAAAATATTTCTCATCAAATATCAGGATGTTACATTCTACCCCCCTTAAAATGAATTTCTCCCTCAAAATTTTTCGATTTGTAATAAATAGATGAGGATTCCTCTTCCTCATCATATCCTCAAGTTCCCATATAGCTTCTTCTAATTGGTGGTTCCTCCATAAAACATTAAGCAAGCGAGAGGTCTTGTTTCGTAGAAATTTTTTGCTACGATCCAGAATCTCTATCGGCTGTTCTTCATAAGAAAGATCATGCTCCAACAGTACAACTTCTAAGCATAGTACATGTGAAGGATCAGGAATGTACTTTCTCAGGAGATATACATGGAACACATCATGAACTTGAGAAAGATTCATTGGAATTTTCAATCAGTAAGCTACCATCCCAACATGATCCTGTATTTTGAAAGGACCAATATACCTAGGGCTCAACAGTCCCTTCTTTTTAAATCTCATTACTCTCTTCCAGGGAGATATTCGTAAAAACACGTTATCACCCACTTCAAACTCTAGGTCTTTACATCGATTGTTGGCATAAATTTTTTGTTCACTCTGAGTTGCTCTTATATGTTGTTGAATAGTTCCAACCTTCTCTACCATCTCATCAACAAGATCAGGTCTTAATTGCTTTCTTACCCCAACTTTATCTGAGCAAGTTGGAGTTCCGCATTTCCTTCCATAGAGAGCTTCATAAGAATCCATATGAATACTAGAGTGAAAGATATTATTATAAGAAAATTCCACTAAAGGTAGGTGTTTATCCCAATAACCTTTAAAATCCATAGAGTAAGGTCTCAACATGTCTTCTAGTGTTTGAATTGTCCTCTCAGACTGAACGTCTATCTAGTGATGATAGGTAGTGCTGGAACATAACTCTGTATTCAGAGCATGCTGAAGACTTCGGAAAAACTTTGAGATAATCCTTAGATCCTGATCAGATATAATGGAAAGTGGTACACCCTTAAATCATACCACTTCTTTTACATATACCATGGAAAGCTTATCAATAGAGAAATCCTCTCCAATAGCAATGAAGTGTGCCGACTTCATTAGATGATCAACTATAACCCAGATAACATTATTTATTTTGGATGTTTTAAGAAGTCCAGTGAAAAAGTCCATGGTGATATTTTTCCATTTCCATTCTGGTATATGTAATAGTTGTAACATTTGCTTAGACTTTTGTCTCTCAGCTTTATCTTGCTAAAAAACCAAGGATCGAGAGACATATTCAGCAACATATCTTTTCATTCCATCCCATCAAGAGTACTCTTTCAGGTCTCTATACATCTTCGTGCTTCCAAGGTGAATAGAGATTGAAGAACTATGAGCCTCATCCAATATTTCCTTCTTTAATTCTATAATGGGAGGAACAAAAACCTGATTCCTAAACCTTATTATTTCATCATAATCAATCGGTAATTCAGGAACATCTCTCACCATATTTTGTAACTCTACATCTTCTTGTTGTTCCTCTTAAATCTTCACATGTATAGATGGTTCAACACTCATTTGAGAAAGATAATATTTTCCTCTTCCATTATAATTCCAAGATCCATAATTTGTAAGTCCATAAATATTTGATCTTTTGTGATCCTCATCATGGATAAGCTAGCATGGTCTTGTTGACTTAATGTGTCTGCAACTTTATTTTGTTTCCCAGGGTGGTAATGAATTGAGTAGTCATAATCGTTAATCAGATCCAACCATATTCTTTGGAGCATATTCAACTTCTTTTGTGTGAAAATATACTTTAAACTTTTATGATCAGTATAAATATCACACCTTTCACCATAAAGATAATTCCTACAAATATTTAATGCAATGATTACTGCAACTAACTCCAAATCATGAGTTGGGTAATTTATCTCATGGATTTTCAACTGTCGCAATGCATAAGGTATCACCATATCATTTTTCATGAGAACACACCCCAACCTCTTCATGGATGCATCACTCTAGATCACAAACGTTTCTCCACTACAAGGCAGTGTGAGCACAGGTGCACTGGTTAACCTTCCTTTTAGCTCTTTGAAATTCTCTTTACATTCCTCCGCCCAAAAAAACATATCTCCTTTCCGAGTTAACTTTGAGACTGGGCATGATAATCTTGAGAAATCATTCACAAAACATCGATAATACCCAGCTAAACCAAGAAAACTTCAGATTTCAGTTACTTTTGTTGGTATCGAACATCTTTTAATAACATCTGTTTTTGCTAGATCCATAGATATCCCCTCTTTTGAGAGTATGTAAACAAAAAATGAATATTTTTTAAGCCAAAATTCATGCTTGGTAAATTTTCCATAAATCTTATCCTTTATTAGGGTCTTTAATACAATCCTCAAGTGATCTTCATGTTCTTGCTTTATCATGGAATAGATAAGAATATCATCTAAAAAGACTGCCACAAATTGATCAAGATAGTCCCTAAAGACTCTATTCATTAGATCCATAAAGATAGCCGGGGAATTAGTAAGAAAAAAAGAATCACTATAAATTCATAATGTCCATACCATGTACGGAAAGTTTCCTTTGTTATATCCTCTTTTTTGAACCTCAATTGTTGATAATCTACACAAAGATCAATCTTGGAAAAGTATTGAGCTCAGCGTAGTTGGTCAAATAAGTCATCAATGCATTGGAGAGGATATTTTTTCTTGATAGTGATTTTGTTAAGTTATTGATAATCAATGTAGAGTCTCATTGATCCATATTTCTAATTAACAAATAGAATAGGTTCTCCCCAAGGTGATGCACTATGGTATATGAATCCCTTATAAAGACTCTCTTGGAGTTGCTTCTTCAAATTCCTGCAACTGAATTGGGGCAATTCTATAAGGTGTCTTTGAAATCGGCATAGCACCTGGTATGAGTTCTATTGAAAACTCAACTTCATGATTTGGTGGAAGACCAGGATATTATTCTGGAAAGTCATCATCAAACTTTTGTACAATGGGCATATTCTTCATCATGAGTTTCTCTCTAACCATTTGAGATAAATAACCTTCATTTATTGGAATCAAGACCCATAATTTGGAAGATATTTCCACTGCAAGATTATATTCATCCTTTCATCGATAGATGATGATATATTGTTCAAAAATATGAAATGTGACTTTCCTTCATTGTAAATTGATATGATCTCCATATAAGGAAAGCCAATCCATGCCAATAATAACATAAAATTCCACTATATGAAGGATCACAAGATTTTCAAGATGCACGTTCCCAAAAACGTCAATTAGAGAAGAATTATAAACTTTTAATGAAACTGGTGTGCCATTAAGAGTTGTCACATCTAACTCAACAGTGAATTGTTGAGGTAGTACGGTGATATCCAGATAATCTTCTTCATAAATGAAAGAGTGGGTGGATCCAGAATCAAATAAAACATTTTCTACTTTAGAGTGGATGGTAAGTGTACCTTTCACCACATCATTATCATACACCACATCACCGATAGAAATTTCATGTCGCTTTTCTTGGTCATTTTCCATAACAGTTTATTGACGTCGATAATCATCAATAACCCTTTTATTTGGGAATTTATTTGCATAATTCCCCATTTCCTTTCACTTATAACATTGATGTGTAGGAGGTTCATTCTGTGTAGCCTTTTCTTTCTTCACATCACTAGACATATTTTTCCATCACTCCAACATTCAATTTCCCGATGACCTTCTTTTCCACACATATATCATCTACTTGTCCCTTTAATACAATTCCCTCCATTTTTCTTTCCACACATTGATCATAAGGGAAAACTCATCTTCTTTTCAGTATGATCTTTAGATTCTCCATTGAATTCAATTTTCATCTTCTTATCAAACCCATATGACAAAGGGGTTACTCCTATCTCCATCTCAACCTTGAGAGCACATCGAACAATTTCCATGTAGCTATTGAAGTCCCATATGGCTAAAACCCTTTAAAGACATGGTTTTAAGCCACTAAAGAATTGAATGATCTTACTCTCGGGCTGGATAATAATTCCGGTAGCATACCTTGCATGTCTTGTAAAATTTTCTTCATAGGTCCCTACCGATTCATCAACCTTTTGCTTTAGTTAAAGATACTTCTTCTCCATCTTTGATAGAAGAATACAAGGGAATAACTTATTGAAATATAATTTCATGAACTCGTCCCATTCCAAGGACTCAAATTGAACTCTTTGCCTCATATTCTTGATAAGATGCCACCATTGATCAGCTTCACCTTCCAAACAATATATTGCTAATATGAATTTATCATGTTCAGTTCATTGTAGAACTAAAAATATCTTTTCAGTGGTACTAATTCATTATTCAACCACTAATGGATCAGAAGACCCGCTGAATGAAGGTGGACGCTGCCTCATGAAGGATTCAATAGAATTTTGCTCGTTTATTTTCTCATTTGGAAGTCCGGGAAGATTCATAGCTCAGGAATGTTGTGTGAGCATGGCTATAATATTTTTGCATTCAAGCTCCCATAATGTTTGGTTGCTCTGGTGGACAATCATTTCATTGCCCGTCACATTCAGCATTAACAAGGTTCCTTTAGGTTCTAGACATTTACTAAAACCAAGAAGCATAGTGTGAGAAACACTAATCACAACAGTAAAACCACATAATCCGTAATAAAATTTCACACTTTAGGACTTATCATAGGATATTCAGGGCCATTTCTAAAACACTAATATTGTGTTCTATGCTTGGACATATCCTTAGGGTTCTTACTAAGACTTTCATATCCCAGTTTCCAAAGGTTAACTATAGATTTCCTTTGATACCAACTATAACGACCCATACATTACATAAATTGTTATTAATTCAGAATTGAATCATACTTATTACAACATATAACAAAATCATAATAGGTCCGTATATGTATAGTGTCTTTAGAAACTAGGAAACACAAACAACTGGTTCATTAATCATCTACATTGTCTATCGTTTATTTTATCATATCTAGAGTCCCTTTTAACATATCCTTCATAATACCCTTCTTTTGGCCTGGGGAAAATAAAACATACAAATTGGTGAGCACAAATTCTTAGTAAGGATAAACAAAGGAAATATCAATCATATCATATTCATAAGAACGTAACATTTTGAAAATCATAACCTGAAAAAGAGATCATAATATCATGACATGGGATAAAACATAGTAGTGAAATGTAATTCGAATAATCATAACTTAAAACATGAAATTTTGTGTCACACATAGAAAATCATAGAAAATCATTTCATATTAGTCAAGACTCATTTCCAAGACCATCATAGCGGACAAAGTCCATTACTGAACCAAGTTCACTCCTCATTCGAGTCATATATCACTGAACCAGATTAATATGTCATTCAAGCCATTTAAATCTCATGAGGTATAAATCTTTACCCAATTAATTGGAAGGAGATATAGGTCCCACCCTTCTCATAATGAAACCATTCTTATGTGTGCCAAAAAATCATAAATCACACATCATAGCGTAAACCATGTAGTAAAAATGGGATTCTTAGACATCATGCCCTCCTAAAATAATCCATATAAAAAAAAGACATCATAAAAATAATTCCATAATAACATAATAAAATAAATGTAACAATATGGATAGAAAAGGAACCCTGTATTATTATAGATGGAAAATAATTTTGATAATACACATGAACTCCATTCTTGCGGAAAATATCCTTTCTATTTCAAATTTTTTTTCCTTTCTCAACATGTCATACAATTTTAAAGTAAAAAAAGATAATTGAAAATAAACATGGAAACATGTAAAGGAAGATTCTTGGAAATAATTTTCTATGAATGCATAAAAATCTATTCATGTTGTATATGTAAAAAAACATTCTTCTCGTACTTTGGTCGGAAAAGTCAAAATGTATCTCGTACTGAAAATGACAAAAGATTCCTTTCATATCTTTAATTAAAAATTAACCAATAGGTAAAATTGGATTAATACAATTGTAGGTGGATATTAATAACATTACATATTGAGGAAACATGTGTGTGGATGATAAAGAGGTCCCAGTAGATAATTACATCTAAACAACCTTGAATAATGAAGAGGTTGTAAATTTAACCCTTACCTTGAACTTTTCCTTTGGTCGAAGGTAGTTTAACCTCTTTTATAATAGTTAAATAATTGTTATTAAATTATAAAATAATCATATACATAAATATGATATCAAATATGATCTTATAATATTGATTTGTTAATAATATTTTAGTATTATCAACATTTGGTGTGTTAACTTACTCATTTTCTTTTATATGTTTTGTTACATATGTCGTGCTTATTATTGAGAGGTTGTATAATATTCACATCCATAATGATATTAAGTAATTAAACATAATTTTTAAACCTCAACTGAAAATTAGTCTTGAATAGATACGATGGGGAATGAGTCTCATCGTGTTTGTGGAGACGGTAATCCGTACGTACACCCGAGTGACAATATCATTTTTTTAATATTAAAAAAAATGATAATTGGATGGTATATCATATATAAAGAATCATTATAATGTTATATTTATTATTTATATCATTTATACTCATTATTATACCCTATCCAAATGATGAAATGTTTGAATAACAAACTACACCACGACATGGAGACGGTAAGCCGTACGTACTAATGTGTGGGGAATTCTTCATTCATAGGATGGATAAAATAACTAATATGGTGGTAAATTTTTTATAATAATATAAAATTATATAGAATATATGTTATTTATTATTTTATAATTGAACAACAAATAAATAGGATTTGGAAGAAGAAAGGAACATGAAATAGGTGGTGAGACATTTACCTCTTCTTCGGGTTCTTCCTTTTTATTTGAGAAAAGGGCTCCTTTGGTTGGATTTCATGACTAAGGGAAGGCCTATAAGATGAAGGGATTACAGTTTATAGGGTATTTTGGAAGGGTTTGGCCGATCCAAATGGCTTTGGAGGTGTTAATTAGAGAGAAGGTGGAGTGCCCTTTTATAAGAGGGGTGAGGGGCACCTTAGAAAAAAATTAAAATATTATTTTATAATAAATCCATATTCGGTTTATAATGGCTCCAAAGAGACTTATATAGAGGCTAGGGTGGGGATGGGTCGAATTCCTCTCAAACAATAGGTTTCAGACAAGTTAATTTACCATTTTAACCTTCTCATCCAGATTTAACTCTAAGTAAAATAATTTAACTTTTACCACGTCTACTTATATTCTTACACTATATGGTTAATAAAAATTCTATAAACTTCCAATAAAACCCATGTTGGTTCATTAATGTCTTATATATTATTATATAATTATTTTGGTGGATACATATATTTTTAGGACCATTATATAAACTAATAATATAATATTTGTTTTAAAGACACTTTTATGTCAATTTTGACACTATTTGGTATATTGTTTTTTATAAATTTATAACAACAAGATTACTTTAAAAAAATTTATCTAACCAACCCTAATATGTTATATTAACCTATAAAATTATTTTAATTCATAAAAAGTCTCAAAAAACATTTATTTGGTTAGTTATAATATAAATTATGTTAGTATTTCATTAATAAGGTAATTACTGCATCATCATTGTGTCATAAATAAATTAAATTATTTAATGTCTAAAAATTATAAATAAAATACCATTATATATGAAATCTTTTTATATTTATAATTAATATTTATAGTCTAATTTATCTTATGTATAACAATATATTAAAAAAAATAAGTTATTAAACTTTGATTTTAACTCTTTTAACTCTTCTATGAATTTAATAATAATAAATGTCCTAATCTAATCCAAATAGACCTAAAGGGTCATATTTTATTCCTAAGTTTGTTTTTGGTCGAATTAAACTTACCCAATAGAATTAATACATGGGTTAGGGTAATAATAATATCATTTTTACCATTAATTACCCTATTTACTTTTAACCGTGGTAAATAAAAGTAAAAAGTTACTATTCACCAAAATTTATTTTTATCTTTTTGAACCACATTTTACTTACTGATATCAACTGTGTCTCTAGGATATTTTAAATTCCACTCACAGAAGCGGTAAAATTGTGTTTTGTATAAATTTGCTAATTCTCCTAGGAGGTGGGTAAAAACAGTGAAAAGTTCAATAAAATTTTTATATATCTAAAATTGTTATAAAATGACTCCAATGAATTACATTGAACTTATATAGGTATTATGTATCTATTTTTACCTAAAATAAATTTGAATAAAATAAATTTTTATTTAAATAAAATGTTCGTTTTAACCAATAACTTAATGTTTTTTCACTATTCATCTAAAATTGAATTTTTTCAGAAAAATACCAAAAATTCACCCTAATCAAATTTCGATATTCTAAATCCAAAAATAAAGACCATTTTGATAGATAAAATTTATAAAATTTAAAAAAGTGGGTATTAATATTCACAACAGCTAGTTTATATAATATTTTAATAACATATCGTTGTTTAGTGAAACTTGGTATTGTTTACAATGTAAGCTGTCGTGGAAGGTTGCTCTTGCGTGTAATGAAAGCCAAGCCAGTGTTGTGTGTAGTAAAAGTTTACTTTGGGTTGAATATTACATAAGACGTAAAAAAAATATTTCTCATAAAATCTCAGGGTGTTACAAGGAGCATCCATTATCAATACTAAAAAAAGTTCTAATAAAGGAACCCTTTATCAATGTTTTTGTTTTAGCATTGAAAAATACACCAATTTATCAATTATTTTACTGTTTTTTTAAATTTAATAAAAAATTAAGGGCTCCCCACCCCCATTGACTTTCACCTACTCTCACACATGCCCCCTTTTCTATACCCACAATTCCCCATTTTCATCACTTTTCATATTCCTTAGTTTCCTGTCCACCCCCTTGCACATCGAAAACCTATCCTGTGACCACCCATGTGAAATCAGAACACCTTTATAACTACCTATGATTATTTAGTTTATTATTTGATGATATTTGTTTTTATTTATATATATTTATGTAACATTTTTAGTCATATATTTATATAAATAGTTTAAAATGCATTTATAAAATATATGTTAGGGTGTGTGTCTGATACACACACAGAGACACACTTATATTTATTTAAATATATTTTATATTACCATTCATTTATGTATATCATAAAACAAATATTAATATATATCCCTTTATTAATAGACACACATATGTATATATAGACATTATATAAATTTTTTTATAAGCATATATATATATATTCATATATTTTTTTAATGAAAAAAACACATAGATATTGTTTTAAATAAAATGGATAACAATTATTTCCTTATTATTTATATAACTAATTTTAAATACATTTTTCAAATATGACTATTTATTGTATATTTATATATAAATTTTATACTCCACATATATATTTATATGTTTATATATTTAAATGTATATTTATACATATTTACATATAATTTTATATTCATCTATAACATTCTTATAATTTTTTTAGAATATTAATTGTAAATTTGTTTATATACTATTTAGGACAACAATTCCATATTTATAAAAAATACATTTATAATGGATGTATTTACAAAATATTGACACACACACACATACACATTTGTATGTTGCACATACACCCATAATATATATATATATATATATATTCATATATAAAAATACATACATAAATATATATTTATTTTTTGGTACATAAATATTAATATAAAAATATAACTTTATATGTATATATATTAATACATTTTTATAAGGTAAATAAATGGATATTTTTTATTTTAAATAAATTGAAAAATAAATATTTATTTACATATGGTTTATATGTTTTAAAATATATTTTTATTTTAATAAATTTAAATTTTTATATGTACAATAAATTTATTATATGTAAATATAAGAAAATATGAATATATTTAATTTAAAAAATTAATATGAAAATTGTTGAATTTTTAAAACAATAATATCAATGTGAATTCAAAACATTAGAACAAATCTATTATCCACTAAAAATTCATAAGAATACCCACTTAAATGAATCTGATATCCCCTAAAATACTAAAAAAATTGGGCTTCTCAACTAAAAACTCAGTTTTAGAGTAATTGCAAACCATTTTTTACCTAAAAATTTAATGACCAAGTCTCCCCTAGTCAACGCAATATAGATCTATTCACATGAATTGATTTCATATATGGTAGATCCTAAAAAGATAACGGGATGGAATGTTATTTTCATTTGATGTTCAATTCTTGTTTTCTACTAATCATAGATCGTTCATTTGTTTAGTGAATTTTTATGTTATCCTAATGTTGTTAAATTATTAGTACTAAATATTAATTAAAAAATTTATTAATTTTTTTTAATTATTTTATTTCGTGTTGTGGTGTGATTTTATTTTATTTGTTTATGTGGTAGAGTCATCATCGATGGAAGTGGTGTAAGAGAAGGTGGGGGAAGGAGAGTCATAGTTGTGCATAGTGTGTCTATAGATGATGGTAGAAGGTTATATAATGGTGTCCATGCCTTGATCCCATGCCTTCGATTGTGACATCATATACAATTGGATCAACACCCATCACATTTTCCTCATCTATCACTTCAGCATGCCCAAACCATTCTAGGGTTTCTTAAGTCGGTGAATTTTTAAATTTTGAATGAGAATACCCATCGTTTAATGTTATATGTTGACATAATTTCAATTTTTTATGATACATGGATTAACATTTCAATATTACATGGGGACCCGTGTGAGGCATTATATATATTAGAGAGAGAAAAAAATATACATACATGTGTAAAATGAATACATTAGTATAGTTTTTAATTTATGTCATGTTGTCTTATTCTTCCAAGTATCCGATCAAGAAAATTTAACAATCATTAAGGAAAAAAGAAAACCCATTAGATAACAAAACCAAATTTGGAAAATAAAGTAGTGGGTAATTTAGTATTCCAATTAGATTATGGCTTAACCAATTCGTACATAAATTATAATTTATAAGGGAAATTATATCCCCATCAGGAATGATCCTAGAAAATTGTTACAAGTAAGTAACCCTATATGAATCTTAGCAATACAAGAAATTACTACTTTCTAAATTAGAATCTTTTTTTGTTAACAAAAAAATAATGAGGAAATCCAAATTAAGTACCAGTAAAGTAAATTTTTTCTCTTTCTTATTAATGGAATTAGAACCATGTTCTTCCATAACATTCAATTTATTTATATCTATGCTGGATTAGTATAAAATCTAGTGGAAATTCATCAATGTGGGTGAAAAACAAGTCTATAGTCTACTATGTTGTATCCAAAATCATTAGGCATGACATTGATCAAAACATCTGTGACATTACACTATTCCTCACATGATATAATCTTATTATGCAATAATAGATTGTAAAAATATTTAAGACATAATAAATATGTTTTTTATATTAATATATGTCTATTATTTATTACATTAATAATTGATCAAATATATCCATAGTCATTATTCCATAAAATTTGTTTTTATTTAGATGTGTTTTTAAAATCAGGATCACCATATTTGGTTCTAAAATTGTCATTTAAATGTTAATAATTAGTTATCATAAAACATATGATTTTAATGGATGAATATACTAACCTTGTTGTTTGGCCATTCCAATGGACCCAAAAAAAACTAACGTTAATTTAGATAGTAATTATATATGTCGAAAAAAACTTTTTATTTAAATCGAATTCCATAATTATAGGTAATACATTTCAATAGAGTTTTATACTTAAAAATATTGTTACGTTTAAAGTATACTATTATTTACATCCATGATTCCATTCCAAGGTGAACAATTCATAACCCATCCTATTATGGCCAGATCGACCTTTAAAAGGATATTAAATATAGGGTGACCATTTTTAGTCTTATTTTACTATAAAATCATTGGAGCCATGCTTGAAGATGGGTTTCCCAATCTTGGTTCAACGGAAAATGTTTCCGCTTCCTCTTCTTCCTCCTCATTCACTTCAACTACCCCCTCTTATTCATAACTTTCCTCAACTACCTCCAACAAATTCCTCCCTTTTCAACTCTCCCACGTCATCAGCATTATATTTATCCTATACTTCCCCATAAAAATCCCATGAATGCTCACTAGTCTATACATCATCCAATATTTATTTATCTAGGACATGATCAAATCTATCCTCTTCAATAACAGAGTCTCCATCTTATAAATTACCTTGAACTTGATTTGATTTCGTGTAGGTGATCATTAACATCTTTCATATATCCTTCATACATAACATTGATATCTTATAATATATAATTGTGAGTAAAATGATAGTAATAGATATAGATAAAAATATTTCTAATTAGAAAATCCAAATAATAAAATTTTAGCATCTTTAAAGAGGAATTAAAATTACTTAACATCATGCTTACATAAATTAACATATATCAACAAAAATTTAACAGTGAGAATACAGATTTTAAAACAAGCCCTCTGGTTTTTAACAATATAATTTTAGATATTAAATTGAATCCTTTCAATCATAATTTTTATATTTGGTTACAATAAAATACCATATTTTAACACTATAATGAAAGGTTTTAACACTAAGAATAAACTTCTACAAAATTGGAATTTATAATGAGTATTTTATGGAATTTAACATCAAGCTACTAGAACTTAATACAGATCATCAAAAATTTAACACTCAACATTTTTATTTTAGCATTGGGAATCACATTTTATCTTTAATAGTAATAGATACAATGATTAATCTTTTTAATTAAACACTCTGGATAATAACACTCTAATTCCAACGTTTAACAATATAATTCATTTTTTTACAGTGTAAATACACATAATAACATATGGTCATTTAAAAGGATTATTTCAAAGTACAAAACATCCAGATTATATAAATTATCACAAATCACTATATATTTAACATTATGTGTCCTTATTTTAACTCTAACCCTCCAAATATTTTACACGAACATTTTAGACTTGAAAAATAATCATTCAATGGAAGTTTTCAAATTTTGTAACACAAAATCCACACATTTTAACACCATAATTATATGTTTCAATAGTAAAAATACCCATCAAAAGACATAATAATTTCTAATTAGGATTTCGTGTTATTTAATAACATTCTACCAAAAATTAACACTATCCATAAAAAATTTAACCCTCAACATCAAGATTTTAACATTGGGTATCCACATTTTATCTTTTTATAGTAATATATACAAACATAAATCTTTTTAATTTACAAAATCTAGATAATAACAATAAAATTATAATGTCCAACACAATAATTCCATGTTTTAACATATTAATGAAACATAATATCCTATATAAATCTAAAAGAATTATTTCAAAGAAATAAACAATAAGGTTACAAAAATTAAAACCGAGAATCCCAAATTTAACACTAGGAATCCATATATTAACTCTAACCCTCCCAGTTTTTAACACTAATATTTTAAATATGAAAAAATCCTCGTAATTGATCATTTTAACATTAGTATCACTAAAATACCAAATTTCTACACCATAATTCAAGGTGTTTACCATAGAAATACAAATATAAACACATAGACATTTTAATGAGGCTTCAAATTCATTTAACATAAATCTCCCATATATTAAACCTTACTATCCTCAATTTAACCGTCAATATCGATATTTTAATAACGGTAATCCAAATTTTAACTTGAATATTAATATATATAAAAATTATGTTTTTTTTAATTAAACACTCTATATAGTAGCACTAAAATTATAATTTTTAACACTATAATTAAAAGTTTTAAAATAATAAAGACATATAATAACATATAGGAGTCCAAAGTCATGCTTTCAATGTAATTAAAATCAATATTATAGAAATTAACATACATCAACTCTAATTTTACACTGCTCATCCATAATTTAACTCTAATAGTCCCAGCTTTTAACACTAACATTTTAGACATGAAAGTGATTCCTTTTAATTGAACATTTCAATGTTGGTAACACTATGATCCCAGAATTTAACAATATAATTTTACTTTTTAACAATAAAAAAACATATAGAAGAACATGAAAATTTTTTAAAGTGTTTTTTAAGGTATTTTATATCAATCTCAATGGATTTATCACCGAACATCCCCAATTTATCATTCAAAAAGTAGATTTTAATATTGGGCCTCCAAATTTTGTCATTAATAATAACTAATATAAAAATTAGGATTTTTAATTAAACATTTTATATACTAACTATTAAAAATAATATCCAACATAGATATACATTTTTAAAACATAAAAATAAGAAAACCAAAAAACAACTAATATGCACCTTCTGTAGCTGTTTTTTTATCGAATTCAAGTACACATTCACCTTTCGAACATAATACATTATTTTTATTTTGGATAAATCCCATTCTCCATTATTTCATTGGAAACCACAAAAAATCTAGGTATTCATTTCATTTAAAAAAAGAACTATTACTAGTATTTACCTTGGTCCCCAATGTAAACAACATAAAGGATGTCGAAAATTCCTTTTCCCATAACCCTAAAAAAATAATTTCCTTTAATACTATAACTTATTTACCATGAAAAAACTCTAACATTATTGGTATTCATCACATACCCTTTCAAGATAGATATTTATTCCTCCACAAGTAATTACTAACATGTAATTAAAAACTTATGTAATAATAATCATTTCTTTTCCTCTACGTACTATGGTACATGTTGTAGGATTAAAGATATCTATAATATTTTCAAATAATTCACTTTGAAAAAATTGAAATTTAAAATCCAAAAATTTAAAAATCCAAATACTATATCCATTTGTTTTTTCTTCTCATGTATGTTAATGATATCCAAAACATATTTACATAAATTTTCAGGACATATAAAATTTAATATAGTTTGGGTCTAAAAAATTAACCCACCGATGCATCTTTTTTTTATCATTTTCCATAATATTAAAATTATTTTTTTTGACATTTACATTGTTTGGATCAAGAATATAATAACTCAAAATTTGAATCCATGTCATTTATATAGAAACTAATGTTTTTCCTTGAAAAAATACTTTCACATTTCAATGGAATATTAAATTCTAACTGAACCATAAAATGACATACTTTTCTAAAAAAACTAAAAACGTACCAGAAATAAAATCCTACAATTTTTTTAATCATGATGATCCCATCCTATACATTGTAGTCCATATAAATTATATTAGACAATAAAACTATAAAATAATTACCATGTATGTGAGGAATGAGTAATATGATATGGAAGGAGGAACAATTTGGTAAGAGGACATAAATATGTTATAGAAAAGTCACGAGGGGGAGAGAGAGGTATAGAGAGGATGTGCTGGCGGACTAGAATTTTTGGGAGAGGATGGAGCTGGTGAGGGACTAGAGGGTGATAATACGGAAGTGGTGGGTGACAAATCTAGAGTTGAGGGTGACCGTGTGGGAGTGGTTGGAGAAGGCAAGACGAGTGTGCGAGAGGAGGTGATAATGGGTTACATTTTTTGGGAGAGGAAGGTTAAAAAGTAGGAGAGGAGGGAGACATAGTGGGAGAGAATGAAGATCGTGTGGGAGTGGATATAAAAGGAAGGATGCGCACAATAGAGGATCCAAATTTAGGCTAGGGTATTAAGAGATGAGAGAGATGGGGTGATAGAGGAGAAAGATATAGAAGGACTGAGAGGGATTAAAGGATGTGTTTGTGTGGGGAGTTGACTAAGCCTATGTATTTCATGATAACAGTGTAAGAATTTTATATTGTTAATATCTTTTTGATACCCAACATAATAAAATAAGGTCCCCTGTTGGGAAGTTCTCAATTCTTGGTCCTCATCATGAATTAAACCTATATATTGGACCTTAAGTGTCATTTGACCTTTTTAGAATTTCTATGCCTTAAAAAACATGAAAGAGAGAGGGAGAAAAGTTGAGGGAGATTTTTTATAATTTTCATGAGTGAGAAAACAAAGAAGGGAGAGGGATAGAAGGCGAGATATATTTTCTATAATAAAAAAATGTTTCATAATGTGAATATTTCTTAAATGGGTTTCCCCGCTATTCCTATAAATATTATCAAAGGGCGTATCATAGGAGACTTTCAGTCACTTCTTCATAACATTATTAATTTCTCTATCACCATTATTAAAATAGAGGGGAATAAACTAGCTCATTTCTAGGCGAACCAATATCTTTTTAGTGTTTTTTACACTATGATGAATGGTTTTCCTTCTTGGATGTTATCACTTATTCTTCCAAATCTTCAATCCTATAATTTAATCCATCCTCATTCGTAAAAAATCATTAAATAATAGTTTACATAAAATTTATATAAATTGTTAAATATTAAATATATCAAATAATAATAATAAATTTATAATTTTTTTGGTAAATGGTATTTATTTTTATTAAAGAATCCTCCGAAATTTTTATTTATTTATAATATTAAAAATTTGGGTGTATGTTTTTTATAATTTTCATTATTGAGTAAATATGAAATAGAGAGGGAGAGAAGGTGAGAGAGATTTTTTATAAATTTTAAAAAAAATTCCCTAATCTGAATGTTTCTTAACAAAACTCATATAAATATGAACGAAGCATGCATTCCTAACAATTATGTTGCATCCACAAAACATTCTGAGAGAGTTGATTTTCTTGAAAAATATTGGTTTTTGAGATCTTGAATGGTCCATGGAGCTAGAAAATGGGTATCAATGTTTTCCCAGATTCCATGGCATAAATATCAAGGAATAACTCATCTTAGTCAAAAAACAAACACAAATTAACTGATCATATGAGAATTTACAACTAAAAAACTCATAGTAAACAATAGTAGCCTTTATCAGTGTTTTTTATTAAACAATAATTAAGAAAAACATTTTTCTACACTTATATATTGCTGATTAAGGGCTGTACCGCATGGATTCATCCTACATTAGATTTCTCATTTTTCAAGACCATGTTTAATAATCATGAATGTCCCTCAATCACAATGTACCATGAATACAACAGATTGAAATCCATATACACCTTCACACAGATAGACTCACTCCTCCACGCACTAGCCCACCTGTTAAATGGCATAGCTGACCTGTCTACATGTAGTCTCACAACCCACAATCCCAACCAACATAACTGACAAAGTATTATAGCCCTCCTTGTTTTCTATTCATCAATACAAAATGAAAAAATTAATAATTAAAATATTAAAAAAATCAATCAAGTAAACATTAAAAATGAATAAATTGAAAAAATATTCATAAATTTTTTAATGAAATAATTATTAATAAAAATTAATAAATAATATATATATATATATATATTGATTATGAATAATAGTATATATTAAATATAAATATATAAAATTAATAAAATGTAATAATTTAACTAATAAAAATAAAAAAATGAATAAATTTTAAAAATATTAAAATACCAGTTAATGAAACCATTATTAATAATAATTAATAATTTCAATATATATAAATATATATTTATGTAAATAAAAAATAATAACAAAAATATATATTTAACATAAATACAGATTATAAATATATTGTATGAAATAAAAACCATTTAGTATCTTATTCATTTTTTAAATATTATTTCACTCTATAGATATTTTAATTAAATTATAATCATTTTAAACATGAATAAAATTATTTTTATAAATTATTTAATATTGTTAAGACATTGTTTACTATTTTTATAATTTAAATGATTTAAATATTTATTATTTATTAAAATTTATTCATTTTTTATCTTTTTATATCTTATTATTAATGAAAATATTTAATGTTTTTAGTATAGAAATGGATTCACATGTATATATATATATATAAATATATATAATATTTCCCTAATATTATTTATATAATAAAAAATATGTATGTTTACATAAACTAATTCATATATTTTGGGAAATACGGTTTCTAATTAAAAATTTCAACTATTTATATCGAGTAATGGATGTGTAATTAATTATTATTGAATTTAACACATATTGAATGCATGTTATATTAATTCTACACATACATATATATAATTAATTCATTTTTCATTAGAATGCACACACATAATATTAATGTAATTTATTTAATTTTTAATATACATTTTGAAATTTCATTTATTAAAATAATATGTGTAATATATATTATGTTTCTAATATGTAATTTTTTTCCTTTTTATATTTTTATTCGATATATAATATTTATTACTTTTAAATATTTTATTTTTAATTTATTCTTTATTAATATAATTTATTCATTAATAATATTTATTATCTTGATTTTTTTTGTAATTTGTTGATTTTCAAATTTTCTTTGATCACCATTTTTTAATTTTATACATCATTAATATTTATTTATATATCTTTACTCATTAAGATTTAATGTTTTTTATATGGTTATAATTTATATAATTAATATATATTCTTTTTCATTTTAACATATATATTTATAAATATTCATTTTTATTTTACTTTAATAATCAATAGAATTAATAACAATTATTCATTTCTTAAATTTATTCATTCTTATTATTAATTATTTCATCAATATACATTGATTGTTATATAATTTAATTTTTCAATTTGATATAAATCAAACTTATGTTATAGGCAGACACACACAGACACACTAATTTCAGACATATGTTTATGTAATTAAGGAGATTTTAAATAGAAACACAAAAATTCAAGCATAATTTTGAGTCTCTCCACTATAAGAGGACGATTCATAGGTTTTCCAAGGTTTTGAAGTACCTTAGTATTCTTAGGTGTGGCTGTGTTTTTTGTGGGGCAGTGATCATACTAGCATCTAAGATCCCTCCCCCTTCAGGGCATATATTCATAAGAGTGTTTGATACTTGAGTTTCCTTAGGTTTGGTATCTTTATAGTGAAACTAAGTCGTTCCTAACCTAGCCCTCAGGAATTCATTTTTCCACTTCATCCCCTTCGTGTTTCACCCTGCGTTATGGATAAAACCTGATTTATAATTGGATGAACTTCACCTTTAAAAAATGGAAAATAAAATATCATTGTTGTTATGTGAGGTGATAAAATATTCTTAAAAATAATGGATCTCCTTATTGTAGTGTAATTTTTATCTATTATCTATTTAATCAAAACGAATCAAAGAACACACACAAAACGACATGGAGATTATATGATAGAGTGGAAATAACTAAAATAGAATTGAGACTTTTGATCATTTTTTTTAATGAGGTAGACAAACAGATTGTGTTGTCGTGAATATTGATACATGAGTTAGGAAAATATTAAAAAAACATTGAATATGTACTTAAAAATAAAATATAACTCCATTTAGGTAAAAAGAAAGACAGAGCAACCCGATAAAATAATGGAGGTTCAGGTTGAATCCTGTACCTTAAGTCTGAATGTGTTGTTCACCTGATATTAATTTCTTTGATAATGAAATTATATTTATTAATTAGTAATTCAATAAACTATTATATATGAAATTAATTTATTATAACCTTATCAATTTCATTCAAGGCCTTGTTGATGTGTTAGGATGTTCAATTTCATTGTTTGGGAGGGTTTGTTTCATTGGTTTTCATGATCGATTGAAATTAATACAAGTATGGATAATCATGTGAGATGAATATGGTTAACCATAGTTGAAATAATGTGTTATTATAGAACATCCATAATATTAAATGGTTAAAAAATTAATTTTTTATTTCCAGTAAAGATGAATCATTATATAAAACATTAATTATAATTGTATGGGTTAATTCACCATTTTTATCACAATAGACTCATATTGTTTTATAAATTTATACCATTTTTAAAAAATGATCCATAATTCTAAATATAATATTTTACATAAATAATAATTTATTTCCACAACAAAAATGGTTTTAGGACCATAATTGAGGACTGTAATTGAAATCAAATACCCATCATCCTTTAATGGGATAAATTAACAAAACTTGGATGGTGTTTCCATTTCTTAGTATAAATGGAGGTGAAAGGAGATATGAAGATGAATAATTACATGAGAATAACAAAAATGAAGTAAATTTAAGGTTTGTTAGTTGTCAGACCAAATGTATAAGGATAGGTTAGGATAGAACGGAATACAAAGGAACTTGAAAAGAAATTGAAATAGAATAGAAGAGGGCTTTACCTATTTATTCCTTCATCTTGAGAGCCTCATTAAAGGTTTTTTGGTATTTTTTTAGACCAAAAGAACATGGACATACGATAGAGTTTTACGGATATATTTGAGGATAATTTAGACAGGTCACAAGGTTTGAGATATATGAGGAGAATAAGTGGTGAGGGGTATTACTTATAGTGGACGAAAGGGGAGGAATCCCAATATTTTATTCATTAGTCTATTATTTCTATCAATACAAGAAATAATGAAAATTATTATGACCAAAAAACTAATTACTATATGTGATCCCAAAACAAATTCCATTTACGTCATCCAATAATCAAGCATGTGGTATAAATTCATTTAGTTTTCATATTTTGTAAGTTATCAAATTTTATTAGTAAAAAAAATCCAAGTATTTTGGAAAAATCCTAAAAATTCACCCTAACCATTTCTTGACATGAAGAATCAAAAAAAGAACTCCATTTTATAAAAATAATGTTCTAAATATGAGAAATATAATTTTTAATTTAAATCATAATTTACTTGAAAAAAAAAATACAAATTAAAACTATTTTTAAACACTTTGAAAAATTAATTAATGTCTCATAAAATTATATTATAATCATAGGACCTAAAAATAATATTTTATGAAGAAATTTTTTGAAAAAATTATTTAATTTAAATTATTAAATTAATCTTAAAATTGTAATTAAATATTTATAACTTACCAGAAATATTAACACTATCATATTGTCACTTATAAAATGGATAAATTTTATCTATACATTCAAAAGTAAGGTTAATATTCACATGGCTGATTTATTTTTCATAGGGGTAATATTTCTATGCATAATGATAATATTTCTATCCATAAGGGTATGTTACTATTCACCAAAAAATAATGTATGTCCTATCAGACTCAAAAAATATTACTGATCACAGCCATGTATATCAGATTTTTGATATTCAAATCACATAAGGGGAAAATATTTTTTAATGTCCTCATAATATTTAGTAGTTCATGTAAGAATGATTTGGAATTCATTTCTGATTTTATGTGATTATAATATATAACATAATCATAAGAAGGGAATTTCAATATGTTAACCTTTGGGTCCTTACAATGAGCGCATAAGAGAAGGCCGTGGTGGGATTTAGTTTTCCAGAGAGGACAAATACACTATGGAAGAGGAGGGAGACATCATGGGAGTGAAGGGTGATGGTGCTTGATTTGATGATAATAGCAAGATACATGCATATGAGAAGCTGATGGTAAGCCAAGGTTTTCAGGAGATGATAGAGATGAGAAGAGAGAGGAGGGTGACAGATTGGGACTGAGGGAGATGGTGAGAAGAAAACATAGGAGGAGGTGACTAGGGCAAGGTGTTTTGGGAGAATATTGAAAAAAAAATGTTATTGTATAATGGTAATTTCGATACCTGACATAATAAAAGAATGTCCCCCATGGAAAATTTCATAATTCCTGGTCATTATTCAAAGTTTTTCCACTAAATTAGTCCGTAACTGTTATTGTCCTTTTTTTATAATTTCCATGAGTGAGGAGACACATATGAGAGAGGAAGATAACATGAGAGAGATTTTTTATAATTTTCATGAGAGAGAAAATACATAAGAGATAGAGAGAGAAGGTAAGAGATATTTTCTAATAATTTCAAAAAAATCATAATTATAATGTTTCATAAATGGTTTTACATTCCACTCATATAAATACGTTCTAATTTCACATCTCAAAAGACATTCAGTCACTTCTTCAAAAATACACATTTTACCCGTTTTACTTTATTAAAAGAGAGGGGAATAATGGAGCTCATTTCATAGCGACATAAGAATTTTCATGTGTTTCTTATACTTTAATGAATGATTTTACTTGTTAGATTTTAAATATTTTACTGTTAGATACTGGATCCTTTAATGGAATTCCTCATTGTTTTTAATAAAATTAAAAAATTTCCATTTTAAATATTTAAATAAATTGACAGACTATGAATACATTACAGAATGTTATTAAATTTAAAATTTATTTAAATGATATTTAACTTCATCAAATAATCCCATGAAATATTTTTTATTTCTGATATAAACATTTGGTTGGTTTTTTATATTTTTTATGAGTAAGAAAACATTGAAGAGGGTTTGAAAAAATGCGAGATATAATTTTTATTACTTTCAAAAAATTTATTCCTCATCCATTTTTTAAATTCCACTCTTATAAAAATGATTGAAGTGACCATTAAAAAATCATATGTTACTTCATTGATGAATGGCGAGATGTTGATTATCCTGAAGGATTTGGATTTTCATGATCATGATCCATCACTAGAGCTAGAAGATGGGTCTCAATGTTTACCCTATTTTTGTGACCTTGATATTGGGGAATTCACCATCATAATGAACATGGATACATGAATTAAGTGATCATATGAGAATTCACTACAAAAAAATCCAAATAAAAAATGGTAGCCTTTATTAGTGTTTTTATTTTTCATTGATAAATTAAAATATTTGTCAGCGCTTTTATAGTGCAGATAATGGGTTGTCCCACATGACTTTGTACAAAGTAAAATTTATCGTTTTTGTGTTCCATATTTTATAAGAATGGTAGTTCTTCTATCAAAACATTCCATGACTATGGGGGATTAACACCCACATGCACCATCACACACATAGGCTGACTCCACCATGTGCTCGCCCACATGCTAGCCAGCATAGCCGCCCCATCTACATTAAGGCTCAAGGCCCACCTTATAAGCTATCCTAACTACCCTAGCATTGTTACCCCCTTTTTATTGTATTATCTTCTAAAAAACTAATAATGAATTTATATATTAATATTTTTAAAGAATTTAATTATTTAGTCAAATAAAAAATTTAAAATGAATAAATTAAAAAAAATATTATTAATGAAATAATTGTAAAAAAATGAATAAATTTAATGTGTATATATAGTAATTATAAACATTCATAAATAATGTAAATTAAATATAATTTTATTAAATTAATAAAAATTTATAATTAAACAAATAAAAATTAAAACCAGATAAATTCAAAATATATTAAAATTTCTCTTAATGATAAAATTATTATTATAAATCTATAAACTAATATAATATATATATATATATATTAAAAATTATAAAAAATGAATATTTTAAATTTAAATATATAAAAATAAAAAAAATGTTACAATTAAAAACATATTAATCTCTTATCCATTTTTAAATATTTTTTCAATCTGTTAATATATTAATAAAATTTCAATAATATTTAACATGAATTCATTTAATATTATTTATTAATTCATAATGTTTAGTGTTTTTTTACTATTTTTATAATTTAATGGTTTTAAATATTGATTCGTTTAATATTTTGGTAATTTATTCATTTAAATTATTTTATACATAGTAATTCATTAATATATTTAATATTTTAAATGTATAAATGTATTCATATATATATAACATAATATTTTCTTAAATTAGATTAATATAATAATCAATATGTTTGCATACATCAGATAAGTCATATATTTAGTAAAATATGGATTATAATTAAAAATATTGACTAATTGAATTCGGTAATGAACAATTAATTAAATGTTTTTTCATTCAAGACAACATATATTAAACACGTGTTACATTAATTTCATATATACCTATACATAATTGATTCATTTTTATATAGAACACACACAAATATAATATTACTATAATTTATTCCATTTATATAATAATTCTTTAAATTCATTTATTAACATAATATATTAAATATATATTTCTTTTTCAAATAAGAAAATTTTATCCCATATTTTTATATTTTTTATTCAAAATATATTATTTATTTATTTTTATCATTTTTAACGAATTTAATCATTTTTTATATTATTTATTTATTAATAAATATAATGGTCATTAATATTTTTTTAATTTGTTCATTTTTTAATATTCATTGTTCAATATATTTTTAATTTTATAAGACTTTAATAATTATTTAGACATATTTATTCATTATTATTTTTTAATATGGTTGTAATTTATATAATTTAATTGTATTCATTTTCATTTTGAAATATGCATTTATAAACCATTTTTAATTTTACAGTAATAATCTTTATATTTAATAACACATACTCATTTTTAAAATTTATTCATTCTTCATATTGTTTATTTCAGTAATATACATTTCATATTATATACATTCATTGGAAAATTTAACATATATCAAAATTATGTTATATATATATACACACTAATTAATTTGAGACAAACATTTATTTAATTAATGTTTTCTTTTATAGAAGCACACACAAACAATGTTTTTTGAGTATCTCTTCAATGAGAAGATGATTATTAGGGATTTATATGGTTTTGAGTTTATAAGGATTCCTAGGTTTGGAAATGGTTTTATAATAAGGTATTAATTGTTCTTCTATCTAATATTTATCCCACATCGAGCCTTGTTTCTTTATGTGGGTATGATCCTTGAGATTACTTTGGTTTTGAATCGTTTAACCTAAACTTATGAAATCCTCACCGAGACCTCATGTTGACATTTTTTTACTTCTTCCTCTTCGTGTTCCACAATACAACATTGAGAATGATATTATTTCATGATGGAAAAAATTTTCATTAATAGAAAATAGAAAAATAGAATATCAAAATTTTAAGGGGTGGTGATGCGATCTTATTAAAAATAGTGGATCAGCTTATGGTGGTGAAACTTTTTATCCATCAACCATTTATCATAAATGCGTTAAAGAACACACTCCAAACTATATAATGTTTGGATTGTGGAGTTCAAATAAAGGAGTAAAATTGAGACTCTTGGTTATTGAAATTTTAAATGTGTTCAATAAACAAAGGGTTCAGCTGGATAGACCATGGTTTATTAACAACCACCTATTCCAGTTGGATAATCTTAAAAAATAATGTGATATTTGAAAGATAAATTTCATTAAATCACCCTTTTGGATTAATCTGAAAGGATTCCCTTTATACGGAATATCTAAGTGGGTCTTCATGGATATAGGATGCTAGTTTGGAGAATATATTGATTGGGATATTTATGATCCCATCTCGTTTGAACCTTATGTCCATATAAGGGTGATGGTAGAGGTAGAACAATTCTAGTGAGGAAGATTTCCCTTAAAATTGATATATTAAACATGTGATCATTTTTTGAGTGTGATATTCTACCTAAATTTTGTTAATTTTTTAGATGCTTATGCCATTTTTAGAAGGAATACGTTGCCAAGGTGTCTAATAGATAAGCTACTTTCATTTTCAACATGGTTCATGATTGGAGTCGAAAATTATGGGACTATCCTTTAGTATGGATTCATATAATCAATTTTTCCGAGATAAACTTACAAAAGTGATGATCTACCATTCCACACCTATGGAAGCTAACATGATCATGTTATGTCTACCAACACTTGTCTTAGAAGCTATGGGCCATCTGAAGAAGAGGAAGAAAATGAACCTTGGATTTGATGACCCTACTTATGTATCATTGACTTCTTTTTTATTTCATGTGGTTTAGAATATGGAAATAATCACTGTCCATTAAACTTCTCCTTCTATGGCCATCGAGAAGTCCAACCCTTCCCCCAAATATGAAGATGATGTGCTTAGACCCTTCTAAACCAGTTTACCTTGGTTTCGTTCAAACATTCCAAGCCCAACTATCACCAAAATCTTCATATGAATACATTCCTTTGGTCTCTAAAAATAGTAACTCTGGAGGAGGTTCCACTGATCAAAATCTAGACTAGACTCCCATTTTTTGGATTACTGTGAGAAAAAAGATAATCTGAGTTTCTTATGAATTATGGTCATCATAATATGTTTTCAGGGACTAGGTGGGTGGATAATCCCTTAATGATGTATTGGAAGAGTTTAGAGTCCAATAGTACCACCTACCCTAATTAAAATATTGTGTTGGAACAACCATGGTATTGAAAATCCTCAAGAAGTTAGGATGATCTATTTTTAGAGTGAAAATTTTTTCCCATACATGTTTTTTTAAATTTTGAAACAATGCTAAAAAACATGTACATGATTGAAATTTATTCCAAGGTGCAATTTTAGGGAATCAAATAAATTGAAATAATTTTATCATGGACAAAAATCCACTACACTACTAGTCCTATTCAGGATGTGTTTCCTGCTCTTTTCTTAAAAAAGATCTAAAATATTTTCGCTCTGATGTCAAATGTCTCAGGAAAAATGTAACACCCCGAGCTTCCATGATACGCTTCTCATTTAATAATGCAATAGCTTGCATGGTACGCAAGTTTGAGTTCTAACACACCGCGACTAATCAAAGTATCTGTTATGAATAGTAATAACCACTTTTTAAAATTATAGAAATTTTATATATCAAAATGGACTTCATTTTTGTATTCGTAATATCGAAATTATCCTAAGTTGAATTTTTTGTAATTTTCTGAGAACTTCAAAATTTTTATGAATAGTGAAAAATACTTAAAACAACTTTTTTAATCAAAATAATTTATAGTGATAAGTTATACTATTTATTGGTTTTAAAGTATAATTAGAATATATTTTTACCATTTTATCCAATGGTGGTCATTAGAATTAATTTCACTTTCAAATTGGACATAAACAATTGTCAATCTTTTGATATAAATTGTTTCTTAAAAACACGCTATTTGTTGTGACAGCGGGAATTAATTATAAAATTAATTAATGAAAATTATATTTTTGTAATTTCATAAAATAAACATCATTTTTGAATTCGGAATATCAATTATAGCTTAGGGTGAAATTTTGGCATTGTTTTGAAAAACTTCAATTTTTGATTAATAGTGAAACCACTAAGTGGTAGTTAAATAACTGATTTTTCGTTTAAATGAAATATTACCACTTCTGTGATTTGATTTTCAAAAATCCGACATACATGGTTGTCACTAAGAAGTAAAATGTGGTTCAATGAGATTAAAATAATTTTTTTGGTGAATAGTAACTTTTAAGTTCTTAATCGCGATTAAAGTTAATTAGTGTAGTTTAAGGTAAAAATAATGTTTTAATAATATGAGATGAGCTTGACACTTGTCCTAATCCTATTGGATGAGTCATTGCCGACCCAGACAACCCATGGGTCAACTTGGGGACCCCATGGAGCCACTTTGGTTGGAAAATGACATTAATATATATTTATTTAATGTTAAAATTAAATTGACACAAACATGAGTTGTTTTACTAAAACAGTTTTTAAGTGGGGTTAAACAAGTCCAAATTTTGATTATAAATATTCATTAGAAAGCTAAAATGATTTACTACATCATAATAGTTTTTTTATAATTTTTAGACATTAAATAAATTAAATTATTTATGACATCATGATGATGCAACGATGACCTCATTATTTAACGATTTAAATAAAATGGGAAGATAATGAAAAATACAAGGCTTACACTTGTCCAAATCCAATTTGATGAGGAGATTTCGAACCCTTATCACCTTATCCTAGAATTATATAAGTGTGGGACCTTTAGAATCCGAAAATCATTGTGTAATAATGTAACATTTCAATCTTTCCAAAAGAGCCCCTCCTCTCCACTTATAAAAGGCCCCCACCTCTCCCACCTTATTCACACCTTAAAGCCATTTGGCTCGGCCAAACGCTACCCAAATACTCTCCCAACTTCCCCCTCTTACTCCTAGAAGCCTAACTTTGGGAAGAAATCTTCCCAAGGAAGCCTTTGGCTCAAATCAAAAAGAGTTACCCGATTTTGAGGTAATGTCTTCCCTAATGTTGTTTTGTTTTATTTTTCTTCTACAACCCCTAAACTCTTTTTATTCATTTCTTTTGTAACAACACCAGTATCCTAAATATACTATGATGTTGTTATAAGAAGGATTCTAGCTACACTTACACACACCTACATCTAATGGTTAAAGAACATACGGTTTCTGTGGATGGCGAATTTCTGCCTCACGAAACGATGATTGTTCAACACTCATATAACACCTTCAAAGGTGGCCATTAAGATGTCACTATTTTTATATATGATATATAATATGTTTATTTTTTACTTATGCTTCTGTATTTCTTATTTATGGCATACTTTATGATTTCCATTATGGGTAAAACGCGATAATTTCATTTTAGGAAGTGCGGACTACCGCCCCCTCAAAGTGATTTGAATCGTTAATGCCATATGTGGGATGTATAAAGGATGGAGTAAATGGTATTATACACTATATTATACTGGAATTATATTATACATTTATATCATTATGATTTCGTTCCATTAAATATGAAATTGAAATGAAAGTAGCATTCATGCGTACGTACGGCTTACCGTCTCCATGAACGGTGCATTTCATTTCTTACCTCTAAATGTTACGTAATATTATAAATGAATGTATATACTGGTTATATATGATATATATGAAATCTAAATCAAGAATATAATTCTGGAGATAATGGATATTCTACCACATAAACAACTTGTAATTATAAGAAGTTTATTGTTGACTCAAGTACCAAAGATCGACAAAACGACCGTTATTAACTTAAATAATTACATAATGTTCATAACATTGAAATAAGTGATATAAAAAGGATATTGAAATTAAAAATGGTTCTTAATAAGGTATATATTAACTCTAGTTTATTATTCAGGAGGTTAAAGAACGGTTGAGTCAAGTCAGACACGAGGTAAGGGAATTTTTAACCCAATTTCCATTCTTTGGGTTAATCTATTACTTTCAAATTATGTCATGATATTATTATCTCCTATCTTGTATTTTTACATTATTTATGTGTACTTATAGTGAATACACATTATAGATGTACTTTATTCAAAAAAATGATCTTTTTAAGGACTTCTTTCTGAATCCCTTTCATTGAGGCATATTTGGTTTTATACACAACTTTCTTTTATACGGTGTATAAACTCCTTTGACTTTTTCAAAAGGAATCTTTTTTATACAAAGCGTTTTGCTAAACGACAAAAGGGAATGTTTTTCTTTCCGTACTTATGCGGCGACAACGACTTCTCTGCCGTCGTGACCATTATTTGAGTTTCGGCTTCCTCTACAAGCCATCACGTTTTTTTAATGAAAAATAAATACAAAGTTGTAACTTTCTTTTATTTCGGTATTGAAAATGGTTTTGAAAGCATTTTTATTATATCAATGTGTTGTATTTATATCTTGTGATTGAAATGTGGAAATGTTATGTTTCCTTTATCCATGTTTTATGTGATACGATTATGTTATGGTTTATGATATGTTTAAACCTATTAATATGAGGAATGTATTGGACTTAATAAGTGACAGGTGGAGCCCGCTATAGCTTCTCGATGCATCGGTAGGTCTCATGAGACAACTAGACGTGGAATTGGCCGAGGCCCTTTCCCAATTTGATTTATGGTTTGGCCGAGGCCTTAATCATTTTAGACATCTTGGCCTAGGCCTTGACAAAATGTTTCATAATGTCTGGCATTATACATTCCCTCATTATGAAAGTGGTTATTGATATTGCATGTGATTATTCGACCAGTAGAATATCCATGTGAAGAAGTGAATGGCTTTATCTTATTTTAATTTTTCCATATTATGTTGATGTTCAAGTTTAAAAGGTTTTTTTAGTTATACATTGCCTTAAATGTTTATGTTTATTTATGAAAGCTTCCGCAATATTGTTATCCTTACTGAGCATCTGAGCTCACCCCTTTCAATGTTTTAATATTTTTCCAGGATGTGAAGAAGTATTTTATGAATGACCTACAGGGGTAGTCAGAAAGGGATATGAGTGTGGACTATGAATACCATGTTATTGCAGTTTGTTTACTTTTTGATGTAATGAAAGACTTATGAATGTATCTAGTATTTCCAAGGCTACTAAACTAATCGGTCTTTCGAGACTTGATCTTTTGTGATCATGCCAATGTTACGAAGTAATGCACCGACTCTGGGTAGCTGGGGTCGGGGCGTTACAGTTGGTATCAGAGGCAGTTTAGTACTAACCTTGGAATCTAGATTTAGATAAACTCTGATTAGAGCACATAGCCCAAAGATAGACTTTGAGGATTAGTATAGAAGAACTTCCTAGAATTTTGTTGTTGTAATGATTTTGTGAGTTTTCCGAGAAATGCATCTCTGTCTGGATACGAGCAGGTAGAGGCGGCTCTGGCACAGATGTACCTAGGGGTAAAACCCGAAAACACCGCTTTGAGCTAGACTCGACCGGGAACTGGTGCACGACAACGGGACTTGTTGTACTCTTGGTTACGACACTCCCGGGGGATATGCTTAGGATAATTATCATTTTCTTTACAAACCACTATGAAGGGTTATGAGTATATACTTCCTCAAAGAAAACATTTTTATGGATTATATCCATAAATAGTTCAATTTATGTCAAGTATTTTATAGGTATGGAATTATGTATTTTGATTCATAAACTAATCTAGTTTATGCCATTGTATAGAAATGGCGCCTAGTGGAAGGAATGGAAACCGTATCAATTCACGCACTCCGTGTAGGGATTGCCCTCCTGCTCAAGATAATTATTGTGGATCTGGAGATACAACTGGTGCTGATCAACTTATTACAATACTGGGACAACTCACTCAGGTTATGAATAATAACCTTACTCATATAGAGCACCCTGATCCGCAACGTGGAGGATCAATGTTAGACCGCTTCATGAGGAAACAACCACCAACATTTAATGGGGGTACAAATCCATTAGTAGCATAGCAATGGATAAACTCCTTAGAGAAAATATTCCACGCCTTGGGGAGTAGCGAAAGGGAGAAGGTTATCGTGGCAGTTTACCGCCTCACTGGAGATGCCGATCAATGGTGGTCATTGATTCAAAACACAAAGGAAGATGAAGAAGTATCAAATATGGAATGGAGAGAGTTCAAAGATCTTTTCTTAGAAAAATACTTTCCACATGACCATCGAGCAGATATGGAAAGACAGTTTTTGAGTCTGAGACAAATGGAGGATGAGGATGTCGCAAAGTATGAGGCCAACTTTACAAGGTTAGCGAGACATGCTGCAGATTATATACGTAACCCAAGAAGTAAGATTGATCGTTTCTTTGATGGGTTAAAACCATTTCTCCGTCGATCTTTAGTATCACAATCCTTCTCATCATACAAAGATATTGTCTCGTGTGCTATCAAGACAGAAAAGGAATTCTCTAAGTCTTATGACAACAAAGTAAAGCAAGAGAAGAAGAGAACGGTGGAACAAGAGACAGATAAAGGGAAAAAGGGAAAGAAGGATTTTCCATTATGTGATAATTGTGGGAAGAATCACCCTGGTACGTGCCTAAAAGGAATGGGAGTTCGTTATAAATGTGGAGAAAAGGGTCACCAGGCTTGTGATTGCAAGGGAAAAAAAGAGGCTGTCAAAGTTGAATGCTACAATTGTAGAGAAATGGGTCATTATGCAAATTAATTTCCTAAGCGTCAAGGAAACTTACCTCAGAAAAGGCCAAGGGATCAAGGCCAATCTTATGCTGTGACTACAATTGAAGCGGAATAATTATTGTATTTGTGTTTTTGGACTCAAGAACTAGATTATGGTTATAAGAATAATGTTATATGTAAGGATTGTACTGCAGTACATGTTTTTTTCATTAAGGATTTAATACGATGAAGGTAATCATATTTTTAGTATGTGACAATAAGAGAAACTTTACTTTGTTTGGGGAATCTGAGGTTACAATTGATTTTGGAATTTAACGACCCTTTAGAGAAAGTCTGGACGGAGGTATTTTGGATAACTATTAAGGTTGGAATGGATTAAGTTGAACCATGTATAGTATTGTTTAAGGTTAAAGCATTTCTGAAGATTATTTTTGGAATATTATGATACTATAGTTTTAGGAAAAGGACAACCTGCAGGGTGGGGCATAACCCGTCGCATCGGACAAAGCTGCAGGAATCGAACCCACAATCATAGTGCGACAGGCCTTTATTTCCTACCACTAGCCTACAGGAAGTCCCTGATTATTAAAAAATAATTTTACTAATCTAAATGGTATGTGTTAACATTTGGAACCTTATACAATTAGGATAAGTATAATATTTTTGAGTTCTATTATCTTTTTGAGTGAAAGATGAGTTGAAGGTTGAAACTCTAATTGTCAAGCATAAATATATATATACCTATCTCTTATTCAAAGAATAAATTAATTCTTAAACTTTAGTAAAGGGATATTAAAACAAAAAAATGTGTTATCCTAATACCTTATGTCTTGTTGAACTGATGATATTTTAAATCAACATAGATTGAAGTCTTTGAGGCCCTCAATTTGACAGTTGATTGTGATTGATGACCCCAATCACTCCCTACAAATATTTACGTTTTCCCTCCAATTATATGTCTCTAATTGCCACCAATGTTCTCCTAATCGAGATCATAATTGTGTGGTGACTTTTTCATTTCCCTTTCCCTCTTATTAAGGCTAAATTTTATTAATCTTATTTCCGATGTGGGTTTTCCACAAAGGTATTTTCTATTTTCAACCTTTTATTTTCTAAGAAAAATTTCAAATTTCGAGGACGCAATTTATTGAAGGAGGGGAGAATGTAACACCCCGAGCTTCCATGATACGCTTCTCATTTAATAATGCAATAGCTTGCATGGTACGCAAGTTTGAGTTCTAACACACCGCGACTAATCAAAGTAGTCGTTATGAATAGTAATAACCACTTTTTAAAATTATAGAAATTTTATATTTCAAAATGGACTTCATTTTTGTATTCGTAATATCAAAATTATCCTAAGTTGAATTTTTTTTAATTTTCTGAGAACTTCAAAATTTTTATGAATAGTGAAAAATACTTAAAACAACTTTTTTAATAAAAATAATTTATAGTGATAAGTTATACTATTGAGTGGTTTTAAAGTATAATTAGAATATATTTTTACCATTTTATCCAATGGTGGTCATTAGAATTAATTTCACTTTGAAATTGGACATAAACAATTGTCAATCTTTTGATATAAATTGTTTCTTAAAAACACGCTATTTGTTGTGACGGCGGGAATTAATTATAAAATTAATTAATGAAAATTATATTTTTGGAATATCATAAAATAGACATCATTTTTGAATTCGGAATATCAATTATAGCTTAGGGTGAAATTTTGGCATTGTTCTGAAAAACTTCAATTTTTGATGAATAGTGAAACCACTAAGTGGTAGTTAAATAACTGATTTTTCGTTTAAATGAAATATTACCACTTATGTGATTTGATTTTCAAGAATCCGACATACATGGTTGTCATTAAGAAGTAAAATGTGGTTCAATGAGATTAAAATAATTTTTTGTTGAATAGTAACTTTTAAGTTCTTAATCGCGATTAGAGGTAATTAGTGTAGTTTAAGGTAAAAATAATGTTTTAATAATATGAGATGAGCTTGACACTTGTCCTAATCCTATTGGATGAGTCATGGCCGACCAAGAAAACCCATGGGTAAACTTGGGGACCCCATGGAGCCACTTTGGTTGGAAAATGACATTAATATATATTTATTTAATGTTAAAATTAAATTGACACAAACATGAGTTGTTTTACTAAAATAGTTTTTAAGTGGGGTTACAGAAGTCCAAATTTTGATTATAAATATTCATTAGAAAGATAAAAAGATTTCCTACATCATAATAGTTTTTTTATAATTTTTAGACATTAAATAAATTAAATTATTTATGACATCATGATGATGAAGCGATGACCTCATTATTTAACGATTTAAATAAAATGGGAAGATAATGAAAATTCCAAGGCTTACACTTGTCCAAATACAATTTGATGAGGAGATTTCGAACCCTTTTCACCTTAGCCTAGAATTATATATGTGTGGGACCTTTAGAATCCGAAAATCATTGTGTAATAATGTAACATTTCAATCTTTCCAAAAGAGCCCCTCCTCTCCACTTATAAAAGGCCCCCACCTCTCCCACCTTATTCACACCTTCAAGCCATTTGGCTCGGCCAAACTCTACCCAAATACTCTCCCAACTTCCCCCTATTACTCCTAGAAGCCTCACTTTGGGCAGAACACTTCCCAAGGAAGCCTTTGGCTCAAATCAAAAAGAGTTACCCGATTTTGAGGTAATGTCTTCTCTAATGTTGTTTTGTTTTATTTTTCTTCTACAACCCCCTAAACTCTTTTTATTCATTTCTTTTGTAACAAAACCAGTATCCTAAATATACTAGGATGTTTTTATAAGAAGTATTCGAGATACACTTACACACACCTATATATAATGGTTAAAGAACATACGGTTTCTGTGGATGGCGAATTTCTGCCTCACGAAACGATGATTGTTCAACACTCATATAACACCTTAAAAGGTGGCCATTAAGATGTCACTATTTTTATATATGATATATAATATGTCTATGTTTTACTTATTCTCCTGTATTTCTTATTTATGGCATACTTTATGATTTCCATTATGGGTAAAACACGATAATTTCATTTTAGGAAGTGCGGACTACCGCCCCCTCAAAGTGATTTGAATCGTTAATGCCATATGTGGGATGTATAAAGGATGGAGTAAATGGTATTATACACTATATTATACTGGAATTATATTATACATTTATATCATTATTATTTCGTTCCATTAAATATGAAATTGAAATGAAAGTAGCATTCATGCATACGTACGGCTTACCGTCTCCATGAACGGTGCATTTCATTTCTTACCTCTAAATGTTACGTAATATTATAAATGAATGTATATACTGGTTATATATGATATATATGAAATATAAATCAAGAATATAATTCTGGAGATAATGGATATTCTACCACATAAACAACTTGTAATTATAAGAAGTTTATTGTTGACTCAAGTACGAAAGATCGACAAAACGACCGTTATTAACTTAAATAATTACATAATGTTCATAAAATTGTAATAAGTGATATAAAAAGGATATTGAAATTAAAAATGGTTCTTAATAAGGTATATATTAACTCTAGTTTATTATTCAGGAGGTTAAAGAACGGTTGAGTCAAGTCAGACACGAGGTAAGGGAATTTTTAACCCAATTTCCATTCTTTGGGTTAATCTCCTACTTTCAAATTATGTCATGATATTATTATCTCCTATCATGTATTTTTACATTATTTATGTGTAATTATAGTGAATACACACTATAGATGTACTTTATTTAAAAAAATGATCTTTTTAAGAACTTCGTCTCAATCCCTTTCATTGAGGCATATTTGGTTTTATACACAACTTTCTTTTATACGGTGTATAAACCCCTTTGACTTTTTCAAAAGGAATCATTTTTATACAAAGCGTTTTGCTAAACGACAAAAGGGAATGTTTTTCTTTCCATACTTATGCGGCGACAACGACTTCTCCGCCGTTGTGACCATTATTTGAGTTTCGGCTTCCTCTACAAGCCATCACGTTTTTTTTAATGAAAAATAAATACAAAGTTGTAACTTTCTTTTATATCGGTATTGAAAATGGTTTTGAAAGAATTTTTATTATATCAATGTGTTGTATTGATATCTTTTGATTGAAATGTGGAAATGTTATGTTTCCTTTATCCATGTTTTATGTGATACGATTATGTTATGGTTTATGATATGTTTAAACCTATTCATATGAGGAATGTATTGGACTTAATAAGTGACGGGTGGAGCCCGCTATAGCTTCTCGATGCATCGGTAGGTCTCATGAGACAACTAGACGTGGAATTGGCCGAGGCCCTTTCCCAATTTGATTTATGGTTTTGGCCGAGGCCTTAATCATTTTAGACGTCTTGGCCGAGGCCTTGAAAAAATGTTTCATAATGTCTGGAATTATACATTCCCTCATTATGAAAGTGGTTATTGATATTGCATGTGATTATTCGACCAGTAGAATATCCATGTGAAGAAGTGAATGGCTTTATCTTATTTTAATTTTTCCATATTATGTTGATGTTCATGTTTAAAAGGCTTTTTTTAGTTATACATTGCCATAAATGTTTATGTTTATTTATGAAAGCTTCCGAAATATTGTTATCCTTACTGAGCATCTGAGCTCACCCCTTTCAATGTTTTAATATTTTTCCAGGATGTGAATAATTATTTTATGAATGACCTACAGGGGTAGTCAGAAAGGGATATAAGTGTGGACTATGAATACCATGTTATTGTAGTTTGTTTACTTTTTGATTTAATGAAAGACTTATGAATGTATCTAGTGTTTCCAAGGCTACTAAACTAATAGGTCTTTCGAGACTTGATCTTTTGTGATCATGCCAATGTTACAAATTAATGCACCGACTCTGGGTAGCTGGGGTCGGGGCGTTACAGTTGGTATCAGAGGCAGTTTAGTACTAACCTTGGAAGCTAGATTTAGATAAACTCTGATTAGAGCACATAGCCCAAAGATAGAATTTGAGGATTAGTATAGAAGAACTTACTAGAATTTTGTTTTTTAATGATTTTGTGAGTTTTCCGAGAAATACATCTCTGTCTGGATACGAGCAGGTAGAGGTGGCTCTAGCACAGATGTACCTAGGGGTAAAACCCGAAAACACCGCTTTGAGCTAGACTCGAATGGGAACTGGTGCACGACAACGGGCCTTGCTGTACTCTTGGTTACGACACTCCCAGGGGATATGCTTAGGATAATTATCATTTTCTTTACAAACCACTATGAAGGGTTATGAGTATATACTTCCTCAAAGAAAACATTTTTATGGATTATATCCATAAATAGTTCAATTTATGTCAAGTATTTTATAAGTATGGAATTATGTATTTTGATTAATAAAATAATCTAGTTTATTCCATTGTATAGAAATGGCGCCTAGTGGAAGGAATGGAAACCGTATCAATGCACGCACTCCGTGTAGGGATTTCCCTCCTGCTCAAGATAATTATTGTGGATCTGGAGATACAACTGGTGCTGATCAACTTATTACAATACTGGGACAACTCACTCAGGTTTTGAATAATAACCTTACTCATATAGAGCACCCTGATCCGCAACGTGGAGGATCAATGTTAGACCGCTTCATGAGGCAACAACCACCAACATTTAATGGGGGTACAAATCCGTTAGTAGCATAGCAATGGATAAACTCCTTAGAGAAAATATTCCACGCCTTGGGGAGTAGTGAAAGGGAGAAGGTTATCGTGGCAGTTTACCGCCTCACTGGAGATGCCGATCAATGGTGGTCATTGATTCAAAACACAAAGGAAGATGAAGAAGTATCAAATATGGAATGGAGAGAGTTCAAAGATCTTTTCTTAGTAAAATACTTTCCACATGACCATCGTGCAGATATGGAAAGACAGTTTTTGAGTCTGAGACAAAAGGAGGATGAGAATGTCGCAAAGTATGAGGCCAACTTTACAAGGTTAGCGAGACATGCTGCAGATTATATACGTAACCCAAGAAGTAATATTGATCGTTTCATTGATGGGTTAAAACCATTTCTCCGTCGAGATTTAGTATCACAATCCTTCTCATCATACGAAGATATTGTCTCGTGTGCTATCAAGACAGAAAAGGAATTCTCTAAGTCTTATGACAACAAAGTAAAGCAAGAGAAGAAGAGAACGGTGGAACAAGAGACAGATAAAGGGAAAAAGGGAAAGAAAGATTTTCCATTATGTGATAATTGTGGGAAGAATCACCCTGGTACGTGCCTAAAAGGAATGGGAGTTTGTTATAAATGTGGAGAAAAGGGTCACCAGGCTCGTGATTGCAAGGGAAAGAAAGAGGCTGTCAAAGTTGAATGCTACAATTGTAGAGAAATGGGTCATTATGAAAATGAATGTCCTAAGCGTTAAGGAAACTTACCTCAGAAAAGGCCAAGGGATCAAGGCCAATCTTATGCTGTGACTACAATTGAAGCGGAATAATTATTGTATTTGTGTTTTTGGACTCAAGAACTAGATTATGGTTATAAGAATAATGTTATATATAAGGATTGTACTGCAGTACATGTTGTTTTCATTAAGGATTTAATATGATGAAGGTAATCATATTTTTAGTATGTGACAATACGAGAAACTTTACTTTGTTTGGGGAATCTGAGGTTACAATTGATTTTGGAATTTAACGACCCTTTAGAGAAAGTCTGGACGGAGGTATTTTGGATAACTATTAAGGTTGGAATGGATTAAGTTGAACCATGGATAGTATTGTTTAAGGTTAAATCATTTCTGAAGATTATTTTTGGAATATTATGATACTATAGTTTTAGGAAAAGGACAACCTGCAGGGTGGGGCATAACCCGTCGCGTCGGACAAAGCTGCAGGAATCGAACCCACAATCATAGTGCGATAGGCCTTTATTTCCTACCACTAGCCTACAGGAAGTCCCTGGTTATTACAAAATAAATTTACTAATCTAAATGGTATGTGTTAACATTTGGAACCTTATACAATTAGGATAAGTATAATATTTTTGAGTTCTATTATCTTTTTGAGTGAAAGATGAGTTGAAGGTTGAAACTCTAATTGTCAAGCATAAATATATATATACTTATCACTTATTCAAAGAATAAATTAATTCTTAAACATTAGTAAAGGGATATTAAAACAAAAAAATGTGTTATCCTAATACCTTATGTCTTGTTGAACTGATGATATTTTAAATCAACATAGATTAAAGTCTTTGAGGCCCTCAATTTGATAGTTGATTGTGATTGATGACCCCAATCACTCCCTACAAATATTTACATTTTCCCTCCAATTATATGTCTCTAATTGCCACCAATGTTCTCCTAATCGAGATCATAATTGTGTTGTGACTTTTTCATTTCCCTTTCCCTCTTATTAAGACTAAATTTTATTAATCTTATTTCTGATGTGGGTTTTGCACAAAGTTATTTTCTATTTTCAACCTTTTATTTTCAAAGAAAAATTTCAAATTGCGAGGACGCAATTTATTGAAGGAGGGGAGAATGTAACACCCCGAGCTTCCATGATACGCTTCTCATTTAATAATGCAATAGCTTGCATGGTACGCAAGTTTGAGTTCTAACACACCGCGACTAATCAAAGTAGCCATTATGAATAGTAATAACCACTTTTTAAAATTATAGAAATTTTATATTTCAAAATTGACTTCATTTTTGTATTCGTAATATCGAAATTATCCTAAGTTGAATTTTTTGTAATTTTCTGAGAACTTCAAAATTTTTATGAATAGTGAAAAATACTTAAAACAACTTTTTTAATCAAAATAATTTATAGTGATAAGTTATACTATTGAGTGGTTGTAAAGTATAATTAGAATATATTTTTACCATTTTATCCAATGGTGGTCATTAGAATTAATTTCACTTTCAAATTGGACATAAACAATTGTCAATCTTTTGATATAAATTGTTTCTTAAAAACACGCTATTTGTTGTGACAGCGGGAATTAATTAATGCAAATTATATTTTTGGAATTTCATAAAATATACATCATTTTTGAATTCGGAATATCAATTATAGCTTAGGGTGAAATTTTGGCATTGTTCTGAAAAACTTCAATTTTTGATGAATAGTGAAACCACTAAGTGGTAGTTAAATAACTGATTTTTCGTTTAAATGAAATATTACCACCTATGTGATTTGATTTTCAAAAATCCTACATACATGGTTTTCATTAAGAAGTAAAATTTGGTTCAATGAGATTAAAATAATTTTTTGGTGAATAGTAACTTTTAAGTTCTTAATCGCGATTAGAGGTAATTAGAGTAGTTTAAGGTAAAAATAATGTTTTAATAATATGGGATGAGCTTGAAACTTGTCCTAATACTATTGGATGAGTCATGGCCGACCAAGACAACCCATGGGTCAACTTGGGGACCCCATGGAGCCACTTTGGTTGGAAAATGACATTAATATATATTTATTTAATGTTAAAATTAAATTGACACAAACATGAGTTGTTTTACTAAAACAGTTTTTAAGTGGGGATACACAAGTACAAATTTTGATTATAAATATACATTAGAAATATAAAAATATTTACTACATCATAATATTTTTTTTATAATTTTTAGACATCAAATAAATTAAATTATTTATGACATCATGATGATGCAGCGATGACCTCATTATTTAACGATTTAAATAAAATGGGAAGATAATGCAAAATCAAAGGCTTACACTTGTCCAAAGCCAATTGGATGAGGCTATTTCGAACCCTTATCACCTTAGCCTCGAATTATATAAGTGTGGGACCTTTATAATCCGAAAAGCATTGTGTAATAATGTAACATTACAATCTTTCCAAAAGAGCCCATCCTCTCCACTTATAAAAGGACCCCACCTCTCCCACCTTATTCACACCTTCAAGCCATTTGGATCGGCCAACCACTGCCCAAATACTCTCCCAACTTCCCCCTCTTACTCCTAGAAGCCTCACTTTGGTCATAACCCTTCCCAAGGAAGCCTTTGGCTCAAATCAAAAAGAGTTACCCGATTTTGAGGTAATGTCTTCTCTAATGTTGTTTTGTTTTATTTTTCTTCTACAACCCCCTAAACTCTTTTTATTCATTTCTTTTGTAACAAAAAAAGTATCCTAAATATACTAGGATGTTTTTATAAGAATTATTCGAGCTAAACTTACACACACCTACATCTAATGGTTAAAGAACATACGGTTTCTGTGGATGGTGAATTTCTGCCTCACGAAACGATGATTGTTCAACACTCATATAACACCTTCAAAGGTGGCCATTAAGATGTAACTATTTTTATATATGATATATAATATGTTTATGTTTTACTTATGCTTCTGTATTTCTTATTTATGGCATACTTTATGATTTCCATTATGGGTAAAATGCGATAATTTCATTTTAGGAAGTGCGGACTACCGCCCCCTCAAAGTGATTTGAATCGTTAATGCCATATGTGGGATGTATAAAGGATGGAGTAAATGGTATTATACACTATATTATACTGGAATTATATTATACATTTATATCATTATGATTTCGTTCCATTAAATATGAAATTGAAATGAAAGTAGCATTCTTGCGTACGTACGGCTTACCGTCTCCATGAACGGTGCATTTCATTTCTTACCTCTAAATGTTACGTAATATTATAAATGAATGTATATACTGGTTATATATGGTATATATGACATCTAAATCAAGAATATAATTCTGGAGATAATGGATATTCTACCACATAAACAACTTGTAATTATAAGAAGTTTATTGTTGACTCAAGTACCAAAGATCGACAAAACGACCGTTATTAACTTAAATAATTACATAATGTTCATAACATTGTAATAAGTGATATAAAAAGGATATTGAAATTAAAAATGGTTCTTAATAAGGTATATATTAACTCTAGTTTATTATTCAGGAGGTTAAAGAACGGTTGAGTCATGTCAGACCCGAGGTAAGGGAATTTTTAACCCAATTTCTATTCTTTGGGTTAATCTCCTACTTTCAAAATATGTCATGATATTATTATCTCCTATCTTGTATTTTTACATTATTTATGTGTACTTATAGTGAATACACATTATATATGTACTTTATTTAAAAAAATGATCTTTTTAAGGACTTCGTCTCAATCCCTTTCATTGAGGCATATTTGGTTTTATACACAACTTTCTTTTATACGGTGTATAAACCCCTTTGACTTTTTCAAAAGGAATCTTTTTTATATAAAGCGTTTTTCTAAACGAAAAAAGGGAATGTTTTTCTTTCCATAATTATGTGGCGACAACGACTTCTCCGCCGTCGTGACCATTATTTGAGTTTCGGCTTCCTCTACAAGCCATCACGTTTTTTTTAATGAAAAATAAATACAAAGTTGTAACTTTCTTTTATTTCGGTATTGAAAATGGTTTTGAAAGCATTTTTATTATATCAATGTGTTGTATTGATATCTTGTGATTGAAATGTGGAAATGTTATGTTTCCTTTATCCATGTTTTATGTGATACGATTATGTTATGGTTTATGATATGTTTAAACCTATTCATATGAGGAATGTATTGGACTTAATAAGCGACGGGTGGAGCCCGCTATAGCTCCTCGATGCATCGGTAGGTCTCATGAGACAACTAGACTTGGAATTGGACGAGGCCCTTTCCCAATTTGATTTATGGTTTTCGCCTAGGCCTTAATCATTTTAGACGTCTTGGCCGAGGCCTTGAAAAAATGTTTCAGAATGTCTGGCATTACACATTCCCTCATTATGAAAGTGTTTATTGATATTGCATGTGATTATTCGACCAGTAGAATATCCATGTGAAGAAGTGAATGGATTTATCTTATTTTACTTTTTCCATATTATGTTGATGTTCAAGTTTAAAAGGCTTTTGTTTTAGTTATGCATTGCCTTAAATGTTTATGTTTATTTATGAAAGCTTCCGCAATATTGTTATCCTTACTGAGCATCTGAGCTCACCCCTTTCAATGTTTTAATATTTTTCAAGGATGTGAAGAAGTATTTTATGAATGACCTACATGGGTAGTCAGAAAGGGATATGAGTGTGGACTATGAAGACCATGTTATTGTAGTTTGTTTACTTTTTTATGTAATGAAAGTCTTATGAATGTATCTAGTGTTTCCAAGGCTACTAAACTAATCGGTCTTTCGAGAGTTGATCTTTTGTGATCATGCCAATGTTACGAAGTAATGCACCGACTCTGGGTAGCTGGGGTCGGGGCGTTACAGTTGGTATCAGAGGCAGTTTCGTACTAACCTTGGAAGCTAGATTTAGATAAACTCTGATTAGAGCACATAGCCCAAAGATAGACTTTGAGGATTAGTATAGAAGAACTTCCTAGAATTTTGTTGTTGTAATGATTTTGTGAGTTTTCCGAGAAATACATCCAAGTCTGGATACGAGCAGGTAGAGGCAGCTCTGGCACAGATGTACCTAGGGGTAAAACCCGAAAACACCGCTTTGAGCTAGACTCGAACGGGAACTGGTGCACGACAACGGGCCTTGCTGTACTCTTGGTTACGACACTCTCGGGGGATATGCTTAGGATAATTATCATTTTCTTTACAAACCACTATGAAGGGTTATGAGTATATACTTCCTCAAAGAAAACATTTTTATGGATTATATCCATAAATAGTTCAATTTATGTCAAGTATTTTATAAGTATGGAATTATGTATTTTGATTCATAAACTAATCTAGTTTATGACATTGTATAGAAATGGCGCCTAGTGGAAGGAATGGAAACCGTATCAATGCATGCACTCCATGTAGGGATTGCCCTCCTGCTCAAGATAATTATTGTGGATCTGGAGATACAACTGGTGCTGATCAACTTATTACAATACTGGGACAACTCACTCAGGTTATGAATAATAACCTTACTCATATAGAGCACCCTGATCCGCAACGTGGAGGATCAATGTTAGACTGCTTCATGAGGCAACAACCACCAACATTTAATGGGGGTACAAATCCGTTAGTAGCATAGCAATGGATAAACTCCTTAGAGAAAATATTCCACGCCTTGGGGAGTAGCGAAAGGGAGAAGGTTATCATGGCAGTTTACCGCCTCACTGGAGATGCCGATCAATGGTGGTCATTGATTCAAAACACAAAGGAAGATGAAGAAGTATCAAATATGGAATGGAGAGAGTTCAAAGATCTTTTCATAAAAAAATACTTTCCACATGACCATCGAGCAGATATGGAAAGACAGTTTTTGAGTCTGAGACAAAAGGAGGATGGGAATGTCGCAAAGTATGAGGCCAAATTTACAAGGTTAGCGAGACATGCTGCAGATTATATACGTAACCCAAGAAGTAAGATTGATCGTTTCTTTGATGGGTTAAAACCATTTCTCCTTCGAGCTTTAGTATCACAATCCTTCTCATCATACGAAGATATTGTCTCGTGTGCTATCATGATAGAAAAGGAATTCTCTAAGTCTTATGACAACAAAGTAAAGCAAGAGAAGAAGAGAACGGTGGAACAAGAGACAGATAAAGGGAAAAAGGGAAAGAAGGATTTTCCATTATGTGATAATTGTGGGAAAAATCACCCTGGTACGTGTCTAAAAGGAATGGGAGTTTGTTATAAATGTGGAGAAAAGGGTCACCAGGCTCGTGATTGCAAGGGAAAGAAAGAGGCTGTCAAAGTTGAATGCTATAATTGTAGAGAAATGGGTCATTATGCAAATGAATGTCCTAAGCGTCAAGGAAACTTACCTCAGAAAAGGCCAAGGGATCAAGGCCAATCTTATGCTGTGACTACAATTGAAGCGGAATAATTATTGTATTTGTGTTTTTGGACTCAAGAACTAGATTATCGTTATAAGAATAATGTGATATATAAGGATTGTACTGCAGTACATGTTGTTTTCATTAAGGATTTAATATGATGAAGGTAATCATATTTTTAGTATGTGACAATTATAGAAATTTTACTTTGTTTGGGGAATCTGAGGATACAATTGATTTTGAAATTTAACGACCCTTTAGAGAAAGCCTGGACGGAGGTATTTTGGATATCTATTAAGGTTGGAATGGATTAAGTTGAACCATGGATAGTATTGTTTAAGGTTAAAGCATTTCTGAAGATTATTTTTGGAATATTATGATACTATAGTTTTAGGAAAAGGACAACCTGCAGGGTGGGGCATAACCCTTCGCGTCGGACAAAGCTGCAGGAATCGAACCCACAATCATAGTGCGGCAGGCCTTTATTTCCTACCACTAGCCTACAGGAAGTCCCTGGTTATTACAAAATAATTTTACTAATCTAAATGGTATGTGTTAACATTTGGGACCTTATACAATTAGGATATGTATAATATTTTTGAGTTCTATTATCTTTTTGAGTGAAAGATGAGTTGAAGGTTGAAACTCTAATTGTCAAGCATAAATATATATATACCTATCTCTTATTCAAAGAATAAATTAATTCTTAAACTTTAGTAAAGGGATATTAAAACAAAAAAATGTGTTATCCTAATACCTTATGTCTTGTTGAAGTGATGATATTTTAAATCAACATAGATTGAAGTCTTTGAGGCCCTCAATTTGACAGTTGATTGTGATTGATGACCCCAATCACTCCCTACAAATATTTACGTTTTCCCTCCAATTATATGTCTCTAATTGCCACCAATGTTCTCCTAATCGAGATCATAATTGTGTGGTGACTTTTTCATTTCCCTTTCCCTCTTATTAAGGCTAAATTTTATTAATCTTATTTCCGATGTGGGTTTTCCACAATGTTATTTTCTATTTTCAACCTTTTATTTTCAAAGAAAAATTTCAAATTGCGAGGACGCAATTTATTGAAGGAGGGGAGAATGTAACACCCCGAGCTTCCATGATACGCTTCTCATTTAATAATGCAATAGCTTGCATGGTACGCAAGTTTGAGTTCTAACACACCGCGACTAATCAAAGTAGCCGTTATGAATAGTAATAACCACTTTTTAAAATTATATAAATTTTATATTTTAAAATGGAGTTCATTTTTGTATTCGTAATATCGAAATTATCCTAAGTTGAATTTTTTGTAATTTTCTGAGAACTTCAAAATTTTTATGAATAGTGAAAAATACTTAAAATAACTTTTTTAATCAAAATAATTTATAGTGATAAGTTATACTATTGAGTGGTTTTAAAGTATAATTAGAATATATTTTTACCATTTTATCCAATGGTGGTCATTAGAATTAATTTCACTTTGAAATTGGACATAAACAATTGTCAATCTTTTGATATAAATTGTTTCTTAAAAACACGCTATTTGTTGTGACAGCGGGAATTAATTATAAAATTAATTAATGCAAATTATATTTTTGGAATTTCATAAAATAGACATCATTTTTGAATTCGGAATATCAATTATATCTTAGGGTGAAATTTTGGCATTGTTCTGAAAAACTTCAATTTTTGATGAATAGTGAAACCACTAAGTTGTAGTTAAATAACTGATTTTTCGTTTAAATGAAATATTACCACTTCTATGATTTGATGTTCAAAAATCCAAAATACATGGTTTTAATTAAGAAGTAAAATGTGGTTCAATGAAATTAAAATAATTTGTTGGTGAATAGTAACTTTTAAGTTCTTCATCGCGATTAGAGGTAATTAGTGTAGTTTAAGGTAAAAATAATGTTTTAATATTATGAGATGAGCTTGACACTTGTCCTAATCCTATTGGATGAGTCATGGCCGACCAAGACAACCCATGGGTCAACTTGGGGACCCCATGGAGCCACTTTGGTTGGAAAATGACATTAATATATATTTATTTAATGTTAAAATTAAATTGACACAAACATGAGTTGTTTTACTAAAAGAGATTTTAAGTGGGGTTAAAAAAGACCAACTTTTGATTATAAATATTAATTATAAATCTAAAAAGATTTCCTACATCATAATATTTTTTTTATAATTTTTAGATATTAAATAAATTAAATTATTTATGACATCATGATGATGCAGCGATGACCTCATTATTTAACGATTTAAATAAAATGGGAAGATAATGCAAAATCCAAGGCTTAAACTTGTCCAAAGCCAATTGGATGAGGATATTTCGAACCCTTATTACCTTATACTCGAATTATATAAGTGTGGGACCTTTATAATCCGAAAAGCATTGTGTAATAATGTAACATTTCAATCTTTCCAAAAGAGCCCCTCCTCTCCACTTATAAAAGGCCCCCACCTATCCCACCTTATTCACACCTTCAAGCCATTTGGATCGGCCAACCTCTGCCCAAATACTCTCCCAACTTCCCCTTATTACTCCTAGAAGCCTCACTTTGTGCAGAACTCTTCCCAAGGAAGCCTTTGGCTCAAATCAAAAAGAGTTACCCGATTTTGAGGTAATCTCTTCTCTAATGTTGTTTTGTTTTATTTTTCTTCTACAACCCCCTAAACTCTTTTTATTCATTTATTTTGTAACAACACGAGTATCATAAATATACTAGGATGTTGTTATAAGAAGGATTAGAGCTACACTTGCACACACCTACATCTAATGGTTAAAGAACATACGGTTTCTGTGGATGGCGAATTTCTGCCTCACGAAACGATGATTATTCAACACTCATATAACACCTTCAAAGGTGGCCATTAATATGTCACTATTTTTATATATGATATATAATATGTTTATGTTTTACTTATGCTTCTGTATTTCTTATTTATGGAATACTTTATGATTTCCATTATGGGTAAAACGCGATAATTTCATTTTAGGAAGTGCGGACTACCGCCCCTCAAAGTGATTTGAATCGTTAATGCCATATGTGGGATGTATAAAGGATGGAGTAAATGGTATTATACACTATATTATACTGGAATTATATTATACATTTATATCATTATGATTTCATTCCATTAAATATGAAATTGAAATGAAAGTAGCATTCATGCGTACGTACGGCTTACCGTCTCCATGAACGGTGCATTTCATTTCTTACCTCTAAATGTTACGTAATATTATAAATGAATGTATATACTGGTTATATATGATATATATGACATCTAAATCAATAATATAATTCTGGAGATAATGGATATTCTACCACATAAACAACTTGTAATTATAAGAAGTTTATTGTTGACTCAAGTACCAAAGATCGACAAAACGACCGTTATTAACTTAAATAATTACATAATGTTCATAACATTGTAATAAGTGATATAAAAAGGATATTGAAATTTAAAATGGTTCTTAATAAGGTATATATTAACTCTAGTTTATTATTCAGGAGGTTAAAGAATGGTTGAGTCAAGTCAGACACGAGGTAAGGGAAGTTTTAACCCAATTTCCATTCTTTGGGTTAATCTCCTACTTTCAAATTATGTCATGATATTATTATCTCCTATCTTGTATTTTTACATTATTTATGTGTACTTATAGTGAATACACATTATAGATGTACTTTATTTATAAAAATTATCTTTTTAAGGACTTCGTCTCAATCCCTTTCATTGAGGCATATTTGGTTTTATACACAACTTTCTTTTATACGGTGTATAAACCCCTTTGACTTTTTCAAAAGGAATCTTTTTTATACAAAGCGTTTTTCTAAACGACAAAAGGGAATGTTTTTCTTTCCGTACTTATGCGGCGACAACGAATTCTCCGCCGTTGTGACCATTATTTGAGTTTCGGCTTCCTCTACAAGCCATCACGTTTTTTTAATGAAAAATAAATACAAAGTTTTAACTTTCTTTTATTTCGGTATTGAAAATGGTTTTGAAAGCATTTTTATTATATCAATGTGTTGTATTGATATCTTGTGATTGAAATGTGGAAATTTTATGTTTCTTTTATCCATGTTTTATGTGATACGATTATGTTATGGTTTATGATATGTGTAAACCTATTCATATGAGGAATGTATTGGACTTAATAAGTGACAGGTGGAGCCCGCTATAGCTCCTCGATGCATCGGTAGGTCTCATGCGACAACTAGACGTGGAATTGGCCGAGGCCCTTTCCCAATTTCATTTATGGTTTTGGTCGAGGCCTTAATCATTTTAGACGTCTTGGCCGAGGCCTTGACAAAATGTTTCAGAATGTCTGGCATTATACATTCCCTCATTATGAAAGTGGTTATTGATATTGCATGTGATTATTCGACCAGTAGAATATCCATGTGAAGAAGTGAATGGCTTTATCTTATTTTACTTTTTCCATATTATGTTGATGTTCAAGTTTAAAAGGCTTTTGTTTTAGTTATACATTGCCTTAAATGTTTATGTTTATTTATGAACGCTTCCGCAATATTGTTATCCTTACTGAGCATCTGAGCTCACCCCTTTCAGTGTTTTAATATTTTTCCAGGATGTGAAGAAGTATTTAATGAATGACCTACAGGGGCAGTCAGAAAGGGATATGACTGTGGACTATGAAGACCATGTTATTCTAGTTTGTTTACTTTTTGATGTAATGAAAGACTTATGAATGTATCTAGTGTTTCCAAGGCTACTAAACTAATCGGTCTTTCGAGACTTGATCTTTTGTGATCATGCCAATGTTATGAAGTAATGCACTGACTCTGGGTAGCTAGGGTCTGGGAATTACAAAAAATATCTAGATATAGATGTTAATACTAGAACTATAAATGATACTCTGGTTACTCTTATCCCAAAGGTGATCAACCCTACCTCGATCTCACATTTTAGAACCACATGTTTATGAAATGTTTCCTATAATTATTTTCCAAAATTTTGGTTAACCATACCTGTTGATGGCTCCCTGACATTATCTTTGAAAACAAAAGCGATTTGTTTCTAAAAAGACAGATTTTTGATAATTATATTGTTTACGATGATGTTTTTCACTCCATGGAAATGATATCATCTACAAAAGAGGGGTATCATTTATTTGAAGCATTACATGACAATGGACAATGATAGGTTTTATTGGTCCTTACTCAATTTTATTATGTTTAATGTGGGTTTTGGTTTTCAGTTAATTGATATAGTCAGGAGATATGTTTGAACTATTTCTTTTTTTTGTATGGATTAATGGTGGTCTTTATTTGAGTTTTGATCATACCATTGGTCTCTGAATAAGTGTGAGATGATGGAGGATAGGATAAGGGCTTCCATATAGTCAATGTTTGTATACATAAAAATATAGTTTCTTGTTATAGATGCCAATACTCTGCCTCCTTCTATAGTTCTCACTCCACCACATCCATATTTATATCTCTCTACTCCACCTCTTATATATCCTACTTAAATATCTCTTCAACTAAAACATCCCATTTATTTTTACTTATATATTGAGGATCCCTAGCATCATATTGTTTCATATGGGATTAAATATTATATTAGTGATACCACCCATCATCAATTGATTTAGATAGAAAATATCAGGGTCCCTGTACAAGATATTATAGATAGATATAAAAAATTTCATTTCCAACAGATGTGATCAGTACATTTATTTAATGTAATAACTGTTTTTAGTCTGTCCAACAAGACTCGTTCAAAAAATTACCATTGAGCTATATGTAGCTTATATCATTTAATATTGGTGTCAATTTTTTTTCATGACATTAAACTTTATATATTTATCTAATATTTTATTGGAATAATATAAAGGTTAAAAAAATGTATAGACAAAAAATACGTAATACCACGACTTTAGATAAAACCTCTTCTACTCTTGATAGATTATCAACATATTCATTTTTTCTCATTTTTATAAAATTAAAATGGAAGATGAAATTTGAAGCCGTGAAATGAAGGTGATGATTTTTAAAAAATATATCTTGGAGCTGGTAACTAGATATGAGTTTTGAATCAACCTAATGAAACTATATTCCACTAATGTCGATTATCATACATCATTTAGTTATATGTTTTTCTTAAAATTTATAGGAATGTTTGTTTTTTATTAGGTATATGAATAAAATTTTTATGTAGAATGTTATGAAATGAGTATATGTAATTATATACCATCAACTTATTACATTAATATAGAGGATTAACAATAAAGTAGAAGGAAAAGTTTATATCACTGAAATACGTCAATAAAATGAAAGTATTCAGTGATGGATGGTTTCTTATCTTAAAGATTATGAAACATATATCTCATAACATCGTATATATCTTAACATAACATCCACTAAAATTATGTTTTTTATATTATTTTCCATTTGAGAATTGTTATTTTCTGTCCAAGAGAGAATACCCATTACTAGTTATTCTTTATCCATGGCAAAGTGTTAGATAATTATTATATTTATTGAAAAATTAAGATCTAACACTCGAATATGTTTATATTTTATCAATGAATATATATATATATCCTAAATATTATTGTTATGTATGTCAAGGAATTTCATTAGAGGTAAAATAAAATATTATAACAAAGATCAAATATGTTATATAAAAAGTGACTTTTAATTTTAAATTACTACATTTTTTAGGTATGCACACAAAATGTTATTTTGATTTGAAATGTTCTTTTTAAAAAAATGTTACAAAAAATATGTAAAAGAATGTGGATACTATGCTCTAAGATTTATTTTTGATAAAACTTCAATTGGGACAACATTAATGTTTGAGAAGGATGTCTTTTGTTATAATGATTTACTTTAATTTTTCATTCATTTTATTCGTAATAGATGTAAAATGATTTATTTTCATTGTGAATCATTTTTATGATCCTCATCCTTATACTAGAAATGATATAACACACTTACATATTGAATGGGAGATTTTTTTTGAAATGTATAATTGGGTTTTTGTTTATTTTTTCTATTAATCGCAATGATTAATGTTTAAAATGTAAATGTTTGTGTCACTATTGGTAATGTTTTTTTGTTTCATGTATGAAGTTTTATTGTTATGGTATTTTATTTGTTAATTTTTTAGTTTTTTTCATGTTGGTTATGAAATATATTTCACGATAAATTGTTTTCCATATTAGTTTTTATGTAATCAATGTGGAAAAAATTTACACTTATTTTCCATGTAAAATTTTTCATAACTGACATGAAAACCTAAACTGAATATTTATCACATAATTTTTTCATAAAAATAGATTTTATATATGGTTTACAATATTGATTATTATATTATTGACATGTTAAATGACATTGAAATTTAAATTTTTTAGAGATGATTTACCACATCATTTATAAAATTACAGATGTGGTAAATCATTTATCACATTGGCTTTCATAAAAATTGGCATGATTATATATTTTCAACATTAGTTATTTAAAAAATTATGTGGAAAACCATCTCTAGAAAATGATTTTTATTTTGATTTTAAACATATTATATTCATAAAACCAAAGTTAAAATTCAATATAATATATTTTTTCACATTGGTTAATGAGAAACTATGTGATAAAGTCATTATATCATGGGTTTTATAAAAAAGTGATATTATAAATTTCTTATCACACCAGATTTTCATAACTAATGTGTTAAAAATCCACAATATTTTGTATATATAATTTGTGTATTTTTTAGTAGATGTTAAAAAAATACTTACAACGTCCCCTATAATAATGTCATAGTGTAACAGTCGTTAAAATAAAACCAACATGAAAATCCTTTTTTACAAGTGGCGGTGTGATCAGTATGACTCGGAGTTTGTGTTTTCATTTTAAAATTTAAATTTTAATTAAATGCATGTGTCACAATATTTAATAATATTCAAAATAGTGGTATTATCATTATATTTTTGGTCAATGATCCATATATCATTTGTGATGCCTATGAATTAGTTGTATGTCGAACTGACACACTTCATGGCCAATATGTATCAATATGCATGTTTTTACATAAAAATAACAATTTATTTTAACAAACATGACACATAATTAAAAAACACACTAGGATTTTATTTATAATTTTGGAAAATTATATATATATATATATATATCATTTTTGATGTGTAGTAATCAACCACACAGTAATTCCACACATAATGTGTCTTGTATGACTTAGAGTGTTTGTTTTCAGTATGAAAGTGTCATTTTATTAAGGAAACATTTTATATTTATGTTTGAATTAATTTTCTATATTACTACAAATCAAAATTTTTTCTATAGAGGTACACTATTTTCCTCATATTGAGGTGGTTGTTTTGGCTACTTGTAGCATGATCAAGCACTTTTGAGGGGGGATTGGGGTTCTATGGTAGTGAAACATCAATGTTTTTTATTTTCTTTATTTTGGAGATAAAATATTCATATTAATTTAATTTCATAATCCAATGTTTTAGATTTTTGAATTATAGTGTTTTATTATTATAATTTATAATTTTAAAAATGTTGGAAATTGGCATTATAATTTTTAAAAACCCTTCTTAAAATTCTAAGGCTTTATGCATGAAAAAGAAGAACTAATAAATGGTGAAGACATCCATGCTAAAATAAATGAACTAATAAAGGAACCCTTTTCAGGATTTTTGTTTTATTGCTAACAAATCCACCATTATTAGAACTTATAAAATTTCAAAAAAATTGTGCTCGCCACTCCGATCGACCCACACCAACACTCACGCATACCCCTTTTTGAGTGCTAGAAATTCCACTTTTACATTGCTTTTAATTTTCTAGCTACCTGTTTTACCTCACTCTCTCCAAGAATCAATCTCATGACCACCTATTTGAAATTAGAACAACTTTACCACTCCCCTGTTCTTAGTTTATTGTAAATTTGATAATATTTCAATTTATTTAAATATGTTTGTTAAATATGTTTTTTTCATATATTTATATATATTATTATAATTAATTTCAAATGGTTTTATAAAACAAATATTCATGTGTCTATGAAATCCTGCCCCTCATCCATTGTCTTGGGAAGAGGTAGGTGTGCTATGAGGCCTTAAGTGTTTTCCCCATGACTCTAAAGGATGGAAATAAATTCCAAGGTATTAATAAGCTATTGGGGGATGATTTTCCCTTTGAAAATAAAACAAGAGAATAAGATAACCATAAAAATTCCACTATATGATTCAACGGAAAAACCAAACACATCTCAAAGTAAACAAAAACAAATAAAACTAGATTAGATTGCAATATATAAATGAAGACCAACAAACCCGAAATAAATGAATGATAGCAAACAACAACTTTCAAAATACTCCATTCTCTAAATCCACATGCCTAGCAAAAGGTATTTGTGATAACTGTATTATATTAATTAAATGGATAAAACCAATTTTTTAAATGATTAATGTATTGTATTTCATTATTATAGATCACACTTTTAAAACTGCAAGAAATTGGCATAATCAGTGCTAAAATAGCTATTTTTCTATGTGTTATTAAAATACTCATCCTCTATCCATTAAAAAACACGATTAATGGGGTCCCATAACAGTGCTAATATAAAAAAATGATAAAGGTACCATTTATCATCACTTTTGTTTTAGCACTGACAACGACCCCCTTTATCCGCGCTTATAAAATTTTGAATAAAATTATGTTCTCTCCACCCCTATCAGCCCACACTGAATCTCATGCACACCGCTTTTCCGACACTCACAATGACCCTTTGTCAGTGATTTTCATTTCTTGTCTTTCTCATCACCATTTCACTCTCCTATAATCAATCTTGTGCCCTCCAAAAAGAAATTGGAACAGGCATACCACAACCAGAATAACTTTTTTAGTGCATAATTGAGTATATTTGTATATATATATATATGTATGTATTTTTTTTCATCAATTAATATATATTTATATAATTTATTGTTAATTCATATTTAAATTATATGATTGTGTGTGTATAACATTTCACCCCTCACCCACTGTCTTGGGAAGAGGTGGTGTACTACTAGGCCTTAGGTGACATTCCCAAGACATAATAGGTTGAAAATAAATTCAATGGGAATCATAAATTATTGGGGGGATATTTTCCATTTGAAAATAAAATAATAGAACAAGTTAAAAATAATAACAACCACTATATGATGCATGGGTAAAACCAAATACAAATCAATGTAAACAAAACCAATTCAAACTATATTAGAGTATAATGTGTAAACAAAGACAAAAAAACTGACAGATATTGAAGATGACAACCAATTACTCCCAAACAACTCAATATTAAAATCCACATGCCCAACCTAAGTTATCAAGATTCATCACTAAAGAACTGTGATACCTTTCCTTTTCCTATGTCTCAATATATCACATATACAAACTAACTAATGTGCCCAAGTAGGGTATAAGTTTAAAACATGGTAGGATTTCTACAATGACAACCCAAATCACCTAACTAAAATAGAACATGTTATAAAATTAATATAAAATATTTTTAATGAATTTAAATTAGTATATATCCAAGAAAAACCCATTTTCTATGAAAACAATCATTCAATAGAAAACAATCAAACAAGCCTTAAAACCATTTCTGAAATATATTTTTTTAATAGCAATTCCACAAATACACACATCCCCACATCCAAAAATCCAAAAATCCACACGTACATTCCTAGGTGATAGTTCTATACTCATGAATTTTCTCACATCAATCTACCAAGTGATCACAAGATAACCATTACCAAGTTCCCTACTAGAAGATTCCCATTCGAGAGTCATTCATCAATGAAAATGAAATCACTCCAACCATGTTTTCTAAAAACCATTACAAACAAATCATGCCTTGATATTTCAATAAAAAATTCATGTTATAGAAAAAATTTCTACAAATTTTCCCATAAATTAAAAAAACTATATTTTAAAGTCACCATTTTCATACCATGAAACAAATCATATTCCATAAAAAACCAATTTCCAAATGTTTACCAAACCATATTGAAAGACCATTTCTTTAAATAACACATCAATTACATAATTCAATTCAAGAAATTCAATTAATTAGAAACCAATAATTCACATTTTAATCAGTAGGATTGGATAGGGAAGCCACCAACCTCTCCAACTTTAGGAAAAGTGATAGACTATCCAAAAACATTCAATAACACAGCTTAAAACTCCTAGAACCAACATTATAACTTGTTTCCATCAACAAAAACTACTCTATCTAGTAATTATTGAAATCAAAAAACATGGATTCATTCCCAACAGATTGGATCCAAGATTCCAAGAGAGGTAAGAAGAAAAAATATGATGAAAACAATTTGAACATATACTTTCCGAGGAATGTTTTACTCCAATGAACATATATTCTTCCTAGTAATCGATCATGAATTTAAAGGAATGGTATAAATATTGTTTCCAAATCTTTTACGTCGGGGCACACGTGCGTGTCCATCACGCATGGGAGGAAACGCGGCTTGTTGCCCTGCATTCCCGCTTTCCAAAGGCGGGTGGCATCCATTCCTTATTCAGGGACGTCTTCTCCTTGATCGAAACCGGGATTATGGGATGTCGGTTCTTCCTTCCGTGGATTCTTCCTCAGAGATCATCACCTAGTCCGTGTCTCCCTCGTAGATTTAATACGGGTTCATGAAGCTTGTTCCCAGTGCCATATCTGCCTGGACGCCAGTTAATTACGCGGCTTCCGTCGAGATGCTCCAAGGGGTCTTGTCAGGGCAGCAACCTTCGGTGAGGAGAATGGTCACGTTGGGGTGTCGTTGGCATGTCTTGACGCTGGGGATTGGAATGTCTTTCTACTTCCACTTATTAGAGGGCTTCTTGAGGGAGAATAAGCTCGAGGCATCCCACATCAAACGCGGGGAATTTTGTACTATCTGAGGTTTTCCTCAGTTTCCCATGTTTAACACGGGGTATGCCGCGAGTTTAACGTCTTAGGGAGACGGATCGGACTGATCAAAACACTGAGAGTGGATCAGATTGAAGGACACCCTAGGGGGAACACCGATGTCGGGGCCAGCACGTGGGAGGCTTCTCGGATACCATGGAGTGGGATGGGGTGGCATGATCTCACCGGGATGTGGTGGCCCAGGTAAGGATCAGAATGGATGATGGAGTGTAGGTCTTGAACCTCATGGAGGCTTCCTATGTATCCCCATGGAAGGGAATCAAAGTCCGTGTAGTTCAGTGATACGGTGGGACACCAGAAGAGGCGACCTGTGAGAATGGACGCATGGATTGAAGCCTGGATGAAGTAAGATCTTCAAGCTAGGGCATGAGCTTCCCAAGGCACGTGGGCTTGAGGGGGGAAGTCAGGATGAGACGTGGCTGTGAGGCATGGGGATTATGCTCTGAGACGGCCCAAGAGGGGTAATATGGTTTAACGTCATGCGGGACGAGATACATTTTAACGTCATACGGTATGAGGGAATACAGTTTAACGTCATGCAGGACGACCACATATAGTTTAACGTCATACGGGACAAGGAATTTGGGGATTACACTCTGAGGTGGCCCAGAGTGGATATGGGGCATATGCTCTGAGGCGGCCCATGGTGGTCAGGGAACCGACATGGAGAGGTCGGAACGACCGGGTGGTGGGCTTGAACCTCGTGGAGGCTTCCTATGTACCATGCGTTAGCACAGATCAAAGTCCACGTAGTTCGTTGGTATGGGGCTTACGCTCTGAGGCATCCCATAAGAGGATGTCATGGTCGATGCGTGCTCTAAGCCCACGTGAGTCTTGCTCGGTGTGAGAAACAAGAGGCAACAGGGACCAGATGATCACGTCGCAAAGGGTGCGTCTGTGGGAAGCAGAAAGGGGCTTACGCGTTGAGCGGCCCAAAGAGGAAACAGGGGCTTATGTGTGGTTAGCATCCCATAGTGTTGGGGCTTACTCAAGGATGGATTCCCATGCTGTGACAAAGCATAGTGGGACAGAGACTCCACTGGCCTCGGCAGGGGGGGGAGTACGGAGGTTCATGGGTGCAACCTTCCGTAAGAGAGGATAGGGGCTTACGCTCTGAGGCAGCCCTTCCCCTGTGGACAAACATCACTCCGACAAGGAGGATCTAATTCCTTGCGAGGAAGATTCAATTCCTATAGAGACGAGAGGCGTAAAAAATGACCGAGTTGGGGGGACCCTGCGTGCGAAGCACAGGGTCAGACCATAGTTTAACGTCATTTGTTAAGGATGAGGTGCTTAGCAGTTTAACGTCCTGCAGCTTGGACGAGGTGGGTTCGCTCCACACCCCTTGGGCCTACATGCCCAATTCCCTCTACCCCTTGTGGGAGGGAAGGCATCGACAAGGCCGTAATGAAGGGGGGCCACAGGGCGAACCATTGAGGGGTCCACGTTAGCGTGGCTATGCGATGAAGCAAAAGCCGTTAGCGTGCCTATGTAGAGAAGCATAATGCAAAGCAACGCAATGGGAAACACCGCCCAAGGGACCTTGAGATTACTTCGTACGAGCCTGGGAGGCCGAACGGGAAAACAACGCATGGCGTGCATGCCCGGCAGGGGAGACATCAGGTGCCGGTGTGGAAAGGCAGCCAAGGGGCGTCATGGTAAATGGGTCCTGGGTGTTGCGCGCAAAAAAGAAGTTTTGCGCGCAAAACACCAGGATGTCACGCAATATGGCCAGAGGATTGTGCGAATAGGTGATTGCGTGCAAGTTATTGCGTTAATAGAAGGGGATTGCGCACAAGGGGCAAAGATTGTGCGCAATGGGAAGTACCCGGAGGAGTGGGAAAATTCACTTAAGCCAGTGGAGTTGCCCGCAAAGGCGAACCCCGAGGCAAAGTTGCGTGAAAAGGGGAATTACCTAGAAGTCATATTGTGCGCAGGGGGGTCGAATTGCGCGTACGGGAGCCGTTCTGAATTCCGCAAACCCAAACCGTTTGGGTTCACCTTCTATTTATAGGCATCGGCCGGCGCAGAATCCAGGCGGTGTGCGAAATTGTCCGCGACGGGAACCGTCGGCACGCAAAGCTTCACCGCACAAAACCGAGGCGCAAAAAATTGTGTGCGCCATCAGCTCGATTACGTGAATCCCGGGAATGCTTCATGCGCACATCAATATTTCACGCAAGTCCTCCTTTATTTTTCACACCACTTCCCGGGCCTTCGGACCGGGCCTCTGGTTCCGAATATGACTTCACTTTTCCATTTCGAAACATCCTCTAAGAGTTATGGACTTTTTTCGGCGTCTATAGATTCCCCCCCTTGGAATTGGATTGGTGAGAGGTCGCAATGGTCGGATTCTGAGGGAAACACCGAAACGCCGAACCAGAGCCACTGCTAGGCGCTTAGCATTCAAGCTACCCTTGTGGTGCGCAAAACGATGGATTAGCGGGGAATTTGCTTTCCGCACGGTGCGGAACCTTTGCCTCACCTATAAAAAAAGGCACTAGGTCCAAAATTTGTACTCCATCTTTTCCACACAATAGGGTTATCGCTCTTGTGTGCAAAATTGCTCCCGCAACTGCGCGTAAAAACGCTCTGGCAGCGTGGAATTCCTTCCGAATTTTGTTCGTCCTTGCGCCCCTACTCAAGATATTCCTCGCTTAACACACCGAACCGCTGACCATGAGAAGGTAGATGAATCGGACTTAGAGGAATCCAAAGAGATCCGGATGACACGGCGCAAAGGGTGGAAGTGTATCCAGCACTTTCCCAAACAGCCCGAATCAGATTGGCATAGGCGGATGGGATCACTCTAGACCTGGCTGCGCTTCCTGTGGGCTGGAGGGGCTTACGCTCAGTGCATTCATCTGACGGTCTGTGATTACATGGCCGAGAAGATACGTGAGACCAGCCGGCGCACCAATGTTTCCCAGTGTCGGGAAAGATCGACGAGCGCCCGAGCGTTGTTGAGGGTAGAGAGGGAGGTCCGGCACCTCGAAGGGCAGGTGGCAGATAAGGAGGCCTTCATTGCAACATGTTCTGAGCTTGTGGAGCAACTGAAAGCCCAGATGGCTGATGCGTAGGAACAACTGATGGAGGCGAGTCACCAGATGACCGTACTTCGAACCGAGCGGGCGCAGTCACAAGCTAGGATTGGTGAGCTGCGCTCTGCGGCAGCTGATGAGGAGAGAGTCTTTAAGGAGCGAGAAGCAGTCTTGGAGGCTACCAGCCAAAGGGTAGTAGCACTGGAAAGGTCGATTCATCACACTGATCCTTAAGGGTTTTGTTTTGCCCATCTCATGAACCTCTTTCTGGTACTGCTCATTATCTCAATCCAATACATGGCCAAGTCCATTCATCTGTACCCTTGGTTTAATATGCTTATCCATAATTCTGAAATGAATAACAAATCACCCCTATGCTGTTGTGGGTCACACCCAACATGATAAGCAAAGGATACTCATGCTATCATTTCTTCCAACTATGGGGCATTGACCAAGCCTCATACTTCCGAAATTGGGTCTGGATTTCTGAGAAGAAGAACTCAGACCGATTGATATATCACCATCTCAATGTGCTCTGACACACGAGTGGGGCAATGCCGGGGGCATTGAAATCCATCCGAACATAGGGAGATGGAAAGGAAAGGTGACTCACGCTACTCGAATTCGGAACACTGTGGGGCGCGACGATGGAGGATTACTATTAACCGTGACGGAAACGCAGCATCCATATCATGTTGTCCTGGAGTGGGGATAATAAATGAGGGATGACCGCTGACCATGTTCGCAACATGGGGCCTAATTCAAATATCGTCGGTTAGTTTCCTGGAACGTTGGCCCAGGACAGCAGGCAGACTATAGGTCTATCATACATATTTCTACAATAGGTGGACCAATGGTATATCATCTATATTGTGGCAGTAGGCGGACTAATGTCTATCATCCATACTGTTAGGGGGTCCCGTCAATCATGACCAGTCCTCCAGAATGTTGGCCCAGGACAGTAGGCGGACGGTAGGTCTATCATCCATACTGTTAGGGGGTCCTGTCAGACATGAAAGAGAATAAGGATCCGAATAAAGGGGCACGTAAAGCGTGGAAGGTGGAGTGGTGGTTTGTTCGAATAGAGTCCAACACTCCCGAAATTGTGCCACCGTGGCGGAGGCGCATTAAGAGGACATACCAACCTGATCAAGGGTCTTCCCAATTTTCAGGAAGGACCTCTCGGGAAAGAGAACTGCCGCTTCCCATTATTACTATGGGGCATACCAAACTTATTCGAGGTAGATGTCACGATGACACCACTTCCCATGAAGTCAGGCCGAGGGGCCGACAATAATGAGGGACGGGGTTTGGTAATCCCTGGGGCTGGACCCAAGACGAAATGTCTAGGCGTTCCTACGTATCTCATTATGATGAGAATCAATCCACACGTAGTTATTGAAAGCACATTTTAACATCATGTTGGACGAAATACAGTTTAACGTCGTGTGGGATGGGGGACACATCTCATCTAGGGATAGGCACGGCACGACGAGTAACCTCACATGAATGAGGACATAATCCCGCTCCACACCGTACAATCCCACAAGAGAGATCGAGTCGTGGAAATCCAAGCAAAGGGTATTCGTTTTAGTTCATAGAACTTGGACCAAAGGAGAAGGGGAATGAGAGACACATGGTAAAGCGGTTGCAAAACCCAACATGAATAGGGAAAAGACCTGCTTACTATGTGCTCCTGGGGACGCATTTAGGCCGAGATACCGAACATGAAAAGTTAGGATGGGCCTGCGGGGATGTTCCCAGTCGCTCCTACGTATCTCATAAGGATGAGAATCAAGCCATACGTAGTTCCTGGAAGGTATCATGGCGTGATATGGTGCCTGCGCAAAGGACGAAGGAGTCATGCGGGTCTAGCCCTCGCACCAAAAGAAGTGACATTTGATATATCTTGTCTATTCTCAAAGGTAAATGGTTTTTATTTTGTGGGTCGAATGGCCTAGGGTAGAAATTCCTGGAATCTCTACAATAATCAAGCCATAACAGGCATTGACAAGCGGCATGGTAATCGACCAATACCTGGCGTGATTTCCCCCATGGGGAGGTCATCACAATGTGGGTCCATTTTTCATCGTGCGGCCAGGACAATATCATCACAGTTTAAGGTTGCGTAGTAGGACCAACAGCACAGTTTAAGGTCATATGGTGTGGACCAACAACACCATTTTAGGTCGTAAGGCTTGGACCTGTAAACACAGTTTAAGGTCGTAAGGATTGGACCTGGCATCACAGTTTAAGGTCGTAAGGCTTGGACCTGGAAACACAGTTTAAGGTCGTAAGGCTTGGACCTGGAAACACAGTTTAAGGTCATAAGACTTGGACCGACAGCACAGTTTAAGGTCCTATGGTTTGGACCAACATCACAGTTTAAGGTCGTAAGGCTTGGACCTGGCAACACAGTTTAAGGTCATAAGGCTTGGACCTGGCAACACAGTTTAAGGTCGTAAGGCTTGGACCTGGCAACATAGATTATGGTCGTAAGGCTTGGACCTGGAAACACAGTTTAAGTTCGTGAGGCTTGGACCTAGTAACAAAGTTTAAGGTTGGAAGGCTTGGACCAAGAGGAACACGCACGATGCGATAAAGCATACCTGATGCGGGTGGGGGCATAATCCCATACCATCACCATGCGCGATTCTGAGAGAGGAGCCTCGGACAAAAGAGGCCTACGAGGGTTCAACAATCAGGGGGGCCGGAGATGCTAGCTCCCAGATACGCTGGGCCCGAAATGCAATTTTTGGGAAACTCATCATTCCCCATGGGGATGAGGGTCAAGCTGCACGCAATCTGTAAAGAAGAAACCCAAGCACATACTCTAGCGCTCAAATCGCGGGAGCCCCAAGAGACACCATTACGCAGCTCGGTCTATCTGACGTGTGGGGGTGTACTAAGGTTTAGTACATGGAGTGTCGACATTCCACCTTGACACGGTGGGGCAGAACATAATGTGAATCATGCAACCAAAATTCAAGGCCCGAGGAAGACGGTGTGACGACTGAGGATTACTGCTGACCACGTTCGCAACACAGCATCCTGTCGCGTTAGCCTAAAAGTAGGGGCGAAAAAATAAGCAGCAACCGCTGACCACATTCGCAACATGGGATTTTTATCAATTTATCACCCAAAACCCTCAGGGGAATTGGCTCGTTATGGTAGGAGAGCCCTTAGGCATTGTATCCAGGCCATTCTTGGGGGTCCCACCGGGTGTGAAGGATGGTGGGGCCTGAATGAAGGGGAACATGAAGCTTGAAAAGTGGACGAAAACTTGTGTAAGTCGAATCTGACACTCTAGGTCCTAGACCAGAGTACTCTAAACACATTAGCAGACCACCGGAGAGGGTCTAAGGGCTCATTCTGAGAGCAGCCAAAAGATGGCGGATTCCCAAGAGAAGGGAAGGCCAAAAGACTGAGGTAACCGTGAGATCATGGGATCTCCTAAGAGATGGGGCTGGACCTGAAATCTAAGTGTTCAGGCGGTCCTACGTATCCCATAAAAATGGGAATCAAGCCACATGTAGTTCTAGAGATGCAGTTTAACGTCATGTTGGATGAAATAAGGATCTTAGTTTTAGGTCTTAGAACTCGGACCAAGGTGCAGTTTATGGTCGTGCGGGACCATATAGTTTAAGGTCACGCAGGACCACATGAGGAGAGTGAACTGGGGATGGACCCAAGACGAAATGTCCGGGAGTTCCTACGTATCTCATTAGTATGAGAATAAAGACACACGTAGTTATAGAAGCACAGTTTAACGTCATGTTGGACAAAATAAGGATCTTAGTTTTAGGTATTAGAACTCGGACCAAGGAGCCCAAATGTAGGGAAAAGTGTAGTTTAAGGTCATGCTGGACCGGGTTCAGTTTTGGGTCCTGCGGGACCACATGAGGATCTTAGTTTTAGGTCTTAGAACTTGGACCCTGGTGCAGTTTAAGGTCGTGCGGGACCGGGTTCAGTTTAAGGTCATGCGGGACCATATAGTTTAAGGTCATGCAGGACCATAGGAGGCTTAGGCAAAGTACTGCTTGAGGAACCTCGTGTTGGTGGGAGGAGTTATGCGCTCACCATCCACAGTCACCAGGGAATACACACCATTGGGATAGACCTTATGGACAATAAAAGGACCCTCCCATTTGGGCTCCAACTTGGGTGGTTTCTTTCCGGGAATCATTGGCGCTCTGAGAGCCAGCACCAGGTCACCTTACAGGAAGGAGCGGAGGCGAACCTTCTTATTGAAAGATCGAGCCATCCTACTCTGATGCCTTTCCATGTTATGTAAAGTGTGAAGCCTAATTTCGTCCAGTGCTTCCAATTCAGCTAGACGGACATCAGAAAATCTATCTGGTGCTTCCTGGTCGTAGACCGCCATGCGTAATGAGGGAAACTGGATCTCGATGGGCAGGACGACCTCAGCTCCATATACCAGGGAATACGGGGTCACCTAGGTGGAGTTAAGAGTCATCTTCTTATAAGCCCATAGGGCGTTGGGGATCTTTTCCTGCCAACTTTTCTTGTTCTGACCAACCATCATTTGCATAATGTTAGAGAGGGTTTTGTTAAATGCCTCAATCTGTCCATTCACCTGCGCATGGTAGCACGAGGTGTGGTTAGTGAGAATGTTGTACTTAGCGTACAATTTCTTCAGCACGGCTGCTCGGAAGTTGGTTCTGTTATCCGTGAGGATATCGTGAGGTACTCTAAACCGATAGATGATATTGGATCTCATGAAGTCAGCGATAGAATAGGCCTTGACTTCCCTCCGCGGGATTTCCTCTCCCTACTTCGAGAAGAAATCCATAGTGGTTAAGATGAACCGGCACTAGCGGGCCGTAGCCGGTAGGTAAGCCTCTATGACATCCAACCCCCAGACTGCAAAGGGCCAAGAATACTTGGTAGTATAGAGAGGCTCTGGTGGCCGATGCACAAAGATAGCATGAACTTGGAACGCATGACACCTCTTGGAATACTCGATGCAGTCATAGATCATGGAGGGCCAGAAGTATCCCAGCCTCCGAATCTGGTGGGACAATTTCACCCGGCCTGGTGGGAGCCACAGGAACCAGTATGCACTTCTTGGATGACTTGTGGGATCTCGACCCCTTGAAGGAAATGGAGGATAACACCGTCAAATATGTGCCTGTAAAGGAGCTGCTCAGGGCTGGGACCGCTTTGAAGGGTGAACTGCGGCGCGCGATGTCAGATTCATTCTCGCTCGGCTCGGTCCGGCTTAAAATTTCCCTACTGGAGATATTCAATCAAGGGAATCCTCCAGTCAGGAACTGTCTCGATTACCGCACTCGAAGCCCCCGAGGATCCTGACGTAGGGGCACCAGCGGTGAGATGGTTCACTCGCGGTCCACGATCGCCCTCCGGAATAATAGGAGCAATGAATCTCTGGTGCACTACATGAATGATTAGGTCATCATGTTTGGGCTCCGTAAGTGATGCGGCAAGGCTGGCCAAAGAATCTGCTCGACTATTCTGCGACCAGTGAATGTGAACGACCTCTGGCTGGGAGGGGAACTTAGCCATTAGACGGAGGGTGAACTCCAGCAATGGCATGAGTTCTGGCCTTCTGACAGCATAGTCACCATTGACCTTCTTGATGACTAGCTCGGAGTCCCCTTTTACATATAGATGGGGTATGCCAATCTCGAGAGCCAACTCAAGGCCAATAATGAGGGCATGATACTCTGCCTCATTGTTGGTGTAGCCTTCGGGCAACAGGAATGAATACGGCAGAACGGATTGCTCTGGGGTGATGAGGACGATACCCAGGCCCACTCTGTTAAGCCTAGGATTGTTGAGCCTTCTACCGGTGGGGCTCCGGGAGGCACCGTCAAAGTGCATCTCCCGGCATGGGATGACGTGATCGACTGAGAGGATTGCCTCATCAAGAAATCCTAGATCTAGTGGCTGGTCCGCGGAGGTTGGGTGGGCAGCTAGGAAGTCTTCCAACGCCTGTACTTTGACGGCCTTCTGAGGTATGAACCTGATGTCGAACTGCTGGAGGGTCACCGCCCAGCGTGCCAATCGACCGGTCAACATAGGTCGGTTCAGGATGTATTTCAATGGGTATACCCGAGGGACCGGCTGTACCCCGTGGTGCTTCATGTAGTGCCTCAATTTCTTCATGGAAAATACGAGCACCAGGCAACTCTTCTCGATGGGAGAATATTTAATTTCCTCGTCGAGGAGTATGAGTCTGAGGTAGTAGAGGCTATTCTTTGTTCCCTCTTTGTTCTTCTGGGCGAGAAGTGCGCCGAGGGATCGATCCAGGGCGGTCACGTAAAGGACTAGGGGCTTTCCAGAAATGGGTGGCATCAAGACCGTAGGTTAAAGCACATACTGATTGATTTCCTCAAAAGCGATATGACACTCTTCATCCCATTCATAGGCAGTGCCTTTCTTCATTAGCCGAGAAAAGGGCTTACACTTTCCGGACAGATTCACAATGAATCGGCGTATATAGGCTATGTGGCCTTGGATACCTCGAAGCTCCCAAATATTGTTTAGGGGAGGCATCTGACTGATGGCCTTGATCTTCTCTGGGTCGATCTCAATGCCTCGATACCTAACAATGAAGCCAAGAAACATTCCGGAGGTGACACCGAAGGCACACTTCACTGAGTTCATCTTCAAGTGGTGAGAACGGAGGCAGTCAATCACTTTCTCAAGGAATTTGAGGTGGTCCTGGCGCTGACTATATTTAACCACCAGGTCGTCCACGTAGCACTCCACCAGTGTCCTGAGGATCAGCTTGAATATGCGATGCATGACCCATTCATAGGTGGAACCTTCATTCTTTAGGCCGAAGGGCATAACCTGGTAGTAGAAAGTACCCTGGGGGCCCTAAAGGCAGGGAACTCTTCATCCTTAGGGGCCATTTGGATCTGGTTGTACCCGAAGTACCCATCCATGAAGGAGAGGGCTTGGAACCCGACCGTGTCATCGATCAACAACTCTATCATGGTAAGGGGAAAATAATCCTTCGGACAGTGGCGATTGAGATCGCAGAAGTCGATACAGACCCTAATCTTCCCGTTCTTCTTCCTGACTGGAACAATGTTGGATAGACACCTGGGGTACTGGAATTCTTTGACAATGTTTTCCTTGATGAGCTTATCAACTTCGGCCTCAACCATGGCACCGTGAGAGGGGTGCATCTATCTGAGAGGCTACTTGAACCCGCGATGGTTTGCTGGAAGGCCAAGGCGGTGGATGGATACCTGGGGACCTAGTCCTGGAATCTCATCATAACTGCAGGAGAACATGTCACGGTGCTATCTGATGATGTCTACGTACCGTTGTCGTTCCTCGGTGGGAATAGCGGCGCTGAACAATGTGGGTCTCGGGTCCGCCTTGCTATCGAGGTTCACATGCACTAACTCGTCGACCGTGGTGGGGAAGCCCTCCTCAAAGGCAGGAAGACCATCTTTCATGTCCTCCTCTCCGTTTGTGGAGGGATCATCCACGGGGGGAGTCATTTCGGGGCTGCCAGACCCTTATGGTAAGCCGGTGCTAGCTTGGGCGGTAGAGGTCGTCACGTCAGGGGACCCATGCTATGCAGAGACCATGGCGACAAAGGTGGTTGATCCAATCCCATCTGGCCTTCGGCCTAAGGGGCCACGCTTTATGACATCAAAGCAGTAGTGGAGCGTTGGCTTGAGCCGATCGTTTCCGGCCCGAAAAAACAGACATGTATGATGTACTTCTATTGCCATGAGCCCAACACCCCGATATCGTACAGGGGTAGGAGGCTCAGGGATCACCTGAGCCTAGTTGGTGCAAGAGTACGAGGTGATTTCCCGTCGTTGCTTGGATCAAAAAATATGCCTTCCTCTGGTACCCGAAACAACAAAGAAATTCCCCATGTCGGGGGTTGTGGCCTCCAACCGATGGATTGAGAAGACATATGCGTCATCCAAACCTGCCCAGGGATCACTCGTGACAGTGGCGGGCTCGACCTCACCTTCCAGGATCTTCTTGTCCTTGCTCTTGTAATAGTCAGTGTCTAGATAACGGGCTTCACAAGAGGCAAAAGGAGATGCATCTCCTTGGAGCACGCTCACTCGACCCTTAAGGGAGTATTTGAGGCACTGGTGATATGATGAGGGGAGCTCTGTGTGAAGGTGGAGCCACAGCCTGCCCATCAACGCATTGTAGGCGGTGTCCTGAGAGACAACCATGAATTCGGTATTGGCAATTAGGCTGCCAAACTAGGTCTTCAGACGAATCATGCCGAGTGGGGTTTGCTCGGTTCAGTCATACCCCTGGATCCTGAGGTCGAAGGGAGTTAAATCATCCTCAGACAACCCCAGTTTCCACAGTGTCCGAGTTGGGGTTAGGTTAATCCCAGAACCCGTGTCAACAAGACAGCGGCGGACTTCGAGGCCATTGAATCGGCAGGTGATGTACTGTGGGGGAATGTGCCCCTGTATGGGAAGGTCTTCATCTTCACTGGAAAAAGAGATAACCACCTGACATTCGGCATCCTCAATCGCCTCGGTGTGGAAGGATTCTGCGACCGCCACTTCTGTCTCAAACTGGAGGGGGCTTGTAACACCCCGAGCTTCCCACAATACGCTTCTCTTTCAATAATGCAATAGCTTGCATTGTACGCAAGTTCGAGATTCTAACACACCGCGACCAATCAAAATAGTCATTATGAATAGTAATACCCAATTTTTGAAATTATATATATTTTATATTTCAAAATAGACTTCATTTTTGGATTTGGAATATCGAAACTAGCCTGTGTTGAATTTTTTGTATTTTTCTGAGAACTTTCAATTTTTTATGAATAGTGAAAAATACTTAAAAACAACTTTTTTAATCAAAATAATTTATAGTGATAAATAATACTATTTAGTGGCTTTAAATATTAATTATAATATATTTTTACCATTTAATCCAATGGTGGTCATTAGAATTAATTTCAATTTGAAATTGTACAAAAACAATTGTCAATCTTTTGATATATATTGTTTCTTAAAACACGCTCTTTGTTGTGACAGCGGGAATTAATTATAAAATTAATTAATGAAACTTATATGTTTGGAATTTTTTAAAATACGCATCATTTTTGAATTCAGAATATCAATAATATCATAGGGTGAAATTTTGGCATTGTTCTGAAAAAATACATTTTTTGATGAATAGTGAAACCACTAAGTGGTAGTTAAAAAACTGATTTTTCGTTTAAATGAAATATTACCACTTCTATGATTTGATTATCAAAAATGAAACATACATGGTTTTCATTAGGAAGTAAAATGAGGTTCAATGGGATTAAAATAATTTATTTGTGAATAGTAACTTTTAAGTTTAATTAATCGCGATTAAAGGTAATTAGTGAAATTTAATGTAAAAATGCTATTATAAAAATATGAAAATACCCTTACACTTGTCCTAACCCAATTTCATGAGTCATGGCCGACCCATAAAATCCATGGGTCAACTTGAAGACCCCATGGAGCCCCTTTGGTAGGAAAATGACAATTAAAACGTTTTATTTAATATTAAAATAAATATGTCACAAACATGAGTTGTTTTACTAAAACAATTTTCAAGTGGGGTTATACAAGTCATATTTTTTACTATAAATATTCATTAGAAAACTAAAAATATTTAATACATCATTATATTTTATTATAATTTTTAGACATTCAATAAATTAAATTATTTATGACACCATGATGATGGAGCGATTACCTCATTATTTAACAATTTAAATAAAATGAAATGATAATGTAAAATCTAAGACCTAAACATGTGAAAAACCTATTGGATTGGTGGATTTATAACACTTATAACCTTATCCTCTAAATATTTAATTTTGTGACCTTTTAAATCCCAAAATAATTTTATAATGAAGTAACCTTTTATAACTTTCCAAGAGTACCCCTCCTCTCCTCTTATAAAAGGCCCCCACCTCTACCACCTTACCCACACCTCTCAAGACTTTGGCTCAGCCAACCCCTGCCCATTTTGTCTCTCCACATACCCCTCTTACTCCTAGAAGCCTCACTTTGGGAAGAATTTTTCCCAAGGAAGCCTTTGGATCAAATCAAAAAAGAGTTACCTGATGTTAATGTAATGTCTTCTCTTATGTTATTTTGTTTTACTTTGCTCCTCCAACCCCTTAAACACTTTTTATTATTTTATTCTGTAACAAAACCAGTATCTTCAAAATACTAGGATGTTTTTATGATAAGGATTTTATTTACACTTACACACAATCCTTCGTCTAATGGTTAAAGAACCTACTATTTTTGTGGGTGGTGAATTACTGCCTCGTGAAACGATGATTGTTCAATCTTCTTTTAACACCTCTCATGGTGGCCATTATGATGAAACTATTTTTATATATGATATATATTATGTTTTTTTCCTTATTATTCTGTATTTTTCATTTATGGAATACCTTTATGATTTCCATTATGGGTAAACGCGATAATTTCATTTTAGGAAGTGTGGACTACCGCCCCCTCAAAGTGATTTGAATCGTTAATGCCATATGTGGGATGTATAAAGAATGGAGTAAATGATATTATATATTATCTTATACTGGAATTATAATATACCTTTATATCATTATGATTTCATTGCATTAAATATGAAATAGAAATTAAATTAGCGTTCATGCGTACGTACGGCTTACCGTCTCCATGAACGGTGCATTTCATTTCTTACCTCTAAATGTTACATAATATTATGAATGAATGTATATAATGGATATATATGATATATATGATATCTAAATCATGAATATAATTCTATATATAATGGATATTTCACCACATGAACAACTTGTAATTTTAAGAAGTTTATTTTTGACTCAAGTACCAAAGATCGACAAAATGACCGTTATTAACTTAAATAATTACAGAATGTTCACAACATGGTAATAAGTGATATAAAAGGAATAATTAACATTAAAAAGTTTCTTAAGAAAATATAAATTAACTCTAGTTTATTATTCAAGAGATTAAAGAATGATCGAGTCAAGTCGGACACGAGGTAAGGGAACTTCATAACCCAATTTCTATTCTTTGGGTTAATCTCCAACATTCAAATTATGTCATGATATTATTATGTATTATTTTTTATTTGTACTTTATTTATGTGTACTTATATTGAATACAAATAATAGATCTATTTTATTTAAAAAATGTTCTTTGTAAGGGACTTCGTCCCAATCTCATTTCATTGAGGCCTATTTTGTTTTATACACAACTTTAATTTATACAGTGTATAAACCCCTTTGACTTTTACGTTTATTCAAATTGTTTTATTTTAAATGATTTAAAAAAAGAGATATTTCTCCCAAATATATGAAAATCCAGTGCAAATGTATATGTATTTAATTCATGCTTAAAAATGTTTTTAGAAAACCTGACTCTCGAGTGTGGTAGACAGGAAGGGATTGGGCGTGGACCCATCACGGCCTATAATTCGTTGATTAGTCTCAGAATTAGTTATTTTGTTTTGTAAATCTTTCATACTGTTTTCAGAAAAACACTGGAGTATATTTGAGCAATTTTAAACATATGTATCTTCTAAAAAAATTGCATCGGTAGGTCTCATGAGACAAACTAGTGTCTTGCCACGAGGTCTTGACAAAATCTTATTTGTAGTCTTGGAACGAGGCCTTGGCTACGTGGTTATGATAGTCTTGCATTATGCATTCCATCATTATGAAAGTGGTTATTGATATTTCATGTGATTATTCGACCAGTATATTATCCATGGGAATAAGTAAATGGAATTATTTCATTTTACTTTTTCCACATTATGTTGAAGTTCATGCTTAAAAGGCTTGTTTAGTTATACATTGCCTTAAATGTTTATGTTTATTTATGAAATCTTCCGCTATATTGTTATCCTTACTGAGCATCTGAGCTCACCCCTTTCGATGTTTTAATTTTTCCAGGATGTGAAGAAGTATTTTAGGAATGACCTGCAGGGATAGTCTGAAGGGGATATGAGTGTGGAAAATGGAGACTATGTTATTGTAGTTTTTCACTTTATGATGTAATGTAACATTTATGAATGTATCTAGTGTTTCCAAGGATACTAAAATAATCTGTCTTTCGATACTTGATCTTTTTTTATCATTCCAAAGTTACACAATAATTCACCAACTCTAGGTAACTAGCGTCGGGGCATTACAGTTGGTATCAGAGGCATTTTAGTACTAACCTTGGAAGCTAGATTTAGATAAACTCTGATTAGAGCACATAGCCCAAAGATAGACTTTTAGGATTAGTATAGAATAACATCCTTGAATTTCGATATTATAGAGATTTTGTGAGTTTTTCGAGCAATACAACCCTGTCTGGATACGAGCAGGTAGAAGAGGCTCTAGCACAGATGTACATAGGGGTAAAACTCGAAAACACCGCTTTAAGCTAGACTCGAACGGGAACTGGTACACGACAACGGGCCTTGCTGCACTCTTGGTTACGACACTCCCGGGGGATATTCTTAGGATAATTCTCATTTTCTTTACAAACCACTATGAAGGGTTATGATTATATACATCCTCAAAGAAAACGTTTTTAGGATTATGGATTATATAAATAAATAGTTAAATTAATGTTAAGTGTTTTACAATTATGGAATTATGTATTTTGATTCATAAACTAATATAGTTTATGTCATTGTTTAGAAATGGTGCCTAGGAAGAGGAATGGAAACTGTATCAATGCACGCACTCCATTTAGGGATTTTCCTCCTGCTCAAGATAATTATTGTGGAGCGGGAGAGACAACTGGTGCTAATCAACTTATTACCATACTGGGACAACTCACTCCGGTTATGAATAATAACCATACTCGTATGGAGCACCCTGATCTGCAACGTGGAGGATCAATGTTAGACCGCTTCATGAGGCAACAAACACCAACATTTAATGGGGGTACAAATCCATTAGTAGCTGAGCAATGTATAAACTCCTTAGAGAAAATATTCCACGCCTTGGGGAGTAGCGAAAGGGAGAAGGTTGTCATGGTAGTCTACCGCCTCACTGGAGATGCTGATCAATGGTGGTCTCTGATTTAAAACACAAAGGAACATGAAGAAGTATCAAGTATGGAATGGAGGGAGTTTAAGGAAATTTTCTTAGAAAAATACTTTCCACATGACCATCGAGCAGATATGGAAAGGAAATTTTTGAGTCTGAGACAAAAGGAGGATGAGAATGTCGCAAAGTATGAGGCTAACATTACAAGGTTAGCGAGGCATGCGGAAGATTATATACGTAACCAAAGAAGTAATATTGACCGTTTCTTTGATGGGATAAAAGCATTTCTCCATCGAGCTTTAGTATCACAATCTTTCTCAACGTATGAAGATATTGTCTCATGTGCTATCAAGACAAGAAAAGGAATTATCTAAGTCTTATGACAAAATAGTAAAGCAAGAGAAGAAGAGAATGGTGGAACAAGAGACAGATAAAGGGAAAACAGAAAATAAGGATTTTCTATTATGCGATAATTATGGGAAGAATCACCCCGGTACATTCCTAAAAGGAATGAGAGTTTGTTATAAATGTGTAGAAAAAGGTCACTAGGCTCATCATTGCAAGGGAAAGAAAGAGGCTATCAATGTTGAATGCTACAATTTTAGGGAAATGGGGCATTATGAAAATGAATTTCCTAAGAGTCAGGGAAACTTACCTCAGAAAAGGAAAATGGATCAAGGAAAACCTTATGCTGTTACTACAGTTGAAGTGGAATAATTAATGTATTGGTGCTTTTGGACAAAAGGATTATATTCTGATTATAAGAATAATGTGATATATATAAGGATTGTACTGCAGTACTTTTTTTCATTAATGTTTTAATATGATGAAGGTAATCATATTTTTAGTATGTGACAATAAGAGAAAATTTACTTTGTTTGGGGAATCTGATGTTACAATTGATTTCAGAATTTAGAGACCTTTTAGATGAAGTCTGGACAAAGGTATTTTGGATAACTATAAAGTTTGGAATGGATTAAGTTGAACCTTGGATTGTATTGTTTAAGGTTAAAATATTTCTAAAGATTACTTTGGGTATTTTATAATACTATATTTTTAGGAAAAGGACAACCTGCAGGTCGGGAGATAACCCATCACGTCGGACAAAGCTGCAGGAATCGAACCCACAACCATAGTGCGACAGGCCTTTATTACCTACCACTAGCCTACAGGAAGTCCCTGGTTATTACAAAAAAGTTTTCCTAATCTAAATGGTATGTGTTAATATTTGGAACCTTATACAATTAGGATAAATAAAATATTTTTGAGTTCTATTACATTTTGGAGTGAATGATGGGTTTGTGGTAAAAATTTATTAAATAATGAATGTCTATATGACAAGAAATTATATTTCCTTATGTTCTTAGTAAATCTCCTAAATAAATTACTCAACTTTATAAAAGGTAACTTAAAACAAAAACGTTGCCGGTTATATTTTCCAACTGGGGATTCAATGACCGTTTAACCAATCACAAGTTTGTGATTTTCTTGTGGTTAACTTTCTCATAATCCTATTTTCTACAACTCTCCATCAGACCTTGATGGTTTGTTTTTCTTCCATATCCATATTTTCATAGAATCCTAGTATGGGCTATCTCGGGTGACCTTTATACTTATCTTTCTTTCTTTTAAAGTTATATTTTTATTAACCTTATTTCCGATGTGGGTTTTCCAAAAAGGTATTTTCTATTTTCAACCTTTTATTTTCAAAGAAAAATTACAAATTGCGAGGACACAATTTATTGAATGAGGGGATAATGTAACACCCCGAGCTTCCACGATATGCTTTTCTTTCAATAATGCAATAGCTTGCATTGTACGCAAGTCTGAGATTCTAATACAACGTGACCAATAAAAATAGTCATTGTGAATAGTAATACCCACTTTTTGAAATTATATATATTTTATATTTCAAAATGGACTTAATTTTTGGATTTGGAATATCGAAATTAGCCTATGTTGAATTTTTGGTATTTTCCTGAAAACTTCCAATTTTTTATGAATAGTGAAAAATACATAAAAACAACTTTTTTAATCAAAATAATTTATAGTGATTAATTATAATATTTAGTGGTTTTAAAGTATAATTAGAATATATTTTTACCATTTAATCCAATGGTGGTCATTAGAATTAATTTTACTTTGAAATTGTACATAAACAATTGTCAATATTTTGATAAATATTGTTTCTTAAAACACGCTATTTTTTGTGACATGGGAAATTAATTATAAAATAAATTTATGCAACTTATATGTTTGAAATTTTTTAAAATAGACATCATTTTTGAATTTGGAATATCAATTATAGCATAGGGTAAAATTTTGGCATTGTTCTGAAAAACGTCAATTTTTTGATGAATAGTGAAACCACTAAGTGGTAGTTAAAAAACTAATTTTTCGTTTAAATGAAACATTACCACTTCTGTGATTTGATTATCAAAAATCTGACATACATGGTTGTAATTAGGAATTAAAATTTGGTTCAATGGGATTAAAATAATTTTTTGGTTAATAGTAACATTTAAGTTTAATTAATCGCGATTAAAGGTAATTAGTGAAATTTAAGGTAAAATGGTATTATAAAAATATGAAAATACCCTTACACTTGTCCTACCCCAATTGGATGAGTCATGTATGACCAAGAAAATCCATGGGTCAACTTTGGGACCCCATGGATCCACTTTGGTAGGAAAACGACAATAAAAACTTTTTATTTAATGTTAAAATAAATATATCACAAACATGAGTTGTTTTACTAAAACAATTTTTCAATGAGGTTATACAAGTCATATTTTTTACTATAAATATTCATTAGAAAGATAAAAATATTTACTACATCATTATAGTTTTTTTATAATTTTTAGACATTAAATAAATTAAATTATTAATGACACCATGATGATGGAGCAATTACCTCATTATTTTACAATTTAAATAAAATTAAAAGATAATGTAAAATATAAGACCTAAACATGTAAAAAACCTATTGGATGGGTGGATATATAACTATTATCACCTTATCCTCGAAATATATAATTTAGTGACCTTTTAAATCCCAAAATAATTTTATAATAAATTAACCTTTTATAACATTCCAAAAGTGCCCCTCCTCTCCTCTTATAAAAGGCCCCCACCTCTACCACCTTACCCACACCTTTCAAGCCTTTGGCTCGGCCAACCCCTTCCCATTTTGTCTCTCCACATACCTCTCTTACTCTTAGAAGCCTCACTTTAGGAATAATTCTTCCCAAGGAAGCCATTGGCTCAAATCAAAAAAGAGTTACCCAATTTAAGGTAATGTCTTCCCTTATGTTATTTTGTTTTATTTTGATTCTCCAACCCCTTAAACTATTTTTATTCTTTTATTTTGTAACAAAATCAGTATCTTCAATATACTAGGATGTTTTTATGAGAATTATTTTATTTACACTTACACACACACCTTCGTCTGATGGTTAAAGAACATAATGTTTCTGTGGGTGGTGAATTACTGCCTCACGAAACGATGATTGTTCAATCTACTTTTAACACCTCTAATGGTGGCCATTATGATGGAACTATTATTATATATGATATATATAATGTTTTTGTTTTCCTTATGATTCTGTATTTTTCATTTATGTTATACCTTTATGATTTCCATTATGGGTAAACGCGATAATTTCATTTTAGGAAGTGCGGACTACCGCCCCCTCTAAGTGATTTGAATTGTTAATGCCATATGTGGGATGTATAAAGGATGGAGTAAATGATATTATATATTATATTATACTGGAATTATAATATACCATTATATCATTATTATTTCATTCCATTAAATATGAAATAGAATTGAAAGTAGCGTTCACGCGTACGTACGGCTTACCGTCTCCATGAATGGTGAATTTCATTTCCTACCTCTAAATGTTACGTAATATTATGAATGAATGTATATACTGGATATATATGATATATATGATATCTAAATCATGAATATAATTCTGGATATAATTGATATTTCACCACATGAACAACTTTTAATTATAACAAGTTTATTTTTGACTCAAGTACCAAAGATCGACAAAATGACCGTTATTAACTTAAATAATTACATAATGTTCATAACATGGTAATAAGTGATATAAAAGGAATAATGAACATTAACAATGTTCTTAATCAAATAGAAATCAACTCTAGTTTATTATTCAAGAGATTAAATAATGATCGAGTCAAGTCGGACACGAGGTAAAGGAACTTCATAACCCAATTTCTATTCTTTGGGTTAATCTCCTATATTAAAATTATGTCATGATATTATTATGTACTATCTTGTATTTGTACTTTCTTTTTGTGTACTTATAGTGAATACACATAATAGATCTATTTTATTTAAAAAAATTTCTTTTTAAGAGACTTCCTCCCAATCTCATTTCATTGAGGCATATTTTGTTTTATACACAACATTCATTTATATGGTGTATAAACCCCTTTGACTTTTATGTTAATTCAAATGGTTTTATTTTATAATTATGATATTTTTAAATGATTTAAAAAAGAGATATTTCTCTCAAATATATGAAAATCCATTGCAAATGTATACGTATTTAACACATGCCTAAAAATGTTTTCAGAAAACCTGACTCTAGAGTGTGGTAGACAGGAAGGGATTGGGCGTGGACCCATCATGGCCTGTAATTAGTCGAGATGTCTTAGAATTAGTTATTTTTTTTCAAAATCTTGCATAATGTTTTCAGAAAAATAGTGGATTATATTTGGCCAATTTCAAACATATGTATCTTCTAAAAAAATTGCATCGTTAGGTCCCATGAGACAAACTAGTGTCTTGGCACGAGGCCTTGAGAAAATATTATTTGTAGTCTTGGCACGAGGACTTGGCTACGTGGTTATGATAGTCTGGCATTATGCATTCAATCATTATGAAAGTGGTTATTGATATTTCATGTGATTATTCGACCAGTAGAATATCAATGTGAATAAGTAAATGGCATTATTTCATTTTACTTTTGGCATATTATGTTAAAGTTCATGCTTAAAAGTCTTTTGTTTAGTTATACATTGCCTTAAATGTTTATGTTTATTTATGAAAGCTTCCGCTATATTTTTATCCTTACTGAGCATCTTATCTCACCCCTTTCAATGTTTTATTTTTTCCAGGATGTGAAGAAGTATTTTAGTAATGACCCACAGGGATAGTCTGAAAGGGATATGAGTGTGGAAAATGGATACTATGTTATTGTAGTTTTTCACTTATTATGTAATGTAACATTTATGAATGTATCTAGTGTTTCCAAAGCTACTAAACTAATCGGTCATTCGAGACTTGATCTTTTGTGATCATGACAATGTTACGCAATAATGCACCGACTCTGGGTAACTGGGGTCGGGGTGTTACAGCGCTCCTTAGAGCCTTGGAGAGTTCCTCGCGCATTTCAGACGACAAGAGAAGGGCCTCATGTAGGATCAAAATAATTAGGTAGATGCTCAATATAAAAGAGGGGGGGTGAATTTTACACTTTTAAATTTTCCTTAGACAATGAAAAATAAAAGTTTAACAAAGTTAAACTTAGAAAATTCACAACACCTCTAATCACCAACTGGAGAATTGGAACCAAGGTTTACAATATAAGATTCTTCCTTAAAGCGTATAGAATCTAAAATAATCAGAGAACAAGTGTATGGAAATATAATAAGGATATACTTTCCTTACAATACAAAAGTGCAGTGGAAAAACAAGTAGTAAAACGAAAAGAAACAAGATAAAAGACTTTTAACCCAAAGAGAAGGGTATCCAACAACCTTGGATAAAGGTACCTTGATTTATACTTTCAAGAAAGTATGTCTTACCCACACCAGGGTAAGCCCTCGATAGAAAGATCGAAATCTATGTCTTGCTATCCCTGTAAGACCTCAACTTCAAGGTAGTTAGAACTTCTGTCTTCCTCATCAAGGAATCCCTCAAACTTCAAGGTAGTCGGCACCTCTGTCTTCCTATCCCCGGAAGTCCTCGAATGTAATCACCAACATTCAGAGTCGCACAAAGAAATCTGAACAAGTGGTTCAGTATGCACAAATCATGAAAGGATTCTCTCTCTAGAAATCAACTTAACAGCGTGTGGTCTCTAGATCAATCAACTTATTGTGGAGCTCTTTTAAATGAGCTCCTATTTATAAGAAAATTTCCAACGGTCAGCTCCCTCCTCCAACGATCATATTTTCCATGAAATTTGGAGGGACCTGTACACGTGTAACTCAACCAATGGTTAATTAGAAACAGAATGAACGGAATCATTTAATAATAAATCATGTATAACTGAATGCACAACACCGTTTTAAAATGAAGCATATGTAAGTGAAAGACATACAAAATTTCGGAGTGTAATAAAATTAAATATTCGTAGTCTAACCAAAATGAAATTCGGTGTCTATGTTAAGAAATGTTCGAATTCTATTTTATAAGAATTCAATGTTTGGTTTCACCAGAGATCGGAATATGAACTTGCAGAGTTCGAAGTCGAACTAGTAAAAGTTCGGAGTCGAACTTCATAAGAGTTCTGAGTTGAACTCATGAATGTTTGGAGTCAAACTTCATATGAGTTCGAAGTTGAACTACTTAAGAGTTCAGAGTAAAACATCATAAGAGTTCGGAGTTGAACTACTTAAGAGTTCATAGTCTAACTACTTAAGAGTTCGGAGTCGAACTTCATAAGAGTTCGGATTCAAACTACTTAAGAGTTCGGAGTCGAACATCAGAAGATTTCGGAGTCGAAATACTTAAGAGTTCGGAGTCGAACTCATGAAAGTTTGGAGTCCAGAATTCGGATTGGAACTTCATTACAGTTCATATCTAGAATTCGGATCCCAAAAATAGAATGCTCCAAATCTTTACATTATATGACTTCTGGGATTTTTGGTATGAATCCGGTTTTTATACTTACGAAAAATATTGCAATGAATAAGAAAATCTAGGTTAGGGTAAATTTCCTTAAAGAAGTAAATTTTCCTTATGGAGGTAAAATTTATATTTTCTTATGTATAAGGTGTTTGTGATTTTCAAAACAAGAAGTAATGGAAAAGTCATAAGTAAAACATTATTGACTCAACAATCTCCCCCTTTTTGGAAATCACAAACATCCTTACGCAATAGAATATAATGACTTTGAAAAATTTCATTAGACTTTGAAATTAAAACTTCTCTCCCTTTGTTCATGGATGAAAATGAATACAACTAACTCCCCCTTTGGCATTGAAACTCTAAGGATTGTATTCTGAGTTCTTGGAGTGGATTTTTCATTATTGTAAGAATGAAAAACTTCGTAGTGGGAAACTCCAACTTTCTTTAAGGATATTTCACTTAGAAATTTTTCTTTTCTCCTCCTCAGGAGTAGTTCTTTTTCCTTCTCCCCCTTTGTGATTTTCAAAAATAATTGAAGGAAATAGAAAACAATGTATAGTACCTGAAACATTAGTATTTGACAAGATACAACCAACAAAATAATCATTTCATTAGAGTTGGAAAATTTTACAAAGAAAGGAAATTACAACAAAAGATCAGAGTGGGTTCATTTGTCTTCCTTCTCTCCGGGAAGAGATTCTTTAACAAGGTTTTGAGTTTCCTCATGTCTCTTTGGTCTTCCTCACCTTGCCTCTCCAAGTATTTTACCTTTTCTTCGTGGACTTTTAATGCTTCTGCCTGAGCCTCTAAGGCTTCTTTCTGCAACTTTATTATCTCATCTTGCTTTTCAAAATTCTGCTGAAACACAATCCGGAAATCTCTTTCACTTTTCCAATTCTGAGATACTGAGTTAAGCTTCCCATTTAGGTCTCTGACCTGTTGATTTCGAGAATTTTGCTCTTGAGTCAGCTTTTCATAAATCTCGTTAACCTTTTTATCCTCCATTTCAAATTCATTTTGAACTTTAGCCTGAATACTCTCAAACTGAACTAAATCTTCATCAACTCTCTTAGACCACTTGGTTACATTACTTCAGGACTTTCTATGCACATCATAATTGATAAGAAAACTTTTCTGTTCAGCTTCCAACTTCACAAACTTATCCATGTCCATGGATAAAGAATCTGATTTCTGATTCATACTTTGTTGCAACATCTAGCATCTGGAATCTATTGTTGGAAAAATCGGAATGGTGTCCACCAACTTCTTCAGATATTGAACCACAAAATCATGCCCATGAGATGATGATTCCGAATCAGAAACTTTGCTTGGAGACTGATCTTCTTTAGCTTTCACCAACATTCTTCTAGAGGTACCACCAACCTCTTTCTTCCTGAAGACATCTTTTATAGGTGTCTCCATGAGATCTTGCTTCCCCTTATCAGCTCTCGGAACTGGTTCCTTATTAAGGGATACTTCCTCGGATTCAGACACTTGAATGATCTGGTCTTCATATGGTTTTTGTTTTTCTTGTCCTTCCTCAAGAAAATTCCTCTCATAAGATTCTTCCTCATCATACAAGACATTTTCTTCTTCTAATTCTTGCTATTGCTTATCATCATTATTACTAGCTTCCTCATCTTTTTTTCCTGGAGTTACTAACTTTGAGTATTCAATCTTATCTTTGTAGTCCTGTACTTTCGTGATCAAGGTATCCTAATCTTCACTTTCCTCTGCTTCTTCTTCTTCTTCTTCCTCAACTTCTTACTCTACTTATTCAGCAACTTCCTTCTCAGATTCTTCAACTACTTCTTTACCCTGGGATTTATCTGGAGTGACATAGATCTTGGCTGGAATTTCTGGTAAAGAAGGTTCAGCACCAAACGTTTCTGGAACGGGAAGCATTTCGGAAGCTAACTTTGTAGCTTTCAGCAAAGATTTCACCACTTCAGCCTCAGACAACTTCTTTTTCATCTTCTTTTATTTTGCCTGCTTCTCTAACTCTTCCGCAGCTTTTTCATTTAAGGCCTTAGACTCTGCAGTGTCCAATCCAAATTGTGGATCCCCTTCCATCCTCTTCTCTTTGTCTTCCCTCCACTTGGCTGCCACTTCATCTGTATATGTTTTCTGCTTCTTCGGCTTGGGGGGAGCAGACTGAGTTTCATTAGCCTGAGGATTTTCTTCATCAGCAACCACTTCCTTAACCTTTCTCTTCCTCCTTTTCTTTTTGGGTGGTTTCGGGTTTTGTGTTTCTTTCTGAGATGCTTCAACCTCTTCCACAGACAGTGGGTAAAATTCTCCAGATTCACTGTAAAAACCCATCTTCATTCTTATCAGGGTATCATCACTAACCAGCATAAGCTTACAATTCCAAATTTTTGATTTGCATGCAACCTTGAAGGATTCTAAGCACCGAACTATCAGCCTTGATTGTAAAACATGGTACATAATTATCCGAGCTCTCAAATTCCCTTCCTTGATGTTCTTGATTGTAATCAAGACATGCCTCATCAAATTAATTTTTCTTAGATTCACCAAGAAATCTAAAACATAGATATCACTTTTCCTCAGATTATATTTTTCGCCTCTTCTCGTAACGAGAAAACCTTGCACCCGAGGCTGAAGAATCTTGTTGTTCAGAGTGAGATGAGCAATCTTAGCTGTCGTAGAATCTTTAAGTCCAAGGCATTTTTAATCTTTCACCTTGCTGAAACTTCCTTGCTCATCTGGAAGCTTGTGTGAGAAAAACTCATCTTCCCCCTCATAGGACAAACCAACCAAGATCGCAGCCTTGGTGTAGGATAGCTTATAAGTCTTGCGCCATGAGACTTGAAAAAAAAACATTCTCTTTCATCTTCCATCTAGAAGGAAACAGACTCATAGAACTCTCTCAACAAATAAATATACACTAGATCCTGCTTTTCTGACTTGAACAGGCATATATCTTCCCAACCATTCAACTTAATATTCTTTGTTACAATAGAATCAAGCTTGTAGAAATCCGGATGAACTAACCTTTACCTGAAGACTAACCACTTAGAGATTGCTTTCGCAGTTGACATATCTTGAGCTGTAGCTTCTACAGACATTCGGAGTGAAGAAATCTGAAAGATTCGGAACGACTTTTCAAAGTTCGGAAACGGCCTTAAGAAGTGCAGCAGGGATTCGAGACGCAAAAGATTGAAGAACTGATGTGGGACGAGTATTGGTGTCCCCTTTATATAGGTGATGGATGTGACCTTTGGTCTTCTAAAATATATCTAACGGTTGAAAAAACTTTCACCTGATCTAACGGTTGAAAACACTCCCGCAAGGAAAACATGACTCCGATCTTTTGAAGTTTTAAGGAAAACATCCGAATTTGAGGAAAAACTAGAACTCAAATTTAAAAAAAAAACACACAGGAAAATACCAGCAAAAAAAATATTATTACGAAATTATAAGTAAGGAAGTCATAGCTTTCGGATTGGCTAGAAACATTGTTCGTAATTGGTAATATTCTTCTTGAAGAAATACCATTAAAAAAAATGATTACGAAAGTTCCAGTACAAAAATTTCATTACAAAAACTGCAGTATGAAAATCTTCACTCTGGAAGTTCTCAGTATGAAAATTTTAGTTACACTCAGTTTTTTTAAAACGAATTACGAAAATTTTAGTTACACTAACAATCAAATGTACTCTCCCTATGAAAACGAGTTTATTACTGTTAAGAGAATTGTACAACAAGAAGATAATGAAGAATTATTACCTTATGTTTATCATTCCTATCTTTTGTTTAATGTATTAAAATCTATCGGAGGGTATTGATTTTGTGAAAATATCTGCAAGTTGATCTTGCGTTCCAATAAACTGAAGAATGATATCTCATTTAAGTGTGTGATCCCTATGAATGTGGTGCCTAATATCTATGTGTTTTTCACGAGAGTGATGTGTAGGGTTCTTACTTAGGGCAATGACACTTGTATTATCACAAAAAATTTGAATCTTAGTAAACCTCAGGCCATAGTATGTGAGTGTGTGTTGCATCCACAACACTTGAGCACAACAATTTCCATCTACTACATATTCAGCTTTAGCAGTGGAAAGTGCTACAGAATATTGCTTCTTCCAAGACCAAGAAACTAATAAATCTTTTAAGAAATTACATGTTTCAGATGAACTCTTTATATCCATTCTACATCCACCAAAGTCAGCATCTAAAAAGCTTTTTAGAATAAAATCATTTCCAAAAGTATAAAATAATCCTAGATCTATGGTTCCTTTCAGGTAGCGAAAAATTATTTTTACCACCTTTAAGTGAGAATCCTTATGATTGGATTGATATCTCGCACATAAGCATACTGAAAACATCAAGTATGGTCGACTAACTGTTAAGTAAAGTAAACTTCCTATCATACCTCTAAAAGACGTTTGATCTACTGGTTTCCCAGCTTCATCAAGATCTAAAGAGTTTGAGGTACCAATGGGAGTACTTATACTCTTACTTTTGTCATAACCATACTTTTTGTGAAGATCATTAATATACTTATGTTGAGATATATAGGTTCCCTCTGGTTTTAGAGAAATTTGAAAACCAAGAAAAAAATTTAACTCACCCATCAGACTAATTTCAAACTCATATTTCATTAGACTTGCAAAAGAATAAATTAAAGATTGCTGAGTTGAACCAATTATGATGTCATCAACATAAATTTGAACAATCAAATCATTTTTATTATCTTTCTCTATAAAAAGGGTTGGATCTGCATTTCCCTTAACATAGTTATGTTGATGCAAAAATCATGTGAGTCTATCATACCAGGCTCGTGGGGCATGTTTAAGACCATACAAAGCTTTGGTAAGTCTAAAAAATGATCAGGATGTTTCGTATCTTCAAAACCAGGAGGTTGTTCAGCAAAAACTTCCTCTTGAACATAACCGTTAAGAAATTCACATTTCACATCCATTTGAAAAATTTTAAAATTTAATAATGTTGCAAAGGAAAGTAGAATACGAATAGATTCAAGTCTAGCTACTGGAGCATAGGTTTTTTCATAGTCTATTCCCTCTTGGTGGTCATAGTCTTTAGCAACGAGTCTAGATTTATTTCTTACTATGACTCCATTTTCATCACACTTTTTTCTGAAGACCCATTTTACTCCAATGACATATGTTTCCTTAGGTCTTTCAAAAAAAGTCCAAACTTTATTCCTCTCAAATTCATTTAGTTCATCTTGAATGGCTTTGATCCAATCATCATCACATAAAGCTTCATCAGTTCTTTTTGGTTCTAATTGGGAAAGAAATGCTAGATGTTCTACTTCATTTTTTAAGGAACTTTTAGTTCTTACAGGTTGATTTACATAACCAATGACACTATCACTGGGATGATTCTTAAGAAACACTTGATTTGGGTTTTTTAAAACCAGTTCATCAATATAGGGTAGAAAATCTTCTGGGGTAAATGTTTTAGAAGTATCTTCTTGAACATTTTCCTTATCAGAAGGATCTTCTATCAAAGGTTGAAAATCAGTTTTTGAAAACACATCTGAGGATGTACGTTGGGATGGTTTGAAAACAAAAGGATCAGACTCATCAAATTTTACATGCACTGTTTCTTCAACAGTACAAGTATTTTTATTGAAAACTCTATATGCCTTAGAAGTTGTGGAGTATCCTACGAAAATTCCTTCATCAGATATTGGTGCGAATTTATATAGATTATCTTTAGTATTCGTAATTAATACTTTGCAACCAAAAACCATGAAGTAGGAAAGTCTTGGTTTTCTACAATTCCATAACTCATAAAAAGTTTTTTTAAGAAAAGGTCTAATCAAAACTCGATTTATAGTATAACAAGCAGTACTTACAGCTTCAGCCCAGAAATGTTTATCTATAGAGTATTCACTCAACATGGTTCTAGTTATCTCTTGAAGAATTATATTTCTTCTTTCAACTACACCATTTTGTTGAGGAGTTCTAGGTGCTGAAAAATTTTGAGTAATACCTTTTCTACTACAAAAAGTTTCAAAATCAGAATTTTTAAATTCTCCTCAATAATCACTATGAATAGTTTTAAGTGGAAGATTTTTCTCATTTTTAACTTGTGCGCTAAAACTTTTGAAATAAGAAAAAGCTTCAGATTTATTTGCTAGAAAATAGACCCATGTAAATCTGGTGTAATCATCAACTAGAACAAACACATAGTATTTGCCTCCAATACTTCCAGTTTGTGTTGGACCAAAAAGATCCTTGTGCACTAACTGTAATGCATCAGTTGTTGAGACCTTACCAATTTATTTCAAACTAGATTTATGTTGGTTTCCATATTGACAAGGATCACAAACTTTAGAAGAATCAAATCTAAGCTCTGGTAGATCCTTAACTAGTTTCTTCTTAGAAAGTTTACATAAGTTTCTATGATTACAGTGACCTAGTCTTCTATGCCATAACCAGGAATGATCTTCCATTTCACTTAGGCAAGGTAGATTTTGACTCTTGAGGTCTTATAAGTTCAAAGTGTAAACATTATCTTGCCTATTGGCGGAGAGAATAAATTCTTCCTTGGAATTGTGTACTAATCACTTATCATTCGTAAAATTCACAAGGTATCCTTAATCACATAACTGACTTATGCTAATGAGTTTTTTCTTAAGACCCTTGACAAATAAAAAATTTGAAATCAATGTTTTACCAAGAAGAATAATATTACCTATACCAAAAATTTCTCCCTGAGCATTATCTCCGAAAGTTACCTTTCCTCCTTTTGTTTTGAAAATCTTTTCAAAATAGCTTTTGTTACCAGTCATGTTCTGAGAAAATCCAATATCCATGTACCAAGTATTGTTGTTGGTACTCCCTTTATCATTCTGAAAACAAGAAATGAATTAGACTTTCGGAATCCAAACTTGTTTGGATCCGACATTTCCAGACGACAAAATTTTAAGAACCCACTCCTTCTTAGAAAAATAGGATTTATGAAAACCTAATGATTGGGTTTTGTTTAAAGGACAATTCTTTGCCCAATGACCACCACATTGACAGTTGGTACAAAATGGGGCACTTTTTGGAACAAAGTAGTTGTTACTAAAAGTTGGTTTTGCATGGGTATAACCAAATCTGGATTTTTTTCTTAAAGGTCGTATTTGAGAATACATTTTATCAAAATTTTCTTTACCATGGGTAAAGTTTGATAAACACTTATTTAAGGAAAAAATTCTGGACATGAGTTTAATAACCAAGTTTTTATCTCCAGAATCATTAGATTTGAAACTAGAGATAGGCTCGAAAATACATTTCTTTGAAATTACTTGTTCTAACTCATTAAAAAGTTTGTTTTTCTTAGAACTTACTTCCTCAAGATTTTTTGAAATGTTTATAAAATCAGCATTTTTCCTATCAATATCTTTAGAAACATATGATATTTCTTTTGTAAGAATAATATTCCTAGAGTTTTCCTTATCAAGTTTCTTATTGTGTTTAGAATTCTCAATCTCAAGAAGTTTAGAAAACCTAGAAACTTCTTCATAGGTAGGTGAAGTATTTTCTTCATCAGAAGAGGATTCTTCATAAGAAGTGTTATAATACTTACTATCATTAGAATTTAATGATACATTAGTTAAGGATTCAGCATTTTGTACCTTATCCATAAAGCAATGACTGTTAATGGGTAATCTGGCTATACGACCAAGATTATTCTATCATGAAGATTCATAATCAGAATATACATCTGAGGAATCACCACCACTGGCACTCTAGGTGTCATTTGCTTTCAGAACATTCTTATCTTTGGTTTTGTAATACTTCTTTCTGTTCCTTTCAGAATGCCGTTAATTCCATTATTTATTTTTGAGAAAAGGGCAATCTGGTCTAATATGTCCAGCTCTCTTGCATTCATAACAGGTAACTTCACTCTCTTTCATGTCTTTCCTTTTCTTTTTTTTACACTTGGATTGGAAAATTCTCGGGCCACCTTACTTGTTCATCCTTCGAGCAAGATTTTCTAACTCATTTTCTGAGACTTTACTTTCACTATATTCAGACTGAATACCCACCTTCTTAGACTTGGATCTGGTTACACTCTCAGGAGACTTAGCTTTCATATGATTTGATGTTCTTGAAAATGAAACAGTACCATTCCCATTCTTCTTTTTGATGTTGTCAGCATCTCTCTTCATTCTTGTTTCATGTTGGAGAAGAGTTCCGAATAGTTCATCAAGAGAAATTTGAGTGACCTTCCTGTTCTCATCTATAGATTTTCTCTTTGATTCCCATTCATTGGGCATGATATCAATTATCTTATCCACACGGGCTTCATTATCTAACCCTTTTTCTCACATAGACTGTAAGTTGTTGACTATAGTCATAAACCTCTGTTGAAATTTGTAGATTGGTTCTCTATATGGAAAATTGAATCCATGGTATTCATATCTAAGCATGGCTCTCCTAGTGTCAATCACTTTAGAAGTACCAAAGTGTGTAACTTCTAACTTATTCCAGATACAATTTTCTACTTCACAGGAAAAATTTGGCTATATATATTTCTAGTCATTGAATATAGTAGAGTATTGCATACCTTATAATTGAGTTGATACTCTCGCTTTTCCTGGTTAGTAAAAGTTTAAACTTCCTTATCAAGAATTTTATAATCTCCAGTAAGAATAACGAAATTATCCACTCCAGTATTGATAACAAAAGTCTTCATTTGATCTCTCCAGTAATAATAGTCATTACCATCAACGATTTGTGGTCTTGTAGGGTTTAGATTGTCATTAGAACCAACATTGACTCCTGCCATCCTAAAACAACTTTGGCAACCAAACTGGTTAGTAGAAAAAGTTTGTAACCACAAAGTTCGGAATGACAATTCGGAATCACAATACGGAATGACAAAGTTCGGAATGACAAAAAACAATTCAAAGCAAGGATGAAGAATAATGAAAAATTGATCACGAAAAACTTATAAGTGAGTATAATTATTTCGGATACCTCCTTTGATACCAATTTTAAGATCGAAATAATGATGTAGATGCTCAATATACAAGAGGGGGGGGGGTGAATTGTATACTTTAAAATTTTCCTTAGATAAGGAAAAATCTACGTTTAACAAAGTTAAACTTAGAAAATTCACAACACCTCTAATAACCAACTGGAGAATTGGAACCAAGATTTAAAATATAAGATTCTACCTTAAAGTGTATAGAATCTAAACTAATCAGAGTACAAGTGTAAGGAAATATAAGAAGGTTATACTTTATTTACAATAAAAAAGTGTAGCGAAAAAACAATTAGTAAAACTACAAGTAACAAGATATAAGTCTTTTAACCCAAAGAGAAGGGTATCCAACAACCTTGGATAAATGTACCTTCATTTATACTTTTAATTAAGTCTGTCTTACCCACACCAGGGTAAGCCCTTGATACTAAGATCAAAATCTCTGTCTTGCTATCCCCACAATACCTCAACTTCAAGGTAGTTGGAACCTCTGTCTTCCTCAGCAAGGAATCCCTCGAACTTCAAGGTCGTTGGCACCTCTGTCTTGCTATCCCTGGAAGTCCTTGAATGTAATCACCAACAGTCGGAGTCACACAAAGCAATCTGAGCGAGCGGTTCAGTACGCACAAAGCATGAAAATCTTCTCTCTCTATAAATCACCATAACAGCGTGTGGTCTCTAGATCGATCAACTTGTTGTGGAGCTCTTTCAAATGAGCTCATATTTATAGGAAAATTTCTAACGGTCGGCTCCCTCCTCCAATGGTCATATTTTCCATGAAATTTGGAGGGACCTGTACATGTGTAACTCAACCAACGGTTAATTAGAAATAGAATGAATGACATCATTTCATAATAAATCATGTATAACTGAATGCACGACATCTTTTTGAAATGAAGCATATGTATGTAAAATCCATTCAAAATTTCGGACTGTATGAAAATTAAAAGTTTGGACTCTATCCAAAATGAAATTCGGAGTCTATGTTATGAAATGTTCAGATTCTCTTTTATAGGAATTCGGAGTCTGGTTTCACCAGAGATCGGAATCTGAACTTGTAGAGTTCGAAGTCAAACTAGTAAAAGATTGGAGTCGAACTTCATAAGAGTTCAGATTTGAACTCATGAATTTTCGGAGTCTAACATCATATGAGTTCGGAGTCGAACTAATTAATTGTTCATAGTCGAACTTCATAAGAGTTCAGAGTCGAACTTCATAAGAGTTCGGAGTCGAACTACTTAAGAGTTCAGAGTTGAACTTCATAAGAGTTCGTAGTCGAACTACTTAAGAGTTCAGAGTCGAACTCATGAAAGATCGGAGTCCAGAATTCAGATTGGAACTTCATTACAGTTCTTATCCAGAATTCGGATCCTAAAAATTGAAAGCTCTAAATCATTACATTATATGAATTCTGGGATTTTTGGTATGAATCCAGTTTTTATACTTACGAAAAATATTCTATGAATAAGAAAATATAGTTTAGGGTAAATTTCCTTAAAGAAGTAAATTTTTCTTATGCAGGTAAAATTTGTATTATCTTATGTATATGGTGTTTGTGATTTTCAAAACAAGAAAGAATGGAAAAGTCATAAGGAAGACTTTATTGAATCAACACCTCAAGGATAGAATGACTTGCCGGAATGCCGGCCAGGTGTTTCAGAACATCATAATTTTGAGCCAAACCCGACCTTAATCTTACAGGAGGCCGCTCTGTGATTGGAGGCATGACGGGCCCTGCCTGCGGAACCGGTGACTGACTGGTACTAGGCACATCTCGTTGTTCACTAGTCGAAGCCCGGGAGGTGGCTACCGCATTAGGACCGAAAGGCTGTAGTCGGCCGGTGGCAGGGCTGGGCTGGTTGCGACATGGACGAGGTGGTCCCGCCTGATCCAGCATCACAAACGGTGTTGAAGGCGAACCTGTCGACACCGTTGAGGGGGCCGCATGCGCTGATCTCTGTATCGGGCCTGCTGCCTGGTCTTGGTAGCGTGCACGGCCTGACTGGAGGTGATGACTGTCATGCCCCGATGATTCACGTAGCCACAGCTCTGGCGACGTTGGCAACGACTGGGGATATTGGGGAGGTCCACCTGGAATTCCACGTCGTCGGGAGTCAAAAAGGGATTTATCAACTCTACGGTATTAACCGAAGCATACCCCGAGCTTTCACTCAAGGAGTCATCCACTACTAGAAGGAGTCTCAGAAGGATCCCCATCTCTGGGGGCATAAAGTTGCCAAGAGTGCAGGAAGATGATGACACTGGCAGGGCGCATTCTTTCTTCTTGCGCCACCGCTTGCTTTTCTGGGAAGAGGTAGGCTGGAATGACGATGCCAAAGCGGCGCTCGCAGATTCAGAGGGATCTGGATGACTCTGGTGGGCATGGATGATGCCATGGGCACATGCGACCGTCCTTCAGGCCATCGAGTCGTTATACTTCTGGGACCAACGGTCAGAAACCTGTTCCCACTCGTCCTCGTTGCCACTGCTACCATCTGATCTCACGAAGACACCTACCACCTGTGCCGGAGCCGGGCCCAACCTGACTATGTTATTGTCAATCTGGTCTTGGAGCCAGTCCTTGAACACCTAGCATCGCTGGATGGTGTGCCCTAGGATCTGGTGATAAGGGCAGTAGTTAGGGTGATCAATGAGATGCGCCTCTTCTGGCTTCTGGCACTCAGGCAGCCGCACAATCCTCTCCTCCAAGGTGCTACGGAAATAACCGGGGACCTGGGCCTCGTCAAATGAGTAAGTCTGATTCCTTCTGTTTCGAAAGGGGGATCTTGTATGCTGACCATGACTAGGGTCCGGAGGAGCATGCTGAGGAGGCGGAGCCTGATTATCTCGCCTAGGTGGTGGCGGTGCATTACGCGGAGGCGCCTGTCGATTTTGAGGCGGTCGTTGCTGGGCCGTAGGCTTTACCCGTGGGGGTGGAACCCTATGGGGCTACTGAGATGGCCTTACTGGTAGCAACTCTAGCTATCTGGGGGCCTCTATCTAGGCTACAGCAACAGGCTCATCTCTGGAGTCTCTTCTTGCAGGGATTACAGGAGGCAACGGGCGTGCCTGACTGGCCTGTTGCAGGGCTTCTTCGAGGAGCTAAGCCATGTCGGAGAAATCTAGGAACCCTCCAGGGTAATTCTAAGTGATCAGAGAAGGATCCATCTCTTCCTTGATGTTCAATAACACACATTGTTAGTAATTTCTCCTGAGTTAGTGGCATGTCAAGGGATTACGTGAGCCCCTTCCACCGGGAGACGAAGTCCGAGACCCGCTCATCGGGCCTTTGTTTGCACCTGAGGAGCTCTGAAATGTTCATCTTCCTGGTTGTGGTACTGACCTGGTAGAAGAATTTCCAGATAAGATCTTCCCAGCTAGTCACAGATCCAACAGGGATACGGCTGTACCAGACGAATGATGGTCCTTCCAGTGTCTGAATGAAGCAATGGAGCGTGGCAGCCTCCTGCTGCACCGGAGTCCCTGTCATAGGCCCGCACCTCGAGTTGAAGTGGGCCAGGTGTTGTGGCGGGTCTCTAGTCACATTAAAGGGGGAGAAAGTGGGGTTCCCAAATCCCAAAGGGGCCATCATATCATCGACCCATGCTGGGTATGGCTTGCCGTCCGGTGGGATTTCCACCTTCCGAGTTTTCAGGGCCTCCAAGCGGGTGATGAGTACTTCCATCAGATCTTCTGGACGCGGATTCCTACTCTGACGGGGATCTCTAATTACAAGCGCATTGTCGGGCTCACAAATCTGGTAGTCAAGCTCAGCATCTCGCGGGGCTGCTGGAGGAGCGACTCTCGGGGCAGTGGGAGGAAACCGAGCAGGGTCCCCCAGGTGATCCCACCGCTTAGGAGGGTTCGGCGAGACGTATCGCGCCCTATTTACATGGGCTACGGCCTCTCCCCTGTCGGCGAACGTGACAGAGTCGCGGTTTGCCAGGGGAATCTCGAAAAGGGGTAGGTGCTCCTGCCCCTATTGTCCTGGCCTAGGATTACCGTAGTCAGGCTGCTTCTCTGCAATGTGTTCGGCCAAGAGCTCATCAACCAGCCTCTTTTTCTCAGCAAGCTGTTAGCGTAGCGTGGCCTTCTCGGAGTCTTCCTCTGCCTTCTACACTGAAGTAGATGGGTCAGCGAGCTTGACAGCCCCGACATGCTCTTTACCCTTGCCGATGTTTTGGCTCAGTGTTAGTGCCTCAGTGGGTGTGGGGAGACCTAAGATGCTCTTCTGGTGGTGAGTTATCCTCCCAGATGGGTCTAGTAGCGGCTTTTCCTCAGGGGGTGAGTCCCCATTGAGGATCTCCACACCGTTTCCCTCATCTGAAAGGTCATCCATGTTGACCGCCACTGCCTTTGGTGATATTCCTTTAGGGCCACCCTGTGAATCGGGTTGTCGGCGGATCGCACAGAAAAAAAGGGCACCATACTGTCCCAATCCGCAGACATTCGTGTAGGGGGTGTCTTCCTCGATAACCTTGATGAATACTTGAAAACTCTGGACGCATTGTTGCTGGATGGTCCTGCGGTGGCCAAGTGACTCGGGGTGCCGAACCATAGGGAGCGCTGCCAGGTTGACCCGACGGCACTGCTCACCGATATCATCAAGATGTGCTTGACTCCCGGGATAAGGCTCTAGCTGATGGCGAAGACGGGAGTGAGTCACCCGAAGAGTCTGGAGTAAACATTCAAACTCTCCCAGGGTGAGCAACTCTACCATATCAAAATCGGATCTTGTGACCAGCCAAAACATCTTGGGGAAGTGGCCTGTTGCGAGGACGGTCCATAAGCTCCATGAATCTAGTACGGGGTCCGGACCTTGCTGCCCTTGCTCATCAACCGAGAATGTCTAGGGAGCTAGCAACGGCACTAAGGCAGGTCACCGGGCCGGTGGGCTGGCTGGTGGGGAATCTGGAGAACATGCCAATTGGCTACCGATCCCTGAGTCGTCCTCCAAGGGTCTCAGTACCCTAGCTACGACGTCGTGATAGGATGGGCCAGCAAATGGGCCTCCTATCACAGCGTCGGTGCTCGCTGTGGGTGTTTCACCTTGCGACTCTTCTGTCGGTCCCCAGAAAAGTTCCCTACCCTCCCTGACTGAGGTGGAAGGTGCCTCCGAGGAGGCCAGTGATACCTGCGGGTTTGACCCCTGGGGGTACGCCAAGTCTTCGTCCTCCTGGATATAGATTCGGAGGGAAGAGGGAATCATACGGATCTCGCACTTGGGGAGTACGAGACTGACGCACCACGTCTCCATCCCTGCCCTCAACTCAAAGGGTTGGGTGGGAGGTTCCATCATCGATTCGTATTCCGCCTCAGAGTCCGAGAAACAGACTGGTCTAATTTCTGTCCGGACTCCCCTGACATTCCTCCTACGGTGATGAAGCCCCGCCTTCTTGCCCCTGGGTGGCTCCTCAGGGTAAGGATGATTTCTGTCAAGGAGTCCCCTAGCCGCAGTAGTGCTGGGGCAGAGGGGACTGAAGGCCGGGGTGTGGGAAGCACCAGGACAAATGTCGAAAGGGACATGGGGAGGACCTCAATGTGAGTGAGCGACTGGATACGCAACGGCTCCATACTCGTGGCCAGTGGTAGGCAGAGTGACCTCATACCCAGTGTAGTGGGCGCTGGAAAGAGTTATACCCGGAGTTTAGCTGTCACGAAGAAGCCCTCGGCTTTCCAGATCAGTGGCACGGAATGAGCCTTCATGGTGCGTGGCACTACCGCATATTGGTCCGCGGTGGCCATTTCCTATGCCCGCGATAGGGAGAGTCGACCCAACCTGCCTGTAGGGTGGTTGGGGCCTCGATCCCAGTCGGGCATGTGACTGACCCTGCTCATTGTGTGCGGGGGTCTGGTAGCAGGAGTTAGCAGTGGCTCGGGCCACAGTGGTTGCTGACGTCGGTGCCCCAGGACGGGCATTCTCTTCCGCTCATGCCCGACGCTGGCGTCGGTTCAGATGGGTTGGATCCAGTGGTACGAGCATAAAGATTGCCTTCTCCTTGGCCCGGGGAGTCGGGCGATGACATTGACACAGCCTGTTGGGGGTTATTTCCCATAACCCCTAGGATGGGTATCCGATCAGGTGGAACCGGACATCCCCCGCCTCATTGGAGTAGGGGAAGGATGTGTCAAGGTGCTCCGGGGATAGGCTCCCGAAGCGGTTGAACATTGGAGTGGGGAGCGGTGGATCCCTACACAGCCCTCGGGGGCAGCGACGATAGTGAGGTACAACCGCCTATAGATCCAAACGGGCCTTGCCCCTAGTGGGGATGATCCCTTCCTCGTCGTATCTACGAACCATGTCGTTGATCACCCTTCACTGGATGATTTCTGACAAGGATAGGGGGAGAGAGCGCCCGAAAGTCATGGAAATCGGAGCCGGAGTGACTGTGGAAAAGGCGAGACCACGCATGGTAGCTGCGTCAGTACTGCCCCTGCCCCTGCACCGGCGGGCAGGTGGAAATCGAGCTCCAGATGCAGTGATCTGATTCCTCGAAGCAGGGAGATGAACCCATTAGTACAAACAGGAAACAGAATCGACAACCAATAGCCCAGTGTCATTCCGTCTTCTGTGGTCGGCAAGAGGGATCCACGCTGACGACGACGCAGAATGGAGTGCTCAACATCCTGACTGCCTCAACCCCTGGCGGGTTTCACATCCCGGTGATAGGTACCCGGACCTGGTGACATGCTAATCTTCCGACAGACTGAGCTGTACCCATATCCATATTGAGGAGAAGAGCTTCACGTCTGGTTCACCATTTTCTATTTCCGAAGCTTATACACAGGTTCGCGCACGCGTATCCTTCACGCATGGGAGGATTCATGGTTTCTTGCCCCGCATTCTCGCTTTCCAAAGGCGGGTGACATCCCTTCCTTATTCAGGGATGTCTGCTCCTTGATCGAAACCGGGATGATGGGATGTCAGTTCTTCCTTCCGTGGATTCCTACTCGGAGCTCGTCACCTAGTCAGGGTCTCCCTCATAGATTTAAGACAGGTTCGTGAAGCTCGTTCCATGTTCCATATCTGCATGGATGCCAGTTAATTATGCTGCTTCCATCGAGACGCTCCAAGGGGTCTTGTCGAGGCAGCAACCTTCAGTGAGGAGAATGGTCACGTTGGGGTGTCATTGGCATGTCTTGATGCTGGGGATTGGCATGTCTGTATCCTATCCCTTATTAGAGGGCTACTCGAGGGCGCAGAAGCCTGAGGCATGCCACATCGAACGCGAGGAATTGTGTACCATCTGAGGTTGTCCTTAGCTTCCCATGTTTAACATGGGGTATGCCGCGAGTTTAACATCTTGCGGAGACAGATCAGACTGATCGAAGCACTAAGAGTGGATCAGATTGAAGGACCCCCTAGGGGGAACACTGATGTTGGGTCCAACACGTGGGCGGCTTCCCAGATACCATGGAGTGGGATGGGGTGGCATGATCTCATCGGGATGTGGCATCCCTGGTAAGGATCAGAATGGATGATGGAGTGACGATCTTGAACCTCATGGAGGCTTCCTACGTATCCCCATGGAAGGGAATCAAAGTCCACATAGTTCGATGATATGGTGGGACACCTGAAGAGGTGACCTTTGAGAATGGACGCATGGATTGGAGCCTCTAAGAAGTAAGATCTCCGGGATATGGCATGAGTTTCCCAAGGCACGTGGCCTTGAGGTTGGAAGTTAGGATGAGATGTGGGTGTGAGGCATGGGGATTATGCTCTGAGACGGCCCAAGAGGGGGAATATGGTTTAACATCATGCTAGACGAGATACAGTTTAATGTCATGCGGGACGAGGGCATACAGTTTAACATCATGCGGGACGAGCGCATACAGTTTAACGTCATGCGGGACGAGGAATCTGGGGCTTACGCTTTGAGGCGGCCCAGAGTCGATATGAGGCATCTTCTTTGAGGCGACCCATGGTGGTCGGGGAACCGATGTGGAGAGGTCGGAACGACCGGGTGGTGGGATTGATCCTCGTGGAGGCTTCCTACGTACCATGCGTTAGCACTGATCAAAGTCCACGTAGTTCGCTAGTATGAGGTTTACACTCTAAGGCGGACCATAAGAGGATGTCATGGTCGATGCGCGCTCTAAGCTCACATGAGTCATTCTTGGTGTGAGAAACAAGAGGCAACAGGGACCAGACGATCACGTCGCAAAGGGTGCATCCGTGGAAAGCAGAAAGGGTCTTAAGCGTTGAGTGGCCCAAAGAGGAAACAGGGGCTTACTGGTGGTTAATAGCCCTTAGTTTCGGGGCTTAATCCAGGATGGAGGCCTGTGGTGTGACAAAGCACAGTGGGACAGGGACTCCACTGGCCTTGGCAGGGTGGAAGTACGGAGGTGCATGGGTGGAACTTTCCGTAAGAGAGGTTAGGGGCTTACGCTCTGAGGCAGCCCTTCCCCCGTGGACAAATGCCAATCCGACAAGGAGGATCTCATTCCATGCGAGGAAGATTCCATTCCCGTGGAGATGAGAGGAGTAAAAAATTTCCAAGATGGGGGGACCCTGCGTGCGAAGCACGGGGTTGGACCATAGTTTAATGTCATGTGTTAAGGATGAGGTGCTTAGCAGTTTAACGTCCTGCAGCTTGGATGAGGTGGGCTCGCTCCACACCCCTAGGGATTACATGCCCAATTCCCTCTACCCCTTGTGGGTGGGAAGGCATCAGTAAGGCCGTAATGAAGGGGGTCCGCAGGGCGAACCATTAAGGGGTCCACGTTAGCATGGCTATGCAATGAAGCAATAGCTATTAGCGTGCCTATGTGGAGAAGCATAAGGCAAAGAAACGCAATGGGAAACACCGCCCAAGGGATATTGAGGTTACTTCGTACGATCCTGGAAGGCCGTACGGGAAAACAACACATGGCACGCATGCCCGGAAGGGGATACATCAGGTGCCGACGCGGAAAGGTAGCCAAGGGGCGTCAAGGTAAAGGGGTCCTGGGTGTTGCGTGCAAAAAACAAGGTTTGCACGCAAAACACCGGGATGGAGTGCAATAGGGCCAGAGGATTGCGCGGATATGTGATTGCGCGCAAGGTATTACGTTCATAGAAGGGGATTGCGTGCAAGGGGAAAAGATTGCACGCAAGGGAAGTACCTGGAGGAGTGGGAAAATTCACTTAAGCTAGTGGAGTTGCGCGCAAAGGCAAACCCCGGGGCAAGGTTGCGCAAAAAGGGGAATTACCTGGAAGTCATATTGCGCGCGGGGGGGGGGGGGGGGAGTCGAATTGCGCGTATGAGAGCCGTTCTGAATTCCACAACCCCAAACCATTTGGGGTCTCCTTCTATTTATAGGCATCGGCCAACGCAGAATCCAGGCGGAGCGCGAAATTGTCCCGGACAGGAACCGTCGGCGAGCAAAGCTTCAACGTGCGGAATTCGGGTATGAAAAATTGTGTGCGCCATAGGCTCGATTACGCGAATTTTGGGAATGCTTCGCGCACACATTATTATTTCTTGCAAGTCCTCCTTTATTTCGTGCACCACTTCCCAGGCCTCCGGACCGGGCCTCTGATTCCGAATATGACTTCGCTTTGCCATTTCGAAACTTCCTCTAGGAGTTACGAACTTTTTTTCGGCGCCTACAAATATACCAAGAAGGAATATGAATTTGAGATTGGACCAATTTTGGGGGAAAAGGGAATAAAATAGTATAACAAGTTACATCCATAATTTTTGGATCTATTTTTAATGGTTCATAGTTAGGAAACATGATTAGAAAAATGATTAGCTAACCATGCGTGAGATACTACATATAAACGCAAAAGTCATGGTTGGATTTCACGGTTATTCAAACTATTTACCAAACATATTATTCTAATTTTACCATACATTTATAGTTTTTCATGGTTAGTCACACTTCATGGCCAAAATGTGGACCTAATCGTCCACCAACATAGTGCCCACAGTTTCACATGAATGATTTTCTAGAGACATTTCATGTTATCTACTAACTATACTCAGATCATGCACCTCCGTAAAATCTCAAACATACATGAAATAACTCATTCTAAATTCATGAAATATTACCAAATAATTATATATTCTTAATATACATGAATAGAGGGTTATGTACCCAAAACAGAGGGTGTTATATTCTCCTTGCCAATGGTATTTCCGTCCTCATAAAAGATAATAACAACATTTTCCTTAAATCGTTTGGTCCATTTCAATACCATTTATTTTTCACATTCCATCATTTCTTCCAGAATGTGACCATGTTTCACTAAAAATTTCGCTAGACCAATGATTTTTCAACCAGAGACATATTCATTCATATGTACATATATACAATCAATTGAAAAAACATAGCATGTAGATCTAGATCAACATGATCCCATAGAATCACATAGTCAGGATCATGTTGATACTTCTTCAAAGAAGATACAAAAAATGCATTTTGTGATTAATGAAACATGTCTTTAAAGGACAACCAATATTCAAAGTCACTAAAGCTTTCATGTATCTACAAATGGGCATATGTATAATAGAGATAACTTACCATTCTTTCCAAAATAATGATTCCCAAGCCTTCGAGATATTCTCAAGAACACATGATCACTCACCATGAATGGAAATAACCATCGACAATGATCATCTTATGATTTTTTATGACAATAATCCATTTCCATCATATTTATGATCAACTAAATATTATTTTTTGTCTCTTGTACATGGTTTCGTACAACTAGTTATGTAAAACCAGATTCTACCAAGAAAATTTTATAAAGACAATGAAGTAGATACAATTATTTAAAAGTATCCAAATGCATTGCGGATTGATAATAATTGATATAGAAGAACTCCACTAATGGTATGTGATTCACCCATGAACCACCAAAACCCCCCTATAATTTCTAATCATGTCTTACAATGTTTTTGTTGTACTTTTGGAATGTCTATCCTTTATAAGATGATATTCCATGATCACAGTCAACTATGTCCCATGGTCTTGCTATATGTATTTTAAAAAATTAGATGTAAACCTTTGATATCAGTATCATACTATCAAGGTTGTTTCACCATGTCCTTATAACTCTTCTTGAATATAGATTTTTTACAATTCTAACATGATATTAGATTGAAAAATATGGATGTAATGGGACATCTTCATGAGAAGATCAACTATCACCCACAATGCGTTGTGTTTTCGATCCATCCTTATTAAACATGTTATTAATCCATAAATATCTTATCTCATTTTAATATGGGAATCAATAATGAATGTAGAAAAAATTATTTTCTCTAATAATCATCCAAAATTTGTTGAAATGTGAGGAACCACAGAATAAATGCAACTACTTTTATTTTCCTAAAATCCTACCAAAATTATGATTTTAGTGCCTTATAGAAATTTTTTTATTCCAATATGGACATACAATTTGTAATGGTGGTAAGAATGAAGGAGTTTTTCTTAAAAATACATTGGTATGACCATTTGATCTCAAAACCATAACATTGATCTTTTATTAAGGTTCCATTCCTTAGTGGTCTCACCAACATTGAGTGTGTAGATTATCTCAATACATTCAGAGTAAATTCTTTATGCCTTTACAACCTTTTCAATCAAATCAGTAATAAAAGAAGCTAGAATGAAAACTAAAACACTACCTTGATCTTCAAAATCCATGTATATGTCGACCATCACTAACATTAACTTCCATTTATATGAATCTTATTTCAAAAACTAACCATATGAAATTCTACTTAATGTATCCACCACTGAATTACCATTACTAAGTTTATACATCATGACAAAGTTAAACATTTTATGAAACCCCAACCATATTCTTTGCCCCATATTCAATTCTCTTTGTGATAAAATTTTTTTCAGGAATTTTTGATCCCTAAATACTGTGATTTCCTCACCAAAGAAGTAATAATTAAAATTCATCAAAGCATGGATCATAACATATAATTCCAAATCATGTGATGGGATGTTATTTTTATGCAACCTTTACTGCCATATGCCATAAGAAACCACATGATATACGTGTATAAGAACACACCCCATCCCTGATCCTAATGGACCCCAATACACTAAATAACCATGTCTTAATTTTGGGAATATTATGATCAATGTTGATGTATGGAGAATTTTATATTCTTTAAAATATCTCTGACATTCATATTTCCATTGGAATAGAACACTTTTCATTATTAAATATTTAATTGGTGACCTTTTCAAAGATGTATTTAGTGAAGAGAGTCATCAAATGTCACAATAAAAACACCCATAATAATGAGAAATTAAAAAAAATGTATCTCAAAGTCATTCTATGGTGGTTTCCAAGAGATCACAACAACTATCTTTTCTAGATCCACAAAAATTGATTTTTAGAGAAAAAAAGGCCACGTAAATTTACCCATTATATCCAAAAGTCACACATTAAATGAATTGTATAACTGTAATGATCCCACAAGATACCCAAAACTATTTCTATATGTTTCTCATACACAATAATTCTCCTAGAATACTAAATTATCTCATTAAAAAACACCACTACAATAAAATCCAGATACCTCTGAAACAACTAATTTACCAATGCCATAAAGTAATATAGAGAATTAATTAGATCTAAAGGTATAACCACATACTTGTAATGGTCAAATATACTCCAAAAATATATCTATAGAATTCCATCCTTCCAGATGTGCAATTGGTGATATCCCAAATTTAATTCTAATTTTATAGAACCATTGAGCTCCCCTTGATTGATAAAATAAATCATCAATGTGTGAAATAGGATAAAAATTATTAATTATATCTTGGATAATGATATGATTATCCCCAAAAATATTAATAGTTTCATCCACTTCTTTCAAAAATTAGACTAGTGCATCCCACAAACACATACTAGGATGAATGAACCCTTTTCTTCCAAACTCTCCCAACTAGAATTTCAATTACATTATTTAATTTGGTACTATCCAATAAGACTATTGTGAGACAATAATGGTCCTCAGTAAGAGATCAGTCGTAAACGCAACTTCTATTGAGGGTAAAAACCATGAGAAATTATCATAAAAAAACTAATAAACTGATCACCAATAATTGAAAAACCAGTATTCTCAATATCATCCATATAATATAATGTAAAGGCTGCCAACTTGTATGAGGTAATTACAACTTCGAGTGCCAATAATTCTATTCTATTTTCCTTTATGTTTTATTTTCCTATAAATAGACGCTCGATGCCATCATTAGTTTTAAAACTAAATCTCTGAGTATAACAGTCAATTTGAAATTTAACCATTTTCCATAAATCCATACCAAATATTAAAAAATATGTATCAATATTAAGCATATTTAAACCCTAAATCAATTTAGCTCCAACGAATGTAATAGACCATGATTTGCACATAAAGGCTTGACATTTTCATTATCCAAGATAATTTTAAAGTATCAAAATAAATGGAATCATTTTAACATGAAATAATTTAATTACAACAACATAAGAAGAAGGAAAAGAACATGATGCACCCACATAAAAAAATGTTTTAATAACGGTGTAATTAAAAATAATTTTAATGATCCCCATAAAAGGCCATGATTGATCATCTATGGTCATTTTATCAACTACAGAAAATTGTATACTCACTACACTTTGGTATTAATTACCATTTTTAAATTAGATTTATTCAGAATCCATGGTATTATTAGAGTCACCATGGATTTCATGGTTATACTAATGAGATTTATTCTACTTCACTCATCCGATCGAAGCATACGACATTTAAAAAATATGAGATGTGTACCTAGTACTCTAACATGGAGAATTATGACAATAGTTCTAAAAAATTACTATATAATTTCATTTTTAAAATGGTAAAGGTGTTTTTGTACAATCCAGCTAATTTTCATCGAAAGATCCATATCGATAACAACTAGTTTTCCCCTCTGGTTTTGGAGGAAGATTTAACAACCCATCCATTTGATTATAAGTCATACTACCACCATGTAAATAGTCATCCCACTTCAACTTATTCATCACATAAGATATACCCCTAGTTTTCAAAAGGTATCAACATACTTCCTCCAATTATGTTTCCCAAGATGTCCATTTCTGTCACTATTTATATTTTGACCATCTCTGTATAATCTGATATACAAAGCATGAAAATCATTAGGTGAATCTCTAGATTCATCCTCGATTCAAAAATATGTTCCTTCACAGATGAAAATATATTAAGGTTAGGCAAATAGTGTACTACATTCAGTAATTTAGCCACATACATTATCACTTAATGATTATCCTACATCAAACTAATGAAGTCTGTTGTTCTAGAATGCATGAACATGTGGGGATAATTTTTTTGAAAAATCCTTTAGAATCCACCAAATTTATCTATCTATTCCATTGGGATAGAAAAAATGATCTCAAAAGATAGGAAAGTATCTAGGTGGTTGGAAATAACAATATTTTCCTTGGGCTCTCTACAATCATTGTTCTATCCAAAATGTAAATTTAATCATTTGTTTCTAAAAAAATGTGGGAAAATGATCTGGTGATGTAAAATTAATAGGATCCCTAAATTAGAGATTTAAATACCCATAAAATCTATGATGCAAACTATCCTTAGATATTTCATGTCCCTTTTCGAAATCTTGGTCTCAATAATCGACCAAATATACTCTTGTATTGCTATCATTTGGTAGAGATGTAATAATGGAAAAATAATAATTCATTGGATTTCATGTAATAGTATGTATATACAAAAATATGGATTGTGAATGGGTTTTCAATACCTTATAAATTTTAATCACTCATTCATGGGTAAACATGTTTGTGGTGTTTGTGGATTTTACTTCACCCACGTATCCTAAATGCATGGATAATCAAAGAAAAATATTTACCTCATTCATATTTTTGAGTCCCAGCCTTGGGAACTCATCCCATATTCATATAGATATACCTTTCGGTAGCATGTATGCTATTATATTTCATGATAAAATTGAGTATTGGTATTGGAACCACTATGAAAATTTTGAAATATTCTTGTCTTTGAGAAGAAAGTGATTTGACTAAAAAACTCCATCGACCCCAATTTTGAATACACAAAATTCTATACTATCATTCAAAATTCTGGAAATGGATAGTTCATATTGATACATGATAGATGGTTTAATGATAGAGATATAAAAATCATTCTGAGTATCCCGTGATTGATGGACAAATGACCTGATAGTATTTGTTGATGAAATGAAAGCATAGGTGCTTATTATGTAGGTATAAGCTACACAATCGTTCAATGATTATAGAACCTAGAGGATGATTTTCATCGTAATGTTTTTAGAAACCTAGAGGTCCCTCCCTAGGACTGATATTTCTGGTCCCATGTGTTCAATGAAGTTATCCCCACTAGGAAATTCTTCTCGCATCGCCATGTAGTTGACAATCCTTCATCCTCTTTTTGTATGACTACACTCAAATATCTGATTAATTGAATCGTTCACTTTCTAAGAGATAATAAATTTTTTAATTATTAATGTTAAAATTAAGAACATAATATTTATTTGGTATCTGTTCTCCCAACACTTCTAATGATCTGGTCTTCCCCATTTCCCATGGAGACTATGGATTCTCCTTGCGTTGTTGCATGAATCATTTGAAAGAGCAGAAATGATCATATATTTTATCAGATTTCAAGACTAAAATCATTATGGGTTGAGTAGAAAATATCATGGTTTGATTCATTGAATCAATATGAATACCATAAAATTTTCAGGAGTTTCCATCCACTCGCATGAACATAGAACCCCCACCCCCATCGGATGTCATGAATATGAAAATGGATTCTTTCCTCCCTAGGAATAAAATTATTGGTACTAGAATGTTTTCTCATGATTCATTAGGGAAAATTATTACAGCTGACCATGATTACATAGTGGATTTTTGCATCATCAGATAGAGAAGATCATGAAATTTAAAATAGAATTATCTTTTTTTTTATGAAGAGAGGCGGCAAATCCATTATCATTGAATCAGACTATCTCACTATAATCCACCCTATTCACATTATAGAGAGAAGGCTTCAGTCATTTATCATAATTATTTTGAATATTCGGTAAAAATGTTATAAATTCACTCCATTTTCATTCTCAATTATTAAAACAAAGGGGAATTAAGAAACTCATTTCATGGTGACCCGTGGTCTTTTTGTTGTCTCTCACACTTGGATGAAGTATTTTCCATATGATATGTTATCTATTATACTTCCTGATATTCGATCCTTAAATTTAATTCCTCCATGTTTTCAGAAAAAAAAATCATTAAAAAATGATGCATGTAATTTTTAAATAAATTGATAGATTTTTCATATAACAAATAAATTTTTTAAATTTATGTAAATAATTTTTCATTTCATTAATGCATCCTAAAATAATAGTGTTTATTTCATATATAAAAAGTTAAAGTAATGTTTATAATCATCATGTGTGAGAAAACATGGAAGAGAGAGGGAGAGAAGATGAGGAATATTTTTTAAAAATTGTAAAAATTATTTACTAACACAATTGTTTCCTAACTGGTTTTCCCTGCCACTCTTATAAATATGATTGAAGCACAAATCATAGAACCCATTCAGAAACATATTCATAAATTCATTTCATTCACTTTTTAATTTATTAATATTAGGGGAATAATGTAGCTCATTTCATGGTGACCTAATAAATTTCTGTTGATTCTCACACTTAGCTGAATGGTTTCCCTTCTTGGATGATATATCTTATAAATAAAGATAATTCATACTTGAATTATTTTCCTCCATGTTTTTGAATGGAAAAAATTAAAAAATTATGTGTTAATTATTTATATAAATTGATATATTTTATATATAATGATAAATAATAATAAATTTATAATTTATTTAAATTATTTTTAATTTTTTAAATGAATCATCATGAAATATTTATTTATTATATAAATATGTGGGTGGATTTTTTATATTATTTAAGAGTGAGAAAACAAGAGAGAGAGAGGGTGACAAAGTGAGAGAGAGATTTTTTGATAATTTTAAAAATTATTTGATAATGTAAATGTTTCATAGCACCACACATATAAATATGATCAATGTGGGCATTATGAACACTTTTTTTGCCTCTATAATGCTCGATGAGAGTGTTCTATGTCCCAAAATGTTATTTTTTGAGATCTTCACACATACAATGATCAATAAGATGTATTTTTTGCATTTAAGCACATTCCTTGACATCTATATCCATGTATACCATGTCACAGATATTTTTCATCGACATCCCCATATAGTAGGCATCGAGTTCTACCACCACCACCTCTAGTAACGGTACAACGTCTGTAACACCCCGAGATTTTATGAAAAATATTCTTTTTAATTTCATTAATGTCTTGTGTTATACGCTACACCAAAAGGAGCTTGAAAAACACGCATCCTTGACTTTCCTTTCATTACACGCAATCACGACCTTCCTTGATAGCGTGTGTAGTACGCAATACCGAGTTTTACTAAACAATGATATGCTATTAAAATATTATTAAAACTAGCCTTTATGAATAGTAATAAGCACTTTTTGAAATTTTGTAAATTTTATTTTTCAAAATGGATTTCATTTTTGGATTCGGAATATCGAAATTAGCTTAGGGTGAAATTTTGGTACTTTTCGGATAACTTTCATATTCTGATGAATAGTGAAAATTACTAAATTTTAATTAAAAACAACTTTTTTTAATAGAAATAATTAATAGTGATAAATTATTAATTTGAGTGGTTTTAAAGTATATTTAGAATATATTTTTACAATTTAATACAATGTTGGTCATTGGATGTAATTTCACATTTAAACCAGTTATAAACTAGTGTCAATCTTTTGATAGTTATTATCTCTTAAAAACACGCTATTTGTTTTGACGACGAGAATTAATTTTTAAATTAGTTAATGCAACTGATATGTTCGGAATTTTGTAAAATAGACATCATTTTTGAGTTCATAATATCAAATATAGCTTAGGCCTAATTTTTGGTATTTTTCTAAAAACTTTCAATTTTCGATGAATAGTGAAACCACTAAGTGGTAGTTAAAAAAACTGAATTGTTCATAAAACTTAATTTTCCCGCTTCTGTGAGTGGAATTTCGAAAATCTGAGAGACACGGTTAATATCAAGGACTAAAATGTGGTTCAATGAGATGAAAATAATTTTTGGTGAATAGTAACTTCTTACTTTTTTTTACCACGGTAAAAAGTAAATAGGGTAATTAAGGGTAAAGATGATATTATTATTACCCTAACACATGTTCTAATTCTTTTGGATAAGTGTAATTCGACCAAAAACAAACTTAGGAATAAAATATGACCATTTAGGCCCACTTGGATTAGATTAGGACATTTATTATTAATTTATTTAAAGAAGGGTTAAAAGAGTTAAAATCAATGTTTATTTACTAAAACATTTTTAATATGGGGTTATACATAAGATAAATTCGACTATAAATATTCATTATAAAGATAAAATGATTTCCTACATCATGGTATTTTATTTTCAATTTTTAGACATTAAATAATTTAATTTATTTATGACACAATGATGATGCAGTAATTATCTTAATAATGAAATATTGACATAATTGATGTTATAAACACAAAAATAAATGTAATTTGATACTTTTTATGAATTAAACTAATTTTCTAGGTTACTATGATATATTAGTGTTGATTTAATCAACTTGGTTCGAACATATAATTCTGTTATGACTTTCAAAAAAATCATATATCAAATAGTGTCAAAATTGACACAAAATAGTTTTTAAAAAAAATATTATATTATTAATTGTTATTTTATTCATAAAAATCTAAGTATCGGCCAAATGACTTAGATAAGGATATATATAATAATAATAAACAATTTGGGGTTCTTTTGGCATGTTATAGTAAGTGTATTAACCATATAGTGTAAGAAAACAAAAAGACACGGTAAAAGTTAAATTATTTAACTTAGAGTTAAATCTAATTGATAAGGTTAAAATAATAACCTAAACTTGTCTAAATCCTATTGGTTGATAGTATTTCGACCCATCCCCACTTTAGCTTCGAAATAAGACCCTTTGGAACCATTATAAACCGATTTTGACTTTAATATAAAATAATATTTTGAGATATTCCTAAGGTGCCCCTCTCCTCCCTTATAAAAGGACACCTCCTCCCCCTCCCCCTCACACCAATTTGAGCACTCAAGATCGGCCAACCCCTGCCAAAATACCTTTTCCACTTCCCTATAATAATCCTATAGGTCCTGGTCTTCTTCAAAGACCAATCTTAGTTCCCTAAGTTGAGGATTCAAAGAGGCGTTTCAAAGAAGAGGTAATATCCATTACCGATCTTTTCAATTTCTTTCTTCTTCAACTTATTCTTCTTTAGTTGTTTCATGAAAAAGTAATAACATCAGAATTACTTACATACTGATATGTTATTATAAATATGATACAACCCTAATTCACCTTCTATCCATCCTACAGAAAAATGAAATCACCGCGCGTGCGTACGTACGGAATACCGTCTCCACGCCGTGGTGTAATCTATTTTCCACCACCACCTTACTTGGATGGGTAAAATGGTGTAAATAATAACTATATATGATTATTATAAAGTGATATTGATACTGAAATAGTATACATACACTTAAACACAAGTTCACGAACATGAGAACGATATCATCGCTCGTGCGTACGTACGGACTACCGTCTCCACGACGCGATGAGATTCATTCTCAATGATTAACCATTCATGAATGATTATAAAGTATATATAATAAGTACTAATGAAATATATGACATAATAATGATACTGGATTTATGTAAATTTATATGTATGTCATCTACTTAATTCCATTCACTTCAATAAGGAAACGAAAACAGCATTCATTCGTACGTACGGACTACCGTCTCCATGAACGGTGTATTTCATTCCATTTATCGGTATTATATATATATATATATTCTGAAAATATATTATATATAAATCATGTTTTACATTCTGGATATAAGTAATCATGATCCAAGTAATCATATTAATAATTACAAGTTAAAAACACGAACGACAAATGAGACGATTTTACCCAAAACGCTACTTTAACATGAATTTACAAAAGAACAGGTAATATAAAGTCATAAGTGGACCATATATGATATAATAACAATGAATATGATTCTAGAATAAGTCAATAACATGATTTAAATCATTATACAGGAGGTTCGGACACTTACAAAGCAAGTCGGACCTAAGGTAAGGGAAACATCACAACCTCATTTTTTATCCGAGATTGTTTATACTTTGGCATTTACTGGGGTGTATTTTATCATCCACACCCATGTTCCCTAAATATGTAATATTGTTTCCATCCACTTACATAAGTTTAAATCCAATTTTACCCTTCGGTGAATTTTTAGTAAAGAATATGAAAGGAATCTTTTGTCGTTTTTTCGTACGAGGTACTTTTTGACTTTTCCGACAAAGGTACGAAGAATGTTTTTTAACTTATATGGAATGAATGGATTTTTAGAAACATTATTTCCAAGAAGCTTACTTTACAAGTTTTCAAGTTTATTTTTAATCAACTTCTTTTAGTTTATAATTGTATGACATGTTAAGAAAAGAAAAGTGTTTTTGGAGAAGAAAAGATATTTTCCTCAAGAATGGAGTTCAAGTATTTTTATCAAAATTATTTTCCATCTAAGATAATATAAGGTTCTGTTTTTATCCCTATTATTACATTGATTTGATTATGTTTTGAGGGAATTATTTTTATGAAGTCATTTACCTTTTATGATTTGTTTTATGATGTCATGATGTTTTAAGAATCCCATTTTTGTTACATGTGTTTTGCGATGATGTATGATTTATGATTATGTGGCACACATAAGAAAGGATTCATTATAAGATGGGTGGGACCTATATCTCCCTCCAATGCATTGGGTAATGATTTTATATCTCATGAGATAGACATGGCTGGAATGGTAGGTTATACCGGTTCAGTGAAACAGGACTGAAACGAGGGTTACTCGATTCAGAAAGGGACTTTGTCTACTAAGATAGTCTTGGCAATGAGTCTTGACTAACACGAAATGATTCTCTATGATTATGTGTGAATGCCACAAAGTTTATGTTTTATGTTATGATTATTTTGATTACATTTCACTACCATGATTTATCCCATGTTATGAAATTATGCTCTCTTTTGCAGGTTAAGATTTCCAAAATGGTATGTTCTTATGAATATGATGTGATTGATATTTCTTTTGTTTACCTTTACTGAGCATTTGAGCTCACCCTTTTATGTTTTCTTTCCCCCAGGATATAAAGAAAGGTTTTAGATATAAAAAAAAGAGGATCTTTATGGGAGATGTTGAAGATCTTTCACCAGGATTAGAAGATTATATTCCGAGTTTCCAAAGACACTAAACTATTACGATCCTTGTGTGTGTATTTTTGTTGTGTACTAAGTATTCCTCAAATGTAATGTAATGTCAATGTACGTCAAGTTTCAGGTCTCTACAACGTCACACCCAATATTGTGTGAGAGGAAACTGTCTCCCTCCTTCATATCCAATTGGACATCGATGTGCCCACAAAAAATGGTTCAAGGATATATGAAAGAAATGATTATACGAGGATTCACTACTACAAAACTCACACAAAAGAGTGATATCTTTTATTAGCATTTTTATTTTTCACTAAATATGGAAAACCATTGTCAATGCTTTTATAACACTGATAAAGGGTTTCCCAACACGACTTCCTCCAAAATTAGATTTATCATTTGACATGGAAACATTTTATTAGATTGTGAGTTTTGATATCACAACATTCCATGACTATGGGGGATTGACACCTGTATATAGCTTCTAACAAACAAATCGTCTCCTCTAGGCGCTACCCCACCTACCAGTCGGCATAGCCGACACATCTATAGGTGGTCTCACATCCAATCATCCAAGATAGCCCAATCGATCAAGATTTTATTCAACAATTGTATTATATTTTCCAATAAAAAAATAAATAAAAAAAATAAAAAAAATTAAAAAAATTGAAATAATTAATAAAAAATATAAAAATAAATAAATTAAAAAAATATTAAAAACTTCATTAAAGACATACTTATTTATAAAAGCAATGAAATTTAATGTGTAAATTTATACATAAATTATAAACAGTAATTATTAGAATATATTTTATATAAATATTTAAAATGAATAAATTTAATTATTAAATAAATAAAAATGAAAAATTAATAAATTTAAAAAATATTAAATTTCTTATTAATGAAACAAATATTATTAATAATTAATAAAATATATATATATATATATATATTGAAAATGTTAATTAATCGTATATATCAAATCTGAATATATAAATTGAATAAAATGTAATAGATAAAAATATATTTTTTTCTTATACATTTTTTATTTTTTGACAATCTATTCATCTTTTAATTTAATTTCATGTATTTTTAACATGTATTCATTTAATATTATTTATTCGTAGATAACATTAATGATTGTTTACATTTTTTTATAATTTAATGATTTTAAATGTTTATTTGTTTAATTTTTTTGAAATTTATTCATTTGTAAAGATTTTATAATAATTATTCATTAATATAGTTAATATTTTTAATACATAAACATACTAATATATACATATATGTCAATATATAAAATATTTAATTATATATAATTTATATAATTCAAAATAAGTTTATTTACAATAAATAAGTCATATATTTAGTGAAATATGTTATATAATTAAAAACATTGACAAATTTGATTGATTAGTGGACATTTAATTAAATGCAGTTTTTTTCAACTTAAAATATATTTAACACATGTAACATTTATTTCACGCATACATATATGTAATCAGTTCATTTACATATACAATATACACACATAATATATGTGAAATTTAATGATTTTTAATATAAATTTTAGAATTTCATTTCTTAAAAAAAATATGTTTAATATATATAAGTTTTCTAATAGGTAAATTTTATTTTATATTTATATATTTATTAAATATATAATATTTATTACTTTAAAATATTTTTCAAATTTATTCATTTTCATTATTTTTAATCATAAATAATATTAATCATGTTTAAATAACTTTCAAATTTATTCATTTTCGAATTTTCATTTTTTAATATTTTTATAATTTTATCCATATTTAATATTTATTTATACATGCATATTCATTAACATTGTATTTTTCTTAATATTGTTGTAATTTATATAATTAATATGTATTTAATTTCATTTTCCATATGTGTTTATAAATATTCATTTCATAATTTTTTTAAATAATATATATAATTAATAAAACATATTAATTTTTAAAGTTATTCATTTATTTAATTTCTATTTCATTAACATCCATTCCATATTATATAATTTATTAGTTCAATTTAATTTATATAAAAATTATGGTACATAACTATATATTCAAACAATAATTTCACACTTACATTTACATAATCAATGAAATTTTATATAGAAACACACACAAAAAAGTATAATTTTTAGTCTCTTAACTCTGAGAGGATGATTCCTAGGGTTTCTTAGGGTTTGGGGCTCTGATGGATTCCCCAGAATGGAGGTGATTTTTAGGTGAGGTAGTTAGCATGTTTCTATTTGAGATCCCTATCCAATCGAGGCTTCTATACTTGTGAGTCTGAAATCCTTGAGTTTCTATAGGTTTGGAATCTTTCTACCAATATTGAGGTGATCCTCACATGGACCATAAAAAGTTGAATTTTTGGATCATCCCCTTTGTGTTCCACCCTGCTTCATGGAGAACAATCTAATTTCACAATGGATGACTATTTTGTTCGTAGAAAATAAAAATCAAATATGATTGATGTTATGGGTGGTGATGTGATCTTATTAAAAAGAATATATCTTTCATTTGATGGTGAAACTTTTTTCCCATCATCTAAATAAGAAAAACATGTCTAATAACACAATACAAACATTATGTTGATTGGATGATGGAGTGGAAATAAGTGTGTCACAACCTATCCATGTGGGGCCCGTTCCGTGACCACCCCAAGCCTCGCTCTGATAGGCTAGGGGATGGCTACTAGCACTGAGAAGGCATATCTCACAAATGGGAGGCCTAGACTAAGTACATGTACACACTCACACGTGCCTCAAAGACTACAAAGCTAAATGTAAGGGGAAAACACTGACCACCATGCATGAAAACCACTAAATGTAAAAGTAATTCAACTAGAGTGAAACTAGAATATGAAGTGCAGTACTGCCAGTCGGGGCCAGAATACAAGCTCATAATTAAACAAAACAACAAAGACTGACATGTGAATTAGGGTACTGAAGCTATACTAGAAAACTTTCAGAAACGCTTCAGCCCATCTTATCTAAAAAGGCACTGTCTATCCCTAGCCTTGGTCCTGCTCCACCTAGAGCACCATTAATGCGTCAATTATCTTCACAAGACATGAAATGTGTAGGAAAATCCTATATAGGTGTGAGTAAAGAAATACTCAGTAAGACATCCCAAAACCCCAAAGGATGAACCACAATAGAATGAAAATTTATCTCTCCAATGATAGATGCCCATACATATACTATGGATATCCAAATATACTCATAATCAGCCATGAGGGATGAGAGGGCGGTCACAACCACATGTCAGTCAAAAGACTCTTCTAGCATGAGCACCACCCAATGAAGAAAAATCGTATCCAGGGTCATGATATACCAATAAGGGATTATGAAGAATACCATAAACCCAATCCATGTTACCCCACACCACAGGGGATTTTCAGTGAATACCAAGAACCCTATAGTGCGGCTCATAGCGTAGGGTATTTTGATAAATACCATGAACCATATAATATGGCCAACTAAATGGAGGATTAACGCCATGAGATTGGGGGTCACATTAATACCCAAAGAACTAAATCCAGGGAGATATAGTATCACTACCATCTCAATGGATATTTACAACTCTATCAAGGGCGCATAACTTAAGGGGGTCTCCATGAAATGTCTTACCTACCCCTCTTATGAATAACCAAGGAGAACTCCAAACGTATAATGGACATTCCTAACAACCTAGAAAGTCTTCTCAAAAGTTCCACCAAGCCATACCTCCCTGATGGAGTGTGCCGGTCATCACCTCCCGAGACACAGTGGGCACCGCATCCCACCCACGGTGGGTGACCCATCCCACATAAAGTGTGAGCCGCGTCCCACTCGTGGTGGTCTCCACATCCCACCCGTAGCGAGCACTACGTCAAACCCGCGGCCGTTGCCACAGGTCTTCATCACGGTCTGAATGGACCATGAACTCCAGTCGCATCCCACCAAACCATCCCAGACACAACAACCCACTGCATCCATCTGGGTCACATGGTTGACTCGACCAACCATTGTTTTAGCACACACCCATGTCCCGAGATGCAAGTCGAATCCCTCCCATTGAAACGAATTCCACCTCCTATGCTGCACTGGAATGAATCCACCTGCATGACCATTCGTAGGCCACTGGACACACTCCAATGGCCTGTTCTTTGATGTGGAAGAAGTTACAGGATCCTCAGGCCCCATTCTTCTTCTCATAGGGTTTGAATCCTTATTACGATATGTCACGGTGCAATGCCATTTGAGTGATGATACCTCCCACACTGTGTCGATTCATTTGACACCACCTTCATTTCACCTCTTTCATGTCGTGTCCAATCATGATCAAATAAGTCAATTCACATCACCATGAAATAGGTGTGCATCATTCGATCATTCATCAACATATGAAGATCATTATGAACGTGTGTGAGAAATCCCAAATAAACCAACCAAGTACTGAACCTCGACAATTTGTTAGTTTTGGTATCAATCCAATTTGTTAAAAGGATCAAGAAAATGATGAAAAAACTAGGAATCAATCAAACAATCATCAATCCCCAATAAAACCCATAATGTCAAACCCATCCGAAACGATACGCATGATCCACGAATCAATTATTTTTTCAATCATTTCATATTCTACGTAGGAATTAAAATATGGGGGAGGATTGAATTTAAAAAACTACCCCTACCAATGGGATTGGATTAGTTAGTGAGGAACATTCATATTCATCATTCTTCTACCCATCGTCGAGAAATCTCAATCCTTGAGTCATCATTAATTTCTTGCTAATGCCTCCTCCAAAGGATTACTCTACCTAGAGCTCTCAAGAATGATGTCAGGGTTAAAAATTGTAACAATAGATCCATTCATATGGGTTTAATAAAAGGAGATAGAATATATTTCATGATGAAAATATTTTTATTAAAATATTTATTGATGGTTACGTCCAAAATATAACTTTTTCATCTTTCCCATGCTGGATGATGTGAGAACCTGCCTAAGGTAATGCCGTTGTTCCAGACACAATTCTGCCCTCATATTTTCTGTCCAAGAACACATTTGGGAGCTATAAAAAATAAATTTTATCCATCGAGCATTTTTAATATAAATACATAACTTTATTAAAAAAATTATTTTAAGAACACCTATCCTCATAATCTCATGTTGTCTCAGTGCGCTGTCTCATTTTTTCCAATAAATTTATTAAAATAAATTGGAGATAAATATGAGTCATTAAATTCCACCACCTTAGGTATTTACGCCCCCAAAATCTAAAACTAGTTCTTCTTAACAATAAGATCTATGTTGAGAACGCATCAGACCATCCCTCTTCCCGGTGGCCTCCTAAAGGTTCCCATGATTCCACTGAACTTCTACTAGAGAAATTGATGTTCCATGAAGGGTTGGATCCTATCGATCCTAGATCTCCACCAAGAACTCCACAAAGGATTCTCCATCATCAATTTCTAGCTCCTTCAAGTCGATAATTTGTGATGTTTCATGCTCATACCACCTCATCTACGTGACCTGAAAGACATTATGCACCCAGTTGAAACTATGGGGGAAGAGCTACGTAGTATGACCCCTCGCTAACCCTAATCAGAATATGAAATGGTTCAATAAACATCGAGGACAACTTGATGCTCTAACCAAATATCCTCAATTCCCATTTAAGTGACACCGAAAGGAAGAAATAGGCTCACTCCCTAAAATCCATGGGCCTCAATCTCCTAGTATCATAAGACTTGTTCTAGCTCTGAGTAGACCCCATCCACTGATGGATAACCTGAACCATCTCATGGTAGCTCTCACCAACTATAGGTCCACATGTGATGACTCCCCTGGGACAATCTAGCGTAACAGTGATCTGCAAGGACACCCATACAAGGACTCAAACAGATCTATGATAATAGTGCATTGGTAGCTGTTTTTGTAGAAAAATCGACTAGAGGTATGTGATCCTCCCAAATATGAGAAAAAGTCCAACATGCAGGCATGAATAATGTACTCAATCACCAGGATGAGCCTCTCAGTCTGACCATCCATCTAGTGATCAAATTTCGTGCTTAGCCACAACTGAATCTCAGAAGCCTCTTCTGAATCCTTAGACAAGTGGGAATTGATATGAGCATCATAGTATGAAATGATCACTAATGTAAAAACATTAAGTCAAACTATCTCATCGAGTTAGAGGAGCCCCAGGCTCTCTATGGAAATCTTCTCTTGGATAGGCAAGAAGATGGTTGACTTGGTGAGTCTGTCAAGGATAACCTAGATAGTATCATTTCCAATGGAAGTGTGTGGTCAACCCATAACGAAGTCCATCGATATCCTATCCCATATCAAACTTCTAACCTATAGTGACAGAATCAAGCCTCTGGGAACCTAGTGCTCTTCATTCAATTACTGAAAATTGAGTCACTGAGAAATGAACTCTTCCACTACCTTCTTCCTCCTTGGACACCAGAACTGGCATTGAAGATCATGGTACATCGCTGCCACTCATGAATGTATCAATAGGGGGGATGTGTGAAACTCCCTTAGGGCATCCTCCTACAACTCCGCTGACACAAAGGTTTACCCTTTTACGATAATTAGATGCTCCCAAGCTATTTAATATCAATCAGGGGCCATCCTTGAGGATAAGTGTTCATGTAGGCCCTTGCCATCAACATCACCAAGTCATGCATTCTGAATCACTATAAGAGTGGAGGGGATAAATCCATCGACTGATGGAAAAATTCACCATATTCATCCAAAGTTGGTATATATTATGCAACCAACTCCCCGGACACATTACTCAGCAACTATAAGCTAGAACTCCTACTGATCATGTCATCCATCATGTCCCCCCTCCCAGGAGTATTAAAAATATTGATGTCATAATCTAGGAGGAACTCTATCCACCACATCTGTCAGAAACTCAGGTCCCTCTAAGAAAAGAAACAATTTACACTGCTATGTTCTGAGGGTATGGTAAACCACTACTCAAGAAAATTATGATGGTGTTGGGCACCCATTTTAGCCTCCCCCTCCTAGGTTCTCGCATGGAGGTTCCTGTGCTTCCACAGAATGCATACTAAGGGAATAAACCTCCCACTAAGGGTCTGCTCTTCTCAATCCTTGATCACTACTAGGAAATCCAAAAATGTCAACCCATCATCAATTTCTAGAACTCCTCAGTCAATAATGTGAGATGGTTCATGCACATACCCCCTTAGCGGTGACATGTGAAAGACATCATGCACCTAGTGCAGCTGTAGGGTCAGAGCTAAGCGGTATGAAACATCAAAAACTCTTATTAGTATATAAAAGGGGATGATGAACCTCAGGGACCACTTGAATCCTCTGAAAAATTTCTACAAAACCCATTGAGGCATTTCTAGAAGGAATACATGGTCTCCACCAATAATATCCAAGAGCATCTGTCTCCTATCACCAAAATTCTTTTTCCGGCTCTATACTGTAGTAATCTGCTCCTAATTACCTAAACCATCTCATGGTAGCAGAAACTCTCTCTAGGCCCACAAGTGCTGACTCCCCTAGTCCAGTCCATCATAACCATGTTCTAAATGGTCACACATATAAGGCCTTGAACAGTTCCATGTCAATGGTGATGTGTTAGCTATTGTTGTACGAAAACTCTACTCATGGTATGTGGGCCTCCCAAATGTGATCAATGTCTATGATGTTGGCCTGAATCAAGTCCTCAAGAACCTGGATGTTCCTCTTCGTATGAACATTCATCTGGGGATGAAAAGATGTGATCAGCCACAACTGAATCCCAAAAGCCTTATACAAACCCTTCCATAGCTGGGAAGTGAAACAAGTATATCTGTTTGATATGATTGTTGTAGGAACCCCGTGAAGCTGAACTATCTCCTAGATATACATGCATCCAGGGATCTCTATTGAAATCTACTCCAAGATAAGTAGGAATTGAGATAACTTAGTGAGTTCAACAATGATCACCCATATAATATCATGTCCCCTAGATGTCGGTGGTAAACCCATCCCAAAGCACATTGATATCCCATACCACATGCACTCTAGTACCTTAAGTGGATGAGTCGTTATTACTAGAACCTGGTTCACATCATTCACTTTCCAAAAAGTGAGGCACCAATAAATGAACTCTACCACAAACTTCTTGATCCGTGGCTACTAGAAATGGCATCAAAGATCCTGGTATATCATTTATACTCTTGGATTTACCACTAGGGGGGATGTGTGAAACTCACTCAGGACCTCCTCCTGTAATTCCATTGGCACAAAAATTCACCCTTTGAAGAGAATTAAATTCTCCACCACCTATTGGTAATCAATCAAGGGCCAACCTTGAGGATAGATGTGTACATCAACTCTCGCGGTCGACATCGCCAATCTATGCCTCCCTGACTCGTTATAATATTGGAAGAGATACATCCCTAAACTGAAGAAAAACTACTCCATATTCATCCACAAAGGATATCTTTTGGGCATCCAATGCCTCTGACACCTCACTCACAAACTGCAAGCTAGACCTTCGGTTGAGCCGGTCCGCCACCACGTTCCCCTTTCAAATAGTATAGACAATCCCGAAGTTGTAATCCTATATGTACTCTCTCCATAGCCTCTATCTCAAATTTAGGTCCCTCTATGAAAATTAATTCATATGGGTCTTATGGTCAGAGTAGACGGTAAACCGCTCCCCATTACTTAATTCCATGAAATCATCAAAGCAAAGAGCACTGCTACCATTTCAAGATCATTGGTCACATGGGTTTTCTTACAGTACATTATATGGTGTAAATAATAGGAATTAATAGCATGACCATACATTAGAAAACATCCGAGTCTTTTCTATGATGATTCACAGAAGACCACAAACCCAACACCCTCTCCTGGTAGCCTCAAGATGGGAGAACTCTTTATCCTTCGCCTCAACTTCTGGAAACACTACTAGAATTTTTCTGTCCACACAAAGGGCTATGCCTTCCAGGTCAAGGACATAAATGGTGTTGATACCCTAGTAAATTTGGAAATAAAAATATTTTAGTAAAAATCCAACCCTATGAAACAGTATACCTTCTTCATACTCCTGGGAGGTTCCCAAGAAAGCCCCACCTCAATCATTGCTAGATCCACCAGAACACCAGCCTCCAAAATGACATGTCCCCGAAAGTAGTCCACACAAATCAAGAATTGACACTTCAAGAGATTCAAATAATGTTGGTGCTCTGGAAGTGTATCCAGGACCATCCTCAGGTGTATCATGTTTTCCTCCTCAGTTGCTAAGTACACTAGAATTTCATCAATGATGACTATGAAAAAAAGTTCAAGGCATGGATGGAAGATCATGTTCATGAGTCCCATGAACATGGAATGGGTGTTTTTTATTTGAAATGGAATATCCAAGTACTATTAGTGGCCATACCGACACCAAAAAACTGTCTTCGGTACATCCTCATCCCATACATGAAGTCGATGATAGCTTGATCTGAGGTGTATATTCGATAACCACCCCTCTCCATTCACTTTCTCGAAGAGGTCATCAATTCTCAGAAGTGTATATTTGTTCTTCAAGGTCACCTGGTTTATGTTACTAAACTACACACATAGCCTCAAACTATTATATTACTTATTGTGAAACAAAACTGGGGCATTCCAAGGTGAGAGGCTAGTCCTCATCAATCCCTTCCACTAGAAATCCATCAGTTGTACCCTCAACCAAAATGCTCTATGGGAGCCATATGATATGTAGGTGTTGATATTGCTGTCGTTATAGGGTAAAAATAGATTAAAATGTTAAACTCCCTATGAGGAGGTGATCAAGAAACATCCTTGGGGATGATTACCACATACACGTCCACCACTACAAAAAACTAGGGTATTCCCTCCTCCACCACACCAAGGAAGAGGCTAGACCACTAACGTGTAATTGGTTTCACCCTCCCATGAGAAATCCCATCCTGCACAACATGCATCTCCCTTTCACTGGTAATGGAAAATATGGTCCCATCTATACGGACACACCCAACACTATGACTAAAACAATCAATCAAATAATATGATTTTGTTAACTATTCCATACCCAGAATGACTTCATAATGCCTCAATGCAGCTAATAAAAGATCCCAACCGAATCTATCACCTCCAAGAGTAAGCTCACACATATGGAACCAGTGTATGATCAACGAATCCCCTCCCGTAGGAGTCTGTAAATGTAATGATCAAGACAATGGCTCCACTAGAATATCTGAGCTCCGAACAAGGTCCATAGAAAAGAAAGAGAGACTAGAATATGCGACTTTATGAACTGCATATAGGGTGTAGAAGACATAGATCATATCTCTAATCATTTATGGAGCATTGGGATTAGAAGCCTCCATCACCTGATGATTTAAACGCCCCTTTCCACCAGCTCTCAGATCCTGTGGTTGACCACTCAGGGGTAGTGGTGGTAGTACCTTGAACCTCCATCCCCCAATAGCTGCTCTACATACTCCACTACCACCTTTTCCTCCTTGTGGATGACCCTTCTTGATCCTCATCCTCAACCATGGTAGTCCCTCTACCATCCATTAATCTTCTATTGGACATGTTGGGAAATCCCAAGCCGAGTGTCCCCAACTGCCACACATGAAACATAATATATTCTTCTTATATCCAACACTTCTCTAAGAGCCTCAGAACCCAAATCTAGTATCTTGGGACTATATCCTAAAGGACCTAACCCACTTGGGCACCTTCATCTGTCACCTGCTTCCCAATACAAAAGAATCTCCCACATGATGTCTGTTGTAAGCTCCCACCAATAGTTCCTACTCCGCCATAAAACTCTGCATGATCAGAGCTCACTCCAAAATTCCAGCATGAGTGGAGATGCTGAGAGTTACCAAGAACACCCTGATCTCTCGATGTATTCTCTTCTCAAATCCTGATCCCTGATGAACAAGTCTCATACCAGGTCTATGAAGAAGCAAGAAATCTCAATAAACCTCTCCGTGTACACTGCTGTTGTCATTCTACACTACTATATGTTTAGGAGATCATATATGCATATAGAGCGCAAGGTTACCATAAAAAACTCTTCCATGAAAAGAATCATGAGTTCATCCCATGAGAGTATCATCTTGTCATTCATATGGATCCTTAAGCTCCACCATCGTCCTGATGATCCCTATAGAACGGTCACATATAAGGCTTCCATCTGATAGGGTGATGTCCTCACAAGGCAGAAGGCATGTGTAACTACCTATAGCAAATCCTAAACTATTTGTGGGTCTTTATCACCCTAGAATGTGGTTGGTCGTTATCGCTGGAACTCATGCAATGCAGTCAGACTACATGAATCCTCTACTATTAGCGCCAATAGAAACTACTACTGAACATGAGGTACTACAGTAGGAAGACCACCTAGGGGTTTCATGTTTGGCAACGACCCCATCACTGACACCTCAGCACTAAGAAGATTATCCTCATGATCATGCATTAGGATCCGATATGGCTATCTATGTGTAGGCATCCTGAAACAATTAATGATGAACCATGGTCAAAAGAGTATATCTAGAGAGATCACTCTTTTAGGACATGGAAAACACAAACCATTAATATATGATTCATATTCCATTTATTTTCCTATAACCAGTGTTTTCATGCACCAAATTGAAAATCATGTTTCTAGAGACCTTGTGTATGGATATGTCAGCATACGCCCCAACACTAGATTCCATGTCTAGAAATCCATACTTGAAATAGTTAGAACCATTTCCCCAAACCAATCTCATTGACTCCCAATCCCAATGTAGAATTGATACCCACCTCTGATACCACTCTATCCCCCATGTCCGCCTCTGATAGGTCCGGGGATGGCGACTAGGGACAATAAGGCATATCATACAATTGAGAGTCCATAGAAAAAGTACGTGTATATACGAACATGCATCAAATCCCACAAAGATAAAAGAAAGGGTAGAACACCAACCACCACACATACAAACCACTAAACCAAAACATTTATACAACCAGAGTGAAACTTAAAAGTAATGTGTATTACTGGAAATTGGGGCCTAAATAAATGTCCAAAAATAATGAACACTACAAAGTCCGAAATGCTAATGAGGATATTGAAACTATATTAGAAAACTATCGGAAACTCCTCGGCCTGTTTGATATCACAAGGCACCGTCTGGTCCTAGACCTAGTCCTACTCCACCTAAAACTATTTCAAAGCATCAGTCGTCTGTACAAGGCATGACATGGGTGGTAAATGCCCATGAAGGGGTGAGACTTACAATATTCAATTGGAAACCCTGAAACCACAATGGAAGAACCAAAAAAGAATGCACAATCATATCCAAATAGATATAAACCTATACATATACCAAGGATATCAATGTATACACATAATCAACCTAAGGGAAGAGAGGGTAAGTCACAGCCACATGTTGGTCACAAGACTCCACTAGCACAGTCCCCACCCAATGAATAAAAAGATGATCAAGGGTCATGATATATATAGAGGATTCAAAAGATGATTGTGATCCCAATTCTTGTTAACCCTCACCATAGGAGATTCTTTAAGAATACCATCGACCCTGTGATATGGCTTGTAGAATAGGGAATTCTGAAGAATACTTCATACCCTATGAAACGACCAACTAGTTGGAGGATTAACTCTCTACACTTGTATGTCACATCAATACCCAATGAAATCCATCCGGGGTGACAAAGTATCACTCCAATCCCATGGAGGGTTTTAAATTCTATCTGAGACTCCTCTCTCATGGGGATTTCAATGCAATGTCATACCGAACCCTCAAGGTATGTACCAAGTGGGAACTCCAAAATTATACTAGTATTCTCTAACAAACCAACAAGCCATCTCAAAAGGTCCACCTCTTTGTGGGGTTTTCAATTCCAAAAATGGCTCATCAATCAAACATAAAGTTTGAATGTAATTTTCTTTTTTGTAAAAATGGTCTGGTTGGGTCTATGTTCAGTTCGACCCAATCGGACCAACTCGACCAGTCATGGGTTCTCCTAACCCAATTCAATGATTCTGACCCGACCCGATGGGTTGACCCGGCACATTGGGCCTAGCTCGGACTAGATGGGTCCAACCTGGCCCACTATAATGGTCTGGTGTGCTGCACCATCTTGGACTGAGGTGCTAGGCCCATCCCGTGGCCGACCCACCAATCAAACCCAACCAATTAGAGAAGGCCATTATTCTCTTCCCAACACATGATGGTCATCACATCCCAAACATGAACGTTGTTGTGTGTCGCCACCGTGATTCAGTTTGACCGTAGACTTTATCCACGTGGTAAGGCTCTCCATCTGCATCCCATTGAACTGCCCTGGATGTGTCAACACATCGCATCCCTCCATGTCTTGCGGATGGCTCAACCGACCGCTATTTCTGCATGATACCATATTCTAACCCATGTGCCCATCCCAACCCACTATAACAAGAATCTGTGTATACCACCAGTTTTGGAGAACCCATACATTTGGACACACCTCCAAAGATTACCGCCTATGTCTCACCAGTACGTGGCCACCTATGGCACTAATAGGACCTTCCACGGGCCACTAGACGTGCTCTGGTGGTCCATTATTTGATCAGAAGTGGTTTCAGTGTCCTTGGGCCGTGTTCTTCATCACCTAGGGTTTGAATAGTCATTGAAATCCACCGTTGTGAAATTTCATTCATGTGAAGATACACCCCACACCGCCTTGAACCATTCGCCACCACCGTCATCACATCGTTGTTGTGTTGTGTCCAATCCTAATCCAAGAAATCTGATCGATGTGACATGAAATGATTATGCAACAATATATTGGTTTTCAACCAATAGAGAACATGAATAACCTATGGGAGAAAATCATAATAAGAAACCCGAGGATTGAACCTCAAAGATTTGTTCACTCCAGCCATGATTCGATACATTAAAAGGATTAAGAAAATGATGAAAAAATTGGAATCAATCAAATGACCATCAGTCCCCATTAAACTCTTTGAGGTGAATTACAACCTGTAATGATACACACGATCCGTGAATTGATCCATTCATCAGTCGATTCATGTTTATCATAGGAATTCAATGACTGGTAAAGGATGGAATCTAAATAATAACACCAGCCTTAGGGATTTGATCGATCGATGAAGAGTGTTCACGTTCATCCTTATTCAACCCATCATCGAGAAATAAATATCCTTGAGTCCACATTCATTGCATTTCAATGCCTCCTCTTAAGGATTCCTCTAAACAAAGCTCTCAAGAAAGATCCCCGAGTAATGAATTGTAACCCTACACCTTTTCCTCAGGGTTTAATAAAAGGTAATATAATCCATCGCATCATGAAAATATTTTAAATAAATATTTAATGATGGTTATATAAAAAATCAATCTTCTTTGTCTAGCCCATTCTAGATGATGTCAAGCCCTACCTAACATAAAGTTGTTGTTTTCGATGCGACGGTGCCATCAGATTTTCGATCCAAGAACCTTTTTGGGAGTTATAAAAAATAAACGTTAGCCTATAAGAATTTTTAATTTAGAAACTGATCATTATTATAAAAATTATTCCTAGAATATCAGGCATCATAATCTCATATCGTCTTAGAGTACATGGTCATTTTCCCCAATTATTTTATTGAAATAAATGGGAGAAAAATTGGAGTCATTACAAATGGAAATCAAATCAAAAATTTAGGTCATAGAATTTTTAATGAGGGATATATATAAAGGGTGGTATAAAGAAAACAAAAGTTCTTGGAAAACTAGAATATCCTATTAGAAAATATCAATAATGAAACAGAAACATCAAAGATATCCTTTGAAAAATATCCCTTCTGGATTCATCTGAATGGGATCACCTTCAATGGAAAATCTGAATGGTACATGAAGGATATTAGAATCTAGTTTGGAGAATTTATTAATTAGGATATTTCTAATCCCATCCATTAGGGACCTAATGTCAATATAAGGGTGATGGTGGAGGAAAAACAACCACTTATGAGGGGGGGGGGGTTTCTCTTAATTGATATCTCAAACATATGGATATCCTTTTAACATGAGAAGCTTCTTAAATTTTGTTTATTTTGTAGAATTCTAAACCATTTAGAGAGTGAATTCACCACAATGGTGTCTAATGTGGATGTAAAATTCATCAGGAAATATGGGTCATGGTTAATGGATAATAATATGAGGTTACTCATTGTGACATATTCAGTGAAAGAAAATTATAAAGATAAACTATCAATAGAGACGATCTATCATTCCACAACTATTAAGGATAAAGTGTTAATATTATGTCCACCCACTTTTTTCTCAGAGTCTATTTTTCATCTATAGATGAGGAAGTAAGAATACCATATTTATAATGACCTTCCATTAGTTCCATATATTATTGTTGGATTATATGTTCTCAAAATCAGGTCATAGTCACTCACCCTACATCTCCACTTTTTGTTTCCATCGAGAAGTCTATCCACCCCCACCCTGATATTGATGTCCTAGAACCCTTAGGACTAGGTTTCGCCATTATTTTATGTCAAAATTACTAATACAACAATCATCTGAAGATTCTTATGAATCTATTCAATTTGTCCCAAAAAAGTATTGACTATAGAGGTGGTTACATAGATCAAAATCTATACCAGAGTTCCATTTTTTGGATTACAATGGTAGTAAGAGATCATCAAAGTACCTTATCTGTTTTGATCATTATTAGAACTTTTAGAAGGCTCTGGGGGATGGTTTCGACCATAATGAGGTGGGGTCATAGGCTAGAAAAATCCACTCAGTCCTACCCCATTAAAATAACATTCTAGAAATGTCGTGGGATTGGAAACCCATGTATAGTTCAGATGCTCCACATTTGTTTTGATAAAAATTTACATGACATTATTTAGTCCCAAAAAATTCTTGAAAATAAGGAAATTACTTGAATTTAATCCAAGTTGGGATTTAAGCACTATTTTTAATCTCTAGTCATGGTCATTTTGGAAGCCTCTATCGTCTTTGGAAATAGGGCCTTGATGTTATGATTATGAGTTTTTCTAAAAACCATATTACAACTTGTACCCACATTTTGGTTATCCTTAATGGGGATTTTGGGTTTCTATGGATATCCTCATTAGGGGGGAAATGGAGATCAAGGGATATACTGAAACTAGCTTGTTTGGTTCTCTTAGTCCCAATCATGATTAGTTGAGACATTACCAGAATAGTTTACTAAGAGGGAATGAGAATGTGTTCTATGAGATCCTTTAATTTTATGCTCAATAATTTTAAGTAACATAAAGTGGTGGTTCTTAGATTCACCTGGTTCAGGGGGGATGTTTGATTTCTCTCATGTAGTGTAATGTTTGGATGGGTTTGTTGGCTCTAGTGAGTGGCTGAACATATTCCAAAACTTTATTGCCTCCCAAATACCCCTAAATTATTAGATCCCTATCAAATATTCCATAACTTATTCCCCATATCCAAGAATAGACACCATGATATGTAATTTAGATTTTGAAGTCAATGGATATATGATAAGAAGTATGAATGGGTTAATTATAAATGATGGAATACAAATGGATCTATTGTTAATCATATGTTAAGAGATATTTCATCTAATCTGATGTCATCGATATTTATGAAATTAATAAAATTTATTATCATATTGATTGTATTGAAAAAATTACAAAAAAAATTCATTCCATCCATCATTCTGATCCAAACATGTGTGAGATTTCCATGCATGAATTTGACCAGGATTCGTCCTTCCAAAATAATGATAGATTTTAGTTCATTTGAGCATGCGAAGGTCACAATAAATAATTTGATTTGAATAATAACTATTTCCACCAGAAACCCTTAGATAGGAAGTAAAATAATCTTATCTACCATCTAAAAATGATCAAAGGTAGACATATTTGTATTGAGATTGATACTCATGATCATATCCTTCAATTTTTCCACAATCTATACACTGCTCAGAAATCATCTCTACCATGTCAGATTTACTCTTTTCTTCTTCCAGTTATCCTAGATAATATGAACCATCACCTTGGAAAGGAAATCATACAAAAATTAATATATATTTTTTTGTGTTGAAGAAAATCCACTACACTACTACTTCTAGTCTGGATGTATTTTACACTCTATTTGTATGATGTTCTGGCATATTTTTGCATCTAACATCAAATGGTCGATGAAAAAAATGTGGAATGGATATGTTAATATTGATACTTTAAATGGTACTCTGTTCAAACTTATCCCAATGGAGAAAAATCCTACCTCAATATCAAATTTCAAACCCATCGTTTTATACAATGTTTTATTTAGTTTTTTTCTAAAATTTGGGGAAATCGTATCTATGGATGGATCCATGATATTATTTTGGAAAAATATATTTTCTTTGTTTTTAAGAGACTCATTTTTGATAATGATATTGTTTCCCATTATTTTTCTTCACTCCAGGAAAACAAATTTAGTTGTAAAAATAGGTATCATGGCTTTGAAGCTTGACATGACTAAGGACTTTTATAGGTTTTATTGGTCTTTACTCTATTTGGATATGTGTATGATGGGTTTTGGTTTGAATTTTATTGACATGATCATGTGATGTGTTACAACCATTTCATTTTTTTGTCTTGATTAATGGTGGCCTTTCTTAGAGATTTTCTCTCACTAGGGGCCCTCGTAAAGGGGTGAGATAATGGAAGATTGGATCAGATCATTTGTACAATTGATGTTAGTTTTATATGAAATGGTATTTTTAGCCTATTGATCACTCTCCTCCCCCTTCTCATGTAGTTATCACTCCTGCACCTCATACTTATCATACTCCTACACCTCCTCCTCTACAAATTCCCATTTATTTTGATTTATATTTTGAGGATCCCAAACAACATATTGTATAACATGGGATTATATATTACATTATCGATACCATTCATCGCAAATAAATAGAGATATAGAATCTTTGTGTCACTATATTAGATATTTTAGATAGATCAGAAAGAAATAACAATTCTTATAGATGAGGCCAATATTGGTGGGCAATGTATCTTACATTTTTAAGTTTGTTTGTAACACCCGAGACTTTTATGAGAAATATTTTGTTTTTATGTTATATAAATCATCAAAGGAATCTTTCACTACACACAACACTAGCTTGGCTTTCTTTACACGCAACCGCAGCCTTCCTCGATAGCTTGCGTCGTACGCAATACCGACTTTCACTAAACAATGATATGCTATTAAAATATTATTAAAACTAGCCGTTATGAATAGTAATAACCACTTTTTGAAATTTTATAAATTTTATTCTTCAAAATGGACTTCATTTTTTAATTCGGAATATCAAAATTAGCATAGGGTGAAATTTTGGTATTTTTCTGAAAACTTTCAATTTTTGATGAATAGTGAAATCACTAAGTGGTAGTTAAAAAACTGAATTTTTCATAAAACATAATTTTACCGCTTCTATGAGAGAAATTTAAAAAATCTGAGAGACACAGTTGATGTTAGTATGTAAAATGTGGTTCAATGAGATGAAAATAATTTTTTTGGTGAATAGTAATTTCTTACTTTTATTTACCATGGTTAAAAGTAAATAGGGTAATTAAGGGTAAAAATGATATTATTATTACCCTAACACATGTACTAATTCTATTGGACAAGTTTAATTCAACCAAAAACAACCTTAGGAATAAAATATGACCATTTAGGCCCACTTGGATTAGATTAGGACATTTATTATTAATTTATTTAAAGAAGGGTTAAAATAGTTAAAATCAAAGTTTAATAAGTATATCATTTTTAATATAGGTTTATACATAAGATAAATTCGACTATAAATATTAATTATAAATATAAAAAGATATCCTACATAATGATATTTTATTTGTAATTTTTAGACGTTATATAATTTAATTTATTTATGACACAATTATGATGCAATAATTATCTTATTAATGAAATATTGACATAATTGATGTTATAAATAGCCAAATAAATATTATTTGAGACTTTTTATGAATTCCACTAATTCTAATGGTTAATATGATATGTTATTATTGATTTAATAAACTTTCTTAGAACTAATAATTCTGTTATGATTTTCACAAAAATCAATTACTAAATAGTGTCAAAATTGACATAAAATAGTTTTTAAAACAAGTATTATATTAGTAATTGTTATTTTATTCCTAAAAATATAAGTTTCGGCCAAATAACTTAGATACGGTTATATATATTAATAATAAACAACTTGGGGTTCGTTTGGCTGCTTATTGTAAGTTTATTAACCTTATAGTATAAGAACAGAAGAAGACATGATAAAAGTAAAATTATTTTACTTAATGTTAAATCTAAATTATAAGGTTAAAATAGTAACCTAAACTTATCTAAATTCTATTGGATGAGAGGGACCCATCCCCACCTTATCTTATAAATAAATCAATTTGGAGCTATTTAAAACCGAATTTGACTTTATAATAAAATAATAGTTTTAGTTATTCCAATGGTGCCCCTCTCCTCCCTTATAAAAGGGCACCTCCTCCCCCTCTTCCTTACACCACTTTGAGCATTCAAGCTCGGCCAAACCCTGAAAATTTTTCCTCTCCAATTCCCTAGAGACATCCTAGAGGTCCTGGTTTTCTTAAAAGACCAATTTTTAATGCCCTAAAAGGATGTCTCAAAGAAGTACTTCAAAGAAGAGGTAATGTCCATTACCGATTCTTTCATCTTTATTTCTTCTTCCACTTCTTATTCTTTAGTTGTTTCATAATGAAGTAATAACATCAGTATCACTCATATAATGATATGTTATTATAAGTATTAAACAACCCTATTTAACCATCTATCCATCCCACGGAAAATGAAATCACCACGCGTGCGTACGTACAGAATACCGTCTCCACGCCGTGGTGTAATCTATTTTCCACCACCACCTTACTTGGATGGGTATAATGGTGTAAATAATGAATTTATATGATTATTGTGAAGTGATATTGATTCTGAAATAGTATACATACACTCCAATACAATTCCACGATCATAGGAACGATATCATCACTCGTGCGTACGTACGGAATACCGTCTCCACGATGTGATGCGACTCGTTCTACATGATCTTCATTGAATAATGATTATATAAATGAATTGAATGAATTAATATGATATATATTACACTAATACCATTCATGAAATGAGGTATCTATAACCTAAAAATAAGAATAAGAATTTATTCGACAAAACACGCATAAGAACAAAAAGTAATAAACACCCGAATAACAAGTAGCAATGAAATATTACTAATAATAAGCTACGAATATGACCATATATGATATAATAACAATGAGTATGATTCTGTAATAAGTCAATGTCATTATTTAAATTATTATACAGGAGGTTCGGACACTTACGAAGCAAATCGTACCTAAGGTAAGGGAAAATATCACAATCTCATTTTATCCGAGATTGTTTATACTTTGGTATTTGTTGGGGTGTATTTTATCATCCACATACATGATTCCTCAATATGTAATATTGTTTCCATCCACCCACCATTGTTTAAATCCAATTTTACCCTTCGGTGAGTTTTTAGTAAAAGATATAAAAGGAATCTTTTGTCGTTTTTCGTACGAGGTACTTTTTGACTTTTCCGAAAAAAGTACGGGAAGAATGTTTTTTTAAATTATATGGAATGAATGGATTTTTAGAAGCTTCCTTTACATGTTTCAAGTTTATTTTTAATCAACTTCTTTTAGTTTAAAATTGTATGACAAGTTAAGAATGGAAAAAATGTTTTAGAAAGGATATTTTCCTCAAGAATGGAGTTTAAGTGTTTTATCAAAATTAATTTCCATCTAAGATAATATAGGGTTCTGTTTATAATCCTATTATTACATTGATTTGATTATGTTGTGATGGAATTATTTTTATGAATTGCTTTATCTTATGTGAATTGTTTTATGATGTCATGTTGTTTAGGAATCCCATTTTTACTACATGGGTTATGCAATGATGTATGATTTATGATTTTGTGGCTCACATAAGAATGGTATCATTATGAGATGGGTGGGACCTATATCTCCCTCCAATGCATTGGGTAAAGATTTTATATCTGATGAGATAGACATGGCTGGAACAACAGGTTATACCGGTTCAGTGAAACAGGACTGAAACGAGGAGTGAACTCGGTTCAGAAATGGACTTTGTCCACTAAGATAGTCTTGGTAATGAGTCTTCACTGATAAGAATTGATTCTCTATGATTATGTGTGTACGTCACAAAGTTTCATGTTTTAAGTTATGATTATTGGGATTACATTTCACAACTATGATTTATCCCATGTTATGATATTATGATCTGTTTTTCAGGTTAAGATTTCCAAAATGTTATGTTCTTATGAATATGATTTGATTCATATTTCTTTTGTTTACCCTTACTGAGCATTTGAGCTCACCCTTTTGTATGTTTTATTTACCCAGGTCTGGAAGAAGGTTATTAAGTAGGATATGCCAAAAAGGGACTCTAGATATGATGAAATAAATGGGAGACAGTGTAGATGCTTTATGAACCAGTTGTTTATGTTTCCCAGTTTCTAAAGACACTATACCTATACGGTCCTTTCATGTTTTTGTTATATGTTGTAATAAGTATGCTTTAATTTTGAAGTATTAACCATGTATGTAATGTATGGGTCTTTATAGTTGGTATCAGAGGAAAGGTATAGTCAAACTTTGGAAACTAGGATGTGAAAGCCTTAGTAAGAACCCTAAGGATAAGTCTAAGCATAGAACACAATATTAGTGTTTTAGAAATGGCCATGAATAAACTAGGATAAGACCTTAAGTGTGAAATTTTATTCTTGATTATGTGGTCTTCCTATTATAATTAGTGTTGCTCACACTATTCTTCTTGGTTTTAGTCAATTTCTAGAACCCGAAGGAACCATGTTAACGTGGAATGCGATGGGAAATGCAATGATTGTCCCCATGAGCAACCAAATATTATGGGAGCTGGAATGAAAAATCTTGTTGCCATGCTCACACAACTTTCTCATGCTTTGAATCATGCAGGACTACCAAACGACCAATGGAAGGAGAAAAATTTTGTTGAATCCTTCATGAGACAACGTCCACCTTCATTTAGAGGGTCTATTGATCTATTAGTTGCTGAACAATGGATTAGTACTACTGAAAAGATATTTTATGTTCTTCAATGTTCTGAACATGATAAAGTCATCTTAGTAGTGTATCGTTTGGAAGGTGATGCTGATCAATGGTGGAATCTTATTAAGAATACGAGGCAAAGGGATGAAATTGAGTCCATGGAATGGGACGAGTTCAAGAAATTATTTTTCAATAAGTACTTCCCTCGTATTCTCCAAACAAAGATGGAGAAGGAGTTTCATGAACTAAAGCCAAAGGATGATGAATCTGTTGGTACCTATGAAGCAAATTTTACAAGGCTTGCAAGGTACGCTTCTGGTATTATTATCCAACCTAAGATTAAGATCGATCGATTCTTTAGTGGCTTAAAACCAAGTCTTCGAAGGGCGTTAGCCATAAGGGACTTTAATAGCTACGAGGAAATCGTTCTATGTGCTCTCAAAGTCGAGATGAAGATTGGAGTAACCCATCAGTCATATGGGTTTGATAAGAAGAGGAAAATGGAATTCAAAGGAAAATCTAAAGAGCACACTGAAAAGAAGATGAGCTTTCCCTTATGCTCAAAGTGTGGAAAGAAACATGGACGGAGTTGTCTTAAGGGGACAAGTAAATGTTTCAAATGTGGAAAGGAAGGTCATCGGGAATTTGAATGCCGTAATGATGGGAAGAGGATGTCTAATGATGAAAACAACGGAAAGTATACACAGAATGAACCTACTACACTACAATGTTTCATGTTCAAGGAGATGGGGAATTATGCCAATCAATGCCCAAATCCAAGGGTTGATGATGATGGTCGACGTCAACAAACTCTTAAGGCTAAAGACAAAGGAAAGTCACATGCAATTTCAATCAGCGATGTGGAGTACGATAACGATGTGGTGAAAGTTACACTTACCATCCACTCTAAAGTAGCAAATGTTTTATTTGATTCTGGATCCACCAACTCTTTTATTTCTGAAGAATTTTCTAAGGATATCACCATATTACCTCAGAAATTAGATGTTGAGTTAGTTGTGACAACCCCTAATGGCACAACAGTCGCATCAAAAGTTTATAATTCTTCTCTGATCAAAGTTTGTGGGAAAGTGCTTCCTGCAAATCTTTTGATCCTTCCTATAGTGGAATTTGATGTGATTTTGGCATGGATTGGTTTTCTTTATATAGAGCTCATATCAATTGCCAAAGAAGGGAAGTCACATTTCATATTCCAAATCAATCTATGATCGTTTATCAATGCAAGGATGAACATAACCTTCTATTGGAAATTCCTTTCATCTTATGGGTCTTGATTCCACTAAATGATGGTTATTTATCTCAAATGGTTGGTGAGAAACTCACGATTAAAAATATGCCCATTGTACGAGAGTTTGATGATGTCTTTCTAGAGGAATTACCGGGTCTTCCACCAAATTGTGAAGTTGAGTTTTCAATAGAACTCGTACCGGGCGCTTTTCCAATTTCAAAGACACCTTATAGAATGGCCCCAATTCAGTTGCAGGAATTGAAGAAGAAACTCCAAGAGAATCTTGATAAGGGGTTCATATGCCCTAGTGCGTCACCTTGGGGAGCACCTGTTCTATTTGTTAAGAATAAAGATGGATCAATGAGACTCTACATTGATTATCGCGAACTTAACAAGATCACTATCAAGAACAAATATCCTCTCCCACGCATTGATGACTTATTTGACCAACTCCGCAGAGCTCAATACTTTTCCAAGATTGATCTTCGTTCAGGGTATCATCAATTAAGGTTGAAAAGGGATGATATACCAAAGACGACTTTCCATACAAGGTATGGACACTATGAATTTATAGTGATGCCATTTGGTCTTACTAATGCCCCTGTTATTTTCATGGATCTAATGAATAGAGTCTTTAGAGACTATCTTAATCATTTTGTGGTAGCCTTTATAGATGATCTTCTTGTCTATTCAAAGAGCAAGGAATAACATGAAGATCACTTGAGAATTATATTGAAGACCCTGAGAAAGGAGAAGAATTATTCCAAATTTACCAAGTGTGAATGTTGGCTTCAAAAAGTTGCATTTTTGGGTCACATAATCTCAAAAGAGGGGATATCTGTGGATCCAGCAAAATTAGAGGTTATCGAAAGATGGTCGAGACCAAAAACAGTAACTGAGATCCGAAGTTTTCTTGGTTTTTCTGGATATTATCGACGTTTTGTGAAAGATTTTTCACGATTATCTAATCCACTCACCAAGTTGGCTCGGAAATATGTTAAGTTTGTCTGGACGGAGGAATGTGAAGATAATTTTAAGGAGTTGAAAAGAAGGTTATCCAGTGCACCTGTGCTCAGACTGACTTGTTGTGGAGATTGGTTTGTGATCGACAGTGATGCATTCAAGAAGGGATTGGGTTGTGTTCTTATGCAAAATGATATGGTGATAGCTTATGCCTCACGAAAATTAAAAATACATGAGAAAAATTACCCAACTTATGATTTGTAGTTAGCTGTGGTAATATTTGCATTAATGATTTGGAGGCATTATCTTTATGGAGAAAGGAGTGACATTTATACTGATCATAACAGTTTAAAGTATTTTTTCACACAAAAGGAGCTGAATATGCGCCAAAGAAGATGGTTGGAGCTGATTAAGGATTATGACAGCTCAATCCATTACCACCCTAGGAAAGAAAACAAGGTGGAAGATGCATTAAGTCGACAAGACCATGCCAGTTTATCCATGATGTGGATCACAAAAGATCCAATATTTATGGATTTACAAAGGATGGATCTTGGAATTATAATGAAAGGGGAAAATCGTATCTTTCTCAAATGAATATTCAACCATATATACATGTGAAGATTAAAGAGGCATAGAAAGAAGATGTCGAGTTACAAAAGAAGGTGATAAATGTTCCTGAATTCAACCTTGATTGTGATGGGATAATAAAGTTCAGGAATCGGGTTTGTGTTCCTCCCATCCCCGAATTAAAGAAGGAGCTGCTGGATGAGGCTCAAAGTTCTTCATTCTCTATTCATCCTGGAAGCACGAAGATGTATAGGGACCTGAAAGAGTACTTTTGGTGGGATGGCATGAAAAGAGATGTTGCTGAATATGTCTCTCTATGCTAGGTTTGTCATCAAGTTAAAGCTGAGAGACAGAAGTGTAAGGGGATGTTACAACCATTACCCATACCCGAATGGAAATGAGAAAACATCACTATGGACTTTGTCACCGGAATTCCTAAAACATCCAAAGACAATAATGCTATATGGGTCATAGTTGATCGTCTTACAAAGTCTGCACACTTCATCGCTATTAGAGAGGATTTCTCTCTAGATCAGCTTGCCAGGATATACGTGAAGGAAGTGGTAATATTGCATGGAGTACCACTTTCTATTATATCTGATCGGGATCCGAGGTTTACCTAAAAGTTTTGGCGAGGTCTTCAGTATACTCTGAATACAGATTTGAGTTTTAGCACTACTTATCATCCTCAGACATACGGTCAGTCTGAGAGAACAATTCAAACTCTAGAAGATATGTTGAGAGCTTGCTCTATGGATTTGAAAGGTGGTTGGGATCAACACCTACCTTTGGTGCAATTTTCTTATAATAATAGCTTTCACTCCAGTATTCAGATGGATCATTATGAAGCTCTCTATGGAAAGATATGCAGGACTCCAACTTCCTGGGATGAAGTTGGGGAAAGAAAGCTATTAGGACCTGATCTCGTTGATGAAATGGTAGAAAAGGTCAGATCTATTCAATAACACATAAGAGTAGCTCAGTGTCGACAGAAAAGTTATGCCGACAACTGAAGAAAAGACCTAGAGTTTGAAGTGGGTGATAAAGTGTTCTTACGAATATCTCCCTAGAAGAGGGTCATGAGATTTGGAAAGAAGGGGAAGTTGAGCCCTAGATATATCGGTCATTTCGAAATACTGGATCGTGTTGGGAAGGTAGCTTACCGATTGGCGCTTCCACCAAATCCCCCTCAAGTTCACGATGTGTTCCATGTATCTCTCTCGAGAAAGTACATACCTGATCCTTCACATGTACTCAGCTCAAAATTTATACCGTTGGAGCAAGATCTTTCTTATGAAGAACAACCGATAGAGATTCTGGATCATAGTGAAAAAGTCCTACGGAACAAGACCAATCGATTGGTGAAAGTTTTATGGGGGAACCACCAATTAGAAGAAGCTACATGGGAGCTTGAGGATATGATGAGGGAGAGGTATCCTCATCTGTTTGTTACAAAGTGACGAATTTTGAGGGCGAAATTCATTTTAAGGGGGGTAGAATGTAACACCCGAGACTTTTATGAGATATATTTTGTTTTAATGTTATATAAATCCTCAAAGGAATCTTTCACTACACACAACACTATCTTGGATTGCTTTTCACGCAACCACGACCTTCCTCGATAGCCTGCGTCGTACACAATACCGAGTTTCACTAAACAATGATATGCTATTAAAATATTATTAAAACTAGTCATTATGAATAGTAATAACCACTTTTTGAAATTTTATAAATTTTATTTTCCAAAATGGACTTCATTTTTGGATTCAGAATATCGAAATTAGCCTAGGGTGAAATTTTGGTATTTTTCTGAAAACTTTCAATTTTTGATTAATAGTGAAACCACTAAGTGGTAGTTAAAAAACTGAATTTTTCATAAAACATAATTTTACCGCTTCTTTGAGTAGAATTTTGAATATCCGAGAGACACGGTTGATGTCAGTAAGTAAAATGTGGTTCAATGAGATGAAAATAATTTTTGGTGAATAGTAACTTTTTACTTTTATTTACCACAATTAAAAGTAAATAGGATAATTAAGGGTAAAAATGATATTATTATTACCTTAACACATGTCCTAATTCTATTGGACAAGTTAAATTCGACCAAAAACAACCTTATGAAGAACATATGACCATTTAGGCCCATTTGGATTAGATTAGGACATTTATTATTAATTTATTTAAAGAAGGGTTAAAATAGTTAAAATCAAAGTTTAATAAGTATATCATTTTTAATATAGGGTTATACATAAGATAAACTCTACTATAAATATTCATTAGAAAGATAAAAATATTTCCTACATAATGAAATTTTATTTGTAATTTTTAGACGTTATATAATTTAATTTATTTATGACACAAATATGATGCAGTAATTATCTTATTAATGAAATATTGACATAATTGATGTTATAAATACCAAAATAAATATAATTTGAGACTTTTTATGAATTATACTAATTTTATAGGTTAATATGACATGTTATTATTTATTTAATTAACTTTTTTCGAACTAATCATTCTGTTATGATATTCACAAAAATCAATTACTAAATAGTGTCAAAATTGACATAAAATAGTTTTTAAAACAAATATTATATTCGTAATTGTTATTTTATTCCTAAAAATATAAGGATCTGCCAAATGACTTAGATAAGGTTATATATATTAATAATAAATAACTTGTGGTTCGTTTGTCTTCTTATAGTAAGTTTATTAACCTTATAGTATAAGAACACAAGAAGACACGATAAAAGTAAAATTATTTTACTTAAGGATAAATCTAAATGATAAGGTTAAAATAGGAACCTAAACTTGTCTAAATTATATTGGATGAGAGGATTTAGACCCATCCCCACCTTAGCTTATAAATAAATCAATTTTGAGCTATTTAAAACCGAATTTGACTTTATAATAAAATAATAGTTTTAGTTATTCCAAAGGTGCCCCTCTCCTCCCTTATAAAAGGGCACATCCTCCCCCTCTTCCTCACACCACATTGAGACTTCAAGCTCGGCCAACCCCTGCCGATTTATCCTCTCTACTTACCTATATACAACCTATATGTCCTGGTTCTCTTAAACGACCAATTTTTAGTGCCCTAAAAGGAAGTCTCAAAGAAGTACTTCAAAGAAGAGGTAATGTCCGTTACCGATTCTTTCATCTTTATTTCTTCTTCCACTTCTTCTTCTTTAGTTTTTTCATTATGAAGTAATAACATCAGTATCACTCATATACTCATATGTTATTATATGTATGAAACAACCCTATTTCACCATCTATCCATCCTACGGAAAATGAAATCACCGCGCGTGCGTACGTACGAAATACTGTCTCCACGCCGTGGTGTAATCTATTTTCCACCACCACCTTACTTGGATGGGTATAATGGTGTAAAGAATAAAAATATATGATTATAGTGAAATGATATTGATTATGAAATAGTATACATACACTCCAATAAAATTCCACGATCATAGGAATGATATCATCACTCGTGCGTATGTACGGAATACCGTCTCCACGATGTGATGCGACTCGTTCTACATGATCTTCATTGCATAATGATTATATAAATGATTTGAATGAATTAATATGATATATATTACACTAATACTATTCTGTAAATGAGGTATCTATAACCTAAAAATAAGAATACTAATTTATTTGACAAAACACGCATAAGAACAAAAAGTAATAAACACCTGAATAACAAGTAGCAATGAAATATTACTAATAATAAGCCAAGAATATGACCATATATGTTATAATAACAATGAGTATGATTCTTTAATAAGTAAATGACATTATTTACATTATTATACTAGAGGTTTGGACACTTACGAAGCAAATCGGACCTAAGGTAAGGGAAAATATCACAATCTCATTTTATCCGAGATTGTTTATACTTTGGTATTTGCTGGGGTGTATTTTATCATCCACATCAATGATTACTCAAAATGTAATATCGTTTCCATACACCCACCATTGTTTAAATCAAATTTTACAATTCGTTGAGTTTTTAGTAAAAGATATAAAAGGAATCTTTTGTCATTTTTCGTAGAAGGTACTTTTTGACTTTTCTGACAAAAGTACGGGAAGAATGTTTTTTTAACTTATACGGTATGAATGGATTTTTAGAATCTTCCTTTACATGTTTCAAGTTTTTTTTAATCAAATTATTTTAGTTTAAAATTGTATGACATGTTAAGAAAGGAAAAATGTTTTATAAAGGATATTTTCCTCAAGAATGGAGTTCAAGTGTTTTATCAAAATTATTTTCCATCTAAGATAATATAGGGTTATGTTTCTATCCCTATTATTACATTGATTTTATTATGTTGTGATGAAATTATTTTTATGAATTCCTTTATCTTATATGAATTGTTTTATGATGTCATGTTGTTTAGGAATCCCATTTTTACTACATGGGTTATGCAATGATGTATGATTTATGATTTTGTAGCACACATAAGAATGGTATCGTTATGAGATGGGTGGGACCTATATCTCCCTTCAATGCATTGGGTAAAGATTTTATATCTAATGAGATAGACATGGCTGGAACGGTAGGTTATACCAGTTCAGTGAAACAGGACTGAAACGAGGAGTGAACTCAGTTCAGAAATGGACATTGTCCACAAAGATAGTCTTGGTAATGAGTAATGACTAATAAGAAATGATTCTCTATGATTATGTGTGTACGCCACAAAGTTTCATGTTTTATGTTGTGATTATTGGTCTTACATTTTACTACTATGATTTATCCCATGTTATGATATTATAATCTCTTTTGCAGGTTAATATTTCCAAAATGTTATGTTCTTATGAATATGATGTGATTGATATTTCTTTTGTTTACCCTTACTGAGCATTTTAGCTCACCCTTTTGTATGTTTTATTTCCCCAGGTCAGGAAGAAGGTTATTAAGTGGGATATGCCAAAAAGGGACCCTAGATATGATGAAATAAATGAGAGATAGTGTAGATGCTTTATGAACTAGTTGTTTATGTTTCCCAGTTTCTAAAGACACTATACCTATACGGTCCTTTCATGGTTTTGTTATATGCTGTAATAAGTATGCTTCAATTTTTATGTATTAACCATGTATGTAAAGTATGGGTCGTTATATTTTCCATCTATACTTTTTAGAAAAATTAAAATTGAGGTATGTGTAGATTATATAATTTCCCTCATATTGGTATTAAATTTCTTTTAAATGTAAAATTTTATATATTTATCTTGTTTTTATAGGAATAATTTAATGGTAAATACATACAATATTAACAACAAAAAATACAGGCTATTATGACTTTAGATACAACATCATCTACTCTTGAAAAATTATCAATGTATTCAAATTATTTTTTTGATGTTAATGAAATTCCTTTAGAATATGAAATTTGTGTCCATGTAATTATTGTGTCTCATTTTAAAAAATATATCATGAATCTTGTAACTGGTGGTGACATGGGAATATACATGATGCAACTCTTTTCAATATAATTTGATTATCAAATATCATTCTGCTATGTTATTTTATTAAAAAATTATAATTATTTTTGTTTTTATTAGGTATATTTATAAAATATTAATACATAATTATACTAAATTAGTATATATATTTATAGAATCGAAATTTATTTCACCGATAGCGATGAAAAAGACTATTATAGAAAGAATAATTTATATTTCAGAATGACTTCAAAACAATGAAATTATTCAGTTATTGATTCTTACTCATCATCAAGAGTTTAAAAAAAAAATATCGTAATGTCCTAAATCTATTAAATGAATAACCTCTTACATTATATATTTCTTAATATTAGGTTCCATTTGATGTTTGGTGTTTTTTTCTATGAGAAAGTCACTTTATTGGCTATTCCCTATGCATGGTGAAGTGAAAATTATTTCTTAGAATGTATTGAAACATAAGTTTTACTATCTGAATAATTTTATAATATTATCATGGAATTTATATTTATTCCATACAAGTTATTTTAAAATAAGTGATGAAATATCTTTAGATAGACAATAATAATGTAGAAGACAATGATCAAATATATTAATGTAAAGGAGAATTTTAATTTATAATTAATACATTTTGTTTGTAAGTAAATAAACTACAATTTTGAATTGAAAAATAAATACATTTTTTATACAAGTGTATTAAACAATAATAATTAAAGGAATATGGATACTATGTTCTACGATTTATGTTTTAAATAATTTGAAATGTGACACTTACAATGTTCCAGAACTATTGATTTCATTATTATAATTTCATTCAATTTTTTGTTCATTTTATTCCAAATACTTGTTAAATGATTTATTTTAAATATTTATAATTTTAGTGATCTTTGGACATATATTAAGAAAATTTCGAAGATACATACAATGTGAATGTTAAAATTACATCGGAGGCCTAGTTGGGTTTTATTATAGGGGTTTATAAATTATAATGTTTAAATATCAAAATTTAAATTTTTGTGATATTCTTGCAACTTTTTTTCTATTTTTGGAATATTGTTATACTTAGGGGGGAATATATATATTTAAATTTTTTTTAATTTTTTTTTTTGAATTTTGTCATGAAATAATTGATGTGATGAATTTTTTTCACTGTTAGTTTGTATATAATCGGTGTGGATAACATTTAGTCCAAATTTTCATTTCTAGTTTTTATTAACCTACACAAATAAATTAAAATAAGATATATCACATTGGTTTTTTATAAAAACAATTATTTGATAAATAGTTTAAAATTTTAAATGTTATATTATATATGTTGTAAAAATATTGGAATTTAAATTTTTGGATTAGGTTTATCAAATTAGTGATGACATAACTGATGTGGTAAATCTTTTATTTTATCAATTTTCATGAATAAAAGATGTCGTGATCTATTTTTCATGTTAGTTATTCTATAACCAATGTCATAATCCATATCAAAAAATATTGTTTGATGTATAACATCGGTTTTTTGAAAAATTGATGTTATTATTCAATATAATGTACATTATCAAGTTTTTTTAGGAAAAATTATGTGATAAAGTGTTTATAATGCTGATTTTATAAAAAAATAGTAATTATATATTATTTATCATTTTCTTTTTCCATAACCTGGGTGATAAAACACCTCCATATTTTTTATTTATAATTTTAGTTATTTTTAACTTTTGATAAAAATACATTTACAACCTTACCTATAATAACATCATAGGTAATACTACGATAAAAAACATTATGAGTACTACTTTTTTGAACTAGTGACAATGTGATAAGTATGACTCAAAGTATGTGTTTTCAGTATAAAAATAAAATTTATGTAAAAAACAAATACCAATCATTGAAAATAAGTAATAAATTATAAGATTATCTTTCTATTCGGGGAAAATGATCCATATATCATTTTTAATTTTTTGGAATTAGCCACATGTCAAATCGGCACACAGTGTGGCCTATATGTCTCGATGTGGATGTTTGATTTAAAATAATGTTTTATTTCAAAAAATGTCACATATATAGAGAAAAATAATATATTGTTTTTATACATTAGTAAAATGATTTATATATCATCAGTGATGTGTAGGAATCAACCACATAAAAATTTGACACATAGTTTTTTTATTAAGACTTAAAGTGTATGTTTTTTGATTAAAAGTGACATTTTATTATGTCATTGTTTTATATTTATAATTAATATATTTTTTTATATTATTACAAACAAATTATTATTTTTTCATAGATTTACCCTCCCTTTCTTGAGTTGGGGTGGATTTTTTGGCAACTGGCAGGATGATCAGACTCTTTTGAGAGGGGATTCATGTCTAAAGATAACAAATCATTAATGTGTTTGAATATGCTGCTATTTGGGATAAACTATTTATGTTAATGTATTTATACAACCCAATGTTTTATATTTTTTATAAATTTTGATTCATTATTATTGATCACAATTTTAAAATTGTTTGAAATTGGAATAATCAGTGCTAGAAAAGAACAGTTAAGCTAAGTGTTGTTAAAAGACATCGCCATTAACTGTTCTAAAAAATAATAAAGGGTTCATACATCAACCCTAAAACAAAATCATTGATAATGGAACCCTTTATTAGAACATTATTATCAACGATAAAGACCCTCTATATTGATCCTTAGAAAGATTTAAAAAAATTATATTAAATTAAATAAGCACCCTCCACCCCTCTTGGCCTACTCCAACTCTCTTGAACATCCCTTTGTTAGTAGTCACAATGCCCCATTGTCAGTGAATTTCATTTCGTAGCTTTTTTTCACCCTTTCTCTCACCTGGAATTAATCTCGTAATCTCCCATGTAAATTTAAAACATGTTTACCACAACAATGATATTTTTTAATTGTATATTTGGTGATATTTCTATTTATTTCAATATATATTTTGGTAAATATTTTTTTCATACATTAAGATATATTTATACAGTTTGTTTTAAATACATTTACAAAATATATGATAGTGTCTGTATAACTTATTTCCCCTCAACCATTTTCTTGGGAAGAGGCGTTTGTGCTACTAGGCCTTACATGAAATTCCCTTGAAACCAAAGTCTAGAAATAAATTCCAAATGCTTCATAAACTATTGGGTGGATGATTTTAACTTTGAAAAAAACACAAACTAACAATAGAACCATACCAAACACCTCTATATGATGCATTGGTGAAACCAAATACAACTCAATGTAAACAAAACCTGACAAAAATATATAATTGTATAATGCAGAAACTAAGACAAAAACACAAAATATATGGAGGAAAACAACTAGTTCATCCCAAAAATCTCGAAGCTCTAAATATACATGCCCATCCAATGGTATCAATATGTTTCACTAAAGAACTGGGATACCTTACCTTTACCTGCGCCTTAATATATGTCATATCTAAAATAACCAATGTGCCAAATCTCGGGGTGAGTATAAAACTCAGTAGTTTGTCCCCAATGAATTTCTAAATCACACAACTAGGACAAAACATGTTATAATTTTTTTATTAAATAGTTTAAATAAATTTAAATTGTTTTTTATCATAGACAAATAAATTTATAATAAAAATATTTTTTTCATAGAAAGAAATGAAGAATATCTTAAAACCATTTCATAAATCCCATATATGAATACCCATTCCACACATCCACACATTCAGTCCTTGGTTACAGTTCCATACTCATGAGTAGACTATAATTGATCCTCCAATTTTTCACAAGGTAACCATTTACAAGTTTCCAAATGGAACACACCCCCTACATAGGGTGATGTAAATAAAAATGAATTCATTCCAACAACATATGTAAAAAATCAGGCAATAGAATTCATGCAAATACATTTCAATAAAAAATCAAGTTTTTTAAAAAATTTCAAAAATTCTTTTTCCAAGAAAAAAAATAAAACCATATTTTAAAATAACTATTTTTAAATCATGTTGAAAACCACTTTCCACAAACCAAAAAATTTCCATAATATATCTAAAGAATTACTCAAGAGGTTTCTATCGAATCACTCATAAAATTTACAATTCCATTCATGAAATTAAATTAATCATTAACTTATACTTCACAATATAATCAACAGGAGTTAATATAGAAGTGACATACCACTCATACTTAGGAAAAAACAAAGAAAAATTTATCAACTTCGAAAACAAGGCTTAAAACTACTATGAATAACCTTGGATATTATTACCTTCAACCAAAAAAATAATATATCATCATATATAACATCAAACAATTGTGATATATCCAAAAAATACAATATTCAAGATTCTATGAGGGGGAGAAGAATAAATATAATGAAAAATAAATAATGAGCACTCACTACTGAATGTGGGCCTTTGACACACTTAGATTCACCTAGTATTTGATTTAGTATCGAAAATATTGGTTTCCAAAGCCTTGGATGGAGAAGAATTCAATATGTGGCCTATTTAAGGGGAAAAAGGGTTTAGGGGGTAAAATGAGTTATATCCATAATTTTAGTGTCTAAATTTTTATATTTCATGACAAGGTTGTCCTGTTAGGAAAAAAATTCTATATTCTCATGTGAGCCACAAACTCTAAGCCCCCTCACACAGTTAGATAAAAAAGTTAGAAAAAACATGCACCGACCATTCTATTCACCTCAATTTATCCTTTTATGGTTTCTCATTGGCAACTAGACAGTTATGCCAAACCATGTGCCTAATTGTAAACATACCAAGTTTTCATGGTTTCAATTGCATAGTTTTCTAGAGGTGATTCATGATATCTACTATCCATGATCAAACTACGGACCTCCATAAAAACCACCAAAACATACCAAAAAACCTCATAAAATCTTGAAATTCAAAGCAAAAATTATATTTCATTAATATACAAGAATAGGGGGTCATTTACATGAATCTAGGGGTGCCACATTCATGTACCATTCGAAAATCAGTACAAGGAATAGAGAAAACCAACATTGGGATTAATGAGTTTTTTCCATTTCTCAACAGTTTCATTCTCATGATCCCATGTTTCATGATAAATCTGATGATGTTTCCATAAAAACTGACTAGAATAATTATTATCCAATTAAATAATTTCTCTTTAGTATCCAAAATTTATAATGGTATATGAATCAATGTTGCATCTCAATCTATGTAAATGGGATCGCATCAAATCACATGGTCAGGATAATGTTTATACATCTTCAATTGAGATACATGAAACTAATTACGCACTGAACTAAAACATGGTGGAAAGGAAAATCAACTTTTCTCCTCACTAACATGTTCAAGTATCTTAAAAGGGCCTATGTATTTAGTAGATAACATTCCATATATCCCAAAATAATGATTCTGATAACATGGAGAGATTATTAGGAATACATGATCACTCTCCTCGAATGAAATAGACAGTCGATGATAATTCACATTTGATTTCTGATGATTCAGCGTTTTTTTTAGCCACATTTATAAACCAAATATTCTCTGTTGTCTCTTACTCAAGGCTTGGTCCAACTAGTGAATTATGACTTATTTCCACCCAACAATGTTTAGAATTTCATGGATGCATAGGAAAGATTTATGCAGATTCATATGTCTCGAGGAATTATAACTATTTTTATAGGGGAACTCCACTAACAATATGTGATCCTCCTATGAACCACCAAAATCCATCACATATTCCCTAATCATGTATTCCGACATTTTAATTGTCATTTTAGATTTTCCATCCATTTGAAGATGATATTCCATGATCATTGTTAATTGAGTCCCTTGTTTTTCTATATGGATTTTTAAAAAATGAGACATAGTACACAGATCTCAGTCTAATTCTATAGAAACTGGATCACCATGGAATTTAACAATTTCAAAGATATAATTTTTTTACAATTCTTCCACAGTATTAGATTAATGAGTTTAGAAGAAATGGGTTGACCTCGTGATTTTATCCACTATCACCCATATGGAATCATGTTTTTGAACAATCCTTGGTAGACTTGTTACAAAATACATATCCATCTTCTACTATCCATACAAGGGTATTGGTATTGACTAACCCATACATATCAATCACTGATGCTCTGCCTTATCCTACTGAATGGTGAAGATTCAAAAAAAATCTACTTTTTTTCCTAAAACCCACTCAAAATGTGATTTTAGTGCCTTATAATTATTATGTATTCCAGGTTGAAAAACCCATCTCGAATCATAGGAAGATTTGACTATCCCACATGAGTTTTAATTTGGAGATATTGATCCATCCATGGAGAAAAAATATGGGATTTAATATTTACCCACATACCCTGAAATCAATATCTAGGCATACCCCATCACTTATCATTATCATTAACAGTCTTATATAGTGGGAATCAGGTTTCTCCACTTCCACCTCCAACAATAGTACAATGTCGCACCGAATTCAATGGTATTGGAAATTGTCTCTCTCTTTCTCACCCATTTGTACTTCAACATCCACATAATAAGTGGTAGCTTTGACCACAACACATTTCTTAGGGATTCCACCACCACTAGGACAATGTTCACTACCATGGTCTATGAAAAGTATCCAGACCTAAACCCCGCTTTCCTACATGCCATCACATGGAAGGTGGTTCTAGGGTTTATCTACACTAATTTCCAGTTCACTAGAATCTTCATGGAATTAACGCATATGAAGGATCATTTGAGCCCGATCCTTCATATCAGAGGAGTTCGGTTCTACCGCGAACTCTGATCTTTTCTATGTGAAGCAATAATGTTTAGCGTATTGAGTGTGGTTATCAGTCCAGGGAGTCCTGTGTTGGTGCGGCGGCCGACGTATCCGTACACCAGGACCCTGACTTCTGATTTCCGACTTAATGCACGAAAACATTGATTGCGTGTGTGTTTCAAGTTTTCTTTGTGATTACTTGTCTCAGCTCACCGGGTATACTGATCTGCTTTATGAAAGTCTCAAGTTTTCCTTGTGATTACTTGTGCCAGCTCACCAGGTATACTGTTCTGACTGTGGTGCTCTTGTTCTCCTTTTCAGGATGGTCCCGCGACGGCAGCCAGCTAGGGTTCCGAGAGTCGAGCGAGACGACAGCCCACCGAGCGACGAGGCCTCGGTGCAGGGCCCTTTGCCAGTAGTGGCACCGGCGGTAGCTTTACCCGCCGAGCCCCCGATGCTTCCAGCAGCAGCCGCTGACGATGCACGTCGCCTCAGCGCACTGCATGAGTTTCAGCGCCAGCGACCGCCCAGGTTTCGCGGGGAGACGGATCCCCAAGCAGCAGAGGACTGGCTGGAGGCAGTAGTTCGAGTGTTTAGGCTAGTGAGGACACCAGCAGACCTCATGGTGATCCTTGCTGCGAGCCTACTACACGCAGCAGCAGGACGATGGTGGAGCTTGATGCTCCAGGTTCACGATGATGCATCTCTTCTCTGGACGGACTTCGAGAGCCTCTTCCGCTCTGAGTTCGTCCCGGCCACCCTCCGAGCGGTGGGCATCCAGGAGCTTCTACAGCTGCGGCAGGGCAGCATGACGGTCGCTCAGTACTCGGCGAGATTTACCGATCTCTCGCGCTACTCGACCGACATGGTACGGGACCCATTCTTCCGGGTCCGGACCTTCGAGCAGGGTTTGAGACACGAGATCAGGGCATCGCTGATCTCCCTCAGCATACCGACTCAGACATGAGTACTGGAGCGGGCCCTTCTGATCGAGAGCTTCCTTGCTGAGTCTACACCAGTACAGAGACCCACCGCAGGGCGGCACGTGGCAGAGTCATCTGCAGCTGGCAGTCGACGAATGACTCAGGGGTCCAGACAGACCAGACCTCAGGGCACTGGCTCAGCAGTGCAGGGCACACAACGCGGAGCCAGTCTTTCGAGTGGAAGACAGTGCTATTCATGCGGCGGGCAAGGCCACATGGCTCGTGACTGCCCGACCCGCCATGCGGAGGAGCAGCAGACGGTTGAGGAACCACCTAGGCAGAGGCAGAGGTTCGACCGTGGCGGTCTGCAGGGAGGAGGCGGACGAGGCAGAGGAGCTGGCCGAGCAGCAGGTGGTGGACGACGCTTTGAGGCTCTACCACCACCACCACCAGGAGGTCCACCCCGACCGCAGGGGAGAGCTCAGCTTCAGGCAGCCGAGGCCTTTGATCATGGAGCTCTGGGAGCCGATGGATAGGAGAAGAACTAGTGGATACATCCTTTGTACTTCTGGTTCCTTGTTGCTTTTGTGTAGCGTCTTGTATTACGAGCTGCAATAATAAAAGACGCATACCTTGTGATGTTTTCGTTCCTGTCCTCTATCGTAATGTTACTAAGAGGTTCCAGTTTTGGCTGTTGACTTGACCCTCATTTGTGAGACATCTACTGGAGGAGACCCAGTTACCACACACTGATGCCGACAGTGTGACTCAACCCTTGGAGGCGAGAGTAACGGTTGGATCTCTTAGTAGTAGCGTCGAGGCCTTACGACGTCATCCTTGGTATGGATTAGTATCATCCATGTTAGGATTGACTGTTTTAGGCAAAGAATGTGGTTCATCCAGGGGATGAGACCAGATTTCTCTTTTCGGCAAAGGAGAAATCTTGCAGCTCTGATGGGACCGGAGATGGTCCAGGCCACGACAGAGAAGGTCCAGGTCATCTAGGAGCGGATGAGGACAGCTCAGAGCCGGCAGAAGTCATATGCTGACAGGAGGCGGAGGCCACTGGAGTTCGAGGATGGCGACCACGTCTTCTTGCGGGTCTCACCTCGACGTGGTATTCGGAGATTTGGCCGAGGAGGCAAATTATCTCCGCGCTTCACCGGACCTTTCCAGATTCTCAGCAGGATTGGCGAGGTGGCTTATCGCCTGGCTCTACCACCTCAGTTGCACCGGGTGCACGACGTCTTCCACGTATCCCAGCTGAGGAGATACGTGCACGACCCGACGCACATCATTGACCATGGGGAGCTTGTCGTTGACGATGGGGCGACTTTTACGGAGGTCCCGGTGGAGATAGAGGATCGACATGAGCGGGTCCTGCGTGGGCGATCTATTCCTCTTGTGCGCATCAGATGGCAGCACGGGAATCTCCAGGAGAGCACATGGGAGCGGGAGGCTCAGATGCGTGCTCAGTACCCTCATTTGTTTCCCTAGTTTTTGTTGTATCTTTACGGGGACGTAAAGCCCTGAGGTGGGAGTAATGTAAAGACCCGTAAAATTCAAGGGAAATTTTTTCTTAATTTTCTTTAGAATTTTACAAGAGCGCGGTTTCTGACGGCACCTGATTCCGAGGCCCGGAGTGCCCGGAATTAATTTCCGAAGTTTGGCTCGGGTACGTTCAGTGAACGAACGAGCGGGAATTCCTAACTTTTGATCCGGTGCTCGGAATTGAAATCCGAGGGCACCGATGAACTCGCAGCGCCGATTTTCGCTTAAAGAGACCTTTTCGGGAGTTGCGTTTGTTGCGGGTTGAAAGTTACGTTTTGGGGTTTTTAGTTTGAGTTAAATAAAATTGTGAAGAACAATTTTATTACATCAAGTTAAAACCTATCAAAGGAGGTTGGAAGTGGGACCCACACCCACTTAACCTCCCTTGGGAGGATTTAGTGTTGTGCGTGGTCTGGCTATAGGAGATGGTAGAAGGTTTTGTAGGGGTGTCCACACCTTGATCTAACAACTTCCATTGAGACTGCATATTCATTTGTCTCAATTTAGGTTGTTTTTTCCCATCCATCACATTAGGGTTCCCCAAAAAATTCTTTGGTTTCTTGAGACAATGAATTTTAAAATTTTAAATGATATGACCCATTATGTAGATCAATGATATACATTCATCATTGTGATGGATTCTATTCATTGATTACGATCTATAACATAAATGGGGACACTTTTAAGGCATTATTTATGCAATTTCATTGAAATGGTGTCTCTTGGAAAAGGATACGAGAATAGGAAAAGATGATTCATGACCAAAATAGATAGGCAATTCTAGTTTGTGATCAAATAATCATAGAAATGTTAATCAATGACCAATAAGTTATTCTATGCTTAACTAAAATCAAGGAGCTATTTTAGTCCCTAAATTCCATTGACCCTAAGGGAATTAAGAGCTAATATGGGAAGTGTGATTGTTTTTTTTTGTTATTCACTGATCTTAAATAATAAGAATGGAAAGAAAAAAGAGAAATTAAATTTGGGTTTATTTCAAAAACAATACTGGTTACAATAATTCTACCTCCTCTTTTAGATTCCACTATATTCAATGCTACAAAATGATGATAATAGGTGTCCACTAAATAGGATATTTATCAACAACATAAATCTCATATAAAGAGTAAAAATATTTCAATTTTTTTAATTCTGATAAAATATTCATTTATTACAATTTTCATTAATTTTAATAAAAGGAACCACTATAATAGAAAAATATTCATCATCAATAGAAATGGCCATCATTAGTTCTAATAAGATATGATATTTTTATGCCTTTAAAATTTGATGATTTTTATGAAAACTACAAATAGCCCCATAAAATATTCATTTATCAGAAAACATTGTAGTCCTAATAAAATGATATATTTATCAATACATTTTTTGTAGTGATAAATGGATATTTTATTAGTGATTTTTTAGTGGTGATACAATTCCACATACAATAGTCTTCTACTGCAATTTACAACATATTGTTATAAAAAATATAGAATTTCATTTCAATTAAATTCCTATAAAAATAAATTAAAAAAACATTGAAAATTTATTAAAAATAATAATTACATTGGTATGTATAATTACATTTTTATGTAAAATTTATCACAAACATCATCAAATTAAAAAACATTATTTCATTGAATTTGGACCCTCTTACAAATGAGCAAAATCTTGATATCAGTAGCTAGAAAAACTAACTCATATTGACAAAAAGAGTGTACCTATATAAAAAATAATGATATAGTTGGTAATACTATAAAGAAATAATATAAATATAAATATGATATAATGTATTAATAAAATACCAATTTTATACTCAAAACATGAACTTTGAGTCGTACCAAGTGCATCATTTTTTCAATTGATGTACTGCTAATTCATCTATTTCAGAAATAAATTATTTATTTATTACCTAATTTATAAATAAAATTTGAGTGTGTTTTATTGGTTTGGAGTACGTGATAGACGTTTTGAACTACTAGGTCACTTTTTTAAAAAATCCAACTATTTTGTTCATACCAACCATACTATGTCTCAAATTGAAATAATTTTGATTCATACACATCATAAATGAGTTATTAAATGGTTTAGAAAAGTATCGAGATAATTCATGTGTGTGTAATTTTTTTATAGATCAATGTGTTTTTTTTAATTAAAACATTACTTTTAAACTAGAAAATTCACATTCAGTAAAATTGGGAAGACCTTGTGTTCGCTCTATGTGTGATGTCTAAATAAATTTCATTAATGACTTAGGGATCTACTTCCTAATGTATCAAGACATCCTAAGAATTTTTTCTCACACTATATCCAAAAATTAATTTTTGATATTGTCATTTTTCAGTTTTAACATAGCATACCTTACGATGCTATTACAAGAGACATTGTATATTAATTTTTCATATCAGTTATTGTTATATGATGTTATAATGTTTTTTTAATGTTGGTTATAATGAAACCAATGTTGAAAAAAGATAAGAAATACATAATACTATAACATACATTTATGATGGTCATTTTAATTATGATGGAAAATGTTCCATTCTATAATATTGGTATGAGTTTCTTCATAATGACAAGAAAATCATAAGATTTCATTCTTGTCAACTTCAAGTCATTAAGTGACAATTTTTTTTACATTTAGAGAAAAACACTATGGCACATTAATACCATGGGGACACTAATAGAAAATAATTTTATCCATCTTGGATAATTTATGAAATGCTGAAGGTAGGTCTTCTTGACTTCCATTATAAGTTGGTACTAAGTCTAAATGTATTCCAATTGAAAGTATGCGAAATCATAGATTAAAACAATCTTTTTACATTCCTTTAAAATCAAAAAAAAATCTCCAATAAAACTTCCAACAATATTTATCACCATACACATGATATCAATGTTATGTTGGAAATCATAATATATTCAATATGGATGCTCATAAAATATTGATCAATTCTTAAACATATTTATATCAGTAATAAATATTTATGTCTTTCAGAATCTGACATCAATTTTTTTCACCCTTTCAAAATATTGATCTGTAATTTTTTTTTTATAGAAATATAAAATTTATGTGGCCCATTGGATTTTTTTTAATCTTAAAAAGGATTTATCCATAAAAAACATCGAATGAAAAATGTGTACTATTTTTATCTATTGATGAATCTGAAAATATGAATTTTCATTCTCCCAAATTAGATATGCTTTGTACCCTATAACACTATACAAGAAAAACTTATATTTTCCATGATTTTATTTATAGTGAATGTAATTATTTCATGTAGGTGAAAATGATTCATTTTATAACAATAATACACTAGAATTATTTACTACCATAGAATATTCATATCATCAAATAATGGTGAAAAGAAAATGTAGATATATTTCATACATTGTTCAGGTCTATAAATCACTATACTAAACATGATTTATTTCCTATTTATACAAAATTTATTAGATATGTTATAATTTACAAAAAACAGGCTATGAAATATGCCTACTACTAAGGCTTTGATATTAATTCATTCCATCTAAGGAAAATCCATGCTTAATATTTCTTACTACATTTTCAAATATAGGAAGTTGTTGATCAATTTTTATCAACTATAGATAATTAGATTGGTAAAAAAATTATAATAACATATATGATCATATATATTCCATATTATCCTTTTTCATCATTTGAATTTTCAAATAAATATTTCAAAAAAATAATTTTATGAACGTACCAAATTACCTTACCAGGAGTCTCTCTAACGGTTAAACCAACTTTTGATTTCTCCTTTAACTTATACCGGGATGTCCCAAATTTAAGAGACCCTGCAAAACATTTGTATTACTTAATATATAGAAAAAATTAATTTTTTTAATTCATGTAACTTATTGGACCCCAAACCCATCTTGCCTAATATTTTCATTGCATTATAATTTGAATATAAAATATAGTTGTCGTTATGATGTATGTCTTTCAAAAGCTATAGAAACTCTATAAAACACATACCCCTCCATCCATTTTCACCTTAATGTTAATCAATCATAAAATCATTGATAAATCTATAGATTATATAAAATATGTATAGAATAGTTTTTCTATGTCAGCATAAAAACACTCAATTATTGTTTCATTCACAATTTCATATACATCAATAACACAGATCATTTCATCAATTTGATCTATCTTATCATCTTGAAAATCAACATCGTCAATATATGATGAATTATTCTCTGTTACACATTTCCAAAAATAATGGATATAACATTGATTAAAACCAAGAAAAGTTAAATTATCCTGGATTTCGTTGATTTTCAACCGTTTTATATTTAAATATTTCACACCTAGATAGAAAAATAGGTTTTTTGATTGGATCATTTCATTTAAAAAATTTCAAAAAATCCTCAAAACCATTAACATATTCATCACTAGTTCATAATACCATAATCCATAGTAAACAAATTGTTTTTATACAAAATGTCACAAATTTAAATTAAGTAATACATATTTTGAAATATAATTTCAATATTACTTTTATAGATAAAAATAAATGAATACAATATAATATTTTAAAAATAAAATATAAACAACTTAATTGATAAAAAAGTAATACTTTAACAAATATAATTATCCTAATTTCAAATAAAATCAAAATGTGTCATGAAATTATAAAGATCATTTAATCATATATTAGCGATTCACTATATTTAAACTCCATAATGTAGAATACCTTCAAAATTCCCATTCAAAATGTAGATAAAACCCCGACCCTAGAAACACATTTGTTAGTAAATTTTCATTATTTATAATACGTGTTCATCAAATCATCATTTAATAAATCCTAAATCTCAAAAAATAATACATAATTTAAAAGATACCTTATATATATAAATCACCAGAACTAAAAATAAAAATATCTAAGAGTTGAAAATATTGGAGACATTCGAGATCATTCCGTAAAACATTCCAAAAATAGAATTCAATAATTAAACCACACAATGGATCCAGGGAAAATAAAAACAAAAAAATATGTACTAGATGAGGGATGAATGAAACGTCAATGACAACTGAAATCTTGTATAGAGAGAGAGTGGTGGCATGTGACTGTTGGGGGTGGATGATAGTGGAAAGGCTCACCGAATGAGATTTGAGGACACAAGATCACAGAATAATGGGTTAGGGTTCCACAGATGTGAGAAAAGTGAGGGATGTTGTGAGAAAAAATGAACCTATAATTTTTTGAACTGATGTTTCATAATAATGTTAATATTTTATCACATCAGTTACTTGATAAATAATGTGAAAAAACTATTTGTCACATCATTTATCTAATAATAGATGTGATAAATTATATTTAAAACATTAGTTATTATATAATTGATGTTGAAAATAAATGTCACATTTTTTTCACGTTGGTTACAAAATAATACAAACAATAAATTCATTACATAAAATGTATTTTTTACTACTATCGATTTTGAGTATGTGATGTGTGATTAGAACTAAATGTTTGGTTTTAAACTAAAAACTCATTATTTGAGTAATATCAAGAACATCATGAATTATATTAATATGTGGTAAATTCATACATTTAAAAAATTATTTATGTATCAGTTTTATAAAATATCAAGACAATATGAGTGTGTCTAATATGTTTTAAATGAGTTAAACATTTATTAATTAAAATTTTATTTATAAAATTGAAAACAGAATATTGGAAAGAGACCCAGAATACCATGAATCAGAAAAACAAGTGGCAATGTACTATTTGTGAAAGATTATTTATAGTCATATAACCAAAATATAAATTCAATATGAGTGTATTATATATGTATTCATTGAGTGATACACATTTTTAACTAAAAGTTTGTTAATAAATTAAAAAAATGTTCTTTGAGTCAAACCAAAAACACTGGATGTTTGATTGACATGTGGTTGATTCATACAAGCCATAAACCATGTATAAGTAATTTTCTAAATTGTTAAATACCATCCATGTGTTATTATATATTTTTAGTGAGTAATGAACACTTTGAAAAAAAATAACACTTTTAAAATAAAAACATCCACTTTATGATATACCAAGTGAACCATGTATCAGATTTACATGTGACTAATATATATATGTGAACAATTATTTGGTGATTTTTTTCCTAATAATAATGTAAATCCATGTTTTCTCAACAGTTTTTATGAGTGACATATGTTTTGAAATGATGTGAATTTTTAAATAAAATAACACACTTTCAATCATGTCTAGCACACCGTGTGTTGGATTGAAATTATGATTATTCATATGCATAGTAATGATTTAGGATCATTTTCCAAAAGTATCATGATAATTAGAGAATGTTTTATCAATTTTGAGCATGTGATGCATGTTTTGAACTAAAAGGTCATTTTAAATAAAAACATAGATTTCCAATAATACCAGTCCTACTGTGTGTCATATTGACATGAATTTAATTAATAATTTTCAAAATGAATTTATGGATAATTTTCCAATTGTATCTTGACAATCCTAGTATAGATTCTCTATTTTTAGTGAGTGACACATGTTTTGAACTTAGATGATAGTTTTAAACTGAAAACAAACAGTTTCTATCATACAAGGATGTTCTTGTGTCTAATTGAAATGTGACTAATTCATACCTGTCACAAATGACATATGGATTGATGTCCAAAATTATCAAGACTATATGAGCATGTTTTCTTATTTTTGGTTATGTGACACTTGTTTTGAAATAAATGGTCATTTTAAACTAAAAACTCCCACAGTTTGTTATACTAGGACCAGTTTGTATCAAATTATCATGTGGTAAATTCATATATGTAAAACAAAACTCATTGGTCATTTTACTAAAATATCGATAAAATATGAGTTATGTTTTCAATTTTTAGTAAGTGGAACTCTTTGTTAACTAAAATTTCATTTTAAACTGAAAAATACACTTTGACACATAATAATCACACAATGTGTCAGATTAACATATGGATGATTCCTAAATTATATGAACCACCACTCCAATAATTTAAATTGAATCATGCATCTTAGAATCCATTCTAAACCCTTTGGATACATTTTTAAAGCTTGATGAGAGAGTTGAATAACACCACCAAACTTGATTTTTGAAATCAGAATCCATACATAGATCTAGAAGATGGGTATCGACATTTACCAAGTTTAACCAAAATAGATATCTGGGCACATACCATAACATATTTTTGTCATCAATATCCCAAGATATTGGAAATCAGATCCCTTCTCCCACACCTTTCATTATGACTGCATATTGATGTTGCTTAATATCCATTGAAGTTTCCCTATATGTTTCTTTAGGATGCCCCTGATGTTTTTTCTGGGTTCTGTGAGTTTGTGAATTTACAAATTAAATGAGAGAATCCATTATTCCAAGCATTGGAATATTTTTATCATTTTTAAAGTTTATGTCCCTAGATTAATATCTCCAAAAATAACAGGGAACCTTGTAAGGTGTTATATTTTCAATTTCATTAACCTGAAAAATGGTGAATAGGGATATAAAAATGGGAAAAGGATGGTTTAAAACAAAAATCATTAGATAATTATAGTTTGGGATCAAATAATAAAAAAATGTAAATGGGTTACCATAATTATTATATTATTTCAAATTAAATGAGATTTTACTTTGGTCTAAAAAAGAGATGGTCCATAAATAGAATTAAGGATCTCTTTTAGCCCTTAAATGTCATTGTACTAAGAGAATTAAGTGATCATATGGGGATTTTGATTGGATTTTTTTTGTGATTCACTGGCTTCACATAAATGGAAAGGAAAAGGGAAAATGAAAGAGAATTATGGGTTTATTTCACAAAGAACAAAGGATAAAAAAATTATATCTCTTAAATAATTTTTGAAAATCCATTGGGAGGTATGTTTTAGTTACCTTAAGAGTGGGATCTAAATCTAATCATATTCCCATTGAGAGTATGCCCAATATTTCATTCAATCCATATTTAGTCTTTCCTTGAATATCAAATAATGTTCCAATAAAACTAACACATTCATTCGAATCATGAAGCATGAAATAAATATTATGTCTATCATTTTTATATCTCTAATATGAACCCACAAATAACATTGATAATTTGTTTCAATTTTTTATATAATAAATATTTATTTTTTCTGTATGAATGTGGCATCAATGTTTTTCACCGTTTAAAAATATTTATCTCAGGAAAACAGTTTTGATGAAATAAAAAATTAATTTGTGATATTGATGTTATTTTTAATCTTCAATAATAGTGATCCATAGTAAAAAGCCTTTGATGTCCAATGTATATTATTTTTCTCTAATTTTATATTTGATAATCTATATTATATTTCCATTAAATTGGAAAATATTTATGATCCATAACACTATATCTATACATATTTATATTTTTTGTAATTCATTTATAGTAAACATAATCATTTAATGTAGGTGAAAATATTCCATTTTATATGATTCATGAATTGTAATTCCTTTCTCCCAAAATAGTTTCCAATCATTAAGTAATGGTTATAATAAAACATTAATATAATTTCTAGACTACTTTTTTATAAAATTCATTATACTCAAAATGATATGTTTCTACTTCATAAAACATTGTGGAAATAAGTTTTAAATTAGTAAAATAAAGGCCATGAACTATGTTTTTTATTAAGGATGTTATATATATTCATTCCATCTATGCATATTCTATGTTTGAGATGTTAAACTTCATTTTTAATTTGTGAAACTGTTGATTAATTTTCATCCACTATGGATAATTAGCTGGATGGAATAATTTTCCATCACATATCTTTACATATACATGCCATTTTAACCCTTTTCAACATTTAAATTTGAAAATAAACATTTCAAAATATTAATTATAGGAATATACCAAATTTACATTAATGGATTATCTCAAACTATTAAACTATTTTGTTATTTGTGTTACAACATGTACTGTGATATCCCAAATTTATGATGCTTCGGCATAATTTTGTTTTCCATAATATATATCACATAGTCATTTGAACTTGATTGTGTCTTATTATACCTGAAACCCATCGGGAATAACATTTCATCTTATTCTAATTTTAATCCATAAGATCATTTTATTTAGGAAGTGTGACTTTCAATAGTTATATCTACTGTATAAAACCCTTTTCAAACCATTAATTTTTCACCTTCTTTTTAATAAATCATAACACAATTGAAAAAATAAAATTTCTGTAAAATCCGGAAAGAATGGGTTTTTAGAATCACCATATAGTTTCCAAATTATTATTTTATTCCCAATTACATATTCTTAATTATCACAAATTTCTTCCTCATTTTGATCATACTTTTCATCTTGAAAACCACCATCATCAAATGATCCAAGAATTCTACCCAGTTTTCCCATGACAAATCCCATGAACGTAACTCAGATTAAAACGATTTTAAAAGTAATAATCATTATTTCTCTTCTTTTTTATGTTATTATATTTTAATATTTTAATCATTGCCCAAAATATAGGTTGTTTTTTGGAACATTTAATTTAGAAAATTCCAAATAAGCATCAAAACCCTCTTCATATTCATAAATTATTTGTAGTGAATAAATCCAACTTTGACACATTGTTATCAATTGAAAATATCATCAATGTAAAAAAAGTATTATTCATTTTTAAATATAATTTAAAATTTACTTGTATAGTAAATATTATTAATAAAATAATATATTTGAAAAATAAAATAAAGAAAACATATTTGATAAAAAAAGCACCACATTAACATATTTAATTATCATTATTCCCTAAATATAAAAATGTGTCATAAAATCATCATAATTATCAAAATATATATTTCTAATACTCCATATTCAAACTCTTTAATCACCTATACTTTCAAAATGAATGTTCAAAATTTTAATAAAAAAACATCCCTTAAGCACACATTAATTATAAATTAACATTATATATAACAAAAATTCATAAAATAATAATATAATCAAATAATAATCTCAAAGAGATCATAAATCAACTAAAAGATACGCCATATACATGTATAATCATAAGTGCCAATTCTAAAATTATAGAGATGAAACATATTAGAAGAATTATTGATCATTCAAGAAAATAATCCCAAAACAACATTTCGAAATTATAGCACCCAATGGATTAATGAAGAATAGAAATAATAAAAAAACAAATTTATACCAAATGTGGGATGAATGAAAAGTCAATTACAAAAGAAATATGTAATATAGAGAGTAAAAGTCGTTGCATATGACATCTGAGGGTGGATGATAGTGGTAAGGCTAGTTGAATGACATTCAAGGTCACCAAATCAAAGAATGGTGGGTTAGGGTTCCAAATATGAGAGAAAATGGATAGATATCATTGGAAATAATGAACCAAAAATAATTCAAACAAATTTTATATAAATGTTTTTTTTTAATTTTTATAACCTCATTTATTTAATATGTAATGTGAAAAACTATTTATCATCTAAGTAACATAATAACCAATGTGATAAATTTAATTTTTTAAAATTGGTTATTATATAAATAATGTTTAAAAGAAATAGAACATGTTTTTATTAATGCATATTTTATATTCAATGTGATAAATTATTTTCCAAATTTTTTTTGAAATAGTTTCATTTATCAGTATGTGATGCATTCTTTGAACTAAATGGCCAGTTTTAAACAAAAACTGCATATTTTTAGTTATATTATGAAAATCATTTATCATATTAACATGTCTTCAACTCCTACATTTCAGAATTGACAAATGAATAATTTTTATAAAATATCATGACATTATAACTATGATTTCTCTATTTTCAGTGAGTGACTCATGTTTCACCTAAAATGTAATATTTAAAATTGAAATCATTCACTTCGACACATAATTGGCACCCAATATGTCATATTATCGCGAGGTCAACTCATTTATGTAAACAATGATATATGGATATTTTTAATTAATTATGATAAATATATAATGGGTTTATCTCTATTTTCAATGATTGATAAACATTTTTAATTAAAATTACATTTTTGAATGAAACAATGGTCTTCAAGTCACACCTGATACACCATGTGTTAGATTGACATGTGGTTGATTCCTACATGTCAAAAATTATGTATGGATAGTGTTACTAATGTATCATGACCATACAAGTGTGTTTTATTGAAACAAACCATTAATTTATGGTATAACATTTTTCTATCGTTTCGATAACTTACATTGCATGCAACACTGAGCTTAAACGAAACCATGATACACTATTAATATTATTAAATAAGATGAAATTAACTCCTAGATGTTAAATTGAGGATTATTAACATGATGAAATATCTTATGAAAATATATTATTGAAATCATTGGATACCAAATAAATAAAAATAAATATAAAACCCAATTTAATATAAAACAAATGTTTTTATAAAAACAATTATTATGCACTAAATGTGTTTTATCACAATAAAGTAAATTAATTACAATTATTGAATGATATTAATTAATTTATCTGTAAAAAAATAATTATTATGTTTAAAATTCATTCTATGTTTCTTCTAGACATGAAAGGAAAAAAATCCATTTATGATGTATAAAAAGACATATTTTTAAAAATGCAATTTACCACCTATTAATGTTGAAGTAATGTTTTATATAGTTTTTGACATTTTTATAATTTATATTTGAAAAAACAAACTTTAAATTTTAATTACTAACAATGAAAATTATTTTGGTTTAATTTTTGGTATTTTTTGATAAGTATCATGTTTTGAAGAAAGATAAAAAATACTAGAATTTAATTAAAAACAGCTTTTTTTCTCCAATAATTTATTGTTATAAATTATATTTTTATTGGTTTTAATGTTTAATTAGATAAATATTTTATCATTTAATCCAATTTATATTATTGGAATTAATTCACCTTTGAATATGGGTATATAAACATTCCAATATTATGATTGTTTTTGCTTTAAAAACCAGTTATCTCGTTCCATCAATGACACAAATTTTCAATAATTACTAAACATTATTCGTATTGAATTTTGAAAAATGGTTTCAATATTTTAAATTATTGAGTTAAAATTAGTTAAATAGTTTTCTTTTATTTTTGGACATTGAAAATAATAACATTAATTTTTTATTAACACAATTAAATATCAATTGAGTAAATAATGGGGGGGAAAATATTTAAATATTTTATAATTACCATAACATTTTTTAAATTTAATTATACGAGCGGGTGTCAACCAGAAATTATCCTTGGTATAATATTGTATCCTTTTTAGGCCACATGGATGTGTGTATGAAATTTATAATATTTTATTTAATGAAATAATAATGATGTAATAATCATAGGTTTAATAAATATATCATTTTTGATACAGGGATATATAGAATATAAAATCTACCATAAATATTAATTTCAAAAATAAAATACTTTCAATTATCATGATAATTTTTAAATAAATTTTAGGAAATATATATTTTCCCGAAAGGATTACACAATGGTGATGTAGTAATTATATAAATAATAGAAATATCAAATAAATGATATTAAAAATATTGAAATACTTATAATGTAAGATAATTAATGTCCCCAACAAATTCTATATATGAACTAAACATTATATTAATGTTTTAAAGTATTTTGTTTTAAGGTATCTTATTTATATATTTTTACAATTTTCAAATGAGTTGTGTCAAACTAAAGATTAATGATACATTAAAATAAATAATATTTTTCTATATCATGTAAAATTCATAGAATAAAAAATTCTTCTAAATGATTATTATTGAGTTTATAATGTAATATTTTACTCATTTAGGGTTATTTTGTGATTTTATAGTTTCTATATTGACCCTGAAAGAGTAAAACTCCAAGTTGTCACGGTAAGAGTTAAATGGTTTAAAAAGGGTTAATGCAAATAGATAAGGATATGAATATGACCTAAAGGTGTCATAATTTTTTGAGAGGATTCAGACCCATCCACATCTTATCTTCTAAATAATTAACATTGGAACCATTTAGAATTGAATGTTATTTTTTTATTTTAATATATTGGGGGTTTCCTAAAGTGCCCGACCTCAATTATAAAAGGGACCCTCATACATAACTTGTTCACACCATTTTGATGCATCTAGATAGAAAGAATCCTTCCCATTTATCCTTCTAACATTTGTACACAATATCTTGAGGTCCATTTCTCCCTATAATACCAACTCTATATCACTTATGGAGATATTTATAGGAAGTCAACTAGAGAAGAGGTAGTTCTTTTTCCAACTCATTTATGTTTGTTTCTTCTTCTACATTCCCTTCATGGGATGTATTCATTCTACTATAATAACTAATGTATCATCTATATTCTAAGGTATTATTATTATTATTATTTAAAAACCATATTTTACCTTTTTACATCCTACAAAAAATTAAATCATCGTGCATGTGTATGTACATCTTAACATCTATATGCTATGGTGTAATTTTTTTCAATCACCAATTTATTTGGATGGGTATGATGATGGATATATTGGATATAAATAAAAAATATTATATTATATTTTTTATTTTTTATTAACATACCATCCAATTTATTTCAATATCACCATTAAGTGAATAACACTGTTAGAACTGTATACGTACAACCTATAATCTCCACGATGTGATGAGAATAATTTTCCATGTCAACAATTAATGAATTATTATAAAAATATATTTCTGGAGTAAATATAATATCTATTAACATAATAATATTCATTATATGAAATATATATATCTAATGAATTATAGAAAAGACTAACATGACAAAACATACATAGGGAAATGAAGTAGTTTACAACTAAAATTTTGGTAATAGCAGAATATTATTGAAAATTGATATAATAAGATCATATATGAGATCATAAATATGGATACGATTCTGGTATGTATTAGTAAAATGTTTTATATAATGATACATGATATTAATTAACATTTAACTAATGTAAAGTACAAGGTTTGGTATTTTTTCCTCACTATTATTTTTGTGGGAAAAATGCCTTATACACTACTGTCTTATTTTATGTTTTTTATATTATGACAATGGATGTATTTTACGAATGTTAATCTAAATATTATGTTATTTTCATAGCAATATAATTTATTTATTTCATGGGGAATATTATTCTACTGATTATAATGTTGTAAAGCTTAATTTTAGAATGTCATTATTATTCAAGAGTGTTAATATGTAAGTATCTGAATAAGAATATTTATCACCTATCCTCATTCTTCTTAAAAAAAATTAAAAAATGTTTTTACAATCATCCTAAAATTTTATAAATTATTTTTAACCCATGTTCTAATTTTTATATAATGTTTTGAAATGAATCATTTTGTCATTTTCCAAATGAAGTACTTTATGACCTTTTCAACAAAAATATGGAAAGAATGTTTTTTAAAATTATACACCGTGAGAAAATTTTCTTCCATCATGAAACCATAATGTTTTGATGGTTTACTTACAAATTTACATGATTCTTTTCAATTATTATGTTTTCTTTGTATAAATGAAATTATTTTAAAAAAATTAGTTCAATGTAAAGAGGGAATTTCGCTGAAGAAAATTTTAATTATTATATTAGAGTATTTTCATCCATGTCAACATCCTTTATTGAATTTTAATTTTCATTGAGGTTTATATTTTATGACATCACCTAACATATTTCATTAAGTTTATTATGAATAGTTTCACTTTCAATGTGATATTATGATACCATTCATTGTTTATGGTATTCAGATTTTGTAAACAATTTTTTCAATACAAATGATTATATTGTTTATGTTTAACCATTTTCCAACAAGGAATATATTGGACATAGTAAGTGTTGGGAGGGTCCCACTATATACCCTCTCAAAATCTATTGGTCTCATGAGACAAACTATTTTGGGTATTGGCTGAGGCCTTACCCATTTATGTTTGGTGACTTTACTAAATCTTTGACAGTATGTTTATGATATATGACATTATGCATTCCCTCATTATGAAATTAGTTATTGATATTCCATGTGATTATTCAAATAGATGAATATAAATTTAATTATTTTTATATAATTATTTTATTAAATTTATTCTTTCTATATTATGATGAAAATTATGTTTAAATGGATTGTGATTTAGATATATTCCATTCAATAATGTTTATGCTGATTTACTCATAGTAGATTCTTCTAAACGCTTACCCTTACTAAGAATTCTAGTTCAATATTTTCTTATTTTTTATTTTTTATCATAATTCAAGGATTTATATTACGATTTATAAATAAGGATAATCTAGTAGAATATTGGTGTCTCAAAGGATTAACTATGTTATATTTATATTTCAAATATAATATATGTTTCAAGTATGAAATATAGTTTCCAAAACTGTTAAATTGTTCAATATTTTTGTATTTATGTATTGTATATATTCTAATGTAATAATGTCAGGCACATGCTTCAGGTTACTAGGGTCACAGAAGATACAGTTGGTATCCGAGAAATTATAGTACATACCTTGGGAACTAGATTTAGGAAAACATATATTAAAGAGTGAAACCCTATGAAAGAATTTAGAAATTTATCCAAATAAAATTAGCCTATGATTTAGATATCATTTATACCTAAATTTTCAATTTAGTTTATGAGATTAACTCGTTTTGAAATTATACATTCTGTTTCAGAATGTTATTATCTAATATATTGAATGATTTTTTTAAAAATGGAACCTATTGGAAGAAATGTAATTTGTATCAACACATGAAATACATGTATAGAATTCAATCATATGAAAAAAAAATTTGTTGGAGCTAGATATGAAAGGGAGAAGAATATCATTGAAATTTATAGTCCATCGAGAGATACAGATCAATGGTGGTCATTAATTCAAAACATGAAGAGGAAGAAGAAATAACAAACATGGAATGGAAATAATTTAAGAAACTTTTATTAGGAAAATATTTTTCTCATGAACAAGAAGATATGTTGAGATTTTTTTTGAATATAAGACAAAATGAGTATGAAGATGTTTTCTAAATATTAATCTTACATTATAATTTCAGCAACGCATGTTAGGGATTATCGATGTAATTCCAATATCAATATTGAGAATTTCATTGACTGGATAAATACATTTCTATAAAAGGCACTGGTATCCCATAATGTTTCATTATATGAAGATATATTCTCATATTTTTTCATGAAAAAGAAATAATTCTACAAGATTTATTACTTTATAGAAGAGCATAAGAATAAGATAACAATGGATCAAGAGATGTATAAAGGGAAAAAAGGAAAGGATAATTTTACAACATATGACAATCTTGTGAAGGAACACACATGTAATTTTTCTCAAGGGAATGAGGGTTTTTTAAAAATATAGAGTGAAAGTTCACTTGGATCATAATTTTATGGGAAATAAATGATCAATAAATTTGAAATATATTAACTATAAAGATATAGGATACTATTTAGATGAATTTACCAAGTTTCATGGAAAAATATATTATAAATTAAAAATGGACCCTTGTCAATATTATGTTATTATAGTAGTATAGGGTGAATAGTTAATGTATTAGTGTTTTTATAATCAATAATTATGTTATTGTGGTTGTAAAAATCATGAAATATATAAGTATTGCACAACAATACTTTATCATTATTGATTTGGAAGCATGAATGATTTCCTTAATGTTTTAAGTTGATAAATATATTCAAATATTTTGGTATGTGAGAAAAAGATGTGCATTATGTTTTTTGGGGAAAATTCGATGTTAATTTGTATTTCAAATTTTTTTTATTCCATATAAATATTTGGACTATAAAATTTGATAATTGTTATTTAGATGAGTCATAAGTTAAAAATGTATTATGTTGAGAATTAGATATTATTTTTTGAGGTTAAGTTATGATTTATCATGTTAGTTAATATATGATAACTATTTTGGTTTTAGTAGACATCTAAAATCCGATGGAATAACATGTGGATTTTATGATTCATAAATATCCTTCTGTGAAGAAATATTATTTTCCAGTACTTATTTAAATGAGTAATTGATTATGTGAAAATTTATCAATGACCAACCAAAGGATGAGATTATGATTCTGACATGAAAATAAATCATGTATGTGCATAAATGAAAAGTGAAATAACCCTTTAATTTTATAAATTTTGTTTTGGAACAAAAACATTATCTGGTAACACTTCATTCCTAAAACCTCATAGTCTTTTAACTGATGACTAAATTATGGTTGTGTGATTATTAATTTTATAAGGAACACGTTCTCTATCAATCTTCATCATAACATGATAGCTATATTTCTATTTCATATCCATGATTTGTTACATGAAACCCTTGCTTTTTTATCTTAGATGACCTTCGTAGTTTCCTTTATTAATTACAAAATTGAAGTTTCATTATCCCTATTCTTGATCTGTGTTTCCCAAAAAGTAATTTTCAAATAGAAACCACTGATTTTTGAAGTTCCATCTAAAAATATGCGGAAAAATTTATTGATGTAATGGAGAATATAACACCCCAATATTTTATGTCATGTCTTTTTTATCTTTTTGATAGCTTAAATTGCACCCTACATGAATTTTAAACAAAAACATGATATACTATAAATATTATTATTTAAGATGAAATTAATAACTAGATGTTAAATTGGTTCTTATGAATTGGGTTAACTATCAAATGAAAATATATTATTACATTCATTTATTACCAAATAATAAAAAATAAATATAAAACCCAATTAATTATAAAAGAAATGATTTCACAAAAAGTATTATTATGTAAAAATGGTGTTTTATTCAAATAAATAACATTAATTAATATAATTGAATGATATTAATTAAATTTTTATTCAATATATTCAATATAATAGGTGACATTCATCTTATGTGATTTCAAGACATGATATAATAATAAATCCAAATTTTACGCCTAAGAATCCATATTTTTATAAAGGCTATTTTACAGCCTTTTAATGGGTTACTTATATTAAATTTAGTTTTTTCATATTTATAAATTATATTTTAAGAAATAAACATATTATTGAAAATTTTAATAAATTTTTTTACTTTTGTATAATTTTTGTAGTTTTTATGGTATGTTTCATGTCTTGATGAATAGTAAAAAGATTGGGAATTTTAATTAAAAATACATTTTATTCAAACTAAAATATAGTTTTAGATTACTTATTATTAGTTTTAAAGTATAATTATATTAATTTTATATCATTTAATGCAATTTAGGTTGTTGTAATCAATTTCAACTTGAATTTGGATATAAAAATATTTTAATATTTTGAACATTTTCAAAATAATATCTGTTTTCTTGTTTTTAGACTATTTTAATATTGAATTAATTACGAAAACTTCTATGTTTTGAATTAAAAAATGGATTCCATATATAAAATCACTGTTTTCAAATTATTTAAATAGTTTTACTTTTTTTTATATTTTTAAAAGTATTTTTAGTAATTTTATTTTAACATGGTTAATATTAAGTCGATTAATTAAGGATCATAATAGTATTGTAAATATTAGAAAAATACTAAAAAACATTTCAACCTTTCATTTTATGAGTTGGGTTTGAAAAAAATAATCCTTGTACCATGCTTATAACCATTGGAAGCTACTTCGGTGAGAGTATGAAATTTATTATATTTTATTTAATGAAAAGATAATGATTTCAAACTCATATCTTAAATAATTATATCATTTTAATATAGATTTATAATGAATATAAATTTGTCTATAAATAATTATTTGAAAAATAAAATATTTTTATTCATCATTATAATTTATTTTTAATTTTTATATAATAATAAATTACTTTGATGGGTTAGACAATGATGATTAGGTAATTGTTTAATCAATGTAAATTTAAAATAAATGACATTAAAATTAATTAAATAATTATAATTTTTTTAATTAATAACATAAATGAATTTGATAGATGTATTAGAAATATTAAGGATGTTGTAATTTTTTTTCTATTGGTATGTTTTGTATTGATATTTTATAAAAAAGGCATAAAATAAATAGTGTGATAATTGATACTAATGTAAATTAAATTAAATAATATTTTATTAAGAGATATAAAATTCATAAAAATATGAACTATATACAAATTATTGGAAAAAAGTTAATAATGTCATCCATTAATCATTTATTGTTATTTTTTCATTTTATTGTCACTATATTAACCCTCTAAAATTAAAAATCCATGTTGTGTTGGTAAGAGTTAAAGGGTTTAAATAATCGTTAAAGCCAAGAGGTAAGGGAAAGAATGTGACCTAAAATTGCCATAAAATTATTTCTTAGGAGGAATTGACTCATAATTATCATATTTTAAAAATTAATCACTTTTAATAGATATTTATTTTTAATTTAATTTAATATTATAAGGGGTTCCAAAAGTTTCCATCATCTTAGTTATAAAATTGTACATCCTCCATCACTTACTCAAAAAAATATGAACCTTTATCTTCATTAAGTCATAGCCATTTATCCTCCCAACATCCTTATACATGTTAGAGAGATCCTGGTATTCCCAAATTACAATCTCTATATCCCATAAGTAGATATCTAAAGAAATTCCATCAAAGAAGAGGTAATTGTTTTACAAAATCATTCACGTTTGTTTCTTATATTACTTATTTTTCATGTGTTATTTAAATTCTAAAGTAAAAAATATAGGATTAAAAATATTATTATATATTATTATGACTATGGTAAAACCATATTCCACCTTTAATTCATCTTATAAAAAACAAAATCATCGGGCATGCGTACGTACGACCTATCGTATCTATACCATGGTGTAATTTTTTTCCTTAACCACATTATTTGGATTTGTATGATGATTCATATAATGTATATAAATAATAAATATTACTAGTTATTTATTCTATATATTTAAGAAACTATACAATCGATTACCATTTCACCAAAAGTGGAATGAAATTGTCGCTCTTGTGTACGTATGGCATATCATCTCCACGACGTGATGAGATTCATCTTCTATGTTAACCATTCATGAATGATTATAATATTTTATATGATGATTAAATATAAAATTTATGAACTTAATATCATTATTTATATGATATATATATATCCTATTCATAATAAATAGGGCATACATGACAAAACATGCATTAGAAAATGAGGCACTTATCAGCAGAAATTAGGGTTATATTGGAATATTATTAACAAAATGATATTATAAGATCATATATTATATTATAAATATGTATATGATTCCGTATTAAATATATAACCTTATTAAAATAATTATACAGATGTTTAAATCATAATCAACTAAATGAAAGTATAAAGCAAGGATTTTATTTTTCCAGGGTTTGGATGATCCATAGGGCCAGAGAGGGGAGAATAATTTAGGAGGATAGGAGGCCTTTTATATGTGGGTAAAAGGACACATTGGGTATTCTTGAAAATATTTAAGTGCTCGCCACATTTTAAGTATCCTAAATGGGTAAAAAAACATTATATATAAAAAGTGGTTGAATGATAGAAATATTTATAGAAAATAATTTTGGTACAAGTGTAGGGTTATATTTATAGGTTATTTTAAAATTTTAATCCTTAATTAAGCACATAGTTCCTTAATCACTGTAATTAATATTAATTATATTCACTAATTTTTTGGGTTAAAAACAATTTTAAAGTTATTATACATTAAATATTTTTATTATTACAAATACAGAAATCATTTTTCAAAGTTATAACAACATTAGGGGTAAAAAATTAATTTAAAAAATAATCTAGTAGACAGGACAAGATAACAAGTTTTTAAGACGAAATTTTTCAAATGTATGAAATGTTTTTATAATCTATTTAAATTTGAAATGGGTTCCAATGTATTAAATTGGATTAAATTAATAAAAAAACGAAAATTACAATTTAACAAGATAAATAAATTAGAAAAAATTAGTTTTTAATTAAAATTTAGAATTTTTAATATTCATCTAAAAATGATATTTTTCAAAAACAATCAAAAAAATTAACTCCAATTTTTTTACATTATGAAATAAAAAATGATGTTTATTTTTTCCTATTAAATTTATAGAATTTTATATAATTAATTTTTATATTGTTCATAGAAGGATATAAAAACCAACATATTTGTGAAAATATTATTTTCTATCATATAAAGGCTTTATAGAATATAAATTATTTTATTATAAATATGATTTATTTATATAAAAAGTTTATAAATTATATTTATTAATTATTTATTAATATTCATACTAATATGTTTAATAAGTATGTTATAACTTTCTCATTTAGATAATTTTATTAATAAAATATTGTTTTATAGAAACTCATTGGTGTGTTTAACACATGTTAAGATGATGTTGTGTGTAGCACAAGATTATCATATTCTAGTGTATAATGAATAATTAAATTTATGTAGTGTGAAATATAAGAAATCAAATAAATATAATTTATTTGAAAAGTGATTCATAAAAACTCAGGATATATCATTTTATGGACCTTAAAATGAATTTCAACATCGAAATCCATATGGGTTATCAATGAATTAATAGGTGGAAATTAATTTATAGAAACCCACATTATAAAAATGAATAATACTAATTCATTTAAAAATAAATATTGGAACCATTATAGTCACCCAAAAAAACTCATAACTAGTTCTCAACATTATAGAACGTCATTTGGGAGTGAAAATTGGAAATGAATGAAAAGATTAATTATTTATAGAGTGTGATTGAGGTCATTGACCATAAGAAAGTGAATCAACAATGTAAATTTAAGGGAATCAAAAGCATATATATTTGGTTATTTATAAGATCATTATTTAAAAAAATATACATTTACTATTATCAATAAATTTCAATATCATTTTCCTTGTTTCAATAAATTATTTTACTATCTAGGAACAAATGGAAATATAGTTAGTAGATTTTATTCTTTTTAATATAAATAATCTCTCCCCTTGGTTATTCTTTTATAAATTTCATCTTCTTATATTTTTTAATGAAATGAAGGTGATATTTTTATCCCTAAGGCACTATTGTATCATGAGACCCATGGATAGACAAAAAATTCATTATTTCTATCTTCTAGTATCATAGAAAATGGTTACCATAGGTTATCCAATAAGAATAAATCCATATATGGTTAGATAATACCTGAAATATCTAAAACCTCATCCAATGTTTAAATAAAACCATTAAAAAGGGTTAACCTCATAACCCTTTCCCAAATATAATTCACACTATATTCCTTAAATAATATTTTATATTACTCAAAAATCAATTTTTATTGGGTTCTTGGGTTTACACATGCACCAATAATATGTTAAATATGATTCTATAATTCCAAAATCCATGTAATGGGAGAGAAAGACATGAAATATCACCAAAAATTGAACAATATTATTTCCTAAGGGATTATTCATACAAAATCCTACATGAATTTACAAACAATGTAGAGGAGGATAAGTATTATGTAGTTAATATGGTTAACATAATTAATTATGATATCATAATATCTCCCTTTTTTACTTTCTATTCTGTGGGTTTTTAGGATTATAATCCATATTATTCCTTTGATTAGGGCACATTTTAGAACATTGGCCAAAATATATTCAATTGAAATGCTAATGTGTGGGTGGTGCATTCTGCGGGGACTTCTCATTATTTACGAAATTAGATTACTTATTCCCATTAAGTGGAAATTCATACACTTGAGGACATTCCATTCAAGACATAAAATATTTAGTAGTCTCATTAAAACAATCCCATCCATTTTTATTCCCATAAATCATGAACAACGGATTTCTCATTTTCCCTTCTCCATGTTTGTTTGATTTCCTTTGAAATCCATATTTTTTTTCTTTTAAAATCCAAGATATTGATATGAAATTCCATCCTTTATTTCCAAATTAATTGAACATCTACAGTGATCATCCAAGATTATAATGTTTCATATAACTATGGCCATTCAATTAATTTGTTTTAGGCCAGAAAATAATCAATAAATTTTACTCTCAGGTTGGATGATAATACCTGAATAGTACCTCACAAGCCTTGTAAAATTTTCTTCATAGGAGCCAAAGGTTCATTATTCTTATACTATATCTATTGGAATAGATTTTCCATCTTCATATTAAGAATACAAGGAAACTAAATAAATAAAAACACACTCTCTAACCCAACACAATCTATAGAGTCAATTTAATTTTTTTATCTCGTATTCTTAGTATGATTCCACCATTGATCTGCCACACCTTCTAGATAGTAAATAGTTAGAGTCACTTTTTCATGCTCCAAACAATGGAGAATAAAAAATAACTTTTTAGTGTTAATGATCTATTTCACATCAATGAATGGGTATGTAAAACCACTAAAATAAGTTGTATGTTTCCTCATGAAAGAATTAATACATTATTGTTCCCTCCTTTTCTCATTTGGATGTTCACTATGATTAATTAATTCATAAATTCATGTGAGCATATCAATAATTTATTTCATTAAATATCAAATAACATTTAGGTTCTTATGAAGAAAATGAATTCATTACTAATTACATTCCTCATTAACATGGTTCTTTTAGCTTCCAATTATTTAATAAAACCAATGAGTATAGTGTAAGAAACAATCGTCAAAGTGGTGAACCGCATAATTAGGGAAAACCATTCATAGGATGTCTACTTAATGACACCATCATTTTTAATAATTGACACCATAGTTTTATTATAGTTTATTCATAGTTTTTTTCTATTAAAAAACTTCATGATTGTTTGTAATGATTTTGTTAACTCCTAGGGCATATCCCCCAGAAGTGTCAAACCATGTATCAATAAAGGCTAGGTTTCATGCACTACATCCTGATTGAGTCTATATAAATACAGTTTTTTTGAGTTGTTACCCATATTAAAACATGTTCTAGTGCCACATTCACTTATAGTATCCAGATAGTGATTTATTTCTTGGAAAACACTTACGTTATCATTTACCAATATTCCAAAACATTTTCCAATACTATAACTCATAGTAGGACTTATCATTAGAGACATCCCTTGGAATATTCTTAAATATATTCATAGGGATGTCCCTAGTGTTTTCACATTATATTTTCCAAAGGATGAGTAATCCTTTACTTTGATATCAACTATAGAAACTCAGGTTTAGCATACATGGATATAACATAGTTTTATAATAATATACAGTACATTACGAATATACATGCCTAGGGAACATAATAGTTTAGTGTCTTTGAAAACATGGAACATAATATTCTTATTTGGTGAAGGATATTCAAAATATTCATTAAATAACATCACCTTTAATACTCAAACACAAAACAATAATTCATAACCTTGGGAAAGGATACATAATAATTTAGTGTGCTCATATTCTCAATAAGGGTAAAAAAGGGAGATATGTAAGCACAACATTTGAATAAGGGTATGATAACATGATCATTTCATTATAAGATAATAACATTTATATCAATGATCATAATCAGGCGTCATGTAATAAAAATGTTGTCAATAATATATCAATCAAAAGATAATTAGGATCATAATCCATGATATCATAAAATAAAATTAAGACATAGAATTTGTGGCATACACATAAGAATAGAAAAATCACATTTCAAGGCTACCTACCAAGACCATCATAACATTTTAGGAAAGGGATAATCACCTGTGTACCTATATATGTCTTGGTATTACCTCTATGTATCCTCGTGTTTATGTCTTGGTATGCCCCCATGTAGCCACTTTTTTTAGGATTGGGATTCTCTCCCTTGAACCATCTTGTTTTGGGCTTTGGATTACCTCCTTTGTACCCTATAGTTTTAGGTATGGGGTTCCCTCCCCTATCCCTTGTTATTTCAAGATTTAGATTCCCTCTCATGTACCCCTTCTTTTCTGGATTAGGATCCTCTCCTGTGTACCATCTTTGTTTAGTCCTAGGTGTCCCTCAAATGTACCCTACTATTTCGAGATTGTGATTCCCTCTCTTATACCCTCTTGTTCTAGGCATGGGATTCCCTCCCGTGTTCCCTCTTATTTTCAGTCTTGGGTATAACCTATGTACACTATACTCTCATATAAAATTTATCAGTACCCAATTAAATAGAGTGAGATATTGGTCCCAACTATAACATAATGAAATTATATATACATTTCCAACAACATCATAACCAACAAAATATCATTACCCTTAAAAAGAGAAGGTTTTCATAAACATCATATCATAACTCATGTAATGAAATTGGTATCATAAAAATTTCATAATATAATATCCTAGGTTAAATATATAGGTTTCATAATAGTTTCATCCAAGAGTAACTCATGAATGGAAGTGGTTTTATTATGTAAATATAATGGAATAACCCGTGGAAGTGAAATGTGTTTTCTTCCAATCTCTTTCGAACAAGATTTACTCAAGGAAAAGAAAATGGATCCATAAAAAGCATTCCATAAAAACATAAAAATTTATAAAAATTAAAATGAATGGTATCCATTTATCATATCCCTAGTAATGAACAACTATATCAATGGATATCATCTTAGATGGAAAATGATTTTGAAAGATCACTTGGAACAATTCTTAAAGAAAATTACCTATCATTTTAGATCAAATAACATTTTCAAAATACTTTTCATTGAAAAAAACATTGAAAACATAGGAAATAATATTTACAAATAATTTTAAACATTTATCTAGAGAAATATCAATTCCACATTGAAAAATTATTTTTAAAAGGGAAAACAATTTGAAACCCTTTTTTTAAATAACTATTAATAATTATAAATAAAGAATTGAAACCCATTTAATACATAAACTTTTCTTTGAAATAATTTTCCTTGTAAATTAGATTAATATATAATTTGAAATAAATTATTTTTTTAGAAAACAATATTTTAGAATTATATATATTTCCAACCGAAGAGAGAAATAAAGAAATACCTTCTTAAAAACATTTTCTTAATAATATTAAGTGACAAAGAGTGTGAAAATGGTACAATAATATGATGATATCATGAGTAACCATAGGAGAATAAATTTCATGAGTATTGTTGAGATATTGATCCTAATATTTCTTAAATGGAATAATTAATCATAAACAATCATGATAAATGATGATATTGTATTAATAAACAATTGATACTTTTGTAACATTGAATCATAATACCCATCAATGAATAAAATTAAATGAAACATAAAATATCATCAAAAGAAACATATTCATGATATAACATGTCAAATGAAAGTATATAGACTTTGAAAAATAATATTGTTGCATAACATTGTATTTGTCTCAAAGATGGAATATTGAGACAACATTACTTTTCCAATTTAGTAACTTTTGAAACAAAATCTCCATGAAATAGGGATCATTAATTGTATATATAAATACAAATAAATATACAGATAATAAAACATATAATAAATTCCTGGGAAGTATATACAATAACAAAATATACTTTGGGTGAATAAGGCATAAGTCTCATAGAAGTACAAGCGAGACTAAAAATCCCCTTATCGCTTGAGTAACATTTGAATCACGATCCACATGAAATATTAACATCACATAAAACGTTTAATATCATAAAAAAGTAAATTAGTAATATCTCAAGTAATAGGGAAGTATAGACCGCAAAAACGAGAATAACTTGTGGATATAGAACATATCCCAAAGAAAAAAAGTGAGATGAGAAAGTGAGGCTTATTAGTTGAGTGAAAGGGTTTTGGGGAGCATAATTAGGCAAGATTTCGATCATCAGATTTTATTGTGAGGTGTGACAATGTTATGAAGAGAGGAGGCCTTTTACTAGTTTGGAATATGACACACTGGGTATTCTTAAAAAGTTGTGTGTGCTCTCACATTTTACTTATCCCCCAATTGTTAAAAATACTCAATTATCGATCTATAGAAGTTTAATGGTCGACATATTTTTTGAAAATAAATTTTAGACCAGTATAGGATCAATTTTAAACCTTATTTTCCAAGAATAGTCATAAATTAAGATTGTTTTTTCTTTAATCACTATAATTAATTTTAATTAATTTCAAAATAAAATTTGATAAAAAACTATGTTAAACTTATGGGATATTATAAATTATGATTATTACAATTATGTAACCCATTTTTTTAAATTATAATCAATCAGGTGAAATAAATTAATTTATAGCTAATTCCATAGACAAAAAGAGATAATGGGGGTTTAATGTGAAAATGTTAAAAAGATTGATATGGTTTTATATCCATTATCAATATTAAATTTCTTTATGTGAACTATATTAGATTAAAATATGTATAATTTTTCTATTTAAAAATTAAAACCAAATTAAAATTCAGTTTATCAATATAAATAAATTAGAAGAAGAAGTTGTTTTGAATTAAAATTCAGTAATTTTCATTATAAATCCATAAATAATGTTTTTTCAAAACATCACCATAATGTATTTTTGACCATATAAAATATAAATTTATTTTTATTTTAAAAACATCAATTTCTAAAATAGTATAATTTTAATTTTTTTATTGTACATATAATGATATAAAAAGAAATTTATTTGAACAAATAGTATTTTCAAACATATGAGGACTGAAAAAAATTTATATGTTTTATAATCAATTAGTTTTATAAATATAAAAATAATATAAATAACAATTTAAAATTTGTTATTTCTATTCATATAACATTTTTTACTAGAATTGGTACGACTATACTATTTACAAAATTATAATAATAAAATGTTGTTTCGTAGAAACATAGTGTTTTTTATTACTCATGCAAACTTTGGGTTTCATGTCGTTTAAGATAAACCTGGTGTATATTATAAATAATGTTAATCATGGTGTATTTTAAAACATAATCGTTCAAATAAATTAAATTTATTTACAAATATGTTCATAAAAACCCTAGGTGTTATAATGTTAACCTTTTTTCATTATTTTGATTTTCAAAAAAACATCTTAAACCATAAATTATAGGAAGATACAAAATTTACATGGAAAAAGTACATATCGCTATTAAACTAACCTTTTATTTTTCATTCAACTTATACTGTGATGTTCCAAATTTAGTATACTCTGAAATAATTTCATGTTCCATTATATATAGAACATATTCATTTAGATATGCATGTATCTTATTGTACCAAAACCCATTTGGAATAATATTTTCATCTCATTATAATGTAAATCTTGAAGATTAATGTCTTTCAAAAGTTGTAACCACTATGTAATACTCTTCTTAGTCCTTCAATTTTTCACCTTCATGTTAATCAATCTTAACACATTTGATAAAATTTAAAATTCCATAAAAATTTGAAACAATGGTTTTGTAGCATCCTCATATAGTCTCTCGATTATCATTTTATTCCAAACTACATCTCCTTAAATATCATGAATCACTTCTTCATTTTGATCAGACTTATCATCTTGAAAATCATCATCATTAATATATCGTTAATTTTATATAGTTTCCCAATTCCAAGTCTAATGGGTATGACTCAAATTAAAACCATGAAAAATTAAAAGATATTTTATTTCTCTTCATTTTAACATTTTTTATTTAAAAATTTCCAACATCAACTAAAAAATAGGTTTTTTTTGTAAATTTCATTCAGATAATTCCAAAAAAGCATCTAAACCATCATCATGTTCATCATATGTTTTCAGTGCAGTAATCTCTATTCAACACATTATTATATATAAAAATATCATTTATTGATAATATGTTATTTATATTTATAAATATAATTAAAATTTTACTTGTATAAATAAAATTAATAAAATACCTTAAAATCATCATAAAATAAAGGTGGTAATCATATTTGATAAAAAAAGAATCACATTAATATATTGAATTACCATCATTTCAAAACAAATGTATCATGGAATCATCTTGATCATCTAAATATATATTTTCAATACATTTTATTCAAACACCATAATCCACTACACCCTCCAATCACCCATACACAATGTAGATAAAATACATAATTTATATACACATTAATTTATAAATTTACATTATTTTTAATATTAATTCATCAAATAATTGTTAAATCAATCATTAAACTAAAAACAATGATTCATTATTTAAAAGATATATTATTTAAATGAATAATAAAAAATAAAAATTAAAATAGTGAAGAGATGGTAAATATTAGCAGTAGTAGTGTCCATTCAATCAAACAATCCCGAAACAAAATTCATCAATTAATATCCACCATGGAAGCATTTACAGTCGATGAAATAAAATAAAAATATATATACCAAATGTTGGATGAATTAAATTTCAAATTAAATTAAAATATGGAATTTAGTGAGTTAATGTGGCGTCATGTGACATGTGATGGTGGAAGATAATGGTAAGGCTAGCTGAATAAGAATCAAGGCCTCTAGATCAGATAATTAAGTGTTAGGGTTCCATACATGAGAGGAATGATGTAGATGATGACGTAAATAATTAACCCAAAATCATTTGACCTGATGTTCTATAATGTTTACCAAATTAGGTATTTAATAACCGACGTTAAATAACAATTTATTACAATAGTTATCTAATTACTGATGTAATAAATTACATTTTAAAATTTTCATATTATATAACTAATGTTGAAAAGAAACACCAAATATTTTTCTAATTGGTTATTAAGTAGTTATCATTTTAAGGGTTTCACATAATTTTTTTACTAGAGTTAGTTTTGGCTTTGTGATGTGTTCTTTGAACTAAATGGTCATTTTTAAACTATAAAACCGCACTTTGAGTTATATTTGGAAAATCATGTGTTTGGTTCAAATGTTTTCTATTCTTACACATCGCAAATGACATATGAATTATTTTTATTAAACATAAAGACTATATGTTCGTTTCTACTCTATTTTTAGTGAGTGGTGTACGTTTCAACTAAAATTCCATTTTTAAAATTGTAAACACACACTTAGACACCTATTAGGAACACCATATTTCAGATTTATGTATGGACAATTCCTATATGTAAAAAATTATTAATGAGTTATTTCCCTTATATATCATGACAATATTTGTGTTTTTGCTGTGTTTTCAATGGGAGAAACATATTTTCCACTAAAATACCATTTTAAACTATAAAAATGTTCTTCAAGTCATAATGGGAACACCATGTGTCAGAATGACATATGTATGATTATTACAAGTGGAAATTTATGTATAAATAATTTTACTAATGTATCAAGACCATCCATGTTTGTTTTATGAAATTTTAATGAGCGAAAAATATTTTTATCAAAAAGGAAACTTTTAAACATATGGAAAAAAATTTGAGATGCAACAAGCCAACTATGTGTTGGATTTCCATGAAACAGATTTATTTATGTCAAAAAATGATTTTTCTGTTACTTTTATGAAGTATCAAGAAAAAAAGTTTGTTTTATTAGTTTTTAGTGAGTAATGTGTGTTTTGAACTAAATTTCCTATTTTAATCAAAAGAAAAAACATTGAATAATATCTTCCATACCATATTTTTGTTTAACAATGAGATTGTTCATATGAATTGAAATTATTTAGGGATCATTGTTTTAATGTGTCATGAAAATTAGTGGAAGTTGGTTCTATTTTGAGTACGTGACACATTTTTGGAACTAAAATGTCACATTTAAATAAAAACACTCTCTTCCAATCATACCAGTCACACTATATGAAATATTGACATGATTCATGTTTCTACACATAAAAAATGAGTTAATGATACTTTTCTTAATTTATCTAGACAATTCAATTATCCTTTCCCTATTTTCATAGAGTGAAACATGTTTTGAATTAAATTGTTAATTTTAAACTAAAATCACACGGTTTTAATTATTCCAGGAAGACCATGTGTCTTATAATGACATAAGGATTTGTGTCATAAATTATTAAGACAACATGAGGGGTTTTATTTTGTTCTAGGTATGTGACAGATTGTTTAAACTAAATAGTATATTTTAAAATAAAAACTCTCAGTTTCAGTAATACCAAGAACCTCATGTTATCAATTATCATTTAATCAATTCCTTTATGTAAAAAAATATATAGATAAATTTTAACACTTATAATGTAAATGCATGTTTGTTTTCCCTATTTCAATTTAGGGACACCCATTTTCAACTGAAATTTCATTTTTAAATGGAAATCACGCACATCGAAACCTATCAAGCACATTTTATGTCAGATTAAAATGCAGTTGATTCCTACATTTAAAATATTATATATGTACCATTTTATTAAAATATCATGAAAATATACGTTTTTTTATTTTTACTGAGTAACACCTAATTTTAACTAAAATATCATTTTTAAAATATGAACTAGCACACAAAGTTAATCCTAGAACACAATGTGTCAGACCGATGTGTGATTAATTATTACATGTCACATATGATGTAGGGATAATTTTATTAAATTATAAATACCATCTGAGTGTTTTTCTTAGTATTGAGTGAGTGAAATGTGGTTTACTCTAAAATGTCACTTTTTAATCGAATACATTAAATTTGAGTTCTACCAAGAACACTATGTGTCAGATTTAAATGTTGTTGATTCCTACATTATAAAAATAATTTTTAGATTTTTTTTATTAATGAATAATGTCAATAAATTTTTGTTTTCTTGGTTTTTAGTGAGTGTAATGTATTTTAAACTAAAATGACACATTTAAATAAAAACAAGAACATTTAGTCATACCAACCACATTATTGGTTAGATGATTCGTGGATTATTCAAATGCATAAAAAATTGATTATTCATAATTTTCATAAAGTATGAAGTCATAGTGATTTGATTTTCTCTGTATTGAGGATCTTATGTATGTTTTGAACTAAAATGTTAGTTTTAACTAAAAATATACACTTTAAGTATTACAGACCACACTGTGTGTTAGATTTAAATATTGTAGATCGATACACATAAAAATGAATTGAGGATCCTTTTTCTAAAGTATCGATCTAATCCAAGATAGATTTTATAATTTTATATGACTGATTCATATATTGAAAAAAGGTAACATCTAAAATAAAAATATGAACTTTTGGTCATAAAAGGTTGAATTTTCATCAAATAGACATGTGATTGATTCTTAAATTTCAAAATTGACATATGGAGTTGTCTACCAAATTATTATGAAAATATGATATTGTATCTTCATTTTTTTAGTATGTGAAACATGTTTTAATCTAAATGTTCTATCTTAAGGAATAAATGTTCACTTTAAGTTTTACCAAGTAAACATTTTGATGAATTAACTTGTAGTCAATTCCAATATTTCAAAAATGACATATGGATCATTTTACTAAAATATCAACAAAAAAGTGTTTTTTCTCTATATTCATATAGTGAAACTTTTTTTAACTAAAATTGAAATTTTTAACCAAAATCATACACATTGAGTCACAATAGATAAGACCTATGTGATATTAATGTGTCATCAAATCCTAAATATCAAATGAAATATGTAGATAATTTTATTAAAATATCAAGATAAATCTATTATTTTTTCTTTATTTTCAGTGAGAAAAAAATATTTATAAATAAAATATCATTTTAACTAAAATCATACACATAGAGCCACATAGGGTACACCATGTGTCAGATGGATATGGGGATGATTCATACGTATTAAAAATAATGTATGTCTTTATTCACTTAAATATGAAGAACAATCACATGTATCAATTAAACTCTAGTATCCCATAGCTGGTGTAACGTCCTGGACCCGGATGTCACTCAATAGTACTCCGAGTCCAGTTGGACACATGGCCTGAAACACTTCTCTTCAAATTCTTGAGGCTATTAACTAATAATAATAGACATGGTTTTCCCTTGGGGAGACTGTGAACTCATCAATACTGTGTAACACATCAAAAACAAAATCATACAAGTAGCATATATATTAAATGAGAAAAAAATAGATACATAAATAAGACATGAATATTTATTAAAGACACAAGTCATTTCATATACAGAATGATGATAAATTCCATGTTTCTATATAAGATGAAAAATAGGTACAAAATAGTATATTCGAGTACGTGTCCCAAAATACCAAAATACTAAAATGATTTATCTTCAAATACCATCAAGATCCTTAGCTAGGTCCTAGATCCCATGCTCATAAGCATGGATCAAAATCAAGAATCAAACTATGGTCACTTTTCCCTATCCTTTCCTATATCCAAATAATATTTTTTTCTTAATAAATGATGCCTCAAGTATTTTGTGAGATATAATCCATGTGGGTATACACCATAAGATCCATACAATTAAGGATATCTAATATAACAAGCTAAAAAATTTACAGTTAAATATGTAAGCATCAAAATAATTTAATGTGCACCAAGAATATCTACTAATAACAAAGTGATAGAGAATATAATCTCAAGACTCCCTCCAAAACTAGGGATGGATCATATAAAATACAATTACAATATAGATATAGAGAAAAACCACGACATCTTCGTACAAACCATAAAACAATAACATCCATGAATGAGCCATTCAACCAATCATAACAAAATTTCTCATGTTAATTCCATATAATTATAGTGTCTGAGAAAGTAGGGTTTTGTCCATGGTGTAATAGACCAAGACATCAACATTGACTCCCTAGAGAATCAAGATGGAATCTTAGTTAAGAAATAGTTCGATTCCAAGAAGCATTTCAACCAAACATTCCCTAAAGTAGTTCAAGAAAGACAAATCCAAAGGGTAGCAAGGCCCCATAAATCCCACAGAATGAGGCCCCAAGGACCATATTGAATCTATAGAATCCACTACTATATTGAAGATCCAAGGAGAATCATCCATGGAATCTAATGAATCATTCTCCATTTTATTCCATTAATAAATTCATACTATGTGAGTCCCACAACCCATATAACTATTCACATTCCGTTCTATTTCAGTAGTATACCCACTCATGATTTATAATTAAAATCTAGAATAACCCAATGAATATACCCATTCATTGTTCAAAATTCATATCTAAACATCGTAAAAGAGGTTACTCACTCATTTCCACATTTTCCAATTATAACATTTAAGAAATTATTTTTTCATATAATCCATTTAATCAAACAACACATGAAATTGGAGGAAAAACATCTCATATCTCTCTATCCAACACTATTTAACTGTGATTAGAATTCCTACAACTAGGAAATTATGAGAATATTCCCATTTGGGTGGATCAACCATGGTATAATATGGTTAATTGATAAGGAACTCTCCATGGGTGTCCATGGTTGGGGAAACAACACCCAACTCAAAAGCAAGGAACCTAAAGGCAGCCCTAACTGGTCAAATTCAACTTAATTCAACTATAATACTTAGTTTTGAGTTCATACCCGATTGTTGGATAGGAGGCATAATGGAAGAAAGGTCTATGAAGACCCAAAATTAATGGGAGAAATATAGACCACCTACCACAGATTTGTAGTAGAGTGTTCCTCTAGTATGAACTCCAAATTCGACTTCGATTAGGAGAAAAATAATGAACAAAGAATTAAAATGAATTTTGGGAAAATCATCTTTCACCTAAATAGAGTGGTTAATTGGAATAAGAACAATGAATAGATAAAAATGAATTGAGTACTCACTGATTCCAATCCAATGAGATGTTTTTTTTCAAATCTGATATCAAACGAAGGAAGAAGATCAAAACCATGAACACCAACATAAGGGCTGCATCAAAAAGTAAACCCTTCTACCAGTTGGAGAAATATAATCCTAGTAATAAATAAGAATTAATTTGATTTAAAGTTATAAAATTAATAAAACCAAATGGATCACAAGTTTTTATCTCATGGTTTGAAAAAATATGTTCCAACCATGCCTGGTATGATACAGACCATGGTAATCCATAGGGTTTGACCACTATGTTTTTCTAATCATGGGAAAACCATAAAAAACTCTATATCAACATTTCAGACCAGGAATCACGACCATGAAACACATTCACATTGTTTAGCCATACCATGTTACATTGTCCGACTCTCTTCCCGTGACTTGCATGGTTTTTTAGACCATGTGGTTTGCTCGTATGGTTTACACTAACAGTATGATAGGTTATTTCTCCATTAAAATTGGATTATGGGCAACAAACATTCAATAGATACCAATAATACCTCCATTTCCTAAAATGGAATTCGAATAAGTCTATATATTATCATTCAAACTGAAAAATGGAATTTTTACAACATATGAAAACATGGTTTCTTATAATATTCTCCCTAAAATAAATTTTCACCGAATTCCCCTCTCTAGGTTGGTCAGGATTTGTTTGAGAAAAACTAGTGCCTCTGATCATATACTTTGGCCTCCCTCATTTATGTCTTTCACTATAAATGACCATGTATACATTGAACCCACAAAAGAGGAATTGACCGACAATTGAGATCATTCATTTTTTTTCAATGATATAAATAGGATGCTCTATAAAGAACACATCGACTTGTCGCTCAACCGTACTGAGATGAGATGAATGATATGGGTACTAATGATAATTGAAGTTCTAAAATACATGGAAAATTTCATCCATGGCTCGGTACCTCTGAGGAAACATCAACAGAGAGTCTACCAACCTGACACAATACAGAATCTCGAACATCCCAAAATATCGTGGAGAAAGCTAACATTTTTTCCTGATTTGACTATGTCCCAACCATAGTAAATTATATAATAAAACTCATTCCCAAACCTCAAAATCACGAGTTCATCAATGGGAATTACTGTATGATTTTTTTCAAGACAACATGGTATCCATCCATAACTAAATCTTCTAAATCTACATATATGACACTTGAAAAAGATAGGGTCCCAGTAAAGATGCCTCACCTACCTCTAAATACCAAATGTGATAACGGTGAAGCCTATAGTAGAAAGCCTCATAGGGAACCATCTATATCATATTCTAATAAATATTTTTATAAGAAAACTTGACTAGAGGAATATGCTTCTCCAAAGAGCTCCCATAATCCTTGACACATGCTCGTAGTACATCATCACAGACTTATATCATATTCATTGACTTGCCTTCAGTCTGAGGGTTGTATTTTATTCCTAGAAGAACCTATGTACCGAGTGCACTCTAAAAATATATCCAAAAAATGAGGAAAAAAGAAGGAATCCCTATCTGAAATGATAGTGCTCAGGATCCTGTGGATTCATACTATCATACAGAAATATAACCTTGAAATCTCATCAACAATGATGGTTTCCTTGATCAATAAGAAATAAGAATACATCATGATACTATCATTAAAAACCCACATAACATCATTGCCTCAAGGAGACTTTAGTAAACCATTTCTGAAATCCATCATGAAATAATCCTATTTTCACTTGAGAATATGTAATTACTATTAATGTATGAATGGTCTCTGATGTCTCACCTTCACCCTTTGGCAGGTGCAACACCCCGTGACAGTAAATTCTACTTCTCTTTTTATACCCGTCCACTAGTACTGATGACGTATTTCATGATACATCTTGGTGACTATTGGATACACTGTCCATTCAATGAATGAATTTATCACATCGTCTCTTTGTGCTTGTCTTCTAAAAACCATATGTGTTAATGAATATAGAGAATCTCATCGTCCCATACGGTCTAAACAAGAGAAGGGTCCTTACCTTACCAACTCTCTAGAATTACCAGGACTTCAGAATCTGATAGCAGACATATCTTCATTCTACCCAGTATCATAGATTTCATTATTAAGGATGAACTACAATTCATCCCCTGTCTTCAATACACCACCTAGTCCATCTCAGGGAACAAGACACATGCTACCACTAGCGACTGGATAGCTAGACTACCTATATTTGAGTCCCCTTTTATAGTGAATTAACCACTACATTTCCATTACCAGGTGTGTAGGAAAGCTTAATGTGGAATGACTATAGGTATTCAACCCACTTTCGCGGCCAAATATTCATATCATGCTATGTAAAAAAGTATTTGAGAATTTTTTTTTCTGTGTATTCTAGAAAACCACTCTCCTAGTATGTAATGTCTCAAAAAGTGAAAATCATGACCAAATGAATCTAACATGAGATCTTGTGTTAGGTAATTTACTCTCATGTGGCCTCAATAATTGAGACCATTCGACATTGACTCTATCCCTTACATCATCATAACTCCATGCCTGATACCTGATTTATTACAATGTTTAGTTTTTCTCCTACCTTTCTCTAGCAGTATCATGGATAGTGATGAATTTAATATCCCTTTCATCCCCTAAAAGTATATATCACATGTATCTAACCAAAAAAACATCACACCCTTCATAGTAAATCACATTACCAGCAATTCTATGCATGAGAAGTCCCGTATGAAATGAATCTAGTAACCATCCTTCCCCAAAATACTATGTATGTCAAACATTTTTAGGCATATCTTAATAAACTACCACTCTCATATTATCTTGGTCAAATAATACTCGCGTATCTTAGATGATATGATAGAATAAGTAAATTTGATCCATTTAGAAGTGTCACTTTGTGAGATTATAATATAACTGATTATCTCTTAGGGTATCTAAAATTATCTCAATATGTTTGGAATTTTCATGTTGACTATAAGAAAATACCTTGATATCATAGACAAAAAAATCCACAAATGAATTCATATAAGGGTGGAATAATCAATTCATCAAATATATGAAATAATCTATTGAATTCGTGAGATCAAACAACCTAAAAAAGTTACATTTATAGATAATAAACACTACACAAGCATGCACGATTATGTATACTGTTCCAACACGTACGTAGTGATATCTAAACATTAAATACATTTTCCTGAGAACTCGATATCCTCAAATATATTAAAATAGTTCATCTACCCACAGAAGCGGAAAATGGGTTTTATCCTCAAACCGGTTAAATTTTACGTAATCCATCCATAGATTGAGTGATCTATTCGCACTTGTCAGCAAAAGGACTAGCGAACCCCATTAAGAAGTAATGGGTTAGATAGAACCCTTTTTACTCCAAATCCTTAAGATACCTCTTAAAAAGTGCAACTCTATCATGACCATCCATTAATGAGGAATTGATACCGGTGCATCTCCAAAAACATGATAATTAGAGAAATCAACCTCCCACTTATGTGGTAGACCATATTAGTCACCCAGGAAAATTTCCCTGAAATGGTCAACCACTAGAGGAAATTCCACATGACATGCTCCATTATCATCCTGATACAAACTAGTGATCATGTCTATCATCCCTCCTAGCCTACGATGTTCTAGTCAATCTCATATCACCTAAACATCTCATTCACCCATTTCCATAGAGACTACATCCTCTAGTGATGTGAAATACACATTTTGAAGGTAATAATTATTTTAATATATATATATATATATGATTCTATCAAGTCAATCCTATGTATTCCGTCAACCCAATCATCTTGAGGACATATAGATTCTATATGAAGTGACACACACCATCCTAAATGGGGAACTCTCTGCACTAGCGTACATCCTCCAGTATAATTCCCAACGAGGTGTCTAGCATCTTAATTCTATCCGATGATAGTATAACGAGCCCAAGGATTTTAACCATAGTGTAGATGTGAAACTATGTGATGTAACAATATTAATAAGATAGTATGAAATAGTAGAGTCTGCTAATATATTACATCTCACCATAGTATGTTTGGTGCCCTGCTCCTCTAGGGTAGGCTATATAGAATAGATCTAGCCTGAACCACTACCATGTGACACAACCTCCCTACCTGAAGTAGTCCTACACTAATTTCTTAATGTAAATGGTGTCTGGCTACCCTAGCCATGAACACCATTGCCTCATCCTGGTCAAATTGAATTTCTCTATCTCCCTGCCTAATTAAAATCAACTAAACTCACTCCTAAACATGGGTTTAGAGCTGATCCCTTACCACTCACTTATGGGGGGAAACATCATGCAAAAATTATGTACATTACCCATTATCCTACAATATCAACATATGGTTGGGTTTTAGTCACACTAATTATTCATGTGTCCCCCTATTCTACACTGATGAATGAAACTGGGAAAGTAGTACTCATAGCATAACTGATAATCATCTCATGGGAAGCCTCAAAATGTCTCTTCCTGTCCAATGTCTCTAAACGTCTAGTTCGGGAGACTAAAATGATCTAATCTACACCCCCAATTAACCATAGGTCCTACTCTATATTCAACACCTAATTAAAAATTTCTATAATATTTGTTACTGTATACATGTTGAACTCATATTTGATAGCATGTCAGAGACCTTACTCACAGAGTCCTTCTCTAGATAGCTCATCAGCAAGGTACGTCTGTGGAAAATGATAAAAGTCTGTAAAGTACATTGAGTACTCCATAAATATCACAGCACCCTACTCCAAACATAGTAATTCACTAGAATTCTCTTCATAGAGAGTCCTGGATAGAAAAGGATATATTTCCACCTCTAGAAATCATTCCATTCCATATATCAGAGACTTTCAGCTTAGTTTAGAACATCCTACCAGTTCTTTTCTTCCCCACAGAGCATATATGCTTCAAGATTTACCCTTTATTCATGATGTTTTTCTAGAAGATTGAATATTTTCAACATACTATCTAGACATAGATCAATGTCTTATAGAATAAAATCCTTAAAAAAGGTATGGGGATGTTACTACAAAAACACATGCTAGAGCTCATCTGTAGATAAGAAAGCATGTGGTGCTCCCGGAAAAGTATACATGGTGTGATTGAATTCGTTGCGGAACTATGTGTCAACACATCCATCTATAAAAACCACAGGTGTAAGAACCCATAAATTCTTTTAAGGTATGGGTTTTTCTTTTCTGGTGTTTTTGAGAAAAGAGGAGATTCTAGAAATTTATGGAGCACATTCCTTGTACTTTGGAGTACATGTCGTGTACCTAGTTTCCATAGGTGACCTTGTACTATTAATGTAACAATCGAGTACATGGCCGTGTGGGGTTACCTGGAGACCACATAATGTAGGGACCTATAAAGGCATGTACATTTTATGTACTTTTAAGAGACAGACAATGTACTTTTGTTTTAAATTATTTTATCAGACCGGGTTCACTTCTCATTCACCAAGGACACTACTTCTAAGCTCATCGTGTCTAGGAGCGACCAAAGCCACTGATTCTTCTCTGAACCCCTAACCCGTTGTCCGTTCTCTGAATCAACTGTCATTGATTGCATTGAAATTGCCACAGTGAGTTCTTCCTTTTTCTAGTTCCTTGTTCCTTGATTTATCCTCTTTCGTAAGATATCCTTGGTTGAGGGATTTTGACATTTTTGTAGATATACCATCTTCTAGGTCGATTCAAGGGCCAGTGCCAGAGTATATCGATTATACAACACTGGGGTATGTGGTTTGTGCCTTTCCATATTTAGTATTTAAATACTACGTGAAATTTTCCCAATACCCTAGAACATGGTATTGCATGTTTGGGGATTTTAGCCCTATTAATGCCTGTTATGTCGTGGGTGCCTGAGTATAGGTTGTTTGATTGTGAATATGTTTATTATCCATACTATGCATGTGTTCCCATGGTTTTTTTGATATTGACAGTTTGGTCTCGCTTTGCTAGTTAGGAATCATGATTTACATACCTTTTGATGTAAGGATGGAGTGATATTATATGATATTGTTATATGCTTGTAGCTGTTTGGCCATGTAGTTCTTGAAATCTATTAGCCAAGTTGTTCTTAAGGTTTAATTTGGCTGTTGAACATCATTTTCCACGATTGAATTACACAGGGTTGTGGGAACATGGTGTAGTAGACCATAGGGAGAATAGAAGTTGAGGGCTTCTACAGAGTGTATGTTTACATTTACACTTTGAGACCATAGGGGGGATTGAATTTGTGCTCCCTCAAAGTGTCATTAGTTACCAATAAAATAAAATAGGGGAAATGTACATTTAGTGCTTCCTTATAATGTGTATAGTTTTAGATAAGAGACCACAAGGGGTAATTGACTATGAGTTATTCCTCAGAGAGTATTTACTAAAGCTGAACTAGAGGGATTAGACTCTGGGAACTTCCCACAAGGTTTATTGTGATTTATTGGTTGAACCAGAGGGTTTAAGCTATGTGTAATTCATATATGGTTAATTTTTATTGATTCGTTGCTTACTAGATTCAGGAAAATTTATGTAATTAAAACCTTATAATTGTTTACATTTGAGTAATTACTTGTTTAATACTTCATTTTTCATATTTCCTTCTATATATATTCACAGACTATTAGTTACAGATCTTTGGGTGGTTTCCTACTGGGATTCGTCTCACACTATATTTGGGTCATGCTTGTGGGCCCAAAAAGATTATATTGTTGTAGTTATAGATAAGGGAAAACACTCATCTATATAATGTACTTGACTAATTTGAAGATGGAGAGAATGAGACCTAGATGAGAGTTGAGATGCAGCTGGAGTTTATTTTTTTCTTTTTTACTTTGGGTTTTTACTGTATTCAAGAATTGTGACTTGTTTGGATGCCTTCCTAGTCATATTAATCAGGCATAATTTATATATGTTCTCATATTTCATATTACCTTCACTCTTCTGATGTTTACTTATTACAAGTTATTACTGTTTTATCTATTATTATCTATTTATTTTCACTGTATTACTCTTCCAGTATGGGAATAGTTTCCAGACTATAATACCCAAGGCTCTCCCTGCTATTTGGTAGCCTATGACATTTGGGTAAATGCACTTGAGGCCATGTGACCAACCGGGTACAGGGAACCTCTAGGTGGCACCCAGAACCGGGACGTTACATAGTGGTATCCGATGAATTATTTTCTTCTTGACATACTGTTTGGAGCCTATATCCAAGGATAAGATGTAATAGGTACTTGGTAATAAGTTGTGCCTGGGAGCAGCTAAACTGTGTATAGGGAAAAACCAATTTACCTCATATATTAAAATTTTTCTGGTTTTTCAATTATTACAGCAGATTTGATTTCACTGTTGGGTGATCCACATGTTTTTTACTATTATCATTGATATTATTGAGGTTTTACATCTGTTGAAGCTTTATGAGATGAGTGTATTCCATCTCATTCATCATATAAGATCTCTCTATAGATAATATGTCATGCATTCTTTCCATTACATTTAAGGTTCATTACAGATTTCATGTAGTTTTGAAAGATGTTGTGAATGATATGAATTCTTTTGTGATAGATTCCTTGATATAATACCTTCTATATTATAGTGTATTTATAATGATTAATGTTATTTTGAATGAATGACAATATTTTATCCCTAAGTTGTTGTGGGCCCTCACGGATTGGAATCCGGTGGATCATCACATTTTATCCTTGTATATGACATGTATAAGATGACATGCTTTGATGCTCAAGGAGTATGGGCCCTCATGGATCAGAATTTGGCACATTAATGTTCATTTTAGTGTTTTTCTGGGTTTCATAGTAGATTCTAAGGATTACTGTTTGGAAGAACATAGAATACACAGTGTGTATTTCTGAATACACACCATGTATACTTCTATTCGGGAGGAAATTGTTTTTCTTAAGTACACTCTATGTACCATATGTTCACACCTTGTAGTCTCTAACCATGTCACTAGATGTGTGGGTTTAAATATAGGGTTGGGAAATCCTTGGTGGGACACTTTATGTACTAGACGTACACGCCGCGTGTATAGACCATGTGTCCAGCCATGTGACCAACGACATAGGTGGATTATGGGTAGTAAGTACATGTCGTTCCTGGCACAAACATTCTTTTTAGAGTCAGAAGTGTAACCAACTGTGTGACTAATGACAAGGGTTGGTGAGGAAATTATCATACACGCAATTTCTGGCACAAACTTGTCGTGTAGACTTGTTCTTTAAGAACCATGTGTGTTTTTCATGTAGACGAACTTAGGTAGCGAAAAATGATTCATGCACACGATGTGTCTTGGAGAACACACCATGTGCATGGGGTGTTACATGACTATGGTTGGAAGGAGTACATGCCCAGGTAAATGCTTGAAGGAACATGCCGTGTAAGGTTCCTACATGCCATGTATCGTTGTTTTAAAAAACATGAATGCTTTCCTTCTCCCGTTCCTTTTTTGTACGTCTATGTTTCAGTCCTTGATAAACATGAACTAAGGTGTGTGCTTGACCTTATAGAGTCTTTTCACTAAGAAGTCCTCCAGTTTTATTCCATATATGAGGTTATGATAAAACACCGTACATGTCTGATCATGGACTACCAGCAGATCCACCAATCATGCCCGTATTGGAACCAGTCGTTATTCCAAACACAAGTGTTGATGCACAGTTCCAATAAGGCCTCATAATGTTTATGCAGACCTTCCGAGGAGTACCACATTTTTCCTCAGCTATAGTGGAGTTGACATGGGTTTTTCAATAGCAGCATCCTCCCACATTCTCAGGGGAAGGAGGACCTCAGACTGCAGAATCATGGTTAGAATCCATGTTATCGATCCTCAAGCATCTAGAGATGTCTCCAGAGAACATGGCGAAGCATTCTACATATATAAAATGGGATTATACCCAGAGATGTAGGGATGTGATCTCATAGGTCGGAAGATAGAAGTTTTTGGCTTGATATGAGTTCCAGCATTCCTTATATGATTATTTCTACTCGGTGACTTTGAGGGCCAATCGAGCTCAAGAGTTCATGAGTATGTAGCTGGGTACTCTTTTAGTCATGGAGTATTCTTCTCACTTCATAGAGCTAAAACTGTAACACCCCAAAATTTTATGAAAAATATACTTTTAATTTCATTGATGTCTTGTGTTGTAAGCTACAATAAGATTATTGTGCACTATACACAACACCATATGAGCTTGCAGTATACACAACACTATTCTTGGATCATGTTGCACACAATTGTGATAGTAGTTATTCTACGAAACATTGAGTGTGTGTATATATATATATATTCAATGTATAACTAAAATATGGTTGGATTCTGTTATAAGAAACAACAGAGGAGTCTTGCACAACACGCAACCCTAACTTGGCTTGCATTACACGCAATCACGACCTTCCTCGATAGCGTGTGTTGTACGCAAAACAGGTTTCACTAAACAACGATATATGGTTATAATATTATTATGGACTAGATATTATGAATATTATCAGCTAAATTTTGAATTTTATAACATTATTATTCATCTTACAAATTTTCTAGAACATGGTATGAGAACAAAATCATTTTTTCGAGTAAAATAAGTATTTTTCAAAAAATGTAGTTTTGCCTCCTTTTGATGGCGCACCCACTTTAAATATTGTTTTTGACATTTTTATAAGTTCAATTTTACAAAATAAAATTCTTTTTGGAATCAGGATTTAAAAACTTAATTTGGATATATCTTTCATATTATTCTGATAACTTTCATATTTTAATGAATAGTAAATACATGCTATATTTTAATTAAAAACAAATTTTTTCATCGCAATAATTTATATGGTTAGATTATCTTTTTAATTGGGTTTAAAGTGTAATTAGAATATATTTTTACCATTTAATCCAATGTTGGCCATTGGAATTAATTTTACTTTGAAATTGGATATAAACAAGTATCAATCTTTTGATAGTTATTGCTTCTTAAAAAACACGCTTTTTGTTTTCATAATGGGAATAATTTTTAAGATTAATTAATGCCTTTTCTATGGTTTGAATTTGGAAAAACAAACATCAATTTTTAATTCAGAATATCAAATAATGGATAGGCTGATTTTTTGGTATTTTTCTGAAAAACTGCAATTTTCGATGAATAGTGAAACCACTTAGTGGTAGTTAAAAAACTGACTTTTTCATTTAAATGATATTTTACCACTTCTATGAATTGGATTTCGAAAATCCAAGAGACACGGTTAATATCAAGGACTAAAATATGGTTCAATTAGATGAAAATAATTTTTGGTGAATAGTAACTTTTCACTTTTTTTACCACAGTTAAAAGTAAATAGGGTAATTAAGGGTAAAAATGGTATTATTATTACCCTAACACATGTCCTAATTCTATTGGATAAGTTTAATCAACCAAAAACAACCTTAGGAATAAAATATGACCATGTAGGCCCACTTTTATTAGATTAGGACATCTATTATTAATTCATTTAAAGAATGGTTAAAATAGTTAAAATCAATGTGTAATAACTAAATTGTTTTTAATTTAGGGTTATACAGAATATAAATTTGACTATAAATATTCATTATAAAGATAAAACAATTTTCTACATAATGGTATTTTATTTGTAATTTTTAGACATTAAATAATTTAATTTATGTATGACACAATGACGATGCAGTAATTATCATATTAACGAAATATTGACATAATTGATGTTATAAATACCCAAATAAATGTAATTTGAGACTTTTTATGAATTCCAATAATTATCTAGGTTAATATTACATATTAGTACTGATTTAATTAACTTTTTTCTAACTAATATTTCTGTTATGATTTTCACAAAAATCAATTACCAAATAGTGTCAAAATTGACATAAAATAGTTTTTAAAACAAATATTATATTATTAATTGTTATTTTATTCTTAAAAATCTAAGGTTCGGCCAAATGACTTAGATAAGGGGTTATTTTGGATTTCTATAGTATGTTTATTAACCTTATAGTGTAAGAAAACAAAAAGACATAGTAAAAGTTAAATTATCTAACTTAAAGTTAAATATAAATGATAAGGTTAAAATAGAAACCTAAACTTGTCTAAATTCAATTGGATGAGAGGATTACGACCCATCCCCACCTTATATTCAAAATCAATCAATTTGGAGCTATTAAAAACCTAATATGACTTTATAATAAAATAATATTTTTAGTTTTTTCTATGGTGCCCCTCTTCTCCCATATAAAAGGGCACCTCCTCCCTCTCTTCCTCACACCACATTGAGCCTTCAAACTCGGACAAACCCTACCAAATTCTCTTCTCCACTTACTTAGAAACATCCTAGAGTTCCTGGTCTTCTTCAAAGACCAATTTTAGTGCACTAAAAGGAGGTCTCAAAGAGGCGCTTCAAAGAAGAGGTAATGTCCGTTACTGATTCTTTCAACTTTATTTCTTCTTCCACTTCTTCTTCTTTAGTTGTTTCATTATGAAGTAATAAAATCAGTATCACTCATATACTGATATATTATTATAAGTATGAAACAACCCTATTTCACCATCTATCCATCCTATGGAAAACGAAATCACCGCGCGTGCGTACGTACCGAATACTGTCTCCATGCCGTGGTGTAATCAGTTTTTCCACCACCACCTTACATGAATGGGTCTAATGGTGTTAATAAATAACTATATACGGTTATTGTAAAGTGATAATAATTATTTAATATTATACAAACACTTCAATACAATTCCATGATCATGGGAATGATATCATCGCTCGTGCGTACGTACGGACTACCGTCTCCACGAACGAGATGAGATTCATTTTCCATGATTAACCATTCAAGAATGATTATAAAGTATATATAATGATAATTATGAAATATATGGAATAATGAAGCTACTGGAATTATGTATATATATATATATTTCATCTACTTACTTTCATTCAAGTCAATAGAGAAAGGAAAACATCGTTCATGCGTACGTACGACCTACCGTCTCCATGAACGGTGTGTTTCATTTCCATTTATCGATCTATTATATATCTGTATATTCTGAATATATATTATATATAAATCATGTTTTATATTTTTTAATTAATTAATCATGATCTAAGAAATCTTATTAATAATTACAAGTCAAAACACGGACGACAAATGAAACGATTTTACCCAAAATGCTCTTTAACATGGAATTTACAAAAAAACGGGTAATATAATGTCATAAGTGAACCATATATGATATCATAAAAATGAATATGATTATGTAATATTTCAATGACATAATTTAAATTATTATACAGGAGGTTCGGATATGTACGAAGCATATCGGACCTAAGGTAAGGGATAATTTTGCAAATCTCATTTTTATCCGAGATTGCTTATTTGTAAGTATTTCCTGGGATTATTGCTATCATCCATGTCCATGTTTTATAAAAGTGTTTCCATGTATGTTTAAAGTACTTTTTACCCGTTTCTGAATTTTACCACATGTTATGATAGGAATCTTATTTATTTTACCATACGAGGTACTTTTTGAAAATTCCGAAAAAAGTACAAGAAAAATGTTATTTTTTAGTTATATGGCGTGCATGTATTTTTTACATTTTCATAACGCCTCATTTCCATAAAGTTTACTCTTCATGTTTTCATGATTATTTTCAAAAAAAACCCTTTTATTTTAAAAGTTCATGACATTTTTTTTAAACGAAATTGATTTTGAAGAAGAATGGATATTTTTTTCAAATATTCATTTCAAGTGTTTTATCAAAACCATTTTCCATTTAAGATGACTTTATTTCATATGTGTATGTTTCAAGTATAATGTCTCTATGATTTACATGGTTTCACTTTTCTTAGTATGAATTGATATCTATTTCTTTTATATGGATTATGTGATGATGAGATGACGTTTATGAAACCCATTTTATTCTTTGGGTTATGATGAATATTTTAAGATTATATTGTGGCACAAGTAAGAATGATTTCAATATGAGATGGGGGGTACCTATATCTCCCACCAATGCATTGGGTAAAGATGTATATCTCATGAGATAGACATGGCTAGAATCGTAAGTTAATCTAGTTCAGTGTTACAGGACTGAAACGAGGAGTGAACTCGATTCAGAAAGGGACTTTGTCCACTAAGATGGTCTTGGAAGCAATGCCTTGGCTAGTATGGAAATCATAACATGTTCCGAATGGTTTCCACAATTACATGTTTTATTCCCATGCTTTTTTATCTTGATTGATGTTCCTTTTGATATATGCCTTACATACTTCCAGGATTCATGTCTTTTCTCATGATTTTTATGTTTAGATTTTATGTTCATGTTTTTGCATTAAAATTTTTATGGATTGTTTTATGTTTGCTATGTTTACCCTTACTGGGAATTTGAGCTCACCCTTTTTATGTTTTCTTTTCCCTAGGAAATAAAGAAAGGTTTTAGGTAAGGAAACAAAAAGGGGAAGATCGTTATGGGATATGTTGAAGATCTTTTTACATGATTAGATGTTTATTTTCCGAGTTTCCAAAGACACTAAACTATTACGGTCCTTTGGAGCCTGTTTTTGTTATGTATTAAGTATTCCTAAAACGTAATGTAGTGTCCATGTACGTCAGGCTTTGGGTCTCTACAGTTGGTATCAGAGTAAATGTTTAGTTAACCTTTGGAAACTAGGATTCGAAAACTTTAGTGAGATCCATGGATATATTTCTAAGGTATGTTTAGGGATGTCCCTAAGGTTAAGTGTATGTATAAGTTATAGTCCTAGAATTGTGGTAACAATATTTGATTAAACCTAAGATGTTAGATATTGAAGTTACTCCCCCTTGATTATGATTTTTGTCTCTCACACTATTCTTTTTGGGTTTTAGAAAATGGATGGAAACAAGATGATTCACAATAATGGAGGATATGATGGACAATGGAATGATATTCTTCATGAGAAACCAAATGAAATGGGATTTGGAAGTCCAAACATTATTAATATTCCAAATCAGAAATCTCATAATATGATCAATAAACTCAAATTTTGTAAGGTTCCTGACTCGGCTAATAAGAGAAATATGGTGTTTTATGATGATCATAGAGGAAAGAAAGTTCAATTTCCCTATGTAAATCATGTGGGAAGAGGCATCAAGGAGAATGTTTCAAAGGAACTGGATGATGCTTTGGGTGAGGAAGAGAAGGACACAAAGCCAGTCAGTGCAAAGGAAAATGTTTAGTTAACACCATGGATGAGGATAATGGTATTTCTACGACATAAACAATGGTTAAATGTTTTAAATGTGGAATGTACGAGCATTATGAAAACTAATTCCCCGAGGGAAAGTCTCATGAAGAGAATCAGTATGGTCGTATAGGTAGTATTTATGTTGATGATGATGAAGATACTACAAATGATATGTGAGATGAAATAATTGTTGAAGCTCGGTCAATGGTTTAAGAAGGTAGTGGAATGATTACATGTTTATCATGAGTGATGTTGTATAAGTAATCTCATGGTACTATGGAATAAAGAGTCATCTAAGGATTGTTACACTGTTGTATTTCCTTAAGTTTTGAAAGTATATGATGAATGGTACCAGTGAGCATGAAAGGCTATTCAGATATTTTTGTAAAGTAGGTGATATGCGCATAATGAAGGGATAAGGAGAAAATTAAATGTTTGATAGTATTCATGAGCTCATGAATGATATAAGGAGAAGGTTATATCATGGTTTGAGTATATATATTTTTTGGATTTTGGTATGTGAAAAGAGTTAACTTTTTATAGCATTCATGTTTTCACTAAGGTTTAATGGGTATTCATTTTTGAAGAGAATGCATGATTAAGGTATTCACATGATTGGAATGTGACCAACAAGATATATGGGGGATAAATGATGGTATTCACATGCTTGGTTGATGAAATTTCAAGTAATATATTTCTTTATACTATGAGATTGGACATATGTATTTTGGATAAGCCTAAATATTGGAATGAATTATGTTGGACATAAGTTAGTATTGTTTAAGGCTATATTTTTTTCAATATTAATTATAATGTAGTTTTAGAAAAACGACAACCTGCAGGATGGGCGACAACCCGTCGCGTCGGACAAGGCTGTGGGAATCGAACCCACAAATGAAGTGCGACAGGCCTTTATCGCCTACCACTGGCCTACAAAAAGTCCCTATTTAGTAGAAACTAGTTTTATTATATTAAGCCGTATGATATATGATGTATAAGTCCATTTTAGGAACCATATATGATTAATCTCACTATAGATGAATTTATGTATTTTTTATAACTTTTCTAACCTTTTATTTGAGACAGATGGAATAACCCATCATTCTATCACATGATCTACTAACATTTCACGAATGAAAAAATTCAACTTCATTTCTTTAAGAGATGAAGTGGAATTTGTCCAAAGAACGACCAACGGTGAGACTGTACCAAAATCACAAAAGTATTTCTTCTAATTCCAATTTCATCAACTTTAGGGAAATGATCTTAAAAACCAAAAATGTTGTCCTAGTGACCTTATATCAGATGAATCAGATGGTACTTTAGAACAACACAAATCTATGACTTTGTGATTGATTGCTTTTTCATAGCCATGTTATCTACCACTCTCCATCAGAACATGATGGTTAGATTTTTCTTCCACATCCATATGTTCACCTATTTTCTCCTATATGGAAACCCAGTGATGAGTTACTTTGGGTAATCATTACATTTCATCCTTTATTTTTTTAAAATTAAGTTTTAGTATTCTTTTTTACGATGTGGGTTTCTATAAATTGTAAGCGATTTATAACCCCGATGAATTTAGAGGGAGAAATTCATTTTCAGGGGGTGGAATGTAACAACCTGAGATTTTATGAAAAATATTCTCTTAATTTCATTGATGTATTGTTTTCAAAGATACAACAAGATTACATTGCGCTATACACAATACCGTATGAGCTTGCAGTATACACAACACTATTCTTGGATCATGTTGCACACAATTGTGATAGTAGTTATTCTACGAAACATTGAGTGTATATATATATATATAAATATATATATATTCAATGTATAAATGAAATATGGTTGGATTCTGTTATATGAAACAACGTAAGAGTCTTTTACAAAACGCAACCCAGACTTGGCATGCATTACACACAATCGCGACCTTCCTCGATAGAGTGTGTTGTACCTAATACCATGTTTCACGAAACAACGATATATGGTTATAATGTTATTATGGACTAGCCGTTATGAATAGTATCAAATAAATTTTTAATTTTATAACATTATTATTCATCTTAAAAAATTTCTAAAACATGGTATGAGAACAAAATCAATTTTTTCGAGTAAAATAAGTATTTTTCAAAAAATGTAGTTTTCCGCCTTTTGATTGCGCTCCCACATTAAATTTTGTTTTTGACATTTCTATAAGTTAAATTTGACAAAATAAAATTCTTCTTTGGAATCATGATATAAAAATTTACTTTGGATATATTTTCCATATTATTCTGATAACTTTTGTATTTTAATAAGTAGTAAAAACACGCTATATTTTAATTAAAAACAACTTTTTTCATCACAATATTTTTTATGGTCAGATTTTCTTTTTAATTGGTTTTAAAGTGTAGTTAGAATATATTTTTACCATTTAATCCAATGTTGGTCATTGGAATTAATTTCACCTTGAAATTGGATATAAACAAGTATCAATCTTTTGAAAGTTATTGTTTCTTAAAAAACACTCTATTTGTTTTGATAACGGGAATTAATTTTAAAATTAATTAATTCCACTTCTATGTTTTGAATTTGTGAAAATAGACATCAATTTTGAATTCAGAATATCAAATAATGCTGAGGCTGATGTTTTGGTATTTTTCTGAAAAACTACAATTTTCGATGAATAGTGAAACCACTTAGTTGTAGTTAAAAAACTGACATTTTCATTTAAATGAAATTTTATCACTTCTGTGAATTGAATTTTGAATATCCGAGAGACACGGTTAATATAAAGGACTAAAATGTGGTTCAATGAGATGAACATAATTTTTGGTGAATGGTAACTTTTTACTTTTTTTACCACGGTTTAAAGTAAATACGGTAATTAAGGGTAAAAATGATATTATTATTACCCTAAAACATGTAATAATTCGATTGGATAAGTGTAATTCGACCAAAAACAACCTTAGTAATACAATATGACCATTTAGGCCCCCTTGGATTAGATTAGGAAATTTATTATTAATTTATTTAAAGAATTGTTAAAATAGTTAAAATCAAAGTTTAATAACTAAATCATTTTTAATATAGGGTTATACAGAAGATAAATTCGACTATAAATATTCATTAGAAAACTAAAAATATTTCCTACATAATGGTATTTTATTTGTAATTTTTAGATATTAAATAATTTAATTTATGTATGACACAATGATGATGCAGTAATTATCTTATTAATGAAATATTGACATAATTGATGTTATAAATACCCAAATAAATTAAATTTGAGACTTTTTAGGAATTAAAATAATTTTATAGGTTAATAATACATATTAGTACTGATTTAATTAACTTTTTTCGAACTAATAATTCTATTATGATTTTCACAAAAATCAATTACCAAATATTGTCAAAATTGACATAAAATAGTTTTTAAAACAAATATTATATTATTAATTGTTATTTTATTCTTAAAAATCTAAGGTTAGTCCAAATGACATATATTAGGGGTTAGTTTGTCTTGTTATTGTAATTTTATTAACCTTATAATGTATGAAAACAAAAAGACACAGTAAAAGTTAAATTATTTAACTTAAAGTTAAATCTAAATGATAAGGTTAAAATAGAAACCCAAACTTGTCTAAATTCTATTGGATGAGAGGATTTCGACCCATCCCCGCCTTAGATTCGAAATAAATCAATTTGGAGCTATTAAAAACCGAATATGACTTTATAATAAAATAATATTTTTAGTTTTTCCTAAGGTTCCGCTCTCCTCCCTTATAAAAGGGCACCTCCTCCCTCTCTTCCTCACACCACATTTAGCCTTCATGCTCGACCAAACCCTGCCAAATTCTCTTCTCCACTTCCCTAGAAAAAACTTAGAGGTCCTGGTATTCTTCAAAGACCAATTTTAGTGCCTTAAAAGGAGGTCTCAAAGAGGCGCTTCAAAGAAGAGGTAATGTCCATTACCGATTTTTTCAACTTTATTTCTTCTTACACTTCTTCTTCTTTAGTTGTTTCATTATGAAGTAATAACATCAGTATCACTCATATACTGATATGTTATTATAAGTATGAAACAAACCTATTTCACCATCTATCCATCCTATGGAAAACAAAATCACGGCATGTGCGTACGAACGGAATACTGTCTCCACGTCGTGGTGTAATCAGTTTTTCCACCACCACCTTACATGAATGGGTATAATGGTGTAAATAAATAACTATATATGGTTATTGTAAAGTGATATTGATTCTGAAATATTATACATGCACTTCAATACAATTCCATGATCATGGGAATGATATCATCGCTCGTGCGTACGTACTGACTACCGTCTCCACGAACGTGATGAGATTCATTTTCCATGATTAACCATTCAAGAATGATTATAAAGTATATATAATGAATAATAATGAAATATATGGAATAATGAAGCTACTAGATTTATGTATATATAGATTTCATCTAATTACTTCCATTCAAGTCAATAAAGATAGGAAAACAACGTCCATGCGTACGTAAGGCCTACCGTCTCCATGAACGGTGTGTTTCATTTCCATTTATCGATCTGTTATATATATGTATATTCTAAATATATATTATATATAAATCATGTTTTATATTCTCGAATTATTTAATAATGATCTATGTAATCATATGAATAATTACAAGTCAAAACACGGATGACAAATGAAACGATTTTACCCAAACGCTCTTTAACATGGAATTTACAAAAGAATAGGTAATATAAAGACATAAGTGAACCATATATGATATCATAACAATAAATATGATTCTGTAATAAGTCAATGACATTATTTAAATCATTATACAGGAGTTTCGGATACGTACGAAGCATATCGCACCTAATGTAAGGGATAATTTTCCAAATCTCATTTTTATCCGAGATTGCTTATTTGTAAGTATTTACTGGGGTTATTGCTATCATCCATGTCCATGTTTTATAAAAGTGTTCTAATGTATGTTTAAAGTCATTTTTACCCATTTTAGAATTTTACCACATGTTATGAATGGAATCTTATTTTTTTACCATACGGGGTACTTTTTTACTTTTCTGACAAAAGTACGAGAAAAATGATATTTTTATGTTATATGGCCCGAATGGATTTTTTACGGTTTCATAACACCTCATTTTCATAAAGAATCCTCTACAATTTTGCATGAATATTTTCAACAAAGCCCTATTCTTTTAAAAGTGCATGAAATTTTTTGAAAAGAAAATGATTTTGAAGAAGAAAGGATATTTTCCTCAATAATTCATTTCAAGTGTTTTATCAAAACTATTTTCCATCTAAGATGACTTTATTTTATATGTGTGTGTTTCAAGTATAATGTCTCTATGATTTACATGGTTTCAATTTTCTTAGTATGAAATGATATCCCTTACTTTTATATGGATTATGTGATGATGGGATGATGTTTATGAAACCCATTTTATACTTTGGGTTATGATGAATGTTTTATGTTTATTTTGTGTCACTAGTAAAAATGATTTCAATATGAGATGTGTGGGACCTATATCTCCCTGCAATGCATTGGGTATAAATTTATATCTCATGAGATATACATGGATGGAATGGTAAGTTAATATGGTTCAGTGTTACAGGACTAAAACGAAGAGTGAACTAAATTCAGAAAGGGACTTTGTCCACTAAGATGGTCTTGGCAGCAATGCCTTGGAAACTGTGGAAATCATAACAAGTGCTGAATGGTTTCCCAAATTACATGTTTTATTCCCATGCTATGTTATCATGATTTATGTTCCTTTATGATATATGCCTTACATACTTCCAAGATTCATGTCTTTGCTCAAGATTTTGATGTTTATATTTTATGTTCATGTTTTTTCATTCAAATGTTTATGGATTGTTTTATGTTCTCTATGTTTACCCTTACTGGGAATTTGAGCTCACCCTTTTCATTTTTTCTTTTCCTTAGGAAATAAAGAAAGGTTTTAGTTAAGGAAACAAAAAGGGGAAGATCATTATGGGAGATGTTGAAGATCTTTCAACATTATTAGATGTTTATATTTCGAGTTTCCAAAGACACTTACCTATTACGGTCCTTTGGAGTTTGTTTTTGTTATGTATTAAGTATTCCGCAAAAGTAATTTTATGTCCATGTACGTCAGGCTTTGGGTCTCTACAACAACTCCTTACACCCATCCCCGGAGATGATGAATTATTTCTGGAGTGGATGTTTGAGGATAGTCACAGTCATCACATCCTATTATAGGTGAACTTCTTCTGGTTGACATCCATCACTTATATAGTCATCCCAGCACTGATCACATAGCACAATATAAGGGATTATAGAGCTATGAGCCAGGGTGGATCGACATCTAAAGTTGGTACCCCTCCTAATGATAGTAGGAAGCACCACATGGAGTCTATGTGTGGGGACCCGAGGAATAGGTATACTTCTTACGGTAGCCCGATGACGCCCAACCAATGTGGGAAGAGCGAGCATACAAGGCCACACTGCCCGAGGGACCAAGTGGAGTGTCGATCTTGTTGCATCATGGGACATCTTCAGCGACACTGTCAGTTTTCCTTACCAGGAGATGGTGATAGAGGTTCTTCTATGACCCCGTGCTCAGGAGGGAAACAACCAGTTTCTCATCAGTATGGAAATTGTAGTTCTTTCATCCATTCTGTTAGAGGTGGAGGTCACGATAGTGGTAGCCATTCAGCATGATTTCAATGAAAATTGGGTGGATCAGCTCAGGGTGGTCAGGAAGGGTCATAGGGCCATGGTGCTGGCCAAACCATTGCTATGAAATAGTCCAAGCATTAGAAGGATCCTAAAACCCATACAGTTAGAGGTATGATTTTAATAACCACAGTTATTGCATAGATACAGAGTATTCCCATAGTTTCATATCTGTTGATTTTGTGGAGATCCTTTGGCTCGGTATATTTTCTTTTACTGATGTCATGACACTGGATACACTGTTGGGGATATTAATGGCTTGTGAGCATCAGTGTAATGAGTCACCTCTTAATGTTGGCGGGTGTCACATTTTATGGTACCTCTATGTCTTAGAGATGATAGACTATGATGTCATTCGTAGAATAGATTGGTTAATTCCCTTCCAGGCAGTTTTTGATTTTTATCATTGTAGGGTGAGATTCACATCACTAGGAGGTAGATTATTTATAAACAATGGTGAATGGGATGTCTAGGCAAGTATAGCGGGACCAGAGCATCATGGATTGTGAGGAGTTGCAACCCAGATTGCTCGTCTCAATCTAGATGACCAGGGGACATCACATTAGGACTTTCCTATAGCGGTGGATCATTTCTGGTATGTCTTTCCAGATGAAATTTCAGGTTTTCCCCTAGAGAGAGAGGTGGAATTTTCTATTGAGATTTTCCCAAGAGTGCAACTAGTGTCTATTCCACCTTATAGGATGGATACACCTGAATTTACGAAGATCAGGAAGCAGTTAGAGGAGTTGCAGACAAAGGGTTTATCTAACCCTATACTTCTACCTGGGGTTTGCCTATCCTTTTTGCGAAGATAGTAGATGGTGCCCTCATACTTTGTGTACATTATCTGATGTTGAACCAGTTAACGGTAAAGAAATGATATCCCTTTATGAGGATTTATGATCTATTTTATCAGCTTTGTGGGGCATGGGTGTTCTCTAAGATTTAATTGAGATCTAGTTACCATCAGTTGTGTGTTAGACCACTTAATATACATCTTATATCCATTTGGAGAAGGTATAGTCTATATGAGTATGTGGTTATGTCGTTCGGTGTCACGAACGCAGCTGTAGTTTTCAAGGCACTAATGAATGAAGTATTACATCCATAGTTGGATTCATTCATGGTTCCTTTCATGAATGATATGTTGGTGTACTGTCACACTCAACACAGCAATGACACACATGTTAAAATCATTTTGAGTACACTGAGAGAGAATCAGTTATATGCTATGATCTCAAAATTTCACTTTTGGATGGACTAGATTCACTTCATGGTTCATGTTATCTGAGGGCCAGGAGTATTGATAGACCCAGAGAAAGAAAGAGATGTAGTATCCTGGGAGCATCCTAAGAACGTCTATGAGGTATAATGATTTGTAGGGTTGTATGGTTACTACATACGATTCATATAAGACTTCTCATAGTTAGTTGCACCACTGATGTGCCAGACTAAGAAGGGTGTGAAGTACCTATGGACAGATTTCAATGACTCAGCCTTTCAGGAGCTGAAAGGGAGGTTTTATTTAGCACTGATACAAGTATTTCCATAGCAATGAATGATCTATACTATGTACTATGATGCATTAGGTATCAGGCTTGGTGTTGTGCTTATGTTGGGGAAGGAGTCATTGTATACAAGTCTCAGCTGTTGAGGCCACATGAGTGGAATTACCCGACACACAATCTCAAGTTCATAGTAGTTGTTCATGTTTCATTAAATTCCTTGATTCATTTTAAATAACATTGTAAATTTTCACAATGACACATCAATGTCATTTATTTGATGCAACACTATATATGATCAATCCATTCCCACCTAATGGTTGTGTCAACACTAGCACATTGACCCAAATACTCTTTAAATAAACCAAAATTTATTTACATTCCTATATCAATAGGAACTTATCCAATTGACACGTCAATATGGTTAACATGCTTTATAATCATGTAAAATTATGAAAAAATGTTGCCATTAATATACAAATCCATGGATTCTGTGAACCTCATTGATGTTTGTTATCATAGTCCATTATTGACAACCTTTTTCACTGATGGATGTAACAATATTCCTTCCTCAGTGACAATAAGGCTTAGAAATGGAACTTCTTAAATCCAAAATTCACACATAATACATTTCCCATATAATTACTTTTCTCTAAGTTTCAAATGAAATATTTGAAAATGTATCTTATTCTATTCATAAAATTTGGATTATATAAATATATCATAAATTAAAACCACAATGAAATTATCATGATATTTTCAGAACACAATGCTCATCATATCCATAAAAATAAGGGTTTCATTAGTCAAGTCAAGGGGAATTAATATAAACTCATAATTTCCAAACCTCATATGAAATGTTGTATTTAAAATATCTTACATCCTTATAATAAATTGATTATATATAGATTGAAGATAATTTTGGAGAAATATTATGATCCTTGGATTCAATCAAACAATTCATAAATATTATTTCGATGATATGTTTCCTTCAAAGTGATGGAATTGAGTCCCACATAATAAATATAGAACCTCATAGTCCCATCCTTATTTTTTACAAACAGAATAGAATATCCATAATGTGAAACCCTTGTTTGTATGAATACCTTGTAAAATAAATCCTATATTTGTTTATTTAACTCCACTAAATCCATAATATCAATGTATTAGTAATTCTTAGATAATGGGGTTTCGTACGTTAGGATTTTAATAAAAACTCTACTTCACACTCTAGTGGATATGTAAGTAGTTCATTAGGAAACACATCAATATATAATTTCCCAATAAAAATATATTCAACCCTTGGATTACCTTTTCCTTCCATAGACTATGTATTCTCTTCTTGTCCCATAATTTCATTATGGAGTGACAATGGATGTGGATCTAGATATGTTTTATACCAATTATCCTCCCCTCTTAGAATAATTATTTTTATATCTTCATCAAAAATCGTAATTTCCTTCTATTGGAAATAAATTTTTGCATTATATTTTGAAACACAATCCATACCAAGGATGATATCAATGTCAACAATAAGTATAATAGTAATTTCTAAAAATAGAGAATGTTTCTATATCACAATGGGAATTTACAATCACATACCTGTTGCTGTGAAAATACCATGATGATTTTTTATTTACAACTGAATTTTAAAGATTATAGGGAAATTTACAATTTTCATGGCCTACATAGATGATCTAAAAGATTATTAGCATCTAAAATAAAATAAAGTACTATCTAAATTTTATTTTGTGATTAAAGTAAAAACCACCATAACTTTTTGAACTCAACCCTTAGTTGTAATCACTATAAATTCGTTGCCTTTTACCCTTGGATGTTTCTAAGGAAAATTCCTTTGATACATAAGAAATCCATCTACACAGTGCCCAATCTCTATACCGTTGAGGAACCAAAAACTGACGTATCTTTTCATTCATATGAAATCATGAGTCTTATGGTCTTTATTTCTACACATGAACAAAAATCTCATTCCTTGAAAGCATGTTCCATGGGTTTTAATTCCAAATATTTACAAGGAGGAAATTCTACCCTTCCCTTATTCCCTTTTACCATATTTAGTGTTTAGAGTGATCTTCTATGACATTATTATATCACATTCCTTTGACATCATAATACATAGAGAATTATTTTTCTGTCTTGATAACACATGATTGTATGTCCTCATATGATGAGATTTCTTTTGGTATTTTTTTCCCATTGAAGGATTAATATTATCCCATAGAAGAGATAGTTAGTATTACTCATTGCGTTACATATATAGTCTATAAAATTTCGTTATAATCATATAATATAGTCTTCATACATAGAAAAATGTACATATTCATTTTTTTCAACTCCTAACTTGACTCTCCATATCTACTCATTCTCACAAGAAAATATATTTATCAAATAAATGTTTTATAAAATCATTCCACTCGATGATTACAATTTCCTCCATGTACATAGTGTATTGAATCAATTAACACCACCAAATGAGATGAAAAACCTCCATGAAAACATTTACCATTCAATGACTTCCCATAAAATTTCTTCTATAAGGTTATTATCTATTACTCGACTCAAAATGGATTAATAATATACTTGAATGATGGAGGTTGCAGATGCATGCATCAGTTCAATATTAGCGCACCACATTTTTGATCTGCATGATGATCCATAGGATAAGGGATATTTTTTATAACTGATGTTAACTACCAAAATATAGTTATAATATATTCATCTTGAGTTCCTACTATAATTGTATCACTAGTTTTACTGTCTTGACTAGGAGGTAATTTCATCCATAGAATATATCAATTTTTAGAATTTCAATTCCTTCTGATAGGTCTCATTTCTAAAATATTTTATACACTATATTATATTAGGAAATTATGAATCATTATTATTAATTATGAAACTAGTGAATCACATTAAATATATAATATTATAATCTTTGGTTGAGTATCAATGGGAACACATCCAAATCGTAAAAATATTATCAAATCATACCTAATGGTTGTTAAATAAAATGTGAATTATCCAACTCATATCCCCTAGACATTTCAAAGTAGTTGAGAAATATGGGAGAAATTCCCATGAAATAGAATAAATTCCATGATATACTAAACCAACTATTTTATGGTTACTACCGCATGATACATCAGTGCCAAAACAATGTCCACTTAAAGTATCTTGATAGGGATGTATTGATAAGAAATCCATATAATAATTAACTTTTTAAAACCATTATAATGATATCTTATAATTAGATATATCATAAATGTTTTTTGTTGTATTTTTCTCTAATCTAGGTTTTACTAAATCCATTTCCTATGGTTTCAACTAAACATCCTCAGATAAAAACTGTAACACCCCAACCCTAGTATCCAAGATCCTATGGTTATTTTACAACATTGAAATAAATTACAAGGGATCACATCCCAATGAACTGACTTGTTTAATAATATTGGGATACTAGATGCATATAATATTCTTAGAGTACCATATAAAAAATGAATGAAAATATGATAAATAAAATTATAAATTTATTATTTCTCATATTAATTCCCAAATTTTATTCATGGATCACTTTTTGAAATCCTAGGTAATGAAAAAATAATATTTGGTGCTCTTAGATGCTTAGTAAAGGGATTTGTACAACATTATCCATAATAAAATAGATAAATAATGATTATTATGGGTGAGATAAACAACAATCAAATTTTTCTTATAACATATATAATTAAAATAGAGATAAATCGATCGATAATATAAAAATTTAAAAATCACATTAATAAAAATAACATTTGGCAGATCATAGGATTCATAATTCAATATATAATAATCACACATTCATGGATTAGTTATGTTAAATCATATATAAATTGGTAATGTGTATTCCAAATACACACAATAGTTTGTATTATGAGTCCTGCAGATTAATCGGTGGACTATAAAGGTCCATGTCCTTCACTTACTATGTCCAATGAATTAGTCATATGAAAGGGGTGAAACAGAATCAGTGTAAAAAATCATTATTGAAAATCTACCATAAGAAATGTTAATATTTTATACAATAAATGGACTTAATCATAGTCTCTCTAGAGTAATATGGATAATGGTATAAAAAAAGTACATCCCCAATAAAACCTAAAATTCCTCAAACAATGATGACCTAGATTAAAATATTTTTAAAAGATAAATGAAATTTTTATTGAGGAAATTTAATTTTTATTCAAAATCTCAGAATTTCATAAATATATATAAATTGAAATCTTCTTAATGTAACATTTAATAATTTAAGGAAATATTCAAAGCAATTAAAAGGAATGACAAGGGGAAATTTAGTTAATTCAATATAAGATAAAATAAAACATTACTTTCACACTTTGGTAGAAAATAAACAAATTAGATCATTTGGGAAATCAAAATATGTTTCCTTATAACAATTTTTAAGATGTAAAAAATGAATAAAAATATATTCATTAAATCATTATTATAATTCATCTAGACCGCTCTTCCTGAAATAGTTCTTGAAAATGTTGTGTAATCATTTTCATAAAAGATACTAAATAGTTATACAATCCATTAAAAAAATAAGGACCATTTACCAGTCTAGGATTTATAGGATTAAAAATAACCTTTATTTATTATAGTTAGAGAAAAATAAAAAAAATTCTTATTATGATTTCATGTGTTCTAACACCAAAAGCATCGATGTCTCATTTAGAACTTCTATGATTCCTATAAAAATTATTTAAAAACAAAGGGGTGAGCATTTGATTTCCTAGAAATGAGTTTTGAAAACATTTGATAAATCCCATTAAAAATATCCATTTTATAATAAACTAAAAAAATTAAGTTAGAAATATATTTTTAAAACAACCTTTAGAAAATACTATAATTCATTGAAAAATAATTATACTTCAAAAAAGCTTTTAAACTAATTGAGTGGTTCAGTTGAAAATATTAAGAATGCCCTTAAAAACAAAACAACTAAGGCCACTACAAACATTGAAGACTTTTTTTGGCCTAATCACTTGAGGGATGGATTCACTCTCTAGTTTCCTATTGTATTTACAAAGTTCGAGTAATGGTTTTAATGAAACGTTTTATCTTAGCTTTCCTTATATTGATATAATTTTCAATGGAGTTTATGATTTGAAAATATATTTATAATCATATCTAGAACAAAAATATTGTATTTTTTACATATAGTTATATAAATAAAAATCCTTATGGGAAATTATATGTTTGAATTGGTATGACCAAATATCATTCTACATAAACCTTACATATGGAAGATTATTAGGCAATCATATATTTTAAATTTTATTCTTAATCCCATAAAATTCATTCATGTTATATTTTTTTAAAGATTAATGGTATATTTATAAACTTATATATGGAGATACATGTATGATTTTCCATAAAAAATCATAAATATTTTTCCATAAACATGATGTGTGCATAACATTCATATGACAGGATGAATTTATGATATTTTTAACTAATTCATACTTAGTATTTTTGTTGATCAAAATTTAATTAAAATAGTTATATTCTTTTGAATTATACAAGTATATATAGGTAATAAATTGATGATTAAATAAAATATTAATAAATGAAATTAAAATATAACATACATATAATTATACATGATTATTCTTACGAAATAAGTTGAATGATCAAAACAAAAATCAACATTTTTATATTATTAACTAGACTTGCTAACTAATTCAGAGTAACAACTTACTAAAAATTAATAAAAAATTTCCATATAAAAATCGTGATTGATATTGATAATTACATTCATATACACACATATATGTTCATCATTACACAAGTGAATTTTATTAATAAAAACAATCCCTTTAAACCATAATTTATTTAAATGTAATTCTATGCAAAAATCCAGAAAATAAATATTATCATTCGACATAAATAAATAAAACAGACATCCCTTACACAAAGTTAAAATTCAAACATTACAATAATTAAAAAATTAATCCTAAAATAATATATTTTTTTCTATCATAAAACACAAGTTGGTCTAATAAAATGATCCCTTATAAATATACGAGTTCTATGAAACATTATCTTGAAAATAAATATTTCCTTATTATAGAAAACTAATAAATCTTAATAAATGTAATTTAGTTCTTAGAAGAAAATATAAATTTAGTGTAAAAAATGTTCCATTTTGAAAATAATTTGAATAACATGTCTTATTCTTCACGATATAATGTTTTTCTCAATGTCTTATGTTTCCAGAAGTGGTTAGCATCCATGAAGAAATAAATAGAAGTTATGTTCTATGATCCTCCACCATTCTCAATAAGGAATCGATGAATTGACATCCAGGCTATGCTCCCTCACATAAATAGATAGTTAGAAAAATATCTAATAGAAAAGTGGACATGTGCTATTTTACTAAGATTCTAGATACAACCGAAGAATGTGGATTGGCTATCTTTCTTTTCAGGTAATCTTAAATAAAATATAAGTATTAGAAAATCAAAGATATGACAGGATTTATAATTAAATGAAACTAGAGTAGATATAACCAACATCGAAGTAAAATAAAATGTTTAAGATTAAGTATAATAAATTAAATTTGTTACTTTTTTGGATATTTTATCTGCAAAGAAGGATTTGTAAACTATATATAATAAATAGATTATACATGGTGGAATAAAATAATCCAATTTAAATGAAAATTATGACATGAGATTCATGAATTAAACCCAGATATTGTCATTGATTGAAATTTAATAAGGGTTTAGGAATAAAACAACATGAAATATTGACAATTCAATATAAAAAAATAAAACATATGAAGCAATACTATTTTTAATTTTGAAATTTGAGGAAAAATCCAAATTGAAGATGAATATAGTTGAATTTATCGGTAGAAAAATAGTACTAGACATTAATGAAGAATGACATAAGTGGATTAATATCGACAAGCTAAGACATTATTCAGTATATCTCTAAAATATATGGATAATGAAAACGTCAATAAACAAATACTACTTGCATCATGGTGGATATTTTTATACCGGATGTTGATTTACCTAGATACTGCTTGGAATCTTCAACACAATGTAGATCTGGAGTAAAAGAACCTTAATAGAGAAATGAAAACTGTCTTGAAACCCTCACATGGTCTCAATTCTAGATCCGGACTAAATCCATCGTTAGTAGTCGAATCATGAAGCTACAATGCTCCGCATTCAGATTTGACACTCAATGTGCACTTTCTGACAATTAGATCTTGATCGAAACCTCAACATAGACTCCACTCAATGACCTAGAGTGTAGTAACCCTGTTGTTTGGTATGTAACCCTTTCTTGATGCTTTTTATGGTTTTAATGTTAAGGGTGGCGAATGGGAGAGTTGGGAGAATTTTGTATGATGTTTTGAGGAAGAGGAAAAGTCGCACGGACAGTGAAAAATTTGTCTAAAACGTGCGGTAAAACCATACGTAGTTGGTCTTGGAGGCAGTGGCTTCCACATAGGTGGTGCACCATTTGTCTAACCATGCAGCCAAACTATGCGTGGAAGGTCTGTTGAGGCAGTGGCTGATGCACGGTTAGCACATGGTTTGCCTAACTGTGTGAGCAAACTGTGCGGCCACTTAATTGAGATCCTATAAAAGTTAATCTCACTCGCTTTTTCCACTAAGTGCCTCATCTAAGCTCCTAAGTGGCCATAACTCGGGATTTTTCTTCTCCTAAGGTCAATGTAGGCTCTCCCATTGTTCCGGAGACGATCTGAAGGCTTCTCTTGGTGAATCGAAGCCGGATTCTTGAGGTATGTGGTCATTCTTCTTCGTTCCTGATCGGTTTAGTAGATCTACATAGATCTACATCTCATATTCTCTCAGTTTCATAGAACTACACCCATTATGGGTAGATCTAAGTGTGTGGATGCCAAATATGAGAGATTTAATCTTGGTATTTCTATGAGAAGAGATCTAAGGTGGGTTTTTGAAGAATCAACCTGGTTTTCTTGACTGTTCTTCGACCGTTGTGGTTTTCATCAAGACCCTAAAGGTAGGAGGCTTTACTCTTGACTCTGCTTGTTTGAATTTATTGGATTAGTCTCAAATTGGTTTTTTTGAATGGATTCGACTATAAAAATCATGAAAAAAATCTTAATTAGTGATGATTTATGGTTTTGATGAATTTGTGAAATTTTGGTGAATTTTTGTGCAAAGTGATTTGGTTTCTTGTATTTAAAATATTGATTTTAAATTATGATTGATGACATTGTAAATGCTTTAATGAAAAATGGGTTTTCAATAAAAAGGGTGTTTTATTAAAATGGTTTGAGATTGAAATAGTTTTGATTGAAATGGATTTCCATTAAAATGTGTTTTTATTGAAAAGGAGTTTTGGCATAATTGATTGGTCGATGTGGTGTGTGTTCATATTACATTCATAACGAACAAGGGTTAGGAGTATCCCCCATCAGTTTTGGGATGGATATGGGTTAGGGCTCTCCCCTATTGAACATTTATATTACATTCGGGATGGATAAGGGTTAGGAGTCTCCCCCATTAGTGTTGGGATGGATAAGGGTTAGGGTTCTCCCATGTCAGACATTCATATTTTATTCGAGAAAGAAAAGGGTTAGGAGTCTCCCCCATTAGTGTTGTGATGGATAAGGGTTAGGGCTCCCCCCCTTTAGACATTCGTATTGCATTCGGGATGAACTAGGGTTAGGAGTCTCCCCCATCAGTGTTGGGATGGATAAGTGTTAGGGATCTCCCCCATCAAACATTCATATTACATTCAGGGCAGTTAAGGGATAGGGGTCTCCTCCATTAGTGTTGAGATGGATAAGGGTTAGAGCTCTCCCCCATCAAGAATTCATGTGAATTTGGATTGGATAAGGGTAAGAAGTCCCCCCATCATGGTTGGGATGGCTAAGGGTTAGGGCTTCTCCCTTTTTCTAGGTAGCATCCATGGTTGGTTGCATGGGTTTGTGGAATGGTTGGGTATCCAAACAAGGGATCCTGTGAAATGGTTTTAATGCTTGTTTGGTTAGTTTTCTAGAAAAATAACTTCCCGGAAAATTGGTTTTAATTTTTTCTGGAATGCCTTTGGTTATGAATGGTTGTGGAAACTTGTTTATATTTAGTTATAAACTACTTGTGAGAAAAACAATTTATATAAAGTGTTCTATATAAAAATGTTTCTATCCTTTCTATCCTAGTGGCGTGACTCGGGAAGTGAATGGGGAATGCTACTGAGTTTCATACTCACCCCTTTTTTGACACATTGGTGATTTTGTAGATGTTGTATTCTGAGACATAGATAAAGGTAAAGCATCTTACTGCTAGTGGCTTGTGGTGATTCTTGGGAGATATTGTGGAGCTTGGAGCTTGGGGAGCACGTAGTCATGGTGTCTGTTGAGAGTCTTTCGTTGTTCATTCGCTATATACCTTGATGCTTAGTTTGGTCTTCTGTTGTGTACTTGATGTGGTTTGACATAATGAAGCAATTTAGTGGTCATTATTTTTTTCATGATTCATATAGTGAATGTTTGGTTATGCTTGGATGGTTTATGGGTTATTTATTAAAGGGTAAATCATTCCCCAACTTCAATTTGAAACATTTCGGTATTTATTGCAAGCCTTTGGAATCTTGGGGAAGTCTTTTAAGGCATATTAATGACTCTTTGTACTCTCAAGCCAATGAGAATTGGTGGATCATTACAAATGGTATCAACTTTTTTGGTCCCTGCCTAACAAGTGGTCATTCATGTTATTGGTATTGTATTTGAAATTCATTCATTTATATTCCTTAGGTCGAAATCTAAGACAAGAGTAGGATTGTTGGAACATGAAATGTATAGCATAAAAAGACGTAGCTAACTCATTTATGCTGAACTTCAAGTTACCAGGGTGTTGGTTACATAAGTGTTTTGGATACACTTATATAATGGTAGAAATCTCATTATCATGGGTTTTTCCAATGAGATGAGCATGAAATGAAATATAGAGGAATGAATTCTCACCAGGATTGCATATCTCATAGGGAGGAATGATTTGTGATTTTGTGTAAGGTGTGAATTGTTGGAAAAAAAATGTAGAAATTGTTTTCAATGAATGATTTTGAAAACGAGATATTTGGTGTATTTTGAAAATGGGTTGATTTTCAAAATGCCTGAGGAATGTTTTCAAAAATGTTTGAACATATGAAAAAGGATGTTTTGAAAACAATGATGTGATAGATGATGTGATAGAATTTGAAATGTTAAGCCATCAGTTGCTAGAGAGTGATATTGACAGAGTTTGTTGTTGGTTTAGAAAATGGAACCCGGTTGGCGTCGTTGAAACCAACTCGAAGAATCTACGGAGAATGTGGTCGAACCTGAACCAACGGTGAACCAAGAGATGGTTTAGAGTATTGTTTAGGATTTTCATGTTGTGGATACGTGGAACTGGAGGAATGAACAAAGGCATGTGGATCATACCATCATGTTCATGAAGCAGAATCCACCGAACTATTGGTGTGACGTTGAACCCGAAAAGGCGGAGGTATGGCTATGTAGGATGAATATTATCTTTGATTTCATTGGCACACCATCAGAGCTCAAGGTCACGTTGGTGATGTATATGCTCAAGGATCTTGAATGTCGGGGGTGGTATTTAGCGGTGTAGGATAAATTGGATAAAGGCCTTACATGAGATGATTTTTAAGAATATTTCAACAAAAATTCTACCCTCACGCGTTCATGATCCAGAAAAAAACACACTTCCTTAGCTTGAAGTAGGAGAGACTCTCTGTCACAATCTATGTGGATAAATTCATGAATTTAGTCTCTTTTTCACCATAGGTTGTTGTAAGTGCGTCATTTAAGGCACGCATCTTCTTATCAAGGCTACGGAAAGAGATTCGATCGAAGATTATGGTGCTCTGTATTACGGATTATACAGATATTTTAAACAAAGAGACTGTTGATGAACGTGATATATCGGGATCGATAGGAGGAGGTATGATGATACCTACAGAAAATAGTGGGAACTCAACCACTAGGAACAAGAGGAAAAGGGAAACCAATTTCCATGGTGCAAGTGGAAATCAGTATCAGACAGCGGGATCAGTGAACCTTTCCTCTATGACCCTAGAGCAAAGAAGGTTGTTTTCAATGTGGTTCTCTTGACCACAACAGGTGAGATTGTACGGTGCAACCTAGAGCATGTCACAATTGAAAAAGATGGGGCATCTACAGAGCTATTGTAGGAATGCTCTGAGGTCGTGTGCGAGTGACACTCCTCAAGCGTCGCATGCATGATATGCTTCAATAGGAAGTGGAAAGCAGAATGAGTCTCGTTATCATAATAGTGTTATCCATGGGGATTCTCAAAATACCATGAATCCTCAACTAGGGAAATCTCAGCAAGACAACATGGAGAACAATGCAGCGACGAACCAATTGTATAGAGATGAGTAGATAATGGTAGATGATCAGTCTGGACCATCTATGGTGAGAGGTACAAATCTTTTGAATTATACCCTAGTGCTAGTACTCTTCGATACAGGTTCATCACATTTCTTCATTGATTCTCATGTTGTTGACTTTCTATGTTTAAAACTAGAAATGATGTCTTCTGTTTTGAAACTGAACACTCCTCTTGGTGAAAGAGAATGTAAAGCCTTTGTGTGAATAACATGTGATATAACTGTTGATGGAGCACAGTTTAAATGGGACTTCTTGATGTTGAACATGGATTTCTATTACATAATCTTGGGTATGGATTGGTTGACATTTTTTAAGGCTCACATCAACTTTTATTGGAGAACGGTTAGTCTCACGACTGAGGATAGAATCGATCATCTCTTCATAGGAGAGAGGATGGTAATGAAAGGATCAAAGAGATTTTTTGGAACAAATGGTGGGAATGATATCATACCAATTGGAAGCATTGACATTGGAATCAATGTATGAGATTGAGTAAAATAGTTTTCCAACTATTTTGGATCAATTCCCAGATGTCTTTCCCATGAACTTCTCAATGTTACCACCTTTAAGGAAAGCGGAGTTTACGATTGATCTTCTTCTGGGGACCAGTCCTATTTCCCTTCTATCTTATTGGATGGAACCAACTGAGTACGGGAATTGAATGTATAGTTAGTGGAGCTGGAAAGAATGGGTGTCATTCGACCAAGTACTTCTCCATGGGTAGTACCAGTTTTGTTTATGAATAAGGCAGATTGAACTCTTCAGCTACATGTTGTTTGTTGTAAGCATAACCATGTTATGATAATGAATATATATCCACTTCCATACATTGATGATCTCTTCGATCAATTAAGGGAAGCTCAGTGGTTCTCCAAGATTGAATTGTGATCTGTATATCACCAATTGTGAGTTCAGAAGGAGGATATTCCAAATACAGCTTTCAGAAGTAGATATGGCCATTATGAATATGTAGTCATGCTTGTCGGTCTAACGAATGCACTGGCGGTCTTCATTGATTTGATGAATTGGATATTTCAAAGATATCTGGATTCTTTTGTTGTGGTGTTTTTCGAAAATATCTTGGTGTATTCAAAGACAAGGGCTGATCATGAGGTGCACCTGGAAACAGCGTCACAAATCATGATAGATCATCATTTGTATGCTAAATTATCAAAGTGTGATTTTTGGACACAAGAAGTACGTTTCCTTGGCCATGTCATTTTTAAGAGGGGCATTTCTATTGATCCTGAAAAGATAGAAGTCGTTATCTCATGGAAAGCACCAATGAATGTGTTTAAGATATAAATTTTTCTTGGTCTATCTTGTTACTACCGATGCTTTGGATGTGATTTCTCACGACTGGCTTCTCCAATGAAAACTATGAAAAAGAATAATGATCCATTCCATTGGACATAAAAATGTTAGAAGCCTTTTGTAGAACTAATAGTTTGTCTTACATCAACACAAATCATGACCTTTCTAGAATCAGGACAACGGTATGTGGTGTATTGTGATGCTTTAGGATCAGGGGTTGGTTGTGTTCCCATGCAAAGAGAGCATGTGGTTTCTTATGGATCAAGGTAGTTGTGGGTTCATGAGAAGAATTACCCAACACATGATTTGGATTTAGCTGCAGTCTTCCGAGCATTAAAAACACGGAGACATTATCTCTTTGGTGAGAAATTCATTGTGTTTACAGATCACAAAATTTTGAAACACATTTTCTCACACCGAGATTTGAACCTGAGGGAAATGATGTGGATAGAGTATCTCCAAATCGTTGAATTTGAAATTATGTACACGCCAAAAAGAGGGAATTTGGGGGTGGATGCATTGAGTAGAAATTCATATGCACAGTTGTGAAAATAAGCATCATATAAATGGTATGTGATGTCTGTCTGAGCTGACATGCATGTGAAATGTGAAGACCGAGGTGATATTGCTATTTTCTTTTCAGATACCCTTGTACCTGATTTAGTAAAGATGGTAAAAGAAGCACAAAAATCTGATGCAGAATGTCTAGTTGTATGTCCAAATCTCAATGGTGGGGAGACCATTGATGGATAGAAACTTGATGAGCATTCAGTTTTGGGTTTCAGAGATTAGATGATTGTACCTATCGTTTTGCAGGAGAAAATCCTTCATGCTTACCACCATTCAAGATGGGTTGTACATCGAGGTACACAGAAGATATATAAGGTGATGAACGTGCAGTTTTGTTGGAGTGGCATGAAATGGATGGTGGCAGAGTTTGTCTCATGGTGCTTAACTTGTTAGTATATTAAAGCAGAACCTCATAGACTAGATGGTATGTTACAATCCTTGAACATCCTAGTGTGGAAATGGGATCAAATAGCCATGGATTTTGTTACAGTTCTTCCATGAATGGTTTAGAAACATGAGGCCATCTAGGAGATAGTGGATCGTCTAACTAAATCGGCTCATTTCATCCCTATTCGTGAAACCCATACTGTGGAAGATCATTCAAAAATCTATATTCAAGAAGTGGTGAAGAGGCATGGTGTACCATTTTCTGTAGTCTCAGATAAAGATCTGAGGTTCACATATCATTTCATGAAATCATTACAGCAAGCCCTCAGAACTTAGTTGACAATGAGCACGGTATATCATCCTCAGATGGATGGGCAATCCGAGCAGATGATAAAAAATTTGGAAGATATGTTGCAGGCTTGTGTAATAGATTTTGGTGGCTCATGGTAGGAACATATACCCTTAGTGGAGTTCTCATTCAATAACATCTATCAAGCCTCGATACGCACGGCTCCATTTGAATCATTGTATGGGTGTCCTTGTCGTTCTATACTATGTTGGGTGGAAACAGATGAAACTTCACTAGTCCAACCAATCCTTATCCAAGAAACAATAAAGAAGATCCATTGGATTAGAAAGTGTGTGGATATGGCTCAGAGTCGTCAGAAATCTTATGCTAATCACCAGCAAATACCGTTCTCATTCGTTGTGGGTGATCATGTCTTCTTGAGGATCTCTACAAGGCTTGGACATCGTCGTTTCAGGAAGTATGGAAAGATATATCCTAGATACATTGTCCCTTTTGAGATAATTGAGCAGGTTGGAGAGGTGGCATATCAGTTGGAATTACCACCATGGTTCTGTTTGGTGCATAATGTCATCCATGTATTTTAGTTGAAAAAGTATCAGCCAGATCCTGACCATGTGATCAGAGGGGATCACGTTGACCTAGATTCAGATTCTTCATTGATACAAATCCTAGTACAGATTGTGGATAGGCAATATATTTTCTTTCATGGAAAAAATCTATGGTCTAGTGTGGGTTTTATGGAAGCATGATCCGATTCAGGAAGAGACTTGGGAATGTGAGAAGGAAATGAAAGAGAAGTGGATGAAACTATTTCAGTTGGGTGAAGGTTTTCTACATTCCGAGGAAGGAAAGACCGATGGTGTGGAGAATATAGTACCCCCAATTTCTGATATGTAACCCTTTATTGATTCTTTTTATGGTTTTAAAGTCAATGGTGATGAATGGGATAGTCGGGAGAACATTTAATGATGTTTTGACGTAAAGTGGAAGTCACAATGATGGCACACGGTTTGTCTAAACCTTGGGATAAAACCGTGCGTAATTGGTCTTGGAGGCAGTGGCTTCCACACGGGCGGCACACGGTTTGTCTAACACTTTGGTCAAACCATGCATGGATGGTTTGTCGAGGCAGTGGCTAACAAATGGTTAGCACACTGTTTGTATAACCATGTGACCAAACCACGTGGCCATTTAAATGAGATCATATAAAAGTGGATCTCATTCTTTTTTGCCTATAATTGCCTCTTTTAAGAACATAAGTGGCCATTTATTGGTATTTTTATTCTCCTAAGGTCTAATAGGGTTCTCCCATCATTCCAGAGGCGATCCGAAGGCTTCTCTTGGTGAATCGAAGTTGGATTCTTGAGGTATGTGATCGTCCTTCTTTGGTCTTGACTTGTTTCTTAGATCTACTAAGATATACTTCTTCCCTTCTCTCAGTTTCTTAGATATATACCTTTTATGGGTAGATCTAAGTGTATGGATGCCAAATATGATGAGATTTGGTCTTGGTCTTTCTAGGAGAAGAGATCTAAGGTAGGTTTTTTAAGAATCAACCCGGTTTTTTTAGCATTCTTCAACCGTTGTGGTTTTCATCAAAACCCTAAAGGTAAGAGGCTTCATTCTAGAAACCCCTTGTTAAAATTGATTGGATTAGTCTCAAATTGGATTATTTGAATAGATTTGATTGTGAAAATCACAGAATAAATATTCTTTAGTGATGATTTGTGGTTTTGTTGAAATTGTGAAATCTTGGTGATTTTTTGTGAAAGCGATTTATATTCTTGAATTTAAAATGTTGATTTTAAATTATAATTTCTGAAATTGTAAATGGTTTGATGAAAATTGGGTTTTCAATAAAAAGGGTGTATTATTGAAATGGTTTGAAATTGAAATGGTTTCGATGGGAATCGTTTTCAATAAAAAGATGTTTTTATTGAAAGGGTGTTTTAGAATGATTGATGGGACGATGTGGTGTGTGTTGATATCGAATTCGGGACGGACAAGGGTAGGAGTCTCCCCCATTAGTGTTGGGATGGATTAGGGTTAGGGCTCTCCCCCATAAAACATTCATATTGCATTCAGGATAGACAAGGGTTAATAGTCTCCCCAATTAGTGTTGGGATGGATAATGGTTAGGGCTCTCCCCCGTCAAACATTCATATTGCATTCGAGACGAACAGGGGTTAGGAGTCTCCCCCATCAGTGTTGGGATAGATAAGGGTTCGGGATCTCCCCCCTCAAACATTCATATTTCATTCGGGATGGACAAGGGTGAGGAGTCTCCCCCATTAGTGTTGGGATGGATAAGTTTTAGGGCTCTCCATCATCAAACATTCATTTTGTATTCGAGACAGATAAGGGTTAGGGGTCTTTCCCATCAGTGTTGGTATGGATAAGGATTAGGGATTTCCCCCATCAATAATTCATGTGCATCCGTGTTAGATAAGGGTAAGAAGTCTCCCCCATCATGGTTGGGATGGATAAGGGTTAGGGCTTCCCCCTTCTTCCAAGTAGCGTGCAATGTTGGTTGCATGGGTTTGTGGAATGGTTGGGTATGCCAAAAAGGGATCTTTTCAAATGGTTCTAAATCTTGTTTGGTTATTTTTCAGAAAAATAACTTGCTGTAAAATTGGTTTCAATTGCTTTTAGAATGCCTTTGGTTATTAATTGTTTTTTGAAACTTGTTAATATCTAGTTATAAACTTCTTTTGAGAAAATGTTTAATATAAACCGTTCTTTATATAAATTTTGCTAACATTTATATCCTATTAGCGTGAGTAGGGAAGTCATTGGGGAAACCTACTGAGTTTTATACTCACCCCTGCATTGGCACTTTGGTTCTTTTGTAGATGTTGTATTCTAGGACACAGGTAATGGTAAAGCATCTTATTTCTAGTGGCTCGTGGTGATGCTTGGGAGATGTTGTGGATCTTGGAGCTTGTAGAGCATGGAGTCATGGTGTCTTTTGATATTTATGATTTGTTCATCTGCAACATACCTTGATGCTTATTTTGGTCTTCTGCTATTGTGTACTTGATGTGGTTTTACCTAATGAAGTTGTTTAGTGGTCATTCTTTTGTTTATTCATCATATAATGAATGTTTGGTTATGCATGGTTTGTTTATGGGTTATTTCTTATTGGGTAAATCATACTCCAACTTATATTTGAAGACTTTCGGCATTTATTTCCTACCTTTGGCATCTTTGGGATGACACTTAAGGCCTAGTAATGAATCATTGTACTCTCAAGCCAATGAGAATTGGAGGGTCATTACATAGAGTCCCCTGATCAGCACGACTTACACTTAAAGACTCCACTCAGCTCACAAAGACACAACACCTTTGACCTAAACATTCATAGTCTAAAAATCAAAGCATGATGGCAGAACCTGATCCCCTGTGATTAGCTCAAGCTCGTGAGGGAGAAACCCTCAATCCAATGTTTGAAACCCTATCACATTTTGATCTCATAATTATTTATTGTTTTTGTTTTTTGTTTTTTTTCTTTTTCAACATACATACATACATATATATACATATTATATTAAAAATGTTTGATTATTATTTTCACAAACTTTTTTAATAATTATATAGTATTAAATAATATAAAAAAATCAATTTATAAAACACTTAAAATAAAATATTGTTTTTTTACTTTTTATGTGTCATAGAAATCACTTAATACTAATAAAAATATTCTTCAAAATGATCAAAATCTTGTTTTATTTTATGGAATAAATATTTTCATCACTTCATTTTTTATGTCATTATTATTATTAAATGAATTAATTATTTATATTTTTAAAATAACAAATATATTATCATATAATTAATACATTGAAATTTTATAAATTATTTCTTTTATTTTTTTTTGAAAACTTATTAATGTTCGAGCCACATAAAATAAAACCTTAAAATAAAACAAAATTTGTAAAAGCCGTATATAAAATTTAATATTAAATATCATTTCATGAAAATAAAGATTTTTAAAACAATATAATTATTTAAAAAAATTATTGATGAATTATAATAATAAATTATTTATTAATAATTCAACTATCGATTCATTACTCTATTTTATTCTAATTAATAATTTTGGATAATTGTTTAACTAAAAAAAACTAATAATTAATTAAATGATTATTTTTTATAAAACTAAGGATGTTACATTCTACCCCACCTAAAAAGAATTACTCCCTCACAATTATGTTTTCTTGCTTGAGAATATTCTGAATTTCCATCTTCAGAATTGAAGAATTTATATGGTGACATATCTATCTAAATAAATCTCTACCACAATGATTTTATAATCTTAAATGAAAACATCCAATATCCAATATTGTCTAGATAGTTCCTCTGCTATAAATTATAATTTCCTGAGCCCTCTCTTAAGGACTCAGTGCTTGAAAATACTATGTATTTTTTTATAAAAAAACAGAACAATTACACAACATTTTAAAAAAATGATGAAATTTTACAAGTTAAATTTCTTAAGGAATAGAAAACAACTTACATTTAACCGAGTTGAACAGAAATAAAACATAATCCTACTATGCTTCCGTACGTGATAACACCGAAAGCAATAAAGTCTGATTTAGATTGTCTATGATTCATTTCAATAATATTTAAAAACCAAGGGGTGAGAATTCAATTTCCTAGTATGGAATTTTGAAAACATTTGATAAATCCCATTAAAAATATCAATTTTATAATACATTCAAAAAATTTCATTATAAATAAATTTTTTAAACAACCATTGAAAAATACTATAATGGTTTGAAAAAAAATTAATCTTCAAAAATGCTTTTAAACTATTCAAGTGATTCTGTAGAAAATTATAATCAAGCCCTTAAAAAACATAGTCCACTAGAAACATTGAAGGCTATATTGGGCCTACCAACATGAGAAATATATTCAATCTTCAATTCCCAATTTTATTTACAATGATTGAGTACCAGTTTTTAAAATACTTTTTTTCATAGCTTTCCTTATATACATATAATTTTCAGTAGCATTTTATCTTTGAAAATATATTTATAATCATTCCTGGAGCAAAAATGTTCAATTTGTTTTATAAATAAATTTATAAATACTAATCCTTGTGGTAAATTACATGTTCTACGTGGTATGACCAAATCTTATGATACGAGAACATTTTATATGGAAGATTTGTAAGCAATCATATATTTAAAATTACATTCATAATCCCATAAAATTCATTCATGTAATAATAATTCAAAGCTCACATGTGTATGTATATACGTATATATAAAGATACATGTATCATGTACCACGAAAAATCATTAATATTTTTTCCATAAACATGATTTATGCATGAATTTCATAGGACACGATGAATTTATGATATTCCTAACTTATTCATACTTAATATTTTGTTGATCGTAATTTATTTAAAATGGTTATATGCTTGTGAATTATATAATTAAATACCTATAACAAATTCATATTAAAATAAAAAAATGACAAATGAAAGAAAATTAAAACATAAATGTAATTATATATGATGATTCTTCCAAAATAAGTTGAATCATCAAAATAAAAATAAACATTTAAAAATAATTAAATTGACATTCTAACTAATTCAGAGCATCGACTTAAAAGTATTTTCAAACAACTAATAATGTTTTATTTTGATAAATACATATATAAATACACATATATGTGCATCATTGTAAGGGATAATTTTCTTAATAAAAAAACATAAAACCATAATTTAATGGAATTAAATTACTTTTGTAATGCGAGAAAATAGATATTATAATTTGATATAAATAAAAAAAAAACAACCCTTACACAAACATAAAATTCATACATGAGAATAAATAAAAGATTAATCCTAAACTAATATATTTGATTTCATATCATAAAACACAATTTGATCAAATAAATGAACCCATATAAATATAAGAGTTCAATTAAACATTGACTTGAAAATAAATATTTCTCTCTTACACAAAAATAAAAATCTTAATAAAATTATTTTTTCTTAGAATGAAATACAAATATAAGGTAAAATAAAGGTTCCCATACAAAAATAATTTTAACAACATGTCTTCCTTATCACAACGGAATTTTTTTTCTCTATATATAATGTTTATGGAAGATGTAAGCTCACCGAAATAAATAAATAGATGGCAAGGGATATCTTCCACTGCCTTTATTAATAAAGAATCAATGAAAAACCTTCAATGTTATCCACCATCACTTAAATATACACTTAGATAAATATCCAAGAGGAAAGTGGAAAAGTTGAATTTTAATGACATCCTGGAAACAACAAAAGAATGTGGATTGGCTATCATGCTATCATGCTTGAATGGAAATATTAAATAAAATATATGTATTAGAAAATCAATGATGGAACTAGATTCATAATTAACTATAACTGGTGGAGATAAAAACAACATCAAAGGAAAATTTAGTTTGCAGGATGATATATAATAAATGAATTGTGCCTCTTGTCTGGATCTTCAATCTGAGAAAAAGGATATGAAAAAAACAGATAACAAATAGATTATAGATGGTAGATCTGATGTAATCCATGTTGAAGGAAACTCTTGACAATGAATTCATGAATCAAACATAAATATTTTCATATATTAACATAGAATAAGGGTTGTGGAAGAAAACAACATTAATTATTGACAACCTGACACAAAAAATTAAGGCATATAAAGGAATACTATTTTAAAAATTGACGTTTGAAGAAAAATCTAAATTTAAGTTGAATATATTTGAATAAATTGGTACATAAACAATACAATACAATAATTAATAACGACACTTGTGGATTAATATCGAAAAACTTGGATATTTTTCAGCATATCTCTTAAATATTTGGCTAATGAAAACTTCAATAAAAATCCAACCTCCATCCTTGAAGAGAATTCCAAACCAGATGTTGATTTCCAGAGATGCTTCTTGGAAACTTCAACACAATACAGATCGTCAAAACCCTCACCTAATCCAGATTCTAGATCCATACATGATCTATCATTCTTTTTCAAATCATGAAGCTTGAATGCTTCACATTTATATTTGACACTCAATGTGCACTTATCAGCAATCAGATCTTAGTCGAACCCTCAGTGTCGGCTCTGCTCCGTGACCTGGAGTCCCCCAATGGGTGTGACCCACACATGAAGACCCCACTCGACTCACGAAGAGGTAGTACCTTTATCCTACACTCGCCTGGTATCAAACATAAAGCGACATGGTGGAACAAAATCCTCTTTGATCGGCTCAAGCTCGTGAAGGGGAAACCCTCAATCTAACGTGTGATACCATATCCCATTTTGATTTCATCAATTTTTATTGATTTCTTATTTTTTTATTTCATTTTTCATATATATATATATACCATATTATATATTAAAATTTTATGTTTATCAATTTGAGAAATATTATTAATAATTATATATTCATAATCCGTATAAAAAAATATTTTATAAAACACATAAAATAAAATATTGTTTTTATAATTTTTTTCTGTCATAAACCTCCCTTGACATAAAAGAGAAATAATATAGAACTTCAACTATAGCTATTGTGACCATATAAGATTGGTCTTTCTCCCTTACATTTTTATGTGGAAACATTCCTTATCCACAAGGACATTCATTTCCATAGTTCCCCAAATCAATAATGTAGAAGCACTAAATATTGTAAGTTTATTTCTTACCTTTAAAATCATTAGCCTGATGGTCCTTCCCTCCACTCATAAAGAAAAATTCCATTACTAACAAGCATGTCCCATGGTGATTATTTAAAATTTTATTACAAGTTAGAAATTATAGTTTTCCCTTCTTCCCTTTTACAATATTTAATTTTTCTACGTCTAAGATTCCTTCTTCTTCTCTTACATTCCATCAATGTCATAATACATAGAGAATTATTTTTCTATCATTATATACAGTGATTCTTTGTCCTCATGTGATGAGATGGTTTGGGATACTAGTGCCCTTTAACGTATTGAATTTATCCCATTAAGGAAATAATTAATATTACTCTTTGGATTTTATATATAGTACAAAAAATTTCTTGATTAAACATTGCATTTTTTTTATACACAGAAATATGATTATCATAATTTTATCCTAATCTCCGATTTATCTCTCCATATCTATTCAATTCTCAGTTGAATTTTTTTCCAATAAAAGTAACTTAAAATCCTTCCACTTGGTAATTTATACATTCTCTTAATACATTGGGTTATTAATCAATTACCATGACTAATATGAATCCTACATGAGATGGTAAAATTCCATGAAAACCTTTTCCATTTCATTACATCCCAAATAAATAAGATATTCTCTAAGGAACTTATACATTACTCATCTATAAATTGATTAATAATCCCATTGAATAATGGAGATTGCATATGCATGAAGCAGTCCTATATTGGTAAACCATGTTATAGATCTGAATGTGGACCCATACATGAAATGTTATTTCTAATAACATGAGTTATCTACCATAATATATTTTTAATTTATTAATCTCAATTTATAGCTAAAATTATTTCACTATTTCATTATCTTGACCAGGTGGTAAATTTATCCATATATTACGTGATTTGTTAAAATTTTCATTCCTTCCACTTTGTGAAATTTCTAAACAGTCGCATGCACAATATTAGATCATGAAATTTTGAGTGATATTATATTATTATGAAACAATAAAAACACATAAAATTGATAATCGTATAATCATAATCATAGTATCATTTGGTAATATTCTGAAATCATAAAATTATTATCAAATCATTCAGAATAAGTTGTATATTAAATTTGAATTATCCCAGTCAAATCCCTTGGGTGTGTCAAACCTAGAGAGTAGTAAGGGAAATGTCACCATGTACTAGAAAAATATGAAATATATACTCAACCAACTCTTTTTTGTTTTATTACCCATTAATGCATCTATGCCTAATTCATGTCCACTTGTAGTTTCTCTAAAGTGGTGTATTTCTAGGAAATACACCTAAAATTACCTTATTATAACATTATGATGTTATCTTAAGATTATAAAAATACTCAAAATTTTATAGGGTTATGACTTATAATCTATGTTTTACTAAATCTAGTTTACATGGATTCAACTAAACTACTACTTATACCAAGTATAACACCCCAACATCAGTATCACATATCCAGTGGTTATTTTAATACATTTGAGAAAATTTAAATAAATCACATCTGAATGGAATGAATATATTAATAGTCGTAGGAGACTATATATAGTCATGGTTCTCACGTTGCTTCAAAAAATGAAATACAATCCAATAATTCATGCGATAAGTTTATGATTTATTCTATAAAATCCCTCTTTCATTCATGGATCACTTCTTTCTATACCAAGAAAGGAAAAGATAATATAGGTTGAGATTAGATGCTTAGTAAGGGAAATTGTACAATATAAGGCATCAAAAAATAAATAAAACATGAATAATATTTTAGAATTAGACAATAATAAAATATCTCATATAACATATAAAAAATGGAGCTAAATCCATGAATGATATAGTAAAATATATAAACACATGGACAATAATAACATTCTTTAGGATCATTGAAAATAGAATTCCTAACATCAAAATCTTATAGTCACATCCTTGATCCATGGAAATATTTTTAAATATGTAAGGCATATTACAAATACCAAAACTATCTTGTCTCATGAGACCTACTAATGCATCAAGAACCCATAATGGACCCTACCCTCACATACAAAGTCCAACACATTCATCATATAAAAGGGGAAAAGTAAAATTATTCTCCACATTCATATTGAAAATAAATCATACAAAATGTTAATATTATTTTAATTAAATAACACATAATCATAGCCTCAATATAGTAATATGGAAATTTATATCAAAAGGGTACATCCCTAGAAAAACGTAATATTCCAAAAAAAATACAAAGTAGAAAATATATTAAAATTGCCAAATAATGATTTATTAATGAAAATATACTTATTAGTTTTAAATCTCTTATTATAAGTATAGAAACAAACTATATTTAAGGAAAATTATTTATTTGGAATGTGACACTGAAACTTGTAATGTAATATTCAATGCATTTAGTGTTCATGACTGTGGGAAATTCCATTAATATCATATAAGTTAAATGAAAACATTCCATTCACTCTTCGGTGAAAAATTAACAAATTACCACATTTGGGAAATGAAAAAATGGTTCCTTATAAAAAAATTTAATAATTAAAGATTTTTTAAAATTTATTTTTTAAATCAACAGAGAATATTAAAACCATTATTTAAAACTGTTTATGGAAAACATTGACATGGGAGAAAAATAATCTTAGGGAAAAAATATTTATTTAAATTAAGAGATCTATATAACGTGAATAAAATTATTCATCAAGCATTAAAAAAGTTTTTATACAATTACTTACATTCAAATATAATTTAATCGAGATCCTAAAATATAATTAGTGTGTGATACTACATTGTTTCTTTTCATTGTCATTATGCGGGATTTCTGAAAGTACATGTTTACTAACTATTACTGGGTTACAGAACACAATAGAAGAAACATAATGATAAAATTTCAACAACCACATATGGAATATCAATGTGTAATATAATCCCTATGTTTTAATATCTTATCAAGCAGGTTGGGCTTCCATATCACCAACCGATTTTCTCGATATATCTTTCTTTGATAATCTGAAATAAACACATTGTTACACCATGGCCATGGAATTTAATGAGACTATTTTATTGCAGTGAAAGTTATGATATATCATCTTTCATAAATGTGGAATGGATAAATCATTCCTTGAATTATCCATTAATGACATGTCAATCCTGAAAAACCTAATGTACAGTACCTCATCGCAAACATATGTCATCAAATTTTTCATCAGACAATTTTTTTGAATGCGTCATGACGTTCATTAATGAAAATATTAATTTGTATAGAACATTAAACACCCTCATAGATTTTAATATTTGATAATGCCAAAATATGTGTAATTCCATCTAGGGGTTTTTTCTCATAATTTTCTTTTTTGGAACTTATAGAGTGAAAATTTCATGAAAAGAAGCCTCATCGGCATAAGAGTAATCGCACCCAATGCCTAATATATGATGTAACCCATTATAGTTTATTATCCTACCAAAGAACTATATTATTAATATTATCATATAATTTCATGTTTCTCACCATAGTGTGGAAATTCTATGAACTTATAAAAAATTAAAATAATCTTGGACATCATTACATTGATGTAATGTAGAATAGTGATGAACATGTAATGAGGTATTTAATTAATACTCAATAAATTAGATATACATGTAATAAACGTACAATTAGTTGGTCCAAGGACACCAACTCCATCATAATCAACCACACATTAATTTGACACTTGGAGTGATCATTAGAACACAAAGTGAATGTTTTATGTTTTATAGATATATTTTAATATATTGTTATTTCATATTTATGTTTACGTTATTTCATTAATATAATATTTTAAATAATAATTTAGTTATATTGGTACAATATTTTTCTCAAGCTGGGGTGGTCTTCTTGGGTATTGGTTGGAATATAACGTTCAATTGAGAGTGGGTCAGATTCTAAAGATAATGAAACATGAATATTGTTTGTAATTTCTTAATGTTTTCTCAACTATTGGTATCATTATCAACACTATTTATAGTTCATCTACTTTTAAAAGTACTGAAAACATTTGTGGTTTTTATCAGTGATAATTTATATTTCTAGAACTCTTAAAGTATATATCCACATAGATTGTCATCATCAATAGCCCCAGACATTGGGAATGGAGTAATGCACCTCCACCTCTAGAAATGGTACACCCTCACACCCAATGTTTTGGGAAAAGAAACCAACCCATCATTCACACCCAACTAGACATTGATGTCCCCACAATATAGGGAATATTTGACCTCTATCACATTCTCAAGGATTCTACCCCATCCAGGTAGGCATTCTCCAAAATGGTCTAGATTGGATCTATACTAGGACCCTAATTTCCTTGTATTCATCCTGTGGAATCTGTTTATAGGGGTTTTTAGTTATGATTTTTGAACGACCAGAATTCTCATGGACATAATGCATAGATAGACCATGTTCGGTATGAGGATAGAGAGGTGGTTATTATGGTAGAGGAGTCTTCATCGATGGTGATGATGTTGGAGACGGTGGGGGAAGATAATGTGGGAGTGGTAGAGACAAAGTTGTGTATAATGTTTCTAGAGGATATTGTAGAAGGTTCTTTGGTAGTGGACATTCCTTGCTCACACACCTTCCATTATGAATATATATATATATATGTCCCTCAACAACTGTCATTGGATTCCAATCTATCACTTCAATGTGACCAAAATTATCTACGAGGTTTCATGAGTTAGTGAATTTTTTAAATTTTTGAATGAGTGTACAAATTTTTTCTAACAGTGAATAATTTTTATAATTGTGATGATTTATGATCTTGGATAAAGATATTGACCAAAAATGGAGACCCATGGGTGGTATTATATTTTCAATCTCATAGACATGACATATGATAGACAAGGATATGAGAATTGAAAAAGGATTATTTATATCTAAAATTGGAAGTTAATTATAGGTTGGGATAAAATAATCATAAAATACCAATAGAGGACCAAAAATATTATAAATCATAATATTTAGTGACATCTTATTTTGGACTAAAAGGAGATGGTCCTTTACTATAATTAAGTCACTGTTTTAGTCATTAAATATTATAACTACAATGGTATTTATGTGATAATATGAGAATTGTGACTGGTTTTATTTTTGATTCACTTATCTAATTTTAAATTAACGTGAAAGACAAAAATGAAATAAAATTGAGTGTTCCTTTCAAAAACAAATTATGATTATTCTCCGCCAACTATAGAATTTTACTATATTCACCACTAAAAAACTATTTACAATAGGTTTCGACTAAAAAAATTATTATAAAATAATGATTATAAACAATAAAATATTATCAATGGAATTTTTCAAGATGATTAAATTACCATTTATTAGTGCTTTCTTTGAATCTAATAAAAGGATCAACTAATGTGGATATGGGAATTATCATCACTAGAAATGAAGATAATTAGTGATAAAATAGGTTAATATTTTAATGTATATAAATTTTAGTAACTTTTTTCAAATCCAAAAAATATTAGTAATAAAATATCCATTTATTAGAGCTATTTTTAGCACAGATAAACTGTGACATTTATTAGCGCTGTATTTAGTGCTGATAATGGGATCGTTTATTAGTTTTTAGTGGTTATAATATCTAACTAGAAACTATGTTATGAAATAAAGTACAACACACTCCAGCAATAAATATATAATTTTATTTTAATTAAACACACATAATAATACAATAAAAAACACTCTACAATTCATAAAATCATTTCAAACATTGTATTTACACTTATATTTTTATGAAAAATTTATAACAAACATAGACACATTAAAAAAACTATTCTATTGTATTTGGATCCTCTACCAAAGGATCATGATCAGGATACCAATAGCTTAATAAACCACCTTAGCTCAAAAAAATAGAGTACCTATATAGAAACCAGTTATATAGCTTGTAATACTATAGTGAAATAATGTAAACATAAATAATATACAATGTATTATGAAAATACCACTTTTAAATTTAAACCACATACATTTATTCATATAATGTTCACTATTTTTCGTATTTTTTTGGAACTAATTACTACATGTCACAATTAATTATGGATCACTTCCTTAACGTACCATGAAAATATGAGGGTTTTAATTAATTTTGAGTATGTGACACATGTTTTTTACTAACTTGTCACAATAAATAAAAACACACACTTCAATCGTTGTAGACACACTATAAGTCATATTGACATGTAATTTGTTCATACACATCAAAAATTAGTTAAGAATCATATTCCAAAAGTATCAAGTTAATTTGAGAATGTTTGGTTTTTTCAGTTTGTGACAATTTTTTTTAATTAAAATGTTTCTTTTTAAATCAAAAAACATAATTTTAGTCATTCCTTGAGGATCATGTGTCCGATTGATGTGTGTGATTTTTTTCCTTATCATAAATTACTTATGGACCAACATACTAATGTATAAAAAAACATTAACATTTTTTCTCACACTATAGAAAAAGGGGCTTTCATGTCGTTTTTTGGGTATTTAACGTCACTTACCTTGTGAAAATATTTCAAAAGACTTCAAAATTCAGTTATAATTTATGTTGTTATTAATTAATGTTATAAAGTGTTTTTACTATTAGCAAAAAACCTTATATATAAACAAGTCTAGAAGTACATAATGACGTAACACACCGTCATTATAGTCAATATGACATTGATATGAATTATTCGATGCAATGAAACTAGTAGGAGTTCTTGTACAATGACATGACAATCATGGTATTACATTCCAATCAATATCATATCTTTTAGTGATATAATTTTTTTACATTAGAAGAATAACGCATTGTCACATTGATACCATGGAGACAGTAACAAATTTTTTTCCATATGTTAGAATTAATATAAATCCTAAAGAAGGTGTGTTTGATTTAAATTAAAACTGGGATATAACTCTAAACATATTCCCATTTAGAGGATATCTAATATTTCATTCAACCCGTACTTTTTATATCCATTATTATGTAATAGTGTTCAAATCAAACAACAAAAAAACTTTTTTTTTCTTCCCATGCATGAATTCATTGTTATGTTTTATAACATGATATATACTATATTGAAGCTAAAAAAATATTGATAGTTTTCTACAAATGTTTTTATTTTTATTCCAATTTTTTATGTTTCATTGAATATAGCATCCAAGGATTTCACAATTTAAAATTATTGATCGATGGAAAAATGTTTGGGAGCAATAAAAAATTTATGTGATCCATTGAAATTTTAATAATATTCAATTTGAATTCCCCATAGAAAAAACCTATGATTACCCCTATATATTAATTTCTCCTAGGATTTAGTTGATAATATGTTGGAAATGTTTTAGTTCACTTAACACTATGTATAGAAAAATATCCACATTCTTGGAATTAATTTATAATGAACATAATCATTTCATATAGGTGAAAATTTACCATTTTATATGAATTATAAACAATAATACCACCACCCATAAAATTTTAAAATCATTACTTAATGATGATAATAAAACATAAAAATAATTTCCATGTTGTTTAGTTCAAGAAATCATTAAACATAACATTTTATAATTTTTTGTCTAATAATGTTTGTAGAAAAGTTCCAAATTAACAAAAAAAATTCCAAGAACTATTTTTTCTAGTAAGGATTAGATATGGATTCATTCCATATCAGCATATTCCAAGTATGTGATTTCTAAATTCATTTTTGAATATAGGAAAATGTATAATCAATTTTTTCCACTATTGAAAATCTGCTGGATGATGTAATTTTACATCACATACCTACTCACCTATATATAATCATATAAATATTTACATAATTATAATTTAAGAAAAACCAAAAAAATGAATTATAGGAAGGAACCTAAATTCATTGGCATGAGTCTCTATAACTATAAAACTAGCATATTATTTTTCATCAATTTTTTAATTTGATGTCCCACATTTAGGACACTCTGAAAAAATCTTGCATTCCTTCTTATATTGAAAATATTCTTTTGGGAATTCATGTATCTTATTGTACCCCAAACCCATTTGTTTTAAATATTCATCAGGTAAGAATGTGAATCTAGAAGATCATTTTCTTTAGAAATTATGTCTTCTGATAGCTATAAAAACCCACTAAAACTCATGTAACTCGATCAATTTACACCTTCATGTAAATCAATCTTACCACCATTGAGAAAATAGTTAATTCCACATAACCTAGATATAATGTTTTTCCAGTATCACTATATAAATGATAAATTATCTATTAAATCCCAATTTTATCTAATTTAATATAATAAAGCATTTATCTAATTTTATTACACTTATCATTTTGAAAATAATCATAAAAAATAGATCTTGAATTATTCTTGGTTTGAAAAGCTATTTCCAATGGATGTGACTCTGATTAAAATATTGAAAAATTAAATAATCTATAGTTTAACATATTTTCAACTTTTTTAAATTTAAAAATACCAATCATATATAAAAAATGTTATTGTGTGTTGAATATTTTATAGAAATTTATAATAAATTTATCAACACCTTCCTCATATTTATCACTTTTTTATTGTATAATAATACAGCTTCGAATCATTGTTGTCTTTAAAAAATATAATTAATTGAAAATAAGATATATATATTTATATTTTTATATTTTTAATTTTAATTTCAAATTTGATTTTATAAATAACATTAACAAATTACAATAAAAGTTTTCAATATAAAATATTGAAAAAAATATTTTATAACAAAAACTATCACTTATGCATATTTAATTATCATTCATTCATAAAAAATGTATCTTGAAATATAAATTGTCTTATAAACATATATATTATAAATAATCCATAGCCAAACTCCATAATCCTCTATAACATTAAAACTACTATTCATAATACTTATAACAAACATACCTTAGAAGCAGTTTAATTAATAAATTAACATTGTTTTTAACAAAAACTCAACCAATAATCATGTAATAAAACCTTATTTTCAAAAAATCATACATCAAAAAAATATACATTATTAAAATGAATAATCCAGACAAAAAATAAAAATAGGTAAGAGAAGAAAAATGTTAGTGGAAATAGAGATCATTCATGTAAATATTCCAAAATAAAAATCATTAATTAAAACAAACCTTTGATGCATTGAAAATGGAAACAATAAAAACTCAAAAAAATATATATAACAATGATGGGTGAATGAGAAGTTGATAAAAATATATATATGGAACAGAGAGGGAGAAAATCGTGACATATGATAGTTGAGGGTTGATACAATAGGTAAGGACAACTGAATGAGATTCAAGGCCACCAGATTAAAGAATGATGGGTTATTATTCAATGCATGGTAGAAAGGATACTACAATCAATGGAACGAATAAACCAAAAATATAATATATTGATCTTGATACAATGTACATCTAAGTTTTAAATGCTATTTTATGTAATACTTTTCAGGAGAAATAAATTTATTGTGGGTGGATCAATGATTTAAGGTATATAAATGTGATAAAATATACCAATCTATGCTGAGAACATTGTTGGTTCGTGGTTAGTAGTAATTTTTCAACATAATCATGTGTTTTGTAGAATTTATGTGTATAGTAATGGAAAAAAGGAATGGTGTCCTAGGAGACCATGGGGATCAAGCTTCATTTAGACAATGGTGAAAAAATGGTGACAATGTGTTTTTTCAAACCGTACAAGTGGTTATGATAACCATGTGTGTAGAATTCCTCTTGTACTAATGGAACAAAATGGTTTTCGGACGATGTGGCCAACAAACTGGCCAAAAATTTCAACTCATAAAAATTTGGGGGTTTTCCAATTTTTATTATTGATCTATTTTATTCCTCCCTAGAATTTTTCCACTATTCAAGTCACTAAAACTAATGTGATGGAACAACAGACACCTCCACCTCTATGGGTGTTTGTCCATCAATTCTCAGGCATTTGGAGTTACTTTTGGTTTTAATTTAATTTTTAGGTATTTAGTCAACTCTACATCCTTCCATTTTATATAAGTGTATTTGTGGGTCATTTCCTATCCTTCAACATCTCTAAATCCATGTTTTCTAGGGAGTTCATAATATAGGTGTTTGAGTTCATTCTAACTCAAATCAATTGTCATGTTTAATCAACCGGTTGACTATTATCATGAGGTAGGTGGTGTTGAATCTTTTTACGATAGTCCTAATGTTCTCGTATGCATTTTTTATTTATTCCACCACTCTACATTGTTGGGTTTTAATGTTTCTGTGCATGAAAAAGAACTTTTGGGCCTCATATTGAGGTGAATGACTCTTTATGAAACTCTCCAGGTTCATTGATGATGTCAGACAGAACCTCAAAAAAACCTTTGTTTTTTCCAAACACTAGGAAATGGTGAGATTAATTAAAAAAAATTTAGACTGGTTAATTATGAATGTGAATGGTAGTGTAATTGATAATTTGGAATTTGAGCATTGTTGGATGGAAAATTTTATAAGGTTATGTGCTTGCCTTATGAGATTATTAAGGGGATTTTGAAGTGGTTTAAATGTTTTGTTCATTATTATTATCATGTTATGGGTTTTCAAATAAATGAATGATAATTTTATTTTTGTAAATTTTTTATAGAGTAGGTTCTAAACTCATTTTGTTTGAAAAGGGCTTGTCATTGGATTTAAAAGACACATTATTTTTCATGTTAGGTTTAAAGTTTTTGAAATTCCATGGTGGTTTTTTTTAAATAATTGAAGTGAATGGGTGGTCATTGATGTGCATTGTGTTTAATGAGGAAAAATCTTATTGACGAGTAATTTGAAAATGTTTTTAGTGGTGTTATGAAATTTGGAAATGGTGTTGTTGTATTATTGTGATGTATTTGGTTTTAATGATATGTTTGTACCATGGTAAATGGGGAATGATTAATAATATTGGAATTTGGTAAATGATGTGAAAAATATGGTAATGATTAATAATGGAATGGTTGGGGAATTCTTGGACATGACGTTTCACATCCTTATTAGATTTATTGTGTGATGATCCATGATATGGAACCATGAAATATTTGTTTTGGAATGTTGGACTAACACTCCTCTCCTTGGTTATTGGTGGTCTAGAATTATTATCCAGGTGCCCGGCTACACCTTTGTTTTTCTAAGAATTAGTTGAAGCACCTGAACCCAAGGGTATAGACATGGATGTTCTATATTAATGGTTGGATGGTCTAACATGAAATTGTGTCCCGGTTGGATTCAATGATTGATGATCTGTGTTTTCCAACTATTGACCTAGTTCTTGGGATTTCCACACACGACAAACTGGATCCCAATTTGGTTCACAGAGCAAGGCTCCTTGACATCTAACATGTGGTGCCTATGTTATATTATAAGGATACCATGACTAATTCTCTTTGATAAAATGGATTAAATTTATGGATAAATTTAATCACTTTAAAAAAATGGTAGATTCTGATGGTGATGATATGATGGAACATAGAGATGTGAATGGACAGTTAATAAATGATTAAATTTAAAACATATTTAGTTTGATTATTATTTATTTATCACTAGTTTGATTTCCAAAAAACACTATTTTATTGACATGATATTTCTTTAGACACTATATGTAGTGGCCTACCGAGTTGAACTCACACCCTTCATGGGAAACCATGACACTTGGGTACATGAGCCGGTGATACATATTTTGTATAAGTATCTAGATATGGACATGATTGCATGTTGGTGCATGGGATCTCCAAACCGGGTTGGGAATAGAGTCCATATTTAGGATTTTTTTTAGTATTAGTTGTTTTATTTGTATGTCATCGTGACAATTAGCGTATTCATCATAATGTAATAACATGCATCACTCGGTGTCTTGTTTTATTTTTCCATACACCTCCCATTTATTAGTCATTCTAGTTGTTGTACTATTGGTAATATTTATGATATGGATTTACTCTAATAAGTGGATATTTTCTACCTCTAACTTCCCTTAAACTCATTATTCTTATCGAAATCCATAGAGATATATTTTGTCACAGTAGAGGTAATGTGGTGATTTGGATCATGGAAATGATTAAGTGAATACCGGGTTAGGAAATTACATTGTTTTATCATAGCTGGTGTCTTTTTTCATTATATTTGGGCATGGTAGACAGGAGAGTAAGAACATTCTAGGGCGTGGAAATGAGCACATTCCAGGGTGCATATATCCCAAAACATGGGGGAAACCCCATGTTTCCATGGGTGGGAAATCAAATTCTATTATATTCTTTTACTTATGACTGATGAATCCACCTAATGTGGCACACATGGTTTTGATGTTTTTGATTTATGATGTTCATTCTCTTGTCCCCTTGAAGAAGGAGAGGTTTTGGGGATTCATGCATCTTACAAGGAATATATGATTGATATATGATCTATAAGTTTCCTATGATTGATAGTTCACTATGATTTATATGATGGTAGTATGCCGTCTTATTTTTTTTCCCACTTTTGGTTTTTAGTGAAAATGTTTTGAAATAAGAACTTAATTAAAGATGTGATTTTTGAATATCTAGGTAATATTATGTTTTTTAAGAGTATAAATTATTAGGTTTCTTGAAGTTGACTGTTTTGAAACGTGAATTGTAAGGGTTTTAAAATGATAAAGTTATTTAATGAGGAATATGTTATGATGGTACTTTTAGGTGTATTGGTGTGGGTATATTTAGTGTGGTGATCAGACTTCGTGTATGGGTTGGCTAGGTAGTGAAATTTTCTTATAATTGAGACATTAATTTTGTGATATAAAATCATGATTTTTTTATGTGAAAGAAAGTGAAATGTTTTTTTCCTTTGGATAGGTTGTGACCATGAGGCTATGAAATGGTTTCCCATAATGTTGATCTAATAACCCTCATGGGTTTTTAGCATCTGGGTTGTGTGTTAGACCTTGAAAAGGGTTTCATGTAATGTAAAGATGTTTGTAGTGGTTGTGTTGAATTAGGCATGCATCCTGCAATACATTGTTGGATTAGGTATATTAGGAATTGTTTGTTAGAAAAGGGGGTAGGATTACCACCAATGAGAAGTGACAAGTTCATAATTGAGGTGTATGTATTAGAGAGAGTCTCAATATACTATTATTTACATGACTCCAATATTGGCATTTGATATCATTTGGTCTTCAAGGGTGACATATATGAGAGGTTAAAAAAGATTTTTCTGCTTCTGGGTGCATGATACATAGGTACAGGTTTTGATAATTTTTTCAGTGACATGTAGATAGTTTTTCAAAGTGCAGTTTTGGCCTTGGGGGTTATGTGGTAATCATAATGGTTTCAGAGATTTGACATGAGTGGTTTTCAGGTTTTTATGTAAATGAAGGGTATCTTCAAGGGAGACTATCCCAGCATTACATGTTCCATGGAATGAAAAGCAAGGATAGGGGGATTTAGAGGTGGAATTAATTCATGTTGGTTCCCATGAAAACATTGGTAAATTAAATGGTTATACCTTGGTTTCATTCTCAAGGAAGGCCCTAATTTCTTTTGATTTATTTTAAGGTTTTTTTGGAAGAGGATGCATGATTTGGGTGTCATAGACATTTATTGTTCTAGTGAATGATAGAGGGATCAGTGTTGAATTTGGGTAGACAAGACTATGGTGACCAATGTGTGGAATAATGATTTTCTTTTGGATGTGACTCCTAGGGTGAGGGGTGGTCACATGGTTGAGATTGATTGTGCAAAGGGTAGGGTTTTTTGGAAATTTTTTGAATGAAATGAGTTCAACTATGTTTATAGAACTAGAGGCATGTTTAGTTGCGTTTGTTGGTGTTTATGTCTATCACCAATGAATTACAACTTGTGGAGACAACAGTCGAGTTCAATAAATAGTAAAGGTAAAGTAAATGAACCTTGGTTTCTTGATGGGGTTAGGATTTAGGTATGTGTTGGAAGAGCTCGAGTGGCATAGCAGTGGTAGTGACGAAGGGAATATTGGTTCATGACTTATTGGTCCAGATTCATGATGCATTAATGAGTTTTTGTTGATGAATCCTTATTTGGTTGTCATGTTGGGGATTATGATATGATTACGAGTGGTGATGTATGAGGTATTTAATGTGTCAAGTGTTCCAAGATTATTGTGGGGTTCTTTTAGTGACATCATGATGAACTACATGACTACAGATGATAAAACCCTATATCTTTACATCATCCAAGGTACCCCAAGAAGGATTTGGCAATAGTCAAAGCCACATAATGATTTCTTATAGAGAGAATATGGAACTTTATGATGGTTTATCACATGGATAATGTATAATATGAAGTAGTTTGGTGGGTGGTGAACAACCGACAACCTTGACGTGAGGTTCATTCAGTTACTATGTGTTGCTAAATGCTGAAGGTTCTGTTCATGGATTTTGGTAATGGGTGATGGTTAATGTTTTATTTTCTCTCTCATGTGAGGGTGAAATTTTAAGGAACACAAAAATTAATTGGAGAAGATCATTGATGGGAGCATGATCCCTGGTGGAAAAAACTAGTTGGTTCAGGCAGGGAAAATGACAAACCAAAGGTGGGGAATAATGTGTCAGTCTTGGATTGTTTTGATGCACCATGGATTGGAAATGTGGGTAACATGATGAAAATGAGAAACAAATGAGGTACATGTTTAGGTTCCTTAGGGATGTAAAGGTGCCCTTGGTAGTGGTATTTGATCAATCTAAACATTTTCTTTGAGATCAAGGTAGTTCTAAAATAAATTAGAGGTTCTTGTGTCAGTGGTTTTGATGGTTCTTTTAAATATAAAAAAGGTTCAAGGGAAATGGTTGTTGGGTGGTAGAGACTCATCAAAAGATGGGATTGGACTCTAGTTGTTGTTTTTTGATGATCTTAATATTCCTTTATTTATGAAGGCATCTTTACCATGTAATGTAGGGACATGAAAACAGTGAGATTTTGGTGTTCTTGAGACAAATCGCCAAAGGATGGCTCGACTAGGCTTAGAAATAATTGAATGTATGTGGTCAGTTCAAATCCACCTTGGTTTGGTGTTTTGGAATGATAAGTCTGTTTGAGGAAGAAAAAATATATTTGAGGTATAACTTAGTTTTCTTTAGTTGACTAATGAACTACATAGGCACGTCCATTCTCTGTGGTTTTGATGGAAGGGATTAATGCAATTTTTTTGTGCTCCTGTGGATGTTTCGGAAAGGGGAGTTGAAGAAATGACTTATCGGTTTTTTGGAAGGTTGAGTTTGAGGTCCCAGTTGTCATTTTTCAATAATTGAGGTTATAGAAATCATAGTATCCAAACATTGGATGATGGTAGTTGTGAGATAAATCATATTGTGGGAAGAACAATAAAAGATATTTTGTTGGTTAATGATGTGTTTATTATTTTTGGATAGATGGGATTCTGTTAAATCCTTCTTGGGGTTAGATTTTGGGAAACTGTTGTTGTATTGGGTTTTGAATGATTGAGTACTCGAGTAAGAAAGTGCTCCTTGGTATTTTTTGGGTATATTATTTTGAGAAGAGGCTATCATGATTTAAATGATGGACTGCCATAGGTTAGATAATGTGGATTGACGAATGTGTGTTCCATTTTGTGTGACATTGAGCTTGTTTTGTCATCAAAATTTTGATTATAGGGATAGTTGGCACTAATTGTTTTGGAAAATTTCTTGTGGAGAGGATTTGGATAGTAGACTGATGATTGGATCCTCCAGAGTGACATGATGATTATTATTACATTTTCTTAAGTTAAATCTACTTCGGTGTTACCTTGTCATCATAGTGGGGTTTTATGGTCATTTTTTGGTTTGAGGATGATGTTTCAATTAAGTAGTCTAATTTTATTTTCACAGATCATAATGAAAAAATTATTCATTGTATGACTGTTCATTGTCCAGAATGTTGTGATGACCTGACCTTCATTATGAGAAAACATGGGAGATGAATGTTGATAATTTGGATGGGTGGTCTGAGCACTTATATTAGAGACTTTGTGATGTTGGGAAATATAGCTTGAGGACAATCTATTTTAATGTGGGGGATTATAAGATTCCGACCCTAAAACAATGCACATCTGAGTTTGAATTCATGGTTTATTATTTTTTCATAGGAGTACGACAATCCTCAGGGGTTTATCATGGATAGAATCATAGAAATGTGAAATAATATGATTATATGTGCTAAGATAATGGTCGGGGAATAGTTAATAAGAACTATGATCGATAATCACGATGTCCATCGAAGGGGTTGTGCATGGTTTGGGAAACCATGAATGGTGGATCATGAAACCATGTTGCTCAAACATCCATAGAATAATGGATAATGTGAAACAACCAAATGGTTTGTTAAATAGTGTGGGATAAAAAGAAAACCATACAACTCATTTTCCTCTTGGATATAGGGAACTGCATGGTTGGTGCACAGTTTGGCCAACTGTGCTACCAAATTATGCACCTAACTAAAAGTGTTATTTTTACCATTTTCTCTCTCAACCGTATTTATTTCTCCCCCAAATATTCACCTCATTCAACCCCTTAAATATTGGGTGATGAACCAGAAGATTCTTCCCCCTCAATGGCTATTTAACCATCAATTCATAGGTTTTTTAGGTTCCATTTTGTAACACCCCGCCCCTACCTCATTGGTTTGAGGAGGCCGTGAGGGATACTTGGCATTAAGCGACATTCCCGAGATGCCAAAGGCTGGAAATAAATGTCAAGGGCTTCAAGATCAATTTGGGGAACGATTACCCCTTAAGTCAAAACCAACCAAACCATCCATTAACAGCCACTATATGATGCATTTCAATTCAATTTCCCAACCATGCATTCCCAAAAGACAACCAAATTGTTCCACAACACAACTCATAACCAAAACAACCATCCAAATCTGAGTACAAGCGGAAACTAAACAACGAAAACTACAAACCATGACACCACCACAGCTCCACACTGAGCTCCAAGATCCATGCTCCACCGAGACATCACAATGCTCCACTAAAGGAGGGAGATGCCTTACCTTTTCCCACGTCACGATATACAACATCTGCAAAGACACCAACGTGCCAAAGCAGGGGGTGAGTACTAAAACTTAGTAGGATTTTCCCAAATGACTTCCCTACACACACCATTAGGATAAAACCGATTGCACATTTGTATAAAATAGTTTATATAAAATAATCACAAGTGCAACCATTACCATAAGCCAACCATGCTCTTACCAAGGCATCACACCCAACCAAAGCAACCAAAGGAAATCCAACCACACATACCAAAAACCATTTCATCATTTATAAATCAGCACAACAACCTCCATCTTGCAAAGAAATTCACAACAATCAACCAAAACAGTGGGAATTCCACCCAACCTGTTCACCCATTCACACCAAAATAATCAAAACAGTGGAACTTCTGCCCAACTCGTTCACCCATTCACGTGTAGCAGCACTTCTGAACACTACCCACATAGTGGGTTTTCTGTCCACTATCTATAACCCGTGTATAGTGGGACTTCCTACCCACTTCAACACAACAATTCTACCAATCATAAAACCCATCACTGTCACAACAACATGCAATCAACCAATTTCCATTGCATAAAAATCCACTTCAATAAATCACCCATTTATTGAAAACCATTTTCCATGCCAAGCCCTATTTAAATAAAACATCCTTTTTATTGAAAACCATTTCCATCAATCATTTTCACAAATCAACCATAGCATCCCATTTTAAAATCTCTATTTTAAAATCCAGAATAAAATGATTTCACCACAAAACCCTCTTTTCCCCAAAAATCCCCAAAACATCACCATGGGATTTTCCACCAATTTCACACATTGAAACACAATTAATTTTAAGGATAAAAAATTAATTGTAAAAAGGAACCACTAGTTCTAACCAAGTGGAGTCAAGAGAGAATCCACCTACCTTTAGGGTTCCCGAGGAAATGACCCACAAGCCACCGCACCACAAAACCGGAAAATGCCCCACCAAAACCTCTCTAGATTCTGTTCCCTAACATTCACAAGCCTTAATATTAACATCCAAGGAATCCTCAAACCTAGATCTACACAAAAAATGTGTAGATCTAGAAAACCAAGAAAGAGATGGATGTAGATCTAGAGGAAAACACAAGAGAAACAAGAGGAGAGGCTTACTCGGGAGAAATCACCTTGAATCCACCTTGGAACCCCTTAGAATAACTTCCAAAACGTGAGGGAGAGCCCCTAAAACCCTTGAGAACCAAAAATCCTGAGTGAGGATCGAGTGGGAGGAAGAGAGGAGTGAAATAAGGCAATCCCGAGTGAGCCCGAGTTTTAAAACACAAACATTAAGTGGTCATACGGTTAGCCCGCACGGTTTGGAAAACCGTGCTCTAACTGTGCGCACGGCACTGCCTCGAGATCCAGAGTCCGAACGGTTTCCTCACATGGTTTGGAAAACCATGAGCAGGCCATGCGAAGCCTACTATCTCCCCCTACATGGTTTCATGGAGAATACACACGGTTTACACTAACCGTGCTCAAACCGTTCACCCCTTTAAAAACCTCCAAACTCATCTGAAACCATTCCAATCTCTCCCAACCTTGTCCCAACTCATTCCATGCACATTAAATTCATAAAAATTTATAAAAAAGGCCACACACCTCAAACATGGGGTGCTAAATTCTCCCCACCATTGTAATTTCCATCCTCGAAAAGTAGTGAACCTACCCTTTGCCGAAAGAGCTCGAGCCACCGCTCGACCGTCTCCTTCTCCCGCTCCCAAGTCTCCTCTAGAATCTGAACATGTTGCCACAAAACGCAAACTAAACTGATGCTTTTACCACAAAAGAATTTCTATTTCCTATCCACAACCCGCACATGCATGTGCACCAACGAAGCATCCGGTTATAGCTCAACATGAACTCAACGAATCACATGGTCACTATCTAGCTGATTCTTTTTCAACTGCAACACATGAAACACATTGTGAACTGGACTAAACCATGGTGGAAAAGCCAAATGATAAGCCACCTCACCAATTTTCTCAAGAATATCAAAAGGCCCAATATACATCAGAGATAACTTTCCCTACATCCCAATCCGACGATGTCCCAACCTAGGAGTCATTCTCAAGAAAACATGATCACTCACCTCGAATGACAACAGTCATCAACGATGATCCGCATATGATTTCTGACGACTCTAAGCCGTCTCCATTTTTTTATGATCAACTTGATCTTCTCCGTAGTCTCCTAGACAAGGCTCGGTCCAACCATTGAAGACTCACCCGTATCCACCCAACATAGTGGAGAACGACACGGCCACCCATACAATGCTTCAAACGGAGCCATCTATATGGATGCCTAATAACTGTTATTATATGAGAATTCAACCAAGGATAGGTGGTCCTCCCATGAGTCACCAAAATCTATCACACAATCTCGCAACATGTCTTCCAAGGTTTGTATCGTCCTCTCGGATTGGCCATCCGTCTGAGGATGATATGTCGTAATCATGGACAACTTTGTTCAAGGGATTCCTACAAAGATTTCTAGAAACGAGATGTAAACCTCAGATATCTATTTGATATGATCGAAATTGGAACACCATGCCTCTTTACCACCTCCTGGATAAAGATCATGGATAGATCCTCCACGGAATGACATTCATGAATTGGGATGAAATGGGCCTACATCGTTAGCCGATCCACAATCACCCAAATGGAATCGTGCTTCTTGAACGTTCTTGGGATACCTGTGACAAAATCCACTACTATCTACTCCCACATCCAAAAAGGGATTGGTAAAGACTGCAACATTCTTGCTGGCCTCTGATGATCTACCTTGACCTGCTAACAAGTCAAGCATCTTGAAACAAAATCAACCACACTTTTTTTCATACCAGCCCACCATAACTGTGATTTCAACGCTTTATACATTTTTTTAATTCCAGGATGAACATCCCACCTGAAAGGATGATACGCCCTGACAAAATAATCTTGACAAGAAACTGCTATAACCATCTGATTCTGAAAACATAAAACTGAATCTCCATTCATTTTCCAACCCTCAATGGTCTACCCACCATTGAGTCCTGACCCCACGGTCACACACTCATAATCATAAATCTATGCCTCTCTAACCTGGACAACCAAGTTAGGAATCAACAAAACCAGAAAGAAGACTGCTATATCAACCTAGTCCTCACATTCTAACCACATATCAGTTATAACCGACATCCACTGCCACTGGTCTGATGCATGTTTCACAACCTGAGCATATGATTTCCTACTTAATGCATCCACCACATAATTTCCCTAACCCAGTGTGTAGATTAAGTCAAAATCAATGATCTGGAGATATTCCATCTATCCCCTTTGCCTCAGGTTCAGATCCCTTTTTGAGAAAATGTTCTTGAAAATCTTATGATCCGTGTAGACCGTGAATTTCTCACCGAAGAGATAATGGCGCCACATTTTCAATGAATGGACCACTGTCGACGACTCCAAATCATGGTTTGGGTATTTCTTCTCATGCAATCTCAACTGCCGTGAGCCATATGCAGCCACACGATTCCCTTGCATGAGAACTCACCCCAACCCTAATCCTGATGCATCGCAATACACCACGTACCCTTTTCCGGGTTCTGGAAAAACCAAGATTGGTTCTAATGTAAGACGACCCTTTAACTCTTAAAAAAACTTTTGACACTGTTCATTCCACTAGAATGGAGACGTGCTAGGCTGGATAATCCCTTCTTTTTCTAACTCTTCCAACTAGATTTTCAATTCCCGCAATTCAGCTAATGTCATCCGATAAGATGGAAGTGAGATAGGACTGGTCCCTGGAAAGAGATCAATTGTAAACTCCACTTCTCTTATAGGAGGCAACCCAGAGAATTCTTGAGGAAAAATATCCATGAACTAATCCAGCACTAGCGGAGGAATACTCTGGTCAACACCCTCTACTGATTCCAATGACAACACCGCCAACTGATACGATAACGTACCCACTTCTGGTGCCAACAAACTCGTTGCACCCTGCTTTTCATTCCTCTCTCCTCTAAAGAGATGTTTAACACCATCGTGTGTCGTAAAAGTCATTGTTCGCACATCCCCATCGATGTGGGCCTTAAGATCCACCAGCCAATCCATTCGCAGGATTACATTATACCTATCCATCTCAAGCATTGAGAAATTCCACCCTATCCCAACCTCACCCACAATGATACAACATTATCTACAGAAGAAGGCTCAACACTCATTTCGACCCAGAGGAGTTTGAAGTTTCAAAATGGAGGGCATCATTTCTACCCATAAACCCAGCAAATCAACCACATGTGCAGCAATAAAAGTGTGTGAAGCACCCGTATCAAACAACACTTGCATCAAGGTAGAATTTAAAAGAATAGTACCTCGCACTGTGGATGGTCCCATGTGATCATCCACCACAACCTGTTCATCTCCAAACATATTCTTTCTTGCCACACACTTCTCTTTATTGCTCTGTTGAGGTGTCATGGTATTCCGAGAATCCCCATGCCCCACTTTACCCTTCTGTCGAGGGGTATACTGCTGCCCCCGTCCTGTCGAAGCATATGACGTCTGCGATCCCTGAGGAGTGTCACTGATTTTATTAATATTTTCATGACTTATTATATACTCCCTTTACTTATGTTATATTAAATGTGCATAATTTTTTTGAAATATTAATGTTTTAATATTAAGTATAATTTTTGATCATTTTTAGAAGTAGTCCAATTGAGTCAGTTTACTGTTTTAATTATACCAATCACTATACTGATCAAAATTGTATGTTTATTCTTTTTTGGGAATCCCATTTAAATATAAAACATTTCTTCAGAAGGTACCATGAGCCAATTATGCCATTTGAATGGTCATATGGTCCTCACAATCAAGACCAAAGAATCTGTGAAGAAACTCGACTATTCAAGAAGATTGAATTACTGGGCTAAATAAAGAAGTGAAAATTACGTTATTCTCCACCATAGTTTTTGGGACAATGTAAGGAGTCTTGGATAAAAATTTCATGGCCCAAATCCAAACACAAGGGGCCCAACATATGACTTGAAGTCCAGCCCACCATTCTGTCCGAGAAATAAAATATTTATAGTATTAATGACATATCTCAGGATGTAAGTATACAATCAGGCTGAGATATTTCAGGGTGAAATAGAAGATATAGTTAGCCGACTTTTTTGAATAAATCATTCGGATTTTAAGGCATCTTCCTATTAAAAAACACTTTCACATTTTGGACATCAAAAAGAGTGGATTGAAATGGAAAGATTAAAATTGTTTAATCAACAGGCCATAACATTGGCTTCATTTGTCCAAATGACTCCAAATTTTGATATTAGTTGGAAAACATTATTATATACAACTTTGAGAAGTATATTTCTCAGGATTCGGCTGTATGAATATCCAATATGGCGATGAAAGTGGAGGGACAAATTGGGAATGCAAACAGTCCACTCCTTGGGCTATAAATACTCTTCCCTTCTCTCCTTGAGAGGGGTTGGCATTTCAGAAGAGTGGAGATCATATTGGCACGAAAAAATATTTGAAAAAGTCTTGGGAGTACCTTCCATACTCAGGTTTTCACTTGAGAGACCTTTACTCCTCTCTTTGTTTTTCACTTTCGTGTTCTTCGTTTTTGTAATCTTGTAAGTCTATTTCTTTGTAATTCTATTTTAATGAAAGTTACTTCTTCAATATATTTTATTATCATCCACCTTATGTAGTTTAATATTTATGTTCTTAAAATAATTTAAATTCTATTGCATCCCCTTCCCTTATTTTACTTCCTCATTCAATCCAAAATCCATTCTTAATTTTCTTCATCGTTTGTGTGTGTGTTCGGCGCACTACTCTTATCTTGTCCCTTTCTTTTTCTTATATTTATAATTCATCACCATAAACATATATTACCAGATTAATAACCATCTTAATGTCCGAGTAAATCTGTCATTGGGTTATGTTTTCATTTAGGTATGTTAAGCGATTGAGAGCTTTCACTCGATGAGTATTCGTTGAATTAACATTGTGTATGTTGGACTTAGCATGTCATGGATTAATGACTTGTTTTGTTTAACGTGTAGTTTCCATGGATTATTGGAACCATAAATACACTATCATAAACATGTTATGATCAATATTATAACCCTATGTTAAGTTAAGGCTTGGATTAAAGCCTTAACACTTGGGAATTCAAATCAACGTCAACTTGTGACATGGGTGTTAATTTAAATGCAATATAAAGCAAAGATCAAGGATGTCACAAGCTTAACTAACCTAATGATGAACTCACCCCAATCATTATAAATTTGTTAAATCAATCATAATAAATTAGTCATTTCAATTAAGCTCTGAAAATAAACCCATCCAATAAGAATTCAATCAACTAAAAACAAACGACTATTTCAAAGTATCATCACCGAGGATTCGACTCGAGTGCTGCTATACACATTAGTAGAGCACCAGAACTTTGACCGGTCGAGAGGTGACAATTGGCCACGTGTTTCAAATAGCGTCGTTTCTAGGGATGGTGCTTTATGTAGTCATTATTTTCTTGTTATTGTAAAAAAACCAAACAAAAAACAAAATTTAAAAATATTGAAATAAAAACACAATGAAAAACCCGTCTTCTCATAAAAATCATAAATGAAAAAAATACAAAGAAAAACCCATCTTTCTCTTTCTTAAAAAATCACTCTGAATGCCTTGTAGCCTCCCAAACAATCCCTCAGGTTTGTTTGACCCTAAAATTGAGCGAACAATTTGCCAACTTAGGAGGAACATAAGAGATAATCAAATAATTCAAGAAGCAGTCCTTGTCCAACCAATTGAATTAGATATGGAAAATCCTAGGGAACATTCACTTAAAGAACTTACTGCCCCTGATATGAATTACCAACCTCTTGGTATTCAATATCCAAACATAGAGGCAGACTTTGAACTCAAGTCGGGTTTGATTCATCTTCTTCCTCATTTCCACGGGCTATCCGGTGAGGATCCACATCTCCACCTTAAAGAGTTTCAAGTGGTGTTCTCTACCATGAAGGATCAAGGGGTTTCTGAAGAACAAATCAAGCTTAGATATTTACCTTTCTCCCTAGCTGACACTGCTATGTCATGGCTCTACTACCTTCCTCCTGGTTCCATAACCACATGGAATGACATGAACCATCTTTTCTTAGAGAAATTCTTTCATGCTTCTCGTACTTCTTCTATCTGGAAAGAAATAAGTGGTATCCGCCAGTTCCCAAGTGAATCACTCCATGAATATTGGGAGAGGTTCAAAAAGCTTGTTTCAACCTTCCCACACCACCAAATCCCTGACCAAATCTTGATTCAATACTTTTATGAGGGGTTATTGGAAATGGAGAGAACTCTCATTGATTCCGCAAGTGGCGGTGCTCTTGTTGACAAAAATCCTACAGTTGCAAGAGATCTCATAAGTAACATGGTTGCAAACACACAACAATTCCATACTCGATCACATGCTCAAGTAAAACAAGCCCATGACAATAAATCTATAGAGCCGAATAAGATGACCAAGTGGATGAGTGAACTTACAGGTCTTGTGCGACAACTAGTTGTGGCTACCAAATCCCCAGCCTCGTCTTCTCCACAACCAATTTTCCAGGACATGTCAAAAACTGTGGAATCTGCAACTCTCCATCTCATCGAACTGACACATGTCCACAACATCGAAAGGATCAATCTGATTCATCCTGACCAATGGAGCTCAATATAGTATATGCTCAGCGGAACACCAATCCTCAAGTATCATGTCAGTTTGTTAGAAACTTCAACCAACCTCACTATGATCCCTTCTCTTCATCCTATAACCAAGGCCTTAGGTATGGTAATCCCATATCTCATCCCCCACAATTAACTCCTCAAAACCCAAACCAGTTCCAATATAGTCAAGGTGTTGGTAACTTCCAACAACCTTATCCTTTTTTCCCTCAACATCAAAGGAACAATCCTCCTCCTGGATTCCATTATCCCAGTGACCCTTTGCAATTCCCAAAACAATACAATCGCTTTCCCATGAACCAAAATCAAGGTAATCCCAATCAAGGACAAGCCTCTTCTTCCAAGAAACCATGGGCAAGTGCAGTGGAAGATATTTCCTCCTTCACCTATTCAAGCCTCAAGAACATTGAATCCCAAATTGGTCAACTTGCATCCCACCTTAGTTAGCAGCAACCATCCAATTCATCCCAACTCCCAGCTCAACCATTACCCAACCCCAAGGGTAATGTAAGTGAAATTCTACTTAGATCAAGAAAGAAAATTTCTATGCCTCAATATAAGTCTTCCAACCCTCCTTTGAATGTTGAACAAAGAAATGAAAAGAAAAAGAGACTTGAAAGGGAACCTGAATCCATTCTCTCACCTTCTTCTATTCCACATAGGAATCCAATTCCTTTTCCTCAAGCTGTTTCTAAACCAAGGAAGTCCTTTGAACCTGATCCTGAAATGCTCGACATGTTTAGACATATTGAAGTCAACATTCCTCTCTTAGATTCCATCAAACAAATTCCTAAGTATGCCATGTTTCTTAAGGAATTGTGCACCCACAAGAGGCAACTTAGGACCTTTGAAAATGTTTCCACCTAGCAGTCTATTCTCATAAAGTGCAAAGATCCAGGGACCTTTACGGTTCCATGCCAAATTGGAAGTTCCAACTTTGATGATGCACTCATAGACCTAGGATCCTCAATTAATGTCATGCCCATATCCATATTATCCAAACTTGGTCTAGGTCCCTTACATCCAACGGGTGTTGTCATTCAATTAGCTAATCGAAGCACAGACAGTCCTGAGGGAATAATTGAGGATGTCCTTGTTCAAGTAAATGATTTTATCTTCTTAACTGATTTCTATGTCCTTGACATGGAAGGTGAGACGAACTCTTCTCGATCTCCCCTAATTCTTGGAAGACAATTCCTAATGATAGATAGAACCAAGATTTATGTCCATTCAGGTATCCTATCCATGGAATTCGGTGACCAACTGGTCAATTTTAACATTTTCCAATCCATGTTATACCCATCTGAGTATCACTCTGAATTCTCAATCCATGCTTTTGTGGACACTTCTTAGAGTCAATTGAACCCCATTCCATCATGTTCATCCAGTTCTGAAGAGATAGGATCTTGTGAAATCTGTACTAGTAATAACCAAGTCATTAATGGTGATGTTGATGTGGACCTTTCATTCATAGACTCCATCAATTTAGAGGATCTTGAAAACTCTCTTAAATCCCATCTCAACTCTGATAAAAAATGCTCCACCTTGGACAGTATTAGGAAAAATGAATCTGAAGCAACTGAAGTCCCATCCTCCAATTCTGAGTTTCCAAACCCAAAAATGAATGATGAGACTAATCTGAAACCCCTTCCTGCACACCTGAAATATGCATTCCTCTTCTATGATCACTCATATCCTGTCATTATCTCTGCCACACTTAATGAAACCTAGGAGTCCAAACTTGTTCAAGTGTTAGAGGAAAACAAAAAGGCCTTAGGTTGGACCCTATACGACATACCAGGAATCAACCCTACCCTTTTCATGCATCACATCCATCTTGAGGAGTCATCCAAACCAATTAGACAACCACAAATAAGACTCAATCCACTCATCCTTGAGGTAGTTAGGGAAGAGATCACCATGCTTCTTCAAGCTGGTATTATCTACCCAATTTCTTATAGTTAATGGGTTAGTCTAATTAAAGTTATACCTAAGAAGGGTGGGATAATTATTGTCAGAAATGAACAATGGGAGGTAGTCACCACTCGAGTGAAGAACAAATGGTGTGTGTGCATCGACTATAGAAAATTGAATGTTGAAACAAGAAAAGATCACTACCCTCTTCCATTCCTTGATCAAATGCTGGAACGATTAGCCGAAAAGTCACACTATTTCTTTCTTCATGGATACACTGGCTACTTCCAAATCCCAATCGCACCACAGGACCAAGAAAAGACTACTTTCACATGCCCCTTTGGAACATATACATAAAGAAGAATGCATTTTGGCCTTTGTAATGCTTTTGTAACATTCCAGAGGTGTATGACGAGTATCATTTCAGAATTCATTGAACACTGCATGGAAGTCTTCCTGGAAGACATTACCATTTATGGTGATTCATTTGAGTCGTGTTTGCATTCACTCTCTCCAGTCCTTCAAAAGTGTGTCAAGTGTAACCTTGTGTTAAATTTTGAAAAATTTCACTTCATGGTTGCAAATGGGATTGTTCTAGGGAGAATAGTTTCAAAAGATGGTATTGAAGTCGATCCTGCCAAAATTGAAGTGATCCAATCACTTCTAAAACCCACTTCTATTCGAGACATCCGTTCATTTATCAGTCATGCCAGTTTATATCGAATATTCTTCCATAACATCAGTAGGATTTCCCTCCCACTCACTCGGTTGCTCCAAAATGATGTCACTTTCCATTTTGATGAGGTATGCAAGAGAGCCTTCATTGAACTCATAACTGCTCTAACATTCGCCCCAATAATCCAACCCCCAGATTGGTCCTTACCCTTTGAATTAATGTGTGATGATTCTGATAGAGCTGTTGGGGATGTTCTTGGTCAAAGAAGAGAAAAGATTCATCATGTCATCTATTATGACTCAAAAACGTTGGATGAAACTCAATCTCAATACACTATCACTAAAAAAGAACTTTTAGAAGTTGTTTTTGCCTTAGATAAATTTTGGCCCTATCTCTTAGGTGCCAAAATCATAATCTTCACAGATCATTCTTCTATAAAGTTCTTACTCAAGAAAAGTGATTCCAAACCGATGATAATAAGATAGATCTTAATGCTCCAAGAGTTTGACCTTGAAATAAACGATAAACCAGGAAAAGAAAACCCTGTGGATGATAACTTGAGTAGAATTTTGAATTCTTCTCATTCTAAAATCATCGATCCTAAATTCCCCACTGAGCACCTCTCATCTCTCACTCCAAAAATACCATGGTATGCCCCAATTGTAAATTACTTGGTTTCTGGTTTTTTTTTCCTGAAATTTTTTCAAAAGAACAGAAAATAAAGTTGAAAAGTGATTCAAAACACTATTTTCGTGAAGAAAATAATCTTTGGAAAACTGGGGCAGACATGGTAATTAAGAGATGTGTTGATGAAGATGAACATTCCTCTATCTTAGAATTCTGTCACTCAATGCCTGGTGGTGGCCACTTTGGACCACAAAGGACCTCCCGAAAGGTCCTAGACTCTGGAATCTTCTGGCCTTCACTCTTCAAGGACTCACATGAGTTTTTTCAATCATGTCCCACTTGCCCAAAGTTTGGCACAATTTCCAAGAGAAATGAAATGTCCCAAAATCCTTTAATTTTCTGTGAGGTCTTCGATGATTGGGGAATCAATTTCATGGGACCATTTCCCCCTTCCAATGGATTCTCATACATCATTCTTGCGGTTGATTATGTTTCTAGGTGGGTCGAGGCCAAAACCACTAGAAAAGATGATTCACATACTATTAGTGAGTTCCAAAAGACACACATCTTCCATAGAGTTGGCACACCTCGTGCCTTGATAAGTGACTTAGGAACCCATTTTTGTAATAACACCATGGAATCTCTTTTGAAAAAGAATTTGGTTGTTCATAAAACATCAACTGCATATCACCCCCAAACAAATGGAATGGCTGAACTTTCTAATAGAGAATTGAAAAGATTGCTTGAGAGAATTGTAAAACCCACCAGAAAAGACTAGCCTGAAAGTCTTGGTGAAGCACTTTGGGCTTATCGAACTGCCTATAAAACACCCATTGGGCTGTCTCCTTTTTGGCTAGTTTTTGGTAAAGCATGTCATCTACCAGTTGAAATCAAACATAAGCCTTTTGGGCAATAAAAACCTGTAATTTTGATTGTAAAAAATCTGGTGAAGAAATATTGTTGCAATTGGCTGAATTAGAGGAGATTCGACTTGAATCCTATGAGAATTCCAATCTGTACAAAGAGAAGGCTAAGGTACTCCATGAAAAACACATCCTGAGAAAGGTATTTCTTGAAGGTGAAAAGGTAATGCTTTTCAATTGTCGATTTCGGCTTCACCTAGGTAATCTCAATTCGCGTTGGGACGATCCTTTTGTTATTACTAATGTTTACCCATTTGGTGCAGTGCAAGTCCAAGACCCCTCTACCAAAAGGACATTCACGGTTAATGGACATCAGTTAAAACATCACCATGAGAGGATGCACAATGCTAGATCAACATCGACTTACACTGGATCCCCAACTTCTCTAGCCAACCTACCACTATATGGTGATGGAAACCCGCCAAATCCAAACTAGGGGGCACCTCTTTCCCTTTAACACTCTCTTTATCTCTTTCTCTCTCTAAATCATTCATCATCTTCCTCTCTCATTCATCTTTTTTACCACTTTCTTTATCAAAACTGTTCTTTTTCACTTTCTCTTTTGTGTGGATGTATATTTATAAAAAACAAAAATAAAAACATAAAAAACAAAAAAACAAAAAAAAAACAATCACTTAAAAAAATACAAAAACATCAAGAGTCATGCTTACTCACCGTTGAGTTTTGAAATTTTGTCCAACCATTTTGGGGAGTTAACAGACATGTTTTCATCTCAAAATTTTTGTATTTTTATCATGACTTTGGATAAAGAATTTTGTGTCAAAATTACCAAATTTTGAATGCTCAATTTTTGATTTGGAAAATTCTTATCCCGAACCATGATGAACAACATTTCCTTTCATGCCAAGGCCAACTATGGACATCTTTTCAAAATGTGTGTTTTCACCCCCATTGGTGAGTCTTGAGTTTGTGGACCTTTTAGCTGAATTTTCTATATTAGTGTGCATTAATATGATAAAGGCATTTTCTAAACCACATGAGAATCACAATATCCAACTAGCCTCTAATTTCCCTTACATTAACCCTCCTTTTGAAATCCCCTTCGAGCCTATGAAAACCTTTTCTTTGATAGCCACATTACAAGCCCAATACCTTTTCCCACCCAATATCAACATGGATTTTCATTGCATAATTTGTTTTAAAATTTTAGTGTGGGGGGAATGTATTTCATTGTTTGGGTACCCTATTTTTGATTTTCAACGAGTTATCATCTACTTGAGGGCAAGCATCCATTTCAGTGTTGTGGAGAGGTTGTCATTCAGTGTGTTTTGGGGAATGTAATATACTTTCATTTATGTAATGTTTTAAATGTTTCTGACAAGTGTTCAAAAAAAATAAAAAAAATGGGGTGTGTCTTGGGTAGGTCAAAAATCACTCTTCCTCAACCTTTGATCTTGTTATAACTATTACAATTATTGTTGTGAGGAGATCAATCATGGGTTGGGATATGAGTGTTATATCTTTTCGAAGTTCAACTTTCAAAAAAAGAAAAAAATGGAAAAAAGAACACTTGAATTATATTCTTATTGGGAGATGTTTTGTGTTTTGCAATTATTCTATCTTCTAATTACCTTCATATTTTCTTCCTCTATTATGTCTTTCTTCACACAATCATTCCCTTGTTAATATGTGTTTTCATTTCCTGCCATGTTTTATTTCAGAAAATGTGCATTCCTTTTTCTATGTTGGTATTTTAACCCTCTTCTTCTCTCTCTTGGACATTATATTCCTACCGTCGCATAGCCATAGAAAAACCCCTTCAAAAGACCACTTGATTCTTGTTCACTTTGGATAGTGATTGGAAGCTGAGATCTCTTACAAACTCTTAGATTTTCCATTTTTGTTGGTGAAATAGTGAACCTCCACAAATGAATTTTATCATCTTGAGAGGTGTGAGTTTTGAGTGTCCACATTTTCCATTTCTAAATTTGAGCATGAAAAAAATAAATTAGTTTTGGAACATTGTTTCTATAACAACTTGTGGTTGATTTCAAAATGGATGAGTGAAATAGTCTAAACCTCCCCTGATTGATGAAAACAAAATTTTAATATTTGTTGTTGAGTGAAAAAGATTTTGTCATGTTATTATATTTGTTGCACATGAGGACATGTACAAAACTAAGTGTGGCGGAGTTGATTTTATTAATATTTTCATGACTTATTATATACTCCTATTACTTATTTTATATGAAATGTTCATATTTTTTGCGAAATATTAATGTTTTAATATTAAGTATAATTTTTGAGCTTTTTTAGAAGTAGTCCAATTGAGTCAATTTACTGTTTTAATTATAACTATCACTATACTGATCCAAATTGTGTGTTTCTTATTTTTTAGGATTCCCCTTTAAATATAAAACATTTCTTCAGAAGGTACCATGAACCAATTCTGCCATTTGAATGGTCATATGGTCCTCACAATCAAGACCAAAGAATCTGTGAAGAAACTGGACTATTCATGAAGATTGTTTTACTGAGCTAAATAAATAAGTCCAAATTTTATTATTCTCCACCATAGTTCGGGGGACATTTTAAGGAGTCTCGGATAAAAATGTCAAGGCCCAAATCCAAACACAAGGGGCCCAAAATATGACTTGAAGTCCAGCCCACCATTCTGTCCGAGAAATAAAATCAGTACAGTATTAATGACATAGCTCATGATTTATGCATCCAATCAAGATGATATTTTTTAGTGTGAAATAGGAGATACAGGCGGCTGACTTTGTTGAAAAAATCATTTGGATTTGAAGGCATATTCCTATTCCAAAACCCTTTCCCATTTTGGACTTCAAAAAGAATGGATTGAAATAGACAGATTACAATTGTTTAATCAACCATCCATAACATTGGTTACATTTGTCCAAATAACTCCAAATTTTTTAGAGTAGTTGTACAACTTTATTATCTAAAACTTTTAATAAGGATATGCCTCATGATTAGTCTGTATGAATAGCCAACATGGCGATGCATGTGGAGGGACAGATTGAGAATGCAAACAGTCCACTCAATGGGCTATAAATACTCTCCCCTTCTCTCCTTGAGAGGGGTTGGAATTTCAGAAGAGAGGAGATCATATTGGCACGACCATAGAATTTCCAAAGGCTTGGGAGGACCTGAAATACTCATGTATTCACTTGAGAGACCTTTCCTCCTCTCTTTGTTTTTCACTTACTTTTGCGTTCTTTGTTTTTGTAATCTTGTAAGTCTCTTTCTTTGTAATTCTATTTTAATGAAAGTTACTTATTCTATATCTCTTATTCTCATAAAACATATTTAGTTTAATATTTATGTTATTAAAATAGTTTAAATTCAGTTGAATCCCCTTCCCTTAGTTTTCTTCCTCATTCAATCGAAAATCCATTTTTAATTTTCTTCATCGTTTGTGTGTGTGTTTGGTGCACTACTCTTATCTTGTCCCATACATTTTCTTATATTTATAATTAATCACCATAAACATATATTAAATTATTAATAAACATATTAATGTATGAGTAAATCTATCATTGTGGTGAGTTTTAATTTAGGTATGTTAAGCGATTGAGAGCTTTCGCTCGATGAGTATTCGTTGAATTGATGTGTATGTTGGACTTAGCATGTCATGGATTAATGACTTGTTTTGTTTAACATGTGGTTTCCATGGATTATTGGAACCATAAATACAGTACAATAAACAAGATATGATCAAGATTAGAACCCTACGTTATGTTAAGGCTTGGATTAAAGCCTTAACACTTGGGAATTCAAACCAACGTCAACTTGTGAAATGAGTGTTAATTTAAATGTTATATAAAGAAAAGCTCCAGGATGTCACAAGCTTAACTAACCTAATGATGAACTAACCCCAATCATTAAAAATTTGTTAAATCAATAATTATAAATTAGTCATTTCAATTAATCTATGCAAACAAATCCCCCAAATCAGAATACAATCAACTAAAAACAAACGACTATTTCAAAGTATCATTGTCGAGGATTCGACCCGAGTGCTGCTATACACATTAACAGAGCACCAGAACATTGACTGGTCGATAGGAGACAATCGGCTACGCATTTCAGTCACGTGCACCAAACCATGGAGAATTCCAACAATAACATTGTAGATGCCCCATCTTCTTACAATTATGACATGCTCGAGGTTGTGTCATACAATCCCTCTTGATGTGGCTCGTCGAACCACACTGAAAACATCTGGGCTTGCTATGGGGATTCGAAGGATGAATTACCAATCTTGATATCGGATTATATTCCATATTCCCACCCTGGGAATAAGTGTCCCTCCTTCGCTTGAACCCAGTATTAGAGTTCCCACTATTCCCCATGGGTACCACCATGCTTCCTCCGTCTGGGGCTCCCAACAGATCCTGCTCTGCCACCGAGGCTCTATTCATCATCTATGTGTAATCATCTATACACAACACCACTATCTTTGAACGGATTTCCTACCTTAACCCAGCTTCAAATTTTCTTTCCTTCAATGACGTGCTACCCGCCACCTCAAGTACAAACCTCACTAAGTTCTGGAACTTAGCAGCATACTCTGTCACAGACATAAGCTCTTACTTCAAACCGAACAAATCATTCATATGCTGAATTCTGAATGTATGTGGGTAGAATTGTTTGTTAAACAATTCCTCAAAGACTTCCTACATCATATCCTAGTCTGTCCCTACATGTACTACTAACTCCCACCACTGAAGGGCAAGATCTTCCAACATATACGTGGCTAACTTCACCTTTAACTCTACCGGTGTTCCCAAGAACTCGAAGATCTTATTCGCTCTATTCCACCATGCTTCTACCCTATTTGGCTCTGAATCACCCCTAAAGATGGGTGGATTATGCTTTTTAAACTAAACCGCATGATCCACATGCATTGGTTCATCCACTTTGTTTTCACTATCCACAGCTTGGAAAGCTTTCACTATGCATTGCACTAGCTGCTGGTTCACCTGAGGCTCACGTGCTACCACATTCTCAGCAGCCTCATCTAGTTGGTCTCTACGATGCCTACCCGGTGCCATTTCTATCAATAGAAAACAAACAACCATGAGTGTCACTTCTGTAGAAAACACTAAGTCCCATTTCAAATCACATTACACAACACTATCACAACAAGGCTTTCCACTAGTTCACATTATTCCACATGTGCTAAGTTTCACACTTTTGAAAAACAAACCATTTTCAAAATAGAAATTTATTCGCATTACAATTTTACATATTCTTATCACATCATAAATCATTATACCCCAATGAAATATGCATCCTAGTGGGAAGTCATTCCTAACATGCATGTGATGCTCATCTAATTGGCTACACCCACGACAATGAGATATCCAATGCCTATAAGTGTCTCCAAACACTTATGTACCGAACTCCCTAGTAACTTGAATTTCAACATAAGAGGGTTATCTACGTCCTTTTATGCTATACATTCCATGTTACGACAGTCCTACACCTTGTTACCATCCAGACTCAAGGAATAACCAAGAACGATTGTCAACTCCAAATCCGAGAATCAACTCCAAAGGACCGAACAAGATGATACCACTTGTAACACCCCCGCCCCAACCTCGTTGTCTTGAAAAGGAGGTGAGGGCTACTTGGCCTTAGGCAACGTTCCCGAGACGCCAAATGCTGGCAATAAATGCCGAGGGATTCAAGATCCAGTTGTGGAACAATTTTCCCTTAAGTCAAAACCAACCAAACCATCCATTAACAACCACTATATGATGCATGTCAATTCAATTTCCCAACCATGCATTCCCAAAAGGAAACCAAATTCTTCCACAACACAACTCAAAACCAAAACAACCAACCATATCAGAGTACAAGCAGAAACTAAGCAACAAACACTACAAACCATGACACCACCACAGCTTTACACTGAGGTCCAAGATCCGTGCTCCGCCGAGACATCACAATGATCCACTAAAGGAGGTAGATGCCTTACCTTTTCCCAAGTCACGACATACAACATCTGCAAAGACACCAACGTGCCAAAGTAGGGGGTGAGTACTAAAACTCAGTAGGATTTCCCCAAATGACTTTCCTACAGACGCCACTAGGATAAAACTGTTAGCACATTTATATAAAACAGTTTATATAAAATAATCACAAGTGAAACCATTACCATAAGCCAACCATGCTCTTACCAAACCATCACACCCAACCCAAGCAACCAAAGGATAGCCAACCACACATACAACAAACCATTTCATCATTTATACGTTAGCACAAAAAATTTCATCTTGCAAAGAAATTTGCAACAAACAACCAAAATGGTGGGACTTCCGCCCAACCCGTTCACCGATTCACAACAAAACAATCAAAACGGTGGGACTTCCACCGAACTCGTTCACCCATTCACGAGTAGCAACACATTCGACCACTATCCACATAGTGGTTCTTCCGACCACTATCCATCACCCGTTTATAGTGGGACTTCCCGCCCACTTCAACAAAACATTTCAAAAAATCATAAAACCCATCAAGGTCACAATAACATGCAATCAACCAATTTACATTGCATAACAATCCACTTCAATAAATCACCCATTTGTTGAAAACCATTTTCCTTGACAAACCCTATTTCAATAAAACAACCTTTTTATTGAAAACCATTTCCATCAATCATTTTAACAAATGAACCATAGAATCCCATTTTAAAATATCCATTTTAGAATCCACAATAAAGGAATTTCACCACAAAACCCTCTTTTCCCCAAAAATCCCCAAAACATCACCTAAGGTATTTTCCACCAATTTCTCACATCAAAACACAATTCATTTCAACCATAACTAGTTAATTATAATAAGGAACCACTATCTCTAACAAAGTGGAGTTGAGAGAGAAGCCACCTACCTTTAGGGTTCCCGAGTAAATGACCCACAAGCCACCGTACCACAAAACCGGTGAACGCACCACCGAAACCTCTCTAGATCCCTTTCCCTAACATTAAAAAGCCTTAATATTAACATCCAAGGAAACCCCAACCCCATATCTACACACAACAAGTGTAGATCTAGAAAAACAAGAAAGAGAGGGATGTAGATCTAGAGGAAAACACAAGAGAAACAAGAGGAGAGACTTACCCAGGAGAAATCACTATGAATCCACCTTGAAACACCTTCGAATCGCTTCCAAAACGTGTGGGAGAGCCCCTCCAACCCTTGAGAACCGAAAATCCTGAGTGAGGCTCGAGTGGGAGGAAGAGAGGAGTGAAATGAGGCAATCTCGAGTGAGCCCAGGTTTTAAAACCCTATCTTTAAGTGGTCGCATGGTTAGCCCGCATGGTTTGGCAAACCGTGCGCTAACGGCATGCACACCATTGCCTTGAGAGCTAGAGTCCACACGATTTCCTCTCACGGTTTGGAAAACCATGTGCTGGCCGTGTAGAGCCTACTGTCTCCCCCTGCACGGTTTCCTGGATCATATGCATGGTTTACACTAACCGTTCTCAAACCGTGCACCCCTTTAAAAACCTCCAAACTCATCCAAAACCATTCCAAACTCTCTCAACCTCTTCCCAACTCATTCCATGCAGTTTAAATACATAAAATGCATAAATAAAGGCCACACACCTCAAACCGGGGGTGCTACACATTTTTGTTGTTTGTTGAATCTATGGGTATGTATTTATCTCCATTTCATGTATTTTCTAGAAATGGATTTGATGTTGGAGCACTCCTTATGCATCCCTAAAACCTAGTTTTCCACGTTATTTTTTTCTTTTTGTTTGAGTATTATTTTAATTTGAATAAATGGGAAGGTTTGGATGATTAATTTATTATGAGTATGAGGTATGTGGCTATAAATATTTTTCCCATATACATCATGTTCTCATATGTTTATATAGTTGTGATAACTCATTTCCTTGCTAGGATATAATGTCATTAAATAAAAAAAATTTGGGCCTTTGATTGAGGTGTGATACCCTTCATGGGCCCCATTGGGTTCTTTGATGATGTGAGAATAAGCCTAGGGATACTGTTTGGGTATGTCAAACACATGTAAATTGTGAGATGAATTGGTAAATTTTGAGATAGGGTGATTATGAATGTAAATTAGGGTGTAAATTTGGATTGCATATGCAAGGGTGGTTAAAATGAGAATTTAAATGGGAATATTATATATATATTAATTATTAAAGGGTTTTTTAATGGTTTAAATTTTATATTTTGGATTTTTATTCTTATATATTCATTAAAAGAAGGAAATTTGGATTTGATTTTGGGTAAATTTTTTGAAATGAGGTATTGACCACAATGTGTTTGAAAATGGATTCTTATTAAATTTCAAATGTTGTTTGATTTGTGTGTTGGGGTTATAAATGTGGACATTATATGGGGATTTTTTTACAGAATGGATTGGAATGGGTGGGCTTTGTCATGTTTTGGTGTTAATGTAGATGACCATTGTTAAAGGGTAGTTTCAAAATGTTTTTTGTGGTGTTATGAAATTATGAAATGGTGTTGGGTCTAATTGTGACATGTTTGGTTTTAGAAGTCCATTGTTATAATAGTAATTGATGTATGATTAATGAAACTATAATTTTAAAATTATGTGATAATGATGGAAAATATTAATAATGGAATGGTCAAGGGATGGTCAGACAGGATATTTTGAGTCCTAGTTGGTTTTGTGGATTGATGATTCGTATTTTCAGACCTATTAGTAATGGTTTGGGTGTTGTAATGAAGATCCACTCCCTGAATTTGTGAAGTTAAGGATGATTCTCTATGTGTACTGGTAAACTATATTTTATTTCAGGGAAATTTCTAATTCTATTTGTAAAGACCCAGATTTACCATGTAATTGTTTTTTATTATATGGAACTATTCAGAGCCTGCGAAAACTGACAGCTTTCGATTATGATGCCCAGTGTCCCCAGAATAGAATTTTAAACTTCATTAAGTTACATTGAATAAACTTACTAGTTGGAAGTCCTAACATTTGAACTGGTGCTAGGAATTGAAATTTGTGGGCATCGTTGAACTCGCAGCTCCGAGATTCACATAGGGGAGCCTTAACCTTGACCGAAGTGGGTTGAGAGAGGAAGTTGGATTTTACGGTTTTCGTGGTGTATTAATAAAATAAATATAAATGGTTTTTAAATATCTTCCACCTCCATTTTAGGTAATTTTGTTAGGGACTACAAGGGGTGGTCGAGCATTTAATGTAGGAAATTAATTTCCCGGTTAAACAAAAATGTGTTACCAACCAATATCAAATTAAGGAGGTTAATTAATTTCAAAAATTAATGAACCTCTCTTAATTATATGTTCTAAATATAACTCCCTTATCCTATATCTTTTTGGATTTTGGAATTCATTGGAAAATAATTGGTTTTTAAGAGGGGAGGATTTTTAGGCTTGCTTTGGGATTGATAAACAATGTCCCGTCTTCAAATGAAAGACGCTCTCCAATGACCCATGAGTTAGGATTTTGTCCTGTTTAAATTTCAAGGGTTGTTGAATCAATTATATTCACCCTTGTTAAGATTCTAATGAGGAAGGCGGGGGCCAAACGAACAAGGCACGGTCCCTCCACCAGTTGTTTTATCATTGCGTTTTACACAGGTGAATTTTCGGGTTGGATGGATTCCAAATCTGAGAGTCAAGTAGGGAAGGAGACGACCCGGAATGCCCATAAGTGTGATCAGATGAAAATGAGGACCACTTGAACTGACTAAGTGGCATGAGGAAGACGGCCATTGCAACACTGTTGACCTATGCCGACCAGTGATGGTTGTGGCCGGCACCGGCTGACCGCGGTGGTGGCAGCGCACCATCGTGCACCGCAAGAGGACGCTGAGGCATGATGTCATGATAGTCAGTAGGCAGCCAACACCGATCGACCATGGAGAATGTGTGGTGTTCCACCACGTGCTGTTGGAGGGGGGGCTATAGCTCGAAGCTGCGGTGGTTGAGTAGGGAAGCCAGCATCGGTCAGCTACAGAGGAGAAGCTGTGCACTGTCGTGCACTGCTGATGCTGGTCGTAGCTCAAAACTATGTGGAGGTAGGGAATCCCTACCTACGGGTCCCACAGGCAACCATGCGGAGCCATGTGGCCCCGCCACTCTAAATCTCAAATGAATCAGCCATTCAGGTGAAAGGGGGGACATTTCCCCCCATACCAGCTAGGGCGAGCCTCACGCCCTCTTGTAGGATGGGAAATGCTAACCTGGGGGTCGGGATGCGCCTCCCTGCGGGGTGGGCCATGCCCCGTGTATGCTGGGCTTCACCCCTTATAGGTCGGGTTGTGCCCCCCATCATGCCGGGCCACACCCCCAGTAGGTCGGGCCAAACCACGGGCCTGCTGAACCGGGCTGGCCAAGGCTGGTTCGGGATGGGCGGGGTCGGCCCAGACCGGGTCGGACCGGACCCAGACCCCTCCAGTCCCAGTTTCGCATAAAATTCCATAACATGAAATAAAAAAATCCATTTGGTAAACCATCTATGGATATGATATCCTAGGATCAAAATGGTCCTTTTTGAATAATCCACTCAAATTTTGGAGAACGTTGGAGTACAACCAGTTTGGATCGAACCTGAATCCAATCGGGCCCTTTGTACTAAAATGCATATAACTCACATAATAGGCATGTGATTGACACACCTTTAGTCACATTCAAACCCATAAGACATTTAGGTTCTTTGGGTTACTCTTTTGTGGAGCTTATCGGTGGTCGAGGTATGACTGATATCTCATGAAGAAGATTTTACGGAGCTCGAGCGAACCAGGTGTGGGGAATCTTGTCCCTTGATGTCTTTGATGTAGCGACCCTGTGTTGAGCAGTATCATAGAAACCCTATGTGGATCAGCATCGTAGCTACCCAAAAAGACTAATTTTATAGAATCTCTTCAAGGATCAGACCCGAGAAACCTAGAGTGGATCAGTATCAAGAGACCCTGTGTGGATTTTCATTCTAGTGAACATATGTGGATCATCATTTTAGTGACCCTTTGTGGATCATATTTTTAGCGACCCTTTTTGGATTAGCGGTGGAATGACCCGATGAGGATCAACCTCACAGTGGCCTATCATTGAACAATGACATAGGCCCTAGAGTGGATCGATAATAGAGTAAGTACTTTGTGGATCTGTTGAGGAACCTCAAAATGGAATAAGATGATAAAGATTAATACAAATAATCTATATTCCTGATCATTGAGTTATACACCTGGTGTGATCGGACTATTGCATCATGAATTTTGATTGAGGTATTTCTTTGTTGTTTTTCATTTGCGGAACTCTGTGAGACCTTTGGGGGTCTGGGGGTACCTACTGAGAATTGTTTTACTCACCCCTAAATGGGATTCACCCACACCTTGTTGTGTTTTTTGCAGATGACATGCTACTTTGACCAAGGTTTGGGATCTAGGATTGAATGGTTCTTGGAGGTGGACCTTTAGTCATGACGTTATACAGTGAGGATCGACTGTGAGATGTGCCTACACATCAAGTTGGAACAATTGTGGATGATTCCGCGTGTCTTTTTATTTGTGGTTGTACATTTTAGTTGGCCTTGTATTCTGGCCCCTTTAAATTATTTTTTTTTCTATTAAACTTATTTGTGGCTACTAGTAGTGGTTGCACCTCACTCTTCCATTGTTTTTTAATTTTGTGTTGTGTACCCTGCTTGTTTGTGTACAGGTTTTGAGGCAATGCATTCATATTTTTGGGAAATGAATTTTTAGTGCTAGTTGCTATCCCATGGCCTATGGAAGGTGGGCCTAGGGTAGTCATAGAATTGGCCCTGGGGGACGAGTCATGATGCAATGGTATCAAGGGTGGTCGGTTCTACCTGATGAACTAAGAGTAAATGATTCAAATGGAGATGTAGTATTAAGTGTCTTTGGTTCAAGTTTTAGTTCGGGTAGTCCAGCGTTAGTGCGACTGCATTCATATCCATTCACCAAGACCCTAAATTTTGATTTCAAACTCTGTACACAAAAACACTAGTTTCGTGTGTCTTGAAATTTTTTTCCCTTCTTAATCTATTTGAGCCAGCTCACCAGACATAACTTATTAATCTTGGATCATCGTGTTTCCCTTTCAAGATGCCTCCACAAAGCTAGCCAGCCAGGATTATAATATATGACCAGTAGGATAGTCCACAGTGTATTGAGGCTTCGGTATAGGAATTGTTGCCCGATATAGTACATTCAGGTGGTGTCCCAGAGATACCACTACCCATTGGTCAGCAGTTACTACTAGTGCTATCAGTAGAGGACACTTATAGGCTCAATTACTTACATGAGTTCAGTGACAGATACCTCTCACTTTTCAAGGCATTCCTGACTCACAGGTAGCTATGGACTAACCTGAGGTGGGGACTCAGTTTCCATCTAGACTAGGCACCATTGTATTAGATGGTGGTCCTAGATGTGAGCACTCTATGTGGACCATCATGGCGATGGAATGGTTTAGATTACCTCTATCTTACGATGAGGTGACTTTTCTCAATGGATAGATATTGATAACATTTCTAAAGGAAGGGGTTCACATTCCATAAAAAATATAAGGGGTACTTGATCCCTTAAGATTCTATAGCTTTGACAGGATGACATGTCGGTAGCTGAGTTTTAATCAAGACATACCAATCATTCCAGGTACTCGAGGAATATGATACAACCAGTTCTTTAGGGATTGGACATCAGAGCAATATGTGTCTGGAGACATCTGGGATTGAAATATTTCTCCATGAATTCCTACTTATGTTAGGGTGCTAGAGAGAACCATTGTGGTTGAAATTTTATTTGGCTGAGCATAACAACCAGTGAATGTCAGTAGTGGTAAAGGAGGAACCCGACGTCCATCTAGGAGACATGGATGTCTAAAATGCATCAGGAAGAAGAAGTTATAGGGACAGATGAATCTATAGGGAAGAAGATGTTGAAGAGGAGTTATGAGAGAAGTAAGAGGTGGTATAGATTTTGATATGTTAAACCACTACCCCAATGTGGCCCCCACCAGGCATGGGAGTTAGAGGACAGGGGTAGGGAGTAGCTGCATGCGGTCAAGGAGTATGACCCAAGGGTTCCAATAATGATTCTATGTATGGTCTATGTCTACTACTAGCTTCCATATTAATAAACATAGGTACTTATCATTCCTCCATGTCATGAATCTTGTTCTAGACCTAGAGTTGTTGGTTAATTCGTTGACTTGACCCTTATATCTGGGGATAACTTTAAGAGGATACATGATAATCACACTTATTCTAATGGTGTGGTTTGACACTTGAGGTGATATTTTTGGTTGGAACCTCTTGGTGGTAGCATTGAGGCCTTATGAAATTAGTTTGGGTATGGACTGTTCATCAACAGTTCATGCTCAGATTGACTATTTTAGGCAAAAAGGTTATGGTATATCTATAGAGTTGGAATCAGGTTTTCCTTGGTCGGTGAAAACGAAAACCAAGGAAGAATTTGGTGAACTCATTCATAGCTTGGTGCAGCAGATCACACGTGAGTTGACTATCCTTACCCTCGTGGCAGAAGGAATTTCATGTTTTCTATTCCCAACAATTGTTGAAGAGTTTGTCAACATCTTTTCAAAAGATGTTTCTAGAATTACCTCCCTCTAGGGAGAGAGGCTTCTACATTGTCTTATACCCAAAGGCAACACCAATATCTACTGCTTCATATCAGATGGCTTCCATGGAGCTCCGGGAGTTGAGAGTATAGTTGGGAGAACATTTAATAGTCTTTTCTAATCAAAAGAGTCTCAGGTATATATTCTCATAGAAGGAAATTATCTAGAGGCATCGATGATGGCTAGTGTTCCTCTTGGACTATGACTTTGAGATAGTCTATATTCCTAGGAGGGGGATCATAGTAGCAGACGCACACAGCAGGAGGTCTAGTCTACTGTTGCTGAGTGAGGCGACATAGTAGCTAGCTGCATTGAAGATATCCTTCCTGGATAGAAATTGTGTAGCTTACCTTTAGTCTATGACTATCACACCCCCACTTCTTAGGCATATTAGATAGGAACATCTTTGGGATGTTTATTGCAAGGCCCGACATTCTCCGATATCCACAGGATAGGCTCCTGAGGGATTTTCGGAAGGAGGGGAGCACGCCATCCTTCTAAAAGGATTCACCATAGTACCTGTTAAGCTACGAGAGGAGGTTTTATGGGAGTTCCATACATCCCCTTTGGAGGTACATCTTGGAGTAGAAGAGATTTATCTGGACCTCTAGCATCAGTTCTGGTGGCTAGGGAGGAAGAAAGTAGTGGAAGAGTTTGTATCTTGACGTCTCACTTGTCAGCAAGCGAATGTGGAGAATCAGGTTCCAGTAGTCTTGGCATAGTCACATGAGGAACCATGGTGGAAGTGGGATGGTATCTATGTGGATTTCATGATAGGGATATGATATACTTCTAGTGGACATGATTCCATCTGTGTGATCATTTATCGACTCCCCAAGTCGGCCCACTTCCTACCCATCAGAGATCATGAATAAGTATAGATCATGGGATTCCTCTAGTTACTGGAAATAGTGATACATGATGGTGTTCTGTCAACAATCATCTCAGATTGAAACTCATGTTTTACATCCCACTTCTATAAGGGATTGAAGGAGGTGTTCAACACTCAGCTACTTTTGAGCATCGCCTTTCATCCTCAGATAGATTGTCAGATGAGGCATACCATACCGACACTCGAGGACATGTTTCGTGATTGTGTCCTCGATTTTGGGTATAGATGAGAGCACCACCTTCTACTAGTGGATATTTCATACAATAACAGTTTTCACTACACCATCGAAATGGCTCTGGTTGGGGCCTTGTATGGGAAACCTTGGATATCACCTCTTTACTGGATGGACCCATGGGGGTCAGAACATAGTGGTCTAGAGTTGGTACTTGCTACCACAGAGATGGTGCAGATCATACAGAAGTGAGTGAAGACTGCACAGAGCCAATATAAATCCTATGCTGATAGGAGAGGGAGACCGTTGGATTTTGAGGAAGGATACCATGTCTTCATACATGTCTTACATCAACAATGAATACAGAGGTTTGGCTAGGGTGGTGAGCTATATTAGAGGTTCATCAGACACTTTCAGGATCATAGTGGAGTTCAGGAGGTGGCATATTTCTTAACCCTTCCCCCACAGATGCATCGGGTGCATGGAATTTTCCACATATCGTAGCTGAGGAAGTATGTTCATGATCCATAACATGTTATTGACTGGGGCGAGCAAGACATTAATGATGGGGCGACGTTTATGGAGGTTCCAGTGAAGATTGAGGATCAACAAGAGTGGTTCCATTGTGGACTATTGATACCTCTCGTGCGTATTAGCAGGAAGTAAGGGAAACTCCAGGAGAGAACATAGGAGTGGGAGGCCCATATTTGTTCTCTATACCCCCAATTTATTCCTTAGTATATGTTTTTGATTTTTGGGATGGAAATCCCAAAGGTGGGGAGAATGTAAAGACCCGAATTTTACATGTAATTTTTTTAATTATACAGAATTATTATGCAGATAAAAAAACTTACGTCGTTTGATTCCAATGTTCGATGTTCCTATAACATAATTTTAAACATTCTTAAGTTACATTCAGTAAACATACGATTGGGAAATTCTAGATTTTGAACCAGTGCTCAAAATTGAAATCCAGGTGCACCTTTTAATTCATAGCACCGAGATTTTCTTAAGGCAACTCTAACTTCGATAGCAATGGGTTGAGATAGGATTTTTGTTTTTGTAGTTTTCTTAGAGGATTAATAAAATAAGTCTACTTTTTTTAAATATCTTCCACCTCTCTTTTAGATTTTGGTGGTGGGGACTACAAGGGTTGGTCGGGCATTTAATGCATGATATTAAATTCCCGGGTACACAAATATGTGTAACAAACCTACATAATGTTAAGAGGGATCATTCATTGCACAAAATAATGAACCTATATTAATTATGTTTTGTAATGATAACACCCCTCTCCTATCTCTTTTTGTTTTATGGAATTAGTTGGCAAAGGAGTGGTGTCTTTGGAAAGGAGGATTTTGGTGGCTTTATTCGGGATCGACGAACACCAACCCACCTCCAACGCGGGAATCTCTCCAATGAGTCATGAGATAGGGTTTCGTCATGTTTAAATATCAAGAGTAGTTGTATCAATTACCTTTTCCCTTATTAAGATGATAATGTGGATGGTGTGGGCCAAAAGAACAATGTCTGATATCTCCACTAGTTGTTCTATTGTTTCGTTCTACATGGGTGAATTTTCAGGTTGGATGGAACAAAAATATATTGGTCAGGAAATAAAGGAGATGACTCGGGAAGCCATTACATGTGATCAGATGGAAAAGAGAACCATCAGAGCTCACTTGGTGGCCTACGAAAGATCACTAGCGCTATACTGGAAAGTCAGAACTGGTGACCCACGTCGGCAGGTGAGGGCGGCAGCTGGCACCGAGCGACAGTGGTGGGGGTAGCCCGTTGTCACCCGCCGCAAGAGGAGACCGCAACACTAAGATGTGGTGGTCAGCAAGTGGCATGTACTGGCCAACTGCGAAGAAGGTGGAGGTGCGTCATCCCGCACCGAAGGAGGAGTAGGTCATAACTTTTTAGGTGCGATGGTTGAGTAGTGAAGATGGCCCCTTCCGACCATGGAAGTAGAGTGGCGTGCCGTCACACATTGCTGAAGGTGGATATGGCTCGAAGCCACGGCAAAGGTATATACCTACACCATGTTGGTCCCATGGGTGACCACGATGTGTCCCATGGCGTCGTTGCTCCAAATACCAAGAAACATAGTCGTTCAGGATAAAGGGGAGACATCCCCCCCCCCCCCCCGTGCCAGCTAGGGCGGGCCCCATGACCTCTTGTGGGTTGGTTGGTACCCTCATGAGGGCTGGATAGTGCCCTATTATCGGCTGGGCTACACCTCCTTGCAGTATGGTCCACTCACCATGCTGGTCGGGTCGTGCCCCCCAGCGGGCCGGGCTGTACCACGACCCAGCGGACCGAGCCCACCGTAGCCCAGCGCAATCAGGCCACCCTAGGCCGGTTGGGGATGGGCCTGGTCTATTTGGGTCGAGCATGGTCGAACCTAGACCGGGGTGGGTCAGTTTGGGCTGGGGAGGGAAACCCAATCTGGGTCAGGTTAGCCCAAACCGGGGCGAAACGGACCAGGACCCATCCAGGCCCATTATGTTTTTTAAATGCCATAACATGAAATCCACATGTCCGTTTGACGAACCGTCTACAACACATGGAACCTTGGAGAGAGGCAATCCTATTGATATACTACAGAAAATTTTTGGAGAATGTTGGATCACTATGGGGTTGGATCGAACCTGAATGAAATCAGTCCCTCGATACTAAAAGTCTTATAACTCAAAGACCGGACATCCGATTTACTTGTCGTCTATCACGTTAGAACCCTTATGACATTGTAGTATTTTTCATTACTCATTTCTAGATCATAGTTGTAGTAGAGGTACAACTAATATCTCAAGGATCCAATTCTATGGAAATCAAGTGCACCATGTTTATGGAATCTTGTGCCTAGCTATCTTTGAAGTAGCGACCCAGTGTGGATCATCATCATAGTGACCTTAAGTGGATCAACTTTATAGGTTCCCGAGAGGGACCGGTTTTAGAGCAGCTCATCGAGGATCAGCACCTAGAGACCCTGAGTGGATCAACATCTAGTGACCCTATGTGGGTCAGCATACCAGCATCCCTCTGTGGATCAACATTTCAGCAACCCTGTGTGGATCAACATTCTAGAGACCCAGTGTGGATCAGTGGTAGTGTGACCCGATGAGGACCAGCCTTAAAGTGGCCCGTCATGGAACAAGGACTTACATATAAGTGTGAATTAATAATAGAACAACTACATTTTGAATTAGTTATGATGCATATAAATGTAAAAAGATTATATAGATTAAGGTTAATCATCAATATTCTTGATCTTTGAGTTGTATACCATGTGTGAGATATTTATGGCTTCGTGCTTTGTGATTGTGGTCTTGATTTGTGGGTTTTCATTTTTGGATATCCATGGGACCTTCGGGGTTCTCAAGGTCCCTACTGAGTATTGTTATACTCACCCATACACAATTTTTCCCACACCTTGTTTTGTTTTTTTGCAGACGACAGACATCTTTGACCGAGGATTTAGATCCGGGATTGAACGATGCTTAGTAGTGAAACTTTAGATGTGACGTTCTGTAGTGAGAACTAACCATGAGTTGTACCTACCCGTCTAGTGGGAACCATGGTGGATGAATTCGAGAGATATTTTTATATTACTGTTTTACGTTTCAGTTAGGCTTTTATTCCAACCCCTTTTCATTTAGAACATAATATTACACTTAGTTGTGGCTACTAGTTATGGTTGCACCTCACTCTTCTATTGTGTTTTAAGTTTGCGTAGTGTATCCTTCTTGTGTTTGTAAATGTTTTGAGGCAGTGCCTTCCCATTTTTTGGAAATTCATTTCCGGTTCTAGTTGCCAACCCCTTGCCTATTGAAGGTGGGCTTGGTGTAGTCACAGCACGAGCCCCAGGGTATGGGTCGTGACACTATTAAACCCTTGTTTATGAACATTACCTTTCATATCATAGAAGGGATGGTCAGACGTGGTGTTTATAGTCTATACTGGATTCACAGACTAGTAGTTCATGTTATCCAAAATTTGACAGATGTTTTGGGATGGCTGAATATGACCTTAATGGTCTCGATTAGATCCATGGACTGAGGCTCCTTGATTTCCAACCTGGAGCCCCTATGGTATATTGTATGGCTACACATATTGAAGCCCTTTAGCAAACTAGATTGAAGTACTAGATAAATGAATGTATGTGTGAAATGAAATGGTGGATTCCCATGGTGAAGATATATGGAAACTTAATGATTTAAATTTATAATTTATAAATAATTAAATATAATATATATATTCACATTTCTAAATATTTATTTATTTCACATTTGATTACCTGCACACACTATAGTACATATAAGATATTTCATTAGACATCATTAGTGGGGGAATAATAAGATGTACTCACACCTTTCTCTAGCTTCAATGTCCCTTGAGTTTACTATAAAATGTTGCCTTAATGTTAAATTTATAACATCAATTTATAGAGAACTGACACTATAATTGTTACTAAAACTGTTTTGGGGTATGTTATTATTATGACCGATACCAAAAACTAATTTTATCAATTTTGGAATCTATTTTCTAAAAAAAGGAGGATGAATCAAATGTACGATCCTTGATTTGAGTTATTTTTACAAAAAAAAAGAAGCCAAAATGTTCCAATGAAATTAGTTCTTAATATCTTTTTCTATATAAATTATGGAGAAAACAAATAATAGACTTTTTTCATCAATTTTTCTAGTACCGGATACAAAAAACCATTCAAAAAATTATTTTTAGTGTCAAATTATAAGAAAACTATTATAGAAAATCAACTTTCAATAGTTTTAAATTTGGGTTTTCATAAAATGGATGTTAATATAAATTTTAGGAAAATAAAACCTCGAATCCCAAAGAAATTATTTCATGTTTATGACTCCCAATTTTTCTCCCATCTAATGAAGACACTGATGACTACCGCATGTTCTTCAATGATTATTATAGTTTAGTTTGTTTGATTTTAATATTATTTTAACCATTAGAGACTATTAATCTTACATCATGAATATTCGTTTCTTGATCTAGAATAATATATCTTCCATAATAACCATAATTTAGCAACATGAAACTATGGTTTGAGGTTTTGTTGTTATTTTTTATTGTTTTTTCAACACGTTTTATTAATTATTATAGTTTTATATTTCCAATGAAATCAAGGTACTAACATTATATTTACGATAAAATTTTCTTTTTTAAAATATAAATTTTTTATTTTTTTTATCATTTTATGAAAACAACTATACATGTTAGTTATAAATTTGACTAATTAGATCATTTGTCTATATTAATTTGATTTCTAATAATAAATTGCTTTATTATATATTGTTTTTTATAAATTTATTATCTGATCGAATTATCAAACAGTTTTTACCAATCATTCAAATGTTCTCTTAATATTTAGACCCATATTGTATTTATCAATTAAATACCATTACCAATAACTCCTAAATACTAAAATTACATTCACCATATTGAAACATATATAATTCACAAGAGTTTGAACATGATTAATTTGTTGTAAAAGTGTTAGAGAAAGACAACTAAAAAAACTAAGTAAAACATTATATCAACATCTACTAATTGTAATTAATAGTTCCACATGTAATCATAAAAAACCAATAAATGGTGTACCTGCACTTCCAATTGTTTTTATGTTATAAAATGTTTCAGCATAATTTTTTGAGATTGGAAAAAAATCATTCATTTTATTATTATTGAATAATCATAAATATATATTAATATTGTTTGATTTGATATGTAGTTTTAAATAAGATTAAGGATTAAAAATATTAATTTTATCAATAATAATTACTGGCACAAATATATAAAAAACAATGTCATACATCCTTGCATCAAGTTTTTTTGCAGTAAAATTGAACAAAATGGTTATAATAGTTCACACATTACACAACATATTCCTAAAAATTTAAATAATGAATTGTGTTTAATATTATTTTTTATATGATAACTATATAAGAATAATGATGTATAAATTAAAGGAACTAAGAAGAATGAAAGATGTTTTTTATAGTTATTTAAAAAAATTATCTAACTATGAAAAATGTATCATTATTCCTTTACTATGATCATTAATCATAGTTTATAATAAATTATCTTAATAAAATAAATATCTTGGTTTATTTATTTTTGACATTTTCCCTAATAATTGTTTATTTTTCCAACCTAACAACCAATCATTTTTATTATACCTTTTTACGTTTATGATTTTTACGGTTATATATATACATATTTAAATGTTTATATGATTTAATATATTCACCTTTTATATTGTGGTATTATGTATTTAATGGATAATCATTAAATAATATTAAGAAGAACCACTGAGGAATATGAAAACGAGGATAATTATTACTCGGAATTTTATAATGAAAATCATCAAAACATTGATTTTGTTATATGTCAATGTGTAAAGTGTTTGAATAAGTGAATGTTAAATTTTAAACCAATAAAGGATCATCTCATTTTTTTTGTCTTAGCCATAATTATACACACTTTATTTGGCATAGTGAAATGATGGAAATTAAACATCTAATAACAAAGACAACATTCAAAATGAGATATAATATCATATTGAATAATTAAGTTATAATATAGGTGTAAAAACCTTGGAAAAAACAAAAAAAAATCGAACGAATATTTGGAGATTATAAGAAAACATAATTTTGAGGTTACAATAAATATATAGTGCTATCAATAGTTCTGAGATTAGATAAATTGAATAAATGTAATTGGTGGAGTGAAAAATGTTTATCTCCCTTCATTGATCATTCAAAATAGCTACTTCTATATGGAAACAGTTATCCATATTCCAATTATGAGGTGAAGAAAATATTATTCTCAATGGGATTGGGATATAAGAATATACATTATTTCCCAATATATTGTGTTTTGAATATGATATGATGTGAATATTTATGAAATTTTAATCAATGTGTGACATCACAGTATATGATGGATTTAAATTTTACCATGAGTCATTATTAGGTACTAATATCTTACCTCATACTAAATAAATTGAATACCTTCAAATTATTCAATCCAATAATTCAACTCAGATTCATTCCCAGGCACTAGAATGAAGCCTCTCTCAAAAGAAGTTTGGCACATTATAGTATTTAGTCATTTGAATAATCTATTTAAAAATTAAAATGATGGAAAATTGTTATGATCGAATACTAAAGAGTGTATCTATGATGGAAACTAATTTCACCCTGATGATTAACCATAAAAAGATATATTTGATTTAAAATTTCTTTATTTTGGAAGTGATGTTAGAAATATTAGATGGCGACTTTCTACAGATATAATGAATCTATATTAGAACCTATGTATCCAACAAAATAGGTGGCCTATTGTATTTGTATTTTGAAACTTTTCACCCTAGATATATATGAATAAAATATATATTATGGTGAGATTGATGATTTATGGACCAAAAAATGAGGAAATGGTATTGATTTGTATCTTTTACCATTGACTGAGGATTGGAATATTCTATGGGAGACACATGTTATAGCTTTTATTATGAGAGGAAGGATTAATTTATTTTGTGTTTTATAATAATGTTCACAATTAAAAATTTTCATTCATATGTAAAAAACATTTATTCAATGTTAAGGGAAATAAATCATTTCCAATTTGTGAAGAAGATACTTCATATTATCAATTTCAATAAGGAATAATGATAGTGGACATGTGACATAAAATATTTTTGTGCAGTAATCATTTTTATATTAGATTGAAAAGGGAATTGAATGGTTTAATAGAATATAATCTCCCCACAACCATTTTACATTGAATAATATTATGATAGGGTGACAAATATTTATATCACATTTGGAAATAAATGATGTTCTGGTAATCAAAAAGTTATTTGAAAGAAAAATTCCATCTTTTTTGAACAACCATATTGGATATTTTTAGTGATAAAACATAACATTCATATCATGATTATTTTAAAAAACCATTTTTCACAGTTTTATTGGTACTTTTTCAGACTAAAAGAAAATAAAAAATGATGTATTCAATATAAGATGGGATTTGATATCAATGGGGAACATGTTTGGAGTTAGATCCCACTATGAAAGGAAATAGTGCATACTTACCTTTTCCTTGTCACACATTAAAAAAGATTGAGAACATGAATTTTTCTCAGTGTTTTCTTGGTATTAATGTACCTGAATGATATTATTCAAATGTGAATATTTTGGTGTCATTTCATGTTTTTATATAATTTGGTATAAAATGTCATGGCTGTTATGTAATGATGAAAGAACTAATACCAGTGGCACTCAGTGGTATATTTCCCACACCTATCTGAAAGACTATTACAAGGATATGTAACTTATTCCAATCCCTTTGTAGAAATGTTGTTGATCTAAATCTTCTAGCTTTGTTATTGAAAAAAGCTGATACTATAAATTATCAACTAGAAATGTATTTAAAACATACATTTTTTTGACATAATGGTCTATCTAGTGGTACATATAGTTCATGAGATAAGAATATATGGCCCCATTAATGTAAATTTGATGAATCCTTTTGAATGATATATGAAAATTTTTAAGGTAAATGTTAAAAATCATCATTGACTATGTGCCTCTATTTTACCAAAATATGTATCGGAAGAGGTAATTAAGTTCTGTATTGATTATTATTAAGAAATGGAGCATGTTGGTCACCCTATATCTCATCAAATGATAGTTGATAGTAAATTCATTGTGATTTAAGGCATAAAGAAAATGTTTATTTCATGTGATGATGTGATGATGGCACATTTATAACTTTTATACAACACTGACAAGGATCAACCATATATATCATAAAATACTGCAGAATTAAAAGTATGATATATGAAATAAAATGAAAATAGAATGAATATTGAGAATAAAAATACTATTATTTTATTGATTAAAGAGAGAGTCATCACACATATTTCTACATCAGAAACTGTGAAATTATTTAGTTGCGGGACCGTCTCTTAAGGTAATCACATGTTATTGTTTTGATATTAATGGATACAGATTCTACACAAAAAAATCTAGATGACAAAAGTACTGTTCATAATAGTGAGGTAATGGTTGTCAATGATGCAGTTTATTTTTTTGATTTAGATGGATTTAATAGCAATTTCATCACCAATGACATATTTTGGAGTTCTTGATAATAATTGAGAAATTTGTTATACTAGATTTTGAGTCACAATGTTTATTTGTAAATGGGATTATATTAATTGTGGGTTGAAACATGTTGATAATTTTTTACACTAGTTTATCTAAAATTAATTTGTATATAAAAGGAACAATTTATCATCTAAACACATGAAAAAAACATTATATTTTGTTATTGATCCATCAAATGATCAGTTTCCTGTCATTTTTTATTGGAAAAAAATAAAATTTGGTGATGAGGAAGTTGATGATGTTGTGATTTTATATGAATTTTATTCAAAAATTTCATGATTTCTGGATTATAATAATGACTATAATGTTGACATGGTCTATTTTTTGTGAAAATATCCTGGTGAAGGGATTTGGGAAAATATTACATTTTTCTCTTAATTATTCTGGTAAATATTTATATTTTATTTATTTATTGATATTTAATTTTGTATAAAATATTTTTTATTAAAATATTGGATGTATAATATTATATATTTTATATTTTTTTTTGTGTTAAATTTAATATTAAATAGATATTGTTAACTATTTTTTAATTGAAAACCCTAACGTACATAATCATATTTTGGTAAAATCTATGCATATAAAAGCACTTTTTTTTGTAAATGTGATATTTAAATTTGTTAATGAATCTATAATTTTATAAATACTATTTTTATTTTGTTTTATATGTTGAATATTTTATTATTAAGAATCATGAATTTTTTTTAAACTTATATATTTGCGACACTATTTTTTAACATAAATATATACGTTATCAATTTTATTAAATATTCAATTTTATAATAATATATATGTATGTAGATTAAAATTACATTTTCATATTTTAATTACATACATAGATAAAGAGGAATATTTACGGAGGTATATTTTTTTATTAAATTATTAGAAATATATTTATTTCATGAAATAAAACATAAATATACAAAAAATAATTGCAGAACTACTGATGCACCTTCTAAAGTGGTTTCTATTCCTTCATTTACTAATAAAATTATTAATTGTGTTGGTTAATTTGGGATTACTTATTTAAAAAAACTTTTACATTATTATGAAGAACCAAGGTTATATATTATTTTTTATGAATATAATAACCAATCTTCTTTATATTAAATTTAGTTTACTAGTTATACTTCCTTATATATACATTATAGTATTAGAATTTGATGTCCTAATAAGATTTACATTGAAAATATGTACACATAAAAGCAATGGGAGTTTGTAATTTCAAAGTATCTCAATTAATTTATTTTTATCTTATTTTTCATATAATAAATATTTTACATGACAAATATATATTTTATTTTATAACACATGACATTAATTATTTAAAGATAAGACTAAATTTAGAATATATTCATATACATTGAGTATGTTTGAAGGGGGTGTTTAAAAAAATGACAATAAATTATATTTTTGGTAGGTTATAGAATGAAAACCCATGTCTCTAGTATTAGTTTTTAAATGTGGACACATGGAAGAAATTAGTCTTCAAAAAAAAAATTGAATCATTTAAGTCGGATTATTATTTTATATCATAGGATTTATTATATTTTACAATACTAATTATTAGTGTATTTTTATTTAACATGCTTCCATGATATATCATTAAGAGATCTCTTTGAAGAACATATACCCTCATACTCTATTATGTGGATGGTATCATTTATTAGAGGAAAAAATGATTGTAGAAATGTTTTCTACATTATGAGATCAATATAGTTCTAGCTTTGAAGAGGTCATGTTCATTCGTCCATATCCCCCATATAAAATGACAAATAGAAATTATTGGGATGAAATACAAATAAATAGTATCTTAAAGAAAAATCAATGGAATTAGAAGAGTGAATTCTGGGAAATTAATTTTTATTTTCCATGAATGTTATAATTTTTTAAATAAAAAATAATATATAATTTAAAATTTTCATTTCAAGATGAACATCAGGATAATGTTAAGTAGGGAACTCTTAGCAATTATAGAATGATATACATCCTAACTACAACATTATGAATGCCCGAACACCCCAGCTATGTAAGAGGATTTGAGGAAGGTCTCAGTATTAGAAATGTTTTTTAATCAAAGAAAGAATGAATATGACCCAAAAAAGATTCTATAAAAGATGATCTAAAAGGCCTGAAATAGTTCATGGGGGATCATATTAAATTATTTCAGTAGGATATGTCTAAACAATTTGATGATACATTCATAGCTTGTGTAGCTTGTGGTGCTTGTCCAGCAGACCGAGCCCTCCCAGCCAACCCAACCCACTTATCTTTCCAAATAGGCCAAACCTACCCAACCATCCTAGACTTACAAGATAGATCCTCTACCTCCTCATTCAGTCCTGACATTATATTGTATGTTTTACACAGGAGATACTCATATATATATTGTAGTGTATGGATTATTGCATCTTTTTGGGGATTATGTAGATTTTCTACCGATCAAGTTTAGTTAGGAAAAAATTTCAATAAAATATATTATTGATCGAAATTTAATATTTCATTTAACTATCAAGGTGGTTAACATAGTTGGAGATTTTTTATTTGTCATTTTTAACATTGGCCAGCCAGCCTTCTATGCTATTTTACATACGACGTATGTGTTTTTTTTTGTAAACATTATTGAATGTTGATGGAAAATATGTCATAATTGTTTTAAATTTTATTTTATATATGACTATTTTAAATAATATAATTGGTACAAATGAAATAAATATATGTTTCTTTATCCAAAATATTAGATACTTTTGAGGTTTCTGATAGACTATAAAGATTAACTAATGTTTCTTCTTCCATCGATAATATTTATGAGTTTTATATGGCATATGATATATTTGTAATATTTCATACATTAAGTATATTCAAAAAAAGATATCACAAATATCCTTATTTTTATGAGGTCAACATGGCTTTATTACAGTTGTTTTCCATGTAAGTAAATTAATATTTTATTTTTTTATTTCTTTCATAAAATAATAATTATTTCTTATGACTTACGATATTTCTAATTTAATTAGGTGTCTACACATGTTTCTTACTAAAAATGATTACAATTGTGTTTATGGACTTATAGATCTAGAATTCATTTCGACGAGAGTTCAATATGTGACTACTACATGTAGAGTTACATATATATGAGAGTGAATAAAAATATAGAGATTCAGTGCTGGTTTTTTCCATTCCAAGATGGGTAAGAACAATAACATAATTATGAACAAATATTCATTATAATGTCATTAATTTTGTAAATTTTATATTTTATAGTTCACTAGTTGTTCGGAGTATTCTGGACAAATAAATATATAATATATTGGGTTTACTATTTATTATATCATGCTCATAATAAATTAAAAACTTATTATAAAATATACATTTATTAATTTTTATAAATTCTATATTTTAATTGTAATTTTTATAGTTTTTCTAGTCAATATATATATATATATATGAAAATTCAGGTTATCAAAAATGTTTAATAAAGTTTTTTTGTTAGTAGAGCAACCAAATCCAATTAATTATGAGGAAGTGATGGTATTTTTTTATATTATATAATTTATGGTTTTTAGATATATAAATATAAATATATTTATTTATATTTATATTTTAAATTTAATGTTTTATAACCCTTATTTATATTAAAAATGGTTGTGTGGAATGTGGTTAATATGTATTAAAATTCTTGTTTTTGACAATCTAATCATCAGAAAAACTGAATTTTTTAAGGTTATTTATATTAATTATATTTGAGTTTTTAATGAAAATTATCTCTTTTATGAACTTATAACATTAAATGTTATTGTATCTTTTCCACGATAATGAGTAGTATATCAATAAATAAAATTCCCATCTTCCCAATTAGATTTAAAATCATTTTCTATGTAAGATTTTTATTTATAATTTCAGGTATATATATTTTTATTAAAATAGGAAAATGAGTATTTAGAAAATATTTTTCATCTTTATATTGTTTTATGTATGTTTATTTAAAGGGTTATCTATTGAATAAAATGTTATTGATTTAGAAAAAAAATCACCACATTACCCAAGACATTAAATTTTATGGAATATATTATTTACTTAATGTTTAAAAAATGGGAAATAAAACACTTTAATTTTTCTTAATGTAAGTATATTATTTTTTCTTGTTCTGATGTTCTATGTATGTATTATTTACATATGTTTGTCGTATTAAACAAATGTTATTAAATTCTAGTTACTGATGTTACACAATCAAAAATTACATTTCCAACTCTAAATTCACATGGTTTTGACTTTACATAATGTAATTTTCTTCTATCATGATTTCCATCATAAGTTGGATTATCCCCATTGTAGATTTTATAACATATTCTCCAAAACTATAGATAAAATTGGTGTGTTTAATTCCCAAGGATAGTCATCATCATAAAAATAATGCTTTTAATAGAAACATGTTGGGTCTTATCTAACATGTGGCATTGAAAACATACACATGGTTGTTTTGGTGACCATCATCATCCAAACACTGTGATCATCATTTTTAATGATCATTTTAACCATAAACACTCATAGGATTTCCCTGGCATTTTAATCAATCATTTTGACAATTTTTGTTAAATATTTTGGTTCAAACATTAATTGTAAAAACATATATCATAATGGACCCTATATATAATATAAACTAATAATTTATTAATATATTATTTCACATCTTCAACTCTTATATAAATGAGTTTGGTTTTGGGTACCCAGTTTTTAAATGTCTAAATCAAATTGCAAGACAAAATGTTGTTCAAATAAATGATATTGAGTTGCGGGAAACTACTATAATTGTTTACTTATCTATTTATTTTTACATGTAATAATTTAATTATAGTGCTTATTTTTATATATTTTAGGATCATCTCTACATTTTGTTGATGGTATGGTTACTATAGATGATGGTTTGAGTGGGGAAAACATGAGGAAAATTTATGCATGATGTTTTCTATGTTGATGTATTGGAGTTTGTGTATGAGTTAAATTTTCTCTACTTTATATTCTATGAACATTATATTTACATGTTTTAAGATTATATAAAATTTATGTTCATCATATATTTTTAAAAAATATACAAATTTCGACATAATTTTTTTAATCGGAAATTGAATCTATGATGAAAGAGTATTTCATCATCGGTTTTTACGTCAACCGATGAAGAAAAAAAACTATGTTTTTGGTGTCATTTTATCAAGAAGGAACACTAAAACCCTACCAAAGGATAGCCTTTGATGTTATTTTATCAAAATATTGATGATGAAGGCCATGTTTTAGTGTCATTTATTAGGTAAAATTATGCTGCAACAATCTCGAACGTCAATTCCTATTTGTGATGCATGGCTTGGAATAAATGGTATGTTTTAAAATAAAAACTCACTCATTGAGTTATATATAAAACATCATGAGTTATATTAAAATTATTTCAATTCATACATATCACAAATGACTATAGATAATTTTTATAAATCATCAATACAATATGAGTATGTTTTTTTGTTTTTCATTTAGTGACACTCATTTCAACTGAAATGTTAATTTTTAAAAGAAAATTTACAAAGGGACATATACCGGGAAAACCATTATTCATATTAACATTTGGTAAATTCTTATAGTTAAAAAATGATTTATGGATCATTTTACTTAAATACGAAGACAATGCGAGGGTGTTCCCAATATTTTTAATGAGTGACTTAAATTTAAAACTGAAATGCCATTATTAAACTAAAAAAATGTTCTTTGAGTCTTACCAGACATACTGTGTGTTAGATTGATGTGTGGTTGATTACTAAATCACAAAAATGATGTATGTATATTTTTACTAATGTATCAGGACCCAAATTTCTTATTTAAAAATTTTTATTGAGGGACACACATTTTGAACAAAAATTTCACTTTTAAACTGAAATCACACAATCATATACATTTTGAGTTTATTATGCGTCACACTGAAATGTGACTGATATATTTAAGTAAAAAGTAAATAATTATTATTTAAAAAAATATCCGGAAAATCAAATTGTATTTTTATTATTTTATGTGAGAGATTCGCGTTTTGAGCAGAAAAGTCACTTTTAAATAAAATCACAGACATTCAATCACAAGAGAAACACTATGTGTTAGATTAAAATTCATATGGTTCAAATGAATTGCAATAATTTGGGGATCATTTTACAAAATTATTTGGATAATTAAAGAAATATAGATCCATTTTGAGGAGGTGACACATGTTTTGAACTAAAACATCACTTTTAAATAAAAACACACACATCCAATCATAACAGATACACTATGTGTCATATTGACATGAGATAAATTCCTAAAGAAGAAAATGATTTATGGATAATTTAATAATGAATCTAGAAAATTTGAGTATGATTTATCTATTTTCATTGATAGAAACATGTTCTAAATTAAAAATATACTTTTTAACTAAAAATTTAAAATTTCTATCATACTAAGAATACGATTTTTATGATTAGCATGATACAAATTCATACATGAAATAAATGTAATATTGATTTTTGTCTTAATGTATCAAGATATGTTGATAATGGTTTCTGTCATGACCCATCCCATGGGGACCATGCCATGACTCCCCCATTCCCCCATATCAATATCTAGGGGTAGGTGACTTTTACCGAAGGCATCAACCAGCAAGTGGGATGAATTTTCCAGAGTACCTGTACAAACACAAAAACACAACCATGTCCCATGACCTGATAGATGAACAAACATGACAGTATAAAAAACCATTGAGTACAAGTACAATAGAAAATCAAATGGGCCATAATAAAAAACCAATAAAAGAATAACTATAAAATAAGAAAGTCAAAATAAAACTTGGATAACCATCCGTTAAAAACCCCAGTAGAAGAGTAAGTGTGGAGTTGATGATTGAAGCTATATAAGTGTGTCCCGCCTGACCGGTCTCACTGGTCACCACTGGGTCTTAAGCCACTATGTCCTCTATAAAGGCGTTGATCTGCTACACCAGACACCCCACATGTGAGTGATGCCCATGCATGTTTGTGTAACTAAATACTCAGTAGATATCCCAAAAAACAAAGGAATGACACCAAATCAATCCCAAAAACAAATCATGAAGCTTGATCATGAAGCAATTTAGCTCACACTAGGTATAATCTAGAGTATGAATGTAGGATCATCTGGCATATCATTGAACACCTCAGTTACTGGAAAAATATTTATCAATAAGTATATTTGGCCTATGAGGTCACACAGAAGCCACATCCCACTAATCTTTGACTACTCTGGTACACATCCCTAATGAGTACTGTGGGTATGATGAGTCACTCAGAGTCTCTCCCCATCGTGGTCCTATTGGGTCACACATAGCCTCTTCCCACTTTTGCCATACTGTGGTACTCCCCCCCATCATCTACTATCAGTATACCAAGTCACAAATGTCCCATCCCATTGTGGTCTTGATGGGTCACACATAGCCTCTCCGCATTGGGGGATCATAGATGATCCACACAAGGTTTCTTGTCTGCAGTCTTGAAGTCTCATCCAATCATAGGGTTTCGGCATGTAGCACTGTTTATCTCGAAAGAACCACTCCCCAAGGTTGTTCATCATATTTCAAAATCCATTAATTCCTCCTTATAGTATACCAAAGGATCCACCTCATTGTTATGTTTCCTATTTAATATAGGTATATTCAATCGGACTCTTTATTTGTATGTTATTGTAGTTTTTCTAAATAGTGGCTGGTTGTGTCTAGGACCGGTCTGACCCGGTCCGATCGACCTAACCAACCCAGATCGGGGGCCCAACATTCCATGGTTTGATTCAACTGACATGGCATGACCATGACCAGGTTTGGTTCTGTATGTTCCGACCTGGTCAGTGGGCCAAGCCCATTTGGCCTCGCTGGACCCAACTGAGTTTGGCAGAGTGTGAAGCCTTTCGGGTCGCACGACGTCCCGATCTTGTCCGGACCACCCCGAAATGGCGTGTCCGGCTCGCTGGGGTGGACCACCACCCACTATAACTAAATAGATAGATCCATATCTATCCGGGATTTCATAAGAATCCACATCACATTTCTGCCCCATGGGTCGCCATAGGGCCGCCTCATCCAGCTCGGATGCATGACATGTCCAGGCGCCGCACGCGACCGACCAATTGGCCAGCCAACCATCCGCACATAGTTAAGTGACCAAATTCCCTGAGGAACATGGTTCCTAGCTAAAGGGAACCCCATAATCATATTTTAGGGTTCACATCCTCATGGGAGCAGTCAGCATGGCTAGCGGCTCCTCCCGCTGTGCTACGGCCTGAGCTTGCAGCGACTGCCTTCACCGGTGCGTCATCCTCGCATGACGTCGCCCGACCATAGCCCAAATAGTGGTTCCATTTATATACCTCCGAGTCCACACATATGGCCCATTCATCTTTCTATCTACAACTCTGGCCTCCGTGGGGGGGGGGGGGGTGGCCTTCCTGATGAAGGGCTGAAATCCTCTTTTCCCCCATTTTGAAAACATGAATAACGGACAAGTGGAGGGGTTCAAGCCCTGTTTGAGTTGGTTATTCCCTCCATGTTAGAATTTCAAAATATTGGGACTTTTAGGGATGATTTTATATCAAAATAAATTATTAAATCCTAATACAAAAGTCCCCTGAGAAAAAGGCACCCTCTCGCATTAACGAGCGATCCGTAGGTGAACCAGTTTGTGTGTTGAACCGCTTTCACCTCTCTCCAATCATGTTCCTCTTCGATGCCATTATAGGTTCTCTGGTGTTTTACATTATTCATGAAATATATTTCATGGAATATGATCATCAAGAAATTTCTATGGATTAACTCTCATTTCTCCAACGCATTAACCTATTAAAATAAAAACATGTCACAACGTTTTTGTTATACTATGTCATTGTGTCATAACATTGATTAATTTACAAAACAATGGATCTGTAACTCTCCATTTACTACGTCATTATGGTACATATTTACGAGCCAATAATGATCTTCTTTTAATTTCTCTCATCATATCACTATAGTGAAACATTCCGCTCACCAATGGTTTCCAAAAATTAAATAAAATATCTTTTATGTTAATTTATATTTTTCCAAAAAGACCAAAAATTATCCTTCCCGTCCATCCCTCACTAGTTGAAGTTATGTTCTATTCTAGAAGAATCCTATTTTTCTAATTTCATATATTCCCACATATTATTGATCTAGCACTAGTAAAAAAGTTTAAAAATCCCACTAACATATTTACTTAATCGAACTTAATTTTGTTTTCCAAATTCTATATTGTGATCACCAGGTCTCGAATTCACATGTCATCAAAGCATCTTGTCACAAAATAATTCCCAAAAATTTTATAAAAAATTATATATAAATTCTGGGACATTACATATTTTATGTTTTGGGTATGTAAAACATGTTTTTGATGTAAATGGTATATTTTAAACTAAAAAAATAGACTTTGAGTTGTACCAAGTACCTAGGTGTCAAAATAATATTTAGTCAACTACTACATGTTAAAAATAACATGTAGATCATTCTACAAAAAATATCAAGACTATAAATGGTTATTTTAATATTATGAGTTATTAAAACATGATTTTAACAAAAATTTTATTTTTAAATTGAAAACATGCACATTGACAAGTATTTGGAACATTATGTGTCAGATTAAAATGTAGTTTATTCCTATATTTCGAAATATATATATAGATCATTTCTTAAAATATCAATAAAAGTTATGTGTTTTGATCAATTTTCAGTGATTAAGACATTTTATGACTAAAATATCTTTTTTAAACTAATAATAGGACACCGAGTTATAATAGCAACACCATGTGTGAGATTTATATGTGGCTGATTACTATATGCTACAAAGGATGTATGGTTCATTTTCCCAAAGTTTTAAGACCGTGGGCATGTTTCCTCATTGTTTTGAGTGAGTGATAGATTTTTTTGAACTTAAATATCACTTATAAACATGAATAATGAACTCTTAGACATACTAATAACACCAGGTTCCATGTTTACCTTTTCTTGATTTATACATGTTAGAAATGATTTTTAAATTTTTTTTCTTAAATTATAACAAAAATAAATGTTTCATTTCATATTTTTTAGTGAGTGATGGGTGTTTTAAACAAAAATTTATCTTGTAAATAAAATCATGCACATTCATTCATACTGACACATTATGTGTCCGATTGATGTGAGGATGATTCAAACACATGAAATTTTAGTTGTGGACCATTTTTGTAACGTATCATGACATCCCAAGTGAATTTATCTATATTGATAATATGTCATATGTTTTGGAATAAAATGAAACATGTACAAAAAACAAAATGTAAGTAATACCACACATATCGTGTATTATATTAAAACATAGTTGATTCCTAAAACTAAAAATTGAATTATGAATATTTTTCTATCATATCTAAAAAATTCGTGTGAATGTTCGTTATTTTCATTGAGTTGTGCTTATTTTGAACAAAATATTATTCTTTTAAATGGATAATATTATCATTGTGTCATAAAATGAAAATTCGCATATGATAGACATGTGGTTGATTCAATGATATTAAAAATGACTTCAAGATTAGTTTTGAAAATTATTATTAATATATGATTCTATTTTATCATATTTGAGAATGTGAAACTTGATTTTTTTAATAGGATATTATAAACCAAAATCATGTGCTTCATTATATACCAAGTACTCTTAATATTGAATTAATCTGTATTCAATTATTATAATTCAAAAATTACATAGTTACCATTTAAATAAAATATCAAAATAGTCAATGTGTGATGGCTCTATTTCCACAAAGTGTCAAATGTTTTTAACTAAAAGGTCATTTTTAGGCTAAAATCATGCACATCAAGTCATACCAAACATACCATATGTTAGATATTCATGTGGTTTACTCCTACATGAGTACAATTGTATATGGATACTTTTAATAAAATATCAATACAATCGAGTGTATTTTCTCTATTTCTGGTGAGAAACACACGTTTTTATCTAAAATTACATTTTAACTAAAAAGTTATAATTCACATCCTACCGGGCACACTGACTGTTATATTGGTATGGTGTTTGTTATTATATTTAAAAAATAATATACCTCTCATTTCTCTAAAATATAAATACCCATCAAGTGTATCTCCTATACTCTAGTAGCCTAGAGATTGTAGTTATTTTACAATATTTGAACAATGTAAAAGGGATAATATCTTGAATAACAGAATAGTTTAGTTTTCTTGGGAGACTATATATATACATGATTCTCACATTATATATAAAGAGAGGAAATATAATAAAATAATTCATATTATATATATATTATTTATTCTATAAAATCATTGATTTCATTTATATATTTCTTTTGGTATTATTGGGAACAAAAAACATAATTGTGGGCGATATCAGATTATCATTAAGAGAAATCATACAATAGAAGCTACAATAAAATTAATGAAACAAAAATAACATGGCTTGAGTAAACAATAATAAAATATTTCATTAAAATATTTTCATGAAAGGAAACTAAATCCATAGATATTATAACGACCCATACTTTACATACATTGTTAATACTTCGAAATTGAAGCACACTTATTACAACATATGACAAAACCACAAAGGACCGTATAGGTATAGTGTCTTTAGAAACTGGGAAACATAAACAGCTGGTTCATAAATCTTCTACAGTGTCTCCCATTTATTTCATCATATCTAGGGTCCCTTTTAGCATATTCTACTTAATATCCATCTTCCTGGCCTGGGGAAAAGAAAACATAAAAGGGTGAGCTCAAATGCTCAGCAAGGGCAAATAAAGGAAATAAAAATCATATCATATCTTTTTGAAAATCAAAACCTGCAAAAGAGATCATAATATCTTATCATGGAATAATTCATAGAAGTGAAAATGAGATCCCCATAATCATAACATAAAACTTGAAACTTTGTGGCATGCACACATAATCATGGAAAATCATTTCTTGTTAGTCATGACTCATTGCCAAGACTATCTTAGTGGACAAAGTCCCTTTCTGAACCGAGTTCACTCCTCGTTTCAGTCCTGTATCACTGAACCGAAATAACCTTCCATTCCAGCCATGTCTATCTCATGAGATATAAAATCTTTATCCAATGCATTGGAGGGAGATATAGGTCCCACCCATCTTATAATGAATCCTTTCTTATGTGTGCCACATAATCATAAACCATACATCATAGCGTAACCCATGTAATAAAAATGGAATTCTTAAACAACATGACATCATAAAACAATTCATATAAGATAAAGGAATTCATAAAAATATTTCCATCACAACATAATCAAACCAATGTAATAATAGGGATAAAAACAGAACCCTTTTATTATCTTAGATGGAAAATAATTTTGATAAAATACTTGAAATCCATTCTTGAGGAAAATATCCTTTCTACTTCAAAAACATTTTCCTTTCTTAACATGTCTTACAATTTAAAACTAAAAGATGTTGATTAAAAATAAACTTGAAAACTTATAAAGGAAGATTCTTGTAAATATGCTTTTAAAAATCCATTCATGCCGTATAAGTTAAAAAAAACATTCTTCGTACTTTTGTCGGAAAAGTCAAAAAGTACCTCGTACGACAAAAGATTCCTTTCATACATATTACTAAAAACTCACCGAAGGGTAAAAATGGATTTAAACAATTGTAGGTGGATTGAAATAATATTACATATTGATGAAACATGGATGTGGATGATAAAATACACCCCAGTGAATACTTACGAATAAACAATCTCGGATAAAAATGAGATTGTGATATTTCCCTTACCTTAGGTCCGATTTGCTTTGTTTGTGTCCAAAGCTCCTGTATAATGGTTTAAATAATGTTATTGACTTATTCCAGAATCATACATGTTGATATGATATCATATATGGTCATATTATTAGCTTCTTGTTAGTAATATTTCATTGTTACTTGTTACTCGGGTCTTTATAACTTTTTGTTCTTATGCGTGTTTTGTCGAATAAATTCTTATTCTTATCTTTAGGTTATAGATAATTCATTTCCAAAATGGTATTAGTGTAGTATATACCATATTCATTCATTCAATTCATTTATATAATCATTATGAAATGAAGATCATGTAGAACGAGTCGCATCACATCGTGGAGACGGTATTCCGTACGTACGCACGAGTGATGATATCGTTCCTATGATCGTGGAATTGTATTGGAGTATATATATATTATTTCAGTATCAATATTACTTCATAATAATCATATATAGTTACTCATTACACCATTATACCCATCCTTGTAAGGTGATGGTGGAAAATAGATTACACCACGGCGTGGAGACGGTATTCCGTAAGTACGCACGCACGGTGATTTCATTTTTCCGTAGGATGGATAGAAGGTGAATTAGGGTTGTTTCATATTTATAATAACATATCAGTATGTAATTAATACTGATGTTATTACTTTATCATGAAACAACTAAAGAAGAAGAAGTTGAAGAAGAAAGAAATTGAAAAGATCGGTAATGGATATTACCTCTTCTTTGGAACGCCTCTTTGAATCCTCCACTTAAGGAACTAAGATTGGTCTTTGGAGAAGACCAGGACCTCTAGGATTATTCTAGGGAAGTGGAGAGGAGAAAATGGCAGGGTTTGGCCGAGCTTGAGTGCTCAATTTGGTGTGAGGAGGAGGGGGAGGAGGTGCCCTTTTATAAGGGAGGAGAGGGGCACCTTAGGAATATCTCAAAATATTATTTTATATTAAAGTCAAAATCGGTTTATAATGGTTCCAAAGGGTCTTATTTCGAAGATAAAGTGGGGATGGGTCGAAATCCTATCAACCAATAGGATTTAGACAAGTTTAGGGTATTATTTTAACCTTATCAATTAGATTTAACTCTAAGTTAATTAATTTAACTTTTACCGTGTCTTTTTGTTTTCTTTCACTATATGGTTAATACACTTACTATAACATGCCAAACGAACCCCAAATTGTTTATTATTAATATATATATCCTTATCTAAGTCATTTGGCCCAACCATAGATTTGTAAGAATAAAATAACAATTAATAATATAATATTTGATTTAAAAACTATTTTGTGTCAATTTTGACACTATTTGATATATGATTTTTGTGAAAGTCATAACAGAATTATATGTTCGAACAAAGTTGATTAAATCAACACTAATATATCATAGTAACCTATAAAATTAGTGGAATTCATAAAAAGTCTCAAATTACATTTATTTTGGTGTTTATAACATCAATTATGTCAATATTTCATTAATACGATAATTACTGCATCATCATTGTGTCATAAATAAATTAAATTATTTAATGTCTAAAAATTACAAATAAAATACCATTATGTAGGAAATATTTTTAGCTTTCTAATAAATATTTATAGTCGAATTTATCTTATGTATAACCCCATATTAAAAATGATTTACTTATTAAACTTTGATTTTAACTATTTTAACCCTTCTTTAAATAAATTAATAATAAATGTCCTAATCTAATCCAAGTGGGCCTAAATGGTCATATTTTATTCCTAAGTTTGTTTTCGGTCGAATTACACTTGTCCAACAGAATTAGGACATGTGTTAGGGTAATATTGATATCATATTTACCCTTAGTTACCCTATTTACTATTAACTGCGGTAAAAATAGTAAAAAGTTACTATTCACCAAAAAATTATTTTTATCTCATTGAACCACATTTTACTTACTGATATCAACCGTGTCTGTCGGATTTTTGAAATTCCATTCACAGAAGCGGTAAAATTAAGTTTTATGCAAAATTCAGTTTTTAACCTACCACTTAGTGGTTTCACTATTCATCAAAAATTGAAAGTTTTCAGAAAAATACCAAAATTTCAACCTAGGCTAATTTTGATATTCTGAGTCCAAAAATGAAGTCCATTGTGAAAAATAAAATTTATAAAATTTCAAAAAGTGGTTATTACTATTCATAACGGCTAGTTTTAATAGCATATTGTTGTTTAGTGAAACTCGGTATTGCGTACGACGCAAGCTATCGAGGAAGGTCGCGATTGCGTGTAAAGCAAGCCAAGCAAGTGTTGTGTAGAAAAAGATCCCTTTGATGATTTATATAACATAAAAGTCTCGGGTGTTACATTCTACCCCCCTTAAAAAGAATTTCGCCCTCGAAATTCGTCACTTTGCAACAAACAGATGAGGATAATTCTCCCTCATCATATCCTCAAGCTCCCATGTAGATTCTTCAAGTTGGTGGTTTCTCCATAAAACTTTCACCAAGCGAGTGGTCTTGTTTCGTAGGACTTTTTCGCTACGATCCAGAATCTCTATCGGCTGTTCTTCATAAGAAAGATCTTGCTCCAGCGGTACAACTTATGAGCTGAGTACATGTGAAGGATCTGGTATGTACTTTCTCAGGAGAGATACATGGAACACATCGTGAACTTGATAGAGATTCGGTGGAAGCGCCAATCGGTAATCTACCTTCCCAACACGATCCAGTATTTCAAAAGGACCGATATATCTAGGGCTCAACTTCCCCTTCTTTCCAAATCTCATAACCCTCTTCCAGGGAGATATTCGTAAGAACACTTTATCGCCCACTTCAAACTCTAGGTCTTTTCTTCGGTTGTCGGCATAACTTTTCTGTCGACTCTGAGCTGCTCTTATGTGTTGTTGAATAGATCTATCCTTTTCTGCCATTTCATCAACGAGATCAGGTCCTAATAGCTTTCTTTCCCCAACTTCATCCCAGCAAGTTGGAGTCCTGCATTTCTTTCCATAGAGAGCTTCATAAGGAGCCATCTGAATACTGGAGTGAAAGCTATTATTATAAGAAAATTCCACCAAAGGTAGGTGTTGATCCCAACCTCCTTTGAAATCCATAGAGAAATCTCTCAACATATCTTCTAGGGTTTGAATTGTTCTATCAGACTAACCGTCTGTCTGGGGATGATAAGCAGTGCTGAAACTCAACTCTGTATCCAGAGTATGCTGAAGACTTCGCCAGAACTTCGAGGTAAATCTCGGATCTCGATCAGATATAATAGAAAGTGGTACTCCATGCAATCTTACCACTTCCTTTACATATATCCTGGCAAGCTGATCTAGAGAGAAATGCTCTCTAATAGGAATGAAGTGTGCAGACTTTGTAAGACGATCAACTATGACCCAGATAGCATTATTGCCTTTGGATGTTTTAGGAAGTCCTGTGACAAAGTCCATAGTGATGTTTTCCCATTTCCATTCGGGTATGGGTAATGGTTGTAACATCCCCTTAGACTTCTGTCTCTCAGCTTTAACTTGTTGACAAACCAAGCATCGAGAGACATATTCAGCAACATCTCTTTTCATGCCATCCCACCAGAAGTACTCTTTCAGGTCCCTATACATCTTCGTGCTTCCAGGATGAATAGAGAATGATGAACTATGAGCCTCATCCAGCAGCTCATTCTTTAATTCGGGGATGGGAGGAACAAAAACCCGATTCCTGAACTTTATTATCCCATCACAATCAAGGTTGAATTCAGGAACATTTCTCACCTTCTTTTGTAACTCGGCATCTTCTTTCTGTGCCTCTTTAATCTTCACATGTATAGATGGTTGAACATTCATTTGAGAAACATAAGATTTTTCCCCTTCCATTATAATTCCAAGATCTATCCTTTTTAAATCCATAAATATTAGATCTTTTGTGATCCTCATCATGGATAAACTAGCATGGTCTTGTCGACTTAATGCATCTGCCACCTTGTTTGCTTTCCCAGGGTGGTAATGGATTGAGCAGTCATAATCCTTAATCAGCTCCAACCATCTTCTTTGATGCATATTCAACTCCTTTTGTGTGAAAATATACTTTAAACTTTTATGATCCGTATAAATATCACACCTTTCACCATAAAGGTAATGCCTCCAAATCTTTAATGCAAAGATTACCGCAGCCAACTCCAAATCATGTGTTGGGTAATTTTGCTCATGGATTTTCAACTGTCGTAGGACATAAGATATCACCATATCATTTTGCATAAGAACATACCCCAATCCCTTCTTGGATGCATCACTGTAGATCACAAACCTTTCTCCACTACAAGGCAGTGTGAGCACAGGTGCACTGGATAACCTTCTTTTCAACTCCTTGAAATTCTCTTCACATTCCTCTGTCCAGACAAACTTAACTCCTTTCCGAGTCAACTTGGTGATTGGATTAGATAATCGTGAAAAATCTTTTACAAAACGTCGATAATATCCAGCCAAACCAAGAAAACTTCGGATCTCAGTTACTGTTGTTGGTCCTGACCATCTTTCGATAACCTCTGTTTTTGCTGGATCCACAGATATCCCCTCTTTTGAGATTATGTGACCCAAAAATGCAACTTTTTGAAGCCAAAATTCACACTTGGTAAATTTGGCATAAAGCTTCTCCTTTCTCAGGGTCTTCAATATAATTCTCAAGTGATCTTCATGCTCTTCCTTGCTCTTTGAATAGACAAGAATATCATCTATAAAGACTACCACAAATTGATCAAGATAGTCTCTAAAGACTCTATTAATTAGATCCATGAAGATAGCAGGGGCATTAGTAAGACCAAATGGCATCACTATAAATTCATAGTGTCCATACCTTGTACGGAAAGCCGTCTTTGGTATATCCTCCCTTTTGACCCTTAATTGATGATACCCTGAACGAAGATCAATCTTGGAAAAGTATTGAGCTCCGCGTAGTTGGTCAAATAAGTCATCAATGCGTGGGAGAGGATATTTGTTCTTGATAGTGATCTTGTTAAGCTCTCGATAATCAATGCAGAGTCTCATTGATCCATATTTCTTCTTAACAAATAGAACAGGTGCTCCCCAAGGTGACGCACTAGGGCGTATGAATCCCTTATCAAGATTCTCTTGGAGTTGCTTCTTCAATTCCTGCAACTCAATTGGGGCCATTCTATAAGGTGTCTTTGAAATAGGCAAAGCACCCGGTACGAGTTCTATTGAAAACTCAACTTCACGATTTGGTGGAAGACCCGGAAATTCCTCCGGAAAGACATCATCAAACTCCCGTACAATGGGCATATTCTTAATCATGAGTTTCTCACCAACAATTTGAGATAAATAACCTTCATTTAGTGGAATCAATAACCATAAGATGGAAGAAATTTCCACTGGATGGTTATGTTCATCCTTGCATTGATAAACGATCGTAGATTGATCTGGAATATGAAATGTGACTTCCCTTCTTTGGCAATTGATATGAGATCCATGTAGAGAAAGCCAATCCATGCCAAGAATCACATCAAATTCCACTAAAGGAAGGATCACAAGATTTGCAGGAAGCACTTTCCCACAAACTTCGATCGGAGAAGAATTATAAACTTTTGATGCGATTGACGTGCCATTAGGTGTTGTCACAGCTAACTCAACATCTAATTGTTGAGGTAATACGGTGATACCCTTAGAAAAGTCTTCATAAATAAAAGAGTGGGTGGATCCAGAATCAAATAAAACATTTGCTACTTTAGAGTGGATGGTAAGTGTACCTTTCACCACATCGTTATCGTACTCCACATCGCTGATAGAAATTGAATGTGACTTTCCTTTGTCTTTAGCCTTAAGAGTTTGTTGACGTCGACCATCATCATCAACCCTTGTATTTGGGCATTGATTGGCATAATGCCCAATCTCCTTACACTTGAAACATTGAAGTGTAGTAGGTTCATTCTGTGTATCCCTTCCTTTGTTTGCGTCATTAGACATCTTCTTCCCATTATCACGGCATTCAAATGCCCGATGACCTTCTTTTCCACATTTAAAACATTTACTTGTCCCTTTAAGAAAACTCCCTCCATGTTTCTTTCCACACTTTGAGCATAAGGAAAAGCTCATCTTCTTTTCCGTGTGCTCTTTAGATTTTTCTTTGAATTCCATCTTCCTCTTCTTATCAAACCCATGTGACTGATGGGTTACTCCAATCTCCATCTCGACTTTGAGAGCACATCGAACGATTTCCTCATAGCTATTGAAGTCCCTTATGTCTAACGCCCTTCGAAGACTTGGTTTTAAGCCACTAAAGAATCGATCGATCTTACTCTCAGGTTGGATAATAATACCAGAAGCGTACCTTGCAAGTCTGGTAAAATTTGCTTCATAGGTACCAACAGATTCATCATCCCTTTGCTTCAGTTCAAGAAACTCTTTCTCCATCTTTGTTCGGAGAATACGAGGGAAGTACTTATTGAAAAATAAGTTCTTGAACTCGTCCCATTCCATAGACTCAATTTCATCCCTTTGCCTCGTATTCTTAACAAGATTCCACCATTGATCCGCATCTCCTTCCAAACGATACACTACTAGGATGACTTTATCATGCTCAGAACATTGAAGAACTGAAAATATCTTTTCAGTAGTACTAATCCATTGTTCAGCAACTAATGGATCAGTAGACCCGCTGAAAGAAGGTGGACGCTGCCTCATGAAGGATTCAACAGAATGTTGCTCCCTCCTTTGTTCGTTTGGAAATCCTACATGATTCATAGCTTGAGAAAGTTGTGTGAGCATGGCTACAAGATTTTGCATTCCATCTCCCATATCGTTTGGTTGCTCAGGGGGAAAATCATTGCATTTCCCATCGCATTCCGCATTAACACGGTTCCTTCGGGTTCCAGCCATTGACTAAAACCAAGAAGAATAGTGTGAGCAACACTAATTATAATAGGAAACTACATAATTCAAGAATAAAATTTTCATGCTTAAGGTCTTATCCTAGGTTATTCAAGGCCATTTCTAAAACACTAAGATTGTGTTCTACGCTTAGACTTATCCTTAGGGTTCTTACTAAGGCTTTCACATCGTAGTTTCCAAAGGTTGACTATACCTTTCCTCTGATACCAACTATAACGACCCATACTTTACATACATTGTTAATACTTCGAAATTGAATCACACTTATTACAACATATGACAAAACCACAAAGGACTGTATAGGTATAGTGTCTTTAGAAACTGGGAAACATAAACAACTGGTTCATAAATCTTCTACAGTGTCTCCCATTTATTTCATCATATCTAGGGTCCCTTTTAGCATATTCTACTTAATATCCATCTTCCTGACCTGGGGAAAAGAAAACATAAAAGGGTGAGCTCAAATGCTCAGCAAGGGCAAATAAAGGAAATAAAAATCATATCATATCTTTTTGAAAATCAAAACCTGCAAAAGAGATCATAATATCTTATCATGGAATAATTCATAGAAGTGAAAATGAGATCCCCATAATCATAACATAAAACTTGAAACTTTGTGGCATGCACACATAATCATGGAAAATCATTTCTTGTTAGTCATGACTCATTGCCAAGACTATCTTAGTGGACAAAGTCCCTTTCTGAACCGAGTTCACTCCTCGTTTCAGTCCTGTATCACTGAACCGAAATAACCTTCCGTTCCAGCCATGTCTATCTCATGAGATATAAAATCTTTACCCAATGCATTGGAGGGAGATATAGGTCCCACCCATCTTATAATGAATCCTTTCTTATGTGTGCCACATAATCATAAACCATACATCATAGCGTAACCCATGTAATAAAAATGGAATTCTTAAACAACATGACATCATAAAACAATTCATATAAGATAAAGGAATTCATAAAAATATTTCCATCACAACATAATCAAACCAATGTAATAATAGGGATAAAAACAGAACCCTTTTATTATCTTAGATGGAAAATAATTTTGATAAAATACTTGAAATCCATTCTTGAGGAAAATATCCATTCTACTTCAAAAACATTTTCCTTTCTTAACATGTCTTACAATTTAAAACTAAAAGAAGTTGATTAAAAATAAACATGAAAACTTATAAAGGAATATTCTTGGAAATATGGTTTTAAAAATCCATTCATGCCGTATAAGTTAAAAAAAACATTCTTCGTACTTTTGTCGGAAAAGTCAAAAAGTACCTCGTACGACAAAAGATTCCTTTCATACATATTACTAAAAACTCACCGAAGGGTAAAAATGGATTTAAACAATTGTAGGTGGATGGAAATAATATTACATATTGATGAAACACGGATGTGGATGATAAAATACACCCCAGTGAATACTTACGAATAAACAATCTCGGATAAAAATGAGATTGTGATATTTCCCTTACCTTAGGTCCGATTTGCTTTGTTCATGTCCGAAGCTCCTATATAATGGTTTAAATAATGTTATTGACTTATTCCAGAATCATACATATTGATATGATATCATATATGGTCATATTATTAGCTTCTTGTTAGTAATATTTCATTGTTACTTGTTACTCGGGTCTTTATAACTTTTTGTTCTTATGCGTGTTTTGTCGAATAAATTCTTATTATTATCTTTAGGTTATAGATAATTCATTTCCATAATGGTATTAGTGTAGTATATACCATATTCATTCATTCAATTCATTTATATAATCATTATGAAATGAAGATCATGTAGAACGAGTCGCATCACATCGTGGAGACGGTATTCCGTACGTACGCACGAGTGATGATATCGTTCCTATGATCGTGGAATTGTATTGGAGTATATATATATTATTTCAGTATCAATATTACTTTATAATAATCATATATAGTTACTCATTACACCATTATACCCATCCTTGTAAGGTGATGGTGGAAAATAGATTACACCACGGCGTGGAGACGGTATTCCGTACGTACGCACGCGCGGTGATTTCATTTTTCCGTAGGATGGATAGAAGGTGAATTAGGGTTGTTTCATATTTATAATAACATATCAGTATGTAATTAATACTGATGTTATTACTTTATCATGAAAAAACTAAAGAAGAAGAAGTTGAAGAAGAAAAAAATTGAAAAGATCGGTAATGGATATTACCTCTTCTTTGGAACGCCTCTTTGAATCCTCCACTTAAGGAACTAAGATTGGTCTTTGGAGAAGACCAGGACCTCTAGGATTATTCTAGGGAAGTTGAGAGGAGAAAATGGCAGGGGTTGGCCGAGCTTGAGTGCTCAATTTGGTGTGAGGAGGAGGGGGAGGAGGTGCCCTTTTATAAGGGAGGAGAGGGGCACCTTAGGAATATCTCAAAATATTATTTTATATTAAAGTCAAAATCGGTTTATAATGGTTCCAAAGGGTCTTATTTCGAAGATAAAGTGGGGATGGGTCGAAATACTATCATCCAATAGGATTTAGACAAGTTTAGGGTATTATTTTAACCTTATCAATTAGATTTAACTCTAAGTTAATTAATTTAACTTTTACCGTGTCTTTTTGTTTTCATTCACTATATGGTTAATACACTTACTATAACATGCCAAACGAACCCCAAATTGTTTATTATTAATATATATATCCTTATCTAAGTCATTTGGCCGAACCTTAGATTTTTAGGAATAAAATAACAATTAATAATATAATATTTGATTTAAAAACTATTTTGTGTCAATTTTGACACTATTTGATATATGATTTTTGTGAAAGTCATAACAGAATTATATGTTAGAACCAAGTTGATTAAATCAACAATAATATATCATAGTAACCTAGAAAATTACTGGAATTCATAAAAAGTCTCAAATTACATTTATTTTGGTGTTTATAACATCAATTATGTCAATATTTCATTAATAAGATAATTACTGCATCATCATTGTGTCATAAATAAATTAAATTATTTAATGTCTAAAAATTACAAATAAAATACCATTATGTAGGAAATATTTTTAGCTTTCTAATGAATATTTATAGTAGAATTTATCTTATGTATAACCCCATATTAAAAATGATTTACTTATTAAACATTGATTTTAACTATTTTAACCCTTCTTTAAATAAATTAATAATAAATGTCCTAATCTAATCCAAGTGGGCCTAAATGGTCATATTTTATTCCTAAGTTTGTTTTTGGTCGAATTACACTTGTCCAATAGAATTAGGACACGTGTTAGGGTAATATTGATATCATATTTACCCTTAGTTACCCTATTTACTATTAATCGCGGTAAAAATAGTAAAAAGTTAATATTCATCAAAAAATTATTTTTATCTCATTGAACCACATTTTACTTACTGATATCAACCGTGTCTGTCAGATTTTTGAAATTCCATTCACAGAAGCGGTAAAATTAAGTTTTATGCAAAATTCAGTTTTTAACCTACCACTTAGTGGTTTCACTATTCATCAAAAATTGAAAGTTTTCAGAAAAATACGAAAATTTCACCCTAGGCTAATTTTGATATTCTGAGTCCAAAAATGAAGTCCATTTTGAAAAATAAAATTTATAAAATTTCAAAAAGTGGTTATTACTATTCATAACGGCTAGTTTTAATAGCATATTGTTGTTTAGTGAAACTCGGTATTGCGTACGACGCAAGCTATCGAGGAAGGTCGCGATTGCGTGTAAAGCAAGCCAAGCAAGTGTTGTGTAGAAAAAGATCCCTTTGATGATTTATATAACATAAAAGTCTCGGGTGTTACAGATATCATAAAAACCTAAATTAAAAACATGGAAGTAAATATTGATTTTTATAATGATAGAATTCAATAAACTAGAAATCATAATCTTAACATTGAGGTATAATTTCCTGGAAACATGTGAAAATAGGAAAATCACATACTAAAAAACCAAAATAGTTTTTACATGAGACCTATGGAAGTATAATTGGGCTGTAATAGGACCAAACAGTAACTTAGTAAGTCTGATAAATTCTCTATATTAAATGGGTGTAACATAATAAATGAATGATATTTTATTGAAATGATATAATAAAAAATGATAATAATTACAAAATCAAAAAACACAATCATCATACATCCAGAGTAATATGGATAGTAGTATAAAATTATTACATCGGTAATAAAGGATAATATTCAACAATGATAATTGACATAGCTAAAAATAATTTAAAAGATCAAAAGAATAATTATTGATGAAAATAAAAATTTTATTAGGAGAAAACTTATTCAAAATATAAAAACATACCAAATATAAACGAATAATTTTATTTTAAATTATTAATTTAAACTTGAAAATAATATTTCAAATAATTGTGCAGTTATGACGTTGGGGAATTTTGTTCGTTCGTTATAAATTAAAAGAAAACATTCATTTCATGATTTTGTAAAAAATTAAAAAAAAACATGGTTATAAATTTTAATAATTAACAATGGTATTATATTATAAACATTATTTAAAACATATATTGGAAAATGTGGATATGTAAGAAAAATATTCCCAATCGAGTAGAAAAAAAATTCAGGTTTCCTTAACAACATTATTTTCAAATCATGCGTAATTAAAGGGAGTAAAATTGAAGTAAAATATATAATTTTTATAAATGACCATATTATGATAAAAAATATTTTTATTTATTTTATAAATATAGCATAATTCCCTAATTAAGTCTTATTTATAAAAAATCCAAAATAATGATGAGATTGTGAAATAAACAATTATTTCAAGTATATTAATCTTTGTATATACTTTTAGACTCCATTACAATAAATTTAAATTCATTTTACCTATAATTTAAAATAAAATAAATAATTATATCAAAAAATATTATCCCCTTATAAATCATCAATACTTGAATATTAATATTTCATTATTAAAACCATTATTTTGGAGCGATAACTGTTTCATTTCTGACGTATGTTTTGGTTTGGTAGTTTCATTACCCTATTATTTATCATTTTTCAATCACATATAATATACTATTATTGATATAAATATCATATATATTAATTATAAACATATTTGGAATCATTATTTAATCTTAATGATATAAAAATGAATTAATCTATTCATGGAGAAAGTAGGCTATACATATGCATCAACCGTACATCCACATTTAAAAATCTTGAAAGAATGAAAGGAAAATAATAATTCACCATTATAGAATAATTATTATATCATATATATCATATATATTTTTAAAATCTATCCTTTTTAACTTCCAATTATATCATAAATTTAAAATGAATCACATCATTTTGTGGAGCTGGTAGTCTACATGTATGAAAAAGTAACATTATCAATTTCCAAAGGATTGGAATATTAGAAGGTTGTTATGATATTATAATTTTAAAAATAATTATGTCAAAATTATCATATATAATAATTAGTTACATATTTATAACTATCCATGTAATGTGGTTAGGAAAAATGGATTACACTACTATGTGGAGACGGTAAGCTATATCTACACATGAGAAATGTTTTTCGCTTTTCATATGATGGAAATGAGATAGAAAATGGTTTTTCCAAAATAAATATAACATCGAATTATATTTATTATATTATATTTATTATTATATTTTATCTACAACATATTAATATAATTTATTATAATAAATTAAATTAGAAGCATTGTAAAAATGATTTCATTCTCTTAGATAAATATATTTTGGATCAGATCAGAAAGACCCCAGGAATGGTATTATAGAAATAACAAAATGAACTTGGAAGTGTATAATTATGTTTTACAGATAATTTTATGGGTTTTCTAAGAAATATGGCTCAATAGTTGTGAATAATTGAGTGGAGGAGGTTCCCTTTTATAATTGAGGTTAGTGGGACACTTGAAACTTATAAATGTTTTAAAATATTATTAATTCAATCACATAGATAAATGATACCCAAATGTATCATATTTAATTTTGATAAATATGATATCAAAATAAAATAGTCTATTGTGGTTTAATCACGTGTTTGTCTAATTTTAACCCCACCCATTTTACATCAACACTACTATGACCCGTTATGGACATAAATGTGATAACCACCACATCATTATTAAATGGTTGGTATTTTACATATAAGGTAAAAATTGAAACATACATTTATATGTAATAAATTCTATTCCATTTTGATCCTAATTTATTTTCATTATTTTATTTATTTTTTATATAATTCTATTAAAAATATTATTCATAAAACATCATTAATGTCATTTTTGAAACTATTAATTTAATTTGATATTAACGACATCATGATAGAATTAAAAAATATATAAAAAGTTAAAACATACATGATATTTTCTATACTAATATAAAATTATTATGGATTAAAAACTCACAAATAATGTTTTTGTATTATATTTATAAATATTTTGATATTATTTTTCTATAGATTTCATAAGAATTGGGTCAATGTTTTGTAAGAATTTTATGTAATTATATTATTACTATAAAATTTAAAAAAATTAATATTATAAAGAAATTATTTGATATTTAATATAATTATTTTTATCTTATTTCATACATTATTTTCACTATGTAAAAATATTATAGATATTAAAATCAAGAGATAGAATTATTGGAATTCTGGTTACTATCAATAATATAAATGTCATGATCAGAGATAATGGCAGAAAAATTCAATAAATTTTAATTTGGGAGGTATATGGTAGAATTTATCCTTTTAAATGAAAATATTTAATGTATTTGAGTGATTTTGAGATATTATTTCATGGATTTAGCCATATATTACCCAATTTAGTTTTTTTGGGATGAAAAATATTAACCATAATATTTATCCATTATATCAAAATAAAATGGACCTATTTACCAAATTATAACCATCAGATTCCAAATATGGAATTAATTTTTGATGTTTAAATTTCCATAATTTTTGAAAATTAAATAAAATATATATATTAAATGCAAAGAAAAAAATTTGTTTCTTACAATAAAACATAAATTATATCAATATCATGAATGTTTTTTCATTTAATTATATTTTTTTAACAAATAGAACAATAAATGGCTTGAAGATAAAAAATGTAATGATTTATTGTAATCTTATAAATTTAAATGACAATATTTGATCAATCAGAATATTTATACTATTCAATAAAAAAGAAATCATTTTAGAAATGTGCCAAAATTTCACCCTAATATAATTTTGATATGTTGGTTTCAATAAAGTATTTATGTTAATCATATTAAATTAATAATATTTTACAATATGAGTTTTAATCAAATTTTAAAATAAAACTATATGTATTATGCTACTATTTCCTTGAAATCATTGTTTTCTATAATTTAATCCTAGGTGTATCATTATTCCCACCATAAAAACATTATAACCTAAAAATTTCCAAAATGGACCTCATGAATATGGTTATGTAGTTCTTCATCATATAATTATTAGTTTACCATGTTTCCTCTTCAATAATTGGATACCTCAATAGTAACAATACAAGTCTTGTGTTTTATTCCTCAACACTTGTTCTCTAGGGTCAAAATTCTTGATAGGTTATCCACAATAATAATATATTTAGTTACAGGCTAACACGTTTTTTAGATGTACATTTTTTTAAGGTTGGGGTTGAAGCCTCACTTTATTATTAATCTAAAGCAAAGAACTCTTTTAAACTGGGAAGAGGAAGAACCATTACATTGCCTGAAGTCCTGGTGGGCATGTATCCCATTACATAGACCGTAGGCCCAATTCCCATTCTGTGAATAGAATTTTTGGAACTAAAATATAATTCATAAATAAATTGGTATATAAAATACCATTATTTTTAGAGAGATTAGGTGTAATTTCTAGATTTTAAGCCTTAAAACTATTTTTTTCTACATTTTACAAAGTTCTGATGTACATGGGGCTCATATTTCTTTTGTTACTAGACTTTATAACACCCTACTATGGAGACACTTTCAGGAAAACATGATCTCCTAATTAAAATTCAACATCAATCCTTCAATTATCGATATTTTTCTTTTTCATTCTTTCAGTGGGTTTAATATCGGTATGAGTAGTCATTACCTTCACCATTTTCTCCCATATATTTCAAATTCTATAGTCATACTTTCGATGAATTCATTTCCTTATGTTATAGTACAATACCCCATTTCTTATAATGATTCATATAATAACATTTTATTTCTTGAATGAAATATATTATTATAGAAAAACACAATTGAAGTTAAATATTGACACCACATCAATTAAAATCCAATTCAAAATGAACAAAAATGCCTTATTCTATATAAATATTACTCTCAGACATCCCATCAGTTTGAGGATGATAGACAGTTCTAAAAATGATGTTGGTGAAATAATAAATATGAATTGTTTTCTGAAATTTTAATGTAAATCTTGGGACATAATCAGAAATAATTTAACGTGGTATAGAATAATGTTTTAATAATTCATTAATATAGATTCTCATACGATTACCAAGAGAAAAATCTTCTCTTATAACAAAAAATGTGCAGACTTTGTGAGAAGATAAACTTTAACCAATATGGTTTCATTTCTTCGTAGATTATTGGGTTATCCAGTGAAAATTGTCCATAATAATATTATTCAATATCCGTATAATAATAGATATTACATACATGGATCATATAGGTTTTTATCTTTTAACCATTACATATTGAAAGACCAATCATTTTGATGCATAATCACTAGTTTCCGGCTGCATATTTTCCCACTAAAAATGTTCCATAAATTCTATATGCATTTTTATGCTATTACAGAGTATAAGGAAATTTGAAAAATGAGAATCATATAATATTTACCTTTTTATATATGGTAAGGAGGAAACACACAACCTGTTTCCAAATTTAAGAACACCGTCTTCATAAACTATGATTTCTAACATCCCATCATTTATACTTTTAATTTTCATCTGAAACTTATCATCATCAGTCTGAAAAATTATTTTATTTTCTAATAAAATGGTTTTATAATCATTTGAAAATAGAGTAATAATAACCCTCCAATAATAATTTACATATCCATTTGTCTAGGCCACTAAATAGATAATCCCTATCAATACACATCATTGTTTTAACTCCATGATATTTTATACTCAAAGAATCATCGACCTTTTTTTCATCTCCACATTTCTAGTGTATCAAGAAATCATAAAACTTTTGTACCTATAACCATCTCCTTTTATTAATGACAATGTATTTCTATGAAAAAAATATATCTTATACACTTATAATTTGTGTATATATGAAATTTTTATCCATTTTAATAATTTCAGCATACATTCAAAGCAAATATAATGAATACTAACTTAGGATCGAGGGTTGAATAGTTTTTTCCATGTATATTTAACATCCATGATCTATAGGTAATAAATTTATCATTTTTATAAGGACTCATCAATTTCCATTAATTAATGAATTAAAATATTTGAAAAATGCATCCCCTTCGGATAGCAGTGTCTACCCTAGCATTTTGACAGACCTCCTACTTAATTCATTAAAGCATTCATTAAATTACTCTATCAATAAAACCATAATCCCCTCCCATGACATCTTGCTTAATTGACATTATTATCATGTAAAATTTTGATGAAAATGTAAATTGTAATCTTATAATCCAAGGAAACAATGTACCTATGATATGTTTTTCAGCATAGGAAATCATTTGAATTCATCTCTCTTTGATGGAATAAAAAATATTGTATACATCTAGAAATTATAGATAAGAAATGTAACTACGTAAATCCATCATTCGAACATGATAAATATTCCATCCATCTTCCTTTCTCTAAGAATCTCAAGAATGGGTTGTTAATAAATCTTATGATAATTATAACTTTTTTATTATAGAATTAGATCATCAATAAATACCTAAATAAAATTATCAATATACTCCTTGAACACTATATTCATCATATCCATAAAAATAGGGGATTCGTTATTCCATCCAAAGGGAATTTCTCTAAACTCAAAATTTCTATACATCAAACCAAATTACATCTTTGGAATATCATCCATCTATACTCACAATTAATGATATCGAGAATGAAGTCGAATCTCTAAAAAATATTGTGATCTTTGAAGTTGATCAAACATGTCATGAATATGATTTTGAGGTTATTTTTTCTTCATGTTATTGTAATTGAGTTCCCAATAATCAATTCACATATTCATATTCGAACCATTCTTTTTTCAAATAGAATAGGAGCTCCCCAATGATAAAAAACATGGGAATATGACTACCTTTTCACAAGGATCCTATATTTGGTTATTTAAATGAACTATATCCATAGAAGATATCATATAGTGAGTCTACGATAAAGGTTATGAATAAGAGATGAGTCTAATAGAAAATAGTACATCATACTTTGGTGGATATACATTTAGTTATTCAAGAAAAACATAAATATTTTTCTTCACAACATGAACATATTCTATCCTTGGTTTACCATTCCCTTGAAAAGGTTGGGCATTCTATTATTCATAATAATTTCACTATGAAGATCAATTGGAGGTGGATCTTGGTATGAGTTAGATGAAGTATCATCCCATATAATGATAATTTATTATATATCTTCATCTTGTATCATAATTTCCTTCTATTGGAAATAATTTTTTTCATTATATTTTGAAACACAATACATACTAAGGGTTATATCAAATTCAATAATAGGTATAATAATGAATTCAAAAAAAATTATCATGTTTATGTTCTAGAATCGGAACTGACAGTAACATAATTTTTGTGGTGAGTCTTCCACTAGGAGTCAGGAATTACAACTGTAACCTCTAATTTCTTAGGAAAAATCTAATATTCATGGCCAACATGGAAGATATAAATGAGTACTAAGATCTAGAGTCAAATAATGATTTATCTTACATTGATGATTTGATAAAGATATATTCCACTAGATCATATGTAACATTAACCATAGTTATCACGAATACATAAACATGGAATTTCTCCCATGGATTATTCTGATCAAAATTCCATTTATGCATTGGAATTTTATTCACACAGTGCCCCATCTACATATAGTTGATGCATTGAACATTAGAATCATCATTTTTACCATTGAAATCATGATCCTGATAGTCCTTCTCCCTACACTTGATGAAAAATCCCATTACCATCAAGCATGTTCCATAATATTTCCTTCACAATTTCTAAAATGATGGAAAATATATATTTCCCTTACACCCTTTTACCATATTATTTTGAGCCCTCATCCTCCCTATTATTATCTTACACTCCTACAGCAATATAAGACATGTATATTTTATTTTATATATTTATTGAACATTACAATATGTCCTCTTATTATGAGATGTTTCGTGATACTTTTTCTCTGTTAATGATTCACTTATACCTTCAATGAAATAGTTAATATTATTATTTTGATTACATATGTACTCTATAATATTACCTATTGACCCTGTAATGTTGCCTTTGTACATAGAAATATTTTCATCTACCTTTTCTCTTAAACTCATGAATTGTTTCTTAATATATGATCTTTTCTCACGAGGAAAATATTTTTTCAATAAATATATGTTAAAATATTTCCACTCAATGTTTGGTATTTCATTTTTATACAAAGCGTTTTGAATGTCAGGAAAAAACTGATATAAACCCCCCTAATATGATAAAATAATGTGAATTTTTATTCATTTTTAGTAATTCCCAATGAAAATATATATTCGTTAAGAAACATATCCATCAATCCCTTATAAATGGATTAATAATCCCAGTAAATGATAGAGGTTGCAGATACATGAAGATGAAAAATATTTGAGCAACATATTCTAGATCTACTTATTGATCCATATGAGCAATGTAATTGGTCATAACATATGTGACATTCACCATAAGTGATATAAAATATTCATCTAATGTTCAAGCAGAAATTCTTGCACCAGTATCACATTCCTAACAATGAGGTAAATCCATCTATTGATTATAGGAATTATTTCAATTTAGATTCATTTTTCTAGTTGAAATTTATAAATTATTGACGACATAATATTATATTATTACATTATGAGCTTCATATAGAAATATATAATCTAATAACTATAAGATTAGTATCTTTAGTAATATACCCAAATCATAAAAATGTTATCAAATATTTCAAAATGGTTCTTAATTAAAATCTGAATTAACGAAATCAAATCCTATGGTTATGTGAAACTAGGTTCGCAGTATGGGAAGGCTCACTATACACAATAATTTTGTCAAATATATATGCAACCCACTTTTTTAGTGTTATTACCCCTAAATTACTTTATTTATAAACCATGTCCACATGTAGTGTCTTGACAGGGATTTTTTTTCTATGTAAACCACAATATGAATACCATATTTAATAATTTTGGATGATATACAATAATGGGAAATTTCCTCATTATTTGTTATAGGTTTATGTTCTCTAATATATATTTTACTAAATAATTTTCACATGGTTTCTACTAAACTTCCAGCAATATCAATTGTAACACCCTAACCCCATTGTCCACAGATTCAGTGATAATTTTACTATATTGTAAAAAATAAAATGGAATCACATCCTAAAGGAATATATATATTAATCATGTTTGAATTCAGATATAGATATTATTCTAATATTATATCAAAAAACATGAAATAGAATACAATAATTCCTATGATAAATTTTTTGTTTCTTCTAGTAAATCCCTGATATGAGTCATAGTTCCATTCATGGTATCCTGGGAATAGAAAAAATAATATATAGTGATCTTATATTCTTATTAGTGGAATGTGTACATCATAATCCATCATAAAATAAATAAAAAACGAATAATATGTATGAGAAAAAAATAATCAAATATTTTAAATTATTGATATAATAAATTGGAGATAAATCCATGGAGAATTTAACAATAAAAACAATCATATTGATAATAATTTGTTTCCTTATCATTGAATTTCTAATTCCTAACATCATATTCCAAGATTCATTGAATTTTTTCAGGACAATATATGTAAATAGGTAAGGTCTATACCAAATAACCAAACTAGTTTGTCTCATATGACATACTAATGCATCAAGAAATTATAATTGGCTCTACCTATCACTTATTTCTAATTAATTCTTCATATTAAAGGGGTGAAACATAATCTATGTAAACATTTATATTGAATATCAATCATATGAAATGATAATATTTTCTCAAATGAATGAACAAACTCATATCCTCTCTAGAGTAATATGGAGAACATTATAATAAGAGTACATAATAGTAAGAAATAATATTCACCATATAATTTTTAAATAGTTGAAAATAATTAACAAAGATAAATGGAATATTTATTGGGAAAAATATGCCTTCATTTTTTAAATGAATTATAGAAAATATAAAAAATTTATAAATATAAGGCAAGTTATTTCTTCGAAAAGTAACATTGAAATATGTAAATACATCATCAAATAAATAAGAAATCACGACCTTGAGAAATCCAATTCATTCCATATAAATTATAAGAAAACATACATTTCACACATTAGTAAAAATGTAAAAAATTTGGTAATTTGGAAAACAAAACAAGACACCTTTTACCAATTGGAAAAAATTAAAACATGAGTAAAAATGAATTTATTAAATAATTTAAAATTTTTAAACAATTATTTATAACATTTTATAAAAAATATGGACATGGAATAAAATGATTACTAATGAATAAATATTTATTTAATTTATTTGACCACTATAAATTGAATAAAATTATTCTGCATTCTTGAGAATAAAAATATTCATTCCATTAATTAATTTTATATATAATTCAGTTGTGAATAAAAAATTCACATAGTGTGAAACCCTCTAGGATTCTTTCTCCTTTTCATTAGGTAGGATTTACTATATTCAAATATTACTATCTAGTAATGGGTCAAGGAACCCATGAGAATGAACCTATTGTCACAATGTTGATAACCACATATGAAAGCTGACTATGTAATATATTCCCTTTTAGTCAATATCTCATCAAGAATGTTTCACATCCATGTAACCAACCTATATGCTCGATACATCATCAATTGAAAAGGAAAAATTATGAACTTTTTAACACCATGTAATTATAATATAATGTGTTGGTTCAATTCCAATCAATGGCCCTATATATCGTCTTCCATAAAGATTTAAGGAGAAAATTATTCCTTAAATTGTCTATTAATTACTTGTCAATCCAAAGACATTGAACATACACTACATCTTCTTGAACATATGTTATCACAGTTTTCCTCAAAAAATCAATGTATGTGACTAATAACATTGTTTGAGGATAATATTAATGTCTAAGGACCATTACATGTATTCATATACAGAAGTATCCAATGACAACAAAATAAGTAGAATTCTTACTGGGTGATTTTTTCTCATAATGCGTTCTTCTAGATATTACAATGTGAGAATTTCATTTGAGTAAATATCAACTAATTATGATTACTTTCACAAAATAGTATATATTCAATATGTCACATCATAATATATTATCCACCAATAGAACTATATTCAGAATATTGTCATATAATTTCAATGTTCTCATCATAATGGGGAATAACAATGACCTTATCAATGTGATAAATACTCTAGGAAATTATTTCATTGATTCCATGTAAAACAATGAACAACATGTAATAATATATTTAATTAATATTGAATACATCAAATATACATGTAGTCAATGTACAATCTGTTATTCCATGGACACCCACTTAAACAAACTCTATAACACAATAATTTGACACATGTATTGATTGATATAACTCAATTTTTATGTTATTAGATTAAAATTATCATTTTTAATTATTTTTTTCCTTTATATGTTTTATTTATTTTATTTTAGTATAGCTAATATATGAATTTTTTTATTGAGGTACAATATTTTTCTCGATCTTGGGTGTATTTCTCAAGAATTTGAAGCATTATCATGATCCGAGGAGAAGTGGTAGAGGTCCAAAGGTATTGAAACATTAAATTTTACTAAATTTTATTTTTCATTCTCATAAATTGGTATAATTATTAGAAAAATTGATAGAAAGATGGATTTTAAAAGCGGTGACAACAATAGTGATTTGTGGTCATGAAGGATATATGTAACACAATTAATGCATATAGAAATAATAGTTGGGGGGTCAGTATTAATTTTATTCAAGGGTATATGTTTTGGGTTATTTTAATACATGTTCATGACTTTTAATTTATGATTTTGAGTAACATATATGTTAATTAAAATTATATATTTAACAGTTATTTCAACCATCATACTCTCTGTTTTGAAAAATATTTTTATGATATGGTTATTACATTAAAAATGGTGTATGAAAGATTTATATTAATTGATTTCTGATATATTCATATGTCCATTAAGGTAGAAGATATATTTCAATGTTTACCCACTTTTATGATCATTGAGATATAGGAATACTACATCAAATATGGTCATCGTCAATAGCCCCAAACAATGGGAAACATGCTCCACCACCTCTACCTCTAGCAAGGTACAATTTCACACACATTTTCAAAGAAGAGTAAACAATCACCCTCCTTTAGACCCGATTGCACATAAGCATCCCCATGATACATGGAGGCTTTGAAAATCGTTGTGTTCTCAAAGAATCTACTTTAGAGAGCAATATGTTCATCATTATGGGGTTTAAAATGGATCTATACATGGACCAAGAATTCATAGATTTCTTACGTAGTGAGTGTTTATTGGGGCCGAAAAGACTTATATTCAGACCACTGGGACACGCGTGGACATCATGTAGGTAATTATAGTGTGTCTTATTATGGTTGAGTGGTGGTTGGTACCATAGTGGAGTCATATTTGATGGTGATAAGTATATAAGCAATAGTGGAAGTTAAGTTGGTTGTGGTAGAGTCGAAATTAAACCTGGTGTTTTTAGAGGAGATGGTTGACGGTTCTATATTGGTGGTCATGCCCTGATCCTACACCTTATATTGTGACTGTATATATACGTGGCTCAAATGCCATCCCATTTTCTTTATTTTTAGATTCAGGGTTCCCCCAAAGCTTTTATGGGTTTCTTGAGTCCTTGAAATTTTAAATTTTTAATGAGAGTACCCATTGTGTCATGCTATGAATTATTGTTATTATTGTGATGGTTTATATTCTTGGATTAATAACATGAAAAAAATGGGGAGCCATGTGAGGCATTATATTTTCTATGTCATAGACATGAGGTCTGATGATCATGGATACAAGAATAAGAAATTGATGATTCAGAACCAAAATATAATGTTGATTATAATTTGGGATTAAATAATCATAAAATTATAATTGGTGACAACAATTATTATAAAACATCATATTAAATGGGATCTTATTTTGGTCCAAATATGAGCGGGTCCTTAACTATAATTAAGGAATTGTTTTAGATAATTTCTCTAATTGGAATTAAGAGATCCTATGGGGAGTGTGATTGGATTTTATTTTGACCCAATGATATCATATAAAAGGAATCGTAAGGAAAAAAATTAAATGAAATTAAGGGTTTATTTTACAAAGACAAAAGTAATTATAAATCTCCCTCAACTACTATATTCTAGTATAATCACCACTAAAAATGGTGAAAAGTGTCATCCACTAAATAGAACATTTATAAATAAAGAAATCATATAAAGAGTGAAATTTATAAATGATTTTTTCAATGCTAATAACGATATGTTTTTAGTGCATTCATTGATGCTAATAAAATGATCCACTACTACTGATACAGGATTTATCAGCACTAAAAATGACCTTCATTAGTTAAAAAGGTGATGATAGAGTAAATAATTTTAGAAGTAGAAATTTTTTATCAAATCTAAAAATTATACTCCTAAAATTCAATTCAATTAGACAAGATTATAGAACTGATAAGTAGTGAATTTATTAGTTCTTTGTTGGTGCAAATAAACAAATTTTTTATCAGCGTTTTTTTAGGAGATAAAATAACACATACAACTATGCAGTATTGAAATTTACAACACATCCTAGGAATAAATATAGAATTTTATTATCTTGAAACTCACATTATAATAAAATGATAAAACACAGTACTCATGCTTACAAAAATTTCTAACAATGGTATGTATAATTACATTTTAATGTACATTTTTTTACAAATATCAAAAAAATCAAAAACAATTTCCTTTATCTTTAGATCCACTTCCAAAAGATCCTTATTTTACTATTAGTATCTATATAAATCCTTTTACTATTATAGAAGAGTGTAAATTTATAAAAAACATTTCAAAATCCTGTAATACTATAATGAAATAAATTAAACCTAAATATTATTCAATGTATTAATAAATACCACTTTTAAACTAAAAACTAATATAATGAGTCATACAATGTTCATTGCTTTTCTAGTTTATTTGATGCTAATTAATACATGTTATAGATGTCTGATGGATTAATGCACCAAACATTTAGTACAATCAGAGTTTTTTTACTATTTTTTTTGAATCATGTTTTGAACTAACATGCCACATTTAATAAAAAACATTCACTTTTAGTTATGTCATATGCACTATGAGTCATATTTACATTCAATTGATTCAAAAAATAAATATAGAGTTAGGAATTATTTTCTAAAAGTATCAAGATAATTATAGAGTGTTTTGTTTTTTTAAATGAGTGTCACATGTTTTTAATTAAAATTATTATTTTAAAATAAAAATACTCACTTTATGTCATAACGAGAGGACTATGTGTCTGATTGATGTGTGATTTTTTTTTTAAATTTTAAAATGACTTTTGTATTGATGTGCTAATGTATCAACAAAAATAATGTTTTCTCAGTCTAGTGAAAAAGGATTTTCATGTCATTATTTTTGGTTTTCAACATCACTTAACATGAAATGATATTGCATGTTACACTATGAATTGGTTTATATTATCAGTTATTTTTTAACTATGTTATAATGTTTTTAATTTAATTTTCTAAAAAATAGTATAGTAACACATATATAATTTTATAATAATTTAACTCACCATCATGATAGTCATTATAAAATGGATGGGAAATATTCCATGTAATACAAATAGAAATTTTTGTGGTATAATGAAGTTACAATCAAGAGAATTATTTCCTATCAACTTCAATTCTTTTAGTGACACAAAAGTATTTATGTTTCATGAATAACCTTATGGAACCTTGATACCATGGAGATAATGATTTAATTTTTTCCCTCCTAGATAATGTTTCAAAATATTGAGGTAGGCATTCTTGACTTCCATTAGTGGGATATAACTCTAAATGAATTCCAATATAGATTATTTCTAAACATTAATTGAACCAATCATTAGTCGTTCGTTAAAAATATAATGATATTCTAATCTAACTACCAAAAATATTATTCTCGACATTCAATAAATCAATGTTATGTTTGATGACATGATATCTCCAATATGGAAGATCGAAAAATATATATATATCCATAAAAATATTTCTATTATTACCATATTTTTAGGTATTTATGAACGTAACAGTAATTTTTTTCTCCATTTCAATGTTTTCGACAATATAAAATGGTTTTTAGGAATAAAACATTTATTTGAGATTTTAAATTTATTTTTATCATTAATAATAGTGATCCATAGTTAAATACCACCACTACTCTATGTATAATATTTTATTTCATATTTTATTTGATAATATAAAGTCTATTGCTCAAAAATTGGACATGATTTATGCCCTTTAACATTGTATCTTGAAATTTTTTTATATTCTAGTAATTCATTTATAATGAATATAATATTTATATATGAGTGAAAATATTCCATTTTATAGGAATCATACGCTATAATAACTCCCCCAATAAATGATTCAAATACTCAATTAAAATTGATAAGAAAGGATCAATATAATTTCCAAACTATTTTGGTCTAGAGATCATTAATCTCAACATGATATATTTCTACTTAATAAATAATTTAAGAGATAATTTCTAAATTACCAAAATAATAGTCAAGGAACAATGATTCCTAAAAAGGATTTAATATGGATTCATTACATCTGTGTCCATTCTAAGACTGAGATTTATTACATTATTTTATATTATATGAAACAATTGATCAATTTTATTCAATTTTTGAAAATCTACTGGATGATTTTATTTTCCATCACATATCATATCATCTACATTCTATCTTATCCTTTTTTCATAATTTGAATTTTAAATAAAAATTGTAAATAATATTTTCTAGGAATATTTCTAATTACATTGGCAGGAGTTTATGTAAATATAAAACCCAACCTATGAATTTTTAATCAAGTTATACTATGATTCCCTATATTTATGAAACTGTAAAAATAATTTGTATTCCACCCTATATAGTACATAATCCTTGGGGAATTCCTGTATCTTATTGTACCCCAAACAAATTTTATATAAATTTCATTGTAATATAATTGAAATCTAGAATATTTCAATCTATAAGAAGTATGAATTTTAATAGTTATATAAAACCTATAAAAATCTTATAACCCCTTCCATTTTTCACCTTCAATTAAATAAATCTTTATAGCTTTGATAAAATCATAAATTCCGAATAACCTTGATACAATGGGTTCTCGGACTCAACATATAGATGGTCAATTATCAGATTTTCCCAATTTAATGTACATAAATATCATGAATCGTTTAATATATTTTATTAAACTTATTATCATGAAAATCATCATTATAAATAGATCTTGAATTTTTTCCAGTTTTCGTATTCCTAATCCAGGGGCTGTGAGTTGGATTAAATCAATGAGAAATTAAATGATATTTTATTTTTCATCTATTCAACTTTTTTATATTGAAAAATTTAAATCATGGATAGAATAATATGTTGTTGATTGGTAGATATTGTTTTGAAAATTCAAAATGATAATCAACAACTTCTGTAGATTCATCACTTGTTCTCTATATAGTAGTCCGGCTTCGACACATTATTATATATAAATTATATAACGAGTTTTAAATTAGATATATATTTTTTGAAATTTTATTTTATAAACAACAATAAAAAATAAAACAAAATTGTTGACAAATAAAATAAATAAAACATATTCTATAACGAAAATTATCACATTAACACAATAAAACATCATTCATTCCTAAAAAATTGTAAATGTAACAAACAATTAACAAGATAATCTTAATATATATTATAAATAAACCATATTCAAGATCCATAGTCCAATTATATTTGAAAACACCTATTCATAATGATATCAAAAAACATACATTAGATAAACATTAATTAATAAATTATCATTCATTGGGAAAAAATTCATAAAATAATCATTTAATCTATCCCTATTATCAAAACAAACATACATGAATTAAAAGATATGACATTAATATGAAAAAAATGAAAATAGAATTAGTAAATAGATGACAACTATTATTGAAAATAGAGTACATTCAAGAAAACAATCCCAAAATAAGATTCATTAATTAAAACACACCTTAGATTCATGGAATGACAAAAAACAAACCACAAATATATACCCGATGTGGTATCATTGGGAAGTATAAAAAATTAAAATATTGGATATAGAGAGGGAATGTTATGTTTGTTAACAAGTGAGGATGCACGATGGTGGTATGGACAACTGAAAGAGATTGTAGGACATGAGATACAATAATAAAGGGTTATACTTCCAATATTGAGATAAAAGAGTTGAATTTCATGGGATTGAATGAACACACAACAAATGATTTGGAACCCTAGATAAATAATTTCCAAATTTGAATTAATAGTTTATAGAATGATTCCAAGGAGTAGAAAATGCCTCATGGGTTTTTCAAGGGTACATGGAACAAAAATGTTGAAATAAATGATAATTTATACTTATATCATAGTTTGTGCATGGTTAGTTGTAATTGTCAACCATAAATATGTATCCGTTAAAAGGGGTGTGAATTGTTTGGGAAACCATGTTGGGTTCCTAGGATACCACAAAACTCAATATCCCTTTAAAAAAAGTGAACGTATATCCACTACAAAATTTATAATACCATGTGGGTAGCCAAGAATACAATGAGTCTTAGTTTCATCTTTGATAGATGGAACCACACCTAAGGACCATAGGGTGGAAAACTGTACAACCAAACAATGTACCTTAATAAATTATTTGATTTACCAATTTACCCCATAACCTTAATTCATTATCACAGTAATTTCACCCCCATTTGACCCCCTATAACTAGGGTGATGAACCAGTAGCCTCCTCTTCCTCTATGTGTGTTTCTCCCTAGCATTTTAGTCTTTTGGGGCTCCGTTTCATGAGAATTGTAGCTACGGGTAAGTCCTCAACATTGTTTAATTCCATTTTGTAGAAGAATATTTTATGGTTGATTCATCTCCTTCCTATGCACCAAAATAACATTTTCCAGGATTTTCTTCATCCTAGTTTTTTTTGCATTTCTAACTCGAATTAGTGGTCATTTTTAGACTAGTGGTTCCATACAAGAATGATGTATTCGATCTTATTGATTTTTACTATAGTAATAGTAATTTCATATGTGTATATTGTTATAAGAAATCAATTCTTTACTTGGTTATGGTGTCATTAACAATAAAAAAATTACTTTTGGGATATATATTGAGGTGAAACACCTTCCCGATCCCTGTATAGTTCATTGATGATTTCAAACTGAACCTAAGGATACAATTGGGGAAGGTCAAACCCTTAGAAATGGTGATATGAACTTGTAAATATTGAGATATGGTAATTATAAATGAGAATGGGGTGTAGTTGTTAATTTGGTAATTGGTCGCAGTTATAGAGATAAAATGAAATGGTTATATTATAGATTTATGAAATGCTCAAAGGGTTTTTGAAATAGTTTAAATGTAATGATTTTGGATTTTAGTCAACTTATTGGTTTCCAAATAAGGAAATTATTTTTTGACATTAGTTAATGGTTAAGAAATTAGGTTTTTAAATCATGTTGATTTATATTATGTTTTTTAGTCTAAAAATAGTCTTCAAGTAGTGTGTTGGGTTTAAAATCGGGAAAATTGAATGGTAGTTTCTTTTAAGGAAGGATAAAGAATGGGTGTCCTTTTCCATGTTTTGACATTAAAGAGGAATACCCTTGTTGAAAGTAGATTCAAAATGTTTTTAGTGGTGTTATGATATTGAGATAAGGGGTTGTGTGTAACTGTGATTGGTTATGTTTTAAAGGTATTTTGTGATTGTGGAAAATGTTGAATGATTAATGATATTGGAATTTGATAAATGCTGATCAATGATAGAAATTATTAAAAATGTAATGGTTGGGGGATCGTTGGACATGAAATTATGAGTCATGGATGGATTCATCAAATTATGATGAATTTTTTCTAACCAATGAAAAATGGTTTGGGACGTTGTCATAATGCTCCACTCACTAGTTTTTGGTGGGTTAAACTGATGATCCAGGAACCCTAGTGCACCATAATTTCTATGGTAATGGAATAAAGATCCTCCACCTATCTTAATGGACATTGATGTTCCATATCAATGTTGGGATGGTCAAAATTGAATTTTGAGTCACAAATTGATTCACATATAGATGCTCCATTTTTTTGACTTGTGACCTAGTGGTTGGGATGGTCAGACATGACATACCTGATCCTAGTTTTATTCTTGGAATAAGGCCCCCTGATTACTATCTTGTGGCACCTATGATAACTTTTAGGTGTACTTGGATTGATTCTCTTTGGAAAACTAGATTAACGTAATGGATAATTGAATGTGCGTGTGAAATAAAATGTTTTATTCCCATGGTAATGACATGAATTATCTTAATGATGTAAATTGATAATTAATAAATAATTAAATTTTAAAATGTTTTCATTTATTATTATTTATTTATTAATCCTTGGATTTCATACATACACTATTGTACATACTATAAATTAATTTAGACATTGTTGTTAGTAGACAACTGAGTTGTAATCAATACCTACTCCGAGCACTCTGGAAAATGGTTACCTGAGAAGATGGTACATGTTTCTAGTATAAAATTTGGATATGGACCATGAGTCATGTTGGATCATGGGATATCAGGAAAGGGTTGGTACATGGTTCTGTGTTTGGGGTATTTTTTGGTTTAGTGTTAGTTGATTTATTTCTAGGAGTAATTTATATATAGAGTATTTATCATAATTATATAGCATGTGTTACTTGGTGACTTGCAATATTTTTACATTTTCTACGCATTTATTTTTAAAATTGATTGTTGTATCTATTTGAAATATTTCTATTATGGTATAAAACTAATAAGAAGGTATAGTCTCCGCATAACTTCCTTCAAACCCTCTTGGCTTGTCAGAATCCTCTAGATTACTTGTACACATACCTGAGGTCATGTGGAGACATTGTCCATGGAGATAATTTAGTGTATACCGGGATAGAACATTAAAAAGTGGTATTAGAGATTTTGACTTTAATATTACTATTTGGGTATGATTGTATGGGTACCCAGATCTTTATTTCACATAAATATATGTTTTATTTCATAAAATTAAACTAAATACATCCCAAATTATCAATAAGTCTAGTGAATTTTGGTATTTGGTACATTACATAACAAAATATATCATGGATAAAAATAATATTGAATACTTCCATGACATGAGCATAATATTCCAATGAAAATAAAACTACATGTGAGAACCTAGGGATACACATAAGAAAAGGGGTAAGATAAAATCCCTGTAAGGAAATAAACAATGATTAACATAAATAAGATGATATATATTAGAATATAGGCATATAAATGAGTATTAAAAAGAGTATAAATCAAAAACATGAACATTGAGACATGATATAGCCTGTTTATAAATAATGAAACATGTGAAATTTGAAAGAAACTCAATATAATACAAGTTAAAATTATTTCACAGACAAAATCACCATGTCATCATGGTGTAAATTTATTGATAAAGGAATTAGGTTCACTCCCTACCCATACATGTAGAATCATGATACCAAACATTACCCAATGCAATGGAGTTCTATCTGGGAGAACCCATCCTTGTCATTTTATTTTCATTATTATGTGTTCACATAGATAATACACCAGGGATTAATTCATCATCATAATTTATTCTGTGGTCAAGGCATGTGGAAAAAATACATGAATATCCCAAATCAATAATAATATTTTCCTAAAGGTTAATTCCCTTGATAGAAAAATCGGTATGAAATTATCTACACAATTTTTTGTGATTTGAAAATCATGGTGAACTTTCAGTGCCAAAACGGTTTCACTTGAAGATTCATAAAATGGGATGATGAGAGAGAAAGGTGTATCAAATAAAATTGGCATAAAATGGGTAGTATTATGGATTTGAGAAATAATATCCCATAATTATAAATTTTAAATTACAAGAGATAATGTAATAAAGAAACTTGAATAATAAAAAGAATCATATCTACATTTCAGCATGGGAACATGAGAATATAAATGATCAGGGGAGTCATAATGAGAGGTAAAGGGGATATCATAATTTATACATTAAATGGAAAGAAAGTGGAATATTACTGAATATATTCCAACATGAATAAAATGTAATTTAAGATAAAAAACATAAAATATGTTCATTAGTGGAAATGGAAAAAGATAAATCCCTTAAAAATTTTCAATAAAGTGATGACTCAGGAAAGGGTCAAAATTAGATAGTGTAAATGTTACCTCATTAAAATAACAATTATTATAAAATACAAGAATGATAATAAATGAATTACAATAAAATCAATTGAAATTATAATGACTAATTTCAATGAAGGTTCTTTAATTTAAATGAAGAGAGGAAGGTGAGGATCTGTTACTTAGGTTTGTGACTCCAAAACCTTGGGAGGGGATTCCTGAGAGCTTAATGGAACAATGAGATGACTATAGGCATTGAAGAGAATATTATGGATGTGATAAATGGACTTTGAATGTATATAAATTGGATATAGGGTGGGTTTATATAGTAAAAGAGAGGAATATAGTTATTTTTTAGGTTTTAGAAACTACATAATAAAATATACTAAACTACAAACCATCCAATGGTTTTCTCCCATGTTTTCTACCAAATGGGACTGGACTAAATTATTTTATTTTACCATGTGCCAAAATAATTAAAATATAATAATTATTGATGTGGAGGTGAGTCACACTCTTACAAAAATTATTTTAAAACATTAAAATATATCATATGTTTCAGAGGAATTACAATGGGATTATAAAATAAATAAAATAAATGTAAAATAAAATTTCTATAAATGAATAACATATATATTTTCCAAGTATCTCATTTATATTATTTTTTACATTAAATTTGTGTCATTATTATTTCATAACACACATTGTATATTTATTATGTATTTCATTATGTCCTGAAAAAATGATTATCTCATAAAAATATGAAAAATATACAATTAGATATATTTGGTGGTCTGATTCTAAAAATAATATCTATTTTATGTAAAAAAATTCAAAATTTATGAATATTCTAAAATAAATTAAAAACATAATTTTGTTTAAATTGTGATGTTTTTTTATAATAACAATTTTTGTACCCTAATAAAAAATTACATTTTACTTCATAAATATTAAATGATCTCTTATATTTGATTAAAATTATTTAATAATAATATTTCATTAAAATTTTATTTATTTAAAAAAAATTATCCTATAAATTCATTTATTTAAGTTCAATATTAACCAAAAATAAAATTTATTATTTATCATATCAAAATAAAAATCATTTACAATGTAACAATATATGGAGGAAAATATATTCAATATATTCTTAAAAATAGTTTACATATTAATATTTCTTGGTTCATTATACCCATCCTTAAAAAAAAGAAAACTCCCTAATAGTAATGTGCTTGATAATGGGAATTTAAATGGCTGGTTCAACAAAAATGTTTTGGTTTGTGATACTAATGAACATGAAATAATCTTGTAAATGATTTCTATCATGATTAAATTCTTGGAAATAATTTTGGTGGTGGTCAGGGAAAAATTCCCTTATTTTTATCTTCCTGAGAAACTCCAATAAATGGGATATATAGGAAACAATACTACAAGTTAAGGTAATCACATCGTTTTTCAAAAAAAATATGGATTTGTTAAGATATTATATTTATAAGAATCATGTGATCAATTTTCAAAGGCGATAAATTCAGTAGTATAAATTATTTATAGTCAACGAAATTTGATAGAATAAAACAAATAGAGTTCATGAGTTTTCTATAAGCAGTTTAGATAAAAAGAACTTTTTAATATTCAAAAATAGAAATTTTATTTTTAATAGATTTAGTTGTTATAGATAAAAATAGACTAAGATCTTTTTAGAGTATGGTTATAAGATCATTCATTGTTTTTTAATTACCCAATTTTTGGGTATATCACATATTTATAGGGGTGTGACTTAATATTCAATTTTGTACATTTATAATTCAATGACACATCAATCTTGAGTAGTGAAAATAGATGTTATGTTATTGATTTATGAGGTTCATTTTCTTGGACTAGTGTGGAAAGCGAGGGTGTGTGGGTTTATGAATCATTCTTGGCACACATGATTGATAGTTCATCTGTAAGTATAGAATGATTGGTAGTTCTCATGAATTTCTATGCTGGTAGAGTGCCTTATGAATGTGGTTTATGACTATTTAACATTCTTTTAAAGGGTATTTAGTGATTTTCTTAGAAATATGAACATGAATAAAGCTATGAATCATGAAATTATTTGTAATATAATGGTATTGGAGAGTGAAAATTCTTGGGTTTTAATTAATTGAATGTTTTGAAATTGGAATTATCATCTTTATAAAATGGTAAAGATAATTAAATATGAATATGTAATGATGATTATTTTAGGGAAACTGGTGCTAGTATCCATTGTGTGGTGATCATACTCTGTTTATGGTCAATTTTGGTAGTAAGATAGTTTTAATTTTCAGGTATTGGGTTTTGGGTTACGAGATCATTATTTTTTTGTATGTTCTAGAGAGTGAAATGTTTCTTTATTTCCATTTGGATAGGATATAACCATGAGGCTTTGAAATATAGTCCTTCAATGAGGATGTGATAACCCTCATGGGTAAAGAGAATATAGGTTTTTTATTGGAAATTGAAATGGGTGTTATGGAATATAATTCCATTTATAGTGGTCGTGTTGTGTTAGGAATGCAACCTATAGTATTTTGTTGGTTTTGTTACATTGGGTGTTTTGTGTTGGAAATGAGTGTTGGATTGTCACCCATGAGTAGTGAGATGTTGAGGATTGACGATCATGGATTAGTGAGAGGGATATTGACCTTTTTAAATCCAATTTAAGGCGTTGATATTATTTAGTCATTGCAGGTGACCTTTGAAAGAGGTTAGTCATATTGATGGTGCTTTCATGTATATGAGGAATAAGTGGAGGTTGTGAGATTTTGTTTGTAACAAATAGATATTGTTTACTTGTGCATGTTATTCATAGTGGTAAAATTGGTAAATTTAACAGTTTTAGAGATTCAACTTCAGTTTTTGTCTTGTCCAGGTGTTTTTTTAAATCAGGGGTAACCTTGAGGAAGGTTATTGTAACATCCCAGGTAAATAAATAATAAAGAATTTTAATATTTATTAATATTTACGAATTAAATATTAATTTTATTTTAAAGGGGTTGCTATGTTCGATAGCGTACCCGATACGCAACGATGAGTTTCTTTGAAACTTACGTAGCACACTAGTAATAAAATAATATTATTTTAAATGTTAGTTAACAAGTAGCCGTTGTACTGGCGGTAATGGATAGAAATAACTAAAATATGATTAGATATGTTTTTAAATGTTTATACATTTACCCAATAAAAGATAAAGGCTTAAAATACGGAAAGAGTTCAATTTTAGGGCATATATACCCTAATTTTCACTAAAGGTTCACTTATCACCTTTTAATGGTGAAACGTCATTAAATATAGTTTTGATCACTCTTATACTTTATTTTGGACCAAATATAACTCCTCTTTAGAATCGGGACATCATAATTTACTTTGTGTAAATTTTTGGTACCTTTCTGATAAAGTTCATTTTTTAATGAATAGTGTAAAATGTTGTATTTTAATTCAAAACCTCTTTTTAATATAATTTATTTATATGATTATATTATCTTTTGAATTGGTTTTAATGTGAAATTAGAAGATATTTTTACCAGTTAATCCAATGGTGGTCATTGGAATCAATTTCACTTTGAAATTGGACTTAAACTGGTGTCAATCTTTTGATACTTATTGTTTCACAAAAACACGCTATTTGTCATGACAGCGGGAATTAATTATTAAATTAATTAATTTGACTTATATGTTTTGAATTTTGTAAAATGGACTTCATTTTTGAATTCGGAATATCAAATATAGCTTAGGGTGAATTTTTGGTAATTTTCTGAAAAACTTCAATTTTTGATGAATAGTGAAACCACTAAGTGGTAATCAAGCAAACTGATTTTTCAGTTAAATGAAAGTTTACTACTAATGTGAATTGAATTTTGAAAATCCGACATACATGGTTGTTATTAAGAAGTAAAATGTGGTTCAATGAGATTATAATAATTTTTCGGTTAATAGTATCTTATTAAGGTCTTAATCGCGATTAGTGGTAATTAGTGTAGTTTAAGGTAAAAATGGTATTATAAGAATGTGAAAACACCATGACACTTGTCCTAAACCTATTGGGTGAGTCATGGCCGACCAAGACAAGCCATGGGCAAACTTAGGGACCCCATGGAGCCACTTTAGTTGGAAAATGACATTAATATATTTTTATTTAATGTTAAAGTGAAAATGACACTAACATAAATTGTTTTACTAAGATAATTTTTGAGTGGCGTTATACAAGTCAAAATTTTGATTATAAATAGTCATTGGAAATCTAAAAAGATTTCCTACATCATAGTAGTTTTTTTATAATTTTAAGACATTAAATAAATTAAATTATATATGACATAATAATGATGCAGCGATGACATCATTATTTGACGATTTAAATAAAATGGAAAGATAATGAATAATATAAAACCTACACATGGCCAAAACCAATTGGATGAGTGGATTTAGAACCCTTATCACCTTATCCACGAATTATATAAATGTGGGACCTTTTAAAACCGAAACACATTTTCAAATAAAGTAATATTTCTTTACTTTCCAAAAGTGCCCCTCCTCTCCTCTTATAAAAGGCCCCCACCTCTACCTCATTTCACACACTTCTAAAGCCTTTGGCTCGGCCAAACCCTGCCCAATTACTCTCTCCACATCCCTCTCCTAATCCTAGAGGATCCCCTTTGGGCATAATCCTTTCAAAGGAAGCCTTTAGGCTCAAATCAAAAGGGAGTTACACTTTTAAAGGTAATTCATTCTCTCTTGTTCATTTGTTTTATTTTGCTTCTCCAACCCTCTAAACTCTTTTTATTTACTTATTTTGTAACAACACCAGTATCTTCAATATACTAGGATGTTGTTATAATATTTATTTGATCTACACTCTCACACAACTACATCAAATGGTTAAAGAACATACGGTTTCCGTGGATGGCGAAATTCTGCCTCCCGAAACGATGATTGTTCAATACTCATTTAACACATTCAAGGGTGGCCATTATGATGTCACTATTTTTATATATGATATATAATATGTTTATGTTTTCTTTAAGCTTCTGTATTTTTCATTTTTGGCATACCTTTATGGTTTCCATTATGGGTAAACACGATATCTTCATTTAAGGAAGTGCGGACTACCGCCCCCTCAAAGTGATGTGATTCGTTAATGCCATATGTGGGACGTGTAAAGGATGGAGTTAAAGTTATTATATATGATGTTATACTGGAATTATAATATACCACTATATCATTATTATTTCATTCCATTAAAGTATGAGATAGAAATGAAAGTAGCGTTCATGCGTACGTACGGCTTACCGTCTCCATGAACGGTGCATTTCATTTCTTATCCCCAAATGTAATGTACTATTAAAAATACATGTATATAATGGATATATATAATTAATGATATATCTAAATGATTAATATAATTCTGGAATTAAAATATACATACCTCTCATTTAGTTTTAATTCCATTAATATGACAAAGAAATGAAAGTATCGTTCATGCGTACGTACGGCTTACCGTCTCCATGAACGGTGCATTTCATTTCTTACCTCTAAATGATTATGTAATATTATAAATACATGTATATTCTGGATATATATGATACATATTATATCAAAATCGGGAATTTCATTCTGGATATAAAGAACTTTTGACCACATGAACAACATGTAATTGTAAGAAGTCAACTTTCGACTTAAGAACCAAATATTGACAAAAAAACATTATTAACTTAAATGGTTACATAATGTTTATAACATTGAAATAAGTGATATAAAAAGAATAATGAACTTTAAAAAGGTTCTTAATCAAGTATAAATTAACTCAAATTTATTATTCAGGACGTTAAAGAATGATCGAGTCAAGTCAGACCCAAGGTAAGGGACTTCGTCTCAATCTCCTTTCATTGAGGCATATTTCGTTTTATACACAACTTTCTTTTATACGGTGTATAAACCCTTTGACTTTTTCTTTTATACAAAAGGAATATTTTTCTACGGAGCGTTTTACTAAACGACAAAAAGGAATGTTTTTTAACGTACGCGGTGACAACGACTTTTTCCGCCGCCGCGAGTATTATTTGGTCCTTGGCTTTCTCAACAACCCGTAATGTTTTTAGAATAAAATAAATACCATATACTCTTTTATGTATTTTGGTATTGAAAATGGTTTTGAAAAAGGATTATATTATGTCAATATATTTATGATATATTGTGATTGAAATGTGGAAATGTTATCATTCCTTTATATTGGTTTTATGTTTTATGATTTTATACTGGTACATGGATATTTTAACGGGTGGTTACGTTATAAACCATATGACGGGTGGTGCCGTGAATACCAGGACGGGTGGTTACGTTATAACCTCCAATGAATTGGGTATGGAAGTCGGCCGTATGGCTATTCTATTAAGTATGTATGGAAATTGGCCGTATGGCTATTCCATTAAGTGATATGTGTGGAAGTCAACCGTATGGTTATTCCACTTAAGTATGTTTATGTCCCAAGTTACCATTATATATTCTATGTGTTCTTTATATGGGTTTTATGGTAATTCCTTTGGTTACAAAAAGTTAAGTAATGATACTTTATTCAGTGATGTTTTTTTTACTAATTCATGAAGGTGAAGGTATTACTTTGATATAGTATACATTGTTTACTTGATGTTTGAAAAACTAACAGTTTTCATTCTTTTTGTATCCCTTACTGAGCTTTTTATGCTCACCCCAAGTTTTTCGAAATGTTTTTCACAGGACTTAAAGTGGAATAAGGTCAAGGATGGGATCAAGGGAATTTCATGCTATCTAAAACATGGAATCTAGACATCTTCTTTTTAAGAGTTTTTATTTTATGGAGACTTAGTAGAAGTGTCTACTATGTAATCTTTTAAGATGTAATAGTTATGTTCTAATTCTCGAAAACTCTAAACCTGAAAAGATCCTCAATGTGAATTATTCATTTAATTCAATATTAAGTAAGGTTTAAGGCTGGGGCCTTATAGTTGGTATCAAAGGTCGGTTTAGACAACTTTAGGAGTTAGAAAAGTGTTAAATTATAATATGATTGAAATGATATAGCATTTACGGATTACCATGTTGCTTCGCCTAAGATATTTCTGTGTTCAGAATGGTTTTCCGCAGAGGAAACAAAGAAGCTATGTTGGGACGACATCAGGAGGAAGATAACCTTCCAAATCAGCAACCTGAGATGGTCGGAATCGGAACTGAACAGTTTGTTGCAGTGATGGCACAATTGACTCAGGCTATAAATGGTAGTGGTATCTATGCACGAGATCAGCCAGATCAACCACAGAGGAACAAGTCAGTGGTGGAACATTTCATGAGGCAACATCCCCCATCATTCAGAGGATCATCTGACCCTGTACAAGCTGAAGGGTGGATTAAATCACTGGAGAAGATTTTTGATGTCATGGGGTGTTCAGAACATCAAAAGGTTAGTCTTGCTGTTTACCATTTTGAAGGTGAAGCTGATCAGTGGTGGTCGATGGTGAAAAATATAAGGGATAGTGATGAGATTGAGGATCTTCACTGGGGCGAATTCAAAGGTATGTTTCTTGAGAAATATTTTCCTAAGGTGGTTCGTCTTAGGATGGAAAAACAGTTCCTAGAATTGAGGCAGGAGGATGATTCAGTGGCTGCTTATGAAGAAAAGTTCACTCGATTGGCAAGGTATGCTCCAAACTTCATACGAGATCTTGATAGTAAAATAAACTGTTTTTACTCAGGGTTAAAGCCAAAGTATCGAAGGTCTTTAGCTTCTCGTGAGTTCAAAAGTTATGAAAAACTTGTTCGATGTGCGGAGAAGGTGGAAATGGAGTTTGCCGATGATCAGGTGTTCTATGACAAACAACAGAATAAGAGGTCTAGTTGGCAGGAAAAGAGGAAGAATTCATCAAAGAAGCAAGGAGGTAAGAAAACCAAATATCCATCCTGTGATAAGTGTGGTAAAATGCATCCTGGAGAATGTTTATCCATGTCTGGTAAGTGCTTTCGGTGTGGTAATTCTGGTCATATTGCTCGTAACTGTAAGGAAGATGATCAAGCAGGAAATTAAAAGCCAACGGTAAGATGTTTTAAGTGTAATGAAATGGGTCATTATGCAGACAAGTGTCCGACAAGGAGCTTGAGTGATGGAAAGCAGTCAGACTACAAGCAGAAAGGGGTGGTGAAATCCTTTGCAACAACTTCAGCAGATGTTGGGCCATCGAATGAAGTGGTATCAGCTCCAGGGAGCTCAGTATTTTTCGAAGATTGACTTGAGGCCGGGGTACCATCAGTTGAAAGTAAAATAAGAAGACGTTCCGAAGACTGCGTTCCGTACTAGATATGGCCATTATGAATTTGTAGTTATGCCTTTTGGGTTAACCAATGCACCTGCTGTATTCATGGACCTTATGAATAAAATTTTCCATGAGTTCTTGGATAAGTTTGTGTTTGTGTTTTGAGGTTTGTGAAGAGGTTATGTGTGCCTTGTGATTCACAGTTGAAGAATGAGTTGTTTTTTCATCCTGGAAGTACTAAGATGTACAGAGGTCTGCGGGAGTATTACTGGTGGGATGGAATGAAAAGAGATATTTCTGATTTTACTGTGAAGTGTTTGACATGTCAACAGGTTAAAGCAGAGCAGCAGTTACCGAAAGGGATGATTCAGCCTTTACCAGTGCCAGAGTGGAAATGGGAAAACATATCCATGGACTTTGTTGTGGGATTACCGAGGACATCTCGAGGTAATAATGCAATCTGGGTTATTGTTGATCGCTTGACCAAATCTGCTCATTTCCTTTTTATATGAGATACTTTCTCTCTTGATCAACTTTCCCGTTTATATCTTAAAGAGATAGTCAGGTTACATGGAGTTCCTCTCTCCATTGTATCGGATCGTGATCCCAAGTTTACTTCTAACTTTTGGAAAGGCCTTCAGAAGTCGTTGGGTACTGAATTAAAATTTTAGTACAGCTTTTCATCCTCAATCAGATGGGCAGTCAGAACGAACAATTCAGACATTGGAGGATATGCTACGAGCTTGTTTGGTGGATTATCAGGGAAGTTGGGACCAACATCTTTCTTTGGTTGAATTTTCATATAATAACAGTTTTCATTCCTGTATACAGATGGCACCATTTCAGGCATTATATGGGAAGCGGTGTCGAACTTCAGCTTTCTGGGATGAAGTGGGTGATAGGAAGTTGATGGGACCAGAATTGGTAGAAGAGATGGCAGAAAAAGTTCAGCTGATTCAGAAACACATGAGAACAGCTCAGAGCAGGCAGAAGAGTTATGCGGATAACCGGAGGAAGGATCTATCTTTCGAGGTAGGTGATCTTGTTTTTCTCAAGGTTTCTCCATGGAAAAGTGTGATGAGATTTGGTAAGAAAGGAAAGTTGAGTCCAAGGTTCATTGGACCATACGAAATTCTGGAGAGAGTTGGATCAGTTCCATACCGAGTGGCTTTACCTCCGAGTTTATCTCAGGTACACAATGTTTTTCATGTTTCAATGTTGAGGAAGTATATGCCAGATCCATCTCATGTTTTGAGTCCAGAGGTAGTTCAGCTGGAAGAGAACCTATCTTATGAGGAACAACCGGTCCAGATTCTTGACCACAGGGAGCAGGTGTTACGGAATAAGGTGATCCATCAGGTAAAGGTTTTGTGGAAAAACCATGTGATTGAAGAGGCAACATGGGAATCTGAAAATGCTATGAGGGATAAATACCCCCACTTATTTTGATAAGTGAATAAAATTGCGAGGATGCAATTCCCAAAAGGGGGGAAGGATGTAACATCCCAGGTAAATAAAGAATAAAGAATTTTAATATTTATTAATATTTACGAATTAAATACTAATTTTATTTTAAAGGGGTTGCTATGTTCGATAGCGTACCCGATACGCAACGATGAGTTTCTTTGAAACTTACGTAGCACACTAGTAATAAAATAATATTATTTTAAATGTTAGTTAACAAGTAGCCGTTGTACTGGCGGGAATGGATAGAAATAACTAAAATATGATTAGATATGTTTTTAAATGTTTATACATTTACCCAATAAAAGATAAAGGCTTAAAATACGGAAAGAGTTCAATTTTAGGGCATATATACCCTAATTTTCACTAAAGGTTCACTTATCACCTTTTAATGGTGAAACGTCATTAAATATAGTTTTGATCACTCTTATACTTTATTTTGGACCAAGTATAACTCTTCTTTAGAATCGGGACATCAAAATTTACTTTGTGTAAATTTTTGGTACCTTTCTGATAAAGTTCATTTTAAATGAATAGTGTAAAATGTTGTATTTTAATTCAAAACCTCTTTTTAATATAATTTATTTATATGATTAGATTATCTTTTTAATTGGATTTAATGTGAAATTAGAAGATATTTTTACCCGTTAATCCAATGGTGGTCATTGGAATCAATTTCACTTTGAAATTGGACTTAAACTGGTGTCAATCTATTGATACATATTGTTTCACAAAAACACGCTATTTGTCATGGCAGCGGGAATTAATTATTAAATTAATTAATTTGACTTATATGTTTTGAATTTTGTAAAATTGACTTCATTTTTGAATTCGTAATATCAAACATATCTTAGGGTGAATTTTTGGTAATTTTCTGAAAAACTTCAATTTTTTATGAATAGTGAAACCACTAAGTGGTAATCAAGCAAACTGATTTTTCAGTTAAATGAAAGTTTACTACTAATGTGTATTGAATTTTGAAAATCCTACATACATGGTTGTCATTAATAAGTAAAATGTGGTTCAATGAGATTATAATAATTTTTTTGGTGAATAGTAACTTATTAAGTTCTTAATCGCGATTAGTGGTAATTAGTGTAGTTTAAGGTAAAAATGGTATTATAAGAATGTGAAAACACCATGACACTTGTCCTAAACCTATTGGGTGAGTCACGGCCGACCCAGACAAGCCATGGGCCAACTTGGGGACCCCATGGAGCCACTTTAGTTGGAAAATGACATTAATATATTTTTATTTAATGTTAAAGTGAAAATGACACTAACATAAATTGTTTTACTAAAATAATTTTTGAGTGGGGTTATACAAGTCAAAATTTTGATTATAAATAGTCATTGGAAAGATAAAAAGATTTCCTACATCATAGTATTTATTTTATAATTTTAAGACATTAAATAAATTAAATTATATATGACATAATAATGATGCAGCGATGACATCATTATTTGACGATTTAAAAAAATGGAATGATAATGAAAAATATAAAACCTACACATGGCCAAAACCAATTGGATGAGTGGATTTCGAACCCTTATCACCTTATCCACGAATTATAGCAATGTGGGTCCTTTTAAAACCGAAACACATTTTCAAATAAAGTAATATTTCTTTACTTTCCAAAAGTGCCCCTCCTCTCCTCTTATAAAAGGCCCCCACCTCTACCTCATTTAACACACTTCTAAAGCCTTTGGCTCGGCCAACCCCTGCCCAATTACTCTCTCCACATCCCTCTCCTCATCCTAGAGGATCCCCTTTGGGCATAATCCTTTCAAAGGAAGCCTTTAGGCTCAAATCAAAAGGGAGTTACACTTTTAAAGGTAATTCATTCTCTCTTGTTCATTTGTTTTATTTTTCTTCTCCAACCCTCTAAACTCTTTTTATTTACTTATTTTGTAACAAAACCAGTATCTTAAATATACTAGGATGTTGTTATAATATTTATTTGAGCTAAACTCTCACACAACTACATCAAATGGTTAAAGAACATACGGTTTCCGTGGATGGCGAAATTCTGCCTCCCGAAACGATGATTGTTCAATACTCATTTAACACCTTCAAGGGTGGCCATTATGATGTCACTATTTTTATATATGATATATAATATGTTTATGTTTTCTTTAAGCTTCTGTATTTTTCATTTTTGGCATACCTTTATGGTTTCCATTATGGGTAAACACGATATCTTCATTTAAGGAAGTGCGGACTACCGCCCCCTCAAAGTGATGTGATTCGTTAATGCCATATGTGGGACGTGTAAAGGATAGATTTAAAGTTATTATATATGATGTTATACTGTAATTATAATATACCTCTATATCATTATTATTTCTTTCCATTAAAGTATGAGATAGAAATGAAAGTAGCGTTCATGCGTACGTACGGCTTACCGTCTCCATTAACGGTGCATTTCATTTCTTATCCCCAAATGTAATGTACTATTAAAAGTACATGTATATAATGGATATATATAATTAATGATCTATCTAAATGATGAATATAATTCTGGAATTAAAATATACATACCTCTCATTTAGTTTTAATTCCATTAATATGACAAAGAAATGAAAGTATCGTTCATGCGTACGTACGGCTTACCGTCTCCATGAACGGTGCATTTCATTTATTACCTCTAAATGATTATGTAATATTATAAATACATGTATATTCTGGATATATATGATAAATATTATATCAAAATCGGGAATTTCATTCTGGATATAAAGAACTTTTGACCACATGAACAACATGTAATTGTAAGAAGTCAACTTTCGACTTAAGAACCAAATATTGACAAAACAAACATTATTAACATAAATGGTTACATAATGTTTATAACATGGAAATAAGTGATATAAAAAGAATAATGAACTTTAAAAAGGTTCTTAATCAAGTATAAATTAACTCATGTTTATTATTCAGGATGTTAAAGAACGATCGAGTCAAGTCGGACCCAAGGTAAGGGACTTCGTCTCAATCTCCTTTCATTGAGGCATATTTCGTTTTATACACAACTTTCTTTTATACGGTGTATAAACCCTTTGACTTTTACTTTTATACAAAAGGAATCTTTTTCTACGGAGCGTTTTACTAAACGACAAAAAGGAATGTTTTTTTAACGTACGCGGTGACAACGACTTTTTCCGCCGCCGCGAGTATTATTTGGCCTTTGGCTTTCTCAACAAGCCGTAATGTTTTTAGAATAAAATAAATACCATATACTCTTTTATGTATTTTGGTATTGAAAATGGTTTTGAAAAAGGATTCTATTATGTCAATATATTTATGATATATTGTGATTGAAATGTGGAAATGTTATCATTCCTTTATATTGGTTTTATGTTTTATGATTTTATACTGGTACTTGGACATTTTAACAGGTGGTTACGTTATAAACCATATGACGGGTGGTGCCGTGAATACCAGGATGGGTGGTTACGTTATAACCTCCAATGCATTGGGTATGGAAGTCGGTCGTATGGCTATTCCATCAAGTATGTATGGAAATTGGCCGTATGGCTATTCCATTAAGTGATATGTGTGGAAGTCAACCGTATGGTTATTCCACTTAAGTATGTTTATGTCCCAAGTTACCTTTATATATTATATGTGTTCTTTATATGGGTTTTATGGTAATTCCTTTGGTTACAAAAAGGTAAGTAATGATACTTTATTCAGTGAAGTTATTTTTACTACTTCATGAAGGTGAAGGTAATACTTTGATATAGTATACATGGTTTACTTGATGTTTGAAAAACTAACAATTTTCATTCTTTTTGTATCCCTTACTGAGCTTTTTATGCTCACCCCAAGTTTTTCGAAATGTTATTCACAGGACTTAAAGTGGAATAAGGTCAAGGTTGGGATCAAGGGAATTTCATGCTATCTAAAACATGGAATCTAGACATCTTTCTTTTTAAGAGTTTTTATTTTATGGAGACTTAGTAGAAGTGTCTACTTTGTAATCTTTTAAGATGTAATAGTTATGTTCTAATTCTCGAAAACTCTAAACCTTTAAAGATACTCAGTGTGAATTATTCATTTAATTCAATATTAAGTAAGGTTTAAGGCTGGGGCCTTATTGTTATCTCTATGTTATAGGTGATTTGAATGTGAATAAGGAATGGGTGATTCAATTATAAAATTTATTCCTAGTGGGTTTTATAAATTTTCTTAAAAAAATACACAGGTATGCCTTGTTTTCCTTCTACGGGAATAGCATGAGTTCTTTTGGTTGGTTATAAGGTCGGTTCTAGAAGAGGCTTGATTTTTTGTGAGTTTAATCCATCTATTTTGTTGATACTTATTAGTAGACTTGATGTTGTATTTTTGTGGATAAGATATGGGTGATCAAATATTGGATGGATTATTTTGTTTTGGAAGTCACACTTGAGGTGAGGGGTGGTCATGTGGTTGAGATTGTTTGTTATAAGGGTTGGGTTTTTGTATAGAAATGTTGATAATGCATTGATTTTGATGCGGTTTTTAGAAGAGTAGGCATCTTAACTTCTATAACTTGGAATTTGGGACCATCTCTGAAGATGCATGACTTGTGGATCAAGGAGTCAGTTTTAGTATGTAGTTTCATGAAAGAGTGTATCCAATGGTTTTAAAATGGTTTTATAATGTAATAACATGATGGAAGTTCTTGAGTAGTGTAGATGAGGTAGTGTTGTATAGAAGTTTGATTCAAAATTAATATGTAGAGAGTCCTGAAGAAGGGGTTAGTATTTGTTAACAAAGACCTCTTGGTTTGTGGTGTTGTGTTATAATGAGATTCTGGTAGGAAGTTAGGATAATGTATTTTAATATATAATTCATTCCCAACTGCTTTTTTTTGTTTCATAAGAAACATCATAGATTACATAAAGACTTCGGATTATCAAGACCTATATCATGATATCATCAGGGGTACACCTTCAAAGCATTAGTTATACACAAATATTCAAAAGGTTTTATTCTGGATGGATGAAGAAGCTTCTTGAGGATTTCTTCCATTGGACATGTTTAATGTAAATCATTGTGGTGGCTAGTTCACCACAGACCACCCTGATGAGTTTTCATTGGGTGATTTTTTGTTGGTAAATGTCGAAGATTTCATTCTTGGAAGCTTAGAGCAAGATATGGTTTATGTTTAATTTTTCTCACAAGTGAGGTTGAGATATCCATCACTACTTCCACTATTTGGGGATTTGAATTGATTGGAGTACAAACAATGGTGGTTGAAACATGATATTTGAGGTAGTAACAACAAAACTCCTAAAATGGAGATCAATGTTTCATCCCTGGATAGGTGGGATAGACCTTGTATTGGACGTGGTGGTGACACGATAAAAAATAAAAAAAATATGAGTTACATGTTTAGGATCCTAGAGTAAGGATCGGTTCCCCTGAATGTGGTGGTTGATCAATCCAAGAATTATATTTGGTATGAGTGTTCTTCTATAATTAATCTATGGTTCTCATGTCATAGGTGTAGATAGTGAAATGAGACATGATGATAAATTATTGGAAATGGTTTTTTTTGTGCTAGAGCCTCATAAGAAGTTAGGAATGGTCTCTAGTAGTTCTGTTTAGATGATATTAATATGTATTAATTTATGAAGGTATCACGCCTATGTAAATTGGGGAAATTCAAACAATGAATTTTGAGAGTTTTTGAGATGAGTCAATCAAGGATGGATCGACTTAGATGGAAAAAAATAATATATTTGGTGAGTTTTAATCCACATTAATTAGATTTTTTGAAATGATAAGTGAATTTCAGAAAGGGAAATGTTTTCTAAGGAAGAATCATGCTGTATTTTTTTGACATGTGTAAGAATAAATTTCATCTATTCTAGGTGGTTTTGATAGATTTGAAGGACTCTTTTGTTGGTTAGAGATTGTGTTGATTTTTGGGAATGTCGATTTATGGGAAACTTGTTGACTTTTTTTACTAATTATGATATTTTGGTTCTTGTGGTTATTTTCTGATAAAGGAGGTTCCAGACATCAGATATTGGTGGTTGGGAGATAAAACATATGTTAGGGATCACCAAATCAGAAAAATGGTCAGTTTATGAAGTGAATATTGTTTTGGGATATATGGACATCAGTTAAATCAATATTGGTGTTTGATTTTGGAAATTTTTGTTGGCTCTGGTTTTGACTGATTTAGTACTCGAGTTTGCAGTTACTCCTGAGTTGGTTTTTGGGTATCTAGTTTTGAAAAGTGGATGTAAGGATTTAAATAATGGACTGACATTGGTTTTTGGAAATTTAGTTTTGAAAAGTGGATGTAAGGATTTAAATAATGGACTGACATATATAGTAGAATGTGATTTGATTTTTTTTTAGTTCACATCAGGTGAAAATAACCTTGGGGAATCAATATAATTTTGAAAACATCGTAATATATCATAAAGTTTTTTGGGCTATGATTTTTCGATAGGATTGTACTAGTAGAGTGATGGTAAGATCCTCTATTATGGCATGATATTGAGTATGATAGTTTCTTTTGTTTTATCATATGTGTTGTCACCTAGACATCATTTTGGGATTTTGTGGTTGATTTTTTGTAGGAGGATAATATATCCATTGAGGATCATCAAGTTTTTTTATCCCAATTGAAAAATTATTCAGGGAAGGACTGTTATTTGGTCCGCGTATTGTGATGAAATGGTTGTTCTTAAGAGGAATAACGAGAGATTAAATTTTGTAAGTGTAATTGGTAGTCTAACCATTTATCTTGGAGGATTGGTAGTGCTGGTTAATGTAGAATAAGGAAGAAATTTCTTTTTGTGGGGAGACTATAAGTTCCTGACTCTGAGAAAATGGGAATCTTGGTTTGAAATTTTTTAAGGAATTTTTCCTAGGAGTAGGAATGGACTCCAGGCGTCTTGATGTATAATTGTAAGAAAATGTAGAAATGAGGCCAATTTATACTGATAGAAAGGTTGGTGCATGGTTATTAGTAGTAATTTTCTTTAATTGTGAAGCTTGTATATGGGTTGTGCATAGTCTAGGAAACCATGATAAGTGTCCCAGGAGACTAGGTAGTTAGATCTCCCTTTAGACAGTGGGGAATTCACGACCAACACAAAGTTTTCAAAACCAAGTAAGTGTCTAGGAAAACAATGCAGTTTACTTTCCTTTGGAACATAGGTAAATTCATAGTTAGTGCATAGCTTGGATAACCACGTGAAAAATTCATGATCCTCTTTAAAAGTGTGATTTTTACCATTTTCCCTCCTAATACTATTTTATTATCTACTAATTTTTCCTTCATTCACCCCATATAGCTTCGGTGATGAACCAACAACATTCTTACCCTCCATGGGTGTTCCTCTCTCATTTCCATGGCATTTCTAGGGAATGTAATAGTAAATAGAGTCATTGGGAAAGTCAACACCTCTGTTTGCATCAATTTTCTAGAAATGGATTTCATGGTTGATTTCTCTTCTTCTGAATCTCTAACCAAATTCTTTTCTATAATATTATTTTTCTTGGTTTTTGAAGACATTATGTGACCTAGCAGGATTTTTGGACTGATGATCCATGTATTCCATCCCATGAATAATTGGTTCATCTGTTTGACTGATGATACACTCCTCGATTTTGGGTAGGCCAGACTAATAATCATGGATCCTAAGTGAACTACTTGTTTTTACTGGAAACAACTAACGCTCCTAAACCCCGGGGTACAGTTATGGTGTTCCACATCAATTTTGTAATTATCAGACATATAATTTAGAATACTAGTTTGGATATAGGGAACAATGATTCTTTTTTCAACCTGTGACGTAGTTGTCGGGATGGATGATTATGAAATTCTAGATCCTGGTTGGATTTTTCGATTGAGGATCCTTGATTTCCAACCCCTTCTATATGGTATGGGAACAGAGACTAATTCTATATGGTAAAATGGATTAAATTAGTGGATAAATGAATTCTCTTTTGAAAAAATATGGTATTTACATGGTGATGATTGACAGAACATAAATATGTCAATGGATAATTAATAAATGCCAAAATAGAAAAAATATTTACTTTTTACTTTATGTATTTGTTTCAAATTTGATTACCTACATAAAATATTATATATACTGGAAATTGTGTTATACACCATTAGTGTATCTTACTATGTTTTACTCACACCATTCTTGGGCCGCTAGGACACATGAATCTAGTAGAAATAGTGGCTTTAATGTTGAATTTATAATGTCATATTATATAGAACTCACTCCCAAAAATAATATCCTGACTTTTTTATTTTAATTTTATTAAAAATCGATTTTGAAACACATGTAAGAACCTTTTTGATGTCTGTTAATCTAAATACAATGCCAAATATGATTGAATGAAATGATTTTTCTGTTATTTTTTAAGAAACTGGCCCAAAAAACATATAATGGATGCTTTTTTGGGGTCTTTTTTTCGATGAACTAATTTAAAAAATCAATCAAAAATTTTTTCCTGACTTTGGTTTTTAAGAGGAATATTTCTGAAGAAAATTATTTAAATAGTTTTAACTTCAAATTTTAATAAAATAAAGGATAAAAAACTTCTAAAAAATGACATAGTAAATACAAATATCTCAATTTCATTTTTTGAGTCCACATTTTTCTCTCTACCTATGATCACTTTGACAAAAATGTGAGAATCATATAAGGCTATTGTAGTAGAGTGAATTCAACATTAATTTTAAATTTCATAATAAGTAACCATAAAAAATTCACCCAGAGTCATTGTTTTGTGATCAAGGATAATTTATTTTTCCATGTAACCCTATTACAGTTTATTAGTACCATAATTTGAGGTCTTTTTGATCATTTAAATGTTTCATTTTTTGAAAAAAAAATTATTCAATGTTGTAGTGTTCTCCCTACCAAAAAGATCAAGTGAATAAATATTTATTCTAGATCAAATTTTCATTTTCCAACTCAAAATTTTATATGTTTTTTAATTTTTAATGATAAATTCATTATATGTTAGTTACAAATTTTATTCATTACATCATTTCTTTGTCTGAATATTATTTTTATTTATAATTATTTTTGTTATTTTTTTTATCATTATAATTTTTTTATTTTATGGAATTATAAATGATTTTTCCCAACCATTCCATGTTTCTCTCAAAATATTGATACATTATCCATTTATCAATTCAATAGTTTTACCAATATCTTTAAAACACATAAATGAAATTGACCACAATGAATCTTATATAATTCATAGAGTTTGAATATAATTAATTTTGTGTATGTTTTTTGAAACAAATTACTGGTAAAACAAAAATGAATTCCAAAATTATACCAATATCATCCCACTAAAATGAATAGTACACCTTATTATTTGAAAAACTAATAAATGGGGTACTTACACAAGCAGTCATCTTCATGTTTTCAAAAGTGTTACAATTTTTTGATGACATTGATAAAAAAATCATGTAAAATTATTACTAAATAATATTAAAAATATTTTAAGATGGTTTTAGTTGGTTTGGGGGTTGAACTAATAAAATGAATTAAAATATCAAATTATATCCATTATAATTTTTGGAAGCACAAATTAAATGCACCCTCATTACCCCTTACACTAAAATTATTCTTGCTTTCAAACTAATTGAAATAGTTAGAATAGTTCACACATTACCTACTATAGTCATGATTATATACAAAATTAATATGTGTTTAATATTTTCTTTATCATTGGATAACTAAAGAGAAGTATTGTTGAAATAATTGAAGTATCCAGGATGAAAACATTGCAGTAATTTCAGATATTCTTTTAAAAAATTCTATTGGAACATGAAAAGTTTTCTTTATTCCTTTACTAGGATTTCAAGTCATTGTTTATAATTATTTATTTAAATAAAATAAGTATCTATAGATATTTATTTTTGATTTTATTCATAATACTCATCTATAATTATCACCTGATCTCCAAACATTTTGATTAGATTTTTGTAAGATTAATTTTTCTCAGTTTATATATATATATTTAAATGATTATATGGTTCAATATATTCCCCTTTAATATTGTAATATTATGTATTTATTGAATTGAAATTGGATAAATTTACTAATAAACACTAATGAATATGATAAAATATTTTATGTTTTCTGGTAATGTTGAAGAAAAAATTGTCAAAACATATATTTTTACTTTCTGTCCATGCGTAATGAGTTTGATAGTGAGAATGTAATATTTTAGATAAATCAAGTAACATGTCCTATTTTTTGGCAGTTTACTACTTTTCCCCACAAATGTGTATAAATTAGAAATATTTTATGATGATTTTGAGGATTTATAGACCAATATAGCCCCAAAACATTATTTACGTGTATCTTCCACCAATGATTAATTATTTGAAAAGTCTATGGGGGACATGTCTTACATTTTTTCATACATACATGATAGAGTATGTCTTCATTTTGTGATAATTTTTTACAACAAATGGACATCTATCATATTGAAACTTATCTCAATCGAGTGATAAGGAACAATATGCATGTGCAATTTGTGAAGAATAGGATTCAAATTATCAATTGAGGATTAGAAGGAAGAAATTATGCATAGGACGTTGAATATTATTTCAAATTGTTCATACTTATCAATAAATGAAAAAAAATTAATATTTTAAATGAATATTGTCTTCCCCTAAAACCATTAAATATTGATGAATATTATGATATCGTGAAAAAAATATTGATAACCATTTAAAAAAAGGATTTACTAGTCATCAAAAAATATCTACATGAAGTAGTCTATATTTTTTTGAACTTACAGATTAGATTAATTTAGAGATAATATAAAACATTTATTCTATTATGTTGAGAAAAATATATTTGAAATTTGATTAAAACATTGTTTTACATAATGAAAATAAATATGATATATTGATTTCTATATTGGACATTAATTTTATGGGAATGTGTTTGGAGTTAACTCCCACTATGAAAGGAGGAAAATATTATTTAGCTTCGGCTTGTTATGCATTATGAATGAGTGAGAAGATAATTTTTTTAGGGTAAACAAGGTATTAAATTACCTACTTGATATGCTAAAAATTTTAAAAAAACATTTCATCGAAAGATTATAAATTTATTATTATAAAATTTCATTTCTATCATGTATTGATGTAACAACTACTACTGGTCACATTGTGTGGTATGTTGTTGTCAGCTGTCAGAAATACTATCATCAGTAATGTAATTTTTTGAAATCCAATTATAGAAAATTCATTGATCCAATCTTGTTATATTTGTTTGAGAATGAAGATTCTCTTATTATTTTTCAACAAATTATGTATTTCATACATATTTGTTTTGATATAATGGTCAATACGGTGATTCATCTGTTGCATGAATTAAAAATATACGGGACTATTTATTTATGTTTGATGTATCCTTATAATATAAATATGACAATTTTGAAGGGATGTGTTAAAAATAAGCATCGAACTGATGCCTCTTTTGTTAAAATATATGTATCAAAAGAGTTAACTGAGTTCTCTACTGATTATTTTTTTGGAATTTTATCCTGTTTGTCTCTATATATCTCGATATATGGTAGTTGAATGGTAAGGTAGTGGGATTAATGGCTTAATGATAAATTTAAATTCTTGTAAATATATGATGTAAAATAATTTATATATTTTTAAAAATTAAATGATGTTCAATAATATATATCATCACATATTCCTGAATTAGATGTATGATATCAAAAAATAAATGAATGGTGGTTGATTATTGAGTATAATTATTTTTTGATTACATAATGAGAATTTCAAAATATATATATTTTCATTATAAACATTGAGATGTTTGGTAGGGGGAATGTCTCTTATTATAATCATATAGTCTGGTTTCGATATTAATGGATACTCAATTTTCACACACAAAAATTAAGATAATAAGGGTAATGTTTAAAATAGTGGGTAATGGTCATCACTAATGCAATTCATTTCTCAAGTGAAAATGATTAAAAACCAATTTCTTCATCAAATTCACTTCTTGGGAATATGTAATAAATTGATTATACTATATATGGAGTCATGATTTTTAAGTGTAAATTGGTTGGTAGTAATACTGGTGTGAAACAAGATTATTATTTGTTTACACAAGTTAGTTTAAAAATAATTAGAAGTAATGAAGAACCCTTTATAAAACAAACACATCCAAAGAAAATATTTTATGTTAATGACCCAAAAGATGATTAGTGATTCTTCATTTTCATGGGAAAACAATTCATTTGGTTGATGTGGATGATATTGAAAATTTTCATGTAAATGCGGATTATACCTATATTGTTTGATTTCTACATGATAATATTGACTATAATGGGGACATGGTTCATGCTCTATGAAATGATCATTCCGAAGGGATTTAGGAAAACACTAAATTACTATCCTAATTAATTATGTAAATATTTATATTTTATTCCTTTTTTTGATATTTATGTTTGTCAAAACTCTATTTTTATCAATTATTTCTTTAATAATTATATATATTTTATGAATTATTTTTTTTGTTATGTTTTATATTCAACAGTTATGGTTAAATATTTTTTGATTAAAAAACCAAACAAACATAATTATGTTTTTAATAAATTTACAAATATATAAACCAATTTTCATTAATGTTATATTTCAATTTATAAATGTTTTAATCAATTTAGAATTCTTTTTTTATATACCATAGAATAGCATGCATATTTTTTGATTTAGAATCATGAAAACATGATTATTTTTTAAACATATATATGTCTGAAATTATTTTTTTACATACATATTTGAGTTATCAATGTTTATATTTATTAAATTTTTAAATAATATTTGGGTACATAGAATATCATTACGTTTACTTGTTACAGAGACAGATAGTGAGGAAGAAGAACATTGAGTGGGGTAAATTTTTTATTATTATTATTAAATTTTGGGTAATATATTTATTTCATAAAACCAGCCGTATAATTTACAATGAAAGAATTTCATGACTATTGATGTGACTAATATAAAGAAGTATAGTCCTTTTTATACTACGAAATTGATTTCATAAGATTTTTTACCAGGGATTATACATTTACCAATACTACCAATATCCCATTAAGACAAGAAAATACATATTATTTTAGGATAAAAATAATAACCCAACTAGTCCAAATACAACCCAATTTTCCGGTTATATTTCAATTCATAACAATAGTATGATTAGAATTTTATATCCTTATTAGAATTCAATTAACAAGATGGAAAAATAACAGATGTTCGTGTCTTTATTGGTAAAATATCTCTATTAATATATTTTTATCTCAATTTTAAAATATTATATTTTTTCATTACAAATATTCAATTTATATTATTAAAGATGACATTCATCGTTCATGAAAAAAATATAAATTAATAAAATATTCCTATTTATTTCCAAAGTTCAATAGAGATATTTTAAAAAAAATTTAAAAAATATATATGTTATTTTTGGTTATAGAATGAAAACCAATTTATCAAGTAGATTTTTTATATTTAGATAAATGGAATATTTTTTTATCAAGCCCACATAAAGAATTTTTTATAATAAAATAATTACATTTTTTATGTTTCTTATATATTAATTTATTAATTATTTTTTTATTATTATGTAACAGTATTCCTGTAGATCTTATCATGAGATCAAGGTACAAAATGTATACCCTCAAACACTATCATGTGGAGGGTGGTGGAAATGATCGTAGAATAGACGAATGCATTAAGAGATATTCCTTTTAGTGTCTTTGATGAGGTCTAGTTCAGTCCAGCATCTCCCATAATCCATGTGAAAAATGGAAAAATGATTGATGAATGAAAAATAAATAGTACCTTATAAAGAAATATAATGAAGAATCTAAGCGAATTATTAGAAATTATTTTTTCTTTTAATGGATTGTTATTATATTTTAATTAAAAACTAATATATAACATCAATTTTCCATTTTATGATGAACATACTAAGAAAGGGATGTAGAAAAACTTTATCCCTAAGGGTAGGATGAACATCCTAGTTACCTTTTTAGGAAAGGTATACCACCTAGGCTATATAAAAGTATATGAGGTAGGTTTCAGTATTAGGAATTTTTTTTGTCATCAAAGAATGAAATCAAGAGACCCAGAAATAGATTCTTTAAAATATGAGATGAAAGTCCTAAAAATTTCAATGGGAGATCAAATTCAATCAGTTGTTCTAGATATATTTGAGTAAATGATGTTAGAGTCATAGCCTATACATCCGGCAGAACTTTCCCTTCTGAAAAGCCATCCCTTCCTGCCCATCCTTCTTAGTTGTCCTTGGCTGCCTTGAATACCTATCCTTGATACATAGATCCTCCACCACAACATTTGAACTTGGAAATAATATATGTGTTGTATTTTGGAGAAACTCATATGTGTATTATGTCATATTTAGTCTTGCAAATTGTTGGGGATTATGTATATCATCAGCCTATACAGTTGTGTCTTTTTTGAATAAAAATAAATGAAATTATTGACCATAATAGTCTACTAAAATTTCCATCCTAGGAGGTTTAAAAAGATTTAAATTTTATGGGTAATATTATGCATTTACTGACTAGCCATATGTGTTATCTAACATATGAGGTATGCAATGTTCTTGTAAACATTGTTTTCAATTGAGAGAAAAAATATATTTTCTATATATGACTATCTAAAAATAAAATAATTGGTCAAAAAGAATCAAATAAAAATTGTAGAATAATCAAATTTATAAAAAATATTAACTTTTTTGATACTCTATAATGATTAACATAGGTTTCTTCCTTATTTAATATTTATTATAATATTTGGAAAACGTCTAATATAAGTGAAAGATAGCATCCACTAAAAATATTCTAAAATGAAATCAGATATTAAATTATTTTTTATGATCTCAACATTACTTTGTTTTAGTTTTATTCCATGTATGTAAATTTATGATTCATTTTTTCATTATTTCTTTAAATAAATATAATTTCAATTGACTTACAATATTACATATTTAATTTCATATCTTCACACTATTCTTATTCAAAATTGGCCAGTTGTGTTTATGGATTGATATATTTGAAATTCAATTCAGTGTCTATGAAAAATGTCAATACTACCTCTAGAGTTACTTATATATATATATATATATGTGTGTGTGTGTGTGTGTGTGATTCTCAAATCAGGATATTGGGTTATGGGTTTTTCATTCATTTATTGGTAAGTAAAACTGGATAATTATGAACAAATATTCATTATAATGACATTAATTGTGATATTTTATTATTTTATATATCATTGGTTGCTAGGTATATTATTACTAAATGAGCATACATTATATATATTTTTTAATTATTACATCTTCCTTATAAAAAATTTAGCAACTTATTTGATAAGTATGTTTTATTCATTTTAAAATTTCTTTATTTTTAATTTTTATTATTTAACCATGTTTTTTAGTTAATATATGTATATTTATATATAAATATATATATGAAAATGTAATTCATGTATATATACTAACAAGGGGTAGTTTTCCATAAATCATCAAACCAATCAATTACATTTAAGTAACGATGATTTTTTATATTAAATAAAATTTGGATTTTGATATATATATATATATATTGGTTGTTATTTATATTATAACCTTTAATAACCCATGTTTCATCCTCAAAAAATATGAGTGGAATGTTGTTATTATGTATTAATATTTATGTATGAGATAATCACAATAAGGGAAAGAAATGAATTTGATAAGGTTACTTATATAAATTATTATGTGTCTTATATGAAAATAAAATATTTTCTAATATGATAACATTCATAGTTAATGTGATTCTTAAAGATACCGAGTCATGTACGAAGGAAGAACATACCCATCTTCATAGTTTGTTTGAAATATATTTGTTATGTTTGATAGTGATTTAAATTATCAAGTATGTATCTTTTAATTAAAGTTAAAAATGATTATTTATACAATAATTTTATTCTTTATATTGTTATATTATTTTTTATAAGGTGTCTACTATATAAAGGGTTACTGACTTATAAAAAATATCTCTAAACTAAACAAGAATTTAAATATTCATGTATGTATCATTTATTTAATGATTTAAAAATAAGAAATAATACACTACTTTTTCATAATATTTGTTTATTTTGTTTGTTTATAAATGTTTATTATGCTTCAAGTATGTTTCATTTACACATGGTGGTTTTATTAAACACATGGTGATTAAATGTAGTTGTTGATGTTAAATCATAAAAATGGACCTCTTAAACATAAATAACACATTTTTCTGACAATGAAATAATGTATTTTTTCTATCATGATATCTAACCTATGGTGGTTTATTCAAATTGTAAATTAATGAATATATTCTGCAACACAATATGAAAAAAAAACAATTTGTTGACTTCCCTTTGTTATTCATCCACTTCAAAACCAAAAAAAAACATCATATTGATTAAAGGACATGTTGGTTTTTATCTACCATGTGGTGTTGAAATCTTACACATGGTGGTTTTGGCTAGCCCCATAATCCAATGACTTATGTCATATTTTTTCAATATTAAATTAGTCACAAACACTCATAATATTTTCCAAACATATTAGTTAACTATATTTGACAATTTTGGTAAACATATTTACTGAAAAAAATGATAAAATATTTAAGACCACAAATATAAGTTATACTAAAAATTATTGAATATATTAATTTATTTAATTCACATAATCCACTATTCAATAAATAAGTTTTGTTTTGGGAAATTTATTTTTTATGTATAATGAATTTTTTAATAAATATAAGTAAAAAATAAATGCTATTGTATTGTGAGAAAATGTTATCATTATTTATTTATTTAATTATATTTACAAGTAATCATGCAATTATTCTTGTATTTTTTATATGGTAGATTATTATCTTGATTTTTTTGTAGGTAATGTTACTATAGTTGATTGTGTGAGAAGATTGTCTGATTATGATTCATTGTGGATATTTTCTATATTGATTTACTATTGATTGTGTTTAAGTTATAATTTTAATGTTTTATATGCTAGTTAAATTCTCTTTACACCTTTGGTGATTATGGGAAATTTTTGTATAAAAGAAATTTTTTCCAAAAAAATATAAAATTTTCAACTTCATTTTTTATAAACTGAAGTTTAATCCACAATGAATGTGTATTTCATCATCAGTTTTTACAGAAACCGATACTGAAAATGAAATATTATGTTTTCTGTGTTAGTTTCTCTAAAAACCAATGTCGAACCATGGGGATGTTTGGACATCCTTATTATTAATCTAAAATCTAACACCCAAGTCCCAGTTTCGACACCAATTATTTGATAAACCATTCCAAAAAATATATCGAAGGTCATATTTCACTATCAATTTTCATAGAAACTTATGTTGAAAATATACAAAAAAATTATTTCATCTATAGATTTTCTATAAATTGATAATAATAATATAATTAATTGGTATTCTGTGTTGGTTTTTAAAAAAATGACTCCTAAAACATTTTTTGTTATTGGAAATTTTTTAAATGACGATAAAAAGGGCCCTTATCTGGATTCTTATTTAAGTATTGTATATCAGTTTTATGAAAAATAGAAATGAAATTATTATTTTCATCATCATATTTACAAACACCAGTTAAAAACCGAAGTCAAAATGTAAAAAACTAGATATGAAAATACCATTTTCAACTACTGTGGGTACATTTGATGGTGTTTCTTGTTTTTGTTACTGGTTCATGACAAGGACTAGGTAGAAGGGTAGAGAATGGGATTTCAAGACTATTTTGGTACTCACGTCTATATTCTAAATCATTCATGGTTTTAGTTATAGAGGTTTCATATGTATAATTTCTTGACATATAATTATTCGTCATGTTGTTATAACAAGAGATACTTTTTGACATGTCATCTTTTTTCATATGATTTCCATTTATTATTCATGACAGTATTTCATATATGGTTAATATTTATAATGTGATTTTACTATAATAAGAGGTTATAGTCTCCTCATGACTGTCTTTCGACCCACAATTCAAATCGGAAGCCTTTGTAATTCTGGGAGGTCTTCCCAAGGTCATTTGATGACCTAGCTCTGGGAACTAGTTTAGTGCCTTCAAGGCCAAGATGATACAAAAAATGAGTCAACCGGATATTTCATAATAATTTTAAATTTATTAAACAGTAATTATTTAAAAACTCCTGTGAATTTTTTTATCAGACTAGTCATTTATAAACGATGGGATAATTTTTATTTTTAAAAATGGTATTTTATAAAACACATTAAAAACATCTCAAGTTTTAAACATGGGTTCTTAAATAATCATCATTACAAATGAGTCTCCATAAATATATTTATTAATAGTTTTATTTTTATGTTTTTAAGGCATGATTTGAACTAAATTTTTTGTCTTGAACTAAAAAAACACACTTTGAGTTATATCGAGTACATCAAGTGTCAGATTTACATGTGGTCAATTCCTACATGTCTGAAAATAAATATTGGATCATTTTTCTAAAATATCAAGTCAATATGATTCTGTCTTCATTTTTTTCGTGAGTGATAAACTTATTAACTAAAATTGATTTTTTAATTGAAATCACACATTAACACACATATTGAGCACACCGTGTGTCATATTAATGTCTGGTCAATTCAAATATGTTAAAAATGTATATATGTATATTTTCCCTTAAAATTTAAAGGCAATATTAGTGTTTTAAAAATATCTTATGTTAGAGACAAATGTTTTTAACTGATGTTCATTTTTATGCTAAATTTTCTTTGAGTCATAATGAACACATTGTGTGTTATATGGTAATGTGGTTGATTCCTAAATATCCCAAACAAGGTATGGATAATTTTACTAAGGTTTCAAGGCCATCCATGTTTTTTACTCGTTCTATATGAGTGACCCACAATCTAAAAAAATAAAATTTTAAACTGAAAAATACAGTTGTAGACATCCCCTATTCACTATGTGTCAAAATGACATGTGAATGATTTATATAATTAAAAAATGATTTATTGATTATTTAATTAAAATATCATAAAAATACATGTTTTTTTGTTGCGTTTATTGACTGATATGTTTAGAACTGAAATATCTCTTTTAAATTAAAACACACACTTCCAAACATATCGAACACATTGTGTATTGTATTGATATCCAAAAAATTCTTATACATAGAAATGATTTCTGGATCATTTTATTATAGTATTTTGACAATCTAAGAACAGTTAGTTTATTTTGAGAATGTGAAATGTCTTTTGACCTAATATGTGACTTTTAAATAAATAAAAATGCATCCAATCATATTAGTCATATTGTGTATCATTCTAACATAAGCTTAATTCCTACATATCAAAAAAGGAGTTTTGGATCACTTTCCTAAAGTATCTAGAAAATCCAAGTATGTTTTCTCTATTTATACAGAGTAACATTTGTTTTAAACTAAAATGATTTCTTAAAACTAAAACACACACTTTATATCATACAAGGAATCACATGATATTTTTTGACATGTTACTTATTCCTGCATATCATAAATGACATATGTATTGGTTTCGTAACGTTTCAAGAAAATCTGGGGGGTGTTTACATTATTTTCAATATGCTACAAATATTTTTAACTAAATAGTCGATTTTAAAGTAAAAAAATATAGTTCGAGTAATACCAAGAACACCAAGATTCAAATTAATAATTGTTCAATTAATATAAATAAAAAATAACATATTCATCATTTTAATAAAATATCAATAGATTTTTCTTTTTTTTACTATTTTCTGACGGTGTTGTATTTTTTAACTAATATGACATTTTTAATTAGAAAAAATGTACTTCTAAACATACCAACGACTGAATGTGTTAGATTAAAATTCATATGCTTCATATAAGAAAAAAATTATGTTTTTTAAATTTTACATAAATATTAAGATAATGTGTGGGTGTATGATATATTTTGTTTTATTTTTTTCGTGAGTGTCATGTGTTTCAACTAAAATTTATCTTTTAAAACTTGCACATTCAATAGTAATTACGACATTGTGTGTTAGATAGACTAATGGCTGATTCCTACACATAAAAATGAGCTTTGGATCATTTTTATTAATTATTAAGTCAACATAAGTTAATTTTTCTATATTGAATATGTGGCGCTTGTATTATACTAAAGTTCCCCTTTTAAATAAAAATCCACAATTATAGTCATACTGAACACTCAATTTGTTTTATTGACACAAAATTGATTCCAATTAATAAAATTATGTTATGAATCCTTTATCAATGTTATCATATAATACATGTGTTTTATGGTTTTTAGTGAGTGATTTTTTTAAATTAAAATGCTTCTTTTAAACTAAAAATTGTCACTTTTAGTCATATAAGGAATAATTTTCATCTGAATGATGTGAAATTGATTCATATATGTAAAAAATTACATTATGATCAGTGTAAAAAATTATCAAGAAAATATGATCTTGTTTTATCAGTTTTTATTACATGACACATGTTCTGAACTAAATGGAATTTTTTTTATAGAAATCAGGAAATTTAATTTATACTAGGTACATCTATTGTCGAATTAATGTACAGTCAATTCCAATATTTCCAAATGTGTTAGGGATAAATTTCCTAAAATACAATGGTAACCTAGTACATTCTTTCTATTCTATTGTTGAGCGACACATGGATTTAACTATAATTTCATTTTTAAACTAAAAACATGAAAATAGAATTATAATGGATACACACTATGTCAAATTGACATGTGGTTAATTCCTAAATTTCAAAATTTATATATGTATCAATGTACTATAATTTCATGATAACACAAGTGTGTTTTCTATATTTTCATTTTCAACACATGACTTTATGTAAAATTAATTGAAAAAATTAATTGTTTGTCATACTGTCCACACAATGTGTTAAATTGATATGGGGTTCATTATTATAGTTCAAGAATATTTTATAACTCATTAAAATCAAATTTTAATATCATTAAATTATATCACCTAGAGTCTAGTAGCCCAAATCTGGGGGTTATTTTACTATTCCGTTACAATGTACCATGGAACACATCTTAAAGGATCGAACAATTTAGTAGTCCTAGGAGACTGGATAACTAAAATATGGTCCAACTATATTTGAAAAGATGAAATATAATTCAATAATAGCAATAGGAGATTTATTATCTATGCTAATAAATTATTTATTTCATTCAAATATCCCACAATTGTATCATGGGGAATGGAAAACATAACAAAGGGACAACTCATATGCTTAGTAAGGGAAATCGTATAAATAATGTTATCCATAGTAAAATAATATATCAATAATATGGTCAATATAAACAATAATCAAATATGACCTTTAAATAATACCGTAAAATGTAATTTAGTCCCTTCATAACATTAAAACATTTATAATCAAATGAAAAATATTAACTAGTTTCATTATAATACTAGGAATAATGGTATAAATTATAATCATAGGGACTTATTCTAGGAAAACATACAAAAATAGGTAAGGAACAAACCAAATAACTAAGATAGTTTGTATCATTAGACATACTGATGCATCAAGGGCCTATAATAGGCCCCACCCAACACTAACTCCATCTGAAGCATTCATCATGGGAAAGAGGTGAAACATAATCAATATATTGTATTTTTATTTAAAACTTTCTTTAAAAACTTAATATTTTTGTAATAAATAAACATAATTATAATGCATATATAGTAATATGGATAATTTTTTCAAAATATAAACTCTCCAATAAATTATAATTCTTAGAAAATATCATCTTCATAGATTAAAATACATTAAAATATTCATTGTATTGATTTTTGATAAAGAGGTCCTTTTCTTATGGAAATCACTTATTCAAAAAATTGAAATTTCCAAAATACTAAGGAAACATTTTATTTCAAAAGAAAAACCATAACATATAAATAAATATTCAATGAATTTACCAGTCATGATGGTGGTAAATGATTTTTATGTTGTATATGTTTAATGTAAACATTCCTTTCAAACCTTTGTAAAAATGACAAAAGGTACCCCATCCAAACAACGAAAAAAATATTTCTTGAACAATTTTTTAAAATATAAAACATGGGTAAAACTTTATATAATAAATCATTTCATAATATATAAAACATTATTTAAAACTTTTATGAAAAATATCAACATATATGAAAAACAATCCTAATAGAGTATAAAATTTAAAGTCAGATTTCCTTAAAAATTATTTTGATTTCATGTATAATTAAAGAGAAGATATTGAATGTAAAATTTATAATTTTTAGAATAAAATAGATTATAACCAATGTAATCTGGTTTAACATAGAGTGATATTGTAATTACCCTACTTGAGATATAAATATAGACAATCTCAAATAATGAAGTGATTATGAAATAAACCCTTACCTCAGACCCGACTTACATTTTATATACATTTAACCTACTATATAATAAATTTAAAATTATTATACTTATATAAAATAACAATAAAAACAATTATAACATCAGATAAAATCCCTTTATAAAAATTCTATATGATTTTATCAATAGTTATTAATAAAATCATTGTCCCCGGGTGCTAACTGTTTCATTATTCAAATATGTTCTAGTTCGATAGTTTTGGTCCTTATGTATTCCTCATGGTTATATTATATCTAATATATTAATAAGGTGATAAATATAAAACAATTTCCTTATATATATAAACATATTTTTAATCATCATTTAATGGTTATGATTGAAAAATGTATTATACTATTTATAGAGATAGTTGTCCATACATATGGATGAATACTATTTCCAATTTTCAAACGATGGGGAAAAATAATGGTAAATAAAAATTCACCATTCATGAATCATTATGATACCGTATATAACATATATATTCATTAAATCTATCCTTTTTTACCTTCATTATAATGAGGAAATAAAAAATGAATCACATAAATTTTGTTGATGTGGTAGTCCACACATAAGTTTGAGCGACGTTATCATTTTCCAATGGATTGTAAGTTAATAAGTTAATTTTGATTATATAATTGTAAAATATAATTATGAAATAAATATAAAATATATAAATCAAATATATATTTATAACAATCCATGTAAAGTGGCGACGATAAATTAATTACACTGCTGCATAGATATGGTATGATGTACGTACACATGAGAGATGTTTTTTTAATTTCATAGGATGTAAAAGAGATTGAAAATGGCTTCCCCAAAATCATAATAACATATTTTCATATTTATTATAATTTATATATCATTTTTATATGTTTATAATAAATTTATATGATGAATAAGAATAAATAAAATTGAATGAGTTGTAAAAACAATTACCTTACCCTAGATAAATATTCATTAGATATATTTTTAAGGACCCTATAAATGGTATTTTGGATTTTAGAACTCATATAAAATTATCTAATGATGTTGTTGATAGATTTTTAGGGTTCGTTGAGATATATGGATCAATATTTGTAAAACCCCAAGAATTAAAAAATATATTTTATATAGTATTTATGCACCAAAAACTGAGTCTCTATGAAATAACACATTTTTTATAATTATTTAAGAAAGATAGTTATAAGATTGTTGTTAAACACAATTATATGAATAGTTATATAAATCATTATATTCCCTTACCAATAGATTCATATAAATGAAATCTATTTACAATTAAACATATAATTTATGGTCAAATAAACATCATTTTTGAATTCAGAATTTCATAATTAATTTGGGGTTAATTATTTGTATTTTTTTTATAAGTTTCAATTATTTATGATTTGTGGATAATACTGCATTATAGATAAAAAAGTTTTATTAAAAAATTATTATAATTTAAATTTATTTTTAATGTCGCAATATACCAATTATACATATATTAATCCATTGTTAATTATTGGAATCTTTTCTATATTGAAATTATATATTTAAACATATTCAACATTTGAACTTTTTTTACCCGCCATATTAACTCACTTACGGGATTAGAATTAGACATTATTTAACTTCTTTTTTGAATTGAACATCATAAAAAATGAATTACAAGGTTACAATAATTATGATATTTAGAATCTAATCAGACCCTCTTATGTTTTTGGTGAATATTAACTTGACCCTTGAGAATAGTAATGTACCATTATGAATTTTAATATGACACTTATGAATATTAAATCATTCAAATGAATAGAAAAATCACAGATCAATCTATAAATAATATTTAGGCATCTTATTGATGCCAGTATAAAATAATTTTCACATAGTATGAGTAACTGAATATTTTAAAAAAAATTAATAGTTAAGTATTGGTATTTTTATGGGAAATAAGTGTATATTTAAACATTTATAATTAATAAAAATATTTAGAGGATAATTCATTTTTATTAAATGTATTAATAAATCAATACAATGTTCTGTTATGATTTTAGGATATTTTACAGATTCCTTAGTTAAATTTTTTGGGTATTATAAAATGAGTTATAATTTTTAAAATTGTATTTTTAAAGTAAACAGTGACTTTAAATAAAAAGTAAATTTATCATATTTATAAAATTATTTTCATAAAATGGACTAAATTTTTTAATTCTACACATTGTAAAATGGATGGGGTGAATTTTTATGATTTTTCTAAAATACATTATTTCATTGTGAATAGTAAAATACAATAATTTACAATAAATGAATGATACATGAATTATATAGTCATGGATGATAATAATATGGTGTACCAACCAGTGGTTTGAACTCACATGAACTAATTACTTTATTTATTCTCATGAATCAACCTTATTTCTTACCTTGAGTAAAATAGTAATATAATGAATAAAATAATAAGAAATTACTCATCTCTTCCACCATAAAAACAACACTCCCGCCTCTTATCCTTACACATCTAAGCCTTGAATAATGTCAAATTTCATCCAAAATCATCCTCCCTAGTGTATCCCCTATCTCCTAGATCAGTTTGTAATTTCAAAAGACTAAAACCCTTTTTTCTATAGAGGTTCTAAAGGATGATAATTCAAGAGGTAAATTCTCTTCCTTTTTCCTTTTAATTTCATTTCATTTTATTTTTATATTCTTATCTTATTCTCACATCCTCACTCAAAATGATCTTGATAACTCTTGTATCATCTATAAACTATAATTATATTTGGTTAAGGGTATATAAATCATCAACCTCATTACACTCTCTCTCTTTTATTTTGAAAATGAAATCAGCGCCCGAGAGGTCTCGATTTACAACATTCATGTACGATGAACATTCATTCATAAATATATCCTTCAAGGATGAGAATGAAACAATAATTTTTTTACCTAGATTATTAAATATGTATTAAGACTCATTCAATGTTATAGAATAGTTTTATATAAATGATATTAAATAAAAAGACAAAAGTATTTCATTATGACGAAAAACATTTAAAATAAAGCTAAACAATTATTATTAACATTTTATTAAATGAACAATTTTCATTCCTTGTAAATTAATGATATGAATAAAAAATTAAACTTATGGACTATAATTAATAAAATTTAATTCCAATTCTGGATAATTTAACCCAGTTTACAAGACTTTGTTAATTATAATCAAGCAGATCGATCATGAAAATGAAAGAAATGGACAGTACAGAATGACAAAATTCAATATTATAAATTATATAAAAGGAAAAAAATGAACATAATAAAATTATAATGAACAATATACATGAAAATTATGTTTATATTTAAATTATTAATAAATCTAATTTATTATACCTAGACTTTAAAGTCTGGTGTAGAACACAATCAGACATATGGAATGTGTTTTCTCATCTCACTCAAATCATTGTGAGACATTCCTTCTTCACCACTAATAATTCTGTATGGTGAATACATAATACCCATTGATGTATCAAATCATGAATCCATTTATTTTTATTGTATTAATTGTTTCATTTTATTAATATTAATTTTGGGGCATATAATTCAATTTATTATAATGTGTTATGGGTTTTTACCTAACCCTCTATTTTCATTCAGGTTATTCATTTTCTCTCTTACCACTATAAAATTATTAATTAATATTATGTAATCCTTGTTAATTCTTTGTTATGTTTTTTATATGTTTACCTATCAGAATGCCTCTTTCATTAATGAGTAGCTATAAGTTTATAAAGATCTTTCTCAATTCTTCACGATAAACTAACCTGATTCAAGGGAACCTCTCAAAATCTTAGCTATTTTCAAGGGATATCTATAATATATTTTAATAAAACATTATTTTTTCAAAAATATCATTTTATTATTAAAAAAACTATCTTAGTTCACTTTTGGATTTATATAATGCTTTTTTCTAAAGAACTCAACTTTTCAAATAAAAGATGTATTTATGTCAAGAATTATTCAATGATTTTATTACAAAAGTTTGTTCTATTTCAACACATCTATTCAAATTTTTTATTTACTACAGTTTATCTATAATATTTTAATCCACCATTTTTTATTAAATGATTTATGATCTGTTTTATAGAGGATGGTCTATTTTGATAATATCCACCTTATTTATCTAAATTGTTAGTGATAATGTTTAAAAACTAGACAAAGTTATTTATATTTCATATGTATATGTTGTTTTTGATTTCCCCCATTCATATGGGGAATTAAATTAACATAGTGAGTGAATGGTGGGGACTCTATAGCCCATTGATTCATCAGTATGTCTCGTGAGGAAAAAAATATTTGGGCTTGGTTGAGGCCTTCCCCATTTTTAGATATAGTTATTTCTAAGGCCTTAATCATTTTTAGTTGTCTTGGATGAGACCTTGATGATATGATTAAAATGTCACAAAATATTTATTCCCTCATTATGAATGTTGAAATTTTAAATCCATGTTATTATTCAGCTACATGAACATCCACAGTTATGTTTTATTATGGAATTATTTATTTTACTTTAATTCTAGGCATATTATGCTCATGAATATTTTTTAATGGAATGTGTTCTCTAGTTAATCACCATTATTTTTTTATGCCCCCTCTGTATTACCTTCCCTTGTTGAACATATGGGCCCACCCCTTTCATATGTTTTAATTCCTCAATTTTTGAAGAAGAAAAAAAATTGAATAAGCTTTCAAAGATGTAGTTTATTTCATTTTATTATGTTTCTTGTTTTATTTTGTTTTCCTGATATATTATGGGTATCATGAATGATATCTAGTCTTCATAGAATTTTAAATTGATATGTTATTTTTGATTTGATGCCTTGAAATCAAACCAATGTAATAAAATAATGCACGAACTATAGGATTCTAGGGTCAGTGTGTTATAGTTGGTATTAATGGAAGTTTAATAAAAACCATGGAAACTATATTTAGAAAAAATAGTTTATAAAGAATAACCCTATGATAGAATTTTAGGATAATTAAAAAAAGAACATCTTATAATTTTTTTATGTTATATTTTATGTCATTCTTCCTAGAAAATCTTCCATGTATAGATACTACAAGTGGACATCATTCTAGCACAGATGTACCTAGGGGAAACCAATCCTATATGGTGTCCTCGGCATGAATCAGAGGAACCTGGTATATGAAAATGGTGCTTATTGTGCACTTGGTTAGACACTCATAGGCATTATTCTTGGGATAATTCAAAATTTCTTCGAAAACCATTTTGATGTTAATTTTTACCCATTGAAATAATGTTTATGATTATGAGATTAGTGAAAAATAAATATTTCAATTTATTTTTTTATTTTACTAGTTTTGGGGTTATATTTTTTGTTTCTTAATTTCAGGATCTAATCTATTTTATTACATATTTTTGAAATTGATCCAAGAGTATGTACTAGGAACCACACCAATTTATATAATCCAAAGAGAAAGAATAATTATTTCTTTAATGGAGTTAACCTGGTCTTTCAAAGGGATGTTGTCTAAAAAATAACATCATCATTGGATGAAATAATATCCTTTTTAAACAAGGAATATAAATAATTATCCACGTTTTATTTCATCAAAGGGAAGATATAGAAGAATAGGGAAGCTCGAAAAAAATATTGATAAAGGATTGAAGGAAAAGAATTATTTTACAACATGTGATAATTGTGGAAGGAATCATTTGGGTATATAGTTTAGAGGAAAAAGAGTTTTCATTAAGTGTGGTGAGAAAGGGAACCATGTTTGTGAGTGAAAGGGTAAGAAGATGGATTCAAATTTTAAATGTCTCAACTGCAAGGATATTGAAAAATACACTAATAAATGATACATGCATCAACGGAATATACCCGAGAATAAAATAATGTATTATGGTTACGATTAGTGTACCACTACGGATGAAGAAGTGTGATTGATGTACAAATGTCGGGATTCAACAAATATTTCATTTGTTTCTTATAATTATTGATGTAATGGTTTGGAGAATTATAGTATATAGAAGGATTTTAATACAATAAAATTTCATTAATGATTTCGTGTCTTGTAATGAATGGTACCAAGAAAATTTGACTTAGTAGAAAGTTAATTTTTTTTAAAAATATATGTTTTATGGAATGGAACTATTAATATGATCCATATAATGGGATATATATTTTTGAGAAAAGAGATGATTGATTTGTATAACTTAAATTTTATAGAACATACTATCTTGGATCTAAATAATCGACTATAGAAAATGTGGTAGTGTCTATAACAATTTAGACATAAGCAATATATCAAAATTATTATGTTTTACATAATGAAAAATGAAGCATGATAGTATTAAATAAGGTAATTCATGTTACTAACATGCTTAATGAGGATTCAATGAAAATGTAGTCGCATGTTTGAATGTGATGATTAAGATCCACTACTTTTGTTTCAAACGATCAATATGGAAATTTATTGACCTTATTTCAAAAGTGTTGGATAATGAAATATTAAAAAAAATCACCATTTATTAAATGGTTAAATTTGATATTTATATAGTTTTTTAGAGATTATTTTACCCTGTGATAAAACTTGTTCAATGAAATAAAGTTAGAATAGTTAAAGGCAGAACTGATGGATAAGATAATTCTTATAGAAACATATAAATTGCTTATATTTCATTACTATATTATGGAGTGAAATAATTTCTCAAAATTAGGGAATAGATCTTGAATTATGAAATGTTATCCTAGTACCTTATGTTAAATGTTGTTTTTCCATAAAATGTACATTATTGTATAAACCTTTTTTCCTTTAAGAAAGTGAAATTTAAAATAATGATGATTAAATTTATTAAAGGAGGGGGAATGTAACCCAACGTATTTACTAGTAAAATTAATATTGATTGTAATTAAAAAATCTTATTATTTCTGAAACAATATTTGTTTATAATTATTTAAATAAGATAGTTATAACCTAGCCATTAAAGAGATTAATATGAATTATAATAACTACTATTAAATTTTATTATCCACGGTTTCACATAAGTGAAACATTTCAATTATTACATATATAATTTTTAGTAAAATAAACATCTTTTTTCAATTTGAAATGTTGAAATTAATTTTTGGTAAATTTGTATAATTTTTTTAAGAAGTTTATTTATTTAATGAATAGTGAAAAATACTACATCACATTTCAAAATGATATTTTTAGTTTAAAAATTTATTAAAATATTAATTAATTTATAACACCAGAATACATAAATTCTACATTTATTAATCCAAAATAGATCACAGGAATTTTTTTAATATTGAAATTAGATATAAAAACAATTTAACCATTTACAGATTCTCTTTACCTACCTTCTTTTCACACATTCGACATTAGCATTTAACAAAAATTTACTGCTTTTGTGAATGAAATTTAAAAAAATAGACCTGTATGGTTGTTATTAGTAAGATATTTAGAATAAAATAAGATCAAATTAAAATTTTGATGAATAGTAACTTGACCCTTTGGAGTAGTAATGCACCATTACAAATAGTAATATAACACTAATGAATAGTAAACTAAAAAATAAAAAGGATCCTCACTCTTGAATGTTTAAATAAACATTAGTAATATTATAAATGAAGGTATTATATAATTAAATCAAAGTATAAGTACCTGAATATTTTAGAAAAATTAAAAATTAGGTGTTGGTATTTTTATCAGTAAAAAATATTTAATTACAATTTTAAAATAACTAAAATAATTAAAAGACAATTCATTTTCTTAAACTGTATTAATAAATCAATATTATTTTTTTTCTATGATTTTAGTATAATTTAAGGATACTTTAGTCCTTTTTTAGTGTATTATAAAATGAGTTATAATTTTAAAAACTCTATTTTCTCAGTAAATGTGATATTAATTAAAAATTTAATTTCTCATATATAGAAAATTAATTTTAAAAATTGAATTAATTATTTATTTCTATACAACAAAAAATGTTTGTAGGGAAATTTTGATATTTTTAAAAAATACATAAATTTTTGGTGAATAGTAAAATATGATAATTTACAATAAATGCTAAGTTCATGAATTATATTGTCGTGGATGATGTTTGGATGATATAAGAACCATTTTTTAGAAATTAAATGCACTCATTAATGTATTTTCTCACATGAATCTAAATAATTGATTGTCCTGAGGAAAATCATAAAACCATGAATAAAATAATGAAAAATCACCCCTATCGTCCAATATAAAACCCCCATCACCCCCTATTCTCCTCACACCATTGATCCTTAATGCATGTAAATGTTATGGCCAAATATTCTTCCATAGTTATTCCCCCATGTCCTGGAGCTATTGGTCATTCAAAAATACCAAAACCATTTTCTCCTATGGTGGTTCTCAAGGAGGATAAATACAAAGGTAAATCCTCTTCATGTTTCCCTTTAATTTTGTTTCAATTTATTTTTCCCTTCTTATCATATCATTACATCCTCTTTCGTATAGTCATGGTAACTCTGGTATCATCTATATACTATAATTATATGATATTAAAGGTATATAAATAATAAATTCATTTACTCTCTCTGTCTCTCTTTTATTTTAAAAAATTGTCGTTCAAGAGGAGCCGATCTACAAGCTTCATAGTCGATGAAATTTTGTTCTTCAATTTGCCCATATAGGTTGGTAATGAAAACATTTCTATGATTGAAACAGATTATAAAATATTTATTATACCTTATTTAATGTTCTGGAACCATTATATATACACGATGTTAAATAATAGAATAAAAATAGTTCGTTGTGATAAAAAATGGAAAAATTATGCAAAATGATTCTAAATAACAAGTTATCTATTTATTAATTTTCACACTATATAACCAAATTATATTTATAAAAATTTAAACTTATGTATTATCATTACTATTATTTAATTATAATTCTGTAGAATTATATCCATTTTACCTTACCTTCGTTACTTATAATCAAGAAAATGGATTATGAAAATCAAGGAAACTAACACTCTAAAATGATATAATCAAATTATATAACTTATAAAAAATTCTATAAATGCACATAATAAATCATAAAAAAATATAAAAGTATAATATGTTCATATTTAAATTATTAATTTGTATAATTTCATAATTCAGTACCATATGGTCAACTGCTGAACTCATTCTGATATAAGGTAAGGGGTTTTTCATCTCATTTCCATTTTGGTGAGATATTCTTTATTTACTAGTATTTTTTCTGTATCATATAGATATACAACCCATTTAGGTATCATATCATGAATAATTTTGTTTTCCTGTTATTCAATGTATCATCTGATGATTAGTAATTTTAATGCATATGATTCGATTGATTACAAAGTTGTGTGTTTTTTCTACCCAAATCTCTATTTTCTTTCATTTTAATCATTTTATATATTACCCCTATGGAAATATTAATTTTTATAATGTAATACTCATAATTTATATTTTAATTTTATATATGTTTAACAATCATAATCCTTCTTTAATTGATGGGGTGTTAAATTATTATTGGGTTATTTCTTAATTCTTCGTGATAAAGAAGCCTGATTCATGTGAACTTATCGAATTCATACCTATTTTCAAGGGAACACTATAATATATTTTAATCCACAATTAATATTAAAAAACCAGTCCTTTATCTATTAAAACTATCTTATTTACCATATTGTTTTATAAAAATATTTTTAATAAATAACTCTTCTTTTCAAAGAAAATGTGTACTTCTCTCATGAATTCCTCAATGATTTTATTAGAGTATTTTCATCTATTTAAACACCTATATTAAATTTTAATTTTTAATGAAATTTATCACTTATTTTTAACATAAAAGTAATTTTATTAAATTGTTTATGATCATTTTGACTGTGGATGTTCAATTTTGATATCATTTGTCTTATTACGCAAAATGGTTAGTGATTATGTTTACAGATTGGGGAAAATTATTTATATTTCATATATATATATATTTTTATTTTACCCCATTCATATGAGGAATTAATTGGATTTAGTGAGTGATCGGTGGGACCCTCCATAAATCATTGATTCATCATTCGTTATAATGATACAAAGCTTATATGGACATGGTAGAGGCCTTTCCCATTTTCTCATACATTTTTTGCTGAGGCATTAATAATGTATAGTTTTCTTTGTGGAGGTTGTGATGATATGATTTAAATGCCTCGCATTATACCTTCCCTCTTTGTTGTAATAGTTTGCACACTTGAACCAATTATTTGTACTTTTATAACATGTATATTTTATGTATTTAAATATTAATCATATTATTACATATTGTTCTTTGTTCATTATTACTATGATGTAATAATGCCCTAGAGTATTAGTTGTATTGATTAGGCCTTTCAAGTTCCCCGCTATGATGAGGACATAAAAATTCTATAATAATATACTTAAATATTGTTCTTCTATTAGATGAAATACTATTATAGGAAAATATTATATAGACTGTTAGGTGCGAGTACTCATAAGTAGACAACACTTCTTCTCATGAAGTTCTCACATGGTAAAATCCAATATGGAAGATCATGATAAAAAATCCACCAGTAAGAATACCTCATGTTTTGGTGTCATCAAATATTCCAATCTTCATGTGTTTTTAATGGTCCTTACACTTTAATATTATCATTAATACATGTCACGACTCGCAAACTTTGAATAAATGAAGAAAACCATCACGCAATATGTTGGAGGGAAGTAGAGAACGATGGCTGCGTCATGTGTGTCATGTTGATAATGGACAAATCAAGAAAGGATTTGACCCTTCCATTTATGGAAGTTGATATCTCGACCCTTTGATTGAAATAGAACCATCACACAAAATTCCATGGCCATGGTATAATGATGAGTTTATTTCAGGTTTTAAAAGAAGGATTTATCACAAATAAAGCTTGATGACACAATCATGAAATCTGTTTGACGTGATAATGAGACAATGAGATTATATAACATAGTGATCATTTTCATGTAGATGTCATCATTGAGACTCTACATTCATTATCTTGGGTGACATGACCCTTTTCTATATAGTACTCTTGGACTATAGGAAAGTCCACCTAATGCCAAAGAGAAATAATCCTAGGGTGTTACATAATACCTGTTTTTGGTGGACTCGATTAAATTGTATTTGAATTTATGTAATGGAATAAAAATTATTCTCAAGACTATGGAATAATTTTATTCATGTTTAAATGATTGCTTAAATTAAATTAAATACATTTATTTATTTAATTTAACATTTAATAAAAATTTAATTATTTGTTAGTAAATAAAATATTTATTTAAGAGAATAAAATAATTATTTATTTATTCAGGTCTTTAATAAATAAACGTGGAGTTAGAGCTGGCCATGGCTAGTCCAGTAGTAAAATAATTATTTGAAATATGGTAAATATTAATTTAACTTGATGGAACAAGGAAAAATAATAATACAATGGATATTATTTTGTGATGTGGAATTTTATTTATAATTATGTTTCACGCAACATGGCGCACAATGAATAATGGAATTGTATTATTATTATGATCATGGGTTTCCACTTAGTTCATGAATGTATTTAATTTATATTATGCTATTAAATATTGTAAATAAATACCCATTTATATAAATAGACAATTACATCAATTGTTGTATACACCCCACTACACACCTGGTGAATTTAGTATTGTTGATCCCATCAATTACTATATTGAAACCTTTTCTCTCGCCTATTAATATTGAGATACATTCTTCAGGACCGAAGAACAAGTGATCCAGAATGAATAGCAGAAGTCACACTCTTCACCGAACTAGATTTTCGAGAATGAGTGTTGTCAATCAGAGGCTATCAAAGCACGTGTGGATCACCTATAGATATATTCTTGATTGGATCCTCGCATGTGAAACCAAACAATCTGGAAGGGTCATTCTCAATGCTCAGCATCATCAATAATGAAAGTACCGAAGAACCAAGTATTTGTTTCTTTATGAAATTATAATTAAATTAATTATACACATGATGTGTAAGATCCTTTTCGGCTATAATGGTTTCATTACTCTTACTTCTTTATCTAAATCTTTTATTATATTCCATTGATATTGGAATCCATCATCATATTGATCCTGGAATAATCATTGATCATGGTAGAAATTAAAGTTTGGCACTGACCCCACCACTTATATGCGGGACCCAAAACCTTCAAGTGGTAACAGATGTAGCTCATCATAATTTTTAATTATTTAATTATCATTTATTATTTACCTTTTAATTATTTAGTTTCTAAATTCATGTTTTAATTTTTCTTGTAATATGAAATTGAATGATATGTTCATAGTTGTTTTTTTCATGTAGATTTCAGAGAAACAAATAAATTTTATATTAAAATAAAAATGAGGAACTCATGAAAAGGGACTAATGATTATTTCCAAGTGACACGAATGTACACTCCATGTGTTCGGACTTAGACTTTGTGTTCTCTAACATATACGTGGTGTAATCCTGACTACATGTCTTGTAGTCGTGTACATCACATCAGTAGTAATTCAAAAATTACTTAGGATGTGTTAATTTAATAAACACGGTGTAATTTATTTTAAACCGCGTGTTGACTGTGACTGATAGGCTCACGATTATGGGATTAAACACCATGTGGCTCACAGACATAGCGTGTATTCCTTTCAAGTTAGGGGAAAATCTGTGTATCCTGGGCACAGATTAAGCTAACTGAAAACTGTGTAATATGAAGACAATAAGATGTGTAGACCACTGTACACGATGTGTACTCCAATGTTTCTGATGTATGCCTCACACGTCAAGTCCCTAGGTGTGTACTTTGGAAATTAAGGTGTATGTGGTACACATCGTGTGTCGGAACTAGACACCATGCACATTTCAAAATTATATAGAATTAAAACTCTTATTTATGCATAATGTTCAATATGCATATCATATATAAATCCTTATATAGGTTGTTACTATATTAATTGAACAATCTTGTTTCCCACGTGTCATAAAAGTAAAATCGTATGCTAATATAATACATCTTGGGTTGAAATCGAATTGGTATTCACTCGGATACCTCCTATGTGCATTTATGTACAAGGATGTGAATCTCATTAATTTTTTGAAAATGATTAAGATAAAATGATTGATTAATAAAATATAATAAACAAATTGATTTGAGTGTGATTTATCATAATATGAACGATTAATGAATTGAATACTAGTTTTTTAAATGTGTAACATGTTGCATGTATGAGGATGATCATGAGCTAGACCAGACCTTGTATGCGATTGGATTACCTTTTAATTTATTTGTTAAATTAATTGTTGTCTTGCGCTCCAGATCTCCTCATTACTATGCTGAGAATGCATGATAGTGGTTTCATTTATGTAAACTCCATTTTAACCCTTACTTGTGTGTGAGTAAAAAACATATGTAATGGATGAAGTTCCCAATATAGATGAGACGGTTCATGTTGGGACCAACAGGAAAGCAATCCAAGAAGATACAAAAGTGGATAATTGGAAAGATGTAAACACAAACCAAAAATGTTCAAGGTGTGTCTCTCCTAGGTCAGGGTTAGATTATGAACATCTGGATAAATTAACAATTAGAAATTCTCATGGTCATTCCCTTTAATTTATTTTATTTCTCTCATTTTAATGGTTTATCCTGATGGATGTGCGGTCATGATCTCATAATTAATGAATTAACAAGGATGCAAGATGGAACTAAAATAAAACAGAGTTGTGCATAAATATTATCCAGACATGGTTAATCACTTATGTGAGTTCCTCTGAATAATAACAATCATGTGATAAAAGATAATAATAAATTTATGCATATGAGATAAAAAATCCCTCAAATAAAATATTAAGTCAGACTAATCCTTCTATTACATGATTAAGGGATAGACTCAATAATACAATGCGTTTGACAAAACCTTGTTGGGACACTTACTTTTATAATGGAAGACCTTATGAAAGGTTTTAGGTTGACATAACTATATTGCATCAAGAAGAGTAGTACTTGATAGACATGTTGTAATATTGGATGTAAGGGTTGAGGAAATCCAAGTCGAGATTTTAGGGTTATGGAATCCACTAAACTGATCAAATAGCTGCAACCCCATAGTTGGAAAAGACATGCCTACCTAAATACCTTAAAATATCTTGTTCACCCCTTCTTGGGGTTATGAGAAGAGGAATACAGATCCTTTCCACTAAAATTTCATGTAAAATGGACATTCCGAGTTCAACGGTGAGGGCCATTGGGACTTGATAAAATAGTGGGAGACATAACAAAATTAATTTATTATTTCTCATAAAATATAATAAAAATTGACTAATGATCTACTAGTTTAATTGTTGAATAAGATGACAGTCTCAACAACCACACTATCCATGTGATCAATTCCGGATAAATAAAACATCCTCATCTGTAGTAAATTCTAGCAATGGTTTAGACACTTTTGAGATATCCTACACCATGAACAAAAGTATTATGTAATGGATTCAGCATTACCGGATCCTTATACCAAAGGACCATGTGATGGGGATTTCTTGTTCTACAGGAAACATATGAATGAGGAGGTCAACATTCTATGTTTGATGTTGTTATAAATGTATAGTTAGCTCCTGATGTCTCACAAATACATGGATTCCTATAGCATGATCAAGAACCATTGTGGTCTTTAATAGGAGATAGAAAGATAAAATTTATTGAGATCTCCAAGGGACTCTTTCTGAGTAAGCTTGGAGAAGGTGCCCCATACAGGCCTCATGTAATCAAACTCATTGGATACATAGAGTGCCTGCATGTTCTAGGGATAATACTCCATGAAGAACTGGGCACTAATTTCATTCTTGTATTACTCCTCAGAGCTTCTCTAACTTTATTGTTACCTTTATCATAAACAACATTGACAAGTCTCTATCTGAACTTCGTATCCTCATTCTCCAGGTGGAAAATGATATGAAGCACAAAAATATTTTTGTCCTTATGGTGAATAAGAGGAAAGGGAATGTGAAAATATTTAATCCCAAATCATCTTCATGACATTCCATGGAAATTAAGATCTAAGGGGGGGGGGAATGGGAATAAGAGGATGTTTGTTTCGCATGTGGCAAGAAGGGCCACTGGAAGAAGAATTTCACCTAGCCAAAGAAGCAATGGGGATACTCATATGTGTTTGTTATCGATTTCAATATATCATGTTCTACAAATTAGTATTAGATATATATTTTCGTTCTCACATTTGTATCCAAATAAAGGAACTAAGTAGATTCAGGAATATTGATTGAGGGGAGGTATATCTATGAGCAGCCAACATAGCCAAACTTGCTAATGTTGTTTCCAAGGACTACCACCTCACGTTGCCATCTGGCATGTTGTTCATGTTAAAGGTGTTCTTAATGTGCCTTCTATAACCAAAAACATAATTTCGGTATCCGGAATTGATACATAAGGATACTTTTTCATTTTTTGAAATGAATGTTGCTCATTTTAAAATATATATTTTTTTGTTAGGGCACTTTTATAAAATGGTCTTTGTGTGTTGGATTACCCCAACCAAGTAATGGAAATCGATAACAAATATACTTCAGATGACTCATAGCACACCAATCATTGGTATCAATGACTAGGTCAGGTAAATGAGAAATTCTTGACAATGTTACATCAAGATGGATATTTATATTATTTTGAACTAAAACTACTTCACTTATTTCATTCATGTTTACAAGAAAAAATGAATTAATCACCATTTATTTGGAAAGGTGAAATGGCTAAATATCATGTTGAATTGGTTCATACCGATGTCTGTGGACTATTTCTAGTTGAAGCATGTGGTGGATACTCATACTTAATAACTTTTAGTAATGATTTTAATATATATGGATATATCTACATAATAAGTTATAAGTGAGATTCCATTGATTTGTTTGAGGAATACACGATTTATGTTGGGAACCATCTTGGTCTAAAGATTAATAAACTCTTCTCAAACTGAGGTGGGTAATGTTTTAATCAGGACATCATTGACTACGTACATTAGTTTGGGATCCAATACCAACTCACTCCTCCTTACACACCTCAATGGAATGGTGTAAGCGAAAGGGGGAACTATACCTTGTTAGACATGTTGAGATCTATGGTTATTCATGCAAGTATTCCATTATCCATTTGTGGGTCTTCCATACAAATAACATCACACATACTAAATCAATTATCAAATAAATCAATAAATTGTATTCCATACAAGTTATGGAGTGGAAGAAAATCCATGTTATCAAATTTACATGTTTTGGTTAGAAATAATTTATTGAGGTCACTTAAGGTAACAAACATTCACCCTAAGGCCCAATGTGTACCTTTATATGTTACCCCAAGGATAGAAGGGGAAAACATATCCAAAAAGAGATAGTGGGTGTGAGATAGACTTTTATGAAGTTGAGGCTCATGGTATACAAGAGTTGTTATAGGAGAAGATTCCACAAAGCACTGGGGAAGAATGAAATGTTCTAGAGACACAAGAACTACATAGGAGTTTAATATAGGTTAGAAAACAGAAATGGTACAGTTTTTTGTTACTGATTATCGGGACACATTATTAGTTTATAATAATGATCTTGTATCCTACAAGGAAGCAGAAACTAGAAAATTTGTTTATAAGTGGAAAGAAGCCATGAATTTTGAAAAGAATTCCACGTACCAAAACAATGTTTGGATTTTGGTAGATACTCCAGTTGATGTAATTCTTGTTGGTTGCAAATGGGTATTCAAGAAGAAATTTGATATTGACGGACAATTCAATACCAATAACATAATAATGGTAGAAAAATGGTTCAGACAACATCCATGAATTGAATAAAATGAAACATTTTCACCTGTTGTAATGATGGAGTCCATCAAAATTCTATTTTCAATTTCTACTTACCATGACTATGAGACTTCAAAAATGGATGTCAAAATAGAATTTCTTAATGGGAACATGAAGGAATATGTCTACATGATAAATCATAAATGGTTTATGACTCCATAGTATACCAATAAGTTATGGAAGTTTCATAAATCCATTTATGGATTAAAGCATGCATCCGGGTCATGGAAAATTCATTTTGATGAATCCATAACGAAATTTGGGTTTATTAGGAATGAATGTGAGGCTTGTGTACACAAACGGTTAAGTGTGAGTGAAGTAATTTCATAATATTATATGATGATGAAATATTACTTATTGGAAATGAGATACCAGTCTTACATTCAGTTAAGGAATGGTTGAGTTAATGCATATACATGAAGGAATTGTGATAGGAAAATTATATTATTGGGATTAAGATCCATAATGATAGATCCATGATACTGCTGAACCAAATTCAAAGTACATACATTGATATGATACAAAATTAATTCAGTACGGAACAATCCAAGAGGGTATTGTTTCAATCCTCGCATCGCATTCATCGTTCCATGAAAATGTGTCCTCAGACACATGAGAAAATATGGATAATGGAATGGAATCCATATGCATCATTGATTGGGTCAGTCATGTATTCCTTGATATGTAATAGGTTATATGATTCCTATGCATTGAGTGTGGTAGGAAGATATCAAACTGACCCAGGTGACCACCATTGGATGGTAGTAATGACTATCCTAATGTATCTAAGGTGTACTACTGATATGTTTTTAGTTAATGGAGGAGATGACGAACTATCCATCATAGTATAATATAATTCGTGTTTCTATAATGATCAAGAAGGCATGATGTCGCAAACATGATGCATCTTTACTTTGAATGGAGGTACAGTGAGTTGGAAGAGCTCTATGTAGATGAGGTCATAGATTCTAAATCAGAGTCTGAGTATATAACATCTTTTGAGGGAGCTGAAGAATTAGTCTAAATGTGAAGCATCATCAAGGAGTTAGATGTGATACCTAGTAGTAAAGATCCCATCACATTGTACTGTGATAATACTATAGTGGTGGATCTCACAAAAGAGAAAAGTTCACATTTTTAGATGAAGCACATATTTGAGAAGTATCATCTATTGAAGTATTTTTCTCAGAGAGGTGATGTTGTAGTGAGCAGTATTTCCAATGATGACAATGTGGCGGACCCCATGACAAAATACATGACTCAATTGAAACATGATCATCATTTGAGGTCTATTAGACATAATGTAATAGGTAGTTTTCCATAGTCTATATGATAGTTTCTAAGAGTTTTTGTCCTTGAACCAACTATTTTTACATTGACTAAATCGATATTTAATGTATTTAAATATTAAATATCATATTACATATTTTTCATTGATCTTCATGCATATGATTTAATAATATTTTATAGTATTAGTTGTGTTGATAAGGTCATTATAGTTCCCCACTATGATAAGATCCTTTAAATGTTATAAAAATATTCTTCAATATAGTTTTTCGGTTGGATGACATACTATGATAGGACATATAGTATACAGATCGTTAGGTGTGAGTACTCGTTAGCAGATGAGGAATCCTCTTCTAAAGTCCACAATTTGGAAATCTCCAAGATGAGGGATTATGATAAGAGACCCTCCTGTAAGAATTCCACATGTTTTGGTGTCGTCATATATTCCTATATTTGATCTTCTGTAATGGTCCATAGTTGTTAATATTTTCATTAATACATGTCACAACTCGCACACATTGACTTATTGACGAAAATAGCCAGGCCATTTGTTTGCAAGAAGTAGGGTACGTTGGCTGCACGACGAGTGGAATGTTATTAATGGATAATTCGAGAAAGGATTTCCCCCTTCCATTGATGGAAGTTGATACCTTTTCCATTTCATTGAAATAGGAACATTGCACAAAATTCCTTGTCCATGGTGTAAGGACATATTTATTCTAGGTAATAAATAAATGACATATCAAGCATAAAATTAAATGACACTATCATGAAACATGCTTGATGAGATATTGAGACAAAGGGATTATATGACACTGTAAGGGTTAGTATGAGGATGTTGTCATTCTGACATTTTTTTCTTTCTGTTGGGTTCCTTGTCCCATTTCTAAATAGTACTCTTGGACTTTATGCAAGCCCGCCTAATGCCAATGAGAAATAATTATAAAGGGTCACACACTTAGTGTTTTTTTGGTATATATTAAATTCTATTAGAATTTAATTAATGGAATAAATATTTTTCTCAGGACCATGGAATAATTTTAATCATGTTAAAATGATCCCAAAAATTAAATAAAATATATTCATTAAATTCATTAAACATTTCATAAATATGTATCTTATAGTTTTTAAATAAAATATTTATTTAAGAGAATTATTTATTTATTTACTTATTCATTTGTTCAATATATGATAGCAGAGTTCGAGCAGACCAAGGTCGGTTTGGTAGTATAAAAATTACGTGCAAGATAGAAAATAATTTTTTATCTAGTCGGAAAATGGTAAAATAATAATAATGATGCTTTTATATTGTGATGCTGAATTGTATTTATAATTCTGTTTTTTGCATGATGGCACACTTTAAATAATGACTTGGTATTATTATTATAAGCATGGGTATTCTCTATGTTAATCAATGTATTTAATTTTTGTTATTCAATTAGATATTGTAACTGAATCCTCATGTATATACATATAAAATTATGTCTATTGTGCCATACACCACACTACATTCTAGGTGAATTGATAATTTTTTATCAAAACAATTTCATTCTCAAATCTTATTCTCTCCCCTCTCATGAATGATATATTTTATTCAAGAAAGAATAAGAAGAAATAATGAATGACCAATTCAAGACACTCACTTCCTGACACTAGCACCCAGAGAACGATTGGTGTTGATCTGAGGCCATTAGAGGATGTGTGGATCATGGCTAGAAGGATTATCATTAGGATCCCCACATGCGCAATGAGACAATTCGGAAGGTTCATTTCGAACTATCAACATCATCATAGAAGAAAGTACCAAATATCTAGGTATTCATTTCATTATTAAATTATAATTAAAATAATTTTAAACATGATGTGGTAGATCATTTTTATATTTATAGGATTTGGTACTCTTCCTTCTTTGTTTATATCTTGAATTCTGTTCCATGGAGACTGGCATCCATTGTATTATTGATCCTGAAATAATTATTGATCATGGAAAAAAAATTGAACACTAGAACTAACCCAACCAAAATTTCACTACACCCAAAACCTTCAAATATGAAACTAGAAATTGATATTCTTTGTGATCATTCAAATATTAGAATATCAATGTTTATGTTTAATTATGACATTGTCTATTCATATTTTATTCGTTAAATATTATGGTAAATATTATGTTTTCATAACATGTAGTCTGTAGTTATTCACTATGCCAAATTATTTTTGATTCAACATTATTAAATACCCTTACTAAGCATCCGAGATCACCCCATTCTTAGGAATCCTTTCCACAGGTTATGATTAATAAAACCTTGAATATGATTTGAAGGATATATTTTATTTCATTTTATTATTTATAATGTTTTATTTTTATTCCCCAATGTATTATGCTTATCATTAATGTATGTTTTTTTTTCAAATACTGCAAAACTGGATGGTTCTTCAAGATTTGATTCCTTAAAATCATTCCAATGTTATAAAATAATGCACTAGATTTGTGATTTTAGGGACATGATGTTAAAATATGTATGAATAATCAATGGTATGTGGTTCTATTTTATATTTGAGGTGGGTGGACCACTTGATATTTTTTTAGTGTTTTAAAATATATTTAATTTAATTTATTAGGGAAATGGAACAAAAATCAGTAATATTTTATGTTTTTAATGTTGAGGTTAAAATAAAATAGATCAATGTGATATAATCATGTTTTTTATCATTTAACTCATTGTCTTTTTAGATTAAGCCTCATGTGACCCATTTTGACCTTTATTATGATAAACGTTTTTCCAATATTAATGGGTTATCATTTTAAATATAATGTAAAAATTGGCACAGAAATGGATAGGGAATTAAATTTTAGACCAATAATGATCCAAAAATTAATCATGATTTTTTCTAAAAACAATAATTTAATAAAATAAAATTTTTAATTAAGTATATTTAATTTAATTTTTGAAACCGTTAATTAAATTTGACAAAAAAGGCAACAAGGAAGTAGTAAAATTAAAATATATAACATTGAAATATCCCTGATCTATTTTATTCATGTTTATAATTCATAACGACTTCTAACTCACAGAAAAATAATTTTAGTTTTTTATTTTTTAATATTATTTACATGATATTTCAACTTCTTGGACATGAGATGTGTTGGAAATGTGTAAGAAATTATAGAAATTATGTCATCACAAAAAAAATTAAATAAATAATATGATAAATATAATTATAACATATTTAAGATAAATATTCACAAGTAAAATTATCTTGTACTTATCCCTATATAAATGTATTAGTGATATTAAAGTCAACGGGACAAAATTTTGAAATTTCGTTTACTTTAAATAATATAAATATCATTATTATGGGAAAATGGAACCAAAATTACATATATCTTATTTTAGACTGTATATGGTATATTTTTTAATATATATTTAAATGTTGGTAAATATTTGGTTGATTTTGTGATTGTATTTCATGGTTTACCTCTTTCTTATCCATTTTATACTTAGTGAGGTGACAAATATTTACCACAATTTGTTTTCATAATGACCATAAATAAATGGGAAGTATTTACAAAATTTAAACAACATATTTCTAAATATCACATCCTTTTTTAGGATTAAATTTCTATAAGCTGAATAAATTAGTTTTATAATAAATACTTAAAAAGAACTGAGATAATTTTTTTTTTCAATATGTACCCTAATAGTAAAAATTATTTTATATTAATATCATGAAATTTTTTTCAACGAATTATATTATTATAAATAAAATGGACTATATGAATTTTTAACACTAGAACCAAAATATAATGGAAATTTATAAATTAATTAAAAAAATCAAAGTATTTGTAAAATTAATATTTTTTACTATTAAAAAAATCATTCATTTTATAAAAAATTCATAATTTAATAAAATTTTAATTTGGATATGATAATTTCAAAAATGAAATTAATTTAATCAAATTCATGTTATAATTTTTGATAATAAAATTTTTAATCATATTCTAAAATAGATATTTGTGTTTTATGCTATTGAATCTCGAGAAATAGAAGAATCCTATAATTGAATATTAATTGTTTCATTCACCCCACCTTAAAAATATTTCATCCATGATATTTCTAAAATATTACCTCAATTAATGGTTTGGGTACTTTAACATAATAAAAAATCTGTATGTTCCCACATTGCCACTTTTTTATATGATTTCTTAATGGAATTATTACCAACCGATCCATTCTATTCCTTAACATTTTTTCTATAGTGTCTCTAATATAGATTGGATCTTCAATGTATGATTTTATTTACTTAGGGGAAAGTATGTGAATTGTATTTTTAATTCAAAGCATAAATAAAGTGATATATAAATATAATTTACTTTAGAGAGGCTATGTAGAATTCCCAAATTGTGATCCATGAATCCAATTATTTTTATAAATTAATAGCACTGATGTACATGGGGATCGAATTTTCTTAACAGTTACTATAATACACTTCTGTGGAGATACATTTTAGAAAACGCGATATTACACATGAAATTCCAAATAATTCATTCAATTAATAGAATGGTTATTTTTATTTATCTACGATACATTAATATGGGTATGGATTGTCATTACCTCTATTATTTCATCATTTATATATTCTTAGTATTAAATCTTCATACTAAAAATTAATTCCAATATGTGGTAGTATAAAATATCATTCTATATTATTCTTTATACAATACAATTTGAATACTTTAATGGAAGATATTATAGTAAAAAACATACCAAAGGTTAATATTGATCCCAGTTACCATGATTGTCATGTGATAATGGCCTTAAAATTTATTATACTATTGACTAGTCCGCTCTGACTAGCCATCAATCTTAAGATGATATGAGGTCCTTAAACGAATCTTGATATCAAAATACTTTTGAATACGTTTAAAACCAATTTAACATAAATCAAGGATCACGATCCAACACAATTGAAATAGGTATAAAATTATATCCTGCAACATTATTAATATAGAGTATTGAAAGATTTTAAATATGTAAATGTTAAATAATAGGAAATAAATGTGATGATTTCATGAGACAATCAACAATAAACCATATGGTATCATTTATTAGAGGAGTATTTTGTAATAGAGTGAAACATTAGGTATTAATTCCATCCCATTCCATGTTGGAATAAGATGTAGTTGCATGATTCTTCTTGGATGTTTTCTCTCAGCCTTCAACAAATAAAAAATCAAATATCTTGATACATAATTAAATATTTAAAACTTCATATGTTCGAATAAAAATACCCTATAAAATTTATATACATCTTAGTGCTACCAGGGAGTATTAATAAATTATAACTATGATAATCATCTAATAAATACATTTTTATCTCAGGTTAACATGTATCACATAACCTATTTCCAAATTTATGAAGACACTATCCATAAAAAAATTATACCAGCATCCCATTATTCATTACATTAATTTTATTTTCAAAATTTCTTATTATCAGCATTAAAATATTTTATATTTTATTATAAATAATATTTTCCAATAATTTTAAAATGGTGTTATGTAAAACCATCCCTAAGAATTAAAACATATAACTTTACTTGGTCCATAATTATAGATTCATTGGTAGTAATCATCTTAGTTAGAACTCCACAATCCCTCATACTCAACGCATCAGCCAACTAATTTGACTTTTCATGGTGCTAGTGTATCAAGAAATCATAATACTTGAGTAGTTTTGACCATCTAATTTTCATCATGTTGATCTATTTCATTAAAATATGTATTTCAAAATCGTATTATCTATTTATATCTAACATGCTTATCCATTAAGACAATTTCACCATATATTCAACTTAATTTTCACAAATACCAACTCCAGATCATGGTTGGATAGTTTTCTTTTGGTATCATTAATTGCCTTAACGAATTGGTCATAATATTTTCATTTTACATAAGGATATAACCATGTACATTCATTGATGTGTACCTATATGTGATAAATACATCCCCTCCTAAAGGTAATGTCAACATGGGTGCATTGATCAGACTCCCATTTAATTCATAAAGAAATAATTTCATTCCTATATCCATGAGAACTTTACCCCTTCCCATGTCAATGTTTTTAACAGGGTTGTTAATTGGGTAATTTTTTTAAAAAAAAGTACGATACTAATTTAATTATCAAATGAAACTATATACATGAGTTATCTTTTCAAAATATTCCATTAGTTGACTTACATTATCTATGACTGATGAACCAATATTCCATAGATGTAATATGGATATGTAATGGAACTTTTGAAATCTAATGATAGCACATCATATGTTTCCCATATAATTCTTTTTCTCGAAAAGGGTCATAAATGATAAAAGGATGACACTTGTGATCTTCATAATGTGAATACTATACTATGATATCATAAATAAATACCACAATGAATTTTTAAAAAATATTCCTTAAGAACTCTATTGATCATTTTCATTGAAAAAGCAGGTTATTTTGTTTTTCCAAATATTATTACTACAAACTCATAATGTTCAAGCCACACATGAAATGTTTCCTTTGGAAAATATTCTTTCTTTACTCGCAATTGGGGATACCAAGAACAATGATCAATCTTTGGAAAATATTATGGAACATTAAGTAGATCAAAAAGGTCATCAATATGAGGTCAACTATTTTTTTTCTTACAATAATGGAATTTGTTTCCCTATAATATTTAAGAATACTCATAACCCCATCCTTCATTTTCACAAATATATTATAAGCTCCCAAATTTGAAACCCTCGGAATTATAAATACAATTCCAATAAACTCGTATCATTTTTTGTTAGACTCAACTAGATCAATAGTATCCATCATATATGGATTCATAGAAACTTGGTTTTCATCATGGTTGAGATTAATGGAAAACTAAATTTCACACTCATGTTGATATCTGGGTAGTTATTCATGTAACACATCAATTTATTATTTAATAATTAGAACATAATCTATCCTCAGGTTATATTTCTCTTAAATAGGTTATGAATTATCTTATTCTACCAGAATTTCATTAAGGAGATCCAGTGGACTTAAATGTATATATATATCAGTCAGATGTAGTAAACTCCACTATAAAGGTAAGTAATTTTATATACTCATCATAAAATATTAATTACTTCTAATGGAACTAAATTTTTTACATTATATTTTAAAACTCAAACCATACCCTATATTATAACAAGTTTTACCAAATGCAGTACAATTATGTCTATAAATACTAAACATTTATCTGTCATAATGGGAACAGATAGACACTTACAAGTTGAAGTGTAACTTTTGCTAAGCGTCTTTACAAAAAAATCAATTCTTATGTGTCTACAAAAAATATTGAATTCTTATGGAAAATTTAAATGAAATAAAAGAGTATGGTGATCCAGAATCAAAAAAATAATTTTCTAAATTTGACTCTATGATTAATCTACCTACCACCACATATTTACATATTTCATACATGCCTATAGTGGCTGTATAAGATTGTTCTTTATCCCCTAACCACATTGGAGGAAAATTACCTTGATTCATAGTATGTTCATTCACATAGTACCATATCTCCTTAGAGTTAAACCAATGATCATTGGAAGCTTCATTCATTACCTTCTAATCGTGAGTTGGATGGTAATTTTCTCCACAATTGATGAAACCACATATTCTTGTAAAGCATGTTCCACAGTGTTTCGTTCAAAATATATTAAAATTCTTAATTTATACCCTTCCATTTTTAAATATTACCATATTAATTTTTTCTACATTTCTTAGTCTCACTCATCTTATCTTGCATTCCTTCGATGATATAAGTCATGTATAATTATTATTATTCATGATAGAACATGATATTATGCCCTCATATAATGTGATGTTTTTGGATTCTTGTTGCCTATAAAGAATTGAATTTATCATATAAAATAAATAGTCAATCCTACCTTATTGATTAGATATGTAGTCCAACACATTCCCTACTAACATTATAATATTAGATTTATAATTAGAAACATTATCATCTTCCTTTTGACTAAATCCCAAGAACTGCCTCTCCATATCTGCTCCTTTCTCATGAGGAAAATATTTTCGATGAAATGTATGTTAAATTAATTCCACAAAATTATTTCTATTTCCTCCAAATACATAGTGTTTTTAATCAATGCCCACCATTGAAATTCATCCCCCATGAGATGATAAAATTCAATGAAAACATTTTCTATTTCATTAATTCCAAAAGAACGAAATGTATTCTCTTAGTAACTTATCCATTAGTAAATTAAAATTATGTTAATAGTTCCATAGAATGATAGAGGTTTCATACAAATCTTGTGTTCCAATATTTCTCCACCACATTGGGGATCTATATGTTTATCCATATAAGAAAGTTAATTTCCCATAACTTATGTGAGTTTTCACAATATTGTTGTAAATTTTCTACTGTAATTTCTACTACAATTATAACCCCAGTTTCAATCTATTTACCGTGAGGTAAATCCATCCCTAGATTACTTTAATTTATATGGTTTCCATTTCTTATTGTAGGTTTCATTTGAATATAATTGAATACAGTATATTATATCATAATATTATGAATCCTTATGTGTAATTATGAAAATAGAGATGCACATAAAATAGATAATCTTATAATACTAATCATAGTATTGTAGTGATTATTTTCATATCGTAAAAATATTTTAAAATAATTCATAATGATTTGTAGATTTAATTTTAATAATCCAAATCATATCCCCTATGAGGGTCAAACATGTGTACAGTAAAGGAAAATCATCATGCACTAGAATGATAGAGATGATATACTCAGCTAACTCATTTTGAGGTTATTGTAAGTATAAGGATTTGTAAAAAACCCATTTCCCTTTATAGTATTCATTAGAGGATATATTTCATGAAATTAAAAATAATAATTATAATATAACAAATGTAGATTTCAGTAACAATGCATAGAAAAAGAAATAATAACCATTTCAATGTTTTATATTCCACATATGAAAACTATATTGTTACTTATTGAATAAATTAATAATATTATCAATTATACTAATAATTATATTATTAAGGATTATATTTTATATTATTTATTATTTATTTATTATTTATTATACTCATAATTGATACTTATATTATGAATTAGTAATTCAATTGTAAATTAAATATCGATATGAATTAAAATTATAATTACTACATATAATAATGATATTATCAGTTATTAAATCCTAATCACTATAATATATTTTTATGATCATACCATTAAAATAAAATGATATTTTAATATGTAAACATGAAAATGGAATTATACTAGTAACATCATGTGTTCGATTGATGTGTGTTCCATACGTACATGTCACTAATAAATTACAGGTCATTGTTCTAAGTACCCAAAAAATATGAGCTCATTTTCATGGTTATGGAAATGTACATTGTATTATAAAATAAAATGATACATTTAATGTGAAAACAAGAACTTGGAACATTATAGTCTCATAGTGTGTCAGATTGATGTGTAATTTATTCATACAAATCACAAATTAATTATGGAAATTTTCCCAAAAAAATTAAGAAAATATGAGCATTATTTCTATATTTTGGATATGTAAAGTGTGTTTTAAACTATAATAACACTTTTAAAATGAGAAAATTATTTTTGTGTTATACTTGGAATATAAGGTGTTATATTTATGTATGTGTGATTCAAACAAAACAACAATTAACTACATATAATTATAATAAATTTGCAAGGTTATCCATGATTTTTTTCTCAGTTTCGGATTTGTAATGTGTGTATGAGCGTAAAATGATACTTTAAATCTTGAAATTTTCACTTTCATCCATACCAACCACATCATTGATTTAATTGATGGATATTTTGTTCCTAAACATCACAAATAAATTATAGACCATTTTATTAATGTATCATGATAATATAATCTTTTTTTTCTATATGACGTTTGTTTTAAATTATGACAATTATTTTATATTGAAAAGAAGAACCTTGAGTTATAGGAACCACAACATGTGTCAGATTTACTTATGGTGAATTCTAAGAAACCACACATATAAATCATTGACCAATTGTTTAATGAAATTCTAATATTGAATTCTCGGTTTTAGCTCTGTGATGCACATTCAAAACAATAATGACACTTTTAATATGAAAAGACGCACTAAGGAATAGCAAACACATTATATGTTATATTGACGCATTGATAAATTATATCTATCAAAAAATATTGTATATATTTTTTACTTTTTTATCTTGAAAATTTGATCTTGTTTTCTTATTTGTTTCGCTGTGTAATGCAAGTTTTAAAATAAAATTACACTTCTGTGTCGAAAAAAATAGTATGAGTCCTTTCAAACACATCAGGTGTCGAATTTATGTGTAGCAAATTAAAACACATATAAAATTAATTATGAACCATTTTTATAATGTATAAAGAAAATTTGAACTTTTTCTCATGTTTGGGGAATGTGACATAATTTTTTTACAAAAATAACTCTTTTAATGAAAAAACAAGCACTTTGAATCATATCGTCAACCCCACGTGTGATATTTATGTTAGGTCGATTTATACATATCATACATTTATTATGCATTCTTTTCCAAATGTATCTAGACAATCCAATATTCGTTTCAAGGGTTTGGTTATGTGACATGTGTTTGAAACTAAAATTACCTCTTTATATTAAAAACATATACATTGGGGAATACCAAGCACATCGTGTGTTATTTTAATTTTTTTCGATTACTACACAAAAATTATGAATTATGGATTCTTATTCTAAATTTTCAAGACAATCTGGTCTTATTTTCAGATTTTGGATATCTAACAATTATTATAGACTAATATAAAACTTTTAAAGCGGAAACACTCAATTTGGGCCATACCATCCACATCGTTTGTTGTAATGGTGTGTGTCCAGTTATTTAATGTAAAAAAATGAATTATTTATGATTATCATAATGTATAAATAAACTCTAGTATTTTTTTACCATCATTGACTATATGATGAACTTTTTATACTAAAATGGCGATTTTATGTTGAAAATCTACACATTGATTCATATTGGCCACCTCAAGTATCGAAGTGATAGTGAAAACAATAAAAAGAGTTTATTTATTCTAAATGATTAGGGTCATAATAGATAAATTTATAGAGATTATTTCTCCTAATAATCCCAATCTTAAAAAAAGATTTTAAATTACACAAGGAGGATATAATAATCACTAAATATAGGAAATACATAAAAATATTAAAAAAAATACTACTAGAATAGAACCAGGTGAGATATCTATTTCACCTCTTGGTCACCACAATCCGCAACGACTACCATCTAAAAAGGTGAACCAGGATAACCTGACGAAGTTGAAAAAAACGTGGGTCCACCAACACCGAATGACACAAGTCGTGCGTACGATAACAACTACTTAGTATGTAAGAACCATACGATCTATAAATATCATTTATCAACACATTCTAGATGCACTTTTCTGAAAATACAGAAATAAAATAGTTTTTTATCTTTTAAACAAACAAATAAAACATTCAAAAAATCCACATTCAAAAATAGACATTTGATTACCATTAAAAAGAAACTCACATTTCAAAATGAAAATTTTAAAATCGAATCTCTTCGGAAAAAAAATAAAACCCATATGAGTTCATAAAGAAGAAGAAACCAAAACAAACACATCTAGTATGGAATATTTTAAAATATTACTGAAATTAGTAGATGCAGTATAAATAGGGATACACAGAATTAATAAGAAAAAGAAACCAATGATCCACGATGTGATAATGGAACATACAAGTTACGCAGTCATGGTAATGTCCCTAACATCTCAAGAGGAGGCCAAAGACATAATCAGTTTGGATCCAATAATAATGTATGATACAGTCTATAGTTTATCATGATCTTGGATTCTCTCTACTAGGATCACAAGTGGAACATCTCCCATGTCCAATATCCTACTGAGGGGAATCTAGTGTGTATCATCATGAACAAAATATTGACCCTTTATCAAACATATTGATTATATCTAGGATCCCATTAGGATAGTATTTGAGAGAGGTAGGAAGATCATCACATACTTAACATTAATTATAACCTAATGATGCCAACATGCATACCTTTCCCACTCCCATACAACATCGATGCAGAGTCCGTCTATAATCAGATAACTACCATAGGGGTACCTGTTATAGAAACAACATTTTCAAGGACCAATCAGTCCTAGAAATGTTTATTTCTAATAAAATTATAATAATCACATAAAGATACCAATAATTCCTTATGTTTCAATTATTTTCTAATCACTTTCAAAAGAAATCTGAATATACCAAATGAGCCTTAGAATCAATATCCAAACTAATATTCAGTAAAAAAAACTTCTTAAATAAAAAATTTTAACACCAATTCATTCATCCAATTATTCATTCCAAGGTTCCAAATGATCCTTTGGAACTATATTCGGGAAAAACTCAATAAATTTTTTTCAAATGATCCATTATATTAAAATTTAGAAACACTCTGCATAGAATCCCATTTGAGGCATTAGAATCCAATAAAACCATGTGAGTATAACAAAGATTCTGAAAATAAATATCGAATCGAGTTTCCAATTATTTTAATGTATACATTAACTTTTTCACGCTGTTAAAATATAGATATTCACATATCAAAATGAAATATATATGGATGACCATAGAAATTTCAATCGTTTGACTAAAAATACACAGAAGGAAGCACCAAACAGAAACACAAGAGTAATCACATAAACTGAATAACTATAAAGAGGAAAAAAATATATTAAAATAAAACATCATTTCTATCCCTATCATATCAAAAATTTAAAAAAGTGAAAACAACAATTTAAACATTGTAATCCATTTAAAATGGAATTTTTCATTTTGCAAAAAATATAGAATATATACATAATTATTACATATATAGGAATAAATCACGAAACACCATGAAAAACCCATATTCATTAAAACACTAGCATAGAAAATATATAAAAAATCATATTATCTAACCATAATATTGTATAACACATTTATGATTTATTTGGAAAATATAAAGCATTATAAGAAATGTTACTGAAGGTAATGGATGGAAACACCTACCTAAATGGTGAGAAAATGTGTTGAAACTATAGAATACGGAAGAACAATGCCCAAGAACCAAACTGTACACCCTTACATCAAAATAGAAAACTCACATGAGAAAATAATCACTATATGGGTTAGATAAGGGGTAATCTAGACAAGAAAATAAGATGAATTAATAGTACAAAAAGAGAGGACACGAAGGAGATGACTTACACATGGAAGAAATCCATCAAATATCGAATAAGAGAAACCCAAAATCCTGGACACAAGAAAGTTGGTCAAACAAGGATTCCAAGGGCCATTCAAATGATTGGGGGTGGAGAAATCAAATCCATGGTTTTAATTTTAGAAGGGGAATACATGAAATTTCACATTTAAGGATTCTAGTAAAGCCACATGGTTATGCCGCAACGGTTACCAATATGTGTTCCAACTATGCAAGCCCCACTGTAAAAATAGATAACCCATGCATGATTTGACCTCATGTTATGGTAAACCGAACACCACCCATGCTATGCACATCGGAATGATAAAAACCATTATATGTTCTTGTGACATTGTTTGAGAAACCATGCACTAACCATGCTAACTATGTGAATAAAATTTGCGGAAACCCATGTACACTTGCTGCACAATTTACTCTAAATACATTACTTCCATACACTTTGTACCATAAAACCAAGAAAGACCCATTTTTATTTCTGAGACTCACATAGTATTGGAAAACAATGCACTTCCTATGCCCGAAGAACTTTGTAAGATGAAGCTAAATAAAAAATTCTCCTTTTATCAGATATACTCTTGGTTTTCCTATAAAATATGGACACTAACAACTTAGAAATATGAAATCAAGCCTAAAACACAATAAATCATTATTTTCACTATAACTTTACCCAAAAAATAGAATGATTAAAAAAATAAGAAGATAAAATATAATAAACACAACCAAGGTCAGGGTATGAAAATTCTTACCACAAAAAAATCATTCTATCCCAATAATGTCACCAAATCCAAAATGGAAAAAATAAGAATTCTCAAACCAAAAGAAGATCTTCCAGAAAATTAACTGTAATTAAAACTGAAAACAAATGGTATCTCCAACTTCAGTGTGATATCTATTCTTTTCATTTCACACCTAAATAACATAATAGAGAAAAACTAAGGGACCCTTAGTTGATCTCTCCACCATTTAGGAAGCAACATGCACACCAACAAACCTCCGAAATGAGAAAAAACCAACCAAATAAACTCTAATATAACATATAACTGAATCACCATTCAAAATTTGACCTAAAAAATTCATCTATAATAGGAAAAATAGAAGACATTATCTAAAACAATATTAATAGACCAATGACAGGTGCAATATGAGAATGGGAAAAAAGTTAATGTAAGGAAAAAAGAAAGGGAAAACATAAAAAAGGGGTTACTGAAAAAGCATCAAGAGGAATTAATATTATAATTGAGAACTATTATTGATTCCCTCCTACTCTATAATGGTATCTCCCCATATATGTTTTAATTATTCCCCCACAAACCACACCATTGGTGGGTCTTTGGAGTGTTAAAACAAAAAAAACATAAAATGTACAGACCTACAAAAAAAGAACCAAACAAGAGATTTGTCTTTTTTAAATGAAGTAGGAACTGTAAAATAATACTTCCATGGAATCGTTTCCTCTAGTTCAGACTCTTCAATATATGTTGAACCCTTAATAACTCCAAGAGAATCCAAGCTACCAATCCTTGTGGGATTCCCCCTAGAATCCACCTCAACCAAGAACACCTCATCCACAAATTTTATAAAAACCTATTATCAAAAGAATGAAAATGAACGTTAATCTATATATGAATACCCCAAACAATGATTTTAGATTTAAATAGAAATATTTATACCACTTCTGATGATAATGGAACAAAATCCTTAATAGTGTCAAAACCCCCTTCATTGTCTTTTATACCTATTGAATATGAATGAGATTTTCCACTTTCTTCACCTTCACCTCCTCATGGATGAATCACTGAAAAAAGTGTTCTTATATATATATATATATCCAATTTCCTCCCATCATGTAATGATGGTGGGTCGACAAAAATTTACTAATCCAAACCATGTCCTTTAAAAATGCCCAAGACAACTCACACCCTTTGGGCTTCATTTGTATCCAAGGACATGAAAACACCTTCAATACCCTCAAGACAATAAAAATACTCTAATGGAATTCATTAACCATATGAAACATGAAACGATAAAGAAGAGAATAGATCTAAAAATCTACTAGAAGATTTCATAGATTCAATAACTTAAATTGACTACTTAAATACATTTAGGACCTTTCCAGGTGGAATAATCAAAATAAAATGAAAAAAACAAAATCAACATAAAAAAATATCTTATCCAATACTAAACCATGATAACAACTCAAACCAAGAAACCAGGATCATAACTAAGATAAATAAAAAAAACTAAGACAAAAATACTCTTTCCTAAAACCACCATTTCCATTACTAATTTAAATTCACCTCTAATTTTAAACCATTTCAATATAACGTGTTTCTAAATAAAATTCCAAATATAATTTCCCAAATCAAATATTTCCTTCTTTGTTCTATTTTCAAGATTACAAAATAATTTTTCTTTCAAAAACAACTTACAACAACAAAAAACAATCCAATTACACCACCGACATTAAAACCTATTAAATGTGGGATTAATTTCCATTCATTATGTGGAAAAAGGGTTTAGTAGACCACTTTCTCAGAATGAACCAACCACTGGATGTGTATTGATCTATGTAACTCTACTCTACAAGGTTATCCAATATATGAAATCTCACCATGTTTCACAAGATAACATTCATTGTCATCCCATAATAATTATAGAAATCAATCAAAACAGACAAACCAACAATGACATAAAACCAAAATCAATATTAAATGCCTAAAACCTTACTATCCTAGGAATATGAGGGATCAAGATAAAAAATATTTAATGAACCTCATCTTGTACATACCTGCATAGTCATAAAAATCCCATCTCTATTTTATCTGTAAAAAACAATAAAGCGCTTGTATGATATTATTTTATCCAAAACCCTCACATGTCTTCCTTGTACTGGATACCGAGTAAAATCTTTGGAATTCCCCAAATCATGTCCCCAACCCCCATGAGATGATTAAAAGAATTAGGGAATCATATATAAATAATTATGGATGATTTTTACATTCATAAAAAAAGTTCATATAGAAAAATGAGGATACAAGAATCACTAAACATAGTAACTGATAAAACAAGATCTAAAACAAAAAAATTACAAAATTTGAACTTGAAACACTCTCTAAGTGTAATATTGGTTACCAAAAAACCCAAGAACAACCTGATCCAAGGGTGTTGTATGAAAATAAGATGAACCTTGTTTCTCTAAACCAACCACAGCAGTGTAAAACCCCCATGTCCAACAAAAATACAATGGGGAATCTCATCTTTGTCATCTAGAACTGGATTTTAACCGTATCTTGAATCCTTAGATAACATCTTGGATATCATGATGATAACATATGGGGGAATAATATTTGGTTTTCACATTATTGAACATAAAAATAAAAAATAGTTTCCAATGTGAAATCCTCTCTCACTTTCTAACATGGTCTATGTGGAGACCCTCTCTAATGGAAGGACTGACATAGTGTTTCACATCAAAGAGAAAACATTTTTTAATTTCTAACTAACCATGGAAATCATGAGAATTACAAATCCACTAAAATAAAAACTAAATGTTTCCAAAAAGGAAATTGGTTTCTATGATTTTGGAATTACATTCTAAAAAATATAAATTTACCAAACCCACTGTAGTGTTGAAATCAAAACCACTTTTTATGAAAAAAACTTCTTCCAAAATAAATACCAAAACCAATGTATTCATAAATATATTCCTTTAATGGTGAATAATATTTCATTCAATAAATCATTTGGAAACAAAAAATTCTAAAGTGTCAAATGTGGCTTTAGATAATACATTATAAAAATAGCTCATGAAATCCCATTTGAAAACATTTGGATACAATGAAAACTATTTGAGGAAAATAATATTTTAGAATACATACATTCTACAGAGTCTCCATTTATGTTATTGAAGGAAAATATATGTTCACCCTATTCACATATAGATATGAACGTATTACATTGATATATATATAGATGAACATAAAAATTATAATGTTCAACAAAAAATAAACACATGGAATAAATCCAAAGAATTAAATTTCTTAAAAATATGAACCAATAACATAATGATTCCAAAAATACATTCAAAGCTCAATTCCAAATGTAAATTAGTTTTATCAAAAATAAAAATATTTCAAAAATCACATTAAACAGTGAAATCCATTTAAAAGGCCACATGTAATTTTTTTAGATATGTATTATGCATATAGTTTGAATACATATAAGCATTACTATGGAAATACTTTAAAAATAATATTTTCATCAAACGAATAACATTGAAAATACATAAAAGAAATATTAGAAAATCCCAAAAATGATGAACATAATTAAATTTCATTTAGTAATCTTCATGAATTGCATGACTAGTTCAAGAAATTTAATTGAAGGAAACTTATACCTTAATGGTGTGTCCATGAGATAAAACTCTAAATTATGGAAGAACAAGGCCCAAGAACCAATCTAAACACAATAACATCGAAATAAACATCTGACATGGAAAAAATAATTCTAGGGTTTGTAAAAGACATAATAATGATAATAAAAGAGGAAGAAACAAGTGGAAATGAAGAAAGGATAGGGATGATAAGGTTTTCCAAATGAGGTAACCCACCAAATATTGAAGGATAAACACACAAAATCTATGAAGGTGGAGAGGAGGATGTCACCCACAGATCCTATGTGTTAGTAAAATAAATGGGGGTGATGAAAAATCATTTAGGGCTATAATTTTTGAAGGGTAAAATTGGAATTTCAAATTTAACGGATTTAGGGAAAGTCACATTGTTTACCCAACCTTGAACCAACCATGAAAACCAATCTCTATAGATAGATAATCCTCATATGGTTTGGACCTATTATTTGAAAAACCATGCACTAATTTTTCACACTTATTTGGAAACAAAACCAACCACACACTAGATAGATTCATATTTTGAGGAACCTTGAAAAATAGGTTTGTCAATATTGCAGACACCCATGCATGCTTAATTCAATGTTAATTATAACCCTGATAAATTTCTTCCCCATGTATCAGATGCCCCAGAATGCCACAAAATTACAATTATGACTCACACAGTTTGGAACATACTCTATTATTCTAGTAAATGTCAAACTATACAAGAAGAAACAATAATCAAAATTCTCATTCGATTAGGTTTTCTCTTTGTTCCCCTTAATACAATGCACACTAACCATGCATAGAGCATGAAATGTTCAAAAAATTAAAAACTATAGATTTTCATTAAGAACACTACCCAAAAACCAAAACAATGAAAAAACACATTGATATAAATAATTGAATAAAAAAACCATGGTCGATGTGTGATAACACTTTACAAGGAGATCATAGTATGGTTTGACACTACCACTAAATGTTTTAACGGTGGCATAAAAAATGCCATGTATTTCAAGGCCAAAAATCCTATAGTAATTCTTATTCTATTTAGTAATATTTGTTATATATATCATATTTGGATCATTTAGCATTATTTTAGAATTAATTCCATGGTGGTTTGTATTAGTAAAATATTAGTTAAAAATAAAATTTACGAAATGATCATAACCACCATGACAATATAGTATTGAAGTTAATAATAACTACTTCTAAATATAATAATCAATTATATATTTAGTTCATGTTAATATAATGTGGTTTTAAATATATTTATAAAATTTATAATTTTTTAAAATATTTAAATTAAAAAATATAAATATAAAACATTTTGAATTTAATAAATTAAATCATAAATGCACAATATGATCATTATACCTACAAAATAATACATCTATATTCATATATATACAACCTCAGACATCATAAACCTTGGTCAACTGATACTTCAATCAACCCATACCTCTGTCAACCCATAGATTGGTATCAATATATACATACAATATATATCCACCAAAAAATCAATGGACAATTTAAATATATTCCACAACCTCTGCTACACCCAACTACCTCCAAATTATCTTCTCAAATTGAATTAGACACATCATATCATATACTTGAAAAAAAAGAAGATATAAATTATAATTGGAAATTATAAATTATAAATATAGTAGAATCATTGATAATATTTAAAAATATAACAAAAATATTGAACCCCATTGAATACAATCTAATGAATTTCATGGACATGAATTGTAAACATATTTTGTATTGACGGAATATATAACCTAAAATAAATACAAAAACATTTATGAAGATAAATTTGAAAGAAAATATATACAGAATATATTCAAGATGTTGCACATAACATTTTTTATTTTATTTAATCAATCCAAATATATATTCATATAAACAAATTATATATCATGCATACTACAAGGAAAACATTAAAAGAGATATTTAATATATGATTCAACACTTTGAACTAAAAACAGATAAGTATATAAAAATATTATACATTTTTCTATCAATATAGTGTGTGCTTGAAATTTATCTAAATAAATTATTTAATGAAATTTTTTATTGATGAATTTTTTATATTTAAAATATAATTCAGTGGAAGTTTTCCCAAGATTTCATATCAATATGTGGCCATTTGATAATATTTTTCCATATAAACACATGTTTTTAGTGTTTTAAACCACTGAAAACCTATTTATGGGATCTTTGGAAAACCATACCTCTTAATTATATTTTTTCGGTTCAAAAAATTTGAAAAATAAATCTACAATCATTTCCATTTTATTTCCTAGAAATGCATAATTTTTTTCATAGTTTCGACCCACTAATGCATGTTTTTAAATAATTTTTTATATTTTAAAACTAATTTATTATTCATTACCTCAACACCACATGTAAATTTGTTGTTTTATATTATCATAAACACAAAAAACTAAATTGGGGTTGTCCAATAATTTTAAATCAATATAAGGTATTATGTTATGGTTTTAACCATTACACGTATTTTATATTGTTTAAAAAAACCAAAAACATGATTATAGAAATAATAAAATTCTGAATGAGGTTTAGTTAGTTCCAACATTTCAAAAATAACTATACGGTAATTTTCATCATATATATTGACCATAAAATGTTTCTATCATTGTTTTGACCCCCCCCCCCTAAAATAGGTTTTTAATGACATTGAAGTATTTAAAAATTGATTATTGACTAATTTGGACGTCACCAAACATCAGATGGATGTATTGTCTTTATGTACATTCTAAATATAATTCATTGGTGGGATTTACTAGATTTCAGGTTAATATATGTTTTTTTTCTATGTATTTGACCAAGGCAATGTTATTTTAGTATTTAAAATACTAAAAACTCATTTAAATGAATCTTGGGAAAATTGTACCATTAAATGATGTGTCATCTGTTCCTACATTTCAAAAATCAATATATGATCATTTTAAATTGATTTAAAATCAATTAAACATTATTTAGAAGTTTGGAACACATTGCAAAAGTCTTTGGTATAATAATGAACTATTTATTGTGTCATTTAGAGTACACTGCACATCGGATAGATGTGTTGTCTACGTGTATACATCACATGTAATTGAACATTAATTTTCAATTGATTTCAAATAAATATGAGGTCGATTTATTTGGTATTTATCATTACATACATGTTTTAATATTTCCAAACAATAAAAATGCATTTATGTGAATCCCATGAAAACAATAACATAGAATTAAGTGTTTCAGTTCATATGTTTAATAAAATATATCTATGGTAGATGTATTATGACTTTATAGCCATTTTATGCAGTTTTCATGTTTCTAAATCTGAGACACATGTTTTTAAATACATTGTTATCATTAAAAACTTCTTGATGTGTAATTTTGACCACACGTAAATTCATATGGATTAATTTTATACATGTAAATATAAAAAATATATCAGCGGTGGTTTTCCCAAAAAAAATTTAATATAATGGTGGTTTCTATGATTTTTTTCTTTAAATGAATGATTTAATGTTATAAAGCATTGAATTAAAATTTATTTTATTCTCAATAAAACCATAACTCGTAATGACGTTTAGTTAGTTCCTAAATTTAAAAAAAAACTACAAACATTATCCTCCAATTTTTTGTCCATTTTACAACAATTGCATCATTTTTTACCCCATGACACATGTTTTATGAACTCCATTATCATTTGAATCTTCTTATTGAGTTATTTTGATTACACCTCAAATCTGATGTATTTTGTGTTTATGGGTACATTTCAAAAATAATTCAATGATTGATTTCAAATGAATTTACATTAATTATAGTTTTTTTCGATTTTTTCCTGTTACATGCATGATTGAGTGTTTTAAAAGAGAAAATAATGTTTTCGGCCAAACTGGAAAAAAATTAATCAAAATGAAATATTTTCAGTTCTTATATTTCGAAGATAAAACTATGGTCATTTACATCTTATATCATTTCTATACGATGTAGTTTTCATAGTTTTGACCCCTAACACATTTTGTTAAAGATTTTGGTATCTTAAAAAATGTAACTGAGTCATTCAAATCACACAACATGTAATATGGACATGTTATATATGAATAAACATCCAAGATAATACAATAGTGGTTTTCCCATTATTTAATTTCAATATGAAGGAATTTTCTCTGGTTTTGACTGTTTCATAAATGTTTTAGTGTTTTAAAACACTAAAAACGCTTTTATGAGAATCCCTTACAATATTTAACTCAGAATGACATATAATTAGTTTCTAAAGTTCCCAAATAAATATATAGTAATCCTCTCTCTAATATAAAGACCATTTGACAATTTTTTTATATAATTGACCCTATAACATGCATTTTTAATGACTTGGACATCTTTAACGACTACTTATTGAGTCATTGGAGCACACCACAAATCGGATGGATATGGTGTATGCACGTAAACATCAAAAATAATTCAATGGTGGTTTACCATGAAATCACATTGATTTTATATTTTTATATATGGTTTGAAACATAAAAAAATGTATTAATTTTTTTAAAACACTTACATAAAATTTATAGGCATCCATGAAAAGCTATTAATCAGAATGAAGTGTTGTTGGTTTTTAAATTTCAAAAATAAATATAATGTAATTTTATTTTTATTTCAATGACTACTAATGTTTTTTTCATATATTTGACCACCATGTAGTAACATTTAATGTCTTTGGAATCATTAAAAATTGTTTTTTGAGTCTTTATGAGCACACCATACATCATATGGATGTGTTATTTTCATGTACATGTAAAAAAGAACTAAATGGTGGTTAAAAAATGATATTATCTAAATATTAGAGATTTTTACTATGGTTTTAACTATCATGCATTCATTTTAGTGTTTTAAAACATGAATGATGAATTTACAGAAATCTTGTGAAAACCATTACTTAGAATGACATGCCATCAGTTTTTAAATAAAAAAAACTAGAGTAATTTTCATATGATTTTAAAGTTATAAAATACACAATGTGGGTGGTTTCACTTGAAGTGCATGTATTGAATATATAAGTGTAATTTTTTACATTAAAAACCCATCACATTTTTAAAACTGAGAAAACAAGCTTGGATTGCTTTCTAACTTATAGAAAATGATCCAAAATTAATTTGTGATATGTTGGAATAGAATGAATTCCAATCAGAAACAAAAAAATGTTTGTATGACTCAATTTTCATATTTTGAGTATATGTTTCTTTTTTTACTTTAAAACTAAAATCAAAAATCCAAAAATCTATCAAATGAGATTAGATTATTTTCAAACATTGGGAAAATGATCCATAACTCATGTATGATTTATAGGAATCAACTACCCATGAATCCAAAAAATGATGTGGTCGGTGTGACTTAGTGCATGTGTTTTCAATATAAGTTTCATTTTAATTTATAATAAATTTCACTTATCCAAAACCAATAAAACAAGATCATATATTTTTCATGTTTTAGTACAATCGTCCAAAAATTATTTCTATCATTTATGAATCAAATGAACCTGAATCGGACGCACAATGTGGTTTGTATGACTCAAAGTGTGTGTTTTTAATATAAATGCTTAATTTTAATTGTTTATGGGACCAGTTGGGACAATTTTGGATGGATAAAAATGTAAGAAGAGTTTACGATTATAGAGTGTTGTTTCTTTGTTGTCAAAGAAGATAAAACAATTCACTTTCTAAATGACTTGAAAACTAGATGATGCATTTCTGTTATGTATTTCAAAAATATCATAATTTATGAGAACATGTGATGCAAGACTTATGAAATAAAGGGGGAGAAATGATGATGTTAGTCATATACAGCTTTGATTGGAAGGAATGATGCTAATAGAAGATAGAGATGTTTTAGTATATTCCATTGTAACTCTGACAATTCTAAATATGTTCCTTCAAAAGGATATATATCACCATAGTGGAGTTCTTGATGAAAGCTAAAGAATGGATATGGGAAGCAGTGGAGACTGAAATGACGAAGGAATGGACAATATGGAGGTGACACAAAAAACAGTTTAAGAAATGTGTTTTTGGAAATGGATGTTGCCTACAAGATTGAAGAGGGTTTAGAATTTTGCGCACAATCCATGATTCAAGGTCAGAACATCAAAAAATGGAAAAGGCATAGAGGGCGTGGAAAATTAGCTCGAGTGTGTAAAAAATAATGTTTGCGTGAAATATTGGTGTGGTGCGCGATATAGAGGAATGATGTTTTTCGCACACGATATTTTTCGAGATCAGAAGATTGAAAATTGTCAAAGGAATGAGGTGCGTAAAAAATTAGAGCATTTCGTGAAATATGATGTCGCGTAAAAGAGTTTTTACACGCATGAAGTGGTATTTATGCGCGGATTAGTTTTTTCACGCGGGGTTAAAAAGACCTATAAATACGAGGTGATCCCCTCTAAATTATGTGGCTTAACATTTAGAGAAATATCAGGCTCTAAATTGCACAAAATTATACGCTAATTGAGTTGCGTGAAAAGAAAGATGTTTGCATGAAAAGAGGAAAGGTGCACTAAAAAATGGGAAGTTTCGTTAAAAGTGAAAAGTTGCATGGAAACTGAATGTTGCATAAAAAATAATTTCCATTCGAAAAGATATTTTTTTCATGAAATCCATTTGAATTTCAATCAAGGTACCGTAAATGTTTCACAAAAATGTTATGGTTTTCACACGTATTCGGTTTTTCATAAGATAGTTCTTACCAGTTTATGGGTAAGAAAGTGAAGATTTGTACTTCCTAGAATACATTTGTTCAATTGTAAAGAAGCACTAAAATATTGTAATTCCCTACATGTGCTACGAGGGTTCACACACACATTCACGTTGTTTTCCATGTGGTACAAAAGTGTAAGGTTATATCCAACTCATTGTATTCCACTTCAAAGTATTATTTTCTAGTTGGTTGTGCTGTACTCGATTATTTTCATACTATACCAAGGACGTAGCTACTCCTGTTGAGTAAAGAACCTTGTAAATCTTCTGTACTTGTGGTTGTGTGTGTTTAGAAGAGAATAAAATCTTTAATAGAAGGCAAAGGTTGTTTAAAAAAACATAAAATGGAAAATATATCATTGATTCAACCCTCCCCCTCTTAGTGATACTTAGATCTTGATTGGGAACTTTATTTTCATCATTCAATTTGAATGTGTTCCATTCTAATGTGTGAATGATTTATGGAGGATTGAATTTTTTATGGTAATTTTATTTATATGAATTAAAATTTATATGATGATTGTGGTCGCATCCTTTGAAATATAAACGCTAAATTATTTTCCATTGTTGACTACCACAAATCATGTGTTTTAATATAAGAGTATTGTCCCTTTTGTCAGTCTACATTTCAATTTCTCTTTTTTTATTCAAGATTATTTACACTTCTCAAATCGACCCTTTGGTGTAGCAGTTAATGATGTTGATCCCCTACCAATGAAAGATGATAGAGTATTCCCCAAACCTATCCCCCTTATATAACTGTGAATCTCCTTCCCCAAAATGATTGAAACTGCATCATTCTATGAAACAGATAATGATTGTGAAGGGTTTTCCTCTGAAGATTCATGAACATTAACATGTTGATAAATAATATTAACAAATTTTTAAAAAGTTATCATAAAATATTTTTATTATCTAATTTAAAATATCTTCATTATTATGTAATTTTATTTCTTTAATATAAAAATATTATAATGAAAAATAAATTATTACAACAAACATGCCATAAACCAAATTAATTGGGGCATGTTTTATGGATCAAACAGTGTTAATAAGGCTAAATCGATTCTTTTGATCCATGTAGCTAACCCCATTTAATTATGTTAAGGGACTGTTTGTTGTTATAATTTAATTTTCATTAATATTTTTATAGTAATGAAATAAAACTAAATATTAATGAAATGTTAATTTTTCAAGGCCTCTGATAGGATCATTCACAAAAGATTCATATAGTTTCCTATGAACATTGAGCCACATATCTATTAAGCCAACATAGTGAAATAATTAAGAAGAATTTTAAAAAATTATATATACATGATAGAAAAAAATTATATCTTATAATAAAATAATATAAATAATAACAGATAAAATACTATAAAAAGTGATCAATATATCAAAAAATTATGAGACTCGATTATATAAGGAATGAATATTTTCTCAAGATTCACAATATTTTCATAGTAAATCACTAAAAAAATATCTACAATTATAAAAATTATAAATTTTTAGGTTTTATGCAATAAAGATATTGTAAAATATGAATTTATCTCCTAAGATGCATCTCAGTTAATGTCAAAAAAACATCTTTCACTTCTCAGGAAAAACATCTTCAGGAATATTCTAATACATATGTAACCAGCTTATAGATATTTCATAAAATTTATTCCATAATAACCATTTGAAATCACTCAATTTCATTTCTAATATTTTCAGAGTGCATGGGAAAGAAATGGAGTCAGGGACATTAACTGAAAAAAACATCTAGAAAAAATATAATACTTAATAAGTATATTAAAGGTTATTACTCCTGAAATTTAAATTATTTAACAATGAATACTAAATTAATATTAAAATTATTTAGTTACCAATGAATTTATATTCCCATGATGGGTAAATATGCCACTAATATTTATAATAAATTGGGAAACTCATCATCTAACAAGCACGATTCCCAAAAATATGTCCATAATTTCTAATAGAATGTTGAATAGGAACCCAAAAATCATTGAATGGAAGGATAATCATGATGTATTTCAGGTCCAATCCATCTACCATATTTATATTTAAATCATTTCAATTTGTTTCTTTATCTATTTTTTATATTCATTAATCAATTAATAACAATTTGTTTTCTTTTACAATAGCAACCATACTAGTAATGGTAACTCAACAATATCCACTAGATCAAGGGGTCACCAAGTTCTCCATAATCATAGGATCATTAGATGGTTCTTTACCAGGAACATATGGGGAATCTTTTGGCTTGCTATAAGTCACGAGTATAGCCTAACAACTTAGATACAGTAAAGGAGATGATATCAGTTGTGAGCTCTAAGATGTTAATTAGCTAGGACCGAGAATTTTTTTCAACATAATTTGGATAATTGAAATGGATTTTAATATATTAAATGTATAAAAAATGAAGAAATAATTTTTTTACAAAAAGGATGAATTTATATACTCTATATATTTAAAAAACAATTAAAAATGGGAATGTTTAATACAAATTCATTACCATATTATACATTTAATTATCATTATATTCATTTAATTAATTGTTATCAACATCCATTTTTATGAGTACTTCATTTTCACACCCTCTTAAATTTTTTCTTGCTTTAATATTTTTAAGAAAAACTATTCAATGTTTTGTGGTTGATGAATATTACAGTCATAATGTACAAATTGATATTAATCTCCCTATCATACAAGTATCTCTGCATTATGAATACAAAAACACTCAAACAATCTTATATTTCATCATCTGCATAATTTACCATCTTCACATGGTAATCCATTATAAAAGTATATATCCCATATTGATCATCATTATTGATCAACCGAGAGAAGTTGACAAAATAAAAATGAAATGAATATTTTATTATACGCTTATTAATGTTTACCCACTTGTATTTGAATCAAACGACTGAAATTGTAACATGATAGTTTAATTAGATTATATGAATCAAATTTCTATAATATTCCCCCTCTATTTTCTTAAATACTCCACTATTTTAAGTATTCTTGTTTTCTTCATGATGAATTTTATGTACACTAAATCGATGAATATTGTAGGCATAAAATCTCTTAAACTTCCTTATAGTACCTTTATCCAAATCACATCAAATTGTTTGATATTTGAGCTCTATTATAAACATTAATTATCTATATAATAAGAAATAAGGTGTTAATTTTATCATGGAATATGTAATTACCCATCAATAGTATGAATAAGTGTATATACATACATGACAGGTGAACCATTCAACAATCTTCTTATTATCAATTTTTGTTAATCATAGCTCATTTTGAGATTGACCCCATAGACTCATTTTTATTTGAAATCATAATTCTTCAATAAATGGATCTGTAATAAATCAATTGGGTAGCATATATCTATGTTCTTGTAGGAACACCAATTATTCTATGTAAAATTTAACCCCTTTCCAAATGGTCTTCCAATAGTTTGAAACACCGATGACTGGTTTTTAGAAATAGAATTAGTGCATATTTCAATAATACATCCAATATGATTTAATGTAGTCTCAATAACATAGAAATAACCAGAACATAGGTCCATGAACTAATATATTCAAAAACCATGAACAATAGACCCTTCTTGTTGAGCTTTATTCCCCACATATGATTTCAAATGTCCTATGTACCTGTTGAAAAAATATGAAACATATTATGAAAATGTATACAATTAAATTATAAAAATGATTTCACCATGAAAATAAAAAATATCTTTTACATCTCATTTGGATAAATACATTGATATTGTATCGATCCATCATGTTTAGCTTCTTCAATAAAATAAGCTGTCAAATGAATCATTAATATGAAAAATGAAATGAAAAATAATATCACAAAATGAAAAAGTGACAAAATCATAGTTTATTGATGACTATCAAGATTAGTTGTATTTATATATTTCCCCAAATATCTCTCAAAAATATACACTACTCAACCATAAATTTAGTTACATCATCATATAATAGATTACACAAGGCCATTGATAATAATTTCTCTATCATAATATGTTAGCCATCAATTTTCCATCCATGTAACATCGATAATTTAAGTCAAGTCACAATTAAATGATAATATTATATTCATATTTCAATTTGAAAATATTTAATGTATGAATGAATTCATTTATTTCATGATTTTATAAATTAAAAACATATAAAGGATAAATTCCATTCTAATTTTTCCACAAACCATGGTTTATATTTATCGATTCTAAACAATTAAGAGCTTTAAGGATGTCCATTTATTTACCCTTGTCATTATGAAATGTAAAAATTACATCATTATATATGTTCTTCCCAATATTCGTTATATCAATATTATGATTTATTTAATTTAAATACTAATAAAGCATTTTGAGAAATTTACTAATATTCATACATTTTTGTGTTCTAACTACATCAGGTAATAAATCTCATACCCTTTTCCCACCATATTTATACTGATATCATTTTCAAAATTATATAGTGGTATTAAATAATTGTCTCATCATTGATGAATCATTTAATGACATTAATGGATTTATACATTAAATTAATTCATTGAATTGTGTCTTGTTAAACTTTAATTTATTGGAAGCATCAATAAATTGATGATGATAGATAAAATACTCTTTTTTTAAGAGTTAATCATTGAGGTTTAGAATAAAAATGATGAACTCGACCAGAAAAACTAGTATGAGTGATGCTACCAAATAATTTTACTTATCCTGAAAATTCACTAATTTTCCACATTAATGCTACATGAATTTTAATATTTTTTCTCATTGAAGAATCATATTTTCCTAAACCATCATCGAATGAATGTATCATTTCATTGACTATAGGGAGAAGGTAAACATTAATAATGTTTAATTTAATTTTACTTCCATGAATATTCATTGAAATAATGAATGAATTATTCTTCATACACATCGATATTGGTATATTTTAGCGGATCAAAACAATTGATCAAATTCAGTAATTAGTACATAATTTACCAAAAGGGTTATATCCATCAGAAGACAATCCCAGACATACATTCCTAGGATAAAAATAATAATCTGGATATAATGATCCTAACACATTCCAAGATATTGAATTATTTGGATGTCTCATCCAAACATCGTCCTTACTATACTGATCATGACACTTCATATCATAATTAGTTTTATATTAAACTAATAAACCTTTCTAGATTGGTTTCAATGGAATGTGACATAATACCTTTAGAGGAGTGTTCTCCTTCTATTTCTTCCTATTTTTTCATTGAATGTAAACACATTGTTGTTTATTGAATTCTATTTTCTTGTATGATATCTTATACATTATTATTTATCAATGTCTTATCCCCAATAATGTATGTAATCATTAGGGAATTCATGTAACTTTGAATAATATTTTCATTTTTTTTGATGTTTTTTATCATCTCATATATTGATTCAGTGATCTTAGATTCACTAAATGCATCAAAAAGAATCTCTAATATCATGATTGTTTTTCAATAATTTTATTGAGGCACATAATCTGTTAAAACATAAGTATAAAAGAAAAATTTTAATACCTAGAACAACATTCATACATTTCCTCTTTACATTTATCAACTAGTTCAGAAAACCAATTTTTTTGGTAATTAGTTTTTTGAGATAATTAACATTATAAAAATAAAATAAAGTATATATTGATGTATTTAAATCTTGGTAATTCTTTCCTACAAATCCAAATTTGTGATTTAGAATGATTATATTCAAATTTTGATATGGCCAGTCACTTTTGGTTTTATTGACATGATTTTCATTATTTCAATGTTCTAGAACAATGCATTAACATTTCCAAATCCAACATACTTATTGAGCATTAGACTATTTCAACATAAAATTCTCATGTATTTTGTTTCTATTCAACCATATATTTAATTTAAAATCAGGACACAATCATTTTTTTCTATCATCTACTAATCATTATTAAATTTCATATCCTAAAAATTCAACCTAACCCTTAGCATACTGAGGTGTTTTTTGAGATAAATTAATCCAACAGTAATCCATATGTATCATATTTCCACTCTTATCTCTATACATTCATATATAAATATATAAATGTTTAATCAAACAAATACAATCAATATTATTCATCACCGAATTTCATCATTCAATAGTTTAGGGAATTGATTTGAAATAACAAAAATTCAACCTAAAATTGATGAAATACATCATTAAAAACATAAAATAATAATTAAATAAATATTACCCATCACAATGAAATGGTTAGATTTCTTGGAATAATTTCACTGAGTCAATGAGATATGTTACTTTGATGTCAACCACACTATTTTCAATTTGAAATAATTTGTGAACATAATTATTCTATTAAAATATATGAAACTTTTAGACAATTCATATTAAGATTTTCTATTTTCTCTTGAAAAAACACGATTGTATCTATATTATCTATTTCATAGAAAAATATGAAATTCATGATTTATAGTATCTCAAAATACGAATATAACACTATGGTATTTGGTGTATGTGTGTATCATAGAATTACATGAAATTATGGTTTTAGAATGTTTTTATAATTGATTTGGGAAGCCGAACTCAACTTAAAAAGAGTAACACCTAAAAAATGCTTCATGTAATATTAAGCTATTTATATTGTAGTATCCATTATGCATTTTACTCATTATTAATAATATTTTTTTCTTGGAAAATTAAATTTACAATATTAGTTTTTTAAACATTATGACAGCGATAAATTACATGTTACTTGTGTTCTTAAACCGCATGAAAAATAATTGGTGTTTTTAAACATTTAACCTTCTATAAAATATCTAAATCCACTATTCTCCCAAAAAATTAAAAAATGGACCTTAAGGTGGACCTCAATATGAAAATTAAAATGTCGAAAACATTTAAACGATTATTAAATGGGGAAGATACAAAAAACCTAAATAGTGGACAACCTCTTGATGAAAAATTTAATGGATTCATGACTTACACCATAGACCGATGAACCCCTATTTTGTTGTATAATGTTTGTGGTTAATGTGTCATTGGTCATAAAAGTAATGGTTTTTGTTCTTGGATTATGATCTCTAACTTAAATTGGGATCCATGTGAGGTGTTATATATTAATTATCATTAACATCAACTGTTGTGAGCGGGGATATAAAAATGTCAAAATCAGGTTTGAGGGAAAAAATAAAATATTAAATCCAATTTGTGATAAAATAATCAAAAAATATCTATCATTTACCTAAAAGATTATAAGTTTTTATAATAAATGTGATATTTATTTTGTAGAAAAATAATGTGGTCCTTAATTGGTATTCAGGATATATTTTAGTCCATCAATGTCATCCCCCCTACAATAATTAAGAGATCATATGGGGAGTATAATTGATTTTTTTGTGATTTGTAAATCTCAAATAAAAGGAATGGAAAGGGAAATGGATGAAAATTGGGGGTTAATTTCAAAAAGCACTAAGGTTAATAAAATTCTTCCAAAACAAATTGATTAAACTGTATAAATCCCCATCAATCTCTAAAGGGTTCCCATGAAACATTTTGGGGTTTCTTGAGTCTATGAATTTTTTGAATTTGAATGAGTGTACCCATGTTTTAATGATTAAATGAATCTATTGTATGTAACAGTGAATTACTATTATATTTTTTATGGTTTATTCTTGTAGGAATAGGATCACGAACATAAATGGGGACTTATATGAAGCGTTATATTTTGAATCTAATTTCCAGGAAATTTGTTGAACAAGAAAATGAGAGTTATGTGATAATATGATGATTCACTACTTCAAAAATCACCATAAATAGTAGTATACTTTATCATCCTTTATATATAGCACTAATAAGGGAAAAACTTATATCGGTACTTTTATAACACAAAAAATGGTTCTCCAGCACAACTGCTCCTCACATTTGATTTATTGTTTGTCTAGGTTGCATTTTGTAATCTTGGAAGTTTGGATATCTCATTGTGTTGTCACTGCGAGGAATCGACACCTACATACACATTTATAAACACTCCACAAGATGGTCCACCTACCAGTCACTGTAGCTGATCCATCTACATGTTGTCTCATAGAAAACCATCCAAGCTAGCCAAACCGCACTTACTTTATTGCCCCCATTTTTTAATAATATCCAATAAGAAAATAAAAAATTTTAAATTTTAAAAATATTAAAAAGAATAAAAAATTAAAAAAATAATAATATAAAAATAAAAAATGAATAAATGAAATAAATATTAAAAAAATTATTTTTAAAATATTTAATATTTAAAATGATTAAACATTATATATTTTTATTTATTATAAATATTAATAAATTTTATATATTAAATATAAATATAAATATGAATAAAATGTAAAACGTAAAAAACTAAAATTTAAAAATTAATAAATTAAATAAATACTATAAATATTATGAATTAAAGAGTTATTAATAATATTATTTAAATTTAATATATATATATATATATATTAAAAATAAATAAAAATATATATTTAATATAGTCATAGAAAATGATTAAAATTAAATGAATAAAAACATTTTAATCTCTTAATCATTTATTAAATATTTTTTCAATCTAATGATATTTTAATTGAATTTACCTCATTTTTTAAATAAATTCCTTTAATATTATTTATTCATTAATAATGTAATGTTTTTTGACTATTTTTATATTTTGAATATTTTAAATAATTAATTTTTTACTATTTTGGTAATTTATGCATTTTTACTTTTCTTTTAAAATTATTCAACTTTTTGGGAAAAATGAGGACTTTCACAAAAGGACATGACACAAATATTGAATATAAATAGAATTACATGAGTCATAAAAGTGATTTTTAAAATAATCATTTGTCCAAAAAGAAAGTATGACACCGTGAACATCATTATGCCAAGTCATCTTATCATTTCTAACCCCTTTGTTTTCTATTCCCTCAACCACAAATGTTTCTTCATGAAATGCATGTATAATTATGTAATTCATGGAAAAGAAATATTCCAAGAAACTCATCCACCTCAGAGTATAAATAATTAATACAATTACTATTTATAATATACTAATTCAATCATATATATTAATATATCTCAATATATATATTATTTCATTACATGTGATTTATATAATACAAAATAAGTATGTTTTCATTAAAAAAGTCATATATTAATAAAATGAGGTTTATAAATAAAAATATTTACTCATTATATTGAGTAATTGATGTTTATTTTTTTTAGAAATTTAATGTATATTAAAAAAGTATTATATTAATTTTTCACATACATTAATGTAATTAATTCATTTTTATACAAAACACACTCAAATAATATTTATTAAATTTATTCCATTTCTAATTTAAATTTTTGAATTTCAATTTCTGATATAATATGTTTGATATATACTATTATTATTATAAGAAAATTTTACTCAATTTTCTATTTTATTCAATATAGACATTTTATTAATTTTTAATATTTTATCAAATTTATTTATTTTTTAATATTATTTATTCATCAAAGATCATAATTGTATTAAATATTATTTTTTGTTTAATCATTTTTTATTTTTCATTATTTAGTATTTTTTAATGTTATCCAACTTTAATTTCTTACGTATACATGATTATTCATTAACATTTAAGGTTTTTTAAATGGATGTAATTTATTTAATTTATTTTCATTCATTTTCATCTAATCAAATGTATCAATTATTATTCAATGTTAAATTTTTTAATAATAATGTAATTAATAACACTTATACATTTTTTATATTTATTTGTTTATATTATTTTATATTTCATTAATAAAAGTATCATATTAAATAATATACTTGTTTTATTTCATATATATCAATTTTATGTTGTATATATATATACAAACACATTAATTTCACTCATAAATTTATGTAATTAATGAAAACATATAAATAACGATGAAGAAACACGAATAATTTTTAGCCTCTCTACTCTGATTGGAAGACACATAGGGTTTTCTTAGTTGTAAAGATCCTAAGGAATTCTTCGCATGGAGGTTCTTTTCTTATGAGGCAACGATCGTGTTTTCATCTGGGATCCCTCCTTTATCGGGGCATGTCTTCTTAGAAGTTTGTGATCCTTAATTTTCCTTTCGTTTAGAATATTTATTATGAAACTAAGGCACACCTCACATAGTCGTCTAGAATAAGTCTTTTTGATTCCGCCCCTTCATTTTCCACCATATATGATTGAGAATGATTTTATTTAATGTAGGAATAAATTTTCATTAACTAAAAAGAAGAAATTGAATATCTTGGTAGTTATGGGTGGTGATGTGATCATATTAAAATGAATGGAGCACCATATGGTGGTGAAAATTTTTACCCATTGAGCCATTAATATATAATCAGTAATGAAAACACTGTAAATTGTACGGAAATTTGATGGTGGATTAGATATAAAGAAAATTGAATCGGGACATTTGATCTTTGAATTTTTTTAATGAGGCACATAAATGGAGGGTGATATAAAGCATACCATTTCTCTTTTAAATCCACCTAATACTTTCAAATAATATGACCAAAAAGGGATATTTTGAAGATAAACATTGATAAATTTTCTTCCTAGATTTATCTGAATGGGACCCCTTTTGGTGGAAGATACAAACAAGTCATGATGGATATGGGAAGCCATAATTATTTATATTTTTTAGGATATTTATGATCTCATCCATTCAGGCCCTTACGTCTTTATAATGGTGATGGTGGATCTATCACAACTACTTGTGGGAGGGATTTTTCTTAATATTAAAAACACAATCATATAGATATACATAGATCATTAGAAGAACCCTCCCAATTGTTTCTTTTATAGATGCATGGTTGATTTGGTGTAGTACTACACCACCATTTAGGCCAATAGAGAAGGAAATTTCATCATGAAATATGGGACATGTATCAATTATAAAAATATGTGTATACCCATTTTGAGAGAGTCAAATAATTTAAAAGTTTGTAATAAACTATTGAAAGTGATGATATATCATTCCACACCAAAATATGATAATGTGGTCATGTTAGGTCTGACCAATTTTGTCTCAGATGCTTTGGACTGCCTGGAGATGAGGCAATACATGAATCCTAGTTCTAATAACCTTAATTTAGTTCCATTTATTATTCTTAGATGTCATGTAGTCTATAATATAATCATATTCACCCCATTAATCTCTTCCTTTGTGGCCATCGATAAGTGTAACCCTCATCCCACAATAATGTTGATGTGATCGGAACCTCCTAGCCTGGTTGTTTCCTAGTTGTTTTCCAAATTTATTATCCCATCCAACACTAAATGATTCCAATGAAAAATTTTCATTGCTCCCTAAAATGAAATTACTATGGAGGATGTTACTAGATCAAAATCTTGAAAAGTCTCATTTTTGGGATTAATTTTTGAAACAAATATCATCAGAATCTTTTTTTTAGTTTGATCAACATAAAATTTGTTTGAAGGCTTTGTTTGGTGCTTCATAACTTACAGACGTAGAGTCGGAGGCTGGAAAAGTCCATTCCCACCTACACTATTGAATGTATTATGCTCGAACATTCATGGTCTTGGAATTACATGGATTGTTCAGATGCACAATTTTGGGATTTCTAAACATCTCCCCCAACATAGTTTTTTAGTTACAAACCATACTAGAATACAAGTGGATTATATTCATTTCTTTTTAGGTGGTATTTTAGGATATACAAATTTTGGCAGAGAATCAGCATGTTTGTAGCCTTTGTATACATGGGAAAGAATGTGTGATATTATGAATAACTTTTTTTCAACAAACCATATTGCTGCAAATATCCCCTAGATAAGAGATCCTGAATAAGGTTTTTGGGATTCTATTGTTTTCCAAATCAGGGGGGGAAGGAGATCACATGGAGCTACTAAAATTGGGTATTTCAGGTATCTAAAGCCCCATATATATCAACAAGAACATTAAAAAATCATATACCAATAGTTAAAGTGAGTGGTTCTTTATGATATAGTAATTTGATGATAAACATTTAGGTGGAACTGATGTTCGAGTGTCTTAGAGATCTAGGATATGATGGAAACCCATTCACTTTTTTCTCTGGGAAGTCTCATTTCCCTTGTGTGGCGAAACTTCTTGATAAGTTTGTGATCTCTATTAGGTTACGTATTATCTTTGATAACTTCCATATCTCCCATATCCCTCTATCATCATTATATTACTATCCAATATTTCTCAACATATTTCCCCTATCAAATCATGGGAAACATGATATTTATTTTGTTGAGAGAAAATACCTCAAGTCTGCCTATTAGTATGTATTGGGTATGTTTGTGTTTTTTGACAAAGTTAGTTGACTGAAAATGAACATAGTTGGTGTTTCCCAAAATAGGGATTTATATTGGTGCACTTTCTTATAGTATTCCAAATTATGGGGCCACAAAATTGGAAATTTATGTGAATAATGGAGAACAAAATCGACAAAGGAAGATGAATGATGATCCTGTGACATGGATCACATATCATGTCAAAGAAGGCTATGAGGCCACATATCAGGCAGTAGGAACGGTATGCGGATGCGGTTTGCAGAACCAAAAACGGTTCGTGATTGAGCGGCAGTGTGGTACACAGATGGGTAGAAGTTGATGGAGGATGGAGACCGCGTAGAAGGAATGACGGTATGCGAAGCATGTTGGAAAACAATTTTTTGATGGATTGAAGTTTGCGGATGGGTTGCAGTTTGTGGGGGATGAAGAATAGGAATGCGATGGAGGCTGAATTGAAGATTTGGCAAATCTCAGTTTTGGTGGATTTTGTGGATATCTTAGACTATATAGGAATTTCTAATCCTACCGATTACTGGGGAGATGGAACAAAATTAGAAGATATTTTGCTCCGGGATTTCGGAAAAGGCTAAAGGATGTTCGGGAAGGTCGAATTGGTTCAAGAAGGTTGAAGTGGTTCCTATGGAATAAATTCCGCCACAGGTGTTTGTGGGGTTTCTTATCCTGAAGAAGAAGTCTGATACATGGATTAGGAAGTTTGGTACACCGATGAATTTTTCTCGGTACATGGATGAGGAATCTCTGGTACGCAAGAGGGAGAGTTCTGTAAGTAGTACGCGGAGGGGGGACTCTTGTATGCGGAAACAAAGACAGTCTGCGAACAAAGAATAGTTCATGAACTATATGTGTTTCACAAAGGAGGTTTGCGATGTGGGAACATGGTAACTCTATGTGATAGAGAATTTGGAGGTGGTCAGCAGACAGAGGAGGATCATAGAAGAGGCAGTCAGTGGATATGGTAGGTTCACGGAAGAGGCAGTCTGGATAAATAAGGGGTTCGCAAAAGTGGCCATAGTATTTGGAGAAGGCAGTTCACGTACAAAACCTAGTACTCAGTACGCGGGAGAGACAAGGTGGTTTGAGATTTTCATAGGAAGATTGTGAAAGCTTCAATTCAGTTTGCAAATGTATTTTTCAGTTACTAATAGTACTTAGGATGGTGGAACTCATCTGTGGGTGACAACAAAACTTCAACAGAGCATCTACCTATAGTTGAGGATGCAAGAATTCATTAAAATTAAGGGACCTACATATTCATAAATTGTGTGGGACCTAAAATATGATAAACTGTGAGTGGATTTATTTCCAAGAGTAGTGAGCGATTTAAGAGGAAGATGGTGACCCTTTCCACCAGCAGTGAGCCAGAGAAAGAGGGATAAGGTGTGACCCTTGGGAATGCAGTGAGAACAACATAAACCTTGTAAGGGTAGTGAGCTTGAGCATACAAGATCAAGCCCGAACATTGTAATCATTATTGGCTATGTGTTTAGTGAATTTGGTACATCAGCGCATTGTCGTTGTATGCTCATTGGATGTAGCCCTATGTGGGTCAACCAAGTAAAAATCATTATGTCATGTGCATGATTTCATATCTATTTGTATATTGCTATGGGAGGAAGTGAGAATTGAGTTTGGTGTAACAACGAAACAAGATCCCAGTGACAGAAAAATTTTATCTACCATACCCTGATTCACCCCCCCCCCCCCCCCCCGCACTTACGGTATCCAACTTTTTGAAACTAATATCTTTTATATTTTAATGTCTAGGTATCCATGATATAGACTGTGAAATTGTGATTATATTTGGATGGTAGGTAAATGGATTTGATGTTATTCAGTGTCATGAAATTATAAACTTTTGATTCATAGATTGATCTTATTGATAAATGGATGGTGATTCTTTCTTTTATCCCTCATTCGAATCCCATATTATCCAATCATTTCATTCTTGAATTCGATATGGGTTTGGCCTCAATAATACGGGTAGATTCTGATTCATTTTATTTCATGTATATCACATAATGAATTCAATTTGAATAAACATTATTTTCATTATAATGACACATCTACATGTCATAAGAATATTAGCATCATTCCAATAATTATTTTATGTATCGATATTATTAATTAGATAGATTTTCATGATAGATCCTTTAATTTTAATTTGATGTTTACTTAGCTTGATATTCTTCTCTTCCATGGGATATTTACTCATGTATCCATACATTTTTTATTTGATCAATTCAACAACCAAATTTATTTGGTTTTCAGAGAAAATTAAATATTTAATGTGATGATGAAAATACACTACTTGACTACACCTGGTCCTGATGGATTTCATGCCCTCTTCTTTAATTTTTTTGGCATATTGTTGGATCAAATGTCGAACATCTAAAAATATATATATATATAATGTAGATTTTAATATTAGGTTATTGAATGATACCATTATCAAACTTATCCCCAAGGTGAACAACCCAATCATTATCAGGAATTTTAGATACATCATTTTATGAAATGTTTCATATATTTCATTCCTAATTTCTATTCAACCGTGTCTATGGATGGGTCCCCAACATTTTGTTTCAAAAATAAGAGTGTTTTTAATCTAAATAGATTAATTTATGATATTTCAATTTTTTCTATATTTTTATCACTAAATAAAAATGTGACTTAATGAAAAAATTTGTTGTATGGATTTTAATCTTAACATGGCTATGGAATATGATTGGTTTGATTAGTCCTTACTTGTTTTTCTTATGTTTATGTGGGGTTCCATTTCAAATTGTATTGACATGATCATCTGATGTGGTACAAATAGTGTGTATTCACATCAGTTATTATATAATTGACATGATAAAATATTTTACCTTGTGTGGAAGCCCTACCCTCATATACGTGATCCATTGGACTCCAATATATCATTCCCATCGTTATACTTCCTTGTATTTCTTCTGAATCATTATATCACATTCAATCATTTCATCTCTCAAATCTCAAGTAAGCCTCACACATCAATCAACACTTTCATTCATTCAATGATGCAGATAAGAGAACTATAGTTTTTTTATGACTCTATTGACTCAAATATCACATTACCATCTATATAAACACTTAGGCTTCATTAGCATCATCATTTCATATTCATATATAGATATACTCTTCTCAAATATTGTATTTACATCTTAATATACCTTAATTTTCAATATATTTAAGTGGAAAGGTCTAGATTTCATTATTTTTTAATGTTCTATGTTAGATAATAAATTTTAGCATTATATCATAAATTTTGGTGTTTCTACTATTTAGAAGTCAATTTTCACTAAATTGTTACATAGATGTTTATACTACATCTCCTATTAAATATTTTAATTTAATATCTAATAATTTCATATTTGGATGATATATGCGAATAATTCATTATTTATTAATACAATTTCTTGTATATTTATAACATTCAATTAGAATTATTTTTTTATTTAGGACTTAGTATTAAAAAATTTAATGTAGACACACATTGAAATTTATATACAGTTTAATATATTATATCTTATTAGTATGTATATGCATAACAACACTTTTCACATGTTGTGAGCACAATCTTGTCCGGATAAATCATATATTAAAAATGTAGTCTTCATATTATGAGGTATTATCAACATAATTTTAACATTATTGGTGAAATCACAATAGGAACTATCACTCGATTTCTTTGAAAATATCCAGCATATTATGATAGATATATGTTTTATTATGACTATGTTTGGAGTAATACACCCATTTTGTACAAATGATAATAGATATTGACGTGATGCGTGTCCCCAGTCATAATTTATCACCACTCATACTTTACAATACATAAATTTTTTAATTTAAAGGATTTTTCCACTACATAGGTAGAGGATTTGTGTTATATTTTCATGAAATTACACATTTTTAGTCAGATTAGTTTACTCAAGTGGGGAGGGGTGAATTGACTGACTACAAAAATTTCTATTACAAAAATATTATTTTATAAGAATTTTATTTCCCCAAAAATAGATACAGCCCAGTTAATCAAGGTTATTACATTATAAGAGTATGACTATTTAAACAAATTCTTAGAATGTTGATTAATTCTTAGTAATCACAATTTGTATTATTAATATTACTTTTGATGTTATCCTACTAAGACAAATCAGTTATAACTTCTTTCCAAGACTAACTATCAAAGTGATATTAGGTTTTTCTGGATTATGCAATAAAGAAGTATAACAGAGAAGACTAAAATTAAACAGCACAGTGGATATGAAACAAGTGGTTTAGTCTAAAGTCGATACCTAATCCATTCCACTTAGTGTCACCTTCCACCAAGTAGTTTATATAATTAAACTTTGATCCACACACTGGATCGGGGTTATCAACAGTACACAGACTATCCAGGTCACACAGGGACCTCTTCGATAGTTTTCATGGGTAGAAAAAACAATAACCCGGACGCACATGGACTTCTTCCACAGTTTTCATGGGTAAACAAAAGTATAAAGTGTTTGGGGTAAGGATTTAGAAATTCTTCAGTTTAGCACAAGAGTCAGTGTGTGTGGAATATACAGAGTACACACACTGCTCAAAAGTAATGTAAAAGAATCACTAAGATAAAGTAGATATGAGTTTAGAATGCTCTAGTCATCTTAAGTGCAGCTCTGGACTCCTTTGATGAAGCAGAAATGCTTCTGAGTCCTTCTCTAGTTTTTATCTTGAAAAAAAGAGTGTTGCAATTCCGCTTGGGTTCTTCACGAGTTTTGATAATGTGAATATGTTCTCTTGAATCCATTTTACTTCATATGTTCTTCAGAAGGGTCGGATTTCATGCATGTGACAATTATTTATTTGAAAATCTTGATAAGTGTTCTTCGTGGTCATGCTCACACACTTGTTCTTCATTCAGTATCACGCTATGTTGTTCTTGGGAACTCTCCAATCTTTATCATCGAATGACTGAGTTGTACCCGAAAGGTTCCATGTGTTCCATACCTCATACCTCGTACTATGTCAATAAAGAAACATTAATTATGTAATTTCATTAAAGATATCAAATATTACAATTATGAATTAAATTGAAAGATGATAAAATAGTTTATGAAATGGTGTAACAATATGTTATGAAAATAGTGTCTCTTTCACGGTTTCTGAGAGTCACAGTCTAAGTGTCACGGTGTCTTGTTCACGGTGTCTGAATGTCATAGTCTGAGTGTCACGGTGTCTTGCTCACGGTGTCTATATGTCATGTTCTGAGTCTCACGATGTCTTTTTCATGGTGTATGAATGTCACGATGTTTCACTTCACGGTGTCAGGTTCACGGTGTCTTGCTTACTATTTCTGGCTTCACGGGGTCTTGCTTACAGTGTCTGGCTTACTGTGTCTGGCTTACTATGTCTCACTTCACGGTGTCTAGCTTACTGTGTTTGGCTTACTTTGTTTGGCTTACTGTGTCCAGCTTCATGGTGTCCTTGCTCACGGTGTCTTGTACTTCGGAAAATAACTTTATTCAAAATTAAACACTAATATGCATGAAATGGATTGAGATTAACCATTATAAAGCATGAGAGAACTTAGAACATAAATACAAATTATTGGATATAATTTATAGGATTTAACTAGGTTGAATGAGATTTTTTATTATTAAAGATATTTGAGATCATTAAAACATGATTTATAAATGTGGAGTCCAACAATAACCCTCTTTTTGATGATCACAAACATGTCCAATTAAAGAGTAAATTGGATGCCACTATAGAGAAAATCATAAAGAAAAGAAAACATATAACTTATACCCCTTTTGGAACTATCAAAATGATGAAATAAGAGAGGGTAAATAGTGCACATTCTATTAAATGTAAATAGAGTTTAGGACAACATAATGTAGAAATACAAAAAATAATGGCATCCCCATCAAAAAATAGTAAGCACTAGTCTACTTCAGGGATTGGCCTTCTCTTTTCCTTTATTTGCAGCAGAAGTGGAAGATATAGGGGTAGTGGCTGATGTAGAATATGGAAGAGTGGTGGTAGATAGAAAGGGTAAAGGGAGACCTTCAAAAACTGAGGGAGCCATGGTTGGAGTAGTAGTAGATCGAGGTAGTTGCTGATCAAGAATGATATGCCTGATCTGACTTAGAGCATGGACAATATACATGGTAGTTGAGGCTAAGGAGGAGGTGAATGTAGGAAGCCCAGGTCTGAGAGGAGCAGCCTCTTGAGAAACAATTGTTGTACTTTGGACATAGAGATGAGGTCTCAGAATTTTGATGAAGTCTTCAATAATTTCTCCACCATACTGCATGGCTTTTTCAAAATCATCTTTTTCTTCCATGAACTTTTCCCACAATCTGTTAAACTCGATTAGCATCTGGACTTGGTTTTTGAAGCCTTGAGTTACCAGAGGAATCCAATGATTCTCTACAAAGTATTTCAAGTGGTTTTTCATATCAGTCTTGGAGAATATTTAGTTGAAATAGAATTCCACTTTCTTAGAAATCTCCTGCTGGGAATCATTTACAATCTTGGAATGAATTGGCACAAGATCAAGAACTCTATCACTGTTCTTGATAACTTCAGATAAATGAATCCATATTGAATCCACTGAAAACAGTCTGAATCTCTTCTTTGACTATATATCTGAGCAATGTACTGTCCACTGAAGGTGTAGAGGATTCACCTGAGGTATTAGAAGCTTCTATGGTTGTGGTTAGAGATTTGAGTTTCTTCAATACCTTTTGAAGATAACCAGTGTACTCATCAGTGAGTTTATTAAGGTTCACCACAAGCTCTTTCGTCTCCATAAACATCTTTTTTTCATTTCTGCAATCTTTTCATTGAAGGATAACAGGTAAGGGTGAATATGGGACACAACAACTCATGAAATTTCAGAAACAGTGGGTTCTAGAGAAGCAGCAACAAGTTCTGATCTGGAATGAAACTCTTTCTGCATGTCTTCAACTATGCTTCTCAGGGTTGAGACTTGATTACTCAGCAACTTATTTTCAACTCGAGCTTCTTCAATCTCATGGAGCATTTTAGGATGTATCTTCCAGATAATTTTCTCCAAAATCTGTGAGGCATCTCTCTCACTGAAATTTGTCACAGGATGAGGATGAGAGTTCATAAGCTTATCAAATCCAGACAATAGATTATCTCCAAAATCATTCAAATCATCCATACTGACAAAGGATATTTGTTCAAGTAGAGGTTCAAGTGCAGGAATTGGTACAGGGGTAGGTTCTGGTTCTGGTTCCTTCTCAGGGGAAAGCATGTGAAAGATTTCAACTGAAACAAGGAAGAGAGATCAATCCCATTGGCAGCAATCTACTGAGACTCATCTACATCATTGAATCTAGGGAATTTTTACTGAGTGTCCACAAGACTAGACTCAGTTGGGTTTGAGTCTTCATCATACTCAATATTTTGGGTTTCCTCCCCCTCTATAAGTGCTTCCTTTTCAGGGCTGAGATGCTTAGGATCTTGTTCTAAATCCATAGGTTCAGCTCCTAGTTCTTCATTCATTTATTTCCTAGCCAACTGAAAGGCTATCTCTATCCTCTCTTCAGTAGAGGGTATAATTTAAGGAATAGACTGTTCCATAGGTAATTCTTCCAGATTTTTTTCTTGTATAGCATTCAGTTCTTCTACTATAGCCTCTTCCAAGGCTTGCTTCTCATATTCCGTGACAACTGATTCTCGTTCAGCCACGGTTTGGATTTATGGATTAACATCTTTACTGGGGGTAGGAACTTAATAATCAGGAACTATAGGAGGAACAATAGTACTTTCATCCTCATCAACATCTTATTCCCTATGATGTATTTCAGCTTCTTCTTCCCCTTCTTATGAATACTCAACAAGTTCATCTGGTTCCAAACCAGGATCAGAAATTTCTTTAGGTCTTGATGGATAATCCACAGGATTAATCTTCTCATAAACCTTATTGTTTTCTTCCACCCATTCCATTTTTCAAGGATTCCAGTTTATCTTCTATCTCCTGATGATGGATTTAAAGAGGCAGTACATGCAGTACATAAGAACTTCTTCATTAGGTCCAACTACACCTTTTGCAACAAGCATTGATGATATCAGCAGAGAGTAGAATAGAGAGGTAGATTTGGATATAACTTTGATCAACTCACACATATGGTGAATGATTTATTTGCACAGATTGATCTTGTGTCCATTCTTCATAAGATGAATCAAAAACAAATATTGATATTTTAATATAGAAATGTCACCTTTTCTCGGACTAACCAGATTTTGAAAAAACTTAAACAACATCCTTATTTCTCCATCATATTCAGCAGCGATGTCCCTTCTCTTGGTTCTATTTCCAGTTTCAGATTTCAAATCATCTTTGAGATCAAAGAAATCAGTTGTAGGTGGGGGTTCTCTCTAATAATCATCATGAATTCCTTTGTGAGGTATCCTAAGGCATGCAGCCCATAACCTCGATGAGAATGAGAATCTTTGGCAACTAATCTAGCTCCTCACAACATAACATTAACCACAGTCAAAAGAGAACGATGTGTACTGGTATAACTGGGAAACTAACCTCAGATAGATGGGTCTATTCTCCCTAGAGAACCATTCTAACCAGCCTTGTTCTTTTAACACATTCAGGACTAGATATTTGCTAAAAAAAGACATTCCGAGCAGATTTCTTTCTCAGGTACAGCACTATGATTTACCAGGTTTAGATTCAACGGTCCTTTGGGCATCATCTTAGGTGCTATCTTCTTTTTCTTCAAGTTGTGCTTCTCAGGCATGGATGAAGACAGTCGTTTCATTATTCGCATCCACTAAAGATCGAGAGAGAGTGTGTGTGTTCAAAGGTTGAAAGGGTTCAAGACGAGTGAGTAAAAGAATGTCCGGGTGAATAATCGAGTGAAACTCTTTGGTTTATCATTTGGTAATGCCAAACATCACAAAAATAAAAACACCGGAAAGTAAAAGAGGTGAAATAAAAATTACCATGATACAGGTTTAAAGAAAATCATAAGGAATTTTCACAGTGATATCATGAATTATTATTATGGTGTGACAATGATCGGTCGTCACGATGAGACAGTAAGTAGTCATCACGGTGAGATAGAGAGTGAAGGCTAGTGAACGTCATGGTGAGACAGTAAATGTCAGAAGGTGAATATAAAGTGCTAAAAGTGAGACAGTAAACATAGGAAACAATAAATAAGAAACCGTAATCATGAAACAGTAAAGTAAAACATAGTAAAATGTCGAAAAATAAGACAAGTAAGATATCTACTTGAGATTCATCATGCCAAGATCATGTATGATGTAGTCTATTTCTCAGAATTTAATGGTTTAGTGAATATATCAACAAGTTGATATTCAGAACCAATGAATTCCAAGGTGATATCACCTTTTTGATAATGATCTCTCAAAAAGTGATGTCTTACATCAATATTCTTTGTCCTAGAATGTGAAACAAGATTTTTTGAGATTTTAATAGCACATGTGTTGTCACAATTTATTGGTACATGTCTGAATTGATATCCATAACATAGTAATGTGTGTTTCAGCCACAAAATTTGTGCACAACAACTGCCAGAAGTTATGTATTCATCTTCTGCAGTAGATAATGAAACTAAATTTTGTTTCTTACTACACTATGACACTAGTGACTTTCCAAAAAGGGGACATGTTCCAGAGGTGCTCTTTCTATCTAACTTATAGCCACCAAAGTCCACATCATATTAACTAACTAGTTCAAATTATTTTCCTTTAGGATAGAAAAGTCCTAGATTGGGTGTATGCTTGAGGTATTTGAAAATTCTCTTTACATCATTTAAATGAGATTCTTTAGAATTTACTTGAAAACAAGGACACATACACACATTAAACAAAATGTATGGATGGCTAGCAGTTAAGTAATGTAAACTTCTAATCATTCCTCTAAAAGTGGTTTTCTCAACAGATTATCCATCTTCATCAAGATCCAACTTATAGGTGGTAATCATGGGAGTGTCACTACTTTTAGTGTTATCCAATCCAAAACATTTTAGAATATCTCTAGTGTGTCTACATTGAGTTAGAAAAATTACATCATTATTTTGAATGATTTGAAATCTAAGAAATAATTTCAGTTCACCCATTAAACTCAATTCAAATTCATTTTTCATCATTTTATAAAAATCAATACATAATTAATTTTTTGAAGATCTAAAAATAATATCATCTACATAGATTTGAACAACTAAAACATCATTAGAAATTCATTTTATAAAGTGGGTAGGATCATAAATTCCTTTTTTAAAACTTTTGAGAATAATAAAAGTACTAAATCTATCATACCAAGCTTTTGGAGCCTGTTTTAAATCATATAAAGCTTTTGATAGTTTGGAAATATGATTGGAAAAATGACGATTTTTAAATCCAGGGGGTTGTTCAACAAAGACATTCTCAACTATATACCCATTTAGGAATGCACTCTTAACAACCATTTGATATAGTTTGAATTCAGATGCGCATCATAAGCAAGTAGGATTCTGATGGATTCAAGTTTGGCTACTAGAGAAAAGGTCTCCTCAGATTCAATTCCTTCATCTTAACTATATCCTTGTGCAACTAATCTAGCCTTGTTCCTAATTATATTTCTAGCTTCATCTACCTTATTTCTAAACACCCATTTAGTACCTATTATGAATGTGTCCTTTGGGCTTTCAACAAGTTTCTAGACATTATTTCTTACAAAATGATTAATTTCTTCTTGCATAGCCATTACGCAAAATTCATCATTGATGGAATCATTAGTGTTTTTAGGTTCAAGATGTGACAAGAAGGCTTGATGTTCAACCTTATTTCTAAGAGAAGCTCTAGTTTGTATTCCTTTCTCTAAGTCTCCTACAATAGCATCTAATGGATGGTTTTTAAGGGTTCTAACCTTCCTAGAAAATGTGGGACTTGTGATTTCAAGTTCATCGGCATATTCTGGTTCAATATGACTCGATTGAAGGGAATTTCCAGAATTAGAAGTTTTCACAGATTCTTTCACAGATGAATTTGAGGATTTTGAGTTGATGTTCAAATTTGATACATCATCCTCCAGATTTTCTTGGGTGGTTCTAAGCTCATGTGGATCTGTTTCATCAAACATGATATGAAAAGATTCTTCCACACATTTAGTTCTCTTATTGAAGACTCTATAGGCTTTACTTATTATAGAGTAACCCAAGAAAATTCCATCATTAAATTTGGATGAAATTTTTTCAAGATTATCCTTAGTGTTGAGAATAAAGACATTGCAGCCAAAAACTCTAAAGTAATTAAACTTAGGCTTTCTATTGCTCCAGAGTTCATACAGGGTATTTTTTAGAATTGGTCTAATCAAGACTATATTGATTATGTATCATGATGTATTAACAGATTCCACCCAAAAGTAAAAAAAGGTGAGTCATATTCACTAAGCATTGTTCTAGAAATTTCTTGTAGGGTTCTATTTCTTCTTTCTACAACACCATTCTCTTGAGGTGTTCAAGGGGAAGATAAATTGTGACTATAACCATTCTGTGAGAAAAAGGATTCAAACTCATTATTTTCAAACTCACGGCCATGATCACTTCTTAAAGATTTAATTTTAAGGCCACTATGATTTTCTATAGACATGGCATACTAAGTAAACTAATAGCAAGCTTCACTTCTTTGAGCCATGATGAAGGTCCAGGTATATCTAGAAAAAGCGTCGACCAAAACATAAACATAGTGCTTCCAATTTAAACTAAAAATTCTAGATGGTCCAAACAAATCCATTTGAACCAATTCCAGAGGTTTATAAGTAAAAACTTTTTTCTTTGATTTGAAATAGATTTTGTGTTGTTTTCCCTTTTGGAAAGGATTACACACATTGCCATATGGAAACTCAAGTTTGGGTAAGTCTTTAACTAGGACTTTTCTAGTTAGCTTTCTAGGGAGTAAACATTACAGTGTCCTGGTCTCCAATTCCAAATCCATGATTCTTTATGAAATACACTTAAGAATGAATCACTTTGGGAAGCTAAGGAATCTATGTTAGCAGAATAAACATTCTCATTTCATGATGCAGAAAATACTAATTCAGCTTTTGAATTAAAGTCATCAAATGCATCATTATCCAATTTGACATGATATCCATCATCAAATAATTGTAAGATACTAAGCAGATTATATTTTAAACCATTAAAAAACAGTACTTTAGAAATTAAAATCCAATCTGTGTTACCAATTTGTCCTAAGCCAATGATTTTTCCTTTGGTATTGTCACCAAATGTGACATTTCCTCCATCTACTTTTATCAGGTTCTTGACACATGAGTAGTCTCCTATCATGTTCCTTGAACATCCACTGTCCAAGTACCATAGATTCTTGCAGGAGCTATTTAAGAAGCTTTCCTATAACATGATCAAGAAAATGCAGATTTTGGTACCCATACTTGTTTGGATCTAGTAACATTATTAATAAGTGCTTTAAGAACCTGTATTTGCCTCATAGGTTTCCTATAAGAATTATATAAAGTTTTTGGAAAATAAACTTTATTTGGTCCACATAAACTTGAAATAGTAGAATATGGATCATGACTTGAGCTAGTTGATTTGTGTCCAGAAATGGGAACAAAACTATATGTCCAAGAATTTAAAATAAAATTCATTCTTCCAAGTTTTCTTTTTCCAGGTTGATATCCAATGCTAGTATTGTATTTACGGGCAATTTTTTTTCCTAGAATTTGGGTAAGGGTATTTTTCCCATTAGTAAATGTTTCTAAGTCACTTATTAATTTCTCATCAGACATTTTTAAATCAATGTTTTCTTTGAGCAGTTGATCATTATTCTTCTTTTAGTTAGTAATTTCAAATATAACATTTACAGTCAGAGAAAGATGTTTCTTCAATGATTTATATTTGTATTTTAATTAATTGCATGTCTTTTCAAGTATATTGAAATATTCAAACATTTCTTAATTAGTTATATTTTTAGAGTCACTTTCCTCTTCAGAATAGTATGAATTTTGTATACAAGAGTTCAGTGTTACCTTAGATGTGTTTGTCATAAAACACATGTTGTCTTTGTTAGCCTGTTCATCATGTGATGTCTCTAAATCACTTTAACCATCTTCAGAGGCACTCCAGGTTTCCTTCATTTCCTTTTTGTACTTCTTATCCTTGTACTCATACTTCTTCTTATACTTATGATTTGGGTAGTCAGCCTTTATATGACCTTTGTGATTATATTCATAGCATACAATTTCATCAGTTTTGTCACTTCTTTCCCATTCCTTTTTACAGTTTCCTTTTGGATCATACTTTACCTTGAAGTTAGGCTTTCTGAAAAGGTACTTCCTCTTGTAAAATCATTTGAATATTCTGGACAATTGAGCCATCTCCCCATCCCTTTCAGGTGATGATTTCCCAGTGGTGGAACTTTCTACAGGAGCTTCCAATTTCCCTTTGTCTTTGAGCTTTGAAAAGGTGGTATTGAATGCTACAAATTTCTTCTTTGGTTCATCATCCTCTTCTTTGTTAACTTTCATCTCTTCCTAATACATTATTAGTTCCCCAATGAGTTCTTTTATAGGTATCTTGCTGATGTCGCATGATTGTATAGTAGAGACACAAGATCCCCTCCATCTGTCAGGTAGATATCTAAGGATTCTCATGATCTGTTCTTTGGCAGTGACTTCCCTTCCAAGAGAAATTATTATGTTGACAATCACATTGATCCTGAGATACATGTCAGAAATATTCTCATCATATTTCATCTTAAAATTATCATCTTCTACAGTATATGTATTAAGTCTCATTTCCTTTACACTAAATGTGCCTTCATGGGAGATGGACAATGTATCCCAAATTTCATAGGTAGTTTTACAAGCAGAAATCCTATTAAATAATTCATATCCTAAGGAACAATATAGAGAATTCATGGCATTGCAATTGTTATTATAAGCAAGTTTTGTAGGTTCATCCCATGTAATTCTATCAGTCACAGGAAATTTGTATTCATCTATAATGGATGACCAAATTTCAAAACTCATTCTTTCTAGATGCATTTTAATTTTAACTTTCCATTGAGAAAAGTTGGTTTCATTAAAGAATGATGGTATGTTGGTTGCAGCACCTTCCAATCCATTATCCATACTAAAAAATTAATTAAAAAGAGCTAGAAATTTATAATTAACAAAAATTTATAGATATTTAAAGTACAACTACAATCACAGTTGAGTAAGATTACATAGAGTCCTAATAAAGAAATATTTGACACAAAATGTTGGTCGAAGTAGTTTACTCAAGAGGGGAGGGGTGAATTGAGTAACTATAAAAATTTCTGTTAAAAATATATTATTTTTAAAAAATGGTTTTCCCCAAAAATATATATAGCCCAGTTAATCAATGTTATTCTGTTATAAGAGTTTGAATTTTTAAACAACTTCATAGAAGATTGATTAATTCTCCGTAATCTTATTTTTTTTATTAATATTACATTTGATGTTATCCTACTAAGAAAAATCAGTTATAATTCCAGAACCCATCCTCAGGGCCAGTGTTATGACTACCCCAAGCCGACCTTCCATAGGCCAGGGGATGGTAATTAGCTTCAAAGGCGTAAATCCCTAAGCTGGGAAGGAATTTTTTTTATGAAAGTAAAAAAACACAATAGAGTACGCAACTGAAGTAAACACTAAGTAAATAATGTATACATAAAGAGGGTAAGTGATGAAAGGAAATGGGGTAGGAAATACAGGCCCAACATTAAGTACAGTACAACTGAAAAACTAGTACAACTGCAGTAAAGTAAAAAAACAACCACTGAGTCATCCTCCGGGAATCCCACCTGAATGGTGGGTACATATGGTCTCCTCAGCACCCCAGGTCCGTCCATCCGCTCCATGTACATCTCACCAAGTGGTCCACCTCCGGGTACCTTCTAGCTCCGCAAGTCTCCTCATCGATTAGTGTTGTCTGTCGTATGTATCCAACACAACTTAGTGTGTGCATAGCCTGTGCAGGGGTGAGTATACGATACTCAGTAGGGACCCTGAGACCCCCAAAGGTCTTCCAGAATCCACGAAGGATAAACCATAGAAGAAAGATAAAATCCCAATTTATCAAAAAAACTCTACTTAGGTATATGCCCATACATATACCTAAGTCATCTATTCCAGATCTCCTCCAACTCTCAAACCCAAGCACAACCCAGACCACACATGAAATAAGTCAATCAAATTGATGATAATGATTGAAAATCAAGACTCAGCTCACATAGGTATACATATTTCGTATAGAGATATATATGATCAGATGTAGTCATTGATTCATCTAAGCTGTTGGACCCATGTAGGATACTAGACCAGCTAAGTTTTCGGACCCACGTAGGATACTAGACCAGCTACTCTGTCGGACCCACTCAGGATACAAGTACAGAAGTCGTCATTTTCGAACCCACGGAGGATTCTAGTATAGTTGTTGTTGCTGTCAAACACATGGAGGATTCCAGTAGAGTTGTCGTCACTGTGGAACCCATTGAGGATTCAAGTACAGTTGTCATCGCTGTCGCACCCACGGAGGATTCTAGTACAGTTGTCGTCGTTGCAGCCGCAGCCAGCTCTAGGGTTCCCGCACACAGCACGCTCAATTCCTGGAGGGTCCACTCCTCGAGCAAATGGGTCGATACATCAACTATCACTAATTCCATAGTTTATGTATCCCAAAGTTCCGTCTCGTCAATGGAAACCCAACGTGACAGACGACACGTCAATCGGAAGCTCGGTCTGAGAGTTATTGGCTTTTCCGTTACAGGGGCCCGGTTGGAAATACACTCATTCCAAATCCGGCCATACTCCAATAGCTTCTGAACCTGAATTCTAGTATGCCAAAAGGACCGTCTCATCAAAGGAAAACCAATGTAGTTGATGACACTTCAATCGGACATCCAGTCCTTAAGTTATAATAGTTTCTACTCCAAGGGCCCGGTTGGTTTCAGGTTCGAACCAACCCGACCATACACAAACATTTCCAAAACCTTGACTGTAATATACTTAATCAATCGTCATGATCCATGGAATCATACGCAACTGACGGTGCGTCGATCGGAGGTCTGCAACTCAAGTTATGGGAGAATAACCGAAAATGGTCTGAATTGGGGGGTCTGGGCCCGGTCCGACCCAAATCCGGGTCTGGCCCGGTAGGGCGCGGCCCGACACGGCACAGTGGCCCAGCCCACGCAGCGGCCTGGCCCGCCTGGCACGGTGGCTCGGCTGGCAAGGCGAAGAGGCCCAGCCTGCGTGGTGCGGTGGCCCAGCCGCGTGGCTGGGGACGGTCAAGCATGCCTGGTCAGCGTGACCAGGCAGCGACGGGGCCCTCCCTATTCAATCCAGGGGGTTACGCCACCCCTGTCTCCCTGTAATAAAATTTAAAGATAGAGGTTCGTCTCCGCGGAACCCGCTAGGTTCCGCCCTGACGCTCCCCTCACTGGCGGTCGGGTCAGCGGGCTGCCCTGCCACTCATCTGTCGTGGTCCAACCGCGGCTTCCCTTTCGGTGTGGCACGACAGCGCCGCACCTTCTCCGACTATCGTGACCGGCATGGCCGCAGTGCATCTACCCCGCATCGCGATGGCGCCACGCTTTCTTCTGACAGCCACGGCCCTTCTGGCCATAGCCCTCTTCCTCTGGCACGCTGCGACGACACTATGCCCCTCTGGCATGGCCACGACCCATGGTGAGCGCGACCCCATTCTTCGCACAACTCTGGCGACTCGGTGACAATTGCACTACCAGTTTCTTCTATGTTTCTCCCTACCGGTGGAGCCGTTGCGCCACCGCCATCATCAATCCATCAAGATCCATCAGAGGGATTTCAAGCCGTGTTTGTTCAGCCTGCACTCTCCACGTCAGATAATAAAATTTGGCTAACAATGAACCATAATAAAATATAAGGTACGAGGATTTAAATTAATCCGTAATGACCCCTTCCTCGATCTTTGTTGCTTGATAACGTCACGGGATGAAGGTGAAGTTGATGATGGTCATTGTGTCCACCTTGCACTTCATATTCAAGTTCGTGCGTCATAGATTCTTTGGGATCCGATCTCCGTCGAAGGATCGTTCTTCGCTGGGGAGAACATCGTTGGAGAACATTTCTTTGTCCACCAAAATAATTCCAACCCTTCCACCAACGAATCATGTTTAACAAAAATAATGTTCATTAAATGGGTAGTTACACCTCTTGTGTTACCACAAATTTAATTCTCCTCATTAAATGAGGTATTTCAATTGTCGGGTGGTCCCCACACCAAAGGAGTTTCAGAATTTCATAAATCAGTTAAAAATAAAATACAAAGTTTATTTTATTTTTATCCCATGAATCCTCAAAAAACCAACTTTCACCTTGACTTGATTGTGATCGAAGAGAAGGTCTCCTTAATCTATTACCGATGCTATGAGTTCAACGGTGTCTTCGTATTTCAATTCCGAGCACCAGTTCAAAAGATAGAAAACCTGCACATACGTTTACTAAATGTACCCAAACAAAACTTCAAAAATTGATTCTTGGCACACCAGGACTCGGAATCTGGCTCCGTCAAAAACTTCGGACTCATTAAATTCTAAAAAAAATTAGAAAAAAAATTTCTTGAAATTTATTGGTCTTTACAGTACCCCCACCTTAGGTCTTTACGTCCCCTTAAAGCTACAACACATACTAGGAAAACAAATGGGGGTACTGAGCACGCATCTAAGCCTCCTGCTCCCATGTGCTCTCCTGGAGGTTCTCATGCTGTTAGTGAATGCGCACCAGAGGAATCGACCATCCATGTAGGACCCGCTCCTGTAAATCCTCGATCTCCACCGAGACCACCGTGAATGTCTCCCTATCATCGATGTCCAACTCCCTATGGTCGATGATGTGGGACCGATCATGCACATGTATCCTCAGTGGAGATACGTGGATGTCCTCATGCACCCAGTGAAACTGAGGTGGAAGGTCCCGGCGGTAAGCCACCTCACCTACCCTACTGAGGACTTGGAACGGCCCGATTAAATGCGGAGATAACTTTCCGACCCAGCCAAATCTTCATAGACCTCGTCGAGGTGACATCTGTAGGAAGAGGTGGTCGCCATCCTCGAACTCCAGTGGTCTCCATCTCTTATCAGCATAGGACTTCTGTCTGCTATGTGTCGTATCCATCCGCTCCCGGATAATCTGCACCTTCTCGGTCATTTCCTGAACCATCTCTGGGCCTACAAGTGTTGACTCCACTGGGTCATTCCAGCACAGAGGTGATCTGCAAGGTCGGCCGTACAGTGCCTTGTAAGATTCAATCCTGATAGTGGAGTGGTAGCTTTTGTTGTAAAAAAACTCCACCAAGGGTATGTGATCCTTCCAGCTGCGACCAAAGTCGAGGACACATGCAAGGATCATGTCCTCGAGAGTCTGAATGGTCCTCTCAGTTGACCATCCATCTGAGGATGAAAGGAGGTGCTCAAACGAAGATTCTTTCCAAAAGCCTCCCACAAGCCCTTCCATAGCTGGGAAGTTAAACGAGCATCTCGATCAGAGATGATAGTAGATGGACCACCATGAAGCCATATGATCTCTCGAACGTAGATTCATCCCAAGCTCTCTACTAATCCATGCTCTCTGATCGGTTAGAAGTGGGACGACTTGTTGAGTCGGTCGACGATCACCCAGATAGTGTCGTGTCCTGTGGACGTACATGGAAGCCCCATCACTAAAACCATGCATATCACTTCCCGCATCCACTCTGGAACCTCTAAGGGTTGTACCAACCCTGTTGGTACCTGGTGCTCCACCTTCACTTGCTGAAAAGTAAGGCATCATGAAAAGAACTACGCTACTACCGTCTTCATACCCGGCCACCAATGCTGTCGTCTGAGGTCTTGATACATCTTCACCACTCCTAGATTTACCGCTAGAGGGGATTTCTGGAACTCCCTATGAACCTCCTCCTATAGTGAAACTCGTACCATGGTACGTACTCTGAATAAAATGACGTGATACCCTCCTTCAAAAAATCCATCAGGCGCCTGCCCTGTGGGTATCTGAGCACGTCGCGTCTCACAGTCAACGTCCCCTCACTGTGCCTCTCTGACTTGCTGATGGAGTGGCGGAGTGACTATGAGAGACTATATAAAATCTACGCCATCTCTATACACAAAGGATATATGAAACACGACCAACTACTCTGTCGCCTCTCCTAGCAGCTGAATGCCTAATCTCCTTCTGAGAGATTCTGCTAGAACGTTCCCCTTCCCAGGAGTATAGACTATCTCGATGTCATAATCCTAGAGGAAATCGAGTCAACATCACCATCTCAGGTCCAGGTCCTTCTACGAGGGACACACATGAGACTTTTGGGATTAGAGTAAACCGTAAACTATTCTCTCAACGAGCTATGGGTGTTACTGGCCATTTGTAAACAACTAGACTACACCATTTTTTGATTACGTCCTACAAAAGCTGCTAAGATTTCACCTTTTCTGAAAAGAGAAATCTGTTCTCATCCCTAGGAGGAACCACGTTCTTTACCTAATACAGTCAATCTTGACATGAAAGGTACTTTTTTATGCCAAGGATGACGTCGTTAGGCCTCAACGCTACTACTAAGAGATCCAACTATTACTCTCTCCTCCAAGGGTTGAGTCACACTATCGGCAGTAGTGTGTTGTCGCGGGTTCTCCTTCAATAGGAATCTCGAATGTGAGGGTCAAGTCAACGGTTTTAACCAAAACCTCTCAGTATCAACCATACAAAATGGACAGGGGAGAAAACGTCACAAGAAATAGTGTCTTTTATTACTGCAACTCAAAGTACAAAGACACAAAGAATCTACAAAAAACGACAACAACGAAGCTAGTCCTGCTCGTATCCACTTACTGCTCGATCAGCTCCTCTTCCACGTCCGCCTGATCCCAGCAAACCTCCACGGTCGAACCTCTTCCTCTGCCTAAAAGGTTCCTCTACTAACTGTTTCTCATCTATAGGATGGGTCGTGTAGTCTCGAGCCATGTGACCTTGCCTGCCGCATGCATAGCACTGCCTGATCCTCATATACCGAGCTCTATTTCATGTGCCCTGCACAACAGAACCTGTATCCTGAGGTCGGCCACCTATTTGCCTTGTCCAATTGGACTTCTGCGTCAACTGTCTACTGCCGAATGCAGAATACTCGGCTATGTGTCGTCCTGTGGAGGGTCTCACCACTGGTGACTGCTCAGCGGGAAAACTCTCCACTAGAAGGGATCTCTCTAGCACCTCCGCCTATGTCAAGAAGTTGAGGGAGATCATCGAAGCCCTGATCTCATTCTAGAGTCCCTTATCGAATGTATGGGCCCTAAAGAATGGGTATCGCACCATATCTGTGGAGTATCGTGAGAGGTCATTAAACCTCATTGAGTACTGAGCTACTATCATGCTGCCCTTCCGCAAATGAAGTAACTCCTGAATCTGCACCGCATGAAGGGTGGCTGGTACAAACTCTTCCTGAAACAGGCTTTCTAAGTCTGTCCAGAGTAGTGATGCCTTATCATGAACCTGGAGCATCAGGATCCACCATCTTCCTGCCGCTGTATGCAGGAGACTCGCTGCAAGGACCATCATGAGGTCGGCTGGTGTCCCTACCAATATAAAAACTCTGACGACAGCCTCCATCCAATCCTCGACTGCCTGTGGGTCCGTCTCTTCCCGGAACATGGGCGGCCTCTATCTCTAGAACTCGTGCAATGAATTCAGGTGGCGTGCACTCTCAACTGCTGGGGATGGTGGTATCGGTGGCCCAGTGGGTAGTGGTACTGCTAGTTCCTCTGCTGTAATGGGGCCCGGCACAGAGGAATCGTCGCTTGATGGGCTACCATCTCATACGTAACTCAGAACCCTAGCTGGCTACCTTCGTGGGGACATCCTAAAAAGGAATAGGTGCACCACAGTTAAACAGTATACCCAGTGAGCTGGCACAAAGTAATCAGAAATAAAGCTTTTGAAACACACATGCAATCAATGATTCCATGCACTGAGTCAGAAATCAGTGTTCAAGGTCCTAGTGTATGGATACGTCGGCCACCGCACCAACACTGGACTCCCTAGACTGAAAACCACACTCAATACTCTTAACACTATTACTTCACATAAAAGAAAGATCAGTGTCCTGAGTTCTACGGTAGAACTGACTCCTTTGATACCAATTTTTCACGACCCGTCCTTGGGGCCCGTGCCATGACTACCCCATACCCTCCTTCCATTGTCCGGGGGCTGGAAAATAGCACCAAAGGAGTAAATCCATATTCTGGAAAATTATTGCATTTATGAAAGTAAAAAAACACAACAGATTACGCAACTGAAGTAAGCACTAAGTAAATACTGTATACAAATAGTGGGTAAGTGCTGAAAAGTAAAATGGCCTAAAATACAAGCCCAGCAATAAGTATAGTACAACTAAAACACTAGTACCACTGCAGTAAAGTAAAACAGAAACCAATGAGTCATCCACCGGGAATCCCACCTGAAGGGTGGGTATAGATGGCTTCATTAGCACCCCTGGTCCATCCGTCTGCTCCGTGTACGTATCACCTAGTGGTCCACCTACGGGTACCGTCCAGTTCCACAAGTCTCCTCCTCTATCAGTGTTGTCTATCGTCTGCATCCAACACAACGTAGTGCGGGCATAGCTCGTGCAGGGGTGAGTATAGTATACTCAGAAGGGACCTCGAGACCCTCGAAGGTCTCCTAGAATCCACGAAGGAGAAACTGCAGAAGAAATATAAAATCACGAAGTATCAACCGACTCTACACAGGTATATGCCCATACATATACCTAAGTCATCAATTCCAGTTCGGCTCCAACTCTCGAGACCAAGCACAACCCAATCCACACAGGAAAGAAGTCAATCACATTGATGATAATGATTGAAAATCAAAACTCCACACACACATGTATACTTCTTTCATATAGAGATATAGATGATCATATATAGTCACTTATTCATCTAAGCTATTGGACCCACGTAGAATACGAGACCGGTTACACTGTCAGACCCACATAGAATACTAGACCAGCTACTCTGTCAGACCCACTCAGGATACAAGTATAGAAGTCATCGATGTCGAACCCACGGAGGATTCTACTACAGTTTTCGTCGCTGTGAAACCCATGGAGGATTCCAGTACAGTTGTCATCGCTGCCAAACCCACGGAGGATTCTGGTACAGTTGTCGTCGCTGCCGAAACCATAGAGGATCCTAGTACAGTTGTCGTCGTTGTAGTCACAGCCAGCTCTAGGGTTCCCGCACACAACACGTATGATACTGGGAGGGTCCACTTCTCAAGAAAAAGGGTTGATACATCGACTATCACGATGTCCAGAGTTGATGTATCCCGAAGTTTCATATCTTCAATGGAAACCCAACGCGATAGATGACACTTCTATTAGAAGCCCGATCTGAGAGTTATTGGCTTTTCCGTTCTAGGGGCTCGGTTGGAAATACACTCGTTCCAAATATGGAAATACTCCAACTGCATCCAAACCTCAAGTGGATTATTTCAAAATATCTGTCTCATTGTAAGAAAACTAATGTAGTTGACGACACGTAAATCGGGCGTCCGGTCCTAAAGTTATAAGTATTTCCGCTCCGAGGGCCCAGTTGGTTTTGGGTTCAAACCAACTCAGCTGTATCCAAACATTTCCAAAACCTATAATGTAAAATACTAAATCACCCATCTCCATCGAAGGAATCCTACGAAACTAACGGTGCATCGATCGGAGGTCTGTAGCTCACGTTATGGGCGAATAACTGAAAATGGTCCGAAGGGGGGGGGGGGTGGTCCCGATCCGACCCAGATCCAGGTCCGACCCGATAGGGCGTGGCCCGGAACGGTGGCTACGGCCTCAGACTTGGGCTCCGGTCTAGCCTGCATGGCACAGGGGCCCGACCTGGGTGGCGTGGTGTCCCGGCCCGCATGGCGCAGTGGCCCAGCCGCGTGGCTGGGGATGGTGAAGCTCGCCTGGTCATGCTGACCAGGTGATGATGTCGCCCTACAGGGCCTGCCCTATTCAATCAAGGGGGGTTACGCCCCTCCCCCCCCCCCCCCCCCTTTCTCCCTGTAACGGAACCAGCATATGTCGGTTCCCCTCTACGAAACCCACTAGGTTCCGCCTTGCCGTGCCCCTCACCGGCGGCCGGTTCGGTCGGTCGCCCTTCCACTCATCAGCGGCATCCTAGTTGTGGCTTCCCTTCCAGCGCAGCGTGACAGCGCTGTTCCCTCTCTGAATTCTGTGGCATGCGTGGCCGCGCCCCTCTACCGCGTGACTTGACGGCGTCGTGCTTTCTTCCAACTTTCGTGGCCCTTCAGGCCGCAACCCACTTCCTCTGGTGTGGTGCGATGGCACCACGCCCCTCTGGAATTGCCGCAGCCCGTGCTGGTTGTGGTGTCATTCTTCCCACAGCTCCGGAGACCCAGTGACAATTGTGCTGCCAGTTTCTTCAATGGTTCTTTCTATTGGTTGTGTCGTTGCACCACCATCATCGTCAATCCATCAAGATCCATCGAAGGGATATCAGGCCGTGTTTGTTCATATTGCATCTTCCACGTTAGATAATAACATTTGGCTAACAAAGAACCACAATAAAGGATGACGTACGAGGATTTAAATTAATCAATAATGACCCCTACCTCGATTATTGTTTGTTGACGACGTCATGGGAGGATGGTGAAGTTGACGATGATCATTGTGTCCGCCTCGCTCTCCAGATCTGAGTTTGTGTGTCGGAGATTCGTCGGGATCCAATCTCTGTCGAAGGATCATTATTTTCTGGGGAGAATGTCGTTGGAGAACCGTTCTTCATCCACCAGAATCTTTCCAACCCTTACCCAAATGAATCATGTTTAACATAAATAATGTTCACTAAATGGGTTGTTACACCTCTTGTGTTACCACATATTTAATGCTCGTCACTAAATGAGGAGTTTCAATAGTTGGGTGGTCCCCACAACAAAGGATTTTCAGAATTTCATAAATCAAATTAATATAAAATAGAAAGTTTATTTTATTTTTATCCCATGAAACCTTGGAAAAGCAACTTTCACCCCAACTCAATTTCGATCGAAGCGAAGGTCTCCTTAAGCGATTACCAACGCTACGAGTTCAACGGTGTCCTCATATTTAAATTCTGAGAACCAGTTCAAAAGATATAAAAACCCACACGTACATTTACTGAACGTACCCGAACAAAACTTCAGAATTTGATTCCGAGCACACCGGGCCTCGAAATCAGGTGCCCTTAGAAACTGCGGACTTGTAAAATTCTAAATAATTTAAGAAAAAAATTTCAATGAAATTTCCTGGTCTTTACATTTAACTTCCTTCAAAGACTAACTATCAAAGTGAAATTATAGATTTCTAGATTATTCAATAAAGTATTAAAGCAAAGAAGAATAAAATTAAACAGGACAATAGATATGAAACAAGTGGTTCAGTCTCAAGCCGAGACCTAAGACACTGCACATGGTGATCACCTACTATCAAGAAGTTTATATAAATAAACTTTTATCCACACCCCATATCGGGGTTAACAACAGTACACAAACTATCCAGGTCACACAGGGACCTCTTCAACAGTTTTTTTGGGTAGAAAAAACAATAACCAGGCCACACAAGGACCTCTTCCATAGTTTTCATGGGTAAAAAAAGTATAAGGAGTTTGGGTTAAGGATTTATAAATAATTAAGTTTATCACAGGACTCATTGTGTGTGGAATATATAGAGTACACACACTACTCAAAAAGAATGTAAAAGAATCACTAAGAGAAAGTAGATATGAGTTTAGAATGCTCTAGTGATCTGAAGTGCAGCTTTGGACTCCTTTGATTAAGAAGAAATGCTTCTGAGTCCTTCTCTAGTTTTTGTCTTGAAAAACTGTGTGTCGAAATTCATCTTGTGCTCCTCAAGAGTTTTGATAATGTGAATATGTTCTATTGACTCCAGTGTACTTCATATGTTCTTCAGTAAGGTCGGATTTCATTCATGTGACAATGATTTCATTGAAAATCTTTCTAAGTGTTCTTCGTGGTCGTGCTCACACACTTGTCCTTCATTCAGTTTCACACTATGTTTCTCTTGGGCACTCTCCAATCATTATCTTCGAATGCATGAGTTTTAGCTATCTAGTTCCATGTGTTCTGTACCTCATACCTCATACTATGTCTATAAAGAAACATTAATTATGTCAGTTCATTAAAGACATCAAATATGACCGTTAATAATTGAATTGAAAGATGACAAAATAGTTTAAGAAACGGTGTCACAGTATGTTATGAAAATGGTGTCTCCTTCACAGTGTCTGAGTGTCATGGTCTAAGTGTCACGGTGTCTTGTTCATGGTGTTTGAATGTCACGATCTGAGTGTCATGGTGTCTTGTTCACAGTGTATGAATGTCATGGTCTGAGTGTCACGGTGTCTTGTTCACGATGTCATGCTTCACAGTGTCAGGTTCACGGTGTCTTGCTTAATGTGTTTGGATTACTGTGTTTGGATTCACGGTGTCTTTCTTACTATGTCTGGCTTACTGTTTCTGGCTTATTGTGTCTAGCTTCACGGTGTCTTGCTTAGTGTGTATGGCTTATTGTGTCTGGCTTACTGTGTCTAGCTTCATAGTGTCTTTGCTCACGGTGTCTTGTTCTTAGGCATATAATTGCATTTAGACTTAAACAGTAATATGTATGAAATGGATTAAGCTTAACCATCATAAATCATGAGATAACTTGAAACAAAATACCCATGAGTGGATATAATTTATAGTATTTAACTTGGTTGAATGAGATTTGTGATTATTAAAGAGATTTGTGATCATTAAAACATGATTAATACATGAGGAGTCCAACACACATGAATCGCATTATATTCACAGTCAAAGATTTTATCTTCCCATAAATATATATCTTTATTTAATTAAATTAAACAGTCCAGAATATTTAAAATGTGTGCTATTAGCATATTACATTCAAATAAAACATGTTTTCAGAGAATACACATTAGTAAAAATGATTTCCACAATATGCATAACACATATTACATATATAATATATAACATTATATATATATGTACTGTATTAAAAATTCATCATTTTGTTTTTTGAAACTATATGATATGACTATATAATAGAATAAATTAAAGCTTCCCTTACTAATTTTTGGTATTTTCATTAAAAAGGTTAGCAAAAATATGATGTTATATATTCAAATATAAATTGAAACTAGACGCATTATTTGGATTCGGGTTAATTAAATTAAATTTCACTTTTTATATATTTTCACAGAGAAGAAAATAAAAAATGAGAGAATGTTTTAACTATATTTTCCTCAGAAAATTACTTCCATGATTTCATTTTATTATTTACTAATTATATATAAACATATATTACATTATTTTATAAAATTTAAAATTATACATTTCTATACACATATTTTCATAAACGATATCATTGTATTGTTTCAAATTATGTCATCACTGATATAGAAATAAACCTAGTTTAAGAATAATTAATTATTCTCATTTTATTTCCATAATATTCTTTTGACATTATATTAAATTTTATTACTTATTATTGCTATTAATGAGTCAATGTGGGATTATAAAACATTGAATAACTGATTAATTTGTGGAATGTGTTCATGTTTTTGGAATTTTCTGAAAAAAATGATCTAAACAATAACATGTTTCATCAATCCATAACTACATTTTTTAAATATGATGAGTTTGAAATGTAGATATATCAAATATCATTTACATATTCGTGGATGTAATATTTATTATAACCCTTGGATTTATCATGGTGAAACTATGTATAATTTTGAATAAATTGATTATAATATATTGTATTATGATATCTCCAATAACATTGATGAAATGAATCATGATATTAAAGTAGAGACTATTGATATAGAACAAAAAATTGAGCGTTGATATAGAGATACTGAAAAACAATTATATCGGGGATATATAGGGATTAATCTTTTTTCAACGGTCTTATGACTTATTAACAAAATGGTAAAACAAAGATTTTGTTACAAGAGTTTTAAGGATTTTCTACAATTGTTGAAACACACGATTCCTAATGACTATTACGTTATATGTTCATATTATATAGTGAACAAAATATTATTAATGATGGGTTATGGTACAAAAAAATCATTCCATATGAATGAGTTTACACTATATATTAAGGAATATGTCATTCTATCAATGTTTCCAAAATGTGGAACATCATAGTATAAGTTGAAATACAATTCACAAGATGATTTAGAGATTACAAAAACCCCTACGTTGAAATTTTGTTATCTTCCAACAATTTATCATTTTTAACATTGATTTTAAATTTCACATGATGAACTAATGGATAACATGGAATTATGATGGGTGGATATTTGAGGAAAAAATTATGGCATCCAGCTAATTTTCCCCAGTTGATGAAAATTGAGTAAAATTTTTCTATATTCAGAAATGATGTTAGAATTCTCAGTCTTTGACTATGCACAAATAGAATGATTTCTTATTGATTCCTTAGTTGGATACATAATTCATTGCCTATTTATTTTTTAATTTAAAATATGTATCTAGATTTTTTATTGAAGGGAAAATATGTCATGTTGAGTTTATTGATCTCTGGACAAAAACAAACGTGAAATGATATTGATTCTCTCGTGTTACCATGAATTGATGATTTAAAGATTTTATGGGGGTAAGGAAATAGGTTATATGATTATAATGAAATATAATATTTTAAACTACATGGAATAATTATTTTCACTTTAATGACTACCCTGTATATGGAAATTTTTGGATATAGTGTAAAGTGGATTAAATCATGGCCAATTTGTGAATAATAAACATCATAATATCAACTACATCATAGTGGAAAAAATAGAATACATGGGTATTGAAAATTTTATGTACATGGATCACACTAATAGAAGATTAAAAAGTAATTCAATAGATCATATGAATTTAATAATGATACAAACCATTATCCACTAATCATTATTTGGATTCAGTGAAAAAATTGATCTGGCATTTGAAAAGACACATAAATCAACTGAAGAATGAATGATTTTGAAGAAGATGTATATATTTATTGAGCTACCTAATTGGATATATCATAAGGTCAAACAAAACATTGATTTCATGCATTTGGTGAAGAATATGTTTAACATAATCATTGGAACATTGTTAGATATTCAAAGAAAAAATAAATATGGATTGACTGTAATATTGGAGTTACTCTCAATGGGAATATGTTGGGTGTTAGATCTCACTCCTCGTGGATGGAAAACATTCTTTCACTTATATTTTCAAAAATTATACAAGTGAGAGAAATTTATATAATTAAAATGTATTCATTATAACGAGGTGTTGTATCACTACGGGAAAAATGGGTATTTGCGACGGGTTATTTGCGACGGGGGTCTTTACCCGTCGCAAATAAGTAGTCTTTTACGACGGGATAGGCTTCCCGTCGCAAATAGTTTTCCCGGGCTTTGGCCCCAAATCCGGGGAAAACTATTTGCGACGGGGAAGGCTTTCCCCGTCGCAAATAACCGGCGGCGGTAAAAGGTATTTGCGACGGGAAAGTATTCCCGTCGCAAATAGTATGTTATTTGCGACGGGACCCGTCGCAAATAGTATGTTATTTGCGACGGGACCCGTCGCAAATAACTATTTACCGGTTGACCGTAATAAATGCGGGCTAAGGTATTTGCGACGGTACCCGTCACAAATGCTAGTATTGGCGACAGGATACCCGTCGCAAATGGGCCCGTCGCAACTAATCTAACCTATAAATACCTCCATCCGTTTTTTCAAATCATTCTCATTCTCTATCTTCTCCTGCTCTCAAACTTGTGTTTCTAAAGTTGAGTTTTTCTTCAGTTTAATTTTTTTCTTCGGAGCTGATATTAAAGTTTTGAAGAACGATCAGAGCAGATCAATTTTCAAGGTATTTATGTTCATTTTAATTTAATATTTATTTTTAATTTTTTATTAGTTTCAGTTATTCTTAATTAGTTGTAATTTAATTATGTTTATATTGTTTTCTTACTTAATAAATTTAAATTATTAGTATTGTTCATAGTTAATGGTAATTAGGAATAATTAGTAATAATTTTTAATAATTAAGAATAAATATTAATAATTAGTAATAAATACCAATAATTAGGAATAACAACATTATTACATTATTAGTATATTTTATTATTAATATTAAAATAATATAATTTTTTATATATATACAATTCTCTTTTCATCTGTGTGTTTACTGTCTTCACATGTATTATTTGTATGTGGAGATAGAAAACGCACAGATGAAAGGAGAATTGTATATAAATCAGAAAATTATATTATTTTAATATTAATAATAAAATATACTAATAATGTTATTATTTGTAATTATTGGTAATTATTCCAAATTATTGGTAATTATTCATTTAATTACTAATAATTAGGAACAATTATCAATAATTATCAATAATTAAGAATATTTAGTAATAATTAGTAATAATTACCAATAATTAGTAATAATTAGTAATAATTATCAATAATTAGTATTAATTAGTAATAATTACCAATAAGTAGTAATAATTAGTAATAATTACCAATAAGTAGTAATAATTATCAATAAGTAGTAATAATTATGTATAATTTGGAATAATTACCAATAATTACCAATAATTAACAATAATTAGTAATAATTAGTAATAATTAGTAATAATTACCAATAATTACCAATAATTACCAATAATTAGTAATAATTAGTATTAATTAGTAATAATTAGTAATAATTAGTAATAATTAGTAATAATTAGGAATAATTAGTAATAATTAGGAATAATTAGGAATAATTAGGAATAATTAGGAATAATTAGGAATAATTAGGAATAATTAGGAATAATTAGGAATAATTAGGAATAATTAGGAATAATTAGGAATAATTAGGAATAATTAATAATAATTAGTAATAATTAGCAATAATTAGGAATAATTAGGAATAATTAGGAATAATTAGTAATAATTAGCAATAATTAGGAATAATTAGGAACAATTATCAATAATTACGAATAATTAGGAATAATTTGGAATAATAATCAATAATTAGTAATAATTAGTAATAATTAGGACTAATTAGGAACAATTATCAATAATTATCAATAATTAAGAATAATTAGTAATGATTAGGAACAATTATCAAGAATTATCAATAATTAAGAATAATTTGTAATAATTACCAAAAATTACCAATAATTACCAATAATTAGTAATAATTACCAATAATTGCCAATAATTACCAATAATTACAAATAATTAGGAATAATTAGGAATAATTAGGAATAATTAGGAATAATTAGGAATAATTAGGAATAATTAGGAATAATTAGTAATAATTAGTAATAATTAGGAATAATTAGTAATAATTATTAATAATTAGTAATAATTAGTAATAATTAGGAATAATTATGAATAATTAGTAATAATTATTTATAATTATTTTTAATTATTTATAATTATTTATAATTATTTATAATTATTTATAATAAGTAATAATTAACAATAATTACCAATAATTACAAATAATTACCAATAATTACCAATAATTACCAATAATTACCAATAATTACCAATAATTACCAATAATTACCAATAATTACCATTAATTAGCAATAATTACCAATAATTAGCAATAATTAGCAATAATTAGCAATAATTAGCAATAATTAGGAATAATTAGCAATAATTAGGAATAATTACCAATAATTAGGAATAATTACCTATAATTTGGAATAATTACCAATAATTTGGAATAATTACCAATAATTTGGAATAATTACCAATAATTAGCAATAATTAGTAATAATTTGTAATAATTACCAATAATTTGTAATAATTAGGAATAATTAGTAATAATTAGGAATAATTAGTAATAATTAGGAATAATTAGTAATAATTAGGAATAATTACCAATAATTACCAATAATTTGTAATAATTAGCAATAATTACCAATAATTACCAATAATTGCCAATAATTAGTAATAATTATCAATAATTGCAAGTAATTAGGAATAATTGCAAATAATTAGGAATAATTGCAAATAATTAGGAATAATTAGGAATAATTAGTAATAATTAGTAATAATTAGTAATAATTAGGAATAATTAGGAATAATTACCAATAATTACCAATAATTACTAATAATTGGTAATAATTACCAATAATTGAAAATAATTGCAAATAATTAGGAATAATTAGTAATAATTAGGAATAATTAGTAATAATTAGGAATAATTAGTAATAATTAGGAATAATTAGTAATAATTAGGAATAATTAGTAATAATTAGGAATAATTAGGAATAATTAGTAATAATTAGGAATAATTAGGAATAATTAGGAATAATTACCAATAATTTGTAATAATTAGTAATAATTTCCAATAATTACCGATAATTTCAAATAATTAGGAATAATTAGTAATAATTAGGAATAATTAGGAATAATTAGTAATATTTAGGAATAATTAGTAATAATTAGGAATAATTAGTAATAATTAGGAATAATTAGTAATAATTAAGAATAATTAGTAATAATTAGGAATAATTAGTAATAATTACCAATAATTTGTAATAATTAGTAATAATGACCAATAATTGCCAATAATTACCAATAATTGCAAATAATTAGGAATAATTAGGAATAATTAGGAATAATTAGTAATAATTAGGAATACTCAAAAATACTCAGGAATACTCACAAATACTCACGAATACTCATGAATACTCATGAATACTCACGAATACTCACGAATAATCACGAATACTCAAGAATACTCAGGAATACTCAAGAATACTTAGCAAAAAAAATTATATTATCAATATTTATGAAAAAAATATTAATATTATTAAAATAATAAAAATTTATAAAATATTAAAATTATCAATATTCACAACAGATTTTGCTCTATTCTTAACATGTTCAAATCTTAAAGGGTCGCTAATTGTCAGGTCATGCGCAATAAAAAGTTTGTGTCAGCCATGTCCAATATAAACTCTATAATTGTCCTTGCATGGTCGATCACCTCAAAAGTAATGTTGCAATCAGACAAACCAAGTCATTCCCTTCTTATCTATAAGAATCATCTCCCATGAACCTTTACATAGACCATTCTTCCTTGAAAATTTAAGGGAAAAATAATGATATCCCCTCAAATTTTTAAGGAAGAATGATCTATGTAAAGGTTCATGTGAGATAATTGTTATAGATAAGAAGGGAATGACTTGGTTTGTCTGATTGCAACATTACTTGCGAAGTGATCAACCATGCAAGGACAATTATAGAGTTTACATTAGACATGGCTGACACAAACTTTTTATTGCGCATGACCTGACAATTGGCGACCCTTTAAGATTTGAACATGTTAATAATAGAACAAAGTATGTTATGAATATTGATAATTTTAATATTTTTTAATTTTTGTTATTATTTTAATAATATTAATATTGTTTTTTCGTAAATGTTGATAATATTTTTTTTATTACTAATAATTAGTAAACGAAATCTGCTTGGATAATGAAGGGAAAATTTATAATCATCTCCACAACAATGATTACCAAATTTCCTTTCATTATTCAAGCAGTTTTCCTTTTGCTAAGTATTGCTAAGTATTGCTAAATTAGTAATAATTAGCAATAAATTGTAATAATTAGTAATAAATTGTAATAATTAGTAACAATTAGTAATAAATTGTAATAGATTGTAATAATTAGGAATAATTAGGAATAATTAGGAATAATTACCTTATTACATGTGGAGACAGAATGTGAAACACACAGATGAAAGGAGAATTGTATATAATATAAAAAATTATATTATTTTAATATTAATAATAAAATATACTAATAATGTAATGATGTTATTATTATATAATTAATATTTATAAAAAAAATTATATTAGTATTATTAAAAAAAATAAAAAATCAATATAATATTAAAATTATCAATATTTGTAACAGGTTTTGCTTTATTCTCAATATATTCAATCCTTGCTTGAGTGTTTTTTCTAAAAAATTATTCTAAACCAGTAATGCTTTTATATTTTATAGAAAAATATGGAACAACGAGGTCGTCAACAGTCATTATTAGATGACCGCATATGGATAAATCAACGTAGAAATCCAAATGGTTCTGGTTTAAATCCAATATATATAGAGGGTGTGGAGATTTTTTTATCATTTGCGGCATCAAATTCAGAATTTGTTTCAGAAGGAAAGATAAAATGCCCTTGTAGAAAATGTGCATTGAGAACGTTTGACACGTTTGACAAAGTGGGGGAACATCTCTTGCGTTTTGGTTTTCAAGCAGATTATGTTTTTTGGTATCAACATGGTGAACGCAGTTCCAGAGCAGGTGATACCAACTTGATTCCAGATCCATCCCGGTTTCAAGATTTAGTACATGATGTTGCAGGTTCATCTGTTCAACATACAGAAACTCCGGCTGATATAGCTTCAAATCCTGAGTTGGGACCGTCTGAATTTTATGAGTTGTTGAAGTCTGCTGAGGATGCATTATATCCTGGCTGCAAGATGAGCAAATTAGAAGCAGTTGCAAAATTTATGGCTATCAAATCAGATAACGGAATGTCAAACACATGTTTTGACCAGATATTTTCATTGCTGAAAACACTGTTACCCGAAGGAAATGTTTTACCTGCAAATTACTATGAAAGTAAGAGGTTGGTTAGAAATTTGGGACTTACTTGTCAGAAGATTCATGCATGTTCAAATGACTGCATTTTATATTCAGGGGAAAATGAGTCGTTGGATAGTTGTCCCACATGTGGGCAACTGAGATGAAAGAAGGACAACACGGGAAGTCTGGTTTGATTCCTGTAAAACAGTTGAAATATTTTCCGCTTACATCCAGACTTCAGCGTTTATTCATGTCTAAGAATACAGCGACAATGATGTCATGGCATAAAGAGAATATTTCAACCGATAAAAGCTTGAATCATCCAGCCGATGGTGATTCATGGAAACATTTTGATAGAGTGCATCCATCATTTTCTTTAAAAGCTAGAAATGTTCGACTGGGCCTTTCCACTGATGGTTTCTGTCCGTTTGGATCTTATGGTAGTCAATATTCATGTTGGCCTGTTTTTTTAACTCCGTATAATTTACCTCCATGGATGTTGATGAAGGAGCCATATATCTTTTTGACTTTACTAATTCCAGGACATCCGAAGAAAAATATTGATGTTTATTTGAAGCCATTGATTGATGAATTAAATTTATTGTGGAGTACTGATGTCAGTACATATGATGTTGCAACGAAACACAATTTCATACTGAGAGCAGCATTGATGCGGACAATAAGTGACTTCCCGGCTTATAGGATGTTATCTGGCTGGAGTACACATGGTCAGAAATCATGTCCTTACTGTATGGGAGAGAACAAAGCATTTATGCTCATTCATGGAAAGAAACTTTGTTATTTTGACTGTCATCACAGATTTCTTCCAGCTGATCATCCTTTTCGCAGAAACAGATCTCATTTCAGAAAAGGAACAGCTGAAAGGGATGGACCTCCAAAAATGCTATCAGGTTCGGAGTTAAAATCGGTTGTATTTTCATTACCTCCCATCACTTTTGGTCCCACAATAAACCAACAGAAAATTTCTGGTTTTGGGAAAGAACACAATTGGATTAAACGTAGCATATTTTGGGATTTGCCATATTGGTCTGATTAGTTGGTCCGACACATGTTAGATGTCATGCATATTGAGAAGAACTATTTTGATAATTTGTTTCATACAGTTTTGGATACGCCAGGAAAGAGCAAAGACAATGTAAATGCACGTTTAGATCTTGCCCAAATTTGCAGGCGTCCAGAATTGGAACTATTTGAGAATGTCAGAACAGAAAGGTTACTGAAACCAAAAGCATCTTATACACTGTCTAAAGAAAACCGTTTATTATTTTGTTAGTGGATTGCAGATTTGAGACTTCCAGATGGCTGTGCTTCCAATTTGGGTAGATGTATAAAGAATGGTCATATTACTGGATTGAAAAGTCATGATTGTCATGTTATAATGGAGAGACTTCTACCCATTGGATTAAGAGGTCTGTTGAATTCTGTGATTTGGGATTCCATAACAGACATGTCTCATTTTTTTCGGGAAATTTGTGCGGCTACGGAAGATTATGATGCTCTAGGAAAACTTGAAAAAGATGTTGTTGTAATTATATGTAAACTGGAAAAAATATTTCCGCCGTCTTTCTTCGACTCAATGGAACATTTGATGTTACATTTGCCATATGAATCCAAATGTGGAGGTCCGGTACAGTTTCGATGGATGTACCCATTTGAAAGATGCATGCAAAAATTGAAAAGAAAAGTACGCAACAAAGCATCTGTTGAAGGATCTATTGCAGAAGCTTATTTGCAAGAGGAAATATCTTTTTTCTGCTCCCATTATTTTGAATCTGAGTATCCTTCAAAACACAACCGAATGGGACGGAATGAGAGGAATATTGATGAAATCGACAATCAATTATCTGTTTTCAACCAGTCAGAGCTTGGTTTTGGTGGAGTTTCTGAACGCTGGCTTTCAGATGATGAACATCATAGAGCTCATACGTATGTTCTGCTCAACTGTGAAGAGATGACATCAGTTGTACTGTAAGTGTTTATATCACTTATTCTATCATTTATGTTACAGTAAATAACTTTGGTTTTTATAGGTTGTATGATAATCATATCAAGAAACAAATTCCACAAATTACAGCAGCTGCTCTCGAAGAACGTCGACTGAAAAATTTCTCTCAGTGGTTTCAAAAACTGGTAACATAAATTCTTTATCATTTAGCAACTCATTCAATGTATAGTTTACTATATTTATAATTATTTCACAAATCTTCAGGTGTCTCGACATGCTGATAAAATTGACAAACGGCTGTGTGTATTGAGTAACCCACCTTCCAAACTTGTTAAAACATATAATGCATATGTGGTGAATGGATTTCGATTCCACACACATGCATATGGGGAATCGAAAAAAACAATGAACAGTGGAGTTAGCTTGAGAGGATCTCATCATCGAGAAAATGAAGTTGACTTTTATGGCATACTTGATGAAATCATTGAACTCTGTTATCTTGGACAACATTACATAACCATGTTCAAATGTCGGTGGTTGGATACAGAGAGAGGCGTGCGTGTTCATCCGACTCATGGAATCATCGATATTAAATGTAAAAGTGTTCTCGCAGTAAATGAACCATTCTTATTGGCTCAACAGGCATATCATGTTTATTATGAAAAGTACTGTGCAACATCAAGAGACTTGACTGATTGGTGGAGTGTAACAAAAATCAAAATTCGAGACAATCAGTTTAGTCAAAGTGAATGTGCTTTCACTGATGTGCAAAGAATTGAAGTTTTTCAAGAGAGTACTCAAAATCAATATTTTTTACAAAGAGATATGAGTATCGATGACGACACCCCACATTTGAGAGTCGGTGATGACGATGATGTTAATGATGTCACACATGAATTTGAAATGGTAAGAGATGAAGCAACTGCAACTCGAATGGATATCGATGATGTTGAGGAGGAATATGAAGATGACATTGACATATATGAAGATGATGATGAAGATGAACACTTATAGAATTCCATGGTATTTATATACAATCATAATATGTATATATGTATATATAATAGTAATTATCAATTATTTGCTAATATTAACATTTTCTGTTTCAGATGGACGAGGCCACATTTCGTGAGTTGGCGGAGGCTGACCTGCCTTTCGATGCGGATGAGTTGCTGGCAGATGACCCTCAGCCTGCAGGTGCTCCAGGGAGTACGCGGAGGGGGCGCGGTCTTGCACGATTGATGATTCCTGACCCCGTCCCCGAGCGACGTCCACGTCTTGGGATTGATCCGCGCACCCGGAGGTGTGATAACCTGTGTAATAACCTGTGAATTTGACTAAGATTTCATTAATCTATTCACATAATAAATGTTTATTATTTTTTCAGTTTTTCGCATATAGCAGTCGGACAGGGCAGTGCTATTTTGCGCAACTATTTCTCTCAGCCGTGGACCACATGGGAGCAGATTCCCATTGATGTGCAGCAGGCCATGTTCGGCCATTGGTTGGTACGTACGTAAATAAATAATTTTTATTTTGAAAATTATTTCATTTCTAACTTGATATTTTGATTTATTTGTAGGGTTTATGGTATCCGATCGAGTATACCATGCGTGACGCCATCCACGAGGCATGGGAGGTGGGCATGCGTGATCGCCTTCGTCAGTTTTTGCACAATTTAAGAAAAGCTGCGATGAAGAAAGTAGGAGTGTCAGATTTTGATGAGTCATGTAAAGCACACCGACCAGAGTACATTTCATCCCATGTATGGGATGGATTATGTGCGCACTGGTTGAGTGGTGCCTTTCAGAGGAGATCATCGGTGGGGAGGCAGAATCGGGGGAGGCAGGAGGTGACTCATCGAGCTGGGAGTCGTTCTTTCAGTACTCATAGACAGCATCTGGTACGTACATTATTTATAAATATTTTATATAACTATAAATATTAACAGTTTATTTTTTATTCTTATAGGCTGTCGAGCACCCCGATATTACAGAGTACGACGTATATCGGAGGATGTATAGTGATCCTGCTACTGGGGAGCTCAGAGGTGATCGTCAGCATCACATCGTGGTCAGTATTATTTGTTTTCAAGTTTAAAAATTAACTGCATATAATATATTCACAATTTTAATTTTAAATTGAAACTATAGGAGTCATATGAGGCTGCAGCGGCACAGGCCCGGCCTGAGAGTCAGGTCGAGGCATCAGATCAGACCACTGCCCGTCAGTTTGATGAGGCGGCATGGATGCAGGCCACCCAGTATGCCTTCGAGAAGGGCTGGGTAGTTGGTATCGGCTCTCGACTGACTCCGGGAGATTATTATGGCAGTGCTGCGATGTCGGCGTCCAGCTCGAGAGGAGCTCGTGCATCTTCTTCTACACAGTATGAGGAGCAGTTGCGATCTCAGACTGCACAGATAGAGAGTCTCCGACAGGAGCAGGAGCAGATGCGTCAGCAGCATGAGGAGGAGCGTCGACGCCAGCAGCAGCTGTACGAGGAGCAGACGAGTCGGTGGCAGCAGCAGCATCAGGAGCAGATGGAGTACATGCGCCGACTCACTAATGCTTTAGGGATGGAGTTTCCTCCACCACCATCTGCAGATCCCCCACCTCCCCCCCCCCCTCCTACAGATTAGAGTTTGTATTTTAGTTATAAAATTTGGGAAATCAAAATATTTTTTTTTTCTATTCGTAGTTTCTGTCTCATTATAAATTATTAATAATATTATATTTTTAAATAACAATATTAATATGAATAATAATAATATTTATATTTTATAATATTAAATTTTATATATATATTAAAATTTTATTTATATAATAAAATTTTATATATATATTAAAATTTTATAACATTATAATTTAATTATTTTTTTGTAATACTTGAATTATTTTAATATTTGAATGTAAAATAATTCTATTATTTTTATATTAATTAAAATAACTTATTAATATTTTTTTTATTTATGAATTATAATTATAATATTATTATATTAATTAAATTATTTATTAATATTCTATTTTTTTTATTTTTGAATTATAATTCTACTATTATTATAGTAATTAAAATAATTTATTATTTTTATTTGTAAATTATAATTCTATTATTATATTAATTAAAATAATTTATTATTAATTTATTTTATTTATTTTTTTTATAGTATTTGCGACGGGATACTATGCCCGTCGCAAATACTAGTATTATTAATAGTTTTTTATTTTTTTTTAAAAGAGTATTTGCGACGGGTCCCGGTTCCCGTCGCAAATACTAGTATTATTAATTTTTTTTATTTTTTTTAAAAAGTGTTTTTGCGACGGGCCCGTCGCAAAAACTGTTTAAAAAGTTTTTTACAAAAATACGGAATACTATTTGCGACGGGGAGAAGGCCCGTCGCAAAAAAAGGCTTTAGCGACGGTCCCGTCGCAAATAAGTTTAGTTGCGACGGCGTTTTCAGCAAGGGGCTATTTGCGACGGGACCCCGTCGCAAATGGCTATTTGCGACGGGATCCCGTCACAAATAGCCCGTCGCAAATACCTGCTTTTCTAGTAGTGTATGGATATTATTAAAAAGTTAAAAAAAATTGTGCCTTTAAAGGATTTAATGTTAATTCTTATGAAATATCCTGATTTTCACGTGATGATGCAATTGCTAAAACCAGTTTCATTGTGTGGAATATCACCAATCTATTTCATAATGAATATTATGAAGGTGTGTTATGTTATAAATACAGTTTTTAATAAGGATATTGAACTGAATTCTTTGACCAGTTTGGGGAACAAACTAGTTTTTAAACATTTTCAATTATAAATGTATTTTTCTCCATTATTTCTTATATCCTGTTGCATTTATTGGTTCATTTTATATGACAAATTAATATTTTCAGACCTCCATATATATTTTGGATATATCCTTTACAATGTTATATTTCTATATTGAAGGAGTATGTTAGGAATCTATATTGATCAGAAGCCTTCACTGTTGAGAAGTATATTTACAAGGTGGTTTCATAGTCATTTACCAACTACATGTCTATAGTGTAGCACATTGCTTTTCACACATCTCGAAATGAATGAGTTAGTTATGGATGAAAGGTTATCTATGGAAAACAATCTAAATCATTATAATAGGAAAATCATAATATGTTACATTTATACATCTTGAATAACATAGATAATAGTTAGCCATATATAACATTGCATATTAATGTGTTCAAATAATGTTATCGAAAGAATAAAGATATGTGCTTTTCAATGAAAATATAAATACATTTTTTCAATGGTTTAAAGAAAATATTTTTGGTATATCATATGCATCTGATACATTGGGATCATTAGTGGGTATTTTATGTATAAATTTGATAACATGTTTTGGGTATTAAATTAACGGCTATATATTTCATAAAAATGATGAAGACAATAGATGTGTAGTTCAAAATAGTATTGTATTGGTGTCTTAGAATCAATTCGTTTTTTGTGTACTAAAGGCAAAAAATCAATCTCTATAAAATGTGAATATTAAGATATCATTGAAGAAATATGTGAGGTTCATCATATTAAATTTCATGTTCTAGTGTATAAATACATATGGGTTATCAATAACAATAGTTTCAAACCATATGAATCTGCAATGACAATAGTTAATCCAAATAGATTAGATTAAACAACTGCTCCTTTACAAATGGAAACACATGAAAATAATTTTAAAGTTATTGATCTATCTGATATGAAATGGTCTATTGTTTTACATGAAAAAACCATATATTGGCCATGAAAAACAAGAAAAATATATTTATTTATGTGAGATACAAAATTCCATGGAATGATTAATTGATAATATTGATGATAATGTTGTAGAAATTGTTGGTTATTTATGAAATAATCACGATTGATGAATTTTGGAAGAAAAATAATTTATTACGTTCTTTATATTATAGGCAACATATGATTATTTTTCATTTATATTTTTTATATTTACTAAAATGATAGATATTTTAATTTACATTTCCTTATTTAAAAACAAATTGTAAGGTATGTCTCAAATTTTTCTCTTATATTAGTTTTGTTTCATTTATCTTACAATAGTTACCCTTACAAAACATATCTATTAAAGTATTTATTTGAAATAAAATTATTTTAAATCCAACATGTTAAAAAAATATTGTATAACAGTATAATAAAACAATATTCCTTTTAGTGTAAAAAATTATTTATATGTATGTTCATTTTTTCTCTTCACACACTATTTTTGGAATTGTTTCCATTAGTTTATATGTCATTTCATATATCATTAATGATTTTCGAATATTATAAATGTTCAAAAAATTTGAATTTATATTTTTTATGTTTAGATAAACTTACATTTTAATTTGATTATTTTTTATTTTTTATTTACATTAGAATGTTATAGTTGGATTTGTATATTTGTGTACTAATTGATTATTGCTTCAATTTTTAAGATAATGAAATATCTATCTAATGATCAAGATCATAATTTTAATGTTGATACTAATCTTTACTTTGGGGTGGGATGTACACATTCTCTTACTGATGAGTCTCGTTCATCTTCACATGAAATTTCTTCTTCCACAGGGCCAATGAAGAGTTTGAGGGCTGATAAATGCGGAATAAACATTAGCACAATTATTAATTTCTAATATCAAGGACTATAGGATAATGGTATACATTGATGATAATGAGATTATACTAAGACAAAATTTAAAAAAATTCAAAAAAATTATAGCATTTGAGGCCCAAAAGATGAGAGTATTTTGATTGATGTTTGGAGATGTTTTCAAAAAATTCCAAAATCTCACTTGTGGGTGCCCATTTTGTTAATATTTTTTGTTATTATTTTACATATATTTAAATGTTTATAATAATATATATTTCCCCTATCTTATTATATGATGAATGATATACCAGTTATTGGAGTATTTAGGAGGACATTTATATCATTGGATGATAAGAGTTGGATGAATTTTAAATCAACACTAACATCGGATTTACTTTTTGGTCATAAACAAGATAATAATCCATGTTACATATACACAATTATAGATAAATATATATAGATGAAATTTTTTAAAGTATAATATGGAAGCTTTTTTGGTAACTAAAATGTCACCTTTTGAATTTTGTTATATATAATAATGATCTTATTAATTATTTATTTATAGGAATCGAGGATATATCATTAATATAACCAATCTATACTTTTTTATATTTATACATTATTTTAGGGAGGGTATACATTATTGAAAGAACAATTGATGGTTGAAAATTTCAAAACATGAGATCGAAGTCATTAGGATATGTGGATGTTGACCCTACTCCCCTTTCTAGACATGAAAAATGGAAGAGGTCTTTGATGATAAAAAAGGACAATATCTTATCTAAGATATGGGGATTGTATAATATAGAATTTTAAGATTTATTATAGTAATTTATTTCTGTAAATTCAATTCATAATAAATTTTCAATCATTATGACAATATTAAAATATTTTATATTATAATATTATGAGGTGTAGAGCATATAGGATGTCATTATAGCTATGGTTATGATATATAGTTTAGATATAACGTTGGAAAATAAAAAACACAACGTTCTGGTATGAGGATTCCAAACATGTGTGTTGGTGAAAAAATCATTTCCACATTCTAAAGATTCCTCAATGGAGGATTTTTATTTAAAAAGAAAATCTTTTGAAGATGAATTTCATGATATTCATGAGTCGGTGGATGAAATTATCAGAGCTTCAGTATAGTTGATGTTTACATACATGAAAACAATGTTTTAGACTACTGATCACAATACTAGCCCTTATACAGTATTTCCCACACCTCTACCTCCTTCTATGGACCGTACTCATCAACTTACACCAAAAATCCACCTCCACAGATTCCTAGGTATTGTGACTTATATGCTGATGATACCCACCATAATATTGTTACATATGGGATGATATGTTTTATCAAAGATACCATTTATCATCAACATATAGATATAGAGTATCACAAGGTGACTATACAAGATATTATACATAGATTAGTAGGAATAAAATTACCAACAATTGAGGAGAGTAAAGTTAGAGAAAGTATCACACACTTTATATCTTGTCTATCTAAACTTCTTAGAAATATTTCTATATATTCATGTGTATCCTTTATCTTTTATTTCAATTTTCTATTAGAGATTTGTAATAGTTTAAAAATTTTTATATTATTATTTTACATGAATACTATAATGGTAAATTACTACAATATATACACCAACAAATATAATGTTTTATTAATTCCAGAACAAATTCACATAGTCTTGATAGATTTTCAACATAAAAATTATTGGATTTTTATGAGAATCAAATTAAAAAGAAATTTTTTTGTGTGAAATGACTATGGATCTTTTGATAAAATATTTCATGGATCTTGTTACTAAATATCAACTAAGAATCAACATGATGCATGTTTTTCTAGTGTATGTAAATTACAAAAATTCACTTCTTTTAATGTATTTAAAATTTATAACTATGTGGGTTTTTTATTAGGTATAATTATATGATTTATAAAGATAATTACAAGACATATGTATAAGGGTTTATGGAAAAAAATTATTTTTCCTATAGTGATGAAAATGGATGAAGTAGAAAGACCAATTCATTTTGTAGAAATAGTTCAAAAGAAAAAAATTATTTAGTGTTGTATGATTATTTTCATCAAGAGTATGAAATATATAAAAAAAATCTCATATTTTTTTTTCATAATATCAATTAAAATTATATTTTAATTTATATCAGTTTGCATTGGATGTTAGGTGTTTTTTCAGGGGAGAAGGCACTCCTCATTGGAATTTATTCGGTGGAACCAGAAGAATGAAGGGCACCAACACCCAATATGTAAAAGAAATGGTGAATTTTATTTGACAATTAAAAATATATGGGACATATTAATTAATAAATTTATTTTTAATTTAAAAACACTTTAAATATAATTTTTATAACCAATAATTTTTTATGTAATGTGAATTTTATATTCCCTGATTTATATAGGAAATAATTCCAACTAGGAACATTACAATGTTCCACATAATTTTATTTCATTATAAACATTAAGTTAATATATTATTCATTTTATATAGAATAAATTTAAACAGTTTATATTTAATTTTTATATTTTGGATAATACTTACCCTTATAGTTCATTTGAGCTATGAAAATAAAAATTGAATTGTTGAATCAGTTAACACGTCCAATTAGATTTTAGTTTATTTGTTTATATATTGTAAACATTAATGTTCCGATTATATGTGTGTTTTGTTAATTTTTTTCTTCTTATTATAATTACTTTTTAATTGTTTACTTTTGGGGTTTTAATATTTATTTATGATTTTATATAATTTTTACTATGGAGTGGAGTAATAAAAATATTATAATTTTTTTAAAATATCAGTTATTCAATTAACAATGTGAAAACATTTCTCTATTGGTTATTCAAATAACTTATTCTATAACCAACATGAAAACCCAAAATTCATGGGGTCTTCATGTCCATTATTATATAACTGATGTGAAAAATCATACACCAATTTTTTGAAAACCAATCATCATATTAACTGACTTTAAAATAAAATTTATGATGTATCCTGTAATAATGTCATCTACTAACCGACGTTAAATAGAAAAAAATGACATTAAAATCTATTTTATGCACTAGTGACTCCTCTAACATATACTATAGTTATCAATCCTCCACTTCCAACTACATATCTTTCTCATCCACCGTCTGCTTATCCTACATCTATACATTATCTTATACATCATCCCATTTATGATAGCTTATATGACAATGATCCCCAATTTTTTTTTATTTTATACGGTACTATATATTATATGGGAATGACTATTAATAATCAAAATAAATAGATATATAATCATAGGTTCATTGTACGTGATATTATATATAGATCAGAGAAAAATAAAATTCATATAGATGTAGTTAGTATAGTTAAGAAAAGTATCGTCTTTTGTTAGTTGGTCAATCTAGACTTCATAAAAAAATTCAATTGCGGTGTTTGTAGATTATATCATATATCTCTTATTGGTGTATAATTTGTTTAAAATTTTTTTTTTTATATTTATATTTTTTTATATGAATATATTAATAGTAAATACATAATGTATAGATAAAAAAAATATAAACTACTTTGAATTCAGAATAAAATTCATATACTCTTGATGTAATATAAACATATTCTATAAAATATTAGATGTTTATCACTTTCCAATTGAATATGCAATTTCATTGGAAATTATTTATATGATGATTTTAAGAAAAGATATCAGGGAGATTGTACATAGAGATCACTTGGGAATCAACATAATGTAACTCTTATCCATTTATGTTGATTATCATACACCTTTGAGTTATTTAATTTTATTTAAATGTTATAATTAAATTTTTTTTTTGTTTTCTTGGAATATTTATAAGATTTTTATGCAACACGATATGACATGAGTATATAGATTTAGAAATGCACAATATTTTTCACCTATAGTGATGAAAATTATTATGGAAAAAATAATACTCTCTTTTTATAAAAGACTACAAAATAATGAAATTATTTAGTGTTGGATGATTCCTTATCATCAATAGTAGGAATCATATATATCATAATGATTTTTATATCCTAAATTAATGAAAAATCAAATATATATTTTTTTAATAGTGTCCATTGGATGTATGGTGTTATTTTTTCCAGAGAGGAGACAATTTTCTAGCTATGCCATATACATGTTGAAGTGCGATGCAATTTTCAGAATGTGTTGAACAGATAAGATTTAATATTTTAATACTATTATATTTTATCATGGTATTTTAATGTATTTCGTACGTATTATTTTCAAATAGGGTATGCAATTTATTTAGAGATACAATAAGAAAGTAGAGTGAAAAGATGAAATATTTTAAAGGAAATGTGACTTTTAGTTTAAAATAACTACATTTTGTCATTAAATATTTAAAATATTATTCTAAAACGAAAAATAAAATTTAAACACATGTTTAAAAAAATTATAAACGTAATATGGATACTATGTTCTATTATTTATGTTTGAAATAATTTCAATTGTGAAACTTTTAATGATATTTAGGGATATATTTCATTTTAGACACATTCTTTAATTTTCATTCATTTCTTTAGAATACATGATAAATGATTTCTTTTAAAAAAATTCATGTTTACGACCCTCATAAATATACTATAAATGATCTAAGACACATAAAAAGTGATTGGGTGAATTATTTCATTGGTATTATTTGGTTTTAATTTATTTGTTCGATAAATTTTAATGTTTAAATTTCAAAATTTAAAGGTTTGTGTTTTTGTTTATACTACATTCCTATTTCTAGTATATTGTTTTACATTTGGGAGATTTTATTAAATAAAATTTATTAAAATAATTTTCATCATTTTGGTTATGAAATAGCCAATTTAATAAAAAAATTATTTTTGTTTATATATAATCTGCACAATAAATATTTTTGTATTATTTTTATTGTTTGTTTTTTCATAATGTCATGAAAATATAAAGAAACAATTTATCATCACGGTTTTATTAAAAACCATTAAATCGTTTACCATGTTTTTTATTATATCATTATTATAGTAAAAATAGAAAAAGTAATTTTTTTTATAGATTCCGTACCACATCAGTTATGAAGTAACAAATGTGGTAAATCTTATATGACATTGTTTTTCATAAAAATTTATGTGATTATATATTTTCTGTGTTTGTAAATTATAACTAAATTTGTAAACCATATCCAAAATAAGATTTGTAGTTTGAAATTTATCATTAGTTTTTAGAAAAAACAATGTCAAAATAAAATATAATATAGTGTATCACAATGGTTATATGAAAAAAAATATAATAATGTTTTTATAACATTGGTTTTATAAAAAATAAACATCATAAATTATTTATCACATTTATTTTCAATAACATATTTGATAAACAGCCACAATATTTTGCATTTATAATGTTAGTTATATATAACCAATTAAATTATTTTATTTAAAACATCATGTATAATCACATTTGGGGGTAACCATATTTAAAAAAACAAACATGAAAACCCCTTATTACAATAGTGATTGGGTGATCGATTTTACTCAAAGCGTATCTTTACAATTTGATGGTGAAATTTTAGCTAAAACACATGTGTCACTCAATGAAAAACTTGAGGAAAAAATCATATTATGTTGATATTTAAGGTAAAATATCAATATATAATTTTTTATTTGAATGAATAAGTCACATAACAATCTGACTCATAGTGTGTCCAGCATGTCAAAATGTGAATTTTTTATTTAGAATTGACATTTTATTTCAAAAAAAAATTCACATTACAGAAAAATGCACTAAAATTGTTTTGATAATATATAAAAGATGATCTATAAGTTATTTGTTACATGTAGGAATCAACTACATAGTAATTCAACACATATTCTGAATTATATGACGCCGATGTATGATTTCAATTTATATGTGAAATATTATTAATGAATAGATTTTTTATTTATGTCATTTTTATTTTTTATAGTATTAGAAACACAATATTAGTATTTTTATAGAGGTAAAAAAAATTCTTGAGTTGGGGTGGTTTTTTTGGAAAGTAGTAGCATGACCATACCATTTTGAGATTGGATATTGGCCCAATAGGAATGAAACATTACTATTTTTTCAATTTTTTGATAAAAATCTCATATTAAAATAATTTAAAAACCTAATATATTTTAAAGTTTGAATAATTGTGTTCCATTATTATTGATATGAATTTTAAAAGTGATATACATTTCATTAATAGGTGCTAAAAATAATTTTCAAGCTATGAAATGTCAAAAGTATGGGCCATTATCCACACTAAAAAGTGCTATTAAAGAATTCCTATATAAATTCTGAAACAAAATAATAGATAAAGGAACACATTTTTAGCAGTTTTTCATCGTTATTAAACATCTCTTTATCTCTAATTTTTTAGCACTTATAAAATTTATAAAAAATTATGCACTCATTACCCCCCGCAAGTTCCTCCATCTCTCATGCATTCCCCATTTATAGTTCGTATAATGACCCTATTTAGTGAATTTCAAATTTTCATCTTCTTATACACCCTCACACTTTCCTAGAATCAATATCATGACGTCCCATGTGAAATTGGAACACCTTTTACAATTCCATTAGCTTTTTTTTACTATATATTTGGTGATATTTATATTTATTTAAATATATTTAATTAAATATTTTATTTTCATACATATATATTTGTTTATATAATAATTTTTAAATTCAATTATAAAATATAAGATTATTTGCGTGTAATATCTTACCCCTCACCCGTTGGATTTGGAAGAGATGGGTGTACTAAAAGGCCTTAGGTAAAATACCCAAGACCCAAAATGCTAGAAATACATTCCATGGGATTTACAAACTATAAAGGATTGATTATTCCCATAAAAGTAAAACAACTGAACAAGATAACCATAAATACAACCACTATATGATGAATGACTATAAACAAATAAAACATAATGTTAATCCAACAAAAAAACTATTTAAAATAAAATATATAATTCAATACAAAAAACCCAAATAAACAGAAGACAACAACCCAAAACTCCAAAATTTCTCCAAGATCAAACTCCACTCGACCATTCTATGGTAACATGATTCATAACTAATGAACTTGGATACCTTTCCATTACCCGTGTCATAATATAACTGATTGGAAAATTCGCCATTGTTCACAATCAGTGGGTAGGTATAAAATTCATGAGAATCTCCCTAATGATGCACCATCTAATTAAAAAAGGATAGAACAAGTTAGTACATTTATATAAAATAGTTTAAAACAATATAAATATGTTCATTATAATTCCAAAATTATTTTGTATGTAAAAGAGTTTTCCAAAGAAAATAATCTTAGAATTCTTAAAATATTTTATAAAGTACAATTTTTAACACCCATTCCACAGATCACACAACCAAAAATCCACACAACCATTCCCATGAAATTTTTTTTACACATGGGGGGTCTCACAATGATCTACCAGGTCATCACAAGGTAACCATTATAGATTGTCCCTATAGAATACACCCATTCTAACCTGTCATAACAATGAAAATGACCTCATTCCAACCATGTATGCCAAAATACATGCAGAATGAATTATTCAGAGCCATTTAATTAAAATATTTTACTTATTAAATCATTTCCACAAACCATTATACATTAGTAAAAACCCATATTTTAAAACCACCATTTAAAAAACAATAAACAAAAAACATTCTATAAATCATCCAACTTTCATAATTTCACCCACTCATCAATAAATATTCTTCCCTCATGACACACCTCAATTTCACCATTTAGTTCAAGAAATTAAATTAATTTGAAAACAATCCATCGATTTATAATAAAAATTAATTGAGAGAGAATCCACATACCTCTCAAACATAGGTGAAAATGAAAAATGGTACAACAACTTCCAAAACACGTCTTAAAACTCTTATATCTGAACATAAATATTTTTATCCTCAATCGAAAAATAAAATCTCATCATTATTGACTTAAAAAACCTGGATTTATCCTTAAATGAAAATATTTAAGATTCCAATATCGGTAAAAAGGATAAATATAAGAAAAATTATAAGGAACGAGAACATACTAATGAATCTGAGCCCCCAACGCACTTAGATTTTCCAAGGAATCTTTCCGGAAACAAAACTATTGATTTCAATATCATTGGAAGGTGGATGAATTTGGGATTTGAACTATTTAAGGGTAAAAATATGGATTTATGGGATAAATCAGTGTAGATCCACTATTTTTGGATTTATCATTTCATAGTGCATGGTTAGGAATCCATACACAAATCATGAATGAGCCACTACCCCTAACCAACATTACATAGTTTCATCAAATAGATAGAAAGATTACGTACAGGTGATGATAATCCCCTTTGTTTATTTTTTAAAGCTCCCTCCTGGTAATTACATGGTTTTGATAAACCGTGTGCTGAACCATGCCCCAACCTAGATCCCATTGTATCAAATTCATAATATTCTAGAGTTAATTCATGGTTTCTACTAACCATTCACAAATCATGAACCTATATAAAAGCCTTAGAAACCTTCCAAAACACATCTTAATATTCATAAAACAAAACCCTCAGATTATATATCCTAAATGTAGATAAACATAGGTTTATGTACTAGAAAAAGGGGTCGTATATTCTCCCCACAATTGGTCATTCCATCGATAAAAAAGAGAAAACCACAATTTCCTAGAAAGAGTTCGGTCTATTTCAGGACTGTTTCTATTTTTATGTTCCATTAATTCTACTTTAATTCTACTAAGGTTCTATAATACGAACACTATATTGATGTTTTTATTTCAAGAAATACTTTCTATTTCATATCAACAATCCATGCCGGCATGTGAATCAATAGAGCATATGAATCTTGTTTAATGTGATCCCATCAAACAACATGGTCATGATCAGGTTGATACTTCTTTAATTGGGATACATGAAACACATTATGCACTATACTAAAAATTGGTCGCATGTCCAACCGATATTCCACCTCAATACCAACTTCATGTATCCAAAATGGGAATATTTATCAAGGATAAAACATTCCCTACTTCTCAAAATGACAATGAACATGCCTTAGAGGGATTATTAAGAACACATGATCACTCACATAAAATGGAAACTACTAGTGATAACGATCCTTTTATGATATATGATGACTCAGATTTGTATCCATCCACATTATAATAAACTAAATCTTTTATGCTATCTCCCTCACAATTATTTTTCCAACCAGCAATGGCTGACCTTCTTTCATAGCACAATGATTAGAATAAAACGGATTCCTATATAGTTCCTCAAAAGGTTCCATATGAATAATTTCCTGAAAACTATTTTTATATCATAACTCCACTAAAGGTATGGTCTCCAACAATTAGACACAAAAATTAATCACAAAATACATAATCATTCTTATCAACATATGTATCATCATTTTGAATTATCCATTATCATTAAGATGATATTCCATTCTTATAGTCAATTGATTCATATGGTATTTCAAATTTTATTTATAAAAATGAGATATAAACTTCAGATCTCTATTTGATACCATTAAAAATGGATCACCATGCCTTTTCAAACTTTTCAGATATAGAATTTTTACTAGTCATACACCATATTAGATTCATGAATAGGGGTGAAATGGGATATCATTTAGGAGCTGATGCACTATCACCCACATATCATCATGTCTCTGAAAAATCCATAATATAAATATTAGTAAATTAATACTTATCTTCTCCCATTTCAACATTGGAATCAATAAATATTGTAGGAAAACCTTTGGTAACTAATTCTATACTATAACTCCCTAACAGGCATGGTATCTCCAAAACAGACACAAACAATTTTATTTTCATTCCAACCCACCATAATTTTCTTTTTAGTGCCTTGTACATATCTTTTATTTTATGATGATCATTACATCTTTAATTGTGGTATGAAATTAGGAAAACTTCCTGAAAAACCATAGTTATAACAACCCGATTTCAAACCCACTAAACTGATCTTCAATTAAGTTTCCATCCCTTAATGGTCTCGCCACAATTGTGTTTTTACATTATCTCATCCCATTAATAATTATATTTCAACTCCATTTTAACATTTCCAAACGAATCATGATAAAACCAAACATTAAAATTAAACTACAACACTACCTCAATATAAACAATCCATGTTCAGGTAAATTAACACAAATAAGTACAATTAATCAGAAGATTCCTTAAACAACATACCATATGAATTTTTGTTTAATGTATCCACTATCAAATTACAATTACCTAGTGTATGCATCAAGTCAATGTGAAAATTGAACAACACTCCATCGATATTCTTTTACTCATAGTCAAATATATTTAGGAAAAAAAGTGATTATAGCTATTTGGTTATGTAAACACCATAAATTTCTCACTAAAGAGGAAATGATTTCATTTCTTCAAAACATGGGCCCCAATAGATAATTAAAAAAAATGTTACATATTTATTATAAGCGAATCGAATTTTTATATTGCAATTAGCCAAAAAAAATTATCTAATTACATGGGAACACCCCACAAACTAAATTATAAATCATCACATCACACCATATAACACTAACATGATTATGGAAATATCAGGATCAGTTTGCATGTACAGAATATTTCATTATCTTGAAAGGAATTTTGACATTCAAGGTTTCATTGTAATGGTACACATTTTCTGATCAATTTTTTTTATTGAATCTAGTAATGATAATTCAGAATAAAATCATCATTAATAAAAATCCTTGTCAAAGAAATGGCATATCTCAAATGGATTATCTAGTGGATTCTAAGAGATCATATGATATATATTTTATGGATCCATAATTACAAAATTTTATATCATAATAGGGATAAGTAAACATAAAACTTGTATAAAAAACAATTTCAATATTTATAAAATTGATGATGATCTCCAAAGATAGAAAAATCTATTTCAAGTTGTTGTTCATGCTGAACCATTACCGTAGAATAAATTAGTTTATCATTGAAAAACATCACAAAAAATGAATCCAAATTCCTATGGAATATCTAATTTATCAATGCGGTAAAGACAACTAGTGCATTCATATGTCCGAATGGAGTAACCACATACTTATAATGGCCATATCTTCTCATAAAATATAACTTCAGAATATCATCCTTCAAAACTCAAAATTGGTTATATTCTGAATGAAAGTAAATTTTATAAAACAAATGTACTGCCCTCAATTGATCAAACAGTTCATCGATTTTTTGAAGAGGATACCAATTGTTTATCATAACTTTGTTATTCTTATGATAATTCACATAAGGTAAAATAGTTTCATCATACCTTTTCCAAAATATGTATGGTGCTTCCCATAGATATGTATTATGTTGAATGAACCATTTTATTTCAAACTATTCTAACTATAATATAAATTACCTAAATTTAATTGGTGCATTCTGTTGATACTGAAGTGAGAATGATTTGGTCCCTAGTAAGAGATCAATCATAAATTGAACTTCTCTTGTGCGTGGAAACGCAAAATATTTATTAGGGACCCATCATGAAACTGATAAAAAAATAATTGAAAAACTTTTTTTTCAATCTAATTATAAACTGGTATGAGATAATTCCAACAACCTATGTCCTAAATTTAATTCATTTTTCATTTACATTATAATCTCCTCAAAAGAGATGTTCAATGTCATCATTGTCTATAATACAATCTATTTCATTATCATATTTTATGTGTGCTTTGAAAAATATATATCAATCCAATCCAAGAAGGGCCTTTTGAATTTTGAAATTTGGATTGTTTCAGTGGTTAGTTTCTTGGATGAAGTAGTTGGTCGGCTTGCAGAATTTGTGGTATTTGATGTGAGGATGGTTCTTTTGAAATTTGAAATAGGCTATCTTGGGGTGGTGAAGGGCTATGTTTTATATTTAGAACTTTGAACTATGTAATGTTTGTTTTGTTTTCGTGTAACTTGTTTATAGAGGATGTCTTGTAGGTTCCCACTTACCCTCAAAGTGGATTTTCAATAAAAAAAAATAGTTTGTGGTATATAGTCACAAGGGCTTACTCGATTATTCTAATGACTGTTATTCTACTACACTCATCCCATTGAATCATACGACAACTATGAAATATGATATGTGTCCCTAGTAGAAGAGTATGGTTTTTTCTGACTATATAGCTAAAGATACCACATTTGATTGCAATTGTAATATTCTATATGTGTTTTAATAAAATCTAAATTCATCTGATCAAAATATACACATTGAAAACAATTAGGTTTACACTTTGGTTTTGGAGGATGATTAACTGATCCAACCATTAGATTCTGAGTCATAATACCACCTTTGAGAAAAGTTTCCCTCTTCTTCTTAATCATATCATTAGAGATCCCACTAGTTCAAAAGGTATAATCATGATGCCTCCAACCATGTTTCATGATATTCCTCATTATTAAAATACTTATTTATTGGACAACACTATATAATCTTATATATAAATCATTATAATCATTGAGTGAAAAACTGGACTCCACCATTATTAAAAAAATTGTACCATCAAGGACGCACTTCCAGCATCTTCAGGTATAAACTGGACTAAATTAAAGAATTTATACATTTACTATATCATTGAATGAATCACCTACTCTTAACCAAATGATTCATTGCCTATGCGTTAGGTGAAACCACATTCTCTATATCATCCTTAGGATATATTCTACAGCACATACACGATGCCATTTCCAAAAACAAAAATAAATCATCATTTAAACATAATCTGTATAAAATAAATTCTTATAAATTTACAAATTACTAAATAACACATATCATAAAAAGGATTCCTGAAATTCATAATTTTCTCTCTCATACAACTTCTGAAAATTCTCCCATGATTTTTGAAAATCAATCCATTTACAAATATTTTTAATTTCAATAGTTCCTCACCTTATGATAAATCATTACTCCAGATAAATTATTCACTACTTGTGGGATTTAATTTATATCAACCTATGTCATCCCCTTCTCAATGAATAATCTGAAGACGATGTTATTTTTACTCATAGAGTTGTTTGAGAACACTAATGTACCAAGTCTCCCTTGTAACATGATGTTCATCATAAATTGTTTAGCTATGCCTTTTTATGCTCAATAGTTCTTATTTCAATGATTATAATCATTTATACCATACCAAGAGACATACCAACTTACTGAGACAAATACTCACGGAATGAACATAACGATTGAATTTATAAAATCCCTCCCCTTACCCATTGTCTTGGGAAGAGGTCGGTGTTCTACAGGGCCATATGTGACATCTTTTTGATTTTAACGTCTATTAATAAACACTTATGAGTTCATAATCTATTGGGGGTAATTTTTTACACTGAAAATAAAACAACTAAAAACGATAACCATATAAACCACCACTATATGATGAATCAGTAAAAAAATAACACAATGTAAAACATACAAACCAAACTATATGGGAGTTCAATTCGGAAACAAAGGCTAAAAACCCTAAATACCAAGAAGAAGAGAACCAGTAACTCCCAAAAATCTCTAAGATCCAAATCTAAATCCCCATCCACGGTATCTAGATTCACCTCCAAATAATGGGATAACTTTATTTTACATTTTTCTCAAAATATCACATCAGCAAATGCATCAATGTTCCCATGAATGGGGGAGTATAAAACTCAGTTAGATTTCCCCAATGAATTCCCAACTCACACCACTAGGATAAAACATGTTATAAATTTATATAATATATTCTAAAACAAAATTTAAGGAGTATATATCAAATAAAAAACCATTTTATAATAAAATAACTATAAATAAAACAAGTCATAAAACCTTTTCTAAAATCCCATTTTCTATTCACATTATAGAAATCCAAACATCCACTCATAAAAAAATTCATATACAGGTAATATGACCACATTTATGGGTGATATCATATTGATCTACAAATTTGATACAACATTACCATTACAAAGTTCCCCAATGGAAGAAGACCCATCCATACCGTCATTCCATGATAATAAACTCACACGAACCACATATGTCAAAAACCATACCAAACCGATAATGCTAAGATATTTCAATACATCAATTATTTTATTGAATAAATTTCTACAAGAATTTTACATGAATATAATCGAAACCAAATTTTGGAATCACCATTTTAAAATCATGAAACAAAGCACCTTCCATAGACAAAACAATTTAAATATTTTCACCAAACCATAAAAAATAACCATCCATAAAATCACATATCTATTTCAAAACATAATTCCTGAATTTAATTTAATTATAAATCAATATTTCATGGCATAATCATGTGGAGTCTTTATAGGGTCTACCAACAAATCAAAAATAGGATAAAATAATGAATGGTTTGAAAACATCCAAAACACATCTTGATACGCCTAAAACTAAATAGAAAACATGTTCCCAAAAACAAGAAAAACGATATATAATAATTATTGACATCCAAAAATTTGTATGTACTTACATAGGATAGGATCCGTGATTTGAAGAGTTGGATGAAGAATAAATCTAAAGAAAACTACCAATAAAGAGAACATACCGATGAATCTAGGGCTCTAACCCACATATATTCTCAAAGGAATTGCTACTAGTTCTAAAGAAATTATATATAACAACTTTTGAGGGAGTGGAATTGTAGATATCACCTCTTTAAGGAAGAAAGTGATTTTGGGTAAACTCAGTTAGATCAACAATTTTTTTATATAATTTTACATGGTGCATGGTTTAGAACATTTTTTGGAAAACCATGCACTATCTGTGCATGAGTCACTACCTCTAAACCCGCTTCATATGGTTGGATAACAAGGTTATACATTCCATTCTAGAACCATGATATTCCACTCGATTTATCCTTTCAAGGTATCTATTTAGTTTCTACATGGTTTAGCCAAACTGTGTACCTACTCATTACACATTATTTCACATTCCTATTTTTATAGAGGTGTTTCATAGTTTTTACTATCCTTTCTCAAAACATGCACTTCGATAAAAAACTAAAACACATTCCAATACTCAATCCAACCTCCCAAAACATATCCCAACCATTTTATATCCATAATATGAATGATCATATGGTCATGTACTTGAAACTAGGGGTTCTATAGTTTTTGTGTCTACGATATATATATATATATAATTTTATTTATATAAATTTATTATTTATTAACATTAATTTATATTATATATATTATAATTAATGGATTATATATATTTTTATTAATACACACACAAAAACACTCACACATATATATATATTATAAATTCATTTATATAATTATATATATATTCATATATTTTTTAAAATAAAAAAATGGTTAGATATATTTTTTAATAAAATGGTTTATAATTATTTCGATAATGATTTATATAATTATTAATAAAAAAATTTTAAAATTATTTCTATATATTTAGTATTTAGATGTAACATTTATACATTACATGTATATTTATATTTTTTTATATTTACATGTATATTAACAACATATTTATATAATCTTACAAGTAGATATTTTTTTATAATAACATTAAAAATAATTATTTTTAATACATTTATATAAATTTTTTAATTATAATAATTTATATATATATATATATTCATTTATATATGATGTATTTACACAATATTAACTCACTAATGAATAAACACATATCCATATATTTACGCACAGAAATAAAAATTTATATTTTTCACATACACACCAAAAATATTTACATATATCTATCTATTTATATATATTAGAATTAATTCATAAATATATTTTTTGTTTAGAAAAACATTTCTATATATAATCATTAATTTTATATGTATATATATTATTTAATTTTTAGAAGTGAAATTAATGTATAATATTTCATTTCATTTAAAATGAATAATAAATATTTATTTCCACATGGTTTATATATTTAAAAATACATTTTTATGTAAATGTGTCTAAATATTTATTTTTTCAATTTAATTATTATAAGTAAATATAATAAAATAAGAATATATTTATTTATAAGTAAAAATAAGTTGGGAGATGATAAAATTTAAAAACTGTAATACTATACGAATTCATTCCCATAGAGTAAATTCATTTTCCACTAAAAAGGATAAGAATAACTTTTTAAATGAAAATTAAAGCGCATCTAATATTAAAAAATATGGTATCTCAACTAAATAATCCGTTTAATAGCCCTTATGTACATTTAGACCTAGAAAAAACATTGACCATGAATCATTCTAGTTTACAAAATGTAAATCTCTATGAAATATATAGTTGGACATGTGGTTGATTCCAAACAGGCAATTAGATTAAAAATTATGGTCGTTTAATATCCAGGTCACATTTTCAACTTTTCTTAGATCTTTATTTTATTTATTTTTAGGTCAAATATTTTTTATTAATTGACTTTTACTTGAAAATTATTAAAAAATTATTAAAAAATTATTTTAAAAATTATCTAATAATCCATTTTCTCGATATATATTATATATTTAGAGTAATTTAATTCTCAGTATTCTATCAATCATATTTAAAAAAAGATATTATATTTATAGAAACATAAACACATTAATATATTTATATTTCATTATTAATGATATATATATATATATATTTCAAAAAACACATTATGGGACCTAAAAATGTTCTGCAACATTCATCGCCTTCAACTCCATAGGGATAAACCACTGAACTAATGTTTCTTTAAAGATATTCCAAGTCATCCTAGCATACGAATTGGGTAGGATGATAAACACCATTGATCTAAACCAGGTCCCTCTAATGGTCCAAAGAACTTTATTACCCTTAGGAAATCAATGGTTTCCAAGGACATGGAAACAACTTCAATTTACTCAAGCCACTCTGCATCCTCTAATGGTCCTTCGTCATTATTAAAAATAGGAAGAGATCAAGAATATCTCAGATCCACCACTCCACTAGGAGTCTGGGTAGAGTCAAAAACAACGATACACTCCTTGAAAACATTGGGGACCTTTCTGGGTGTCATAATATAAATAAAATGAAAAAACACCAAATAAACAATGTACAAAATCTAGACCAGAATTTCAACCTATATAACACATTAATCCAAGAATCCAAGATTATAAACCATGGTGCAACACATAAAAAGTGATAAATACTCTATCTCATAAATAATATTTTCATTTTAAATGTAACCCTCTTTTTATTGAAAACCATTTCAAATTCACAAATTTAACTAACAAATATCCAAACAAAATTTTACACATTAATGAGAGCCCTCTTTCTTCGAGTTTCAAAATTACAATATAATTTTACTTTCAATTCAAAATAACACCAACAAGAAACAATCATATTACCCCCACTCAAATTCAATCCTCTTAAATTGGGGACTTGTTTTCTTGCATGACATGGAGACATTGTATATTATACCATGAACCAGTTATGAACCAACCGCAAAGAACATATTCAATAGTGTACCTTGGCTCTACATGGTTTACTATACCATGAAATCTCACATTGTGACACTAGTTCACTTCTATTTTCATCCACCAATTCTAGAAGAATACCCATCAAACATAAAAATCAATGAAAACTTATATCAAAAATTAATATTATTGGTATAAAACCAAATTATCCCTAGATTTTCAATGCACATTATGATAAAGAGTTCATGAAACACTTCTCATACCACCTTCCCATGTTCTAAAAATCCAATATCTAGTTTACATAATATCCCAAATAACGTAGAGCTCATATGATAACATTTTTTCACCAACCATCATTGTTCATCCATTAACAAAACACTAGAACTAATATGTGGAATGAACTGAAAGGAGTCCCTGATTCCCATTAGCTGATAATAGGTGTGATGGCATCATATATAAATTTTTGGGGGTGATATTTCATAATAATCACAATAATAAAAATATTCAATTCGTGTATCATATGATGGATACATAATAACTAAAAGGAATAAGAAATTGAAAAATTCCAAAATAAAACATACAAACATAATGAAACCAAACACAATATCCATGGGACCTCTTGGCCAACACAATCCACAAATCCATCTCACACCACATGTGAAAAAAGTTATTAAGATGAACCTGCAAAATATATCGTGTCTATTGACGTCTATTGGAAAATAAGGATGTGAGAATATAATATCTCAGTATGTATTCACCTTATAATACATACATATACTTTTTAGAAATCTTTACTAAACAACGATTTTAAAATACATTATGAAATTATGTTTTATCATTAAAAAAACAGAACATTCCCAAATATCCATTTTATGAATCAAATAGATATTTCTATCAAAAATAGACTACCATATAATATTTTACAAGATAAATCATATAAGAAACCTAAAACCCATAAAAGTGACGGAATAAGAAGAAATAAAAAATAAAAAAGCATTATCGTATTTCGAAATATAATATTAAAGTAGAGGGAGGAATATGAATGTAGATTTGAATATATAAATAGAGAGAGTAATCAATGTTCCACAGATATTTAATGTAACATTAAAGGGAATATTTCATTGTAATTTCTTAAACATCATCATAGGAAACACTAAACATATGCATTTTTTAGGGATATTCAGTTGTATAATTAGTTCTGTAATATATCACCAACCTCTATGCTCTCATCTAGCCTCAAAAGTATCCCAATCCCCATGGACAAAAACATACTATATGTAATTTATTCTATCGCATTTGGACATATATTTTAACCATCTCTAGATCTTCAAGATGAAATCTAGGATCCCATGATGACAGTTTTGGGAAAAGATATGACTTTCTCACATGATTAACATAAAATATAACCCCACAGATGCCAATGGCCATGCCTTTCCCACTACACTACCACTGTCTATTTAAAGACCCTCTCTAACTGGAGGACAACCCTAGGGGTTCTTATAACAATTCTTTTTGTAGTGGAAATAAGGCTTGGACATCTTGATAATTCCAAACTATTTCTATGAAACACTTAACGGGGCCGAAATGACATTATATTTCTAATTGATTGCAATCGCATTGATAATACATCTAAAAGTAAAAAAATAGACCTTATCATTGAAATCAAATAAACTTTTGAGGAAAAAATAATCTTCCAAAAAAATTTCTAAAACCACTGTATTCAACCTTGTATTCCTTTAACTGTGAAAAATATGAATTTTGAACAATATTTGGGAAACAAACAATTCAAATGTCTCAAATAATAATATAGAGAACACTTTAAATTTTTTTTCCTAACATCCCATTTGAAAACATTTGGAATCCAATAAAATCATTTTATGAAAACAATGATTTAATAAACAAAAATTCAATGATGTTTCAATTTTTAGGCATGTACACATTTATTTATACACCCAAGGTACATTTGGATATGCACATATCACATCAGTATATATATGGATGACCAAAAATTGTATATTGTTCGAAAAAAATAAAGATAATAAAGAACCCAATAGAAATAGAAGAGATTTTACATAGGAACCAAATCCATAAAGATTCCATAAAAATATTCATTTTATATTTTAAAATTACATTTTTGTGAAAAATTTATGTAAGTCCCTGAAAATGGAGAAAATATATTTAGATTGTATTGATCCTTTTAGACTATGATTTATATGAAAATTGTGGTGAGCAGGAATAATCCACACATCAAATCACGTGTTTTATTTTTAATAATGGAATTTTAGTTAAAAATCATCACTCACTGAAACCCATGAAATGACATTAATATTTTCTTGGAAGTTTTGGACAATGATCCATAAATTATTTGTGATGTGTTGTTAGTATAAAAATTTTAATATGACACACAGTTTGTCCGGTATGACTCAATGCACCTATTCTTTGTATAAAATTAAAATTTTAGATCAAAAAATGCATCACAAACAGAAAATAATAAAATGTGGTCAACTTGTCTTGATAATTTAGGGAAATTATCAATAAATCATTTGTGATTTGTAGCAGTCAACCACAGAGATATCTGACACATGGTGTGACTAATATGACTTGAAGCATATGTTTTCAGTTTAAAGGTGAAATATTTTTGATGAATTCTTTCATATTTATGTTAAATTTATTTCATTATAGTAATACTAAAAAATGATTGTTTCCTATATAGGTAACCAATTTTTATCAATCATGGGTGGTTTTTTGGGTAGTCGGTTGAATGATAAAACTAATTTGAAAGGTATTCATGGTCCAAAGGGAAAAACTATTTAGTGTTTTGAATTTTGTAATGTTATTCATAAATTATACGTACCAATGTATGTGTAATAATATAATAATTAAATGTTTGTAATATACATTTTTATCTAGTATTTTTTTTATAAATTTAATTAAAATTAAATTTTTATCTTTTCATGGATTGTCTAGTTTGTTTAGTGTCACACTCACAAATAATTACTTTTAACTCTTCTAAAACCATGAATATAAAGTGACCCCTTCATGAGAGATTTTTTACTGATTTTAAGGAACCTTTAATAGTGATGTTAAAATTCATTGTCTTTTAAAAATGGTGAAAACATCATATTTGTTTAGTGTGGATAAAGTCTTTTTCTAGCACTGATAATGATTATATATACATTTTTGGGTTGTTATTTGTAACTAATTATTTTTATGGATTGATTTTGGTTGTTTTTTCCCACTAGGGGATGTCATTTCATTAATGATGTTTCATGACATCAATATTAGTTAAAACTATTATATATCGAGGTTATTTAAACAATCAAACTATGGGTTTACTAAAGGAGTATTTTGATAGCATTATTATATTAATAAATTGTTAGAATAGTCATTGACATTGTCAAGCGTTTTTCCAAGGATTTTCATGGTGTTTCCACTATAATATTTTCCTAGGATTGAGGGTGAACGACCAACATGTTTTGAGTCTATTAGCTACATTCGGGGTTTCCCCTCCGAGATCATCTCTTCCCACCCGTCACTTGATCATAGTGAAATGGATACTAATATTTTAAACTAATGGAAAATTCAGTTTGTGATAGATACATAGAAAATGGACATTGTCAAAAAAATGTTGAATCATTTTTGATGCACAAGATGTACCTCATAATGATTGGAAAATTCATCTATAATTGGAATATAAATATCAGTGCCATAATGAAAACCCTCTAGAACATATGGAACTTTGAAGATTGTGTGGATATTCAAGAATTTGGTGGAAATCAACCAATATGTTATTTCATCAATGATAGAGAAAAAACATTCTTACGGGATACCCAGATCATTTAAAAATCACCACATATTAATGGAAGGTATGGATAGTATAGTGGAAATCCAAAATGTTAACATCTCCAAATATCAAATTTGGATACGTTATATAGGAATAATTTTCCATAGATGGTCTTATATTTGATGTGTGTTATTGGGGAAAAAATTATCGACTTTTTTGGAATGAGAGTGATCATGTAAGAACCCGGATCTTCATTTCAGGCATGTCTTTCATTTTCATGGATTTTTTGAGAAATGATGGGTTTCTAGAAATTTTTGAAGTACACGTTGTGTACTTTCTGAGTACACACCCTGTACTCCCTTGTCATGCCAAGCTGTGTGCTGACTATGTCTGGGCGTCACACTGGGGGTGTAGGTGTGATGTGGAGGCCACTTAAAACAGAGTACAGAAAAACAGAGTACCCGCTGTGTACCCCATAAGTACACGCCATGTATTTTATTTTTTTCATTAAACGCACCAGGGTTGGGCCTGATGGACAGAACACCTTTCCTCCAGGTTTCATTCATTCAATAGAAGTCTTACAGCCACAGATCCTCTCGGAGCTTCTGTGCCTTCGTCTATTCTCTGAATCAACCGTCGTCGAGTACGTTGGGACCGTAGTGGTATGTTCTCTCTTCTCTTAGAGCTTCATTTTCCAATTCCTCCTCTTTCTCAATATATCATTGGATGAGCATTTTTTATGTTTTCTTAGATATTCTATGTTCTGAGGGGAATCAATCATCGGGGCTCACATATATCATTCTCCTAGAATCGAGGTAGGTGATTTGTGCCTTTCCGTAGGAAGTTTGTGAATATTTTGTCAAATTACACCAATACCATTATATTGGGTATTGCATGTTTCCTATTTTGCCCCTATTTTTTGCCTGCTTTTCATGAATGCTTGAGTAGAGGTAATTTCCTGTGTGTAGGGTAATTATTTTACTGTGCTTTGGATGTTTTCCATGCATGTTTTTCCTATTAGGCGTTTTTCCAGTTTCCATGCCTAGGTGTTGGAATGTGGAACTATTGAACTGTTATGTTGTTGTGCCTTAAATGATACCCAAGTAGTTCTTGAGGTTTACATGGGCCGATATGTGCGCTATGCCTGTTTATTTTTACACAGGGCTGCAAGAACCTATTGTAGTGGACCATAGGGAGAATGGGCATAAGGGCTTCTCTAGAGTGTCTATAATTTATGATGTGAGACCACAGGGGGAATTGATGTTGAGTGCTTCCTCAGAGAGTCTGTAGTTCCTCTATGTGGGCCACATGGGGAATAGACGTTGAGTGCTTCCCCAGAGAGCCTTTAGTACAATACGAGACTATAGGGGGAATTGACAGTGAGTGCTTCCTCACTGAGTCTATTCTGTAGCTGAACCAGAGGGGTGAGACTATGTGTTCCTCCCAGAAGATTTATAGTACTTGTAGGATGAACCTTAGGGGTTAGGTTGTGAGAAATACCCATAGGTTACCTTTTTTCTCTACTTGCTTGAGTGGCTTTTTATTTTTTGTAGATTATATGAAAGAAACTATGGATTGTTACTACTGTGTTTTATCCTGTTTACTATTTACTGCTTACTGTACTTTACCTGCCATATATTCACGGACTATTAGGCACAGATCTTTGGGGGGTTTCCTACTGGGACCTTGTCTCACACCCTATTTGGGTCATGCTTTTGGGACCAAACAGATTATATTGTTGCAGGTATAGATAAGGGAAAGTGCCCTTCTACTTCAAGTACTTGACTTGCTAGGGAGCTGGAGAGCATGGGACCAAACTATGGATTTTGATGCTGAGGAGTTTACCTGTTTATTTTGTACTTGATTTAGTATTGTACTCATCATTGTGACTTGTTTGGTTGCTTTCCTAGACATATTTACCAAACATCTTTATTATATATGTGTGATTTGGTTTTCTTCTCTCAGTCTTCTGCTATTTTTTTCTGTATGTATTTTTGTTACTTCCACTATTGAATGTTTTTTTACTTCTGCTTTTTACTATGCCAATGAGAGCATAGTTTCCCCACTCTCACACCCAAGGCCCTTGCTGCTAGTCGGCAGCCTCTGGCATTCGGGGAAATGCGTTTGAGGCAATGTGACCAACCAGGTATGGGGCGCCTCTGGGCTGCTTCTAGAACCGGGATGTTACAAAATGGTATCAGTGGAGTTAATTTCTCTTGATTTATTGTTTAGAGCCTTTATCCTGGGATAGGACATATTTGGTACTTGGTATTAATCTGTGCTCGGGAGTAGCTCACCCGTGTACAGGGAAAAGCCATACTGCCTCGATTAATGCAGTTTTTTGGTTTTCAGATTATACAAGTTATATGATTTCACCTAGAGTGATTCACATGATATGTGTTATTATTGTTTTTGATATTGTGGTTCTATTTCTTTCACAAACTGATGAGATGAGGGTATTCCATCTGATGCATCATATAGGCACTTTTTATAAATCACATGCCTTGCATTCTTTCCAAGCCTTATATGGTGCATTAGCGATTGAATGTTGTTCTGATAGACTTTGTGTAGATTATGAATGCTGTTGTGATAGGTGCTTGACAGAATCTCTACAGTTTGATAGAATGGTTGTTTGATTTGTACCTTGCTTAAATGAATGCCAAATTTTGGTTCTCGAGGTGTTATGGGCCCTCTTGAATCAGAAATTGGGGAATCTTTGACCTGTTTACCTTACATATGACTGTTTGGGATGCCATGCTTTGATTCGTGGGAAGTATGGGCCCCCACGGGTCTGAATTTGGAACCTTCATGCTCTTTTTCGATGTTTTATGGGATTCGGTTTAGTTTCAGAGCTACTTCCCAGAAAAAACCAGAATAAACAGAGTGTACATTATATATACATGCCATGTAGTTTATACCGTGTCACTAACTATGTGAGAAGAAACACGGGTTCTGGAAAATCTCCAGGAACACGCCGTGTACGGTAGGTACACGTCGTGTAGTACTAAGCTGTGTACCCGACCGTGTCACAAACAACACGGGTCGGGGAAGCTCGTGTCATACACGTCGTGTTGTGTATGAACACGCCGTGTATCCTTGTTCTCAGTACCCGGCTGTGTCGCGAACAACACAGATCAGTGTCCTCTCCTCCTATACACGCCGTGTTCTATCTGAACACATCATGTAAGGTTCAGCCATGTACTTGGCCATGTATCCAACAACACGGGTCGGGATAAATCTTCATGTGCACGCTGTTTTTGTTTGTAACATTCCATGTAGTCTCAGCCATGTAGATGGTCTTGTAACTAACAACACGGGTCGTGAAACCTGGTCCACTACATGATGTGTCCACCGGGAACACGTCGTATAGTCTCTGTTTAAGAAGACCGTGTGAGTTAGCCATTCATGGAGACACATGCAGGGGGTAGATTTAAGTACACGCAGTGTAGAGTTTAAACATGTTGTGCAGTCTCATTTTGTAATCCTTCAGTGTTTCCTTCTCCTGTTTCCGTTTTGTACTTCCGGTTTCTCTGTCCTTGTTTTCTTTATCTAATGTATGCTTTTGATCTTTCAGATCTATGCCTCCGAGACGTCGTCTGGTTGTACATTAGTTGTCAGGAAGTGATCAGATGCCAGATATGGCGGATGAGGGACTTCCTGCCGATCCTCCAGTTGGGTCAGCCTTGGCACCAGCTGTCATACCAGTTGCAGGCACTGATGCGCAGTTCAGGGAATGATTTATGAGGTTGATGTAGATCGTTCGGGGAGCACTGCCTCCTTCCTTGACTATGGAAGACTTGATGCGGGTTTTCCAGCAGCAACATCCTCCTTCTTTCTCGGGGGGAAGGAGGACCACAAGCTGTAGATTCATTGCTGGAATCCATGCTGACTATCTTTGAGCATCTGAAAACACCTCTAGAGAGGCGATTCAAGCTCTCTACCTATATTCTATGAGACTCCACCAAGAGGTTGTGGGACGTGGTCTCACAGGCGGGCCATCAGCAGGTTATGGATAGGGAGGAGTTACAGCGTGTGTTTTACAACTACTTGTACCCAAATACCCTGTGGGTCGATTGACCCCGAGAGTTCATGAACCTGGAGCATGGAACTCTTTCTGTTATGGAGTATTCCTCTCGTTTCACCGAGCTACAGCACTACACACCCCTCCGGGATCGGAGTGGGGTGTTCTTAGCATAGAAGTTCGAGGATGGTCTTAGGAGGGAGATCCTCTCACTGGTGAATATCTTCTAGTTGAATTCCATCACATCCATCATAAACCAGGCGCTGATTGTGGAGCGCAATCTGAGAGACTCTGGAGATGCGAGCCAGGGCGGTTCTGCTCCTAGAGCTAGTGTTCCTCTAGTTGATAGCTGGAAGTGTCGTAGTAAGTCTACACGTGGTGATCCGAGGAGGCGAGATACATCTTCAGGTATCTAGGTAGCCTGCTACCAGTGTGGAAAGGCAGGGCACACAAGGACGTAGTGCCAGATTGACCCAGTGGAGTGCCGATCGTGGGGTAAGATGGGTCACCTTCAGCGTTTCTGACAGGTTTTCTCACCAGTAGATAGTGATGGGGGTTCTTCCATGACTCCTCATTCGGGAGCAGCACAACCAGTTTCTCACCAGTCGAGGAACTGGAATTCTTCCGGCCATTCGGGACAAGGTGGAGGTCGAGGCCATGGCAGTCAGTCACCAGTCGTTCAGCGTCAGTAGGGAGGATCAGCTCAGAGTGGTCAGGCAGGGTCAAAGGGTCACAGGGCATGCCAGACTTTTGCGGTGGAGTAGACCTATCAGGTGTAGGATCTCGAACCTTCTACCGTTCGAGATACGATTTTAGTAGCCTCAGTTTTATCTTCAGCTCTTTTAGATACAGATGCTACGCATAGCTTTATCTCTATTGCTGTTGTGGAGAGCCTTGAGCTCTGTATCTTTTAATCTACTGACTTTTTGAAACTGGACACACCTTTGGGGATGAGGAAATCTAGTCTAAGTCAGTGCAGAGAGTGCCCTCTGGAGGGTTCTGGGTGTCATTTCTTATGGGATCTCTATGTCCTAGAGATGACAGACTATGATTTCATTCTCAGGATAGACTGGTTTGTTCCCTTATAGGCAGTCATAAATTGTTATCACCGAAGGGTGAGTTTCATTTCACCAGAGGGTGAATCATTTCTTCATAGAGGCGAATGGGATGTTCAGCCGAGTCGAGCAGGACTCGAGCATCATGGACTAGGAAGGGTGACGGCCCAGATTTCTAGTCTTTATCTGGATGACCATGTGACTTCACAGTTGGACATTCCCCTAGTGGTGGATTGTTTCAGGGATGTCTTCCCGGATGACTTTTCAGGTTTTCCTCCAAAGCATGAGGTGCACTTCTTGATTGAGCTCGTGCCAGGAGCCGCACTGGTGTCCATTCCTCCATATAGGATGGCTACACCTGAGTTTCAAGAACTCAAGCAGCAGTTGGAGGAGTTGGAGGCAAAGGGGTTAATCTGACCTAGTACATCACCTTGGGGTTCACCTGTCCTGTTTGCAAAGAAGGTAGATGGTACCCTTAGGCTCTGTGTGGATTATCAGAAGTTTAACCAGTTGACGGTCAAGAACCTATATCCCTTGCCAAGGATTTGTGATCTCTTCGATCAGCTTCGAGGAGCCCGAGTGTTCTCGAAGATCAATTTGAGGTCTGGTTATCATCAGTTGCACATTAGACCATCGGATATACCTATGACAGCCTTTAAGAGAAGGTATGGTCTCTAAGAGTATACAATTATGTCGTTCGGTCTCACAAATGCGCCAGCAGTTTTCATGGCACTGATGAACCAAGTGTTTCATCCTTACTTGGACTCCTTCATTGTGGTCTTCATGGAAAACATCATGGTGTACTCTCACACTCGACACGACCATTCTACCCATCTTGAGATCATTCTGAGTACAATGAGAGAGCATCAACTTTATGATAAACTCTCAAAGTGCCACTTTTGGATGGATCAGATTCACTTCTTGGGTCATGTAATCTCGTAGGCAAGAGTATCTGTGGACCCAGAGAACGTGAGAGTTGTAGTTTCCTGGGAGCAGCTGAGGAACGTTTTTGAGTTATGGAGTTTCCTAGGTCTGACTGGATACTACAGACACTTCATTCAGGACTTCTGAAGCCTTGCAGCACCTTTGACAGGGCTGGACAAGAAGGGGGTGAAGTTCATATGGTCAGATTCTTGTGAGTCAGCCTTTCTGGAGTTGAATGGAAGGTTGACGTTAGCACCGATAATAGTCCTTCCAGATCCAGTCAATAACTATACTGTTTATTGTGATGCTTCAGGTATTGGACTAGTCGTTGTGCTTATGCAGAAAGATGGAGTTGTTGCGTATGGGTCTCGGAAGTTGAGGCCACATGAAAGGAACTACCCAACACATGATCTGGAGTTGGCAGTTGTTGTTCATGCCTTACGCTATTTGAGACATTACCTTCTGGGAGAGCACATTGTTTTTTTCACCGACCACAAGAGTCTCAAGTAAATTTTCACAGAGCATGATCTGAATCTGAGACAGCGCAGGTGGCTTGAGTACCTTTAGTCTTTTGATTTTGATCTTACCTATATGCCAGGAAAGAGAAACATAGTGGAAGATTTGTTGAGTAGGAGAACTCAGATTCAGGCAGTTCAGGAGGCCAGCAGTGAGTGGAAGTTTATGCCTCTATTCTCTGAGATGCATCTGTAGGGGCACAACAGACAGGGACAGACTTACCTATCTTCTATAGTTGTTACCTCTACACTTTTTGATCGGGTACGGATGAGGTAGCTATCAGACTCATAAGGCATAGTCCTGCGGGAGAGTGTGTCAAGAGAAGACCCTCTTCCTAGATGGACAGTGGGTGAGGATGAGATCTTGCATTTCTAGGGACGCGTATGGGTGCCAGCAGACATACGTGAGGAGATGATATGGGATTTTCATTCTTCAGCTTAGTAAGTTCATCCTGGCGTCACCAAGATGTATCGGGATCTTCATCCCCATTACTGGTGGCCAGGTATGAAGAAGGATATTGCTACTTTCTCCTTGAGGTGTTCTACTTATCAGCAGGTGAAGGCGGAGCATCAGCGACCAGCATGCCTTTTGCAGTAGTTACCCATTCCGGAGTGGAAGTGTAATGATGTCGTGATGGACTTCATAACTGTAACACCCGATACTTTTATGTTATATAAATCATCAAAGGGATCTTTTTCTACACAACACTTGCTTGGCTTGCTTTACACGCAATCACGACCTTCCTCGATAGCTTGCGTCGTACGCAATACCGAGTTTCACTAAACAACAATATGATATTAAAACTAGCCGTTATGAATAGTAATAACCACTTTTTGAAATTTTATAAATTTTATTTTTCAAAATGGACTTCATTTTTGGACTCAGAATATCAAAATTAGCCTAGGGTGAAATTTTGGTATTTTTCTGAAAACTTTCAATTTTTGATGAATAGTGAAACCACTAAGTGGTAGGTTAAAAACTGAATTTTGCATAAAACTTAATTTTACCGCTTCTGTGAATGGAATTTCAAAAATCCGACAGACACGGTTGATATCAGTAAGTAAAATGTGGTTCAATGAGATAAAAATAATTTTTTTGGTGAATAGTAACTTTTTACTATTTTTACCGCGGTTAATAGTAAATAGGGTAACTAAGGGTAAATATGATATCAATATTACGCTACACATGTCCTAATTCTATTGGACAAGTGTAATTCGACCAAAAACAAACTTAGGAATAAAATATGACCATTTAGGCCCACTTGGATTAGATTAGGACATTTATTATTAATTTATTTAAAGAAGGGTTAAAATAGTTAAAATCAAAGTTTAATAAGTAAATCATTTTTAATATGGGGTTATACATATGATAAATTCGACTATAAATATTCATTAGAAAGCTAAAAATATTTCCTACATAATGGTATTTTATTTGTAATTTTTAGACATTAAATAATTTAATTTATTTATGACACAATGATGATGCAGTAATTATCTTATTAATGAAATATTGACATAATTGATGTTATAAACACCAAAATAAATGTAATTTGAGACTTTTTATGAATTCCACTAATTTTATAGGTTACTTTGATATATTAGTGTTGATTTAATCAACTTGGTTCGAACATATAATTCTGTTATGACTTTCACAAAAATCATATATCAAATAGTGTCAAAATTGACACAAAATAGTTTTTAAATGAAATATTATATTATTAATTGTTATTTTATTCCTAAAAATCTACGGTTTGGCCAAATGACTTAAGTAAGGATATATATATTAATAATAAACAATTTGGAGTTCTTTTGGCATGTTATAGTAAGTGTATTAACCATATAGTGAAAGAAAACAAAAAGACACGGTAAAAGTTAAATTAATTAACTTAGAGTTAAATCTAATTGATAAGGTTAAAATAATACCCTAAACTTGTCTAAATCCTATTGGTTGATATGATTCCGACCCATACCCACTTTATCTTCGAAATAAGACCCTTTGGAACCATTATAAACCGATTTTGACTTTAATATAAAATAATATTTTGAGATATTCCTAAGGTGCCCCTCTCCTCCCTTATAAAAGGGCACCTCCTCCCCCTCCTCCTCACACCAAATTGAGCACTCAAGCTCGGCCAAACCCTGCCATTTTCTCCTCTCCACTTCCCTAGAATAATCCTAGAGGTCCTGGTCTTCTCCAAAGACCAATCTTAGTTCCTTAAGTGGAGGATTCAAAGAGGCGTTCCAAAGAAGAGGTAATATCCATTACCGATCTTTTCAATTTCTTTCTTCTTCAACTTCTTCTTCTTTAGTTGTTTCATGATAAAGTAATAACATCAGTATTAATTACATACTGATATGTTATTATAAATATGAAACAACCCTAATTCACCTTCTATCCATCCTACGGAAAAATGAAATCACCGCACGTGCGTACGTATGGAATACCGTCTCCACGCCGTGGTGTAATCTATTTTCCACCATCACCTTACAAGGACGGGTATAATGGTGTAATGAGTGACTATATATGATTATTATAAAGTAATATTGATACTGAAATAATATATATATACTCCAATACAATTCCACGATCATAGGAACGATATCATCACTCGTGCGTACGTACGGAATACCGTCTCCACGATGTGATGCGACTCGTTCTACATGATCTTCATTTCATAATGATTATATAAATGAATTGAATGAATGAATATGGTATATACTACACTAATACCATTCTGGAAATGAATTATCTATAACCTAAAGATAAGAATAAGAATTTATTCGACAAAACACGCATAAGAACAAAAAGTTATAAAGACCCGAGTAACAAGTAACAATGAAATATTACTAACAAGAAGCTAATAATATGACCATATATGATATAATATCAATATGTATGATTCTGGAATAAGTCAATAACCTTATTTAAACCATTATACAGGAGCTTCGGACACGAACAAAGCAAATCGTACCTAAGGTAAGGGAAATATCACAATCTCATTTTTATCCAAGATTGTTTATTCGTAAGTATTTATTGGGTTGTATTTTATCATCCACATCCATGTTTCATCAAAATGTAATATTATTTCCATCCACCTGCAATTGTTTATATCCAATTTTACCCTTCGGTGAGTTTTTAGTAAAGAATATGAAAGGAATCTTTTGTCGTTTTTTTTCGACTTTTCTGACAAAAGTACGAAGAATGTTTTTTTTAACTTATACGGCATGAATGGATTTTTGAAACATTATTTCCAAGAAGATTCCTTTACAAGTTTTCAAGTTTATTTTTAATCATCTTCTTTTTTTTTAAGTCGTATGACATGTTATGAAAGTAAAAATGTTTTTGAAGTAGAAAGGATATTTTCCTCAAGAATGGAGTTCAAGTATTTTATCAAAATTATTTTCCATCTAAGATAATAAAAGGGTTCTGTTTTATAACATGGATTTGATTATGTTGTGATGGAAATATTTTTATGAATTCCTTTATCTTATATGAATTGTTTTATGATGTCATGTTGTTTAAGAATTCCATTTTTATTACATGGGTTACGCTATGATATATGGTTTATGATTATGTGGCACACATAAGAAAGCATTCATTATAAGATGGGTGGGACCTATATCTCCCTCCAATGCATTGTGTAAAGATTTTATATCTCATGAGATAGACATGGCTGGAACGGAAGGTTATTTCGGTTCAGTGATACAGGACTGAAACGAGGAGTGAACTCGGTTCAGAAAGGGACTTTGTCCACTAAGATAGTCTTGGCAATGAGTCATGACTAACAAGAAATGATTTTCCATGATTATGTGTGCATGCCACAAAGTTTCAAGTTTTATGTTATGATTATGGGGATCTCATTTTCACTTCTATGAATTATTCCATGATAAGATATTATGATCTCTTTTGCAGGTTTTGATTTTCAAAAAGATATGATATGATTTTTATTTCCTTTATTTTCCCTTGCTGAGCATTTGAGCTCACCCTTTTATGTTTTCTTTTCCCCAGGTCAGGAAGATGGATATTAAGTAGAATATTCTAAAAGGGACCCTAGATATGATGAAATAAATGAGAAGACACTGTAGAAGATTTATGAACCAGTTGTTTATGTTTCCCAGTTTCTAATGACACTATACCTATACGGTCCTTTGTGGTTTTGTCATATGTTGTAATAAGTGTGCTTCAATTTTGAAGTATTAACAATGTATGTAAAGTATGGGTCGTTATAGTTGGTATCAGAGGAAAGGTATAGTCAACCTTTGGAAACTAGGATGTGAAAGCCTTAGTAAGAACCCTAAGGATAAGTCTAAGCATAGAACACAATCTTAGTGTTTTAGAAATGGCCTTGAATAACCTAGGATAAGACCTTAAGCATGAAAATTTTATTCTTGAATTATGTGGTTTCCTATTATAATTAGTGTTGCTCACACTATTCTTCTTGGTTTTAGTCAATGGCTGGAACCCGAAGGAACCGTGTTAATGCGGAATGCGATGGGCAATGCAATGATTGTCCCCCTAAGCAACCAAACGATATGGGAGCTGGAATGCAAAATCTTGTAGCCATGCTCACACAACTTTCTCAAGCTATGAATCATGCTGGATTTCCAAACGAACAAAGGAGGGAGCAACATTCTGTTGAATCCTTCATAAGGCAGCATCCACCTTCTTTCAGTGGGTCTACTGATCCATTAGTTGCTGAACAATGGATTAGTACTACTGAAAAGATATTTTCAGTTCTTCAATGTTCTGAGCATGATAAAGTCATCCTAGCAGTGTATCGTTTGGAAGGAGATGCGGATCAATGGTGGAATCTTGTTAAGAATACGAGGCAAAGGGATGAAATTGAGTCTATGGAATGGGACGAGTTCAAGAACTTATTTTTCAATAAGTACTTCCCTCGTATTCTCCGAACAAAGATGGAGAAAGAGTTTCTTGAACTGAAGCAAAGGGATGATGAATCTGTTGGTACCTATGAAGCAAATTTTACAAGACTTTCAAGGTACGCTTCTGGTATTATTATCCAACCTGAGAGTAAGATCGATCGATTCTTTAGTGGCTTAAAACCATGTCTTCGAAGGGCGTTAGCCATAAGGGACTTCAATAGCTACGAGGAAATCGTTCGATGTGCTCTCAAAGTCGAGATGGAGATTGGAGTAATCCATCAGTCACATGGGTTTGATAAGAAGAGGAAGATGGAATTCAAAGAAAAATCTAAAGAGCACACGGAAAAGAAGATGAACTTTCCCTTATGCTCAAAGTGTGGAAAGAAACATGGAGGGAGTTGTCTTAAAGGGACAAGTAAATGTTTTAAATGTGGAAAGGAAGGTCATCGGGCATTTGAATGCCGCGATAATGGGAAGAAGATGTCTAATGATGCAAACAAAGGAAGGGATACACAGAATGAACCTACTACACTTCAATGTTTCAAGTGTAAGGATATGGGGCATTATGCCAATCAATGCCCAAATCCAAGGGTTGATGATGATGGTCGACGTCAACAAACTCTTAAGGCTAAAGACAAAGGAAAGTCACATGAAATTTCTATCAGCGATGTGGAGTACGATAACGATGTGGTGAAAGGTACACTTACCATCCAATCTAAAGTAGAAAATGTTTTATTTGATTCTGGATCCACCCACTCTTTTATTTCTGAAGACTTTTCTAAGGGTATCACCGTATTACCTCAACAATTAGATGTTGAGTTAGCTGTGACAACACCTAATGGCACATCAATCGCATCAAAAGTTTATAATTCTTCTCCGATCGAAGTTTGTGGGAAAGTGCTTCCTGCAAATCTTGTGATCCTTCCTTTAGTGGAATTTGATGTGATTCTTGGCATGGATTGGCTTTCTCTACATGGAGCTCATATCAATTGCCAAAGAAGGGAAGTCACATTTCATATTCCATATCAATCTACGATCGTTTATCAATGCAAGGATGAACATAACCTTCCAGTGGAAATTTCTTCCATCTTATGGGTATTGATTCCACTAAATGAAGGTTATTTATCTCAAATGGTTGGTGAGAAACTCACGATTAAGAATATGCCCATTGTACGGGAGTTTGATGATGTCTTTCCGGAGGAATTGCCGGGTCGTCCACCAAATCGTGAAGTTGAGTTTTCAATAGAACTCGTACCGGGTGCTTTGCCTATTTCAAAGACACCTTATAGAATGTCCCCAATTGAGTTGCAGGAATTGAAGAAGCAAATCCAAGAGAATCTTGATAAGGGATTCATACGCCCTAGTGCGTCACCTTGGGGAGCACCTGTTCTATTTGTTAAGAAGAAAGATGGATCAATGAGACTCTGCATTGATTATCGAGAGCTTAACAAGATCACTATCAAGAAAAAATATCCTCTCCCACGCATTGATGACTTATTTGACCAACTACGCGGAGCTCAATACTTTTCCAAGATTGATCTTCGTTCAGGGTATCATCAATTAAGGGTCAAAAGGGAGGATATACCAAAGACGGCTTTCCGTACAAGGTATGGACACTATGAATTTATAGTGATGCCATTTGGTCTTACTAATGCCCCTGCTATCTTCATGGATCTAATGAATAGAGTCTTTAGAGACTACCTTGATCAATTTGTGGTAGTCTTTATAGATGATATTCTTGTCTATTCAAAGAGCAAGGAAGAGCATGAAGATCACTTGAGAATTATATTGAAGACCCTGAGAAAGGAGAAGCTTTATGCCAAATTTACCAAGTGTGAATTTTGGATTCAAAAAGTTGCATTTTTGGGTCATATAATCTCAAAAGAGGGGATATCTGTGGATCCAGCAAAAACAGAGGTTATCGAAAGATGGTCAAGACCAACAACAGTAACTGAGATCCGAAGTTTTCTTGGTTTGGCTGGATATTATCGACGTTTTGTAAAAGATTTTTCACGATTATCTAATCCAATAACCAAGTTGACTCGGAAAGGAGTTAAGTTTGTCTGGACAGAGGAATGTGAAGAGAATTTCAAGGAGTTGAAAAGAAGGTTATCCAGTGCACCTGTGCTCACACTGCCTTGTAGTGGAGAAAGGTTTGTGATCTACAGTGATGCATCCAAGAAGGGATTGGGGTGTGTTCTTATGCAAAATGATATGGTGATAGCTTATGCCTCACGACAGTTGAAAATCCATGAGCAAAATTACCCAACAGATGATTTGGAGTTGGCTGCGGTAATCTTCGCATTAAAGATTTGGAGGCATTACCTTTATGGTGAAAGGTGTGATATTTATACTGATCATAAAAGTTTAAAGTATATTTTCACACAAAAGGAGTTGAATATGCATCAAAGAAGATGGTTGGAGCTGATTAAGGATTATGACTGCTCAATCCATTACCACCCTGGGAAAGCAAACAAGGTGGCAGATGCATTAAGTCGACAAGACCATGCTAGTTTATCCATGATGCGGATCACAAAAGATCCAATATTTATGGATTTACAAAGGATGTATCTTGGAATTATAATGGAAGGGGAAATATCTTATCTTTCTCAAATGAATGTTCAACCATCTATACATGTGAAGATTAAAGAGGCACAGAAAAAAGATGTTGAGTTTCAAAAGAAGGTGATAAATGTTCCTGAATTCAACCTTGATTGTGATGGGATAATAAAGTTCAGGAATCGGGTTTGTGTTCCTCCCATCCCCGAATAAATGAATGAGCTGCTGGATGAGGCTCATAGTTCATCATTATCTATTCATCCTGGAAGCACGAAGATGTATAGGGACCTGAAAGAGTACTTCTGGTGGGATGGCATGAAAAGAGATGTTGCTGAATATGTCTCTCGATGCTTGGTTTGTCAACAAGTTAAAGCTGAGAGACAGAAGTCTAAGGGGATGTTACAACCATTACCCATACCCGAATGGAAATGGGAAAACATCACTATGGACTTTGTCACAGGACTTCCTAAAACATCCAAAGGCAATAATGCTATCTGGGTCATAGTTGATCGTCTTACAAAGTCTGCACACTTCATTCCTATTAGAGAGGATTTCTCTCTAGATCAGCTTGCCAGGATATATGTAAAGGAAGTGGTAAGATTGCATGGAGTACCACTTTCTATTATATCTGATCGAGATCCGAGATTTACCTCGAAGTTCTGGCGAAGTCTTCAGCATACTCTGGATACAGAGTTGAGTTTCAGCACTGCTTATCATCCCCAGACAGACGGTCAGTCTGAGAGAACAATTCAAACCCTAGAAGATATGTTGAGAGCTTGCTCTATGGATTTCAAAGGAGGTTGGGATCAACACCTACCTTTGGTGGAATTTTCTTATAATAATAGCTTTCACTCCAGTATTCAGATGGCTCCTTATGAAGCTCTCTATGGAAAGAAATGCAGGACTCCAACTTGCTGGGATGAAGTTGGGGAAAGAAAGCTATTAGGACCTGATCTCGTTGATGAAATGGCAGAAAAGGTTAGATCTATTCAACAACACATAAGAGCAGCTCAAAGTCGACAGAAAAGTTATGCCGACAACCGAATAAAAGACCTAGAGTTTGAAGTGGGCGATAAAGTGTTCTTACGAATATCTCCCTGGAAGAGGGTTATGAGATTTGGAAAGAAGGGGAAGTTGAGCCCTAGATATATCGGTCCTTTTGAAATACTGGATCGTGTTGGGAAGGTAGCTTACCGATTGGCGCTTCCACCGAATCTCTCTCAAGTTCACGATGTGTTCCATGTATCTCTCCTGAGAAAGTACATACCAGATCCTTCACATGTACTCAGCTCAGAAGTTGTACCGCTGGAGCAAGATCTTTCTTATGAAGAACAGCCGATAGAGATTCTGGATCGTAGCGAAAAAGTCCTACGAAACAAGACCACTCGCTTGGTGAATGTTTTATGGAGAAACCACCAACTTGAAGAAGCTACATGGGAGCTTGAGGATATGATGAGGGAGAAGTATCCTCATTTGTTTGTTGCAAAGTGACGAATTTCGAGGGCGAAATTCTTTTTAAGGGGGGTAGAATGTAACACCCGAGACTTTTATGTTATATAAATCATCAAAGGGATCTTTTTCTACACAACACTTGCTTGGCTTGCTTTACACGCAATCGCGACCTTCCTCGATAGCTTGCGTCGTACGCAATACCGAGTTTCACTAAACAACAATATGCTATTAAAACTAGCCGTTATGAATAGTAATAACCACTTTTTGAAATTTTATAAATTTTATTTTTCAAAATGGACTTCATTTTTGGACTCAGAATATCAAAATTAGCCTAGGGTGAAATTTTGGTATTTTTCTGAAAACTTTCAATTTTTGATGAATAGTGAAACCACTAAGTGGTAGGTTAAAAACTGAATTTTGCATAAAACTTAATTTTACCGCTTCTGTGAATGGAATTTCAAAAATCCGACAGACACGGTTGATATCAGTAAGTAAAATGTGGTTCAATGAGATAAAAATAATTTTTTGGTGAATAGTAACTTTTTACTATTTTTACCGCGGTTAATAGTAAATAGGGTAACTAAGGGTAAATATGATATCAATATTACCCTAACACATGTCCTAATTCTATTGGACAAGTTTAATTCGACCAAAAACAAACTTAGGAATAAAATATGTCCATTTAGGCCCACTTGGATTAGATTATGACATTTATTATTAATTTATTTAAAGAAGGGTTAAAATAGTTAAAATCAAAGTTTAATAAGTAAATCATTTTTAATATGGGGTTATACATAAGATAAAATCGACTATAAATATTCATTAGAAAGCTAAAAATATTTCCTACATAATGGTATTTTATTTGTAATTTTTAGACATTAAATAATTTAATTTATTTATGACACAATGATGATGCAGTAATTATCTTATTAATGAAATATTGACATAATTGATGTTATAAACACCAAAATAAATGTAATTTGAGACTTTTTATGAATTACACTAATTTTCTAGGTTACTATGATATATTAGTGTTGATTTAATCAACTTGGTTCGAACATATAATTCTGTTATGACTTTCAAAAAAATCATATATCAAATAGTGTCAAAATTGACACAAAATAGTTTTTAAATCAAATATTATATTATTAATTGTTATTTTATTCCTAAAAATCTAAGGATCGACCAAATGACTTAGATAAGGATATATATATTAATAATAAACAATTTGGGGTTCGTTTGGCATGTTATAGTAAGTGTATTAACCATATATTGAAAGAAAACAAAAAGACACGGTAAAAGTTAAATTAATTAACTTAGAGTTAAATCTAATTGATAAGGTTAACATAATACCCTAAACTTGTCTAAATCCTATTGGTTGATAGGATTTAGACCCATACCCACTTTAGCTTCGAAATAAGACCCTTTGGAACCATTATAAACCGATTTTGACTTTAATATAAAATAATATTTTGAGATATTCCTAAGGTGCCCCTCTCCTCCCTTATAAAAGGGCACCTCCTCCCCCTCCTCCTCACACCAAATTGAGCACTCAAGCTCGGCCAACCCCTGACATTTTCTCCTATCCACTTCCCTAGAATAATCCTAGAGGTCCTGGTCTTCTCCAAAGACCAATCTTAGTTCCTTAAGTGGAGGATTCAAAGAGGCGTTCCAAAGAAGAGGTAATATCCATTACCGATCTTTTCAATTTCTTTCTTCTTCAACTTCTTCTTCTTTAGTTGTTTCATGATAAATTAATAACATCAGTATTAATTACATACTGATATGTTATTATAAATATGAAACAACCCTAATTCACCTTCTATCCATCCTACGGAAAAATGAAATCACCGCGCGTGCGTACGTACAGAATACCGTCTCCACGCCGTGGTGTAATCTATTTTCCACCATCACCTTACAAGGATGGGTATAATGGTGTAATGAGTAACTATATATGATTATTATGAAGTAATATTGATACTGAAATAATATATATATACTCCAATACAATTCCACGATCATAGGAACGATATCATCACTCGTGCGTACGTACGGAATACCGTCTCCACGATGTGATGCGACTCGTTCTACATGATCTTCATTTCATAATGATTATATAAATGAATTGAATGAATTAATATGGTATATACTACACTAATACCATTCTGGAAATGAATTATCTATAACCTAAAGATAAGAATAAGAATTTATTCGACAAAACACGCATAAGAACAAAAAGTTATAAAGACCCGAGTAACAAGTAACAATGAAATATTACTAACAAGAAGCTAATAATATGACCATATATGATATCATATAAATATGTATGATTCTGGAATAAGTCAATAACATTATTTAAACCATTATACAGGAGCTTCGGACACGAACAAAGCAAATCGGACCTAAGGTAAGAGAAATATCACAATCTCATTTTTATCCGAGATTGTTTATTCGTAAGTATTTACTGGGATGTATTTTATCATCCACATCCATGTTTCATCAAAATGTAATATTATTTCCATCCAACTACAATTGTTTATATCCAATTTTACCCTTCGGTGAGTTTTTAGTAAAGAATATGAAAGGAATCTTTTGTCGTTTTTTTTTCGACTTTTCTGACAAAAGTACGAAGAATGTTTTTTTTAACTTATACGGCATGAATGGATTTTTAAAACATTATTTCCAAGAATATTCCTTTACAAGTTTTCAAGTTTATTTTTAATCATCTTATTTTGTTTTAAAGTCGTATGACATGTTATGAAAGGAAAAATGTTTTTGAAGTAGAAAGGATATTTTCCTCAAGAATGGAGTTCAAGTATTTTATAAAAATTATTTTCCATCTAAGATAATAAAAGGGTTCTGTTTTATAACATGGATTTGATTATGTTGTGATGGAAATATTTTTATTAATTCCTTTATCTTATATGAATTGTTTTATGATGTCATGTTGTTTAAGAATTCCATTTTTATTACATGGGTTACGCTATGATATATGGTTTATGATTATGTGGCACACATAAGAAAGGATTCATTATAAAATGGGTGGGACCTATATCTCTCTCCAATGCATTGGGTAAAGATTTTATATCACATGAGATAGACATGGATGGAACGGAAGGTTACTTCGGTTCAGTGATACAGGACTGAAACGAGGAGTGAACTCGGTTCAGAAAGGGACTTTGTCCACTAAGATAGTCTTGGCAATGAGTCATGACTAACAAGAAATGATTTTCCATGATAAAGTGTGCATGCCACAAAGTTTCAAGTTTTATGTTATGATTATGGGGATCTCATTTTCACTTCTATGAATTATTCCATGATAAGATATTATGATCTCTTTTGCAGGTTTTGATTTTCAGAAAGATATGATATGATTTTTATTTCCTTTATTTGCCCTTGCTGAGCATTTGAGCTCACCCTTTTATGTTTTCTTTTCCCCAGGTCAGGAAGATGGATATTAAGTAGAATATGCTAAAAGGGACCCTGGATATGATGAAATAAATGGGAGACACTGTAGAAGATTTATGAACCAGTTGTTTATGTTTCCCAGTTTCTAAAGACACTATACCTATACGGTCCTTTGCGGTTTTGTCATATGTTGTAATAAGTGTGCTTCAATTTTGATGTATTAACAATGTATGTAAAGTATGGGTCGTTATAATAACCATATTGTCGTGGTCGCCCTGAGGTAACGATGTTGTTTGGGTTGTCATCGACAGGCTTACAAATGTTTCTCACTTCTTACCGATCAAGGAGACCTTCAGTGTTGATGATCTGGAAAGACTGTACATCTGAGATATTGTACGTCTGCATGGAGTTCCACACTCCATTTTTTCATATAGGGATGTACCATTTACTTCTCAGTTCTGGCAGGGGTTTCAGAGGGCTTTGGGTACACAAGTACTTTTGAGTACAACATATCATCCCCAGACTGATGGCCAGTCCGAGCGTACGATCCGGGTGCTTGAGGATATGCTCCGAGCTTGAATTATAGACTTTAGTGGTTCTCGGGAGAAGAATATTCCTATGGTGGAGTTTTCCTATATCAATAGTTTCTAGGAAACTTTTCAGATGGAACCTTACGAGGCATTGTAAGGTAGGTCATGTCGGTCACCCTTATTCTGTCTGGAAATAGGAGAGGCAGCTTTATTGGGACCTTTTCTTTTTCAGGAGACCTCAAAACAGATAGAGTTGATTCGGAAGAGGATAGATACCGCACAGTCTTGATTGAAGTCTTATGCTGATCAGTAGAGATGACCTTTGGAGTTCGAGGTCGGGGATCGGGTTTTCTTGCGTGTCGCACCGAGGTTGGGACACAAGAGGATTCAGAGACAGGTTAAGCTTTCACCGTGGTATGTCGGGCCGTTTGAGTTATTGGAGAGAGTTGGTCTGGTTGCCTATCGATTACAGTTACCTCATAGGTACGGGGCCATACACGATGTCTTCCATGTCTCCCAAATCTGAGGTTACTTTTCAGACCCATCTCATGTCCTTCAGCCCGAAGAGGTTGACCTCAAAGTGGATGCATCGTTTGAGTAGCATCCTATCTGGATTGTCGATCATAGTACAAAGGTTCTCCATTGGTGATCTATTCCACTAGTACAGGTGTTATGGCAGCACGGGCGTGTACAAGATGATACCTTGGAAAGGAAGGCCGATGTATGATCGCAGTGGCTGGAGCTGCTTGGGGTTTCTTCTTCTCCACCTCATTAGGGAAATTCGAGGACAAATTTCTATAAGGGGGGATGTTTGTAGGAGCGGGGATCTTTGTTTCAGGTATGTCTTCCTTTTTTCTGGAGTTTTTAAAAAATGAGGTGTTTCTGGAAACTTTTGAAGTACACGTCGTATACTTTCTGAGTACACGCCATGTACTTTCTGAGTACACGCCGTGTACTCCCTTGTCACACCAATCCGTGTGTCGGTCGTGTCTGGGCCTCACACACGGGGTGTAGGGGTGATGTTGAGGCAGCTTCAAGTGGAGTACAGAAAAATAGAGTACACGCCATGTACCCCAGATGTACATTTCGTGTATTCTATTTTTTCCCTTAAATACACCAGGGTCACGCCTGATGGACAGAACATCTTTTATCCATGTTTCATTCGTCCGAGAGAAGCCGTACGGCCGCAGATCTTATCCGAGCTCTCGTGCCTCCGTCTGTTCTCTAAATCGACCACCGTCGAGTGCGTTGGGACCGCAGCGATTAGTTCTCTATTCTCTTAGAGCTTCGTTTTCCAATTCCTCTTGTTTGTCAAGTTATCATTGGTTGAGAATTTTTTATGTTTTCTCTGATCTTCGACATTTTGAAGAGAATTAATCATCAGGGTTCACATATATCATTCTCCTAGCATCAAGGTAGGTGGTTTGTGCCTTTCCGTAGGAAGTCTTTGAATATTTTGTGAAAATTCCACCAATACCCTTGAAAGGGGTATTGCATGTTTACTATTTTCCCCTATTATTTTCATACTTTTCTCGAATTCTTGAGTAGATGTAATTTCTTGTGTGTAGGGTAATTCTTTTACTGTGCTTTGGATTTTTTCCATGAATGTTTTTTTGTTAGGAGTTTTCTCAGTTTCCATGCCTAGTTGTAGGATAGTGGAACTATTGAACTATTATGCTGTTGTGCCTTAGAATGATAGCCAAGTAGTTCTTGAGGATTACTTGGGCCGATACGCGGGTTATGCATGTTTATTTTTACACAAGGATGTGAGAACCTATTGTAGTGGACCATAGGGAGAATGGACATAAGGGATTCTCCAGAGTGTCTTTAATTTACGATGCGAGACCATATGGGGAATTGACGTTGATTGATTCCTCAGAAAGTCTGTAGTTCCTCGACATGGGCCACATGGAGAATAGACGTTGAGTGCTTCCCCCGAGAGCCTTTAGTATGATATGATACTATAGGGGGAATTGATGATGAGTGCTTCCTTAGAGAGTCTATTCTATAGCTGAACCAGAGGGGTGGGACTGTGTGTTCCTGCCATAGGGTTGCTAGTACTTGTTGGATGAACCTTAGGGGTTAGGCTGTGAGACCTACCCAGAGGATACCTTTTTGCTCTACTTTCTTGAGTGGTTATTTCTTGTTTGTAGATTATATGCTAGAAACTGTGGATTTTTACTATTGTGTTTTATCCTGTTTACTATTTACTGGTTATTGTACTTTACCTGCCATATATTCACTGACTGTTAGGCACAGATCTTTGGGTGGCTGCCTACTGGGACCTTGTCTCACACCCTGTTTGGGTCATGCTTTGGGGCCCAAACAGATTATGTTGTTTTAGGTATAGATAAGGGAAAGTTCCCTTTAACATTAGGTACTTCACTTGCTGGGGAGCTGGAGGGCATGGGACCAAGATATGGCTTGCGATGCTGAGGATTTGACCTGTTTCTTTTGTACTTAATTTAGTATTGTATTCAGAATTGTGACTTGTTTGGATGCTTTCTTAGACATACATACCATATATCATAATTATATGTGTGAGCTCTGGTTTTCTTCTATCATTCTTCTACTGTTTATTTTTGTATGGATTATTGTTACTTCCTCTATTGTTTGTTGTTTACTTCCGCTGTGTACTCTGCCAATGAGGGCATAGTTTCCCCACTCTCACATCCAAGGTCCTCCCTGCTAGTCGGCAGCCTCTGGAATTCAGGGAAATGTGCTTGAGGCCATGTGATGAACCAGGTACGGGGATCCTCTGTGCAGCTTCTGGAACCGGGACATTACAGATCATATCATATTCATTGGGGACAAATAGTATGGATTCAATTAAGGATTTAGATTATAAAACCTCTTATGAATGGTTTTTTCTATCCATTGGTGGATCCAATACCATGATCTCATTTGGGTATGAAAGGTTATATGTCTTCTGATTCTATAGTAGATTCATGTTGAATGTGGGGAAATAATTCATTAAAGGGGATAAATATGAAGATGGAAATATCATACCAAATTATAGACCATGGATTCATACATAAAATATAAGGGTATTTTTATTATATAAAATGTAAAAAAAAAGGATAGAAATAAAATCTCTAAATATTTGAATGAGATATAATCTCTTTTTGGAAAAATGATTATCATGTACGGCCTGGCTGAATTTCATGATGAAAAAAGGGATCATCATTGAACAAATTATGTTGATTATCATGGTACTACGGTTATTTTGGATGATACTATAAATCTATAAGAGGAACATATTATCCCTCTTAGTATGATGTTTAACATTCATTCTTATTGTCTTTAATCATTTAAAGGAAAAAAAATAGTCCCCACTTTATGCCCAAAAAAATTGATAGATCCCCTAATTAGAATATTAACCATGCCTCTTGAGGGTAAATATGTTCACTAAGCCTTGTGTTAGGATTTGAATCCTCCCTTATCACATGAATAAATAAAAAAAGGATGTGGAAGATGAAATCGAGAGATAATAATGGGATTGAAATGAATTTGGGGGTAATATGTTGGAATATGTCACACTTAGAGGAACCTATAGTTAAATAGAAATTTAAAAAAGATGGCGAGAGACATTAGATGTCTCTTTCCTCAAAATAAAATAGTCATTGGATGGACTAAACTAGTTCCTCCCATACCAGTTATTATTATTTTTTATAAATATCTTTGATCTGAGAACAAACCATTAGTTTGGATGCTCCAAGGACATTGAACTAATGGTCACCCTGATATGTTTTTTTGTATATGAAACCATTTTGGAATGAAATTATATATAAGGTATCACAATAAAATTAATATTTCAGGTCTTCTCCTCAGTATCCTTATATCTTCACTCTTGTGGAATTTTTCATCTTTGGAGTTATGTTTGTCAGGGTTTCTTATTTATCCTCAATCTACGTGGCTAACTCCGATCAGAAACCCAGTACATAAACATGTACCTTCATTAGGTTTTATGTATATCCCTCTAATATGGATAAATTGAAATCATATAAGAATCCTAAAAATATATATGAAAAGTTTCTCATTCTTCTTCTTTTTAAATTTGAGTTTAATGAAATCATGTTCAAGAGTGAGAATAAATGAGGTTCTTACAGAACATTCCTCAAATAATAGAATTAATATTATCATAAAATATGGATAATATTTTTGATTTCGGTTACAATAGAAATATATTATATAGATTCAAGAAAATTTGTAAAAAACTGGTATTGAATAACGTTTGAAAATATTTATGGGATCAGTTGAGTAGATCCACCATTTTTGGACCATCAAAATTTTCTATATAGATCTTTCCACTTCCAAAACATCACTAATCATTATTAGTAAATATGCTTTCTATTGAAAATACATTTATGAGAGGAAAATAATAATTAAATTATTTTGGATCAGGGATTAAGAATAAAAATAAGACGTTTGTCACTTTTGGGAAGGTTATAGATGCTGGTTCATGATGAAATTCATCAGGTGGATACTAGTTTGAAGAAATATAGAAAATTATTTTATTTCCAACTAGATACAATGTGTGAAAACCATTAAAGAATGAGTAATGATATATAGACATTCCCCTATAGATTCATATTTCTCCAGAATCAAATGTTTGGAAATAGAACATGATGTAACACTTAGACAATGAAATGTTTCTAGGCTATGAGTGCTTGTGAAATTCATATCAAAGAAGGAAATGCCTATAATTTCTAAATTCATTACAGAGATAGGAAAAAGATTCATAAGAATTCAATAAACATCTATATTGAACTAGATGGTTGGTCAATGTCCAATGAGTTAGGGATCCATTCCATTATCATAAATTTTTATAAGAATTTCTACATTGTGGGTGATCCATCCATCTCAAACAAAATTATATCCTACATTAAACTGATTATCATGGAGTCTATGAAACTTAAACTGGCATATGGACACTTGGATGAAAATATTTTGATAGATCTCATTAAAATTCTATCTACCCAACATTATGGCATACTTGCCTTTCATGATCCATTCCTCTAAATATTTTGGCACATTTGTTGATCTGATATTTTAACCCTTATGAAGAATAATAGGTGAGGGTAAACTTATATTATCTCTCTAAATGAAACTAAAATCACTGTGATTTTAAATTTTTTTAAAACCCATCCAAGATTCATAAATTTTTCCCATTCACTAATGAAACATGGTTTATAAGATATTTACTATGATTCTGGTGAACTTCATGCACTTCTCACTCAAATATATCATCTCGAAAAGTTGAATCGCTTTGATCCCTAAATAGCTTATTATGGATAACGTCATCATCACACATGCTATCATTATCTCTATGATGCTCTAATATATTACAAATAGAGGTTTGAAGGCTAGAAAATTGGATATGGACAAGGTTTACAAAAGGGTGGAATGACCATTTCATCAGTTTATCATGGGAAAAATGGGTTTTTCTACAAATTTAAAAATATTATATCTAAATGAATCATGATAATTCTTTACAGAATTAAAATTAATGGGGCTTAATCCCAGAGATTCAATCCCTTTTATGGATTATTCTATAAGGGTCCCACATTCTATGTTTCTATTTATTTTTATTTCTGATGAATTTTATAATATTTTTTCTGAGGCATAAATGAATAATAATTTCCATGGGGTGACATTTGGTTACCAAATCCTCCTCATGTCACATATACTTTTTTTCCAATGATGGAATTCTATATTCAAAAGCAACCTGGGAAGACTACATTTGAATCATTCAACTTATACACCATTATGAGAGAGAATCTAGGAAATCTATAAATATGGTGATTTCTAAAATATATATCATCTTTGGAGTCTATTTAAATTAATTAGACTAGTTCAAAAGTCTCTTTGGTAACTATGTGGTTGATAAGTACATAAAATACATTGATAACCTCAAAATAATTTGTTGATCCAAAAAATGTTTTTTAAGAGTTCTTATTAGGGATGAAATAAATATATAGCTTTGTAAAACGTAGATGATCTTTAAATAAGGGAAATAAATGATCATAATATATGTGATCTAATCAACCCCAAGCTTTTCCATTTCCCTTTTCAAACTATTGGAAATTATAATTAGAAAAATGCACTCCTATAAAGCTAACATTGGGTGGGGTTATAATGGTGGGAAAAAATTTCATTGGTTGGCATTGAATAAGCTATGAATACCCAATTATGCTGGGATATTGGGTTTTAGAGACCTTATCCGGTTTAAAAATTCCAAATTCTCTAAAAATGTTTGGAAAATTATTATACACACAATAAACCTTCTACACACATAGAGTGAAATCAAAATATTTCTTCAATTCATATTATATAGGATCATCCATATTTCACCCCACTTTTTATTATCTAGTCTTCCACTCTTCCTCGAGAAAAAATAGATTCTCTTTACACAGTCACATGGATAATATTTTTTAGAAAAAATGATAATATATTTAAAAATATTTCCTAAAAAATTCTTTATGTGATGATCATGATTGATTAAGGTTTGATTCATTGAAACGACAAGAAAAAAAAATATTCCCTTGAGTTACCTTATTCTTGCATGCATGTGGAACCCCCCATCAGATGTTTTAATGATCAATGTAGATTCTTATGTCCCTAGAAATGGAATTATAGGTATTGGATTTTTGTGTCTAATTCTTTTGTGAAAATAATAATTGATTTTTGTGATTATGATAATGTATTTTGATAACCTCTTATGGATGAAGCTCATGCAATTTACATCAGAATTATCATTACTATAAAGAGAGAATGGGAATAAATTATCCGTGAATCAGAGTGTATCTTTGTTATCATTTATATTCATATTATGGATAGGTAATTTCAAAAATTTATCCAAATTATTTTTAATATTTTTTCACTTTATCATAACTTCATTGATTTACCTTTTTTAAATTAATTGTTACATGAATAATGTATCTCATTTCTTAGCGAACTTAGGTCGTTCTACTACTTCTCACAATTGGCCGAATTATGTTTCCCCTCGGATGTTTTCACTTATTGTGGTAGAGGATTCATCATTGATGGAAGTGATGGAAGAGAAGGATATGGAAAGAGATTTAGAGTTGTGCATGGTGTTTCTAGAGGAGATGGTTAAACATTTTTTGGTGCTTCTTATACCCTTCTCACTTACATTATTTTTTTACTGCATATACATGTGCATTGACACCTGTCATAGTTTCCTCATATTTCATTTAAGGGTTCTCCCCAAAGCATTATGGGGTTTTTTGAGTTTGTGAATTTTAAAATTTCGAATCAGAGTTCACATTGTGTCAAATAATGTTATTTTTAATCATTTTGATTGTTTATGTGCTTGGATAATGAACTATAACTAAGATGGAGATGCATGGGAAGTGTTATATTTTGAATTACATTGACTTGACATATCATGAATGAGGATATCCGAATAGGAAACTGGTGATTAGGGACCAAAATTTTTAGTTTATTTTTTATTACTAAATAGTAAGAAAATGTGTATATATGAAAAAACATTATAAATTTTCATATTAATTTTGATATTACATTGGTATAAAAATTAGATGGTCCTCAATTGGAATAGTATAGCTCTATTGTTCCTTATATTTCATTTAATTTATTTTAATTATATGTTAATATGGGGGGTTTCATTGGTTTTTTTTATTTTGTGATCTCATAGAAAGGAAGTGTATTGGGAAGAAAATGAAAGAAAATTCAGGGGTTTATTTTACAAAGATCAATGTTTACAACAATTCCCTCTCCACTACAAGATCTCAATTTATAATATCCCACATATTTATTTAGGGTTACCATGGAGTATTATATGGTTTATTGAGTTGATATTTATCATATTTTGAATTATAGTACCCATTTCTTAACGTTATATCAATCCATAATTCCAAACAATGAATTATAGTTATAATTTTTATGGTTTATACTTCTTGGATTAAGATCCCAAAAAGGTAATGGGGAATCATGTGAGGCATTTTATTTAAAATTTCTTTTTCATGAAATCTTTTGAAGAAATATATGAGTATTAGGTGATCATATGATGATTCACCACTAAAAACTCGTAATAAAAAGTGTTATCATTTATCATCATTTTTATTTATCATAAGTTTTGGTAAGACTTGTTATGTCCTTTTATAGTAGTGATAAAGGTTTATCCTGCATTAAATCATCCCATGTCATATTTTTCATTTTTATAGGCTATGATTTATATGAATGGGTGTTGTAATATCATAACATTCCATGACCGTGTCGGATCAACACCCACATACACCTTCACAAACACACCCCACATGTCAGACCACTTTCCAGTCAGCGTAGTAATCCATGTTAATGATGGTTTACGACCCACCTCCATGTTATTCCAGTAGCATATAAATTTTGATCCACACATGTCACAATTTCCCCATATGTTACGCAAGGGTTTCCCATTAGAATTCTGGGGGTTTCTTGAGTAGTTGAATTTTTAAATTTTGAATTTTAGTACCCATTGTGTCTAAGAATGAAATATTGTCATTATTTCGATGGTTTATGTGATTAGATTAAGATATCCAACACAAAATAAGGACCCATGCGACGTGTTAATTTTGAATGTGCTCGGATCGTTTTTACTCAAGTCGTAGGTCTCCAACGACTAATACATAGGCCCCTCTATGATTCCATACAATAACCCATGGGTGATTAGAGGAATTTCCAATCTAAGATTACATGTGAGCCACCATCCATGTTGGAATATATTGCGGGAAATTGGTTTATACACAAAAATCCTCCCCTCAAACCAAATACCATACAATTGGGACTCCCCATCATCGATTATGAATAAGACCCAAAGATGATGCACTTACCTTTTGTTATCACCGACACTCGCTGCCTTACCACCATTTACTTGGAGGACATTATACATAAGGCACCATAGATTCTGATTCATTAAATAAGAAACTTATATCATTTTATAACTAGTTGGGGAATAATCCACCCTACATCACACTTAGGCTGCATAATGTCTTTGAAAAAGATTGTCAGGATTAGTTTTAGATATTTAAATATAAATATATAAAATAATTCAAATGTAATAATTAAACAAATAAAATTTAAAAATGAAAAATTAAATAAATAAATATATATATTAAAATTATATATAGTAATAAAAATTACTTATTAAATATAAAGATATAAAAGGATTAAAATGAAATAATTAAAAACATATTAATATCATATTCATTTAGTAAATAATTTTTTAATAAACTAATATTTTAATTAAGTTTTTCAAATTTTTTACAATCAAACATTTTTAATTACTTATTCATTGATTATGTTATGTTTTTTAATAATATTTTATATAAATAAAAAAATTTTAAATATTAACATTTTTAATATTTTTGCAATGTATCCATTTTTAATTCTTTTATACATAATTATTCCCTAATATATTTAATATTATAAATATTAGAAATGTATATATATATATATATCATTATTTAAATAATTACTTAAATATGATTTATATAATAATTAATATATATGTTTACATTGAATGAGTCATATATTCCGGGAAATATTGTTTATAATTAAAAACATTGACTAATTTTTTTGAGTAATGAAATTTTAATTAACATTAATTTTTTCAATTTAACAAATATTACACATGTGTTACATTAATTTCACACATATATATACATAATTAATGTATTTTTATATTTTCCACACAAACACACTAAATATTTCATTAATATAATCATTTATTAATACACATTTTAGAATTTAATTTATTAACATTATATGTTTAATGTATATTATGTTTATAATAGGTATGTTTTATTACATTTTCTTATTTTTATACTATATATACTATTTAAAAAAAATTATAATTTTTCAAACATATTAATTTTTAATATTTTTGAATCATTGATAATCATAATTTTCTTGAATTTTTTTTCTAATGTATTCATTTTAAATTTTCTGTTGTTCAATATTTTTATACTTTTAATCATATTTTACAATTATTAAACACGTTTATTTATTAGCATTTTATATTTATAATATGGTTATAATTTTGATAATTAATATGTTGTAAATTTCAAATTAATGTATCTGTTTATAAAAATTCATTTTCATTTTTAAAACAAAATATATAATTTAAAACACTTATTCATTTTTGTCAAATAAATTAGTCTTCTTATTTTTTATTTATTAATGAAACATTTCACATTATATAATTTTGTAGTTCAATTTAACATATATCAATCTTATTGTATACATATATACAGACAAACATTAATTTCACACATACATTTATTTAATTAATGAAACCCAATATAGAAACACAAAAAAAAACTGATGAGACACTCCACTCTGACAGGACGAATCCTAGTGTTTCCTAGTGTTTGGAGTTCTAAATCAGTACTATGTGTGGTGGCTCTTTCCTGGTGAGTTAGTGAATGTGATACCATCTAAGAGCCCTCCACCATTAGGGATTTCCTGCTTTTTAGTGGGCAATCCTTCAGTTTCTTTTGGTTTGGTATCTATTTTCCAAAACTAATGATTTCCTCACCTAGACCTTTGGAAGAAATTTTTTCACATTATCCCCTTCATGTTCCACCCGACATCAGGGATGATGATCCAAATTCATGATGGTAGATATTATGGTTATCATAAAAGGAAAAATCAATTATCATCACTATTATTGGCAGTGATGCAATCTTATTAAAAATAATTGATCACTTAACAGTGGGGAAGCATTTTACCCATCATCCATTTAACCTCAATGAATTAATGAACACACAACAAAATAAATAGATATTTAATATGGAGTATAAATAATGGAAATGAAATAGAGGATTTTGATCTTTTAAATTTTTTAATAACATCGATAAATGGAGGGTTCCACAAGGCAGACCATGGAACATTGTTAACCCCAATATCCAGTTGGATAATATTAATAAAGAATTGATTATTTTGAATATTTACTTAATTAAATCTCCATCATAGATTCATCTAATTGAGATCCATTTTCATTTATGAATATAATTCATCTTGATGGATATAAGATGTTAGATAAGAGAATTTATTTACTGGTATATTTATGATATCAAGAATTGGGGCCCTTATATCCATGTAACGGTGATGGTGGAGGTAGCATAACCACTTGTGAGAGGTATTTTCCTTAATATTGATAGATTAAACATATTTATATCCTTCGAGTATGTGAATATTCATACATTTTGTTTCATTTGCAGATGCCTAGTCCATTTAGAGAAGGATTTCAACATAATGGTGGCTAATAAAGAAGGCGATTTTTTCATTAAATATGTGTCATGGTTGAGGGAAAAAATTATTCTATATTCAAATAAAAAAATGTTTTGAGATAAACTACCGAAACTATTGATCTCTCATTAAACACATGCAAAGGATTACGTGATCATGTTAGCTCTACCAATTATATTATTAGTTGTTGTTGGAAATCTAGAGATGATGAAACACATGAGGCCTGGCTCTAATGAAATCCATTATGTTTCATTAATTTGTTATATATTTTATTATGTTTAGGGTCATATCATTGTCACTCCCAATCGAACTCCTCCTTAAATTTCCATCAAGAATTCTGACACTACTCCCACCCAAATGTTGATGTGTTTGGACAACCCTGGGTAGGGTTCTCCCATTGTTTTTGTCCAACTTACCTAACCAATATATCACCAAATGGTTCTTATGATTTCATTCCATTGGTCTTTAAAAATAATAAACTATGGAGGAGGTTACATTGATCAATATTTGAACTTGACTCTTATTTTAATGAATACTATAGTGAATAATTGATCCTCACAGTCTCTTACCAAGAATGATCATCATAAAAAGTGTTTCAAGGCTTGTGGTGGGGGTTGTCCGATAACGATGTATAGGTGGAGGATTGGAAAAAACAGTCCCACCTAACCCAATTAAAATATTATACCAAAAATTCTATTGTATTATAAATCCATACAAAATTCAGGTGCTACATTTCTTAAGTGAATAACATTTTCCCGACTTGGGTTTTTTTGTCCAAAACCATTGTACAAAGCAAGGACATGATATGAATTTCATTGAAGGTGGGATTTAATTGTTGTCACCTTGTTTCAAAGAATTAGAATTCTTGTAGAATCTGTCTCATTTGGAAATAGGTTTTTTATGTTAGGATTAAATTTTTTTCTAATAAAAATATTTTTATATGAATCCTACAGTAGGATTCTAATGAATGGTGGTTTTATAGGTATTAATGTATTTTATAGTCAAGGGGAAATTTTTTTATCTTGTGAGATATAGAAATTTTTTCTTGTAGGCATCCTAGGCCCCCTATTAATTTATGTAGGATTTAAGAAAATAATATACCTAGAGGTTAAGAGAGGGGTGATATTATATCTGGTAATTTGATGATTAAATTTTAGAGGTAGTGAATTTCGGGGGTCTTAGAGTTTTGAGATACGATGGCATCCATTTCACATTGTTCAGGGGGAAGTATGATTTCCCTGTTATAGTAGAACATCATGACATGTTTTTGGGAAATAGTTAGTGGATGAACGTTTTCAACATCTTCCAAGTCCCTTATCTCAATTCATCTTATTCATATCCCTATCAAATATTCCATAAATTATTTCTGTTGTCTATTCTTGTCCACTATGATATGTTTCTAATATTTTATGGTCTAAAGATCAATGATAAATAGTGTCGAAATGCTTTTTATTCAAAATAAGATACAAATTGATCTGAGGTTCATTTAATGTTAATCCAGGTGTCATCAATGATGAATTACTAGAGTGGAATGAAACTCTATAATTTAGAATCTACCAATGATCATATTAAAAGAAGATTAAATATTATTTATTCCATACCTCTTAATGATCCCATTTTTTTCATGATTTCCAGGCTTGAATAAAAACAATTCTTAGACCTATATAATATGGGGTGATTGTGGTTCATTCAGGTTCACGAATCCCACATTTTAGAATTAAATATGATTCCATAATATTTTCATCAGAATAAATCTTGTAAATGTTAGGTGAATCATATCTTCCATCTGAAAATTTATAATGGAAGAGATATTTTTAATGAGGTAGATATTCATGATTATAACATTCAAATTTTTCATGAAGATTACACAGATCGAGACTCATCCATTCCACTTATATACTTTTAAATATCTTATATTATATGAATATCAACATTGTAATGGACATCATAGAAAACAAAATTTATGTATCATTGAAGAAAATTCACTACACGACTACACCTAGTCCAGATGGTTTTCACACTCTCTTCATTAAAATTTTCTACAATATTGGTGGCTTATATGTCAAATGTATGAGGAAAATATGTTGAATGGAGATGTTAATATTGGACCTGTCAATGTTAAAATGTTAACTATATTCCCATTGGTGAGAAAATGCAACTTGTTCTTAAATTTAAGAACATAAATTTATGAAATGTTTCCTAAATTGTTTTTTCCACGATGTTTTCTGATTAATAAAAATGATATGTGCTGGAAAATGTGGAATAATGGCTTTGATTATTGAAATGTCTAAGGCCTCTGACATACATGATTAGTCTTTACACCATTGGGTTATGTGTAATATGGGTCTCAGTTATATATTATTTTACATGTTCCTAATTGTATTCAACTATTATTTGGTATCTATATTAATGGTGGATTTTTCATAGATTTTTAGTATAACTAGGGATCTTCTAAAGGGTGTGAAATGATGGAAGATTGGTTTAGATCATTGGTATAGTCGATGATTGTGGAAATGAAAAGACAGTTCCGGGAAATTAACTCACCCATACACCTCGACATGTATTTATCACTCCGCATCCTCCAACATATGCTCTAGATTGTCCAACATCTAATTATCATATTTCTACACCTCCTACATGACTTATTCTCTTTTATTATTATTTATATAATAAGGATCCCCAACATGGTATTATTTTATATACCCTTAAATACTATATTGGAGATACCATTCATCCTTAACAGATAGTGATAGTAAATATTAAGGTAACATTACATGATATTTTAAATATATTAGAAAATATTGGAATTCATAAATATGTGGTCAGTATATATGGAAAAAAATTCAACCATTTTTAGATATTCCATCTATACGTTTTTGATAAATTACCATTGAGGTGTGTATATATTATATAATTTGTTTCAAATTGGTATATTTATCATTTTTTCATAGTACTACATTAATGAAAAATACATACTCTAAATAAAACATTATATACTGGATACTATGACATTAGACACAACTTCTTCTACTCATGGTAGACAATCAAAATATAAATTTTTTTATGGTTGTTTGTAAAAACCCAATGGAAGATGACATTTGTGGCCTTGTAATTAATTTGTTGAATGTTAAAAGAGATATAATGGATATTGTATTTAGAGATGAGTTTAAAATCAACATGGTCACACTTTAGTCCATGTATGTTGATTATCATACAACTTTTATTTATTTTATTTTATTGAAACATTATACTTATGTTTATATTTTATTAGGTATCATTGTAATAGTTTATGTGAGATTATATGACCTGAGTATACTGATATATAGAACTAAAATTTATTTTACATTTATTGAGGAAAATTACTCATGCCGAAATAATATCCCTTATGGAAAAATGGATTGAAAAGAATTCAATAATTCAGTGCAGGATGCTTTCATATCCTCAAGAGAATGAAACATATTTGTTATAATGTTTTTTATATCACTAAAGAATAACCATTTATATTATATTTATTATTTGTGGGAATTGTATTTTTAGTGTTATTAATAGATATGTCACCTTACTATCTATGATCTAACCATAGTGAAGTGAGAGAAAACATTTAAAATGTATTGGAAACATATGTTTTTATCTTTGAATACTTTTATATATTATAATTGAATTTAAATTTATTTCATATAAATTATTTTATAATAAAGAAAATAATTTCATTATAAAGAAAACCAGAAAAAATGAAAAAGATTAATATGTTAAAGAAAATGTGAATTTGAATTTACAATCACTGCATTTTGTCAATAACAACATAAAATGATATTTTTAATGGAATGTTTCTTCTAAAAAAATTTTCAAAAAAGGGAGTAAATCAATATGGATACTACATTATATGATTTATGTTCGAAAAATTTCAAATGGTAGACAGTCAATGTTTCAAAAGGATAAATTTCATTATATATATTTCTTTTAATTTTTTATTAAATTTAATAAAAATATATTTTAAATAGTATCATTTAAGTTTAATTAATTTTTATGAAGCATTTCCTAATTCTATAAAGGATTTAATACACATAAAAATTAAACTGGTCAATTATTTTAAGGGTCTGGTTGTGTTTTATATTATTTTTACTATATATTTTAATGATTAATGTACAAAATTTATATATTATTATTTTATTTGGTGAATTGTTTATGTTTTTTCTATGATTTTTTACTGTTGGGGATGGTATTTGTTGAATTTTATAAACAAATGTTCATTTTTTTCAAAAATAAGGTGAATGCTAATTTTTTCACTGTAAATTTGTATATAATCAATGTGGAAATATTTTATTCTAATTAATCATATTGATTTTCTCATAAATTACATGAAAAAAGATAATTTATCATATTTGTTTGATTTATAAAAAATTACATGATAAAGGGTGGAACACATCAATTATTATATAAACAACATGGTAAAAAAATTGTTTTTTGGTGGTTACTTAACACGTCATTTTTTAAATAACAAATTTGGTGAATCATTTATCACATCGATTTTCATCAAAACATTTATGATAGTCTATTTTCTATGCCTATTATTTCAAAAATTATGTGGTAAAAATAGACAAAAAATTAATTTTAGTTTCATTTTTATTATTAGGTTTTTTAAAATGATTCTAAAATATAATACAATATACTTTATCATGTCATTTATCGGAAAACCATCTTTACAAATCCAGAGTAACTTTTTTTTTTATAAAAAATACAACATTTCAAATCATTTACCACACCAATTTTTCTTAATAGATGTAATAAAACTCGTCAATATTTGGTATTTATATTGTTAATTATTTTTAACCATAGTTGAAAATTTATTTACAACATCTCCTATAATAAGGTCACAGGGTAACAATCTTAAAAAATTAAATTCTAAAACTCCCTTTTTGAATAGTGATTGTGTGATCGGTATGACTGAATATATGTTTTCATAGTTTAAAAATGTATTCTTAGTTAAAAAATCTGGTCACTTGATGAAAAGGTTTTAATAATATTATAATTATATGGATATTTTAGGATAAATATCCATATATAATTGGTTAGGTGTATGTATATGTCACTAGTCAATAGGATACACAATACATTTCGTTTTTATAAATGTGAATGTTTTTATTTGAAATCAATTTTATAAAACCTATTTCCAAACATTAGAAAATGAACTCATATTGTCTTGATTCATTTGGATAATGATTTGTAAATAATCTATGACATGATGGAATGATATACATATAAATATGACACATAGTATATCAAGTATGATATGTAGTGTATTCTATGAGTTAAAAAGTGTCAGTTTATTAATGAATTAGTCTATATTTATGTTTATTTTATTCCAATACAGTATAACCATTGTAAGTTATTTTTATAGAGGTACACTATTTTCCCCGAATTTGGGTGGATTTTTTTGGAAAATAGAAGCACAATCATACTCTTTTGAAACAAGATTAACGTTTAAAGACAACTACACATTAATGTAATTTAATTTATTAACATTTTTGACAAAATATTCACATTAATGTAATTTTACAAACCATTTATGTATTTTTTTAATTGTAGTGTTTCCTTATAATAGATCTCACTTTCAAAAGTGATGGAAACTGGCTTTATCAGTGATAAGATACCACTGTTTTAAGACCCACCCATTATCTATTCTAAAAAAGTGTTGATAAAGGGTTCTTATATCTACACTAAAATAAAATCACTAATAAAGGCGCCCTTTATCATTAATTTTTACTTAGAACAGATAAAGGCTCCCTTAACATATTAAATTAAAAAAATTACGAAATCACCTCCCAGTTAACCTGTTATATCTATCACACACTCCCCATTGTTAGCACTCACAGTATAAGGACTCAACCATATACATTACATTATATCGAGTTAAACCACGAAATCACATTATGGATATTTTTTGTATTATAACATTAGAGAATTAATCAACAACTATTACATAAAGAACTCATATATACATTGTGGAAACTTCATATTGTATCAATTTCATTAATAATAGAAAAAAACTTAAAAATAAACATGGTTTCTTTTCATGTTAAATCATCATAAATTTTCCTTGATTCTATACTTTACTCTATTATTCTTTAAATACTGTAAAAAAACTATCAATGACATGGAATGAGAAGAAAATTATATGTAAGGGTCATAAAAATAATGAAAACCCATTATTTTAGTTAATACCTAATACCCCATTCAATGTTCTTTGAGTGGATGAAACAAAACATGTACAGATGAAAAAAAAACACATATTTTTTAATCATTTAAAAACACTATAACTAATAGAAATAAATTAAAACTATATTAGGTGACTTATATCATCATATATATAAAACCATTATGCACATATACCTATTGGAATAACCATATTTTTGACTTCCAAATTGGAGATCTATAATGGGGATCACTCTTCGTATAAGCTATATCAGGCTCACCTGTGATCTATAATGGTGTTGAACCCATTGTATATGCGTTTTCCAAATCACACCTGAGATATAATGGGTCTCAACCCTTTGTATAAGAAATATTAGGCTCACCCATTTCATATAATTCTCTTGAATCATTTCATTAAAAAACACTTTCATCAGAAAACCCCTTTTTGAAATCATATTCTAATTCTATATGAAAAAAAATATGTAGAAAAATACTATTTTCATTTATGAACCCATTTTCAAAACCAAGATACCAATATAAATGAAAAAAGGGATTCTATGTCATTTTTCCATAAATTATTTTTTATATAGGAATCCAAATATCAAATAATGGTTATGGTGGTGGAGAAGTCGATGTTTCTTTATATGTTAAAAAGACGTTTTTTGTCTCATTTTGTAAATAAAGTAAAATGCATTGTAAAAAATTATTAATTGTGAAAAAATGTAATGAAATTCATGAGTGACATAGAATTTATTGAATATTACTTTTTTACCTCTATAAATAAATTGATAATTTAATATATTGAAGAAAAAGATTTCATATTTAAATCATTAAATTTTAAAGGTTTCCCATACCACTTTGAACATTTATATATTACTCTCCATGATTTATTATATAACAATAGTATAGATTAAATAAGGATATGAAATTTCATAGTGGATTTATATTCACATTTTAATTAAATAAAGATAGATATTATCATGAAATTATTCAATGAAAGGATATTGTGACGAAGTCCCTTACATTGAGCCCAACATGTCTCGTTCGTTATCAAATTTCCTCTAAATCGAATAAGTCCTTTTATTTTGTGACCGAATTTTTTCTTGAATTTATTTATTCCCATGTTATAGTTTATATAAGAAAGGTAGGGATGTTTGGATCTTATTTGATAATATGTTTGTAATGATAAGGGTATTGATAGGTGTGAGAAAGTACGTAGAGGAGATGGCCATTTATAATAGGGAGTATGGCCAATTTAGGAATGTTGGGAAATATTATTTTATTGTAAATTGATTTTAGAATTATAACAGTCCAAAAGTGTAATTTTTCTAGGCTAATATGAGGATAGGTAGAAATAATCTCAACCAATAGGGTTTAGACATGTTTATGTCCTAAAATTAACCTTATATTTCAGCTTTAACCATTAGTTAAAAACATTATCTCTTATCATGTCTTCTTGTATTTTCATAATATATGGTTACTATAGTTCCTATAAAATTTGAATATAACAAAATTTGGATATCTAATGAAATTATTGACATTATATAATTCTTTTTTCAGAATTTTTTTTTAGGAATTTTTATATCATTTAATTAAATATTATTTTTTTTAAAACTCAAATATGTCAATTTGGATAATATTTAGTAATTGATTTGTGTTAAAGTAATAATAAATTGATTTCTTTTTAAAAGGAATTAAATAATCTAGAACATGTCAATTTCATCCAAAAAATTCGTGGATGGAATAAAAATGATAAAATTGCCTTTATTTTAATATTTATATTATCATTTATATGAATGTTTCATTAATAAGGTAATCCCAGAATCGTCATTGCCTCATAAAAAATGATTTATTTAATGTATAAAAATTATAAATAAAATACCACTATGTATGAAATTTTTTTATATTTCTAATAACTATTTATAGTCAAATATATCATTTATATAAACCAAATTAAAATTGGTTGAGTTAGAAGATACATGTTTATGTTATATTTCCCTTTTTTTAAATAAATATTATAAAAGGTCATTATTTTACCAAACTGGTTTCAAGGAGTCCTAAAATCAACCCAAGGATTACCATAGACATCCATATCTCATCCAATATTATTTGGAAACGTGTTACGGTAATTTTATATAATTATCATGTTATTATTTTCCCTTATTTAGCTTATTTAAACTTTAACTATGGAATATGAAAATAGTTTAGAAGTTATTATTCATAATGTCCAAAAACAAAAGGTACCTATTTCCAAATTTTGTACCTTATTATTTGAAATATGGATTCATTTTTTAAAAATTCAATAAATTGAAGTTGTAGTAATTAATTTAAAATTAATTCTCGTTGTCAAAACTAGAAACCCTGTTTTGAAGAAGTAAAAAACTATAAAAATATTGGCATGGGTTTATGACCAATTTAAAAGTAAAATTTCATACATTGAACATAATTGTATTGAATTATAAAAACATAATCTAGTAAAACTTTAAAACCAAATTAAAAAAAATCTATCTATATAAAGGATTTTGATGAATAGGCAGTTTTGAACTAAAATGCAGAATTTTTCACAGTTCATAAAAATTTATTTTATCAGAAAAATACCAAAATTTCAACTGAAGTAAAATTTGATGTCCCTATTCAAAATTATAATTATATTTTATCATATATATCATATTAATGTGAAAAACCCTTTTTTAAAAAGGTTTCTCCATCAAAAGGCAGTAAAACAAATTTTCAAAAATATTATTGTATTTTATGCTTATAATTGGATTCAATGTTTTTTAAGGCTCTAAAATTCATTGGTAAAATTTAAAAAAATGGAATAATATGTAAAAAATAATATATTTACTTTTTTTCATTCCCCCAAATACAACAGTTAGCTGTTAACTACCGTATAAAATAATAATATTATTTTTGTATTATTTTTTAGTATATCTCAGTATTGTATGAAACATAATATTTTGGAGAAACCCATTGTTGCTTGTGGGGTATGATACCATACATAGTGTCCAATTTAAACAAAAATTAATATTAAATTCAAGAATATTAAGATATATTAAAATTTATTATTCAATAAGTACATGGGAGGTAACACACATTTCCCTTTTTTCAACACTTTATATTTCCCAGCTTACTAGTCACACTGACACACTCCTGGAATAAATCTCAACCCCACCCATGTAAAATTGGAACACCTTCACCATTACCTTGATATTATTTTACTGTATATTGGATGATATAGATATTTAATTATATATTATTATGTAAATACTTTTAATTCATATAAATATATATATATATATTTTTTAAATACATATATAAAATATAAGTTTCTCTGTGTATAATATCACACCCTTACCCATTGGCATGGGAAGAGCCGGGTATGCTACTATGCCTTTGGTAACAACCCAAAGACACCAATGGATAATAATACCATCTAAGGGATTCATAAAAAAATTAATTAAGGACCTTCCTTTTGAAAATAAAATAACTAAACTAGATAATAATAACAATATATACACTATGATGCATGTGCGAAACCAAATATAGCTCCAAGTAAGGAAAACCAAAACAATATATATCAGAGTGTAATACAAAAACCAAGGACATTGAAACCCAAATACATGGATGAAAAATACAAAAAAACTACCCAACTACTCCTAGTTCAAACTCCACGCGCCCAACCCAATGAATCAAAATGAATCACTAAAGAATAGGGATACATTAACATGAAATGTGTCTTGAAATATCACATCTGCAAAAGTACCAACATTCCAAGGCATGGGGTTAGTATAAAACTCAGTAGGATTAACCCCAATGAATTCAAAAAACACTCCACATAGATAAAATGTGCTATCACGTTAATATAAAACATTTAAAATAATGTATAGCAGTTTATATCAAATCCAAAACCATGTTGTAAGAAATATCATTTTTCAATGGAAATTAATAAAAATTATTAAAACTATTTCTCAAATAATATTTTATAATACTAATTCCACACATCTAAACATCAACACATTCATGCATAGGTGACAGTTCTATACTCATGAGGGATCATTGGTCGATCTACCATGTCATCAAAAGATAACCATTATCAAGTACACCGATGGATCATGCACCTTCCATAGGGTCACATTAATGAAAATGAACTCACACTAACCACATATACCAAAAACAATTCCAAAAAAATAATGATAATCCATTTCAAGAAAACATTAAATTATTGAAGAAATATCCACAAAATATTTTTCATGAATCAAAGCTATAGTATATTTTAAAATCTAATTTTTTAAATAATAAAAAAATGAACATTTCATAAACAAACCTATTTCCAAAACATAAGAAAACCATCACTAATGTGTCTTCCATCGAATCACACAACAATTTAACAATTCAATTCACGAAATAAATTAATTTGAAACTACAAATTTATGTTATACTCAATAGGATTTGAGAGAAAATACACATACATCTCAAACATAGGAAAAAATAATGTATGGTCCAACAACATTAAAAACACGGCATGAATCTCCTAGAACCGACCATAGATCTTGTTCCCTTAAACCAAAACAACCACATATCATCATGATTAAAATCATAATACATGTATTTATTCTCACACGATGAGGTCCAAGACTCAAAGAGTGAGAAGAAAAAGAAGCTGAAAGGAAATGATCAAGAATGAGAACATACTGATGAATTTGGGCATTCAACACACATAGCATCACCAACTATTAACTCATGGGATGAATGGAATTGTATCCATAACCTTGTAAGGGAAATAAATTCAAGATATGACATGTTTAGAGAGGAAGATTATGCATTATGGTGGTAAAATGAGTATGATCCTCAATTTTTAGATCAAAAAATTCATGGTTTAAAGTTAGGGATCATGGTAAGGAAATTATTGTCCTAATCGTTCATGTGTCCCCTCTTATAAACCCACCTTACACGGATGGCTCACATGTTAAGAAAACAAGTTATGAACATCCTATTCCTCAATTTTTATCCATTTATAGTTTCTCTTGGGCAGTTTCATGCTTTTTCTAAACCAAACACCTAACTATGGGCTAACCCATTGGCCACTGTTTCACATGCACATTTTTTGGAGGTGTTTCACTATTTCTACTAAGCATGTAAATACCATGAACCTATATAAATGGATCAATACCTTTATGAAACTTCCCCAATCCAAATTATACATAACCCAAAAATTATATTGCCTCAATATACACGAATAGAGGGCTATCCACCTAAATCCTATGGTAATAAATTATCCAAACCATTAGTCATTCCATCAATGAAATGGAGAAAAAAACCATTGTACCAAAAGATTTTGGTCCATTTCTTGGAAATTTACTTCTTTCGTTCCCATGATTATAACATAATGAAACTTTGTTTCTATAAAACTCACACAATACTAATTATTTTCCCATGCATGAAATTCTCTAGTCTTTCCACAATTTTTATCAGCGCAAAATTAAACAACGCATCTGACTCTAGGTCTATATGATCCCATAAAATCACATAGTTAGGATCACATTTATAATTCATCAATTGAGACACATGAATCAAATAATGCACTGAATTGAACGTTGGAGAAAATTCCAACTGATATTCCACCTCACCAATTCGTTCAAGAATCTATGAAGGGTTATGTTGCAAGGAGATAAATTTCTATCCATCCCAAAATGATGATTCTTAATCCCTGATTACATTATAAAAAACACATTATCACTCAACTCAAATGAAAATGACATTAGATGATTGTGTAAATATGATTTTTAAAGACTCTAAGTCATTTCCAACATATTTATGATCATCTATATCTTTTTTCTTGTATATTCTATTAGGATTCTTCCAACTAGTGAAGTCTCACCTATTTCCACATAACCATGTTAAGAACGGTAAGGATTCCTAAACAATGATTCGATACGTTCCATATGTATCAAGGAATGATAATTTTTGTTATATGAGATTTACAATAACAATATGTTTCCTCCCATGAGGCACCAAAATGCATCACATGTGACCTAAGTTTGTCATCCAATGTTTGTGTCATCCTTTTGGATTGTCCCTTAATTGGAGGGTGATATTTCATGCTAATAGTCAATTGAGTATTGATGAATTTCTTTATGTATTTCAAAAAGGATATGTAAATCTGAGATCTCTATCTAATACAATAGAAATTAGTTCAACATGACTTTTTACCACTTCTCATATATAGATTTTTGACATTCCTTGCACTTTTTTAGATTCATGAATATAGATGGAATGAGATGAATTGATTAACCAATCCACTACCACCAATATAGAATCATGTTTAAGAAATATTGATGGAATACCTGTTATAAAATCCATAGCCATCTACTCTCATTTCTTGCTGATATTTGATAAATACTGCATCACTCACACTGATAGTTGTGATCTACCATAACCTTCTAAAAGGTGAGGAATCTCATGATAATGTAAAAAAATTTAATATTTATTCCATGCCACGAAAAGTTTTCTTTTAAATTATATACATTTTTCTATATATAGGAATGAGAAACCCATCTATAATAGTTATAGGACACAAATCTGTCTTCTGAGTTTGGATTCTAATATCTTGATCCATCCATGGAGCTATATAATTAATTTCAATGTTTACCCACTTTTTTGGCATCGATATTTAGGAATACCCCATTGTAGATCATATTCATTAATAACATTGTATTTTGGGTATTATTTTCCACCACCTCAGCCTCCAATAATGGTTCAACATCACATCCAAGGTCATGGGAGATGAAATTATCACCCTCATTCACTCCCAACTAGACACCAGCATCCCCAAAATACATGGAAGATTTTAAAACCGACACATTATTAGTGATTAAACCACCTATAAGTATATTTTATCTTCAATGGTTTCTGAACTAGATCCATAAATGGACCCCTCTTTCATACATGTAATCATTTTGTGAGTGTTTCTAGGGTTTTTTAATGCTTATTTGTGCACAACTATGAAACTTGGGGTTATCATGTAGATGATATACTGACTGTTTTATGATGTTTGAGTTGTGGTTGGTGCGATAGAAGATCTATCTTTGATGGTGATGAGAATGGAGGTGGTAGAATAAGAGACAGTGGGAAAGAATAGTCAGAGTTGTGTGTGGTGGTTTTGGACTAAATGGGATAATGTGTTTACAGAGTTGGATATGCCTTGATCCCACGCCATCAATTATGGCCACATATACAAGTTTCTGAACACCTTGAGCAGTTTCTAAATCGACCAATTTAGGGTGCCCCATAATTAATATGGGGTTTCTTGAGTCGGTGTTTTTTTAAAATTTTATTTGAAGTACCCATTGTTCCAAACAATCAAATATTGACATCATTGTTTTGTTTTTTTCATGGATTATGATCTCCAACTAAAATAAGGAACCATGTGATGTGATATGTTTTTATTTCATTGACTTTACATATTGATAATAAGGATATCGTAATATGAAAATGGTGAATCAAGATCCAAATAGATTATAAATATAAGTGTGTGATCAAATAATCAGAAAATTTTGATCGATTACTCAAATGATCCAATTTTTCATATAAAATGTGATAGTACGCTGGTGTAAAAAGAATAAAGTCCTTAAGTGGAATTAATGAGCATATTAGTCCATAAATTCTGTTTCCCTAGGTCAATTAAGTGATCATATGGGGTGTATGATTAGTTCTCATTATTATTCACTAATCTCAAATAAATGGAATGGAAAGGGAAAAACATTAATGAAAATTATGGGTTTATTTAACAATGAATATATCTCTCCAATGCAAGATTCTACTTTATTACCCTAAAAAATAATGACAATAGGGGAGTAGTAAATAGAATATTTATAAAAAAATTATAAATAGTGACACATTATTGAATATTTTTATCATCAGAAAATTATTTATTTTATAGTCCATTAAATGAAATTAATAAAAGGTTCCAAAACAATAGATTTTGGATTTATTAGCACTATAAATGGCCTATATTAAAGTAAAAAAATGTGATTAAATTGTAATGTCATCAAAATCTATCATCTTTTATCAACACTAAAAATAGAACACATAAAAATCTATTTATTAAATTTATTTTTGCACTTACAAAATGAGACCTTTATCAATAATTTTTTAGCACTGATAAATGGATATTTTTCAGTGTTTTTAGTGGTGATAAAATCCCACTTGAAATAGGGTACAATTATAATTTACCACACACTCTAGGGAAATATATAAAATTTCATTTCAATTAAATTCGCATCTTAATTCAACCAAAAAAAACATTCAACAATGATTAAAAAAATTAAAAAAATTGGTATATATTATTATTATTTTACATAAAATTTATTAAAAACATAAATAAACTTCAAAATGTTGTTCGATTCAATTTGGTTCCTCTTCCAAAAGAGTTTGATCATACTAAAATTAGCTAAAAACCATCTTAGAACAAAAAAAATCAATTATCTATGTGAAAAAAGATAATGTTCGTAAAAATATGAAGAGATAATTTAAACATAAATATGGTTCTATATATTAATAAAATATAAATTTTACACTAAAAGCAAGACCATTGATTCCAGTCAATTACATAGTTTGTCAAATTGATGTAAGACTAATTTTTACATGTCACAAATAGCTAATGGATAACAACCCTAAATAATCAATACAATATAAGTGTGTTTTATTGGTTTTTATTATGTAGGACATGTTTTGATCAAATATATCACTTTTTAGGAAAGCATCCACTTCCAGTCATAATGGACACCCTACAAGTCATATAGACCCATTGTTGATTCATGAAAATGAAATATGAGTTATACGTAATTTTACAAAAGTATCAAGGATACTTGAGTGTTTTTTAATTTATTTTTTAACAAGTGATTCATGTTTTGAATTAATATTTTACTTTAAAACTATGAATGATCAAATTTATTCATACCTGGATGACTATGTGTATGATTTAGGTAAAACTTATCCCAACATTTCATAAATGGATAATGGATCAAAATCTTTATGTATCAATACATCCTAAGCATGTTTTCTATCAAAATTTATAAATTGGGTTTTCATTTTGGTTTTTGTGTGTTTTAAAATTTCCTTCCATTAAATTTTATTGCTAGAGAGGTTGTAAATAGTTTTTTCATGACAGTTATTTTTAAATGACATTATAAAGTGTTTTAAATGTTGGTTTTAAAAAACTATTGCAGAAACATGCCTAGAAATACAAAATGTCATAAGATACCTTCAATATATTCATTTTTACCTGGATGGTAAATATCCCCTTTAATTAAATTGAATGTTTCTATTACATAATGTTTTGACAATAATCATATTTGATTTATATATACTTCTAAGCATTTTGTAACACAATTAATTTCCCATTTTAAGAATATCCCAACAACACATTGATTACATGGAGAGTCTAAGACAAACTAGTTTTGATCACATGGATATTATATGAAAATCCACTATTAGGTATTTTATAGTTCCTTGGGGATTTGTTTATAACTCTAAATATATTCCCATTTATTGTATTTCTAATTATGCATTCAACCGATCTTTAGTCGTTACATTAATATATAACAATGTTTCAATCAAATAGAATAAAATATTATTCTCTACATGCATGAAATCAATTTTGTGATTAATCTCAAGATATCTAAAATATGGAATATAAAATAATATTGATCAATTATTACAAATAATTCTATTATTAAAATATTTTTTTATATTTCTAAATGAGATGTTAATGTTTTTCACCCATTCAAAATATTTATTAGTGGACAAAGGATTTGGGGATATTTCATATTACTTTGAGGTATAAATGTTATTTTCTAATATTAAATAAGTTTTATCCATAAGAAAAAAAATATAATGAACGAAATATATTATATTTCTCTAATGTTTTAGTTGATAATATGAATCCTTTTTCTCACAAATCAGACAAGATTTGGGCCCCTAAACACTATATCTAGAAAAATGTCCCAATCAGCGGAAGTTATTAATAATTAAAAAAATAATTGAGTGTTGGTGAGAATTTTCCATTTTATAATAATAATACATTATAATATATTCGCCAAAAAAATATTCAATTCACCAATTAATGGTGATAAGAAAACATCAATATAATGTCTTGGCTGTTTTTTGTGCAAATTTCACTATAATCCACACGATATATTTCCACCTTATAAAAATTAAGGAAATAAGTTGTATATTTCAAATAAAATATTGTTATGGTCTATTATTTTTAATATTTCATTGATTTGGATTAATTCCATCTATGCATTTTCCATATCTAATATTTCTAATATCATCTCCGATTATAGGAAACAATTGATGAATTTTCTTCTAATGTGAAAAATTAGATTGATTATGTAACTTTCCATCACAAATACTCTCATATACATTCCATATTAACCATTTTGAATCATTTAAAATTCCAAATATGCATTTCAGATAATAAATTTTAGGAAGATACCCAATTTCCTTGGTAGGAGTGTTTGTAACGATTACAATAGCATGTGATTTATCATTAAACATATACATTGATGTTGCACATTTACGACAAAATTATAGACTATTGTTTTCCTTCATATATAAAAAATAATATTTTGGACATTCATGTATCTTATTGGACCGAAAACCAATCCGACATAATATTTTCATCACATTATAATGTGAATAAGAATAATCATTGTCTTTAGGATGCATGTCTTTGAACAGTTGTAGAATCATTTTAAAACTCATGTCACACAATACATTAATCACATTCATGTCAATCAATTCTAACACCCTTGCTAAAACAAAAAATTCAATTAAACATGGACATAATGGTTCATTATCATCATCATAATGAAACATAATTTTTTATTCATTTTGGATTTTTTTTCTAAATCAATATTACAAATCATTTCATCAAATAGATATGACATATCATCTTAAAAATCACCATCCTTAATAGATTATGAATTTTTTCCCATTTCTAAATCCCTAATAGAATGGATCTAACATTGATTAAAACCATGAATTATTAAAATATATTTAATTTCTCTTCTTTTCAAGATTTTTAAATTTAAAAATTTCAAGAAGGGACTTTAAAATAGGTTGTTTTTTTGCTACATTTCATTTAGAAAATACCAAAAAACATAACATCCTTACTTATATTAATCACCTTTTCATAGATTAGTATTTCATATTCAACTCATTATTTTCTATAAAAAATTCACTAATTTAAAAAATGTTATGTATAAAATGAAAAAAAAATTGAAATTTACTTTAACAAATAAAAAAAATATCATTACTTTTGTGACAATTAGAAGAATGAAAACAGATTTGATAAACAAGGGTTTCAGGCTAACATATTAAATTATCATTCATTCCAAAAAAATCATCCATTAATCAGTATTATCATATAAATATATATGATTAATACTTCATATCAAAACTCTATAATACACTATAATATCGAAACACCCCTTTAGAATATTTATATAAGCCTATATTACGAACACATTAAGATGTAAATTAACATTTTTTATAAGATGAATTAATAAAATAATAATTTAATAAAACCATTATCTAAAAAACACATGGAAATTAAAATATACCTCATATAAATTAATAATATGAAATGTAAATAAAAATTGTCTGGAGTTGAAAAATATGAATGGTAATACAGACCGTTAATGAAAACTAGAAAAAAACATTCATTAATTAAAACACAACATATAAGTATGAAAAATAGAAAAAAAATATATATATATATATGGGGGGATTAATAAAAATTTGATGATAATGGATATAGGTAAAAGATAGAGAGAAAGAAGCAGTATGCAATATCTGAGGACAAGCAATTGTGGTAAGGCAAAATAAATGAGAATCGAGGCCACCAGATGAAACAATGAAGTGTTAAGGTTCCATGTGTGAGATAAAAGAGACGAATGTAATGTGAAAGAATAAACCCAGAATGAGTCAACCTAATGTTTCATAATAATTATAATGGGTTATTAGATAGTTTTTTTAATAACTGATGTGATGGTTACATTTCTCACATCAGTTATCTAGTAACCCATGTGATAAATTACATCTGAATCACTGGTTATTATGTAACTGATTTTGAAAAAATAACACCACATGTTTTTCACAGTGGTTATTATATAATAAATGTGAGATATTTAATCTCCTTATATTAGTTTTGTAATAGTGTCTATTTTTAGTATGTGATGTGGGATTTGAACTAAATTCTCTTTTTAAAACAAAAAAACTCATAATTTTTATTTTATCGGGCACATCATGTGTTTGATTAACAAGTGTTCAATTCATAGATATCACAAATGACATATAGATATTTTTTAAATAATCTAGGTAATATGAGTGTGTTTTATTTTATTTAGTTAGTGACACACATTTAATCTAATATGTGAATTTATTGAATGAAAATGTGCACTAGGAAACATATCAAGAACACCGTGTGTCTAATTAACCTATAGTCAATTACTATATATAAAAAAATGAGGTATATACATATGTTTCTCTCTATATATAGAAATTATAACTGAGTTCACTCTTTTTTCTGTGGGTCTCACAATATTTTAACTAAAATGCCATTTTTAAACTAAAAAATGATCATCATGTAATATCAGAAGCACTATCTGTCAAATTAACATTTGGTAGATTCTTTCTAGTCACAAATTATTTATAAATTATTTTAATAAAATATCAAGACAATAAGATTTTGGATTATTTGTTTATAGTGATTAATTAAAATTTAAAACAAAAAGATCACTTTTATACTAAACACATACACTTTGAGACATACCAAGTGCATCATGTGTCTGATTTTCATGAGACTAATTTTTATATATCAAAATTTTCTATTGATTTTTTTCATAAAATATCAAGAAAATAAAAGTGTTTTTTCACAATATTTAGTGAGTCTTCCGTGTTTTGAACTATAATATCATTTATAAATAAAACCCAACACATTCTATCATACCGTCCACACAATGCGTTATATTTAAATTAAGATGGTTTATATGAATATTAATGATATTAAGATCATTATCCAAAATATTCATGAAAATATGAGAGATATTGATCTTTTATGTTTATGTGATGTGTTTTTTTATGTAAAATGTAACTTTTAAATAAAACACACACTTTCAATCATATTTTTCACAAAATGATTCAGATTGAGATTAGGATAATTCATACATATCAAAAATGAGTTACGAACCATTTTATTCAATTAAATATAAAATACATGTAGTATTTCTTTATTTTTTATGAGTCACTCATGTTTTATTACAAAATGTTACTTTTAATCTAAATTTTCACACATTATATCATACCAGGATATCCATGTGTTCGATTGAAATTTTACTTATTTCAATAAGCCTCAAATGTCATATTGATTGGTGTCCTAATGTATCTAGACAATGTAAGGCCCCGGTTTTGGAAAGGTTTATTTTTGTTGTGTTTTGAGTTGAACCCTTTTTTGGGGATTTAAATGTTTCCTAAAAGTGTGAGAAGCCTTAGGAGTGTTCCGGGGGCACGAGGCACAGAAGAAAGGAAATCTGGGCAAGACAGGACAGGGCGTGCGACATGCACATGGCCAGGTAAACCGTGCGTCCTGCCCAGGCTAAACCGTGCGACCTCTCCTCCTCCGGATAGAAGCATGCAAATGGTTTGGGCACGGTTTTCCATACCATGCAGATAAATCATGTGACCCCTCCTTTTCCGGGCAGTGGCATGCACACGGTTTGGGCATGGTTTCCCAAACTGTGTGGACAAACCGTGCGGGTACTTAATGTTCGGAAAAATTACAAGTTTTCCACTCTAGGCTTTTAAACCCCACTCGGGATTTTCCTCCTCTCCTCCCCTCTCAACCCTAGAGACAAACTTGGCCGACCCAAGCTTCCCAAGGGTGTTTCTCCTTCGATTCTCGACCTTTTAGAGTGTCGTTGGTTGCAGATCAAAGCTTCGCGTAAGGCTAATCTCATCCATGGTTCTTTTTTTGGTTTATGGTTTGTATCTTTTCTCCCTCTTGTTCTGATGCTCTAAAACCCTATCTTTTGGGTGAGTTTTAGGTTGAATCTCCAAGGGTTGGTTGGATCGAGGTCTAAGGACTCATTTGAGAGAGCGTTCAACTGTGATTTCGAGGTAGGTGGTATACAAAGCTATATCCAATGGTTATTTGGATATTTATGCATGTTTGGTTGTGTTCTTGATTTTCTTGGGTTATGTTTTGAATAACCTGGGAATGTTTGGTAATAGTGGTGTTTAAAATGTAAAATGGGAACCCTCAGGATCCCCGTGGGATGTGTTGCGATATACTTGACCTAATTGGGGTCATCCATGGGATGTGCCGGCTTTTCTTGGATTTAGGGATTGATATTAAACAAGTGACCTTGTGTAATGAATTGTAGATCCCTTGATAAATATATAGGCATGATTGGTTGAGCTTGGGATATATGTTTGGTGGTGCACCAAGACATGGAAATAACCTAAGGGTTAAAGTGGAATGAGTTAAATGGTTGATTCCTAGGAATGATGAATGGGTTAAAAGGGTTAACGCGTGAACCAATTAAAGACCATAATGGGATATATTATGGGTTTAATGTTGAATGCTTAGTGAGATAAGAATAACGCATGGGAATTGGGTGAATGGTTAAATAATGTGAAATGGTAATGTGTTAGTAGGTTAAGGCATGATGTGGATTCCAATGTGGGTTGTTGTGAATAGTGTTTGCTGAAGGGAAATGGTATGGATGGTTGATGGTTACCTATATATGAGCATGTGCATATGGCTTCGTAGAGTGGGGTATGACATGAGGATCTACGCCCATGGGTCGAGTGAAGACTGAGGTTCTAAACTCCACCCTAAATACATGGGTTAGGAATAGGGACTAAGGATCAATTCTTCTAACAGTTGCATCCACCCGGACTGAGGCTTCGAGGTGAGGTTATGGTTTCTTTGAGGGGTTAGTCCTATTGAGATAGGATAACGATGTGTTTACCTCTTGCATGTGACTATTATCTTTATACCCATGTAACATAATGATTGTGATTAACATATGGAAGTGTGATGAAATGGTAAGTGATGATAATTGGTAATAAATGAATGGTAATGGAAGTGGAAATGGCTTTGGTTCTGAACTGGCTGGTGGCACCTTAATTAATTACTTGGAAATTATCTTTCATATTCTTTTTGCATGCACTATCTTTTTATACTGGATATTTTGTAGACACCATTGGTGGTGGCCTACTGAGTTGTACTAACACCCTGCTCGGGCCGTCGTTGGGTACCCGAGGATAATTTTTCTTTATAGGTCAAGAGATGGGAAATGGTCCTTGCTAGATAGTGAGTGGACATGGGTAGCACTTGGTGGAGGATCCAGACTTGGATTCGGGGCCATTTTGGCGATTTTGGCTACTATATTTATTTGGGGCTTTTGTTCACTCTTGCACTTATAGTATGACATGGCATATTTTATTGTTCGAAATTATTTTTATTCATGTTCTATGGTTATTTTTTATTGTTTCGGCTATATGGTTTATTCCTTTTGTGGCTTACTCTGAGAAAAAGTGGGTATAGTCTCCCCACATGACTCTGTAGACCCCCGCTGCTAGTCGGCATCCTTTGGCATACGGGGAGGCGCGCTGAAGGTCATGTAACCACCTGGCTCGGAGCACCGGGTTAGTGGCTTCCAGTTCGGGGATGTTACAGACAATCTGAGTGTGATTTCTTAGTTTTGGGTATGTGACATATGTTTTGAACTATGTGGATAATTTTTTAATAAAAACACACAAACTGAGTTATACTAGGAACACCATGTGTAAAATTAAAATTTATTAAATTTATATATGTCAAAAATACCTTATGGATTATTTTACTAAAATTTCAATACAATCCATGTTTTGGTGAGTGAAACATGTTTTCACCTAAAATGTAAATTTTAAACTGAAAACATGATATTTGACTCATACAGAGAACACAATGTGTCAAATTAATATGTGGATTATTCCTAAACGGTTTTACATACAACATAAATAAATACATTCTAAGCATGCATATTTGAAGACATTCTGACCAGTTAGGCTATTTTTGTGAAGCCTGGTGAGGGAGTGGATTATATTGAATGAGTTTTATTTATAATATCATGGCCTATACATGGTGATATAATATGGGATTCAATGTTTACACACATTTCTCAAAATGTATATCTATGAGTAACCCATGGAATATCATCATCATCAATATTCCTAGATAGTGGGCATCATGTCCCTACACCCACACCTTACATTGCAGATACATATACACGTGGCTCAATAGTCAACACAGTATTCCCATATATCCCATTAGGGTTCCCCCAGATCATTTCAGGGTTTTTTGATTTGGTTAATTTTCAAATCAAGAATTATAGTACCAATTGTGTCAAACTAGGAAATATTTTTATCATTGTGATTGTTAATGTGATTAGATTAAGATCCCTAACATAAATGGGGACTAATGTGATGTGTTATGTTTTGAATTTAAATAACATGATCTCGTTAATGAGGATATGAGAATGGTTAATTGATATTTTAGAAAAAATATTTATAGACATTTCCAATTTTGTATAAAATAATATGAAAATTACAATGCATCATCAAAAATATAATAAATGTTAAAATTAAATGAGATATTAAACATTTATAAAAAAAGTGATGGTCCTTATTTGTACATGGGGAGATGTTTTAGTCATTAAATTTCATTACCCTTATGGGAATTAAGTAATAATATGAGGAGTGTGATTGGTTTATTTTGGTGATTCATTGATATTACATAAAATGAATGTAAAGGGAGAAATGTCATAAATTATTGTGTTTAGTTCACAAATTACAAATGATAAACTAATTCCCCCTTTTTTATAATGTATTAAAATCTACTGGTAGGTTTTCTTGAATTCTATTAGGCGTGCGGTGTAACCCTAAATTTATTCCCATTTAGAATATTTAGAATAATTAATTAAATCTATATTTAGTATTTTCATTATTATCTAACAATTTTCCTATAAAACATCCACACATATTGTTGTCCACATGCATGAAATCAATGTTATGTTTGACCTCATGATATCTCTAATATTGGACCACAAAAATTATTGAAATTTTATTAAAAATATTTTGATTATTACTAAATATTTGTGTCTTTCAAAATGTAACATCAATGTTTTTTACCCTTTCAAGATACTAATCACTCGAAAATTGTTTTGGAGGAATATTAAATTCCCATAGTCCATTGATGTTATTTTTAGTCACCTTTAAGAGTTATCCATACATAAAAACATCTAATGTCTCTCATACACTATTTTTATTCTTTATGGGAGTTGATAATATGAATTTTTCTTCCCATAAAGTTGTCTATATTTATGCCCCATAACATGGTTTCTAGAAAAATTTACAAATCATAGGGGGTGATTAATAGAAAACATAATAATTTCATGTTATTAAAAAAGTTACATTTTATTATAATCATGAACAATAATAACTTCCTCCTATAAAATTTTCAAATCAACAAAAAATGGAACTAATAAAACAATAATATATATAGATTCATTCCATCTACTCAAAGTAGTATTCTGAGATTTCAAATTTCATTTTGAATTTTGGGAACTATGGAATTTTTTTCCTATATGGATCATCAGGTGGATGATGTATATTTCCATAATATATATCCTCGTCTACATTCCATATTATCCTATTTTCATTAATTGAATTTCAAATTAGATATTTTAATCAATGGATTTCTGGGAGATACAAAATATAATTATAATGATACTCTATAACTATAAAATCAACATGTTATTTTCTTTCAACTCATACCTTGATATACAACATTTATGGCACTCTGATTGAATTTATTATTCCGTACACTATAGTACATAGTCATTTGGAAAGGAATATATCTTAATTTACCCCAAACCAATATAGATTAGCAGTTTCAATACATTATAATGTAAATCAAGAAGATCATTGTCTTTAGGATGTATGTCTTTCAACAACTACAGAAACTATGTAAGATTATTTCCAATCCATCTACTCTTCTTCTTCATGCTAATAAATCATAGTACCATTGATAAAAGATTAAATTCCTTAAAACTAGATAGAATTGGATTTAATTATAACCATATAGTCAACTAATTATTGGTTTATTCCCAATTTCATATACATCAACATGAAAAATAATTTATTCAATTTGATCTGACATATCATCTTGATAATCATCATCATCAATCGATCATGAATGATTCTATGTATTACCATGCCAAAAAATGGTTGTAACTCAAATTAAAACCAAGAAAAATATAGAATATCATTATTTTATATGCTTTTCAAAAAAATTATATTTAAAAATGTCAAGCATGGATAGGAAAATTGGTTGTTGATTTGAACATTTCATTTATAAAATTTAAAAAAAACCATTAAACCCATCATCATGTTCATCAATTTCATTTAGTGAAATATTCCATCTTCAAAAAATTAAAACATTTATAAAATTCAACAACTTAAAAATATTTTACTAATTTATTGAAATATAATATCAAATTGATATTTATAAATATCAACAAAAAATAAAATAAATTTTTTCCAAAAAAGACAGACAACATATTTGATAAATAAAAATATCACATTATCATATATAGTTTTCATTCATAAAAACAATTATCATCGAGTCAGCATGATCATATAAATATATATTATCAAAATCTGAGTTCAAAATCCATAATCCACTATAACATCATAATGTTCATTCACAAAATAGACTAAAACATACAATAAACACATATTAATTACTAAATTAAAATTATTTTTGATTATTTTATTAAATATTAATTTAATCAAACCTTAACCCCAAAATCGTCAAATATACATTAAAACACACATTTAAATGAACAATTATAACTACAAATAAAAATAGTGAATTGATAAAAATATTAGCAATAATATAGATCATTCAATAAAACAATCCCAAAACAATATTCATAAATTGAAACACACACTGGATGCATGAAAAAGTTGTAACAATAAAATGAAAACACAAATATATACCATATGGGGGATGAATGAAAAATTGAAGACATTTAGAATAATGAATAGAGAAAGAGAATTTCATTTTCGGTGATAAATGAGGGAGGATAATATTGGTACGCATAATTGAGTGAGATTTAAGGCCACTTGAGTTGTGAATAAAGGGTTTTGGTTCCATGCATGAGATAAAAGAGAGGGATTTCACAAGAAATAATGAACGTAAAATGGGTTTACCTAATGTTTTGTAGTAATATTAATGTCTTATCACATTAGTTATTTAATAACGGTTGGGTAAAACCCATTTATAAAATTAGTTATATAATAAAAACTATCATAAATTAACTTTTAAACATTAATTATTACAAAACTAAATTTTAAATGAGTTGACTCTTTTTGTTTGCATTTGTTAAGAAATAATATAGGTGATAAACTGATTGCCTTAATTATATTTTTTACTACAGTTGGTTTTGAGTATGTGATGCATGGTTTCAACTAAATGATTATTTTCAAACCAATAACCCACACATTGTGTTATATCGGGGAAATCATCTTTCAGATTAACATGTGATAAATTAGGACAGGTCACAAATTACATATGGATAATTTTTCAAAAATATCAAGACAATATCAATTTTTCATATCTATATTCAGTTATTGACACATCATTCTACTAAAATGTAATTTGTTAAATTGAAAACAAGAACATTGAAACATACCAGGAACACCATGTTTCAGATTAATGTGTGGTAAATTTCTATATGTAAAAAATGATGTATGGATCATTTTCCCCAATTATCATTAAAATAAAAGAATGTTATCATTATTTTTTGTGAGTGACACTTGAATTTAACTGAAATTTAATTTCAAATCTAAAAAATATTCTTTGAGGAATATCAGATGAAAATTTCATTAGATTAATATTTGGTTGATTCTTATATGACATAAAATATGTTTCAATCATTTTAATAAGTTATCTAGATCATAATAGTGTAGTTTCCAAAACAATTATGGTTTGAGACACATTTCAAACATAAATTTAAATTTTAAACTAAACACACACACTTTTAGACATACTGAGTGCATGAAGCATTAACTTAATACCCGAATGATTTAAATATTTTAAAAAAAATATTGATTTTATTCCTAATACCATGACAATACAAGTGTTTTTTTAATTTTATGTTATTGTACCATGTTTTGAGTTTATATTCCACAATAAAATAATATAATTCACATTCAATAAAATTTTATGCACCATGTGTTGGATTGGTATTTTGATGGTTCATTTATATTAAAATGATTTGGGGATCATTTTCAGAAAATATCATTAAAATTGATTCATGTTTGATCTGTTTGGAGTATGTGATGTGTATTTTCAACTGAAATACCACATTTAAATAAAATCATGGACATCCAATCATACCGGTTAAACATTGTGTCGGGCTGATACAAGGTAAATTCTCTACTCCTTAAAAATTTGTTATGGATTATTTACATAATGTATGAATACATTCCGAGTATGTTAACTTATTTTTAGTGAGTGATGCAAGTTCTAAAAAAAAGGTAACTTTTAAAGTAAAAATACACACTTTATACCTTACATGGAGGACCATGTGTCTGATTAACATGTGACTAATACTTACAAGTCAAAAATGAAATATGGTTTGGTTTCAAAAAAATAACACTTCAATATTATCACATTTTCTACAATTTGGGTAGGTGAAACATGATTTTAACTATGTTTTCAATTTAAAAATAAAAACATGAACATTGATATATATTAGGCACCTCTTGTGTTGAATTATAATATGGATTTTTCAAATTATATGAAAATAATTTATGGATAATTGTATAAAAATATCAATGAAATAAAAAAAAAATCTCTGTATTCAGTGTTTATAGAAAAACTAAAATGTCATTTGAAAACTGAAAACACACACTTCAACACATACCAGGAGCATTAAATGTAATATTAACTTGAATTTGATTCCAACCTCAAAAAATTCAGTATGGATAATTTAAAAAAAATATCAGGACAACATGATTTTGTTTTCTATATTTTCATTTATTGATACATGTTTAAAAATAAAATTAATTTTCATACTCAAATTAAGAAAATATAGTCATATATGGAACACTGTGTGTCAGATTGATGTGTGGTTGATTCCAACATTTCAAAAAATATCTATGGATAATTTACCTATTGTATGAAGACCACCAAGTTTTAAAGGTTTTGAGTGAATTACCCATGTTTTAATCTGAAATGAAATGATTAAACAAAAAACATGCACTTTGAGTAATAATGAGAACACTATGTATCAAAAAAATGTTTAGTTGATTCTTATAAGTCACATATGATTTATGGAATGTTTTCTAGATTTATAAATACAAAAAATGAGTTTTTATAGATTTTTAGAGTTTGGATTGTGTTTTGAACTAAAATGTATCTTTTAAATAATAATATGTATATTCAATCACACCAGCAACATTATGTGTCAGATTAACATGCAGATTATTTCTATAAATATATTTTTTATGAATTATATTACTAAATAATGAAGAAAACATGTTTTATTTTTCTCTGTATTTAGTATGTGACTCAATATTTGATTGAAAATTTTACATTAAAATAAAAATCCACACATTATGTCACACTGACCACATCATGCATAATATTGATATAATGTTGATTTCTACACATCAAAAATGAATAATGGGTACTTTTATAATATATTCATATAATAAAATTTAATTTTCTTAGTTTTCAATTATTTATTTATATTTTGTACTAAAATGTTTCTTTTAAAATATTAAATATATAGTTTCAGTCATACAAGAAAAAAAATCATCTCAAAGATATGTAGATGATTCATATATGTCAAAAAAAGGATTAAGCATTAGTTTCAAAATTATCATGAAAACATGACCCTTTTTATTAGTATTGATTATGTGATAGTTATTTTGAACTAAATGGAATGTTTTAAACCAAAAGAATTTACATTATGTCATATTGAGTATACCTTGTGTAAAATTAACATGTAATAGTTCTTATATGTCACACATGTCTTATGGATAATTTTATTAAAAGATAATGAGTATAAAATATTTTTTTCTCTATTTTTTACTTACTAACACCTATTTTCAACTAAAATGTCATTTTTAAATTAAATTCATGCACATTTCGTCATACCAATCACACTTTGTGTCAGACTAACATATAGTGAATTCTATCACATAAAATATTATATATTGATCATTATATTAAAATTTAAAGATGTATGAAGTTTATTTTATCTACTATTTATGAGTGACACATATTTTCATCTAAAATTTCAATTTTAACTAAAAATAAGAAAATTGAGTCATACTAGGAACACATTCTGTCAGATTGATATGGGGTTGATTCCTATTTTAAAAAAGTAATGTACAGATCATTTCCATTAAATATAAAGACCCTTAATGTTTACCACATTGAATTTAGTTGCCTATAACGAGTTGTTATTTTTCTAAATAGTATTAATTTAGATGTGATTACTTCCCATAGGACAAAATTGTTTAATTGTATTGGGAGACACGATACATACATAATTACCACATTATATATGAAAACATGAAATATAATAAAATAATTACATTGATATTCTTATTATTTATTCTAGTAAATCCATGATTTCATTCATAGATCCCTTAATAGAATCCTAGGTAATGAAAAACATAATAAAAGTTGATCTTTAATGCTTATTAATGGAATACATACATCATTTTCTATCATAAAATAATTAAAACATTAATAATATGGATGGGATAAACCATAATAGGATATGAAATATAAATAATACCATAAAATGGAGCTAAATCCAAATAAAACCTAACAATGTTAATAATCTCGAGAATAATAATAACTATTTTTTCATTCATAAAATGAATAACACCAATAATAATAATCTTACTATTAAGGATTTATGTCAAAACAACATATATAAACATGTAAGGGGTAAAACAAATATTGTACCATAAGACCAACCAATGCATCAAGGGGCTATATCGGGCCCCAAAAATCACATAATAGGCCTAATGTAGTCATCATAATAATGGGTTGAAAAAGAAATAATGGAAAAATTTGTATTGAAAATATTTCAAATGGAATGTTAATATTTCTAAAATCAATAAAGATAATTATAAACATTCCAATGTAACATAGAGAATGATAAGAATATATTACATCCCCATTAAAGTATAACATTTAATGAAGAATATTTAACTAGATAAAAAGTCCTTAAAAAGATCATTGGATGATTTTAGGAGAAAATATTTTTTTTCAATTGGAAATCACTTATTAAAAATATAACAATGTAAAAAATATTAAGGAAAATATTTTATTTGAAATGAATCATTAAATATTGAAAATAAAGCCTCAAATAATTGAGTGGTAATGATAGTGGGATTTTTTTAAGCTGTATAAGTTAGAATAAAATAATTCTTACATGTTTTAAAAAAATCAAAAATGAATAAGAAATTAAATTAAAAGAGTTATAAAAAAAAGTTAACTTATGATAGACAAATATCCTTTATATATCTTCATGAAAAACACATGAATGGTATTTTTCAAATAATATCAACACTATAATGTGTATAATGATTTTTTAGAGATATTTTTTCAGGTTCTTGTGGATATATATGGTTTAATAGGTGTGATTAATTTAGGGGAGGAGGATCACTTTTTATAATTATGGTTAGTAGAACACATAAAATATATAATTTTTTTAAATATTATTAATTTTTTTCATTTATAAATGGAATAAAAATGATAATATTTATTGTTGACTAGATTGAGGTCCAAATAAAAACATAAAAAGTTGTCTGATAATTTTTTTGGTTTATATTAACCCATATATTTTTAGATTTGCAATATAGTAACCGATTTTGACCATAACAGTTCTAACCACTTATCCAATATTGAGGGGTGGTAATTTTACATATAAGGTAAAACTAGGAACATAAGTGGATATTTAATGAAATATTAGTCCTTTTATCTTATTCATTTTCTTCTTTTAATGATTTTTAGGAATTTAAAATAATTTAATAAAACAACCTTTGTCATAAAATATACTTAATGAAAATTTTGAAACTATTCGTTTAATTTGACATTTAAGATAACAATATAGAAGTAAGATTAAAATATAAACCTTTAAAAAATACTTCATAAGTTATATTCATATATATATTTCATTGGAAATTATAACGCACCCATGGAAATAATACCTTTAGAGTTTTTAATATTATTTACATTATTTTTCTATGGCTTTCACAAGCGTTGTGTTTGTGTTGTGTATGCATTTAAGGTAACTATTTCATTACTAAAATTTTAAATAATCAATATGATAAAATAATTATTAAATATTCAAATAAATATTTAAAACATAAATTATCCTATATCTATCCCTACATACAAATATTTGAGATACTGATATTAAGAGGTAGTCAATTTGAAATTTTATTAATGTTAAATAACATAAATTTTATTATCCATAGAATACAACAAAGAATTCTGCATATATGAATTTAGGATTTATATTTATGATTTTATAATTTTAAATGAAAATAAGGAGTGGTTTTAGTTTATTTTAAGATATTATTTCACGGTTTTAAACCCTAATTTACTCATTTGACCATCTTTGCTGTCACAAATATTTAACAAAATTACTATTTATAATGAAATAAATTAATTGGATTTTATTTGAAAAAAATTTAAACACCAGATTAAATGAATTGTATCCATTTTTGCAGATTTCATTTCTAGAAGTATATGAAATTAATTGTAATTTAAATTCATAAAATGAAACTAAATTTTTTTTCCAAATAAAATTCATTTTTAAGAAAAAAACAAACGAATATCAATATCATGTAAATTGTTGTAATTTATTATATTATTATAAATAAAATTTAATACAGGTCACACTAAGGACCCAACAAAAATATAATGGGACTTTTTATTCTATTTAAAATAAATGATTGTATTTGAAAGATCGATATTTTTAACTATTCCCTAAAAAGTAAATCATTTATAATAAACCCTAAAATATATCCCATGATAATTTTAATATGTTAATTTCAGAAATAAAATAAATTTAACAAAATTAAATCTATAAATTTTCATAATCTACAATGTAAATACATTCATGAATAATTTATTTTATTGTGTCATGTTTTTCTTAATGTAAAATCTAACTATAATTAATGTCAATATGTCCAACTATTTAATCCATAGAAAAATAACATCCTTGAAATTCCATAACGTGTCCAAAAGAATATGTTTTTTTCATAATTATAACATTATTAGGTTACCACATTTCTTCTTCAATATTATGATATCTTATAGTATCTTTACCGGTCGATTCATTCAATTCCATAAAACTTGTTCTCAATAGTCCAAGATATTGAAACAATATACATACTATGACATTATTTCCATAGAGGTGAGAACAATTTTTGGATCTATAATATTCTTCTTCAATAAAATGATATAAAACACATTTTATACATTTTATAGTTTATGTTTCTTTTCTAAATGGTAAACCAAATATCAAATTATTTCTATAATATCCAAAGGTCTAATGTACTTGGGGCTCAATTTCTTTCTCATACAAAATTTTATAACATATTTCCATTGAGATAATTTTAGGAAAACATGATATCCCACATGAAATTGAAAATATTTCCTTCAATTATTGGTATAGTAATTCTTCTTCCTTTGATATTCTTTAATAGGGTTATAAATAGTATTTACTATCACAGTTGTCTCCAATGAATTTTTTGCATCTATAAACATTTTTTCAACAAATATATACCAAAATGTATGTGTACAACATATCATACCATATAATTCTTTATACTCTTCCATTTTAGTATTTTATTAGAAAATATTGTTTTCAGGAAACACCACAAAAAGTAAATAATGATCTTACATACATTGAATGTCATGTTATTAAGACTATAAATTGTAATATACTATTTGAATATTCCTCTCAAATGTCTCATTAGTCAGAGGATGATAGGTGGCTCTCAAATGATGTTCAATATTGAGATACATCTGAGGATTTCCCCATTATTTTGAGGTAAATTTTCTGTCATTATCATACATAATTGAAATAGGCAAACTGTGAAGTCATACAACCTCATTAATATAGATTCTTTTAAGATGATCATAAGGTTAGTCATCACTTAATTCAAGTAAATATATAGTTTTGGTGAGATGATCAAAAATAATCCATATGGTTTTATTTCTTCTCAGGTTATTTGGTAATCCATTGAAAATGTCAATAGTTATGTAATCCTATTTCCATATAGAAATAGATAGTGGTTGCATGAATCCTCTAGGATATTTCATTTCATCTTTTACCAGTTGAAAAACCTTATATCATGATTCTTAATATGAAATTTCTACTTACATATTTTTTTAGGAGGAATGTTACTTAATATACTTATACATCAAAGTGCAACCACTGAGTATTGATAAATGATCCCAATGAGAATCAACAAATAATTCACTTTTAATCTTTTGTATAGTTGAATAATATAAATTATTTACATATTTAGGAACACTATATTAATAAATTAAGACTTCCAACATCCCATATTTCATGACGTTAATTATCATTTTAAAATTCTCATCATTATTAGGATTTTTTTTATATTTTATAATAAATATGTTTTTCTAATCATTAGGAAAAAAATGTTATGTTTAACCTTCCCTAATAAATGCCATATCCAGCATTACTATGTCCTTATTTAGTGAATGGGTTCTAATCAACGTCATAATTAAAAATTTGTAATCATTCATACTGAATGCATCATCGTCCATATTTTCATTTCATAAGTGTCACTATATCAAGAAATTATCATAAGATAGTGGCTCTAACCATTTCCTTTCCCTCAATTTGTTCTCTCTTTTTGAGTAGAAGTATTTTTGAAACATATGATATGTGAATATCTGAAATTTTTATCCACAGAAATTGTGTCACCATATAATCAATGTAAGTATTATTCCTACCAACACTAGATCATGGGTTAGATAGTTTTTTCCATGTATCTTTAACTTACTTTATGAAAATTAAATAACATTATAATTTTACATAAGGACACATACTTGTCCTTTATTTAATGTTTCACTATGTATGAAAAATCAATCCCCTATTTTTGGTTGATTCAACATTGTAGTATCGATCATCCATTACATTAATTCATCGGTAATTTATTTACATTCCTCTATCCAAATAAAATTAACCCACTAACATTTTATATTTGATAAAGGTATTTACAATCAAGTATTTTTCTATACCAAATGTTGAGTGTAATATACTAATCAGAGTAAACTATGTACCTCATTTATATAATTTATTATAAGCCATTATGGATCACTTAGTATTCCATCCTCTGAGAAAACAAGGATAAAAAGATGAACATATTTTATCTATGATTCAAACTTGATAAATTTCCCATATAAATCTTTTTATCTAATACTCTAGATGATTATTTTTCATTTTATATTTTTCTCTTCATTAATTTTTCATATTTTAATATATTATCAATAATACCAAAATGAAATTATAATGATATTCCTTGAAGACTTTTTTTATTATATACGAAAAATAAATTGTTCATTATTCAATCCAAAGTAAATTACTATAAACTCACAATTTCAATACCTCAAATGAAATATTGAATTTGGAATATATTCTTTCCATAGTTACAATTTATGATACTGGGAATGAAGATAAATATTTTATATATATTATGAAAATTAATTATTATAAAAAAAAGTTTCCAATATGTGTCCAAAGATATTTTTTATTTATATGATGGAATTGGGTTCCTTGTAAAAAAATATAATTCTCACAGAACAATCTTTATTTTTACAAGGAAAAAATAATCTCATGAATTTAAAACCCATGGGTGAAGGAATCCAATTTCAAAAATATATTGTAGTTTTTTATTTATCTTTATCATATCTAATGTATCCATCCTATAGGGGGTTGTAGATATATGTTTTTCATCAATGTTGAATTTAATAGAAAAATTGTAACACCCCAAGATTTTATGAAAAATATTCTTTTAATTTCATTGATGTCTTGTGTTGAAAGCTACAACAAGATTACCTTGCATTATACGCAACACTGTATGAGCTTGCAGAATACACAACACTATTCTTGGATAATGTTGCACACAATTGTGATATTAGTTATTCTATGAAACATTGAGTATATATATATATATATATATTAAATGTATAAATGAAATATGGTTGGATTCTATTATACGAAACAATGAAGGATTCTTTCACAACACGCAACCCTGACTTGGCTTGCATTACACGCAATCACAACCTTCCCCGATAGCGTGTGTTGTACGCAATACCAGGTTTCACTAAACAATGATATATGGTTATAATATTACTATGGACTAGACGTTATGAATAGTATCAACTAAAATTTGAATTTTATAACATTATTATTCATCTTACAAATTTTCTAGAACATGGTATGAGAACAAAATCAATTTTTCAAGTAAAATAAGTATTTTTCAAAAAATGTAGTTTTGCCGCCTTTTGATGGCGTACCCACTTTAAATCTTGTTTTTGACATTTCTATAAGTTAAATTTGAAAAAATAAAATTCTACTTTGGAATCAGGATATAAAAATTTACATTGGATATATTTTTCATATTATTCTGATAACTTTCACATTTTAATGAATAATAAAAACACGCTATATTTTAATTAAAAACAACTTTTTCATCGCAATAATTTATATGGTTAGATTATCTTTATAATTGGGTTAAAAGTTTAATAAGAATATATTTTTACCATTCAATCCAATGTTGGTCATTGGAATTAATTTCACTTTGAAATTGGATATAAATAAGTATCAATCTTTTGATAGTTATTGTTTCTTAAAAAACAAGCTATTTGTTTTGATAACGGGAATTAATTTTAAAATTAATTAATTCTACTTCTATGTTTTGAATTTGAAAAAATAGTCATCAATTTTTAATTCGAAATATCAAATAATTCTTAGGCTGAAGTTTTGGTATTTTTCTGAAAAACTGCAATTTTGGATGAATAGTGAAACCACTTAGTGGTAGTTAAAAAAACTGAATTTTTAATTTAAATAAAATTTTACCACTTCTTTGAATTGAATTTCGAAAATCTGAGAGACATGGTTAATATAAAGGACTAAAATGTGGTTCAATGAGATGAAAATAATTTTTTGTGAATAGTAACTGTTTACTTTTTTTTACCACGGTTAAAAGTAAATAAGATAATTAAGGGTAAAAATGATATTATTATTACCCTAAAACATGTCCTAATTCTATTGGATAAGTTTAATTCGACCAAAAAAAACCTTAGGAATAAAATATGACCTTTTAGGCCCACTTGGATTAGATTAGGACATTTATTATTAATTTATTTAAATAATGGTTAAAATAGTTAAAATCAAGTTTAATAACTAAATAATTTTTAATATAGGGTTATAAAGAAGATAAATTCGACTATAAATATTAATTAGAAAGATAAATATATTTCATACATAATGGTACTTTATTTGTAATTTTTAGACATTAAATAATTTAATTTATGTATGACACAATGATGATGTAGTAATTATCATATTAATGAAATATTGACATAATTGATGTTATAAATACCCAAATAAATTTAATTTGAGACTTTTTATGAATTAAAATAATTTTATAGGTTAATATTACATATTATTACTGATATAATTAACTTTTTTCGAACTAATATTTCTGTTAAGATTTTCACAAAAATCAATTACCAAATAGTTTCAAAATTAACATAAAATTGTTTTTAGAACAAATATTATATTATTAATTGTTATTTTACTCTTAAAAATCTAAGTTTCGGCCAACAGGATTATATAAGGTTATATATATTAATAATAAACAACTTGGAGTTAGTTTGGCTTGTTATAGTATGTTTATTAACCTTATAGTGTAAGAAAACAATAAGACACAGTAAAAGTTAAATTATCTAACCTAAAGTTAATTCTAAATGATAAGGTTAAAATAGAAACCCTAACTTGTCTAAATTATATTGTATTAGAGAATTGCGACCCATACCAACCTTAGTTTCTAAATAAATCAATTTGGAGCTATTAAAAACCGAATATGACTTTATAATAAAATAATATTTTTAGTTTTTCCTAAGGTGCCCCTCTCCTCCCTTATAAAAGGGCACCTCCTCCCTCTCTCCCTCACACAACATTGAGCCTTCAAGCTCATCCAAAAACTGCCAAATTCTCTTCTCCACTTCCCTAGAGACATACTATAGGTCCTGGTCTTCTTCAAAGACCAATTTTATTGCCCTAAAAGGAGGTCTCAAATAGGCGCTTCAAAGAAGAGGTAATGTCTATTTCTGATTCTTTCAACTTTATTTCTTCTTCCACTTCTTCTTATTTAGTTGTTTCATTATGAATTAATAACATAGGTATCACTTATATACTGATATGTGATTATAAGTATGAAACAACCCTATTTCACCATTTATCCATCCTACAGAAAATGAAATCACCACGCGTGCGTACGTACGGAATACCGTCTCCATGCCGTGGTGTAATCAGTTTTTCCACCACCACCTTAAATGAATGGGTATAATGGTGTAAATAAATAACTATATATGGTTATTTTATAGTGATATTGATTCTGTAATATTATACATACACTTCAATACAATTCCATGATCATGGGAATGATATCATCGTTTGTGCGTACGTACGGACTACCATCTCCACGAACGCGATGAGATTCATTTTCCATGATTAACCATTCGAGAATGATTATAAAGTATATATAATGAATAATAATGAAATATATGGAATAATTAAGCTACTGGATTTATTTATATATATATATATATATATATTTCATCTACTTACTTCTATTCAAGTCAATAAAGAAAGGAAAACAGCGTTCATGCGTACGTACGGCCTACCGTCTCCATGAACATTGTGTTTCATTTCCATTTATCAATCTATTATATATATGTATATTCTGAATATATATTATATATAAATCATGTTTTATATTCTGGAATTAATTAATCATGATCTACGTAATCATATGAATAATTACAAGTCAAAACACGGACGACAAATGAAATGATTTTACCCAAAACGCTCTTTAACATGGAATTTACAAAAGAATGGGTAATATAAAGTCATAAGTGAACCATATATGATATCATAACAATGAATATGATTCTCTAATAAGTCAATGACATTATTTAAATAATTATACATGAGGTTCGGATACGTATGAAGCATATCGGACCTGAGGTAAGGGATAATTTTACAAATCTCATTTTTATCTGAGATTGTTTATTTGTAATTATTTACTGGGGTTATTGCTATCATCCATGTCCATGTTTTATAGAAGTGTTTTAATGTATGTTTAAAGTCCTTTTTACCCATTTTTTAATTGTACCACATGTTATGAAAGGAATCTTACTTTTTTGAACCATACGAGGTACTTTTTGACTTTTCTGACAAAAGTACGAAAAAAATGTTATTTTTAAGTTATATGGCGTGAATGGATATTTTACGGTTTCATAACGCCTCATTTTCATAACAATTCCTCTACAAGTTTTCATGATTATTTTCAACAAAACCCTTTTATTTTAACAGTGCATGATATTTTTTTTTGAAAATAAAATGATTTTGAAGAATAAAGGAGATTTTCCTCAAGAATTCATTTCAAGTGTTTTATCAAAACCATTTTCCATTTAAGATGACTTTATTTCATATGTGTATGTTTCAAGTATAATGTCTCTATTATTTACATGGTTTCACTTTTCTTAGTATGAAATGATATCCATTTCTTTTATATGGATTATGTGATGATGGGATGACGTTTATGAAACCCATTTTATTCTTTGGGTTATGATAAATGTTTTATGTTTATTTAGTGGAACAAGTAAGAATGATTTCAATATGAGATGGGTGGGACCTATATCTCCCTCCAATTCATTGGGTAAGGATTTATATCTCATGAGATAGACATGGATGGAACGATAAGTTAATCCGATTTAGTGTTATAGGACTGAAACGAGGAGTAAACTCGATTCAGAAAGGGACTTTGTCCACTAAGATGGTCTTGGAAGCAATGCCTTGGCTACTATGGAAATAATAACAAGTGATGAATGGTTTCCACAATTACTTGATTTATTCCCATGATATATTATCATGATTGATTTTCCTTTATGATATATGCCTTACGTACTTCCAAGATTCTTGTCTTTCCTCAATATTTTGATGTTTAGATTTTATGTTCAAGTTTTTGCATTCAAATGTTTATGGATTGTTTTATGTTCTCTATGTTTACCCTTACTAGGCATTTGAGCTCACCCTTTTTATGTTTTATTTTCCCCAGGAAATATAGAAAGGTTTTTGGTAAGGAAACAGAAAGGGGAAGATTGTTATGGGAGATGTTGAAGATCTTTCAACATGATGAGATGTTTATATTCCGAGTATCCAATGACACTAAACTATTACGGTCCTTTGGAGTCTATTTTTGTTATGTATTAAGTATTCCGAAAAAGTAAAGTAGTGTCCATGTACGTCAGGAATTGGGTCTCTACAATAATACACTTCACACTCATATGGATATCTAGGTTCTTCTTCTGTAAAAAATCAATATATTCTTCCACAATAGAAATATACTTTATCCTAGGGTTACTATTTCCTTCCATAGGTTATTTATTCTCTTATACTCATGGAATTTCATTAAGGGGAGCTACTAAAGGTGGATCTAGGTATGATTAATAAGGATTTTCCTCCACTATAAAGATATGTAACTATATGTCGTCATCCTGAATAGTAATTCCCTTGTCTTGGAATTAATATTTTTCATTTTAATTTACAACTCAATCCATACCAAGGATTATATAATAGTCAACATTAGGAATAAAATTAAAGTATACAAATAGATCATTTTTATTCACAATAATGGGAATGTATTATAAAATTCTTTTTTTGGTGAAAGATCCACTGGGAGTCTTGATTTGCAACTCACATGTAAATTTTTTGTGGAAAAAATTAATTTTTTGTGGAAAAAATAAATGATATAATGGATTATAAAGATCCATAATAAAAAATGACTTACCTAAATTCAAGTATATGATTAATGTACCTACCAAAACTTAATTAATAAATTCATAGCCATCATTCACAAATATATTCTATTATCCTTTATCCAATGGATGTTTCTAGGGAAAATTACTTTGGTGTATATGATATTTATTTTCATAGTCCCACATCTCCTTACTACTAAAGTACTGAACATTGGATTCTTCCCTCTTTCCCTAGAAATCATGAGCATAATTGCATTTACCTCCATTTTTAATGAAAAATATCATTCTAAGCCAACATATTCCTTGCTTTATCTTTTCAAATTTTTTAAATGATGTTAATTCTAAACTTACATGCATACCTTTTACCATATTTTTTTATATCGAGTTCCTAGCCACCCTCTTCTAATATTTATTTTTATATAAATCATAATTAATGGTGAATTGTTTCCCTATATTGATAGAAGATGATATTAGGTTGTCATATGATGAGAAGGATTGGGGTACTAGTTCCATTCTAGGGATTAATGTTATTCCCTCAATGAAATAGTTAATATTATTATTTGAATAACATGTGTTGTCCAAAGAATTCATTTTATCCCTTCAATAATGTAGTTATATATAAGACCTCATCCATAAACATTACATAATCTTATGTTATGTCAAAAATTCACATTAAATAATTTTTTAGGTTTATAGTTATATAGAATTAGGTCATAACTAATAGAACATCATATATTTTACAAAGTATACACCTTTTATATATCCAAAAAAATTTTAAAAATAAAAGTCCTTGAAACAAAGAAAGAATTATTTTCTTGATATAAGTCTTCTATAATTATTCCTTTACCTTAAACTTCCTTATAACCCATGAAAATAATTTCAGAAAAATTTTATGAGCATAAAAAGATCAATAAGGGATATAAAAGAAGAGAATAAAACATTAGTCCATGAATACATACAAATCAATGAAATAATAATTTTTAATCATAAAACATATTCTCTTTTACATACCAAATGAGATAATAATATTTATAAATCACACATAGAAATCAGAAATCACATAGGTATCTTGTGAACAACATAACATACTTACATTGTAGCTTTCACATCTATATAGAGAGTTACGTTCGGAATACCCATCACAATATATTCCCTAAATCTTTCAGGAGAAATATTAACATTTACTTCTATCACATTACCCAATGTATTGGAGTGATATCTTAGGCTCACCCACCCTAAAATTATCATGGAACTAGCCGTATACATAAATAATTCCCAAGTACTATAACATATTCATAACACATACAACAATCATAAAGGAAAGATAATATTTCCACATTTCAATCAAAATATATCATTTTAAGTTATTGAAATAATAAATTATTTCTCAAATTAATTTTCAATACCAAAATCTGTAGAAAGGGTATATGTTATTTATTCTCATTTTAAAATCATTATGACTTGTTAAGGAATCAAAATATCAAATAATTCTTGGGGCAGCGAAAATGTCATTGTCACAACATACATTAAAAGAAACGTTTTTTTGGCATTTAGTAAAACGCTCCATAGAAAAAAGAATAAATTAAAATGAAATTAAAATTTAATTGGGTTTATATTCTCTATAAAATTAGTTCGTGTATAAATGAAAATATGCTATAATGATAGGACATTGAGATGAAGTCCCTTACCTTGAATCTGAACCATCGTGTATGTTTCATGTTTTTCATGAATAATAAATTGAAGTTAATTTATACCTGATATAGAAATCCTTTCATGTTTATTATTCCTGCTATATCACTTATTAACACTTTATAAACATTACTTAATTATTTATGTTAATATCATTCGTTTTTTCAATATTTGGTACTTGAGTAAAAAATGAACTTGTTATAATTACAAATTTTCAATATGGTAAAAATTACACTATCTCAAGAAAGAAATTCATGATTTATGTAACATATAAATTCAGTATGTATATATGTATTAATAATAGTACATAACATTTGAAGATAAGATATGAAATGCACCATTCATGGAGACTGTAAGTCGTACGTATGCATGAACACTACTTGAATTTCTTTTTCATATTTAAAATAATACAAACATAATGATGCATATGAATATTATAATTACATTATAATATCAAAAATAAGTTCATTAAAATCATCCTTTATGCATTCCATGTATGTCATGAACGAGTCATATCTCTTTGATGGGGTCGTAGTCCGCACTTCTTCAAATGAAAATTTCATATTTACCCCTTATGTAAACCATAATGGTATTGTATAAATGGTCCCAAAGTCATTTATTTCAAATATAAGATGTTTTTGGGTCGAAAAAATCCCATTTAATAAGTTTTTTACAAGTCTAGGTCAAAAATGTAAACATATATATTAGCTTTAACACTTATATAACAAATTTAACTCTTACAAATGACTTCTTATAAATTTATATAATATGGTTAATATAGTTACTATAAAATGTCAATCGAATCCCAAGTGATTCATTAATGACATTTTCAACCTTATATAAGTCATTTAGACAAATCAAATCTTTTTAGGACTATTATATAATTTAATAAAATTTATATCTTTAAAAATTCATTTTTTTAATTTATATACTATTCATATCCTGACTTTTAAAAAAACCATATCAGCATCCTTATTCAGAAAAACCATCATTAATTAAATGTTAACAAGTAAAAATCATCAAAAAAATATGTGTATGACATAAAAAGTTTCATAATAAAATTATTTTAATATTTATAATATCATTTATTTAAGACATTCATTAACAAGTTAATCACTACATCATCATTGTGACATAAATAGATTTATTTATATAATCTTTAAATTTTCATAAAAAAAAACTTGATGTTGGAAATATTTTTATATTTATAATGACTATTTATAGTTTAAATGATATCTTATATAACCCTATATATATATTTCTTTACTAAAATAGTCATGTTTGTGTTGCATTTTTCATTACTAGAAATTAATTATTTTAAAATGTTATTTTCCCATAAAAGTGGCCCCATGGGGTCCCAAAATCAAACCAATGTTTCCCATGGTCGAAAATATCTCATAAAATAGCATAATAACACATGTTAGGGTAATTTAATATTATTATTATAATATTTTTTACCCTTATTTTTCTGATTTACCCATTAACCATGGTAAATTAAATATTTACTGAAGTTTTTATTCATAATTTTTAAAATAAAAGGCACCAATTTAAACAATTTAAACCACATAATTTCTAATATGGAATCTACTATTCCAAGTTCAAAACACAGAAATTATATAAATTAAGTTAAAATTAATTCTCATTGTCAAAAACAAAAACATGTATTTACGAAGTAAAAACTACCAAAAGATTGACATGTGTTTTTTATCCAATTTAAATGTAAAATTAATTCCAATGACCAAAATTGGATTAGATAATAAAATTATAATCCAATTACACTTTAAAATCAATTAAAGGGACAATATAACTATATAATTATGTTATATTAAAGGGAATTTTTGAATTAAAATGTGGTAGTTTGCACCATTAATTAAAAAATGAACATGATTAGAAATATTCCAAAAATTTTCCAAAGATAATTATGATGTCCAACTTCAAAATAATATGTTTATTTTGTAAAATAGAGTATATTAAAGTAAAAAAATGTAGATTTAAAATGGGTTCATCATTAAAAGGTAGTAAAAAGACCTTTTAAGATTGTTATAGTAGTTCGTGCTTAAAATTTGATTCATTCTAATTTTGAGCCTCTAAATTTTATTGGATCAATTTTAAAACATTTAACAAACATGTTTCATAATAATATAGTGAGTTATGATCATTATCACCAATAAAAATGTTATGCATTAACAACCGTTTAAAATAATAATATTATTATATTATTTTTCAGTAAAACTCCAAGTGCTGTATAATGTATGATTTCAAAGAAACCTGTTGTTGTGCGTTGAGTACGCTTTCAGAAAATGAATCCACTTTATTTTAAAAATAATATCATATACGAAAAAATTAATAGAAATGAAAAATTATTATTCTATAAATACCTAGGTTTTTGCATCCTTCCCCCCTTTTTGTAATTTCTTCCTCACATTTTTATTCGCATATAAAACAAGTGGGGGTATTTATACCTCATAACATTTTACGATTTACATATTACCTCTTCTACCATATGGTTTTTCCACAAATCCTTTTCCTGATGGATTGCCTTATTCCACAACACTTTCTCTATGTGCTCAAGAATATCGACTGATGGTTCCTCGTATGAATGATTCAATTCCAACTAAACTACGTCACAACTAAAAACATGAGATCGATCCAGAATATACTTTCTCAACATTGAAACCGGAAAAATATTGTGTAGCTGGGATAAACATGAAGTTAAATCCACTCTGTAGGTAGCTGATCTAACTGTATATAGTATTTGATATGGTCCAATGAACCATAGACTCAACATTCCCTTTTTACCAACATGCATCACACTTTTCTAAGGTGAATTAAAGATAAATACATGATCACCAAGATCGAAATAAATATCCTTCCTTCGGTTATCCACATATCTTTTTTGAGTACTCTGAGTTGTTCTCATGTGCTTCTAAATCAACTAAACATTTTCTACCATATCTACTTCTAATTCTTGTCCCATCAACTTTCATTAAACTACTTCATCCCAAAAAGCTTGAGTTTTATACCTTTTTTCATATAATGCTTCAAATGGTGACTTCTGTATACTGGAATGAAAACTATTATTATAAGAATAATCAACCAAAGAAAGATGTTGGTCCCAACTTCTCTAGTAATCCAGTGAAAAAGAACATAAAATATCATCCATAGATGGAATTGTTCATTCTGAATTCCCATCTTATTTAAGATGAAAAGCAGTACTAAAATTTAATTCAGTACCCAATGACTTATGGAGATCCTACAAAAATTTAGAAGTGATCCTTGGATCACAATCAAATACAATTGAGAGGGGAACTCCATGTAACCCGACAATCTCTTTATTATACAATTGATAATGTTGGTCTAGAGACAGAGTATCTCTAATAAGAATAAAATTAGAAAATTTATTCAATCGACCAATAATAACATTAATTGCATTTTTATCTCAGGAATTCATCGTTAATCCCACTACAAAATCTACGGACACATTTTCCCATTTCCACTGTGGAATTGGAAAAGGCTGAAACATCCCATTTGGTAACTGGCTTTATACTTTAACCTGTTGACTAGTCAAACACTTCATAGTAAAGTAAGCAATATATCTTTTCATTCCATCCCACCAGTAATACTCAGAAATATCTCTGTAAAATTTAGAACTTTCAGGATGAACTGAAAATGGAGAACTATAAGCCTCATGTAATTAATCTTTCTTCATTTGGGAATCACAAGGCTGGAATAATATTCATCCAAATATCAAAAAATGTCTTTATCAATGTTAAATTCAGGTAACATGCCCTTCTAAACCAAATCTACCTTTTTCTTCAAGAAACATTATTTTTTCTGTTCTTTCTTTATTCTGTTTTCTAGAGATGATTTCGCAGCCACCTAAAACAAAAAAAATTATTATTTGAAATAAAAACTTCCAATCCAATATTCTTCTAATCAATAACCAAATGATCTCGTTCCAAACATATCATGGTTAAGGTAGCATTACTTATTCAACTCAAAGTGTTATCCACTTTACTTGCCTCTCTTGGATGGTAATGTGTCGTGTAATCATAGTTGTTGATTAATTCTAGACATATCCTCTGTCTCATTTTTAATTTTTTCAAAGTGAATATATACTTCAAACTTATTTGATCATTATATATTTCAAACATCACTCCATAAAAATGATTCCTCCAAATTTTTAAAGAAGAAAAAAATATCTTCTAATTCCAAATCATGTGTAGAGTATTTTAACTTAGGAGTTTTCAACTGACAGGAATCATATGCAATTACCTAATAATTCTCCATTATGAAACAATAGATTCCATTCAAAAAAGTATCACTGTATATAAAACACTCACTAATTATGAAAGGCAGGGCCAAAAATGGATCACTCACCAATCTTCAATTGAATTCATGAAAACAATCATCACATTATTTTGTCCAAATAAATTTAACTCGTTTTTTATTTAACGTAGTCATTGTAATAGATTACCATGAAGAAATTTCGACAACCATTGAGTAATATCCTTCCAAACCATGAATACTACGGATCTATGTTATATTGGTAGGTCTTGCACTAGTGTAGAAAACATTTTTATTGAGGTTATTTTTTATTTTTTTATGTCGTATTTTGGTCGATGTTATTATAGGAGATGTTATAAACATTGTATTTACATAGGGTATTTTTTAACCGATGTAAAAATAAAAAATCTAAAGCTTTTTTCACGTCGGTTCCTCAAAACATGACGTGGAAAATGCTTTGGAGTTTTGTTTTATAAAGTTTGTTTTTAAATAACCAGAATGGTGAATACTTTATTACATTTATTATAATATAACTAACTTAATAAACCATGCCTCTGAAGCATTTATCAGGTTGGTTATTGAGTATCCGACATGATAAACCAGTCTTCTATGCATTTTTTCATGTTTGTTAAATAATAACATATGTAAAAATATATATACTACATCAGATATTTCATAACTGAGGTCAAAAACAATTCCATTCCATTTATTTCATCAGTTATGAAATAACCAACTCAAAAAATCCATTCTCTTGCATTTGTTACACCTTTTTTAAAATAACTGATGCCAAAACACATTCCCATGAATTTGTACATCGGTTATAAAATAACCGACGTAAAAATATATTTTTGTTAATACAACCATTAAACCACAACTATTCCCTACCATGGAAGATCTGAAATAAGTAGAAAATGGAAAAAAAACCAGAACAAGAGCACACCATAATATGCACAGTAAAAATATAAAAACTAGACCAAAATAAAAAGAACCAAAGAAAAATTCCACATTCACATACATAAAATTCAAAAAACACAATGTCTACTAGAAAAACAAAAAACCCATTGGACAGCCCCCAACCCCAATGGATAGCCCCAAACCCTGGAGAGCCCCCCACCCCCTGGACACCCTCCCACCCCCTAGACACTCTCACCCCCTAGACAGCCCCCAGCCCCTCTAGACATCCCCACATCCTCTGGATACCCTTCCACCCTCTGGACACCCTCCCACCCCTTTGGACACCCCCACACACCTAGAAACCCCCTCACCCCACTGGACATCCCCATATACAGCCCCCACCCCAGGACATCCCCCTAAAAACTAGAAATCACTCCCACCCTCCTGGAAACCCTCTCACCCACATGGACACCCTGGATACCCCCACCACATAGGACAACCCTTGAACTCCCCTAGAAACCCTCTCCCCCCCCCCGTTGGACACCCCAATACCCCTAGACACCCCCTAGATAGCCCTCACCCCCAGGGACAGCCCTCCCACCCTTCGGGACACCCTCCCACTCTCACAGACAATCTAGAAACCCCCACCCCACTAGAAAGACCTCCCACATCCATGAACTCCCCCACCCCATGAACACCTCCACACACATGGAACCCCCCCCCCCCCCTCCAACACGTGGAAATGCCCCACCCTCCTGGACACCCCCCCCACCCCCTAGACACCCCCACACCCCTGGACACCACCACCCCTGGCAACCTTGGACCCCCCCCCCCCCCCACTGGAAAACCCCCTGTATAGCCCCCACCCCCTTCGACAGCCCCCACCCCCTGGGCATCCCCCCCCCCCCCCACCTGGACAGCCCTCCCACCCTCCCAGACACCCACCCACCCCCTTGGACACCCTGGACACCCCCAACCCACTGGACAACACTCCCACATCCATGGAATCCCCCATCCCCACTAGACACCCCCACACACTGGGACAACCCTTGGATATCCCCCCACCCTCTAAGATATCCCCCGCCGTTTGGATAACCCTCCCACCCTCTTGGACACCCCCTGCCCCATGGACACCCTGGACACCCCCCACCACACTGGGCATCCCTCCCACTCCCCTTGAACCCCCACCCCCACACCCTGGACACCTGTCACCTCTAGACACCACTGGTTTCCCCCCAACCCTTCTGAATATCCCTACCCCTAGACAACCCTCGCACCCTCCAGGACAACCTTCCACCCCCATATACACCCAGGACCCCCCCCCCACTAGACAACCCTCCCACACCCCTAGAAACCCCCACCCATATACACCCCCACACCACATGACTCCCCTAGAAATCCTCCCACCCTCTTGGATAGCCCCCAATCCCCTGGACAAGACTCCCACCCAAATGTATGCCTTGGACACCCCTACCCAACTAGACATCCCTCCCACACCCCTAGAAACTGCCAACCCCACTGGACACCCCCGCACCCCTGGACACCCCCTCCTAGACATCCCCCACCCCCTGGACCACCCTCACACCCTGTTGTACACCCTCCCTCCCTAATGAACACCATGTACACCTCCACCCCACTGGACAAACCTCCCAAACTCTTAGACCCCCCCCCCTCGCCCACCCCACTAGACACCCCCACACCCCTGGATACCCCGGCACAACACCCCCCCCCCAACCCCACCCTCTTGGATAGCCCCCACTACCCTAGACAGCCCTCCCACCTTCATTGACACACTCCCTTCCCCATGGAAACATTGGACACCCCCACCCAAATGGAAAACCCTCCCACACCCCTGGAACCCCCCCTCCCCCACCCCACTGGACACCCTCCCACCCTCCTAGACAACCTCCCACCACTTGGACAACCCCCTAACCCTCTTGGACACCCTGGACACCTCCACCCCATTAGAAAGCCCTCCCACAACCCTGGAAGCCCCCACCCCACCCCAATGGACACCACCACATCCCTAGATACCCCCTAGGCAACGCCCATCCTCATTGATAGCCCCCACTCCTCGACAATAGTACCACCCTCCTCGACACACTCCCACCCCCATGGACACCCTAGAAACACCCCCACCCCCACTAGATATCCCCCCCACACCCCTGTAAACCCCCTACCCCACTGGACACCCCCCCCCCCCCACACACACACAATCACCCTTGTAACTCCCCCCCCCCCCCCAATACCAAGATCCATACCAGCAAAACCATCAGAACTAGACCAAAAAAAGACGTAGAGAAAAATTAAACATTCACTTATAAAACATTCAAAACATACAATGTCAACTAAAAAACCATAAATCCAACGTAAACAACTACCAAATACACCATTATATTGACTATATTCAAAATTATATTTTACACTACAATTATACTAAAATCCAAACAAACTTGTAAATTAATTTGATCATTCCACTTGTAAGTGTTTGACCTCTTGAACACTTTTGACTTATGGGTCATAAAATTACTATAAATTAAAAGCATAATAGATAACATGTAAAATGAATAAATAAAATGAAATATTATGAAAAAGTTTAAATGGAAATCTTACCAGGTAAAAGTTTACAAGTGTTCTAGTTGTAATTATTTCACACATAAATCTTAACATATAATATCTATATTTGATGACCCCTTGTTGTTCAAGACTACTCTGTTTAAATGATTGTAAATTGAAAATATTATTTTTATGTAATACATCAAAAATAGAAAATTATAAATTGATATTTACCTTCACTCTTTCATATTTGATCATGGAATCCTTTTCTTTTTTTTTCAAATGTAGACCCTTCCCCTATTAGAAAATAATAATTATGTGATAAATTTAAAATTAATTATAGAATATAAAATTATTAAAAAAATTAAACTTACTTTTCTGACATGTTATTAGTACATTTCTATACATCGCCATGGACAGAGCATATCCAATAAATTGTTTTCTCACTTTGGAAAAATACCTAACTTCCAATGATTATAGATAAAAGAAAATTTAAGATTAGTGGTTTTTATGTTAAAAGATAATGAACTCTTTGATAAAGATATGTTTCATACTTCTCACAAAAAAGGAATCATCCAACACTAAGTGAATATATTCTGTTTAAATATTTCAGCAATATAATGCATTCTTTATTCCTCATCCATTTCATGTGCTTCAGCAGAAATCAAACACGAGTCTATGAATCCATAAAGCTCTATCCGATCATTATTTTCACACATGTTATAAAGATATCAAATACAAAACAGACAGAAGTATACATTTTAAATAAATATAATGTAAGGAAATGATGTTAAGATGTACATGGAAAAAAATAACCATGTTTATGCCCATTATTTATCCAGTAATAAGCTCCATGATATCATTTTTCACAATCCCCACATTTATTGCAAGTCCACAAACATGAGCTTCCATTGGAAACTCATAAATATTCACCAACATATTTTAATATCTTGACAATCTATCAAGACCACTAGAATCTGTATTTGATGTCATATCCATTTGTCATTGTTGTTGTCTATATATTATTTCCTTACCATTGATGTATTCCTATAAAAATAAATTTAAAATTATATTACTTTTCAAATATGAAAACAAATTTAATAAAAAAAGAAGATATAACAAACATACCTATATGGTAATGAGTCACAGAAGTCTGAATGGGAAAATTAAAAAATGGATGATACTATGTCCAACTATCGTCACCTCAACTATAGGTAATGGTACTCAAGATCACTTGATGTAGAAATTGAGTTTTCATCTTTAGATTTTGAAAAATACATTTCTTCTGCAAACACCAACACACCACTAATCGAAACTACACTTCTGTTGTCCTCAACATTTGTATGAAATGTATAGCCATTAATGTCATACCCAGACCATGTTATCACATTTAAACATGGACCACCATCAAACCATATTAATGTCTGATAAATTCTATATACAATGCTAGGACTTTTTAAACCATGACATAAAATAGTTTATTGTGCTCATTCATAATCCACATTTCTCTCTTCCTTGGATGACATTATTTCAACACATTAATATGCAATGGGATATATGGTTGAGCATCAGCTGTGTTATTCAAGATGAATAATTCAAACTTATATATATATTCAGCTAATAACGATTTCAAATTCCTGGCCACAAATCCCCTTTACCTCATTATTTACTCGTTAATGGCGAGATGGAGGCAAACATATACCCTCCGCCATAGCCAAATAGCTCATACAAAATTCTGCATCCTCCTCAGAAATATACTTTTCAAAAATTCATGCTTCATTCCAATATGGATTATTAACATATTCCTTTAATATTTTCATATACCTTTCAAAAGGATACATCCAACAAAGATATACAGGTCCAAAATGATTTATATCTTGAACCAGATGAATCCTTAAATGCACCATTATATCATAAAAAGATGGAGGAAAATACATTTTCAATTGAAAAATTATTGAAATTTCATCACTTTATAAAATGTTCAATGCATTCCCATCAATCACCTTATTACGAATTTAATTGAAAAAATAAAAAAAAATCATTATAGTCTTTCTGATATGAATGGGAAATATTCCACACAATGCAACTGGTAAAAGTTATTCCATCATGACTAGAAAATCAAGAGATTTCATACCTATCAACTTCAAATCATTCAAAGAGACAAAATTTTTTACATTTGAAGAATACACATAAGGAACATTGACATCATGAATACACTGACCAGAGATAATTTTCTCCCTCATGGATAATGTATGAAAATCTGGGGGATGAAATGATCGTCTTCCATTAGAAGTGGGAGCTAACTCCAAATGTATTTCAATTGATAGTAAGTCTAATCTTACATTCAACCCATCATTAGTCTTTCATTCAATATCTAACAATTTTCTAATCAAACTACCATATATAATCTTCTCAATGTGCATGACATCAAAATTATGTTTCACATCATGATATCTCCAATATGGTAGCTAAAAATATATTTACCTTTTCTTCAAATATGTCTATCATTAATAGATAAATGTTTCTCTCCCAATGTTACATCATGTTTTTCCACCCTTTCTAAATACACATTAGAGGATAAAGGTTTTGGAGAAATATCTAATTCTTGTGAGCCATTTAATTCCTTTTTTTAGTCATCTATAAGAGTAATCCATTTGAAAATATATTTGATGACCCATGTATACTATTTCCCTCCCATGATGAAATAGACAATATGTTTTCTATTGTTAAAAAATTGGACATGCTTTTTTCCCCTTAACACTGTATCCAAAAAAAATTACATATGCTGGGAAGTCATTTATAGTGAACATAAGCATGGCATGCTATTGAAAATATTCTATTTTATAAGAATCATACACCCTAATACCAACCCCCCATAAAATTTTATAATCATCAATCAATGACACAATAAAACATCAATATCATTTCCAAGTTTCTTCGGACCAGAGATCATTATACTCAACATGACATATTTGCAATTCATACAAACTCCCAGAGATAGGTTGTAAATTACCAATAATGTAGGCCATGAACTATGTGGGCTACTAAGGGTTAGGTATGGAATCATTCCATCTGTGCACAACCCTAATCTGATATTTCAAATTTCATTTCCAAATCTAGGATAATGCTCATCAATTTTCATCCATTGTGGAAAATCAGCTGGATGTTGTATTTTTCCATTTCATATCCGCTCATCAGCATTCCATATTAACCTTTAAGAATCATGTGAATTAGGAAATAAATGTTTCGAACAATGAATTATAGGAAGATACCAAAATACATTGGAAGGGATCTTTGTAATCTCTACATCAGCCTTTATTTTTCTTTCAACTTATACCATGATGTATCACATTTAGGAAACTCTCATAGAAATTCATATTCCTTCTTATATATCATATAGTCATTCAGACGTGCATATATTTTGGTGTAACCCAATCCCATAGAACATAATATTTTCTTGGCCTTTTAATGTAAAACTGGAAGATCGTTGTCTTTTGAAAGAATGTCTTTCAACAATTATAGCAACTCTATAAAACATCTGTCACTCCATCCATGTTTCGCGTTTAGGTTAATCAATATTAACACTACTGAAAAAATCGTAAAATCCATAAAACCAGGATAAAATGGTTTTTTATCATCAGCATATAGAAGCACAATTGTCGGTCCTATCTCAAGTTGTTCTGCTGCAATATCACAAATCATTTCTTCATTTACATAGGAATTACCATCTTGAAAATCATTATCATCAGTAGATCTGACATTCTATCCAGTTTCACCATGAAAAATCCTAAGGCCATAAATCGGATTAAAACCATGTCCAATAAGATGATATTTTCTCTCTCTACTTTGAAACTTCTTCATTTTCAAACATTTCAGGCATGGATAGAAAAAAATGTCACTTCTTGTAACATTTCATTTAGAAAATTCCAAAAAGGCATCAACACCATCCTCTTATTCATAACACATTCAATTTTCTATGATCTAAATTTGATTCATTATTTCCTATTAAAAATATCAAAATTATTCAACTTGTTAAGATAAGACAAATATATATTTATATGAAAAATACCATAAATTGAATGTAAATCAATTTTGAAATAAAAAACAAATCTATGCATATTTGAAAAATGTATGCATGAAAATGATTTGAAAATGAAAATATAGTTAGATGTAACAGTTTTAAATTCATCTTGCATCCTTTCTTCATAAGGTACACAAAAAATACATCTGGGTTCAACTGGATAAAAAATTCACCCTTTTGTAAAAAAGATATATGAAGAATAAATATTAAAATATGTATACATTCACTATGTAAAATTACTCATATCCCACCGATTTGAAATAATTAGGATATCCCCTAAAACCATTGGGATAGAATACCCCAATAGTTTCACACACTGTTGGCATGATTTCCATTGCAATAGCCCTATGCTAACGATTCTACAGGAACCATTGTTATACACTACCTTATGTTAAAATATGCGAATGGTTTCAATGAAACTTTTGGGAAATATATATATTCCAATGGGGCTTCCAAGGGGTAGAGAGATATCCAGGGAGGTGGTGGCGGCTGTCCAAGGGGTAGAGGTTGTCCATGGGGGTCGGGGGCTATCCAGGGTGTCCAGGGGGGTAGGGGTGTCCATGGGGGTGGGGGCATGTCTAGGTGGTTGGGTGTCCATGGGGGTTGGGGTGTCTAGGGGTGGGGGAATGGTTTATAGGGGGATGAGGGGATTGTCCAACCCCCTAACCCATTGGACACCACCCCCACCCCATTAGAAACCCCTTGTATACCACTACTAGCTGGATAGCCCCCCCCCACAAACAGTACCCCCACCCCTCTGGACACCCCTACCCCCTAGCCACCCACACCCCCCTAGATACACCTACCACCTTAGACAACCCACCCACTCCCCTAAACACCACCCCAACCCCTTGGACACCCCCTCCCCTGAGACAACCCCCTCCCCTACCCCCTTGTACATCACCAGAAAAACCCCACCCCCTGGACATCCCTTCACTCCCATAGACACAGCCCCCTAACCCATAGACATCTCCCCCACCCCTACCCCATCAGACACCCCTAGACACCCCCACCCCCTGGACACCCCACCCCCTTGTACAGCCCCCTCACACCCTGCACACTCCCCCCGCCCATGGACACCCCAACCACATGGAAGGACCCCTCACCCCCTGGACAACACCCCTACCCCCTTGGACACCCACTGGACACAACAACCACCTTGGACAGCCCCCACCCCCACACTCCCACATGAAATCCCCCGAACCACTCTGGACAGCCCCCACTGCCTGGACACCCCGACCCCATGGACAGCCCAATCACCCACCTAAACACCACCTGCACCCCCTAGGAACCCCTACCTTTTTGGAAGGATCTGTCACCCCCCCCCCTCCCCCGGACACCCCCACACCCATGAAACCCCCTAGACAACACCACCCCATTAGAAAAACCCCATCCCCTGGATAGACCCCAACCACTATGGACTGTCCCCCACCCCCTGGACACCCCCCCCCCCCCCCACTGCCTTAGACACCTCCTACCCCCTTGACAAACCACTCACACCCGGGACACCACCCCACCCCCTAGACACCCCACCCCATGGACAACACCACCACCCCGGCCCCATTGGACACCCACCCCACTGGAAAGATACCTCGACTACCTCGACACCCCAACCCCTGGACACCCTTTCCCCCTTGGAATGACCCCTCACCCCTAGACACCCCCCACCACCACCACCTTGGACACCCCCTGGACACCCACCACCGCCTTGCACTTCCCCCACCCCTCTGGAAATCCCCCCAACCCTTCTGGATAGCTCCCGCCACTTGGACAAGCCCCCAACCCTCAGGACAACCCACACACCCTAGACAGCCCCACCCCATGGACACCACCACCCCCTAGACACCCATACCCACTTGGATAGCCCACTCACCCCCTGGACACCGCCCCCACCCTTTGGACACCCCTAAACCCTTTGGCTGCCCCCTCACCCCTAGGACACCACCCCCATCCCCTTGGATACTCCAACCAAATTGGATTTCCACTGCACCCCCTGGACACCACCCCCACCCTCCTAGACACCCCCTGGACACCCCCACCACCCAGGACATCCCCCACACCCTTGGACACCCCCACCAACTAGGACAACCCCCACCCCTTGGACACCCCCTGTACACGCACAAACACATGATTGGACATAGAAAAATCGTAAACATTCATGATATCACTTCCATGCATTATTTTTACAGAAAATAATTTAGCATTGTATAAATGAACACTATGAGACATACCATGATAGAAAGAACAATGATTGAAAAATAACCTCGCAGAAAATTAGTTCCGAGCAATGGAAAATATAAAAAATGAAACCGAGTCGTTTAAGGCTTACATGAGGGCGGAGAGTTGACCTAATAGTTATAGCGATAATAATGATGATGAATGATGTTGGAAAAATGATGGTGGAGGGAAAAACATTGATGAATCCTTTCTAGGTTTTCCCCATGAGAGAGGCGAGTCACAGATTTCCTGATTGAAGAAAATAGAATGACTGAATATAGGGTGTAATAAATCATTTAAAAACTTTATCACATCGGTTATTTAATAACAGACCTGATAAACTATTTTTTTTGTTTATAACGTCAGTTATTTTATAACCATAATTATGGGATGTTCATTATCAAGTCAATTATTTAATAAATTAAGCGATAAATTACCAACATTTTCTTTATCCCATCAGTTATAAAATAAAATATGTGATAAAGAAAATATTAGTTTTTATCACATAGGTTATAATATAACAAACATAAAAAATTTATTCTCATTAATTTATCATGTCACTTATTTTTTAACCAACATCATAAATCAATTTTTACATTATTTCACTTTAGTTATATAGAACAGATGTGAAAAATGCTGATGTGTTAAATTATTTTCCCAATTGTTTTGGCCACTCTTCAAAAACATTTTATATGGTTCAACAATTAAGAAATCATTAGTAAAAATATTTTCATGGAATGAAATTTTCTGAAACAAAAACACACTCTTGTTGAATTTCCCATATATATTTTTCCTTTTATGGATTTCAAGACATTGCGAAAAATGAATTTCATGTTCCTCTTTACATTTGGAATATACCAAAATATCATCGATAAACAAAACCACCATTTATCAGCTGAATTCACTGATCCATATCTGCAACAAACTATTCAATTTTGATTCCGACTATCTCAGGATGCTGATTTGGAAGGTCATTTAATATTGTATTCCTTCCTAGCATAGCTGACCATTTCATATATCAAAAACCATTCTGATCATCGAAATAACATAAATGATGCAAAGTGGTAGTCAAAAAATTCTATATCATTACAATCTTACCATAAGTTAATTTATGGATATTAGATAGTCAATATCCTAACACCTAAAGTTATCTAAAATGACCTCTCATACCAACTATAAGGCCTTATCGACAAACACTACATAATATTGAGTTATGTTAACATTTCACATTAGGGATGATTTTAGGTTTATAGTTTTATAGAATTCTACCAAAACATATACATAACATCTTGAATGTTATAATTTAGAAACTTCTTCTCTATCTAATTTGTTTGAAAAAAAATAAAACTCTTTAAAATAATAAAACAATTATTTTCGTAACATAAATCTTCTAGAATTATTACTTTCTCTTACCATTCCTCATAACCTATGAAAAACATTTCAAAAACTTGGGATGAGCATAAAAAACTCAGTATGGTATATACAATAAGTGAAGATATCATTTGTCGATGAATGCATTCCAATCAATGAAATCATACATATCACTTAAGAAATGTAAGCTCTTCCACATACATCACGATATCATAAAAATTATAAATAACATATAGAATTCATTAACCACAAAGGTAACTTGTGGCATCCATAACATAATTACATTATAGAATTCACAGCTACATAGGGAGTTACATTCAGAATAAAAATCAAAAAATATTTCCTTAATATCTAAGGAGAAACATTAACGTTTACATCCCTCACATTACCCAATAAATTGAATAACATCTTCAGCTCACCTGTCGTAGGTTTTTCGTAGAACCAAACGTATACATAAACAATGATCAAGAACAATAACATATACAAAACACATAAAACAAGCATAAATGAAAGATAAAATTTCAACATTTGAATCAAAATATATCATTTCAAGATATTGAAATAATCAATAATTTCTCAAAACCAAAAAACATAAAAAATGGTATATGGTATTCATGTTCCATTTAAAAACATTACGCCATGTTACGGAAGTCAAAAAAAATAAAAATGGTATATGGTATTCATGTTCCATTTAAAAACATTACGCCATGTTACGGAAGCCAAATAATCAATAATTTCTCAAAACCAAAAAATGTAAAAAGGGTATATGGTATTCATGTTCCATTTAAAAACATTATTCCATGTTACGAAAGCCAAATATCAAATAATTCATGCGGCAGCCCAACAACCATTATCTCCGCATACATTAAAAAGAAACATTATTTTTTCCATTTAGTAAAACTCATTGTAGAAAAATGATTTTTCTATTAATAAAATTAAAAGTCAAATGTTTTTATACACCATATAAAATAGCATCGTGTATAATTCAAAATATACCTCAATGAAAGAAGATCGAGACGAAGCCCCTTATCTTTATTATGAATTATCATGTATGTTCCTTGTTATTTCTGAATAATAAAAATATGTTAATTTATAATATCTTCATAACCATTTTTAAGTTTATTATTCCTTTCATATAACTTATTAAAACATTGTAAATATTTCATAATTATTTATGTTAATATCTTTCAATTTGTCGATATTTGGTACTTGAGTCACAAATGAACTTGTTATAATTACATATTTCCCATGTGGTCAAAATTCCATTATCTCTAGAATGATATTAATTATTTAAATACCATATAAATAAAATATATATATGTATTTATAATAGTACATAACAATTTGAAATAATAAATGAAACACACCATTCATGGAGACGATAAGTCGTACGTACACATGAACGATACGTTCATTTCCTTTTCAAATTTAAAGGAATGAAAATTAAATGATACATACATATATTATAATTCCATTATAATATCATATATATTTTCATTAACACCATGCTTTATACATTACATGTATGGCATGAATAAGTCAAATCAATTTGAGTGGGTCGTAGTATGCACTTGCTCAAATGAAATTATAATATTTAACAAATATGGAAACCATAACGGTATGATATAAATGAATACTACATAAGAATAGAGAAAATATAAATATAATATATATAAAATATAAATACAATTCCATCCAAATGGACACCATGATATGTGTTGGGGAAAAATAGAACAATCATCATTTCATGAGGCATTAGTTCGTCACACACAGAAACAGTATGTTCGTATCCGTTAGATGGTGGTGTGTAGAACTGTTGTAAGAATACTTCTCATAAAAGTAAACTAGTATATTAAAAATACTGTTGTTTTTATAAAATAATTTCATAAAGATATTTTAGGGGGATGGAGAAGGAAAATAAATGAAAGAAGATTCAGAGAAGACATTACCTCATATCGGGTAACTCCTTTTCTTTTAAGATAAAAGGATTTCTTGAATTGCATTAACCTCATGGTAAGGATTCTATGTGGAAAAGAAGGATTTTTGGAGATTATTGGATCTGAATATGGATTATCCAAGGGTCTTGATAGGTGTGACTAAGGGTTAGAGTTGATTCCCTTTTATAAGTGGGAGGAGGGGAAGTTTAGGAAGGTATTGAAATATTTTTTTATTATAAATTTATATTCATTCTAAAATGGTCCCAAAGTAATTTATTTCAAATTAATATGTTGTTGGATCTAAAACCATTCAACCAATAGGTTTTAGACAAGTCTAGGTCCCAGATATATCCTTATCTATTACATTTAATCCTTAGTTAACCAATTTAACTCTTACCATGTCTTCTCGTGTATTCATACTATATGGTTAATATAGTTAATATAAAATTACAATAGAACATCAAGTGGATTACTAATTACATTTTAAACCATATATATTTTATTTGGAAGAATCATATATTTTTATGAAAATTAAATATTTTAATAAAAATGTATTTGTTTAAAAAACTCATTTATGTCAGGTTATATACAATTAATATCTGTAATTTTAAAAAATCCATAAAAACATGATTATTTCATAAAAAATTCATTAAAGCAAATAAAACGAGTAAAATTATTCCATAAAATTCGTGTATGACATAAAATGATTCAAAATAAATTTATTTTAATATTTATAATCTCATGTATTTAAATCATTCATTAATAAGGTAATCAATACATCACCCTTGTGCCGTAAATAAAATAATTTATTTAATCTATACAAATAATAAATAAATTCCCATGATGTAGGAAATATTTTTATATCATTATTTAATATTTATAGTCGAAAAGATATCTTATATAACACTATAAAAAAATTTATTTACTAAAAGAAAAAATTTTATGTTACATTTTTTATTACTTTAATTTAATTCTTATAAAACATAATTTTCAAATAAATGTGGCTAAATGGGGTCCCAAAATCTACCCAATGATTCATATTTTTATACATATCTCATTCAATTGGATTAGGAAACATTCTAGGGTAATTTATTATTATTATAATATTATTTGTTACCCTTATTTACCAGAATTACCCTTTAACAATGGAAGATTAAATACTTTCTAAAGTTACTATTTAAAATATCTTAAAATAAAGGCAACTATTTACACACTTAGGACCACATAATTATAAAAATGTAATCCATTTTTACAAATTCAAAATATATAAATTTCAAAAATTAATTTACAATTAATTCTCATTGTCAAAACCAATAGTGTTTTTTAAGAAGTAAAAACTACCAAATGATTTAAATGTATTAATGTGAAATTTCAGAATAAAATTACATAAAAAGAAAAAATGGAATAAATTATAAATATATTATTCAATTAAAAATTAAAATTAATTAAAAGTATGATATATCTTTGTAAATAAATTACATGGAAATGCAATTTTGACAAAAAATGTAGTATTTTTCACTATTCATTAAAATGGAACTTTATCACAAAAATACCAAAAATTTCCCCAAAGTAAATTTTGATGTACCGCTTCTAAATAAGATGATTATTTTGACAAATAGTGGATATAGGTGTGAAAAAAAAAAGATTTAAAATGTTTTTTCATCAAAAGGCTTTAAAACGACATTTTAAAATGTTTATAGTATTTCATGCTTAAAATTGGATTCATTCAAATTTTTAGACTCTAAATTATATTGGATAAATGTAAACAAATTTATCAAATATTGTTAATCATAACATGGTTAGTAATTTTCATTCCTTCCAATACAATAGCTAGGCATTAACTACCAGATAAAATAATAACAATATTATATTATTTTTCGTTGTAAAACAAAGTTTTGTGAAGCGTAGGATTTCAATGAAACTCATTGTTGCGTGTTGAGTATGATATCTGATAATTAATCCCTATAATTATATTAAAATTTATTATCCATAAATATTAATATTAATTAAAAATTATTATTCAATAAATACATGGGTTGTTACATTATACTTAGCATCACTTTTTCCATTTATTGGTCTTAGAATCATCAATGGCCTTTCTATATCCTCTCATTTTTACTGATGAAAATAGTTATCCATGAAAATTACCTTAAAATACATGTAATCAGTATTTGAATTTTTTGCCCCATGCTTAGTGTTTTGATCAATGAACACCCCTAATATACATCCACACTGAGATGATAAAATTACATGACACCCTTTTCTAATTTATTACATCTAAAATATAAAATATTACCTTTGAGGAACATATAAATCTATCATATATAAACTTATTAATAATTATATTGAATTATGGGGGTTTTAGATGCATTAAGTGGTTTAATATTGGTGCCAACGAGCCTGTACCCTAATGGTATAGGCACCTGCTTGGTTTCCAAAAGACCCAAGATCAAATCCGGGCAGGGACTAATTTCTGGGGTACTGTAGCAACACTGTAGCAGGGCACTGTAGCAGTACTGCAGTAGTGGCAGAACTGTAGCGGTGGTGAAACTGTAGAGGCGGGGGCACTATAGCAGGAACCGTAGCGGTGGCGGTACTATAGCAGCCCAGGTACTGTAGCAGTACTATTCACTGAGGGGCTCTTTGGGCCAAAAAATGGGCATTCAAGCCCTATATTCAGGCCACTTGGCCTTGGGACTTCAGGATATGTAATGGGTCTCCCTCTACCTAGTCAAAAAGAGGTCTTTACATTAAATAATAAAATGAGGCTTCAGCCCCAATCTTTCAAAAAAATGGTCTAATATTGGTGCACCACATTGTGGATTTTCATTCTAATCCATATGAGAATGGTTTTTGGTCATAACCTAAGTAAGCTACCCAAATATTGTTATAATTTCCCAAGAAGCATTTACAGCTTATATTCTATCGTCAATTTAATTCTATTGACCAGGAGGTAAATCCCACCCTAGATTACATGAACTACAAAAGTTTATATTCTATTTCTAGGAGAAATTTGAAAACACTCTCATACTCTATATAGATCACAACATTATGAATCATAATTTATAATTCTAAAACCTGTGAAACACATTACATATCTAAATTTATACAATTATTTTCTATATCATTGGGAATATTCTAAATTAATAAAAATATTATCAAATATTTCATTATTTTTTGTAAATAAATTGTAAAATAACCCAATCATATCCCCTAAGAGTATCAAACTGGTTGTACATTAAAGAAACACTCACCATAAACTATAATGATGGAGATGATATTATCAAACAACTTTTTTAGGGTTGATTTCCCTCTATGATTCTATTCCCAATCCATGTCCACTTTTAGTATCATGACATGTATTTATTACTATCAAATCCACATAATCAATCACTTATTTAAAACATTCTAGAGTTATCATATATTTTGGGATATCCTTAGTGTTTTTATAGCGTTATTCTCTCTAATAAATGTTTCTCTAAATATAGCTCTCAACGTTTTTACTTAACTTCTTATAATACCAACTATAACAGCCTAACACTGGGATCCTAGAGTTGTTGGATATTTTAAAACATTGGAACGAATTACAAGAGATCACATACAGTAGAACCAAATAGTTTAATAGTAATGGGAGACTAGATAGATACATGATTTTCATATTACATTAGAAAATAGGAAATATAATACAATAATTAATGTAATAAATTAATTCTATCTTCTTTGAAATCCTTGATTTCATTTGTAGATCCATTCTTTGTATCCTTAGGAAAGGAATTAATAACATTTGATGAGATCAGATTCTTAGTATTGGAATTTGTATAATATAATCCATCATTATATAAATAAGACATGGAAAATATAGTTGAGATAAAAAATAATCAAATATATAAAATAACTACTATTATAAAATTGTAGTTAAATATATAGAGAATATAACAATATAAATATTCACATAGATAATAAAAAAATGTTTCATTATCATAGAATGCATAACTCCTAACACCATAATCATATAGTCAAGGCCTTGTTCAATGTAAACATATATGAATAGGTAAGTCAGACACCCAATAAAAAAACTAGTTTGTCTCATTATATATATCGATACATTGAGTGGTTGTAACAATAAAAGTCTATCAATAACTAGGTCCAATGCTTTCAACATATGAAATGAGGGATTCATAATAAATGTAATCATTCGTATTGAAAATCTACCAAATGAAATGCTAATATTTTATCTAGTAAATAAACATAATCATATCCTCACTAATGTATTATGGTTTATTTTATCAGAAGAATACATCCCCATTAATATATAACATTCACCAATGAATGGTAACATAGATAAAAATACATTAATATATCAATATATTATTAATTTAGAAAAAAACAATTTCATTTTTAAATCACATATTCAAAACCTTAAAAATTTATATATATATAAGGTAAATAATTTCCTTAAAAATTAAAATTCAAACATGAAAATAAATCATTAAATCATTAAGTTGTCATGAGATTTTGAAATTCCATTCATTACGTATAAGTTAAAAGAAAACATCACTTTCACACCTTAATAACAAAATTCAAAAGTACTTCATTGGAAAAACAAAACAAAGATTCCTTGAACAATTTTTTTTAAAATTAAAACATTTGTAAAAATGTATTTATTATATAATTTTAGATAATTAAAACTATTTGTTAAAAATATTTATAGAGAATATGTATATGAGAAAAAATTCTTCATGAATAAATATTTATTTAATTTATTCGATCAATATATATTGAATAAAATTGTTCATATATCATAGGGATAATAATTATTCCATTAATTAAATTACAAGATTACTATCGGACAATGTGTTTCGGAATGATATTGAAATAACATAATGTCAAAATGATGAAAACCACATACAAAAGATAACTATGTAACACAATATATTTTTCGCGATATCTCCTCTTTTTGTTGCAAATCCATTTTACCAACCAATATTCTTGATATGAGATTCTATAATTTTCTGAAATAAAATTGTTGTTATGCCACGACCACTGAATTTTATGTGAGGGTTATATTGAAAATAAAATATGATATATCATCTTTAGTAATTATGGAAGGGAAAATCCTTCTACCTATTATCCATTAATTTTATTTCAGTGATGTTGCAACAAAATTATGCTACCACTCTGTGGACATATATCATCTGGATTTTTGTCAACCAATATAACTTTGAGATTCCAGACATGTGTTAATGATAATATTAAATTCTATGGTCCATTACACACTCTCATAGATAGAAATATCTGATAATATAATAACATGAAGATTTTTTACGGGATGATCTATTCTCATAATCGTCCATCTTCAAGATTATAATGTTTGAATTTTATGAGAAGAGGCCTCATACGCTTACGGGTACTCACACCTGATGGTTTATAAACTATGTGTCCAAACATTTAATATTACTCAACCATAGAACATTATTAATAATGTTGTAATATAATTTCATGGTTATAATCAATGTAGGGAACTAATATGAACTTGATAATGCGATAAAGGTCCAAGGACATTATTTAATTGAGGTCAGGCAGAACAAAGATCAACATGAAATTTGAAATTTAATTAATATTCAGTAAATCAAATATACATGAATTCAATTTACAATTTTTATGTCCTAGTAAAATAACTCAAACAGAAAAACCCACACATTAATTTTACAATTGGTTTGATTTATATTACTCAACATGTAGTTTTTTTTAAATTGACTTTTTATTATTGTGTATTATCATATTTATATTTAATCTATTTCTTTATATTATAAAAAAATAAGAATTTATTTTATACTTGTGATCATGTTTTCATAATTGGGGGTGGGTTTCATTGAAATTTTTCGAATGAAAAAGTTATTTTGAGAGGGGGATGGTGTCCAATAAAAATGAGTCAATAATGTTTTCTACATTTTTTTATATTTACAATAAAATTGGAAGCATTATTAGCACTATTTTTAGACCGTCAGATTTTAATATAAAAACAAAATTATTTCATTTCTAGTAGTGATGAATGATATTTCTATCAAATTAAAATCAACATCTACAGTAGTGGATGATTATTTGGAACAATTTATCTTCAAGGATTGATGTTTGGGGTTGTTATACAACATGTTGTCTTCATTTCATTTATGATGTTGAGTGATATACATATTAACTAGAATTATTATAGATGAAGGCTATTTACAGCATCACAAAATGCGTTTACAAATTTTTTTTAGATAGTGTTATTAATCTATGAAAATATTGTATTTAATATTTTCGTAAATTGATTTCTGAGATCATGATCTTTATATAGAGTAAAAAGATGTTTTTCAATGTCTAACCACTTTCTCGGGCCTCAATAACATGGAATACTCTACCATTGAACATCTTCATCAATATTTCATGATGACAGCACTCGAGTTCTACCACCTCCACCTCCATAAATTGTATAACATCACAGCTAATGTTGTGAAAGAATAAAATATATCATTCTTTAACACCCAACATTAATTCGAAATCCCCATAATACATGGAATCTTTGAATGACTATTCATGTATTGGGATTCCACAGGTTCTAGGAAGATGTTATACACCATGTTCTATAAGATGGATCCAGATCGGGACCCCACATTCATAGAGGTCATCACGTGTTGAGTGTTTGTAGATATCATCTGTGATGTTTTTCAAACCACCATGATTCTTTTTGACATCATGAATATGAAATATCACCTACTCTATAAGGGGTGGGTAGGGGTTGGTAAATTAGAGGATTTATCATCATTGTGGATATAGATAGAGTCATTGGTGTAAGAGAAGGTGGTGATTGGAGAGTAATAGTTGTATGTGGTGTTTCAAGAGGATATGGTAAGAGGTTTTGTGATGGTGGCCATTTTTTCTCCAACACTATGAGTTTTAAATGCATATACAAGTTTCTCAATATTCATTGTAGTTGGCCAATATATTGTTTCTATGTACCCTAGACTCATTTTCAGGTTTCTTGATTCATTGAATTTTCAAATTTTGAATGACTGTACACATTGTGTCAAACAATGAATTCTTGTTATAATTGTTAAGGTTTATGTGCAAGGATCAAGATCTGTTGGTTATATGGCGACCCAGGTGAGAAATTTTATTTTGAAAGAAATTGACATGATTTCTGATGACAAAAGATATATGAATGGGAAAATATTGATTAAGAACCTAAAAAGAAATTTTTTTAGTTTGGGATTAAATAATCAGAATATTCCAATGGATGACCTAAAAGATTTATGATATTCAATTTAAATTAGATCTTATTTTTTTTATAAAAAAATAATTTATTCCTTAATTGGAATTAAGGAGCAATTTTTTCCCTAAAAAAAATTTTATATGGTATTTAAGTGATCATATGGAGAGTGTGATTGGATTGTGTTGGGACACATTGATCTCACATAACTGGAATGGAAAATAAAAAATTAACTAAAATTTTGGGATTTTTTCATAAAAAAATGATTATGATAATTCACCCTCCACAGCTAGATTCCACCATATACGTAGTTAAAAATAATGGTGAAAATATGATTCCACATAATAGAACATTTATCAATAAAAAACACTTATGAAGAGTTTCACTTTATTGATTGTTTTTTAGTGGTGATAAAAGTTCCATTTATTAGTGATTTCATTGACGCTAATAAAAGGATCCACTACTATAGATACATGATTTAAAATAATTTAAAATGATTATAATTAATGATATAATGTTTTTATATTGTAATGTATTTAAAATTTAACAAATTTTATCAACCATAAATTATATCTCATAAAAGATCACTTTATCAGTGGTATTTATAACATTTCTAAATCGAGACATTTAACAACATTTTTTAGCATTGATAAATAAATATTTTATTAGTTCATCATATTTGGTTATAAAATACTACATATTATAATATACATCTATAATTTACATCACACACAATAAAAAAATATAGAATGTCATTTTCATTAAATTCACATTATAATACAATAAAATAATACATTGTGAATGAAAAAACTGAGGTATTTATTGAATAATAATTTTTTATTTCTATTAATAATTATGAATAATATATTAATTTTACATTTATGTTGACACTATTTCTGATTGTGTACTCAACATTAAACAATGGATTTCATTGAAATCATACATTTCCCACAACAATGAGTTTCACCGAAAAATAATATAATATTATTATTATTCTAAATGGTAGTAAACACGTAGCCATTGTACTGGAGAGAATGAACTGAAATAACTTTAATATGAATATAAAATGTTTTTCAAGTATCTTTACATTTACCTAATAAATTTCATATCCTTAAAATAATAATGAATCATATTTTAAACCTGAAATACTCTAATATATTTTAAAAGGTTTTTTTACCGCCTTTTGATGGTGAACCCTTTTTAACTATAGTTTTTGACACTTATAATTGTTCAATTTTAAAAAATAAATTTCTTATTTAGAATCAAAATACAAAAATTTACTTTGGAATAAATTTTTAATTTTTTTCGGAAAAAATTCATATTTTTATTAACAGTGAAAAATACTACATTTTAATTCCAAACATCCTTTAAATATATTTGATTAATATAAATATATTATTATTTTAATTGGTTTTAAAGTTTAATTGGATTATATTTTATTCATTTATTCCAATTATTGTAATTGGGAGTAATTTTACATTTAAATTATTTATAAACACATTTCAATATTTTGATACTTATTACTTCTTTAAAACCCGTTTTTTGGTTTTGACAACATGAATTAACTTTTCATTAATTTTTTCAATTTCTATATTTTAAATTTGGAAAAATGGTTTCTGTATTTTGAATCAAGATATAAAAAATTTGTAAATAGGTTCCTTTTTTAGACATTATGAATAATTACTTCCATAATTATTTTATTTACCATGTTAAAACGGTAAATATGGTAATTAAGGGTACAAAATAAAATTATTATAATATTAAACAACCCCAACATGTGTTCTAATACTATTGGATGAGATATTTATGACCATGGGAATTTTTATGTTGATTTTTGGACTATATGGAGCCACATGGATGTGAAAAGAACATTTTTTAAGAATTAATTTAATGTAAATAAAAATGTAACATAAACAAGCATCTTTATGTAAAACAATTTTTATATGGGGTAATATAAGTAATATTTTAGATGATAAAAATTAATTAGAAATATAAAAATATTTACTATATCATGGTATATTATTTTTAACCTTTATACATCCAATAAATAAATTTATTTATAACCCAATGATGTTGTAGTGATTACATTATTAATAAAAGATTTAAATAAATGAGATTATGAATATTAAAGTATATTTTATTTTAAAATTTTTTCCATCCACGTATTTTAGGGATAAATATGAATTTTTATATTTGATTTAATGATGTTTTTTTCTAAATAATCCTATTTTCTTGGATTTTTAAAAAAAGTCATGATATGAATAGTATAAACATTATCCTAAATGGGTTTCCAAACAAATACTATTTTATTGAATGATATAATATTCCTAAAAATATAATATTCAGCCCAATGAATTATATAATGTTTAAAATTTCATTAAGGAACCAATTTATGTTCTATTGTAATTTTATAGTAACAATATTAAGCATATAGTATGATTATACAAGAAGACATTGTTAAAGTATAATTATTTAACTAAGGGTTAAAGCTAAAAGATAATGTGAATTTTTTGACCTAGAATTTTATAAAACCTATTGGATGATATTTTTTTGACCGAAAAAAATGTTCCCTTTGGAATAAAATACTTTGGGACCATTTTAATTTGAAAATGATTTTCTAATAAAAATAATATATTTCAATACCTTCATAAAGTGTCCCTCCTCCCTCTTACAAATGGGAATCACCTCTACCAATTTAATCACGCATCTTAAACACCTTGGCACAATGAAAATCTGCCCAAATAGGCTCCAAATATCCACTTATTCTTCTTATAAGCCTTTCCTTGGTCATAAGAAAATTCAAGAAATCCTTTTGAATAAAATCAATGTGAGTTACATGTTTTAGAGGTAATGTCATCTCTCATGTTCTTTTCCATTATTTTCCTTCTACACTCCATATAATTTTTTTATTATTTTATTAAATAAAAACACTAATATATTTAATATACTAGGATATTGTTATGATATGGATTACATCTTCACATACAAACACCTCCTTCTAATGGATATGAACATATAGTTTCTGTATATGGCGAACTGTTGGCTCTTGAAACGATGATTGTTTAATTTTCCCCTACCACCTCTCATGGTGGCCATAATGATGAAACATTATATATATACAATTTATATTATATTTATATTGATTCTATGATACAATTATTTTTTTACAAACATACCTTTATGATTTTATTGAAGTGTAAATAAGATAACTTCATTTTAGGAAGTAGAGACTATATCCCTCTAAAAGTGAAATGACTCGTTAATTCCATACATGAAATATATAAAGGATGGAGTTAATTAAATTATGTAACATATATATCATATTATTTTATAATATAATTATAATATACTTATGTTTCATTTAGTTTTAATTTCATTAACATGGAAAATAAATGAATGTACATTCATGCGTTTGTACGATTTACCGTCCCCATGAACGGTGAATTTAATTTACTTTCTCCAAATATTATAGACATTTATAAATACAAATATGTAGGATATATATGTTAATTAAATCAAGAATACTATTATGTAGATAATTTACTTTTGACCACATGGACATTTTTTAATTATAACAATATCATTTTCGACTCAAGTACCCAATATCAATAGAAAAACAGATATTAACTTAAATAATTATGTAATTTTTATAACATAGTAATAAGTTATATAAAAGTAATAATAAATTTTTTAACTATTCTTAATAATGTATAAATTATCTTCCATTTATTAGGTAGGTTGAATAAGGAACATATGTGACAAATCAAACTCAAGGTAAGGGAACCTCTCACCCTTATCATTTAGTCAAAGACTTATTTTATGTTATGTCTTTAAATTTCAATTTTATTATGTTGGGATATGTTATTATATATAATTATTGATGTAAATTTTATTTACATGTGATGAGAGACCCTTTTATCTCCCATCAACTCATTTTATGAATTTTAATGTGACGTCGTTAGACAGTTGAACTTTCACAAGGGTCTTCGTCAAAATCTCCATTCTTTGAGGCATGTTTTGATAATATAAACTTCTTAATTTTATATGGTTTATAATAAATACCTTTTACTTTTAAATTCATTCAATAGGAATATTTATTCTATGAAGCGTTTTTTTAATTGCAAAAAGGAATGTTTTTAATGTATTCAGGGACAATGACCTCTTTGCCGCCATAATCGTTATTTGGATTTCTAAATAAGAATTAATGTTTTTAAAAGGAAAATAAATCTCGTGTTCAATTTATGGGTGTTTTGATATTGAAAATGGTTTTTTAAATGGGTTTATTATTTTAATATCATAAAATGATCTCTTCTGATTGAAAATGAAATTCTATTAATGAAATGATGATATTGGAAATATTTTATGGGTTATGATTATTTAATGGTTCTTGGACATTTGAATGGTGGTTACATGGTAAAAAAAGATGTGTCATTAAGTGATAAACCAAATGAAGGATTGTTTTTTTATAATCTATGGATGGGTGGTTATGTTATAACCTCCAATGCATTGGGTATTGATGTCATCCATAAGGCAATTCCATTTAGTGATATGGGTGGAAGTCGATTGTATGGTTATTACATTTAAGTTTTTTTATGTCTCATGCTACCTTTATGAGCTATATGTTTCTTTATATGTGCTTTATTATAATATTTTGGTTGATAAAACGGTATGTAATGTGATTATATTTAGTGAATTATGTATAAAACTTCTTATGGGTGAGAAGTGTTACTTTATGTTAATGTATTCATGGTTTTCATTTTATACCAAGACGAACAGTTTTCATTCTGTATGTATCACATACTAGGATTTTTTATGATCATCCCATTTTTGACTTTTTTTCACGGGACATAAGGAATAATAGAGTCAAGGATGTGATCATGGAAAATTTATGTTGTTAAAACATGAAAATATGTCATGTTTTGTTTTAAAGAGTTTTTGATTAATGAAAAAGATGGATAGTGTGTAGAAGTGTCTACTTGTAATATTCAAGATCTTATGTATAAGTTATGGACTAATTATCTAAATCTCTAAAACTGAAAAATATCCTTGATGTGAATTAAATTCAAATTATAATATTATCTCAAGATTAAGTAATTTTTAAGGCTAAGGCCTTATTATTGGTATCAGAGGATGATTTAGATACCTTTAGAGGTTATGGTATTATTTAAGCATTAGTGACATGTTTTATATAACAAAAGTGGTTATCATAATATAGAGTAATATTTATTTTAAATAAATTAAATGATTTTAATATATCATTAAATAGTATATCTTAGTGATTACCCTCTTCATAATATAGTACATGATGATTTTACTGATATACAAATAATTTTAATTTTGGTTTTAGTAATTGGATGGATTTAGTAGGCACCAAAATAATAATGTATTTGAAGGAAACTATGGTGGTATCATGAATAGGTAACTGATTTGTAATTGTAGATACAATTATAAATCTTGTGTTTATTCTCAACCAATTATATATAGTCATTATTGACCACAAAAAACCTTGGTGATTTTTATAAGGCATCATATATATGAGAAAAAACCCATGTGGAAGTGATTGTAATAAACATAAAGGTATGTATATTGAAAAACCTATGAGTCAAGGATGGGGAAAGAAACACCAAGGAAAATGCTTCAAAGGGATGATAAAATATTATATATGTTTTAATTAGGGTCATTAAGAAATAACCTTCCATAGAAAAGGAGGCATTCAGGTGAATCATGTAAAGGTAGATAAGTTCTTTCCATGTGATCAATTTAATGTTTTAAATGTGGTGTGAATGGAAATTATGAAAATAGATTTCCAATGAAGATGGATTAGGAATGGGATCAGGAGGACCGTATAAATATATGTTTACAAATACCTAATACCATTCCAATTGAATATTAGGAAACTTAAAATGACACATGAACGGTAAGGATTATTTCTTATCTCATTTTTCAAAATAATAGAAATTTGAGGTCATTAAGAATGATTTTGTTTTTTGGAAATAATTATTATGAAAAAATTGTCAAAAATAGTTAAGGGATCATGTATAATGTTGGACGATTAAAATTTATACATTTTAGAAATTTGAGATTTATGTTAGATATATGGGTGATGAAATATCTAAAATTATTAATGCTCTTTTGTTGATGGGATTATATTGGAAGTATTTTCAATGTGTATCCTAGATGTTTTTTATGTTAAAATTATATTTGAGGAAGAATTATCTTTCCTTTTGTAGATATAGTTATATAGAACTATTTGGGTTTATATTATCCTTGAATTTGAGGCAATTACAAGTTATTAATCTTTGGGATGAAAATGCAAGGTATGAGATAACATTTGAGGTTGAAATATGTTATGGTTATTTTTTAGGAATGTATCTTACTTTTTGTGAATTTTATAAAATTAAATAGATTTTGAAAAAAGGAGAAAACACATTTCATGTGACAAATCATCACATCAGACAAAGCTGTGGGAATCGAACCCACAACCAAGGTGTGACTGGGATTTATCATCTACCCATAACCTACTTGATGTTCCCTATTAGTATGACTTATTTATTTTAGTCAAATGATTTTATGGATCTAAATTAATTTTATCCTTGGAACATATGTTTTATAAGTTGGATATCCTTAGTATAAGAAATTATTGGTTATTATGTGATCAATGGTATTTTGAATGATTTAGCTCATTTAAGAACACTATATGCTAATGGAAAATGGAATACTATGGGATTTTATTTGATGATTATTTTTCGTATTTTATTTTGGATGAATCAATATTTTTATTATGGACATATAGTGATATGTGTTATTTTTACAAATGATTACCCAATATTTGAAAATATGTGATTATGTTAATTACTTTTATGTATGATACATTAAGTGTAGTTGATGTTATATGGAGATAAATGTTATGATTTATCTTGGAAGACTATGTGATAAAATTATTCTATATTTTGGGTTTCAGTAATATTTTGGATTATATATATCATTTTACGGAGAATTTTATATTGAATAGTCATTGTTGAACTTAGGGTACTATTTGTTGAATTTTGGAGATTAAGAGTAGTATATATTTTTTATAAAGTATTATATATTTTTGGGATTATATAATCACATACTAACCCTTTTTATTTTGGTTAATGTCTAAATACAGGGGAAAAATATAGTTCATTTTTTTGGATTATCTGAGTTTCTATAATTTGATTCAAGCGCTTTAGGTGTGACCAATTCATCTTGAATACTAATTGTTTGGGGAAAAGATATGTTTTTAGTATATATTTTCCAAGGATGAAACTCTACATTACAAGTATTTAAGCTTCATTATGTTTTTATTTTAATTAGTAAATGAATTACTCTACATTATGAAAATGAATTTAAAACCAAAATTTTGCCCATTTTCTTTTCCTATTAGGGAATCAAAGACCTTTTAACCCATCACATGTATTTGGTTTTCTTGTTTTTAAAATTCTCTTAATCATGTATTCTATCACTCTCCATTAAAATGTGACACTTGGTTTCTCTTCAATATCTATGCATTCCATGATGGTATTCTAGTATGTGTTATCTTAGGGGATATTTTTAATCCTCTTTGTTTCTTTTAAAATGATATCTTTTTGAATATTTTTATTATTTGGGACTTTCAATGATGTTTCTGAGCCTAATTTTTAAATTACGAGGACTCAATTTCTAAAAGGGGGAAGGATGTAACAACCCATGTAAATATAGAATAACAATTTTTTATTTCATTTAATACTTATGATTAAGTTATTAATTTCTTATTAATGGGGACACTTTTTTTGATAGCATGCTAAACACAAAACAATGAGTTTATTTGAAATATTTCATTGCACCCAACTTTTACAAACACCAAAAAATAATATATGAATATAATTATTTTAAAGGGTAGTTGACACAAAATCGTTGTATTGGCAGGAATGAACAGAAATAACTAAAATAATATTATACATGTATGTCGAATCACTTTACACTTATCCAATAAATTTGAGAGATGTAAAATATGATTGAATCCGATTGTATACATGAAATACTTTAATATTTTTTAAAATGTTGTTTTACCAACTTTTGATAGAATCACCTTTTAAAACTAGTTTTTCCCTCATTTATATGTTCATTTTGAAAAAAATGTCTTATTTACAATATAAATATCAATGTTTACATTGGGAGATATTTTTTTATTTTTTTATAAAATTTTTATTTTTATGAATAGGTAAAAATAAAGATTTTTATTTCAAAACAACCTTTCTATCTAATTTATTTATACAGAATAGTTATCATTTTAAATGGTTTTAAATTATTATTGAATTATATTTTTAACCATTAATCTAATGATGGTCATCAAGAGTAATTTAACAATTAAATTAGACATAAACTCATTTCAATCTATTGATATTTATTATTTCTTAAAAACTAATTTTTTGGTTTTTACAATGGGAATTAATTTTAAATTAATATTCTCCAATTATGTGTTTTAAATTTGGAATAATGGATTTCATATTTGGAATTAGGATATCCAAATTGTTTGAATAAAAAAATATTATTCCCGGACATTATAAATAGTAACTCCAGTAATTAATTTATTTACCATGGTTAGATGGTAAATATGGTAAATATGGGTAAAAATAATATTATAAAAATATTAAACTACACTAACAAATGTACTAATTCTATTGGATGAGATATGTATGACCATAGGAATCCTTGGGTGTATTTGGAGACCCTATGGATCTATTTGAACGTGAAAATGATATTTTATAATAATTTATTTAATGTTATGAAAAATGTAACATAAACATATATCTTTAACTAAAAAAAATTTATATGAGGTTATAAAAGTAATTTTTTAGTATATAAAAAATAATTAGAAATATATAATGTTGTCTTATATCATGGAATTTTATTTAAATGTTTTATACATCAAATAAATAAATTTATTTATGACTCAATGATTATGTATTGATTACCATATTATTGAATGATTTAAATAAATGAGATTCCAAATATTAATATAAATTTATTTTGAAACTTTTTGCAACACACTAATTTTAGGGATGATTATGACTTGTTATATTTTAATTAATGATTTTTTTTCTAAATAATCATGTTGTTATGGATTTTTAAAAAGTCACGATATGAATAGTATATACATTGACATAAATGAGTATCTAAAACAAATACTATTTTATTAAAGGAAATAATAGTCCAAAAAATATAGGATTCAGAAAAATGACTTATATAATGTTGAAAATGTCATTAATTATGTAAATTTTTTATGATTGGAAATTTATTGTAAAATATTAACCGTATAGTATGAGTATACAAGAAGACATGGTAAATGTCAAAATTGTTATCCATGGGTTAAAGCTAAAAGATATGGTTAAAGTTGTGACCTAAAATATTCTAAACCCTCTTGTTTGAATGGTTTTAGACCTAAGCACATATTATGTTTGAAATAAATGTCATTGGGACCATTTGATAATGAAAATTATTTTATAATAAAAAATATATTTTAATACCTTCCCGAAGTTCCCCTCCTCTCTTATAAAAGGGAATCAACTCTACACATTTAATAAAATATCTCAAGCCCCTTGGCACGTGAAAAATATTCCCAAATGAGCTCAAATAATACCTCTATTCCACCTATAATCCATATATTGGGAATAAAACAAGAAAATATATCATTTTGGCTCAAATCAATGGGAGATACACGTTTTAGACGTAACGTCATCTCTCAAGTTCCTTTCATTTATTTTCCTTCTACACTCCATATGATATTCCTATTCTTAGATTAAATAAAAACAATATTATTGTAAATTTTCTAGGATTATGTTATTATATTTATTAGAACTAAACATACACACACCTCCATCTAATGGATACGAACATATTGTTTCTGTTTACGGAGAACTGTTACCTCACGAAATGCTGATTGTTCGTTTTTCCCCTACCACCTCTCATTGTGGCCATTATGAAGAAACTGAATTTATATATGAAATATATTTTATTTATATTGTTTCTATGATACTATAATTTTTATTTAAAATCATACCTTTATACTTTTAATGATGTGTACATACGATAATTTCATTTGCGGAAGTGCAGACTACTGCCCCCTCAAAGTGATATGACTCGTTCAATCAATACATTGAATGTATAAAGGATGTAGTTAATGAACATTTGTAAAATATAAATCATATGATATTATACTAAAATTATAATATATCTATTTATAAATCAGGTTTCATTTCCTTAATATGACAAATAAATGAATGTAGTGTTCATTCATATGTACGACTTACTCTCTCAATGAATGGTTCGTTACAATTTCTATATCCAAATGTTTGGGACTATTATAAATACATATATTATGGATATATATAATATTTAAATCATTAATATTATTCTTTTAATATTATTATTTTGATCACATTGACAATTTGTAATTATTACAAGATCATTTTTGACTCAAGTACACAATATCGATGAAACGACATATATTAACTTAAATAATTATGTTATTTTTATAACGTGGTTATAATTTATATAAAAGTTAAAATAATCATGATAATGGTTCTGAAGATTGTATAAATTAAATTATGTTTATTATTAAGTAAAAACAAGAAACATATGTGATGAATCAGACTGAAGGTAATGGAACCTATCTCCCTCCTCTTTTTGTCAAAGACTTCATTAATGTTATGTATTTTAACTTCCATTTTCATATGTTGAGAAACGTTCTTCTATATCCTTATTACTATAGATTTTATGTACAAGTGAAGAGATACCCTTTTCTCTCCAATCGACTCATTTTCATAATTTTAATGTGATGCCATTACTCTGTCTAATTTTGGTAAGGGACTTCATCTCAATCACCTTTAATTGAGGCATGTTTGGACAATATACACATCCTTATTTTATACAGTTTATAATAAACCCCTTTTAATATTACTTTAATTAAAATGGAATATTTTTTCAACAAAACATTTTGCTAAAAGACAAAAGGAATATTTTTAACGTATTCGGTGATAATAACCTGTCCACCACCATAATAGTTATTTGGATTCCTCTATATTTCATAATGCTTTTAAAAGGAAAAGAAATATCTTATTCCACTTTTAGGTGTATTCGTATTGAAAATAATTTTTGAAAAAGATTGAGTATTTCAAAATATTAAAATGAATTCTTTTGATTTAAAATGAAGTGTTATTAGTTAAATTTTGACATTTTCAATGTTGAATGTTTTTTATTATATAATGGTACTTGGAAATTTTTCATGTGGTAACGTGATAAATCAATGATGGGTGGTTATGTAAAAAACCAAATGACGGGTCCTTCCATGATAAACCATGGATAGGTAGTTACTTTATAACAACTAATGCATTGGTTATGGATATTGGTCGTAAGGCTATTTCATTTAGTGATACGTGTGGATGTCGACTCTATGGTTATTCCATTTAAGTATGTTTATGTCCCATGATACCTTTATATGATATAAGTTTCTTTATATTTTCATTATGGTAATTTATTGTTAAAAAAGGATATGTAATGAGCTTATATTCAGTGAATTATATTTAATGCATCTTAAAGTTGAAAAGTGTTAATTTATGTTAGAGTATTTGTGGGTTTCAAGTTATCCCAAGAGTAAAGGTTTTCGTTATTTATGTATCCCATAGTGATCCATTTATGCTCATCCCATGTTCGGAATTGTTTATCATAGGACATAATGAATAATTGAGCCAAGGATAGGATCATGAAAAAGTGATGTTCTTAAAATATGAAAAGATGACATGTTTCTTTCTAAAGAGTTATTGTTTTATGGAAAAACATATAATGCATAGAAGAGTTTACTTTTAATATTCATGAAGTTATGTATAAATTTTAACCTAATTCTTTAAATCTCTAAACCTGAAAATGATCATCGATTTGAATTAATTTTTTTAATCATCTTATCTAAAGATTATGTATTGTTTATGGTTGGGGCCATATAGTTGATATCTGAGGTAGGTTTAGATACCATTTGAGGCGAGGGTGTTATTTAAGAATAAGTGACATGTTTTTTGTTACCATAGTGGTTATAATATTAAAAAGATTCATATTTATATTAGATAAATTCAATCAGTTTAGAATAAAATTATAAAGTATATCTTTGGGTATACCCTCCTCATAAGATTGTATATGATGATTTTACAGATATACTAACACTGGCATTTTTTATTTTAGTAAATGGATGGATCTAGTAGGCCCCAAAGTAAAAAATAGATGTGTAGTAAACTGTGGTGGTTTTTGGAATAAGAAACTTAAGTAAATTGGAACTACAATGTGAACTCTTGTGGTTATTATCAACCAACTATCTAGAATAAGGGTTGACCACTTGAACTTTGGTTATTTTTCTATGGAATCATATCTGTGAGAAATGAATCCATATAGAAGAACAATTAATAATAATAAAGTTTTGTATATTCAAAAACATATGTTTCAAGGATGTGGAATTAAAAACAAAAGAAAATGCTTGAAATGGACAGTATGATGTTATATATGTGGTAATTAAGGTCAAAATGTAATAGTCTACCATTAAAAAAGGAGGAATTCAGTTGACTTGAAGAAAGGGAAATAAGTTCTTTCCAAGGGATCAATTTAAGGTTTTAAAAGTGGTGTGCATGGTAATTACGCAAATAAATGTCCAACGAAGAAGGATTAAGAATCAGATCAGCAGGAACGTACAAATACAAGTTTACCAATACCTATTTCAATTCTAAATTATTATGAGGAATTGGAAAATGACCTATGAAAGGTATTGATTATTATATATCTACTGTTTTGACATTGTTGAAATCATAGGTCATTATTCATGATTGTTTTTGTAGGAAAAATGTTTTCTGAAATTAATAGAAAAATATGGTTAAGGGATCATGAATAATATCTTAGGAGTAAAATATCTACATTTTAGAAACTCGAGTGTTATGTTAGATATCAGGGTTATGAAATGTTTAAAATTATTAATCCTCTTTTGTTGATGGGGTTACTTTCGAAGAATTTGGTATGTGTAACCCTGATGTTTGTTGTGTGAAAATTATATTTGAGGAAGAATTATCTTTCATTTTTTGGATACAGTTATAATTAACTATTTGGTTTTATATGATCCTTGAATTTGAGGTAATTATATGTTATTAATTTTTGGGATGAAAAAAAGAGGTATGAGATAACATTTGAGGTTACAATATATTTTTGTTATTTTTGAGAAATTTATCTCATTTCTTGGGACTTCTAAAAAAATATATTGTTTATTTAAAAGGAAAAACGTAGATCATGTGAAAACCCATCGCATTAGATAAAGCTGTGGGAATCGAACTCTCTACCAATGTGCAATTGGGATTTATCACCTACCACTAATCTATATGATGCCCTAGTGAGTATAATTTATTATTTTTATACGTAAAATTTCATGCATCATGAATACGTTGATCATGGAAAATTATTTTTTCTCACATGTATATCCTTAGTATAATAAATTATTTGGGGATTATGTGGTAAATTTTATTTTGAATGTCATTATATTTTTTTTGGGAACACTATATGACTATGTAAAATAAAATAAATGGGATTTTATTTGAGGAGTAATGATTGCATTTTATCTTGTATAGATCAATATTTTTATTATAGACATATGAAGATTTGGGTTATTTATCGAAATGGTTAAACTATCATTGTGAATATGTAATTATTATAATTACATTTAAGTATGATACATTAAGAGTAGTGGATGTTATTTGGAGATAATTGTTAATATATAATATGAAAGACTATGTGATAAAAATCTTCTGAGTTTTGGGATTCAATATTAGTTTGGACTATTTAGAATAATTCTAAGTAAAACATTATATTGAATGGTATTGGTTGAAATTTTGGTACTATTTTTTAATTTTGGAGATTAAGAGTAGTATTGCTTTTTATAAAGGATTATCCTTTTTGGGGAATATTTTATCATGTACTAACCATTTTGGTTTTGGTTAATTACTAAAGACACTAGAAATATATATATAACCTATTGTGGATTATGTGATTCTAAAGATATTGATTCTAGCACTCATGTGTGACCAAGTCATATTGAATACTCATCGTTTAGAGAAAAGATGAGTTTGTAGTCGATATTTTTTTAGATGATGAAACTGTACTTGAATATTATGTATGTTTCCATAAGTTCTTATTCTATGTAATAAAATAATTACTCAAATATATGAAAAGAAACATAAAACAAAGATTTTGTCTTTTTAATTTTCCTACTATGGAATCACATATCGTTTAACTGATCACATGTTTGTCATTTTCATGTTATTAACTTTCTCCTAATCATGGTTTATATCACTCTCCATTAGAACTTGACACTTAGTTTCTCTTTCATATCCAAGTTTTATTACATGGAATAAAAATATGTGTTATCTCAGATGACCTTTTTACTTATCTTTGTTTCTTTTAATGTAATATTTTCATTGAATCTTTTTCCGATGTGGGACTTTCAATGATGTTTTTGTGCCCAATTTTAAAATTGCAAGGACAAAATTTCCAAAAGAGGGAAGGATTTAATGACCATGGAATTAATAGAATAATAACTTTTGATTTATATTAAAACATATGAATAAGATATTAATTTTATGTTAAAGTGTATTCTTTTTTTATCGTGTACTCAACACGTAACAACAGGTTTCTCTAAAATTTTAGAATTCACACAACTATGAGTTATACGGAAAAATAATATAACCATATTATTATTTTAAATGGTAGTTAACACCTAAACGTTGTATTGGAGGGAATGAAAAAATAATAATTACAACATCAATATTGTTTTCCAAATTTATTTTCCTTTATCTAATATTTTTTAGAGGATTAATATAATAATAAATATGATTTTATGAAATAAATAGTGTAATATTTTTTAAAAGGTCGTCTTGCAGCCTTTTGATGGTGAACACTTTTTGAATCTATTTCATTCACATTTTCATTATCAATATGACAAAATATATAATTTATTTATAATATGAATATGAAGATTTACATTGGACAATTTTTTTTTATTTTTATGATAAAATTATTATTTTTATGAATAGTGAAAAGTACTACATTTTAATTCAAAAGTACCTATTAATGTAATTTAATTATATAGATTGATTAATATTTTAATTTATTCTAAATTATAATTAGATTAATTTATTATAATGTAAATCAATTATGGTCATTGGGAGTATTTTAACTTTTAAATTAGACATAAACACCTGTCAATATTTTGATAATTATTATTTCTTAAAAACTATTTTTTGGGTTTTGACAATAGGAAATAATTTTAAATTATTTTTTTCCTATTATGTGTTTTGATTTTAAAAACAATATATTCTTTGTATGGAATTAAGATATCCAAATTGTTCAAATTAGTACCATTTATTTTAGACATTATGAATTGTAACATCAGTATTTATTTTATTTACCCTAGTTAAAGGGTAAATCTAGTAAATCTGGGAAAAAATAATATTATAACAGTATTAAACAATCCAAACCTGTTTACTAATCCTACTGGATTAGATATGTCCAAACATATGCATCATTAGATATATTTTGGGACCCCATGGAGCCACAAGGATTTGAAAATGATATTTTATAAAAATTAATATAATGTAACGAAAAATGTAAAAAACATTTATCTTTTTGTAAAAAAAAATTTATATGGGGTTATATAAGTGATTATTTAGACTATAATAATTAATTATTAATATAAAAAAATTTACTACATCACGGTATTTTATTTTTATGTTTTATTCATCAAATAAATAAATTTATTTCTTTCACAATGATGATTTAGTTATTACCTTATTAATGAATGATTTAAAATAATGAGATTATAAATAATAAAACGAATATATTTTGAAATTTTTTTGCCATAAATTAATTTTTTGGATGACTATGAGTTGTTATATAATTATTAATGATGTTTTTTAGAAATAGTCATGTTAAGGAATTTAAAAGAATCATGATATTAATAGTATACAAATTGTCATTAATGAGTTTTGAAAACAAATACTATATTATTAAATGATATAATAGTACTAAAACCTATTATTCAGAAAAATAAATTATATATTGTTTATAATGTAATTAATGAACCAGTTGAAGTTATATTTTCATTTAGTAGTATCTATATTAACCATATTATTTTATTATACAAAAATACATTGTAGGAGTCAAATTAGTTAACCATGGGTTAGAGATAAAAGATATGGTTATATTTGGGACCAATACTTGTCTAAACCCTTTTGGGAGAGAGTTTTTAGACCCAAAATCTAATTAAATTTTAGTAAAATAACTTTTTAACCATTTTAAGACGAAAATAGTTTTATTAAAAAAATATTCAAATACATTCCAAAAGTGCCCCAAGTCCCTTTTATAAAAGGGCGTCACCTCTACCCATTTAATCACACCTCTCAAGCCCCTTGTCTCACCCAATATCTACCCAAAAAAGCTCCGAACATCCCTTAATTCTTCTTATAAGACTTACAATGGGAAGAATGCAATTCAAGTAATTCATTTGGCTCAAATCAATGGGAGTTAAACGTTTTTGAGGTAACACATTCTCTCAAGTTCCTTTCCTTCATTTTCATTATACATTTCCCATGATATGATTATTATATGATTAGATAAAAACAAAATTATATTTTATATAATAGGGTGTCTTTATGATATGTATTCAAACTACACATACATGAACCTCTATATAATGGATATGAACATTATGTTTTTTTGTCCGGCGAACTGTTGACTCATGAAACAATGATTGTTTGATTTCCCATTGCGCCTATCATGGTGGTAATTATGATGGAACTGAATTTATATATTTTATATATTATATTTATATGGTATCTATGGTACTATAATCATTATTTACAAACATACCTTTATGCTTTTCATGATGTGTAAATACAACAATTTCATTTCAGAAAGTCCAGACTACCACCCACTCAGAGTGATATGACTCATTCATTCCCAACATAGAACGTATAATGGATGGGGTTAATGAACGTATGTAACATATATATCATATGTTATTATACTGGAAGAATAATATACCTATGTGTCATTTAGTTTCCATTTCTTTAATATGAAAAATAAATGTATGTAGCGTTAATGTGTGTGTATATCTTACCGTCTCCATGAACAGTGCGTTTCATTTCCTATATCCAAATGTTAAGGAATTTTATAAATAAATAAATACTGGATATATATGATATCTAAAACAATAATACTATTTGTGAGATAATTAACTTTTGACTACATAGACAATTTGTAATTATAACATGATCATTTTCACCCCAAGTACGCAAAATCGACAAAACGACCGATATTAACATAAATAATTATCTAATTTTTATAACAAAGTAATAAGTGATATAAAAGGAATAATAAACATGATTAATGTTCTTATGAAATTAGAAATTAACTTATGTTTTTTTATTCCGGAAGAACAAGAAACATATGTGAAGAATTAGACTCAAGGTAAGGTAACCATTCACCCTCCTCTTTTAGTCAAACAATTCAACTATGTTATGTATTTTAATTATCATTTTCATATGTTTGGATATGTCCTTATTTATCCTTTTTTATTTAATATTTATTTCCAATATAATAGAGACCATTTCTCTCCTATCAACTCATTTATGAAATTTTAAATTGACGCCATTAGACTGTCGGATTTTCGTAAGGGACTTCATCTCAATCTCCTTTCATTTAGGAATGTTTTGATAAAATACACCTCATTTTAAATGGTGTATAATAAACCCTATTTAATTTCAATTTCATTCAAATGGAATATTTTTTCTTCAAGTATTTGTAGTAAAGTAAAAAAAGGAATAATTTTAACATATGTGACGGCAATGTCATATCTGCCACAATAATCGTTATTTCGCTTCCTCTATATCCTTTATCCTCCCAAACCATTCATTTGGTATTTTATAAAATCCAATTTTTGGTAAGTGGTTACTGCACATAGGATCCACAAGCAATTGAAAACCAAGACATTCAAATTTCAAATTTCAAATTTCAGAATTCAAAAAAACCGACATCATCAACCTCAAGCCACAAACCTCGAGTTGCGTACCCACCGTGATCTACATAGATCATCCCTCACGCATCATCCTCTATATTTCTTATTTTTTTTTAAAGGAAAAGAAATCCATTATTCCATTTATGTTTGTTTTGGTATTGAAAATGACTTTTTAAGTGGATTGAGTATTTAATACCTTGAAATTATTTATTTTGATTGAAAATTAAATGTTATTAGGGAAATTATGATATTTGAAATATTTTATGATTTATGATTTGATAATGGAACATAAACATTTGAAGTTAGGTTACATGTTAAACCAATTATAAGTGGTTACGCGATAAACCAAATGATGGGTGGTTCCGTGATAATCCAAGGATGGGTGGTTACGTTATGACCTCTAATTAATTTGGTATGGAAGTCAGTCATAAGGCAATTCCAGTTATTGATATGTATTGATGTCAACCATATGGTTACTCCATTTAAGTATGATTATGTCAAAAGTTACCTTTATATGATATATGTTTCTTTATATGTGATTTGTGGTAATATTTTGGTTATAAAAGGGTATGTAATGAGAATATATTCGGTGATGTTTATTTACTACTTCTTAAAGGTGAAAAGTATTAAAATATGTTAAATTATTCACTGTTTTCATGTTATCCCAAGGAAAATAGTTTTCTTTCAGTATGTATACCTTACTGAGTTTTTTATTGTCATATCATGTTTTGAAATGTTTATCACATGACCTAAAGAAAAATAGATTCATGGATGGGATCATGGAAAATTTATTTTGTTAAAACATGAAAGTTTGCCATGTTTCATTTTAAAGATTTTTTATTTTATGAAAAAATAGATTTTGAGTAGAATTGTATACTTGTAATATTAAATATGTCATGTATTAGTTATGACCTAATTCACTAAATCTCAAAACCTGAAAAATATTCTCAATGTGAATTAAAATTATATTATAATCTCATCTCATGATTATGTAATTTTTATGGATGGGGCCTTAGGGTGATATTCTTACAAACAATTCAAGCATTGTGTGTATAATCTCATTTTTATGTACAAGTTATTACAAGAATTAGTAAATTAAAAAAATTATACCTTTGCGGCATCTTCAAGAAGATCTTGAGCAAGAAACCATAACCAAAAAAACCTTAGCATAAAAAAATATTTTACGTATATAAAAACAATTAAAATGTAAGTAATTCTATATATAAATAATGTAAACCTAAATATGATACAATGTCTTAACAAAATATGTCTTTGATTCTAACATTATCTACTTTTATTCATAATAAATACATCCTTTGTTTGATTGATGTGTAAATAATTACTACATACCCAAAATTAATTATATATTTATTCAATAATATATCTAGATAATTTTAGTTTTTTTATTGGTTTTGAGTATGTTATAAATATTTTGAACAGAAATGCACTTTAAATAAAAACCTTATATTTTAGTTATACTGATCACATTATGAGTCATATTGACATAAAATCAATTCATTAACATAATAAATGAGTTATGAATCATTTTCCAAACGTATCAAGATAATTTCAGTATGTTTTTTCAGTGATCAACCAATTTTTTGAATAAAAATGATATTTTTATTTGAAAACATTGAAATTCCATCATACAGGGTAAAAATTATTCTTGATTGAGCTGTGACTTATTTTTCAATATCAAAATTTACTTATGGATCTATTTCTTAATGTTTCAAAAAAATAAAAGAATGTTTTCACATTAAATTGAAAAGGGGATTTGTATATTGGGTATTTGGGTTTCGAATGTGGATTACCTTGCAATACTATTTCATGATACGTTGTAAAATTGTTTTTCTGGTCTATTATTAATAACTGACATTATAAAATTATTATTAATATATTTTAAAAACTAATGTAGAAAAAATCCTATAAATACATAAGGACATAACAGACCATCATGATAGATATTCTAATATAGATGAGAAATATTACATTCAATGAAACCAATGGAAGTTATTTCATAATGACGTGAGTATCTTGATGTTACATGCCTATAAAACATAAAAACTATTAGAATTATGGTCTTTAAAAGGGATAGGAAATGGAATTTATAGTGCTAAAAGTGTTTTTAATCCTAGTAAAAATAAAGTGTGTCCATTTTAGCTACACTAAAAAAATTATTGATAAAGGACCATTTTATCAGCACTAAGAAAGCAATAATAAAATTGAAAAATAAAAAAATATTTAATTTGAAGCCTTGAATTTTATCACCATTTGATGCCCCCCATTAGTAGTGATACCCCCACCTGCACCCACATGCACCCTCACTACCCTCATTTAACTGTGCTAGCTCCCCCATCTCTGCACCCACCTATATTCTAGCCCCATCCTCCCACCCGTTCACCTCTTACTCTCTCAAGACTCAAACTCAGGACCTCTCCTCTACATTCCTAGTCCCTTTACCCCTCCCACATGTTGTTTTGTTATACATTTAATGATATATCTATTTATTTTAATATCTATATAGTTATATTTACTCATATAATTATATAGATTTATATTAATATATATTAATAGTTATATCAATATATATTTATATATACATATTTTAATATTTATATATATTTATATATACATATTTTAATATTAATATATATATATATATATATTTAGTTATATATTTGTATTCATATATTTATTTTTATATTAAAATATATTTATAATATTTCTGTTCAATACATTTATTAAATATATTTTTTTGTGTAATTTTATATATAAATACATACATACATATATAGAACATACATACACTTGTATATTATATATAGATATATATATCTGTGTATCCATAACTATATTTATAAATATTTAAATATTTTTACATATATTATATATACATATGGATATTCATATGTGCATTAATATGTATATTCAAGTGTTAGAAATATAACTAATATATATCACTTTGTTAATACAGTCACACACTAATATATATATATATATATATTTACAAAGACACACATAACTTATATTAGTATATAAATATATATATATATTTATATTAAATAAAATGAATTTTATAAGGCCTATTTATTTAGAAATATAAATTATATTTAAATATGATTAATTAATTATTTAGAATATTAAATTTATATGTGTGAATATATAAAATAAATATGCAAATATTGTTATATATTTGATTATAAATAACATTACATTGTGAAAAACTATACAATTTCAAATTAATAATATTAATATGAATGTTATATCAGGTAATAAATTCATTCATGAATGAAAAAGGGAAAAATATGCCCTTAACAGGGCTGAAATTTAATCAAATGTCAAAAAAATCGGTATTCTGACTAAAAACACTATTTTGGAGGCCTTATTGGCCTTTATTTGGCCTTGAAAAATGTGAAAAAAGTAATCTAGTTATACTAGCGCATAGATATCATCAAAGGAATTGATTTGAGATGTGGTAGAGCTCTAACAGACACCCTGATTAAAAGTAATAGTCGTTTGAAGTTTGAGTTATGTTTTCAAATTATATTAGATATTTTATTAATTTTTAGATTTTGGGTGACTTCACATTGTAATTAAATTACTATTAGTAAATTATAATTATAAAATTAATAATTTATAATAATTTTTATAATATTTTAATTCAATTTTCACTAAATTTATTATATACTAAATGTAAATGCCTATTTATACATACCAAAAAACATATTTAAATATATATATATATATTATTTATGAAAATATAATTATATTTATGTATTAATGTTTTTTTTAATATTTTTTTTGAAATATACCTTATAACAACACTATTAAAAAATGAACTGGTATAAAATCCCATTAATCAGTGCTAAAAAATGATGTTAAAGGGGGCCCCTTTAACAATGCTAAGAAACTAGTGATAAAGGGTGTACCTTTATCAGTTTTTTTAGAACTGATATAGGAACCCCCTTTATCAATAAATTTTTATCCCTATTAATGGGTTTTGCTTTGAAAATACATTTTTTGGTAGTGAAATCTTTTAGTTATATTTTTTGTTTACATTTAATAGATAATCCTACAACCCATTGATTCCATGAAGACATTGAAAAACAATATATTTTCTCTACCTTGGTTAATGAATGTAAAGATGGAGGTAGGAGTGTTTTAGTTCCATTATGATTGGTGTCTAAATCTAAATGTATTCCCACTGAGACTCTGTCCAATCTTGCATTTACCTCATCTATAGTCTTTTGTTAAATATCTAACGATGTTTAAATGAAACTACTCTAATTATTTATCTCCACATGCAAGAAATCGATGTTATGTATAACCTGATTTTATCTCCAATATGTATTCTCAAAAAATGTTGATTGTTCACTACAATTATTTCTGTTATTTTTAGATTTTTGTGTTTTTCAAAATGTGAGATCAATGTTTTTCACCCTTTCAAAATATTGACTAGTGGATAAATTTTTTGCTGAAATATCAAATTCATGTGATCCATTGAAGAAATTTTTTAATCTTTAATAAGAGAGATCTATAATCAACGACCTATAATGACCAATGTGTACTATTTTTTGTCATGTTGTACTTGATAATATAAAATATGTTGGTCATGAATCAGACTCAAATTATTCCCCTTAACACTATATCTTAAAAAAATTTCATATGTTGTGTAGTCATTTAATATTAACATAATTATTACATGAAAGTGAAAATGATCCATTTTATATTAATTTTACATTATAGTACCTTACACTCATAGAACATTCAAATCACCAATTAATGGTGATAAAAAATCACCAATATAATTTCTAGGATGTTTTCATCCATATATTAATAAACACAACATTATATATTCTGACTTTATACAACATTTATTATATAATTGTTAAATTACATGAAAATAGGCCATGAGATATGAATTATTCTATAAAGTTGATATGGTTTAATTCCATCTATTAAAAGTCTACATCTAATATTTATAACTTCATTTTGGAATATTGGAAACTGTTAATCAATTTTCTTTCACTATGGAATATTAGTTGGATGACGTAATATTCCACTACATATCTAGTCACCTATATTCCATAACATCCTTTATATGTCATTTTAATTTTCATATGAACATTTGAATTAATGAAATATAGAAACATACTAAATATCATCGGAAAAAATCCAAGTAATAGAGACTATCATGGGAAATGTCATGGTTTCTTTTTTGGTTGTTATGGTATGGCCTTGTATTTGGAAGTGGTAATGATGGGGGTGATCCATGTAGTTGATTATGCCATGATAAAATGTTGGAAAAATATTTGGATTGAATGTGATCCAACCACTATAGTACAATTTATCTTGAATGGAGTTGTTCATATTGTATGTACTCTTACTACTCAATGGATGAACGGTCATTCATTTCTTATAGATATCAATTTCATTTATACTCATGCCTTTCGTGAAGAAAACATGGTTGCAGACAGTCTTGCTAACCAGGGAGTCAATCATGAAATAACATGGCAGGGTGACCTACCTGGTGATTTTTTTCTTCTTTCTAATAATGATTGTGATAGGATTCCATATTTCAGACCCATGTAACCCTTTTCTTTATATATTCATTAAATTTTTCCTTAGTCTCTGACTGAGGAACCAATTTTTAAAAAAATGGCTATAAATCTCTATAAAACTCTTGTCCCTCAATATGTTTATTATCGTTATGTTAATCTATATTAAGATGATTAATAAAACCATAAATTCTATATATCCTGAATACAATGGGTTTTTAGAATCACCAAATAGACACCCAATTCTCAGATCATTCCAAATTGTATCTACATCAATATCATTTATAATTTTATAAATTTGATCATACTTATCTTCTAGAAATTCATCTTTATCCAAATCTCCTGAATTCTTCCTAGTTTCACCATGACAAATCAAATTGGTGTTACTTATATTACAAAATGAAAAATTAAATGATCATTTATTTATCATCATTTCCACATTTTCATATTTAAAAATTTCAATCATGGATATAAAAATATAGTTTTTTTGTACATATTGTTTTGCAAATTCCATACAAATCATAACAACTATCTTTATATTCATCACTTGTTTGTAGTATAGTAATCTATCATCAAATCCGTTTTATATAAAAAATATAATCATTTGAAAATAAGTTATAAATATTTTTAAATTGTATTTGCAATTTACTTTTAAAATTAATAATAAAAAATATCATAAATTCTTTTTAAAATAAAATAAAGAATAAATATTTGGTAAAAAATTTATTATTTTATCAATATTAATTATCTTCCATTCAATAAAAAATAAAAAATAATCATGTAATTAGAATAAAAAAATAAATATACATTATCAATTATTCTTATTCAAACCCCTTAATCCACTATACATTAAACATAATCCTTCACAGTGTAGATAGTAAACATTACGTAGGCAAATAATAATTAGAAAAGTAAACTTTTTTTTGAACCCGAATTTATCAAATAATCATTTAATGAATTGTTAATCTCAAAATTATCATACATAAATTATAAAATACATCAAATAAATGGATAATCTATATTTCAAATAAAATTTTTAAATAAATTAAAAATATTTTTGAGTTTAGATATCATTCAATAAAACATGCTCAAATCTACATTCATTAATTAAAACACACAATGGATTCATGGAAAATAAAAACAATAAAAACAATCCAAAAATATATACCAGAAGAGGGATAAAAGAGTAGTCTAAAAGCAATGGAAATATGGAACATAGAGTGATAAAGTGTACTTGAGCACTTTCCCCTGTCATCACCTGCAACCAAATAATCCTTTTGGGTCCCCAATGTTGCCCAAACAGGGTGTGAGATAAGCATACTAGTAGGACACCACCCAGGTCTATACAGTTCTAACATACATTCTACAAAAGTGAGGACATGTGTAAATTACCAGTATGTAATTGTGTATGCCCTCAAGGATACCAGCACAATAGAGCCTTCTCCTTACAAGGAAACAATAAAAATTAAACAAGAAAGTCACATGACCATGTAGTACATCTATCTATGTCTTTCAATCCAAGACCACACTTTATAGAGATGTCATGTAATCCATGTCCACACTATGTAGTGAAGTCAAATATCTCACGGCCACGCCGTAGAGTGAAGTGTAGACTGAAAGGACCAGATCCAAGGTGTATGCAGACCTATGAATGCAAGTAATAATATCTAGTCCCCAAAGGGCTAGAACCAAGGAACGTGTACAAGGAATCCCATTGAATCCAATGGGAATCGTTGGTGTAAACTCAGTTAGTCATTAATTGGTGTCCTAGGAGCAATTCAAAATAAATTCTTATACTATCCCAAGAAAGGCGAATCCATGGGGCAGTATGGCCCAATGCATCCAACATAATCAAGACCCAAGGGGCATATTCAACCCAAGGTGTCCCCTACTATGTTCTTGATCCATATAAAATAGTCCAAGGAATATTTCTGACCATTCAATCAATCATTCAAATTACACATTTATTAAAATCTAAGTATGCCCACTAACATAAACTAGAACTATCCATGAGTATACCCACTCATTAAAACCATTTACTCTTAACCATTTATATGGGTCTACCCTAGCATATTATCCATTTAACATGACTTTAACTATTTTATATTTTTATACCCACCAATATCCATACATTTCATATAAGCCAACCTATCAAAATAGGCATGACATCACATGATATCAATATGAAAGGAAGCATTTCATATCCTAAGAAAGACATTCAGGAAAAAAAAGGAACTAAAAGGATTCCTATAACTAGGAATGAACGAGTACACACCCCTAGGGGGATTAAATAAGTATAAAAAGGTTAAACCCAAAAGGAACAACAAATGAGTGACCTTGAAACATGAAACGGGTTCCAACACCCCTAAATAGAACCTATGGTCACCATCACTAGGTCCAACTATAGCTACTAAAAGCTAATCACTCAAAAACGTGACCTCTCCAAAAAGTCTGACTGATGGTGTAAACGTCGAATGAATAAAAGTTGAAAGAAGTTATAGAACACCAACCTCTCCTCAGAATTCGACATCTGATTCAATATCAATTCATTATTAGTTCAGGTTTATGAGAAATCTGAAGAACATATGAAGAATGAGATATTAGGGCATATGAACCTAAATCCAAAGAGTGTAGTCGTTGTTCTGATGAATCATGAATGACTAAAAAAGAAACGAGGACTTAGCATTACAGATATGATGACATGATCATTGAGAAAAACGGAGATTGGATGGTGAATCTAGTTCATGGCCAAGGTTAGGCACCAAAAGGTAGATCTACATGCGGCCTCTTGTTCATGAGAGAAGAAACCCATATTGGGTTTAAAAAGAAAAAATTTATTTTTATTTAATATTTTATAAAAATACAACATAGTAGGGTCACAGGATTTACCCACACAGTTTCACAAAATATGCTGAAACTGTGCCCACATCACTACCTAGGTGCATAACATTTAATGGCTACCCAGCATGATTTGACTAAAAGTGCAGTAATCATGTGAAATTGTTCTTCCCAAAAATACAATCTACAGACATCTTCACAGTTTAGACAAACCATGCGCAGTCCGTGCGTATACCGTGTTCCAAGTCATTTTCAGCCCATAACTTGGTTTTGGACTCCGAACAAGCCCCAAACACCACCAAAACACCCGTGATCAAGTTAATCATTCACATAAGCATTAACAAAGCAGTAAAACTGAAACAAAAAGATTGGTACCTCATAAAAAATATTGGTTCTTACAATCATCCCCAATTTTAGAAATTCATCCTCTAATTTCTCTTAAAGGGTTTTTAAGATTCATATGAGAATAAATTCTACCCCAGAGCACGTATGTCGACCTCCCTCACCCATGTATTGTCCTATAAACGGTCTTAATTCCACACCACCCAAACTAGAGGAACTAACTAACCATGAAGAGACTTCATTCTCTTGATGACTATACAAATTGGATCCTCCTCAAATGAGGCATCAACCTCAAGCACATCCTCCTCGGGCTAGAAAATATCAGATTGGTCTAGGTTATAGCAGCGTAGATGCAATACATGGAAGATGTCGTGCATGCCTCTGAGTTAACTACAATCGATTGGAAACTGACACAACTCTCTCTAGAATCCTAAATGTCCCCACATATATCGGTGAATGTATACCCTATCTCCTGATCCACCTACGTCCCACCTCGGTGAAACACGCCAGAAAACCTGATCTCTGACCTAAAACTCTAGGGGACATCTACGGAGATTCTCCCATGACTTATGATGAGATTGAAAATTCTCCATCCACTATTGAATCAATTGGACCTTCTTAGAAGTATCCTGTATGAGACATGGTCACAATAATTCTTCCTCTCCCACTTCTAGTCAGCACTAGGGAGAATGAAATGGCCTACCATATAAAGCCAAAAAAGTTTCCATCTGAATCATCTCATGATAACTACTATTGTAGGTGAACTCAACTAGTGGAATGTACTTCAGAGGTCCAGTTTGGGATATTAGGAACACTGAGGGGGGGAGGGTGAATCAGTATTGAGGTCTTTTAATCCAATTCTATCATTTTATCCCTATACATCTTGACCTGTTAGGATATGGATTCTCTTATTATATATTCCCTATCACATGAAATAATAGAAAGTAGTATATATATGCACACGATATTTTTACAAAGTTCGCCACTCAATAAGGGAAGCTACATCTTTTTCATGCATGGTAATGACTAGTGCATGAATTTAGACTTTAATGTGATATTCTATTACAGTGGTTGACTAGGAAAACAATCATTTAGTCACTCTGTGTCCCTAAACTTTGGAGGGGGTGGGAAACCATCCGCTTCTGTAGACTGGTTGTAGCCTAGTCCAACATGTAGCCTTTAGTCGGTTCTTTATACTGCCTATGGAGACACTCTTCCTCCTTCATCAAAAGTTAGGTTGTTCTCTTGGTCTACATTATTCATCTTCACTTGATTACATGAAAAGTAGTACGCAAGGAATTCTCCATTCTACTTATTTCTTCTTCTCAGTGCAATAACCAACTACACTATTTTTATTCACCTTTATCAGTGCAATAATCAAAAACACACTTCTTCTTTCTTTAGCTACAATCACATATAAAAATGTTATTATTCCATAAATAACGATCAGTTCACTTGGCATCATCTGAATCAATTATTCTCACTTTTTCATGAATGAATTTGATCGTGCATGTGGTATCTAGGATGAACCTTTTCATACTTTTCATCCTCCTCCTTCTATACACAATTGCACACACTTGTTTAAATTTGTTATTTAGGTGAATTCACATGCGCATGTGCATGGATGAATTAATTCACTCTCTTCTTCCACTCATTGTATGAGAACCCTATTGGGTGTGGTTCTTTGATCACACTCACAACCTCTTCTCGCATCCCCCTTCTTTCTTTTAGTTTTCCTCTTGCACTTGGTTAGGGTCTTTATTTAAGTTTATATATATATGTTTCTTCTATCCCGAATTGGTGAAACCCTTTCTTTGTGAATTATTCTTCTTCAACCAAATACTTGAGGACTATGGAATTCTGCAAACCATGCACATGGGTGAATGAAAACATGTGTTGCCCTTCCAATACAATTACCTTCTTCTTCCAGAAACAAACCCCTTCAAAACGATATATTTCCATCATGAAAACAAGAGGGTTATCTCTCCTATCTTCGGGAATCCAGAATGGGCACTGGACTTCTCCTTCACATAGAGGATGTGTGGTTCATCTTAGCACAGATTTTTCTTTACTTTGTGGAGCACAGTGGGCGGAGAAAGGCTCAACCACTAGTTCATGGTTATTAATCCATCACAAGGAACATAAAATGTTTGAGGAAACATTCACATGTTATGGGAATCGATTCTTCATGATGATATTCTAGAGCACGTAGCACCTATTGAAGGAATGTAGGATATCTTCTTCGTGGATCCTTGAAGACTCATGGTGTTGTGCCTTACCTTCACGTAGTGATGTGTAGAAATTCTCTATTTTTTTAAAACAAAATCTCTCGGTAATGAGAGTGCTACATCATTATTTGGGCTTAGGGTCCTCCTTTTATAAGAGAGGGGAGCTCCTCTTCCGCATTCAAGATCTGCGTGAAATGCAGTTGAAATCGCAGCTTTGAATACTCGAGATATCCTGTGTTTTGAAATCATCAATCTCACTGGTGAAGATATACTATGATCCTCGATTTTCAACCTGTACAATGTCAGATCTAATCTTCATTCATGGATTCAAGAATGCTTCTATAATTCTCGTGCATGAATCTCACTTATAACCATGTGGCCTCAGCAACTCCATTTTTTTTGCCGATCCTTTTTCTTTGAGATATTTCTTGCATGCAAGACGTAGATTGCATTCATGGTCTCAGTTCGATCTAGTAGCCTTCATGGTCAAAAAATGATCCTTCATTGATTTTCAGATGTCGTCCATGGTGATTGGGCTTCTTCTCCGGTGAGATATAGTGGCACGGACATGTGATGGAGGTTGAAGACAACAACGTGGTTGGTTCAAATCCATGGGACGATCAAACGACTCAGATTCAAATGAACATGGTTCTAGATCATATGAGCAGAAAAGATTAGATGATCAGATGACACAGTTGATCAGATGGTCAACTGAGATTCATGATGAGATGAGCGCCTGAGATTACATGTCTGTTTTAAAAATATAGTCCCACATCGAAATGGAGATGCGTGAGAGGCATGGTTTATCAATCAATATATCACTAAAACCACTAAGAATCCTCCTCTCCCCATTCTGATGATGCCCTACACCAGTTCTCTATGGGCATGCTTTTGCGCCCACCAACTCCTCCTACTGACATGCTCCTTGCACCCACTATGCATCCATGCACACGGGTTGACCACCATGTGTGCACTCTTGCAGGCTTATACACGGCTTGAACACCCTTTCCTCATGCGGGTCTGGCCTTGATGGCTTCCCACGAGCATGGTTGACCCTCGGTTCCTACAGGTTCTTGAGGTGAGGTCCTCTCCTTGCCTCCATGGTTGGCCAAATTTTTGTAAGCCCAAAAATAAACATTCTATGTGAAATACATGCCCATATTAAAATATGTGAATGGACACATCAAATTCTAAGCCACTTCTTCTTAAAATTCCAATCCCATGCATCCCCTTCTTCACCATTTTTTTGGAACTTCAATTCCAAAGCATACTTCATTCATCCTTAATATGATGCTACTTCAAAGTTGTAAACAATATATCGAACATGATACACGTTCTTTGAAATTATGATTAGAACATCAGTAATCAAATTTCCATTCTCCATTGTCACTTAAGAGGGAGTCTTTAACCATCATTTACATTCATTGACCTCATTGGAAACAAATACAACTCAATTACTAAAGTGGTCCCAACAACCTCCCCCATTGTATTTGTTGTCAATACAAAATGTTATTCTACTAAATGAATGTTTCAATGTGAGTCTTCACTTCTTTATCTGTCTTCACTACGAGAAAACCGCCGCTAATATTTTTTATTTATTTTTTATTTTTTTAAATTTTATTCGATGATTAGCGGCGGTTTTTTTAAAAACCGCCGCAAAATAGCGGCGGTTTCGGTAAAACCGCCGCGAAATGAAATGAAAAAAATAAGAAAACACGAGAAACCCCGAAATCACTAAAACGACCATAACTTTTGATCTGGGCGTCCGTTGAAGCACCACGACCGGTAAAATCGAAGCTCATGAAGAGATATAAAGACACATATAATCAAAACCGTGATATGGTCTAAGGTGCGAAAGATATTAGAGTTATAATAAAGTTAAAAAAAGTTCTTCAACTTCAAACGGCCATAACTTTCGCTCCGGGTGTCCGTTTGGGCTCTACCACATATCAAATCGAAGCCAGAGAAGAGAGCTACGCACCATATCGACGCAAGAAAGCTTTTGTCATGTTTTTTGACCCCAAAACCCCTCTGAAGGCCTCCAAAACCTTGTTTCCATCAACGGTGTCTCGTTGAACTTGTCTTCAAACGGACCTAACTTTGGATCCGCGTGTCAGTTCGGCCTCCTCCACCTGCCAGATCATAGCTCGTTCCATGAGCTTCAGTTTGACTGGTCACGGCGCCCACATGCACTCCTAGATCATATGTTATGGCCTTTTTAGTGTGTATTGGGTTTGTTATGTTTTTCAATGCCTCGTTTCTAGCACCCGTTCCCCGTCAGCTTTTTTTTAAATGGTCGTAACATCCGATCCGCCTGTCCATTCGGACTCTTTCACCTTTCAGGTTGAAGATCGTTTCAGGATCTTTGATTTGATAGGTCGCAGATCTAAAACGGACTCTCGGATCTTAAGTTATCTCCGTTAATGTGAGTCCAATGTTTTTGTCTCTTTATGACCATTTTGACGGGTTTTAATGGTAGCTCCATTTATTACTGTTTATTTGGGTTTCCATGACTTGTTATCTTTATCAATGGTTTTTTGTGGGTTATTATGATGATTATGTTGAATTATTAAGGAGTTTTCCAGAGTTGTCACGAGTTTTCATGCGTTCTCATTCTTTCTAATGCCTCATTCTTCATATGTTTCTCCATCCTTTTTCATGCATTTTCATGATTTTTCATCCCTTATCACGTCTTTTCATACTTTTTCATGTGTTTCCTTTATTATTTATTATTTATTATTTATAATATACTTTAATTTATTTATTATATATTATTTGTAACTGGTTATTTATTATTTATTATTTATGCTTTATATTTATTAATTATTTATGTTTATTTATTATTTATTCTTTATTCTTTCTTCTTTGTTATTTATTATTTATTAGTTATTATTTATTTTTTATTTTTTATTATTTATTATTGAATATTTATATTTATATTTATTTATTATTTATTTTTTCTTATTTCTTATTTATTATTTATTATTTATATTTATTTATAATTTATATTTATTTATAATTTATTATTTATTATTTATATTATTTTATTATTTATTATTTATATTTATTTATTATTTATATTTATTATTTATATTTATTTATTATTTGTTATTTATATTTATTTATTATTTATTATTTATTATTTATTATTTATTATTTATTATTTATTATTTATTATTTATTATTTTTATTTATTTCTTATTTCTTATTTATTATTTCTTGTTTATTATTTATTATTTATACTTATTTATTATTTATTATTTATATTTATTTATTATTTGTTATTTATATTTATTTATTATTTATTATTTATTATTTATTATTTATTATTTATTATTTATTATTTATTTATTATTTATTATTTATATTTATTTATTATTTGTTATTTATATTTATTTATTATTTATTATTTATTATTTATTATTTATTATTTATTATTTATTATTTATATTTATATTTATTTATTATTTATATTTATTAATTATTTATTATTTATTATTTATTATTTATATTTATTTATTATTTATTATTTATAATTATTTATTATTTATTATTTATATTAACTTATTATTTATTATTTATTTTTTATTATTTATTATTTATTATTTATCATTTATTATTTATTATTTATTATTTATTATTTATTATTTATTATTTATTATTTTTTATTTATTATTTATTATTTATTATTTATTATTTATTATTTATTATTTATTATTAATTATTTACAATTTATTATTTAATATTTATTATTTATTACTTATTATTTATTATTTATTATTTATCTTTATTTATTATTTATTATTTATCTTTATTTATTATTTATTATTTATTATTTATTATTTATTATTTATTATTTATTATTTATTATTTATTATTTATTATTTATTATTTATTATTTACTATTTATTATTTATTATTTATTATTTATTATTTATTATTTATTATTTATATTTATTTATTATTTATTATTTATTATTTATTATTTATTTATTATTTATTATTTATATTTATTTATTATTTATTATTTATTATTTATTATTTATTATTTATTATTTATTATTTATTATTTATTATTTATTATTTAATATTTAATATTTATTATTTATTATTTATTATTTATTATTTATTTATTATTTATTATTTATTATTTATTATTTATTATTTATTATTCATTATTTATTATTTAGTATTTATTATTTATCTTTATTTATTATTTATTATTTATTATTTATTATTTATATTTATTCATTATTTATTATTTATATTTATTATTTATTTATTATTTACAATTTATATTTACTTATTATTTATATTTATTTATTATTTATTATTTATATTTATTTATTATTTATTATTTATTATTTATTATTTATTATTTATTATTTATCATTTATTATTTATTATTTATGATTTATGATTTATTATTTATTATTTATTATTTATTATTTATTATTTATTATTTATTATTTATTATTTATTATTTATTATTTATTATTTATATTTATTTATTTTTTATTGTTTATTAATTATTATTTATTATTTATTATTTATTATTTATTATTTATTATTTATTATTTATATTTATTTATTATTTATTATTTATATTTATTTATTATTTATTTATTATTTACTATTTATTATTTATTATTTATTACTTATTATTTATTTTTTATTTTTTATTTATTATTTTTTATTTATTATTTTTTATTTTTTATTCCTTATTAATTATTTATTATTTATTATTTATTATTTATTATTTATTATTTATTATTTATTATTTATTGTTTATTGTTTATTATTTATTATTTATTATTTATTATTTATTATTTATTATTTATTATTTATTATTTATTATTTATTATTTATGATTTATTATTTATTATTTATTATTTATTATTTATTATTCGTTATTTATTATTTATTATTTATTATTTATTATTTATTATTATCGAGTTTATATCTATTATTTATGTATTATTTGTTTTTTCAATTAATATATATAAGTATATTAATTTCTGTTTATTAACCACATGGCGAGCTTGCTGGAGTGGTAAAGACTTTGGAAAATATGCAAGAGGTTAGGGGTTTAAATCTCACCAAACGCAGAATTTATTTATATTGCATGGGCATGCATGGGCATGCATGTGCATGTGCATGGGATGTGCATGCATGGATAAATAAAGTAAATAAAATAATATGAAATAAATAAATAAATAAATACATAAATAAATACGAAATAAAATAAATAAAAAATAAATATGAAATAAAAAAAAAATACGAAATTAAATAAATTAATTAAATAAAAAATTAAATTAAATAAATTAAATAAAAAAATTAAATAAAAAAATTAAATAAAATAAATAAATAAAATAAATAAATAAATAAAATAAATAAATAAATAAAATAAATAAATAAATAAAATAAATATGAAATAAAATAAATAAATAAAATAAATAAATAAATAAATAAATAAAATAAATACGAAATAAAATAAAAAAATTAAATAAATAAATAAAATAATTACGAAATAAAATAAATAAAATAAATAAATAAAATAAATAAAATAAATAAATAAAATAAATACAATAAATAAATAAATAAATAAATTCAAAATAAATAAATATATATTTATATATATATAATTAAAAAATAATAATAATAATAAAAATAAAAAAATAAAAAAACCGCCGCTAAAAAACCACCGCGAAATGCCTTTTTGCCGTAGTGCTTAAACGTTCATTTCCATCGTCTTCCCATTATTGACAAGAAATAAAAATTTCATGGTAGTGAGGGTATCCTTTAATACATAAGAAATGTGGCATAAATTATTTCACTCTATGTATGCTTGAGAAATCCTCGCTGTAGAAAACAATAAGATTTGATTTAGAAAAAAAAACTTTCCACTACCCACTTAATATAACACCTCATGAGATAAAAACTCAAAATGTTTACTTTAATGGGTTTCCACTTTCATTCCAGGATTAGAATAATTAGTGTGATATGAAATAATCAACCTAAAATTCATGCACTAACTTCACCAAATGGATAAAAAACATTCAGGTGTAATAAGAAGGACAAGTAACCTTGAAACACTTCCATTCTTCTTATCTAATTAGGTGATTTTGTTACTCCCATTTTGAAAAATAATACATATTTTGAGTAACAAAGGATGAGATATTGAGAAATGAAATACCTTTTCAAATGAAATTATCTTTAGACAATCTTCAAAGTAATTAAATTTTATACCAACTGGTGTTGTTACTGATTGAGATAATGACTATGGATGATTCTTCTTGTGACTCCCCCTTAAGGGAACACTTCCTGTCACTGAATCCCAGGTTCTCCACCTAAGATAATTCCTCTCTTTCAATTCCCTGTATGATAAGAAAAAATACAATAAAAAAATATTTAATGGAATAAGGTGGATCCTCCTTTCTTCATAAATGTGAACAACAAGGTTGAGATGATTTTCTCTACTAAGATGCACCATTCTTCACACTTTCACAACTGATATTCATTTCTGATTGTGATTATGTGAGACATGCAATTTCATCCATCTATTTGTGAGTGAATCTTTATTCTTCTAGGTATTTCAATGCACTAGAATCTCATGGTGAAAAATTCTTATTTTTGAGGAATTCTTGTTATGATGGTGTAAATTTATAGAATCTTATAATAGTATGACCAGACTTGTTTCACCTCAAACATATAACTTCATTTGCTTCATGTATAATCTTACATTTTTGTTTTAGAACAAGTCCTAGATTATGCATCTTTCATCGTTGTCATTCATCCAAAATATTCTTTCCAAACCACTAATATATCATTCTGGACTGAGGCCTAAAGAGAATATATTCTACATGGAATCTTCTAAGTGGAATCCTTCTTAGTAGTTCTACTAGATGCACCACCATTCACCTTCTTGTATTTATAATCCAAGGACTTCTCATCTTTCATCCTCAGAGTCTTCGTTGGAGTGTCTGATTTTCTAACATTCTTATGACTTATTCATAAGGATGTTTTTTATTTCTTAGCCAGCTCCTATGATCATATTTTCTTATCATCTTTGGGTACCTTTTGAAAGGAACATGCCCAATTCATGTGACAAATCCTATTGCATACCTAAGAGATGTTATCTAAAATTCCAAATCTGTTTCCAGTATAAAAAGTCTTTTGGATCTGTGGATGTTGGTTCTTCATCTCTAGATTTTCCCCCTTGAGATGGGATTTCTTCGTGTTATTAAATTTAAGGGATTGTACCAACAATCCAGTGAAAAATGAAAAAATCTATTTCAGCACCAGAATTGACCAACAATCCTTGATCTGTGTTCATCTTCTTAATAAGGTTTTTGAATCTTCTTCTAATATGTTGTTCTTTATACTAGGAATCATCATCCAAATTCTTCTTCATATCCACCCAAGTCATGGTGGTAGTTTTCTTCATATATATTCATTTATAATTTTTCTTCCAACCTATAGTCTGTGTAGAAACAATTTTAGAAACATGAGTACAAATTGGTATGGATGGTATCTTTACTTTCTCAGCTGCATGTGATAGATCAATGAGTGGAACCAAGATATTCTTATCACATGTTGGAGGTATTATTACAGTAGAATCCTCTAGTTAACATTCAGTACTAGCAGCAACTATTTCCTTCCATTGTGGAGACTCAATATGTGTCTTTTCAAGATTGGTCAACTTAGCGTCAAATTCTAGAAATCTTATATAGAGGATCACTTACTTGACTTCATTCATTATTATCATCTCTTCATAATATTTCTTTAATATTCCACATTTATCATCATGAATTTTTACATTTTTTTTGTAAAAAAAAGTCAAGTTCATTGATAATATTGGAGTCTTTTTTTCTAATATAACTTTTTAACTTCATTTATATTTTTCTTCTTATCACCAATTGAATTGATCTTATCTTCTAGTGTCTTGTTGACTCCCACTTTTTCTTCAATATCTTTGATCTACTTTGATGAACATAATTTAAATCCCATATTTGTTTCATCAATGTCTCTAAGCTGTCTAGATATCTTTAAAGATTCAACAATTTTTTCTTGTAAGCCTTTCTCCAAAACATCATTTTATTCATACAGATGAGTGATATATTCTTGCATGCATTAGAATAATGCACAAACTAGTTATTTACTTTCTTCATGGATACCATGAAGAATAATTCAAAATTTATCAACTGATATTTCTTGTGATGTTGTATATTGATCATCACCACATGTGCTAGTATTTTTATTCATGAGAATAATTCCTAATTTACTAACACATACCTCATGATCAGTTGATGTTGGATGGTTTTCCATCATATTGGTTGTAAAATGAGCTACCTTCTCATTAATTTCCATGTTTGGTGTGTCTTCAACATCATCCAGATATGGAGAACAAGATTCTTCATCTTCTTTATATAAGAGGGACGCTATCTTCAAGTTTCTCTTCTCCTCCTTTTTCTTGTTCATCGTATTCTTAGAAGATATAGCCTTCTTCTGATGGATAATTGAATTTTCACTGAAATTGAACTTCACTGAAAACATAGGAAAGAAACTCAGGTATTAAAAAGAAAATAACTTCACTATAGATAATCTAACAGAGGTGAACCTGCCTCTGATACCAATTGAGAGGACCAGTTTGGGATATTCCTAACACTGAGAGGGGTTTGAATTAGTGTTTATGTCTTTTTAAACCATTTCCAACTTTTTATCCATGTACCTCTTGACATGTTATAATCATTATTCTCTTATTAACTGTTCCCTATCGCATACAATAATAGAAGGTATTAAAAATATTCGCACAATATTTTTACAATGATCGCGACACAATAAGAGAAGCGACGTCCTAGTCATGCATGGGAATGACCAGTGCATGGATTATCTACTCTAATGTGTTATTCTATTACAGTGGTTGACTAGGAAAACAATCCTCTAGTCATTGTGGGTCCCTACATTTGTAGGGTGTGTGAAATAATCATTTTCTCTGGGCTGGTGTTAGCCTAGTCCAACTTTCAGCCTCTAGCTGGTTCATTATACTGCCTATGAAGATAGTCGGCATCCATATTGAAAAGGTTGGTTTTTATCTTGGAGTATATTTGTGTTCTTTACATGATTACTTCCAAAAAATAGGACATCAATTCACCAATATTCTTCTTTTTTCTTCTTAGTACATTAACGAACTTCTCTATTTTTCTTCTCCTTCTTCAGTGAAATAACCAAAGGAACTATTCATATTTCTTTAGATCGAATCAAATATATAAATGTGATTATTCAAGGAATAAAGATAAGTTTACTTGGAACCATCTGAATCAATTATTTTCTCTTGTTCACGAACTCATGTGATCATGCATGTGGTATCAAGGATGAACATTTTCTTCACATTCTTTCTCCTCCTTCTTTACACATGTGCACACACTTGTTTTGATTATTTATTCATGTGAAATCACATGTGCATGTGCATGCATGTAATCATGCACCCTCCACTTCCTCACTTTGTGTGAGAACCTGAATAGGTGTGGTTCTTTGAACACACTCACAACCTCTTCTCATTTTACCATTATTTTTTTTTCAGTTTTCCTCTTGGACTTGGATAGGGTGTTTATTTATGTTTATATGTATATGTTTCTTCATTAAAAAATGGGTGAAACCCTTTCTATCGGAAATATTCTTGTTCAACCAACTACTCAGGACCTCACAATTTCTTCAAATCATTCATAATGGTTCATGAAAACTCGTGTTTCCTTTTCCCTTTCATTCAGTTTTTTCTTAAAGAAACATACCCCTACAAAATAATATAATAATAGCATGAAAATAGGAGGGTTCCCTCACATTTCTTTTTAAATCCATAATGTCCACAAGTATTCTCCTTCACGCAGAGGATTCGTGGTTTTTCTTTGCACTGAATGTCATCGACATCGTGAAGCACAGTGCGTTGCTGAAGGCTCAACCACTGGATCATAGTTATTCAGCCTTCACAAAGAATAACGATGGTTTGAGTAACTAATCGCATGTTGCGAGAAACATTTCTTAGCGAAGCTATTCAAGGGTGTTTAGCACATATTGAAGGCTTGCAGGATATCTTCTTCGCGGAGCCTTGAAGAATTACGGAGCTATGATTACTCTTTGCGAAGTGATGTGTAGAGCTACTATATTTTAGGAAAACATGAGCTCTCAGGAATTAGATAGAAACATCATTAATCAGGCTCAAGCTCCTCCATTTATAGGTGAGGGGAGATCCTCTTATGTGTTCAAGAGCCACATGATATGCCTCAGAGATTGCATCTTTCAATGCTTGGGATATCCAGTGTTTTGAAATCTTCAAATCTACAGGTGAAGATATGTTGATATCCTTGATTTGTTTCCTCATCAACGCGGGATCCTATCTTCATGCATGGAGTCACGATCGCATGCACAATTCTCATGCATGAATCTTGCTAAAACCCATGTGGCCTTGGAAACACCATTTTCCTTGGCCGATCCATCCTCTTCGAGATATCGAATGCATGGAAGAATGAAATTGTATTAATGATCTCGGTTCGATCCAGTAGCCTTAATGGTGCCTAAGTGATACTTATTTGATAGTTAGAGGTCTCCCCTAGTGATTGGGATTCTTTTATGGTGAGATACAATGGTTCTAGAATGTGGTGCAGGGTGAAAATGGTGGCATGGCTGGTTGAAATCTGTGGGAGGATCGGATGACTCAAATTCAAATGTGCAGTGGGCAAGATCAGATGAGAGGCCAATATTAGATGATTGGATGTTGTGGTTGATCATATGGTTGACCGAGATGTAGGATGAAATGGGAGGTTGACATTAAAACCATGTTTTTAAAATGGTGTCCCACATAGAAATAGTGATATGGGAGAGGTGCAGTTTATCAATCAACTGCTCCTGAAAACCAATCATAATTCTCCACTCCCCCCTCTGGGGCCTCCCTACACCAGTTCTATACAATAACACTTCTATACCCACCCATGCCACCTGTAGACGCACTCTTAGAGACCTCTATGAATCCATGTGCACAGGTTTATCACCGTGCACACACTCTTGTGGGCTTATACACATCCCGCATGCCCCTACCTCCATATGGGGCTAGCCTCGAGGGCTTCCCTTGAGCACAGTTGACCCTTGGTTCCTACATGTGTTTGAGGTGTGGTCCTCATCTGTCCTTAATGGTTGGCCAAATTTTTGTAAGCCAAAAATTAAACCTTCTAAGTGAAATGAATGTCTATATTAAAATATATTCATGGCCACCACGATGCCCAAGCCTCTTCTTCTTCAAATGAAAATACCTTTAATCCAATTATTCACCAATTTTTTTTGGATAATTAATTCCACATAGCACTTAAATCATCATTAATAGGATTCTACTTCAATGTTGTAGACAATGTATCACACACGATACTAGTTCTTTTAACTCTAATGAATCACATCAATCGTCTGATTTCAATTTTCCATTTCTCTTATGATAGTGTCTTAAACCATCATTGACATTCATCGACCTCATTAACAACAAATAAAATTCAATTACTAAATTTTTCCTTGTAGTGCCACTCCCTAGATCACCCAAAATCAGGGAGGCATGCTCGTCGCATGTCTTCTAGAACGTGTATTGTACGCTCTGACTAGCCATCAGTCTGAGGGTGGTATTCTTTTCTCAAAAGTACTTTTTTTCCCAGTTCCCTCTAAAAAACATCTAGAAACGAGACCTAATGCATCATCCCTATCTGAAATGATTGTTCGGGGGACCCATTGAAGTTGTACCGCCTCTTGGATGTACATCATTCCATGATAATAAACATTAAAAGACTCCTTGATCAGAATGAAATGTGTGACCTTCATAAGCCTCTCAACGAGAACCCACATAGCATCATTGCCTCAAGGAGACCTCATCAAACCTATCATGAAATCCATCATGACATCATCCAATTTCCACACAAGAATAGTTAACTATTGTAAAATTCCCACTGGTCGCTGATGTTCTTCCTTCACCTTTTGATATGTGGAACACGTCATAACAAAACCAACTAACTATCTGTTCATTCCCATCACTAGTACTGTCATCACAAGTCACGATACATCATGGTAACCCTTGGATGCACTACCCAATATGATGTGTGAAACCCCAGCATCATCAACTCATGTATATCAAATGTAACCCAATCAAGTTCAAGGATACATAGGGTCTCATCATATCCCACCATCCAACCATGATGAGGGACCTCACCTATCACACCTTCACAAAGAACAAGTCCTTCAGAATCGGATTGATGCATCATCTTAACATTTTCCAGTAGGGTAGAGGTCACAGCTAAGGTTGAATTAAATATATTCACCAGTTTATCATGCACCTCTATAAGCATCTCAAAAAACAATTCCATAAGCTCGCACTCACTACTGTCCTACTGCACATCCTATATCTAAGTCTTACTACTTAGTGCATCGACTACAACATTGCCCATACCAGGTGTGTAGGATAGCTCGAAGTTAAAGGACTGTAGGTGATCCACCCACCTACACATCCTCAAATTCACATCACACTTCCTAAAGACATACTTGTGGATTTTTTGTTCTGTATACACAAAAAAACGATCTCCCATTAAATAGAGCCTCTAATAGTGCAATGCATGAATGACTGTAACTAAATCAAGATCATGTGTGGGGTAGTTCTTCTCGTGAGGCCTCATCTACCAAGACCTGTGCACAATGACTCGATCTCCTTGCATCACCACTTCCCCCATCCCAATACTTGAAGCATCATAGTACACCATGTATATATTGCCCTGCTCTGGTAGTATCAAGACTGATGTTGATGTCAAGCTCATGTTCAACTCTTGAAAGGCTGTCTCACAAGACTCTGAACACAAAAAAATCACACCCTTCATATTCAAGCTCATTAAGGGCATTACTAAGAATATTAACTCCTATATAAAATTCTATTTGTATCCAATAAGATCCATGAAGCTCAGTCAATTAAAAATTCTCTTGGGTTGTTCCCAGGAAACTATATATCTCACCTTCTTTGGGTCCACATACATTCCTATCTCCAAGTTAATGTGAAACGGGAAGTGAATCTGATCGATCTAAAAGTGGAACATTGTGAGATTATCATATAGATGATGTGTTATTGGTTTATTGAAAATGATCTCAATATTGTTGGCATATTCATGTCGATTGTGAGGAAACACCAAGATATCGTCCACAAAAACCACCACGAAAGAATCCAAATTAGGATGGTCCACTCCATTAAACAGTTCCATAAAAACTGCTAGTTTGATCATGAGATCGAACAACATAACCAGATTCCCATATAACCCATACCTACTATGTAAGGTAGTATGACATATTTATGTAGGACGAACATCCACTTGGTGACATCATGATCTCAAGTCATACTTTTAGAAAACAGGAGATCCACAATACTGGTAAAACCGGTCATCTATCCCTAGAAAAAGATATCCGTTTTACCCTTCAACTAGTTTAGTTTCTGATAATCCATGCATATCCTAAGAGTTCTGTCCACCTTTCTCACAAGAAGGACCAGTGAACCCCATGGGGAAGTACAAGGTCTATTAAAACCCTATGCCTCCAAATACTCTTGCTTCCTCTTGAAGTCATGCAACTCCATCGTAGCCATCCTATAACAAAAAATGGATACTTGTTCACCTCCTAGAACTAGATTAATTTAGAACTCCACCTCTCTCTCTGGTGTTAATGTAGATAAGTTGTTAGGAAATATGTCCCTGAAGAGCTTGACCACTACCTGAATGTCCACCTCACTCACTCGCTGATCATCCATAAACAAACTAGAGGTTTGGGATATCATCCCTCCCATCCCACAATGCTCAGTTCCAGATCATCTCGCCTTGACATCCCATTTTCCATTTTTAATAAACATTGAACCATCTAGTGATATGAAATTCACCCCCTTGAGATAGTATTAAATATATGCTCAGTAATCCATGAGCCAATCCATTCTGAGAATGACATCAAACGCTATCATCTCGATGACATAAATATCCTAGATAAAGTGACACCATTCGACCCTAAGGGGACACTCTATAAAATAGCGCACATCTCCCATTCTGACTCCCAATGATGTGTCTAGCGTCAAAAATCCCACACAAAGTAAAACCACAATCCAAAGTCTTTTTACTAGTAGTGTAGAGATAAAACGGTGAAATGCATCTGTATTGAAAAGATGATATGCAATAGTTGAAGCTATTATGATCGTACCTCTAACCATAGATGGTCTTCGATCCTTCCCTTGTTTGGTTTGTTGCACTGCATAAGTCTGGCATGTACCACGACCCTATGACCCTTCCAGGCTACACTGAGCTGATCGGTCCGGCTATCTCTGAGAACCCAATGTCTAGCTACTATGACCATGAACAAAAAAACCCAGGACTAACTGACCTACACTTCACCAGATCCCAACATGACATGGAGATAAGGAACTTTCTCGTAAACAAGACGTTATATCTTTCACCCTACAACTTGTAGTTGGAAGGATGGACTTTCAAAATCCCTGTATTTTCCCCATACTCTATCATAATTGGATCAAGAATTGGTTGTGGTCACATTGATTTTTCAAGTGGCCTCACCTACCACGCTAATGAAATAACACCATGCTACCTGCACCCAAAACCATACTAAAACTCACGTTGCGAGAATCCTAAAAAGGATACTGTAAAGACCCAGATTATTACATGTAATTTTTTTATATATATGGGAATATTAAAAGACTGTGGAAATTAAAGGCCCATGATTCTGAGGCCCAGTGTGACCAAAATGAATTTTTGAACTGTTTTTCAGGCACGTTCAGTGAACGCATGAGAGGCATTTTGTAACTTCTGAACCGTTGATCAGAATTGAAATCTAAGGACACCATTGAACTCACAATGTCGATTTTCGCTTAAGGTGACCTTTACCTCAACCGCAGTTGGTTGACAGTGGTAGATAGTTTCTCATAATTTTGTGGAGAAGAAAAATAAAATAAGTTATTTTTATTTTTTTTTCTTGAAACCTTCATTTTGAATATTAGTTGTGGGGACCAGTCAAACATCCCTTTAATGTGAGGAAACCCTAGGTTTTCCCCCAATATAATGTGCCCAGATTAATTGAATTAATTTAATTAATATTATTAATATTGGCTCCTCTCCTCTCATGGGGGAGATTGTTGGTGAAAGGGAGAGGTGGATTTTGCTGGATAATTCTCAGAGGATGAATATCCTATAACGAAGTACATTCTCTAGATCATGAATGATGACGACGCATAAGCTCTGATTAGGAGCGTGTCGCAGGAGCAAAAAATGTCGGCGTCTTTATCTTCTTCATCACGCCAACTCCGAAAAGTGAACTAGGTAGGGGTTTTATTTTGAGATATGATAAATATAATGGGGCTGATTATTTATATTCTCAATTCTCATTGATGATGTCCAAACAAACAAGACCCTCGATCTTTAAAAAATACCATGATCTTTTTTGTTTGTTCATCCCGTGTTCTTCAAAACCAAAAAATAAAGTGCACTAAAAACACAATTTTTTGTTGAGCGCAACATATGGACATGGAGAACATGACCAGAGGATTGCAAATATGAGGTTTCCATATTTTTTGGGCTTAGAATGAAGCTGTGGTGACCTACGGAAGAGAAGGATGGATGGCCACTGGCCGGCCGCCCACGTGGAACCGGGGCGGTGCACGTCCGCGCCACCGGGAGTAGAGGAGGCAACGGCTGGCACGCCGACTGACGACATGGAGGTAGGGAGGCACACGTATGCGCCACCGTTAGTGGAATGGACCGCTGAGGCAAAGGTGTAGTGGGGCACCCAGATGGTGGCCGACACCTGACCGGCCGTGGGAGGACAGTGGAGCCATCACGCCACTAGGAGGAGAGTCAACTGGTCTTCCGTTCGGCCACATCATGATGATCAGGACCCCTCCCGCAGGTCCCACAAGCCATCAAGAGGTTCCACTTGGTGCTTCCAGGTTGGCCGAAACCGAGTGGTACAATGGACCATTCAGAATACTGGAGGGCGCCTCCACTCGGTGCGGTAAGGGAAGACCCCACCTAGCCGAGCAGGCCGCATAGAGCGAGTCGCGCCAAGCAGGCCGCCCCTATGTGATCCAGAGCAGACCATAGCCTAGTGGTCTAGACTCGGGTTAGGTGAGGGAGGCCCAAACCAGGAGGGTCACCCTAGGCTGGGTCCAGCCGGGTCGGTCCAACCGGGCCGGACCAGACCCAGACCCATCTGAACCCCAGATATGTGTTTTCGGTCATATCTTGATAAACAGTTTTCTGTTTGAAAAACCATTTGTGACACTAGGATCCTTGGTTTTAGAAGGTCCTTTTTGTATAATCCATATGGGTTTTGGATAATGTTTCAGTATGGCTAGGTTGGATCATACCCGAATCCAACCGGGCCCTTGGAATGGAAATGTAAATAACTTTCAGACCATGCATCCGATTGACATGTCTTAAATCACGCTGGGAATCTACTTAGGTGACAGAACATCGTGATACATCATCATAATACATCATGGTAGTTGAATTATCATTTGATGGCTTTAGGAGCAGATCCTCCCAGAATCAGGCATGATTACTGCGGGAACCCTGTGGTTGGATGTACTTGAAGAATCTCAAGATCATATGTGGGTCATCTTTAGATTCTGTGTGGGTCAGCGCTCAGCGATCCTGTGTGGGTCAGTGCATTCTGATCATGTCTGGGTTATCTCCAGATCCTGTGTGGGTCATTTTTAGATCTTCTGTGGATCATCTTTGATCTCGTGTGGGTCAACAGCAGAGCTTCTCAACATAGTAAGATGATCTAGAAATACATATAATCATTTATACATTCGTACTTAAGTTATACCTGGTGTGAGATGAGTCTTTAACTTTTTGGTATGCTTCTGTGTGGTGATACCATCGTGGTATTCTTATGATTGGTGTTACCTTTGTATTACATACCTTCGTGGTGTTACCTGTGTGGTACTTTTATCTTCGTGGGGTCACCTGTGTGGTACTTCTACCTTCGCAGTGTTACCATTGTTTTATACTTCCCTCATGTGTGAGAAAAGTATATATTTATAGATAAGGTATTTGTATAGGCATATACCTGAGTATTGTTGATGATTATTTCTTCATTCATTGAGATTGTGGTGTTTTATTGTGGTTTATCCTTTTTGGATTTTGGGAGACCATCAGGGGTCTCAGGGTCTCAACTGAGTATTGTTATACTCACTCATACAAGGGATACACTGGAACCATGCTCTGTCTTGTGTAGACAACATAAAAAACTGATTGAGTCTTAGAGAGCTAGGACTGGAGGCTGCTTGGAGGTGGATCATTAGAGGAGATGTAGCATAGAGACGACTGTTTGAGATTTGTACATACCCTTAAGGTAGATGGTGGAGCTTGATGCTCTAGGTTCACGACGGGGTCACTCTTATTTATTTGGATGGACATAAAGATCATTTTCAGGTAGAGTTCATCCCAGTGACATTACACTCAGTGCATATACAGGAGCTTCTCCACATGTATCAGGGTAGAATTACCATGGCTTAGTATTCAACAAGGTCCACCGACCTCTCACGATACTCCACTAACATGGTGCGAGCCCTAATTTTCGGTTCCTGGACCATCGTGCAGGGGCTCAGACAAGATATTTGATCTTCAATGATTTATCTCATCATCCTGACGAAGGCAGAGGTGTTAGAACATGCACTCTTAGTGGAGAGCTTCCTTGATGAGTAGTCACCAGCAGCGAGACCCACCACTGGACCTCACATAGAAGAGTAATCTTCAGCTAGAAGCAGTCATATGTCAGAGAGGTCCAAAAGGACCAGACCTATAGGTGGATGACCACATGATACATCATTGATTGTGTGGGGATCTCGACATAGAGCATGGTAAGAATGGAGTAGACAGTGTTACTCATGTGACAGGTAGTGTCACAAGGCTCGTGATTTCCTGACTCTCCATACAGATGACTAGAAGAAAGTTGAAGGACCTCCCATGGAAAAGAAAAGATTAGATTGAAGAAATCTGTAGGTAGAAGGAGGACATGGAAAAGGATCTGGTCATGCAATAGGAGGTGGGCAGCGATTCGAGGTTCTACTTCCCCCACCTTATGTTTTTCTACCCCGACCACAGGGAGCAGGGGGACAAGGACGAGCTCATCTCTAGGAAGTTGTGGCATATGACCAAGATACTCCAGAGATGATATGAGGTACGGTTTGTGTCTACTCCTCGTTAGTTTTAGTACTTATAGACAGAGGTTCTAGTCACTCATTTTTTCCCATGACCCTCGTTTGGTGCTCATAGATTACGGTGGAGTCGATGGATCGATCCTTATGGAAAGAGACTCCTACGAGAGAGGATTCGACGATTACACACTGGTGCCGATAGTGTGAGATTACTCGTGGAGGTGATATATTTGGATGGGATCTTCTAGTAGTGACATTGAGGCCTTATCATTTCATCTTGGGTATGGATTGGTTATCTATAGTCCATGCTCAGATCGATTGTATTAGGCACAAAGTCTGGTGTGCCCGTGTGTTTGGGACTAATTTTTTCTTCACCGGTGAGAAGGGAACCTTTTCAGCATAGGAAAACCTTACCTAGAGGTGGGGGCATCCGATCACACATTATTTGGCCAGTCATATCCTCAAGGAAGTTTATTATGAGAGTCTGATATATCCTATAATGGTGGACCAATACACTGATGTTTTCCCTGATGATGTTCCGGGTTTACCTCCTCATAGATAGGTGGACTTTATTATTGACTTATACCCCATGATGACACATATATTTACCCCAGCATATTGGTTGTCTCCCATGGAGCTTCGAGAGCTATGAGTATAGGTGGAGTAATTGCCAAGAAAGATATTCATTAGGCCTAGTGTTTCTCCTTGGGCAGCCCCGATTTTGTTCGCCAAGAATGCGGATGGTAGTTTTTAGACACTTTGTGTACTATAGGCTCCTGAACCAGGTGACCATGAAGAACAAGTATCCACTACTAAGGATTAATGATCTCTATGATCATCAGAAGGGAGAATGGTGGTTTTTGAAGATAGACCTCAGATCAGGCTATCACCAGCTGAGGGTAAGAGGCGAGGATGTTCAGAAGACGTCCTTCAGATGTCGTTATGGCCACTATGAGTTCTGCGTTATGACATTAATTGTGACCAAACCCCAAGCAATGTTTATGGTACTCATGAAAATTATCTTCTAGACATACCTCGATCGCTTTGTGGTAGTCTTCATTGACGACATCCTGATATACTCTGCTATGGAGTAGGAGCATGCCTATCATCTGCAGATAGTTATGGACACATTTTGAGAACAACTGATTTATTTTAAACTCTTGAAGTTCCGTTTCTGGATTCAAGAGGTCCACTTTCCAGGACACTTCATCTCGGAGGTTTGATTTGTGGTGGATCTAGCGAAGATTGAGGCTTTTCTTTTATGTGTGCCACGCAGGAGTGTGACAGAGGTGCTGAGTTTTCGGGGTTTTTTCAGTTACTATCAGAGGTTTTGTGCATAAATTTTCTAGGGTTGCAGCACCATTATCAGTGCTGATGAAGAAGGGGCAACCCTTCGTTTTATTATAGAGATGCCAATGGAGTTTTCAGGTGTTTAAGAAGAGACTTACGAGTGCCTCTATCTTGAGGTTACCGGTGGTGGGCGTTGGGTACGTAGTGTACAGCGATGCTTCAGAGAATTGGATTGGATGTGTCCTAATGATGAAACAAGAAATGATCACGTATGGTTCTTTTCAGCTGAGACAACGTGACTAGAACTACACCAACCTTGAACTAGAGTTAGCATACATGGTCTTCTCCTTTAATATGTGGTTACATTACATGATAAGTGAATGTTTTATAGTCTTCTCTGATCACAATAGTCATAGGTATATCTTCTCTAAGAAGGACCTGAACCTGAGATAGTGGTATTGTCTTGAGTTCCTCCGGGACTATGAATTTGAGATAGTCAGTACTCCTGGAAAGGGGAACGTAGTATCAAATGCATTAGTAAGATATCTGGTATACAATTGATGGGTGAGGCAACAGAGAAGCTAGATGCTTTGCAGATATCCTATATGGATCGAGATGGAGCAGCATACCTTCTATCATTGATAGTCACTCTTCCACTCCTTCAGCGAGTCAGGGAGGTGCAGCTTAGGGACACCAACTATGAGGTTCGACATGCTTAGATATCAACAAGACGGGAACCTGATGGATTTTATGAAGGTGGGGAGAACACCATTCTCTTCCTAGCATTTACTATGGTATCAGTGGAACTATAGGAGGAAATGTTGAGGGAGTTCCCTAAATCCTCTCTAGAGGTACATCCTGAAGTGGAAAAGTTGTACTAGGGCCTTTGGCATCAGCACTGGTGGCCGGAAATTAAGAATGTAGTGGTAAATTTTGTCTCACGGTGCCTCACTTTTCAGCAGGTGAAGGTAGAGAATCGGGTTCTATCGGGATTAGTTCATCTACATGAGGTTCTAGAGTGGAAGTGGGATGAAATTTCCATGGAATTCATGACTGTACATCCACGCATGTCTAGGGATCATGATTTTATCTTGGTGATCATGGACCGGCTCACCAAGTCATCCCACTTCCTATTTATCAGAGTGTAGGGACCAGTAGAGGGCTTGAGATGCCTATATGTGCATGATATTTTGAGGATTCATGGGGTTCCATCTATTATTTTCTTCGATCATGATGTACATTTCACTTTCTAGATATAGATGGGGTTTTAGGAGGCGTTTGGGACACAACTTCGGTTGAGCACTGCCTTCCATCCCCAGACGGAGGGTCAGACTAAGCAGACCATGTAGACCCTCAAGGACATGTTTCTTGCTTGCATCCTTGATTTCATCCAAAGCTGGGAGGATCACTTTCACATGGAGGATTTATCCTAAAACAACAGTTATCACTCCACTATCGGTATGGCACCATTCGAGGAATTATACGATCGACCTTGTAGATCACCATTGTGATGGACTGTCCCAGAAGAGTCAGCACTCATGGGGCCAGAGATGGTATTGGATACCATGAAAAAGGTGCAGATCATTCATGAGTGGATGAAGACAGCACAATGCAGGCATAAGTCTTATGCTGACAGGAGATGGAGACCTATGGTGTTCGAAGATAGTGACTATGCCTTTCTTCGGGTCTCATCTCGATAAGGTTTGTGGAGATTTCTTCGGGGCGACAAGTTATCTCAAAGGTTAATTGAACCATTTCAGGTCCTTAGCAGAGTTGGAGAGGTGGCGTACTACATATCACTTCCCCCTTAGTTGCAACAGGTGCACATCTTCCTACACGTCTCCAAGCTGAGGAGATACGTAAATGATCCTTCACACATAATTGAGTGGGGTGAGTTGGACATCGGCAATGGGGCGACTTTTCTGGAGGTTCCAGTAGATATTGACGATTGACAGGAGCAGGACCTCTATGGGCGGTCGATACATCTGGTGCTCGTTCTTTGGCAGCATGGAAACCTCTAGGAGAGCAAATGAGAGCGGGAGGCTTAGATTCATGCTCAGTGCCCCCACTTTTTTCCCTAGTTTGTGTTGTGGCTTCCGGGGATGCAATGCCCTAAGGTGGGGAGAATGTAATGACCCAGATTTTTCCATGTAATTTTTTTTAAATTACATAGGAATATTATGAGACCAAAAAAATTAAAGGCACATGATTTTGAGGCTCGGTGTTCCCGGAATGAATAACTGAACCATTTTTTGGGTAAGTTTAGTGAACGCATGAGTGACTTTTTGGAACATTTGAACCGATGCTCGAAATTTAAATCTGAGGAAATCCTCAAACTCACAGCGTTGATATTTGATTAAGGAGAACATTACCCAGACCGCAGTAGGTCAAGGGTGGAAGATAGTTTTTTTGGATTTTCATGGGAGAAGAAAAATAAAATAAATAACCTGTTATTTTTCTTTCTTGAAACCACCATTTTGAATCATAGTGGTAGGGACCACCCTAACTCCACATTAATATGGGGAAACCCCTGGTTTTCCCCCAACATAATGAGCCAACATTAATTGATTTAATTTAATTAACATAATTAATATTGGTTCATCACCTATCGTGGGGGAGATAGTTGGTGAAAGGGAGAGGAGTATTTTTCTGGAGAATTCTCAAAGAAAGAATATCCTCCAACGAAGAAAATTCTATGGATCCAGAATGAGGATGACGCTCAAGCTCAAAATGGGAGTGTGTTGAGGGAGTGATGAATGTCAGCATCTTCATCATATTCCTCATGCCAAATCCAATGATCAAATGATGTAGGGGTTTATTTTGAGATATGATAATTATCTTTTTGTTGATTCTTTATATTCTTAATTAACAATGATGATGGCCAAACAAACACGGCCATCGATCTGCCAAAATACCATGATCTTTTCTATTTATTCGTCATGCATTCTTTGGGCATTATTAAATGACAAATTATTAAGTTTTCTGAAAACAAAATGTCTTGTTGAGCGTGAAATATGGACCTAGGGAACTCGATATGAGGATCATGAATATGAGGTCATTATATTTTTCGGGCTTAGAATAAAGCTGCGATGACCCATGGAAGAGGAGGGAAGCCAGCAACATTCCAACCACAGTTCGAGCATGAAGATGAGGAGGATGGTGGCCAGCATACCAGTCGACTGCATGGAACAGTGGCGGTGCACATCCACACCTTTGGGAGTAGAGGAAGCTACGGCCCGTTGTTAGCGGTAGAGAAAGGGAAAGTGGCCGACCACGTGGAGGCTGGGCGGCATGCGTCCGCACAGCCGGTTGAGGAGAAGACCACTGCTTCTTAGGCATAGTGGTGCGTCTAGAGGTCTTCTGGCACCCGTCCATCTGCAGAGAGATGGCCGATCTATTTTTCTGTCGCATCACGTCGAGCGGGACCCCTCCGGTGGGTCCTGCAATCCAGCAGGCAGCGCCACATGGCGCTGCCGGGTATGCCGAAGTGGAAATGTTCCATATATTGTTAAGAATATCGGGGGCACCTCCCCCCCCCCAACCATGTGGCTGTGATGGGCCATGTGATGGTGGGCAACACCCAGCCGACCATACTGAACCGAGCTGAGCGTGCCGCACCTAGCGGGCCGCGAAAAGCGTGATGTGACCAGCAGGCTGGACCGCCCCATTTGTGGGCCGAACCGGACTACGGCCCACTGGGCCAGGCCTGCTGCAACCCAACCCATTAGGGCCAGACCTCGACTGGGTCGAGTCAGCACAGGCCGGGTCAGACCGGGTCGGACAGGATGTGAGCCCATCTGGATCCAGATACGCCTTCTGGCCATATCTTGGGAACCTTGTGTCTGTTTGAAGAATCGTCTATGACACTATGATCCTTGGATTGACACAGTACATTTTGTATACTCCAAATGAGTTTTTGTTAAAGTTGGAGTACGGCCAGGAGGGATCAAACCTGAATCTAACTGGTCCCTTGAAACGAAATCTCTAATAACTTTCAGATCGGGAATCCGATTGACATGCCATCAGTCGCGTTGGGACACTATTGAAGTGATGGAACTTCATGATACTTCCTCATGGGACTTTGTGGTAGTTGATGTATCGTCGGATGGATTGATATGTGGATCCTACAGGAATCAAGCATGCTTAGTTTGGGAACATTGTGTTTGGTTGTACATGAATAATCTCCAGATCTTATGTGGGTCATCTTTGGATCCTGTGTGGGTCAGCACTCAATGACCCTGTGTGGGTCAGTGCATACCGATCATGTATGGGTGATCTCCAGATCCTGTGTGGGGAATTTTCAAATCATGTGCAGGTCATCTTCAATCCTATGTGGGTCAACTGTAGATCTTCTCAATGAAGTAATATGATCTAGTAATACATCTAAACATCTATACTTCCATACTTAAGTTATACCTAGTATGAGATGAGTCTTTGCCTTTGTGGTACACTTCTGTGTGGTGATAATTTTGTGGTATTATTTTGTGTGGAGTTACTTTTGTGGTACTTACCTTCATGGTGTTACCTATGTGTTACTTCTATCTTTGTAGTGTTACTTTTGTGGTACTTCTACAATCGTGGTGTTACCTTTGTGGTATACTTCCATCTCGTGTGAGATAGGTATATATTGATAACTTAGGTATATGTATGGGAATATACCTAAGTAGTGTTGTTGAATATTTCTTCATGCTTTGATATAGAATACTTTCTTAGTCGTTCATCCCTTGTGGATTCTGGGAGACCTTCGGGGGTCTCGGTGTCCCAACTAAGTATTGTTACACAGACCCCTACACAGCCTACACCCGCAACTTGATGTGTCTTGTGTAAATGACATACATCATTGATCAAGGCTGAGGATGTAACACCCCGACCCCAGTTACCCAATGTCAGTGCATTATTACATAACATTTTCATGATCACAAAAGAACAAGTCTCAAAAGACGGATTATTTTAGTAGCCTTGGAATCACTAGATACATTCATCAATTTTACATTACATCACAATGTGAAAACTAAAACAACATCTTGTATCCACACTCATGTCCCCTTATACTATCCATGCCGGTCATTCAAAAAATACTTCTTCATATCCTGGGAAAAATAAAACATAGAGAGGGGTGAGCTCAAATGCCCAATAAGGATAACAATATAGCGGAAACTTTCATAATAAGCATAAACATTTAAGGCAATGTATAACTAAAACAAAAGCCTTTTAAACTTGAACTTAAGCATAATATGGAAAAAATAAGATGAAATAATGACATTAACTTATTCACATGGATATTCTACTAGTCGAATAATCACATGAAATATCAATAACCACATTCATAATGATGGAATGCATAATTCCAGACTATCATAACCACATATTCAAGGCCTTGTGCGAAGAATACAAATAAGATTTTTCCAAGGCCTTGTGCCAAGATACTAGTTTGTCTCATGAGACCCACTGATGCATTGGGGAGCTATAGCGGGCTCCACCCGTCACTTATTAAGTCCAATGAATTCCTCATATGAATAGGTTTAAACATAACATAAACATTCGTATTAAAACTAGCATATGAAATGTCACTGATTTCTCCATAAAACATGAATGGTATAAAAATAACAAATCCAGAGTCAAACATATCACAAAACCTTCAATACAACATGGATGTTTTGTTTTATAATCAATCAACTTCAAATAAGCTTAAAATCTATCAAAGGATGTTGACATAGATGAAATCGAAACTATTTGAGAGAAATATCTCTTTTTTATAAATCATTTAAAGGTCACATAATTATAAAAGAAAACATTTACTTTGAAAATATTCTTATAATATTGTAAGGGAAGCTTCTACAATTTCATAACGGTGGAAAATAGCTACACTCTCTATATAAGTTAAAAAAAGGACATTCTTACCTTAATTCTGTCGAAAAGGTTAAAAAGGAAATTGTTTGGAAAACTACAGAACGATTCCTTTATAAACATCTTATAAAAAGTCAAAAAAGGGTATAAATGAATTTCAAACATAGTCTATAAAATATTAATAATTATTTGAAATTTTTTTTAAGAAACATGGATGTGGAATATAAAGAGGTCTCAGTAGATAAATACGTATAAACAACCTCGGATAATGAGGAGATTGTGAAATAAACCCTTACCTTGTACTTTTACTTGGTTTAGGGTAGGTTAACCTCTTGTATAATGGTTAAATAATTGTTTTTAAATTATACAATAATCATATACATTAATATGATATCATATATGATCTTTTAACAATTTTTTGATAATAATAACTTAATATTATCGTCGTTTCGGGTGTTAACTTAATCGATTTCTTTTATATGTTTTGTTGCATAAGACATGTTTTTTATGGATAGGTTGTATCTTATTCATATCCATAATTATATCAAGTCCTTAAACATTATTTTTAATTATCAAATGATAATTATACTTGCATGGATATAATGTGGAATGAATCTCATCACATTCGTGGAGATGGTAGTCCGTACGTACACAAGAGTGACAATATAATTCTTTTGATTATAAAATAATATATAATTGTATGATATCTCATATATAAATAATAATTATCATGTTATATTTATTATTTACATCAAATAGACAACATTATCATACCCATCCAAATAATAATGTTTTGAATAACCATTACACCACGATGTGGAGACGGTAAGCCGGACGTACGCAAATATGGTGACATGTCATTCAAAGGATGGATAAAATAATGAATATGGTAGTATCATATTTATAATAACATAACATTATATAGAAGATAATGGAGTTATTATTTTATAATTGAAATAACAAAGAAAGAATAATTTGATGAAGAAAAGAACTTGAAAGAGGGTGGTGAAAACATTACCTCTTCTTTGGGTTCTTCCTTTTGATTTGATCAAAAGGGCTCATTAGGATGGTGTTATGATCACAATAAGGACTCTAGGATGAATTGAGGGAAGTTGGGAGAATATTTGGGCAGGGTATGGCCGAACCAAAAGGATTTGAATGTGTGAATTAGTGAGAAGGGGGGTGCCCTTTTATAAGAGGGGTGAGGGGCACCTTAGGAAAAGCTAGAAATATTATTTTATAATAAATTCATATTTATTTTATAATGGCTCCAAAGTGTATTATTTAAAAGTTAAGGTGGGGATAGGCCGAAAACCACTAAACCAATATGTTTTTTACAGGTTTATGTCACTATATTAGCTTTATCATTTTGATTTAACTCTTAGTTAAATAGTTTGACATTTACCATGTCTCTTTGAATTTTTATATTATATAGTAAATAAACTTACTATAAACATCCAAGTGACCCCCAAGTGGTCCATTAATAATACACCTACCATCATATTAGTCCTTTAGCCGAACCTTATATTTTTAGATATAGAATATAAATTGATAATATAATATTTGTTTTAAAAAATCATTTATGTGAATTCTGACACTATTTAATAATTGATTTTTTTAAAGTCTTAAAAAATTTATTAATTTGAACGAAATTAATTTAAGAAATATTAACATGTCATATTGACCAATAAATTTTTTTGATATCATCAAAACATTCTAATTATATTTATTTCAACATTTATAATACTAATTATTTAATTATTTCATTAATAAGGAAAATATTGCATCAATATTGTGTCATAAATAAATTTAGTTATTAAACGTCTAAATATTATAAATATAATACCATTATGTATGAAATCTATTATCTTTAAAGTTAATTTTTATAGTCGAAAATATAACATATATAACCCTATGTAAAAATTATTTTTCTAAAAGATATATGCTTATGTCATTTTTGTATTTACATTAACTTAATTAATATAAAGTGTCATTATCACTTAAATGTGGATCCATGGGGTCCCAAAATCGACCCAAAGATGCCAATGGTCGGACATGTATCAACCAATATGGTTAGGACACGTTTTAGGGTAATTTATTATTATTACAATATTATTTTGTACCCTTATTTACCGGATTTACCCTTTAACAACGGTAAATAAAATATTTACCGTAGTAATTATTAAAAATGTCTAAAAATAAAATTTACCTATTTACACAATTTGGACATCCAAATTCTAAATATAGAATCCATTTTTATAAATTCAAAACACAGAAGTCTCATAAAATTAATTTAAAATTAAATCTCGTTGTTAAAATAAAAAGCGTGTTTTTAAGAGATAATAACTATCAAAAGATTGACACTTGCTTATGTTCAGTTTAAATGTGAAATTATTTCTAATTTCCAACATTGTATTAAATGGTAAAAATATAATCTAATTATACTCTAAAATAACTCAAATTAATAATTTATCACTATTAATTATTTCGATAAAGAAAGTTGTTTTTAATTAAAATTTAGTAATTTTCACTATTCATCAAAATATGAATGTTATCCAAAAAGTTCTAAAAATTCACCCTTAGATAATTTCTATATTCCAAAACCAAAAATGAAGTCCATTTCAAAATATAAAATGTATAAAATTTCAAAAATAGTGTATTACTATCCATAACTGCTAGTTTGATTGGTTGTGGTGTGTGTTAGAACTTGAAATGGCATACAACACACGCTACTGTATTATTCAAAGAGAAGTGTACTGTGGAATATTGGGGTCTTACATTCTACCCTCCTTAAATTAATTTCATCCTATAAATTTATAAGAATATTACTGCATAAAAAGACTCAGGTGGTTCTTCTTCATAAGTTCCTCGGGTTCCCACGTTGCATCTTGCATCTTATGGTTTCTCTATAAAACATTTACCAGACGAGTCATCTGGTTTCTCAGCACTTGTTCTCTCATATCAAAAATCTTGACAGGCTCTTCGCAATAAGACCTAACGGGTTCTAGTTCTAATTCCTCAAAGGTGAGTACATGCGTTGGTTCATGCATGTATTTTCTCAATAGTGATTTGTGGAACACATCGTGATCTTTGGAGAGACTTGGGTGCCTTTCCAAATGGTAAGCTATGGCCCCAATTCATTCTAGAATTTTGAATGGTCCGATGTACCTGGGACTCAATTTTCCCTTCTTACCGAAACGTATAACACCATTCCATGGAGATACCTTCAAGAAAACATGATCTCTAACCTGAAATTCCAAATCCTTCCTTCAGTTGTCAGCACAGCTCTTCTGCCTACTTTAAGCTGCTTTGATGTGGTTTGGGATTACCTTTTCCTTTTCTATCATTTATGTAACACCCCTAGATTTTATGAAAAATATTCTCTTAATTTCATTGATATCTTGTGTTGAAATCTACAACAAGATTACCTTGCGCTATACGCAACACCGTATGAGCTTGTTGTATAGACGACACTATTCTTGGATCATGTTGCACACAATTGTGATAGTAGTTATGCTACGAAACATTGAGTGTATATATATATATATTCAATGTATAAATGAAATATGGTTGGATTATGTTATACGAAACAACGGAGGAGTCTTGCACAACACGCAACCCTGACTTGGCTTGCATTACACGCAATCACGACCTTCCTCGATAGAGTGTGTTGTACGCAATACCAGGTTTCAATAAACAACGATATATGGTTATAATATTATTATGGACTAGCCGTTATGAATAGTATCAACTAAATTTTGAATTTTATAACATTATTATTCATATTACAAATTTTCTATAACATGGTATGAGAACAAAATCAATTTTTCGAGTAAAATAAGTATTTTTCAAAAAATGTAGTTTTGCCACCTTTTGATGGCGCATCCACTTTAAATATTGTTTTTGACATGTCTATAAGTTCAATTTAAAAAAATAAAATTCTTCTTTGGAATCAGGACATAAAAATTTACTTTGGATATATTTTTCATAATTTTCTGATAACTTTCATATTTTAATGAATAGTAAAAACACGCTATATTTTAATTAAAAACAAAATTTTTTCATCGCAACAATTTATATGGTTAGATTATATTTTTAATTTGGATTAAAGTGTAATTAGAATATATTTTTACCATTTAATCCAATGTTGGTCATTGGAATTAATTTCACTTTGAAATTGGATATAAACAAGTATCAATCTTTTGATAGTTATTGTTTCTTAAAAAACATGCTATTTGTTTTGATAACAGGAATTAATTTTGAAATTAATTAATTCCACTTCTATGTTTTGAATTTGAAAAAATAGACATCAATTTTGAATTCGGAATATCAAATAATTCTTAGTCTAAATTTTTGGTATTTTTCTGAAAAACTGCAATTTTCGATGAATAGTGAAACCACTTAGTGGTAGTTAAAAAACTGACTTTTCATTTAAATGAAATTTTACCACTTCTGTGAATTGAATTTCAAAAATCAGAGAGACACGGTAAATATCAAGGACTAAAATGTGGTTCAATGAGAAGAAAATAATTTTTGCTGAATAGTAACTTTTTACTTTTTTTACCACGGTTAAAAGTAAATATGGTAATTAAGGGTAAAAATTATATTATTATTACCCAAACACATGTCATAATTATATTCTATAAGTGTAATTCGACCAAAAACAACATTAGGAATAAAATATGACCATTTAGTCCCACTTGGATTAGATTAGGACATTTATTATTAATTTATTTAAAGAATGGTTAAAATAGTTAAAATCAAGGTTTAATAACTAAATCATTTTTAATATAAAGTTATACTAAAGATAAATTCTACTATAAATATTCATTAGAAAGATAAAAATATTTCCTAAATAATTGTATTTTATTTTTAATTTTTAGACATTATATAATTTAATTTATGTATGACACAATGATGATGCAGTAATTATCTTATTAATGAAATATTGACATAATTGATGTTATAAATACCCAAATAAATGTAATTTGAGACTTTTTATGAATTCCAATAATTTTATAGGTTAATATTACATATTATAAATGATTCAATTAATTTTTTCGATCTAATATATCTGTTATGAGTTTCACAAAAATCATTTACCAAATAGTGCCAAAATTGACATAAAATAGTTTTTAAAACAAATATTATATTATTAATTGTTATTTTATTCTTAAAAATCTAAGGTTCGGCCAAATGACTTAGATAAGGATATATATATTAATAATAAACAACTTGGGGTTCCTTTTGATTGTTATAGTAAGTTTATTAACCTTATAGTGTAAGAAAACAAAAAGACACAATAAAAGTTAAATTATCTAACTTAAAGTTAAATCTAAATGATAAGGTTAAAATAGAATCCTAAACTTTTCTAAATTGTATTGGATGATAGGATTTCGACCCATACCCACATTATCATATAAATAAATCAATTTGGAGATATTAAACACCAAATATGACTTTATAATAAAATAATATTTTTAGTTTTTCCTAAGGTGCCCCTCTCCTCCCTTATAAAAGGGCACATCCTCCCTCTCTTCCTCACACCACATTGAGCCTTCAAGCTCGGCCAACCCCTGCCAAATTCTCTTCTCCACTTCCTTAGAAACATCATATAGGTTATGGTATTCTTCAAAGACCATTTTCAGTTCCCTAAAAGGAGGTCTCAAAGAGGCGCTTCAAAGAAGAGGTAATGTCTGTTACCGATTCTTTCAACTTTATTTCTTCTTCCACTTCTTCTTATTTAGTTGTTTCATTATGAAGTAATAACATAAGTATCACTCATATAATGATATGTTATTATATTTATGAAACAACCCTATTTCACCCTCTATCCATCCTATGGAAAACGAAATCACCGCGCGTGCGTACGTACGGAATACCGTCTCCACGCCGTGGTGTAATCAGTTTTTTCCACCACCACCTTACATGAATGGGTATAATGGTGTAAATAAATAACTATATATGGTTATTTTAAAGTGATATTGGTCCTATAATATTATACATACACTTAAATACAATTCCATGATCATGGGAATGATATCATCGCTCGTGCGTACGTACGGACTACCGTCTCCATGAACGCAGTGAGATTTATTTTCCATGATTAACCATTCAAAAATGATTATAAAGTATATATAATGAATAATAATGAAATATATGGCATAATTAAGATAATTTATTTCTGTATATGTATATATATATTTCATCTACTTACTTCCATTCAAGTCAATAAAGAAAGGAAGACAGTGTTCATGCGTACATACGACCTACTGTCTCCATGAACGGTGTGTTTCATTTACATTTATAGATCTATTATATATATGCATATTCTGAATGTATATTTTATATAAATCATGTTTTATATTCTGGAATTAAGTAATCATGATCTAATTAATCATATTAATAATTACAATTCAAAATACGGATGACAAATGAAACGATTTTACCCAAAACGCTCTTTAACATGGAATTTACAAAAGAATGGGTAATATAAAGTCATAAGTGAACCATATATGATATCATAAAAATGAATATGATTCTGTAATAAGTGAATGAAATTATTTAAATCATTATACAGGAGGTTCGGATACGTACGAAGCATATCAGACCTAAGGTAAGGGATAATTTTGCAAATCTCATTTTTATCCGGGATTGCTTATTTGTAAGTATTTACTAGGGTTATTGTTATCATTAATGTCCACATATTATAAAAGTGTTTTCATGTATGTTTAAAGTCCTTTTTACCCATTTTTTTTAAATTTTACCACATGTTATGAAATGAATCTTATTTTTTTACCATACGAGGTACTTTTTTACTTTTCTAACAAAAGTACGAGAAAATTGATATTTTTAAGTTATATAGTGTGAATGGATTTTTTACAGTTTCATAACGCCTCATTTTCATAATGATTCCTCTAGAATTTTTCATTCTTATTTTAAAAAAAACCCTTTTCTTTTAAAATTACATGACATTTTTTTCTGAAAAGAAAATGATTTTGAAGAAGAAAGGATATTTTCCTCAAGAATTCATTTCAAGTGTTTTATCAAAACCATTTTCCATCTATGATGACTTTATTTCATATGTGTATGTTTCAAGTATAATGTCTCTATGATTTACATGGTTTCATTTTCCTTGGTATGAAATGATATCCATTTCTTTTATAAGGATTATGTGATGATGGGATGACATTTATGAAACCCATTTTATTTTTTGGGTTATGATGAATGTTTTAAGTTTATTTTGTGGCACAAGTAAGAATGATTTCAATATGAGATGGGTGGGACCTATATCTCCATCCAATGCATTGGGTAAATATTTATATCTCATGAGATAGACATGGCTGGAACGGTAAGTTAATCCAGTTCAGTGTTACAGGACTGAAACAAGGAGTGAACTCGATTCAGAAAGGGACTTTGTCCACTAAGATGGTCTTGGACGCAATGCCTTGGCAACTATGGAAATCATAACAAGTGATGAATAGTTGCCACAATTACATGTTTTATTCCCATTCTATGTTATCGTGATTGATGTTCCTTTATGATATATTTCTTACGTACTTCCAAGATTCATGTCTTTGCTCAAGATTTTGATGTTTAGATTTTATGTTCAAGTTTTTGCATTCAAATGTTTATGGATTGTTTTATGTTCTCTATGTTTACCCTTACTGGGCATTTGAGATCACCCTTTTTATGTTTTCTTTTCCATAGGAAATAATGAAAGGTTTTAGGTAAGGAAACAAAAAGTGTAAGATCGTTATGGGAGATGTTGAAGATATTTCAACATGATTAGATGTTTATATTCCGAGTTTCCAAAGACACTAGACTATTACGGTCCATTGGAGTATGTTTTTGTTATGTATTAAGTATTCCGTAAAAGTAATTTAGTGTCCATGTACGTCAGGATTTGGGTCTCTACAGTTGGTATCAGAGGAAAGGTTTAGTTAACCTTTTGAAACTAGGATTCGAAAACATTAGTGAGATCCCTAGAGATATTTCTAAGGTATGTCTAGGGATGTCCCTAAGGTTAAGTATACATATAGCTATAGTCCTAGAATTATGGTAACAATATTATATTAAACCTAAGATGTTATATATTGAAGTTACTCCCCCTTGATTATGATTTTTGTCTCGCACACTATTCTTTTTGGGTTTTAGAAAATGGCTGGAAACAAGATGATTCACGATAATGGAGGATATGATGGACAATGGAATGATACTCTTCATGAGAAACCAAATGAAATGGAATTTGGAAGTCCAAACATAATTATTATTCCAAATCATAAATATCATATTATGATCAATAAACTCAAATTTGGTAAGTTTCCTGACTCAGATAATAAGAGAAAGATGGAGTTTCATGATGATCATAGAGGAATGAAAGTTCAATTTCCCCTATGTAAATCATGTGGGAAGAGGCATCAAGGAGAATGTTTCAAAGGAACTGGAAGATGCATTAGGTGTGGAAAATAAGGACACAAAGCTAGTAAGTGCAAAGGAAAAGGTTCAGTTAACACCATGGATGAGGATAATGGTATTGCTACGACATCAACAATGGTTAAATATTTTAAATGTGGAATGTAAGAGCATTATGAAAACCAATTCCCTAAGGGAAAGTCTCATGAAGAGAATCAGTATGGTCGTATAGGTAGTATTTATGTTGATGATGATGAAGAGACTACAAATGATATATGAGATGAAAGAATTGTTGATGCTCGGTCAATGGTTTAAGAAGGTGGTGGAATGATTACATGTTTATCAAGTGTAATGTTGTATAAGTAATCTCATGGTACTATGGAATAAAGAGACATCAAAGGATTGTTACACTATTGTATTTCCTTATGTTTTGAATGTATATGATGAATTGTAGCAGTGACTATGAATGTTTATTCAGATATTTTTGGAAAGTAGATGATATGCACATAATGAAAGGATATGGAGAAAATTAAATGTTTGATAGTATTCATGAGCTCATGACTGATATAAGGAGAAGGTTATATCATGGTTTGAGTATATAGAATTTTTGGATTTTGGTATGTGGAAAGAGTTAACTTTTGACAGCATTCATGTTTTCACTATGGTTTAATAGGTATTCATTTTTCAAGAGAATAAATGATTAAGGTATTCACATGATTGGAATGTGACCAACAAGATATATGGGGGATAAATGATGGTGTTCACATGCTTGGTTGATGACATTTCAAGTAATCGTTTTCTTTATACTATGAGATTGGACATGTGTATTTTGGATAAGCCTAAATATTGGAATGATTTATGTTGGACATAAGTTAGTATTGTTTAAGGAAAGATTTTTTTTCGATATTATTTATAATTTAGTTTTAGAAAAAGGAAAACCTGCAGGACGGGCGACAACCCGTCGCGTTGGACAAGGCTGTGGTAATCGAACCCACAACTGAAGTGTGACATGCCTTTATCGCCTACCAATGGCCTACCGGAAGTCCCTATTTAGTAGAAACTAGTTTTATTATATTAAGCAGTATGATATATGAAGTATAAGTCCATTTTAGAAACCATATATGATTAATCTCACTATAGATGAACTTATGTATTTTTGATAACTTTTCTAACCTTTTGTTTGGGACAGATGGAATAACCCATCATTCTATCACATGATCTACTAACACTTCATGAATAACAAATTCAACTTCATTTCTTTAAGAGATGAAGCGGAAATTGTCCAAAGAACAGCCAACGATGAGACTATACCAAAATCATGAAAGTATTTCTTCTAATTCCAATTTCATCAACTTTAGGGAAATGATCTTGAAAACCAAAAATGTTGTCCTAGTGCCCTTATATCCGATGAATCAGATGGTACCTTAAATCATCACAAATCTATGGCATTGTGATTGATGACTTTTTCATAGCCATGTGATCTACCACTCTCCATCAGAACTTGATGGTTAGATTTTTCTTCCATATCCATATTTTCACCTATTTTCTCCTATATGGAAACCCAGTGATGAGTTACTTTGGGTAATCATTACATTTCATACTTTAGTTTTTTAAAATTCAGTTTTAGTATTCCTTTTTATGATGTGGGTTTCTATAAATAGTAAGCGATTTATAACCCCGACGAATTTCGAGGGCGAAATTCATTTTAAGGGGGGTAGAATGTAACACCCTGAGATTTTATGAAAAATATTCTTTTAATTTCATTGATTTCTTGTGTTCAAATCTACAAAAATATTACCTTGCACTATACGCAACACCATATGAGCTTGCAGTATACACAACACTATTCTTGGATCATGTTGCACACAATTGTGATAGTAGTTATTCTACGAAACATTGAGTGTGTATATATTTATATATATTCAATGTATAAATGAAATATGGTTTGATTCTATTATACGAAACAATGGAGGAGCCTTGCACAACACGCAACCCTGACTTGGCTTGCATTACACGCAATCACGACCTTCTGTAGGTCTCATGAGAAAAACTAGAATATTGGAACATGGCCTTGAAAAAATAATTATTCATAGTCTTCGCACGAGGTCGTGTCTTTGTGGTTGGGATGTCTGACATTATGCATTCTATCATTATGGAAATAGATATTGAAATTACATGTGATTATTAAACTAGTAGGAAATCCATGTGAAAATGTAAATTGAATTATTTTATTTATGTTTTCCAAATTATGCTGATATTTATGTTTAAAAGGACAATGTTTTAGTCTTATACAATCTCTTAAATGTTTATGCTTATTTACAAAAGTTTCTACTATATTTGTATCATTTCTGAGCATCTGAGATCACCCCATTCTAGGTTTTATTTTTTATGGGATGTGAAGAAGTAAATCATGATTAACCATCATGAATAGGTTAAGGGATATGAGTGTGTTCAAATTGGACACAATGTTGATTTTATTTGTTTCATGATGTAATGTAAAACATATTTATGTATTTAGTACTTCCAAGGATAATAAACTAATCGGTATTTCTGGACTTGATCTCTTGTGATCATGCCAATTAAATGTAATAATGCACCTACACTGGGTTACTAGGTTCGGGGCATTATAGTTTGTATTATAGGAAGCTTAGTACAATCCTTGGAAACTAGATTTAGAAAAACTATGATTAGGGAACATTACCCTAATATAGAATTTTTGGATTATTATAGAAGGTCATCGAAAATTTGTGGTAATGTAAATATTATATGGGTTTTCCAAGCAATACATCCCGGTCTGGATATGATCAGGAAGAGGTGGGTTTGGAACAGATGTACCTAGGGGTAAAATATGAAAACACCTCTTTGAGCTAGACTCAAACAAAAACTAGTGCATGACAATGGGTCTTGTTGCACTATTTTTTACCACACTCCCAGGGGATATGCATAAGATAATTCAAATATTATTTACAAAATGATTTGAAGGATTTTAGTATAAGATGAGAATAAACAAACTTGGTTAATCTAAAGGTGTTTTTTTTAAAATTAAGGTTTCATGATATTCTCTAAATCATATTATGACTATTGTTACTCACACAATGCTCTCTAGTTTTAGTCAATGGATGGATTCCATGGAAGTCATTGTATCATTGAACATGATGTTCAAGGTGGGAATGTTTGTGGAAATAAGCAACGAAGTGGAATATTGATAGGCGTAAAAGTTATGGTATTCATGTACAATCAGTTTTCAAAAAATATGATCAAAAACATATATAGTATCCAACTCCTGGTCTCAACAATGCAAATAAAGGAAGTGAATGATAAGAGCTCCTACAGTGGATACCATAGAGAAAATAAATCTCAATTTAAATCAAGAAATAAATATGGAAGGAGACACCTAGGAAAGTGTCTCAATGGAACAAATAAATGCTTGATGTGTGGGAAAGAAGGACATAAAGTAAAAAATTGAAGACGGAAAATGAAGATTACTTTGGATGAAAATAAAAATGATCCCTAGAATCCATTTACAGTTATTTTCCATAAATTTACGGGTAATGTTCATTACTAGGTCAATGCCCTACTCTATAGGATAACCTCTTGTTCATGGAAGAACCTATGGGGAAATAAATGGATTGCGAAATGTTTAAAAGTATTAGTGCTCTTTGTTGATGGATTACATTGGAAGAAATTTATATCATATGTGTAACCTTGTAGTTTGTTATTTGAAAATGATATTCAAGGATGAATTATCTTCTATTTTGTGGATATAGTTATAAATAACCATATGGGTTTATATTATATTTGAAAATGAGGTAATGATAGGTTTTTAATTTTTGGGATGAAAATGTTAGGTATGATATAACATTTGTGTTTAACTTTTGTAATGGTTTTTTTGAGGAATTTATCTCATTTTGGTAATGTTATAAAATATAGTTTTTGAAAAAGGAAAACACTTAGACCATGTGACAACCCGTTGTGTCGGAAAAAGCTGTTGGAATCGAACCCAGAACCAAAGTGCGACTGAGATTTACCACCTACCACTAGACTACATGAAGTCCTTGATTAGTGGGACTAATTCTCTTTAGTTGAATTATTTTATTGATCAATAATAAGTTGATTTGGGATCTTATGTTTTATCAAATGCATATCCTTAGTTTAGGAAAATTATTTGGTGATTAAGTGATAAATGTTATTTTGGAAGACGTTCACTATGTTGGGAACAATATATGCCTAAGGAAAATAGAATACTATGATATTTCAATTATGTAGTAATGGTGGATTTCTATCAATAATTTTATTGTAGAGTTATAGAGATTTTTATGATTTATGGAAATGATTATCTTATCATAGAGAATATGTGATTAGGTTACTTACTATTAAGTTTGTGACTTTAAGAGTAGTAGATTTTAATTGGAGATACAATTTTATGAGGAAGACTATGTAATCAAATTATTATGAGTTTTGTGTTTCAATCCTAGTTTGGATAACACTGAAGTATTTTAAGTATAATTATTTTTTGAAAGGTATTTAATGAACATTGTGTATTGTTCGTTTAATTTTATAAATTATGATTCGTATTTCATTCTCTAAAGGGTGGTCCTTTTTGGAGATCATCTGATCATATACTAACCATTATGGTTTTTGTTAGTCTTTAAAGGCAAGGGAAATATATAGTTCATCCTTTTTGTATTATGTGATTCTTTATAAGTTTATTCTAGTGCTTCAAGTGTGACCATTTCATCTTGAATACAAATTGTTTAGAGTGAAAGATGAGTTTTTGGTAAAAATTAGATAAAGGATGTAACTATACTTATGAAATATTTTTTTTTCTTATTCTATGATGAGATTAATTATTAAACATTAGGGAAATAATCTTAAACCCAATAATGTATTATCCTAATACATTGCGTTATTCATCATAGATTTATGGCTTTGAGGCCCTCAATTTTTCATTCACTTGTTTGTGATTGCTGACCACAATCACTCCCTATAAATATTTACATTTTTCATCCAATTATAATTTCCACCAATTTTCTCTTATTCAAAATCATAATTTGGTGGTGACATTTTCATTTCTCTTTCCCTCTTATTAAGACTATATTTTATTATCCGTATTTCTGATTTGGGTTTTTCACAAAGTTATATTCTATTTTTAAAATTTTATTTCCAAAAAAACATTTCAAACATCGAGGACCCAAATTATTGGAGGGAAGAATGTAAAACCCCAAGATTCTATGGTATGCTACTTTTTGAATAATACAATTCTGTGTGATGTACACAACACTAAGTTCAAGCGCACCACGACCTATCAAACTAGAAATTATGAATAGTAATACACACATTTTGGAAATATATAAATTTTATTTTTCAAAATAGACTTCATTTTTTCAGTTCATAATATCAAAATTAGCTTAGGGTGCGTTTTTTGTATTTTTCTGAAAACATTCAATTTTTGATGAATATTGAAAAACACTACGTTGATGTTTAAAACTGGTTTCTTATTTTAATAATTATTTATTTTATTTATATTTATTTTAAGTCAAAATAGTTACATAATACCTATATATATTAAATATAATTCATTAGAGTAACTTTATAATCAGATAAGATGTATAAAATTTTATTGAACTTTTTACCGTATACTACCAACTTTCTAAGCATATTTGCAAATTTGCATAAAGCATAATTTTACTGCTTCAATGAATTTAATTTAAAAAAATCTGAGAGACATGTTTTCCCTTAGAAAGTAAAATTTTGTCTAATAGGATGAAAATAATTTTTGGTGAATAGTAACATTTGACTTTTATTTTCCATGGTGAAAAATAAAAAGGGTAATTAAAGGTAAAAAAAAGATATTATAATTACCCTATCACATGTTCTAATTGTATTTTATAAGTGTATTTCGACCAAAATCATACTTTTAAGTAAAAAATGACTCTTTTGGTCCACTTGGATTAGATTAGGACTTTTATTATTATTTTATTAATATAAGAGATAAAAGTGTTAAATTAAATGTTTAATAACTAAAGCATTTTTAATATACAGTTATACATAAGAAAAATTAGAATATAAATATTCATCAGAAAGAAAAAAATATTTCCTAAATATGTTATTTTATTTATAATTTTAGACATTAAATAATTAAATTTATTTGACATACAATGATGATGCAGTATTTACCTTATTAATGAATGATTAAAATAATTGATATTATAAATATCCAAATAAAAGTAAATTTATACATCTAATGAATTACACTAATTTTCATGGATAATATGACTTGTTAGGGTTAATGAAATTAATGATGTTCAAAGAGATAAAGATTTTATGACTTTCACAAAATAAAAATACCAAATAGTGTCAAAATTGACAAAAATGAGTTTTTAAAACAACTATTGTATTATTAATTAATATAATATTCCTAAAAATATATGTTTCATCTAGAGAACATATAAAAGGTTGGATATATAAATAATTAACCACTTGGGGTTCTGTTGGCTATTTATATTATTTTTATCAACAATTTATTATAATAATACAAGAATACATGGTAAAAGTTAATCTATTTAACTAAGAGTTAAATAAGAATAATAAGGTTAATATGGTGACCTAATCCTATCTAAAACCTATTGGTTGAGAGGCTTTCAACCCATCCCCACCATATCATCAAAATAAATCATTTTGGATCCATTATTAACCAAATATTATTTTATAATAAAATAATATTTCAATTTTTTTCCTCAAGTGACCCTTAGCACTCTTATAAAAAGGGTACTTCCCATTCTCTAAAAATCACACCTCCAAAGCCATTTGAATCAGCCATCCCCTACTCAAATATCTTCCCAACTTCCCTAAATTCGACATAGGGGCCTTATATTTATCATAATTCCATCCTATGGATCCCTTTTGATCAACTCAAAATTAATCACCCGAAGAAGAGGTAATAATTTCACAACCTCTTTCAATGATCTTTTCTTCATTCACATTCTATTTCGTTTTTGTTTCCATAAAAAAAAATCCAGTACCTTATAGATACTATGAAGTTATTTTAGATATTTTACAACTATATTCATAATTCTATCCATAATATGAATGAAAAAGGCACTATACATATGTACATACGGCTTACCATCACAAAGTGTGGTGTGGTTATTCAACACTTAATTATTTGGATGGGTATAATAATCAGTATAATTGATGTAAATAATAAATATAACATGTTTATTATTCTCTATATATGATATTTAATCCAATTACATGTGATTTTTCTATCAATAGATTTGTATTGTCGCACGTGCATACGTAGGAATTACCGTCTCCAGAAAAGCGATGAGATTCATTCACCATCATAACCATTCAAGAATAAATATATTTTTATGATTAAAAAATAATTTTTAATAACATAATATTATTCTTTATAGAAAATAAATATATCATATCCATAAAAACATGACTTATGTAAAAAACATATAAAGAAAAACGAATTATTTTACACCCCAAACAATGATAGCACTAAAATATTATTTAAAAAGGAATATTAAAAGATCATATATGATATAATATTTATGTATATGGTTATTGTATAATTTATAAACAATTATTTATCCATTATAAAAGAGTTTATCATACCCTAAACTAAGGAAAAGTACATGGTAAGGGCTTTTTATCTCACTTCTTTTTTCCGTGAGATTCATATTATATTTCCACTATTTCTTTTTGTGTGGGGTATGTACTGACCATGATTGCATTCCTTGTGTAATATACATAAATTTATAAGTATTTAAAAAGTCATTGTATAATCCTTCTTTCATGGGTGTATGTTTCATAAGTTACCCAAATGGTTAGGAAATTTCTTAATTTATATTTCCACTCATTGGATTTAATGCAAACTTCAATGATTATTTTAATCCAAAACTATGTGTGAAATCACTATTTATTTATTTATGTATTAATTTCCACTTCACTTTGAGGTGATATACTTTTGATACACATTATCAATCCATTGATAAATTCATTGATATAAACTTGATAACAGTAATATTAACTCAATTTCTATTTGTTGAGTTAAACATCCAAGTCATTGGTGTCGTTTTTAATTGAATATGTGCGGATGTCCTCTAATTGAATCAAATGTTATCTTGGGTATATCATCCTTATGGACCATTAATTTATGATATCCACAATGAAGGATAGTCTTATAAAATTATTTATCAATGTTAATTGATTAAAAAAGACTTTGATATTTTGTAGTGGATAATTTTTATTAATTTTGATCTTGTTATGTTCACGATAATCATTATAGAGTTGCATTGATGCATCATAATTCTTTAAAAAAATGAATAGGTGAAACCTATGGTGATTCACATTAAAGAATGAATCACTTTAAAATATTCTCCTCGAGTTTTATAATCTATTATGAAAACACAATAAGATCCATTTTATATGGAGTCATTGAAATATGTGTAGCACCAGATATGATTTCTATTGAGAATTAAACTTCACAATTTGGTGGAAGACCGAAACATTATTTTTGAATGACAAAAAACAATATCATACAATATGAATGTAATTATTGTTGATTTTTCCCCAAACATTCTATATAAATTTTCCATTTTAATAGGAATAAATAATCATTTATTGGACGTGATTTTTGACATAAGGACATATTTATCATTGCACTCAGAGATGATCATAAGATGGTTCTGAATATAAAAAGGACATACTATCCTATTAAATTGATGTAGGATATATTTATATAATTCTAATATATGCTTTTGATAACCCAAACATCAACCAAAAGGGAATGTACCAGAGTATTGGAATTACATTCCAAAAAAAATCAACAAGTCAAGAATCATAGACTTGACATGTGTACATTGAACTATTTTTTTCAATTCAAATTCAATATCTAATTGCAGTGGTGGAATTTTGATACCATATGAAAATTATTTTGAAGTAATATTGTAGGTTAAATGTGATTCAAATAATTTATCAGTAGTTCTAGAGTGGCTGTTATGTGTACCTTTTACAACATCATTATCATATTTCAAATCTCCAATAGTGATGACATGTTATTTTCATTTGTCACTAGGCATAATAGTTTTTAAACATTTATTTTTACATTATCATTTAGGTATGATACCTGGTTAGTACAATTCCTATAATGATTTTATTTGAAAAATTGGAGTGTGGGTGGTTAATTCTATTGGTATTTCCATATATTAACATCATTAGATAACTTCAATCCATCATATTGGCATTCGATTTCACAGTGACCCTAATTTTTATACCGAAAATATTTACTAGTTACATTAACACAATTTCACTCATTTTTCCTTTGACACATCAAGCAAAATGGAATGATCATCTTCTACTCTCCATGTTTATAGAGTATCCATTCAATCCCATATTTACTTTCTTATAGAGACCATGATATTGATGGGAAACATTAATCTCTATTTCAACCATGATATCACATCAAATGATTTATTCATAGATAATAATGTCCCTTATGGATAATTCCATCTAGAGACTTTTTTTAATCCACCAAATAATTGATCATATTAATTTATAGTTGGATGATAATACAACATTTATACCATACACTCCTTAAAAAAATTTCCTTTTAAGTACCAATATATCTATAACCCTTTTGATTTAGCTCATGAAATTATTTCTCCATTTTCATATGACAATATGAGTGTTGATTTTATTGTAAAATATGTTCTTGCATTGATCTCAGTATATAGAGTTAATTTTTCCCTATTTTATTATATTCATGATTAGAGTACACTATTGAAGTATTATCCATTCAAGTGAAAGACATCCAAAATCACTTTTTGATCATTTGAACAACTGATAATGGAAAATATATTTTCAATATAATTGGTAAATTTCTCATCAAGTAGTCATTCAGTGGAACCTCAAAACAATGATCAATGTTTCTCATGAAATACTGAATAGAAAATTGTTCCATTCATTATTTATTTGGTGTTTTATAATGATTCATCACTTGAGATATTTTTGTGACTACATCAATGAAATTTTACATTCCATAGAACATAAAAGATGGTAAATTTGAAGTAAAATCATTGTATTGTCCATCATATTCTTCATTAACTGTATTTATTTCTGTTTCAAACATTATTTAAAACACAAAATAATAGTATGAGAAAAATTAATCTTAGAGAAACCCATATAATCCCCAAAAATAATTTATTGCATGTCTAAACCAACATAAATTCTTTTTAATATATGATAGAATTGGTATAACCTAGGAAATCCATGGTCATTAATAAAACATTAATAAGTTTCCCTATACTAATACATATCCATTGGTTTCTCACTGATATTTTTATCCTTGTATCTAAGGGTTAAATAACAATTTATCCAATACAAACTATAGAAACCCAAAATTTTCATACATTTATATGACATGTTAATAGATGAATATTTAGTACATTACACTCTGATCCATTCTAGAATCAAATAGTTCTAATTGATTTAGATACATAGATACATAAACAACTAGATCATATGTGAAAAAATATTACATCATGTACCTCCTCAATGGCTTGTGTTGAGAAATAGGTGATACTCAGCCTTAAAAGACATCGCCATGGTGAAAATGGATGGAAGTAAATGTTGGGTATTCATTAATGGTGGGGTTGATTTTACCTTTTTCAATGATAACACCAAAACAAATGTTCCTAGAAAAAAATAATTATATGATGCGTGTCAAAAATGTGAACCAACCCAATACATAACCAAGATACATCCACACTACTAAACCAATTCCATAATAGAGCACAAGAACCCATACAACTAAACCAAATAGAATTAGAACCTGAGTACCAATTAGAAAATGGAAAAAACACAATGAATCTATGAAATTGCTACATGGATCATGTCAGGAACCAACCCGGGTTGACCCTGAACCGGTCACCCGAGCCGGCCTGCGACATGGCCCGAGAGGCGTTCCCGATCCTCCCGGGCTGGGGACAAGTACCAGGGAATCAAAGAGAGCAAGAGGGAATGATTTCTCCCAAAGAAAATATATAAAGAAGCGGAAAGAAAATAGAACAACACGAAGTAAATAAACAACATGAAAATAAAGAACGACCAACAACAACTAACCTGACCACGACCAAAACTCCTTGCGACTCCGAGTGTCGCTCACCAGTCCACAACCAAATCTCGCCCACAAAGAGAGAGCTCAAGTCAACCAGCAACAGAAACTAAAAACAGGAAAACACTATAGGTGTGAGTATTAAAACTCAGTAGGTAGGCCCGACAAATTCTATTCCCAATTCACATACCATTAAATAAAGAATTTATCAATTCTAGGTTTGCACTAAATTATATAAAATATGGTTTCCACACACACTGTCATTTTAAAAACAAGTAACAGTCTATTGCCCTTTTTAATTTAGAACATGTTTAATGTTGAAAAAAACAGGTGCATTGCATTTTAAAGAAAATTGCGAGAAATTTATAAATCCAATATTTAGTTGTTGGTCAAAAGGAAAATCACACACAACACACAACACACACTAAGGGCAATGGAAAAAGTGGCACACAGGGGTCAAAACCCAAACTCGACTTCTCAATCATCCTCCACATAAAAATAAACACTAAAAAAAGTACATGGGTCGAACCTAGGAGATCGTGAACAATCCAGAACATACCATACATGTGACTCATCCTGAAGGCATGGCTACTCTCGATGATGTCATAACTCCCTAACGCCCGACATAGCCCTACATGGCCTAACCGAGGGGCCCAATCCCCATAGCATCAATAACTCAGTATTCCCCTGCTATGGGGTCACTAGCCAGTGCGTAGTCTAAACTAGTTCAGCAATCGTTCACAGAACATTCACTCACTATGCCAGATTCCCATGTCAACACAAGCAATAAAAGGGGGTGCGCCCACAATATAAATTAATCAATCACGATGCACAAACATCACATACAGCTCACACAATCAGCGCACACCAAAGATCACCCCCAAGTGGGTTTTCAAAAATAATATATTTTATTAAAGTGCAAAAAGGTCCTTCACCAATTTTAAAGAAAGACCTCATTTATCGAGAAAACCCAAAACACTTGTTCAAAAGAAATCATGTATCTTTAAAACTAGAACTACATTTGAAATTATGTGAATTATGTTTAAAGTCCAAATGGGAATTCTTTCAATACTGGGTGTCCGCTCATCAAGAAAATGTTTCATGTGTTCGGTATAAAATAAACGGCTCTTTTCAAACCAAATATTAATATAAAAATTAATTATATTATATTATTTCCAATTTATTAGAATTAATTAAACATCAAGAAATTAATAAATTCTAAATTTTAAGGTAATTTTTGTGGGGACCTACCTCAATTTGTTTCTTGAACACGACGATGCGACATGCCTCGCAAAGGTGTGCAAGCATGCACAAGCTGACGACCACAGTTTCGCAGAAATACCTCACCAATGCCCTGCAACAAACGCACAACAACTAAAAACCCATAAACACTAACTTAAGACAAACCAAATGAACAAACAGTGTAAAAAACACCTTAACATGTTCTCAAAACATACCACACACCATCAACACTATTTAGTAATCACTTTAAAATTTATGAAATAATATTCAAAAAGAAACTCACAGGTTTACACGAACAAAACTCATTCATAGACACGCTTTTGAACAAATACACACATACGTCCTACCAAAATAGAAAATGAACCACCTTCATAGATAAATAAATTAATTGCACACTTTATAAAAATCAATTAAACCACTCAGGATTAGTTTTCCAAAAAACAAAAAACAAAAAACACATCTTAATTCAAATGAACATACTAAAAGATATAAAACACACACTAAGTTCATTTAAAAAAACTAAACTTCGCACCAAACTCATTAATCACAAACATTCCAAAATAATTATCCAAGGTAAGAAAACACACTAACCTCACCCTAGTGCGCAGGCGTGCTCGAACAGCGGGGTCGCGCAAAAAGGAAACGGTCAGTGTGGTACTGTGGTGCGTGGGGAAAACCACCAATGCCATTAAGGATGGCGCGAAGACTGGAACTGTTGACGATGATGCTGGTGGGAGCAGTTAGGGCGGCCACGAAGCATTATGGAACAATTGGAAGATGACAATGGAGGTCATGCAAGGACTGCGCGACCAAACAAAAGGTTCACAAGATGGCGCACTACGGAATCAGAGGCACACTTGGCAAGAGGTGCGTGCAGTGACAGAAAAAGAGGGTGTACGGTCGTAGGCTTCGCACCGGACAAAAGGGGCTATGTCGGAGACAAATGGAGGGTAGGGGTTTGTCGGACATGAAAGGAAACAAATGGCCGGTAGGGGAGTTTCTGGCTGAAAAAGGGAGGTCACGGTGGTCATGATGTGGGTGTTGTTTGTGCGGACAGCGGGATGAGCCCAGGTGTGCACTAGTTGTCCGGTGAAGAGGGAGTGTCCTGTTGGATGGTAGTTTCCGGTAGGAGGCCGAGGCGGCCTGAAGTGGGTCGGAAAAGGAGCAGCGGCTGTAAGGTAGGGGCGCGTCGGCTTGGTATGAGGGGGTTAGAGCGCGCGGAAGGAGGACGATGGACCAGAGGAGGTGGAGCCGGGGGGACGATCAGCTAGTGCACAGTAGCTGAAGGGGAGTGGAGCGTGCTGAAGGGATAAGGAGGGCTCAAGTGGGGGTGATCCGGTGCTGTGGGGAACGACAATGGGGGGGGTGCTCTGGCGATGCGGGGAAAGGCAACAGAGGGGGACACTTCGGTGATGCGGGGATAGGCAACGAGGGGGGAACGCGCCGTGTAGGAGGTGCGGTTGGGCGTGTGCAGCGCGAGGCAGGCCAAGGGGGGAGCCGAAGTAGCTGGTGCAGTATTGGGAGAGAGAGGGGCGTGGGCTGAGGGAGATCAGGGGGTGGTAGTGGAAAAAAAAATAGGGTTACATGGGGGTGATGTTCGCGACGAGGAGAGAAAAAGGGGAGAGGTTGAGTGAAAAAAATGAATGAAATGAAAATAAAAAGATGGAAAGAAGAAAAATAACTAAATAAAATGACATAATAAAACTAAATAAAAATAAAATGACAATAACATTAATAACCAAAAATATTAATAATACACCCAATAATAATAAAACATCTTTAGTAATAACAATAATAATAATAAGTACACTTATTAATGATAATAATAAAAATTTAATAAAATTTCCTTTTTTTACTCGTTTAATTTATTTTTATTTGACCGACTCAAACTCCGCAACTGCACGGTACTCAGGCTGACCGCACGGCTTGCGCTAGCCATGCGGTGTACGTGCACCAGCCTGAAATAATAATAATAATAATAATAATAATAATAATAATAATAATAATAATAATGATAATACTTCATAATTTCATTTCAAAAGGTTTATAAAATTATTTAAAATGACAAAAACTTTAAATGACACAATAAAGCACAACATTACCCATATTAATTTTCCGAAGGCGGGAGAATCATACAGATATCTAAGCAGCGCCGCGTGAGGTATCCAAAACGCACTCTGCCCCAGCTCTCAATGACGTGAGCTGAAAAACACACACTTTTTAACAAGACTCGAGAGTTTTTAGTCCGGGACTCAACCCAAACCCCAACAAAATTTTTAAAAGTTAAAGAAAATTATAAAATAAAATAAAGGGCAGGTAGGGGTGTGACAATTCTCCCCACCATAATGTTTTCTGCCCCCAAAAAGCCATGATAAAGTCAAGACCCAAAGATGAAACTCCTTAAGTGTCACTCACCCCCAAAATTTTAAGCGCCTCCAGTTGATCGATCCAAACAAACACCGAAAACCCATGACACACAACTCATCCTTAAAACAAGATCACTTTAATCACAACCAAACAGAATCCAAACCATCTGATTCAACCAAGGTAGGAACGAACTTAAATCACCTCTGAGACTTATACCTATAATCTTCATCCAACGAAACTGTTTGGTGTACTCCAATCTCAACATTTACTCGAGAGGACGAACTCAAGATTAGGTGGTTCCGCACGAGACCACCTACCCCACCCACCCCCCCAATAATACATGAAAAGAAACTATTATACTGACATGGGGAGGCCCGAACGGACTCCCCACCATAAGGATTGGGCGGACTCTAAATTAGTTCAGGTGTAACTTTTCAAAACCCATTGTGGTTCTCCCCATCATAAGAACTGATGAGATTAATTGAACTTGAAATCTTTCCGCACTGACCAAAAACCCCCCACCGCAATGGGAGGGGCGGGAAGGGTAGGGGTGGGGAGGGAAGTGCCCAATCGAGAGAGTATCAAAACATCCATCATCACAATACCATCAACTTCACAACCTCAGAAGAACATGAACCCTTACGCATTAAAGATAGGGATTAAATCAAAAACATTTTACGTCGTTGGGGATCTCCTGACTACGCACCATCTTGACTCTGGGGCCTATGGCTGGAGCACCGATGATTGAAGCATATCCTGCCTCACAGTCAGGCTTCAAAAATCCCCAAACATAACACAAAAACTAGAATTCACCAAACACACTCCAATAAAAATAAATGTTTTAAAGAGGATTAACCACAACCTTTCATACAACTGAAGAAAAAATAAATACTACAATACGCTAGAAAAGGAAATTACCACATCCAAGAAATACTACAAAGAGGAAACCTCAAACTGATCCCCAAACATCGCCCTACTCCCGCTGACGGTCTGAGGTGACCTTTGACGAACCAGTTATAGCTTCAGCATGCTTCTTAGAAACAACTCGGCATAATAATTGTATGTGACCCAGACGTCCACAGGTGCGGCAGGGTTTCGGAGCATTCGGGAACATCGGCCTCTTGTGCCCCCACTTACCACACCGATGACAGATCAAGTCATTACGCTATGAGGAAGAAGAATGAAGGTCTGAAGGCCTCTTGATTCCTCTACCAGTTCCCTCAGCATCAGGCCGCTTCCCATTCTTCTTATCACCATCCTCTGCACTACTTCCCAAAGTTGGAGTATTTTCCACCTCAAGTCCTCCTGTTATCCCTACTTCATCCAAAAAAGCCTTGCCCACAACATCTGAGAAGGTGGTTAGGTTGATCTCTTCCAATTTCGATCACAGCTCAGGTCAGAGTCCAGACTCAAATTGTCAAGCCTTCCCGGGATCATTTGCAATGAACCACTGATCATACGGAACTAGGTCTATGAAACGTCGATAGAATTCTAGTACCGATTCAACGCCCTACTGAAGACAACACAACTCCATCCTCTTCCTCAGCTTTGTCAACTCATAGATGTGTTGTTGGGTGAATGATGACTTGAAAAACTCCCATGTTAGATCTTCCTGAGGCTTGTTCTGAGACAAGAACTTCCACCATTTCTAGGTTGGGCCTTCAAGCATAAAAATATCCATATTCACCTTTAACGACTCAGGCAACCTGATGAAATTGAACTTCCTCTCAATCTTCTGCAACCTCTCCTCTACCTCAAGAGGGTCTGATTTTCCATAAAAGAGAGGAGGGTTCAACTTACGAAACTACAGAACATAGTCTATGGGCTGATCAACTGAAGGATTCACTAGGGGCGCACCAGCCGAAGCTACACCTTGGGCATCCATCAAACTATCGTGGGGGTGAACACTAAGGAACAAGGAAACAAGGAAACAAAAAACATAATCAAGACATGGTCATTTCCATTTAAATTTCAACTTTTCAAAATTTCCAAAATAAATCTTTGCAAAACAATTTTTCAGAATGAAGGAAAACTCAAATGATTCACTAGGGGGAAACTAGTAATGATGGGTGACTCAGAAATATGGTTGGCGGCCATACGCCAGTCATACCACCATCACAAGGAGCGCTCTAGAGTAATTTCTCTGGCTCCACATGGCTTTCCAGGCCCTACGAGATCACGGAGGGCACTTGCCCAGTTCCCATTTCATTTCCCAATACAAAACAAACCATATGAAAAATCAAAAGATAAAAATAACCCAAACATCCCATGGTAGCCCGAGGTTCTGAACGAGCAAGGGTTCATGAAGTCCTTCTCATCTGTATGCCTCGAGTCCCAACATTTCTCCTCCTTATACCATGACAACCCCAAACAACAATGGGAGCTCTGAAAAATAAGGTTCACTCAGGAGCCAACCTCCTCTAATACCATTTTGTCACGAACCAACCCGGGTCGACCCTAAACCAGTCACACGAGCCGGCCTGCGACATGGCCCGAGAGGCGTTCCCGATCCTCCCAGGCTGGTGACAAGCACCAGAGCATCAAATAGAGCAAGAGGGAATGATTTTTCCCGAAGAAAATAAATAATGCAGCGGAAAGAAAATATAACAACACAATGTAAATAAACAACACGAAAAGAAACAACAACCAAAAACTACTAACCTGACCATGACCAAAACACCTTGCGACTCTGAGAGTCACTCATGAGTCCACAACCAAATCTCGCCCATAATGAGAGAGCTCAAGTCAACCTGCAACAGAAACTAAAAACAGAAAAACACTATAGGCGTGAGTATAAAAACTCAGTAGGTGGGCCCGACTAATTCTATTCCCAATGCACAAACCATTAAATAAATAATTTATCAATTCAAGTTTTCACTAAATTATATAAAATATGGTTTCCACACACACTTTCATTTTAAGAACAAGTAACAGTCCATTTCCCTTTTTAATTTAAAACAAGTTTAATGTTGAAAGAAACAGGTGCATTTCATTTTAAAACATTTTGTGAGAAATTTAGAAATCCAAAATTTAGTTGTTGGTCAAAAGGAAAATCACCCAAAAAACATAGCACACACTAAGGGCAATGGAAAAAGTGGAACACAGGGGTCAACAACTGAACTCGACTTATCAATCGTCTTCCACATACAAATAAACACTAAAAAAGAACATGGGTCGAACCTAGGAGATCGTGAACAATCAAGAAAATACCATACATGTGACTCATCCTGAAGGCATGCCTACTCTCGATGACGTCATAACGCCCTAACATTGGGCATAGCCCTACATGGCCTAATCGAGGGGCACAATCCCCATAGTAGCAATTAATCAGTATTCCCCTGCTATGGGGCCACTAGCCTGTGCGTAGTCTATACTAGTGCGGCAATTGTTCTCAGAAGATTCACTAACTATGCCAGATTCCTATGTCAACACAAGAAATAAAAGGGGGTGAATCCACAATATAAATTAATCAATCACGATGTACAAACATCACATACATCTCACGCAATCAACGCACACCAAAGATCACCCCCAAGTGGGTTTTCCAAAATAATATATTTTATTAAAGTGCCAAATGGGCCTGCACCAATTTTAATGAAAGACCTCATTTCTCGAGAAAACTCAAAACACTTGTTCAAAATAAATCATTTATCTTTAAAAATAGAGGTACATTTTAAATTCCGTGAGTTATGTTTAAAGGCCAAACAGTCATTCTTTCAATACTGGGTGTCCTCTCATCACGAAATTTTTTCAAGTGTTCGGTATAAAATTAAAGGATCTTTTCACACAAAATATTCATATAAAAATTAATTATTTTATATTATTTCCAATTTATTAAAATTAATGAAACATCAAGCAATTAATAAATTCTAAATCTAATGGTAAGTGAAGTGGGGGACCTACATCAATTTGTAGCATGAACACGACGATGCAGCACACCTCTCAAAGGTGCGCCAGCATGCACTAGCTGACGACCGCAGTTCCGTGGAAATACCTCGCCTATGCGCTGAAACAAATGCACAACAACTAAAAACCCATAATCACTAACATAAGACAAACCAAATGAACAAACAGTGTGAAAAAAACCACCTCGACATGTTCTCAAAACATACCACGCACCATCAACACTATTTACTAAATCACTTTAAAATTTATGAAATAATATTCAAAAAGGAACTCACAGCTTTACATGAATAAAACTCATTCACAAACACACTTTTGAACAAACACACACCTACGTCCTACCAAAATAGAAAACGCACCACTTGCATAGATAAATAAATTAATTGCACACTTTATAAAAATCAATTAAACAACTCAGTATTAGTTTTCAAAAAAAAAACAAAAAACAAAAAACACATCTTAATTCAAATGAGCATTCTATAAGATATAAAACGCACACTAAGTTCATTTAAAAAAACCTAAACTTTGCACCGAACTCATTAATCACAAAAATGCCAAAATAATTATCCAAGAGTAGAAAACGCACTAACCTCACCCTAGTGCGCAGGCGCGCTCGAACAGTGGGTTCGCGCAAAAAGGAAATGGTCGGTGCGGTGCTGTGGTGCATGGGGAAAACCACCAATGCTGTCAACGATGGCGCGAAGACCAGAACTGTTGACGATGAAGCAGGTGGGAGCAGTTGGGGTGGCCACGAAGCATTGTGAAACAATTGGAAGACGACAAAGGAGGTCGTATGAGGACTGTGCGGCCAAACAAAAGGTTCGCACGATGTCACACTACAAAATCCGATATGCACTTGGCAAGAGGTGCGCACGGTGATAGAAAAAGAGGGTGTATGGTTGTAGGATTCACACCGGCCAAAAGGGGCTGTGCCGGAGACAAATGGAGGGAAGGGGTTCGTCAGATGGGAAGGGAAAAAAATGGCCAGTAGGGGAGTTGCTGGCCGGAAAAGGGAGGTCGTGGTGGCCGTGTGGTGGGTGTAGTTTGTGCAGACAGCGGGATGAGCCTGGGTGCGCACTAGCTGGATGGTGAAGAGGGAGTGTCCTGTTGGATGGTAGTTGTCGGTAGGAGGCCGAGGCGGCTGTCAATGGGTCGGAAAAGGAGCAGTGACTATAAGGTAGGGGCGTGTCGGCTGGGTATGAGGGGGTTAGAGCGTATGGCAGGAGGGTGACAAACCAGAGGAGGTGAAGCCGAGGTGGGGTCAGGCAGCTGGTGCGCAGCGGCTGAAGGGGAGCGGAGCGCGCTGAAGGCAGAAGGAGGGCTCTTGGGGGGCGCTCCGGCGATGCGGGGAAAGGCAGGGGGTGCTCCGGTGATGTGGGGAAAGGCAACAGAGGGGGACACTCTGGCGATGCGGGGATAGGCAACGGGGTGGAACGCGCCATGTAGGAGGTGCGGCTGGGCATGCGCAGCGCGAGGCAGGTCGTGGGGGGAGCCGGAGTAGCTGGTGCAGCGCTGGGAGAGAGAGGGGCGTGGGCTGAGGGAGATCAGGGGGTGGTAGCTGAATGAAAAATAGGGTTATAGGGGGGTGCTGTTCGCAACAGGGAGAGAAAAAGGGGAGAGGTGGAGTGAAAAAAATTAATGAAATGAAAATAAAAAGATGGAAAGAAAAAAAATAACTAAATAAAATGACATAATAAAACTAAATAAAAAAATGATAATAACATTAATAACCAAAAATATTAATAATACACCCAATAATAATACAACATCTTTATTAATAACAATAATAATAATAAGTACCCTTCTTAATGATAATAATAATAATTTTAATAAAATTTCCTTTTTTTACATGTTTAATTTATTTTTATTTGACCGACTCAAACTCCGCAACTACATGGTACTCAGGCTGACCGCACGGCTTCCTCTAGCCATGCAGTGTACGTGCACCGGCCTGAAATAATAATAATAATAATAATAATAATAATAATAATAGCGATAATAATTCATCATTTCTTTTTAAAAAGTTATAAAATTATTAAAAACAACAAAAACTTTAAATGACACAATAAATCACAACTTTACCCATATTAATTTTTCAAAGGCGGGCGAATCATGCAGATATCTAATTGGTGCCGCGTGAGGTATCCAAAATGCACTCTGCCTGGGTCCTCAATGATGTCAGCTGAAAAACACACACATTTTAACAATACTCAAGAGTTTTTAGTCCGGTACTCAACCCAAACCCCAACAAAATTTTTAAAAGTTAAAGAAAATTATAAAATAAAATAAAGGACCGGTAGGGGTGTGACAGATCCACACCAAGCATCATGATGCATGATCACATGCATGAAACGATTTCTAAATCATCACAATGTGCCACAAAAGGAACGAGATTACATAACATATTCTCTGTCATAGAATACAAAATCTAAAAAATCACAAAAATGACTAATCATTGGGTGAGTACTAATAAGTATAAGGTTTTTATGGAATTAATTCCATACACATTCAACTATGAAAAAATGATTTTCAAAATTATTAAAAATTTTATTTAAATATATTTACATAGTTCAACAATTATGAACTATCCAAACACATCCTTTCCCAAATAAATTATCCCAAATCAAATAAATTATAATGAATGAAACCAAATTTATCATTTTCCTTTTCCCATTGGCATTACCAAGTAATTCAACATGTCCAAATTCCTAACATAAACATAATCAAATTTTTTCACATGAGTTTGGTGTTACCATTGACAGTGGAAATTCACTTCCAACATCATCCACTTTTTATTGTTGTACACCACACCCACATTATGATTCTTGATGATGGTCATTCCTGCCCACTATCCATCCCATCCTAACTAAGATTATTGCACATACACCAACTATCATAAAAATTCATGTTTAGAAATATCACATCAATACATAATTTCCAAACCAAAAAATATCTTCCGAATATCAAAATCCCACATAAAAAAACCATTAAAATAAAAACAATTGTTAATAAGAACAAACTTAAACCACATGCCTAACAAATATCATTTCAATAAAAACCCCTTTTTATTGAAATCCGTTTTGAAAAACCATTCCCCAAAAAAATCCAACATCAAGAACATTACCCATAAATATCACATTTCTTCCAAATTACATTAAACATCACAAAATGGGTGTCAAAAACGTTTCTCACATCACAAACATAATCAATTTGAAGAAAAAACCATTAATATGAAATTAAATCATTCTATATATATCAAAATGGATAAGGTACTGAGGCAAAAAATATTAGGGTATCAGAAAAATCATCCAACGAAGAACTGCATGATAAATCTAGGTAAAAACTCTACAAAACCTCCTTTTATTTATTTTCCTATAATCAACAAGACCAAATTTCATTATTTTAGGAAAAAACCTCTATCTATACATATGATATATGTATTTCATGAAATCCAAGATGGATGGAGATATGTACCTAAGATAATCCAAGTAATAACTAAGGAAGATGGGTTACCAGAGGATAATAACCTTCAAATCACCATTAAAACCCATTGATTGTCTTAAAAAATGGGTGGAAGGGCCCCTCTATCCTCTAATAAGAGTTAATACCAAGTAAGGATTGATTTGGGGGGAAAATTTATACCGAAAAAACCGAGTGGTTTGATTTTTATAAACACTATTATTAATGTTGTGCATGGTTTGCTCGCATAGTTAGGAAAATTATACGCAAACAATGCAACATCTGTTGTCCAAAATTTGTACCCAACATAGTTGTCCCACACAGTTATAAAAAGCATTCACCCACCATGAAAAACTCCTCTTCCATAAGTATCTTGATTTTCTATGACTAGATGCATGGTTGGTAAATAGTGTGCCTTTACTGTATTTTGTCGCTCATTCCACTACCTCCACTTGTGCGGCTACCTGTGTTTTTTGCATGGATTCCACGAAATTTACTCAAACTTTTCATCCTTATACAAGCCCCAAAACCATTCCAAGCCCTTCCCAAACTCCCCCAACCATCACCCAACCACATTAAACTCCCAAAATATCCTAAAAATGTTACATACCCCAATAAAATGGTATTGCATTCTCTCCACCATTAGACTTTCTACCCCGAAAAGTAGAGAAACATCATCATGTCAAAATAGAATAGGCCATTGTTACACCATCTATATACCCACTCGCATATAAATATTTAAATGGGTACTTATGTATTGAATCCTAATAACTATTTTTGTAAGTGAACTCCACCAATGGTAATTGATCCTACCATGATCCACCAAAATTAATCACATAAACCCATAACATTTCTTCTAACATTTTTATCAAAATCTATGATTACCCGTACATCTGAGGTTGATATGCAGTGATCATCACCAACTGAGTCCCAAGGGCTTGATGCATGAAATTCCAGAAATGAGATGTGAACCTTGGATATCTATCTGATCTAATCAATAATGGTACACCCTGCCTCTTTAGCACCTCACATGCATAGATTTTGGATGTACCCTCCACCATATGAGATTAATGAATTGGTATGAAAGGGTCCTACTTTCTGAGTCATTCCACTGTCACCCATATGGAATCATAATTCTTGACCATTCCTGGTAGAACTGTATCAAAATACATCAATATTTCCTCCCATTTCTACACTTGGATATGTAAGCAATTCCACATTCTTACAAGCCATTGATTCTCTAACATGACATGTTTACAATTCATGAATCTAGAAAAAAACTTATCCATATTCCTTTTCATACCATCCCACCAGAACATCACTTTTAACACCTCATACATTTTCTAAACTTTAGGAGGAAGAGCCCATCTAGAATGATGATATGCAATGAGAAGTTGTTCCGTGAAATACAATGGTACAACCATCCAATTTTGAAAGTATAATTAAGAATTTTCAATTAAATAATATCCAAAATTGGTCTCCCCACCATTGAGTTTCATCCTCATAGCCACACACATTTAATCAATCATATAATCCTCTTTAACCAAAACCTATCAAGTGAGGTACCCAAGAGACTAGAATGAAAATAACTACATTTCCACAATATTCACATTCCATCTTTATGTCATCTATAAAAAATATATAATTCCACTAATCTGATGCATATTTCACCACCTTATCATATAAATTCATACTTAATTCACCCCCATAGAATTCCCATTACATGGAGTGTACATCATGTTAATTTCAAACTTTTATCGGTACTCCATCCATCATCATTCAATCAAATTCATAACTCACAGTGAGAAAATATTCTTCATGGTATTATGATCTCTATACACCATGGACTTCTCACTGAAGAGATATTGATTCCACATTTTCATAGAATGAACAACCACTTCCAACTCTAAATCACATGTTGGGAATTCTTCTCATACACCCACAAGTTCAATTATACATAAAAAACAACATGATCCCATCTCATGATAACAAAACCCAACCATGATTCGGATTCATTTCAATACACAGTATATGCTTTCCATGGTTCTCAAAAAATAATGATTGGTGATAATTTCATATTATTGTTATGCTCTTTGAAATGTTTATGGAAACCTCTGTTCTTCTGAAATGGTACATTCATTCTTGTTGAACTGTTCATCAGTGAAGCAAATCATTTAAATTCATGAAAACTGAATTGATAAAACCTAAGTATAACAATGATGCATTGAATATTAAAAAATTATTTGTTGTATTCCAAGAGGTAACATCCTCTATCTTTTTTGGATCCATTGAATTTCCTATCACAAAAATAAAATGACCAAGGAAACAATACTCTTATATACAAAAGTCACACATGGAAAATTTTGAATACAACCAATGATCTCAAAATATTCCAAACAATTCTTCCTTGTGTTTCTCATGCTCCACCCCAGTCTTTGAATAAACAAGTATATCATCCATGAATACCACCATGGAAAAATCTATATATCATGTAAATATTTGATTCATTAATTCCATGAACTCTGCTAGTTCCTTCGTTAGACCTGAGGGAATAACCACATTTTCAAGATCGATTTATCTACTTCTGAAGACTATTTTGGCAATATTCTCCTTACGTACACTCAATTGATGACCCCCTGATCACAAGTCAATATTGGAGAACCACCAAGCTACCCTCACCTGATAATAAGTTTCATCAATGTGAGGTAGTGGATGAACATTATTTATCATAAATTGGTAAATCATATGATAACCAAATAATGTCTAAATAGTTTCATCCAACATTTTAACAAAAAGCATGGTCGTTATCCATAGAGATATGCTATGTTGGATAAACCCTATATATTCATGATCCGCTCACTACACTATAAATTCCTTTAATTTTTCCAATTAAATTTGGTATGATTGAAGTAAGATAGTACTGGACATTGGTATGAGATCAATCAAAGACTCCACTTCTCTTAATAGTGGTAACACAATGAAATCATAGGAAAAGACATCTTGAAACTGATCAACCACTACAGAAAAAATTCTTCTCTTATCCATTCCCATTGATTCTAAGAAAAATTCCTCCAATTGATATGATATCATCCCAACTTCTAGTGCCAACAACCTAGTTGCACTACCATCAATTAATTCTCCCCTATAAAGAGATGTTCAGCACCATCACCTATCGTAAAACTAACTGTTCGATCATAACAGTCAATGTAGTCCTCAAACATCATCAACAAATCCATACCAATGTTTATATCATATCCATATATCTCAATAACTATGAAGTCCAACATCAACTCAACCTCATCCTCAAATATACCACATGATCAACACTGGAAGGCTCGACACTCTATCTAGCCCCATGGAGTTTGATGTTTTAAAATAGAAGGAATCATTTTAGCAGTAAAACCCCACAAATAAAAATCATGAGAATAAATAAATGAATGAGATGAACACATATTAAACATTATGTTAATAATATAAGATTTAAAAAGAATCATTCTTCACACAATGGATGGTCCAGAATGATCATCCACCACTACATAATCTGCTCCAAATAGTTTCTTTCTAGCCACACTCTACTTGTTATTACCCTGTTCAAATGTCTGATTCTGAAGATTCACATTATTTCTACTACCACCATGACTATCCCCAATATACGGATTAGTATTATGCTTCATCACTCTTCCCATCATGGAATAGGATGCCTACAACCCTAGAGGTGTGTCATCCACACCTAACCTCAGACCATTAAAATAATAATTATAATGACTCCCTATCTGATTTCAGTTATGACATGATTGAGGATGTGACATACAATCCCTCTTTCGATGGTCCGTTGAACCACATTGAAAACAACATGGATTATTATGAGGCATTGGACGAAGGTTCACTAATCCGATTGTCATATTATGACCCACACTGCCAACCTAAAAATATGTGTCCCTCTTGTACTTGACCCAGCATTATAGTTCCCACAATTCAACATGGGTACCAACATATTTCCCATTCTTGTAGCCCACCAAGATATATCATTCAGCCGCTAATGTTATATTCAATATTTATGTGTTATTTCATATACATAACACCAAGATTTTGGAACAAATTTCCTACCACAAACCTAATTCAATGAACTACACCTTCAAGGACGCACTAGCTTCCACCATAAGTGAAAATTGAAATATGTTGATAAAAATAGATACATATTTCATAACCAACATGTTATCCAGCTTCAAGCTAAATATATCTATTATCTAATGAATCATAAATGAAAGAGGGTAGAATAGTTTGATAAAAAATTCCTAAAAACCCTCTCAAGTCATTCCATGCTCAATTCCATCCTAGACCCCGAAATACCACCACTGATGTGAAAGATCTTCCAACATGTATGTCTCCATTATCACTTTTAACTACAACATTGTTCCTGGGAAATCTAATTCCAGATTCATCTTTATTAACATGTATTCACCCATTTCCAACTCCGAATCACACTAAAAAATGTATGGAATCTACTTTTAAAATTGAACCAAGTGATATATATGTCTCGGTTCATCGCATATATATCATATTTATATAGATTGGAATGATTTCACAAATCTATTCAATAGCTACTAGTTCACATGGGGATCACGTACAACCACATTTTCCACATCATCTTTCGGTTGGTCTATATGATGTCTACCCAAGTTCATTTTTATAAACACAAGAATCACAAAATGTATCCCTCCATATCAACTGAATGATTAATTTTTCAAATTCAATTACATTACAACTATCACAATCATTCATTCCAAAATTTTAATTATTCCATGTTCATCCATTTTGAAAAAATCCAGTACATTTGGAAAGTCGACCCATTTTAAATATACAAAAAATGTTGAATTATGAAAACACACGATTGTAAACCAATCCAGATTTTTATAAAATCTACAGAATCATATCACCAAATAAATCATTATTCCCAATGAAATATGAAATTTTCACGAACCAGCACGAGTTGACCCTGAACTAGTCACAAGTGACAGCCCGCAATATGTCCAAAGAGGTATTCCCAATCCCCCCGATATGGCGACAAGCACAAAGAGAATCAATAGAGTACACAAGGGAACAATTTCACCAATATATAAACAATAAAACAAACAATATATTGAAATGGACAAGCCAAAATAAATTTATATAAAAAATGAACTGAACATTATTTGTAAAAGAAACTAAAAGTACAACTAAACCAACAACTCAACTAACAAAACCTGATAACCAAATAACTCCGTGTGACCCTTCTGGTCACTCTCGATCATAATTATCACATGTCACCCAAGGTGATCAAACTCAAGATGAAACCTACACAATGGATAAAAATAGAATAAGACTATAGGCATGAGTATTAAAACTCAATATATTATCCTGATATTCTTTACCCAATGCACATCCGTTAAAATAAAATAAACATCAATTTCAAGTTTCAAATACAATATATAAAGGTATTTTATCCAAATGGGGTCCCATTATATATAAAAATATTAACAAAAAACCATCTTGTTTTGTAAATAAGAATGATAGTAACAACTTTCAAAGTGGTGCAACTTCAACATGAAAATAGTTTTCAAGAGGGATGGATTGTAGAATATACACATTAAAATAAATAACACACATTACTAAATTTACCAACCAAACACACTGTATGCTAATGGTGAGTCCAAAATAGCCAATGAGCACAAGTCATGGGAACACCCCTAGGCAATAGTTAGTTGTGAACCCCAGGTACCTCATATCTCGATGAAGGTAACCATAATAAATATATATTTTCATCCGAACGAGTCACTAGTTATCAAATACATTTTAGACATAAAAATTACATTTCCAAACCATAATCACACAAACTACCCACAAACATGCTTCACATTTTGTTCATGAATTGACAACCCGATAAAAAGATTCATAAAACCATTTTAAGGAGTATAATGAGGCCTTGCACATAAAATCCATTCAAAAATCCCATTTTAAGGCCAGAAACCCATAAATAACATAAATACCAGATTTGGAAGCCCGAAAAGGCTTAAATAAATTATTTTTTGTGGGCCATAATGTAACACCCTGACCCCAGCTACCCAGATTCGGTGCATTATTGCGTAAAATTGGCATGATCACAAATGATCAAGTCTCGAAAGACCGATTAGTTTAGTAGCCTTGGAAACACTAGATACATTCATAAGTCGTACATTAAATCATAAAGTAAAGAGAAAGTACAACAACATCTTGTCTTCATATCCCTTCATAGTATCCCTGCAGGTCATTCATAATATACTTCTTCTCATCCTAGAAAAATTAAAACATTGGAAGGGGTGAGCTCAGATGCTCAGTAAGGATAACAATATAGCGGAAGATTTCATAAATAAACATAAACATTTAAGGCAATGTATTACTAAACAAGGGCATTTTAAACATGAACTTCAACATAATATGGCAAAAGTAAAATGAAATAATTCCATTTACTTATTCACATGGATATTATACTGGTCGAATAATCACATGAAATATCAATAACCACTTTCATAATGATGGAATGCATAATGCCAGACTATCATAACACGTAGCTAAGGCCTCGTGCCAAGACTACAAATAAGATTTTGTCAAGGCCTCATGCCAAGACACTAGTTTTTCTCATGAGACCTGCCGATGCATCGAGGAGCTGTAGCGGGCTCCACCCGTCACTTATTAAGTCCAACGCATTCCTCATATGAACAGGTTTAAACATATCGTAAACCATAACATAATCGTATCACAAAAAACATGCATAAAGGAAACATAAAATTTTCACATTTCAATCACATGATATCAATACAATACCTTGATAAAAATACTTTCAAAAACCATTTTCAATACCAAAATAAAAGAAAATTAAATCTCGGTTTTTTTTTCATTTAAAAAATGTTATGGCTTGTAGAGGAAGTCGAAACTCAAATAATGGTCACGATGGCGGAGAAGTTGTTGTCGCCGCATACGTACGACAATAAAAACATTCCTTTTTGTTGTTTAGTAGAACGCTTCATATAAAAAGATTACTTTTGAGTAAACATAAAAGTCAAAGGGGTTTATACACCGTATAACAGAAAGTTGTGTATAAAACAAAATATGCCTCAATGAAAGGAGATTGAGATGAAGTCCTTACAAAGATCATTTTTTAAATAAAATAGATCTATTATGTGTATTCACTATAACTACACATAATGAATTTAAATATACAAGATAGTACATAATAATATCATAACATAATTTGAAAGTAGGAGATTAACCCAAAGAATGAAAATTGGGTTAAGAAATTCCCTTACCTCATGTCCGACTTGACTCGACCGCTCTTTAACCTCCTGAATAATAAACTAGAGTTAATCTCTACCTTCTTAAGAACCTTTTTCAAGTTCATTATTCCTTTTATATCACTTATTACCATGTTATGAACATTATGTAATTATTTAAGTTAATGACGGTCGTTTTGTCGATCATAGGTACTTGAGTCAAAAATAAACTTCTTATAATTACACTTTGTTCATGTGGTAAAATATCCATTATATCCATAATTATATTCATTATGTAGATATCATATACATAATATATATCTAGTATATACATTCATTTATAATATTACATAACATTTAGAGGTAAGAAATGAAATTCACCGTTCATGGAGACGGTAAGCCGTACGTACGCATGAACGCTAATTTCATTTATATTTCGTATTTAATGAAATGAAGTTATAATTATATAAAGGAATAATATAATTCCAATATAATATAATTTATAATACCATTTACTCCATCCTTTATACATCCCACATATGGCATTAACGATTCAAATCACTTTGAGGGGGCGGTAGTCCGCACTTCCTAAAATGAAAATATCGTGTTTACCCATATTGGAAATCTTAAAGGTATGACATAAATGAGAAATAAAGAATCATAAGGAAAACTTTAACATAATATATATATCATATATGAAAATAGTGTCATAAAAATGGCCACCATTAGAGGTGTTAAAAGAATATTGAACAATCATCGTTTCGTGAGGTAGTATTTCGCCACCCACAGAAACAGTATGTTCTTTAACTATTAGACGAAGGTGTGTGTAAGTATAAATCAAATCCTTATCATAAAAACATCCTAGTATATTTTAGATACTGTTTTTGTTATAATGGAAAGGAATAGAAAGATTTTAGGGGGTTGGAGAAGCAAAATAAAACAAAAGAACATAAAAAATACATTACCTTAAAATCGGGTAACTCTTTTTGATTTGAGCCAAAGGATTCCTTGGGAAGAATTCTGCCCAAAGTGAGGATTCTAGGAGTAAGATAGGGAAGTTGAGAGAGTATTTGGGTAGATTTTGGCCGAGCCAAAAGGCTTTGAAAGTGTGAATAAGGTGGTAGAGGTGGGGGCCTTTTATAAGAGGAGAGGAGGGGCACTCTTGGAAAGTAATTGAATGTTACTTTATTATATAATGAGTTTCGGATTTTAAAGGTCCCAAACTTATATATTTCTAGGATAAGGTGATAAGGGTTATAAATATACTCATACAATAGTCTTTGGACAAGTGTAATTCTTAGAATTTACATTATCCTTCCATTTTATTAAAATCATTAATTAATCAGGTAATCGCTGCATCATCGTGGTGTCATAAATAATTTCATTTATTTAATGTCTAAAAATTATTAAAAAATATCATTTTGTAGGAAATAATTTTATATTTCTAATGAATATTTATATTCAAAAATATGACTTGTATTACCCCATTTAAAAATTTTTTTTGTAAAACAACTCATGTTTGTGACATTTTTATTTTAACATTAAATAAAAAGGTTTTAATGTCATTTTCCTACCAATGTGGCTCCATGGGGTCACCAAGTTGACTCATGGATTTTCTTGGTCGGCCATGACTCATCCAATAGGTGTAAGACAAGTTCCAAGGTCATTTCATATTTTTATAACATTATCTTTACCTTAAATGTCACTAATTACCTTTAATCGCGATTAATGAAACTTAAAAGATACTATTCACCAAAAAATTATTTTAATCCCATTGAACCACATTTTACTTACAAATGACAACCATGTATGTCGGATTTTTGAAAATCAAATCACAGAAGTGGTAATGTTTCATTTAAACAAAAAATCAGTTTTTTAACTACCACTTAGTAGTTTCACTATTCATCAAAAATTGAAGTTTTTCAGAACAATGCCAAAATTTCATCCTAAGCTATAATTGATATTCCGAATTCAAAAATGATTTCTATTTTACAAAATTCCAAACATATATGTTGCATTAATTAATTTTATAATTAATTCACATTGTCACAACAAATAGCGTGTTTTTAAGAAACAATATATATCAAAAGATTGACTATTGTTTATGTCCAATTTCAATGTTAAATTAATTCTAATGACCACCATTGGATAAAATGGTAAAAATATATTATAATTATACTTTAAAACCACTAAATAGTATAATTTATCGCTATAAATTATTTTTTTTAAAAGTTGTTTTAAGTATTTTTCACTATTCATAAAAAATTGAAAGTTCTCAGAAAATTACAAAAAATTCAACTTAGGATAATTTCGATATTACGAATAAAAAAATGAAGTCCATTTTGAAATATAAAATTTCTATAATTTTAAAAAGTGGGTATTACTATTCATAACGGCTATTTTGATTAGTCGCGGTGTGTTAGAACTCGAACTTGTGTACAATGCAAGCTATTGCATTATTGAAAGAGAGGCATATTATAGAAGCTCGGGGTGTTACATTCTCCCCTCCTTAAATAAATTGCATCCTCGCAATTTGAAATTTCTCTTTAAAAATAAAAGGTTGAAAATAGAAAATACATTTGTGGAAAACCCACATCGGAAATAGGGTTAATAAAAATATAACTTTGAAAGAAATAAAGAGAAGTACAAAGGTCACCTGAGATAGCCCATACTAGGATTCTATGAAAATATGGATATGGAGGAAAAACCAACCATCAAGGTCTGATGGAGAGTTGTATAAAACAGGATTAGGAGAAAGTTAACCACAAAAAAATCACAACCATGTGATTGGTTAAACGGTCATTGAATCCCCAGTTGGAAAAGTTAACCGACAACATTTTTGTTTTAAGTTACCTTTCATAAAGCTGGGGAATTTATTAAAGTGATTTATAAAGAATGTAAGGAAATATACTTACTTTTCATGTAGACATTCATTCTTTAATAATTTTTTACCAAAAACCCATCTTTCACTCTAAATGGTAACAAAACTCAAAAATATTCTATTTATCCTAATTGTATAAGGTTCCTAATATTACCACATACCATTTAGATTATGAAAACTATTTTTTAGTAACCAGGGACTTCCTGTAGGCTAGTGGTAGGTAATAAAGGCCTGTCGCACTATGGTTGTGGGTTCGATTCCTACAGCTTCGTCCGACACGACGGGTTATCCCCCAACCTACAGGTTGTCCTTTTCCTAAAACTATAATATTATAATATTCCAAAAATAATATTCATAAATGTTTTAACCTTAGACAACGCTATCCAAAGTTCAACTTAATCCATTTCAACCTTTATAGTTATCCAAAATACCTTTTTCCAGACTTTCTCTAAAAGTTCTCTAAATTACAAAATCAATTGTAACATCAGATTCTCCAAACAAAGTAAAGTTTCTCTTATTTTCAGATACTAAAAATATGATTACCTTCATCATATTAAAACCTTAATCAAAACAACAAGTACTGCAGTAAAATCCTTATATATATCACATTAACCATAATATAATCCTTGATTCCAAAAGAACCAATACATTAATTATTCCACTTCAACTGTAGTAACAACATAAGATTGTCCTTGATCCCTTGGCCTTTTCTGAGGTAAGTTTCTCTGACGCTTAGGACATTCATTTTCATAATTCCCCATTTCCCTACAATTGTAGAATTCAACATTGATAGCCACTTTCTTTCCCTTGCAATCACGAGCTTGGTGGCCCTTTTCTCCACATTTATAACAAACTCCCATTCCTTTTAGGCAAGTACCGGGGTGATTCTTCCCACAAATATCGCATAATGGAAAATCCTTCTTTCCCTTTTTCCCTTTATCTGTCTCTTGTTACACCGTTCTCTTCTTCTCTTGCTTTACATTATTGTCACAAGATTTAGAGAATTCTTTTTCTGTCTTGATAGCACATGAGACAATATCTTCGTATGAAGAGAAGGTTTGTGAGACTAATTCTCGACGGAGAAACGGTTTTAAGCCATCAAAGAAATGATCTATCTTACTTCTTGGGTTACGTATATAATCTGCAGCATGCCTCATTAACCTTGTAAAGTTAGCCTCATACTTTGCGACATTCTCATCCTCATTTTGTCTCAGACTCAGAAATTGCCTTTCCATATCTGCTCGATGGTCACGAGGAAAGTATTTTTCTAAGAAAAGCTCATTGAACTCCCTCCATTCCATATTAGATACTTCTTCATCTTCTTTCGTGTTTTGAATCAGCGACCACCATTGATCGGCATGTCCAGTGAGGCGGTAAACTCCCATGATAACCTTTTACCTTTCACTACTCCCCAAGGCATGGAATATTTTCTCTAAGGAGTTTATCCATTGCTCAGCTACTAATGGATTTGTACCCCCATTAAATGTTGGTGGTTGTTGCCTCATGAAACGATCTGACTTTGATCCTCCACGTTGTGGATCAGGGTGCTCCATACGAGTAAGGTTATTATTCATAACCTAAGTGAGTTGTCCCAGTATGGTAATAAGTTGATCAGCACCAGTTGTATCTCCAGCTCCACAATAATTATCTTGAGCAGGAGGGAAATCCCTACACGGAGTGCGTGCATTGATATGGTTTCCATTCCTCCCACAAGGCTCCATTTCTAAACAATGGCATAAACTAGATTAGATTATGAATTAAAATACATAATTCCATACTTGTAAAACATTTAACATAAATTGAACTATTTATGTATATAATCCATAATCATAAAAAAAATGTTTTCTTTGAATAAGTATATACTCATAAACCCTTCATAATGGTTTGTAAAGAAAATGAGAATTATCCTAAGCATATCCCCCGGGAGTGTCGTAACCAAGAGTGCAGCAAGTCCTGTTGTCGTGCACCAGTTCTCATTCGAGTCTAGCTCAAAGTGGTGTTTTCGGGTTTTACCCCTAGGTACATCTGTGCCAGAGCCGCCTCTAAGTGCTCGTATCCAGAGAGGGATGTATTGCTCGGAAAACTCAAAAAATTTCTATAATACAAAAATTCTAGGAAGTTATTCTATACTAATCCTCAAAGTCTATCTTTGGGATATGTGATCTAATCAAAGTTTATCTAAATCTAGCTTCCAATGTTAGTACTAAACTTCCTCTAATACCAACTATAACGCCCCGACCCCAGCTACCCAAAGTCGGTGCATTATTGCGTAACATTGGCATGATCACAAATGATCATGTCTCGAAAGACCGATTAGTTTAGTAGCCTTGGAAACACTAGATACATTCATAAGTCATACATTACATCATAAAGTAAAACAAAAATACAACAACATATTGTCTTAATATCCCCTCATACTATCCCTGCAGGTCATTCATAATATACTTCTTCTCATCCTGGAAAAATTAAAACATTGGAAGGGGTGAGCTCAGATTCTTAGTAAGGATAACAATATAGAGAAATATTTCATAAATAAACATAAACATTTAAGGCAATGTATAACTAAAAAAAGCCTTTTAAACATGAACTTCAACATAATATGGAAAAAGTAAAATGAAATAATGCCATTTTCTTATTCACATGGATATTCTACTAGTAGAATAATCACATGAAATATCAATAACCACTTTCATAATGATGGAATGCATAATTCAAGACTATCATAACCACGTAGCCAAGGCCTCGTGCCAAGACTACAAATAAGATTTTGTCAAGTCCTCGTTCCAAGACACTAGTTTGACCTATGAGACCTGCCGATGCATCAGGGAGCTATACCGGGCTCCACTCATCACTTATTAAATCCAATGCATTCCTCATATGAATAGGTTTAAACATATCATAAACCATAACATAATTGTAACACATAAAACATGCATAAAGGAAGCATAACATTTCCACATTTCAATCACAAGATATCAATACAACACCTTGATAAAAAAACTTTCAAAAACCATTTTCAATACCAAAATAAAAGAAAATTAAATCTCAGTATTTATTTTTCATTTAAAAAAATGTTATGGCTTGTAGATGATGCTGAAACTCAAATAATTATCACGACGGCGGAGAAGTCATTGTCGCCGCATACGTACGAAAAGAAAAACATTCATTTTTTTCATTTAGTAGAACGCTTCGTATAAAAATATTCCTTTTGAATAAACGTAAAAGTCAAAGGGGTTTATACACCGTATAAAAGAAAGTTGTGTATAAAACAAAATATGCCTCAATGAAAGGAGATTGAGACGATGTCCTTACAAAGATCATTTTTTAAATAAAATAGATCAATTATGTGTATTCACTATAAGTACACAAAAAGAAATTACAAATACATGGTAGGACATAATAATGTCATAACATAATTTGAAAGTAGGAGATTAACCCAATGAATGGAAATTGTGTTATGAAATTCCTTTACCTCGTGTCTGACTTGACTCGACCGCTCTTTAACCTCCTAAATAATAAAGTATATTTAATCTCTACCTACTTAAGAACCGTTTTCAAGTTAATTATTCCTTTTATATCACTTATTACCATGTTATGAACATTTTGTAAATATTTAAGTTAATAACAGTCGTTTTGTCGATCTTAGGTACTTGAGTCAAAAATAAACTTCTTATAATTACACTTTGTTCATGTGGTAAAATATCCATTATATTCATAATTATATTCATGATGTATATATCATGTACATCATATATATCCAGTATATACATTCATTTATAATATTACATAACATTTAGAGGTAAGAAATGAAATGCAACGTTCATGGAGACGGTAAGTCGTACGTACGCATGAACGCTACTTTCATTTCTATTTCATATTTAATGGAATGAAGTTATAATTATATAAAGGTATAATATAATGTATAATACCATTTACTCCATCCTTTATACATCCCACATATGGCATTAACGATTCAAATCACTTTGAGGGGGAAGTTGTCCGCACTTCCTAAAATGAAAATATCGTGTTTACCCATAATGGAAATCTTAAGGGTATGCCATAAATGAGAAATACAGAATCCTAATTAAAACATAAACATAATATATATATCATATATGAAAATATTTTCATCAAAATGGCCACCATTAGAGGTGTTAAAAGAATATTGAACAATCATCGTTTCGTGAGGCAGTATTTCGCCACCCACAGAAACAGTTTGTTCTTTAACCATTAGACGAAGGTGTTTGTAAGTGTAAATCAAATACTTATCATAAAAACATCCTAGTAATTTTAGATAATGTTTTTGTTATAAAGGAAAGTAATAAAAAGAGTTTGGGTGGTTGGAGAAGCAAAATAAAACAAAAGAACATAAAAAAAGACATTACCTTAAAATCGGGTAACTCTTTTTGATTTGAGCAAAAGGCTTCCATGGGAACAATTATGCCCAAAGTGAGGCTTCTAGGAGTAATATAGGGAAGTTTAGAGAGTATTTGGGAAGAGTTTGGCCGAGAAAAAAGGATTTAAAAGTGTGAATAAGGTGGTATAGTTGGGGGCCTTTTATAAGAGGAAAGGAGGGGCACTCTTGGAAAGTAATGAAATGTTACTTTATTATATAATGAGTTTCGAATTTTAAAGGTCCCACACTTATATATTTCCAGGATAAGGTGATAAGGGTTCTAAATATACTCATACAATAGGCTTTGGACAAGTTTAATTCTTAGAGTTTACATTATCCTTCCATTTTATTAAAATCGTTAATTAATGAGGTAATCGCTGCATCATCATGGTGTCATAAATAATTTAATTTATTTAATGTCTAAAAATTATAAACAAAATATAATGTTGTAGGAAATCCTTTTATATTTTTAATGAATATTTATAGTCAAAAATATGACTTTTATTACCCCATTTAAAAATTGTTTTAGTAAAACAACTCATGTTTGTGACATTTTTATTTTAACATTAAATAAAACGTTTTTAATGTCATTTTCCTACCAAAGTGGCTCCATGGGGTCCCCAAGTTGACCCATGGATTGTCTTTGTCGTCCATGACTCATAAAATAGGTGTAGGATATGTTTCAAGGTCATTTCATATTATTATAACATTATCTTTACCTTAAATTCCACTAATTACCTTTAATCCCGATTAATTAAACTTAAAAGTTATTATTCAACAAAAAATTATTTTAATCCCATTGAACCACATTTTACTTCATAATGACAACCATGTGTGTCGGATTTTTGAAAATCAAATCACAGAAGTGGTAATGTTTCATTTAAACGAAAAATCAGTTTTTTAACTACCACTTATTGGTTTCACTATTCATCAAAAATTGATGTTTTTCAGAACAATGCCAAAATTTCACCCTAAGCTATAATTGATATTCTGAATTAAAAAATGATGTCTATTTTACAAAATTCCAAACATATAAGTTGAATTAATTAAATTTATAATTAATTCCCGTTGTCACAACAAATAGCGTGTTTTTAAAAAACAATATATTTCAAATGATTGACAATTGTTTATGTCCAATTTCAATTTTAAATTAATTCTAATTACCACCATTGGATAAAATGGTAAAAATATATTATAATTATACGTTAAAACCTATAAATAGTATAATTTATCACTATAAATTATTTTGATTAAAAAAGTTTTTTTAAGGATTTTTCACTATTTATAAAAAAATTGAAAGTTCTCAGAAAATTACAAAAAATTCAACTTAGGATAATTTTGATATTACGAATACAAAAATGAAGTTCCTTTTGAAATATAAAATTTCTATAATTTTAAAAATTGGGTATTAATATTCATAACAGGTACTTTTATTAGTCACGGTGTGTTAGAACTCGAAATTGTGTACAATGCAAGCTATTGCATTATTGAAATAGAGGCGTATCGTGGAAGCTCGGGGTGTTACACATAAAGTTACCAAAAAAGATAGAACATGAAATACACCTAAAAACCATTTTTCCAAAAAAACAAAATCCAAAATGGTCTGTTAAGCCTTTCTCAAAACTATCTTTTGACCAAGCTATGAATTTCACTTTTATTAAAGAGTTGTATACACACCATTTAGTTTATTAAAACACATTCATATATCCCATATAACATTCAGGTTATATATTAAAAAAGATCCATTTTCATAAGGATGTGAAACGGTCCATTTTCCAACAACTTGGGCCAAAACATGTTGTAAACAAAAACCGATTTTTTGTAAAACCAAATCCATATTGTAATTATATATAAGGACCAAAAATACCATTTATCAATTTTCCAATTCATTTATATATAAAAACATAAAAATTTTAAATCAAACATAACACATAAAAGCCAACCAGGCAATTTACTGAACACATGACATGCCCATAAAAAAATTTATTTTAAGAACTTGACAAGAAATAAAACACCAACTACATGCCAAATTTTATAAAATATAATTTAACATATTAAAGATACCACAAACTAGGTTTTAAACCTTATAAAATATTTTGGAATGATAGTTGAACATTTAAACAAACACTTGGTGTGTACTTTAATGATAAAACAACACTTCCCTTCACAAATAAAGGATTAAACAACCATTTTTCACACCAATAAAATAATAAAAATTCTGATAAATAATAATAAACATATATTTCAGATGAAAAAATAAGAAAATGATGAATCTTAAAAGGTAATGGCATGTGAAAGGGATATCCTACATCAAATCCTTGGCATAATGGAAACGTACACCCATTATCACCATCTGAGGGTTTACAAACCCTAAACCTATAATGACCAGACCCAAATTATCCAAAACCATATAAAAAATAATAGGATAGAAAAACCCTAGGTCGATAATTTATATTGTAGATTATAAAACCAAGAAATAATGAAAGGGGGAAGAAGAGGGAGGAGAAGGGAGATGGAATCTCACCTTTTCAACTAGAAAACTCTTGATCTTCCATTAGATCATCACCCATATAGAAAAGGGAATGGCTTGAAACTATTTATAGAGTCTCCTAAGGTCTGGAAGAACCAGGGAAATATGATTAATGGGGTAAATAGAACAAATTAAATGATTTATGGAAGAAAGAATTTACCTTTGCGATTCCGGATGATTTGAGAGACATTGAGAACTTTTACCTAATCCGAGACTCGTATGATCTCCAAAAAGGAAAAACCGATAATGGGGGTGAGTATTGGGGTTTTTTATTCGAGTGGGTGATGGGATAATTGAAAAATAAAAAAAAATTAATTACATATAAAAGAAACAATTTATTTTTTTAAATGTAGAAATGGGCCCATGGGATGGCCAAATACCTAAATAAGTAAGCCCAATTCACCATACTTATGAATTTATAAGGTGTAAAAAAGGATATTATAGTTCAAATATGTCAGTGTAGGACATGTTTGAAGAGTAATTGAGTCAAAATGATAAAACAAAATGTGTTAGAAAACAAAAAATATATGTTTTTAAATCTGGAAATGGGCTCACGGTTGTCCCAAATCAGGAAGTAACCAGCCTTTCTCCAAAAAGTCCTAGACAAGCAATGAAGAACCCAAATTAAGAGGATTAGAAATATATGGTAGTTTAGAACTAAAAAAAATCTCACCAAACACCTAATAAAAAGATCATGATTTTCAATGAACCAGATCAAAACCTTGACATGAAAAGAAAAAAAACCGAGTGTGATAGAAATCCTAGTGGGAATTTATTTCTATCATGCTAGTCATTCTCATCTCATTTCCTACCCCTACGACAATGATATCTTGTTACCATAAGTGTAAATAAATAAATATAAACCCAATTCCATAGTAAAATGACATTAATTATAAAAGGGTTAGATATATACATTTATGATATACATTTCAGGTTCCAAAAATACTAAGAATTCCTACCATCCAAAGTCAAGGAATAACCCCAAAATGAATTCCAACTGCAAATCTAAAAAATGATGCCAAAGGAATGAAAAAATTATTTCAGTTGAATGTTAGGAACCGTAAATACTGATACCAGTTGTTATATACTTTTCCTCCTAATATTTGTTGAGAAAATACAAAGGTGTTAATCGGACATATGAAAAAGCCCCTAGGTGTAAAAGTCTCAAAATAATTTTTGAGATCTTCAAGAACATTAGGGGGATGATTTTCCCATTTTAAATGAAAACACCCAACAAAATGTGACAAATCCAAAATAACTATATTATAATTTTCAAAAATGTGATCCAATACAACACATCATCACGTGAAAATAACACAACCAAAACAACCCTATCATAGTTCCCAAAATAAAATACAAACAAATGATGAAAAATTAGAAACAGTTTACCAAGAAGAACACAAATAAATAAAACCCATAGCTACTATGAAATCACTCCATATATCCACAAAATGCTCCAATATCAAATCCCACATGCACCACAATATCATTCTTGCATCAATTAGTTCTGTAAAAGGAATGTGATGCCTTACCATTGCCCCTATCCCAAAATACAAAATCTGAAAAAGTGCTAATGTTCTAAAGAAAGAGGTGAGTACTAATACTCAGTAGATTTTCTCCTAATGACATCCTTATATACACCACTAGGATAAAAATTTCATCAAAATTATGTAAAATAATTTATATACTTACATTTAAATTTATCAATAATTAACAACAACCCAAAAACTTTTTTACCCGAAGCAATTCTCCAAAACCAACACAATACCATGGAATGCCACCAATCATGTCATTACACATTTCTCATTAGCATTACCAGGTAATTATCATATTCTAAATGCCTACCACAAACATACTCACACCATTCCAAAATAGTTCGATGTTACCATTGATGGTAGAACTTCAAAATAAACCTCGTCAATTTTTTTAGTGGTAATTCACACCCACACTATGATTCATGATGTTGGTCCTTCACGGCCACTATCAATCCCATCCCACCAATGATTAAACCACAAATACCAATAATAATAAAAATACATTTTTACCATGATGAAACCAATACACTATTTCCAAAACAAACAATACCTTATGAAAATAACAATTCTACAGTATATAAACTATACCCATTATGAAAATAACAATTCTACAGTATATAAACTACACCGATAATGGGAGTGAGTATAGGATGGTCATACAGTATATAAACTATACCCATTAACTATGCTCCATCTCTCATGCATCTGCCTCCTCTTGCATGGTTACCTACATTTGTGGCATAGTAGCCACTAACCGTGCTCAAACATTGTGCCCTTATATAAGACTGAAAACATTCAAAAACCATACCAAACACCCTTAACCATCACCCATAGACATTTATCACTTTAAAAGGAATAAAAAAAGGTTTCATACCTCAATCCGGGGGTACTACAAAAAAAATATTTTGTATGTCTGTTTTAAGTAGAACCATCCTTAGTAATATCATTATTACCACAATTATTCAATGCCTGGGGAAATGGAAATAGATAAATGGGAGAGATCAAATAATCTATAAGGGTAAAAAATAGAGATATCAAACATAACTTGAGCCTAAAATGATCATAATTGAATGAGAAATTTAGAATAAAGTTTGAAATTTATACCCATCATATCATAGTTCTTAATCATGAGTCCGGGAATAAATATATGTAGTTAATAAGACATAAATCATAAAGAAATAAAAAAACATGATCCATGCTATCATAGAACATGAGAGAGACAAATTTTTGTGGCATACACATAAGATTATAACTTCGTGGACATGTATATATAGAAATAGGTTCCCTTATTAGGCTAATGGTATGAAACCATACCCTCGCATAAATATATGGACATGAAACCATGTCAACACATGACCTTATGGACATGAAACCTAATTCCATGCATAAACATATGTACATCAAAACCAAGTCCATGCATAATTTTTGGACGTGAAAATTGGGCCTACACATAATCATAGGGACATGAAATCTAGGTCTACACCAAAACATAAGGACATGGTAGCTGGGTCCATGAAAAATATAATTTATAATAAATTAATGTACATGAATAAAATTGTGAACATTTAATCTTGTTCACGCATAATATATATAAATCATGGGTTATCCATATTTTCCCAATGAATTAGAGGTATTTAATGGACCAAAATATCACTAATCATAATTCCTTCATATAATTTCCACACTATCATAAATTTTAACGTTATAACATAACCCATGGAGAATAAATGGGTTTCGTAAATATATAATTACTTCATCATACCATAACCCATGGAGAAGGAATTAGTTTTATAAACAACATTTCATTATAAAAATAAACTATCTAGAGAAAGAATATAGATAGTACCCTTGGATCATATCCCAAGTAATGCATAATTGAAATCAAGGGATGTTATATTATGTTAAAATAAATACAATTAGTATATGAGTAAAATATTTTTATAGAAAATTACCACCCCAGATTGATAATAACTTTTCAAAAACTATAAATTCAAACAGTATTGTGAAAATAAATTTAATTGAAAATATCATTGGAAAATTATAATGATATATTATAAGTAATTATTTTTCTTGATGGTTGGATATTCCATTCTTGTTTTATAAGTTAAAATATCATTACATTCATACTTTAATATAATGTCAAAACAATGACTCCTTTGAAAAATTACAAGAATATTAAATTAAATATCTTTGTAAAAATTAAAAAATTAAGGGAAAATAAATTTAAAAAATCCATGTAGAATAGATAAAACATTTTTTTATTTTTTTAGAAAAAATTGATACGTAAGAAAATGGATTTTTGATTAAAGAGATAAATGAAATCATTTTTCTATAAAAATAATCATATATAATATTAAGTAAATATAGTGAGAAAAATAAGAAGAAAAAATTATTTGTTATAAATAAAAAAATATGAATAATATTCCTGGGTTTATCAATATATATATATCATTATATTTCACCATTGTATACTTAATTATAAACAACTCCGACAAACAATGATATTGTAATATAAAACACTTACTGATTTGTTAATATTTAATCATAAGCCCCATTAATGAAATAACCATATATGGATACATAAATAAAATAATATATTATTATAACATTAATTAAATACATTACTGGGTATTATATACACAATATAGAAAATTTTTTAATATGGAATGGGTCCCATAGAAATAAAAGTGAGATGAAAATCCATTACATCAAGTCCATCTTTCTTCATAAGTTTATGATCATATTTTATAATCAATATATATTTATTATACATATACTCTATAAACATACATAAATATATATATTTAATACTATATATGATTTATTTATAACCTTTTTTCACCTTTTTTTTAGTAATTTATATTAAAATCAGAGTTTTTGTTAATATCTGCTTCGTATTTCAGGTATGATTTAGTTTGGATGTTTTAGAAATTATACATTGATCATGGTTCCATAATAAAAATAATTTTAATCATAATATAAATATCATATATATTAATTATATAAATATTTATATTCAATTATAAAAATGTATATTGGTAATTGAATTACACCATTCATGGTGATGGTATGTAATATGTGCGCATGAATATTATTTTTCATTTTTTGGGGACTCGAACAGATAAAATGAATATATTATTGATATTAATGAAACATTAATATAAAATATATATCATATATATTAATTAAGTCAATTTACATTACTCTATAAGTATAATCGATATAAAAAACAAATCAAATCACTTCATGGAGGTGGTATTCAACCCTTATCCTCCAGCGAAATTATTTGTTCCAACAGATTATAATGTAAGAAAGTAGACATGATTTTATGATTATATAAGTATAATTATTTCATTACTATAAAATATAAATATAAAAAATCATAATGACCAATAATGGAATATGGTGGGGAAAATGAATTATATCACTATGTTGTTATGTTAAGTCATACATACACACGAGCGATACTTTTACACCCCATTTTAAGTGGAAGTGGGTTGATATAATCGATTTCTAAATCATAATAAAATTTTAGTATAATTAGGTAATTTTATTAAATATTTTTTTATGTATATCATATAATTATTGAGGTAAATAAAAAGTAAAAATATAATGTGATTAGTTAAGGCTATTACTTCTTATTTTAATGAACTCCTTTCAATCTCCCCTTAAGGATCATATGGTTGGTATTTTGGAAATTCCAGAACATATAGAATGTGGATAAAAATGTTTATAAGAGATTTTTTAATGATACTATTGAGCTTTAATGTTCCATTTTGTGTTATTAATATAAAGGATGTGTTCCCATTTATAATTGATGAATAGGAAACACTTGGAATTTCTTAAATGTGTTAAATATAATAATCTAATTCTAAATAAAAAAAATCCAAAATTTCATTAATTCTATGAAACATTAGATAATATTGAAATAATATCATCCATTTAAATTTATATTTGTTTTTTATATTAAACCCTATATTTTTTATTAAAACCAATGTTAATTAATTTTTTCCATAACATTTGTAACGACTATTTTAACCACAAAAGGTGAAAAATGTTATAATAAATGGATAATTGGTTAATAAATGTACCATTACATATTTTTTAAACAATATACTATTAATATTTATGAATCTATAATTTTTATGAAAATTAAATCATTTAATAAAATGATATTTATTAGAAAATATCATTATTACCAATTTTGACACTACTCCTTTAATTTTTATTCAAAGATATAATTAAAATTTTAGTATTATAATATAATAATTTTATACATCACTTATATATTATATAAATTTTATCTCATCAAAAAATATATTTATTTATGAACTCAATTTTAAATATAAAAATAATTTAAAATAAATATATATTAATGATAAAATAAAAAATATGTAGAAATTTTATACTTAATTATATAGATGGTGAAGAATAACTAAATTTATATTTTAACTATTAATATTAATATTCCATGTTATGAGGAGTACATTAAACATTTATTAAATTTGAAAAAAATAGTCATCATATTTGGATGATAAGTGGTCTGCATTCAAATAAGATAGTTTGAAATCCCATAATTATATCACATTAAATAGTAGAAAATATTTTATTCACATAGTAATTATTAAATAATATTATAAAAAATTATTTAGTTAATATAATTTGAAATCTATTTAATATCACTCTTTAGATATCAAAGTCAATAGATATCTCTATTTTAAAAAATATTGATTCTAACTAATATAGTTTATATAGATAAATAAAAATAGCATAAAATTTTTCCCATCAAGATTTTAATGACTGTTGAATTATTTTTTTTTCATTAATTACCAACATTTATCTTACAATGGGTTATGGAATGTCAATAACCTGATAACGATAATTGAGGATTTTTGTTTCATCTGTTACAATAGTTATACCCATGGAAGATTCATGCCACATATAGAGTCCAAAATATCCCCACACTGATACTATTGAGGATATTTTTCTATTTCCAAATTTATAATATAATTATATAGCTCACACCCCTAATGTTTTTCATCCCCCATATTTAAATAATCTATATTATTACATGAAAGAATATCATATTATTACCCCATTAAGTGTTTTATTTTTTTCATTAATTTAGCATTATAATTTTTTTAAATTTTTATTTCTATTGGATGTGATCCATTAGTTATATTAAAATGGTTTTCATTTCATTTTATAGATGTAAATATTGCTGAAAACCCACATTGGAAAGATGAATAATATCAAATTCAAGAGTAATGACATAACTAATACCATTAAGACCATGATCCAATATATGGAATCCATTCAATTGGATCATAAAAAGATTTTTTTGTAGGCAGGCCACATGAGGATTGACAGACCCTCACTAATTACAACATAGAGAAGGATTATACCTTGAATATTTTCCTCTTCTTTTACAGAAGTATATAGATGTTTTTATTAAATATTTATTAGAGATATGATTAACATTGAGGTTATCCTTTTTTTGTATATATATATACCCATTTATTTTCCCTAATATTTCCATATTCAACCCATCATCATTGTGCACCGTGTGACGACACCCATATATGGGGAGTATTTTCCCAACATCTTGGTTACAAAGATGGATTGATGGATACCCCATCCTTACCACTCTCTCTTTCAAGAAATGTTGAACTCCTTAAGTTGTGAATAACATAATTTATAATTTTAGAGGCATGAAGTTTTATGAGGTGAGTTATTTTAGGGGGAATACATATTATGAGGAGGGAATGATATTGATGTATTTTATGTTCATGATATTGGAATAATATAGTTATTAAAATGGTTGATATGTGATGTGATGGACCATGTGTTTTCTAAGAGAGATGTAATGTGATGTCTTGAGTGCCTTCAGGAAAGATGTGGTGTTATGTATTAGGAGTATTTGGTTGAGGTGTATTGTAATGGATAATTTCTAGTTGAGTGCTTGATAGATGTAATGTTGATAATATATTGGAGAACCAAGAAATATGTAGTTGTGGTGTGATATTTTAAAATTATTAGGCCAAGTTGTGAGTGGTTCCATTATATAAATATTCACCTTATTAAGTTATTAGACTTTGAATCATTATTTGTTGAGTGGGACCTGGTGTGGATGGGTTGGTTTGTTTACATATTTATATATTGATTCTTATTACATCACATTGGTATATTAGTTTTATTATTTCACATGTACATGGGATACATTAGATTTTCTACTGTGTATACATGTATTCTCACAACATGTTTCTGAACTAATATTCAGAATTCTAGGAGGACTGTGTTGACTATTCGGGATATTAATTTCATTAACCATTTGAGCTTTTTTTGATTCGTTTCCTTAGTACATTAATTTTGTATATTTGTTTTGAGAAATTTACGTATATATATTTAAATTATAAATGAATTATTAGATGATTTTAGTTTCTTATTTTTATATAATGTCATGGAGTTTGTTGTGGTGTATTTATTCTATCTCTCGATCCTATTATTAAAGTCGTTAATGCGTATAATTTATGATATTTTAATATCTTCAATGTTAGTCCCCAACCACTTTCTTGTTAGAGTTTGGAATTAGGGATTATTATCTCTACTGTTTCACTTTAGGACTACGATTGGTACCTTTAGATAGAGGGGGTCCAAAAAATGTGTTTGTTCATGACTTCGAGAAGATCAGTGGTAATGCTTACAATATTGAGATACCTTAAAGGTAAAAAATGTAAGTTTCACATTTAATTTTGTTATTATATTTTTCATTTAATTAATATATTTGAGTTCGAATCCGTTTAATTATTTATGTGAAGTTGAGGATCACTGAACACATGAGAATCTAGGGATTAAAGGCAGGCTTGATGAGGATCGAGGATCATGTAGGAGCTTCTTCCCATGAAACGGCTACATTGTACATTATATTACAAGTATATTCATAGAGGTGAATATTGATATGGATTCTATATGACATGTAACACCCCAAGATTTTGTAGTATGTTATTTCTTCAAAGCAATTCAATAGCTTACATTACACGGAACATCGATTGTGGGCACAGAACAACTTACTAAACTGGCCATTAAAAAAGCGATTTTGAATAATACTAACTGAATTTTTAATCTTATATACTCTATATAATCTTAACATCCATATTATGTGTTTCTTATACATAATAAAAAAAATCATTTTTATGATAAAATAAGTATTTAAGAAAATTCAATTTTAGTACCTTTTAATGGAAAAACCTTTTTAAAACCAATATTTGACACTATTGTTCAATTTAATGAAATAAAATTATTCTTTAGAATCAGGACATAAAAAAAATTGTTTGGATAATTTTTTTGCACTATTCTGATAACTTTATTATTTTGATGAATAATGAAAAATACTAAATTTTAATTGAAAACAACGTTTTTAATTGAAAAAATTTAAGGGGTTAAATTATACATTTGAGTGGATAGGATTTATAATTAGATTATATTTTAATCATTTAATACAATGTAAATCATTATAAGTAATTTCATATCTAAATTTGACATAAACCCATGTCAATATTTTGAAAGTTTTTTACTTTTTAAAATCCTGTTTTTTGGTTTTGACAACAAGAATTAATTTTAAATTAAATAATGCAACTTATACATTTTTAATTTGGTAAAATAGAATTCATTTTTGAATTTAGAATATAAATGTTGGCTTTGGGTGAATTTTTTCTATTTTTCTGAAAACATTCAATTTTTTATAAATAGTGAAAAATAATACATTATTGTTTAAAAATGACTTTTTATTTTAATATTTATTTATTTCATTTAAATTTATTTTATGACAAAATAGATATATAATAACTATAAAATTTCAATGTAATTCATTACAGTTATTTCATAAAAAATTAGATGTATAATTTTAGTGAACTTTGTACCATCTTCCCACCTTCTAGGAGCATTTTCAAATTTGCATAAAACTTAATTCTACCAATTCTATGAGTTGAATTTCAAAAATCTGAGAGACATGGTTGGAATGAGTAAAAAATTTGGTTCAATAAGATGAAAATAATTGTTGGTGAATAGTTACTTTTGACTTTTATTTACCATAGTTAAAAGTAAAATAGGGTAATTAATGGTTAAAATGATATTATAATAACCCTAATATGTGTCCTAATTTTATTGGATTACTGTAATTTGACCAAAAAAACCTTAGGAATAAAATATGATTCTCTTTTTTCCAGTTGGATTCAATTCGGACATCTATTATTATTTTATTTAAAGAAGAGTTAAAAGTGTTAAATTCAACGTCTAAAAATTAAACCATTTTTAATATAGGGTAATACATAAGATAAATTTGACTATAAATATTCTTTAAAAATCTAAAACATTTTACTACATCATTTTATTTTGTTTATCATTTTTATACTTTAAATAATTATATTTATTTATGACACATGATGATACAGTAATTATATTTTTAATAAAAGAATCAAATAAATGGTATTATAAATATTAAAATGAATATAATATAAATTTGTTTATGAAATAAAATAATTTTCTAGGTCAATATGACATGTAAGGATTGATTCAATGTATACTTTTCGTAGTATTCATCTTGTGTTGAATTTCACAAAAATCAAATACTGAATAGTGTCAAAATAGACATAAATGAGTTTTCAAAAGAAATATTATATTGTGAAATTATATTATATTCCTAAAAATATATTATTTATCCAAAGGGATTAAATAATATTATCTATGTCATTAATGAAACACTTGAGGTTATCTTGGATGTTTAGAGTATGTTTATTAACCATATAGTGTAAGAATACAAGAAGACAATGTAAAAGTAAAACATCATAACTAAGAGTTAAATCTAAAAGATATGGTTAAAACGGTGACCTATAACTATCTAAAACCTATTGGATGAGTGGTTTTAGATTAAACCCATCCTTATACTAGAAATAAATAATTTTTGAGCCATTATAAATCAAAATTTATTTTATTATAAAATAATATTTCAAGCTTTTCCTAACGTGTCCCTCAACTCTCTTATAAAAGGGTACATACCCTTCCTTCAAAATCACACCTCCAATGACATTATTCTCAGCCAACACCTTCCCAAATATCCTCCAAAATTCCCTCAATACAACCTAATTTCCTTACATTGACTAGAAATCCAACCTATGGATCCCTTTTGATCAACTCAAAAAAAACACTCGAAGAAGAGGTAATAATTTCACCACCCTTTTTCATGTTCTATTCTTCCTCCACTTCTTCGTTCTTTGTTGTTTCCATACCGAAATAATAAATACAACACCTCCAATATACTGTGATGTTATTATAAATATGTTACAACCATTTTCATTATTCTATCCATATACAAATGAAAAAGTCACCATACGTGCGTATGTACAGCTTACTGTCTCCATGTCGTGGTGCAGTTTGTTATTCAAACACATCATTTTTAATGGGTATAATAATGAGTATAACTGATTTAAATAATAAATATAAAATTTTAATGATTCTTTATACATGATATACAATCCAATTACAAACGATTTCACCATCAATATAATGATATTGTCGCTCCTGTGTACGTGCGGATTACCGTCTCCACGACGCGATGAGATTCAATTCAACATTCACCACTCAATGATGATTATATAAAAATATATTTTTAATATGTAATATATGAAATAATAATGCTAATTAATATATATATATACACATATATATCTTATTCACTTACTTCCATTCAATATGTTATGAAAACGGAAAACGTGTTTATGCGTACGTACGACCTACAATCTCCATAAACAATGTTTTCCATTTCTTATATCTACCTATTATAAATATTTCTATTCTAAATATATATTATATATAAATATTTTGTTATATTCTGGATGTATAAAAATCATGATCTAAATGATACGATCTAGAATATCAAGTTAAAACATGTACCATAAAGAAACAGATTATTACCCGAAATGATAATTTAACATGGAAATTATTATTAATTGGGTTATATAACGTCATAAATGAATCATGTATGATATATTAAATATTAATATGGTTTTGGTATAACTTAATAACATACTATGGTCATTATACAGAAGGTTAAACATACTCTCAACCAAATGAAAGTGCAAGATAATGGTTAATTTTACAATATCATTATTATCTGATGTTATTTTTACATAAGTATATACTAGGAAATATTTAATATCCATGTCCATGATTCATAAAATATTTTTCAAAGGGATTATTTTAAGAGATGTTTTTACTAAGACATTATTATAAATGTTTTAATGATTTATTCTTTTAAACCTATATCATTAATGTCCATGTTTTCAAAATGGTTTCATGGATTAATTTATATGGACATGAATGTTTTAAAATTTTAATTCCTTTAAAAAGTATCAATTTGGTATGGGACACATTGATTGAAAACTATATTTTAAATGAAATCATTTATAAATTATGTGACTTTTAAATGTTTTCCTGAAAGATGGATATTTCTCTCAATGATTTTTACAGATCAATTTCAACTATGTCCACATCCATTACAGGATAATATTATTCATCAAGGTTGATTTAATATGATACAAATCATCTATATTGTATTAAATTTTATGTGACAAATTTTACATTGGATGTGTTATTTTTATACAATTCATGTTTTAGGGTTAATGTATTGACATTCCGTATGCTAGTTTTAATATGAATGATTATGTTATGTTTAAACATTTTATATGAAGAATGTATTGGACTTAGTAAGTGATGGTTATAGCCTTCTATTGCTTGTTGGTACACTGGTAGGTCGAATGAGACAATTAGATGTGGAATTGGTAGAGACCTTTTCCAATTTTGGTATATGGTTTTGGCCAAGGCCTTAATAATTTTTAGACATATTGGCCGAGGCCTTGAAAAAATCTTTCAGAATGTAACACATTATACATTCCGTAATTATGAAAATATTGTTGACAGTTCTGGTGTTTATTCAACTAGTAGGATACCTATGACTGTTTTTTATTATGGAATTATTTACTCATATCATATTCCTACCATAAAGTGTACCTAATTATTATTTATACAGGAATGTGTTTTAAATTATTCACCATGCCTAATGTTTATGCTATCTTTCGCTGTATTGTTTACTCTTACTGAGCATTTCATCTCGCTCCTTTCTAGTGTTTTATTTTCCCAGGATTCCAGGAAGTGTATTACGATTGATAATTATGGTTAATATAGAGGATTAATGGCATTCTCAAAGTATCATTTATGATGTATTTTATTTTCTAATGTGTAATATAATGTTCATGTATGTAATATATTTTCCATGACTACTAAAATGATTGGTCATTCAAGACTTTATTCTTTATAATCATGATAATGTATTAAAATAATCCACCAACACTGGTTTTTTGGGGTCAAGGGCTTATAGTTGGTATCAGAGGAAGTTTAGAAACAACCTCAGAAATTGATTAAGATAAACTCTAATTAGTGGAAAATACCCTAAGATAGACACTGTAGATTAGTATAGAATATCTTCCTAGAATTTTTGTAATGTAGATATTTTTTGTATTTTCCCAGAAATACATCCCATTCTGGATACCAGCAGGTAGAGGCAGCTCTGTAACAGAGGTCCCTAGGAGTGAAAACATTGACACGGAGTTTTGGGCTTCACTCAGGGTATCCTGGTACATGAAAACGGGCCTTTCTTCACTCTTGGTTACGAAACTCCCAGAGGATATGCTTATGATAATTCACATTTTCATTACAAGCCATTATGAAAGATTTAAGAGTAAATACTTCCTCAAAGAAAACATTTTTTGATTATAGATTATATGAATAATAATTTCAATTTGCATTAGGTATTTTACATGTTTGGAAATATGCATTGTGATTCATAAACTATCCTAGTGTATTCCACTGTTTAGAAATGGCGCCTAGTAGAAAGAGTGAAAATTACAACAATACACTTGATCACAAGATTAAGAAGTATCATATCATTCATGGTATTAAGACAACATCTAGAAGGGAAATAGTATCCCATGTTTTATCAACATATGAAAAAATATTATCATGCCTTAATTAGATAAGTATTGAATTTCCATAGTCCTATGGATTTTAACGGAAGAAAGAGAAGAAAAGGATGGAAGATATAATGATGGATAAAGGGAATAGGGGAAAAATGATATTCCCATATGTGATAACTGTGGAAAAAATCACCTTGCTAAATTCTTTAAGGGAATGTGAGTTTTTTATAAGTGTGAAGAAAAAGGACACCAAGTACGTGATTTCAAGGGTAAGAAACATGTTTTAAATATAAAATTCTTTATCTGCAAGGAAATGGGACACTACATGAATTAATATCCAAATAAAGAGAGTATACCACAAATATTGCTATTAGATAATAATCAAGTTATGATTCTATTGAAGATGAAGAGGCATGATTAGAGTTCTTATGATCTTAATAATGTATTGTGTCATTTGAGTATTGTATTAATGATGTACATTTTATAATATTTATAGAGTATATGGGGATTTTACTGCTATAATATTTCATTAAGGACTTTAGACTGTGTGGAACCAAGAAAAGTGACTCAATAATATGTTTAATTTTTTATGGAGAATACATGGTTGAAGGAATGGTAAACCATAATATGGTTATGAAACTATGGTAGTGATCTTGGAATAAGAGATGGTTTATTTGGATAAATTATATTGGATCTTCTTGAAAACCTTGGAACTGATTAATGTTTTGTATATTCCATAATTGTTGGAGTTTACAACACTTTTGGATAGAAGGATTATATCCAGTATTCTATAAGGAATAAGGGAGAATAAATTTAATCAATAATGTTTTTTGGTAATTCTAGGTGTTGCTATATTTTAAAATAATACATGATAAATGTATTCACATGTTATTATGTGGAAAAAAGAATCTTTATTGTTTTTACCTTCCTTATAAATTTTGTACTGTGAGTTTGGACATATGTATTTTGGATAATTCTAATGGTTGGAATGGATTATGTTTGACATTGGATATTATTGTTAAGGTTAAATCTTTTCTTGATATTATTTTTGGATATTTATAAAATGGACAACCCTGAGGATGGGAGACAACCCATCATGTATGGCTAGGCCGTGAGGCTTGAACCTGCAACTGAAGGGCGTTAAGGTTGGATAACCCACCACTGGAATACATGATGTCTTGGTTTGTATAATGTATTTTTCTAATAGTCTGAAAAATGAATTCTAAATTTATTTTTTTGGAACCCTATACGATTACGATAAATAGAATATTTTTGAGTTCTATAATCTTTTGGGGAGAAAGGTGAGTTTGGGGTAGAAATTAGTTGCAGGATGAAACTCTACTTAACAAGTATATTTTTTTCTTCTTATTATAACAATAATTAATTCTAAAACACTAGGGAAGGGATTTTAAAACAAAAAATGTGTTATCTTAATACCTTATGTTTTGTTGAACTGATGATATTTTAAATCACCAAAGATTGATGGCTTTGAGGCCCTCAATTTTACACTTTTTTGGTATTGATGACCTCAATCACTCTATATAAATATTTATATTTTTCCTCCAATTATGTGTCTCTAATTTCCACCAATGTTCTCTTAATCAAGATCATAATTTGGTGGTGACTTTTTCCATTCCCTTTCCCTATTATTAAAACTAAATTTTATTAACCCAATTTCTGATGTGGGTTTTCCAAAATGGTATTATTCTATTTTAACCTTTTATTTTAGAAGAATAATTTCTAATCGTGAGGAAGAAATTTTTTCAAGGAGGGGGGAATCTAACACACCAAGAATTCATAGTACATTATTTCTTCAAATTAATTCAATAGCTTGCGCTACACACAACTTCGTGTTCGAGCGCACCACAACATATCAAACTAGCCTTTCAAAAAGCAGTTATGAATAGTATTAACTGAATTTTGAGTCTGATATACTATATATGATTTTAAAATCCATATTATGTGTTTTTTAGACATAATAAAATAAGCAATTCATTTTTTCCCGATAAATGATTTGTTTTTTTTTCAAAAAATGAATATTTTCAACCTTTTAATGACGAACCATTTTTAAAACCAATATTTGAATCATTTATTCATTTTAATGAAATAAAATTCTTCTATATAATTAGGAAATAAAAATTTAGTTTGGATAATTTTTTGGCACTATTCTGATAACTATCATATTTTGATGAATAGTGAAAATACTAAATTTTAATTGAAACGTCTTTTTTAATAAAAAAATTCATAGTGTTAAATTATGAATTTGAAAGGTTTGGAAGAATAGTTAGATTATATTTATACCATTTATTACAATTTAAGTCATTATAAGTATTTTCTCATTTAAATTTTACATAAATACATCTCAATCTTTTGATAGTTTTTTATTTTTAAAACCCCGCTTTTTTTTGTTTTGACATCGGAAATTATTTTTAAATTAATTAATTGAGATTATTTGTTTTTTTTATTTGGTAAAATAGAATTAATTTTTGTATATGGAATATTAAAATTATCTAAGAGTGAATTTTTGGTATTTTCTTGAAAACATTAAATTTTTTACAAATAGTGAAAAACACAACGTTATTGTTTAAAACTAACTTTTTATTTAAATAATTATTTTTTATTTAAATTTACTTTTTAAGTAAAAATAGATATATAATACTTATATAAGTTCAATTTAATCCATTGGAGTAATTTTATAATATAATTAGATGTATAATTTTTTATTCAACTTTTTCCCATTTTTTACACACCTTTTAAGAGCATTTACCAATTTTCATAAAAATAAAATTTACCTCTTCTATGAGTTGAATTTAAAAAATCAGAGAGACACGGTTGGAATCAGTAAAAAAATTAGGTTTAATAAGATTAAAATAATTTTTGGTGAATTGTAAATTTTATTTTTATTTACCATGGACAAAAGTAAATTGTGTAATTAAGGGTAAAAATGGTATTATAATTACCCTAAAACATGTCCTAATTCTATTAGATAAGTGTAATTAGACCCAAAACAACCTTTGTAATGAAATATTATCCTTTTAGTTTCACTTGGATTATATTATAACATTTATTATTATTTTATATAAAGAAGAGTTAAAATTCATAAATTCAAAGTTTAATAACTGAACCACTTTTAATATAGGGATATACATAAGATAAATTCGAATATAAATATTCATTATAAAGATAAAAATATTTCCTACATCATGGTATTTTATTTATAATTTTTTAAGATTAAATAATTAAATTTACATATGAAACAATGATGATGAAGTAATTACCTTATTAATGAAAGAATCAAATAAATGGTATTATAAATATTAAAATAAATAAAATTTCAATGTTTTTATGACATAAAAGAATTTTCTTGGTGAATATGAAATGTTAGTATTGAATCAGTTTATCTAGTTAGAATTAATCAAGTTGTGACAACTTTCACAGAAACCAAATACCAAATAGTGTCAAAATTGACACAATTGAGTTTTTCAAACAAATATTATATTATATTATTATATAATATTCATAAAAATCTACAGTTCGGCCAACAGGATTAACTAATATTATATATGTCATTAATGAACCATTTGAGTTTCTATTATAATATTAGAATATGTTTATTAACCATATAGTGTTAGAATACAAGAAGACACAGTAAAAGTTAAATTGTTTAACTAAGAGCTAAATCTAAATGATCAGGTTCATATGGTGACCTAAACCTATCCAAAAACCTATTGGTTGAGTGGTTTTCGACTCATAACAACCATATCCTAGAAATAAATTATTTTGGTGCCATTATAAACCGAAAATTATTTTTTTATAAAATAATATTTCAAAATTTTCCTAATGTGACCCTCACCTCTCTTATAAAAGGGTACTTCCCCTTCTCTCTTAATCACGCCTACATAGCCATATTGCTCAGCCAAAACTACCAAAATATCATCCCAACTTCCCTAAAATCATCCTTTATTCCTTAATTTTATTCTAAAGCCTTCTTAAAGATCCCTTTTGATCAACTCAAAAGGAAACACCCGAAGAAGATGTAATAATTTCACCACCCTCTTTCAAATTATATTCTTCTTCCAATTCCTCTTTTTTTGTTGTTTCGATACCAAAATAATAAATCCAGTACCTCCTACATACTGTGTTGTTATTATAAATATTTTACAACCATTTTCTTTATACTATAAATCTTATAAATGACTAAGTCTCCATACGTGCGTACGTACGGCTTACCGTCTCAATGTGGTGGTGTAGTTTGTCATTCAAACACTTCATTTTTGGGATTGGTATAATAATGAGTATAAATTATGTAAATAATAAATAATAAATATTAATGATTCTATATATATGATATAACATCCAATTAAAAACAATTTCACCATCAATATAATGATATTGTCGCTGGTGCGTACGTAGGGATTACCGTCTCCACGATCTGATGAGGTTCATTTCTACATTCCCCATTCAATGATGAATATAAAAATATATATTATTAATAAGTATTTAATATATTACATATTAATTCTAATTAATATATATATGTGTGTGTGTGTGTGTGTGTCTGTACTTAAATATATCTTATTCACTTACTTCCATTCATTGCGATATGGAAATGGAAACAACATTTATGCATACATACAGCCTACTGTCTCCATAAATGATGTATTCCATTTTATATATCTATCTATTATACATATTAATATTCTATATATTTATGATACATAAATCATGTGTTATATTTCAGAAGAATGTAAATCATGATCTAAATTATATGATCAAGAATATCAAGTTAAAACACCTACGATAAAGAAAGTGATGATTACCTGAAATGTTAATTTATCATTGAAATCATTATTAAATTTGTAGTATAAAGTCATAAATGAATAATTTATGATATAATAAATATTAATTGGGTTATTTTATAACTTAATAACATACTGCGTTCATTATACAGGAGGTTAAACATACCCTCGACAAAAGGAAAGTGCAAGGAAAGGATTAATTTCACACTCTATTTATTACCTGAGGTTGTTTTTACATATGTATCTACTGGGACATATTTATTATCAATGTCTATGTTTAATAAAAGGGATTTCAAAGGGATTATTTTTAAGAGAATTTTTTTAGTAAAACAGAATTTTAAATGTTTTAAATATTTATTCTTCTAGGTCTTTCTGATTAATTTTCATGCTTTCAAATTTGTTTTAAGGATTTATTTATATATACATGAATGTTTTAAATTGTTAATTACTTTTAAAATATTAAATGTGGTATGGAACAATTTGATTCAAAAATATCTTTTAAATTACTTCCTTTATAAAAATGTGTCTTTTAAATGATTTCATGAAAATGGGATATTTCCCTCAATGATTTTTACTGATCATTTTCAACTATGTCAACATCCATTACAGAATATTATTTTTGATAGAGGTTTATATTTTATGATACAAATCTTCCATATTGAATTGAAGGTTTTTTTGGAACCATGGTCTTCTATGCATGATTTGGATTATGGTTTGTGTTTGTTGTCAATCCTTAGTGGAATTTCAGAATGTGTAACAGCAAAAAGATCATATAGTTCGAGCAAACAACAGTATTGAAAGTAGCGCCGTTTCGCAGTGTTTGCCAAATTTTTCGGCCTAAAAATCGACAAATGGAGAAAAGTGTTTTTGGAAAAGATACTTGTGCGCCGTGTACTTTAAGGAGAAGAAACTTGCGCGCCATATGTTTTTCAAGATCAGAACATGGGAAAATGGCAAAGAGATAAGGGTCGCGCATGTTTTGGGCTGGTCGGGCAAGTGACCTGCGCGCTGGGAAGAGACTTGCGCGCCAATTCCTAGGAGGATTGGAAACTTGCGCGTCTATTATTTTTCAAGATTATAACTTCAAAATATGGAAAAGGAAAGAAGGTCGCACAAGTTTTTGTGTGGTCGCGCAAGTGATTTGCGCAATAGAGGTTAGGGAGGATGAGCTGCGCGGTGGAACCTGCGCGACGAGGGAAGACTTGCGAGCCACCGCGTAGGGGGTCCAGTTTTCCTATAAATAGAGGACCACCCCTCCTCATTTGGAAAAAATTTCAAGACTTAGATATTTTTCGAGCTCTCGTCACGCAAGTGGTTGAGTCGCGCAAGTGGTTGTTGGGTCGTGCAAGTTGAGGTTGGGCGCCGATTGTTGGTTGCGCGACCAAGGAAATTGGGGAGTTAAAGACGCAACATTGCGCAAGTTTGGTGTTGAAGGTGGCAGTGTCGCGCAAGTAGTTTGGTGTCACCTGCGTGCCGACTTTGTACCGCGCAAGTGACCTGCATGCTAGGATTTAAACTTGTGCACCGGGCTTGGATAAGCGTGCCAGGGTTGTTAAAGTTCATCTATCCTTCTGAAGTTGCAAGAAAGCTGCAAGATCGCCTGATACCCTCAGCGTGAAGTGAGATTCATATTCTGGTAAGAATTGGACTTCAATAGAGCATCTACATTCAATGGAGGTTGCATTCTTATGCAATGATGAAGAGACCTTCACGTCTATAAACTAAGTGTTTCTTCACCAAGGGCAGTGAGCCAGGAGGAGTCAACGGGAGTGACTCGAGGGAAGCAGTGATCATTCCCTAAACCTTTGTAAAGGCAGTGAGCCTGGGACATAGTGACTGTGCCCGAACCTTTTTAATCCATAGCTAGTGAAGATTAGTGGAAATTGATATGACCGACAACTTGTCGGCGTATGCTCCTTGGACGTAGCCCTTAGTGGTGAACCAAGTAAAAAGTGTTGTGTCATCTATGTGCATGTGAATGTTTGCTTTCTGATCATATTCATCATACAGGTTCAACAAGTTCCTAACAACTTAGGAGCAAGATCCATCACATTAAAAGAAAAAAATTTCACCCTGATTCACCCCTCCCATCTCAGGGTGTCCCTGGGTCCTTCAAGTGGTATCAGAGGGAGGTTGCTGGTGTTGAATCTGTCCTTTTTCATCATGGAGAATGCAATCAATGTCAGGAGAGTCCCTCATTTCGATGGAAGTAATTTCTAGATCCAGAAGAATAGAATGAGATCTCATCTAAGATCTCTTGGAATGGAAGTTCATTTTTCTACTATTCAAGGAATACAAGTCACTGATCCAACAGGGCTGGCTATGGCTGAAACAGATAGGAAAATTCTTGATGTAGATGCTAAAGCACAAAATGTACTCACTACATCCCTTTCTGATCATATCTAACTAAAGGTGATGAATTTCACCTCATCAAAATCCATGTGGGATAAACTCGAGAATATTTATGAAGGAGATAGAAATTTGAAGGAGGCGAAGCTACAAGTGCTGCACAATCGGTTTGATGATCTGAAGATGCATCCAGATGAGAATGCAGACTCATTCTTCAATCTAATTACTGAAGTGGTTGGAGAAATTCGGGGTCTAGGAGAAGAAATCAATGACATTGATATTGTAATGAAAATATTAAGAAGACTTCCACCTCTATACAATGCAAAGGTGTCATCTCTTTAGGAAAGAGATCTTTCCAAGCTTTCTCTGGATGATCTACTGAGCAGCTTGGTAGCATATGAAATGATAGTCAAACCAGAAGATGCTACGACTCATGTGAGTAAGGAAATGGATTTCAAGGCCATCTATAAATTGAAAATCTCAAAATATAGTATTGGTGAAGATGATGAAGAAAAATAAATTCTTTCTCTCACTGCAAAGAAGTTCCAGAAGGGAAATGGGAAATTCAAAGGGAAGTTACCTCTCACATGTTTTGGTTGTGGAAAAGTTGGTCACATTGCCTCTCAGTGCACAAGAAAGATCAATGAAGATGATAGTGAAGATGAAAGCTTCAAGAAGCCTCAGAGAAGGTTCTTAAAAAAGGGAAACTTCAAATCTAGAAAGAAAATGCAAAGGAAGAGTTTTGTCTGTGAAGAGGAAGAAGATGATAATGAATTCTATGATGAAGAAGAACCATAATTAAAAACTGAGAACCATGCTTCCATGATGGATACTGTTGAAAAGTCAGAAGATAATGGTGGAGAAAAACAACTAAGAACTTGTGTAGATCCCGAGATGAAACATAAGGATGCAGTTAATAAGATTAAGACTAAATGTAAGAGTTTCAATAAGTGGAAATCAATTGTAGAAGAATCAACTGAATACATTGATCAACTTGAAGCTGAAATTGAACGACTTGATGAATTTGTGAATCTACAGTCTAAAATAATTGAAAGAAATGATGATGTAGTGGATCTGAAGCTGAGAATTGAAGAGCAGGCAAAGGTCATCAATGGCCTCACCTCCAAACTAGATGAAAAATCCAAGACTACTGAGGGTCTTGAGGAGGAATTTGTTACTCAAATGAGTAAACTGGAGACTAAATCAATTCCAAAAGAATCAAGGAAGAAAATACAGTTTGGAAGATTCTCAGATGCAGAATTACTAGCAAGAGACAAGTGTGGTTCAGATGGGGTTGGAAAAATCTTGAGTGATCAAAGACCTGCTTGCATGGGAAGGATTGGAATTGGCTGTGATGCTGAGACATCAACTGGTGGAAGTGAAAAGATCGAAAATAAAGATAAGATGAAAGTTGAACATTTTGAAACATTGCCTAAAGTGCTGAAAAAGGAACCCTCCATTCAATCTAAAAGGATAACTGAAAGTTATCCTCAAACATTCAGAAATGATAGAATGTCTAACTATTCTGCCAAGGAAGATGGTAAAAGGATAAATCCAAGTGATAAGACATTTACACTCGTGAAGTGTCTGTTCGGTGGCTATCTGGTCCATACCATGTCTTATTGCGAAGAGGAAAGAATCTATCTAAATGGATAAGATATAGAAGTTCAACAAAGGAGAACAAATTCATATCCTAATTATTATAGAAGAAACAATTTCTATGGATATTGTTATCGTTGTTCTAACTTTGGTCATAAGGCTGCTAATTGTAGGAAGACAAGGGACATGGACACCTCATACCGATGTTCAAGACAAGTCAAGTCTCGACCGCAAGATAGTGTTGCTCTCTCAAACAGGTTCTCTCCTCTCAAAGAATATTTCGACTACGATGAACCTGGGTATGTGGAAGAGATAATTGAAAGGCCATCAGTACTATATACTCAATCCAATGTCTCATGTAATTAAAGGAAGAATATTGAGAAATCCAACCTTGCAGAGGGGGACCTCAAAGCTACAAAGAACAACAGTACCTGGATTCTAGATAGTGGTTGTTCATCTCACATGACAGGTAATGTCATCCTGTTAACGGATATCAAAAGGAAGGTTGATGGTACAGTACGATTTGGTAATGATGAAGATCTAAAAATCAAAGGGAGTGGAAGTACAGAATTAGCTAATAGAGAACTAAAGAAGACTGAAGTTCTTTACATAGATGGCCTACATCATAATCTCCTCAGCATGAGTCAAATCTGTGACTCGGGACTTATAGTTACTTTTAATCAAAAAGGCTGCACTATCAAGGGAAAGATATGAAATTCACTTATAAAGGGATGTAGAACAGAAGTCAACTTGTATCAGGTTGATAGTGAAGAAAATGTCTGTTACACGACTATTGAAGAGGAAGACAATTTGTGGCATCGGAGACTGGGACACATCAATCAACAAGACATGGAGAAAATATCAAAAATGAGAATTTTCATGGACATTCCCAACCTAAAGCGTGAACGTGAAAAATCTTGTGATGCTTGCATTCGTGGGAAGCTGGTCTGCAGTTCATATCGGCTAAAGAAGAAAAGGGCATCTCACCTTCTTGATCTGATTCATACAGATGTATGTGGGATGATAAATGTTGTCGAAACTCAGGGAGAAAGGTAATTTGTCCTTTTCATAGATGATTACAGTAGAATGGCATGTGTGATGGTCATTCATAGGAAACGACAAGTCCTTGACTGCATGAAAACATATCGGAGAATTAGCGAGAATGATACTGGACGGACAATCAAAGTGTTGCGATCTGACAATGGAGGAGAATACACATCCATTGAATTTGAAAATTATCTGGAGAAGCATGGGATACAACATGAGGTAGCTGCTGTGAGAACTCCTCAAAAAAATGGAGTTGTTGAACATAGGAATCGACAGGTGAACAACATGGCACGAACTATGCTGATTGAGAGTCGTATTCCATGACATTACTGGAAAGAGGTTGTTCAGGCTGTAGTGTACATTTAGAATCGAACAGGGCTTTATATGCGTGAGACGAAGACACCACATGAATTGTGTCATGGACGGAATCCTTCTTTAAAATACTTTCGTGTCTTTGGAAGTAAATGATTCATCAGGAACAAAGAAGGAAATCAAGGGAAATATGGAGACAATGCAGATGAAGGAATTTTCCTTGGTTACTCAATGAACAGTAAAGCCTACAAATGTTTCAACAAGTGTTTAGGAAGGATTGTGTAAAGCAGTGATATTAAGATAATTGAAGAGAAAAGCACAAATTCTTAAAGGACGTCATATTATGATGTGATAGAAAGTCAGGAAGAAAGTGAACGTGAAGGAAATACAAATGAAGAAATAGAGTAAGTTGTTCAAAACACTCAGTAGTCACATCATGATGTTGACTCAGAAGAAGAATCTGAAGAAGAAACTGTGGCTGAAGAAAATGATACTAAACCTCGTTGGAGAAATTGAAGAGCTGAGATTGATCCATCCAACATAATTGGTGACAAGAGTGCAACCACTCAAACAAGAAGGATGAGGAATAACACACAATCTGCATTTTTATCAGTTGTAGAGACATCCTTATTCAAAGAAGCTACAAATGATGAATCTTGGGTGAAAGCTATGAATGATGAATTAGATAAGATTGACAAGAATCAGACATGGGATCTTGTCCAGAGACTCGAAGGTCACAATGTGATTGGTACCAAATGGATCTTCAAAAATAAGTTTGATGAGCATGGAAGTGTCATCAGAAATAAGGCATGACTGGTATGTAAAGGATACTCCCAGATTGAAGGCATTGATGTTGATGAATCCTTTTCTCTAGTGGCTAGACTGGAGTCAATCAGGCTCTTCCTGGACATGGAACTCCAAAGAGGATATAATGTATATCAAATGGATGTCAAGACAACATTCTTGAATGGTGTACTCGAAGAAGAAGTCTACATTGAACAACCAGTGGGCTTTGTTTTGGGTACTGATGAAACAAAGGTCTGCAAACTGAAGAAAGATCTATATGGTTTGAAGCAGGCACCACGGGCGTGGTACTCATGGTTGGATTCATATCTCAAGAAGCTGGAATTAAAATGAGGAGGAGTTGATCACAATCTCTATGTGAAGAATTCTCCAAAAGATCAATTCATGGTTCTAGTCTACGTTGATGATATCATATTTGGTGGCAGCAGGAAAAATCAATGGACAAATTTTCCAACCACATGAAATCATATTTTGAAATGTCTATGATTGGGGACCTCACTTATTTCTTGGGGCTGTAGGTGATTCAAAAGAAGGAATACACTTTTATTTCTCAGGAAAAATATGCAAGAGAGTTGCTGAAGAAGTTTAATATGCAAGATTCAAAACCAATGTCAACTCTGATTGTAGTTGGAACTAAACTTGGAAAGCATGAGGATGGGGACTCTGTTGATCCCACCATGTACAGGAGGATCATTGGGAGCCTACTGTACCTGACAGCGACATGGCCAGATATTGTCTTTGCCACATGCCTTGCGGCCCGCTTTCAGAGTAATCCAAATGAGGAACATACGGAGGTAGTAAAATGAATCATGAGGTACATTCAAGGTACACATAAATTCGGGTAATTTTTTGCTGCAGGCAGGGACAGTGAATTATCTGCATTTTCTGATGCTGACTGGGCTGGTGATGTAGTAGACAGAAAGTCCACTAGTGGTGGAGCCGTCTATATTGGGCAGAAATATGTTGGCTGGTTGAGTAAGAAACAATAAAGTACTTCTCTCAGTACTTATGAAGCTGAGTATATCTCTTTCACAAAAGCATGCACTCAACTACTATGGATGAAGAAACAATTGATAGATATTGGTGATGAGGTAAAGCAACCAATGGTAATTTACTATGATAACAAGAACGCAATTGATCTTACGAAGAATCCTGTTCAGCATTCCCATACGAAACATATTGAAATCAGGTATCACATTATCAAAGAAAATGTTGAACATGGGGTGATTAGAATGGATCATGTGGGAACTGATGAACAAGTGGCAAACATCCTAACCAAGCCATTGTCAGTGGTTGTGTTTGAGAAGCATCGGTTGAGCCTTGGTGTTCATCCACCTCCCAGTTCATAAGGAGGTTATGCATTACCCCTCCCCCCGATTATGATAACTGTTTTTTTCTATTTATGGATGTGATGCAAGTTTGTGGGGGAGATACTATCCAAGGGGAGTATGGTTTGAGATGAACATTGAACAAACTACTAGGCTTTGGGTTTATTGTCAATGGGGGAGAAAGGAATAAATTCAGGCATGCTCAGACTTGTAATACTCCTGTGACACAATGCGAATTCAGTGTCAGTGATAGGTTGAGAAGGATAAAAAGGAATTCATCAATCATGTAATGATTCTTGGGAATCATTGAGAATTCGAAAACACTGGAACCCAATTCAAGCTTCCTCTCTTGTTTTCTACACTGATAATTTCTCACGTAGACTTAGAGTGTTGGCTGAACTGATTCTTGCGTTTTTGGTTTGCACATGGATGGAGATCTATTGAATTTATTTTCTGATTGCCAACAAACCCAAAGGGGGAGATTGTTGGAACCATGGTCTTCTATGCATGATTTGGAGTATGGTTTGTGTTTGTTGTCAATCCTCAGTGGAAGTTCAGAATGTGTAACAGCAAAGAGATCATACAGTTTAAGCAGACAACAGTATTGATAGTGGCGTTGTTTCCCAGTGTTTGCCAAATTTTTGGGCCTAAAAATAGACAAATGGAGAAAATTGTTTTTGGAAAATAGACTTGCGCGCCGTGTACATGAAGGAGAGGAAACTTGTGCACCATATGTTTTTCAAGATCAGAACATGGGAAAATGGCAAAGGGATAAGGGTCGCGCAAGTTTTGGGCTGGTCGCGCAAGTGACATTTGCGCCGTGAAGAGACTTGCGCGCCAATGCCTAGGAGGATTGGAAACTTGTGAGTCTATTATTTTTCAAGATTATTACTTCAAAATATCGAAAAGGAAAGTAGGTTTCACAAGTTTTTGTGTGGTCGTGCAAGTGATTTGCGCAATAGAGGCTAGGGAGGATCAGCTGCGCGGCGAAACCTGCGCGCCGAGGGAAGACTTGCGCGCCACCGGGCAGGGGGTCCAGTTTGCCTATAACTAGAGGACCACCCCTCCTCATTTGGAACAAAGTTCAAGACTTAGAGATTTATCGAGCTCTCTTCGCGCAAGTGGTTGTGTCACGCAAGTGGTTGTTGGGTCGCACACGTTGAGGTTGTGCGCCGATTGTTGGTTGCAGGACCAAGGCAGTTGGGGAGTTAAAGACGCAACGTCACGCAAGTTTGGTGTTGAAGGAGGCAATGTCGCGCAAGTATTTTGGTGTCACCTGCACGCCGAATTTGTACCGTGCAAGTGACTTGTGCACCAGGATTGAAACTTGTGCGCCGAGCTTGGATAAGTGTGCCAGGGTTGTTAAAGTTCATCTATCCTTCTGAAGTTGCACGAAAGCTGGAAGATCTCCCGGTACCCTTAGTGCGAAGTGAGATTCATCTTCTGGTAATAATTGGACTTCAATAGAGAATCTAAATGCAATGGAGGATGCATTCTTATATAATCATGAAGAGAGCTTCACGTCTATAAACTGAGTGTGTCTTCACCAAGGGCAGTGAGCTAGGGGGAGTCAACAGGAGTGACCCGAGAGAAGCAATGAGCTTTCCCTAAACCTTTGTAAAGGAAATGAGCCTAGGCAGAGTGACTGTGCCCAAACCTTTGTAATCCAAAGCTAGTAAAGATTAGTGGAATTTGGTACGACCGATAACTTGTCGGCGTATGCTCCTTGGACGTAGCCCTTGGTGGTGAACCAAGTAAAAATTGTTGTGTCATCTCTATGCATGTGAATGTTTGCTTTCTGATCATATTCATCATGCAGGTTCAACATGTTCCTACCAACATGGGAGCAAGATCCATCACATTAAAAGAAAAAAAATTCACCCTGATTCACCCCTCCCCTCTCAGGGTGTCCTTGGGTCTTTCAGGTTTTGTGATATATTTGAATGTGGATATGTTATTTTTATACCATTCATGGTTTAGGGTTAATGTATTGACATTTCGTATGCTAGTTTTAATATGAATGTTTATGTTATGTTTCATCCTTTTCATATAAAGAATTTATTGGACATAGAAAGTGATGGGTAGAGCCTTCTATAGCCCCTCGGTACATCGTTAGGTCTCATGAGACAATTAGACGTGGAATTGGTTGAGACCTTTCTCGGTTTTGATATATGGTTTTGGCCGAGACCTTAATCATTTATAGACGTCTTGGTTGAGGCCTTGACAAAATGATTCATAATGCCCCGCATTATACATTCCCTCATTATGAAAATATTATTTATGGTTCATTTGTTTATTAGACAAGTAGAATAACCATTACTATGTTTTATTTTGGCATTATTTTCTCATCTGATGTTCCTTCCATAAAGTGTACATGTTTATTATTTGTAAAGGCTTGTGTTTTAAATTATTTTCCATGGTTAATGTTTATGTTATCTTTCGCTATATTGCTTACCCTTAATGAGTTTTTGATCTCAACACTTTCTTGTGTTTTATTTTCCCAGGATTCTATGAAGTGTATTATGATTAATAATCAGGGTTATTCCAGGGGATTAATGGAATTCTAAAATGATCATTTATGTTGTGTTTTATTTTCTAATGTCTAATATAATGTTCATATATGTAATCTATTTTCCAAGACTGCTGCAACCAAAGCCATTTTTTAAATTTTCAAAAAAATCCAGTTTAAGGGTAATCGGTAACCATAAAATGTATTAAAATAATGCACTGACTCTGGGCTTTAGGGGTCATGGAATTACATGAAATATTTATTTTACTTCTATATAATATTAATTTAACAATGTCTTAGGATATCTATCACATGCAAATTTTTCCTATATGTTCCTCATTGGGATGAGAACCCTAATATTCTATGATGATATCTCTCATATAAATTTCTAAAGAAAAATTATATTTTATGATGAATAACATAATATGTCTTATTTCAAGTGATAGTAATCATAAGTGGATGAGAACTAATATATTGATGATTTCACTTGGAAATCTCCAACGTAACACCCTGAGATTTTAAAAGAATGCTAAATTCTTGAACGTATACAACACGGAACACTGATCCTTAATAAACCCCAACATATTTTTATTTACATATAGACATTATTACAAAGTGATTAATTAGGTAGGTATGTAACGCCCCGACCCCAGCTACCCAGAGTCGGTGCATTACTTCGTAACATTGGCATGATCACCAAAGATCAAGTCTCGAAAGACCGATTAGTTTAGTAGCCTTGGAAACACTAGATACATTCATAAATGTTACATTACATCACAAAGTGAAAAACTATAATAACATAGTCTCCATAGTCCACACTTCTATCCTCATCGGACTATCCCTGCAGGTCATTCATAAAATACTTCCTCACATCCTAGAAAATATTAAAACATTGAAAGGGGTGAGCTCAGATGCTCAGTAAGGATAACAATATAGCGAAAGCTTTCATAAATAAACATTAACATTTAAGGCAATGTATAACTAAAACAAAAGCCTCTTAAACTTGAACTTTAGCATAATATGGCAAAAGTAAACTGAAATAATGCCATTTACTTACTCTCATGGATATTCTACTAGTCGAATAATCACATGAAATATCAATAACCACTTTCATAATGAGGGAATGTATAATGCCAGACATTCTGAAACATTTTGTCAAGGCCTCGGCCAAGACGTCTAAAATGATTAAGGCCTCGGCCAAAACCATAAATCAAATTGGGATAGGGCCTCGTCCAATTCCACGTCTAGTTGTCTCATGAGACCTACCGATGCATCGAGGAGCTATAGCGGGCTCCACCCGTCACTTATTAAGTCCAATACATTTCTCATATGAATAGGTTTAAACATAACATAAGTATTCGTATTAAAACTAGCATATGAAATGTCAACAGTTTCTCCATAAACTATGGATGGTATGAAAATAACACATCCACAGTCAAATGTTTCACAAAATGCTCAATGGAAGTTTTGTGTCATAAATCAATTTCAAATAAACTTAAAACCCATCAAAGGATGTTGACATGGATGAAATCAAAGCTATTTGAGAGAAATATCTCTCTTTTTTGAAATCATTTAAAAGTCCCATAATAATACATTTACATTGAAAATATTATTATAAGCTTGTAAGGGAAGCTTCGACTAAGTTATAATGGCGGAAAATAGCCGCACCCGCTGTATAAGTTTAAAAAAAACATTCTTACCTTAAATTTGTCAAAAAGGTCAAAAAGTACATTGTTTGGAAAACGACGGTAAGATTCCTTTCAAAAACTTATAAGGGTATAAATGAATTTAACCCATTTTCCATTTAATAGTCAAAATGTTTTGAAAGACATTTTTAAGAAACATGGATGTGGATTATAACGAGGTCCCGGTAGATAATTATGTATAAACAACCTTGGATAATGAAGAGGTTGTGAAGTAAACCATTACCTTGTACTTTTCCTTGGTTGGGGTAGGTTAACCTCCTGTATAATGGTGAAATAATTGTTATTAAATTATACAAGAATCATATACATTCATATGATATCATATATGATTTTTTAACATTGCTTTGTTAACAATATCTTAGATTTATCGTTGTTTCGGGTGTTAACTTACTTGTTTTATTTTATATGTTTTGTTACGTAAGTCGTGTTTTTCATGGATAGGTTGTATATTATTCATATCTAGAATGATATCATGTCCTTAAACATTATGTTTAAATCATCAAATGATAATTATACTTGAATGGATACGACGGAGAATGAATCTCATCGCGTTCGTGGAGACGGTAGTCCGTACGTACGCACGAGCGACAATATCATTATTTTGATATTAAAATAATATATAATTGGATAGTATATCATATATACAGAATCATTATCATGTTATATTTATTATTTACATGAATTACATATCATTTTTATACCCATCTAAATAATAATAAATTGAATAACAATTACACCACGACATGGAGACGGTAAGCCGTACGTACGCACGTATGGTGACATGTCATTCAAATGATGGGTAGAATACTGAATATGGTTGTTCCATATTTATAATAACATCACAGTATATATAAGATACTGGATTTATAATTTTAGAATTGAAATAATGAACAAAGAGGGAGTGGAATAAGAAAGAAACTTGAAAGAGGGTGATGAAAACGTTACCTCTTCTTCGGGTTCTTCCTTTTGATTTGATCAAAAGGACTCTTTAGGAAGGATTTATGACTAAAGTAAAGCTTCTAGGATGAAGGGAGAGTATTTGGGAGAGTATTTGGGAAGAGTTTGGCCGAACCAAAAGGCTTGAAAGTGTGAATAAGGTGGTAGAGGTGGGGGCCTTTTATAAGAGGAGAGGAGGGGCTCTTTTGGAAAGATTGAAATGTTACATTATTACACAATGCTTTTCGGATTATAAAGGTCACACACTTATATAATTCGTGGATAAAGTGATAAGGGTTCGAAATCTACCCATCCAATAGTCTTTGGACAAGTTTAAGCTTTGGATTTTACATTATCTTTTCATTTTATTAAAATCGTTAAATAACGAGGTCATCGCTGCATCATAATGATGTCATAAATAATTTAATTTATTTAATGTCTAAAAATTATAAAAAAAATACTATGATGTAGTAAATCTTTTTATATTTCTAATGAATATTTATAGTCAAAATTTGGACTTGTGTAACCCCACTTAAAATCTGTTTTAGTAAAACAACTCATGTTTGTGTCAATTTAATTTTAACATTAAATAAATATATATTATTGTCATTTTCCAACCAAAGTGGCTCCATGGGGTCCCCAAGTTGACCCATGTGTTGTCTTGGTCGGCCATGACTCATCCAATAGGAGTAGGACAAGTGTCATGCTCATCTCATATTATGAAAACATTATTTTTACCTTAAACTACACTAATTACCTCTAATCGCAATTAAGAACTTAAAAGTTACTATTCACCAAAAAATTATTTTAATCTCATTGAACCACATTTTACTTCTTAATGACAACCATTTATGTCGGATTTTTGAAAATCAAATCACAGAAGTGGTAATATTTCATTTAAACGAAAAATCAGTTATTTAACTACCACTTAGTGGTTTCACTATTCATCAAAAATTGAAGTTTTTCAGAATAATGCCAAAATTTTACCCTAAGCTATAATTGATATTCCGAATTCAAAAATGATGTCTATTTTACAAAATTCCAAACATATAGGTTGCATTAATTAATTTTATAATTAATTCCCGCTGTCACAACAAATAGCGTGTTTTTAAGAAACAATTTATATCAAAAGATTGGCAATTGTTTATGTCCAATTTCAATGTTAAATTAATTATAATGAACACCATTGGATAAAATGGTAAAAATATATTATAATTATACTTTAAAACCACTAAATAGTATAATTTATCACTATAAATTATTTTGATTAAAAAATTTGTGTTTAAGTAATTTTCACTATTCATAAAAAAATTAGAAGTTCTCAGAAAAATACCAAAAATTCAATATAGGCTAATTTCTATATTACAAATCCAAAAATGAAGTCAATTTTGAAATATAAAATTTCTATAATTTTAAAAAGTGGTTATTACTATTCATAACGGCTACTTTGATTAGTCGCGGTGTTTTAGAACTCGAAGTTGCGTACAATGCAAGCTATTGCATTATTGAATGAGAAGCGTATCATGGAAGCTCAGGGTGTTACAAGGTATGAAAATTATTAACTAAATTAAATATAAATATAAAAATTTCATACACATAAAAATTCATTCGTTAATTCTTATTAAATAATAACTGAATTTTCCTTATTTTTATCTTATCCTTCATAAATATGTTTTTTTAATATTACTTTTTTGTGAGAAAAAATAATATATTTAATAAATATAATTTTTAAAAATAATATTTTGTAAAAAATATACCAATTTTATATCATTATATAAAAATTATTTTTCAATTAATGTTTTTTTATTTCTTTAAATTATTTATTTTCCAGCGAATGTTGAAAAATATCATTTTTTATTGAAACATTATTTTTATTCCAGCCATTGAAAAGGTCAGTTTTATTTTAGAAATGTTTAATTGTAAAAAATTAGTTATATTATATTATAAATAATCAAATTAAAATAATATTAATAGATTTCCAAATTAAATTAAGAATGAAAATATTTTTATTATTAAAAGGACAATTTTTTTCTGGAAAATTGATTTTCATTGAGTTTTTCATTTTTTCAATAAATTAATTTATCAAACTTATTGAAATTAAATTTATATAATGGATATAATATTTGGAATTAGGAGTTCCTAATTTATTAAATAGATTCCTTTTTTTTTCATTTTGAATAGTAACCACATTAAGTTTTGTTACCACGGTAAAGGGTAAATCAATTAATTAACATAAAAAATAAAATCATGAGTACTAAAAAATAATTCTTTCACATGTATATCATTAATTATATGACATCATATAATCAATAATTAACCAATATTCTATTATATGAACTTTTTCATGTTAGGATTAGATTATGACCTTTGTAATATTTTATGTAATAAAAAAATATCAAACTCAAGTTTTTAATAACTATAATATTTTTTACATAGGCATAACTAGAGAATATGTTTAGTTATAAATTCTATTTTAAAAACTAAATTACTTAACATGATCATTATAATTTATATTTTTATTTTTTTATTTATAAATAATTACCGTATACTCTGACAAAACACAAACATAGTAATTATTTAATTAATGAAAAATTATATTAAAATCATTAGACCACATATAATATATAATATTTGTTTTTTTCAACGAATAATATATATATATATATATGAAATATTATAGAGTTTCTAATATACTATATTATAACATCCTCTTATTTTGGGTATTTTTAAATTCAAATTAAACGAATAGTGTCAAAATTGACAATAATAATATTATATCAAAATAATTTTCTGAAACATTATTTAAAATTAATAAATATAATATCATAGGAAATGTTAACTGATTTTTTTAACACATAATATATGGTTTCATATAATCCACTTTTCTATTTTGATAAATTTTATTGACCCTTTGTGATTAAAATCTTAGTTACCACAATTATGGTCAAAAAAGATTAATCGTGGAGTAATAGAAAATATAATGAGTAAAATGATATCAAAACATGTCTAAAATTTATTGGATAATATTATTTCAATAATATACACTTTTTATTGAATTCCAGATCATTTGGAATAATTTATCTCTATAATAGTCTTATTATATCTTATTTTTTGACAAAATTCTAGAAGTTAAATTCACTTTAATTATAAAAGGGATCCTCCTCCACTTATTTTAACCACATTGAGAAATATATCATGTTTAAAACCTTATTAGTACAACTATAAACAGCCTAATCCATGTTTTTTTAAGTTTTTTCCCTTCCTAAATATCAACCCTATGTTCTTTAAGAAGAGATCTAAAGGGAGTCCCCCGAAGAATATGCAATCTCCTTACTCATAATCATTAAATATATTTCTTCATCTACACCATAAAAATGTATTGAAATTATAATTATATGGTAAAATAATTATATGAAATATACTGAAATGTTATCATGACCCCGAAACCTCCATTATCCATACTATTTTATATCAAATGATATGTGAATGTATCGCTCATGCAAACATGCAACTTACCATCTCCATATAGCAATACATGTATTTGTTTTCATCCCCATCTTTTATACATGGGTATTTTTATGGGGTTGAGGTTTATTTATAATATATTTAAAATAATTTACTTTTTAATGATAATATCATGTCTACCTTCTTACATACAACGCTTGGGGAAATTATAACATCCCTCATCCGTACACGTGGACTACCACGTCTCCAAAGCGATGTGATTGATTTCTCATTAATATTTTAGTTTAATGGTCAATTGGATGGGTTTGAAAAATAATATGATTTATATTACATAATAATTTTTCTATAAAGGTTAATTATTATTTTTCATTCCTCGTTTCATCTGTTGAATTGTTAAAATAAAGTTCTTGCGTATATACGACCAACAGGAACCATTAAAGCTGTAATTCATTTTTATATATAACAATAATGGATTACTATAAAATAATATATAACGAAAATATATTATATTTCAATAATCATTAATATTGTAAAGATTATGAAATCATAAATGTATTATAAGTATTGAAACTACAAAACCAAAACATACATGAAGAAAAAAGTAGTTATTACAAAAATCAGTGCCATCAAGAAAAAAATTATGAATAATAGGTGATAAAATATTATAATTAACACATATAGGGTTTGATATATTGTACTAATATGGTTGAATACATTTATAATTGTTGTACTCCTCATGTATTAATCATGTTTTAATGATCACAAATTTCAATCATAATTGCACATCTTGTTAATGATCTCAAATATTAATAAAATTTGTTATTCATGATCACAAATCTCATTATGATTTACCAATCTTAGTAATAATTAAAAATATTATTCATGATCACAATTATCATTATGATTTACCAATCTTAGTAATAATTAAATATCTTATCAATCCTCTATATTTATGTTTCATGTTCACTTACCTTATAATGGTTAAGATTAATTCATATTATGCATATTATTGTCTAAGTTTGAATATATTTATTTTTCTAAGTATCCAGACATCGTGAAGGACACACCATGAGAAATACACCGTGAAGATGAAACCGTGACCCAGACACCATGAAGGACACACTGTGAGTCATACACCATGACCTCGACACACCGTGAGTCAAACACCTTGACCTCGACACACTGTGAGTCAGACACCGTGACCTCAACACACCATAACCCAGACACCATGATGGACGTACCTTGAAGGAGACACCGGTTCAAGGAGACACCATTTGAATAACTACTGTGACACCGTTTCTTAACCTTTTTTTCAATATTATTTAAATTTTGCTAACGGTCATATTTGATGTTTTTAGTGTAATTAATGTTATTTAATGATAGTTGTTGCATGTCAGGAAACTGTACCTCGTACCTATGAAAAGGTAATCATTCTTCTTGTCGGAGCTCATGGAATATAAGGAAGATTGATCTGTAGTAATGAAATACATAAGAACATACATACATGAAACATCTCAAGAAACACAAGTGCTCTATGCTGAACAGAAGAGAAATCCTGAGCACTGAAGAACACATTTCAATATCTTCAAAGAAATCTCATGTGTTTAATCCAAAACAACTGAAGAACACGTGATGAATCAAGAGAATTTCTTCACATGTGAAAGACACCATGCTGAACCACAACACTCTGTTTTTACACACAAGACCAGATAAGTACTCAGAATCATTCCTGCCTAATCCAAGGAGTCCAGAGCTGCACTTCCAATCACTAGAGATTTCTACACTTTCATATACTCTCTCTAAGTGATTTCTTTATTTACATTTTCGAGTAGTGTGTGTACTCTGTATATATTACACACACACTATCTCCATCACTGAACTGAAGGATACTAAATCCCCATTCCAAACTTTCTTCACCTTCTTGTGTCCCACTGAGGATAGTGGTTGATGTCATGTAGGACCTGGATAGACTGTGTGTTGTTGTCTTATTTTTCCCACAAAGAACAGTGGTAGAGGTCCCTACGTGACATGGACAGTTTCTGAACTATTGTTAACCCCGATCCAGGGTGTGGAACAAATTTATATATAAATTTTAGAGGACTAAGTCTTGGCTTGAGACTGAACCTCTTGGTTATATCTACTGTGAATTATATTTCATGTTTAAAGTATACAATATATAATTTATATTCCACTTCTATTACTTTGAATTATAGAACTATTTTAAAGTTACTTTGATAATTAATCTATAAAGTGTTTATAATTATTGTAAATAATTATATTAGTTTCAAAATCTAATTTAATCTTATGATTAATTTAACTGAGGCCTAATCAATCTTTTGAGAACCTAATTGAACTTTTACAGTTTTACAAATTCACTACAGTTTAACTTGTTTTACAAATTGGGGAGTTTTATAGAAATAATTTTTAACTAAAATTTTAATTGGAACTCAATTCACCCCCCCCCCCACTTGAGTGTCCACTCCGACCAACATTTGTTATCAGAGGATTGTTTTTGTCAAAGTATTTCAACATACTTTGTTTTTCAACTGTGATTGTAGTTTCATCTTAATAGATCTTAAATTTCTATTAGTTCTAAATTTTATCTCTTTAAATATATTTTCTAAAATCTAGCTATGGATAATAGACTAGAAGTTGCTATTACTAAGAGGACACCTTTCATCAATGGTACCAACTATGCCCAGTGGAAACTCAAAATGAAAATTCATTTAGAAAGTATGTGTTTTGATATTTGGACTCCTATAGAGTCTCAATATAAAATTCCAGAAACATAAAGAACTACTTGGGATGAACCTACTAAACTAGATTACAATAATAATTGTAAAGCTATGAATGCTTTGTATTGTGCATTAGGAGATGAGGAATTAAATAGAATATCTACCTATAAAATAGCTTATGAAATATGGGATACTTTAGGTGTTTCTCATGAGGGAACAACCAATGTTAAAGAAATGAGATTAAATACTTATACTATTAAATATGATAATTTTAAGATGAGACCTGATGAACCCATTTCTAACATGTACCTCAGGTTTAATGAGATTTTCAACACAATGATCTCACTTGGAAAGGTTGTTCCAACAAAGTTACAAATTATGAGAATATTGAGATGTCTACCAGACAGATGGAGAGGCACTTCTATTTCAATCAGAGAATCACGTGACATTGCAGCTCTGCCTATTAAAGAACTATTTGGTAAGCTTATGATGTATGAGGAAGAACTCATGATGAATTAGGAGAAAGATGATGAACCTAAAAGGAATTCAATATCCTTTAAAAAACTGCTTCAAAGAGAAAGTACAAAGACAAAGTTAAAATACAAACTAAAAGTCCAACAAGTGAAGATTCAGACTCTGACAGTGATGCTTAAATGGCATAGATAGCCAAGAGGTTTAAGAAATTATATAGGAAGAAGAAACTCTTCATAAAATAAAACTACAAAGGTAAATATGACAACAATGGTCACTGGAAAACAGATTGGAAAAATACAAATAAAAGTGATGAAGTAGTCTGCTATGAATGCAAAAGAAAAGGTCACATAAAATTTGATTGTCCAAAACTGACGTTTAAAAAGAAACATGACTACAAGGACAATAACTACAAGAAATCTATGAAATATACCTAGAGTGCTTCAGAATACAACACAAGTGTATATGAAGTTTCTGATTCTAAAAAGAATCGTGCCAACATGTGTTTCATGGCCAACACATCTGAGGTAACCTTAGATACTCCTATTTTAAATTCCAATTATTCTGGAGTTGATGCTAAATATGATTCTGATTCTGAAGTCATGACTAAAGTTGAATTATCTGAATACTGTAACATTCTGGAAGAAACATGCAATGAACTTAAGGAAAAATATAAGCCATTAAAGAAACAGCATGCTCTCACTGCTACTATTAAATCCTCCCTTGATATAGAAAATGAAAAGAATGCTCAACTGTTGAAGGAAAATACTGAATTAAAAATGTCTAATGAGAAACTTAGAACAGACTTAGAAAATTTACCAAAGGGAAAAGATAAACATACTCAAATTTTAGGTAAAGAAGTTGCACCAAATTATACTACTGGATTTGGATACCAACCTGGACAGAGACAGTTTACCAAAACTAGACTTATTCCTAAATCTGTACAAAATTCTGCTTGTTTCAGTTCTGGAAATTTATATGCTTCAGCTAGTTACTCACATAGTAATAGATCAAATAGAGTTTAACTTTCAACATATGTTGAATCTACTCACAATATGAGACCCATAAGACAAATTTGTGTACATAAAGCTTTACTTGCTAACCTGTCTGGACCCTAGAGAATCTGGGTACCAAAATCATATTCCATCTACAACTGTTTTGTAGGAAACCTGATAGAAGATTTCCCATAAGAAGATATGGTACTTGGAAAGTGGATGTTCAAGGCATATGACTGGGGATTACTCATGCTTCAAGAGCCTAATCAAGATAGATGGAGGCCATGTCACCTTTGGTGACAATTCTAAAGTAAAGATCATCGTCCTAGGCCAAATTGGTAACACTAACTCAGTTTTAATTTCTAAAGTTTTATTTGTTGATGAGATAAAATATAACTTGTAAAGTATATCTCAATTATGTGATGATGGCTTTAATGTTAAATTTGAAAATTATTCTTGTAATATTTTTAATTCTGAGAATTTTTTAATATTTTATGCTTTGAGAAATGAAAATGTTTATGTAGTTGATTTAAATTCTTCAGCTAAACAAAGCATTACTTGCTTAAATGATTTTCATAAAGAATTTTGGATTTGTTATAGAATATTAAGACACTTTAATATACATTCACTTAGAAAACTGACTAGGAAGAACTTATTTAGAGACTTACCCAAACTTGAGTTTCCAAATGAAAATGTTTGTAATCCCTTCCAAAAGGGAAAACAACACAAAATATCTTTCAAACCAAAGAAAGAAGTGTCAACTTATCAGCCCCTCCAATTGGTTCACATGGACAAGATTGGACCTTCTAGAGTTTCTAGTTTAAATGGGATGCACTATGTCTATGTTCTAGTAGATGACTTTTCTAGATATACTTGGGTATACTTCTTAGCTCACAAATGTGAATCTTGTTCTTATTTTGTTAAATACTCCAAGTCTGTAGAGAACCTTAGTGGACTTAAGATTATGACCCTGAGAAGTGATCATGGCCGTGAATTTGAAAATCATGAGTTTGACTCCTTTATCTCACAAAATGGATATACTTACAATTTCTCTGCCCCTAGAAAACCTCAGCAGAATGGTGTAATAGAAAGATTAAATAGAACCCTTCAAGAAATTTCATGAACTATGCTTAATGAGTTTGACCTGCCTATTTACATTTGGGCTGAAGCTATAAATATAGCTTGTTATATCATCAATAGAGTCTTATTCAGACCTGTTCTCAAAAAGAACCCTTATGAGTTGTGGAACAATAGGTAATCTAGAGTTAATTACTTTAGAGTTTTTGGCTGTAAAGTCTTTATTCTCAATACCAAGGATAATCTGGATAAGTTTGCTTCTATGAGTGATGAAGGAATATTTTTAGGATATTATATAACTATAAAAGCCTATAGAGTTTTCAATAAGAGAAGCAAGTGTATGGAAGAATCTGTTCACATCAAATTTGATGAAACTGATCCACATGAACCTAAGCCTTCTCTTGAAAATCTTGAAAAAGATTTGTCTGTTCTGAACCTTAATGATAAAACCAATGAACCTGCTTTAAAAATGTACAGTTCATGAAATATTTTAGAATCTGATCTTAATGAACTCGAACCTAGAGAAGAACCTGAAATTTCTAGTCCTACCTTTACTAGATCAACTATGATTATAAAGAATCATCCTTTAGATGCTGTTCTAGGAAATCTGGATAGAGGGACACAGACTACAGCTTCTCTTAGAAATCAGGTTGAACATCAAGCCTTCTTGTCACAGATTGAACCTAAAAACATTAATGATGCTATTAATGATGAATTTTGGTTAATTTCTATGCAAGAAGAACTTAATCAGTTTGAAAGAAATAATTTTTGGAAACTAGTAGAAAGACCCAAGGACACTTTTTTCATAGGCACAAAATGGGTATTTAGAAATAAAGTAGATGAATCTGGAAATATAGTTAGAAACAAGGATAGATTAGTTGCACAAGGTTATAGTCAAGAGGAAGGAATTGACTTTGAGGAGACTTTTTCTCCAGTAGAAAGACTTGTCTTACCTGCTTATGTTGCACATCTAAATTTCAAACTATATCAATTTGATGTCAAGACTGCATTCTTAAATGGGTATATTGTTGAGGATGTTCTTGTTGAACAACCACCTGGATTTACAAACCCTCATTTTCCAAATCATATTTTCAAACTGTCAAAAGCTTTATATGGTTTAAAACAAGCTCCAACAACTTGGTATGACAGATTAAGTACATTTCTTATTTCTAAAGGTTTTACAAAAGGTATATCTGATCCTAACCTTTTTATAAAACGAATTTATAAAGATGTTTTAGTTGTTCAAATATTTGTAGATGATATTATTTTTGGATATTCAAAAACATTTTTATGTACTGATTTTTCTAAAATGATGCAAAACGAATTTGAAATGAGTTTAATGGCTGAACTAAAATTCTTTCTTGGATTTCAAATTTTTCAAAATAATAATGGAATTATTTTAACTCAAAGTAAAAATACAATAGATCTTTTAAAACGTTTTGGATTAGATAGCACTAAAAGTAGTGACACTTCCATGAGTACTACCTATAAGTTGGATCTTAATGAAGGTGGTAAATCTGTTGATCAAACCACTTATAGAGGAATGATTTGAAGTCTACTCTACTTTACTGCTATCCATCTTGATATTATGTTTAGTGTGTGTATGTGTGTGTGCTTGTTTTCAAGAAAACCCTAAAGAATCACATTTAAATGTTGTAAAGAGAATTTTCAAATACCTCAAGAATACTCCCAATCTAAGACTGTTCTATCCAAAAAGAAAATCATTTGAATTAGTTAGTTATTCTGATGTTGATTTTGCTGGATCTAAGTTAGATAGAAAAAGCACCTCTGGAACATGTCACCTTTTAGGAAAGTCACTAGTATCATGGTGTAGTAAGAAACAAAATTCTATTGCATTATCTACTGCAGAAGCTGAATATATAACTGCTGGAAGTTGTTGTGTGCAAATTTTGTGGATGAAACACACTTTACTAGACTATGTATATCAATTCAGACATGTACCAATAAATTGTGACAATACAAGTGCTATTAACATTTCAAAGAATCATGTTTCACATTCTAGGACAAAACATATTGATGTAAGACATCACTTTTTGAGGGATCATTATCAAAAAGGTGATATCACTTTGGAATTCATTGGTACTGAATATCAAAATGATGATATATTCACTAAACCATTAAATTCTGAGAGATTAGATTACATCATACATGATCTTGGCATGATCAATCACAAATAAATATCGTATTGGCCTTATTGTTTAATATTTTTCTATAAATTACGTTAATGTTTCATGTTCATGGTTTCTCAGTTACTATTTCATGCTTACGGTCTCACAGTTAACATCGTGTGTTCACAGTCTGTCACTTAACTGTCTCACCGTGACTGCACAGAACACTCATTGTCTCACCATGACTACAGAGAATAGTAAATGTCTCACTATGACAACCACCAACTGTCTCACCGTGACGACTTCTTTTCATCGCACCATAACGCATACTCACGGTCTAACTGTAAAGAGTATTTATGAATTTATTTTAACCCGTATCGTGGTAATTTTTATTTAATTGCTATTTACTTTCCCGCAATTTTGTTTTTATGACGTCTGACATTCCAAAATGATAAAACATAAGGGTTTCACTCGATTCCTCACCCGAACTATTTCCTGAACCTTCTCAACCTTGAAAACCTTCTCTTATTCTCTCTCACCCAAATATTAAGTGGATTCCAAGGATGAAGCATCAATCATCACCCTCATTTGAGAAGCACCAGTCTAAGAAAAAGAAAAGAGCACTGAAGATAGCTCCTGATGGTCCCCTGAATGCTAACCTAGTAATCCGTACTGTTGCCTTGAGAAAGATATTTGTCCTGTGTGGCTGCTATCTAGTAAGTCTTTGGTTATAAAAGTCCTCAGAGAACAAGGATGGCTCGAATTGTTCTCTCGAAGGGATAGACCAATATACCCAAGGTTGGTATCTCAGTTTTATCAGTATGTAAGGTTTTCCTTTAATACTGGAGAAAGTTTTATGGTAACAATCTGGATCAATGGTCAGAAATGTTCTTTCACTTCAAGTATATGGGCTGAATGCCTAAAGATTCCTCATGAAGGGATTTGTGATGACTACCAGAGATACCCTCCTCTTTTAACCAACATATTTGACCTGCAGAATGCCTTGTAAATCTTAACTGGAAATGGTACCAAGCGAAGGGCCATAGCTACAGAGCTGGATGGGGAGACAAGGATCCTGTTTAAATTTGTTCAGAATTTAATTAGCCCAAGTAAAAGAGATTTTGTTATGTTGAAGTACCAAGATGTGTTCCTGATTCATCTGATGATGATTGACCATAAGATCAGCCTATGAAAATATTTCATTCACCATATGTGTGAACTGATTACGGTCACTTCCAAATCCACATCTTTGTTTTACTCAAGGTTGATTTCAGCTATGCTAGTTTCCAAAGGAGTTGTTGGGCCAAATGAAGAAAAGCTCGTGAATTTGGAATACTGTTTATCCAAGCCTTCCATTAGAAGGATAAAAATCAATTGGAACCCTTGGAAGAAGTAGTGGGTTGAAGATAATGAAAATGTTTATGAAAAGTTCAATCATGTTGATTATCTAAGAAGGCCAAAGAATATAACTCATCCTGGTTTGGAACTGGCTAAGTATCCAGAAGAGGTAGAAGAAGAGGAAGTGGCAGCTGAAGTACCACCAAGAGAAGAGGCTGAAGTACCTCAAAAGGAAGAACCTCATGTTGAGAAGGAAAGGACTGTTGTCCCTGCAGACGTTCCTGCTGAAATACCTCTTAGAGAGGACGTTTTCTGTTGTTTTTAGATAAGAAGAATCTCCTACTATTATTGGAGAGGAAGTAGCTGATGCTTCTAGAGAGGGTGTCGATCCAGAAACCCAACCTAAGGCTGCAAGAGATTTTATTATCCTTCATTTAGAGTAGCAGGCCATGGAAGAGTCTGGTGGTGTAGAAAACCTCCCTTCAATTCAAGAATAAAATCTAGAAGATCTCACCTCTATGCAAGAAGCAAGTCTGAAAGCACAACCTATGGAACAGTCAGTTCTTGAGTACATACCCTCTACTTAAGAGAGGATGGAAATTGCCTTTCTGTTGGAAAGGAAAGAAATGGCTGAGGAGAATAGAGTTGATCCTATGGATCATGATCACGTTGTTGAGCCTATAGTTTCTAAAATGGAAGCACAGTTTGAGGGGGGGTAACCTCAAATTCTTGAGACTAGTGAAGCTAAAATCGATGAAGCTGGATTTGCTGAAGCCTCTCAAAAAAATGTCACTTTTTCTGTGTACACTCGGTTTGTATTTCCAAGCTTTTATGGTGTGAGTGAATCACAAAAAGTGACTATAACTGGTATATATCCCTCTTCTCTATTTCAATTTATGTCACTCACTCACCCTGAACCAGAACCAGAGCCTCAACCTCAACCTCACCAGAATCAGAATATTAAACTGAAACAGACTCAGAACCGCAACCAGACCCTGAACCTGCCCATGGACCACTTTCTACACCATCTCCAAGTCAGAAAAATTTTGTAAGTAAAGAGGATTTTAATGTCTTCGGAGAGACTATCTTAACTGGACTTGAGAAGATTATATCCTCTCAACCTCGTCATGTGACTCAACTAAGTCAGAAAGATGCCTCGATTCTTTTGGAGAATATTATTCTGCATATTCATCCCAGGATGATATGTGAAATACTATGAAGTCAGAGTTGAAAATAAGTTTCTTAGTAATGATGTTGAAATTTTGAAAGATATGGTGGAAAACCATCAAAAAGAATTGTCTTCAAGATCAGAGCCTGCTCCTGTTGTTGCTGCACCTGCACCTGTTGCTACTTCTCCTAAACCAAATGTTTCCAACATTTCTTGAGATATTGTATCACAAGTTAATCCATATTTTTTATATTTTGAGGAGAATATTGGAGAAAGTCACACAAATATGTTTCAACGCATGAGAGATCTTATAGAAAATCTGAATAAGCTCACAGATGATTACACTAGTTGCCTTCAAAAGGTTTTGAAACAGCTCAAAGCTCTAACTGTAGATGTAAAGGATTCTCCTCCATCTGGTCAACCTTTTGTTCCTTATTTGGATGATTTTATACTCAGATCCATAATAATGGAAGAAATTCAGAATGCCTTCAGTGGTTTAGATTTGTCTTCTTTATCTGAAGTTTTGAAGAACAGTGATAGAGCACTTGACTTGGTTCACATTCATTCTAAGATTTCCAATGATGCTCAATAGAAGATCACCAAGAATATAGAATTTTATCTCACCCGGATTTTCTCCAAAAGTGACATGACCAATCACTTTTAACTATCTTGTGAAGAATTTAAAAATCCCTCCAGTGACTCAAGCTTTTAAAGCTCAAGTTCAAAAGCTTACAGAGTTCACCAGATTGTTGGACAAATTCATGGAGAATAAGGATGATTTTGAAAAGGATACGAAATATGGTGGAGAAATCATTACTGATTTCATCAATCTTTTGAAGCTGTATCTTCATGAGCAGAGTACTACTATAGTTGCTCCAGCTGTTGCACCCCTTAGACCTAGTCTACCTTCCCTAGCCTCAACTGCCATGTCAGTCAGCCAAGCTCTATCTCAGATCCAGCCAGTCATTCTTGACCAACCATGGACTAGATCTTCTACAGCTCCTACTTTGGCTCCCTCCATATTTGAAGGTCTACCTTTACCATCTTTGTCTACTACCTCCATGCCTTCTTCTAAATCATCACCATCTCCTGATGCTGATAAAGGAAAAGAGAAATCCAATCTGTGATGCCAACAAGTGACTCTTAATTTTTGATGGGGATGTCATTCCTTTTGTATTTCTACTGTATGATTTATTCTGAACGTTTTTAATGTCAAATGCATTGTTTTACTCTATTCTGTCTACTTTTTGATAATACCAAAAGAGGGAGAACAAGTGAGAAGAGTTTTCTATTAGTATTTTATTTGTTGTTATTCTATATGTTATTTTCTCTAAACGTTGCATTTCATTTATACTTCAACTATACATGATTTGGGATCATCAAAAAGGGGGAGATTTTTGGACTCCTCATGTATTAAACATGTTTTAATAATCAAAAATATCAATCATAATTTCACATCTTGTTAATGATCTCAAATCTTAATTAAAAATATTATTAATGATCACAAATCTCATTATGATTTACCAATCTTAGTAATAATTACAAATCTTATTCCTGATCACAAATCTCATTATGATTTACCAATCTTAGTAATAATTACATATCTTATCAATCCTCTGTATTTATGTTTCAAGTTCTCTTACCTTATAATGGTTAAGCTTAATTCATATTATGCATATTACTGTTTATGTTTGAATATAGTTATTTGTCAAAGTATACAAACACCGTGAAGGACACACTGTGAGAAACACACTGTGAAGACGAAACCGTGACACAGACACTGTGAAGGAAACACCATGAGTCAGACACCGTGACCTCAACACACCGTGAGTTAGACATCATGACCTCGACACACTGTGAGTCAGACACCGTGACCTCAACACACCGTGACCCAGACACTGTGAAGGACATACCGTGAATGATACATCGGTTCAAGGAGACACTATTTTCATAACTACTGTGACACCATTTTTAACCTTTTGTCAATATTATTTAAATAATGCTAACGGTCGTATTTGATGCTTTTAATGAAATTAATTTTATTTAATGATAGTTGTTTCATGTCAGGAAACTGTACCTCGTACATATGAAAAGGTAATAATTCCTATTACCAGAGCTCGTGGAATATAAGGAAGATTGAGCTGCAGTAAATAAATACAAAAGAACATACATACGTGCAACAACTCAAGAAACACGATTGATCTCTACTAAATAAAATAGAAATCCTGAGCACTGAAGAACACATTGAAATTTTTAAAATAACTCTCACGTGTGAAATCCAACACAACTGAAGATCACACAAAGAATCAAGAAAATTTCTTCACATGTGAAAGACACCAAGCTGATCTACGACACTCTGTTTTTCCACACAAGACCAGAGAAGGACTCAAAAAAATTTCTGCTGAATCCAAGGAGTCTAGAGCTGCAATGCCAATAACTAGAGATTTCTAAGATTTCATATACTCTCTCTAAGTGATTTTTTTATTTACTTTTTTGAGCAGTGTGTATACTCTGTATATCTTACACACACACTTTCTCCAGTGCTAAACTGAAGGATACTAAATCCTCATTCCAAAATTTTTACACCTTCTTGTGTCCCACTGAGGATAGTGGTAGAGGTCAAGTAGGACCTGGATAGCCTATGTGATGTTGACTTTGTTTTCCCACGACAAACAGTGGTAGAGGTCCCTGCGTGACTTGGACAGTTTCTGAACTGTTGTTAACCCCGATCCAGGGTGTGGATAAAATTTATATATAAGTTTGAGAGGACTAAGTCTCGGCTTGAGACCGATCCTCTTGTTTATATCTACTATGAATTTTAGTTCATGTTTAAAGTATACAATATCTAATTTATATTCTGCTGCTATTACTTTGAATTACAAAACTATTTTAATGTTACTTTGATAGTTAATCTATCAAGTGTTTGTAATTATTGTAAATCAGTAGATTAGTTTAAAAAGATAATTTAATATTCTGATTAAATTAACTGAGACCTAATCCATGTTTTGAGAACCTAATTGAACTTTTACAGTTTTACAAATTCACTACAGTTTTACTTATTTTACAAATTATGGAGTTTAATAGAAATAATTTTTATCAGAAATTTTAATTGGAACTCAATTCACCCCCCCCCCCCCCATCTTGAGTGTCCACTCTGACCAACAATAATAATTCTATATTTTTTATAATGGTAGTTAATACACATACAATTCTATTCAAACACAAGGTAAAGGTTTCTAATATCACCTTTAATTCAATGAAAAAAATCTAATATTCACCACTAATTGTTTTGTGTTGAATGCAATTATTATTAGAGATGCTATATCATGGTAAACCATATTTTATTCATTTATAGATTTTTATTTTATTTTTTTATTTAATGGGTCTTAGGATTCAAAAATTATCTATTTGGTAAGGGTTTATTTCAAAATCTCATGATTCATTAAGATTATTTATTTTTAAGTCTCAAATAAAAAAATTTATCTTATATATATATATGAATTAAATAAATGTTTTATAAATTTTTTTACTTTTTCTCAAATGATATTTTAAAATGATTTTAACTATTTTTTACTTTTTAGTTTTATTAAAAATAATCTTTCGGTTCTTTTTTGAACTATGTATGTTTGACTTTTCTTTAAAAAAGTGTGATTGGAATTAATTTTTTTCTTATACAGAATGAATTAAATTTTCCACCATCATGATCCCTAAATGATTGTAATATTCCTTTACATGCATACCATTTTATTTTTAAAGGAAACTATTTCGTTATTATTGGTGTAGTTTTTCAGTTTTTAAAAGTAATTTTTATGGTAAAAATGAATTTTTTTGCATGGATTTCCACTGTTATATTTTTAAGGTACATTCATATATAGAATCAACCTTTGTAGAATATTTTTTTGAAAATATAATCTAATTACACAATACACCATATTTCTTCTTAGTCTATATCAACATTTCAACATGTGGAATATGTTGAAATTTTGTACAATAGTTCATTTTATATGGGTAGTCATAGACTGTTAAGGAATATTGATACATTGGTATTATTTACTCATGGTCACAACATCAATTGTACATTTTATACATCCATAATTATGAATTTTATCATTATTGATTCATTTAAGTGTGTCCATGTTATTACTTGATAAGTTGTGACATCCCTGGATATGTTTTATAGTTCATAAAATTACTCATATAGAATTATTTGATCATCATTTATACTTTCTATAGTTTTAATACCTTATTTATCCGCTTTTATATACATAAACTTACTAAGAATCCGATATCTGCATTTTTGTATGTTTAATTTCCTTACATTAGAATTAAATATTATAGGAATGATAATTATGGTTATTCTATTAGAAATAATGACATCCTCCAAGAAAAAACAGTGTTTTAATTCCTTTTTTAAAATGTAATTTGAAATTTATGTATCTATATAGTATTGTAAGAATAATCAACAATTTTATCCTTTGGGATGTGAGGTCTTATAATAAGAGAATATATAATAAATTAACCAACATATCAAGATTATTAAGATCAATGTCTTCATTTTTGGTATTAGATAAATTTATTTGAAACCTTTGGGAACTAGATTTAGGAAAAATATATTAGGGAACATAATGTTATGATTGACTTTTAGTAGAATTCTAAGTGTAGGATAATATACCAAGAAATAGAGGGAGAGATATTATGTGGTTTCCCATTATAATTATTGGTTCTAATACTATACATATTGGTATTAGTCAATGGATTTAACTAGAAGTAACTATGTTAACAAAGAATGTGATGGAAAATATGGTGAATATGAGAAACCAAATGGAATAAGGATTGGATTGAAAATTATTTCTATTATGCCTAATCAATTATCATGATATATGAAAAATAAATTGAACCTTAATAAACTATATTACTATCCAATAAAAAGAGTGATAGGTTTTCTTTTAAAAATAGGTACTGGATAACATGTTGAAAAGAAGGCACAATTTCATTCATATCCAAAATATAGAATGAGAGATCTTAGATAATATCTTAGGGAGAGGGAAAATATTTTATATATTTAAAAAAGGGAAAAAATCAATGAATTTCCAATAAAAAATGAATTCTATGATGGATTGGAATAAACTATGTCCTACAACCATATTTGTAGTTAAAGGTTTTATGTGTTGTTAAGTTGGTATTATCTGATTCAATGTACTAATCCGAGGGTTAACCCTTATATCATGTAATACCAATTCTATTGAAATCATTTATGTATAAGAATTGAAGTGATTTATGTATTGGTACATGAGAATTATGATGTCGATGTATTATAATATTATATATACAAGAATCATGAAACATCTAAGGGTTTTCCACAATAGTTTTCATTAATTATTAGAAAACATCTGTTTAATGATACCAATAACCTAGAAATGTGATTTAGTGATAATTTTATATTTTTGGACGATAATTGAGGGAATGATAACTATAACATCCAAGGTATTTATTGAATAATACATGCTAATATATATTAATTTTTTTAATTATATATCTATTTTAGTTTAAGTGGGTCACTATATACCATTGTGTACCCAACATGAAAAAAGGGTTTCTCCAAAATCTAACGGTTGACCCATCATTGAGTGATACAGAAAAATAATACAAAAATAATATTATTATTTTAAATAGAGATAACACCTATGCATCATATTATAATGAATAAACATAAATAACTATAATATGAATAAAAATGTTTGTTAAATGTTTTTACATTTATCCAATTGATATTGGATGCTTAAAATGAGAATGAATCCAATTTTAAGCATAAAATACTCGAATATTTTTTAAAGGTCATTTTACCACCTTTTGATAAAGTACCCATTTTAAATTTATTTTTCATCACATTCATATATTCTATTTGACAAAATAATCTTCTTTATTAGTATAGGGACGTCAAAATTTTCTTTGGCTTATATTTTGGTATTTTTCAGATAAAATCCATATTTTAATGAATGGTGAGAAATTCTACATTTTAATTCCCAATTTCCTTAAAATTTATATTATTTATATAATTTTATTTTCCATTTAACTGGTTTTAAAATTTTATTGGATTATTTTTTTTATTTATTCCTTTTTTGTTCATTATAGGTAATCGCATATTAAAATTGGACAAAAATACATGTCAATCTTTTGATAGTTTTTAATTCTTAAAACCCACTTTCTAGTTTTGGAAACATGAATTACATTTAAAATAATTTATGAAACTTATATGTTTTGAATTAAAGAAATAGGTACCAAATATGGAATTAGAATATACAAAATATATAAATTGGAAACATTTATTTTTGGACATTTTGAATAGTAGGTTCAGTAATTATTTTTATTTACCATGTTTAGTGGGTAAATCTGGTAAATAAAGGAAAATAATAATATTATACTAATATAAAACTACCCTAAGACATTTTCTAATACTATTTTCTGAGATATGGAAAACCATGAGAATCCGGGGGTTGATTTTAGGACCCCATGGAGCCACAGGGGTGTCATAATGACACGTTATAATAATTAATTCAAAGTAAAGAGAAATATAACACAAACATGTTACTTTTTACAAGAAAAATATTATGATGGGGTTATGTAATTGATCACTTTCACAATAAATAATAATTATAAATCTATAATGATTTCATAAATCATGGTGCTTTTTTTATAATTTTAAAAAATTAAATAAATTAATTTATTAATGACATAATAATGATTCAAATATTACTTTATTAATGAAAGATTCAAATAAATGATATTATAAATATTAAAATAAATGTAACATGAATATTTTGATGTCATCCACGAATTTTAGGGTTGGTTAAGACTTTTCATATTTAACTTAATGTAGATTGTTCGAATGAATCAAGGACTTATGACTATAACGGAAATCAATTAGTAAATAGTTTGAAAATTACCATAAATGAGTTTTAAAAATACTATTTTATTGAAAGATTTTACAGTCATAAAAATCCTAGATTGGCCAAATTACATTGATAATGTTAAATATTTCATTAATAACACACTTGAGGTTCACTATTTATTTTATAATAACAATATAAACCATATTTTGTAAAAATAGATGAAGAGATTGTAACAGTAAATTTATTTATCTAATGATTAAATCCAAAAGATAAGGTTAAATTTGTGACCTAAAATTGTATAAAACTTATTGGTTTAGAAAATTTTCAACCTTTAACCTTCTTATCCTTGATATATATCTCTTTGGAACTATTAGAATTCCAAAATCAATTTATAATTAAATAATATTTCATGACTTTCCTAAAGTTACCAACCTACCTCTTATAAAAGGTCATCATCTCTGACCACTTACTCACACCTCTAAAGCCCCTGGTCTGTCCCAAAATCTATGAAAATAGTCTTATAACATCACTCCATTCCTACTATAATTTTTACTTTGGGATAAAGTTAATTTAAGAAATCCTTTTGGGTCAAATCTAAATGAGTTACCTGATATAGAGGCAACATCTTCTATCAAGATCATGTCATTTATTTTCATTCTCTCACCCACTAAAATCCTATTATTACATTATTTAATATCAGAAAAGGTATCCTGAATATACTAGTATTATTTTTATTCTATGGTTTCATCCTACATTTACACATACATTCATCTATTCGATATAGAACATACTGTTTCTGTGTATGGCGATCTACTACCTCATGAAACGATGATTGTTTAATTATATTTTACCACCTATCATGTTGGATATTATGATGTAAATTTATTTATATATGATATATATTATATTTATATTTACTATATTCTTATGTAATTTTTATTTTCAATATACCTTTATTTTTTCCATAATGTGTAAATACGATAATTTCATTTGAGAAAGTGTGGACTACCATCCCCTCAATGTGATATGACTGATTCATGCCATTCATAAAACAAATAAATGAAGACGTTAATGATATTATGTAACATATATAAAATATATATTAGAATAGAATTATAATATCACTATGTATCATCTAGTTTTCATTCAATTAATATGACAAAGAAATAAAATTATCGTTTATGTACACGTACGGTCTACCATTTCTAGGAATAGTGCATTTAAATTATTATCTCCAAATGTTATGGACAATTCTATGTACATATGTACATGATATATATGATATTAAAAACATGAATAATTTTCTATAGATAATGGAATTATGTCCACATGGATAATTTTCTTCAAAACAAGTTCATTTCACACTCATGTACCAAACCTTAACAAAACATCTGATATGAACTCAAATAATTAAATAATTTTTATAATATGGTAATAAGAGATATAAACTATATAATAAATTTTAATAATGTTTTAAATAAATTATAAATTAACCTATTTTTATTATTCATGAAATTAATCAACCAACGAGACACATCAGATTCCATGTAAGGGACTTCACCTCAATCTACTTTCATTGAGACCTATTTTGATTTATATATGACCTACTTTTATATGGAGTATAATAAACACCATTGACTTTTAATTTCATTAAAATGTTTTCAAATGGAATATTTCTTTTAGAAAGAATTTTACTAAATGAAAAAAGGAATGTATATTTTCGGCATATGCAGTGACAACGATCGTTCCTTCACCACAATCATTGCTTGATGTATATATTCCCCTACAAGTCGTAATGATTTCTAAAATAAAAGTAAATACCATATTCATTTTATATGAAATTCTTTATTTAAAATGTTTTTGAGAATGGACAGATTATATAAATATTATGAAATTATGTCATATTATTCCTATATAGAAATGTTATTTTTCCATTATTATTGATCATGTGTTATGATTGTGTTATGGTTCATTGGAATTTCATATGAAAACGAGTGGTTCCATGGTAAAATGCTGGTAGTGAGCTTGTGATAGCTCTCCAATTCATTGGGTAATGCAATGGAGGTAAATTTTAAGGTTTCTCCTATGAGAATTAACAAATATACTGGGATGAGAATTTCAAACATAAACCTGAATTTTACTCCCTATGTGGCAGTGAAGTATACAAATTAAGTATGATAGGGATGACAGGAGTTAACATTATGATTTAAGATTTATATGATTTTTTCATGACACTTATGAATTCATGGGTATATAAATAATCGTGTAATAATGTTTTCTTAACTTATTTTATAAGTTATTGATTTTTTATTCTCATCCAATGTTTTTTGAAATGTTATCATAGGGTATAAGGATGAGTAAGATAACAGAAGAAAGAATGAAGATTTTTATCATGAAATGAAATCGTGTTTTTAGTAGGTTTTCTTTGGTGGAAAAAGGATATTGTTTTGGTTGTGTCCTCTTGTATTATTTTGGGATAATTTGTATTAATAATTGAAAAATTAATTAAAACTTTAAACCTGGAAGGATACTCGATGTAATTTCATGTGAAATAATTGACTTATCTCATTATTAGGTTACTTTTTAAGGCTGGGGTCATATAAATGGTATCATTTTTTGGTTTTGATAACTTTATGGTTTGAGATATTGTTAATAAAATATCCATAAATTATTTTTACTTTATGTTCAAATTGAAATATAATTTTAGGATTAACATGTTACTTCCTCTAATATATGTCTATTCAGAATATTTTTTGTAGAGTATACAGGGTAGCTGTGCTGGAATGACTTCCAATGCTGAAAAACCTTCAAAATTGGAAACCTGAGATGGTCAGAATTGGAAATGGAATATTTTTTATGGTGATGGAAGAATTCACTGTGGCTATTAATGGAGGTGGAATCATTGCATGAGATCTGCAAAATTAACCACAGAGGAACATCTCGGTAGTAAACAGTTTCAATATGCAGCATCTTCAATCATTCATAGGATTGTCTTACTATGCAATATCTAATGAGTGGATTAACTTACTATAAATATTTTCAATGTCATGGGGTGTTTAGAACATCATAAATATAGTCATACTATTTACCATTTTGATGGTGAAGCCGATCATTGGTGGTTGACGATCAAAAATATCAGGGATTGTGAAGTGATTGATGCTCTTGATTGTGATGAAATCAAAATTATGTTTTTTTGAGATATATTTTAATATGGAGTTTCGATATAGGATGGAAAAAAATTCATTTAATTGAGGAATAATGATGACTATATGGCTGATTATGATGAAAAATTCACTCGACTGGTATGGTATGATCCAAATTTCATACTGGACTTCATAGTATAATCAATCATTTTAACTCGTGATTAATGCCTAATTATTCAAGGGAATTAGATTCTCATGAGTTCAAATAGTATGAAAAATGTTTTCAATGTGTGGAGTAGGTGGAAATGGAGTTTTCTAATGACCACACGTTCTTTAATACATAACAAAATAAGAGGTATAGGTTGTAGATGAAAGGGATGAAATATTAAAAAATGACTGATGGTAAAAAACATTAGTTTATATTTTTTGAAAATTGTGGTAAAAATAATACAGTGGAATATCTTTTGATTTCTGGTAAGTTCTTCCTATGTGGTAACATTGTCCATAAGTCCCCTAATTTCACAAAAAATGATTAGTGTAGTGGTAAGATAAAATATGATTTAAATTCATTAAAATGTTTTAAGTGAAATAAAATGGGTCATCTGGAAAATGAATGTCCGATAAAGAACTAAAATTATGGAATGCATCCATACTACCAGTAGAAATAGGTGGTAAAATCATTTTCAACTACTTTACTAGATTTTGGTCTAAATATTAATTAGTATCAAGTACATTTTTTATTCAGATTATTCCAATGTGTTTTTTGATTACGAGTCTACACATTTTTTCATTTAAGAAAAATATTATATTAAATTTGGAATTCCATCTCAAGAAATGAATCCAAATAATTGGGTAAAACACATAGGGTAAATTTTGAGATAAAATGAAATTATAAGTACCTTCCTTTCCTTTTATGTGGAATGAATTTACCTATAAACCGTATTGTTTTTCCTCTAGTTGAGTTTGATGTTTTTTTATGGATTAGATTTCTATTTATCATACTAAGATTGACTTTAGAGCTAAAGTGGTTTCATTTCAGAAATAATTTTAGTTATTGTACATGAATAAACCCTTAGTATTGATAACATATTAAGAAGATGAGAAACAAGTAAATGATGGAAATGAATGTTATCTTTCACATATTGTTTGAAACAAAGAAACTAATCAAATTAAAGATCTGTTAGTGGTAAATGAGTATCTTGTTGTTTTCATGAATATTTTCCTAGTAAAATACTTGACATAGATGTTGAATTTATTTTTTAATCGGTTCTTGATGTAAGACCAATTTCAAAACCCCCTTATCAAATAGATCAAATTTAACTTTTAGTGTTAAAGAAGAAATTATATGAGTTATTAGGTAATGGTTTCATTCAACTTAGAACATCACCATGGGGTAATGCTATCTATTTTTATAAAATAAATATATTTTAATGTCACATTGTATTGATTATAGAGACATTAGTAACTTCACTATTATAAAAAAGTATCATTTTCCTTATATCGATGATTTGTTTGATCAGCTCGGGGGAGATCATTAATTTTTGAATATTGAATTAGGTTGGGCTACCATCTGTTGAAAGTAAAGAAGGAATATTTTCTGAATACCAAGTTTCATATGAGATATGTTCATTTTGAATTTTTAGTTATACTTTTATGGTAAACCAATGCACCTGGTGTATTCATGAATCTTAGGAATAGAATTTTCCATGAGTTCTTGGATATGTTTTTGGTTGGGATATCTGATGATATTTTGGCATATTCTAAATGTAAATAGGAGAATTAATGTAATTTAAGGATTGTATTGAAATCCATATATGAGAAGAAACTGTATGATAAATTTATAAAGAGTGAGTTTTGGTTGCGACAAATTTCATTCCTTGGTAACACAGTTTCTAAGAATGGTATAATAATTTATTCTTCTAAAATAAAAGTTATTGATGAATAGACAAGACTCATAAATATAACTAAGATTCATAGTTTTATTGGATTAGTAGGCTGTTACAGGATGTTTTCTGAAAATTTTTCATGTCTAACTATCTTACTAAATATGTTAACTCGAAAAGGTTTTTTAGTTCATCTTGAAAAAATAAAGTGATGACTGTTTTCAGGAATTGAAAACAAAAATAGTGAATGATCTTATTTGGGCACTGCCTTTCAGAAATGGTGAATTTCTAATCTATAGTTATGCATTATTGAAATTAATTGGTTGTGTCCTAAAGAATAATGATTAGGTAATTGATTTTTATTCACTTCAGTTGAAAACTCATGTGTTAAATTACACTCCACGTGATTTTCAATTAGTGGATGTTGAGTTTTCTTTAAAATTTTGATGGCATCATCAATATGGAGTAAACATGAAATATATAATGACCATAATAGTTTAAAGTATATATTTTCTTAGAATTAATTTAACACGAGATAGATAATATGGACGGAATTAATGAAGGATTATGATTCAAAAAATTCATTACCATCCTATAAAATAGAACAACGTGGTCAATACTCTGAGTAAGAAATGTAACTATACATTACCCATGTTAAATTTAGAACGTAACCCTTTGATAAATGATTTGATAAAATTTTTCATGGTTGCTTTTGGTGGAAGAAATTTCACTATTCTGTTATAGGTTTTTGTGCAATCCTCTTAATTAGACAGAATGATGCATGCACAGAAGGAATATAGTGAGTTGCATAAAAAGGTAGAATTGGTTCAGTAGGTATGTTACATAAATTTAACATTAAAAAAGACTATGTTTTGAGGTTCGGGTGAGATTGTATGTGCCTTTTGATTCACAGATAAAGAAATAATTTTTATGTGATGTAAGTTATTCTTTATTTTTAGTTCATCTTGGAAGTAATAATATATACAATGATCTTTAGAAATATTACTAGTGGGATGGAATTAAAGGAGATATTTCTGACTTTATTATGAAGTGTTTTACATGACTATAGTTTAATGAAGATTGTCAATTTCTTAAGGGGATGCTTCCAACATTTCCACTACATTTATTGTAATTGGGATAATATATCCATGGACTTTGTTGTTGGATTACTAAAGTCGTCATGAGTTAATAATGAAATATGTTTTATTGTAGATCTATTGACTAAATCTAATCATTTTATTCATATTCAAGATACACAGTCTCTGGATAAACATACTTAGTTATATATTAATGAAATAGTCATGTTCCATGGAGTTTATCACTCTATTGTATCTTATCATGATCTTAGGATCGATTCTATCTTTTGATAAGGCCTTATGATGTCATTGGGTAATGAATTTAATTTCAGTAAAAAAATTCATCTACAATCATATATGAAAATATAACAAAAAAAATTAGAAATTAAAAGATATTTTTCGGGAATGTTAATGGATTACCAGGGATATTAGGATATACATCTTTCTTTGGTTTAGATTTCTTATAATAACAGTTTTAATTCCAATATACAAATAGAACCTTTTGAGGAATCATATTGAAATTGGAGTCAAACTTCATCTAGTTGGGATGAAATAGGTGAAAGGATGTAGTTGGGACCAGAAATGGTAGAAGAGATGGAAAAAATATTAGTTTATTTAGAATCCAATTAGGATAAATCATAAAAGTAGAAAATTTATCCAGATAACTGGAGGAATTATCTTTCTTTTGTAATAGGTGATCATGACTTTCTCAATGTTTTTCCATTGAAAAGTGTGATGTGTTTTGGTAAGAAGGAAAATATGATTCTATGATTCATTGGACACTATAAAATCTAGGATATAGTTTGATTGGTTTCTTATAGAGTGGATTTACCTTCATGTTTATCCCAGAAAAAATATTTTTTCATGTTTCAATGTTGAGAATGTATTTTTAAGATCCATCTCATGTTTTGATTCCAGAGGTAGTTTATTTGGAAGATAATATTTCTTATAAGGAACAACCAGTACTGTTTTTTGACAGCATAGTGGATGTGATGCAAAATAATGTGATCTATCTGGTAATTTTTTTTGGAAAACCCATATGGCTGATGATTCAACATGGTAATCTGAAAATAGTAAGAAGGATAAATTCCCCAACTTATTTGATAAGTGAATAAAATTTTGAGGAAACAATTTCTAATAGGGGAAGGATGTAACATCCCATGTATTTATAGAATAATACATTATCGTATCTATTAATATTTTTGAATTTAATATTAATTTTTTAATGGTATCACTATGTAAGATAGAATACCCAACACATGAAAAGGGGTTTCCCAGAAATCTTACATTGCATGCAACACTGAGTTATAATAAATAATAATACTTTAATATTATGATTATTCTAAATGGTAGTTAACACAATGTCTTTGTATTAGTAGAAATGAAAATATATAACTAAAATATTACTACACATTTTTTAAATGTTTTAACATTTATCCAATTAATTTTAGAAGCTTAAAATGATAATAAATCTAATTTTAAGCATAAAAACTATAATATTTTTAAAATTTTGTTTTTCTTCCTTCTGATAGAGATTCCTTTTTAAATATTGTTTATGTCACTTTTATATGTCCAATTTGAAAAAATAAACTTCTTCAACAGAATCGAATCATAAAATTTTACTTAGGTAGAAATTTTGATAATTTTTGGATAAAATCCATATTTTAATGAAGAGTGAAAAATACTTCATATTAATTCAAAATGATATTTCCATATAATTTATTTATATAGTTAAATTATATATTTAATAGATTTTAAAGTGTAATTATATTATATTTCATCATATAATACAATTTTTTCCATTTGATGTAATTTCACATTGAAATTGGACATAAACACATTTTAATATTTTAATAGATTTTATTTCATAATAACTCGTTTTCTAGTTTTTATAATGAGAAATTTTAAAATTAATTAATTCCACTTCTGTGTTTTCATTTTGGAAAATTTTTTAAAATATTTGGAATCATATGTTTTAAATTATTTAAAGAGTTGCCTTTAATATTTAGACATAATGAATAGCATCTTCTGTAATTATTTTTATTTCCCATGGTTAAAGGGTAAATCTATTAAATAATGGTAAAACATAATATTTGAATAATATAGAATAACCCTAACACATGTACTTATCATATTATATGAGATATGTCGAACCATGAAAATCCTTGAGTAGATTTTATGACCCCATTGATCCACTTGGTTGTGATAATGACATGTTATAATAATTAGTGTAAGGTAATGACAAAGCTAACAAAATCATTTATATTTTTACTAAAACCATTTTAAGGTGGGGTTATATAATTTATATCATTGAATGTAAATATTCATTATAATAGGAAAAATATTTCCTACATCATGGTATTTTATTTATTATTTTTATACCTTATATAAATAAATTTATTTATGACCCAATTGTGATGTAGTTATCGCCTTATTAATTAAATATTCAAATAAATGATATTATATATATTAAAATAAAAATAATTTGAAAATTTTGATGCCATACACGAATTTTCAAGAATATTTTGACATTTTATATTTTATTTAATGTTTTTTTAATAATTAATAAATTTTTTATGACTTTATCAACAACTAATTAATTAATAGTGAAAAAATTGAAATAAATGAGTTTTAAAACAAATAATATTTTATTAAATGATATAAATGTCAAAAATACCATTTATTTGTCCAAATGTCATAGATAATGTTATAAATTTCATTAATGATCCAATTTAGGTTCACATTCCATTTTTAGTCAACATATTAACCGTAAACTGTAAACATACAAGAAGACATGGTAAGAGTTAATTTATTTAACTAATGGTTAATGCCAAAAGATAATGTCACATTTGTGACTGAAACTTGCCTAAAACTGTAGGTTTAGAGGATGGAAACATATAATAGTATTATCCTCGAAATATATCATTGTGTAACTATTATAATAAGAAAATTAATTCTAATAAAATTATATTTCAAGAATTTCCTAAAGTGCTCCTCCTCTCTCTTATGAAAGGCCACCAACTAAACCCACTTATTCACACATCTCAATCCCCGTGACTCATCCAAATTCTGATAAAATAAGAAAATAACATCCATAACAAACTTATATAAGCCTTATCTTGGGTAGAAGTAATTTCAAGCTATCTATTTGGCTAAAATCAAAAGGAGATACTCGATTTAGAGGTAACATTTTCTCGAAAAATCCATTAATTTATTTTCAATCTCAGACCGCTAACCACTTTCTATTCCCTTATTTTATAAAAAAATCATTATCCCCAATTTACTCAGATATTTTTATTCTATTTTTTTACATTCAACTACATAAACATCCATCAAATTTATATAGAACATATTGTTTTTGTGTTCGGAGAACGTCAAACTCACGAAAAATTGATTGTTGAATTTCCCCTACCACTTATCATGGGTGGCCATTATGATTTATATTTAATTATATATTATATATATTATTTTTATTTTTCTCTATTATTATGTAATTTTTATTTACATAATAACTTTTTGCTTTCCATAATGGGTAAATATGATAATTTGATTTGAAGAAATGTGGACTACCACCCACTAAATGTGATATGACTCATTCATGCCATACTTGGAATTTATGAAGTATAAAATTAATTAATAAATTTAGAATATATAAAATATATATTTTAATGAAATTATAATATACATATATATCACTTATTTTTCGTTCCTTTAATATGTCAAAGAGATTAAATTAGCATTAATGTGTAAGTGCGACCTACCATCTCCATGAAGGATGCATTTCATTTCTTATCTCCAAATGTTAAGGACTATTATAAATAAATATGTAATTATTTTATATGATATTTAAATCATGAATAATATTTTTGATATAAGGGACTTATATTCACATTGATAATTTTCTTCAAAACAAGGGCATTTTTTCACTCATGTACCGAACATCAACAAAACATCTAATACAAACTCAAATAACTAGCTAATTTTTATAACATGGTATTAAGTACTATAAAATAAATAATAAAAATTAATAAGTATTTTATATAATTAGAAATTAACTTATGATTATATTCCAGAAATTAATTAATGAAAGAGACATGTTGGATTCAATGTGAGGGACATTATCTCAATTTCCATTAATTAAGACATATTTTGATTTATCTGTGACCTTATTTTATACATTTTATAATAAAACCCTTTGGATTTTAATTTCATTCAATTTTTTTCAAATGAAATCTTTTATTACATAGCGTATTACTAAAAAAAGCAGATTTTTTTCATTTTAATGTACATGGGGAAAACAACCTTTTTGCCTCAATGAGAATTAATTGATATTTGGTTTCCTCTAAAATCCGTAATGTATTCAAAATGAAATGTAAATAACATGTTACATTTTTAGGTATTTTGGTATTTAAAATGGTTTTCAGAATGGATTGATTATATCAAAATATTGAAATGATTTCTTATGATTTCAATGTAAAAAATCTGATTCTTCCTTTATGATATTTCATGTGTTATTATTATGTAATGGTTCATGAGAATTTCATATTTATATGGGTGGTTTTGTGATAATCTAATGGTGGTGACATCGTGATAGCTTTAAAATTCATTGGGTAATGTGAAAGAGGTAAACATTAAGAATTCTCGTAAGATATATATCAAATATACTATGATGGGTATTCCAAATGTCACTATGAAGGTTACTCTCTAGGTGTATATGAAAGCCACAAATTATGTTTGATGTGGATGCCACAAGTTACCCTTATAATTTATGATTTTTATGAAGTTTTCATGATTCTTATGAAATTATGGGTTTATAAATATTCATGGACTAATTTTTTCTTTACTTATTTGATCACATTCTGGTTTTTCATTCTCATCCCATGTTTTTTGTAATTTTTTCACAATGTATTTGGTTGAGTAAGATAAAGGATGAAGTCAGTAATATTTTTATCAAGAAAAAATCATGTATTCAAAGGGTTTTATTTGGTGAAAAAATGGATACTTTTTTGATAGTGTACTCTTCTGTTATTGTGGGATGATATGTATTAATAATGGATTAATTATTTAAAAATATTAATCTGAAAAGATCCTCAATGTGAATTAAAGTCAAATTATTGACTTATCTCAAGATTAAGTAATGTTTTAGGGATTTGTCCTTATAATAACCCTTGATATTTTTTTGATATTTAGTTAAAACTAAATTATATTTGGATGACAAGTCTAAGTTTCATCATAATTTTATAGGCATGTATACCCCACTTTTTGTTTTATGTGACGTGAGTTTAACTTGATTAAATATATTTTGGGAGAGATTTATGGGAATACACCCCTCTAGTTTTGTATAGGTATTTCTCAAAAGGTTATTTGGGTAATAGTTCATTTATATTTTTTGTACATAACTTTAGTGTTATTGATAAAATTAAGGTTAACATGATTTTTTGTCTATGTTGTTTATGGATTATTGGGATAAAATAGTTTGTACATTTTGGGAAAATATAATATAGAAAACCATATAGGATTAATAAATTTGTTATTATGGGTAATTTTTTTTGTGAGGATGTTAATCATAATAACAGAAATTTTATAGTTTCTAAAAAAGGAAAAACCATATGATGGTTGACAACCCTTCAAAATCCAAAAAGTTCACAGGGGTAGAACCCACAACCAAAGGTAGATAAGGGTGTGGTTCCTAACACTAGACAATGTGGAATCATCGTTAATATGAAATTATTTTTACTAATAAAATTTACAAATGAACTGTAAATTTATTTTTGGATTTATATTATAGGATCCAATAATTTTGATTTTTTTGGGATTTGGATGGGATTAATGACATATTGGGTGACATGTAATTGGCCTAATGTATATGTAACCACTAGGATTAATGTAATGGGTTATTTTGGAAGAATGTTATTTGGTTTTTGGAAGTTAAATGTGAAGAGTATGATATAAAAATTCATGATAAAAAAATTATTTTATTATTATTTTATTGGTGCTATATGGGATAAATGGAATTAAAAATTATGTAAATTGTGATTCCAATTATTAGTTTATTTAATCAAGATATTCACATATTTGGAATGATAAATTATTAATTGTGTTATGTTGTTTGGGTATAAATTCTTAATCATACATTTGTGTATTTAATATGTCCAGTAATATTTTTGAGGAGCCTTATGGTTGGACACTACTAGAAAGGATTATGTTGAAGTTTGGATATTTTGATTGATGTTAAATAATGATTTATTTTATAGGAAAACCAATGAAAACCATTTTTGGTTTTGGTAAATATTTAGAAGAGGAAGTATTTATTTATTGATTTTATTATTTGTTTGAAGTTATTCTGGCTTAAAAAACTCATTTATAATATATATCTCATAGTGTAAGAGATAATGTGTAAATACCATGAAAACTACCTAATGATATAATTATTCTTATGGAATGTTAAGAAGTCTAGTATTATTATTTAACTGGGTTCTTTATATGGATAGTAAAATAATATTTCTACTTTTTGAATAATATCTTGAAATAATAATCTTATCCATTTACTTTTCTTATAGAGAAATCAAAAGCCTTATAACCCATCAAGGATTTATGGTTCTTTAATGTTTAACATTATAATCACTATATTATATATCAATTTATATTAATACATGGGAATATATTTCTCTTTCATATACATATTTTATCTTTTCATTGTGGTTCTCCTATTCAAAAACATAGATTTTTGATGACCTCTCCCTTTCCATTTCCATCTTTTTAAGAGAGTGTTTCTTACCCTTTTTATTGAGGGTTTTTCAAAAATATTTTTTTTAAAATTTAAAAAAAAGACTTATAATGAAAATTTAAAATTATGATGATAAAATTAATTGATGTAAGGGGTAATTTAACACCCTGATATTTTAAAATAACAATGTTTTTTACTGTATACATCATGATACACTTAGCTTAAACGAACACAAAATTATTGTGTTTCAAATATGGTCATCATAATCTACTAGTTAAATTACAGAGTATGAATTTTATCGACCAAACAATTAAATATATGTATATAATATACTAAATTAATAAAAATTCATTCACTAACACCTGCAAAATACGAATTCAATTTTTTGAAATGTTATTTTATACTTCATAAATAAATTTTCATAAAAAACAATGCTAATATATTTTTGTGATAAGATATTATAATTTCCATTAAAAGTTATAAAAATGTTTTTTTATAAAATAATATCATTTTTAAAATCATCATATCAAAATTTTCATCGAGTAATATTTTGGGATTTTTAGAAAATTCTTGTTTTCTAGTGAATTATGAAAAATGTCAAATTTTTTTGAAATATGTATTTTGGATTCAATCCATTAAAAATCTATATTATATTTTAAAATGGAATAAATGTAAAAAAATATATTATATTATTAATGATCAAATTATATTAATTTTATTCATTTTCCGAATTGATTTTATTATAAAAAAATTTTTAGACACAAAGACACTTTTATGAAAAAAAATACCTCCGTTTTGTATTTTAATATTAAATTTATTTCCCATCCATATTGAAATTTTATATTAAATAATGAATCAATGATTTATAATAATTAGGTCCAAATTTATTTTATATTTCCCATTTATTGTCATTATGAATAGCAACTATTGTAATTTTTGATAACTTTGTTGATATTAAATCATGAAAACAAGGATCAAAATTTGATTATATGGATTACAGAATTACCCTTATTCCAAGAAAAATATTTTTATATGATTCTATTTTTTCTATTATCATAGAATATTCTGTTATATGACAATTTTTTTCCATTTTTTATAATATTACGACCTTTATAATATTTTATGAAAATAAATGTCAAAAACATCACACTCTTGTTTTTTAAAATGTTATTTTATTAACATCTGGATAATGATTTTGTGTGTTTGGTTACAAATTAAATTTTTGAATTTAAATTATTTATATTAATTTTGATAATTTATATTTAATTATTGGTGTTGTAATAACTCCTATATATTCTTACACAACGCTGGCACCGTAGTTATTTAATTGCCCAAAAAATGAAATCATATTAAAATAATTACAAGTTTTATAATTTGAATAATTCAATGTGTCCAATAAATTTTAAAGATATATTTTTCATATTAGACAATTTTAACTCATTATATTTAAATTCACTATTTTAATTGATATATTTAATGTCAAATTTAATGAGTAGTGTCAAAATTGACATTAATATTATTTTTTCAACATCTAATTTAATAAAATTATTTGAAATTCATAAAAAACTTATTTTTTGAAATTTTATTGGAATATGGTTTAGAAAATCATATATAGAACATTTATGATTTAATTTTAAATTTTTAATATATTTATTAACCCTATGGTAAAAATAGGTGTTACAACTGTGGAGGTCATAGATTATTAACTACAAAGATAATCAAAAGGATAATGATTAAAAAATATAAAATTTTCTATCAATTTCATTATATGGAGTTATTTCAAAATTATACAAATTATTTTGAGTTAATTACCATTTTAGAGAATTTATATGAGGAATATTCTTATTATATTTTTTTATTAAATTGACAAAATTACCCCTTTCCTTAATTATAAAATGGAACAACCTTTTTCACTTCATTATTACCCATGGATCATATATATATATATATGTAAATCTACCCATTCCTCTTATACATATACTTATACATGTATTTTAGGTTCTTTCCCATCCAAAATAGAAACCCTATTCCCTTTAAGATGATATCTAATGTCAGTTTATTAAAGAAGAGATTATTCTCACACCCAACATCTTTCAATTTATTTCTTTTTATACCTTTTATAAATATATGGTATATAACATAAAATGGTAAAATAATTTTCCTCAATATAATAAATCATTGTCATGATTTTGAAACCGTCATTATTAACTGTCTTTATCATCAAATATGAAGTGATTGTATCACTCGTGTGTACATACATCTTACAGTCTCCATGTAGCAGTGCAATTTTTTTTCGTCATCATCTTTTATAGATGGGTATTATGATGGGTTAAATAATTATATATAAAATATATAACATAATTAAACCTTTTTAATTATAATATCATATATAACTTCTTAACATCCAAACCATTGGGAAAAAGTAACACCGCTCATGCGTACATATGGACTACAACCTCCACAAAGCGTTGCGATTCATTTTCAATTTATAATTTAATTAGATGGAAATGTGGGAAGATTTGAAAAATATATATCAATTTTTTGTTATAATATTTATTCTATAATGGTGAATTATTATTTACAATTCTTTTGGTCCAGCTATCAAAAAGTGAAAACACCATTCATGTGTACGTATGTCGTATAATCCCCAGGAATAGTGTAATTCATTTTCTATCTCTATATTTTATAGATTAATATAAATTCATATGTAATTAATATATGTATTATTTATATAATTGTAAATATTATATTTATAATGAAATAAAAAAAATTATAAGTACCAAAACTATTAAAACAAAACATACAAGAAAAATGAGGCAATTATTAATTAAAACAGTGATTTTTCAAACAATTGTTAATGAACCTGTGATGAATGAATATAAGTATGTAATATATGATATTTTATATAGGTGTATGGTTACATAATATATTATAAAAAATCGTTAATTATTATACAATATTTCTGTACACATACAAAGCAATTCAGACTTGATGTTTGGGTTTTCTGTCTCACCATTACTTTTATGAGATATATGTCCTATCCAAAACTAATATATTATATGTGGTGTATATACTAGACAATTAAAATGTTATATATTTATTAGCATTATTATATTAACATTTAATGTTTAATTTGAAGTTACTTTTTCATGGGGATTAAGATTCAAAGGTTATGAAAGTGGTAAGGAATTATTTCACATTGTCATCATTATTTTTGATTGCGTATTTATACGTCTCAACGGAAGAATATTTATCCTTAGAGTTCATGTTTCTAAAAAAATAATTCAAATTTTTTAATATTGTCCAATTATTTTTTAATTTATTTATAAACTTTTTAGAACTTTTTACATTTTCTTGAATAGAATATTCATTTTTTTTGTCAAATGGGGTCCTTTTTGACTTTTCATTAAAATGTATAGAAGTATTATTTTTTTAAATGATCCAAAATGGGCATAATTTCCCTCCATCATGATTTTTAAATTACATTTAGCATAATTTAGTTGTTTATATGGGTTATATCAAATGAAATCATTTCATTATTACATTTATTGTTTTTAGTTTATAAAAATTGTTTTTCATACTAGAAAATGTAATATTCATAAGAAATTTTTCTATGAAAATTTTATAAAATTTTCATCTATATAAAAAATTATAGAACATTATAACGAGGATATACTATAAATATAATATCCAAAATATTTATTAGGATAGTTTATGATCATTTTTAGAGGGTGAAAGTAGTGACATTATGAATGATAATTCCTCCAGTATGTATAGTTATTGATTGTTAATGAATGAGGATTTAGTTGTATTATTTATTCATATTTGGAATGCATTACACTTGGAATGTGATGTGTGGGTCCCATTATAGCCCCCTAAATTCATAAATTGGTCTCATGAGACAAAATGGACATATAATTGTGTGAGGTCTTACACATCTATATAGATTTCATGGAATAAGAACATAATAATATTTTCAGATGTCATGGTTGAGGGATCTGTAAAACATTTCAAATTTCTATTATTTTGTATTATATTAGTATGAAATCACATATTGGTGTCCATATAATTATTTTATTATCTGTGATATCAATGGATATCTTTTTAGCTCATGTAATTACATTTAGGGAATTATTTGATCGTCATTTGTGCATTCTAAACTATTCATGTCTTATTTAGCGATCCCTATATTCATACCCCAATGAGAATCTGAGTTCACCCTTAAATTTTATTATTCTACAGGATTCCAAATCATATATTCTGATTGATATGCTAGATTCCAGTAGAATAAATTATGATGTTAATTATTAAAAAACTATGTTTATTTCATGTTTTCAATGTAATTTAAAAATAGAGTATGCATCTAGTTTTCTATGACCATTAAAACAGTCAGTCATTTGGGTAGTAATATCTTATATCTAGTGCCAATGTAATAATGTAACCATTTTATTTGGGCTACTAAGTTAGTGTATTTAATTATTGGATTTGATATTTTGAGAGATCACCCTATAGTAGGAATTCTTCATGCTTAAGTGTCATTGGATATTACCCTGTATGGGTTTCTGTAATGGTCCATAGAAATTTAGAATATTATTAATGCATTTCATCACTTTAATAAATTAATTTACCTAACAAATCTTTGACTCCATATATTTACAAGAAGTACGAAACATTTGGTATGTCATGAATGATATGTTTTTAATAATATGTTTAGAAATACTTTTTCCATTTCATCATTATAGAAATATATTTATTTTCCCATTCATTGAAATGGGACTATCACATTTAATTCCATTGATATGGAGTAATAAAGTGTTTATTTCACATTTTAAATGAATGAAATATCAAGTACACTAGTTTTTGGCACACGCTTGTGACTAGTTTGATGATATATTGTATAAAATAGATTATGTTATACAATGAGAACTCGTATATGGTTCTCGATGTAGTGATATTAAAATGGTAATCTCTTATTTTATGACCCATTACTTTATAGTAATCTTTAAATTTCGGAAATTCCTCTTAATACTGATGAGAAAGAATCCAAGAGGGTCACACAGAAGGTGTTTTCTTTGATCACAATGAAATTATATTTTAATTTAATTATTAGAATAAAAAAATTTCTAATTACCTAAAAATAATATTATTCAGGATTTATTGATCATAAATATTAACTTGGTAATAAATAATTTTTTATTTATTAACAAATGTTTTATAAATTTCATGATTATTTATTAAATATTTATTGTCCTAAGTATGAAAAAAATTATATTGTTTATTTAATATCTAACATATAATTATACATCAAGATGTAATAAGAATATTTATTTATGAAGTAATATATAATAAATATTTATTCTGTTTTTCAATAAATTCCATGGAGGATGAGTGAACCACAATTTTTTCGAGTAAAAAATATTAACTTTTATTTTGGTAAAATACTATTTTTAATTCACAAAATTGTGAAATACATAAAATAATAATAAAATTACTGTTATGTGCCATGTGGTTATATAATATTTGTTATATTTTTTGTGGTCTAATGTGTAACTAAATAATATTTTAACCTAAACTCAAACTCTATAAATAGATTGTTTTCTCTATTCGAAAGGGATAATATAAAATTAAGAATCATTGAACATAATGAAAATCCATTTAGATTCCTCCTACTAAATTACTAATGTAACAACATGGTTAAAAGGGAACCCATCTGGACAAAATGATATTATATTGATTAAAGAAAAATAAAAATCAAAGATCAATCTGCAGTACTAGCACCTGAAATTCATTGGGTGTTATTTAGAGATCGAAAGATCACATGGTAATCAGTACTAGGGGTTATACAATTAGATCATATGAATGAAATAATAATAATATGATAAAATATTTTTCAAAAAATAAAAATGGAAAATGAAAAATGATCCAAAAAATAAGTATTATTTCTTCTGATATATTTAAATAAATTATAAATTTAATATTCAATGAAACATTCTATAGTTTTTAGTCTTTCGATATCAATATTAGATTGGAAAATTTCATCGAACATGTTGTATACATGATTCAAAATTAGAAATTTATCCATTGAATCTAATAAATCATAATAGTTATTCACCCTCTGTGAACATCCATAGGTTCCTAGAATGTTCAAGTGTTATCTGGGAAGTCATGTTTAAATTTATAATTACTTATTTGATTTTAGATATATATGAAAAATAGTGGATAGATATTTAATTTCATATTATTCATTCATTATTCATATATTTAATTAAAATTATTTGAGCATTTTAATTTTCATCATTCAAGATTCATATTTTTTAATATGTAAGAAAAAATGGAGAAAGAATGGAGATACCATCAGGGTGTGTTAATGATTTATGTCTCATGGATTGATTTACACGTTGTGTGGCTAGAGTACATGCCATATAACCAATTTCAATTCACATTGACGTGTATCAAGATACATTACACACATAGAATTTATTAAACATGTGTCATTTAATATACAACGCATGTATATTGGACCAACATGGCATGTGGTTTCTTTGATTACATGGCATCTAGTTGTCATATAGATCATGTAGTTTACGTGTTATTGTGGATAAATTCTTTATTAAAATGTTGTAAAATAAAATGTTTTACGTTGAATGAGACTAAAAACATTGAATAATCATTAAACACAAGATGTGTATCTAGAATACATGTAAAATAATTCATTAATCCCATTATATGATGAACATTCCAAGTCAAATAGTATATTATAAAGACACACAGTAAGAAGATCATAGGGTGTGTATATCATTTGTACATGTCATATAGTATGACCAAGTTAAAAGCCAAATCCCCATGCATATATCCCAAATAAATTTTAACTGGACCACACATCATGTAACTCGTTGATACACGAAGTGTAATTCGGCCACTATACACACCAAAACCCCATAAGTTTATGTTGAATACATAGAAATTGAGCTATAGGTTGGGCATCCCATTAGTACACATCATTTAGTCTCCAAAAAATGTAAATAATTAAATTATATTAAAATAATTAATTGAATAATTATATCTAAAAATAAAAGAATTAGATCTAGATGTGTTAAACTATGTATTAATGGTATTGAAGAATTAGAAATTCCCAATTTATTTATTTATTTATCTATAATTATGGGTCATTACATTTATTATCCCCTGATAAATTTATGATGGCTATATTCAAAAGAGTTCAGATGGTCCATAATGATGATGTGAATAAAGTAATTAGTAAATTAAAATACTTTCATCTTATAAATAAAGAACATATTTAAATGAATTTTCTCCAGTGTAGAATTATGCATTTGTTTCATATGTATGACTGTTCATGATATTTGTCCAATTCTGTGTATGATTTGGTTTAATTTAATTTTATTTTATTTTATTGCATTTTTTATAATTATTAATTATTATATTATATATAATGTTATGTGAGTAATCTCTACCTCTTTTATTATATAGGACCTATGTGTGAAATGTTATTTATGTAATTCTCCTTATCAGATCTTTTGGTTCCCCTCACATACCATTGATTTATGAATATAAGTAATAAAATTAATATCTCAAGGTGAATGGCTGCAAATCATTTTTTTTCGCATTATCTGATAGCCGGTTTGTAAGGGTTGCCAGGACCCATAGATACAATCATACATTTCAAAATTCAAAAAACATCCAAACAGAAGGAAACCGCGCAACATCTTGAGCCGCGAACCCACGCGCCGGCCTCGAAACCCGGGATCTTCTGCCACAGCATCATCAGCCTCGAGATACACCCCCGAGGCGACTTACAAACCCACTTTCACCAGAGCACCAGTGAGGTTCACCGACCCCCGTCGTCGTCCAGCGACCGTCATCCTCTTCACCGGCAACCACCGCTGCCATCCCTTCACCAGCACACCAACACCCCTTCACCGACTTCAACGAGGCAGAAACCCTCATCACCGATTTCAACGAGGCAGAAACCCTCAGCGCATCGCAGAAAAATCACCGGATTTCCATGAAAATCCGGTGAAAGAAACCAAAAACTTACAGATAACATCCCGCAAAGCAACCAACAACATCCAAACATCAAAACCGCTAACGATGAAAAGAAAAACATCCAAGGAGCTGAAGATCCCTCCACCACCAGACAGACCAGCTACGACAGAGACAACGAAAACCCCATCGAACTCACCTGGGAGGGGACAAAGCCCAAACCGCCGACGCAAGAGCGCAACCCTCGAACGCGAGTAAAAACACCACCGGTCATCAGAAAACTGCCAAGATCTAGTCCAGAAGCGCTCCGTAGAGTGTACCGTCAACAGGACAGGTCTTACACCTGCGGACCAGGACCAGCAACTACCGAAGCTTGAGAGCATCTTCACCGCTGGAGAGACAACCACGTAGCGCCGAGCAGCAAAGGGCCACCACCAACCCACCGAGCGTGAGAGGGAATCGTCGCGCCTTCCGCAGCGGAGGAGCCGGCCGCGGCAAGAGGGAGGAAACCCTAGGTCAAGAGCCCCTTACGGGCGCATCACAACTATCATAGTGAATTGTCATCTCAAGGTGAATGGAAGAAGGTAAATATAGACCCTAGATGATACCAACAAAATGAGTTTTAACCATGGGTTATATGTTGATTTATTTCCCACTATATAAACTAGCTGTTTTTCCTTATCTAGTTTATGGATTTAATAAAATTTCATATAAATAAATTGATTAATGTGAAAATATAAATTTTAAATAAATGGAATGTGTATAGATGTTTTTTCAAACATAGTTAATCTATTATGTGAAATCCACATAGTATTAAAATGTCATGTAAAGAATGAAATAAGAAATTATTATGTATAATAAACAAAATACCTCAACATAATATTAATCTATACTAAGCCTTCCATTACCTTTTAATAATAAATTCCATTGACCTATGTTTTTGACCTACTCTCATTATGAAACGTACTCATATAATGGAAATATTAATAATGTTACTAGTTGAAATAACCAACTTACATCAAGAGTAATATACCATTCAAAATTTGATGAATCATTTAGTTAATTGTTGTGGAAATATGAGTTAGTATTTTTGGATTATAGTGTCCCCTCAATGGATCAATGAGTTGTATTCTGATAGATGGAAATTAATTGGTATCCTAAATACCATTGAATAATTGATCGAACCATCACTTAGACTATGGGAAGGGGAATATTGAGCCTTGATACTTTCATTTTTGAGTTAATATTCCTTATTATTCCAATGGTGGGGGCTGTTTGGACTTGATAAAATATTGGAAGACTTAAAAACATTAAAAATTATTCTGTCTTATATAATTTAACAAGAAGAAATGTTTCAATCCTTTTCTTTAATTATTGAAGAAAACTGTAAGCAAAATATTGAAACAATTCTAATCACTATTTTACTTAGGGAATGTACATAAAAAAATTCTAGTTATAGTATAATCATATATGTGGTGGATTAGAATACTAAAATCTGTATTATATTTTAGAATCCCCTATTCCAATTTCCCCTCCACAAAAAGTGATAAAAGGTAAAAATGATGATTACAAGAGATATGTGGTGGATTATCACTATATATATATTAGTATCTTATAAGATATGTATATAGAGAGGATGATGAAGCATGATGACCTAGATTCTTATATAATAATATATCATCTTATTAGCCATGTGAAAGAGTGTGAAAAGATTGAATTAAGTAAGATTACCAATCATTACCAATGTTCGACACTTTAACAGTTTGAAAAAATGTATTTAACAGTGCTAAAAAGAATTTTTTCCTCTATCACCATTAATGGTGGGACCCCTCTATCAGTGATGAAAAATAAATGATAAATGGAACCCTTTATGTAAGCTTTTGTTATCCCTGATAAAGTCCCTACTATTGTAGTGTGCTATTTTAATAATAGCACACTCTGGAAAATACTCATGTAAACACATGTATGAAAATACACCTCTATGTAAATTTTTTATTAAATTAAAATGATATTTTCATCATAATTAAACAGATAGTATTATATAAATTCCAAAAAAAAATTCTTGGGTAATTATGTTTGAAATAACTATCTATTAACATTTAAGAACCTAAATGGTTCATTGTATTTGACACCTACAACCCCCTCTCAAGAAAGCCCAATCATGGTAAAAATTGCTAAATAAAACAACCCAACCAATGAAAATGAATACAAGTATCTATGAAATCCAATCATATGTCAGTAATACAAATAGAAATAATTTAAACATAAATATTTTATTATACATTAATAAAATGAAATTTGAAATAAAAGGACAAAATTAGAGTCCAAAAAGTCACACTGAATTTAAGATTCATGTTTGGATGATTCATACACGTCAAAAATGACATGTGGATAATTTTCCTAAAGAATCAAAACAATCCAAATGTGTTTTCTCATATTTTAGTGTTTCTATTAACGTTTTTACTAAAATGATATTTTAAACTGAAAACACACTCGTTGAGAACATTCTAGTCACATCAAATATCAGTTTGAAGTGACTCTATTTTTTGCATCAAAAAAGGAATTATTAAGCATTTAAAAAATGTATAAAGATGATACAAGAACATTTTATTGGTTTTCTGTGAGGAAAAATGTTTTTAACAAAAATGTCAATTTTAGACTGATAACAAACACTTTGTGTCATACTGTGAACATAGTGTATCAAAATGAGGTGTCGCTAAATCATACACATCAAAATTGAATACATATCTTTTTAAAAATTTATTAAAACAATATAAAGGGGTTTTATTGGATTTGACTATGTCACCTGTTTTTTAACTAAAATTTCAATTTTATAAAAAAAAATTCACCTTGAGTCATATCGGTCATGCCTTGTGTTGGATTGAGTTGTCGTTTATTTATACAAATCAGAAATAACATATATATCGTATTCCTAAATTATCAAAACCTCAGAATGAGTTTTCTTAGTTTTGAGTCTGTCACTTTTTTTATATAATAAAATTTCATTTTAAACTGAAAACACAATATTTTGGTTATATAGCTAACATCATGTGTTTTTTTGATGTGAGACTAATTTGTACACATAATAAATGTATTAGGAATTGGTTTCCAAAATTATCAAGACAATTAGATATTTTTTTTCTTATGCATCAATAAGTGAAAATATTTTGATATAAAATATCTATTTTAAATTGAAAACAGACATTTTGAGTGATATTGGGACCATGGATTATTAGAGTGAGGTGTAGATGATATCTACATGACCAGAATTTCTTTTGAATCATTTTTATAAAGTATCAAAACAATCCAAATGAGTTTACTTTGTATTCTGTATGTAAGTTGTCCATATAATGAAAATTAATGTGAATTTAAAATAAAATGTCACATTTGAATACATACTGATCTTAATGAGTGTCGAAATGGGTTATTGATGATTCATATAAGGTAAAAAAGTTTTATGGATCATTTTCCTAAAGTATCGAAACAATCTGAAGGAGTTACTCAATTTTGAGTATGTCACTTTTTATTTTTAATAAAATTAATGTAAAATTTAAATAAAAAGACACACTGGGAGTCATAACAGTCATACCATGTGTCAGATTGAGGTGTGGATAATTCCTATATGTTAGAAATGAAATATTTATCAATGTTATAAATTGTCAAAACAATTCAAAGGTGTTTTTTCATTTTTGAGTATATCAATTGTGTTTCATACTAAAATGTCATATCAGACTCAAAACACTCATTTTGAGTCATACAGACCACTTAGTGCATCGATTTGATGTGATACTAATTCATACATCTCAAAAAATGACTTATGATTCATTTTCATAAATTTTCAATACAATAATTTTGTGTTTTCATGGTTTTCACCAAGTGACACTTCCTGAGATACATTGTACATTTTTTAACTAATAATGGACACATTGAGTCAAACGAGTAGCATCATGAAATAGATTTATGTGTAGTTGATTCCAACTTATCAAAAATGATTAATCAATAATTTTACTAAATTATAAAAAATATCAAGGTGTTTTATTGATTTTGAGTTTGTACCTTGTTTGTTTAACTATAATTGATGTCAAGTATAAACAAAAAGACCCAAATTGTGTCATAGCAATCACAATATGTCTGGAAATAATGTATTGTTGATTCCTACAAATCAAAAATTAATTATGGATGGTTTTACTAATGTATTAAAAAAATTCAAATGAATTTTTTTAGTTTTGATTTGGTCAAATTATATACTAAAATGTCTTTTCAAACTAGAAACATACAGTTTAAGTCATAACGATCACATCATTAGTTTTTTTGATAGGACACTGATGTCTACATATAAAAAAAATTATGAAACATTTTTTTAAAATTATAAATACAATCCTAGTAAATTTTATAATTTTTAGGTGACTGACACACTATTGAACTATAATGTTAATTTTAAACTGATAATAGACACATTGAGTCATATCAGTCACATAGTGCATCAGATTGATGTGACATTGATCCCAACATGTCAAAAATAACTTATGTATAATTTTCATAATGTATAAAATAATCTGAATGTGTCTTCTCAATTTTATTGTATGAAACATATCATTTTTCAAAAAAAAAAAATTATTTTCAAAAATACACACTCAGGGTCATATAGGTCACACCCTACTTCATATTATTGTGTAGTTGAAACCTTAACCTTAAAATGACTTATGTAATGTGGTAAAAAAGTATGAAAACAATATGAATTTTTTTTCTTATATTTGATAATATCAACAGTATTTTTACTAAAATGACATTTCAAACTAAAAACATTCCCTTCGAGTCATAGAAGTCACATCCTATGCTAATTTTACATGAGACTGAAAAATAGAAACAAAAAATGAAATACGAATAATTTTCCTATATTATCATTACAATTAGCAAGTGTTGAATCAGTTTTCATTGTGTAAAACACCTTTTGAACTAAAATGAAAATTTCAAAATATTCACCGAAACATTATGTCATACCAATAACACAATGCATAATATTCAGGTTCTACTAATTCCTACATTTCAAAAATGATGTTTCGATAGTTTTACTATAGTATAAAAACAATACAAATGTATTTTCCAGGTTTTAGGAATGTCACATTGGTTTTCTTCTAAAATTATTGTCAATTTGAAATAAAATGAAACAATAAGGGTTATACCTATCACATCATGGGTATAATTGTGATACTGATAATTTTTACACATCATAGATGACATAAATATTGTTTGCCTAATGTATTAGAACAATCTGAGTGTATTTTATCTGTTTAGATTATGTGATGTTGATTTTTACACAGATTGTAAATTATAAACTGTTGATCGCTCTTAGTATTAATAATCCCATATCATGCATATTTATATATATAATGAGTTTTTGTGTTATGTTAGAATTTGTAATTAATAGATTTATTATAATAATACTATAAGTATTAGTCACTATCAGCCCGACTCAATGCTATGTATGAGTCACCGTTAAGGATAACTCCCCAATAAGGCCTACAAACTGTTATCCTGACTCAATGCTATGGATGCCACACTACTAATTTTGCGTCATTATTCGAATATAATTTTTTTATGTTATATATATGTGTCACAGTACTTGAATCATCATTCTTAACACACCCTTCTTAGCCCACATCACTAGAGATTCAATTCTCTAAAGAGTCATAGTCTCAAAGACACTATCCACCAGACACGGCCAAGGATAATTCATTGTATCACTAAGTCACATTTGATTCAATCTACCACTAGAGAGACCACCATAGTTTAACCTTTCAATATAATCACCTCTTCTTTTACTTTTTCATTATAAACTCAATATTTCCAATGGTCATATTTGTGGAATTTAATGCTACTGATTAATTTAAAGACCTTTTACAGAAAAATTTTAAATCAATGTAAGAAAGTCATGTGAGGTATGAAGTACCATAATTTGATAAAAAATGATATAATTAAACAATATATTATAAATTCAATACATAATAAATTAGAGACACCTAGTGATAATCAAGAAAAAAATGACTCAAGAAGTTTCCGAACCCAAAATGAGTTGTTTACATGTGTGTACGATTATACTTCAAAAATTCGAATGACACATGATGAAATTTTTTTGTAAAATTGAATCTATCAAACAACGTAAGATAAAAGGATCTATAATACTCTATTTTAAAACATGTTTTTCAAAAAAAATATGAATCTCATTCCAAGCAACAAGTAAGGAGTCACGAAGCAACAACAAATATCACAAAGAGAAACATAACCCCTTATACTGTTTTCCCTACTCTAATTGTTTACATTATTTACATTAAGTGGATTGTGTGATTATTCCTATAACAAGAACACATACTGACTCATGTGAAAAACTATATGATACACATATATCTTCAGAACTTATCTTTTTACACCTTAAATTACCATGAATAACAGTGGAAGAGGACCTTGTGTTCCATGTTAACTTTTTCATACCCACGAAACCTGTGGAAGAAGTTTTTGCGACCTAGAAAACACAGTATTTTATACATTATACCTCTATATATGGTGTGGATAAAATTTATGATTATATAACAAGATTGGTGGCATTTTATCACCAAGGGTAGTGGTCTATGTCACTGCTTCATATTGAACTTCCTCTTATTATTTATATGGTGTATTTTTACTGTTGTATTTTTACTACTATATCTATTTAAATCTAAAAACATTTCATTCACTATGATAGTTATTTTTATATAGTTTTTATATTAGATGTTTATTTCTTAAAATTTATTTCAAAAGAAAAAATATTATTTCCTATTATTTCAATTTATAACTTGTCATCCATTAAGAAATATTTTAAAAGATAAAAACATTTATAAATATGCTACTTTTGTTAATTGGGAAATCCTTTATTATTATTTGGGAAATTTTTTTAAATATATTTTAAATTAAATTTTAAATTAATAACACAATTCACCCCATCATAATTCTCCTTTTCAAACCAAAATTTTGTATCAATGAAGTTAAAACTTTTTAAAATCATTTTTAACACTAATTATCATTATGCATTAAAGATCATAAAATTTCTCAAAAAATAATAATTTTTTAGTTCATTATATATATTTTCTACATATTTATTATGGATGAAATATATGAATGTGTTTCTACAAAGATACCTCTATATTTGAATTTGAATAATTCTTCCTAAAGGAAAACAAAAATGAAAATTCATATTAACATTATGGGTTTTGGAATATGGTATTCCATAATAGAAGTGTATAAAAGTTATAAAATAGATAAAATAAATAGGTTAATCTAACAAAGGATTATTATAATAGAAATATCAATTCTATGAAATCCTTATACAATTATTTATGAGATTAAGCATCCAATAGAATTCCTGTAGGTAAAACAACTTGTAGGATTTTGATTAATCTAGCGGTTTCACATGAAGGAACAAAAAATGCTAAATAAATGAGACTTAACAAATACACTATTAAATATGATAATTTTAACATGATGCCTAATGACACTATCTCTAAAATGTATCTCATGTTCATTGAGAATTTGAATATAATTATAACCATAGGAAACCCAGTCAGTACCATAGAACAGATCTTGGGACTCTTGAGATGTCCTCAAGAAAGAGGGAGTGGGATATCATTGTAAATTATAGATTCTTGTTAAATAAATTAAATACTTATAAAGGATTTGAAAAGAATTATTATTTATGAGGAATATTTAATTGTTAATCAAGGTGAAGATGAATAAAAAACTGAATTTCTCACTTTCAAAACCACTACAATATAGAAAAAAACAAAAGGAGAAAGTTTGTATTCAATATTATATTTGAAGTGATGAATATTCATAAACTAAAAGAAATTAGTAAGTGGATATGATAGCTAGAATATTCAATAAATTATATTGAAAGACTAAATTCATCAGGAAATATATCCTCAAAGGATGAATTGACAATTGTGGGAGGTAGATAAAATATTAGAAGAAATATGATCATTCAAATAGAATAATATATATAAATCCTAGGATCAAAAGTACAATATATTAGTGAAATTTAACTAGTGTGATTATATGGACTCATTTAGAGACTCTGATTCACCTCGTGATGAAAATATTGTTACATCCAACACATGGTTATTGAAAAATTGATTTGAGGAGGCCTTTTGTATCTTGATGAAAAATATAATTAACTTGGAGAGGAAGATGAAAATGAAGATGATCAGAGAATGAATATTTAATAATTATTTTATCATTGAAACATGCTTGAAGATACATTTAATGATCTAATGAAAAATACATAACACTTAACAACATTCTCTTAGTATTTCTGTTAAATTTCAAGTCACTATTCAATGGGTAAAAATTTATTAAATTCTTAAAGAAAACAATAAACTTAATTAATTTTATGAATAGTTAATGAAATATTTAGATAAAATAAGTAATAGGATAAATATTTTAACCAATATTTATGGATAAAAAATTTCTAAAAATACTCTATTGATCTAGGCTACTATCATGAATTTTTGAAAATAGATAAAAACAAATTTATTCCAAAATTTAGAAAATATTATGCAAAATCCAGTTCTAAATATTTTTCTACTACATCTGGTTCTGAAAATAATTCAATAAGTTATTTTACTAAAGGAAATAATAGTGTTTATTTCTCTTTAAATTTAAATTACTTTTATTAGAAACCCATTAAGCCTTTATGGGTTCTTAATTCTTTTATTATTGACATTTCTAGACCCATGAATATCTAGGTACAAAAATAATTTATTCATTAATCTATTTTGTAGTAATTCTTCATGAAATGTTCTTAAGAGAACATATGGTACATGTACATTAGATGTTCAAGTAATATTACATGAGACTACTCCAACATTAATAATACAACAAAAAATTATGGTGGACATGTCACCTTTGTTGAAAATTATAATAGAAATATCATTACTCATAGAAAAATTGGTAACACCAAATCAATTTAAAATTATAATTTAATTTTGTTGATGGATTAATGTATAATATTCATAGCATTTAAAAATTATATGATAGTGTTTTTAGGTCAAATATTAAAATATTTCATTTAATGTTTTTGAGTCGAAAAATGATCTAGTTGTTTACACATGTAGAAATGAAAATTTTTATGCTGTCAATCCAAATTCATTAGTTTCAAAAAATATTTCTTCCTCAAGGTCCTTTCATAAAGAGTCTTGTATTTTTCATAGGAGACTATTTCATTGTAATATTCACCCACCTAGAAATATTACAAGAAAATGGTTTAGTCAAGGATCTAACCAACCATTGAATTCTAAAAAATAATGACTGTAATCCTTATAAAAATGGAAAAAATAATATATACTTAAATCCAATGAAAGGAATCAAAACTTCTCAGCCTATTAATTTGTTTCATATGTTATTTATACGCCATCTTGAGTTCCATGTTTTATTGGGAAGCACTACATTTATTTAAATGTAGTTGATGTTTCTAGGTATATTTGGGTTTTCTTTTTTTCTCTGAAAAGTGACACTAGTTCCTATTTTACCATGTATATGAGATTGGTAGAACATATAAGTGGTCCTAAAATTATTTATTTAAGATGTAACCATTATTGTGAGTTCAAAAATAATTTTTTCAAAACATTTTTCTCATATAATTACTATAGTCACAACTTTTATTCACCTTAGACACCTATTTATAATTAAGTATTAGAAGAAATATATGAATCCCTTCATGTTATTTCTAAGACAATGCTTAATGAATATGATTTAATGATCTATTTTTGGAAAGAGGTGATAAATATAACTTGTTATGTAATCAATAGATTCCAAATCTAACCTATCATAATGATAACTCATTATGATCTACAGAATAATAGGAATCCTAAGGTTAACATCAATAGTTTTTTGGCTGAAAAGCCTTTGTTCTTAATACAAAGGATAATTTTGAAAACATTTCCTCCTAAACTGATGGATGATTTTTCCTATGATATTCAACTTATAAAAAATCCTATAGTGTTTTTCATTAGAGAACCAAATGTTTGGATGAATCTTAATATATCAAATTTGATGAATCATATCAGTGTGAGACTAGAAATATATCTACAAAATATTGATAATGATCTTTCAAATCTGGAAAAAAATTACAAACCTTTTGATTGTGTGGTCAAATAATATGAAAAAATCATCCATTTTATTAAAATTTCTGGACTATGAACCTATAGAACCCAAATATGTATAAGTCCTAGATGAAATCGGCCTATTTTCTATGGAGGCATTGAGACTCTTAAAAATCACCCATTAGATGTTGTAGTTGGGGACTTTGAAAAAGGTACATAAACTAGATCGCCTCTATGAAATAAAGTAGAACATCAATCCATTAATCACATCTTGAACCTAATAATATTAATGATGCATTCAGTTATGAATTCTCATTAATTGATATGAAATAAGATATAAATCATTTTTAATGAATAAAACTATGGAATATAGTTGATAGAACCAAGGATTTCACAACTTCAGGCCCTAAATTGTTGTTTAAGAAAATTTTTAATGAATCTGGAACTATTATAAGGAATAATTCTATATTACTTTCACAATATTATAGTCAATAAGACGAAATGGACTAAGTGTCTAGTAGGTGAACATAAATTCTTTTATGTAATTCAAAATTTTGAAAACCATGAAGGCATTATTTTGGGTTAAAATAAATATACTAAATATAATATATAATATTATGGGTTCGATAAAACTAAAATTATTTATACTCCCTTGAGTACCACATATAAGAGGGATCTTGATGAGGATAGACAACTAGTACATCAAGCCAATTATAGATGTATTATTGGATGTCTTCTATACATAAATGCTAGTTGACCTAACATTATGTTTAGTGTGTGTTTGTGTGCTCATTTTCTGGAAAACCCAAAAGGGTCACACATACATGATCGTAAACGAAATTTGAAATTAAAAAAATATACTACCAATTTTTGACACCTCTATCAATAATTTTATTTAGTTAGTTATTCATATTTTAATTTTGTTGGATGCAAGTTAGATAGAAATAAAACCTCTAGAACATGTCATTTTTTTTGGTAAGTAACTAGTATCATGGTGTAGTAAGAGAAAAAAATTTGATTCATTATCTACTATTGAAGATGAATATAAAACTTATTATGGTTTTTGTGCTCAAATTTTTTGGATTAAATATATAGTACTAGATTATAGATATCAATTCTAACATATCCCAATAAATCTTTAACACACAAGTGATATTACCATTTATAATAATTTTTATCTCATTACCAAAACAATAATAATGTAAGACACCACATTTTGAGAGATTATTATCCAAAAGGTGATAAAACTATTAAATTCATTGACATTGAACATCATATTCATGAAAATTTTATTAAGAATTTGAATTATTAAAGAATAAGTTACATCTAACATGAGTTAGGAATGATTAATTTTAGTTAAGTAAAACCCTGTTTATGACATCCCATTGATGTCTCATCGTTGTGACACAATATCTATGTCTCACTATTTAGGACACACCATTGACAACTCACCAAAAATGAAACACTATTGATGTCTAACTACTAATGATACACCATTTATCTGTTACTGTTGATGTCTCACTATTGATGTGTCACTATTGAGTGTCTCACCCTCAATTTTTCTTACTGTTGTTTTTACACTGATGAATTTATCTGAAAAATCAGGTTATTTTTTTAATTCTATGTAATTTATATAATATATTTTACAATGACTAAATGTTAAAATATGAACTCATCAAATTTCATTGGGTTGATCAACCTTTATAACATGTTTTCAGACCACATTTCCTACTATTGATACTACCCTCCATTACCTCTTTACTCTCCCAGATGCTCCGAATGGATATAATTAAGTAACCGTGATTAATGACTCTTCATAAAATACTATATTCAATTCATAATAAATTTGTTTTGTGCCAAAATACTAAGGAGATTTTGAATCATAATCTCAGTAACCGTCTTGTCATTCCCAAAAAATAGATCACTATAAAATGGATTCTCTCATGTAAGTCTATTATTATATGATTAATTCAAGAGAAAGGGTGGATGGAATGGTTTTAAAAAAATTAGAAAACCCTCTATCAAAAGGTAATGTTTCAATTCTATTAATATGTTGAGTTTTCATTTATCGGAGGTGATTATTTTATGATAAGAATTATAATAACCATACATAGATGTGACTTCTCTACAAAACTATGGGAATCATCTTTAAGAGTACCTCATGAGAGTATAATTGAATATCATCAGGTACGTACCCCTCCTACTAGTGATATTTTGTGTTTTAAGAGTATCTAATAGATCTAACTAGACAAGGAACTCTGACAAGACCTATTGCTTACAAGTATGATTGAGAAACTAGAATGAAGTTTAAATTTTTACAACAACATTTGTGCCCAAAAGAAGATGAATTTTCCACCATGAAGTATGAGGATGTATATTTTATGTACCATATTAAGAATGTATATAAAATCAACCTTTGAAATTACCTTATTCTTCAAACGTCAGATACTATTAAACCAACTTGAAGATTCACTTCACTTTTTAAATCAATGGTCATATATACTATTCCAGAAGCCAATAGATTAGTGAGATAAAATGATGAACCTGTTATAAAATATGGTGGTTTATTCATTACCAAAGTTATATGCAAGAGGATGAAAATAAGTTGGAATGTTTTGAATAAATAATTGGTCAAGGAAAATGAAAATATTTATGATGATTTAAACCCTTTTGACCATCATAAAAGACCAAAAGTTATTACTAATCCTGGTTTTGAAACAGAATACGTAATGGAGTACCCAGATGAAGTAGTTAAGGCTGTTATCTCTAGATCCAAAGAAGATAATCTTTATAATGAATAATTGAGTGATCCTGATATTCGAACAGATCATGAAGAACCTTCTCATGAATCTCCAATACCTTTAAATGCTACCCCATTGACAGAAAGTCTTCTTAAATATGAAGATGGTGATGTGGCTAAGAAAACATTGAATATAAACGTGTATCTAAATCTCTATAAACAATTATAGAAAAATATGATGATGAAAGTGAAAAGTATTGTGATTTAGATAGAGAATATGATTTTAATGATGATGAAGAGGAGGATGAATAAAATGAATTGCAAAAACATAATAAAGATAGAGAAAGTGATGAATCTCATAAAAATGAAAGAGATATGGAAGACAAGGAATGTGATGATGATAGCTTGGACAATTAGGATCATGATTGAGCTGATAGAGTAGGTGATTCTATACCTTCTAGATCAAATGTTGAATTGGTCGAAGGATTAAAGAATGATTTGTTTGAAATTGAGGAACCTCAAAATTAATATGAAACAATGGTTGGAGATGATGAAATTAAACTGATAGAACAAGTTGATAATAAAATAGGAGCATTTATTGAGGGGGATAAAAACCTTAGTTTGGTATGAAATGATGTACCCAACCCATTTGATATAGGTTCTATAGATGAGTGGTACAAATGGCCCTTCTCTATTGGATTTGGTTTGTGTCTTCTAGCTTCTAATGACCCCAATGTATCAATAATTAAAGAAATTGTCTTTTCAAAAAAGATTTATCTCAAGCTAGTATCCATTAAGGAATATTCCTATATCACTACTCAGATAAATTCAAACAATGAAAATCAAATGACTAAAAATATATGGGAGATAAAAAATTATCTAGATTTGCAGATCTTTTGAGATCAAATCCTCCAACTGAAATAATTAATTGTGATAATATTCTTAACTACTTGTATAAAATTTCATTGGGAAAATTAAACATTATATGATTCATGATATTTAGGTTGTACGAAAAGAGAATAAATGGATAAGTGATGAAATGGAAATTAAAAAATCCATAGTTAAAGGAATGACATCTGAGTATAAATCATATCTAGAATGTATTGTAAAAAAATATTTAAGACACCTCTTCTATGTCTTATCTATATGATATACCTCCTCATCCACTAGTGTTTGATATAGAGGAATTGTGATCAGTGGTCATAGATTAGCTAAAAGGGGCATCAACCTTTACTATTCCACCTTTTGAAGATCTGAATGTGGGGTTTATTAGAATGGATTTCAGAGAAGAATTGAAGACTATGATAGATGGTTCAAATCTAGAGGGCTAGAGGAAAAATAGGCCAAACAATGTTCAGTTACATTCCATGGCCACATTTTATTCCAGAGAGCCCACTGTTTCTCAAAAAAATATCACAAGGAAAGTATATTTATAATTTTAAATAATCTAAAACAAGAATAAATTTACTAGAAATTTTATGTATTTGGATGAGAAGTTGAGGATGCCACCATTCACAACATCATTATTAGAGAAATTTAGGCAACATATGTAAATCATTCATGCTCTTAAATCCTTTATGGAAAACAATGATGACTATAATAATGATCTGAGAAAGAAAGAAAAATTTATTTTTTAATTAATTATTCTATTGAATCCATATTAGCATGTGCATACCACTATAGATGAAGCATCAGAAGCCTTTGATGTTCCTTCAATGTCTGTTGGACCCACTGTTCTACATGTCTACCCTTCTCTAAATCTACAATACCATTCTACAATTTTAACCAATCATCTTTCACCATTAATTCCTAGACTTCAACATTTTCTCGTTACTCTAATAGAATCACTCAGATATTTTAGACCATATATTTATAGATAATTATCTTCTCACTATTCCTCATCATCTCCTTTAATTCTCATGGTTGTCATTAATCCATCAACATATTCTTGTAGCACATTAGATAAACTAAAAGAAAAACTCTATCATATTATTTAAAATACATTAACATAGTTATTTTTTGATGGGGATGTATATGAAAAATATTATTAATATATATGTGTGTGTGTGTGTGTCTATATATATATTTATTTTTTCATCAGCTCTTATGTATTTTATATGTTTTTACAGTTTTCATAATCCCATAATCTGAGGAAATAATTATGGAATAAAACTATAATATAATTTATATGAATTAAAAAGTTTATTAATTCTCTCATATCGGTTACCCATCTGGTTCAATTGGATTTATGCTCTCTACCCTAATAAAAATTTGAATGTGTATTTGTTATACCATATAATATATTAATTTTTAAATCCTATTAACATGATATGTGGTCATCCAAAAGGGTTATAATGTTCACCACTCTTGGTTTTAAAAATAAAAAATCATGATTAATTATGGTTCTAATGAGTTTATTATGTTATGTTAGAATTTGGAATGATACAACATATTGGAAGAATACTCTATGTATGAGTAATTGTTAGTCTAAATCACCACTAATGATGAATCCTCACTCTGGTTTACTCACTAAAAACACCTATGAAACATTAGAATTACTCAATTATTTGTATTAATCACCACTAATAATGAGTCTCCCTTCATTGATTTGTTGGATGTTTTCTCTATGTATGAGTCATGATTCCTAACTCACCATTCCTGACTAACCACTCTAGTTATTCACCACTTTGAAGAGTCACCATTCCCAATTCACTATCAGGATGAGACTTCGTTGAATAAGTCACCAAAAACCATGTGTCATTATTGAATCATCTTACCAATATAAATACCACCAGAGAGTCAGCACTATAAGAATCACCACTTCTAATGGTCTTATTTTTTGAATTTAATTCTAAAGATTAAATTCATAAACTTGTTCCAGAAACATTTAAATTGTTTTCCGAAAATATTATGAACTTAGAGGTACTACAATACGGTAAAAAACATTTTATATGTAGTTTGTATATTTTAAGATAAAAAAATAATAAAAAGGGGATTCTTGGTAATAAACATGAAAAAACACCACACATCAAGTGTACCGAACCAAAAAAAAAGTAATTTTCATGTTTCCAAGATTCTACTTTAATAATTTGAAGAACACATGATGAAGAATATTTTCTAGTACACTTAGATATATCATACACCAGAAACATATGCTTCCTAAAGAGTTTATTATAGAAAATGTCTCTATAAAATGACTCAAACAAAATTTCAGGCTACCTTCCTATAGTCATTAAGCCACAATACACATTACCGAGAGCAACATTATCCATTATAAAATTTTATCATATCAGTTTTTGTACTCCATTTATTTAGGAGAAATGTGTGATTATCATTGTTCCATGAATACACATTCACATCTATTAATAATGTTAATGTACACATATATCATCATAAATTATCTTTTTACACATTATTTCCCAATGGATAATAGTGTAATATGACCCTGTGTGACTTATTACCTTATTCAGTACAACAAAAACAATAGAAGAGGTCTTTGGGACCAATAAAACCCTATATGTGTTTTTGTATACCTTGATCCAGTGTTTACATAAAAATTATGTTTATATAAATTGCATTGTGACTGGTGACCACAATGTGAAGTGGACTAAGCCTCATATTTAGACAGAACCACATGCTATTATTTCTATTGTGCCTTGATAATGTTCTGTTTTCACTGCTCTATCTATTTACATCTGTATAAATATCTTTCAGTTTTATATTTAATCATAGATATAGATTATATTAGAATTTGATTTATTAAATTTATTTCAATTGGTATAATGTTATTTCATATTATTTCAACTAAAAACTAATCAACCAATGATAAATGATTTAAAAGATCACAACATTTATAAATCTGATACTTTTGTTCAATGGGATATCATTTATTATAATTTTGTGGATTGGTTATATATTTATTTTAAAAATAAGTTTTAATTAGGAACTCAATTCACCATACCCCCACTTGAGTTTTCTTTTCTTACTAGCATTATCTAAAAACAAACAATTTAGTTCATTCTAAGCACACTGTGTATCAGATTAAGTTATAACTGATTAAACAATTTACTTTTTATTATTATCTCATTTGTATCCTTGAAGTCCAATATCTCATAAGCACAAGAAGATTCTATCAAACCACCCAATATCGATTAAAATAACCCACCTATATTAGAAAACAACCCTTATGTTTGTACTACAGTAATGGATATAAGTAAACATAAATAAGAAACATTATATTAATAAAGTGTTAATTTAAACTCAAACAAAAAAAATTGATCCATAATAAGTACATAATGTATGAGTATGAGGTATGATTGATTCAATTGTGCCATTTTATCATACACTACATTAATAATTCCACTTCATTAAAAAATATTTCAATTTGATAAACACGGATGTTCAATGTATTTGGGAATAAAAACAAAATTGCATCCTCATGAGTGTATCATCCTTATTAAGATCATGATAATTGTATATGAATAAATTATCCTTGTTGATGAAGTTATTTCATCATGATATATGTTAAAATTAACAAATTATGTATTAGATAAAATTGATGATGAGATTAATTGAATAATTTCATAAAATGAATAGTAAATAACAAAAACAATTTGTAGGAAATCACCTATTCTTGATGTGTGTGAATATTATAACACCAGGTATATTGTGTAATAATATTATAATTTAATCAGATTAATATTTGAAATATTATTACTTTATATAGTCATGTTATTATAAAAAAACACATAAAAGATTAATAAATATATTAAACAGAATATTAATTATCTTATAAAATACATCTTCATGTATACTAGTTTGATGAAGGTACATGACATCTATATTAATTTGGAAACAAAATAACAAAAATCATTTCCTATGGATTGTTAGAAAAAATAAATAATCATTTAGGAAATTCTCTAATTCGTTTTGAAATTTTTTTGATAGTGAAATATGATTTTAAATACAATGATACTTAACCAATTTTATTAGTGGATAAGCTTCTGTTATGTATGGACAACCATCATGGAATGATCATCAAGAAAATTAAACACTGTCCCATTATAATAGAACTCCTATTAAAATATAATATAAAATTTATAACTTCAATATTAGTTCTGATACATTGGATGTATTTTATTATAAATTGAAAAACATTAACTTGTATGGACGGTTTGTTTGGAATCCATGTGGTGGATATAGAAAATATATCAGTAGAGTATCCATATAGACAACAATATGTATCCAATAATTCTTAAAAATTAAAATAAATTTTTAATTAATGGAATGAAAATATTTTTTTCATGACTATATTATAGAGATTTATCCATACATAATTGGTAATAAGATGTATATATCCTCTGTATGTTTTCTTTTAAATGATGTGGGCATTTTTTTCCACTCATGTATCAATATGAACTGAATCCTATGAGGTTAGTTTAATATGGGTGATGTTAGGACTAAAGAATCCATATTTATGTTCATATAGTATTATATTTAAATTTAATTGAAATGTATGTCTTCTGAAAATAAGAATTTTATTTAGACATAATTAATTCAATTGATCAACTATTGGAAAAACAAATCTTCAAAACAAACCAAACATGCACATTTGAAGCTAAGACTTCTATCCCATAAAACTTAATGATTTTATTTATATTTTGTTTACCAATGTATTATAGAACATATTTTTCATTCATTTTTATTCAATATCAACTATGATATTACAACAACATTGTAACCATGTATCTGAATAAACTTTTAATATTGCTAAATGAGGGTATTGAAAGGGTGGGATAAATTTTATTTTTGAAGATCTATTCTATTAGTAAGATGATCCTATTTATCATTCGAATTTGACATTTCATTTCACCCCTTCCCATGGAATGTTTATAAAAACATTCATCAATTAAAACCTTCTTTAATTAATTTTTAATGGGTTTTAATGAAATTTCAATTTTAAATGAATAAATCTTTTCAACTTGTTTTTAGACGATCATAAAATCATGATATGAATGTTACAATATCATTTTGTAACATACAAATATCTACATCATCATGTGAAACAACTATCTCAGTTATTGGATCAAGAGATGTGTCAATCCCGACATTCAAATGACCTGTTGGAATTGTTCGGTTCTAGAGAGTGTCTTATTAGATATTTTACATGACAACCATCACAACAAGTCGATGGGTGGGTGTTTCTTGATATTAATCACAATAAATAACCTTGTAGAATATTATTATAGGAATGGTATCAGGGTCTCCTTGATTCAAATTTCATATAAACAATTATGAGACTATCGATTACCTCATATAAGATAGTTCATTGAGGGGAATAACTTGCCTAAAATATTTTTGGGATGGATCATGATGTAGGGGGTTTTCATGAGATGTTTCATCTATTTACATCCCCCAATAATATTTTCAAGTAACATAGAATGCCAATGTAATATTAATTCAAGAAAATTTAACTATACCTAAATCTCTTCCATTTATATATTGTTATTCCCCACTTCTTTTTATTTCTCACAATGTGTTTGGGGTGTCACATGAAAATGGAACCGCTGACACTGCCATACATTTCCAGCATCTTCATTAATCTCAAACTGATTAAAATTATTTCTATGTATATTTCGAAAAATATATATGAAAATATGAAATAATTATTATGTAATGGTGATTTAATAAAAAAAATATTATGTCATATTTATCCACTCTACACATACCTTTTGGGTGTTATCATCTATTAGTATCCCATATTTAATTAAATGTGACTCCATTCATAGAGCATGATTTTGGATTTGTGTTAATTTGGATTGGAATTCATCAATATTTATATAAGTAGAGGAAGATAATTATTTATTTGTTTAATGTCATATTAAAATCATATGGTAGATATAAAATATGTACTCATATTTTTTTCATGTTATGCAAACCCCATCCAGGATTTATGAACAGGTTACGTCAACTTTGCTACATGATTAATATTCTTACCACCAAGATATTATTTAATTAATTAATAATTCATTATGAGTGTGATTAAAAAATATATTCTCAAAAAATATTATTACTACCCTCATTTTATTTGAAAATATGCAACCTCAACACAGCTAGTAAAAAAGTCTCATGCTTCATGGATTATTAGTGTGAAAACATATGTGGAGGGTGAGGATTTTTTTCGATTAGAATGATTAAGATGAGTCTGTTTTAATATTGTGAAAAATATTATATGAGCCTTTCTAGAAAGAATTAATACACATTTCATACGAGGGTTAGCTAATATAAATTCACTCTACAAGGCATAATTATATGTAAGTTAATTTTTCGTTATTTCATTTTCTATACAAAATAATTGAAATAATAACTTTCTCCAATATATTCCCAAATCATTTTCATAAACATGGGCACAAGATGGTTCCATTAATATATATCATTTGTCATGTGCTACCGAGTGGTGGGACCAAAAAAACTAATGAAATTGGCCATGTTGGAGTTCAATGGAAATCTATGTGAATTCTATCCAATCATGAATTTGATGCCAATGTTTTCCTCCGTAATTTTTTTTTCTAATTCTATCACCCTACAAAACTCCGGTTTTTTATGGATATCAGTTTTTCATCATCTACCATATCCTCACATTAGACGTCGTCAATATTTTGTTCTTCTATATTGATTGAATGAACATGTGAAGAAGGTTGTTGTTCCACTATATTGGGAGAACCAACATGTTAAGATAAACCTATTGTTCCTCATTAATGGGAGCATCTTCACAAAAAAAATTCATTATATATATAAGTGTTTTAATATTTAATTTAGAATATGTAAATGTAGTAATGAACAAATAATAACATGAGGTAACATGGTATAAATAAAAAAAATTAACATTATTATTTATCTCTATTTTTTATAAAGGTTTAAGGGATTTGACCCCTCTATAATGTATCTATATTACATAAATATAGAATCCTTTGATATACAAGACCTTGTCTACAATGAGACCCATATGAAATGATGGTGACATCCCAATGAAAGGGTCATCCTTAGTTGATTTTTTTCAGAAACATTAATGGTTTTGGTTGATAACAAAATAATTGAACACCTCATATTAGTAGTATATAGAACCAAAAATACTTGTATTTATTTTGATTCATTAATAAATGGTTTATTCCTTTTTACCCTTCCTTACTAAAATCAAATTATTTGAATCTCAATTCATCTATTTTACAAACACTCATCTTATCAACCCTCTTGCATTGAAAAATAAGCACTTTGAATGTTATATAATCCAACTCCCACAGTTGTTTGGTGTTTTTAAATCATGATATATGAATATAAAGTGTATTTGTATACCTTTGAAACTAGATACGTGCCTCACTTTTTCGACAAGTCTAAATCCACTATTATACATTATACTAGTTTCTTCATGTTCTTTTTTGTTGAATGTATAACCTTTAATTACAAAACCATTAATTGATATTATATGTAAAATGATCCTTTGGTGAGATAAAGAAGCCATTTTTAAATTGAATCCATTTTTTTCACACTTCATAAAAATATGTTCTCAAAATAATCCATGAAACTATTAATTTTGTGTTTTTGATATCAATTTTTAATCCATTGATGGATTCAAATTTATACAAATTTTTTATGCGTTTCAACGTATGGAGAATCCTCTAAAATGTTATAGAAAATGTAACATTTGCTCCAATACAAATATGTAATAGTTCTGGTGACCAAATCTATTCCATAAATTCATTAATCAACTATCCTTCTAATGTTATTAGATTTTAGTAGACCGATATTTTCCACACTGGACAGGTAGTGAGTACAGAATTTAGTGTATTCCTCAAAAATATATTTCTCTAAAATAAAACAATCATGTTATATTTTTGAGATTACCTTTTCTAATCTCCATATAACATTAAATTTTATACATCTATATGTAATGTATGACACCATATAGTTTAATCTCTCTTACTTAATAAACCAACAAGTGATCCATCTGATCAACGAATTTTGGAGGGAATAACATTACCAATTAACATAATATGAAGGAATTTTTTTTCCATTATTTCAATTTCACAGCTTCTATAGATTTACAACATATAGGGTACAAAAATATTTATTGGATAATGTATGAAATAAAATAAGGGAAACAATTTTATATAAAGATACCTGCATTAGATATTGATGACATGCTAGTGTACTCTACATCTGAGAAGGAGCATGTGACAAACCTACAAATAATCATAGACACTCTCCAAGATAATCAAATTTATAGGAAGCTCTGAAAGTGTTTTTTATTAGGGATGTTCGGTTTCTTGGAAATTTCATTTTGGAGGTTGTGGTCACTATAGATCAGACAAAGATATATGTCATTCTTGCTTGGGAGCCACCTATGAGTGTGAATAAGGTGAGGAATTTCTTCCATTTGGCAGGAAAGTATCAGAGGTTTGGGCTAGACATTTCCAGGGTAGCATCAAATTTTTTTTTATTCAAAATGAAATGATGGATCTTATTTTGAAAGAATAAGTTCTAGAAGAGCTTCCTAGAGATGAGATGTATAATGAAGAGTGTAATAATCTTGCATCTTATTGAGTAGGGAATTGGATATGTAGTGTTCCGCGATGCATCAGCGGCATGGCTAGGTTGTGTCCTAATAATGGGGAAAGTGGTGATTGCCTACAATTCATAGTAGGTGAGGCATCATGAGAAGTACTGTTCAACCCATGATCAAGATCTAGCTGTTGTGGTCTTCACTTTTATTGTGTGGTGACACTACTTGGTGGGTGAGTGGTTTACCAATTACTCCTACCACAAATATCTCATGTCTAAATTCTACCAAAAGTACTTGGACATGAGGATGTTTTAGTGGATTGTGTTCCTTATGGACTATGACTTAGAGAGAGTCTATAATAATGGAAAAGGGAATATTGTGGCGGACACACTCTGCAGGAGAACTGAGTTGCAGTTCTGAGTGAGGTGTTAGAGTAGTTACCCACAATGAAGATATCATTCCTTGATGGAGATGGGGAAGCCGATATTCTATTAGTGGTTTTCACTACCCCCCCCCCCCCCAACTTATAGAGATTTAGGGAGAAAAACATTTTGGATGTTTACTGTGAGACACGGCATTCTCAGTTCTCCACATGGCATGCCCGAGATGGATATTCGATCAGGGGGAGCACATCGTCCTTTGATTAGGGTGAACCGTTGTACCAGTGGAGTTGTGATAGGAGATTATGAGGTATTACCACACCTCCCCCTTGTAAGTGCATCTAGGAGGGTGAATATGTACCATGATCTCAAACATCAATACTAGTGGATGGGGATGAAGAAGGAAATTGTAGATTCCATTTCATAGTTCCTCAATTTTCCACAATTTAAGGCCTAGAATCAAGTTTTGGCAGGCTTGGATCAGCCACTTGAGGTGCTAGAGTTGATGTGTGGTGGTATGTAGATGTACATCATGATAGGTTTACCACTAATTTCTTGGGGCATGATACCATCAAGGTGATCGTGGACTGTCTAACTAAGTTAGACCACATCCAACGGATCTGGGAGAAGGGTTCAGTAGATATATTGGGACTCCTCTACGTTCAAGAGATAATGTGGATTCATGGTATTCCATTGAAGATAATTCCATACTATGATTCTCACTTAACATCCCAGCTACAGATTGTATTGTAGGAAGTTTTCGGGTCTCAATTTTGTGTGATAACAACATTTCATCCCCAAATGGATTGTTACACAGAAAAGCAATTCATGTTTTTTGGAAAAAATTTTGTTCATGTATACTGGACATCATTTTTTGGTGGGAGGATCACCTACCATATGTGGAGTTCACGTACAACAACAACTACCAATAAAACATTGTTATGGAATTGTTCTAGGAATTATATGTCTGACCATACATATCACCATTATACTGGATTGAATAAGGGGAGTTTGAAATCATGGGTCCTTAGTTAGTATAGGCTGCCACCAAGAAGTTTCACATCATTGGGGAGAGAATGAGAAATGAACATAGTAGGCATAAATCTTATGCTGATAAGAGACATAGTCCCTTGGTGTTTGATGGGGGAGATCATATGTTCCTTCGAGTATATCCTCGACGGGGATTGTGGAGATTTGGACAGTGTGGTGAGTTGTCTATGAGATTTAACAACCTTTTATAGATTTTGAGTAGAGTAGGTTAGTTGGAGTGTTTCCATCCTCTTTACCCACATATTCACAAGTTGCATGATGTATTCCATGTGTCACATCTAAGGAGGTACATGCATGATCCAACGCATGTCATCGGTAGATTTGAGTTGGACATTGATGGTGTGGTGATGCTTATAGAGTTATCAATGGATATTTATGATTGATAAGATCGGGTCCTTCATGGGTGGTCGATTCTTCTGGTGCACATTCATTGGTAGCATTTGAATCTCTATGAAAGAACATGGTTGAAGAAGTCTCAGATTCGTGCTTAGTGTCCCCCTTTTTTTGTATAGCCCTTATTTTGGATTTTGAGGATGTATAACCATAAGGTGGGGAGAATGTAATTTACTAGAATGTCAGTATATTTTTTTTTTAAATTATAGGGGATTATTTCAGTATTAAGTGCTAAGAAAATAGGTGATTCTAAGTCATGGAGATCCCATAATAAATATTTGAACATTTTTAAATGTTATTAAAAATAACGCTCATACACAGTTGTTTCTGATGCTTTTTTTGGGGTGCATGTGTCCGTCTTATTCGTTGGGACAGTGGTGTTGTCTATTGCCCCGCATTACAACATTCCAAAGGTGGGTGGCATCTACTCCTTGTTTAGGGACATTTTCTACCTGATCTAAATGGGATGATGGGATGTTGGTTCTAACTTAATTGGATTCCTCCTCGAAACTCATCACCTTTTTCGGGTCTCCATTATAGATTTAAGACATTGTTCATGAAACTCTTCCCGGTTCCATATCTCTATGGACACCCGTTAATTACACTGCTTCTATCAAGATATTCAAGTTGTCTGGTAAGGGCAGCATCTTTCAGTTAGGGGATTAGTCACGTTTGACATCACTAGTGTGTCAGGACGCTGGTACACAGGCGCGTCTGGGTTTCATCCCCTTATTATAGGGCTTCTCGAGAGCGCAGAAGATCGAGGAAACCTACGTCGAATTCAATGGATTATATGCCATAGACATGTTTCTGAGTTTTTTCTCAGCTTCCCATATTTAACATGGGGAATTCTCTAAGTTTTAATTTCCAGCGGAGACAGATCAGAACACTGATTAGAGTGGATCAGATGGGTGAAACCTCTAGAGGTAACACTGATGTTGGGGCCAACATGTGTCTAGCTCACCAATAGTTGTTATGGGGAATGGGGTATTAGGTGGAATAATCCAACCAGGATGTGGCGACCCAGGTTAGAATCAGGACGGTTGATGGATAATTGATGATGTTGATTGAGAATGATATGGAGTCACCCTGAGGACGACAATGGTGTTGAGATTGAGTCTTAAATAGGCCTCCTACATATCACCATGGTAGGGAATCAATGTCCACATAGTTTATCTGATGATGTCTTGTCGCTGATTGGGGGATTCAATGGCTTACCGCTGAATGTGATCACAATGGATTACCACTAGATGGGGTCACAATGGCTTTCCATGGATGGGGGTTAAACCTCATAGAGTCTTCCTGCATACCTTTTCAGGGAGACAAGAATCAAAACACATATAGTTCAAGATGGAGTGAGTGGGAACTGAAGAGAAGTTGTCCGGGACCAATGGGTTGTGGGCTTGATCCTCAAAAAGGCTTCCTATATACCTTTCGTCTAGGATGTCCAGGGTGTTGGTGAACCAATGTGAAGGGGGTTGGAGGGACCAATGTGTGGTGGGATTGAACCTCAAGGAGGCTTCCTACATACTCTGCATTAGCAAGGATCAACATCCTCTTAGCTCAGAATAGTTTGTGGGGCATACACTATAGGCTTCTGAAGGTGTTGGTGATCCAACTTGAAGGGGGTCAGAGCAACCAATGGTTGTTGGGATATAACCGTAGGGAGGCTTCCTACATACCTTTCTGTGGTAAGGATCAAATATTTCGTAGTTCAATATGGATTTTGGTGCAGTTACTTGAAGATGGTCAGGACTAGTGGTTGTTGGGCTTGAACCTCAGGGTGGATTCCTACGTACCTTTCCTTGGCAGGGATCAAAGACCTCATAGTTCATGATATGGGGTGAGGCATACACTCTAGGATGCCCAAGCAGGATGTCATGGTCGATTATTTCTCTAAGCCCATGTGAGTCTTGCTCGGTGTGAGAATCAAGAGACAGCAAAGACCAGACGATCATGTCATGAATGGTGCATCCTCGAGAAGTGGAGTGAGGCTTACACATGATCACAACCCAAAGAGGAAACATGGGATTGTGCATGGTTAAAAGCCCGAAAAGTTAGGGACTTACTTTAGGATGTAGGATATGTGGCGACATATCCCAGTAGGAGAGGGATTTGGCACCGAAGAAAGGAGGGGAAGGGATGTTGGTTCCTGCATGAAAAGCTAGAGGGCTTACACCAGGGTGGTTGCTTGATCCCCATGGATAGATGCCGCTCTGATAAATAGGATCTAATTCCATGTGAGGAATGATCTCACTACTTTGGAGACCTATGGGCATGCAAAATGTCCATGGTGGGGGCACCCCACGTGTGAGGCATGCGGAGAGGTCACAGTTTAACGTCATCTGATGAGGACAAAGGTGGTTGTCTATTTAACATCCTACAGCTTGGATGAGGTGGGTTCAATCCACAACCCTAGGAATTACATAAATGATACCCTCTAGACCTTGGTGAAGGGAATGCACCGGAAATGGCGTGGTGAGGGGGTGTTAAGGATCGAACCATTGAGACGTCTACATTAGAATGGCTATGCGAAGAAGCAATATCTGATAGCGTGCCTATGAGAAGGGGCATGAGGTGAAGCAATGCAATGGGCGGTGACGTCAAAGGGGCATTGATGTTAGTTCGTATAATCCTAGAGGGTCGTACCAGAAAATTGTGTATGAAGTAGGTGTTTTGGGAGCAGGAGGTGCCTGAATTGAAGCACGGAAGAGAGACATCATGGGTGCACAAGGAGGGTGGCTTGCACACAAAAGGAACAATTGTACGAAAAATGGCGTGGCCGGCTCACAATGGAGATGCTTGTGTGAAAAAGGCTATGAGGGGGCATGAAATCAGCCTTTGTGAACGAAAAAATGTCAGGGCAGCATGCAATCGGCTAACATGCGTGAAAAGGGATGGGGTGGCACGCAATCAGCATGCGTGTGTGAAAAAGGCTGGGGTAGTGCGTAATCAGCCAGCGAGCATTAAAAAGGATAGGGTGGCACGAAATTGGGAAAACTGCACGTAAAAGACCAGACCGACACAGAAAGGATGGTGCACAATTGGAAGGAATTGCACGTAGGAGAAAGTATTGCGTGCAATTTTAAAAAAAAATCGCGTGGGGGATGGGACTTGATAATACATGGAAGAGGATTAATCCAGTGTGATCTCACACAATGGAAGACCCCTGAGAGACCTGTCTCAAAAAACCCCATATCTGAAAGCCATCTTTTGCACACACAAGAAGTGAATTATGTGCTGGAGAGACAGTTTAGATTCATCATCCCAGAAATTGATGGGGCGACCTTCTATTTATAGGTGCTCGGGGTCACGAGTCCGCACAAAAAATGGGCCCATGTAAAATTTTGTGTGCCGAAGTCGGTAGCGTACAAAATCAACTGTACAAGGTGGTTGCATGCAAATTGCCTCTCCCGTGGTTGGGGAATGGAAAATTTCCGTGCCCGCGTGGAAAACATTCACGAATCCCATGGTTTTCCATGCTATAGACATTTTTTACCACAAAACTAAATTTTTTTTGTGTGGCCCATTCGGGCCCCCCGGAATGGATCACCAGATCCAAATATGGATTCGCTTTGTCGCACCAAAACCTCCATCATCCCTTGATAATTTTTAGTCATCTACAATAGTTTTGGTGGCATCTAAATGTGTGCCTTGATTAAAAGTCGACGGACACAATTGTGTCTAGAATGAAAACATTACCTATAAAGGACCTAACCTTGAACAGAATGGGACAAGGGTAAAAAATAATTTTTGGGATTTTATAGAAAAAAAATAAACAAAAGAATGATTTTTTTAATCAAATCTGTTTCACTGTAATGCAACGTCGAGCCATATGTTTAATTCAAAAAAATGAAATAATGTATAATAACTGAAACTAATCCATTATAGAAATGGTGGTTCATTTCATAAATTAATTAGCATAATGGCATGATGACTCATTGTAGAATAAATGTTGAAACATGCTTCGTCAATTAAAAAAGAAAATGGATATGGGATCATTGGATAGTTTTGTATTTTCTCTAAAAATCTGGAGGACTTGCGTTGGTGAGTGAAGAATGGTGAGCAATGAAGAATCACCAATGACAACAGGAACTCCCCGTCTTCTTCATGAGATCTCAAATATGATGAACATTGATGATACCTCCAAGACGTTAACATTCCTATCTATCCAATGTTCTTGGGATGTGATTTGACTAAAGGGAACATAAGGGAGTTGAATTGACATATTTGTTTTTGTTCTTCATCAAACCTCCTAATAAATAAGAACCAAGAGAATGCCAAAAAAAATCATGGTCCTTACTTTCTATCTTCTTTGTGTGTTCTTCTTCAGTAACATCTTCTCATTCTTCATTATTATGGAAATGAATGTTTAAGCTAGGACCGTGATGGTGGTATAGCCCATGGAAGGAAACTATAGGGGTTGGTTGTGCCAGGTGGCCATCGACATAAAAAATGGCAGCGAGGAATTCCATGGACAACACGATCCATGTCAATGTAGAAGGGGGCATAGAATGGTGGTCCATGATGGAAACGGTGGGCTGAGGCGGTAGCAGGGACCGCCGGCTCTAAGGCTGGTGGTAGTGGAACCTGTGACATTCACTATGGGCGGTGGATCAGGGTTGCATGTAGGTGGCTCAACCGAACATGGCTGGGAGCCGCGGTCTAGATGAACTATAGTTGGGACCATACTTCAAAGTTGCTTTGTGTTCACGCGACTATCTGTGGGGTTCGAACGGATGGGGTGGGCATTGTATCTTGGGATGGATAGAGCTGAACTACCATTGTGGGAAAGGACCAAGGGGACTATCTCACTTGGTAGTCTCACTAGATGAAAACTGGCACGCAAGTGCGGGCTGGGCTGGACGAGGACATTCCACTGCACATCCTGGAGGGTTGGACACATGGCCCAACTAGTTGGTTCTAGCAGGCCTATTGGGCCTTTCCCCTGGGCCATCACAAACCGCATCAATTGAGGTCGGTCAAACAGGGTCAGGCCTGGTTGGGTTGCGTAGTTTGACTGGGTTAGATGAGGCTCAGACCCAACTGATTGCTTTTCACTTATATTCCCATAACATTAATACCTTACATCTAATTTACAATCCATTTATAGTATTGGGACCCTCGCGACAAGGCTGCCCTTTTGGAAAACACATTTTGAACATTAGTGGATGTAGAGATATGACTACTGGCTTAAAAAGTAGACTCTCCTAGATTTAAGAGTTCTATGAGTTGGGATCATATGGATGTCTATGAAGAAAAGACTAAAACGTGTGGATATAGGTGACCCAACATGGAAATGATGAGAGCGGTTCTAGGTGACCTAGCAGGAAAATGAGACGAGCGGGTCTTTGGGACCTAGTAGGCCAAGGAGACGAGTGGGTCCAGGTGACACATATGGCCTACGTGATGAGCAGGTCTAGGTGAACCACCACCCATAATCAGTCATCAGGGAAGATTGCTTCAGTGGAACAAGGGGTTATGTGTTATTATTATTAGTCTTGCATTCCCTTCATTAGATTTATACCTTTGTGAGATGGATATCGTTACACTTTCTCAACTATTCTTTTTATAGGGTACTCTTCATGGACCTCTTTGATAGTCTACATTGTGAATACATTCCTTGGTTGTATTACCATTGGGTTTTGGATTCTAACTACTTATTGTATTACTCACCCCTGAATGGGATCCACTCGCACATTTCATGTCTTTTGCAGACAAAAGATGCTTTGACAGAGGCCATGGTGATCTATGAAAAGGTTGTTCCCAATGAGATTCAACAAATGAAGCATACTTCAAAGTCATCATCTAGCACCTCCATTGCATATTAATCATGTAGTATTTACCACATATGGACATCAGAACCATTTACTTGTCTTTTTTTGGGCTTCTATTCAAACCGCTTTACTTCCAGTTTCGTAATGTAACACTTTGTGGTTGTCTTAAGGGAATTCATATTTACTTTTTAGCATTGTGGGTTGGGGTATGTGTGTGTGCACATGCCTACAGGTACTCAACCAAATTCATCCCATTTGTGGGATAATGCCTTCGGCACTAGTCACCATCCCCTGGGCACCAAGAAGCGGGCTTGGGGTAGTCCCAACCGAAGCCTTGGGGGACGGGTCGTTAAAAAATGATTAATGTTATTTTTAAAGATATTAATGAATATTTAACAAAAAATAAATATATAAAATTAAATAGAATAAAAAAATATTAAAAAGAGAATTCATATGATTTAAGTGAATTATAAACACACATATGTACACATACACATATATAGACACAATATATAAACACACATGTTGTTGTATCCCTGGTAATTCTTTTATAGAAATAGAGAAATATTAGGGTTTGGTGTAAATACTAATTTGAAGTTCAGGATGTTTTCTTGGAAAGGGATCATTCCATTCAGCTGAGATTGAATGGTGTTTAAAAACTACCGCACAAGGCTTAATTATGGATCAGTGCATAAAAATATGGAAAAGAAAATAAGTGTGTGAATGTAATTAATGTGCACTAAAATGAGGTTTCACGGAAGAATCTTACTTGACCAATGCAACAACAAATGGGGTTTTTCATGCTCAGGAAGAATCTTGCACACACTGGCAAAGAAGTGTTGGATATTTTCAAGAAGGGTCATCGAGGACTACAAATAGGCGGCTACCCCCACTATGGACATAATAATTTTCCAACAAAAATCCTACTACTCTATTGTGTGAAATATTTCAGGAAAAAGAATTATATAAATTTAATCTTGCATGAAAGGTGTTCCTTTAGTCTTAAAATTTCATGTGAACCCTTTAGTGTTGTTGCTAAATAGTTAAGGGTTGCGCAAAAGTAGGGTTTGTGAAAAATTCATCTTTCACGACAATTCCCAAATCTTGTGCGCATGTTGAGGTATGGGGTGCAAGAGTAGTGTTATGCATCTAACAAAATTTTCAATATCTAGTTTTTGTGATCAATGATTTCAAGTGCATCAATTTAGGACATCGATGCAAGAAGTGTGTTGTGATGAACAGAGACAAAGACTACAATGCAAATCTATAGAAATGACCTTCAAGTCCATATTTTGAGTTAGAATTCTCCCAAGGCAGTGGGATAGGGGGAATTGATAGAAGTGATGTGAGGGGTGAAATGAGTTATCCCTAAACCATTTTAATGGAAGTTTGCATGGCACAAAGTTACAATGACCGAACCTTTTAATCCATAAACTACTGATGATTAGTGGAATTAGGTATGACTGACACACTATAAGCATCTGCTCCTTGGACGTATCCCTTTTTAGTGAACCAAGTAAATGTGATGTATCTTCAGCTTACATTCATTTGTTTGACTGATTTAACATGTTTCTACAAACATGGTAACAAGATCCATAATATTAAAAAAAGATGACACCCTGATTCACCCATCCCCTCTCAGGGTGTTCCAGGGTCCCTCACATGTACATACCAACACACACTTGCATACATGTAGTTATACATGCACATATATTTTAAATTTTTTAATATCAATATAAAGATATATGTCAAAATTAATATGTTCTTTTATATGTAATATTATTTTTTTAAAAAAATTACATATATTTTATTTATTTTAATTATATACTCATTTTTAATCAATGTATGCAACTAATTTTTTAAATATTTCGAATAATATAAATTTGACTATATTTTTCTCAAAAATTATGAAAAATATAATAAATTTAATATTAAAAGATATATGAATCAAATTTATAAATTATTTGGAACAATTTATATATACTTATTGTAATATAAATATTAATTAAAAATATATAAATAATTATTTATTTATTTTATTTATAATTATTCAATATATATATATTTAAATATTTAAATATATTTATAAATTTTTTTATATAATTATATATATTTATATTTAATTATATATTTATATAAAAAATCCTATATGTTCATTAATATATAACTATATATAATTATAAATATAATAAATGAATATTATTTATATATTATTAATATTATTTTATAATTATTTAAATATATAATTTTTGAAATATATAACTACTTATTTTTAATTCTAATTATATATAAATGTATTTAGAATTACTTTTATTTAAATATAAATATATAAATATTATTATTTATAATTATATATTTATATATATTTATATAATTAAATATAAGAATAGAATTATATATATTTATATAATTGTATAGATTTATATAAAAATAAATAAATATATACTTATTAATAAAAATAAATATTTATTTAATAATAAATTTAGTTGAAATATTTAATTTTTAAATATATTTATTATAATTTTATAATTTTTTAAATATATATATACTTGTTTATTAATTCTAATTATTTAAATATATTTATTATAATTATATAATTATTTAAACAAATACATATTAACATATAATTTTAAAAATATAATTTTTATAACATTATATATATTTGAAATATTAAAAAATATATTGTAATATTTCAAATTTATATTAGTCATAAACATGCATTTATATAATTAATGTGCATAAATAAACATTATTTTTTGATTATAAATATGATTCTTATATATATATATAATATTTTTTATTAAAAGGATGTATCATCACAGTGAATAGTTCTAAGAAATATCCACCTTCATCAACACTAAAAAATCATTGATGATGGGTACAACATTATCAAATCTTATTTAGCACTGATAAAAGATACCATTTCAGGTCATTTAGCTAACACTAATAATGGTTTCTCTTTTATCAGATCTTTCTGTTTAGTATTGTTAAAAGGAGGAAAACATTAGTCGTGATCTGTGGTAGTGATTTCACTATATGAATGTAAACTAAAATATGGTAATCTATCTACTGATCATGATTTCACAATGTTGGTGGATACTAAAAAAAATCAAAATTGGGGTTTCATTTGGATAAAAAATTATACATTAATATTATTTTAATATCCTTTGATCAATGATTATTAATATTTTTCTTGGAATAGAGGAAAAAAGATAAGTCTCTTAGGAATTTTTTTCCCATATTTGGCCACGTTGATAAGGATTGGTAGAAACATATTTATCCCCTCTTTTTTGGGTAATAATTTAATTCGAACAACGAAGATCACACAATTAAATCTAATCCAAAATATCCATTACTCCATCCTATAAAGAGATGAAATATCTAATGAGTGAATATTTAAAAAGTGGCTATTTTGTTTTTTTGTGGAATGAATAGATGCTGGAAAATAAATTGCAAAGAATTTTTGTGGAATAAAGATATATCCACTTCATGTATATCCATCATGTTTATATTCACTAGTTGTGTATGAATTGAAATATGATTATAATATACAAGTATTTAAATAAATGAAATGAGCAAGAATGAAAAGTTATAGAGTGAATTCAAAAGCATCCAAAAAGCCGGATTCCTATGTCAAGTAAGGGGAGCTCATTACTTATCATTTTAACATGGATTAATTCATGTTTGTATTATTTTTTACCAAAAAATTTATCCTACTGCTCACCTAAACACCACAATTAATTATTTATTATTTGGAATAAATGTTTTTATGGTATTTTAATACTATACTAGTGGTCTAATAACTCTTGAATCATAGATATCCATGGAAGTGAACGATGACTATAGAAATATAAAATTGTTACCCAATTCTAGAATGATAATGCTTCTTCTAATAAAATTTAATGTATTTGAGTTCTCTATACCACAAAAAGCGTTTTATTATAATTTTTTAAAATATTTAATATAACACAATTAGAAATATATAAATAAATTTATATATAAATACATAAAAAATAATTTATTAAATAAGGGGTAATTTTAAACATCATTATATAAATGGGTAAAAATAATTAATGTTAGATTTTACCTATTATTGATTATATTTGATAACAAGATTTCATTTTATGGGGTGGTCATAATTTTTTTTGTTAAATTTAAAATAATCTCAATCTTCATATTTGGATGGTAAGTGGTTTGTACTAAATAATGATAGTATAAAAGCCCATTGATATATCGCATGGAAAATATAAGATATTTTATTCACATATTTAGTAATAAATAATATTTTTCAAGGTTCTTTAATAATGTTAGGTAGAAATGTGATGAATTTATAACATTTAGTGTCACGCCATGTATACGGTAAAAGATTTCCCTACCCCAGAACTCCTATTGTTTTTTTCCTATTTTCTGATTCCTAATATCCATATAATTATTTCCCCTATGTTAAGGTCTTAAAACATTAATCATTATCGAATCTGGTTATTTAAATGAAAGAACATTGTCTTCATCCTCCCATCACAAGCTGTTTTATTTTTTCCTTAATTCCATGATCATTCCAGAGTTTTTCTTTTGTTTGAATTTTTATTTCAATTGAATTTTATCCATTAATCATCTGAGTTTAAGTGTTTGATTTTTGTTTTATATATGAAAATTTTCATGAATACTCTCCCATGAAAGTTTATCCCTCTCAAATTTGAGATCTCTCACATGATTGACAAAATCAAGGATAATATATCTGATAAAGAAGGAAACTACATGATTACCACACAAGGAGTTATTCGTTTATTTTATTTTATTTTTGTATCCAAGATACTCAAGTATGGGTGAACCCTCAATGATTACAACATCCAGAAGGTGTCTACAATGTATCTATCCCTCCGTTTACATGGTAATATGTAGATAAATGATAAGACACTAAACAGAAAGATGATCACCCTTGAGGTAGAGATCTCAAAAACTATTAACAAAATTAATGAAAAGATCCAGGACAAGGAACAGATTTCCATGGATCAATATTGGTTGATCGTTGATGGGATGTTTCTCATGGATGGCATGAATCATTTGGATTAGAAAATTAAAAAGGATTCAATGTTTCATCTGGTGTTGTTTCTAAGAGGTGGGATGAAAACATTTGTTAAGAATCTCACGGGGAAGATGACCATGGATGAAGTGTAATGGTCACTCATGATTTTCAAAAATAACGAGAATATTCAATTTAAGAAAGGGATCCCTCCAAACCAGTAGTGATTGATCATTATAGGAATACTCTTTCACAATAAGTGGACCATGGATGATTACAATATCCAAAAGGAGTCCACACATCATGTGGTACTTCATATGTGAATAGGGATGTAGATATTCATTATGATTATCATGGGAAATGATATTACGCTGAATTTTGTTATCTCATACATAATTGATAACACGAAGGTGATGATCTGTGTTCAGGAGGAAATCCCCAAGGACATGAAATGATTTATCTTTACAAGAAAATAACTAGACGTTGGGCGTACCATTGCACATTATAATATCTAGAAGGAGTATACCATTTCCCACATCATTTGTCTTTATGGTAGTGTTATATTTGACCCCTCCATGTAATCTCTCTTATGTTTCTTTGATCTATTACATGATATTTTGTAGCACTTGTTGTTTTTTGTTGGTTGGTCAACAATTCAAAAATCAAAATTGTTAGAAAACAAGGTCACCAAGTACTCTTAAACTATTTAATTTAGAATATATCAGGGACTTTTCATTAGGAATTGAAGTGTACGCCTCCACTAGAAATCATGGTATGGTGAAAAGATGAATCTCAGAATAATATTTGTTACCCAAAAATGCATGGATCAAGAAAATAACTCAGATAAAACATACAATTACTTTTATAATTCAAAAGGTATAACATTCCATCATTTTATATTGGATCCAGTAATTATAGAAGGATTATTTAAGTAACATAAAAATTCTAGAACGATGCGCGTGGTAGAATACTTGTATCAGAAGGGGTAAAACTAAATGAAGCATGGAGAAGTAAGAAGTCTTTTTATGAAATAAAAGTAAGCTATAGTGAGTGTCTTAAATGATGTTGGAATGAAATGTATCATTAAAATGTAATATGTTTTCAAGGATAACTAAAAATTTGTTGTAAATTTATGTATAAAAATCCAATTGAGTCATTGAATAAGATTACATGTTTTGAAAAAAATGAAATTGTTAATTTATTATTTGATTAAACAAAAAATTATTAATATATTATTAGATGTTTTTCATTATATTATACAATAAATGAAATATTAATAACATGATATTTAAAAAATATTGATTGTATAATAATTTGTGAAAAAGTTATGATCTATGAAATTATTAAATACTAAAAATTAAAAATGTCCTTTCAAAAATTATTATCTTGACAAATGAAATCTAGATTACCTTCATTAGTTTTTCAAAGAACTATAGTGGTGCTGATTCAGAAAATAGATATCTAAATCTATATGTTGATATCATTATATTTTGGTAATTTTTATGTATAATGTAATCATGTTAACACAATTTTCTATAATCATTATTCAACTTGTTGTTTTTTGAAATATTTTGTTTTATTGTTGAAGATAGAGAATTTAATATATAAAACATTAATTTTTGAGTGATACTATTTTGAGGTTTACATTGAAATTTTTTTATTTTTTATTTCATTTTTTGTGTCACTAATGAGATTTTGTGGATTCCATAATATAGGCTGAAAAAACTGAGCTACTGATCAATATAATAGTCCTACCGAGCTACCCGTTGTTATAGTGAAAGCACTAATCATCTAGTAAACATAGTGGGTAAATCGAGCATGGGGTTATTGATGTGGGAAATTCTGATTTGGTTTATCGAGGGTTAAAACAGTATATGGAAAATATAGAAAAGATTCAAATTTTAAGAATCTGATACCTTTTAATAGTTTTAATTCCATATATTCATTATATCATGTCTACAAATATACCATTCACTTTGATTTATTAAAGAGGTTTTAATAATATATGTGTAAAGTATTACATGGTTGGATAACCATTACTCAATGATTAGTTTTAAACATTCACTAAATTATTTTCTAAATTATCATTAAGATAACACTTTCATCTACCACTAAAAATAGTTTTTTACAATTTTTGTTGATACAACTCTTTTATTAGTAATTGATAAATTTACGATTACATTATTTATGATGAACATGTTCTGTTTGATAGATATTAATTGATGAAGAAATAGAATAGAATGGCAGTGAATTGGAAATTAAATTTATTTATCAAAAATCAGTGATTGTTTTATTAATTAAAGAATCTATAGTAACTATTGTGTTAATGATATGTAGTGCAGTTGAAATTAAAATAAAGAACACCATGTTTTTTTAGTGGTTCAGATAACCAAGATTCTAATCCAATCATCAAACATTATATAATATTAGAGAAGATTAATATATCTTAATAGGAACTCTATTTTAAATGTTTCAAAACCTATTATATACTTCATATTTTACATTACTCTAAGGAAAAAACCCATAATTGTTTTAGAAGTATTAACATTCTATAGAACTAAATTTCCATTCGGTGTCACATTCCCGAACATCCTTTTGTGTCTGTAGAATAACCAATAGAAAAACCATATTTTGAATGTGAGAAACATAAAGTGATATGGAAAATTAAAAATATATATAGAAAATATTAAACAAATAAAAAACTATAAAAAATTGTAGAATGATCAGATGCTGATGGAGATGAATTTGGATTCTCTCGATCACATCAGTAATAGATGATGATACATTTGAATTCTCATCATGACATTATCAAAGAAATAGAAGATGTAAATGTTTTTAAACTAATTAAAAAAAGAACATGTATCAAATGTGTGTTATAGTGAATAAATTGTATGAAGTTTATTTTAATACCTTGATCACATGCCAAAAAACTAATCTCACATCACTAATTAAATGTTCTTCTTGAAGCATAACATTTTCCCATCCCTACATTTCACTATTTGTAATATAATATAACATAATATTACAGTTACCTTTTTTTGATATACCATAATAAATATATAATAATTTACACACAACTTTATTCTGTAGGAAAGAACCCCATAAATATTTCAGCATGAAATTTAATAAAAAATTTCCATTACATATAATAAAATAATATAAATATTTTTATATATTATCACTTAGATAAATTATTAAAAATCAAATATATTAGATAATCATCAAGAATATATGACATGTGTGAATAAAAAAATATATTCTCATTTTTTTTAAATGTAATCTTATTTTTATCCAAAATAAAAAAATGAAAATCAATCAAAATTTATTTCAATTATTGTAATTAAATTAAAAAAAGATATATTTTTTAAAAAATATTTTTACTTAAAGTAAATAAAAATATCTTATGGTAGAACGTTATTGGTACCACTAAGATGTAATTTTCTAGAGAGGTATCTTCACAAACTAAAATGATATACCATTGGAGAAAATTAGTGGTAGGTGATGCTACCATTAGAGAGGTGATATACTATCTGTTTCAAATGGTACTATGATACACCATGAAGATATGATTCAACATTATAAAAGATGATCTACATTTACAAGGTCATTTGAGTGTATGATGCTACAACCATTGTTGTTGTGGATCAATTTATCTGAAACTGTGGCTTACGATCTTCCATCGAAATGTGATCTCCCATCGTAAACCATATACATCAATAATCATACAACAGTAGGTGTTACTACCATCAATTCAAGGAAGTATTCTCCATCTATTTTAGAAAAAATCTCACATCACTGTGTTATGTGAGCTATTGTCATTGTTAGAGGGGTCTCGCTACAACTCTGGAGAGGTACTACCATGTCTAGTGAGCTATCATCACAATAAGATCATGATACAATCATGATTATTGTGAACATTACTACCATGTGGAAGGAGAGATTTTCATCGGATTATAGTGATACCACATAGGATATATGGCCCTATGGTGTTTCTTGTACAATCCCATTAATTTTATAATATGAAAATGTATTTATTAAATTCATTATATTATAATTTAAATCAACTAAAATTTTAAAATTGCAAATAAGGTTTCTATTTAATCAAAATAAATTTTGGATAATCAAAATATTTAGAATTGTTTAATAATACATAGAAAAAACATATTCTATTTTTTATTCAAAAATATAAAAATATGATTATTAAAATTTATCATATATTAATATATTTAATCGATTTTAATTTTTTTTTCAAATATTAGATTATAATATTATTAATGAAATATGATTTTACTTTAAAATAATTTTGAAACTTTTTAACGAATATGTATTTATTTAAATATGGATTTTTTTTAAAAAAATATTATTTTGATATAAATATTTTTATTTGATTAATTTATTTTGTAAATATAATAATTTAAATAAAAAACTAATTTATATGAAATGGCTTCTTTGAAAAAAAAAGATATTTATTAGAATGAAATATTTTTAATATTTGACATATACAATTAATTGAAAAATGACAACAATGAATGTATAAATTCTGAATATAAAATCATATGTTGAATATATGTTTTATGTAGCTATTTTGAATCATTAAGTTAATATATAAATCATTTTATTATTATAAAATATTTGAATTGAATAAAACTTGAAAACACATAATTATGAATAATAAATTAATATATATTTTAAAAATATAAGAAATTATAAATATACTAATAAAAGAAATTTAGATAATTATATAATTATTGTTTCTATTTTTATATAAAATCATGATTTTTTAGAATAATATTATATATATTAATATATTTCCAATAATGTAAATGAGAAAATCGGATATCAGGAAGAAGGGATAAGTACTTGTTTTTTCCTTAGAGAAACATAGTATTGTAAAAGGGGACCGGGTTGGATGTCAAACAAAGGTGTCAGTAATCAACTCCTAGAGAGGGATCTATCCATAGGTCTTCGAATCCTGCATGGATCATCCACTGGAGAGTGATTTATTATGAGTGGTATCAAATTCTAGCGAGCATCAATGGCCAGAAATGAAGGTTTATGGGGTTTTGATCATGGGGTCAGTTGAAATTCGGACATGGGGTGTAATGAATCCCTCATTAATTAACCTCAATTAAAAAAGATACAGAGGATTTTTTATATGTAATTTTTTATGGAGTCTATATCTAGTTGAAATCTTATTTTGAAGTTTATTTTTATTTTAGTAGTACCTTGATTTCATTGTATTCAATGTTATCATCTTCATTGTTGAAACTATTTTGATTTTTTAAATGCAGGATTTAAATTGAAATTAGTGTTGGTAAATAAAATTTCCCAGTATTGGCTCATTCTGTGTATGAATATAGACCGACGGGTCATGAAGAATTTAAATCCAAATCAGTTTCTTGTTCTTTATTTTATTTTATTAGATATACCTTTTTCAATAATATATATATATATATTATTAATTTGTAAGCCTATAAAATAAATATTTTATGAAATGATCTCTACAACTTTTTCATCTTGACACCCTTTTTTGTTATATTTTTGTCAAGATTTCAAATCCACTTCTTAATTTAATATTTTTCAGCATCAAAAGTTATATAATATATAAAAATAAATATATTTATATATTTAATTTTACATTGACAGTTTGATACATTAAGCCTTTAAAATGTTATTCTGAATCCTCAATTTTCATTTTTTTTCAAAAGGATTTTTTTCTGATCACCACACTTACTTTATAAATATACTTTGAAAAATGTACTTCATTAATTCTCTATATATATATATACATCCACTATTTATCCACCAATATGGACACAAATCACCAAAATTCTCTCTCTCTCTCATATTTTTGTGTATAGAAACTAAAACTCATTGGTATAAGTATATTCACAATAATGGAAAGTGAACATTTTGGAAATTTAAACATTTATTTATTTTCCAAAAAATCTACTATATATAAATTAATTTATCATTTAAACCATTTAAAACAAGGTTTTGGTGTGTATTTTTCTAAAATGATGCATTTCGAAAAAGCATAGTATGTGAATTGATTATTTTGGAAATTATTCTATGATTTCATATAATCAATTATATTTCAATGTTTATCTAAAAAACCACTATTTTTATCAATGTTGAAAACAATAACAAAACATTGATTTCCTATTATTTAAATTTAATTATAAATAGTTTTTATTATAATTATATGTTAAAACATATAATGAGAAATGTTATTATTTAATCAAAAAATATCTTGAATATTGCAATAAATAATGATATGGTGTAATCTCATATATATTAATGACAGTCATATAGAAATTCCCATATATTATATTAACACAGATAATCATTCATTTTTTCAAACATGTTTTTGATTTAAATTTCAATGATATTATATTTATTCCTATTGATTGGAAGTATTTATTATATAATGGTAGATTTCTCCAATCACTATTGAGTTTTACTAAAACTTATTCATGCTCAATCTAAAAAGTTATATATTATTTTTTATGAAAATATTTCATGTAATATTTTTAAATTTTATTGATGGTCCACGAATGAGAAAGGAAGGACCACTAATAATTCTCTCTTAAAATTCATCAATTGGGTGTAGAATTTGATACTACAATTTTTGGAGTGAAGACATGAACAATAAGGGGATGTCTTACAAAAATTGATACTACTATTTCCCACATGGTTTTTTTATTTTCATCCATGTTTCATAATTAATATATTAATTCCTACAACTTTGAAAAGTTTTAAAAGTAGAAATCCAATTATTATTTCAATCATTTATTTATTTTATAAATTAAATGTTTTAAAAAAATAATAAGTATTCTTAAAGGATATTTGAGATAATAAGATGAATATTTTGGAAATAATTTTGTAAAAGTTTTCTTTTATCAAATGTTTTGTTTTCTATAATATTTTATAAAAAACTATATAGTATTACAAATAAATGAATTTTTCACTGTTTTTAAAACTCTTACTGGGAAATTTTCTAACCATAACTAGTTGGTAAATATTACTTTTCACAATTGTTGTACAAATTACAAAGATGATTTTTATTTATAAGGAATTTTAGGATGAGAAGACAATTAGATAAATATTTTAAAACACTAGTAAATTATATGATATTGTCTTATTCTCCAAAACCCCAACTAATCAGTTTTATAATCTATTTTTTATTGTTGAGTTTATTTTTCAAAAATAAAATTAATCATTATATTTTGGTATGAAATATAGAAATGTAGGTTGAGGCTGTCACATTTGTACCATTGTGCATAGCCACTAATAAAAGAAGACAACACACATGAAGAGTTGTAAATGAACTGGTTTCAATCATGAAATATGAATCACATGCTTCATCGATTTTGAAAACCTATAACTCATTTTTTATATTGAAAATCCAAAAATCCTATTACAATATTGTTTTAATTTGAAAATATTATCTGCATTGAATTTCTACATTCATTCATGATGTTGTTTCATGTAGGATATCAAGATAATTTCAAATCAATCATATGAGTTTCTCATTTTCACAATTGTTTGGTTCATTCGTGGAATCCTTGAAATTAATATAATTATAAATAAATTACCTCTAATTTCACTCCAATTAAATGACTAGGAATGATAGATCGAATAGACCCAATTCATCTGATTAGATTGGTGAGGTTATATTTGTATCATTAAATATAGTGGAACTATGTCATGCACTTTCGCTATACCACATCAATGTTTGGAATGATTGTACATGCATTTATCAATCAACCGCTCCAATCATCTCTTTGAGAAATTTGTGGGTGATTATAAACCAATTACACATTCACATATTAGGATATCACGTCCCATGCCACACACATAATCCCTATTATACTTTCAAATGTACTCTCGCACCTGATTGTGCACTTATGGTCCTATACATAATGCACTTTTTCTACATCCACCATGGATGGTCCCTTGGTATGGCTCTCCCATGTGGCTTACCATTGCGTCCCATTTTTGGTCGATGAGATAGCCCATGTGGGATTACCAGGATTGGACTTAATTTTCACTATAAGTACACCAATAAATATATAGTAAAACTATATAAATAAAAGGATAACGATAAAAAATTTAAAAAATAGTATTTAATCATTTCAAAAATTAATACAATAGATATTGAATGATTTGATTTTCAAATACAATGAATTAATTAAATTTGATGAAATCATAGTTTTTCAAAACACAAATAATAAATTATTAATACACTAGTTTGAAAATTAAATATATACCACTTTTGGAGAATTTAAAAACCAAACATTTATTTAGAAATTCAAAAAAATTATCCCCCTTTTATGAAATTTCTCAAAAAGAACATTATAATTAAAATTTGAAAAAATTATTCATCATATAAAATATCCAAAACATGGAATTGAAAATGTAAATGTACTGTAAAAAATGATATTTAGTATACATGTAACATTATATTTAATGTAGTGTTCTGTTTTTAAAAATCATTAATTGTAATAAATAAATATTTTTAGCTTCTATAATACACAGTTCAAACATCCCTTACAAAATTTGGTAGTCTCTATAAGATTAATGAATTTGTATGCCATCTATTTTTCATGGGGTAAAATTATAAAAAAAATATTACCATTATTTACATTATCCCATAGAAACAAAAATCTAACATCAATTCAATTTTTTAAAGTGTTTCAGATGATTTTTAGAAGATTAAATTTCTATATAATTATAAAATAATAATGATACATTTTGAAGATAAATTTTAAAAAAATATATGTTTATTTTATCCATATATGTTGTGATCAACACATACCAACATAAAAATACTCAGCCTCAGTTGTATATAGTTCTACAAATAGAAGTTTCTTAAAACTCCATGAAATTAAAATTTCACCCAAAAATTATTACATACCTATTGTGAATTTCCAAAAAATCATAAAACCTCAAAATTCAAAATCAAATTAAGCGAATAAATCAAACAATTATGATTTGAATTAAATAATATAGTTCATATAGTCCCTCAATATTTCTAATTACACTCTACACAGCATTAAGATAATTTAACATAGGATTGGACAAAATTCATTCTCAAAAATATACTAGGAACATTATGTTTAGTCTAGATGTTGGGAGATAAAATAAACATTCAATCATTCCTCTATAAATTTTAATATGAACTGAATTTCCATGTACATTCAAGTACAAATTTTAAATTTTAAATTTTAAATGTTAGTTTTTACATATACATGTAACAATTGAAGCCATAATTTTTTAAAAGTTATTTAGAATACATAGGCTTCTTTAATTAAGTACCATCTTTTCATTGATATATATGGAAACAAGAAAACATTTTAATTCTCATATTAGTATATTTCTGAAATAAATTTTCATTAGTTTCTAAAAATCATTACACTGTATATATAAGGCCCCAGCCTTAAACCTTACTTAATCTTGAGTTATTACAAGATTACACATTAAGGATCTTTTCGGGTTTAGAGTATTAGAAAATTAGATCATAAAACTTGCATTACATTCCACATTTAAAGAAAGTGGTTACATAAAAGATAGTATTCATTTTTCCAATCAATAGAAACATATTTAAAATAAAATGTGGATTCTTTCTTGACACTTCCTTGACACTATCATCATATCATGTACCCTTCCCTTGACCTATGAAAAACATTTCCAAAACTTGGGATGAGCATAAAAAGCTCAATAAGGGATATAAAAATGTGGAAGGAATCATGAGTACATGTATACAAAAGAATCAATGAAATCATACTCTACTCATAAAACATAAGCACTTTAACATACCTCATCAAATAATGAATAAATCATAGAAATAATAAGACATAAAGGTAACTTGAGGAATTCATAACATTCTTACGTAGGGAGTAACCCTCTTGGTTACGTTTGGAATACCCATCACAGTAGATTCCTTAAATATCTTCGGAGAAACCTTAATATTTAATTCCTTCGCATTACCCAATGCATTGGAGAGCTATATCAGGCTCACCCGCCCTTAGTTTATCACAGAACCACCCGTCTTCATAACAATGCCCAAGAACCATAACATAATCGTATTACATAAAACATGCATAAAGGAAACATAACATTTCCACATTTCAATCACAAGATATCAATACAACACATTGATATAATAAAAACAATGTGAAAAATATTTTCAATACCAAAATAAAAGAAAATTAAAACATGGTATATATTTTTCTTTTAAAAAAGTTATGGCTTGTAGAGGAAGCCGAAACTCAAATAATGGTCATGGCGGCGGAGAAGCCGTTGTCACCGCATAGGTACGACAAAAACATTCCCTTTTGTCGTTTAGTAAAACACTTCGTATAAAAAAGATTCCTTTTGGATAAACGTAAAAGTCAAAAGGGTTTATACACCATATAAAAGAAGGTTGTGTATAAAACAAAATACGCCTCAATGAAAGGAGATTGAGACGAAGTCCCATACCTCGGGTCCGACTTGACTCGATCTTTCTTTAACCTCTTGAATAATAAACTTGAGTTAATTTCTAATTTCATAAGAACATTTTTCAACTTCATTATTCCTTTTATATCACTTATTACCATCTCATGAACACTATTTAATTATTTAAGTTAATAACGGTCGTTTTAACGATCATTGGTACTTGAGTCAAAAATTAACTCTTTTATAATTACAAGTTGTTCATGTATCCATTATATCCAGAGTAATACTCATGATGTACATATATATATCATATATATCCAGTATATACATGTATTTATAATATTACATAACGTTTAGAGGTAAGAAATGAAATGCACCGTTCATGGAGACGGTAAGCCATACGTACGCATGAACGCTACTTTCATTTCTATTTCGTATTTTATGGAATGGAATCATAATGATATAAAGGTATATTATAATTACAGTATAATATCATATATAATATCATTAATTACATCCTTTATATGTCCCACATATGGTATTAATGAATCAAATCACTTTTAGTGGGTTGTAGTCCGCACTTCCTAAAATGAAGATATCATGTTTACCCATAATGGAAACCATAAAGGTATGCCATAAATGAAAAATACAGAAGCTTAAGTAAAACATAAACATATTATATACCATATATAAATATAGTGACATCTTAATGGCCACCATTGAATGTGTTAAAAGAATATTGAACAATCATCGTTTTGTGAGGCAGAAATTCACCATCCACGAAAACAGTATGTTCATTAACCATTAGATGTATGTGTGTGTAATTTTAGCTCGAATACTTCTTATAAAAATATCCTAGTATATTGAGGATACTGGTGTTGTTACAAAATAAATGAATAAAAAGAGTTTAGGGTGTTGGAGAAGCAAAATAAAATATAAGAACACAATAGAAGCCGCTACCTTTAAATCGGGTAACTCTTTATGATTTGAGCTCAAAGGCTTCCTTGGGGAGACTTATGCCCAAACTGAGGCTTATAAGAGTTAGAGAGGGATGTGTAGAGACAAAATGGGCAGGTTTTGGCCGAGAAAAAGGCTTTGGAAGTGTGGGTAAGGTGGTAGAGGTGGGGGCCTTTTATAAGAGGAGAGGAAGGGTACTCTTGGAATGTAAAGAAATGTTACTTTATTTTAAAATGCGTTTCGGATTTAAAAGGTCCCACATTGATATAATTCTAGTATAAGATGATAAGGGTTCGAAATATACACATCCAATAGGTTTTTGACAAGTTTAGGTCGTATATTTTACATTATCTTTTCATTTTATTTAAATCGTTGAATAATGAAGTAATTGTTGCATCATCATGATGTCATAAATAATTTAATTTATTTAATGTCTAAAAATTATATAAAAAATACTATGATGTAGGAAATCTTTTTATCTTTCCAATGACTATTTATAGTCAAAAATATGACATGTATAACCACATTTAAATTTTTTTAGTAAAACAACTCATGTTTGTGTCATTTTTACTTTTACATTAAATAAAAAGATATTAATGTCATGTTCCCTCCAAAGTGGCTCCATGGGGTCCCCAAGTTGACCCATGGATTGTCTTGGTCGGACATGACACATCTAATAAGGTTAGGACATGTGTCAAGCTCATCTCATATTATTAAAACATTATTTTTACCTTAAACTACACTAATTACCTCTAATCGCGATTAAAAACTTAAAAGTTACTATTCACCAAAAAATTATTTTAATCTCATTGAACCACATTTTACTTCTTAATGACAACCATGTATGTCGGATTTTTGAAATTCAAAACACAGAGGTGGTAAATTTTCATTTAAATGAAAAATCAATTTTTAAGTATCACTTAGTGGTTTTACTATCCATCAAAAATTGAAGTTTTTCAGAAAAATACCAAAACTTCACCCTAAGCTATATTTGATATTCTGAATTCAAAAATAATTTATATCCTACAAAATTCAAAACATATAAGTTACATTAATTAATTTAATAATTAATTCCCACTGTCAGAGCAAATAGCTTGTTTTTATGAAACAATAAGTATCAAAAGATTGACACTACTTTAAGTCCAATTTTAAAGTAAAATTAATTTCAACGACCAATATTGGATTAAATGGAAAAAATATATTCTAATTGAACTTTAAGACAAATTCAAAAGATAATCTAATCATATAAATAAATTAGATTAAAAAGAGGTTTTGAATTAAAATACATCATTTTTTACTATTCATTAAAAAATGAACTTTATCGGAAAAATACCAAAAATTTACCCAAAGTAAATTTCAATGTACCAATCATAAAGAATAAGTTTATTTTGACAAATAGAGCTTATTAAATTGTCAAACGTTTTATTTAAAAATGGTTTGCCATCATAAGGCAGTAAAACAATCTTTTAAAAATATTAGTGTATTCCATGCTTAAGATTGGATTTATTCTCATTTTAAGCCATTAAAAAACTATCTAATTCATTAATAGACATAGATAAAAATAAATATTATTCATTACTTACATAGGATGTTACATCCTTCCCCCCTTTAGAAAATTGAGTCCCCGCAATTTATTTACGTATCGAATAAGTGGGGGTATTTAGCCCTCATTGCATTTTCATATTCCCATGTTGCCTCTTCAATCATGTGGTTTTTCTACAAAACCATTACCTGATGAATCACCTTATTCTGTAACACTTTCTCTTTATGGTCAAGAATCTAGACCGGTTGTTCCTCATAAGATAGGTTCTCTTCTAGCTGAACAACCTCTGGACGCAAAACATGAGAGGGATCTGGCATGTACTACCTTAACATTGAAACATGAAAAACATTGTGAACCTGAGATAAACTCGGAGGTAAAGCCACTTGGTATGCAACTAATCCAACTCTCTCCAAAATTTCATATGGTCCAATGAACCTTGGACTTAGCTTTCCTTTCTTACCAAATCACATCACACTTTTCCATGGTGATACTTTGAGAAAAACATGATCACCTACCTCAAAAGAGAGATCCTTCCTCCTGTTGTCTGCATAACTCTTCTACCTGCTCTGAGCTGTTCTCATGTGTTTCTGTATCAGCTGAACTTTTTCTTCGATCTCTTCTACCAATTCTAGTCCCATCAATTCCTTTCACCCACTTCATCCCAGAAAGTGGGAGTTCGACACTGCTTCCCAAATAACGCCTCAAACGTTGCCATCTGTATACTGGAATGAAAACCGTTATTATATGAAAACTCAACCAAAGAAAGATGTTGGTCCCAACTTCCCTGATAATCCATCGAACAAGCAAGTAGCATATCCTCCAAAGTCTGAATTGTTCGTTCTGACTGCCCATCTGATTGAGGATGAAAAGATGTACTAAAATTTAATTCAGTACCCTGCGACTTTTGAAGGCCTTTCCAAAAGTTAGAAGTAAACCTGGGATCACAGTCAGATACAATGGAGATAGGAACTCCATGTAACCTAACTATCTCGCTAAGATACAAACGGGAAAGTTGATCTAGGGAAAACGTTTCTCATATAGTAAGGAAATGAGCATATTTAGTCAAGCGATCAACAATAACCTAGATCACATTATTACCTCGACATGTCTTCGGTAATCCCACAACAAAGTCCATGGATATATTCTCCCATTTCCACTCTGGCACTAGTAAAGGATGAAGCGTCCCTTTCGGTAACTGCCACTCTACTTTAACCTGTTGACACGTCAAACACTTCACAGTAAAATCAGCAATATCTCTTTTCATTCCATCCCACCAGTAATACTCCCGCAGATCTCTGTAAATCATAGTACTGCCAGGATGAACTGAAAACGGAGAACTATGAGCTTCACATAACAACTCTCTCTTGAACTGTGAATCACAAGGCACGCACAATCTCTTCCCAAATCTCAAAACACAATTATTATCAATGTTGAATTCAGGAAACTTACCTTTCTGAACTAGCTCTACCTTTTTCTGCAACACAATGTCTTGCTTCTGTGCTTGTTTGATTCTGTCTAATAGAGAAGATTTCACTGATACCTGAAATAAAACAGAAGGACATCCTGCACCAACAACTTCTATGCCAAAGTTCATCAAATCCTTAACCAAAGGATCACGTTCCAAATGCAACATTGTTAATGAAGCATTATTTTTTTTACTCAAAGCATCATCCACTTTTTTTGCTTTTCCCGGATGGTAATGAATTGTACAATCATAATCCTTGATTAATTCTAGCCATCTCCTCTGTCTCATGTTCAATTCTTTCTGAGTGAATATATACTTTAAACTTTTGTGATCAATATATATTTCACACTTTACTCCATACAAATGATGCCTACAAATTTTTAAAGTGATAACTACAGCAGCTAATTCCAAATCATGTGTAGGGTAATTTACCTCATGAGTTTTCAACTGTCGTGAAGCATAATGAATTACCTTATCATTCTGAATTTGGACGCAACCAAGTCCTTTCAATGAAGCATCATTGTAGATAAAAAAACTCCCCATTCTTGGAAGGTAGTGCCAAAACTGGAGCATTCACCAATCTTATTTTCAATTCCTGAAAACAATCATCACATTCCTTTGTCCAGATAAACATAACACCCTTCCGAGTTAGCTTAGTCATTGGACTAGATAATCGTGGAAAATATTTAACAAACCTTCGGTTATAGCCTGCCAAACCAAGGAAGATACGAATCTCAGTTACATTTGTGGGTCTTGGCCATTCTTCAACAACCTTTTTTTTGCAGGATCAACAGTTATCCCATATTTAGAAACAATGTGACCAAGGAAAGAAATTTGTTGCAACCAAAACTCACACTTGCTGAATTTCCCATACAATTTATTTCCTTTTAAGGTTTGCAAGATGACCCTTAAATGACTCTCATGCTCCTCTTTACTTTTAGAAGACACCAAAATATCATCAATAAAAACAAACAACATTTTTCACTTGAGTCAACTGAGCCATCACTGCAAAAAATTATTTAGATCTGATTCTGACCATCTCAGGATACTGTTTTGAAAGGTCATTTCCCTTTGTATGCCTTCCCAGAAAAGTTTCTCTGTTTCCTCTATGGAAAAACCATTATTTACACAGAAATATCTTTGGCGAAGTAACATGGTAATCATTAAATGGTATAACATTTCAACTTGACCATAAAAATATATATATATTTTTGGATAACCATTTAATAAAATTCTAACTCCTAAAGTTATCTAAACCAACATCTGATACCAACTATAAGGCCCCAGCCTTAAACCTTCTTAATCTTTAGTAATTACAAGATTACACATTGAGGATCTTTTCAGGTTTAGAGTTTTAGAGAATTAGATCATAAAACTTGCATTACATTCCACATTTAAACAAAGTGGTTACATAAAAGATAGTATTCATTTTTCTCATCAACGGAAACATATTTAGAATAAAACATGGATTCTTTCTTGACACTTCCTTGACACTATCATCATATAATGTACCCTTCCCGTAACCTGTGAAAAACATTTCAAAAACTTGGGATGAGCATAAAAAGCTCAGTAAGGGATATAAAAATGTGGAAAGGAAACATGAGTACATGTATACACAAGAATCAATGAAATCATACTCTACTCATAAAACATAATCACTTTAACATAACTCATCAAATCATGAATAAATCATAGAAATCATAAGACATAAAGGTAACTTGAGGCATTCATAACATTCTTACGTAGGGAGTAACCCTCTTGGTTACGTTTGGAATACCCATCACAGTATATTCCCTAAATCTCATCGGAGAAACCTTAACATTTAACTCCTTCGCGTTACCCAATGCATTGTAGAGCTATATCGGGCTCACCTACCCTTAGTTTATCACAGAACCACCCTTCTTCATAACAGTGCCCAAGAACCATAACATAATCGAATCACATAAAACATGCATAAAGGAAACATAAAATTTCCACATTTCAATCACAAGATATCAATACAACACATACATATAATAATAACATTATAAAAACCATTTTCAATATGAAAATAAAAGAAAAGTAAAACATGGTATTTATTTTTCCTTTAAAAAAAGGTATGTCTTGTAGAGAAAGCCAAAACTCAAATAATGGTCACGGCGGCAGAGAAGTCGTTGCCGCAGCATACGTACGACAAAAACATTCCCTTTGGTCATTTAGTAAAACTCTTCATATAAAAAATATTCCTTTTGGATAAATGTAAAATTCAAAGGGTTTTATACTCCGTATAAAAGAAGGTTGTGTATAAAACAAAATATTCCTCAATGAAAGGAGATTGAGACGAAGTCCCATACATTAGGTCCGACTTGACTCGATCATTCTTTAACCTCCTTAATAATAAACTTGAGTTAATTTCTACTTTATTAAGAAAATTTTTCAAGTTCATTATTCCTTTTATATCACTTATTACCATTTCATGAACCCTATGTAATTATTTAAGTTAATAACGGTCGTTTTAACGATCATTGATACTTGAGTCAAAAATAAACTCTTTTATAATTACAAGTTGTTCATGTATCCATTATATCCAGAGTAATACTAATGATGTAGATATATATATATATATCATATATATCCAGTATATACATTCATTTATAATATTACATAACGTTTAGAGGTAAAAAATGAAATGCACCGTTCATGGAGACGGTAAGCCGTACGTACGAATGAACGCTACTTTCATTTCTATTTCATATTTAATGGAATGCAATCATAATGATATAAAGGTATATTATAATTCCAGTATAATATCATATATAATATCATTAATTCCATCCTTTATACGTCCCACATATGGTATTAACGAATCAAATCACTTTGAGAGGGCGGTAGTCCGCACTTCCTAAAATGAAGATATCGCATTTACACATAATGGAAACCATAAAGGTATGCCATAAAAGAAAAATACAAAATCTTAAGTAAAACATAAAAATATTATATACCATATATAAATATAGTGACATCTTAATGGACACCTTTTAAGGTGTTAAAAGAATATTGAACAATCATCGTTTCGTGAGGCAGAAATTCTCCATCCACGGAAACAGTATGTTCATTAACCATTAGATGTAAGTGTTTGTAATTGTAGCTCGAATACTTCTTATAGAAACATCCTAGTATATGGAAGATACTAGTTTTGTTACAAAATAAATGAATAAAAAGAGTTTAGGGGGTTGGAGAAGCAAAATAAAACATAAAAACACAATAGAAGACACTACCTTTAAATCGGGTAACTCTTTATGATTTGGCCTCAAAGGATTCCTTGGGAAGACTTCTGCCCAAAATGAGGCTTCTAAGAGTTATAGAGGGATTTGGAGAGGCAAAATGGGCAGGGTTTGTCCGAGAAAAAGTATTTGGAAGTGTGGGTAAGGCGGTAGAGGTGGGGGTTATTTATAAGAGGAGAGGAGGGGCACTCTTGGAATGTAAAGAAATGTTACTTTATTTTAAAATGGGTTTCATATTTAAAAGGTACCACATTGATATAATTAGAGGCTAAGGTGATAAGGGTTCGAAATATACCCATCCAATAGGTTTTTGACAAGTGTAGGTCTTAGATTTTACATTATCTTTTCATTTTATTTAAATCGTTAAATAATGAGGTAATCGCTGCATCATCATGATGTCATAAATAATTTAATTTATTTAATGTCTAAAAATTATATAAAAACAACTATGATGTAGGAAATATTTTTATCTTTCCAATTACTATTTATAGTCAAAACTCTAACTTATATAACCCCATTTAAAAATTGTTTTAGTAAAACAACTCATGTTTGTGTCATTTTTACTTTTACATTAAATAAAAAGATATTAATGTCATTTTCCTTCCCAAGTGGCTCCATGGGGTCCCCAAGTTGACCCATGGATTTTCTTGGTCGGCCATGACACATCCAATAAAGGTAGGACATGTTTCAAGCTCATCTCATATTATTAAAACATTATTTTTACCTTAAACTACACTAATTACCTCTAATCGCGATTAAAAACATAAAAGTTACTATTCACCAAAAAATTATTTTAATCCTATTGAACCACATTTTACTTCTTAATGACAACCATGTATGTCGGTTTTTTGAAATTCAAAACACAGAGGTGGTAAAATTTCATTTAAACGAAAAATCAGTTTTTTAAGTACCACTTAGTGGTTTCACTATTCATCAAAAATTGAAGTTTTTCAGAAAAATACCAAAACTTCACCCTAAGCTGTATTTGATATTCTGAATTCAAAAATGATATCTATCTTACAAAATTCAAAACATATAAGTTACATTAATTAATTTAATAATTAATTCCCGTTGTTAGAGCAAATAGCGTGTTTTTATGAAATAATAAGTATCAAAAGATTGACAATAGTTTAAGTCCAAATTCAAAGTGAAATTAATTACAATGACCACTATTGGATTAAATGGTAAAAATATATTATAATTGAACATTAAAACCAATTAAAAAGATAATCTAATAATATAAATCAATTATATTAAAAATAGGTTTTGACTTAAAATACAACATTTTTCACTATTCATTAAAAAAATTAACTTTATCGGAAAAATACCAAAAATTTACCCAAAGTAAATTTCAATGTCCCAATCATAAAGAATAAGTTTATTTTAACAAATAGAGCTTATAAAATTGTCAAAATTTTTATTTAAAAATGGTTTTCCATCAAAAGGCAGTAAAACAATCTTTTAAAAATATTAGTGTATTCCATGCTTAAGATTGGATTTATTCTCATTTTAAGCCTCTAAAACACTATATAATTCATTAATAGACATAGATAAAAATATATATTATTCATTACTTACTTGGGATGTTACATTATATCCTTTGATGAATGAAATATTATATCATCAATATTGATATTAATAATTATTATATAATTTGAAAAGGTATTTATAAAAAACTGTGGGATAAACCTCTATGTCAAAAAAATCATTTTTTATAGAAATTGATTAAGTCTCTCTTAATAGGCTTAAAGATGATGTTTAGTATAATTTAATTCTTTATTTAGAATAAAATAATGGTTTGTAAATTTTCCTTTTTAAAATCTAGGGGGTTATTTTACATAGACTTCATCATAAATTATTCCATTTAAAAATGATGTTTTTACATCAATTTGAAATAATTTTACCATTTTAAATTTATAAAGTGATAATCAAATTATAATTGATTCAATAGTAGAAAAATTATTAAAATAATAATCAATTTCAATTCAATCATCCTATGAATAACCTTTAACAAGTTGACTTTCTTTATTTCAACTATGTTTCTAGCTTCATCCAGATAATTATGAAAAATCCATTTCAATCTGGTGATTTTTTTATCTTTTGATAATAAACCTGAATTTCATAATTTATTTCATAGATTTTATTTAATTCATCTATCATAAAATTAATCCATTTTGTATCAGTTAATTCATTATCTATATTGACAGAAACAAAATTAGTAACAAAAGTAGAATTTTCTCAGAAAAGTAAAACAAATTTTTTGGTTGTTTTAGTAGATTATAAATTTCATTTTAAATTTTCTATTAGATGATATTTAAGTATTTCTACACTTTTGGATCAATTTTCAAAGAGATATTCTTTGATAATCTAATGAAACATCATTTTCATTGTAATTATATTATCTAATATTAAAATATCAAAAATCATTATTATCTTTATTTAAATAGGAATTTTATTGATAATTATTACTTTCATTACAAATAACATGTACAAACTCATTAATAACTAAATTTCTATTATTGAAAACCCTATAACCCTTTCAATTGTATGAATATTCTAAATATTGTCCTTCATCTATTTTAGAATTGATTTTTTTTAATTTATATTTTTTATTTAAGATAATTTCATTGCATCTAAACACACTAAAATATCTGATTTTGGGTTTGAGCCATTGAAATTGTTCATGTGGTGTCACATTTAAATTTTTTTAATAGGTACATTATTTAAATAATGAAAATTTTAATTACAACTACTTAAAAAAAATAATGAGGAAAGTTAAATTCCATAAATATTGATATATCCCTTTATTAAATTAAAACATTCGTCCATTCAACAACAACATTTTTTCAGGTGTCTTTGGGGATGGGAACTAATTTTTATATCCATTTTAATCCCAATATTTTACAAATTATAAATTTTAAAATTAATCGCTTTTATAATTTCTGATATAATGGTTTGATAGATTTTTTATTTTTTGAATATGTTTATATAAGGAACATAATTTGTGTAAAATAAAATTTTTATTTCATATAAAATTAATTCAGATAAATATACACAAATAATCTACAATTATATATACATATTCCATTCCACCAGAACATATTAGTTGTATTGGCACAAATAAATAATCATTAATAGTTCTAAGAATCTATGAATAATAAATTCATTTACTGATTTAAATCATTCTCTATGATCCGAACACTCTAATGATAAATCACACATAAAGTAAATGTTTATGTGATTTTGGGACATTCCAAACATTTTCATGCTTTGACAGTTTGGGAAGCAGTTTGATGTTAGCATGCCCAATACTCCTATTCCATAGAATTTTAATTGATTATAAAAAAATTAAATAATCACACTTTTGTTTAGTGTGATAGAAAAATAAATTGTATAAATATTAAACTTTCTATTAATAGAAAATAAATTATATTTATTTTTCAAAACTGTACTTCTATCATTTTCAAAAATTATGTTTATTCATTCAAAAAAACCTTATGACATACTTATTAGATCATGTTTTAAACTATCTAATAATAATAATTTTGAAATAATGACGGTTTTAGAAATACCAACATCACTGATACCATTAATATTACCTTAATGGTTATATTTAAAAGTGAATAGACCACCAACACATGAATTGAATGTAGGAAATTGGGAAATATCACCTATCATGCACCTGGAGAAACCACTTTCTAAATACCATGATTATTTGAGACATATAAGAAAAATTTTAAAATAATTAAATAGTCAAGATGAATGTTTTGGAACCCATGATCACTTTATTCCTACTAGATTATTATAATAAAATTATAGAACCAAGATACATTTAAAATATTTATTATTGGTCCATTTAAGAAGATAAATATATAGGAATAAATATATTTTTTATTAAAAAATTAATGTGAAAATATCAGTGAACATGGATTTCTATAATTCCCTTGTGTTCAACATTTAAAATAGGTTGCACTAGAAATACTTCCTTTTGAGCCTTTATCAAAGTTAGTCTTATTTATACATGGTGATCTATTATAACAAAAACCACTAATCTAATAGTTTAATTTAATCATTGATAAAATATTATCAAATTGTAATTGAACATGAAAATATATATATATATTCGTTTTAAGATTGTCAACATCCTTTTTAACATTCATATTATTCATTTTAATAGTATATAAATTATTATAAACATTCATATTAGAACAGGAAGATGTGTATCTCAGTTTCTTATTTTCTTGATTAAGTTTCATACAATCATTATCAACATTATTTAAATATTCTAGAGAAAAGTTAAATATTCCTTCTTGATCATTATCATTCACTTCTAGAATGTTTTTATGTCTTTCATTTACATATTCTATTTTTAACATGACATATTCATAATTCTCATTATATTTTTTATTATTGGAAACAAAATTATTATTATTATTATATTTCCTTTATAGTTTTACATATTATTTAAATGATTATTATTTTTAATTTTTATATCATTGTATTTTTGAATTATCCTGACTCCAACATCCCTTAATTCTTCATTATCTTTAGGAAATTTTTTGACATTATAATTAACTGAATAAAAATAAAAATATGAATCATTTTTTCATCTTCTTATTTAACATTATAGTTTACACTTGTAGAAGTACATAAATATGTGAAAACTTAATAAGTAGCCTCACACTATATAATCATTATTTCAATGTTCCTTATGACCTTTTCACATCCAGAATCACTGCATGAGTCTGAACTGATTGATTAGTCCCATCTGTAAAATAAAATATTCTTTTATTTTATTCTTTTATCCATGAGTTTCATGGAATATCTGAGTAGGGATAGTCATTATTAATTTGAACATTCTTCCTTAACTTATAACAGGTATATTCTAATACGTTATTTACTTTACAGAATATACATTACATGAATTAATTTTCAAGTCACTTATATCCCCATGATATTTCCTAAAAATAAAATACTTCTTGCTAATATATTCCATCTATTTGTTTCCTTTTTCATAATGAATTTGAGAAGTATTAGAGATTTGAAAAATACTATACTTAATATTGTTAACATTTATCTACGTAGACTACTCTTCAGTAATTTTTTCACCGATAATTTATATTATAACCAAGATCTTATTAATTCATCTAAGATATACTGTAATGACCAAATTTTTTATAAATTAAATTCCCATGGTAATTGAATTAAACGACCCATTATGATATTTTTATATATTAAAACGATGAAATTGTTTATTTATATCCTTTCATATTTAAAAGAACATTTTTTATAATGAATGTTGATATTATATCCATAAAGAGTGATTATAAAATTAGAATATATTAATGGTTTTTAAAAAGTACTATTTTCATAGAAAAAAGAAGTGATTGCCTCTATTAGTAGGATCATACCCTATAAATCCCAATAATGAGAGCTTTTAAGATAGATAACATCTCTGGAATTTTCCTTTAACCAAGACCATGATTATATTCTTTAAATAAATCATGAGTGGAACCATTCATGGTAGAATTTCAAGATCATCAATATCATGACCAAAACCATGTTCGCTGCAGTAGCCCAAGAAAATATCATTATCACACACCTTACTGTTAGATTATTCACTAGTGTAATAAAGGTCTATATATCATGAACCTAAAAGTATATATATATATATATATATTAAGTAAAATAATTATTATATTTATTCTTCACTTTTACTACTTTGTAAATGATAAAGTAATGATAGTGTAAAAAATTTAATTTCTATACAAAAAAATGTATTTTTATTTTTGGTCAATATTAAATTTCAATTTGGTCAATACTTTGGATTAATTCATTAAATTATGAAATAAATTATATTTTTATAAAATTTTATTAGTTAACATTAGATATTATATTTAAATTATAATTTAATCTTACGAAGTGAAAATGTAATTTTTATAACAATCAAGAAAATGTTATTTTAAAAAACCATTATTTTTCATTAAATGGGGATTTCAACATAAAAATGGAATTTATTATATTTATATAATTTTTTGATAATTTTTTTAATTATCATGTCGAAAGTATTAAATATTGAATTGTTCATATAGTCGAATTGTTAGGTTAAAAATAAAGATGGTATAAATATATGATATATATTATGACATCATAATGACCCAAAAGTTGTGTAATATGTGTCATAAAATTTACCCATGAAAGAATAAATATTTACCATTTTTAAATTTTTTGTTCTTGAGGTCATTTGATTAATTTTATAAACCCTTTATGAATCCTCCAAATCATAAATAATATTTTAAGGTTTGAAAATCAATTCAATGTAAACACGACTAACATCCACATCACCAAGGTTATTAATTTAATATTATTAGTTAATGGAATTGAAAAATAATTAAATAAAATCCCCTTTATAAGAAACTATTTGGAAAAACCTGTTGGAAGGTTTGTGGTTTGGATTATATTGTTGTATAGAGATCAAAACCTATGTTTTCAGAAATAATAAAATACTCACATAATTTTATTATATAAAAACATATAGTATCTTATTTATCGACACTATAAAACATTGATAATAACAGAAATATTCCATTTTCTATCTAAAAACATCACAAGGTTCCAATAGGCTCTTAATAATCTCTTTCCAATCTTTTAGAATCTCCCACTCAAGGTACGAGATCCTCTCTTTATCCCCTTTTTTCAAGAACCTTCTTTATCCTGCGCCTTTTCAGAAGTTTTTTCATTTTTATTATGTTCTCACATGTCCCAATTATTTACATTATTATTTACAAGTATTTATACCCTCCATTCACTCTTATTAATCCCCCCTCTGATTAATTATGTTCCCCTATTATGCTGACAAAATTAACCTGTGGTTTTCAATGAAAATGATTTCATCAAGCACCCTTTTTGTCTTATGCCGTTTAATTATAAATTGATCATGTTGGATTGTGTTATTACATATCTATCTTATGTACCATTTTATTTCCATGTTATGGGAGAACCCTTTAACTCTCTTCAAAACCTCTAATGATTCATTATGTTTCCTCATTATGCCACTGAATTTATCTTATGATTTTCCATGCCAAACCATTATATTGTGAATACCATAACCCTTAACTCTCATAGGTGATCAGCTAGACATACCAATTATTCATTTATTGGATACTTCGATGAATTTATTACTCACTCCTTAATTTTCAGATAAATTTAGATGAAATATTAAACTATGTTGATGGATATCTGTGGCAACCTTATTTCTGGTCAGGATATGAAAGTTATGGGGGAACAAAAAATTGTATAGTTCTCTAATCGATTGGGTAATTTTTAAGTTTTATGCGGCTTTATTTTGGTATTATGGAGTAATAATATTCCATTATTAGAGTTTGAACAATTTGTTATGATGTTTTGAATGTTAGCAATGACATATGTTTATGATGTCTTAATGTTGTTTCCATAGTTCTCTTGTTTCATTAATGTTAATTTGTTTTATCATTCCTAATTAATAAATATTATTAATATCACAAAATTTATGTTCCATGGAAAATTATGTTGACAAAATTTTAATAATTTCACTATTTAATTCTTTGTTTATTCCATTACAGGGCATTATAGGTCACCCTTTTCTTATGTATATCCCAAGGATATCCCATATTCTTTTAAATGAGAAATAGAATATTAGAAGCATGTTAATGAAGTAATCAACAATTTTTTGGTATCCACATAATATGTTGACGATCTATGTACCTAATATCCCAATTAAACTATGATTCTTAATCTTATGGGATTTACTAGGAGTACTTTTATGTAATAATTCTTTAAATATATTTTATTAAAGTCCTTGGATTTAATAAATTTTATTAGAGGAATTTATTGTCATTTATGGCAGTAGGATTATAAAAATCTACTGAAATCAATAGGTATAAGACTAAACATAAGGAAAAATCTTTAATTATTTATAATGTCTATAGTAAATGGTTTCCATGAAAACACTTTCATGTCTGGATAATACAAGAGGGTTTAGCTCTATCATATAAGTACCTATGTGTAATAATCCAAAAAAATGGAACAACATTAATGATATGATCATCACCTTATGCATGAAAATATTCTTTACAATACATATAGGTTGACATATATATGGAATATGATTTGGAAAATATACAATCTCCATATGAACCATTACTAAGGGATAAAAAATTTCTCAACGATTTTATATTAAGATAGAGGTCATGACTAAAATAGTTTGAAAATAAAGGAATCATGGGTTACATAATATATGTTTTTTTATGATTTATCCATTTAATTTTTGTAGTTTCACTTTCATGTGTTTAATAGTTCAACAAATAAAATCCATTAGAATATTTTGAATGAATGAAATTATTATAAAAAGAATAAAATAGTGAAAGGAGGGATTATCATGAATTGATGAACAGAAAATATTTTATATGGATATGGTTCTATTAATTCCTTCATACATTAAATGTTTAGTATAACTATTCAAATACCACAAAAAATCATGGAAGTAGAAGTATAATTGAATATGGAAAATGGTGAAATTATTAAATCATAATAATATAACTCATCACTTATGAAAATTTTTGTTTGAACATCCCATAAAACCATGTGATTCATCCTTTAGTAGAATTTAATGAAATTAAAGGTATGAATTGGGTTTCCTTATATAAATCCAACATAAAATTCGTAGAGAATGAAATCACCTTTGGAATCAGGAATCTTTTTTAGATTATATTCAACTATAATGAGGATGAAACTTCATTAGTAACAATATCTCAAGCATTGACCTTATTTCCTTAAGAGTAAAATTATATATCCCAAATTATTTACATTTATCTAATGATCACATCTCAATATATTCTAATTTTGAGGAAATATACTAATGTGTTTCATAAATGTTCATATGTTCTTCCTTTTAATTGAGAGGTTGAGTTTTTAATTAATATTATACTAATGGATTTTCAAATATCCAAGACACCATAAAAAATTATTGTTATCAAATACAAGGCACTAATTAAGAAATTTTAGGAGAATCTAGATAAAGACCTTATGTTCCCATGTGGTTCAACATGGTTTCAATATTCCTCTTCTACAAGAATATGGATTGGCCAATGTGGCTCCAAATTTACTATTAATAGCTCAACAAGATCATGGTAAAGAATAAATATCCCCTACCACAAGTTGATAACTAGTTTGATTCACTATGTGGAGACCAGTATTTCCGTAAGAAATATATTTTCTTATTAAATAATCTTTTAATTTTGAATAAGGTGGATATACCTCATATTTTTTTTCAAATAAGGTACATGAACTATGAGTTCAAAGTAATTCTATTTGGACTAACTATTTCCCAAAAAATATTCATGTATTTGATGAATATGGTCACTAGGGATCACCTCAACGAATATGGGGAATTATTTATTGATTATATTATTATATACTACAGAATTATGGAGTAACATGAGTTTCATTTGAATTATTTACTAAGGAACCTGCCAAAATAATTTTTTAATGAAATATATAGAAAATATGAGTTCTGGTGGGAGGATATAACATTCTTATAGTATGTCATCCTTGGTAATGAGATATACAGGGATCCTTCAAAAAATGAATACAATTGATGTGTTGCCAACACCAACATCTATGATATATAATCATACTTTCCTGGGTTTTCCATGGTATTATATTGAATTTCTGAGGAAATTCTCGTGATTTTCATGCCCAAAAACATAGCTAATACAGATAGAATTCATGTTTTTCATGAATATCGAATGTTAGGAATGTTTTAAGGAGATGAATAAGAGGATAATCATTTCCCTATGAAAAAATTACCAAACAATGTGGATGGATTTATGGTCTACATTGATTCATAAAAATGTGTATTAGGTTGCATAATCATGAAGAATGAAAAATCTTATTTCCAATGCCTCTTTCCAATTAATGATCTATGAGAAGAACTACCCAATTCATGATATAAAATGGTTATAGAAATATTTGTATAAAATAATTGGATACGTTATCTCAATGGGTATAACAATTATATATATGTAGATCAAGAAAAATAATGTTTATATTCACATAAATGGATTTTAATAAGTTAAAATAGACGGGGATAGATTTGATAAATGATTATGATTGTTCAATACATTACCATCATAAGAATGAAAACAGATTGGTAAATTCTCTAAGTATAATGGATCCCATAACCATATCCACAAAAAGAATTTAAAGTTATATAATCTTAATGGACATGAAAAGGAAGGATATGAGATTAATAAAAGTATTATCATCCTACCGTACTCAAATAAATACTCAAACATCTATTCTTAAGAGAATCAAGGAGGCTCAGAAATTGATGAGTTTCTACTGAAGAGGGTACCAAATATTTTAGAGTTCCACTTGGTTGATGATGGATTTATAATATCTAGACCCGAAATATGTTTCCCATCAAAAACACAAATTGGGAGGTAACTTCTAGATGATAAAAAATCTTATCATTATCTATTCAACCATGAATCGTTAGATTGAAATGATATTTGAAACAGAAATTTTGTTGGATGACATGAAGAGAGTGATTGTGGATTTTGTATTTGATGCATGGTATTTTAATATTTTAAAGAGTTATGATAGAATTATATGGGTTTGATTCCACCATTTACCATAATAGATTGGAAATTGTAAATAATAACCATATATTTCATCTTATGATTACATAGGACATTTAAAGGCAATGACTCTATATGGGGGGTAGTTGATCACGTTGAAATATCTTCTGATTCCATTTCTATTATGGAAAATTTATCTATCAACCACACAACTTTGATATTCATAATGTATGTTCTAAGAAATCATAGAGTACAAAACATTATGGTATCTGACTATGATCAACGTCTCACCTTGATGATTTCGAGAATCCTTATATGGTAATTGATTATAAAACATAGCTTCAAAGATTCTTATGACCCTCAGAATTATGATCATATTGATAGGACCAATCAAAAACAAGAATATATGTTGATATAATGTTAAATGGATTTATATTTTTGTTGGGACCAACACCTTCTCCTAGTGGAGTTCTCATATAATAAAAATTTTCTTTATAACTTTCAAATGACATGTTTAGATGATCTATTTAGGAAGATGTATCAAAATCCAACATGATGGGATGAATTTGGATAATGGAAGATAATGGAACTTGATCATAACCAAGATTTGACAAAAAGGTTCAAACCATTAATATTCAGGTAAAATATTTACAATTTTGATGAAAAATATATGCAGACAATCACTAATGAGATATGGTGTTTAAGGTCAGTGATAAAGGGATCATTCATAAATCACCATGGATAAATTACATGCATTTTGGAATGAATGGATTAGATATAACTACCTATATTAACACAATTTAGCTCATTAATTACATCCAAGTGGTGGCCTACCGACTATCACTTCCACCTAACCTGATATAATTACATGATATGTTTTATGTATCCCACATTATAAATTACATTCAATAACTCTAAATTGTACTAAATATTTTGGTGGTAACATTGTACAATATACTATAATATAAGGAAAAACTAGTGAATATCATAAACAAAAGGGACAATGAACTACAAAATAAGGCAACTCACTTGGTAAACATGCTTTGGCGAGGTAACAAGATTGATGAAGAAACATCTAAACCAAACGAGTTGATGAAATAGAAGTATGCTCATCTATTTTAGTGTATTAAATGAATGTTTTTTATTGTGATATTTATAAAGGGGGAATATTTTGACATCCCAAACTGTTATAAATGAAATACTCTTTAGGAGTGAAATAGATTCATTATTATGTAAAATAGTTATAGAAAACTGATGAAAATATTTCGTTTTATCTATTAAGATTTAAAATAATATTTAGATGATTTTTAACATTATATCCACCGAACATTGATCATAATATTATTATATATTATGTATAATGATGGATAATGTTATTCTAAAACACAAAATAGAAGCAATGACCTCAACCAGGTGGGTGGTACCCTATAGAGATCATTTATTGGAGATTATGAGGGATATTGAATCTATTGTATTTTAAATTGATCAACACCAATACAACAATAAAAAATGATCTTAAATGAAATCCTTTAATGGAATAATTTAAATATCACTGGGATCACATCCCAAATCATGTTAATTAAACAACACTAATAAAATCTCAACATCACAAACCTTACCCTTAGTGTGTTAGCTGCTGTAATAAAGAGAAATGTATATTGACCCTAAAAATTAGAATATGTATAAATTTAATTGAGATATAATAATGAATACATATATTCCATATTTTCTTCTTTGTGAATTTGTGTGTAATGGTTTTGAAAAAAAAATTGATTTTAATATGGAAAAACTAAAATAATATTTTTTAGGTAATATGAAATTCTAGTTAAGTCATTCCTCTTCATTAATACATTATATTTTCAAATAAATTAAAATTAGAATAATATAGTATTATTAAATAGTGTATATTATATATGAATCTTAAAATAATTTTTTGAAGTGAACATGTAATTATTATACGGGTTCGAAGACTACTACTCTAAAAATGTATATCATAAAAAATAGTTATTTCAAAATAAAATTTATATTTATATTAAATATATAATTATTATCAATATATATATATATATATATTAATCATAAAATAATAATTATCCAATAGTTAATTTATCAAAAAAAATTGATATAATTGATTTTTTGAAAAAAATAAAATAAAGTATAAATATATAATATGTATTATGGAATACTAATGAACCATGGATTTTAGTATGGTCCATAAATGAAATAAATGAAAAAAAATATTTAACCATATAAATAATGTCTTTCAATTTTATTTGAAAATTTTTAAAACCCTTTATGAATTAGTTAAAACCTATCTTTTATTTTATGGTTTTAAAATAAAATCATACATGATTCACTTCCACATCACCACAAGTATAATATTAATGTTTTTGGTTCATGGAATTATTAAATAAGAAAAGAAATTTAATTCTTGAATGAATGCATGGTAAAAAAGCATGGTATATTTTGTGGTTTTTATTAATTTATATAATAGTTTCCAAATCCTATGTTTGGAAAATTAATACAAATCCCTCCCTTTTACTATATAATCCCATTATAGATCCCATTTATCATCACTAAAAACATTTTATCATGACTATATTGAGAATTTTACTCTCTAGTTCACACAAGGACCCGAAATGATTTTAGTAAGATCCTCCAAAGCATTTGTAATATTCTCTCTTGCTAAGGGATCCTCTCCTTTTAATATTTATTCAAGACCATCCTGTGTCTTGTGACTTTTTTTTCCATTTTTTTCATTTAGTGGAAGGTTCTTGGAAATCCCTATTACATAACTTATTATTTAAAACTTACCAGGTACCCCTTTAACACTCATTGATCTCTCCCACAATTCATTATGTTCACCTATTATTCTGCAGAAATTACCATTCGATTTTCCATGACCAACATTTATTCAAGAAACCTTTTCACCTTATTCTTTTAAATTCACAATTTTTCATGTTGTATTATATTATCAATATAAGTCCCCAGCCTTAAAAATTACTTAATATTGAGTTATTATAAGATTACACATTGAGGATCTTTTCAGGTTTAGAGATTTAGAGAATTAGATCATAAAACATGCATCACATTCCACACTTAAACAAAGTGGGTACATAAAAGATAGTACTCATTTTTTCCATCAACGGAAACATATTTAAAATAAAACATGGATTCTTTCTTGACACTTCATTGACACTATCATCACATCATGTACCCTTCCCTTGACCTGTGAAAAACATTTCAAAAACATGGGATGAGCATAAAAAGCTCAATAAGGAATATAAAAATATGGAAAGGAAACATGAGTACAAGTGTACATAAGAATCAATGAAATCATACTTTACTCATAAAACATAAGCACGATAACATACCTCGTCTAATCATGAATAAAACATAGAAATCATAATACATAAAGGTAACTTGAGGCATTCATAACATTCTACGTAGGGAGTAACCCTCTTGGTTACGTTTGGAATACTCATGTAGAGACCCGAAGCCTGACGTACATGAACATTACATTACTTTTGCGGAATACTTAATACACAACAAAAACAGACACACAAGGACCGTAATAGTTTAGTGTCTTTGAAACTTGGAACGTAATCTTCTAATTGTGGTGAAAGATCTTCAACATCTCCCTTAAAGATCTTCCCCCTTTTTTTAACTAAAACCTTTCATTATATCCTGGGGAAAAGAAAACATAATAACGGTGATCTCAAATGCTTAGTAACGGTATGCATGGATAAAATAAAACATACCAAATACATTTGAACATAAAAACATGAACATAATGTTTAAACATCAAAAGCTTGAGCAATGACATAAAACATGGAAGTACGTATGGCGTAGATCATAAAGAAACATTAAGAATGATAAAATAGCATGGGAATAAAACATGTAATTGTGGTAACCATTCAGCACATGTCATGATTTCCATAGTAGCCAAGGCATTGCTGCCAAGACAATCTTGGTGGACAAAGTCCCTTTCTGAATCGATTTCACTCCTCGTTTTAGTCCTATAACACTGAACCGGATTAACTTACCGTTCCAGCCATGTCTATCTCATGAGATATAAATATTTACCCAATGCATTGCAGAGAGATATAGGTCCCACCCATCTCATAATGAAATCATTCTTACTTGTGCCACAAAATAAACATACATCATTTATAATAACCCAATATATAAAATGGGTTTCATAAACATCATCCCATCATCACATAATCCATATAAAAGAAATGGATATCATTTCATAATAAAAAAAATGAAACCATGTAAATCATAGAGACATTACACTTGAAACATACACTTGTGAAATAATTTCATCTTAGATGAAAATGGTTTTGATAAAACACTTTAAATGAATTCTTGAAGAAAATAACCTTTTTTTTCAAAATCATTTTATTTTCACAAAATGTCATGCAATTTTAGAAGAAAAGTTTTTTGTTGAAAATAGTCATGAAATATTTTGAAGGAATATTCATGAAAATAAGGCTTTATAAAACCATAAAAATTATTTCATGTCGTATACGTTAAAAAAACATTTTTATCGTACTTTTGTCGGAAAAGTCAAAGAACTGCCTCGTAACGTAAACAAAAGAAATATTCCTTACATACCATGTAGTAAAAATCAAAAGTGGGTAAAAAAGACATTAAACATACCTGAAACCATTTTTAGGAAACATGGACATGGATGATAACAATAACCCTAGTAAATAATTACGAATAAGAAATCTCGGATAAAAATGAGATTTGCAAAATTATCCCTTACCTTAGGTCCGATATGCTTCATATATATCTGAACCCCCTGTATAATGATTTAAATAATGTTATTGACTTATTAAAGAATCATATTCATTGTTATTATATCATATATGGTCCACTTATGACTTTATATTACCCGTTCTTTTGTAAATTCATGTTAAAGTAGTGTTTTGGGTAAAATCGTCTCATTTGTCGTTCGTGTTTTAACTTGTAATTATTAATATGATTAAGTGAATCATGATTATTTATATCCAGAATGTAAAACATGATTTATATATAACATATATTCAGAATATACATATATATAATATATCTATAAATGGAAATAAATACACCGTTCATGGAGACGGTAGGCCGTACGTACGCATGAACGATGTTTTCATTTCCTTATTGAATTGAATGGAATTAAGTAGATGACTTACATATATATATACATAAATACAGTATCATTATTATGTCATATATTTCATGATTACTTATTATATATACTTTATAATCATTTATGAATGGTTAATCATTGAGAATGAATCTCATCGCGTTGTGGAGACGGTAGTCCGTACGTACGCACGAGCGATGATATCATTCCCATGATCATGGAATTGTATTCAAGTGTATGTATAATATTTAAGAATCAATATCACTTTAAAATAATCATATATAGTCATTATTTACACCATTATACCCATCCAAGTAAGGTGGTGGTGGAAAATAGATTACACCACGACGTGGAGACGGTATTCCGTACGTACGCACGCGCGGTGATTTCATTTTCCGTATGATGGATAAATTGTGAAATATGGTTGTTTCATACTTATAATAACATATCAGTATATGATTGATACTGATGTTATTACATCATAATGAAACAACAAAAGAAAAAGAATTGTAAGAAGAAATAAAGTTGAAAGAATCGGTAACGAACATTACCTCTTCTTTGAAGCGCCTCTTTGAGACCTCCTCTTAGGGCACTACAATTGGTCTTTGAAGAAGACCAGGACCTCTAGGATGTTTCTAGGGAAGTGGAGAAGATAATTTTTCAGGGTTTGGCCGATATTTAAGGCTCAAATTGGTATGAGGAAGAGAGGGAAGAGGTGCCCTTTTATAAGGGGGGAGAGGGGCACATTTGGAAATTTTAAAAATATTAATTTATAATAAATCTAAACCCACTTAAAAACCTCCAAAAATTACTCATATTAAAATATAAGATGATATAGGGTTGTAATCTCATCAACCAATAAAATTTATACATGTTAGGAAATTATTTTAAACATTATCAACTTGATTTATCCTTACTTAATCAATTTAATTTTATTTGTGGTAATAACATTCTAAATTTTAACTTATAACAAAAAATTACTTATTTTTTGTAAATTGTCCATAATTTTATACTTTATAAAATTTTAGACCATATAAATTTAAATTTTTAATTTTTAAATATTTTTGTGATTTTTATACAATTTTATAATATGTTATTCATATAAAATAACAATACTGTCAATTTTGACACTATTCATTTATATGAATTTAAATAAAATATATACAAAAGATATGTTTGAAATAAATGCTTTAATAGTTTCATAAAAGTCCATATGTATCTAGAAAATTTTTGGAGAACATTAAATACTTCATATAATATTTATTTGATTATTATTAAAACCATTTATTTGGTTTATCTCTTAATAAAATAATTACTACAACATTTTTGTATAATTATTTAATATACTTATATGTTTCATAAAAATTAAAAATAAAATCTTATGATGCATATATATCTATTAACTTTCACAATAATACTTTTACTCGAATTTATCATCTTAAAATCACAATATTTAAATTGTTATATTTATTAAATTATAAAGGTGACAACTTTGGCATCATTTAAAATAAAATAATATAAGTGTCATAATTGATTGTATAAGACTCCAAATGGTTACAAATTCGACCATTAGATGATTATAGTTTAAATTTACATGACCAATAAGTTTTGGTCAGGGTTTTGTGCCTTTTATGGTCACTATTAGTTTAATAAAAACTCTATTCTTGATTTTTCACTAGATAAATAATTTTTGCATCACTATTGTGTCACAATTAATGATAATTATTTAATCCCAAAAAATTCTAAATAAATTCTCATGATGTATATAATTTTGTTATCTTTATGTAGACTATTAATGTATGAAGTTTCATGAAGTTTATCACTAACTTGGAATTATTATACTTATAGTATTTAAGAGAGTGACATGTTGTCACTTTCTTTGGTTTTAATAATAATTAATTTATTTTCATTGAAAAAAGTCCATTAAATGAATATAATCCGACCCTTAGGTTATATGGGTCGACTTTTAGTCATCCAATAGGATTTTTACAAGTGTTATGGTAATATTAAAATCTTATATTTACCCTTAATTACCCGATTTACCTTTAACTAGGGTAAATAAAATTTACCGTAGTTACTATTCACAATGCCCAAAAATAAAAATTAGCTTATTAACATAATTTGGACCCACTAATTCCAAATATGGAATCCATTTTTCCAAATTCAATACACAAGAGTTACATAAATTAAATTAAAATTAATCTCGTTGTCGAAAGAATACTGGTTTTTCTTTAAAACATTGCAAATGATTGAATTGATTTAACCTACGAATTCAAGGTAAAATCAATGATAATGACATACATTATATTAAATGGTGAAAATAAATTCTATTTAAACTTTAAAACCATTCAATATTATAATTTAACCACATAAGATATTACGATGAAAAAAGTTGTTTTTAATTAAAATATAGCGTGTTTTTACTATTCATTAAAATAAGAAAGTTATCAGAATAAAATGAAAAATTTATCCAAAGTAAATTTTTATTTCTTGATTACAAAGAATAATTTATTTTGTCAAATGTAACTTATAAACATTTCAAAAGCTATATTTAAAGTGGGTGCACCATCAAAAGGCGGCAAAACTGTATTTTTTGAAAAATATTTATTTTACCCGAAAAATTTATTTTTTTCTGATACCATGTTCTAGAAAATGTGTAAGATGAATAATAATGTTATAAAATTCAAAATATAGTTAATACTATTCATAACTGCTAGTTCATAACAATATTAAAATAATATATTGTTGTTTAGTAAAAACCGGTATTGCGTACAACACACGCTATTAGGGAAGGTCGCGATTGCGTGTAATGCAAGCCAAGTCAGGGTTGCGTGTAGTGGAGGACTCCTTTGTTGTTGCGTAAAACAGAATCCAACCATATTTTATTTATACTTTGAATATATATATATATATACACTCAATGTTGCGTAGAATAACTTCTATCAAACGAACTTGAAATTGTGTGTAACACGAGCCAAGAATAGTGTTGCGTATACTGCAAGCTAATACAGTGTTGCGTATAGCACAAGATAATCTTGGTGTATCGTACAACAGAAGATATGAATGAAATTAAAAAGAATTTATCTTATAAAATCTCGGGTTGTTACATTCTACCCCCCTTAAAATGAATTTCACCCTCAAAATTCGTCAGGGTTATAAATCGTTTACTATTCATAGAAACCCACATCGTAAAAAGAAATACCAAAACTAAACTTTAAAAACTAAAGTATGAAATATAATGGTTACCCAAATTAACTCATCACTGGGTTTCCATATAGGATAACATTTGTGAAAATATGGATATGGAAGAGAAATCTAACCATCATGTTCTGATAGAGAGTGGTAGAGAACATGGCTATGAAAAAGACAACAATCACAAAGCCATAAATTTGTAATGATCTAAGCTACCATCTGATTCATCAGATATAAAGGCACTAGGACAACATTTTTGGTTCTCAATATTATTTCCCTAAAGATGATGAAATTGGAATTAGAAGAAATACTTTCGTGATTTTGTTATAGTCTCACCATTGGTCGTTCTTTGGACAATTTCCCCTTAATCTCTTAAAGAAATGAAGTTGAATTTGTCATTCGTGATGTGTTATCAGATCATGTGATAGAATGATGGGTCATTCCATCTGTCTCAAACAAAAGGTTATCAAAAGTTATAAGTCTATCTTATGGTTAGATTAATCGTATATGGATTCAAAAATGAACTTATACTTCATATATCATTCCGCTTAATAAAATAAAACTAGTTTCTACTAACCAGAGATTTCCTGCCGGCCAATGGTAGGCGATAAAGGTCAGTCACACTTCGGTTGTGGGTTTGATTCCCACATCCTTGTCCGATGCGATGGGCTGTCACCCGTCCTGCAGGTTGTCCTTTTTCTATTACTATAACATCCCACCAATAATATCTAAAAAAGGTATATCCTTAAACAATACTAACTTCTGTCCAACATAATCCATTCCAATCTTTAGGATTATACAAAATAGTTCTTTCAAAACTCATAGTATAAAGAGAATGATTACTAAAAAGTTCATATAACAAGCATGTGAATACTATCATTTATCTCTCATATATCTTGTTGGTCACATTCCAATCATGTGAATACCATAATCATGTATTCTCTTGAAAAATGAATACCCATTGAACCTTATTGAAAACATGAATTCTATTAAAAGTTAACACTTTCCACATACAAAAATCCTCAATATTCTATATACTCAAACCATGATATCACTTAGTCCTTATATAAATCATGAGCTCATTAATACAATCAAACATCTCATTATCTTCTTATCCCTTCATTATGCGCATATCATCTGATTTCCAAAAAATTTTAATCACTTTTCATGGTTACCAGTACCATAAAATTATTCAAATCCACAATAGACAAATACAAAAATATTCTAATACACCATAAAAGTACCACAACAACATTATTATTGAATACCAATACATAAACACTTTAATACATCCTCTTCAATGATTGTCTTGGAATAAGTCCTTCCTTGATTTAGAAGTAACTTTTTAGGTCAGGGAATTGAGTTGGGTAATGCCCATGTTCTCCACAAATAAGACATTGAACTCCATAATAGTCTGTCACTCTATGTCCCTTTTCGCCACACAAATAACATTTGTCCCTCCATTTGAGGTATTTCTCAAGGTTCTTCTTCCCTTCTTTAGAAATCTCAATCTTCCTTTCTTTATGCTCCTCAACATGCGAACATGCATAATAGTCTATCTTCCTCTTATTTCATGAATTAGGCATACCACTAAATTACACATTGTTAATCATATATCGCGATGACTGATTCGGCATAATCCCAATATCTTTTTCTCTAGGCATTACACAATTTTGTTGCTCATAGTCACCAATTTTTCCATTGGATTCAATGTTAACCGAATTCCTTCTAATTCCCTCCATTAACTAAAACAAAAAAATAATTCTGTGAGAGGCAAAATCATGCTATAGAAAACAACATAGTAAAGGGGGAGTACCCTCAATATCTAACATCTTAGGTTAAATTATAAGATCCTTAAAGCAATTCTAGGACAATAACCTATACGTATACTTAACCTTAAAGACATCCCTAGACATACCTTATAAATATCTCTAGGGATCTCACTAATGTTTTCACATCCTAGTTTTAAAAGGTTGACTAAACCTTTCCTCTGATACCAACGGTAGAGAACCAAATCCTAACGTACATGAACATTACATTACTTTTGCGGAATATTTAATACATAACAAAAACAGACACACAAGGACTGTAATAGTTTAGTGTCTTTGGAAACTTGGAACGTAATCTTCTAATCGTGGTGAAATATCTTCAACATATCCCATAAAGATCTTCCCCCTTTTTTTTACCTAAAACCTTTCTTTATATCCTGGGGAAAAGAAAACATAAAAAGGGTTAGCTCAAATTCTTAGTAAGGGTAAGCATGGATAAAATAAAACATACCATATACATTTGAACTTAGAAACATGAACATAATGTTTAAACATCAAAAGCTTGAGCAATGACATAAAACATGGAAGTACGTATGGTGTAGATCATAAAGAAACATTAAGATTGATAAAATAGCATGGGAATAAAACATGTAATTGTGGAAACCATTCGGCACATGTCATGATTTCCATAGTAGCCAAGGCATTGCTGCCAAGACCATCTTGGTGGACAAAGTCCCTTTCTGAATCGAGTTCACTCCTCGTTTCAGTCCTGTAACACTGAACCGAATTAACTTACCGTTCCAGCCATGTCTATCTCATGAGATATAAATCTTTACCCAATTCATTGGAGGGAGATATAGGTCCCACCCATCTCATAATGAAATCATTCTTACTTGTGCCACAAAATAAACATACATCATTCATAATAACCCAATATATAAAATGGGTTTCATAAACATCATCCCATCATCACATAATCCATATAAAAGAAATGGATATCATTTCATAAAAAAAAAAATGAAACCATGTAAATCATAGAGGCATTACACTTGAAACATACACATGTTAAATAATGTCATCTTAGATGAAAATGGTTTTGATAAAACACTGTAAATGAATTCTTGAAGAAAATATCCTTTTTCTTCAAAATCATTTTCTTTTCACAAATTGTCATGAAATTTTAGAAGAAAAGTTTTTTTGTTGAAAATAGTCATGAAATATTTTGAAGGAAGCTTAATTAAAATAATCCTTTATAAAACCGTAAAAATCCTTTCATGCTGTATACGTTAAAAAAACATTCTTATCGTACTTTTGTCGGAAAAGTCAAAAAAAAGTGCCTTGTAACGTAAACAAAATAAAGATTCCTTACATACCATGTAGTAAAAGTCAAAAGTGGGTAAAAAGGACATTAAACATACATGAAACCATTTTTAGGAAACATGGACATGGATGATAACAATAACCCCAGTAAATAATTACGAATAAGCAATCTCAGATAAAAATGAGATTTGCAAAATTATCCCTTACCTTAGGTCTGATATTCTTCGTATATATCTGAACCCCCTATATAATGATTTAAATAATTTTATTGACTTATTACAGAATCATATTCACTATTATTATATCATATATGGTCCACTTATGACTTTATATTACCCGTTCTTTTGTAAATTCATGTTAAAGTAGTGTTTTTGGGTAAAATCGTCTCATTTTTCGTTCGTGTTTTAACTTGTAATTATTAATATGATTACTTGGATCATGATTACTTATATCCAGAATGTAAAACATGATTTATATATAATATATATTCAGAATATACATATATATAATATATCGATAAATGGAAAGAAATACATCGTTCATGGAGACGGTAGGACGTACGTACGCATGAACGCTATTTTCATTTCCTTATTGAATTGAATGGAATTAAGTAGATGACATACATATATATATAAATAAATCTAGTATAATTATTATGTCATATATTTCATTATTACTTATTATATATACTTTATAATCATTCATGAATGGCTAATCCTTGAGAATAAATCTCATCGGGTTGTGGAGACGGTAGTCCGTACGTACGCACGAGCGATGATATCATTCCCATGATTGTGGAATTGTATTCAAGTGTATGTATAATATTTAATAATCAATATCACTTTACCATAATCATATATAGTCATTATTTACACCATTATACTCATCCAAGTAAGGTGGTGGTGGAAAATAGATTACACCACGGCGTGGAGACGGTATTCCGTACGTACGCATGCGCGGTGATTTCATTTTCCGTAGGATGGATAAATTGTGAAATAGGGTTGTTTCATACTTATAATAACATATCAGTATATGAGTGATACCGATGTTATTACTTCACAATGAAACAACTAAATAAGAATAAGTGGAAGAAGAAATAAAGTTGATAGAATCGGTAACGAACATTACCTCTTCTTTGAAGCACCTCTTTGAGACCTCCTCTTAGGGAACTACAATTATTCTTTGAAGAAGACCAGGACCTCTAGTATGTTTCTAGGGAAGTGGAGAAGATAATTTGGCAGGGGTTGGCTGATATTGAAGGCTCAAATGGGTATGAGGAAGAGAGGGAGGAGGTGCCCTTTTATAAGGGAGGAGAGGGGCACCTTTGGAAATCTTAAAAATATTAATTTATAACAAATCTAACCCCACTTAAAAACCTCAAAAAATGACTCATATTCGAATATATGATGATATAGGGTTTTAATCTCATAAACCAATAAAATTTAGAAATTTTAGGTAATTATTTTAAACATTATAAACTTGATTTATCCTTACTTAATCAATTTAATTTTATTTGTGGTAATAACATTCTAAATTTTAACTTATAACAAAAAATTACTTATTTTTTGTGAATTTTACATAATTGGATAATTTATAACATTTTAGACCATATAAATTTAAATTTATAATTTTTAAATATTTTTGTTATTTTTAAACAATTTTATAATATGTTATTTCTATAAAATAACAATAGTGTCAATTTTGACACTATTCATTTATATGAATTTAAATAAAATATATACAGAATATATGTTCAAAATAAAAGATTTAATAGTTTCATAAAAGGCCATATGTATCTAGAAAATTAGTGGAGAACATTAAATAGTTCATATAATATTTATTTTATTATTTTTAAAACCATTTATTTGGTTTATCTCTTAATAAAATAATTACTACAACATTTTTGTATAATTATTTAATATACTTATATGTTGTATAAAATTTAAAAAAAAATCCTATGATGGAGATAAATCTATTAACTTTTACAATAATACTTTTACTCTAATTTATCATATTAAAATCACAACAGTTAAATTGTTATATTTATTAAATTATGAAGGTGACAACTTTGGCATCATTTAAAATAAAATAATATAAGTGTCATAATTGATTGTATAAGACTCCAAATGGTCAAATCTTCGACGATTGGATGATTATAGTTTAAATTTACATGACCAATATGTTTTTTTCAGGGTTTTGTTCCTTTTATGGTCACTATTAGTTTAATAAAAACTATATTCTTGATTTTTCACTAGATAAATAATTTCAGCATCACTATTGTGTCACAATTAATGACAATTATTTAATCCCAAAAAATTCCAAATAAATTCTCATGATGTAGATAATTTTTTTATCTTTCTCTAGACTATTAATTTTTTATGTTTCATGAAGTTTATCACTAACTTAGAATTATTATACTTATAGTATTTAAGAGAGTGACATGTTGTCACTTTCTTTGGTTTTAATAATAATTAAATTATTTTCATTGAACAAAGTCCATTAAATGAATCTAATCCGACCCTTAGGTGATATGGGTCTACTTTTAGTCATCTAATAGGATTTTTCCAAGTGTTAGGGTAATATTATAATCTTATATTTACCCTTAATTACCCGATTTACCTTTAACTATGGTAAATAAAATTTACCGTAGTTACTATTCACAATGCCCAAAAATGAAAATTAGCTTATTAACATAATTTGGACCCACTAATTCCAAATATGGAATCCTTTTTCCAAATTCAATACACAAAAGTTGTAGAAATTAAATTAAAATTAATCCCATTGTCGAAAGAAAACGGGTTTTTCTTTAAAACATTTCAAAAGATTGAATTGATTTAACCTACGAATTCAACATAAAATAAATGATAATGACATAAATTATATTAAATGGTAAGAACATATTCTATTTATACTTTAAAACTGTTCAATATTATAATTTAGCTACATAAGATATTACGATGAAAAAAGTTGTTTTTAAATAAAATATAGTGTGTTTTTACTATTCATTAAATTATGAAAGTTATCATAATGAAATGAAAAATTTATCCAAAGTAAATTTTTATTTCTTGATTCCAAAGAATAATTTTAATTTGTCAAATGGAAATTATAAACATTTCAAAAACTTGATTTAAAGTGGGTGCGCCATCAAAAGGCCGCAAAATTGTATTTTTTGAAAAATACTTATTTTACCCGAAATATTTATTTTGTTCTTATACCATGTTCTAGAAAATTTGTAAGATGAATAATAATGTTATAAAATTAAAAATTTAGTTAATACTATTCATAACGACTAGTTCATAACAATATTATAATAATATATTGTTGTTTAGTAAAACACAGTATTGCGTACAACACACGCTATCAAGGAAGGTCGCGATTACGTGTAATGCAAGCCAGGTCAGGGTTGCGTGTAGTGCAGGACTCCTTTGTTGTTGTGTAAAATATAATCCAACCATATATTATTTATACATTGAATATAAATATATGTATACACTCAATGTTGCGTAGAATAACTTCTATCAAACGAACTTGAAATTGTGTGTAACACGAGCCAAGAATAGTGTTGCGTATACTGCAAGCTAATACGGTGTTGCGTATAGCGCAAGATAATCTTGGTGTATTGTACAACAGAAGATATGAATGAAATTAAAAATAATGTATCTTATAAAATCTCGGGTTGTTACATTCTACCCCCCTTAAAATGTATTTCGCCCTCGAAATTCATCGGGGTTATAAATCATTTACTATTCATAGAAACCCACATCGTAAAAAGAAATACCAAAACTAAACTTTAAAAACTAAAGTATAAAATATAACGGTTTCCCAAATTAACTCATCACTGGGTTTCCATATAGGATAACATTGGTGAAAATATGGATATGGAAGAGAAATCTAACCATCATGTTCTGATAGAGAGTGGTAGAGAACATGGCTATGAAAAAGACAACAATCACAAAGCCATAAATTTGTGATGATCTAAGGTACCATCTGATTCATCAGATATAAAGGCACTAGGACAACATTTTTGGTTCTCAATATTATTTCCATAAAGATGATGAAATTGGAATTAGAAGAAATACTTTCGTGATTTTGGTATAGTCTCACCATTGGTCGTTCTTTGGACCATTTCCACTTCATCTCTTAATGAATTGAAGTTGAATTTGTCATTCGTGATGTGTTAGTAGATCATGTGATATAATGATGGGTCATTCCATCTGACTCAAACAAAAGTTTATCAAAAGATATAGGTCTATATTATGGTTAGATTAATCATATATGGATTCAAAAATGAACTTATACTTCATATATCATTCCGCTTAATAAAATAAAACTAGTTTCTACTAACCAGGGACTTTTTGTAGGCCAGTGGTAGGCGATAAAGGCCAGTCGCACTTCGGTTGTGGGTTCGATTCCCACAGCCTTGTCCGACGCGATGGGTTGTCACCCGTCCTACAGGTTGTCTTTGTTCTATTACTATAACATCCCATCAATAATATCGAAAAAAGTTATATCCTTAAACAATAATAACTTCTGTCCAACATAATCCATTCCAATCTTTAGGCTTATCCAAAATACTTCTTTCAAAACTCATAGTATAAAGAGAACGATTACTAAAAAGGTCATATAACAAGAATGTGAATACTATCATTTATCCCTCATATATCTTGTTGGTCAAATTCCAATCATGTGAATACCTTAATCATGTATTCTCTTCAAAAATGAATACCCATTAAACCTTATTCACAACATGAATGCTGTTAAAATTTAACACTTTCCACATACCAAAATCCTCAATATTCTATGTACTCAAACCACGATATCACTTAGTCCTTATATAAATCGTGAGCTCATTAATACAATCAAACATCTCATTTTCTTCTTATCCCTTCATTATGCGCATATCATCTGATTTCCAAAATATTTTAATCACTTTTCATGGTTACCAGTACCATAAAATTATTGAAATCCACAATAGAAAAATACAAAAAATATTCTAATACACCATAAAAGTACCTCAACAACATTATTCCTGAATACCAATACATAAACACTTTAATCCATCCTCTTCAATGATTGTCCTAGAATAATTCATTCCTTGATTTAGAAGTAACTTTTTAGGTCAGAGCATTGAGTTGGGTAATGCCCATGTTCTCCACAAATAAGACATTGAACTCCATAACAGTCTGTCACTCTATGTTCGTTTTCGCCACACAGATAACATCTGTCCCTCCATTTGATGTATTCCTCAAGGTTCTTCTTCCCTTCCTTATAAATCTCAATCTTCCTTTCTTTATTCTCCTCAACATGAGAACATGCATAATAGTCTATCTTCCTCTTATTTGATGAATTAGGCATACCACTAAATTTCACCTTGTTAATCGTATATCGCGATGACTGATTCGGCATAATCACAATATCTTTCTCTCTAGGCATTACACAATTTTGTTGCTCATAGTCACCAATTTTTCCATTGGATTCAATGTTAACTGAATTCCTTCTGGTTCCCTCCATTAACTAAAACACAAAAACAATTTTGTGAGAGGCAAAATCATGATAGAGAAAACAACATAGTAAAGGGGGAGTACCCTCAATATCTAACATCTTAGGTTAAATTATAAGATCCTTAGAGAAATTCTAGTATTATAACCTATACATATACTTAACCTTAGAGACATCCCTAGACATACCTTAGAAATATCTCTAGGGATCTCACTAATGTTTTCGCATCCTAGTTTCCAAAAGTTGACTAAACTTTTCCTCTGATACCAACTGTAGAGACCCGAAGCCTGACGTACATAAACATTACATTACTTTTGCGGAATACTTAATACATAACAAAAACAAAAAAACAAGGAATGTAATAGTATAGTGTCTTTGGAAGCTTGAAACGTATTCTTCTAATCGTGGTGAAAGATCTCCATCATCTCCCTTAAAGATCTTCCCCCTTTTTTTACCTAAAACCTTTCTTTATATCCTGGGGAAAAGAAAACATAAAAAGGGTTCGCTCAAATGCTCAGTAAGGGTAAGCATGGATAAAATAAAACATACCATATACATTTGAACTTAAAAACATGAACATAATGTTTAAACATCAAAATCTTGAGCAATGACATAAAACATGGAAGTACGTATGGCGTAGATCATAAAGAAACATTAAGAATGAAAAAATATCATGGGAATAAAACATGTAATTGTGGAAACCATTCAGCACATGTCATGATTTCCATAGTATCCAAGTCATTGCTGCCAAGACCATCTTGGTGGACAAAGTCCCTTTCTGAATCGAGTTCACTCCTCGTTTTAGTCCTGTAACACTGAACCAGATTAACATACCGTTCCAGCCATGTCTATCTCATGAGATATAAATATTTACCCAATGCATTGGAGGGAGATATAGGTCCCACCCATCTCATAATAAAATCATTCTTACTTGTGCCACAAAATAAACATACATCATTCATAATAACCCAATATATAAAATGGGTTTCATAAACATCATCCCATCATCACATAATCCATATAAAAGAAATGGATATCATTTCATAATAAAAAAAATGAAACCATTTAAATAATAGAGACATTACACTTGAAACGTACACATGTGAAATAATGTCATCTTAGATGAAAATGGTTTTGATAAACCACTTTAAATGAATTCTTGAAGAAAATATTCTTTTTTACTTCAAAATCATTTTCTTTTCACAAAATGTCATGAAATTTTAGAAGAAAATTTTTTTGTTGAAAATAGTCAAGAAATATTTTGAAGGAAGCTTCATTGAAATAAGTCTTTATAAAACCATAAAAATCATTTCATGTCGTATACATTAAAAAAAACATTCTTATCGTACTTTTGTCGGAAAAGTCAAAAAAAAGTGCCTCGTAAAGTAAACAAAAGAAAGATTCCTTACATACCATGTAGTAAAAGTCAAAAGTGGTTAAAAAGGACATTAAACTTACATGAAACCATTTTTAGGAAACATGGACATAGATGATAACAATAACACTAGTAAATAATTACGAATAAGCAATCTCGGATAAAAATGAGATTTGCAAAATTATCCCTTACCTTAGGTCCGATATGCTTCGTATATATCTGAACACCCTGTATAATAATTTAAATAATGTTATTGACTTATTACAGAATCATATTCATTTTTATTATATCATATATGGTCCACATATGACTTTATATTACCAGTTCTTTTGTAAATTCATGTTAAAGTAGTGTTTTGGGTAAAATCATCTCATTTGTCGTTCGTGTTTTAACTTGTAATTATTAAAATGATTACTTGGATCATGATTACTTATATCCAGAATGTAAAACATGATTTATATATAATATATGTTCAGAATATACATATATATATAATATTGATAAATGGAAGGAAATACACCGTTCATGGAGACGGTAGGTCGTACGTACGCATGAACGCTGTTTTCATTTCCTTATTGAATTGAATGGAATTAAGTAGATGACATACATATATATATACATAAATCCAGTATCATTATTATTTCATATATTTCATGATTACTTGTTATATATACTTTATAATAATGCATGAAAGGTTAATCATTGAGAATGAATCTCATCGCGTTGTGGAGACGGTAGTCCGTACGTACGCACGAGCGATGAGATCATTCTCATGATCGTGGAATTGTATTTAAGTGTATGTATAATATTTAAGAATCAATATCACTTTACAATAATCATATATAGTCATTATTAACACCATTATAACCATCCAAGTAAGGTGGTGGTGGAAAATAGATTACACCACGGCGTGGAGACGGTATTCCGTACGTACACACGCGCGGTGATTTCATTTTCCGTAGGATGGAAAAATTGTGAAATACATTTGTTTCATACTTATAATAACATATAAGTATATTATTGTTACTGATGTTATTACTTAATAATGAAACAAATAAAGAATAAGAAGTGGAAGAAGAAATAAAGTTGAAATAATCGGTAACGAACATTACCTCTTCTTTGAAGCGCCTCTTTGAGACCTCCTCTTAGGGCACTAAAATTGGTCTTTGAAGAAGACCAGGACCTATAGGATGTTTCTAGGGAAGTGGAGAAGAGAATATGTCAGGGGTTTCCCGAGATTGAAGGCTCAAATTGGTATGAGGAAGAGAGGGAGGATGTGCCCTTTTATAAGGGAGGAGTGGGGCACCATTGGAAATCTTAAACATATTAATTTATAATAAATCTAACCCCACTTAAAAACCTCAAAAAATGACTCATATTCTAATATAATATGATATAGGGTTGTAATATCATCAACCAATAAAATTTAGACATGTTAGGAAATTATTTTAAACATTATCAACTTGATTTATCCTTACTTAATCAATTTAATTTTAATTGTGGTAATAATATTCTAAATTTTAACTTATAACAAAAAATTACTTATTTTTTGTGAATTTTCCATTATTGGATACTTTATAACATGTTAGACCATATAAATTTAAATTTATAATTTTTAAATATTTTTGTGATTTTTAAAAAATTTTATAATATGTTATTTTTATAAAATAACAATAGTGTCAATTTTGACACTATTCATTTATATGAATTTAAATAAACTATATAAATAAGATATGTTCGAAATAAAAGCTTTAATAGTTTCATAAAAGTCCATATGTATCTATAAAATTAGTGGAGAACATTTAATAGTTCATATAATATTTATTTTATTATTTTTAAAACCATTTATTTGGTTTATCTCTTAATAAAATAATTACTAAAACATTTTTGTATAATTATTTAATCTACTTATATGTTGCATAAAAATTAAAAATAAAATCCTATGATGGAGATAAATATATTAAATTTCACAATAATACTTTTACTCGAATTTATCATCTTAAAATCACAATAGTTAAATTGTTATATTTATTAAATTATGAAGGTGACAACTTTGGCATCATTTAAAATAATATAATATAAGTGTCATAACTGATTTTATAAGACTCCAAATGGTCAAATATTCGACAATTGGATGATTATAGTTTAAATTTACATGACAAATAAGTTTTGTTCAGGCTTTTGTGCCTTTTATTGTCACTATTAGTTTGATAAAAACTATATTCTTGATTTTTCACTAGATATATAATTTCGGCATCACTATTGTGTCACAATTAATGATAATTATTTAATCCCAAAAAATTCTAAATAAATTCTCATTATGTAGATAATTTTGTTAGCTTTCTTTAGACTATTAAGTTTCGATGTTTCATGAAGTTTATCACTAACTTAGAATTATTATACTTATAGTATTTAAGAGAGTGACATGTTGTCACTTTCTTTGGTTTTAATAATAATTAAATTATTTTCATTGACAAAAGTCCATTAAATAAATCTAATCTGACCCTTAGGTGATATGGGTCGACTTTTAGTCATCCAATAGGATTTTTACAAGTGTTAGGGTAATATTATAATCTTATATTTACCCTTAATTACCCGATTTACCTTTAACTATGGTAAATAAAATTTACCATAGTTACTATTCACAATGCCCAAAAATAAAAAGTATCTTATTAACATAATTTGGACCCACGGTTTTTCTTTAAAACATTGCAAAAGATTGAATTGATTTAACCTACGAATTCAAGTTAAAATCAATGCTAATAACATAAATTATATTAAATGGTAAAAATATATTCTATTTATACTTTAAAACCATTCAATATTATAATTTAACCACATAAGATATTATGATGAAAAAAGTTGTTTTTAATTAAAATATAGCGTGTTTTTACTATTCATTAAAATATGAAAGTTATCAGAATGAAATGAAAAATTAATCCAAAGTAAATTTTTATTTCTTGATTCCAAAGAATAATTTTATTTTTTAAAATGGAACTTATAAACATTTAAAAAACTATATTTAAAGTGGGTGCGCCATCAAAAGGCGGCAAAACTGTATTTTTTGAAAAATACTTATTTTACCCGAAATATTTATTTTGTTCTTATACCACGTTCTAGAAAATGTGTTAGATGAATAATAATGTTATACAATTCAAATTTTAGTTAATACTATTCATGACGGCTAGTACATAACAATATTATAATAATATATTGTTGTTTAGTAAAACCCGGTACTGCGTACAACACACGCTATAAGGGAAGGTCGCGATTGCGTGTAATGCAAGCCAAGACAGGGTTGGGTGTAGTGCAGGACTCCTTTGTTGTTGCGTAAAACAGAATCCAACCATATTTTATTCATACATTGAATATATATATATATATATATACACTCAATGTTGCGTAGAATAACTTCTATCAAACGAACTTGAAATTGTGTGTAACACGAGCCAAGAATAGTGTTGCGTATACTGCAAGCTAATATGGTGTTGCGTATAGCGCAAGATAATCTTGGTGTATCGTACAACAGAAGATATGAATGAAATTAAAAAGAATGTATCTTATAAAATCTCGGGTTGTTACATTCTACCCCCCTTAAAATGAATTTCTCCCTTGAAATTCGTCGGGGTTATAAATCGTTTACTATTCATAGAAACCCACATCGTAAAAAGAAATACCAAAACTGAACTTTAAAAACTAAAGTATGAAATATAACGGTTACCCAAATTAACTCATCACTGGGTTTCCATATAGGATAACATTGGTGAAAATATGTATATGGAATAGAAATCTAACCATCATGTTCTGATAGAGAGTGGTAGAGAACATGGCTATGAAGAAGCCAACAATCACAAAGCCATAAATTTGTGGTGATCTAAGGTACCATCTGATTCATCGGATATAAAGGCACTAGGAAAACATTTTTGGTTCTCAAAATTATTTCCCTAAAGATGATGAAATTGGAATTAGAAGAAATACTTTCGTGATTTTGGTATAGTCTCACCATTGGTCGTTCTTTAGACAATGTCCAGTTCATCTCTTAATAAAATGAAGTTGAATTTATCATTCATGATGTGTTAGCAGATCATGTGATAGAATGATGGTTCATTCCATCGGTCTCAAAAAAAAAGGTTATCAAAAGTTATAAGTCCGTTTTATGGTGAGATTAATCGAATATGGATTCAAAAATGAACTTAAACTTCATATATCATTCCACTTAATAAAATAAAACTAGTTTCTTCTAACCAAGGAATTCCTGTAGGCCAGTGGTAGGCGATAAAGGCCAGTCACACTTCGGTTGTGGGTTCGATTCCCACAGCCTTGTCCGACGCGATGGGTTGTCACCCATCCTGCAGGTTGTCCTTTTTCTATTACTATAACATCCCATCAATAATATCGAAAAAGGTATATCCTTAAATAATACTAACTTCTGTCCAATATAATCCATTCCAATCTTTAGGCTTATCCAAAATAATTCTTTCAAAACTCATAGTATAAAGAGAACGATTACTAAAAAGGTCATATAACAAGCATGTGAATACTATCATTTATCCCTCATATATATTGTTGGTCACATTCCAATCATTTGAATACCTTAATCATGAATTCTCTTGAAAAATGAATACTCATTGAACATTATTGAAAACATGAATGCTGTTAAAAGTTAACACTTTCCACATACCAAAATCCTCAATATTCTATATACTCAAACCATGATATCACTTAGTCCTTATATAAATCATGAGCTCATTAATACAATCAAACATCTCATTATCTTCTTATCCCTTCATTATGCGCATATCATCTGATTTCCAAAATATTTTAATCACTTTTCATGGTTACCAGTACCATAAAATTATTGAAATCCACAATATACAAATACAAAAATATTCTAATACACCATAAAAGTACCTCAAAAACATTATTCTTGAATACCAATACATAAACACTGTAATCCATCATCTTTAATGATTGTCCTGGAATAAGTCCTTCCTTGATTTAGAAGTAACTTTTTAGGTCAGGGCATTGAGTTGGGTAATGCCCATGTTCTCCACAAATAAGACATTGAACTCCATAACAGTCTGTCACTCTATGTCCCTTTTCGCCACACAGATAACATATGTCCCTCCATTTGAGGTATTCCTCAAGGTTATTCTTCCCTTCTTTAGAAATATCAATCTTCCTTTCTTTATTCTCCTCAACATGCGAACATGCATAATATTCTATCTTCCTCTTATTTGATGAATTAGGCATATCAGTAAATTTCACCTTGTTAATCATATATCGCGATGACTGATTCGGCATAATCACAATATCTTTCTCTCTAGGCATTACACAATTTTGTTGCTCATAGTCACCAATTTTTCCATTGGATTCAATGTTAACCGAATTCATTCTGGTTCCCTCCATTAACTAAAACACAAAAATAATTTTGTGAGAGGCAAAATCATGCTAGAGAAAACAACATAGTAAAGGGGGAGTACCCTCAATATCTAACATCTTAGGTAGCGCAATTCTAGGACTATAGCCTATACATATACATAACCTTAGAGACATCCCTAGACATACCTTAGAAATATCTCTAGGGATCTCACTAATGTTTTCGCATCCTAGTTTCCAATGGTTGACTAAACCTTTCCTCTGATACCAACTATAGAGACCCGAAGCCTGACGTACATGAAGATTACATTACTTTTGCAGAATACTTAATACATAACAAAAACATACACACAAGGACCGTAATAGTTTAGTGTCTTTGAAAACTTGGATCGTAATCTTCTAATCGTGGTGAAAGATCTTCAACATCTCCCTTAAAGATCTTCCCCCTTTTTTACCAAAAACCTTTATTTATATCCTGGGGAAAAGAAAACAAAAAAAGGGTGAGCTCAAATGCTCAGTAAGGGTAATCATGGATAAAATAAAACATACCATATACATTTGAACTTAAAAACATGAACACAATGTTTAAACATCAAAAGCTTGAGCAATGACATAAAACATCGAAGTACGTAAGGCATAGATCATAAAGAAACATTAAGAATGATAAAATAGCATGGGAATAAAACATGTAATTGTGGCAACCATTCAGCACATGTCATGATTTTCATAGTAGCCAAGGCATTACTGCCAAGACCATCTTTGTGGACAAAGTCCCTTTCTGAATCGAGTTCACTCCTCGTTTCAGTCCTGTAACACTGAACCGGATTAACTTACCATTCCAGCCATGTATATCTCATGAGATATAAATCTTTACCCAATGTATTGGAGGGTGATATAGGTCCCACCCATCTCATAATGAAATCATTCTTACTTGTGCCACAAGATAAACATACATCATTCATAATAACCCAATAAATAAAATGGGTTTCATAAACATCATCCCATCATCACATAATCCATATAAAAGAAATGGATATGATTTCATAATAAAAAAAATGAAACCATGTAAATCATAGAGACATTACACTTGAAACATACACATGTAAAATAATGTCATCTTAGATGAAAATGGTTTTGATAAAACACTTTAAATGAATTCTTGAATAAAATATCCTTTTTTCTTCAAAATCATTTTCTTTTCACAAAATGTCATGCAATTTTAGAAGAAAAGTTTTTTGTTGAAAATAGTCATAAAATATTTTGAAGTAAGCTTCATGAAAATAAGGCTTTATAAAACCATAAAAATCCTTTCATTCTATATACGTTAAAAAAACATTCTTATCATACTTTTGTTAGAAAAGTCAAAAAAAGTGCCCCATAACGTAAACAAAAGAAAGATTCCTTACATACCATGTAGTAAAAGTCAAAAGTGGGTAAAAAGGAAATTAAACATACATGAAACCATTTTTAGGAAACATGGACATGGATGATAACAATAACCCTAGTAAATAATTACGAATAAGCAATCTCGGATAAAAATGAGATTTGCAAAATTATCCCTTACCTTAGGTCCGATATGCTTCTTATATATCTGAACCCCCTGTATAATGATTTAAATAATGTTATTTACTTATTACAGAATCATATTCATTGTTATTATATCATATATGGTCCACTTATGACTTTATATTACCTGTTCTTTGGTAAATTCATGTTAAAGTAGTGTTTTCGGTAAAATCGTCTCATTTGTCGTTCGTGTTTTAACTTGTAATTATTAATATGATTACTTGGATAATGATTACTTATATCCAGAATGTAAAACATGATTTATATATAATATATATTCAGAATATACATATATATAATATATCGATAAATGGAAAGAAATACACCGTTCATGGAGACGGTAGGCCGTACGTACACATGAACGCTGTTTTCATTTCCTTATTGAATTGAATGGAATTAAGTAGATGAAATACATATATATATACATAAATCCAGTATCATTATTATGTCATATATTTCATGATTAATTATTACATATACTTTATAATCATTCATGAATGGTTAATCATTGAGAATGAATCTCATCGCGTTGTGGAGACGGTAGTCCGTACGTACGCAAAAGCGATTATATCATTCCCATGATCATGGAATTGTATTCAAGTGTTTGTATAATATTTAAGAATTAATATAACTTTACAATAATTATATATAGTCATTATTTACACCATTATACCCATCCAAGTAAGGTGGTGGTGGAAAATAGGTTACACCACGGTGTGGAGACGATATTCTGTACGTACGCATGCGCGATGATTTCATTTTCCATAGGATGGATAAATTGTGAAATAGGGTTGTTTCATACTTATAATAATATATCAGTATATGAGTGATACTGATGTTATTACTTCATAATGAAACAACTAAAGAAGAATAAGTGGAAGAAGAAATAAAGTTGAAAGAATCGGTAACGAACATTACCTCTTCTTTGAAGCGCCTCTTTGAGACCTCCTCTTAGGGCACTACAATTGGTATTTTAAGAAGACCAGGACCTCTAGGATGTTTCTAGGGAAGTGGAGAAGAGAATTTGTCAGGGTTTGGCCGAGATTGAAGGCTCAAATTGGTATGAGGAGGAGAGGGAGGAGGTTCCCTTTTATAAGGGAGGAGAGGGGCACCTTTAGAAATCTCAAAAATATTAATTTATAATAAATCTAACCCCACTTAAAAACCTCCAAAAATGACTAATATTCGAATATAAGATGATATAGTGTTTTAGTCTCATCAACCAATAAAATTTAGACATGTTAGGAAATTATTTTAAACATTATCAACTTGATTTATCCTTACTTAATCAATTTAATTTTATTTGTGGTAATAACATTGTAAATTTTAAATTATAACAAAAAATTACTTATTTTTTGTGAATTTTACATTATTGGATAATTTATAACATTTTAGACCATATAAATTTAAATTTATAATTTTAAAAAAAAAATTGTGATTTTTATACAATTTTATGATATGTTATATTTATAAAATAACAATAGTGTCAATTTTGACACTATTCATTTGTATGAATTTAAATAAAATATATAAAGAAGATATGTTCAAAATAAAAGAATTAATAGTTTCATAAAAGGTCATATGTATCTAGAAAATTAGTGTAGAACATTAAATAGTTCATATAATATTTATTTTATTATTTTTAAAACCATTTATTTGGTTTATCTCTTAATAAAATAATTACTACAACATTTTTGTATAATTATTTAATATACTTATATGTTGCATAAAAATTAAAAATAAAATCCTATAATAGAGATAAATCTATTAACGTTCACAATATTACTTTTACTAGAATTTATCATCTTAAAATCACAATAGTTAAATCGTTATATTTATTAAATTATGAAGGTGACAACTTTGGCATCATTTAAAATAAAATAATATAAGTGTCATAATTGATTTTATAAGACTCCAAATGGTCAAATATTCTACCATTGGATGATTATTGTTTAAATTTACATGACCAATAAGTTTTGGTCAGGGTTTTGTGCCTTTTATGGTCACTATTAGTTTAACAAAAACTATATTCTTGATTTTTCACTAGATAAATAATTTCTGCATCACAATTGTGTCATAATTAATGATAATTATTTAATCCCAAAAAATTCTAAATAAGTTCTATTGATGTATATAATTTTTTTAGCTTTCTGTAGACTATTAATGTTCGAAGTTTCATGAAGTTCATCACTAACTTAGAATTATTATACCTATAGTATTTAAGAGAGTGACATGTTGTCACTTTCTTTGGTTTTAATAATAATTAAATTATTTTCATTGAAAAAGGTCCATTAAATGAATCTAATCCAACCCTTAGGTGATATGGGTCGAATTTTACTCATCCAATAGGATTTTTCCAAGTGTTAGGGTAATATTATAATCTTATATTTACCCTTAATTACCCGATTTACCTTTAACTGTGGTAAATAAAATTTACCGTAGTTACTATTCACAATGCCCAAAAATAAAAAAGTAGCTTATTAATATAATTTAGACCCACTGATTCCAAATATGGAATCCATGTTTTCAAATTCAATACATAAAAGTTGTAGAAATTAAATTAAAATTAATCCCGTTGTCGAAAGAAAATGGGTTTTTCTTTAAAACATTGCAAAAGATTGAATTGATTTAACCTACGAATTCAAGGTAAAATCAATGCTAATGACATAAATTATATTAAATGGTAAAAATATATTCTATTTATACTTTAAAACCATTCAATATTATAATTTAACCACATAAGGTATTACGATGAAAAAAGTTGTTTTTAATTAAAATATAGTGTGTTTTTACTATTCATTAAAATATGAAAGTTATCAGAATGAAATGAAAAATTTATCCAAAGTAAATTTTAACTTCTTGATTCCAAAGAATAATTTTATTTTGTCAAATGGAACTTATAAACATTTCAAAAACTAGATTTAAAGTGGGTGCGCCATCAAAAGGCGGCAAAACTGTATTTTTTGAAAATTACTTATTTTACCCGAAAAATTTATTTTGTTCTTATACCATGATCTAGAAAATGTGTAAGATGAATTATAATGTTATAAAATTCAAAATTTAGTTAATAATATTCATAACGGCTAGTTCATAACAATATTATAATAATATATTGTTGTTTACTAAAACCCGGTATTGCGTACAACACACGCTATCAGGGAAGGTCGCGATTGCGTGTAATGCAAGCCAAGTCAGGGTTGTGTGTAGTGCAGGACTCCTTTGTTGTTGCGTAAAACAGAATCCAACCATATTTTATTTATACATTGAATATATATATATATATACACTCAATGTTGCGTAGAATAACTTCTATCAAACGAACTTGAAATTGTGTGTAACACGAGCCAAGAATAGTGTTGCGTATACTGCAAGCTAATACGGTGTTGCATATAGCGCAAGATAATCTTGGTGTATCGTACAACATAAGATATGAATGAAATTAAAAATAATGTATCTTATAAAATCTCGGGTTGTTACATTCTACCCCCCTTAAAATGAATTTCGCCCTCGAAATTCGTCGGGGTTATAAATCGTTTACTATTCATAGAAACCCACATCGTAAAAAGAAATACCAAAACTGAACTTTAAAAAGTAAAGTATGAAATATAACGATTACCCAAATTAACTCATCACTTGGTTTCCATATAGGATAACATTGGTGAAAATATGGATATGGAAGAGAAATCTAACCATCATGTTCTGATAGAGAGTGGTAGAGAACATGGCTATGAAAAATCCAACAATCACAAAGCCATAAATTTGTGATGATCTAAGGTACCATCTGATTCATCGGATATAAAGGCACTAGGAAAACATTTTTGGTTCTCAATATTATTTCCCTAAAGATGATGAAATTGGAATTAGAAGAAATACTTTCGTGATTTTGGTATAGTCTCACCATTGGTCGTTCTTTGGACAATTTCCACTTCATCTCTTAATGAAATGAAGTTGAATTTGTCATTTGTGATGTGTTAGCAGATCATGTGATAGAATGATGGGTAATTCCATATGTCTCAAAAAAAAGGTTATCAAAAGTTATAAGTCAATCTTATGGTTAGATTAATCGTATATGGATTCAAAAATGAACTTATACATCATATATCATTCCTCTTAATAAAATAAAACTAGTTTCTACTAACCAGGGACTTCCTGTAGGCCAGTGGTAGGCGATAAAGGCCGGTCACACTTCGGTTGTGGGTTCGATTCCCACAGCCTTTTCCAACGCGATGGGCTGTCACCCGTCCTACAGGTTGTCCTTTTTCTATTACTAAAACATCCCATCAAGAATATCGAAAAAAGGTATATCCTTAAACAATACTAACTTCTGTCCAACATAATCCTTTCCAATCTTTAGGAATATCCAAAATACTTCTTTCAGAACTCATAGTATAAAGAGAACGATTACTAAAAAGGTCATATAACAAGCATGTGAATACTATCATTTATCCCGCATATATCTTGTTGGTCACATTCCAATCATGTAAATACCATAATCATGTATTCTCTTGAAAAATGAATACCCATTGAACCTTATTGAAAACATGAATGCTGTTAAAAGTTAACACTTTCAACATACCAAAATCCTCAATATTCTATATACTCAAACCATGATATCACTTAGTCCTTATATAAATCATGAGCTCATTAATACAATCAAACATCTCATTATCTTGTTATCCCTTCATTATGAGCATATCATCTAATTTCCAAAATATTTTAATCACTTTTCATGGTTACCAGTACCATAAAATTTTTGAAATCCACAATAGACAAATACAAAAATATTCTAATACACCATAAAAGTACCTCAACAACATTATTCTTGAATACCAATACATAAACACTTTAATCCATCCTCTTCAATGATTGTCCTGGAATAAGTCCTTCCTTGATTTAGATGTAACCTTTTAGGTCAGGGCATTGAGTTGGGTAATTCCCATGTTCTCCACAAATAAGACATTGAACTCCATAACAGTCTGTCACTCTATGTCCCTTTTCGCCACACAGATAACATATGTCCCTCCATTTTAGGTATTCCTCAAGGTTCTTCTTCCCTTCTTTTGAAATCTCAATCTTCCTTTCTTTATTCTCCTCAACATGCGAACATGCATAATAGTCTATCTTCCTCTTATTTGATGAATTAGGCATACCACTAAATTTCACGTTGTTAATCATATATCATGATGACTGATTCGGCATAATCACAATATCTTTCTCTCTAGGCATTACACAATTTTGTTGCTCATAGTCACCAATTTTTCCATTGGATTCAATGTTAACCGAATTCCTTCTGGTTCCCTCCATTAACTAAAACACAAAAAGAATTCTATGAGAGGAAAAATCATTCTAGAGAAAACAACATAGTAAAGGGGGAGTACCCTCAATATCTAACATCTTAGGTTAAATTACAAGATCCTTAGCGCAATTCTAGGACAATAACCTATACGTATACTTAACCTTAGAGACATCCCTAGACATACCTTATAAATATCTCTAGGGATCTCACTAATGTTCTCGCATCCTAGTTTCCAAAGGTTGACTAATCCTTTCCTCTGATACCAACTGTAGAGACCCGAAGCCTGACATACATGAACATTACATTACGTTTGCGGAATACTTAATACATAACAAAAATAGACACACAAGGACCGTAATAGTTTAGTGTCTTTGGAAACTTGGAACGTAATCTTCTAATCATGGTGAAAGATCTTCAACATATCCCTTAAAGATCTTCCCCCTTTTTTTACCTAAAACCTTTCTTTATATCCTGGGGAAAAGAAAACATAAAAATGGTGAGCTTAAATGCTCAGTAAGGGTAAGCATGGATAAAATAAAACATACCATATACATTTGAAATTAAAAACATGAACATAATGTTTAAACATCAAAAGCTTGAGCAATGACATAAAACATGGAAGTATGTATGGCGTAGATCATAAAGAAACATTAATAATGATAAAATAGCATGGGAATAAAACATGTAATTGTGGAAACCATTCAGCACATGTCATGATTTCCATAGTATCCAAGGCATTGTTGCCAAGACCATCTTGGTGGACAAAGTCCCTTTCTGAATCGAGTTCACTCCTCGTTTCAGTCCTGTAACACTGAACCAGATTAACTTACCGTTCCATCCATGTCTATCTCATGATATATAAATCTTTACCCAATGCATTGGAGATAGATATAGGTCCCACCCATCTCATAATGAAATCATTCTTAATTGTGCTACAATATAAACATACATCATTCATAGTAACCCAATAAATAAAATGGGTTTCATAAACATCATCCCATCATCCCATAATCCATATAAAAGAAATGGATATCATTTCTTAATAAAAAAACTGAAACCATGTAAATCATAGAGACATTACACTTGAAACATACACATGTGAAATAATGTCATCTTAGATGAAAATGGTTTTGATAAAACACTTTAAATGAATTCTTGAATAAAATATCCTTTTTTCTTCAAAATCATTTTCTATTCACAAAATGTCATGCAATTTTAGAAGAAAATTTTTTTGTTGAAAATTTTCATGAAATATTTTGAAGGAAGCTTCATGAAAATAAGGCTTTATAAAACCATAAAAATCCTTTCATGCCGTATACGTTAAAAATACATTCTTATCGTAGTTTTGTCAGAAAAGTCAAAAAAAGTGCCACGTAACGTAAACAAAAGAAAGATTACTTACATACCATGTAGTAAAAGTCAAAAGTGGGTAAAAAGGGCATTAAACATACATGAAACCATTTTTAGGAAACATGGACATGGATGATAACAATAACCCCAGTAAATAATTATGAATAAGCAATCTCGGATAAAAATGAGATTTGCAAAATTATCCCTTACCTTAGGTCCGATATGATTCATATATATATGAACCCCATGTATAATGATTTAAATAATGTTATTTACTTATTACAGAATCATATTCATTGTTATTAAATCATATATGTTCCACTTATGACTTTATATTACCCGTTCTTTTGTAAATTCATTCTAAAGTAGTGTTTTGGGTAAAATCGTCTCATTTGTCGTTCGTGTTTTAACTTGTAATTGTTAATATGATTACATGGATCATGATTACTTATATCCAGAATGTAAAAAATGATTTATATATAATATATATTCAGAATATACATATATATAATATATCGATAAATGGAAAGAAATACACCGTTCATGGAGACGGTAGGTTGTACATACGCATGAACGATGTTTTCATTTCCTTATTGAATTGAATGGAATTAAGTAGATGAAATACATATATATATATACATAAATCCAGTATCATTATTATGTCATATATTTCATGATTAATTATTATATATACTTTATAATCATTCATGAATGGTTAATCATTGAGAATGAATCTCATCGCGTTGTGGAGACGGTAGTCCGTACGTACGCACAAGTGATGATATCATTCCCATGATCGTGGAATTGTATTCAAGTGTATGTATAATATTTAAGATTCAATATCACTTTACAATAATCATATATAGTCATTATTTACACCATTATTCCCATCCAAGTAAGGTGGTGGTGGAAAATAGATTACACCATGTCGTGGAGACGGTATTCCGTACGTACGCACGCGCGGTGATTTCATTTTCCGTAGGATGGATAAATTGTGAAATAGGGTTGTTTCATACTTATAATAACATATCTGTATATGAGTGATACTGATGTTATTACTTCATAATGAAACAACTAAATAAGAATAAGTGGAAGAAGAAATAAAGTTGAAAGAATCGGTAATGAACATTACCTCTTCTTTGAAGCGCCTCTTTGAGACCTCCTATTAGGGCACTACAATTGGTCTTTGAAGAAGACCAGGACCTCTAGGATGTTTCTAGGGAAGTGGAGAAGAGAATTTGGCAGGGGTGGGCCGAGATTGAAGGCTAAAATTGGTATGAGGAAGAGAGGGAGGAGGTGCCCTTTTATAAGGGAGGAGAGGGGCACCTTTGGAAATCTTAAAAATATTAATTTATAATAAATCTAACCCCTCTTAAAAACCTCCAAAAATGACTCATATTCAAATATAAGATGATATAGGGTTGTAATCTCATCAACCAATAAAATTTAGACATGTTATGAAATTATTTTAAACATTATCAACTTGATTTATCCGTACTTAATCAATTTAATTTTATTTGTGGTAATAACATTCTAAATTTTAAATTATAATAAAAAATTACTTTTTTTTTGAACTGTCCATAATTTTATACTTTATAACATTTTAGACCATATAAATTTAAATTTATAATTTTTAAATATTTTTGTGATTTTTAAACAATTTTATAATATGTTATTTTTATAAAATAACAATAGTGTCAATTTTGAAACTATTCATTTATATGAATTTAAATAAAATATATACAGAAGATATGTTTACAATAATAGATTTAATAGTTTCATAAAAGTCCATATGTATCTAGAAAATTATTGTAGAACATTAAAAAGTTCATATTATATTTATTTTATTATTTGTAAAACCATTTATTTGGTTTATCTCTTAATAAAATAATTACTACAACATTTTTGTATAATTATTTAATATACTTATATGTTGCATAAAAATTAAAAATAAAATCCTATGATGGACATAAATCTATTAACTTTCAGAATAATACTTTTACTCGAATTTATCATCTTAAAATCACAATATTTAAATTGTTATATTTATTAAATTATGAAGGTGACAACTTTGGCATCATTTAAAATAAAATAATATAAGTGTCATAATTGATTTTATAAGACTCCAAATGGTCAAATATTAGACCATTGGATGATTATTGTTTATATTTACATGACCAATAAGTTTTGGTCAGGGTTTTGTGCCTTTTATGGTCACTATTAGTTTAATAAAAACTATATTCTTGATTTTTCACTAGATAAATAATTTCTGCATCACTATTGTGTCAAAATTAATGATAATTATTTAATCCCAAAAAATTCTAAATAAATTCTCATGATGTAGATAATTTTTTTAGCTTTCTGTAGACTATTAATTTTCAAAGTTTCATGAATGTTATCACTAACTTATAATTAATATACTTATAGTATTTAAGAGAGTGACATGTTGTCACTTTCTTTGGTTTTAATAATAATTAAATTATTTTCATTGAAAAAAGTCCATTAAATGAATCTAATCCAACCCTTAGGTGATATTGGTCGACTTTTAGTCATCCAATAGGATTTTTCCAAGTGTTAGGGTAATATTATAATCTTATATTTATCCTTAATTACCCGATTTACCTTTAACTATGGTAAATAAAATTTACCGTAGTTACTATTCACAATGCCCAAAAATAAAAAGTAGCTTATTAAAATAATTTGGACCCACTGACTCCAAATATGGAATCTATATTTCCAAATTAAATACACAAAAGTTGCATAAATTAAATTAAAATTAATCCCGTTGTCGAAAGAAAACGGGTTTTTCCTTAAAACATTGCAAAATATTGAATTGATTTAACCTACGAATTCAAGGTAAAATCAATTCTAATGACATAAATTATATTAAATGGTAAAAATATACTCTATTTATACTTTAAAACCATTAAATATTATAATTTAACCACATAAGATATTACGATGAAAAAAGTTGTTTTTAATTAAAATATAGCGTGTTTTTACTATTCATTAAAATATGAAAGTTATCCGAATAAAATGAAAAATTTATCCAAAGTAAATTTTTATTTCATTATTCCAAAGAATAATTTTATTTTTTCAAATGGAACTTATAAACATTTCAAAAACTAGATTTAAAGTGGGTGCGCCATCAGAAGGTGGCAAAACTGTATTTTTTGAAAAATACTTATTTTACCCGAAAAATTTATTTTGTTCTTTTACCATGTTCTAGAAAATGTGTAAGATTAATAATAATGTTATAAAATTAAAAATTTAGTTAATACTATTCATAAAGGCTAGTTCATAACAATATTATAATAATATATTATTGTTTAGTAAAACCCGGTATTGCGTACAACACACGCTATCAGGAAGGTCGTGATTGCATGTAATGCAAGCCAAGTATGGGTTGCATGTAGTGCAGGACTTCTTTGTTGTTGCGTAAAACAGAATCCAACCATATTTTATTTATACATTGAATATATATATATATATACACTCAATGTTCCGTAGAATAACTTCTATCAAACGAACTTGAAATTGTGTGTAACACGAGCCAAGAATAGTGTTGCGTATACTGAAAGCTAATACGGTGTTGCGTATAGCACAAGATAATCTTGGTGTATCGTACAATAGAAGATATGAATGAAATTAAAAATAATGTATATTATAAAATCTCAGGTTGTTACAACCCATCATAGTATATTACCTAAATCTCTTCGGAGAAACCTTAACATTTAACTCCTTCGCATTACCCAATTCATTGTAGAGCTATATCGGGCTCACCCGCCCTTAGTTTATCACAGAACCACCCGTCATCATAACAATGCCCAAGAACCATAACATAATCATATCACATAAAACATGCATAAAGGAAACATAACATTTCCACTTTTCAATCACAAGATATCAATACAACACATTGATATAAAAACATTATGAAAACCATTTTAAATACCAAAATAAAATAAAAGTAAAACATGGTATTTATTTTTCATTTAAAAAAAGGTATGGCTTGTAGAGGAAGTCGAAACTCAAATAATGGTCACGGCGGCGGAGAAGTCGTTGTCGCCACATACATACGACAAAAACATTCCCTTTTGTCATTTAGTAAAATGATTCGTATAAAAATATTCCTTTTGGATAAACGTAAAAGTCAAAGGGGTTTATACACCGTATAAAAGAAGGTTGTGTATAAAACAAAATATGCCTCAATGAAAGTAGATTGAGACGAAGTCCATAAAAAGAAAATTTTTTAAATAAAATAGATCTATTACGTGTATTCACTATAAGTACACATAAAGAAAGTATAAATACAATATATGACACAATAATATCATGACATAATTTGAAAGTAGGAGATTAACCCAATGTATGGAAATTGGGTTAAGAAGTTCCCTTACCTCGGGTCTGACTTGACTCGATCGTTCTTTAATGTCCGGAATAATAAACTTTAGTTAATTTCTACTTGATTAAGAACTTTTTTCAAGTTCATTATTCCTTTTATATCACTTATTACCATGTTATGAACACTATGTAATTATTTAATTTAATAATGGTCGTTTTGTCGATCATTGGTACTTGAGTCAAAATTAAACTATTTATAATTACAAGTTGTTCATGGGGTAAAATATCCATTATATCCAGAATTATATTCAAGATGTAGATATCATATATTTTATATATATCCATTATATACATGAATTTATAATATTACATAACATTTAGAGGTAATAAATGAAATGCACCGTTCATGGAGACGGTAAGTCGTACGTACGCATGAATGCTACTTTCATTTCTATTTCATATTTAATGGAATTAAAAAACAATGATAAATAATAGTATTATAATTCCATTATTGTATCATATATAATACCATTAAATCTATCCTTTATACGTACCACATATGGTATTAACGAATCAAATCACTTTGAGGGGGCGGTAGTCCGCACTTCCTAAAATGAAGATATCGCTTTTACCCATAATGGAAACCATAAAGGTATTCCATAAATGAAAAATACAGAAGCTTAAGTAAAACATAAACATATTATATATAATATATAAATATAGTGACATCTTAATGTCCACCTTTGAAGGTGTTATATGAGTGTTGAACAATCATCGTTTCGTGAGGCAGAAATTCGTCATCCACAGAAACGGTATGTTCTTTAACCATTAGATGTAGGTGTGTGTAAGTTTAGCTCGAATACTTCTTATAAAAACATCCTAGTACATTTATTATACTTTTTTTGTTTCAAAAGAAAGTAATAAAAAGAGTCTAGAGGGTTTGAGAGGCAAAATAAAACATAAGAACACAAGAGAAAACACTACCTTCAAAATGGGTAACTCTTTTTTATTTGAGCTCAAAGGCTTCCTTGGGAAGACTTCTTCCCAAAGTGAGGCTTCAAAAAGTAATAGAGGGATGTGGAGAGACAAAATGGACAAGGGTTGGCCAAGCCAAATGCTTGAGAGGTGTGGGTATGGTGGTAGAGGTGGGGGCCTTTTATAAGAGGAGAGGAGGGGCACTCTTGTAAAGTTATAAAAGGTTACTTTATTATAAAATGCTTTTCGGATTTAAAAAGTCCCAAAATTATATATTTCAAGGATAAGGTGATAAGGGTTCTAAATACACCCATACAATAGGTTTTTGACATGTGTAGGTCTTAGATTTTACATTATCTTTTTATTTTTTTAAATCGTTAAATAATGAGGTAATCACTGCATCATCATGGTGTCATAAATAATTTAGCTTATTTAATCTCTAAAATTATAAAAAAAATGTCATGATGTAGGAAATATTTTTAGATTTTTAATGAATATTTATAGTCAAAAATATGACTTGTATAACCCCATTTAAAATATTTTTTAGTAAAACAACACATGTTTGTGACATTTTTACTTTAACATTAAATAAATGGTTATTAATGTCATTTTCCTACCAAAGTGGCTCCATGGGGTCCCCAAGTTGACACATGGATTGTCTTGGTCGTCCATGACACATCAAATAAGGTTAGGACATGTTTCAAGGTCATTTCATATTATTAAAATATTATTTTTACCTTAAATTACACTAATTACCTCTAATCGCGATTAAAAACTTAAAAGTTACTATTCAACAAAAAATTATTTTAATCCCATTGAACCACATTTTACATCCTAATGAAAACCATGTATGTCGGATTTTTTAAATTCAAAACACAGAGGTGGTAAAATTTCATTTAAATGAAAAATCAGTTTTTTAAGTACCACTTAGTGGTTTCACTATTCATCAATAATTGAAGTTTTTCAGAAAAATACCAAAACTTCACCCTAAGCAATATTTGATATTCCGAATTCAAAAATGATGTCTATTTTAAAAAATTCAAAACATAAAAGTTCCATTAATTAATTTAATAATTAATTCCCGTTGTCAAAACAAATAGCGTGTTTTTATGAAACAATATGTATCAAAAGATTGACACTAGTTTAAGTCCAATTTCAAGGTGAAAATATTTCCAATGACCACTATTGGATTAAATGGTAAAAATATATTCTAATTGCACTTCAAAAAAAATTCAAAAGATAATCTAATTATATAAATAAATTATACTAAAAAGAGGTTTTGAATTAAAATACAACATTTTTCACTATTCATTAAAAAAATGAACTTTATCGAAAAAATACCAAAAATTCACAAAAAGTAAATTTTGATATCCCGATTCTAAAGAAGAATTTTATTTGGTCCAATAGAATGTATAAGAGTGACCAAAAATATATTTAATGAAGGTTCGCCATCAAAAGGCGATAAGTGGACCTTTATTGAAAATTAGAGTATATATGCCTAAAATTGAATTCTTCTCTTATTTTAAGCCTTTATATTTTATTGGATAAATATAAAAACATTTAACAAACATATATAATCATATTTTAGTTATTTCCAATCATTCCCACCAATACAATGGCTACATGTTAACTACCATTTGAAATAATATTATTTTATTACTAGTGTGCAACGTAAGATTTCAAAGAAACTCTTTGTTGTGTATAGAGTACGCTATCGAACATAGAAACCCCATTAAAGTAAAATTAATATTTAATTCGTAAATATTAATAAATATGAAAATTATTTATTCTTTATTTACCTGGGATGTTACATCCTTCCCCCCTTTTGGAAATGGCGTCCTCACAATTTTATTCACTTATCAAAATAAGTGGGGGTATTTATCGCTCATAGCATTTTTAGATTCCCACGTCACCTCTTCAACCATATGGTTTTTCCACAAAAACCTTTACCTGGTGAATTACCTTATTCTGTTATACTTGCTCTCTATGGTCAAGAATCTGGACTGGTTGTTCTTCATAAGAGAGATTCTCTTCCAACTGAACTACCTCTGAGCTCAAAACATGAGATGAATCTGGCATATACTTTCTCAACATCGAAACATGAAAAACATTGTGTACCTGAGATAAACTCAGTGGTAAAGCCACTCGATAAGAAACTGATCCAACTTTCTCCAGAATTTCATATGGTCCAATGAACCTTGGACTCAGATTTCCTTTCTTACCGAATCTAATCACACTTTTCCATGGTGAAACTTTGAGAAAAACATGATCACCTACCTCGAAAGATAGATCCTTCCTCCGGTTATCCGCATAACTATTATGCCTAATCTGAGATCTTCTCATGTGTTTCTGAATCAACTGAACTTTTTTTCCATCTCTTCTACCAATTCTGGTTCCATCAGCTTCCTTTCACCCACTTCATCCCAAAAATCTAAAGTTCGACACTATTTACCATAGAATGCTTCAAACAGAGCCATCTGTTTAATAGAATGAAAACTATTATTATAAGAAAACTCAACCAAAGAAAGATGTTGGTTCCACCTTCCTTGATAATCCATAGAACAAGCACGTAGCATATCCTCCAAAGTCTGAATTGTTCGTTCTGACTGCCCATCTGATTGAGGATGAAAAGCTGTACTAAAATTTATGCAGTACCCAACGACTTCTGAAGGCCTTTCCAAAAGTTAGAAGTAAACCTGGGATCACGGTCAGATACAATGGAGAGAGGAACTCCATGTAACCTGACTATCTCTTTAAGATACAAACGGGAAAGTTGATATAGGGAAAAAGTATCTCGTATAGCAAGGAAATGAGCATATTTAGTCAGGCGATCAACAATAACCCAGATAACATTATTACCTTGAGGTGTCTTCGGCAATCCCACAACGAAGTCCACGGATATATTCTCTAATTTCCACTCTGTCATTGGTAAAGAATAAAGCATCTCTTTCGGTAACTTCCACTCTTCTTTAACCTGTTGACAAGTCAAACACATCAGAGTAAAATCAGTAATATCCCTTTTCATTTTTTCCCACCAATAATACTCCCAAAGATCTCTATACATCTGAGTACTACCAGGATGAACTGAAAATAGAGAACTATGAGCTTCACATAACAAATCTCTCTTCAACTGTGAATCACACGGAACACACAATCTCTTCCCAAATCTCAAAAAAAATCATTATCAATATTAAATTCAGGCAACTTAACCTTTGAACTAGTTCTACCTTTTTCTACAACCCACTTTCTTGCTTGTGTGCTTGATTAATTCTGTCTGATAGGGATGATCTCACTGACACCTGAAACAAAACAGAAGAACTTCCTGTACCAACAACTTCTATGAAAAATTTCATAAAATCAAGAACCAAAGGATCCCGTTCCAAATGTAGTATGGTTAATGAAGCATTACTTTTTCGAATCAAAGCATCATCCACTTTATTTGATTTTACTGGATGGTAATGAACTGTACAATAATAATCCTTGATTAATTCCAGCCATCTCCTCTGTCTCATGTTTAATTCATTCTGAGTGAATATATACTTTAAACTCTTGTGTTTAGTATATATTTCACAATCTACTTCATACAAATGATTCCTCCAAATTTTTAAAGCGAAAACAACAGTAGCTAATTCCAAATAATGTGTAGGGTAATTTACCTCATGAGTTTTCAACTGTCGTGAAGCATAAGCAATTACCTGATCATTCTGCATTAAGACGCAACCAAGTCCTTTCAATGAAGAACCACTGTAGATAACAAACTCCCCATTCCTGGAAGGTAGTGCCAAAACTGAAGCATTCACCAATATTCTTTTCAGTTCCTGAAAACAATCCTCACATTCTTTTGTCCAGATAAAATTAACACCCTTCTAAGTTAGCTTAGTCATTGGACTAGATAACCGTGAAAATTTTATAACAAACCTTCGGTAGTAACCTGCCAAACTAAGAAAACTAAGGATCTTGGTTACATTTGTGGGTCTTTTCCATTCTTCAAAAACTTTTGTTTTAGCAGGATCAACAGTTATGCCATTTTTTGAAACAATGTGACCAAGGAAAGAAATTCTATGTAACCAAAACTCACACTTGCTGAATTTTCCATACAGATTCTTTTCATTTGTGGTTTGTAAGATAACCCTTAAATGACTTTCATGCTCATATTTACTTTTAGAAAACACAAAAATATCATCAATATCATCACTATCCCTGATATTTTTCACCATCGACCACTACTGATCAGCTTCACCATCAAAACGGTAAACAGCAAGACTAACATTTTGATGTTCTGAACACCCCATGACATCAAAAATCTTCTCCAGTGCTTTAATCCACCCTTCATCTAGCACATGGTCAGATGATCCTCTGAATTATGGGGGATTTTGCCTTATGAAATGTTCCACCACTGACATGTTCCTCTGTGACTGATATGGCTGATCTCGTGCATGGATACCACCACCATTTATAGCCTGAGTCAACTATGCCATCACTACAACAAACTTTTCAGTTCCAATTCCGACCATCTCAGGTTGCTAATTTGGAAGGTTGTCTTCCTCCTGATTTCGTCCCAATATAGCTACCTTGATTCCTCTACGGAAAACCATTCTGAACACAGAAATACCTTAGTCAAAGAAACATGGTAATCCTTAAATGCTATATCATTTCAATCATACCATAAATTAATTTATAATTTAACAATTTTCTAACTCCTAAAGTTGTCTAAACCGACCTCTGATACCAACTATAAGGCCCCATCCTTAAACATTACTTAATCTTGAGTTATTACAAGATTACACATTGAGGATATTTTCAGGTTTAGAGTTTTAGAGAATTAGATCATAAAACATGCATCACATTCCACACTTAAAAAAAGTGGTTACATAAAAGACAGTACTCATTTTTCCCATCAACGGAAACATATTTAAAAGAAAACATGGATTCTTTCTTAACACTTCATTGACACTATCATCACATCATGTCCCTTTCCCTTGACCTGTGAAAAACATTTCAAAAACATGGGATGAGCATAAAAATCTCAGTAAGGGATATAAAAATATCGAAAGGAAATATGAATACATGTGTACATAAGAATCAATGAAATCATACTTTACTCATAAAACATAAGCACGTTAACATAACTCATCAAATCATGAATAAAACATAGAAATCATAAGACATAAAGGTAACTTGAGGCATTCATAACATTCTTACGTAGGGAGTAACCCTCTTGGTTATGTTTGGAATACCCATCACAGTATATTCCCTAAATCTCTTCGGAGAAACCTTAACGTTTAACTCCTTGGTGTTACCCAATGCATTGGAGATCTATATCGGGCTCACCCGCCTTTAGTTTATCACGGAACCACCCATCTTCATAACAATTCCCAAGAACTAGAACATAATTGTATCACATAAAACATGAATAAAGGAAACATAACATTTCCACTTCTCAATCACAATATATCAATACAACACATTGATATAAAAACATTATGAAAACCATTTTCAATACCAAAATAAAATAAAAGTATTACATGGTATTTATTTTTCATTTAAAAAAATGTATGGCTTGTAGAGGAAGTCGAAACTCAAATAATGGTCACGGCGGCGGAGAAATCGTTGTCGCCGCATACGTACGAAAAAAACATTCCCTTTTTTCGTTTAGTAACACACTTCGTATAAAAAGATTCTTTTTGGATAAATGTAAAAGTCAAAGGGGTTTATACACCGTATAAAAGAAGGTTGTGTATAAAACAAAATATGCTTCAATGAAAGGAGATTGAGACGAAGTCCCATACAAAGAACATTTTTAAAATAAAATAGATCTATTACGTGTATTCACTATATGTACACATAAATAAAGTACAAATACAAGATAGGACATAATAATATCATGACATAATTTGAAAGTAGTAGATTAACCCAATGAATGGAAATTGGGTTAAGAAGTTCCCTTACCTCGGGTCCGACTTGACTCGATTGTTCTTTAATGTCCTGAATAATAAACTTGAGTTAATTTCTACTTTCTTAAGAACCTTTTTCAAGTTCATTATTCCTTTTATATCACTTATAACCATGTTATGAACACTATGTAATTATTTAAGTTAATAATGGTTGTTTTGTCGATCATTGGTACTTGAGTCAAAATTAAACTCTTTATAATTACAAGTTGTTCATGGGGTAAAATATCCATTATATACAGAATTATATTCAAGATTTAGATATCATATATGTCATATATATCCAGTATATACATGCGTTTATAATATTCCATAACATTTAGAGGTAAGAAATAAAATGCACCGTTCATGGAGACGGTAAGTCGTACGTACGCATGAACGCTACTTCCATTTCTATTTCATATTTAATGGAATTAAAACATAATGATACATAATAGTATTATAATTCCAGTATTGTATCATATACAATATCATTAAATCTATCCTTTATATGTACAACATATGGTATAAACGAATCAAATCACTTTGAGGGGGTGGTAGTCCGCACTTCCTAAAATGAAGATATCGCGTTTACCCATAATGGAAACCATAAAGGTATGCCATAAATGAAAAATACAGAAGCTTAAGTAAAACATAAACATATTATATTTCATATATAAATATAGTGACATCTTAATGGCCACCTTTGAAGGTGTTATATGAGTGTCGAACAATCATCATTTCGTGAGACAGAAATTTGCCATCCACAGAAACAGTATGTTCTTTAACCATTAGATGTAGGTGTGTGTAAGTGTAGCTCGAATACTTCTTATAACAACATCCTAGTATATTGAAGATACTGTTGTTTTTATAAAAGAAAGTAATAAAAAGAGTTTAGAGGGTTGGCGAGGAAAAATAAAACATAAGAACCCAAGAGAAAACACTACCTTTAAAACGGGTAACTCTTTTTTATTTGAGCTCAAAGGCTTCTTTGGGAAGACTTCTTTACAAACTGAGGCTTCAAGGAGTAATAGAGGGATGTGGAGAGACCAAATGTACATGGGTTGGCCGAGCCAAAGGCCTGAGAGGTGTGGGTAAAGTGGTAGAGGTGGGGGCCTTTTATAAGAGGAGTGGAGGGGCACTCTTGGAAAGTTATAAAAGGTTACTTTATTATAAAATGCTTTTCAGATTTAAAAGGTCCCAATATTATATATTTCTAGGATAAGGTGATAAGGGTTCTATATCCACCCATCAAATAAATTTTTGACATGTTTAGGTCTTATATTTTACATTATCATTTCATTTTTTTTAAATCGTTAAATAATGAGGTAATCGCTGCATCATCATGGTGTCATAAATTATTTAATTTATTTAATGTCTAAAATTATAAAAAAAAATATCATGATTTAGGAAATATTTTTATATTTCTGATGAATATTTATAGTAAAAAATATGACTTGTATAACCCCATTTAAAAATTGTTTTAGTAAAACAACACATGTTTGTGACATTTTTACTTTAACATTAAATAAAAAGTTATTAATGTCATTTTCCTACCAAAGTGGATCCATGGGGTCCCCAAGTTTACCCATGGATTTTCTTGGTCGGCCATAACACATCCAATAAGGGTAGGACATGTGTCAAGGTCATTTCATATTATTAAAACATTATTTTTACCATAAATTACACTAATTACCTCTAATCGCGATTAAAAACTTAAAAATTACTATTCACCAAAAAATTATTTTAATCTAATTGAACCACATTTTACTTCCTAATGACAACTATTTATGTCGAATTTTTGAAATTCAAAACACAAAGGTGGTAAAATTTCATTTAAACAAAAAATAATTTTTTTAAGTACCACTTAGTGGTTTCACTATTCATCAAAAATTGAAGTTTTTCTAAAAAATACCAAAACTTCACCCTAAGAAATATTTGATATTCTGAATTCAAAAATGATGGCTATTTTACAAAATTCAAAACATATAAGTTGAATTAATTAATTTAATAATTAATTCCCGCTGTCAAAACAAATAGCGTGTTTTTATGAAACAATATGTATCATAAGATTGACACTAGTTTAAGTCCAATTTCAAGGTGAAATTATTTCCAACGACCACTATTGGATTAAATGGTAAAAATATATTCTAACTACACTTTAAAAAAAATTCAAAAGATAATCTAATCATATAAATAAATTAGACTAAAAAGAGGTTTTGAATTAAAATACAACATTTTTCACTATTCATTAAAAAATGACCTTTATTGGAAAAATACCAAAAATGCACACAAGGTAAATTTTGATGTCCCGATTATAAAGAAGAATTTTATTTGGTCTAATAGGATATATAAGAGTGACCAAAACTATATTTAATGACGGTTCTCCATCAAAAGGCGATAAGTGGACCTTTAGTGAAAATTAGAGTATAAATGCCTAAAATTGAATTCTTTTCTTTTTTTAAGCCTTTGTCTTTTATTGGATAAATATAAAAACATTTAACAAACATATATAATCATATTTTAGTTATTTCCATTCATTCCCACCAATACAACGGCTACGTGTTAACTACCATTGAAAATAATATTATTTTATTACCAGTGTGCAATATAAGATTTCAAAGAAACTCTTTGTTGCATATCGGGTACGCTATCGAACATAGAAACCCCTTTAAAGTAAAATTAATATTTAATTCGTAAATATTAATAAATATGAAAATTCTTTATTTTTTATTTACCTGGGATGTTACAATCAAATAGCCCTATCACTAAAATTACTATTCCCATGAGATTAGACACCCATTTCACTTTCATTAATATATCCCATGATTTAGTTTGTACTCCCATTATGCCATCAAAATTATCCTACGATTTTTTATGCCAAACATTTTTTTGAATACCATCTCCATTTAAACTAAATGATATTCATCTAGGAATTATAATTATAATTTTATTAGTTGATTTTATATATTTATTCTACACACCTTAATCATTGTATTTAATGTGATGAAATATGATATTATATTGAATGATCTTTTTTGTACACTTATGCATGTTCATGATATTAAAGCGATGGAGGAGCATCGAACTATATAGCACTTTAATGAATTGGGTATTGTTTTATTATATTGAGATTTAATTTATTGGATTAGTGAGTAATCCTAATCCATTATTTTTATTTTTCTACAATGTTATGAAATCTTGGACGTTATCATTGGCCTATGTTTATGATGCCATGTATAATTGTATTTCCACATTTCCCTTGTTACCTTTATGCTATAATGTTTTATCATTCATCATTGTTCGATGTTATGATTATCACATGTTTTATGTTCCATGGAAATTACTATTGACTAATATTTAATACCTTAATCCAGTTATACATTTGATATTTCTTTAATATGATTTATATCTCAACCCTTTATTATGTATGTCCCTTGGTAATCCCATTATACTTTAAATGAGAAATGGAATATTATAAGAATGTTATGGTACTTTTCAATATTTTTCACATATCCATGTATAAATTTCATTCTCTATGTACCTAATCTCCTAAATCAAATATTATTCTCAATATTCAAAGTTTTTTTATATATTAATTTATGTAATTAATCAAAAATAATGTTTATTAAAGACAATAGTTGTCATATACACTCGTTAAAATTATTTATCTCATATATAAACATATTTTTTTCATTTCATATTTTTATTAGAGATCTTAATACTCTTTCAACATTTTGTTGTTATCTAGTAAATCACCTAAAGCACTCATACCATTTTTTACACTTTTTAACTGATGAAACAACTGGTCAATAACTCTTCCTCTCCCATTTTGATGTCTTTTAATTCTTCTTCCAGCCTTCTATCTTGTTTATTTTGAGCTTCTCAGTTCCATGGTGATTTAACTTAATAATTATCAATATATTTTGGGCTATCTTTCATATAGATTTACTTCTATATAAACTTATTTTTATAGAAAAACATATAGTATTCTTAACTTTATAATTAAAACCATAAATAACCATGTAATCACCTACAAGTGTATCAGGATATACTTTGGTAATCTCATATCACTTCTCCAGGATAGTCTTGTGATCAACACATAATAATTTTAGGTAAGATTCTTTCTGGTCAATCCAGTATCCATAATCACTTTCATTAAAGAATGGGTGATTTTGTGGTATCCACCAATCATTAGCATTAATGCATACCATATTAACGAATATTTATTTTATTCCTCAAACCATTTGGTTCGGGATAATATTGTTAGAATAGTATTTAATAATACACAATATGACTATTTTGATAATAATTAATTTTAAAAAAGGTTTTATATTATCTGAGATCGGGTTATGATGTGAAATTTTGGTTCATAATTGATGGAAAAAAGTCTAGGGGTGCATAATCATTTAATTATTTCCTACAAAAAATATGAGTTTTATTAATTATAAAATCTATTTTTAGTGTTTTTTTTTCAACTAATTTAGTGTAGTGAAAATTAAAAGAATGATTAAAGGGTTCGAATAGGGGATTCGATAACCAAGATCCTAGTTCACGTATTAACCTACTATAATATATGATAATATTGGGACCCTATAAGAAGAACTCACATTTAGAGGTGAGATATCAAGTTATGGACTCTTTATTTTACCTTGACAAGTGGAACGAAACAAACTTTTTATAGGATTATTAACCTTTTCAAGACACTACATCTATTCAAGAGTCACAATGAAAAAATTACACTTCAGTGGTTTAATAACAAATAGGGATAAATTATTTTTATTTTCAAAATCATAAATAAATATGAATAATTTAAATCAGATAAAAAATATATCAAAAAGAAAAACATAAATAATGAAAACTATTTGAATGATCAGATGATGATAATGATGGTGAATTAATAGAATCTTAATAACATCCACATTAATGGATGGTAAGGTTTATTTTAATTTTTTGATATTAACTTGGAAATTGAATTCACATGAGTTCTTGATCGTATTCCTAGAAATAATGTGCGTCACACATGTGTTATATCGAATAAACTAAATTCTTGTTTTTTAAATCGTTGAAAAAATTCCAATAGTGTAATCCTATGTCATTAATTAAATGATCTTATCATAGTGCCAAATTATCCAAAAAATTCATGAAATGAGTTATAAAATAATAATATATAATATTATCATTACCTTTATTTGGAAATACTTTGATTAATATCAATAAATTTTCATGAAATTTAATTCTGCATGAAAGAACACTATAATACCTCCCACATGATTTTCAATACAAAAAGTATGTTATATAATAATATAATAAATTAAAATTTATGAATTATTTTCATATTAAAAAATAATTATAATCCACATAAAAAAGTTCATCGTAATGAAGAAACTGCTTGTGCAACTATTAAAAAAATGTGTTGAAAATATATATACGTAACATGTATTTATATTTTTTAAAAAATTTGATAAAATAGTAATTAATGAAAAATTATATCAATTAAAATAATTGAAAAAAAAAATTGATATTGTTAGAATAATTTTATAACTGATGGTATATAAAAATACATTGCAGTAGCAATATGTTGGTACCATTGATATGATATCATCATGTGAGCTACCATCACACATGATTCCATCACATAATAAAATAATCTACCATTGAGGTATATGAGAAGTAGATTCTTATATAAATTTAGAGGTGATCCACCATGAAAATATTATCCATTTTTATTGAAGATGATCTACCATTACAACATTCAGTGGAGCACTATTTTTTCTACCACTGGTTTATGTTGAATTGTAGATGAGCTACCATGACTTCAGATATAAAATAAAGTCGTGATATAAAATTTCAAAAGAAATTATGCAATCATCATCCAATAGTGTGCGAGACAAATATCATTGAGTAGAAGGAGATACCATCTCATTGAGAATGGAGAAACCATCACTATGTGTAGTGAGCTACCATCACTTTTTTAAGAGCCTTTCTACTACCATGGAGCATTACAACCATTTCTAATGAGCTACCATCACAAGAAGACCCTAATTATAATATCACTATAGATAATGATACTACCATGTGGATGGAAAGATAATATTGGCTAACGATAATACATTGACAAATCTACCATCCCACACTATTTCTACTATTGAGAAAAGGCACTAGTTGAGGAAAATAACACATAATAAGCGGTACAAGAGAAATGGTGCTTATAATGTAATATTAATAACATGATTTTACATTTTTAGAATATCATAATTTATCTTGTATATCTAAAATCTAAACATTATCCTTCATATTTTTTAACATTAATAAATGTTATATTATTTTATTTTCTACGTGCATGGAATACATAGAGTAATTCATGATATCAAGACTGTTTCAAATCATTCTCCTGAGCATGGAAATATCAATGTATATCAATTCATCCATGTTATCCCTGACATGTAAAACACAAATAATCAATATCCTCTAATTTATTGGGAGGTCTAATATGAGGATCACTGAATAGAACATAGATGATTCATCAGATCATAAGGGAGAGGTTATATCTATATCATATAAAACGAATGAAAAATATTATGCACTTCATCTTCCCCACCTTAATGTTTCGAATTTCTTGAAACTCCTTTATTAATAAACCACTCACATTGATTCTTCGTGTTTGTTACAGGGGATCATCACCTACTTATATATTAACACACATTGGACTCATGGTCCATACTGGCCCACATTCCTTAGGTCGTGTTTTATTACACATGAGTATAAACATGTGGGACCATACATGACCTAAACACACTCCTTCCACCATGGTTGTTCTCTTATGATTTCTCTCCCTTGGGGTTGAACCTTGGGTCCCCTATGTGGTTTATGAGCTTACCTATTAATGATTTTCATGAATGTCCCAATGTTTTACTAATTAGACTCCATGAAAAACTTATTAAAACAACATAGATAAAAATATTAAGAATAATATTTTAATAATGTTCCATAAATCATTTCAAAAATTAATACATCTGAGAAAAAATAATTAAATTTTTAAACAATTACAATTTAATTATCATTCCAGATATTATAGCTTACCAAAAAAATTAAAATTTAAATAAAAATCTGAATCAATAACAATATCATATACAATATTTTTTTTACTGCATAATCTTTTTTACTCTAATCATTAATTTTACTAGTTTATTAAACAACTGATTAAATTAATATATAAAAAGGTTAAAAATGATTAGCTGTTTTCAAAATACAATATAACCCTACTGTAGTGTATTTACTATAATTTTTTGATCCTACATTTTGTACCACTAAATTTTTATAAATATGATATTGAACATGATATTTTTATTCCATAATTTTTTAGATGATCATATTTTCAATTTTTTAGTTTCCTTTCACCAGGAAATGTGTAGAGAATTGTTTAGGTATCATAATAATATATGATGGATCAATTGAAAATGTAAATCCAAAATACCACCTATATTTTATGGAAATTATTTTGAGTATTGAATTGATCAAATTAATACATTTTTTATTAATATAATAATTGATAATTTTCTTAATTCTTACTGATAATTAAAATATTCTAGAGAAAGTAGTTACTCCTTTTTAAATGTAATAAAATAAAAAATAAAAAATTGAATTCTTGTGTTAGAAATACTATATTATATTCAATATCAATAAACTATTATATTCTACTCTTTTCACGAATATCAACCTGTGGAATTTAAAAAAACATGATGTTACTTATTTCAAAACATCAGTTGTTCTTGAAACATAAAGATAAATGTTTAGAGTTGGTTATCAATCATCATATTTCTTACATTGTCAATATTTATCTAAATGTCATTAGTTATTCGTGAAAATATTAAAAAATATATATCCAAATTGATAAAAAGATATAACCTATGATCAACTGGTCATAAAGGTCATAAAATTATTACCAAAAGAGAGGGCACAAAAATGAACATCTATTATTGACACAAAAAATTTACTAAAATATGTATTGATAAATTACATTGAACACCCTAGCATTATTGTAATGACCCAAACATTCATTAATGGAAATACCTCTTAATCAAATTAAATGTCTCTTTATGTAAAAAGTTTATATAAAATTTCATCATATTTGGTTTTATGTTTTTGGATTTTCAAATACTATTATGAATTGGGACTGTTGTTAATATAGTCGTTGAACAGTGATCACATGATTAGTATAAATATAGGTCTTTAACGAATCTAATTTACTCAGAAAAAGGATGTTATGGCCTCATCTAGTAGATGTGCCACATACGAATCCCATTTTTCAGAGCTCATAAAAGAGGTGGCGTGCTTGGTCTTCGCTCTTGACCAAGCCCAAGGTGAGCTTCAATAGGTTAAACTTGTGCGATACCACCTACGAGAGAAGTGGAAGTTAACAGAGATTACCACCTGAGCAATGTTATCCGAGCCACCCCAAGAGTCTCTCACCATCGCATACCTTAATCTTCGGTCTTATGCAGGTGTTATAAGGGGTTATGAAACAAGACCATAGAACTATGGTTATGTACATTATTTCTATAAATAATAATGAATATACTTTCATTTTATTATTGTTACATTGTAAATAGATTTTAAAGAAAAAATAGTATTCTTAGTTAATGTTCAACTAAGGAATTTATTTTGATGAATTAATGGATTTTTGAATTAAATAATATATTAATAAAATATTATTATTATTATAAAATTTAATTTTATTTAATATAAATGATTTTATTTTTTTATGAATGCAATAGTAATTTTTATTAAAGTTTGAAAGCTATTTTTTTCAAAACCCATGAATTTTCGATAAATGTCGGTTTTTATTTTAAAAGTGAAAATTAACATATTAAGAAAATTATTTATATAAAAATAATATTATTTCTGGAATCAGAACTTTGAAATTATCAAACGGTGAATTTTGCATAATTTTCTGAGATAGTCAAATTTTTGGTTAAAAATTAAATACCATTTAAATATATAATGTGTTTTATGACATCATAATGACCCAATAGTGATTTAATAAAATACTATAAGCTTTATGTTCGGACAATATACTTTTTACCATTATAATAATGTGATTTTGGGTTTTTTTGACTTATTTTGAAAAGCATTAATGGACCCTTCAAGGCATATTAAACATCTTGTCTTTTAAAATTGTTTTCCTTGGGAGTGTGACTCACCTCCACATAAGCAACCCAATTATTTTAATAATATCGAACATTGGAATTATAAAATATTGTATTCCACTTCCCTTTTCCAAAAATCGTGGGCAAAAACAATGGAATTATTTGTGGTTTGGATTAGTTTAATGTGAGGTGTCCCAAACCAAAATAATAAAGAATTCCCTCACCGTTCCTATCTAAACCCACCCAATTTCGCACTTTCACCTCACTCAAAGCCAAAGGAGTTCGTCCAAACTCTGCCCTACTCTCTATATAATCCTCCCAAGGTGCCCCAATCTCCCAATAATCCTCTCTCAAGCCTCTCTCAAGCCTTTGGAAGCAAACTTCCAAGTAAAGGTTTTTCTTCCTTTCTCATTTTTGTCTAATATACTTTAAATTGTTATTAACTTTTATTTTAAATTATAAAGATTGGGGTACGGTTTAAGACCTCCCCCATAATTCCCTATTTATGTTTTAATTATGGGATACCCCTTTCACTCTCACTAAATTCCTCCCATATGCACCCGTTACTATGCTGAAATTCTGAAATGAATTTCTCTCTCTTCTTTTACATTCAAGAAATTATTTTGTATCATGACTCTAAATTCCTTTAAAATTGTTTGGAGATGTATCTATATGACCCCCCATAATTTCAATTTAATTTACATATGATGATACACCTCTTTCTCTCTCATCATCCATTTTTTATGAATTCTTACGTCACGCAGTTACGCTTCCAAAATTGCACCGATTTTCTAAGCCAATGTCAATGTGTCGTGAATACCATGCCCATTTCTCAATCAAGGGTATTCACCATTATACACATTTACTTATTATTATAATGTTCCCTTTATTAATTCTACATTAACTTATCATGGAATAAATGATTATGTTTTATGAATCCATGTTATATAATCCATGTGGCACACTTATGCATGAAATGAAATGGTCATGAAGGGTGTGCCCTAATAGTGCTCCAATGCATTGGGTTAAGAATAGTATCATGATACGTCATGTGAAATGGGTGTTTACTCATGCTAATTCAAGTGCAATGAGTTTTTACTTATGCTTCATGTGCAATGAGGATTTACTCATGCTCTATGTGCAAATGATCTTTGGCTTTTGCTAGTTCCATGTTAAGTGTTATTGTCATATTTTCATGTTATGATTGCCATTCATTATCATGAATTTATGTTTATGCTTCTATTGTGATATAATGATATGCTTATTTTCTAAAATGTATTGTATTCCTCATGTTACACCATGTTTATTCCCTTACTGGGCTTTATAGCTCACCTTTTTCTTATTCATGTCCTCGGGTTATCCCATGCAATGCTAAGAACAAGGGAATGTAGTGGTCATGTAATTTTTTTTCAATAACGATGTTGTATTTCATGTTTTAAGTTGTTATGTAATGATCCTAATCCCCAAAGACACTAGACCTCTCAATATTCTATGTTTTATCAAATGTAGTTTTTGTAATAAATTATGTTTAATTGTGTAATAAAAGAACAGGGTCCTCATAGTTGGTATCATAGGCTAGGTTTAGTTAATTTTGGGATTAGGATTAGAAAACCCTAGTGAATCCTTAGAGACAAGACTAAGTATAATAAAAAAATACCTTTGTTTTGGTGAGTATTGAGTAAGTGGATTATCATGAAAATAAAACCTTGTCTAGATACGAGCAGGTAGAGGCGGCTCTGGCACAGATGTATCCTATGGGTAAAATCCTAAAACACCGCTTTGAGCTAGACTCGAATGGGAACTGGTGCACGACAATGTTCCTTGCTTCTCTCTTGGTTACAACACTCCCAGGGGATATGATTTGGTAAATTCACAAGCATAGTATAAATCATTAATAAGGGACAAAAAAATGCCCTAAGAATATACATTAGAAAGTAGATCATGGATAACATAGACTGAAGCCAATAGATTCATATGTTATGTTAGTAAAATTTATTTATATGTCATTAGTTTTGTCCTTGTATTATCCTTTATGTGTTACCCCTAACTTTCCTTTTATTCCATCCAATGGATATTAATAGGAGGACTCGGGCTAAAAATTGATGTGAAGATCAATGTGATGATTGTACTATTGAGATGCCCAATACAATGGGAGAGGGAATTATGAACTTTTTTATTCTTATCTCTCAGCTAACTCATGATTTGAATAGAAACATGGGTCAAGGGGAACATTCAACACCCCCTAAGAATTAACAATTCGATATCGAGAGCTTCATGATACAACGACCTCCTACTTTTAATAGATCATCTGATCCCTCAATATCTGAACAATAGATAAAATCCATTGAAAAGACCATCTCCATCCTTCATTGTTCAGAACAATGAAGGTTCTCCTAGCTGCTTATCGTATGGGGGGTGAAGCTGATTAATGGTGGATGTTGATAAAAAATACGAAGCCTAAGGAGGAGATCGAGGCGTTGGAATGGAAGGGTTTCTGGAAGATGTTTTTCAATAAATATTTTCTGCGCACCCTCCGACATAAGATGGAAAGGGACTTCCTTGACCTTAATCAAAAAAGACGACAAATTTGTTGGAGCGTATGAGGAAAACTTCACAATTCTTTCACGATATGCTTCCGACTTTGTGGTTACCCTAGAATGCAGGGTTGACTGCTTCATTGGTGGCTTGAAACATAGCCTCCTGAAAGAACTAGAGATCCATGACGTCGACATATATAAATAAATTGTCTAATGTGCCCTCAAGGATGAAATGGATATCGGAGAATATCAGGGGTATCATGGGGATACGAAGAGTAAGGAGGACTTTAATTCTAGGGGACCAATGGATAAATCCAACGGTGCTAAGAAGATCCAGCACCCCACTTGCCAAACGTGCAGAAAGAAGAACCCTGGAAATTTCCTGAAGGGGACAAGGAAATGATTTAGGTGTGGAAGAGAAGGACGCTTAGCTATAAACTATCGGCAAGAAAGACCCATAGCTACGACAAAGGAGAGGAACGCTCCATTTTAATCTCAACGCATGGTTCATTTCTACAACTGCAAAGAACCAGGGCATCATGAAAATCAGTGCCCTAACCCAAGGGTTTTCAGAGGAAACCAACATCCTCCAAGGCAGCAAGGGTGAGATTTTTCCATCACTACTGCAGAAGTGAACCCCGACAAAAAATATGTGGCAAGTACAGTAGTTATTCATTGAATAATAGCAAACTTATTTTTTGATTTAGGTTCTACACATTCTTTTATATCCCAAATGTTCAGTAGAACAATCCCATCACCACCACAAATAATGGTAGTGAATATTTCGGTGAGTATGAAAAATGGGGAAATCATTGCATCTCATGAATATATCTCCTCCTCTATCATAATATGTTGATTAAACTTCCCAGTGAACCTCAATCATACTCCCTCTAGTGAAATTTGATGAAATTCTCCACATGGATTGGCTTTCCTTATATAGAGCCAACATAAATTGCGGTGAGATGTAAATCACTCTCCATGTGGAGAATCGACCCCCGATTCTTTTGAAGTTAAAAGAGGAAGATGAATCTTCATTATCTCTATCGTCTCAAGAATGGATATTACTTCCCTATAAGCACGTGTATCTAGCTCAGATTATTGAGTCTAAGGAGGCAACCATCCTAGCGGACATGCCTATTGTGAGGGAATTCACTGAAGTGTTTCCTGATGAATTGTCTGGTATTCCTCCTAGAAGAGATGTTGAATTCACAATTGAACATATACCTGGGGTGTTACCAATATCCAAGAATCCATATAAAATGAATGTTGTGGAGCTTGAGGAACAGAAGAAAAAACTACAAAAGTATCTGGATAAAGGGTTTATACGCCCAAGTTCTTTACCATGGGGTGCAAAAGTCCTCTTCGTCAAGAAGAAGGATGGGTCAATGTGCCTTGCATCAATTACCATGAGCTCAAAAAAATCATGATAAAGAACAAGTATCCTCTCCCATGATTTGATGATTTGTTCGATTAGCTGCGTGGAGAAAAAAACATTTCCAAGGTGGATTTGCGGTCGAGATATTATCAAGTAAGGGTGAAGAAGAGTGATATCCCCAAGACTACATTTCGTACAAGATAAAGACACTATGAATTCATAGTAATGCCTTTCAGACTCACTAATGCTCCAAAAATCATCATGGAATTGAATAATAGAGTCTTTTGAGATAACAAAGACAAATTTGTGGTATTCATTATAGATGATATTCTGATATACCCCAAAACCAAGGAGGATCATGAAGAGCATCTGAGAACTGTACTGGAGACCTGGTGGAAGGAGAATCTCTATGCAATGTACAACAAGTGTGAGTTTTGGTTCAAGGAGGTCTCATTCTTGTGATATATCATCACAAGCATTGGGATATCTATGGATCCCTCCAAAATAGATGCAATTGAGGGATAATCGTGGCCAACATCGGTAACGAATATCTGTAGCTTCATGGGGTTAGCTGGATATTATTTACTATTTGTGAGAAATTTCACACAATTTTCCAACCCTCTTACCAAGCTTACTCAGAAGGGAGTAAAGTTTTCTTGGAGTAATGAATGCGATTAAAGATTCAAGGAGTTGAAAAGGAGGCTTATCACTACACCCGTGCTCTCTTTAACCACAAGTGGATAACTTTTTGTGGTGTTCAGTGATGCTTCGAAGAAAGTCCTGGGATGTGTGTTTATGCAAAATGAAAAATTCATTGCCTATGATTCAAGGTAATGGAATGTTCATGAACAGAAATACCCAACACATGACCTCGAGTTGGCTGTAGTGATCATCGCTTTGAAAATTTTGCGGCATTATCTCTTTGGGGAGAATTGTGAAATATATACGGACCACAAAAGCCTCATGTATATATTCACACAAAAAGTTTTGAACATGCTCCAAAGAAGATTGTTTGAGGTGATTGAAGACTATGACTGCTCAATCCATTACCACCCTGGGAAAGCGAACAAGGTGACAGATTCCCTAAGTAGACCGGACCCTGCGATTCTATCATTTATGAGAATTGAAAAGGATCAAATCTTCTTAGATTTGATGAATATGGACATGGTAATCATAAAGAATGGAACATCATCAATCATTTCACAGATTATTGCTCTACCTTCACTTTTCAAAAGGATAAAAGATTCTCAAAAAGATGATGCGGGAATTCAGGAAAAAATGGAATCTATCAGAAAAGGAAAATCCTTGGTGTTTAATGTTAATGAAGAAGGAATTGTGAGATTTGGGAAAAGACTATGTGTTTCATCATGTTCGGAGCTGAAGAAGGAACTTTTGAATTATGCACATACCTCGACCATCTCTATTCACCCAGGAAACACAAAGATGAATCAAGATCTCCAAAAGCATTATTGGTGGGATAATATGAAGAAATAGTTCACTGAATATACATCATAGTGCTTGGTGTGTCAGCATGTGAAGGCAGAGAGGCATAAGTCTAACAGGATGATACAACCATTTACCATACCGGAATGAAAATGGGGGAACATCACCATGGAATTTTTCACCGGACTTCTGAAGACATCCAAAGGAGACAATGCAATCTGGGTTGTTGGGGATGATCTTACAAAGGTTGCACACTTCATTTCTATTCGGGAGGATTTCTCATTGGATCAACTGGCACATATATATATCAGGGAAGTTGTAAGGCTTCATAGAGTGAACCTATCTATTAGGTCTGATCGAGATCCAAGATTCACCTCGATGTTTTTGAAGAGTCTTCAACATTCTCTGAATACTAAACTAAACTTCAGTACAGGTTATCATCCTCAAACTGATGGCCAATCCGAGCGGACTATCCCAACACTTGAGGACATGTTGAGTGCATTCTTAATGGACTGTAATGGAGGATGGGAAAAACATATTCCTCTGGTTGAGTTCTCTTATAATAACAATTTCCACTCGAGCATCCAAATGGCACCATATGAAGCCCTTTATGGGAAAACGTACAGAACACCGGCATGTTGGGATGAGGTATGTGAGCGTAAGCTTCTTGGACCATAAATGGTCGAAGAAATGGTGGATAAGGTTAAAACCATCTAGCAGCATATCAGGGCATCCCAGAGTCTACAGATGTGTAATGCAGATAACCTTCAATGAGACCTTGAGTTTAATGTTGGACACATGGTTTTTCTACACGTATCTTTGTGGAATAAGGTTATGAGGTTTGGAAAGAAAGGGAAGTTAAGTCCAATGTACATTATCCCCTATGATATTCTTGATCATGTCGGGGCTATGGCCTATCGACTAGCACTTCCACTTACCATGGCCAAAGTACATGATGTCATTAATGTATCCCTTTTAAAAAAGTACAAACTGGACTCTTCACATGTACTATCTTCTGAGGTGGTACAATTAGAGGATGATATTTCTTATGAGGAGCAACAAGTGATGATCTTAGATCATAGAGAAAAAGTTCTTTGAAATAAAGCAATGCCCCTCATCAAGATGTCGCGAAGAAACCACAAGTTTGAAGAAGCGACGTGGGAATCAGATGAAATGATGAAGCAGGATTACCCACATCTTTTTTAGTATTGGAAAAGAAAATTTCAAGGGAGAAATTTTTTAAGGGGGGAAGATTGTAATGACCCAAACATTCATTAATTGAAATCCCTCTTTATCAAATTAAATGTCTCTTTATGTAATATTTTTATATAAAATGTAAACATCATTGGTTTTATGTTATTGGATTTGAAAATACTGTTAAAAATTGTGACCATTGTTAATATAGTCGTTGAACAGTGACCACATGATTATTATAAAGGTCTTTAACGAATATAATTTACTCATACAAAGGAAGCGATGGCCTCTTCAAGTAGACATGCCCCATATGAAGCCCCTTTGTCACAGCTTGGAAAAGAGGTGGAATCATTGGGCTTCGCTCTTGACCAAGCCCAAGTTGAGCTTCAACAAGTTAAGCTCAAGTGGGACTGCTTATGAGAGAAGTAGAAGTTAATAGAGGTTACCACCAGAGCAATGTTATCCGAGCCACCCTAAGAGTATGTCACATTCACACACCTTACTCTTTGGTCTTATGTGGGTATTATAAGGGGTTATGTAACAAGACCATAGAATTATGGTTATGTACATTATTTTTGTATATATTAATTAATATACTTTAATTTTATTATTGTGACCTTGTAAATAGTTTTTAAAGCACAAATAGTATTTTTAGTTAATGTTTAACAATGAAAATAATTTTGATGAATTAATGGATTTTTGAATTAATTTAAATTTTAATAAAATATTATTATTATTATTATTATTTTATTGAATATAAATTATTGTATACTTTTATAAATGCAATAGTATTTTTTATTATGGTTTGAAAGATATTTTTGTCAAAACACATGAACTTTCGATAAATGTCTGTTACTATTTTAAAAGTGAAAATTAACATATTTAAAAAATTATTTTGATTAAATGGATATTATTAAAGGAATCAGGATGTTGAAGTTATCCAATGATGAATTTTTTATAATTTTATTAGACAGTCAAATTTTTGGGTAATAATTAAATAATGTTTAAATTTATAATGTGTTTTATGACATCATAATGACCCAATAGTGATGTTATAAATTACTATAAGCCTTTTTTCTGCCAATATATGTTTTCCATTAAAATATTATGATTTTGGTTTTGTTTGAATTTTTTTACAAAGCATTAATGGACCCTTCAAGGCTTATTAAACATCTTGTCTTTTTAAATAGTTTTCCTTGGGATTGTGACTCACATCCACAAAAAAGACCCCATTATTTTAAGAAGTATGGAATTTGTTCTTATAAAATATTTTTTTCCACTTCCATTTTCCCAAAACAATGGGCAAAAATCATGGGATGGTTTGTGGTTTGGATTAGTTTAATATGAGGTGTCCCAAACCAAAATAATAAAGAATTCCCTCACCTTTCTTATATAAACCCACCCAAGCTCCCACTTTCTCCTAACTCAAAGACATTTTAGTTCATCCAACCTCTGCCATACTTTCTCTAGAATCCTCCCATGGTGCCCCAAGCTCCCATGAAGTCACTATCCAACCTCTCTCAAGCCTTTGGAAGCACACATCCTAGTAAGGGGTTTTCTTCCTTTCACATTTTTGTCCAATATTCATTAAATTGTTATGCCCTTTTAATTTCAATTTTAAGTATCGGCGTGTGGTTTAGAACCTCCCCCATACTGCCATGTTTATGATTTAATTATAGGAGACCCATTTCTCTCTCACTAAATTCCTCCCTTGTACAACCGTTATTATGCTGAAATTCCGAAAGGAATTTCTCTCTCCTCTTTTACATTCAAGAAATATTTTGGTATCATGACTCTAATTTTCATTAAAATTGTTGGGACATATATCTATGTGACCCCTTTACTATCCATTTAATTTAAATATAATGAGACACCCCTTTTTTTGAATTCTTATGTCACGGCGTTACGCTGCCGAAATTGCACTGATTTTCTAAGCCAATATCATTGTGTAGTGAATATTATGCCCATTTCTCTATCAAGGGTATTCACCTTTATGCACATTTACTTATTTATTATAATGATACATGTATTAATTCCACATTTCATTATCGTGGAATAATCTTTTATGATTTATGAATCCATGTTATATGATCCATGTGGCACACTTACGCATGAATTGAAATGGTTAAGAAGGGTGCACCCTTATAGCGCACAAATGCATTGGGTTAAGAATAGTATCTTGATAAATCATGTGAAATGGATGTGTACTCATTGTAATTCTTGTTGTTCAATGAGGTTTTAGTCATGCTTCATGTCCAATGAGGATTTATTAATGCTCCATGTGCAATGAGCCTTGGTTCATGCTAATTCCATGTTAAGTGTTGTTTCCACATTTCCATGTTATAATTATCACGCTTCATCATGACTTTATGTTTATGTTTCTATTGTGATCTAGTGAAATTACTATTGACTAAAATGTATTTTATTCCTCATGTTACTCCATGTTTATTCCATTACAGAGCTTTATAGCTAACCCTTTTCTTATTCATGTCCTCTGGTTATCCCACACAATGCTATGTATGGGGGAATGTAGTGGTCAGGTAATACGAGTTTTCAATAAAGATTTTGTATTTCATATAATAATTTGTCATGTAATGATCCTAAGCCCCAATTAAACTAGACATCTCGATCTTCTATGTTGTATCCAATGATGTTTATGTAATAAATAATGTTTAATTGTTTAATAAAAGAATAGGGCTGTCATAATAATGAAATCAGATTAAAACATGATTCTAAAAAGGAAATAACAAAATGTAGACTATCTTTTTTCTTCAAAATCATAAGGATTGTTTTCCAAAAAAATATATGAAATCATTATATGATAATGAAAGAGATCTTACTAGAGATTATCTTGAAAAAATGTAAAAATGTTATTCAGGATCCAAGATTTCATAAGAATTTATTTTAAATATACTATAGGGAGATAGGATATGTTTGAAAATAAATATTCTAATGAGACATCCTATTGTAAATATAGAAAAAAGTCTATCTTCGATAAGATTTTCTTGAAAATAAAAGGAAACATATGAAATATTGTGGAATGAATTATTAAAAGAGATAGATGAACATTATAATAGGTATAGATACATGTAGTGTTAGTTGTAGTGAAAATAATATTAATTTTTTATTAGAAGAGTGTGACAAAAAAATAAACAAGTATAAGAATTGTATATAATAAATCAAAAAAATAAAAGTCTTTCATCTGTAAAATTTTTTCCAATACCATTAAAATATTGATTCTTTATTCTAAATGTTTTCATGATTTAGAAAGTGAATATGAAAATGATGATGAAAGTTTATCAAATTCCATTATATATTAAAAGGATATAGAAACTTATAATGAGATAATTTATTATATGTTTGAATGTGATGATTTTTATTTAAAACATTATAATAAGTATACCTATATAGAAAATGTAATTTTATAGAGATAAAATTTGTTTTTAAATATTGAAGAAAAAAATTATGAATTCAAAAAACAATTCCAATCTTATTTCACTGAATAAGACTAAATAAAAAATAGGTCTTTTACTTCTAATATAAGAGAAAAAAATAAATTTAATTGATCATAATATTGCTCGAAATTAGATAACCAGATAAAGGAAAATTCTTAGGAGAAACTAAGAATCCTTCTTCTGCTCATAATGATAAAATGTTTATCATGAATAAATAATATATTTAAAGTATTATGATATTATGACTAATATTAAATCAAAATGAAATTAATTTGATAATATGTACAATTAGTTGTGACAAAAAAACAACATTTGTATTGGATAGTAAAAACACTGAAAATTCAGCATATTGATAATCTATTTTGTTCCAAATCAGGAAATCTTATGAAAAATCTAGTACAATGGAGTTCAATGGTGGAATAAGTTTTCACAGGGAAAAGCATAACCTTTTTGAAGACAACATGAATATTTCTCTATAGTACTTTCTAACATTGACCATCAAACATAAAACAATGTATAGTTTCTAAAGATATTATAATATATTTATTCTATCACCAAGGAGGTCGATATACCCAATGTATAAACTAAAAATGTTATATATATATATATATATTTGTGAAAAAATTCTTGAACACCAATCACTAATTCCTCCAGTATTTCTAATCAAGTTTTTTCAAAAAACCATTACTTTACGTGTTACATATTATATTTTTTAAAATCATTTACATTAATTTTCTAGTACTACAATCATGAAAATATGTAATTTTATTTTTTTACATTTAATTGGTTCAATTATTTAGGGTGAGTAACTTTAAATTATTTTACTAGTATTCATTAATCATTAAATCATTGTTCAAAACAATTAGAGAACCATATTCGAAAGATTAAAAGAAAGCCTATATTTAATAGAAGATAAATTCCAACTTCTTATGATAATATTTTTAGTTTATTATATTTTTAGTAAGTATAATTTTCCTGAATTTCAAAATGTTTTTTCTACAAAAAAATTTATAAATTTTACATAAATTTCCAAAAAATATATTTAATTTACTGAAGTGTATGTTTTTTAATAATAATTTCTTAAAAAATAAATTATTTTTTCTAATGACAAAAAATATGATCCCTAGGATCAAGGAAATAGATAGTGACTCTTTAAATTATAGATATTCCTATATAAAGTGGTGTACATAGAGTTTATTAGAAGCATTAATTACTATTGACTAAGAAAATCGTGAAGGCTTTTAGAAACTCATACACATCTTCTGATTGAATTATGGTATCTTCTAAAAATAATTGAAGAAGAGAAATAGTTAGAGAATTAAAAATTGGTTTAGTTATTTTTTGAGATATTGGATTTATAAAAAATTATATTATCACTTTTCATGGATAGAGATTGATTATTTCTATGATAGAGGATGATGATCAATATTTCCCAGTAATGATTTTTGAGCTCTATGGGTCTTCTGAATTCTCTAATGAATATAGGGATACCAAGGTACCCTTTTTACATTATAAAAAATAATTTACCTTAACCTTATAAACATTTTAAATTTTACTTAAATTTATATTTGAATGGTATTCCCTAATGGGGTATGACAAATAAATAAATTATTTTGAAGAATTTATCAAGTGTGAAGAAAATATGATTATTTTTTCAATTAATGAGAATGTATATAATAAAGGGCATCTATCCCATCATTTTAGAATCATTTTCAAATGGATCATATCAATTTATAATATCCCTGAAGTAATATAAGGTAAAAATAGTGATACATGTTCTCTATTTTATAGAGTTTCTATTAATATTTAATAAATTTAATATTATGAAATTATGTTGGTCCTACATAGAATAAATACATAATGGTGTAGTTAAAATGAATATTTTTAGTATGGTATAATTCTAATTTGGTTTCCGGTGATGTTTTTAAATGAAGACAATATTTGGAATAAATGTTATCTGGATAAGAAAAAGTGTAATATAATCAGTAATGAAACAATATTTAGGATGAGATTGACTACTATTACAAGGATAAAATATTTGTTTGAAATCCAACAGTAGTTTCCTCTGTTAATATTTGAAAATCATTTGAAGAAGTTAAAAATATTAAGATATTTAGAAACCAGAGGAAAGGAATTTTTGTATATTTCAATTTTAGATAATTTCATCAAGAAGAATATGAGAATATTAATTTATTATTCTATGATTATTGAATGTAGAATTATCTTTGAAATATAAGGAGATGAAAAAATCATATGCCCCGATTGTTTGTTCAAAAGTGAATTTGGTGAAGAAAAAAATCATTACATCCAATGAAAAATACAAGAATTTAATTGATTCTCATGGAATATTATATAGTCAAAAAATCAATTAATTCATAAAGGATAAAGAAATTTGTAGTGATGGAACACTATTCTATGGATTATAAAAATAATATACTAAGGCATTAAGAGAGGAAGTTGACCGAAAAATGAAAAAAGAGAAGAAATAAATATTGTAGGATTTACTGACCAAGAAATAACTTCGGTATATTTTATGATAACCAATCATCATTGTTTTTAGTAATAATAAATTTCTTATCACATCATGATTATTATTATTTTTGTAACATACTATGTAATAATGTTCTATGATTATTTTTTACGCTAAAATGATATAGAACTTCCAGGTTATGATTAAAACCGATATATTCATGAAAATATTCTTATAATTTGTTCTATAGCTGGATGAAATCATTCAAGGGATGAAAATGATACTTGATATCATGGATGGGGACTCATAGGACATTGAATCAAATTTTATGATGTATTCTCAAAGAAATTTCATGAGATGAAAATCCAAATTTATATGATTCATTGTATGTTCTTATCTGACGAAATTTGAGTTTATACATGGACTATAAAATAATTATTAATGAGTATTATAAGTTACATAGTTTAATCTATTGATAAAAAATGTGATGATATATGTTCATGGTTATGTATGATAAGTTGGGTGTGGAACAATTAAAATTTCCTTAATGAATGATGCGAGAAAGGACTCATACCTTATGTTATACAATATATGTTGATATTTCAATCGTTTTGATGTAAACAATGAATCAAAAATAAAACCATTACCTTTGTGATCTATAGTTTGGTTTGGATCCTATAAATTCAATGAAATAGACACAGAGAATATATGTTTATACCACCAATAAGAAACCTCCTTGATTGTAGATATCATGATAACATGATTATATTTAATAGTAAGAATTTGTTTGATGTATTATGTCTTGGTGTCATTAAAGCCTTTCTCTACAGGATCCATGGTGTTTTTTCAAGATTCAATCCATGGAATTTTGGTTTCTTCAAGTAATTTCAATGGTAAAAAGACCTAGAGGGACACATAGTAAGTGTATCCATAATATCAGTTAAATAATATAATATTATTTATTATATAAACAAGTTGACTTAATATTATTCCTACATGTGGTTTTATAATTATTAATGTTTTCTTGATGATATATATTTTGTCAGTAGTTATTCTAGAGAATATTATGTGACAAGAATATTTATTTTATATTTATGTTCTATTTAGGTAATATTATATTTAATTATTTTTTGGTGAATAATGTAGTGATATTTATTAATTTAATATATAGTCTTTACTCGATAAGTACTAAATATTATGGAGGAATAGTGGATTTCAATTAATTGTAAGGTGAGAATTAATATACTTTATTATTATTTGAATAAATAAAATTCAATTTAATTCGTAGGTTTTGCGCATGCCAATAAATAATATTATTATTGTTGTTGTTGTTGACATGGGGATATGTGGGTATTATGAAAATAATAAGGGCACATGTGCAATTGATATTTTCTAAACCTAAGAGAATATAAACACCATTATAATATTTTCTTATGAGATCTAATTAATTTTTTGTTGTGAATAATGATATCTAAAAAGAAATCTCTAGAACCAATAGAGATCCCCTATCCAAGAATGATCTTGTAATGACATGTCCCCTGGGGCTTGTGTCGTGACTACCTCAAGCCCGCCTTCCATGGGCCAGGGGCGGGCGACCAGCACTGAAGGCATAATTCCCTAAAACTGGGAAGACATTGCCTTTATAACCTGTAAACACACACAACCATGCACACAGCTGGATACGAACACAAGGTAGGAGGAACAGTAAATAGAGTGAGTACAGTAAGTAAAGGGGGCAGAATACAAGCCCAAATAGAATGTATAAGAAACTGAAAAGTAAAAGTAAACTGGAACAGCTCTTATGAACACCCACCAAGGATCGTACTTGTAGGGTATGTACAGATCTCGAATGGCCATCTATGTGGTATGCCTCGTCTAATGTCCACCTTTGAGCTACCTCTAGTCCTGATACTCTCATCCCCAGTCAGAGTTGTCTGTTGTCTACACCAAACACAACAAGGTGCGGGCATAGCACATGCAGGGGTGAGTACAACGATACTCAGTAGGGATCCTGAGACCCTAAAGGTCTCACAAAATCCACCAAGGATAAACCACATAGCATGTAATCAACTGAAAACCCTACTTAGGTATATGCCCATACATATACCTTAGTTATCAAGTATAACCATATCAATCATGAGGATTCACAGGATCCAAATCAAAAGCCCAAAGCTCAACTCTTTCACAAAGGAAGGAATACCACGGAGGTATGTACCACACAGGTATGCCACACAAAAGAATACCAGCAAGGTATTACCACGAAGGAAAATACTCCACTCATACCAGTTATAACTAAAGTAAATAAGTATAGATGATTAGTTATAACTACTAAATAATCTAACTCAGTTATTAGGAAGACCCATATAGGATCCAAGTACATCATCAGACCCTCACAAGATCCTAGTACGGCTTTAGACCCATACAGGACCCTAGTACATCACCAGACCCACATATGATCCTAGTATGACATGAGACCCACATAGGATCCTAGTACGACATCAGACCCACACATGATCGTAGTACATCGTCATTCCCTCACAGGATCCTAGTACACCATCAGATCCACACAGGATTGTAGTACATCGTCAGACCCACATAGGATCCTAGTATGACATAGGACCCACATAGGATCCTTGTACATCATCATTCCCACAAAGGATCCTAGTACATCATCAATCCCACACAGGATACTAGTACTTTATCAGACCCACACATGATCCTAGAATAGTTCCACACTGATTCCTAGAGAGTATATAAATGGGATCCTCAAATACAGACCCACAAAGGATCCCATTCTCATGTTAGAGCCAACTATAGGGTTCCCGCACTAAGCTTGCTTGTCTCTGGGAGGGTTCTCTTCTAAAGCTATTGGTTAGTAATTCAATCTCCGTGAAATACCATGAATAACTATCACAAATTACCACCATGTAATCAGGTTCTAAATGCAACAGATGGTGCATCAATTGGACGCCCTATCTGTAAGTTATAAACCTATCAGTCCTGAGGGCCCAGTTAGATTCATGCTCGATCCAACCCGACCATACCCCAACTTTATCCAAATCACAAGTGGTGTATACCAAATATACCATCATGCACCAAGATTTATGGTGAAATATATGGTTCATCAAACCGACACCCGGGGCCAAAGTTATGGCCAAAAGAGCGGAAATGGGTTGAAGCTGGTCTGGGTCCGGTCTGACTCGGTCAGACCGACCCGGCCTGCTGTGTCTGGCATGGCCTGTACTGGGTGGCCTAGCCTAGGTTCATGCGGTGGAGATCTGCATGCCCCCCACCTCCACTCACCAAATGGCTTCGTCCGTTCATTCGCCAACAGCATGTGGGTCCCGCAGGTCCTGCTCGGTTCACCTCGGCAAGCCGTAATGGTCGGCCCATTTGCCACCTGGCAGTGCGTCGTGGGATACCCCTCCATGACTAGATGAACACCATACTCCCTCCCTTATCTATTGTGTCACAAGCCATTACCCTAGCTTTTCGGGCGACGCGGACGTGAGCCACTGCCCCGTCGTGCGGCCGGCCTCCGTTGGATGCCACCCTAGCTCCGCCGCGGCCGACAGGCCACAACCCTTCTCCAGCGGCGTAGTTCCTCCGCAGCCATCTTCACGGCCAGTCGTGGTGTAGACCATCATTCCTCATCCCCAGGTGTGATGTTTTTCATCCTCCTTCATCACAAAGAACTCAAAAAGAACCACAAGTTTTGTGGACGGGTCGATCCATGTTCATTTGGCATGTACCCTCCACATTAGAGCGGCAGCAAGTGGCTCAAGGGAGGTGATTCATCATGAGAGGAAAAAATAACAATGATCAATAAAAATCACACCCCTACCTTGGTTATTTTTTGACTATTATGAGGAGTAAAGGAAGGATGTCATTTCATTAATGTTGAATACATCCCACGTTGGACGTGTCGTGTTCTTCGTTAGAGAAGATGGTGCGTTCTTTGTTGGAGAATATTGTGTATTCTTCATTGGGAGAGAATGATACTCCAAAGTGCTCTTTTTCACCAATGATTTTCCCCAAAAAAACAAGTGAGGATCCAACACAAATATTAATTTTATCAATTATTTTTTTTGGCACAAATGGAGTTGGCATAGTTAATTGGCTCAATTAATTTGGCTCAATTAAATTAGAGCATTCAATTAATGGGTAGTTGAGAGGATTCCCCCCCCCCCCATTAAGAAGTGTTTGGGTGGTCCCCACCACCATATATTTAAAAATGAGATTATAAGAAATAAATTAAAAGTGTATTTTATTTTTATTTCCATGAAAAATCAAAAAAACTAACTTTAACCCTCGACCCACAGCGGTCGAGGTGAAGGTCTCTTTAAGAGAATATTGGCACTGTGAGTTCAACAGTGCCCTCAGATTTCAATTTCAATCACCAATTCAAAATTTAAAAAAACCCACTAGTACAATTATGGAATATACCTAAAAAAGTTCATAAATTCATTCCGATCACACTGGGCCTCAGAATCACACGCTGTCAATTTTTGCAGACTCGTAAAAAATACATATATTTACAAAAAAATTACATGGAATTTTCGGGACATTACATGCTCCCCACCATAGGTATTTGTTTCACCGAAAGCCTAATCCCAAAAACTCAAAAAACATGTGGGGGTACTGAGCACGAATCTGAGCCTCTAGCTCTCATGTGCTCTCCTGGAGGTTCCCATGCTTCCAGAAAATGCGTACCATAGGTATCGACCTCCCAAGAAGGACTCGATCCTGTCGATCCGCAATCTCCACTGGAACCTCATTAAACATCCCCCCATCATCGTGGTCCAGCTCGCTATGGTCAATGATGTGTGATGGGTCATGCACGTATCTCCTCAACTGGGATATGTGGAAAACGCCATGCACCACGTGCAACTATGGTGGAAGCGATAAGCGGTAAGAGACCTCACCAACCCAGTTGAGGATCTAAAAAGGTCTGATTAATCTCATAGATATCTTGCCACCCCGGCCAAATCTCCACAAACCTCATTGAGGTGAGACCCATAGAAATACATGGTCATCGTCCTCTAACTCCAGAGGTCTCTATCTCAAATCAACATAAGACTTATTCCTTATCTATGCAGTCTTCATCTGCTCCTGGATAATCTACACCTTCTACGTGGTAGCCCGTACCATCTCTGGTCCCACTAGTGCTGACTCCCCTGGGTTAGTCCAGCATAAAGGCGATTTTCAAGGTCGTCCATACAATGCCTAGAAAGTTGGCATCCCAAGGGGGGAGTGATAGGTGTTTTTGAATGAATAATCCACCAAAGGAATGATATCCTTCAGACTGTGAACGATGTCGAGGATGCAATAATGTAGCATGTCCTCAAGGGTTTAAATAGTTTGCTCAGTCAGGACATTCGTCTAAGGATGGAAGGTGGGTCACAAATGAAGTTGTGTCCCGAAATCCTCCTGAAACACCTTCCATAGCCAGGAATTAAAACGTGCATCCCGTTTGAAGACAATTGTCGAGGGTACTCCATGTTTCCACACAATCTTCTATACATAGATGCATCCCATGATCTCTACTGAACCCTGCTCTCTAATCGGTATGAAGTGGGTCGACTTGGAGAGTCGGTCGACAATCACGCAGATAGAATCATGGACTCTGGTTGTATGTGGATTTCCTATCACAAATTCCATTGATATCTCGTCCAACTTACACTCTAGGACCTATAATGGCAGAACTAGTCATGCTGGTACCAGATGATCTGCCTTCACTAGCTGACATGTGAGGAACATGGAGACAAACTCTACTACTACTTTTTTCATTCCCAACCACTAGTGTTGTCGTCAAAGATCTTGGTACATCTTCACCACTCCAGGATATACCACTAGAGGTATGTATGGAAATAATTCAACACTTCCTCCTGAAGTGACACTGGTACTATGGTAGGCCCTCTGAAAATGATGGTGTGCTCCCCACCATCAGAAAATCCATAAGGTGCATGTCCTGTGAATATCTGAGCATGCCAAGCCTCACAGTCAGTGTCTCCATGATGTGCTTCCCTGGCCTGCTGAAGAAGTGGGGTAGTAACTGTAAGAGACTGAAAAAAATCTGTTTCATCTCGATCCAAAAAGGATATCTTCAAAGCGCCCCCCTGCTCAATCGCCTCACCTAGAATTTGTATACCATATCTTCTGCTAACTGTATTTTCTACTACGTTCCCCTTCCCAAGAGTATAGACTATCTCGATGTAATTTTCTTGGAGTTACTCAAGCCAACGTCTATGTCTCTATTTCAGGTCCTTTTGAGAGAAGATATACCTAAGGCTCTTGTGAACCTAGTAGAATATAAAACACTCACCTATCAAGTAATGTCTCCACATCTACAAGGCAAAGACCACTGCTACTAAATCTAAGTTATTGGTGGCATACTTCTGCTCTTGTTGTCTTAGCTATCGATAACCATGTTCAATCACTGCTCACCCCTACATCATGAAACATCCAAGTATGGTATCTGATGCATCGTATTAGACTACTTACCCTACACCCTCCTCTGGTAGTCTCAAGATGGAGGCACTAGTCAGCCTCTACCTCATCTCCAAAAAACTCTGCTGGCATCTCTCCGAAAAAATGAAGTGATGTCCCTTCTTCGTCAACACTAATAAAGATACTGCATATCTGGAGAAATATGGAACAAATATCCAGTATTATCAGGCCAATCCCAGGGAACTTCGTACCACCGTCACACTCCTGGGTGGCTCCCAAGCAAGTACCACCTCATTCTTCGCTGGATCCATTGCAACTCCAGCCTCTGAGATGATATGACCATGAATGTGAACATATCAAATCTAGAACTGGCACCTAGAGAGTTTACCATAAATATGGTTCTCTTGAAGTGTGTCCAGAATGAAATCCAAATGATAGGCATGATCCCCCTCAATATCTGAGTAGATCAGAATGTCGTCGATAACGACTACTACAAAGGGATTAAGGTATGGTTGAATGATACTGTTAATGAGCCCCATGAACATTGTTGGAGTGTTGGCTACACCAAATGGAATAACCAAGAACTCATAATGGTCGTACCAATATCTGAAATCCATCTTCAGTACATCCCTATCTCGTACTCTGAGCTGGTGATAGCCTGACCTAAGATCTATCTTTGAGAACCACTGTTCCCCCTTCATCTAATCAAAGAAGTCTTCAATCCTCAGAAGTTGGTACATGTTCTTCATGATCACCTCATTAAGGAACCGATTGACAACACAAAGTCTCAATCTCCCATCCGCCTCCTTGGAGAAAAAAATCGAGGATGCCCAAGGTGAAACACTGGGCCGAATAAACCCCAACCCATATAAATCATCCAGCTGTACCCATAGCTCATGAAACTCCACAGGAGCCATCCAATATGCTGGTGTAGATATAGGTGTCGTACAAGGGTACAATTAAATGTAAATTTCCACCTCTCAGTGGGGATATAGAACCATAACATCATCAGGGAAGACATCCATGTACTGGTCCGCCACTATAGGATAGATCGATCTCTCCACATCAACCGCTCTGAGGGTAAGGCTAGAAAACTGATCAGTGATTGGGTGTACTCTCCTCCGGGTAAGTTCATCATGTGCTGTAAAGGATCCCATCTCACTGGTGATGGTAAACCTAGTCCCATCCATGTGGACACACTGCACTTTGTGCCTAATATAGTCAATCTAAGCATGGACCATAGATAACCAGTCCATACCGAAGATAACGTCGTAAGGCCTTGACGCTGCTACTATAATATCCCAACCAAATCTCTCGCCTCTTAGAGTAAGCACACACTACCATCACCAGTGTGTAATCGTCGAATCATCTCACGTAGGAGTCTCTAGCTGTAAGGATTGATCCAATGTCGTCGTCGGAATCTATAAGCTCTGAAAAAGGGTCGTGGTAATAAAATAATGACTGGAGCATATCTCTGTAAGTACTGTAGTTAAGGTAGTGTGGATACATATCGTACCTCGTATCATCTCCAGAGTTCCAAGGTCATAGGCCTCAGCTTCCTGGAGTATAGCTCAGCCCTATACACCTGCTCCATGTGGTTGGGGTGGACCACCTGGTGGTGGTGGTAGTAACATCTAGAATCATTTCCCACCGCCAGCAGCACGTCCAGCTACTCTACCACATCTACCTAATCCCTAAAGACCTCCTCAGTCGAACCTCTATCTCTGCCTGGGTGATCCCATGACCCTCTACTGATCATCTATACGACTGGTCGGGAAATCTCAAGCCATGTGACCCTACTCGCAACATTTGTAACACTGCTTGTTCCTCGAATGACTGGCTCTATCTCGAGTGCCCTGCACAACTGACCCAGAATCCAGTGGTCTTCCTCCTATAGTTCTGGTCTTCTTGGAACTTTGTGACATTGGTATGCTTCCAGATGTAAAAGACTCTGATACATGATGACTGGTGGTGTGTATCGCAGCTGGTGACTACTCAACAAGAAATCTCTCAACTAAGAGGGCTCGCTCTAACACCCCCTCTTCAATTGGGATGATGAGTGAGATCATCAAAGACCTGATCTCCAACCAGAGTCCCTACTCAATGGTCCAAGCCCTGATGAATTGATCCCATACCATATCAGTGGAGTAGCATGAGAGATCGGTGAACCTCACTGAGTACTGATCCACAGTCATGTTTCCCTACTACAGATGAAGAAGCTCCTGTATGCATACTACGTGAAGAGTCACTGGGACAAACTTTGCCCAAACAGGCTCTCGAAGTCTATCCAAAGAAGTGTCACCTCGTCATGAACCTAGAGCATCAGGCTCCACTATCTGCCTGCTGCCTCCTGTAGAATACTGGTAGCAAGGATCACCATGAGCTCGACTAGTGTCCTTAACAGTCAGAAAACTCTCACCACGGCCTCCAGCAAATCCTTAGCCACATATTGGTCCATCTCCCACATGATCCTTGGTGGCATGTGGTGCTAGAGCTTGTGAAATGTGCACAAGAGGCGTGCGACCTCTACAGCTAGGGCTGGTGGCATCGGTGGCCCATTGGATAATGGTATCGTAGGTGCCTTCGCTGGTGTCCCTACTAATAAAGGTCCCTACACCAAGGCCTCATCGCCCAGTGGTCTATAATCACATACTATACATTGAACCCTAGATGACTGTCTGTGTGGAGGCATCCTGAAAAAAAAATATGGTGCCACAGTCTATAAGTTATACCTGGTGAGCTATCTCAAAGAGATCACGACGAAGAAATTTCCAAAAACAAATGCAATCAGTGTTTTCGTCCTCTGAGTCATAAATTAGAAGTCAAGGTCCTGGTGTATGGATACGTCGACCACCTCACCAATACTAGATTCTCTAAACTCATAACTACACTTACTACACTTAAAAATATTGTCGTAAATAGATCAGAGTCCAATGTTATATGGTAGAACCAACTCCATTGATACCAATTTGTCATGACGCTTCCCTCGGGGCCCATTCCATGACTACCCCAAGCCCGCCTTCTATACGCTAGAGGCTGGAGACTAGCACCGAAGGCGTAATTCCCTAAAACTGGGAAGGAATTACCTTTATAACCTATAAACACAAACAACCATGAACACATCTAGATACGAACAAAAGCTAATCTGAATAGTAAATAGAGTACAGTAAGTAAATGGTCCAAAATAAATGCCCAACTAGAAAGTATGAGAAACTGAAATGTACAAGTAAACTGGAACTGCTCTTGTGAACACCTGCCAAGGATCCTACTTGTAGGGTAGTTATATCTCTCAAATTGTCATCTCTGTGGTACGCCTATTCTAATGTCCAAATTTGAGCTACCTCTAGTCATGGTATTCTCGTCCTAAATCAGTGATGACTGTCGTCTGCACCAAACACAACATGGTGTGGGCATAGCACGTGCAAGGATGAGTATAATGAAAATCAATAGGGACCCTGAGACCCATAAGTCCTCACAAAATCCACCGTGGATAAACCACAAAACATGTAATCAACTGACAATCCTACTAAGGTATATTCCCATACATATACCTTAGTTATAAAGTATACCCATCTCAATCATGAGGAAACATAAGGTCCAACTCAAAATCCCAATGCTCAACTATTCCACAAAAGAAGGAATACCATGAAGGTAAGTACCACATAGGTAAGACACATAGAAGAATACCACCAAGGTATTACCACGAAGAAATTGACTCAGCTTATACCGAGGATAACATAAGTACAGAAGTATAGACGATTAGATGTAACTACTGAATCTTCATTCTCTGTTAGGAGGCAGACCCACGTAGGATCCATGTACATCCACAGACCCACATTGGATCGTAGTACATCGTCAGGCACACATTGCATCCTAATTTGGCATCAGACCCACACAAGATCCAAGTACATCATCAGACCCACACAAGATCCTATTTTGGCATCAAACCCACACAAGATCCTTGTACGACGTCAGACCCATAGAAGATCACAGTACATTGTTAGACCCACACATGATCCTAGTACGACATCATACCCACACCAGATCATAGTACATTGTCAGTCCCACATAGGATCCTAGAAAATTATCAGACCCACATAGGATCGTAATACTTAGTCAGACCCACACAGGATCCTAGTACAACATCAGACTCAAATTGGATCGTAGTACATCGTCAGACCCACACAGGATCCTAGTAAAACATCATACCCACACTGGATCATAGTATATCGTCAGACCCACACAAGATCCTAGTACAGCATCATACCCACACAGGATCGTAGTACATCGTCAGACCGACACAAGATCATAGTACGACATCATACCCACATAGAAGAATACCAAAAAGGTATCACCATGAAGGTAAATACCCCATAGGTACGACACATAGAAGAATAAAACAAAGGTATCACCATGCTTCTGCTGCACCGTACCTGTGTGGTAGTAACCTTCATTGTGAAACATTTTTGGTATTCTTTAGAATCCTAGTACGACATCAACCCATAAAGGACCGTAGTACATCGTTAGACCCACAAAGTATCCTAGTATGACATAAAACCCAAACAGGATTATAGTATATCATTAGACCCAGACATGATGCTAGTACGGCATCAGAGTCGCACATGATCGTAGTACACCGTCAAACCCACATAGGATCCTAGTATATCATCAGACCCATGCAAGATCTTACTACATCGTCAGACACACACAGAATCCTAGTATAGCTTCAGACCCACATAGTATTGCAGTGCAATGTCAGACCCACAGAGGGTCCTAGTACGACATCATACCCACACATGATCCTAATACATCATCAGACCCACACAGTATCCTAGTACATCATCAGACCCACATAGCATCCTATTACATCATCAGACCCACACATGATCCTAGTACATAATTAGACCCACACTAGATCCTAGAGTGGTCCCACATGTATTCCTAGAGCGGATCCATTGGGATCCTCAAATATAGACACACGAAGGATCCCTTACTCATGTTACAGCCAGCTATAGTGTTCCCATACTAAGCTTTCCTATATCCAAGAGGGTCTTCTCCTTGATCTGTTGGTTGATACTTCAACTCCCACGATGTCCCAAGAATAAGTATCGTAATGGGCCTCCATGTAATAGGGTTCTCAAAGAAATAGATGGTGCATCAATCAAACGACTGATATATAAGTTAATAGCCTTTTAGTCCCGAGGTCCTGGTTGGATTCGTGCTCGATCCAACCCGACCATACCCAAACATTATAAAACACTCATGTGGTGTATATAAATAGGACCTTCTCTCTCCAATGTTTCTAGAACCGTACATGGTTCGTCAAATGGACTTTTGGTGCTAATTTTATGGCCAAAAGAGCGGAAATGGGTCGAAGTGGGTTAGAGTCTGGTCCGACCCGACCGGACCGACCCGGCTTGACCCGGCCTGGGAAATACTAACCTGTTCGGGTCGACCAGGCCCCCTGGGTTTGGTCTGGCCCACCGGGCCAGCTTGTCCTGGGCACATGTAGGGGGAGTCGTGCGTGCCCCTCCTCCACTCACTGAATGGCTTCGGCCTTTCAGATGCAAGTAGCATGTGGGACCCACAGGTCCCGATTGATTCAACTCAGCTAGCATTAATGGTTGGCCCATTTTCCTCCCATCAGCGCGTCATGCACCGCCCATCTGCAGTCAGACGAACACCGACAACGCTGTCTTCACCTCCACCACACAAGATGCGACCCTTGCTCGACGGGCAGCACAGACGCTCGTCAGTTGATGCAGATGCGCACTACCACCTCGTCGTGTGGCCGACCTCCGCCGTCCACCACCCTTGCTTCGCTGTAGCTGACGGTCCATGACGCATCTCCAGAGGCGCGGTCCCTCTACCGCCGTATTCGCGGTCGGTTGTGGTGCCGACTGCCATTCCTGATCCCCACCAGTGATGGTTTCCGTTCTCCTCCATCGTGAAGAACATAAAAATAACCACAAGATTTGCAGATGGGTGGGGCCATGTTCGTTGGGCCTGTACCCTCTGTGTTAAATCTATAGCAAGAGACACAAGGGAGGTGATTCATTGTATGAGGAAAAATAATGATGATCAATCAAAAAGACCCCCATACCTCAAAGATTTATTAATGTCAATGAGGAGGAAAATATAGACTTCAATTCGTCGCTGTTGAATATGTCCCACCTTGGAGGTGGTGCATTCTAGTTATAGAAGAAGGCACGTTCTTTGTTGGAGAAGATGGTGCGTTCGTCATTGGGAGAGAATAATCCTCCAAAGTGCTCCCTTTCGACAACGATTTCCCCGAACAAAATGAAATGAGGATCCAAGACAAATATTATGTTTATCAATTTAATTTTTTAGCACAAATTGATTTGGCATAATTAATTGCCTCAATTAATTTTTCTCAATTAAATGGTAGGAGTCTATTAATGGGGAGTTGAGAGGTCCCCCCATTAAGAAGGTTTCAGGTGGTCCCCACCAACATTGTTATAAAAAAAGATAATAAAAAATAAAATAACAATTTATATTATTTTATTTTCATAGAAAATCACACAAAAGTAACTTTCACCCTCGACCTACTATGGTCGAGGTGATAGCCTCCTTAAGCGAATATCAGCGTTGTGTGTTCAACGGTGCTGGGCTAGCTAACAGCACCGAAGGCGTAATTCTCTAAAACCGAGAAGGCATTGCCTTTATAACCTGTAAACACAGAAAACCTATCACATTGATGGATATGAACACAAGGTATGATGAAAATGTAAATAGAGTGAGTATAATAAGTAAAGGGAACAGAATACAAGCCTGACTAGAAAGTACAAGACACTAAAAAGTACAAGTAAACTGAAACTTCTCTTATAAATTCCCACAATGGATCCTACCTGTAGTTTAGGTAAAGCACCTGAATGGTCGTCTCTGTGATACGCCTCATCTAATATCCACCTTCGAGCTACCTTCAGTCCTGGTACTCTCGTCCTTAGTCAGTTTTGTTCGTCGTTTGCACCAAACATAATTAGGTGCTGCCATAGCCCGTGAAGGGGTGAGTATAAAGATACTTATTTGGGACCCCAAGACCCTCAAGGTCTCACAAAATCCACCAAGGATAAACCACACAACATGTAATCTACTTAAAACCCTGCTTAGGTATATTCCCATACATATACCTAAGTTATCATGTATACCAATCTAAATCATGGGGAAACACAGGGTCCAAATCAAAATACCAAAGCTCAATTATTCTACACAGGAAGGAATACCACGAAGGTAAGTAACACACATGTACACCACAAAGAAGAATACCACTAAGGTACCCCGAAGGAAAAGACTCATCTCATAGCAGGTATAATGTAAGTACAGAAGTATAGATGATTAGTTGTAACTACTGAATCATATTACTCTGTTAAGAGGAAGACTCACATAGGATGCAAGTACATCAACAGACCCACATAGGATTGTAGTACATCGTCAGACCCACATAGGATCCTAAAACGGCATCAGACCCACACAAGATCATTGGACATCATCAGACCCACACAGGATCCTAGTAGGGCATCAGACCCACACAAGAATGTATTACATCATCAATCCCACACAAGATCCTAGTACGACATTAGACCCACCCAGGATCGTAGTACATCATCAGACCCCCACAAGATCCTAGTATGGCATCATACCCACACAGGATCCTAGTACATCGTCAGAACCACACCGGATCCTAGTATGACGTCAAACCCACACGAGACCATAGTACATCGTCAGACCTACGTAGGATCCTAGTATGACATCGAACCCACACTAGATCCTAGAACAACTTCAGACCCATAGAGGATCCTAGTATGACATCCGACCCACACATGATCCTAGTACATCTTCAGACCCACAAAGGATCCAAGAACATCATCAAACCCACACATGCTCCTAGAAAATCATCAGACCCACACAGGATCCAAGTACATCATCAGAATCACACAAGATCCTAGAGTCGTCCCACATGGATTCCTAGAGAGGATCCATGAGGGATCCTCAAATACAGACACATGAAGGATCCCTTACTCATGTTACAACCAACTATAGGTTGTCGCACAAATATTTCTTGTCTCTGGGATGGTCCACTCCTTAAGCAATTAGTCGATACATCAACAAACATGAAGTCCCACGATGATATATCCCAAAGGACCTCCAAGTAATAGGGGTCTCAACACAATATATGGTGCTTCAATCAGATTTCCGGTCTGTAAGTTATTAGCCTTTTAGACCAGAGGGCCCAGTTGGATTCGAGCTCGATCCAAACCGTACATACCCCAACATTATCCAAATCTCAAGTGGGGTATACTAAAAATAACATCACAGTCCAAGGTTTCTGGTGTCGTAGATAGTTCATTAAATGGATACCTAGTGCCAATGTTTTGTCCAAAAGAGTGGAAATTGGTCGAAGCTGGTCTGGGTCTCGTCGGTCCAGGTCGGGCCTACCCGGCCCACCGGGTCTGGCACGACCCACCGGCGTGGCCCGGCCCACTGGGTCTTGCCTGGTCCACGCTGGGCATCCTGGCCCGGCCTAGGAACATGCGGGGGGGGGGGGATTCGCGCATCCCCTTCCTCCACTCACTAAACAACTTCAGTCGTTTGATCGCCAGCAGCCCGTGGGACCCACGAGTCCCGCTCGATTCAACATGGTCAGCCGTAATGGCTGGCCCCTTTTCCTCCCGGCAGCTCATCCTATGTCGCCCCTCTAAGGTCGGCTGAACTCCAACCACCCTCCCTTCGCCACCGTGGCATAAGCTGTGTCCCTTGCTCATCGGGCACTGTGGACGGGCACAACCACCTCATCTTGCAGTCGACCTCTTCTAGCCGCCACCATTGCTCTGTGGCGGCCAAAGGGTAGAAAACCTTATCTGGTAGCACAAATCTACCACCTCTTTCTTCATGGCTGGACATGGTTCCAGCTGCCATTTTCGAGCACCACCGGTGACGGTTCCCATCCTCCTCCATCGCGAAGAACACAAAACGAACTACAAGATTTTTGGAGGGGTCAGGACATATTCATTTGGCCCGTACCCTCTGAGTTATAGTGGTTGTAAGCCTCTCAAGGTAGGTTATTAAACATGAGATGAAAATTAACTATGTTCAATCTAAAACACACCCATACCTTAGAGATTTTTTGACGTCAATGAGGAGGAAAGGACAGACGTCAGTTCATCATTATTGAAGAAATACCACATTGAATGTGACAGGTTCTTTGTTAGAGAATATGGTGCATTATTTGTTGGATAATATGGTGCATTCTTCGTTAGGAGAGAATGATCCTCAAAAGTGATCCCTTTCGCCAATGATTTCCCCCATGAAAAAAAAATGAGGAGCCAACACAAATGTTAAGTTTATCAATTTATTGTGTTGGAAAAAATTGAGTTGGCATAATTAATTGACTCAATTTAATGGGAGGAATCAATTAATGGGGATTTGAGAGGTTCCCCCCCCCCATTGATAGGTGTTTGGGTGGTCCCCACCAAAATAAATTTAAAAAGGAGATAATAAATATTAAATTAAATGGTTATTTTATTTTTATTTCCACAAAAAATCACAAAAACTAACTTTCATTGCCAACCTACTATGGCCAAGGTGATCATCCTCTTAAGTGTATACTGGCACTACGAGTTAAATAGTGCCCTCGGATTTCAATTTCAAGCACTGATTCAAAAGTTACAAAAACTCGCTCGTACGTTTACTGAATGTATCTAAAAAAAGTTCATATGTTCATTTCGGGCTCACTGGGCTTCAGAATCATGCGCTGTCAATTTTTTGGGACTCATAAAATTCCTATATAATTAATAAAAATTACATGGAATTTCCGGGTCATTAAATTCTCTCCACCTCAAGGATTTGCATCCTCGAAATCCAAAACACAAAACTAGGAAAATAAGTGTGGGTACTGAGCCCGAATCTGAGCTTCTCACTCCCATTTGCTTTCCTGGAGGTTCTTGTGCGGCCAGCAAATGTGCACCAGAGGTATTGATTACCCACGAAGGACCTGCTCCTGTCAATCCTCAGTCTCCACTAGAACTTCCATAAATGTTTCCCCATATTCTATATCCATATCTCCATGGTCGATGATGTGTGATGGGTCATGCACGTATCTCCTCAACTGGGATAAGTGGAAAAATCCATGCACCTTGTGCAACTAAGGTTAAAGAGCTAAGCGGTAAGACACCTCACCAACTCTACTTAGGACCTAAAATGGTCTGATGAATCTCAGAGATAACTTCCCACCCCAGTCATAGACTGGAGGTAAGTAGTTTCGTTCTACTTCTTTGTTACACCCAAATATAAAAAAAACAATAATTTTTTTTGAATGGAATAAATTAAAAGATTTCATCCATATATTCTGAGGAGTATTTTTATACAACCCAAGAGTATAAGACATATAAAAAAAGTTACAAACCATTTATGCTTGTTTAATGTACCCTGACATGGCTCAGAACTAACTTAGATCGTGTGTATTTATTATGCACAGTGAATTTGACTACACACCATGTGCTGATTGGGCTACTATGGTGCACAATCAATCAGATTACACTCCTTGTTACATCCATACATGATGTTCAGTCCTTTGATCATAGAAGTGTTGTGTATCTTAACACTTGAATTACACAACTATTGGCTATTTAGCTCAGACTCTGCACACAATATACCCCATGTACACATTGTATAGTATAATATTTTCATGTCAAGTTTACATGAAGATTCATGATCCATGTACCATGGATAGATGGAAATAATAATACATGATGTGTAGCTATAGTATACATGCTATGTACTTTTACCAAATTACACATAATTAACAAATAATTTATTATATTGTTCAGAAATTATCAATGTGTTTTCCTTGTGATCGTTAATGGGATATTACATTCAATGTTATTGTTTTATATATATAAATTTCTAATAAATATATATGTAATGTTCAGATAATCATATAATGTATAAGTTATAATATAGTTATTACATTATGTTCATTGAATCATAACATGCTACATAAATATCCCATGTCAAGTAAGGCCATTAAGTTGATAGTACACACCAAGAAATTAAATGATAATTCATGTATTCCACATGTCTCATGTGTAAACATTATACGAGTGTAATATGTGTTGGGTTTTTTGGACGGATACTAACCATGTTTCCATAATGGAATATTTTCATGTACACGGTTAATTTTTAAAAAAATATATGTAATTTGTATTAAATTATCTAGACGAGAATATCAAGAAAATTTATATTAGAATTAATATTAATGAATTGATTAATAAAAGATGGTAATTAATTTATTTTATTGAGATTCATCATAAATATGAATTATTATAATTAAATGTCAATTTTATTAGATGTACAATTTGATACATGTATGTTGATGATCACAAGCCTATAATTGACCTTATAATGTGATTAGTTTCTTTTAATTTATGACTACAAACAATTATTTATTTTATATACCTCCTCTAATTATGTATGGGAATGCATGACCATGGATTATATTATAAAAACCCCCAAACTAATCCATTTGTTCCCTCAATTTTATGTGAGTAAAATAATATCTAATTAATAGAGCTCTGAAGTAAGTATAGGCAATTCTGTTTTGAGCCAAGATGAAACCAATCCAAAATAGATAAAAACAAGTGGATAAGTGGAAAGATGAAAAAATAACTATAAAAGGTTTAAGGTGCTTTCCGATAGGTAAACTATTATTTTATCATTTTCCGGATGAACTAACCAATAGTAAATGATTATTATAATTCATCTTTATTATATTATTTATTTCATGTTTCATGGTTATGTGTTCATTGATGTTTTAAATGATTACATGAATTAATCAATTTGCAATAATTAAAGACAAAAATAAAATAAACATTCCTTTGCATAAACATTAAGAAATACAGGGTTAATCAATTATGTAAATCAACATAATATTAAAATGTATGAACTGAAGAAAATAATTATAAACATATGAATAAGAGAAAAAATTATGAATTTATATATATTATGTTGGTATTTCGTTCAACTATATTATTTGAAATTTAACCATAGAAAAATTTTATTGGGAAACCAATGTTTGGGTGATTTAAATTATTGCGGTATTTCGACATAAATTGTGCATTTAATTAACATAGTTCACATTGTGGGATAGATTCCATAGAAGGACTTGGTTTAACAAGGAAGAAAATTTCGAGTAAATCCAATTTATGGAATTTAGAATTGGTGATTCCACTCAATATTCAATGTAATTGTGAGATAATATAGTTGTAATTTTGAATTCCTACTTAAATCCCTTTACATTTGTTATCTACCCAATGATGATGTGTTAACAAGGGGGATATGGATCCTTGTTAATAGAATATCCAGTAGACTGGATATTTTGAAGCCAATGGTGAGGGATAATTTTATTCTTTAAAATAGTGGATGATTAATAATTATAATACTTATTCTTATGACTACATTTTATCAGATAAATTATTAATACTATTCAAATATTATGTGTTGAAACAATAATAAAAACAATATCAAACATATATATGTGATCCATACATGAGAAGGATAACCTTCTACCTCACGAAAATTTCTAAGTGTGTAAAATAAACTAACATATTATCCTATGACATGAATAAAAATAATATGTTCTCAATAAAACTATTCTTTAGGTACCTAGTAAAGAGGGTGGTGAGGAAGAGTTATATCTCTATGATAAACATTTGAATAATTCAACTGATGTTTAATGTTTTATGATATAATTAATGAACAATGATTTTCTAAGGAAACATGTGGACATAGGTGTGTATAGCATAATTCCTCACCTTTAGGATAACTGTAAATAGATGGAATAAAAAGAGAGACATAAAATCTCTAATTTTTTATTTACAAATAATGTTGCAGAGTCTGTGCTAGATGTCTCTCAACTAGTCATTCTTATTTTCTACATTGATATCCTAGACCTCTTCGGGATTAAATTCCCAGATGAGTTTCACATAGATCTCATACTTTCCATACTACACAAGTCTTCCTACAATTTTATTTATAATACATGAGAAATATTGAGTTCTGTGTTTAAAAACTTATTACATTGATTTTCTAATTATACAAGGACAAAGGAAATAAAAAAACAGTCCTTGTTGTGAATATGAAATGGAAGAACATGCCGATGGGGCTGATGAATCATAGCAAGTTTGAATCTCCCAAGCACCATCCTTCCAAGAGGTGGAAGATCCAATGTCCGGGAAATGAAAATGAAATTGTATGTTTTTCATGTGTCATGAAAATCCATTAGAATAGGAACTGCATCCAGAAGCAATGGGAAGCTAATCATTCATTCATTATTGAATGTAATCACTAAATAAATACCCATTGGGTGTTATATAGAGCTTATGGTGCTAACATTTATTACCAGATGAAAGAACCATGTAAATTATGAAATTTTTCTAGAGGAGAGGTAGATTTGAGATATTCTCATAGTGTGAGGATAGATAATCTAGCCCTTTTAGACTACAACAATTAATTTCCAATATGAATGATATTAGTATTAAGAAATTTTTATAGTGTACCAACTATTGAAAAAAAACGTAATTTCGATATTCTTCCTAGATACAAATGGTTTTTTTCTAATTTTAAAATAAATGTTTTTTCATTTATGATGACATCAAATGATATGGTATGGATCATTTAAATAATTTTTATTATATAATAATTTATAAAAAACAAGGATTCAAATTACATACCTGATCATGTTCGAATGAGTCATGTGACATAATACTATAGAATAACCAACTTGTTCATATAAATGATAAGCATTTGACAAATTTATATCAAAATGGTTATGTATACATTTATTATCAGAATCCACATGAACCATTTCATTCTTGATTAAAAGGAAAAATGAACAAATCATCATAATATTGGCATGGTGAAAAGGTCAAATAGATTGTATTATTTATACACACATATGTGTGTGGACCATTCCTAATAGAAGCTAGATGTGTGTATTCTTACATCATAACTATTATAGATAAATTTAGTATATATGTATATGTCTACATAATGTGGTATAAGTTTTAGTTGATTGTGAAATTAAATAAATTCAAGAATGAATAATTGAATCAACTAGAAAAGAATCCAAAGATGAATTGATCAGATCGAGGTGTTGAATATCTCAACCAAGATTTTATTGACATTTATAGGTGTTAGGGATTCAATCTGAACTCACCCCACCATACACAACACTACAGAATGATGTTAGAGGATGGTGGAATTTTAACCTTTTATACATGGTATAGTTAATAATGTGTCATGTATATCTTCCATAATCCTTTTGGGGATATACATTAGGAACTACGACATATAAATTAAATAAAGTACCAACTATAGAGTAAAATTGAATTCCTTTCACTGTATAGAGTAAATGAATCCCTTTTTGTGCATTAAGGTGTATGGGTTGAGAATAATTTATTATGGCCTTATTACAGAATAAACTAGAACCCCAAAGTAGAATGTTTATATTTGTACTGTATCCCATGGAAACAAAGGGATACTTCCTATTAAAACCCTCAAACTAAAATGTAATAATCTCTAGGCAATCCATCATTCTTTAGAGGGTATAAATCCTCAAAAATAGTGTGGGATAAAGGTTGACTTCAGTATTTTTTATTCTTAGGATATATAATTGTTTGTATAAAAAAATATTCCTTAGGTCCTCATGGAATATTTAGTTCCTAAAACATAATTCCTATGTAGTAGCACTAGAGAGGTCAAAGAAACAAAGAGATGTGGATTTCATGTCACAGAATATAGCGAGTCAATGTTGGTTGATAATGATGAAGATACATCCTATAAAGGTATAGTAGTGAGATAAAAATCAATTATTTGGAAGGGAGACATGAATTTTGAAATGGATTCGATGTATCAAAACCTTGTTTGGTTTCTCATCGATATGAAATTTGATGTAAATCCCAAAGTGTGAATAAGGATATTTAATAAAAATATTGACAAGGAAAGAAAGTTAAATACCTTTAAATTAAGGCTATTGTAAAAGGTGTTTAAATATATTCATAGAATTAAATATGATTAACCATTTTATTTTGTTTCCATGTTTAATTCCATCTGAATTATAATTATATAACAACTTACCATAACTATGAAATTTCGTAGATGGATGTAAAAACAACATTCGACAATGGGAACCTAAAAGAAGAAATCTATGTGACAAACCATAATGGGTTTGGGAAACTAGGATATATAATGATTATATGAATGTTGTAGATATCCATTTCATCATGAAAAATGTATCTCCATCATAGAAAATTCAATTTTATGAAGATAAAAACACAATTCATTTTCTTTAAGAATAAATGTTCTCCATTTTTTTAGAATGTGTTTACTTGGAATGCAGTCATTATCATAGTATTATATGTTGATGACATATTACTTATTGATAATGGAATACCTTTATAATAGTCTATTAAGGACCAGTTGAACAAATTTTTCTACCTGAATGACATATGTAGTGAAGCCTATATTCAACAAAATAAGATCAGTTGTGTTATATCTAGGTGGTTTCTTAGACTCTGTGAAAGTACATAAATTGACGAGATACTAAATAAATTTACATGGAGTGATATAATAAGGGATTAATTCTAGTTTAAAATGTCATAAATATTTATAATAATATGTGTTCTCAGACATATCAGATGAACAAGACAATTATTAAGATCTTATATGATTCAGGGTGGATAAATAATGTATTAAATTTATTGTATTATACATTAAAATTTCAATGCATTTAGAATGGTTGGAAGATATCACTCTGATCCATGAGTATAGAATTTGTCTTTTGTTAGGTCTATCCGGATGTATCTGTGATGAACTAAGGATATGTTCCTATTTTATAGAGGATATGAGGAGATATTTATCATGGTTTATACTTATTATATTTCTCGAATAGATCAGAATGATATGATTTCGTAGTTCAGATATGTTTTATTTCTCAATTGAGGATCATAGAGCTAGAAGAGTTAAAAGAGAGAAATTGTGACTGAATATAATGTGTATTTTATGTATTGATAGGATACTGATGAAACTAAGGAATACATTAAGATATGAATATTTCTTCAATAGATTCATGTGAAACCTATAAGTGAAGACCCTATCATATTGTAGTGTGATAATATTGCACCAGTGGATCTTGAAAAAGAGTCATAATTATTCTAATGGAAAAAACATACTAAAAAATTATCATCTATTGATGGATTATTCTCAGAGGCATGATGTTATAGTATGGAGAGTTCCCATAGATGAAAATGTGGTGGACCCTTTTCCTAATTGTCTTTCCCATTAGAATCATCAGTATCATAAGAGAGATATAAGACTAAAGGTTGTTAGTAATTGGATCAATTGAATGTGGGAGTTCGTTGAGGTTGGTTCCCTAGAACCAAATAATGATTTATTTATGATATAGTGTATTAATTTTTTTGAACATTAATTAACCTTGTAACACATATATTTTTTTCCATATAACATAGCATGTGATAATTTCTGAAGAGTAGATATCTCATTGAATGGTTAAACTGTTTCACATTAACGTGATAACCCATATGTACATTGAATGTATAAATAATATATGTTCTATAAGTAGAAGAAATAATTTGAGTGAAAAAAACGATACATAATAGAAGGGGTTTGGACTCATAAGGATTTATGTAACTTTATCATCATGTATGCCCATAGTAATTTCTAGTGTAGGATGAAATGAGAATGATAGACGCTAGTTGGAAATCAAAATTTATATGTGTCATTAGATTTTCAAATTCATGTACATTTGTATTGATCCATATACTTAATGTTTATTATCACATTATCTTATATGTATTTTAATTTTATGTATTGATCAAGACCATGATTAAATATGTTTATACTATGGTAAGTTACATTTGGTTCAACATGAGTAATATTTCATAAATGAATATTGTGATTTGGGGTGTTCCCTTCTACTCTTTAATGATAGTTTATATCATAGGACCTTGAGAGAAAGGATATATGCTAAATAAATCGATGTATGTGGTGTTTGATAAGAAATAATTATTTCTGAAAAGTCAAAGAATGATACATAAAGAAAATAGGTAGATGGTATCATTATGAAATACACTCCATTATAAACATCCTGATAAAGGGATTATATTACATAGCAAGAATATTTATGAGGTTTTATTTGATTGAAAAATTCACTTTATTATATATGGTGTTCTTAGTGTGATACATGATACTATCCATGGACTTTAGGCTGATTCATCTAATGCAACTATGAAAGAGGCCTTGGGGGTCACACACAATGTGTATCCAGAAAATCTGTTAAATAATATATTATTTTTTATTATTTTAACTACATGAATAAATATTATTTCCAAACATGGTTTAATAATTATTCATATTTTTGGACACATTTATTAAATTCATAGTTATTAAAGAGTATACTATGGGATAATAATATAGAAAAAATATGTTGTTTCAATTTAATTAATATGATATTTATTTCTTATTAGGAGAATAAATATGTGATTTTTATTTATTAAAAAGATACTTATTATTCAAGGCCCTATAAATGTTGTGGAGGAATGATCGACCATGTATGTTGTTCTATTTAGAAATATTATATATTGAATAATATCAGAATAAATAATATTTAATTTAATTTAATGGTTTAGTGAATGACTAGAAATAATAATTATAATATTATTATTATAGATTTGAGGATCCACAAGAATTTTATAAATAATAAGAGAACATGTGAAATTATTATTTCCCAACCCTATCTATATATAAACCCAGTTATATTTTTTTAAGTAAAAAATTCAGCTAGTGTTATAGAAAATGTTTTCAAGTGATAATCCTCTAAAATTCTTTGAGATCTCCCTCTAAAATAATGCTCTGAATAATAGATAGAAATCCTCCTCCTCCAACACTCTATCATGTATATAGAGATAGAATACAACCCAACCTTGAAGCGATTCTTAGGGAAGTAAAGTGTAATCAAAATAAGTGTTCATATCAACAATTCTAGAACCCTAATATTAATATGACAAAATTTGGTGGTTCCGGAAACACATATGAATCACCCTTGTTGGAAATACATTCTTAATTCCAACAATGAATCAATGGTACAACATAGAAACATTTTAAGTTCCATCAATAAAGATTTAACATATCGTAATGTAGTTATTTAATTTTATAAATTAATTTTAAATAATATGTGATGATAATGTTCTTTGGTTCACCATTTTTAAATATTTAATTTTTATTGACTCAATTCCATTGGTCATGATGTTTATCATATTGTAAATTTCATATTAATCATCTATCAAGAAAAAATTTTGAGTTGGGCATGACCCATCTTCAACATCCAATATGATTGAAATGTATAAATATTCTATTAAGATCAAGAAATACAAAATTTATAAAGCTATTATAAATGGGGGTAACTATAAAATAATATGTTATTCCTAAATAACCATTGAACATAAAGTCTTATATTCATGAAAAGGGGTAATAAGTCACTTAAAATTCTTCTGAAAATTACTTATCATTATCATCACTTCCTCTAGATTTTAAAAGTATAATTTGGAATGTAAAAAATTTCCATCTATTTGGAATAAAGATAGATGATATTTTTACATCTAATGAAATATACAGTTAATTATTTATCCCCACTTGAATATTTAGTTCATACATATACTATAGAAGCATAATCTCATTCCTTTAATTTTTCAAAATAATTATTCTTCATATGAATATTTTAGCTGAATAACCTTTTCATAATATTCATATGAATGAACTCCATATGGTCAAAAAGAAAATAATGAAAATTGATTGGCATGAAGAACTATTATCAATGAAATGTTTACATTGTCGAAGTACATTCTATTATTCCTAAAGAAAAATAAAAGAAACAACATCAATTTGATTGATTATATGAATATCAATATTTGTATAATATATGATTGTTTTATTCAATGATAATTTATATTAATGATATAAAAAGTAGATGAAGAAAATAATTGATATGGTACTAGGGATAATTGAAAAGGTAAATTTTATGAAACAATAATTGAGACATTAAAAATAATAAATGTAGAAAATATACTCCTTGATTTAGATATTGATGAAAATTTTGACTTGATTATAGTCCTGGGATTCATTGAATCTCAAAAATAAAAGATAAAAAATTTCAATAGATTAATAAAATCCCAGAAAAAGGACATAAATTCTATTAGATATGAATAAAATAATAATCATCATATTTTTGATACTATATGAAAAAAAATCTATTTTTATTGAAGTTGTTATTAATGATTTGGAAGATAAATTTGAATGTTATTTAGAAACTATTGAAGAATTGAATCTGTTCAATGTTTCCTAAAAATCATCATCTTGAAGTGGGAAATGAGAAAATTGATTCATTAAAAGAATTAGTGGCCAAGAAGAATTAGATTTTGAATGCTCCGGAAGAAATATGTCCTTCGATGGTAGGTATGGTCAATGAAATGTTCATTTTACAAGATAGATATCTACATGATCAATGAAAATACAAAAAAAATATGTGGAACATGATTTAAAAATAATAATGATTGATTGATTTTTAAATTTATGCTTTCTTGTATCATTGTAACTTTTTTATTTGAATGTTTTTTTGATATTATCATGATGGTGTTCCTTGATAGTTTTTTTGATAATATTATTAATCTATTTATGTATGATACAAGATGAATTTTTTCACTTTAAAATATTCATAATTATTCTAACAATATTTTATCTTTGATTGTATAATAAGAATCTACATTTTCCCATATATTTAATCGAATTTTTTGCAAGACCTTCTTTTTGAAAACCAATATTTGGGAGAAATACATTAAAATTTAAAATAAAAATAATTTTTTTTAATTTTTTCTATATGGGTAGAACCATTAAAACACTGAATAAATTAAAAATTATTTGAAAGGTGTTAAACAATCTAAAAAATGAAATTAATATATTATGTAAGGATGATATATTGGAAGCATTTCGATTCAGTTTAATTCATCAATTTGTATTTATGTTTTTCAAAAAGGGTGAGATTGTTGAGTTATTTATTCACATTATTGTACTTTTTTGGAAAACTAAGAAACACTTCATTATGTATATTATCTATCTTATTTTTTTGTTTTTTTTTTATATTTTCCAATATTTAAAACCAATTAATGAATTAATGATAGCTTTTCGTTTAACAAATAACAATGGTCTATGATTTGAGAAAATTCGAAGACCAAAGAAATTATGTAATACTGACTATATAATGTTGTTATATAGAACTGGTAAAATGATAAATGATATACCAATTCATTTCAGATGTTCTAAGAATCATTGTAATGGATTTGATTAAACTCATTGATAGATGAAACTTGATTCTAATGTCATCAAAAAATTGTAAATATCCTACTGATATAGTTATTATGATCTCCGAATTTTTGGAATTTTACCATCGAATCTTGTTATAATAATTACTATATATGTAATGGTGACGTCCTGACCCGAGAGCCACTAAACAGTGGCCTGAGCCGGTTGTCCACATGCCATCAAGCGTGACTCCCCATATGCCATAGGGTGCCGACTAGCAGTGAGGGTCTGGTATGTCAGTCTTGGGCAGACTATTCCATATGTTATTATAATAAACACTAGTTGAAGAAAATAAAAATAACTAGTTCTGGATGCGTATAAATAACTATAACAATTCCATGACATATGATTGTCAAAACCATGAAATAAAATACTCAACTTAAAGGTAAAATATGATATGATAATGTAAGTTCCAAGTTTCTATAATGAAACTCAATGTAAATACACCACAACTCCCATATGGGCATCGATCCATGTCTGGTTTTCTCTCCCATGATCCAATCCCAAACAACAACCAATACCTAGGATTTTACCTTATCCTTTCAAGCTACAACAAATTCTTCTTGGGTGTCGATTAGGAGGCCCAAATTGGATGTGAGTACAGCTCAATAGGCCACAACCAAAGGTGCCTATAAAAATTCCAGTCAAATGATAGTGCATGTAGTTTTATTAAACAATAACTAAAATTCATAATTTTAACAATTATCACATTTTCATTTAGTCATTAATCATTATATTAGTTCAAGTTCAAATGATGTTTCCCATTTGAATCATCATTCATAATCATTAATCATTTGGTGTAGGTTATCATGCATATCACCACAAATTTCATTGGAATCGCCATTTATTATTAGCGTTACTCATTTGGTGTAGGACGTTATGCCTAGAACCAGATATCTCATTGAGTATAGGTCATCATGCCTAGCACCCCAATTCTCATTCAGTGTTGGTTTTCATTCCTAGTACCTCATAATTTCATAATTGGGCAACTAATGGGGTGGAATTCCATGTCTAAGTCCCAACATCTTATTTGTCTAGGACACTATGCATAGAACCACAAAATCTCAGTCATTTATTCATTCGTAAATAATAAGAATATTCCACATTAATTATTTATAAATCATCAATTAGTTCAGCATTTCAAATGCCATTAGATAATTTGAAAATTAACTAAGCATGTAACCCATTAATTTATTTATTTATTTATTTATTCAATCATCACGATTCTCTTTCTATAATTTATTATTCTCAATTAAAAAATCATATCAAAACCCAAAAATTCATAATTAATTATCACAATTAATTATATTTGATCGCATCAAGACGCAAAATGAATTCCCCCAATTAATCACCTTAGGTAAAAATTTTGGAACATAATTTTTTCTGAAAATTAATTTTTTTACATAGAAAAACATTATTCCATAATTAATTCCCCCCAATTAATTATATTATTACTACTATTAAATATCTCAAGACAATATCTCAACTCAAAATCAATCTCAAAACCAAATATCAATTTGGGAAAAACTATTCTTTTTCTCCATGATCAATTATCAATTAACCACAAGAAAAATCCCAAGTGAAATCCATTTTCCTCATTACTCCAATTTAGGAATTCAATTATCAATGGAATCTAGAAAATTCATAAACTCATTCTCATATAATAAATATTGACTATGGGATTTTTATTTAGAACACCTACAATGGTTTTTTGACAGAAGATAGCCCAATAGAAATCCCTAAAATCTGAGCAGCACAACATCATCTATCAAGCTCTAAATATAAATACCTAAAATCAAAGTTAATATTAAAGGAGTCAAGATCTTGAAGGTCTATATCTATATTCACAATCCTAGATCTAGATCTCAACCGAGAGGTTTAGATCCATTATAACATAGATTATATTCAATGAAAAATCCTAAAAATGATAATAGAAAGAACAGATGAAGAATTGGGATGAAATAAACTTATTGGGATGAGAGAATATTTTTTTATGAAGGCTTTCAATGTCAAAGAAAGGTGTTATGATTCCCGTAGAATATCTATTGAATGTATTAGAATCACCTAGTATTCATCAAGCCTAATCCAAGGTCGAAATATGGGTGTCCTAGGGGTGGTTTTTGGATGGTTTTAAGAAAGGAATTTCTGATTTAAAATCCCACGTTCTTGGTATCCTGTGCAGAGTCGCATGGTTAGGAAAATCATGTGCCAATAGTGTGGACCCCTTTGTCTATTTTTTCACGGTTTCTATGGTTTGGTTGCATAGTTTTTCAATCCATGCACAAACCGTGAACAACCCATTATAATTTATTTTTCCTTAGAATTTCTCCCAAATTCCCCCAATCCAGTACTCCATGTTTAATGTACATAAATGATTCAAAAATTACCTGAGAATGCACTCGTGGTGATTTCCGAAAAGGTCGAGATCTTACAATCTCCCCAAGTAATAACAACTCATCCTCGAGCAGAACTCCCAAATATCTATAATATTACATGCTAAAAATATAGGTCCAATGATCCCTCATTTCGGCTTCTCATTCCCATGTTTTCTCTTGAACATTTCCATGTTTCCATAACACATAAGCTAACGACATAGTCTTCGTCTGTAACACTTTCTCACTACGGGCCAATACACTTATTAGATATTCATCAAAGGACACATCAGCCTTGAGGTCAACCTCTTCCCCATAAATCACATGTGATTTTTTGGGGTGACACCGATGTAGCTGTGTCACATGGAAAACATAATTCATAGTACTAAATTTTTGTCGAAGTGATAATCGGTACACCACCAGCCCAATTCTCCATGTCACCTCAAACAGTCCCACAAACCTGAGTGCTAACTTTCCCATCCTCTGTATCATATGGTGATCCAATCTAGGAGACACCTGATGTAATACACGATAACCCTCTATAAAATGAAGGGTTCATCTCCGTCTATCAACATATGACTTCTTCCTACTCTGAGCCGTAGCAATACGTTTTCAAATATACTACAAATGATCTAATGACTCCTGAACAAGACTCATTCCCAATAGCTCTAAATCACACGCCTCTAAAAAAGTAGTAGTGATCTAAATTGTCTACCATAATGTGCCACAGTGGTTCCATCTGTATAGTTTCTTGATAACAATTTGTATTGGAAAAATCCACTAAATCCAGCTACTTTTCCCATGAACCACCAATGTCAAGAACATATGCTCATTAAATATCCTCTATCACCTTTATGGAACTCTCTGACTACCCATATTTCTGTGGGTGGAAGGCCATACTTTGTAGAACTTGTGTACCAAGCACATTTTGTAAACCCTACCAGAAGCATGAAGTAAAGCACAAATCACTATATGAAACAGTAGTCAGTGGCACCCCATGCAAATGAACTATCTCTCTCACGTACAGTTCTCCAGACTAATCTACTATAAAGGATTACTTCACAAGAAAGAAGTGTTCATCCTTCATTAGTCAATCCAAAATGACCCAAATATCATCATTTATCCTATGAGTCTTTGGATGTCCTTCCAAAAAATCCATAGTCACGTCATCCCACTTCCAATCTAAAATATATAATGTCTGTAATAGGCCTCTAGGTCTTTGGGGATCTGCATTCACCTATTGATAGATAAAACATCATGTTTTGAACCCTGTTATCTGCATTTTCATGAAAGGACACAAAAACTATTGTCAAAGGTCATTGTACATTTTTGTCACCCCAGGATGTAACGCCCAACTGGAAGCATGAAATTCTCACATGAGTTTCTCTTGCATTCTCATTGGCACAACAACTTGACTTTTCACATAGATGATCTCATCCTCATCTATTCTCCAGTCTGATATTGTCTCCCCACCCTCAAGGATATCTCTCAAGTATAACAAATCCAGATCTTCGTATGGCATGTCCCTAATCTGTATCAAGAGTGTAGACTCCACTGCTACAAAAACCAGATTCATCCTCTTCCAACTCTCATGAACTGCAACATGAATTCCTACCAGTATAGTAATTATATTCCACTCTGCCCTTGACTCATGTACCTACTGAGTCTGAGTTTTTCTGCTCAAGGAATCAACTACACTATTCAACTTCCTATGTATATATTCCATTTCAAAATCAATGGACTGCATTTACCCAAAGCATCTTTGCTTTCGAGGATTCCAGTCATGCTGTGAAATGATATACATCAAGATTTTGTGATCCGTAAAAACAGTAAAATTTTCACCCAAAATATAGTGAGTAAACACTTAAGATCATAATCCACTAATGAAAAATCATGATAAATATGATGTAAATTTTTGAAACGTTCAATGTAATCCATTATGGACATGCTTCCTTGTGTTGGATGTATAAACTACAAAGCCTTATATTGTCTCAGCATGTCTGGATGGAAGTGCTCCAATAACATCTTAAAAAAATACTTACATAATATATTATCAGCCTGTCTAGATCGTACTTGAATGCCCGACCAGCGGTTTTCCAAATCTTGCAGCATATAGGCAGCCAACATGACCCTTTTCTCAGCTAGAGTCTCCAAATTCTCATGTTTCTTCACTATGGATTAAATCTAGAATACATATCCCTCAAGTCCACCCTCTATAGTAAAAATATGATGGTGCTACATTTTGAACTCCATTTTAAACTCATATGTGATTTTCTAAACCCCCCTAGTCTCTCTCCAAGAATTGCATGAAACGAGAAAATTTCGCTTCGAACTTCTCTTCTTCTTCCTCATCTTGCACCAATAGTTCCACAAGCTCTCTGTCTGGATGTTCATTCTGGGCCATACCTTTTGGTATCTCTCTCCACAAGCATAGTGGAGGCATATCTCTACAAATCCCAACACACATCTTAGGTCATATCAGACAACCTTATAAAATTTAATTAAGAGTAGAAACTAACACTACAAATTTCAACACATCCCTTTCCCTTTTTCTTGAAACATGTTAAAAACTGAGGCCTAATCACTACTCCTGACCATATAACTCCAAGGTCTTGGTTAACAAGGGTATATTTATTCTCATTAATTAATCATACCATTAATTGACCACATTATTTCCAATAAATTAATTCAATAATTAATTAATTTTTCATACTCATTTCATCAATTATGGTTCTCATTAGACACATATTTATTCTGATATTGCATTATTAATCCAATCTCACAACAAGGAAAAAAATTCATGTTCAACAACTTACCTATACCCCATTTTTGCGTGAGTGCCTAAAATGATGCATGAACACTCAACTATCATGCCACATTAGGCCAAAAATCAAAATTCAACAATTTTCAAAAAAAATATCACCTCACACCAAAAGTGCATCACCCAAGGTGAAATAATATAAAGCTATAACAACAAGTATAAATCACAAAAATCCTACCGTGAGTACTCATATTTTTTCCCATACATGTGTCTACGACTCCCATGCACGAGCTCATTACCAGGGACCTCAATATGATTTGGAGTCTGTCCGAATCAATATGAGTGATGTCGAAAGGAGTATTGTGGGATATGATTATTCATTCATCACTCTAAAAATATTTCGAAGAAATGGTTATAGTTGTAACCAATTATTATTGTATGACCAACATAGAATTTAATGATGTTCATGATTTCATTTTATAAGAAGATCTTAGGTGAATGGATGTACATAAACATGTTGAAACCTTATTCAATATAGATAGAAGATGAATTTCCATACAATGTTAATGGTGAAGAGAAGATGAAAATATATAGAAAATTGACTAAGCCTAGACCCTTATTCTATCATTATGAGAAAATATGAAATTTGATGATGCATTTTTGGGACAAGAGGGAAATGTATAGAGTGTTTTTCTATGACTGTTCTTTTACTAACAATTCTACCAGTAATGGTTCTGGATGCTGCAATAGACCAATTTAGGATATGGTCAATACATAATGTATTAGGTTTTAAAAAATTAATTAATAATGTACATGATGATATAAATCCTGGAAAAAACCGAATTTGATAAATAAAAAGGTTGAATATTTGTACAATGACTGAGGATATTTACCATGTTAAATTTATTATTATTTTATATATGGAATAAGAATTACCTTTTCATGTAATTTTTTCATTGCTGATATATTTTAAAACTCTATTTATATTGTCATTAATCGGTAGGATCAATGTACATAATCCATCCAGTTGTAATCCACATTTTCTCAAAAACCCTCTAACATTGTCATATAATCACCATTTCTTGTGAAATTGATCCTGATTTCTTGCACCATTTATCATTTATTGTGAATGGAATCTATTTTTTTGATATAACATATTTTAAATTCCCTTCATGTCTTGAGAGGAAGTAGGAGGATATGTGCACTTTTTATTGAGACCATTTTTAAGATATTTATCTATTAGGTTTTCAGAGAACCCGTTCTCCTGTTTATTATGCACAATGAACATCTCACCCAGTAAACAAATGTATCTATATATTTTTAAAGCTACATTCGGGTTGGTAATTAAACATAATCACTTAGATTATCCCATATTCAATTGAAAACCCCATTTATAATAATATAAATATTATTAATATTAATTTCACATGCATAAAATCAATGGATAAATAAATATAATCTGTAATATTATTTAATTAATATTTATTTAAATGATAATTAATATATCATTTTTTAACTCTCCCTTTAAACATGGTCATGTTATCTTCATCATTATTTTCGAAACCTTGAATAATGACTATTTAGTTAATAAATAAATATTAATATGTTATTCTGCAATAAAAAATTAATCTTATAATCACTAAAATATAAAAATTGTTCAATATTCAACTCACATATAATCAATCTATAGTAAATGATTAATGAATATTTAAAATCAACAAAAAATTTATAATTATTAAACCATGTATGGGGATAACATGTATGTAAGATGTTAAATTCATATCTTATTTAACTAAGGTCATAATACACTTAGTATGTGACTACATTGGCCCCTTTCTCAGTGGCATTAGGCAGAACTGTCTAAAGTCAAGGGCTAGCATCAACAAACATACCATGACACCTGACTTAAATGATGTTAAATTCTAAAAGACTAAAAACCACATAAAAATGTACAATTTTTAATATAATTCCTTTATCATGATATATATTTTTATATAAGTTGTTTTCTCATGTCATCAGCCTAAGTGAATAATGATTCTTTCATTTATTTTATAAAAATAAACTTTCCAACAAAATACCTTGTCCATCCTGATAAATTGGTTATTCCATTACTATCAAATGGTCTATGATATTATATTTTATTAAGAAATATAATTTAAAAATCCTCCCTCACATTATTAATTAACACAATATTAGTTATGATGCACCTAAAACATCTTATGTTTCGATAATCATATGTCATGACAACATTCAACATGACATCAATGTACATGATTCATGATTTCAATTAATAATAATATCAACATATATGTACCATTACTTATATCCTATAATAAGATCGTACAATGAAAAATATAACATTTATATTTTTTATAGTTGTTTCATGTTCTCACAATATTATGACCTGATGATTACTAAGGGCATACACCATGGGATTGTGTCTCAATGTCTAATGAGTTTTCATGAACTAACCCAACATGGATTGATTCATGAATCCCCAAGCTCTCCTCTAAATGTCTAGAGGATGGACACTGGCAATGAGTAGGCTATCACAAAAAAGGGAGGCCTTCATCTATACTACATGTAAACATGCATCAAAATACACCTTCATTCAATACTGAATACATATATATATATAAACTATAAAGAACACTAAATGCATGCATATATCTATCCAAAACCAGAGTATAAAAGATGTACAATAAAGAGAAAAGTGTGCACCCACTAATAGAATTCTACAAAATCATGCAACCAAATATGATAGATGGGATCACTCTAAAAAACGTGCAATTACGTTCCATGGGTCAACTTTAATAAAAACCATGGGCTGTCTATATACTATTCTCTTCCTACAAAGGTTAATATTATGACTCCATCGAAGGACCTATGGTATGAACAACAAACAAGACATGTGAATAATTCCCATAAAGGAGTGAGTATAAGAATAATCAGTAGGAACCCCAAAACCCAAACCAAAAAGGAATAAAATAAGTGGCATCAGTTAACATGAACTAGTTAGATGAAACCCAAAAGAGAGAGAAACATCATATCAATACCATCAATTACTAAATAGGAATTTTCATCTCAATTCCCCTGACATGTAGATGAAATAACACATACCACATGGAATCACAGAACATACCCAAATATACCCCCAATAAAATCTCATGTCCTATTTTTCAAAATATAGATCATCTACCCTAAACAACTCTATGATCAATCACAACACTCAAAACAATATCATAAGGTACCGACCTCAAATATTGAAATATTCTTCTATTCGAGGAATGAAAATGGGCCCCATATAGGGGAAAATCGCACAATGAACATAGCCATTCCTAATGGAATCAAAAATTAGATGCAACAAGCTTAGATAACTCATATTAAATGATCCATCCTCACCATACCATATGGGACTCAACCAATATATTTATCTCTATCGAGAAAATGAACTATTGACAAAACCTGACCAACCCTCATGGTACTTAGGTGTATGGGCATTCTTGATGGAAAATTCCATGAAAGAAGTTACCCAAGGAATAAACCAAATCCAACTCCTCAGGTGGTGGATCCCACCAATGGTTCAATGAGGGACACTAAAAACCCCATCTAAAAATAAAAACACAATTAACATTCCTAGTAGATGATCAACAACCACATTGAGTTGGTTATGCCGATTCCATGAACTCATCTTGGGGAAAACCACATGGTTTATTGAAGATGGATGAATCATATATCAATTCTCAGATATAGGGTATTTTCCCAAGGCTCACAAAGAGATCATTCCACTACTTGAACATCCTCTTTTGGATAGATGATCGATGCCTAAGTAAATATTGGTTACAAAAATTCTAAGATCTCATATAGGGAAACATGAAGGGAGCTGATTATTAGGCCATGCCTCTTAGTGTAAACCATTCTCTAAATCTTCTAAGTCGTTCATCTAAGTGGATTGAGACAACTCACATAAAAAATTGGGGATACACCAATTTTGTACATATTCAAAGTAGTTGATGATGGGTCACAATCTTGTGAAGAGGACATGATACTGAAACTGTTATAGAGAAGGGTCCTGAGGGACCCCCTCAACCCTACAAGTGTAAATTCTACCAAGAAGGACTAGAGGTCCTATTCATCTACTCAGGTTGAGGTGTGGATAATCCAAATGAACCTCAAAACATCACCTTCACACCACATCACTTAGGCCTAAACAATGTCCAACATCACATCCAAGGTGGAAAACTACTCAATATAAGAAACTAACTGGCCTGAATTTGAGCTAAGAAGGAGGGGATAGATGGTATAATATCTCAAAAAGATAGTCCATTAGTACACAACATTCAAAGGATCCACATGATGTGTGATCCATCAGGATAACCTAGTCATGTATCCTTTATACATATTTTTCTTCTCATGTATAATATAGGGTGTTTAGAGATAGAACACACTATGTTCCACTTCACCTAGCCCTTGGTCATGTTTCTCCTCCACACAGTCATGTGTTTTACCTATTCTTTGGTATAGTAACCTATGTCCATGTACATTGGTTGTGTTATTTTACAAGGCAGTGTACTACCACATAGTTCCCCGGACGTTTCCCCCAGCCACATAAAAATAATCACTACAAGGTATATATCCCCAATTGCATTGAGTTATTACTCAAAAACATCCTATTCCGTAAATGTGAAGAACACACAATATATATGACTAATTTACACACATTGTTGATGTGAAACACCATTTAAAATTACCTACATTTTCCCTGAAACTCCTTCATTCACCCCCAAACACTCAGATCATCCCTCGTGGGGTCCCTTGCAATAAAATATGGGATCTAAAACATTAAAATGATGCATAAAAATATGGGTCAATATATAATACTAAAAATTCATACATAGTGGGAGAAACATTGAGAACCAAGTGTATAGTGATGATCGAGACATGCTAATTCTCGATATGGAGATGACAAGAAAAAAAACTGGATCCAGCTGCTCCTCCTCACATTGGATTTTCTATCGATTTATGTGAGAGGATGAGGGGTATAGGGGTATTTGACATCCAATGTGTTCATAAAAGGATAAGAGGGAGAGGGGTTATTGATTTAATTTTTATTAAATCAATAACCTCCATTAAACATTGTGGCCCTAACTCGCCTTTAAACCAACACCCATTATCGAAAATGTTTATATCACAACTAGGGAAAAACAACACTATAAAATCAACCATGGTATCAAAAATTTTATATGAGACACTTCTCTCGTGTTATTAAATGTTTAAAAATAAATTATGTATAAAATATAAAATATATTTAATATTTTTATTATCATGCCATGAGACACTTTGGAAATTGGATTCTATTATCGACTCATCACATATCATTGAAAATATTATCATAAATAATACTATATCTTATTGGAAAAAACAAAGGTCACTAAATCCACCCCACCCTAAGGATTTTCTTCCACATATAATGAAAACCTAGACACATGGGAAATGACTTGAGATCTCAAATTATACTCTCATACCAGAATTCTCACCAGAGGTTTCTATGATGTAACAAACAGACACCATGTGGAAGAACAACATAAAAATTTCCACAAGGGTTCCTATTATTCCCACAATTATGCACTTATGGGAACCTAAATGTGTAGTAACACACCATAAAACTCCCACAAGTGCAACATTTCACAACAAGAGGCACATGTTTTATTATCTGTGCTAGATGGGAAACACCAAAATCCAACCACACAGTTTTCCAAAGGTCCTATAAGTACATAACCTCAGCAACACACATCACCAATGGAAGAAAGGGTAATTAAACTATGATATAGTATATCTCCCTAGATTACACAATGATCCATTTATGAGATCCAACTAGAAACATGACCTCTTCATTGAACGCCATGGGAAAACATAATCAGTCGAAAAATACTATAAATTATCCCTAAAAGTCCTCAAATATCTCTGAATGTTCTTTTCTAGTAGTAACATTCTTCCAAGGGAAAGAGACCACAAAAAAACCCCATATCACCACATTAAATGTTCTAACACAGAAAATTTAATGGTTTAAAGTCTACCCACCTCACATGAAATCCAACAAGCATACATCTAATGGATATTCAATAATGTGATACCTTGAATAAAAACCTCAATACCACTAGAAAAAAAAATATCTCCCCACTGGATAACTAATAAGAGTTCCAAACTGTTCACAATTTGAATTACAAGGCCTTACAAGAAAATTGAAAACACATAAAATTGACCTCGAACTCACAGGTCAATGGAATTCATCCACCAAAACTCAATACTATCCACTTTGGGTGGCACTTACTTTCACACATGGTTTTTTATTGTGTATCAAAGAAGAATAATAGTGGGGTATGTTTCCATCCATATTAAAAATTCAAAGCCTGGATGAACCGCACTACAATATCCTCAAGCTTCCTATATACAAGTTGATGCCAAACACACAAGGATACTAATTCACAAAATGGAAATCCTAGATGCTCACACTGGGTCATTCAATGACCTCCAAATACCAATCGTCCTCATGAAAAATATTTGAAAACAATATTCTAATGGGATAATCCATCGCACCTCGATACTACCAATTTAGGTGGCACTAACATGCCCACATTGTTTTATATCACATTGAAAATATGTGACTTGGTGGGAGAAGGATCTATCATCCTTGTCAATTCAAAGAGTCCATGGAAAATAGTGAAACAATTATCCACTAATGTTCTATATATTCCATTAAAAAAACTAGGAAGAACCAAAATTAAATGATTAACAACAAACTATTTCTAAAAATCCTACTATAGAAAGTAGAAAGGAAATGGAAAGTACCTCTATTCATATAGACCATATTGGTCATCACCCTCCAGCACCTGAAACCTCTCATGTCCCTATCCACAATCCCCCTAATCCTAGAATGAACCACCTGGAGGTTGATGTGTAAGAAATATATCAATGTTCCAACCACATCCAACCAGTCCATCTCTATAGTATTATCCATTGATCGGTGACCCTCGCTAAAATGATTTCAACACCCAAGTTAGTCATTTGAAAGAATCTCCCCCAGTAGTATTAAAGGTCAATAAATCTATCGAAAGATGTACCTGTCCATAACATGTATAGAAGCACCTCTTCCACTACTGATCAAAACCTTATTGTGGCTCTTATATCGGGGCATGGTTACAACATTGAAAATTATTGTTCCACTTGTGTTGAACACGTGTTATATATGGGTCCTTTACGACATGGAACATAGGATAACTCTATTTATGAAACATTACATACATGAGAACCCCCCATTCATCATCATTAAACACCAAAAAAACATCCACAACCTATCCTGATCAGCTACATCTACCTGAAACCTCATAGGTTGGTCTATGTTCTACACGATGTGTGGTGGATTAGGAAAATGTAAAACTCAAGGAGAACCCACCTCGTGACTAGTTCCATGTAAGGATACCTCTTAATGCATTGTGTCATACTCCAAACTCATATATTAGAACCTTGAAGGATTTTTTTTTTGGAATCATTCTTAAACAATTTCAAGACACACCATAATTAGAGTATATCTAGAGAGATGACTCAAAAAGGACTCATAAACCAAAAATCAAGTCTTATAGGCTTCATGTACATTTATTTTTCTGTGGCCAGTGTCAAAATGTATCGAATCGAAAGGTATGATATCAGTATATTAGGGAATGGATATTTCAGACACCTACACTAACACTAGAGTCCCTAACCTGAATGATTTTCTAAAAACACAATAAAAATGTCTCTTGGAAACCAATTCCAAGATAAAAACTGTAGTGAAAATGTAGAACCGAATCTGATACTTATCATTCATGACTGATCCCAATGTGGATGAAGCTACGACTCCCCATGACCACCACTAATATTCCATGTGCTAGTGAATAGATCCATGTAAGATATCACACATAAGGTAGGCCTTATCCAATGCAACATGTATGCAAACACCCATACACACCTCCATGGGACAATGTAGAGATATATAAACTGAAAATAAATCTAAATTCATGCATACATATGTCACAAACCACAATACATAAGAATTAGAAGAAATGTAAAATTACACGCCCACAAAAAGAAAAATAAAAATGTATCCAACATAAACAGATAGAATGGATCAATATCAAACAACATCTTATAAACTCTATAGTACGGTATCAATAAAAATCATATCCATTAATGCTAATATTCAGTGCCTACTCTAGACCCTACTAGGACTCTATAGAAGAAAACATGGTCTAGAAAAGGCACACAACATTCAGTTAATTCCCATTCATGGGTGAGTATATGAATACTCAGTAGTTTCCAAAAAAATGAAACAAATGGGAGAAACTGAAGGTAATCAATTAACCCGTGTCACACTAGAAGAAACCCAAATGAGAGAGAAAATCCATATCAAGACAATACTCAACTAAAAATGACTATTCATCTAAAGGCCCATATCATGTCAATTAAATGACACGTACCACATGGAAACCCAAAATATAACCATATATACTCCCAAAAGGCTCCCATATATCATTTTCCCAACAATATACCTTCCACGGTATCCAACTCAATGTTCCATCGCAATGCCTATAATTTTCTCATGAGGTACCGACCTCGAAGACAATTATATTCTCCTACTCTGGGTATGAAAATATACCCCACCAGGGAAAAGCTCACACCATGAGCCTATCATCCCCAAATCGAATTCATAACAAGAAGGGACAAGAATTGACAACTCATAGTAGATGAGCCAACCTCACCGTCCCGAGATGAAACTAAACTATGAAATTTTACTCTATCGGGAAACCAAACTAATGGAACAAACTGACCAACCCTCATGGTACTTATAAAAGAGGTAATTCTTAATGGATAGTGCCACCAAATAATTGACCCAGTGACTAAACCAATACTAACTCCTAAAGTTAGGGATCCAACCCAATGTCCATTGAGGGACACTACAACCCCTAGTTGTACAACAAACATAGATAACTCACCTAGTATATGAACAATTCATATGTATAGTTGGTCATGTAAATTATATGAACTCATCCTAGTGAAAACACCATTCACTATTGTAGAAGGAAGAGTCAGTAATCAATACTCAGATATATCTGTTTCACCTAGGGATCACTGGGGTTCCACCCAATACTAGAAGAACCCTTAGGTAGAGGATCAATGCCTGATTAAATATTGGTCACACCAATTCCAATAACCGTACCAAGGAAATAGAAAGGGCAGATATAATCGCGTCATGCATGTCATGGTGAATCCTTATCAAAATCTACTAAGTCTATCATCAAAAGGGATTGAGAAAATCGTTTTAGAAATTGGGGATACACCTATGCTAGATGAATGAAAATTATCCAATGATGTGTCAGAATGAAATGAAGACGACATGATATAGTATGCCTCATAATGAAATTACAAGGGGGTCTACTCAACCATGTCAATCTAAACATCATAATAAGGACCTGAGGGACTAACACAACCCTTCTAGTTGAAGTTCATATAATCCAAGAAGACCAAAAAAATGACTTCACACAAAATATCATTCTACCAAACAATGACCACCATCTTGTTCTATATAGAAAACTACACTGGAAAAGATAGTGATGTGCATGAATTTATGAAACAAAAGAAGATATTTTGGAGGTAGACAATATCAATAAGATATTAAAGTAGTACACATCATGAAAATGGGCCATAGGTCATGTGAGACTTCCTGATCACCTAGCCATGTATCCTATCTACATGGTTTTCCAAAACATTTAGAAGTACACTATGTGTAGAGATGGTACACACCTTATCCCACTTCACCAAAACGCTTAATTGGGTCTCCCACCCCCGTGAGATCACTAGAAATTTATTTTCTATAAAAACAATCAATAAGTGGAAAAAGAACACCACAAGACCATCATAAATGTGACACAGTGTTCTCATGGTTCCCAAAATCACACACTCAAGGTAATATAAATGTGAATCCATAAACCATCCCGATCCAACCATGTCTACATCATGTGATAGGAGAAAAATGTTTTCTCGGCTGTGACAGGTGGAAGACACAACACTAAAACCACACAATTTACCAGAGGGCCAAGAATAACATCACCTCACCAACCCACACACAAAAAGTGGGATTATGAACATCAGATATAGCATGTTCCACCAGCTAACACTCTGAACCATCAACAAGATCCAACTGAACACAAGACCTCGAAATAAAATGTCAAGGACGACAATAGTCAGTTTACAAATACTACAAGAGAGCATGAACAGACCATAACATGATCTAACTGGTCTATTCTAGCACCAAAAACACCATTGGATTGATATCACCTAATGAACCCATCTATCCATGTGATTGGTGCCAACGCAAAACCTCAAGTAGTTAAGTGTGTCCCCGCATTAATAAAAATCCCTCAACAAGAAATCCACTGAATATCCAATCATGCAAGACCATGGAAAAATCCTCAACACCTCAAGAAAATAGTCTCCTCCACCTAGAGAACAAACATGGGTTGCTATGTCTACACACTCGGTCATACAATACCTTATGAAACTAATGACAACACAAAAAAAACTAATCTCGAACTCACAGGTCAAAACAAATCATCAAACAAACGTCAAAAATATCCTCATTGGGTGGAATTGACTCTCACATAGAGTTTTGTATCATATGTCAAGGACACATCTTGGAGGGTGAAGTGTCCATACTTCCAGTGAATTCAATTCCACGATGAACCACACTATATCCTCCTTGAGCGCCCCACTTATAAGATGAAAAAAACTCAAGAGTAAAAAATTCACAATAATGGACTAACCATGCACTCTCAATGGGTATTCTAGGACTCAAAAAAACCAAAATCCCCCAAAAAATCGATCCAGAAACAAAAATCTAAGTGACTCATCTACTACACCTCGATACTATCCGCTTTGGGGGAATTGACTTACCCACATGGTTAATATCACATCAAAAAACACATCTCGATGGGAGAAAGATCCATATTCCTCATGTATTTGAATAAATTAGGAAATAAATGGATATATGCCTCCATTGATGCCATGCGTATTCCTGAACAAAAAGCACAAGGATGCAACGAAAGGAATAGAGTAACTCCCATTATTGTCTAACAATACTACATCAGAATGTATTAAGGACACATAGTTCATCAATATTCATCTGATGCCTCTTGTTCAAAAACAATGACCACCTAAAGCCAATCAATTATATGTATAGAATCACCTTGATATTGGCCTAGACCATAGAGGAGGGGTGGTGGTGAAAAAAACTTAATGTTCCAACCACCTCATGATGCTTTGGCTCTGATATCTCTTACACTGATCAGTGACATTCCCGGAAACTGATTCCACTACCAAGAATGTTCATCGACCAAAAATCCTTCATCATAATTAACGGTTGAAAAATATCTTGCAATATGTCCCCAAAACGCACAAGTGTAGTAGTGCCTACCCCAATACTGACCAAAACCCTGGTGTGAATCTTAATTCCGGGAATGGGTATGCCTCTATAAAAAATGATGCCTCCTTTATTGCATGCATGCTATCAATGGGACCTGCTACACCTAGACCATAGAAAACATTGACTCTGATGCTTTTAGAATTAGGTTACCCTATTTCATCATCTTCCAAGACCAACAAATCCAACCATGTCTCAGTCTGATAGAATGCATCCACCCAAACCCTTGGAGGTTGGCCAATGCAGTGCTCGATGGGTGATGGATCCAACAGCTCTACAATCGGAGGAGAACCCATATCATGACTACAAACCTATAAGGAGACCTCATCATGCACTAGGTTGTACTCCAAATCTTTTTGTGCGAATATCATAGGATATCATCATGGAATCTTCCAAAAACAATTTAAAGCCAAATTGTGGTTAGAGTATATCCCCAAATATGACTAAATATGGATTGAAAAAAACACAAAACCCAGTCCCATATGATTCAAGTACCTCTTTTCCTACGTATAATTTCCTATTTTACTTATCTGAAAGGTATTTTATTAGAGTCCTATTTAATGTAATAGTTTTCCACCCACAATAAAACCGGGGTCCCTTGCATGATAGTCAAACTCAAAACACCCTAAAACTGTCGCTATGAAACCAAAATCCATTCCCATTACTACAGGCCAAGGATTAAACTTCTATGATAACAGATTATCATGACCTAACCCAATGAGACTCATTCTGTAACTCCGTATGCCTTCCTCCAATATGCCATGGGATGGAGACTTGTGTCAAGTAGGCTGTCACACACATGGGATTATTTAGAATATGATACATGTATGAAAACACTCAGATAAACATCCCTGAAACAGTTCCGAGATATATAAAATGAAAATAAAACTAAATTCATTCATACATCTATCCCAAACTAGAGTATATAAGAATTAAAAAATGTGGGAAAATACACACATGCCAAAAGAAAACTGCAAAATTATCTAACCTGCTTAGATGGAGGGGACCAGTATCAAACACATTGTAGTATGATCTATTGAATGGATATAGTGAAAACCATGGTCAGTCCTGCTACTATGCTCTACCTGTTCTGGGTCCTACTAAAACACCAATGAAGGACCTCTGGTCCGCACAAGACACAACATGCATGGGAAAATCCTATGTAGTGGTGTGTATAAAAAATTTAGTATATTAACCAATACCCAAACATAAAAATGGAGAAACTAATAGGAATCTGTTAATATGACCCACCCAGAGGGAACCCAAATGAGAGAGAAACACCATCTTGAGACCATGCTCAGCTAAACATGACAATTCATATCAACGTCCCTGGCATGTCTATGAAATTACAAATACCACATGGGATCCTTTATTGTAATTAGATATACTCCCAATAGAATCCCAAGTCTCATTTTACAGAACCATATATCATACATGGTAACAGACATGAGGTTACAATACAACACTCGTAATGGTCCCATAACATACAGATCACTAATAAAACAACTGGATCCTTCTCCCGAAAAAACTATAGTCCCCACATAAAAGAATCTCACCCCTTGATCCTAGCCATCATGGATGGAACAAAGAATGATATGGGACAATAATTGACAACTCAATGTCAATTATCCATCTTCACCATCCAGATGCAACTCAAGAGAGATATATCACTCTATCAACAAAATTAACTAGCGACACAACCCAACTAACCCTTGTGGTACTTATCGATGAGGGAATGCTTGATAGAAAACTCCATCGAAGAAGTAAAATAGTGACTAAACCAACTCCAACTCCTCAGGCAGGGGATCCCACCCAAGGTCTGTTGGGGGACACTAAAAACACCAACATGAACAAGGAATAAAAAAAATCTTGTTTTAGAGGATTATCACATGGGTAGAGTTTTTCTTGTTGATTACAATAACAATGCTTGAAGAAATGCAATGGTATATCACAAAATGATGAATTAGATCTCCATACTAAAAGGGAGGGTCTACGCCAAAGTCTCACTAGGGGATCTGTCCACTAATAGAACATCCTCCTAGGTATACGATCGATTCCCCCACAAATATTGGTCAAAAATATTTCAAGAACCCTACTAGGGAATCACGAACGGATGAGATGATAAAATAATAAAGTGTTTTTATAATGATATTTTCGAATTGCAGGATTATCATGAATATGATAATAAAAACATTGACCCTATGGAATAAACTACCAAATCAACACCACATTCGAATTGAAACAATACACTTGTTCTCTTGTGTATCTTCTAGATTGGTTTGAACTCAGTTCCGAACATGAACCACATCAACTCACTTGTGAGCTACATCCATGGAATATGTGTTACTTTCACATAGTTGATTAGAACCATACTGTCGAGAGATTATAAAAATGATTCCATGAAAAAACATGTCATTACATAATCAGAGTATGGGATGAAATACAAGCTATCCAATAAATTTAATAATAAAATTGAATAACAAAGATAATAATTAAATTAATGGAATCTAACACATATATATCTCATTATAGATCATGATCATCCACAAATAAAACATAATATAAATTATAAATTATATAGAATTAAATTAAATTCAATATTTATTATTATTATTAATATGATTGAATCAATTCAATTAATTAATTAATCAACTATTTTATTTTATTTATTACTTAAATACTCTTGGAGTTCCATTTTTAATTAATATTAACTAAAAAATTACATCAACATGGAGTTAATATTATAAATAAACTTCATAACTATCTACAACATTGTATGATATTTAATATGTATTTAACATAGCATGTAACAAACAGAACGTGTCATACATTAAAGGGTGTGTGGTGTTTTAAACTGAATAAACTCGGTATATTTAAGACATGTTTCACATTTAATTTATAAAATGTGTATTTATTTAATGATTGTATTAAATATTATGTATGTATAATTCTGTCCATCCTAATTGTCTTGAGTATATGTGGAGGTTCTACTAGTACTTAAGCGACATCCCCAAGGCACTAACGGTAGGAGATATATACTTAGGGATTCATAAAGAATTGGCGGACAATTTTCCATTTATAAAAGTAATGAAACAAAACTAAAGACACCATATGATGTTTGATAACATTTTATTACAATTAAAAAACCTATCAATGTTCAAAATTCAAAATCAGAACAATAAAAACTTATAGTATTAAGAAAAATATTACATATATAAAAGTACACAGCAAAAGATGAACAAAAAAACAACTGCTCCATGTGATATCTCCAATACCAAATATGATCCATGCACAAAATGAAAAATAATTACCAATGTATCATGAAGAACTTATAATTAAATGTGATACATTTATTTTACCTATGTCTTAGAATATATCATTAGATAAAATCACTAATTTTACAAAACAAGGGGCGTTTCATGAAACTCAGATGGATTCCCCCAAATGACATCCATAGTCATGCAAATAGGATATATCAAGTTATAAAATTTATATAAAACCATTTTTATAAAACCATTTAAATAGTTCAATAATTTGTAACAAGCCTAACACATCCTTACCAAAACATGTTTTCCTAACTATAACATTTCCAAGGAAATAAACCAAACAAGTCATTGAACCATTTCTCCAATTCCATGTTAGCAAAAACCATTTTATTTAACATAACCATACACACTCCACTAATCACGCACACAACTCTACCATCCAAGGGTGTGGTTACCATTTAAATTGGAACGTCAAATCCATACCTCATCCCCTTTTGTGATTTTACTTAATGACCATATTCGAATCATTTTATTTTTGTACTACATAACCACTAACCATCACTAATATAACTCACACTGAACCATTTTTCTCCAAAAAGTGCCAAAAAAAATTCCCATACCATGATATCCAACAAGTGTCAAAACCAAGACAACCATTTATTCCCAAAAATATTTCAATCAAATGTGTCAAAACCATTTAAATACAAAACATTTTTATTGAAAACCAATCCCTAATGTTTTTCTGTAATGAAACCAAACAAACTATTTTAAAATCATCATTCAATAATCCATCAATGATGAAAATTGTACAAAATTATCAAAACTTCCCCATAGTCCACAAATCATTAAAAAATGGGCTTTAAACAATATTTTCACAATAATTTCACAACCAAATTCAAGAAAAAACTCAATTTGAAATCAATAATTCTAGTTCTATCATGAGGAGTTGATAGTGAATCCATCTACCTCAAGGTTATTGGTGAAAATTTTGAATGGAAAGAAATTCTCACTAAACTGTGTCAAAACTCCACTAATCCTCACTAGATCCCTTCCCCTAACATCTATAATTCCAAATATAACTATTATTGGCATAAAAACTTCTAGATATATCTGTGATGATAGTATATCTATGTGACTAATAGAGATAGTAAAGTAGATATATGAAAAACTATGAAATATAACACAAAAGAGACTTACCATGGAAGATCCATCTTTACTACACTATGAAATTAATTCAAAATTAATCCAGAATGACAGGGAGAGGTTCTCTAATCATGGAGAAGTGTAAATCATAAGTGATTTACGTTTTGTTGGAAAATGGAGGATATTGGGTGAATCCTAACCTAAAACCATTTTAAAAAAACCTGTTTTAAAATGTTTAGGGTTAGTCACATAGTTTGGAAGAATGTGTGCTAATTGTGTGCCTCCAAATTTGTTAATTGGAACCTCCCATGGTTAGACCATATGGGTAGAAAAACTGCATGTTAACCAAAGAAAATGGAATTGTATAATGTTTAATGGTTTACCTAGGGTGGACACTAATTTTGGAAAACCATTCACCTTAACCGTGTTCCATCTTAGAGCCCTATTCCTTATTTTCCATGGATTCCTTTGGAAGTTTCATGGTTTTCTATAACAATGCTCAAACTGTGAACCATTAGAAATTACCGAAAACCATACCAAAATCCTTCCAAACTTAGTAAAACATTTCCCATCCACATTATATATATTAAAATCATAAATAAAATTCTATATTAAAAAAACTATTGGTGTTATAGTGTGACTGATAAACATATATGAAATACTGTTATTAATATACATGGTAATTAATTAGGAATTTAATATTCTATAAAATAAATTTCATGATTTTTACACCATCTACACCTCATGTAGATAAATTTAATGCAATGATTTATTTCTTATGGATAATTAATCCACACTGTTCCAAAATAGATTAAGTGTAATCTTCATAGACCGGGAACAATTACATGGGGGTACAATTAGGTTCACATCACGTAACTTGTTCAAAGAAACATGCCTAGGGACTAAATATATTTTTAAAGAATGTATATTAATGAGGTAAATGAATTTTATTTCACAAACACACAATGTGGCCTATATTTCTCATAGACACTAGTCCCACTTGTTGAGTAATAATTACATGACACACTGTTGACTACATGTATTTCACAAATTTAACAATGAATAAACCTATACTAAATGATGTGTATTCCTACTAGACATCTTGTAGTTTGGTATACCATGTTCTATGATTTCTCAATCAACCTAAGATGTGAATTAATATAGTCAATGTCAATTGTATACTGTGCACCAGATTTATGATAGTTCATCCCTGTCTATATTAAAATTGTATATTGAATATACCAACGTGATAAACAAAATTTAGCTTTGTATTCTTTGGAGATGATTATCATCACCTACTAATGGGGTGTTTAGAATTTATTCATGAACATAAAATAGAATTAATAAGGAATTTTTTACATTTAAATGCTTATATTTAATGAATGCATGGACTAAAAATTAAAAACTAACAAAAAATAATATTATCGATCAATGATTAATAAATAATTATAAATTTAAACATTACCACTTTGATTAAACTTGATGATTCTAGACATTTGAAGTGCCAATTGGGCCATGTCCAACTTGGATTTTATTATATCACAAAGAATAAATTTAAATTTACATCAATGTGTACAAAATGGACAATAAATTAAATCTGATAGAGTTAATGAAACAACATAAAAACCAATATAGAGGATCTTTTACATGTTCAGTTTCTAATTATTATATTTATATATTATGAATTACCTTGTATTTTCTTTATTTATTCCTGAATGATGTATTTGACCACTCCAATTGTACAATATTTTCATGGTAGGATATAATGAAGCAATACCTCTAGTGATGATCTGTACATGCTCCAAAACCTAGTAACATTAGCATAGAATAATTTGGTTCTAGAGAAATCATTATTGATCACTATAATTATCCATCATTGATCTCAACATGAATATCTTCATAGATGATGGATCATTTAGATTATCTTGATGTCTTGGGTAGAAGGTGGTAGATTAGTGTGCATAGTCTTGAGAATGTTCTTTTGAGATATCAAATTTACAGTTGAAGATAACCCTCTATTATTCTTATTATGTAGAATTAATTTCCCATCATAGAATGTGATACAATAAAGTATTAATAAATATATGTTAGGTTTGGTAAATTTATATAGGACCTTATAAAAATCATTTTTACATAACGAACCCCATGTCTTATTTTATAAATAAAATTATTACAGACTAAAAAGTCACAAAACACGTGAATAAATAAATATTCATTCAATTAAATGATATTTAATTTATAATTTCCCAAAAAAAACATTAAACTCATTTCTCCTTTTCTCCTCGGTATTTAACAAACCTTAAATAATGATAATGTTTTAATAGATAATTGTAATATATTATTCTCAAATAAATAAATATAATATCTTAACTAAAATATTAAAAAAAATATTTATTAAAAATTTAACCCACATATATTCTCTCTAGATAATTATATGATTTAATATTTGAGATAAAAAAACATAAATAATCATTAATCCCTATAGGGTAATAATGACTACTCAACATGTTGAATTCATATTGAATTTATCTAAGCCTCAGAATACACATTGTGTGTAACCATCAAGGATCCCTTCTTAATGTAATTAGGTGATAACACATAATGAAAAAATTTAGAGTATAGAAAAAAGTAAATAGCTCTATAATAAATGAAGTTAAATCCAAAATGAAAATAACCCCATAAGAATGTATACTATTTAATACAATTATTTTATGAAAAAACTAATAGTCATGAAAGATGTGTAATAGTGTCATCAACATATCATCTTGATGTATATTTCTTTTATATTTTATAAATGAACACAAACATTGAAATACATGTCTATTAAATTAATAATATTTCTCAATTCCCATAAAATGGACTAATATATGAACATCCATTATATAAAAGAATTTTTGAAGTCCTTTCTTACAATATTCATTAATGAAAAGTCAATCCTAAAGCATGGAACATATCTAGACTCAACGAAAACATATGTTGTCAAAATTTTAATCAATAAAAATTACATCACTCGTGATTTTCATTAATAAAAATCTTAATTTCAATGAACCATTATACAAATTTAGAGATAGGATCCCACAATGTAAAATATAAATTTTTTTCATACTAGTATGTGATGTTATCATAATATTATTATTTGATGATTACCTAGTGTATACATAGTGAGAATTATTCTCAAAGTCCAATGTTTTTTTACCACTAAACTATATTATATTTCATCAAATAAAATGATATCTAGTGACTATAAAACATACATGTTCTAGTCATAGAACAAAACTTATATGACCTTTCTATATGGTATGTACCAATAAGACATTACCACATGGATTTATGGTAGAAGAATTATCAACCTTGGATAAGATAAATAAATATCCAATATCATGAATATTTTTTATTAAAATTATCATGTGGTTTGCTTATAGTTAATAATAACTAACTCGTGAGATTGAAAAAATGTTATTTCTATGTGTCAGTAGTTTATTAGGGTTGAGGATTATTGATTGTAGGATTTAATTTCACTCAACATCAAAGAGGGGGAATGAAAAATTATATTAAAAAATATTCGGAATTTTATTTCTTATAGAAGATAAATATCATAAGAGTTTTGGAATGGGTAATTTGAATGATTAAATAGAGAAGAACGTTGTTGGATTTATAAGGGTTGCATCACATACTAGGATTATTAAAGAATTAAATTTTTATAGGTCATATGGATGTTTTGGGTTTCTAAAAAACAGTTATTGAATGAAAATGGTGGTAAAACGAGGTTCCATGTTGGTGGAGAAAGGTGTTAATGAAATAATAAATTATCTGATGGAAAATTCATATGCATAAATGGCTGCTGAAAACCAGCATCTGGATGTTTGAGGTTTTGGAATTTCTATTTTGGGAATTGTCATGGTAAATCCTTGTGATCCTTGGAATCCAATGACTAACATAATTTTATTAACATAGAGTATGAATAATTTGGGAGTTATATAAATAGAAAGTTGAAGAGGTGTCCCTCTAATGTAAGGTATGACACTGAAGACTCAAAAGATAATGTTTCTTAATAAGGATGATTGGGGGATAATTATAGTTCATTATCAAAAGGGTTTACAATACTAGGTTACCTTCACTAATTATATTACATTTAATCTGTGGGATTTCCTTCTCAAGAACAAGTCTAAAATTTTTAGAACCATAATTGGTTGGATAATCATGGTTGAAAACATGTAAATTTTAATGATTATGTGCTTGAGGTATGATAATGTAGGTGAGTATAGAATCTGATAATTTTAGAGGTTTTGTTATAAGAATGAAGTATATTTTATAATTCCATTATCGAACCTCCAAAATAAAATATTATGATAAAGATAGTGAATTAGTTGCTTAGTGAGAGTGCTTTGAGCATGATGTTTAATGTAGGTTTCACAAATGAGTTTTTAGTGAAAGTTGTCAACAATGAAACTATTCAAATGAATATGATTCTAAAAAAAATGTAGTGGAATTAGAATATAGAAGGTCTATTGATAATATTTATAATATATTATTCTCCCCATAATTTCTTGAGACATGTCTCAATCATCCATTTTGATGCCAAAATTGATTTAATCATGAAAGAAGTTCTTAAACAAGTTTTTTTTTACGGTATAGTGATGAAAACAATGTATATTGACTCTTGGGCAGTGGCTTCAAGAAAATAATAACCAGATAAACATTTATATTCAATGGTTATAACATGTGGAATGATGATAACATAGAAAAAGTTTAATTTGATATCAAATAACCAGTTGAACATATAAGAGTTTATTTGAATTAAATACTATAGATTATGTAAAGATCTCATAATACCAATGTTATATAGGATTTATGAAGACTAGATGTATGAAATAGCTCATGGTTTTGATAATCTTGATGAAGTGTTATTTGATATATTTTTATATATAATGATATATCATATGTTGAAATGTGTAGATTTACAAGGATTAGATAATTGATATAATGGATTAGAATTTATCTTCAGCACAAGCTTCTTTTCAAAGTTGGTGATCCTTTGACATTTTAGAATTAAAACATTCTTATTGACTCAGGATAGTGGGACTTAGAATTGATGTATGAGTTGGATTCCATTCATCAAAAAGGAATATAAGATATAAAAAACCTCATGATGGAAAACATAAAGAAAATAATAAATTGATTGACCAATTTAAATATTTTAATGTTTATAGATGAAGAACTAAACCATAAAATGTGAAATGTGAACATGAATTTCCATTATGATAATTTTGAGGGGAAAATATTCATTTTTAAACATGAAATAATAAACAAATTAAAAATAAATATGGTTTGAAATCTCAAATATAGTATCTAAGAAATGATGATAGCACAAAAACAATGGAAGTAAAAGTGTGATTATTTAATTGAACAATGAATGTAATCTAATGAATTTCACATCATTGATGTTATCATATACTGTTTTATTATTGTAGATAAATAATAAATCAATTTTATGTTTATGAAATTAATTTTTATGTTCCATTAATGAAATCTATTAAAGATATTTTGATATATTTGGGGATGGAAAACAATTATTGGGTATGAGAATATAAAGAGTCTAGATGCATGAAAAACCTATGTTGTACAGTTTTATTACATCTATATGATTTTGTAATGTTTCATAATGTATGAATACAAAACTATTCCCACTCCATTGAATGAAAATTTAAATGTTTCTGAAGGAAAACCTATAAGAATAGATGATGATCTTATGTACATGATAAGGGTTCTACATGAAATAATAATTATAATCTTGATATATGCTATATTTTTTTAGTACACTAATTTATTATGTAATGTGAGTTTTTGTTTAGTGTATAGGTAAAAAAGGAATGTAATAGTAGGAAGAGGTAAAGTATATATTCTAATAAATAATTGGTGTAAAGTTTCATTCCTTATTTTTTAAAATGGAAGATCTATTATCATTGTTTATATCAAAAAAATTATAGGATATTTAGACACATTGAAAGTAGAAATGGTTTTCTTTTTAAAAATTTAATTTACAAAATATGTTGGATTTCATAACTACCGATGGTAGTTTCACTATCAACCACAAATGTTTACTATGTTTCTGTATTGAAATCAGAGAAGAAGATGTTCTCAATGAGTGGACTATTGGAGAAACATAAAAGGTACCATGGGAATGAGATGTTGTTTGGTGATAGTTATAGAAAAATCCATATTATGAATAATTTTTTGTTCCAATAAAAAACATATTCATGTGATGTATATCATCAACTAGAAGATTATATAATGTGGAGTGATAGAGATATGGGAGGTAGGAAGAATAAAAAAATGGATAGATAAACTAAAAAGGTTATATTTCAATATTGTTTATGAAAAAATTATAATTATATGGGGATTGTATTAAATGATAAAATAAAGGAATATTGACTAACTATATCTAAAATTCTAAGGATGGAATTGAATAATTAATTCAAAGGACTTTGTGTATAATTGAAAATATTCTTCAAGTATTAGATTATTAGGTTTTCAAGAAATGGTATATTTATATATGTTATATATTTTCTTGGATTTTGATCTTCCAAATTTTTAACCAAGGAACGAGATGATTGTGGGGGTAGTGGTTACATGTTTAAGAGAAAGGACGTGTTTATGACAATTAGAAACTCCTGAGAATGTGTATAAGATGTGATTTATCTTTCCAATAATCATAATTATTATTATATACTAATAACCTAGATTTTATAAACAGTGTATATGAATAATCATAATTATAAATAATATTAATTGAATAATTCATTGTATGTTGGAAATTTTTGTGTTGTGTTTTATCAATAATTGGTGATAGACTTTACCATATAAAGGTTAATTAATAATGATGAGAATGAAGTGTAACAATATCAACTAGTTGTAATTTCTATAAACGTATTTGTGGGATAAATTTTTCATAATCTATTCATAATTACCCTAATCTTCTATAATTAATAAAATTAGTTATGTTTGTCCTCTAGAGTATAACTAAATACCAATAACGTAATGTAATTTTGGTTATCATACCTGGTATCTGAGTTTCCTTTTAATTTTTATCATTAGAGTTTTTTTTATTTCATTCTAATTGTGTTGATTCATTAAATGGATCCTTTTCATGGAATTATAATTCATGGATACATCAATTTCAAACATCACAAACTTTTATGCATTTTCCGCACATTATTTCATAGGTGATATTCTATAATGTGATTCTAGATCATGGTTTCCATTTATAACAAGATGTTGAATATGGAGGGGTATGAATATTTTTTGACATATATTTCACAAATAGAGATTTTGGATATATTTTATGAAGAATTGATATATTTTTAAAGAGTTTTACTTTATGAGGAATCTTGATCTATGAAAAAAACACTTGCTAACATTATATTTTCAATATTTATTCTATACTAATTCTGAGTGATCTACAAGCCAACCTGTCATCGAAACTCTATCATTAAATAGTTAGTGGATAGGTAAAAATTGGGTGTAAACCAAAGTAATAAGAGTGAGTTAATCTAACATACATGTAATAATTATTTTGAATTAGTGATTTTATCTCTTCATCAACTCATCTTTGGGGTACATTCTTTTATGTAGACCTTTTGAATGAACCAATTAAAAAATAAAATCAATAAATTTATTTTTATGTTTTACTTTATGTGTATATTTTATTTATATTAACAATCTATATTTATTATTTCCAGCATGAGGACCCGATCCATTTGAAAAGGGAGAAATTAGGTACCTTAGTTAAACCTACTCCTAGTGTTTTTCCCTCATGGTTGTTACTAGTGTTATCTATATAAAAAATTATTTTAGATAAAATATATCTCATTTTTGATATTTGATATATATAATTTTTCAATATAAATGGAACCACTCCCTTTTATGAATTCCATACATAGAATATTAGTTAGTGATCCTACATAGATGAATATGAATGAAAATGAAAAAAATCTTCTTATATGGATGTAAAGTCATAAATTCCATAATCCAAATCATTATAATATCAAATATAAAAAAGTGATGAGTTTAAAAAATAATAATTTTATTTAGGATAATTTTTCGAATATATATTAATGGAAAAAATATTTTAAGAAGAAAATTTATTGTAAAACACAATAAATTGTATGATTTAGAAATATATTCAAACAAAATTACTAATGGTTTACTCTACTGCATCATTGAGGTTATTGAGTCTATTCACGATCATGGTGAAAAGAGAACGGATAATGAAATTATAATAATAATATTATGGGTATTTTAATTTTTTTATAATGTAATGGTGTTGAAGGTTTGAGAAATAAATTTAGTGGAGATTTCAGTCTGTTACATACAAATTAGTTTGGTTTCCAATTATATGTAATTTTAAACTAACAATTAATATGTGTCTTTCATATAAGGCTATGATATTCAATTATATAGAAAAAAATTACATCGATAAATATGAAGATAGTGAAAAATATTCATGTGTTGAATATTTATCACATTTCAGTAGAATGTTCATGAAAATAAATAAAATATTCAAGGAAAAAATAATACTACTAGATTAATTCAAAGGTAATGAAAATAATATATAACTGAGATGTACAATGTGAATTGTTTGGGATGATGATGATGTCTATCACTGAAAAAATTAGAAATGTAATTTTTTACATAAATGAAATTGAAAATCATAAAATTAATATGGAAATACACTTCAATGAAAGAACATGTTTGGAATAGAGAATGAAAAATTATAATATTTTCTCAAAGACTGATAATAATATATTAAATATATTTTTAAAGATGTTATGATGGAAATATGTATGAAAAAATATAAAAACAATGTGGAAAACCATATAGAAATTCTTATTGACCTTAAGGTCGAGATAAATGATGCACTTTAGGGGTTATATATCCATAGGAAGAAGATATTTAAAATTCATGAACATTAGATTGATTCCTCTTAATATATTGAAAAAATATAAGACAAAATCAATAGGTTTGTGAAGATTGCTAAAAAATACACATCATATGAATCGGAAAAATAATTCACCGATTTCTCATTGAAAAATGAGACAACAATTGTGTGATCAAGATTATTAATACGTATATTTATGATAGTGTAAAGAGGATTGAATCCCTTTAGGTATAAGTTATTTAATTGAATAAAAAATTTATTCATAAATGAACACTTAGAAGTGACAAAAAGAGGCAGCATTTTGGAATGTTTTCTAAATAATAATTTATGGTATGCATTAAAAGATGAGCATGGTGTTTTAAGAAGTTCCATAGTGAACAATGGTCTAATAATAGATAAAAATTGGGAAATATATTTCAAGATGAATTATATAAAATAAAATTCTATTATGAAATTTTAGAAAAATGTTAGGTATAACTCCAAATAATTGAGGGGTTTTTCCAAAAAAATATAATAAGTGTAAACAAATAAGTTTAGAGAAGGTGGAATTTTTTTCTCCTGAATAATGTTCTAATTTTTTTTGGTTATATTGGTTACATAATTACCTATTATGACAATGTAATAAATTATTTAAAAGTAAAATCACCCTTCAATCTAATAAAGGATATTGGTAATTTGTACTCCACCTCAATGAATAAATTTTGTATAAATATATTTATTTATTTATTTATTTATTTATTTATTTGATAATCCAACATTGGAAAAAAAGTATTGTAATTTTACTCAAAAAACGAAACGGCGTAGATTCATTGGATATCTAAGGAGATTGGAAAGGATATCAATGGTCTTAATTAAATTTGGATATTTTCCCCAAATATAATTATAGATGTATTTTACCATTTATTGTTATGAAAATAATTTAATAAGACCCACAAATGTCTCCACACACATAATAATTAAATGGAATGAAAATAAGGAGGAGAATATTGTCTTATCTAAGATTTAAATATTGGTGATGAATAATAGCAATATATAGAATATTCTGTATTTTATAGCGATCTAACTACAGCCATTAAATTTAATGTAAATGATAATAGAATACAAGAAAAATATCTTTATGATAGATAAATGAAACCATGCATAGATAATAAATAATTTAATTGTAAACTAGTTTACCTTTAACTGAAGTTATCATGGTTCCATATTCAACCATGTTCATTTGATTATGATTACATAACTGATAACCTAAATATATTCAACCATCGATTGTATCCATATTCTATTGAATATATTGATGTATTAATGAGATTATTATTCACACTTAAACTTGGTAGAACTTCGTTATTTATATGAGAAAATTTTAATTCGGATTTTTGTTTCATTTAATTTCGGATAATCAAGAATGATTAAGTATATAATGATCATATGATAGATGTCCCCTTTATAAACCCCCCAAGAACCTCCTTGACGGTTCATGCAATTACTCAAGTGTTATAACACCTGATTAAATTAACTGGGTTTAATTGTTCAACACTATGGATTAATTTATCTACTCTCATGCATTATGTCTTATAAAATGACTAGATTAATGATAACCCATGCGGTAAGATAACTTAAATGATAAAACATAAAATTTCACCCCATACAACATATTTTAGTGGTACTATATCAATGCCTTTTGATAAAGGAGGATGTATTCTATGAAAATATTTGATGTGGAATTTATGTTGACTTTTGATATCCCTGAATCATATAAAATTATATAGTGAATTTTATCACATGAAGAAATGATTTAGGGAATATCAGATCAATTATATTATTTAATGTAGGTTTATATCCAACATGCCCAAGAATATAAACATTTTGAAAAATGAACAAATAAGTATGTTTGAAATAGCCTATTTGTATATGACTATGATTTAATGATTAAAGAAAGTTGTTAAACAAGGATTGTTTTGGACTGGATAAAGAACATGAAGTTACTCTATGTTGAGAATCATTGATATAACATCTTAATTTAATGAAAAATTTGTGATCCATGACTCAAATTAACATTCAATAATACATAATGATTCATTAAATGGAAAGATTTAAATTAATTATTTCTATAGTAGAGAATTAATATTTGACTTTTTAGGTGGAAAACAAAGAAAATTACAATTTTCTCATCTTAAAATAGGATAATATATTGTAGCATTGATTATATGGTAAAATTTTAAAAAAAAATGGAAAATCATTAAATAGATAAGGTTTTTATTGATATTATTAATTTTAAAATAGATAATGTAAATATATTTGTTGCTTTCATGTGAGGAAATATAGAATGAAATACTGATTATAAATTGAATAATGGGGCCTCCAACTTAATTTATTTTGTTAAGATAATGATTTTCACTAGATTAAGAATCACTAATAATTAAATGGCCCTCCCTTGGCCATTCAAGCATTTCATTAATCCTATTTAGCACACATAATTTCTGAGCAGTTATCTTCTCCATAATGTTACCTCAATCAACAATTACATACCATAAAATTTTATTTATCATTCTCTGAACTTATGTTTAATTAAGCATCAAAACATTTTAATCTATCATTGGTGGCATGATTTTTTCCACATTATCACTCGCTTTCATTTCAAAAAAATTCATTAAATATTGGGGATTAATAGAGAATGATATCCTTGGGATTAAATACCATCGACACATTGTAATTTGGAACTCAATAAAATATGATTTTTTTACAAAATTGTTCAGCACTCAACAAATAATTAATGAATCCCATTTATCTATTTTTCTGGTGATCTTCCTACATTCACATGTGGCAATATAACCCAACCCTGAACATATGGTTATGTATTATAGGATTACACCATCCCTTTTAAAATCACTCAATTATAAAAATGTTAGAGAACTAGCATATAAAATTTACTTGTTTAGATAAAAGTAAAAAATTTCACTTCTACCCAATTTACCCTCTTATTTATTTCTATATTTATTTCTAGAAAGTATAATATGTATTCTTAAATATTGGGACATTTGGTGGGTAATAGTGTATGAATGGTATATGTTTCATGTATTTGTTGATTATTAATTTTCTCAAAATACGATAAAACAACATCAATAAGTAAACATTCAGGGATTTATAACAAATATAGGAAGTTCTTAGGATATTTTTGGATAAGATAGTGACAAAATTTGATTAAATATTGTTAGATTGTTCTTTATGTTCCCCCAAGAAAGAAAAATATACATTCCCAACACCTTATTGGGGAATATTCATATTGATAGGAAGATATAAATAAAGTTAATGTGGAATAAATGATGTTGATTTCAATATATATGTTTCTATGTGAATTGGATATATCATTGGATAAATTTTTCAATATGACTAAGGAAAAGACCTCTATATATAATGTTGTAGGATCATTTGGTGTCGGTATCACGAATTGTTTAGCAGGTTCAGAAGGAAAAAACATAAGGCAATATTAGAATGAGTGAGTCATAAAGAATCTTGGCCATATCAATAGTGATATGTTCAACCAAATTGGGGATACATTTAATGATGTATAAGATTTATAGGACGTGGTTTTACATTATAGATGTAGGTCATATATCAATTATTATCCTAAACATTTGATTTTGAATGCATTTAAAACACTACATGATGATTTAGGAATCTGAAAGAATAACTTTTATTGGTAAGTTGTTTGAAAATGTGGTGTCGAAACTGATGTAAATGGGAAATCATTCTATGATTATGATGTTTATATCAAGATACAAATAGAGAATTGTCACCTTCAAATTTGGTCTCCAAACTTTTCTTGGAGCATAGGAACAACTTTGAGAGAATAAAAATGAGAATTTGGGACAAAGAAAATGGGGAGTGAAAATTTATTTAGTATAGAAAAATAATTTTACCCATGTTATAGATTTATAATTTAATATTGATCATGCGGATAATTCCTCTAGGGATTCACAAGAGATGACTCTGCTTACTAGGGTTCATCGGTATGTGATGATGAATTTTAGGTGGAATAGTAGTTTTGATTAAGAATAAGGAAGGAAAAATGATGAAATTAATGTGGAATAATTTGTATTGACTATAGGGAATAAAATGAGACTTCATAAAAAATATTACTACAAAAATCTAATGAAAACAACATTCATGGATCCTAGTAAAATAAAAGCTAAGAACATAGATACTAAATCATTTTATGAGACATTGGAGGGCAAACATATATGCTCATATCAACCATAATTCAACTACTATATTAAAATATTATATTAGGAATTTCATAATGCCACTATTGTAGAATAAAATGTGTCTTAATGCATGTAATTATATATGATATCAACAGACATGTAAAAAGTGAAAAAATGGGAAAGAACCCCAAGGGCTCAAAAAAATTAATAATGGTATTTATCACATGATGATGTTATTTTTTAAAACTTTTCCATACTCATTTCATTATTTATGATATAATGGTGGTATATGGGTTCATTACATCTCTTTTTAGTGAAACCCAGTGGAACCATATTGAATAAAGCATGATGATCCTTACATGAAAATACCGTTATGATTCTCCTTGCTCAAACTTTTAGATAATTTTTTTATGGTTGTGATTCATAGTTATAGGATTTAGTTGTTTATGGAAAATTATTTCTTTTTTAGATACATTTTTTTAATTTGATTAATTGATTTATGTGTTCTTATAAAACCCCAAATGTGGGTTATTAGGTTAAAATAAATAAAATGTATGTTATTTTAATTTGAAGTAAAAATACAATTTTTTTTATTATAGAATGATGTGGTTTATAATGTACATGAGAAAAATAAAGTAATTTTTTAAATACATTAAATGGTATTAGAGTTTAGAAGATAATGAGTGAATGAATATGGTCAAAACAATATTATCAACAGATATCTTAGATTAAAATTCCATTAATGTTTTAAATCATTGACTAATAAGGGATATCAAAAGAGGTTTCATAATAAAGAACTCCTCAAAAATTTATTTTTTTCAATGAAAAACTATATATTTAACAACATGGAAATTTCCTTACCCATTAAGAGTGGTATCTCACAAAAATATGGAAATATGTGGTACAAGTAGTGGTTTACACTAAAATTAATGATTTTTAATACATGTATAGTATAGAATTCCATATGATATGTAGAATATATGGATGATGATTCTAAAACAATTTAGTGAATTAGGTAGAAAATTATTATTTCCGTAAAGAAAGGAACAAAAGGTATACATGGTGATACAAATAATTAAAGAGTGCTTATTTGATGCTTAACCTAGATTAAATCCTTTAAATTTTGAAAAAGAGTCTCACCAAGACCATGTAATCCAATAAAGACAATTTTATTAATGAAAAGGTTATAACAAAATATAAACATTCATACATGTATGAAGTTTTTGATGAAGAAAAATATCATAATGAAACTTATAAAGGACCAAAACACATAATAAATGATGATGATTTAGAGGCTAAATCGGAAGGGTGAATAAGTTTTTAAGATAGTTTATTGTTATATCAATTGATGATAATAAGTGCTAAAATTAAAGATCTAAATATCATTAGAGCCATGCTTTGACTAAAAAAAACATTTATAATGAGGAATTCTAGGAAAAATGATTTGATATTAGTAGTTTCTTCATCATCACTTATAAAATTTGTAAACAAATAATGGGTTAATTCCACAAATGAATAATTAAATCAAATATATAAAAATAAAACAAGTAATTATGTGAAGAGGCCAAATAAACACAAAATAAATAGAACAAAGTAGGTGTTAAGGAAATAAATATGATGATTAAAAAAATGTAATCTGAAATAAATAGAGGTTGGTATTTACATTATATGTTAAAATTTATTACATGAATATGAATGAAAATTTTAATCTAGTTGCTAAATCCCCCTATTTTTGGATATTAATATTTAAAGAGGCATAGAATTTTACCTAATAGATGTGAAGAAAAAATTATTGAATGGAGTGAATGAGGAGAATGTATATATTATTAAACTAGTAGAATTTGAAACTGGTGATGATGTAGAGAGGTGTATCATTTAAAGAAGGGGTTTTATGGTTTGAAGCACGGTCCATGTGATTTTATAATGCCACATTCATCATTTTCCCTAATCTAACTATGATATAGCCTTAGTTGTCCACTTATGTTCTGTTAGAGTTCATTATACTAGAAATATGGGATGCAATGAGAGGTTATGTTAGGAACATTATAATAAAGTTATTGAAATCATGATTTCATGAATCCTTTCCCCATTGAATTAGTGGGATTCTATAGGGATGAAAACTATGTAGTGGGATATTAAAGATGATAGAATCAGGAATCATAACACTAGAGGGTGGATATACATGATGTGGGTTTTAGATGATACCTAGACACATAGTATTATATGTGGTAAGAGAGTTGGTTATTAGAATAGATAAATTTTGTAATTCACCAAGGAGATATTTTAATACCATGTGGAACATTTTTCTTAATCTCTATATTACATATATTTAATATTCATCCAAGGAAAAACTTGGGATGGATGAAACTAGAAATATGGTTGTACCACATGGGTAGTTGGAGGTCTTATGATACACATAATTTTAATGGTGTGGACACCATCCTATAATAAGGTTTGCTCCCATTGAACAAATGAGATTCCCTACGCATGAAAACAATGTCTTAGGATGACAATGAAGACAATATTGTGATAGAAAACACATGTGGGTGGTTTAACTCAATGGGGATTAAGGATGATTAACAGATTCAAATTACTATATGGATAATGATGTTCACTATAATGACTCCGGATTTTTTTTATAAAACATTAGAATATTTATGGTATATTTTCTGATAATTGTATAGAGTCGGACGGGAAGTCCCAGGCCTGGAGAGACTCAGTGAAGATATATTATAAATATTAAATATATTATATCAACCATGTTATTTTTATTTATTTAATATAATATCACATGTAATGTGTTCAAGATGATAAATGGGATACCACCATTAAATGTGGAATGCATGATTTACCCAGGGCATGACATAATAATTTTTAGTGTTAGTTGTTAGGTTTAAGAGATTTCATGGGAAGATAAATAAATAAATACATAAAAACATTAATTTCTTATTTATTATATGGACTAGACACAATACTCACTATATAAAATCTATTCAAGGGAACTCTATATGGTTGGATACATAAACCAATAGAATGAGATAATAGAGGGATTTGATGGAGAGTGTTTTGGTGGATGGACACAGAATAATGGATTAATGATTAGAGTACCACAAAGATCATCCAAATTTATGGATCTCTTGGATCTCACCAACAACAATGATGAAAAAATGTTCTTCATCAGTGATTGATCTAAACCTGATTTGTAGAACCTTTTTTTGAATTAATCACCTTTGTAGATTATATATAATCTAACATGAAAAAATTCCATAAAAAATTTAATTTATAGGTAGATATTTATGTATTAAATTTATTTTAATATTAATGGCTCTAATAATTTATAATAATTTCATGTCCTTTATTTTTTACATTTCATTCATCATTCTCATAGAAAAATATTTTGTCCAGTCGAACAATAAAAATGGTTTGTTCCTCATGTTGGTGTTTTAGGGATTTACATCATAATTGCTCACATTACAATCATTTTTGTTTAAATTGGATGGTGGATCAAAAACTATATAATTGATGATCATTGAGAAATCATTATTTTGGAACAACATATCATTAATTTTAGTTTAGTCTCATGATCAATTACTATATTAAAGTGAGTGGTGATGAAATTAGAATACGAAGGGATCAGGGACATATAGTTCATAGTTAAGAATTGCAGTGGTGACGTGGTATGAAAAAAGGAGGATTGTATTTACTTGGGTACCTAGAATCTGGAAAGCAATAATATTCAAGGTCTAATATACTCAGACCTAGGTATTTTTAGTATTGATTTTTGGCAGGATTGGAGGTATCAACTAAACAGCTGAAGCCACATGAAGAATAAGAGTTTCATGGAAATTCCCAACTACATGCCATGTAGTTCAGAGGAACACACACCATATAGTCCCCAAAAAGTGGTGACCATGGTTTATGTGATAAATTCAATACAACATATATTTTTATTTACTAACAAGTCATGTGACCCCTAGAGATCTGATTCAATGTCTATAGAGAGTACACACCCATGAAGCCACGAAGAGTAACAAGCAGTGTGGGGAGCATACAAGATGTGTAATCCATGGAGAATGGATTATTATGTACACACCTAGTATGGAGTGTGAGCTCACATGTTCTGTGTATTAGGTCACTATTCATTTAAATTGTAGAGTACATGTTCCTTGGTATACGACACATGTCGAGTGTTGACCATTCCTCTACACATCATGTGTCATGGAGTATACCACTATGTACTTTGGAAGGTTCTCTAGAATGACCAATATGCACTTTAATAGACTATGTAGATGGTCCTGGGCCAGATTACAGAGTATATACCAGACATTCACTAAGTTACAGTTCAATCTCAACACACCATGTACCCCTAGTGGAAACAATTGCTTTTTGTAGAAATAAATTCCGTCATAGATGAAGATTAATTTTTATTACTATGAATAGTGAGACATGTTGTGTAAACATTTGGACATGACTTTTACATTTCCAAGGAAAATTAGAAACCCTTATATTCTCTATTAAACTTTAGTGTGAGGTTGGCTGGGTTACAATAGACATTTTCAATGTGGGTGAATTCTATCAGTATATCCCTATGAGGATAATGTGAGACATCATCCAAAGATGTGCCTAAATTTACTGAATATGAATTAAGTATATCGTGACTCATATTTTTCATTGCTCATCCTTATGTAGTTTAAAATTTTACTAGGAAAATAACAATCATATAAACACCATTTAGTATTATTTTATTCTTATATGATGGTTTTCAAATAATAAAGGGTTATATAGAATTTATTAATGAACATAAATGAGAATAAAGATGTAAAATTTGAGGTTTCAATGTTCATTTTTAATGAATTCATAAACTACAAATTAAAAACTAACAGAAAAATAATATTATCAATCAATGATTAATAAATAATTATAAATTTTCAAATGACCAAATTGATACCTCTTGATGATTAATGAAACTATAGATGTGCCAAATGGGCCTGGGACAACATTGATTTTATCATGACATAACAAATAATCAAAAAATTGTCTCAAAATTTACATAATTAACATTGAATTAAAACTTATGAAGATAAAAAATGAAAGTCGAAACCAATTTATAGGTTCCTTACCATGTTCATATTTTAATTAATTTATATATGGATTATTAATTTTATTATCTTGTGAATTATTCTTCTTTGAGGTTATAGTTGACCACTCTAATGATAAAACCATTTCATGGTAGGATGCGTGGGTAGAATCCCTCTCGCGATGATATACACATCATACAAAACCTTATAACATCACTATAAAATCATAGGGTGAGAGAACAATCATTCATGATCACAATAATGTTCCATCATTGATTTTGATAAGAATCTCTTCATGGAAGAATGATTAATTAGATTCTATTAATGTTTTGAGTAGAAGGTGGTGGATTAGTGCTCCTGGCCTTGAGAATATTAATTTTATATTTCTTTTCTCTGGTTTAAGATAGCCCTCTCTTATGCCTTTTGTGCACAATGAATCTCTCTCCCTGATAAGTGACATAATCAAGTGTTTATAAATCTAGGATATATTTTTTAATTTCATATAGGCCCCTAGAAAATTCATTATTCCATTAAAAATCCCATTTCTTTGACTATGAATAATAATATTACATGCCTGGAATGCACAAAACATGTGAATAAATAAATTTTCATTTATGTAAATGATATTTAGTATACTATTTATAACAAGACCATTAAACATAGTTCATATATCCTCATTTATATTTACCAAAAAATTTAATAATTATAATTTATTAATTAAATTAATTTCAGTTTATTTTAATCAAATAAATAAAATAAATATTATATTAACTAAAATAGATAATAAATATTTATTATATATTTTACCTACAAATATTATCTTTTGAATAGCTGATTATTTAATATTTTGGTTCAACCAAACATGAATAATTATTAATCCCTGTAGGTTAATAATGTCTATTCAACAAGTTAAACTCTTATATAATATATCTTATTCTTAGATTACATGTAGTGTGTGACCCAATAATCCAATTTCTTAGAGGAATTACATGATACAACCTAACCCCCAAGGTTATTATCAAAAAACATTCCACGACACTCATAATAAATAAAGTTAAATTCCACAATGAATGTAAACACATTGGAATGTAGACTATGTAATATAATTCATTTATCAAAATATCTTTAATCATGAAAATAGCATAATTGTGTCATCAACATATCTACAAGAAGCCCCATTATTTTACTTTCAATAAATGAACTTGTAGACTTAAATCCATTGTTGTAAAATCTATTAGGTAATTCAATTCCCATAAAATAGAATGAGATATCGACATCCATTAAATAATGGAAGTGACCAGTCATTCTATAAAATATTCATTATGAAATATCAAACATGAATCACCCAACAAATCTTGAATCACCACGAAAATATGTTGTCACAGAATTCATCAATAAACAAAACATGATCAATCATGATATGCATTAATAATAATCTTAATGTCTATATACTATTACGCACTTTTGGATATAGTATCATCCAATGAAACATATATAATTTGGTGTTCATACTAGATTTTTATGTTTTCATAATATACATATTTGATGATTACCATGTGCGTATACCATTAAAAGGATTGTCACTATCTAATGAATCTCTACCACAAATATTCCTTATCATTTTAATCTCTACAAATGACATCTTCTAACTATAAAACATTATTCTTATAATAATTTAACAAGACTTATATGAACAATAAGTCTAATAGGTACCCTTAAAAATTATCACAAGGATTTAATATAGAAGAACAATCATCACAGGACATGTTAAATTTATATCCAAGACCATGAAAATTTTTATAATAAAAGGGTAAATATAGTCTGTTCTAGGGTAGAAAATATAACTACTGAGGTGAAAAATATGTCATTTCTAAGTGTCACTAGAATATTGGATTCATGGATTATTGATTCTTGGGTTTCATTTCACACAACATCGATGAGTTGGGGAATGTGGAATTATATTCTAATAAAATCTGAATGGTTCATCTTAAAGATGATAAATCTATCATGATAGTTGGAAGAGGTAAATTGAATGCTTGAATAGATATAAATATTTCAGGATTTTCACGTGAATACACACATATTAGGATTATAAATGAATAAAAATTTAATATGTAATGTGGATGTTCTGTGATTCTACACAACATTAATGGAAGGATCATAGAGAATGAATCATGGTTCCATGGTGGTGGTCAAATGTTTTAATGACAAAATATTTTACCTTATGGGAAATTTTTAATAACCCGAGATTTTATAAGATATATTCTTTTTAATTTCATTCATATCTTCTGTTGTAAGATACACCAAGATTATCTTGCGCTATACGCAACACCGTATTAGCTTGCAGTATACGCAACACTATTCTTAGATTGTGTTACATACAATTTCAATTTCGTTTGATAATAGTCATTATATGAAAAAATGAGTATATATATATATATACTCAATGTATAAATGAAAGAAATGGTTGGATTCTGTTATAACGAAACAACAAAGGAGTCTTTCACTATACGCAACCCCGACTTGGCTTGCATTACACGCAATCTCGACCTTCCTTGATAGCGTGTGTTGTACGCAATACCGGGTTTTACTAAACAAGGATATATTATTATAATATTATTATGAACTAGCCGTTATGAATAGTATTAACTAAATTTTGAATTTTATAACATTATTATTCATCTTACACATTTTCTAGAACATGGTATAAGAACAAAATAAATTTTTCGGGTAAAATAAGTATTTTTAAAAAAAATGCAGTTTTGCCACCTTTTGATGGCGCACCCACATTAAATATAGTTTTTGACATGTTTATAAGTTCAATTTGACAAAATAAAATTTTTCTTTGGATTCAAAAAATAAAAATTTACTTTGGATAAATTTTTCATATTATTCTGGTAACTTTCATATTTTGATGAATAGTAAAAACACGCTATATTTTAATTAAAAACAACTTTTTTCATCGCAATAATTTATATGGTTAAATTATAATATTGAATGGTTTAAAAGTATAAATAGAATATATTTTTACCATTTAATATAATTTATGTCATTAGCATTGATTTTACATTAAATTCGTAGGTTAAATCAATTCAATCTTTTGCAATGTTTTAAAGAAAAACCTATTTTCTTTCGACAACGGGATTAATTTTAATTTAATTTCTGCAACTTTTGTGTATTGAATTTGGAAAAATGGATTCGATATTTGGAATAAGTGGGTCCAAATTATGTTAATAAGCTACTTTTCATTTTTGGGAGTTATGAATAGTAACTACGGTAAATTTTATTTACCATAGTTAAAGGTAAATCGGGTAATTAAGGATAAATATAATATTATAAAATTACCCTAACACGTGCCAAAATTCTATTTGATGGCTAAAGGTAGACCCATATAACCTAAGGGTCGGATTAGATTCATTTTATGGACTTTTGACCATAAAAATAATTTAATTATTATTAAAACCAAAGAAAGTGTAAACATGTCACTCTCTTAAATCTTATAAGTATAATAATTTTAATTTAGTGATAAACATCATAAAACATTGAAAAGGAATATTATCCAGAAATCTAATAAAACTATCTAAATCATGATAATTTATTTATAATTTTTAGGGATTAAATAATTTTCATTAATGGTGATACATTAATGATACAGAAATTATTTATTAAGTGGAAAATAAGTAATATAGTTTTTATTGAAATAATAATACCCATTAAAAGGACCACAAACCTGACAAAAACTTATTGGTAGTGTATATCTACACCTTAATCATCCAATTACCTAATATATAACCGTTTGGAGCCTTATAAAAGTTATTAGGACACTTATATTATTTTATTTTAAATGATACAAAAGTTGTCACCTTCATAATTTAATAAATATAACAATTTAAATATTGTGATTTTAAGATGATAAATTCGAGTAAAAGTATTATTGTGAAAGGTAATATATTTTTCTTCATCATAGGATTTTATTTTTAATTTTATGCAACAAATCAGTATATTAAATATTTATACAAAAATGTTGTAGTAATTATTTTATTAAGAGATAAACCAAATAAATGGTTATAACAATAATAAAATAAATATTATATGAACTATTTAATGTGACCCACTAATTTTATAGATACATATGACCTTTTATGAATCTATTAAAGCTTTTAGTTCGAACATATCTTCTTTATATATTTTATTTAAATTCAAATAAATGAATAGTGTCAAAATTTACACTATTGATATTTTATAAAAATAACATATTATAAAAACATTTAAAAATCACAAAAATATTTAAAATTTATAAATTTAAATTTATATGGTCTATATTGTTATAAAGTAAACAATTACGGAAAATTCACAACAAATAAGTAATTATTTGTTATTTAGAATTTTATTACCACAAATAAACTTAAATAGATTAAATAAGGATAAATCAAAATGATAAGGTTTAAAATAAGAGCCAAACATGTCTAAATTTGATTGGTTGATGAGATTACAACCCTATATCATCTAATATTCAAATATGAGTCGTTTTTGGAGGCATTTATGTGGGGTTAGAGTTATTATAAACTAATATTTTTAAGAATTCCAAAGGTGCCCCTCTCCTCCCTTATAAAAGGGCACCTCCTCCCTCTCTTCCACACACCACTTTGAGCCTTCAAGCTCGGACAACCCCTGCCCAATTATATTCTCCACTTCCCTAGAAACATTATAGAGGTCCTGGTCTTCTTCAAAGACCAATTTTAGTGCCCTAATAGGAGGTCTCAAAGAGGCGCTTCAAAGAAGAGGTAATGTCCGTTACCGATTCTTTCAACTTTATTTCTTCTTCCATTTCTTCTTCTTAGGTTGTTTCATTATGAAGTAATAACATCAGTATCACTAATATACTGATATGTTATTATATGTATGAAACAACCCTATTTCACCATCTATCCATCCTATGGAAAAAGAAATCACCGCGCGTGCGTACGTACAGAATACCGTCTTCACGCCGTGGTGTAATCTATTTTCCACCACCACCATACTTGGATGGGTATAATGGTGTAAATAATAACTATATATGATTATTATAAATTGATATTGATTATGTAATATTATACATACACTCCAATAAAATTCGACGATCATGGGAACGATATCATCACTCGTGCGTATGTACGGAATACCGTCTCCACGACGCGATGAGATTCATTCTCCACATTAACCATTCATGAATGATTATAAAGTATATATAATATGTAATAATGAAATATATGACATAATAATGATACTGTATTTATGTTTATATATATGTATGTAATCTACTTAATTCCATTCAAATCAATAAGAAAACAAAAACAGCGTTCATGCGTACGTACGGCCTACCGTATCCATGAACGGTGTATTTCTTTCCATCTAGTAATCTATTATGTATATGTATATTATGAATATATATTATATATAAATCATGTTTTATATTCTGGAATTAAGTAATCATGATCTATGTAATCATATGAATAATTACAAGTCAAAACACGGACGACAAATGAAACGATTTTACCCAAAACGCTCTTTAACATGGAATTTACAAAAGAACGGGTAATATAAAGTCAGAAGTGAACCATATATGATATCATAACAATTAATATGATTATTTAATAAGTCAATAACATTATCTAAATAATTATACAGGAGGTTCAGACACTTATAAATAAAATCAGACCTAAGGTAAGGGATAATTTTGCAAATCTCATTTTTATCCGAGATTGCATATTCGTAAGTATTTACTGGGGCTACTTCTATCATCCATGTCCATGTTTTATAAAAGTGTTTTCATGTATGTTTAAAGTTATTTTTACCCATTTTTTACATTTACTACATGGTATGTAAGGAATCTTTATTTTTTTTACGTTACGAGGTACTTTTTGACTTTTTTGGCAAAAGTACGAAAAGAATGTTTTTTTAACTTATACGGCACGAATGGATTTCAACGGTTTTATAAAGCCTTATTTTAATGAAGATTCCTATAAAATATTTCATGACTATTTTCAAAAAAATCTCCTTCTTTTAAAATTTCATGACGTTTTGTGAAAAGAAATTGATTTTGAAGAAGAAAGGATATTTTCCTCAAGAATTCATTTCAAGTGTTTTATCAAAACCATTTTCCATCTAAGATGAAATTATTTCATATGTGTATGTTTCAAGTGTAATGTCTCTATGATTTACATGGTTTCACTTTTCTCTTTATGAAATGATATCCATTTCTTCTATATGGATTATGTGATGATGGGATGATGTTTATGAAACCCATTTTATTCTTTGGTTTATTATGAATGATGTATGTTTATTTTGTGGCACAAGTAATAATGATTTCATTATGAGATGGGTGGTACCTATATCTCCCTCCAATGCATTGGGTAAAGATTTATATCTCATGAGATAGACATGGCTTGAATGGAAGGTAAAACCGGTTTAGTAAAACAGGACTGAAACGAGGAGTGAACTCGATTCGAAAAGGGACTTTGTCAACTAAGATGGTCTAGGCAGCAATTCCTTGGATACTATGGAAATCATTACATGTGCTTAATGGATTCCACAATTACATGTTTTATTCCCATGCTATTTTATCATTATTTATGTTCCATTATGATCTATGCCTTATGTACTTCCATGTTTTATGTCGTTGCTCAAGATTTTTAATGTTCATGTTTTTTTTAAGTTCAAATGTATATGGTATGTTTTATTTTATCCATGCTTACCCTTACTGAGCATTTGAGCTCACCCTTTTTATGTTTTCTTTTCCCAGGATATAAAGAAAGGTTTTAGGTAAGAAAAAAAAGCGGAAGATCTTTATGGGAGATGTTAAAGATCTTTCACCACTATTAGAGGATTACGTTCTAAGTTTCCAAAGACACTAAACTATTACGGTCCTTATGTGTCTGTTTTTGTTATGTATTAAGTATTCTGCAAAAGTAATTTAATGTCCATGTACATCAAGCTTCGGGTCTCTACAGTTGGTATCAGAGGAATGGTTTAGTCAACCTTTGGAAACTAGGATGCGAAAATGTTAGTGAGATCCCTAGAGATATTTCTAAGGTATGTCTAGGGAAGTACCTAAGGATAAGAATATGTATAGGATATAGTCCTAGAACTACGGTAACGATCATAGAATTTAACCTAAGATGTTTGATATTGAGGGTGCTCCCCCTTTACTATGTTGTTTTCCCTAGCATGATTTTTGCATCTCACACTATTCTTTTTGGGTTTTAGAAAATGGCTGGAAACCGGAAGATTCATGATAATGGAGGATATGACGGACAATGGAATGATTTTTTTCATGAGAAACAAAATGAAACGGGATCTGGAAGTCCAAACATCGTTATTATGCCTAATCAACAATCTCAGAATATGATCAATAATCTCAACTTTGGTAAGTTTCCCGAATCAGATAATAAGAGAAAGATGGAGTTTCATGATGATCATAGAGGAAAGAAAGTTCAATTTCCCTCATGTAAATCATGTGGGAAGAGGCATCCGGGAGATTGTTTCAAGGAACTGGAAGATGTTTTGGGTGTGGAAAAGAAGGACACAAAGCCAGTAAGTGCAAAGGAAAAGGTTCATTTAACACCATGGACAAGGATAATGGTATTGCTACGACATCAACAATGATTAGATGTTTTAAATATGGAATGTACGGGCATTATGCAAACCAATGCCTTAATGGAAAATCTCATGAAGATAATCAGCATGGTCATATGGGTAGTATTTATGTGGATGATGATGAGGTGACTACAAATGATATATGAGCTGAAAGAAGTGTTGAAGCTCAGTCGGTTGTTTTAGAAGGTAGTGGAATGATTGTATATTTATCGAGAGTTATGTTGTATAGTTAAAGGTACTATGGAATAAAGAATTATCTAAGGATTGTTACACTATTGTTTTTCCTAAAAGTATTTGAAAGTATATGTTGAATGGTACCAGTAACCATGTAATGTTATTCAGATATTTTTGTAAAGTAGACGATATGCGCATAATGAAGGAATAAGAAGATAATGAGATGTTTGATTGTATTCATGAGCTCATGATTGATATAAGGACTAAGTGATATCATGGTTTGAGTATATAGAATTTTGAGGATTTTGGTATGTGGAAAGTGTTAACTTTTAACTGCATTCATGTTTTCACTAAGGTTCAATGGGTATTCATTTTTCAAGAGAATACATGATTAAGTCCTTAGAATGTTTGGAATGTGACCAACAAGACATATCTTATGATATATGGGGATCAACAATGGTATTAAATATCTGGTAATCGTTTTCACTATATTATGAGAGTGGACTATAGTATTATGGATAAGCCTAAAGATTGGAATGGATTATGTTGGACATAAGATATTATTGTTTAAGGATAGAACCTTTTTTCGATATTATTGATTGGATGATATAGTAATGTAGTTTTAGAAAAAGAAAAACCTTCAGGACGGGCGACATCCCATCGCGTCGGACAAGGCTGTGGGAATCGAACCCACAACTGAAGTGCGACTGGCCTTTATCGCCTACCACTGGCCTATAGGAAGTCCCTGATTAGTAGAAACTAGTTTTATTTTATTAAGCGGTATGATATATGAAGTATAAGTTCATTTTTGGAACCATATACGATTAATCTAACCATAAGATGGACTTATAACTTTTGCTAACCTTTTGTTTGAAAGAGATGGAATGACCCATCATTCTATCACATTATCTGCTAACACATCACGAATAACAAATTCAACTTCATTTCTTTAAGTTATGAAGTGGAAATTGTTCAATTCACAAACAACAGTGATATTATACCAAAATCAAGCAAGTATTTCTTCTAATTCAAAATTTTCAACTTTAGGGAAATGATATTGAAAATCAAAAATGTTGTCCTAGTGCTATTATATCTGATGAATCAGGTGGTAACTTAGATCATCACAAATTTATGGCTTAGTGATTGATGGCTTTTTCATAGCCATGTTCTCTACCACTCTCCATCAGAACTTGATGGTTAGATTTTTCTTCCATATCCATATTTTCACCTATGTTCTCCTATATGGAATCCCAGTGATTAGTTTATCTGGGTAACCGTTACATTTCATACTTTAGTTTTTAAATATAAGTTTTGGTATTCCTTTTTACGATGTGGGTTTCAAAAAAGAAACTTTCAAGTAGAAAAACCATTTATAACCCTGACGAATTTCGAGGGCGAAATTCATTTTAAGGGGGGTAGAATGTAAAAACCCGAGATTTTATAAGATATATTATTTTTAATTTCATTCATATCTTCTGTTGTAAGATACACCAAGATTATCTTGCACTATACGCAACATCGTATTAGCTTGCAGTATACACAACACTATTCTTAGATTGTGTTACACACAATTTCAAGTTCGTTTGATAATAGTCATTCTATGCAACATTGAGTATATATATATATACTCAATGTATAAATGAAAAAATGGTTGGATTCTATTATAACGAAACAACAAAGGAGTCTTTCACTATACGTAACCCTGACTTTTCTTGCATTACACGCAATCGCGACCTTCCTCGATAGTGTGTGTTGTACGCAATACCGGGTTTTACTAAACAAGGATATATTATTATAATATTATTATGAACTAGCCGTTATGAATAGTATTAACTAAATTTTGAATTTTATAACATTATTATTCATCTTACACATTTTCTATAACATGGTATAAGAACAAAATAAATTTTTCGGGTAAAATGAGTATTTTTTTTAAAAATGCAGTTTTGTCGCCTTTTGATGGCACACCAACTTTAAATATAGTTTTTGACATTTTTATAAGTTAAATTTGACAAAATAAAATTATTCTTTGTAATCAAGAAATAAAAATTTTCTTTGGATAAATTTTTCATATTATTCTGGTAACTTTCATATTTTGATGAATAGTAAAAACACGCTATATTTTAATTAAAAACAACTTTTTTCATCGCAATAATTTATATGGTAAAATTATAATATTTAATGGTTTTAAAGTATAAATAGAATATATTTTTACCATTTAATATAATTTATGTCATTAGAATTGATTTTACATTAAATTTGTAGGTTAAATCAATTCAATCTTTTGCAATATTTTAAAGAAAAACCCGTTTTCTTTCGACAAAGTGATTAATTTTAATTTAATTTCTGATACTTTTGTGTATTGAATTTGGAAAAATTAATTCCATATTTGGAATCAGTGGGTCCAAATTATTCTAATAAGCTACTTTTCATTTTTGGGAGTTATGAATAGTAACTACGGTAAATTTTATTTACCATAGTTAAAGGTAAATCGGGTAATTAAGGCTAAATATAATATTATAAAATTACCCTAACACCTTCCAAAATTCTATTGAATGGCTAAAGGTAGACCCATATAACCTAAGGGTCGGATTAGATTCATTTTATGGACTTTTGACCATAAAAATAATTTAATTATTATTAAAACCAAAGAAAGTGACAACATGTCACTCTCTTAAATCTTATAAGTATAATAATTTTAATTTATTGATAAACATCATAAAACTTTGAACAGGAATAGTCTCCATAAATATAATAAAATTATCTACATCGTGATAATTTATTTAGAATTTTTAGGGATTAAATAATTGTCATTAATGGTGATACATTAATGATACAGAAATTATTTATTAAGTGGAAAATAAGTAATATAGTTTTTATTGAAATAATAATACCCATTAAAAGGACCAAAAACCTAACCAAAACTTATTGGTAGTGTATATATACACCTTAATCATCCAATGACCTAATATATAATTGTTTTGAGCCTTATAAAATTGATTATGACACTTATATTATTTTATTTTGAATGATGCCAAAGTTGTCACCTTCATAATTTAATAAATATAAAAATTTAAATATTGTGATTTTAAGATGATAAATTATAGTAAAAGTATTATTGTGAAATTTAATAGATTTATATTCATCATACGATTTTATTTTTAATTTTTATGCAACAAATCAGTATATTAAATAATTATACAAAAATGTTGTAGTAATTATTTTATTAAGAGATAAACCAAATAAATGGTTATAACAATAATAAAATAAATATTATATGAACTATTTAATGTGATCCACTAATTTTATAGATACATATGACCTTTTATGAATCTATTAAAGCTTTTAGTTCGAACATATTTTCTTTATATATTTTATTTAAATTCAAATAAATGAATAGTATCAAAATTGACACTATTGTTATTTTATAAAAATAACATATTATAAAATTTTTTAAAAATCACAAAGATATTTAAAAATTATAAATTTAAATTTATATGGTCTATAATTTTATAAAGTAAACAATTATGGAAAATTCACAACAAATAAGTAATTATTTGTTATTTAGAATTTTATTACCACAAATAAACTTAAACAGATTAAATAAGGATAAATCAAAATGATAAGGTTTAAAATAAGATCCAAACATGTATAAATTTGATTGGATGATGAGATTACAACCGTATCTCATCTAATCTTCGAATATGAGTCGTTTTTTGAGGTTTTTATGTGGGGTTATATTTATTATAAATTAATATTTTTATGAATTCCAAATGTGCCCCTCTCCTCCCTTATAAAAGAGCACCCCCTCTCTCTCTTCCACACACCACTCTGAGCCTTCAAGCTCGGCCAAACCCTGCCCAATTCTATTCTCCACTTCCCTATAAACATCCTAGAGGTCCTGGTATTCTTCAAAGGAAAATTTTAGTGCCCTAAGAGGAGGTCTCAAAGAAGCGCTTCAAAGAAGAGGTAATGTCCTTTATCGATTCTTTCAACTTTATTTCTTCTTCCATTTCTTCTTCTTAGGTTGTTTTATTATGAAGTAATAACATCAGTATCACTCATATACTGATATGTTATTATATTTATGAAACAACCCTATTTCACCATCTATCCATCCTACGGAAAAAGAAATCACCGCGCATGCGTACGTACGGAATACCGTCTCCACGCCGTGGTGTAATATTTTTTCCACCACCACCATACATGGATGGGTATAATGGTGTAAATAATAATTATATATTATTATTATAAAGTGATATTGATTTTGTAATAGTATACATACACTCTAATAAAATTCGATGATCATTGGAACGATATCATCGCTTGTGCGTACGTACGGAATACCGTCTCCACGACGCGATGAGATTCATTCTCCACATTAACCATTCATGAATTATTATAAAGTATATATAATTTTTAATCATGAAATATATGAAATAATAATGATACTGGATTTATTTGTATATATATGTATGTCATCTACTTAATTCCATTCAACTCAATAAGAAAACAAAAATAGCGTTCATGCGTACGTACGGCCTACCGTCTCCATGAACGGTGTATTTCATTACATCTACTAATCTATTATGTATATATATATTCGGAATATATATTATATATAAATCATGTTTTATATTCTGGAATTAAGTAATCATGATCTATTTAATCATATAAATAATTACAAGTCAAAACACGGAAGACAAATGAAACGATTTTACCCAAAATGCTCTTTAACATGGAATTTACAAAAGAACGGGTAATATAAAGTCATAAGTGAACAATATATGATATCATAACAATTAATATGATTCTTTAATAAGTCAATAACATTATTTAAATCGTTATACAGGAGGTTTGGATACTTACAAAGAAAATCGAACATAAGGTAAGGGATAATTTTGCAAATCTCATTTTTATCCGAGATTGCATATTCGTAAGTATTTACTGGGGTTATTTCTATCATCCATGTCCATGTTTTATAAAAGTGTTTTCATGTATGTTTAAAGTTATTTTTACCCATTTTTTACTTTTACTAAATAGTATGTAAGGAATCTTTCTTTTGTTTACGTTATGAGGTACTTTTTGACTTTTCCTGCAAAAGTACAAAAATAATGTTTTTTTTAACTTATACCGCACGAACGGATTTTTACGGTTTTATAAAGCCTTATTTTAATGAAGCTTCCTCTAAAGGATTTCATGAATATTTTCAACAAAATCTCTTTATTTTAAAATTTCATGACGTTTTGTGAAAAGAAATTGATTTTAAAGAAGAAAGGATATTTTCCTCAAGAATTCATTTCAAGTGTTTTATCAAAACCATTTTCCATCTAAGGTGAAATTATTTCATATGTGTATGTTTCAAGTGTAATGTCTCTATGATTTACATGGTTTCACTTTTATTTTTATGAAATTATATCCATTTCTTCTATATGGATTATGTGATGATGGGATGATGTTTATGAAACCCATTTTATTCGTTGGGTTATTATGAATGATGTATGTTTATTTTGTGGTACAAGTAAGAATGATTTAATTATGAGATGGGTGGGACCTATATCTCCCTCCAATGCATTGGGTAAAGATTTATATCTCATGAGATAGACATGGCTGGAACGGCAGGTTAAACCGGTTTAGTAAAACAGGACTGAAATGAGGAGTGAACTCGATTCAGAAAGGGACTTTGTCCACTAAGATGGTGTTGGCAGCAATGCCTTGGCTACTATGGAAATCATTACATGTGATTAATGGATGCCACAATTACATGTTTTATTCCCATGCTATTTTATCATGATTTATGTTCCATTATGATCTATGCCTTATGTACTTCCATGTTTTATGTCGTTGCTCAAGATTTTTAATGTTCATGTTTTTTTAAGTTAAAATGTATATGGTATGTTTTATTTTATCCATGCTTACCCTTACTGAGCATTTGAGCTCACCCTTTTTATGTTTTCTTTTCCCAGGATATAAAGAAAAATTTTAGGTAAGAAAAAAAGGGGAAGATCTTTATGGGAGATGTTGAAGATCTTTCACCACGATTAGAGGATTACGTTCCATGTTTCCAAAGACACTAAACTATTATGGTCCTTATGTGTCTGTTTTTGTTATGTATTAAGTATTCTGCAAAAGTAATGTAATTTCCATGTACGTCAAGCTTCGGGTCTATAGAGCAATGGATTCTAAAAAACTAACATATAGAAGTATGATGTTTTGAAATTTCCATCAAGGGGATTTTCAATATAAAACAATTTGATCCATAAAATCTAATGGCTACCATAATTTTACACAAATTGTTTATAAAACATGTGAGAGTTATATTCTTTTGATGTTGAAAATGTGTTCTTCAAATGAAAGTTATTACACTAAAGACTCAAAATATGGAGCTTATTCATATTTTTCTCTGAGGAAAAATAAAATTCATTACCGTATAAGGTTACTTTATTATCTTACCTTCACCAATGATATAACATTAAATGTTTTTGTGTTCTTTCTCAAACTCAATTATGATGTTTTTAGAAACAGAATTATATTGAGAGACAATGTTGAATAGGATTCCATTTTAAAGATTTTGTTATTAATGTATGATAATGTAGGTGTGTATGGAAGCTGACCATTTAAGAGGTTCAATTCTATGAAAGTAAGTATATTTGATAATTACTTTCATGAAACACCAATATTAAATATTATGATACAAAGGATGAATAAAATGATGAATTAGAATGATTTGAGCATGCGGTTTTTTGAATGATACCCAAATGTTTTTTATGTGAAATCTTTCAACCATGAAACATATCTTATGAACACAATTCCATCAAAACTATGGAGGTAAGAGAAAATGGGAGGGATTTTGATCATAACTATAATATATACTTATCCCCATAACGATTTTAAATGTTTTTTGACATAAATTTTGATTCCAAAAAAGGTAATCCTGAAGAAAATTAAAAAACATATTTTTTATAGTTTATGGAGATAAAAACATTGGTTTTTTGACTCTTAAAATTAATTATAGGAACTCATTAGTAGAAAAAATAATATCTCCAATGATAAGATATCATGGAAATATCATATCTTGGATGAAGGATAACACAGGATCAAAGAACCAATTGATCATGTAAAAGTTTATTCGACTTAGAGAATATAAATGATGGAATGATCTATTAGTACCTATGTTCTATAATACTCATGAAGACTAGATGTAACAATTAAGTAATGGTTTTTAGAATCTTGAGTAAGTGATCCAAAAGATATTGATCCTGATAAAGATAAACCACAAGTTAAATTGAGGATGTTTACTGGGATAATATGAACGATCCAATGGTTTAGAAATTATCTACCCCACATGGTTCTTTTGGAAGGTGGAGAAATTTTGATATTAGAGAAATAAAAAATTATCATTGACTCAAAATAATGGGAGGTAGTGATGATGGAGGAGGTGAATTCCTTTCATCAAATTGTAACATGACAGATAAAAAACATCATGCCGAAACATATTCACTAATTTTTAACTGGGATGAAAAATTAATGGATGAATTGAATGGTTATAAATCACGGCCTAAAACATGAAATGTTAATTGTGAAAAATAATTTCCTTTATGATGATTTTTAGGAAATAATATTCATATAAAAACTTGATATATTCAATGATTTTAAAATAAAAATGTCATAATATCACAAATATATTTTCTTCAGGATGATAAAGCACAAATGCAATGTAATTAAAAGGGTAGTGATTTCATTGAAGCATGGATATTAATATAATGCAGTGAAGATCACTAATGCTAACTTATATTGTTTTATAATATGAGTATCATCATAATTTTATTTTATGATTTTGAAATATTTTATGATGTTACATGATTGAAATATATTGAATTGATAATTATATAATAATAGAATCTAAATCATTTTGGTGATTGAAAATCTAGTGGGACTGTAACCACAAACACTATGGTTTTTTCAGATATATTACATCTATAGGATTGTGTAATGTTTCATAATGTACTAATGAAAACCTATTTTCAGTCCATAGGTAGAATATTTCAAGCTATAAAAAAGGAAAAAACTAATAATATGTGATGTGGCTATATACATGATAAGGGTTCTGCATGAATCAATAGTCAGATGTATTATATATGCTATTATTTTTACAAGTACATGTATTGAGTATTTAATGTGAGTTTTGGATGGTTTATATATAAACAGGTAAAGGAACACAAGGAAGTGGTAAATTGAATATTCTAAAATTTAAATGATCTAAAAGTTCTTTCAACATGTTTTTATATTTAATATCAATTGTCTAGACTTGTTGACGTTATCATTGGATTATATTTGGACACATAGAAATGTAGCAATGAAATTGTATTTAGATATTGAAATATTATTATAAGAAGGATTTCTAAACTACTAATGGTCAGTTCACTATAAACCACCAAATTTGATTATGTTTCAGAAATGAAATAAGATAAGTTCATGTTTTTGATGAGTGACATGTTGTAGCAACATTGAAGGAATCGAGTGAATTTGATGTTGTTTTGTGATAGTCATGGAACAATCAATAACATGAATAATTTTTTGTTCCAATAATGAACAAAACATATTTTTTTAATGTATCCCTTCAACCAAAAGATTATATAATTTGGAGTGTTAGATGTATGAGAGGTAGAAAAAAGTTAAAATCAGATAGAGAAACAGAAAACTATTATGGTCCATGAATATTTTAGGAAAACTTATATATCTATGGGGATAAGACATCCAGAATAAATCAAGGACAATTTATTTTTAGTTTCCACAATAGGAAGAATGGATATACATTATCTATTCAATGGTCTTGGTGAAGAATTAAAACTATTACTCAGGTGGGATATTGATAGGTTTTCTCGGAAACATAAATTTGGATAAGTTATATATCTTCTAGGTTGTTGATTTTCAAAATATTAAACCTATGGACTAGATGATTCTGGGGGTAATGGTACTAGTTTTAAGAAGACATGTAGAGTAATCAAAAAATAGAAACTCTTGAGAATGCATGTAATATGTCATTTTTCTTTCATATCATCAAAAATTTTAGTATATATGATTAACCTATAATATATAATTGGTTATTAAGAATAATCATAGTTCAACATATTATTATGTGAAATAATTCATCAGATTTTTATAATTTTGGTTGTGTGTTTTCTCGACATTTGGCAATAGATTTGACTAAGTTGAGGATCAATCATTAAGATTAGAAGGAAGCGACACTATTTAAACTATTTGGAATTTTCTATTAAAGGATAATTGGGTGCACTTGTTTCATAATTATTTAATAATTTCCTTATTATTAGATTATTGATAAAATTAATAGTTTTTGTTTTCTATACTAGAACTAAGTCCCAAACTTGTAAAATCACTTTGGTTTACGTTCCTTGTGTATGAGATTCCATTTTATTTTTTAGTGTACAAATTTATTTTCTATCTGAGTATGAGTTTCTTGATTTAGTGGATGGATGAGTTTCATGGTCTTTTTAGTCTTGGATAAATCAATTTCATGTGTCACTACATTGATGGATTCATCCATACATTTTTCCTTAGGTGATGTTCTTGAATGTAATTTCAGATCATGGTTTCTCTATTGAACCACATGATGAATTTTGAAGAGTATGAAATAATATTTAGATATATATTTCGTATTTAGTTTTTTTTGATAACTTTTATGAATAATTGATACATTCTTAAAGAATATGATTTTATTAAGATCCTAGATTGATTATAAAAAGCCTCACTAAAGTAATAATTTGAATATAATTTATCTATTAATTATGAGATATATACAAGTCAAACCTTAATTGAAACTCTATCTTTAAATATTATGTTAACATTTATAAATAGGGTGTAAACCATTGTATTAAAAGTGAGTTTTACCAATATACATGTAATCATTATATTGAATTAAAGATTTTCTTAGTACATCGACAAATCATCAGTGTACACTCCATAATGGTAAAACATTTGGATTAACCAAATAAAATACATATACCATTAAAATTACTTTTCATATTTAGTTGATGGGTGTTTTTTATTTATAATGACTAGATCTATTCATTCATCCCAACATGAGGAAATTATTTATTTGAAAAGAGAGAAATTAGACACCTTAATTAAACTCATCTTAATGTTTATTCCCCTCTTTTGTAAATCTAGTACTATTAAATTAAAAGAGGTTATTTAATTTAAGATTTATCTCAATTTTCACATTGATATATATAATTTGTTTATATAAAATGAGAACATAATTTTATGGATTCCATACATAGAAAATAAGTGTGTGATTTTATAAAGATGAATTAGATTGAAACTGAAAAGATGCTTATTAACGTGGTTGAGAATTCATAAATCACCTAATCCAAATATCTATCAAAACTAATATACATAAAGGGGAAGTGATCCACATACAATGAATCATTTTGGGATAAGTTTTACAATATATATATATAGTAAACAAAAATGATTATGATGAAATGTTATTGTGATCCACAATATATATGATGATTTGATGATATGTTCAAATGAAATCATTGATGGTATACTCTACTAAATCAATGAGGTTATTGAATCCATTCATGGATATGGTGAAATTATAAATGATAATGATTTTTAATGAAAATGTTAAAGATATTTTCATTTTTTACAATGTATATGTGTTGATTTTTTGAGAAATAAATATGGTAGATCATTCACTCAATGACATGAAAACTAGTTTGGATTCTAGTTAGATACATGTGAAACTATAATGGATGATGCTTCATTCATACAAGGAGATAGTATACAATTATATGATGAAATATTACATCAATACTGATAAATATGTAAAAAAAATTCAGTGGTTAATATTTATCACTTGTGGCTAGAAAATTCTTGAAAATAAATAGATGATTCAATTATAAAATAATAAATGGTTATTAAAAACTATAGGTCCATAATATATATTGTGGTTTATAAAGAGTCTTAATAGGGACTATGATGATTTTTTTCACTCAAAAAACTGGGAAAGTAATTTTCTTATCAAAATAAATGAAAAAGATTTTTATTCATATGGAATGATTTTTTAATGAATGAACTTGGTTAATAATTATGATGAAAAAGATGGAGTATTTTTAAAGAAGGTAAATCATAGTTTAAATATAATTCAGATGGTTTTATGAGGGAAATATTTATAAAAACAAATAAATAAATAAATATGGAAACCACATAGACTGAATTATTGATATTATGGTTGAGATTGATGGGGTGATTTAGGGAATTTGCATCAAATGGAAGAATCTTAGGGATATTAAAAAACATTAAAAGTATTACTCTGAATATATTTCCAAAAAAAAAGAAAAAATCACTCGGTTAGAGATGTTTATGAATGAACAGTAGCCTACATAAGAATCAACCAAAGAATTCATTGATTTCTCTTTGAAAATATATGAGAAGAAATAAATTATCAATATTGTTATGTCATATATTTAGGATAGTGGAAAAATTATTGAATTACTTTAGGTATAGGTAATTTACATAGAAAATAATTTTATTAATGAATCAAAAACTAGAACTGACCAAAAGAGGATAAAAAATGGATTGTTTTCTAAATATTAATTAAGGAAATAATTAAAAGATGCACATAGTGTTTTGAAAAATTCAGGAGTGAATTGAGGGTCTAATAATACAGAAAAAATGAGAAATATATTTCTACATTAATTATCTAATATCAAGTTCATAGATGAAATAAATGAAAATGTTAGATATAACGCCAAATCATTAAGGTGATTTTCCAAAACAAAAAATTTATTCAGTGGAAACAAATATATATAGAGAAGGTAAAAAAAATTCTAAAATAATGTTCTATTTTTTTCTTATATGGGTTACTAAATGTCCTATTGTGACAATGTATGAAATTAAAAATAAGTAAAAGTACCCTAGATTATAATAATGGAGTATGTGTAAATATCATTCACATCAAGGAATAAATTATTTTTTATAGATATTTTTATTCTTATTACATTATCCACAAAACATTTAATTGTATTAAAAATTAATATATGTGGAATCATTAGAGGCATCAAGAAATTTGAAAGGGGATCTAGGGATATAATTCCAATTGGAATATTTTTTCCCCATTAGATTAATAGATTTATTTTATCATTTAATGTCATGAAAATAATGTGATGAGGCCCACAAATGACTTAATTGAATTAAATATTAAAGGAAAGAAAATAATTAAGAGAATATTGTCTTGATTATGATTGAAATATTGTTGATGAATAGTATTATTATATAGATTCTTCAATTTTCATATGGATATAAATACACCTTTTAAATGTAATGAAAATGATTAAAGAATAAAAAATTAATGATCTTTAGGAATGATAAATTAAACTGTTCATAAACATTAAATAATGAAAATGTAAACTTGTATACCATTATCCAATGTTTTCGTGGTTCTATATTTAGCCTTTTTTATTTTATGATGATTAAATATGTGATTACCTAAATATATTCCAACTTTGGAGGTATCCATGACATATTGAATGGATCTATGATTGAGTGAGACTCTTTTTGAAAATAAAATGTAATAGAACCTGATAGTGTAAATGTAAAAATATAAATAGAGGTGTGGGTTCCATGGATTTTGGGATAATTTTGGATTAATATGTATATAAAAATAATATGACAATATTCCCTATTATAAGGCTCCCAAGTAGCCCCCTTGGTGGTTCATGCATTTACTCATGTGTTATAACACATGAATAAATTCATTTGGATGATTGGTGGAACCCCTTGAATGAAGGTTTCTACTCCCATGCATTATTCCATATAAAATGACCAGTTTAACAATATCCCTTCGGGGAAGATATAATAAATCTTAAAACATAATATTTTCCCTTATAAAATATATTTTAGTGTTGCAATTTCCATGAATTATGATATGTTTAGTAATATAGTATCACTATATGGGAATTGAACTTTACGATTCCTTATGATATCACTGAATAATAAAAAAATTGTATTTTAAATTTCATCACTTGAAAAAGGATTTAGGGAATATCTTCTCATTTGAAATTTTAACTATGGGTTTTTATTACGCATGTCTATGAATATAAATATTTATAAAAATAGAAAAGATAATGTGTTTTTAATTGTCTGCTTTATAAATTAATGTGCTTTAATGATTAAGATAAGTTGTTAAACATGGATTATTGTATATGAGTTGATGAACATGGAGATACTCTATGTTAATGTGCTTAGAAATAAAATCATAATAATAATTATATTTTAAGAACAATGAATTAATGTAACATTCACCCATATGGACTGCTTCATTAATGAGAAATGATTAAATTCATTAATTTAAGGATAAATAATGAATAGTCATCTTCTATAAGTGTAAAACAAATAAAATTATTTTTTTCTCATCATAGATAATTATAACATCTTCTATAATAGATTATACAGTAACTTTGATAAAAAATAATGGAATTTCTTTCAAAGTGTAAGGTTGTTGTTGATATTATTAATATTTCGTGATGCATTCAACTGAAAAAATATAAAATGAAAACACTATAATAGAAGTAATAATAGGGCCTCAAATTTACATCATTTGGTTCAATATATGATTTTAACAAAGTTAATCACCACTTATATTTCAATGGGCCACCCTCGGCTATTCATCCCACCATGGATCCTGTTTTCCTTAAAAAAATTATGATTAATTATCTTCTCCACAATGTTCCCTTGATTGATAATGACATATCAAATAATTCTATTTCTATTTATCTCCACTTGAGTTCAAGGAAGTTTCATCCCTTATTAATCTCTATTTAGAGACCTGATTTGGTTCACATCAACCATTTATTTTATTTGAGAAAAATTTCCATGAATCATGGTGATTGAGGGAGCTTACGATCATTAGGATTATAAAACCTTAGCACATCTTGATTTGGTACTCAATAATATATTATGTTTTTAAAAAATGGTTCAGTGATCTACATATATTTAATGAATCCCATTTATCCATCATTTGGTGGTCTTTAATCTTTCACATGTTACAATATACACCAACCATTACTATTTTTGTATGTTTTTAAGGATTACACCTTCACTTTCAAAATCCATCAATTATGATGTTTCTAGAGAACCCAGATGAAATATTTATTATTTTATATATTTGGAAGAGGTTCCACTTTTACCCAATTTCCCAAATCAATTATGTCTATGATTATTTTGAGAAACACATAGTTGTCCCTATCAATATTGGGATCTATGTTGTATACGAGTGTGTAGAATAAATATGTTTTAAGTCTGAATTTATTTTTTATTTTCTAATATTATTATAATTCATCATCAATAAGCCTATCATCATTAATTTTTATAAAAATAAGTTGTTCTAATGCTATTATGTGATAAGATGGAGGCTAAATTTAAAAAATGTGGTTATAATGTTCTCTTTTTCACCCCAATAATTAAAAATTTATGGAACCAACAATTTATAGAGGAATATTCCTATTGATAAAAAGCTACCAGCATAGTCAATGAGGAATTGAAAATGCTGAATTAAAAATTTGAATGTCTATTTGAAGTAGCTACTTTGGAATACAAAGTTACCTCAAGGACTGTGGACCAAAAATAGACTTCTATAGTTGTAGGCTCCATTGATAGAGGGATATTGAATTGTCTATCTCATTCAGCCGGAAATAACAGAATGTGGGAATATAATGATTATATCATTAAGAATATTGGAAATATCAATAGTGATATGTTCAACCAAACTGGTGATACATTTAATCATTTATGTGACATCAATGTAGTGGTTCCCCATTCTAGATTTAGGTAATATATCATTCATTATATTAAGCCATTGATTTTGAAATCATTTAAAACTCCACAAGATGATTTAGAAATCCAAATGAATACTTTTTATGGCTATGTTGTTTATGACTATAGTGTTCTAACTAATGAAAATATGAAATAATTATAGGAATTTGAAGTGAAAAAAATATAAAGACATAAAAATATCGTATTCAATTTTTCTAACTCAACATTTCATGGAGAATAGAAACCACTTTGGGGGATTAAAGTGGGAAATTCATGGAAAATAAAATGGTAAGTAAAACATTATGCACTATAGGTAAAAGAAACATATCCACATTATCAATATAGAATTATATATATATCCTCAGCATAAGTCCTATAATGATAACAAAATAGATGACTCATCTTATTAGGGTTCATCTGAATTTGTTGTGTAATTTTAAGTGCAACAATTGTTTTGATTAGGAATATGGATGTATAAAATAAAAAAATGTGACGTGGTATATTGGTTTTGAATAGAGAGAAGAAGAAAATTTGTCACGATGATTATTTTTACAGAACAAAAATGATGGAGGAATCATTTGTGAGGATACCAATTATCTTAAAGGATCCTTAAAATAAAAAAGATAAGGATAATGACACTAAAAAATTTTATAAGCCACGGGATGGAAAAATTATCTTATCATTTCATCCCTAATTATACTAATGCATTAAAATTATCTATGAAGAATTTAATAAGGACACAATTAAAGAATTGAATGAGTCAAAATTCATTGACTTATATGTGATATCAAAGGAAATGTAAAAAGTGAAAAAAAATGGAAATGATATCTTGTGGCTCAATAAAGAAAAATAACAATGTTAATTCTCATAACATGATGTAATTTTTTAAACATTGTCTGTAATCCCTTCTTTATTTATGATTTAATGGTGTTCTATGAATTCATCACATCTCTTTTTAATGATATCCAGTGGAACCATCAAGAAATTAACATTATGAACCTTACTAGAATATACCAGTATGATTCCCCCATAATAAAATTGTAGTATATTGTAAATTATTTGATTCATAGTTATTTGTTTAAGTTTTTAAAAAAAATAATGTCTATTTTAGATAATGTGTCATTATTTTTTAAATGTGTTTACGTGTTCCCACCCAAAAAAAAGTTTTGGATATTATAGAAATATAAAAAATTTATGTTATTGAAATAAGAGTTGGAAAATTCATCAATTTTTTAATTTATGATAATGGAATGATTTTTCTTATAATGTTCATGAAAACTATTAAGGAAGTGATGAAATTCAGTAAAATGTATTGTAGATGAGTTGAAAATGAAATAAAGAAGATGATCAAAATCCAATGGATAGAAATTTACTCAAATTACACTTCCATTAATGTTTTATTTTTTTGAGTGATATAAGGAATTAAACAAAAGGATTCATTATAAATACCTCAACAAAAATGATGTTCTTGACTGGGAATACTACATGGGGAACAATATGGAAAAGTTACTACTCATTGAGAGTGGTATTTCACAAAAATATTGGAAAAATGTGGTACATGTGGTGGTTTACACAAAAAAAATTGATTCATTAATATATGGAGAACATATAATATCATATGATATGTGGAAAATAAGGATAAGTGTTCTAAAAAACATTACTACATTTAGTAGAAAATGTATTATTTCTATAATAGATGGAACAAAAGGTATAAATAGTAATGCATATAACAAATCAGTGATCCATTGATACTCAACCAAAAGTAAAGCCCATAATTATTAATATGACACATATCAATACCATGTAAATCTACACTATCAATATGATTGAAGAAAATTTTAAAATAAATTCTATAAATTCATACGTCAAAGAAATTTGTGATGAAGAAGTTGACCATAATGAAAATTATATAGGAACAAAATACATAAAAATGATGATGATCTAGAGGTTGGATTGTAATAGGAAATAATTGTTGAATGGATTCAATTTTCTACTCAAATGAGTATGAGAAGATCTAAAATTGATGATCCAAATATCATTAGAGATAAGGTGCAACAAAAATAAAATTGGATAATGAGGAAAAATAATGAAAATTAATTTTTATTAGCAGTTGTTTCAACATAACATTGATAAATGGAAAACAAATAATATTAGGTTAATTCCACAAATGAAAAATTTGATCAAATATAGAAATGTATAACAAGGGATTATGTGAGGAGTCCAAATGATCACAATATCATTAGAATAAAAAAGTGTTAAAAATTAAATATGATGAGTATGAAAATGTAATATAAAATAATGAGTGTTTGTTAATTAAAATATATTTTTAAATTAATGGCATAAATATTATTGAAAAATTTATACTTTTTCCTAAATTTCTTGATTCATAGAGATTAAAATTCCAAAAGTCTTTAAATTTTACTAAATGGATGTGATGAAAACATTCTTGAATGGAGTGATTGTACTGGAAGTATATATTGAAAACTAGTCGAATTCATAATTGGAGATAATGAAGGAATGGTGAATAATTTATCCAAGGTTTAATATGATTTGAATCAAGAGCAATGTGATATTATAATGCCACATGTAGCATATTACCTAATTATTTCATGGTATAGCCTTATTTTCCATCCTTTTGAACAGCTGGGTTTCATTCTATTAGAAGGATGTGATAGAATGGGAGGTCATGTCAGGCAATTTATAAGAATGTTATGGAACCCTTCATGGCAATAATAATTTTTTTATATTAAAGTATAGGGATTCTATTAGGAATAAAAATATGTAGTGGGATAGTAATGTTGAAAGTATCCTTAGACATAACACAACTGGGTGGAAACACACAACATGGATTCAATATGATACATGGACAGACATGCATTTATTTGATACCAGAGTGTGTCATGGGTTCAAAAAAGTGGGATTGCACTATGGGGGAGATTGTGATTCCTTCTGGAAAATTTTCTCTAATCGGCATGTGAACTATCCTTAATTATCCTCGAGTGAACTTCTTGGGATGCCTGATAATAGTAAGATATAAGGACCACATGGGGAATGGGAGATCTTATAATACACCTGATATTATCTTTCTGGACCTCAACCTATTAGAAGTTAATTTCCCATTGAACAAGTGACATTACATATGGATGGAAATAGTGTTGTGGGATTCTAGGGGAGATAATATTGTGACAGAAAGCATAGGTGGGAGGTTGAACTCGGTGTGGCATGAGGATGGTTACTAGTTGCACATTACTGTATGATAATTAATGTTCCCTGTAATGACTCCATTTTTTTCAAAAAATCTTTATAATATTTCAATAAATATTTTCTATGTATGTCATAGATTCAACATGGAATTATAAGTCTTGAAGTTCCACGGTGAAGGTATATTTAAAATACTAAATATATTATATCATGCATGTGCAATTTTTCTTGAGATAATAGAATATAACATGAATAGTGTTATAGATGATAAATGTGAGACTACCATTAAATATGGAATTTAAGATTTAATCTAGGCATGATATAATTATTTTCATTGATGGGTATGTTATTTAAGTGTTTTCATTGAAGGATAAATAAATAAATACATACATACATAAATTAATTTATTTTTTATTACATGGAGTAGACCCAAAAATATTTATATAAAACCAGTTATGGTTAATTTCCCTAGGTTAGCCACATAAACCTATATTATGAGATGATGGAGAGATTTTGTGGTGAGGGAATTGGTGGTTGGGTACAGAATAATAGATCGATGATTAGAGTACCACAAAGATAATCATCAATGATTGAGTGCATGGATCTCACCAACAATAATGAAGTATGAATGTTCTTTAATTGTGATTGATATAAACCTGTGTTACATTATTTTTTTGTTGATTAATCCAATTTTTTGATTTCACCTAATTGAACATTAATAAAATTCAAAGTAGATTAATTCATACGATGATGATTAGATTTTCAATTAGTGTTTATATTTCTTGGATTAAGAAATAATAATAACTTCCATTCAATAATTACATTCTATTAATTCATAATTATCATATAAATATATTATGGAATGTTGAATAATAGTAAAGTATTTTTCATCATGCTGGTGTTTTATGCATTTCCCCCATTACTATTCACATGTGCCTTGTTATGGTTACCATTTGATGTTGGTTAAAAAAATAATTTGTGGGTGATCATTGAGAAATCATTAATTTGAACAAAAAATCATTACAATGGGTTCATGAACCGGATTAATAGAGTGATTATGGTGCGTGTTGAAGAATGTAGCTTGGGGGTGGATCAAGGACTTATTGTTCATATTTTAACATTGAAATGGCGGAAGAGTTCTATGAGAGGTCATTCAAATTTTTTTGGGTGGCTATAATTTTGAAACCAATGGCATTACATTCTCAGTCAACATAGATATGGGTGTTAATTGTTTGTGTTTTTTGGTGTGATTGGGGGAATCAGTTGTGCTGGTGAGGCCACATGAAGAACTTGAATATCTAGAAAATTCCAAACTATATGACATGTAGTTCCAAAGAATACACACTATGTAGTCCTCTCTATGTGGAGCCAATGTTTTATGTGTTAAATTAGATACCATGTATTGTGTGAGTTAATAACATTTTAGTGACCCTTAGTGAGCTAAATCAACATGTACAGAGAGTACACACCCTTGAAGCCATGTGGTGTATCATAGAGTGTGGGGAGTTTACACGATGTGTAATACTTGGTGATTGGATCAGGACGTATAGGGTGTACCTACCTATAAGGCCATGTGACCCCATATGTTGTGTCTATTAGGATACATATCATGTACATTGGGGAGTACATGGGATTGGGCCAACAACCCAAGTAGAATGTCGCCCGGACCCATATGATATGTGTGATATTCATTACCCAACATATACTTTGGTAAGTGAATTGTAATGACTAGTGTACAATAGCATGGACTATGTACATAGTCTTGGGCTAGATTACATAGTCTATTCCAGTCATACACTGATTTCAAGATCAGCCTCATCACACCATGTACCACTAGTGCACACACTTTCTATTTTCAGAACTATATGCCTAGGGACATAAAGAGACATGGGATGTATTAGGATTAGTTTGACATGCCGTGTGCCCTTAGGTCCATGTCATTTTCTTTTCAAATGGATATTTAGAAACCTTAATATTCTCTATCCAACTATTGTGTGAGCATGTGTGAGTTACCTAAGAGATTTTTAACGTGGGTTAATTACCTCAGTCCGTCCATATGATGCTAAAGTGTTGCCTCTCTTCTATAATGTATGATTTGTGATCCTTATGTGGGATTAGTCATGTATAGGGTCTGGTCTCACATAATGTTACCAGGGGTGACATCATCTACCATTCATCCTGGGTTGGGTCATGTATCCCATTATAGACTATTATAGTGTTTGATACCCATCATAGAGGGTTTACTATAGACGGGTTTGGTTATCACTCATAAGCAATTGGTGTGATCCTCTATCTATGTATCGAAAATTGTTTTCTTTTAGTGGGGTAAAGGAATATTAATTGTGTATATAATATTATACCCTTACATTTACATGATGTTTCATCATGGTGGGGCCAAAGGATAATGAGATCTTGTTTGATCGTCGTTAGGGGCAACAATGGTAACATAGAGGGTTTTCTCAAACAAGCATTATATTTCATCATCTACTAGAATCCTAGGGTGAATTTCAAGTCATAACCTCATATTGTGAATTAGTGACTATATTGTGAATATATAGGTTATTGTTATTATTATGTCTCATTTTATGATATAATTACATCAATTTTTATGAGATGAGTAGTATATTGGTGCTTTTATTGAGATGATATTGGGGTCTCCTGCTGCATATGATTATTCTCACACCTTAATGGGATCCACAAAAATATATTATATTATGTTTATTATAATAATTTCAATGGAGTCCTAGGTGGAATGGGAGTAGGTGGATCTTAGTTAGAGATTATGTATTATTGATGGTCCTTAGTTAGATCTAGGAGTTTCATTTGGGAAACATCCCCCATGTTGTCATCTTTTTGGGATCATTTAAATTCGTTGGTGGGATTGAATTTGGATCTTTTCTCTATTTATATTCTACATTTTATACTTAATTGTGGGATAAATATTATGTATTCATTTATGTTTTGACTTAGTTATCATTATATATTTTACTTGGGTATTGAAATGTGTGTGTGTATATTGGTAATTAATCCTATTGCCACCCATGATTCAGATTTTCCAACCTGGTGCTAGTATCCAACCCCAATCCTACTAGATACGAGCATGGAATTTCATTCACAGCTTACTAATAGCTAAGAGAGCCATTATGGCTTGGGTGATAATAGAGTCAAGTTTTCATGTCACAACAGTTTCCAATCCAATATCAGTGTAACACCATTTGAGGATTTGTGAATAAGACCCTATGTATCAATCAATTATTGGTTACAAACTACAGGTAAAATCACTTATGGGGCTATAGTTGGTGCTTGGATTAATAATGACGGTTCAATTCATCTATCGGAAGATGAAGACTACTCAAAAAATTCATGTTTATTTTTTTGAATGACTTGGAGATTAATGAGGGAGACCACATGTTTAATATGGTCTCACCTAAGTGAGTGTTATTAATATTTGAAAATAGTGGTAGGATACCTCCATGGTTTATAATACCTTTTTCATAATCATTGTTGTGTTATTGTGGTGGAATACTTCTTATCCAGGCGCCCATAGTTAAAATAGGTCCATGGTGTATTTAATTTGTCATATCCAAGGAATTGTGTGAATAAATTATCGCATGATGATGTCTGGGGGTGATTGATATTGCAGGTGGTGTTACTATTTTGATGTTCCCGTTGGTTTTTGGAACAGTTAGTAGAATAACATTCACAGTCAATTGATTCCCTTGGGTATGTTTTTGTAGCAGCATAGGATATTACATGAGGGAATGTCAGAGGGGGAAATATTGAAGTGAGGTCATTATCCTATCATGTCTGAGTGGGGATTCAATTATTAGGATGAATATAAATTAAGATGGACAGAATGAAAAAAAACATAAATTTATACATAACACTTTCAAATATTTCATGTAATATTTTTTAGAGTTTGTTTTAAATTCAATGATAAAATCTATGGCCTAGAGAGAATCAAGGAATGTATATATGTAGTATTAAATTTAATATATATTACACATGATGTTTTTATGAGATAATATATTATCTCTCCAAAGGAATTCGATAAGGAAAATATAAAACCTATATTAAATACAAAATTAGGGATTTTATATAAGAGTGATATAATAATTGACAATGTCATATATTTATTTTAGATTCATCAAGAGAGGAAAAATAAATATAAAATTTTATTATTTTAAATTATGTGGACTAGACCATAACCTCTTTATATAATCTCCATTGTGGAAAATTCCCTATGGTCAGCAACATATCCTTATATAATAAGAGTATGGAGAGCTTTGGTGGTGATTAATTTGGACGATGGTGGTAGTATCATGACCCAATGAGAAGAGTACAATGATGATCATCATCATTAATGATGTTTCTGGGATCTCACCAATGAAAATGGTTGAAAACATTATTTATCCTTAATATATCCAAATACAATTTATATATTTTGTGTTTTTGATTAATCACATTGATTTATTATACTTAATCGGACATGAATTATTTCATATGAATATTTATTCAAAGACAGATGTTTGAAATTTCAATTTGTGTTTATATTCCTTATATTAGGGGTTGATAATAATTATTTTTCCATGATTATATTCTCCATATTAATTATTATAATCAAATAAAATTTAGGTTAATCAATCAATTTTTTAGGTTCTTACGTCATTTTTGTGTTGTGTGTATTTCTCCATTAATTTTTTTCAAGATACTCATTAATGTTTCCTTTGTATAGCGGTTCGACAATTACCTAGTGTAAGATCATTTCACAACTATAATATTTTGTGTTAGATCATTACCATAGGTCCAGGTTTATGATTTATGGAATTATTTAGCTATGTGATGATAATAGAAGACTAGGGATAGACTAGGGACTTATTGTTCAATGTTTTTTCCTTGAAGGAGTGACATGGAGTGAAAAAATGGCTATTTCAAACACGGTGGATAGATGAAAACCAACAAATTATGACAATAAGGGATAATTATATAGGGATATAGGTTTATATTGATGTAATTTCTAGGAGGGGAGGAACCAATTACACATTGTTTTTTGTGTGAAAAATAGATATTTGGGAAATTATGAACAATGTTCGATGTTTTTTAGAGGAACACACCCCACGTAGTCCCATATATACAATAAATAGGGTTTCCATGTTATGTTAACTAGAACAAACTATTTTATTTAATTATATTTTGTATAAAACTTTTCTAGATGACTTAATGTGCACATTGAGTATAATCGTAGGAATCCATGTGAATCCACACACTCTATGGTGATCGTAAATGATATCAAACCTTTAGTGAATTTATTAGTGTTTACAGTAGGTAAATACTATGTGGAAATATGATCCCACACACCTGGGATATTGGGTAACATTTCTTGTACCATGGAATGTAAATTGGATTTGTATAATGGTACACACAATGTTCTGACATAGATCCTACACTCTATCTGATGTGGAGTAAATAATATGTAACTTAGATGGATATCTTGCATAACTAGTGTATATAGTCATGGCCTGAGTACATGGGAATATTCTAGAGTACATGGGATAAACCAGAAATCATTTTGAGCCTCATATTGACCTCCTCACACTATCTACCCCTAGTGGATATGTTGTGTATATAGATAAATACATGACTTGTTAGATGAAGGGACACAAAAATTACCAGGATTAGTAAGACACACCTTTGGCCCATATAGACACTTTTTTTACTTCTTTGAGTTAATGTTAGAAGACTTAATCTTTAATGTATATCTTTTGGGTGACATTGGATGACTTCTCTTAGACTGTTTTAGTTTGGGTTCATTCCATTGGTACATATCTATAAGGGTACATTGAGGCAACATGTCCTAAGCATAGTATTGGTGACCCAATCTACGAGATTAGTATTGGATAGAGTAATTCATCCCTCAATGTGTCCAGGGTAGTTATCCTCTATCATTATTCCATAGGATATGTCGGGTATCACATTACTTTCTATCAGGGCTTTTTATACCAATCGTAGTTGGTTTACTCAGGATGGGATTAGCTATCCTCTAGAGGTAATGTGTGTGATCCTCTATCTATGTATCGATATATATTACATTTTTTTGAGGTAAATACATGTTGAGTGTGTGTATCAGATGATCCTTTTCAATTTCTTTGGGGATTCATCATGGTGAGGACTAATGATAATTTCCACTAATACGAGTCCCATTAGTGATATCATGGATCGTGGAGTGAGTCCCCCAAAAATAGTTTTATATATGATCATTTAGTATATTCATGGGCTAATAGATAGGTCATGCCCAAACCTTGAGAAGTAGAGTCAATATTTATCATATTTGGGTTATTTTTATTAATATGTATCATATTCTAATTGAAAATTTTACTAATCTCATTAAGATTTATATTTTTTTTTATTTTTAGGTGACCTGCTCGGTACGTTTATTCTCACCCATATATGGGCCCCACCTAAACATGTTGTGACTTATATTGATGATATTCCTTTTTTGGTGTTAAAGGTGGAATAATTTTATGTGGATATTATTTCGATCTTATTTATTCTATACATTCCTAATTTGGATTGAGGATTTGATATTATGTAGCTGCCCCCATTTTTTCAGTAGATTGGCATCTTTTATAGTCTTTAGCAGGCTTGTGTTTTTTCCTTTTCAATATTGTTGTACTTTTTATTTTACTCTATTATGGGATAGGTTCTTTAAATGAATTTACATTCATATTTTTTCTTTCTATATTCTAATAGTTTATGGAGATGTGTTCATGTGTATAGGCACTTTAGTTTAAGACCTATTATATGGTTGATATAATTACTTGGTGCTAGTCTCCATCCCTTGGACTATTAGAGGTGGGATTGGGTTTTCAATATGATATTATTTTGGGTCATATGGGCCATAGTGGGTTGGGTCATGATATCCCAAAAGGTGTATGAAAGTTGTATTTTTTCAATGAGTATTTCAATAGGAGTTTGATTATGACAGGTGATGGAGTGATACTCCAACTAAAGTATATGACGACGGATCCTGTGTATTATTGAGTAAAAGAGTGTGAACATACTTACATCATTAATTTAAAACTATGGGTGGATAATTTGTGAGATCATCACATTATTTATATTTTTAGAGAATTTTATTTAGTTATATGAAAAATACTAATGTTTGGATCATTTTTAAGTCTATGATATATGAAATTAGTGAATGTGATTACTACTGAATCTTATATAATATCTTGTAAGAATAAGAATAAAAATTATCCAAACAAGTTAAATTTTTAAGAAAATTCTAACTAAAATAGCATATGAACCATATAACAAGTACAATGAATTTATGTCTCCAAATTAATGTCATTAGACACACCATGATGACTATTTTTGAATGTAGAAGTAGAAAATGGCATTTTCAGGCATTGAGGTTATTGAATTACTCTAACTTGGGTATTTAATTTAATTTTAATATCATTGAAAAATATATAATGGGTTTGTTAATTATTTAAAAAAGTCATATCTTTATTTGTATGTAATTTTGAGTTGTTTTGGATGTTGGAGATGGATTGATATTTATTTGAATAATCCATGAATTAATTTGAAGTTATTATAGAAAATAATGTATAATAAAATATCCCTAATCATGGATACACACAGAGTTCATCGTCATTTATTATTTGATTCATTCTTGTCCTATGTATGTGAATTTCAATATTGTGTATGAATCATTTTTAATCAGCGCATGTGGGAGTACAATGTAGACATAGAAATTAAGTGAAATATGGATTAGTGTATAAGTCATCCTGAAATTCGTACATGTCTTCTCAAACTATCTTAATGTCATTTCATGCTATTTACAATTCATTGAGACCTATATTTGATTCACATGGATCCATGTAAGAGTATTCTAAATTCTATATAAGAGTCAATACTTAGTGAAAATTTGAGTAGTCTACTGGATGAATATATGAATTTTATTAATTAAATCCTAAAGAATTTAAACACATATAATTATGAAACAATCCATTCATGATCAAAATGTTATAAAAGTATGATGTGACATGATTCAAGATTGATATGGAGAAAACTAAATGAGATGATATAGGATATCATTGTTCCTTTTATTATGAATTTCAAATGAGAATATTTAAAATTTAGTTTTTTTTCACAAATTGAATCTAAATTTTGTTATAATTTTGTGGTTAGTAGTGATTAAATTATAAAAAAATTATTTTTTTCCATGACTATTTGAGTGATAAGGAGGAAGAATTAATTTGTAATGATTTGACATTATTTATATATAAATGTTAAATATGGAAGCCACAAATCTAGAAATAAAATTTGAAATGATAGATTTTTTATTAATGGACTATAAAAAAGACAGAAGGTTTCACTCTTAATTAATAAGTTGAGAAGTGTGATGAGATTATACCAAGTGTTTATTGATGTAAGATGAAGTTTACACAAATTTTACTAGTTCCCTCACTCAAAAAAATAGGTGATCCACATAGAAATTTTGGTTGCTATATTTTTACTAAATATTTACAAATGATTTAATACATTATACAAGATGATCATTATTTTAGGATTAGTTTTTCAATTATTTTATAGTTTTTTTAAAATATCCTCCAACTAAGATAAAATAATAAAATATAAAATATAAAATAGAAAAGTTTATTTTCTGAAATAAATTATATACATGATGTTGGAGTGATTTTTGGTATAAATCAACATGCCACCCTTTAGATTAGATATAAAGGATAGTGGGGTATTTTCTTTCTTACATAATTTGTCCATGATATTTTCCTTAATGGGAATACGAAAATGAAAACATGAAAATTTTCACTATGTGTAAAGTAAATATACATGAGCCTCTTGAGAAATGTGATTAGTCCAAATAAATATAAATCACATTAATAGAAGAAAATTGGAATGAGATATAGTTTCATAGTGATCCAAAACAACTATAACACTCAAGGAAGAAGATATATTAATTTTTTTTCATGTTTTGATGTTGTATTCCATTTGGGTATCAAATAAGAGTATAATATGTATATAGATAAAGCTGGTAGGAATACTAGTCCCCATTACACTCTATACTAAAACAAATTAGTATAATATGACATAGGTAGATTCATATATTAAGGATTTTTCATGGAGAGTGAAATAATATACTAGGTAATTTCTTTTCCTACTCATAAGGGAAATTTACAAGGATTGGTTTTTTAATACAAGTGATAATGGTTAATGTCTAGGAGTTACTATATAATATATTTTTCAAATTAAAGACCATTGGAATCGAGTTGAGAATGTTTAATGAGTAGTTCTTGAAGAAGAACTGGGAGCTGTATAGTTTATAGTGGTTTAGTTTATTTCATGATTTCATGAAGATATGGAGGAATTGAAGAGTCTATGTGAGTATGTATATAAAATATTACTAATGTAGTGAAATCCTTCAATCACTGATGATCTATATTAACAAGTAGTGGATGTTCTCACAACTCGTGGGAGTGAGTATATAGAACCGAAAATAGGAAGATTATGTTCACATGTTGGATATTTTGAATAGTAAAATGCATAATTTGGTGAGTAGTTTCATGTTGATCCCTATCAATACCACTGTTTTTAGATGAAATTATTTATATTATAAAAAATGATACATGATGAAACGTAATCACAATAGAGAGTAGGTTTCATAGAGCAGACATGAATCTTTTAAAAATGAGTGTTCTATACATTAATACTTTACAATCAATTCATATGGTGCATGTGGTTAAGAAAAGTCAAATAAATCTAAATGCATTATAGAATATGATACAAGTTCAAAATCAAATCAATTTTAATTATAGATAATAAATTGGAATTTGAAGAAAATTGCAATACTTTATTCACCCCTACTCAGGTGTCTTTACTAGTCAAATGTGAATAAAAATTAGTATTATGTTAATTTTTATCTCTCATTATATCTATATTATATTCCCATTTTAAAATATATTATTTTCTTATTTGAAATATTTTTAGAACTACCTCATTTTAAAAAAAAAATCTATTATTGTAAAAATAGAATTTAGATTTTAAGCGTAGACATTACAAAACAAGAATAATATATAAGAGAAGAGTTTAATAAGGTTATAAAAAATCAAATAGAAGAAAAAAAATATTTTAATATAGTTAGAGTCATCATCATGTTGATAAATTTTTTGATTGTGAAACCTCTATTGAAGAAGAACATGTTTTGATGAATATTAGTTCAGTATTATATGAATAATGTATTTATGAATTTATCTCATATATTTGATCCCATATCAGGGGAAATCAAAATGAGAAGTTACAATTGGGGAAGGATCATGATGAAATTGATGAAACATTAGTTAAGATAGAGTGAAGATGAAATACTAAGAAATGATTAATGTAATAGAGAAATCTATTTATCATTTATATGAAAAATATTTACTGATAAATAATTAATCCATACAATGGAGAAATCCTCTGAAGTCTCTATACATTTAAAATATACACAACCACATGTAATATACTATAAGATAAGATAGATGGATATTAATTACATGTGTTAAATTTGATATAGAAGGAATAGTTACATAAAATTAAAATGGATTATGATTTAATGTTAAAAACACTTGATGATCAGAAATAAACACTCAATATGAAATTTATAAATTTTTATGTGAGACTTAAATTTTTGGAAAGAACCCAAGAAAAATAGTTATAGTATGCGGAAATAAATAATACCAATAAACAAACATTAGAGGAGGGGCTTTTCCTATGGAATACTCTAAATGGTTGAAAAAATAGTTTGGGTTGTAAAAAATCTTACCCTAGAAGCTCAAAGTCAGTGGTTACTTTATTAAATTATAAATAGATGTGAAATAAAAATGGATACGATATCTATATTATTGTTTACATGGTTAAACATAGATGAATTATATATTAGTTGATGAATTTCCACACAGTCCCTATAAATGTAAAATACATACAACTAAAGGTAAAATCCAATGTGATAAGATAGATGGATAATTCATTATAAGTGTAAACATTGATACACAAGGATTATATAATGAATTCAAAAAGTGATTATGAAGTAAGGTTAATAACACATGATGATTAGAAATAAAAAATATATATGAAACTCTTAGATGTGAAATTTAAATTGAAAATTTTGAAACAATGCTTAGAATGTAATCAAAATCTATTGAAAGAAATAGTAATCCCACAAAAACATTAGAGAAGGGTTGTGCCCCTATGAATACTCATAATGGTGGGAAAAATAGTTAGGGTTTAATATCCGAGACATGAAAATCCAAAAAATTGGTGGTTGCATAATTAAATTTAAAATAGATAAAATAGATAATATATCAATGGATTAAATATTTATCTAGTCTTGGAAAATAAGATACATGCTTGAATCTCACGTTGCATTTGAAAACATAACATACAATATTCTATATTCTTTTAAGAAATTAATAGTTTCTCTAGAATATTCATTCATAATAATCATAGTATACATCATGTAATCGTCTGAAAAGAATAAAAGGGTGAGCATGGAAACATATAAATGGAATTCATAAATTAGAAATTATCATAGAATAAATAAGGAATGGATAATAAGAAAATAATAATCGATGAAATAATAATTACATTTAAATAATAAGATGAGTTTAAAATTTATCCATGGATTATATAACACTTTTTATAACCATGTGGAATATAGTTACTAATTTCATAATGATGTAATTCATATTTTCGGACATTTTAAGCTTACCATCATGGCCTTATAGTAATATTTTATAAATAAATGTGTAAGTCCTTGGAAAAAATACCCAATTTTTTTTTTATTTTTGAGACCCACTAATGCATTTAGTTGAATTTTAATTATTGGGACCACTTTTCACATAATAATTCCAATTCATTTATCATGTGAATAAAAAATAAAACTTTACCAACAATTTTTAATGACCAACAATCATCTATATTAGAATAACAAGATCACTGAATTTAAATAACTCCCCCAGTAAAAATGATCATAAGAAAACCGAATACATATTTTTATTACATCATTATTGTATATACATAGAAAAATATAAGATTCATAAAAGGATTTTGATAGTGATGAAAATAATTTTAAAATATCCTAGGAATATTTGTTGAGGAAAATACACTATTCATTTTGAAATAACTTTTTTAAAATATAAAATTTTCTTTAATATTAAGAATCAAATTTGATTTGGAATGAACTATTGAATAATTTAATAGAATATTTAAATAAAAGTGAATTCATGATGGTGGGATGAAGTGATTATGAAATTTACTCTAAAACTAATATTATGTTCACACATTCTGTAAAAAGTAGCTCCTTTAAAAAAATAAATATTCCATTTAATTTTATATAGGGTCGTCAAAAAGGAAAAAATTAATATAGTTAATGTAAAATATTGAATATTCTTTAAAGAGTAAATGGATGTGTATGAAAAAGATTTCAGGCCGAATAAAAAAATATAATCAATCTTCTATTAAATATTAATGTTGGAATTTTTGAGTTGAAGATAAGGTAATAATCAAAAATAATATATCAAAAACGCATAAAAAAATTGAGGATAAAAAATAAATTGGACTAATATTTATTTATAATATAGAAATCCCAACATATAATATACCATTAGCAACCCCAAATAATGATTAGATTGTCGAATTAACCCTTACCTCTTAATTAAAGTGCAATATATGTGATTCTAGACTCCAATATAATAAATTTAAATTTACAATAAAAATATAACATAAGCATATACATACTGATAAAAACATATATTATCAAATTATAAAATTTTATAACCTTCTTATTAATATTAATTTATTATGATTTTCATTTCTGAGTGTTTACAGTTTTTCTATTCACATAAGTTTCAGTTGAGCAGTTTCAATCCTTAATATTTTTCATTATTCATTCATATAGGGAATGTTAGATATGATATAAATATTATATATATTCATTATAAACATATTTATATTTTTAATTGAATTTTGGACCAGAAAAATGAATCACATCAATACTTGGAGGTGGTGCTCCACACATACACACAAGAAAAATTATCATTTTATTAAAATTAGAAGGGTAAACTGGTAAATGACATCTTATATTTATAGTATAGTTATTATACCATAAATTATATATATATATATACATTATTTCTTCTTATATATTCATCCTTGTAATATGTTGATAAAAAATAAATCACACTGCTACGTGGAGAGAGTAAGTCGTGCATATGCATAAAAATGTTTTTGTATTTTATAGAATTTAAAGAAGCTGAATTGGATTGATAAAACATAATTTTAACTATTTATTTTCTTTATGATACTAAATTTTTAATATAATGATGTTTATTGAATATTTTAATAGGTAAAATAAGAATTGAAATAAAATCACTCAAATAAAATTAATACCTCTTATTTGGAAAATAACATATAGCTTACACCATCAGACCTCTATGTTGGTCCATTGATGAGACCAGATCCTATAGGTAGTTGGGAGAATGGTTTGGAATGTATTTTCTCATATATTTTTACAAATCTAGTTCTCAACATTCTTGAGGAAGAGAGGACAAGTTGAACCCTTTTATATGTGAGGGAAATGATCCTCATGGAATATCATAATTGATATTAATAACATAAAGATTTTTTCTTATTGAAGTGAATCCAAATTTCCTAAAATAATTATATTATAGAGTTATATTTTTAACAGAAAATAAATTAGTTTTATAAAATTTTATGTTCCATTTTACCCTTATCTATTACTTTAAGACATGGTATACCAACATTAACCTTAAACATGATAAATAAATATATTTTATTATAATTATTATAATTAAAAATTTAGTAAAACATATTAAATAATATTATTTATTCAGATTAATAATATTGAATCATTTTTTAAATAATAAATATTTTAAATTTTCTCTAAAAAAAATTAATATAACTGTGAAAAATGAAAAAAAAAATATTAAAAAATATTTGTTTCAATAAAAAAATAAATTTCAATAAATAATAAATTATCATGTGGATATAAATGGAATTAATTGAAATATATTAAATCTAATGTGTCATATTTTTCATTAATTTTAAATTATAACCAAAATTAACTATGTAAATACTTGTTTAATAGAAAAGAACAAAAAACCATTATTATTTTGAAAAAAAAAATTACATTGATTTAAAAATGTTAAGAAAATATTTCTATGTTCAAAAATATGTTTTTATATAAGTTATATAAAATTTAAAATAAGTATTTATCCTATAACAAGTTTTTTTATCATTATATTTATTCTTTTATCATTATAAAGACATAAAATTTAGAGTTTTCTGAAATCATTAATTTTCAATTATCCCCTAAAAATCAACTATTTTGGAATAATAACAAAAACTGAACCAAATATATATTTTTAATAATGAATTATGAAATTAAACTTATTTATTTAAATTAAAATTTTAATAGTTTAGAATCTAGGTATTAATCAAAATATTTAATTAAACTATTTGTATTTTGTTATTTTTTATCAAGAATGAAAAGATTATATAATTGAATTTTTATTGTTAGTTTATTACTGCATTCTGGAATTTCATACTTGGAATTTTTTAAATTTCACCACTTGAACATATTAGTGTAGTTATTCATCATATCTTTTTTAGGATCCCACATCAACTATTATATATTATGATTTCTTAAATGTATGATTAATAGACGAGTGATCTGATACATCAACACTAAATCTATAGTGTATAGAATATAGATAGGCTCTTCAAAGTAAGATAAATAATCTTCAAATTATATTTACTTATAGGAGATCACATGAATTGTGTTTGGAATGTACTTAAGGAGATAAGGGCCACATCATGAACTTTTGAGATGATAGGTTATATTTCCAACTAGTATGCTAGAGCCCAAAATATTTCTATAATTTAAAATATTCTTATATACCTGTGACTTCGATTCCCTTACATGTTGAACCTTATAACTCCATTCCATGGAGATACCTTTAATAAAATATAGTCTCTAACTTGAAATTAAAATATTTACAATAGTTATATGTATTTCACATTTTTCTACTTTGAGATGACATGATATGATTCTGAATAGTCTTCACTTTCATTGTCAACCCCTCTATGAAATAGAAGGAAAACAATTACATTGAAAAAAACACTATAACAATTTTTTATATGATAACTTTTCAAATTCAATGATTCATATAGTTGTATTTGAATTCTCTAATGGAAGCTATTATTATATAAAAATCCAACTGAATGTAAATACCAGTAAAACTATCCTTGATTGTAACTTGAGAAGGACATCACCATTTATTATTATGTATAAATAGACCTTTATTACAATTAATTAGTTTGAGGATGATATAGAGTTCTCAAATACATCTCAGTTTTAAGAGGCTTCTAAATAATCTTCATGAATATCGATTCGAATTACATATCATGGTCAAATACAATTTATAGAGTTATACAATGAAGTCTAAAAACATTGTTAATATTGAGTATTTCAGGGTGATTAATAGGTATATATTCCATTAGAGTGAGTAAATGTGTGTATTGGTAAGAAGATCAATAAAAAAATTTATGGAATAATTTATTCAAGTAGTCATTGTATGTCTAGTGAAAATTTTCATAATAACATCATTGATTTTCCACACAAAAATACAGAGCGGTTTCATGAATCCTTTGGGTTTTTTTCTTCCAACAATTATCATTTGAAAAACCATGCATCATTATACACATTCTGAAATTTCCATTTTCATGTTTTACCACAAAAATGATTCTATTAAATCCTAGTAAATTTCAATGATTTTAGAATATATATAAATTGGATTTGTGAGATCCATATAATAATTCATTTTTCTTCCCAGGTATGGATAGAACAAAAAACCACTTTCCATAATTCATCACACTATTTACATAAAAAACCCATTATTTTAACATCAATATCAACTTTATTTTTCATTTCCATACTCTTATCATCGATTAGGGAAATTTTTAAATTTTCTAATAAGGATGGTTTAGTAATCATGTAGAAACTTAATGGATTTTTAAATTCCCTAATAATTACTATATCTTTGTAAATCCACATATTAGTTATAAATCAATGATCTTTATTACTCAATGCATCATATACCATATTAGGCTTCCTCGGGTGGTAGTTTGTTGTGAAATCATAATCTTTGACTAGTTCTAGATGAATTCTTTTTTATCATGTTGATTTATTTGTATTAAAATTTGTATTTAAATATATTATGATATGTATATATCTCATATTTCATAGCATAGTGATAATTCATTCAAATAATGAATGAAATAATTAACGATTCCAACTCAAGATTGGGTTGGATAGTTCAATTTGTGGATCTTTTACTACCTTGTTGAATAGTAAATAACTTTATCATTCTGTATATGGACTCATCCAATTCCTTTCTTTGATGTGCCACTATATATAAATAATCCACCCCTCCTTATGGATATTTCAACAATAGTTCATTTATCAAGACCATATTTAATTCTTCTAAACATTGTTTACATTCATTTATATATAAGAACATAATAGAATCTTCATGTCTACTTGGTTAATATGTTTTCTAAAACATAAATATTTTGAACAAAGGGTGGATATTTCTTTCTAATTTGTGGAAATTTCGTAACATGAATATTTTTATTAGTGTAAGATATTATTTGACTACCTATTTCATTGGAGGATCAACTGATATTCCCTCCATAGAGACAATATATCTAATAAAATGAACTTCTGGAAGCAAGAATTCACAGATTCTAAATTTCCAATATAACTCATTATCTCAAGGATCCTAGAGATTTTTTTCAGTGACTCTTATGCTCTTCATAAAATTTTGAGTATACTAATATATCATCAACAATTCAACAATGAATTACCCTGATTCTCCATGACTCCCTATTAATCAAATCCATAAAAAATGAGTGAATTAGTCAATGAAAAGGGTATTACTATTAATTCATAACGTCAATGGATCATATACAATACTGTCATTATAATATATTCCTTCCTAACATGAAACCAATGATTCCCTTAATGAATACCAGTCAATGGAAAATACTGATCTCTTTAAAATTGATCAAACATGTCATTAATACAATGTATAGGTTACTTTTTCTTCTTAGTGATGAAATTAGTTTCCATTTAATAAGTACACATCATCATAGTCTCATCCATGTTTTAGACAAATAGGACAGAATATACCCACAGAGAAACACACTAGTGACTAAATACTTTATCACAAAACATCGATATTCATTTCCTTAACCACACTAGCTTCACTATGATAATTTTGTAGGGTGTCTTAGATACACTCTATTTTATTAGGGATGAGTTAAATAGATTACTAAACATCATTCATAGGTGGATGTCAATGTAGTTCTTTAGTAATCACATAAACATATTCTTGTACAATAAGAACATATTTTATCCAAGGAATACCTTTCCCATATCTTGGTTGTCTCTTCCATTATTATTATATAATTTCATTATTGATGGATACTAGTTATAGATCTATTCATTATTCAGATGATGAAGCATATACTCTAATGATAAGTAATTTTATATTTTGTCATAAATCCCGATCTTTTTCTCTCAGAAATAATTTTTCTCTTTAAACCTAAAATATTGATCGACACAAAGAATATATCAATGTCTAAAATAGGTATAATAATCAAATTTATGAATGGGGTGTATCTATGACTTATAATGGGGATTGAGTTATATATCAATGTTACAATAATATTTTCCTAATATTTCATGACTGTAAACTCCATTTTTAGTGTGATAGTGAAATATTTTTTTGGAAAACATGGGAGGAATTAAAGATTTTGAGGATCTAGAATCGAATAAATAATTAGTTAATAAGAAATATATGATTTATGTACTTGTTTCCACATATCTAGGAACATGAAAATTGGATATTGAAATTACATAATAGTGGAATTATCCCCTTGGCCTCTACATTTTTATGTTCCCTTGACATTTGGGGAATTGGTTGGGATTGTTCCACATATTCTTATAGTTAAATAAGAATACATTTATTTAATCTAAATTAACATTGAATTTGTGAGCAAGCCCAATTTTATCTCAAAATTTGATGGAAACACATGTTCTTTTTAAAAATGTATCAGGGTGCTTCCTTCCATAAGTATAATATTTTGGAAATTCCAACAATGTAATCATCCTTTTATATATTTGTTCCTGCATGAATTACTTAGTCTCCCTTATATATTCATTATTTATTTCAATGTCATATATCTTGGATAGTACCTTCTCTATCTTTATAGAATATGATACTATATCCTCCTATAATGAGAATGATTGGGATACTAGTTCCCATTGAGAGATTATAATTAGACCTTAAAATAAATGGTCAATCTTACTCATTGAATTACATATGTAGTCTGCATAATACCTTACTAACATTCTAATGTTGACATATACATAGAAACATTTTCATCCTTTATTTCAGTTTCCTCCGTATACTTATCATATTGAATAAATTACCAACACTAATCTGTATCCCTCATGAGATGATAAATTGCATTATCAACCTTATACATTTCATTAGTTTCTATAGTGACAAATATCATTTCTATAGAACTTGATCCATTGTTCATCCACTAACTACTTAGTATTATCAATAAAGGATGGTGGTTTTTACTCTATATTGTAGTCCAGCAACATATTATCATGTTGTGGAGAAATAGGTTTATCTATAGTACAAATATTAATATTTATAACTTTTCTAATTATTTGTATAGTTAACTTACCTCCATGTGAGGTCTTATATAATTACTATGGAAGGAAATATTTATATAGATTATGGGTGTTTATATGTTTTCCAATTATTCCATTAGGAATCATTTCTATACAACTACATAACACATATTTTCTCATTACATTTTCAATCAAAATTGTTAACTCTCAATATGATGCAATACCAAACATAAATTGAATATGAATGTATATCTAATATCATAATAATAACATTTGTATCTTTAGGAATGCCATAAAATCATTTAAATATAATCATATATTTCATAACAGTTCATAAAGTGCACATGAAATAACCAAATCATACCACATGGTGTGTCTAGAAAGGTGTGTAATCTATGTCCCACTCATCATGCACCAATGACGATTGAGTTAATACCCAATACGCCTTATTCAGATTTATTACCCCTTTGGGTATTGAAACCACATCAAAATCCACATTCCAATATCCATAAATATATTTATTTTTTAATAAAAACACATAATATATATATTTCCATGTCATTTTGATATTATCTTATACACTGTTATATCACTAGAATATATCATAAGGTTATTCCCTAATTTATTTTCTCTTAAATATGGTTCCCTATGGTCCTAATAAAATTTCATCAGATACCAAATATAACAACAATGTCCAAATAAGAAATTATTTGTTGGAACTTAATTATATTTTCACTAGATATAAGTGATGATTTCCAAAAGGACCAAATAGTTTTTTAGTCTTAAAGAACTAGAAACATTCTTGAATATCACATAATATTTGAAAATATAAAATAAATCATAGTATTTTAATTTCTAATATTGTTATTCCCTCTATAATATCATTTCGTATCTTTCATATTATACATGTTATCATCCTTGGGAAATAACACAAAATAAAAGGGTGAGCTCAAATGCCCAGTAAGGGAATGCATACAATTAAATCCATAATAGTATAAATAAGGGAATAATAATATGATATGAAAAATTAATGATAAAATAATTCCATATAAATATTCACATGATCATTAACCATAAACAATGATAGAATAACTATTTAAATAATCACCAGGATAATAAAAACATATTTCATAATGATGGAATATATATTTTCGAACATCTAATGCTTAACATTGAGGCCTCATTCTAAGATATCTTACATAAAATTTTAAGTCCCTGGAAGAATACCCATCCAACTTTTTGTCATGATACATGCCCATTAATAGAGGGGTTTGGTTATTCTGGGAACCACCCATAACATAATATGTATAGTGAATTCACCATATTTATATAGAGTGAAATTTAATGAAAATTCCTTGATAATCAATAATTGTCCATACTGGAAGAACTAGAATATAGAATATGAATACCATCCCAAGTAAAAATGATCATAATATGAAAAATTTAATATTTTATATGATAACATTAGATTATATTGTTATTAAAACACATGTATTATCAAATTATGTTGATATATATGAAAATACATTTAAAAGATCACAGGATGATTTCTACATGACATACCCTTATAATTTTGTAATTATATATTTAAAATCTCGAATTTATAAAATTGTATGGTAAAATATTTTATATGGATATAATCATGTAGACATTTAAATTAATCTACAATGTTAATATTATTATTGATGGTGGGAATATCCATTCATAAAATTTTATGTGAAAACAACTATTTTTTCATATAGCTGATAAAAATATCCTCATTTGGAATGTGACGTGATGATTCCGTTAAGAAAATTTTATTGTAAAGACCCATAAATTTCAAGGAAATTTTTTTTTCTTAATTTTTTTTGGAATTTTACAAGAACGCAGTTTCTGATGGCACCTGATTCTGAGGCCCGGTGTGCCCGGAATCATTTTCTGAAGTTTGGCTTGGGTACGTTCAGTGAACGGACGAGCGGGTTTTTCTAACTTTTGAACCGGTGCTCGGAATCGAATTCTGAGGGCACCGATGGAATCGCAGCGCCGGTAATTGCTTAGAAACGCCTCTTCCGGAGTTGCATTTTCTCGGGTGTGGTTTTTAATTTTTGGGCTTAAATTTAAGAAATAAAATAAATTATACGACAAACTTTATTTTATTTCACTTAAGCCGCTTGGAAGCCACTTGAAGCAACTTAAAGCAGCTTAAGCTGAGTTGTTGCGGATAGGGTGCTATCCAAAAATATCCTACCCTCTTGGTAGGATATTTGTGAGGTGGGACCCGCACGAGCCCCACTGTTTCTTTTCCGCTAAGTAACGCACCCGCGAAAACCCGTCATTATGAAAGTCAATTGACGCGTTTTCTTAATTTCTTAACGCACCAATTAATTGGGCGGTTTTCTTCGTTGAATTAATTGGGCGGTTTATTTCGTTGAATTAATTCTACGAATTAATGGGTCGTTACTTATCTCTTTATTCGTTTCTTAACCGGTTTGAAATCTGTTGGCGTAGTAATAAAATAAGACCAACGCCACATCTTGAGGATTACACGTTGGGAGGCATTTGATAGAATTCTTTGTGCTTTCATCCTCCTTCGCAAAGAACGTGAAGAACGCGAAGAACACGAAGAACGCCGTCACCCTCGTAGATTGATGACACTTCTTCCGAGACGTCCTTCCCCGCAACGATCTCCAATCACCAACTGCTTGAGGTAGGAGATTTTGGGTTTCTTTTAAATCTTCTTTTTGGTTTATAACATCAACATGGATTTAATTATTATAATTAAATCTTCATGTTCTTGAACCTCGGAGTTCGTCGACGCGACGATCGCCTCCTTCCATGACGACGCGACGCCCTTCCGCGACGACGCGACGCCTTTCCGCGACGCGACGATCGCCTCCTTCCGCGGCGATCAAATCTGCGAAGAACGCGCGTGTGACGACTTGACAAGGTAGGGATTTTTATTTTGGAATACCTTTATATTCCTATGAACGTTTATTTAAATTTAATGAACCAGTTTCATATGAACAATTTTAATTTATTAAAATTGTTGTTTCATGTGTTGAATAAATTCTCCCGTTGATATTATCTAACGCGGAGGGTGAGGGCCAAACGAACACGGCCCGACAACCCTCCGCAGATTGTTTATTGATGTGTGGATCGACGGGCGATGACAAACGAGGCCGCAAGGTGATTTTGAGGCCTCCGTAGTGATGGTCGGGTCCTGGGAGGACCATAGGCGAAGACGGCGGGAGAAACGGACCACCGGAGCGCGTCCGGTGGTCCTCGGAAGGCGACGGCGGCGCACCGCCGGAAGGGAGGCGGCCGGCGGTTCGCCGCCGGCCTCAATCAGCGGCGAAGGGCGGGGGAGCGACGCACCCCGCCCGTGGTGTCTGCTCATCCGCGCTGGCCGAGCCGCGGCCGGCCGGTCGGGCCGGACCGAACCGGACTGCCCAGACCGGGTCGGGTCGGCCCGGGCCCAGACCCCCGTTTTCGGACCATTTTCGGTATTTTTCCCGTAACTTGAGCTACGGGCCTCCGAATGACACACCGTCAGCGGCAACGTGATCCGTGGATCGAGGCGGTCGTTTCGGTATATCGCACTCAAGGTTTCGGATTACTTTGAGTTTGGCCGAGTTGGTTCGTACACGAAACCAACTGGGCCCTCGGAGCGGAAAAGCTCATATCTTGAGTTCTGGACGTCCGATTGACGTGCCGTCGACTTTGATGGATTACTCTAAGTGAGATGGATCTTTTGGCTTACTCCGCTGGAGGATTGGATACCGTCGGAGTACAGTCGGGTTGGTTCGCTCACCAAACCAACTGGGACCCTGGAACGAAAAAGCCAATAACTCACAGACTGGGCGTCCGATTGACGCGCCGTCTGTCTCGTTGTTTTCCTCTTGATAAGACGGAACTTTTGGCATTCTTCACCCAAGTTTTGGATGCAATTGGATAGTGGCCAGGTTGGATTGTACCCTAAATCCAACCGGGCCCCTGGGATGGAAAAGCTGATATCTTTCAGACCAGACGATGTTTGACGAACCGTCAGCGGCGTTGGTGATCACGTTGAGAAACGGTCACTTTGAGTATACCCTATGAGTGTTCGGGGTATAGTTGAGTTACGGCCGGATTGGTTCGCACACGAAACCAACCGGGCCCCTGGGATGAAAAGGCTAACAACTCACAGACCGGGCGTCCGATTGACGCGTCGTCTATTGCGTTGAGACCCCTATGACGAGGCGGTCCTTTGAGATACTTCTTCGTGGCACTTTGAGATACTTCCAGTATCGACCTATAGCTCGTGGAGTGGACCCTCTCGGAGATGAGCGTATGGAGTACGGAAACCGTGTAGACAGCTGAGACCTGACGACTGCTTGACCGACTCGACTGGGAGTGAGTCGACTAGCCCAGTGGACGGAGCACCCGGTATTTGGCGACAGACCCACGGCAGACGGAGCGCCCGGTAGTTGGCGGCAGACCCGCGGTACTCGACAGGAGGAGTACCTCTGTAGGCTATTAGGGAGACTGCCCGGTATTTGGCGACAGACCCTCAGCAGACGAAGTGCCCGGTAGTTGGCCGCAAACCCGCAGTACTTGACAGGAGGAGTACCTCAGCAGTCTTAGGTTAGTGAGCAGTACCTCGGAGTCATGATAGGACCACTGTACACTCCAGAGACGGAGCTCTTCAGCAGTTACGGTTTCGATAATGAAAATCCTGGTTTGAGATGAGACTTTTGACCTTTGTGTTTACCTCATGATTGAGATGGGTCACTTGATAACTTAGGTATATGTATGGGCATATACCTGGGTAGTGGTTATCCGTTGATTTCACAATCCTTGTGTTTCCTCATGATTGAGATGGGTTACTTGATAACTTAGGTATATGTATGGGCATATATCTAAGTAGAGGATATCTGTTGAGATCTTCCTGTGGTTATCCTTGTTGTTTTAGTGAGACCTTGAGGGTCTCGGGGTCCCTACTGAGTATCGTTATACTCACCCCTGCACGGGCTATGCCCGCACCTCGTTGTGTTGGTTGCAGACGACGGGCAGTGCTGACGGAGGCCGAGTGTTCGAGGACCGGTCAGTACCCGGAGGTGGACTACACGACGAGTCAGTACCCGGAGGTGGACTACACGACGAGTCAGTACCCGGAGGTGGACTACATGACGAGATGACACACAGAGGAGGTTGACGGACGAGAGCGTGGATGAGCCTATCTGTACCTACCCTTCATGTAGGATCTGTGGTGGACGACCAGGATCTACGCTATCTGTACCTACCCTTCAGGTAGGATCCGAGGAGGACGACCCAGGAGCTGCTTCCTTCTTCCAACTGTTTGTCTTTTTGCTGTTGTACCTTGTTCAGTTGTAGTTGTACTTTCTTTTGGGTTTGTATTCTGGCCCATTTACTTTTCAGCATTTCTTTTGTACTTAGTGTTTTGCTTCCGCTTGTACTCTGTGGTGCTTGTTTTCTTTATAAAGGCAATGCCTTACCAGTTATCGGGATTTATGCCTTTGGTGCTAGTCGCTAGCCCCTGGCCTATGGAAGGCGGGCTTGGGGTAGTCATGGCACGGGCCCCGAGGATGGGTCGTGACATTTATATAAAGAAAAATAACATTAATAATTACTTTTTAGAAAAAAGAATTATTGAAAACGTTTTAATGAAAATATGGACATGGAAGAATAATATTATATACCGAATGAAAAAAAATATGATTTTCATTTAAAAAATTATTTAGGTATTTTTGAGTTCCAAATAAGGGTAAAATGAAACTAATAACTAAAAACAACATAAATAAATATGAGATAAAAAATTACATTTTCTATGAATACAAGTCATATAATACCCACAAATGGAACCTTAAACATAAATAATCTCAAATAAGGATGTGATTCTAAACTGAACCCTTGCCTTCAGCTTGACATCCTTTTTAAGTGATTTTAGCCTCATGTATAATATATTTAAATAAATTATAATGATATAATAGAATAATATAAATACTTTTAATGTCATATATAATCCATTTATAAAATTGCAGATCCTTTTTATTAGTTATTATTTATTAAGATCGTTATTTCTGAGTGTATAGTGATTAATTTTTCATGTATTTTTCAGTTTAGTATATTCAGTCATTGCATACATATCATTGTTCCTTCATATGTGTAATTTTAAACATGATATTAATATAATATATATTTATTATATCAATCTTTATATTCATCCATGAATTTCATATATGAAAAATCAATTACAACATTTTGTGGGAAGGGTAGTATACACATACGCACAAGCGATGTTAACATTTTCATTATGAGTGGAAGGTAAAAAATGGAAATAATATATTATATTTAAAAATCATAATAAATTCATAAACGTCTTTATTAATTATTTCTTTCATAGTAGAAATCTATTTAATGTGGTGATGAGTAATGAATTACACCACTACATGGAGATGGTAAGCTGTAAGTACGCACCTGCGATGTTTTTTATTTTCTATAATATGGAAAAAATTAATATTGGTTGTTCACCTGGAATAATAACATTTATTTATTTTAATCATATTTTTTTTTATAATATTATCATTGTTATAGAATATTTTACGCATGTAGAATAGTAAATAAAATGAAAACGATCGATTAAAAGTTATACCTCTTCTTCAGAAACCCACCTTTTAATTAAAACATAGGTATTCTTGGTTAGTATATTGATGGAAACTGTTACATTATTTTATTTGAGGAATATTTTTAATTTTTATGGGTAGGTATAATTTTACCCAGGTTTCTCAAAATGTGTGGGTAAGAGAGTAGAATTGGTTCCCTTTAAAAAGAGAGGGAAAGAACACACATAAAATTACATAAATAATTGTTTTAACATAAAGATCAGTTCAGGTGAAAGAGAATAGAAATTTTCAAATATTATAATATGATTAGTTTATTTTATCAATTAAACATAAAAATTATCTATATAAAATTTTAATTAGAATTTATACCCTTATCATTTAGTTTAGGCCCTCGCTAACCTGTTATAACCATATCAATGGAAACAAATTGGTATTGTTTTTATTAATAATTAAGAGAGAAAATGAAGTAAAAATTAATAAATAATATTAATTATTAAAATTTATAATATTTATAATATTTATTTAATTATAAAATATTTAACTTGTAAAATTGGTAGTAATTAATTTTAATATGAGGTCGCAAAATGCTACGAAAACTGTTTTAATTAAAATGATAGTTTTATGCATGAAAAAGTTCTAAAGAAAAATAAAGTATAATGATTATCCAAATGGAATAAATTTTATTTTTCAAATAAAAGGATTCGGATTTAGATTTAAAACAAAACCAAAAACTAAATTAACATTTTAATTAATTGATGAAAGGAAAATAATTAATAAATTTTTTTTACTAAAACAACACTCAGATTTATAAAATGTTAAAAATATATTTATTTCATCATAATTATATTTTTCGAATCATTTTATTACATATTAAAATATATGTCTTATATAAAAATCCATTCTTATATTTAATTTTATTATTATATTATTATAATTTCATAAGAGATATGGTGTTGGAGAAATTTATAATTCTCAATATTCTGAAATAAATAAAATATTTCTTGAAAATTTAAAAAGTTCATCCTAATATAATCATGAAATTAAGTATATAAATTAAGAAATTTATTTCATGAAATTAAATATATAATTTTTTTTAATTTATGATTTTGTCTCAATCATTTATAAAATAATGTGTATAGTGTTATTGTTTCTATAGAAAGAAAAGAATATTATAGATGACACTCAGTTGTCACCTGAGAATTATTGCCATATCAAACTAAAATATGCGCATGGACTAAGTAACCAACATAAAAATTAAATATGGGTTCAATCATTCTCTATTTATGGAATGGGAATAGAAAACAAATGGCTAAAAAAATCAGAAATAACTAAATAATTTACCTAAGATGGATGAAAGAAATTATTAGAAGATATTCTCCACAATAAAATCCCAATACATTGGGGAAACCCCTAAATGGTCATGATTTTCATTATTTATAGTCTTCATGTATTATTTTAAAAAAATAATAGATTTGTTGGACACTATTTTTAGTGCTTTTATTATGGAAGGGGTGACTTTTTGGGGTGTGAATAGAAATTATTGATTTATTATGGAAAATAAAAAATAATAAAAGTTATGTAGAAGTGTTAAAATGTTGTAGTCTAAGTGAAAACACATAACATAGGTGATTTATATAGATTCATTAATCAAATGATCATAGACCCCTCTTCAATATAATCTATTCCTTGAGGAGATTGGTTTGTTCTATATCTTTAATTTCCTCTTGGAGTAATAACTTGATTACAAGAATTATAGATGTACCTTTTTCAATTGGGGGTATAACCCCACATACCTTTTTCACATAGAGGTATAAATCCTAACTTTCTACAGAGGCACAACCATCATACATTTTTTCTAGGAGGAATAAACGAACCATCATTTTATATGGGAGGAATAACCCAACAAAATATTTTGGATGGGAAAAGTTTAAACGGTACTCTGTAAAACATACATGAGATTTAAATAATTTAAGATGAGAAACACAATTAAAAAACTGAAACAAGTACATTGAGAATATGATAAATAAGTTTAATGGAAGTTTTTTTATCACATTATCAATGGAAGATGTAGAAGAATATGATATTCTGTTATTGTTAAAGAATAATAATCAATCGAAGAAGTATTTCAATGAATTCCTTAATATCAAAAGGGAAATGTCTAGTTTTATCCTAATTGAAAAAAAATCTTAATATAAAATTCATGTTTATATTCATGACTATATTTGTTTTTATTCATAATAATTCTCTTGAAGCATTTAATATGAAATATACAGGATCATGACATTATCAAATCATTGTGTGACCCTTGTAAAAGAATAATAAAAATAATATGACCAGTATATTGATTTTATTGAATTCATTTTGGAAATAAAACATTGCCAGACAAAAAAAATTAATGATATATTATAAAGAATGCTTAATATATTACAGGTAATATTTATTAAACATACTTCCATTTAAAATTAAATGAAATAATAATAAAATTATATATACAAGTCATGTATCAGAAAGATGTGAAAATAAATGAATTATAAATAATAATCTCCATGAGTCTATGACAATGAAAACACAATTATTAATTTTAAAAAAAAAGTTGAATGTATATTTCATCATAATAAATTAATCATTTAAAAATGTAATTAAATTTAATAAAATTAACTGAAATATAATATGAAATTTTTGGAAATAAATTTTGAACCAACAATGAGTCATGACACACAGCTGGATGTTTGATAGTGATTCATTGAGTCACTGTTGGAAATATGAAGTAGTGAGTCATTGACTTACCATTACCAATGTCTGGAAGTGTAAAAAAAAGTTTTACAAATTTTTTCCATTTTAAGAAAAAATAATATGAGACATAAAAAAACCGTCATTTATATACATAATATCATCCAAAGGTTTAAATTAGAACAATAAAAATGAATAACCATTAGATATAAAATTGTGTCTCATGACACACGGTTTGGATCTAATCGTGGCTCACTACAAACGTAACAAAAAATGTTGGAAGACAATATTGATGTTTTATAAAAACAATAAAACATTTATTTCATAAATAATCCTAAAATAATAAGATCAAACATAAAAATGATTAAACACATCTACTTCCATTTTTACGATTAAATGAAATACGTGCAGCGACTTGAGGAAAGCTTCTCCTTAAACACAACAAAAAAACAACATGAATATTAAACAAAAGTTAAAATAGAAATATAATATCAAAAATTAAAAAGAAATTGATGTTGAACAATAAAAAATTTGAATTAAAAAAAATTCCACACCATTTTTTGGACACCAATAGTGTCATAAATTTTACATTATTGGTTATATTACAATTTTGTATTAAATGACACACCAATTTTTACATTTTAATGTTGTCAAAAAAATGGTGAAAAAGTCTAACACACTATTGGTGGAAACCAAATTTTTCAAAAGGATTCACCTTTGGTATTTACCAACAGTGTATTAACAACTCAACATAGTGTTAAAAACATTCACTCACAATTGGTAAATAGCATTGGGGAATCTAATTAAAAAATTCAGTTTGAATAAAGAGAATAAAAAAGGAGTACTGAAACTTCATAGAATGATTAAAGAACATGATGAACTTTAGAATGAAAGAAGTTGTAGGTTGATCCACTGTGAAAAAAAATTATGGGAATGATCCATTGTTAGTTCGAACATGACACACCACAAATATAAACAAAATTATGATATAATGATATGTGAATCATGGTCACTAGAGTAGGGATAACACATTTGGATTGTAATGATGAATAATATGAATGAGTGGTTAGTGGAACTTCAGGTGTGGGAGTTTAAAAAATGTTGATCACATAATGAGATAAATGACCAACAGTTGATAAAAAAATAGATCAGACAACAAGGTGACACACTCCCATTTCTGAGAGAAGTGGGTTAGCATGTATTATATATTGACGATTGGGATGATAATGTATAGGATTTGATGGATCATATTGAGTCTCAGTGAAATAAATTTTTTCCCATGTCGAAGGAAAGATTTGGATGCTGATCAATATTAATTAAAAAATGAACATAAAATAGGATAGAACAAAATAACTATATACTTTTGGGATACCTATATCCGGTGTGCATGCACACAGTTCATTGGCCTTGTACGTAGGCTGAGTAGGCACTAAAAAGTTACTCTTCCCAACCTAGGCTCTGTGTGAGCCTTTGAATACTGAAACTTCCATGGGGTTGACCAAAATGACCCCTTAAATGTGTATTTAGGTTTGGTCTTATAGTGGATTACACATATGAGTAAATTTAAAATCTAAAGATAAAGTAAAACAAAAATAAATCATAACAAAATATGTAAATTAAGTTAAACAAAATTTAATTTATTAATATATTAAACGTGTGTAATTTATCAAAACAAAAAGAGACAAAAAATTCATAACATGCATTTACAAACAATATCCCCCTGTTGTAAATTGTAAAAAATTACATTGTAAAAATTTCCACATAAATAAAATAATAAAATTTCAAATTGTGAAAAAATATTTTTCCCCTTTTTGAAATTTATCAAAAATTATAATATATAAATAAATAAAATTGAACCAATAAAATAGAATTAAAGAATCAAATAATATTGACATACTTTGAACTCCAAAATTTATTGATATTTTAAATGTTGATATATAAACAGTTTTTTAAAAAATATATTAGTGACCATTCAATTTCAAAAGAAATTTAATATATTTATCAAAACTGAAATTATACCTAATTAATTATTAACCTTTCATCATACCTAATTCAAACATCATTTATGCAAATTTCACAGTGTCTAGGGGTATAAGGAAAATACAAACTAGTTATATTTTTTATGGAATATATTCTAAATAAAATGTCACCTTTATTTACATGAAACAAAAGTAAGTGAATTTTAATAATAATTTGTTTATTTTTTAGTGATGAATAGTATTTCTATAAATTTGAATAGAACTAGAGTTATCATAGAGAAAACTAATTTTACCAATATAAATATTGAAATAGTATATGTTTTTCTTTATCCAAATTCATTGAGAACAAAAACTAGTAGCAACAACATTATGAACCTTATTTGTTGGTTGTTCTACTAATAATTATTTTTTAGAACTCCATGAATTTAAAATTTTTCAAAAAGGGACACATTCATGAAGTACATTTCCTATCACGTAAACAACCACCAATATTAGAGTCTATATAAGAATGTAAATAAAATATATTTTTAGTAGAATAAAATAGTATAGTTCTTATAGTTCCATTAATATATGTTATTATCCTTTTATCAACATTAATATGACATTATTTGGGTTTGGATATAAGGCCCCAACATTAAACCTTACTTAATCTTGAGTTATTACAAGATTACACATTGAGGATATTTTCAGGTTTAGAGTTTTAGAGTATTAGATCATGAAACTTGCATTACATTCCACATTTAAGCAAAGTGGTTACATAAAAGACAGTATTCATTCTTCCCATCAACAGAAACATATTTAAAATAAAACATGGATTCTTTCTTAACACATCCTTGACACTATCATCACATCATGTACCCTTCCCTTGACCTGTGAAAAACATTTCAAAAACTTGGGATAAACATAAAAAGCTCAGTAAGGGTTATAAAAAAAATATGGAAAGGAAACATGAGTTCATCTATACATAAGAATGAAATCATACTTTACCCATAAAACATAAGCACTTTATCATACCTCATAAAATCATGAATAAATCATAGAAATCATATGACATAAAAGTAACTTGAGTCATTCATAACATTCTTACATAGGGAGTAACCCTCTTGGTTACGTTTGGAATACCCATCACAGTATATTCCCTAAATCTCTTCGGAGTAACCTTAACGTTTCACTCCATCGCGTTACCCAATGCATTGGAGAGCTATATCGGGCTCACCCGCCCTTAGTTTATCACGGAACCACCCTTTTTCATAACAATGACCAAGAACCATAACATAAACGTATCACATAAAACATGCATAAAGGAAACAAAACATTTCCACATTTTAATCACAATATAACATTTTAGTATTTTGACATAATGAATCCATACAAAAAGAAACCATTTCCAAAACCATTTAAAACATTTAATAAGGAGAATTTTGAATCAAAGTGTCCCATACCACCTTGAAGCTTTTAACAATTTAAACCATTAATATCCATATAAATAAATCCTTAAAACCTTTTTAAAAACATGGATATTAATAAGAACAAGTCATTAAAACCTTTAAAGTGATATTTTGGTCAAAGGGTTTTTACCAAAATTAGAGACACTTGAATACAATAATTGAGGAATAACATTTAATCAGAACTTTATAATATAATGAGAATAAATGGATTCATGATATAATATTCCAAAGGACATTATATACACCATATAAGAGTGAATTGGTGCATAACAACAATGAAGTCTCAATAGGGATGTAAAATGTGATGAAATCCCTTATAAGGAAGGTATCCTTAAATTAAGGATAAATCAATATCAAAATTATGTGTGCCAAAAATAAATACACCCAATATAATTGGATATTAAGTGTAAAAAAATAAAAGTTCATTCACACATATTCAAAGGATGACATATTCAATAACTACATGTTGAACCCAAAGAAATCGAAATTGGGTTAAAACGTTCCCTTGGTAAAATTCGACAGCCTAACGACGTCACTTCAAAAATTCAGAAAATGAGTTGATGAGAGATAAAAAGGGAATATCATCACTTGGAAATAAAATTTACATAAATCAGGATATAGAAGAACATATCCCAACATAATAGTATGTGAATTAAAAGACATAACAAATGAAGTCTTTTAAAAAAAGGAGGGTGAAAGGTTCCCTTACCGACTTGGGTAACTTTCGAAAAGTACACCCCATCGAATAAGTTTCATATAATGAATATGTAAATACCCATAAATGGAATTATATTACAAAATGATTGTAATAATTGGCAGTACATAAACCGCTCAAATGAAATTGTGGCAAATGTAGCATAAATCTCATAGGAATAAAAGTGAGATGAAAAATCCATTACGAAAACTCGGCAGCCTAACGGCGCCACTTAAAACTTCCAAAATGGATTTATGAGAGAGAATAAGGTCTCTCATCACATGAACATAAAAATTACAGTAATTTTCATATAAAATAACATCCCAATAACAAGAAAGATGAGCTTTAGAGGGAATGACATAAAAGAGTGTACTTAAAAAGAAAGAGAGGAGTAAGATCCCTTACCTCGTATCCGACTTGACCCAACCGTTCTTTAATATCCTGAATAAGAAACTTGAGTTAATATATACTTTCTTAAGAACCTTTTTCAAGTTCATTATTCCTTTTATACCATGTTATGAACATCATGTAATCATTTAAGTTAATAATGTTCATATTTTCGGTATTTGGTTCTTAAGTCAAAAATAGACTTCTTACACTTACATGTTGTTAATTTGGTCAAAGGTTCGTTATATCCATAATGATATTAATGATTTAGATAAAATATATATCATATATATTCAGAATATACATGTATTTATAATATTACATCACATTTAGAGGTAAGAAATGAAATGCACCGTTCATCGAGACGGTAAGCCGTACGTACGCATGAACGCTACTTCCATTTCTATTTCATATTTCTGGAATGGAATCATAATGATATAAGAGTATATTATAATTCCAGTATAATAACATATATAATATCATTAACTTTATCCTTTACACATCCCACATATGGTATTAACGAATCAAATCACTTTCAGGGGGTGGTAGTCCGCACTTCCTAAAATGAAGATATCATGTTTAACCATAATGGAAACAATAATTGTATGCCATAAATGAAAATTACAGAAGCTTAAGGAAAGAATAAAAATATTATATATCATATATAAAAATAGTGACATCATAATGTCCACCTTTGAAGGTGTTAAATGAGTATTGAACAATCATCGTTTCGGGAGGCAGAATTTCTCCATCCACAGAAACCGTGTGTTCTTTAACCATTTGATGTAGTTGTGTGAGAGTGTAGCTCGAATAAATCTTATAACAACATCCTAGTATATTTAAGATACTTGTGTTGTTACAAAAGAAGTAAATAAAAAGAGTTTAGGGGGTTGGAGAAGCAAAATAAAACAAATGAACATGAGAGAATGAATTACCTTTAAAAGTGTAACTCCTTTTTATTTGAGCCTAAAGGCTTCCTTTGAAAGGATTATTCCCAAAGGGAATCCTCTAGGATGAGGAGAGGGATGTGGAGAGAGTAAATGGGCAGGGTATGGCCGAGCCAAAGGCTTGAGGAGTGTGTGAAATGAGGTAGAGGTGGGGACCTTTTATAAGAGGAGAGGAGGGGCACTTTTGGAAATCATGAAACTATTATTTTATTTTCAAAAGTGTTTCGAATTTATAAGGTCCCACATTGATATATTTCAAATATAAGATGATAAGGCTTCTAAATATTCCCATCCAATAGTTTTTGGACTAGTTTAGGTCTTAGATTTTATATTATCGTTTCATTTTATTTAAATTGTTCATTAATGAGGTCATTGTTGCATCATCATGATGTTGTAATTAAATTAATTTATTTAATATCTAAAAATTACAAAAAAATACTATGATGTGGGAAATATTTTTAGCTTTCTAATTAATATTTATAGTCAAAATTTGGACTTGTGTAACCCCACATAAAAACTGTTTTAGTAAAACAACTCATGTTTGTGTCAATTTAATTTTAACATTAAATAAATATATATTAATGTCATTTTCCAACCAAAGCGGCTCCATGGGGTCCCCAAGTTGACACATGGGTTGTCTTGGTCGGACATGACTCATCCAATAGGGGTAGGACAAGTTTCATGGTGTTTTCATATTTTTATAATATCATTTTTACCTTAAATTACACTAATTACCTCTAATCGCGATTAATGAAAAAAAGTTACTATTCACCAAAAAATTATTTTCATCCCATTGAACCACATTTTACATACTAATGAAAACCATGTATGTCGGATTTTCAAAATTTAATACACATTAGTGGTAAACTTTCATTTAACTGAAAAATCAGTTTGCTTGATTACCACTTAGTGGTTTCACTATTCATCAAAAATTGGAGTTTTTCAGAAAATTACCAAAAATTCACCCTAAGCTATATTTGATATTCCGAATTCAAAAATTAAGTCTATCTTAAAAAATTCAAAACTTATAATTCACATTAATTAATATAATAATTAATTCCCGCTGTCAGAGCAAATAGCGTGTTTTTATAAAACAATAAGTATCGAAAGATTGACACTAGTTTAAGTCTGATTTCAAAGTGAAATTAATTCCAATGACCACTATTGGATTTAATGGTAAAAATATATTCTAATTTTACTTTAAAACCAATTAAAAAGATAATCTAATCATATAAATAAATTAGATTAAAATGAGGTTTTGAATTAAAACACAACATTTTACACTATTCATTAAAAAAATGAACTTTATCGGAAAAATACCAAAAAAATTACACAAAGTAAAATTTGATGTCCCGATTCTAAAGAAGAGTTTTATTTGGTCCAAAAGAATGTATAAGAGTGATCAAAACTATATTTAATGACAGTTCACCATCAAAAGGCGATAAGTGAACCTTTAGTGAAAATTAGGGCTTATACACCTAAAATTGAATTCTTTCCATATTTTAAGCCTTTAGCTTTTATTGGATAAATGTAAAAACATTAAAAAACATATATAATCGTATTTTAGTTATTTCTATCAATTCCTGCCAATACAACGGCTACATGTTAACTACCATTTAAAATAATATTATTTTATTATTAAAGTGCAATGTAAGATTCCCAAGAAACTAGTTGTTGCGTGTTGGGTACGCCATCGAGCATAGCGTCCCCTTTAAAGTCATATTAATATTTTATTCACAAATATGGATAAATATAAAAATGTCATATTCTTTATTTACCTGGGGTGTTACATCCTTCCCCCCTTTTGGGAATTGCGTCCTCACAATTTTTAAAATTGAGCTTGGAAACATCCTGGAAAATCCCACATCGGAACAAGAGTCGGTAAAACAGTCACTTTAAAATAAAGAAAGATAAGTACAAAGGTAGCCCGAGTTAACCCATACTAGGATTCCATGTAGAAAAATATGGACATGGAGGAGAAAACATAGGGTCATGTTCTGATGGAGAGTGATAGAAAACATTTTTAAGAGAAAGTTAACCACAAGAAAATCACAAACTTGTGATGGGTTAAACGGTATTCGATTCCCCAGTAGGAAAAGTTAATAGACAACATTTTTGTTTTAAGTTACTTTTTGTTGAGGAATTTATTCATAAGGAAACATAATCACTTATCATGTTGACTTTCAGCTTTTACTAGATTCCTTAGTCAAACTCATATTTTTTCCAAAAGGTGAGTATTTAGGGAGACTTGTTCGCATTAAGAGTACTATAATCAACTTCTAGAGAATCACCTTATCCACCAAAGAGAACTATATACATAATATGTCTTTAGGCTTTAACCAATACCAAAACCAAAAAGGTTAGTACAAGGTTAGATAATCCAGAAAAGGATAACCCTTTAAAAAGAAAATCTATTCTTAATCTCCAAAATTTGTCAAAAAAACCCAAAGTTCAACAAGGATCATTCGATAAACAATTTTTCCATAAAATTATTCAAAGTAAACCAATCTACGATTGAAACCCAAATATTTGAAGGATTTAGTCACATAGTATTCCAAGTTAAATCGTAACATTTATCTCCAAACAACATTAGTTGCTCCTAAAGTCTCGTATTGAAAGTAATTAACCTAATCACATGTCCTCCATGATAGGTTAATAATTTTCATAAATAACCCAAAATCAACTTACTCTTAATTCATAAAATCATATAACTAAAAAGAATCTGTCAAACTAACTAGGGACTTCACGTAGTCCAGTGGTAGGTGATAAATACCAGTCGCACTTTGGTTGTGGGTTCGATTCCCGCAGCTTTGTCCGACGCGACGGGTAGTCACACAGTCTGTGTGTTGTCCTTTTTCCAAAACTATAAAATTCTCAAATCATTCCCCAAAAAGGGATAAAATCATCAAAAATGATCATTACATATTTTAACCTCAAGTTTATCTCATGCCTTTCATTTTCCAGCATATCATATAATAACCCATAATTACCTCAAAAGTAAGGATCATATAAACTCTAATGGTTACCTTTATAATTATTACCTGAACTTCCACATCGATTGGTCATCTCGTACATGATGCATTACAGAACATACCAAGGTTCAAGTGGTTGATCATGACTCCTTGATAGTTGGTTTAAAAAAACCACGAGTTTCCTCATTGAATACCATATTTCATCCAGTCTCTTAATCAAAGAACCACCACAGTTTCCTTCAAACCAATTGTCACTTTGGTGCCTGCTAGATCCATCCATTTACTAAAAACAGAAATGTCAGTGTGAGTATATCAACAAAACCATCATGTACTAATTAGGAAGGTAAACACTAAGATACACTTACTCATTCACTTTATCTAAAACTAGGACTCTTTCTGAAATCCTAACCATTATGGTAATGTCACTTATGCTTATGGAATACCCTAACCTCTAAAGTTATCTAAACCGACCTTCGATACCAACTATAAGGCCCCAACCTTAAACCTTACTTAATCTTGAGTTATTACAAGATTACACATTGAGGATCTTTTCAGGTTTAGAGTTTTAGAGGATTAGATCATGAAACTTGCATTACATTCCACAATTAAACAAAGTGGTTACATAAAAGATAGTATTCATTCTTCCCATCAACAAAAACATATTTAAAATAAAACATGGATTCTTTCTTGACACATCCTTGACACTATCATCACATCATGTACCCTTCCCTTTACCTGTGAAAAACATTTCAAAAACTTGGGATGAGCATAAAAACCTCAGTAAGGGTTATAAAAAAATATGGAAAGGAAACATGATTTCATCTATACATAAGAATGAAATCATACTTTACCCATAAAACATAAGCACTTTATCATACCTCATAAAATCATGAATAAATCATAGAAATCATATGACATAAAAGTAACTTGAGGCATTCATAACATTCTTACGTAGGGAGTAACCCTCTTGGTTACGTTTGGAATACCCATCACAGTATATTCCCTAAATCTCTTCGGAGTAACCTTAACATTTCACTCCTTCGCGTTACCCAATGCATTGGAGAGCTATATCGGGCTCACCCGCCCTTAGTTTATCACAGAATCACCCGTTTTCATAACAATTCCCAAGAACCATAACATAAACATATCACATAAAACATGCATAAATAAAACAAAACATTTCCACATTTCAATCACAATATAACATTTTAGTATTTTGAAATAATGAATCCATACAAAAAGAAACCATTTCCAAAACCATTTAAAACATTTAATAAGGAGAATTTTGAATCAAAGTGTCCCATACCACCTTGAAGCTTTTAAAATTTTAAACCATTAATATCCATATAAATAAATCCTTAAAACCATTTTGAAAACATGGATATTAATAAGAACAAGTCATTAAAACATTTAAAGCGATATTTGGGTCAAAGGGTTTTTACCAAAATTAGAGACACTTAAATACAATAATTGAGGAATAACATTTAATCAGAACTTTATAAAATCATGAGAATAAATGGATTCATGATATAATATTACAAAGGACAGTATATACACCATATAAGAGTGAATTGGTGCATAACAATAATGAATTCTCAATAGGGATGTAAAATGTGATGAAATCCCTTATAAGGAAGGTATCCTTAAATTAAGGATAAATCAATATCAAAATTATGTGTGCCAAAAATAAATAAACCCAATATAATTGGATATTAAGTGTAAAACAATAAAAGGTCATTCACACATATTCAAAGGATGACATATTCAATAACTACATGTTGAACACAAAGAAATCAAAATTGGGTTAAAACGTTCCCTTGGTAAAATTCGACAGCCTAACGGCGTCACTTCAAAAATTCAAAAAATGAGTTGATGAGAGATAAAAATGGAATCTCATCACTTGGAAATAAAATTTACATCAATCAGTATATAGAAGAACATATCCCAACATAATAGTATGTGAATTAAAAGACATAACAAATGAAGTCTTTTAAAAAAAGGAGGGTGAAAGGTTCCCTTACCGACTTGGGTAACTTTCGAAAAGTACACCCCATCGAAGAAGTGTCATACAATGAATATGTAAATACCCATAAATGGAATTATATTACAAAAGGAGTGTAATAATGGTCAGTGCATAAAACACTCAAATGAAATTGTGGCAAATGTAGCATAAATCTCACGGGAATAAAAGTGAGATGAAAAATCCCTTACGAAAACTCGGCAGCCTAACGGCACCACTTAAAACTTCCAAAATGGATCGATGAGAGAGAATAGGGTCTCTCATCACATGAACATAAAAATTACAGTACGTGTCATATAAAATAACATCCCAATAACAAGAAATATGAGCTTTAGAGGGAATGACATAAAAGAGTGTACTTAAAAAGAAAGAGAGGAGTAAGATCCCTTACCTCGTATCCGACTTGACCCAACCGTTATTTAATCTCCTGAATAATAAACTTGAGTTAATCCCTACTTGCTTAAGAACCTTTTTAAAGTTCATTATTTTTTTTATACCATGTTATGAACATCATGTAATCATTTAAGTTAATAATGTTCATTTTGTCGGTATTTGGTTCTTAAGTCAAAAATAGACTTCTTACACTTACATGTTGTTAATTTGGTCAAAGGTTTGTTATATCCAGAATGATATTAATGATTTTTATAACATATATATCATATATATTCAGCATATACATGTATTTATAATATTACATCACATTTAGAGGTAAAAAATGAAATGCACCGTTCATGGAGACGGTAAGCCGTACGTACGCATGAATGCTACTTCCATTTCTATTTCGTATTTCTGGAATGGAATCATAATGATATAAGAGTATATTATAATTCCAGTATAATAACATATATAATATTATTAACTTTATCCTTTACACATCCCACATATGGTATTAACAAATCAAATCACTTTCAGGGGGCGGTAGTCCGCACTTCCTAAAATGAAGATATCGTGTTTACCCATAATGGAAACAATAATGGTATGCCATAAATGAAAAATACAGAAGCTTAAGGAAATAATAAACATATTATATATCATATATAAAAATAGTTACATCATAATGGCCACCTTTGAAGGTGTTAAATGAGTATTGAACAATCATCATTTTGGGAGTTAGAATTTCGCCATCCACGGAAACCGTATGTTCTTTAACCATTTGATGTAGTTGTGTGAGAGTGTAGCTCGAATAAATCTTATAACAACATCCTAGTATATTGAAGATACTTGTGTTGTTACAAAATAAGTAAATAAAAAGAGTTTAGGGGTTGGAGAAGCAAAATAAAACAAATGAACATGAGAGAATGAATTACCTTTAAAAGTGTAACTCCTTTTGATTTGATCCTAAAGGCTTCCTTTGAAAGGATTATGCCCAAATGGAATCCTCTAGGATGAGTATAGGGATGTTTAGAGAGTAAATGGGCAGGGTATGGCCGAGCCAAAGGCTTGAGGAGTGTGTGAAATGAGGTAGAGGTGGGGGCCTTTTATAAGAGGAGAGGAGGGGAACTTTTGGAAATCATGAAACTATTATTTTATTTTCAAAAGTGTTTCGAATTTATAAGGTCCAACATTGATATATTTTGAATATAAGATGATAATTCTTAGAAATATTCCCATACAATAGTTTTTGGACAAGTTTAGGTCTTAGATTTTATATTATCGTTTCATTTTATTTAAACTGTTCATTAATGAGGTCATCGTTGCATCATCATGATGTCGTAATTAAATTAATTTATTTAATATCTAAAAATTATAAAAAAAAATACTATGATGTAGGAAATCTTTTTATCTTTCTAATGAATATTTATAGTAAAAATTTTTACTTGTTTAACCCCACTTAAAAACTTTTTTAGTAAAACAACTCATGTTTGTGTCAATTTAATTTTAACATTAAATAAATATATATTAATGTCATTTTCCAACCAAAGTGGCTCCATGGGGTCCCCAAGTTGACCCATGGGTTTTCTTGGTCGACCATGACTCATCCAATAGGGTTAGGACAAGTGTCATGGTGTTTTCATATTTTTATAATATCATTTTTACCTTAAATTACACTAATTACCTCTAATCGCGATTAATGAAAAAAAGTTACTATTCACCAAAAAATTATTTTCATCCCATTGAACCACATTTTACATACTAATTACAACCATGTATGTCGGATTTTCAAAATTCAATACACATTAGTGGTAAACTTTCATTTGACTGAAAAATCAGTTTGCTTGATTACCACTTAGTGGTTTCACTATTCATCAAAAATTGGAGTTTTTCAGAAAATTACCAAAAATTCACCCTAAGCTATATTTGATATTCCGAATTCAAAAATGAAGACCATTTTACAAAATTCAAAACATATAAGTCACATTAATTAATATAATAATTAATTCCCGCTGTCAGAGCAAATAGCGTGTTTTTATAAAACAATAAGTATCAAAAGATTGACACTAGTTTAAGTCTGATTTCAAAGTGAAATTAATTCCAACGACCACTATTGGATTTAATGGTAAAAATATATTCTAATTTCACTTTAAAACCAATTAAAAATATAATATAATCATATAAATAAATTAGATTAAAAAGAGGTTTTGAATTAAAACACAACATTTTACACTATTCATTAAAAAATGAACTTTATCGGAAAAATACCAAAAAATTACACAAAGTAAAATTTGATGTCCCGATTCTAAAGAAGAGTTTTATTTGGTCAAAAATAATGTATAAGAGTTATCAAAACTATATTTAATGACAGTTTTCCATCAAAAGGCGATAAGTGAACCTTTAGTGAAAACTAGGGCTTATACACCTAAAATTGAATTCTTTCCGTATTTTAAGCCTTTAGCTTTTATTGGATAAATGTAAAAACATTAAAAAACATATATAATCATATTTTAGTTATTTTTATCAATTCCCGCCAATACAACGGCTACATGTTAACTACCATTTAAAATAATATTATTTTATTATTAGAGTGCAACGTAAGATTTCCAAGAAACTCGTTGTTCCGTGTAGGGTACGTCATCGAGCATAGCGTCCCCTTTAAAGTCATATTAATATTTTATTCACAAATATGGATAAATATAAAAATGTCATATTCTTTATTTACCTGGGGTGTTACATTGGACTAATATCTAGAAAACATACAAGGATAAAACATAATATCTTCATTGAAACAGCAAGATACAAAACAATTTATATCATTCCTTTATGCACCTTTTCATAGAAATATTTTATCGATTCATATACATCATGTTTTTATTTTTTTCTCATAAGAGTTCTCATGTTTTTTGTTGAATAAATAAGAAACTTTTAAAAAGGTTTTTTTGGAATTTCTTGTTTGATTTTTGAAAATATAATACATTACTAGGAAAATTTTCAAACTATGGAATAATTTTATTTCCCCCCATAATACTCATATCAAATTCATTTTTTATTCATTTTGAAATCTCATTACCTAAAATATCATTTGTAGAAAAAAAAATTATTTCATAAATATAAATTTTTATTAATAGAATATAAAATGATTCCTTTTTATGAATAACATTGGATAAACAATACCTTTATCAAAATAAGTTTGAATAAAAAATGAGTTTTTATTTCACACCATGCTTAAATATTTTTATTAAGATAATAAACAACATTAAAAAGTTTTAAAAAATTATTTTGAAATTTATTATTTTCAAATCTGTGGGGTTGTTTAGCAATGACCTCTCCTGAAATAACACCCTTTAGAAATTCACTTTTTACATTCATTTGTAAATGTTTAAAAAAATTATAACATTAAAAACCCAATATAATTTTTATGGATTCTAATCTACAAATAGGATAAAAAGAATCCCAAAAATCAATTCCATCTTCTTGAAGATGTCAGTGGGTGACTAATATTGTATTATTTCTCACTATATTACTAGATTCATCCAATTTATTTCAAAAAATCCTTTTGGATCATATAGCCATTATATATTTAGGTAACTCATCTATATTCTATAGTATTTTATCTAACATGTCAGATTCATCAAGAATATAATAAACCCAATTAGAATCATTCTACGAATCAGAAACTAAATTATCAAAAAAGGTATAATTTTCAATGAAATGTAAAAGATAATGACTAGTTCTAACTCCATATTCAAAATTTCCAAAAAAAACATTGTATAGTGAATGATTTTTTTGTGTTTTATAATCAAAAGGATCAGATTGAAATGAGGAAGTATCTATCTTAACTGATCCATCATTAAATTCCAGTTTATATTCATTTAATTCGAATTCATTAAAGTCTTCAGCATTATCAATCAAATCAGTGTTTTTTATCATTATTTTCAATGAATCTATCATGCACAGTATCTTCCATTTTTATAGTTATTTTATTGTATACCCTTCAACCCTTACTATTATTAATTTTTTCCAAGATTTTACATCAATCGCATATTGAATCGAACTTGTTTAGATTATCATTAGTATTTAAAATATATAATGTGCAACCAAAAACATTAAAATAACAAATTTTATGATTTTTATTCATATATTTATCAGACAAATTTTTCTTTGATAAGACTATAATCTAAAAACTATTTAAGAATGAAAAATCTATGTAAAATGACTCAGCCAAAAAAGAATTTGAAATATGGAATTCATTAAACATTCTTCATTCCATTTATGGGATTGTTCGATTTTTACACTATACAACAACATTATATTATGGTGCTCTATGGGCTAAATAGTTATGAAAATATCCATTGGTTTCAAAAAAAATACAATATTAACAAATTATCTTACTTAATCACTACTAAAAAAAGAAATTAAGTAAACTTTTTGATTTTGAATATTATTAAAAAAATTACAAATTATTTTATGGTGTCACTTTTATGAGCTACGAAAATGGTTCAGGTAAATATATTATAATCCACAAAACCTACAAAAAATATCTTTTGGAACATAAAATAGAAGTTCTTATAGGTCTAAAAAGATAAAGGAGTAATAGATCTAAATATTTTTCTATGTTAACCATATTTACAGAACTAAAATATTCTTTTTTCTGCATACCATTTAAGAAAGAATCACATAAATAAAAATTATTGGAATTTAACATTAGATGTTCTAGAACCATTTCTTGTTCAGCCATCTTATACGACTATTGAAGTTTAAAGTATTACAATCTCATGTTCCACAAATTGTGATATGTATCTATTGTATTTAATCATTTTATATTGTTCTTCGTTAGTTGTGAAAAATCAGAAAAACTTATATTCTCTTTTCAGTTAGAATAAAAAAAATATTCTATATAATAATAAATCATTTATTATCATAAAATCTAACATACATTTCATCATCAAAGTTTTTTAATATTCTATTTTTGTTATTTTTCAAACCCTCAACAAAGAGTGATTTAGAAATTATAATAATGCTTAATATACCTACATCTCCAAAAACATTAACCAAACCATTAGAGTTTTCATCGAAAGTGATAGTACCACTATCCAATTGTTTAAATATTATATGTTAGATATTTCACTATTCATGTTCCTTGATCACCCACTTTCCATGTACCATGTGACTTTGGAGATTTTTAGATATTTTTCATAAAAAATAGATCAATCAAGTGGTTATTTTTGTACTAAGGATAATGCCCCAACCTTAAAAATTACATAATCTTGTATAAAGTAAATAATTCACATTGGGGATCTTTTTATGTTTTGAGTTTTAGGGAATTATGCCGTAATTATTACATTACATCTCAAATATTAAAAATTAGACACTTCTACTGAGTATCTATTTTTGTTTATAATATAAAAACTATTAAAAGACAATAAGAATTATTTTCTTGATATATATCTCCTTTAATTCTTACTTTCTCTTACCCTACCTTAAATACTTCGAAAAAGCATTTCAAAAACATGGGATTATCATTAACAGTTCAGTAAGGGTTATAAAACAAAGAACAAAAACATTAGTCCATCAATACATACAAGTCAATTAAATCATTATTTTCAATCATTAACATACCTCACATGACCATATTATTTATGAACAAAACGTGGAAATCATAAACCATAAAGGTAACTTGTGGCATCCATAAAATACATACATTGTAGCTTTCACATCTACATTAGGAGATACATTTTGAATAACCATAATAGTATATTCCCTAAATCTATTAGGAGAAATATTAACATTTACCTCCATCATGATACCCAATGAGTTTTAGATCTATCTTGAGCTCACCATCCCTAGGTTTATCACGGAACCACGCATATAAATAAACAATTTCCAAGAACCATAACATAATCATAACACATAACACAAGAATAAATGAAAGATATCATTTTCACATTGCAATAAAAATATGTCATTTCAATATATTTACATAATAAATACATTATAAAACCCATTTTCAATACCAAAATACATAAAAGAGAATATGGTATTTATTTTCCATTTAAAAACATTATGGATTGTTAAGGAATCCAAATATGAAATAACGCTCGCACCAGCGGAAAGGTCATCGTCACCGTGTACATTAAAAAGAAACATTCCCTTTGTCATTTAGTAAAACACAACATAGAAAAATATTTCCATTGAATTAAATGAAATTTAAAATTGGTTTATACACCGTATAAAATAATGTTGTGTATAAATAAAAATATGCTTCAATGAACAAAGATTGAGATGAAGTCCCTTGCCTCATACCCGGCTTGAATCGTTCGTTATTTAATCTATTGAATAAAAAACTAAAGTTAATTTATACTTGTTTGAGAGATTTCTTAATGTTTATTTTTTCATTTATAATAATTAATACCACGTTATAAACATTACATAATCATTTATGTTAATATCAGTCGTTTTTTCGATATTTTATACTTGAGTCATAATTGTGCTTCTTATAATTAAAAGTGTCAATGTGGTCAAAATTAAATTATCTCCAAAATGATATTCATGATTTATATATCATATATATATATAATATATTTAGTATATTTATGTATTTATAATAGTACATAACATTTAGAGATATGAAATGAAATGCACCGTTCTTGGAGACGGTAAGTCGTACGTACGAATGAACATTAAATTAATTTATCTTTAATATTTAATGGAATAAAAACATAACTATACATAGGTATATTATAATTCAATTATAATACCATATAATATTTAAGTAACACTATCCTTTATACTTTCCACGTATGGCCTGAACGAGACATATCACTTTTAGAGGGCGGTAGTCTGTACTTCTTGAAATGAAATTATCGTATTTACCCATAATGGAAACCACTAAAGAAAGTTTTAAATGTAAAATTAAAAATAATAGATAAAATATAAATATAATATATATCACATATAAATAAATTTCCATCTTAATGGAACTATAAGAGGCGGTAGGAGAAAATTGAACAATCATCATTTCGTGAGGCTATAATTCATCGTCCACAGAAAAAGTATGTTCGTATCCATTAGATGGAGGTGTGTGGATGTGTATTTTGAATCCTATAATTCCCCGACCCCAGTTACCCAGTGTCGGTGCATTATTACACAACATTAGCATGATCACAAGGGATCATATCCTGAATGACCGATTATCTTAGTATCCTTATAAGTACTAGATAAACTCATAAGTTTTACATTACATCATTAAATAAAAACATCAACAACATTTTTTCCTTTTTTAAAACACACTTATATCCTTAGCCTATTCCTACAGGTCAACCATAAAATACTTCATCACATCCTTGGAAAAATAAAACATAGAAGGGGGTGATCTCATATTCTTAGTAAGGATAAAAATATAGTGAAAACTTTCATAAATAAGCATAAACATTTAAGGCAGTGTATAAGACTAAAACAAAATCATTTTAAACATGAAATTCAGAATAATATGGAAAAGATAAAATCAAATAATTCAATTTAATTATTCACATAGATATTCTTCTAGTAGAATAATCACATGCAATATTAATATCTACTTTTATAATGATGGGATTCATAATGCGAGAATTCATAACCACAAACTCAAGGCCTTGTGCCAAGACTAGAAATAAGATTTTTTCAAGGAATTATGCCAAGACACTAGTTGGTCTCATGAAGCCTATCGATGAATCAAGGAGATATAGAGGGCTCCACCCTTCACTTACTATGTCCAATTCATTCTTCTTATGAAATTTTTTAAACATAACAAAATCATTTGTATTAAAACTAGCCTATGAAATGTCAATACTTTATCCATAAACCATGAATGGTATAAAAATAACACTTCTATGGTCAAACATATCACAAAACCTTCAATATAGTATGAAAGATTTGTGTCATAATAAATCAACCTTGATCATGAATAATATCCTATAAAGGATGTTTACGTCGTTGAAAATGATCAGTAAAAATCATTCATAGAAATATCCCTTTTTCTTGAAAACATTTAAAATTATCACTATTTATCAAGAAGCTATTTAAAATAGATTTTTTAATTAAAGTGTACAATATCACTTTGATACTTTTAAGAGGAATTTAAATTTTAAAACATTAATGTCCATATAAATAAAACCTTAAATCCATTTTTAAAATGTAAACATTAATGAGAAATATTTAGAAGAATAAATTTTCAAAACATTTAAAGTGATATTTTTGTTAGAGTTCATAACCAAATGAGATATGCTTGTGTTGGTCGGAGTGGATACTCAAGAGGGGGGGAATTGTGTTCCAATTAAAATTTCTGTTAAAAATATTTCTATAAAAATACCCCAATTAAAAACCAAGTTAAACTATAGTGAATTTGTAAAACTGTAAGGGTTTGATTATATTATAAAAAGGGTGATTAGGTCTTTGTTAATCTAATAAGAAGATTAAATTAGGTTTTGAAACTAATCTACTGATTTACAATAGTTACAAACACTTGCTAGATTAACTATCAAAGTTACTTTAAAAAAATTTATATTCCAAAGTAATTAGAAGCGGAATATAAAATAAATAATATACTTTAAACATAATCTAAGATGCACAGTAGTTATAACCAAGAGGTTCAGTCTCAAGATGAGACTTAGTCCTCCCAAACAATTTATATAAATTTGATCCACACCCTAGATCGAGGTAAACAACAATGCAAAGACTGTCCAGGTACTAGGACCTCTACCATAGTTCTTAGTGGGAACAAGAATAATAGCACACATGCTATCCAGGTCCTTCTTGACCTCTACCACTATCCACAGTGGGAAATAAAAGAATAGGGAAAGAGTGAGTGAGGATTAAATCTTCCAATTCAGCACAGGAGTTAGTGTGTGTATAAAATATATAGAGTTCACACACACTGCTCAACGGTAAGTAAAAGAATCACTAAGAGTGTAGATATGAGTTTAGAATGATCTAGTGATTTTAAGTGAAGATCTGGAACCCGTTTGATTAATCAGAAGTGATTCTGAGTCCTTCTCTGGTTTTTTCCTAGAAAATAGAGTGTTGTTTTCTTCCTTGGTTTTCAGGTTTATCTTGATTAGCTTGAGTGTATGAATAGCTCATTGTAGTTCTTCACTCCTTGACTATGGTTTGCCTTATGTTCTATTCTTGTATGAATGGCTTCGTGTATGTCCATTGTTCTTCCAGTATGAATGTAGATTTTCTTTTCTGTGTATGCACCACAATTCAGCACTCTTCAGCCCTTATTTTGTGTGTTGTTTTGCTCGGTCTTTGCCCTTCCTTTTATAGATTTCAGCTCTGGCAATCAAAATGATTACCTTTTTATAGGTACGAGGTACGGTTCCCTGAAATGCCAACAAAGATCATTAAATAATATTAATTGCATTAAAATCATCAAATATGACCGTTTGCATTATTTTAATAATATTGAAAAAGTAGAGAGTTTAAGTATATAGTAGTATCAATGACTGGTTAAGTCTTTCATTAGTAGCTCTCTGTCGGTAGACTTGTAATGGTGGACCTTGTATAGCAGTGAGCTTCTATCGGTAGCTCTTTGTTCTTGTACCAATATCTCCTTGTATCGGTACCAGTTACTCAGTGTATCAGTAGCTCTATGTACTGGTGACTCCTTCTATCGGTAGATTTGGTCTATCGGTAGCTCGTCTTGTCTATCAGTAACTCGCTTATACCAGTAGCTGCTTACATCAGTGATTGTTTGTATTGGTAACTATACTTATCGGTAGACTTTGTATCTGTAGCTTATGAATATTTGTAGCCTTGTTCAGTACCAGTGATTAAGTGCATACCATTAGACTTATGCATACCGGTAGACTTGTTCTATCAATAGCTCTACTTCTATCGGTAGATCTGCTTCTATCGGTAGCTTTCTGTATCGGTGGATGTTGTATCAGTGGACTTCATATTGATAGCATATGTATCAGTAGACTTGATCGGTGACTATGTCTATCAGTTGACTATGTACCGGTAGATCTGTATCAGTAGCTATAAGCATATCAGTGACGTAACACGTATATGCTCTCTGAAAAAAATATCTGATTGAGTTAGAATTATTTAAAAGTTCATATAAACATAGATAAACATTAATTAAAATATTTCAAAGATTATTTTGATATTATTATCAACTTGATAAAATAATTTCATATATTTGAAGAATTAATATATAGATAAACATTTACTCCGGATTATCAAAGCATGTGAAATCATAATTGGGATTATCAAAACAGGTGAGGTCAACAATCTCCCCCTTTTTGATAATCACAACTTATGATATTATATTCCCAAAATAATCATAAAATGTATCAAAGGATATTGCATTAAAGCTAATTGAATCAAAGAAAATAATATATCATAAAAAATATGTATCAAAGGTAAAATATAAAACAGATGTACTAGAGGGAAATGATGTATGCTCATAAAACATAATGATATTGCATATCAGTTTTCCCTGTTCTCCCTTAGATATTATTTCTCCCCCAGATACATTTCCCTTAGATATCCTTGTTCTCCCTTAGATATTATTTCTCCCTAGATATGTTTCCTTAGATAGGATTTCTCCCCCTTTGTGATTAGAAAAAAGTGCGGAAAAAAGGAAATACAGGAAAAGAGAAGTAATAGAGATTAATAGAAGGTAATATCTTATATATTTCATAGAGAAACCATTTACAAAGAAATATATAAATTAAACTAAAAGAAATATAGGTGATTACTATCAAAGATCCTATCCACTAATCAATCCACATCCTTAGCATGAGATTTCCCTTTGGGATCATAAGAGGATTCTGGTGTGGTGGATGCAGGTGGAGGCTTAGGAACACCAGAGATGATCAGAGGTGGCTGAGCTACTGAAACTATTAATGGCATGTACTGTGTAGATCTCTGAGTGATCATAGGAGTAAGGTTGCGGATGGCTTGGGCTGGAGTCATCTGAGAAGAAGATGTAGCAGAGGCAGAGGTAGGTAAGGCTAGAGGTACTATCACTAGTCGAGCATCAACATGCAAGAAAGGCAGTAAGAGATTTCTGAAATCCATAATGATTCTTCCTCCTCTTTCCATGGAAGAAATGAAATCATACTTGTTTTTCATGAATTTGTCCAGTGCAGGGGTCAACTCTCAGAGCATGCTGGCCTGTTCTCTAAAGGCTTGATTGACAGGAGGTAACTTCAGGTTTTCTAACAGAAACTTGAAATGATTATTGAACTGATGCTTGGTGTAAACCCGTTGTAAATATTAATCTACCTTGTCTTTTACTTCATTCTGAGAAGTATAAGCATCTCTCATATAATCATTAACAGTCTTCATTATATCTCTAGTTGTATACATCACTTGGTTCATAGCAGATGAGTCCACATTGTTACTTGTTGAAGCTGAACCAAGCTTCTCCTTCATCAAAGCTCTAATCTGATCCAATTATATTGATGGTCTCGAAGCTAGAGAACCAATAGAAAACGTCACAGTTTCCTTGAAACTCTTAGTTGGCCCACTAATAAGATTTTTCATAGAAAAATCTTGGGCACTTATATGATTCTCCACAGACATTTTAAAGCCCTCAAAAACTAAAACCATTTGGCTCACTACACTTTTTACATAGGCCAAATCCTTGTCTGTTTGAGGTCTATAATTCATATAAGAATCTAGAGAAACAACTAAATTATTTAGAACTTCAACATCCTCTTCCAGGCTAGAAAGCTGATTCTAGAAAGCAGTGATTTCTTCCACTATCTCTGCCAAAAAGTTTGACACATTACAACCAAGAGAGGGTTCAAAAGACTTCTCCATATTGCTCATTTCTTCAACAAATAAAATCTTTAACTTGGAAACAGAAGCACTAAAAACTCTTTCATCTAAGCCTTCAAAGATTCTAAGTCATACCTGGTGATCATATCAGCATGTGCAACAACTACAGGTTCTATTTTAGATACTATACTGGCCATTGATTCATTCATAACAGTCTAAATAGATGACACCAGTGAAGCTTTCATTCTCCTTACTTCTTCAACAAAACTGGCTTTAAGATCAGAATTTAACTTATCCAGATCATGTATTCTTACCACATATTCAGTTAATATCTCAGACCGGATATCATAATTGACTTTTGGTCTCCTGAGGGATACCTCATTATCAAAATCTATGTAATCCATTCCACAAACTTCAAACCCTGGGTCCTCTTCCTAATCTTCAATCTCAACAGCCACTGACACACTACCAAATCTAGCTTGATGCTCCCCCTCAACTGGTGCATGCTCATGTACAGCAATGTCATTCTCATTAGCTTGGTCTTCCTCATCAAAATCTTGCACAACTATATCCATTTTCCCAACAGCAGGAGGTTCCTCAGGAATAGGTACAGGTATATCAACTTCATCAAATTCCTCAGCAGGCATTAAGGAGTGTCCAGTTTGTAAACTTATGCTCAAGCTAGCAGAAAAAGATGCTTCACTTGCATGAAATTATTATTCATTCTCTTGATTAGACTCTTCTTGATCTAAACTCTGTTGGTCTTCCTCATCCATAGGTAACTCTACTTTTCTCACACCCAAAATAGTTTATGTACTAGGTAGATTCAAATAAGCACTTTCCTTTTCTTGTGATACAATTTCAGGAGTTGGGCTAGGAGGAAAGTCAGGATATCCTCCATCTACTGCAGAGGAATCTTCCTCTTCTAAATCATCACTATACTTTGGTTCTTCTTTATCTAATCCCAGACCTGAATCACTCACATCCTTAGGCCTAGAAGGATGATCCACAGGATTAAACTTATCATATAACTTTTTCTCATCAGTAACCCACTCTCCTCTCCATGGGTTCCAGAATATCATCATGTACTTGCACACTATGCTTGTGATACAAAAGTTTTTTCTTACCACCACTATCTCATCCTTAGACTCAGCTGCTCATTTTACCTTGATCATCACTAAGATCAACTTGGAAAAGAATAAGGTATTGGTCATTGATTTGGGTCTTGTCATATCCTCCATCTAGATCATTAGCAGTCTACAAATATTCACTTTCACACCATGTCTCAAGAGATGTAACTGATAGATATCTTGATATCTCAAATTTTCAAAATCCCCTCTTCTTGGACATAGCACATGTTCCACAAATTTGAACAACAATCTATTTTCTCCATCCATTTCAGCAGCCACTACCTTTCTCTGCTTTCCACTACCAGTGAGCTCTTCGAAGGCAGTCTCATAATCAAATATGTCACTTGTAGGTGGTATGATCTTTGATGAATATCCATAAACTCCTTCATGTGGTACTCGTAGGTTCTCAGCCTACTCAATAGATGAAAAGACTATTTCCTTGCCATTTACCCATGAAACTAATCTATGTTCCTCATCGGATTTCTCAAAACTTACAAACTCCTAGAACTATTTTACTAGCTTCAGATAAAAGAGGCCATTGTTATTCGAAAAGAATTAAACCCACATCTGATCTTTCAGAACCACTAGAACTAATGATTTACAAGAAATCAGCCATTCTGCGCATAGCTCTTTTTTTATTATAATATCTCTATTTTGTAAATGCGGGTTCACTGGTCACCACCCTAACCTTTTTCTACTAACAGAGCTACTTTCTTTAGGATATGTCTTCTACTTCTTCGCATTCAGCTCATCAATGAAATCTCTGACTGTAGGAAGTTTGTTTTTTTCCATATCTGGTTCGAGGAACATAGGGTTTTCATGAGGTTCGGGAGCTAAGGATTGAGTGTAAAGAGAGGGTTCAGTGGATTGAGAAGTAAATAAGACTTAGTTTTATCATTTAGGAATCATAAAATAAATAACTAAAATAGAAAAAGTAAAGTATAAACGATACAGATTCTGGCGGCAGACAGAAATTTAAAACAGTGCATACAAACGGTGGGGTATACCGATGAGAATTCCTAATGATGAGGTTTATATATCATTGAGGTACACTAATGGTGAGGTCCATACCAGTGAGGTATAAAAGTTAGGTTTCATACTGGTGAGGTATAACAGTGAGGTTTTATAATGGTGAGGTTTCAAACGGTGAGGTTTCTAACGGTGAGGTTTCTAATGGTAAGGTTTCTAACGGTGAGGTTTTTAATGTTGAGGTTTGTAACAGTCAGGTTTCTAACGATGAGGTTTCTAATAGAAAGGTTTCTAATAGTTAGGCTTCTAATGGTAATGTTTCTAATAGTGAGGTTTCTAATGGGATTCTATCATTCTTAACTCATGTATAATGTAACTTAACCTATCTGAACATAAAGGTTTGGTGGAAATGTCTGCTAATTGATGTCCAGTACCTATAAATTCAAGAGTAATGTCACCTTTATTGTAATGATCTCTTAAAAATTGGTGTCATACATCAATGTGTTTGGTCCTAGAGTGAGATATAGGGTTCTTAGAGATATTAATTGCACTAGTGTTGCCATAGTTAATAGATACATGTCTGAATTGATATCCATAGTCTAAAAGAGTGTGTTTCATCCATAGAATTTGTTCACAGCAACTACCAGCAGCTATATACTCTGCATCAGCAGTAGTCAAAGCTACAAAATTCTTCTTCTTACTACACCAATATACTAAGGATTTTCCCAATAAATGACATGTTCCAGATGTGATTTTTCTATCCAACTTACAACCAGCAAAGTCAGCATGTGAGTAACTTATTAAATCAAAAGATTGTTCTTTTGGATAAAACAAACCTAAATTTTCTATATGTTTAAGATAATTGAAAATTATTTTAACAGCAAGTAAATGATATTATTTATAATTAGCTTAAAATATTGCACACATACAAACACTAAACATAATATTTGGTCGACTAGCAGTAATGTAATGTAGGCTTCCGATCATACCTCTGTAATTTTTTAGATCCACTAGATTCCTAGTTTTATCAGCATCCAACTTACAAACAGTACTCATAGGTGTATCACTTTCCTTAATACTATCCAAACCAAAACGTTTTAAAACATCCTTTTTATATTTAATTTGATTCAAAATAACTCCATTTTCCTTTTGAAAAACTTGAAATCTAAGAAAATATTTGAGTTCTCCCATTAAACTCATTTCAAATTCATTTTTCGTAGTCTTTAAAAAATCAGTACATAAAGAATGTTTAAAAGATCCAAAAATAATATCATCAACATAGATTTATACTATCAAAAAATCATTAGAAATTATTTTAATAAAAATAGTTGGATCAGAAATCCCTTTAGTAAAACCTTTTGAAATAAGAAAATTACTAAGTCTATCATACCAAGCTCTTGGAGCTTGTTTTAAGCCATATAACGCTTTATATAGTTTAAAAACTAGATTTGGAAAATGAGGATTAGTAAATCCATGTCGTTGTTCAACAAAAACAACTTCAGTTATGAAACCATTTAGAAAATCACTTTTAACATCCATTTGATATAACATGAAATTCATATGAGCATCATAGGCAAGTAGAATCCTAATAGATTCTAATCTAGCTACAAGGGAAAAAAATTCCTCATAGTCTACTCATTCCTCTGGACTATACCCTTGTGCAACTAGCCTAGATTTGTTTCTAACTATATTTCCTGATTCATCAACTTTGTTTCTAAAAACCCATTTAGTGTCTATGGTCAAATTGTCCTTTGGTCTCTCAACTAATTCCTAGACTTTGTTTCTTTCACTTTGATTTAATTCTTCTTGCATAACCATTACGCAAAATTTATCATTGATTGCATCATTGATATTTTTAGGTTCTTACTGTGAAAAAAAGGCTTGATATTCAACCTAGTTTCTTAGAGAAGCTCTAGTATCTGTCCCTCTATCAAGATTATCAACAACAACATCTAAAGGATGGTTCTTTAGAATCCTAGTTGATCTAATAATGGTGGGACTAGAAATTTCAGGCGCTTCTCTATATTTAGGCTCTACAGAAGCTAGTTCTGAAAAGTTTCCATAACTGGATGTCTTTACAACAGGTTTATTGATTTTATCATTAAGGTCCAGAACAGACAAATCTTATTCAAGATTTTCAAGAGAAGACTTGTATTCATGTGGATCGGTTTCATCAAACTTGATGTGAACAGATTCTTCCAAACTTTTGGTTATTTTGTTAAAAACTCTATAGGATTTTCTAGTGATTTAATAACCATAAAAAATTCCCTCATCACTTTTAGAAGCAAACTTGTCAAGATTATCCTTTGTATTGAGAATAAAGGCTTTGAAACCAAAGACTCTGAAGTAATTAACCATAGGTTTCCTGTTGTTTCATGACTCATAATGGGTATTTTTTAGAACAAGTCTAATGAAGACTCTATTTATAATATAACAAGTTGTATTTATAGCTTCAGCCCAAAAGTAAATTGACAGGTCATACTCATTACGAATAGTTCTCACAATTTCTTGAAGGGTTTTGTTTCTTCTTTCTACTACACCATTTTGTTGAGTTGTTCTAGGGGCAGAAAAGTAGTTACTATAGCCGTTGTATGAGCATTACGATTCAAACTCATGATTTTAAAACTCATGACCATGATCACTTCTTAGGGTCTTAATCTTAAGTCCACTATGGTTCTCTACAGACATGGAGTATTTAATGATGTTGGAACAAGATTCACTCTCATGAGCTAAGAAGTATACCCAAGTGTATCTAGAAATGTCATCTACTAAGACATAGGCATAATGCTTCCCATTTAAACTAGAAACTTTAGAAGGTCCAAATAAATCCATGTGAACCAACTCAAGAGGTTGAGAATTTGAAACTTCTTTCTTTGATTTAAAAGAAACTTTATGTTGCTTTCCCTTTTGACAGGGATTACAAAATTTATCAGCTGGGAATTCAAGTTTAGGTAGGTCTCTAACTAAGTTTTTCCTGGTCAATTTTTTATGTGAGTTAATGTTGCAATGTCTTAATATTTTGTGCCACAGCCAAGACTCTTTATGAAAAGAATTTAATCAAGTAATATTTTTTTTAGCCAAGGAATTCAAATCAACTGTGTAAACATTTTCATTTCTCAAAGTATAAAATACTAAACCATTTTTTAGAGTTAAAAACATTACAAGAATAATTTTCAAATTTAGCATTGAAACCATCATCACACAATTAAGAAATACTTAACAGATTATACTTAAGTCCATCAACAAACAAAACTTTGGAAATTAAAACTGAATCAGTGTTACCAATCTGGCCTAGGCCGATGATCATTCCTTTAGAGTTATCACCAAAGGTGACATGGCCTCCATCAACTTTGATTAAACTCTTGAAGCATGAGTAATCTCCAATTTTATGCCTTAAACGTCCTCTGTCCATGTACCATATCTTCTTCTGAGAACTCTTCAAGCAAGTTTCCTACAAAACAGGTTTAAATAGAAAATTATTTTGGTACCCAGATTTTCTTGGGTCTATATAGGTTAGCAAGAAAAGATTTAGGTACTCATATTTGTCTCATGGGTCTCATATAATCTACTGAATCGATATAGTTTGAAAGATAAATATTATTTGATCTATAACCATATGAATAACTGGTTGAAGCATATGAATTTCCAGTATTGGAACTAGAAGCATTATGTCTAGATATTGGAATAAATCTAGTTTTAGTAATCTGTCTCTGTCCAGGATGTGGTATATTTTAGTGCCACTTTTTTTCTTAGCATTTGAGTTAGAGTATTCTTTACATTTTTGAATTTTTCTAAGTCCTTCCTTAATTTCTCATTAGACAATTTAATTTCAGTGTTTTCCTTAAGCAATTGAGAATTCTTTTCATTTTCTACATCAAGGGAAGATTTAATAAAACCAGTAAAAGCATGATATTTCATAAAGGTTTTATATTTTTCCTTAAGCTCATTACAGGTTTCTTCTAGCATATTAAAATATTCAAATAATTCCTCAGTAGGCATGTTTTCATATTCATAATCAGAATCAACTCCAGAATAATGTGAATTCAATGTAGGAGTGTCTAGTGTTACCTCAGATGTGTTTGTCATAAAACACATATTAGCTTTCTGAGATTTTTCATCCTAAGTAGAATCAGAATCACTTGAACTATCTTCTGAAGCACTCTAAGTTTCTTTCATAGATTTCTTGTACTTTTTTTCCTTGTAGTCATATTTCTTCTTAAACATTATCTTTGGACAGTTTTCTTTTACATGTCCTTTCCTTTTTAACTCATAGCAGACAATGTCATCACATTTATCATGATTTTTCCAATAAATTTTCCAAAGACCTTTATTATCATACTTTCCTTTATAATTTTATTTTCTGAAGAATTTCTTCTCCCTATAGAACTTCTTAAATTGCCTGGAAATTTGAGCCATCTCAGCATCACTGTCTAAATCTGAACATTCACTTGTTGAGCTTTCAGTAGGTATGTGAACTTTCTACTTATCCTTGCTCATTGAGGCTGTAGAATTAAATTCCATGAACTTCCTTTTTGGTTTAACATCTTCTTCCTTGTTTACCTTCAGTTATTCTTCATACATCATAAGATTACCAATTAATTCCTTAACAGGTAAAGCACCAATATCATAGGATTCTATAATTAAAACTGATGTGTCTCTCCATCTGTCTGTCAGACATCTTAATATTATCATGATCTTTTCTTTTGCAGGAACATCTTTTCCAAGTGAGCTCATAGTGTTTACAATCTCATTGAACCAGAGATACATGTCAGAAATAGGTTTATCATGCTTCATTTTAAAATTATCATACTTAAGATTATAGGTATTCAATCTCATTTCCTTAACATTGGTTGTTCCCTCATGAGAAACACCCAAGGTATCCCACATTTCATAAGCTGTTTTGCAAGCAGATATGTGATTAAATTATTCATCTCATAAATCAAAATACAGGGCATTCATTTCTTTACAATTATTATTGTAATCTATTTTAGTAGGTTCATCCCAAGTAGTTATTTCAGTTTCTGGAATCTTATATTGAGTATCTATAGCAGCCCAGATGTCAAATATCATACTCTCTAAATGAATTTGAATTTTAAGCTTCCACAGAGCATAATTTGTACCATTAAATAATGGTGTCTTGTTTGTAGCAGCACCTTCTAATCTATTATCCATAACTAGATTTTTGAAAATATATTTAAAGATATAAAATCTAGAACTAACCGAAATTTAAGATCTTTACGATAAAAATAAAATCACAGTTGAAAAACAGAGTGTTTCAAAAACCTTTAAGAATAAACAATCATCTGATACCAAATGTTGGTCGGAGTGGATACTCAAGAGGGGGGGGGGGTTAATTGAGTTCCAATTAAAGTTTCTGTTAAAAATATTTATATAAAAATCCCCCAATTAAAATCCAAGTTATACTGTAGTGAATTTTTAAAACTGTAAGGGTTTGATTAGGTTCTCAAAAGAGTGATTAGGTCTTAGTTAATTTAATCAGAAGATTAAATTAGCTTTTGAAACTAATCTACTGATTTAAAATAGTTACAAACACTATCTAGATTAACGATCAACGTAACTTTAAAACAATTTATATTTCAAATTAATTACCAGCGGAATATAAAATACAAAATATACTTTAAACATAATCTATGATTCACAGCAGATATAACCAAGTGGTTCAGTCTCAAGCCGAATCTTAGTCCTATCAAACAATTTATATAAATTTGATCCACACCCTGGATCGGCATAAAAAACATTGAAAAGACTGTCCAGGTACTAAGACCTCTACCACAATTCTTTGTGGGAACAAGAATAATAGAACACATGCTATCCAGGTCCTTCATGACCTCTACCACTATCCACAGTGGGAAATAAAAGAATAGGGAAAGAGTGAGTGAGCATTAAATCCTCCAGTTCAGCACAGGAGTCAGTGTGTGTATGAAATATACAGAGTGCACACACACTGCTCAACGGTAAGTAAAAGAATCACTAAGAGTGTAGATATGAGTTTAGAATGCTCTATTGATTTGAAGTGGATCTCTGGACTCCGTTTGATTAATCAGAAATTATTTTGAGTCTTTCTCTTGTTTTTTTTGGAAAACATAGTGTTGTTTTCTTCCTTGGTTTTCAGGTTCAGCTTGATTAGCTTAAGTGTATGAATAGCTCGTTGTAGTTATTCACTACTTGACTATAGTTTGGCATGTGTTCTATTCTTGTATGAATGGCTTCATGTATGTCCAGTGTTATTCTAGTATGAATGTAGCTTTTCTTTTCTGTGTATGCACCACTTTTCAGCACTCTTCATCCCTTATTATGTGTTTTGTTATGCCCGGTCTTTTTCCTTCCTTTTATAAATTTCAGCTCTAGAAATGGGAATGATTTCCTTTTTACAGGCACGAGGTACGGTTCCCTGACATTCCAACAATGATCATTAAATAACATTAATTTCATTAAAATTATCAAATATGACCATTAGCATTATTTTAATAATATTGAAAAATTAGAGAGTTTAAGTATCTAGTAGTATCATTGACAGGTTAAGTATTTCATCAGTACCTCTCTGTCGGTAGACTTGTAATGGTAGACTTTGAATAGTGGTGAGCTCCTATCGGTTTCTCTTTGTTCTTGTACCGGTAGATCCTTGTATCGGAAGCAGTTACTCCGTGTATCAGTAGCTCTATGTACCGGTGACTCCTTTTATCGGTAGCTTTGGTCTATTGGTAGCTCATCTTGTCTATCAGTAACTCGCTTGTACCAGTATCTGCTTACATCGGTGACTGTCTGTATCGGTAACTATACTTATCGGTAGACTTTGTATCAGTAGCTTGTGCATATCGGTAGCTGCGTTCTGTACCAGTGATTAAGTGCATACCAGCAGACTTATGCATACCGGTATACTTGTTCTATCGACAGCTCTACTTCTATCGGTAGCTCTGCTTCTATCAGTGTATGTTCCATCAGTGGAATTCATATTGAAATCATCTGTATCAGTAGACTTGATCGGTGACAATGTATATCAGTAGACTAAGTACCGGTAGATCTGTATCAGTAGCTATAAGCATATCAGTGACGTAACAGTTATCTGCTCTATGCAAAACATATTTGATTGAGATAGAATTATTTCAAAGTTCATATAAACATAGATAAACATTGATTAAAATATCTCATAGATTATTTTGATATTATTATCAACTTAATAAAAGAATGTCATAGATTTAAAGAATTAATATATAGATAATCATTTACTTGGGATTATGAAAGCATGTGAAAGCATAATTGGGATTATCAAAATAGGTGAGGTCAACAGCTTGAATAAAAATAATTGAGGTAATAAAAACTTTATAATATCATTAGTATAAATGGATTCGTGATATACTATGTCAAAGTTGTAACACCCCAAGCTTCTACGGTATGCTTCTCTTTGAATAATACAGTAGCGTGTGTTGTACGCAACTTTGACTTCTAACACACACCACAACCAATCAAACTAGCCGTTATGAGTAGTAATTCCCACTTTTTGAAATTTTATACATCTTATATTTAAAAATGGACTTCATTTTTGCATTAGGAATATCAAAATTATCTTAGGGTGAATTTTTGGTACTTTTCTGATAACTTTCTTATTTTGATGAATAGTAAAAATTACTAAATTTTAATTAAAAACAAATTTTTTAATCGAAATAATTAATAGTGATAAATTATGAATTTGGGTGGTTTTAAATTATATTTAGAATATATTTTTATAATTTAATCCAATGTTGGTCATTGGACATAATTTCACATTTAAACCGGACATAAACAAGTGTCAATCTTTTGATAGTTATTGTTTCTTAAAAACATGTTTTTGGTTTTGATCGGGAAAATTAATTTTAAATTAATAAATTAAACTTCTATGTTTTGAATTTGATAAAATATAATTCATTATTTAATTTAGAATATCAAGTTTAGTTTAGGGTAAATTTTTGGTATTTTTCTGAAAACTTTTAATTCTTGATGAATAGTGAAAAACACTGGGTTATATTTTAAAACCGAATATTTATTTAAATAATTATTTGATTTATTTAAATTATTTAATGTAAAAATAGATACATAATACTTATATATGTTCAATTTAATTCATTGGATTCGGTATATAATAATTTTATATATGTAAAAATTTTATTGAACTTTTCACTGTCTTTTACCCACCTCCTAGGAGCATTTAAAAATTCACATAAAACATAATTTTACCGCTTCTGTGAGCTGAATTTAGAAAATCCGAGAGACACAGTTAATATCAAGGAGTAAAATGTGATTCAATGAGATGAAAATAATTTTTAGTAAATAGTAACTTTTTACTTTTATTTACCACGGTTAAAAGTAAATATGGTAATTAAGGGTAAAAATGATATTAATATTACCCTCACACGTGTCCAAATTCTCTTGGACAAGTTTATATCGACCAAAAAAACCTTAGGAATAAAATATTATCATTTAGGTCCACTTGCATTAGATTAGGACATTTATTATTATTTAATTCAAAGAAGAGTTAAAAGAGTTAAAATCAATGTTTAATAACTAAAACATTTCTAATATAGTGTTTTGCATAAGATAAATTTGATTATAAATATTCATTATAAAGATAAAAATATTTCCTACATAATGGTATTTTATTTATAATTTTTAGACATTATATAAATAAATTTATTTATGACACAATGATGATGCAGTAATTACCTTATTCATGAAAGAATCAAATAAATGGTATTATAAATATTAAAATAAATATAATATCAAAGTTTTTATGACATCCGCGAATTTTCTAGGTGAATATGACATGTTAGAATTGATTCAATGTATTCTTTTTTTTGAAGTAGTCATGTTGTTATTATTTTAACAAAAAAACAAATACCAAATAGTGTCAAAATTGACATAAAATAGTTTTTAAAACAAATATTATATTATTAATTGATATAATGGTCCTAAAAATCTAAGGTTCGGCCAAAATATATATATAATAATATAAATGACATTAATGAACCAATTGGGGTTCGATTGGCAGTATATAGTAAGTTTATTAACCATATAGTGTAAGAATACAAGAAGACACGGTAAAAGATAAATTATTTAACTTAGAGTTAAATATAAATGATAAGGTTAAAATGGTAACCTAAACTTGTCTAGAACCTATTTGTTGAGTTTTTTTAGACCTATCTACACATTATAATTTGAATAATAATCTTTGGATCCATTAGAAATCGAATATGAATTTATTATAAAATAATATTTTATGTTTTTCCTAAGGTACCCCTCACCCCTCTTATAAAAGGGAACTCTCACTTCTCTCTAATTAACACCTTCTAATCCATTTCGCTCGACCAAACCCTACCCAAATACCCTCTAAAATATCCTCCCTTCATCCTAAAGGTCGTAGTTTTATCAGAAATCCAACCTAGGGATCCCTTTTGATCAAATCAAAAGGAAGAACCCGAAGAAGAGGAGGCTAATCGTACCCTCGACTAAAGGAATGTGCAAGGTAAGGAGTTTTCATCTCACTCCTTATTCCCATGAGGTTCATGCCATATTTCCACTATTACCTTTTTTGTGGTGTATGTACTGCCCATAATTGTATTCTTTGTCTAATACACTTTAATTTATGTGTATTTACACATTCATTGTATGATACCTCTTTCATGGGTTGTAGGTTTCGTAAGTTACCAAATTGGTAAGGGTTAATTTCACAATCTCTTTATTATCCGAGGTTGTTTTTACATAAGTATCTACTGGGACATATTTATTATCCATTTCCATGTTTTATGAAAGAGTTTTCAAAGGGATTTTTTAAGGTACTTTTTACTAAAACATCATTTCAAATGTTTTAAATATTTATTCTTCTAAATCTTTCTCATTAATGTCCAGGTTTTCAAAATGGTATTTAAGGACTTATTTATATGGACATGAATTTTTTTAAAATGTTAATTCCTTTCAAAAGTTTCAAAGTGCTATGGGACAATTAGATTCAAAAATGTCATTAAATGACTTCTTTTCTAAATTGTGTGACTTTTAAATGTTTTCATGAAAATGGGGTATTTCTCTCAAAGAGTTTTACAAATCATTTTCATCTATGTCAAAATCCTTTGATAAATTTTACACTTGTTTGAATTTGATTTATTATGATAAAAATCATCCATATTGTATTTAAGGTTTTGTGATATGTTTGACTATGGATGATTTATTTTTATGCCATTAATGGTTTATGAATAATGTTTTGGCATTTTGTATGCTAGTTTTAATACGAATGTTTATGTTATATTTCATCCTCTTATTAAGATGAATGTGTTGGACTAGTATGTTCTGGGTTGGTGTCCGGTTATTATAGACACTCCGGGTTAGTGTCCGGTTATTAAAGGCACTCCGGGTTGGTGTCCGGTTATTAGAGGCACTCCGGGTTGGTGTTCGGTTATTAGAGGCACTCCGGGTTGGTGTCCGGTTATTAGAGGAACTATGGGTTGGAGTCCAGTTACAGAGGATCTCTGGGTTGGGTTCTAGTTATAGTTATCCCTTAGGTCTTGGAACGTGGCCTTAACACAGAAATTAATGTTTGGCATTGTGCATTCCATCGTTATGAAAGTGTTTAGTGATACTGTATGCGACTATTCGACTAGTAGAATATCCATGTGAATAAGTAAATGGAATTATTTCATTTTATTTTTTCCATATTATGTTTAAGTTCAAGTTTAAAAGTCTTTTTTTTTAGTTTTATAAATTTCCTTAAATTTTTATGCTTACTTTTGAAAGTTTCCGCTATATTGCTTACCCTTACTGAGAGTTTGAGCTCACCCCTTTCTATGTTTTATTTTCCCAGGATTCCAAGAAGTGTATTGTGATTGATATGCAGGGTTATGCCAAGGGAATAATGGCGTTCATAAAGGATTATTTATGTTGTTTTGTATGTTATGAAGTGTAATGAAACATTTATGTTTGTAATCTATTTTCCAAGACTACTAAACTGATCGTTCCTTCGGGACATGATTACTTGTAATAATGTCAATGTATTAAAATAATGCACCCACTCTAGGTAACTGGGGTCGGGGAATTACAGTTGGTATCAGAGGAAGTTTAGCAATATCCTTAGAAACTAGATTTAGATAAACTCTGATTAGAGCACATTTCCCAAAGATAGACTTTGAGGATTAGTATAGAAGAACTTCCTAGAATTTTGGTATTGTAGAGATTTTGGGAGTTTTCCAAGAAATACATCCCTGTCTGGATACGAGCAGGTAAAGGAAGCTCTGGCACAGATGTACCTAGGGGTAAAACCCGAAAACACCACTTTGATCTAGACTCGAACGGGAACTAGTGCACAAAAACGGGCCTTGCTGCACTCTTGGTTACGACACTCCCGGGGGATATGCTTAGGATAATTCTCATTTACTTTACAAACCATTATGAAGGGATTATGAGTATATACTTACTCAATGAAAACATTTTTATGATTATGGATTATATACATAAACTATTTAATTTATGTTATGTGTTTTACAAGTTCAGGATTAGGTATTGTTATTAATAAACTAATCTAGCGTATGCCATTGTTTAGAAATGGCGCCCAATAGAAGGAATGAGAACTCCAGCAATACAAATGATCCAAAGAGTAAGAAGTATCATATCTTTCATAGTCCTAAGCCATAATTTATAAGGGAAATAGTCTCCCACATATTATCATCATATAAAGAAATATTATCATGTGTTGATAAGATATGTAAAGAATTCTCGGAGTCATATGGCTTTGAAGGGAAGCCAGAGAAGAAAAGGATGGTAGAGAGAAGGATAGATAAAGGGAAGAAGGTAAATAAGGATTTTCTCATATGTGATAACTGTAGAAATAATCACCTTGGAAAATGATTGAATGGAATAAGAGTATGTTATAAGTGTGGAGAAAAAGGACACCAAGTACATGAATGCAAGTGTAAGAAAAAGTTTCAAATGTAAAATGCTTCATCTGTGAGGAGTTTGGACACTACGCGAACCAATATCCCAGTCATCATACTATGCTACAAATGATCTTATTGGATAATAATCAAGTTATAATACTACCATAAATGAAAATGAATTACAAGTGTTCTTTTGTTGTTATTTTGGAATTATTTCATTTAACTGTTGTATCAATGATGTTCTGGAAATAAATAAGGATTGTAATGCAGTACTATTTCATTGAGGATTTGAGATTTTATGGTACTAAGAAAAGTGACTCTATATTGATTTAAACTTTTTGGAAATTACCTGGTTAAAGGAAACATAATCCTTAATATGGTCCTAATATTGAGGTACTGATTTTGGAATAAGATATGGTTGATTTGGGTAAATTATATTGGATATTATTGAATACCTTGAAACTGATTAATGATTTTTCATCGTTGGAGTTTAAAAAAATTTTAATAGAAGGAGTATATCCAGTATTCTCTAAAGAATAAGGGAGCATGAATTTAATCAATAAGGTTTTATGGTAATTCAGGATGTTACCATGTTTTAAAATAATACGTGGTGAAGGTGTTCACATGTTATTACATGGAAAAAAAGGATCTTCATTGTGTTTAACTTCCTTATAAATTTTGGACTGTGAGTTTGGATAGTAGTATTTTGGATAAGTCTAAAGGTTGGAATGGATTAAGTTTGAAAGGTTATTTTTGGATTTTTATAAAAGGACAACACGCAGACCGTGTGACAACTCATCGTGTCGGACAAAGCTGCGGGAATCGAACCCACAACCTTAATGTGATTGGGATTTATCACCTACCACTGGACTATATGAAGTCCCTGGATTGTATAATGTAGTTTCTTTTTTTAATGGGTCTGGTATATTAATTATACATTCATTATATTTGTAACCCTATTCGATTAGGATAAATAGAGTATTTTTGAGTTGTATTATGTTTTGCAGTGAAAGATGAGTTTGTGGTAGAAATTTATTAATGGATAAAACTCTAATTATAAAGTAAGTAAATCTCCTTATGATCTTATCCAATCTCATAAATAAATTTCTCACAATTAAGAAATGTAACTTAGAACAAAAATGTTGTCCTAGATGGTACCTTAGATCATCACAAATTTATGGCTTTGGGATTATTGGCCTTTTCATAGCCATGTTCTCTACCAGTCTCTATCAGATATTGATGGTTATATTTATCTTCCATATCCATATTTTCCTACATGGAACCCTAATATGTGTTATTTTCGGTATCCTTAATACTTACCACTCTTTATTTTAAATAGAGGCCTCATTAATCCATTTTTCGATGTGGGATTTCAAATAAGATATTTTGAAATGTCAACCCCAAGTTTCCAATACCGAGCATAAATTACGAGGATGAAATTTATTAAAGTAGGGGAGAAGGTAACACCCCAATCCTCTATGGTATGCTTCTCTTTTCATAATAAAGTATCTTGTGTTGTACGCAACATCGAGTTCTAACACACACCACAACCAATAAAACTTGCCGTTATGAATAGTAATACCCACTTTTTAAAATTTTATACATTTTATCTTTCAAAATGGATTTCATTTTTGGATTCTTAATATCGAAATTATCTTAGGGTGAATTTTTGGTACTTTTCTAATAACTTTCATATTTTGATGAATAGTGAAAATTGCTAAATTTTAATTGAAAACTTTTTTAATCGAAATAATTAATAGTGATAAATTATGAATTTTAGTGGTTTTAAATTATATTTAGAATATATTTTTACAATTTAATCCAATTTTGGTCATTGGACATAATTTCACATTTAAACCGGACATAAACAATTGTCAATCTTTTGATAGTTATTGTTTCTTAAAAACACGCTTTTGTTTTGACAACGGGAATTAATTTTAAATTAATAAATGCAACTTCTATGTTTTGAATTTGGTAAAATAGTCTTCATTATTTAATTCAGAATATCAAAATTAGCTTAGGGTAAATTTTTGGTATTTTTCTGAAAACTTTTAATTTTTGATGAATAGTGAAAAACATAGAGTTATAGTTTAAAACCGAATTTTTATTTAAATAATTATTTATTTTATTTAAATTATTTAATTTCAAAATAGATACATAATACCTATATAATTTCAATATAATTCATTCGAGTCGGTTTATAATAATTTTAGATATATAAAAATTTTATTGAACATTTCACCGTCTTTTACCCACCTGCTAGGAGATTTTGCAAATTCACATAAAACATAATTTTACCGCTTCTGTGAGATGAATTTCAAAAATCCATGAGACGCGGTTAATATCAAGGAGTAAAATGTGGTTCAATGAGATGAAAATAATTTTTTTTGAATAGTAACTTTATACTTTTATTTACCACGGTTAAAAGTAAATAGGGTAATTAAGGGTAAAAATGATTTTAATATTACCCTCACACATGTCCTAATTCTATTGGAAAAGTTTATCTAAACCAAAAACAACCTTAGGAGTAAAATATTATTATTTAGGTCCACTTGTATTATATTAGGACATTTATTATTATTTAATTCAATGAACAGTTAAAAGAGTTAAAATCAATGTTTAATAACTAAAACATTTTTAATATATGGTTTTGCATAAGATAAATTCAATTATAAATATTCATTAGAAATCTAAAAAGATTTCCTACATCATGGTATTTTATTTATAATTTTTAAAAATTATATAAATAAATTTATTTATGACAAAATGATGATGCAGTAATTACCATATTCATGAAAGAATCAAATAAATGGTATTATAAATATTAAAATAAATATAATTTAAAAGTTTTTATGATATCCACGAATTTTATAGGTGAATATGACATTTTAGGATGGATTAAATTTATTTTTTGAAGTAATCATGTTGATATTATTTTAACAAAAAAACAAATACCAAATAGTGTCAAAATTGACATAAAATAGTTTTTAAAATAAATATTATATTATTAATTGATATAATGGTCCTCAAAATCTAAGGTTCGGAAAAAAAGACTTAAATAATAATATATATGACATTAATTAACCAATTGGGGTTCTATTGGTAGTATATAGTATGTTTATTAGTCATATAGTGTAAGAATACAAGAAGACACAGTAAAAGTTAAATTATTTAACTTAGAGTTAAATCTAAATGATAAGGTTATAATGGTAACCTAAACCTGTCTAAAACTTATTGGTTGAGTTGTTTTAGACCTATACCCACCTTAGAATTTAAATAATAAACTTTTGAGCCATTATAAACCAAATATGAATTTATTATAAAATAATATTTTAAGTTTTTCTTAAGGTGCCCCTCACCCCTCTTATAAAAGGGCACTCCCCCTTCTCTCTAATTCACACCTTCTAAGCCATTTGGCTCGGCCAAAACCTGCTCAAATACCCTCTCAAATATTCTCAATTCATCATAGAGGCCATATTTTGAACAGAAATCCAACCTTGGGATCCCTTTTGATCAAATCAAAAGGAAGAACCCAAAGAAGAGGAGGCTAAACGTACCCTCGGCTAAAGGAAAGTGCAAGGTAAGGGGTTTTCATATCACTCCTTATTCCTATGAGATTCATGTCATATTGACACTATTACATTTTTTTAGTGTATGTACTGCCCATAATTATATTCTTTGTGTAATAAACTTTAATTTATGTGTATTTACATATTCATTGTATGATACCTCTTTCATGGGTTGTATGTTTTGTAAGTTACCAAATTGGTAAGGGTTAATTTCACAATATATTTATTATCCGAGGTTATTTTTACGTAAGTATCTACTAGGACATATTTATAATCCATATCTATGTTTTATTAAATAGCCTTCAAAGGTATTGTTTTAAGGTACTTTTTATTAAAACATCATTTCAAATGTTTTAAATACTTATTCTTCTAAATCTTTCTAATTAATGTCCATGTCTTCAAAATGGGTTTTAAGGATTTATTTATATGGACATGAATGTTTTTAAAATGTTAATTCATTTTAAAAGTTTCAAAGTAGTATGGGACACTTTGATTCAAAAATTTCTTTAAATGACTTCTTTTCTAAATTGTGTGACTTTTACATGTTTTCATGAAAAAGGGGTATTTCTCTCAAAGAGTTTTACAAATCATTTTCATCTATATCAACATAAATTGATAAATTTTACACTTGTTTGAAGTTGATTTATTATGATACAAATCATCCATATTGTATTTATGGTTTTTTGATATGTTTGACTATGGATGAGTTATTTTTAACCCATTAATGGTTGTTGAATAATGTTTTGGCATTTCGTATGATAGTTTTAATACAAATGTTTATGTTATATTTCATCCGCTTCTTAAGATGAATGTGTTTGAATAGTATGTTCCGGGTTGGTGTCCGGTTATTAGAGGCACTCCAAGTTGGTGTCCGATTATTAGGGGCACTCCGGGTTGGTGTCCGGTTATTAGAGGCACTCCGGGTTGGTGTCTGGTTATTAGAGGCACTCTGGGTTGGAGTCCAGTTACAGAGGCTCTCTAGGTTGGGTTCTGGTTACAGTTATCCCTTAGGTCTTGGCACAAGTCCTTGACACAAAAATTAAAATTTGGTATTATGCATTCCATCGTTATGAAAGTGGTTAGTGATATTGTATGCGATTATTCAACTAGTACAATATCCATGTGAATAAGTAAATGGAATTATATCATTTTATTTTTGCCATATTATGTTGATGTTCAAGTTTAAAAGGCTTTTTTTATTTTTATACGTTGCCTTAAATGTTTATGCTTACTTTTGAAGGTTTCTGCTATATTTCATAACCTTACTGAGCATTTGATCTCACCCCTTTCTATGTTTTCTTTTCCCAGGATTCCAAGAAGTGAATTGTGATTGATATTCAGGGTTAAGCCAAGGGAATAATGGCATTCATAAAGGATTATTTATGTTGTTTTGTATGATAGGAAGTGTAATGTAACATTCATGCATGTAATCTATTTTCCAAGACTGCTAAGTCGATCGGTCCTTCGGGACTTGATTCCTTGTAATCATGCCAATGTATTAAAATAATGCACCGAATCTAGGTAATTGGGGTCGGGGCATTACAAAAGTATATTATATAAACCAAATAGAAGTGAATTGGTGCAAAACAACAAAGAAGTCTCAATGGAATGTAAGATGATATGAATTCCTTTATAAAGACCCTATCCTTAGGTTAAGGTTAAATCAATGACGTATTTATGTGTGAAAAATATAAATACACTCAATATTATTGGATATTGATTGTAAATCAATAAGAGGAAATTCACACATATTCTTGTAAAAAAACACTAATTACTTGGATGTTTAACTAAATGAATAGAAATTGAGTTAAAATTACTCTTATCAAGTTTAAATGGATGACTTGAGAATTTATCTATGGAGATATTATGTGTATCAAAAGTATATCTACAAAACTTATAGTGGAAATTACTACATAAGTAAATAAATAGTGATTTCACACATAATCTTTGAGTAATGTAATCAATGAAGTACACATAAAGCCCAATGAGTAGAAATTGAAATTTTAAGTTTCCATACCGATTTGGTAACTAACGGAACATACATCCCATGAAAGAAGTATCGTATAATGAAGATGTAAATACACATAAAAAGGTATATTACACAAATAATACAATCATGGGAAGTACATACACCACACAAATAGAAATAGTGCAAATATAGCACGAATCTCATGGGAATATGAAGTGAGATGAAAACCCCTTACCTTGTACTTTTACTTTGTCAAAGGTGCTTTAACCTTATTTATAATAGTTAAATCATTGTTATTATGTTATAAAATAACTATATACATAAATATGATATCATATATGATCCTCTAATATTTCATTGTTAATAATATTTTAGTAGTATCACCGTTTCAGGTATTAACTAATCTATTTTCCTTTATATACTCATTTACGTAATCCATGTTTATTATGGATAGGATGTATTTGATTCATATAAATAGTTAAATTATTTTCATAAACATTATTTTTAATCCTAAAATGAAAATAACTCTTGAATGATTATGATGGTGAATGAATCTCATCGTGTTCGTGGAAAAGGTAATCCACACGTACTCATGGTCAACAATATCATTATATTGATGGAAAAATCATATGTAATTGTATGTTATATCGTATATAAATAATCATTAACATGTTATAATTCTTCTTTACAATAGTTATACTCATTATTATACCCATCCAAATAATGAAGTGTTTGAATAACAAACTACACCACGACTTGGAGCCGGTAATCTGTACGTACACACATATGGTGACTTTCTCATTTATATAATGGTTAGAATAATTAATATGGTTGTGTAATTTTCATAATAACATAAATGTATATAGAAGATACTGGATTTATTATTTTGAAATTGAAACAACAAACAAAAAGTATGTGGAACAAGAAAATAACATGAAAGAGGTGATGAAATATTTATCTCTTCTTCGGGTTCTTTCTTTTGATTTGATCAAAAGGGGTCCTTAGGTTCTAAATCTGACCAAAGTATGGACTCTAGGTTGAAAGGATGAAATATGGTAGTATATGTGGGTAGGGTTTGTCCAAGACAAAAGGCATTGAAGTTGTGAATAAGACAGAAGGGGTAGTGCACTTTTATAAGAGAGGTGAGGGTTACTTTAGGAAAAGTTTGAAATATTATTTTATAATAAAATAATTTTCGGTTTCTAATGGCACCAAAATGAATTATGTAAAATATAAAGTGTGTATGGGTCTAAAAAATCTAATATAATTGGTTTTAAATAGGTTCAGGTCATCATATAAACCTTATGGTTTAGATTTAACTCTTAGTTAAATAGTTTTACATTTTCTATGTCTCTTTGAATTTCATATTATATGGTTAATAAACATACTATAAAATTACAAGAAATCCTCAAGTGGTTCATTAATGACATATACAATATTATTTATTCCATTTGGCTGAACCTTATATTTTTAGAAGTAGAATATCAATTAATAATATAATATTTGTTTTAAAAACTCTTTTATGTAAATTTTGGCACTATTTGGTATTTTGTTTTTGTTAAATTCATAACATCATTATTACATCGCAAAAAATTAATTTAATCAACCCTAAAATGTCATATTAACCTAGAAAATTAGTTTAATTCATTAAAAATATCAAATTATATTTATTTTGATATTTATAATATCCATTATTTTAATCATTTGTTAATAAGGTAATTACTACATCATCATTGTGTCCTAAATAAATTATATTATTTAATTTTTAATAAATATTAAAAAATTCCATTCTATAGGAAATATTTTAACCTTTCTGATTAATATTTATTGTCTAATTTATATTGTGTGTATCCCTATATTAAAAATGGTTTGGTTATTAAACAGTGAATTTAACTCTTTTAACTCTTCTTTAAATAAAATATTAATAAATGACCTAATCTAATCCATGTGGACCAAAGGGGGTCATATTTTATTCCTAAGGGTTTTATTGGTCTAATTACACTTATACAATAAAATTAGGACAGGTTTAAGGGTAATTATATTATCATTTTTATCCTTAAATAACTTATTTACTTTAAATCGTGGTAAATACAAATCAAAATTTACTATTCATAAAAAATTATTGACATCTTATTTGAACCACATTTTACTTACTGATATTAACCGTGTCTCTTGAATTTTCGAAATTCAACTCACAGAAGCGGTAAAATTATGTTTTATTCAAATTTTCAAATGGTCCTATGAGGTGGGTAAAATATGGTAAAAAGTTCAATAAAATTTTATATATCTAATTTCATTATAAAAATGACTCTAATGAATTAAATTGAACTTATAAAGGTATTACATATCTAATTTTACATAAAATAAATTGAAATAAAATAAATAATTATTTAAATATAAATTCGGTCTTAAACTATAAAGTAGTATTTTCATTATTCATCAAAAATTTAAGGTTTTCAGAGAAATACCAAAAATTTACCCTAAGATAATTTTTATATTATGAATAAAAAATTTATTATATTTTACCAAATCCAATACATATAAATTTCATTAATTAATGTAAAATTAATTCCTATTATAAAAACCAAAAAGCGGGTTTTTGAAAAATAAAAATTATCAAAAGATTGACATTTGTTTATGTAAAATTTTAATGTGAAATTACTTATAATGATCTAGATTGTATTAAATGATAAAAATATAATATATTTATACTTCCAAACTATTAAATTATATAATTTATCACTAAAAATTATTTTGACTAAAAAATTTGTTTTCAATTAAAATTTTGTATTTTTCACTATTCATCCAAATATGAAAGTTATCAGAAAGGTACAAAAATTTTATCCAAATTAAATTATTATGTCCCAATTCTAAAAAGAATTTAATTTCATTAAATTTAATTTATAAAAGTGTCAATTTTTGGTTTTAAAAAGGTGTTTCCATTAAAAGGTGGTAAAATTGAATTTTTTTTAAAAATAATTCTTTTATCTGCAAATAAGAATTTGTTCTTGTATTATATCTACGAAACACCTAATATGTATTCTAAAATTATATGGTGTATCTAAAATTCAAAATTCAGTTAATACTATTCATAACTGGTTTTGAATGGCTAGTTTGGTAAGTCGTGCTGTGTTCGAACTCGGTGTTGTGTATAGCTCAAGATATAGAATTACATGAAAGAAAATAACATACTATGAAATCATGGGGTGTTACATTCTTCCCCTATTTTATAAATTTAATCCTCACTATTTTAAAATTGGTATTGGGAACTTCATTGATTTTCCCACATCAGAAAAAGAGTCAATAAAACTATCTCTTTAAAATAATGAAAGAGAAGTAAAAAGGTCACCTGAGATAACCCATACTATAATTGCAAGTAGGAAAACATGGATATGTAAGATAAACTAAGTGTCATGTTATGGTGGAGAGTGATAGAAAACATGATCATGAGGATGTTAACAATAAGAAAACCACAAACTTATGATGGGATAAATGGTCATTAGTTTTTAGCAGGAAAAGTAAATGGATAACATTTTCTGTTTTAAGTTCATTTCATAATGTTGACGAATTTATTTATGAGATTTACTAAGAACATAAAGAGATATACTTACTTTTTAAGTACATTTTCATCCCCTAATAAATTTATATCACCAACTCTTCTTTCTTTTTTTCAAACGATGATTATTCAAGATGACTTGGTCACACCTGAAGCGCTAGATTCCCCATCAAAAGAATCACATAATACACAAAGAATAATCTATATATATTTACCTTGTCTTTAGAGATTAACCAAAACCCAAATGATTAGTACAAGATTATATGATCCACCAAAAGGATAATCCTATAGAGAAAGAAATACTAATATTAAATTATAAAATTAAACAAACAATACCAAAAGTTTACTAAATAGCATTAAATAAACAATTTTACTTAAAATCCATCAATATAATCCAAACTAATATTGAAATCCAAAATGTAGAAGAATTTGATTACCCAGTATTCCACATTAAATTGTATATCTAAAATAACATTGACTACTCTTAAAGTCACATGCTTAAAAGTAATTAATCTATTCACATATTCTCTATGATAGTGTAATCATTTCCCTAAATAACCCAACTCACTATAAATACACAATAAAAATATAGATAATAATCCACTATTAATCTTCTAATGAAATCATATATTATTCTATTTTCCTTAGGCATATAGTGTTCCCAAAAGAGCGAACATCTTCAAAAATATCATTAATCACTTAATCACCAAATAATTTTCCTATACTAAGGATATCTATTTGATAAGACATAAGATCCCAAATCAACTTATTATTTATCAATAAAATAATTTCACTAAAAATAATTAGTCACACAAAATAGGGACTTCACGTTGTCCAGTGGTAGGTGATAAATCCCAATCGCACTCTGGTTGTGTATTTGATTCCCGCAGCTTTGTCCAACGCGATGGGTTGTCACACGGTCTTCATGTTGTTAATTTTCAAAAAATATTTTTTATAATATTCCAAAATTGAGATAAATTCATCAAAAAACTATAACATAATTTAACCACAAATTTTATCTCATACCTCTAATTTTTCATCCCAAAAATTAATAACTAGTAATTTCCTCAAATTCAAAGATCATTAAAACACAAATGGTTATTTATAACATTATCCACAAAAGAAAATATAATTCTTTCCCAAATAGAATTTTTACATAACAAACTACATGGTTACACATACAAGAGAATAGACTTCAAAAGTAATCACATACTTTTAAACATTTCTCCATCCATTCATTTCCAAATAGGTTCTTCCAGGACTTAGAGTTTATCTGATGGAATAGGGCATTGACTTAGGTAATGCCAAGGACCCATACATTTACTATAAATGACTGTAATTCGATTCATAGGTTTATTTTTAGTTTCTTCCATAGTAATCTTCATTTTTCCTCGAAAATTCATTACTTTATGTCCTTCTTCCCCACAAATAAAGAATTTATATATTCCATTGAGACACATTCCTAGGTTTCTCCTTCCACATTTCCTGCATGATGAAAATTGAGCTCTCATTTGTCCATGGTATCCAATGATGGAGCTCTTATCATTCACCGCCTTTCTCTTCGTTGTTGAGTTTTGGAGTTGGTTAATATATATGTTGTGGATCATATTTTTGGATAACTCATTTGGAAATAACATGATATATTTTAATCTTATCAACATTCCATTTCTTTGCTCATTTCCACCGTAGCTCCCACCTCATACATCATGTTCAATGTTACTATGACTCCCTTGGAATCCATTCAATTAATAACACAAGAAAGCATAGTGTGATTAATAAAATAATTTAGAGAAAATTATAACACCTTATTTTCAATCTAAAATACCTTAGGATTAACCATGGTTTTTTATTTTAATATTTTATTAAAATCCTTCAAATTGGATTGTAATAAAAATGTGAATTATCCTAATCCTATCTCCAGGAGTGTCGTAACCAATAGTGAATCTATGCACGTTGTCATGCACCATTTCCCATTCGAATCTAGCTCAAAGCAGTGTTTTCTTGTTTTACCCCAAGGTACATTTGTGCCAGATCCACCTCTACCTGCTCGTGTCTAGATAGGGATGTATTTGTTGGAAAACTTACAAAATCTCTACAGTACCAAAATTTAGGATTTTCTTCTATACTAATCCTCAAAGTCTATCTTAGGGTAGTGTTCTATAATTCGAGTTTTTTTAAATCAAGATTTCAAGGTTTTTACTAAACATACTCTAATTCCAACTATAATTCCATGACCCCAGTTACCCAGAGCCGGTGCATTATTACAAAACATTTACATGATCACAATGTATCAAATCCTAAAAGACCAATTAGTTTAGTAGCCTTTGAATTAATATAAATAATGAAAAGTTTTACATTAAATAATGAAATAAAAATATCAACTACATTTTGTCCCCTATTTAAACATGCTTATATTCTTATCTTATCCCTACCGATCAACCAAAAATTAATTCTTTACATCTTGAATAAAATAAAACACAGAAAGGTGTGAGCTTAGATGCCAAGTAAGGATAACAATATAGTGTAAAATTTTTTAAATAAGCATAAGCATTTACAACAATCTATATGACTAAAACAAAAGCCTTTTAAACTTGAACTTCAGACTTCATAACCACATAGTCAAATAAACACATGCAATAACAATATCCACTTTCACAATGATGGAATGCATAATTCCAGACTTCATAACCACATAGTCAAGTCCTTATGCCAAGACTACAAAAAATATTTTGTCAAGGCCTTGTGCCAGGACACTAGTTTGTCTCATAAGACCTACCAATGCATCGAGGAGCTATAGCGGGCTCCACCCGTCACTTACTAAGTCCAATTCATTCCTCATATGTAAAGAATTAAACATAACATAAGAATTATTATTAAAAATAGAATACGAACTGTCAATACTTTATCCATAGACCATGAATGGTATAAAAATAACACATCCACAGTCAAACATATCCCAAAACCTTCAATGCAGTATGAATGATTTGAATCATTATAAATCAACCTCGATCAAGAATAATATCCTGTAAAGGATGTTGATGTACTTGAAAATGATTAGTAAAAATCATTGAGAGAAATATATCTTTTTCATGAAAACATTTAAAAGTATCATTATTTATCAAGATGCTATTTAAAATTTATTATTTAATCAAAGTGTCCCATACAAATTTGAATCATTTAAAAGGAATTTATCTTTTGAAAAATTAATTTACCAATAAACAAAACCTTAAAACCGTTTTTAAAGTATGGAAATTAATGACAATGATGTTGAAGAATAAATTTTTAAAATATTTAAATTGATATTATAGTTAGAGTTCCCAACCAAATGAGAGACGCTTGAATAAAAATAATTGAGATAATCAAAAATTTATAATATCATGAGTATAAAGGTATTCATAATATATTATTTCAATGTATAGTATATACACCAAATAGAAGTGAATTAGGGCATAACAATAAAAAAGTATCAATGGAATATAAGTTAAGATGAATTCCTTAATAAAGATGGTATCCTCAGGTAAAAGATAAATCAATTAAATAATTATGTTTGAAAAATATAAATACACTCAATATTATTTGATATTCAGTGAAAATAAATCATAGGTCATTTCCTCATATTCTTCTAAAAACAACAACAATGACTTGGATGTTTAACTAAATAAATAGAAATTGAGTTAAACTTACTCTTATCAAGTTTATATCGATGACTTAAGAATTTATCAACGGAGGTATTATGTGTATCAAAAGTATATCCACAAAAGGGGGGTGTAAATTACTACATAATTAAATAAATAGTGATTTCATACATAATCTTGTAGTAATGTAATCAATGAAGTATGCATAAAGCCCATTGAGTGGAAATTGAAATTTGAAGTTTCCATACCGATTTGGTATCATATGAAACCTTCATCCCATGAAAGAATTATCATCAAATAAAGATGTAAATACCAATAAATTAAAGTATATTACTCAATGAATACAATCATGGGCAGTACATTCTCCACACAAAAGGAAATAATGGTAGTATTGTATGAATCTCACATGAATAAGAAGTGAGATGAAAACCCCTTACCAGGTACTTTTCCTTTGTTGAAGGTATGTTAACCTCCAGAATTATAGTTAAATGATTGTTCATAAATAATAAAATAACTATATAAATAAATATGATATCATTTATGATCTCTAATATTGCCTTGTTAATAATATTTTCATTGTATCATTGTTTCAGGTGTTAACGGATATGTTTTCCTTTATATACTCTATTACGTAAGCCATGTTTTTGATGGATAAGATGTATTTGATTCATATAAAGAATGATATAAAATTCATAAACATTATATTTAATCCTAAAATGAAAATTATTCTTGAATGATTACAATGGAGAATGAATCTCATCGCGTTTGTGGAGATGGTAATTCGTACGTACGCACAAGCAACAATATTATTATATTGATGGTGAAATCATATGTAATTGGATGTTATGTCACATATAAAGAGTCATTAAAATTTATATTTATTATTTACATCAGTTATCCTCATTATAATACCCATCCAAAAAAGGAAGTGTTTGAATAACAAACTACACCACGACGTGGAGACGGTAATCCGTACGTACGCACGTATGGTGACTTTGTCGTTTATAGGATAGGTATAATAATGAATATGGTTGTGAAATTTTTATATTAACATCCTAGTATATATAAAATACTGGATTTTTTATTTTAAAAAGGAATCAACAAAGAAAAATTAAGTGCAACAAGAAAAGAACTTGAAAGAGCTTATGAAATATTTACCTCTTCTTCGGGTTCTTCCTTGTGATTTAATCAAAAGGGATTTGTAGGATGGAGTTATGGCCAATTGAAGGCCTCTAGGATAAATTGAGTAATGTTTGGAGGATATTTCTTAAAGGTTTGTTTGAGCCAAAAGGCTTTGAAGGTTTGATTTTGGGTGAAGGGGAAGTACCCTTTTATAAGAGAGGTGAGGGTCACTTTAGGAAATGCTTGAAATATTTTTTTATAATAAAATAATTTTCAGTTTATAATGGTTCCAAAAATAATTAATTAAAGGATAACATGGGAATGAGTTTTAAAACTCTAAACCAATAGGTTTTAGATAAGTTTAGTTCATCAGATTAACCTTATCTTTTAGATTTAACTCTTAGTTAAATAGTTCAACATGTATAATGTCTCATTGTATTTTTATGTTATATAGTTAATAAACATACAATAAACATATATAATAACATCAAGTGGTTTATTAATGAAATATATAATATTATTTAATCCATTTTGAAGATCCTTATATTTTTAGGAATAGAATATCAATTAATAATATAATATTTGATTTCAAAACTCTTTTATGTCAATTTTGACACTATTTGGTATTTTTTTGTTAAATTCATAACAGCATTATTACTTCTAAAAAACATTCAATCAACCATAATGCATCATATTAACCTATAAAATTAGTATAATTTATTAAAAGTCTCAAATTATATTTTTTTGGATATTTATAATATCAAGAATTTTATTCTTTCATTATTATGGTAATTACTGCATCTTAATTGTGTCATAAATAAATTACATTATATAATGAATAAAAATTATAAATAAAATATCATTATGTATGAAATATTTTTATCTTTCTAATGAATATTTATAGTCGAATTTATATTGTGTGTAACCCTATATTAAAAATGATTTAGTTATTAAACATTGAATCTTTTAAATCTTCTTTAAATAAAATAAAAATAAATGCCCTAATCTAATCCAAGTTGACCTAAGGGGGAAATATTTTATTCCTATGGTTTTTTTGGTCTAATTACACTTATCCAATAATATTAGGACACGTGTAAAGGTAATTATAATATCATTTTTACCCTTAATTACCCTATTTACTTTTAAATGTGATAAATAAAAGTCAAAAGATACTATACACCAATAACTATTTTCATCTTATTGAAAAAAATTTACTTGTTGATATTAACTATGTCTCTTGGATTTTTGAATTTCAACTCACAGAAGCTGTAAAATTATGTTTTATGCAAATTTTTAAATGCCCTCTAAGAGGTGGTTAAAAGATGGTAAAAAGTTTTATAAAATTTTAAACATCTAATTTTATTAAGAAATTACTCCAATAAATTAAATTGAACTTATATAAGTATTATATATCTATTTTTACTTAAAATTAATTTAAATAAAATAAATAATTATTTAAATAAAAATCGGTTTTAAACTATAACGTTGTGTTTTCAATATTCATCAAAAATTTAATGTTTTCAAAAAAATTCCAAAAATATACCCTAAGCTAATTTTGATATTTTGAATTCAAAAATAAATTATATTTTTCAAAATTAAAAATATAAAATTTTCATTAATTAATTTAAAATTAATTCCCGTTGTCAAAACCGAAAAGCGGATTTTAAAAAAATAAAAACTATCAATAGATTGGCATGTGTTTATGTTAAATTTAAATGTGATATTACTTTTGATAACCTAAATTTTATTAAATGATAATAATATAATCTAATTATAATTTTAAACCATTAGAATACATAATTTTATATATAAATTATTTCGATTAAAAAAGTTGTTTTCAATTAATATTTAGTATTTTTCAGTATACATCAAAATATGAAAGTTATCATAAAAGTATCAAAAATTTAACAAAAATAAATTTTTATATCCCGATTCTAAAGAAAAATTTAATTTCATTAAATTGAATATATAAAAATGTAAACTTTTGGTTTTAATAATGGTTTTCCATTAAAAGGTGGTAAAATTACATTTTTTTAAAAATACTTCTTTTATCTAAAATTTGAATTGTTTTATTATATCTAAGAAACACATAATATGTATAATAATATTATATGGATTATATAAAATTCAACATTCAGTTAATACTACTTGTAACCGCCTTTGAATGTCTAGTTTGGTAAGTCATGGTACGCTCGAACTCGGTGGTGAATGTAGCTCATGCTATTGAATTAAATCAAAGAAAATAACTTACTATGAAATCTTTGGGTGTTAAAAATCCCCTACATAAAAAAACCTGGTATATTACTGATACTGAAGTTTTTATAAAATAATGGTTGGAAGCGAGTTTAGGTGGTTGAAGAATGAAAATAAAAGAAATGAACTATAGAGGATATGTTACCTTTAAATTGGGTAACTCTCTTTGATTTGAACCAAAAGGCTTTTTGAATTTCCTTCATCTAAATGGAAGGCTTCTACGAGGAAGAGAGGGATGTTGGGAAATTATTTTTTCAGATTTTGGATGATCCAAGGTGCCTAAGAGGTGTGTTTAATGGGATAGAGGTGGTGGGTTTTTATAAGAGGGAGGAGGTGATCTTTAGGAATGTATGAATGTATTGTTTTATTATAAAATGATTTTAGGCTTCAAAAGGTCTAAAAAATATTTAATTATAATATAAGGTGCATATATGTAACAATGAAATCATCCAATATGAAATGTATAGGTCTTGGCTATTTTTTAATCCTTATCTTTTTTATTTATCCCATTTTTAACATATTTAACTTTTACCGTATCCTCTTATATATTCATACTATATGGTTAATATATTTAATATAAAATTACAAGAGTCCCAAAATAGATAATTAATGGCATTTTTAACATCATATATGTCATCTGGCCGAATATTTTATTTTTAGGACCATTTAATCATTTAATAAATTATTGTTTGATTTAAAAAATCATTTTTGTCAATTATAATACAATTGATATAATTACTTTTTAAAAAATCCAGAACAACTTAATTATTAAGTAAAACCTCCATTAATTAAAATATAACAAGTCATCATAATCTATATAATTCTTGTATGTCCTAAAAAGGTTCATAATAAATTTTTTCAATATTTGTAATATCATTTATTCGAATCCATTATTAAGGAAGTAATTACTGCATCACAATTGTTTCATTATTTATTTTTTTATTTAATGTCCAAAAATTATAAATAAAATACCATGATTTATTAAATCATTTTAGATTTCAAATGAATATTTATAGTCAAAACTATCACTAATATAACCCAATATTCAATTGTTTTACTAAAAGATATATGTTTATGTTATTTTTGTCCTTACTGTAAATTTATTAAAATAAAGTTCCATTTTCACTTACAAGTGGCTCCATGGGGTCCCAAAATCGACCAAAGGATGCACATGGTTGGGTATGTATCATCCAAATAATATTAGGACATATGTTAGGTAATTTAATATTATAATAATATTATTTTTTACCCTTATTTACAAGATTTACCCTTTAACCATGGTAAATAAAATTTTTAATGAAAAAAATATTCATAATGTCTAAATATAAAAGTTACTTATTTACATGATTTGGACATCCGGATTCCAAACATGTATCTTATTTTTCCAAATTTAAAACACAGATGATGCAGAAATTATTTTAAAATCATTTCTCGTTGTCAAAACAAAAAAGCATGTTTTTAAGGAATAATAACTATCAAAAGATTTACCTTTCATTATGTCCAATTTAATAGTGAAATTACTTCCAATGAGCAAAATTGGATTAAATGGTAAAAATATAATCCAAATATACTTAAAAACCAATTAAAATAAAAATCTATCTATATAAATAAATTATATTAAAAGGGAGTTTTGATTTAAAATGCAGTATTTTTCACTATTGATTAAAAAAAGAACTTTATCTGATTAATACAAACAATATACCCAAAGTAACTTTTTATATCCCTATTCTAAATAAATATTTTATTTTTCTAAATAAAAAATATTAATGTGACAAAAACCATATTTAAAAAGGGTTCTCCCTCAAAAAGCGGTAAAACCACCTTTTAGAATATATTAAAGTGTTTATGATTAAAATTGAATTCATTCACATTTTAAGCTTCAAAAATTTCTTTGATAAATGTAAAAACATTTAAAAAAAAGTATAATTTTATTGTAGTTAGTTCTGTTCATTCCCGCCAATAAAATGGCTACACGTTAACTACCATTTATAATAACTATATTATTATATTTTTTTTCTTTATAACATAAAGATGTGTGAAACGTAATGTTTCAAAGAAATATGTTATTGTGTATCGAGTACACCATCGAACATAGCATCCCCTTTGAAGAAATATTAATATTTATTTCACAAATATTTATAAATATGAAATGGTCATATTCTTTATTTACCTGGATTGTTATATCCTTTCCCATGTTGGAAATTATTCCCTCACAATTTTATTCACTTATTAAATAAATGATGGAATTTTTCCTATGTATCATTTTCAATTTCAAATGTTTCCTCATAAACCATATGGTTTTTCACAAAACCTTTACCTGATGAATTAACTTATTTCGCAACACATGCTCTCTTCAGTCAAGAATCAGGACTGGTTGTTCCTCATAAGAGTGATTCTCTTCCAACTGAAGTACCTATAGACTCAAATCATGAAATGAATACGACATATGCTTTTTCAACATTGAATCATGAAAAAAAATTGTACCTTGGATAATATAGAATGTAAATAAACTCATTATGTAATTGATCCATCTTTCTTTGGGATTTCATAGGGTCTAATGAACCTTGGACACAGCTTTCCTTTCTTGCCACAATACATCACACTTTTTCATGGAGAAAAATTGAGAAAGACATGATCACATACCTCAAATAAAAGATCCTTCCTCCATTTATCTGTATAAATTTTATTCCTGGTCTGAGATGTTCCCATGTGATTCTGAATTAATAGATATTTTTCTTCCATCTCTTCCACCAATTCTGGTCCCATTAGTTTCCCTTCACCTACATCATCCCAAGAAGTTGTAGTTCGACACCACATTCCATATAATTCCTCTAATGGTACCTTCTATATACTGGAATGAAAACTGTTATTATAAGAAAATTCATCCAAATAAATATGTTGGTCCCAACATCCCTGACAATCGATTGAGCAAGGATGCAGCATATCATCTAATGTATGAATTATTCATTTTGACTGTCCATCAGATTGAGGATGAAAAGTTGTACAAAAATTTAATTTAGTACCAATGACTTTTGAATTCCCTTCCAAAATATAGAAGTAAACCTGGGATCACGATCAGATATAATGGAGATAGGAACTCCATGCAACCTGACTATCTCTTTAACATACAACTGAGAATTTTTATCTATAGACAAAGTATCTAGAATAATAAGTAAATGAGAATATTTAGTCAATCTATCAACAATAACCCATATTGAATAATTACCTAGAGATGTGTTTGGTAATCCCACAATAATGTCCATGGATATATTTTCCCGTTTCTACTCAAGCACTGGTAAATGATGAAGCAACCCTTTCAGTAACTGTCGATCTACATTAACATGTTGACAAGTCAAACACTTAATAATAAATTCTTCTGTATCTCATTTCATTCCATCCAACTAGTAATATTTCAGAAGATCTTGGTACAACTTAGTACATCTGGGATGAACTGAAAATAGAGAACTATGAGCATCACCTAACAACTCTTTCATCAACTTTGAATCACAAGTCACATGTAATCTCTTCCCAAATCACAAAACAAAATCATTATCAATGTTAATATCAGGCAAAAAACCTTTTTGAACCAACTCTAACATTCCTACAACTTACTCTCTTCTTTCTATTATTTTTTAATTTTGTCGGCTAGGAGTGATTTCACTAACACCTTAAACAAAACAGAGGAATTTTCTACACCAAAAACTTCTATTCCAAAGTTCATCATATCATTAATCAAATGATCTTGTTCTAAACGTATCATGGTTATTGTAGAATTACACTTTCAACTCAAAGAATCATCCACTCTATGGGCCTTTCCTGGATGGTAAGGAATCATGCATTCAAATTCTATGATTAATTCCAAATATCTCCTCTATCTCAGATTAAATTTTTTTTGAATAAATATATACTTGAAACTTTTTTTGTTAGTATATATTTCTAATTTTACTTCATACAGATGAAGCCTCCAAATTTTAATTGCAAAAACAATAACAGTTAATTCCCAATAATTTTTAGGGTAATTTAACTCATGAGGATTCAACTAACATGAATCATAAGAAATTACCTAATCATTCTAAATTAGGACACCAATGTATCCTTTCAATGAATAATCATAGTAGATAACAACTTCACCATCAATGGAAGGAAGTTCCAAAATTGGTGCATTCACCAATCTTGTTTTCAATTCCTAAAAAAATTATAAAATTCTTTTGTCAGAATGAACATAACACCTTTACAAGTTAACATAGCCATTGGGCTGGATAACCATGTAAAATTTTCTACTAACCTCTAGTAATAACCTTATAAACCTAGAAAACTACGGATCTCGGTTATATTTGTGGGTCTTGGAAATTATTCAACAACTTTTGTTTTAGTAGGATCAACAGTTATGCATTTTTTAGAAACAATGTGACCACAGAATGAAATTTTTTGTTACCAAAAAACACACAGGCTGAATTTCTCATACAGTTTATTTTTATTTAAGGTTTTAATTACAACCCTCAAATGATATACATTTTCCCCTTTAATTTAGGAATAAACCAAAATATCATCAATACACACAAACACAAACATATTAAAAAACTCAAGGAAAATTCTATTCATATAATCCATGAGTACAACAGGTGAATTGGTAAACCCAAAATGAGTAACTACAAATTAATAATGGCCATATATAATACGAAACACGATCTTTATAATGTCTTCTTCCTTTACATTCAACTGATGGTACCCCGACCTCACGTCAAACCTCCAAAAATACTAAGATCCCTAGAGCTGATCAAACAAATCATCGATTTGAGGAAAAGGATACTTGTTTATAATAGTGATGTTATTCAATTATATATAATCAATGAAAAGTATCATTGAACCAACTTTATTTTTTATAAACTATATAGGTGAACCCCATGGTATTGTTCTTGGTTTAATGAACTCTTAATCTAATAACTCATGCAATTACTTCTATAACAAAAATGTTCATTTATTACACAATAAAAAATGATTTATTACATAAACTCTTACCTTGATACAACATGGATGATTGGGAGGTCGGGTGTCTTTGGGGTTTAGAATCATTACATAAAAACTTAAAACATGAAATAGAACATCTTTATTGATAAATACTTTACATGACCACTGCATTCCCTAATACAAAGCATTTCATGGGATAACCTGAGAACATGCATAAGAAAAGGGTGAGATATAAAGCCCAATAAGGGAATCAACATGGAATAACATGAGGAATACAAAAATTGTTTGAAAATAGGAATATCATTGAAGAACAAGAGATACATGTACATAATTCCATAATAAAGCATGATAATCATAACATGGAAATGAGGAAACAATACATAACATGGAATTTAGCAAGAGCCAAGGCTCATTGCACATGGAGCATGAGTAAATCCACATTGAAAATGAAGCACGAGTAAAATATCATTGCACATAAATTAGCATGAGTCAAAACTCTTTGCACATGACGTATCATGATACTATATTTTACCCAATGCATTGGAGATCTGTCAGGGTGCACCCTTCTTAAACATTTCATTTCATGCATAAGTGTGCCATATGGATCAAATAACATGGAATCAGTCAACACCATCAGTTATTCCATAATTAAGTAATGTGGAATATATACATGAATTTACCATTAAATATGTATATTTTTATAAAGGTGAACACCCTTGATAGATACATGGGTATGGTATTCACTACACAATGATCTTTTTTTGGAAAAAAACGCGGTGCAACTTCAGTAGCATAACAGCATGACATAAGGATTCATGAAAATGGTTTATGAGAGAGAAAAGTGTGTCTCTTAATATTTACATGAAATAGATAGTAACAGGGTCATATAGATACATTTCACAACAAATGTAATGTAATTTAGATGCATAATACAAAAAGAATTATTTGAATGTAAAATGGGAGAGAGAAATCTCTCACGGAATTTTGGTATGATAACAAATGTACATAGGAGGCATTAACGAGAGAAAAAGGGGTCTCACATCATCCAAAAATAATGAGGGAAGTATGGGGGAGGTGAGAAATGATACCACAAAATTTTAAATTGAATACAAAAGGGCATAACAACTTAAATAAAATTGGGCAAAAATGAGAAAGGATGTAATCTCTTACTTGGATGTGTGATCCCAAAGGCTAGGGATAGGCTTGAGAGAGGCTTCATTGGAGATTGGGGAACCTTGGGAGGATTTTAAAGAAAGGATGGAATAATTTGGACAATATCCAAAGGCTTTTAGTGAAGAGGAAGTGGGAGCTTGAGTGGGTATATATAGGAATGGAGTGGGAATTCATTATTATTTAGGTTTAGGACACCACACATTAAACTAATCAAAACAACAAACCATGCCATGGTTTTTCCATGGTTTTTTCCATTGTTTTTTACAAACTGAAATGGAATAAAGTATTTTATGAGGCCAATGGACGAACTTATTAAAATAATAGAGTTTCGTATGTGGAGTTGAGTCATACTCTCAAGGAAAACAATTTAAAAAAAATATTTTACAAGCCATGAAGGGTCCACTAAAGATTTGTAAAACTAATCAAACAAACCAAAAAAACACATTATTTTAATGATGAATCATATATTGGTGGAAAATAATTTTTATAGTATTTTATTACATCACTATTTGGTAATTATGATGTCATAAAACACTTTATATATTTAAACTGTATTTAATTTTTACCCAAAATTTTATCTATCTCAGAAAATTATGAAACATTCACCATTGGATAATTTCAACACCCTGATTCGAAAAATAGTATTTATTTTATCTAAATAATTCTCTATATATGTGAATTTTTACTTTTATAATAAAAACCAATATTTATAAAAAATTCATGGGTTTGGACATAAACAACTTTCAAAACTTAATAAAAAATACATTTGCATTCATAAAATTATATGATAATTTATATTTAATAATAAGTAATTTAATAATAATAATATTTTATTAAAATATTATTTAATTAAAAAATCCATTAATTCATCAAAATTGATTTCATAGTTGAATATTAACTAAAAATACAATAAGTTCTTTAAAAACTATTTACATAGTAACAATAATAAAATGAATGCACTTTATTTATACCAAAATAATGTACATAGTCATAGTGTTAAGTTCTTGGTACATAACCCCTTATAACACCCGCATAAGACCAAAGGATATGGTGGGTGATGGTGACAAACTCTTGGGGTGGCTTGGATAATATCGCTCGGGTGGTAATCTCTTTTAACTTCCACATCTCTGAAAGTCGGTTCCACTCAAGCTTAACGTGTTAATGGTCAGATAGGGATTGGTCATAAGTGAATCCAAATGATGCCACCTCCTTTCTGAGCTCTAACTAATGGTCTTCGTATGGGGAAAGTCTACTGGATGAGGTCATTGTTGGATTTGGTGGTCTAGAACCAACTACTTTGTACTTTATTCATTAAATAAAAGCCTTATCACATCTTGATTGTTCTTCTGCATGACATGTCATGTGATAATGTCCTAAGGACAGCTGTTGCATTAAAGGGTCGTAGCGGATCCCTGCTATGATGAGAACCCAGAAGTTCCATAACACTGTTCTTTAATGTATGTTCTATGGCCAGATGATATTATTTGAGGGACACAAATAATACAGGTCATTAGGGGTGAGGACTCATAAAACTTTGAGGCACCTTCTCATGGTGTGCGCCCTTGGTAATATCAAGGAGGATATTATGAGAACGAGACCCGCCAGTAGGAAATCCACATTTCATAGTGTCATTGGATGTTCCTATCTACGGACGTGTGTATTGATCCTTAGACTTTAAGATTATTATTAATGGGTATTACAACTCGCACACATAGATGTATTGACGAAAACTGTGACGACACACTGTTCGCAGCGAGGTAGGATACGTTGGGTGCGTCGCGAGTAATACAACATTAATAGATAATGCGAGAAAGGATTTGTCCCTTCTGTTCCATAACGGAAGTAGATATCTCAGGCCCTTTGATGGAATTGATATAGCCTAAATAAATCCATGGCCATGGTAAGGTATGGGAAAGTTCAATTCCGGGAAGTCAAAGAAAGAATAATCAAGCACATGGGTTGATGGCACTAGCAAGCAACCTGCTTGATTGGAGATATCGAGACAAAGGGATTATATTACACGGTAAGCGTTCGTAGGAGGTAACACGTCATTGCGGTGTTAACTTCTTTCTCTATGGGTTCCTTGGCGTGTTGCTAGACGCTAACCTTGGACTTTAGGTAGGCTCAGCCTAATGCCACTAAGAAAGAGGCCTAGAGGATCACACACTAAGTGTGTCCATGTATCTCAGTTAAATATTAATTTAACAAGTTAAATAAATATTATTCCCAACTGTGGTTTAAAAATTATTTAAGGATGTCTGATCGAATTTATTTTGACACTAGTTATTCGAGAGAATATATTGTGGACGAAATAATATATTTATTAGCGAGTAATACAGTTAAATTTGTTTAAGAAATAAATAGTCATTACTCAAGGTCTAATAAATGTGGTGTAGAAAAATGGAAAATAAAAGTACACGCCGTGTATATTAAATATACACACCGTGTATTAATTATTACACACCGTGTAGTTTTTCCAGTGGGGATTTTGAGGATTTAATATTATTTTATTAAATGATATTTATTATAATCAGTGTGGGCGCATGTCAAGGAATTAATAATTCGACATGGGGGGTTTTAAATAAGAGTTAATGAAATAAATAAAACGTGTAACGCGTTTATTTATTATCATAACTCTATTAACCTCAAACATGATTATAAATATCCTCACAACCCAAACATTTTGAAGAGCCATTGGTTGTGCACAACGTATTTGGAAATACTCTCAAGCCAAGAGAGAATTCCCTTTCCACCAATAATGCCCTCAAGTTACGAGAGCAAGATCCTCCACCGGATCAAGGCGGTAAAAGGAGGATATCGCAAGTGAAGGTTCTTCCGCGCTAGCACCCGGAGATCCCTTCGGCGACATCCAGAGATACGTGACACACGTGTGGATCACCGCTAGAGGAATCCTACACTTGGATTCTACAACGCAATGACGAATCACCGAATCATGACCGAACACGTCAATGAAGAAACAATTCCAAGAAGGTAATTCTTATGCATTAATTAAATTAATTATAATCAACATATGATGATCCTCCTCAAGGGTTCCGGGACGCTTCTTTTCTTTTCGTTCTTCGTTCTATTCTGAAGATTCGGCGTTTTATATCGTGACGGATCTCGGATTGAACGTTGTTTAACGTTAAAATTAAAGTTGGGCAAACCCACTAACGCGCTTCCGCTGCGCCCGGAACCTTCAAGTGGTATCAGAGCCGTCATATCATTGGTTATAATTATTTAGTTTTTCGTTGGTGATTTACGCATTTAATAATTTAGTTATTTCAATTCATGTTTAATCGTTCTAAAAATCTGAATCTCGAGATCTGTTCTTCCTCCCTCGTTTCTCGTTCACCTCACAGAAACAGATTTTTCTTTTAATTTTGATTAAAATAAAATAGAGGAACTCATCCGGAGGAGCCAAACGTTTCTGGCCATATAACACCAGAATACACGGCGTGTATTCGGAAGTACACGCCGTATAGTCTAGGTTCAATGCATTGACTGATCCGCCAAATCAGGCCGTGTATTGGATTCTTTCTAAGAATTTAAGACACCGTGTGTTGACCAGAAACAGGTGGCACACGGTTTCCGGAATACACGCCGTGTGGTCCAATGAACACTGCGTGTAGTCCCTTCGGGTTAGGGTTGGGTCGTGTACTCCGTACACGGCCTACCCGGATGAAAACCGTGTAACGCGGAAACTACACGGCGTGTGTCCCACTGTACACGCCGTGTACTCTGAAAATTTCCGAAGTACATTAACACGCCTTATCCCTGGGCGTGTACTTCGGATGGATGGTGAAGAGAAGTACATGCCGAGTAGTCGGAACTACACGCCGTGTACTCACCCAAATTATGCAGATTTATTAAAATTTATTATTATATTATACAAACCCTTGAGACGTGTACCATGGTGTAGGCGTAAAGCTGAGGCACAACACGTGATAGGTGTTTTATATATGTGTGCTTAATTTAACATCTGCGTAATAAATGGGAATTCACCGGGTTGTCTCCAAGGTACAAGTTATGTACAAGGATAATTTTAAATTAATTTATTTGTTTAAAATTATGATGGATGAGAATCTCAAGAAAATTCATAAAATTGATTTAAGATAAAAGGATTGATTAATTAAAGATAATTAATTGATTTGAGCGTGATTTATCTTAAACAGGAACGATTAAAGAATTGAATGCTAGTTTTATTTATGCGTAAATATTGTTGCATGTATGGATGATCATGAGCTAGACCGAGACCTTTTTATGAGAATGGTTTCTTTTAATTTATTTATTTAAATTAAATTTGTTGGCCTGCGAGCCATCTCCTCATTAATATGTAGGGCCTGTGCCCCAGGATTCTTTTATGTAAAAACCCCTTTTTACCCCTCACCTGCGTGTGAGATAAATGCATGTGTAATGGATGGAGCTCCCAAGCTAGTGGAGGCGGCTCAAGTCAGGAGCCAAGGTGAAACCAATCTATAGAGATACAAAGGTGGACAGGTGGAAAGTTGTAGACACGAACCCGAAAGGTTCAAGGTGTTTCTCCCCTAGGTCTTGGGTTAGTTTATCAACCGCTAGATAAACTAACCAATAGAAAATCTCATGATCATACCATTTATTTTATTTCTGTCAGTTGCATGGTTTATTTATTGTGGGTGTGTTGTCACGATTACACAATTAATGAATTAAACGAGCATGCAAGATGGAACTAAAATAAAATTGGCTTATACATAAATATTATCTTAGACATGGTTAATCACTTAAGTATATCCCACTTAATATTAACAAGCATGTAATCAAAGATAATAAAATGGCAATTTACGTATAAGGATAAAATCCCTCAAGATAAATATTAAGTCGGCATAGCCTTCCATAATCTTGGTTAGAATCGAACCATAGTTCAAAGTGCTTGACCAACCCTAGTTGGGGTGCTTTCAATTATCAGGGAATTCTAATTCAAGGTTTTGGGTTGACTTGACTTGGTTCGCATCAAGGGATGACTGCCACAGTAGGACTTGGTGTGACCAAGAGGCAAAGGTTGAGGAAATCCAAAAAGGATTTCAGGATTGGGGATTCCACTCAGCAGATCAAGGAACTGCGAGTTAATGCAGTTGGCATTTGGAATGCCTACCTAAAACCCTTAAAGTTGCTTGACCAACCCTAGTTGGGGTAATGCGAAGGGAAATATGGATCCTTACCACTAGAATATTCACGCAACAGAATATTTCGAAGTCAATGGTGAGGGCTATTGGATTTCGATAAAATAGTGGGAGACTAATAAGTATTAATTTATTTGTCTCAATTTTATAATAAAGTACTAAACCTTTGCTCATCTTAATTTGTATAAACGGCAAGAAAATGACTTCAAACATATCATTGCACACCATACTTGAGAAAGAAAACCTTCTCACCGGCACCAATTTCCAAGAGTGGCAGAGGCGTTTACGCGTCGTCCTTCGCCACGAAAGGAAATTATATGTGCTGGAAGAGCCTATTACAGTTGCGCCTGGGAAAGAGGCTAGTGATGAGGAATTATATCTCTACATGAAACACATGGATGATGCCACAGATGTCCAGTGTTTCATGCTATCGGCCATGTCTAATGAGCTCTTGAAGAAACATGAAAACATGGATGCGTATAGCATGATGTATCACCTTAAAGATCTCTACCAAGAGAAGGCGAGACAGGAGAGGTATGAGATCTCCAATGCTTTGTTTACCACAAAGCTTAGAGAGTCTGTGCCATTTGGGCCTCATGTAGTCAAGCTTATTGGCTACATTGAACGCTTGGACATCTTAGGTATTAAATTCCCGGATGAGTTGCGTACATATCTCATCCTATCATCACTGCCCAAGACCTTCTCTAACTTCATTGTTAACTATAACATGAGCGGCAATGAGAAGAGTCTATCGGAGCTTCTGACCTTGATTCGCCAGGTAGATAAGGACATGCGGCGTGACAAACCAGTTGTCCTTATGGTGAATAAGAAAAGGAAGGACAAGGCAAAGGGGCCAAAGAGTTATAAACGGTCTGAAGCCCCCGAGCACCGTCCCTCCAAGAAGGGGAAGATCCAGAGGCAGGGCAAGGAATGGGAGGCAGTGTGTTTTGCATGTGGCAAGCAGGGCCATTGGAAGAGGAATTGCACCCAGAAGCGTGGGGACGCTAAAGGTGCGTTCGTTATCGAGTGCAATCCTTCTATTTTTACACATTGGGTATTAGATACAGCTTGTGGGGCTCACATTTGTATTCAAATGCAGGAACCAAGTAGATTTAGAAAGATCTCCAGAGGAGAGGTGGATCTTCGAGTTGCCAATGGCGCAAGGCTGGCTGCGTTGGCTATTGGCGACTATCACCTCTCATTGCCAACTGGCATGATTTGGGTTTTACAAAACTGTTATTTTGTGCCTAGTGTTACCAAGAACATAATTTCTGTATCTTTTTTGGATATGGATGGATTTAATTTCAAGTTTGGAAATAAGGGTTGTCTCATTTATAAGAACAACGTATGTTATGGTATGGCACATTTGAATAATGGGTTGTATGTATTAAATTATGAAAACCAAGTGTTGGCAATCGATAACGAAACAAACTCACATGACTCATACATCAGCCAGTTATGGCATCACCGTCTTGGTCATGTGAACGAGAAGCGCTTGACAAAGCTCTGCCAAGATGGCTATTTAGACTCTACTGAGCTAAAACCACTTGATAGATGTCACGCTTGTTTACAAGGAAAAATGACCAAGCCTCCTTTTGGTGGACAAGGTGAAAGGGCCACAGAGCTTCTAGGATTGGTACACACAGATGTGTGTGGACCATTTCCAGTAGAAGCTAGAGGTGGATATTCTTACTTTATTACTTTTACTGATGATTTGAGTAGATATGGCTATGTATACTTAATGAGGTATAAGTCAGAGTCCTTAGAGAAATTTAAGGAATTCAAGAATGAAGTAGAGAATCAACTTGGTAAGAAGATAAAGAAGCTTCGATCGGATCGAGGTGGCGAATATCTGAACCAAGAGTTCATCGATCTTCTACGGGAGTCTGGGATTCTATCTCAGCTCACTCCTCCTTATACACCATAGTGGAATGGTGTTAGTGAAAGGAGGAACCACACCTTGTTGGACATGGTGAGGTCGATGATGAGTCATGCGGATCTTCCATTATCCTTTTGGGTATATGCATTACAAACTGCAGCATACACATTAAACCGAGTACCAACTAAGGCGGAAAATGCAATTCCATCTGAGTTATGGAATGGAAGGAAACCCACTTTGTCGCACATACGTGTATGGGCATGCGAGCCATTTGTTAAGGCCTTCTCAGGCAACAAACTAGCACCCCGGGGCACGAAGTGTATCTTTATAGGATATCCCAAGGAAACGAAAGGATATTACCTATATAACCCCCAAGACAAGAAAGTGATTGTCGCCAGACAAGCCGTCTTTCTTGAGAGGGAGCACATCCTCAAGAAGGATAGTGGGAGCAAGATTGACTTCGATGAAGTTGATGCTCAAGATACACAGGAGTTGGTATAGGAACAAGTTCCACAGGTCCCCGTGGAAGAGGTTCCAGAAACACAAGTACTGTGTAGGAGCTCAAGAGAGGTAAAGGAACCAGAGATATTTGGTTTCCTAGTCACTGAGGATGGTGAATCATTATTGTTGGACAATGATGAACCTCTCTCCTACAAGGAAGCAGTAGAAAGCTCAGAAGCTGCAAGATTGCTAGAAGCTATGAATTCTAAGATGTATTCCATGTATCAGAACCAAGTTTGGGTTCTGGTCGATGAGCCAGTTGATGTAAATCCTGTTGGATGCAAATGGGTATTCAAAAGAAAGCTGGACATGTAAGGTCAAGTTAGCACCTATAAAGCAAGGCTAGTGGCTATAGGATTCAGACAATGTCAAGGAATTGACTATGATGAATCCTTCTCACCAGTTTCCATGTTTAAATCCATAAGAATCATACTTTCCATAGCAGCTTACCATGACTACGAGATTTGGCAGATGGATGTCAAAATAGCATTCCTTAACGGGAACCTTCAGGAAGATGTCTATATGACACAACCAGAAGGGTTTGTGACACCAGGTGAAGCCAAACGGGTTTGCAAGTTGCAGAAATCCATTTATGGATTGAAGCAAGCATCCAGGTCATGGAACATTCGATTTGATGAAGCCATAAAGGAATTTGGTTTCATTAAGAACGAATGTGAGCCATGTGTTTATAAGGGGTTTAATGGGAATGCGGTCGTCATCCTAGTGGTATATGTTGATGACATATTGCTTATTGGAAACGACGTACCATCCTTACAGTCAGTTAAGGACTGGTTGAACAAGTGTTTCTCCATGAAGGACTTAGGAGAAGCATCCTACATTCTAGGGATCAAGATCATTCGTGATAGATCCAAGAGGCTTCTTGGACTAAGTCAGGGTACATACATTGACCAGATACTAAAGAGATTTAGTATGGAAAATCCAAGAGGGGATTGGTTCCAGTGTCACATGGATTACATCTTTCTAAGAAAATGTGTCCCCAGACACAACAGGAGAAAGATAGTATGAGCAAGATCCCATTCGCTTAGGCTATAGGATCCATCATGTATTCCATGTTATGTACCAGGCTTGATGTTGCCTATGAACTGAGCATGGTAGGCAGATATCAAGCAGATCCAAGATAACAGCATTGGACTGCTGTTAAGAGTATCCTTAAGTTTCTGAGAAGAACTAAGGATATGTTCCTAGTGTATGGAGGAGACGAGGAGCTTGTCATCAGAGGGTATGCTGATGCTAGTTTTCAAACAGATCAGAATGATCTGAAGTCGCAATCTGGATATGTTTTATGTCTCAATGGAGGAGCTGTGAGCTGGAAGAGTTCAAAGCAGCCAGTTGTCGCCGATTCTACAGCGGAGTCCGAGTATATAGCGGCTTTTGATGCAGCCAAAGAAGTCGTTTGGATTCGGAACTTTGTCCAGGAGCTTGATGTGGTGCCTAGCAGTAAAGATCCCATTACATTGTATTATGATAATACTGCAGATGTGTCTCTTGCAAAAGAACCAAGGTCACATCAACGGACAAAGCACATACTCCGGAAGTATCACCTCTTGAGGGATTTATATCAAAGGGGTGAAGTTGCAGTGAGCAGAGTATCCACGGAAGAAAACGTGGCGGACCCCATGACTAAAGTTCTATCTCAGCATAAGCATGAATATCATGTGAGAGCTAGCGGGTTAAAGGTTGTTAGCAGTTGGCTCTAGTCCAAGTGGGAGTCTGTTGGAGTTGGTGGTCTAGAACCAACTACTTTGTACTTTATTCATTAAATAAAAGCCTTATCACATCTTGATTGTTCTTCTGCATGACATGTCATGTGATAATGTCCTAAGGACAATTGTTGCATTAAAGGGTCTTAGCGGATCCCTACTATGATGAGAACCCGGAAGTGCCATAACACTGTTCTTTAATGTATGTTCTATGGCCGGATGATATTATTTGAGGGACATAAATAATATAGGTCATTAGGGGTGAGGACTCATAAAATTTTGAGGCACCTTCTAATGGTGTGCACCCTTGGTAATATCCAGGAGGATATTATGAGAACGAGACCCGCCAGTACGAAATCCACATTTCATAGTGTCCTTGGATGTTCCTATCTATGGACGTATGTATTGATCCTTAGACTTTAAGATTATTATTAATGGGTATTACAACTCGCGCACTTAGATGTATTGACGAAAACTGTGACGACACACTGTTCGCAGCGAGGTAGGATACGTTGGGTGCGTCACGAGTAAAATAACATTAATAGATAATACGAGAAAGGATTTTTCCCTTCTGTTCCATAACAGAAGTAGATATCTCAGGCCCTTTGATGGAATTGATATAGCCTAAATAAATCCATGGCCATGGTAAGGTATGGTCAAGTTCAATTCCGGGAAGTCAAAGACAGAATAATCAAGCACATGGGTTGATGGCACTAGCATGCAACCCGCTTGATTGGAGATATCGAGACAAAGGGATTATATTACAAGGTAAGCGTTCGTAGGAGGTAACATGTCATTGCGGTGTTAACTTCTTTCTCTATGGGTGCCTTGGCGTGTTGCTAGATGCTAACCTTGGACTTTAGGCAGGCTCAGCCTAATGCCACTGAGAAAGAGGCCTAGAGGGTCACACACTAAGTGTGTCTATGTATCTCAGTTAAATATTAATTTAACAAGTTAAATAAATATTATTCCCGACTGTGGTTTAATAATTATTTAAGGATGTCTGATCGCATTTATTTTGACACTAGTTATTCGAGAGAATATATTGTGGACGAAATAATATATTTATTAGCGAGTAATGCAGTTAAATTTATTTAAGAAATAAATAGTCATTACTCAAGGTCTAATAAATGTGGTGGAGAAAAATGAAAAATAAAAGTACGCGCCGTGTATATTAAATATACACGCCGTGTAGTTTTATGGAAAACAAGTACACGCCGTGTATTAATTATTACACGCCGTGTAGTTTTTTCAGTTGGGATTTTAAGGATTTAATATTATTTTATTAAATTATATTTATTATAATCAGCGTGGGCGCATGTCAAGGAATTAATAATTCGACATGGGGGGTTTTCGATAAGAGTTAATTAAATTAATAAAATGCATAACGCGTTTACTTATTGTCATAACTCTATTAACCTCAAACATGATTATAAATATCCTCACAACCCAAACATTTTGAAGAGCCATTGGTTATGCACAATGGATTTGGAAATACTCTCAAGCCAAGAGAGAATTCCCTTTCCACCAAGAACGCCCTCAAGTTACGAGAGCAAGATCCTCCACCGGATCAAGGCGGTCAAAGGCGGATATCGCAAGCGAAGGTTCTTCCGCGCTAGCACTCGGAGATCCCTTCGGCGACGTCCAGAGATACATGACACACGTGTGGATCACCGCTAGAGGAATCCTACACTTGGATTCTACAACGCAACGACGGATCACCGAATCGTGACCGAACACATCAACGAAGAAAGAATTCCAAGAAGGTAATTCTTATGCATTAATTAAATTAATTATAATCAACATATGATGATCCTCCTCAAGGGTTCCGGGACTCTTATTTTCTTTTTGTTCTTCGTTCTATTCCGAATATTCGGCATTTTATATCGTGACGGATCTCGGATTGAACGTTGTTTAACGTTAAAATTAAAGTTGGGAAAACCCACTAACGCGCTTCCACTACGCCCGGAACCTTCAGTCATCACTTTCTTTTTCTGAGTAAATTGGATTTGTTAAAGTGCTATATTTATATTAATCATGGGATCACTGTGAAAAAACTATATTGGAAATGGTCAAAATTCATAATAGTTGTTTAAAATCCAAAAACAAAAAACAAATGATGTTCATATTTTATATATCCATAATAAGACATTTAATTTGATTAAGAGGAATCTTCATTAATAAATGTTTGGGTTGTTACAATCTTCCCCCTTTAAGAAATTTTAGCCCCCAAAATTTCCTATTCCCACACTAAAACATATGTGGGAAACTCTTCTTTATCACTTATTTTGATTCCCACATCACTTATTCAAACTTTTGGGTTTTCCATGATACCTTTATGAGAGGAATTGTCTTATTTAATAGAACTTTTTCTCTATGATATAAGATATTCACTGGTTTCTCATCATAAGAAAAGTCATCCTCTGACTGTACTACCATTGAAGAGAGTACATGTAAAGGGTCTGCTATGTCCTTCCTTAAGTGGGATACATGAAAGACATCATGTACTTTGGCCATGGTAGGTGGAAGTGCTAGTCGATAGGCCACAGCCCCAACACGATCAAAAATATGCAAGGGGATGATGTACGTAAGACTTAAATTCCCTTTCATTCTAAACTTGATGATCTTATTTCATGGAGATATGTGTAGAAATACCATGTCTCCAACTATAATCTCAAGTTTTCATCAAAGGTTATCTGTATAACTTTTCTGTCAACTCTGGACTGGCTTGATATGCCGCTGAATGGGTTTCCCCTTCTCCACCATTTCTTCAACCATTTCCTATCCTAGTACCATACACTCGCCTAATTCATCCCAACATGTCATTGTTCTTCCCCTCTTCCCATACAGGGCATCATAAGGTGCCATTCAGATGCTTGAGTTGAAACAGTTATTGTAGGAGAATTTAACCAGTTGAAGATGTTGGTGAAACCCTCCTTTGAAGTCCAAAGAATATGATCTTAACATATCATCCAATGTTTGAATAGTTCACTAATATTAGCCATCAGTTTAAGGATGATAGGTCATACTAATTTTTACATCAGTATATAGAGCATGTTGAAGACTCTTCCAAAACCTAGAGGTGAATCATGGATTTCGATCAGATACAATAGATAGGGGTACTCTATACAGCCTTACCATTTCTCTGATACATATTTGTGCCAGTTTATCCAATGATAAATCCTCCCGAATTGCAATAATGTGTGCAGACATTGTAATAAAATCTACAACAACAAAGATTGCAGTGTTTCCATTTGATGTATTTGGATGTCTGGTGACAAAGTACATGGTTATATTCTCCCATTTTCATACTGGTATGTGCAATGGTTGCATCATCCCCTTAGACTTCTGCCTCTATGTCTTCACTTGATGACACACCAGGCATGTTGATGTATACTCAACGATCTCTTTCTTCATATTATCCCACCAATAATGATCTCAGGTATCTCAATACATCTTTGTGTTTCTTGGGTGAATATAAAAATTGGAACTATGTTCATCATCCAAAAGTTCCTTCTTCAGCTCTGAACTTGATAGAACACATAGCCTTTTCATAAATCTCACAATTTCTGCTTCATTATCATTGAACTCTGAGGATTTCCATTTTATGGAAGCTTCCAATTTCTTATGAATTCCCAAATCATCCTTTTGAGCATTATTTAACCTTTCTAAATTAAACAGTTGAGCAATCATTTGTGAAAAGAATAATGATGTTCCCTTCTTTATGATTCTCATGTCCATCCTCATCAAGTCTAAGACAATTAGATCGTTGTAAATTATTATCAATGATAGGATTACTAGGTCCTTTCTACTTAGAGAATCTACCACCTTGTTCTCTTTTTCAGGGTGGCAGTGGATTGAGAAGTCATAGTATGTGATCAGCTCTAACCATATTTGTCGGTGCATGTTCAACTCTTTCTGTTTGAATATATACTAGAGGCTTTTGTGGTCCATTTATATTTTACACTTCTCCCCAAAGAGATAATTCCACCAAATTATTAAATCAAATATCACCACATACAAATAAAAATCTTGTGTGGGATAATTATTTTAATGAGATTTCAATTGCCTTGAATCATAGGCAATGAATTTTTCATTCTGTATCAACACACAGCTCAGGACCTTCTTCGAAGAATCACTAAATACCACAAAAATTTCTCCACTTGTTTGTAATGTGAGTATGAGCATAGTGATAGGCCTCTTTTTTAACTCCAGGATGATTTCTTATCATTCATTACTCCATGAAAACATTATTCACATTCGAGTAGTGTTTCTAAGAGGGTTGGAAAATGGTGAGAAATTTCTCACAAATCGTCGATAATATCTAGCTAACCCCCAGAAGCTACTGATATCGGTTACCGATGTTGGTCTCAACCATCCCTAAATTACATCTGTTTTGGAGATATCTATAGATATCCAATTGCTTGTAATGATATGGCCCAATAATGAGACCTCCTTTAAACAGAACTCACATATGTTGTAGTTTTCATAGAGCTTCTCCTTCTGCAAGGTCTCTAGTACAGTTCATAAATGCTCTTCATGATCCTCCTTGGTTTTGCAGTATAACAAAATATCATCTATAAAGACAAAAAAAATTCAATTTAAACACTAATAACACTATTCATCATGTCTATTTATATTTCTAGAGAATTAGTGATTCTGAATGTAATTAATATGAATTCATAGTTTCTGTATCTTGTACGAAAAGCAGTCTGGGCGATATCTTCCTTCTTCACCCTTACTTGATAATATCCTAACCAAAAATCCACCATGGAGATGTATTTTACTCCACACAACAGATATAATAGGTCATCAATTTTTGGGAGAGGATACTTGTTCTTTATCGTTATTTTGTTAAGCTCGTGATAATTGTTTCAAAGGCACAATGATCTATTATTATTCTTATCGAAGAGGACTATTGAACCCCATGGTGAAGCACTTGGGCGTGTAAACCTTTTATCCACATTCTTCTCTAGTTGTTTCTTAATCTCCTCAACCTCTACAACCTCCATTCTATACAGTGTCTTGGATATTTTCAACACCCCAAGTATAAGATCAATTGAGAATTTAACATCTCTTCTAGGAGGAAGACCAAGCAATTCCTCGGGAAACATTTCAGTGAATTCCCTCACAATAGAAATGCCTTCAAGGATGGTTTCCTCTTTAGACTCAATAATATGATCCAGATATGCGTGCTCATAGGGCAGTAATATAAATGCTTGAGATGATGAAGCTAAAGAAGATTCATCTTTTTCCTTGCACTTGTATAGAATCTGGGGTCGATTCTCCACATGGAGAGTGATTTCCCTCTCAAGATAATTTAAGTTGGATCTTTATAAGGAAAGACAATCCATACCAATAAGTGTAACAAATTCCAACTGAGAGAGTATGATGAGGTTCTCTAAGAAATTAAATCCACAGATTATGACAAGAGAGGAGTTATATTCAGGGGATGCAATGATTGCCCCATTTTCCACACTCACAAACAACTTTACTTCCATGATTTGTGGTGGTGTTGGGATTGTTCTACTAATATTATGGGATATAAAAGAATGCATAAAACATGAATAAATAAGTACAATCACTATTATAGATTGAATAATTAGCATACCTGCAACCACATCATTGATGGGTTCACTTTAGCAGTAGTGAGGGTCAAATCTTGCCCTTGATGCCTTTGATTTTGTTGGTTGCCTCTAAAAACCCATCGCTTCGGGAAATGATTTGAATGATACCCTGGTTATTTGTAGTTGTATCATTGAACACTGTGCTGAGGTTCAAATAGAGTGTTCCTATCCTCTGTTGTAGTCATGAGTATTTCTTGTTGGTAGTTAATTAATTGGTTCCCTTCTCTTCCACACATAAATCATTTCTTCGTCCCCTTCAGTTAATTTCTAGGGTTCTTATTTCGTCACCTTTGGCATGTGGGGTGTTGGATCTTCATAACACCATTGGATTTATCCATCAGACAACCAACATTGAAGTCCAACTTTCTATTTTTATCCCCATGATACCCTGGAGATTTTCTAATATCTATTTCAACAATGAGGGCACATCAGTCAATTTACTCATAGCTGTCGAAGTCACGGATCATCGGCGCTTTCTATAGGCTAGGTTTCAACCCACCAATGAAGTGGTCAACCTTGCATTCGGGGGTAAAGACAGTGCCAGAGGTGTATTGTGCAATACTTTTGATGTTTTCCTCATACGCTCTGACAGATTCGTCATCATTGTTTTCATGAACCAAAGTAAGTCCCTTTCCATCTTAAGTTAGAGGGTGGGCAGAAAATATTTATCAAAAAAATATTCCGGAAATCCTTCCATTCCAACTCCTCAATCACTTTCTTAGGCATTTTGTTATTTTTCAATGTCCACCATTTATCAGAATCACCCTCTATATGATATTCATTTAGGAGAACCTTCTCTTGTTCAGAACATTAAATTATGGTGAATATCTTTTCAATGGAGTTGATCCATTTTTTGACGATTGAGGGATCAGATGATCCACTAAAAGTAAGAGGCCTTTGTCTCGTGAAGCTCTCGATAGTGAATTGTTCTTTCTTAGGGGGATTGAATGTTCCTCTTGACCCATGTTTCTATTCAATTATTAAGTTAAATGATAGATTATCGTGATAAATATCGTGATTACCACTCCTATCGCAGTGGGCATCAAATTAGAATGGTCATCACATTGTTTTCACATCGGTTGTTAGCCTGAGTCATCTTATTACCAGTCATTGGTTGGAATTAAAGGAATGTTAGTGGTAACATGTAATGGGTAATCTAAGGACAAAACTGATGACTTATATATAACTTTTATTTCCATAACTTATAAATCCATAGGCTTCAATCTATTTTATTCATGATCTACTTTCTATCATATATTCTTTGGGGAATTTTTTAATTCCCTTAATAAGGGTTCATACTAAGCATTTGAATTAACCAAAAAATATAACCTGAGAGTGTCATAAAAATGAGTGTTGAAAGGCCCATTTTCGTTCACTAGTTTCTGTTTGAGTCTAGCTCAAAGCGGTGTTTTCGGTTTTTACCCCTAGGATGCATCTGTTCAAGATCCACCTCTAACTGCTCGTATCCAAACAGGGATATACATTCTTGATAAACCACATAATCAATACTCACTAAACATAAGGATGTTTTTATTATACTTATTCATGTCTCTATGTCTTCACTAGGGTTTTCTAATCCTAATCCCAAAAATAACTAAACTTATTCTATGATACCAACTATAACAACAAAATTATTTTATTACACTGTCAAACATGATTTATTACATAAAATATTCACTTAATAAAACATGGAAGATCGAGAGGTCTAGTATCGTTGGGGATTAGGATAATTACATAAAAACATAAAACATTGAATAAAAAATCTTTATTGAAAACTTCATTTACATGACCACTATATTCTCTCGTACATAGCATCGCATGAGATAACCTGAAGACATGCATAAGAAAAGGTTGAAATATAAAGCTTTGTAAGGGAATAAATAGGGAATAACATGAGAAATTAAATACATGTCAGACAATTGGAATATCAATTTAGCCCAAGATAATCATGTATATAAATGAATGATAAATCATGATAATTATAAAATGAAAATGTGGCAACAACACTTAACATGTAATTTAGAATCATCCAAGGATCCTTGCCCATGGAGCATGAGTAAATCCTCATTGCACTTGAAGCATGAGTAAATACTCATTTCACATGAATTAGAATGCGTCAACACTCATTTCACATGAGGTATCATGATACTATACTTTACCCAATACAATGGAGTGCTATCAAGGCGCACCCTTCTTGAACATTTCATTTCATGCATAAGTGTGCCACATTGATCACATAACATGGAATCAATAAACATTATAAGTTATTACATGATTAAGTAATTTGGAATAAATAAAAGTAATTACTATTCAATAATTATAAGTGCATAAAGGTTAATTACCTTGATAGAGACATGGGTATGGTATTCAATAAACAATGATCTTGACTCGGAAAAAAAGTGGTGCAATTTCTACAGCATAACGGCATGACATAAGGATTCGTGAAATTGGATGATGAGAGATAAACGGGTGTCCCATAATATGTACATAAAATGGATAGTAATGGGGTAATATAAATACATTTCCCAACAAAGGTAATGGAATTTAGATGCATAATACAAAAGAATTACTTGGATGTAAAAGAGGAGAGAGAAATCAATGATAGAATTTCTACATGGTAATGGGTGTATATAGGTGGCATTAATGAAAGTGAATGGGGCCTTCCATAATCCATACATAAAAAGGTAAGTATGGGTGGAGGTATGAAATCATACCCCAACATTTTTCATTGAAAAAAAGGGTATAACAACTTAACGAAAATTAGACAAAATGAGAAAGGAAGAAATCTCTTACTTGGAAGTGTGATCCCAAAGGCTTGGGATATGCTTTAAAGGGGATTCTTGGGAGATTGGGGGACCTTGGTAGGATTATATAGAGAGGAGGGAATAGGTTGCATGAACTATAATGACATTGAGTGAAGATTAAGTAGGAGCATGGGAGGGTATATATAGGAAAGGAGACAAAATTCTTTATTATTTTGGTTTAGGACACCTCAAATTATACTAATCAAAACCACAAACCATCCCTTGGTTTTTACCCTTGGTTTTTTCCAAATGGTAGTGGAATAAAATATTTTATGAAGCCAATGTCCGAACATTATAAAATATTAGGGAGGATTATGTGGAGGTGAGTCACACACTCAAGGAAAACAATTAAAAACGAAAAAATGGTTTATAATCCTTGAAGTGTCCACTTATGCTATGTAGTATAAATAAAAAAACCCCAAAAATCAAATAAATTTAATGGTAAAACATATATTGGCCGAACATAATGTGTATAATATTTTATTAAATCACCATTGTTTCATTATGATGACATAAAACCTATTATATTTTTAAATGGTATTTAATTTTTAACCAAAAATTTTACTCTCTTAGAAAATTATGAAAACTTTACCATTGGATAATTTCAACATCCTATTTCCAAAAATAATATTCATTTTATCTAAATAATTTTCTAAATATGTTAATTTTCACTTTTAAAATAAAACCAACATTTATTAAAAACTCATGGGTTTTGAAAAAAACAAATTTCAAACCATAATAAAAATTTCAATTGCATTCATAAAATTATACGATAATTTATATTTAATAAAAAGTAATTTAACAATAATATTATTATTTTAAAATATTATTTGATTAAAAAATCTATTAATTCATCAAAATATATTTCCTTGTTCAATATTAAATAAAAATACTATTTGTGCTTTAAAGACTATTTATAATGTAACAATAATAAAATGAATGCATATTCATTATGAAAAAATAATGAACATAGTCATTATGTTAAAGTATTATTACATAACCCCTTATAACACTCGCATAAGACCTAAGGGTAAGGTGTGTGATGGTTACAGACTCATGGGGTGGTTCGGATAACATTGATCGGGAGGTAATTTCTATTAACTTCCACATCTCTCGTAGTGGTTTCCACTCAAGCTTAACGTGTTCAAGATCAGCATGGGATTGGTCAAAGTGAAGCCCAATGATTCCACCTCCTTTAAAATCTCCGACAAATGGAATTTGAATGTGGAAAGTCTACTAGATGATCCCATCACTTCCTTTGTTTGAGTAAATTGGATTTTTTGAGGCCCTATATTTATACTAATAATGAGATCAATGTTCAACATCTATAATAGCAACGGTCACAATTCATAACAGTATTTTAATATCCATAAATATAAAACTAATGAAGTTTATATTTTATATAACCATAATAAGACATTTAATTAGATCAAGTGGAATTATCATTAATTAATGTTTGGGTTGTTAAAACATCTTTAACTCTAAAAGTTCAATTTGAGCTAATCGATATGGGGGTTTTTGAAATTTTCTAGCCATAGTAACTAAGTTAACAGTAAATTAAACTTCCTGATCAGGTATTATACCAAGAAACTCATCAGAAAAAACATCAAGTTACTCATTTACCAATAGCACGTCATTAATCTGAATAGTTCCTTTGTTTTAAAAAATATGTGGAATGAAGAATTAATTTCCATCTTTTACTAGTTTCTCAGCTTCCTCATATTTTATCAAAATAAGGTTTTATTATTCTACACAAACTAAAATTCATTCTGAAAAGAAACCTGTATAGATCTTCAGTCAATCTTAATATGATAAACGAAAAACCAATACATCCCCAAAATATTATCAAACTCTACCTGAGGAAAAACAATAAGGGTTGATGGTATATGTTTTCCACACAGAAGGATAGAAATGTTCTTATAATTTCTTTTTGTCTCAAAATTTCATCTAGGTGTTTTTACCATAATTTCAGGATTCATATTTTGAGATAGAATTCCCAATATACTAGAAAACTTCTCAGAAATGAATGGATGTGTAGACCCTGAATCAAAAAACCCATTAGCATAATCTGAATAAACAAATAGTGTACCTGATACTATTTAATTCTGTGTCCCAACATCTGTTGAATTAGTTGCATAGAATTTCACCACCCCTTTCTGATTGTAGTCAGACTGCTTTTGTTTGGTTGAGTTTTTTGTTGGAAACTCATTTTCATAATGACCCATTTAATTGGACTTAAAAAAAATTATTGATAGTAAATCGTATTTTGTCTTACCATTACCCAGATCTTTTTCAGTGAAATTACAAGCCTTATGCCCCATTTTATCACATCGGTGGTACTTTCCAAAATTCAAAAAGGCATTCCCCAGCGTTTTTTTTACAACAATTTTCACAAACTGTAATCTTATATTTATTAACATTAGACTTTGTTGAAGAGGTATTCCATTTCTTCTGCCACCTCAACCTCTTATTCGGTTGTTTTTCAAAGATCACTTGATCATTGTCAAACTCCATTTCGACCATCTACATACATCAAAAAAAATCATAACATTAGAACTCATAATAAGCTAAATCCATTTGATACATTGGCTTTAATCCTGATTAAAAATGATTGATTTTACTAATAAGATCTCTTATTAAATTTGGAGCATACCTTTCCAGTTGAGTGAATTTTGAATCATAAAAATCCACTGAGTCATCCTCCTACCTCAATTCCAGGAATGGTTTTTCCATCCATAGATGAACTATCTTAGGAAAATATTTCTGAAGAAACATACTTTTGAATTAATCCCAATCAAGAGCATCAATATTCTCAAAATCCCAGATATTTTTCATCATCGACCAACATTGACCAGGTTCACCTTAAAAATGGTGAACATCAAGACAATACTTTCGATGTTATGAAATCCACATGACATAAAAATATCCCCCTATGCTCTAATCCACCGTTTATCTAGCACATGGTCAAATGATTCTCTAAATTATGGGGGATGTTTCCTCATGAAATGATCTACTAATTACATGTTCCCCTATGGTTGATTGGGATAATCCCATGCATGGATACCACCACCATTTATAGCCTGATTCAACTGTGACATCACTGCAACAAACTTCCCAGTTATAATTCTGACTATACCAGGTTGCTGATTTGGAAGGTCGTCATTCTCTTGATGTCTTCAAATCATAATTGATCAATTTTGTAGGTAGAAATCGATTCTGAACACGGAAATATTTTAGTCAAATAAACAAGTAAATCTATAAATTCTAAATCATTCCAATATTAACATAAATTAATTTATTGAAATTATTTTTATAATAACCAAACTCCTTAAGTTTTCTAAAACGACTACTGATACCAACTATAATGCCCCATATTTAAACATTACATAATCATTAATTAATTTAATAATTATAATTAAGGATCTTTATATGTTTAGATTTTATATATTTAGGCCATAACTATTACATTACATCTCAAATATTACAAGGTATACACTTCTACTTAGTATCCATTTTTTCATAAGATAAAAAATCTTAATAGAAAATAATAATTATTTTCATGATATAAATCTTCATGAATTCTTCATTTCACTTACACTTCCATTTATCCTATGAAAAACATTTCAAAAACACAATATGGGCATAAAAATATCAGTAAGGGTTATAAAACAATGAACAAAAACATTAGTCCATCAATACATATAAGTAAATGAAATCACACTTTTCTATCATTAATATACCACACAAGATTCTATGATTTATGAATAACACATGGAAATTATAAATCATAAAGGTAACTTGTGGTATCCATAATATATTTATGTTGTAGGATGCAGAACTACGTAGTGGGATAGATTTGGAATACCAATCATAGTATATTCAGAAAATATCTTTGGACAATCATTAACATTTACCTCCATCATGTTACCCAATGAATTAGAGAGCTATCTCAAGAACACCCACCTAATGTTTATCACGTAACCACCAATATACATAAATAATGCGCTATAACCATAACATAATAATAACACATAACATAATCATAATGAAAAGATAACATTTCCACATTATAATCACAGTATATAATTTCAATATATTGACATAATAAATATATTATCAAAACCATTTTCAATACCAAAATACATAAAATTATTATATGATATTTATTTTCCTTTTAAAAACATGGATACATGTTAAGGAGAAAAAATATCCAATAACACTCGTAGTGGCGAAAAGGTCATTGTCTCCGTGTACATTAAAAATGAACATTCCCTTTTCTCATTTATTAAAATTCTACATATAAATTGATTCCCTTTGAATGAAATGAAACGACAATGGGATTTACACACCTAATAATATAATTTTTTTATATAAATCAAAATATGCCTCAATGAAAAGATATTGAGTTGAAGTCTCGTACGTCGTGTCCAATTTGACTCGTCCTTCATTAATCTCTTGAATAATAAAATTATTTAAATTTATACTTTATTAAGAACCTTTTATAGGTTATTATTCTTTTTATATTGATTATTAACCCATTATAAACATTACATAATCACTTATGTTAATAACGGTCATTTTTTTGATATTTGGTACTTGAGTCAAAAATGAACTTCTTATAATTACAAGTTGTCCATGTGGTAAAATTTTCATTATATCAAGAATGATAGTCATGATTTAGATATCATATATATCATATATATATCCAGTATATAAAGGTATTTATAATAGTACATAACATTTGGAGATAATAAATTAAATGCATCGTTCATGGAGACAGTAATTCGTACGTAAGCATGAATGCTACTTTCATTTAAATTTCATATTTAATGGAATGGAAACATAATGATAATAGATATTTTATAATTCCAATATAATATCATATATAATTTCTTTAACTCCATTTTTAATACATTCCATGTATGTCAATAATGAGTAATATCAATTTGAAGGGGCGGTAGTCCGCATTTCCTAAAAAGAAATTATCATATTTATCCATTATGGAAACCATATATGTATTCTATAAATGAAATATACTAAAGTATAGGGACAATATAAATATAATATATGTTATATATAAATATATTTCCTTCTTAATAGCCACTATAAGAGGTGGAAGGATATAATTGAACAATCACCGTTTCGGGAGGTGGTAGTTCACCGTCTGTAGAAACAGTATGTTAGTTTCCTTTAGATGGGGGTGTATGGATGTTTAGTATAAATAATCAAGATAAAAAAAACCATATATATTAATAATTTTGGTGTTTTTATAAAATAATTTAATAATGATTGTTTAGGGGGATGGAGAAAGAAAATAAATGAAAAGAACTTGAGAGAATATGTTACCTTTATATCAGGTAACTCCATTTGGTTTGAACCAAATGACTATCTTGATTTGAATTTTTCCTATTATAAGGCTTATAAGAGTAATAGAGGGATGTTGAGAGATTATTTGGGAATATTTTGACGAGCCAAAGGGACTTTAGAGGAGTGTTTAATGGGTTAGAGGTGGTGGCCTTTTATAAGAGGGAGGATTCTCTCTTTATGATAGATTGAATGTATTATTTTATTATAAAATGGTTTTCAGTTTCAAAAGGACCAAAACATATTTAATATGATTATAAGGTCAATATAAGTCAAAATAAAATCATCCAATAAGAATTGGAAAGGTTCTGGAAATTTTTTGATCCTTATCATTTTTATTTAACGCTTTGTTAACATATTTTTCTTTTACCATGTCCTATTATATATTCATACTATATAGTTAATATATTTACTATAAAATGTGAAGCGACACAAAATGGGTAATTAATGACATTTTAACACCATATATTTTATTTGGATGAATCATATATTTTTATCACTATTTTATCATTATATAAAATATTGATTGATTCAAAAACTCTTTTATGACAATTTTAATACTATTCATATAATTACTTATTAAAAAATCCAAACCAAAATTATTATTTCGAAAAACCATAAATAATTAAAATATAACAAGTCATACTTATCTATAAAATTCTTTTATGGCATAAAAAGCTTCAAAATAAATTTATTCTAATATTTATAATATCATATATTTGAATCTATTATTAATGAAGCAATTATTGCATCACTATTGTGTCATAATAAAATTGGCATATTTAATGTCTAAAATTTATAAATTTAATACCATGTTGCACAAAATTGTTTTATATTTCAAATTATTATTTATAGTTTAATACATCACCTATATAACCCCATATAAAATTGTTTTCCTAAAAGATATATGTTTATGTTTTTTGGTCCATACGTAAAATTAATTAATATAAAGTCTCCTTTTCATTTAAAAGTGTCTACATGGGGCCCCAAAATAGACCCATGGATGCCCATGGTCAGATATGTATCATCTGATATGATTATTACACATGTTAGGGTAATTTTAAGTTATTATAATATTAAATTTTTACACTTATTTACTAGATTAACCCTTATAACATGGTAAATACAATATTTACTGAAATAAATAATAATATTGTATAAAATTAAAATTTACTTATTTACATAATTCTAACCTCCTAATTCAAAATAAGGAATTCATTTTCAAAAATTAAATACATAGAAGTGGCAGAAATTAATTAAAAATTCATTCCCTTTGTCAAAATAAAAAGCGTGTTTTTAATAAATAATCACTATGAAAAGATTTACCATTATTTATGTCGAATTTATGAGTGAAATTACTTCTAATGACCAACATTGTATTAAATGGTAAAAATATAATCCAATTACACTTTAAAAAAATCAAATGAGAAATTTACCTATATAAAAAAATTAGATTAAAAGGTAGTTTTTAATTAAAATGAATTATTTTTCACTAATCATTAAAAATAATCTTTATCAGAAAAATACCAAAAAGTTACCCAAAATAAATTTTGAGGTCTCAATTATAATAAAAATTTTGAGTTTTTCAAAAAAATAAAAAAGTAAAAAAATATATATTTAATAGGGGTTCTACATTAAAAGGCGGTAAAGAGATATTTTAAAGAATATTAGAGTGTTTATGCTTAAAATTGTATTCATTCACAATTTAAGCTTCTAAATTTTATTGGATAATTGTAAAAACATTTAAAAAATGTATAATAATATTGTTGTTAGTTATTTTCATTCTTGCCAATACAAAGATTATTGGTTAACTATCATTTAAAATAATAATATTATTATATTATTTTTTCGGTATAAGTCAACGTTTTGTGCAACAAGAAGATTTAAAATAAACTCGTTGTTGCGTATCGACTACGCCATCGAGTATAGAATCCCCTTTAAAGTAAAATTAATATTTAATTCATAAATATTAATAAATATAAAATTTTCATATTCTATATTTATCTGTGATGTTATATCCAGACTAATATGGGTCCAACAGGATTAGTAGAAAAAGATCTAGGTACCCATACAAATCTGAGACATTTACTATATGGTAATTTGGAAGATAAATTTTCAGAAATGAATGTATGGGTATTAATTAAAGGATAAGTAAACATCAATGAATTTCCCCCTTCATAATGTCGTTTTAGGTTATAATTAATGAGGGCATCATAAAAAACATTTCCCTTATTGCCATTAACAAAGGATGTTATATACATCTAAGGAACCTGATCGTTTAATCTGAAACACCTTTTATCATATGTTGGTTTTTTCATTGCCATTATTTTTTCAAATTTCTCTTGACCTCAAAAAAACATATATAGAGAATCCTTTAAACAAATTATTTCTTATTTAAGTTCTTTATTAACTTTCTAAAAAACTCAGAGGTCATCACATATTTTCATATTTGAGATTGACAATGAAGTTAATAAAGCACTTAAATAGGAAATAATTTGATTAAAGGATACTCTATAATTTGTTTGAGATTGACAATGAAGTTTTTAGTTTCTTATTTTCATTTTAAAGATGGTTGTGTTACATTTCTAATGAATATAAATAATCAAAAACTATTTTAAATCATACATTTTAATTTTCATTATTTTTATACAAGAAATATTTTATTTTAACATTCCATTCTTTGAAAATAATCAATTCGAAATCCACAATCTCATTTTGTTCTAAATTTCATAAAATAGAATCATTCAGTTTATTATTTTATTCATTAATAATTTTATTTCTCTTTTCAATTATTTATATATTTTATCCATTTATAATATGTCTCAATTAAAATTTTTATATTGAGTAATAAAATCATTAATTTCATTTTCCATATCATATTCATAAAACAAAATGTAATTATTATCATAGTGTAACAAATTTATAGAAGAATCCATCAAACACAAATTTGTATATTCATTTTCACTTTCAAATCCAACTTCACTTGACTCTAACTATTCTTTGTAGCTCCACATATCATGAAATTCCTTTCATTGTTCTGTGATGTATTTTTTGTCCTTCCAACTTATTTTAGCTTCACACAGTCTCATTTTATGTGCCCCTTTTTCTTACATTCATAAAATTTTAATTTTTATTCATCATATCTACTTGACATAAATATTTTAATACTTCTTCTATGGTCTTTTATATAATAACTTCTTGGAATATTATTGAATAATCTATTAAAATTCATTTACTTTTAAACATTTTTTTGACATTTGAAATTCCATCCTTCTAACATTTTGTAAATTAGAAATAAAATAATTAGCAATAACATTTAAATTTTATTTAAATGATATATCTTTTCACATATCATGATCATCATTATTATCATTCTTCATTTAAAGTTCGTATTTTAGTAATGATCTCATCATCTCATCCAAATAATATTTAGTATGGTTCATTATTTCTTCAATTTCTACTTTCATTCAATGCCTTCTGTTGGGTAGAGCTCAAAATAGACTTTCAACGAGGGATTAATTCTCTATGGTTTCTCCCAGAGAAACCAAGTGGTTGAAAATATTAATGGATCTATAATTAATCTTTTTTATACTCTCTTGATCATTCCTCTTGAAATGATTAATTTTAGCTCTATGTATACCTAGTTTAGTTAACAACTTGTCATTACCTTAGTGAATGTCTTTAAAAGTCCTCCAAATGTTATAATAATTCTTCTAAGATGAAATAGGACTATGAATATTCCAAATGAATGAATAAAATTTGAAATTACTGGTTCTGTAATTTAAAAATCATTTATAAGGATTATTACTAGTAAGAGTTTCTAATTCAACATCATGTAATTTATTAGGTTTAGACATACTACCCCAACATTAAAGACAAATATTTTGTAAGAATACATATATTTTTCTAGAAGACGTAATCATGTCTGTTGAATTGAGGTGGTCTAAAATGATCCAACATCTTGAATTTTTGTGTATCAATAACAGAGGAGTTGATCTTCTCCATAGATTTTTATGTCTATGATAATAGAAATTTTTAAACATATAATGAAAATAATTAAAACAGAATCATTTAACATGAACCGAGTTCTGATATCACTTCTATGTGATCCTGGTGAAGCAGAGGTGACTGGAGGGTGGGGAGAGGTGAATAATCCATTTTGATTTATTATTAAAAATATAATTATATCATATTTATCTATTAGTGTTAACATGTTGCAGTAGAATTGAAAAAAAAATAACCCATTTTATATTTTTTGAGGTTTAGATCATAAGATCATAGTCCTCGATTCAATCTCCTTTAATCATTAAGTATACTAGTATTAACTATATCCTTAACATTTACATGTATTTATAAACTAATAATAAGAATTAAATATGTAAATTTTTCACCTTGTGGAATAACCCTACATACATTTTTCACCTATAGGTATAACCTCTGAATTTTGAAGGAGTGAAAACATCACTACATTTTTTCTTTGGGGAATAACTTGAGCTTAATTTTAGATTTTAGAAATAACCCAATGATAAATATAGGATGAGAAAATATTAAACCAGACTCTAGGATACAATCATTATATTAGACCAATTACATCGGAGAAAAACAATAAAAAAATAATGAAATTGAATCATTGAACAATTGATAAATAATTTCAATGCAACTTCTTGTTTTCCGATCACATGAGGCGTTAAAGATGTAGATTATGATGAGATTCTATAAGTGTGGAATAATAAAAATCAGTCAATGTTGTTTTTTTGTTGAATTCTTTACGAGTAATAGGGAAATGATTTTTTGTAACATAATTGATCAAATTGCATAATGTAAAAATCATATATGATTTTCATGGGAACATTTATTTTTATTCATGAAGAATTTTCTTGAATCATTAAATTGAAGATCAATAGGAAATATTCATTATCAAATCACTACATGAAACATTTTATAGAATAATAAAAATAATATGATTATTACATTAATTATTTTAAATTCAATTTAAACATAAAACTTTGTCGGAGAAAAAATTGTTATATAAATTTGATTGGAATTTTTAGTATATTACAAGAAACATTTTTTTAAAAATTTTCAAATGAAAATTAAATCAAATAATAATTAAATTGTACATAGGAGACATGCAATATAATGTTGTGAAACTAGATCATCGTAAATAATAATCCTCATGTGTCTATTTTATTGAAAAAAAATGATCTAATAATTTAAACAACGATTAAAGTATATATTAACCTAAAATATTTTTTTAATAGTGTAGATAAATATAAAATAATTAAATTAATATGATTATAAAAAAAAATTGAAATCATTTTCAAACTAATAGTGAGTCATGACTCCTTGTTTTATGTCTAGTGGTGAGTTAGTGACAAATCATTGGAAATTTCTAATAGTGAGTCAGGGACTCACCATTGGAATAATCTATCGGTGAGTTAGTCACACGCCATGGGAAATGTATGGTGTTGTATAAACCAATTCAATATACCATTTTCATATTATGAAAAAATAAGTAGACTTAGTCAAAAATGAAAACATATCTATGCATAATACCATCAGAAGGTTCGATGAGAACAATAGAATATGAATCAATATTTCTTGTCCAACAGTGTGTCATGACACACTACTGGGTTTAAATGATGTCTCACATAAAACAGAAGAAAAATAGTGATACAACATATTGAAGTTGCATATGAGTAAAACAACACTTTTATTTCTTAAAGAATCATTTAATAACAAGGCCAAACATAAATTTGTTTAAACACATAAAATTCAATGTTTAAGATTAAATGAAATAACAACTGTGTCTTGGATAAAACATCATCATAATGAATAATAAAAACACAACATAAACATCAGCAAATAAAAAATGAAAAAAATAGTAAAGATCATCAATAATGAAGGAGAAATAGAAGATGAATAACACACCATTTGAATTGAAATAATGAATAAATATAAAACATTAATTCGAAAAAAAAATGATTTCTTACATAACACAACTTCAGCTATTTTCCAACAGTGTCTAAAATGAAACACATTGGATTATTTTCCAACAATGACAAAAAAAATGGTTACAAAGTATCACAAACCATTGGTGACATCCAATTGTGTCAAAAGGACTCACTGTTGGTTTTTTAACTAACAATTGCTTTTAAAACAACAGTTTATAAAAAACACCCACTCAAATTTGGTAAATACCAATAGTGACTCAGGAATAAAAAATCTACTCAAAATAGATGTATAAAAACATTGGAGTACTATAAAACGGGAGAACTAAAAAAGAAGATAAAGATCTAGAGAAAGAGGGGAGTTGAAGTTTGATTTGTTGTAAAAGAAAACGATGAGAATAAGCCATAGTATGTTCAAGTTGGACAGACTAGAAATGGAAATTAAATTAAGATATAATGTTAGAATATTCCTGATCACCATGTAAGTGAAAAAACTATTTGATCAGACTAAAGTATAATAGGAATGAGTAGTAGGTGGAAAGGCACACGTGGGAGTTTGAAAAATGTTGATCACAATATGATATGAATGATCAATAATAGATAGAAAATAATTGTATATTAGATGGATAGGTGAGAAAATGCTAGAGACTAAGGTAATTGGGTTAGAATGGATGTGATATTGGTAGATTGATTGAATCTGGATAGGATATAATAGTTCAAATTTACTCTCGTATAAAAAATTATATCCCACATCAAATGCATGATGTGGAGGACAAGCGGTATTTATGCCAAAGTGCACAGAACAAATGCCAGAAAAAAAAACATTTTACTTTCAGGTAACATATTCCTAAAATGTAGGTGTGTATTTATTGGTCCTTATACATGGTATGATTAGGCTATATGATGTTAGTCTACCAATCCAAGGATTTTTGTGGGCCTCGGAATACTATACCTTCCACGGGGTTGACCTAAGGGTCCCCTTAAATGTATGTTGAGGTATCATCCTATGTATGCTTTCACTAAAGCCAAAATTTTGAATATCGAAATAATATAATGTAAAATAAAAAAATAACCAAATATTAATGAAATAACTTTTTAAAAAATATATTTGTCGAAATAAATATTATATAATAATAATTTATCAAAAAAGTGAAAAATAATAGATACAATCTAGTTACAGACAACTACTAGGGATGTTTAAGGTTTTGAAAATTAAAAATTGATTTCAATTATGACATTACAACTAATAAAAGTTATAAAAAGACAAAATCTTGGTTGAGAAGAGTTTAAATTCATATAAAATCTATTTTATTGAATTACAATCTACTAAATAAATAAAACATGTCTTTCAAAAAAACATTTTTTTTTAACATTTTCTGAGTATTGTAATAAAATTTCCCACTTTTATGAATATTGTTTCTTTATCCCACAATTATATAACTCCAATAATATTGTGAAAATAGTTCTTTGATATAAACAAATTAATGAGAAGAAGAATGACTAGTTTTCATTATGAAACAAACAGAATAAAAATATTGAGATAACTAAACCCATGTGGAAAGACAAAATGGATTTCAAATCATAAAAAAGGAAATGGTTCTGTTATAATAAGAGAGGCCCTATCATAGGACATTTAAAAAATTTCAATGAACATAAATATTGAAAGATAAAATGTATAACTTAATATAGAATCCATCATAGGGGATGTAATAAGATTTGATTAGTGGTTGATATCCCAAATAAATAATACAAATTTATTGACATGTGTTCAAATAAATATATTAAAATGGTAGATGATGAGGTGCATGGAAGGTTAAGGAATCTATAATATGTGGATAAAAAATGTATAATTTTTTTCTAAAAAAATAAATAATAATGGTAAATCATATGTTTTATTTTTAAAAAAATTGGAGTCAATAGAAAAGATTGCCCACCAAATAAAAAAGAAAAGACAAACTCCTAATGAGTTATTTAAAATATGAAAATTTGAGTATGGAGTATATAAGTAGATGGATTAAGGTGAATTGAATTATATTTCTCTCTTTACTGAATATGGTAAGGACATTCCAGCTAAGAAGATATGTAAAATGAAATATAGATCCAAATTTTCCAAGGATGATCATTTTGAGACCATGAGTCATGGAGTTATTGTTGTTGGATTGATGATGAATCTTATAATCATGAATTTGGAATTCCCATGGTGTTTCCTTTTATTGAGAATACTTAAGTCACCTTTATAAGAAGTTGTTTTGATTTCTTTTGTAGTAAGGTCACTGAGCTTCTAAGGAAATAAATTCCATGACATTGAGAATAAATTTCTAGAATATATTTTTCATGTCTATTAGCCTAGAACATCCATATGTAGAAGCGTGGACATCATGTGAGTGTCTGTATTTTATATTCTTACATAGAATATGTTGATTTTAACTTTTCCACCATGGGAAAAAATTAAATGGACTAATGTTTTATGGATTGAGAATATATTAAAGTACATTCCATGATGTTTTGATAGACAATCACATGAGGTTCGTGAATATTCCAGGAGTTTCAGTTCATCAATGATAACAACATAGATATTCAAGGAGTGTCAGAGATTCTATGAGATGAATCAAATATTATCTGTGAGTATTAATAATCCATTAATTTGAGAACAAACTATTCAATAATATTCGTTGAGTATGGAACTTATGTATATTAACAATAACTAAATAATGTGTTTCTTTTATTCAAGAATGTTGGTTCAAAATATGTTGATTCAATTTATGGAGATCTTATAATGTATAAATATCATGATGGTGTCTAGAATGATTCATGGAAAGGATGTTTTAGGTAATGATAAAATTTGTAAGAGGGAACATAGATCTAGAAAAATTGTCCAAGTGCACTTCAGAAATTGATAATAAAAGAATGTGTTGTACATATCCATTTTCATAGGAAAATGAAAAAATATTACTATATTCATCCTGAATTTTTCATTAAAGAATAGGTATCTAATTTTTTTTAATGGGAATTTGGATGATGTTGTCATGGAAAATATTATGGAATATATTAAAGATGACCCATCTGATTTTATGCATGAATATATTCTTATTAACCACATATATTGAATTTTGAAATTTTCATGGAATTTCGAAGGTGATGTTTGATGGTATTTATGGGGGTTAATTTTAATATTTTGGTTTATAAAAAAATTTATTTTTATCGTATATTAATTATATCTCTTTTTCATCGAGGGAGGCCAAGTAGTATCATAAGGCGTTGTGGCCTGGTGACAATTTCATGAGATTAATTTGTTGATGATGGTCGATGACCACACTACACCCACATGATATAAATGATTTTGTATATATTTATAAGAATAAATTAATTGGTTATAAGATTGAGTTTTTCTTTATATTAATTTATTATTCTTTAGTAGTAGAAAAACCACAGTGATTTGGTTCCATAGAATCAAAATGTGTAGGATTGACACTAGAGCTAAGTGAGATTTTGTTTTTTTTTCACATAACATAAAAAACATACATGGGAGGAGTTAAATTATGTTTTGATCCATAATATATGTTTTTATGTAATGTGTTATGGTATTTGGGATCTTGCTTGAGGCATAGAACCACATGTTGAATAGAATGGACAGACTGTGGAGTTGATGTTGCGTGGTGATTTCACCATTATTGGTATGGTCACACAACAACATGTAACAATGTGTTTTGTTAAAAATATTAAAAAATTAAATTTTAAATTTTTAAAAATATATAAAATGATATATTTTTAATATCCCATGACTTTAAAATAATAATCTCTGAATAGTGTTTACATCATGCTAAATCGATCTTAAGAAAACCACAAAAACATAGTATTTATATTTGATTTTTATAACCTAGACTTTGAATTAGTGTATATAAATAGTAATAAAAACATTATGAATTATATAATATTTTCCTAATCATTATAAATTTATATATTAATTTTTAGTAAATAAACAGTGAAATTTTATTAAATTTGTTTTATTTTATCAAAGATACATTTTCATCAAAAATTATTTTAATTGATTTTGGGAGAAAATGATATAATTAATTTTTTTACAGTTATACTAATGTTATTTTAAAATTTTAAAATCATTTTTTGAATCATAATATCATAATTATGTAATGGATATTTATTTTTAAATGATTAATTTTTTATGGAGTAGTGAAAAATACATATTTTTCATTAAAAAAAGTAATTTTGTTTCAAACATCAATAATGATCTAGTTTAATTTAATATGGTTTCAAAGTAAAATTATATTTATTATATTATAAATAATCCCATTATGATCATTTGGTGAAATTTTATTTTTGAATTTTATATAAAAACACTTTTATACTAGAAATTCATTTTTCATTAAAACAATCATCGCATTTGGTGATACTATCATTAACTAATTTATTAGATTCTATATAATTGCCTAAAAATTTCATATATGATTAATAAAATATATTTTTTCTACAATAAATACATTATTTTTTTCCCAAATTTGATTTACATAGAAATATTGTTATAAAATAAATATTACACTTTATCCAATGATTCAAATTATTATTGCAATAAATAGTACATGAATATAACTACCCCAAAACAACGACCATACAATGATATTATACATAGGTGTTAACTCTAAAAATATGAATAAAGAATCCATGAAAAATATTAACAAAAATGAAATATTATTAATATAATTTAAATTATCGATGGGATTGTAACAACATTTTGGATGTAAGTAGTAAATGTTGATGAATGATGATGTACATACATGGTGTGGAGGGAAATGTGACAATTTTGATTTAAAAATTTTATTAACGTCGGTCAATATAGTTTTTTATCAATTTATCCATTAGCACAGCTTCCTATTGTTAATAATTTTACCATTATAATTAGGGCTTGCAGGTAGTGATAATAATGTATAATTTATACCGAAAGGATAAACTATGGATTCAACTAGTTAAGTCATAACGTTTGAACCATATTATTGAGAACATGGGATGAAGGAAGCATTATTTGGGTTATCCCTTGAAAAATCCCATGTAGATCATAAACATGTGAGGATTGAATGAAACCTCATAAGGAAGATCATATTAGTTGAATTTACCACTTGGTCAATGTAAGTCAACACATCCCATGATACTAAAACCTTGACACACCATAACCTTAAGGAATATGCTGGTGTAATTAAGTGTTACATGTCCTAGCCATAGTATCATAATGTTTAATTCCCTTTGTATAAATAAAATTGTTATTCAATAAATCCCATTTGCATTAGGATTTAGAATAATAAAATATATGTTTATGTAAGTTGAATTTGAAACAATATTTTATGGGTACATAAAATACATAATTGTATTTTAAAAATATATATAAATATTTATAATAAACTAAGGTATTTTAAATAATATTTTTTTAATTATGTATTCTTTTTAGAAACACTTATTTCAATAGAAATGTTTAAAAAATTTATAATGACCTTTGACATTTTTATAATTGTTAGAAATATTAGTGTCCCATAAAGACTATTATTTTAAAAATAAATAAAGATGTATATATTTAATAGAAAACATTATCATATGTATATATTCATTTTCAATATATAAATATTATATTTTAAATCAAAAGTTCAAAATTTTATTATTTTTATTTTTTTAGAAATTTTTATAATATTTTTTTGTTGTTAATTGTAAACATATAGGTTTGGGCTTTCAATAAGTTTTATGACATTATATTTTTGTTATAATGATTTAATAATAAATTATTCAGATTATTTGAAATAAAATATGTCATTTTATTAATATAATTAATTATATTATATTATAATCAATTTCTAAACTTCTAAGTTACATTCCAAATACTTAAATAGAAAAGTTGATTTTAAATACATTATTTAAAGGACAATTAAATTTTCAATGGTAAAATAAGTATTACAATTATTTTTCATTTATAATGGACTAAAATATCATAAAATATGAATCAAATTTCTATAACCATGCTATAATAAAAATGGTAAGAAAATGGGTTTTTATTTTCCACAAACTAGATTTCCACGACCTATATTTCCAAATTATTAAAAAATTAATCCACCTTTTCTATAAATACCCACCCATTTCCCCCATTCCTCTTCACTCCAAATCAATAATCCATGATTTAATATTAATTTTCCCTCTAAAAGAGTCCCCCAAGGTGTAAATAATCTCCCATGGTTTCATACTCATGTTTTATAAAAAACTCATCAAGGTTAGGGAATCCTTCACTTATCATTTCTATTCATGTCCCATTATTTGTAGTATGTTTTAAAATTTGTAGAAAAAATTATTTTAATTTAATTTATATTAAACCATTACTTATTTAATATTAATTTATTAATTGTAGTCTTGCATTTCACTTAATTTTTTTACTCTCCTTAAACAAATTTTTATACCAAATAGGATGCCCAATTCGTTTCTTGAATTTCTCTCCTTATCATGAAAAATTATCAATTCGTGAATACCCAATCCTCTCATATTACAAGGTTATTCACCAAGAAGTAAATATAATTTATTTATTTCTATATTAATATAAACAAATCCCATATTCCCTAAATGTTAAAAATGATGTTATGATAAATTCATTAAAAACATATGTACTCAATGATTTTATATGAAATCGGTACTTTATTATGCTCAGGTAGTTTATGAAATTATATATTATGATTAATGTGGAGAAAATTAATTCATACATAAGATGGTTTTTCATTCATTATGATCCAAGACATTGGGTAAATAATTTAATCTCTAGAGATGATATGCTTTACTATACATTGGTGAATAACCAGGGAAATATTCATTTATGAAACCTTGGTGATAATCCATCATGATATGATTATGAATGTCTCATTTTAAGGATATAGCCACATTTACATGTTACGATTCATATTTATTAGTATTATACTCCCCATTTAATTACTATAATTCTATATTGTTAATCCCCGTGTTAGTATTTATATAACTTATGATCACATGCTAAATATCTCTCTTGCATATTCCCTTATTCGGATTCATTCTCACCCGTTTTCTTTGATGTATATCAGCATGATATGAGATGTTGTAAATGTAACTTAATAAGGAACCATAAATAATCCTTTAATCTTTAATTGAATAAATTTTTATGTTTTTACATACTATGATCCTAATTTACAATAAACTAAAATTTAAATTATTTTATATTTTGTTCCATATAATTAAATCTTTTTTCATAAATAGGTGGTAATCTATAGATAGTATCATAGAACTATTTATTTATTTTTATAAATAAGAAATTTAAAAAATTTATTAAAAACCCAAGTGGAAAGTCCTAATATTTAAACACTACTTGGAATTATGGTATATTATTACGTGACTATTTTCTAGGAAAGAAAATCAATGTCTGAATACTATATGTGGATGTGGATCTAGAATAGATGTACTTTGGGGTAACAAACCTGAAATCATTATATTATGGTATAATAAATGGTGAAATAGTATATGAAAATGAGAATTTATACACAACTAGTTTGACACTCTTAGGGGATATGTTTATTTAATCAAAAGATATTTCTGAACCATTATAAAGGATATATGTAAGATGAAATTGTTACTTGAGGAGATTAATGAATTAAAAATTAAATAATATTTTTTAATAAGTAAAATCGCATTATAATTATAAAATTAAAATAAGTAACAAGTTTCTAGCTATGTATTAATCATTTCATAAAAATGGTGGGAAATTTGAGGAATCAAAGAAATGATGCATGAAATAGATGTTGAACTAAAGAAAATCCAGACATGATATAATATATAATGAAAAACATCATGATGAAGATGAATGAAATATATCAAGTTATGAACAATAAATTGAATCATGATGTGAGACTGTATTCTCCTTAAATAAAAAAACATTCTACTAAATCCCTTATGCTCCAATGACCATAATCGTTTAGTGGATTCATTGATTCAATAATTACTAAATATATTATTATCTACATAGATTAGATATTTTATGTACTCCACTATTAGAATATAGATAAATTCATACTATCTATATAAATCCTTGAAGAATAAGTTGATCAGTGGTAGACACAAATTAAAAACTTGAATCCAATATAGGAGATCTATCCTATGGAGTGGGAATAGATCAATGGAATCTTTTTCAAGAAAACTTGTCCCCATTCAATGTCAACTCAAAATGGAGAAGAAATTATTAGAAATATTGTAATATTAATAATTAATTCATGGGACTCTATAAAATGATAATTATAATACATTCTTTGTACACATATAACTTTGGTTTTGGTCCATAGGGAAAGGATGATATATTTTTCATCAGATTAATACCCCATATGTTAATGAATTTAGAAAATTGAGACTATTAATTCCATGAATAGAGAATATATGGGGTATTAAGGATTAATTGGAGTGAAAAGATATGAAATTTTTATATATTTTGAATGAAAATAATGGAAAAATAGAGCCTAACATAGGGAAGAATGTTTATCAATGAATAGGTGGAAAGAAAGTTCAACATCCCATATAAATAAAAATATTGGAAGAATAATTTCATAAACTAATTTCATGGGAATAGAATGTTCTATTTGTGTGGAAGATATGGTAGTATATCCCATAAGTGTTTTAGTGTGGGGAATAATCAAATTATCAATACTAACGAAATAGCGAATATAGTGTAATACCATATTGATGTTCAATTATTCAAGTATGGATAGCTTAGAAACCTTTCCAACGAATATCCAAATAAGATGATAGATGAGGCAAATGAAAATCAATATAAACAGAGGTCATGGGATGATGTTTAGGCAATTTAGTTCATAATTGATATTTTAGAGTCTTTAAGTGATGTGATGGAAGGTACACTCATTTTTTTCTCAATGATTGAATGCACATTTTTTATTATGATTCTACACATTCCATTATTTCATCTATGTTTGAAATTAATATAGAATAAATAAAAAATATACTTTATGTGGATTTATTATCCAATATTCCAAAAGGTATTATCCCTAAATAGTGTATAGAAACTCTTTTATTAACTTTGTATATTAAAATCTTTTCATAAATCTAGTAATTATTCACATGATGAAATTTGAAACTGTACCAAAGATAAAATGACACGTAATGTATAATGATAAGATAAACATTGGAATAAAGAAAATTTTCATTTTTAGGATTTGGAATCCATATTCTATATTCAAAGGATGGATTTCCCAGTATTAACATTTCTTATAATCACATCCCATAGCCTATTTAATGGAGATGATTCGTGAATAGGGAGAAGGAAAAGAAAGCATAAAAAAATGTCCCTATATTATAAGAATACGTGAACATATTTCCTAAATATTTACCTAGACCTCCACTAGATTTAGTGTTATAGTTATCCATTTAACTCATACCTAGGTCCAGGTCAATATCAAAGACCCTGTATAGAAAAGAAAATGCGCATTTGGAGGAAATAATGATAAAACTTCATGATCTTTTAGAGAAGAGATTTATCTAACAATGTGTGTATCATTCAGGAGACACTATTCTATTTTTAAAGAATAAGGATTGATAAATGAATCAATACATTGGTTATTGAGAACATAATGGAATCACAGTGAAAAAAAGTCCATCTTCTAAGGATTGGTGATTTATTTGACTTGCTTAGTGGGTCTCCATTCTTAACCAATATTGACCAATGATCTAGGTATCATCAATTGAGGGTGAAGAATGAGGATATTCAAACAAATAAATTCTAAGTAAGACATGGGAATTATGGGATTGTTTCAATGACCTTCTTCTAGACTAATTCTCCTTCTTTATTAATGGATTTTTTGAATATAGTCTTTAAGGAAAAACTTCATAAATTTTTTGTACTTTTTTATAGATGATATTATGATATATTCAAAAATTCATGAGAATAATGAAGACCATACAAGGTTTATATCTCAAACTATGAGGAAGATTAATTTTTTGTAAGATTTAAGAAATTCGAAATCTTGTTAAATGTTTTACATTTTTGGGGATCATTAGAACCAATAATGGAATCTCAGATGACAATGTGAAGACAAAGGTTTAAGTGGAGTTACCTAATCCATCAAAAATAAATAGTATTTATAGTTTCCATTGTTAAACAGGATATTATAAAATCTATGTGAAAAAAACATGACATTACAGTCCACTAAAAATTTTATCTAAATAAGAGATTAGTTCATCTAGACAACCGAGTGTGTAATGTTTTTCCAAGGACTAGAAAAGAGATTGGTTGTAACAACAGTGTTAACTCTACCCTCTATTGAAGAATTATTTTTATATATATTTATGAATCTATGAATGGTATTGTGTGTTTACTAATACATAAGTATAAGGTGATCACTTAGGTATCTTTAATATTAAATCCTCATGAAAATAATTTTCATAATCATTACTAGGAGTTAACTGTAGTCATTTTTTCTTTGTTGTTATTTAATCACTATATGTGGGGTTAGAAATGTGATATATAAATATATATACCACCAAATATTTAAGTATATATTAAAAAAAGTAATTGAACAGGAGAAAATGTTGATTTTTTGAGCTTCTTTATGAATAATAATTTTCAATTCATAATCACACTAGAAGTGAAAACAAAGATGCTGCTTCATTAAGTAGAAAAGACTCTATTATGCTAAAATTCATGAGGATTCAAGGAGATCCATTGATCAAGGATCTTGAATGATTAGAAATGGGAATCAAAAGGTAAGGTACAACATCAATCCTATCCCAAATAATTTATTAAAAATCATTAATAGAGAAGATAAATAGATCTCAATGAAAATATCATTTGATACAAAATAATATACTGGTTGGAAGAGTGGGATGTTTACCGATTTAAATATTTAGAATAATGTTTTATTGAAATCGAAAACACTAACTATGTCTCGTCTATCCAAAAGATTAAAAACGAAATAATTTATGAATCTCATAGCTCTACATTCTCTATACATCCCAGAATCAACAAAATGTATAGGGAATTCCTAGTCATTATTGGTGGGATAATATGTAAAGGGATATTTCTGACTAAAAAACAAGGTCCCTAGTGTGTCATCAAGTGATGTAAGAGTGACAAATTAATAAAGGGTTATTGGAAGCACATCAAATAATAACAATGAATTGGGGAAATATCAACATGTACTTCATCACAAGTCCCCCTAGGACATCAAAACCAAATAATATGATATAAGATATAATCGATTACCTCACAATGACCACCCATTCCATTGGTATTCAGAAATATTTTTATGTTGACGAACATGATAAGATATATAAATTATGTGGTAATGATTTATGAGGTCACACTTTCAATAATTGATGATTTTGATACTGGGTTCACCTATGAATTATATTGAAGTCTTCACTATGATCTGAACACTGAATTAAATTTCATTATGACCTATCACCCCAAAACTAGTGGAAAATTGTGACAAACTAATCAATTACTCGAGGAAATTTTGAGAAAATTATTAGTGGAATTAAATGGTGGATGAAATCAACACCACCCATTAGTTGATTTCTCATTCAACAAAAGATTCTAATCGAGTATTCAAATTAATATATATGAAGATCTATTTGGTAAGAGATGTAGAACTCATACTTGTTGGGTTAAAGTTGGTGAGAAAAAGATACATGGGACCAATCTAGTGTAAGAGTTTAAAAAGGGATCATTCCACACGAAAACAAATAAAATTATATCAAATAATATAGAATATTTGTGATTTAAACAATGACAGAGAATTTGAGTTTCATTTTGGAGATAATTTTTTCATTTGGATACCATCATAGAATTGAGTCGTATAATTTATAAATAAATGAGTCTTATACATTGATATATTATCCCCTTTTAAATTATGTATTTAACAGGATAAGTTTCTTATTATAATGAACTTTAATAAAATTAGTCTCATGTTTATTATGTATTCCACATATCTCTCTTGAAGAAGTAAATCCATGATCACTTACATGTAATGAATATTGAGGTTGCACAACTTTAAAATTCCCAATCCTTTAAGGATTATTCAATTTATATATTGGACCCTAGAGACAATGTTCTACATAATAATACTTCATTCCATGAAAAATTTTATAGTTTGACAGTAAATATGATGAAGTGACATGGAAGCATGAGTATATAATAAGATATAAGAAACCTCACATTTTCGTAAAAAACAATATTTTTCAATGAAAAATATGTTTACATTTAAATGTTAAAATCCAAATAAATCCAAGAATTATTTTTATAAAATAAACATTATATTATAATAAATCACATAAAAATTAAGATAGTGTGAATTTTTGAGAATTTTCAAATATATATTACCTTTCAATGTGTAGTAAAAATATAATTTTTGGGTTTTGCTTTGTTTTATGACCTCATGTTTATGTCATAATGAATTAATAATTCATTAACACCAGTAAATGTCCTAAAATATTTTATTTTTTCTATATTGTATATTATAATAAATTTTAATCAACTTCCGAACCTATAAGTGACCTTGAGGAGTCCAAAATGAAAATTTAAATTATAAAAACATTATTTGGTGAAATTTTATATTTTCATGTCCAAAGTTGTATTAAAAATGGTTTTTCATTATAATGGATTAATATATTATTAAATATGAATCAAATTTATAAAACCATGAGAAAATACAATGGATAAAATTATGGTTTTTTATTTTCAACAATATATATTTCTATGACTTATTTTTCGATATTATTGAATAATTACTCAACTTTTTCAATAAATACCCACCCCTTTTCCCTATAATCTTCAATAAAAATGCATCCCCTACATTGTTTTGGTCAATTTTCATTCCAAATATTCTCCCCAATGTCTCTGTAATCCCCTATAGTTCCATACACATTTCTTAAGAGAACTCTTAAATGTAATAGAATCATCCAATCCTCTTCTCCATACATGTCCCCTTTTGCAATATGTTTTAAAATTGATAAACTAAATTATTTTCATCTTATTTACCTTATATACTTACTAAATTAAATATTATATTATCAATGGTATATTTTTATTTATTATCATTAGTTTCACTTTCTTATTTTATACATTTAATGCTTCCAAATTTATTTCTAGAATTTCTATATTTTTATGAGAAATTATCATATCATGAATACCAAAACCTCTCCTTCTCTATGATAATTTACCTAGATTTAAATATGATTTATTAATTCATGAATTTGTATATAAAAAGAATAATTTCTATTCCATTGGATGAATTTTATGATATGGCCAATTCATTAATAACTTATGTATTCATTGCTTTTATAAGAAACTCAAAATTTATTCTCCAAAGTTTATTAATAAAATGATTTATTAGGATCAATTTGGCTCACATGGATTAATAAATATGAATGGTGACCCTAATAGTGATCCAATTAATTTATTAAATAAATTAATCTATACATATGAAATGTTTAATTATATCTTATTGAGTACACTTGGTAATTCTCCATTATGACACCATAGTGATAAAGATTGGTGATATGCTTATAAATAGCCAATTTTAATGTTGAATCCAAATTTACATGTTATTATTGATTTTCTTTTTTATATCCCTCAAGAATTTCATGATCATTCTATACCTTTATTCCTTATCATATTATTGATAAATTTCATGATAACCTGACAAATGAATCTCTTTATTATTCACTTATTGGTCATCAAGATTACAACATTCCTTTAATGCATATCCACAAGTTATGATATGTAGTAGTAGTAAAATAGGTTGAAATAATTAATAACAAATTAAGATGTATTGGAATAATGTTTTATGATCCTAATTTCAAAGAAACTAAACCTTAAATGATATTGTGTTTTGTTCAAAGTAAAGAAATTTTTATGAAATAAAATGGCAGAATGACATATTCTATTAATTTATTTTTTAAAAATATATATCATATTTTGAATTAGGATGTCCAAATTTTTTAAATAGGTCCCTTTTATTTTTTATATTAATGACTAGTGACCGTACTAAAAAAATTTCACCACAAATAAGGTAAATTGGGAAATTTTGGTAAAAAACTAGTATGACAAGGACTAAAAAATGGCCTTAAAACGTAAATTAATTTTATTTAGTGAGTATTTACTATACATAAAAATGAATAATATATGAAACATTTATTACATTTGGCCATTATTATGACATTTAAAATATTTATATGAAAGATAAATAAACCAGTGTACCATTTATTCTAGTATAATATATTATGATATGGATAAAAAACATATTCTGGATTATAAATATTAAATTCAGAGGTATATATTTTTTTACGATATTAATTTATTTCAATTTTTTAGTGAAGAATTAATTTTATTAATTACATGGGCAACGAAGACGCAATATTTATAAAAATATTTAAAAAATTAGTTTATGAATACAAAAAGTAATTTATTTTGAAATAATTATTATGGTCCAAAAATTTGATAGATAAAAATTACATTTCAGTGTTATGTGAAAGGATTATATTCAATTTTACTCTTAAACTTGATGTATTTAAGGTAAAATTAAATGAATAGCGTTAAAAATGATAATAATGATATTTTATAATAAATATCATTTTTGAATTAAAAATTAAAAAATATTAAATTTGAAAAAATAAATTGGAGTTGATTATTAATAAATATGAAGGTCAATATATGTGTCATTTTTCATTTCATAGTAACATTATTAACTCTAAAATGGTAGAAAACAAGAATATTATGGTAATTTTCAAAAGGGCTGATGGGGGGGTTAAAATGATAATGGTTAAAACATAACCAAATATTTTAAAACATTAATTAATGAGATGATATTGACTTAATCATCATCATAGATTCTAATTATAACACTTTGGATAATTTTTTTATGATATGTAATATATCTTAATTTAATTATTCATGTTATTCCATTAATGACTCTTTCGTCAATTATAAAAGGATACCTCTCCTTTATCTTCTTTAAAAATATTTGAGGAATCTAGCTCAACTAACCCATACCTATTACTCTTAAAAATATTATTAGACATGTTATATAGTTTTCTATACATACATAAGTCCAATCCTTGGTCTTATAGAAAGACATCTAAATAATGTCTACCGAACAAGTGGTAATCTTAATTACCGACTCATTCAAGACTATTTATTCTCCTAATTCATATTAATTCTTTTAACCATAACAAAGTAATAAATATGGTATCATAAATAAAATTATATGTTATTATGATTATAGTATAACTATATTTCACCACCATTCCATTCTATGAAAAAGGAAAACATCATTTGTGTGTATGTATGGATAACCATCTGCATATAGCGGTGTAATTTTTATTTCACCACTACATTACTTGGATTTTTATAAAGATTTAAATAATGATAATATATGATATTAATGAAATAAATGTGTTCCATACATATATTTTAATATATAATTTTTATCATCAAATATGTTGGTAAATGATAACGTTGTTCGTGTGTACTTGTAGACTACAACTTCCACAAAGCATGGTGATTCGGTTTTCAACTATTATTTATGTAGATGGTAATGAAGATGAATTTAATGAAAATATATGATATATATGATTTAATAATTATTTCATAAAGAATAATTAATATTTACCATTCTCTCATTACATCCTTTGAATATTGAAAATAATGGTCATGCATACATATAACCTACCATCTCTAGGAATGATGTAATTAATTTTTATATATTTATATTTTATTGATGACTATAAATATTAATATATTGAATATATATGATATTTATAAAATTTGTAACATTAACGAGATTATGGGACCCTAATAAATTTAAATGTGCTAGAACTACTGAATCAAAATATACTTAAAATACGAACCAATTAACACTTGAAACAATGATAATAATGAGGTATTGTCTAAAAACCAGAAATAAAATGTTATAAATTGATAATATATGATATAATAGATATTTATAAGGATAAATTATGTAATTATAAAAAATCTAAAAATATTATCAAGATTTTTAAATAATGTTAGTCATAAAGGAAAGATGTGGTAATGGATTTCAACACAATTTATACTTCATTGAGACATATTTGTTAATTTGAACCTATTTCCTTTTATATGGAGTATATAGGGATTTTTTTGTATTTAACAATAGTATTTTTATTCATAATTATTATTTATTCAAATAAGGTCAGTTTTCAAAATCAATGTTTCATATAAAATATGATCTTATTTGTATCTTGATCGGGTATCTTTTTCTTCAATTTCCATTTTCTTCAAAAATTTTCTATGAAATAAATTTTTCATTACAAAAAAAATTATAAAGGATTTTTTTTAACATTTCTTTTTTTAAATGGAATAAATGTAAAATTCATAAATTTATTAAATGGGTTCATTTTTAGCATTATCTACAAAATTTAAAATGGATTGTTTTTAAATTTTATAGAGTTAATTGACATTCCATCCACCCAAAATATATTAAGAAAATTTTATTATTATATATGATTTCAATGGGTTTTAAATTTAAACTCTTTATTTAATCTTATTCACTCCGTTTTTTTATATTTTTTAAAACACTTTATTTTACTACAATATCAATTTTTTAATGATTACCACTCATCTCTTGACTAATATAGTGGATATTCATGTTATCATTAAACAATAAAATTATTTGGAATATTTTATATTAAATGTATATTAAATATGAATATTAATTAAATACTAGATAATCATATATCTTAATCCATATATCATTTTCCTGTAAGGCATTTTATTAAGAAATCTAGTTGATTTGACAGCGAAAACATGATTAATCTGTATTCTTTACTTTTTTATAATGAATATTTTTTTATTAAGTGAATGGATCATTCAATATATGATTAATTAATTATAAATGAGTGATGAGTGGGGCCTCAAATTATATATCCCCTTAATGCATCGATAGGTATCTTGAGAAAAATATGTAAGTTATCAATGAATGGGTTTTTGATGTATGCATACACATACATACAAAATGACTTAGATAATTTCGTTTAAAGTATATATATCATGATTTCTAATATAATTATTTCCAATATTAACCTTTTACTCTCTTGATAATTCAGTTATTTTATCCATGTGATTACTTCATAGATATTATTAGTGGATGAATTTTGTTATCATTTTATTTAATAAATGAACTGTTTTTTCAGTTATCTAACTTGAAATATTGATTGTTCCTTATTGAATAATGATATATTCCATTATAAATAAACCTAATTTAGTATCTAAGACACAAATTTTATTTTTTTAATTTTCCCAATGATATGAAAAATTATATTATGAAAAATATAGAGTGTGAAGGAATTTTTAATCCTATATATTTTCTATTTCTAAACTAATATGGGAATAATTTATATTGTTTGTTCTTAAATAATATTAATATATTTGGTAAATTATTATGTGATTAATTATATATGGTTAAAATGTAATAAGGAAAAAAAATATCATGGTTACTAGAGTTGGGTTTTGCTTAGAAGGTATTAGACTATGCCTAGAAGAGACCTTTTAAACAAGATTTTAAAAAAACCAAGATAACATGATAATTAAAATATCCAATAATTTTATTTCATAAATTCCTCCATTATAGGTATTTTATTCAATGGACCAATATTTGTAAAGATTATGAGCTAACTCATCAAGTTCCATTATATAGAGATTGAAGCTAATAAAAGAATCAAAATCAATACCAACAAAAAATGTAAAGATTTTCCTACTGAGTAGGCCAATAAAGATAATATTGGAACTGAAATGATCATGACCATGGTATGATGAATAAACATTCTTAAATAGAGAAACATATTTTTCAATAAGATTATTCACTTATCATGGATTAATTCATGTGATAGAAGCATCCATATTTTTGTGTTACTGTTGATACATTGGAACATGGTGTTTGGAATAAGTCTCTCAAAAAATATTCCAAGATTTAGGTTGTGATGAAAGTTAACAGGTTATTATTGCAATGTATTCATAAAATAGAGATGTAGATTAATGGTGGTATTTAATTAAATACTCTATCAGGGGTAATGAAATTTTTATAATTGAATGAATACCTTATATGGAGATTATATTTGAGAAAAAATTTCCTCAATAAGAGTGATCTAAAATGGAGAGAATTTTCCACACATTAATATAGATGGAAGAATAGTGTGTAGAAGAGTATGAGTGTAACATTAAAATATTAACTACGGATGCTTAAAACAATATCTATAATCTTGAACAAAATATTAACCATTTTATGGACTAATGATGCCTATCAAAATGGCACTATTTTCTCAAAAACAATATGTATAATAATTATAAAGTATCAAGTTTCATTAAGATGGAGGTGTAAGTCCTAATTCATTATGAGGACGTAGAATTTCATATATTTATAGGGGATAATTCATTGTATAATTAATTTCTAGATTCCCACCAGTATATCTTCTTATGTAGATTCATTGGGAGTAAGAGAGGACACAATCTATTGATAGAAAAGAAGATATTTAAATGAATAATATACATATTATACAATAATACATTTATGTTTTTACTAATGATATACTTATAAATAAACCAGAAAATGAAATTTAGTTTATCAAATATTTAATCCACGATGCTAGACACATATCAAAGACTCCATATAGAACGCCAATTATGTAGTTATTGGAATTAAATAAAAAAAATTGAGGATATTTTTAGTTATGGATTTATAAACCCTATTGTTTCTCCATGGTGTGATAATATTATTCTATTTAATATGAAAGATAGATCTATGCGGATATGTAGTATTTATTTTGAGATAATTTCAGTTATGATAAATAACATGTATATTATTCAACCCATTAATAATTTATTAGATTAATGTCATGGTGCTCAATTTTTTTTAACAATTGAACATTTTTTTGGGAATAATTAATTGAATGTAAAGAAAGAAGATATTATAAATAAAACAATTCAAATGAGTTATATACGTTATATGTTTATAGTAATTTTAGTTGGATTGACTCATACACCATCTATTTTTATGGATCTAATTAACAGAGTGTCCATATAATAAATTGATATTTTTTTGTATTTATTAGTGATATATTTGTGTAAAATAAATTGGATGAGGATCATGAGGATCACTTTCAGATATTTCTTGATACTCTTAGAATAAAAGAGTAATATATGAAATTTATCATTTTTTAATTCTTGCATTAGATCTTTTCATTTCATGGATATATTTTCTCAATGGATAGAATCTTAGTAGATTCTATAAAAGAAAAATTAATCAGGGAATGGCCCACCCCAACGAACATAATTTAGGTACATAGTTTCATTGGTTTTTCAAGTTTGTATCTATGATTTTATCAAAATGAATTCTCAATTAGCTATCCCACTAAGAAAGATTACACGTAAAGTTGTTCAGTTTGTATATGTATACTGATGTGAGGAATGTTTTGAATAATTGAATAGGAGGTTGGTGATTGCTCATATTTCAACTCTACCATTAATAAATTATTCATTTATAATATAAAATTATTAATCGGAAAAGGGACATGGTTGTTTCCTTATGAAGAATGATGATGTTATAGACTATGCATTAGAGAATTAAAATAATATTGAACAGAACTATTAAACTCATAATCTTGAGAGGGAAGCTATAATATATTCTATTAAGAAATATAGAAAGTATCTCTGTTGAGAAATTATTGAGATATAAATAGTTCATAAGAGTTTGAGATACATATTTTCATAGAAATAGCTCAACGGGATGCAATGATGATGGATCGATATACTCAAGAGTTATGATTTCTCAATACACTACCTACCACTGGAGGAAAATATGGATAATGATAAATTGGGCATTAATGATCTTGTATTCTCTAAAAATGAGTATTAATAGAGATCCTATATTGATTAATTTTTTTAATGATGGATATGTGAATTTTTAAGGAAGGGGAAACATCACTGTTTTTCAAATGATTTTCATACCTTATTCACTCGGAAATCAAAAATTTATCATCATTGTGATTAAAGTTTTCCAAAAATTATGAAATAATTAATGATTGGAAATGTAATGAAATCATATGTAATTAATGAAATATGAAATCTAAAAAAGGTTATGCATTAAATTTATACATGATATGGGAATTAAATTATTAGATGATGCACATATCAGAAAATTTATATATACACCCTTGAACCACTACGATGTATGTAGACATGACAGAACATTTTGGTGGGATAATATAAATAGAAAATTTACTGATTTTGTTTCAATATGTTTTGTTTGTTAATAAGTTAATGATGGGAGACATAATTGTAGTGGAGTTATATAACACCTACCAATTATATTGTAGAAATGGGATGACATTACTATATACATTGTCACATAACAATAAAGTCCCATATAAACAATTACAACATACGGATAAATGTTTAGAGGCATAAAAATTATACACATTTACACACTCTAAGAGAAATCACTTCTCTTGAGTTACTTGAGAGAATCTATATAACAGAAGTTGTTAGACTTTATTGTGCACTTATATCAGTTGTGTCTATTTGTGATCCATGTTTTAATTTAAAAATATTAATAATTCATCAGAATGATTTAGATAATAATTATTAGTTGAGAACCCCTATCAGCCTTAATTGAATGATAAATTTGAAAAATCCTTTAAAAATTAGAATATTTTATAAGGTTGTGCTCACTGGACATTAATGGTATGTAGGAATAGTATTTACCTTTGGTATAATTTTCCCATAAAAATTGCTTATATTCTAGTATTAAAATATCTTCTCATGAATCATTATATGTGAAGAGATTTCATAGTCAAATCTTTATTGATGAATTTGGTGAAAGTATTCTTGTTTCCCAAGATCCTATTATGAAGGCAATAACAAAGGTTAAATCAAATCAATCTCATATTAATGAAACTAAAATAAATAAAAATTGATATGTTGATAATGAATGAAATGATTTGTAATTTCAAGTGGAAGATCATGTTTAATTGAAATTACCTATATGGACTAATATTATAATACTTATTAAGAATAGTAAAATGGCCCGAAATACATCAAACCTTTTGAAATTATGGAAGGAATTTGAATTATGGCTTACAGACAAGAAATGCCACCAAGCCTCTCCAAATACATAATGTGTTTCATGTCTCTCATTTAATGAATTATATGACAAAACCAATGAATTAACACACATCCATATAAATATAACTATAACTAATATATCTTACATAGAATATTCTATCTAGACTATTGATTTTGGAGACCAAGTGGTGAAAAATCATATGACTCAATTAGATATGGTAATTTGGAGAAATCCTAAAATAGAAGAGTAACATTGGAACAAGTGGTTTTTATGAAGGGGAACATACCTCATTTTTTATAAGGCAATGTCACTAAAATTATAATTGATGAAATTTTTTTGGATTGAATAATGTAATATACTAAGACATTAAATGAATACATTCCTCGATATTATGTATAACATTCAATACTGAACTTAAGTGAACCACAAACAATTACTATTTATATATGTCCATTCTAACATAGATGATTAATCAAAATGTATTAATATCAATAACCATATCATGAAAAAAAATTATGTTCGTACAAAATAAAATATTATTTATTAATTAAATGAAAGTAAAAAATCAAATTTTAGTAAATTAAATTTATTCTTTAAAGATATGTTTTCTTCAAAAATGATATATTTTCTATTTTTTTGAAAATAATATAATTAATTTTTCCTAATTTTATAAAATGTATTTGATAAAATGAAATTTACTTTCTAAATAGTTATATAAAAATTATCTTACGGTGAATTTATGGTATTTTTCAGAGAAGATTTTTTTTTTTGAAAAATGAAAAACACAACCATTTCATTGAAATTGTATTTTTGATTCAATCATGTAAAAAGATAAATTTTAATTTATAATATTTAAATAGTATAATTATTTTTATAATACTATTAAAAAAATTTAATCATTTTAATAACATATATTGTTTAATTTTTTTACAAAAAAAAAGTTAACCAAAAATACATTTCTTTATAAAATTAATTTGGTTTCATTTTTCAATTTTATCTCAAATTATTTACATAAACTTTTAGGAATAAAATAATTAATTTTTTATATCGTATCATTAATCAGGATGTCTAAATTTGATAAATTATTCCATTTCACTTATAATCATTAGGAATAGTATCTATAATAAATTAATATCCACACCATGAGAGTAAATATGGTACTTTACATTAAAAATAATATGATAAGGGATAAAACATAATCCAAAAACTAGAATTTATTTTATTGGATTAGTATATATAATTTATAATCATAAAAATTTCAAACATATAATCTATTGTTTCCATTTTTCCATAATTATAATCATCATAATTTTTGAGTAACAAATGATGAAAAAATGATGATGTTCTTGTTTTAATATAAATAATAATTTATAATAGGGATAAATGAAAAATATTTTTGATTGTAAGTATTATTTGGTAATATAAATGATCAATTTTTATCCTAGAATTTTATTTCTAGACTTTAGTTTTTATATATTAAATATAAATTCTATAGAAACACCGACAAAACAATTATATTAATAATAGATATATAAAATAAATGATTTTGAAAAGTAAAAAAGATATATATTTTTAAATATCTATTTATTTTCATAAATGTTATTGATAAATTTTATATTTTAGTGATTTTAATGGATTATATTCAAATAACCCAATTATTTTGATGTACATAAAGTAAAATTAAATGAATACTTCTAAAAATTACATTTATGGTATTTTAAAGTAAATATTTTTTTTGATTTAAAATTCATAAAAAAAATTGAAACTTCAAAATATAGGTGATATGGTTTTTAAAGTATAAATCTCCAATTTATTGGTTGTTTTAATTATATTGAAACATTATTTATCTTTAAATTAAGGAATACAATTGTATTACAGTAATTTTCAAAAGGGCTAACAGGGGGGATAAAACTAAATGATAAGGGTTAAAATATACCAAATATTTATCCACATTTTATTAGATGTTATAATTTATGATTATATTCATGTTGGATTCAAATTATATCAATTTATAGCCTTTTGGGAATGAAAAATAATTTATATTAATTTAATACTTTATAAAATTTCTTGAATTCCCTACCCCTATATTATAAAAGGATACCACTCCTTTCTCATCACTAAATCACAATAATCCATATATATATAAAAATACCAAAAATTATTATTCATAACATAAATATCCTTGTTACTATGTTTTTTTATTTTCCAAAATATAGTCTATATATTCCTTAATAAGATATCTAAATTAATTCTACTGACAAAGAGGTAATCATCTTTAATGTTTCTTTTAAGTGTACTTATTCTTCTTCTTCCACTTAACTTGTTCCAAAAATCATAAATTAATTACTAATGTATCATAAATATACATATATGTTATTATGATTATCTTATAACCATATTCCACTTCCATTTCATCCCATAAAAAGTGAAAACATTACTTGTGCATATATACTGGTTATCATCTCTATTTATTATTGTAATTCATTATTCATAACCACAATACATGAATAGTTATTAAGACAAAACCAATGATATTATTTTATATTTATAATCAGAATATGATTCTAGAAATATAATCTCATATATACCTTCTTACTTATCAATCCATTGGACAATGGTAACATCGCTCGCGTGTACGTGTGAACTACCACCTCTAAGAATCAATGTAATTTTTTATTCGTCTATGATTTAATTTTTTGGTAATATGGATAGTCATAATGAATATATAAGATATATTTTATATAAAAATTATTCTATAAATATTATGTTTTAATCACCTTTGTTTCATTCCATCTCTTGAAAAGTGAAAATAGTGTCCCTGAGTACATACAACTTGTCTTGTCCATGAACAATGAATGTCACTTTTCTATCATTATATTTAATGGGGGAATCTATATAAGGATATATATCTATATATATTTAATTAATTAATATTTAAACCATGAATAAAATTCATTATATGATATAACTATAATATAATTTCAAGGACCAAAATCACCATATCAAAACATACATGAAAAATGATGAAGTTAACACCTAAAATAATCAAATTAATAGAAGATTAGTAACAAAAGGGGGATAAAATTTAATTAATTGGTAATATATTATCTTATATATATTTATATGTTTTTGGAATGTGATTATAATAAATCTAAATTTATCATACAAGGGGTCAAACAATGTTCGGCTTAAGGGAAACGTGGGTAAGGGATTTAATCTCAATTTCCACTCTATTGATATATATTTGGTAGTACTAACATGATTAATATAATGTGGTGTATATAAATACAGTATCATGTAATTAAAATAAATATTTATTTTTTCATGATGATTAATTATTCAATTCAACTTAATCTTTTTATAGTAATGTTTAAAAAGAAATTGTATCTTATTCCCCTTCTTGATGAGGTATATTATTCTTCCATTTAAATATTTTTATAATCTATTATATAAAAATAACTTTATTTACAAAAATTATTTAGAATGGATATTTTTTTATTGTTAAATTTTAACAAAGTACTAATGGGTTATTTGTAATGTTTTTATGAAAGGGATAATTTTAAACTTTCATTTAAAAAGTCAAAATGGATGTTTTTTATCTTATACAGTGTTAACAGAATTTCCCACTACTATAAACATTTAACACAAATTATCCCCTTTTAAAATATTTGACTTATTTTTGAAAGGAAAAAAAATTAAAAAATTATTATCTCCATTTTCTTCTACTAATTAAAAGTCAAAATTTTACTATAAAATCTAAATTTATAATTGTTACCTCTCATCTATTGAATAATTAGGTGGATATATAATTTTTATTGAAATATTAAAATTCTTATGATCATTGAAAATCTAGTTTGTGTTAAATAACCATATTATCATTATCATGGATATGCATATTGATTAAACAATATATCATATCTATATATTGTAATTTTATATGAATGATATTTGATTGGATTGGGAAAATAAGTAATATCTGTATTTTTATAGAATATAAATATTAATTTAGAAGACATAATTTTAGGAATTTAATGGATACTTTAATTTATATAGAATTAATTGGACATGTAGTGATGGGTGGGTCCCTGAATTATATAGACCCTCAATGCATCTACATAGATCATGATACATATTTTTAAGATATCATTAAATATGCTCTGGGTGTATTACTACCCATAGTTTTAAACTATCTCAAAACAAGGTATTAATGGAAAATATATCGTGATGTATGAGATCATGAAGTCCAATATAAATTATTCACATCATTGAGATTTTAGTTATTTTTATCCATGGGATTGTTGTAATGATACTATCCATAAATGAATTTTCTACTGATTTTATTTACTAAATGGAACAAATTTTCAGTTATTTATCATTACTTATTGAATTTTCAATATTTATTTACTATTTATTTGATTTTACGTAATTCTTACTAAGAATATGAGCCTAATTTATGGACTAAATTTAATTTGTTTTTATTGATTTACCTTAAATTATTATATTTCCACTGGTGAGTCTACTTATCCTCAAACATTGTTCCATCATTTATATTTCTATTTAATAATATTATTTTAGTTATGGATGTTAATGAATATTTTTTTAATATATTATCTTTAGTTTCATGGTTTTAATCATTTTTGAATGAATAAACTTATGATATTTAAAAAATATATTCATATAGGCATAAGTTAAGTGGTACTTGAGCAATCCTTAAGGTATGACCTTGTTCTCATTGTGATTATTTGATAAATTTATTTTCAAAGATATTTTCATGGTTTTTTATATGTTTTTTATTTATTTATTGAATTATTATGTAAGAAATTACTATATGATGTCATTGATTCATAAGCACTTGGGGTAAGACCAACCTCTCTATGAAATCCAAATAATTTTGAATGAAGCATGGAAATTTTGGAACATGTATAATGTAGTGAGACACCCGAGGAATAAAAATTAAATAAAAAAATGATATTGATTTGACCAATATTCACATCATAAAACAACTATTCAATTTGTGAGAATCATGATATATGATATCATATTTTAAAAAAGAAAATTATTTTCAAAAGGGAGTTACAAAATTTTGGAAAAAATGATTCACGTGGTAAACCCAAATTCCTAATATAATCATTTTATATTTAAACGTGTGAAATAATTTCATGAAAAAGTCAAAGTAGGAGGGGAGAAATATATTTCATGGTCTGATACCAATGTACATTTTATGAAATACTGTGATTGGATTTTGAAATTCTGATTATCAATGAACTTTGATTGGGATCAAAAACTAATGGATCGAGGACCCCCAAAACATACTAAGTCACGTTAATTGGTTGAATTATTGACATTTATAAATTATAGGTTTTTCATTCCATAAATATAAATAGACAATTAAACCATGCAAATAATAATAATTCGACCACATGTATGAAGCTTTAATTTCAGTTCTATAATTGGTATCATTATTCATAGTTCAGTTCTCCTTTCCATATATATATTTAACATTTTTAGATAACATTAAATGATTCATAGTTTATTTCCATTATTTTTTAATTAAACTTATTTTCTGTTTTATAAATTATGGTTTCAGTTTAATTAATCACTATATATCAACTAATGATGGTTGTATAGATCCACAAGATAGTGTATTTCTATTTTAAGTGGAAACATACCAAAATTTCATTATTTATATTCCATTATAGAAAAAAATTATTTTCATACAATGACTTAACTATTCATTATATAATTCAATTTATCATCAACCATGTGTGTCTTGTAGTAAATAATCATTGACATGATAATATTAATTAATTAATGACAATTGAGTTGGAATACTCTATATTTATAATCAAAACATGATGTGTTACTGTTATTTTAATACTTTTGAAAATGATTGTTGAAAGTCAAGGATTTTTTAATGATTCTAACCATGTTAATTTCAAATATTTTTATGATTTCATAGTTATTAGATGATATTTTCCTATTGGTGATGTTCAATAAATTTATTTAGTAAAACCTCCTCTAGAAATTGGTTCCCCTTTCATATATATTTTCACATTGAATATGTATACATTTCATTTCAACCATTTGTATAATTTATTAATTAATTAAATTAAAATTTGGAAGACATGACATTCGTAATGGATTTGTTATTGTGTTTCCTTTCACTTTTTGGTATCTAATAAGTACTTCCATAATGATATAACATTTTTGTTAGTGAAGTTATGAAAAAATATAATTTGATAAATTTATTCAGCTAGAATATTTAATAATGTCCTCTGATCATATCAAATTTTAGAAAGTGTGCTAGGTTGTGTAGAATATAGGTTCATGAGCATGTGAATTTAGAAATTAAATAAATTTTCCATAATTTATTTCAATATCAAGATGGGGATTAACAATGTCCTTGGATGCATAAAAATGGTGTTGTTAAATCCTCTAAAATAATCAAATTATAACATTATATTGTTCATGAATTGTACAAACTGAAAATGAATTACACTGTGTATATATGGGGCAAGTCCCATGAAAATTAGGGAAATAAAGGGAGAGATCACGAAAAAAGTTATTCCTTCACAATTTTAATCAAAATAATTAATTTTTTAACTAATTATATAAATTTAAAAAATAAAAAATCATAGATAATAAAAGTGTTAGGTGATCTAGGTGTGGTTTCACAAAATAAATTAATTAAACATTACTCGCAAGACATTTACATCTGATAACAACAAAATCATAAATATATATGGAATCCAATTTTTTGTTTTCATGAAAACTGTCCTAGATTCTAAATCATCATGTTTAGATGAATTAAAATAACTAGAACACCTTAAGGGATGATTTCAAATGTTGAATAAAAATCTAACTCAATTACCATGAACTAATTATCTTTACAATGAAGATGTCTATTCAGCATTGGACATTCTAGGACACTGATAAAATTAAACTAAAGGAAATAATTAGATATTATATCACTAATAATGAGTATACTTGTTCTACTATAGAAGAGAAATCATGACATATGAGAATGGTCCCCTATTAAATAGAAACACTATCTCCAATTGATTTAGACAACCAATATTAACTCATAGAATAATATGAATATACCCTAAACCATTTGATAGATAACAAAATATAAATATAAAAGAAATAATAATTTAATTAAACTATGAGTACTTAAATGATACATAAAAATAAAAAATGAGAATACATAAATAAAAACATAATATAATGATTGATCATTAATTCAGAACCATGGTATTTGTTCCATATTAGTGGATGAAGGATATTCTTTAGCATATTATAACCCTCTTTTTTATGAATGGAATTCAGCCATTTGATGTATCAAATTCCATAAATTCAACTAATTAATTCAAATTATTAAATCTTGGGGGTCCAAGGGCCAATAGATGTTGGTCATAGTCAAAACTCTATGAAATAGTTATTTTTAAATCAATTCAATGTTTTTCATGGCATGACAATTGGACCCAAACCATGAAATATCAGTATCACCTCCTTCCTTGAATTTTCATTCCCTTCTATCATTCATTTTGTTTATAAATATTCATTCTGCGAATTTTTGTACACATTTTGAATCATTGTTTCTCATATTCTTCTTCCAGGATTCCACATATAGCTTATTCTTCAAACCACAAACCCATGTCTTAATATTTTCATGATGTGAAATGCCATTTCAATATGTGAATATCAATCATATAGACTTATTTTTTTATATTTCATTTGCATTCCCTTAGTTTCATGGCCCACCACATCACATCATTCCCTGATGTTTTGGTATGTTAAACAATTACCATGTTATACTCCAAATTACCCCAGATTTAACAAAAATTCTAGTATTTATATGAGACCATATTAAAAAATGGTATGATTTAGTAACAAAGAACTTAATTTATCAAAAAACAATGCAAATCATTTAAAACCCCATTAAAATATGTATTCCAAAAAGTTATAACAATATGATTATCGGCCATGACAATAGAGTGAGCACATGACCTAAAACACTATTAAACGGTTTCATCCTTCATGTTATGTTGGAATCACCATGTTTAGAAAAATAATTAGTCTATTAATAATAATAGATATTAATCATTTTCCACCATGGGAGGAATACATTGAGTTTATTGAATGATAAATATTAGAGGAAATCTGAGAGGTTTCATAAATGGAACTATGACATAGTAGTTTAAAATTAAAACCCAAGTACAATGCCTAGTATGAAAAAATATTACAAATGTAGGATATTAGAATATAATAATGATAGGGTTATGGGTTGGGACTGTGGTTTGAGTGAATGAAAAAAGTCATCAAACCAACCATGTTTATTGATTAATAATGTTCCATCCCCTTAAAAAACTAAAATGTGGAGTTTATAAAATTTTTATAGTTATTTTTAAAATAAATAATGAATTTCCTATTGAATGGTTTAATGTTTTTAATGGGAACTGTGATCAATACCACATCCTATATTGGGACAACTTGATTATTTTTTTACTAATTGGTTTTTTGTTGGGTTCTTATCCAACTATTAATTCATGATACTATTCTGAGTGGGTGGTAATCTCCAAAAGAATTTAAAATATATAATGGTATCTGGGTTGGGTTGTAATATACCCTAAATTTTTATATATAATGGTATCAAGGGTGGGTGGTAATATATTTAAATCTTTATGATATATAAGTTTATCAAATGTTTCCATTAATCCCCCCAAAAGAATTTATGATATATAAGGGTATCTAGAGTGGGAACTAACCCCCCCCCCCCCCAATGACTTTGTAATATATGGTGGTATTTAGGGTGGGTTCTAATCCCCAAGATAAATTTTGATATATGAATGTATATAGGGTGGTATCATATCCTGCTAAGAACTAGTGGTGAATGATTTTTTTATATATATGTTTTATCTAGTCCTTGGTTTTATTATGTACAATGTTTAGATATTTCTTGAACTAGACAATTATTATATAGTAGATCTTGGTTGTCATTATTAAAACTATGTATCAATAATATCTTATTTTATGTTTATTAAATTAATTATTATGGAACATCAACATGATCATTGTTGATTAATTATATATTTACGGACACTGAAGTGAGGTCGTTGAATCACAAAAAAATATTTTTTATTTATTTTACCAAGAAAAAACTAATAAAATAATAATTTGGTTCTTTAGATTACTAGTATTATCAAAATGTATATTATATAAATTTATAAGAATATTCAAGAACATTTCAAATGTATCTTCCCAAGGACTGAAATTGTTAAGTGTTTATTGAAACATGGAAGAAAATCTTCAAACATGTAAAAATATATTCGATAATTCCAATATAGATGATCCCTTATTGTACTAATACATTAATATTATCTTCATAATTAGGGGAAAGGAAACATAATAATGGTTGATATCATATTATTAGTAATGGTGAACAAGGGATACACTAAAGAATAAATGATTATAAGGGTATGAGAACATGATCATAACATTATAAGATCATACACCACATATCCAAGATCATAATCAGGTGCCATGGCATAAAGATAGGTAGTTCTAATACATGAATCTTAAAGAAGTCAAGATACTAATCCTTGATATCAAAAATAGACTAATAAATCATGAAATTGTTTCATACACAATACAATTGAAAGTACCATGTCATGGATACCAACTTGGATATTAATAACCTATTAAGCTTGGGATTCCCTCCCATGCTCCCTCTTGTTTTCATGTTTGGGATTCCCATCTATGTACCATATTGTTTTGTGTGTGGGATTCCATCATATGAAACCTATTTTTTGGTCTTGGGATGTCACACCCCAACCTTGGATGATTTTCTTTTTTTTCTTTTTTTTCTATCCTTTTCTTGGTCTTGGACCTTTCCAGTTGAGTTCAGGTGGAGACCCAGGTAAATTTTTTTCAAATTTTAAGACATTTGGGTGAGTTTTTTTAGCATGCGCATGGTTGGCGCACGACTCGGCAGACTATGCGGCCAAACCGTGTGGCATGCACTGCGTTTGAAATAATAAAATTAAATGAGAAATAAAATAAAACGATAATAAAATTAAAATGGTGTTTAATAATAATGATTATAATAATAAAATTATGTTTACTAATAATGATAATAACAATATTATTATTATTATGATTATTATCATAATTGTCATTATTATTAAAGATATTATTATTATTGTTATTATTATTAAGTTTGTTATTATAATTATTATTATCATGTTTGTTATTCATATTATTATTATTATAGTTTTATGATTATTATTATTATTATTTATTTTTCTTTTTATTGTTTTTTTACCATAATCTACCCCCTTCCCCCTGTGTTGTGCGAACCAGACCCCCTCCCTGGCTCTCTGCGCTCGTTCCGACGACCCACCTCCCCCCCGTCCGGCCTCGTCGCCCCATCCGGCCCCGTCCGGCCTCGTCGCCCTGACCGGCCCCATCCGACCTCGTCGCCCTGACCTACCCCATCGCTCCGTCCGGCCCCGCCACCTCGCCGTCCGGACGCCTCCCCCTCTGGTCGCCTCTTCCCCTCACCGCTCCAGCCTCCTCCCGCTTCGGCCACACTGCTCCGGCCCTATCGCCTCGCCACACCGACCTCCTCCCGTTCCGGCTGTCTCCGGCCTCTCCCCCTCCTCTCCGGCCACTGCCAAACCCCCCAGCGATGCATAACCCACTGAACCCCCCTGTTTCATCAGTTCAACCCCCCCCCCCCCCCCCTTCCTTTTTCAGTGCGTGACCAACCTCGTCACCCTATTTCCTTCGCACGACTAGCCTTGGTGCCATGCCTCTCTCGTGCGACCAGCCCTTGGTAAGGCCTTTCCCCAATCTAGGGTTTTGTCTCTTTATTTAAGAATTTTTGTTTTCATCCAGTAGTATGTTGAATCTAGGGTTGATGAGTGGTTTAACTTCTTGGAGTTTTAGGGTTTGTGGATCATTTTTGGGGTGTCATTCAAGCTTCCGTTGAAGCGACGTCGTTTCTGCGCTTGATTTGAGGTAGGTAATTCCGTGGTTTTCCTTTCCGTAGTCAAATTGATGCTTGGGTGTTTCAATAATTTTAATTCATGTGATTCACACTTTAGAAATATATACCATTAGATAATTATGGTGTTTTTGCGTTGAATTTGATGAAAAATATGCTTGGAGAAACTCTTTGTTTATACTTGTACGCTTGCACACCAAATTGACACCTGCGTTTTTCTATTTAATTTTTTTTAACTTGTTTCACAGCTTTTTTATACCATTAATTTTTCCCCTATATCATTTTTAAAATTTTAGAATTAGTTAAAAACATTTTTTGAGTCAATTCCTTGATTGAGTCTGCAGGTGCTTGATAATGTGCCCAATTTTGTTTGATAATTTTAAAAATATAACCCGCACCATTATTTCAAGCTCAGTTATATCATTGTGATGTTTTTCCTTACATTGGTAGAATTGATAAAAAACGAGTCTTTGGTATTCTCTTCAATTATGTTTATGTGTTTACGCACTTGGGGTACTACCTTTAGCTTTATTTTGTAAAAATGGTGCTGGTTTACTTGTTGGACTTCTAAAAATGGGTTAAAATGAAATCAAAAAGTGTATGCATGTTTGGCTCTTGGTGTATGTTTTGGTGTGGGTTTGTCTTAAGGGTCCATTTGACCCGTTTTTCAAGTTGCATGTTTTTTTTTAAATTTTAAAAGACTTGTTTGATAAGTTGTTGGAAAATGGGTGTTCCAAGTGGTTTTAGAGGTGACTTGGAAATGATTTGGTAAATGTATTCAGGGTGTGTAAATGATTTTGGAAATGATTTTGGTAAGGCGTGTTTGGCTTAAAGCCCGGTTGATATTGTGAATTTAAAAGAGATGTTTTGTGTTGAATGCAGTTGAGAATGTGACTTGGAAAATGTGTGTGTCCAGATGACAAATTGAGGTGTTTTACGAAATAGTTTGAATACTTATGTGATGTGATGGTCTGGTTGGCAATTTATCTAATATGAAATGATTGAATGTGTATTTGGGGGCGCTCTTGTCTATGGTAACCCTTTATGGGTGAACGCCTAGGAAGCGTCCGTGTTTGGGGTAGGCAAGTGCGGTGAGATAAGTCACGCGTGTGGGGGCTTTTCTACTTACACAGTATTCTTATAACAACCATGGGTTCCTAGGCATCTTTTAGATGATCGAGTGATGGTTACTGACCAACCCTGATTATACAGGTTGGTACCCCCTGGATTTTTTGTTAGGCCAGGCGGGCTTTGCCACTGGATTGGTTAGTTTAGGGAAGCCAGTTGGTTATAGACTTAGGAGCTTCACCATATGCTGGCAGGTGGTTCCGAAACCGAGTACGTCTAGGGGTTGTCTAGGGATGTTCAGGATCGCCCATGGTTACATCTTGTATTTCTCATTTATTTGATTGTTTATTTTCAACTACACTGGTTTATTCCTAGCTTACACGGTTTACCTTCTTTACTCTAGCCCAGCTTTTGTATAATTTATTTTGGGTTTTTTATTAAATAGAAAATGGTTTTTTAAAGGTATTTGGCGTATGTTGGGTTTTGAAATGGATAAATGATGTTGTTTTATTAAAATGAGAAAAACCTACATTTATAACCATATTTCAAACTGGCGTTGATTGATTGTTTTGGAAAAGTAAATACCTGTAATATGTGGTTCACTTCTGGCATCCCTGCTAAGCAATTAAAGTCTCATGCCTTTTTTATCATTTTAGTTGCAGGTTTTCTTTGCTCATGTTTTCTTGGCTGAGTTGCTCATTATCGGAGCAAGGTCGGCCTTTGGTCAGGAGTTGACCTGAAGGGTCACGTGGAGGTATGTTAAGTTCTTATGATGTTTTCTTTTCCGTTGCTAGAGTTCTTTTTTTATTGTTCTGCTATTATTTTTTATTTATTTTTCTTTATGGTCCAAATCATTCCCAATGATTAAATTTTTATGCCTGGCACTGGTTGCCAGCCCGTGGGGATCGGGAATGCCCCTCAGGACTTGCCGTAGACCGGCTCGGGTGATCGGTTCAAGGTTGACCCGGGCTGGTTCGTGACAATAATCATGCATGAGCCACTGACTCTAAACCCACCTTGCACGGTTGGATCACATGAATATAAAAACTATTCACCAACCATGTTATTCCCTTATATTCATCCTTGCACAGTTTCTTTGGGGAAACCATAAGGTTTGGACAAACGGTATGCCTAACCATACGCCTACCCAGTTCCCACTATTTCACTTATATGTTTTCCTATAGGCATTTCATGGTTTTTATTAACTGTACTCAAACTTTTCACCTCCATAAAATCCTCAAAAAACATGCTAAAACTCTTCTTTAACTCTTGAAACATAACTCAAACATTATATATCCTTAATATACATGAATAGAGGGCCATGTACTTGAAATAGAGGGTACTAAATTATCCCCACCATTGATCATCCCATCCTCATAAAGGATAAAACCATCATTTTCCTTAAAGAGTTTGGGTCATCGATCGACCATTTCCTTATCATGTTCCCACATATCTTCTTAAATCCAACCATGTTTCCATAAAATATACACTAGACCAATGCTTTTCCTACACAAAAATTTCTCATGCATATCCACAATCCGTACCAAAACATAAATCGACATAGTATCCTGCTCTATGCTAATGTGATCCCATCAAATCACATGGTTATGATCAAGTTGGTACTTGAAATTGAGATACATTAAACACATTATGCAATGAATTGAACCTTAGTGGAAAGACCAACCAATATTCCACCCCACCAACCCATTATAGTATCTCAAACTGGCCTATGTATCAAAGAGATAACTTTCCCTACTTCCAAAAAAGATGATTCCAAAGCCTTGGAGAGATTATCAAGAACACATGATCACTCACCTCAAATGAAAACAACCATTGACAACAATCTACATACTATTTCTGATGACTCTAATTCGGTTCCATCCTCTTTCTGGTCAGCTAAATCTTCTCCATTGTCTCTTACACAAGTCTTGGTCCGACTAGTGAAGTATCGCATATTTCAACACAATAAAGTTGAGAACTACAAGGACACCCATACAATGCTTCAAAAGGTTCCATATATATCGAGGCTTGATAATTGTTGTTATAAGAGAACTCCACTAATGGTATGTACTCCTCCCATGAGCCTCCAAAATCTATCACACAAACCTTAAGAATGTCTTCCAACATTTATATCATCAAATCTAATTGTCCATCCATTTAAGGATGTTATTTAGTGATCATAATCAACTGATTCCCAAATTATTTCTATAAGATTTTAAAAAAATGAGATGTAAACCTTGGATATAAGTTTAATACTATCGAAACTAGTTCACCATGCCTTTTTACCACTTCTCAGATATATATTTTTAACAATTCTTCCACCGTATTGTATTCACGAATAGGGATGAAATTGGACAAATTCATGAGCTGATCCAATATCACCCATATGGAATCATGTTTCCAAACCATCCTTGGTAGACCTATTATAAAATCCATAGTTATCTTATCCCATTTCCACATGGGAATCAGTAACTACTTCAGCATACCCAATAGTTACCAATGTGATGCCTTACCCTATTTAAAGGTGAGGCATCTCAAAACAAACCCAACCACTTTTCTTTTCATGTTAACCTACGAGAATTATTATTTTTGTGCATTATAAATCTTTTGTATTCTAGGATGAATATCCCATCTATAATGGTGGTAATCATGAAGGATTTGTTCCTAACAATCCATAGGTACAACCATCCAATCTTGAAACCACAAAATTCATCTTCTGTCAAGATTCCATACCAAAATGGTCTCCACACCATTTATTTTTGACCTCATATCAAAAAAAAATTTGAATCAGATGTCTATGTCTTATTAACCTTTTCAATAAAATTAGGAACATAAAAAAACTAGAAAAAAATGAAATGCTACCTCGGTCTTCACAATCCAAGTGCATGTCGGGTATCAACAATATCAAATTCCATTGATCTAAATCTTATTTCACCAACTAACCATATGAATATTTTCTTAATGTATCCACCACCAAATTTCCTTTACATGGTGTATACATCAAGTCAAAGTCAAACATTTTAAGATACTCCATCTATCCTCTTTTCCTCGTATTCAAATCACTTTGTGAGAAAATGATTCAATCTCTTATGATCCATAAATTCCATGAATTTCTCACCAAATAAGTAATGACTCCATGTATTCAAAGAAAATACCACAATAGCTAATTTAAAATTGTGTGTTGGGTAGTTCCTCTCATGAAACCATAACTGTCGTGAGCCATAAGAAACAACATAATATCCCTTCATGTGAACACACCCCAACCCAAATCCCGAAGCATCACGATACACCACATAACCTAATCCTAATTTTTAAAATATCAAGATCGATGCTGATATAAAGAGAATTTTACATTCTTGAAAATACTTCTTACATTAATATTTCCATTGGAATGGAACACTTTTTCTTTTAAAATCTATCGTTGGTGAAGCTAGTCGAGAAAATTCATGAAAAATATAGATAATAACAAACTAGTCCAAGGAAAATACTTATCTCGAAGACATTCTTTGGAAGTTTCCAAGATATCATAGCCTCTATATTGTATGGATCCACATAAAAACTTTTTTTGGAGATAACATGGCCAAGGAAACATATATCTTATATCAAAAAATCAAACTTTTAAAGTTTGGCATATAGACGGTGATCTTGAAAGATACCCAACACTATTTCTAAGTGTTTCTCACAGCCTTTGTCCTAGAATACACCAATATGTCACCCTCAAACACCACCAAAAAAGAATCAAGATACCTCTAAAATTTCTAATTCATCATTTAGATAAAGACAACTGGTGCATTAATAATACCTAAAGGCATAACCACATAATTTTAATTTCCTTATATACTTTTAAAAGTTTTCTTCATAGCATCCTACTTCCGAACCCATAATTGGTGACATCCCAAATACAAGTCAATTTTAGAGAAAAACTAGGCTCCCCTAAATTGATCAAAAAAATCATCAATGTGTGGAAGAAGATAAATATTATTTATCTTAACTTGGTTAATCTTATAATAATCCACACAAATCTGAAGAGTTTCATCTTCCTTTTTCACAAACAAGACTGGTACTACCCATAGAGATATACTAGGCCGAATGAACCATTTTCTTTACAGCTCTTCCAACTAGACATTAAAATCCATAAATTATATTTTTGAAATCCAATAAGATGAAAGTTAGATAGGCCTAGTCCCTAGTAAGAGATCGATCATAAACTCAACTTCTCTTATGGGTGGAAACTCTACGAAATTATTGGGGGAAAATCAGAAAACTGATCAATAATTATTGGGAAACCGCTATTATCAATCTCATCCATAGATTCCAATGTCCAGTATTCCAAATGGTATAAAATAGTTCCAACTTCTAGTGAAAAGAATCTATTTTTTTACTTTATATTTCATTATACACTAAATATATGCTCAACACCGTCATTAGTTGTAAAACTAACCCTTCAAGTATAACAGTCCATGTGAGCTTTGAACATTGCCAACCAATCCATACCAAGGATTAAGTCATATACATACATATCAAGTGTAGATAAATCCAAAATAAATTCATCACCATCGATATTTATAGAACATTCTTTTCACATAAAGTCTTGAGATTCTCTTTTTCAAAGAGGAGTTTTATATAACAACCTAAAATTTTAAAATATGATCATCATATTCAATTGTGTATATAACACACAACCCCAAGAATATAAGGTAATATAATATTCTGAGACCTTAAAATATATTTAATATTTTAAATAAATTCAATCTATTATATATCTTGAAATTCATGCAACACTGAGTTAACATGTGTTATATGCAATAATGACTTTTTCGATAGCTTTCATAACACGCAAGATCGGGTTTTTCTGAATACTATTAATATTATTATTTAAAATGAAAATCATCTTCTAGACATCAAATTGGAAGTTATAAATATGAATAACTAGCATATGAAAATATATGGTTGAATTCATTGGTAACTAATTAGCTATAAATAAATATAAAAACCAATTTAATATAAACGAAATGTTTTATAAAAAACTATTATTATGTGCCAAAGGAGTTTTATAATAATAAATTAAATTAATTACTATTATTGAATTATATTAATAAAATTTATATATTATATACTCAATAAAAAAATTTACAATTTCTTCAATAGATTTTATAGGAATAATATAAGAACAAATCTAATTTTACCCATAAAAAGTTGTATTTTTCTCAATGTAGTATGGTCGCCTTTTAATAGCGCACTTATTTTAAAACTAAATTTTAACTCTTTTATAAATTTTATTTTTCAAAATAAAATTAATTTTTGAAATCATAATTTCAAAATTATATTAGGTTGAATTTTTGTATTTTTTTTTAGAAGTTTCATATTTTGATGAACAGTGAAAATACTGAATTTTAATTGAAAACTGAATTTTCATTTAAATAAATTATAATGTTAAATTTTATTTTTAATTGTTTTTAAATTAAAAATAGTATAATTATACATATTCTAAACCAATTTATGTCTTTTTAATCATTTTTATATTTAATTTAGATATAAAAACTTAGTAAACTATTGAACATTTTTACTTTAAAAACCTATTTTTCATTATGTTCGTGAGATTAATTTCAAATTAATTTCTTCCAATTATGTGATTTGAATGTTTAAAAATGTATTCCATATTTGGAATCATAATAATTTATAATTTCTAATAAGTTCAAAATAATTTTTTAACAAAGTGATTATCAAAAACTATTAATGTTAATCACAATGATCAAGGTTAAAATGAGTTTACTTAGTGGTTAATCTTAAAAGATAAGGAGTAAATGTGACACTAAACTTGTCCAATACCCATTGTACAGACATATTTTGACCATTAAACATATAGTATTTAATATCTTCTGTTATAGAAACCTATTTTTAGGTAAAAACGAGGTTACACCTAACTTCTTTTCAAAAATTTCAAGTGTCTCTTCTCCCGCACTTATAAAAGGCCACCAACTCCCCCCTTCTTCACACCACTAAAACCACTTTGGTTCAGCCAAGACCTGCCAAAATCACTCTCTGACTTCACTCCCCTAATCCTAGAAGCCTTATTTTGGTAATAAAGTAAACCTTATAAGGTTTTAGTGTAAACCTAAGGAGGATAAACAAAGAAGTGGTAATATTTTCCAAAGAGAATTTTTATTTTATTTCCTTCTCCAACTCCTTTAATTATTATTATATCATGATTATATAATAATATAATTATATTAAATATACTGAGATGTTTTTATGTTAATTTTATGACCTAAAACTTCACACACTTCCATAAAATGGGATACTCAATCATCGTTCATGTGTACATCGAACTATTGCCTCGCGAACTGATGTCATTCATTCTTACATTACCACATTTTAAGGTTGGTAATAATGATGTATTTATAGTTTATATATGATATATAGTATATTTATAATATCTTTATGTTTTTTTAAATTATTATATAACACATATATTCATGCTTTTCATTTTGTGGGAATACGATAACGTCGTTCGTGTGTTTGGTGGACTACTGCCTCGTGAAGTGATGTGATTCATTCATGATTTACATGGAATGTATTAAGTATGGTTTTAATAAATATATATGATATATATGAAATAATAATTATATTTTAATGATAATATATATATATAATTTACCTTTCTTTCTTTCAATATAACAAGAAAATGGAAATAATGTTTATGCGTATGTACGACCTACCATCTCCATGAATGATGTATTTAATTTCCTATCAAAAAATGTTATGGATTAATATAAATACATATATAATAAATATATATGATATTTACATCACGTTTTAAATTCTTGAGATTATTAAATCATGTTCTAAGTAGTAGGAACAAAAAATAATAAGTCAGAATATACTCAAAAAACAAGGTAATTAACACCCAAAATAATGAAAATAATGAAATGTTATTAACAATCGGGTGATAATATGTTATTAAATGATCATATATGATATTATAAATATTAATATGTTTTTATTATAAGTTAATAACATGCTTAAAACCATTCTACATTTGTATAAATGGTGTTTAACCAAAATAGAGCATAAGGTATAGGATTTATTCTCAGTCTTAATTCTGTTGAGACTTAATTGTTATTATTCACCAATTAACTTTTATGTGGTTTATATAATTCCCCTTTGAAATTTAATATCATGAATAATTTATTATTCATGTTATTTTGTGTTTCAATTTGAATTATCTCACCCAAGTGGATTTGACATGATAATTACCAAATGCTAAAAGTTATTGTGTAATCTCACTTTCTCTTGTGATTGTTAACTTTATCTTGAAACAATCACTTTATTGTAATAATTTTTCATTATACATTAAAATTCTATTAAATATCTATATTATTTTATAGTAAATATTATTATTTCCTAAACTATATACCATTTTTACATACAGTTTTTAATTTAAAAGTTATTTTATTAACTGGGGAAATATTGATAAATCCATATCCTTTAATCAATATGGATATTTAATAAGGCACATTGTTTATTAATTAAATAAATTGTTCAATAAATAAGTAATTCTTTGGAATGGTATGACATAGTTTGGGGACCATTTAAATTAATCCCCTTGATGAATCAATAGTCTCATGAGACGAATTAGTATGCCAAATTAAATGGGTTTCTACCCGATATGTTTTAAACCGTCTGGTAAAAGGTCTTGATGGTAAAGGAACCATGTACTTGGGAAACATGGAATCAAATAAATAATAATTTCCTCTATTCATATTTAATTATTATTACTATCCATTATATTTTTTTCTAGGAAAATATCTATCGATTCATTTCATTGTTAGTTTATTAATTAAATGACATGTGTTTTCAGTTATTTACCTTTTCATAGTGATTATTCCTTATATAGTTATTTAAATGGAATGTGTGTTAAGTTATTTACCATTCTATATTGATTATTCATTATTTATTCATGATAGCTTGCACAATATTTAACTGTTACTGAGAATTTTATCTCATCCTTATTTTGTTTCCTTTCCCCAAGATTTCATGAAGTGTACTAAGAAAGATACACTAGGATATGCTAGATGGAATAAAGTTATTTTTGAGAAAAAAAATTATGTTGTGATTTGTGTATTCATTTATAATACAACACTCTTATATGTATCTAGTTTACTGAGACTACTAAATTGATTGGTCCTTTGGGATTTGAATCTTGTATCTATTATAATGTAATTACAACAAGGCACTGACTTCAGGCTTTTGGGGTCAGGGCTGCTATAGTTGGTATCAGAGCAGGTTTAGTAAAGACCTTGGGAACTAGATTTAGGAAAACATATATTAGGTAATGTAACCCTATAATAGTATTTGATGATATGTGTAGAAGAACATTCTAATGTTTTGGTAAGGTAGATATTATGTGGGTATTCCTATAAATACATCCATGTCTAGATACTACAAGTGGATATGGTTCTACCAAAGAAGTACCTAAGAGTAATAACTCCAAAAGGATGCATCGGGCTTGACTCGAGCATAACCTGGTACACGATAAAGGGCCTTACTACCCACCTGATTTTATACTCCTGAGGGATATTCCTATGAGAATTCACATTTTCTTTAAAAATCATTATAAAGTATTTGAATAGATAATGACAATGAATGGACTAGGTTAAAACATAGAACATAGAAGGACTTGTATGGAAATAAAACAAAAAAAAATTATATATGTATTGGATTTCAAGAATTAAATTATGGAAGTATTTTACTAACGGTGCTTTGAAGATAATAATTAGGAAACCTCTGAGAATTTTGCTAAATCTTGGTAGCACATGTGTCTTCATTAGATTAAGAGTTATAATCAATACCATTGCGGGTTTATGGGATTAAGGTTGATCATATGTTTGAAGTCTTAAAAAACTATTTTTAGGTTTTATGTGAGGAGAGTATACTAGGATTAAGGATATTTTAAAAGAAATTTATGGCAATACAACCCATTAGTTTAGTACATGTTTTGGTTTAAAATTTACTTAATGAATAATTCCTTTAAATTTTATAGACATAAGTTTAAATTTATTGATAAACTTTAGGGTTGATATGAAAATAATATTCTTATACATTTTATGGAAAAAATTGTATTGAAAACCTTAGAAAATGGATATTTAAGGATTAAATTTCAAGGATTCCCATCATATTTATTTTTAGAATTATATAAATATAGTTTATAAAAAATAAAACATGTATTTTGGGTGACAACCCATCGTTTCTAGCAAGTTTTTAGGGTTTGAACCCACAACCAAAGGATAATAAGGGTTTAACACCAACCACTGACCTACACAATGTCCTAGTTAATATTTCATTTTGTTAGTTATACAATTTAAAAAATAAATATTAATGATGAACTAGTTGTATTACATTTGAGGTTTAGAGATTAATTTATTGACCTTATAAGTTTATGGAAAACAGTTAGAGACATGCTAAAAGACTTTTCACTCTTTTATGGATCTTATGATCTGTAAAAAGTGAATTTTAGTGCTCCGGGCATAAAAAATCATTTTGGGGTATTCATTTCTCGGAGTAATGGGGTTAATTTGGAAATTGATTGAAGAAAAACCAATGGATGAATGTTTTTTATGAAATAGAAACATATCAAGTAAGTAAATTACCTTAAATTCTTAGATAGTAAAATAATTCATCAACTTTATAAAAAGTATCTTTAAATAAAATTATATCTTATTACCATCATTTCTAATGATATCAATGAACTGTTCACACCTAATGGATTTATGGTTTTGAGGCCCTCAACATTCCATTGATCATTTACTTACTTTTTATCAATGAACTCAATCACTCCCTATATTTATTTATTCTTTTCATCCATGTACATATCTTCACGTGAAAATAATGTTCTCCTACTTAGAAACCTTGTTCTATGTTATTCCATATGACCGTTGTATTTCCCATTATCGCTTATTAATAAGATATTTTATTAACTCTTTTATGATGTGGTATTTTCAAAAAAAATCATATGTGAAAGCCTTGATTACCAAGATCATTTTTAAATTGTGAGGATAAAATTTATTTAAGGTGGGGAGAATGTGACACCCTTAAATTTGAAAATATAAACATCATATTCAATTGCATATGTGACACGTAACACCAAGCATAGAATAGAATATAATATCTTGAGTCTTTACAATATATGTACTATTTTAAATAAATTAATCCTATTTTATATCTTTAAATGGATGCAATGCTGAGTTTACATGAATTACACACAACAACAACTTTCTTTGATTGCTTGCGTTACACGCATGATCGGGTTTTACCGAATACTATTAATATTATTGTTTAAAAAAATTATATCATAACCATTAAATTGGTGGTTATAAATAGGATTAAATAACTCATTAAAATATATTTTTGAATTCATTGGTTGTCAATTAATTATAAATGAATATAAAAACCCATTGAATACAAAGGAAATGTTTTATAAAAAACTATTATTATACGCTAAAGGAATTCTATCCTAATAAATTAAATTAATTATTATTAGTGAATGATATTAATGAAATTTATATATTATATATTCAATCAATTTTTTTCATTATTCCAATATATTTTATAGGCATAAAATAATAATAAAAAATCTAATTTTTCCAATAACAAGGAGTATTTTTCTAAAGGTAGTTTAGCTGCCTTTTAATGGCACACATGTTTTAAAACTAAATTTTGAAAATTTTATAAATTTTATTTTTCAAAATAAAATTAATTCTTTAAATCATAATTCCAAAATTATTTTAGGTTAAATTTTTGGTATTTTTCAGATAAGTTTTATTTTTTGATGAACAGTGAAAATATTGAATTTTAATTGAAAACTGATTTTTCATCTAAAGAATTTATAATGTTAAATTATATTTTTAATTGTTTTTAAAGTCATAATATTTCAATTAAATATATATTAATAAAATTTAGGTCATTTTAATCATTTTTATTTTGAATTTAGATATAAAAACTTAGTAAACGTTTGAACATTTTTACTTTAAAACCCCACTCTCTCATCCCATCTATGGGGTTAATTTTAAAATGATTTATTCTAATTCTATGATTTGAATTTGGAAAAATGGATTCCATATTTTTAATAAAAATAGTTTCTAATTTATAATAAGTTAAAACTAATTTTTTACTAAAGTTATTAGCAAAAACAATTAAAGTTAATCACAATTATTAAGGTTAAAACAAGTTTACTTAGTGATTAATCTTAGAATATATGGTGTATAAATAACCCTAAACTTGTAAAATACGCATTTTATATCCATATTTTGACCATTAAACCTCTATTATATAATCTTTTTATGTTATTTAAGCCTCTTTTTAGGTAAAAACATGGATACACCCAACTTATTTTCCGAAAATCCAAGTGTGTCCTCTCCAACACTTATAAAAGGACACCACCTCTCCCCCTTATTTACATATCTAAAACCACTTTCGTTCAGCCAATACCTGACCAAATCACTCCTAAAATTCTCTAACCTCATCCTAGAAGCCTTATTTTATATAGAAATCAAATTTTATAAGTTTTTAGTGAAAACCTAAGGAGGATTCCCAAAGAAGAGTTAATATTTTCCTAAAAGAGTTTTTATTTTATTTCTTTCACCACATCCTTTAATTATTCTTATATCATGATAATATAATAACATAAGTGTCTTTAATATAATTATATGTTATTATGTAAAGTAAATTATCTACTACTTTACACACTTCCATCAAATTTTATATGCAATGATTTTTCATGTGTTCGACAGACTACCGCCCCGTGAAACAATGTCGTTCGTTCTTCCATTACCACCTTTCAAAGGTTGGGAATAATGATGTATTTATAGTTTATATATTATGTATATGGTATTTATAATTTATTTATGATTTTTTAATTATTAAATATTTTGGTCGGAGTGGACACTCAAGAGGGGGGTGAATTGAGTTCCAATTAAAATTTCTGTTTAAAAACTTTGTCTTAAAATCCCCCAAATAAAACAAAAAATTAAATTGTAGTGAATTTATATCAAAATAAAGGTTATATTAGGTTCTCAAAGGATTGATTATTTCCCAGTTAATAAAATCATAAGAATTGATTAACTTTTGAAATTAACTTACTGATTTACAACTAATATAAACACTTGCAAGTTTAATTATAAAAGTGACTTTAAAACAGTTTTGGATTTAAAGTAGGTTGCAGCGGAATAAAAACAAACTGTGAAAATAAATAAGCACAGCAGGTTTAAACAAGAGGTTCAGTCTCAAGCTGAGACTTAGTCCTCTTAAAACTTTATATAAAAGTGATCCACACCCTGGATCGGGGTTTACAATAGTATATAATTGTCTAGGTCCAAGACCTCTACCACTGTTATCTGTGGGAACAAAAACAACAGTAAACCAGCTGTCCAGGTCATGCACAACCTCTACCACTATCCCAGTGGGAAATAAAAGATGTAAGAGTTTGAGTGAGTATTTACAGATCCTCCAGTTAAAGTACAGGAGACAGAGTGTGTGTTAAATACAGCAGAAAACACACACTACTCGAAATGTAAAAAGTAAATCATAGAGGCAAAGATTTAGAGTTTAGAAATGGCTCTAGTGATTGCGGTGCAGCTCTGGACTCCTTTGGATTGATCATAATTGGTTCTGATTCCTCTTCTGGTTTTTGTCTGGAAAATAGAGTGTCGTCTACTTCATTGACTTCCAGGTGTAGAGAAAGAGAGAAATCTAGTCGATGAAGTTCTTGTGTTATGTTCTCGTTCTCATCTCTTCACAGGTATGCAGTAATGAATGAGTTCTTCGTGTAAGTTCAGTCGTCTCTTTGCATTCACACTCGGTTGTTCTTTCAGCACACCTCATGGTATGTATGTCTCTGTGTTCATTCCTTGTATTTCTATATCTTCGTAGCAGCACATCCTTCATTCATTTAAAGCACGAGCTCCGGCAAAAGAAATGATTTATTTTTGCAGGTACGAGGTACGGTTCCCTGACATCCAACAACACACATTAAAAAAATGTCAGTGTATTAAAATATACCTGATATGACCATTGGTTAGATTAAATAATAATAAAGAAATTAAAGCAGTGTCGGGTTCGGTCTCTGGAATGGTAGCTTTGATATCGGTAGGTAGATTTCACGGTAGGCTTGCTTGTATCGGTGACTTCTTGTGTAATGGTAGACTTGAGTAACGGTAGACTTGAGTAACGGTAGCCTTTCTATCGGTAGGCTTAGTATATCGGTAACTTTCCACGTATCGGTAGACTTGCATATCGGTGACCTTAGTGTATCGGTAGCCTTTGATGTAACGGTAACCTTCTTATATCGGTAGCGGTAGCTCTATCTCGGTAGCGGTAAGTCTGTCTTGTATCGGTAGCTTTATATTGGTAGCGGTGACTCTGTATTGGTAGTGGTAGACTTGTCTTATATCGGTAGCTGTAGACTTTGATGTATCGGTGACTTGTCTGTATCGGTAACTTTCACATATCGGTAGGCTTTGCATAACGCTGATCTTTACGTATCGGTAGACTTCCTTTGATAACGGTAGCTTCAACATATCGGTGGACTTGTGTGTATCGGTAGCTCTGTTCTATAACAGTATCTCTCACGTAGCGGTAGACTTAACTGTATCGGTAGCTCTGTTCTGTTTAAGCATTCTATTGGCAGAATAGGTTAAGTCAGAGTGTACAAACATCCAGTAACCTAAAGACTAGTATTTAAACATAAAATAATAGAACAATACTTAAAGCAAATAAGTAGCTAGATTCCCAAATAAGTATTTAACCATTGATCAAAAAGGGATTATCAAAATACAAATAATCATAATTGGGATTATCAAAATATAATAAAACAACTAGATTCCCAGAGGGTTCAATAATCTCCCCCTTTTTTATAATCACAACTTATGCTAAAAATATGAAATAGTATCAGAGGAAAAAGTGGAAAAGAAATTAGGTCTCATTTCTTATTTGCTCTCATTCCCCCTTTTTTAACTCTTAGGTCTCATTTCTTATTTTCTCTCATTCCCCCTTTGTTAACTCTTAGGTCTCATTTCTTATTTGCTCTCATTGGCTCATTTGCTTATTTTCTCCCCCTTTGTGATTAACAAAAAGAAGGGTATCCGAGAAAAGATAAAGACTAGCAGAGAATAAATGACAAAGTAATAGAAACTCAGTAAAGCAGAGAATGAAGAGGAATTTCATTAATATACAAAAGATACACTAATAAAATCAGAACAAAAAAATACAAGTGAATCCTATAAAAAAGATCTAGAAACACTCAATTCTCCTCTGGAACAGGTGTCTTTCCCTTAGGATCAGCAGAGGGTTTCAGAATAGCTGAAGGCACAACCGGTGGTTCAGCTACAAAAACTGTACTGGATCTGAAATCTGTACTCCTTTGAGTGATCATAGGTGTCAAGCTCCTGATGGCTTGAGCTGGAGTCAATTGAGGGTTACTCCAAGAGGCAAAAGTAGGAAGGGCAGGAGGTACAATTACTGGCTTGACAACCACATGCAGGAAGGGCAGCAACAGGTTCCTGAAATCCATTATAATTCTTCCTCCTCTCTCCATTGCAGACACAAAATCATCTCGATTTTCAATGAATTTATCCAAAGTAGGAGTAAGCTCCCTGAGCTTACTAACCTGTTCTCTAAAGTCTTGGGTTACTGGAGGCAACTTCATATTTTCCAGTAAGAGCTTGAAATGGTTGGTCAGCTTATTCTTGGTATAAACCTTTTCAAAATAAGCATCCACCTTATTCTTGATTGCCTCTTGAGAAGTAGTAGTTGCCCGTAGGTGATCACGAACAAAACTACTAACTGCCCTAGTGGTAGCAAGAATCTGAGTATCTGATGCACCACTGGGACTGGCCTTATCCAATTCTTCCTAAATAATAGTGTGGATCTGGTCAAGGTTCACACTGGAGCTAGATGAGGGAAGAGGTTTCATTGAGAAGGCCATTGTCTCCTTGAAGGATTGAGTCAGACTACTCACTACCTTCTGAACAAGTGTATCCTAACTATTCAGATGTTCTTTGACTGACTTCTTAAAGGCCTCAAAAACGTCCACAAATTTCTTGACTACCTCTTTGATATATCTGATATCAGTGTGCACTTGGTTTTGAGAGCTGTTCATGGCAGTCAGAGAAGCAATCGATTGTCTCAGGGCAACTACAGCTCCTGTCCAACTCTCAATCTAAGTGTGGCACACTTTAATTTCATCCATCATTTCTTTTACAGGACTGGATACACCATATCCAATGGATAACTCAAGGGATTTCTCCACGCTTTTCATCTCTTCAATCATACTTTTCTTCATATCTTCCACTGATTCCCTTAATGCTTCTTTCAATTCAGCTTTTAAGGACTCAAGGTCCTCCTTAGTTGCCACATTTTTAGCCACAACAGGTAGGATAACTGATTCCTTTTGGGGATGGTCTTCCTCATCTGAATCTCCATAAGAAAGTCCAAGAACCATATATCCTGGATCTGATGTCCAACCTTCAATGTCATATAGCACTGATACTGAACCAAGATTCTCCCCCTCATTTGGAACATTCTCCTAAGGTATCTCCTCCAATGGTTCTTCCTGAGGTAATTCTGCAACTTCTTCTACAACTGTAGAAGATTCAATAGCCATTTGTTCTGAGTTATCAATGACTCTCTCATCGACAGATGTAGCTTCTCCTTCCTAGTCAGGAATTTTCCTAAATGTACTATCTATCAGAGGGCTCAAACTGAGCTCTTATTCTTCATCTTCTTTATCATCTGCTTCACTAGAAGCCTCCTTTTCTTCATTAAAAACCTGATCGGACTCGGTTGCCTCATCCTCTTCAGAGGTGTCCTTAACAACATACTGACATGCTTCTTCTTCTTCTTCCTCAGTCTCAGTGTCATAGTCCTTCAAAATAGCTTCTCTTCTTGGTAGTTCTTTTGGAGGGCTAGCTGCTCTATAATAGATATTTTAAGGCAAAGGACTAGGAGGTAAATCAGGGTCTCCTCCTTCCTCGACCGATGTCTCTTCCTCCTCAGCTTCATTATCACTGTAGACCGGTTCTGGCTCTTCTGGTCCAAGACCAGGATCCCTCACATCCTTTGGTCTAGAAGGATGATCCACAGGAGTATACATGTCATAGATTTTTCCATTATCATTAACCCATGATTTCTTCCAAGGATTCCAACTGACTTTCATGTATTTACAGACAGTCCTGGTTATGCAGAAGTTATCCTTAACTACTATCATTTCATCCTGAGGTCCAGCCACCTCCTTTGCTTTCATCAAAACAGAAATCAACTTTGATAAGAACAGTGCATTTGACTAAGACTTCGGTCTACTCATATCCTCAATCTGAATCATAATCAATCTACACAGATTTACCTTAACTCCATGAATCAATAGATGTAGCAAATAAATGTCCTGAAATATCAGTGTAGCAAAGTCTCCTCTCCTTAGACTAATCACATGCTGAATAAATTTGAAAAGTAGTTTATCCTCCCCTGTCATCACTGCAGCGATGACCTTTCTAGGAGTTCCATCTCCTGTCAGCTCTAACAAAGCATCTTCATAATTAAACACATCACTGGTTGAGGGAACAGATTTTGAATAGAAAGCACAATCTCCTTCATGCAGAACTCTTAAGTTCCCAGCCCATTCCACTGAAGTAAAATAAACTTCCTGTCCATTCACATAAGAAATCATTCTGCTTTCTTCTTCAGTCTTCTCAAAACGAACGAATTCATAGAACTTTTTTACCAGTCCTGGATAATAAGGTCCATTGTTGTTCATGAAGAACTCGGTCCAACCTTTTTCTTCTAAAAATTTAAGAACCAAGGACTTTCTCTCCATGATCCATTCTTCACATAATTCTTTCTCAACGACAATCTATCGCTTTGAGAGATGAGGGTTTACTGGATTCCTTCGAGCGATACTTCTACTTCTACTGGTACTAGAATTCGTTACTTTCTGTCTTTTCACTTGCGGCTCATCACTCCCATCTGTAACCTGGGGTCTCTTGACGCGGGCCATTATAGATTTGAGGTTTAGGGATTTACGGCTTGAGAGGGTTAGGTTGGAGGGATTCAAACAGACGAGTTCATGGTGAGATTGAGTGAAGTCTAGACTTGGTTTAATATCATTTAGGATCTACAAATAAAATAAATCATAAAAAAAATTTGAAGTCTTGGCTTTACAGAAGTTTAAAACATTGCGAGATGTACCGGTAAAGTCTCCTAATAGTGAGGTCTTCTAACGGTGAGATCTCCTAACGGTGAGGTTTCTCTAACGGTGAGGATTCTCTAATGGTGAGGTCTACTAACGGTGAGGTTTCTAATGGTGAGGTTTCTAACGGTGAGGTTTCTAATGTTGAGGTTTATAACAGTGAGGTTTCTAATGGTGAGGTTTCTAACGGTGAGGTTTATAACGGTGAGGATTCTAACGGTGAGGTTTCTAATAGTGAGGTTTCTAAAGGTGAGGATTCTCTAACAGTTTAAGGGTAAGTTATCATTGCTAATTTGTGTCTAATGAAACTTAATCTTTCTGAACTTAAAGGTTTAGTGAAAATATCATCTAATTGAAGTTCAGTGCCTATAAATTCAAGTGTTATATCACCTATTTGATAATGATCTCTTAAAAAGTGGTGTCTAACATCAATGTGTTTCGTTCTAAAGTGATACACAGGGTTCTTAGAGATGTTAATCGCACTAGTGTTGTCACAGTTAATTGAAACATGTTTAAAATTAAATCCATAGTTCAGTAAAGTGTGTTTCATCTATAGAATATGTGCACAGCAACTACCAGCAGCTATATACTCTACTTCAGCAGTAGATAATGCAACTGAGTTCTGTTTCTTACTACACCATGAAACTAGGGATTTTCCAAGTAAATGACATGTTCTAAATGTGCTCTTCCTATCTAACTTACATCCCGAAAATTCAGCATCTGAATAACTTATTAAATCAAATTATTATTCTTTTGGGTAAAACAGTCCCAAATTAGCAGTACTTTTAAGATATTTGAAAATCTTTTTAACAGTAATTAAGTGTGACTCTTTAGGGTTAGCTTGAAATCTAGCACACATACATACACTAAACATAATATCAGGTCGACTAGTAGTAAGATAAAGTAGACTCCCAATCATACCTCTGTAATTAGTTTGGTCAACTGGTTTCCCAGTTTCATCAATATCCAATTTACAGGTGGTACTCATAGGTATATCACTTCCCTTAATACTATCCAAACCAAAACGTTTTAATAAATCCTTAGTATATTTACTTTGATTTAAGATAATTCCATCTTTAGTTTGAAAGATTTGAAATCCTATAAAATACTTAAGCTCTCCCACTAAGCTCATTTCAAATTCATTTTGCATAACCTTTGAAAAATCAGTACATAGAGAATTTTTCGAAGATCCAAAAAAAATATCATCAACATAGATTTGTACTATTAAAAAATCTTTTGAAATCCTTTTTATAAAAAGAGTGGGATCAGCAATTCCTTTTGTAAATCCTTTTGAAATAAGAAAATTTGTAAGTCTTTCATACCAAGCTCTTGGAGCTTGTTTTAAACCATATAAAGCTTTAGAAAGTTTAAAAACATGATTTTGAAAGTGAGGATTTGAAAACCAGGTGGTTGTTCTAAAAAAACATCTTCAACAATAAAACCATTTAGAAAAGCACTTTTCACATCCATTTGATATAACTTGAAATTAAGATGTGATGCAAAAGCAAGTAAGATCCTAATAGCATCTAATCTATCTATAGGAGCAAAGTTTTCCTCATAGTCAATTCCTTATTCTTGATTGTAACCTTGTGCAACTAGCCTAGCTTTGTTTCTAATGATGTTTCCAGATTCATCAACATTGTTTCTAAATACCCACTTTGTGCCTATGGTTAAAGTTTCCTTAGGTCTTTCTACTAATTCCCAGACTTTATTTCTTTCAAATTGATTTAGTTCTTCTTGTATATCCATTACCCAAAATTCATCATTGATAGCATCATTGATACTTTTAGGTTCTAACTTTGAAAGAAAAGCTTGATGTTCAACCTGATTTCTTAGAGAAGCTCTAGTCTGTGTTCCTCTATCTAAATTACCTACAACAGCATCTAAATGATGGTTCTTTAGAGTCCTAGTTAGTCTAGAAAAGGTAGGACTAGAGATTTCAGGTTCATCTATAGGTTGGGGTTCAACAGAAGCAGGTTCTGGAAAATTTCCAGAACTGGATGTTTTAACTACAGGTCCACTGTCCTTATCATTAAGGTTCAAAAAAGAGAGATCATCTTCAAGATTTTCAAGAGAGGTCTTAGGTTCATGTGGATCAGTTTCATCAAATTTGATGTGAACAGATTCCTCCACATATTTGGTTCTCTTATTGAAAACTTTATAGGCTTTACTAAAAATATAGTAACCTAGGAAAATTCCTTCATCACTCTTGGATGAAAACTTGTCAATATTATCTTTAGTATTGAGAATAAAGACTTTGCAACCAAAAACTCTGAAGAAGTTAACCTTAGGTTTCCTGTGGTTCCACAACTCATAAGGGGTCTTCTTAAGAACAGTTCTGATCAAGACTCTATTAATAACATAACAAGCTGTATTTACAGCTTCAGCCCAAAAATAAACAGGTAGGTCATACTCATTGATAGTCCTAGCAATTTCTTGCAGAGTTCTATTCCTTCTTTCTACTACACCATTCTGTTGGGGTGTCCTAGGGACAGAGAAATTGTGACTATAGCCATTCTGTGAGCAGTAGGATTCAAACTCATGATTTTCAAACTCACGACCATGATCACTTCTCAAGGTTTTGATCTTAAGTCCACTAAGATTTTCTACAGACTTGGAATATTTAACAAAGTAAGAACAGGCTTCACTTTTGTGAGCTAGAAAATATACCCAAGTATATCTAGAATAGTCATCTACTAGAACATAGACATAGTGATTCCCATTTAAACTAGAAACTCTAGAAGGTCCAAACAAATCCATGTGAACCGACTCGAGAGGTTGAGAAGTTAACACTTATTTCTTTGATTTGAAAGAAATTTTATGTTGCTTTCCCTTTTGACAAGGATTACAAACTTTATCAGCTGGGAATTCAAGTTTTGGTAGGTCTCTAACTAAGTTCTTCCTAGTAAGTTTTCTAAGTGAATGTACATTGCAGTGTCCTAATCTTCTGTGCCAAATCCAAGACTCTTTATGAAATGAATTTAAACAAGTAATATTTTGCATAGTTAAAGAATTTAAATCAACAGCATAAACATTTTCATTTTGTAAGGCAGAAAATACTAAAGCATTTTTAGAATTAAAAACATTGCAAGAATAGTTTTCAAATTTAACATAAAAACCATCATCACATAACTGAGAAATACTTAACAAATTATATTTCAGTCCATCAACAAATAAAACTTTGGAAATTAATACTGAGTCAGTGTTACCAATCTGGCCTAAGATGATGATTTTTACTTTTGAGTTATCACCAAAGGTGACAAAGCCTCCATCAACTTTTACTAAACTCTTGAAGCATGAGAAGTCTCCTGATATATGTCTTGAACATCCACTTTCCAAATACCAAGTCTTTCTATAGGAGCTATTCAAGTAGGTTCCCTACAAAACAGATTTAGATAGGAAATGATTTTGGTACCCAGATTTTCTTGGGTCCAGACAGGTTAGCCAATAAAACTTTAGGTACCCAGATTTCTCTTATGGGTCTCATAAAATTTGCAGAATCAAAATATTTTGAAATATAAACTTTATTGGATCTGTAAATATGAATATAACTAGTTGAAGCATATGAAGTTCCAGAACTAGCTACATTCTGTCCAGATTTAGGAATGAATTTAGTTTTGGTAATTTTCCTTTGTCCAGGTTGGTATCTGATACCAGTAGTGTATCTAGGTGCTATTTTATTACCTAGAATCTAAGTAAGAGTATCTTTACCATTTTTGAACTTTTCTAAGTCTTTCTTAAGTTTCTCATTAGATAATTTTAGTTCAGTATTCTCTTTAAGAAACTGAGCATTCTTTTCTATTTCAATATAAAGATCAGATTTATGTTTAACAGTTAAAGCATATTGTTTCTTTAAACCTTTGTATTCGTCTTTCATCTCATTACAGGTATCTTCTAACATATCACAATATTCAAACAGTTCAGTTTTTGACATGTTTTCTGAGTCATAATCATCTCCAGAATAATATGAATTTAAATCAGGAGTTTCAGCTGTTACCTCAGATGTTTTTGTCATAAAACACATGTTTTCCTTATTTCTGTGTTCAGTTTCAGAAATTTCAGATTCACTGCAGCTATCCTCAGAAGCACTCCAGGTAGCCTTCATGGATTTCTTATACTTATTTTCCTTGTATTCATACTTCTTCTTTTACTTCAGTTTTGGACAGTCTGTTTTTATATGTCCTTTTATTTTTCACTCATAGCAGACAACTTCATCACTTTTATCTGGATTTTTCCAATCCTTCTTCCAATGACCCTTGCTGTCATACTTACCTTTGTAATTTGATTTTATGAAAAACTTCTTCTTCCTATAAAATTTCTTAAACCTTCTGGCAATGTGAGCCATCTCATCATCACTATCAAAATCACTTTCACTGTCTTCACAACTTGAACTCTCATTTATAGCTTGAAGCTTCTCCTTATCCTTGTTCTTTGAAGTTGAAGTCTTGAAAGCAACCGACTTCCTTCTAGGTTCTTCTTCTTCTTTATTTACCTTAAGTTCTTCTTCATACATCATTAGCTTTCCAATTAGTTCCTTGACTAGCAGTTCACCAATATCACACGATTCTCTAATTGAGACAGAATTTCCTCTCCATCTTCCAGGTAGACATCTCAGAATTCTCATGATTTGTTCCTTGGATGGAACATCCTTTCCCAGTGAGATCATTGTGTGGAAAATTTCGTTGAACCTGAGATACATGTCATAAATGTGTTCATCAGGCTTCATCTTAAAATTATCATACTTAATAGTATAAGTGTTCAATCTCATTTCCTTAACATTAGTTGTTCCTTCATGATAAACAGCTAAGGTATCCCAAATTTCATAAGCAGTTTTACAAGAAGATATTCTATTAAATTCCTCATCTCCTAAAGCACAGTACAGAGCATTCATAGATTTACAATTATTATTGTAGGCTGTCTTAGTAGCTTCATTCCAAGTAGATCTAACAGTAGTAGGTATTTTATATTCTGATTCTATAGCAGTCCAAATATCAAAACCCATGCTCTCTAAATGAATTTTCATCTTGATTTTCCACTGAGCATAGTTAGTGCCATTAAAAAAGGGTGGTATATTGGTAGCAACACCTTCAAGTCTGTTATCCATGATAACTTACCTAAAGAAAAGATTCTAAAGAGATAAAAATTTAGAAATAACAGAAATTTTAAGAACTTTAAAATAAAACTAAAATCACAGTTGAAAAATAGATTACTTTAGAAAATATTTAAACAACCAATGATACCAATTGTTGGTCGGAGTGGACACTCAAGAGGGGGGTGAATTGAGTTCCAATTAAAATTTCTGTTTAAAAACTTTGTCTTAAAATCCCCCAAATAAAACACAAAATTAAATTGTAGTGAATTTATATCAAAATAAAGGTTCTGTTAGGTTCTCAAAGGATTGAATATTTCCCAGTTAATCAAATCAGAATAATTGATTAACTTTTGAAACTAACTTACTGATTTACAACTAATATAAACACTTGCAAGTTTAATTATCAAAGTGACATTAAAATAGTTTTGGATTTAAAGTAGGTTGCAGTGGAATAAAAACAAACTGTGAAAATAAATAAGCACAGCAGGTTTAACCAAGAGGTTTAGTCTCAAGCTGAGACTTAGTCCTCTCAAAACATTATATAAAAGTGATCCACACCCTGGATCTGGGTTTACAACAGTATATAACTGTCCAGTTCCAAGACCTCTACCACTGTTATCCATGGGAACAAAAACAATAGCAAACCAGCTGTCCAGGTCACGCACGACCTCTACCACTATCCCAGTGGGAAATAAAAGATGTAAGAGTTTGAGTGAGGATTTACAGATCCTCCAGTTAAAGTACAGGAAACAGAGTGTGTGTTAAATACAGAATATAACACACACTGCTCTAAATGTAAAAATTAAATCACAGAGGCAAAGATTTAGAGTTTAGAAATGGATCTAGTGATTGCGGTACAGCTCTGGACTCCTTTGTATTGATCACAATTGGTTCTGATCCCTCTTCTGGTTTTTGTCTGGAAAACAGAGTGTCGTCTGCTTCCTTGACTTCACAGGTATGCAGTAATGAATGAGTTCTTCGTGTAAGTTCAGTCGTCTCTTTGCATTCACACTCGGTTGTTCTTTCAGCACACCTCATGGTATGTATGTCTCTGTGTTCATTCCTTGTATTTCTATATCTTCGTAGCAGCACATCCTTCATTCATTTAAATCACGAGCTCCGACAAAAGAAATGATTTCTTTTTGCAGGTACGAGGTACGGTTCCCTAAAATACAACAACACACATTAAATAAATGTCAGTGTATTAAAATATACCTGATATGACCATTGGTTAGATTAAATAATGATAAAGAAATTAAAGCAGTGTCGGGTTTGGTCTCTAGAACGGTAGCTTTGATATCGGTAGGTAGATGTCATGGTAGGCTTGCTTGTATCGGTGACTTCTTGTGTAACGGTAGACTTGAGTAACAGTAGACTTGAGTAATGGTATCCTTTCTATCAGTAGGCTTAGTATATCAGTAACCTTCCGCGTGTCGGTATACTTTCATATCGGTGACCTTTGAGTATCGGTAGGTTTTGATGTAACGGTAACCTTCTTATATCGGTAGCGGTAGCTCTGTCTCGGTAGCGGTAAGTCTGTCTTGTATCGGCAGCTTTATATTGGTAGCGGTGACTCTGTATCAGTAGTGGTAGACTTGTCTTATATCGGTAGCTATAGACTTTGATGTATCGGTGACTTGTCTGTATCAGTAACTTTCACATATCGGTAGGCTTTTCATAACGGTGATCTTTACGTATTGGTAGACTTCCTTTGATAACGGTAGCTTCAACATATCAGTGGACTTGTGTGTATCGGTAGCTCTGTTCTGTAACGGTAGCTCTCACGTAGCGGTAGACTTAATTGTATCGATAGCTCTGTTCTGTTTAATCATTCTATTGGCAGAATAGGTTAAGTCAGAGTGTACAAACATCCAGTAACCGAAAGACTAGTATTTAAACACAAAATAATAGAACAATACTTAAAGAAAATAAGTAGCTGGATTCCCAAATAAGTATTTAACCATTGATCAAATATGGATTATTAAAATACAAATAATCATAATTGGGATTATCAAAATATAATAAAACAACTATATTCCCAGAGGGTTCAACAATATAACATATAACTTCATACTTCCCATTTTTGGGAATATGATAATGTCGTTCATGTGTACAGCGGAATACCGCCTCGTGAAGCGATGTGAATCATTAACGCTTTACATGGAATGTATTAAGGATGGTTTTAATAAACATATGTGATATATATAAAATAAAAATTACACTATAATGATAATGTATATATATATAATTTACTTTTCCTTCTTTAAATATGATAATAAAATGGAAACAGTGTTCATGCGTACGTAAAGCCTACCATCTCCATGAATAGTGCATTTCATTTCTTGTCGCCAAATTTTATGGATTAATATAAATACATACTATATATATATATATATGATATTTATATCATGGTTTAAATTTTTTATATGATGAAATCATGATCTAAGTAAGAGGAACAAAAAATATCAAGTAAAAACATACTCAAAAAAACAAGGAAATTAACACCCGAAACAATGAAAATAATGAAAGATTATTAACAATCGGGTGACAAGATGTTATAAAAGAATAAAATATGATACTATTAATATTAATATGGTTATTTTAATAACATTATTAAACCATTATAAAGTATTCTAAATGGTGTTCAACTAAAAGGTACTATAAGGTAATAGATTTCATCTCAATTTACATTCTATTAAAACTTAATTGTTATTATTAACAAGTTCACTTTTATATGGTGTATATACTACCCATTTTATATGTAATATAATGAATAGTTTATTATTTTTGTTATTTTATGTCTCAATTTGAATTATCTCACCCAAAGGGATTTGATTCTATAATTACCAAATGTAAAAGTTATTTTGAAATCTCACTTTCTCTTATGATTATTAACTATTTATCAAAACAATCACTTTATTTTAATCATTTTTCATCAGAAATTATATTCATATTAAATATAAATATTCTTTTATAATGGATATTATTATTTTTTAAACAATATACCATTTTTAGATATGGTTGTTACTTTGAAATTTATTTGATTAACTAGGGAAATATTGAAAAATCTATATCCTTTACTCAATAAATATATTTGATAAGGCATATTTTTTATGAACTAAATAAATTATTCAATATATAAGGAATGTTTTTGATCATTACAACATGGGTTGGGGAATGTTTAAATTAATCCCCTCAATGCATCAATAGTCTCATGAGAAGAATTAATTGGCCAAATCAGATAAGTTTCTACCTGATATGTTTTAAATCATCTTGTAAAAGGTCTTGATGGTAAAGGTACCATGTAATTGGGAAACATTGAATCCAATAAATAATAATTTCATTCATTTATATTCATTTTTTATTATTATACATGCTATTTTTTCTATGACATTATTTATGAATGCATTTCATTCTCATATTATTGATTAAATAACATTTGTTTTCAGTTATTTACCTTGCTATATTGATTATTCCTTATCTAGTTATTTAAATGGAATATGTGTTCAGTTATTTACCTTTCCATATTGATTATTAATTATTGATTCATGATAACTTCCACTATATTTAACACTTACAGATAATTAGAGCTCACCCTTATTTTGTTTCATTTCCCATGATTCCATAAAGTGTTCTAATAATGATACGCAAGGATATACTAGATGGAATAAATTTATTTTCAAAACAAATTATGTTATAATTTTTTTATCCATTTATAATACAATATTCTTTTGTGTATCTAGTTTACCAAGACTACTATACTTACTGGTACTTTGAGATTTTTATCTTTTATCTATGTCAATGTAATGATAGCAAGGCACCCCCCTTCAGGGTCACTATAGTTGGTATCAGATGAAGTTTAGTAGAGACCTTGAGAACTAGATTTAGGAAAACATATATTAGGTAATGTAACCCTATGATAGTATATGAGGGTAAGTATATAAGAACATTCTAATGTTTTTATAAGGTAGATATTATGGGGTTCTTCCTAGAAATACATACTTTTCTATATATTATAAGTGGATATGGTTCTATAATAGATGTACCAAAGGGTAATGACTCCAAAAAGGGTTCATCAGGCTTGATTCAAGCATAACCTAAGACACAAAAATAGGTCTTACTACACACCTAGTTTGAAACTACAAGGGTATATGTTTATGATAATTCAAATTTTCTTTATTAACCATTATATAGTATTTGAATAGATAATAACAATAAATTACCTAGGATAAACCCTAGAACAAGGAAGGACATATGTTGAAATAAAATAGATAAATTATTCATGTATTGAATTTCAAGATTTAAATTGTAGAAATATTTTACCAATGGTACTTGGGAGATAAGAATTATGAAACATCTAAGGATTTTGTTAAATTTTAAAAGAAAATATGTCTTAATTATCTTAATATTTATCATAAATAATTTTGTGGGTTTATGAGATTAAGGTTGATAATATGTTATAATTATAAAACACTTCTTTTTAGGTTTTATGTGATGAGAGTATACTAGGATTTAGGATATTTTTGAAGAAATTTATGGAAATATAATCCATTAGTTTAGTACATGTTTTATTGTAAAATTTATTTGAGGAATAATTAATTTACATTATATATACATAAGTTTAAATGTATTGATAAACTTTAGGGTTGATATAAAAATAATATTATTAGACTTTGTGAGAAAATATTTATATTAAAAACCTTAGATAAAATGATATTTAATGATTAAATTTCAAGGATGTCTATAATATTTTTTTGTAATTATATAAATATAGTTTATAAAAATTAAAACCTATATTCCAAGTGAAAACCCATTATATATGTCAAGTTTATGGGGTTTGAACTCACATATTAAAGATTATAAGGGTTTAACGCCAACCACTGACCTACACAATGTTCTAGTTAATATGTCATTGTTTTTAGTTAACAAATTTGAAAAATAAATATTAATGATGAATTATTTGTATTATATTTTAGGGTTAGATATTAATTTATTAACCATATTGGTTTTTGAAAATATTTAGAGACAGGAAAAAAGGATTTTCACACTTTTATGTATCTTATGATATATTGAAAGTGAATTTTAGTGCTTTGGGCATAAAAAATTCATTTTTTTGTATTAATTTTTTTGAGTTAATGGGATAAATTGGAAATTGATTAAATCATAACAAAAGGATGAAATCATTATTATGAAATAGAAACATATCAATTAAGTACTTATATTCTTAGATAGTAAAATAATTCCTCAACTTTAGAAAAGGGATCATAAAATAAAATGTTATCATATTACCATAATTTATAATGATATAAATTAACTTTTCAAACCTAATAGATTTATGGTTTTGAGGCCCAAAAATGTCCATTTATAATTCAATTACTTGTTATCAATTACTTCAATCACTCCCTATAATTATTTAAGTTTTTTCTCCATGTACATATCTTCACTTCCTAATAATATTCGCCTACTTAGAAACCTAGTTATACGTTATTTCATATGACCATTGTATTACCCATTATTTATTATTAAGAATTTATCTTATTAAATATTTTATGATTTGGTTTTTTCAATAATATAATTTCCAAATATCAATCCCTTTTTTAGGAAGATCATTTTCAAATTTTGGGGACACAATTTATTTGAGGTGGAGAGAATGTAACACCTTGAAATTTGAAAATATGAACATCATATTCAATTGAGTATTTGACACACAACACCAAGAATATATGGGAATATAATATCTCAAGACTTTATAATATATTTACTATTTTAAGAAAATAAAAACTATGATATTTCTTTCAATACACGCAACATTGAGTTAACTTCCGTTACACACAACAACAACTTTATTTGATAGCTTGTGTTACATGTAAGACCATTTTTTAAAAAATACTTTTAATATTATTATTTAAAATTTTAATTATATCATATCCAATAAATTAGTTTTTATAAATAAGATTAAATAAATCATGAAAATATGTGTTTTAAATAATTGTTTACTAGTAATTTAGAAATGAATATGAAAAACAATTGAATATAAAGGAATTTTTTTATAAAAAACTATTATTATCCACCAAAAGATTTATATCCTAAAAATGAAATTAATTAATATTATTGAATGATATTAATTAAATTTATATATTATATATTAAAAAAAATTACCTTCTTCCAATATATTTTAAAGTCATAAGATAAGAACAAATCCAATTTTACCCATTAAAATTTTGTATTTTTCTAAAGATAGTTTGGCTATCTTTTAATGGAGAACCTATTTTAAAACTAAATTTTGAAAATTTAATAAATTTTATTTTTCAAAATAAACTTCATTTTTTAAATCATAATTTCAAAATTATCTTAGTGTTAATTTTTTATATTTTTTTGATAAGTTTTATTTTTTGTAGAATTGTAAAAAATATTGAATTTTAATTGAAAACTGGATTTTCATCTTAATGATTTATAATGTAAAATTATATTTTTAATTTGTTTTAAAGTAAAAATAATTAAATTATTAATCTATTAATATAATTTAGTTAATTATAATAATGTTCATATTGATTTTAGATATAAAAACTTAGTAAAAGTTTGAACATTTTTATTTTAAAAACTCGCTTTCTCATCCCATCTATGGGATTAATTTTAAAATAATTTCTTCCAATTTTATGGTTTGAATTTAGAAAAATAGATTTAATTTTTATAATAAACATAATTTATAATTTATAATAAGTTTAGCTTAGTTTTTTACCAAAGTTATTAGTAAAAACAGTTAATGTTAATCACAATGATATAGGTTAAAATGAGTTTACTAGGTGGTTAATATTAAAAGATAAGGTTTAAAAATGACTCTATACTTGTAAAATACAAATTTTCTAGAAATATTTATACCATTAAACCTATATTTTCTAATTTTATGTGTCATTTGATCCTATTGTTAGGTAAAAACGTGGTAACACCTAACTTATTTTTCAAAATGCTAAGTGGGTCATCTACCCCACTTATAAAAAGCCACCACCTATCCCCCTTTTTCATACCTATAAAACCACTTTGGTTTAGAAGATATTTTACCAAATAAATCCCAAATATAACGACCCATACTTTACATACATTGTTAATACTTCAAAATTGAAGCACACTTATTACAACATATGACAAAACCGCAAAGGACCGTATAGGTATAGTGTCTTTAGAAACTGGGAAACATAAACAACTGGTTCATAAATCTTCTACAGTGTCTCCCATTTATTTCATCATATCTAGGGTCCCTTTTAGCATATTCTACTTAATATCCATCTTCCTGACCTGGGGAAAAGAAAACATAAAAGGGTGAGCTCAAATGCTCAGCAAGGGCAAATAAAGGAAATAAAAATCATATCATATCTTTTTGAAAATAAAAACCTGCAAAAGAGATCATAATATCTTATCATGGAATAATTCATAGAAGTGAAAATGAGATCCCCATAATCCTAACATAAAACTTGAAACTTTGTGGCATGCACACATAATCATGGAAAATCATTTCTTGTTAGTCATGACTCATTTCCAAGACTATCTTAGTGGACAAAGTCCCTTTCTGAACCGAGTTCACTCCTCGTTTCAGTCCTGTATCACTGAACCGAAATAACCTTCCGTTCCATCCATGTATATCTCATGAGATATAAAATCTTTACCCAATGCATTGGAGGGAGATATAGGTCCCACCCATCTTATAATGAATCCTTTCTTATGTGTGCCACATAATCATAAACCATACATCATAGCGTAACCCATGTAATAAAAATGGAATTCTTAAACAACATGACATCATAAAACAATTCATATAAGATAAAGGAATTCATAAAAATATTTCCATCACAACATAATCAAACCAATGTAATAATAGGGATAAAAACAGAACCCTTTTATTATCTTAGATGGAAAATAATTTTGATAAAATACTTGAAATCCATTCTTGAGGAAAATATCCTTTCTACTTCAAAAACATTTTCCTTTCTTAACATGTCTTACAATTTAAAACTAAAAGAAGTTGATTAAAAATAAACTTGAAAACTTATAAAGGAAGATTCTTGGAAATATGGTTTTAAAAATCCATTCATGCCGTATAAGTTAAAAAAAACATTCTTCGTACTTTTGTCGGAAAAGTCAAAAAGTACCCCGTACGACAAAAGATTCCTTTCATACATATTACTAAAAACTCACCGAAGGGTAAAAATGGATTTAAACAATTGTAGGTGGATGGAAATAATATTACATATTGATGAAACATGGATGTGGATGATAAAATACACCCCAGTGAATACTTACGAATAAACAATCTCGGATAAAAATGAGATTGTGATATTTCCCTTACCTTAGGTCCGATTTGCTTTGTTCGTGTCCGAAGCTCCTGTATAATGGTTTAAATAATGTTATTGACTTATTCCATAATCATACATATTGATATGATATCATATATGGTCATATTATTAGCTTCTTGTTAGTAATATTTCATTGTTACTTGTTACTCGGGTCTTTATAACTTTTTGTTCTTATGCGTGTTTTGTCGAATAAATTCTAATTCTTATCTTTAGGTTATAGATAATTCATTTAAAGAATGGTATTAGTGTAGTATATACCATATTCATTCATTCAATTCATTTATATAATCATTATGAAATGAAGATCATGTAGAACGAGTCGCATCACATCGTGGAGACGGTATTCCGTACGTACGCACGAGTGATGATATCATTCCTATGATCGTGGAATTGTATTGGAGTATATATATATTATTTCAGTATCAATATTACTTCATAATAATCATATATAGTTACTCATTACACCATTATACCCATCCTTGTAAGGTGATGGTGGAAAATAGATTACACCACGGCGTGGAGACGGTATTCCGTACGTACGCACGCGCGGTGATTTCATTTTTCCGTAGGATGGATAGAAGGTGAATTAGGGTTGTTTCATATTTATAATAACATATAAGTATGTAATTAATACTTATGTTATTACTTTATCATGAAACAACTAAAGAAGAAGAAGTTGAAGAAGAAAGAAATTGAAAAGATCGGTAATGGATATTACCTCTTCTTTGGAACGCCTCTTTGAATCCTCCACTTAAGGAACTAAGATTGGTCTTTGGAGAATACCAGGACCTCTAGGATTATTCTAGGGAAGTGGAGAGGAGAAAATGGCAGGGGTTGGCCGAGCTTGAGTGCTCAATTTGGTGTGAGGAGGAGGGGGAGGAGGTGCCCTTTTATAAGGGAGGAGAGGGGCACCTTAGGAATATCTCAAAATATTATTTTATATTAAAGTCAAAATCGGTTTATAATGGTTCCAAAGGGTCTTATTTAGAAGATAAAGTGGGGATGGGTCGAAATCCTATCAACCAATAGGATTTAGACAAGTTTAGGGTATTATTTTAACCTTATCAATTAGATTTAACTCTAAGTTAATTAATTTAACTTTTACCGTGTCTTTTTGTTTTCTTTCACTATATGGTTAATACACTTACTATAACATGCCAAACGAACCCCAAATTGTTTATTATTAATATATATATCCTTATCTAAGTCATTTTTCCGAACCTTAGATTTTTAGGAATAAAATAACAATTAATAATATAATATTTGATTTAAAAACTATTTTGTGTCAATTTTGACACTATTTGATATATGATTTTTGTGAAAGTCATAACAGAATTATATGTTCAAACCAAGTTGATTAAATCAACACTAATATATCATAGTAACCTATAAAATTAGTGGAATTCATAAAAAGTCTCAAATTACATTTATTTTGGTGTTTATAACATCAATTATGTCAATATTTCATTAATAAGATAATTACTGCATCATCATTGTGTCATAAATAAATTAAATTATTTAATGTCTAAAAATTACAAATAAAATACCATTATGTAGGAAATATTTTTAGCTTTCTAATGAATATTTATAGTCGAATTTATCTTATGTATAACCCCATATTAAAAATGATTTACTTATTAAACTTTGATTTTAACTATTTTAACCCTTCTTTAAATAAATTAATAATAAATGTCCTAATCTAATCCAAGTGGGCCTAAATGGTCATATTTTATTCCTAAGTTTGTTTTTGGTAGAATTACACTTGTCCAATAGAATTAGGACATGTGTTAGGGTAATATTGATATCATATTTACCCTTAGTTACCCTATTTACTATTAACCGCGGTAAAAATAGTAAAAAGTTACTATTCACCAAAAAATTATTTTTATCTCATTGAACCACATTTTACTTACTGATATCAACCGTGTCTGTCGGATTTTTGAAATTCCATTCACAGAAGCGGTAAAATTAAGTTTTATGCAAAATTCAGTTTTTAACCTACCACTTAGTGGTTTCACTATTCATCAAAAATTGAAAGTTTTCAGAAAAATACCAAAATTTCACCCTAGGCTAATTTTGATATTCTGAGTCCAAAAATTAAGTCCATTTTGAAAAATAAAATTTATAAAATTTCAAAAAGTGGTTATTACTATTCATAACGGCTAGTTTTAATAGCATATTGTTGTTTAGTGAAACTCGGTATTGCGTACGACGCAAGCTATCAAGGAAGGTCGCGATTGCGTGTAAAGCAAGCCAAGCAAGTGTTGTGTAGAAAAAGATCCCTTTGATGATTTATATAACATAAAAGTCTCGGGTGTTACATTCTACCCCCCTTAAAAAGAATTTCGCCCTCGAAATTCGTCACTTTGCAACAAACAGATGAGGATACTTCTCCCTCATCATATCCTCAAGCTCCCATGTAGCTTCTTCAAGTTGGTGGTTTCTCCATAAAACTTTCACCAAGCGAGTGGTCTTGTTTCGTAGGACTTTTTCGCTACGATCCAGAATCTCTATCGGCTGTTCTTCATAAGAAAGATCTTGCTCCAGCGGTACAACTTCTGAGCTGAGTACATGTGAAGGATCTGGTATGTACTTTCTCAGGAGAGATACATGGAACACATCGTGAACTTGAGAGAGATTCGGTGGAAGCGCCAATCAGTAAGCTACCTTCCCAACACGATCCAGTATTTCAAAAGGACCGATATATCTAGGGCTCAACTTCCCCTTCTTTCCAAATCTCATAACCCTCTTCCAGGGAGATATTCGTAAGAACACTTTATCGCCCACTTCAAACTCTAGGTCTTTTCTTCGGTTGTCGGCATAACTTTTCTATCGACTCTGAGCTGCTCTTATGTGTTGTTGAATAGATATAACCTTTTCTACCATTTCATCAACGAGATCAGGTCCTAATAGCTTTCTTTCTCCAACTTCATCCCAGCAAGTTGGAGTCCTGCATTTCTTTCCATAGAGAGCTTCATAAGGAGCCATCTGAATACTGGAGTGAAAGCTATTATTATAAGAAAATTCCACCAAAGGTAGGTGTTGATCCCAACCTCCTTTGAAATCCATAGAGCAAGCTCTCAACATATCTTCTAGGGTTTGAATTGTTCTCTCAGACTGACCGTCTGTCTGGGGATGATAAGCAGTGCTGAAACTCAACTCTGTATCCAGAGTATGCTGAAGACTTCGCCAGAACTTTGAGGTAAATCTCGGATCTCGATCAGATATAATAGAAAGTGGTACTCCATGCAATATTACCACTTCCTTTACATATATCCTGGCAAGCTGATCTAGAGAGAAATCCTCTCTAATAGGAATGAAGTGTGCAGACTTTGTAAGACGATCAACTATGACCCAGATAGAATTATTGCCTTTTAATGTTTTAGGAAGTCCTGTGACAAAGTCCATAGTGATGTTTTCCCATTTCCATTCGGGTATGGGTAATGGTTGTAACATCCCCTTAGACTTCTGTCTCTCAGCTTTAACTTGTTGACAAACCAAGCATCGAGAGACATATTCAGCAACATCTCTTTTCATGCCATCCCACCAGAAGTACTCTTTCAGGTCCCTATACATCTTCGTGCTTCCAGGATGAATAGAGAATGATGAACTATGAGCCTCATCCAGCAGCTCATTCTTTAATTCGGGGATGGGAGGAACGCAAACCCGATTCCTAAACTTTATTATCCCATCATAATCAAGGTTGAATTCAGGAACATTTCTCACCTTCTTTTGTAACTCGGCATCTTCTTGCTGTGCCTCTTTAATCTTCACATGTATAGATGGTTGAACATTCATTTGAGAAAGATAAGATTTTTCCCTTTCCATTATAATTCCAAGATCCATCCTTTGTAAATCCATAAATATTGGATCTTTTGTGATCCTCATCATGGATAAACTAGCATGGTCTTGTCGACTTAATGCATCTGCCACCTTTTTTGCTTTCCCAGGGTGGTAATGGATTGAGCAGTCATAATCCTTAATCAGCTCCAACCATCTTCTTTGACGCATATTCAACTCCTTTTGTGTGAAAATATACTTTAAACTTTTATGATTAGTATAAATATCACACCTTTCACCATAAAGGTAATGCCTCCAAATCTTTAATGCAAAGATTACCGCAGCCAACTCCAAATCATGTGTTGGGTAATTTTGCTCATGGATTTTCAACTGTCGTGAGGCATAAGCTATCACCATATCATTTTGCATAAGAACACACCCCAATCCCTTCTTGGATGCATCACTGTAGATCACAAACCTTTCTCCACTACAAGGCAGTGTGAGCACAGGTGCACTGGATAACCTTCTTTTCAACTCCTTGAAATTCTCTTCACATTCCTCTGTCCAGACAAACTTAACTCCTTTCCGAGTCAACTTGGTGATTGGATTAGATAATCGTGAAAAATCTTTTACAAAACATCGATAATATCCAGCCAAACCAAGAAAACTTCGGATCTCAGTTACTGTTGTTGGTCTTGACCATCTTTCGATAACCTCTGTTTTTGATGGATCCACAGATATCCCCTCTTTTGAGATTATATGACCCAAAAATGCAACTTTTTGAAGCCAAAATTCACACTTGGTAAATTTGGCATAAAGCTTCTCCTTTCTCAGGGTCTTCAATATAATTCTCAAGTGATCTTCATGCTCTTCCTTGCTCTTTGAATAGACAAGAATATCGTCTATAAAGACTACCACAAATTGATCAAGATAGTCTCTAAAGACTCTATTCATTAGATCCATGAAGATAGCAGGGGCATTAGTAAGACCAAATGGCATCACTATAAATTCATAGTGTCCATACCTTGTACGGAAAGCCGTCTTTGGTATATCCTCCCTTTTGACCCTTAATTGATGATACCCTGAACGAAGATCAATCTTGGAAAAGTATTGAGCTCCGCGTAGTTGGTCAAATAATTCATCAATGCGTGGGAGAGGATATTTGTTCTTGATAGTGATCTTGTTAAGCTCTCGATAATCAATGCAGAGTCTCATTGATCCATCTTTCTTCTTAACAAATAGAACAGGTGCTCCCCAAGGTGACGCACTAGGGCGTATGAATCCCTTATCAAGATTCTCTTGGAGTTGCTTCTTCAATTCCTACAACTCAATTGGGGCCATTCTATAAGGTGTCTTTGAAATAGGCAAAGCACCCGGTACGAGTTCTATTGAAAACTCAACTTCACGATTTGGTGGAAGACCCGGCAATTCCTCCAGAAAGACATCATCAAACTCCCGTACAATGGGCATATTCTTAATCGTGAGTTTCTCACCAACCATTTGAGATAAATAACCTTCATTTAGTGGAATCAATACCCATAAGATGGAAGAAATTTCCACTGGAAGGTTATGTTCATCCTTGCATTGATAAACGATCGTAGATTGATCTGGAATATGAAATGTGACTTCCCTTCTTTGGCAATTGATATGAGCTCCATGTAGAGAAATCCAATCCATGCCAAGAATCACATCAAATTCCACTAAAGGAAGGATCACAAGATTTGCAGGAAGCACTTTCCCACAAACTTCGATCGGAGAAGAATTATAAACTTTTGATGCGATTGATGTGCCATTAGGTGTTGTCACAGCTAACTCAACATCTAATTGTTGAGGTAATACGGTGATACCCTTAGAAAAGTCTTCAGAAATAAAAGAGTGGGTGGATCCAGAATCAAATAAAACATTTGCTACTTTAGAGTGGATGGTAAGTGTACCTTTCACCACATCGTTATCGTACTCCACATCGCTGATAGAAATTGCATGTGACTTTCCTTTGTCTTTAGCCTTAAGAGTTTGTTGACGTCGACCATCATCATCAACCCTTGGATTTGGGCATTGATTGGCATAATGCCCCATCTCCTTACACTTGAAACATTGAAGTGTAGTAGGTTCATTCTGTGTATCCCTTCCTTTGTTTGCATCATTAGACATCTTCTTCCCATTATCGCGGCATTCAAATGCCCGATGACCTTCCTTTCCACATTTAAAACATTTACTTGTCCCTTTAAGACAACTCCCTCCATGTTTCTTTCCACACTTTGAGCATAAGGGAAAGTTCATCTTCTTTTCCGTGTGCTCTTTAGATTTTTCTTTGAATTCCATATTCCTCTTCTTATCAAACCCATGTGACTGATGGGTTACTCCAATCTCCATCTCGACTTTGAGAGCACATCGAACGATTTCCTCGTAGCTATTGAAGTCCCTTATGGCTAACGCCCTTCGAAGACTTGGTTTTAAGCCACTAAAGAATCGATCGATCTTACTCTCAGGTTGGATAATAATACCAGAAGCGTACCTTGCAAGTCTGGTAAAATTTGCTTCATAGGTACCAACAGATTCATCATCCCTTTGCTTCAGTTCAAGAAACTCTTTCTCCATCTTTGTTCGGAGAATACGAGGGAAGTACTTATTGAAAAATAAGTTCTTGAACTCGTCCCATTCCATAGACTCAATTTCATCCCTTTTCCTCGTATTCTTAACAAGATTCCACCATTGATCCGCATCTCCTTCCAAACGATACACTGCTAGGATGACTTTATCATGCTCAGAACATTGAAGAACTGAAAATATCTTTTCAGTAGTACTAATCCATTGTTCAGCAACTAATGGATCAGTAGACCTGCTGAAAGAAGGTGGACGCTGCCTCATGAAGGATTCAACAGAATGTTGCTCCCTCCTTCGTTCGTTTGGAAATCCTGCATGATTCATAGCTTGAGAAAGTTGTGTGAGCATGGCTACAAGATTTTGCATTCCAGCTCCCATATCGTTTGGTTGCTCAGGGGGACAATCATTGCATTGCCCATCGCATTCCGCATTAACACGGTTCCTTCGGGTTCTAGCCATTGACTAAAACCAAGAAGAATAGTGTGAGCAACACTAATTATAATAGGAAACCACATAATTCAAGAATAAAATTTTCATGCTTAAGGTCGTATCCTAGGTTATTCAAGGCCATTTCTAAAACACTAAGATTGTGTTCTATGCTTAGACTTATCCTTAGGGTTCTTACTAAGGCTTTCACATCCTAGTTTCCAAAGGTTGGCTATACCTTTCCTCTGATACCAACTATAACGACCCATACTTTACATACATTGTTAATACTTCAAAATTGAAGCACACTTATTACAACATATGACAAAACCGCAAAGGACCGTATAGGTATAGTGTCTTTAGAAACTGGGAAACATAAACAACTGGTTCATAAATCTTCTACAGTGTCTCCCATTTATTTCATCATATCTAGGGTCCCTTTTAGCATATTCTACTTAATATCCATCTTCCTGACCTGGGGAAAAGAAAACATAAAAGGGTGAGCTCAAATGCTCAGCAAGGGCAAATAAAGGAAATAAAAATCATATCATATCTTTTTGAAAATCAAAACCTGCAAAAGAGATCATAATATCTTATCATGGAATAATTCATAGAAGTGAAAATGAGATCCCCATAATCATAACATAAAACATTAAACTTTGTGGCATGCACACATAATCATGGAAAATCATTTCTTTTTAGTCATGACTCATTGCCAAGACTATCTTAGTGGACAAAGTCCCTTTCTGAACCGAGTTCACTCCTCATTTCAGTCCTGTATCACTAAATCGAAATAACCTTCCGTTCCAGCCATGTCTATCTCATGAGATATAAAATCTTTACCCAATGCATTGGAGGGAGATATAGGTCCCACCCATCTTATAATGAATCCTTTCTTATGTGTGCCACATAATCATAAACCATACATCATAGCGTAACCCATGTAATAAAAATATAATTCTTAAACAACATGACATCATAAAACAATTCATATAAGATAAAGGAATTCATAAAAATATTTCCATTACAACATAATCAAACCAATTTAATAATAGGGATAAAAACAGAACCCTTTTATTATCTTAGATGGAAAATAATTTTGATAAAATACTTGAAATCCATTCTTGAGGAAAATATCCTTTCTACTTCAAAAACATTTTCCTTTCTTAACATGTCTTACAATTTAAAACTAAAAGAAGTTGATTAAAAATAAACTTGAAAACTTATAAAGGAAGATTCTTGGAAATATGGTTTTAAAAATCCATTCATGCCGTATAAGTTAAAAAAAACATTCTTCATACTTTTGTCGGAAAAGTCAAAAAGTACCTCGTACGACAAAAGATTCCTTTCATACATATTACTAAAAACTCACCGAAGGGTAAAAATGGATTTAAACAATTGTTGGTGGATGGAAATAATATTACATATTGATGAAACATGGATGTGGATGATAAAATACACCCCAGTGAATACTTACGAATAAACAATCTCGGATAAAAATGAGATTGTGATATTTCCCTTACCTTAGGTCCGATTTGCTTTGTTCGTGTCCAAAGCTCCTGTATAATGGTTTAAATAATGTTATTGACTTATTCCAGAATCATACATATTGATATTATATCATATATGGTCATATTATTAGCTTCTTGTTAGTAATATTTCATTGTTACTTGTTACTCGGGTCTTTATAACTTTTTGTTCTTATGCGTGTTTTGTCGAATAAATTCTTATTCTTATATTTAGGTTATAGATAATTCATTTCCAGAATGGTATTAGTGTAGTATATACCATATTCATTCATTCAATTCATTTATATAATCATTATGAAATGAAGATCATGTAGAACGAGTCGCATCACATCGTGGAGACGGTATTCCGTACGTACGCACGAGTGATGATATCGTTCCTATGATCGTGGAATTGTATTGGAGTATATATATATTATTTCAGTATCAATATTACTTCATAATAATTATATATAGTTACTCATTACACAATTATGCCCATCCTTGTAAGGTGATGGTGGAAAATAGATTACACCACGGCATGGAGACGGTATTCCGTACGTACGCACGCGCGGTGATTTCATTTTTCCGTAGGATGGATAGAAGGTGAATTAGGGTTGTTTCATATTTATAATAACATATCAGTATGTAATTAATACTGATGTTATTACTTTATCATGAAACAACTAAATAAGAATAAGTTGAAGAAGAAAGAAATTGAAAAGATCGGTAATGGATATTACCTCTTCTTTGGAACGCCTCTTTGAATCCTCCACTTAAGGAACTAAGATTGGTCTTTGGAGAAGACCATTACCTCTAGGATTATTCTAGGGAAGTGGAGAGGAGAAAATGGCAGGGGTTTGCCGAGCTTGAGTGCTCAATTTGGTGTGAGGAGGAGGGGGAGGAGGTGCCCTTTTATAAGGGAGGAGAGGGGCACCTTAGGAATATCTCAAAATATTATTTTATATTAAAGTCAAAATCGGTTTATAATGGTTCCAAAGGGTCTTATTTCTAAGATAAAGTGGGGATGGGTCGAAATCCTATCAAACAATAGGATTTAGACAAGTTTAGGGTATTATTTTAACCTTATCAATTAGATTTAACTCTAAGTTAATTAATTTAACTTTTACCGTGTCTTTTTGTTTTCTTTCACTATATGGTTAATACACTAACTATAACATGCCAAACGAACCCCAAATTGTTTATTATTAATATATATATCCTTATCTAAGTCATTTGGCTGAACCTTAGATTTTTAGGAATAAAATAACAATTAATAATATAATATTTTATTTAAAAACTATTTTGTGTCAATTTTGACACTATTTGATATATGATTTTTGTGAAAGTCATAACAGAATTATATGTTCGAACCAAGTTGATTAAATCAACACTAATATATCATAGTAACCTAGAAAATTAGTGTAATTCATAAAAAGTCTCAAATTACATTTATTTTGGTGTTTATAACATCAATTATGTCAATATTTCATTAATAAGATAATTACTGCATCATCATTGTGTCATAAATAAATTAAATTATTTAATGTCTAAAAATTACAAATAAAATACCATTATGTAGGAAATATTTTTAGCTTTCTAATTAATATTTATAGTCTAATTTATCTTATTTATAACCCCATATTAAAAATGATTTACTTATTAAACTTTGATTTTAACTATTTTAACCCTTCTTTAAATAAATTAATAATAAATGTCCTAATCTAATCCAAGTGGGCCTAAATGGTCATATTTTATTCCTAAGTTTGTTTTTGGTCGAATTAAACTTGTCCAATAGAATTAGGACATGTGTTATTGTAATATTGAATTCATATTTACCCTTAGTTGCCCTATTTACTATTAACCGCGGTAAAAATAGTAAAAAGTTACTATTCACCAAAAAATTATTTTTATCTCATTGAACCACATTTTACTTACTGATATCAACCGTGTCTGTCGGATTTTTGAAATTACATTCACAGAAGCGGTAAAATTAAGTTTTATGCAAAATTCAGTTTTTAACCTACCACTTAGTGGTTTCACTATTCATCAAAAATTGAAAGTTTTCAGAAAAATACCAAAATTTCACCCTAGGATAATTTTGATATTCTGAGTCCAAAAATGAAGTCCATTTTGAAAAATAAAATTTATAAAATTTCAAAAAGTGGGTATTACTATTCATAACGGCTAGTTTTAATAGCATATTGTTGTTTAGTGAAACTCGGTATTGCGTACGGCGCAAGCTATCGAGGAAGGTCGCGATTGCGTGTAAAGCAAGCCAAGCAAGTTTTGTGTAGAAAAAGATCCCTTTGATGATTTATATAACATAAAAGTCTCGGGTGTTACACCAAAATTATCTCACCTCATATTATAATCCTTAGTTTGGGAATAAATAAAACATTATAAGGTTTTATTTCAAACCTAACGAGGGTACCCAAAGAAGATGTAATTTTTTCCTAAAAGCATTATTATTTTATTTCCTCATCCACCTCATTTAATTATTATTATATCATGATAATATAATAACCTCAGTATCTTAAATATAATAAGATTTTTTATATTATGTGTGATACCTAAAACTTCACACACTTCCATAAAATTTTATAGGAAGTCATCATTTATGTGTACGACGGACTACCGCCTCGTGAACTGATGTCTTTCATTCTTCCATTACCACCTTTCAAGGTTGGGAATAATGATGAATTTTTAGTTTATATATGATATATATGATAATTATTATGTATTTATGCTTTTTGTATTATTATATAACACATACCTTCATACTTCCCATTTTTTGGAAATATGATAACGTCATTCGTTTGTACAGCGGACTACCATCTCGCGAAGCGATGTGATTCGTTCACATTTTACATGGAATGTATTAAGTATGGTTTTAATAAACATATGTGATATATATGAAATAATAATTATATTATAATTATAATATATATATATATATAATTTACTTTTATTTCTTTCAATATGATAAGAAAATGGAAACATTGTTCATGCATATGCACGGCCTACCGTCTCTATGAATGATTTATTTCATTTCCTATCACAAAATTATATATATTATTATAAATACTTATGTAATAAATATATATGATATTTATATCATGGTTTAAATTATGGATATTATGAAATCATGATCTAAGTAAGAGGAACAAAAAATAAAAAGTCAAAACATACTAAAAAACAAGACAATTAACACCCGAAACAATGAAAATAAGAAAAGATTATTAACAATTGGGTGATAAGATGTTATAAAAGGATAATATATGATATTATAAATATTAATATGGTTATTTTATATGTTAATAACATGATTAGTACCATTATATAAGATTCTAAATGTTGTTCAACCAAAAAGGAGCATAAGGAAAGGGATTTCATCTCAATTTACACTCCATTGAGACTTAATTGTTATTATGCACCGGTTAAATTTTATGTGGTGTATATTCTACCCATTTAACATGTAATATCATGAATAATTTATTATTCATGGTATTTTATGTTTCAATTTGAATTATCTCACCCAATAGGATTTGACTTGATAATTACCAAATGTAAAAGTTATTGTGCAATCTCACTTTGTCTTGTGATAGTTAACTCTCACTTGAAAAAATAACTTTATTGTAATACTTTTTCATTAGAAATTATATTTCTATTAAATATCCATATTCTTTTGTATTGGATATTATTATTTCTTAAACCATATACTATTTTTACATATGGTTTTTACTTTGAAAGTTATTTTATTAACTGGGTAAATATTGATAAATTTTTATCCTTTACTCAATATAGATATTTGATAAAGAACATTATTTATGAATTAAATCAATTATTTGATATATAGGAAACACTTTGGACTGGTACTACAAGGTTTGGGTACCATTTAAATTGTACCCCTCAATGCATCGGTAGTCTTGTGAGATGAATTAGATGGCCAAATCAGATGGGTTTCTACCCGATATGTTTTAAATTGTCCTATGAAAGGTGTTGATAGTAAAGGTAACATGTACCTAGGAAATGTGGAATCTAATAAATAATAATCGTCTTCATTAATATTTAGTTATTATTACTATACATGATATTTTTTTCTATGAAATTATCTACGGTTTCATTTCATTCTCAGTTTATTGATTAAATGGAATGATTTTTTAGTAATTTACCTTTTCATATTGATTATTCCTTATCTAGTTTTTTAAATGGAATTTGTGTTCAATTATTTACTTTGAAATATTTATTATTCATTATTAATTCATAATAGTTTCTATTATATTTAACCCTTAATAAGTATTTGAGATCACCATTATTTTTTTCCTTTCCCTAGGATTCCATGAAGAGTACTAATAAAGATACTCAAGGATATACTAAATGGAATAAAGTTATTTTTAAAAAATTATGTTGTAATCGGTGAATGCATTTGTAATAAAAGACTCATTTATGTATCTATTTTACCATTACTACTAAACTGATCAGTCTTTTGCGATCTTAATCTTGTATCTATGAAAATGTAATTATATTAAGGCACTAGCTTTGGAATTCTAGGGTTGGGGTTTCTACATTTATAGTATCAAAATAAAAGGCATCATATCAACATGAAATCCTAGAATACCAACAACACGAGAAGCAATAAATGAATAAGATCCACTCGTATAAAACAACGTTTGGAAAAGGTTGGAATTCAAATTAATCATACCTCTCACTATCGAATGTTCATATTGGTCATTTTTTATCATTCGATCATCTTCATACAATCGTTTACTCGCTGAACTTTGGTCTTTATTACCCTATTGATATCACATTGGTCGAGGAGTCATGGAATTTCTAATAATCACCACAGATTTCTCAGTTATCCTTATGAGAGTTATTGTGATTCACTCGTCTCATCAAAGAATACTACGTATATGAAACATGATATGTGTCCCTAGCACCCAAACACATAGCATTCCGATAATAGTGCTGAAGATGTCACATATGAATTTAATTGTGACATACTCTAGTTGGTGTTTTACAATCTCACTTTATGTGATCGAAAGAACCACATTGAAAACAACTGGGTTTACACTTTGGTTTATGATGAAGATTCACTAATCCAGTTGTTTGATTATAATTCATACTACCACCTTGTAAATAGGCTTCCCTCTTATGATTATTCCCAACATTAGGGTTCCCACTAGTTCCCATACGTATCAACATGCTTCCTCCAACCATATTTCCTAAGGTGTCCTTTTCTGTTACTATTCCTTTATTGAATATCTCTATATAATCCGATATACAAATAACATCAATCATTAAGATAATCTCTGGACACAACCTTGATTCAAAAATGTCTGCCTTCAAGGATACACTTCCTACAAATTTAGGTGCAAAGCGGATTAAATTCATTAATATATCCGCATACTCCATCACTGAGAGATTCTCATAATTCAAATTAAAGGAAATTTTTGTTCTAGAAATATTGAACGTGTGAGGATAGAATTTTTTATTGAAAAATTCTTATAAATACTCTCATTTTATCTCTATATTCTAGCAAGATATGAAAAATTAGATCAATATACTCTTAGGTATCTAGGTGGTTTAAAAGCACAAAAAATACCTTAGTCTTGCCACAATAATTTTTTGATCCAAAAAAAAATTCCATGTGTTATTAATAGGGTGGTAAAAAAGATCCAGTAATATACAATTAAGAAGAAGTATGGAAGTAAATTATCATAAAATTTTTGATACAACCAATCCCTAGTTATGTCATGTCCCTTTTCAAACTCCTAGTCTCAATAATCATCCAAATCTACTCTTGTATTGTTAACTTTTAGTGGGGATATAAGAATAGGAAAATAAAAATTCATTTTATTTCTTAGAATAATCTCTCAATACAAAAAATATGGTGGGAGAATGGGTTTTTGAGACCTTATCCATTTTAGCAATGCCCTCTTGGATAAAAAATTTTGGTGGATTTTGTTTCACCCAGACACCCTCTATGTGGGGATACTCAAATCCAAAAATTTCCCCCATTCATGTTTTTGAGTCTTGTCCTTGGGACCTCATCCCAACTTCCTATAGAGATTCCTTTGGGAATTATACACACTATTACTTTATAGGATCGGCTAGAGAATTGGTAACAACAGCACTATTCAAATTTGGAAATATCCTCATCTTTCAGACAACAATGATTTGATGGAAACCTCTTCATCAGCCCCTGGTTTTGAAGACACAACTCTTTATAGTCTCTTCAATGATTTGGGTGATGTTTAGTGCTTAGAGATGCTTGAGATATGTTTAATGATATATATAGAAAACTCATTCTGAGTATCCCCTATTTGAAGGATTCAAGGAAGGATAGTATTTTTTTGGTGCAATAAAAATTTAGGGGTTTATTCAGTTAGGTCACGATACACTTTGGAACACCTATTAAAGAACCTAAAGGGTGAGTTTCTCTATAAATTCCTTTGTATCATGGTGGTCCCTCCCAGGGTCTGATATTTATAGTGGAAGGTGTGGAGTGGAATCTTCCCCTCAATGAAATTACTCTCGCACCACCATATAGTTGATGATCCTTCAAGCTCATTTTGTATGACTACACAAGAATACCCCATTAATGAAACCATTCACCACCTAGGATCTAGGGTTGTTTGAAATTATTGGATTTCAAATTTATACCATTATAATTCCTTGGTTCCTGATCTCCCATCACTTCTTGTGATTTGGTCTTCCTCTCTTCCCATAGAGATGGTGGCTTCTCTTTGCAATATTGCATGGATCAATTGGGTGAGCATAAATGATCATATATTAATCATATTTGAAGACCAAACTCTATCTAGTTTGAGTGGTAAAGATTGTGGTTGGATTCATTGAATCGATAGGAAACCCAGAATATTTCCTTGAGTTCACATCCACTCGCATGCATGTGGACCCCCCCCCCCCCACATGATGTCATGAACATCAATGTGGATGCTTCTCTCCCTGGAAATGAAATTATTAGTATTAGAGTGTTGTTTCTTGATTCTTTTTAGAAAATTATTGTAGATATTCAAGATTAAACAATGCCTTTTTGGATCCTCCAATAGCTTAAACTCTTGCAATTTACATCAGAATTGTCTTTTCTATGGAGAGATACTAGAAATTCATTATTATTAAATCGTACTATCTCATTGTTATTAATGAAATTCACATTATAGATAGAGGCCTTTGATCATTTATCCCAATGGTTTTAAATATTTTTTCACTACTTCATAACTTCACAGCTTGCCCTTTCTCCTTTATTAAATTATATGGGAAAAAATCAGCTCATTTGATGGTGACCTAGGGTCTTTATAGCGTTTATCACACTTGGATGAATGATTTTTCTTCTTATATTTTATCTCTTTTACTTATGGATCTTTGATCCTTTAATTGAATTCTTCCTTGTTTGTAAAAAAACATTAAATTTTTTTAGGATTTAAATAAATTAATATATTTTGAATATAATAAATAATAATAATAAATTTATAATTTATATAAATTATATTTCTTTTTATTAAAGAATCCTCAAAAAATATTTTTTATTTATTATATAAAAAATTATGTGGATTTTTTATAATTTCCATGAGTGATAAAACACAAAAGAGAGAGGGAGAGAAGGTGAGAGGTATTTTTTATAATTTTAAAAAGAAATACTAGCGTGAATGTTTTCTAAATGGCTTTACCCACAAATCCTATAATATGAATGAAGAGTGCATCTTATAAGATATTTGGTCACTTCTTCATAACTTTACATCATTATCTTTCTCCTTTATTAAAATAGAGGGGGATAAAGCAGCTCATTTCTTAGTGACTTGAGGTCTTTCTAGTGTTTCTCACACTTGGATGAATTATTTTCTTTATTGGATGATATTTATTGTACTTTAGGATATCTGATCCTTTAATTAAATTCATCCTCAATTTTCAAAAGAAAAGTTTAAAAAATGGTGTATTTAAGATTTAAATAAATTGATAAATTTTGAATATAATAAATAATAATAATAAATTTATAATTTGTGTAAATGATATTTAATTTTATTAAAGCGTCCTTAAAAAAATTGTTTCTTATATAAAAATTTTTGTAGATTTTTTATATTTTCATGATTGAGAAAGCACATAAGAGAGAAGAAGATAAGGTGAGAGATATTTTTTTATAATTTAAAAAAATGAGAATGTTTCCTAATTCCACTTCTATAAATATGATGGAAGCACGCATTCTGAACACTTATGATAATTATACCACACTTGATGGGAGAGTTGATTTTCTCAAAGGATTTTGATTTCGTAGATTTTAATACATACATAGAGGTAGAAGGTGTATTTTAAGGTTCACCCACATGCCTCGGCATCGATATCTGGGCATACCCCATCGCAGATCATCATCATCAGATAGTGGGCATCAAGTTATACTACCTCTAGCTCTAGTAATGGTACAATGTAGCACCCAATTTGGCAGGATAGAAAACTATCTCCCTCCTTCTCACCCAATAGTACATTGGTATCCCCATAATACGGGGTTGATTTTATAGCCATCGCATTCTCAAGGATTGCACCACTGCTAGGAAGTCATTCTATGGCATGGTATATGAACTAGATCCAAACCTAGACCCTACTTTCATACATGTCATCATGTGGTGAGTGTTTATTGGGTCTTAAAACACTGATTTTTGGACCACCAATCTTCTCATGGACATCATGCTGATAATGGATCACTTGTGGTGAGTGGTGGTTGGTGTGAGGGAGGAATCATCGTTAGAGGTAGTGGTGCAAGAAACGGTGGTGGAGGGAGGGTTGGAGTTATGTGCAGTGTGTCTGGATGAGATGGTAGAAGGTTATATGGTGGTGGTCATGCCCTAATCCCACACTTTCTATTACGACTAAATATACAAGTGGCTCAACACCTAGTGCAGTTTCCCCATATATCACTTCAGGGTGCCCCCAAATCATTTTGGGGTTTCTTGAGTGGATTAAGAAGGATACCATATTGGGAAAATGATGATTCAAAACCAAAATAGATAGTTAATTCCAATTTTTGATCAAATAATCAGAAAATGTAAATATATGATCAAAAAGATTATAAATCTTCAAATTAAATGAGATGTTACTTTGGTCTAAAAATAACTTGGTCCTTAACTAGAATTAAGGAGATTTTTTAGTCCCTAAATTTCATTTCCCCTACAATAATTAAGTGGTCTTATGGATAGTTTGATTTATTTTTTTGTTATTCAATGATCTCATATAAAAGGAATGTAAAGGAAAGAAAATAAAATAAAATTGGGGGTTTATTTCATAAAGAACAAAGAAAGAAAATAATTTTCCCTCCACTAATAGATTATAATTTATAATATTTCCATAAATATGATTTATATAATACAAAATATGTATTTTTAAATTCACTACTTGGAAAATGGGATTTTTTGGAGGGTGAAATCAGGAAAATTCTAAATAAAGGTTTCTATTGACCCTATTAGGAACTTCAAAATTGAGGTCATGGGGTCTTTTTAACTCCCCACCTCGTTGTTGTCCACCGTCGATCACCCTCGCTACACCGCACTACCTCCCCTAATCATCGTTTTCATCTGTCATAGAGCCCCTTGACTATGCCTTGATGCCTCCCCTGGCCATCAAGGTCCCATCCCACCCCCTCTTATCCTTATTGTCAAGACCCTCTCCCTCACCTCCTCACTAGGTCTCACCATCTCCCCCATCTGTTAGGACTCCATCCAACCCTTGTCCTCTCCTCACCATCGATCCCCCATCACACCACCCTCCTTTACCCACCATCAATCCCCCTCCTACCATTGAGCCCCCTATTTTCCCCTAGAGTTGATTCCATATCCACTTGAGGGTATATGTTTCTCACCACTCAAACACCATCGGTAATTTTTAACCCAATTAGTTTAGTTTCCTTATAATGCTACATATTCCATTTTTCTATCTACATCAGATTTAAATTTTTTACTTAAAATTTCATATACCTCCCTCCTTCATATGAATTTATTTGTCTTGATTACGTTATTGAATATAGATAAATTTATTCCCATTCAAATCAATTTTATGCATTAAATTCATTTTACTTTTTTTGTGTTAATCTTGATATGTTTCTCTTATTATTGAATCATTTATGTTCTATAAACCCTCTTTCTCATTTTTTTTGTATTGTTATTCAGATAATTTCTAGTTCCAACAAATAATTATTTAGAGAATCTCAATTTGAATCCCTTATATTAGAAAATCACTACATATGTGTTTCAGGTACCAATTTTATTTCATCTTCATCACTACATTATCTATTAACCAATGAAATTGGTTTTGATATACTAATTTGGAATCGTATATAGATATTTATGGGCTTCATGTTTCCAAGTTATCTTATTTGGATGCATAACTTTCATAGGGACTTAGCTTTATTTATTCACTAGTGATTTTTTTTTTATATTTTATGGTTGTATATTTGTAAATCATGGCTTGTGTCATGTTGAAATTCATAATGGTGTTCCTTTTATTTTGATATTTTTCATTTAATTTTTTAATTGTAAATAATTTAGATTAATTGGCTTCCTTCAGTTCTTGATACTTCCCTGTAATTTTGTTTCCAACGGGATTTGAAACATGCTTGTAAGTGTTTATCTACAATATAGATAACTATAAGATACCATAAAAGCTTCAATGATTTTCACTGCCAATGAACTACTAGAATTGAACTATTTTCTAAAGTGTCTTTGAGTTTGTGGAAATAGAAGTTAAATATTTTTGTTTTCAAAAGATAGCTCTCAATCTCAATTTAAAGATTTGGTTTTAATTTTTCTTTTTCTTTTTTCTTTTTTGTGAAAATTTTTATAAAATTGGAGCCTAATTTTTTAAATAGATTCACAATTGTTTTGAATTTTTTATCTTGAAGTTGTTAACTCTACATGTATTTCTCCCTTGTGATCATATATTTTTCATGTTTATTTTCCATAACTTATTTTCTCATATTCATGTGTATCGTCATTTTTTTATTTTCTATCTCTTTTATATAAACTCTTTTTCCCATTTCCTTTTCTTTTATAGTTTTTTCATACCCACATCCCTTCAGTATTTCTTTGAATGCTCTAATTGTAAAAAAGACTACTCTGATGAAGGATTTATTTAAAATATGATCCATATTTATTATATTCTTGTACAATAAATATTGATTTTTAATCACTCTAATATTATCCTTAAGAAGAAACTCTCTTGTCTTTTCAAAAGTCCCCTCAAATTCATCTATTGTAATATATTTTTTTTTTAAATATTCTAATGGTTTTCATATATATGAAAAATATTTGTCTTGTATATGATGATTTTATATAAAAAATCACAATTCAATACAGGATCATTAGTCATATGTATCAAATAGGTCACTTTTCATTAATATTCCATCATTTATTAGAGTCAAGCTCACTCATGTACAAATTTTTTCTTTTAGATGCAATCTTTGATATGTTTTTTATGAATAAGTGATATTATAGGAAATGAATGATGTAAATTTCATAGTTTTTAGTGATTCTAAAAGTCACATAGGTATTTTTTGGATAATGAATATACTCTATAAATATTTTTTCTTTTTTACACAATATCTTCTTATTTTAAACATTACTATCATTTTTTCTAGAAAGTTGATGACTGATAGATGTTCAAATGGGGTTCATTCATGTTATAGTATGATCTTTATATAAAATTTAAGTAGTTTTTTATGAATCAATTTGAGTATTAAAGAGCCAAATGTTGTTTTTCTATCATTTTGGAATTCTAATAAAGTATTTTTATGGATCTAAGTGTTATAGTTGGTGGAAAATAGAAGAATAAGATCAAAACCATTCCATTAAATTTGTATTGAATATTTTCGAGGAAATATATAAGGAACTGTTTAGGTATAAAATAGAAATAAAAACTCAACAAGTTTATAATTTTTATAATGGTATAGTTTTTAAAAAAAATCTTTCAACCTTCAATACATTTAATATATTATATACATATTTATATTTGATTCTTACCTCTCTTTTTATTTTTGATTTAACGTATTCTATATTAATCATTTTTTTTATTTGAAACTCATAAATCTAACTTACTTTACAAATGAAATATATTACTATAAATATATTATGTAGTATTAATCATGTTAATTTCAAACCCTAATTGATTTAACTCTTGTGTTGTGTAGTATTTTTATTTCTATACAAACCCTATTCATCTCCAATCATTCCTCTAGGTATATCAATGAAGTAGTTTCTCTATCGCCAATTGATGTTATCTATATTCTCTTAATCTTCATGCCAATAACCTTGGTGATTCAGTATCTCTAATTGAGGCAACCCATTTCACAATATTCCAAAGCTGATGCCATATCCACTCAAGGCCATATATTTCTCACTAGTCAAAATACTATGGTAATTTTTCACCTAATTAGGGTAGTTTTCTTACAATTTTCTATATTCCATTTTTTCTCTACATTTTAATTCACTTAACTTTTCTTGAAATTTCATACAACTCTATCTTTCCTATGAATTTATCTAGTTTGATTACATCATCAAATATAGATAAATTGATTCCCATCTAAATCAACTTTATTTGTGGAGTGATATTTATATGAGGTCAAATTCATTCTACGTTTTACTTCACGTTAACCCAGATAAGTTGTTATCCTTATTAAATCATGTATGTTTTATGAACCCTTTATCATTCAATTTGTATATTATTTTCCATATAATTTCTAATTTTAGTAATGAATTCTTTATGAATCATAATCCAGAGACCACATATTAGGTAATCACTGCATCTACATTTTAGGTACTGGTTTTTTCATCTTTATCTCAAGATTCTTTGTTAACTAATGGGAGTGGGTTGGATATTATAAATTAAAATCACATAAAGATCTTTTTTTATTCATGTTTCCAGGTTATATTATTCTAATGTATAACATTAATGGAATCGTAGAATTATTTATTCAATGGTTCTTAGTTTTTTTATATTTATTGATTGTTTATTTGTATAGCATGTCTATTGTTGTGTTGAAAATTCATGATAGAGTTCCTTTTATTTGAAATTTTAAATTTTAATTTTGAAATAACAATAGCATAGATTATTTGGTTTCCTACATGTTTTGATACTTCTCCATAATTTTTTTTCATACAAGAGTTACAACTTTCATGAAAGTGTTGATATTCAATATTCATGGCTCTAAGAGACCATGAAAAACATGAATGGTAGTTGTATATCATATGGATCCTAGGTTCCATCACATCTTTATCCCATTAGAACTTATACAGAGGAGGTTTATAAATTCCCTTGTATTCTATTATGAGTAGTAGGGATTAATCCCCCACAAAGTTGATTCCTTAAGAGGCCTTAGAAGATGTGGTGTCATACTAGCACTAACAACAGAAATCTCACAGTGGATAAGATCCCCTTATTATAATTATTAGCCATTTTGTTATCCTTTACTCAGAAAACATTGATAAAAATTATCCTTGTCCTAAGGAGGGAGTGGACATCCATATTTTTCTAACTAATACAACCATAGAAGAGTAAACTAGGAAGTATCCCACCACCAAAAATCCTGAACATTAGAGGGCTTCTCAACTAGTATGTGAGTTGATCGATCTCATCCCTTCTCTTCTGGTAATATTTCTAATAACATGATTCCCACACTAGGTGAAAAAAACCATTCCTTCCCTACAAGGAACTACTGTAATATACCTTCTTTCCCCTTCCCCCATAGATTCATCCCCTTTCATCCTCCCTACAGTACAAGGAGTCTTCTTCTTTTGAATAGGATTGAGACCCCATCCACCCCTAGGTGCATTGAGTCAAATCTTATGGCCACTATCACTGTCATTAGTAGTCAGGGAGTTCCTCCCCATAATAAAGAACCATACTGAAGTGGTACCCACTATGATACCATTTGACATAGAGGTTATCCTTGTTTCAGAGTATTCCATCACCCTAATGGTTATCCCTAGGGTTGAGGGACTACCAACTGTTTTGGAGGTCTTCCATGAGACTCTAACAATAATTCCCATGTAAAGGATCTGCATGACTCTTAAAATCACATTCATGGGGAAATACCATGTATACATCATTTTAAGAATAGAGGTACCAATGAAAAGTTACTAATAATATTTAAGAATGAGATACCTCTAATGTTCTTGAAGAGATAAATTATCAACTCTACTTTCAGTGCCACGGGCATGCTCCAGTTGATTGAGGATGAAAATTCTTGAGGCCAATGTACACAAGTTCCCAAAGTTTCTTTAAAAAATACATTTATTTTGTAGATTCCATGGATTATTTATAGAGTAATTCCATGCACCCACCCATATAATTTTCATCATACCATATCTCCACTTATACATTAGAGGTATGAGATATGTTAGGATCCGAACAAGAGATCTTGTTTAAGGAGAAACAACTAGTTGATCCAAATAAAACTAAAAATCCCCCTCAACATGAATATAAATATTCCCCCAACTACATGAGATTTGTTTTTAAACTTGATCCAAATCAATAAAAAATATATTTTTGGTAGCGATGTAGTGTCTTAACTGATAGGAATTTTACTCATAGATGTGTAGGCAGTGAGGTCTTCAAAACTCTATCCTAAATATTTCCACTAATTCTATAGTTATGAATAAGATTTATCCTTAGAGTAAGATTAAGAGGAAAAATAATTCTCATGGGATTCCATAGCCACTAGACAAATTCTTATTTAGTTATTTCTACATGCACGTATATATTTTTCTATCTCATAACTTCTTAATGAAAATAATGCAGCACACCACTAGATGATTCTTTTGAATATGTTTAACTACCATCATGTGAATCAGCTGACCTATCCATGAGGCATTGAGAACCTTCAAACCCTTGGAAAATAGTATAATAATATTCATCTTACAGCCTTTTTAGTGGAATATAATCCTTACTCTAGTAGATATCACTAGAGATTCTGGTTAGTGTCCACTGAATGTCTCTCAGTGTAACACTAAATTGTTGAAGTGGTATCTACCCAATTAAAAATAAGATGTTCGGGGAAATATGCCACACTATAGTTCTATTCCCTCTTATAGTAATGTGTGATTTCTCAATTCTCTCCACCCTTTGATGGAAATGACTCTCCACCACTAAAAACTGCTATAATGAATGTCATCAGAGTCAACCCTCCCCCTCCCCCCGAAAATTAGGAGAGTTACATTAGTGATGAGGCATGTGAGGAGGATCTTTCCCAAGAGGATCAAAAGTGTCAAGTAAACTTTCCTACATGTTTCTAAACTAGTCAACTAGTATGGTGTCATAAAACTACAAAACATGCATTTAATGATCAGATCTATAGCAAACAACCTCAGAATGATATGAAATCCTAAGAAAACTTCCTTATTATTATTTATGACATGTGTGAGTAGAAGATATATCAATCATATGAGTGGTCTTCTTTGAATGATCAAATATGTGGTTTTTACAGGATTGAATCCCTTTAAAACGGTGTGTATGGGGGTCAAAACCAATCGAATGGCACCCAAATTCCATGAAATCGGATATAAACAACTATAGAATGAATTTTGAAATGGTTGAATAGACAAAATGTCAATCCGAGCTGACATTTTCCCAGGAGGATCGAAAACACACTTTTAGTATCATAAAACACCAAAACGCATGTTTAATGGTCATATCCATATATTACAACATCTTAATGACTTAAAATCATAGAGAAAATGTCGTATTATTATTTTTGACATGTACAAGGAGACATCATGTCAATCAAACATGTGGTCTACTCAGAACAACCGAATATGTGGTTTTTAAAAGTTTGATTCCCTTTAAAAACACGCGAGGGGTAAAAACCAAATGAACAACATCTGAATGATATGAAATCGGATGAAAACAACCATAGAGTAAATTTTTAAATGTTTGAGTAGATGGTACATAAATCGGAGGTTTGGTTTACCCAAGATGATGGAAAACCTCACTTTTAATGTCATAAAACACCAAAATGTGTGTTTAATGGTCTTATCTATAAAAAACCTTTGAATGACTTTAAATCATAATAAAACTATATTATTATTATTATTGATGTTTAAAAGTAGACAGAATGTTAATCAGATGTGTAGTCTACCTGAAACGACTGAATATATTATTTTTAAAGGTTTGATGCCATTTAAAAAGGTGCATCTATGGGTCAAAAACAAATTGAATGACATATGAATGTCATGTGCTCATATTTAAAAAAATTTAGAGTGAATTTTTAAATAGTTGAGTATATGGAACATCAATTGGAACTATCATTTGTCTGAGAGGATCGAAAATGCACTTTTAGTGTCATAAAACACCAAAACTCATTTTTAACGGTCATATCCATAGAAAACAACCATAGAATGACTTTAAATAACAAAGAAAACTTATTATTACTATTTTTATGTTTATAAGAATATGGTGCATCAATAATATGTGTGTTCATCCCAAAATGAGTAAATATGTAGTTTTTAAAGGTTTGACACCCTTTAAAAACACATGGGGGGGTTAAAACCAACCAAACGACCTCCAAATGCTGTGAAATCAAAATAAATAAACTTTAGAGTGAATTTTGAAATGGTCGAGAAGATTTCACATCAATTTTAGGTGTCGTTTTCCCAGTATGATAGAAAATTCATTTTTAGTGTCATAAAAACCAAAATGTGTGTTCAATAGTCATATCTATATCAAATGCCCCCAAAATGACTTGAAATCATAGGAAAACTATATTATTATTATTATTATTATTTACATGTAAAAGAAGATGAAATATCAATTAAACAAGTAGACTTCCCTAAATGACCAAATATACAGTTTTAAAGGATTGATTCCCTTTAAAAAGGTGTGTTTGGGGGTCAAAATCAACTGAATGACATCCAAATGTCATGAAATAAGAAGAAAACAACCATAGAGTGAATTTTGAAATGGTTTAGTAGACAAAAATTTAGTTGGCATTTATCCAGGAGGAACGAAAACACACTTTTAGTGTCATAAAACACCAAAATGTGTGTTCAATAGTTAAATCCATAGAAAATGACCTCAGAATGACTTGGAATCATAGGAAAAATATATTATTATTATTTATGATGTATAAGAGGATACAAAACGTCAATCGAGCATGTAATCTTCCTGGAACAACTAAATATGCGGTTTTTAAAGGTTTTTTTAACATTAAAAATACACAGGGGTTCAAAAACAACCGAAAGGCTTTTGAATGCCATGAAATCAGATGAAAATAACTATATAGTGAATTATGAAATGGTCAAGTAGATGGTATGTCAATCGAATGTTCTGTTTTTTCAAGATGATGGAAAGTGGACTTTTAGTGTCATTAAACACTAAAATATGCAATTAATAGTCAAATATATATCAAAAAACCTCAAAATGACTTTAAATCATAGGAAAATCATCTATTATTATTCTTGACATTTATGAGAAAATGAAAGGTTAATCAGACAAGAATTCTTCCTTGAACAACTGAATATGTGGTTTTTAAAGATTTGACACCCTTTAAAAAGGTGTGTATGGGGGTCAAAACCAACCAAACAACATCAAAATGTCATGAAATAACACAACAAAAACTGTATAGTGAATTATGAAATGGTAGAGTAGACATAATATCAATACAAGATAGCATTTTTCTAGGAGGACTGAAAATGTACTTTAGTGTCATAAAATAAAAAACCACACATTTAACGATTAGATCCATAGAAAATGACCTTTTAAGGACTTGAAATCATAGTAAAACTATGTTATTATTATTTTTGATGTGTTTGAGGAGAAACCATGTCAATCAGACCTGCAATCTTCCTAGAATGATCGAATATGTGGTTTTTAAAGGTTTGATTCCCTTTCAAAACATGTGGGGTGGGGGGTTAAAACCAACCAAATGACCTCTGAATTCCATGAAATAAAACGAAAAAAAATAAAAATTGTATTTTTAAACTGTTAAGTAGATGATACATCAATCATAGGTTTTTTTTTCTAAGATGACAGAAAATACACTTTTAGTGTCAAAAAACACCAAAATGTGCATTTAACTGTCTGATATATATCGAAAAACCTCAGAATGACATGAATTCATAGTAAAACTATCTTATTATTATTATTAATGTGTATGAGTGGATTAAACATCAATTTTATGAGTGTTCTATCTAGAGTGACTGAATATGCTATTTTTAAAGGTTTGAAACCCTTTAAAAAGGTGTTTTATGGGGTAGAAACCAACTAAAAAACATTAGAATTCCATGAATCAAAAGAAAATAACCATATAGTGATTTTTGAAATATTTGAGCAGATGAAAGTCAATCCAATTTGGCATTTGTCTGGGAGGACTGAAAATGTACTTTTAGTGTCATAAAACCCCAAAACATGCATTTAATTGTCAGGTCAATAGAAAAAGACCCCATAATGACTTAAAATCATAGTAAAACCATATTATTATTATGTTTGATATTTACAAGGATAAATAATGTCAATCGAATGTGTGTTATTTCCGAAATGACCAAATATACGATTTTTAAAGGTTTTATGCCCTTTAAAAACACAGGGGGGTCAAAACCAATAGAACGACCTCTGAATGCTATGAAATCAGACCAAAACAACCATAGATTGAATTTTGAAATGGTTGAGTAGATGTTATGTCCATAGAAGGTTTCATTTTCCTAGGATGATGTAAAAGGCACTTTTAGTGTCATAAAACACCAAAACATGCAATTAACTATTAGATCTATATCAAATAACCTCATAATGAGATGAGTGGTCTACCCAGAATGACTGAATATGTAGTTTTTAAATGTTTGAATCCCTTTAAAAAGGTGTGTTTGGGGGTCAAAACCAACTAAAAGGCATCTAAATTCTATGAAATCATATGAAAACAACCAAAGAGTTATTTTTGAAATGTTCAAGTATAAAAAATGTGAATCTAAGATAGTGTTTGTCTGGGAGGATCAAAAACACACTTTTAGTGTCATAAAACACTAAAAAGCATGTTTAATTGTCTGATCCATATCAGATGACATTATAATGACTTGAAATCATTGAGAAACTATTTTATTATTATCATTGATTTGTATGAGGATAAAAAACATCAATCAGACATGTGGTATGCCTGGAATTACCAAATATGTAATTTTTAATGGTTTGTCACCCTTTAAAAACATGTGGGGGTCAAAACTAAAAAATGACCCATGAATTCCATGAAATCATAATAAAAAACTATAGTGTGAATTATGAAATGGTTAAGTAGACGGATCATCAATCGGAGGTTTTGTTTGTCTAGGATGATATAAAATGAACTTTTAGTGACAAAAAGCACTAAAACATGCATTTAATGGCTAGATCTATATAAAAAGACCACGTAATGACATGTAATAATAGGAAAACTATCTTATTATTATTGATGAAATGTATGAGAATATGACATGTCAATCAGATGAGCAGTCTTCTCAGAACAACCAAATATTCTATTTTTAAAGGTTATATTCCCATTAAAAAGGTGTGTTCAGGTGTCAAAATCAACTGAATGAAATATGAATGTCATGAAATCAGAGAGATAAAAACCTTAGAGTGAATTTTGAAGTGGTTGAGAATAAATAATGTCAATTTTAGTTGGCGTTTGTCATAGAGAACCGAAAAACACACTTTTAGTGTCATAAAACACCAAAACACGCGTTTTACAGTTAGATCTATAAAAAACAACCTCAGAATGACTTAAAATTATAGGAAAACTATCTTATTATTATTTTTTACATGTATTATGATATTACATATCAATCATATGGGAGGTCTACCCAAAACAACCGAATATACAATTTTTAAAGTTTTAACGCCCTCTAAAAACACATGGGGTCAAAACCAACTGAAAAAACTCTGAATGTCAAGAAATCAAAAAAAAATAGTGTGAATTGAAAAATGGTCAGGTAGAAGATATGTCAATTGGAGGTGTCTTTTTTTTCAGGATGATGGAAAACACACTTTTAGTATCATAAAACACCAAAACGTGCATTTAACAGTCAGATATATATAAAAACACCTTGTAATGACTTAAAATCATAGTAAAACTATATTATTATTATTTTTGTGTATTATTTGACAACATATCAATCGGGCAAGCAGTATGCCCGGAACGACCAAATATACAGTTTTTAAAGGTTTGACACCCTTTAAAAAGGTGTTCCCTGAGGTCAAAACCAACTGAACGGTATTTGAATTCCATGAAATCAGACTAAAAAAACTATAGAGTAAATTTTTGAAATGCTCGAACAAACAAAATGTCAATTCAAACAAAATTTTTTCTGGGAGGATCAAAAATGCACTTTTAGTTCATAAAACACCAAAACGTGTTTTTAACAGTAAAATCCATAGAAATGACCTCTTAATGACTTTAAATCATAGTAAAACCATCTTATTATTATTTTTAATGTGTATGAGGAGACAAAACATCAATTAGATGTGTGGTTTTCTCGGAACGACCGAATATGCAATTTTTAATGGTTTAATGCCCTTTAAAAATACATGAGGGGTCAAAAACAACTGAACAACCTTTGAATGCCATGGAATCAAACAAAAATAACTGTATAGTAAATTTTGAGATGGTTGAGTAGATAGTATTTCAATCATAGGTTTTGCTTTCCTAAGATGATGGAAAATGCACTTTTAGTGTCATAAAACAGCAAAATGTGCATTTAATGGTCAGATATATATCAAACGACCTTAGAATGACTTAAAATCATAAGAAATAATATTATTATTATGCATCACATGTATTATTAGACAACACATCAATTGGATGAGTGGTTTTCCAAGAATGACCAGATAAGAAGTTTTGAAAGGTTTGATGCCCTTTAAAAAGGTTCTTCCGAGGATCAAAACCAACCAAACAACTTCTGAATGCCATGAAATCAGACGATAAAAACCATAGAATTAATTTTAAAATGTTTAAGAAAAAAATTCAATATGAGATGGAGTTTGTTTAGGAGGACCAAAAATTCACTTTTAGTGTTATAAAACACCAAAATGCTCATTTAATGATCAAATCCATAGAATATGACCTTTAAATGACTTGAAATCATAGGAAATCCATATTATTATTATTTTTGACATGTAAGTGGAAACAAAATGTCAATATGACATGCGATCTTCTTGGAACGACCGAATATGTAGTTTTTAAAGCTTTGGCGCCCTTTAAAAACACACGGGGGGTCAAAACAATTGAATGATCTATGAATTCCATGAAATCAGAAATCAAAAACTATAGATTGAATTTTGAAATGGTCAAGTATAAGATACATCAATCGAATGTGTTTTTTGTCTGGGATGACGGAAAATAGATTTATAGTGTCATAAAACACCAAAACATGTGTTTAACGATAATATATATAGAAAAAGACCTTTGTAATGACTTTAAATCACATGAAAACCATCTTATTATTATTCTTGATGTGTATGAGTAAAATACATGTCAATTGGATGAGTGTTCTGCCCAGAATGACCGAATATACAGTTTTTAAAGTGTTGACGCCCTTTAAAAAGGTGTATTCAGGGTTCAAAACCAACCAAATGACTTCTGAATTCCATAAAATCATAAAAAAAACTATAGAGTAAATTTTTAAATGGTCAAGCATAAGGAATATCGATCCGAGCTGGATTTTGTCTAAGAGTATCGAAAAAGAACTTTTAGTGTCATAGAACACCAAAACACATGTTTAATAGTCAGATCTATATAAAATGACCTCAGAATGACTTGAAATACTAGAAAAAATATTGTATTATTATTTTTATGTGTATTATGAGATGTCATGTCAATTGGATGTGATTTTTCCTAAAATGACATAATATGTTGTTTTTAAAGGTTTGACGCCCTTTAAAAACACACGGGGGTCAAAACTAACTGAATGACCTCTGAATTCTGTGAAATCAGGGAAAAATAATTATAGAGTGAATTCTGAAATGGTCAAGTATATAGTACATCAATCAGAGGTTTTATTTTTTCAAAATGATGGAAAACTCACTTTTAGTGTCATAAAACACCAAAACATGTGTTTAACAGTCAGATATATATCAAAAAACCTTGGAATGACTTGAAATCATAGGGAAACTGTACTATTATTATTCGTGATATGTATGAGTAGAAAACATGTCAATCAGACACGTGGTCTATTTGGAACGATAGAATATGAGGTTTTTAAATGTTTAACACCCTTTAAAAAGGTGTGTCATGGGGTCAAAACCAACCAAATGACATCTGATTTCCATGAAATCAGACAAAAACAACAATAGAGTAAATTTTGAAATGGTCAATTATATGGAACATCAATCTGATCTTATATTTTCCTAAGAGTGCCAAAAACGTACTTTTAGTGTCATAAAACACCAAAACACAGGTTTAACAGTCATATCCATATAAAACTATCTTGGAATGACTTGAAATCATAGGAAAGTTGTCTTATTATTATTATTGATGTGTATAAGAATATGAAACCTAAATCAGATGTGCAGTCTTCCCAAAACAAATGAATATGCAGTTTTTGAAGGTTTGACGCCCTTTAAAAACATGTGGGGGTCAAAACCAACTGAACGACCTCCAAATGGTGTGAAATCAGATGAAACCAACTATAGAGTGAATTCAGAAATTTTTGAGTGGACGATATGTAAATAAGAGGTCTTGTTTGGCTACGATGGTGGAAAAACACTTTTAGTGTCATAAAACACCAAAACTTGTGTTTAATGGTCAGATATATAGAAAACAGCCTCATAATGACCTAAAATAATAGAACAACTGTCTTATTATTATTCATTATTGGTATGAATAGAAAACACATCAATCGAAAGCATGGTCTATTCAGAACGACAAAATAAGCGGTTTTAAATTTTTTAAAAAATGATTAGAAATTATTAATTTGTTTTCAAAATCAAATAACTTTGGTCTGTTGTACTAAGTTTTAATTGAAATTTTGTATTTCATTTCAATAATTAGTTGTTATATTTTTTACTTTACTAATTATTTTATTAAATTTTTTCATGCGGTTTTATTCGATGATGGGTGTGGAGTTTGGAAGATGATGATGCAAATAGATTTATGGTCTTATGGTTTTACATATTTCAAAAATATTTATTTTATTTTTGAAATATGGTGTTTTTTAGGATACTGTAAATTAAAAAAAATTAAAAAATATATATAGCGGCCTCCATATGGTGGTCACTATAGGTTTGACCAAGTGAACCTATAGCAACTGCCATATGGAAACCGTTATAGGGACATCCATGTTGGGCTATAGAAACCACTATTTGGTAGTCACTAAAGGCAATCTTGAGTGACACTATAGTGAATTCCAAACAGTGATCGTTGTAGACGATCCTAAACTAGTCTATAGAGAACACCAAATAACAGTCAATATAGGTGACCCCGACATGTTCTATAACATCCACCAAATGGAGGATGCTATAGGCAATAATGATAGACCTAAAGCGTCTGTTGTTTGGTGGACAATGGGTGGCCGCTATAGGCATTTAGCGATGACCCTTGGTGGTTGTTAAAGGCCTTTTTCTACTAGTGATTAAATAAGTCATATATTTAGTTAAATGTGGCTTATAATTAAAAATATTGACTAATTGTATCAAGTAAAGGACATTTAATTAAATGTATTTTTTTCAATTTAAAATATATTAAATGCATGTTACATTAATTTCACACACATATATATTTAATTAATGAATTTTTATATAGAACATGCACATATATAATATTTTTGTAATTTATTCAATTTTTAATATTCATTTTATAATTTCATTTATTAACATAATAAGTTTAGTATATATTATATTTATAATAGGTAAAGTTTTTTATTTTTTTATATTTTTATTCAATATATACTATTTATTACTTTTTAATGTATTTTTTGAATTTATTAATTTTTAATATCATTTATTGATTAATAATCTTAATTTTTTTTAAATATTTTTTGTAATTTAATCATTTTCAATATTTTTTAAATTTTATCAATCTTTAATATTTATTTATATATGTTTATTCATTAACATTTAATGTTTTTAATATGGTTTTAATTTATATAATTAATATGTATTCATTTTTATTTTAACATATGTATTTTATAAATATTAATTTTTAGTTTTTTTAAATAATATATATAATTAATAACACTTATTCATTTTTTAAATTTATTCATTATTATTATTATTAATTTCATTAATAGATGTTTCATATTATATAATGTCATTGTTCAATTTAAAATATATCAAACTTATGCTGTATATATGTATATACATATTAATTTCACACATACATTTATGTAATTAATTAAATCCAATATAAAAACACACAAAAAAAAGCATAATTTTGAGTCTCTCTACTCTAAGAGGACAGTTTTTAGGGTTTCCTAGGGTTTGGAGTTCTAATGGATTCCTGGGAGTAGCGGTGCTTTTCTAGTGAGGTAGAAATCGTGATTCCATGTGATATCCCTCCCCCATTGGGTCTTGCTACTTGGGATTGTGTTAACTTTGAGTTTCCTTAGGTTTGAAATTTTTTTGCTAAAACCAAGGTGCTCCTCATATAGCCCTCAGGAAGATGTTTTCTTGCTTCATCCCCTTTGTGTTCCACCGTACATCATGAAGAACGATATGATTTCATGATGGAAAAAAAATTTGTTAATAAAAAAGGGAAAATAAAATATCTTCACTATTATGGGTGATGATGCAATCTTATTAAAAATAATGGATCTTCTTATGGTGGTGAAAATTTTTACCCATCAGCTATTTAACCTAAATGTGTTAAAGAAAATGATCTAAACTGTATGGAGATTGGATAATAGAGTGGAAATAAGGGAAATCGAATTGGGACTTCTGATCTTTGGATTTTTAAATGAGGCTAATAAATGAAGGGTGATGCGGGGAATACCATGGTTCTTTGACAACCACTTAATCCTATTGGAGAATCTTAACAAAGAAAGGGATATTCTAAAGACCACCTTTCATAAATGATCCTTCTTGATTCATGTGAAAGGGATCCATTTCATCATAAAATTATAATGGGTCTTGAAGGATATAGGAAGTTGGATCGGAGAATTTATTAATTGGGATATTTCTAATCCCATCTATTGGGGCCCTTATGTCTATATAAGGGTGGTGGTGGAGGTAACATGGCCTCTTATGAGAGTAATTTTCCTTACTATTGATAGCTCAAACTTATACATATCCTTTGAGTATGATAAGTTTCTTACCTTTTATTTATTTTATGAATTCTTGGGCCATTTGGAGGACTATATCATAAAGGTGGCTAGTGGAGAAGGAAATTTCTTCATGAAATATGGGATGTGTTTGAGGGATAAACACTATTAGAAAGGTGGGATATACCCATGAGCCAATACCAATGCTTTTAAAAACCATCGGTATAGGTGGTCATATCCCAATGGTTTATCATAACTACTGGGATAGGATGTTTATAACAAGGATATCCCAACAGTTTGGAAAACCCATTGGGATATATGTGTCTATACAAATGGTTTTAAAAATCTATTGGTATAGAGTTGTCTATATCAATAGTTTTTTAAAACCATTGGTATAGACTTTCAATATCTATCCATATACATGGGATCCCCTCCTCCCATCTCATTCTCATCCAGAATACCTGATAAAACACTATTTTTTTGAATATTTTTCTGATAATAAATGATATAATTTCCTCACATTGTGCTAAATATATTCATTTATGAAATAATTGGGATTTGATCATTCATTTGAAAATTTGGTGAAAATTCCAGTTTTACCCTTTATAATGCACTGTAGTATTTCAAAGATAAATATTTTTATATTTATTATTTGAATTTTCAATTTTTTAAAAGTGTTTCTAACTTAATTGTCTACAAATTTTATTCAGGACACATGATCAAAAGAATGCATTTGGATGGAGTAATTGGTCCATAAAGTCAAAGGTGGGCTGGACACGTCAGAATGTAGAAGCTCTTGTATTTCGGCCATAACTCCTTCATATGGGCTTAGATTAAGCCCAAATTTTTATAGGAGATATAGGACCCATATCCGCACATATTATCCTTATGTAAGGCCGGACAATTCACGCGTTTTGGTGGTAAAATGGGTGGTTCAAGTTGGAAAAAAATATTTGGCCGAATTTCCACATTCACACTGGAAACCACTTGTAACCTCTCCTCCCCTCCCCTATATAAATTGGATTTTTTTCTCATTTGGAGGGGTTGGGACTTGCATTAGGAGATTGGAGGTAGAGGAGAATTTGTTTCACCCAAATTCTCCAACCATTGTAAGAGGGGTAGCTCTTGAAGCAAGGATCCCCTCATCGAAGCCTCCTTCTCTTCTTCATTTTGTAATGTTTTCATTTGTGTAATAAACTTCTTTGTTATTCTTTTATTTCTTATATTTTCTTCTGTTTTGTTTAAATTTCTTCTTCTCTTAATCTTCCTCTTTGGTCTGGAATTCTTGAGTAGAATCATTATTGGGTTATACCCATTATAAACCTTTGCACATGCAAAACACTTCTACGATTATTACGCCACCCATGGAAGAGTAGTATTTTAGTAATTGATTTATATTCTACCCTCTTCATTTAATTATTTTGAATAATTGATATATTGTAATTCACTTAATATGATCCATGAATTGTGTTTTTAAATTGTAAGAAACTAAGCAAGCAATTGAACAATTAACACAAAAACACGCGAGGTCGGGATTTTGTGTAAATTGTGAGAGCGTAATCTTAATCGGTAATACAAGACCACATGGGATAAATTCGTAGAGTTAAAATATAATCCCTAAACAAAATTCATACTCATTTCCAAAATGGATATGTACTCTAATTAACCACTAACCATAAGCTAACCTTATAACAACAATCAAAGCAGTGTGATGTGATTGCGTGTTCCGAAGTTAGCCTAGGGTTTAACTAATTCCATCTTTGTGGTTCAGTTAACTCTTGTAGGGTTTGAGGGTTAAATAATTAGGGGATAATAATTAAGTGGATATTTATTTCAATGATAATGATTAATAATTGAATTAAGAGGTAGAGTTAGATCAATTATGCCTTTTAAAATATTTTCTAAAAAAACATCTTCTTGTTGTGTCTATTTAATCGAACTTCATTTTAAAACTAAAAACAAAAAAAATACAATCTTCTTCCAGAAAACTTTTTCAAGTTTTATAAACTATAAACAACTACCCCCATCCTTTCAAGTAGTGTTTTTATTCTCTTTTATTTTATTTTATTTAGAATACCTCTGAAAATTTGTTTTAATTCACTTCCTCCTTTGAGAGACGACCTTGGTCAGCCACTCTGCTGCACCAAAGTACCCCAAAAATCACTAATCATTTGAGGGCGCCCACGACAGCACTCTATCAAATTGGATCCATTTCCGGGGAGGAAAGTAATTTATTCAACCATTTAGAGTTATTTCTTTTATTTTTCATTTTATTATTTTCTTTACCTCTCTCTCTTTCATCTTTCCCCTTTCTCAAGTTTTCATTTTTTTTCATCCTCTTCTTTTCTTTTTGGACCATCAACTCAAACTTCTCATTTTTATTTTACTATGGTCCACTTTCTTTATTTTCATTTTTATTTGATTTATGACAAGAACTAATCCCAAATATCTCTTAGATCTTGACCCTGAGATTGAACTTAGCCTTAGGGCTTGAATCAGAAATTCTCAGTCTACGGGAAGTTTCAATATTCAACCAGTTGGTGAATTCCTCTCTTCTGAAAACATTGAAATTGGAAGAAATTCAAATTCAAACATAAAAGAGGAACCAATGGATGGAAATAATGGAAATTAACTTAATGGAACCATTCGATAATTGTTTGTACTTGATATTAACTATCAACCAAATTTTATTGCATACCCGAATCTCAAATCAGACTTTGAGTTAAAATATGGGTTAATTCACCTTCTTCCAAAATTTCATGGCTTATCTGGTGAGGATCCAAATAAACACCTTAAAGAATTTAATGTGGTTTTCTCAAACCTTAAACCAAGAAATTTTTATGAAGATCAAATCAAATTAAGAGCATTCCCATTCTCACTAGATGGAGCTGCGAAAGATTGGATGTATTATTTACAACCCGAGGATGTAACTTGTTTGAACGATTTAAAACGTCTTTTCTTGGAGAGATTTTTTCCAGCATCGAGGACCACTTCCATTTGTAAGGAGATATCAGGGATCAAGAAAGCACAAGGGGAGTCAATGTATGAGTATTGGGAGAGATTCAAGAAGTTGTGTGCAAGTTGTCCACATCACCAAATCAGTGATCAACTCCTCATTCAGTACTTCTATGAAGGACTCACAGATATGGAGAGGATCATGGTGGATGTCGCGGCAGGAGGGGAATTGGTGGACAAGACACCAATAGCCGTACGTGCATTGATCGACAAGATGGCACAAAACTCCCAACAATTTGGCGATCAAGGTACACCACATGTTAGGGGAGTACATCAGGTAAGTCCTTCTTCTCTTGAAAGTTATTTGATTAATACCAAGTTGGAAGAATTGACCACTATGGTGAGGCAGATTGCATTGGCTCAAAAGACATCCCAATCCCCTCCTTCAAGGCCTTGTGGCATTTGCACTGAGACAAGCCACCCAACTGACTGTTGCCCACAACTACAAGAGACAGAGGATTGCACAGTAGTATTCCCAGGGAGACCATTTCAGCAGCAACAACAACCACATCCCCAAAATAAGTTTTATTCATTTGCTCCAACATACAACTAAGGGTGGAAAGATTAACTGGACATGAGGAATGGCTCTGGACAACAACAAAGGCCACCCTTTCAACAAAACTTCCAGCATCCTCCGCCTTACCAGCAAGGTTTCCAACAACCCCAAAGGAGATTTGAAGCCCAAGCATCAACAAGCCAATAACAAGGGAATCCCCCACCAAAGGTAGATTCTAATAATGATTATATTTTGAAGCAAATTGTTCTTAATCAACAAAATGAGCTGAATTGTCAAAGTTATGAGTTGAGGGAGTTGAAGACTCAAATGAGTCAGATTGTCACCGCCCTCCATGAACTTGTAAGTAAGAATTCTGGAAATATACCTTCCCAACCCACTCCAAATCCAAAGGGGAATGTTAGTGACATCACATTGAGAAGTGGGAAGCAAATGAATGATATATCTATACCTACCATTGCACTGGGATTCACCTCTACTCCAGGGAAGCCGCATTCCATACCAACTGATGATAAATCCAAGGAGAAATATAAAGGTAAGAAAAAGATTGATGATGTTCCTCCTAAACCCCTTCCTTTTCCAAACAGGGTTGTTTAAACCAAGAAGATGGTTGAAGATGCAATGCAAAAGGAGGTTTTGGACACATTCAATCGTGTGGAGATCAAAATTCCTATACTTGAAGCCATTAAGCGAATCCCAAGGTATGCCAAATTTTTAAAATAACTTTTCACCAATCAAAGAGGGCTCAAGGGAAATTAGAGGATCAAACATGGAAGGAATGTCTCAGCACTCATTACACTAACTCTAGCAATGCCAAAAAAGTGCAAGCATCCCGGTAAATTCACCATCCCATGTACCATAGGGGAGTTTCACTTCTCTGATACTCTTTGTGATTTAGGATCTTCAATAAATGTGATGCCTCACTCTGTATTATCTTACTTGCAGGTTGGTGAGTTGAAGCCAACAAGAGTAGTGGTGCAGTTGTGAAATAGAGCTACAGCATATTCAGCGGGAGTCCTTGAGGATGTACTTGCTCAGTTAAGAGACATGATCTTCCCAGTATATTTGTACGTGCTTAACATGGAGGACGACCAGGTAAGTTCTCATTCTCCCATAATCTTAGGTAGACCCTTCCTAAAAACTGCAAAAACTATCATAAATGTCAATGAGGGTACACTTTCCATGGATTTTGGATATGAAGTTGTGATATTTAATGTTATGGACTCCATGAAGTACCCCTCTAAGGACCATTATTCTTTTGTTATCTCCCATTTTGAACCACCAATTAAAAACTACATGGATTTTGATTGTCTTATGTTTAGAGAGATTATGAGTATTGGTTCTAGTTTGATGTATAAGAATACTTCCACACCTGTTTTTGATGGACAAACATCTCTTGGATTTGATTTTGATGTGGATTCAAATTCTGATCATATAAACTCTGATTATGACATGGTTTTTGAGTATGTTGATGGATTTGATGCATTATTTTCTAATTTTGATGAATTTTATTCTGATACTGATGTTCATTGTGCAGATATGTTTGTTGCATCAATTTCTCCATCCATACATCACCCCCTACATTGGAACTCAATTCATTGCCACCAAATCTGAAATACTCATACTTGTTGAGTGGTGAGAGATTACCTGTTATCATTGCTAACAATCTCCCTTTTGAACATGAAGAAAAACTTTTGAATATTTTGAGGGAGAACATCAGGGAGATTGGGTGGAACTTGGATGACATATCAGGTATTAGTCTCTCCATTTGCATGCATAGGATTATTTTAGAGGATGGGGCTAAACCGGTGAGACAGCCACAAAGGATACTCAATCCCACCCTCCTGGAAGTTGTTAAAAAAGAAGTTGAAAAATTGCTTGATCCTGGTATAATCTTTCCCATTTCAGATTCTCAGTGGGTAAGTCCTATTCAGGTTGTGCCTAAGAAGAGTGGTGTTACTGTTGTTAAAAATGAGAAATATGAGTTAGTTCCAATGAGGGTGTAAAAAAGTTGGTGTGTGTGTATTGATTATAGGAAACTAAATCAGTCCACTCGCAAGGACCATTTCCCCCTCCCATTTATTGATCAAATGCTTGAGAGACTAGCTGGGAAAACACACTATTGTTTCTTGGACGTATTTTTTGGATATTTTCAGGTTCCTATAGCTCCGGAGGATCAGGAGAAGACTACATTCACCTGTCCCTTTGGCACATTTGCCTACCGAAGAATTCCATTTGGACTTTGCAACGCCCCAGGTACCTTCCAGAGATGCATGGTGAGTATTTTTTCTGATTTTATTGAGACCTGCATAGAGGTATTTATGGATGATTTTACAGTGTATGGATCCTCATTTGATGAATGTCTAAATAGGTTGGGAAAGGTATTGAATCATTGTATTGAGAAGAATCTGGTCCTGAACTTTGAAACGTGTCATTTCATGGTAGAGCATGGCATTGTCTTAGGGCATGTAGTGTCAAAACATGGGATAGAGGTTGATAGATAAAAGGTAGATATTATTTCATCCTTACCATATCATTCATGTGTACGTGATGTCAGATATTTGCTAGGGAATGCAGGATTTTATCGGCACTTCATCAAATATTTTAGTAAGATTTCTCTTCCTATGTCAAGATTACTTCAAAAGGATTCTGATTTTGTGTTTGATGTTTCTTGCAGGAATTAATTTGATGAGCTAAAACAATGTCTGACCACTCCACCTATCATAAATCCCCCACGGTGGGAGATTCCTTTTGAGCTTATGTGTGACACCTCCACTTCACGGTTGGAGCTGTCTTATCTCAGAGGGTGGAGGGACGTTCACATGTGATTGCCTATGCATCAAGGACATTGGATTTAGCCCAATAAAACAACACTACCATATAAAAGGAGTTTCTTGCTGTCATATTTGCCTTAGATAAATTCCGTTCATATTTATTAGGCTCTAAGGTAGTTGTTTTTTCTGACCATGCAGCTTTGAGGTACCACCTAAAGAAGCCTGATGCAAAGCCATGACTTATCCGTTGGATGCTCCTTCTTCAAGAGTTTGACATCGAGATAAAGGACAAGAAGGGGTCAGAGAATTTGGTGGCAGACCACATGAGTAGGCTTACTCACACACTATAGGATGACACCTTGGACTAGGTACCACTTTGGGACACTTTTCCTGATGAGCATCTTTATTCCATCTCAGGTACGCATCCTTGGTATGCTGATTTAGTGAACTACCTTGTTGCCTCTGAAATCCCTTCAAATTTAAAGAAACATCAAGTCCAAAAATTAAAGAGTGAGTCAAGATTTTATGTTTGGGATTATCTATACCTATGGCGCATATGTAGTGACCAAGTTATTAGGAGGTGTGTTATTGATCATGAGTTTGAGTCTGTTTTGCAATTCTTTCATACACTTGATTGTGGTGGACACTTTGGACCCCAACGGATAGCTAGGAAAGTTTTGGACTCTGAATTATATTGGCCTAGCTTATTCCATGATGCCCATGTGTTTTGTAAGTCATGCTCTCATTGCCAACACACTGGGAACATTTCTAAGAGACATGAGATGCCCCAACAACCCATACTATTCTATGATATTTTTGATGTATGGGGAATTGATTTTATGGGTCCTTTTCCAAGTTCATTTGGATTTTTGTATATTTTGGTTGCTGTTGATTATGTGAGTAAATGGGTGGAGGCCAAGGCCACCAGGACTGACAATTCTCATGTTGTTGTGGAATTTGTCAAGGCTCAAATTTTCTGCAGGTTTGGAGTACTGAAGTCCATCATCAGTGACCAAGGGACACACTTCTGCAATCGTAATTTTGCTTCCCTCCTTCGAAAGTATGGGGTGACACACAAAACATCAACACCATACCACCCCCAAAAAAAATGGTCAGGCTGAGGTTTCAAATCATGAGTTGAAACAAATATTGGAGAAAATCGTGCATCCAAATAGGAAGGATTGGAGAAAGCGCTTGGATGACGCATTGTGGGCTTATAGGACAGCATACAAGACACCCATTGGAATGTCCCCATTTCTGATTGTTTTTGGGAAAGTGTGTCATCTCCCCGTGGAAGTTGAGCATCGGGCTTATTGGGCTATAAAGAAATGCAACATTGATTTGGCCCAAGCTGGAATCCAAAGGAAGCTAAAAATTCAAGAGCTTGAGGAGATTAGATTTTCTTCATATGAGAACTCAAGGCTATACATGGAAAGATCAAAAGCAGCTCACGATAGAATGATCCAACAAAGGGAGTTTCATGTTTGAGAGAAAGTCCTTCTCTATAGTTCACGACTGAAGCTGATGCCTGGTAAGTTGCGTTCCAGATGGTTAGGTCCTTATATTGTATCTAATGTTTTTCCTTATGGTGCAGTGGAGATCACACAAGATGACATTGGAAGGATCTTTACAGTCAATGGGAAACGTTTTAAGAGATATATTGAGGGACTTCCTACTAATATAGTGGATTTTATCACACTGCATGACCCCATCATCACTTGAGCACATCAGGCTGTTCCTAACCCTTTCACTTTTATATTATTTGTCCTATTTAAAAAAATTTCATTTCATGTGCATATATCATCTCATGGGTTTAAATTGAGTACAATTCAATATTTTAAGTGTGGGGGAGGGAACTATTTAGTTTAGTAATTTCAATTGTTTTCCTGTTTAAAAAAAACAAAACAAAAAAATTGTGTGTTTTTCAAATTTTGTGTGTTTATTTTACAATTTTCTGTGTGTTTTTGAAACTTTTGAGCTGAAATGATTCTCAACACAATTTTTAAATCCATATCAATAAGTGAAACAATTTATCCCTTAAAACTAAGCTTAAATGAATGCTGAAATGACTTTGTTTCAAGTTCAAATATTTAGTAATTTCATGAAAAGTACACTGAATTTTGAATCCCATGCCACATCTCACTGTCTTTATATTTGAAATCACTTTTCTGTGAGGCTTCTGAACCATTATTTTCATATTCTTTACATTCACCTCACTTCTTGAGAGAACCAAACCATGCTTGATTTAACCAGAATTTGATTTATTTCTGTCAAAACTTGAGGGTTTGAGGTACTTATGTTTAAATGATTAAGGCATTTGTTTGGTATTAAAGCCCCTATTTCAAAGAATCTTTTTTTTATAATGGCCTACCTTGAACATTAAATCCATGTATCCCTTAGAATCCATGCACAGCCTGTTAGGTTAGCCACATTACAAGCCAATTTTCCCTATCCAACCAACTCTCTAAGTGAAATTTCATAATCTAGTTGAGCTTAAGTGTGGGGGAAGCTATGTTGTGTTGTGCTACCACATTCTGTGATACTTTGGGTGGAAAATTAAATTCTGAAGAGATGTGTTTGCTGCTGAAGAAAGTAATTATATCAAAAGTTGTGCCTTTTCTGGAGCTTTCATGACAAGTGAAGTTGTGTCTTTTCTGGAGCTTCTAATTGAGGTGGAAAGATGTGCCTATCTGGAGCTTTCATGAAAATCATGTTTGAGAATATTGACATTTTTTATGCTTAAATGATGAATGGTGTAAACTTTTCATGACTTTTTATGAAGATGGAGCTGAATTGATACTATGGGGATTGAGGAGAAGACCATATTTAAGTGAAAATTAGATTAATGCAATTTTGCTTCAAAAAGAGTCAAGCCCTCCTCATTCAGTCTTAGAGTTTTTCACATCTTAATCCTACCAACCAAAAGCCACAGAACAACCCTAAAAAGTCTTCATGATAAACATATGTACTTTACTCACATCAAGTAGATATATATGAATTTATCAAGCTTATGGTAACCCTTGTATTAGTTTGTATGAGAAAGACATTTCAAAAAAAATTGACATTTGTGTGATAAGAGAAAATTGAAGCGAGGTAAGTGTTTTGTGCATGGGAGGATAAATAAAGTGGAAATATATTGAATGATATAAATGAAGAACTTGAAATAATGGTTTTTTATGAGTCATGATATCTTTTTTTCCTTGGTGTATAATTGTTTGATCTCAAGGATATGTGTTTTAAAATTGGTTTTGATTTGATATTGATGTTTACTTGACATGAGGTTTTACCCAGGAGTGCAAAAGGGTAAGTGTGGGGGGGTTGATAGAACACTATTTTTTTGAATATTTTATTGATAATAAATGATATAATTTCCTTACATTGTGCTAAATATATTCATTTATGAAATATTTGGGATTTGATCATTCATTTGAAAATTTGGTAAAAATTCCAGTTTTACCCTTTATAGTGCACTGTAGTATTTCGAAGATAAATATTTTTATATTTATTATTTCAATTTTAAATTTTGTGACAGTGTTTCTAAATAAATTGTATACAAATTTTATTCAGGACACATGATCAAAAGAATGCATTTGGATGGAGTAATTGGGCCATAAAGTCAAAGGTGGGATGGACACGTCAGAATGTAGAAGCTCTTGTATTTCAGCTATAAATCCTTCATATGGGCTTAGATTAAGCTCATATTTTTAGAGTAGATATAGGAACCATATCCTCACATATTATCCGCATGTAAGGCCAGAAAATTCACGCTTTTTGGTGGTAAAATGGGCGGTTCAAGTTGGAATAAAATATTTGGCCGAATTTCCACATTCACACTTGAAACCACTTGTAACCTCTCCTCCCCTCCCCTCTATAAATTGGATTTTTTCTCATTTTTAGGGGTTGGGACGTGCATTAGAAGATTTAAGGTAGAGGAGAATATTTTTCACCCAAATTCTCCAACCATTGTAAGAGGGGTAGCTCTTGAAGCAAGGATCCCCTCATCGAAGCCTCCTTCTCTTCTTCATTTTGTAATGTTTTCATTTGTGTAATAAACTTCTTTGTTATTCTTTTATTTCTTCTATTTTCTTTTATTTTGTTTAAATTTATTCTTATATTAATCTTCCTATTTGGTCTGGAATTCTTGAGTAGAATCATTATTGGTTTATACCCATTATAAACCTTTGCACATGCAAAACGCTTCTACGATGATTACGCCACCCATGGAAGAGTAGTCTTTTAGTAATTGATTTATCTTCTACCCTCTTCATTTAATTATTTTGAATCATTGATATAATGTAATTCACTTAATATAATCCATGAATTGTGTTTTTAAATTGTAATAAACTAAGAAAGCAATTGAACAATTAACACAAAAACACGCGAGGTCGGGATTTTGTGTAAATTGTGAGAGCGTAATCTTAATCGGTAATACAAGACCACATGGGATAAATTTGTAGAGTTCAAATATAATCCCTAAACACAATTCATACTCATTTCCATAATGGATATGTGCTCTAATTAACCACTTACCATAAGCTAACCTTAGAACAACAATCAAAGCAGGGTGCTGCGATTGCGTGTTGCGAAGCTAGCCTAGGGTTTAAGTAATTCCATCTTTGTGGTTAAGTTAACTCTTGTAGGGTTCGAGGGTTAACAACTTAGGGGATAATAATTAAGTGGATATTTATTTCAATGATAATAATTAATAATTTAATGAAGAGTTAGATTTAGATCGATTACGCCTTTTAAAATATTCTCTAAAAAAACATCTTCTTGTTGTGTCTGTTTAATCGAACTTTATTTTAAAACTAAAAACAAAAAAAATAAAATCTTCTTCCAGCAAACTTCTTCAAGTTTTATAAACTATAAACAACCACCCCCCATCCTTTCAAGTAGTGTTTTTATTCTATTTTCTTTTATTTTTTTTATAATACCTCTGAAAAGTTGTTTTAATTCACTTTCTCCTTTGAGAGATGGCCTTAGTTAGCCACTCTACTGCACCTAAGTACCCCAAAAACCACTAATAATTTGAGGGATCCCACGAAAATACTCTATCAATACCCTATCAGCACATTAAGTGTTTCATTTTCTTCCCCACCTATGTGATCTCTCCTATGTTGCCATTTTAATTCCATTATTCTTCAATATTAAATCAGTAACTCCAAATCATTCAGATATTCTATTAACTATCAATTTTATTTTTATTCTAGGTTGAAAACACCATGATTGATTATTTTTTTGTATGTATTTAATTTCTTTTGATATTTTTTTAAATATGCTTATGGTTTTTGAAACAAGGGTTTTCCAAACTTATATTAAACTTTAATTTGTTAATTTTTTGGTTTTTCATTCTTTATTTCACTTTTTTTATACCTGGACTACTATGATCGATATAATTTTAGATTTTAAATGGGTTATTCTCTTAGCCTAATCCTCTAGAGTACTTATTTAGGGATGGGTCTCTCACAATAATTATCATCCTTGAATTTTTATATGTGGAGCCAAATTTGACTCTCTTGGGTAGTTTTTTCACTTATCATTTTTTATTTTCAGTTTTTCATTGATATGTTCAAAAAATTTCACTTTAACATCCCTCGATATGAGATGGGTTGCTCACTATAATTATCCCACATGACTATAGTTTTAACTTACCTATAGTCTGTCACTATTCTCTGTTGAAGGGGAGAGTCACTGAAGCACCTATATATAGGTCCTTTATGCCTCATCAATTTATTCACTCAATTATACATTATTTAAATAACACCCTAGGTATTTATATTTCCTAAGGAATATTATCATAATTAAATCATTTACCCTCTATGGATGAGGAATCAATCTAGTGATCATGTCCCACCATGGTGATGAGAATCAAGTCACACATACACATCAAGTAGTAGAGAGTGATCATGGCATGAAGGGTGGATGGTGCATAAATGTGCAAGACCCATTGCATTAGATTGGTGGCCTAATGACAAGAGGAATAATGAGGTGGATGAAATATGCTTTATATGGACTCATTTTTAAGTTATAAGAGGATGCCCAACATGCATTTATGGGAGGATAAAATAGGTCTTTAATCGCTCTTATTAAATCCCAAAAGTGAACTTAAATGGCCCACCCAAATGATCCTACAAATTTAAATCCACTTGCATGAATGAAATCTACAAGGCCAAAAGTGGTGGGGGCCTTATCTTAAGAGTTATGGTGGGAATATCCAAATCCTTTATAATGATGCCAAAAAGTATTCTTGGTGGATATCATGTCCCCTAAATCCATGGACATGGTAAACCAAGTCATAAATTGTGGGTCAAGATTTATAATTTTTTGGGAAAGGTATTTTGACATTTATCTCTCTCATTTGTATATAAATAGCCACCTCTTTGTACACCTTGAAGATTAATTATTAATTTTAGTGTTTTCTAGAATTATTATGCTTTTGTTTCTTGTGTTCTTGAATGAATACAAGTAAATATTAAAAAAGGATTTATCAAACTTTTTGGCGCTTTATATTTAGGTTTTTAAGGGGAATGTATCTTTGGTGTCCTAATTGATCATCCCCCTTTCCCTTTAATTTTCTTTTCATTTATTTATTTTCCATTTCTCCCAATTTCATCCCTTGAGTTTCTGAATTTTTTCCAACAAATACCACACACCCATATGGTATCATATCATTTGGTATCAAATCTCAAAAATAGAAACCAGGTTCATTATTTTTTTTATTTTTCTCCAATCAGTTTCTTCTCCTTCTTCTATTTTTTTTCCATCACCAATTATGGCCGCAACTTTATTCTTCCTTTTCGACAACTTTTTCTTAGAGTATATGGATATATGATATGTCTATTTCATAGTTCATAATTTCATATTTCTTCTCAATTTGGAAATTTTGAAATATGATTTGTGTACTTGGAGATATATCCAAATAAAATTCTGCTACAGATCCACTCTTGTGAAATCTAATTTTCTCCAAATCGGGGTCCAATCAAGTTTGAAGTTCATATTATCTCACCATTTTAAATCATTGAAATCAAATTAGTGCATTGTGAAATTTTTATTTTTTGAACATTGAACACCAATAATTTAATCTTTGTATCTCATTTCTTGATTTTAGTACATGAAAAAAAAGAACAAGTAGCAGAAAAAATAAAAAGAGTGAAAAAAACAAAATATACAAAAAAATATAAAAAAATGCTCATTTGAAACATTATGTTCACTCATTTAGTATCAAATTTGATTGAATTTTATTATCCACTATCTTTTTTAAATCAACCATATCCATTTTTTCATTTCACTTCACCTCTAATTTTTCTTGGAATCTATTGATTCAAACCCATTTAAAATTTTTGATTTTTAAAGTTTTCTATGAATTGATTGCTTCTTACTAGTTTTAATCTTGATTATATTTAAGAACACTTTTAGGAATCAATTTTTTTAGCTATAAATTGCAAGGATCCATTTAAGATATTAAAAAAATATAGAAAGAGTGTGTAAGGAATTCAGAAAAATGGCAATAGAGGGTGAAAGAAATGAGATTGGCATCAAGTTATTAATGAAATATTTTATAGACCAATTTAAAAGGTTGAATACTAGGTTGGATGATTTGAAAATTTCCTCGACTTCACATTATCTATGAAGGAATTAATTTTATGAAGGAGATAAAAATTACTATAATTTCAAAGAATTATCCCATAGGAGAGGGAAACATTTTTTTGGATAGATGGTGACCTGGGAAGTATCAAAATGAAAATTTCATCATTTCAAGGAAATAATTATCCATAATACTACTTAGAATTGTAGATCAAGGTTTAACATGTGTTTGGGATTCATAACTACTCAGAGGAGTGGAAGGTAAAGTTGGTGGAACTGGAGTTCAATGATTATTCATGTGTTTTGTGGGACTAATTACAAGTGAGTTGATGATGGCATGGAGAAAGGACAATTCCAACTTAGGAAGAAATGAAGCTAGTAAAGTGAAAAAGGTACATTTATAGTCATTAATATAGAGATTTACATTTGAATTTACAAAGGATTTTGTGATGATCCATGTGTATGGAGGAGTACTATACGTAAATGAAGATATCAATGAATTGAGATAATTTGGAGGAGGATCAAGAAGCCACAATGGAAAGATTTGTCAATGGATTGAATATGATGATTTGAGATATGGTGTAACATCAAACCTACATTGACACGAAGGAGTTTATTCATAAGGTGGTTAAGGTATAAAAACAACTATATTCTCAAAGGAGTTAAGTAAGTTCCTGTGACATCCCATATCTTCTCATTGTCTTGAGAGGGTGGTGAGATGTTACTAGGCCTTAGGAGACATACCCAAGATGCCAAAGGCAGAAAATAAGTTCTTAAGGGCTTAAATACATGTGGGGGATGATTTTACATTTAAGAATAAAAAAAATAACCAAAAAATCCATAACCAAAAAAAACAATATATGATGCATGATAACAATGAAAGGAAGCTCAACATTTTATTTATCAAAATCATACTAGAATCAAGTATCACAACGGAAGACTACAATATCAAATTAAATAGTGGAAGACAAACTAATAAAACTCCAAGACAACCACAAGAGTCCAATATCCACAATCTATATGCTAAAACTTCACCAAACAACCCAAGTATCATAAATTAGTGCTAAAGACGTGTGATACTTTACCATTTCCCATGTCCTGGTAGATGACATCTGAAAAATCACCAAAGTTCCAAAGAAGGGGTGATTAATAAAACTCAGTAGGTTTTCCCCAATGACTTCCCTACTCATGTCACTAGGGTAGAAAAGTTAAAAACATTTATATAAAACAGTTTATATAAAATAATTTCCAAAATAGTTTATAACTATATATAAAAAAGTACCATATCAACATGTTTCCAACAAAAGTCATTTTTCAAAGAAAGAAACCAAACAATGACTTAAAACCATTTCACAAGTTCCATTTGGAATAGACATTACATTTTTCATTTTCACTCCACCAACCATGCATGCATCGTTATGAAATTTCCATACTCATGAGCAGTTTCTCGTCGATCTACCAAGTTATCACAAGGTAATCATATCCCATGTTCCATTACACCTTTGGCACCAAGTATAAGGTCATATTTCAACCAAACCTTGTAATGAAATATGAACTCACACAACCAACCCATGTGCCATTACACCTTTGGCACTGAGCACCAAGTCACATTTCAACCAGGTCTCATAAGAAATATAAATACACACCACCAAGTATCCTCAAAACCATTCCAATATAATCATTCTAAAACCATTCCAATCAAACATCGTTTTTATTGAAATAATTTTTCTAATAAGACGTTTCCAAAATCCAGAAAATTAATATTCTAAAATCTATATTTTAAAATCAAGAAACCAAAGCACTTTGCACATCAAATTACCATAATTCCATGATTTCACTGAAAACCATAAATCCTCACTAAAGAGGATTTATACCATGTTTTTTCACTAAATTTTTGAAATAAATTTCAATCAATTAAATCAATTTGATATTAATACAATTAGTTCTAGTAATAGGAGTCGATAGTTAAGCCACCTACCTCAAGATTTTTGGAAAAAATGATAAATGATATGAAAAACATCACAAGACCGGGCTAAATCTCCACGAACCCACCTTAGATCTCATATCTTATCATCAAAAAGACCAAATATAAACATATTTGGAATCCATAACCTTAGATATACCCACGGTGGGCATAGATATAAGAAACCGAGAGAGAGGGCAAAGTATAACGACAAAGAACAAAGCCTTAAAACAAGAATCGAGCTTCAATGCACCAAGGAACAGATCTGTATTGCTTCCAATTTGATGGGGATAGTTTCTATAACCTTTGAGAGGGAAAAATTCCAAGTTATAGCCATTTTGGGGAAAAACCGAAGTACTTAGAGGTGAAAATTGATTAGATCCGCAATTTAAGGGTCTAAATTTTGACCCGCACACAGTTTAGTCGCGCGATTATGAAAATCATGTGCTAACCATGATCCTTTCTCTACATTAAGGGACACATAGCATGGTTTCCCCACACAGTTCCCAAACCATGAACCAACCATACCAAAGACACTATCTCAAATATCTAAAGACACCATTTCAAAGTGCACAATTTCTCTTAGGAAGCTTCATGGTTTGGAAAAATCATGCACTGCCTGTGCACATTCTCTTTTTCCCTTATCTCACTATGAACGGTTTCCAACATGTGTTTCATGGTTTTCCCAAACCATGAACTAACCATTCACCTATAGAGAATCCACAAAAAAATTCTCAAAAATTTCTCCAATCTCTCCCAAACTTATCCCTTGCACTTTTTATACTTAAAAATCATAAAGAAATGGTTACTTACCAAAAACTAGGGGTGCTAGATTCTCCCCACCATTGATCTTTCCATCCACAGAAATTAGAAAACCATTAGTGCTATGAAAGAGTTTTGGTGACTGCTCTTTTATTTCTTTCTCTCATTCCTAATTCTCTTTTTGAATCTGACTATGTTTCCACAAAACCCACACTAGACCAATGTTTTTTCCATGAAATACTTTCCCTTTTCTGTCCAAAATTTGTACTGGGATATGTACCAATGAATCATCCAACTCTAGGTCAATGTGATCCCATATGATCACATGGTCAGGATCAGGCTAATAATTTTTCAACTGGGATACATGGAATACATTATGCACTGCACTAAATTGTGGTGGCAATGCCAAAAAATATACCACTTCTCCAAACCATTCCAATATCTCAAAGGGGCCTATGTATTGAAGAGATAACTTGCCTTGCTTCCAAAAATGATGATGTCCAAGCCTTTTATGAATACTTAATAACACATGATCACTCACTACGAAGCACAATAGTCATCGATAATGATTTACATACAATTTATGATGACTCTAATCCATCTCCATCCATTTACTGGTCAATAAAATCTTCTCTATTGTTTCTTGGACAAGGCTCAGCCCATCTAGTGAAGTCTCACCTATTTCCACCCAACAAAGTAGAAAACAACAAGGAAACCCATAAAATTATTCAAAAGGAGCCATATATATTGAAGCCTGATTGTTTTTGTTATACGATAACTCCACTACAGGTATGTGCGCTTCCCATGAACCACTAAAATCCAGTATACAAGCCCGAAAAATGTCCTACAATGTTTTTATTATCTATTCATATTGGCCATATGTCTGAGGATGATAAACCATACTCATTTTCCATTGATTCCAAAGGGATTTCTATAATGATTTCCAAAAACGAGACATGAATCTTAGATCTATGTATTATATGATCAAAACCGATATGCCATTTCTCTTTACCACTTCTCATATATAGATTCTGGACAGATCCTCCACTATATGAGTTTTACGAATCGGGATAAAATGAGCTGACTTGGTAAGACGATCCACTATCACCCATATGACATCGTGTTTCCAAACCATTCTTGGGATACCTATTGTAACACCCCAGGTAAATAAAGAATATTACATTTTCATATTTATCCATATTTTAGAATAAAATATTGATATGACTTTAAAGGGGACTCTATGCTCGATGGCGTACCCAACACGCAACAACGAGTTTCTTGGGAATCTTACGTTGCACTCTAATGATAAAATAATATTATTTTAAATGGTAGTTAACATGTAGCCGTTGTAATGGCTGGAATGGATATAAATAACTAAAATATAATTATATATGTTTTTAAATGTTTTTACATTTATACAATAAAAGATAAAGGCTTAAAATACGGAAAGAATTCAATTTTAGGCGTATATGCCCTAGTTTTCCCTAAAGGTTCACTTGTCGCCTTTTGATGGAGAACCATCATTAAATATAGATTTGATCACTCTTATACATTGTTTTGGACCAAATAAAACTCTAATTAATAATCGGGACATCAAATTTTACTTTGTGTAATTTTTTGGTTTTTTTCCGATAAAGTTCATTTTTTATGAATAGTGTAAAATGTTGTGTTTTAATTCAAAACCTCTTTTTAATCTAATTTATTTATATTATTAGATAATATTTTGAATTGGTTTTAAAGTGAAATTAGAAAATATTTTTACCATTGAATCCAATAGTGGTCTTTGGAATTAATTTCACTTTGAAATCGGACTTAAACTAGTGTCAATCTTTTGATACTTATTGTTTCATAAAAACATGCTATTTGTCATGACAGCGGGAATTAATTATTAAATTAATTAATGTGACTTATATGTTTTGAATTTTGTAAAAACTGACTTCATTTTTGAATTCAGAATATTAAATATATCTTAGGGTGAATTTTTAGGATTTTTCTAAAAAACTTCAATTTTTGATGAATAGTGAAACCACTAAGTGGTACTTATAAAAACTGATTTTTCCGTTTAAATGGAATTTTTCCATCTTTGTGTTTTGAATTTCAAAAATCCGACATACATGGTTGTCATTAAGAAGTAAAATGTGGTTCAATGGGATAAAAATAATTTTTTGGTGAATAGTAACTTATTAAGTTTTTAATCGCGATTAGTGGTAATTAATGTAGTTTAAGGTAAAAATGATATTATAAGAATGTGAAAACACCATGACACTTGTCCTAAACCTATTGGGTGAGTCATGGCTGACCAAGACAAGCCATGGTCCAACTTGGGGACCCCATGGAGCTACTTTAGTTGGAAAATGACAATAATATATTTTTATTTAATGTTAAAATTAAATTGACACAAACATGAGTTGTTTTACTAAAACAGTTTTTAAGTAAGGTTACACAAGTCCAAATTTTGATTATAAATAGTCATTGGAAAGATAAAAATATTTCCTACATTATAGTATTTTTTTTATAATTTTTAGACATTAAATAAATTAAATTATTTACGACATAATAATGATGCAGTGATGACATCATTAATTGACGATTTAAATAAAATGGAAAGATAATGTAAAATCTATGAACTACACATGTCCAAAACTTATTGGATGGGTGTATTTCGAACCCTTATCACCTTATCCACGAATTATATCAATGTGGGACCTTTTAAAACCGAAACACATTTTCAAATAAAGTAATATTTCTTACTTTCCAAAAGTGCCCCTCCCCTCCTCTTATAAAAGGCCCCCACCTCTACCTCATTTCACACACTCCTCAAGCCTTTGTCTCGGCCAACCCCTGCCCATTTACTCTCTCCACATCCCTCTACTCATCCTAGAGGATTCCCTTTGGGAATAATCCTTTCAAAGAAAGCCTTTAGGCTCAAATCAAAAGGAGTTACACTTTTAAAGGTAATTCATTCTCTCATGTTCATTTGTTTTATATTGCTTCTCCAACCCCCTAAACTCTTTTTATTTATTTATTTTGTAACAACACCAGTATCTTCAATATACTAGGATGTTGTTATAATATTTATTCGAGCTACACTCTCACACAACTACATCAAATGGTTAAAGAACATACGGTTTCCGTGGATGGCGAAATTCTGCCTCCCGAAACAATGATTGTTCAATACTCATCTAACACCTTCAAAGGTGGCCATTATGATGTCACTATTTTTATATATGATATATAATATGTTTATGTTTTCCTTAAGCTTCTGTGTTTTTCATTTTGGGCATACCTTTATGGTTTCCATTATGGGTAAACGCGATATCTTCATTTAAGGAAGTGCGGACTACCGCCCCCTCAAAGTGATTTGATTCGTTAAATACCATATGTGGGACGTATAAAGGATGGAACTATGATATTATATATGATATTATAATGGAATTATAATATACCTTTATATCATTATTATTCCATTCTATAAAATACGAAATAGAAATGAAAGTACCGTTCATGCGTACGTACGGCTTACCGTCTCCATGAACGGTGCATTTCATTTCTTACCTCTAAACGATTTTGTAATGTTATAAATGCATGCATGTACTGGATATATATGACATATATTATATCTAAATCATGAATACAATACTGGATATAATAAACATTTGGCCACACGAACAACATGTAATTGTAAGAAGTCCACTTTCGACTTAAGAACCAAATATCGACAAAACAATAATTATTAACTTAATGATTACATATTGTTTATAACATGGTAATAAGTGATATAAAAGGAATAATGAACCTGAAAAAGGTTCTTAAGGAAGTAGAAATTAACTCCAGTTTATTATTCAGGAGATTAAAGAACGATCGAGTCAAGTCGGACCCGAGGTAAGGGATCCTACACCTCTCTTTCTTTTTAAGTACACTCTTTCATGTCATTCCTTTTAAAGCTCATATTTCTTATGATTGGGATGTTCTTTTATATTAATCCTACTGTACTTATTATGTTCATATGATGAGATACCCTATTTCCTCTCATTAATCCATTTTGGAAGTTTTGAGTGGCGCCGTTAGGCTGCCGAATTTTTCGTAAGGGATTTTTCATCTCACTTTTATTCCCGTGAGATTTATGCTACATTTGCCACAAATTCCATTGAGTGGTGTATGTACTTCCCATTATTCTACTCTTTGTGTAATATACTTTCGTTTATGAGTAATTACATCAATGATCTATTGTCCTTCTTTCATGGGGTGTATGTTTTGAAAGATACCCAAGTCGGTAAGGGAACCTTTCACCCTCCTCTTTTTTTTAAAAGACTTTTTTGTTGGGTCTTTTAATTTGCATATTTTTATGTTGGGATATGTTCTAATATATCCTTATTGATGTAAATTTTATGTCCAAGTGATGAGATACACTTTTTATCTCTCATCAACTCATTTTGATGTGATGCCGTTAGGCTGTCAAGGGAACTTTTTAACCCAATTTCGATTTCTTTGGGTTCAACGTGTAGTCATTGAATATGTCATCCATTGAATATGTGTGAATGACCTTTTATTGTTTTACACTTAATATCCACTTATATTGTGTGTATTTATATTTTTCACACATATTTTTGAGATTAATTTGTCCTTAATTTAAGGATACCTTCTTTATAAGGGATTTCATCACATTTGACATTTCTATTGAGGGTTCATTGTTGTTATACACCAATTCACTCTTATATGATGTATATACTGTCCTTTGGAGTATTATATCATGAATCCATTTATTATCATGATATTATAAAGTTCTGACTAAATGTTATTCCTCAATTATTGTATTCAAGTGTCTCTAATTTTGTTAAAACCCCTTTAACCAAAATATCGTTTTAAATGTTTTAATTATTTGTTCTTATTAATATCCATGTTTTCAAAATGGTTTTAAGGATTTATTTATATGGATATTAATGGTTTAAAATTTTAAGCTTCAAGGTGGTATGGGACACTTTGATTCAAAAATCTCTTTATTAAATGTTTTAAATGGTTTTGGAAATGGTTTCTTTTTGAATGGATTCAATATTTCAATATACTAAAATGTTATATTGTGATTGAAATGTGGAAATGTTATGTTTCCTTTATGCATGTTTTATGTGACACATTTATGTTATGGTTCTTGGGCATTGTTATGAAAACGGGTGGTTCCGTGATAAACTAAGGGCGGGTGAGCCTGATATAGATCTCCAATGCATTGGGTAACGCGAAGGAGTGTAACGTTAAGGTTTTTCCGAAGAGATTTAGGGAATATACTGTGATGGGTATTCCAAACATAACCAAGAGGGTTACTCCCTACATAAGAATGTTATGAATGACACAAGTTACCTTTATGTCTTATGATTTCTATGATTTATTCATGATTTTATGAGGTATGTTAAAGTGCCTATGTTTTATGGGTAAAGTATGATTTCATTCTTATGTATATATGAACTCATGTTTCCTTTCCATATTTTTATAAGCCTTACTGAGCTTTTTATGCTCATCCCAAGTTTTTGAAATGTTTTTCACAGGTCAAGGGAAAGGTACATGATGTGATGATAGTGTCAAGGATGTGTCAAGAAAGAATCTGTGTTATATTTTAAATATGTTTCCGTTGATGGGAAGAATGAATACTGTCTTTTATGTAACCACTTTGTTTAAATGTGGAATGTAATGCAAGTTTCATGATCTAATTCTCTAAAACTCTAAACCTGAAAAGATCCTCAATTTGTAATCTTGTAATAACTCAAGATTAAGTAAGGTTTAAGGCTGGGGCCTTATAGTTGGTATCAAAGGTCGGTTTAGATAACTTTAGAGGTTAGGGTATTCTTTAAGCATAAGTGGCATTACCATAATGGTTAGGATTTCAGAAAGAGTCCTAGTTTTAGATAAAGTGAATGAGTAAGTATATCTTAGTGTTTATCTTACTCATTAGTACATGATGGTTTTTTGATATACTCACACTGACCTTTTTGGTTTTAGTAAATGGCTGGATCTAGTAGGCACCAAAGTAATAGTGGATGTGAAGGAAACTGTGACAGTTTTTTGAGAAAACAACTGAATGATATGGGAGCTGCAATGAGAACTCTTGTGATTATCCTCAACCAACTATCTGGAGTCATTATTGACCACCTAAACCTTGGAGATTTCTCTAAGACGTCATATATGCAAGAAACAAATCCCTACGGAAGTACAGGTAATAATCATAAAGGTAAGTGTGTTCAAAAACCTATGTGTCAAAGATGTGGAAAGAAACACCTAGGAAAGTGTTTCAAAGGGAAAGAAATATGCTATAGATGTGGAAATGAAGGTCATAAAGCAAGAACCTGCCATGGAAAAAGGAATCATCCAGTTGACTCGAGGAAAGGGAACGAAGTTCTTTCTGAGGGATCAATTGAATGTTTTAAATGTGGTGTGCATAGTCATTATGCAAACACATGTCCTATGAAGAAGTTTCGTGAATGGGGTCACGAAGAGCGTACCAATATTCGTTTACCAATACCTAATTCCATTCCAATTGAGGATGAAGAAACTGACAATGACCAATCAAAGGTATGTACTATTTCATGACTATTGTTTTCCTATTTTGGAATCTTAGGATATGATTCATGATTTTGTTTGTAGGAAAGAGGTATTTCGGAATAAGTTGTAAAGGAATGGATAATGGATCATGAAGAATGTTGAATGAGTAAGATGTCAACATATAAGGGATTCAAGAGTTATGGTGAAATTCTTAAGAGTATTAAGTCTCTTTTGATGATGGGGTTACATTAGAAGACTTTTTATATTATGTGTAACCCTGATGTTTAATATAGGCAAATTTTATTCAAGTAATAGTTATCTTTTCTTTTGTGGACATAGTTATAAAGAACCATTTGGGTTTATATGATCCTTACTTTTGAGGTAATTATGGGTTATTATATGATATGCTGGAAAATGAAAAGCATGAGATAAACTTGAGGTTAAAATATGTTATGATCATTTTTGATGATTTTATCTCTTTTGGGGAATGTTTTAAGAATTATATAGTTTTTGAAAAAGGACAACACGCAGACCGTGTGACAACCCGTCGCGTCGGACAAAGCTGTGGGAATCGAACCCATAACCAAAGTGCGACTGGTATTTATCGCCTACCACTGGACTACGTCAAGTCCCTGGTTAGTTTGACTGATTATTTTTAGTTATATGATTTTATGAATTAAGTGTAAGTTGATTTTGGGTTATTTATGAAAATGATTAACCTATCATAGAGGATATGTGATTAGGTTAATTACTTTTCAATACGAGACTTTAGGAGAAACTGATGTTGTTTGGAGATAAATGTTACGATTTAACTTGGAAGACTATGTGACTAAATCCTTCAAATATTTGGGTTTCAATCTTAGTTTGGTTTACTTTGAAGAATTTTATGGACAAATTGATTATAGAATGGTCCTCATTGAACTTTGGGTTTTGTTGGACAAATTTTGGTGGTTAAGAATAGATTTTCTTTTTATAAAGGGTTATCCTTTTCTAGATTATCTGATCTTGTACTAACCTTTTGGTTTTGGTTTTGGTTAAAGCCTAAAGAAATGGGAATTATATAGTTCTCTTTTGTGGATTAGTTGATTCTATGGAAGTTGATTATAGTACTCTTAATGCGAACAAGTCTCCCTAAATACTCGTCTTTTGAAAAAAATATGAGTTTGATTAAGGAATCTAGTAAAAGTTTAAAGTCAACATGATAAGTGATTATTTTTCCTTATGAATAAATTCCTCAATAAAAAGTAACTTAAAACAAAAATGTTGTCTATTAACTTTTCCTACTGGGGAACCCAACACCGTTTAACCCATCACAAGTTTGTGATTTTCTCATTGTTAACTTTCTCCTAAACATGTTTTCTATCACTCTCCATAAGAACATGACCCTATGTTTTCTCCTCCATGTCCATGTTTTCCTACATGGAGTCCTAGTATGGGTTAACTCAGGTGACCTTTGTACTTATCTTCCTTTATTTTAAAGTGGTTGTTTTACCGACTCTTGTTCCGATGTGGGACTTTCAAGGATGTTTCCAAGCGCAATTTTAGAATTGCGAGGACGCAATTCCCAAAAGCGGGGAAGGATGTAACACCCCAGGTAAATAAGGAATATTACATTTTCATATTTATCCATATTTGTGAATAAAATATTGATATGACTTTAAAGGGGACTCTATGCTCGATGGCGTACCCAACACGCAACAACGAGTTTCTTGGGAATCTTACGTTGCACTCTAATGATAAAATAATATTATTTTAAATGGTAGTTAACATGTAGCCGTTGTAATGGCTGGAATGGATATAAATAACTAAAATATGATTATATATGTTTTTAAATGTTTTTACATTTATACAATAAAAGATAAAGGCTTAAAATATGGAAAGAATTCAATTTTAGGCGTATATGCCCTAGTTTTCCCTAAAGGTTCACTTGTCGCCTTTTGATGGAGAACCATCATTAAATATAGATTTGATCACTCTTATACATTGTTTTGGACCAAATAAAACTCTGATTAAGAATTGGGACATCAAATTTTACTTTGTGTAATTTTTTGGTTTTTTTCCGATAAAGTTCATTTTTTTTATGAATAGTGTAAAATGTTGTGTTTTAATTCAAAACCTCTTTTTAATATAATTTATTTATATGATTAGATAATATTTTGAATTGGTTTTAAAGTGAAATTAGAAAATATTTTTACCATTGAATCCAATAGTGGTCGTTGGAATTAATTTCACTTTGAAATCGGACTTAAACTAGTGTCAATCTTTTGATACTTATTGTTTCATAAAAACACGCTATTTGTCATGACAGAGGGAATTAATTATTAAATTAATTAATGTGACTTATATGTTTTGAATTTTGTAAAAACTGACTTCATTTTTGAATTCAGAATATCAAATATATCTTAGGGTGAATTTTTAGGATTTTTCTAAAAAACTTCAATTTTTGATGAATAGTGAAACCACTAAGTGGTACTTATAAAAACTGATTTTTCCGTTTAAATGGAATTTTGCCATCTTTGTGTTTTGAATTTCAAAAATCCGACATACATGGTTGTCATTAAGAATTAAAATGTGGTTCAATGGGATAAAAATAATTTTTTGGTGAATAGTAACTTATTAAGTTTTTAATCGCGATTAGTGGTAATTAGTGTAGTTTAAGGTAAAAATGATATTATAAGAATGTGAAAACACCATGACACTTGTCCTACACCTATTGGGTGAGTCATGGCCGACCAAGAAAATCCATGGGCCTACTTGGGGACCCCATGGAGCCACTTTAGTTGGAAAATGACAATAATATATTTTTATTTAATGTTAAAATTAAATTGACACAAACATGAGTTGTTTTACTAAAACAGTTTTTAATTAAGGTTACACAAGTCCAAATTTTGATTATAAATAGTCATTGGAAATATAAAAAGATTTACTACATCATAGTATTTTTTTTATAATTTTTAGACATTAAATAAATTAAATTATTTACGACATAATAATGATGCAGTGATGACATCATTAATTGACAATTTAAATAAAATGGAAAGATAATGTAAAATCTATGAACTACACATGTCCAAAACTTATTGGATGGGTGGATTTCGAACCCTTATCACCTTATACACGAATTATATCAATGTGGGACCTTTTAAAACCGAAACACATTTTCAAATAAAGTAATATTTCTTACTTTCCAAAAGTGCCCCTCCCCTCCTCTTATAAAAGGCCCCCACCTCTACCTCATTTCACACACTCCTCAAGCCTTTGTCTCGGCCAACCCCTGCCCATTTACTCTCTCCACATCCCTCTACTCATCCTAGAGGATTCCCTTTGGGAATAATCCTTTCAAAGAAAGACTTTAGGCTCAAATCAAAAGGAGTTACACTTTTAAAGGTAATTCATTCTCTCATGTTCATTTGTTTTATTTTGCTTCTCCAACCCCCTAAACTCTTTTTATTTATTTATTTTGTAACATTAACAGTATCTTCAATATACTAGGATTTTTTTATAATATTTATTCGAGCTACACTCTCACACAACTACATCAAATGGTTAAAGAACATACGGTTTCCGTGGATGGTGAAATTCTGCCTCCCGAAACGATGATTGTTCAATACTCATCTAACACCTTCAAAGGTGGCCATTGTGATGTCACTATTTTTATATATGATATATAATATGTTTATATTTTTCTTAAGCTTCTGTTTTTTTCATTTTGTGCATACCTTTATGGTTTCCATTATGGGTAAACGCGATATCTTCATTTAAGGAAGTGCGGACTACCGCCCCCTCAAAGTGATTTGATTCGTTAAATACCATATGTGGGACGTATAAAGGATGGAACTATGATATTATATATGATATTATACTGTAATTATAATATACCTTTATATCATTATTATTCCATTCTATAAAATACGAAATAGAAATGAAAGTAGCGTTCATGCGTACGTACGGCTTACCGTCTCCATGAACGGTGCATTTCATTTCTTACCTCTAAAAGATTATGTAATGTTATAAATGCATGAATGTACTGGATATATATGACATATATTATATCTAAATCATGAATAAAATACTGGATATAATAAACATTTGGCCACACGAACAACATGTAATTGTAAGAAGTCCACTTTCGACTTAAGAACCAAATATCGACAAAACAATCATTATTAACTTAATGATTACATATTGTTTATAACATGGTAATAAGTGATATAAAAGGAATAATGAACTTGAAAAAGGTTCTTAAGGAAGTAGAAATTAACTCAAGTTTATTATTCAGGAGATTAAAGAACGATCGAGTCAAGTCGGACCCGAGGTAAGGGATCCTACACCTCTCTTTCTTTTTAAGTACACTCTTTCATGTCATTCCTTTTAAAGCTCATATTTCTTATGATTGGGATGTTATTTTATATTAATCCTACTGTACTTATTATGTTCATATGATGAGAGACCCTATTTACTCTCATTAATCCATTTTGGAAGTTTTGAGTGGCGCCGTTAGGCTGCCGAATTTTTCGTAAGGGATTTTTCATCTCACTTTTATTCCCGTGAGATTTATGCTACATTTGCCACAAATTCCATTGAGTGGTGTATGTACTGCCCATTATTCTAATATTTGTGTAATATACTTTTGTTTATGAGTAATTACATCAATGATCTATTGTCCTTCATTCATGGGGTGTATGTTTTGAAAGATACCCAAGTCGGTAAGGGAACCTTTCACCCTCCTCTTTTTTTTAAAAGACTTTTTTGTTGGGTCTTTTAATTTGCATATTTTTATGTTGGGATATGTTCTCATATATCCTTATTGATGTAAATTTTATGTCCAAGTGATGAGATACACTTTTTATCTCTCATCAACTCATTTTGATGTGATGTCGTCAGGCTTTCAAGGGAACTTTTTAACCCAATTTCGATTTCTTTGGGTTCAACATGTAGTCATTGAATATGTCATCCATTGAATATGTGTGAATGACCTTTTATTGTTTTACACTTAATATCCACTTATATTGTGTGTATTTATATTTGTCACACATATTTTTGAGATTGATTTGTCCTTAATTTAAGGATACCTTCTTTATAAGGGATTTCATCACATTTGACATTTCTATTGAGGGTTCATTGTTGTTATGCACCAATTCACTCTTATATGATGTATATACTGTCCTTTGGAGTATTATATCATTAATCCATTTATTATCATGATATTATAAAGTTCTGACTAAATGTTATTCCTCAATTATTGTATTCAAGTGTCTCTAATTTTGGTAAAACCCCTTTAACCAAAATATCATTTTAAATGTTTTAATTATTTGTTCTTATTAATATCCATGTTTTCAAAATGGTTTTAAGGATTTATTTATATGGATATTAATGGTTTAAAATTTTAAGCTTCAAGGTGGTATGGGACACTTTGATTCAAAAATCTCTTTATTAAATGTTTTAAATGGTTTTGGAAATGGTTTCTTTTTGAATGGATTCAATATTTCAATATACTAAAATGTTATATTGTGATTGAAATGTGGAAATGTTATGTTTCCTTTATGCATGTTTTATGTGACACATTTATGTTATGGTTCTTGGGAATTGTTATGAAAATGGGTGGTTCCGTGATAAACTAAGGGCGGGTGAGCCCGTTATAGCTCTCCAATGCATTGGGTAACGCGAAGGAGTGAAACGTTAAGGTTTCTCTGAAGAGATTTAGGGAATATACTGTGATGGGTATTCCAAACGTAACCAAGAGGGTTACTCCCCGCGTAAGAATGTTATGAATGCCTCAAGTTACCTTGATGTCTTATGTTTTCTATGATTTATTCATGGTTTTATGAGGTATGTTAAAGTGCCTATGTTTTATGGGTAAAGTATGATTTCATTCTTATGTATATATGAACTCATGTTTCCTTTCCATATTTTTATAAGCCTTACTGAGCTTTTTATTCTCATCCCAAGTTTTTGAAATGTTTTTCACAGGTCAAGGGAAAGGTACATGATGTGATGATAGTGTCAAGGATGTGTCAAGAAAGAATCCGTGTTATATTTTAAATATGTTTCCGTTGATGGGAAGAATGAATACTGTCTTTTATGTAACCACTTTGTTTAAATGTGGAATGTAATGCAAGTTTCATGATCTAATTCTCTAAAACTCTAAACCTGAAAAGATCCTCAATGTGTAATCTTGTAATAACTCAAGATTAAGTAAGGTTTAAGGCTGGGGCCTTATACCTATTATAAAATCCATAGCTATCTATTCTGATTTCTAAACATGGATAGCTAAATACTACAACATACCTATTTTTCGTTGACACTCAGACTTAACTTTCTAACAAGTTAAGAATCTTGAAACAAACTCATCCACCTTCTATGTCATGATAATCCAATAAAACAACGCTTTAAAAGTTTTATAAATCTTATGTATTCCTAGGTTAATATTCCATCTTGAATAGTGTCAATCATGAATAAGTTTCTCCTGATAATCCATAGGTACAACCATTAAATTTATGAACCACAACACGGAACTCTCATCCAGCTTCCATCCCTAATGGTATCCTTACCATTGAGTTTTGACCTCATAACCACACATTCTGCATTGGATTTCTGTGCCTATTTAACCATATTCACCAAATCATAAATAAGATAAACTGGAAATAAAACTACAACTTCACCTCGGTCTTCACATTCCAAGTTCATGTTGTCTAGGACCGACATTAACTTCCACACATATGAATCCTCCTTTTCCAACTGAGCATATAAATTATTACTTAATTCATCTACCACTGTATTTAATTTACCTAGTGTATACATCAAGTCAAAGTCAAAAATTTAGAGATACTCCATCCATCTTATTTTCCTCAGATTCAAATCCTATTGTGAGAAAATATGTTTCAAGATTTTATGATTCTTGAACACAGTAAATTTCTCACCAAAGGGATATGATGCCAAGTCTTTAAGGCATAGAATATTGTAGTTACATTCAAATTTCAAGTTGTAAAGTTCTTTTCATTCACCCTTAACTAACTTGATATATAAGAAACAACATGGTCTCTTTGAATGAGAACACACCCCAACCCAGATCTCGAAGCATCAGAATACACCACGTACCCTTTTCCTAATTCTAGAAAAATCAAGATTGGTGCTGATGTAAGGTGAACTTCAAAATCTTAAAAAGAATTTTGGTATTCCTCAGTCTATTGGAATTGAACATTATTATTTTTCAAATCATTCATAGGAGAATCTAGTCATGATAAGTCACGAAAAAAGCATCAGTAATAATCAATGAGACCAAGAAAACTTCATATCTCAAATACATTTTTTAGAGGTTACCAAGAGATAACAACTTCTATCTTCTCTAGATCGACTGAAAAATGTCTTTTAGAAATTAAATATACAATAAATCATACCTATTATATCCAAAAATCACACATAGATAATTTTTCATTTAAACAATGGTCTCTCAATATTTCCAACATTATCCCCAAGTGTTTCTCATGCTCATCCAATGTCCTTGAATACACCAACATCTAATCCAAAAAAACACAAATAAATAATCCATATATCGCTGAAATATCTAATTCATCAATTCCATAAAGACCACTAGTGAATTCATAAGACCGAAAGAAATTACCACATATTTATAATGGAAATATCTCCTTCTAAAATTTGTTTTCGGAATATCCTCCTTCCAAAGTCACAATTGGTGATATCCTAATCAAAATTCAATCTTAGATAACCATTAGTATCCCCTCAATTTATTGAATAGATCATCAATACATGGAAGTGGATACTGATTCTTTATTGTAACTTGGTTAAGCTTATGATAATCCACACACATTCTTAGAGTTCCATCTGTGTTTTTCATGAACAAGACTGGTGCTACCCATGTAGATGTTCTCGAGTGAATGAAACCCTTTATTTCTAGCTCTTTCAACTACATTTTCAACTCCCTTAATTATATTTTTTCTATCCTATAAGATATAAGTGAAATAGGAATAGTCCTTAGGAGGAGATCAATTGTAAACTCCATTTACCTTATAGGTGGTATCCCTGAGAAATTTTTGAGAAACACATTAGTAAATTGGTCCACAACTGCTAGAAAACTTCTATCCTCAATATGTTCCATCAATTAAAAATTCAATTCTGACAAATGGTAAGATATTATTCCCAAAGATAGTTCCAAAAATCCCATTTCACATGTATTTACATCCCTTTCTCCACTAAAGAGATGCTCGACACCATCCTTAGCCATGAAACTAATTATCCTTTTATAATAGGCAATGTGAGCCTTGAACATTTTCAACCAATCCATACCAAGGATTACATCATATAAATCCATCTTCAACACTGAGAAGTTTCATTTTAGTTTAACTACATCAATAGTTATAAAACATGATCTAAAAATAATAATTTACATTCTATTTTACCAAGAGTAGTTTAAAGTTTTATCACAGAAGGCATCATCTCAAGTTTTAAACTCAAAAAATCAACAGCACAAGAATCGATAAAGGAATGTGATTCACCAGTATCAAGAAACACTTAAATAAGGGTAGAATTAAAAAGAATCATATGTCTCACCATAGATGGTCTAGCCTAACCATCCACAATAACATTCTTAACTCTATATAATTGTTTTCTCACTGCACTTTTTTCTTTGTTACCTAGCTGAAATTTTCCTTGTTAAGGAGTTACGGTATTCCTGGAATCATCATGGCTAGCTCTATTATACTGACGAGTTTGGTTCTACTTCCCTTGCTCCATCAAATCATACGATGTCTATGACTCATGAGTTTCCTGAAAACTCGACCTTGGAGCACTGTGATAATGGCACTAAAGATGCCCCATCTTGTTGCAATTGTGGCGTGATCTTGGTGGTTCCATACACTCTCACTTTATGTGACTCATTGAACCACACTAAAAACATCCAGGATTGATCTTGGGTCTTGGAGGAAGGTTATTTTCTCTTATGGTCCGATTCTGATGTCTTCCACCTCCTTGAGAATAGGTGTCCCTCTTCCTCCTGCTCTTAATGATAGAGTTATCACCTCCTATCATGAAGACAATGGTAATTCCTCCACTTGGATTTTCAATAGTGAAAATGTCGTAAAAATGGTATCTAGTTGAAGTCCCAAATCAACACTTCAAAAATTCCAAGAAATGATTTGTACCTACTGTTGGTTCACCTATGGGTAAGGTGGAACCAAATTCTCAACATCCCCTTCTAACTAGTTCCTATGACACCTACCAGGTTCCATTTTCTAAATAAAAAACAACTTCCATAAGTCTCACTCTCTAGAAATTGAAGGATTAGAATTTCAAATTCTACCCCATCAACTATCACACATATGATTTCTAAAATCAACATTTACCATGCTCAACCATTTTAGAAAATTTTAACTTGTTTTTGAAAATCAAACCATTTTCAAAATACTACAACCATGCTATTTTTCAAAACCTTTCATTTGAAAATAATTTCAACATATTTTAAAAAAAATCATATTTCACCAAATCATATATCATTATTCATAATAAGATATTCACTCTTAATGGGAATTAAATCCTCTAATGCATGTCATTCTTGTCTCATTAGGTAAAACTATGATAATGAGATTTTAAATCCTATAAGTGTCTCCAAAACACTTATGTGTCTAACTCCCTGGTAACATGAAGTTTAGCATAAAAAGGTTAGATATGTATTTTTATACTCTACATTTCATGTTCCGGTGATCTTACTCCTTTCTACCAACCCAACAGAAGGAATAGAACATAAGGAATTCAACTCCAAGACCAAGAAACTGAAGACCACTAGTTAGGAAAGGAATGAACAAGCTGATGTCATCTATCTTAAACATACTTTTGGACCGAACAAAACTGATACCATTTTTGATGTCCCACCCCTTCTTATTGGCTTAAGAGGGTGATGAGACATTATTAGGCCTTAAGTGAAATCCCCAAAATGATAAAGTCTATAAATAAATGCAAAAGAGATTAAATACATTTGGGGGATGATTTTCCCTTTAAGAATAAAACAACTAACCAAAAAATCAATAACCAAAAAAACCATTATACTATGCATGATAATAATGAAAGGCAACTCAATATTTCATTTATAAAAATCATACTAGAATCAAGTATCACAGTAAAAGACTACAATATCAAAGTAAAAAATGAAACATGAACTAATAAAACTCCAATACAACCACAAGATTCCAAGCTCTTAAATATTTATATTCCAACTTCACCAAACATCCCAAGTGTCACGAAGTAGTTCTAAAGACGTGTGATACTTTACCTTTTCCCATGTCCTGATAGATGACATATTCAAAAGAACCAAAGTTCCAAAGTAGGGGAGAGTACTAAAACTCAGTAGGTTTCCCAAAATTAATACCCTACTCGCACCACTAGGATAGAAATGTTAGCAGCATTTATATAAAACAGTTTATATAAAACAATTTCCAAAACAGTTTATAACTATATATAAACATGTACCATATCAACCTATTTTCCAAAAAAAATCGTTTTTCAAAGAAATCAACCAAATAATGCCTTAAAATCATTTCATAAGTTCCCTTTGGCATAGACATTCCATTTCTCATTTCAACATCACCAACCATGCATGCATCATTATGACATTTCCATACTCATGAGCAGTTTCTCATCGATCTACCAAGTCATCACAAGGTAATTATATCTCATGTTCCATTATACCATTAGCACTGAGAATAATGTCATATTTCAACCAAGCCTCATAATTCAATATGAACTCACACCACCAAAACATGTGCTATTACACCTTTGGTATTGATCTCCAATTTATATTTCAACCAGGCCTCATGAGAAATATAAACATGCACCACCAAGTAATCCCAAAATCATGCCAATATAATCATTCCAAAACCATTCCAATAAAACACCCTTTTTATTGAAATTATTTTTCCAACAAGCTATTTTAAAAAACTAGAAAATCCATATTTTAAAATCCACAATTTTAAAAAAAGAAACCATATCACTTTTCATAAAAAATTACCACAATTCCACAATTTTACCAAAAACCATAAATCGTCACTAAAGAGGATTTATATCATTATTTGAACCATAATTTCCCAATTAATTTCAATAAATTAAATAAATTTGAAACTAATCTAATCATTTATAGAAATGTGAATCAAGAGTGAAGCCACCTACCTCGATAGTTTTGGTGAAAATGATAAACATTATGAAAACATCATGAGACCGGGCTAAATCTCCATAAACCCACCTTAGATATCCTCCACTATCATTAAAAAGACAAAATATAAACATATTTGGAATCCACAACCTTAGATCTACCCATAGAGGGACTATATCTAAGAAACTAAGAGAGAGAGCGAAGTAGATCTAAAAAAACTCATCAAGAATGACGAACAATAAAGCCTTACCACAAGAATCGAGCTTCAATGCACCAAGGAATGGCTCTAGATTTCTTCCAATTATATGGGGAGAGGTTCTAAAAACTTTTATAGGGAAAAATACCAATTTAGGGCCATTTTGGGGCCAAAAAGAATCACTTATAGGTGAAAATGCATTAGATCCACAATTTAAGGATCTAACTTTTAACTCACGCATGGTTAGGAAAATCGTGTGCATGCCTCTATATTAAGGGAGACATCACACGGTTGCCTCACATGGTTCCCAAACCATGTTACAAACATGTAAAATCCACTTTCTCAAATATCCAAAACCACGGTTTCAAAGCGCACGGTTTTTCCTAGGCAGCTGTACAGTTTGGAAAAACCCTACACCACCCGTGTGCCTTCTCTTTTACCCTGTCTCACTATGCATGGTTTCTTGAAAGTATTTCATGGTTTTCCAAAACTGTGTACCAACCATCCACCTATATAAAATCCTTTAAAACTCTCAAAAATTTCTCCAAAATCTCCTAAACTTCACCCTTATACTTTATATACTTAAAAACCATAAAGAAATGGTTACTTACCATAAATCAGGGGTACTACAGTTCCCTTAATTTCTACCAAGAATACTTTTTGGCATCACTTTAAAGGATTTTAAGATTACCACTATGACTTTGGAGACAAAGGCCCCACCACTTTTGAACTTGGAGATTTCATTCATGCAAGTGGATTTAAATTCGTAGGATCATTTGGGTGGTCCATTTAAGTTCACTTTTGGGCTTTAAAAATAGCAATTAAAGTCCCATTTTCTCCTCTCATGCATGCATGTTGAGCCTCCTATTATATTTTCAAAATGAGGCCATGTAAAGCCTATTTCATACTTCTCATTATTCCTCTTGTCATTGAGCCAACAATCCCATGTAATGGATCTTGTTCATTTATGTACCATCCACCCTTCATCCCATGGTCACTCTTGAATCCTCAACATGTATAAATGCCTTGATTCTCATCACCCCTCCCCCTTCAAAAGTATTTTTCCTCAAATAATCATATTCAAAGGGAGAAAACGAGTAACATTAAAGGTAGCACACACATTTCTAGAACTTTTTGGTATATCGGTATTGTAGTCATTGTAATTTAACTTCTCTAAAACATGAAAAGTACTACCTCCTCATTGCAAGGACGTTGAATTTATTTTGTCAAAAAATATTCCTTTTAGTAGGTATTTCCATACAAAACCAGCTAGATCAAATGGAACTTGTTTCCAACACTTCCTTGATCAATCACCTTATTCCTGTAATAAAGGCACAACACAATAGGGAAAAGAATGATGATTTTTTTAGTTTCAAGATAATAATCCTTAACAATTAGTAATAACACTTTATTTCTCAATAAATCTCTTTTCACCTCATTTTTTTCAGAAAACAGACTCACATTATGCTCAAAACTATTATTTTAAACTCTTTGATTTCCCTCATTTAATTTTATGTCACCCATCTCTCCTTTATCACTATTAATTTCTCCACTCATTTCATTTTCTATATTTTTTTTATCTCTTTTCTTTTTTCCTCAACTCAACACACTCTTTTTTAACATTTGTATTTTTATTTTTCCCACATCCTTTTTCACTCATTTTGTTCTTTTTGTATTATTTCCCTATCTTGACTTTATTTTCATATGCTTGTATAGGACTTACTAGATTCAAAACAATCCTTATACCATTGAAATGAAAAGAGAAGTGGTTATTATATCCATCATACATCACCCTCTGATCAAATCTCCATGGTCTTCTAAGTAATAAATTTTTATCATTCATTTGAGAAACATAATAAATCACCTCATCATGATATTTTCCTATGTAAAAAGAAACTATGGCCTATTTTGTGAATTTAACTTCTTTAATATCATTCAAGCACTAAAACCTATAAGTTCTAGGATGATTTAGAGTAGAAAAACTAAACTTCTATATCAACAAGGTACTAACCACATTAGTACAACATCCACTACTAATGGTCATACTACACAAATTCTCCTTGATGTGGCATATCATATGAAAAATGTGCTCATGCTTCTCCTCATCATGATCATATTTCAGTTTAATGTTTAAATATATAATTTCCACTAATGTATCTCCATGTATAAGTCTTGAACTTACACATTCAAACATGCCTCCAAAGGTTCCATTTAATCCTCACTAGATCTTTCACTTGGGGTTTCTCTATTAACCAAAACAATAGAAATCCTTTTATTTGGGAATTGAGAGATGATTTTCCCATGTCACAGCACTCAAAACACTTAATATCACATAATTTAGAAGGGAAATTTGCGCCACCTTTTACTCTTGAATCAGAAGTGAAAACTTTTTTTTTGGACTCTTCTCTTTGTTTTGGAACAAATTATGAATCCATTGGTTTTGTTTAATTACACTTTAAAGTCAACTTTGGATCTTTTTAGATATCTTTACAGGATATCTTGTCCCCTAAATCTATGGACAAGGTAAACAAAGTTAAAAATCTTGGTTTAGGATTTTGACTTTTTTGGGCTAGGTATTTTGACATGTATCTCTCTCATTTGGATATAAATAACCACCTCTTTATACCCCTTGAAGATAAATTACGAATTTGAGTGTTTTATAGCACTATTATTCTTGTGTTTCTTGTGTTCTTTAATGAATTCAAGTAGGAATTATCAAATAAGTGATTAACCTTTATAGAACTTTATAATTAAGTTTTTAAGGGGAAAGTATCCTTGGGGTATTAATTGATCACCCACCCCAATTCTCTTTAATTTCATTTACATTTATTTAATTTATATTTCTACCACTTTTATCCCTTGTGTTTCTGCATCTTTTCCACTAATACTACACACCCATATGGTATCATATCAACTGAATTGGTGACATTTTCATTTTCTAATGAATATTGCACACCCTTTGTGGTTCTTTAGTGTTTTTTAACATTTTAATTTATCACATTATTAAATTAAACATCATATATATCAGCATAAAATATTTAATTCATTAAATTTAAAAATGTTTAATTTCATAATGTGGAGAAACTACACATATCACAATCAATATAAAAACATGCATAATATTAATGGGGTAGATTTAAAGGACCACTTATCTTATAAGAAAATAAATTCCCTCTTCAAGAACCACCAGGTCATCGCTTTGTGGGCCTATCCAAGTGTAATGGTTATTTACCTCACACATGGGGCCTTATCTTGTGCTAAGAACTACTAAAAACTAATTAGAACATTTATAATAACTAATAAATTTAATTTAAATCACCGTAAATACCGATTAAGTCACCGAGTGACCATAATACATGAAAATTGTGACTAATAACCTATATATAGTCTATAACATACCCTTTAAACTATCTAAGTAAAAATCCCCATCATTAAAAAATCCATAATCACTTTAATTCAATTTAATTTAAAAAACAAAGAAAAAACTAACACGCGACATACCATGAATGAAAAAACTTTTCATGGATTGAAAATACGCCCTCTACACAAGGCACATGAAAGCCCTATGGAAATTGGATGACTCTACTATACTTTGGTGTCTTGAAGATATCATCTATTTCCCTAGCTCATGGAACACCCCATAATAGGACTTTGCACACATGGGATAATTCAGGGTAATAACATTCCATGTGTGTGATTTCCACCTAGATTACATCAAAACTCAATGGTTTCACACTTCTATATAATTAGTTAACTAATATTGTCCCACTCTATAGGATTCACATGAAACTGAACCTAGGATCACTCTATTAAACTAATATCCATGATCACTATTCATGCTAGTCCTATCTAAAAAAATCATCATCACTCCACTTTAAAAATTGGATCTCTCAATCATGAAAAAAGTCTACTGCATGTACAGACACCACCCTAGAAACATTCCATAATCTACAACATCAACCCACACTTTCTTCACCTAATATCTACCTATTTAGATTCATCATCAACCATCCCATTGAAAACTACAAAACAAAAATTATACAGGGTTAGAAATCCAAATTATACTTCCATCAAAACCATCATTGATACCAAGGTACTTATACTTAAGGTGAATTACTCATAGAAATCAAAGGCATAATCATGCTTAAAACACATATAGAAGCACCTTTTTTCATTGATCTCAAGGTGAGGAAGGATTAAATTTAACATCCCTCGATATGAGAAACTACTAATTATGGATTTATCCAACCTAAACTTATAATTTATGTATGATGAAAAAGATTCTTACCTAGAAATAGTAATCTTTTTTATATGAATTTATAGAATAAGAATAACATAAGTTAAAAAGTGAATAGAATAAGTGAAAAAATAAAAATAATAATTATAAACACAATTTAGTGTAGTATTATGTATAGTTATTACTCATTGATATAATGGAATTTAATATCATGGTTTTATATTTATGGTATTTTGTTATATATATAGTTTTTTTGTCTTTTATATTATGATTCTCATATAGACTAGTGTGGTAGTTACAGTTTCATATAAATTAAACAATTCTCATTTCCATAAATATATTTTTGATTTGGATTCAATTTTATTTAATTTCTTTTATGATGTGACATATAAAATTTTTTTTAGAGTGGATAGAAGTTATATTTATGAAAATAATCAGATATAAAGAGATTTTTAAAACAAGTTGGAGAGTTTTTTATATTTTTCATTTAACAATGATTCAAATAAAGGTCATATACACTGCCCATATTATAATTTTGTTGGAATACCTTGGTTAATTCCTGAAGAAGTTAGCTACCTTATAACCAAATATGGTTTTCAAGAAAACAATTATGCCTGGTATCATAATGGGGATAAAATGAAATCTCAAAATGTTCATGATCTGAATGAGAAGATCGCATCAGATAATTTATTAGATAGTCGGTTTCTGTTTATTCTTCATCATGAGAAAGAAAGGATGTAGACCCAAGAATACTATGATATGATCACACATGGTTCGTGTAATGAAAATGATGATGTTGGTAGAGTGAAAATTTTGAATGATGCTACAATGACTCCAATATACCTGCAATGTGGAAAAATGAAAGACTAGAATTTTTAATCAAATTATTTATGGGAAAACCATGTATGGAATTTGTAATACTGCTACTAATTATATTCTTACCTTTTTGAAGGAATTACTTTCATATGATGCATATATTCTCTTAAACCATTATATGGAATGGAAGTTAGTCAATAAACTTGGATTTTCTACAAAAATCATGATTTCTCAAAAGATTTTAACTTATTTAGGGAGGAAATTTCTGAACTAAATGGTTGTATAAAATGTGTCACATACTGATGGAAGCCAAATTATGATGGAACACCATCATGTGTGCCACATAAAGTAATGAGGAAATTTCTATTGATAACCAGACTTCAAAATATTTTCAGGTTTGATGAAATATCAATAAATATGAGATGGAATGATATTTATAGAAAGAAGGACAATGATGAGTTCATTCAAACTACATATGAATTTTCATGGTGGACATTTGATGCTCAGTATCCTAATTTTTCATTTGACGTGCGTAATGTGAGGTTGGTTCTATCATGTGATGGTTTTAATCCATTTGGGTATACGCTTACTTCACACAGTACATGGTTGGTTTTTATACACATTTAGAACTTTCCTCCATGGATTTTTTGAAAAAACCTTTCACTTTCATGATTATACTTATATCTAGACCTTCTAATCCTAGAAATGATATAGATTTATACATGAAATATTTAATAAAAAAAATTAAATCTTATTTGGAATATGGGTGTTCACACATACAATGCATGTTTGAAATACATATTTCAGATTTGTGTTGTGATTATGTGGAAGATAAATGATTTTCTTCCTTATAAAATGATGTCTGACTGGAGCATGAAGGGAAAACTTTCATATCCTATTTGTATGAATAGTTCATGATCCAGAAGACATAAATATCTTCATAGTTTCAATTTTATGTGACATCATCGATTCTTTCCAATGAATCATCCATATAGGAATAATCATTAAAGGTTTGAAAATACCATGGAGACCAAAAATACACCTCAACATATGTTAGAAACTAATGTGATTAATGAATTGTAAGATGTCATTTTTTCATTCAGGAAGGTTCAGATAAAATCTAGAAAGTGGAAGAATATTTCCATTAAAACCAATTACAATTGGAAGAAAAAAAGAATCTTTTTTGAGTTGCCTTATTAGTCAACAAATTTGATACATCATTACTTAGATGTAATTCACATTGAAAAAAATATATGTGAAATGTTGATTTTAATTATTTTAAATTTTAAGGGAAAGAAAAAAATATGATTTATGATATCGGTGTGACTTGGTGGATTGGGGTATCATACCAAAATTGAATTATGTGTATATTAGTGAAAATAAATGAAAAGTTCCATGTGATTCTTATGTGATGAAACTTATAGAAAAAAAATCAATTTTTAGAAGTACTAGATACTATTAAAGTTCCTAATGGTTATTCAAGAAATATATCAAAATGGGTCAATAGAAGAGAGTTGAAACGGGTATCTTTGAAGACTCGTGATTATTATATCCTTATACATGAGTTAATTTCAATAGAAATCTTTCATCTACTATCTAATAATTTAAGGGTGGAAGTTATTTGGTTGTGCCATTTTTATAGATATCTTTGTGATAAGAAGTTGTCCTAGTATTTCTTATAAAAAATGTTGGAAGAGGCACCATTAATTTTTTTTGAGTTAGAGAAAATATTTCCCCCATCATTTTTCACATTCATGTTACATCTAAATATCCATATTCCAACCGAAATAATTCTTGCAGTGCCTGTTGCTTTTTGTTGGATGTATCCAAATGAAATAAATATGTACACATTGAATTATTATGTTCAGAACAGGATTCATCCTAAAGGTTCTATAGTGAAAGGTTACTTGGATCAAGAATGTATGGATTTTTGTTCATATATTTATTTGATGTGACTATGACACAGAATAGAAAAATGAGAAATTAAGAAGAGAAATATGATAAAATTGAACCCAGTTTTCCATCACTTCCCCAAATAGGGAGAATTCCCTAATCACATACATTGAACACATTAATCCTTGAAGTGAAAGAGATAACACATCATACATTTTGTTTAACTGTGATGTTTTTTATGAATACATCAAGTAAGTAAATTAAACAAGTATATGTAATCTCATCTCAAGTAATTGTATATATCTATTAAACTATTTCTATTTTTTCTATAGGTAACATAAAAAAATTATAAATATAAATCTTCATTCATTATCTTTGAGAAAGAGAGAGACTTTTTATAGTAAAAATTTTTCTACTTGTTTAAAATTTAAGGTAGAAGTATTACTATAATAAATTAATAAAATAAATATTTATTTAATTTTAATATTCATTTATATTTCAGGCATTGATTTTCCTGTTGACTTTTTCTCTAATAAAATAAGAGCTTTGTCTTTTGGGTCCAATTATGTTGTTCGTGAATGAAAATAAATTATGATAAATGGGTAAAAAATTTATTATCACAGAACAATAAATGAACATGAGAACACAACATGATAGTGTTATGGTAACAACCACATTAGATTATTATTCCAGTGCATCAGATATTATAAATCTATTTGAAAATGTATCTTATTATGGAGTCATTAAGAAAATACTAATATTGGGTTATTACTCTCATGGGAGAGTCGCTATGATGAAATGAAATTTATTTGATTCAATGATGAGGCATGATACATTTATTGATTATTATGGATTTCAAGTTATTAAAATGACTCACACTCTTTCTACCGATGAACCATATATATCAACATCAATGATGAAACATTTTTTTATGTGAATGATCATCCACAACCTGAATTTTATGCAATTATTGAAGTAATCCCAAGACATGTTTTTTATGACGGTGATGGTGAAATTGATACCATCACTAATCCCATTGGCCCTAGTCAATTTATTACTTATGATGATTTAAATAGTTCAATTTTCAAAGTTGATTGTGAACCTGATCTTGTGGTAGGAAATATATAGAATCATCCATCTATGTTCTCAATTATTTTGGTTTATCTTGACTTAGGTTGTTCAGGTTGGTACTATTAAAATTTCATTACTATTTATTACAAATATTTTTTATCCGAATTGACCTTCATGTGCATTTTCAATATATACTGGTTGCATTTTTCTTTGAGTTTCATTTTCTAATATTGAATTGAACTATAATAAAACCTACCAAACTAAACAAAACTAAAACAATTAAATTGGAACAAAAAACAAGATGAATTGAATTGAAACATATTAAACTAATTAGAATTAAAATAAAAAACAATGAAAAGAATGACCTAACCAAAAAATGGAAAAATTACCTAACCCAAAATATGCACCAAATAACCTAACCTAAAAATGGAAAAATAACCTAATCAATTGACTAAAATTAACCAAATGACCTAACAAAAATTGAATTAGATTGAATTTAAAATTGGATAAAACTATATAATACCCACGATAAAAATGCTAATTTTAATATATTTATTTTTCTATTACATGTATTTTATGTTTTGATATTCATCACACTAAATATAAAATGATTTTTTCATATCATTATTTATCCTTTATTTATTGTGAAAATTGGTATTTTTTAATTAAGTCACACCCCATATTATTTCTTGTTTGGAATACACATTAGTTATGAATTTCTAATTAATTCCATATTTGTTTTCAAATGTAGGAAATGAAAAACATTGAAGAGATATGAAAAAAGAGGAGGAAGAACTATAATCGATGCATGAGAGAGATGGGTGTCCCTCCTCTGGTGCCTATTGTGAGTATTTTATTTCAAATATATGTATATAAATAATATATAATGTCATGTGATTAATTTTTTTTAAGTTTTAATCAGGATCAAACACCCAGGAGATAGTTATTCTCTGATGAGCCTAATGGTAATAGTGCTCAGCTAGACGATGTGAGGGGGCGTTACTAGAGGTATGTGAACAAATCGACATACCTGATCACACTCTATCTCTTTGTCTAATATACCATCTAGCACACCCTTTTTATTCCACTATATTTTTAGAGGCACCTGGGATATTTAGGTTGCCTATATTTTTTCCACTATTTACATCCAATCCTTCTCATATTTCTTTCCCTTATTCTATGATGGATCCTACTCCCCATTCGTATTATATGTTTCCACAAACATCTATGCCATATTGTTTTTCTTATACTTCCTTCTCCCCAAGATTATACATTCATGTTCCTTCGACTTCCACTATGACACATTATGAGCCTCAAAATAAGACATTAGGTGTCACTAATACTGTATAGGTTGATGATCCTCTAGAGCCTAGGGATCCAGTGGTACTCACTGATCAAACTAGTTCAAGTATATTTATAGAAACCTAGTAAATTTTTTTGACCATAATTTATTTTCATTATAATATGTATTGATATAATATATTTTTTCATTTATAGTTGGATCATCCACTAGGCATAGTGGGAACACATGCGTGAGGTGCGGACCCACTGCACACAATTTATGGGTAAGTATAATGAAGGTAATCAAATGATTGGAAAAATAGGGAGAGAATGTAGAGGTTTTATGGAGAAACTTTCCAAATACTCTGACATCATTCCCATCAGACCACTCTCCCATAGATTCCTTCAAAATGAAGTAAAGGATAATACTTCTTTAAAAATATGGGTAAGAAAATTCATTGAATTTAATGTTATATTATTATTGTATTTATATGAATTAACATTTTGGTTCCAGCTTCGTTATAATTTTATTGATAGTGATCTAGCGAGGATAGCATGAATCGTTGAATTAGGTGAGCTATGGAGATAATATAAGCATGAGTTGTATAGTGGTTGATGTACTATATTTAGTACAGATTTATAGGCCACACCTATCATAAATTAATGTCTAGTATCACATTATTAGGAAATTATTTATTTTTTTAAGAGTATTGAGTTTAAGGTATTAATCAAATTTGATTTTTTTGAATAAAAAAATCCATGATTTTCATTAATAATTTTTTTTATTATTGAATTTTTTTTTTAGGAAGCATTGGAACGAAATAAAAAAACAATGATGATATAAAATACCTCTACACTTTGGGGCGGACTATGTTTCTGTAACATGAGAAGAAGAAAGTATGACACTCATTTAAGATTTTTCTATTTAAAAAAATTATGGAAATAAAGTTTCTTCAATTTTAAATTATATAGATTCATTATAATTTTTTCAAAACAACTATATTGAATAATTATATATTTTGGGAAATTTTAAATATACCATTATTATAGGGAAGTGTAAAATGGGATTAAACAGAGAATATTTTCTTGTAGAATCCTATATAACCTCTTAATAATTCCAATAAGGGAGATATTTATTGAACCTAGGTAAGGAGAGTAATTTATATACTAAAAACCATGAATTTAATTAGAAAATTAAAATCATTTTCAAGATAATATTAAAGAAAAATAATTCACTATTTCTTTGGGAAATCCTCGAATTAACATCCAAAGAGGTAAATTAAGTATATATGTAACAAGGTTAGTGGTATGTAGGAATCATGTGCGAATGTTATATGTGTTTGTTAGGATACTATGGGAAAAGAGAGTGGGGTGCCTATTATGAGGTAATTGGAAATTGGTTTGTGGGGAATGTTTATGATAAATTTCAATGATATCAAACATGTCTAAACATTTTAGAAACATAAAACTAATTAGAAAGATAATTTATTATAAGAATAGAAAATAATCATGATAAACATAAATACAATACACATTCTATACATTAATCATTAACCTAGATTATTGATGATGATTAGTTGAACGTAACTAATATCTTCTTGCTTTATAAGGTAATCCACCAACTTTTAAATATTTAAATAATATTAGAAGGATCTTATTTCTCTCCAACAGTATTCTAGTACCATATATACAATATGGGGATTAATAAGATTTATAGTGAATCATTTATTATAAGTTATTATTTTTTATGTATATTTTTAAATGAATCAAGTAAATCCATACTATAAGACTCATTCATTAATGAATTTCCCTTTAAAAAATTTTGGCATCTCACAAATGTAGTACTTGAAATATACCTATATTGAATACATTGATCTAAAAAACACATATCACATAAAATGATATAAAAATATTCCTTCAGAGTATTTGATTCAATAGTGTGCTTAGTTTCTTTTATAGAATTATTCAACATTGGATACTTAGATAAATTTTATTTAACATCTCTACTATTGAGGAAAATAATCTAGATTGAGATCCTAAATTATCCTTGTTAATTTAGATTCTAGCATCAATGTAACCATTTAAAATTATTTCTTACTCACCTCTAATGAATAAGGATGTATATTTAATTATTCATAAGTGTTTAAGTATATTTTGTATAATGATCATGATACTTTAACCAAAATCTTATTAGTATCGAATAGTTATAACAAAATAATATAAAACATTTAAATTAGTATGAAACATTGTATACATTATTGATCATATTATCAAAGAATAAGTAATCTCATTCATATGTCTCCTTTCTATATTAGTTAATGTGTATTTATTTCCCTGAAAATATAAACCAAGTAACACTAGAAAAAACACTCTACTATTGTTATATATGGTAAACATTTTTGAAATTATATCAATATATATGTTCTAACTCAGACCAAGAAACCACTTAAATCAATCTCTATAAATCACTATACCCAGTATCTAAGATGTTTCACCCATGTCATTAATCGAGAATAATTGTCTGAAATAATCCTTTATAAACATCTTTGATGGGGTATCATTTTTATGATTAGTGTGTCATGTGAATTTAATTGTTGTTTTTTTAATGTACTCCCTGTAACTCACATATATATCCAATATTTAACTAATTTATTATAAAACTAAGCCCTTTGAATACGTCATAAAAATGTATATACCAAGTTTAAGTTGATTTATTCAATCTATAAATGAAATTTCACAACCTGAATGCATTTACATCACTATTTAGATAATCAAAACCTTTAGTTTATATCATATGAACATCCTTGGATATAATTTTATTAATGAATGTATTTTTAACATTTATTGGTAGATTTTATAATAATAATATCCTACTGTAAAAAAAGAAAAATACTATCAGAAATTATCATCTCTATCCCTTTTATTATGTCTATAAACTCCCACAAGTGTTAATAAAACATCTTTGTAACTCAAAGGTGGGCCGAAGTAATTTTTTAAAAGATCATAGGATTAAATTCCTTACTTTAAAACAGTGAACATTATAGAAATTTCTATATTAAACCTTATTTAAACCACTTCTTATGCACATTTAATAACTCACTATCTCCTTTAAAACTCACTCATGATTTATTCACCCATACCACTCTTAATCTCAAGTATTAATTAAATTCTAGCATTTCACACAACTTATTTAACCCAAAACAAGAAAGTGTATCATTTAAAATACCTTTTACATGTCAACATGCCACATAATGATTTAAAAAATCATTATTGGTCATTAATTATCACTCACCACACAAAAAACACTATTAAAACAAAAAATTACAACACATCAATATTATTTAGTGTTATTAATTCAACAATTGGAACCTTTATCACCTTTAAACACCCTTCTATAAATTTACCCCTTTAAATCACTTGGAATGATTATTAAATACTAGATAATCAAATTTTCACAACATAAATTTAATAAAATAGAACACCATAAAAAAATTATTCCACATAAGGTCTATATCAAATCACAAAACTCATTTTATTCCACAGAATACTTAATTCCCTGTAATATTTTATGCTAAACATGAAAGAATTTCACATGTGTTATCCTTATTAATCTATAAAAATCATTTTATCACATCCCACTTTGAATTATTATATAATTTCGTATCAAATAATCATAAAAAACTAAATTCAATTATCTTATTAACCATAATACACTATAGTAGTAAATTATAAGATCAAAGAAGTTTTCAACCACTTACCTCAAGGTATGTTACCATTCCTCATAAGGATTAGAAGCCTAATTCCCACTTTAATTACCAAATATCAAGAATACACTAAGATCTAAAATAAATCTATAATTAAAGTATAAAAGAAACTAAACCTCTTTTCCTTTTACCTAAATGATGTGGAAAAAATATACACACCATTTCAAAAAAACAAACATAATGTTAATCTTCCTAGAACATAAAATTTGAATTTTACATTCTCTCATACTAAATAAACATTAGCATTATTTAACTAAATAAAAAATAAATACAATTATTTCATGTGTCTTTTAACAAAAAAACACCAATATTGATTATACAATCTCATCAATATCCATCAATGAAAAATCTACATTGTTTTCCCCTATTTTAACTAATTTAAAATTAAATCATAGAAATATTGAAACAACCATATTGGAACAAATTTAGCATATATTTCACCTTTCCATTTTACCATATTATACATGTATTTAATATCGATTAGTTTTTTTCAATAAATATATTCTATTTCTATTATTATATAATTATATTGCCCTTATATTTATGGAAATAATATATACATACAAGAATCCTTAACTTCCACTTTAAGTTAATTAATAAAATCATTATTTAATAATATTATCAATTCTCACAATTTATTATATAAAATATATTTTGTTAACCAACTCATATCATACTACCACAAAGTAATAAATCATTATAGAAAATAATATTATGTCATCAAGTATATCCATTTGATTTTAGTTATCAAATTCATTATTAATAACCTATTTTGAATTATGGTTTTCTACATTCAATGTCATTATAGAGGGAGGTTTTGAATATTGAAGGATGTGTGCCTCGAGAAAAATTATTATTTTTTAGCATAAAGAAGAAAGATGGTAGAGTGGTAAACAAATATACACAACAACAGATTGTAAGTTTTACTTTTTTGATTTCAAATTTTTAATATCTATTGTGTAACTAAATAGTCCATTAATATTTTTAGAAATGTGGTTTGGAGTACCTTGATGAGTAATAAGCTGAAAACTTTGGGCCAAATGAACATTTCCATCATGTTTTGGGATATGATAACCATGGTAGAGTACGCTGTCAATCAGGGAAGAATATTTTACCCTCTAGATATTTACCCACTTTAGGTGCTAGTTTTAGTAGCACCGAGTTGAAAACAGCTCATGAATAAGTAGCATAGGCTCTAATTGAAGAATAATAGGCCAAAATGGTCATACGAGAACATGAATGGAATAAAAAGGACAATTATGAATTGATAAAATTTATGGTAGTCTTATGTCCATCACTTCCACAAAATACCTACATGGATTCTGATACATATATATTGATGAGTTGTATATTATATGGTGCACCAGGAGATGGTCCTATTGGTGGTCAGGATGATGATGTTTCTAGCGATGGTGATGGTGATGTGGATGGTGATGGAGATAGTGATGGTGATGATGATGGAAATAGTGATGGTGAGGATAGTGGTGAGGATAATGGTGAGGATAAAAATGAGGCTGATGGTGAGGATAATAATGAGGATGATAGTGAATATAGTGATGATGGTGGTGATGAGGTAGATATTTATCCTTCACATTTTTTACTTATATTTATGTCACTTTATGTTTGAATATTAGTTGTAAATGAATACAAGTGATGTTTTGAATGTGTGTTATCACTGGTTGAATTCATTAATTAGTTTCTTATGTTATAATTGTTTGTATATTTTTTGGTGATATTTGGTGTGACTGTTTGGTGATTTCTATAGGTAATTGGCAAATAAGGGGGTGCTACTATTATTTCTACTAGTTGTTTGGGCAAGGTGGGGGTAATGCTGCCTGAGAATTTATAGGAGGTCTGTACCAACAGTTTCATGTAACTACTGGTATATATTGGAGTCATGTAATTCTATTCCAATGGCTGATAAACCATTGGTATATTTCTGTAAAAGAAGTTTTTAAACCATTGGTAAAATACTTATACCAATGATTCTATCAGAACCATTGGTAACCTAAAATTCCAAAAGTCCTATACAAATGGTTTAATACAAACCATTGGTATAATTCAATATCTATGGAACCTTATCCAATTTTTTTGAGAACCATAGGTATAGGCTATACCAAAGGTTCTCTAGCCTATACCAATGGTTTTGAACCATTGGTATAGCCCAAATTTCCTATAGTAAAAAATATGGGGATACCCTTTATGCCAGAGTTACATAAAGAAAAGGATGGAGATAAGCTATAAAAAGTGATGATCTATCATTTTTCACATGTGAAGGGTAAAGTGATCATGTGAGATCTGCCCACTTTTGTCTCAGAAGCCATGGACCATCTGGAAATGAGTAAATACATTAACCTTGGTTCTGATGACCTTCCTTCAGTCCCATTGATTGGTGTTCGATTGCATGCGGTTTAGAATATGGTCATAGTCACTCCCCCTTTGTCTTATCCTTTTGTGTCCATCGAGAATTATAACCCTCCTCCCACCACAGATTTGATGTTCTCATACCCTCTTGACCATGTTCTCCCCCTTAGTTTTGTGCCAACATTCCCATAATAGCCATCAGTAAAAGATTCGTATGAATCCATTCCATTGGTCCCTAAAATAATTAACTATCTATGAGGTTACATAGATTAGAATCCATGCCAAAATCCCATTTTTTGGATTAATGTGGTGAAAAAATCTTTATAGTCTCTTATCAAGTATAATCATCATAAAAATGTTTCAAGTATTCAGGGGTGGTTCAACCCTTAATTATTTAGAGGTGGAGGTTGGAAAAATATAGTCCCAACTAACCTAATAAAAATGTTATACTGGAACTTCTTTCATCTTGGAAATCCACAAACAGTTTGGATACTCCATTTTTGGAGGGTTAAACTTTTCCCCAACATGGTTTTTTTCCAAAACCATGTTAGAAAATAAGTACATGTTTGGAATTTCTTCCAATGTAGGATTTCAGGGCTATATCCAAATGTCTAGGTATGGGAATGTTTGCATCCTTTGTATTCTTTGTAAAGATGATGTTGATATTATGATTAAGAGATTTTATAAGAACCATATTGTTTAATGTATCCTCCAGTAGGGTTCCATTGAATGGGGTTTGGTGGGTTTCTAGGGCTAGCCTAATTAGGGGTACAAATTGAGATCATTAAAGCTATTGAAATTGTTTTATGTCGGTCTCCCAGAGCCCCTATTGATCAACAAAGACTTTAAAAAAGTCTTATACCAATAGGAAAAGATAGTGGAACTATGAGATCCTATAATTTGATGTTCTACTTTAGGGAGGCATTAAAATCAGTGGGTCTTAGCGATCTGGGATAATGTGGAAACCCTTTCACTTGGTTCAAGGGGAAGTATGATTTTTCATGTTTGGTGGGATGTATTTATAGGTTTGTGGGATCTAGTGAGTGGTTGAACATCTTTAACAACTTCCAAGTCTCCCATCTCCCTCCAGCTTCTTCAAATCATTGTCCAATATTTCTTAACTTATTTATCCTATCCAGGCATGGCCACCATGATATTTTTTTTAGATTTTAAAGTCTTTATATCATGGATAAGGAGTGTGAAAAGGGTGATTTTTTCAAGATGTGATGAAAATGGATATAATGTTCATCATAAGTTAAGCTAGGTGGTGTCTAAGATGAATTCATGGAGTGGTGAAAAATACTAACCTTTTGATTCTCGGAATGATAGTATTGAGAAAATCATAATGATTATTTATGCTATCCCTCCTTCTGATCCTAACTTTTTCGAGATTTCCATGCTTAAATTATATATAAATTAATCCCTTGAGAATAACGAAAGATTCTAGTTCATTAAAGTTTGAAAAACTAACATTAAATAATGAGATTTTAATACTCAATATTTTCATCATAAATCCTCACATAGGAATTATATGAATCTTATCTACCATCTCAAAATGCTAGATGGCAAAGATATTGGTAACGAGGTAGATATTCAAGATCACACCCATCAATTTTACATGATCTTTACATAACTTAGGATTCAACTCTCTCTTGTGATATTTCCTCTTGTATCCTTCTGAAATATTGTTGGCTCTAATTTGGTTCATTGTATAGGGTAATATAGATCGATCAACAGAAATACCAATTCCTACAGATGATTTCAGTGTAGTTGGACAAAGTATCAACCAGTTTTTTGTTTAACTATCTAGATACGTTCGATAAATTACCATTGAGGTATGTGTATATTATATCATTTAGTTCATATTAGTGTTATTTTTTTAATATTTTAAATCTTATATATTAATCTATTTTTTTTATAAGAATACTTTAAAGGTAAATACATAATGTATAAAAAACAACAAATACAGGATGTTATGACTTTATATAAACCTTCTTCTACTCATGATATATTATCAACATATTCAAATTTTTTGTTGGGTGTTTATGAAATTCCAATGGAAGCTAAATTTTTTGGTCATGAAATGACTATGATGATTTTTATAAAATATATCATGGAGTTTGTAACTAGAGATGAGTTGGGCATCAACACAATGCAACTCTTTTCCATATAATTTGATTATCATACATATTTCAATTATTTTAATTTATAGAAACTTTATGATTAGGTTTTTTTATATTAGGTATCTTTATACAATTTTTATACAGCATGATACAACATGATTATATGAATTTATAGACCCATAATTTATTTCACCTATAGAAAGGACAATGACTGATATATAAAGAACAATTTATAGTTTTGAAAGACTTCAAAAGAATGTAATTATTTAGTGGTGGATGACTCCTTATATTCAAGAGTATGAAACTTATATGTCATAAAATTTTATATCTCTTAAAATAATAACCACTCACATTATTTTTTTGTATATTAGTGTCCATTGTATTATGGGTGATTTTTTTCCAAGAGAGAAGACACTTTACTAGCCATGCTCTATCCATGGTGAAGTGCGAGATAATTTTCAGAATGTATTGAACATGTAAGTTTTAATATTTGAATACTTGTATAAATTATAATGGAATTTAAATTTATTTCATAAATATTATTTTCAATGAGGGCATGGAATTTATTTATAGGGGAAACCATAAATCCTAACGCAAATATCAAATATGTTAAAGTAAAGGTGATTTTTTATTTATAATTACTACATTTTATCTGTAAGTACTTAAAATGTTATTTTGAATTGAATAATTATTTTTAAATATAATTTTAATAAATAATAAGGATTAAAGGAATATTGACACTATGCTCTATGATTTATGTTTGAAATAATTTTAACCGGGACACTTAGAAAGTTCCATATAGATAGATTTCATTATAAACATTTACTTTAATTTTTCATTTATTTTATTCAAAATACATGTTAAATACTTTTTTTCAATTTTTATATTTTTGACGTCCTTAATCCTTAAACCAGACATGATCTAAGTCACTTACAAAGTGAATGAGATAATTATTTCACAGTGTGGATGATATGTCTCAATATGCATGTTTTTATTTAAAATCGTCATTTTAATTGAAAACACATGTTGCATACTTATAAAACACACTCATATTATATTTATACTCAAGGAAAATGATCTATAAATTATTTGTGACATGTTATAATCAACCACACATTAATCTGACACATGGTGTGTCTAGTATGACTCGAAGTGTATGTTTTTAGTTTAAAAGTGACATTTTATTAAGGAAATGTTTTATATTTATGTTCAATTTATTTTGTTATAATATCACAAACATAATATTTTTTTATAGAGGTATACTCTTTTTCTTGAGTTGGGGTGGTTTTTTTGGAAACTAGTACCACAATTAGACACTTTTGAGAGGGGATCAAGGTCCAAAGACAATGAAACATTAATGTTTTTGAATTTGTTTATGTTAGTGATAAATTTTTTATATTAATGTAATTGTATAAACTAATGTTTTACATGTTTGTATTATAGTGTTTCACTATTATAGATCGCACTTTTAAAAGTGTTGGAAATTGGCTTTATCAGTGCTAAAAAGGTACTGCTGAGCTAAGTGCCATTAAAAGAATCAGCCCTTATCCACATTAAAAAAACATTGATAGAGTGTTTCTGTATCAGTGCTAAAACAAAATCACTCATAAAGTCACCATTTATCAAAAAAAATATTTCACACCGATAAAGTCTCCCTTTATCTACCTTTTTTAGAACTTATAAAATTTGGAAAAAAAATTAAGTGCACACCACCCCGCTCAACCTGATACAACTCTAACACACGCTCCTTTGTTAGTGATCACAACACCCCTTTGTCAGCTATTTTCCATTTCTCAGCTTCCTATTCACCCTCACACTCACTTGGAATCAATCTTGTGACCACCCATGTGAAATTGGAACACCTTTACCACTGCCCCAAGCTTGTTTTGTTGTATCATTAAAGATATTTCTATTTATTTTTATATATTTATGTAAAAAAATTATTCGTATATTTATATAGATTTATATAGTTATTTTTAAATACATTTATAAAATATATGTTTGTGTGTGTGTGTATGATATATATACACTTATATTTATTTAAATATTTTATATATTAACATTCATTTATATATATTAGAATATAAATATATATTCATCTATTAATACACACATATGTATATATAAACATTATATATACATTTATATAAGTATATCTATATTCATATATATTTTTTATGTAAAAAATGGATAGACGTTGTTTTAAATAAAATAGATAATAATTATTTACATATGATTTATATAATTATTTTTAAATACATTTTTAAAATATGTCGATATGTTGTATATTTTGATATAAATTGTATACATTACATATATATTTATATGTTTATATATTTACATGTATATTTATGCATATTTATATATAATTTTATATTTAGATATAAATTTTTTATAATGTATTTATAAATATTTATTATAAATACATTTATATACTATATTTAATGATAATGATGTATTTATAAAAATACATTTATATATGATGTATTTACACAATATTGACACACACACAAAAACGTATATGCACATATTTACTCACATGCATACACATTTATATTTTTCATATACACGCAAAAAATATTTAAATATCTATATATATTTATATATATTAGGATATACGCATAAATATATTTTTTTATTGACACCGACATGTTTATATATAAACAATAATTGCGTAGATATATATATATTAATGCATTTTTATGAGGTAAATAAATGGATAATATTTTATTTTAAATAAAATTAATAGTAAATATTTATTTCCATATGGTTTATATATTTAAAAATATATTTTTATGTAAATATGTTTAAATATTTAATTATACAATTAGTTTATTATATGTAAATATAAAAAAATATACGTATATATATTTATAAATAAAATTTCAATATGAAAAATGATAAAATTTCAAAAACCATAATATGTATATGAATGTAATCTCATATAGTAAATTCAGTCTCCACTAAAAAAAGGATAAGAAGACCCTCTTAAATGAAGTTGAAATCCCATCAAATATTAAAAAAATAAGGTATCTCAACTAAAAACTCGGATTTAGAGGTCTTATAGGACTTCTTTAACCTTGAAAAACAATTAACAGGAATCCCCCTTGTCAACATGGTGTATATCTTTTTGCAGGCTTTGATTTGATATGTGATAGAGTCCAAACGGACACCCGGATCAAAAGTTATGACTGTTTGAAGTTTAAGTCATGAATTCAACTTATATTAGATAGTTCATTAGTTTATTATATTTTTATGTCATCCAATTGATATTAAATGACTATAACTAAATAATAATTATCAAATTATTAATTATTTTTAAAAAAATTAATGTATAATCCATTTTTCACTAAATATCTTATATATTAAGTGAAGATGAATTTTTAGTCGTTTATAAATCATATTTAATAAAATATATTATATTTATAAAAATATAAATATATTTATATATTAGTAAATTATTTTTAATGATATATAATATTTTTTATAAAATATACCTTTATGAGCATTAAAAAAAGTTCTACCACTTTCTTCACCTACACCTTCTCAGGGATAAACCATTGAACAAAAGTGGTCTTAAAGATCTCCCAAATCATCCCAACTTACAATGAGGGCGGGGAGATCAACTTACACTGATCCAAACACAGTCCTTCAAATACACCCAAGTCAACTCTTACCCTCATGGATTTATGGGTTTCTAAGGAATTGAAAACACCTTCAATTTCCTCAAGCCACTATACAGCCTCTAACGAACCTCGATCGCCATAGAGAATAGGAAATGTTCAAGAAGATATCAACTCCACCACTCTACATGGAGTCTGGGTAAAGTCAAAAACTAGAAGAGTCTCCTTAGAAACTTTTGGGACCTTTATGGGTGTCATACTCTAAATAACATGAAAACACAAAACCAAATCAACATTGAACCAAATCTCAACCAAGATAACACCTCAAACCAAGACACCGGGCTCATAAACCAAGATACAACATAAAATAAAGCCAAAATTACTCTTTCTCAAGACCACCATTTCCATTAAAAATTTAAAACCATTTTTAATTAAAAACCATTTCAAATTCACCTATTTCAAAAACCAATTTCCAAATCCAATTTTCCACATTAAACAGATCCCCCTTTTCTCCAGTTTTAAAATTACAAAATGATTTTCCTTTCAAAACCCACTCACAACAACCAAAAACAATGAAATAAAAACACCCACATCAAAACCTCTTAAATAGGGGACTAGTGGTCAATCATGACTTGGACACATGGTTTAAAAAAAAGACATTCTAAGAATTCACCAACCATTGGAAGCATATTGAACCATGTACCTAGGCTTTACATGGTTTTCTACGCCATGAAATCTCACCCTATGACACCAGTTAACTTCCATTTTCATCATCTAAAACATGAATAAGCCCACCAAACCAGATAAGGAACCAACAACATAAACCCAAAATCAAAATTAAAGGCTTAAAACCCAACTATCCCTAGAAAATCAAGGCTCGGGATGAGAAAGAGTTCATAACACTCTTCATGTACTTAACTCCCGACTCTTGACAACTCTACCTCTAGTATACCTAAAATTACAAATAATAAAGTTCTCATATGATATCATTTAGTCACAAATCGGCCCAGGTCATCCCTGAACCGGACACCCAAACCAATCGGTGGCAAGGCCCAAAGAGCATCCTTGATCCCTACGGGATAACGACAAGCATCAGGGAATCATAGATAAATAATTGGGGCTGATTTCTCCCCAATAAGCAAAATCATAAAAATAGTGCATGTAGCACAATGAGGATACAACAATCATTTAAAATAATAAATATATGAAAAGATCAAAAATAAAAACTAAAACTAAATTGAAGCCAGATATGATCTTCATGTCACCTCTTGGTCACCACCATCCATAGGACCAACTTGCTCCATAAGTGAACCAGGACAAGAATCTAAACCTGCAAAATAGCTCGGGTCTTCCAATGTTGAGTGGAACAAGTAGGGTGTGATCATACAACACCTTAGTATATAAGCACCATAGAATCCATAAATTTTATTTCTCGAAACAATACATAAACACTAGTTTGAAAATATATGTAGAAAATAGGTTTTTATCTTTTAAAAAAACAAGCATAACTTTCCCAAAATTCACTTTTGAAAACAGAACATGGTTTTACTTTAAAAACATACTCCCATTTCAAAATTCAGTTTTTGAAAACCAATCTCTACGAAGAAAACTAAAACCCAGATGAATGCATAAATAAGAAGAAAAAAAATTGAACCTAATCATCAATGTATATATGAAAATAGTACTAAAAGTAGAGGAATAAATATGGATATAGATATGCCAAAAATAGTGTAAGTAACCAAAGTTCCAAAAAATGATAATGGTACATACAAGGTACATAGTTATGGTAATGTCCTAAAAATATCAATAGGAAACCCTATACATACTCATTTTGGAGCAATCTACCAACATATGATGTGGTATGTAGTTTATCACGAACCTGACTACTTTCAACCAACCTCACCAGTACCACAATCCCCATGGAAAAAAATATACGATGGGGAATCTAGTCCATATCATCATAAACTAGATAATAATCATCTATTAACACTCTATATGATGTCTAGAATCCCATGATGATAGTATAGTGGGGGAAGTGATGATTTCATCACATGCTTAACATTATCTATAACCCACAGGCACCAATGTGCATGCCTTACCCACTCTCTGAAACCATCTTTGTGAAGACCCTATCTAACTAGAGGAATACCATAGGGGTTCCCATTATACAAAAAAACATTTTTCAAGTTCAAAACAGGACTGATCATCTTGATAATTTTAAATCCTTTCGAATAAACACTTAAAGGTTCCAGTCGGGCCTTAGGTTTCTAAAAGTTTGAAATCACTTTCCAAAGACATATCAAATTACCAAATGGGCCTTAGAATTGAAATCCAAGCCAATTTCTAGAAAAACATCCTTATTCCAAAATAATATCCAAAACCATGGTATTTATCCAAGTATTCCTTTCAATGTTCCAAACGGGCCTTTGGAATAATATTTAGGAAACACACAATTCCAAAAGTGTCAAACAAGCCTTTAGGAAATTTTTTTGAAAAAATATGCATGAAATACCATTTGAAAACATTTGGAATCCAAGAGAACCATTTGAGTAAAATAAGGTTTTGGAAAACAAACATTCTATGGAGTTTCCATTTATATGCATGTACACATATATGTGTGAACCCCATGCACATTTGGATATGAATATATCACACTGGAATATATATGTATGACCATAAAATTTTCTAATATTTTACCAAAAAGAAACACAAGGAATCACCATAAAAAATAGAAGAGTTTTCACATAAGCACCAAAACCATAAAGATGCCAAAAATCCATTCAAATCACAATTCCATTTGCAACCCAATCTTATCAAAATTACAAAAAGGCCAAAAACACTTCAAAAACCCAAATCCATTTAAAATTCCACTTGGAATTTTATCACACACCTAACATGCATATAATTTTAATGGATATAGGCATAACTATGGGAATCTTTTGAAAACCCCGTTTTAATCGAATTACTAACATAGAAAACCCATAAAAATCATCTTAGTAAACCAAAAATATGAATAAAACAATTAAAATTCATTTTTAAAATCCCAATCATTGCATAACATGTTCTAGAAAGGAAATGTATGGAAACACCTACCCCAACGGTGTGATAATGTGATGAAACTCTGAAAGAGGGAAGAACAAGTCCTAATAACTAAAATGCACACCCTAACATGAAAATATAAAAGTCACATAAGCCATCCATTACTCTGGGGTTTGACCAAGATAGAGAATAAAGTCAAGGAAATAAGAAGAAACAAGAGGGAAAGAAGAAATGGGAGGGAGGAGAAGGAATACCCAAGGAGGAAATGCACTAAATATTGAAGAGGAGACACACAAAATACAATAAGGGGAGAGGATTAGGTTTCACAAGGCTCCCAAGGGTCATTTGAATAAATGGAGGGAGGAGAAAACCCCTTTGGAGTTTTAATTTTAGAAGGTGTAAAACATGTAATTTCACATTTTATGGATTTTGGGAAAGCTTCACAGTTTACCAAATTGTGCACCAACCATACACACCCTACTAGAAAGATAGATAAGCCTCACATGGTTTGGATGCATGGTTTAGTAAATTGTGTACCAATCATGCTCCCCTCTCTGGAAAGGCAACCACCCTCACACAGCTTGGACGGACGATTTAAGGAACCATGCAACAATAGTGTAAAAATGGTTTTTCAAGATTTCAAACACCCATGCACACTTGTTGAAAGGTTTAATATAACCATGCAAAAGTTGTTCCCCAGGTCTCAAACACCCAAGAAGGTCGCACAGTTACTATTGAGACTAGCATGATTTGGAACAAACCGTGCACTACCCATGAAATACAAAACATGTAAGAAGAAACTGAACATAAAATGCTTCTTTGATCAATTAGTCACATGTTTTCCCTCAAAAATATGCAGTCTAACCATGCACAAAGCAAAAAATAAACCAAAAACTCTAAAACTCAATATTTTAATCGGGAACTCAACCCAAAAACAAACGACAATATCAAAACCTAGGAAATAAATAAAATAATAAAGAAAACCAAGGTCATGGTGTGATTAGAAAAATGATCCATAAGACATTTTTGATGTGTATAAATAACAAGCACCTAAATCTGATATACAGTGTGACTAGTATGACTCAAAGTGTGTTTTTCAGTTTAAAAATGACATTTTATTGAAAAACATGTGCCACTCATTTAAAATTGAACAATCGTTATTGGATTGTCTTGATAATTTATTACAATGATGCATATGTCATTTTTGGTTTGTAGGAATCAACCTCACATCAATCTGACACACAGTGTCATCAGTATGACTCAAATAACATTTTTTCATTTTAAAAATGAAATTTTAGTAAAAACATGTGTCAGTCACTTAAAATCTAGAAAACACACTCGTATGGTCTTTATATTTTAGGATAATAATCTATAAATCATTTTTGATGTGTAGGAATCAGTCATAGTTTAATATGACACACTCTGTGGATAGTATGACTCCAAGTAAAGGTTTTTATTTAAAATTCACGTTTTAGTTCAAAACAAAAATTGCATACTTAAAATCAATAAAATGAGGTCAGATAGTCTTGATAATTTAAAAAATGATCCATAAATCATTTGTGATGTATAGAAATCAACCACACATTAATCCGACACATGGTGTGCCTGATATGTCTTAAATTGTATGTTTTCAATTTAAAGGTGACATTTTGTTAATGCATTGATTCATATTTATGTTTAATTTATTTTTTTATAGTATTACTAATATAATAATTTTTTTATATAGGTACACTCTTTTTCTTGAATTGAGGTGGTTTTTTTGGCAACTGGTATCATGATGATACTCTTTTGAAAGGGGTTCGGGGTCTAAAGATAACAAAAAATTAATGTTTTTTATTTTTTTGATTTTTCTGATAAATTATACATACCAATTTAATTGTAATAATCAATGTTTAAAATGTTATTAAAATAGTGTTTTTTATTATATTTGTTATGTAAATTTAATTAAAATTAAATATTTTATATTTTGCTGGAGTGTGTTGTAATTTTAGCATCACATTGCTACATGATGACTTTTACCAATACTAAAAACATACTGATAAAGTTATCCCTTAATTAGTGATTTTTTGTAGCGCTGATGAAGGAACCTTTTAATAGTACTGATAAAACCCATCATCTTTTAAAATCACTGACAACATCAGTTCTTTTTTAGTGGTGATGAAGGCTATTCCTAGTGTTGTTAAATCCCATATCTACTATATTGGGGGTTATTTGGAACTAATTATCTTCAAGGGTTTATTTTTTTGGTTGTTATAACACAAGTGTATGTATTTTCATTTATGATGTTGCATGACATACATATTAATTAAAATTATTATAGATCATTTTTATTTCAACTATCATACTATGGGTTTAAAAAAAGTGTTTTTTTGATATGTTTATTACATTAAAAATGGTAAAAAATAGTCTCCCCCTCAGTCGAGATACTTTCCTAGGATTTCCCTAGGGTTTTCACTTCCGAGGTTTTCTTAAGACCGAGGTTGATCGGTCAGTGTGTTAAATATCTATGGGATCCGATCGAAGTTTTACCTCCATCATTGTTTCTTCCTCCCCCCTCACCTAATCATGGTGAAATGGATACTAATCTTGTAAACTAATGAAAAATATATCTTTTTTAGATAAATAGAAAACAATGAATATTGAAAATAAAAATGAGGACTCATTTATGCTGCACTGGATGTCCCTTCTCACAATTATAAAACGTATCTCTAATCAGTATATCAATATCAGTGTCTTAAAGAATACCCTTTAGAACATGTGGTGATTAAATGATGGCATGGATTCCAGAAAAATCAAAGGAAACCACATAATATTTGAATTCTTAAATGGTAAGTAGAAATATAATATTCTTATGGGAAGACCATGTTCATTTGATAATCAATTCATATTAATGGAGGATCTGGATAGTAGGGTGGATATCCAGAATATTAACTTCTCTAAATCCCCCTTATGGGTACATCATATTAAAATATCATTCTGTGAAATGTTTGAGCACATCATGTGTGATATAGGGGGAAAAATTGGTGAATTCATGGAATGATACCGATCAGATCCCATTCATTGGGGACTGGCGGTGTGGATTAGGGTTATGGTGAATATTGGGTAGCCTCTTATGTGTGGCTTGTTTTTTTTCATAGAGGGATCTAATACTTGTATCTTGTTTGAGTATGAAAAGTTACATGTCTTCTGTTTCTTTTGTGGCTACCAAGGGCATGTAGAGAAAGAATTCATTTCAAGGTCTATAGATAAAGATGGAAAAATCATATTGTAGTATGGCTCATCGATGCACAGGAAAATATAAGGGTTTTTTTTATTCTAGAAGTTTAAAAACAAAAGGATATGAATAGAATATCCAAATCTTTGAGTGCGAAGTCATCTTCTATCCAAAAACATGATTACCATATTGGGGCCACCTGAATTTACTTTTGAAAAAAGATATCATCCCCTACCAAATGATGGTGATTATCAATGTACTGGGGTTATTTTGGCTGATTCTAAAAATATATAAGAGGGACGTATGAACCCTCTTAGGGTGATATCAACCATTTCTACTTATATAATTTCAATATTTTAACGAAAAATAATCCCCCCACAATCCTAAAAAAATATTCTCAGATCCCCCTAACAAAGTTTTAACCCTGCCTCTTGATGATACCTCACTTCCCTTAGCCATAAGAGAGAATCCTACTCCACCCTTGGTGTTTGGGAAAATGAAAATATGGATGTGGAAGAGGAAACCGAGAGGAGATAATGGAATCGACATGAATATGGTGGTAATAAGTGGGAATAAGAGACACTCAGAGGAACCGATTGATAGCAAGAGATTTCCCAAAAGATGCAGAGGCTAGAATGAACTAACCCCACCCATCCCAATGATTATTATAAGTTAGAACCATCATGATATTGGAAACCCATGATCAGTTTAGAAGCTCTAGTTCCATTATGATAAAATTCACCCTGATATGGTTTTTCTATCTGAAACCATATTGGAAAGAAGGGACATGGATGGTATCCAAAAAAATATTTCAAGAATGCTTCTCAATCTCTCTCCATGGCCACTCAGGTGTCCTTTGTCTTATTTAGAGAGAAGATATGGATGTTAAGGTTTCTTCTTTATCCTCAAACCATGTGGCCACCTCCATTCACCAACCCAATACCCTAACTTTTACTTTCATTGGTTTTTATGGATGGACCTCTCAAAGGGATAAATGGAAATCATAGAATCTTCATAAAAAATTTCATGGAAAATTTCATGTACCTCTTCTTTTTGGAGGGGATTTTAACAAAATTTTATTCCATTGTAAGAAGAGAGGAGGTGATTATAGACCCTTCTCTCAAACGCTTAAATACCAGCAAGCATCACAAATGCATAATATCACTGATTTGGGGTACACTGGTAATTTGTTTACATGGTTTTGTGGAAACTCGTAAAACACCCATATTACGAAATATCTGGATAGATTCTTGGGATCGATTAAGTGGACCAACCTTTTAAAGAACTTCCAAGTTTACCACATGGAACCCACCACCTCCAACCATTATCTGATCCTTATCAATATTTCAAATTGCTACTAGAAACAAGTTTATGAGATACAATTCAGATTTGAAATTTTTTGGGTCAATTAAAAGGAATGTGAGGAGGTAGTTCGCACTTCCTGGAAGGTGGGAGATGCTGATTCAAGAAGAAAGATTCATCAGGTGAATACTAGTTTGGAAAAATAGATCATATTAAAGTATCACCAACCAGATACTATGTGTGAAAACATTGAAAGGAGGTTGAATGATCTCTACTCATTCCCCCCCCCATATGCCCCTATCTCTATAATTGGAAGGTTGGAAATGAAATTAGACGTATCACTTCGGATGATGGAAAATTTATGGCCTATGAACGCTCAAGAAATTCATATCAAAGAAGGTGATGGAAACACTTCCTATTTTCATCAAAGAGCCTCGATGAGGCAGAATAATAATTCTTCCACCATCCTTATTAACTTAGAAGGAAGGTCAGTATCCAAAAAGTTGGTGATCCATGACATTATCACCAATTTCTTATGTAATTATACATGATGGGTGATCCCTCCATCTCATCTGAAATTGATTCCTATATTAAACTGATGATCACTAAGGATATGAATTGTCAACTGACACGTGACCTATTATATGAGGAAATTTTTATGGATCTCAATCAAATTCACTTTACCAAAGCTCCAGGCACAGGCAGTCTTCACACTCTATTCTTCAAAATATTTTGGCACCTTATTGGTCCTGATATTTCAAACCTTATGAAGAATATTTGGGAATGGGATGCTGATTTTTTCTCTCTGAATGAAACTATCATCACTCTCATTCCTAAAATTAAAAAAACCCTCTAGGATTCAGACTTTAGGCCCATTTTCTTATGCAATGTGGTTTGTAGGATATTTTATAAGATTTTGGTGAACCTCCTGTGCTCCTTCCTTCTATCTCTCATCTCAAAAAACCAAAGTTATTTCATCCATAAAAGAATTATTTCTGATAATTTCATCATCACACATGAGATATTTCACTCCATGAAGACCCAATAGTTTGTGAAGAGATGTATTATGGTGTGGAAACTGGATATGAACAAGGCTTATGACTGGGTGGAATTGTATTTTTTCTTGTTTGTCACGGAAAAAATGGGTTTTTGCACAAAATGGGTTAATATTATCATGAAATGAATCACGATGGTGTCTTTTAGGATAAAAGTCATTGGGGGTCTATCCCATAGCTTCACTCCTTCAAGAGGCCTTCGCCAAGGAGATCCACTTTCCCTGTTTCTCTTTATTTTTTTTTTCTGATGTCTTTTCTAATCTTATTTCAGAGGATGAAAGGACCAATACTATTCACGGAGTGAAGGTATGTTGAAAAACCCCTCTCGTGTCTTATCTACTCTTTTTTTATGATAGCCTTATATTTTTAAGAGCTACCCGAGAAAAATGAATTTTAATCTGCCATCTTATATGCCATTATGAGAGGGAATATGGGAAATCTATAATTATGGAAAAGTATAAAATATATTTTAGCTATGAGTCCAGAAGGATAGGAAAGATGAGCTCAATAGACTCTCAGGTATTCAGGTGGTTGAAAAACACAACAAATACCTCAGGCTCCCCACAATCATTGGTCAATCCAAAAAGGAAATTTTTTCAAGTGTTATTGACAGGGTGTTGAAAAATATCCAAGGATAGAAAACTAAGAGGATCTCTAAAGCAAGGGAAGGAAACACTCATAAAATCTATGATGCAATCAATCCCAACCTATCTCATGTCCCTTTTCAAACTCTTGGTCTTGATAATCGGCCAAATCTACTCCTGTATTATTAAATTTTAATGGGGATATATGAATGAGAAAACAAAATTCATTGGCTTTCTTGTAATAATATGTTCATATCAAAATTTGTTGAGGGAATGGGTTTTCGAGACCTTATACATTTTAATGTCTCCCTCTTGGATAAACAAGTTTAGTGAATTTTTCATCACCCAAACACCCTCTACTCATGGATACTCATAGCCAAATATTTCCCCCATTCATATTTTTGTGGCTTGACTTTTGGACCTCATCCCATCTTCCTATGGAGATGAATTTGTGGATCACGAACACTATTAAATTATAGGATTGGATAGAGGATTGGTAACATAACCACTATTAAAATTTGGGAAGATCCTTGGATTTCAAACAACAACAGATTGTTGGAAACCTCTCTGGTGGCCCCTGGTTTTGAAGATGCAACTATCTATACTCCCTTTAATGATTCAGGTGATGGATGGTGCATAAAGATGCTTGAGATATGGTTTAATGATAGTGATAGAAAAATCATTCTAAGTATCCCTTGTTTAAATGATATGGGGAAGGATAGAATTTTTTGGTGCAAAGAAAATTCAGGTTTTTATTTTGTTAGGTCAGGATATGCTTTGGCACATGGATTGTAGAACCTGGAGGGTGAGTTTCTCTGTAAATCCCTTTAGCACCAGATGGTCCCTCCCATGGTTTGATATTTCTAGTGGTAAGTGTGCAGCAGAATCCTCCCCTCCATGAAATTCCTCTCTCACTACCATGCAGTAGATGATCCTTCGTACTCTTTCTCTGCAACTACACTAGAATCCCCCATTCATGAAAATGTTCACTACCTAGGAGCTAGGTATGTTTGGAATTCTTTGAGTTCAAATACAGACAATCATATTTCCTTGGAACCTGATCTCCCAGCACATATTATGATCGAATCTTCCTCTCTTCCTATGGAGACAACGGCTTTTATTTTCACCATTACATGGATAATTTGGGTTAGACGAAATGATCATATCTTTAATCATATTTCAAGACCAAAATCTTTTGGGGTTGATCAGGAAAGATTGTGGTTGGATTCATGGAATCGACAAGAAGCCCATAATATTTTCTTGAGTTCTTGTCCGATCGCATGCATATGGACCCCCCCCCCCCCCCCATTTAATGTCATGAAGATCGACATGGATGATTCTCTCCTTGGAAATTACATTATTGTCACTAGAGTGTTGGTCTATAATTGTTTTGGTAAAATTATTATTGCTAGTCATGATTCGTATAATGATTTTTGGTATCCTCTGATGGATAAAGCTTATGCAATTTACATCAGGATTATCTTTGGTATCGAGAGAGGCTAGAAATCCATTATCGTTGAATTGGGTTGTTTCATTGTTATCAATGATATTCACATTGAGAAGAGGGGCCTTCAATCATTTAGACCAATTATTTTGAAGATTTAGTCACTTCTTCATAACTTCACAACTTTCTCTTTCTCCATTATTAAAAGAGTGGGGAATAAATCATCACATTTCTTGGCAACCCGAAGTCTTTCTGGTGCTTATCACACTTGGCTGAATGATTTTCCTTATTGGATGTTTTCGCTTGTAGTTCCTTTGATCCTTTAATTGAATTACTCCTTATTTGTAAAAAAATAAACATTAAAAATTGGTGTATTTAATATTTAAATTAATTGATTGATTTTAAATATAATAAATAATAATAATAATTTTATAATTAATGTAAAATATATTTCATTTTATTAAAGCATCCTCAAAAAATATTTTGTATTTCTTATATAAAAATTTGTGTGGATTTTTTATAATTTTCATGAGTAAGAAAACACATAAGAGAGAGGGAGAGAAGGTGATAGAGATTTTTTATAATTTTTAAAAAATGTTTCCTAATGTGAATGTTTCCTAAATGGTTTTCCCTGCCACACCCATAAATACGATCGAAGCGCACATCTTAGAAACCATCTAAGAAAATTAACATGGATTCAGGTTTGGACAAGGACAAAAGACCTTGTTGCTGATTTTGTTGCTTGATGGATCTGATGGAGTTTGGAGATGGGTCCGACAAGGGGTCAGGGACCAGGGTCTTTTTTGGGATTATTTTGTGTCGGCTAATTATTTTGTTTTTATTGTTTTCTGTTTTACATTTAGATGCATCTCCCCTTTGATTTATATCATATTTCATTAAATAAGATGGAATGATCAAGGGAAAATAAAGATATAGGACCAAAACAGACATTTAATTCCAATTTAGGACCAAAAAATGATAAAATGACAACAAGATACCAAAAAGATTATGAATTTTAAATTAAAATGGAGATTTTTTAATTTTTTTTATGGATATTTTAAAAAAAAATGTATAGGTTAAAAATATTTTTAAAAATGTGTATCAAAGGAAGCAGGCGCACTGCCACCTTTTGGTCCAGTCCAAAGGCGGCAGCATGCCTGTCGCCTTTCTACTAAAATAATAATAATTTAATTATATATGTTATTATAATTATAAATATATAGATTTTTATATTATGATATATATATATATATTGAAATTGTTTTATGTTGTTTAGAATTATGTCAATAACATTTGAAATTGAAAATGTTATGTTTTTAAGCAATAGCTTTTGTGGCACTCAAATTTGAGACATTTTTAAGAATTAAGTATCGGTTCTGGTTGATCTTCAAGTTGATATAAATATCATTGGGTGAAAATAAGTCTTTAAGAGAGAAATGGCCATGGAAGAGAAAATGGGTCTTTAGTAGGGTTCAATATCTAGGGTTAGTTTTAATTTACAATATTCCAACTTCATAAATATTTTATTAAAAAATAAATTTTAGTATTGTTTTAAACCATTATAATGGTATTTATAATATTTTTTCACATTCCTTTCATTTTCATTTGTTTATTTTATTTATGAAACTCGTTTTATTTTCAACAACTTTTTAGATGTTTAGGCTATCTTTTAAATTTTATTTAGATTGTTTTTATCCTATATATTTTATAATATTTTAAAGTTAGCTACTTGAAATTTAATAATTATTCTTATGTTTCAATTAGTCAACTTTGAAAGCTGTAAAATATAAATTGTGCCTAAAATATTAATGAAAACTGAAACACTGGATAAAAATGTAAAAAGGATTGATAGTAATAATAGTATCTTCATTTTAATAGGAATAAAACATATATATGAACAAGTATAATCAATTTCTATGTTTATGAGTAGGAGATTACTTCCCACATGATGGTCTGCGAAGGGGACGCCCAAATCGAGATCGTTGAGCTCTGTGCTGGGTGGAGTCTGATGACCTAGAGAGGGCTGATTCTCGGGCACTGGAACGTCGATCATCGCATGCTCCACCTATGGGTCAATGGGAGGAGGTGTCAACTCCATGTTGTACTTCACTCCTGGTCCTTCTCCCACTAGGGTAGTAGAAGGACCTGTCATCATCGCAGTGGGGAACCAAGTCTGTGCTCTCGATCCTTCTTCAATGTTCTTTTCAATCTCTTGTTGAAATTGCCTTTCATACCTTAGCCCCTACTGAATTCTGTATGAGACTAGTTTTTGTCTATCAACAATGCACTTCACGCAACGATATAATGTCTCTTGAACTAGGTCAGTTATAGGTAACTTTCAAATCCCCTTGAAGACACCATTGATACACTCCACAATATTTGTGGTCATGTGTTTGTACTTCTTCCCCCTGTCATATGACAATGTCCATTTCTCTTTTGGATTCTACATTATATAATCATACACTTCTTGATTAACCTTTCGGATGTGTTCAAAACATTCTTCAAACCGCCATTTATCAGGCTCATATGCTACACAAAAGTGATCATATTTCACATCAATTGGTTTTATCTTTATATGGAAATAATAACAAATAATAAAGTCATTGCATACCTATCCTCGTGATTTCCTTCTTCATAGGTTCGTTATATAATGTTTTCCTCACATTGCTAGCAATGTGTCTAATGCAGAACTGGTGATGTGAATTTGGGGGTCTCCATGTATCAGGGTCCACATTGATTGTCCGATGCCAATCAAATATCAAACAAACACCCTGAATTTGGGTGAAATGGTTGTTGATACATGCCAAAAAAACTTCATGGTTCAAAATTTTTCTTATCCACAATGGAAAAGAAAAGCGGAAGAGGTGAACGGTTTTCATCTTGGGTTACCACAATCAACAATACGCCCTTGTATTTTCCATATAAAAACATTCCATCAATCTGAATTAATTGTTTACTGAAACAAAATGTGTAGATATAGGGGAGGGATGACCATAACAACCGATTAAATTGAACACTATATGGATCAAATTGGTTATCTTGAGACACATGTTCTTTTTTGTCAAGATGAAATAAAACTTTGTTATGGTGCCTCGGTATGGCTAGCAATTGTGACAACACCTGATACGAGTCATCCCAATCACCATAGACCTTCACAATTGCCTTTTGTTTCACCATCTATGCCTTATTATAAGAAATCTTATAACCAAATGTTTGTTGTATCCTCTCTTACACAATGGTTATAGGAACATCTTGGCATTCCCTAATCATCTCAATGACAATGGATGACACAAATTCAGGATCCAATGAGGTATGATCTTGTGTCAGGCTTGGCTGAATGAAAGTATGAGCTGCCTTAATCCTCGAGATTCTCCAACCTCCAAATGCAGTGTTTGGAATCACCTTTAAGTGCAATCTACAATCATCCTCATACTTCTCACACGGTATGAGATATTTATTATGTCCTGATTCCTAAACTATATATCTGTAGTGCCTCTCATTGTGAAATCTCTTTAGTGTGCTTTTTAATGTATCTTTACTTGGAAAATTCTTTCCAACATATAAGGTTTTTCCCAGCTCACTAAACCTATCTAGTAAAACTCTGGGAAACTCAGTTGCAGGTGTGAGAATATTGCAGTTGAATTCAGGCACACGTGTAATTAATTCTGAACAACATGCAAAGAGTGGTGGATAATTTATTGTGGGTTGTGGCTATTGTACAATTAATGAATTTCTAGAACCTTCCTCCCCAACTTTCACTGCTCCCTCCTCATCAGCACTGTTTTCACCATCTATTCAATCATTACGAAACTCCTCATCAGAAGTCGGATTGACATATATATCCAGGTGATCATCTAGTATGTCCACTTCTACATCATTTGGAATAATCTCAATTTCATGGGGCAGATCTTCAACCACTCTTGTAAGTCTACGTCTTCGTACAACTGGACGTTGTTGTTGTACGGTAGAAACATCAACATATAACTCCATCATGGTATCATCTGATAGTTGGGAAAATAAATGTATTGCTTGGAGCCACTACGCATCAGCAACCAATGGACAAGCTAAATGACACAGTGTAGCGGGGAATTGAAAATGTCTATAGCTTATAGACTTGATCTCTTGATTGGGTCTCAGATTTAAGGAACCATAGATTCTATCTGGAAGTTCCCTTAGAGTTACAAAATCAGTTTTACTAACCACTGTTGTTGGTTGTGTACTATAAGAAGCTCTCTGCTCAGTTTGAATAACCACCCCATAGTAGTACACACAGACAAACATGACTCTCTACGTCAAAAATGTGTTTTGATCAAGATTCTGATAGTGTAACTCATATTAACAATGATTATTGACCATATAATATCTATTATACTGAAATTTTAGAATGTCTTTTTATACCATAAAATATGATTCTAATGTTTTGTTATATAAAAGTTTATTAGAATATAAATCACAAAATGTTTTCAAACCCGAGGTAAAAAGAAGAGAAAACATCAAATCAGATTAATTATCATTGATAAAATGACAATTATGACCATATAAAGTGAAATGGAGAAGAAGAAAGACATTAAATAAGACATGAATGTTTTACAACATAAAAAAAACCTTGACATTTTTAGAATATGGTTTGGATGAGATGAGCCTCACTTCGGACGTGAGGTAAAATCGAGCTTATTTTCACTTGGTAGCTTAATAACATCTTCGAAGGGTCTGTACTTAACTTTATAATTTTGAAAATCTTTCAACTTTCTAATAACATATCTTAGATGTTATTATAAGGCCGAAAGATTTCAAAAATTCTAAAATTAAGTACACACCCTTTGAAGATGTTATTAAGCTACCAAGTGAAAATAAGGTGGATTTTATCTCAAGTTCAAAGTGAGGCTCATCTCATCCAAACCCTGTTCTATTGAAAAATGTCAAGGTATTTCTTGTATGTTGTAAAACATTCATGTGTTATTTAATGTGTTTGTTCTTCTCCATTTCTCTTTATATGATCATAAGTATCATTAGCTAATCATTATATGTATTCATTTTTTAATCCTATGTTATTCATTAATTAATCTATAATTAATCATTACTAATAATAACTATTATTTCTAAACTATATAATCTTTATGATACTAAAATTTTAAAACATTTTCTTATATCCTAAACTATGATGGTAATGTTTCTTAGTACAATTTTTACTTAGTTAATCATTCTTTAATCACTAGCTAGTCATTACTAAGTTATTCATTAGTTAATCATTCTTCAGTCACTCTATAATCATTTCTTATTTAATCATTAATCATATGATATTCATTAGTTAATTATTATTAGTTAATCATTACATGTATTCATTTTTTAATCTTAAGTTATTCATTAATTAATCTATACTTAAGCATTACTAATAATAAGTATTATTTCTAAACTATATATAATTAATTAAACTACTTAATAAATAACATCTTTAAAACTAACTAAAAAGAATTCAATTACTAATAATAAACTTTATTCTTTAATGTCTTTGTCCTTGTCCATTTCATTTTATATCATCATAATTATCATTTTATCATTGATAAATACACTGATTTGTTTTTTATTTTATTAGGTATTTTAGTAGTTTCTAAAGAAAATATGAATCATCTAAAGCATATCTTCCGGAAGTGTCAAACCAGGAGTGCAGTAAGACTCGTTGTCGTGTACCAGTTCTCGTTCGAGTCTAGCTCAAAACAGTATTTTCGAGTTTTACCCCGTGATATATCTGTGCTAGAGACACATCGACTTGTTTGTATCCAGACAGGAATTTAATTGCTTAGATAACCACACAATTTTTATGCTACCAAAATTTTAGAACATATAGTTAATATATACTCGATCATTACTAATAATAACTATTATTTCAAACCATATATAATTAAATAAACTACTTAAAAAACAAAATATTTAAAACTAACTAAACTACTTAAAAATGACATATTTAGAGCTAAAAATAATTCAATTAAATAAATAAATAACTTTAAATTAAATAAAAAACACCTTTAATGATGCTTCGCAAAAAAACGAGACCTCTTTTATACCACTGAATCCACTGCATGTGAATTTTTTTTTTTAAAAAAAAGAGAAACAATGGAATGGAGAGAGATGGAGGAAAATGGAAGTGAGTAGAAGGGGGTGCCCTTTCATAGCACGTTGAGATAAAGGCGATATCGAGGGTGCCGCATTTGTCATATCATCAATCTGGACCAAAAATGACTAGGGGGAAGGCGGCATCACGTCGACCGCCTTTCAACCATATTTATTTAAATAAAATCAACCTTGGCATATTTATTTAAAAAAAACACATTAAAAAAAAAACTCAATAAAATGTGGTGGTTAGCTCGAATTAAGGGCCTCTTTTGCTAGTGTCATTGCCCCAATAATCAAACAGGATTCGGATAAGGGACGAGGCAGCTGTGCCGCAAAAAACTCTCTGGCAATCGGTCTTCCACGGGATGTCCGACGAACTCCATGCCCCCCTGCCGGACCCCAACGCCGGCCGTCCCGTCGGTGGCACTGAGCACAGCTGGTGTAAAGCCGTCGCCGGCGGCACCGGGATCACCGTTCTGGCCCTCCTCCTCTCAAGACCACCGGATTTCCCCCTCCTCCAAACCTCTCTCGCCGGACTAAAAAATTCTCGCCCCATCCTCCGCTCCAGATTGAGCTTCAATCCCGCCTCCAACACCTTCTCCTTCCTCACCCCGCCGCCTTCTTCCGCCGTCGAAATCCACCGCGCCGACCTCCCACCCCCGCCTCACCGCGACTCCCCCACATCCCCCCTGCACCTGATCCTCGAAAACGAGCTCAACCTAAACCCCTGGAGCGACGGCGGCCGCCCGACGCTCGCCGACACCGACCTCATGTTTGCCACCGTCTACGCGGTGGAGAATTCCAAATGCGTGGTGGCGCTCCGCTTCCACACCGGCGTCTGCGATCGGACGTCGGCGGTGTCTTTGCTGAGGGAGCTGATGAAGATGACGGGCGGCGGCGGCGGCGGCGGAGGCGAAATCGCACAGTCGGTCGGACTGGGAATCGAGGATCTGGTGCCGGAAGGGAAGGGTCACAAACCGCTGTGGGCGCGTGGCGTGGACGTGCTAGGTTACTCTTTGAACTCGCTGAGGGTGTCGAATTTAGGGTTTCTAGACGACCGGTCGCCGCGACGGTCGGAGGTGGTGAGACTGCAGATTGATTCGCCGGAGACTGACCGGATTCTGGAGGTAATTCGGTCTCCATGCCCCTTTCACGCCCACAGGATTTCTGTGTTCGTCCTCATCAATTTCAGGGCTGCAAATCGAGAGGGATCAAGCTCTGCGGAGCCATGGCGGCCGCCGGGTTGATCGCCGCCCGCTCCGGCAAGGGATTCGGTGATAGCAGGTGGGAGAAATACTCTGTGGTTACCCTCATGGACTGCCGCTCTGTTCTTCACCCGCCGCTCTCCGCCCACCACCTCGGTATCGTCTCTGCCTTCGAATCCCTGTAATGAAACCATTTTCCCTCGACGACGAGTGGATCTCTGCAGGCTTCTATCACTCTGCAATTTCTAACACGCACGACGTTAATGGAGAGGAAAATCTGTGGGAACTGGCGATGAGGGCGTACGCATCCTTCTCCGACGCGAAGAACAGGGGCAAGCACTTCTCCGACATGGGCGACCTCAATTTCTTAATGTGCAGGGCCATGGACGCCCCAGCCCTGACGCCGTCGTCGTCACTGAGAACCTGCCTCGTCTCCGTGTTTGAGGAGGCGGTGATCGACGGCGTGGACGAGATCCGGCAAGAGATTGGGATCGAGGACTACTTGGGGTGCGCCTCTGTTCACGGCGTCGGGCCCTCCATCGCCATCTTCGATACCATTCGGGAGGGTCGGCTGGACTGCGCCGTCGTGTATCCGGCGCCGTTGCACTCCCGAGAGCAGATCCGGGGGCTGGTGGATGAGATGAAGAGGGTTTTGGTGAATTGTTGATGAATCAAATGCTGTTTGATCAAATTGAATGATCCTTCCACATGGGAATCTATTGCATATGAAGATCCTGGCAGCCTTCCAAATGGAAACTCTATTGTCTCTTTTCTTGGTTATTGGATCTCAAAGGGATCAGACCAACAGTAAGGGAGAAGGTGAATTACCTTTATCCACCTTTTCACCTCTTCACGAATTCATAAATGGATCTCACTTCCTCATCATATTTCTCCCTTGTTTTGCATGCATAAATGAGGTATGCAAGGAAGCACACAACATGACACCACAGTGTTAATGAGGTTTGCCACATTTTCAGGTATGACTACACACACTTTCCTATTTATTATCACTCGAAGCTCCAGCAATGATCTTTAGTCAATACAAACACCTACACAAACCCTGTAATACTCTTGAAAAAGTGAGACTTAAAAGACTAAACGTTACCACACATATCGACAAGGTGCACTTTTATTTTCAAAAACCAACATGATTAGAGTTCCACATTTAACTGAGATTGATTTGGAGTAGTGTCAGGATGAGTGTCTTCCTGGAAAGTTTCTTATGTGAGTAAGGACAAAACACACTGAAAGAATATGTGCTAACTTGCGGGGTAATCATTAGTGTGACACCTCAAGGTTTTAGTTTATATTCCTTTAAATGGATACTATGTTCGATATCATGTGCCGCATGTAATGTTGAGCTTACAACTAAACTGCAATATATTATTTAAATATGACTATTATAACCAAACTGTTGAATTGACGGGTGTGAATATGAGTAACCACAATATGAAATATATGTAGAAAGTTTTTTCTTAGTAAAAAGAATAATCATTCATAGATTGATTAACAATTTATTAGAAATGAAGATAAAATTATTTGAAGATAAAAAAATATCTTTCATGTGGGCAACATATTTTTATCTTAATAGATTAAATTACTCACTATCGATGAATGATTTTAATGAAATTTGTAGATTATATATCCAATCAAATGAATTAACATTCATTCAATTGTGGTTACATGTTAAGGAATGAGAATAAAATCATTTCATGTTTCAAAAATGGGTTTTATTGCATTTTGTGTGCGGATATTATAATTAATTTCTATTACTTTTAGAAATTGTAGTTGATAAAATAGACATCGTTTTTTATATCACCATATCAAAGTGTTTAGGGTGATTTTTTGAGATTTTTTTTGAAAAGATTGTTTTTGGGTGAATAGTGAAAAATACCGATTTTTATAAAAATCGTCATTTCTTTTAATGTATTTACAAAGTCCCATTCTATTTTGGATTGTTTTTATAGTAACATTAGTCCATTTTGATTAAAAATAATCCAATTAATTCAATGGGAATCGACATTATTCATGATTTTGGTATAAAAACATTTTTATGCTAAAAACATGTATTTTTCTAAACACTGTTTTTCATTATGTTTCGCACACTTATATTAAAATTAATTTTTTCAACTTCTTGAAATTAAATATTAAAAAATGAATTTTATATTTGGAATTAATATATTCAAATTATTTTATAAAGATTGTCTTACTTCTTGGATGCAGCTGCCTGGTTCGCAGCAACTTCACAATCTGTTCATAGTAGCCTACTCTGAGACTCTACATTTGATTTGGTATAGTCAAAACAAACATATTCACGATGACAATCCTTTCTGTCTGCAATTTGCACTTGCTCGAATTATTGATGCCATGAAAAATGCCAATGATATCCAAACTGGTTTTTGTGACAACTCCATACATGATTTTACTGTTCTTAAGCCCTTTGATATTTCAGGTAACTATCATCCTCCCTCCAGAACCTTTGAAGTAATATGGATCTCTCCTAATCCTGGTTGGATAAAATTCAACACAGATGTGCTCCAAGAGGTAATCCTGGCCCCTCGGGATATGATGCTATCTTTAGAGATCATACTGGCAATGCAATGGGTTGTCTTTTTGGTCCATGCAGATTCACAACATCTCTTGATGCTGAGATGCTTGGCATTATCAATGCAGTGGAGGTAGTGTAGCAGCGTGGATGGATTAACTTATGGATTGAATGTGACTCCACCTTAGTGCTGCATGCGATTAGAAATGGATTGCTACATCTATCATGGAAGCTGGCTGCCAAGTGGATAAATTGCATAGAATCCCTTACATCCATGAACTACATCATTACTCATGCTTTCCATGAAGCGAACTACTTGGTAGATGGATTAGCAAACAAGGGGATTATAGACAATGAGTTGACTTTGCTCAATGGTGTTCCTGAAGATCCATTTTCCCTCTGGCAACATGATTTTTGTAAAAAATATCATTTCAGACTTTTGCAACTTTGATTTGCATTTAATATAGGAGGCTTTCCCTTTCGGGTAAGTTCTCTTTTTCTTCTTAAAATCAACCCAACACATGCCTTTATTTCATTGGATGAGTGGATTTCAACCAGCATCATTCCAGCTTAAAAAATATGGCATTTTGATGCCACATGAATTTGATTGTAACCTTTATATTAGCACAAGAGCCTCAGCCCAGTTGGTGATGACTCGACAAGTGCATCCAAGAGACCCGAGTTCAAAATCATGAGGAGACATAATTTCCTGATTACTGTAGTAGTATTGTAGCAGGTACTGTAGTGGGAATTGTAGTAGGTACAATAGTAGGCACTGCTTGGTATTGTAGCAGCCAAAACTATTCATCTGTTTGGGCTTTCGGGCCACCAGTTTGGGTCTCGGGTCCTTCAAGACCTTCGGGCCACCCAAGGCCTTCGGGCCAATAAGGCTTTCGGGCCACCTCATGGACTTCGAGCTACTTCAAGGCCTTTGGGCCACCTCAAGGCCTTCGGGCCACCTGAAATTTATGCTTAATGGCCAGATAGACTCTACAAGGAGCAGACTCCAGAAGAGGATTCAGAGCAGACACATTCACTATAGCAGAAGTTAAGCGGATTTATCAGAAAGAGAGGGTATGCCATTACCATTGGGACCAACTTGTGCATGCACGGAAAGCCTAGCCAAACAAGTCATGCGAAGGTGGAGAGCTGACATCACGATGAAGAAGCTGAGGAGCAGTTCCATGTAGTATAGTCTGTATATTTCCCTAAGACCTACGGGTCACATGATCTCAAAGCCTACAGGCCTTATAAGGATTTCCCCTCATCATTTGAAAGTGGGATTATCAAAAATCAATAAAAAAAGAAGGTCTTTGGGCCATTCAAAGACCTTTATATTATTTTATGTAAAGGATAATTACAAAATGTTACCCTCTTTCTTTTAATATATATAATATGTTTTCATAGAGATAAAATGAAGTTATGAATGATTATAAATGATTATTTTAAAGATGAATAAATTAAGTTTATGATTTTTTTAATTTTTAGTGATGATATAATTACCTAGATTGTTTACACAATGCTGACGTAGCACTTGTGCAAGATGTAGAAAAAATCAAATAAATGATTTTAAAAACATTGAAAGTAATCTGTTTTGGATAAATTATGGCATTACATGAATTTTATGGATACTTCTAAAGTATAAGTGATGGTGAAAGAGTTTAAATTTGAATTATATTGTTATCTTGATGTATTTAAAATCAAAATTATATGAATAGTCATGAAAATGAATTTAAATGGTATTTAATGTTTAAAAATAATTTTTAAATAATTATAAAATAATAAATCCTATCATAACTCAATTGGATGAGAAATTGTCGAGGTTATCATGAATGGTTCATGTATATTCCACTTGACATTTTTAAAATTACTTTCATGACCCTTAGTGATTGAAAAATTTATTACCACGATTATAGTTAAAAGGGTTAACAAGGGGGTTAAACTAAGATATAAGGTTCAAATTTTATTTCCACAATTATGGTTACTCACTTTTATTACCCTTTTGATTATACACTTGCTTCCAAATTATGTTTTATCAATGGGAGACCCTTGTCCCCTCTCATTTTACCCTTTTATAAAACCACGTTTTATACCAGTTATGCAGTCGAATTTACTCCTCAAGATCTCTCTCTCTACTTAGGAAATTCTCTTTTATTTTATTTTTTTGAAAACCCAAACCTATTTCTTTTATAGGGGTATTCAACTAGATTTAAAAATAATTTATTTGATTCAGGGATTAACATACATAAAACCTGCATACCCTTTCCCTGGGTTAAACATGACATAATGATCACGTCTTTAAGCACTTTTGAAACACCATGATTTTGATAAGAAACCCGTTCTTTATTCTCCATGAGTTATTTATGAAATGTTTGATTATGATCTATGTGGATCACATTAATTAAGAAATATGAATAGTGAACCCTGATATCGCTCCAATTAATTGGGTAAAGAATTTAATATCTAGAGATGACATGTTTTACGATACCTTGGTGAATAACCTTGGTAATTTTCATTTACCACCCTTGGTGGTAAAACTTGGTGATATGCTTATGAATGTCTCATTTAGATATTTTAGCCCCATTTCCATGTTATGATTCATGTTCTCTTTATTATGATATGCCTCATGTTCCCTTTCCCATTCCATAATTATATTCCTCATGTTTTTATTGATATTCCTCATGATCACATGTAAACCGTTTCCCTTTCTTATTCCCTAATTGGGACCCATTCTCACCCCTTTCCTTTGATGTATGTCCCCAGGATATGAGATATAATAAACACACTTAGGATGAACCCATGAAGAATAATTTCAAGTGAATTAAATGAATGTTTTATGTTTTCATCTATTATGTTCTTGATTTCCAAGAAACTAAACTTTAAAAAATCCTATGTTTTGTACCATGTAATAAAAAGTTTATGTAATAAAAAGACGGGATCCCATAATCTCCAACCAAGGGTATCTAACAAGGAGTGAGATAATGGAGGATGGTATTAGAGTTTCAGTACAATAAATATTTTTAGACATTCAAATATAGTTTCAGGAAATTGATTCCAATCCTCCACGTACACATGTAGTTCTCACTCCTCCACCTCCAACTGCATATCTCTCTCCCCCACCTCCTAATAATCCTTCTCCTACACCTCCTCCTCTACAACTTCCCATTTATTGTGAATTTTATATTGAGGATCCCCAACATCATATTGTTTCATATGGGATTATATATTATATTGGAAATACCATTCATCATCAATAAATAGAGATAGGGATTCCTAGGGTTACTATACATGATATTATAGATAGATCAGTAAAAATATCAATTCCTATATACGAGGTCAATACAGTTGGACAAAGTATCAACTATTGTTTAGTTTATCCATCTAGATATTTTCAATAAATTACCATTGAGGTATGTATATATTATATCATTTATTTCATATTGGTGTTAAATTTGTGTTAACATTTTAAATTTTATATATTTATCTAGTTTTTTATAGGAATAATTTAAAGGTAAAGTCACATTGTATAGAAAAAAAAAATATAAGCAGCTATGACTTCAGATACAACTCCTTCTACTCATGATATATTATCTACATATTCAAATTTTTTGTTGGATGTTTATAAAATTCCAATATAAGCTGACATTTTAGGTCATGCAATGATTTTCAAACTTTTTAAAAAATATATCATGGAGCTTGTAACTATAGACAAGTTGGGCATCAACACAATGAAACACTTTACCATATAAGTCTATTATCATACTTATTTTAGTTATTTTAAATTATTGAAATTTTATACTTATGTTTGTTTTGTATTATGTATATTTATACAATTTTTATGCAGCATGATACAACATGAGTATATGGATTTATAGACCCACTATTTATTTTACCTATATTGAGGACAATAATTGATACAGAAAGAAAATTTTATATTGTTGAAAGACTTCAAAAGAATGAAATTATTCTATGTTAGATACTTCCTTATCTTCAAGAGTATGAAACATATATCTCATAAAGTTTTATATCTATTAAAAGAATAACCACTAAAATATTTTTTTTGTATATTACTGGCCATTGGATGTTGGGTGTTTTTTCAAGAGAGAAGACACTTTACTAGCTATGCTCTATCCATGATCAAGTGCGAGATAATTTTCATATTGTATTGAACATGTAAGTTTTAATATTTAAATACTTTTATATATTATAATGGAATTTAAATTTATTTTACACATATTATTTTCAAATAGGGCATGTTATTTATTTATTGAGATAACAAGAAAGCATGGCACAAAGATCAAATATGTTAATGAAAAGATGAATTTTCATTTACGATTACTACATTTTGTTTGTAAGTACATAAATGTTATTTTGAATTGAAAAATTATTTTTAAATGGAAGTTTAATAAAAAATAAGGAGTAAAGGAATATATATACTATGTTCTATGATTTATATTTGAAATAATTTCAAACAGGATTCTTAAAAATTTCCAAAAGGACAGATTTCATTATAAAAAATTCCTTTAAATTTTCAATCATTTTATCCAAAATTCAAGTTAAACGAGTTCTTTTAAATTTGTAGCTTTTTGATGGACCTCAGACTTATAATGGAAAATATATAATAAAATTATAAAGTGAATGGGTGAATTATTTCATAGGTATAATTGGGTTTTAGTTTATTTGTTATGTACATTGTACTGTTTAAATTTCAAAATGTATATGTTTGTGCTACTGGTGCTATTTTTTTTCTATTTATGGTATGCTATTGTATTGTTGGGGGATTGTATCTATGGAATTTTATTAAAAAAATTCATTTCTCACATAATTTATGAAATTAACAACATGATAAATTGTTTTCCAAATCAGTTTATATATATCTGATGTGGAAAAAAATAATTCTATTTTTCACATCAGTATTTTAATAATTGACATGAAAACATTAAAAGAACCTTTATCACATTGTTTTTTTATAAAAAATGGCATGGTAAACAACATAAAAATTTATTTCTTTTGGAGATGGTTTATCGCGTTCGTTATGAAATAATAGATGTGGTAAATATTTTATCACATCAATTATCATCAAAACCGACGTGATAATCTATTTCCCACATCAGTTATTTCATATCCAACATTGTAAACCATCTCCAAAAAATGATATTTAGTTTGATGTTTAATGCCAGTTTTTGGAAAAACCAATGTTAAATTACAATATGATATACTTTATCACATCAGTTATAGGAAAAATGACATGATAAGGTATTTATGACATCATTTTTCTAAAATATCCGGCAATATAAATTATTTATCATTTCAGTTTTTCATAACCGATGTGATAAAACTCCTCAATATTTTGTATTTATAATGTGGGTTATTTTTAACAAATGTTAAAAATTTATTTAAAATGTTTCCTATAATAACATCATGGAGGTAACTGATGTACAAAAAATGATGTAAAACCCCCTTTTGAACTAGTGATGTTGTGACTAGTGTAACATCCAATGTAAATAAAGAACATGAAATTTTTTATATTTATTAATATTTGTGAATTAAATATTAATTCTACTTTAAATGGGACACTATGTTCGACGACGTACTCGATACGCAATAATGAGTTTCTTTGAAATCTTACGTTGCACACTAATAATATAATATTATTATTTTAAATGGTAGTTAGCGAATAACCGTTGTATTGGAGGGAATGAATAGAACTAACTAAAATATTATTATACATGTTTTTTGAATATTTTTACATTTATCCAATGAAAGTTAGAGGCTTAAAATAAGTAAAGAATTCAATTTTAAGCATAAATACTCTAATATTCACTAAATGGTCGATTTACCGCCTTTTAATGGCGAACACTCTTTAAATCAATTTTTGAGACTTTTATATGTTCTATTTGAAAAAATAGAATTCTTATTTAGAATTCGGACACCAAAATTTACTTTGGATGAAATTTTGGTATATTTTTGATAATGTTCATTTAATAAGGAATAAGGAAAAATACTGTATTTTAATTCAAAAGTGCCTATTAATCTAATTTATTTATAGGGTTATATTATATTTTTAATTGGTTTTAAAGTGTAATTAGAATATATTTTTGCATTTTAATCTAAGTTTGGTCATTTTATGTAATTTTAGTTTTAAATTGGACATAAACAAGTGTCAATCTTTTGATAGTTATTATTTCTTAAAAACACGCTATTTGTTTTAATAGCGAGAATTAATTTTAAATTAATTTCTTCCACTTCTGTGTTTTGAATTTGGAAAAATGGAATCCATATTTGGAATTAGTAGGTCCAAATTGTTTAAATAGGTAACTGTTATTTTTATACATTTTAAATATTTACTTCAGTAAATATTTTATTTACCATGATTAAAAGGTAAAAATAATAAATAAGGGTAAAATATAATATTATAATAATATTAAATTACCCTAACATATGCCCTAATCCTATTGGATGATACATATCCGACCATGGGTATCCTTGGGTTGAATTTGGGACCCCATGGAGCCACATGGGAGTAATAATGACATTTTATATTAATTAATTTAAAGTAAAGACAAAAATGAGATAAACAAATATCTTTTAGTAAATACATTTTTACATGGGGTTATATAAATTATCTATTCAACTATAAATATTATTTGGAAAGATAAGAATATTTCACACATCATGGTATTTTCTATATAATTTTTGGACATCAAATAAATTAAATTATTTATGACACAATAATGATAAAATATTTACCTCATTAATAAATGATTTAAATAAACAAGATTATAAATATTAAAACAATATCTAAAACCTATCCAATTCTTATTGGATTATTTTATTTCTGCCATGAGTCATATTAAATTTTATATTAATGAATAGTTGACCTTTTGAAACTGAATATGAGGTTATAATAAAATAATTGTTTCAAACTTCCCTAAAGAGCCCCTCCTCTCCCTTATAAAAAGCCCTCACCTATAACCCATTTATCACACTTCTCAAGCCTTTGTCTCATGAAACCTCTACTCTAATAAGTTCCCAATATCCATCTATTCATCCTAGAAGCCTTACCTTAGGTAGAAAACACTTCAAGAAACCCATTGAGTTCAAACCAAACAGAGTTACTCAATTTAAAGGTAACGTCTCCTCTTAAGTTATTTTGTTTTATTTTACTTCTCCAACCCCATAAACTCTTTTTATTCATTTATTTTGTAACAAAAACAGTATATTAAATATACTAGGATTTTTTTTTGATAATTATTCTAACTACAATTACACAGACCTCCCTCTAATGGGTAAAGAACATCATGTTTTTGTGGATGAAAAACTAACGCCTCACGAAACGATGATTGTTCAATTAACTCCTACAACCTCTCATTGTGGCCATTATGATGAAACTGTATTTATATATGATATATATTATGTTTATGTTTTCTTTATGCTTATGTATTTTTTATTTATAGCATACCTTTATGGTTTCCATAATGGGTAAACGTGATAATTTCATTTTAGGAGGTGCGGACTACCGCCCCCTCAAAGTGATATGACTCATTAATGCCTTATGTGGGATGTATAAAGTGTGGAGTTAATGATATTATATATGATATTATACTATAATTATAATATACCTATGTATCATTATGTTTTATTTCCATTAAATTACGAAATAAAAATGAAAGTAGTGTTCATGCGTACATACGACTTACCGTCTCCATGAACGGTGCATTTCATTTCTTATCTCCAAATGTCATGTAATATTATAAATACATATATATACTGGATATATATTATTTATATAATATATAAATAATTTATATAATTATGGAGATAATGGAGCATTGACCACTAATTATAAAAAGTTCATTTTTAACTCAAATTCCGAACATCGACAAAATGTCTGATATAAACTCAAATAATTAACTAACTATTATTGCAAGGTAATAAGTGATATAAAAGTAATAATAAAAATTAAAAAGGTTATGAATCAAGTATAAATTAACTCAATTTTATTATTCAGGAAAACAAGGAACATACGAGTCAAGTTGGACATGAGGTAAGAAATTTCTTATCTCACTTTTAATTCCGGGATATTTCCATTGTTCACCACTTATTTATTGCATATGGTGTATTGTGTACTGACATTTGATATATATTATCATTATTATATTTATATTCATGGTATTATATGATTCATTTGGTGGTTATTAACTTTTTCTCATACGACTCGATTGATTACAACATGGTAATTGTTTTTCATCTCACTTTTTATTCCCGTGAGATTCATGCTATATTAGCCACTATTTCCTTTTATGTGGTAGATGTATTGCCCATGATTGTATTATTTGTGTAATATGATTTAATTTATGGGTATTTACATATTCATTGTGTGATCTTTCTTTCATGGGGTGTATGTTTCGTAAGTTACCAAATCGGTAAGGGAACCTTTACTTTTTAAAATACTTCTTTTTGTTATGTCTTTTAATTTACATCTTATTATGTTGGGATATGTTCTTATATATCCTTATTTATGTAAATTTTATGTACAAAGTGATGAGATATCATTTTCTCTCTCATCAACTTATTTCCTGAATTTTAAAGTGACGCTGTTAGGCTATCAAATTTCTGTAACAAAACTTCTTAACCCAATTTCAATTTTTGGGTTAAACATATACTTCTTGATTATGTCATGCTATGAATATGTGTGAATAACCTATGATTTTTTTACACTTAATATCCACTTATATTGGGTGTATTTATATTTGTCACACATAATTATCTAATTAATTTATCCTTAATCTAAGGATACTATCTTTATAAGGGATTTTGTCTCAATTTACATTTCCATTGAGACTTCGTTGTTGATATGAACCAATTCACTCTTATATGGTGTATATACTGTCCTTTGGCATATAATATCATGAATAACTTTATTCTCATGATATTATTAAGTTCTGATTAAATGTTATTTCTCAATTATTTGTATTCTAGGGTCTCTCATTTTGTTAAAAACTCTTTAACTAAAATATCTTTTTAAATATTTTAAAGGTTTATTCTTCTAAATATTTCACATTAATGTCCATGTTTTAAAAATGGTTTTAAGGATTTATTCATATGTACATGAATGTTTTGAAATTGAAATTTCTTTCAAAATCATCAAAGTGGTATGGGACACTTTGATTCAAAAAAATCTCTTATTTAATATTTTAAATGGTTTTGAAAATGGTTTGATAAAAGCTTTGATTTTGTCAATATTTTGAAATGATATATTGTAATTTCAATGTGGAAATGTTAAATTTACATTATGTTTGATTTATGGGTTATGAATATGTTATGGATATTGGGCATTGTTTACACATACGGGTGGTTCCGTGATAAACCTAGGGCGGGTGAACCCGAGATAACTCTCTAATGCATTGGGTAACATGATGGAGGTAAACATTAATGTTTCTCCTAAGAGATTTAGGGAATATACTATGACGGGTATTCCAAATGTGACCCCCTCTGTAGCTGTGATTGCTACAATGTAAGTATGTTATTTATGCCATAATTTACCTTTATGATTTATGATTTATAGGTGTTGTTCATAAATATTATGATTTCATGAGGTATGTTATGATTGAAAGGCATGGTTTCATTGTTTTGTATTTATTGATGGGATAATGTTTTCATTCCTTATTTTATATCCCTTACTGAGCTTTTTATGCTCATCCCAAGTTTTTGAAATGTTTTCCACAGGACTTAAAGATGAATAAGGGTCAAGGATGGGATCAAGTAAAAGTCATGCTATCTAAAACATAGAACTAGACGTGACACTTTTTTTCAAGAGTTTTTATTTTATGAAAAAATGGACACTGAGTAGAATTTTCTACATGTAATATTCATGTTTTTATATAAATGTTATGACCTAATTCTCTAAAAATCTAAACCTGAAAATATTCTCAATGTGAATTATCCATTTAATTCAAGATTATGTAATGTTTAAGGTCGGATCCTTACAACTACTATGGCTCAAAGTATGTATTTTTAGTTTAAAAATGTCATTTTAGTAGAAAATGAATGTAAATCACTGAAAAAAATACAGTCACATTATTATGATATTTTAGGACAAAGATCCATATATAATTTTTTATGTGTAAGAATTAGTTGCATGTCAATTCGACATACAATGTGGCTGATATGTCTCAATGTGCATGTTTTTATTTAAAATCAATATTTTATTTCAAAAAACATGTCACATACTTAGAAAACACACTCATATTATATTGATACTTTAGGAAAATTATCTATAAATCATTTGTGATGTGTAGGAATCAACCACATAGTAATTAGACACACAGTGTGTCCGGTATGACTCGAAGTGTATTTTTACAATTTAAAAGTGACATTTTATTAAGACATTGTTTTATATTTATGTTCAATTTATTTTGTTATTGTTTTCCAAATATAATATTTGTTTTTTTATAGGGGTGCACTTTTTTCTTAAGCTGGGGTGGGTTGTTTGGAAATTGGTACCATGACCAGACTCTTTTGAGAGGAAATGAGGGTCCAAAGACAATGAAACATTAATGTTTTTAAATTTGTTGATGTTTGTGATAAACTGTTAATATTAACGTAATTTTACAAACTAGTGTTTGAAATGTTTGTATTATAGCGTTTCACTATTACAGATCGCACATTTAAAAGTGTTGGAGATTGGCTTTACCAGCACTAAAAAGTACTGTTAAGCTAAGCATAGTTAAAAGACTCAGCCTTTATCCGTGTTAAAAAAACACTGATAAAGTGTGTTTGTATCAATGCTAAAACAAAAGAGATCATAAAGACCCCCTTTATTAGTGCTTTTTTAGCCCCGATAAAGGCCCCTTTTATCAACACTTTTTTTAGTACTTATGAAATTTGGAAAAAAAATTAAGCACTTGCCACCCCGCTCAACCCGCTCCAACTATCATGCACACCCCTTTTTCAGCGCTCAAAATACCCCTTTTTCAATGCTTTTCTATTTCCCATCTTCCTATTCACCCATGAGCTTGCCTGGAATCAATCTCGTGACATACCATATGAAATTGGAACACCTTTTTTTCTACCCTGAGCTTGTTTTATTGTATAATTGATGATATTTTTATTTATTTATATATATTTAAGTAAATATTTTTTATTCATATACTTATATATATTTATATATTTATTTTTAAATACATTTATAACATATATGTTTGTGTGTGTGTGATATATATATATATACACTTATATTTATTTAAATATATTATATATTAACATTCATTTATATATGTTAGAATATAAATATAAATATATATCCATTTATTAATACACACATATCTATATATAAACATTATATATACATTTATATAAGTATACATTTATTCATATATTTTTTAATGTAAAAAATGGGTAGATGTTGTTTTAAATAAAATGGATAATAATTATTTCCATATAATTTATATAATTACTTTTAAATAAAATTTTAAAATATGTCTATATGCAGTATATTTAGATATAAATTTTATAAATTACAGATATATTTATATTTTTATATATTTACATGTATATTTATACATATTTACATATAATTGTATATTTAGATATAATTTTTTATAATGTATTTATAAATATTTATTATAAATACATTTATATAATATATTTAATGATAATGACATGTTTATAAAAATATAGTTTATATGATATGTTTACACAATATTGACACACACACACACACATACACATATGCACATATTTACTCACATGTGTACACATTTATATTTTGCACATACACACACAAAATATTTACATATCGGTTTATATTTACATATATTATAATATACACATAAATATATTTTTGTTTATTGACACACATATGTTTATATATATACAATAATTGTATAGGTGTATATATTAATGCATTTTAATATGGTAGATAAATGGATAATATTTTATTTTAAATAAAATGAATAATAAATATTTATTTCAATATGGTTTATATATTTTAAAATACATTTTTATGTAAATATGTTTTAATATTTATTTTAAAAATTGATTTATTATCTGTAAATATATGAAAATATTCATATATTTATTTATAAATAAAACTAAAATATTAAATATGATAAAATTTGAAAAATGATAATATCTATATGAATGTAAGTGCATAGAGTAAATTCATCTCCACTAAAAAAGGATAATAATACCCTCTTAAATGAAGATAAAATCCCATCGAATATTAAAAAATTAGGGTATCTAAACTAAAAAATCAGTTTTAAAGGTCTTTTAAGACTTTTTTAACCTCAAAAAAACAATGAACATGGCTCCCTGTAGTCAACACGATGTAGATCTCTTCATATAATTTGATTTAATATGTGGTAGAGTCTAAATGGACACCGGGATCAAAAGTTATGACCATTTTCAATTCAAGTCATGTTTTCAACCTTTCTTAGAATGTTCATTAGTTTAATAAATTTTTATGTCATCCAATTGATATTAAATGACTATTACTTGATAATAATTTAAAATTTATTAGTTAATTTTTTAAAATTATTTTATAAGTCATTTTTTCACTAAATATCTTATATATTAAGTGTAAATGAATTATTAATCTTATATAAATCATATTTATTAAAATATATTATATTTATAGAAATAAAAATAAAAATATATTTATATATTAATATTTTATTTTTAATGACATATAATATTTTTTATAAAATATACCTTTATGAGCATTAAAAAAAGTTATGCCACTTTCTTCACCTTCACCTCCTTAGGGATAAAACATTGAACACAAGTGGTATTAAATATCTCCCAAGTCATCCCACAATACAATGAGTGTGGGGCGATCAACTTCCACTGATCCAAAACTATTTTTTCAAATAGACCTAAGATAACTCTTACCCTCATGAATTCATGGGTTTCTAAGGACCTAGAAACACCTTAAATTTACTCAAGCCACTTTTTATCCTCTAACGGAACTCGATCACCATAGAAAATAGGCAAATATTGAGAATAGCTCAGCTCCACCACCCCACTAGGAGTATGAGTAGAGTCAACAACTGTAAGAGTCTCCTTAGAAAATTTTAGGACCTTTCTAGGAATCATACTCTAAATAACATGAAAATTCAAAACCAAATCAACATCGAACTAAGTCTCAACCAAAAATCAACCAAGGTAACAACTCAAACCAATACACAAATCTCATAAACCAATATACAACATCGAACAAATACAAAAATACTCTTTCTCAAAACCGCCATTTCCTTTGCAAATTTAAAACCAATTCTCATTAAAAACCATTTAAAATTCACCTATTTCAAAAATAAATTTCCAAATCCAATTTCCCACATAAAATATAACTCCCTTTTTATAATTTTAAAATTTCAAAATAAATTTTCATTCAAAACCTACTCACACCAATAAAAAAAAATCCAATAAAACCACCCACATTAAAACCTATTAAATAATGGACTAGCGGTAATGCAAGAATTGGACACATGGTTTATCTGAACAGATGATAAGAATGAACCAAACACTAGAAGCATATTGAAACATGCACCTGATATCTACATGGTTTTTTAATCCATGGAAGCTCACCTTGTTACACTAGTTCACTTTTATTTTCATCCCCCAAAACATGCAAAAACCCATCAAACCATAAAAAGCACCAACAACATAAATGATAGAGTTAAAATTTTAATAATTATTCATATGTTTTTAAATTATTTAATCCCTATAAATTAATCAATTTAAGCTTATTCACATCATTTTATTATTTTTGGCGAGTTTTGAGCTTAAGTGTGAAAGTTGGTTAATTCTAGACATTTCACAGTTTTATGTTACCTTTGTATTTCAAACATAACATCTACAATTGAGATCCAATTCATGTGATTATTTTTTTAGGATTTATATTTTCATGGGATACAACTTATTCTTCTTAAAAAAGATCCAATTCGAACTCCCAAATTCCTAAATAATTCTACCAATGTGAAAACTTATTCTGGTCGGCAGAATGGACCCTACCTAATTCAATGAGGCATATCTCGGTATAGAAACCATAAAATACGATGAATCCTACTAGGTTAGAAATAAAAATATATGAGGAAGTTTAAAATTAAATTTCATGAAGAAATTATTTCATTAAGGTCACCCTTGAATTGGTAAAACTGGGGTTGGTGGAATAGTGTTTGGCAGCCAGAAAAAGATAGGTCTAGTAATTCGGCCATAACTTATTCAAAACAGCTCCAAATTCTCTGAAAATTCTAGGGTATATGTAAAAATACATTCCTCAAATATTAAAATAAGTTACCCTATAATTATTCAGATATATTTAGGTATAACTGAAGCTAGATTATGGAAGATAGATTCTGGAGGATTTATTTTTCCGTTCTTTCTTTTCTTTATTTTGTTCTTCTTAATATTGTAATGTATTATTCTTATAAATTATTTTAAATTACCCTTACCATGGTGGGGTAAGTATTCTGAGTTATTGGGTAAGGTTATGGTTTATTTTTTTTAATGTTTGAGTTCTTGTATTTTATTGAATAAAACTATCTCTTCCGCGATGTTGGTTTTAAATTCTGATAAACAGTTTTATTATCTTATGCGATCGTATTTGATTTAATATTATGTTGTTATTATTTATTTGGTAAATGTTCATAATATCCCTTTACTAGGTTTTGGTATATATATGATGGAATAAATCCGGTCTTAGTGGTGAAGTACTCAGTGATTGTTAGTACGTGTGGTAGAGGTATTGAATATTTTTAATTGTTTGGGATAAACAAGACCCGATCGAGAATTGCCAAACTCAATTGAGGGTATTCACTACATCTATTTCTCACATAGGAATAAGAATAGAACAATATGAGATATTGTTAAGGTTTAATCTCACCATTACCATTTACGAAGGGAGTGATAGGAAGTGATCATGAAATATCACCTAAACCGACTTAACAGAAGAGGATTTAATAAAATTGAAACTATGATATAATTGCAATAGAAAAACCAACACCAAACTGATCACCCAATTCATACCACTATTTTCAGACACTTAATTTTTTAAATTGATTTTAATATTTTTATTTATTTATTTCTTTTGTTTTGTTTCCTTATTTTCAAAATCAAACAATTTCAAAAACAACCACCACTTCATTCTCTAATTTTTAAGTGACAAACATGATTGTTGTGCACTCTTATTTAGAGGAAACCTATATTAACCACTATACTTAATTTTAAATTATAAAATAAGTGTTTTTTCCACACCCTACGATAGTATCATGTCAAAACATGGCACTGTTTCTCGAGAGGTAGTGCCAACAAACTAATTGAAAATATTTTACTCTTTTCAAATTAAAAAAAAAACCGTAAAAAAAATATTTTTCCATGATGTTTTAAAATGATCATTTATTTAATTTAGGGAACAACTACCCACATTCAGAACAAGTATATGAGGATGATTATGATATATTTCATATTCAATAACTTCAAAAAGATATAGAATAACTCGAGAGAAAATTAGAACAAGCATTTGAATATGTCCGTGCATTTATGGGGCAACCAGAACCTAAGCATGAACTTGAGGAGGCTGTGATGGAAGAATTGGATACTGAGATACATGTGGAAGATCAAAAAGTTTTGGATGGCTTCTGGACTGAGTGTGAAGAACTACTTGATCCCCTATTCCTTACAAAGTATAAGAGCTAGAACCATTGAATAAAGACACTATAAAAGTGGTGGAATTTGAAGAAAATATGGAGGGGGCTAACTACCTACCTATATCTTGTAAAATTAAACTACAAGAGGAACCTCCTAATAAATAATAAATTGAATCCAAACAAACTTACGGATATAATATTTTCTTATAATATTTTCATTATGATTTTATTAAATCTGCATTGAGTATTACCTTCCCTTGTTATAAATTTTCAAATCTGTCCAACAATTGTATTATCTTGGTGGATGAGGAAGAAAAAGAAGATGTGTATCATAAGGAACATATGAAGCTCCCTAAACTTTATGAACACTTATTATAGGTATTTCAAGAGGATATAAAAGTAGGGTTTCCTGATGAAAAATATATGCAATATTAATAATTTGAAAGGGAAGAATTTGATATTGATTCATCCTATTTTAATTTTATTCAAATATAATCACACTCCAATTATTCCATTGACTGTTCTTTTGATGCAAAATACCCTAAGAAACCACTGGAGAATGAATAAGAGGTTGTGAAAGTGGTAACCATGACAGAGGAGGACTCATTCTTTGTCTTCACCCCACAATTCAAGATTTATCTCATTTTAATGGGGGTGTATTTGGAATACTATATCCATGAATTACCCAACAAAAAAGAATATTTTCATTATGGAAGGAAGAATTTATAGTGGTTTATATTAAATAAACTTCACCCACTATCATATTGGGGATAACCAACTGAAACTGTCCATATAGAGGCAGTCAAAACCCATGGCCCACTTGGGGGATTAAACCAATATCTATCCTTCTTTTATTATTCTCATTATATTTTTTTCTTTTTAATAAATTTCTTATATTATTTTATTTACTTTTAGTTGTAGGTTTTCAGTGTGCAACACTTAGGAGATTAACTCAACACTACACTGCCAATAAGTTAGGTGGTATTTCTCCTTAACACTTTTTTCCTTACTATGATTCTGTTTTCAAATATTATTACATGTTACATCTATTTTAATTCATTGCGGACACTGCATCATTTAAGTGTGGGGGGAGGGAACCATTGTTTTTTTAATAATTTCAAATTTCTCTTTTTTTTTCTTCTGTTTTCAAAAAATGTGTGTTTTTCAAATTTTTATGTGATTTTAAATATTTTGAGATGAAACGATTTTAATTGAAATTTTTGAAACCCATTTCCATGAGTGAAACAATTTATCTTATGAAAATAATCTTAAATGAATGCTAAAAATGAATTTGTTTCAAGTTCAAATATTTGGTAATTTCATGAAAAGTAATCTGATTTTTGAATCCCATGCCACATCTCACTGTCTTTATATTTAAAATCACTTTCCTATGAGGATTTTAAAGAATTTTTTTCTTATTCTTTACATTAACATCACTTCTTGAGGGAACCAAACCATACTGATTTAACCAGAACTTGATTTATTCCTATAAAAACTTGAGGGTTTGAGGTACATGTGTTTTAAATGATCGAGGCATTTATTTGGTATTAAAATACACTATTTCATACCAATACTTTTTATAATGGCCTACCTTGAACATTTAATCCTTGTATCCCTTAGAATACATGAACAAACTATTAGGTTAGACAAATTACAAGCCAAATTTTCTCTATCCAACCTACTCTTGAAGTGAAATTTCATAATCTAGTTGAACTTAATTGTGGGGGAATATATCATGTATTGTGCTACCTCATTTCGAGATAATTTGTGTGAAAATAAAATGTTGAAGAGATGTGCTTGCTACTAAAAAAATCATTATGTTGAACATTGTGCCTTTTCTGGACCTTTCATGATAAGTGAAGCTATGCCTTTCTAGAGCTTCTAATGGAGGAAGAAAGTTGTGTCTTTTCTAGAGCTTTCAAGAAAAATTATGTTTAAGAAGATTGAAATGTTTTCTGAAAAAATTTTGGACTATTTGAACATTCTTTGAGTTTTCATGATGATGGATATGATTTTATACTAAGGGGAGTGAAGAGGAGACCATAATTGAGTGAAAATTAGAATAATGCAATTTTGCTTCAAAAAGAGCCAAGCCCTCCTCCTTCAGCCTCAGAATTTTTAACATCTAAATCCTACCAACCAAAATACAAAGAACAAACCTGAAAATTCTCATGATAAAAACATGTCCTTGACTCACATAGGTTGGATATTTAAGAATTTATCAAGACTATGGTGACCCTTATATGAGTTTGGATGAAAAAGACATTGCTAAGAAATTATCATTTGTGTGATAAGAGAAAATGAAAGCGAGGTAAGTGTTTTGTATGCATGATATGATAAATGAAGTGGAAATATATTGAATTATATGAACTAATAACTTGAAATAATTTTTTATGATTCATGATATCTTTTGTTTCTTGGTGATAAATTGGTGGATCCCATGGATATGTGTTTTAAATTTGTTTTGATTTGATTTTTTGTTTACTTGTCTAGGAGTCCAAGTGATAAGTGTGGGGGAATTGTTAGAGTTAATATTTTAATAATTAATCATATGTTTTTAAATTATTTAATCCCTTTCAATTAATCAATTTAAGCTTATTCACATCATTTTATGATTTTTGGTGAGTTTTAAGCCTAAGTGTGAAAGTTGGTTAATTCTGGAAATTTTGTAGTTTTTTGTTGCCTATATATTTCAAGTATATCTCATACAATTTTGATCCAATTCATATGATTATTTTTTTATGATTTATATGTTCGTGGGATAAAAATTATTCTTTTGGAACAAGATCCAATTCTAACTTCCACATGACTAAATAATTTGACCAATGTGAAAACTTATTCTGGTCAACAGAATGGACCCTACCTCATTCAATGAGGTATATCTCTAGAAACCGACCATAAAATGGGATTATTCTAGCTAGGTTAGAAATAAAACTTGACTAGGAAGTTACAAATTAAATTTCATGAATAAAGGGTTTCATTAAGGCCACCCTTTAACCGGTCAATGTGGGGTTGGTGGAATAGTGTTTGGCGGCCATAAAAAGTCAGGTCTCATAATTCGGTCATAACTCATTCAAAATGACTCCAAATACTCTGAAATTTCTAGTTTAGATGAAAAACTCCATTCCTAACATCTTATAAGAATTTAACCTGGCATGATTTGGAGATATGGGGGAAAAACGAAGCCAGATTCTAGAAGATAGATTTTGGAGGATTTATTTTTCTGTTCTTTCTATTATTTCTTTTGTTATTCTTAATATTGTAATGTATTCTTATTCACCATTGTTATCAATTACCCTTACCATGGTGGAGTAAATATTATATGTTATCGGGGAAGGTTAGGGTTTATATTTTGTAATTTTTGAGTTCTTATATTTTATTGAATAAAAACTCTCTCTCTTCTACGATGTTGGTTTCAAATTATAATAAACGGTTTTATTATCTTATGCGATCATATTTGATTTAATATTCTATTGTTATTATTGCTTTGGTAGATGTTAATAATCTCCCTACACTATGTTCTAGTCTATATATTATGGAATAAATTAGGACTTAGTGGTGAAGTATTTGATGATAATTAGTACGTGTGGCAGGGGTATTGAATATTCTTAATTGTTTTGGATAAACAAGACCCGATCGGGAATTGATTAACTCAATTGAGGGTATTTGCTACATCTGTTTTTCACATAGGAAGGAGAGTAGACCTAGATGATATATTAGTAAGTTTTACTCTCACCATCACCATTTACTAAGGGAGTGATATGAAGCAATTATAAAATATCACTTAAATCGACTTAGCAGAAGATGATTGAATAAAATTGGAACTATGATAACATTACAATTGAAAAACCAAATCCAACCTGATCACTGAATTCATATCACTGTTTTCAATAAATTACTTTGCCAAATTTATTTTAATATTTTTATTTATTGCATTCTTTTGTTTCATTTCTTTTGTTTTCAAAATTAAACAATTTCAAAAACATCCACCACTTTGTTCTCTAATTTTAAAGCGAAAAACATGATTGTTGTATGCTCCTCTCTGAAGACAACCTAGGTTAATGAATATATAATATTTTAACTTATGAAATAAGTGTTTTTACCACACCCCACTATAGGCATGTGTTAATAAATACAAAATAAAAATTAAAGTCTTAAAAGTCGATTATCCCTAGAAACTTGAGGCTTAAGATGAGAAAGAGTTCATAACACTCTTCCCGTACCTACATCCTAAGTCCCAAAAATTCTACCTTTGGTCTAATTGACATTACAAATAATAAAGTGATCATATGATTTCATTTTTTCCTGAACCATCCCAGGTTATACTTGAACCAGACACCCAAACCGATCTTTGTCAAGGCCTGAAGGGAATCCCCGATCCCCACAAGCTGACAAAAAGTATTGGGGAATCATAGATAAATTGTTTGGGATGATTTTTCCTAATAATCACAATCATAAAAAAATAGTGCATGCATGACAAGGAAGATAAAAAAATCACTGAACATAATAAATACATAACAAGATCAAAAATAAAAACTATAACCAAACAAAAACCAGACATGATCTCCATGTGACCTATTGGTCACCACCATCCATATGAAGAACCCACTCCACAGGTGAACTAGGATAAAAAGATGAACATGAAAAATATCTTAGGTCTACTGATGTTGAGTGGCACATGTAGGGTGTGAACATACAACAACTCAATATAAAAGAACCATAGAATCCATACATGTCCTTTCCCGAAACAACACATAAACACTGGTTTGAAAATACATGTAGAAAATAGGTTTTTATCTTTTAAACAAACAAATATAAATTTCACAAAATCCAATTAAAAAAATAGAACATGGTTTCATTTAAAAACATATTATCATTTCAAAATTTAGTTTTTAAAAACCTAACAATAAGAATAAAACTACAACAAAAATGAGTGGATAAATAAGAAGAAACAAAACTGAACACAGGCATCAGGGTATATTTAAAAATATTACTAAAAATAAAGGAAGAAATATTAATATAGATATGAAAAAATAAATAGAGCAAGTAACCAAAGTACTAAAAAAATATAATGGAACATAATAGGTACATAGTCATGGGAATGTCCTAAGCATATAGAGAGGAAACCTTAGACATACCCAGTTTGGAGAAATATTCCAACGTATGATATGGTCCATAGTATATCACTAACTTGGTTGCTCTCAACTAGCCTCACTAATAGCACAACCCCCATGGCCAAAAACTTACCATGGGGAATCTAGTATATCTCATCAGGAACTAGCTAGTAACGGTCTCTCAACCCCCTAGATGATGTATAAGATCCCATGATGACAGTGTATGGTAGAAAGTGACGAGTTTATCACATAATTGACATTAAATATGACCCAGATATTCTAACATTCATGCCTTTACCACTCTCTAACACCGTCTATGAGAAGGACCTCTCTAACGGGAGGACTACCATAGGGGTACCTATCACACAGAAAACATTTTTCAAGTTCCAACTGGGACTGGAAATCTTAATAATTCTAATTTATTTCCAAGAAACACATAATGGTTATAATTGAGCCTTAGGTTTCTAAGAGTTTGGAATCACTTCCTGAGGACATATAAAAGTACCAAACAAGCCCAAGAATTTAAATCCAAACCACTTTTTAGGAAAACATACTTCTTCCAAAATAATTTCCAAACAATTTCCAAAACCAAGGTATTCTAACAATTATTCCTTTCAAGGTTCCAAAAATTCCTTTGGAATAATATTTTTAAAATAAATAATTTCAATGTGTCAAACAATCCTTTGGAGAAAACTTTAGAAAAATAGTGCTTGAAATCCCATTTGAAAAAATTTGGAAACCAAGAGAATAATTTGAGGAAAACAAGGTTTTAAAAAACAAACACTTGATATAGTTTCCATTTATATGAATATACACATCTATATGTTCACCCCATGCACATATGGTTATGAACATATCACACTAGAATATATATGGATGACTATAAAATTGTCTTAGATTTGACCAAAAATAAAAACAAGGAAGCACCATAAAGAAACACAAGAGTTTTCACATAATCCCCAAAACCATAAAGATTCCAAAAAACCCATTAAAAGCATAATTACATTTGCGACATAATATTATAAAAATTCTAACAAGTCCAAACAACACTTTAAACGCCCAAATCCATTTCGAAGGCCACTTGGCATTTTATCAAACACCTGACATGCAAATACTTTGAATACATATAGAAATAACTATGAAAATCCTTTGAAAAACCCATTTTAATCAAACCATTAAAATATAAAATCTATAAAAAAATCATATTAGAAAAAAATAATCCTAAATGAACACAATTAAAATTCATTTGGAAAAGATCAAACATTATATGGCATGTTATGGAAAGGAAATAGACAGAAACACCTACTTCAACTGTGTATGAATGGGATGAAACTCCAAAAGAGGGAAGAACAAGTCCCAATAACCAAAAAACACACCCTAACATCAAAATAGATAACTCACATGACTTTTACCAGTGAAAAAAACATGATGATAAAGCCCCCCTCATCAACTCTTTTTTTAGTGTTGGCGAAGGACCCTTTAATCGGTACTTATAAAAGCCACCGACTTTTAAAAGTGTTGAAAACATCAGTTCTTTTTTAGTAGAGATAAAGGATATTTCTAGAAATATTAAAGTTCATATATACTATAGTGGGGGTGGGGGTTATTTGGAACTAATTATCTTCAAGTATTGATGTTTGTGGTTGTTCTACCACAAATGGATGTATTTTTTATTTATGATGTTGCATAACGTATATATTAATTAAAATTATTTATGATGTTTCATGACATAAATATTAATTTTTTGGGTGTGAATATGAGTAACAATATATATAGAAAGTTTTTACTTAATAAAAATAATAATCATTCATACATTGGTTAACAATTTATTAGAAATGAAGATAAAATTATTTGAAGATAAAAAAATATTTTTCATGTGAGAAACATATTTTTATCTTAATAGATTAATTTAATCACTACAGATAAATTATTTTAATGAAATTTTTAGATTACATATCCAATCAATTGGATTAACATTAATTTAATGGTGGTTTCTTGTTAAGGAATGAGAATAAAATCATTTTATGTTTCAAAAATGGGTTTTATTACATTTTGTGCATGAACATTATAATTAATTTCTACCAATTTTAGAAATTTTAGTTGATAAAATGGAAATAATTTTTGATATCACCATATCAAATTTATTTTAGGGTGATTTTTTGAGATTTTTTTGAAAAGATTGATTTTTGGGTGAATAGTGAAAAATGTCGTTTTTCTATAAAAACCATAATTTCTTTTAAGGTATTTAAAAAGTCCCAATATATTTTGGATTGGTTTTAAAGTAAAATTATTCCATTTTTATTAAAAATAATCCAATTTATTCAATGATAATTGACATTATTCATGATTTTGGTATAAAAGTATTTTTATGCTAAAAACATGTATTTTTTTAAACACCATTTTTCATTATGTTTCACACACTTATATTAAAATTAAAATTTACCACTTATTGAAATTAAATATTAAAAAATTAATTTCATATTTTGAATAAATATATTCAAATTATTTAATAAATATAATATTACTTCTTTGAGGCAATTTCCTGGTTCACCGAAACTCTGCAATCTATTCATGGTAGCCTGCTCTAAGACTCTATATTTGATTTGGTACATCAAAAACAACCAGATTCATTATGAACATCCTTTCTGTGTGAAATATTTTCTTACTCTAATTATTGATGCTGTGAAAAATTCTAATGATATCCAAATTGGTTTTTTGTGACAACTCTGTACATGTTTTTATTGTTCTTAAGCACTTTGATATTTTAGGTAACTATCATCCTCCCTCTAGAACCTTTGAAGTAATATGGATATCTCATTTTCCTAGTTGTATAAAATGAAACAAAGATGGTTCTCTAAGAGGTAATATTTACCCCTTTAGATATGGTAATATCTTTAGAGATCATACTGTTAATGCTATGGGCTGTATTTTTGGTCCATTTAGCTTCCCCACATATCTTGATCTTGAGATGCTTGGCATTATCAATGCAGTGTTGGTAGTTTATCAGTGTTGATGGATTAAATTATGGATTGAATGTTACTCCACCTCAGTGGTGTATATGATTAGAAATGGATCACTACATCTATCATGTAAGATGGCTGCTAAGTGGATCAATTTCATAGAACCCCTTAAATCCATGAACTACATCATTACTCATGATTTCTATGAAGTAAACTACTTGGAAGATGGATTAGAAAAAGGGGGTTACATCTAATGAGTTGACTCCACTCAATGGTGTTCTTGAAGATCTATTTTCTCTCCAGCAACATGAATTTTTTAAAAAATCTCATTTCAGACTTTTGTAACATTGATTTGAATTTAATACAAGAGACTTTTCCTTTTGGGTAAGTTCTATTTTTATTCTTAACATCAACCGAACGCATGACTTTATTTCATTAGAGGAGTGGATTTCAACTAGCATCATTCCAGCTTAAAAAATATGGCATTTTGGTGCCACATGAATTTGACTATAACCTTTATATTATTTTATGTAAAGTATAATTAAAAAATTCCACCCTCTTTCTTTTAATATCTCTAATATGATTTCATAGAGATAAAAATAAGTTATGAATGATTATAAATGTTTTTTTAATATTAATAAATTAATTTTATTATTGTAATTTTTTTTTAAATTTTAGCGATGGTATAATTACCCAGATTGTTTACACAACGCTGACACAACGCTTGTGCAAGATGTATAAAAAAAATTAAATGATTTTAAAAACATTGAAATTAATATGTTTTGGATAAATTTTTTAGGATGGAATATACAAAGTAATAAACAAGAGGGGGGGTGAATTGTGTATTTTTAAATTCTTCCACAATTATGGATTTTAACACCCACTATAATTTATAAGAATAAATAGTGTTATTATTTTGTATGAAAACGTATCCGATAATCAGAAATAAATAACACAACTTTTTATAGTGGTTTGGGGCATGAAGATCCCCTAGTCAATTCTACCAATCACTCTCTCAGCAAGATTGGTAAAATTCACTAGAATGGTCCTCTTATCATAAGATCAAAAAATCCACAAATGAGTGCAGGCAGTTGACACCTTTACAAGATTATTTACAAACCCTTCTAGTTCTATAATAGAGAACCAATTATCCATAGCTTAGATTGAGAAGTTAATACTCTACCACAAATGAGTATGAGCAGTTGATAATCAAATAAATCAAAAAAGATTGATTTGTTGAAATAAGTTAAACTTCACAATTGCAGCAACACTCAATTGAAAGTAGATGGATCTTATTCTTCATAAATAATATTCTTTAAGAGAGAATGAGTCTGAAGCGATCCAAGTTTCATAGAGATATTCAATTTAAAAGCAGCAACAAAATAGAGCAGTCGTAAACTTATAGTTGAACAAGATTGAACATGTATATCTACAAAATGTAGTCCTTTAATAGAGTTATTCATTTTATGTATCACTATAAAAAATATTTTAAATAAATTATCCATAAATGTGAATCACTTATCACATACCCTCATGAAGATATCTTCTAAAGGAATATATAGAATAGAAATACATTCTTCAGTATTACAAATGCAAAAGAATATCCTGATTGACCGTGGCAATTCAAATTTCAATTAACTAAGAGAGTCATAAATTCACTTAGAAATATGGGAGATTTTCTCCAATGAAAACAGTTCTTTGAATCAATCAAAATTATCCTTGAATAGGTCTTAAATTCTGACTTGACCATTGCATTAATCTCAGATTTAAAATGCATATTGAAGAAATTTTCCATTGAGAACACAATGTAGGGTTGAGTTGTGTAGCGTAGGGTTCCTTTTCATAGCATATGGTTCCTTTTCATAGCATAGGGTTGCTAATCTATAGGTTTATCCTTGTCAGCATAAAATCCCAAATGTATCATTGAATAACCATATATTTAACTTTTTAGAATGTAGGTTTGTAAATAGTAAATCTAGACTCCAACTTAGGGTTTCTGATCCATACATGTTTCGGTTTTCCGAATATAAAGATGATGATCCAAATGAAAAATATTTAGCATGATATAGGGTTGATACCATATGCAAATGATAACTTTCCAATGTAACTTAGGGATGAAAACATAGTTTCCAGAATCGTTCCTGTAATGCTAAATTTATTTAAATAGAATATAAATTCCTATAAAACTCACTTGAAAAAACTTTATTAGAAAAAAAAAGGTTTTTTCTGAACATAAAAATCATAATAAAATATTGAGTATTTTTGAGACAATATATACCCTACAATCTCCCCATTTTTAATGATCACAAAACCCATAACATAATACTAAACAAAAATTAAAGAAAATATAGTATTTATAAAACACAAAAGTAGATATAGAAATTTTTTCAAAATTTCTATTTCATAGAATTATTTCGATAAAGAAAAATTTCCAAAAGAAAATGTTTTGGTTACAAATATTCTCCTCATCTCCCCCACAGCTACTTTCCATTTTATAAACTAAAATATTCTCTCACTTTTTGTGATATCAAAAAGATGATTTTAAAGAATAAATGAAATAAACCATAATTAATATAGAACAAAACTATAAATAAATAGTTATGAATTAAAATATAAGAAAAATAAATCTAATATTGGTAGTGAAATATTGAACTTAAATAAATAAATCTAAATACGAATAAACTAATGTTAAAAAAACATTAAAATGTTTTGAAAAGTTAGATTACAATCTATAAACAATAGGGTTATTCAAAATTAATGATTTAAATTTCATTTTTGGTAGGGATAGAGGGTTCTTTTGGATGTGGAAGGGTATGAACAACACTACTAAGATCAATGAGATTCAATAATAGAACCTGAAAATGGTTTTTGAACACTTCTATCCAGTGCCGAAGCAACTTCTTCAAATCATTTCAAACCTTCAAAATTTCAACCAAATTTATCTTTACAAACGTATTCAAAACTTATTCTAACTAAATTAAAGAGGCCAACTTGTCTTTAAATTTATTAATCACTAGTCCCAACTCGGATTCATTTGAAGTTAGTTGACTCAAAAATGTCTTTGATTATTTGACAGAACATTTAAAGGAATTATATCGCACTGAAGAGTCTGTATCCTATCATTAAAATTAGACAGTATAGAGGTAATTTCTTTAAACTTCCAAAGCAATTTTGGAGGTGTATGTTAAGAAGAAGAATATTCTTGATTGCTTTCTCCGAGAGACTGAAAATCTCTCCCAATCATCGACTTAAATTCATCAAATTTTATCTTCTTGATAGAATCATATTTTAACAAACAAAATTCTCTTATCATCTTGTCCATAAACTCCTTAAGATCTCCAACTAAAATGAGATTTTCTTTGAATTATCTTAAATGAAGTTTTTGAGCTTCAAAATTTGATCTCGATACTGAAACAACCTTGAATTTTTTAAAACATTTCCCCTCAACTTCTAACTATTCTCTTAAAAAAGAATTTTGAGACTCCAACAACTGTATTTTTATAACTTGGGTATTAGCCATAGAATCTGAAAATTTAGGAGAATTATCTCCTACTTGATGAACTTTAATTAAATCTAGGATTTCCTCACCAGCTCCTTTTGGTATATTTCTTAAATCAGATCCTCTCAAAACACTAGGATATGGAACAATTTGACTACAAGGGCTAGAGATATCTTCCCTATGAATTTCTTAACTCTGAGCCTCCTGCTCAACTTGCTCAAACACTTGAGCCTCCCATTAAATTTATCTTTTCTCACCAAGTGGAGTGACATCCAAACCTCCAATAGTATCTTCAAAAACAACTTTTGGACCATTGAATGAAACTCTTCTTCTTTTCTGAACAAGATATTCTTATGGCCTTGAAGTTTCTTCATCATCAGGCCTCTGATGAACTGAGCCAAATAAAAGGATAACCCTTTCCTCCCCTAAGTAGATGCTAAAAAACTTTTTTGTTTCTCCACACCAACTGGAAAAAAACTTTTGTACGATTTGATCCAGAAAAAACCATGCTTCTTCACTACTCCAGTATTCAACGTGTTGTTGTGGTGACATGTTTTTCCAAAAAACATATTCAAAATCTTTCCTTTTCTTTGAAAAAAGAAAGAAATAATCCTACCATAGGAATAATATCCCATCTTTACATCCTCATGGTACCAATGGTTTAGATATCTTATCATAAACTGAGAAAAATTAAACATTATATTGTTCAGAAACAGAAACATGATATACATGTCTGGGTAGAGAACCTTCTCAAGATAAATAGTCCTAGGAAAAATCTCATATTGAATAAACTTCATCACCAATCAACGGTCAAGAGAAAGTTATTTTGTAAACACTGTCTTGATAGTTCTTGTTCCAAACAAAGAAAACATAATATCCTTATACATATGTCTTCCATTATCGATATTTCGTAAATCGAATTGAAACTCTCCCTTATGGGGACAATGAAGCATCTCAACCATTTAAACACAGGAAAAATAAAAATTCTTATCATTAATCGAATAGATAATAATGTCTTCATCAAAACTAAGACTTAAAGAAGAATTTTTACAAAATCAATTCACTTATATTTTATAAATCATTAGCATGTTATCTTCACCGAATGCATAAACCAGACCATGAAAATGCATTGCTTCCTTAAGTGATTTTTCTGAATCGATATAACCAAAATCTGTTATGTTTCCTTACAACACATTGTGATCTTTTCCTAAAGAATTGACATTGTTATCCAACTCAGTATCCATGTATCTTCATGATGTTTTCATATTGAAAGGATTCTAGACAGAAGAGATTTAAGGTTTAGGGTTTTTGATAGATGGGAATCGAAAGAGAGAGGTTCTCTGTAAGTCATGTAGGAGAGAAGTATGAGAGAGGGAGAAGGAAAATGGTTTTCTCGCACTGATTGAGGATGTATTCATTAAGTTTTTAATTTTAAAAATACAAATAAAATAAAATTGAATTGAAATGATTTTGAAAACAAATAAAAACGAAATTGAATAAAATATATTAAATAAAACTTACTAAAATAAAAGTACAGAAACTGAAAATAAATCAATAAACAATTACTTAAACTCAAATATTCCTTACACCCCCTTAATAAAATAAAAACTAGTACTGAAAATCTTTTTAGTAAAAATATCATCCAATTGATATTTGGTATTAACAAATTCTAAAGATATTTCCTTTTTAATAAAATTATCTCTTAGAAAACGATGCATTATATCAATATTCTTAGTCCTAGAATGACTTATAGGATTTTTAAAAATATTAATAGCACTATTATTATAAAATAAAATAGTAATACTATTTAAGTTTATTCTAAATTCTAGTAGAGTGTTTTTAATCCACAATACTTGGGCACAACAACTGCCAGCAGACACATATTCTTCCCCAGGGGTTGACAGGGCAACTGAGTATTGTTTCTTACTAGACCATAAAACTAAATATTTTCCTAAAAAGTGACAGGTTCCTGAAATACTTTTTCTATCTAATCTAAAACCTCCAAAGTCATCATTTAAATATGAAATTAAATTAAAATCATAAGTTTTTGGGTAAAAAAGAGATTAAAAAATAGTTCATTTTAAATATCTAAAAATTCTTTTAACAGTAGTAAGATGAGATTATTTTGGATTTGATTGAAATATAACAGAAATACATATAGAAAACATAATTTCTGGTATGATAGAAGTAAGATATAACAAACTACCAATCATACCTCTATATAACTTGTTGTCAATAGGTTTTGCAGCTTTATCCAAATCATGTTTTATATTGGTACACGTAGGATCTGTATATGTCTTATTGTTCTCAAGACCAAACTTTTTCAAAAAATCAATAATATACTTACTTTGATTTTAAAAACTTCTATAATATTTTTGATAAATTTGAAATCCTAAAAAGAAATTCAGTTCTCCCATCATACTCATTTAAAATTCTTTTTGCATTAGATTTGAAAAATCATGACAAATATTTTTATTTGTTGAATAAAAAAACATCAGCAATATACATTTGGACTAATAAAATATTAGAGAAAATAATTTTCTTGAAAATTTCTGGATCTTCTAAACCAATAGTAAATCCATTTTTCAAAATAAAATAACTTAATCTTTCATACCAAGCTCTAGGTAATATTTTAAGGCCATAGAGAGATTTGGTATGTTTAAAAAAAGAATTCAGTTTTTGAGGATTTTTAAAACCATGGTGTTGTTCAACATAAACTTCCCCCATTAAATAACCATTTTAAAAGTTAGATTTAACATCCATATGATATAATTTAAAATTCATATGATATGCATAGGATAAAATAATTCCAATGGATTCCAATCTTGCCACAAGGGTAAATGTTTGATCATAATCTATACCTTATTCCTAGTTATATCCTTTAGCTACTAATATAGATTTATTTTGGGTTATGATACCTTGATCATCATATTTATTTATAAAGACCCACTTGGTTCCTATAAATGGATAATTGGTTGGTCTCTCTACTATTCTCAAACTTCATTTCTTTTGAACTAGTTTAGCTATTCTTACATAGATAAAAACCAACTCTCATCTTTTAGGGATTCTTCAATAGTATTAGGTTCTAACCAAGATAAAAAGGAAAAAAATTCTACTAAGTTTCCTATATTTCCTCTAGTTCTAATTTTTTATGTCTAGATCTCCTATTATAGTTTCTAAAGTATAGTTTTTAGGGTTCTATATTGTCTAGGAAAGACACTATCAGGTTATTCATTATCATGCTCTTCTGAACTAGACTGAATTTTATCAATATAATTTTCAATATAATTTTTAAGGGTTTTAAGTTTCATGTTATCAAAAGAGTCAGTGACTTCATCAGTTTGATCTTTCTCTTTAATGAAAGGGCCAGTTTCATCAAACTTCACTTGAACTGATTCTTTAACAATCCTTGAATTTTTATTAAACACTCTATAAGCTTTAGAGGTATCACAATATCCCAAAAATATTCCTTTATCATATTTTAGATCAAACCTACCAAGATTGTCCTTAGTATTCATGACATACACCTTACTTCTAAAAACTTTAAAATAATTTACTTTTGGTTTTCTATTATTACAAAGTTCATAAGGTGTATTTTTGAAAATAGGCCTAATTAAAACTCTATTCATGATATAGTAGGCTGTGATTACAACTTCTTATAGAAAATAGGTAGGAAGACTGTATTCATTTATCATAGTTCTTTCCATTTATTGAATTGTTATATTTCTCATTTCAACAATTCAATTTTTTTGAGATGTTCTTGGTGTAGAGAAGGTGTGTTTAATACCTAGATTTTAGAAAAAATAATTAAATTATTAGTTCTAAAATTCTCTACCATGATCAATTCATAATGAAATTATTTTAAAACCTTTCTCATTTTGATAAATATTACAAAAACTTTAAAAAATAGTGAAAATTTCACTTTTGAGGATTAGAAAATAAAACCAAGTAAATCTAGTGTAATCATCTACTAAAACATATAAATATAATTTACCATCGAAGCATTATATCCTTGATGGTCCAAAAAAATTCACATGGATAAGTTATAAAGGTTTATATGTAGAATTTTTTTAATAGATTTGAAATATGATTTGTGCCGCTTTCCAATTTGGCATGCGTCACAAAATCTGTCATTGTCAAACTTAAAACTAGGAAAATCAGAAACTAACTATTTTATAGATAATTTATATAAAACATAAATATTACAGTGTCTAAGTATTCTATGTCAAATCCATAATTCATTTGTCTTAATAGTTAAAAAATTAACTTTCTATTCATATAAGGAATTTAAATCCAAAGTATAAACATTATCAGTTCTAGGTTCTCTAAATTTAAGTAACTTATCTTTAAACAAAAAACATAAATTGTTCGAAAAATAAACATAAAATAAATCATCAAAAAGTTGAGAAATACTTATCAAATTGTTCTTCAAACCTTTCACATATAGTACATTTTTTATTGAGATAGTTTTTGGATCTCTAACAGTTCCAATTCCAGCTATTTTTCCTTTAGAATTGTCACCAAAAGTGACAAGACCTCTATAAATTTGTTTTATTATGTTAAAATTTGATGGATCTCCACACATATGTTTGGAACAACCACTTTACATACACCATATATAATTTTTATTCCTATTTCCTGTTACCTGAAAAATAATTTAAACAAATGTTTGTTTTGGTACCCATATTTTCTTGGGTACAATAGTGTTAGCTAGAAATGATTTGGGAATCCATATCTTGATAGTTTTTATATTATTTTCTTAAACCAAAATCTTAGAAATAAAATAAATCTTAATGACACCTATTTTATGATTTTTTAAATAATAGTTATTAGTGACATGTCCTTTTGTTTCATAATGATAACATGTTATATTTTTAGAATTGGGCACAAAATAGTTTTTATATAATTTTGATTTCTCACCCTTTATTCATATTTCATATATTTCACTTTTAATGACATTATTTAAAAGAATCCAATTTAATATATTTTATCATTTAGTAAAAAAAAAGAGCAACAATCTTATAAGTTTCTACTTCATTCTGTAAGTCTTTAATCTTTTTCTCATAATCAAGACAGTTTGTAGTAAATGAGTTGAATTTATCAACTAACTCTTGATGTTGTTTTAACAGAGTGTCTCTTTCACTTAAAAAAAATTATGAATATTTTTAAAATAATTGTGCTTCTTTGTTTGATAATCATATTTTCCTTCTAACATTGGATAGTAGGTAGCTAGTTTATTAATTAAGCAGCTACTAGTGTTAGAATCAGAATAATAATAAGTTTATATCTTTTATTTATCTTCATTGGTCATAAAGAATATATTGGATTTTAAAATTGATTTCTCTTTCATTGAATAATAATTTGAAGGATTTATGAGTCTTTAGATACACTTCATGTAGCTTTCATTGCTCCTTTTCCTTTATGCTCATAATCATCATTTTTCTGGTATCTCTTTTCTGACCTTTTTCTTTCACCTTTCAGTTGAGGATAATCAGGTCCGATATGACCTAATTTATTTCATTCTTAAAATTTGACTTCTCTAGAGTCTTTCTCATCCTTATTGAAAGATTTTATAAATACTTTTTTCTTCTTATAAAATATACTGAACTTCCTGGATAGCTAATACAATTCCATTTCAGAATCAAATGAATCTGAATTCTTCTCTTCTTTGATTTCTTGATTTATTTTTTTGTCGTGCTTATTAGATGTCACCTTTATAGTAGTATTTTATTACTTTACTATAATATTATGATCTTCATATTCAACCTAAATTTCATATTCATACATCATCAATGTCCCCATTAGTTATTTCATTTTTAGATCTTTGACTGGTGATGATTATCGAATAGCAGCAAATATGCCATTCCATTGAAAGGGTAGTACTCTAAGCACATTTAAGGCTTGATCAGATTGTTTGATGGGTTCACCTAAGCCTGTAATATTGTTAACAATTTCTATGCATTCCATCCATCCGTGTGATGATTTCTATATAAAAAATTCTAAAGGTGTCAAACATTATCTTTGCTGTTTCATACCTCATCTATCTTACATTGTCTATTCCTTCATAGGCAACTGTAATGGTTTTCCACATTTCATAGGTAGTAATACATTGTGAAACATGATCGAACTGATCTAGTCTAAGACCACAAATAATATCATTCATAGATTTTGAATTCATGTCATATTCATCTTCTATTGCAGCATCCCATGTTTTCGGTTTCTCAAGAATTTTATATGGGGTAATTATCTTTGAGTAAACTTTTAATCCAAGATTTTTAAGATAGATAGCCATCCTTGATTTCCAACACCCATAATTTTGACCATTAAAGTATGGATCTCAATCCATTGACACCCTTTCTCTAGGATCAACCATTTTCATATTTTTATAAACCTTATACATTTTACATTTCTATAGATTTTATCTAAAATCTCACATCTGATACCAATTGTTAGGTTGGAATATACAAACTAATACACAAGAGTGTGGGGATTGTGTCTTTTAAAATTATTCCACAATTCTAGCATTTAACACCCACTATAATTTATGAAAATAATAAGTGTTATTCTTCTATATGAAAATATGTAACAGATAATTAGAAATAAAGAATAAAACTTTTTACAGTGGTTAAGGACATTAAGATCCCCTATTCTACTCTACCAATCACTCTCTCAATGATCTTGGTAAATTTTACAAAAATGGTCCTTTATCATAAGACCAAGAATCCACAACTGAATACAGGAAGTTGACACCTTTACAATAGTAATTACAAATCCTTCTAGTTTTATAATATAGAACTAATTATCCACAACTTATATTGAGAAGCTAATACTCCACCGTAACTGAGTATGAGCAATTGATACTCAAATAAATCAAAAGATATTGATTTGTTGAAACATGTTAAACTTCACAATTGAATCAACACATAATTGATGGTAGATAGATATTATTCTCTAGAAATAATATTATTTAAGAGGGAACAAGTCTGAAGCAATCTAGGTTGCACATAGATCTTCAATTTAAAAACAAAAACAAAATAGAGTAGTCATAAACTTACAGTAAAACAAGATAGAACATGTATATCTCCAAATTGTAGTCCTTTAACAGAGTTGTTCATTTTCTAAAGAACTATAAAAATATTTTCAATAAAGAAGATGTATATGTGAATCACTTATCACACACTCTCATAAAGATATACTCTGAAGGAATATATAGAACAAAAAGACTTTCTTCAGTATTCCAGACCCAAAATAATAGTCTGATTAACCACAAAAATTCAAATTTCAATTAAATAGGAGAGTCATAACTTCCCTTAGAAACATGATGGATTTTCCTTGATGAACACGATTCTTTGAAACAATCAAAATGATCATTGAATCAGTCTTTAATTCTGAACTTACCGTTGCAATAATCTCGAATTGAAAACACGGATTGAAGAACTTTTCCATTGAGAACACAATGTAGGGTTGAGTTTCATAGTGTATGGTTTCTTTTCATAGCATATAGTTCCTTTACGTAGCGTAGGTTTAATGATCCATACATTTATTCTTGTCATCATAAAATAAAAAATGTAGCATTGATTAACCATACATTCAAATTTTTTGAATGTAGGGTTTAAAACAGTAAATCCAAACTCTAATGTAGGGTTTCTGATCCATACGTGTGTCAATTTTTCAAATGTAAAGATGATGATCCAAACAAAAAATCTTTAACATAACGTAGGGTTGATACCATATGAAAATGATTTATTTTCAAAGTAATATACGGATGAAAGAAATGTTTCTAGAATCATTCTAGTAATACTAAATTTCTTTAAATAGAATATAAACTCATGTTAAACTCACTTAACAAAACTTTATTAGAAAATAAACAGGGGTTTTTTTGAACATAAAAATTATCATAAAATATAAAGTATTTTTGATACGATACATCTAGAAAAAATTATGACGTTCCAAGAATTTTATGGATACTTTTAAATTATAAGTGACGGTGAACGAGTTTAAATCTGAATTATATTGTTATCTTGATGTATTTAAAGTCAAAATTATGTGAATAGTCATGAAAATGAATTTAAATGGTTTTTAATGTTTAAAAATTATTTTTAAATAATTATAAAATAATAAAATCCTATCATAACTCAATTGGATGAGAAATTTTCAAGTAAATGATGAACAGTTCATGTATTTTACACTTGAAATTTTTAAAATTACTTTCACGACCCTTAGTGATTGAAAAATTTATTACCAAGACTATGGTTAAAAGGGTTAACGAGGGGGTCAAACTAAGATATAAGGTTCAAAATTTATTTCCATAGTTATGGTTACTATCTTTTATTACCCTTTTTATTATACCCTTGCTTCTAAATTATGTTTTATCAATGTGAGACACTTGTCCCCTCTCATTTTACCCTTTTCTAAAACCACGTTTTATACCCATTATGCTGCCGAATTTACTCCTCAATATCTCTCTATCTACTTAAGAAATTCTATTTTATTTTCTTTTTATGAATACCCAAACATATTTATTTTCTAGGGGTATTCAAATAGATGTCAAAAAAATTTATTTGATTTGGGGATTAACATAACTGAAACCCGCATTCACTTTCCATAGGTTAAAAAGGACATAATGATCATGTATTTAAGAACTTTTGAAACAACTTGATTTTCATAAGAGACCCATTATTTATTCTCCATGGGTTATTTATGAAATTTTTGATTATGATATATGTGGATCACATTAATTAAATCATATGAATGGTGTGACCTGATATCTATCTAATTCATTGGGTAAATAATTTAATCTCTATAGATGACAAGTTTTATGATACCTTGGTGAATAAACTTGGTAATTTTCATTTATGACACCTTGGTGGTAAAAATTAGTGATATGGTTATAAATGTATCATTTAAATGTTGTAGCTACATTTCCATGTTATGATTCTTGTTCTCTTTATTATGACATGCCTCATGTTCCCTTTCTCATGCCATAATTATATTTCTCATGTATTTATTGATATTTCTCATGATCACATGTAAACTGTTTCCCTTTATTATTCCCTTATTGGTACTCATGCTCACCCCTTTCCTTTGATACATGTCCCTATGATATGAGATGAAATAAATTAAATCAAGATGAACCCATGAATAATACTTTCATGGTGATTAAAATAATGTTTTATGTTTTCATATATTATGTTCCCAATTTCCAAGAAACTAAACTTTAAAAGATCTTATGTTTTGTACCATGTAATAAATGGTTTATGTAATAAAAAGACGGGATGCCATAATCTCCCACCAAGGGTATCCAACAACAAGTGATATGATGGAGGATAGGATCATAGATTCAATACAATCAATGTTTTTATATATTCAAGGATAGTTTTAGGAAATTGATTCCAATCCTCCACCTCCACCTGTAGTTCTCACTCTTCCACCTCCAACTATAGATCTCGCTCCTCCAGCTCCTACTAATCATACTACTACACCTCCTCATCTAAAGCTTCCAATTTATTGTGTCTTTTATATTGAGGATCCCCAACATCATATTATTTTATATGGGATTTTATATTATATTAGTGATACCATTCATCATCAACAGATAGAAATATGGAATCCTAGGGTCACTGTATAAGATATTATAGATAGATAAGTAAAAATACCAATTCATATAGATGAGGTTAATACATTTGGCCAAATTATCAGCCATTTTTTAGTTTATCCATCTAGACATGTTCAATAAATTACCATTGAGGTATGTGTATATTATATCATTTATTTCATATCGGTGTTAAATTTGTTTTAACATTTTAAAGTTTATATTTTTATCTATTTTTATAGGAATACTTTAAAGGTAAAGTCATATTGTATATAAAAAACAAATATATGATGATATGAATTTAGATACAACTTCTTATACTCATGATAGATTATCTACATATTCAAATTTGTTGTTGGATGTTTATGAAATTCTAATTGAAGCTGAAATTTTAGGTCATGTAATGATTGTGAAACTTTTTTAAAAAAATATTATAAATCTTATAACTAGAGATGAGTTGGGAATCAAAATGATGAAACACATTTCCATATAAGTCTATTATCATAAAACTTATAGTTATTTTAAATTATTAAAACATTATACTTATTTTTGCTTTTTATTATGTATATTTATAAAATTTTTATGTATCATGATAAAACATTATTATATGGATTTATAGAACCAAAATTTATTTCACCTATAGTGAGGAAAATAATTGATACAGAAAGAACAATTTATATTATTGAAATAATTCAAAAGAATGCAATTATTTAGTGTTAGATGCTTCCTTATCTTCAAGAGTATGAAACATATATCTCATAAATTTTTATATCTATTAAAATAATAACCACTGATAGTATTTTTTTAAATATTTGTGTCCATTGGATGTTGGGTATTTTTTGTTCAAGAGAGAAGACACTTTACTAGCTATGCTCTATCCATGGTGAAGTGTGAGATAATTTTTCAGAATGTATTGAACATGTAAGTTTAAATATTTGAATACTTGTATATATTATAATAGCCTTTAAATTTATTTCATACATATTATTTTCAAATAAGTAATGTTATTTATTTATATGTACAATAAGAAAGTTGATCATAAAGATCTAATATGTTAAAGAAAAGATGAATTTTCATTTACAATTACTACATTTTGTTTGTAAGTATTTAGAATGTTATTTTGAATTGATTTTTTTAAATGGATGTTTAATAAAAAAGAAAGAGTAAAGGAATATGGATACTATGTTCTATGATTTATATTTGAAATGATTTCAATCGGGACACTTACAAAGTTTCAGAAGGAAATATTTTGTTATACAAATTTTATTTTAATTTTTCAAACATTTTATTCAAAATACATGTTAAATGATTTATTTTCAATTTTTATCTTTTTGATGAACCTCATCCTTATACTAGACAAGATCTAAGGCACTTAAAAAGTTAATGGTTGATTTATTTCATAGGTATAATTGGGTTTTAGTTTATTTGTTCTATACATTGTGCTATTTAAAGTAAAAAATGTATATGTTTGTGCTACTGGTGCTACTATTTTTCTATTTCTGGTATGTTGTTGCACTGTTGGGGGATTGTACCTATTGAATTTTATTAAAAAACTTTGTTCCTAGAATAATTTATGATATAAAAACATGATAAATTTTTTTCCACATCGTTTTATATATAACTGATGTGGAAAACATTTTACTTTGATTTTTCACATCGGTTTTTTTATAATTGACATGAAAATATTAAAATAACCTTTATTACATCGGTTTTTTTTATAAAAATTGACATGGTAAACAACATAAATTTTTTTATAGATGGTTTACCACATCCCTTATGAAATAACTAACGTGTTAAATAATATATCACATCGGTTCTCATAAAAAATGACCTGATAATCTATTTCCCACATCGGTTATTTCATAACTGACATTGTAAACCATCTCCAAAAAATAATTTTTAGTTGGATGTTTAACATAATTTTTTTAAAAACCCAATGTTAAAGTACAATATAATATACTTTATCACAACAGTTATAGGAGAAACAACATGATAATGTATTCACATCATCATTTTTATAAAAAATCCGACAATATAAATTATTTATCATGTCAGATTTTCCTAATTGATGTGATAAACCTCCTCAATATTTTTTATTTATAATGTCAGTTATTTTTAACCAATGTCAAAAACATATTTAAAAATTTTCCTACAATAATATCATGGGGGTAACCGATATTAAAAAAACAATGTAAAACCCCTTTTTTGAACTAGTGATGGTGTGACTGGTATGACTCAAAGTATGTGTTTTCAGTTTAAAAATGATATTTTAGTTAAAATTCATGTCAATCACTAAAAAACTAGAGAATAAACTCACATTATCATGGCATTTTTGGAAAAATATCCATATATCATTTTTATGTGTAAGAATTAGCCGTATGTTAATCCAACACACAATGTGGTTGTTATGTCTCAATATGCATGTTTTTATTTAAAATCAACATTTTATTTCAAAACACACGTGACATACTTATAAAAAACACTCACATTATCTTTATACTTTTAGGAAAATGATCTATAAATCATTTATGGCATGTAGGAATAAACTACACAGTAATCCGACCCATAGTTTGTCTTGTATGACCCAAAGTGTACATTTATAGTTTAAAAGTGAGATTTTATTAAGATATTGTTTTATATTTATGTTCAATTTATTTTGTTATTGTTTTACAAACATAATATTTGTTTTTTATAGAGGTATAATCTTTTTCTCAAGTTGGGGTGGTTTTTTTGGAAACATGTACCACGATCAGACTCTTTTGAGAGGGGATATGGATCCAAAGACAATGAATCATTAATGTTTTTAAATTTGTTGATGTTTGTGATAAACTATTCATATTAATGTAATTTTACAAACCAATTTTTGAAATTTTTTTATTATAGTGTTTCACTATTAGATATCACACTTTTAAAAGTGTTGAAAATTGGTTTTACCAGCACTAAAAAAGTACTGTTAAGCTAAGCACAGTTAAAAGATTTAGCCTTTATCCACACTAAAAAACACTGATAAAGTGTGTTTGCATCAACGATAAAACAAAATCACTCATAAAGGAACCCTTTATTAGTGTTTTTTAGCCCCGATAAAGGACACCTTTATCAGCACTTTTTTAGCACTTATAAAATTTGAAAAAATTAAGTGCTTTCCACCCTGCTCAACCCGCTCCAACTCTCACACACACCACTTTGTCAGCACTCACAACACCCCTTTTTCAATGCCTTTCTATTTTCCATATTCTTGTTCACCCTCGTTCTTGCTTGGAATCAATCTTATGACTTCCCATGTGAAATTGTAACACCTTTATCACTACCTTGAGCATGTTTTATTATATAATTGATGATATTTATATTTATTTATATATATTTAATTAAATATTTTTTATTCATATAATTATATATATTTATATAATTATTTTTAAATACATTTAAAACATATATATTTGTGTGTGAATGTATGATATATATATATATACACTTATATTTATTTAAATATATTGTATACTAAAATTCATTTATATATATTAGAATATAAATATAAATATATATCTATTTATTAAAACACACATATGTATATATAAATATTATATATACATTTATATAAGTATATATTTATTCACATATTTTTTAATGTAAAAAATGGTTAGATTTTGTTTTAAATAAAATGGATAATAATTATTTCCATATGATTTATATAATTAATTTTAAATACATTTTTAAAAAATGTCTATATGTGGTATATTTAGATATAAATTTTATAAATTAGAGATATATTTATATTTTTATATATTTACATGTATATTTATACATATTTACATATAATTGTATATTTAGATATACATTTTTTAAAATGTATTTATATATATTTATTGTAAATACATTTATATAATATATTTAATGATAATGATATATTTATAAAAATATATTTTATATTATTTATTTACACATTATTGAAACACACACACAAAAACACATATGTACATATTTACTCACACACGTACACATTTATATTTTTCACATACAAACAAAAAATATTTACATATTTTTATATATTGACATATATTAGAATATACACATAAATATATTTTTGTTTACTAACACACATATGTTTATATATAAACAATAATCGTATAGGTGTATATATTAATGCATTTTAATAAGGTAAATAAATGGATAATATTTTATTTTAAATAATATGAATAACAAATATTTTTTTCAATATGGTTTATATATTTTAAAATACATTTTATGTAAATATGTTTTAATATTTATTTGTACAATTGATTTATTATATGTAAATATATGAAAATTTTCATATATTTATTTATAAATAAAACTATAATATTAAAAATGGTAAACTTTAAAAAACCATAATATCTATATGAATGTAAGGATATAGAGTAAATTCATTTCATCTAAAAAAGGATAAGAAAACCTTATTAAATGAAGCTCAAATCCCATCAAATATTAAAAAATTAGCTTATCTCAACTAAAAAATCAGTTTTAAAGGTCTTTAAAGACTTTTTTAACCTCAAAAAAACAATGAACAGGGCTCCTCCTCGTCAATGCGGTGTATATCTCTTCACAGGATTTGATTTAATATGTGATAGAGTCCAAACGGACACCCAGATCAAAAGTTATGACCGTTTTCAATTCAAGTCACGTTTTCAACCATTATTAGGTTGTTCATTAGTTTAATAAATTTTTATGTCATCCAATTGATATTAAATGACTATAACTGAATAATAATTAAAAAACAATTAATTAATTTTTTTTAAAATTATTTTATAAGCCATTTTTTCATTAAATATATTATATATTAAGTGTAAATGATTTTTAGTCTTATGTGAATCATATTTAATAAAATATATTATATTTACAGAAATAGAAATATATTTATATATTAATATTTTATTTTTAATGATAAATAATATTTTTTATAAAATATATATTTATGAGAATTTAAAAATGTTATGCCACTTTCTTCACGTTCACCTCCTCAGAGATAACCCATTGAACAAAAGTGGTTTTAAAGATATCCCAAGTCATCCCAACATACAATGAGAATGGGGCGATAAACTTCCACTAATCCAAACTTGTTCCTTCAAATAGTCCCAATATAACTCTTAGCCTTAGAGATTCATGGGTTTCCAAAGACTTGAAAAAACCTTCAATTTCCTCAAGACACTTTCCAGCCTTTAACGGACCTCGATCACCATAGAAAATAGGCAAAGATTGAGAAGATCTCATCTCCCCCACTCTATTGGTAGTATGGGTAGAGTCAAAAACTAGAATAGACTCCTTAGAAACTTTTGAAACCTTTATAGGAATCATACTATAAATAACATGAAAATTCAAAACCAAATCAACATCGAACTAAATCTCAACCAAAAATCAACCAAGTTAACACCTCAAACCAAGACACCAACCTCATAAACCAATATAAAACATAGAAAAAAATACAAAAATACTCTTTCTCAAAACCACCATTTCTTTTTCAAATTTAAAACCCCTTCTGATTCAAAACTATTTCAAATTCACCTTTTTCAAAAACCAATTTCCAAATCCAATTTACTACATAAAGGAGAACACCCTTTTTTACAATTTTAAAATTAAAAAATTATTTTCCATTAAAAAACTACTAACAAAAACCAAAAAAATCAAATAACAACACCCACATTAAATCCTCTTAAATTGGGGACTAGTGGTTATGCATGACTTGGCCACATGGTTTAGCCAAACACTTTCTAAGCATGCACCGAACACTGGAAAAATATTGAAACATGTACCCAAGATCTACATGGTTTGTTAATCCATGAAATCTCACCTTGTTACACTAGTTCACTTCAATTTTCATTCCCCAAATCATGAAGAAACCCATAAAACTAGAAAAATTACCAATAATATAAACCTAAAATCAAAATTAAAGGCTTAAAACTTGACTATCACTAGAAACTTGAGGCTTAGGATGAATAAGAGTTCAAGAAACTCTTCCAGTACCTTCCTCATTTGTCAATTTTTTTACCTATGGTCTAATTGACATTCCAAATAATAAAGTGATCATTTGATATAATTTTTTCATGAACCATCCTAGGTTATACTAGAATCAAACACCTGAACCGATCTATGGAAAGGATCAAAGGGAATCCCTGATCCCTACATGCTGATGACAAGAATTAAGGAATCATAGATAAATTGTTTGGGATGGTTTTTCCCAATAATAAAAATCATAAAAAAATAATGCATATAACACAAGGAAGATACAACAATCACTAAATATAATAAATACATAACAAGATAAAAAATATAAACTACAACCGAACCAAAACCATACCTGATATCCATGCGGCCGCTTGGTCACCACTATCTATAGGAATAACCTACTCCATAGTTTAACCAAGACAAAAATATGAACCTACAAAATAAATAGGGTCTACCAATGTTGAGTGGAACATGTAGGGTGTGAACATACAACTAATTAGTTGGAAAGGACCATAGAATCCATATACATCCTTTCTCAAAACAATATATAAAAACTAGTTTGGAAATGTATATAGAAAATAGGTTTTTATCTTATAAACAAATAAATATAACTTTCCCAAAATCAAATTACAAAAATATAACATGGATTTAATTTAGAAACATACTCTAATTTCAAAATTTATTTTTTGAAAACCTAACACTAAGAAGAAAACTACAAACTAAATGAGTGGATAAATAAGAAGAAACAAAAATAAACACAAGAATCATGGTATATTTGAAAATAGTACTGAAAATAGAGGAAGAAATATGAATATAGATATGCTAAAATAAATAGATAAAGTAACCAAAGTACCAAAAATCAATAATAGAATATACAAGGTACATAGTCATGGGTATGTCCCAAACATCTGAAGAGGAAACCCTAGACATACTCAGTTTGGAGAAATCTTCCAGCATATGATGAGGTATATAGTCTATCACTAACCTAGATGCTCTCAACTATCCTCACCAGTAGCATGACCCCCATGGCCAACAACTTACCCTGGGGAATTTAGTCCACCTCATCAGAAACTAGATAGTAACCACCTCTCAACCCTCTATATGATGTATAAGATCCCATGATGATAGTGTAAGGGGAAAGTGATGAGTTCATAACATTATTGACATTAAATATAACCCATAGATACTAAAATTCAAACTTTTCCCACTCTCTGACGCCATCTATGAGAAGACCCTCTCTAATTGGAGGACTACCGTAGGGGTACCTGTCACATAGAAAACACCTTGCAAGTTCCAACTGGTCGTGGAAATCTTGAGAATTCTAAATCCTTTCCAAGAAACACATAAAGGTGCCAATGAGTCCTTATGTTTCTAAGAGTTTAGAATCACTTCCCAATGACATATAAAATTACCAAATAGATCTATGAATTGAAATCCAAACCACTTTTTAGGAAAAAATTCTTCTTCCAAAACAATTTCCATAATAATTTCCAAAACAAAGGTATTCCCATAAGTATTCCTTTCAAGGCTCCAAATGGGCCTTTGGAACAATATTTGGAAAACACACAATTCCAAAGTGTCAAACAATCCTTTGGAGAAAAATTTAGAAAAACAGTGCTTGAAATCCCATTTGATTTTTTTTGGAAACCAATAGAATCATTTGAGGAAAACAAGGTTTTAGAAAACAAAAAATCGATGGGGTTTCCATTTATATGCATATACACATCTATATGTTCACCCCATACACATATGGATATGAACATATCAAACAAGCATATACATGGATGAATATAAAATTTTCTAAGGTTTGACCAAAAAGAAAAACAAGGAACCACCATAAATAAACACAAGATTTTTCACATAATCCCCCAAACCATAAATATTCCAAAAACCCATTCAAAGAGAAATTACATTTTCAAACTAATCTTATAAAAATGTTAACATGTCCAAACAACACTTTAAACACCCAAATACATTTAAAAGGCCACTTGTAATTTAGTTAAACCCCTAGAATGCATATAATTTGAATATATATAGGTATAACTATGGAAATCCTTTGAAAAAAATATTTTTATCAAACCTTTAACATTGAAAATCCATAAAAAATCATCTTATAAAACCAAAATCATGAAGAACACAATTAAAATTCATTTGGAAAATATCAAACATTACATGGAATGTTATGGAAAGGAAATGGATGAAAAAACCTACCTCAATGATGTGTGAATGTGATGAAACTCTGAAATAGGGATGAACAAGGCCCAAGAACCAAACCACACACCCTAACATCAAAAGTGAGAACTCACATGACTTTTACTGGTGCAAAAAACATGCTAATAAAGTACCCCCTTCATCAGCACCTTTTTAGTGTTGATGAAGGACCCTTTTATCAGCGCCGATAAAAGCCATCAGCTTTTAAAAGTGCTGAAAACATTAGTTATTTTTTAGTGGAGATGAAGGATATTTATAGCACCGTTAAAGTCCACATCTACTATAGTAGGGGTTATTTAGAACTAATTAACTTTAATTATTGATGTTTTTGGTTGTTCTACCACAAGTGGGTGTCTTTTTCTTTATGATGTTGTATGACATACATATTTATTAAAATTATTATAGATCAATGTTATTTCAACCATTATACCATGGTTTTAAAAAAGGGTTTTCTAATAGGGTTATTACATTAAAAATGGTAAAAAATAGTATCTCTCTCAGTCATAATATTTTCCTAGGATTTACCTAGGGTTTTTTTCCCAGGTTTTCCTTAGACTGAGGGTGATCAGACGGTATGTCTAGTGTCTATGGGATTCGATCAAGGTTTCCCCTCCAAAATCGTTGCTTAATACCCCTCACCTAATCATGGAGGAATAGAAAATGATCATGTAAACCGATGAAAAAAATATCTCTTTAATAAATAAAGATAAAATAGTGATTGTTGTAAATAAAAACGAGGACTCATTTCTATTACACCAAATATCCCTTCTCATGATGGTAAAACTCATATCTAATTGGAGTATCAATCTCAGTGCCTTAAAGAATACCCCGTAGAACATATGGTTCTTAGATGATAGTGTGGATATCATAGAAATCAGAGTAAACTGCATAATATTTGAATACTTCAATAATAGAGATAAACAAAATATTCTTATAGGGTGACTATGGTCGTTTGATAATAAACTCATATTAATGGTAGATCTGGATAGTGGGGAAGATATCCAAGAATGTTAACTTCTACAAATCCCCCTTATGGATACATCATATTAGTATACCCTTTTTTGAAATGTTTGAGTGCATCATTCGTGATATAGGGGTACAAATTGGTGAATTTGTGGAAAGGGAACGATCAGATCCCATTCATTGGGACCGATGGTGCATATTAAGGTTATAGTGAATATTGTACAAATAGAATGATCCCTCCACATGGGAATTTATTTCATATTAATATCCTCACAAAATTCCAAATGAAAACTCTATTGTCTCTTTTCTTTGTTATTTGAAAGGATCAAACCAATAGTAAGTGAGAGGGTGAATTATCTTTATCTACTTTTCACCTCTTCAATTATTCATAACTGGATCCCACTTCTTTCTTCATCATATCTCTTATTTTCTTTTCATGAATAAATTTTATGAAAGGAGTCACACAACAATACATTGGAGTTTGTTCATAAGGTTTTCCTCCTTTAAAGGATGACTACATCCTCAATGTGTTGTGATTATTATCTCACACACATAGCTTTCTATTTATTATCACAATAAGCTTGGACTATGGTATGAACTTTGAATCATACAAAAATTGACAACCACTATGAAAAAACCTTGGAAAAGGGAGGCTTAATAAATTTTACCACACATTTCAACAAGGTGAACCTTTCTTTTTGGGATCCAACCTAATTATAATTTCACAGTTAAGCGAGTTTAACCTAGTGTAGTGTCAAGATGGGTGCCCTCCTATAAATTTTCTTAGAACATGTGTGATTTGGAAAAAAAACACTGAAATAACATATATTGGAATGTGGGAAAAATCATTAGTGTGACACCCAAAGGTTTTAGTTTATATTCCTTTAAAAGGATACTATGTTTGATATCATGTGCTATATGTAATACCGAGCATAAAAATAAACTGTGATATATTATTAGAATATTATTTAAATGTGAATGTTATAATAAAAATTTTGAATTTATGGGTATGAATATGAGTTACTATAATATGAAATATATATATAAATTTTTTTCCTTAATAAAAATAATAATCATTCATACATTGATTATTAATTTATTAGAAATTAATATAAAATTATTTGAAGATAAAAAAATTTCATGTTTGCAACACATCTTTATCTTAATAGATTAATATAATCACTATAGATGAATTATTTTAATGAAAACTTTAAATTATATATCCAATAAAATTTATTAACATTCATTTAATTGTGGTTAAAAGGTAATAAATGAGAATAAACTCATTTTTTGTTTCAAAAATTCATTTTCTTCAAAAATGGGTTTTATTGCATTTTGTGTTCTAATATTATAATTAATTTCATCCAATTTTATAAATTGTAATTTATAAGATGGAAATAATTTTTGATATCACCATATTAAATATATTTTAGGGTGAATTTTTGATATTTTGTTTTGAAAAGATTGATTTTTGGGTGAATAATGAAAAATACCGATTTTTATAAAAACCATAATTTATTTTAAATTATTTAAAAATTACCATCCTATTTTGGATTTAATTTATAGTAAAATTTGTCCCTTTTTATTAAAAATGATCTAATTAATTCAATTATAATGCACATTATTAATGATTTTGGTATAAAAATAGTTTTACGCTAAAAACAAGAATTTTTCTAAAATTGGTTTTCATTATGTTTCGTGCACTTATATTAAAATTAATTATTACCAATTATTGAAATTAAATATTAAAAAATTATTTTCATATTTGGAATCAATATATTAAATTATTTAATAATTTCCATTTTATTTTTAGTTCAAATGAATATTGGAAATGAAAAAAGTTTATCACCTACGTAAAGGGTAAAATAGGTTAAAGAGGGTTAAAACTATAAGATAAAGTGTAAAAATCAACCCAAAACATGAATTTATTTAATTTTATGAGTTTTTTTAAACAAAAATAATTATATATTGAAAAATATGGCAATTTTGTTCCAAATGAATTTGATTATAACCTTTATATTATTTTATGTAAAGGATAATTAAAAAATGTCACCCTTTTCCTTTTAATGTATCTAATATGTTTTAATAGAGATAAAAAAAAGTTATGAATGATTATAAATTTTTATTTTGAAGATTAAAAAATTATTTTTAAGATTTTATTTTAAATTTTCAGTGATGATGTAATTACCTATAACTTTTACACAATGTCGACGCAGTGCTTGTGAAAAATGTCGGAAAATCAAGTAAATGATTTTAAAAACATTGAAATTAATATGTTTTGGATAAATTATGGAGTTACATTAATTTTAGGGGTAATTTAAACAATATATGTTGGTTAAATATTTTAAATTTGAATTCTTCTGTAATCTTGATGTCCTTAAAGTCAAAATATGTGAATAGTCATGAAAATGAATTTAAATGGTATTTAATGTTTAAAAATTATTTTTAAATAGTTAGAAAATAATAAAACCCTACCACAACTCAATTGGATGAAATTTTTTCTAGGATATAAATAATTTTTCATTTATTTTCCACTTTACATTTTTAAAATTACTTTTATGACCCTTAGTGATTGAAAAATTTATTACCACGATTATGGTTAAAAGGGTTAATGAGAGGGTTAAACTAATATATATGTTTGAAAATGGAACTTAAACTCGTATAAATTTTATTGAATGAATTTATTTCTTCCTTATACTAATTATATTATAATTTATATATATTTTTTATCCCTTTTAAATGATTTAGAAAAATATTATATATTAATATTTCAGGTATTTACAAGATTGTCACCCACCTCACTTATAAAATGAAACATCCTCTCCTCTATTCCTCACACACATTTATCCATTTAAATCAAAAAATATCTACCCAAATATCTTCCCAAAATTAATCCCCATTTCCTAGTGGTTATTTTATCACTAAAAGACCAACCTAGAAGTCTTAATGTGTAAGCTAATAGAGGGTTCTCAAAAAAGAGGTAGAACTCTTAACCGAGTTTTTTCATGTTTATTTCTTATTAAAAATAATTAAAACATTATATAACCATAATCATATAATAAAATAAGTATATTAAATATATTTATATGTTATTATGTTTATGGAACAAGACTTATTTATCTCCTTTTCTATCCTATGAGATATGAAAACAATGTTCGTACGTACTTGTGGACTACCACCTCCACGAAATGATGTGTTTGGTTTTTCATCACCACCTCACATGGATGGTTAAAATGATATATAATATGAATATATATGATATTTATGAAATAATTATGATTATTTAAAGGTAATATGTTACTTAAAGTCTTACCTTTCTATCAGTTGAAAAATGATAATGTCGCTCTTGCGTATGCATGAACTACCACCTCCACAAAGCAATGTGACTTGTTTTTCATGTATGTAATTCATGTATGGTTCTAAAATTGTTTTTAATTTATAAAAATTATAATTATTTCATTATCAATATTATTTATATGATATAAACATGACCCCTTTGACTATGTTCAACCTACCAAAGTTGTTTTGGGATTATGAACCGAATGTCCTAAAAACGACTGACATCAACTCAATCAATTTAGTAACTATATATGATATGGTAATAAATTTAATAAAAGGTATTATAATAAATAATAAATATTAAAAGTTTTATTATTATTTTAAATAATTAATATGAGTTTATTATTCATGATGATTAAGAACGCACATGATATTTTGAGACTCGCTGTAAGGGGTTTCTTAACTCAATTTCCATTCATAGGGCAATATCACTTATTTATTGAATATGTTATTCCAAATTTATGTGTTAAATGACTTATGATTGTTAATTTTTTATTTAAAATTATTTTATATGGATTTATATTTGTTACACATAATCAATTTATTGATTGAATTTGACTTTAAATGTTATTATCTTTGCACTGGTTCTTCGTCTCAATATTATTTCATTAAGACATGTTTCATATTATTCACATGTATGAATTTATATGGTGAATATAAATTCCATTTTATATTTTATATCATTAATATATTTATTTTCATCATATTTAATGTTTCATTTGAATTTATTTCTTTCATGGGGTTATGATTCAAATGTTACCAAAGTGGTAAGGGTTTATGTTGTATTCTCATTTTTAATCAGGATTATTTATACTTGAATCTAATTTGGGGGAATTATATCCTATTTATCTCTTAAAACACATCAATTTCCTTCTACTATAGTTATTTTTGGTTCTTTTCCATGTTTTAATTTCATTATCCTCTCTTTGGTACTTAAAAATATTGAGAATTTTTTTCTAGTAAAAGCCAACCTTATTTCCTCTTTGGTCAATAAATTTTTTCTTCTATGTACATGTTCGTTAAAATGTTTTGAAAAATATTATTTTATATGATATAATGGTTATTTAAATTAATTTTCAACCATTTTTAAATTTCTTTTCAAATTATTAAAAATGAATTTTTACAATGTTTTCCAAATAGGTTATTTATGAATTTTTATAGAGTGTAAAAGGAATATTTATTTTTAAAGATTATTGCACGAATGATTTTATCACTTACATAACCATTATTTTCTTTAAATATTAATATACAAGTTTCTATGGTTATTTTACAAGAAATATTTTTTTTAGAATTTAGATATTATTTATTTAAATTATTGTAAAAATAAAATTATATTTTCCCTTTTTTCAAAGAAATATTTAAATACCATTTTAAAATTATTTTTAATTTGTGTTAACATACTTGAAATTTCCAATGATTAAATGAGGATATAATTTAACAATACCATAAACCTATTTTCTCTGTATGACTTATTATAATGTTTTAAATTAAATTATCAAGAAACCTTTTCCATGGGTTAATCAAGTTATGAAGGTAATGATAGTTGTTTCTATGAAATTTATGATGAAATGTAAGATCTATGTAATTTTTTTTCATGATATGGTTCTTGGAAATTGTTGATGATGACAAGTGATCCCGATATAGATCATGATGATGGGTGAGACCAATATAGCTCTCTAGTGCATTGGGTAATGTGACAGAGTTAACTGGATGAGAGTTACCCCAAAGAGAATGTTGTAATTATCCTGTTTATGTCATTCTATGAAAAAAGTATGATGTACCAAGATACCAACATGGTTTATCTATGATTTATATGAATTTTAATAGTTCCTTTGAACAATATTGATTTTACATGGTTTATAATTGCTAAGTCATATAAATCTTATCTTATGCCATGACTAATGATTTATGATTCGGGTTTTTATGGGTATAAATTATCTTATGTTATGATCATGGACTTTGATTATGTTATCATACCCTTATGAAAATACTATGCATATAGATGATATTTTATTGGTTCACATGTTTAACCTTAATGGTCATTTGATCTCACCTTTCCTATGTTTCCATTTCCCAGGCTATGAAAAATGATGTCATGTAATTTATGTTTAAAAGGGTTTCATGTGTGGAGAAGTTTATGGGAGATGTTAAATACTTATCACGAAATAAGGAAATATGGTAATAATGAGAAAAATTATCATTTTGATAGAAATATATGGTTTTTGTCATGTAAAAGGTTTTTCTATTTCTCTACAACTTTAAAATTAAAAGGTCTTGGGCATATTAGTGAATCAATATTTCATTTTGATGATGTAATTATGGATGGTTAAAATTGAGTCTCATATGTTGGTATCAAGGATATAATTTTAAAGAGGATTTTTTTTACTGAATCCGCATGTATAATTTTATTAAATTATAGTTAGTGTTAAAGAAATATATTAGATAAATTTAGAGGCTAGGTTGTTATTGGTTGAGGATAATTTAAGAGTTATATATATCATTATAGGTTAAAGAGTCTGAGGGAAATCATAAACTTAAAGGCATAGCTACCCTTTTTAGGTTTTTTTCATGACCCGTCCCTTGGGGCCCGTGTCGTGACTACTCCAAGACTGCCTCCCATAGGACAGGGGCTGGCAACTAGTGCCAAAGGCATTATCCTATAAGTGGGTGTAATTTTCTTGAGTACCTAGACACACACACACACACACACACACACACGTCCCCATCCCATTATGATAAAATATAAACATGCATGCCACTAAGACAACCATTGAGAGTAATAGTACAAAACCGAAAGAAAAGGGGCAAAAATACAAGTCCAATAAAAGAAAAGTACAAGATCTAGAAGTCCCTATTCAATAAACCCTACCTGAAGGGTAGGTGAAGGGGGATGCTGCCTGAAGCCATAGAAGTATGCCTCGTCTGTCATATCTCACTGGGTGCCACCTAGTCCCGGACCATCAAGTTCTCCGTCAAAACGTCTGTCGTCTGCATAAGACATGACACATGCTGGCGGAGCCCGTGCATGGGTGAGTAATAAAATACTCAGTAAGGACCCTAAAACGAAAAGGTAATACCATGAAGGAAAGTATACACAAAGTGCTGTCGGATCATGTAGGTATAATCTAACGTATGAAAATAAATACTATCAGTCGTAAACACTGAACACCTTGTACTACTAAGGCACTCATCCCTGATGAGTCACTTAGGCTCATTAGGTCACCAAGACTCACTCATCACTTAGGCATGCTGGGTCACCTAGACCCACTATTCACTTATTCATACTAGGTCACCTAAACCCAGTCGTCACTTAGGTCTGCTAGGTCACCTATAACCACTCGTCACAGTCTTATCGTCACAACCAACCAAAAGATTCCCACTCGTAGTGCGCTTGATTCTAGGAGAATCTAATCCACAATCCATGTTCCATATCTCAACTTCCACAAAAATCCACTTAGATTATATCAAAATTACCACCTCATTAAGAGTATCCTAACTCCACAAATGTCTCATCAATCGGACCTACAACTTGGAAGTTATGAGCCATTTATTGAAAAGGGGCTGGTTGGGTCCGAGTCTAGTCTGACCCAACCTGACCTGGTCCAGACCAGCTGTGCCTTGCCCGGTCCACTACGCTGGCCCATCCAAATACACTCGGCCTGGCCCGGGGCCGACCCTCCTCTACAACCCATCCTGTTGGAGTGGGCTGGTCTGCTCAACACAGGATGCGGTGGGCGCCGCATCCCACCCACGACTGATGCCATAGGTCACCTCCACAGTCCAGTTAGACTAAAAACTCTCTCCGTGTGATACGGCTCGATTTCCACATCCACCATAGTCTAACACCGACCAACAAACCCTACTCACTGCCCGTAGAAATACCTTGGGCTTCCTTCACTTCCGTGGTGCACCGTCGGTGCGCGTTGCCACCGACACACCAATAATTTCTTTTACAGGCCACCAGACTCACTCCGGTGGTCTGTTTTCTGATCCAAGAAAACCATCATGATCTCTGGGTCATCCCCTCCACTTACATGTGCTCCAAGCCTTCTTTCCATTGATTTGGGGTCTAATTATGTTCAGAACCTTCCAATAAGAATCTGATGCAACCACAGGGGTCCGTTAGTGAAGAACGCATGAAGAGAGAGAGAGATCACAAAGAACACCCAAAACAATGAATTCTGGCCTTATTCATTTTGTCTTTGTTCATCACGTTATAAAAAGAGAGACATTTGAAAAATTATTAAGATATAATCCCCTTTCTTTAATCCCCACATGATATTTTCCCATCCCACATGAATGATCGATCTGCAAGTCAACTTGTTAGTGATTTGATCTGTGTTCATCATTTAGAAAAGAATAATGGTGCAAGGTTAACCATATAGTTTCAAAACCTTGTAATTGGGATTGGATCATTCGTCGATGAAGAACAGAGTCACATGCCGTTATTCTTCGATCCTTGATTCGCAATCCATTGCTGATGTTGAGATCCTTCGATGATAAAGGAAGATGTTTTTTTATCGTTCTCCAATAGTAATTATCTAAATCCTCCACGAAAAAATCCAAGATCGTGGAAATGATACCAAATTTATTCTAGGATATTAATTGATGAAATGTGTTTCAATGTTTTTTTATGCTGAGTCGCATCACCGTTACACATTTTAATTTATGAAATGAAACAACGTTTCTGTTACGCTTCAGTTTCAATGTCGTTACATTGTTTCATTTGTGAAATGAAATATCTTGATTGATGTTGTATTGCAGTGAAAAAATTTGAATAAAATAAACTTTCTTAAGTTTATTTTATTTTTCATTAAAACAATCAAAAATTAACTTTTACTCTAGATCCGCACCGGTTGAGGTTAGGTCATTCCTTAGGTAAATTCTTCATTCTGGGCGCAACAGTGCCCATAGATTTTTAATCCAGGCACCAATTTGGGATTTTCCAAAATCCTGCATGTGCGTTATTTTAAATAACTAAAAAAAGTTCAAAGATTTATTTTGGGATCATCGATCCTTGGAATCATGTTCCATATGAGTGTTTGGTATCGTAATAATCCCATATAATTTAAAAAAATACATGGAATTTAATGGATATTTCATTCTCCCCACCTTAGGGATTTACGTCCTCTAAAGCCAAAATAAGGGATAAAAAAACAAATGGGTGTACTAAGAACGAATCTGAGCCTCTCCCTCTCAAGTGATCTATTGAAGATTCCCATGATTCCACCGAACATGCACTAGAGGAATGGAACACCTAATAAGGAACCTCTCCTATCAATCCTCAACCTCCATAAGTAACTCTGCAAATGTCACCCCATCGTCAATGTCAAGCTCACTCCAGTTAATGATGTGCGATGGGTCATGAACGTACCTACTCAGATGCAATAATTGAAAGAAATTATGAACCTGATTCATCTATGGGGGAATAGCTAGGTGATACTCTACCTCACCAACTCTACTTAGAATCTAAAAAGGGATGATGAATCTTGGAGACAACTTACTGCCTCAGCCAAATCTACACAATCCCCGTCGAGGTGAGACCGAAAGGAACACATGGTCTCCTTCCTCGAACTCCAAGGTCCTACTTCTCCTATCATCATAAGATCTCTATGCAGTCCACATCCACTCCTAGATGATCCGAACCTTCTTGGTGGTATCCCATACCAACTCTAGACCCATGAGTGCTGACTCCTCTGGGTCTGTCCAGCATAGTGGTGATCTGTTTGGTCACCCATACAGTTCTTCAAATGGTGCCATAACAATGGTAGAGTGGTAGGTATTTTTTTATGAGGAATACACCAGATGTAGGTGGTCCTTATAACTACAAATGAAGTCCAATATACAAGCACAAATCATGTCCTCTAAAATCTGGACAGTCCTCTCTGTCTGACCATTCATCTGGGGATGAAATGTTGTGCTCAAACACAGCTGAATCCCGAATGCCTCATGAAATCCCTTCCAAGCTAGGACATGAAGAGAGAATCATTGTATGGAACAATCATCGAAGGAACCCCATAAAGACGAACTATATCTTGAACATAGAGGTGTCCCAAGATCTCTACCAAACCCTTCTCCCGGATGGGTAGGAAGTGGGCCGACTTGGTGAGTCATTCCATGATCACCCAGATGTTATCATTCCCCCTGGAAGTGTGTGGTAAACCTATCATGAAGTCCATTGAGATACCATACCACTTCCACTCCATCACCTTAAGTAGTTGAGAAAAGCCTATTAGAACATGATGCTCTGCCTTCACTTGCTGAAAAGTGAGGAACCTAGAAACAAGCTCTTCCACTACCTTCTTCATCCCTGACCACCATTTATGATATTGAAGATTCGAGTACATCTTTGACACTCCTAGATGAAACTCCAAGGCGGAGGTGTAAAACTTCCTTCGAAAATCCTCTCGCAACACCACTAGTAAAAAAATATGCCCTATGAAAAGAATTATGTGCTCCCCACCTATTGAATATCCATCAGGGCCCTGCCATATAGATAATTGATCATGTTGGGACTCACAGTAAATATACCCAAGATGTACCTCCCTAACTTGCTGCAAGAGTGGGGGATTGAAAACCATCAATTTAAGGTAGGTTTCTCCCTTACCATCCATGAAGGATATCTTCATTGCAGCTAACTGCTTCTATGCCTCACTCAACAACTGCATCCCAGTTCTCCTGCTGAGTGCATCCGCCACCACATTCCTCTTCCAAGAAGTATAAACTATCTCAAAGTCATAGTTGTAGAAGAACTCTAGCCACCACTTCTACCTCAAGTTCAGGTCCTTTTGGGAGAAGATATATTTGAGAATTTTGTGGTCATAGTAGATGGTAAACCGATCACCCATCAAGTAGTTTGGAGACATCTTCAAAGTGAATACCACTACTGCTAGATCAAGATTATGGGTCATATTTTTCTACTTATGCTGCCTCAACTATCATGAACCATAGGAAAACACCTATTAACCCTATATTAGGACACAAACTACTCTGGTTCCTGATGCATCACAAAACAATAAACATCCAATGCCCTCCTCTGGTAGTCTCAAGATGGGGGCACTCGTCAGTCTTCGCCTCAACTACTGGAAAATTTTCTAGAACTTCTCTGTCCACATGAAGGGTAATCCCTTCTATTTCAAAGCTGATAAGAGTGACGATACCTTGGAAAATTCAGGCATGAACCTTCAGTAGTATTCATCCAACACCAAGAAACTCCATACCTCAAACACGCTTCTAGGTGGCTCCCAAGAAAGAACCACCTTTGTCTTCACCGGATCCACTAAAACTCTAGCCTCTGAAATTATGTTTCCCCGAAAGTGGACCTCCTTAATACAGAACTAACACTTCTAGAGATTCCCATAAATCTAGTGATCTCGGAGTGTATCCAGGACCATCCCCAGGTGTGTTGCATGCTCTTCCTCGGATGCTGAGTACACCAGGATGTCATCAATGAATACCACAACGAACTGATCAAGGTAAGGGTAGAAGATCCTATTAATGAGCCCCATGAACACTTCTGGGGAATTGGTCATGCTGAATGACATCACCAAGAACTCATAGTGTCCATACCGAAATATGAAATCTTTCTTTAGTACATCCTCATCCTGTACACGAAGCTGATGATAGTTAGACCTAGGGTCTATCTTCAAGAACCACCTATCTTCATTCAACTGGTCGAAGAGGTCATTTATTATCAGTAGTGGATATTTGTTCTTCACAATCACTTGATTCAAGTGTCGATATTCCACACACAGCCTCAAACTTATGTCTTCCTTCTTGGAAAACAATATTGGGACCACCCAAGGTAAAACACTGGGACTTATGAAGCCCTTCCTATGAAGGTCCTCGAGCTATACCCTCAACTACTAAAGCTCTGCAGGAGACATCTGATATGAAAATGTGGATATCAGTGCCATCCTGGGGTACGAGTCAATTTATAATTCAACCTATTTGTGAGGAGGTAATCCTAGAACATCATCAGGAATGATGTCATCATACTCATCCACCACTGTAGGAAATTGAGGACTCCTCTTGTCCACCACATCGAGGGTAAGGCTATCCAACTGGTGAGTGATAGACTTAACCCTCCTTTGAGATTTTTTATCCCATGCTTCAAGAATTCTTTTCTCTGGTAAAGGAAAACCTATTCCCATCTCCGTGGACACACTGCACTCTACAACTAAAATAGTCAATCTGAGCATGGACTGTGGATAACTAGTCCATACCCAAAATGACATCGTAATGCCTCGATGCTACTACTAGAAGATCCCAGCCAAAGATCTCACCTCAAAGAGTAATCTCACACTACCGACACTAGTGTGTGATAATTAAATCCCCTCATGTAGGAGTCTCTAAATGTAAGGATTGATCCAACGACTCCACCAGAATCTCCGAGCTCCGAATAAGGTTCGTGGTAAGGAAATATTGACTGAAAACTATGTCTATAAGAAATATATTTAGGGTGAAAAAGACATATATTGTACCTATAATCAAATTTGGAGTGTTGGGATTATAAGCCTCTATCGCCTGAAGCTGGGCCCTCTCCTATCTACCGGCTCCCGGAGCTCATGGTGGACTACCTAGGGGAGGTGGTGGAAGTACCTAAAACCTCCTCCCATGACCTACTACTCTTACTGCTCCCCTCCCATGTCTTCCACCCTAGAAAACACCATGATCAATTCTCTGCCTCTACCTCGGTGGTCCCTCGATCATCTGTTGGTCGTCTGCATGGCGAGTCGGGAAATCACAAGCCATGTATCCCTGACCGCTGCATGAGTAGCACACCTTGCTCCTCTATTGACTCTTTCTGCCCTAGGATCCTCATACTGCCAACCGTATGTATAGGGGTTATCCCCTAAAAGGACTGACCCACTTAGGTCCCCGCGTCTACTACCTACTACCCACTATTGAAGACTCCACCACCTGGTGTATACTGGTAGCTTATTCTGCTGGAGCCTACTCTACCAAGAATCTCTCCATTAGTAGAGATCACTCTATCACCCCAGCCTAAGTAGGGATGATAAGAGATACCATGGATGCCCTAATCTATCAGCATAGTCCATGCTCAAATTCTTGAGCTCTAAAGAATGATTCTCGCACCATATCTATGGAGTAGCAAGAAATATCAATGAATATCACGGAGTACTCCGATACTATCATGATACTTTGCTGTAGGTATAGTATCCCCTGTATACACATAGAACGTAGCGCCGCTGGAAAGAAATCCGCTCTAAAGAGGTTCTCAAAGTCTGTCCAAGTGAGGATCACCTTGTCATGCGTCTGGATCATCAAACTCCACCATCTCCCCATCGATCCCTAAAGAAGAATCGTGGCTAAGACCTCCATACAGTCGATAGGCATCCTCATTTGGTGGAAGACTCACGTAAATGCCTCAAGACAGTCATTAGACACCTGGGGGTTAGTCTCACCCCTGAACTTGGGAGGTCTCTTCCTCTAGAACTCGTGTAAGACACTGAGACTGCATGCATCCTCTATTGGTAGAGCTGGTAGCAACTGCTAATCAATGGGTAGTGGAAACACTGGTGCACCACCCGGTAGTGCTACCTTAGGTACTGGTCCCTGAACCGACACCTCATATCTAGAAGTACCATCCTCATGGTCACACATTGGAATCCTGGTTGGATTTCTACGTGGTAGCATCCTACAATAGATCAAGATGAAACACGATCAATAGATTATACCTGGTGATCTGACTCTGACTCAAGAAGGACATGAGAAAACTCTCAATTCATCTATTATGCATGCAACCACTATTTTCATTTACAGAGTCAAAAAGTAGAATTCAAGGTCCTAGTGTATGGATACGTTGGCCTCCACCCCAACACTGGACTCTGAGAGCCTGAAATTAGAACTTTAAACATTCAACATTGTTTCCCCAAAACAAAGCCATAGACTCTCAGTCCTTAAGGTAAAACCGACCTCCTTTGATTACATGGAATTTTTGGGACATTATAGTTTTAAGTAATGGGATTTTATGGTGATAAATAATATTTTGGGATACATTTTATTGGGATTTAATAGATGATTGAGTTATATATAACCCTTTGGTTTAACATATAATTTAGCATGAAAGGTTATTTTGGAAGAATGTTATTATATTTTTATATGTAATTTAAAATGTATAAATAACCTTTGATATTAATATATTATTTGATATTTAGGTAATTACAGTTAATTGGGATATAACTTTACTTATTTTTGGAATGATTTAAGTTGAAATTTTGGCATTATTATCAAATATTTGGAGATAAATGTACTATTTCTTCATATGCAGGTTTATTCATTTTGGGTATTATATTACCTTATGCTTAAAATTTTGTGTTTAGTAAATATATGAGGAATATATTTTCATTATTTTATGGATATCATGATCTATTAGAAGTTTATTTTCATGATTTTGATATAATAAGGATTCAATTTTGATATTCATCATTTGTAATATGGGATGAAATAGAGAATGATTGAAAAACACAAAGAAATAATGAAATTGAATTCAAGTATTTAAAGAAATCAATTAAGTATATTATCTCATGTTCTCTATATTGATGGTAAAATAATATATCAACTATAGAAAAGGAATATTGAAAATTAAAATGTTATTTTTTATGATCATTTATGATGAATTTATGATTTCTTTACTTTTTAATGAAAATAAAAAAAATTTCTTCACATAAAAGTATAATTTTATCTTTTAAATAGATCTTATTTCCATGTCCATATTTTCACTTCCCACCAATATTATATTTATTTGGGAACCTGGTTATGCTTATTAAAAATGATATTCATATAAAACTTTCTAAAAATTTCAAAAGGATATTTTATTATCCCTTTTTACGATGTGGTATTTTAATTTTTTTAAATATTAAAAATGATTTTCCTTTCAGGATCATATGTTTTATCTTCCACTTCTTGGATTGATTTTTGAAATGTTTTAATTAAATTATTGACCATATATGATAAAAAATCTAGAGGATTCCATTTTTATAGGGGTGGTGATAATGTGATACCCCTAAATTTTATTTTATATTACTTTAAATGGATACTATGTTTGATTTCTTATGCCACATGTAATACCGAGATTAAAAAAAGCTACGATATACTATTAAAATATTATTTAATATGACCATTATAACCAAGTTGTGAATAAGAGTAAATGCATTAAGGAATATATGTATAAATGTTTCCTTAATAAAATGAATAATCATTCATACACTGATTGTCAATTGGTTAAAAACGAAGATTAAATTATTTGATGGTCAAAGAGACATTTTTCAAATGTAAAACATATTTTTTACCTTAACAGATTAAATTAATCATAATTTATGAAGTATTTTAATGAATATTTTATATTATATATACAATAAAATTTATTAAAATTATTTTTAATATGTTTACTAGGAAAAAATGAAGATAAAGTCATTTTATGCTTCAAAAATAGACTTTCTTCAAAAATGGGTTTTATTAAATTTGTGTGTGCAGATATTATAATTAATTTATAAGAATTTTAGAAATTTTATTTGATAAAATAGAAATAATTTTTTATATAATCGCATATAATATATTTTATGGTGATTTTTTGGGATTTTGTTTTGAAAAGTTTGATTTTTGGGCGAACGGTGAAAAATATATATTTTTGTAAAAAATATCATTTCTTTTAAGGTATTTAAAAATTATCATTATACTTTGGATTGTATTTAAAGTAAAATTAGTCACTTTTGATTAAAAATAATCCAATTATTTCAATATTAATCAAAATTTTTCATGATTTTGGTATGAAATTATTTTTATGCTTAAAATGGGTATTTTTCTAAAAACTACTTTTCATTACATTTCACACAATTATATTAAAATTAAATTTTAATAATTTTTAGAATTAAATATTATAAAATGGTTTTCATATTTGGAATAAAAATTTTCAAAATATTTAATAAATTATATTTCAATTTTAATCATAATGAATAGTATCCATAATAAAAGTTTATCATTAGGGTAAAGGATAAAATGAGTTAAATGAGGTTAAAACTATGTGATAAGATCTAAAAATCAAATAAAAACTTGAATTTACTTCATTGGATGAGTTTATTTTGACTATAGTCATCCTAGATTAAAAAATATGGCATTTTATTGCCACATTATTTTGATTATAGTCTTTCTATTATTTGTAGTAAAGGTTAATTATAAAATGTCACTCCATTTATTTTAATATATCTAATATTTTTTCATAGAGATAAAAATAAGTTAAGAATGGTTATACTTTTTTATTTTTTATATGAATAAATTATTAATATGATATTTTTTTTTAATTTTTAGTGATGTTATAATTACATGGAATGTTTACACAACACCCACGCAAGACTTGTGCAAACAGTAAAAAATCAAGTAAATGGTTTTAAAAATATTGAAAGTAATATTTTTAGGATTAATTATATTATTACATGAATTTAATAGATAAATTTAAATTATAAGTAATGTTTAAAGTGTTTATATTCTAATTATAGTGTTATCTTAATTCCTTTAAAGTCAAAATATGTTAATATTCATTAAAATGACTTTAAATTGTATTTAATGTATAAAAATTATTTTTTAAGTCATTATAAAATCATAAAAATCCTATAATAACTCAATTTAATGGGTAATTTTAGAGTATATTAAAAATGGTTCATGTATTTTCTACTTTTAATATTTTAAATTACTTTAATGAAACCTAGAGATTGAAAAATTTGTTACCACAGTTAAGGTTAAAAGGGTTAATGAGGGGGGTTAAACTAAGATATAAGGATAAAAATGACACATAAACTTGTCTAAATTTTATTTTTTAAATTTATTTAAACATTATAATACTTATATCAGGATATATAAACTTTTTATTCATTTTACATGAGTTAGAAACATATTATATATTAATATTTCATGTATTTACAAGATTTTCACCAACCTCACTTATAAAAGGGAACTTCCCCTTATATCTTACTCACACTTCTTGAGGCATTTAACTTGAAAATAAATATTACCAAATACCTTAAAAACCTTTCTACCCATTTACTTGAGGTTATTTTTTCACCCAAAGACCATCCTGTAAGGCTTAAGGTGTGAGCCAAAGGAGGTTTCTCAAAGAAGAGGTACAACTCTTAACCGAGTGGTTCCATGTTTATTTATCAGTCCACCTACTCAAAATCTTCTATAAAAATGATAATATAATAAAATAAATATATTAATTATAAGAATATGTTATTATGTTAATGTATCAACCCTTATTCATCTTATTTTCTATCTTATGGGTAATGAACACATCGTTCATGTGTATCTATAGATTACCACTTCCACTAAGCGATGTGTTTATTTTTTCATCACCAACTCATATGGATGGTTAAAATGAAAGATAAAATAATTTTAAATGGTATTTAATATATAATTAATATTCTTAAAAGATAATATATTACTTACTTTTTTACCTTTATATCATTTGGAAAATGATAACGTCGCTCATGCGTACTCAGGAACTACCACCTCCACTAAGTGATGTGATTTGTTTTTCATGTTAATGTTTCATGATTAGTTTTAAATTTTTTTTAATGTATAAAAATTATATTTATTTAATTATAAATATTTTGTAGATTATGGAACCATGGACCTTTTGACCATATTCAACCCTCAATATTTTGTTTTTTGATTATGAACTATACGTCCTCAAAACGTATGAAATGAAATTAATAGATTTAGTAACTATAAAAAACATGATAATAAATTAAATAAAAGGTACTAAGTTAAGATAATAAACCTTAAAAATGTTCTTAATGTTTTAATTAATTAATATAAGTTTAATATTTAGTAATAGAATGGACATACATGACAATTCAGGACTAGAGGTAAGGTGTTTCTTAACTCAATTTCATTTCATTAGGTCATATAACTTCTTTATTGAATATGTTTTTCCAAAATTATATGTGAAACTACTTTTTATTTTTTATTTTTTTTCCAATTTTTATGTGTATTTACATTTTTTTTCTCTTAATCACTTCATTTATTGAATCTAAATTTAAATCAAACTATCTTTGTAAGGGGTTTTCATCCCAATATTGTTTCATTGATTCATGTTTCATGTTATTCACCTAATTGTTATTATATGGTGTATATAATTACCATTTTATATTTTATATATTTATTATATTTATATTCATCATATTTAATGTTTCATTTGAAGTTATTTATTTTAATGGGTTTATGATTCAAAAGTTACCGAAGTGGTATGAGATTATGTTGCAATCTCATTTTTAACCAAGTTTGTTTATGATTGAATCTCCTTTGGGGTAATTATATGCTCTTTATCTAAATCCCATATATATTTCTCTCTTGTAGTTATTTTTTTTTATTTTTTCACATTTTCCTCTCAATCTTCTCTCTATGGTACTGAAAAAATCGAGAAAATCTTTTTAAGAAATAATGAGCTTATTTCTTTATTAGTCGATGAAAATTTTCTTCCATGTACACATTATTTAAATTGTTTACATGAATGTTATTTTATAAGATCTAATGATAATTTAAATTCATTTTCAACCATATTTGACTTTATTTTAAAAGGATTAAAAATAAATTTTTATAATATTTTCTGAATATGTCATTTATGACTTTTTACAAAGACTATGAAAGGAATATTTGTTTCAACATTTACAATAAGAATGGATTTTACCATCTTCATGATCATTATTTTATTTGAATCTTAATTTAAAATTTTCTATATTTATTTTCAAATAAAACTTTTTCCTCAATATTCAAGGAATTTTTATTTAAAATGTTATTAAAATAAGATGATATTTTTTATTTTTACAAAGAAATAGTCAAATACTCTTTTAAAATTATTTTTCATTTATGTTTAAATAATTGATGTTTTCAATGATTTATTGGTGATATTATCTAGTGATAATATCTGCATATTTTCTTTGGATGGATTATGATGAAATTTTACAGAAAATTATCAAGAAACCATTTCTATGGGTTAATCAATTTATGAAGGGAATGGTGTTTTTTTCTATGAGATTTATGATTAAATGAAATATACATGTACTTTTTCCATGTTAATGTTCTTGGAAATTGTTGATGATGATGTGTAATCTTGATATATCTTATAATTATGGGTGAGCCCAATATAGATCATGATGACGAGTGAGCCTGTTATAACTGTCTAATGCATTGAGTAATGTGATGGAGTTAAATTGATGGAAGTTAATCATAATATAATGTTGGAATTATCCTATTTAGGTGATTCCATAATGAAATTATGATTTCACAAGATACCAAAACTATTTCTCTATACTTGTTATGAGTTTTAATGGTTCCTTTGAACAATATTTATTTAACATGGTTTATGATTTTTAACTCATATGATATTTGTATTATTCCATGGATCATGTTTTATAACCCAAGTTTTGTTGAGTATAGATTATATTATGTTATACTTAAACACTTTCATTATGTTGTCGTACCCTTATAATAATCTCATTCTCATTGATGATATTTGATTGATGCCCATGTTTACCCTTACTAGGCATTTGAGCTCACCCTTCTTATCTTTCCAATTACCCTATTTATAAAAAATTATTTCATGTAAGTTATTTATATAAGTTTTTTATGTGTGGAGTTTATGTGAGTTTTTGAATAAATATCATGGAATAAGAAAATATAGGAACAATGAGAAAAATTCTAATTTGGATGGAAATATATGGGTTTAATCACATAAAGTGGTTTTTTTATTTATCTAAAACACCAAACCTAAAATGTCTTGGGTATATTAGTGAAAAAATATTTTCATTTTATGATGTAATTATTAATGGTTAAAATTTAGTCACATTTTTGGTATCAAACCTAGAATTATAAAGAGTTTTTTAATACCAAATCATGGTCTATGGGTTTGGGGAATTATAATTAGTTTGATAAGTGAATTTAGTGGGTAAGAGTATGTGGTGTGATGGTAAGGAAACTAAGGTATTACAGGACACCCATGAGGTAATATGACCATGCTCACGACTAGGTGGGGTGTTGGGTCATGAAAAATGATATGAGTGCCAAAATATAGACAAAAGTGTAGATGCATTGCATGGGTTTGAGGTTTGGTGTCCACAAAAGGGTGTTGTACTTTGGGAGGGGGGTGTAACACCCATAAAAAAGTGAGACTTACTAACCATGTCAACAAGGTTAACCTTTCTTATTGGTATCCTAATTGATTAAAACACCATAATTAAGTGAGATTGTCTTAGAATAGTGTTTGGATGGGTGACCTCTTGGAATGTTTCCCAAGGTGTGTGTACACGAGGATAAAACACACTGAAAGAATATGTTTTGGAATTTAGGGACAATAATTAGTATTCTAAGTAAACCTAGTGGGTAATATCTAGTGGTGTGATGAAAAGGAAAACAAGGTATTATAGGATAACCATAGGGTCAGATGACCGGGTTAATGACCTAGGGGGTTGGGTCGTGATAAAAAAGTTTCTCAACAAGATTCAACCTACTTATTCAAATGAAAAGTAGTCTTGTTTCACCTTGAAGTGGATTTTGAATATATCCTTGTGTGCCTTATATACAATATAAATTATATCTCCTTCCTTACATTATAGATATCATATGAACTACCTCAATTTCAGTAGTCTCCTATGATATTTCATGCATGAAACAATCAATGGATGTAATGATCTTATTTAAACTATATAATATATAGATTATAGGTTGGATACCCCAGTACATCATCATATATAATCTATATAATATTAGGCTGATATTATTACTTTATTTTTCCCATTTAGTGCACGTGGATGAAAACCCTCAAAGTAGAACCAGAACTATTCAAATCTTCAACTCACAAAAACATGCAGAGTGGGATCTCTCCCCTTTTATTAAACATAAATATTTCTTCTAAAAAAATAAACATCAGAACTCTCTCTCTTTTTAACATATATAATGTTCATCATCCCACCATCAAATTACTTCTTCATTCTCATTCTTATCCTATTAATATTCAATATATATGAATATTATTTTCAATATTCAAAATTTTAATGCCCAGAAATTTAGGTTATTCAGAACTCCTAAGTATCACATCTTTAATTTTACACACACACAAACACACACACACACACACACACACACACACACACACACACAGATATATATATATATATATCTAAAAATATTATAATCCCTAGATCTTTTCCAGTTATAGTTTCCTTCTTTGATTTTACGAGGACTCAAAATTCTATTTCTATAATTATAAACGTTTAGAAACCTCATGAAATCATTGATATAATATATATCAAGTGTTTTCCCATTTAATATACCTAAATACTAAAATTAAAAAATATTAATGTGATATGAAAATATCACATTCAACCTAATTTATTACTTCTATGAAATTTTCTTCTTCAAGATTCCACATGCACATGTGTTTCATGTAATGTGACAGAAACTATTTATTTTATGGAATTTAGTTTTCCTATAGTTTCCTCTATTTATAAAAAAACTCAACATTTTCATATAAATTTTATAATTCATATTATCATTAAATTTGTATGAATTAAATTTATATTCTTAAGTCATACGATACAAAGCATTACGAATAAAAGTCATAAAAACTCACATCCAAATTCATACACTTCGCATCTTCAAATTGTACTTTACAGTGAAATAAATTCTAATGAAATATTCCACACTTTTAAAAGTAGCTTGTGATGTGTCAGTGAACCTTGAAGCATAGAACTTACTTCCTCTATAATTCAACTTTAATCATGATGTTCTTTTTATCATCAAGATATTTTTTCATGAAAGTACACTGTATAACATCATCACTTTCACGTAGTCCATCCTCACTATGCTTATCTCCAATACTCTATGATCAATCATACCTTGAGGCACTTTACTTTGATTTCATGATGTTGATTTCATGTTTAGTGACACTTACAATTTTTGGTACAATCTTATTAGATGAAACATAAGACTATCATGATCTTTCATGGTGATAAGCTATTTCAGATATCATTCTCAATGATATAGCATGTGAAATCCCTTACAACAATATTCATTAGTGTGATGTTTAATATGATAAAGAGAATCATCATTTTATTTTATTTCACATGTGCCCATAATTTTAATTGAATTAATAGTGTAGCATGTCTCTTATCCAACATTGATGTTTCCTTTGGGACATAATTATTTAATAAACAATAACACTCCCTAGGAATCTCTATGAAGTCTGTTAGAGTTGGACCTCTCAAGTGGCCCATCGTGACTGACCCCCATGGTAGCTTCATGTATTCTTCGCTCCTTCCTACATGTGCCAACCCATGTACCCAAATTCATATTATGAAAGCTATTATTGAGATTTCTTCTACTACTAATCAATACTATGGTTGAGTTGGTTCCTCTAGCCTGCATAGGTTAGCCATTTTTTTTGGATAAATATTTTTATTACTTTTTAGAATGACAAAACATACCTACAACCTTCCCAAATTCTCATTAAATATTTATTAAAATTAATTATTTACAATAAATTAATAAAAATGATTAATTATTTTCACCTAGTAGAACCAAATCCCACTAAAAAATAATTAGCTTTTTCCAACAGGGGTATCTCTGTTGGTAAAAGTAAATTTTTTGTTGGTAAAACATTTTACCAACAAAAATTGTCCTGTCACTAAACTGTTGGTAAAAACTATGTCGCTAAATCTTATTATGACAGATAAAATAATTCTATTGAAATTATAATAATACCAACAGATAATATATATGTTGGTCAAAATGATTAGAAACTGATTTCTATGACAAATTTATCTGTTTGTAATATTATTAACATTCATAACCAATAACCAATACCATTAATTAATATATGTTTTTAATTTATATTTTATATAAGAAATTATGTTTGAGTATTTCAATATTTATTGTTAAAATTTTATATTATATTAATTTATCATATATAATACATCTGTTTTAATTATCAAATCGAAAAAGATTTTCACACATGTTCAAACTTAAAAAAGAATTAATCATATTAATAATGGAATTTTATACAAAATGAGTCAATACATAGTTTAAGTTGATTAATACCTATAAAACCATAAAAACACAAAAACCCAAGATCCTTCTATATAGTTTCCACCGCCGCAGCCCCACCACCCATGTCATCTCTTGACTGCAATCATCCAACACTATCATCTCTTGACTATAATCCTCAACACCTATTATGGTAGGAGGATAATTACTTCCGATGATGATCTTTCATCACCCCCAAGTATCCCACTAGAAGAAACAATTCAAGTCAACTCCAATATCATTGAGGAACCTCATGTTTTTTTATGGCACACCCTTTAGCCCCAAGATCTACACCATACAATCAAAAATCATATCCACAAATCAGTTCCAAATATCAGCATAAATTGAAACAAAAAAAAACTAAAAGTATAAAAAATGATCTGTATATAATGAAATCTCAAAAAATCAAGTCACCTTCGATACCAGTTGGGAATATCAAGTTGCCGCTACATCGCATCCTCCAAGTTCAAGATCTACACCACAATCAAATATCACACCAACAAATAAATGAAAATACAAAATGAATTGAAACCAAAATACAAATAAATGAAAATATAAAAAAAGGATCTTCATAGAATGAGAATTTTTCATTCACCATCTCACGGTTATAGATGTGAAATCTATCATAACATAACCAAAAAATGAATAAACATGAATAAAACCGCAACACCCAAAACAAAACATGAATGAAAGAAAAAAAAATCAAGACATACAAATCCACAATCACTATTCAGCTGCCCATTTTATATGAGTTAGAGGATATCAATTTTCTATTATATCCATAGAAGTCTTAACCTATGATTCTCACCACATGTTAACCTACCCAAAAATAATAGAATAAGAAGTAAACAATCATAGAAATCATGAAAGAAAAAAATAAATAGGCAGCATATCATATGATTATGTTACCTTTATGATTTAAACCATGAGGAGAGACCCATATATAAACAGAAGCAATACCAAATCTTTCCATTAAAAATCTTGCAATATAGAAACCTGGATATAGAAATGGGGATGATTTATAACAAATGAAATGAGAGAAAACAACAATGTGACATCCCACAGACCTCATCACGTTAATCATACTATAATATGATTGGTGAGAAAGAATATGTTCATTCATCTACAAAATCTTTCATATTATATAAATAGTAAAATAGTTTTCTAAAATGATAAACAGATTTGGATCTTCATCCATTAATACTTCCTAATCCAAAAATAGATTCATTTCAGAAATGATTTGAAATGAAAAACATGAATGAAACTAGACCTTAACCCGTTGATACTTCAGTCTAGTTAAGATAGAACAACACCTCAAATGAGGAATAAGTAAAATAATTATTCTTAGAACATAAGAATTCATTAATGAATTAAAATAATATTTTTGGAGGAAAAACTATAATTTCCTAGATAGAATTTATATAGAAAACTTTTTTGATCTCACAGTATGGTTTATCTCATAGTCTTGGTTAAGATGGAATTTCCTAGATAGAATTTGATAGCCAATTTCTATCCAACTAAGTCAGTCTAAGTCTTGGTTAGTATAACTCAAAAACTATTTAATCTAGCCAGAAAAAACTGAACCAATACCTCATTTGGCCTCAGGTCAACTCCACACATCATCTTGGCATCCAAACCACTAAAAGTAATAGCTGCAGCGACTTCATAAACATAAATGAAGAGAAATAACTTCATTAGACAAAAATATGCACATGATTAAGATATTAACATACATGGATAGCAATACTGTCCAAAAATTGTTCAATAAGGTTTTCCTAAAATAGCAGTGAACATACCTGGATAACATACCTGGATAACAAGGAAATCCTTAGATTTGAAAAAATTATTCATCAAGGTTGTCCAAAAATACCATTATAAGATTGAAGATCAGTTAATTGAGAATAAAAAATAATAAGCATTCAAATCTAACAAAAATAAAGTTGAAAATTAAAAAGTAAATAGTGGCAGAGAGAATAAACATTGTAGGTTAACTTTAAAAAATAAATGGAACTAGAACACTCATGGAGAGTGTGTGCAGTAATAGAAATCAGTTTTAGTAAGGAAAATGACACTTAATTAAGGGAGAGTGTGTGCAGTGTTGTAAAAAGAATGAGTGTTCTAGATCCCATGGAGTGTGTGTGAACAAGAACATTCCATGTGTTGTTCATGAAGAACACTCTCTCCCTTTCTGCACAAACACTCCATGTGTGTACTGGTGCACACACTCACGGAAACACGACATTTTCATGGATGTAAAAGAACTGTGTCATGGATGAAACATAAAAAACATAGTAAGGTGAAATATCACTAGAACAATATTCATGGATGAAACTGATTTATCTTACTGAAACACAACATGAGTGTTCTAGTACACACACTCTGCCTTAGTGAAGACACTCCTCATGGATGTAACCAAATTTCTCTTACTGAAACACAATATGAGTGTTCTAGTGAAAAATCTCATTAGAGTTCCATTTCTTATTAAAGCATAAGTGTTCTAGTGCACATAATGTTTCATGAAGAACACATATGGATATTTCCATTGTTCTTCTACACTCTCTCCGGATGAAACTTATTTCCCTTACTGAAACACAACAAGAGTTTTCTAATGCCCAAACTCAACCTTATTACACACACTCTCAATTACTAAACACACCAAACCTGCTTTTTTGCAATATAATTAAGTGGATTTCTCTAGTAATTTTAGTTGGATTTTCAGAAATAGAACTAACACCACTTATTTTTTAGCATGCTCATTACAAGTGATAACTGTTATAACCAGCCCAAGTTATGAAGCATGTGAGAAGTTGAGGGAAGGATGATAAATGATAGAAAAATTTGATACATAAAACTAGGCCTGGATGCAAGGGACTTGGTTCAAGTAAACAATATATAATCCAGATTGTACAAAAATAGGTTTTACACAAACCTGCTTCCCATCAAGAGTGAAATCAATGTCCTTGCACATCATTGCATCTTGAGAGTCAAGTAACAGGTTCTTGTATCATTACATATTTGAGCCTATGAAGGATTTACAAGTGAATATAATAATATATAGATATTATATTCAACACATATTTTTATTCATCAATGACATAAAACCCCTCAAATTTAACAATTTACCACCGAGAATTAGGTCCTTTGGTAAGGAACAATTCCACCCTAACCAGAGGTTCCATGCTCAATTTTTTGGGGATCAAACTATGTTAAATGGTCAGTAGAAGATATTTTCTATAAGATATTTTCTGGAATGATCTGGATTAGTCCAATCCCAAATAAAGGTCCAAGTTGAAATGGGACAGGTATGGGATATTGAGTTGATCATTAATATCCAAAAAATAAAAAACTAGGACAGTTTTACACTCCCTTAATAAAAAATGAATCACATTACCCTCCTAATCATCATTTTTACTTGATTTTAAATGTAAATAATAGTGTCCCAGTTTCTAAAACGTAACTAAGACTCCAAGAATAGTTTAACACAAATGATTCCCACACTTGGTTCAAGTCTCGGTATTATAATTCAAGGTGTAGGGAATTAAAATATACTTAAACCCAGCACTGAAAAGTTGTGAATCATATAGTTAAATTTGTTTAAGAACCAACAATACAGAAAATCAATTCCAAAAAATTTAACGTTATCATTCAGTGGGGAACAGTGACATACATGCCAGTGAAAGCTAAGATTGACACCCTGAACCAACAGTAAGAAGCCATAACATGAAACCTTTAGTGATTCCATGAGTTGACCTTCATTGAACACCATCAATTAAATTGAAAGCATAGAACAAAATAATTCAAAACTTAACTTTGGAGTAACAGAAAAGGATATAATTATAAACTGAAACAAAACCTATAACAAAACTAAACATGATCATCTCATAATAATGGACATCAAATACGTGAACTTTTTATTCCTAGAGATAGTCCCCATTTTAGACATTAACGATGTCACTATGAAGTGCATAATCATAATTTAGTTTAGGTGATAGCTGAAGTTAGGGATATGTGTGTGCTTGAATTTGTGTCAACATAATGATCATTGAAGCTGAAAAGTTAAATTCAATTACTTTTAACAGTTAATAAAACAAATCCCTGCAAAAGTCCAATACTGGAGGAAACATTTTAGCTATTCAGTGCCAGATTTGATTTAGAATCACTTGCTTTACAGTATTCAAAAATAGATTATACAAGAAATCACTATTAGAAGAATAAAAAGAAAAAATAAAAATTAATAATATAGAGGGAAATATACTACATAGTTATCGAAGGATTTAATTTACATATCGAGGAATGAAATTTATTAATAATTTTTCATCCTTAATATTTTGAATGTACCATAAACTGAGATCATCATCCATATTTTGAATGTACGGTATTGATAACTGTGGGCGATTTGAAGGGATTCTGGGCACATATAGGGTTGATCTAGGGAACTGGGGACCAAGAGGTCACACAAGGACGCTGGTCTAAAGCTATGAAGATGATGGAGGTCGAGCGAGGACGACGGCTTAGAACACGTAGAATGGAAAGGTCCAATTAGGGGTTTCCTGCAAATATGCCGACCGAGAATATGGAGGGGGTTCGTGCAATGATATCAGAGGGGGAAGTCGACCGGGAATAGGGAGGGGTTCTTGCATAGATGTTAATAAAGAACGCCATTCATGAATAGTGAGGGGTTGCTATGAGGAGGTCTGTGAGGATCGCCAATGGGGAAAAGGGAGGTAGGGTTGAGGAAGGGGGTAGTGGCGGGGGGGGGGGGGTGTCATTAGTGTTGTTCTTTAAATATTTTTTCAGAATTTTTTATTATTATTTTGGTTCATTATAATTTTTTTCAATTCTAATATTTATTAATACAATTTTTTATTAAATCTTTTTATGATGTTTATATATATATATATATATATATTTATTATCAAAATCATATGTTTGTAGTGGATGACATATATATTTATATATTCAATATTTGGTAAAATATTTGATATTATTGAATAATTTATTGCTAATAGATTTTTTATGATGGTAAAAGATTGGTTGGTTATAATAATTTATAACAACAGATTCATTTATCGGTAAATCAATTGTTTTTATTATAATAACAAGGCAACAGATTTAATTGTTGGTAAAATATTTGTTGGTATTGAACTACTAATATAAATAGATATATTTGTTGGTAAAAATAAATGTTGGTACCCATAGTTAATATCAACAGAATTTAATATCTGTTGGAAATAATCATTTTTACCAACAAATATATTATCTGTCGGTAATTTTCTGTTGGTAAAGGTCAGTTTTTTTGTAGTGTCCTCTCTTTAATTAGTCATTTATATAATAGAATAACTTAACATGCTTGGTAACTCTAAAAAATATTTTAAGATTCTCCTAATTAATATATTTCCACAAATCATCTTATATTCCTTATTGAAAAAATATAACATACACAAAAAGTGTTCCCAAAAATACAACCCTTTATATTTTTCATTAATACACATTCTATAAAGTGGTAAGCCAATATTTTATTTTATTTTCTTCTCTTCACTTTTGATCATTAACTTACATCATTTTATTCTAACCCTCTTATTGATAAAAATTACTAAGTACATAGAATATGATGGTATCACTCCAAAATTAAGCAATGTACCATAATTAATACCACTCAAAGTCCACATGATCCATGATTAATATATAAAATATTAGGGTTTTAATTAGACAACAAAGTTGTACATAGATCAACAGAGAATGATACCAATTAAGAAAAATTATCACGACTAATTTAGGAGTTGTTCATGTGTCCTCAATATAAAACAAAAAAACTATCAATTGATAAATTTGTTATTTTGGAATAACTACTTGATATCAAACATTTATCTCAACACACATGTCAAAAAAATTCAAGTACCTATAGTATATTTTAAAGACCATCCCTGAGATCTTATCTATTTTTTAATATCTTATTATCATCAACTAAAAGAATTTATCCCCTTAGAATCAATCTTGATTATTGAGTATCCAATAATGAGAGGGTATCATGAAATACCTTTTTAATGAACCATTCACAAGAAATTTCCAGAATTTAGATTTTTATGAATTATCAACTCTCTTATCTTCTCAAGAATAAACTACCCATCAAGGGTTAATCTTCAGTATCAATTCACCATGAGAGATATTTTAATCAGTTGTTCTATTGAATACTAATTTTTATGTTCATATGAAAGATGGTGGATTTTATCATACTATCCATATTTGATAATATACACTCATTCCTTCTTTTTTTGTCCTTTTGAGAATTCCATTCACCATAAATTTGCAAGGTTAACAAAAAAATATAACAAAAATAATGTGGGAATCATGTGGAAAATATTATGTTCTTTTAGTGTGAGAAAAAAGTTTGAGAACTCATTCTCAAATATGAAATTTTTCCTTATTTTCTGGTACTTACTTAAAATTATACTTTATGCATGATATTTTTTTCATGTAAGCATTCTATTTAGGAATAATGGGTTCTTCTCCTTACTAGTGTTAGTTATTATTTTCATCCTAATCCATCCTGGCACATTAATAACATGGTAAAACATTCATATTATTCAATATTTTTTCTTAGGATGGTGCAATTTTTAAACAATCCATTGAGTTGTATCCAACTTGCTTTCACCTCTCTCACAACACTTCTAAATTATTTTGGTTGTCATTTTTTGAAAAAATATCATGAAATTAATATTACTAATATGGAATCATTTATTTATATTTTGCAATGAAACTTTCTTATACTTCTTCTAATCTTCTAGTTTTTTAGAATTGGGTTAGCCAATTGATTAAACATTCGTTGGGAGAGTGATTAGTTTTCTTGGTCCTTACATTGACTTCATAGAAGTTCTTTACACCATCTTAGTAATTTTATTTTTTTTCTTGGATTTTTTTCCATTCTAATCAAACTTGATTCCATAAATACTCACATTCATATATTTATTATAAAAATACATGACATGTCACCTATTTATACAAAATAAGAAACTTACTATTTTAATGTTGAACACCTCTAGGGATTCTTAGATCTATTTTAAATTAGGTTTTTATTTTGGTCACTTACCAAGGATGACTCAACACGTTTCTTTAAATTTTTTAGTATTATTTATTTAAAATTACGTACTATATTCTCAATTATGTTGAATATGAATGAACCATTAATATGAAAACCTTTATTTCAAATAAAAAAGATATTTTCAAGCTTCTCAAATATGTTTCTATATTACAGATTTTCCATTTTCCACTGTGGTTATTATTTATTATAATATTTTCTCTCCCTTAATTTCAGGATCTTAATTATACTATTAATTTCTACATTATACCCACAATCTAAATATTTATTTCTAAACCAGTTACAATATAAACAAGAGCCCATAAACATTATTCTTTACTGATTATTATGCCATCGAGATTTAACTCTAATATATTTTTCACCTTTTATTCAACTATATGGGATTTATTATGGGGAAAGATATCCAAACATTTGATTCTAACCACTTTTTATATTATGGTGGGATTATCATGGTTTTTCTTCATCCACATGTGTAAAAATTTTGAGTTTAATCCTAATATGTGAATAAATATAGATTTAGTAAAATCATTATTTATAGTAGTGGTTGATTCCTTCTCTTCTTAAGATAGTATAATTTGATCATTAGATAATATATGAATGTTTTTTACTATATATAGGTTTTTTACAAAAGAATACTCCTTGTAATTTCATGTGGTAGCAATATTCTTTTGTATTTTTTTGGAAGACATTGCTTGAACTATTTATAGATTCTTAAATTTAATTTCAATATCTAATAATTTAATATTGAGAATGATTTTATCATACTCCATTAATTTTTATTTTTCATGATAATTCTTTCCAATATCTTTAAATTTATCTTCATGAATTTAGATTTTCCTTTAATATAGAATGTCAAATTCTTCTATCTTATCTACTTTGAAAATAAATTGATAATTATTGATGGTAGTTACTTTCATTAATTAATGGGTATTTTATTCAAGCCTTTAATTGGATCCTTATTTCTCTTGTATTTCTTTTATCAAATCTATATTAGGTTTTGAGTATTTACCTTCATGCTTCAAATTCTATATGTTTTTTCCTTAAATTTATTGGTGAGTTTTTTGAACACCAATTTACTTTCATACAAGTGTTTCTCATTTATATTTGATTCATCTTCAAGTTTATTTATATGCATCATACTACATTTATTTAAGGGAGGAAAAAATAAAATCAGTAACATACTTGGGAAACCCTTATAGTATTTCTTTAAAGTTGACACATGAATCAATATACACCTTATCAAATATATATTAAGAATTATGGTCCTCAACACTTGTTCTTGATTCATCAAAGAAAAAATCATGATTTTTTTATAATTACTTTATCTTTATGGAATAAGTCTTATGTGCTTGATTTTTAAGCATTATCCATCTTCTTTCCAATGTACTTCTCATCAAATTATTCAATATTCATGCATGGTCGGTTATCATCATGATTGTATCATGTTGGTGTTAGGTTATCTTCCTTTTTTCATAATATATAAATCTTATTAATATTAATAAAATACTTAATCCTTATATTGTTTGATTCTTAGACAAAATGATCATTTAATCAATAATTAATATTACTCCTCTAATTTTTTATTATGTATTTCCTTTGGAAGAGAAACAAAAAAAATACAAACTTTGAACAACACCGAGGTGAGTAATTATTGGTAATTTTAAACCAATTTGAATTTTTATCCCTTTTCACCTCTTCACTTATTCAATTAATGAATCTAACTTCTTTGCTCATTATCTTTCTTATTTTTTTGGCATGCATGAATGATTTGGAAGGAAGTACACAATAAGGCACTAAATTTTGTTAATGAGATTCACCTCCTTTGTGAGATAACAGTATCAATGATGTGTCATGGTTATTATACCATGCACATAGATACTTATTTATTATAAAAAGAAGCTTGGTCAAGGATATGGACTTAGATCCATATAAAAATTAGCACTACCTAGTTTCACAGTAGACTTCAACTTGCTTATTCAAAAATGTGCGTAGGATTATTTCACCTTGAATTAGATCAAGAATGAAGCCTTATGTCATTCCTAGAAAATATAAATTAGTTATCCCTCCTAAAATTATATAAATCAAATGAACTAACTCAATTATAATAGTCTCTTGTGCTATCACATGCATGAAACAATAAATAGATTCAATGATCATATTCAAACTTTATAATATATAGATTGTATGATAGATAGCTCAGTACTTAATCATGGATATAAACTATGGAATATTAGGCTAATATTCCACCTTTATTTTTCCTATTTAGTTCACATGAATGTTAACCTTCAAAGTACCATTGAAAATATTCAATTTTCAACTTATAAAAACATGAAAGGTTAGTTCTGTCACATTTTCTTAAAAAAGTATTTCTTTTGAAAACTTAAACATTAGACATATCTATCTTTTTGACTTATAGAATGTTTAGTATCCCACCATAAAATTACTTCTTAATTACAATTTTTATTCTATTAATTTTCATTTTATGTGAATATTATTCTCAATATTTTAAATTTAAATACCCATAAATATCATCTATTCAAAACTCATCAAGTTTTTTGTCTTAAATTTTATGAATGTCTCTCTATCAAAAGCTTATAATCCAAATATTTTTACCATACATAGTTTCATTCATTAATTTTATTAGGACTCCAAATTCTGTTTCCATAATTCTCAGCATTTAGAAACTTATTCAAATAATATATAGAATCTTTTTTCTTTTATATCACATGTGTTTCCATTTAATCTCTATGAAGAATCACATTCAAAAATATCAATGTCATATGGAAATAATAGATTATACCTTCTTTATTGCTTCCATGAAATTTAATTATCCAAGATTCTATGTACACATGTGTTTTATGCAACACAATTGCATATCCTTATTTTATGATGTGGAGTTCTCCAATAGTTTCCTCTATTCATCACATAACTTAGTATTTTTTATGACTTTTATAAGACATATGATCATCAAATTTTTATGAATTAAATTCATATACTTAATATATATGATGAAAATTCATCATATGATAATTTATATATATTCACCTAAAAATAATTATGTAAAAAATCTTCAACTTTTAATTCAGGTTGAAAGCACTTATTATGACATCTTCCACACTTTTCATAGTATCTTGAAACATGTGAGCACACCATAGAACATAGAACTCAATTCATCTATAATTAATATTGAATATTGATGTTTCTACAATCATAATGTTGCTTCATTTATAAAATAACTATGTATAACATAATCACTTTCACTTACTCCATACCCACTATATTTATCTCCCAACTGTGATGATTGCTCATAATTCATGGAACTTTACTTTGATACTATGACACATATTTATAGTTTAGTAGAAATTCAAAGTTATAACACAATATTATTGATTACAACATGATAATATCATGATCATTCATGACAATTAGCTATTAATGATATCATGTTTAGTGAGATATCATGCGAACTCCCTTGAAAAAAGATCCATTGGTGTGGGGTTGAAGATAATGAAAAACACCATCATTTCATTTAATTTTTTGTATGTATGTATGGTTTAAACTTATGAATAGTGTATCAAATATCTTATCCCACATCAAATATTCCATTGGGATGATGCTACTTAATAAAAAATCACACTTTTTAGGAAGGTTGATGTAGTTCGTTGGAGCCGGTGCTCTCCAGCAGCCCCCCATGCTTGAACTCTACACTAATGTTAAACACCCTTCAATCCTTCATATCTATACCAAACCACACATCCAAATTATTCCTATGAAAGACATAGTTGATATTTATTATATTACTACTCAAGACTATGGTTGAACTGCTTCCTATAAATTATATAGGTTGGCTATTTTTTTGGACAATTCTTTTATTCCTTTGTAGTATACCAAACAAACCTCCAAAATTTTTAGATTCTTAGTAATTATTTATTTAAATTTATTCTTTAAAGTAACTTAATAAATATTTTTAATTATTTGTTCCTTATAGAACCAACTCTTAACTTTAATCAATAAAGTATATAAGATAACGAATCTCTTTTTTTTATTAGGAACTTCATTCTTAACCACAACATTATTGGGAACTCTAAAAAAATTCCAATATTCTCTTCATCAACATATTGACACAAGTCATATTGTATTTATTATTTAAAACAAATACATCACAAACAGAAATCAGGCATAAAAATTTCATTAAAATTCATAAAAATATTTAGATTATCCATAAAAAAAACCCACTTTCATGTGTAGTCTCATATATATATATAAATATATTTTTTATGGAATAAAATTTATTTTTTATTGAAGATATAGGAATACCAAAATATTTCAAAAAATGAATTTGAATTTTCGAGAGTAGTGGATGGAAATTTATGAATATTTGTAATCTAGTGGACGTTGGGTAGAGTGTTTGCCACATTTTCCTCAAATGACTTGAATATTATTCATATTTTTAGATTTAAATTGGTGTGATTAAAACTTGAAAAGATCAATAAGATTAGTGAAATAACTGAGGGTGAATCAGTGATTATAAATTCCTTTTTATGTTTGTTTTCGAAATAACCTTTTCCATCAGTTAAAATTCAATGTTTTTTTATTGTAAACACATCCAAGAACACATAAGAAGAAGAAAAATAGATTTAAATGTTATAACTTTAAAAATTAAAAGTATAATAATTAGCATGATACAAATTTCAATGAGACCATATAACTCACTAGTATCAACATATAGGTATAAATGAGTAGGGAATATCCTTGCACTCATGTTACACATCTTCCGACAATTCTTAAGTGGTTTCTACACTAATATAATGATGAATTATTTTTTTTATTCAATAAAAAGAAATTATAAAATCAAACTAGATTTCCATTCAGGTTTTTTCAGTGATACTTCTTTCTATTATTCTTCAATATGTACAGTTATAGGTTAATTCCTTTAACAATGTGATTTTAAAAATCACTTTTTCTTTTTCTTTATATCAAAAATATTATTAATAAATTCTATAGAGATTAGTCTCCTCTTATAAACCCATATCAACTTCTTGTATGTATGATAATTTCTATTATATCTCACACAAGACGTAAAGAAAAGGAACATTCAAATTTAAATGAGAAACTTCCTTCAACTATTTTCTCACCACTTATTCTTCTACTCTCTTCTTCTTATTCTTTTCAAATTATTCTTCAAGACACTATAATTTCATAAAATAGGTTGAAACATGACCAAGAAGTTATATTGTATCTACTATTTCTTTTCTTCTTTTTAAAAAACATATTCTTCAGAGTGAAAACCTTTTTATTCCTTTGCTTCAATAAAAAAATCCCATTTTTTGATGTTTAAACCTTTATAGATAAACTTGAGAATAGTCCCAATTATTATTTATTCAGAATATATAAATTCTAGAAAACACATATTTTCATTCAGTATCATTCCAAAACAATCTCTAAGTGTTGATGCTTATACAAAAACATATTATGTTTACATAGAGAAAATGATTCTTACATGGAGAAAACAATTCACATATATAGTTAACTGATATTTATATAGAGGAAACTGATGTTTATATAGAAGACATGATATTTAAATAGTATCTTAATAATCATTATGCCCTTAAGGAAATTATTTTTACATATTGCTTGATGATACTTATACAAACCATACTTAGCTAATTTTTCTACTCAGTAACTCTAAATGATCCCTATGAAATACTAGAAGAAAAAAAATCTTTTGGAGGCCCAAAATTAGTCAAATTTATCAATACATGAAAATTAAATATTGATTAAAAATACCACAAAACATATTTCAAACCTCCAAAAATAATTCACCTAAAATATTCAACTCAATATCAAGTGATTTTGAATATTATTGATGCATTTACAATAGAAACTAGAAAAATAGACCATATCCACTTCAAAATTCTCCATAACTTCTTCTCCAGTAAATGTACATGTTCTAGAAGGAAATTATTTTCATAATAATATACCAAATAATTAATCTAATTCCAAATATATATTTGGGTGAACAATTTCCCCCTTTGTATTTTGTTCAGAACCAAGGAACATAAATCACTATCAAACTCAAACCAACTAGCAATGAATCACCATTCAATAATTCTAATCCCACTCGATAGAACTCGGTGTAAGAAGTGAGAAAATTAAATAATAATGTCATGTTATATACATAAAATTATTTAAATTCATACCTCTTCAAATATGATCTTCTTGATTCAACTTGATGAAATGATTCCACTTGAGAAATTTATCTAAGAATGGATTACTTATTCTTTAAATTTTAACATCCTAGGTAATTATAGAATAAGAAATATTCATATCTATTAATATTTATGGATTATATATTAATTTTAATTAAAAGGGGATGCTATGTCTGATAGCTTACCTGATACACAATAATGGGTTTCTTTGAAATCTTATGTTGCACACAAGATTAAGATATACTAAAAAACAATACATTATTTATATTATTATTTTAAATGGTAGTTAATGCCTAGCCATTGAAAAAAACTACCTATATTATGTTTATACATGTTTATTTTTTTTAATTTCTTCTAATTAATTTTATAGGCTTAAAATTAGAAGAAACCTAATTTTAAGTAGAAAACACTCTAATATTTTTAAAAAGAAGTTTTACAACATTTTGATGGAGAACCATTTTTAAATATAGTTTTTGTCAATTTTATATTTTATATTTTTTTAAAACAAACTTATTATTTATAAGTGAGACATAAAAATTCTCTTTGGTAGAATTTTTGGCATTTTTTTGACAAAATTCATTTTTTTATTGAATAGTGAAAAATTACTGCATTTTAATTCAAAAATACCTTTTTGTCTAATTTAATTATATATTTTGGTTATCATTTTATTTTTTTTAAAGTGTAATTGAATTATGTTTTTATCATTTAATACAATTTTTTTCACTGTAAGTAATATCACATTTAAATTGTATATAAAAACATGTGTATTTTTTTATGGGTTTACTTAAAAAACCCTTTTTCTTATTCCGTCAACATGATTAATTTTTAATTAATTTCTACCAATTATATGTTTTGAATTTAGAAAAATGGATTCCATAATTGGAATCATAAGGTCTAAATTATGTAAATATGTCCCTTTTATTTTTGGACATTATGAATAGTAACACTAGTAATTATTTTTATTTACCGTGGTTAAAGGGTAAATCTGGTAAATAAGGGTAAAAATAATATTATAATATTATGAAACTACCATAAAAATTATCTTAATTTAATTGTATGAGTTTATCTAGACCATTATCATCCTTGGGTTGATTTTATTATCACTTGGATCCACTTGGATGACTATAATGCATTTATAATATTAAATTCAATGAATAGTTATTTTTGTTAAACTTTTGTTTTTAAAAAGTAAAATATTTTAATATATAGTTATATAGGGGATATATTAAACTATAAATATTAATTGGAAATATAAAAAGATTATCTACATCATGGTAATTTATTTATAAGTTTTATAAATTAAATAATTAAATTTAATTATGACACAAAGATGATGTAGTAATTTATTAATTAATGAAATAATCAAATAAACAATATTGTAAATATTAAAATACATATTATTTGACATAATTTAATCCATACAATTTTTTTAGGTGAATATGAAATGTTATATGTCTATTTAGTGGGTTTTTATATCTATTTTTGGATTTTCTTTAAATGAAATGAAATGAATAGTGTAAAATTTAACAGAATTGAAATTTTATAAAAATAATAAATTATTAAATTATTTAAAAATCCTAAAAATATTTTAAAATTATTAAGTGACTATGATAAGGTATATAATTTCATTAATATTTCAATTATAAGAAATTGAACCCATATAAGTAAATTTTATAGCCTTATAATATTTAAAATATTGTTACCACAATTTAAATTAAAAGAGAATAATTAAGGGTAAACTGAAAATATAAAGTTTAAAATAAAATAAATACATGTATAAAAATTATTGTATTAGTGTATTTAAAACTATCCTCATCTTATCTTTGATATGTCTCAAGTTGGAGTCTTTTAGATTAAAAAATTAATTTATATAAATTTAATATTTTAAGAGTTTCCAAGGGTGCCCCTCCCCTATCCTAAAAAAAGGTACCCACTATTCTATAATAACAACACTTCAAGAACCATTTGGTTCATAAAATATCTACCCAAAATCCTTCCTAGAACCCCTTCACACTTTCTTGAGGCCTTACTTTAGGCAGAATACACTTCTTAGAGGTGTTAAGGTATTCTTTAAAGTGATCAACCAAAGAAGAGGTATTGTTTTTTGAAGTGTTTCTGTTTTATTTATTCTTCTACTTCCTTTAAGTATTCTTCTTATATTATGAAATAATTAATAAAGTATCCTTAATATACTGACATGTTATTATGTTAATATCATCACCTAAATCCATCTCAAATTTCATCTAATGGGAAATCAACATTTCGTTCGTGTTTACGACGTACTACCTCCTTGTGAAGCTCTATAGTTCATTTTTAATTACCATCTATCAAGGATGGTTATAATTATGGAATAAATTTTTATATATAATATTCATGAAATATTTATTATTTTAAAATAATAATATTTCAGTTATGTTCTTACCATCCATTCACATAAAAATTACAACGTCGTTCGTGCATACGTGTGAACTATCACCCCCACGAAGCGATGTGACTCATTTTGATTAAACACATAATTTTTATAATATATATAATTATATTTAAATGATTATTATTATTTTAATAATATTATTATAATTTTCTAAATACAAAATAATAATTTCCTTATTTCCATAATTATCAATAAAAAATGAAAAATGTTACTCATGAGTACGTACGACCTACCGTCTCAATCATTATAACATTGTTCATTTTTCATAACAATAATTAATGGTTTTATTAAAAAATTATTATTAATGTATAAAAGTGATTATTATGTCATGAATACTATTATGGATATGATTTACTTATTAACGCCCTGACAATTTACATCGTAACAAGTTCATTTTCGAATCAAGTACCGAATATCGATAAAACATCTGATATGAACTTGAATAATTATGTTATTTTTATAAAATGGTAATAAGTAATATTAAAGGAATAATAAACTTGAAAAATTTTCTCAATAAATTATAAATTAACCAAAGTTTATTATTTAGGAATATATTGATTGTACGTGATGAGTTGGACTCATGGTAAGGGACTTCGTCTCAATATCATTTCATTAAGGCATATTTTGATATTATACACCACCTTTTTTTATATGGTGTATAATAAAACCATTTGAATTTTAATTTCATTAAAATGTTTTCAAAAAGAATATTTTTCTATGAATCATTTTACTAAATGAAAAATGGAATGTTTTTTACGTATGTGGTGACAATGACTTTTCCACCATCGTGAATATTACTTGATATTTGTCTTCCTCTATAAGTTGTAATGTTTTAAAAGAAAATTAAATACCATATTATGTTTTCATGTATTTTGGTATTGAAAATAGTTTTGATAAGTGATTTATTATGTCAATATCTTGAAATTATATACTATGATTGTAATGTGGAAATTTTATTTTTCCTTTAAACTTGTTTTATGTGTTATGATTATGTTATGATTCTGGGGAATTATTTATGTATACGGGTTGTTCCATGATAAACCAAGGGCAGGTGATCCCTTGATAGCTCTCAAATTAATTAGGTAATGAGATAGAGTTAAATGATAATGTTTCTCGTAAGATATTTAGGGAATATACTGTGATGGGTATTCCAAACATAGACATGAAGGTTACCTCCTACGTAGTTGTGAAAGCTACAATGTAAGTATGGTATATATGCCAAAATATACCTTTATGATTTCTATGAGTTTTTTTTAATAATCTTCTGATTTCATGAGGTATTTTAAAGATCTAATATTTTATGGGTTAAAATTATGATATCATGGGTTTATAAGTATTCATGGAATAACGTTTTCATTCCTTATTTTATATTCCCTTTATGAGCTTTTTCTGCTCATCCTTAGTTTTTAAAATATTTTTCATAGGGTGTAAGGATGGTTAAAATAAAGGAAAAAGTCCAGATGAATTTTATGAATATTTTTATCAAGAAAAATAAAGAATTTTTTATTTTAAAGATTTTCATTTTGTGAAAAAAGGGATAGTGAGTATAAGTGTCTATTTTGTAATATTTGAGTTGTTATGTAATATTTATGGCCTAATTATCTAAAACTCTAATCCTAAAAAGATCCTCAATTTGAATTATTTATTTAAATCAATATTATATAACATTAAATTCTATGGCCTTATAGTTGGTATCATAGGTCGGTTTAGATTACTTTAGGGGCTAGAAAATTGTTAATAGAATATCCATAAATGATTTTTACTTTGTGGCCAAAATAAAATGATATAGAATTTGAATATTAACATGTTTATTTTTCCAAGATATGTTTTTTATAATGGTTTTCAATAGAGGAAATAAGGAAGCTATGCCAGGACAACATCAAGAGGAAAACAACCTTCCAAATCAGCAACCTGAGATGGTCGAAATCAGAACTGAACAGTTTGTTGCAATGATGGAACAGTTGACTCAAGATATAAATGGAGGTGGTATCCATCTATGAGATCATCCAGATCAACCACAGATGAACATGTAGGTATTAGGGCATTTCGTGAGGTAATATACCCCATCATTTAGAGGATCATCTGACCCCATTCTAACTAAAGGGTTAATTAAATCAGTATAATTTTTTTTGATGTCATGGGGTGTTTAGATAATCACAAGGTTAGTCTTGTTGTTTACCATTTTTAAGGTTAAGTTGATAAGTTTTGTTTGGTGGTTAAGAATATAATAGGCAGTGAGGATATTGATTCTCTTAATTGGTATTAATTCAAAGGTATGTTTCTTGAGTAATATTTTCTTAAGGCAGTTTGATTGAAGATGGAAAAACAATTCTTGGAAAAGAGGCTGGAAGCTGACTTGGTGGCTGCTTACGAAGAAACATTCACTCAACTGGAAAGGTATGCTCTAAATTTCATTTTGGATCTTAATAGTAAAATAAATCATTTTTTACTATGGGTTAAATCCAAATTATCTAAGGGCATTGGATTCTTGTGAGTTGAAAAGTTACGAAAAACTTATTTGATGTGCGGAGGTAGTAGAAATTGAGTTTGCTGATGATTATGTGTTCTTTGAAAAACATCAGAATAAGAGGTTGAGATGGTAAAAAAATGGAAGAATTTTTCAAAAATTTATGATGATAAGGAAACTAAGTTTACAGTTTATGAATATTATGGTAAAAATAACTTTAGAAAATGCCTTTTTAATTCTGCTACGTTCTTTCGATGTGGTAAGATGGGACATAAGGCCCACAATTTCACTAAAAAAGACCAATGTAGTGGTAAGGAAAAAATTATTTATAATCAGTAAAATGTTTTAAGTGAAATGAGATGATTCATTAGGAAAATGAGTATCAAATGAAGAAATAAAATTATAGGAAGCATCCAGACTATAATAAAAAAGGTGTGGTGAAATAATTTGCAACTAATTCAGTAGATATTGGGAAATAAAATGATTTGGTATTAAATACATTGTTTATTTAGATTATTCCAATGTGTTGTTTGATTTAGGGTTTACAAATTATTTCATTTCTGAGAAATTTTCTGATAAATTGGAAATTTCACCTCAAGAAATGAATCCAGAACTTATGGTAAAAACACATTGGGTAAATGTTAAGGAAAAAATAAATTATAAGAATCTTCTTGTATTTGTATGTGGAAATAATCTATCTACAAACCTTATTTTTTTCCTCTAGTAGAGTTTCATGTTATTCTAGGTATGGATTGCCTTTCAGTTTACCATACTAATATTGATTGTAGATCCAAAGAAGTTTCTTTTAAAAAAGACTTTTAGTTTGTGTATAATAATGAAACCTTACCATTGATGACATATTAGGAAGCTAAGAAACTGTTAAAATATGTAAATTAATGTTACCTTGCACATATTTTTGAAAACAAAGGAATTGTTCAGATTAATTATGTTCTAGTGGTAAATGAGTATCTTTATGTTTTTACTGATGAGTAGCCCAGTACTATACCTAATCAAGAAGTTGAATTTACTGTCAACTTAGTTCAAGATGCTAAGACAATTTCAAAACCCCCTTATCAAATGGATTAGATTGAACTTTTACAATTAAAGAAACTATTGTATGAGTTATTAGATAAAGGTTTCATTGGACCTATCACATCACCATGGGGTGCTCCTGTATTGTTTATTAAAAATAAATATGGTTCATTGAGACTTTTAATTGATTATAGAGCCTTGAATAACATTACTGGTAAGAACAAGCATCCTTTTCCTCATATCGATGATTTTTTTGATAAGCTCCAGGGTACACAATATTTTTCAAAGGCTAACTTGAGGTCCGGTACCATCAGTTGAATGTAAAGGAAACAAAAATTCTGAAGGCCACATTTCATACTAGATATGGCTATTATAAATTTCTAGTTATGCCTTTTGGGTTAACTAATTCACCTACTATATTCATGGATCTTATGAATAAAATTTTCTATGAATTCTAGGATAAGTTTGTGGTTTTGTTTATTGATGACATTTTGGTGTATTCTAAAAGTAAATAGGAGCATGAAAGTTATCTAACGGTTGTCTTGAAAACCTTAAAATAAAATAAATAGTATGGGAAATTTAGAAAGTGTGTGTTTTGGTTACAATAAATTTCATTCCTTGGTCACATTGTTTCTAAAGATGACATAACTGTTGATCCTACTAAAAAAAAGTTATTGAATAATGGCCAAGACCCACAAATATAACTTAGATTTATAGTTTTATTGATTTATTAGGTTATTATTTGAGGTTTGATTAAAATTTTTCACGGTTATCTAGCCCACTGACTAACTTAACTTGAAAGGGTGTTAAGTTCATCTAGACAAAAGAATGTGGTGATTATTTTTAGGATTTGAAAATAATATTGGTAAATGCTCCATTTTTTTCATTACCTTCCAGAAATAGTTAATTTGATATCTATAGTGATTCTTCATTGAAAAGACATGGTTGTGTCCTAATGCAGAATGACCAGGTAATTTCTTATGCTTAATGATAGTTGAAAACTTATGAGCTAAATTAACCTATAAATGATTTGGAATTAGCTGATTTTGTTTTTTCTATAAAAATTTGGAGGCATAATCTGTATGAAGTAAAATGTGAAATATATACTAACCATTATAGTTTGAAGTGTATATTCACTCATAAAGAAATGAACACGAGACAATAAAGATGGTTAAAACTAATCAAGGATTATGATTTCACGATTAATTACCATCCAAGAAAAGAAAATAAGGTGGATGATGATTTGAGTCGGAAAAATAAATGATACATTAACCATGTTATGTTTGGAACTCAACACTTTGATTAATGATTTGATGAAATTTGGCATGTAATTTTTTAGTGCAGGAAATTCCTCTATTTTGTTTTAGGTTTAAGTGTAATAATCTATATCAGACAAAATTAAGAAAGTGCATAAGGAAGATAGTGAGTTACAGAAAAAGGTATAATTGGTTCTTAAGGGTAAGTTAACTGAATTTAACATTGATTAAGTTTATTTTTAGAGATTTAGAAAGAGGTTATGTGTTCCATGTGATTCAAAATTGAAGAAAGAGTTGTTATGTGAAGCTCATAGTTCTCCATTTTCAGCTCATCCTGGAAGTAGTATGATGTACATAGACCTTCAAGAGTATTACTATTGGGAGGGAATGAAAAGATATATTAATAACTTTATTATTAAGTGTTTGAATTTTCAACAGGTGAAAGCAGAATGACAGTTTCGAAAAGGGATGCTTCAGCCTTTTCCAGTGGCAAAGTGGAAATAGGACAGTATATCCATGGATTTTGTAGTGGTATTACCAAATACTTCTTGAGGTAATAATGCGATTTGAGTTATTATTGATAGATTAACTAAATCTTATCATTTTATTCATATTAGAGATATACTATCTCTATATCAACTTTCTTAACTGTATCTTAAATAGATAGTTAGGTTACATGGAGTTACTCTCTCCATTGTATCTAATCATGATCATAGGTTCACTTATAACTTTTGGAAAGGCCTTCTGAAGTCATTGGGAACCAAATTAAAATTTAGTACAGATTTTCATCCTCAATCATATAGGTATATAGAATGAACAATTAATACATTTGAGGATATGATACATTCTTGTTTAATGGATTACCAGGGAAGTTGGGACCAATATCTTTCATTGGTTTAGTTTTCTTATAATAATAGTTTACATTCCAGTATATAGATGGCACCATTGGAGGAATTATATGGAAAGTGGTGTCTAAATATATATTTTTGGGATAAAGTAGGTGAAAGGAAGTTTATGGGACTAGAATTGGTAGAATAGATGACATAAAAAGTTTAGTTTATTCAGAAACACATGAGGAAAACCTAGATTAGAGAGAAAAGTTACGTGGATAACTAGAGGAAGGATATTTCTTTCAAGGTAGGTGATCATCTCTTTCTCAAAGTTTCTCCATGGAAATGTGTGATGCATTTTGGTAAGAAGGGGAAACTAAGTCCATAATTAATTCGACCTTATGAAATCCTGGAGAAAGTTGGATCAGTTTTCTAGTGAGTGACTTTGAATTTGATTTTATCTTAGGTACACAATGTTTTTCATGTTTCAATGTTGAGAAATTATTTTTCGAACCCATCTCATGTTTTGAGTCTAGAAGTAGTTCAGTTAGAAGAGAATATTTCTTATGAGGAATAACCAATCTAGATTCTTGACCACATAAATAAAGTGTTGTGGAATAAGGTGATTCATTAGGTTAAGGTTTTATAGAAAAACTATATGGTTGAAGAGGAAACATGGTAATATAAAAATTATATGAGGGATAAATACCCTAAATTATTTGATAGCTGAATAAAGTTTCAATGACATAATTTCCAAAAGGAGGGAAGGATGTAACATCCTAGGTAATTATAGAATAAGAAATTTTCATATCTATTAATATTTTTAAATTAGATATTAATTTTACTTAAAATGGGATGATATGTATGATAGGGTACGTGATACGTAATAACGGGTTTCTATGAAATCTTAAGTTACACACAAGATCTTAAGATATACGAAAAAATAATTCATTATTAATATTATTATTTTAAATGGTAGTTAACACATAACTTTTATATTAAAAGGAATTAAAATAAATACCTATATTATGTTTACACAAATTTATTAAATGTTTTTTACTTTCTTTTAATAAAATTTGGAGTCTTAAAATGATAATTAATCCAAATTTAAGCATAAAACACTCTAATATTTTTAAAAGGAATTTTTACCACCTTTTGATGGAGAACAATTTTTAAATATAGTTTTTGTCACTTTTATATATTATATTTGACAAGATAGACTTCTTATTTATAATTAGGACATCAAAAATTCACTTTGGTTGAATTTTTGGTATTTTTCTGATAAAATTCATTTTTAAGGAATAGTGAAAAAATACTCCATTTTAATTTAAAACCATATTTTAATATAATTTAATTATATATTTATGTTATATTTTTAATTGGTTTTAAAGTTTAATATAATTAAGTTTTTATAATTTAATACAATGGTGGTCATTGGAAGTAATTTCACATTTAAATTGGATGTAAAAACCTGTTAATCTTTTGATGGTTTTACTTAAAAAATTTGTCTTCTTATTTCGTTAATGAGATTAATTTTTAATTAATTTTTGATAAATATATGATTTTAATTTTGAAAAATTTATTTCATATTTGGAATCAAAAGGTTCAAATTATGTAAATAATTCCCTTTTATTTTTGTACATTATGAACAGTAACATTAGAAATTATTCTTATTTACCATAGTTAAAGGGTAAATCTGGTAAATAAGGGTAAAAATAATATTATAATAACATAAAACTACTCTAACACTTGCCCTAATTTAATTGGATAAGTTTATTCCGACCATGATCATCCTTGGGTCGATTTTAGGACCACTTGGAGCCACTTATATGACTATAATTCATTTATAATATTATATTCAATGAATAGTTATTTTTTATTATACTTTTGTTTTTAAAAAGTAATTTATTTTAATATGAATTTATACATGGGATCTATTTGACTATAAATTTTCATTGTAAAGATAAAAATATTACCTACATCATGGTAATTTATTTATAATTTTTAGAAATTAAATAATTAAATTTAATTATGACACAAAGATGATGTAGTAATTTTTAATTTATAAAATAATCATATAAATGAAATTATAAATATTAAAATAAATATTATATGACCTAATTTATGCCATCCACAAATTTTCTAGGTGACTATGACATGTTATAAGTATATTCAATGGTTTTTATATCTCTGTTTGGATTTTATTTAAATTAAATGAATTGAATAGTGTAAAATTTGACATAATTGATATTTTATAAAAATAATAAATTATTAATTTATTTATAAATACCAAGGTCTAAAATTTCATTAAGTTTCCAATTATTATAAATTTACCCCATATAAGTAAAATTTTTAGCCTCATAATATTTAAAATATTGTTTCCATAATTAAAATTAAAAGGGAAAAATTAAGTGTAAACCGAAATAATAAGGTTTAAAATAAAATTAATACATATCTAAAAATTATTGTATGAGATGATTTCAAACTATTTTAATATTATCTTCTACATATATCAAGTTGGAGTTTTTTTTATTAAAAAATTAATTTATATTAATTTAATATCTTAAGAGTTTCCATGGGTGCCCCTCCCCTCTCCTATAAAAAGGTACCCATTATTCTGTAATACTCTCACTTCAATAACCTTTTGGTTCAACAAAAATCTTCCCAAAAACCTTCTTATAATCCCTACCCACTTTCTTGAGTCCTTATTTTAGTCATAACACCATTATTATAGGTGTTAAGGTGTTCTTCAAAGGTGATCAACCGAAGAAGAGGTATCAAATTTTTAGGTGTTTCTATTTTACTTATTCTTACACTTCCTTTAAATATTATTCTTATAATATGAAATAATAAATCCAGTATCCTCAATATAGCTATATGTTATTATATTAATATCATCACCTAAATCCATCTCCAATTTCATCAAATGGGAATGGAATATTTTGTTCGTGTGTACGACGGACTACCGCCTCATGAACCAATATAGTTTTTTTTCATTACTGTCTATAAAGAATAGTTATAATGATGGAATAATTTTTTATATATTATTTTAATGAATTATTTATTATTTTTAAATAATAATATTTTAATTATGTTCTTACCTTCCATGCACATAAAAATGACAACGTCGTTCATGCGTACATGTGAACTATCACCTCCATGAAGTGATGTGAAACATTTTGATTCACCATATCACTTGTATAATATATGTATATTTAAATTATTGTCATGACATTAAAAATATTATTATAATTATGGAAATATAAAATAATAATTACTTTATTTCCATAATGATCAATGAAAAATGAAAAGTGTTACTCATGAGTACGTATGACCTATTGTTTCCATGATTATAACATTGTTCATTTTTCATAACCAAAATTAATGGTTTGATTTATAAATTATTATTAATGTATTAAAGTTATTATTATGTCATTAATACTATTCTAGAGATGATTTAATTATTAACACATGGACAATTTACATTATAACATGTTCATTATCAACTCAAGTATCAAATATCAACAAAGCATCTGATATAAACTTAAATAATTATGTAATTTCTATAACATGGTAATAAGTTATATAAAATGAATAATAAACTTTAAAAATGTTCTCAATAAAGTATAAATTAACCAAATATTATTATTTACTAACTTAACTATTGTACGTAACGTGTCGAACTCAAGGTAAGGGACTTTGTCTCACTCTCCTTTCATTGAGGTATATTTTGATATTATACACCACCTTATTTTATACAGTGTATAATAAACCAATTTTAATTTTAATTTCATTAAAAGGATTTAAAAAGGAATATTTTTCTACAAAGTGTTTTACTAAATCACAAAAGGAATGTTTTTTACATATGCAGCGACAATGCATTTTCCACCACCGTGACTATTATTTGATATTTGGCTTCCTCTACAAGACATAATATTTTATAAGAATAGTAAATACCATATTAATTTTCAGGTATTTTGGTATAAAAAATGGTTTTGATAAGGGATTTATTATTTCAATATCTTGAAATTATATATTGTGATTGAAATTTGGAAATTTTATTTTTCATTTATGCTTGTTTTATGTGTTATGATTATGTTATGGTTCTTGGGAATTGTTTTTTATATGGGTGATTCCCTGATAAAACAAGGGTGAGTGAGGCTGTGATATCTCTCTAATGAATTGGTAATGATATGAAGTTTAATGATAAGGTTTCTCTTAAGATATTTAGGGTATATACTGTGATATGTATTCCAAACGTATCCACGAAGGTTACCCCCTATGTAGCTGTGAAAGCTACAATGTAAGTATGATATAGATGCCACAAATTACCTTTATTATTTCTATCAGTGGTTCAAGAATCTTATGATTTCATGAGTTATGCTAAAGATATTATGTTTTATAAGTTAAAAGTATTATTTCATGGGTTTATAAGTATTCATGGAATAATTATTTCTTTACTTATTTTATATTTTTTTACTTATCTTTTTGTGCTCATCTCTATTTTTTGAAATGTTTTTCATAGGGTATAAGGATGAGTAAAATAAAAGAATAATTCAAGATGAATATTATGAATATTTTTATCAAGAAAAATAAATCATGTTTTATTTTAAATAGTTTTATTTTTTGAAAAAAATGTATAGTGAGTAGAAGTGTCTAATTTGTAATATTTGAGTTGCTTTGTAATAGTTATGGCCTAATTCTCTAAAACTATAAACCTAAAAATATCCTCAATGTGAATTTTTGATTTAACTCTATATTTTGTAACATTAAAGTATGGGGCCTTATATAACTAATAATTCACCATCATATCAAATCATATCTAAAATTATATAAGAATGGATCAATTCTTTATTAATAAATACTTTATCATAAAATCATATCTTAACTCAACTTGAATTTTTCCATGGAATCTATAACACAAAAATTCTTTCTTTAACATCAATTAAAATTTTAAAATATTTCACTCATAAGAAATACAAAAATTAAAAATTACCACTTTTAATAACACTAAAAAAAATTCATACTCCCCCCTTAAGATATCACACCCCAAAAAATTTATAAAAATAACAATGTCTTACTCCCCCTATATATTTTCCCATTTGTGGATAAATCATGAGAGTAAACACCAAAAGAGATTTATTTTTCCAAATTTTATCCCCCTTTGAAAATAATAATATAAAAAACAAGATGAGAGAGGGGACTAAATCATGATAACTTATCCTTGATAGTAATGAGGATAAAATCCCATATTCAAACTAAAACTATGAAAAACATCCTTTAAAAATGGTTTAGTGAAAATATCATCCACTTGATCCATTTTAGGAACAAATTCTAGCTCCGACACATTATTTTCCACAATTTATTTTATGAAGTTATATATAATATCATTTTTCTTTGATATTAAATACTAAACAAAATTTATTTATTGGTTAATAAAACTGTGATTATCACATCCAACAAGAAATGACAACATCACTTCAACCTTGAGATCTTCAAAATGAGTTTTCATCCATGAAGATTGGGTTATGGTTTGAGTTGTAACCACATACTATACTTTAGTATTTCTCGTGGTGATTGAATTATGTTTATTTATGTTCCAATAAACACACATCTCTCCCTAGATGAAAAATCCCCCATATGTGAAAAATCTATCATTAACACAACCTTACCAATCAAAATATGTATAACTAGTTAGATCATGATTCCCTTTACTATCATATTTAAAAGAAAAAACTATTCTAACTTTTATATACCTAATAATCCCTTTTTCAATAAAATAATGAGACTTTTTTAGTTCACTTTGATACATGAAAAAATAGGTGAAATCATAAACAATATCCAGTCTAGAATCTATCATGTATAAAAGACTTCATATTAGATTCCCAATTTCTCTTTGATTCACATCATTTATTTGAACATCTTTGGATAGATTGGTTCTTACTAAAATTGGGGTGGAAATGATATTTTAATCCTCCATGAAAAACCTTTTTAGAAGTTTACTAAAATACATCTCTTGATAAAGAAAAATGTGATCTCACTATTAAAAATTTTGTAATCCAAGAAAGTACCTGACATCATCTTTTTCATGAGGACAATCAAAGATACATTAAAAAACACTAGGTATAACATAGTCACTAACCTTAGGGACATTCTCAAAGAATTAGTTTTGAATGACCTAGTGGTATTTCTGAAAGTATTTTTGTGCTTTTAAAATATTTTGAAAGAATAAAACAAAAAATAATGATTTTTTTTGAAAAAAATAGTGAGAGTGATGAAATAGTTAATGAAAAAGAAAAAGAGAAAAATGAAAAAAACTAAGAACAAGAAATGATAGAAATATAGATAATAAAGTCATGAAGAACATGGTTAGATCCAGGTTGATCCACGCTCAACTTCCTATCACAGATCTTCTTAAGGAATAAATAAAAAACTCTCATCCTAACTTAGTGCATGGTTTATGAATTGGCTCACACACCTATCTTAACTAAATAGTGAGAACATGAAAATAGAAGTTCTTCAGTGGTTGAGTTCTCCTCGAGAATAAAAAATTAATTACTCAATAAACTCATTCTTTCCTAGAAATATCACAATATAGAATGGTCAAGTAGAGATCATTAGATTATACAATGAAAATCAGAATTCCCAGTTGAGAAAATGAGATAATAAGGGTAAACTAATTGGTTTAAAATAGTAACAAAACATTACAATACATAAGTTCACTCTCTCACACACCTAGTGCACCTTCACACTCCGCTAAGAGGAAAGGAGTGGTGACAATCTTCATAAAGCATGGATATCCAGGAAACTTTGAGTTTCAATTCCTAAATCTAGCCTCGAAAAATATATCTCCATTTCTAGAGAATCAAGATCATAACAAATACTTACTAATTCCCTTCAAACTTACTAATTCCCCTGAAATATTCATGGTTTTGATTAATAAAGTCTTTAGACATTACCTTTAAAAAAAATTCTGGTAGTGTTTATTGATGATATTCTCATCTACTCCAACAGAAAGGAGGAAAACGAAGAACATCTAAGGCTTGTGTTGGATACATTACGAAAGGATAAGTTATACACCAAGTTCCGGAAGTGTGAATTTTGGATGCATCAAGTCACATTATTGGGACATGTGTTCTCAAATGAGAGATTTTTTTGTGGATACTTAAAAAAAAAGGTGATTGAGGAATGCCCCAGACCCACTAGTGTCATATAAATCCCTAGTTTTATTGGCTTAGAAGGTTAATATCAATGTTTTTTGAGAAATTTATCATTATTTTTAGGACCACTAACTAAGTTAACAAGTAAAGGGATAAAGTATGTCTAGATGGAATGATGTAATGAATACTTCAAGGAGCTAAAGAGAAGGCTGATCACTGCACCTATACTCAAATTACTGAGATGTGGGGAAAGTTTTGTGATATAAAATTATGATTCAAATAAAGTCATGGGTTGTTTACTCATGAAAAATTATAACGTGATAGCCTATTACTCACGATAGTTGAAGATCCATGAGCAGAACTACCCGACGCATGATATGGAGCTAGCATCTGTGATTTTTCCTTGAAAATATGGTAGCACTAACTGTATGGTGAGAAGTGTGACATATATACTGATAAAAATATCCTAAAATATATATTCACACAAAATGAGATCAAAATATTTCAAAGGATATGGATATATCTAATCAAATACTATGATTACTCTATTCACTATCATCCTAGAAAGGCGAATAAGGTAGCTGATTCTCTTAGTATAAAAGAACCCGATACTCTTTCTATGTTATAGATTAAGAAATAACCTATCTTCATGAATATGGAAAGGATGGATTTTTATATAATTACGGAAAGTAATAAATCCTACCTTTCCCAAATGTTTCCCCAACCATCTATTTGAGAGAATATTAAAGAGTCACAAAGGGATGATCTGAAGTTACAAAAAAAGATGAATGAAGTAAAGGAAGGGAAACTGCAAGAGTTCTATATCGATGATTATGGTGTGATTAGGTTTGGATAGAGGCTTTGTGTTACTTCATCACCTGGTATAAAGAAGGATCTATTGGAAAATTCACATATCTCAACATTATCTATCCATCATGGTGACACCAAGATATACCATGATCTTAGAGAAAACTTCTGTTGGGATAACATGAAGGAGATTGCAGAATATATATCAAGGTGTTTGATATGTCATAAAGTTAAACAAGAATGAAATAATTCCAAAGTGATGATGAAAACATTGCCTATACCCATGTAGGAATGGAAAATTTCACTATGGACTTTGTCACGGGTCTCCTGAAGTCATACAAAGGAAATTATACGATATGGGTTATGGTAGACCAACTCACCAAGGATACCCACTTTATTACTATTTAGGAAGATATATCACTTGAAAAACTTTATAAGATATATGTGAAGGAATTAGTGAGACTTCATGGGGTTCCACTCTCGATTTTCTTTGATCGTGACCCCAGGTTCACATCTAAATTCTGGAGAATTCTTGAACATGCTTTGAGTACTGAATTAAATTTTAACATGACCTATGACCCCCAAACTGAGGGCCAATCTGAAAGGAAAATTTAGATGCTCAAAGATATGATAAGAGACCATTCTTTATAATTAAAATGTGAATGGGATCAAAATATCCCATTGGTTTAGTTCTCATACAAAAATAGCTTCCACTCAAGTATTTAGATGGCTCCTTATGAAGCTATATATGGAAAGTGATGTAGAACTCCGACCTGGTGGGATGAAGTTGGTGAGAGAAAACTACTTGGACTAGATCTTGTACAAGAGATGGCAAAGAAGGTTCAATCCATCCAACAATATATAAAAGCTTATTATATTTGTAAAAAGAGCTATGATGACAACCGTTGAAGGGACTTGGAGTTTGAAGTTGGGGATAAAGTCTTCCTTTGAATATCACCATGGAAGAGAGTCATGCGGTTTGGAAAAAAGGGAAGCTAAACCCAAGGTACATTTTCCCATTTGAGATCCATGATTGCTTATGAGCTGTGGCCTATCATATTGTACTTAAATTGAGTATTTTTAAAGTTCATGATATGTTCCATTTATCACTCCTGACGAAGTACATACCAGATCCCCCACATGTAATAAACTCAGAGGCGGTATAGCTGGAACATGATCTCTCTTATGAGGATCATCCAGTAAAGATTCGGGATAAAATAGGAAAGGTTCAATTAAATAAGAAAATGCACATTGTCATAGTGTTGGGGAGGAACCATAAGTACTATGAAGTAACTTGGGAACTATAGGAGGCAATGAAGGAGTAGTACCCTCACCTGTTTATGTAAACTGAAATTTTGAGGGAGAAATTTTAAAAGGAGGGAAGAATGTAACAATAAAAAATTTTATCAATGGAATTTATCTCTTATTATAGTAATGAAATATAATATAAATAACATAAAATCACATAGGGACCATAATAAAATCTTTATAAATGAAGGATTAATGAAATTAGAGGTATTTTTAGAAGTTAAAAAACTAATACTGATGAAATAATAACTTGACCTTATGAATAGTAATATGAACCTTATACATAGTAAACTTGACAAATTAATTTTTTCATCACCCATGAAAATATAAATAAATCTTAGTCATATTATAATTGAAATTATGGTATAATTATATCATAGGATAAGTAATTAAATGTATTTTAAAAATTTTTAATTCAGTGTTGGAATTTTTTAAGTCATAAATATTTAACTACAATTTTAAAATTAATTTCAAAATTTAAAAGAAAATTTATTTTCAAAAAATTTATCCATAAATTAATATTTTTATGTCTTATGATTTTAAGACAATTTTATGAGGCTTTATATAATATTTCATAATGTTACAAAATCAGTTATAATTTTATAATCAATATTTTCCAAGTAAATGATAATTTTAATTAAAAATTAATTTACTCACATTTAGAAAATTATTTTCATAAAACAGAGTTAATTTTTTTAATTATACATGTAGAAAAATTATTGGGGTTATTGTTTTGGTATTTTTATGAAATACTTGAATTTTTGATGAATAGTAAAATATGATAATTTTTTATAAATGTTAAATACATGAATTTTTTTGTCATTGTTGATGTAAGGCTGATATAAGCACCTTAATCTCGAACCATACTTCATTATTTTAACATATTTAGAGATAATTATCTAACTATTCATATTCTTGTTCCAAAATAATAAACTAATGAATATAATATTGAGAGAACACCCCTCTTCTCGACTATAAATACCACCCTCACCCCCTCTTCTCCTCACACATCTCAAGCTTTTATCCTTTCACAAAATCTACCAAACACCCTTCACTAGCACCTTCCCCACTTATATGATCTCTTGGTCTCATAAAAATACCAAAACCTTTCCCTAAGTAGATTCTCAAAGAGGATAAATTCAAGAGGTAAATCCTATCTCTCTTTCTTTTAATTTCCTTTAAATTTCATTCCTTTTTCTCTTATACTCACCTTATATTATCCAAATGGAATAATAAATACAAAATATTTGATATAATGGTATTATATCATGTTAATTCAAGATCCACAAATAAACTCCTCCCCCTCTCTATTTTATTCTAAAAAATTGAAATCATCACCCGTGATGTGTCAATTTATCGACATCGTGGGCGATGCACTTTCATTTTAATATAACACCTTCAAGGATGTTAATAAAACCATTATAATGGTTGAAACAGATTATGAATTTTATTTTACAAGCCTCTTTATATTTTGAAAATAATTTATACACATAATACTAAATGATAAAACAAAATGAGTTCGTTGTGATTGAAAACCGCCAAAATTAACCTAAAATGATCATCATTAACTTGTTTCTAATGATTCATCCTCATGATATATAATAAAATTAATTATAAGATCATTTAAACTTCTATAAGATCATAAATAACATATAATAACAATTTTGGATATTAATCCTCATTTTAAATGAAATTCTATTCATGTATACAAGAAAACCAATCATGAAGACCCTGAAAATGAATGCTCTCGAATGATGAAATTAAACTATATAACTCATATAAAAGGACATAAATGAACATAATAAGACCATAATGAATCGAATTCATGGATAAAATGTTTTGGATTTGTTAATTAATTAATCTAATCTGATTATACAAGATATTAAAGTGAATAAATCATTCAAACTCAAGGTAAGGAGAATTCTCGAACCCAACTCTCTTTATTTGAGTTTTCCCTATTTCACCCCATTTTTAGTGTGGATATTTCTTATGTAATGTCCCAAAATTAAATGTAATATTTTTAAAATATATGGTATTATTTTGAGACCATACACCCAGACGACACTTGATTTCGAGGCTCGGTGGTCCCAAAATAAATGTTTTAACTTTTTCAAACAAATTAAAATGGCGCACGTTCAAGGTTTTGGAAACTTCTAAACGGGTGACTGGATTAAAAATCTGAGGGAACCCTTGCATCCAGAACAATGACAATACCAAATATGGGCCTAAACTCAACCATCACAGGTTTAGGGAAAAAGTTATATTTTGGATGTTTTAAGAAAAAAATAAAATAAACTTAAAAGGTTTATTTTATTCGAAATTGTTTCGCTGAAACGCATCAAAGAGTCAACTGATTCATTTCATAAATGAAGATATATAACGATGCTACAACACAAAGTTACAGAAACGTTGTGTCATAAATAAAACAATGTAATGTCAGTGATTCTACATAATAGGAACACTGCAATGCATTTCCCCATTTAATGGGATAATAGGAATTGGAGTTCATATTTGGATTTGGAAAATCTCTCTAAATATATAGAGGATCACCATTGATGAACAATGAATGATGATCACAAAAAAATTTGGGCACTCCCCTTATATTCAAGAGATCTCTCCCTCAATGACGGATCGAGGAATTTCATGGACAGAGCACCTTAAGCGAAAAATACTTCCTCCGATCAAACCTGTTCTCCAGGTAGGGGTTTATTCTTTGTGAATTTATTTCCTATTCATTATTTCTAAAACAAGAAGTGCATATTAAACCACCAATAGGTTGATCCATGGGTCATTTGTTCTTGTGGGATGGTTTTGATTTTTGGATAAACATCGGGAAAATAGATCAATGTTGAATCAGTGTTTTGATTTAAATCTTCGTTTAGCCACCCTTAAATTTCTTACATGGATGGATCATTGCCAACATGAAAAATGATCGATCTATCCACCTTGGGTGCTCATGTGAGCCTCTTTCTCCCCCGTTCCATGTATATCTGATCTATGTCACTGCAAAAACTCAATGATCACAACATGGTGGTAGATCACAACGACAACATGAAAATACTGCAGAAGGAGACCGTGGTGACATGGGGCCGCTAGATCTAAGGTAAAAAAGTGGAGGCGACATGAAATAGCATGTGTAGGTGGTGCACCTTAGTATAGGAGGCCGCACCCACTAGGCCACAGTGGTGCGGAGGGCGGAACACTATTGTGGGGATAAACCTATGGCAACCACCGTAGGGTGGCGATAAGGGCTGCCGATAACTACTGGTGATAGGGTTTCAACACATGTGACACCAAGCTACGATCCAATGAGGTCGTGATAGGATGCCCCATGGACAGCCCCGAGGCAGTCACATGGTGAAACCACCGTGGTGACCAGGGGCGGAAACGATGACCACCACCGCATTTGGGTGAGCTGAGATGACCTGATCATGGTGGGATGAGATGCCTCATCGAGCCAGAACTATGACTATCGGTCTAGACCCATAGCCCATTCGGTCCGTTTTGGACCCAACCAACCCCTTTTTAGTAAAATGAGAATAACTTCCAAACTGTACATCCAATTGATGAGACGTTTATGGCATTGGGACCCCCACGATGAGGCAATCCATTTGGTATACACTAAGTGGAATTTTGTTTAATTTTATATGTGACTAATGGCTTGAGGAGTAGACTCTTCCAGAATCAAGCGCGCTATGAGTGGGTTTAAGTGATCGAACTGGATCAAGATATGAGCGGGTATAAGCGATCCAGCTAGCCCAAGAGACGAGCAAGTCTATGTGATCTAGCTGGACCAAGAGACGAGTGGGTACAAGTGATCCAGTTGGCCCAAGAGATAAGAAGGTCTAAGTGATCTAGATGGCCTAATAGATGAGCGAGTCTAAGTGACCTAGTTGTCCCATGTGAAGAGTGGGTCTAGGTGATCCAGCAACCCCTAGCACTCATCAAGGATGAGTAATTCAGAAGTGCAAGGTGTTAAGCATTACGATTGTTAGTCATGCTTTCCTTCCTTTAGATTATACCTATGTGATCTGTCCATTGCTTCGTGTATACTTTTACATGTGGCATTTCTTTGTGGTTTTGCGTCTATACTATGTATTGTGTTACTCACCCCTTCAGGGGATTCACCTGCATGTGTTGTGTCTTGTGTAGAAAATTAAAGATTCGATGGAGACCTTGGTGGCCCAGGACTAGGCGGTGCATGGTGATATCAGACAGGCGATGTGTACTCCTACAGATTTCAGTAGTCACTCTACACCTACCCTTTAGGTAGGGTTTTCAGAGGATGAATTTTCAGGGACCTTGGTACTTTCTTGTTTTCCTCTTGTCTTTGTTGGAATTGTATTCTAGTCCCTTTAATTTCTGCTTGTACTATTATACTCTCTATGGTTTTCTTAGTGGCATACTCATTTTCCTTTTTAGTATTGTGGGATGGTGTTGTGATTGTGTGTGTGTAAAAGTACTCATAAAATACCTCCCACTTGCAGGTTGATGCCTTCGGTGCTACTCACCAGTCCCTGGACATTGGGAGGCAGGCTTGGGGTATTCTCAACATGGGCCCTGGGGGATGGTTCATGAAAAATTGTTATCAAAGGTTGTCAGTTCTACGTCAAAGACTGGGAGTCTATGGTTTTGTTTTGGGGAAATAATGTTGAATGTTTTGAGTTTGAAATTCAGACTCAGGGAGTCCATTGTTGGTGAAGTGGCCAACATATCCATACACTAGGACCCTAAATTCTTATTTTCAATTCGGTACATGAAAACACTGGTTGCATTCATCATATAGGAATTGAAAGTGTTCTCATGTCCTTTTTATTTAGAGTTAGCTCACCAGGTATTTTTTTTGACTGTGGTTCATCTTGATCTATTTTTGGATGCCTTCATGTGTACGAAAAACGAGGATTCTTATACGTTACTGAGGGGATGGTACACCCAATGATGAGGTGTCTGTTTAGGGATCAATGATGAAGATGGGCCCATAGGGTGGTGCACCAGTCTTCCCACCACCCACTGATTAGCAGTTCCTACCGGTGTTATTGGTAGAAGACGCACACAGGCTTAGTGCCTTACATGAGTTCCAAAGGTTGAGACCTCCCAGGTTCTTGGTTGAGACCGACCCCTAGGTGGCCGAGGATTAACTCAAGGCAGTTTCGCAAGTCTTCTGTCTAGTGAGGAGGCCTCTCGAGTAGATAGAAATCTTAGACATGATCCTTCTTCAGGGATCGATAGAAAGATGTTGGATCTTGAAAATCCAGACACACAATGAGGTAACCCTCACCTAGAGACTTTGAGTACCTCTTCAGAGATAAGTTCTTCCCAACGACTTTGCGCTCAGTTCACATATAGGAGCTACTACACCTAAAGAAGGGTGGCATGACAACGATGAAGTAGTCATTGAGATTCACCAATATTTCTTGCTACTCTATATATATGGTATGATACCCATTCATCCAGGCTTGGGATTTTGAGTAGGGACTACAATAAGAGATTAGGGCATCCATGATATCGATTAGCATATCTAATCATGATGGGGTGATAGAATAAGACCTTATTGTTGATATCTTCCTGCTGAGTAGCCGCCACCGACAGGAGTTACCAGTAGACACCAAGTGGTGGAGTTTTTTGCAGTGGGTAGCAGGCAGCCAAAACAGAGTCCCAAATGGGTCAATAATTTTAGGGGATAACCCTAGGACACAAGTTTGGTGGTACAAGGACACCGAGGTAGTGGTAGTCAGCTGAGGAGGAGGGTGTGCTACTCATGTGGTGGGTAGGGACACACAGATCTCGACTGCCTGAATCACTATGCAAATGATCAGAGGAAGGTCGAGGAACTTTTGAGGAAGAGGCATAGGGTTGAGCAGGGTAGTCCGTAGGGAGGCATATGTGGCATGGGAGAAGATAGAGTAGTAGGCGGTAAGAGGTGGTTTGAGGTGCTACCACCACCACCCCTGGATGGTCCACCATGGGATCTAGGAGTTGGTGGATAGGGGCGAAACCAACTTCATGCGATGGAGGCCCATGACCACAGAGCTCCAAAGATGATTAGAGGTATGATATGTTTCTTCTCCACCTTGTATGTAGTTATTATACACACTGGTTCCAGTCACTATTTCCTTTCCATGGATCTTTTTCAAAGCTCAGAGATTCCGGTGGAGCCATTATCTCAATACTTATGATTAGAGACTCCTACGGGAGGGGATTTGACAATTACACACTGATGTCAGAAATGTGAACTTAATATTGGAGGAAAGAGATTCAAATGGGATATCCTAGTAGCAACATCGAGGAATTATGATGTCATCCTGGGTATGGACTGGTTATCCACAGTTCATGCTCAGATCGACTATCTTAGGCGTACAGTGCGGTGTGTTTGTGAGGATGGGACCAAGTTTTCCTTCTCCGACAAGAAGGGATCTCTTGCAGTGCATGACATACTTTCTCAGAGGAGGGTGTGGCCAATATCTCACCATTTGGATATCTTTACCCCCAGTGTAGTGGACAAGAGGAGTCATCACTTTCCTGTAGTGGTGGATGAGTACGAAGTAATTTTTTCTGAGGATGTCCTGGGATTACCTTTTCACAGAGAGGTAGAATTCTTTATTGATCTATACCCCGTGATGAAACTGATATCCACACCAGTATATCATATGTATTTTACAGAGGATAATTAGTTAAGGGTATAGTTGTAGGATTTGAAGGAGAAGGTGTTCATAAGACCCAGTGTTTCACCATGGGTAGCCCTAGTTTTGTTTTCCAAGAAGAAAAATAGGAGTTTAAGGTTGTGTGTGGAATTCTAGTGCCTGAACAAGGTGACCTTGAAGAAAAAGTATCCACTTACAAGGATTGATGAGGTATTTGATAAAATAAGGGGAGTGATATGGTTCTCTAAGATAGACCTCATCCCGGGACATCATCAGCTTCATGTATGATATGAGGATGTATCGAAGATATCATTCAGATACCGGTATGGTCACTATGAGTTCTTGGTGATTCCATTTGGAATGAATAATACCCCAATAGTGTTTATGGGACTGATGAATAGGATCTTCTACCCTTACCTCAACCATTTATTCGTGGTCTTCGTTGATGACATCCTGGTGTACTCATCATCTGAGGAGGATCATGCTACACACCTATAGAATGTCCTAGATACACTCTAAGAGAACCATATTTATGGGAAGCTCTCAAAGTGTCAGTTTTGGATCCAGAAGGTACACTTTATGGGACATGTTATATCAGAGGTTGGTGTTGTAGTGGATCCAATAATGATAAAGGTAGTTCTTGCTTGGGATCCACCCAAGAGGGTGACTGAGGTGAGAAATTTATTGGGTTTTGATGGATACTACCTGAGGTTCATTCCTGACTTTTATATGGTAGCATCACCCTTATAATATTTTACATGGAAGGGATATCTCTTCATGTGGATAGGGAGGTTCAAGAAGATTTTCCATGATTTGAGTCAGATACTGACGAGTGCTCCCATATCGAGACTACCATAGGAGGACGTTGGGTATATAGTTTTCTGTGATGCATCAAGAACTGGATTGGGTGGTGTCCTAATGAAGGATTAAGTAGTGATCACCTACAGTTCATTCCAGTTGAGACAAAATTATTATAACTATGCGACCCATGACCTGGATCTAGCAGCAGTGGTCTTTGCTTTGAAGATGTGGAAACACCACTTGATGGGTGAGCGGTTTACCATCTACTCCAATCACAAAAGTCTCAGTTATATCTTATAACAGAAGGAGCTAAACTTGAGGAATAGGTGATGAATGAAGTTCCTCTAGGACTATGAATTCGAGATATTATATACTATTTGGAAAAGGAATGTGGTAGAAAATGCACTCAGCAGGAGATATGGGTAGCAGTTACGGAGTGAGGCATCAGAGAAGTTAGCCACGATGTAGATATCCTTCATGGATGATGATGGAGAAGCTTACCTTCATTCGATGACTATCACTCCCCCACTCTTACAATGAGTTAGGGAGGCAAAACTTGTGGCTGTTGACTATGAGGCCTGATGTACTCAGTTATCCTCAGGACAATCTCTTGATGGATTTTTGATAGTTGGGGATCACATCATTATTTTCAGAGGGTGCACCATTGTTCTAGTGGCTTCGCATGAGGTGGTTTTGAGGGAGTTCTACACCTCCCCTTTGGCAGTGCATTTGGTAGTGGAAAATATGTACCTGGATTTCCGATATCAGTACTGGTGGCTAGGGATAAAGAAAGTGGTGGCAGAGTTCATTTCACAGTGACTCACTTTTCAGCAAGTTAAGGCAGAGCACCAGGTTCCACCAGGCTTGACCCAACCACTTGAGGTCTCATAGTGGAAGTTGGATGTTATTTTGATGGACTTCGTGATAGTATTACCAAATAGATCTAGGGGCCACAATTATATCTAGTTGATCGTTGACTGACTCACAAATTCGGCCCACTTCCTACCCATCTAGAAGCAGGGATTGGTAGAGGTCTTGAGACGCCTCTATGTGCAGGAGATAGTTTAACTGAATGGGGTCCCATCAATGATATTCTCAGATTGAGACAAACTCTTTATGCCCCTCTTGTGAAAGGGATCGTAGGAGGCATTCAGGACTTAACTTTTCTTGAGCGCAACTTTCCACCCTCAGATAGATGGTCAGATGGAGGGGACCATCCATGTTTTAGAGGACATGCTTCATTCTTGTATCATGAACTTCAGGCATAGTTGTGAGGATCACCTACCACTGGTGGAGTTCATATACAACAAAATCTACCACTCCACTATTGGTATGGCACCATTTGAGGCGCTTTATGAGCAACCATGCAGATAACCTTTATACTGGATAGACCCTGGGGAGTTAGCACTCATGGATCTAAAGTTGGTATGAGATACCACTGAGAAAGTGCAGGTCATCCAGGAGCTAATGAGGACTGAACAGAGCAATAAAAAATATTTTTTTGATAGGAGATGGAGGACCTTTTAGTTTGATGAGGGAGACCATGTGTTCCTTCAGGTCTCACCTCAACGGGTATTGTTGAGATTTAGCTGGGCGACAAGTTGTCTCTGAGATCATCGTCCCTTTTCAGATTTCGAGAAAAGTTGGAAAGGTGGCATACTGCCTAGCTCTCCCCCACAGATACACCAGGTGTATGATGTCTTCCATGTATCACATCTGAGGAGGTATGTACACGATCCATCACACATCATTTACTGGGGAGAGTTGGACATCAACGATGGGGAAATTTTTGCAGAGTTCATGGTGGTGATTGAGGATATACATGAGAAAATCTTTCATTGAAGGTAAATTCCTATGGAGTGAATTTGATTGCAGCATGGGAATATCTAGGATAGAACTTAGGAGAGGGAGGCTCAGATCCATGCACAGTACCCCCATTTATTTGTTTATCCCCTGTTTTGGCTTATGGGGAAATAAAGCCCTAAAGGTGGGGGTAATGTAATGTCCCAAAATTACATGTAATTTTTTAAAATTATATGGGATTATTTCGAGACCATAAACTCAGAAGACACTTGATTCCAAGGCTTGGCGATCCCAAAATAAACATTTTTACTTTTTTAAGCTAATTAAAATTGTGCATGTGTGTGGTTTTGGAAACATCTAAATGGGTGTTAGGATTAAAAATCTAAGGGAATTATTGCATCCAAAATGAAGAAATTACATATGAATGGTCATAACCTCAACCAGCGTAGGTTGAGGGAAAAAATAATTTTTGGACATTTTAGGAAAAAAATAAAATAAACTTAAAACATTAATTTTATTTAAAAAATTTTCATTACAACGAAGCGATGAGCCGACTACTTAATTCCATAAATGAAGCCGCGTAATTTTGTTGAAACAAAAAGTAACAAAAATGCTATTTCATAAATGAAACAGCATAACAACAGTGACTCAACATAATAGGAATGCTACAACGCATTTCCCCATTTAATGGGACAACTGGAATTAGAGATCAAATATGGATCTGGAAAATCACATTGAATCTCTTGAGGATCACCATTGATAAACGATGAATGAAGAATGATGATTGCCAACAAATTTGAGCACTCCCCCTCCTATTTGAGAGATCTCACCCTTGATGATGGATCAATGACTTTCATAGATGGATCACCTTCATCAATGAATCCTTCCTTTGATAAAACTTGTTCTCTAGGTATGGGTTTATTCTTTGTGATTTTCCCCATTCCTTCTTTCTAAAACAACGAGTGCAGATCAAACCACCAATGGGTTGATCCATGGGTTATTTATTCTTATTGGATGGGTTTAATTTTGGTATAAACTTTGGGAAAATAGTTCTATGTTAAATATGTGTTTTGATTTAAATCTTCGTTTATCTTCCATTAAATTTGTTACATGGACAGATCAAGGTTGAAAAAAACAAGGCCTAATCCATCCACCTTGGGTGTTCATGTGAGCCTCTTCCTCCCCCATTATTTGTTCCTTTGATCTCCATTTTCATAATAATATAATGATCAAAACATGGTGGCGGATCACAATGGCAGTAGACAGATACCATGGAAGAAGGCCGCAATGACATGGGGCCGCTAGCTCGAAGGGCCATCGGTGGAGGTGGCATATAGGAGGCAGCACACAATGGCGGTACGCTGCACTATTGTCACACTACACCAGAGGAGGCCACAACAATGCATGACCACAATGCCTTTTCAGGTGGAGGAGGCCTCGGCCATCGGGCCATGACGGTGTAGAGGGTGGTGCGTCGAGGCGGTGGAGAACCCCGTAGAAACCACTACGAGGTGGCGACAAGGGATTTATGAAATTTCCATTATTAGGGATTCAATGGATATGGAACTGAGCCATGTCTCGCGGCTGGAGGGCCATGGTCCAATGAGACTGTAGAATCAGGTACCCATATCGAACTGCGGGGTGGTCACGCGACAAAACCACCAAACTGACCAGGGGAGGACGCGATGACCGCCACCTCGTTCTGGTGAGCCGACCCGGCCTACTCCCAGTAGGCTGAACTTGCGGCCAATGGTCCAAACTCGTGGACCTGTCAGTCCAGGCTAGACCCTGACCCAACCGAACCCTTTCCAATAAAATAAACATAAATTCCTAACATTATGTATGATTGACGATCCATTTGCGGAATTGGGACCCTCACAATGAGGATTTCCCTTTGTTATACAGTAAGTGGACTTTTGTGAAAGTTTAGATGCAACTAATGGATTAAGGAGTAGACTCTCCTAGAATCAATCATGCTATGAGCGGGACTAAGTGATCGAGGTGGCCCACGAGATGATTTGGAAAATGTGATCTAGCTGGCCTAAGAGATGAACATGTCTAAGTGATCTAGGTGGCCTAAGAGACAAGCATGTCTAAGTGATCCAGCTAGCCCAAGAGACAAGCGGGTCTAGGTGATCTAGCTAGCCTAAGAGATGAGAGGTTCTAAGTGATCTTTATAGCCCATGTCAAGAGTGGGTTTAGGGGATCCGGTATCCCCAAGCACTCATTAGGGATGAGTACTTCAGTAGTGCAAGGTGTTAATCATTATGACTGTTAGTATTTCATTCCTTCCTTTAGATTATACCTGTGTGATATTTCCATTTCATTCTGTGTAATTTTCCTTATGGTATTTCATTGTGGTTTGGGGTCCCTATTGGGTATTGTGTTACTCACCCATGCATGGGCTTTGCCCGCACATGTCATGTATTTTGCATATGATCAATGCTTTGATGGAGACCTTAGTGGCCCAAGACCTGGAGGTGACCAGTGAGATCAGATAGGTGAGGCATACTAATATGGATTCTAGTATTCACTATACACCTACCCTTTAGGTAGGGTTTTTAACAGACATATTTTCATGGACCTTTGTACTTTCTTGTTTTCCACTTGTCTTTGTTGGGCTTGTATTATGACCCCTTTACTTTCATCTTGTACTGTTATACTCTCTGTATTTGTATTAGTGGAATACTCATTTTCCTTTTCTATATTGTGGGATGAGGTTGTGAGTGTGTATGTGTATAGGTACTTGAAAAATTCTCCTCCACTTTCAGGTTGATTCCTTTAACACTAGTTGCCCACCCTACCCTTTGGGAGGCAGGCTTGGGGTAGTCGCAACATGGGCCCTGGGGGACGGGTATTGACACATTAAATACCATTTATTCATCATTATATTACCTTTTATGGGATATAAATGTTTTCTAATTGAGTTTATGACAAACATAATGTTTTCTAAAAGAACAATTCTTTCAAAAAAACACACCTTTTACATCTCAAGATTTTTTCTTCTTCACTAAAGGTTGATTCTTATATCAAATAAGTTATTACCTATTAGGAACCCAAGTTATGAATATAAAGTTTATGAAATTAAACCCATTTCATTCCATGGGTTATATCCAATAATGATATACGTTCTATGTGGAAATCATGATAATGTAAATGTTATGATGTGACGGGTGCACCTGAAATTATATAGCATAATGTAAATGTTATGATGTGATAGGTGTGATTGAAATTATATAGAACTCCAATGCATTGGGTAATATGATGTATTTCATGAGAAATGTTAAATATGTGTGAACATGATTCTAGATTTGTTCACAACTATGTGTGGTATTTTACCACTAAGACATGATGTTTCATTTTTATGCATTTCCACATTCCATGCCTTTTATTAATGCTTTATATCATGATTATGATCCTATTTCTATGTTATGATGATAATGATTATGATCACCCCATGTTATATTGTTTTATGTTCTTATCTATCGTCTTAATTAGATTTTATCTCACCCCTTTTTAATGTATATCCTCAGGTGGCTACTTGTATTAAGGAGAATTCAAGGGCCAATAATAAGCTACAGAAGAAGGAATTAAATAAATATTTATGTTTTATTTTTTAAATGTTATGCATGGTCCTAATTTTTCCAAGACACTAAACCTTTGTATTCTCATTGTGTAATGATTTAATGTTGTTTGTATTTAAAATGATGTAATAGTAATGTAAGAAAAAGTAGGGTCGCTATAGTGGTAGGCTCCCCTAAAATTATTGAAACTGATTTAGAAATGTATCACATTAAAATGAAGTTTTGAGGGATGGAAATAAAGGTTAAAAAGTTTTTTTCCACACCTATAATCAGTAATACAAAAAAATACAAATGATACATATGAGATACTACCAAAAAATCAAGCACATAAATATTTTGTAATTTTTTTTCATTATCTTAATTTTTACAAACAAACAAACAAATTTTCAACTTAGTATAAACAGAAGCACAATAGTAAATTCAGAAGTATAAGAAAACTTTTGAATACAAAGGAATTATGGGGGTTCTAGCCATATTTTATCATGAATCTCAATTTAAATTTTCAACTCTCTAGATTCTAGCAAGCTAAGCACCCAATTTAAGCAGACAAATTCAAAGTTAATATTAAAAATGGGAATTAATACACAATTAAATTATAATAGGATAGAATAAAATATGTTCAAAAGTGAAATTTACATCATTAAAATAGTACTCCCTTGAATGTGTATATATTTATTTATTTTTTTAGTTTACCAACATGTGTCCTCCCTTTTTTTTCTTTCTTCAAGATCCCTGGTTGATCATTTCATGTCTCTATATATGTAAATAAATTAACATTAGTCTTTAGAATTTATAGTTTAAAGTGAAGTGAAACCAAAGTGTGAGTTAGGGAGTGTTATCCAGTTAATCCAATGTGCTACTCTTATCAATGAAAAAGTAGAATGATTTGGACAAAATTATTTATTTTTCTACTGGGTGATTGATAATAGTGACATGCCTTGTGGATTAACTTCCTAGTTATTTCCTAAAATAAATAAATACAATTAAAAACAATAATTAAAAAAATAAAGTAGGAAATTAAACATGATAATATTGGGATAACCACCAAGGGGTGTTGTAGTTTGACTATCCATATATGGAAACAGTTTTGATAAACCCCAGTCTGATGGAATATGTGGATTCTTACTTAGGAACCTCTAGATATAATTCTTTCCAACTTCAAATATTTTCCATTGGTGGAGTACCACATGTATAGTTCCCTCCAAGAAATCCTCTTTGACATTGTATCCTTTATGAAAGAGTTGTGGAATGGAAAACATAATGTAGGGGAACTATTCTCCATCTCTAACTTAAGGTTGGGAGTACATAGGTTTTAATACTAGAATTATAGAATGAGATTTTTCTTTTGGTTAAACCTAATCAAGGAATAATTCATTGAAAACTACAAGTGTATCATCATCCTCTTCTAACCTTATGCCCCGCTCTAGCAACTTCTCTTCAATAGTAGAGAGTTCATAATTTTCTAACTCAGTTTCCTATTTGGTTTCTTCAAGGTTATCTAGGAAGTCATAGAATGCAGCTAATTCTTCAATATCTACACAAGTAAAATCAAAATCAAAATCAACTTAAAAAATATAAGTAATAAAACTATTTAATAGTTTATCCAAAAAATTATCAACTACCTCAATATGTTTATCTTGTTCTTCAAGAGAAATCAGTGTCCCTAAGAGTATGTCTGTGGTAGGAGTGAGGTAGCTAACCTACTCAAGCCTCTATTCAAAGAAAATTACCTCTGATGTGATTTATTTCAAGGGAAAGGAAAGGATGTATGATGATGGTTCAACCTTATGAATCATTAAAAAGTCATTATACAGGTCACTGAAACAAAAATTAACATATTAAATATTATGAATAAAAAAATCAATTAAATTTTTTCCATATTCCACTAGTTTGAATCTCATATATACTTCCAACTCTTGAAAACATCATCATTATGTGGGTCTTTTATCTATAGCCTTGAATCAAGGTGTATTTTAATTTCAAAAGTGGGAAACTTAAGTAATTCTATATAAAACTTATGGAAAAGGTGATAAAACTCTTTATGTTCCTTAACTAAGGCTTCCAAAAGTTGTGGTCTTAGCTCCTCGTTAAAATATTCAATAAGTTCTTCAAAATCATCTTGATGTAAAATGTTAAACCTTTCTTCAATTATATAATTAATAAATATAACACATTACTCTGAGGATCTGGGTGTTCTCATTTCTATTTTTAGTTTTTTTATTTTTTTAGTTTTCTTTCAAAAATAAAATGGAAAAAAGCACCAAGGAAAATTTTACCTCCTCGATAACGATACCAAACTGTAATGTCATCCTTGATTTGAGTATGGAAAAAATTAATTTAAAAACCCTAGGTATAACATGATGGATAACCTTGGGGTCACTCTTAAGAAAGTAGTGTTGAATTCCCTAGTGGTCTTTCCATAAATATTTTAGTGTTTTTTAAAAATATTTTGAAATTAGGAAATGGAAACAACATGAAACAATATTGAAAAACACTGTAAGAGTGATGGAGTAGTGATTGAATAAGATACATAGGAAAAAGAATAACATGATGAGAAAGAAAATAGAGAAAGAAAAATAAAAAATTTAGTAAGAATATGGCTAGATATAGGTTGATCCATGATCAAATCCCTATAAGTGATCTTATTATGAAACAAATAAACAAATATCATACTCACTCAATGCATGATAGATGACTCTGATCACACACTTCTCTCAACTAAACAATGATCACATGAAAATAGAAGTTTTACAGTGGTTGAGTGCTGCTCTAAAAAAAATGAATTACTCAACATAGTCATTTTGGCCAGGAAATATCACAATCCACTATGGTCAAGCAAAGATCATCATATTACACAACCAAAATTAGAATTACTAATTAATAAAATGAGAAAGGGAAAAATAATTGAGGAAAAAGCGTAAAAAACTACTCCAATGTGTAAGTTCACTCTCTCACACCCCCATATCACATTCACAATCATCTAAGTGGAAATAAGGAGTGATGACAATCATCATGAAGTGTGGATCTCTGTGCAGCATTGAGTTACAATTCATAAATCTATCCCCATGAATTAGCTCTCCATTTATAGATAATGAATATCAAAATACTAACATATGAAGAACTAATAGGAGAACATTTATTTAAAAAATTAAAGAAACAACATGATTATATTTACAAAGATATAAAAAAAATAATGTAGTAAAACAAAGCGAAGATGAAGATAAAGGTAGGCTCCCATCGCTAGGAATCCAATTGATTCCTATGTCTGGGGAATCCTAAACAAAAATGAGGATATATCCTCTTATTCAAAAACTGAAAATAATGATAAAACTGAATAAAGGAATCATAATTCCATGTGACATGCCTCCATATTCTCATAACTATTTTTAGTGGAACTCTAGTGAAAATAGTTAATCCATTGTAATGAATTGTGTATCCCCTTGAATTTTTCCATGATCACCTTCTCTCAGAATCAACTTCTATGATCACAACCCCATGATCATTGATTTTTTATCACTACTCGATTCTTCCACAAACATAAAAAATGATCAGCAATAGTGACCAACTCCGCTTTAATTTTTTTTTCTTATTTTTAAAGGTTGGACAATGGGATATAAGATTATTATTAAATATATGTAAATATACATTACTTAGTTATATTATATTGTTATTATTATTAAATATATATTTTATTTTTTTATATATTTATATACTTATTAATATTAATATAATATTTATTATTTATTAAAAATTATAAAAGTATAATAAATATTTACAAGTATATATATATATATTTAATATAAATAAAAAATATTTTATTATTATTATTATTTATTTTATAATTTTTATTATATATGTTATATAAATCACATTTATTTATATATTTTTATTTTATTTTTTATTATATATTTTTTAATCTCTTTTTTTTTCTTATCTTTGTTGCTAGGATTCTCTTCGTAGGGGGGATCATCTTGGGTGGAATCCTCCTATCACAATGTACATAGAGAGGGATCATCGGTGGAGCTTAGTATTCAAAAGAGGGGACTCATCCCATAGTAGTCCTTAGGTGGTTCAACCCTCAACAGATGGCGGATGGTGGGGATCTCATTAGGTGGTTGCCTGATCGAGAACATATAGTGTATTAGGTGTTTGTTCATCTACAATGGGATTTAGAATTTCTAAAATCTAGGTATTAAAACAGTGGCATGAAAACATTGAGATTATTTAGATCTGGTGAGGAGGTGGCATGATTCGGCTCATTTGCATTAGTGGTGGGTCAGATTTCTCAAAATCCCAGTGCTGGTCAACTTCAGATACATCTATAGTGTTCTAGTTCTTAGTTTTTAGATTTGGAAAATTAGTATTTTTGGATTCTTATTTCTTGATATTCAATAATGGATGAAAAATCGGCTGAGTGGAAAGAAGGTTCTGGTGGGGAAGGAGCTGATTCAGCCTTTATTTTTGGGATGGATTTTAATTTTCTTATATGGAAGCTTCAGTCTCTTCTTCTACTGTGATAATGGATCTTTATAAAGGGTGTGTTGACTGATATGTATTGATATCTACTGATGGACTGTGTACTATTGATGGTGGTAGTTCGGTGGCAATAGGGGAGATGAATGTTGGTTGGGTTGGTAGTGATTGAGGGTAATGGTACCCATGGATGTGGAGGAGGCTTCTATCGGTGGAGGCTGATGGTGGCTCAGTTTAATGGTAGTAAGGGAATAAATGATAAGATGATGGTGGAAATAGATAGAATGGATAATAATGGTAAAAGTGTGTGGATGTCTAGTGGTAGCAGGCATCCATGGAAGGATGCAGAATGGTAGGAGGGATGATAATAGATGGAAATATGGTGGTAGTATCACCTTGGCGGTAGTAGGGGGTGGTGGTGGCAGGGTTAAGGTGATGGAGGTGGAACGATACTCTGTTCTTGGTGGTAGCATAGTGCTACCATTGGGGTGAATGACATAATACTGTAAACAAAAATAAAAAATCATCATAATAAGAAAAATATCACAGAATGAATTAAAAAATTTACAAATGTTAAAATTATTAAAAACATAGTTTCAACATTTTAAATACAATAAATTCATAAAAATTAATTTATTGAAACCATAATAAAAATAATAATTAAAATAAAATCAATATTCTTAATTTAATTAATTAATTAATTAATTAAAGATAAAAAATTATCAAAGAATTAAATAATAATTAATTATTACAAAATATTAAAGTATTCAAAGAAAATAATTAAAAAAATGATAAACTTAATATAATTATTTAAAATACAAAAACCATAAACTAAAATGAGATAAAAATTAAATTCATAAAACAAAAAATATATAAAATAATTAAAAGAATTTATAAAATCAACAACAATTAAGAAAATGATAATTCAAATAGTCATTATTGATTAATACAAAGAATAAAAAAATGATAAATTAAATGATGAAATAAACATTATTAATATTAAAGCCATTAATTTTTTAATTCAATTATAATTTGACTATTAAATAATAAATAATCATTAATTAATTATTTTAGACATTAAATATACAATTAATCCCCCAAAAATATGTGAACAAATGAATGAAATAAACACCACATCAGTACCGCATCTCACTAGGCATAAACTTTTCATCATCTGCTTTTAAAAGTTTGCACATACTTCCTCATCATTTTTAGAAGAAATGATGTCATATACATAGAAAATAGCAACTAGAGATAACTATTTTCTATATTTAATATAGAGGTCATTGTCTACTCTTCCTTTTCTAAATGTGAAATTCTTTAAACAGGTGTCCAAATTATAATACTAAGATCTTGGGGCTTGTTTCTGCCCATATAAATACTTCATTAACCTAAAAACATAATAAAAATATTATACAATCAAGGAACCATAATATTCCCTATCACTTTGTTATAATATTGGTATCCTATTCCATTTGGCTGATAACCCCAAAAGATCCCATCAATACCTTTCTTCTCAAACTTCCAAATTTTTTCCTTTAACTTTGATCACACAAGGGATTCCCAACACCATTAAATAATTCAAACTAATATAATTCTTGTAAGACATATCATATGGTGATACATCAAAATTTATCCTTTTAAGAACCAATTTTGTGTATGATTCACTGATCCAATGTATTTTCTACAATAATATAGAGAGGTATCATTCTCTACCAACACATTTCGAGCCATCCCCCAAAAAACTCTATTCATCCATTCAACCAAAACATTTTTTTTTCGTTTGTATGGTTTATTATTTCATTGTGAATACCATGAATATAGAGATAATAATAAAATCTTACACTTATATATTTATCACAAATACTTATCTGGATCTTCTTTAAGTAGAAACCACACTTCTTCTCTGCACTAATTTTGAAACTTTTAAACATATTTAGGGACTCTGATTTATATTTAATAAAAATAATACATGTAATCAAAGTAAAGTCTTCAATAAAGAAAATAAAATACTTATATCCATTTGTTGATTAATTTCTCATTGGTCCACAAATTTTCTAATGGATAATCTCCATAGGATGAATTTATTGAATATATCCCTTATTATATATATAATTGACAATATTTCCCTTTTTAATGTTGATCATATCCAACTATTCTATCTTTTAAGAATAGGAACGTCACAAAAATTATTTCCCCAAGTGAGATTACTCATGTTCATTTGTGCTAGATAACCTAGCCATTTATTCCATAATTGACTTTCTTCATTTTTTTAAACATTATATTTTATGGAATTTCTATTTTTAAATGTAACATCTTCAATAGCTTATGTTTCACACAACACCAAGTTTAAAACCACAATATACTAAAAAACATTAACATGAATGTTGTAATACTAATGTGATCATTAGGAGTACTAATTCAACCAATAGAATAATAATCTCACCCATTAAAGTATAAATAAAATTTAGGTATCCTATGAATGAATATTTTTTTTCTTATAATTATAAGATAATTTTATGAGACCAAATTAATTTTTTAAAGTGGCAAAAAATCAGTTATAATATTAAAATCAGATTTTTTCGAATAAATGATGATTTTATTTAAAAATTAAATTTCTTATATTTAGAAAATTATTTTTAATAAAATGGATTCCATTTTTTGAATATACATGTCAAAAAATGGATAGGTTGATTTTTTGGGTTTTTTCTAAAATAGTTGATTTTTTAGGAATAGTGAAATATGGTAATTTATGGTAGTTAACATTATAAGTAAAAAAATAAATTATTTAGTCATTGATGATGTATAAATGATGCAGGCACCCATTGGTTCTAATTCACATGTTCTAGTTACATTATTTTGTCACAATAATCAATACTATTCATAGTCTTGAGCCAAAATAATAAAATAATGAATAAAATAATTAAAAAAGCCCTCTCTTCCACTGTAAATACCACCCCTCAACTCCCCTTATCCTCAAATATTTTAAGCATTGAATATTCCTTATATTCTAACCAATTCTTCTCCTAAACTTTTCCCCCACATTATGGTCTTTTTTGTAACGACCCGAACTTTTTAATTATATTTTTTTCCTAATTTTGTGGGTATAATTAAAATGTGACCGTTGTGTTTCGACTGTTATATGACCTTTGGTCAATATGAACGTGGGAAACTATAATCTTAACATTTTTTATATAAATACAGTTATCTTGGTTAATTAATACAGAAAGAAGATTGAATGGCCTCATCCAGTAGGCTCGAGCCATATGAAGCCCATCTGTCGGAGCTTGGGAAGGAGGTAGCATCGCTGGGCTTTTCTCTGGACCAAACCCAAGATGAAATTCAATGTATGAATCTTGAACGGAATAGCCTAAGGGAGAAGTTCAAGCTGATAGATATCACCACTCCTGCAATGTTGTCTGATCCACCCCAAGATTCTATCACCATAGCACACCTTACACTTAGGTCCTATGATGGTGTTATATGGGGCTATGTAATGAGACCTTAGTTACATTGTGTAATCCTTTTATATAAATAAAATTGTTATTTCTTCTTATGTCAAAGTTTGTGAATTTCAAATATATGGATAAATATAGGATATGTATTATTGATGAATTTATAAAAAATGTTATTTTAAAACATTATTGTATTCATTAAATAATTAATAATGTGAAATGATTTTCAAAAAATAGTATTCTACAGTTATGATCAGTGAGAAATTTAGAGTCTAATAAGATCAACTTGGTTTTTAGTGAATAGTAAAGTAGGAATAGTAACATACCCATATTAATAGTAATTTTTAGTAATTTGACCAAAAAAATAGAAACTTTACCCATGAAAGTATAAATATATTTTAGACATTTTAAAAGTGAAAAAACAATCATAGTTTAAGTTTTGGTATTTTTGTATGCCATAAATATTTTATTTAAAATTTTATAATACATTTAATAATTTAAAATGGAAAATTATCTTCATAAAATTTAATCATAAATTTTTACTTTATTGTCTTATAGTTATATGATAATTTTAGGGGACCTTGATTACTTTTTTAAGGTATTACAAAATGAGTTATAGTTTTAAAGTTGTATTTTAGGAATAAATAATGATTTCATTTAAAAATTAAATTAAAAATATTTTGAAAATTATTTTCCTAAAATGGACTTCACTTTTGAATTCAGAGCATCGATATTAGGTTAGGGTGGATTTTGGGGTTTTTTCTGAAACATTTGAATTTTTAGTGAATAGTAAAAATGCAGTTTTGAGTTTCGGGTGTTTAATGACATCATTAATGATGTAATAATGATGTAAGATTTTTTGGTTGACTTATGAATATTAATATATGCAATGAGGTGTCCCAAGTGTCCAATACCATGGTAAAATACCATGGTCAAGCCTATGATTTTGCAAATACCACCGATGAGGTGTCCCTTGGAAATTAATAATTTATTCACACACTTTCCCTATAAATACCAAGCCATTTACCTCATTATTTTCATTTAAAAATCATAATAAACTAATTTATGGTCTCCTTACCTCTCAAGGAGTCCTCCCAAGGTTCCCTCAAGCCTCCCAAGGTCCCGATCTTCAAGCTTTCTAAGTTACTCTTCAAGGTAAGGGATCCTTTCACCCTCCTCTTTTAAGTCATGAATTCCTTTATGTTGTGTCTTCTAGTTTCCATCTATTTATGTTGAGAGTATGCTCTTATATGTTCTCATTGATGTCTATTTCATGTATAATTGTTTATAGACACTTTTTCTCTCTCATTAATTTGTTTTCTAAATTTTTAAGTGACGCCGTTAGGCTGCTGAATTTCTCGTAAAAGAAATCGCATCTTCTCTTTCCTTGAAGTTTTGTTTTCTTGTGGCATGTCATTCAAATATCCATAACATGTTCTTATATCCATTTTATTATGTATTTATATTGTAATATGAGTTATGTATGAGTGTTTTACCCTTGTACCCTATCTTTTTATTATTTTCTAAAACCATGTTATATAGCTGTTATGCTGCAGAAATTTCATCTCAAAATTTATTTCTGATTCTATCAATAAATTATCTTATTTATTTATGTGAATAACCAAAAACAATTAGTTTATATGTGTGTTCATAAATATATAAAAAGGATATATTTTATTCTGGAATGGACATACATATAAGCCTCACTCACTTTCCATGGGTTATAAATGATATAAGGATCTTATTTTTAAGAACTTTTTAAACGTCATGATTTTGAAATGAAATACATTTCTTTTATTATCTATGGGTTATTTATGAAATGTTTGATTATGATATATGTGTCTCACATGAAATTAAAGATATATTAAGGGTGTTCCCTGATATCTCTCCAATGCATTGGGTAAAGAATTAATCTCTATAGATGACAAGTTTCACGATACCTTAGTGAATAACCTTGGTAACTTTTATGACACCTCAGGGATAAACCTTGGTGATATGTTCATGAATCTATAAATGAAATGTTTTAGACACATATTCAAGTTATGTTACACGTTATTTTCATTATTATATTCCTATACTTTCATTTCTCATGTCTTTATGTTGTTGTTGTTAAACAAGTAAACTGATTCCCTTATTTACCCTTACTGGGAATTCTGCTCACCCTTTCCTTTGATGTATGTCTCTAGGATATGAGATGTAGTAGTTTTACATAGGATAAACCTATTATGAAGCCCTACAAGTGGTTTAGAAGAATTTTTTATGTTGTTTTCATGTATTAAGTTCCTAATTTCCAAGACACTAGACTTTAAAGATCCTCTAGTTGTAAAATGTAATGAAAAGTTATGTAATAAAAGGAGGGATGCCATAGTTAGTATCAATGGATAGTTTAGTTATTTATGGAAATTAGGCTATGAAATATTTAGGAACAATCCTATATAAAATTTTAAATATAGGAAAACTTCCTGGTATTTTGGTGAATATTGAGTAAGTGGTTTATCAAACAAATACATCCCTGTCTGGATATGAGCAGGTAGAGGCGACTCTGACATAGATGTACATAGGGGTAAAACCCGAAAACACCGCTTTGATCTAGACTCTAATGGGAACTGGTGCATGAAAACGAGCCTTTCTTCACTCTTGGTTATGACACTCCTAGGGGATATGTTTGGTTAATCACAAGATTTTAATAAATCATCATGAAGGAATTATAGATAAATGTAATTATTTAAGCATGAAGTTTTAAGACATAAAATCATTTATAGTTAAAAGATTCGTAAATGAAATAAGTTTCTCACTAAGGATTTATTCTTTTAGAAAATGGAGGGAAATAGGAGGAACCATGCAAATGGTGACCGCAATGGACCATGCACCGACGACCCTCCGATGGAAGCTGGAATAGAAACATTCATGTGAATGATGAACCAACTTACTCAAGTTATGTGAAATAAATTGAATAAAGATGAGAGACTGATCTCACCGTGAAGGGAACAACATTTTGTTGAGTCTTTTATGCATCAATGACCACCAACCTTTAGTGGATCGATTTACCCATTGATTGCTTAGTAGTGGATCAGCTCCATCGAAAAGATATTTTCTGTGCTCCACTGTTCAGAGCAAGAGAAGGTCACCCTGGCTGTCTATCGCTTAGAAGGAGAAGCTGATCAGTGGTGGGAGCTGATTAAAAACCCAAGGTAAAGATTGAAGGTTGAAGCTATGGAGTGGTAAGATTTCAGAGGGATTTTCTTTAGTAAGTATTTCCCTCGATCCATGAGAACAAGAATGGAGAAGAAGTTTCTCAAGCTGAAGAAGAAGGAGAACAAATCTGTTAGAAGATATGAGATAAACTTCACCCGACTTTCATGATATACCTCTAGCCTTTTCATGGATCCAAATGGTAAGGTTAAAAGATTCTTCGGTGGACTAAGACCTAATTTGCGGAAGAATCTAGCCAACTGAGATTATGACAGCTATGAAGAGATTGTGCGAAGTGCGATGAAAGACAAACTGAAGTTTTATGAGACACAGTGGTCTCATAAATCAAACGACAAAAAGAGATCGATGGAGCCTAGCTTAGGGAGGACCTTTGATCAAGGAAGAGGAGGCAAGCAAGTGTAATGTACAATGTGTAATAAATGCGGGAAGAAGAATTTGGGGAACTGTCTGCTCAGGAGAAGGAAATGCTACAAGTGTGGAAGAGGTGGCTATATTGTGAGGAATTGTCGTAGTGAGGTGAAACCTCAACTTCCAGACACTAAATACAAGGGGAATATAGTGCAGGCCCTACTTGATGTCCAATGATTTAAGTGTTGACAACTTGGGAAATTTTCCAATCACTGTAAAAATCTGATGGTAGTGGAGGGGAACCACCATCAGCCTAAGCAAAGGCCAAGGGAGAAAGGTCGTGCTTTTACTATCACAACATCTGAATTTGAAGCTCTAAATGATGTGATAGTATGTACTCTTGTTGTTCTCTCAATGCCAACAAGTACTTTGTTTGATTCTAGTTCTACGTATTCTTTTATTTCCTCCATGTTTTCAAATAATTTAGAATCAACCCCTAACTTGCTAAAAGTAGAGTTACAGTCAAGACTAATAGTGGGATTATCCAAGAATCATTAGTGTTTAAAAAATCCAGTATTTACTTTGGTGAGCACAATCTTTTCACAAATCTAGTAGTCATTCCCATGCTGGAATTTGACATTATACTAGAGGTAGAATATATGTCAAAGTATAATGCTAAGATCAAATACAAAAGTATGGAAATATCAGTAGTCTTGAATGGAAAACCTACATTTATCTTCCAAGGAGAGATATCTCAACCTGATCTTTGTCTATTAGAAACTCCTATATCCTTGTTTATGGAGTTGATTTGTGAAGAAGAAGAAGGAAATGAGAGTTTGATAATAGAAAATATAACCATCGTCCAGGAATACATAAACGTATTTCATGAGGAGTTTCCTGGACCTCCCCCAGAAAGAGAGGTAGAGTTATCCATTGAACTCATACCTGGATCTCATACAATATCAAAGACCCCATATAGGATGGAAAATGTGGAGTTGGAGGAATTAAAGAAATAAATCCAAGATCTTTTGGAGAAGGGGTTTATCTGACCGAGTGTGTCTCCTTGGGGAGCACCTGTTCTCTTTGTGATGAAGAAGGATGGATCGATGCATCTATGCATTGATTATAGAAAATTGAATGTAATCACAGTAAAGAACAAATACCCTCTTCCAAGAATTGATGAATTATTTGACCAACTTCGTGGGACTCAATTATTCTCTAGGATTGATCTTCGATCTGGTTATTATTAATTGAGGGTGAAGAAAGAAGATATTCTAAAAAATGCCTTCCGATCAAGATATGGGCATTATGATTTTGTTGTTATTCCTTTTGGACTGACTAATACACCTGATATTTTTATGGATTTGATAAATAGAGTATTTAAAGACTACCTTGATAACTTTGTGGTAGTTTGTAATAATGATATTCTGATATATTCCAAATGTCGTGAGGAGCATGAAGATTATATAAGGGTTATTTTTCAAACTCTATGGAAGGAGAGACTTTTTGGAAAGTTTAGTAAATGTGAATTCTGGTTACAACAAGTTTCTTTCTTTGGAGACATTGTTACCAATGAGGGAATCACAGTTGAACCTGCAAAGACAAAAGTTGTAGAGGAGTGTACCCATCCCACAACAATAACTAATATTCATAGTTTCTTTGGATTATAGGGATATTATAGGAGGTTTGTGAAAAAATTTTCATGACCTTATAATCCATTAACCAAGTTAACTCGAAAAAAGGTCAAGTTCATTTGGACAAAGGATTGTGAGGAAAGTTTCCAAGAGCAGAAGAGGAGATTGGTTAATACACCTGTGTTAACTCTGCCCTCAAGTGGAGAAGTATTATTTATTTTTAGCGATGCATATCTAAAAGGTCTTGGGTGCGTCCTCATGAAAAATGACAAGGTCATTGCTTATGCATCTCGACAGTTGAAGACTCAAGAGTAGAACTATCCTACGCATGAACTGGAGCTGGCTGTGGTCGTTTTTGCTCTGAAGATATGGAGGCACTATCTTTATGGGGAGAAATGTGATATATACATAGACCATAAATGTTTGAAGTATATTTTCACACAAAAGGAAATGAACATGAGATAATAGAGATGGTTGGAACTCCTTAAAGACTATGATTGTTCAATTCATTATCATCCTAGAAGAGCAAACAAAGTCACTGATGCATTAAGCAATAAATACCCAGTTGTTATTTCCATGATGAGGATTCAAAAAGATCCTTTGATCAATGACCTAGTAAAGCTGGACATGGGAATTATAAGATAAGGGACATCATCAACCCCAACCCAATTGATTTCTCAATTTTCATTACTATAGAAGATCAAAAAAGCTCAGAAAGAAGATCCTTTTTTACAGAAGAAGTTTGAGGCTATGAAGGATGGAAAGTTTCCTGAGTTCAATACTGATCAAGAAGGTGTACTGAAATTTCATACAAGGATATGTGTTATATATATTCTGGAAATAAAGGAGCTGATGGATGAAGCTCATAGCTATACTTTCTCTATACAACCTGTAAGCACAATAATGTACAAGGACCTTCGTGATCATTATTGGTGGGATAATATGAAAAGGGAGATTGTTGACTACACTTCAAGGTGCCTGGTATGTCAGCATGTGAAGGCAAAGCAACAAATTCCAAAGGGGGTATTGCAACCACTACCCATACTAACATGGAAGTGGGACAATATCACTATGGACTTTGTCACTGGTCTCCCGAGAACGTGCAAAAGAAACAATGCGATATGGGTTATTATGGACCATCTCACCAAGACTGCCCTTTTTATGTCTATTCAGGAATATTTATCTCTTGATTAACTTTCCAGGATTTACATGAAGGAAGTGGTAAGTCTTCATGGAGTTCCACTTTCTATCATATCTGATCATGATCCAAGGTTCACATCAAAATTTTGGAGAAGTCTTCAACATGCTTTGAGCACTGAATTGAATTTCAGTATGACCTATCACCCCCAAACTAATGGCCAATATGAAAAGACTATTCAAACACTTGATTACATGTTGAGAACGTGCTCAATGGAATTTAAGGGTGGATGGGATCAACATATCTATTTAGTTGAGTTATCTTACAACAACATCTTCGACTCGAGCATTCAAATGGTACCCTATGAAGCTCTATATGGGAAGTGATGTAGAACTCCTACTTGTTGGGATGAAGATGGTGAGAGAAGGCTTCTTGGGCCTGATCTTGTGCAAGAGATGATAGAAAAGGTCCATGCCATCCAACAACACATTAAGGCTGCTTAGATTCGGCAAAAGAGCTATGCCGACAACTATCGAAGGGACTTGGAGTTTGATGTTGGTGACAAAGTCTTTATTTGTATTTCACCATGGAAGAGAGTCATGAGGTTTGGGAAGAAAGGGAAGCTCAACCATAGGTACATTGGCCCTTTTGAAATCCTTGATCATGTGGGAGCAGTGTCCTATCGGCTTGCACTTCTTCCAAATCTAGCCCAATTTCATGATGTCTTCCACGTATCCCTCTTGAGAAAGTACATACCTGACCCTTAACATGTACAAAATCCAGAGGTGGTACAACTAGAACATGATCTATCTTATGAGGAGTAGCCAGTAGAGATCTTGGATCATAGAGACAAGGTTATACGTAACAAGACTACCCACCTTGTTAAGATGTTATGGAGGAACCACAAATATGAAGAAGCCACATGGGAACCGGAGAATTCTATGAGAAAAAAGTACCCACACCTTTTCCCATCAAAGGGTATGAGATAAAATTTAGGGGACAAATTTTCTTAAGGTGGGAAGAATTTAACGACCCAAACTTTTTAATTATATTTTTCCCTAATTTTGTGGGTATAATTAAAATGTGACCGTTGTGTTTCAATTGTTATATGATCGTTGGTCAATATGACCATTGGAAACTATAATCTTAATTTTTTGTTTTTATAAATATGGTTATCTTGGTTAATTAATACAAAAAGAAGATAGAATGGCCTCATCCAGTAGAATCGACCCATATAAAGCCCATTTGTCGGAGCTTGGGAAGATGGTAGCATCACTAGGCTTTGCTCTGGACCAAGCCCAAACCAAACTTCAACATATGAATCTTGAACAGAATTTCTTAAGGGAGAAGTTCAAGATGATAGAAATCACCACTCAGGAAATGTTGTCTGAGCCACCCCAAGATTCTATCACCATAGCACACCTTACACTTAGGTCCTATGTTGGTGTTATAAGGGGCTATGTAACGAGACATTATCTGCTTTGTGTAATCCTTTTATATAAATAAAATTGTTATTTCTTCTTATGGAAAAGAATGTGAATTTCAAATATACGGATAAATATAGGATGTGTATTATTGATGAATTTAGAAAAAAGGCTATTTTAAAACATTTTTGTATTCATTAAATAATTAATAATGTGAAATGATTTTCAAAAAATGGTTTTTACAGTTCTAATCAGTGATAAATTTAGAGTCTAATAGGATCAACTTGGTTTTTAGTGAATAGTAAAGTAGAAATATTAACATACCCATATGAATAGTAATGAATAGTAATTTGACAAAAAAAATAGAAACTTCACCCATGAATGTAAAAATACATTTTAGACATCTTAAAAGTGAAAAAAACAATCATAGTTTAAGTTTTGGTATTTTTGTATGACATAAATATTTTATTTTAAATTTTATAATTAATTTAATAATTTAAAATGGAAATGTATCTTCCAAAAATTTAATCATAAATTGTTACTTTATTTTCTTATGGTTATACGATAATTTTATGCGACCTTGATTACTTTTTTAAGGTGTTACAAAATGAGTTATAGTTTTAAAGTTGTATTTTTAGAATAAATAATGATTTTATTTAAAAATTAAATTAAAAATATTTAGAAAATTATTTTCATAAAATGGACATCAATTTTGAATTCTGAGCATTGATATTAGGTTATGGTGAATTTTTGGGTTTTTTTTGAAACAGTTTAATTTTCAGTGAATAGTAAAAAAGCAGTTTTGAGTTTCGGGTGTTTAATGACATCATTAATGATGTAATAATGATGTAAGATTTCTGGTAGAATTATTAATAGTGATATATTCTATGAGGTGTCCCAAGTGGCCAATAACATGGGAAAATACCATGGGTAAGCCCATGGTTTTGTAAATACCACTGATGAGGTATCCCATGGAAATTAATAATTTTGTTCACTCACTTTCCCTATAAATACCAAGCCATTTACATCATTATTTTCATTAAAATATCATCCTAAACAAATTTATGGTCTCCTTAACTCCCAAGGAGTCCTCCCAAGGTTCCCTCAAGCCTCCCAAGGTCCCGAACTTCATGATTTCGAAGTTACTCTTTAAGGTAAGTGATACTTTCACCCTCCGCTTTTAAGTCATTAATTCCTTTATCTTGTGTCTTCTAGTTTCCATATCTTTATGTTGAAAGTATGCTCTTATATGTTCTCATTACTGTGCATTTCATTTCTAATTGTAGAGAGAGATTTTTTTTCTCTCATCAATTTGTTTTCTGAATTTTTAAGTGACGCCGTTAGGCTTCCAAATTTCTCGTAAAAGAAATCACATCTTCTCTTTCCTTTCAAGTTTCCTTTTCTTATGGTATGTCATTCAAATATCCATACCATGTTCTTATCTCCATGTTATTATGTATTTATATTGTAATATTATTTATTTATGAGTGGTTTACCCTTGTATCCTCTCTTTTTATTATTTTCTAAAACCATGTTATATAGCCGTTATGCTGTAGAAATTTCATCTCAAAATTTATATCTATTTCTCTCAAGAAATTATCTTGTTTATTTATGTGAATACCCAGACCTATTTCATTTTTATGGGTGTTCATAAATATATAAAAAGGATATATTTTATTCTGTAATGGACATACATATAACCCTCACTCCCTTTCCATGGGTTATAAATGATATAATGATCTTATTTTTTAGAACTTTTAAAACGTCACTATTTTGAAATGAAATCCATTTATTTTATTCTATATGGGTTATTTATGAAATTTTTGATTATGATCTATGTGGATCACATGAAATTAAATACATATTAAGGGTGTGCCCTGATAGCGCTCTGATACATTGGGTAAATAATTAATCTCTAGAGATGAAAAGTTTCACGATACCTTGGTGAATAACCTTAGAAATATTTATGAAACATTAGGGATAAACCTAGGTGATATTTTCCTGAATTTCTAAATGAAATTTTGTAGCCACATATTCAAGTTATGTTCCATGTTCTTTTCATTATGATATTCCTATACTTCCATTGCTCATGTCTTTATGTTTTTATTGTTAAACAAGTAAATTGATTCCCTTATTTACCTTTACCGGGCCTTCTGCTCACCCTTTCCTTTGATGTATGTCTCCAGGATATGAGATACAGTAGTTTTACGTAGAATGAACCTATTATGAAGACCTAAAAGTGGTTTAGAAAATTTTTTTATGTTGTTTTCATGTATTAAGTTTTTGATTTCCAGGACACTAGACTTTAAATACCCTCTGGTTGTAAAATTTAATGAAAAGTTATGTAATAAAAAGGCGGGATGCCATATTTTTGGCCTCACCAAAAGAAAATTTCCAAGTCCCTTAAGAAGGCTCTCAAGGAGATGACACTCAAGGGGTAAAATTTCCCTATCTCTCTTTTAATTTCTTTTCTTTTATTTTCCTTCCCTAAACTCCCCTATACAAAGTAAGATGATTACTCGAGTGTCATATATATACTAGAATATTATTATGTTAATGGTATATCCACCATCAATTATATTATCTTCCAATTTTTTTTTCTAAAAACGAAAACATCATTCGTGAGGTGTCGATTCACCACCTTCATAGTTGATGATTTTTTTTGTTTTCGAATACCACATTCAAGAATGCTCATGAAACCATTATAATAGTTAAAAAATTTGGAAAATGTATATTAAAACTTATTTAGTGTTCTAGAACCAGTATATAACAATAATAATAATTAATGAAACAAAACAAGTGTATTATGATTGAAAGAACTCCAAAATAATCTAAATGTTTATCATTAACGTTCTATCTTAGGAAACATCTGAATATATGGAAAGAAAATTAAATATAAGACCATTTATTCTTCTGTAAGTTCATTAATAACATATAATTTAAATTATGTACAATTATTACCATCTTAAATGATCTTTCATACATGTATACAAGTGAACCAATCATGAAAACCATGGAAACAAATACTCCTAAACGATGATATTGTATCTTATAACTCATCAAAAAGGAAAAAACTTAACATAATAAAATAATAATAAATTAAATAAATGTTTATGTGGTTTTGAATTAAATTATTAATGAATCTAATTTCATCATCCATGACATTAATTGTAAGTGCATAACACTTTCCGACATAAGGTAAGGGCTTATCCCAGAACCTCTATTTTTTCCTTCAGGTAATAGTTTCTCTCTATTTACCCCAATGTAATTCTTAATTATTATTATTTAATATTCATAAATCCTATGTATATGGTCCAATAATATGTACCTAGAACAATTATTACTTATTTTATGGGTAAATTCATGTTTTATATAGTTCCCTTTTCAATTCCTCCCGACAAGAAAACCCGATTAAAGGGAACTTCCCAATTTCATACCCATTTTCAAGTATTATCTATAATATGTTTTAAGATACCATTATTTTTATTAAATCACTCATTTAATCATGAAAAACTATATTAGTTCATTTCTGGTTTTATGAAAACAATTATTTCTTTTTCTCTTTAAAGGCTCTTATATTTTCCCTTAAACTGCACAAAAGTGGATCATTTCTAAAAGTCTCTTAAACAATTTTTACATGTTTTTACTTCACTTTCCAAATTTCAGTATGAATATTATTTTAATATTCCACAAATATAATTTTATTTTCCATAGCTTTTATTTTTTGGGATATAAATTTTTATAATATGATTTTATGACAAATAATAATTATTTTCCAAAATAACTCTTCTTTCCTAAGTAAAAGATCATTTCTCTCAAGAATTTCTCTATTTTATTATATTATTTTCATCTATTTAAAAAAAATCTATTTAATATTATGATTAATTTATATTGATATTTCATGTTACTATCTACCATATTTAAATTAATGGTTTATGATTATTTTGATTGGGGATAAACTATCTTGATACCTTTCGCCATATTACTCTGGAGAGTTTATTATTATGTTTACTGATTGAGAAAATTATTTACATTTCATATGATAGTTTCAATATGAATTTATATTTTTATTATGTTTCACTCCTTCATATGAGGAACAAATTGGACTTATTAAGGGTCAGTCGAGGCCCTCTATAACCCCTTGATGCATTGGTAGGTCTCAGTAGACAAAATAGTTTTTGTATTAGATTATGTCATACCTAATTATGTATGGTTTCTTGGACGAAGCCTTGATGATATGTTTATTATCTTCTGCATTATGCATTTCCTAATTATTAAATTAGTTATTAATAAACCTTGTTATTATTCAACTAGTAGAATATCCATGGTTATGTTTTATTCTTATTTGATTATTTATATAGTGCTATTTGATCATATTTTATTCCTACTATATTATTCTGAAGTATAAATTTTAATGTCTTGTGTTGTTAGTTATTCACCTTTAATTTTTGTTTATGTTTATTTATGATAGACTCTACTGTATTTCTTACCCTTATTGAGCATATTAGATCACCCCTTTCTTATTTTTTCCCAAGTTACCAAGATGTATATTATGATTTCCATGTAGGGATAATATAGAATAATATTAATGTTTCTAAATGAGTTTATATGTTTTATTTCATTTCAAGTTGTAATTTAAAAATTATGTTTTCATCTGGTTTTCCAAAGCTACTAAACTATTCGGTCCTTCAGGATTAGAATTCCTTTTTTATTATGCAAATGCAATAATGTAAGGAACCAACTTTGGACTACTGGGTTTGGGGTCTTTACAGTTGGTATGAGAGGAAGTTTAATAGAAACATTGGAAACTACATTTAGGAAAAAATAGATTAGGGAAATATAACCCTATAACTAACTTTGAGAATATTCCCAAGGTAACCAAGCTTATTATTTTGATATTAGTTATACTTTAAGTGTCTCATTAGGTTTTAAATTTAATAATCTAATCTAGTGTATGGAATTGTTTAAAAATGGTACCCAGTGAAAGGAATGGAAACTGTATCAATGCATGTATTCCATGTAGGTATTTATATCCTATGTAAGATAATGATATTGGTGTTGGAGCTGCATAGGGAGGTGAAAAACTAAGAACTATACTATGAAAACTAACTCAGGTTACATGAAATAACCTTACTCACATGGAGAATCCCAATTCACAATGCAGTGTAACAATGTTAGACTACTTCACATGACAACAACCTATATCATTCAATGTCATTACAAACCCTTTTATAGCTGAGCATTGGATAAGTTCCTTAGAGAAGATATTTATCACTTTGGGGAGTAATGAAAGGGAGAATGTTGTCATAGTTGCTTATAATCTCTTGGGATATGTGAGTCAATGGTGGTCATTAATTCAAAACACAAAGGAGGGGAAAGAAATTTTAAATATGTAATGTAAGCATTTTAAGGAAATTTTATTTGAAATATATTTTCCTCACGAATAACAAATAGATATGGAGAGTCAATTCTTGAGTATGAGATTTAAAGAGGATAAAAATGTTTCTAAATATGAATCCAACTTTATAGGGTTAGAAAATTATTCCATGGATTACATACATAATCCAAGCATCAAGATTGACCATTTATTTGATGGTCTTAAGACAATTCTATGAAGGGAACTAGTCTTCCAAATATTTGTGTCAAATGAGGATATAATATCACATTCCACAAAGATGGAGAAATAATTTTCCAATCCATATGGATTTGAAGGGAAGAAAGATAAGAAGTGGGGTGCTGAGTACTTTGGAAAAGGAAATAAGGAAAAAGGGAATAAGGGAAGAAAATAATTTCCGACTTTCAATAAACGTGAAAAAAAACCATGGAACACTCCAATTGGGAATGGGAGTTTGTTTTAAGTTTAGAGAAAAAGGCCACCAGGCCCATGATTTCAATTGAAATAAAGAGGTTAGAAATGTAAAATTCTTCAAATTTTAGGATATGTGACACTATTTACACGAATTTCCAAGATATCAAGGTAACTTTCCCTAGAAAAGAAAAAGGGAACAAGTATATGTTATATAGTCACAAGAACTAATGCTGATGTTCCTAATGATGTGGTGGTAAGTAAAATAATCATATCCTAAAATTTAGTTAAAGATTTATTTTATTTGGATCATTGCGTTCCTTTATATGTTCCCCATTTTCTTTAAAAATTAGATATTTCAAATTCACATTAATAAGGGATTTATCAGTTAAAAATCATAGTGGAAACCTTATTGCAACAAAGATGTGTCAAGAAGTTCCAATTATGACACATAAACATTCTATAATTTCTGATTTTATTATCATACATATGGTTGATATTGATATAATAATTATTATGGACTGTATTTAAAAATATAATGGAAAAAATTTACTACAAAGAGAAGGAAATTGTGATTCATGATAAAGGTATGAAGTTTCTCATTTTTAGAGAGGAAACTTTATCACCTGAGTCAGATCTGGATCAACCTCTAGTAGCCCTTCTAAATGATATTCTTGGAGAAGAAGAGTAGATATAACCTACTGATGAAAAATGTGATCTTCAACTTGAGGATGTATATATTTTACAAGAATACATTGATTTATTTCTAAAGTATTTACTTTGACATCCTCCAGAGCAGGAAGTTGAGTTTTCTATTGATTTAATCCATAATGAAAGACCTATATCAAATATTCCCTATAGAATAGGCATTATAACATTAATATAGTTAAAGAAAAAAATAGAATAATTTAGTGATAAGGGATTTATGTTCCCTAGTTTTTTACCTTGTGGAGCTGATATTCTTTTTGTTAAGAAGAAAGATGGATCTACGTGGTTATACTTTGACTGTAGGGAGATCAATGCTATTAAAATAAATAACAAGTACTTGATGCCTCATATTAATGACTTATTTGATCAAATTTATGGAGATAAATAATTTTAAAAGATTTATCTTTGTTTTGGATAAAATCCATTACATTTGAAAAAGGAAGATATTCCAAAAACAATATTTTGAACAAGGTATGGCCATTATGAGTTTAGAATAATTCCATTTGGACTGACTAATGAACCCTATATTTTTATAGATCTAATGAATAGAGTATTCAAGGAATATATTGATAATTTTTTGGTGGTATTTATTGATGATATCTTAGTGTACTCTAAAAGATATTAGGGACATGAGAACCACTTTCAGGTTTTTTTAGAGACTCTTAGAAGAAAAGTGTTATATGAGAAGTTTAGAAAGTGTGAATTTAGGCTTCAAATGGTTTTTTCTCTTGGCCATATTGTCTCCAAGGATGAAATATTAATTAATACCATGAAGAAAAAGGCCGTCTAATAATGAATTACAACAATGAAAATAACCTAGGTATATAGTTTCATTTTTTTTAGCAAGTTACTATTATCATTTCATATAGAATTTTTCCTAATTAGATAACCCGTTAACCTAGCTTACTCATAAAGAGGTTATGTTTATTTGAAAAAAGGAATGTGAATAATTCATTGAAGAATTTAGGAGGAGATTAGTGAATTATCTAATATTGACTCTACTAGAGGGAAATGGTGGATTTGTGATTTATAGTGATGTATCGAAGAAAAGGACCTCATTGTATCCTTATACAGAATGATAGAGATATTTCCTAGGCATTAAGGTAGTAAAAAAATCACCAATAAAACTATTCAACTTATGATATTGAGTTGGTAGATATAATATTTTCTAAGAAGATATGATACACTATCTCTAAGGTGAAATATGTGAGATATATACATATCACAGGAGTTCGAAATATATCTTCTCATAGAAAGAACTCATCATGAGGTAAAGGCGATGGATCGAGCTACTCAAGTATTATGATTTTTCAATACACTACTACTGAGTAAGGAAAACAAGGTAGCATATGCATTGAGTAGGAAGGATCATAGAGTTATAAATAAAATGAGGATTGACAGGGATACCATATACATAGATTTAGTAAAGATAGATATATGAATTATCAAGGAAGATGAAACATCACTACTTTTTCAAATGGTCTCCAAAATATATTTATTGGAAAGGATAAAAAAATTTCAGTATGATTATGAGAATTTTAAAAAGAAAATTAAATATTTGAATGATGGGAAATTGGTATACTTAATATATGAAGATGACATTTTAAAATTTTGGAAGAGGAATTATGTTCCCTATATACCCAAGCTAAAAAGGGAATTATTGGAGGATTCTCATAGATAAAATTTCTCTATACACCCTTGTAGCACTAAGATGTATAAATATTTGAAGGAACATTTTTGGTGAGATATAATGAAGCAGGAAATTGATGATTATGTATCAATATGTCTAGTTTTTTAATACATAAAGGATGAAATAAAACATCCTAAAGAAGTCATGAAACCTATACCTATTTTTATATGGAAATGAGATGAAATTACTATGATTTTTTTCACTGGATTACCAAATAATCCAAGAAATAATGATCCAATATGGGTAATTTTTGTCCCACTTACAAAAGTTTCACATTTACTCGCTATAAGGGGGGATTTTCCATAGAAGTACATTACACGACTCTATATTAATAAAGTTAAATACTTCATGGAGCACATATTTCAATTATTTCTGGTCGTGCTACATTATTTACAAAGAAATTATGAAAAAGTGTCAAGAAATATTTGGTTAATAAGATTCAATTGAGTATTGCTTATCACCCTCAAACCGATGGATAGTCAGAAAGGATGATCCAAACTTTAGAATACATATTATGATCATTCTCACTTGAATTTCAAGGTATTTGGTATCAATATTTACCTTTGGTAAAGTTTTTCTAAACTAGTAGTTTCTATTCAAGTATTCGAATGGAATTTTGTGAAGATTTATATGGAATGATATTTCGTACACCCACTTGTTGGGGTGAAGTTAGTGAAAGGAAGCTTTTAGGCCTGAATTTTTTGACAAAACAACATCAAAGGTAAAGACTATTCAAACCCATATAAAATTAGCACAAAGTAGGTAAAAGAGTTATGATAATAATTGGAGAAAGGATTTGGAGTTTTAGGTGGAAGATAATATCTTTATGAATGTATCTCCATTGAAGGGTTTTATAAAATTTATAATGAAAGGGAAACTAATCCCCATGTACATTATTCCTTTTGAAATTTTGGAAAGAATTGGAGTGATAGATTACTGATTGGAAATTCCACCTAGTCTCTCTAAATTTCATGATGTGTTCCACATCTCTTTGTTAAGGAATTATGTTCCAGACTCAATGAATGTTCTCACTTTTGAGGAAATAGAATTATAACCTAATTTATATTACTATGAAGATATTATCTAGAATTTTGACACTAGAGAATAGGTGTTGATTAATCAGATGAGTCAGCTGGTAAAGTTACTTTGGAAAATCATAAAATTGAAGAGGCTATGTGAGAACGAGAGAAAAATAAGATAAAAAACTACCCAAATATTTTTATAAGGTGATGTTTTGGAAATTTTGAGGATAAAATTTTTGAAGAAGGGGAGAGTGTAACACCCCATGATTTTATGGAATTTCTCTTTTAAATTTAATATCTTATATTTATTATGTTGCACACAACACAAATTTTAAAACCATGATATATTATAAAATATTAAAATGACTATTGTAATAGTAATGTAACCATTAGGAATAGTAATTCAACAAATAGAATAGTAACCTCACCCATGAAAGTATAAATAAAATTTAGGTATCTTATGAATGAAAATATAATATATTTATATCACGGAATAAGTAAATAATTTTTTTAAAAATGATAAATTAAGTAATGTAATTTTTGTGAAATGAAAATATTTATTTACAATTTATAATTAATATAATGATTTAAAATGAAATTTATTTTAAAAAAAATAGATTGATAAATTAATATTTTATTTCCTTATGATTATAATATAATTTTTTGAGACCTTAATTAAATTTTCAAATTGTCATAAAACCAGTTATAATATTAAAATCATAAATTTTCAAATAAATTATGATTTTATTTTAAAATTAAATTTCACATATTTAGAAAATTATTTTCATAAAATGTATTCTATTTTTTAAATCTAAAAATTTAAAATGGTTAGGATTATTTTTTTTGTATTTTTCTAAAATAATTGAATTTTTAATAAATAGTGAAAAACAATAATTTATAGTATTTAACATTATAAATAAATAAATAAATTATTGAATCATAAATGATATATGGATGAGGTAATCACACATTGGTTTGATCTCACATGATCTAGTTACTATATTTAGTCATAATAATCAATACTATTTATAGTCTTGATTAAAAATAACAAAATAATGAATATATTAATAAAAAACACCCCTCTCCTCTACTATAAATACCAACCCTCACCACCCATTCTCCTCACAACTTATAATCCTTGGATATTGCTTATATTATACACAATTTATCTCCTAAACCTTTTATCCATGTTCTTTTCTTTTTGGTCTTACCAAAATACCATTTCCAAGTCTCTTAAGGAGATTCTCAAGGAGACGACACTGAAGAGGTAAAACCTTCCCTCTCTCTTTTAATTTCATTTCTTTTCACAGCCCTTCCCTCACATACCTTGAACAAAGTAAAATGATAACTCAAATATCATATATATACTATAATTTTATTATTTTAATTCTATATCTGTAGAGACCCGAAGCTTATCGTACATGGACATTACATTACTTTTGCGGAATACTTAGTACATAACAAAAACACACACACACAAGGATCGTAATAGTTTAGTGTCTTTGGAAACTCGGAACGAAATATTCTAATCGTGGTGAAAGATCTTCAATATATCCTATAAAGATCTTCCCTTTTTTTACCTAAAACCTTTCTTTATATCCTGGGGAAAAGAAAACATAAAAGGGTGAGATCAAATGCTCAGTAAGGGTAAACAAAAGAAATATCGATCACATCATTTTCATAAGAACATAACATTTTTGAAATCTTAACCTGCAAAAGAGATCATAATTTCATAACATGGGATAAATCATGGCAGTGAAATGTAATCACAATAATCATAACTTAAAACATGAAACTTTGTGGCATACACACATAATCATAGAGAATCATTTCTTGTTAGTCAAGACTCATTTCCAAGACTATCTTAGTGGACAAAGTCCCTTTCTGAACCGAGTCACCCTCGTTTCAGTCCTGTTTCACTGAACCGGTATAACCTACCGTTCCAGCCATGTCTATCTCATGAGATATAAAATCTTTACCCAATGCATTGGAGGGAGATATAGGTTCCACCAATCTCATAATGATACCATTCTTATGTGTGCCACAAAATCATAAATCATACATCATAGCATAACCCATGAAATAAAATGGGATTCTTAAACATCATGCCATCATAACATAATCCATAAACAATTGATATCATTTCATCATAAAAAAATTGAATCCATTTAAATCATAGATAAATTTTACTTGAAACATACACATATGAAATAATGTCATCTTATATGTAAAATAGTTTTGACAAAACACTTGAAATGAATTCTTGAGGAAAATATCCTTTCTTCTTTAAAAACACTTTTCATTTCTTAAAATGTCATAAAATTATAACTAAAAGAAGTTGATTAAAAATAAACTTGAAAACTTGTAAAGGAAGCTTCTTGGAAATAATGTTTTAAAAATCCATTCATTCCGTATAAGTTAAAAAAAATATTCTTCGTACTTTTGTCGGAAAAGTCAAAAAAGTACCTTGTACGAAAAATGACAAAAGATTCCTTTCATATCTTTTACTAAAAACTCACCGAAGGGTAAAATAGGATTTAAACAATTGTAGGTGGATGGAAATAATATTACATATTGAGGAAACATGGATTTGGATGATAAAATACACCCCATTAAATACTAATGTATAAACAATCTCGGATAAAAATGAGATTGTGATATTTCCCTTACCATAGGTCCGATTTGCTTCGTAAGTGTCCGAACCTCCTCTTCTTTGAAGCGCCTCTTTGAGACCTCCTTTTAGGACACTAAAATGGGTCTTTGAAGAAGACCAGAACCTCTAGGATGTTTCTAGGGAAGTGGAGAAGATAATTTGGCAGGGTTTGGCCGAGCTTGAAGGCTCAAAGTTGTGTGAGGAAGAGAGGGAGGAGGTGCCCTTTTATAATGGAGGAGAGGGGCACCAGTGAAATAACTAAATATATTATTTTATTATAAAGTCATGTTCGGTTTTAAATAGCTAAAAATTGATTTATTTCGAGGATAAGGTGGGGATGGGTCTAAATAATCTCATCCAATAGAATTTAGACAAGTTTAGGTTCCTATTTTAACCTTATCATTTAGATTTAACATTAAGTTAAATAATTTTACTTTTACCGTGTCTTCTTGTGTTCTTACACTATAAGGTTAATAAACTTACTATAAGAAGCCAAAAGAACCCCAAATTGTTTATTATTAATATATATAACCTTATATAAGTCATTTGGCCGAACCTTAGATTTTTAGGAATAAAATAACAATTAATAATATAATATTTGTTTTAAAAACTATTTTATGTCAATTTTGACACTATTTAGTAATTGATTTTTGTGAAAATCATAACAGAATGATAAGTTCAAAAAAAGTTAATTATATCAACAATAACATGTCATATTAACCAAGAAAATTAGTTTAAGTCATAAAAAGTCTCAAATTATATTTATTTTAGTATTTATAACATCAATTATGTCAATATTTCATTAATAAGATAATTACTACATCATCGTTGTGTCATAAATAAATTAAATTATTTGATGTCTAAAAATTACAAATAAAATACCATTATGTAGTAAATATTTTTATCTTTCTAATGAATATTTAAAATCTAATTTATCTTATGTATAACCCTATATTAAAAATGTTTTAGTAAATAAACTTTGATTTTAACTCTTTTAACTCTTCTTTGAATTAAATAATAATAAATGTCCTAATCTAATCCAAGTGGGCCTAAATGGTCATATTTTATTTCTAAGATTGTTTTTGGTCGAATTACACTTATCCAATAGAATTTGGACATGTGTTAGGGTAATAATAATATCATTTTTACCCTTAATTACCCTATTTACTTTTAACCGTGGTAAATAAAAGTAAAAAGTTACTATTCACCAAAAATTATTTTCATCTCATTGAACCACATTTTACTTACTGACATCAACCGTGTCTCTCGGATTTTTGAAATTCCACTCACAGAAGCGGTAAAATTATGTTTTATGAAAAATTCAGTTTTTTTAACTACCACTTAGTGGTTTCACTATTCATCAAAAATTGAAAGTTTTCAGAAAAATACCAAAAATTAGGCCTAAGCTATATTTGATATTATGAACTCAAAAATTATTTCTATTTTACCAAATTCAAAACATATCAGTTGCATTAATTAATTTAAAAATTAATTCCCGTCGTCAAAACAAAAGGCGTGTTTTTAAGAGATAATAACTATCAAAAGATTGACACTTGTTTATAACTGGTTTAAATGGGAAATTACATCCAATGACCAACATTGTATTGAATTGTAAAAATATATTCTCAATATACTTTAAAACCACTCAAATTAATAATTTATCACTATTAATTATTTCGATTGAAAAAGTTGTTTTTAATTAAAATTTAGTAATTTTCACTATTCATCAAAATATGAAAGTTATCCGAAAATCACCAAAATTTCACCCTAATATAATTTCGATATTCCGAATCCAAAAATGAAGTCCATTTTGAAAAATAAAATTTACAAAATTTAAAAAAGTGGTTATTACTATTCATAACGGCTAGTTTTAATAATATTTTAATAGCATATCGTTGTTTAGTGAAACTCGGTATTGCGTACTACACACGCTATCAAGGAAGGTCGCGATTGTGTGTAATGAAAGGTAAGTCAAGGATGCGTGTTGTGCAATATCCTTTTGGTGTAGCGTACAACAAAAGACATTAATGAAATTAAAAAGAATATTTTTCATAAAATCTAGGGGTGTTACATTCTACCCCCCTTAAAATGAATTTCGCCCTCGAAATTCGTCGGGTTTATAAATGGTTTACTATTCGAAAGTTTCTTTAATCGAAACCCACATCGTAAAAAGGAATACCGAATCCAATCTTTAGAAACAAAAGTATGAAACATAACGGTTACCCAAATAAACTAATCACTGGGTTTCCACATAGGTGAAAATATGGATATGGAAGAGAAATCTAACCATCATGTTCTGATGGAGAGTGGTAGAGAACATGGCTATGGAAAATCTAGCAATCACAAAGCAATAAATTTGTGATGATCTAAGGTACCATCTGATTCATCAGATATAAGATCACTAAGACAACATTTTTGGTTTTCAAGATCATTTCCCTAAAGTTGATGAAATTGGAATTAGAAGAAATACTTTCGTGATTTTGGTATAGTCTCACCGTTTGTCATTCTTTAGACAACTTCCACTTCATCTCTTAAAGAAATGAAGTTGAATTTGTCATTCGTGATGTGTTAGCAGATCATGTGATAGAATGATGGGTCATTCCATCTCGTTCAAACAAAAGGTTAGCAAAAGTTATAAGTCCATCTTATGGTTAATCGTATATGGTTCCAAAAATGAACTTATACTTCATATATCATACCGCTTAATAAAATAAAACTAGTTTCTACTAAACAAGGACTTCCTGTAGGCCAGTGGTAGGCGATAAAGGCCAGTCGCACTTCGGTTGTGGGTTCGATTCCCACGGCCTTGTCCGACGCGATGGGTTGTCGCCTGTCCTACAGGTTGTCCTTTTTCTAAAACTATATTACTATAACATCCCATCAATAATATCGAAAAAATTCTATCCTTAAATAATACTATCTTATGTCCAACATAATCCATTCCAATCTTTAGGCTTATCCATAATACTGTAGTCCACTCTCATAACATAGTGAAAACAATTACCAGAGATTTAATACCATCGTTGATCCCCATATATCATAAGATATGTCTTGTTGGTCACATTACAATAATGTGAATACCTTAATCATGTATTCTCTTGAAAAATGAATACCAATTAAACCTTAGTGAAAACATGAATGCTGTCAAAAGTTAACTCTTTCCACATACGAAAATCCAAAAATTCTATATATTCAAACCATGATATCACTTAGTCCTTATATCAATCATGTGCTCATGAATACTATCAAGCATTTCATTTTCTCCTTATCACTTCATTATGCGCCTATCATCTACATTCCAAAAAAAATATCTGAATAACCTTTCACTGTTACTCATACCATTCATCATAAACTTTAAAAACTTAAGGAAAGACAACAGTGTAACAATCCTTAGATGTCTTTTTATTCTATAGTACAACATTACACTTGAGAAACATGTAATCATTCCACTACCTTCTTAAACCATTGACCGAGCATCAACAATTATTTCATCTCACATATCATTTGTAGTCTCTTCATCATCATCAACAAAAATACTACCCATACGACCATACCGATTCTCTTCATGAGACATTCCCTTAGGGCATTGGTTTTCATAATGCCCGTACATTCCACATTTAAAACATTTAACCATTGTTGATGTCATAGCAACACCATTAACCTTATCCATGGTGTTAACTGAAACTTTTCCATTGCACTTACTGGCTTTGTGTCCTTCTTTTTCACACCCAAAGCATCTTCCAGTTCCTTTGAAACATTCTCCTTGATGCCTCTTCCCACATGATTTACATAGGGGAAATTGAACTTTCTTTCCTCTATGATCATCATGAAACTCCATCTTTCTCTTATTAGCCGAGTCAGGAAACTTACCAAATTTTACTTTATTGATCATATTATGAGATTGCTGATTCGGCATAATAATGATGTTTGGACTTCCAAATCCCATTTCATTTGATTGCTTATGAAGAATATCATTCCATTGTCCATCATATCCTCCATTATCGTGAATCATCTTGTTTCCAGCCATTTTCTAAAACCCAAAAAGAATAGTGTGAGATGAAAAAATCATAATAAAGGGGGAGTAACTTCAATATCTAACATCTTAGGTTAAATTATAAGATCGTTACCGTAGTGCTAGGACTATATCATATATTTATACCTATCCTTAGGGACATCCCTAGACATACCTTAGAAATATCTCTAGGGATCTCACTAACGTTTTCGCGTCCTAGTTTCCAAAGGTTGACTAAACCTTTCCTCTGATACCAAATGTAGAGACCCGAAGCTTATCGTACATGGACATTACATTACTTTTGTGGAATACTTAGTACATAAAAAAAACACACACACAAGTATCGTAATAGTTTAGTGTCTTTGGAAACTCGGAACGTAATCTTCTAATCGTGGTGAAAGATCTTCAATATCTCCCATAAAGATCTTCCCTTTTTTTTACCTAAAACCTTTCTTTATATCCTGGGGAAAAGAAAAAATAAAAGGGTGATCTCAAATTCTCAGTAAGGGTAAACAAAAGAAATATCAATCACATCATATTCATAAGAACACAACATTTTGTAAATCTTAACCTGCAAAAGAGATCATAATTTCATAACATGGGATAAATCATGGCAGTGAAATGTAATCACAATAATCATAACTTAAAACATGAAACTTTGTGGCATAAACACATAATCATAGAGAATCATTTCTTGTTAGTCAAGAATCATTTCCAAGACTATCTTAGTGGAAAAATTCCCTTTCTGAACCGAGTCACCCTCGTTTCAGTCCTGTTTCACTGAACCGGTATAACCTACCGTTCCAGCCATGTCTATCTCATGAGATATAAAATCTTTACCCAATGCATTGGAGGGAGATATAGGTCCCACCCATCTCATAATGATACCATTCTTATGTGTGCCACAAAATCATAAATCATACATCATAGCATAACCCATGAAATAAAATGAGATTCTTAAACATCATGCCATCATAACATAATCCATAAACAATTGATATAATTTCATCATAAGAAAATTGAATCCATTTAAATCATAGAGAAATTTTACTTGAAACATACACATATGAAATAATGTCATCTTATATGTAAAATAGTTTTGACAAAACACTTGAAATGAATTCTTGAGGAAAATATCCTTTCTTCTTTAAAAACACTTTTCATTTCTTAACATGTCATAAAATTATAACTAAAAGAAGTTGATTAAAAATAAACTTGAAAACTTGTAAAGGAAGATTCTTGGAAATAATGTTTTAAAAATACATTCATTCCGTATAAGTTAAAAAAACATTCTTCGTACTTTTGTCGAAAAAGTCAAAAAAGTACCTTGTACGAAAAATGACAAAAGATTCATTTCATATCTTTTACTAAAAACTCACCGAAGGGTAAAATAGGATTCAAACAATTGTAGGTGGATGGAAATAATATTAAATATCGAGGAAACATGGATTTGGATGATAAAATACACCCCAGTAAATACTAAAGTATAAACAATCTCCGATAAAAATGAGATTGTGATATTTCCCTTACCTTAGGTCCGATTTGCTTCATAAGTGTCCGAACCTCCTCTTCTTTGAAGCACCTCTTTGAGACCTTCTTTTAGGACACTAAAATGGGTCTTTGAAGAAGACCAGAACCTCTAGGATGTTTTTAGGGAAGTTGAGAAGATAATTTGGCAGGGTTTGGCCGAGCTTGAAGGCTCAAAGTTGTGTGAGGAAGAGAGGGAGGAGGTGCCCTTTTATAAGGGAGGAGAGGGGCACCTTTGGAATAACAAAATATATTATTTTATTATAAAGTCAAGTTCGGTTTTAAATAGCTCCAAATTGATTTATTTCTAGGATAAGGTGGGGATGGGTCGAAATAATCTCATCCAATAGAATTTAGACAAGTTTAGGTTCCTATTTTAACCTTATCATTTAGATTTAACATTAAGTTAAATAATTTTACTTTTACCGTGTCTTCTTGTGTTCTTACACTATAAGGTTAATAAACTTACTATAAGAAGACAAAAGAACCCCAAATTGTTTATTATTAATATATATAACCTTATCTAAGTCATTTGGCTGAACCTTAGATTTTTAGGAATAAAATAACAATTAATAATATAATATTTGTTTTAAAAACTATTTTATGTCAATTTTGACACTATTTAGTAATTGATTTTTGTGAAAATCATAACAGAATGATAAGTTCTAAAAAAGTTAATTAAATCAACAATAACATGTCATATTAACCTACAAAATTAGTGTAAGTCATAAAAAGTCTCAAATTATATTTATTTGAGTATTTATAACATCAATTATGTCAATATTTCATTAATAAGATAATTACTGCATCATCGTTGTGTCATAAATAAATTAAATTATTTGATGTCTAAAAATTACAAATAAAATACCATTATGTAGTAAATCTTTTTATATTTCTAATTAATATTTAAAATCGAATTTATCTTATGTATAACCCTATATTAAAAATGTTTTAGTAAATAAACTTTTATTTTAACTCTTTTAACTCTTCTTTGAATTAAATAATAATAAATGTCCTAATCTAATCCAAGTGGGCCTAAATGGTCATATTTTATTCCGAAGCTTGTTTTTGGTCGAATTACACTTATCCAATAGAATTTGGACATGTGTTAGGGTAATAATAATATCATTTTTACCCTTAATTACCCTATTTACTTTTAACCGTGGTAAATAAAAGTAAAAAGTTACTATTCACCAAAAATTATTTTCATCTCATTGAACCACATTTTACTTACTGACATCAACCGTGTCTCTCGGATTTTTGAAATTCCACTCACAGAAGCGGTAAAATTATGTTTTATGAAAAATTCAGTTTTTTTAACTACCACTTAGTGGTTTCACTATTCATCAAAAATTGAAAGTTTTCAGAAAAATACCAAAAATTAGGCCTAAGATATATTTGATATTATGAACTCAAAAATGATTTCTATTTTACCAAATTCAAAACATATCAGTTGCATTAATTAATTTAAAAATTCATTCCCGTCGTCAAAACAAAAGGCGTGTTTTTAAGAGATAATAACTATCAAAAGATTGACACTTGTTTATAACTGGTTTAAATGGGAAATTACATCCAATGACCAACATTGTATTGAATTGTAAAAATATATTCTAAATATACTTTAAAACCACTCAAATTAATAATTTATCACTATTAATTATTTCAATTGAAAAAGTTGTTTTTAATTAAAATTTAATAATTTTCACTATTCATCAAAATATGAAAGTTATCCGAAAATCACCAAAATTTCACCCTAAGCTAATTTCGATATTCCGAATCCAAAAATGAAGTCCATTTTGAAAAATAAAATTTACAAAATTTCAAAAAGTGGTTATTACTATTCATAACGGCTAGTTTTAATAATATTTTAATAGCATATCGTTGTTTAGTGAAACTCGGTATTGCGTACTACACACGCTATCAAGGAAGGTCGCGATTGCATGTAATGAAAGGTAAGTCAGGGATGCGTGTTGTGCAATCTCCTTTTGGTGTAGCGTACAACACAAGATATTAATGAAATTAAAAAGAATATTTTTCATAAAATCTCGGGGTGTTACAATATCCACCATCAATTCTCTTCTTTTTTCCTTTTTCTCTAAAAACAAAAACATCGTTTGTGAGGTGTCAATTACCCACCATCGTGGATGATGGATTTTTTGTTTTCTAATAATTAATTCACAGAAACACATAAAACCATTATAATGGACAAAAAATATTTTAAAATTTATATTAAAACTCATTTCATGTTTTAGAACTAGTGTATAACAATAATATTAATTCATAAAACAAAACTAGTGTGTAATGATAAAAAAATGTCAAAATAATCTAAACGGTTATCATTAACATTTAATCTAATGAATCATACTCATATATGAAAAAATAATGATATATAATACCATTTATTTTTATTTAAGTTCATTAATAACATATAATTTTAATTCTGGATAACTATTCCAATTTTACATAATCTTTCATACATGTATACAAGTGAAACAATCCTGAAAACTAAGGAAATGAACACTCCCGAATGATGAAATTGAATCTTATAACTAATCAAAAGGGAATAAATAATCTTAATAAAATTATAATAAATAAAATACATGTTTAATAGGCTTTGAATTAAATTATTAATGAATCTAATTTCATCATCTAGGATATTTAGTGCAAGTGTAGAACACTTTTGGACATAAGGTGAGGGATTCTCCCCAAACCTCTATTTTTTCCCTCGGGTTACACTTTCTCTCTATTTAACCCAATATAATTCTTAATTCCTATTATTTAATCCTACTAAATTCTGTGTGTATGTTATAAACATATCTAACTAGCTCAATTATTTCTTCTTTTATGGGGAAAATACATGTTTTATAAGGTTCTCTTTTCAATTCCTCCTGATAAGCAAGCTTGATTAATGAGAACTTCCCAATTTCATACCCTTTTCCAATAATACACCGTAATTTGTTTTAAGAAACCATTTTTTTCTGAAATAAATAATTTAATAATTTAAAACCAACTTAATACATTTCTAGTTTTATGTAAACAATTATTCCTTTTCCTCTGTAATGATTATTTTATATATTCCCTTAAATTTCACCAAAGTGGCTCATTTCTAAAAGTATCTTAAACACTTTTTTGCATGTTTTCACTTTAGTTTCCAAATTTTTGTATGAATACTCTTAATATTCCTGGAATATGATTTTATTATCCTTAACTTTTCTTTTCTGGTATATACAAGTTTACAATATGATTTTATGGAAAATACAAAGGATTTTCTAGAAGTACTCTTCTTTCTAAAGTAAAAAGGGTATTTCTCTCTAGAATTTTTCAATGATTTTATTATAGTATTCTCATATACTTCAAAAAAATTTATTGAATATTATTCTTAATTGTTATTGATCTATTATGTTACCATCTATAATATTATATTTAATGGTTTATGATTATTTTGACTAGGGATGTACTATCTTGATACCTTTTTCTATATTACCTTGGATAGTTTATGATTATGTTTAATGATTTGGGAAATTTTTTTACATTAAATATACTGGTTTCAATATGAATTTATATGTTTATTATGTTTCATCCCTTCATATAAGAATACATTGTAATTAGTAAGTGTCTGGTAGGGCTTGCTATATCCCCTTGATGCATCAGTAGGTCTAATGAGAAAAACTAGTTTGGGTATTGGTTGATGTCTTACCTGATTATGTATTGTGTCTTAGCCAAATCCCTAAAATTATATTTATGATGTCTCAAATTATGTATTAACTCATTATGAAATTAGTTATTTATAGCCCATGTTATCATTAAACTATTAGAATATCAATGATTAGGTTTCATTATCATTTGATTATGAATATGGAATTATTTTATTAGCTTTTATTCCTACCATATTATACTCAAGTTTATTTTTTAATAATTTTTTTTGTTATTTAATGAAATTTTCTTATTGTTTATGTTTATTTATGATAGCTTCCACTATTTTTATTACCCTTACCAAGTATCTGATCTCAACCATTTCTTATGTTTTATTTTTACCAAGGATTCCAAGATGTATATTTTGATTGACATCCTAGGACAATCTAGAATAATTGGGATGTTTATAAAGGAGTTCCAATGTTTCATTTCATTTCAAGTAGTAATGTAACAATTGTGTTTGTATATTATTTTACAAAGTTACTAAACTATTCAGTCCTTCAGTGTGCGACTTCATTCTTTATTATGTAAATGTAGTAAAGTATGGAAACAACTATAGGCTACCAGGGTTAGCGTCTTTACACACTTAATTTTTAAGTAACAAAAATTTCCAAAAACACTCACTTGAAATAGATTTCACTATATTCACTAAAATATTTTCAAAATAAACCCATATTTCCTTTTATTCACAAAAAATTCATCCCTTTTAAATATCACATAATTTTCTTCATCCAATAACTAAGAAAAAGTAAGAATATTGTGTTTCATTCCTTCAATAAATAAAGTGTTCTTAGATTTCAGTTGATCCTTCCAAATCCTAACTAATCTAACACTTTTTATTTTAAGTGACCCATAATTTACAAAGTCTATTTATGAACATTTTAACATACCAACACCTTTTAGGAGATTTAAATCTCCTTCCATGTGATATGAACATCCATTATCTATAATCTATAGATTATCCCATTTTGATGATTTAATCCCCACTCCCTGAACTAAGGCTTTCTCCTTACTATTGGTATTTTTATTTTGAGTCTATTGAGTGTTATAACTCATATTATTATAGACTAGTAGAAGTATGATGCATTCATTTTTAGTGGACTAATTATTAATTTCTTCCACATACTTCTTTAAGTAATTGAAATAAGTTCTATGATTTCTATTTAGAATTTACAATATGTTTTTGAACTTTATTTACTTGAGAGTGATGAATCTACCCCTAAACCTTCCCTCCCAAAAATCCTTAAATCATTATGATATTATTAATAAAAAAAAACAAATATTTTCCATATTCTGATAGCCTTAAAAATACCAATAATATCTATATAAATAATAATTTCTTTTTATAATAAACACAATGTCCCAAACATGATACTTGTCTTGAAACCTTATTTGAGTCACAAAAATTGGATAATTTTTGCGAAAAAAAATATTGATGGCTACCAATAACTTATTCTTCAATTTTTAATTTTTTAATACCTTTTGGATTTACAAGTTATTGACTTTGATTTAGATTTCCAAGAATTTACATATTTCTATGATTCACTTGATTGTTCCACTAACTTGGTCTTATTTAATTTTTTTCTCCTTAGAATATCCACTATAATTTTAAAGATATCTTACATCATGCGTATGATATATTTATTGGTAAACATGTTTTTATCACTCATTGAATTTTAACCAACTATTCCTTAGAGATTTCTAAAACTTCATGTAAATAATTTTTAAATTTGAATATTAAATTATTAACTTCCTTTTATCCTATATTAAATTTTGTTGAAAAATTTCATGATATTCATCCTTATATTTAACTATTTAATATCTATTTAATCTCAAAGTCTTCTCAACATAAATATTTTTCTTCAACTCATTAATTTATTTTAGCAACATTTATTTTTTATATACATAGAAAAAAAAATTAATGCAAGAAGATTGGTTGTATTTTACTAAATTTTGATCCACTTCTATAATTTTGACATATTTTAAAGACACTCATTCAATTATTTCTTCAACGTAAATTCCATCTGAGTTTGTGATTCTTCATTTTTAGAATTTTTTTGCTTCCATCACTAGTGAAATTTTCTTTATTCACCTTAGTATTTCGAATCTTCTCATTAAGATCATTGAAGTACCAAATTCATCATATTCAATAATAATTTCACTATTATCACACTTGTATAAGAAATTCATCTTATTTAATTTTTAGAAATTATTTCCCTTACCTTTAGAATAAAATGTTGACTTATCATTATTTTTTTATTTCTTCTTGAAAGTCATTCATAGTATTTTATCTCCATATTTACTGGATTCATATTATTTTAACATTGGATAGTTTTTTGAAAAAATTATAATATATCAACACTTAAAAAATTTTATTGGAAGATTTTCATTAAACTTTTGATTTTCTATTTTTATGTTTCTAGATTTAAAATACACCATTTTATCAAAATTAAGTCCCAAATATTAATTCAATTATAAAAAACCAACTTAAACTTCATCAAAATCTTTCTTACACTTCTATTTCTTAGAAACTTTAAAAAATATTTCTTTTTAATCCTTAACTTTATTCTTGATTTCATTATCTTTTCTAATTTCATATGAAATTAAAATTCATTATAATTCACTAAGAGGGAGTGGTTACGATATTTATCTTAAAAATATGATACTATTAAATAAAAATTTTGTGTTAGGATGTGCAAGTTCTTTTATACCATAATATAATATTCTAACTTCTCACCAAATCCTTTGATCGTGCTCATAATATCATTAACCCTTGTAAAGAATCCATCCATGGATTAATCATTATTTATCATGAGGCCATAAAAATTTAACCTAAAAATCTATATAATTTCTAAATTCACTTTGGTTTTACCTTTATAGATATTTTAAAACTTATCCCATATATATTTGTACATTTTTATTCCTTTGAATTTATAAAATTCTCTCTCTAAAAGGGAAGAAAAAACAATATTCCCAACACATTAACGATTCCTCATATTCTTCTTATCCACCAATATCATGGAATCACCTTCTATTTGAGGGATTAATCCATCATTTGAAACTTTCAAGAAATTATAACTATTAGAAAAAATATATGGAAACATCATATCCTTCCAGATGTGATTACCTTTCCCCTCAAATGTGGAAATCCCCTTTCTGTTCATTGAGGTTAAATTATTAATTATAGATAATAAAAATAAGTGAAAAAAATATTAAACTAGAGATAAAACTCAAATACTTTAATCTTTAAAAAATAGTCCACAAAGGTAACTATCTCTCTGATACCACTTGAAATAACTAACATGATTATTGAAATCACTTACGGGAGGAGGGTGAATTAGTGATTATAAATTCATTTTTATGTTTCCTTTTAATTTTTTTTTCATATAATAAGATTTTAATTATATTAACCATTAATACATCCAAGAAAAAACATAAAGTTTCACAATATATTTACAAGGTCCTCCTATCAAAATAAAAGTCTAATCCTTAGCATGATCTATATTTCAACGAGACCATATGACCCTCTAATATCAACATGTGGGTACAAAAGAGTAGGGAATATCTTTATAAATGGATATATATATATATATTTAATATTTTTAAGTTCTCCACAAACTAATATAATGATAAATGATTTGGGTTTTTAACAACAAGAAATTCTCAAACTGAATTGGGCTTCCATTCAAGTTGTTGTAGTGTTTATTCTTTATATTCTCATTTAACCTATTTAGTTGAAGGTTAATTTTATTAACTATGATATTTTTAACAACCAATTATTCTTATTATTTATCTCAAAAATATTCTTGATAAATTAGTCTCCTCTTACACACCCGTACAACATTTTATCATTCATGAAACTTTTTATCATATCACACACAAGAATAAACAAAAAGTTACATTTGAATTTTAATTTTAAATTCAAATAAAAATGAGTAAATAAATTAAACTATTTTCATCCTATTATTATTATTATTACTTCTTGTTTTAATTCTTTTTAAACTCTTATCTGTTTTATTTTAGTGTTTTGAAATAGGTTTCCATGAAACCAAGCAGTTACATTGTAACAACTCTTTCTTTTCTTCTTCATAGAAAACCATTTATTCCTAATGTGAACCTTTTTTCTAATTTTCTTGAATAAAAAATACTATTTTTTTATGTTTAAATATTGATGTAATAACTTGATCATTGACCCAATTATTATTTCTTTATAATATATAAATTATAGAAAACTAATATTTTTAGTGTGTAACATTCTTAGAAATTCTACAGGCATTGATTATTATATATAAGAAGATCATTTTTAAATAGAGTATATGATTCATACATGGAAAATATTATGTCTATTTAGAGATAATATATGTTTATGCATAGGAAAATCATGTTTATATAGGGAAAAATGATATTTATGTAGAGGAAAATAATGTCTACACATCACCTCAATCATCTATATGAACGCAAGGAAATTTTGTTTACACAGTGTTTTATACTTTAAAATAGATCAAACATAGATAATTTATAATATCAGTAACTCTGAAAAATTCCTACACAATATTGGAAAACATTCTTACATGGGTCTAGACTTAAGTAAAATTTACCAATACATGAAAATTCTAGTTTGCTTAAAAATACCATCAAACATAATTAAAACATCCATAAATCCTTCACCTGACATATTAAAATAAATATCATGTGTGTTTTAATATGATTTATGAATTGAAAACAAAATATAGAATAATAGAACATATACACTTAAAACTTCTCCATAATTTATTCTCTTTAAATTTTCCATGTTCTAGGGGGAACTTTTTATCATAATAATCTCTCTAAGAATTCAACAACTTCCAAAAAAATATTAGGCTCAAAAATAATAATTAAATCCCAATTATAGGATGTGCTGAAAATAGGTGATTTTAAATTTGAATGTAAAAAAAAAATTCATTTTATTTTTCCATCTTTATTTTGAATCGAATTGAAATGGATAATCCCAAACTGATATGAATAATTCCGGATTAGTCTGTTTAAATTAAAATTTTAGTTTAGTTATTTAATTTTATTTTTTATTTTTTTACGTGTGTTTTTTATATACAATATAAAAAAATTTACTAAATAAATATTTAAATTATTTTAAAAAATTATTTTAAAAAATATATATTTTTATGAAAACAACTCTTCATAATACCTTTATTTATAGGGGAGTGACCTTAGTTTTTTTTATAATTTCCAATATGAGATACTCATATCCTTATACCACCTTTATAAAGTTTCTATCACTCGCCCCTCTATCCCACTTTAAATATAGTAAAACATTTATTATTTAATGATTTATATATATATATATATATGTGTGTATCAAATATATAGAAATCACGCACTTTTATTAATTAAATATTAATTCTCCAAACACAATTGAGATCATTATACATAATAAAGGCATATCACATATAAACATTCATCAAGTATCAATATCTCAAAGTATTATTATATATACTAGTCATTGAAACATTAAACTTATTAAATTTTTTGATAAACGAAAGATATCATAAATATAATAATCTATTCACATAGTAACTCATCTTTTAGAACTTTTATGATCATATACTTATATAATTATCATGAAACCTCTAGGAGTAAACCCAATGACATATTTAAGAAGCAACACCACTTCTATGTTCATATAGGTAAAATATTACAATGTGTTTTTTTATTAAAACACAAAACTCATAAACTATTAATATTTCATTAAGAGTTTATAAATTATTCTATAATTATAACAAAATACAATATTGTCTCTAATTATTTTAGTATTTTATAATGACTATTACAAATAATTTGAGTAATTTTTATTACATGTTGAACAAATTAATTAGAATCCACATAAATAAAGTGATAGGTTTCTATAACTAAATTATTAATTTCATGAGTTAGTCCTATTTATTTATAAGTTTCACATAAAATATCTTTTATTAGATATTTTGTAAAAAAATATGCAAGGTTCTTCTCAATCTTACTTAAATTTTTTTATGACATCATTTTATAAACATTATCTATCTTAATAGTGTCTTAAACACATATTTCTAGACTTTCCAATTTATTTTTTCCACAATTTACTAAGACAATAAATTCTAATTCCATTATCAAATTTGAAATACATGTATATTTTTTTCTCTCTACATAAACAACACAACCTCTAATAGTAAAAACTATATATATGTGAATTGATTATCTTTTATACTTATAACCCAACTTGAAATAGTGTATCCTCCCAATAAAATATGATAATAATTATAAAATAAACTCATATCATTAGTCTTATTTACATATCCAAAGCATTTGGTTGTAAATTTTTAATTATCTATAATATAATTACTAGTAGGCCTATTCATTTTATATATGGAAAAATCTTTAACAAGTTTAGTGTAACACATCAAATACATTATCGAACCAATCAATAGAATATTCAAGATGTGATATGAATCTTCTAGTATTAATAAATATTTTGACTTGTAAAATGGATTATTTTTATCCTTGATATAAAGATAATAAAATTTATTTAACATCGTATGAATATAATGAGATTGATTTAAAGAATAACTCTAGATAAATTTTCTTATTTTACTACCATGAATAACATCAAATATTAATTTTTTTTTTCATTTTAAACAAAATGGATATATATTTAATTATTTTATTAGCACTAATTATATTGGTTCCAAACATTAACATGTCATATATATAGAAACACACAATTAATCTATATTATTTTTATAAAATTTTAATAAATATACTCACCAGTTTTGTTATAAATAATTCATTCAATAAAATAATAAAAATCAAACATCTTATTCCATTATTTAGAAGCTTTTTTAATACCATTGATATAACTAATTTAGAGATGCACTGACCATCAAGAAAGGTGTGTGTGTGTGTGTGGGGGGGGGGGGGGGTGAATCAATGGTAATTTTTCTAATATAAATTTTTATACCTTTCAAAAAAACTGTGTTATCCTTTTCAGTTAGTGTATAGATTAAAATATGACCAAATAATCAATCATGATGAGTTATGGTATTAGATAAATAAAGGCACACAAACACAAGGTATTTTTACAAGGTTCCCTAACTCTTGATATCGATTGGATACATCCTTGGTGTGGTGGTTGTTATCTAAAATCACATGTTTTTATACCATATCAATGAAGAAAAAGTGGATAGAGTATGAATATGGTATTGGACTCTTAAAATCATACTATATGAAAAAAGTGAAGACTAATCAACTTTGATTATCCACAAGCATGTACAATCTTCTTATACTTTCCTCAAATTCCCCTTCTCCACAGATGATGCGTGTTATATTCTTCTATCAATCACAACCTCATTTGGGTGGTAATATCTTCTCTAACTCATAAAATTAATTATTTAATTGTAAAAATATATGTTCTACTATAATAAATAATCATTTCATTAAAAATATATCGCACAATAAAAATGAGTTTATTTTATCATAGAATTAAAAAATAATTTTGATAGTTACATTCAATATAAAAAATACAATTAGTTATAGAGAACATATAACAATACAAGGAAGCACCATAATCATGAAATATAGAGAATGATATTATATGAAGTATAAGAAGAACAAAAGATACACCATAATTATAAATAAAATAAAAATTACTGGAATAGACATGATAGAAAAACTAAGAGAATAAAAAAGAATGATTTTAGAGGTTAAAATGAAGTTTATTTATAATGAGTAATATTATCATTGGAAGGTTAAGGTGGCCATTATAATAGTAACATAGTAATTGAATTTTTTAATTTCCCCACACATGTGGCTATGGTGGCAGGGGGTTTGGGGTGACTATCGTGAGGTTGAGTCCCCAGGCAGGGTTTCTTTCCCTCGGTGTGTTGTAATAAACAAGTTTTAATATTAATATTGTAATAGTAATGTGATCAATATATATAAAATACATATCATAATTTTTTAATAGAATAATTGATAAATATAAATAATATATATTAATCAATTAATGATAAATTAATTACAAATATATGTATTGGAATAAAAACTACAAATTCAAATATAGTTTTTAGAATTTATGGTAAAAAATACATGATTTTAAAAAACACAAGTTAATTAATTAATAATTAAAGTTCAAATTTATAGAAAATTATTTTTTAAAAATGGAATTAAAATGTATAATCATCACCTTGATATTATACAATGATTAAATTTTTAGAATTTTCAGAGACAATTAGATTTTTATGTGAATAGTAAAATATTATATGCATATACAGTAGGTATTTTGAATTGATTATAATATAAAAATGATTTAATAAATAATATAAAAAATTTATCAATTAAAAAAGTATTTATTAATTAATATAATGTATTTCAAAAATATTAAAATCAAATTTTCAAACCCATAAAGAAGTTTCCAAAGTCGAAAATATTTTTTTAAGGATTTTAAAATAATTCTTTGTGAAAAAAATTCCTTACCATGACCAAAATAATATAAAAATGGAATTCATTTCATTATTTATAAAATTTAAAATCCAAGTTTAAAATGTCAAATACCATGATTTAAAAATATGGAAAAATCATTAGTATTGAATTTTCCCTGAACTAGATTTCCAAATCCTAAGTCCCAAAATTATTAAACAATTCTCCCTTACTTTTTATAAATACCCACCCATCCTCCCACTCCACTTCTCTAAAAACCATTGAGCATGATTCTCTTATTTATTTCCCCATAATAATATTTTTAATAATCTCTTAATGTTATAATGTGTTCTTTATTGTGTATTGGGAAGCTACTTAGCATTGTACGGTCTCTTAGTCTCTTTTATTAATTTCTCTCTTGTAACTCTTTAAATTCATTTATATTTATATATAAAATTCCAACATTATTCACTATTATAAATCCATTATTATATTAAAAATGAGATATTAGAAATTCTCTCTCATTATACCATCTTCATAAGATGTTATACCACTAAAAATTTTTCTTATCCAAAAACATTATTATATAAATCCCTATATATTCTAAGTATTTTTGATATTATGGATGTATTATTTCAAAAAGGGATACTTTTTATAAGGATGATAAAAATAAAACCTTTTTAGCCTTTATCAAGTCCATGGTGAATTAATTTTGATTTTTTCACTAGTGAACCTTTAGTATCAAAGTATTCCAACCATTAAGTTTCTTTATAGTGGAATTTATTATCTTTAATGCATATGAAATATGTGTGTCACATAATACCTTTTTTTATAGGGGTTTTCTATCATTACTTTGGCCTCCTACTATTTAAAAATTTTATAATAATTTATTAATCTTTATTGACATCTTTATATATGTAAATATTTCTATTGTGATGACTTGTGTTTTTACGAGTTGTGAAATTTAGGTAGAATTTAAATTTTAGTCCCATAGTAGGGGATGTTTTGAGAATTAGGATTCAAATAAGAATTCTGAGATTTATATCATATGAAGTTTATTTTTTATATTTTCACTAAGTCCTAGGAAGTTTAAATTCTATATTACTTTTTATTTTTGGTTGTTTCAGATTGAAACTTATAGTTTTTGGAGTTTCCCCCGTCTTCTATAGTTTAGTGTGTATGGTTTGTAAAAAACCATGCAGGATATCTTATGCATTTAATTTTTAGTTCATTTTGTTAATCAAAAGTTATTTCAAAAGGTATTTTATAGTTTAAAGAAATTCATGTGTAGTTTTAGAGAAAAATGTGTAAATGGTTTTTATTTGACGTTACAGTGCATGGATTGTTCTTGGTTGAATATAAATATTAGAGGAAACCATTCATGGAATATCAATATTGTAGAGGGAGTTTGTAATGACCCACTTATTCTCATTGGATTGAGAATACAACGAGTCATTACTGGGAATTCAACGACACCCCCATGGCACCAAAGGCTGGAAATAAATGCCGAATGGTTTCAAAGTAAGTGGGAGATGATTTACCCTTTAATCACTAAAACTAATAACAAAAAAAAAACAACATCCAATAGATCACTATATGATGCATGAAATAAACTAAGTCATTGTAATCATTCTATTTATAACAACCAACCAAAGTATGCTACAATGGAAGACACCCCAATATCAAAGTAAAAAGCAGAAGGAAAATGAATAAAATTGAAGATGAAAATAAGACTCTATGCTCCACAAGCTCCATGCTCCAAAATCACTAAGTAGTCCAAAGTATCACAACATGGTGCTAAAGAAGTGTGATACTTTAACTTTTCCTAAGTCTCGAAATGTAGCATATACAAAAGAACCAAAGTTCCAAATTAGGGGTGAGTATATAAATCAGTAGGGTTTTCCCATGATGTCCTTACTCAAGCCACTAGGATAGAATGGATATCACTTTATATAAAACACTTTATATAAAACAGTTTATATAAAACAATTTACCAAAACAGTTTATAACCAAATATAAACAAGTTAGAAAACTAATTATAACCAAGTACAGAAAAAGGTAAATGAATCCAATTTCTAGCAAGTTATTTTTCTAGAAAATAATTAATCAAATCTTAAAAACCAATTCTAACTATCAATTTGGCATACCCATTCCATATTTCACAATAAACCCACACATGCATGCTTCATTAGACAGTTCCATACTCATGAGAGGTATCTCATCCAATTACCTTGTGTCCCAATGAAACATTTACCTGATCTAGGGTCACGCACCTTGTACCCCAATGGTACAAGTCCCTTATTTAGGGGAACATCAAAAATGAACTCACACAAAACCCAATGTATGCCAAAACCATTAAAAATAACAATTTCAAAGCATTTTAATAAAACTGGAACTTTTATTGAAAACAAAAGTACGAACCAATTTCAAAACAACAATTTCATTACAATAAAACATACCCTTTTTATTGAAAACATATAATCCAATACATGTTTCACAATTCTAGAAAATCTACATTTTAAAATATATATTTTAAAACCAAGAAAAAAGCACTTTATTAAAAACACCCAATTTTCTAGATTTCTAAAATTTACCAAACCATCACCAAATATGGTTTACAACAATTCATAACCAGAAAATTCATGATCAATTAATCTTATGTAAAAAAGTTTGAAAGTATTCTCGTCAGTTCTACTAAGTGGAGTCGATAGAAAAGCCACCTACCTTAAAGGTTTTGATGAAACTAGACAACAAACAAAGAATGCTTAAGAAAAACTGGTTGATTAATCACAAAACATCCTTATATCACTTCTGTTAGAAAGAGAAATACCAAATATCATCTTATTTGTCATAAAAATTCATATATCTACCCATAAAATGTGTAGATATGAGAAACCAAGAAGAGAGGAGAAGTTTATCTAAGTAGATCTAAGAAACCGATCAAGAATGATGAAGACCAATCACATACCTCAATAACATGGGTTCAAAACACTAAGGGAAGCCTTTAGATTGACTCCAAAATGATTGGGAGGGGTTATTATAACTTCAAGGAATAAAAATCCAGAGTTATGGCTGCTTAGGACAAAAAATTAGTGAGTTATGGAAAAACGTGTGAGATCCTATTTTTAAGGATCTAGGTTTGACTCTGCGCACGGTTTGGCTGCACGGTAAGGAAAACCATGTGCTAACTGTGTAGTAGCCACTGACCGTATGACCTCCCCTTGAATGGTCTCCCCAAACCATGATCCAACTATACTAGACCTACTGCCTCATGAAGAACACCACACACAGGTTCTCCTAGGAATTCTGCATGGTTTGGACAAACTGTGTTTCGACCGTGCGACCTTTATTTAGCCACCAAAGCACTTACAAATTCTCCAAACTCTCCCAAACTTCAACATTACACTTTATAACTATAAAAGTATCAAGTAATAGTTACATACCAGACAACGAGGGTACTAAATTATACCCACCATTGGTCTTTACATCCCCAAAAAGTAGAAAAAATTCGTTGCCATGAAAGAGTTCTGACCATTGCACTTTTATTTCCTTCCCACGTTCCCAAGTATCTTCTTGAATTTTACCATGCTTCCATAAAACCCATACTTGATCGATTCTTTTTCCACAGAATACTTTCTCTTGCTTATCCACAATCCGTAATATGATATATATCAAGAAACATCCGACTCTAGGTCAATGTGGTCCGATCAGATCACATGGTTAGGATCAGGTTGATACTTTTTCAACTGAGAAAGGTGGAATAAATTATGAACTGAACTGAACCATGGTGATAATTCCAACTGATATGACACCTATCCAACTTGTTTCAGTATCTCAAAAGGGACAATTTATCTAGGAGATAAATTTTCCTACTTCTCGAAATAACGATGTCCAAGCCTTGGAGATATCCTTAAGAAGACATGATCACCCACAAAGAATGACAATGGTCTTTAATGATGATCTGCATATGATTTATGACAACTCTGATCCATATCTATCCTCTTTTTAATCAACTGGATCTTCTCCCTTGTTTCTTGGACAAGGCTCATCCCAACTAGTGAAGTCTCACTCATTTCCACCCAATACAGTAGAGAATGACAAGGATGCCCATACAATGCTTCAAATAGAGTCATATGTATCGAGGCCTGATAGATATTATTGTATGAGAACTCCAAAAAGGGTATATGATCTTCCCATGAGCCACCAAAATCCATTACACAATCCCACAACAAGTCTTCCAACGTTTGTATCATCCTCTCATACTGGTTGTCTTTCTAAGGATGATACACCGTGCTCATAGTCAATGGATTCCCAATGGATTTTTGTATGGATTTCAAAAAATGAGATGTGAACCTTGGATATCTATCTGAATCTATTGACACTAGTACACCAAGTATCTTTACCAATTCTTGGATGTATATTTTGGACATATCCTCTACCGTATGAGTTTCATTAATAGGGATGAAATGGGATGACTTGGTAAGATGATCCACTATCACCCATATGGAATCATGTTTTCAAATCGTTCTTGGGAGACCAATAACAAAATATATCTCTATTTTCTCCCATTTCCACACTTGGATAGGTAAATAATGCAACATACCCACTAGTCTCTGATGCTCCACCATAACTTGCTGACAAGTTTAGCACTTATAAATGTACTCATCCACATTTCTTTTCATGCCTCTCCACCAAAACTCTACCTTCAACTCCTTATACATATTCAGTGTTCCTAGATGTACAACCCATCCTGAATTATGGTAATCATGAATGAGTTGTTTATGAAAATCCACAGGTACAACCATACGTTCTATGAAACAAAAAAAAAATGATCACCCATCAAGTTTCTATCCCTAAATGTTCTCCCCACCATTGAGTTTTTAACCCATAACCATACATTCTACATTATATGTTTGTTACTCTTTGACCATATTTACCAAATCAGGAACAAGTATAGATGAAAAGAAAATTGCAACATCACCTCAGTCTTCACATTCCACATTAATGTCTACTAGGACTGACATAAACTACCATTCATCAGAATCTTCTTTCACCAACTAAGCATATGACTTTCTACTTAATGCATCCGCCACTAAATTCCCTTTTCTGGGGGTCTACATCAAGTTGAAGTTAAACATTTATAGATAATCCATCCATATCATTTTCCTCAGATTAAAATATCACTATGAGAAAATGTATTTCATTCTTTTGTGGTATGTGAACATAGTAAATTTCTCACCAAGGAGATAATGTATCCATGTTTTCAAAGCATGGAAAACTGTAGCAAACTCCAAATCATGTGTTGGGTAATTATTCTCATGTAACCTTAACTACCTTGAATCATAAGAAACCACATGGTCTCTTTGCATGAGAATGAAGCCCAAACCTGATCCCGAAGCATCATAGTACACCACATACCCCTATCTTGATTCTAGAAAAATCAAGATAGGTGATGATGTAAGATGAACTTTCAGCTCCTAGAAAGAATTATGGAATTACTCTATCCATTGTAATGGAGCATTCTTCTTTTTCCGAGCTATCATTGGGGAATCTAGTCATGAGAAGTCATGAAAAAACTGTTTGTAGTAGCCAGCTAGACCAAGAAAACATCATATATCGAAGACATTATTTGGTGGTTTCCAAGAGATAAAAACTTCTATACTTTTAGGATCAACAAAAAAACCTTTCTCAGAAATTATGTGGCCAAGAAAAAATACTTCCTGTATCCAAAAATCATACTTTGATAGTTTTCAATACAACCAGTGATCTCTCTATATTTGTAACACTATTTCTAGGTGTTCCTCATGGTCAACCCTTGTTGTATAATACACCAATATGTCATCCACAAACACCATAACAAAGTATTCCAAATATCATTGAAATATCTGATTCATCAAGTTCATGAAGACCGTTGGGTAATTCATTAGAATAAAGGGAATGACTACATATTCATAGTGTCCATATATTCTTCTGAAAGATATATTTAGAATATCTTCCTTTAAATCTAAAAAATGGAGATATCTTGATCGTAATTCAATCTTAGAGAACCACTGATCTCCCTTTAATTGATAAAATTGGTCATCAATACGTGGAAGTGGGTACCTGTTCTTTATTGTAACTTGGTTAATCTTACGATAATAAACACATAGCTGAAGAGTTCCATCTACTTTCTTCATGAACAATACTGGTGCCACCCACAGAGACATACTTGGCTGAATGAAACCCTTTCTTTCCATCTCCTCCAACTGCACTTTCAATTCCAGTAACTCTGTTGGTGCCATCCTATAACATGGAATGGAAATATGACTGGTCCCTAGAAGTAGATGAATCATAAAATCCACTTCTCTTATAGGTGCTAACCCTAATAATTTTTTGGGAAAGACATCTAGTAACTGATCCACAACTTTTGGATAACTATTTTCCTCAATCTCTTCCATTGATTCCAAAGTAAACTCTACCAAATAGTATGAGATAATTCCCACTGTCAGTTCCAACAAGATCTTTTCACATTTCTTTACCGTCCTCTCTCCTCTGAATAGATTTTTGATGCTATCCTCAGTTATGGAACTAACTATTCTCCTATAACATTTGATGTGAGACTTGACCATTTTCAACCAATCCATACCTAGGATTACGTCATAGACATCAATGTCCAACACTGAGAAGTCCCATTTCATATTAGATCCATCAATAGTTATAGCACATGCTCTACACACAAAGGCTTGAAATTCTCTTTCCCTGAGAAGAGTTTGGAGTTTTAAAACATAAGGAATCATTTCTAACTTTAAACACAGAAAATCAATAGAATAAGAAGAAATGAAAGAATACGATGCACCAGTATTGAAGAGAACTTTCACAAGGGTAGAATTAAAAAGAATTGTACCTCTCACCCTAGATGGTCCAGCCCGATCATCAACAATCATATACTTAGATCCATATAATTGCTTCGTTGTTTCACTATTATCCTTGTTGCCTTGCTGAGATTTCCTTGGTTGAGAAGTCATGGTATTTCTAGAATCACCATGGCTAGCTCTGCTCTATTGAAAAGATTGATTTTTATGTCCTTGCCCTGTTGAATCATATGATGCTTGCGACACCTGAGAAGTGTCTCGAGCACCTAACCTTGGATTACTATGACAATAGAACTAAATATGTCTCATCTGTTTGTAGTTATGACATGATCTAGGTTGTTCTGTACACTCTCGATTTATGTGGTCAAATAAACCACATTCAAATCAACCTACATTTCTCTTGGGTTGTGGAGGAAGGTTCACTGATCCAACTGTCTGATTCTGATTTCCATTTCCACCATAGAAATAGGTGTCCCTTTTCCAATTTCTCCTAGTGCTTGAGTTCCCACTATTCCAAAAAGGTATCTTCATACCTCCTCCCATAGATCCCAAGATATCCAAATTTAGAAATTTTCTCTCTATTCACCATCTCTGTATAATAAGTAATATAGAGAACCACAATCTTTGATCAAATCTTCTATCTTAGCCCCGATTCGAAGATTCATGAATTCAAGGACTCTCTTGCAGCAACTTCTGGTGAAAATCTCACTAATTTCATGAATTTATTCACATATTCTATGATAGAGATATTATCTTACTTAAGGATAAATAAGTCCATAATTTTATGGATTTTGAACGTAAGAGGATAGAATTGTTTGTTGAACAATTCCTTGAAATCCTATCATGTAAGTACTTCATCCAATTTAGCATGAATTGGTAAATCTCATCACTAAAATGAAAGATCTTGAAGCATATAAGTCACCAGTTTGACTTTGAGATCCGATGGTGTGCTGATGAAATCAAAGATACAATTCATTTTAATTTTCCATACCTCCACTTTTTCGGGTTCAACATCACGCTAGAAGTTAGGTGAATTATGCTTCATGAACTGGATGGTAGGATCCACATTCATTGGTTCATTCCTTCGATTCTCTGTATCCAAGTCTTGAAAATATTGGGAAATACTCTAAACTAGCTCATGGTTCACTCGTGGTTTAGGTGAAACCACATTATCTGCAGCTTCTTCAGGTTGGTTTCGATGATGCCTACCAGGTGCAATTTTCTAAACCAATAAAAAACTACATCAATCTCACTCTCTAGAAACTGATGGCTTATAATTTTAAATTATATCACATAAACTATCACTACATTGTTTTCCAAAAACAACATTTTACCATGTTCAACCATTTTTGAAACTTTCATCTTTCTTTTTGAAAACTAAACCATTTTCAAAATACCATAAGCATTTACTTTTTCAAAAACTTTCTTTTTAAAAAACATTTCATACTTTTTAAAAAATAAACACTTTTTCACACCATGAATCATTCCTAGAAATTATGTATTCACTCCTAGTGTAAATTCATATCTCTACAATGCATGTCATTCTCATCTCATTGGTTAAACCCACGATAATGAGGTTTCAAAATCCTAGAAGTGTCTCCAAACACTTATGTACCCAACTCCCTAGTAACTTTTAGTACAACATAAACAGGTTAGATACATCCTTTTATGTCATCATTTAAATTTATGACAATTTTACTCCTTTATATGATTCCAACCGAAGGAATATACAAGAAGGAATTTCAACTCCCAGACCACGAACATTGAAGACTAATTTTTAGGCAAGGACCAGACAAGTTGATACTATTTATACCACAAATGAAAGACCAAACTTATTCCATTTGTAATGACATGCTACTTCTCATTAGCTTGAGAATACAACAAGTCATTACTGGGCCTTAAGAAACATCCCCAAGGTGCCAAAGGCTCATAATAAATGCCAAAGGGTTTCAAAGAAAAAAGGGGATGATTTACCCTTTAATGACTAAAACCAATAACCAAACAGACCAACAACCAGCAACTCACTATATGATGCATGAAATTAACTAAGGCATTTTAACCATTATCTTTATAACAACCAACCAAAGTATTCTACAGAGGAAGAAAATCCAACATCAAAGTACACAGTAGAAGGAAAATGAATAAATTCCAAGACGACAACAAGAATCCATTCTTCAAAAGCTCCATGCTCCAATATCACCAAGTAGTCCAAAGTATCACGACATGGTGCTAAAGAAGTTTGATACTTTACCTTTTCCCAAGTCCTATAAGGAAGCATCTCCAAAAGAACCAAAGTGACAAAGAAGGAGTGAGTATATAACACAGTAGGTTTTCCCCATGACTTCCCTACTCACACGACTAGCATAGAATGATTCACACATTATATAAAATTGTTTATATAAAACAATTTTCCAAAACGGTTTATAAACAATTATGAACAAGTTTTGAAAACAAATTATAACCAAGTGAAAGAAAAGGTAAATGAATCTAATTTCCAAAAAGTTATTTTTCTAGAAAGTAACTAATCAAATCTTCTAAACCACTTATTATTATCAATTTGGGATGCCCATTCCATAGTTCACAACACACCCACACAAGCATGCTTAATCCGATAGTTCCATACTTATGAGTGGTCTCTCATCCAATTACCATGTGTCCCAATGACACATTCCCCCAATCCAGGGTCATTAACCTTGTACCCAAATAGTAAACATCCCTTGTTTAGGTTCATGTCTAAAATAGACTCACACAAAACCCAATTTATTCCAAAACCATTCCAAATAACCATTTCAAACCATTTCAATAAAACTGTAACTTTTATTGAAAACCAAAGAAAAATCCAGTTTCAAAACAACCATTTTATTTCAATAAAACATCCCCTTTTTACTAAAAACATCTAATCAAATCCATATGCAAAAATTCTAGAAAATACCCATTTTAAAATCCATATTTTAAAACCAAGAACAAAATCACTTTATTCAAAACACCAAATTTTCAAGATTTCTACAATTTACCAAACCATCACCAAAGAAGGTTTCAAAAAATTCATAACCATACGATTCATGATAAATTAATCACAAGGAAAACAATTTAAAAGAATTCCCATAATTTCTATTAAGTGGAGTTGAGAGAGAATCCACCTACCTCAAAGGTTTCGATGAAACTAGACAATGAATGAAGAACTCTTAAGAAAACCAGGCCGATCCTTCACAGAACTTACTTAAATCAATTATCATAGAAAGATAAAGACGAAATATAAAATTATTTGGAACCCAAACTCATAGATCTTCCCATAAAGGGTGTAGATATGAAAAAATCAGAATATAGGAGAAGTACATCTAAGTAGATATATGAAACCGTTCAGGAAGGATGAAGAACGATCACATACCTTAAGAATTAGGGTTCAAAACACCAAGGGAAGCATTTAGATTGAATCCAAAATTATTGGGAGAGATTATTATACCCTTAAGGAAGTGAAATAGGTATTTATGGAATATTAGGAGAAAAAATGAGTGAGTTATAGAAAAAACGAGTGAGATCCTATTTTTAAGGATCTAGATTTGACTTCGCGCACGGTTAGGAAAACAATGTGCTAACTGTATGGTAGCCACTACCCGCATGAACTCCCCTTGTATAGTCTCCCCAAACCATGATCCAACTATACTATACCTACTACCTCATGAAAAAAACTTTAAATGGTTTCTCCTAAGAATTCTGCACAGTTTGGGAAAACCATGTTCCGATCATATGACCTTCATTTAGCCCCCAAAAACACTTCCAAAATTATACAAACTCTCCCAACCTCCACCCTTAAACTTTATAACCATAAAATTATCAAGCAAGGGTTACATACCAAAAACCTTAGGTACTATATAGTTTCACAATTGGAACACATTTTGGTAAACCATGCAGAAAGACTGTTCGAGGGGGTGCATCTTGAGATAGTATGGGTTACACAGTTGGAAGCCAAACCATGAAGATGCCCAAAATTAATTAATAAATGAAAAATTCTGGTTTTCCACATAAAATTTTAATCTTATCACCATATTTTCTCCTCCATCATACATGTCCAAACCTGGGGTTTCTCCCATACCATATTCTATTCAATCACCCTTCATTTTGGGTGTTTTTGATGTTGTTTTATGGAGGATTAGAGGTAGGTTCTACTGGGTTTATAAGGGATTTTAAATACTTAATAATAAAAAAAATCAATTAGAAACCAAAAACCCATGATAACCATGCATTATAAAATCTGAAATCATACAAAGTAGATTAGAACTAATATAAACCACACAAAATTCATTGATGATATCCCACAACATCTTCAAGCCATCAAATGGTTTGATTATATCATAAAGGGAATATAAAAGACATACCCTCTCCATTGGTATATCCACATGACAAACTAAATCATTTAAAGACTTGAAACATGATACCTTATTCCTACATGGAATTCTAGAACCTCATGATTCAAAATAGATAGAATAAGGGGATCTTAAGGTTCCATATTGACTAGTTTGAGCATTAGGAAAGCATCAACACAACTTTCATCAAATGGAAGTGGTATTTATATAGGCTCAAGGAATCTCCTTGGTGAATTATGAATTAAATCATTCATTATAAATCATTATTTAATGACTTATATTGATCATGAACTACATGAATTCATGTGACTCCACTCTTTTTATAAATCTTATGTGATAATTCATTAAATGAAAAGATATATGGGATAATCACTTAGATGATAACTGTTTATCATTTAGCCTCCACTTTCATAATCCCATGATACATTAAAAGAAATTTAATCTCAAGGTATGAATCTCATGTATACCATAATATGTTGGTGATATCATACTATTAAGTTATTTCTTAACAATACATTGGTTGAAATGTGTTCTCACACTTCACTTAAGGTTACATCAACAACAATGTAAACTCAAGGCTATAACTACCAAAATGCATCACATGAAATATTGGATTCAAGGAATATTCCTTTTAATATCCCATATGCACTAAATCATAAAATAATTTGTTCAAATTTATCTTATATTATATCATATACAATAACTTGTGAAATAATATCAAAAAATCCTTGGAATAATTTCAAAAATATTTTTGGAAAGCTATCATTAACTTCACTTCCTATTAAAATCAGATGTAATATCTTGTGAATACCTATCCAAAACATTTTGGATTAACTCTAAAACATCTTTAAAGTGTATATTAAAGTCAAAAGCAATACGAATTTAGTCACCCACAAAGTGTGACCCCATGGAACTTTATTCCATTGAAAAAACCAAGAATCACAAGACTCATAAATGTAATAAAGGATTAGCCTATATAAATTTTTTATTCAAGCTATAAATAGATTTGGAGTGATCTCTTTCATACACATATATATCTATACCTCTATACACTAGTCACATCACATTATAGCATATAGTATTATTTATTCCCTATGCCCAAGATATTGAGTGACCATGTGATACAAAGTATGTCAATCCCACACAGTCAAATAATATGTTCTCAATTATCTGAGTATAAACTGACTAAGTCAACGAATACTTAATATTTCATTCACCTTTATGGATGAGAACTAATACATGGGAATTTTTCATGGATCATGGATAAATAAATTATCATTTACCTAATTATATATTATAGTGCACACCTAGGGTCAATCTCTCAAAGGGACCACCCATACAGACAACTTTTCTATTATCACTATTTAGAAACTAATATATACTAAATGAAATAATAATCCTGATTTATAGGGGGTTTAAAAAAAAATCAAGTAACATGTAAATATAAACATATACTAATTCTTGACATAATAGAATGAAGTCAGTAATAAAGACAGAAATAAGAGAATAGATTCTATTCTTGAGAGTTCATAGTGATATAATCATTATTATATAAAAAAAATCTCAATATTCCATTAAATGTAGTGATAACGACCTATCAAACTAAAACCTAAATTTAAAATTTAAATTACCCAATGATGGTACATCTTCATGTAGGATTATACTCATCCACATCAATACCTAAGTCAAACTCCATTATATGAATGACTTAAATATTAAAAGAAATGAATATTTCTTAATGAGTAAGAATAAAATAGATGATAGTGATAAGGGTAAGACCACACACACCAATAAGATTAACTATCACCAAATTCTTATAATAGAATAAGAAAAATACCTTAAATCATATAAAACTCAAAGTAAGCACAACACCCTCACTCAAATAAGAAATGAGGTTAGTTCTTGATTAGTCACTAAAAGTGGATAATATTAATTTTTAATATCTTTATATTCATTGTTCCAAAGTCCATAAACATTGTTTTTAGTGCATTACATAAATAGAACTTCATTTCTCATCAAAAATGCAATTCATGTTTAAAATGCAAATTTGGGCCCAATCATTCATTTGTTTGTGGAAAACATTATATTAATTTTCTGAATTTTAAATTTTGGGATATGATTGATCACTTTGTTTGTAACATTTTATCTCTTAGGTCCGCTGGATGAATCCCAAAGGAAGATGGAGAATTTTGCGCCTGAAGGCAGAAACTTGCTGGAAAAAGCATAATGGGCCTAAGGCCCATCAAACAAATGTGGGGCCCAGAATCCAAGCCCAATGAATCTCAAATTTATATATTAAAAAGATATAAATATGAGGATCATTTTATTCAACTGTGGCCGGAGCTAATTCTGATGTTTTCATGATGATAAAGGGATCTGAAGTTGAGCTTTAAATGGTGGACTCGACATTAATGCACAGAAATCCGTCCCACCATTTAGACCATAACTTCCAAATGGATGATCCAAATTTCCTGAACTTTTGAGAGCTTTTAGAAGACACATGGTCTAAAATATTTCTCTTCTACAACGCCTCCGGATTCGGCCTTCGTCAAATTCTAAGTCACACGTCAATATGGTGGATGAATCTGGACAGTTTTCCGGGTCAAATTCAAAACATCAATTTCCTTTTGATTATTCACCCTCTATTTGACTATATTAATTGTTGGGGGGTGAATTAATTGTTGGGGGTGAACCTAAGGCTCCTAATATGCCTATATAAGGAGTTGGTGGTGAAGGGAATAATCATCTAACATTTTCCTTTGAATCCAAGTTTTTCTTTCAATTGTAATTTCCCGCTTTCATTTTGTAATGACATCGTCAATTTCTCTAATGTAAGTTTTTCATTCACATTTAGTATTTTAATAAAATTTCTTCTTCTTTACTTTTATTTTTCCTTTTATTCACACGTTGATACCGTTGAATCTTAGTGTGAATTTATTCACACCCACACTTGTGAATTCATCACACAACGGTGGAGTGTTCATTTTGATTAATGTTTTTTTTCTTTCTTCTTTAATCCCGCTTCTTTAAGTCAATTACCCGCTTCCATTGATAGAATATCATCAATGTATGGATAACCTTTTATGGGTTGATACTAGGGAGTTGAATGAGTTTTATTAAATGTTATTTTATGTTCTTAAATTCTTAAATTTGTTCTTTATTTTAAGAGTTCCTTTATTTGATTTATCTTCTTCTTTGTCTTCACCGAATTTAACAACGACACATTTTGAGTGCTAGTACGATCCAATTCCTTGGAGTGATCATTTAATTTATCCTCTAAGTTAATTGGTGATTATCCTTGAAATTGTGTATGGATTAAATCGGAGAATGATATTGAGGAATTATTTCATTTAATGGATACCTCTTGAACCGATGAACAGAAAATCAAATTAAAAAACAAATACATACAATAAAGACCAAGAGACAACCTAGGATTGACTCACCTTAATTAGTTGTTTTAATTCAAGTAATTTTATTTGTTTTGTTCTTTAAATTAAATCAATATTTCTTCAAATCAATTCAATCCAAAGTTGTCCACTGCATAGCCAATCCCGTATCCAATCTTAGTGTCTCAAGGTTTCTTCTTCGGTCCCTGTGGATTCGATCTCTACTTGTACTTCAACGACCGCTTTTACCGGTAGGGTAAATTTGGGCGCAACCAAATTTTGGCGCCGTTTCCTGGGACCCAAGTAAGTACCTTAGACCCAAATCATCTTTTCTCACCCCAAATTCTCTATTCTCACCCTAATTTCTCTTATCTTTTCCCCTTTCTATTTCTGTGTGTCCAAAAAAACCCCAAAACTAATTTTCAATCAATTCCAATGGATTATCCTCCAAAATACCCCTTCATAAATCAATGCTGTAATCAAGTCAGAAATAAATATTGGGAAACACCTCACATAGGGAATTTCATTGACCAATCCTTAATTGAATACACCACACCAGATGAGATGCACAATCAATGGGATGCTGAATGTTTAAAAGATCAATTTCCATACATATCAAGAATGATTGAAAAGATAAATAATGAGAAATTCCATGATGTACAAACATATATCAACCCTAATCCTGAAAAAATTCTTGAACAATTGTGTGAAAAAATGGATAAAATGAATTCAGAAGTTTCATCTTTCAGATTAGAACTACAAAGCTTTAAGACTTTTGAGGAACCCATTCCCACTCAAGATGTTCTTTCCTCATCATTGATAGATGAATATTTTATCCCAAAAACCTCCCATGAATTGAAAAAAGAACTAAACTTTGGATATGGGATAACTGAACAAGATCAAATAAATGTTTAAGGGTATTTAAATCAGGATGAAATTAATTTTTTGGATTCACAAGGGGAAAATTTGTCTTCATGGATTGAGTGTTCAGAATATTGCTCCAATAACAATTTTTTAGAATCACCGATCATTGAACCATTTGGATATATAACGAATATTGTGTCTATACACACTCATGAAATTCAAATGGAATTTTTTTTGGATGAATCATCTTTTCAAAAGGAAAAAATTCTTTCAAATGTTTATAAAGAAGAAACAATTTTTGATTCAAATTATCATTCTTCTTTAGGAAAATTCAATCAAATTGAACTCGATGTTTTAATACTTCCTTCCCTACTCAATAATCCCTCTATTTATGATAACCAAGACCATTCAATTATCATCAATTTTCATCAAGAATCTCACCAAGTAGGAATGAACCTTGAAATCATAGTAAATACTCCAGATAAAACACGATCAACCATTTTAGATATTCCTTGGATTTTACCAATCATTGTAGAAAATAGGATTTCATACGAAACAAATTTCAAAAAAACAATCAATCTCAATCTTGTTGAAGTGGAGAAATATGGGTTAATTAAAATTTTGAAAGTTGGAATTGGATAAGTTGGGGGGTTCAAGTCGAGCTAACGACGTTAAACAAAAGCGCTGCATGGGAGGCAACCCATGGTTTTCATGTTTCTAATAATTTTGAATCATTTTTTTTTCATATAATAAATTACCATAAACTTTTGACCTGTTCTTCTTTTATGAGTAAGGATGGGTATGAAAGGGGAGCACCATATTCATCCGTGTCACGTGGTGTGATCTCTGAGTAATACCTTACCCAGAAAATATAAAGAAGATAATGTATCATCAGTTTATTTTATTTTGTTTTATTTTTATGTTTTTATAGGTTTAAAAAAAATAAAAGGACATGTCATAAGCCATTAGGAAAATACATTCACCACCATCCAAGCCACTGAGACTCAAATCCAGGATTTAAGGGAGACTATGGCATGCACTATCATCATCAACCACCAGGTGACTTCATTCCATGATTTTCATTTTACATTTCTTCTTTGAACTCCTCTCCTACCCCTTATAACTTTTCTTTCCTTTAAACACTGGGGGCAGTGTCATTCTAAGTTGGGGGGAGATAAAAAATGATTTTTAAAAAAAAAATGCATGAAAAGAAAAATTCCATTAACCATAAACATGATAAACACACATTGCAAACTCTTAAATTGGATATCAAATAAATTTTGCATGCCTTGAATCTGATTTTAATGCAAGTTTAAGTTCATGAGCATAGTTTTTGGAAAGTGCGGTTTTCCGATGTTATTTTTAAATGTTTACAATTTCATCCTCTTAATAAAAATGCCACAATGCACGTCTATTGGATCGTGAGTGTAAATTTGAGTTCTTGGGTCCCTTTCATTATAGCATAGGGTTTTGGGTCACTTTTAGTTTAATTTGAGTATCCAAAAAAAACAAAAACAAAAAAAAAACAAAAAAATGACCACATAGAGCAATGTTTTGTCCAAGTGCGTGGTGTCCGGCACTTGGGGATCGTGACTCCATAGTTGTCTTTCCCAGAGTTAGGCTTTATATCACTATTGTAGAGCATGAAATTGACAATATGTGTGGCGTCCGACACTTGGGGATCGTGACTCCATAGTTGTCTTGCCCAGAGTTAGTCTTTTCATATATATTGTGGATAAAAAAATCATCAAAAAAAAAAATCAAAAAAAAAAGGATACTCATATTAAGGTTTAATGTGATTCCCACCTAGCGCTTCCATTTTTTCCCCTTGAACAATAAAATGGGCCCCATATCTTTTGTGATGCACAACACTTTATCATTCTTAATTGAAATTGGATGAAATGTGGCGATGAATTTGAACAAAGGAATGGGCTTGGGCTTGGGATATGCTTATGGACCTATCTTGTTTTAAATGATTTTGATGGGTTCCATAATTTTTTTTGGTATGAGGTCTTTGGGTGAGCAATGTGTATTTAAATGTTTTTGGAAAAGGGGATTTGAATTTCATATTTGTAATTTATTTTGCTTGGGACTAGCAAAACTCAAGTTGGGGGGTGTGATTAGTCACTTAAAGTGGCTAATATTAATTGTTAATATCTTTATATTCATTGTTCCAAAGTCCATAAACATTGTTTTTAGTGCATTACATAAATAGAACTTCATTTCTCATCAAAAATGCAATTCATGTTTAAAATGAAAATTTGGGCCCAATCATTAATTTGTTTGTGGACAACATTATATAAATTTTCTGAATTTGAAATTTTGGGATATGATTTATCACTTTTTTTGGAACATTTTATCTTTCAGGTCCGCTGGATGAATCCCAAAGGAAGATGGATAATTTTGCGCCTGAATGCAGAAACTTGCTGGAAAAAGCATAATGGGCCTAAGGCCCATCAAACAAATGTGGGGACCAGAAACCAAGCCTAATGAAGCTAAAATTTATAAATTAGAAAGAAAAAAAATATGAGGATCATTTTATTCAACTGTGTCCGGAGCTAATTCTGATGTTTTCATGATGATAAAGGGATCTGAAGTTGAGATTTAAATGGTGGACTCGACATTAATGCACAGAAATCTGTCCGACCATTTCGACCATAACTTACAAATGGATGATCCATATTTCCTGAAATTTTGCGAGATTCTATAAGACACATGGATAAAAATATTTCTCTTCTACAACACCTCTGGATTCGGCCTTCTTCAATTTATAATTCACACGTCAATATGGTGGATGAATCTGGACAGTTTTCCGGGTCAAATTCAAAACATCAATTTCCTTTTGATTATTCACCCTCCATTTGACTCTATTAATTGTTGGGGGTGAATTAATTGTTGGGGGTGGACCTAAGGCTCATAATATGCCTATATATGGAGTTGGTGGTGAAGGGAATAATCATCTAACATTTTCCTTTGAATCCAAGTTTTTCATTCAATTGTAATTTCCCGCTTTCGTTTTGTAATGGCATCGTCAATTTCTCTAATGTAAGTTTTTCATTCACGTTTAGTATTTTAATAAAATTTCTTCTTCTTCACTTTTATTTTTCCTTTTCTTCACATGTTGATACCGTTGAATCTTAGTGTGAATTTATTCACACCCACACTTGTGAATTCATCACACAATGGTGGAGTGTTCATTTTGATTAATGTTTTTTTTTCTTTCTTCTTCAATCCCGCTTCTTTAAGTCAATTACCCGCTTCCATTGATAGAATAGCATCAATGGAGAGCTAACCTTTTATGGGTTTATCCTAGGGAGTTGCATGAGTTTGATTGAATGTTATTTTATGTTCTTAAATTCTTAAATTTGTTCTTTATTTTAAGAGTTCCTTTATTTGATTTATCTTCTTCTTTGTCTTCACCGAATTTAACAACGACACATTTTGAGTGATAGTACGATCCAATTCCTTGGAGTACTAATTTAATTGATCCTATAAGTGAATTGGTGATTAGCCTTGAAATTGTGTATGGATTAAATCGGAGAATGATATTGAGGAATTATTTCATTTAATGGATACCTCTTGAACCGATGAACAGAAAATCAAATGAAAAACAAATACATCCAATAAAGCCCAAGAGACAACCTAGGATCGACTCACCTTAATTAGTTGTTTTAATTCAAGTAATATTATTTGTTTTGTTCTTTAAATTAAATCAATATTTCTTCAAATCAATTCAATCCAAAGTTGGCCACTGCATAGCCAATCCAGTATCCAATCTTAGTGTCTCAAGGTTTCTTCTTCGGTCCCCGTGGATTCGATCCCTACTTGTACTTCAACAACCGATTTTACCGGTAGCGTAAATTTGGGCGCAACCAGTTCTCTATTTTCATGGAGTTGAGAAGGTTACAATGGAAAAAATAGAAAATAAATAATGAGATAATAAATATAATATATATTTAATTTTTTTGATACTATTATTAAAGAAAAAAAATCCTTAACTATTATAAAATTACTAACTCCTTTGAAAAGATGCAGATGTATACATTAATAGGTAAGAGGGGTAAACAATTTTCCATTAATATATATAAACATTGCATTTTATTAAAGATAAAGAAAAACTACAACAAAGAAGTCAAAGAAAAACCAGATAAGGGGGCCTAAAATAATGAAGACCCAATTGATCCCCCTAATCATATAAACCCCTCCATATCCAACTAAAGAGAACTAGAAAAACAAATAACATGATTACCTTGATCCACCACCTCCAATGAAGCAAGATGATCAACCACTTTTTTCCCTACCACCACACATGAATAACCTGAACGTTGGTGTTGTTGAGGATAGCTTTGCACTTCCTGATAGAATAGCCTATCAACCAAGGAGATGGAATTTTACCATGAATTGCATCATAAAAAATTAATGAATTAGTTTCAATTTGGATGAGAATAATATTTTTTAGGCACACAATACAATACCCATATGCATAGCTTTGGATTCTGCTTGAATTGAATTCCCCATCCCAAAGTATGAAGAATAGGAAAGCATGACACTCCCACAAGCATCACAAACCACCCCTCCTCCTCGCATAATACCTAACATGCATGAAATATCAAAATTAAGCTTCAAACTTGTGCCTGGTTCCACCAACTAAACCCAGTTACCTCTCAGCACATGGACATGTCTTTAAATCATAAAACCATTCCCCTGCAAGGAGCTCAAGGAAGGAGCACCATTACATTTATTAAAACCATTAACTGGATCAATCAATAGAGATTTTGTCCTCATAACAATAGACCATTCCTAAGAAATAATACCTTGAAACCTGGACTTGTTCTTTACCCACCAAATACACCAACAAACTGCACTTAATATTATATCTCTAGACATTTTTTCTAGTCCCTCACCTTTAATGGCATAGAACCATCTTTCCATAAAATATTTTTTCTGCAAGATCAAGTGAAAAAATACCAATAAACCCTCAAAAAAAATCTATAAACTACTAGAACCCAATCACTCTCAAAGAAAAGATGAATATTATCTTCCTCCATATGTAACTTGCAATAATGACATTTATAGGCCAGGCTAATTCCTATCTTCCTCGAATTATCATCTGTAGGAATAACCTGGTTTCTTATCTAGCATACAAGAAAGTTAAACTTAGTAGGAATATAACTACAACATACCTTTTTATTCCATGTATCATAATGCCCTTGAGGATTAAAAATCTTGTTGAAGTTCTTTAAAGAAACATCCCATGTATTATATGCTGTAAACACACACCTATCCATATCAAAATTTAAGATAATATCATCAAAAACCTCCCTTTGACCCTCATACAGAACTACATTAATGAAACTAGGATGTTCACTAGCCTCCTTGAAGGAAATCAAAGGTCTAAGACAACCCAGATAACCCAAGATTTAACCTCCCCAGTTATGAAACCCAAAAGATAACTCCCCCTTCCCTACAATCCATCTTGAATGTTTCCAAATGACTAGAATAATCTTCTGGATTAAGGTCCAAAAAGGATATCAATTTGAAACAACATTTTCCTCATAACCAGTCCCTTTATAGGACATAATCTCCCCCCACAAAGTACACTCCTCCAACACTTCCCAAGAAAGTTTTTAATGCATATAGTGAATTGTATTTTCCAGGATTCTCACTTCCATCCCACCTTCCTGAACAATTCTTGCCATCCTGCCCTATGAAGCCCAATGGTGTTTCCCCACAGTTAAGGCATTCCATATGAACCCTACCAGGACTTTATCAATGGAAGAGAAGACTCCCTTAGTAACCCAGCTGAATGATAGAGCATGTATATGGATGGAAGTTAACACACTATTGATTAGAGTTATATAGCCTCCAAAGGATAAAAATAAATTTTTCTAGTTTAACACATGGTTCACAATCCTATTCATAATATAATCAAAGTCCCAGATTCAAAAATGACCAGGAGCAATAGGAGATCCAAGATACTCCATCGAAAAAAACCCTATGAATATCCATTCTACTACATAGGGATGAAACCAGGATGTCACCACACTTATTTGAGATAAAAATACTGCTCTTGGACCTATTAATCACCTGACCACTCCATAAAAAATACCCATTTAGGATCCTAGAAAATCCACCAACCAATCATCCACTAACATTATAGAAAATTAAGGTATCATCCACAAACATTGGGTGAGAAATCGAGGGATGATTCATTTTCCTACGATACTGAAGAATACTTCCCATGGAAAGATTTTTGTTAATAAGGTGACATAAATTATATTGCATAAGTATAAACAAAGTTAGAGAAATTGGGTACCCTTGTCTAAGTACATGGGAAGACTTAAATATACCATAGGTTCTCCCCATAAAAGTAATCACCATCCAAGATGAGCTAAATTATCTAAAAATTATATCCGAAGTCCAAGAGTAAAGGCCCATAACTTTGAGAACCCTATTGATAAATCCCCATTCCATTCTGTCATATTCCTTGTTCATATAAAGCTTCAATTCCATATTTGAACCATGAGTTTTGAAGTTAATATATTGAATCATTTCTCGGGCCAATGCAACTACACCCTGGATAGAACAACCTTTAACAAAACCATGTTTCTCTAATGAAAACCACTAAGGAACAAACATGGAATGCTTCTTGTTGAAAATAATAGATATGATCTTATAAGGAAAATTACACATTCTTATTGGCCTATAGTCAATTATAGAAACTGAATTTTTAATTTTAGAGAGAATCACCAAAGTGGTATCCCCTACCACAATTTATAAGGAACCAACCTGAAAGAAATCTCGAATGGCCTTAATAATATCAATTTTTATAATCTCCCAAGACCCCCTATAAAAAGAGCCTGAAAATTTTAGGGTCCGAAGCACTTTCCAGACCAAGACCCATCATAGCATCATAAATCTCCCTTTCATCTCATATGGCTTCCAACAAGGCATTATCAATATTAGACAACATGTTGGGAATAACCTAAAATAGTTTATAATTTCCTCTTGGATTCCTATTTGACATTTTCATATTGGGACCTTCAAGTAAATTTTTTAAAAATGAGAAATCCATATTTTCAATCACCTCTCTATCATCTGATGATGTCCCATCTTCAAGTAGAATATTCAGTTTAGATAATCTCCTCCTTTATTTAATACAAGAATAGAAGTAGGATGAGTTTTTATCTCCTTCGAAAATCCATTTTATTCTTGATCCTTCCCTGGATACACGCTCCTATTTTAAAACCAGATCAGCCAATAGGTTTTTCTTAATATACAAATCCTTATAATTTTCCTCATCCCATGCATATTCAAGGGATCTTTCCAATTTATCAACTTCTTATTTTAAAATATCCACTTCCTGGTCCAAAGGAGGAATGTCCTTCGCCCAGGCCTGAAGTTTATTTTTCAAACATCTCAGCTTGTTATATAAAGAAAACCAAGCATAGCCTTGAATATCTTCACCTCAACTGTCATTAACCAACTGCTAATACCCCTTCACACCAGCCCAATAATTACAGAATATAAACCTCTCATTACCATATTACCTATGAGGAAAATAAATGAGAAGTGGAGAATGGTCCGAGATACCATGAACAAGATGTTCCACCTTAGCATTGGGAAACCTTTCAATAGCATGTACATTCGCCAAACATCTATCCAGGTAACTCCAACATCTACGATCACCTTTCTGGTTGTTACACCATGTAAAATAGTCACCGAAATAACCCATGTCCATAAGATCTATTACATCTATAAACTAAACAAAAGTCATGATAGTTATATAAGGAAAGATACCCAGACCTTTCTTCTCATATGGTTCAGAAATAATATTAAAATCTCTTCCAACAAACCATGAGTATTCCTCAAAATCAGAGCTATAAAAATCCTACCACAAAAACTCATGTTTTTGTGAATCACAATTCCCATACACAAAATATATATACAAAAACTCCACACCCGTATTGACTTTAACCGTAATATACTGATCACTAGATTTAATTAGATCAACATTTTTTTTCTTTTTCCAAAAAATCCTTATATGATAATTATATAGTTCTTCATGTAAAACAGTATGCATCCTAAGTCAATCTGAAAAATCATTCACTCTTGAAATGTTCTTCTTGTGTTCTAGAATAGCAGCAATACATACCTTGTGTTTTTTGATTTCCATGACCCAAAAATACATCTTCACCAGAGTGCCAATGCCACGGGAGTTCCATATTAGGAACAAAATCATTGTAACATATTTTTCCTGGATTTGAACCCAAGAATATTGGTCATATTAGAATGAGAAGATAAAAAATCCTACATAGACTGTAGATTTTCTCTTGTGCACACACCATTTTCTAGGTCCAAAGAATATTTCTTAGGTGAAGCTGAAAAGGACCGAATCCATCGAGATCTCCATCCCACCTTGATAAAAGAAGAAAAATTTCCATAGTTTTTACATACAGGGACAACAATAACACTTTTCTTACCATCCTTCGATTTTCTTTTAGATTAAGACCATGCTTAATTATCCTTTATAGTAATTTACATGACTCTCTGTAGCCACCTGACAATGTTCCAACTTCATCTATAACTTGGATAACCTCTGTTATAGACAAGCTCAACACCAGAGGAAAATAATGCAATATTGTATCAACCACCGACTAATTCACCAACCCTGACCATGAAAACTTGAATCCTTGAACATTTATATGAACACTCGATAAACCATTCACCCTGGATGGCCATATAAAACCCTCCTCAAATGGGATACTCAATGACTGAGAGTATTCATTAACTTCCAGAATATTATCTCTACAAGGTTGTTCAAAGGTTGCATGAGAAACCTTCTCAATATCCATAGGGGAATCATTAGATATCTCAGAAAATTTTTCCATTACAAGATCTGTATGGATGAAGTATTCATTCACTTCCAGAATATTATCTCTGTATGGTTGTTCAAATGCTATAGGAGCAGCCTTCTCAATCTCCATAGGGGAATTAATAGATATCTTATTAAATTTGGCCATTACAGGATCTGTATGAAGGATGTTACCTCATCATCATTTCCTGCACACTTGAATCGAATAGACTTGTAAAGAACAATGAGAACAAAACATTGACAACACCAGATAAACAATATCCTAATTCCAAGAAATCAATTATTTTATTTTAAATGATATCTTATTTAGAAGAGAAGTAGAAAATTCCAATTCAACACATATCATTGTATACGAGACATCCTCATAACCACAATTTTTGTTATCCGCACAAATAAACCCCCCAAGGGAATCCCCAATGGCTCTAATAATAGAATCATTATGCGTCTCTATAGGCAAACCTGGTAGACAAATCCACACTTCCGCCTGAGGAATTTCCCTCTGTTTATGCACATCAATCAACCATCGAGCCAAATTGAATCTCCAACAACCCATGTCCTAGGGAGAATTTCACTAGTCCTGAATAAAATCCAAATCTGAATCAAAGATTAAGTATAACGAATCCCAATGAGATGATGAAATATTTCCCGTAGAATAAAACCCCCAAGAATTCAAAAACTTCTTGAAAAGTGATAAATATAGTTTTGTTAATCCAAATCACACAACAAGAGTCCATTTGAGACAATCAAATGCCTCTTCATACGTCTTTGATGGAATCTCCACTGTCAGACCAGAATTGTCCCTACAGATCAACAGGGAAAACAATTGAACTTCATGAAATCCAAAAGCTCTCGAACCTTGGGATGGACAACAGAGGGCTTCCTTGAATGATGTTGGGTCCTTCCCATCTGCATAGAATAATCCAAATAGTGGTTCTTATACGAGGCCAGGATCACAGGTTACCGATGACGAAATTCTAATCGGATATGGACCTGAAGTATGAAAAAATGAAGGATTTTGGAAAATTGCGGGTGCAAGGGGCACATTCTTTAGAATCATATTGGGAATGCGATGGTTGTGCTTTCAGGATGGTTGTTCAATTTTCTCTTAATATCTATCCGAAAAAATATAGCACATGTTTATCCCATTAAATTTCTGAATCTTGGAAATTATTATTCATTGAAGTTTTTATTCTATGTCTTTGTTATTTTATAATAAACTTTTATCCTCATTGAACATGTATATCCTAATCTTGACTTGATTACTAGGGAATTTTTTTTCTATATTGGTAGACTATTATTACTCTAATGTTTTAGTTATCCATGTATTTATGGACATGAAAAAGTCTTAATATTAAGTAAAACTAGTTAAAAATTTTGTTTACAAGGCGATTATCTATCTTCCTTTACAATTTCATCTATTTTTGACGTCTATTTTTTGATATATGGGATTATATTCAATTTTTTTCCAATCTATTCATATATTACAAGGATCAAATTGAGAGCTTCATTGGATCCTGAAAAGTTTGGATTAAACATTTTTTACTTTTTAATGAAATATATCCCAACAAAATTGAATGCCTAAAAAATGATTTTTTTAATTTGAAGTAGTGTAGAAATGTTATGTCCAAAATAAAAATGTAAATAAAAATACTTCAAAATCCAAAATTAATCCATTTTTAAAATTAAGATTAAATTATTAAAAAAATTTAAAAATGTTATAATTACCCTTAAAACAATAAATTATTAGTATTTATAACATTTAATTATAGAATAAAATGTATTAAACTATGAGCTCCAACAATTCCCCACACTTAATCGTTTTAGTTTTGATCAACCACCTATTCCAAGGTCAAAATAAAATTCTCAAGGTATAATTGTAATCATCATTCAATTATCACATATAAGGAAAAATTATTCCTCCTTTATGGATCAAAATTCCATAATTTATAAATTTGATCCTAAAATTTCATTCGATATCATGCTAAACTCTATGTTCATGCCATACCTAGCTCCATGAAAATGTACTTATCTCTTCATTAAATAATTCTAATATAGATCTTTTCTCATTAAAAATAACATGTGTGATATCTATATCCTTGTGAAAATTTTCATTTATCCACATATAAAGATATAAAAATGTTTTCTATCATTTTTGAAGTTATTTGGTGGTTATGGGTTGGTGGGTAAAAAATTTTAAAAATAAAAGTTTTAAAATAAGAGGTTATAATATTAAATTTAATACATGAATATTCAATTAAAAACACATTAAATACTACTCACTAAATCACCCTTACATATGTGAAACAACACACCCCTATTTTGAGTGGCTTGAGACATCCGTCAAATAATGTATTCAATGAAAAGTTTTATCGTAATTATCCAATTATTATTATTATTATTTATTTTTTTACTTTCCTATTTTTCATAATTAGAAATGAAAAATAACTATCTCACAAGATCTTGATGAATCATACCATACCTTTTTTGTTATTATGTAACTTGAGTTGGATCTTCTTCCATAACTCTTTATGGGATCATCTCAACCCCCAACTCAAGAACAATTCCAATATGTTGGTCATGAACTTATCCATTTTTAACTTAACATACACTAACTCCTTGACTTAGTGGTTCATTCTCAATGAAAACACCATAGTGGGCCACAAACACTTTGTGTTTAGTGGTATTTTTGAAATAATATACCATAGTTTCCATGGGATAACCATCAAATAATAATTTTATAGATTTAGAATAATGATTATTATAATCCAATCATCTTAAAAATAATACAAATCCCTAAATGTTCCTAAAATATATAATGGGATATTTTCCAATATAAATCTCATATGATTTCTTTATGACTACTTTAGATGGAACATAATTTAGTAGAAATGCATCGGTCACTGTAAAATAACCCCACAATGAAATTAGATGGTCACACTAACTCACTATAGATATAACCATGCCCAAAAGGTATGATTACTATTTTATGACACACAATTCCAATTTTGTGTTTCAGGAGGAGTGATTTGGGAAATAATTCCACAATCTATTAGATGATAAATGAATTTCTCAATCCAATATTCACCCCTTGTTCTAATCTAAGAATATTAATACATTTCCTAGTTTATTTTGTACTTTATTTTTAAACTCATTGATTTTTTCAAAAATTTATTACTTGTGTCTCATCACAAATACATACCCATACCAACTAATGTCATTGATAAAGGTAGAAAAATACCTAAAACCACCACTTTCTTGAGTACTCATTGGTCTATATACATCACTATGTTTGATATCCAATATTTCTATAACCCTTTCACCCTTTCCATTAAAAGGTTATTTTTCATATTTCTTAATAAATAGGATTAAAAAATTTAAAATGATTCATAATACAATGAGACCAAAATTCTATCTTTATGGAGGCTCTCAACGTGTTTTTTCATTTTTATGTGTAAGGTGATAATGCCAAAGGCAGGTGGGGTTAGAATAGACTGTAGCCTTCTTATTCTAAATGTTATTAGTAGTATTATCCATATATGGAATAGATAAAACATTTACCATAATCAAATTACCATAAAACATTTTATCCTTATATATAGAACAACTTTTGTTCTTAATAATGAATAAAAGTCCCATATTATCCAAACAAGATACCAAAATCAAATTTATATTTATTGTAGGAACATAATAATAGTTCTATAATCTAGAACTAATTTACTGAGTAGGATTAGATCATAAGTGTAAAATTATAATTTAGAAACTCCAAATCCATTACTAACATGAAGATCTATATCTCCATTCACAAATTCCCTCCTATACGTGAGTCTGTGTTTATCAATAAAAATTTGTGATGCACACCTGATATCTAATACCCATGAGTCAAATTTGGTCGAACTGATCTCTATAACATTCACATTTAGAAGCTTAGGAAGCTTCTCTTTGGGAATAATTCCCAACCCTAGATTCCAATATCTAACTACTTTTTAGGCCATACCTATGAGAATTATCAATATGATTATTATAAAGTAATTTGTGATCTACAATAAAGATATATTTATTTGTGAGTTTTATGTATTATATATTTTCATCAAGTATTTTTTAATGAAAGTTATAATTATATATATTTAGTGAGACATTATCCATATTTCATCATTAATTGCACTGGTTTTAGAATTTAAATTATCCATGACTTTATCTAGTAGACAAAAACTCTTTTAATCATATCATATATGATTCTTGGATAGCTAAATAGATAAACTATTTATCTAAATAAATTATCTAAATTCACTCAAATTTATTTCTATTGTATCCTAACCATTAGGGTTTCCCACTTTGTGTAACACAATGTAAACTCTAAAAACATGTCACCTAAGCATTAGTTTCACCTTATTACTTTCTGTACCTACAAAAGATAATCCACCTACACCCTTCTTTAGAGAACCTACTCGGTTGAATGATTGAGGTATTGAAAAATTTCACTTCAGAAGGAATCTCACAATTAGTATTTTAAGAGTTTTCCTTCAATATTTCACCAAATTAATATACATAATATGCATAACATGTTCATAAATATTTCATTATATGAAATATTTATCTTTTCATGTTATATTCCTTCCATGTATGCATTCTTATAACGATTTAGTTTTGGAATCCTTATTACAACCACAAAATGAACATGTTCACACCATATTGGTGTGTAACTAATTAAAAAACCCATAAGTTTGTGTTACTTACACAAAAATAGAATCCAAGTATATTCATACATATCTGAATGTAGGTCATATATAGAGTACATTAAATTTTCATATAAATTCATGGATTTATATGAGATAAAAAATATTCACTTAAGTAAACTATAGTGATTAAAAGAAAACCCATCACCTTTCTAGATCAAGTCATTAGCCTCTAAGTTGGTGGGTATTCCTACACCAATTCCCTCTACTTATAGATAATTTACTTAAGAGATAATTAAATTCATTATATATCTAACACGTAATATGTACAAACTATATTAAACAACTATTATAAAGATTATAACTCAAAAAAAACTAAAATCCATGTAGGTGAAAAAATAAATATTGTGATATCACACCTATCATGTATTTCAAGGATCTATCTACTAAAATATACTTATCACATAAATTAATTGTACACATTATTTATATTCTATAAAAAATTTATAAACCTGAATAACATAATAGAATAAACAATTAAATTATAATTTTATTTATCATGATATAGAATATAAATTTTTATATTTAAATTTAGGATTTTAAAATATGTTTTTATAAATCCCAACCCTTATAATTTATGAAATTTTTTACAAATTATAAGAAAAAATTAAATATAAGAAATAGTTTTTTTACACTCCACCAAACAATTCATTGACAGTTAATATACTATCATGATACAAAGAGACAATAAAGGGCTGTGTAAGTGGGGTTTTTACCATTTAGAGTGGAATGATAGTAATGTATGTTTATTGTGGCCACAATATGTAAATTAATAGAGATACCTACAGATTTATCATGGTAATCAACAAGAACACTCTCAAGGAAAAGTCCAATGTGGGACTCAAAATAAGAAGGTATTGTTCACCATTTATTATGCGTGCTACATTATACACTTGAAATTAAATTATCTTATAATGTAATATTAATTATAACACCTATATTTTTTTGAAACTCAATATATATTCAAATTCACTCTTGAAATTACATCGAAAATCAACTCAATGTCAAGCAGGGGAAAAGGATGCTCTCTTTTTCCCTAGCCATAATTTAGTCTAAATTAACTACTTAATGTAATCCACACCTTCTACTCTACATTAAAAAAACATACCATAATATATCCACTCACTCTACATTATGTTCATTATTTAATGTATTGTTATGTGGTGCACTCGACATTACATTATCATATAATGTAATATCATGAAGGGAAAAGTGATTTTCGTTTCAAAAAAATATTTATTTTTTAACAGTTAAAGAAACAAATTGATTCATAGAAGAAGAAGGTTATGATACATTTATGGGTTTTAGAGGATCATCCTATGATCCTAGTCGGTGGAAGGAATCCCAAACTTGCCTGATCTATCCATAATTAAATCAACATTTTTGAAAAATGAAGAACATCATTCATATATAAGAAAAGTAGTAAGATCTATATCAATTGATTTTACTTGATAAATATAATTGAAATAGAAAAAAATGCTTCCTAAATCCGATGGATTACACTAGAAAAAGGATCATGGTTCACAACCCTATAGATTCTCATTCATCAAGAGGGGTGTTAGAGACTTCACTATGAATTACACCAGACTATGTTGGCACAAATATAATATTGGACCCTGACTTAGGGGTATGTTTGAAATAATTTATACTTAAGATACATGCATTATATTAATATATTTGAAGTGTTTATTAAACAATTAAACCCTAAATAAGGATTAATCAAATTGATCTTACTCTATTATTATGATAGATGAATAGCATATCATTCATACCACTAGTGTAAGGTTTCTCAAGAAATACATTGCATGATTTCATGACAGGTTTATAAAGCATTTTTAGAAAGAATTTTAATTTAATAACATTAGGTTCCATGTCATATGACCTTAAACTGTATGAAATACAAGTCATCACTATAAGAATTTAAACTAAATATCATAAAGTCCACTCTACATGGCTTTAAATATCTTGAAAACAGTCTTTGTCTCATGACATTGAACTACACAATATCTAACAACTTGAGATTTTTGGATTCAAAAAAATACAAACTATTTTATATAATTTACATCACACACTAGACTCAGTGCAAAAAAAACACAATATATTAATAAAAAGTTATTGATAAATCTATAATAAACACTAATATGGTAAACCATTAATAGTTATAACTTTTATAAGGTGAATAATTTTTATGAGTTAATATTGAAAAGGTTATATTCAATAAAAGTTTTTTATTTATATTATATTTTTTATTTTGACAAGATAAATATAATTTTTTTTTATAAATTATAAATTAAAATTAGTTTTTTAATTCCTTACAACAAAATTACCTTAGGATGTACTTTTGATATTTTTCTAAAATAATCTGTGTTAAGATAAACAATGAAAAATACTAATTTTTTATAAGGTCATCACTTTTATATGACTTATAAGTTTTTGAAACATTTTAAATATAAAAAAATATTTATTTAAAAATTAAAATTAAGTATTTAAAAATACTATGTCAAATTATAAAACCCATGAATATCATTTTTTAAAATCATGTAATAATTTATGAAAACTATTTTTTTCATTTATTTTTTAATTACATTTATAAATTGGTAAATTTGTTTTCGGATTTATTTTAATTTCAAATAACTATTATTTAAAAAATTATGATATTCTTAATATCATTATAATTAATAACATTGATAAAATTTTCTAATAAAAAAAATTTTGCTCGAAAATACACATTTCTTAAAAAAAAGGTTTTTACGAGTTACATGTGCTAATGTTAAGATTAATTTATATACACATAGAAAGTTAAATTGATAAAATTATTATTATATTTGAGATAATAATATTCATATTATTTAATATAGCCAATTTAATTTTTGGGTATAAATAGTTAATATTAGTTAATGTTGAAAACAAGTATTTTCAATAAACTATCTTTTTTATCTATTTATTTTCTCCATTAAAAGATAAATTTTATAATTTGAGAATTTTAAACTAATAAAATAAACCACATTTTTTAATTCACCTTAAAAAAATATAATTATTATCAATTTTTTCACATTTTCTAAAAAGGTATATTTTTAGTAAAAAATAAATGATTTACAAAAACTATAATTCCTAGAATTGTTTCCCTATGTAAGCATAAAATATAATATTTGAAAACCATTAAATAAATAAAATATGAAAATAAGGAATAAAATGCTCATTTTTAAAAATTATTTTAACATATAAAACCCATTCCAAACATTTTTAAAACTTAAGTAAAATGTTACTTAACCTTTTCTTTTAATTAAGTAATATTTTGATAAAAATTAGGTTATTAATTGATTTAAAAGTTATATAAACTTATTTTATTTTTTAATAAATCAATATATGTCATAAAAATTATTAATAATGATACTTTTATCTCACGCATAAATTTTAATCTTAAAAACACAATTTTCCTCAAAATTATCTCTTTATGTCAAGTATGTTTATTTTAAAACTAACTTTTATTAACCATAGAAATTTTATTTTATGAAATAATTTTTATTTTTAGTATTAAAATTATAAAATCAGGTTATAAGTACAAATTTAATTTTCTTCATTTTAATTTACTTCTATGAGTAAAAAAGAAATGTTACCTTCGTAAAAGTACACTTGGGAAAAAACTAAAGTAAAAGGTAAAATCCTTAAATTACTCAATGATAACTCTAAAATGAGTGTATGAGAGGAATATCAGACTTAAAAATGTTCAAAAATCCATTATTTTGAAACTTTGGATCCATTTTCCTCAGAATAGTGTCATGAAATTACTAAAATATAAATGTTACAAAAAATTCCCTTTTCCACTCTTATAAAAGGTGACCAATTACACCCTTTCAATTATACACACCCTGATTTAATTAACCATTGTAAATATAAAATTTTTATATACTTATATCCTTCTACCAATAACATAATCCCTTGACCACTCATTATTATCCTAAGCCCTTTAATTTCAATGAAACTTCCAAGGAAAATCATGTCTCAAACATAAGTAATAAATCCTTAAGTTTTATTCTTAATATTACTATTATAAATACCTTATAGCCATAATGATATGATTAATTTCATATAATTAGTTTACTTTTATGTATTTATATTAATGGTACACCCTATATTTATTCATTTCCAGTAACATAGAAAAACAAATGAACATCAATAGTTCATGTGTGCAAATTACAGCCTCCACAAAGATTCATTATTTTTATTTTTATTTTTATTTTTAATTAATTATAAAAACATCTAAAAATATGGTTAAACATCATAAAAAAATAAAAAATACCATAATTCTTCTATTATAATTATATTATGTCAAAATAAACACCTTCTAAACCATACTCACCAATATAGTTAAAGAGTGTTCAAGTTTGGGTCAGTTTAACCACCTATAAGAAATATGATTTAAAATATGATTATGTATTAATATGAGATATTTGAAAATATTATTATTATAATAAAATAATTAATCAATTATATCTATATGGTTCTGTAAATATTATATTAAGTATTTAACTTATTTTTACGGTATCATTTTCGTTATCTAAAATCCCGGAAATAAGCCAACACCGATTCCATTTTCATGCATTGTAAATAAAATACATATATAATTGTATGATAGAATTAAAAATAAATATATGTTATATATTACTATATATTTAAATTTATATTAATTGTGAACTTAGCATCAATGGATGGGTAACAACATCCAAATTATAAAATGTGCAGAAACTGTAGAGACACAAATCTTAACGTACATAGACATTACATTACTTTTTTAGAAAACAAAATACATGACACAAACAGACACCCAATTACCGTATTAGTTTAGTGTATTTGGAAACTTGGAACATAAACTTATAATCATGTTGAAAGATCTTCAACATATCCCATAAATATCTTACCCTTTTGTTTTCTTACCTAAAACCATTATTTATATCCCATAGAATAGAAAACATAAAAGGGGTGAGCTCAAATGATCAGTAAGGGTAAACATTGAGAACATATAAACAATCCATAAAAATTTTAACGTAAAAAACATGAACATAAAACATAAAAATCATGAGTAATGACATGAATCTTAGCAGTACATAAGGCATATATCATAAAGGAACATTAATCATGATAAAATATCATGGTAATAAAACATGGAATTGTGGAAAACCATAAATCACATGATATGATTTCCATAGTAGCCAATGCATTGTTTCCAAGACCATCATAGTGGACAAAGTCCATTACTGAACCAGGTTTACTTGCCATTGCAGCCCTGTATTACTGAGCCATAATTTATTTTTCATTCCAACCATGTTTATCTCATGAGATATAAATATTTACCCAATGCATTGGAGGGAGATATAGGTCCCACCCATCTCATATTGAAATCATTATTACGTGTGCCACAAAACAATCATAAATCATTCATCATAACCCAAAGAATAAAATGGGTTTCATAAACATCATTCCATCATAATATAATCCATAAAAAACAAATGGATATAATTTCATCATAATAAAAATCAAACCATATAAATAATAGAGATATTATACTTGAAACATAAATATACTAAATATTGTCATCTTAGATGGAAAATAGTTTTGATAAAACACTTGAAATGAATTCTTGAAGAAAATAACCTTTCTTTTTAAAATCATTTTTTTCAAAAAATGCCATGAAATTTTAAAAGAAAAGGATTTTATTAAAAATAATCATTAAATATTGTAGATAAATCTTCATTAAAATATGAAGTTATAAAACCGTAAAAATTCATTCATGCCGTTTCTCCTCTTACTTTTGTCGGAAAAGTCAAAAAGTTCCTCGTATGGTAAACAAAATAAAGATTTCTTTCATAACAAGCGGTAAAAGTAAAAAATGGGTAAAAAGGACTTAAAAAATACATGATAACATTTTTGTAAAACATTAACATTGATGATAACAATAGCCCCAATAAATACTTACGAATAAACAATCTAGGATAAGAACAAGGTTAGAATAATTATCCCTTAACTTATGTCCAATTTATTCTATATGTGTATGAAACTCTTTTATAGTGGGTTTAAACATATTACTAACTTGTTACATAACTATAATAATATTTATGATATCATATATTATTCACTTATGACTTTATATTGCCCATTCTTCTGTCAATTCAATGTTAAAGGATCGTTTTGGGTAAAATCGTTTCATTTATCGTATGTGTTTGGAATTTTTGTTCTTGATATTATTATAACTTATATCATGATTTACTTACTTCAAGAATGTAAAACATGATTTATATATCATATATATTCAGTATATATATATATAAAATAGATAGATATATAAAATGAAATACACCGTTCATGGAGACGGTAAGTCGTACGTATGCATGAATGCTGTTTTCCTTTCCTTATTGACTTTAATTGAAGTACGTAGATGACATATACATAAATCCAGTTTCATTATTATGTCATATATCTCATTATTATTCATTATATATACTTTATAATCCTTCTTTAATGGTTAACATGGATAATGAACGTCATCGCGTCGTGGAGACGGTAATTCGTACGTACGCACGAGCGATTATATTCTTCCCATAATTATTGAGTGGAATTGGAGTGGATGATATAATATCTCACAATTAGTATAATGTTATAATAATCATATATAGTTATTCTTTACACCCTTATAACCACACCCTTATACCCATCCAAGTAAGGTGGTGGTGGAAAAACAGATTACACCACAGCGTGGAGAGGGTATTCCGTACGTACGCACGTGCGGTGATTTCATTTTCCGTAGGATGGATAGAAGGTGAAATTGGGTTGTTTAATATTTATAATAACATGTAATTATATAATTAATACTGATTTTATTACTTTATAATGAAGAAACTAAAGAAGAGGAAGTATAAGAAGAAAGAAACTTGAAAGAATCGGTAGAAGAGATTACCTCTTTCTCGATGTGCCTCTTTTAAACTTCTTCTTAGGGCACTAGAGTTGGTATTTTGAGAAGAAAATAACCTCTATGATATAACTATAGATGTTTATAAGAGTAATTTTTAGGGGTTGGCTGATATTGAATGCTCAAAATGGTGTGAAGAGAAGAGGGAGGAGGTTCCCTTTTATATGGGAGAAGAGCGACACTTTTGGAAACCTCTAAAATATTAATTTATAATAAACTTTAACCCCACTTAAAAACATCCAAAATGACTCAAACTCAAATACGAGATGAGATAGGGTTGTAATATTATCATTGAATAAAATTTAAACGTGTTTGGAATTTATTTTAAACCTTATCAATTTTATTTATCCTTATTTAATCTATTTAAATTTATTTGTGGTAATAAAATTATAATTTTTAAATTTTGAGAAATACTTACTTATGTGTTGTGATTTTTCCATAATTCGATAAATTATTACATTTTAGACCATAAAATTTTCAATTTTAAATTTTTAAATATTTCTGTGATTTTTACACAATTTAATAATATGTTATTTTTAGAAAATATCAATAGTGTCAATTTTGACACTATTCAATTATTTGAATTTAAATAAAATCCAAAGAGAATATATATTCTATCCAAAATATTAATATATTCATAACATGTCATATTCATCTATAAAATTACTGGATCACATTAAATAGTTCATATAATATTTATTTTAATATTTTAAAAACCATTTATTTGATATTTCTCTTAATAAAATAATTACTACAACATTTTTGTATAATTATTTAATATAATTATTTGTTGCATAAAAAATTAAAAATAAAATCATATGATGAAGATAAATCTATTAAATTTCATAATAATTCTTTTACTAGAATTTATCATCTTAAAATCACAACATTTAAATTTTTATATTTATAAAGTTATGTAGGTGACAACTTTGTCATTATTAGAAATAATATAATATAAATGTCATAATATCTTTTATACGGCTCCAAATGGTCCCAAAGTAGACCCTTGGATTCTTATGGTATAGATATACTCAAAAAATTGGTTTTGGTCAAGTGTTTGGGCATTTTTATGGGAATTATTACTTTAATAAAAACTATATTATTGATTTTTCACTAAGTAAATAATTTATGCATCATTAATGTATAAGCTATTAAGGTAATTAAATATTTCCTAAAAATTACAAATAAATTACCATAGAAAATAAAAACACTTTATCTTTCAAATGAGTAATTATAATTGCATTTATATTCTGTATAACCTTATATTAAAAATACTTTAATTATTAATGTTTGAGTGAGACATATTTCACTTTTTTTTTAAATAAAATAAATTAATGGTCTTAATCACATCCAAGTGGGTTATAATATATTATATTTGGACCCAATTATGTTTTAGGATGAAATATAATCATCAAATTATATTAAGACAAGTGTTAGGGTAATTTTATAATATTAATCACATCCAAGTGGGTTCCGTAGTTACTATTCATAATGCCCAAAAATAAAAAGTAGCCTATTAACATAATTTGGATGAATTGATTCCAAATATGGAATCCATTTTTCTAAATTCAAAACACAGAAGTTACAGAAATTAAATTAAAATTAATCCCATTGTCGAATGAAAACAGGTTTTTGTTTAAAACATTGCAAAAGATTGAATTGATTTTACCTACGAATTCCATGTAAAATTAATGATAATTATATAAATTATAATAAATGGTAAAAATATATTTTATTTATGCTTTAAAACTATTCAATATTATAATTTATTCATATAAATTTTCTTGATGAAAAAAGTTGCTTTTAATTAAAATTTAGCGTATTTTTACTATTCATCAAAATAAGAAACTTGGCAGAAAAATATCAAAAATTTATCCAAAGTAAATTTTTATATCCTGATTCCAAAGAAGAATTATATTTTGTCACATTTAACTTATAAATATGTCATGAACTATATTTAAAATGGGTGTGCCATCAAAAGGCGGCAAAACTGCATTTTTTGAGAAATACTTACTTTACCCGAAAAATTTATTTTGTTCTCATACCATGATCTAGAAAACATGTAAGATGAATTATAATGTTATAAAATTCAAAATTTAGTTAATAATATTCATAATGGATAGTTCATAATAATATTATAATAATATATCATTTAGTGAAACTCAGTATTGCATACAACACACGCTATTGAGGAAGGTCGCTCTTGCATGTAATGTAAGCCAAGTTAGGGTTGTGTGTAGGGAAAGCTTACTTTGGTTTTGTCTATAACATAATAAAAATATAGTTCAGTTATACATTGATCAAAATCTATACTTGGTGTTGTGTAAAATGAATTTTATTCGAAAGAACTTGAAATTGTGTGCAACACAAGCCAAGAATAGTGTTTCTTATACTACAAGCTAATACGGTGTTGTGTATAGCGCAATATAATCTTTGTGTATAATAAAACACAAGACATAAAATAAATTAAAAAGAACATTTCTCATAAAATATCGGGGTGTTACATTTTACCCCCCTTAAAATGAATTTCACCCTCGAAATTCGTCGGGGTTATAAATGGTTTTCTACTTGAAAGTTTCTTTCATAGAAACCCATATCGTAAAAAGGAATAGTAAAAATTAATTTTTAAAAGGAAAGTTCGAAACATAATGGTCACCCAAAGTAAATCATCATTGGAATTTCCACATAGGAGAATATAAGTGAAAACATGGATATGGAGGAGAAATCTAACCATCAACTTTTGATGAAGAGTGGTAGAGGACATGGATATAAAAAATCTAAGAATCACAAAGCCATAAATTTGTGATGATCTAAAGAACCATCTTATTCATCAGATATGAGGGCACTGGGATAACATTTTTGGTTTTTAAGATCATTTCCCTAATGTTGAAGAATTTTTGAATTAAAAGAAATACTTACTTGACTTTGGTAAAATCTCATAGTTTTTTGTGCCTTAAACAATTTCCACTTCATCTCTTAAAGAAATGAAGTTGAATTTGTCATTTGTGAAGTGTTAACAGATCATGCGATAAAATGATAGGTCATTCCATCTGTCTAAAACATAATGCTAGAAAATGTTATTAAATATACATAAGTCCATCTATGGTGAGATTAATCATATATGGTTCCAAAATGTACTTATACTTCATCTATCATACCAATTAATAAAATAAAACTTGTTTCTACTAACCAGGGGACTTCCTGTAGGCCAGTGGTAGGAGATAAAGGCCTGTCGTACTTCAGTTGTGGGTTGGATTCCCACAACCTTGTCTGACGTGATGGGTTGTCACCCATCCTGAAGGTTTTACTTTTTCTAAAACTATAATATTTTAACATTCCATCAATAATATCAAAAAAATTTCTAGCCTTTAATAATACTTTCTGATTTCAACTTAATCCATTCTAACCTTTAGGCTTATCCAAAATACTTCTATCCAATCTCATAGTACAAAGAAAACAATTACTAGAAAGGCCATATAACAAGCATGTGAATACCATAATTAATCCCCAATATATCATAAGATATATCTTTTTGGTCACATTCCAAACATATGAATACCTTAATAATGTATTCTATTGAAACATGAATTACCAAAGAACCTCAGTGAAAACATAAATGCTGCCAAAAGTTAACTCTTTCCACTTACCAAAATCCCAAAATTTCTATAGACTCAAACCATGATGTCACTTCGTCCTTATATTAGTCATGAGATCATTAGTACTATAAAACATATTATTTTCTCCTTATCCCTTCATTATGCGCATATCATCAACTTTACAAAAACATTTCAATCACTTTTCATGGTTACCGGTACCATTAAACATATACTTTCAAATACTCAAGGAAAAACAATAGTGTAAGAATCCTTAGATTTTTATTTATTCCATAGTACCATACATTATTCTTGATAAAAATGCAATCATTCCACTAGATTCTTAAACCATTGACTGAGCTTCTTCATTTTATTCCTCAACACTTCTTTCATCTCATATATCATTTATAGTCTACTCATCATCATCAACATAAATACTACCCATACGACTATGCTGATTCACTTCATGATATTTCCCCTTAGGGATTTTGTTTTCATAATTCATGTACATTCCACATTTAAAACATTTAACATTTGTTTATGTTTTAGCAATACCATTATCCTTGTCTATTGTGTTAACTAAACCTTTTCCTTGAAATTACTGGATTTGTTTCCTTCTTTTTAACACCCAAATAATCTTCCATTTCCTTTTAAACATTATCTTGATGCCTTTTCCCACATGATTTACATGAGGGAAATTGAACATTCTTTCCTCTATGATCATCATGAAAATCCATATTTCTCTTATTAGCCGAGTCTCGAAACTTACCAAAGTTGATATTATTGATCATATTATGAGAATGCTGATTAGGAATAATAACGAAGTTTCACCTTCCAAATCCTATTTCATTTGGATGCTTAGGAAGAATATCATTCCACTATCTATAATATTCTCTTTTAACATAAATATTCCTCTTTCCATCCATTTTCTAAAACCCAAAAATAATAGTGTGAGAGGAAAAAATCATGCTAGGAAAACAACATAATAAAGGGGGATTACCTTTTATATCTAAAATCTTAGGTTTAATTCTATGATCGTTACCGTAATTCTAGGTGTATAACCTATAATTATACTTAACCTTAGGGACATCCCTAGACCTACCTTATAAATATCTCTAGGGATCTCACTAAAGTTTTCGCATCCTTGTTTCCAAAGGTTAACTTAACCTTCACTCTGATGCCAACTGTAGAGACCCAAAGCTTAATGTACATAGACATTACATTACTTTTGTGGAAAACATAATACATGACACAAACAGATGACCAATGACCGTATTAGTTTAGTGTCTTTGAAAACATGGAACATAAACTTCTAATCATGTTGAAAGATCTTCAACATTTCCCATAAAGATCTTAACCTTTCTTTTTCTTACCCAAAACCTTTATTTATATCCTAGGGAAAATAAAACATAAAAAGGGTGAGCTCAAATGCTTAGTAAGGGTAAACATTGAGAACATATAAACAATCCATAAACATCTGAACGTAAAAACATGAACATAAAACTTCAAAATCTTGATCAATGACATAAATCATGGAAGTACATAAGGGATAAATAATAAAGGAACATTAATCATGATAAAATAGAATGGTAATAAAACATGAAATTTTGGAAAACCATAAATCACATGATATGATTTCCATAGTAGCCAAAGCATTATTGCCAAGACCATTATAGTGGACAAAGTCCATTACTGAACTGGGTTTACTTTCCGTTCCAGCCCTGTATTGCTGAACCATATTTTACTTGACATTCCAGCCATGTTTATCTCATGAGATATAAATCTCTACCCAATGCATTGGAAGAAGATATAGGTCCCACCCATCTCATATTGAAATCATTCTTACGTGTGCCACAAAATAATCATAAATCATTCATCATAACCCAAAGAATAAAATGGGTCTCATAAACATCATTCTACATTAATATAATCCATACAAAACAAATGGATATCATTTCATCATAATAAAAATCAAACCATGTAAATAATAGAGACATTATACTTGAAACATAAACATACTAAATAATTTCATCTTAGATGGAAAATATTTTTGATAAAACACTTGAAATGAATTCTTGAGAAAAATTTCCTTTCTTCTTGAAAATATTTTTCTTTTCACAAAATGCCATGAAATTTTAAAATAAAAGGATTTTATTGAAAATAATCATGAAATCTTGTAGAGGAATCTTCATGAAATAAGGCATTATGAGACCATAAAAATTCATTCATGCCGTATAAGTTAAAAAAACATTCTCCTCGTACTTTTGTCAGAAAAGTCAAAAAGTTCCTCGTATGGTAAACAAAAGAAATATTCCTTCCATAACATGTGGTAAAAGTAAAAAATGGGTAAAAAGGACTTTAAAAATACAAGAAAACATTTTTATAAAACATTTATATGGATGATAACAATAACCCTAGAAAATACTTATGAATAAACAATCTCGGATAAGAATGAGATTGGAATAATTATCCCTTACCTTATGTCCAATTTCTTCCATATGTGTCCGAAACTTCTGTATAGTGGGTTTAAACGTATTAATAAGTTTTTATAGAACTATAATAATATTTATGATATCATATATTATTCACTTACGACTTTATACTACCCATTCTTTTTTCAATTCCATGTTAAAGGAGCGTTTTGGGTAAAATCGTTTTATTTATTGTACGTGTTTGGAATTTTTGTTCTTGATATTATTATTAATTATATCATGATTTAATTACTTCCAGAATTTAAAAAACGATTTATATATCATATATATTCAGTATATATATATATATATAAAATAGATATATAGATGAAATGAAATACATTGTTCATAGAGACGGTACGCCGTACGTACGCATAAACGTTGTTTTACTTTCCTTATTGACTTGAATGGAAGTAAGTAGATGACATATACATAAATCTAGTATCATTATTATGTCATATATCTCATTATTATTCATTATATATACTTTATAATCATTCTTTAATGGTTAACATGGAGAATGAATGTCATCGTGTCGTGGAGACGGTAATTCGTACGTACGCATGAGTGATGATATTGTTCCCATAATTATTGAATGGAATTGGAGTGGATGATATAATATCTCAGAATTAGCATTATGATATAATAATAATATATAGTTATTCTTTACACCCTTATAACCACACCCTTATACCCATCCAAGTAAGGTGGTGGTGGAAAAACAGATTACCCCACGGCGTGGAGAGGGTATTCCGTACGTACGCACACGCAATGATTTTGTTTTCTGTAGGATGGATAGAAGGTAAAATTGGGTTGTTTAATATTTATAATAACATGTAATTATATAATTAATACCGATTTTATTACTTTATAATGAAAAAACTAAATAAGAGGAAGTAGAAGAAGAAAGAAACTTGAAAGAATCGGTAGAAAAGATTACCTCTTCCTCAACGTGCCTCTTTTAAACTTCTTCTTAGGGCACTAGAGTTGGTCTTTTGAGAAGAATAGAACCTCTATGATATAACTATATAGATTTATAAGAGGAATTTTCAGGGGTTGTCCGAGCTTGAAGGCTCAAAATGGTGTGAAGAGAAGAGGGAGGAGACGCCCTTTTATAAGGGAGGAGAGGGGCACTTTTGGAAACCTCTAAAATATTAATTTACAATAAAATCATACCCCACTTAAAAAAATCCAAAATATATGGTTGTAATATCTTCATCTAATAAAATTTATAAATTTTTGGAATTTATTTTAAACCTTATCAATTTGATTTATCCTTATTTAATCTATTTAAATCTGTTTGTGGTAATAAAATTCTAATTGTTAAATTGTTATAAATACTTACTTATGTGTTGTTAATTTTATATAATTAGATATATTATTATATTTTAGAGTATATATTTTTTAATTTGTAATTTTTAAATATTTTTGTGATTTTTAAACAATTTAATAATATTTTATTTTTATAAAATATCAATAGTGTCAATTTTGACACTATTCAATTATTTGAATTTAAATAAAATACAAAGAGAAAATATATTCGATAAAAAAATTTAATAGATTCCTAAAATGTCATATTAGTCTAGAAAATTAGTGGAGCAAATTAAATAGTTCATATAATATTTATTATAATATTTTTAAAACCATTTATTTGATATTTTTTTAATAGAATAATTACGACAACATTTTTGAATAATTATTTAATATACTTATTTGTTGCATAAAAAATTAAAAATAAAATCCTATGATTAATATAAATATATTACCTTTCATAATAATACTTTTACTAGAATTTATTATCTAAAAATCACAACATTTAAATTGTTATATTTATTAAGTTATGTAGGTGACAACTTTGACATTATTAAAAATAAAATAATATAAATGTCATAATCTCTTTTATACAGCTCCAAATGGTCCCAAAGTAGACCCTTGGATGATTATGCTATAGATATACTCTTAAAATATGTTTTTTTCAAGTGGTTGGGCCTTTTGATGGGTATTATTAATTTAATAAAAACAATATTATTGATTTTTCACTAAGTAAATAATTTCAGCATCATTAATGTATAAGCTATTACGGTAATTAAATATTTCCTAAAAATTACAAATAAATTACAATAACAAAGAAAAAAATTTCAGATTTGAAATGAGAAATTATAATCGAATTTATATTTTGTATAACCTTATATTAAAAACACTTTATTTATTAAAGTTTGAGTGAGACATATTTCACTTTCTTTTAAATAAAATAAATTAAAGGTTTTAATCACATCCAAGTGGGTTCCAATAGATTCTATTTCGACCCAAGTATGTTTTAGGATTAAATATAATCATAAAATTATATTAATACAAGTGTTAGGGTAATTTTATAATATTATATTTACCCTTAATTACCCGATTTACCTTTAACTATGATAAATAAAATTTACCGTAGTTCCTATTCATTATGACCAAAAATTAAAACTAGCCTATTAAAAAAATTTGGACCCATTTATTACAAATATGAAATCTATTTCTCCAAATTAAACACACATAAGTTGTAGAAATTAAATTAAAATTAATCCTGTTGTTGAAAGGAAACAAGTTTTTGTTTAAAACATTGTAAAAGATTGAATTGATTTTACCTACGAATTCAATGTAAAATTTATGATATTGACATAAATTATATTAAAAGGTAAAAATATATTTTATTTATACTTTAAAACCATTAAATATTATAATTTAACCATATAAAATTTCATGATGAAAAAAGTTGTATTTAATTAAAATTTAACGTTTTTTACTATTCATCAAAATAAGAAACTTATCAGAAAAATATCTAAAATTTATCCAAAGTATATTTTTATATCCTGATTCCAAATAAGAATTATATTTTGTCACATTGAACTTATAAACATGTCAAAAACTATATTTAAAATGGGTGCGCCATCAAAAGGCGGTAAAACTGCATTTTTTGAGAAATACTTATTTTACCTGAAAAATTTATTTTGTTCTAATACCATGATCTAGAAAGTGTGTAAGATTAATGATAATATTATAAAATGAAAAATTCAGTTAATACTATTTATAAAGTCTAGTTCATAATAATATTATAATAATATATTGTTTAGTGAAACTCGGTATTGCGTACAACACACGCTATCAAGGAAGGTCGCTCTTGCGTGTAATGCAAGCCAAGTCAAGGTTATGTGTAGGGTATTATTCCTTTGGTGTTGTGTATAAAATAATCAAAATATAGTTCAGTTATACATTGGTCAAAATCTATACTTAGTGTTGTGTAAAATGAATTTTATTTGAAAGAACTTAAAATTGTGTGCAACACAAGCCAAGAATAGTGTTTCCTATACTACAAGATAATACAATGTTGTGTATAGCGTAATCTAATCTTAGTGTAGCGTAAGACAAAATACATCAAAGAAATTAAAAATAATATTTCTCATAAAATCTCGGGGTGTTACAGAAATTATTAAATTTATTAACAGAATAGTTGAAATAAGTTATACTCACGAAAATACACATAATGAGGGACATGAAAAGTAAAATATATGAATAAGGTTATAAAATTTATTATTAATTTATATGTTTTTTATTTTTTAAGAATTTATAGTGTCATCAACTAAGCAGGGAAGCAACATAAGAGTTTTTCATAACTCATTATCCATTCTTTGATTTATAATGGTTATTCTTGAACCCCATTCTTATAAGTTTGATTATTTTATCCTATTATTATATAAAATTTTATTTTATATGGATTTATTTATTTTTCAAATGAATTCATTTCAAAATTATCATTACTTTAAAGTTTGTGATATTCGTAAGGGCTTCTTTTTCAAAAATTTGAATTCCTTAAGACATGTTTAAGCTATACACCATTTTTCCTTTCAAATAGTGTAAATAATGAACTATTATAATTTTTTATCATAATATTATTATAAATTTCTAGATATTTAGTGATATATTTAATGTTATCCCTCTCATGGGGTTTTGATGAAACAGTTACAAAGGATGAAAGGGATTTTTGTGACACAAATCACTTGGATCATAATCAATATTATTTGACTATATTGTTTCAATATTGATATTTTATAACCTAAAATGATTTTATGTTTTATTTACAAATTATCTCTAGGTAAATCACGTTTCACACCAATTTATTCTTCCTTAATGATTTTAATGTTTCGTTAAAATTTATTTCTATTAAAAACAACTATCATTACATTTAATGTATTTTTTTCCATGTCGATATTATTACATCCAACCATTGTTATCCTTTCCCTAATGGAAACTATTTTTTATATCCATTGATCCTTTTATTCCCTTTATTTAATTTTAAATAAAAGGGTTCGTTATCCTTTTAACGACGCGAGTTTTCAAATAAAGGCTATTTTAAAAGGTTTTAATGCCTTTTCCATCCTTTCAAAATAATTATTTTTTATCATCCACTCTATATTTTATTTTGATAACCTTTATGTATTTTTCAAGGTTACATTATTAAAAATTAATTTTAAAATTAAAATTTTAAAATAACTTCAAAATTACATTTTTTTTAAAAATTAATGACTTTCTCAGGTAACTATTATTAAAAATCCTTTTAGGAGAAAACGTTTTCAAAGTATTTTCATCCCCCCTTATTGAAAACATTATATCTTTTTAATATATCCATTATTAAATATTCTTTTAAAAGTAAACACTTTTAATTTATTTTAACTTCCTATTTTTCAAAAATTTATTTCATTTCAAGGTCCTTTTATTGAAAACTCATTATAATATGGTTTTCAAAAGTCTTCTATTTCTCTCTATAAGAAAAAATTGAATGTAATTTACACTTCATATTTTACAATAATGTTTAAAAGGTTTTGTGAAAACTATTGTATCTCCACATACATTTTTCCTACAAGGATTATCCCTCATGAATTTATGTTTTGAACATATTAAATATGTTATCATGATATGATTTATTTTTTGAATGAAATGATTGATATTATATGATTTCTTAAGTTCATGTTATGTTATGTTTTTGAAAGCATTAAGAAACACATTTTTTTTCCACAGGTTATTTACGAGATGATGAATGTTTGATTTTCAAGTCACCTAAAAATGTATGGATTATAAGATAGGTGGGACATATATCTCCCTAAAATGCATTGTGTAAAGGATAATATCTTATGAGATAAAAATGTTATGTGAACAGGTTACTGAGTAGTTAGGTTCACAAAAGGCGAGTGTGAAGGCGTTAATATGTACTCATAATTTTACATATGAATAGGTTATCATGTTTCTAGGTTCACAAAGGGTGAGTTTGATGGTGTTTATATTTTCACAAAATTTTATGTGTGAATAGGTCAGTGATTAGGTGGGTTCATAAAGGGTGAGTGTGATGATGTTTAGCTTTACTCATAATTTTATGAGTGAACAGGTTGGTAGGTAGCTAGGTTAAAAAAATAAGAAATATTATTTATGATTATTCCATATTATCATGTTTTTTATCTATTTATGATACGTTTTCATGATTATTCCACATTTTTAAAGTATTCTTAACTCTTATGTCATGATCATATATTTTTGGTTATGGTATGTATCTTGAACCAAGTCATATATTTTATGATTACATAATGATACTTTTATGATCTTAATATGCAGTAGTACTATAGCAGGTACTGTAGAAGCTAGGAATATTCCCCACCTTGGGCCTTCGGGCCACCAATTTAGTTCCCATGTCCTTTATGGCCTTTAGGACACCTAGACCTTCAAGTCAGTAAGGCTTTCAGGCTACCTCAAGGCCTTCATGCCACCTTAAGTGTAGATGAAAACCAAACAACCTACAAGGAACAAGTTCTAGAAGGAGGATGAGTAAGGAGTGTTTACCATAGTAGAAGCTAAACAGATTGCAAAAATGAGAGGGTACGACACCTGCCATCAGGTAAATACTGTTCATGCATGATAAATCATAGCCAAATAGCCATGCGAAGGTTGAGAGTTGATTTGACGATGAAGATGCTGGGAGGGGTAGTTCCAAGTAGTTATTCTGGGTTATATGTAATGTTTGAAGCCTATGGTAAATTAATTCCTCTAAGGCATATGGGCCATGTAATACTTATGCCTACAAGCCTTATAAGGGTTCCACCTCACCCCTTGAAAGGTGGATTATAAAAATTAATAAAAAATGAAAGCCCTCGTGTCATTAGAGTATTATTGAAATCATGAGATTAATGTATTATCTATGTCATTTTTGTATTGGATATCTTTATTTGGAATCAAATAAGGGTTTAATTATTTTAGATATTTATTTATCTTTTTTATATATTAGTTCTATTATTTTAGGGATTAGTTTAGATATCCTTAGTAAAAACCCTAGAGTTGAGTCTAAGTATAGGATGACATCTTGGAATATTGGTAAAGCATTGAGTAGATGGTATTACCTTATAGTACATCCTTGTATGATACTAAAGGTTGATGCAGGATCTAACTTAGTTATACCTAGGGGTAATAACCCTGAAGAGAGCGTATTGGGTTTTAACTCTATTATCCCCTCAAGCATGACAAAGAGGCATAACTACACACTTAGTTTAAACTATCCTAGTCTATGCTTTGGTTGATCATATTCTATTTATGAACCACTATAAAGGATTTATTTCCAAGTTACATTGAGTTGTTAGGTTGGTAAGTGTAAGATAATCCACCTTAATGTCACCTAGGTCAATCTAAGATTGATATAGTTTGAACTAAAAGAACTACATGCCAACATGATAATGTTAAAGAGTAATGAATTTTATGGTTGAAATCCTTTCATGATTATGATAATTCCCATGTATTTTTAGTGTTTCGTCATTAATGTAAATATTTATTGGTTTTAGTAATGGATGGAACTGGAAGGAACCATGAATTTGAGGGATACTGCAAATACTACCTTAATGAATAACCCATTGGAATGTGAGATGTAATGAAAAACCTTGTGATTTTTTCTAAAACATCTATCACAAAATATTATTAACAATGTGTACATAGTTTCAGTCACAAACACACCAAATAAGATAAATATGGACCATCTTGAAAGGTAAAGTGATGAATATAATGAATGAAAAGTGTTCAATTTTCTATATATAAAAAATGTTTGAAGAAACACCAATGGAATTGAACTAAGGGGAAAAAGATACTTTAATTGTGGGAGAGGGGGTCACTGAGCATCAAACTATTGTAGGAAAATGAAGAGTTCAATTAACATGAGTAAAAAAGATAGTACTCATCCTGGGGAACCAATAAAAATTCAATGTCTTACGTATGGATAACTCACGCATTATTCAAGTCAATTCCCTAATCCATATATTTCTGATTGTTATAGGAATGTATAACCATCAAGATCTTAGGAGCAAGGAATAACCTATAAAATGAATATCAACAAATAGGATAATGGTAATTAGTTTTAAATTACCCTCCACATTTATTTAGTGGATGTGTTCTAATTATATCAAACCTATTGTGTCCAGGTTGTCTTCTAAGAAAATAAACTCACCATCCTTAGTGTTTTTTATTTAGCGATATGTTTTTTTATATTTGTGGAAATAAAATTTGTGCAAATTAAAATATCCTACTCTAAAAAAATTTACTTTATTTTTGATAGAAAATTGGTTTCATATATTTTACCCCACATTAATTTTCATAATAGTGAAAAACACATTCTAAATCCACTTAGACCATCAATTAGTGCAAGGAAAATTATGAATTATCTAATACGAGAACTAAATTCTTTCACATGATCCTTAATACATAGTTATGAGATACATTTCCATGAAATGGTTAGGGAAAATAAGTGTTTTCTAGTATTCCCTATGATAATGAGGATCATATATCATTAGAGATAAAATCTTGTGACATGTAAATATTTTCTCCACCTTTAGCTACCCCTTATAGTAAATTATAATTAAATTTTGAGAATGAAATTTATTTAATGGGGTAGAATGTAATGACCTGATATTTTGGATTCTTTATAATACATAATAAGTTCTATAACTTGTGTAATACCCAACATCCAATGTAAAAAACCCACGAAATATTAATAATACATTATTAATAAATATATTATAAACACTAATATGGTAAACCATTAATAGTTATCACCACTATAAAGTGACTAATTAATATGAGTTAATATTGAAAAGGTTATTTTAAAGAAAACTAATTTTATTTATATTATATATTATAATTTAAAAAGATTAATTTAATTTTTTTGAATTGATAGAAACAAATTCATTTTTGAATTCCCCACAACAAAATTAGCTTAAGATGTATTTTTTATATTTTTATAAAATAACAAAATTTTAGGTGAATAGTGAAAAATATAGATTTTTTAATGCCATAACTATTATATGAATTATATGTTTTTAAACATTTTAAATATAAAAAATATATTTATAAATTAAAATTTTTTATTTTAAAAACTATGTTAATTTGTAAAACCCATTAATATGATTTAGAAAATCATGTAATATTTTATAAAAACTACTTTTCATATTTTTATTTTATTAAATTTATGCATAGAGAAATTAGGTTTTGGATTTATTTTAATTTAAAATATATATTATTTAAAGAATTATAATCTTCTTAATATTATTATAATCAATAACACCTTTTCCTATATATAATCTTTATGCTCAACACTTTTCTTGAAAACAGGTTTTTATGCATTACATGGGCTAATGTTATGATTAATTTCCCTACACATAGAAAGTTAATTTTATAAAACTATTCTTATATTTTGGATAATAATATTAATAATATTTAATATGTATAATTTTATTTTTGTGTATGTATAGTTAATTTGAGTTAATGTTAAAAGGTGTATTTTCAACAAAGAACTCTTTTTTATTTTTTTCATTTCTTCCTTAAAATTTATATTTATAATTTTTTTATTTTTTACATAAAATAAATCTAATTTTTGAATTAATAATATCAAAATTTACTTATTATTACTTTTTCATAATTTTTTAAAAATGTTGATTTTTATTTGAAAATGTAGGATTTACGAAATACTATAATTTCTATGATTTTTCACCATTTAAGAATAAACTAAAAGATTTAAAATGCATTAAAAAAATAAAATATTAAATTAAGGAATAAAATTATACATTTTTAAATATTATTTTTACATATAAAAACTCTATCAAACATTTTTAGTACTAAAGTAAAATTTTAATAAAAAAAATTGTTTTTTATTTTTCATTTAAATAAATAATATATTGGTTAAAATTAAATCATTCCTCGATTTCAATGATAAATAAACTTATTTTATTTTATAATAAATAATTATATGTCATAAAAATTATCAACATTTATATTTTTATCTCAAACATAAATTTTAAGCCTAAAAACACAATTTTTCAAAAACCGTTTTTATGTGTTAAGTACATTTATTTCATAACCAACATTTATTAACCATATAAAGTTTATATGAAAAAATTAATTACATAAATTAGAATTATAATTCTAAAATATGGTGATAAGTACAAGTTTAATCATGTTCATTTTAATTAACTACCATGGGTAAAAGCAAAAGTTACCTAGGTAAAAGTATACTTGGGAAAAACAAAAGTAAAATGTAAAATACTTAAATCACTAAAAGATACCTCTTAAATGAGTGTATGGGAGTAATTTTAAACTTAAAAATTTCCCAAAATCCATTTTTTTATAAATTTATATCCATTAACCTTGGAATAGTTTCACAAAATTATTAAAATATAATGGGTGTTACCAAAAGTGACATTTTCCCTTTTATAAAAGGTGATCACTTATACCCTTTGAAAGATGAACCTACCATTATAATTCCACATTTTAAATATATTATTTTTATATACCTATAAACCCCTCCCACTAACATAATCCCTTGTTCACTCATATTTATCCTAATCCCTTAAATTTCAGGGAGACTTCCAAGTAAAAAACAGGTCTCCAACATAAGTATTATCTTCTTCATTAGTTTTCTTCTTAATATTATTTTTTCAAATACCTTATAAACATAATAATACTATGAACTAAGTATCATTATTATACTTATATTTTTTATATTAATTTTATAAACTTTATTTATTAAATTCTATAAACTTATAAAAACAATGGGACGTTAATCGTGCGTGTGTGCGGATTACCACCTCCACGAAGAATAACCTTTTTATTTTCCTTATATTTTGTTATTATTTATCAAAAAATATTAAATTATAGTTCAAAATCATAATAAAATAAAAATAAAACTATTATTATTCTGTTATAATGACATTATTTCAAAAAAACACTTCCTTAACTATACTCCCCAATCGAGTTAAAACATGTTCAAGTTTGGGTCTGTTTAACCACCAACATGAATGACACTTTAAAATAAAATAATGGATGTCTATGGAAACATGAAAAATAATTTTATTATAAAATAATTATCAAATAATGTTTGGTATAAGTTTCTATAAATATTAAATTAAGTATTTAACTTATTATTAAAGTATAGTTCTCATTCGCTAGAATTGCTAAAATAAGTCAACACCGATTCTATTTTCACACAGCATAACTAAAAGACTTAGGGAATGGTATGATATAATAAAAAATTAATTAAAGTTATATATTATTGTATATTTAAATATATATTAATTATTAACTTAGTTTTAAAATATGGGTAATGACATAAACATTATAAAATGTGCAAATACTATTAAAGTTATTAACTAGATGGTTGAAGTAATTTATAACTAACCAAAATACACATAGAAAATAATTATAAAATATTTATATAAAAAGTAAAATATATGATAATTTTTATTAAATATATTATTAAGGTAGATATTTTTGTTTGATAGTAATATATATTTTCATCAACTAAGCATTGAAGCATGGTAAGGGTTTTTTATAACTCACTTTCCATTCTTGGAGTTATAATGGTTATTCTTGAAACCCATTCTTATATGTTGAATTATTTTATAATATAATTTTATAAAATTATATTTCCAGTTTGATTTGTTTATATTTACAATTTTTTCCAATGTATTACTTTCTAAAGGATCATTACATCAAAGATTGTGATGTTTGTAAGTGTTTCTTTATCTCAAATTTAGATTCCTTGAGACATATTTATGATATAAACCATGTTTCATTTTAAATTTTGAAAATAAATACCTAGTGTAATTTTTTGTCATTATATTATTATATTTCATTATATTCATTGATTCATTTAATTTTATACCTCTCATGGGTATTTGATATAAAATTTATAAAAACTTAAAGGTATTTTTTTAACTTAAATATCTTACCCAGGTCATAATGATTCTTATTTAACTATATTATTTAAATATTTATATATTATATCATATGATTATGTTATGTTTTATTTAAAACATCTATTTAGGGAAACAATTTTTTCACACCAATTTATTCTTCTTGTATTATTTTAATTTTCCATTAAAATTCATTTTTGTTAAGAATAATTTCCATTACTTTTAATGGATTTTTCATCCATGCCCATATTATTACTTCCCACTAGCATTATCCTTTATTTAGTGAAATATAATTTTTTTTATCTCCAATTATACTTTTAATCCCCTTATTTCATTTTAAGGAAAACATTTTATTATACTTTTAACGATGTGGGTTTCCAAACAAAGGCTACCTCAAAATGATTAAAAGCCTTTTCTATCACTTAAAAATAAATAGAGTTTTTCATCCACTACACATTTTATTTTTATAACCTTTATGTATTTTTCATGTTTTCATTATCAAAGATTATTTTTAAAATTAAATGTTTTCAAAGAATTTGTAGAACCCCATGTTTTCAGGTACTTTACCATTTATTTATGTATTTTATGTATTTAAAGTGATTGGGTTATGTTTTAGAAGGTCCATAGAAGATTTGGAATATTTTTTTTGGATTTTATGGTGGTGAATAATTTGATCACATTTAGTAGAAACCATGAAAAACTTCCTAGTAAACCATGCAATTGAAATAGTGTGCACTAAGAAGGCCCACAATTAAAAAAAACATGAAAATTCCCAAGAGAAACTGTGAAATACTAGATAGTGGGGAATATCATGGTTGGTGATCAATTTTTATAACCATGTGACCCAATTATAAAATGTGTGTTTGGAGGCAGCGACTCATGCGTGATTAGAACACAATTTTACAAAATGTGCACCCTAACCATGAACTATAAAAAATTAGATCCGAAAATTGTGTAACTCACTTGGTTTACCACCTTAATCCATAATTTTTCCCTAAGTAGGTCATATCTCAAATTAATATCCATTATAATCTATGTGGACCATTCATTTTGATACAAGAGTGATTATTTGGAAAATATAAATTAATTGAAGTCCATATTCATCAATAAGTGTTTGTTCTTCGTTATTTTCCTTAATTTTATTATTCTTAACTCCCTTGGAATCATGGATTTAGTGTATCGAGGATAAATACATGTTTTATTATGTCACTAATGATAATATTATTGTTTTTTTCTAAATGAAACAATATCTAAGGTCAAATATTGATGATATAATCCAATTTTTTAATTTTTTTTTGTCGCTCATAATTTTCGACTAAGTTAGAGAAGTAGGTGGATTCAACCTCAAATCCTCTTGATTAGAACTTTAAGTCTTGGTTTAAAATTTATTTATTTACATGAATTTAATTTTGAGATTTATATGCGATTCTTGGTGGAAATCCCCATTAGCAATTGTTTTGTGAAATTGTGGAAATTTGTTGTTTTTTGGAAAGTGAATTTGGTTCATGATTTTAAAATAACTGTTTTAAAATTATGATTAGATTTTGATGAAAGGAAAATGTTTATTTAATTGTTTTCAATAAAATAAATGTTTTATTGAAATTTATTGGCATGGGATTTTTCATACATGGTTGGAATGAGTTCATTTTCATTGACTTGAACCTGTGGAAGGGGTATATTCCATTGGGGCTCTTGGTATTGTTCATCTTGTGACGACTTGGTATATTGAAAAGATACCACTCATAAATATGGAACTATAAAATAGTCAAGCACATATGGATGTGTGGAGTTATGTATTGGGTGTTCCAAATGTAATTGTGAAATATTTTAAAGACTTGTTTGGTTTATTTCCTTAGAAAACTATTGGGTTAGGAAAAATGGTTGGTTTATAAAATTGTTTTGTCTTTGATATAAATTGATTTAAATTGATTTAAATTATTTTATATAAATGTGATAATATTTTATATCCTAGTGTCATGATTTGGGAAGTTATTGGATAAATCCTACTAAGTTTAGTACCCACCCCACTATTTGGACACTTTGTTGTGTTTGTAGATTTTATATTTTGATACATAGGAAAAAGAAATATATCTTATTTATTTAGTGATTCTTATTGATACCTTGGGATGAGATATAGAGTTGTATCTTAGATCAGTTTGGGAGTTTCTAAGTTGTCAGCTTCCATATCTTTTAGTTTTGTTGGTCTTGGTTTCCATATTTTAATCTAATATAGTTTTATTTCATTTGGTTTTCCTTGATTTGTATTTTATACTCAAGCATCACATATATATTCTTTTATTATGGTTATTTTGTTTACTTGTTTTATTTTCAAGTGGAAAATAATACCCCAATTATTTATGAATCCCTTGGAATTTATTTCCAGCCTTTGATGTCTTTGGGATGTAACCTAAGGCATAGTAACACTCTACTCCTCTTCCATAGGCAATGGGTGAGGGGTATAATGTTATAAATGGTATCATCTTATTCAATCCTTGATATTGGATTAGTGTCAGTCTGTATATTAGGTTCATGAAAAGTAACAGGATCTCCAGAACTTTAAATTTATAGAATAAAGAGGCATATCTAACCTATTTATGCTGAACTTCAAGTTACTAGGGAATTTGGGTACAAAAGTGTTTTGAGACACTTCTAGGAGTTGCAACCTCATCATCATGGGATTATCCAATGCAAAGATCATGAAATTAATTAATAGAAATGTCTTCCCACTAGGAGTGAATTATTAATTTTGAGTAATGGTTTATATGTTGGAAAAAGTGTTGATCATTGAAAATTGTTTAAAATGGTTTTATTTTCAAAAGAATGGTGAAATTTTCAAAAGTTGTTTGAAAATAAAAATTATTGAATTTTGGAAATACTTGTTGTGATATGTGTGATGTGGTAAATTTGAAATTTTTAAGCCTTCGGTTGCTTTAGAGTGATACTAAATGGAGATTTATTTTGGTTAAAGAAAATAGCATTAAGTAGGTTCCTTAGGAACCAACCATATGAGACTACTGAGAATGTGGTTACACCTGAGCCACGGATGAACCAAAACATGGTTCAGAGTATTTTCTATGTTTTTTAGGAAATGGATAGGGGGAACATGAAGGATGGACCAATGAAAGAGGATCATTAGGTTTTGTTATAGAAGAAAAACCCACATATCATTCATGGTGATTCAGAACGGAAAAAAAGAAGTGTGGAAAAATAGGATGAATCAAATATTTGATTTCCTTGGCACACTAGCTGAGTTGAAGGTGAATTTGGTAGCATAAATACTGGAATAATTTTCACACAAATGGTGGGATTTAAAATTTCATGCTTAATTGGATAGAGTCATTCCATGGGATGATTTTAAATAACTATTTTACAAACAATTCTATCCTCATACTTTCTAGATTTCATGAAAAAAAACTTCTTCAATTTTAAGAAAGATAACATCATAGTGATATAATATACGACTAAATTTATGAATTTAGTACGCTTTTCACCAGAAGTTTATAGAAGTTCATCCTTTAAGGAATGAATTTTGGAATCAATTTTGAGCACATAGATCCTATTAAATATTTCCATTATTTTTATATCAAATTATACAGAGATGGTTAATAGATAAATGATGGAAAACGGATATATCATGTAATAAATGTAGAGGAATCATGCTGGTACCTATAGAAAATGGTGGAAACTATAATGATAGAAATAAGTTTAAGAGGTACACTTATTAATAATGTGGTAGTATGATGTATAATCGTATGTAAGGATCAATGAATATTACTCCTAAAAAAAGGGTAAACCTGGTTGTTTTTAATGTGGTTATTTCGATCACATGAAGTGAGATTGTACAACACCTAGAAAATGTCATAATTTCAACCATATGAGACATCTTTAGTGATAATGTTATAGTTCTCTATGTTAGGGTACTAGTGAAACATCTCTTAAATTTTAGACATCATATGATTCTATGGGATGAGGGAATAAAAATAGTTCTCATTAGAAAGACCAAGAAATACATGGTGATTCAAGGAATACCATGACTCCTCAACTAGTGTAATTTCAACATTGTAATAAAGTGAAAAGTGTAGAAAGTAAAAAATTGTATGGAGATATGAATGTGATTGTGCATGATGAATTAGGACCTTCGATAGTTATAGGTGTGATTATTTTTAATTATAACCTTATACAATCATTATTTGATATAAGTGAATCCCATTAATTTATTTATTCTTATGCTACAATTATTATGGGTTTTCATGTTGAGATGATGCATCCAATTTAGAAAGATCAAAATCATCTTAGACAAGGAGAATATTGAGAAAGTCTATGAAAATCATGTTCTATAACTATTGATGGGGTTGAATTTATTTGATATTTCTTTATTCTTGAGATGTATGTCTATGAATTAATCCTTGGTACGGATTGGTTGAAAATGTTTAGAGCTCACATCGATTGTTATACCCAAAGGGTTAGTTTTACAATTTATGATAGTGTCGATCATCTATTTAGAGAAGAACAGAATGTAAGGGAAAGTGTAACTTGACTGTTCACACCATAAGTTAAAGCTATATCATACTAATTATAATCTTAGACCTTGTAATCTATGAATGAGATCGATAATAGAAGTTTTCCAAAAGTTTTTGATCAATTTCCTCATCTTTTTCCGGATAATTTCTTAGGATTTCCACCCGCAAGAGAAGTGGAGTTCACAATTGATCTCTTATTAGGGACTATTCCTATCTAACTTACATATTATTTTATGGAACCAATATAATTTAGGTAATTTAAAATCCAGTTAGAAGAGCTAGAAAGAAAAGTGTTCATTTATCCTAGTGCGTATCTGTGGGAATCAATGATGTTTTTTGTGAAAAAGGAAGATAGAACACTTCATATTTGTGTAGATTATCATAAGCTTCATCAAGTTATGATAAAGAATCGATATCATCTTCCATGAATTGATGACTCATTTGATAAATTGAGGGGATCCCATCCATTCTATAAAATTGGCTTGCATTCAAGATATCACCAACTTCAGGATCAAAAGTACGATATTTTGAAGACAACTTTAAGAAGTAGATATAGCCATTATGAGTATGTGATCATGCCTTTTTTATTATGAATTCACCAGATATATTTATGGAATTTATGAATAAGATATTTAAAAGATATCTAAATTTCTTTGTGGTGGGTTTTTAGGTTACATACTGGTGTATTATATGAAAAAGGTTGGTTATGATAATCACTTAGTGATAGTGTTGGTTATCTTGTGGGTTCATTGTTTGCATTACAAAATTTCAAAGTGAAAATTTTGTATATTAGAGGTAATTTTCCTTGTTTATTTTATCTATGAAAAATGTGTTTATTTGTATCTAGAGAAGATATAATCTATCTTCTCTTGAAAATCTCTAAAGAATGTCTTTGAGATACATAGTTTCTTTGGCATGGATGGTTATTATAGATGTTTTTCTATTAATTTTAATGTCTAGATTTAACAATGACAACTTTTACAAGGAAAAATGTTTCATTATAACGGAACAAGGAATTACAATAGTATTTTAAGGAGCTTAAAGTTCAGCTTAGATGACCATTGATCTTGATATTTTCATAATTTGGAAAAGGTTATGTGGTGTATTGTGATGCTTTGGAATCTTGGTTGGGATGTGTTATCATATAGAGAGATCATGTTGTTTATTATAGATCAAAATAATTATAGTTTCATGAGAATAACTACCCTACACATGATTTGGAATTTTCTATTGTAGTATATGCTTTGAAGAATTAACATCATTACCTATTTGGTGAGAAATTCATGGTGTTTATAGATAATTAGAGTTTAAAACACATTTTGTCACAAATAAATTTGAATCCAAGATAAATAATATGTAACAAGAATATTTAAATGTTTGAATTTGACTTAATGTATAAACCCAGTAAACGGAACTCTGTGGTGGATTCACTATGTAGAAATTCATATAGTCAGTTGGTGAAAGAGGATTCATATCAAAGGTATCTAATGTTGATGATATCCTATATACACATGGATTGTGAATAATGAGGTAGTGCAGTGGTTTTATTTCTAGTTTTTTTGTTATTGATTTGGTTGAAGAGGTTAAATAGGAACAACCATCTGATTCTAAATTTGTTGAGTTGAGGTTAATACTCAATTATGGGGAGAATATTGGGGGACAAAAACTTGGAAGAATATCATTTTTGTGGTTTTGATATTGGATGGTCACATGGGAATGCATTTGAGGATGTGTGGAGTTATGTATTGGGTATTACAAATAGAAATGTAAACTGTTTTAAAGACTTGTTTGGATATTTTCATTAGAAAACTATTAGGTTTGGAAAATTGTTTTGGATTTGATATAAACCAATTTAAATTATTTTATACTATTTTATATAAATGTGATAACATGTTATATCCTAGTGGAATGAGTTGGGATGTCATTGGGGGGAATCCTAATGAGTTTTATACTCACCCCATGCTTGGTATCTTTCACTAGTAGAAAAACGGTTTTTAACGTCGGTTTTTTTTTATTTTGGACGTCGGTTTTTAACCGACGTCGAAGTCACCGACGTTAAAAATATGAATTTTTTACGTCGGTTTTTGTAAACCGACGTGAAAAATGAATAACATTCGTTTTTTGGCGTCGGTTTTGTAAAAAACCGATGCCAAAAAAAATAATTCATATAATTTTTCGCGTCGGTTTTCATAAAAACCGACGCGAAAAATTTAAAAAAGTAGTTTTGGCGTCGGTTATTTAAAAAAACCGATGCCATAAATGAAAAAAAATATATTTTTCGCGTCGGTTTTTATAAAAACCGACGCCAAAAAAATAATTCATATAATTTTTGGCGTCGGTTATTTAAAAAAACCGACGCCATAAATGAAAAAAAAATATTTTTCGCGTCGGTTTTTATAAAAACCGACGCCAAAAAAAATACTTCATATAATTTTTCGCGTGGGTTTTCATAAAAACCGACGCGAAAAATTTTAAAAAGTAGTTTTGGCGTCGGTTATTTAAAAAAACCGACGCCATAAATGAAAAAAAAAATATTTTTCGCGTCGGTTTTTATAAAAACCGACGCCAAAAATCAAATTTTTTTTTCCTAGGTTTTAGATCATTTCCTAAGCTTCGATTTGACAGGCTGTGGACCTAAAACGGAGTTACGGTTCAAAAGTTATCGCCGTTACAAGTTGAACCTATCAAAGTTTTGATTGATACAACTCGTTTCAAAGAAAACATGATAAACATAAATTAAAATCATATACACCAAATGTAATAAAATAATCATAATACATCAAACATATTTCAATGGTTTTAGGGGCTTCCATCGAAATGATATGTTTTTTATTATCATATAACTTGTATTTAGAAATGAGAATGAATCATCATTATAAGAAATCCAATCGAGTTGTTTAGAAATGAAGGATAATAATAATAAAGAAAACGAATGAATAGAATATGTACCAATTAATGATTGAAGTCGCATTGAAATCGTGATTGAATCGAAGATGTTGAAAATGATGAAATAAGGAGAAACTGGATATATATATAGTAAACGAAAATATTTTCAATTGTGTTTTACGAAAATGTTGGCGGGATTTTAAAAAGTTAAACGCGCGTTGTGAAAAAAATTGAAATTTTGATCCCGCGTTACTCTTTGGCGTCGGTTTTGTTTGAAACCGACGCAAAATAGTATTTACATTGGTCTTTTGGCGTCGGTTTTTTAAAAAATCGATGCAAAAAATGTCAATCAATATCCTTTTTGGCGTCGGTTCATAAAAAAACCGACGCAAAAAATGAAAAAAAAATTTGGCGTCGGTGTTTATGAAAACCGACCCCATAAAAGTTTTAAAAAAAAAACTTTGGCGTCAGTTTTTTAACAAAACAATGCTAAAAATTTAAAAAAAAAACTACATTTCGCGTCGGTTTTTTTAAAAACCGACGCCAAAAACAAAAAATAATTTTTTTGGCGTCGGTTTTTAAAAAAACCGACGTGAAAAGTTAACTTATATTTTTGGCATCGGTTTTTATGAAAACCGACGCCAAAAATGACAAACAAAAATTACATTGTTTTAGATAATTCTCTAAGCTTTGATTTGACTGGTCGTGGAGCAAAAACGGAGTTACGGATTAAAAGTTATGGATGTCGGAAGTTGACCTTCTCTAAAAGAAGTCTTAAGGAAGTTCAACTTTCAAAGGCCATAACTTTTAATCCGTAACTCCGTTTTTGCTCCACGACCAGTCAAATCAAATATTAGAGAATTATCTAAAACAACATAATTTTTTTTTTAAAATTTTTGGCGTCGGTTTTTATAAAAACCGACGGGAAAATTTTTTTTTTTTTCATTTATGGCGTCGGTTTTTTTAAAAACCGACGCCAAAAACAAAAAATAATTTTTTTGGCGTCGGTTTTTATGAAAACCGACGCCAAAAATGACAAACAAAAATTACATTGTTTTAGATAATTCTCTAAGCTTTGATTTGACTGGTCGTGGAGCAAAAACGGAGTTACGGATTAAAAGTTATGGATGTCGGAAGTTGACCTTCTCTAAAAGAAGTCTTAAGGAAGTTCAACTTTCAAAGGCCATAACTTTTAATCCGTAACTCCGTTTTTGCTCCACGACCAGTCAAATCAAAGATTAAAGAATTATCTAAAACAATATAATTTTTTTTTAAAATTTTTGGCGTCGGTTTTTATAAAAACCGACGGGAAAAATATTTTTTTTTCATTTATGGCGTCGGTTTTTTTAAAAACCGACGCCAAAAACAAAAAATAATTTTTTTGGCGTCAGTTTTTATGAAAACCGACGCCAAAAATGACAAAAAAAAATTACATTGTTTTAGATAATTTTCTAAGCTTTGATTTGACTGGTCGTGGAGAAAAAACGGAGTTACGGATTAAAAGTTATGGATGTCGGAAGTTGACCTTCTCTAAAAGAAGTCTTAAGGAAGTTCAACTTTCAAAGGCCATAACCTTTAATCCGTAACTCCGTTTTTGCTCCACGACCAGTCAAATCAAAGATTAGAGAATTATCTAAAACAATATAAGTTTTTTTTAAAAAAATTTGGCGTCGGTTTTCATAAAAACCGACGCCAAAAATATATTTTAACTTTTCGCGTCGGTTTGTAAAAAAACCGACGCGAAAAGTAGTTTTTTTTTAAATTTTTAGCGTCGGTTTGTTAAAAAACCGACGCCAAAGAATTTTATTTAAAACATTTATGGCGTCGGTTTTCATAAAAACCGACGCCAAAATATATATTTTTTAGTTTTTTGCGTCGGTTTTTTTAAGAACCGACGCCAAAACAATTTTTTTCCTTTTTGGCGTCGGTTTTTTTAAAAACCGACGCCAAAAAATCACCGTAAAAATTATTGACGTCGGTTTATAAGAAACCGACGTCAAACTGGCGACGTTAAAAATCATTTTTCTACTAGTGTTTGGTACATTTGAAGATGTTATATATCAAGACAAAGGTAAAGACACAGTATTCAATTTATTTAGTGATTCTTCTTGATACCTTGGGATAGGAATGTGGAGTTGGATCTTGGAGTAGATTTGGAGACGTTGAGTTGATGTCTTCCATGTATTTCAGTTTTTTTGGTCTTGGTTTTCCTATTTTACTTTAATATAGTTTTTTTGGTTTTATTTGATTTAAATTTTGTACTCATGCATCATATAGAGGTTGTTTGATTATTGTTATTTTGTTTTGGTAGTTTTATTTTCAAAGGGAATATAATCCCCCAATTTTTTATGAATACCTTGGATTTTATTTCCAGCCTTTTGTGTCTTGGGGATGTCACCTAAGGCCTAGTAACACTATCCACCTTTTCCCAAGCCAATGTGTGTGGATTGAGATGTTATAAAATTTAAAAATTTAAGTTTTTTCTGGAAAATACATGTATTTATAAAGTAACCATGATTAAATTTTATTTTAAGAGTAAAATGTTTCAAATTATTTTCACATCCCATTTCTTAAAACTTTATATATTTTTCAAGTCTCCATGAATAATATTATTTTACAAGTATTTTTTTATGTATTTTCAATTCTTTTTATAATTATGTCTTTTCAAAGAACTTTTATTGATAACTCTTTATAATAATTTTTTAAAAAGTATTATATTTAACACTATAAAAATGTTTTTGAATGTAATTTACACATAATATTTTATCAAAATATTTAAAAGTTTTTGTGAAAACTATTGTATCTCCACTTACATTTTTCCTACAAGGCATATCCCTCATGAAGTTAAGTTTTGACCATCCTTTATATGTTATTATGATATGATTTCTTTTGTAAATGAGAGTATTGATATTCTATGAGTTCTTAAGTTCATGTTATGTGATATTTTTAAAAGGTTTAAGAAACCCATTATTTTTCCATTGGTTCTTTATGATATGATTAATGTTTGATTTTCTAGTGGCACAAAAATATAGGGTTTTTGAGATGGGTGTGACCTATATCTCCCTCCAATGCGTTGGGGAAAGGATTATATCCTATGAGATAGAAATGTTATGTGAATAGGTTAGCTATTATCTAGGTTTACAAAGGGTGAGTGTGATGGAATTAAGATCTACTCACAATTATCTGTGATAAAAAGTTAATAAGTTTCTAGGTTCAGAAGGTGTGAGTCTGATGGAATTAAGATCATATCACAATTTTATGCTTTGACATGTTAGCGAGTATCCATGTTCATAAAGGGTGAGTGTGATGAAATTTATCTTTACTCACAATTTTATGAGTGAATGGGTCAACGGGTAGCCTGATTTATAAAAATAACAAATTACATGTTTATTATTGAACCATATTCATGTTATGCATTTTTTTATGGTTAAACCATATTTTTAATGGATTCCACACTTTTATTTCATGCTCACTTGTTTTTAGTTATTGGTATATATCTTGAACCAGACCATATATTTTATGATTCATTAACATTAATTTTATGATATTGTATTTCTTTATCATGTTTTATTCTTATAATATATGGTCTTATGATCTCCTATTAAGATATTTAAGTATTTATCATGTTTTTGATTTTAAAATTTATTATATATTTTCACTTACTGAGCATTTAAGCTCACCCCTTTATTATATTTTCATTACCCATGACTTTAAGATGATTATATTATGTGTTATATATATATGAAAGGGTATATAAGAGCATGATTATAGATAAATTTTCTCAAATTTAATAAAATAATATGTTTATTTAGATAATCTAGAAGACATTAAAGCTTCTAGTTTTTGGGTTGTGTAACGGTTAATGAGATGTCTTTTTTAAATATTGAGATTTATTTATTATATATGTTATTTTTATATTGGGTTAATATATAGTATATAGTGCATCCCACATGACATTAAACTATTTGGGGTGATCCATCCTGCATGACCTCAAACTACATAGAGAGTTCCATTAACAGAAACATCAATTCATAAAATTCACCCTATGTAATAGCTAGATATACATAGGAGTCTCTATTTCCTAAATTATTTGATGGTTATGGGTAAAATAGATGAACTATTTTTCATGTTTCACTTAACCTAAGACAAATAAATTCACCTTTTAATAAGAACTACATGTTTCTTTATTATGGATACCTTAGGGTATATAGGAATCCCAAGGTCTCTTATCTTAGTCCCAACAATATATTCTATTTACATGCCTAGTTCTAGGCTAGTGATGATTAATTTCCCCATTAATTCTAGGTTTCATCCTTATCTATCACCAGGGAACTCATATATTTTATCTTTTGTATATAATATAGATCAATAAACTAAGATTCTTTTCCATGAACCACATGTTGATTGATTACTACCACTTTAGGATATAAGTTGATGTCTGGATATCCTATCCCAGTTCTAACCATAGATTCTATATTCATGCCAGATTATTCCCCATAAAAAATACCTATACTAGATCTTGTCAGTTATTCCCATTACCATGAACTAATACGGGACTATTTTAGACTATCTTGGTGATAATAATCTATTCATGGCAGGTTTCCTCCCATATCTCATTATGATAGCCATTAATTTCATCTACCATATCCCCCAACTTGTTAGTCAGATATGTGAAGAGGCCCTTTCAAGACTTACATATGGATTGATTAATATTATCCAGGTATATATAGTTATTAGTGAATATAATATCCTAACCCTAGCTATAAATCCCATCAATTTCAATCCCCCTCACCATACTAGTGTTTTTTCCCTTCTATTCTTGTTGGGTTATTCCATATAGTAGTATTAAGATGGAATTATTTTATCTTCTCTATGCATATGATCCAGGTCTATGTAGAGACTTTCTATAATTATGTATGGTTTGATTCTTGTTATCATAAGATATATATATATTCTTTAAACTTCTATCCTAGGCCTAGCCAAAAACCCTATATGTTTCAATACTAATGATTTCGCTCTTACTCATTCCTGATGAGTTTATCAAAATATCTAGGCACCAGAGAAAATACACCTTATCGTACTATTACACACAATTAATATCTAATTAATAACCATATAAGAACTACATGTATCTTGATTCTCATTTCCTTAAGATATTTATTATTTTAAAATTACTTATATTAGACTTAGTCACATGTTGTACCCTAATTGAACCCTTGATTCATCTTAGTGTCTAAGGCCTCAAAAAACATGTATTATTTTTCTATACATAAGTTCAATATTGAGATAAATAAATTTTATTTATTGTTCTTGGACCAAATCCACACAAATACTCTACACAAAGGGCATCATCATATGACCTTAAACTGCATGATGCCTAAGTCAAATCTCTCTGAATCTAGACTACTTATAATATGTTTATGTTGTAAAAACCTAAATTACATGACTTATGAGTATTTATCACATGATATTAAACCAAAATAAATATGTTTAATCATGTACTATCCTTAAACTACTTATATTGGTGAATGTAACCAGTTTTAACTTCCATACCCAAGATCAAGATTCCTCTAGGATCCCTCAATGTAAAATTATTTATCCATCAATATATGTAAGGATTAATTTCCTCAATTAATGGGAGTTTTATCATAGTTTTTTAGATTCATATATATATATATATATATATATATATATCAGGTTCCCTACCCCAGTTTTAACACCTTAATGTTTTCATGAATTATTATTATTTTGAATAAATTAAATTTCATTGATGGCTTGCATAACATGCTACACCAAGTTTATATTTCTTTATATGAAAAAAAGATTATAATAATCTACCAAAGAAATTTATTTTTTCATTAATTACACAAAATACTATGTTTTCATTATGTTACACATAATTTTGAGTTTATCTTACAATATATGCAACACCGAGTTTAAATAAAACATGACATACTCTTATTATGATAGTTATCAACTAGCCGTTGGAATAGAAGGTATGAATATGATTAAATAAATTTTGAAAATATTTTTTAAACATGAAAATATAATTAATTATTCAGATAAAAATTAAACATAAATGAAAATAAAACCCTATTGAATATAAATTGAATCCTTTTCTTGAAAAAACTATTTTATGCGCATAAGTGTTTTTTATATCAATAAATTAACCAAATAAATTTTGGTTAATTATTTTAACGAAATTTATATATTATATATTCAATAAAATGTTTAAAATTATTCTTATATTTTTTTTCTATATTATAGATAATAATAAATCCAATTTTTTCTTAAAAATGTATTTTTTTCTTCTAAAAAGCAGTTTTGTCGCCTTTTGCTAGCGCACTCATTTTAAAATTAATTTTTGATAATTATATAAAATTAATTTAATAAAATAATATTAATTTTTGAAAGTTTAATATAAAAATTATCTTATGGGGATTTTTTGGTAGTTTTTGAGAAGTCTCATTTCTGATGAATAGTGAAAAATAATGAATTCTAATTGAAAACGGCCTTTTTGTATAATTTATTTTTATATGTAAATTATAATTTAAATTTGGTTAAAAGTATAATTATATCAATTATACATAAATAAATCAAATTTATGTCATTTTAATCAATTTCACATTAAAATTTGATATAAAAACATTTCAAACATTTGAACATTTTTCTTAAAAATCACGTTGTTTCGTCCCATTTGTGGGATTAATTTTAAATTATTTTTCCACTTTTATGAATTGAATTTGAAAAAATTTATTAAATATTTTTAATAATAATAATTTAAAATTTATAATAAGTATAAATTAAATTTTTTACTAAAATTATTAGTGAAAATAGTTAAAATTAATCATAGCGATTAGGAGAAAAATGAGTTTACTAAGGGAATAAACTTTAAAATTAAGGGATAAAATGTCATATAAACTTATAAAAAACAATTTTATGGATATATTTAGAATATATAACAAATTTTATATAAATTTTTTAATTATTGGAGGAAACTTATGTAAGGGATACCTCCTAATATTGGCTACTTTTTGGTATTTATAGGAATTCCACTTCTTCTCCATTATAAAAGGGTATTCGCTCTACCCCATTATTAACACCTCTAAAGACATTTGGATAGGAAAAAAAACTACCAAAAAAACTTCCAAAAATACATAATATCTTTCAATAATCATTAATTTGGTCATAAATCCAACAATGTAAGTCCTTTGTGCAAACCAGAAAGAGATACCCGAAGAAGAGGTAACATTCATCAATGAAATTTTTTGTTTTATTTCTTCCTTAGCCCCCTCAATTTATTTTTATATCATGAATATATAATAAAAATTATATTTAATATAATTATATTTTTTTGGTTAAGTTTAATACCTAAAAAAACACACTTCCATCAAATGGGTTACCAAATCATCATTCCTACGTACAGCGGACTAACGCCTTATGAATAGATGTTGTTCGTCTTCCATTACCAGCTTTCAAGGTTGGGAATAATGATGGATTTTTATTTTATATATTATATATATAATATTTATGATTTTATTAATCATTTTAAATTATAATACAACACATAAAATAATGCTTTACATTTTTTTGGGAATACGATAACATTGTTCGTGTGTATAGCAGGTTACCGCCTCACGAAGCAATGCAATTCATTCACGCCTTACATGGAATGTATTAACGATGGTTTTAGTAAAAAATGTGATATATATGACCCAATAACTCTACTTGGATTATAATATATATATCATTACTTTTATTTCTTTCAATAGGACAAGAAAATGGAAACATCATTTACGTGTAGGTACAAGCTACCGTCTCCATGAACAATGTATTTTATTTCCTATATCTAAATTTTATGGATTAATATAATTACATTTATTATTAATATATTTGATATTTATATCATGGTTTATATTATTTATATTATGAAAACATGATTTAATTAAGAGAACAAAAAATGACAATCCACAACATATATGGAAAAAAGCGGTTATTACCTGAAACATTAATTTAACATGGAATTGTTAATAAACGGGTTATAAAAAGTAATAATAAAACCATATATGATATGATATATGTGAATATAGTTATTAAATATATTTATAATAAAATTATATTTATTATACATAAACTTTGAATGAGTATGATGAGAGTCAACACTTAAGGTAAGAGATTTCTGTCTCACTTTTATTTTCCATGAGACACAAGCCACGTTCACCCCCTCTTTATTGTATGAGGTGTTTATAATACCCATGGATGTATTTTATGATTATAATAATAATAATTTTATGTATTTATATAACCATTTTATGATGTCTCTTTCACAGGTTTAAGAATTCAAAGTTACTAATTAAAGCGGTAAGGGGATTTTGTCTCAATTTTCCTTCTTTGAGACACTTGTTATGTTATGCACCTAAATTTTTTTAAAAGGTGTATAAAATGACAATTTGACATGTTATATAATAAATATAATTAATTTAATTATATTTTAACCTTAATTTAATGTTATTATTTCATGGGGTTTTTGATTCAAAGTTACTAAAGTGGTATCTGTTTATTGCTACAATCTCATCGTTTATCTAGATTGTTTATGATTATGCTTCCATTGATGAAATATTATCATCCATATCTCAATAATTCTCATTATTTTTATTATCAAATATTTATTAATGAAACCTTAAATGAACATTACCATTTTTACTATCTTTTTCACTTAAGATAATTAATAAATAATTTTTAATAAAATTAAATATTATTTCTATCTTCGGTTGCAAATTTGTTTTATTCAAAGATAATATTTTCTAAAAAAGTTGTAATTTTTTTTAATAAATGATATTTCAATTTAATTTTCAATTAAAAGGATTTTAAAAATGTTTTATTTTTTAAAAAGTTTTTAAAATGGTTTTAAAAGCTTCCTTCATAAGTTTTCAATGTTTTTTCAAATAAAATGGCTTTCAAATAGTTTTTTATTTTAAAAATTGTTTTAAAAAGAGGAAAGGATATTTCCCTCAATAAATGTTTGAAACGGTCCTTTAAAAATTATTTTACATCTAAGATGACATCTTTTAGTGTTAACTATTACTTACCAAGGATATGATCCAAGGACACCATTCTTATTCATTATTTGAATGGTTTATGTTTAGGATGAAAAGTTGTTTTGAAACCTATTTCTATTACATGGGTTACACCATGATAAAATGATTGTAAAATGTGATTATTTTCATGTGTTATTCTATGATGAAATGATTATAAAACCTATCCCTTATCCATTGTTTATGATATGATGAATTTTTTATGTTACATATTTCATTTCATGGGTTATCCTATGATGAATGTTTATGATATTATGACACACATATGCATGATATAATTTTGTGACATGTGTGACCTATATCTCTATATAATGAAATAGATAAAGATAAATTTTCTATGAGATCAAAGGGTATATGGGTGGTCATCCCAATACAAAATATGAGGGCATAGGAGTGGTCATCCCAAGACCAAATATGAGGGTACACATGTGTTTAGCCCAAGACTGAAACAAGAGGGTACACAGGTGGTTAGCCCAATCCTAAAACAAGAGGGTAAATGGGTGGTCAACTTAATATTGAAACAATAGGGTACATGGGAGGACATTCCAATCTCAAAGCAGGTCCATGGGAGATTATCCCAATCCTAACATGTTATGAATATCTTGGTAGGTATCCTTGACATAAGTGTTTCTATGCTTATGGGTATTCCACAAATTCCTTGTCTTATGATCTCATGGGTCATGTCCTTTGATTCCCTTAGGAATAATGTCTTATTAATTTGAAATATTTATTACATGAATCTTGATTAAGATCTTTTATATGTAGGTAATGGTTTCAAATGTTATGCTCATGTAGTCATACCCTTATATTCATGTTATGATTATGTATCTCTTTTACTTACCCTAACTGAGCATCTGATCTCACCTTTTCTTATGTTTCCTTTCCCTAGGTTATGAAGAAATGTTTAAATTAGGAGTAATAAATTCAAATATCTTTATGGGAAATATTAAATAAATTTCAGTATATTAGAATATTTTGTTCTAAGTTTCCAAAGGGACTAAACTATTATGGTCCTCAAGCGCGCGTTAGTATAATTTAATGAATATTCATCTAAATGGATATAATATCCATGTAGGAGTAGATGGGTTTGCTATAGTTTGTATTAAAGGAATGATTCAGTTAACCTTTGTAAACTAGGATGAAAAAATTTTGTGAGATCCCTAGGGTTATTTATAAGGATATGTCTATGGATGTATCTATGAATTAGTATAAGGATGACTCGAAGATTTGGAAAATGTCTTAGGATTTTGATAAAGGATAGATTGAGTGTTTTTCAAGAAATTAAATCATTTTCTATATACTATCAGTGGAAAAGGATCTGAAAAAAATATACCTATGGGTAATAACCATAAAAACATAATTGGGATAAACTCAATTGGGAACTGGTGCCTAAAAATGAGCCTTACTATACACCTGGTTTGACACTCATGGGGGATATGTTTTGGAAATTCAAAAAATATATATGAACAATCATGAAGGTTTTAAATATATGATAGTTATGAATAATATAGTATAAACCTAATGTGGAATAAATTAAACAATAAGAAGTCATATATTAAAAATGATGTGTTACGATTTAGACATTGTAAAAGTAACTTTTCATGATTATGTGGATTTCCTTTATGATAAGTGTTTCTCATGCTATTATTTTTAGTTTTATTATATGGATGGAACTCAAAGTAACTTTGTAAATGTTGAATAAAATTGAAAATACAATGATTTTACCCTTGAGAAAACAAATTATATGAGACATGGAATGAAAAAAAATATTGATATACTCAAAAAACATTCTCAGGATATGAATCATGTGAACATAAAATGAGAAAAAAATGAAATAATGTTCTGTTAAGACCTTCACAAGGTAACATCTATATTATTTTAGTGGTTCCACTGATCCACTAGTTGATGATTAATTTATCTTTACAATAAAGAAGATATTTTACGTTCCTTAGAGTTTGGGGCATGAAAAAGTCATTTCAGTTATTTATCATTTGGAAGGTGAAGTAGATCATTGGTGGAAACATATTAAGAAAAAAGGGAACAAGAATATATTTAATATATATAATGGGAAGAATTTAAGGGGATATTTCTCCATAATTAATCCCCTTTCATTCTATGAAAAAATGGAGAATGAATTTCTTGAGCTTAAATAGAAGGATAATCAATCTATTGGTGCCTATGAGTAAAATTTTACAAGTCTTGAGAGGTACTCTTTGGGTATTATCATTCATCATGAAATTAAGGATGAATGATTCTTAAATGAATTAAAACCAAATCTAAAAAGGGAATTAGGAACAAGGGACTTTGGATTCTATGAAGATATTTTATAATGTGCTATTAAGGTGGAAATGAAGGTTGGAGTTATGTATTAATATCATGGTTGTGATGAGAAGAGAAAAATGAAATTAAAAGTAAAATATAAGAACCATGGAGAGAAAGAAGATGTGATCTCCTTTATGCTAAAATTATGGAAAAAACATTGATTTATTTTTATTAATGGGACTAGTAAATGTTTTAAGTTTATAAGGGAAGTACATTGAGTGGTTTAATGTAAAAGTGATTAGAAAAAGTTATCTAATGATGAGAATAATGAAAAAACATCAAAGAATGAACCTCCCACACTTCAGGGATCCAATTTAATGAAGTTTTTCCATTATGATAAAAAGTACCCTAATCAAAGGGCTAATGTGGATGATATTCTAGAAAAACATTTAAAGACAATGGATAAAGGGAAAGATTATTCTATCATAATATATAAAGTTAATCATGAATAATAGGGTACAATTATACCCCATATTTATTTGGTAATTTCATATTTTATTTTATATGAATAAGAATTATAAAAAATATTATTGTAAAATTTCATGTGATTATCTCCCTATGTATGGATTATGAAATAATTAATTCACATTTGATATTCTATCGATACAAAGATAAAACCAATATTCCAATGAAATTATTTTTGTATAATATAATAAGAATGAAGAAGCGTGTATGTTTTTAATATGGTTTTATTGTAATTCAGGTTATTACCATATTTTAAAATAATACATGATGATGGTATTCACATGTTTGGTATGTGAAAAAAAAGAGTCACTTTATTATATTTGTGGGAATAATATTAATTTGATTTTGAGAAATTTAGTAACCTTATTTATAGATTTTGAATGTTTAAAGGTTTACAAGGTTAACCATTTATGAAAAGGATTATATTGAACTCTAGTTGAGGTTTTAGAGACAAATTTCATACTTTTCCATATGAATATTTATGCATATTGGATAACCTATGCAAACCTTTTTGTTGTGATTATAACTAAAGATATACAGAAGGACTTATCATTCTATTTATGGATATTATGTTTCGTTAGTGTGTCAGGAATAAAAAATTAACCTTCACTTCTTAGAGTAATATATGAAGTGGGAATTTATCAAGGTATAACCAAAGGTCGATAATGTTCTTATACAATAGAATGAAATAAATTAATTATTTGAAAATTATTCAAATTTAGGAAAAGGGTCTTGAAATAGAATGTTATCATATTATCATCATTTAGGATGATATCAATAAACTTGTTCAAGAATATATGGTTTATGGATTTATGATTGTTAACTTTTTTCCATACCATGTTCTCTATAACTCTCCATTAGTATTTGGTCTTCATATTTCTCTTCTATTTCCATGTTTTCACCTTCCACCTATGTTCTCTTATGTAAAAACCTAGATATGAGTTACGTTGGGTAGACGTTATGTTTCCGAAATTCATTTTTTAAAGGAAGTTTTATTATTAAGATTTATAATGTGGATTTATATGAAAGGAACTTTAATTTATTAAACCTTTGATGTCCTAGATGAATTTCAAGGGTAAAACTCAATTGGGGGGGGGGGGCTGGAATGTACCTCCCCTAGTTTTTATGAATTATTATTATTTTGAATAAATTAAATTTATTTGATGGATTACATTACACAATAAGAAAGTTAATATTGATTTATAATAATAACCAATTTAATATTAATCTAAATTCAATGTTTAGTTTTTCTTTCTTTACATTAAATACTAGGTTTTCCTTGTTTTTCACACAATTCTGAGTTCATTTTTCATAATACACAACACTGAGTTTAAACAAAACATGATATAATATTATTATGATAGTTATCAACCTGATTTTGAGATGATGGGTATTAATAATATTAAATAAATTACAAAAATATAGTTTACATATGTTTATATAAGGAATTATAAAGTGACCAATTAATTAGAAGTTAAAATAAAACCCTTTTGAAAATAAAGGGAAATATTTTCCTGAAAAAAAACTATTTTTATGCAAAGAAGTGTGTTTTATATCAATAAATGAACCAAATAACTTTTGTTTAAGGATATTAATTAAATTTTTATATTATATATTCAATAAAAATTTTAACATTCATTTTATATTTTTTCTAGACAAGATATAAGATTCAATCCCATTTTACGCTTAAATACAATATATTTTTTTATAAAAAGCAGTTTTATCTCCTTCTATAGGTTTAATAATTTTAGAAATGAATTTTGATAATTTTATAAAATTAATTTGGTAAAATAAACTTAATTTTATAATGTATTACATAAAAATTATCTTAGGTTTAATGTTTTTTTATTTTTTTGAGAATTTTTATTTTCTGATGAATATTGAAAAATACTGAATTCTAATTGAAAAATTCCTAATATTATAATTTTTTTATACATTTAAATAATATTTTAAATTGTTTTTAAAGTATAATTTTATATATTATAAATAAATTAATCCAATTATGTTCATTTTAATCAATTTCACATTGAAATTGGACATAGAGACATTTCAAACTTTCAAACTTTTTTCTTTAAAAACCCGTTGTTTCATCCCGTATTTGGGAATTTTTTGAACTGAATTTGAAAAATTGGATTAAATATTTTGAATTAGTATAATTTATAATTTCTAATAACTAAAACTAAAATTTTATTTAAATTATTAGTAAAAACAATTAAAATTAATCACAGTGATTATGAGAAAATGAGTTTACTAAGGGACTAAACTTTGAACTTAAGGGAAACAATGACCCAGGAACTTTTACAAAACACATTTTTTGGAGATATTTAGACCATAATCAATATTTTATAAAAAAGGTTTCATTATTGGAGGCATATTAAGTATGTGGGACCTCCCAATAGTGTTTACTTTTTTGTATTTACAAGAATTCCACTTCCCCTCTATTATAAAAGGGAATTCACTATCCCCCATTCTTCGCACATCTAATTCAATTTGGATCTACCAAAAACTAAAAAAATTTCTTCAAAACATACATAATATATTTATATAAGCCTTAATTTTTGAATTAATCCAAAAAAATAAGTCCTTTGATGCAAACCAAATTGAGACACCCAAAGAAGCGGTAACATTCATCAACGAACATGTTTGTTTTATTTCTTCCTCAAACCCCTTCATTTATTTTTAAATCATGAATATATAATAAAATCAGTTTCTCAAATGTAATTATAGTTTATTATGTTATGTTTATTACCTATAAAAACACACAATTTCATCAAATGGGTTATGAAATCATCGTTCGTGTGTACAACGGACTACCGCATAGCAAACTGATGTTGTTTGTTCTTCCATTACCACCTTTAAAGGTTGGGAATAATGATTAATTTATAGCTTATTATATATATATATATATATGATATTTATTATTTTATTAATGTTATTTAAGTTTTATAAAATACAAAACTTCATGTTTTTTATTTTTTGGGAATATTATAACATCGTTCGTGTGTACGATGGCCTACCGTCTCCATGAACAGTGCGTTTCATTTCCTATCTAAAAATTTTATGGAATACTCTATGTACATATTTAATAAATATATATGATACTTATATCATGATTTCAATTCTGGATATGATGAAACCATGATCTATGTAATATTACCAAAAATTAAAAGTTAAAACATATATGAAAAACAAAGCGGGTATTACCTGAAACATAACCGTAGCATGAAATTGTTAATAAAAATGTAAAAAAAATCATAACAAAACCAAAAATGGTATTATATATAGATTAATATGGTTATATAATATATATATATATATATAATAGGATTATATTTATTATACTTTATTTTTTAATCAGTATGACGTGATTTAAGACTTAAGGTAAGAGATTTCTATCTCACTTTTATTTTCCATGAGACACGAGCCATGTTAACCACCTATTTATTATATTTGGTGTATATAATTAACATAGATTTATTTTATGATTATTATACTGATAAATTTTTATATTTACATATCCATTTTAGTATCTCTCTTTCATGGGGTTATGGTTTTAAAGTTACCAAAGTGGTAAGGGAATTTTGTCTCAATTTTCCTTTTTTGAGACACATGTTATATTATACACATATATTATTTCATGAGGTGTATATAATACCCATTTGACATGTTATATCATGAATATAATTCATTTAATTATAATTTTATCTTAATTTAATGTTATTATTTCATGGGTATTTTGATTCAAAGTAACCAATTGGGTAAGAGTTTATTACTACAATCTCATCATTTATTAGGATTTTGTATGATTATACTTCCATTGATAAAGTATTATGATGCATCTCTCAATAATTCTTATGAATTTTATTATCCAATTATTATTCATGATATATTCAATTAATGGTACCATTTATACTCTTTTTTACTTAATATAATTAAGAATTTTTTTAGTAAAACCTGACCTTATTTCTCTCTTCGGTCTGAAATTTGTTTTATTTAAAAACCATTTTTCTATAAATGTTTTTAAATGATATTTTAAGATCAATTTAAATGAAAATGATTTTTTATGTTTTAAAAAGTGTTTAAAATGGTTCTAAAATCCCCCTTTATAATTTTCAAGTTTATTTTCAAAGAAAATGGGTATTAAAATGTTTTATTCTTTAATCTTTTTTTTCAAAGAAGAATGAATATTTTACTCAAGAAATATTTTTAAAGATCATTTAAAAATTATTTTTCATATAATATAACATATTTGGGTTTTACCTATTCCTTATTGGGGATATTATCTAAGGAAACAATTCTTATTATTTCTTTGAATGGTTTATGTTTATGATGATATGTTATTTTGGAACTAGTTTCTATTCCAGTGGTTACACCATGATAAAATACTTATGAAACCCAATTTTTTTCATGGGTTAGTTTTTGATGAAATAATTATTAAACCTATCTATTCAACATAGGTTATGATATGATAAAATTTTTATGATACACATTTTATTTAACTAGTTATAATATGATGAATTCTTATGATATTTTGTCACACATATGTATGATTTGATTATGTGATGGGTGAGAATTGTATCTCCATACAATAAATTCGTTGAAGATAAATGTTCTACAAGATCAGAGTGTATAAGAGTGGTTATACCATGCCCAAATATGAGGGTATATAGGTGGTCATCATAAGACCAAATATGATGGTATGAGGGTGTTTAGACCAAGCGTGAAACAAGAGGGTACATGGGTGGTCAGTCCAATCCCAAAATAAGAGGGTAAATGGGTGGTCAACCCAATCATGACATAAGAGGGTACAAAGGAGGACATTATAAGGCTAAATCAGGTATGTGAGTGATTATCCCAATCATAAAATGTTATGAATATATTGGTAGGTAGTATTTAAATGTGATATTATATGATTATGAATATGCCAAAAATTAAATATATTATGATCTCATGGATCTTTTCATTTGATTACTTTATGAATCATGTGTTATGAACTACCAATATTTCTGCCATGACCCATGATTATGATACTTGATATGAATGGTATGGTTTTCAAATGTTATTCTCATGTTCTCATACCCTTATGTTCATGTTATGATTACATATCTTCTTTAATTACCCTTACTAAGAATCTAATCTCACCCTTTCTTATTTTTATTTTCCCCAGGTTATGAAAAAGTTTTTAAGTAGGAGTAATAAATAGGAATATATTTTTAGGAAACATTGATGATCTTTCAACAGATTATAATGTTGTGTTCCAAGATTATAAATTCCCTAAACTATTACAGTCCTCAATCATGTGTTTATGTAATGAAATGAATATTCAAGAAAAATGATGTAATATACATGTGTGTTAATCCTAGGTCTCTATAACATCTATAAACTAGGATTCTATATTCTATTACCCAAAAATACTAAATTGGGTATAAACATAGAGCCTCTTATGGCTTTGATCCCATACCGAAATATAAAAATGACCCATCTGAGAACTATGTGTGTCCTGATCCCTGTTTTCATAGGGTATGTAGTGATATGTAGATCACATATCATTTCCCCATACATAGATCCTATCAGTATCAAACCCCTACCAATGTATGGTTCCCTTATTCATGTATGTTATGTATATATTATACTATACCTTAGTTTGACATGTATATAAAAAAACTATGGGGGGATTTATTCCTATTATCTTGAGATATGCAGTGATATATGAACCATATATCTTAAGTCCATACATAGATCATAATCCACCTCCATTCTCCATTATCATCCCATAACAACCCAACTAAAGCTATCTTAGGATTGGATTGATTCAAATAACTTTTGAATATCATCTTCTCATAGACTAAAATTTATATTTCAAGTTGTTGAAAAATGGTAAATTATTTATGGATATTGGTAATTAGTGAATTTTATTCCCAAGGGACACCTCGACATAGTAATGATATTTGCCACACCATATTCACCACTGTCAACTTGGGGCATGTTTCATTTTGAGGAGAAGTTATTATAATGCCATGGGCCATTAAAAATATTTCATTAGAACCCTTAATTAAAATATTAGTCAGCTATCATACTCAGTATACTTGTCCCATATCATCACTTCTTTATTTTAGTTCCTTAGGATATGATTTAAAATATTTTCATTCCTTATTCAAAAGGTGTTAGAGTGATCCTATATTCTTAATCCCATTAAGGTTTCCATACTGTATTCTCCTTCATATAGTCTAAGTATAATGACCTTAAACTATATGTATCCACATCTGTGATGATCTATATTAGTATTGGGATATAATTAGAATATATTATTCACTATTACCTTGATATATCGAATACCTCATCTTTTTTTAAAAGTTATATGACCTTAAGCTTCAATAGCACTTAGTCACAATTTTATGGAATTAAACTTCTATAACAATTGGTCAAAAATGATTGACAATAAAATTTTGTTTTGCTGGTCTTTCTACGAAAACCTAAAACTACCCCCAGAAAAGAGACATTATGCTTTCCATATTGAAAATCCATAAAGGTAGACCTTAAGAAATGTCTATTTTCTACTCACAAGGCATGAAACTCTCAAAATATAGGAATTTTTTTTAGAATTTATAAAAACAAAAAAGCACAAAACTTATCATCATGAAAAACCAAAAAGGGTTTCCAAAGAAAAAGATAATTTCTTTCCCACTAATCCTATTCCTCAATGGATTAATAAAATATTTGGTAGATAAATAAAAATTACACAAATCGTGTAGGGACCACTATGCAAACCTAGAAAAATCCATGCCATGATCACTATGTTTATTGTCCTAAGGAAAAATTATATCACACATATGTCCCTCAAATATTTTTTAAGATTATTTTTATGATATGCATAAAGATTTAATTTTAGGAAACTTGAATACTTTTGAACATTGGAATACTCATTAAAAAATAAACCTTTATGATTTTTTTGTGTGATAAGTCATTCAACTCAATCATATCTTAATGGATTAACACTAGATTATGGTGATGGTATACGCAAAAATATATCTATCCAAACTGTCCATCTAAGAGTAAAAGTATAAGAGAAATCTAAATCCTATATTTGAATGGGATAAACTTATATTTTGGTGATGGTATATATGATTCCATACTTATCCCACCTATATCCTTATAAGTGCACAGACATATGAGGAAACAAAATACAATAGTATTTTATCTCATAAACTCTCCCTAACTAATAATGATGCTATATGTTCCACCATATTCATCCCACCTATATCTGATTGTGGGTATATTTTTGGAAGATATGGGATTGATACAGATTTCATTATTAAATCATGTATTTATAATTTATGATTTCCTTGACCCATTATCATACAATGTTCAATTATATTTAGTTATGTTGACATTAACCTTTATTAGTTTGAAAAATTATGACAGACTGATAGTCGAAAAAATTGGAAAAATTAAAAAAATGAAAATGAGTAAACGTTGAATTATTTTTATTCATTGATAAAAAAGGATAATAGAATAAAATATTTTGAGACTCTATTTTTTTCATATAAAAATGAGAAAAATAATATAAATCATGATATAAAGCATGCTCAATAGACTATTTAAGTCAAATCAGTTTTACATAGAACTAATGATAGATTTTCAAAAACTCAGCAAACATTATGAATTCTACCTCTATATCAGGATACAATTCCTCTAACCTTGAGAAAAAATATATACCAAACCGTATCTCCTCCTAAATTTTTTATTTGTACACCTATATTACTTATTTTAAATATCCAACTCTTGAAAGTGTTTTCCCACAAGGTTCCTTCATTTCATTATATGATATTGTTGTTCCTCTATGACCAACACATATTGGGAATATTCTTTAAGTGATGTAGTTATGATATTGACAGAATAGGATATGTATTCCATAGGTAAAAGATTCATCTCGAGTTCCAACACCCACTCATAAGAACCAATAAGCTTTTTAACATTATCATGAATTATGTGGTATTCATACCCACCATAATCTATAGCACTGGACATGTGTTGAAGGTGAAATAGTTGGACTCCATGTTTTATAAGTGGGTATTTAATGAACAAGCATGCCGATACATTTCTATACCCACTGTAGCATCCTCTGGTAAAGTGGAGGATACTTCAGGTCTAAATTAGATTATATCATAGGGATCAACACATAATTGAAACAAATTCACTTAAGGAAGATTTTTCCTTGAAATATACCAAGTGAACTAGAGCCAAACTATTATGTGCCTCTACTCCATCCACCATTTGAAACAAAATATTAGTGAATATTTGGATTTTTATAAGCTAGGGTAGATTTATTGAAATTGAAATCCATAACAAGTTAGTCAATAAACATGAATGAGAACTGAATAGTCGGAGGTGTTTATGTCCACATTCACCCACAATGAGTTGACCTCCTCATCAATTAACATGTTATTGATAGAAAAATAAGAGGGTATTATCATAGTGGTTCTTGAGTAGGACTTTGTAATGTTTCGACCATCCCTGAGGACACCAAGACCTCCAGTGCAAATATTGGACTAAAAAGAATTTATGGACTAAGAAAATCCTAGGAAGCATTATAGAGCACTCAACATGGGAATTAATTTTTTTAGTGTAATCGATAAATAAATTAAAAATATCATTATAAAACACATTATTTTAGAGAAGCAGTAAAAATATAAATCATTAGTACAAGATGGTCGACTAGTTCCTCAACATAAATAAGCTCCTCTACTAATCTAAAACTAGTTGGGACATTGACTGGAATATTTTGGTTAAGATTTGACTCTAAATTTTATTGAGGTTCACCAATAACTACATCATTATGAGCTATCTCTAGGTATTTAGAACATGTTAAGCTTAAGTAAAAATAATAAGAGTAAAATATATTAGTGAAAGGTTATAAATGTTTCTGGGTAAGTAGGTGTGTAGGCACAGTATTTACAAATAATCCCTTGGTAGAGATGAAGTTCCAGTAACCTAACTTACTCCCACCAATGGATATCCTTAGAAGATAGTTACATGAGAGGATATATTAGTGGGGACACTAATAACACTCCTACAGAGTTGAAGGCCACCACCCATATTTAATCTATTAATAAAACACAACTTTCTTCTTCATCCATGTCTCTCAAGTAAGAACTCAGGTCAATGAATATCCCATAAATCTAATACTCCAAACATATAATAGGTGACTAAGCTGCTTAAAACACCTAAAAGGGGAAAAGTGTGAGTTAATGATGAAATTGACAATAGTATGATAAATTCATGTGGTAATGTGATTTACCACCTTTTAATAAGATATTTGATCAATATCTTTATCAACAGACATATCCCTAGAATCCAGTGGACCCTTATCATCATCTCTATCATCAGAACCATCCTCATAATCATTTTCCCTTAGATTTATCAATTTCATAACTCAATTTATATAAAAGGTTCTACCTTTGAGTGAGTGAATTGTGGACTAAATCTCTAAAATTTAATCCTCAACCTCATTGTGATAATCCTCACAAGTGTTGTTGGTACGTGTGGTGAAATGACCAAACCTAGTCAGGATAATTTCCACCAATTAGAGATATTCTTAGATCTCCCTAGAGTATGTGGTAATTCTCTAATAATCTTACTCTATATAATCATATGGGAATATAGATTTAGTGATTATGGGTTGTATAATAAATACCCTTCCTATCGATGGGTTCATGTCCCAATGCCTCAACTACTTCTCAGGTATTTAGGACACTGGATGATTTCCTTATGAAATTCTCTTATATGGAATTTCTTCTCTCACCATTCTCCCATGCTATTATCTACCTTAGATAACTATGAGACCCATGAATTGAGGCACTGTATCTTCCAAATTCTCACTAGGGTATGAGTGAATCCAACTTTTATCATAGTTATTTGCAAGCCTAATGGTAGTATTGAATGATTGGAGAGTGCCTCATATCCTAGTCTCCCCTCATGAAAGAGTTCTTCAGATCTGGAATGGAACTATAAGCTTCCATTTGACCCAAGATCTTTGAATATTAGTGGGACACTTATTATGTATATAATAAAATTTCTATCAAAATATTCATGGAACATACCACTCATAGAAAGTCTACCCCTTTATTTTGGCGACTAGAATTCCCTCTCTTAAAGATATAAATAATACGTGTTGTTCATGGTTTCTGATCTCTTTTTAGTAGTTATTCCAGTAGAGGTCAAGTATAACATGAAGATAAAATAGTTGTAGTAGTTTAATATGTTTCTCATATCTCAATCATCAAGTGGGAGTGACCTAAATCTACCCATTCCCTTAAAATAAGTCTGGAATTAAGGATACTAAATTATCTTTTCATTGATGAACTTGTATCACCCTATGTGAACTGAGATCCAACCCCATAATACTTATAAGGGTCCAATTATCCTGAATGAGGCCTTCCTTATATGAACATATCCAAAATATAATCACATCTTGGCTAACATAAAAACCACCAAATTGGTCTTCCTACAAGTTTACAAGGGGTATTTGAATACCCATGTCTAAATGGGTTGGTGAAAATATGGGGAAATTTGATTTTTTGAATTTTAGTCATGAAGAGAGGATGTTTTGAGAATTTGTATTTAAATTGTGAATATTATAGTTTTAATAATTTACAATATGTTTTTATATGTTTCTAGTAGTTGGGAGGTGCCTCAAGATCTTGAGTGTATGTTGGGAGAAGGGTCAATGTAATGTCCTAAGTATATGTAAAAGATAATTTGACCCAGTATGGTGAAGAAGTATTAGTGTAGGCCGATGAATATTCCTTGGGAGTTATACCAAGCTCGGGGGGGGGGGGGGTTAATTAATATTAAAATTTTTTTCACATGTTTTCTGTATAAATATACTATTATTTATGGGTTTGGAAATGATTTGAAGGGTTAGAGACGTTTTTTTGAGTTTGTGTGGTTTTGGGTATTACAATAGAAATTTCCATAAATGGATAAGTATGGAATGAGTAATACATTCTTAGTAAATTTTTTTGGATCTAGTAATTCTTTTTTGAGTAATAATTTCCTAGTAAGTCATATTCTAGATTGAAAAAATAACTATTTTTTTGGCATGAGTAAGGATTTAGGGAAAGTATTACCATGATATTAATACTTTTGGAAAAGTATTAATATGATTATAAAACTGTTGGAAAATTTTTACTTTGATTGTAAGACTTATTGGAATGTCTTACTATAATAATATGAATTAATAATTTATAATTTTCAATTGATGAAAAATTTAGTATGACTTTTTGAAAAGTATTGCTACGATAGTAAGAATTATTGGGAAGTATTATTATGATAATATGACTTCTTGGAAATCCTTACTATTATTATAATCCTTTTGGTAAAATATCACATTGAAATTAAGACTTTGAAAATTTTCAATTTTTCAAAGGATTAATAGTGTTTCAATATTATTAGAAAATTTGGAAATTTTATACTAAGATAGTAAGACTTATAGGAAATACTTATTATGGTAGTAAGACTGGAATTCTTCAAATATTAAAGGATTAAAAATGTTCTCAAATTTTTTCAAAGCATTAAATAAATTTTAAAAACACATATTTAAGGGAAATTAGGGTTATTACACACCATGTATAATAACGAAATCATCCATAATTGAGATATCACCTCTCTCTTCATGTCAAGGTTTTATCAATATCATTTATCATTGGATTAAATAATTATTTGAACTAGGTTATAACTAATATTACATTTATCACTATGTATCCATCATTTTCTCAGTTTCTCATGTTGTTTCACAATCTTATTTTAGTTGCAAACATTTATGCCTATTTTACAGTTTTTTAGAATTTATAATTTTTAGCTGCTTCTTATTAGAATCATGTGTAGTTTAATCCAAGGTAATAATTAAGTAAATATCACAATCCAAATCAATTTTTACTATTTTATTACCCTCTTTTACGTTGTTAAGTTGTCCAGCCTAGTCTAGGGATTTGGTGATGATTCCACTATATCATGGTGGAATCATCTTAATATCAAGTGTATTTTTATCTTCTTGTCTATTAGGGATCCTAATAGGATGATCACTATATATTTCAATAATATTTATGAAGATAGATAATTTTTTTAATATATTTAGTAATTTATAATGATTTGGTTAAAATTAATGGATTATATGAAATAAGAAATTGAGAATTCTATTTGCTAAAGTTCTGGATGGATATTGAGGGTTGTGAACACTTATTTTCATCGAGATTTTAACTTTGAGAGATTTTTGGTGAGTAATTTATTAATTATTCACTACAAATTAGATGAATAATTAATTTAGAAATTATTTTTTGGATAAAATTATAAATTAATTAAAATTGGTTTATGATTAAATCGAGATGGATTTTTATTAGTTAGGTACTCATGTTGACAGATGGTGGCTAGTTAATGCTTAAATGAGATTTGGTAAGGTTGGAAGAGCATATATTAAATGGAATTAATCTATTAAATAACCTAGTTTTTCCCTTGAACATCCCCTAATTATATGAATTTTATTTATTTATCATGTGATATGCAATATCAAATTTTTATGTGTTAGAAATTTACTTTAAAATGAATTATTTTCCATGAAATTTTATTGGGGGATTGAATGTGTACTAAGACATGATAGAACCTTGATCCTAGTTTGGTGCCTCTATTATCATTGGTTGATGTATTGATCATAAATATATAACATGTGATATATATACCCTAAAAGGATCAAAATGAACTCGTTGTGTATAGTGGACCTTGGTATAGGTACCCTTAAACCCCTTTCCTAGAGGTGAGTGTGGGAATATAAATTATTAGAAATATTAGTCCATGATAGAACCTTAAGATACCTTATAAAATTCAATCAAGTTGATTAAAGGGTGGGAGGAGTATAACTCCCCTAATAGTATTTAGAAACCCATTTGGGTATTCTCTTGGTAGAATTATATATAGGTTGGGAAAGAGAGGACCAACCAAAGATGACTTGGGAAGTGAGTCTCACATTATACCATCCCATTATAGTGATATCAGTGTGGAATTACTACGAGTCTAGTGAGGTCTGGAATGATCATAGTGATATCAAGATTTGTAATACAATCATAGTATTGGGAATTGACCCAAGATTTGGGAATGAGATAGAGGAACCCAGATAGGGTGTTTGAGATATGATCTTGCTTAGGCGACCTATGTGAGTGGATTGTCCTTATTAAAACCCTAGGGAAGGTTATTATTGAGAGGATACCAAGGTTATAACCCTTATGTATACAGTGGAAGTGATAGTTCATTCTCTTGAGAGGATGACCATGGTTATTCTCAATGGTTTTGAGTGGATGGAAAACCCATATTATCAGTGATATGAGATATTACATGTGGTGTTACACCCCTTGATTATATTTTATGATATATATAAGGTGATAACCATTCCCATCAATGAGGTATTACAGGTGGGGAACCATTCCCCCTCATTTCATATAACAATATATATGAGGTGGGAACCATTACCCATAATGAGATATTTTGATTGGGACACAATTACCCTTGAATTTTAATATAAATAGTTCCTAGGATGTTTCCTAGGACATGGTGATTTCACCTGATACTATAAAAGATGCCTTAGTTTTTTCTTTGGATATAGTGATTGAAAATGATTCCATAAAAGATGACTAGGATGTTTCCTAGGATTCAGTGACTACACATGATACTATAAAATATATCTAGGATATTTACTAGGATATTTTTATTATACCCGATACTTTAAAATATGTATAGTATACTTCTTAGGATTTTATTATTACACCTGATATCATGAATTATTCCTAGGATTCTTTCTAAGATCTGGTGATTGCACTTGATACTATAAGAGATATCTATAATACTTCCATATTTCTAGTGTTTACACCAGATATGTGTGGATTATATTATGATATGGGTTGTAGAGATGCACTACCCACACCGATAATAAATAAGTGTGATACATTTGATTATTTAATGTGTTTATAGATATGATATATTTTGTTCAGAGATATATTAAACAAGTTTAAGTTGGTATGGTTGATCCTGAGTACACCTTAAAAATTGAGGACCAACAATTAATATTTTATTCATGTTTCATGTTTTTTTTATTTATTATGAACAAATTACATGTTCATTCAATGGTTTACTAGTTATATTAGGGGCACTTTTTGTGGTTCCCTACTGAGTTGTACTCACACCCTGCTTAGGGGATCATGGAACTATATTACCCAATATGATTTTGTTATTCATGGGAGTAGAAAGTGTAGAAAACATTATTATATTATTAATGTAGATATCTTGGATAGTTTTTGGATATGTATAAGCTGAGGATCATGGATAGTGGTATTAACTTCTTGTGTTTTAGTATATGCTATTAACCCTGTGGGTAATTAGTTAGAATGTATGAATGTATGCCTACATTTCATTTTTTGTTTAATTTTTTTTTGACAATACGCACTTTGATTATTGTTATTGATGTTTTTGATTATTTTCTCAGTTCTTATTTACTCTTATATGAGGGTATAGTCTCTCTATGGTAACACTCTAGACCCTTGCTACTAGTCAGCTTATATTAGCATATGGGGAGGTGTGCTTGAGTTCCAGTAACACTTAAACCCTATAATTATAGTGTGAACCAGGAAAAGGATGGTATAATGTGTCATCATTTCATTGTTTCATTAATCATACTTTTTTTTATTGTAGACTAGAGATAATACTAGTTGGAACTTGGGAACAGTATTGTGTTGTGTACCTAGCTGACACATGTATGAATTAAAGTCCAAGTTACCAAAGAGTTGATATTACTGTCCCTACCCTTATTTGTTATAATTGAGTTTATTTTTAATTAAAATAATATTATATATTTAAATAATTATTGGGTTTTCTATTAGCCTGACGTGGAAATAGGGTGTGAGTTTATACACCATATCAAGCATATAGATTCACATGAAATGTCAATGTTAGTGTGTGATCATGATAAAATGATGATTATGAAGAAATAAATAAAATAATGAGAACATAGGTTTAGTTACTTAAAGTGTCAGTAACTACCTATATGATGTTTTCCCATATATCTTTAGTTATAGAAACTGCAGGAGAAATAAATAAAAAAAATTCTAGAAGAAACATAAAATGGATAAAAACAAAATAGAAATAAGAATATAAAAAACACATAGATTTTTGTGGTTTGAGAATAAAAACTATGTCTATAGAGAGGAAGAATAGTTTCACTATTTTGGGAGAAAATTACATGTTGAATATTAGAGTATGAAATCATACCTTTAGATTATTAGGTAGTCTTATTTTATTCCAATATATGTCAGTTTTTTATATGATTTTATGATTGAAAAAAATCCTTATTTTTATTTTACTGAGTTTGTATTAAGTGTTTCATATTTTATCCTTTTATATGTGGTGAAATATTTATTTTAAAGGAATTTATCATACATGAACATAAATTTAGTTATTATGCTGGATTTTATCTATTTTATTTATCCTATGTTGAGTGGTTATCTTACGTGCAACATAATTATATTATGGAGTAAAATCAGTATCTTATGGAAGCTCAATGATCAAATTTTATCTTATTAAGTAAGATATTATCTTACATATAAATAAAAATATCTTTTACATGATCAAGATTATAAATCTCAGTATAAAAAAAATTATGAGAAGTCTTTTATCTAAGAAAAAAAATTCATAAAAGAATTGTCTTATGAGATTCAAAGGAAGATGTGGAAGTCGATTATCATATGTGAGTAAGATATTATTTTATGAAGAAGAATTATCTTACACATAAATCAAGATCTATTTTATCTTATGAATCTTCTCTATAATTTTTTTAAATAACAATGATTTTAAATGTTTATCTTTAGAAGAATAAGACATACTATAGATCATCATGATTGTACTCGTAAGGTTTATATTATCTCCTGAGAAGTCAATTCTTGATTTTAGGAACATCAGAAAAAGAGTCATCAAAATAAAGAAATTTCAATTTATCTAAAGTGTGTAAGAGCCCAGATCTAGGTGGATCGACCCTTTGCATGTTCGTAAGGATTTCGGAGCTCGGAGGAGGCTCAAGTGATGTTTGTAGAAGTTTGGGTGCTAAGAGTTGGGAGTAGGGAACTTTCGTGATGTGAAAGTGGGTTCCATGCAGTGTAGTTTAATTTCATTACCTGAAAGTGGGATTCACATCATGTAATAATTCAATGTTTGAAAATAAAATACAATGAATAGGTGACATATTTTTAGAGATAACTCAACCTTGAGGAATACACGATGTGAAATGGAATTAAATGTGTAATTTCATGATACAATAATGTTTTAAAACATTCAAACCACTTGATTTGTAAATATATACAACTACAACTTCTATATATCTTGTCTAAGGAGACCCAAAACGACCCTCTTTGGCGTTTTGGAGATAAATTTGACAAGAATTAATCACGGGCTCCCATATTTGATTTGTGGTGACCCGACTTGATCTAAGGCATGATTTTCCTTTATTTTCTAGAGGTTTCTACAATATTGATCTTGTTTTCCTACCAATATTCTCTTTTCTCTATAGATTTTGATTACCCATGTTTTTAATAGTGTTTCTCTCAGTTTTTTTTGATAAAGTGGTGTTGTGGAATCCTTAGATAGATGCATATATTGCGGGATAGATGATTGGAGATCCTTGGTGTGGTTTGTTCTCATGTAAAGAGTTTCGATGAACTTTTGAGCTAGGGGATTTATTTATTCTCTATTTATTTACATGAAATCTTATATTGATCATGATTTATCCCCCAAGATCACAACGAAATTGACCTAATAATTATTTTACTGGGATTAAATAATTGGTATTGATCACATAGAAATGTTACTTCTTTGTACCTTGAATATGAGTTTACAATTGATTTGATTGATAGTGTGACATCTATGAATTTCTTGGTTTAGCATTTTGTTCATGATGGAAATTTGTAAATAATGTAATGATGGAATTAATTGGTAATTAATTTGATAAAATATTAAAGAGTATTATTTAATGAATCTGGTTGTTGTTTTAATTTGATGTTAATAAAATTGATGAAGTGTACATGTTTAATTGAATTAGTTAATGAAGCTAAAGCATGATGATTCTTATTCATAAAGGAATTAATTTCATGTTACATTAATTGTATAATTAATTTGTGATATCTTGAGATTACTTGTTGCTTAGGTTTCCTGTAGTTGGAACCTATGATTAATGAATCAGTTTATTCAATATGGAATAAAGAACCTATAGTATAATAAAATGTAATGACTTTAAAGGGTCTGAGGTACCTATTTTCTTATAAAGTTTGAGTGCCTTATGCATTGAAGCGGTGAGAGATTATTTTTTGTAAAGTATGGATGCATTCCTTTAGGTTTGAGAGCCTGATTTCAATAGTCGTTTCCTACTTCATGTGATATGATATGAGCCTGGGATGGCTGAGCGATGAGGGATATTGTGACATGTGGGTCAGGGAGGCCCGAATGTGTTGTGGGCATGGGACAACTGATCCTGGAGGGTTGTTGTGGTATGAGGGGCATATATGCTCTGTTTTTGTGGAAAATGTTGATGCATGATGTGGAAATATGAATTAATATATGTATATAGATGTCAGTGAGGACGTTAGAGATGAAAAAATGTGTTGAAGATGGGATTACTTATTGATATGAAAGCTGGATGCTTTTTTGAATAAGTTTTTTGGAAAATGGATATATATATATTTATCTACTTTCCTTTCCCCACTTCTTAAGGAATATTTTTTTGTTACTCTCCTTCCTGGAGAGGCAAAGAAACATGGGCTATGCCACATGTTTTCCATGTTTATCGTCTCATGGTTGGATGAGTTTATTCTCTTTCTATTGGTGACAAAGATTCAACAGGTAGTTCACCTACTCACTATGCTGAGCCCCTTGTGTTTGGTAGCTTATAATTTTTTCCTAGAATACATGGTAATATGGAAAGTAATTTTTTTAATAAATGAATAAATTTTTATCCCATGGGGTTGGATCTTAGTAGGATATAATGTTGAGGTTGTAATTATGAGAAGCCATGGACTTGTTTTGCTTATTCCTTGAGGGTATAAATCATTATTGAAATGGTAGTGAAATGTAATGTGGAATTATTGATGGTTAATTTATGGTTAAGAAACAATTAATGTAAAGTAAAACTTATAAAAAGGGATAAAGTAACTTAATGCATCTCTTTATTGGTTGTGTTCTGATCGGATATCTAGTCTTAGCAGTAGTGGTCAAGAGTTCGAGAGACATTATCTATAGTTGTCTTTGAGACTAGGATATTCTCATATTGTGGTTGTGAACTATATTATATCATGTACGTTTTGTGTTTCTATATGCCAATCCACCTCATTGGTTAAGGAAACCGACTCCTAGAGGATTTTGAACCTTAGGGGGGGGGGTGTTTTATCCAATATACTGATGAGAGGATAGATGTATGACTACCTCCTTTAGCCCCACTCTCTTCTCTTGGTAGTTACTTGTAATGGTATGCACAATGATTAGTTTTTACCAAATATGCGTGTAGAGGGATTTAATGTATTGTGGTTATTTTACATAATTATATTCTTTAAATAGTTTCTTAAGGACTATTATAGGTGTAACATGTATAGGATATGATGGCTTGAAGAGCCTTACTCGGTTTATGGGCTGTGATGGCTTGAGGTATGATACCCAATGTATGATACGTATTATATGAGTTGTGGTGGATCCTTAAAACTACCTAGTTACATTTGGTTACATGGATGTGGTGGTATGTTTCATGAGGTGCATGTTGTGGTTCTTCACCTAGGTGTCTATGAGCTAGCCTTTTTTGGAGAGAGATGATCAAGACGTGCGATGTTGAGGAAGAGTGATAAATCAGTGGGGAAGTAATAGTGTGGTGACCTTGATATTATTGATTATATTTTATACTCTTATATGTGATACTTGGTGAGAGTTTCCGTGGTGAGGTTGTGAAATTAGTATACCTATTTAGGTGATGAGTTAGTTTAACTTGTTGTTCACTGCGTTTTAGCATTATTTATTTACCTTTTCTATGATAGGGTCTGGGGAGGATCCTATTGAGTATACTATTATAATAACCAAAGGTATATATAAACTATTTTTTGTTCATTTGGAGAAGGTTTAAGATAAGGCTAGTTACTACTAGTTTGGGGTTTAACATGAGCTGTTTGGGCTTCATGGTTGCTTCTGTATTTACTTTTTTTTAGTACTTATTGTTTTACCTTTCAGTTATAATAGTTATTTCATGAAATTACATTTGAGTACCTGGGTTTTATTTTATATTTTATTCAAAGAAAGACTTATTTGGTGTCTATCTTATCTCTATCTTCCGCATGTGTTTCTCTTAGAGGGTAATGCCTCCCATCTGCATGTTTATCATACCCTCGGTGCTAGTCTCCACCCTGGGTCCCACTAGTGGCAGGACTCAGGGGTGACTATCTCTCTTCTCATATTTCTATCCCAAGTGGGGTACACTTTTTGGGGAGGGTGTCATGAAAAAAATTCATTGTACCAAGAATGAAAATATCCAAATAAGAATATTTCTGACATCACCTTCATAGATGTTTGTTCGATATTTGTTAAATAAGGACACAAGATATTAAGAACCTATCTTATAAAATTTTAAAAGGATTATTCACTTGAATATTGTGATTATCAAGTATGATTTAGTTAAAAATAAAATATTATATATAAATAGAAAAGTTAATTGTAATATGAAGGGGGATTATGCTTGTACATATGAACACACTAAAAAAAATATAAAGAACAAACATGTTTATATAGAATAAATCCCATATGTTCTCCACTCAATGCATGAGAACTATGCTTACACATTCATTATTTACAATCTAAAATCATCCAGAGCTAAACCTAGAAGATATTTCATATTATATGGTCATATATTTAGCTATTGTCAGTTGCTGCTTGCAACTATGAGCTGTATCATTCTTCAAATCTTATTTACCTTTTTTTTTATTTTCTTTACATTTTTATTGAGTGTGTTAAGGATATGGATAGGTATTTTGAAGGGAGGTCCTAGTTAAAATATCTTAGACATTTATAATAAGTAATAACTACTTAAACTCACCTAAAATCCCCCCAAAGGGCTGTCATAGTGAAAATGACCAAACTCAAGGATTAGTGTGTTTTTGAGTGGATTAGAGGATTTTTGTTCTCCTAACCACTATAAATGTCCTGTGTTTGAACTTTTTTCATTTTATATTTTAATTTCCCACTTCTTTATTTGTCTGAATGGCCTAAATGCCTTCATTTTTATTCATTTTAGATAATAAACCTTTTAAGGGTTGAAGGGGATCCCTTAAATTTCTCATAGGCTTCATGAAAAAATGACAAAACTCATATAACTTGAAGAGTGTGGTTTTAAATTAAATAGATTTTGTAGAAATCAATTCAACCCTATCTTTAGTTTTTAGTTAGCCATTATCTAGGAAAAAAATGTTATCAGGGCTTATGATTCTAGATTTCTCAGTGGTCAAAGGTTAAAGTTTGAAGATCTTAGTTGAAATGGGTTTTATGAATGATAACAGAGAAGGTATATCAATAGTTAGATATATATTTTTTAATGTTGAGAATTATGGTTAATAGAAGGCATGAATGACCATTTATTTGAAGAAACTTGAATTAAATGTTTATATCAAAGCTGTAAAGCCTTATAAAATTATAAAAACACAACAAAAAACATTGGATTCTAAGACTAAAATGAGATAGGACCTAAATTATAAGGCTATGAATGATATAATATGTGTACTAGGTCTAGATGATTTTAACTGAGATTCTCAATGTAAAAAATCCCATGAAATGTGGATTACTATATATATTTCCTATGATGGTACATACAATGTGAAGAATATTTGATATGAGACTACCGAGATTAAGTTTGAAACCTTCAAAATAGATGAAGGATAAATCATTACTCAGTTGAATGGATGAATAAGTAAGATTTTAAATAATTTTACTACTCTAGGAACACCAAATACTGATCTAGAAAAATAATTTAATGTTCTATGAGTTTTACCACATAATTTGATAGGAATATCACTACTATCAGATAATATATAGAGTTTAAGAATTTAAAAATAAAATATCTCATTAGAAATATTATGATGTATGAGGTAGAAATAGATATTAATGATGGATAACATAAATTGGTTAATAATGAATACACTACCTCAAAGGTTTCTACTTCTAATGATGAAAAAAGGGTATATAGATCTCTAAATAATCTAAAGAAGAAGATTTCATAAGAAAGTTTGGATCAAATGATAAAATTTAACAGTTTTATATAATGTTTAGAAAGTTCTATAACAAGAGAAGAGGTTTCAAAATACTTTTAAACAAGTTTAGTAATCATGGTGAAAATTCAAAAAAAGTGAGATACTATGAATGGAAAAACATGGGACACATCAAGAAAGTCTATCCTCAATTTCAAGACAATAAAAATTATGATATTTTTTTTTGAAGAAGGATGGATAAAATAAGAAATCCAAGAAGGCTATGAAATCCAAATTGAGTGCTTCTGACCACTATAGCTATTATAGATATTTTGAATCATAATCTGAAGTATCTAATAAAAATTCAAACATGTGTTTCATGGAACATTAAAATGAGGTACACTATTATTATTCTTATGATCATGAGATTGAGTATGAAAATGAAAATCGATCTTATGAGGAATTAAATGAATACCATACCATGTTAGAAGATATGTATGAAATATTGAAAAATAAAAACAAATCCATAAGAAATTCCTACATATTCATTTAATGAATAGGAGTAATTAAATAATAATATCATAAATTTGAAAATCCAGTTTGAAAAGTCTACTTCATCATGTCGTGAAAAGACTCTCACAATTGATAACAAGAAAAAGGATGTTCAGGAATTCAAAGATGATGCATATGTTTTTACTAAGAAGAGTGATTACATAAACAAAATCCTTAGTCAAAACTATCTTAGAAGAGAAAAATTTGGAATAGTAAGTCTAGGTGAAAGTCCCAAATTTTATAAAAACTATTTTTATGAATATTTATAAGAATAAAAACCTCTAAAAAGTTACTTGTTCTCATTTTTGAGTAGCAGGTAATTGTAGAAATGTTTATAATCTAAAAAATACTCAGTTTTTTGGAATTTAAAATTATTTTCTTAAAAAAGATTTTTCAAAATTCACTGCTATATTTTCTGGAAAACGTAAATAGCTTTGGATCCTTAAATATTTTGCATCTTACATTTTTTGACCCAATAATGTTTGGTTACAAAAAAATATTGTTTTTTGATTTATCATTGTGGGGAACTGGCCACATAAATATAAATGAAAAATGGTGTAAGGATATTGGCTATTAAAGGCACATTAGTAGAGATTTATCTAACTTCCACTCACTATCTAAGATTGATAGAATTTAAGTCCCATTAAATGGAACTGAAAAGGTAATATTGTTGTGATTATATATATTATAAATATAAAATATATCCTTAAATACAAAGTAATTTATTTTTAAGTCTTAAAGAAAAACCTGATAAGTATTTCTCAACATTGTAATAATGGGTATTTAGTTGATTTTTCTAAAAACACCTACATAGTTTTTAAAGTAAAATATCACAAGTTTAGAGTATCCAGTACAAATAATATCTATACTTTAGATATTAATTATTTTGTGTAGTTAAAATGTAATTTTTTTAATGCTGATGTAAATGAATCATGATTTTTTGCTGGGAAGGCTTGGATATTCTATTGTTTATTCATTAAAAAATATATTAAAAATAAATCTAATTTATGATTTTAAAAAACATAAATTAAATAAAAATAAACTATATAATTCATGCCAAATGATAAAAAAATCATATTTTAAACCAATTAAAAATGTTAATACTTCTAAAGCTATAGATCTTATCAAAATGGATCTATTCAAACCTACTAGAATAAAACACCAGGATGGAAAATCATTTGTTTATGTGTTGGTTGATGATTTCTCAAGATTTACTTGGGTATATTTCTTCAAATTTAATAGTGAATCCTATTATATATTTTTTCTAACTTTTGTAAACATGTGAAAAATTGAAAAATTAAAAAATATGACTTTGAGAAGTGATCATAGAAGATAATTTCAGAATCATGAATTCAATTAATATTTGTAAAAAATGTATTAATTATAAATTTTCTTCCCCCAGGAAACTAGGACAAAATGGTGTTGTTGAAAGGAGAAATACAACCTTTTAAGAAATTTCTAGAAAAATTTTATGTGAATATATAATGCCCACCTATTTTAGGGGTGAAGATATTAACACAACATGTTATGTCATTAACAGAGTTCTAATACATCCTATCTTAAAGAAAACACCCTTTGAGTTATGAAATAATAGAAAAAGGTAGGATGGATCAATGTGTTTATATGTAAGGTCTATATTCTAAACACCAAGGATAATCATGGTATATTTTATCCAAATAATTTTGAAGGAATAATTTTTATATATTTTACTACGTCCAAATCTTATATAGTTTTCAAAAAAAGTTCAAGGATTATTGAAGGGTCAAATCATGTGACATTTTGTGAAAGTGATCCATTTGAAAAAAAATAACTCAAGTTGTTGTGTTGAGTGATTATACTAAATAAAGGATAACTAAATCTCTTTTAAACATTAAAAATGATATTGATTTCGATTTTTCTGGTGAATCATAGCCTATAAGGATTTATACTAATGAACTAGAAAGTGTGTTACCTAGAAAACCTAAAAACCTTAAGGACTATTCTCTAGAAATAGTTTTATGAAGTTTAAATGAATGAGTTAGGACAAGAAGAAATGTAGGAAACCTTGTAGAATTTTTAATTTTTTATCCCAGTTAGAGCCTAGAACCATATAATATGCTTTAACTGATGAGAGTTTAGATTTACTAATGCATGAAGATTTAAACCAATTAAAGTGGAATAAGGAATATGAATTAGTTAAAAGAAAAGATAAATATCTTGTTATTGGAATAAAGTGGGTTTTTATAAATAGGTAGAATGATCATGGTGTGATTATTGGGGAAATTTAGACCAGCTTTTAAAGGATATAATCAAGAAGAAGGTATGAATTATGAGGAGACCTTTGCTTCTGTAGCTTGGTTAGAAGAAATTAGACTCTCGAAAGCATATGTATCTCATATTAATATTAAATTATATCATATTGATTTTAAGTCTTCATTTATAAATGTATTTTAATCTAGGAAGTTTATGTTTAACAACCACTTGGTTTTAAAGACCCTAATTTTCAAAATTATCTTTTAAATATACTAAAGCTATCGGTGGATTTGAACAAGAACCAAAAGCATGATATGAAATATTAAGTTATTTTATTTTAACAAATGGTTTTAATTTTTTTTGGAAAACACCATATTTTTTTTCATGAAAAAATCTATAAAAGGTACCTTTCTTATACCTTCCAATCATTTTTTTCATTTTATAATATCCAGCTTATGGGTGCCCGGTGCCCAACATACAACGACAATGAGAAACAAAACAGGAAGAAACATTGATCAACATAGAGTTATACATTATAATAACCATAGTCATCACCACACCCCAAACTGGACCCCTCTTCTCTAGTAGTCGATTCCCTCTCTGGGTTTCTCCAAAAGCCCACACTTTGAATGGTATATAAATTTTTCTTAATTAATTTATAAATAATCAAGTATGGGAGTTTTTATTTGATGAAAAGAGAATATTTTTTTCTATAAGAATGATGTTTGAGAGTTGTATAAAATAATTGTCTTTCATTTTGGTGATAATTAGTACCTGGTCACAAAAATAGTAAACCTGAAGCAATTTTTGATATCGTCTATAATAATAGATGATGTTTTTTAGTTCCCTCAAAAAGGAAATTCAAATTTCAATACCTCATTAACTCTAATAAATGATTTAAGGCCCAAAAATAATAATAAAGTACCTTTTTTGGAATGCCTAAAATAGAGAAGAATCCTGTAAAATAATTGAAACTACAGAGAAAGGTTCTTTTTTAAGTTCATTCAGTTGACTATTGTTCAATGAAATAGTGAGTTTGAGAATTTTTTTTGAATACATTACATTATTGTATCTGTTTAAGATAGAAAAAACCGAAGTATTTGGAATGATATATTATGAAGTACATGTGACATACTAAAAATAAATCTATCAATTTTTACCCTTTTAGAAGGTTGTTAACCTTGTTTTTTGGTAAAGGTTATGCTTGTTTGGATGAATCCACTACCAATAGTTGTTATGGTTTAACAACATTCAATGATAGTGTGTTAATGAAAAGGGAATTTTATTGGTTTTAATATTTGAATAAGCTATTTCCAGCCTATTCATAGAAGGATATAGAAGTTGAACCTAATAATACCCAATGATATTCATCTTGTATTGAGGTTGATAGTGATGTTTCTACTCAACCTCCTACAAGTTTTTCGGATCATTTTAAAGAACATATTAAGAATATATATATAAGAGATATTATAAAAAATTAAACAAATTTGTAAAGGTAAACAAGATTTAGTGTTTTTGTTTTAGAATAAATTCAATCTGATGAAGATGCGTTCCTAGAAGTTCACTTAGAAATGTGTCAGGTGGATGAGACTCTTCCTCTTACTACAACCTAACTGTCTGTTTTACCTGTTTCCACTATAAAAGAGAATTTGGATTTAGTCATTACAAGGTTAGTCAATATTTTTTAAAATAATACCATTTATACTACATAAATAGTAATCTATTTATTTTAAATTTATTCTTTAAAGGAGACTAGTAGAAGAGTCAGAAGAGAATCAGTAAATTTTTTGAGTTAGAATGATGTTAGTGACGATGTATAAGATTTAGATGAAGTATATAAACCCACTATTAATGTTGTGAAGAGAATATCAAGATTAGAATATGGAGAACCTTATACTATCAAATAAGTACCCCATGTTGATGAAAATAAAAAGTTTGATGAACATTATAATTCCAGAGTGAACTGAGATTTGTTTTATGTTATTTTCTCACACTATACATGTTTTGAAGTTTCTAAAAATGAATTAGATACTATGGATAAAAGAGCTTTGGTGATTTATTTCAAGCTATTTAATGATTAAAATCATTTAAGAATTAGTTAATTTAGTCTAGATCCAAAATAAGGACTATCTGAGAGTAATCCATATCGAATGATGATATTGGTGAGTTGAAGTTGTTTCTTCAAAAAAATTTGGAGAAGGTTTTGAATGATTATACTAGAGAAGAATTGATATAGAAACATGTGGATCATGTTTATATATAATCAAAGGTGGGATCAGTGCATATATCTACACACGCATTTACCACCACCATTTCTTTTGTAAAATATGATATTTTCTAGAAATAAAATCTCCAATAATTTCATATAAATTTGATTTATGAAGTTAAGGGTATTAATATAATCCCAAAAACCTGTATTTTGAATTTTCATTAGTATCAGAATGAAATAAGTTCCTTACTAAAGGATAGAGTACTGGTAATTAAATATCTTTTATTTTGTGTAAAAAATGATAATATTTTCATAATAATTGGTTAGAAAAAAATGGATGAATAATAGGGAAAATAGATCACTATAGAATTAATCGATCTTAAAAAAATACTCTTGACATCCAATCTAGTTTAGTCAGGATCACTCATGTATATTGAGCCGGTCTTGGGTGATATTTTCTTAAACTTGGTGATCTAATTGCAGTTAGTGATGTTTCTCCTCTACCTACATCCTCCTTAATGATATTCCAATCTCAATATTTTAATATTTCTCTTCTAAATCATTTACTGACTCCACATGACTAATTTTGTTTATGTATGAGTTTCCTAAGTGGTTGTGTGTCTCGAAAAAATTGAATATTTGTTATCTTATATTTTTATTTTATGATTTTAATGCATTTATTTATTATTATGGATATGAAATTACTTTATATTTATTTTCTTTATGAATGTTTTAAAATTTCTTCCATCTTATTTTTATTTGTTTTTATTTCTATAAATTTATTAACTCTTCATTATTTTCATTGATTATTTACACTTTTGTTTCTGATATTTTTTATTATTTTTTGTTGGTAAAATTTATTATTTTACTTTTTATTTGTTTCATTATTATTTATTATTTATACTATTATTTTATATATCCTATCAATTCTATTTTCATTACAAGTCCTTACGAAATTCTATTTATATTTGTTATATCTTATTCATAATATTTACCTTTGTTCATGTGAAACATTAATTTTATTATTTTTCTTAGCTTAATTCTTTTTTATATCAAAAAAATGGGGAAAATAAAAAAGAGGAAACAAAAATTAAAACCTTTTAAAACTTTTTCATCAAATTTTTTCTTATCATTCAATGAGTCACGTGATCATAAAAAAGTGGGAGATTATTGGACACACTTATTTTGTTCCAAAATATATTAGTTTTTTACATGTTTTGATGATTCTTGATATCCATATTTTTATTCTAATAAGCTTGTATTATGTGTCTCATATTTTATCCTTTTATAAGTGGGGATAAATTTATTTCAAAGGAATTTAACATATGTGAATTTAAAGTCATTTATTTTATAGTATTTTAGCTATTTGATTTATCCTATACTGATTGATTATATTACAAGTAACATAATTATATTATGATGTAAAACCTATATATTATTTGAGTATTTAATCTACTACAACGTATTTTGTCTTACAAAAGTTTATAGTTGTAGTTTTATCTTACTAAGTAAGATATTATCATATGGAGAAATAAAATTATCTTATGCATGATCAATGTTAGAAAGATCACATTGAAAAAAATTATGAGATGTCATTTTTCTTATGAAAAGTAAATTCATAAAAGGATTGTGTTATGATATTTATTGGAAGACATGAAATTCAATTATCTTACTCGAGTGAGATATTATCTTACCAATAATAATTATGTTATGAAAAATTCAGGATCAATTTTATCTTATAAAGTTTATTTATAAATATCTTTACAAGAATAATGCTTTAAAATGTTTATATTTCAAAGAATAAGGTATCTTATGGATCATCAGGGATATATTTATAATATTGGTATGATCTCTTGATAATTCATTTAATTATTTTAAGCGCATCATAAAAATAACTATCTAAATAAATAAATTATGATTGAGATAAAATAATGTTTTACCAAGAACATAAATATTCAAAGAATAATATTTCTAACTTTAATTACGTAGAAGTTTGTTCCATATTTGGAAAATAATTGTACAAACCATTAATAACCCATGTTAACAGATTTTTTTTGTATTATCTACTTGACCATTGTGATTATCAAGTATGATTAAGTAAAAAATCATAGAAGAGATATAAAAAGAAAAATTAGTTGTTACATGAAGGGGGAATATACATTTACATATGAAAAAACTAATAAATATGAAGAATGAGAATGTGTATATTGAAGAAATAACTTTTGTGCTCCCCTCAACCCTTTCACACTGTGCTTACAAGATCGTTCTTTATAATTGATGGAATTACAAAGCTTAAACTAGATTATTTTTCATCTTCTATGGACATATCTTTAACTACTGTCAGTTACTGCTTATAATTATGAGCTAAATCATTGTTAAAATATTGTTTTTTATTTATTAGTTTCTTCACTAATTATGATAGAGTGTGTTAAGGCCAAATATATGTCTTATTAATGGATAAACTAGTTAATATATCTTATAACTTTATTACAAGTAACAACTACTTGCACTCAGATTGGAAACCCTAGAAAAAGGGGATTCATAGTGAAAATCACCAATATAAAGGAGTAAAGTTTTGGTGGAGTGGACTGGGGATTTTTGTTCCCCGAAACACTATAAATATCCATTGTTTTATATTTCTTCCTGATATCCTATTTTTAAACTACCATTTTTAATTAAGTAAAAGGTTAAAACTTATATACCTTGAAGTGGGTGGTTTTAAACTAATCAAAATGTTGAGAGATGAATTCACCCCCCTCTTGAGTTTTTAGCTATCCATTATTTGGGATAATAGAAATAATTTCATAAAGAAATAAAATTCTATATTAACCTGTTTTTATATAGTTTGAATCTTCAAAATAAGTCAAATGAACTATAGAAATTTGTTTATGGAAGTCTATGGAGCTACAAAAACCTATCGATGTCTCCAGTCATATACTACCATAGTTTAATTTCAATGTCAATGCTGATACAGAATCATTGTCAGCGCCACTTGTTATATCTACTATAATAATTCAATATTTCTATAGTAGCCAAAAAAATTTGATTGGGGGCCTTCAGCTCTGATACACCTTAATAGTTATCCCAACTTTATCCAAAGGATTATGCTACAATATTCAGATAACTTCTTTGTGACATTCTACATATCCAAACTAGTTTATTTATGATTGCTACTGGTGATTACCAGTGATTTAATATTATATGGTATCAAATAAATAAAAGGAAAATAGAAACTTATAAAGTGTTTTACTCTATAACTCTTGAATGTAATTTCATTTTGATGAAACATGGTTATAATTAACTTAATATAAATTTTTATAAGTCAATTTCATTGTATATATGAACATTTATGAGATATTGATCATTGATGAGGTATTTTGGTGTACAGATTCATGGCGAGGATTAGTTCCCTAGAATGGGTAGTTGTATTAACTATGATATTCTTGATATGTATCTAGATGAGAACCCTATAATTAGTGTTTTGGAAAATGATATGAATTATGTTATATCATAGGGAATGTGGGAAATGATTCATGAGTTATGGTCAATGTGGGATGTGAATTATGGACCAGGTTGGAGAATCTAGTGAGCTTGAGATATGAATCTAGATATTTTTGAGTTGGTATTATGATTAAATAAAATTATTATTTTCTATTATTTTTTGATATAATTTTTTATACATGAGGGTAACCTGGTATGGTTTATCAAAATACTATGAGTGACATATTGATAGGTAGATACTTTAGGTTATGAGACAGATGAACAAAAGGAATTATAATGTATGTTATATATTCTTGGATATTTCTTGGATACTAGGGAATGTGAGATCATGAATAGTGTTTTTGTTGTTATAGGTCCAACATAAATGGGAGGAAAGGTCAGGTGGGTATTAATCTAGAGAACATAATATTGTTATGGAAAACTCTAGATGGTAGGTTTCAGGTGGTATAATAGGGTAACATTGGGGTGTATTCCTATTAAGTATGTTTTTCTGTTAACGAGAGTTATTGATCATCATTGTGGCATTGGATAAGGAACAAACCCTCTTACCATGGGTTAAGAGAGTAAAATTTTACATAGCCAAAGTTGTAGGTGGACTGATGTGATGAAGTCTTGACCTAAAGAGGGTATACATGGTGTTTAATTAGTTATATAGTGAATGTAAATGATTCTATATGTTTTTTTAAATTGAAATGGTTCATGTAGAAAGTGATTTGTGATAGTTTAGTGAAATCAGGTCTTCATGAAAATTTTATGAGAATTAGAGGTTTCCCCCCATGGTGAGTGAAAACCTTAGTATTACAACCATGATCTTTATCACACACTTAAACATGATTTATTACATAAACTTTCACTTAAGACAAATCTGAGGATCGAGAGGTATAAAGTATTGGGAAATTAGTAACATTACATAAAAACTTAAAAAATAAAATACAACATCTTTATTAAAAATTCTTTTACATGACCAAAACATTTCATTCATACATTGCATTTCATAGGATAACTTGAGGACATTCATAAGAAAAGGGTGAGCTATAAAGGCCAGTAAGGGACTAAACAAGACATAAAATGAAGAATATAATACATGTTATTCAATAGGAATATCATTGTAGCATAATATAAACATGAACATAAAGGCATGATATATCATGATTATCATAATATAGATATGTGGAAATAACATTTAACATGATATTAGAATGAGCCAAGTCTCATTGCACATGGAGCATGAGTAAACCCTCATTGCACTTAAATTAGCATGAGTAAACCATAATTTCACTTGAATTATCATGAGTAAAACCTCATTGTACATGGAATATCATGATAATATTCTTTACCCAATGCATTGGAGTGCTATCTTGGTGCACCCTTTATAATCTTTTCATTTCATGCATAAGTGTGCCACATGGATCATACAACATGGATTCATTAAAAATCATAATTTATTCCACAAATCAGAGATGTGGAATACATAAATGTATGTACTGAATCAATAAGTACATGTGAATAATAGTGAATACCCTTGATAGAGAAATGGGTATGATATTCACTTACATGATGATTTTGGCATGGGAAATTTTGGTATAACTTTGGCAGAATAACGATGTCAAATAGAATTTGTAAAAAGGGTTGATGAGAGAGAAAGGGGTCCCTCATCATTTATAAATGAAATAGATAGTAAGGGGATAATGAAACATAATAGCACAACATATTTATTGTAATTTAGATGCATAATATAAAATAATTTCTTTAATGAAAATGAGGAGAGAGAAATCCCTTACAGAATTTTGGCATGGTAACGACTGTACACGGGAGGTATTAATGAGAGAGAAAGGGGTCTCCCATCATTAAAACCTGAGGAGAGAAGTATAGGGGAGGTGAAAAATCAACCTTTACGTTTTTAATTTAAAATAAAAGTACATAACAATATAAGGAAACATAAACGTTAATAAAGATGGAAAATGAGGATCCCGTACATGGAAATGTGATCCCAAAGGCTTGAGAGAGGCTTGAGAGAGGATTCATGGGATCTTGGGTCACCTTGAGAGGATTCTAGAGAGATGGGGTAAGATTTTGGTCAAGCTAAAATTTTTTGAGTGGATAGGAATGGGACATTGAGTGGGTTTATATAGGAAAAGAAAGGGAATTCTTTATTATTTAGGTTTTGGAAACAACACATTGAACTAATAAAAACCACCAATGTTCCAATGGTTTTTGCCCATGTTTTTTGGAAAATAGGTTTTTTGAAATATTTTTTATAAGGCCAATGGACTAAATTATTAAAATATTTGGATTTCATATGTTTAGGTGAGTCACACTCTCAAGGAAATCATTTTAAAGTATGAAAATGTTTTATAAATCTTAGAGGTTCCACTAAGGCTTTGTAAAATAAATAAAACAAATATAAAATAAAATTATTTTAAACTTAAAACATATATTTTCCAGAAAAACTTATTATATTATTTTATTACATCACTATTGGGTCATTATGATGTCATAAAACGCATTATATATTTAAACGGTATTTAAATTTTTACCCAAAAAATTTAACTGTCTTAGAAAATTATGAAAAATTAACTATTAGATGATTTTGACATCTAAAATTCAAAAATAATATACATTTTACATAAATAATTTTCTAAATATGTTAATTTTTTACTTTTAAAATAAAAACCGACATTTATAAATAATTCATGGGTTTTGAAAAAAACAGCTTTCAAACCATAATAAAAATTACAATTGTATTCAAAAAAAATTATATGATCATTTATATTTAATAAAAATATATTTAGTAATAATGTTTTATTAAAATATTATTTAATTAAAATATTAATTAATTCATCAAAATATATTTCTTAATTGAATATTAACTAAAAATACTATTTGTGCTTTAAAAACCATTTAAAAAGTAACAATAATTAAATGAATTTATATTCCATATTCTATAAAAAAACAATGCACTTCATCATAGTGATAGGTTATTGTTACATAACCTCTTATAATACCAGAATAAGACCTAAGCGTAATGTGTGCAATGGTGACAAACTCTTAGGGCAGCCCAGATAACGCTACTTAGGTGTTAATCTCTATTAACTTCCACTTCTTCCATAGAAGTTTCCATTCAAGCATAACATTTTGAAGATCAACTTGGGCTTGGTCAGGAGTGAATCCCAGTGACACTACCTTCTTTCTGAGCTCTGAAAAATGGGATTCATATGGAGCAATTCTACTGGATGAGGCCATCACTTCCTTTATCTGAGTAAATTGGATTTGTTAAAGCCTTATATTTATACTAATCGTGTGATCACTATTCAACAGATATATAAGAAATGGTAACATTTTTTAACAGTATTTTAAAATCCCAAAACATAAAACTAAGTAAGTGTATATGTTTTATATAACCACAATACATTTAATTAGATCAATAGTAATTTTCATTAATAAAATTTTGGGTTGTTACTATCTTCCCCCTTAAGAAACTTTTCCCTCAAAATTTCCTTTTTCCATACTAAAATAGATGAGGGTAACTATGCTTCATCACTTCCTCTGATTCCCACGTCGCTTCTTAAAACTTTTGGTTTCACTACAACACCTTGATGAGGGGAATTATATTATTTCGTAGAACTTTTTTCATAAATCTTATATCTTCACCGGATTCTCTTTATATGAGAGGTCATTATCCAATAGTGCCACCTATTGATTGAGTTCATGTGATGAGTCATGTTTGTACTTCCTCAAGAGTGATACATGGAAAACATCATGTACTTGAGAATTGTTTGGTGGGAGTGCTATTTGATAGGCCACTGCTCCAATGTGATCAAGGATTTAAAAAGGGTCGATGTACCTTGGATTAAGCTTTACATTATTCCAAAATCTCATTACTCCCTTCCATGGTGATATGTGGAGGAATAACATACCCCCAACATTAAACTCTAGGTCTTGTAAAATATTATCAGCATAGCTATTTTGTCGACTCTGAGCATCATTAATGTGCTGCTGGCTAGTTTTAACATTCTCCACCATTTCTTCAACCATTTCTGGACATAGAATCTTTTTCTCCCCAAATTCATCCCAACATTCCAGTGTTCTGCACATCTTCCCATAGAGGGATTCAATAAGATCCATTTGGTTGATTGAGTGGAAACTATTATTTTAAGAGAACTTGACCAGGGAAAGATAATGATCCCATCCACCTTTGAAGTCCATTGAGAATTCTCTCAACCTTTCCCCAATTGTTTTGATAGTTTTCTCAGATTGGCCATCATTTGGAGGATGATAAGCCATACTGATGTTTAGCTCAGTATTCAGAGCGTGCTAGGGACTCTTCCGAAACTTATAGGTGAATCCTAGATCTTGATCAGATACAATTTATAGTGGTACTCCATAAATCCTTAACACTTCTCTAATGTATATATATTCCTGTTGATCTAATGATAAATCCTTCTAAATTGAAATTAAGTGTGTAGTATTTGTTATAAGATCCAAAAAAACCCAAATGGAATTGTTTTCTTTGGATGTCTTGAGAAGTCCGGTGATAAATCCCGTGGTGATGTTCTCCCATTTTCATATTGGTATGGGTAATGGTTGCATCATCCCCTTAGAATTCTTCCTCTCATCCTTCACCTACTGACATACCAGGAACTTTGATGTATAGTCAATGATCTCATTCTTCATGTTATCTCACCAATAATTCTCTTAGATATATCGATACATCTCTGTGTTTCATAGATGAATGGAGAAATTCAAACTATGTACATCATCTAAAATTTATTTCATTAACTCCATATTTTATGGAACACATAGTCTTGACCCAAATCTCACAATTCCTTCTTCATTAACATTGAACTCTAATGATTCCCCTTTTCTGATAGTTTCCACTTTCTTGTGAATTACCACATCTTCCTTTTGGGCTTCCTTTAACCTTTCCAAAAGAGACAGTTGAGCAATTATTTGTTAAAGGATTTAATATTTTCCATTATTTATGATTCCCATGTCCATGTTCATAAAATATAAGAATATTTGATCCTTTTCAATTATTATCAAGGGATGAGTTGTTGGATCCTTTCTACTTAGAGGATCCTTCACCTTGTTCAGTTTCCCTGTATGGTAGTGAATTGAGTAGTCATAGTCTTTGATCAGTTCAAAAAATATTCATTGGAACATATTCATCTATTTATGTGTGAATACATACTTGGGGCTTTTGTGATCTATATATATTTCTCACTTCTCCCCAAAAGGTAATGTCACCAAATTTTTAAAGTGAAGATTACTGCAGCCAACTCTTGATCATGTGTTTGATAGTTTTTATCATGAACGTTAAATTTATTTGATGAATAGGAAATGAATTTGTCATTTTGAATCAACACACATCCCATTACTTTCTTTGGAGCATAACTAAATACCATAAAAAGTTCTCCACTTGTGGGTATTGTGAGCACGGGTGCAATGATAAGCCTATTTTTCAACTATATGATGTTCTCTTCGCATTAATCACTCCAAGAAAACTTGAATCCCTTCCAAGTTATCTTGGTAAGAGGGTTTTAAAATGATGAGAAATTTCTCACAAATCAGTGATAATATCCAGCTAACCCATGGAAGCTATGAATATCTATCACAGATGTTGGCCTCGGAAACCCCTCAATTGCATTTGTCTTGGAGGGATCCAAAGATATCCCATTGCTTGTTATGATATGACCCAAGAATAATAATTCCTTCAACTAGAATTCACAGTTGATATATTTTTCATAGAACTTCTCCTTTCACAAGGTCTCTTGTACAATTCTTAGATTCTCCTCATGCTCCTTATTGGTTTTGGAGTATATTAGAATATCATCTATATAGACTATCACAAATTTGTCAAGGTAATATCTATAGAATATATTCATGAAGTCTATGAAGATTACTAAAGAATTAGTGAGTCCAAAAGGAATTACTATGAATTCATAGTGCCTGTATCTTGTACAAGAAGAAATCTTGAGGATATCATACTTCTTCACCCTTACATGGTAATATCCCAACTGCAGATCCACCTTGGAAAAGTATTTCTCTCCACGTAGTTGATTGAAGAAGTCATCCATTTGTGGAAGAGGATACTTGTCCTTTATCATGATTTTTTTGAGCTCACGATAATCAATGAAAAGGTGAATTGACCCATCCTTCTTCTTGATGAAGAGGACTAGTCCACCCCATGGTGAAGCACTTGTCCATATAAACCCTTTATCTAGATTCTCCTATAGTTGTTTCTTTAGCTCCTCAATCTCCATAAAATCCATTCTATATAGATTCTTCGAAATTGGAAAATCCCAAGATATAAGATCAATCGAGAATTCAAAATCTCTTCTAGGTGGAAGACTAGGAAATTCCTTGGGAAACACTTCAGTGAATTCCCTCATAATAGAAATGTCTTAAAAGATGGTTTCTTTATTAGACTCAATCGTATGATCAAGATGCACTGCTCATAGGGTAGTAATCTCCACACATGAGATGAGGGTTCTAAAGAAGATTCATCCTCCTCCTTACACTTGTACATAATTGAGGGTTAATTCTCCATATGAAGAGTGATTTCCCTCTCATGAAAATTTATGTTGGATATATATAGATAAATAAAACCCATTCCAAAAATTGAATCAAATTCCACCAGATGTAGTATGAAGAGGTTCACCGAGAATTTCAATCCACAAATTATGATAGGGGAGGAGTTATATTCATGGGATTTAATGATTTCCACATTTTCCATTCTCATCAAAATCTATACTTCCATGATTTGTGGTGGTGTTGGGATCGTTCTACTAAACTTTTGGGATATCAAATAATGTGTAGAACCAGAATAAAAATAGTACATTCAATATTCTTGAATGAATAAATAGCGTACCTATCACCACTTCGTTGTTGGGATTTTCTTCGATGGTAGTGATTGAAAAATATCTCCCTTGCTACCTTGGAGGTTTTTGGTTTCCTCTAAAAACCCTTTGCTTTGGGAATTGGTTTGCAAAGTTCTCTTGTTATTTGAAGTTGAAGTAATGAACAATGCATCGAGGGTTGAACATATTGTTCCTCTCCTCTATCACAACAATAGTTTTTTTCCTTCAAGAAATTAATGTCCATGTGACCTTCTCTTTTACACCTAAATCATTTCCTCACCCCCTTCAAGAAATTTTTGGGGTTCTCATTTCCACACCTTTGGAAAGTGGGGTTCGATAATTTCTTAGAATTGTTTGATTTATCCATCAGAACACTAAAAATAAAGTCCAATTTCCACTTCTTATCCCAAAGATACCCCTAATATTATCTGATCACTATTTCAACTTTGAGGGAACATCAGACAATTTACTCATAGCTATCAAAGTCACATATCGCCAGGGATTTTCATAGGCTAGGTTTTAGCCCACCAAAGAAGCGTTCAACCTTGAATTCATGGGTAATGACAACACAAAATGCATATCATGAAAGACTTGTGAAGTTTTACTCATATGATCTGATGGATTTGTTGTCTTTTTACTTGAGGTCAAGGAATTCCCTTTCCATCTTATGTCAGAGGGTGCATGAAAAATATTTATTGAATTTTTTTTTCTTGAAATCCTTCCATTCTAATGCCTCGACCTCTTCCTCAGGATTTGTATTTTCTATTAATTCCAGCCATTTATCAGCTTCACCCTCCATATGATAAGAATCTAGAAGAACATTCTCTTGTTTAGAACATTTAAGGATGGGGAATATCTTTTCAATGGAGTTAATACATTGTTTGGTGATTGAGGGATCATATGATCAATTAAATGTTGGAGGCATTTACCTCATGAAGCTCTAGATTACAAATTGATCTTTCTTTGGGGGGAGGGGGGTTGAAAGTTCCTCTTAACCCATGTTTATATTCAAAACATGAGTTAACTGAGAGAGTATCATGAAAAATTTTGTGATTCTCACTCTCATAGGATTGGGAATCTCATTAGAACAGTCATCACATTGATCTTTGCATCGGTTGTTATCCCAAGTCATCCTTTTACCAGCCATTAGCTAGAATAAAAGAAAATTTAGGACTAACACATAAAGGGGAATCCAAATAAAAAAGGGATAACTTATAATTTACATTTATTTCCTTAACATATGAATTTATTATCCTCAATCTATGTTATCCATGATCTACTTCCCAACATATATTCCTAGGGGAATTTTTATTCCCTTAATAATGGTTTTTACTAAGATTTTGAATTTACCAAAGTATATCCCCTAAGAGTGTCATAACCAAGAGTGTAGCAAGGACCATTGTCATGCACCAGTTCCTATTTGAGTCTATCCCAAAGCAGAGTTTTCAGGTTTTACCCCTAGATACATCTATTCCAGAGCCGCCTCTACTTGTTCGTATCCAGAAAAGTATGTATTTTCTTGATAAACCACTTATTCTATACTCACCAAAATTTATTGATGTTTTTATTATACTTAGTCTTATATCTAATGCTTTTACTATGGTTTTCTAATCCTATTCCAGAAAATAACTAAACCGATCCTTTAATACCAACCATAAAAACCCGGCTCTTTATCACACACTTAAACATGATTTATTACATAAAATTGCAATTAAAACAAATCTAAGGATCATGAGGTATAGTGTCATGGGAAATTAGGAACATTAAATAAAAAATTAAAACATAAAATACGACATCTTTATAGGAAAATTCTTTTAAATTACCACAACATTTACTTTGTACTAAGCATTGCATAGGATAACCTATGGATATACATAAGAAAAGGGTGAGCTATAAAGCCCAGTAAGTGAGTAAAAAAGTCATAACATGAAGAATAAAATACATTTTAGGAAATAGGAATATCAATGGAGCATAATAGAAATATTAACATAAAGGCATGGTATAACTTGATTATCATAACATGGAGATGTGGCAACGACATTTAACATTATATTTGCATGAGCCAAGGCTCATTGCATATGGAGCATGAGTAAACCCTAATTTAACTTGAATTAGCTTGATTAAAACGTAATTTCACATGAATTATCATGAGTAAAACCTCATTTCACAGGGCGAATCATGATACCATTCTTTACCCAATGCAATGAAGGTCTATTAGGGTTCTTTGTTTATAATCATTTCATTTTATGCATAAGTGTGCCACATGGATTCATTAAACATCATAATTTATTCCATGAATAAGAGATATGGAAAGCATAAATATAAGTCCTAAATCAACAATTACATGTGAATAAAGGTGAATACCCTTCATAGAGAAATGTTTATGGTATTTTCTTACATGGTGATTTTGGCATGGGAAATTTGGGTGTAACTTTGGCAACATAATGACTTCAAATAGAAATCGTAAAATGGGTTGATGAGAGAGAAAGGGGTCTATAATAATTTATACATGAAATGGAAAGTAAGGGTATCATGGAACATAATATCCCAATATATGTAATGGAATTTATATTCATAATATAAAATAATTTCTTGAATAAAAATGAGGGGAGAGAAATCCCTTACGGAATTTCGGTATGGTAACAGGTGTACACGGGAAGAATTAATGAGAGAGAAAGGGGTATTTAATAATTAAAAAATATGTAGAGAAGTATAGGTTAGGTGAAAAATAATACCCCAACATTTTTAATTAAAAATAAAAGGGAAAAACAATATAACGAAACTTGAACATAAATAGCGAAGGAATGAAATTGAGGATCCCTTACTTGGAAGTGTGATTCCAAAGGCTCTAGAGAGGCTTGAGAGAGGCTTATTTGGATCTTGTGTCACCATGGAAGGATTATATAAGGAGGAGGTAAGAGGTTGGTCAAGATACAAATGGTTTGAGTGAAGAATAATGAGAGGTTGAGTGGGTTTATATAGGAAAAGAGAGGGAATTATTTATTATTTAGGGTTTGGACACTACACATTAAACTAATCAAAACCACAAACCATCTCATGGTTTTTTCCACTAGTTTTTAAAAAGGGGAGTGTAAAAAATTATTTTATAGGTCCAATGGTCTAACTTATTAAAATATTAGTCTTGTTTATTTGAAGGTGAGTCACACTCTCAAGGAAATCATTTTAATGTGTTAAAATGTTTTAAAAGTTTTGGAGGGTCCACTAAGGCTTTTTAAAATAAATAAAAAAATATAAAATCATATTATTTTAATGGTAAAACATTTATTTTCCGAAAATAACTTTTATAGTATTTTATTACATTACTATTTATTCATTATGATGTCATAAAAACATTATATATTTAAATGGTTTTTAATTTTTACCTAAAAATATGACTGTCTAAGAAAATTTTAAAAAATTAACCATTATATAATTTCAACATATTTAAACCAAAAATAATATTAATTTTATCTAAATAATTTTATAAATATTTAATTTTTTACTTTTAAAATACAAACAGACATTTATAAAAAATTCACGGGTTTTGACAAAAATAGCTTTCAAACCATAATAAAAATTACAATTGTATTCATAAAAAATTATATGATCATTTATATTTAATAAAAAGTGATTTGGTAATAATTTTTTTAAAGAATATTATTTAATTCAAAAATCCATTAATTCATCAAAATAGATTTCTTAATTGAATTTTAACTAAAAATACTATTTGGGATTTTAAACCCATTTAGAATGTAACAATAATAAAATAAATGTATATTATTTATTCTATAAAAAACTAATGTACATAATTATAGTTCTAGGGTTTTGTTGAATAACCCCTTATAACACTCTCATAAGACCTAAGGGTAAGGTGTGTGGTAGTGACAAACTGTCGGGGCAACTTAGATAACATCACTTGGGTGATCATCTATATCAACTTTCACTTTTTTTGTGGGAGATTCCATTCAAGCTTAACGTGTTGAAGCTCAGATTGGTATTGGTCAAGAGAGAATCCCAGTGATAATACCTCCTTTCCATTCTCTGAAAAAATGGGATTCTTATGAAGCAATTCTACTGGATGAGGTGATCTCTTAATTTGTCTGATTAAATTGGATTTGTTAAAGCCCTATATTTATAATAATCACGTGATCACTATTCAACGACTATATTAGCAATGGTAATATTTCGTAATGGTATTTTAAAATACAAAAACATAAAACCAAGGAAGTTCATATGTTTTATATAACCATTAGACATTTAATTAGATCAAGACAAATTTTCATTAATAAAAGTTTGGGTCGTTACCTTAAGAGATGGATTAGAGTAACACGATACCACTGATTTGACCCCACATTGTCATAGGGGTTGAAAAGATGGGTGAAGATATCTCAGGAGGACTGACACATGTGTGTTATTGGAATTCATTTACTGTTATTCTCTTGGAGTGGTGTAAATAACTCTATATGGTGTAGAGCACACATTAGGTGTTTTAAGTACATGATGATTTTTTGAGTAGTTTTTAGTAAACATTGGAAGTGACATATTGGAGGAATAATCAAAATGTGGTTGTTTCCTTATGATGGTACATGGAATTAAGTTACTAGGTTATGTGTGTTAAATATAAAAATGAACAAATAGGGTTATTAATCAATGAAATCCAGTAAAGGTTAGTATATTTGGTAGCTGAAAACTATTAAATATGAGATAATGTTTGGGTAGTATGACAGGGTGTATAATTTTACAAACAAGATGGTGATGTGGTTTAGCCTATGGAATATTATTACTCATGGGAAGTGTAATGATATATGAAAAAATTAAAGGCCTAGTGATATGAATATAGTCTTGGGAGTGAAATGATGAATTTTGATGAAAATGGTCAGGTGGTACTCAGGTAATACATTGATCAGTCGATGGGATGATGTATACTAGTGACATTAAACAATGAAGTGTGGCATTAATAAATTAGGAATTAACTATTTCCACCATATGTGGTTTATTTTCATATAGTCAGTGGAAAATATTGGTGCTGCAATGTGTGAGTTGATGGGATTTTTCAGAGTGGAGTCAGTTTGGGTGAGACATTAGCATGAACATAACTAGTGTCAGATATGAGATTTTATTCATATATCAGGTCTTGGTATCTGAGATAGTTTATTACTGATGTATGAGGATACTTATATAGGATGAGAAGAATTATTTTGGGGATGTTTTAAAGAACCATGTCCATACAGGTTAGTGAAAATAATTGAAATATTAAAATTTTCAATTTTAAACTCAAAGAGGAGGGCATTTTGAGAATTGGGATTTAGATTGGAAATCAAAGAGTTGGAACATATTTGAAAGATTTTTTTATATGTGTAAAGAGATAAATAGGTTCCTTGGGTTCTCTATTTTATTTTGGTAGAAGGGTTAATGTAATGGTTTAATTATGTGGAAATGATAATTAGACCCAATATGATGTGGAAGTGATAGTATAGATCACGAAATGAGCCTTGGGAATTAGAATAGGAATGAGGGTTTAATTATTTTAAAATGTTTTTTTATGTGTTTCCTACATGAATATACCATTATTTATGGGTTTTAACTTGTTTATAAGGGTTAAAGATGATTTTTTCTAGTTTTGGGTATTTCAGGTCTTATAGTGGATTTTTGAAAAAATAGAATAGTTTAAAATGAATATGAATTTCTTAGTAAGACTTGTTCTATAATCACTATTATTATTGAGAATTTATTGTATCTTGAAATAATTTTTTATTAAGTTTTTTTGAGTAGTAATTCCATAGTAATACTTAATCTGAAGTGGAAAAATAGCTAAATTTTTTATGAGTAAGGTTTTTGGGAAATTATTACTCTGATAGTATGACATTTGGAAAGGTCTTACTATGATATTAAGAATTATAAGAAAGCATTACTGTGGTAGTAATAATTTTTAGAGTCTCTTAATATGATTATAATAATTTGAAAATTTTCAATTTCTAGAATATGAAAAGTTTAATAAGACTTTTGGAAAAGTGATACTATGATAGTAAGACTTCGAGAATAGTCTTACTATAACAGTAAGGCTTCTAGGAAAGTAGTATTTTGATATAACAGATTATAGTAATGTTTTACTATGATAGTAAGAATTTTTAATTTTTAAAACTTTCAAAGATGAATAATTTTTAAGATTAGTAAGACTCTTTGAAAAGTCTCACTACAATAATAAGACTTTCAGTAAAGTCTTACTATGAGAGTAAGAATTTTATAAAATTCATACAATGATTGTAATACATAGGATTTTTTCAAATTTTGGAAGGATGAAAAATATTTCAAGATTTTATTAAAATATTAAATAAATGTTTAAAACACCTATTTAAGAGAAATTAGGGCTATTTCATTCCCTGTACAGTAAGGAAATCATCCAAAATAAGGCTCTCACCCCTATATTTATCTCAAGGTAATATATCTCTCATTTCTCAATGGATTCAAGTTTCGTTTAATCCAAGTGATAACTTATGGTAAATTAATCACTATTTATCTATACTTTCTCATTTCTCTCATGAAATTTCACAGACTTATGCTCATTTAAAATATTTATTATCTATTTCTAGGGTTTTTTAAGAATATTTGATTTCAAGTTGTTTCTTGTTGGAATCAAATGTTATTTTATCTGAAGGGAATCTTGAGTTAAATATACCACTTCACATAGTTTTTTCAATGGTTTCATCCCCTGTTTCTCATTGCTAAGTTGTGTGACCATGACTAGGGATTTGGTAACAATTTCATCATATCATGGTTTGATTTTCTATAAATGAAGTTACATTTAATCATGTTGGATAAAGGGAATACTGGGAGGATGATATTACTAGGTTTCACATGGATTTATCATGGTATGCCACTTTCATAATTTATTTAGGGTTTTATAATGCTTTGGGTGTAATTAATGGATTAAATAAAATTATTAATTGGGTATTTTGTTCGCTAGATGTCTAAATAGTTATTGGGGCTGGTTTAAAATTCTTTTCTAAGAGATTAAACCATGAGAGTTTACTATTGAATAATTTCTAGATTATGTCCTAAAAATTAAATGAATAATTTATTTTGAAATTATTTTTGGTTAAATGTATAAATTAATTTAAACAATTTTATGATTAAACTGATATTACTTTTTATGAGTTAGGGACTCATATTTATGTATGGTGGAAGGTATATTCTTGGATGAGGTTTGGTTGGGGCAGTTGAGCTTAATTTAAAGGGAATAACTCCCTTAAATGAGTGAGGTTGTCCTATGAACATTTACTTAAGAATATGAATTTTATTAATATAGTCTGTGATATATGGTCTAGACAATTTTTTATGATTGAACTTGAATTTATAATTTAATTGTTTTACTTCAAATTTCATATGGTTATTGAAAATGTATTGGGCTACAATGGACCTTTGACTCTAGTTTGGTTCCTTGACCATCGATGATTGAGGGTATAATCACAAATATATAATATGTGATATATCGACCCTAGAAGGGTATAAATAAAGTGTATGAGTATATTATACCTTGACATAGGTGACCTTAGACCCCTATTTCTAGATAAGAGTATGATACTTGAAATGATTTCCCCATACATTCCATGATGGAACCTTGAGATTCCTTATAATCATTGGTCTAGTTGATTAGAGGGTGGGGTGAGTGTTCCTCTCCCACTAGTATTCAAGAACCCCAGTTTCTATACCCTTGGTAGTATTGTGAATATGTTTTTCATGATAGTACCAACATAAGATAAATTTTAAAGAAAGGTGGGAATTATACAATCTCACTCTAATGATGTTGATATGACTTTCCTATGAGGCTGGTGATGTCGTGATATTATAATGGTGATGCTAAATGACATTATTACCTCTGAGTGTTGAGATTTCTCCTAAGAGTTATAAATGAGATAGGGGAAATCATATAGGGTTCCCAAGATATAATGTGTCCTAGGGGACCTTATAGTGTGCACCAACCTTATGATGAACCCAAAGAAGGTTTTTTTGAGATGCCATAATGGTGATAAACATTATATATATATGGTGGTGATAGAATATATACATGATAGATCGACCATTATTATGTGTGATGGGTATGGTTAGACAGATATCCCATATTATTATTTAGGTAAGATATTATGGGTGAGGTTCCATTCTTCCATGATTGTATATAATGAGATATATGAGGTGCAAACCATTCCCCTAGATGATAAATTATGGGTGAGGCATTATTCCACCTATTATATATGATGAGATATATGAGTTAGGCATCATTCCCCTCAATGAGATATTATAGGTTGGAAAAAATGGCACCTAAATTTTAATATAAAATATTTCTAGGGTGTTTAATAGGATCTAATGATTACTTTGGATACTTTAAAATATACCTAGGATTTTTACTAGGATCTAGTTATTACATCTGATACTATTAAATATTTCTTGGATGTTTCCAAAGATTTAGTGGTTACACTTGATACTCTATAAGATGACTAGGATGATTCCTAGGATATAATTATTATAAATAAGACTATAAAATATACCTAGGGTTCTTCCTAGGATATGGTGATTACCCCCGATGTTGTAAAATAATCCTAGGTTGCTTCCAAGGATCTACTGACTACACCAAATACTATAGTAGATACCTCAGATTCTTCCTAGGATCTCGTGTTTACACATGATAGAAGATTATTATATTATGATATGAATGGTGGAGGTGAACTTCCCTAAAAAATAATAAATAAATTTGATACATGATATTACTAAATGTGTTTATGGATATGGAATATTATGTTCAGTGATATCTTCCACTGGTTGAAGTAGGTATAGCCAATCTTGAGTGTCACCTCTAAACATGAGAATCAATATTTATTATATTATTTCACTTCTATGATTATTTGTTTATTATAATAACATCACATGAGAATATACTACTTAATTGGTTATGTTAGAAATTTTGATGGTGGTTACCTAAAATTTGTACTCACACCTTGCTCAGGAGGCCATGTGACCTTAGTACCTGAGTAGACCACATTGTTCCCAGGGTTAGATTGGACAAAGGCCTATTATTGTATCGCTTAGCTGGATAACTGAAACAGAGTTAGAATAATGATAATATAATGCTTGGAGATGGTAGTAGATCCTTCTTTTATTTTATTCATTTTTATTTATATATGTGATGATCTTAGCGGGTGATTAGTTGGGGTGTATAATTGCAACGCCCCAACCCCAGTTACCCAGAGTCAGTGCCTTATTTTAATACATTGACATGATTACAAGGAATCAATTCCCGAAAGACAGATCAGTTTAGCAGTCTTAAAAAATAGATTAGATACATGAACATTGCATTACACATTATAAAATAAAACACAACATAAATGATCCTTTGGTAATGCCATTAATCCCCTATCTTAACATTGCTTATCAATCATAATACACTTCTTGTAATCTTGATAAAATTAAAACATATAAAGGGGTGAGCTCAGATGCTTAGTAAGGATAACAATGTTGCGTAAACTTTCATAAATATGTATAAACATTTAAGGTAATGTATAAGACTAAAACAAAATCCTATTAAACTAAAACTTCATCATAATATGGAAAAGATACAATAATATAATACCATTTATATATTCACATGGATATTATACTAGTTGAATAATCACATGAAATATCAATAGCCACTTCCATAATGATGGAATACATAATGCCATAATTCATAACCACATAGTCAAGGCCTTATGCCAAGTCTACAAATAAGATTTTTTCAAGGCCATATTCCAAGACACTAGTTTGTCTCATAAGACCTACCGATGCATCGAGGAGCTATATCAGTCTTCACCCGTCACTTACAAAGTCCAATGCATTCCTTATATGAAAAGGTTTAAACATAACATAAACATTCGTATTAAAACTGGCATACGAAATGTCAATACTTTATCCATAAACCATGAATGGTATAAAAATAATACACCCATAGTCAAACATATCACAAAACCTTTAATACAATATGCAATATTTTTATCATAATAAATTAACTTCAAACAATTTTAAAATCCACTAAAGGATTTTGACATAGATGAAAATGATTTGTAAAACTCTTTGAGAGAAATATCCCTTTTTTTATAAAAACATTTAAAATTCACACAATTTAGAAAGGAATACATTTAAATACATTTTTTAATCAAAGTTTCCCATAACACTTTGAAACTTTTGAAAGGAATTAACATTTTAAAACATTCATGTCCATTTAAATAAATCCTTAAAACCATTTTGGAAACATGGACATTAATGAGAATGGTTTAGAAGAATAAATATTTAAAACATTTAAAATGACATTTTAGTGAAAATTCCCTTAAAAATATTCCCTTTGATAACTATTTTTCGAAGCATGGACATGGATAATAAATATGTCTCAGTATATACTTACGTAAAAACAACCACGGATAATAAAGAGATTGTTAAATTAACCATTACCTTGCACTTTCCTTTAGTCAAGGGTACATTTAACCTTCTGTATGAAGACTGAAGTATGTTATTAAATTATAACAGAACCATATTAATATTTATTATATCATACATTATTCATTTATGACTTTATACAACCCATTTAATAATAACTTCCAGGTTAAATTTAAATTTTGGGTAATAATCAGTTTCTTTATCATAGGTGTTTTAACTTGTTACTATTAATTGTATCACTTAGATCAAGATTTAAATAGTACCAGAATATAAAACATGAATTATATATCATATATATTTAGAATATAAATATTTATAATAGAAATATATATGAAATGGGAAACACCGTTTATGGAGACGGTAGTCCGTACATACGCATAAATGTTGTTTCTGTTTTCATATCGTATTGAACGGAAATAAGTGTATAAGATATATATAAGTACATATATATATATATATATATGCATATGTATCTCTAGTAGAATTATTATGTCATATAATACATACTTATTAATGATATATATTTTATAATCATCATTTAATGGTGAACGTGGAAATGAATCTCATCACGTTGTGGAGACGGTAATCCGTATATACGCACGAGCGACAATATCATTATATTGATGGTGAAATCATATGTAATTGGATGTTATATCATATATAAATAATAAATAACATGTTATATTTATTATTTAAATCACGTATACTCATTATTATACCCATCCAAACAATGAAGTGTTTGAATGACAAACTACACCACGACGTGGAGACGGTAATCCGTACGTATGCACGTATGGTGACTTTGTCATTTTTAGGATGTATAGAATAATGAATATGGTTGTAAAATTTATATAATAAAATAAAATTATATATAATATACTGTAGATATTATTTTATAATGGAAACAATAATGAAATAGGAAGTGGAAGAAGAAAAGAACTTGAAAGCTGTGATGAAATATTTACCTATTTTTCGGGTTCTTCCTTTTTCTTTGATAAAAAGGGCTCCTTAGGTTGGATTTATGAACAAAGGAAGGACTCTAGGATTAAGGGAGGAATGTTTGGAGGATATTTGGCAGGGTTTGGCCGATAAAAATGGATTTGGAGGTGTGAAATTAAGAGAAGAGGAAGTTTTCTTTTATAAAAGAGGTGAGGGTCACTTTCGAAAAAGTTTGAAATATTATTTTATAATAAAATCATTTTTGGTTTCTAATGGCTCAAAAATGAATTATTTAAAGTATAAGGTGGGGATGGGTCGTAAATATCTCAACCAATAAGTTTTATACAAGTTTAGGTTACCATTGTAACCATATCTTTTATATTTAACTCTTAGTTAAATAGTTTAACTTTTACCATGTCTTCTTGTATTCTAACAGTATATGGTTAATAAACTTAATCTAAACTTCCAAGAAAACCTCAAGTGGTTCATTAATGATGTATATAATATTATTTAAGCCTTTTGGCCGAACCTTATATTTTTAGGAATATTATATCAACCAATAATATTGTATTAGTTTAAAAAACTATTTTATGTCAATTTTGACATTATTTGGTATTTGTTTTTTTTGTAAAAATTATAAAAAAATTATTACTTCGAAAAAAATTGATTTAGTCAACCCTAACATGTAAAATTAACCTATAAAATTATTTTAATTCATCAAAAGTCTCAAATTAAATTTATTTGGGTATTTATAATGTCAATTATTTTAATATTTAATTAATACGGTAATTACTACATCATTATTGTGTCATAAATAAATTTAATTATTTAATATCTAAAAATTATAAATAAAATACCATTATATAGAAAATATTTTTATATTTATAATTAATATTTATAGTATAATTTATATTTTGTGTAACCCTATATTAAAAATGTTTTAGTTATTAAACTTTGAATTTGACTCTTTTAACTCTTCTTTAAATAAAATAATAATAAATTTCCAAATATAATCCAAGTGGACCAAATAGGTTAATATCTTATTCATAAGGTTGTTTTTGGTTGAATTATACTTATCCAATAGAATTAGGACATGTTTTAGGGTAATAGTAATATCATTTTTACCCTTAATTACCCTATTTAATTTTAACCGTGGTAAATAAAAGTAAAAAGTTACTATTCACCAAAAATTATTTTCATCCTATTGAACCAAATTTTACTTAATGATAATAACTATATCTCTTGGATTTTTGAAATTAAACTCACAGAAGCAGAAAAATTAAGTTTTATTAAAATTTACAAATGCTCCTAAGAGGTGAGTAAAAGACGGTAAAAAGTTCAATAAAATTTTTATATATCTAAACTTATTATAAAATGAATCCAATGAATTATATTGAACATAAATAGGTATTATGTATCTATTTTGACCTAAAATAAATTTAAATAAAATAAATAATTATTTAAATAAAAATTCGGTTTTAACCAATAACTCATTGTTTTTTACTATTCAATAAAAATTGAATGTTTTCAGAAAAATACCAAAATTTCACCCTAAGATAATTTTGATATTCTAAATTTTAAAATTAAGTCTATTTTACCAAATTAAAAACATATAAGTTTCATTTATTAATTTAAAATTAATTCCCATTGTCAAAACCAAAAAGTGTGTTTTTAAGAAATAATAACTAACAAAAGATTGATACTTGTTTATGTTCAATTTCAAAGTGAAATTATTTCCAATGAATAAAATTGGATTAAATGGTAAAAATATAATATATTTACACATAAAAACCTTTAAAATTTATAATTTAACACTATAAATTATTTTTGATTAAAAAAGTCGTTTTCAGTTAAAATATAGTATTTTCACTATTCACCCAAATATGAAAGTTTTTAGAAAAACACCAAAAATTTATTGAAATTAAATTCTTATGTAAAAATTCTAAAGAAGAAGTTTATTTTGTCAAATTGAATATATAAAAGTTTCAAATATTGGATTTAAAAAAGGTCATCCATTAAAAGGCGGTAAAATTGCATTTTTTGAAAAATACTTCTTTTATCTGAAAAAAATAAATTTATTCTTAAATTATGTCTAAGAAACTCATAATATGGATTCTAAAATTATAAGGATTATATAAAGTTCAAAATTTAGTTAATACTATTCATAACCACTTTTGAACGACTAGTTTGGTAAGCCGTGGTGCGCTTGAACTCGGTTTTGCGTGTAGTGTAAGTTATTGAATTACTTTGAAGAAATAACGTATTATGAATTCTTGGGGTGTTAAAATAAATGTATGCTTACATTTAATTTTTTTATTACATGATACTGGTTTATTGAATATAAAAACTTTGATTATTATTATGGTAGTTTTTTGTTATTTTTTCCATTGTTATTTTATTTTTGTATAATGGTATAGTCTCCCTAAAGTAACATCATAGACCCCGAATACTAGTCAAAAGCCTATATCATACATCGAGGTGTGTCTGAGGTTCAATAACATTTCAACCCAATTACATTAGAGTTAACTGAGTAGGGGATGTTACATAGTCCTCCTTCATGAAGGTTTTAACCCTTACCGTAGTGTATGACTCATGCACTAAGATAAGGTGTCCACTAATAAACATGGCTAAGAAGGACGCCAATAGGAATGGTCGATTAAGCTAGGGGAAACCTCCCAACCCTACTTGATGTAGTGGACTTCATATAATATCATCTAGTAGGTACTTGAAATCCCATGGGTCTTTCCAGTTTGATAAATATGAGGCCTTTATATATTTGATTCTTGAATATTCAGTATGATAAAGAAATATTCCCAAATACCTATAGTAATTTCGATCCTTGTCCAAAGATCATCGCCCATGGAATTCCTTTCCAGCTAGAGTTTCTCCCTTGCGAGTGGGAGATACCTCCCAACATCATCCTAGAGAAAATTTATAGGAATGAATTCATCATACATATTCCCTATAAATAGATTACCACTAAGAATATACATTTTCTGTATCCTTATACCAAGCTCTCCATGAACCAGGTGGAACATGTTCATGTTCGTGCCCCACATACTAATCAATTCTAGGATAATATTCCTATTGAGATGGAAGAAATTATATGATACACATACCACTTCATATTACCAAAATTACCTCATATCATGATCAAAATCTATGAATATCCAATGCACCCATAAATTCCATCTTTAGTCCATATTAAAGGCACCTATATAGTAAATATACCATCTCAAAACCCAACACAATATTTAGTTAGCAGTGGATTTTTTTCAGGATAAAGGTATAACTATGTACCTTAGGCTCTCAAATATGTTCTATTTATTATCGTTTTAGAGGGGTATATATGAGTAAAAAGTTTTATATATGTTCTACCTCTTTAACTATGAATGTCTACTCAAAAATATTGGTTGTTTCTAGTTTATGGTGATAGTTAATCCATCTAATCAGCTGATAATCTAGTCATTATGCAAGGATTAAAGCATTAATGAGCAGCTAAAAACTATATATAGGTAGATTTTTTGATACCAGATAGTCCCAAATACCTTCTCCCATTAGATCTAATTTCAATACATGTATTGGTTGGATGTGGTGGAATTGAAAATATTCAAATATATTTATCATTTTTGATTTCCTCATATTCATTTCATAACCAACCTATTTTGAATTTATTCTTATAAAGAAGAATAGAAATTTGAATCGTAGAAATAAAATGGGAGAAGACAAAAAATGTATAAAATTAAATAAATTCCAATATAAATGTTAAAAATTTAACAAATCATATGGATTATGTGGGTCATGTAAATACTTTACAAATGGTAAATTTATCATAATGTCTATGAAACTGCCTCATTTATATGATCATGAAGCAACTCGTTCTTAAATAATTTTTCTTGTGGATTTCAAAGTAAGTGAGTTTTCTATGGATGGGAAAAAATTTAAGATAAAAAATATATGAAATGAGGTCCCCATGAACTATTTATAAGGGTAGGGGGAACCTTATAAAAATTGGGGGGGATTCCTATGTGAACTATATGGAACTTACACGGACCACATTAGTATCATAATAATCGGATCCGCTTAATTATGATGTGATAAAATTCCAAGGGGGGGGGATTTGTTAAAAAATGTTAAATATAACAACCATTATGAAGAGAATAAAATGGAGAAAGGAAAAATATCACAAAGGAAATCATGTCCTTCATAAAGGAAAGGACACTGTTTATGAAGGCCATCTTTATTGGCTGAATGATGAACACCCATCATGACCATGTAAAATATCCATATTTAGGAATAATTTAGGATTATTAGGTATATATTATTTATATACTCATATAAATTTCATTATCACATGTTTTTTGTGTGTGGTGGTTGTGATCCTTCACTTATGTATATCAATTTCATGTATTGGGACTCGCTTCACAACTTTCTGATGAATATCATTTGTAACTGCATGATCCACTCACTTTGGGAAGGAAAGATAGTTATATTAATGATAATGTGACTCATAGGTGTATTTATATTCTTATAAGGTGGTTATTAAGTGATAAATTTAAATACCCAACAAAAAATTCAATAGAGAGATATCATGAATAAAAATACAAAAATAGAGCACATACTGTAAGATGTATCCTCTTCTATGTTATGATATCTAAAATAAGATCACCATAATTCAAGAATAATTCCTTTTATGAAATAATTGAAATAAAACATAGGTAAAACATAGTATTCAAGCATCAGTTAGATGGAAAATTATCAAGAAACACTTTTTGATAATTCTCCTTCCACATAGAACCTTCACAATGCCTCCTGTATAAATTCTTTAACAAAGGGCTATCATGAGATTCCTTCACATAATTGTTTTTGGGTTAAATATATTTTTTAATAGTATTTAAGTATTCAAAATTACACAAACTATATGTAATCATGTAAGGTTCAAATTTTATAAAAAAAATTAGGTTTTAAAGTACATATTGGCCTCTTACAAATGGTCACAAACTATGAAATATTTGACCTATGGTGGTTCATTTCATGAAGAAACCCTATTATGGGTAACTGAGACTCGTTTATATCCATTATTACTATCCTAGTCATATAACTTAGTTGAACTAACACAAATGACCCTATTGGATTCCTTTCACCAAGGTTAAGGACCTGAAAATACCATTCTAGTAAGGCCTACTCTACAACCCCCTATGATACATGACCGAGTTATGAAAATCATCTTTCACCATTTGGATTATGTATTCATTTTGTAATAGATATTTCATAGTTTTTAAATCTAACTAATAGGAACCTTTGGGTATTTATAATCATATATTCTCTAAATAATGATGGTACTTATCCTATGGACACCAATGCAATCCCTCTTAAATAATGATGGCCTTCCTAGATACCCATGAATCCAATTATGCACTCCTATATAGTTAATGATCCAAGTAACACCACATAAGGGAATATAATATATTTTAAGCCCCAAAACCTACCTTCACTTGAGTCAGCTTCCAGGTTGAACAACCCTTCTTCATTGGGATACATTCCCCATAAGTCTAGTCTCCCTTCCCCACCTAGTTACTAATAAACATTGGATGGATATCCATAATGGGCCTATATTCTGACGCAATCCCCAAACCCTACCTACACTTAAGTCACATAATAGTTTGAACAATTCTTTCTCACTGAACCATATTCTCCACGAGTCTAGTCACCCTTCCTTACATTGTTAACAATAGAAAAGGAGGTTAATATCTAAATATGGACCTCCTATTAGGTGTAATTCGTGACCCATTCTAACTGGTCTATAATCCATGTGTATCCTAGTCTCCCTATTCCATATTCCTAATGAAACCCATTCTCACTAGTCCATATTTTCTATGAAATTCATTCTCATGGGGCACTATTCTCTTTGAAACCCATTCTCATTGGGTTATATTCTCTATAGAACCCATTATCACTGGTCATATTCCCTCTGAAACCCGTTATCACTAGGATATATTACATATAAAACCCATTATCACAGGGCTATATTCTATATGAAACTCATTCTCACTAGGCCATATCCCCTATGAAACCCATCCTCATTGGGCCATACCCCCATGAAACTCATCCTCCCTGGGCCATATTCCTCATGAAACCCATCCTCATTGTGACATATTTTACATGAATATAGTCTTACTTCATTGTATATTTACCAATAGAAAATAATAGGTCAAAAATATATGGGCCTCATATCAGGTGAAATCCACAATCATACCCTCACTTGTTTGGTTACCAAAAATTAGTATAAACTAGAAATAGCTACTCAATCATAAGTCCCACACTAACCATTACTAGGAACCTTTTACCCAAACGTTACAATTATGTGATTTTAAACTACATAGAATTTAGAAATTAACAAATGATGTTAAACAATATGAATATATCTTAGACACACATCCTTAAAATGAAATTCAATTATCCATGGCTACATGGCCTTAAAAGGAACCACATCATTCTTTATCACATGACTTTAAATGGTATGAAGTGTCCGATTAAGTAGCATTGAACTATGTAGGTTCTAATTCCCTTTATATGGAGACATATGAATTCCCTATCAAGGTATTGATACCATCATTACAAAACTTAATATATCTCTATATGGTGATAAATTCTAGAGATAAACCCCATGAATTTAAACCATAGAATCATTAACTAGCAATAGAAATATGAAGAACCTATCAATGCATGGTTTTGATCAATAAATTTGACAAATAAAAAATTTAATGATATGAATGATTCATGAATAATTATTAATTGAACATCTATAAAACAAATTATAATAGAGACTATAGATATAAATACAAATAAGAAAACTATAGAATAGTGTTGATGCTTGAGATAACAACTATCTATAGTATAACTATAGAGGAAAACTCAAGGATTAAGAAATACATAAGGAAATTATCTCAAGTATTATGAATCTAATAAAAAATGTAAAATACTTACTCATAACAAGGAATTATGATGACGATGACTATTATAAATGGTCAATGTCAAATACCTCTAAGAATCACTATGAATCATCTCCCTCAAATCCATGTTGATCGAGGTCAGCTCCAAAATATGGATCATCTTCATGGACATAACACATAGGGTAAAACATTCTAGTATAGGGGCGAGTATAATAATACCTATTAGGATGCATAAAAAAGGATTGAGAAAAAATTCATATCAAATCCAAGTTATAATAAGATAAAAACAATTTATATTTTATTTAATAACTATAACGACCCACACTTTACATACATTGTTAATACTTCAAAATTGAATCACTCTTATTACAACATATGACAAAACCACAAAGGACCGTATAGGTATAGTGTCTTTAGAAACTGGGGAAACATAAACAACTGGTTCATAAATCTTCTACAGTGTCTCCCATTTATTTCATCATATCTAGGGTCCCTTTTAGCATATTCTACTTAATATCCATCTTCCTGGCCTGGGGAAAAGAAAACATAAAAGGGTGAGCTCAAATCCTCAGCAAGGGAAAATAAAGGAAATAAAAATCATATCATATCTTTATGAAAATCAAAACCTGCAAAAGAGATCATAATATCTTAACATGGAATAAATCATAGAAGTGAAAATGAGATCCCCATAATCATAACATAAAACTTGAATCTTTGTGGCATGCACACATAATCATGGAAAATCATTTCTTGTTAGTCATGACTCATTGCCAAGACTATCTTAGTGGACAAAGTCCCTTTCTGAACCGAGTTCACTCCTCGTTTCAGTCCTGTATCACTGAACCGAAATAACCTTCCATTCCAGCCATGTCTATCTCATGAGATATAAAATCATTACCCAATGCATTGGAGGGAGATATAGGTCCCACCCATCTTATAATGAATCCTTTCTTATGTGTGCCACATAATCATAAAACATACATCATCGCATAACAAAAATGGGATTCTTGAAACATCATGACATCATAAATCAATTCATATATGATAAAGGAATTCATAAACATAATTCCATCACAACATAGTCAAACCAATGTAAAAATATGGATAGAAACATAACCCTTTATTATCTTAGATGGAAAATAATTTTGATAAAACACTTGAATTGAATTCTTGAGGAAAATATCCTTTCTTCTTCAAAAACATTTTTCCTTTCATAACATGTCATACAACTTTAAAATAAAAGAAGTTGATTAAAAATAAACTTGAAAACTTGTAAAGGAATCTTCTTTGAAGTAATGTTTTAAAAATCCATTCATGCCGTATAAGTTAAAAAAAAACATTCTTCGTACTTTTGTCGGAAAAGTCAAAAAGTACCTCGTACGGAAAAACGACAAAAGATTCCTTTCATATTCTTTACTAAAAACTCACCTAAGGGTAAAATTGGATTTAAAATATTTCAAGTGGATGGAAACAATATTACATATTGAGGGAACATGGATGTGGATGATAAAATACACCCCAGTAAATACTTACGAATAAACAATCTCGGATAAAAATGAGATTGTGATATTTCCCTTACCTTAGGTCCGATTTGCTTTGTTCGTGTCCGAAGCTCCTGTATAATGGTTTAAATAATGTTATTGACTTATTCCAGAATCATACATATTGATATGAGATCATATATGGTCATATTATTAGCTTCTTGTTAGTAATATTTCATTGTTACTTGTTACTCGGGTCTTTATAACTTTTTGTTCTTATGCGTGTTTTGTCGAATAAATTCTTATTCTTATCTTTAGGTTATAGATAATTCATTTCCATAATGGTATTAGTGTAGTATATACCATATTAATTCATTCAATTCATTTATATAATCATTATGAAATGAAGATCATGTAGAACGAGTCGCATCACATCGTGGAGACGGTATTCCGTACGTACGCACGAGTGATGATATCGTTCCTATGATCTTGGAATTGTATTGGAGTATATATATATATTATTTCAGTATCAATATTACTTAATAATAATCATATATAGTTACTGATTACACCATTATACCCATCCTTGTAAGGTGATGGTGGAAAATAGATTACACCACGGCGTGGAGACGGTATTCCGTACGTACGCACGCGCGGTGATTTCATTTTTCCGTAGGATGGATAGAAGGTGAATTAGGGTTGTTTCATATTTATAATAACATATCAGTATGTAAGTAATACTGATGTTATTACTTTATCATGAAACAACTAAAGAAGAAGAAGTTGAAGAAGAAAGAAATTGAAAAGATCGGTAATGGATATTACCTCTTCTTTGGAACGCCTTTTTGAATCCTCCACTTAAGGAACTAAGATTGGTCTTTGGAGAAGACCAGGACCTCTAGGATTATTCTAGGGAAGTGGAGAAGGGAAAATGGCAGGGGTTGGCCGAGCTTGAGTGCTCAAATTGGTGTGAGGAGGAGGGGGAGGAGGTGCCCTTTTATAAGGGAGGAGAGGGGCACCTTAGGAATATCTCAAAATATTAATTTATATTAAAGTCAAAATCGGTTTATAATGGTTCCAAAGGGTCTTATTTCGAAGATAAGGTGGGGATGGGTCGAAAGCCTATCAACCAATAAGATTTAGACAAGTTTAGGGTATTATTTTAACCTTATCAATTAGATTTAACTCTAAGTTAATTAATTTAACTTTTACCGTGTCTTTTTGTTTTCTTTCACTATATGGTTAATAAACTTACTATAACATGCCAAACGAACCCCAAATTGTTTATTATTAATATATATATCCTTATCTAAGTCATTTGGCCGATCCTTAGATTTTTAGGAATAAAATAACAATTAATAATATAATATTTGATTTAAAAACTATTTTGTGTCAATTTTGACACTATTTGATATATGATTTTTGTCAAAGTCATAACAGAATTATATGTTCGAACCAAGTTGATTAAATCAATACTAATATATCATAGTAACCTAGAAAATTAGTGGAATTCATAAAAAGTCTCAAATTACATTTATTTTGGTATTTATATTATCAATTTTGTCAATATTTCATTAATAAGATAATTACTGCATCATCTTTGTGTCATAAATAAATTAAATTATTTGATGTCGAAAAATTACAAATAAAATACCATCATGTAGGAAATCGTTTTAGATTTCTAATGAATATTTAAAATCGAATTTATCTTATGTATAACCCTATATTAAAAATGATTTACTTATTAAACTTTGATTTTAACTATTTTAACCCTTCTTTAAATAAATTAATAATAAATGTCCTAATCTAATCCAAGTGGGCCTAAATGGTCATATTTTATTCCTAAGTTTGTTTTTGGTCGAATTACACTTGTCCAATAGAGTTAGGACATGTGTTAGGGTAATATTAATATCATATTTACCCTTAGTTACCCTATTTACTATTAACCGCGGTAAAAATAGTAAAAAGTTACTATTCACCAAAAAAATTATTTTCATCTCATTGAACCACATTTTAGTCCTTGATATTAACCGTGTCTCTCGGATTTTTGAAATTCCATTCACAGAAGCGGTAAAATTAAGTTTTATGCAAAATTCAGTTTTTAACCTACCACTTAGTGGTTTCACTATTCATCAAAAATTGAAAGTTTTCAGAAAAATACCAAAATTTCACCCTAGGCTAATTTCGATATTCTGAGTCCAAAAATGAAGTCCATTTTGAAAAATAAAATTTATAAAATTTCAAAAAGTGGTTATTACTATTCATAACGGCTAGTTTTAATAGCATATTGTTGTTTAGTGAAACTCGGTATTGCGTACGACGCAAGCTATCGAGGAAGGTCGCGATTGCGTGTAAAGCAAGCCAAGCAAGTGTTGTGTAGAAAAAGATTCCTTTGATGATTTATATAACATAAAAGTCTCGGGTGTTACATTCTACCCCCCTTAAAAAGAATTTCGCCCTCGAAATTCGTCACTTTGCAACAAACAAATGAGGATACTTCTCCCTCATCATATCCTCAAGCTCCCATGTAGCTTCTTCAAGTTGGTGGTTTCTCCATAAAACTTTCAGCAAGCGAGTGGTCTTGTTTAGTAGGACTTTTTCGCTACGATCCAGAATCTCTATCGGCTGTTCTTCATAAGAAATATCTTGCTCCAGCGGTACAACTTCTGAGCTGAGTACATGTGAAGGATCTGGTATGTACTTTCTCAGGAGAGATACATGGAACACATCGTGAACTTGAGAGAGATTCGGTGGAAGCGCCAATCGGTAAGCTACCTTCCCAACACGATCCAGTATTTCGAAAGGACCGATATATCTAGGGCTCAACTTCCCCTTCTTTCCAAATCTCATAACCCTCTTCCAGGGAGATATTCGTAAGAACACTTTATCACCCACTTCAAACTCTAGGTCTTTTCTTCGGTTGTCGGCATAACTTTTCTGTCGACTCTGAGCTGCTCTTATGTGTTGTTGAATAGATCTAACCTTTTCTGCCATTTCATCAACGAGATCAGGTCCTAATAGCTTTCTTTCCCCAACTTCATCCCAGCAAGTTGGAGTCCTGCATTTCTTTCCATAGAGAGCTTCATAAGGAGCCATCTGAATACTGGAGTGAAAGCTATTATTATAAGAAAATTCTACCAAAGGTAGGTGTTGATCCTAACCTCCTTTGAAATCCATAGAGCAAGCTCTCAACATATCTTCTAGGGTTTGAATTGTTCTCTCAGACTGACCGTCTGTCTGGGGATGATAAGCAGTGCTGAAACTCAACTCTGTATCCAGAGTATGCTGAAGACTTCGCCAGAACTTCGAGGTAAATCTCGGATCCCGATCAGATATAATAGAAAGTGGTACTCCATGCAATCTTACCACTTCCTTTACATATATTCTGGCAAGCTGATCTAGAGAGAAATCCTTTCTAATAGCAATGAAGTGTGCAGACTTTGTAAGACGATCAACTATGACCCAGATAGCATTATTGCCTTTGGATGTTTTAGGAAGTCCTGTGACAAAGTCCATAGTGATGTTTTCCCATTTCCATTCGGGTATGGGTAATGGTTGTAACATCCCCTTAGACTTCTGTCTCTCAGCTTTAACTTGTTGACAAACCAAGCATCGAGAGACATATTCAGCAACATATCTTTTCATGCTATCCCACCAGAAGTACTCTTTCAGGTCCCTATACATCTTCGTGCTTCCAGGATGAATAGAGAATGAAGAACTATGAGCCTCATCCAGCAGCTCTTTCTTTAATTCGGGGATGGGAGGAACACAGACCCGATTCCTGAACTTTATTATCCCATCACAATCAAGGTTGAATTCAGGAACAATTCTCACCTTCTTTTGTAACTCGACATCTTCTTTCTGTGCCTCTTTAATCTTCACATGTATAGATGGTTGAACATTCATTTGAGAAAGATAAGATTTTTCCCCTTCCATTATAATTCCAAGATCCATCCTTTGTAAATCCATAAATATTGGATCTTTTGTGATCCTCATCATGGATAAACTAGCATGGTCTTGTCGACTTAATGCATCTTCCACCTTGTTTGCTTTCCCAGGGTGGTAATGGATTGAGCAGTCATAATCCTTAATCAGCTCCAACCATCTTCTTTGGCGCATATTCAACTCCTTTTGTGTGAAAATATACTTTAAACTTTTATGATCAGTATAAATATCACAACTTTCACCATAAAGGTAATGCCTCCAAATATTTAATGCAAAGATTACCGCAGCCAACTCCAAATCATGTGTTGGGTAATTTTGCTCATGGATTTTCAACTGTCGTGAGGCATAAGCTATCACCATATCATTTTGCATAAGAACACACCCCAATCCCTTCTTGGATGCATCACTATAGATCACAAACCTTTCTCCACTACAAGGCAGTGTGAGCACAGGTGCACTGGATAACCTTCTTTTCAACTCCTTGAAATTCTCTTCACATTCCTCTGTCCAGACAAACTTAACTCCTTTCCGAGTCAACTTGGTGATTGGATTAGATAACCATGAAAAATCTTTTACAAAACGTCGATAATATCCAGCCAAACCAAGAAAACTTCGGATCTCAGTTACTGTTGTTGGTCTTGACCATCTTTCGATAACCTCTGTTTTTGCTGGATCCACAGATATCCCCTCTTTTGAGATTATATGACCAAAAAATGCAACTTTTTGAAGCCAAAATTCACACTTGGTAAATTTGGCATAAAGCTTCTCTTTTCTCAGGGTCTTCAATATAATTCTCAAGTGATCTTCATGCTCTTCCTTGCTCTTTGAATAGACAAGAATATCGTCTATAAAGACTACCACAAATTGATCAAGATAGTCTCTAAAGACTCTATTCATTAGATCCATGAAGATAGCAGGGGCATTAGTAAGACCAAATGGCATCACTATAAATTCATAGTGTCCATACCTTGTACGGAAAGCCGTCTTTGGTATATCCTCCCTTTTGACCCTTAATTGATGATACCCTGAACGAAGATCAATCTTGGAAAAGTATTGAGCTCCGCGTAGTTGGTCAAATAAGTCATCAATGCGTGGGAGAGGATATTTGTTCTTGATAGTGATCTTGTTAAGTTCTCGATAATCAATGCAGAGTCTCATTGATCCATCTTTCTTCTTAACAAATAGAACAGGTGCTCCCCAAGGTGACGCACTAGGGCGTATGAATCCCTTATCAAGATTCTCTTGGAGTTGCTTCTTCAATTCCTGCAACTCAATTGGGGCCATTCTATAAGGTGTCTTTGAAATAGGCAAAGCACCCGGTACGAGTTCTATTGAAAACTCAACTTCACGATTTGGTGGAAGACCCGGCAATTCCTCCGGAAAGACATCATCAAACTCCCGTACAATGGGCATATTCTTAATCGTGAGTTTCTCACCAACCATTTGAGATAAATAACCTTCATTTAGTGGAATCAATACCCATAAGATGGAAGAAATTTCCACTGGAAGGTTATGTTCATCCTTGCATTGATAGACGATCGTAGGTTGATCTGGAATATGAAATGCGACTTCCCTTCTTTGGCAATTGATATGAGCTCCATGTAGAGAAAGGCAATCCATGCCAAGAATCACATCAAATTCCACTAAAGGAAGGATCACAAGATTTGCAGGAAGCACTTTCCCACAAACTTCGATCGGGGAAGAATTATAAACTTCTGATGCGATTGATGTGCCATTAGGTGTTGTCACAGCTAACTCAACATCTAATTGTTGAGGTAATACGGTGATACCCTTAGAAAATTTTTCAGAAATAAAAGAGTGGGTGGATCCAAAATCAAATAAAACATTTGCTACTTTAGAGTGGATGGTAAGTGTACCTTTCACCACATCGTTATCGTACTCCACATCGCTGATAGAAATTGCATGTGACTTTCCTTTGTCTTTAGCCTTAAGAGTTTGTTGACGTCGACCATCATCATCAACCCTTGGATTTGGGCATTGATTGGCATAATGCCCCATCTCCTTGCACTTGAAACATTGAAGTGTAGCAGGTTCATTCTGTGTATCCCTTCCTTTGTTTGCATCATTAGACATCTTCTTCCCATTATCACGGCATTCAAATGCCCGATGACCTTCCTTTCCACATTTAAAACATTTAATTGTCCCTTTAAGACAACTCCCTCCATGTTTCTTTCCACACTTTGAGCATAAGGGAAAGTTCATCTTCTTTTCCGTGTGCTCTTTAGATTTTTCTTTGAATTCCATCTTCCTCTTCTTATCAAACCCATGTGACTGATGGGTTACTCCAATCTCCATCTCGACTTTGAGAGCACATCGAACGATTTCCTCGTAGCTATTGAAGTCCCTTATGGCTAACGCCCTTCGAAGACTTGGTTTTAAGCCACTAAAGAATCGATCGATCTTACTCTCAGGTTGGATAATAATACCAGAAGCGTACCTTGCAAGTCTGGTAAAATTTGCTTCATAGGTACCAACAGATTCATCATCCCTTTGCTTCAGTTCAAGGAACTCTTTCTCCATCTTTGTTCAGAGAATACGAGGGAAGTACTTATTGAAAAATAAGTTCTTGAACTCGTCCCATTCCATAGACTCAATTTCATCCCTTTGCCTCGTATTCTTAACAAGATTCCACCATTGATCCGCATCTCCTTCCAAACGATACACTGCTAGGATGACTTTATCATGCTCAGAACATTGAAGAACTGAAAATATCTTTTCAGTAGTACTAATCCATTGTTCAGCAACTAATGGATCAGTAGACCCGCTGAAAGATGGTGGACGCTGCCTCATGAAGGATTCAACAGAATGTTGCTCCCTTCTTTGTTCGTTTGGAAATCCTGCATGATTCATAGCTTGAGAAAGTTGTGTGAGCATGGCTACAAGATTTTGCATTCCAGCTCCCATATCGTTTGGTTGCTCAGGGGGACAATCATTGCATTGCCCATCGCATTCCGCATTAACACGGTTACTTCGGGTTCCAGCCATTGACTAAAACCAAGAAGAATAGTGTGAGCAACACTAATTATAATAGGAAACCACATAATTCAAGAATAAAATTTTCATGCTTAAGGTCTTATCCTAGGTTATTCAAGGCCATTTCTAAAACACTAATATTGTGTTCTATGCTTAGACTTATCCTTAGGGTTCTTACTAAGGCTTTCACATCCTAGTTTCCAAAGGTTGACTATACCTTTCCTCTGATACCAACTATAACGACCCACACTTTACATACATTGTTAATACTTCAAAATTGAAGCACTCTTATTACAACATATGACAAAACCACAAAGGACCATATAGGTATAGTGTCTTTAGAAACTGGGGAAACATAAACAACTGGTTCATAAATCTTCTATAGTGTCTCCCATTTATTTCATCATATCTAGGGTCCCTTTTAGCATATTCTACTTAATATCCATCTTCCTGACCTGGGGAAAAGAAAACATAAAAGGGTGAGCTCAAATGCTCAGCAAGGGCAAATAAAGGAAATAAAAATCATATCATATCTTTATGAAAATCAAAACTTGCAAAAGAGATCATAATATCTTAACATGGAATAAATCATAGAAGTGAAAATGAGATCCCCATAATCATAACATAAAACTTGAATCTTTGTGGCATGCACACATAATCATGGAAAATCATTTCTTGTTAGTCATGACTCATTGCCAAGACTATCTTAGTGGACAAAGTCCCTTTCTGAACCGAGTTCACTCCTCGTTTCAGTCCTGTATCACTGAACCGAAATAACCTTCCGTTCCAGCCATGTCTATCTCATGAGATATAAAATCATTACCCAATGCATTGGAGGGAGATATAGGTCCCACCCATATTATAATGAATCCTTTCTTATGTGTGCCACATAATCATAAAACATACATCATCGCATAACAAAAATGGGATTCTTGAAACATCATGACATCATAAATCAATTCATATATGATAAAGGAATTCATAAACATAATTCCATCACAACATAGTCAAACCAATGTAAAAATATGGATAGAAACAGAACCCTTTATTATCTTAGATGGAAAATAATTTTGATAAAACACTTGAATTGAATTCTTGAGGAAAATATCCTTTCTTCTTCAAAAACATTTTTCCTTTCATAACATGTCATACAACTTTAAAATAAAAGAAGTTGATTAAAAATAAACTTGAAAACTTGTAAAGGAAGCTTCTTTGAAGTAATGTTTTAAAAATCCATTCATGCCGTATAAGTTAAAAAAAAACATTCTTCGTACTTTTGTCGGAAAAGTCAAAAAGTACCTCGTACGGAAAAACGACAAAAGATTCCTTTCATATTCTTTACTAAAAACTCACCTAAGGGTAAAATTGGATTTAAACTATTTCAAGTGGATGGAAACAATATTACATATTGAGGGAACATGGATGTGGATGATAAAATACACCCCAGTAAATACTTACGAATAAACAATCTCGGATAAAAATGAGATTGTGATATTTCCCTTACCTTAGGTCCGATTTGATTTGTTCGTGTCCGAAGCTCCTGTATAATGGTTTAAATAATGTTATTGACTTATTCCAGAATCATACATATTGATATGAGATCATATATGGTCATATTATTAGCTTCTTGTTAGTAATATTTCATTGTTACTTGTTACTCGGGTCTTTATAACTTTTTGTTCTTATGCGTGTTTTGTCGAATAAATTCTTATTCTTATCTTTAGGTTATAGATAATTCATTTCCAGAATGGTATTAGTGTATTATATACCATATTCATTCATTCAATTCATTTATATAATCATTATGAAATGAAGATCATGTAGAACGAGTCGCATCACATCGTGGAGACGGTATTCCGTACGTACGCACGAGTGATGATATCGTTCCTATGATCGTGGAATTGTATTGGAGTATATATATATATTATTTCAGTATCAATATTACTTAATAATAATCATATATAGTTACTGATTACACCATTATACCCATCCTTGTAAGGTGATGGTGGAAAATAGATTACACCACGGCGTGGAGACGGTATTCCGTACGTACGCACGCGCGGTGATTTCATTTTTCTGTAGGATGGATAGAAGGTGAATTAGGGTTGTTTCATATTTATAATAACATATCAGTATGTATGTAATACTGATGTTATTACTTTATCATGAAACAACTAAAGAAGAAGAAGTTGAAGAAGAAAGAAATTGAAAAGATCGGTAATGGATATTACCTCTTCTTTGGAACGCCTTTTTGAATCCTCCACTTAAGGAACTAAGATTGGTCTTTGGAGAAGGCCAGGACCTCTAGGATTATTCTAGGGAAGTGGAGAAGGGAAAATGTCAGGGGTTGGCCGAGCTTGAGTGCTCAAATTGGTGTGAGGAGGAGGGGGAGGAGGTGCCCTTTTATAAGGGAGGAGAGGGGCACCTTAGGAATATCTCAAAATATTAATTTATATTAAAGTCAAAATCGGTTTATAATGGTTCCAAAGGGTCTTATTTCGAAGATAAGGTGGGGATGGGTCGAAAGCCTATCAACCAATAAGATATAGACAAGTTTAGGGTATTATTTTAACCTTATCAATTAGATTTAACTCTAAGTTAATTAATTTAACTTTTACCGTGTCTTTTTGTTTTCTTTCACTATATGGTTAATACACTTACTATAACATGCCAAAAGAACCCCAAATTGTTTATTATTAATATATATATCCTTATCTAAGTCATTTGGCCGATCCTTATATTTTTAGGAATAAAATAACAATTAATAATATAATATTTGATTTAAAAACTATTTTGTGTCAATTTTGACACTATTTGATATATGATTTTTGTCAAAGTCATAACAGAATTATATGTTCGAACCAAGTTGATTAAATCAATACTAATATATCATAGTAACCTAGAAAATTAGTGGAATTCATAAAAAGTCTCAAATTACATTTATTTTGGTATTTATATTATCAATTTTGTCAATATTTCATTAATAAGATAATTACTGCATCATCTTTGTGTCATAAATAAATTAAATTATTTGATGTCGAAAAATTACAAATAAAATACCATCATGTAGGAAATCTTTTTAGCTTTCTAATGAATATTTACAATAGAATTTATCTTATGTATAACCCTATATTAAAAATGATTTACTTATTAAACTTTGATTTTAACTATTTTAACCCTTCTTTAAATAAATTAATAATAAATGTCCTAATCTAATCCAAGTGGGCCTAAATGGTCATATGTTATTCCTAAGTTTGTTTTTGGTCGAATTAAACTTGTCCAATAGAGTTAGGACATGTGTTAGGGTAATATTAATATCATATTTACCCTTAGTTACCCTATTTACTATTAACCGCGGTAAAAATAGTAAAAAGTTACTATTCACCAAAAAAATTATTTTCATCTCATTGAACCACATTTTAGTCTTTTATATTAACCGTGTCTCTTGGATTTTTGAAATTCCATTCACAGAAGCGGTAAAATTAAGTTTTATGCAAAATTCAGTTTTTAACCTACCACTTAGTGGTTTCACTATTCATCAAAAATTGAAAGTTTTCAGAAAAATACCAAAATTTCACCCTAGGCTAATTTCGATATTCTGAGTCCAAAAATGAAGTCCATTTTGAAAAATAAAATTTATAAAATTTCAAAAAGTGGTTATTACTATTCATAACGGCTAGTTTTAATAGCATATTGTTGTTTAGTGAAACTCGGTATTGCGTACGACGCAAGCTATCGAGGAAGGTCGCGATTGCGTGTAAAGCAAGCCAAGCAAGTGTTGTGTAGAAAAATATTCCTTTGATGATTTATATAACATAAAAGTCTCGGGTGTTACAATAACTAAGTCAAACAATGTGTTAATAATTTCTCAAATTCACAACTCAATCCCATAAAGGTATATCTCATTGGAAAAATGAGCACCCTGCAAATCCATAAGACCCATAACTTCTAAGCTACCTAGCTTCACTACTTCCATGTGACCTCTCTGAAATCATAGTGGGTGAATTGAACCTCACTATGGAATGAATATTATTTGAGGGAGTTGTAAACCATATGGAGGATAAAAATATCATTGAGAGAAAAGTGTCTATTAATAGAGTACTAGATCTATGTATAAAGCCTTATTACCTATCTCATAGGGGTTTATCAAATCTATTTATCATTTGGGTACCTAAACCTTATCGAGATCAAAAGCATAAAAACCCCAAGCCTAAAATAGAGGCCCCACACACTGAATACATTCAGGGGTATTGAATCAATAATTTATATAAGAGAATCATTCCTTACATTTATAATATATATGAGGGATTAATGACCCCATTCCTACTTTGAACATGTCTCATGAACCCTATCATAATCACTATAAAGTAATGATACTAAAAAATTATCAAAATATATTTCAAATAGACTTTGATAGTTAAAATGATCCCATATTCATGATTTATATGGAAAATCACTCTGAATGAACTACTAATTTTTCTAATTGTTATATTTTAATGAAATATTCTCAAAAAAACCAATAGGGCAAAGTACACTATATGTATATCGATTGAAATGGTGTGTGCACCCCATGTAATAGATGTGAATATTCTGGAGTATCCTAGTAATGTTGTATTATCCTACACATCATGTCTTTATAGGTAACACGACATATGGAACTAAATGGTCAATTAGTCTTGTATCATTGAATCATAGTGAGTCTTTTTTCTATAGATATAACATGCTCCCTAGACTAGATGGTGTATATATCTAGGAGGATTTCCAGGAGTATAACTTTTTATATCTCAGGTAATTTCACTCAGAAAACATTTCATTTTATTGTCGAAATCCATTTTTTCCCATTTTCTAAAAAGCTGGTTTATGGGTAACCGGTAACCATACAAACCAGGATCAAACATCATCAACGGTGGTCATGGAACCCACAAACTAGAGAACAAATCACAACATCATCAACGGCGGTCATGGAACCCACATACCATAGACCAATCCACAACATCAGCACAATTCAAAATTCAAAATACCAAAAAACCATTACCACAGAAAGATCGATGAGACACAATCAGCGAGCCTCCTCGAGCCGCGTCCCTAAAATCGCCACAACATCTACTGTTTGAATCTCTTATGAGATCCCACCAGCCCTCACCACCGTAGTCGTAACCTTGAAACCCTTGAGAACACCATCCAGAGGCGTCGCCATCACACCCTACCCACCAAAGAGGAACCAGATCACCAACGACGGAATCCAGAATGCCTTAATCACATCCACAACATCACCACAAAAATCATAGATTGCAGGAATCAAACGTAAAGGCTGATAGACGACAACACCATGGCTTTGTAAATCACAATCCACTAATACACAAGCATATTTGGAGTTCATCTCCTCAGGACTAATAGGAAGAACCATAAATGTTCCCAAGAATATCATGAGCAGATACAAGAAACCAAACAAGGATTCACCATGAATCAGAACAAACCGAAAAAGAAACACCTTCTCCTTAAAAACCCTATCTTTCAAACCTGAGAAACCGCAAAGAAGAACACGAAACTTGAGATTGAGCGAAAGAGCCACCATCCATCCTCTCAACACTGGATCAGCGTCCTCTTTCACAAAAACCAAATCATCCACCCACCACACAAAAAACCACTGATTGAAGGACCATCCGAGAGATCCAGTGTTGTACAGCAACCGGAAGAAGGAAATAGAGGAGGGGAAAGGGACTGAGGAAATGAAGAGCATCATCACCGTGGAGAGACGTTGGAAACCCTAGGGAAGGGAACCTGAGCGAGACCGAGAGCAGCGCCCTTTACGGGCCCATCTGTAACTTCTTTCATTTTATTGAATGATTCATTCCATGTGATATTGTTCTCTATAATTAAACCCTTAACATTGGCCATCAAGAGACATGGAGTGTGCACAATGGCTACATATTGTGTAACATGTATATCTTTTTAATGAAACTTTATCTCACCAACTTCTTTTTCACTTCCCTCACCACTCAATCTACTATATTTTCTTATCCACCACTTTCAACCCACTAGACCCTCCTACTAGGATTAGTTTTCAAAGAATTCATGTTGTCACACTATACCATTTCTCTACCAACGATTCATGTTTAAACTATCACCCATACACTCTATCATTACATATTTCCTTAGAGGTACCATCATTGATTTTGTTCCAGATTCATCTGGAGTTCTCCCATATAATCACACCTGTTCCAACCATCTATTGAACTACCTATACTACCTTGACTGCAATCAATTACTAAGAGGGTAAATGGATTCTATTTCCACCACATCATGGGAAATATGGTGATAGGGGGCATTGAAAGATATTGTGGTGTTCAAAATACGAATCCATCCAACCATATTAATACACCACCTTATTGGAATAATTTTTAGTGTTGAGTTGCATTGGGAACATGGCTTGTGAAGGGGAAATAGATGGTGGCCAGTGGATCATTTAATCACCAATATTTGTTTTTTAATGCATTAGTTAATGAAAGAGTAAATTAAAATCCAATAATAATAATATTATATATATATATATATATACATATTTTGTGTTCATCATAACCTACAAAAATACAAAATAATGAATCATAATAAAATTTCTAGATGAATGGAACAAGGAAAAATAATTTTAGTCCCACCATAGTAGTGTATTGTTTATTCTTCAATGATTTTCCCTCAATATGGGTATTAATTTTCTCCTAAAAGAATTAGTCTATAACCCCAATATCTGATTATTTATGGTTTTAATGGTTACTTATCTAATTATATGATTAAAAATGAATCTATAAGAGCAAGGTTATGAAAAGTTTCTAGAAAAATTTAATGTCTCAAAATGTACCCAGTCTAGAGAATGAATACTAAACACAATATTATACCTCTATTAGTTAAAAAACCATGTATTTGATAAAAATGCATTATTATAAATTTGATTTGAGGATTTTTTTATTTGATAAAGAAGTTCATCTTATTCGTATGGGTATGATAAAAAAATATATTTTAAAATGTTGTAAGATCATATAATACAAAAGATAAAAAAATTGTTAGGAATGGAGGTTCTAAATTGGATTTTTTTGTTAATTGCTATTGTATTTTTTTGTTAATTGCTATTGTATTTTTTTAATTAATTACGGTGATGGAAGGATATGATAGATATAAAAATTCATGGTGACATGGATGAAGAATTGAATATGGTTACCATACACATGATAACACCATTTTGGTCATTAAGGAAGCATAAAAATGATATACATGGAAATGGATGACATTAATTAAAGATAACAAAATGGTTATATAAATATGGTTGTGAATAAATATAACTTAATATAATTATCAAGGACATGGACTATGAAGAATAGGAGAATAGATTATTTTTGTATGTGTTAAGGTACATCTAGATTTAGAAGAGGTTTGAGATGGTTTGAATATGTTTATAAATGGATGAAGGAAAATATTTCTTTGATGTTTTTGAAATTAATGATTCTAGAAAATGGTTATTTCCCATATACAATGTTAACAATAACCTAATACCCAAGGGTAACCAGTTCTTAGCAGACTATGTTTAAAAAAAAGGGTAAATTACTGAACTATATTGAAATATATAAGGATACTATAAAATGTTGAAGTGACTAATAAGATAAAAATTGTATATATAATTGATAGGTAAATACTAAAGTGATACATATTATTACTCTAGGTTATCTAACTAATACTTAAATTCTAAAGATATATATAAGAGTAATCTAGATTCTTTAAGTGATATGTAAGATTCACTTAGTGTTAAGATGAATATGTCTATGAAAATGGTAAAGTACCTATATGTAAAGGTTATCAGGTTTATAAAAAAAGGTTACCAAGATGGAATATAAAATGTAAAAACATGGTATACATGTTTTACCAAAACCTTCATTATAACACGTAAGGGCACAAAAGATTATACATAATGGTACTCTTGAGAGATCACCGATACATAAATATTTTTTCCTTTTCTATTTAAGGTTAATATTCAACATTAATAAAATACAAAAGTGTTTTTTTCAAAGAATTCATTAACCATATAAAATTTTTGATATATAGCATCTATCATAAAATAAGATTGATAATATGAATAGTCATGGATGTGTGCCAGGCTCAAATAATTTGGAGAATCCAAAATATTTATAGTATCACATTATGATATTCAGAGGAAATAAAAATGATATATTTTGTGGATATTTTTAGAGAAGGTATTTGATTGAGAAACACACTATGAATAATGATATCACTTCATGGTCAGGATGAGGAAGTGGAATATCCCACCTTAGTAAGGAAGTAACACTCTGAATATGTTATTTATAGAATATCTAGAATATTATCTTGGAATATAAAATAAGGAATTTATGGTATGGATTTCAGAAAATTGACTCAGTTTAATTGTTTTATTATGACCACATTAAAACGTAGAGTAAAATTTGAATAATTCTAGAGGATTATAAGAATAATAATTTATTCATACCATTTAATAAAAGTATATATGAATAAATTAAATGATAAAAACTAATTGTAGCAGTTCAGGATAGGAGGAGAGTTTGAACATATTGATATATCTGATTCTGATAATAAGAATATAGGATACACTCAAGGGATTTTCATTGACATATTTGGTTTATTTTAGGAAGAAGTATCAAATTGTATAAAAGATACACTCATATATCTAACTATTGAAGAAGAAGAGAAGCTATATAATTCTAGTGTAAAATTATCTCCATTTAGGGGAAGAAATAATTCTTCCATGACTTTTTTGAATACAAATTATTGACACTCACATTAAGTTGTCATTCCTATGAGTCCTTAATGGGAATTGATATACAATGAATTTCGACTACAGTTGAGCATCAAATATGAAGTTATGTTGAATAGAGTTTCAATTATACATGTTGTTTATTAAGATACTCTCATTTATATAAAATAATTTTCCTTTAACAAAACAATGCGAGTAGGTAAATAATATGGAGTGTCCCTTACATCCATAGAGAGTCTTTCTAGAACCTTATAAGGGAAAAGATCCTTGGCATGGAGTAGGCATGACCTAAAAGATATATCCACCAAATATTATATGATAGTATATTTTGGTACATTAGTGTATCACCATGTGTATTCTCCACAGTTTATTCCTTAGCGATGAACCAATTAAAATCCTAATGTGTTCTTTTTCATTATTTTTTTCCATTCACATTTATTGTTTAATGTGATCGATAATGAGAGAAATATATATTCAACATGTTCCATCAAATGAGGGAACAATATTTGTATATCCCAAGGGAATATAATAATATAAATGTTTCAATTAGTGTGCACCATGATCGACCACCCCCACTTCTGAGGGTTTTATAGTCAGATTATTCCCAACAAATGATATTAAAGCATATAGGTTTTGACTTGGTGTTAAATCATTTTTTTTATTTTTTTCTCACATGGTTTAAATGACAAAGCCTCTATTTTTTAGTGGTGCTATATTTGATAGAGAGAAAAAAATAGATTCTTATTTTATTAAAATGATTATGGAAATTAGGTTATAGAGTATATATTTTCAAATATTGATTTGGATAATAAATGTAAAAAAACTTGTGATAGAAGATAGATAATATCTTTAATTAATACTTATCAATTGAGGTTTACATAAACACCTCTCATTCTGATACTTTATTCAAGATTTCAAATAATCTAGAAAATATTTATGGGAATATAGTGGATGGAAAGGTTGTGGATGTATCATATGATAAATGTAGTGAAACATTCTACATGTCAAATGGAAATATGAAAGAGGATAGAAAGAAGAGTCATAGGAAGAAAAACTATCAAAATAAGATGAATAATTATAATTCTATTAATAAATAATATTTTAACCATTTTTTTGGAAAATGATTACAAATATAAAAATTTAAAACCACTTCTAGATATTTATAGAAGTTTGTATTCCAATTATTGTATGGAAATTACTTATAATCTAACATCTATATAAAGTTCATGTAGTACCCAATATCTGATATAATCTCTATAAGAGTAGGTGGATTAACTAAATATCCTATATGGAGTGGACTTAAATTTCATAAAATATTTGGTCATAGATAATAGCGGACTGAGGAAATTTGAGGTGTCCTTGAATTAAAAAATAATGAAAATGGGTGAAAAATATAAAGAGACAAATGATTTACTTGAATAAATTACACTTCATATTTGAAAAAATAACCATGGAAAAAGAGATAGAAGTAGTAATTAACCCTCCTATAAATCAACTCAAATAGAGTATAAAATCTAAGATGTAATTTGTCTCAAGGTTAAATTATAAGAACAATTTGATCAAGGATATTTAATTAAAGGTGAAATCCTTAAAAGGAAAAGAGAAGGTATGAACTCCTACCATGGTAGTAAAAACAAGTTGAAATCATTTATGTTTAAATATGGAATTTAGAAGGAATGATATGAATATTTCCAAATATTTATGTAATGGTTCTAAAAGGAAAGTATTTATCAATTGGTACTATTGGGTAATAATGGGACAAAACATGGATTTGTTTCTATAATTAAAGGGGCTAAAATGTTGAATAAAATATGTTGCATCAATATCTTAATTGATAAATAGCTACACAATGTATGAATTTAATAGGAGATGTATATTTTGTTATAACCATTAAAATAAAGTGATAAATTATAGTGGAATAGGAATTAAAGGATTTTTAGAGAAATCCTATATTCCTATGGAAAATATGAGGATCTTTCATATGATATAGGAATCATGATAAAGGATGAATCCATAATGCATCGATGTTAAAAACATACAGTAGTGAGATTAGTCTCATAATGGATGTAAATTATAAGCTAATAAAGGAGAGGAACAAATCAAGCATCTGTAATTAAGTCTATATAAGTGGTATCACTCAAAGGAGAACCACTAAAAAGGATTGGAATAAATTTTTAAGAAAAGGGTTTCTTCAAAAAGACTAACAAAATTCATCAAATTGATTATGTCTAGGAAATACTGCTCTCCCCATGTGTTTACATATTGTTAACTATTTTTTGAATTGTTGAATATTTAAGGGGGATATATGATCCATGTAGAGTGATTATACTAAAATGAGATAATTTAAAAAAGTGGGTGTATTGTTATTATAGTTCTTTAATTGGTATCAAGACTAAAAAAATAAGATAGTATTATTGACCTATCTAACTCATTAATAAATATTATGAAATCACATTGGATTTACAAACTAAATCTATAATTGAAAGCTACAGTGAAAAGTTCAAATTATATAGATAATGATACAAAATTAAAGTGGTAATAAAGTCTTATTTAAAATATTTGGTGATATTAAACCTTGGTGTTCAAAAAATAATATTAGTCTATATCTCATGTGGTATCATTCCACTAATGAAGGAGGAGACAACTCAAAGGATGATGCAAAAACATTCTTGTAATTCAGGGTTATTTTCTCATCTACTGATAATGAGGTATCAACTAATTTTATTTCTGGGTAGCAAAAGCTATAGTAATGAAATTTTATAATTTATAAGTAGTTTCCCCATAACAAAAGTAATATAAAAAATTATATTTAGTAACTTAAGTCATTTAGGGTGATTATTTCATGGGCACTTGAAGGATATTTAGACTCATCCAAAAAAAAAGAGAAACATTATAAATAAAAGAAGGATTATTGATATCTAGTGGTATTACAATTTTATCATAACCATGTGGTTTTCGTTGGTGGAATATTTTCTATGAATAACACACTTGGTAATTTATTTTTTATTCATTTATATTCTTGAATAAGTGTGGTTTATATTTTAGGAATAATTTTTTAGGTAATTAAAATCTTATATTTCACGTGTTTGTGGAAACAAGTGAGTGAAATGAAAATAATTGATGTTATTAAATTAGAACATCATTTCCTTCTTTAATTTCTCTCTCATTTAGATTATATAAATTTTTAATGACTCATCATCAAGTATTAAATTTACTCAATGAAAATATTTGTGTAAAATTTAGTAGGAGAGTGGAAGTGGTAAAGAGTTTAAAAATTGAAAAATATTGATTTTTTGTTCATAAAGAAGTATCGTGGTCGAAGTAAAAAATCCAAAGTTTTACTAATGTTAAATAGTTACAATGGTTCAATAAATATTTTTAAGAGATCCAAATTGTTTGAAGGTGGGGAATATATCTAAAAGGTCAAGAGATGGAGGTAATTGTTTAATAAATATAAAAGAACCCACTATCAAGTGTATTGTAAAAAGGTTGCAATTATATGAGGGGTTTAAATATCTAACTTTGTTTTTAGAAGTTTAAGAGAATTGGAATGTCCTCATTTTTCTCTAGTATAAATTTTCAGAAATATGTAGAATGTATTTTATAGATTGGGAGGTATAGCTAATAGGATACCCCTATGAAAGTTTTTGGGAAATTGGGAGATGATGTAAATAAAAACATAAATAAGAAAACCATTCCAATTTTTTATAAAAGAGGAAGAATGGAATGCACAATAAATCTATAAAAGCTTTTTAATAAATGGAATTATATGATAGTGATAGGTTTTTGGTTAAATTGGAGAAAAAATATAAAGGGGAGAATTTCGGAACAAAAGGTAGTGAATAAGATTTGTTGCTAATTACTAAGGGATATGTTGTCGATTGATGAAAGTGATAGAAGGCTATGAAATACTTGAAAATACATTGTTAGATGAAAAAATAATTGAAGATGGTTACCTTACTAATGAGTTAACATACACATAGGAACCACATTCAGTGTTTTTTAGGAATCATAACAATGACGTACATGGCATTGGAGCATAATAATTGAAGGCACAAACATAAGAACCCAAAATTATTTACTTTGTAAAACTGATGTTATGCTTGATAAATTTCATTGTGTACTAAACCTAACAAAAAAAACATATTAAGATAAAATTATTAATAAATATAAAATAAATACTAATATGGTATACCATTAAATATTTAGAAGGTAAACAATTAATATGAGTTAATATTGTAAAAGTTTATTTTCAATAAAATATATTTTATATGTATTATAAATTTTATTTTAAAAGATAAATTATAAAATTTCAGAGTTTATTTTTTATAAAATAAATTTTTTATTTTAATTCCTCATATCAAAGTTTACTTATTATTTTTTGTATGTTTTTTATTAAAAGATTGATTTTTAGTAAAAAAATGTGTTTTTTTTTTTAAATTATAATTTCTTTGATGATATCATTATTTAAGATTGACCTAGAATATTAAAAATACATTTAAGTAATAAAATATTTATTTATAAAATAAAATTATTCATTTTAATATATTTTTTGAGCTTATAATCCCAGTTCAAGTATTTTTTAGACTAAGTTATAATGCAACTTTCATGAAAAATAGTTTTGTCCATTTACTATAATTAAGTGTTAAGTTGGTGAAATTAGTATTTTAATTACCTTGAAAGCCTACTACATTCCAAATTTTTAAAATAAATTAATTTATTTCATTAAAATCAGTATTTAATATAATTATATATTATATATAAATTTGAAGGTTAATTTTTTTTCTAATAACTATTTTTATGTGATTAAGTGTATTTATTTTAAAATTAACATTTCAAAACATTAGAAATTTTTTTTGTTAATAATATTTTAAAATTTAAAATCAAAATATTCAAATTAGTTAAAATTATCATATCTTAATTTTTTTCATCAATGTTAATTACTAAGGTTAAAAATTAATTACCAAGGTAAAAGATAAATTGGGTAAAAGGTTAAATGTAAAAAAAATCATTGAATCACTCTTAACATATCTCAAAATTAATGTATGCGAGGTTTTTCAATTTTATCTTTTCCCACACCCCTTCTTTGTTCACATTTGATCCATTGAACATTGAATAGTGTCATGACATTATTAAAAAATGATGCATGATTCCAAAAGTTCCCATTTATTCTCTTATAAAAGAATAACAATTACACCCATTAAAGTCAATATTATCCTTATAATTAATTCGTGAAACTATTAAATTTTCCTCCTCCTAGAACTCTCTCTAACCTACATAATCTTCTGTCCAGCTTATGTTTTCTTAAGGCCTTCCCTTCCCAAGACTTTTCTTTGAGAAAACTCAATCTTAGAATATGAGTATTGCATTCTCTTGGTATTTTATTTTATTATACTTCTTACTAAAATAATTTCTAACCTTGTTAATACAATTAAATCAGTATCATTATTACAATAAAATTTCATTATATTAATTATATATAAAATAATCATTCATTTTTATCCACTAAGAAAATAAAATAACATCGATTGTGGAAAAGTGCGGACTACCGCCACCATGATGTGATACTGTTTTTTCCTATACCCATATCTCAAGGATGGTACCAATAATGGATTTAATGAATATAAATGTTTCTTGTATAATAAAATAAAATTATTAAATGATCATTTTTCATATTACATAACTCCACCTATTCATTAAGAAATGGTATCATTCATTGTGTGTGCTTGCAGAATACAACCTCTACAAACAATGAATTTCATTTTTCATAAACACCAATATTGTATAGTTATAATAATAAATTTAATGAATATATATGATACTTATAAAATGTTCAATATTTTTTAAAGGTTATATTAACATTATATAACAATTTTCTCATACTCGTTAAATTATTATATAACACACTCTTTTTAGGTTGTTTTTACCACCTAAACGAGTGGTGTTGTAATTTTTATGTCGTAGATTATTAAGGAATATTATATTATAGTAAAAACATGTAATAATAATTTATTCAATATGTATACATTATTTTAGAGTCATAATATCAATATATAACGTTGTTATTAATATATCATCCTTTATTCACTAAACCCACCAAAATGAACTTGTCTTTGATTTCAATTTAAAATAACCTTCCCAAAAAACATAATAAATAAAACTATAAATTTATAAATTATTTTAATAAATCACTTACATAACCAAGTATGTTATATTAAGGTTTAAATTTTGATAATGACGAAGAATAACATCTCCATTACAAAACCAGTTGAAAATGATATAGATTTCTAGCACCCGATTTTGAAAATAGATTATAACTAGAAAATAAACATTTATTGAATATTTATGAAGTAATTTTATAAAATATTATATAAATTAATAATATTTTGAAATAGGTTATTAATATATTTATTTTTATGATATAGGATGTTAGATTTCATTCGACTTAGCAGCTGTAAAGATAAGGGGTTTTTAGAAATAAAATCCTTACATTTGGTCAAAATCACTTCTCTTTGTCTAATTTTTTTATTATGATAGTGTATAAACTAGAATAGTGTTATATTGTATTTAAACCTACATTTTATGGGTAAAAAATGTTTTACACCAAAGTGTACTTCCTTTATGACATTATTTTTTTGTTTAAAATGAATTTTTAGATAATAATTCTCATATATTATAATGGATTCATCTCTCTATATCCACATTTTTACTTTTAACGAAGTTATGATTTCCCAAGTGGAAACTTAAATTGTTTTTATATTCAATGATCCTTATATTTACCTTTATTTTAAATATTTCTGATTCCATTTTATCGATGTGTGTTTTCAATAAATTTGTTTTCAAATATTTCATTGGATTTTCTATTCAATAGTCATATATTCTCCCCTCCTACAATGCATTTTGACATATGATTTATTTCAATTAAAGGTATAATTATTTGAACTTTTTCTCAATGAAATGTTTGAATTTGTTTCCTATTTATTAAGGAGATGTTTTTGGGAATGAGTCTCAAAAATAATATCTTTTTTAATTTGATATTATGAAACTTTTTTTAAGAACAATACTCTTAATGATTTCTATTTCATTTTTAAGGAATTATTATCTAATAAAGAAATGGTTCATAAATCACCTATTATATTCTCTTTTTGGGTGATCTTGGTTTTGTTATGAAATTAATATGTTTCTTATGTGTTATTATTTATAAAATTTATGAATCCCATTTTTCATACCATGGGTTATTTATGATAAGATGATTGAATTTGTTTTAAGTGGCAGTCATATATATGGATGATGATGAGTGAGGTCTTATATCACCCTCCAAGGAATTTTTTATGGTTTAAATCTCATGAGATAATGATTTTTGGACATAATTTTATTTTCTCACAAAAAAAAAGTATGTTTATACTTGAATTTATTCACAAAATTAAACGGATTTTTTCACAGTGTTTTCCTATGCTTATATTTTGACCACTACTTCTATAAAATATTCCTTATTTTCAAACTATTCCAAATATTTATGATATTTTATGTTCTAATTATATTATTATTTCTTATGTATTAATATAATGTTCATTATATGTTCATAATCTATTATTATATGACCTTTATTTGGTCTTATGTTCCTATGTCATGATCCTTAATGACCAATCCAGTTTTTTTATCACTTATGATCTCATGAAATTTTTATCTGATATTACTATATTATTCATATTTTCCCTCATATTTTATATCTAACCACTATGAATTGTTGATATGTTTCCTTTACTAAAAATTGGATATCACCCAATATTATGTGATCATCCCTCAAGTTATAATAACGATAATGTCATATGAGGTGTCTAGAAGAGGGTTCAGAGGAGAATGGTTACGAAGATATTTTTATAAGTTTTGTGAAATAAGATGATTATGTTGTTAGTATAAAATACACTAAACCTTTAGGTCCTTGGTTTATGTGACTGTTTATGGAATTTATTAATTAAACCATGAAATCAGTATATATTTTTTATGATTATTATGGGTTTTCATAGTTGGAATCAAAGGGAAGGTTTAGTTATTTTGCGTGTTAGTTTAGAGAAATTTAGCGAGAACTCTAAGAATCAATCTATATATTCTATAAAGTATTTATATTTCATTAAAGTATAAATTATGTGGTTTTAATAGAAACACATCCTTATCTGGATACTTAAAAGTGGATGAAGATACAAAATAAATTCACTCAGGGGTAGTCACCTTGAAAAGGGTTGGTTGAGAATTGACATGATTATCTCCCTAATTCATGATGAGTGGGCCTAATACTATTCACCACTAAAGATAATATTAGGGGATATTATTAGATTAATTAATATTTTCTTTATGAACCATCATGAAGGATTTGAATAGTTGATTACCACAGATTACCTAGGTTAAGACTAAGGTGTCATAGATTGAAAATAAGCTGTCAAGATTTAAACGTCCTAAAAATTATTTTCATGATTATATGATTTACTATTATGATTATTTATACTAATACTATTACTTTTAGTTTAGTCAATGTATGGATCATAAATGTACCATCCTAATGCTAAATGTGATGGACAATACAATGATTTTTCTCATGATAAACTGAATGAGATAAGAGCCAGATGAAAAAGATTATCATTATTACTAATCATATATCATGGTATATGATTAAAAAAATAAACATTGGAAAGTTTTAGCAACACATAAAATAAGATGAAAATTTAATTTTATGTAATATCTTGTGGCAATGACCATAGAGTAAAGAATGCTCATTTTTCTGAATGCCAAGATGTAGGAAGAAACACCCAGGAGAATTTATCAAAGGAATACTCCACTACAAAGTTGGGGATATCATGTTAATATTTGTACGAATTTTCCCTATAAAAATATTATTATTATTATATTAGTGTAATTTTATATGATTTTGAGAATTTATATCTCTCTTTATATATATTTATTATAAATTTATAGAATAAGGAATTCATATTTGATATTCTGAATAAACCAATGATTGTTAATTAGTAGAGGATAAATATAAACTTCAAATGAAAATTACATCCTTTTAATGGGTCTTGATAACTATTAAATGTTTGTATTTATCTTATATAGTTAGGTAGAAACTCAATATTGAAGATATTATTATTTTATGGAAGTTTTTTGATGTCTTCCTAGAAGAGTTCCTATTCTTCCCTAGAATCGTGTGGTTAAGTTTTCAATAGAACTCATACCCAGTTCATCAACTATTTCAAAGAATCATTATATAATATCATAAATTTAATTGAAATAATTATATAAGCAACTAAAATAGAATTTGGATAAGGTATTTTTACACCCAATTGCTTCGGCATGGGGTGAACCTGTGCTTTTTTACGAAGATGGATGGATAAATGAACCTATGTTTTGAATATCATAAACTTAACAGGATCATGATGAAGAAAAAATATCTTATGACTCATATTTATGTTATTCTTAATCAACTATGTGGAGATCAATATTTCTCAATGATTCACCTTTGATTTGGATATCATCAATTGAGGGAAAGAAGAGAAGATATAACCATGAAAGATTTCTACACAAGGTATAGAAACTATGAATTTATAGTGATTCCATTTGGTCTTAAAAGTTTTCCAAATATATTTATGGATTTTATGGATAGATTCTTTAAATAGTACCTTGAATTTTTTTGATAGTCTTTATTGATAAAATTATCATTTATTTCTATGTGTAAGGAATAACATGAATAGAATTTGATAATTAATCTAAGGAAATTTAGAATGGTAAAATTACATGCCAAGTTCAGAAAGTATGAATTTTGGTAATATAGATTATCGTTATTAAGTCATATTATCAATAACTATTGTATATTTTTTAACACATTAAAGACAGATGCAATTGAATAATGTTTGAGACCAACCTCTATAACTTAGATCCTATGTTTTCTTTTGTTTTCCAGATACTATCTGATTTTTCTAGGAAACTTCTCAAGATTATCCAAGACACTAACCAAGTTTACCTATAAGGGATTGAAGTTAATTGAGATAAGGTAATATGGGGAAAGCTTCATGGATATTAAGAATAGATTGTTCACTGCAGCTGTGCTTTCAATAAACTATCTTGGAGAAGGGTTTGTGATATATAGTTATTCTTCCTTAGAAGATTTAGGATTTGTTATCATGAAGAAAGATAAGTTAATTGCATATGTATCATGAAAAGTAGAGACTCAAGAGTAGAACTAACCAACTCCTGATATAGAGATAGTGGTTATACTCTTTACATTAAAGGTTTGGCATAATCATATTTATGGCGAGAAGTGTGATATTTATACTAACTATAAGATCCTAAAGTATATATTCACACAAAAAGAGTATAACATGAACCAACTGAGATAGTTAAAACTAATAAAGGACTATAACTCCCCTATATATTACATCCTTGGGAAGAAAAAAATAGTGGTTAATTCATTAACTTGGAAATATATTTCAATCTTATCTAGGATGAGGATTGAAAAACATTAAATAATCATGGATTTATAATTGATGAATCATGAAATCATAAGGGAAATAGAAAACCCTAAATTTTCCAAATCATTTCTCAACTATCCATTCATGAGAATATAAATGAGTCCTAGCAAGATCATGTACAATTAAAAAAAAGATTGTGATTATTTCATATTTTCATATTGATAAATATGGAGTTTTAAGGTTTGGAACATAGATACGTGTCCTATAAAAAACATAATCTAAGAAGCAACTTTTGGATAAATCTTATAACTCGTCCTTGTCTATTTATTCAGGTACCATGAATATGTATTGATATCTAAAGTAAATATTATGGTGGGATAACAAGAAGCGGTAAATCGTGGAATACACATCTCGATGCTTGGTATGAAAAAAATTAAGGTTGAATTAAAAAATCTAATGGTATATTTCAACCATTACCCATACAACTATAAAAATGCGTAAACAATTACATGGATTTTTTATGATACTCCTCAAAACATACAAGGGATATGATTTTATTTGGGTTATAGTTGATCACCTTAAAAATTTATTGAATTATATTTCCATCGAATAATATATATATCTTGACCAACTATCCTTGATATACATAAGACAAGTGGAATGAGTGCATGGTGTTAAAATTTCCATTGCATCAGATTGAGATAAAAGGTTTACCTAAAAATTATGGAGAAGTATTTATAAATATCTGTAGAATTAGTTGAGTTCCATAAATACTAATCGCACTTATACATATGGTCCGACTAATAGGATTATCCAAACCTTGGAGGATATGATAAGATATTGTTCAATGGAATTCCAATGATTTTAGTATCAACACCTTTCATTGATAGAGTTATTATAAATAATAGTTTCCATTTGATCATTAAAATGGAACAACATAACGATATTTATGGGAAGAGATATATGACTCCAACATGTTAGGATGAAGTTAGAGAGAGGAAACTGGTAGGTCCTGACCTTGTCCAAGAAATGATGAATATGGTTCAAACCATTACGCAATATATTAAAGTAGCAAAAATTTGATAGAATATCTATGAAGATAATCATCAATGAGATCTATAGTTTGAAGTTAGAGATAATTTATTCCTTTGGATATCCCCATGCAAGAGGGTTATGAAATTTGGGAGGAAAGGGAAGTTGAGACCAAGGTTCATCGGTCCTATCAAGATGCTTGATCATGTCGGGGTAATATCTTATCTCTTGGAACTAATTCCTAGCTTCTCCCAAGTGCACGATGTATTCCATGTATCAATTTTGAGGAAGTAAATACCAGAACCATCACATGTAATATATTCAGGAGCTTTGCAACTGAAACATGATCTATCATATGAGGAAAAACTAGAGGAAATTTTGGATTGAGAGATAGGGTATTCTGGAATAAGACCACTCATATAGTTAATGTTCGGTGGAGGAATCATAAGTTTTATGAATCTATGTGGAAACTTGAGGATGTGATGAGATATAAGTTCTCTTTTTATTCCTCAGTGCAATAACATTTCAAGGATAAAATTATTTTAAGGGGGTAGAATATAACAACAAAAAATTATGGAATTTTTAATACTGATGTTATGTTCAATAACTTATATTAAACACTACACCTAATAACATCAAACCATAATGAATTAATATAAAATTATTAATAAAGTAAGGAATTGACATTAATAATTACACATTCTAGTGTTTTTGAACTAGAATTAATTTATTAAAATTTCGGAGGACCATTTTTGTAATGTCCCATAAATTCTATAGAATTTATTTCTTTTTCAATTGGGATTATTTTTAGACCAGGAGCTCATAAGACACATGATTCTGAGGTTCGGTGAGTCTGGAATGGAATTTTGAACTTTTTATAGTTCACTTAAATAAAATTTTGAGTAGGCTTTTCTAACATTTAAACTGTTGCTCAGATAAAAAATCTGAGAGCACTGTTGGACACAGAACATTGGGATTCATCTAGAAAGGACGTAACTTCGACTAACAGGGGTTGATCAAAAAATTTAGATTCCATACTTTTTGGATAAAAAGTAAAATAACATAAAAAGTTATTTTATTCATTTTCTAAACCATTGAATAGTGACACTGTGGCACTACAGTGCATTGACAAGGTGACTATGGGTCACATTAAATTAATTCCTTTAATGTATTTTAATACGCAGTGTAATAACCCATTAAATATAGTGTAACATATATGCTATTTCATAAATGAAATAGCATAATGACATAATGACGCTAATTAACCGAAATATTATGATATGTATTTATTTTAATCGTTTAATTCATTGGAGAAATGGGGAACAATATGTGGAACTATTATGAAGAATATATGATGAAAAATCTCTCCAACAACAAATTAAGAACACCGTCTAATCACCAGCAACATCGATGCACCCTGAAGAACGGGACCAGAGAGCAACGAACGCCAATAGAATCCTCATGAATAGATCACCCCAATGACGAACCTCCTCCTGGTAGGGGTCTCTTTGATTCGAATTCCTTTTCCTGTTATTTAATCAGAAAGAATGAATGTGGATCAACCCATGAACAATTTAATCCGGGGATCTCTTGTTCTTAAGGGAGGGTGCCTTTTATTGGGTTTTTTTGTATCGGGATTAAATTTATATATTTTTGATAGAACTTTAATCCTAAAACTCCCCTTAATTTAAAAACTAATACAGAGGGAACAAGCTAACATGAACAAGGCTTAATCCCCTCCTACTTGTGTGTTATTCATGGCCAAGCCTCCAAGTTGATGGAGAAGAGATTTCAAGGCCTTAGAAGGGAAGGATGCACCGCATGGAAACCGGAGGCCTAGATGACGTGAAGAACAGACCATCGAAGTGGACCCGGTGGTCTGTGAAAGAACCCACAGAAACTGGCAATGGTCAGCTGGGGCCCCTGGAGGTGGTCGCGGGTAGGTGGAGGTGTGCACTGAAGGAGGTTCTGCGGTCGGCTTGGGCTGCAGCGGTGCGATAGAATCCACTAGTAGCATGCTAGAGGATGATAGAGGGACACAACCATCCGACCATGTCGGTGGAGTGGCCCGTGCAGTGCGGGCTACGGCTCCCATTGGAATGTGGTCCAATGTAACACCCCAAGATTTCATAGTAGGTTATTTTTCTTCAAAGTAATTCAATAACATGCACTACACGTAACACCGAGTTCAAGCGCACAATGACTAACCAAACTAACTGGTCAAAAGTAGTTATGAATAGTATTAACTGAATTTTTAACTTTATATAATTCTTATAATTTTAGAGTCCATATTTTGAGTTTCTTAGACATAATTTAAGAATAAATTCATTTTTTTTCTAGAAAAAAGAAGTATTTTTCAAAAAATTCAATTTTACAATCTTTTAATGGAAAACCTTTTTTTAAATACAATATTTGAAACTTTTATATATTAAATTTGAAAAAATAAACTTATTTTTTAGAATTAGGACATAATAATTTAGTTTTAATAAATTTTTGGTGTTTTTCTAAAAACGTTCATATTTAGGTGAATAGTGAAAAGTACTATATTTTAACTGAAAACATCATTTTTAATAAAAATAATTTATAGTGTTAAATTATACATTTTAATAGGTTGTAAGTATAGATAGATTATATTTTTACCATTTAATCCCATTTTATTCACTGGAAATAATTTCACTTTGAAATTGAACATAAACAAGTATCAATCTTTTGTTAGTTATTATTTCTTAAAAACACGATTTTTTGGTTTTGACAATAGGAATTAATTTTAAATAAATAAATGAAACTTATATGTTTGTAATTTGGTAAAATTGGCTTAATTTTGTAATTTGGAATAACAAAATTAGCTTAGGGTGAAATTTTGGTATTTTTCTAAAAAATTTCAATTTTTTTTGAATAGTGAAAAACACTGAGTTATTGGTTAAAACCGAATTTTTATTTAAATAATTATTTATTTTATTTAAATTTATTTTAGGTTAAAATAGATTCATAATAACTAAATATGTTCAATATAATTTATTGGAGACATTTTTTAATAAGTTTAGATATATAAAAATTTTAATGAACTTTTTGCCATCTTTTACCCACCTCCGAGGAGCATTTGCAAATTTGCATGAAACTTAATTTTACCACTTCTGTGAGTTGAATTAAAAAAATCTAATAGACATGGTTAATATCGGTAAGTAAAATGTGGTTCAATAAGATGAAAATAATTTTTGGTGAAGAGTAACTTTTTACTTTTATTTACCATGGTTAAAAGTAAATAGGGTAATTAAGGGTAAAAAGATCTTATTATTACCCTAAAACATGTACCAATTCTATTTTATAAGTATAATTAGACCAAAAACAACCTTAGGAATAAAATATGAACCTCTTTTGTCCACTTGGATTAGATTAGGATATATATTATTATTATTTTTAAAGAAGAGTTAAAAGAGTTAAATTCAATGTTTAATAACTAAACCATTTTTAATATAGGGTTACACACAATACAAATTCCACTATAAAAATAAATTAGAAATCTGAAAATATTTCCTACTTAATTTTATTTTACTTATAATTTTTAGACATTAAATAATTAACTTTTTTTATGACACAATGATGATGAAGTAATTACAGTATTAATGAAAGATTAAAATAATTGATATTATCAAAACCACTATAAATGTTATTTGAGACTTTTGATGAATTAAAATAATTTTATAGGTTAAAATAACATTTTAGGGGTGATATAATTAATTTTTTTTGAAGTAATCATGCTGTTAAGATTTTTACAAAAAAAACAAATACCCAATAATGCCAAAATTGATATAAAATAGTTTTTAAAACAAATACAATATTATTGGTTGATATAATATTCCTAAAATTATAAGGATCGTAAAAAAGGCTTAAATAATATTATATACGTCATTAGAGAACCACTTGAGGTTCTATTGGATGTTTAGAGTAAGTTTATTAACCATATAGTGTAAGAATACAGGAAGACACGGTAAAAGTTAAACTATTTAACTAAGAGTTAAATCTAAAAGATATGGTTAAAATGGTAACCTAACTTGTATAAAACCTATTGGTTGAGAGGTTTTATACCCACACCCATCTTATCCTTTAAATAATTTATTTTGGAGCCATTAGAAACCGAAAATATTTTATTATAAAATAATATTTCAAACTTTTCCTGAAGTGACCCTCACCTCACTTATAAAAGGGAACTTCTCCTTCTCTTAATTTCACACCTCCAAAGCCATTTAGATCAGACAAAAACTACCCAAATATCATCCCAACTTTCCTAACTTCATCCGAGATGCCTTAATTTCTTCATAAATCCAACATAAAGATCTTTTTTTATCAAATCAAAAGGATGGACCCAGAAAAGAGGTAAATATTTCATCACATCTTTCATGTTCTTTTATTCTTCCACTTACTATTTATTTGTTGTTTCCATTATAAAATAATAAATCCAGTATCTTATATATACTGTGATGTTATTATAGAAATGGTACAACCATATTAATTATTCTATCCATCCTATAAATGACAATGTCACCATACGTGCGTACGTACAGATTACGGTCTCCACCTCGTGGTGTAGTTTATTATTCAAACACATCATTATTGGGATGGGTATAATAACATGTATAACTGATGTAAATAATAAATATAACATGTTAATTATTCTATATGTATGATATAATATCCAATTACATAGGATTTCTCTATCAATATAATGATATTGTTGCTCGTGCGTACGTAAGGATTACAGTCTCCACGATGTGATGAGATTCATTTCCACGTTCACCATTCAACAATGATTATAAAATATATATCATTAATAAGAATTTAATATATGAAATAATAATTATACTAGATATATATATATGTACTTACATATATCTTATTCAATTAGTTCCATTCAATACAATATGAAAACGGAAACAACGTTTATGCGTACGTACGGACTACCATCTCCATAAACAGTGTTTTCCATTTCATATAGAAGTCTATTATACATATTTATATTCTAAATATATATGATATATAGATAATGTTTTATATTCTGGAGGTATTTAAATCTTTATCTAAGTGATACAATCAAGAGTTACAAGTTAATACAAGTATGATAAAGAAAGCGATTATTACCCGAAATGTTAATTTAACATGGAAATTATTATTAAATGGGTAGTATAATGTAAAAAATGAATCATGTATGATATCATAAATATTAATATGGTTCTGGTATAATTTAATAACATACTATGGTCTTCATACAAGAGGACTAATGCACCCTAGACTAAAGGAAAGTGCAAGGTAAGGGTTAATTTCATAATATCTTTATTATTAGAGGTTGTTTTTACATAAGAATCTATTGGGACATATTTGTTATCCATGTCCATGTTTCATAAAATAGTTTTAAAAGGGATTATATTTATGGTAATTTTCACTAAAACATCAATTTAAAAGGTTTAAATATTTATTCTTCTAAACCATTCTCATTAATGTCCATGTTTTCAAAATGGTTTTAAGGATTTATTTAAATGGACATGAATGTTTTAAAATGTTAATTCCTTTCAAAAGATTCAAAGTGTTATGGGAAACTTTGATTCAAAAATTTATTTGAATTCCTTCCTTTCTAAATTTTGTGACTTTTAAATGTTTTCATTAAAAATGTATATTTCTCTCAAGGTGTATTACAAATCATTTTCATCTATGTCAAAATTCTTTAATGTATTTTAAACTTGTTTGAAGTTGATTTATTACGATACAAATATTCCATATTTTATTGAAGATTTTGTGATATGTTTGAATATGGATGTGTTATTTTTATACCATTCATGGTTTATGGGTAAAGTATTGACTTTTCATATGCCATTTTTCATACGAATTTTTATGTTATGTTTAAACCTTTGCATATGAGGAATGCATTGGACTTAGTAAGTGACTGGTGGAGCCCGCTATAGTTCCTCGATCCATCGGTAGGTCTAATTTGACAAACTAGTTATAATAATCATTTTAATGAATTTCATTTATCATAAACACCAATATTGTATAGTTTTAATAATAATTTTAATGAATATATATGATAATTATAAAAGTTTCAATATTTTTTAAACGTTATATTAACATTATATAATAATTTTATCATACTTGTTAAATTATTATATAACACACTCTTGTTTAGGTTGTTTTTACCACCTAAACGAGTGGTTTTGTAATTTTTATGTCTTAGATGATTAAGGAATATTATATTATAGTAAAAACATGTAATAATAATTTATTCAATATGTATCCATTATTTTAGAGTCATAATATCAATATATAATGTTGTTATTAATATATCATCCTTTATTCAAAAAACCAACAAAAATGAGATTGTTTTTTATTTCAATTTAAAATAAACTTCCCCAAAAACATAATAAATGATACTATAAATTTATAATTTATTTTAATAAATCACTTAGATAACCTAGTATGATTAATTAAGGATTAAATTTGGGATAATGACGAATAATAACATCTCCATTACAAAACTAGTTCAAAATGATATAGATTTCTGACACCCAATTTTGAAAATAGATTATAACTAACTAATAAACATTTATTGAACATTTATAAAGGAATTTTATAATATATTATATAAATGAATAACCTTTTGAAATAGGTTATTAAGATATTTATTTTTATGATATAGGAGGTTAGATTTCATTCGACTTAGCAGCTGTAAATGTAGGGGGTTTTTACAAATAAAATCCTACCATTATGTCAAACCCACTTCTCTTTGTCTAAATAATTTTCAAGTATGATAGTATATAAACTATAATATTGTTATGTTTTATTTAAACCTACCATTTATGGGTAAAAAATGTTTTATGCGAAAGTGTACTTCCTTTATGAAGTTATTTTTTTTGTTGAAAATGATTTTTTAGAGAACAATTCTCATATATTTTAATAGATTCATCACTATATATCCAATTTTTTTTTTACTTTTAACAAAGTTATGATTTACCTAGTGGAAAATTAAGTTGTTTTTATATTCAATTATCCTTATATTTATCTTTATTTTAAAAAAATTTGATTCCATTTTATCGATGTGTGTTTTCAATAATTTTTTTTTTCAAATATTTCATTGTATTTTCCATTCAATAGTCATATATTCTCCGCTCCTACAAATTTTTACATATGATTTATTTATATTAAAGGTATAATTATTTAAATTATTTTTCAATGAAATGTTTTAATATGTTGCATATTTATTAATTTTTTTTTTTAAAATGAGTCTAAAAAATAATAGCTTTTTTAATTTGATACTAAGAAACTTTTTTTTATGAAAAATACTTTTTATGATTTCTATTCTATTTTCAAGGAATTATTATCTAAAAAATAAATGGTTCATAAATCACCTGTTATATTCTATTTTTGGGTGATCATGTTTTTTGTATGAAATTAATATGTTTTTATGTGTTATTATTTATAAAATTTATGAATCCCATTTTTATTCCCATGGGTTATTTATGATAAGATGAATGATTTTATTTTAAGTGGAATTCATATATATGTATGATGATGAGTGAGGTCCTATATCACCCTCTAATGAATTTTTTATTGTTTAAATCTCGTGAGATAATGATGTGTGGACATACTTGTATTTTCTCACAAAACAAAAGTATGTTCATACTTGGATTTATTCACAAAATTAAATGGATTTGTTCATAGTGTTTTCCTATGATTATATTTGGACCACTACTTCTATAAAACATTCCTTATTTTCAAACTATACCAAATATTTATGGTATTTTGTGTTATAATGATATTATTATTTCTTATGTATTGATGTCATGTTCATTATATGTTTACAATCTATGATTTTATGACCATTATTTAGTCTTATGTTCCAATGTCATGATCCTTAATGACTAATCAAGTTTTTTATCACTTATGATCTCATGAATTTTTTATCTGATATTACTCTCTTATTTATATTTTCCATTATATTTTATATCTAACCATTATTAATATTTGATATGTCTCCCTTACTGAAAATTGGAGCTCACCCATTATTATGTTTTCATCCCCCATGTTATAATGATGATAATGTCATATGAGATGTCTAGAAGACGGTTTAGAGGAGAATGGTTACGAAGAAATTTTTATACGTTTTTTGAAATAAGATGTTTATTTAGTTAGTATAAAATACTCTAAACCTTTAGGTCCTTAGTTTATGTGACTTTTTATGGAATGTATTAATTAAACCATGAAATTAGTATATTAGTTTTTTATGATTATTTTGGGTATTCATAGTTGGTATCAAAGGGAATGTTTAGTTATTTTGGGTGTTAGTTTAGAGAAATTTAGTGGAACTATAGAAATCAATCTATATATTGGATTACAAATTACTATTTCATTAAAGTATAAATTATGTGGTTTTCCGAAAATTACATCCCTCTCTGGATACTTAAAAGTGGATGAATATACAAAAAAAATTCACCTAGGGGTAGTCACCTTGAAAAGGGTTGGTTGAGAATTGACATGATTATCTCCCTGATGCATGATGAGTGGGCGTAATACTATGAACCACTCTAGATAATATTAGGGGAAATGATTAGATTAATTCATATTTTCTTTATGAACCATAATAAAGGATTTGAATAGTTGATAACCACAGATTACCTAGGATAAGACTAAGGTGTCATAGATTGAAATGATGTTTTCAAGATTTATACATCCTAACAATTATTTTCATGAATATATGATTTACTATTATGATTATTTATACTCATACTATTACTTTCAGATTAATCAATGTATGGAACATAAATTTACCATGATAATGATAAATGTGATGTACAATACAATGATTTTTCTCTTGATATACTAAATGAGATAGGAGCCCGACAAAAAATGATTATGATTATTTCTAATCAGCTATCACGGTATATGATTAAAAAAATAAACATAAGAAGGTTTTTTCAACACCTAAAATAAGATGAAAATTTAATTTTATGTAATATCGCGTGGAAATGATCATAGAGGAAAGAATGTTCATTTTTCATAATGCCAATATGTGGGAAGAAGAACCCAGGAGAATGTATCAAAGGAATCCTCCCCGAAAAAGTTGGGGAAATAATGTTAATATTTGTAAGAATGTGCCCTATAAAAATATTATTTTTATTATGTTAGTGTAATTTTATATGTTTTTTATAATTTATATCTCTCTTTAAATAGATTTATTAAAAATTTCTAAAATAAGGAATTCATATTTGATATTTTGAATTAACCAATGATTATTTATTAGTGGAAGATAAATATGAAATTGAAATGAAAATTACATCCGTTTCAGGGGTCTTGATAACTATTAAATGTTTGTATTTTTCTTATATGGTTAGGTATAAACTCAACATTGAAGATATTATTATTTTATGGGAGTTTGTTGATGTCTTTCTGGAGGAGTTTCCTAGTGTTCCTTAGAATCATGTGGTTATGTTTTCAATTGAACTCATACCCAGTTCATCAATTATTTCAAAGAAACCTTTTATAATATCCCTAATTTAATTGAAATAATTATATAAGAAACTGAAAGAGATTTTGGATAAGGAATTTATACACCCAAGTGCTTCATCTTGGGGTGAAACCATGCTTTTTTATGAAGATATATGAATCAATGAACCCCTGTATTGAATATCAGAAACTTAACAGGGTCACGATCAAGAAAAAATATCATATGCCCCATATTTATGTTATACTTAATCAACTATGGGGAGATCAATATTTCTCAATGATTGAACTTCGATATGGATATCATCAATTGAGGGAAATAAGAGAAGATATAACCAGGATATATTTCCACACAAAGTATAGAAACTATGAATTTATTTTGATTCCATTTGGTCTTAAAAGTTATCTAAATATATTTATGGATTTGATGGATAGATTCTTTATATATTACCTTGAAGTTTTTTTTTCAGTCTTTATTGATGAAATTATCATATATTCTATGAGTAAGGAATAACATGAATAGAATTTGGTAATTTTTATAAGGAAATTTAAAATGGTGAAATTACATTCCAAGTTTAGAAAGTATGAATTTTGGTAATATAGAGTATCCTTATTAAGTCATATTATCTATAAAAAGTGTATATTTGTTAACACATTAATGAAATATGTAATTGAATTATGGTTGAGACCAAACTCTATGACTTAGATCCTAAGTTTTATTTTGTTTTCTAGATAATATCTAAATTATCTAAGAAACTTCTCATGATTATCCAATACACTAACCAAGTTGACCTGGAAGGGATTGAAGTTCCTCGGGATAATGTAATGTGAGGAAAGATTCATGGATATTAAGAGTAGATTGCTCACTGCACCTGTGCTTCCAGTACCCTACCTTAGAGAAGGGTTTGTGATATATAGTAACTCTTAGGATTTAGTATTTTTTATCATGAAGAAGGAGAAGTTAATTTCTTATGCATCATGACAATTAAATGCTCAAGAGTATAACTAACCAACTTCTGATATAGAGATAGTTGTTATACTCTTTACATTAAATATTTGACAGAATCATTTTTATGGTGAGAAGTGGGATATTTATACTAACCATAAGATCCTAAAGTATATATTCACACAAAAAGAGTATAACATGCACCAACTGAGATGGTTAAAACTAATCAAGGACTAGAACACCCCTATATATTACATCCTTGGGAAGAAAAAAATAGTGGTTAATTCCTTGACATGGAAAGATATTTCTATCTTATCAAGGATGAGGATTGAAAAACATTAAATAATCAGGGATTTATAATGGTTTAATCTTGAAATCATAAAGTAAATAGAAAACCCTAACTTTCCCAAATCATTTCTCAACAACCCATTTATGAGAATATCAACGAATCCTAGCAAGATGATTTACAATTACATAAAAAGATTGTGATTATTTGATATTTTTGTGTTGATAATGATGGAGTTTTATAGCTTGGAACATAGATACATGTCATATAAAAAACATAATCTAAGAAGTAACTTTTGGATGAATCTTATAACTCATACTTTTCTATTTATTTAAGTATCATGAATATGTATTGATATCTAAAGTAAATATTCTGGTGGGATAACATGAAGAGGTAAATCGTGGAATACACATCTCGATGCTTGGTATGACAAAAACATTATGGTTAAATGAAAAAATCTAATGGTATATTTCAACCATTACCCATACAAGTATAAAAATGGGATAACAATTCCCTAGATTTTTTATGGTACTCCCCAAAACATACAAGTGATATGATTTTATTTGGGTTATAGTTGATCACCTTTAAAATTTAATGAATTTTATTTGCATAAAATAATATATATATCTTGACCAACTCTCCTTGATATACATAAGAGAAGTTTAAATAGTGCACGTTGTTAAACTTTCCATTGTATCAGATTGAGATACAATGTTTAGCTCAAAATTATGGAGAATTATTTAGAAATATTTGTAGACTTAATTGAGTTTCTTAAATACTAATCGCACTTAGACATATGGTCTGACTAATAGGTCTATCCAAACATTGGAGGATATGATGAGATCTTGTTCAATAGAATTCCAAGGATGTTTGTATCAACACCTTCCATTGGTAGATTTATTATACAACAATAGTTTCCATTTGATCATTAAAATGGAACAACATAAGGATCTTTATGGGAAGGGATATATGACTCCAACATGTTGGGATGATGTTAGAGGGAGGAAACTAGTAAGTCCTAACCATGTCCAAGAAATGATGACTATGGTTCAAACCATTCTGCAATATATAAAGAACAACTAGTGGAAATTTTGGATTGAGAGATAAGGTATTCTAGAAAAAGACCACTCGTCTAGTTAATATTCTGTGGAGGAATAATAAGTTATTTGAATCTATGTGGGAAATTGAGGATGTGATGAGATAAAATTTTCCTTTTTATTCCTTAGTTAAATAACATTTCAAGGGTAAAATTATTTTAATGTGGTAGAATATAACAACCTAAAATTATAGAATTTTTAAAACTGATGTTATGTTCAATAACTTATATTAAGCACTACACCTAATGACATCAAACCATAATAAATTAATATAAAATTATTAATAATGTAAGGAACTAACATTAGTAATTACATATTCTAGTGTTTTTGAACTAGAATTTATTTATTAAAATTTATGAGGATCATTTTTGTAATGTTGCATAAATTCCATGTACTTTTTTCACTTTCAATTGGTATTATTTTGAGACCAGAAACTCATAAGACACATGATTCTGAGGCTCGGTGAGCCTGGAATGGAATTTTGAACTTATTTTAGTTCATTTAAATAAGATTGTGAGTAGGATTTTCTAACATTTAAACTAGTGCTCAAATAAAAAATTTGAGGGCACTGTTGGACTCATAACGTTGGTATTCACCTAGAAAGGACCTAACTTTGACCAATAGGGGTCGATCAGAAAATTTAGATTCCATACTATTTAGATAAGAAGTAAAATAACTTAAAAAGTTATTTTATTCATTTTTAAACCATTCAGAAGTGACACAGTGGCACTACAGTGGGTTGACGAGGTGACTATGGGTCACATTAAATGAATTCCTTTAATGGCTCTTAATGCGCAGTGTAACGACCCATTAAATGTAGTGTAACATATATGCTATTTCAGAAATAAAATAGCATAATGACACGGTGACACAACCTCACAGAAATGATGTGATATGTATTTCTTTTAATGGTTTAATTCATTGGAGAAATGGGGATCAAAACGTGGAACTCCCCTGAAAAATCTATGATGAAAATTATATCCAATGACAAATGAAGAACACCGGCTAATCACCAGCAACATCGACACACCCTGAAAAATGGGACCAAAGAGAGACGAATGCCAACAAAATCCTCGTGAATGGATCACCCCAATGATGAACCTCTTCCTGGCATGGGTCTCTTTGATTTAAATTACTTTTCCCATTAATTAATCTAAAACAGTGAACGTGGATCAACCCATGAACAGGTTGATCCGAGGATCGCTTGTTCTTGAGGGAGGGTGCCATTTCTTGGGTTTTTTTGTATCGAGATTAATTTTTTTAAAGAACTTTAATCCTTAAACTCCCCTTAATCTAAATTATAATTCTGTGGGCACAAGCTGACAAGAACAAGGCCCGAGCCCCTCCTCTTTGTGCGTTCTTCATGGCCAAGCCTCCATGTTGATGGTGAAGAGATTTCAAGGCTTTGGCAGGGAATGAGGCACCCCATTAATACAGGAGGCACATATGACGTAATGAACGGACCGTCGAAGTGGACCTGGTGGTCCGTGATAGAACCCGTTGACACTGGCAATGATCGGCTAGGGCCCACGGTGGTGGATTCAGGTAGGTGGAGGTGCACACTGAAGGAGGTGCTACGGTCGGCTTGGGCTGTAGCGGTGTGGTAGAATCCACTGGTAGCAAGCTAGAGTATGATAAAGGGATGCACCATCTTTACATGTCGGAGGAGTGGCCTACGCAGTGCGGGCTGTGGTTCCCATTGGAACATGGTCCAATGTAACACCCCATGATTTCATAGTACATTATTTCTTCAAAGTAATTCAATAACTCGCACTACACACAACAACGAGTTCAAGCGCACCACGACTTACAAAACTTGCCGTTCAAAAGCGGTTGTGAATAGTATTAACTGAAATTTGAACTTTATATAATCGTTATAATTTTAGAATTCATATTATGAATTTCTTAGACATAATTTAAGAATAAATTCATTTTTTTCAGAAAAAAGAATCATTTTTCAAAAAATGCATTTTTGCCGTCTTTTATTGGAGAACCTTTTTTAATTAAATATTTGAAACTTTTATATATTAAATTTGAAAAAATAAACTTCTTCTTTAGAATCGGGACATAGGAATTTAGTTTCAATAAATTTTTGGTGTTTTTCTAAAAACATTCATATTTGGATGAATAGTGAAAAATACTATATTCTAATTGAAAACGAATTTTTTAATCAAAATAATTTATAGTGTTCAATTTTTCATTTAATGGTTTGGAAGTATAAATAGATTATATTTTTACTATTTAATCCAATTTTATTCACTAGAAATAATTTCACTTTGAAATTGAATTTAAACAAGTATAAATCTTTGGTTAGTTATTATTTATTAAAAACACGTTTTTTGGTATTGACAAGGGAAATTAATTTTAAATTAATAAATGAAACTTCTAGGTTTTGAATTTGGTTAAATAGACTTAATTTTTGAATTCATAATATCAAAATTAGGTTAGGGTGAAATTTTGGTATTTTTCTCAAAACTTTCAATTTTTGTTGAATAGTGAAAAACACCGAGTTATTGGTTAAAACCAAATTTTTATTTAAATACTTATTTATTTTATTTAAATTTATTTTATTTTAAAATAGATACATAATACCCATATAAGTTAAATATAATTCATTCGATTCATTTTTTAATAAGTTTAGATATATAAAAATATTATTAAACTTTTTACCCTCTTTTACCCACCTCCTAGGAGAATTTGAAAATTTTCATAAAACATAATTTTTCCACTTTTGTAAGTTGAATTTAAAAAATCCGAGAGACAAGATTAATATCAGTAAGTAAAATGTGGTTCAATAAGATGAAAATAATTTTTGGTGAATTGTAACTTTTTTAATTTTGTTTACCACGGTTAAAAGTAAATAGGGTAATTAAGGGTAAAAAAGATATTATTATTACCCGAACACATGTCCTAATTCTATTGGATAAGTATAATTAGACCAAAACAACCATAGGAATAAAATATGAATCTATTTGATCCACTTGGATTAGATTAGGATATTTATTTTTATTTAATTTAATGAAGAGTTAAAAGAGGTAAATTCAAAATTTAATAACTAAACTATTTTTAATATAGGGTTACACACAATATAAATTTTACTATAAATATTCATTAGAAATATTAAAATATTTCATACATAATGGTATTTTATTTATAATTTTATGATATTAAATAATTAAATTTATTTATGACACAATGATGATGCAGTAATTACCATATTAATGAAAGATTAAAATAATTGACATTATAAATACCCAAATAAATGTAATTTGAGACTTTTGATGAATTAAAATATATTTATAGGTTAATATTACATGTTAGGGTTGATTCAATCAATTTTTTTCAAATTAATCATTCTGTTATGATTTTTACAAAAAAAACAAATACCAAATAGTGTTAAAATTGACATAAAATAGTTTTTAAAACAAATACTATATTATTGGTTGATATAATATTCCTAAAAATATAAGGTTCAGCCAAAGGGATTAAATAATATTATATACAACATTAATGAATCACTTGAGGTTCTCTTGAATGTTTAGAGTAATTTTATTGACCATATAGTGTAAGGATACAAGAAGACACAGTAAAAGTTAGACTATTTAACTAAGAGTTAAATATAAAATATATGGTTAAAATGGAAACCTAAACTTGTATAAAACCTATTGGTTGAGATATTTTCAACCCATCCCCACATTAAAAATTAAATAATTCTTTTTTAAGCCATTAGAAACCAAAAATTATTTTATTATAAAATAATATTTCAAACTTTTCCTAAAGTGACCCTCACCTCTGTTATAAAAGGGCACTTAACCTTCTCTTAATTTCACACCTCCAAAGCCATTTGGCTCGGACAAACCCTGTCCAAATATCCTTATAACAATCTTACATTCATCCTAGAGGCCTTTATTTGGTCATAAATCCAACCTAAAGTTCCCTTTTTATCAAATTAAAAAGAAGAATCTAAAAAAGACGTAAATATTTCATCACATCATTCAAGTTCTTTTCTTCTTCCACATATTCTTTCTTTGTTGTTTCCATTCTAAAATAATAACTCCAATATATTCTATATACATTTATGTTATTATAGAAATGGTACAAACATATTCATTATTCTATCCATCCTATAAATGACAAAGTCACTATACGTGCGTACGTACGGATTACCGTCTCCACATCATGGTATAGTTTGTTATTCAAACAATTCATTATTTATATATGTATAATAATGAGTATAACTAATGTAAATAATAAATATAACATGTTAATGATTCTATATATATGATATAACATCCAATTACATACTATTTCTCCATCAATATAATGATATTGTCACTCGTGCGTACGTACGGATTACCGTCTACACGACGTGATGAGATTTATATCCACGTTCACCATTCAACAATGATTATAAAATATATATAATTAATAAGTATGTAATATATGACATAATAATTATAATGGATATATATATATGTGTGTGTGTGTACTTAAATATATCTTATTCACTTAGTTCCGTTCAATATGATATGAAAACGGGAACAACGTTTATGCGTACGTACAGACTACCATCTCCATAAACGGTGTTTTCTATTTCATATATATGTCTATTATACATATTTATATTATAAATATATATGATATATAAATAATGTTTTGTATTAGGGAAGTATTTAAATCTTCATCTAAGTGATACAATCAAGAGTAACAAGTTAAAACACGTACGATAAAGAAAGCGATTATTACCCAAAATGTTAATTTAACAAGGAAATTATTATTAAATAGGTAGTATAAAGACATAAATGAATCATTTTTGATATCCTAAATATTAATATTATTATAGTATTATTTAATAACATGCTACAGTCTTCATAGTGTAGGTTATACTTACCCTTGACTAATAAAATGTGCAAGGTAAGGGTTAATTTAACAATCTCTTTATTAGACGAGGTTGTTTTTACGTAAGTATCTACTGGGACATATTTATTAGTCGAGGGTAAGTATAACCTCCACTATGAAGACTGTAGTATGTAATTATCTACTGGGACATATGTATTATCCATTTGCATGTTTCATAAAATAGTATTCAAAAGGATTAGTTTTTAGGGACTTTTCACTAAAACATAATTTTAATTGTTTCAAATATTTATTCTTCAAAACCATTCTCATTAATGTCCCTATTTTCAAAATGGTTTTAAGGATTTATTTAAATGGACATGAATGTTTTAAAATGTTAATTCCTTTCAAAATTTTCAAAGTTTTATGGGACACTTTGATTCAAAAATGTCTTTAAATTTCTTCCTTTATAAATTGTGTGACTTTTATATGTTTTCATGAAAAAGTGATATTTCTCTCAAAGAGTTTTACAAATGATTTTCATCTAATTCAAAATCCTTTAATGGATTTTAAACTTGTTTGAAGTTGATTTGTTATTATACAAATATTCAATGTTGTATTAAAGGTTTTTTGATATGTTTCACTGTGGATGTGTGATTTTTATACCATTCATGGTTTATGGATAAAGTATTGATATTTCGTATTCCAGTTTTAATATGAATGTTTATGTTATGTTTAAAAATTTTCATATGAGGAATGCATTGGACTTTGTAAGCGATGGGTGGAGCCCGCTATAGATCCTCGATGCATCGGTAGGTCTCATGATACAAACTAGTGTTTTGGAACTATTCCTTGACAAAATCTTTTTTTAGACTTGGCATAAGGCCTTGACTATGTGGTTTTGAAGTCTAGCATTATTCATTCCATCATTATGAAGGTGGATATTGATATTTCATTTGATTATTCAACTAGTAGAATATCCATGTGAATAATTTAATGGAATTATTTTATTGTATCTTTGCCATATTATGATGAAATTTAAGTTTAAAAGGCTTTTGTTTTAGTCTAATACATTGCCTTAAATGTTTATGCATATTTATGAAAGTTTCTTCTATATTGTTATCCGTACTGAGCATTGGAGCTCACATATTTCTATGTTTTAATGTTCTCAGGATTATAAGAAGTGTATTATGATTGATAAGTAGGGTTAAGCTAGGGGATTAATGGAATTATCAATGGATCATTTATGTTGTGTTTTATTTTCTAATGTGTAATGTAGTGTTCATGTATGTAATCTATTTTCCAAGACTGCTAAAATGATCGGTCTTTTGGGACTTGATTCCTTTTAATCTTGCTAATGTATTAAAATAATTCAACGACTCTAGGTAACTAGGGTCGGGGAATTACAATTATACACCCCATCTAATTACCCACTAAGACGATCACATATATAAATAAAATGAATAAAATAAAAGAAGGATATACTACCACCTCCAAGCATTATATTATCATAATTCTAACTATGTATAAGTTATCTAGATAAGGGATACAATAATAGGCCTCTATCCAATCTAAACCTAGGAACAATGTGGTGTAGTTAGGTACTCGGATATCATGGCCACCCGAGTAAGGTGTGAGTACAAATTTTAAGAAACCACCATCAAAATTTCTAACATAACAAATTATGTAGTATATTCCCATGTGATATTATTAGAATAAACAAACAATCATAGAAGTGAAATAATATAATAAATATTGATCCTCATGTTTAGAGGTGACACTCAAGATTGACTATACCTACTTCAACTAGTAGAGGATATCACTGAACATAATATTCCATATACACAAACACATTTAGTAATATCGTGTATCAAATTTATTTATTATTTGTTAGGGAATTTCACCTCCACCATTCATATAATAATATAATCATCTTATATCATGTGTAATCACGAGATCCTAAGAAGAATATGAGGTATCTACTATAGTATCTGGTGTAGTCTGTAAATCCTTGGAAGCATCATAGGATTATTTTATATCATCAAGTGTAATCACCATATCCTAAGAAGAACCCAAGGTATATTTTATAGTCTTAGTTGTAATAATTAGATCCTAAGAAGCTTCCTAGTCATCTTTTATAGTATCATGTGTAACCACAAAATCTTTGGAAACATCCAATACATTTTTTATAGTATCATATGTAATAACTAGATCCTAGTAAATATCCTAGGAATATTTTAAAGTATCTAGAGTAATCATTAGATCCTATTAAACACCCTAGAAATATTTTATATTACAATTTAGGGGCTAGTTTTTCCAAACTATAATATCTCATTGAGCGGAATGATGCCCACTTTATATATCTCATCATATATAATAGGGGGAATGACGCCTCACCTATAATTTATCATCTAGGGGAATGGTTCACACCTCATGTATATCATTATATACAATCATGGAAGAATGGAACCTCACCCATACTATCTTATCTAAATAATAATATAGGATATCCATCCACCCAAACCCATCACACATAATGAAGGATGATCTATCACGTATATATTCTATCACCACCACCATATATATAAGGTTTATCACCATTGTAGCCTCTCAACACAAACCATGTTTGGGTTTATCATAAGGTTGGGGCACACTCCAAGGTCCCCTAGGCCACATTATATCCTGGGAACCCTACATGTGTTCCTATTTCTAATTTATAACTCTTAGGACAAATCTCAACACTCTAAGGTAATAATGTCCTTTAGCATTGCCATTATAATATCATGAAATCACCAGCCTCATAGTGAAGTCATATCAACATCATTCGAGTGAGATGGTATAATTCCCACCTTTCTTTAAAATTTATCTTAGGTTGGTAATATCATGAAAAACTTAGACATAATACTACCAAGGGTATAGAAACTGGGGTTCTTGAATACTATTCGGAGAGGAACACTCACCCCACCCTCTAATCAACTAGACTAATGATTATAAGAAATCTCAAGGTTCCATCATGGACTGTATGTGGAAATCATTTCTATTATCGTACTCTTATATAGAAATAGGGTTCTAAGGTCACCTATGTCAAGGTATAATATACTCATACACTTCATTTATACCCTTATAGGGCCGATATATCACATATTATATATTTATGGTTAGACCCTCAATAATCGATGGTCAAGGAACCAAACTAGAGTCAATGGTCCATTGTGGCCCAACACATTTTCAATACCCATATGAAATTTCAAGTAAAGCAATTCAATTATAAATTCAAGTTCAATCATCCAAAATTTTCAAGACCATATATCACATACTACATAAATAAAATTCATATTCTTAAGTAAATGTTCATAGGACAACCTGCCTTATTTAAGGGAGTTATTCCCTTTAAATTAAGCTCAGCTGCCCCAACCAAACCTAAGACAAGCATATAACTTCCACCATACATAAACATGAGTCCCTAACTAATAAAAAGTAATCTTAGTTTAATCATAAAATTTTTTAAATTAATTTATACATTTAACCAAAAAAAATTTCAAAATTAATTATTCATTTAATTTTTAGTACATAATATAGAAATTACCCATTAGTAATATCTCATGGTTTAAATCTCTTAAAAAAAAGTTTAAACCACCCCCAATTACCATTTGGACATCTAGTGCACAAAATTCCAAATTTATCATTTTATTTAATCCATTAATTCCACCCAAAACATTATAAATCCCAAAATAAATTATGAAAGTGTCATACCTTGATAAATCCATGTGAAACCTAGTAATATAATCCTCCCAGGATTCTCTTTATCCAACATGATTAAAAGTAACTTGATTTATAGAAAATATAACCATGATATGGTGAAATTGATACCAAATCCCTAGTCCTGGTCACAAAACTTAGCAATGAGAAATAGGGGATGAAACCATTGAAAAAAATATGTGAAGTGGTATATTTAACTCAAGACTCCCTTTAGATCTAATAACACTTGATTCCAACAAGAAATTACTTGAAATAAAATATTTTTACAAAACCCTAGAAATAGAGAATAAATGTTTAAAATGAGCATAAAGCTATGAAATTTCATGAGAAAAATGAGAACATATTGATAAATAGTGATTAATTTACCATATGTTATCACATGGATTAAACGACACTTGAATCCATTGATAAATGAGAGATATATTACCTTGAGATAAATAGAGGGGTGAGAGCCCTATTATGGATGATTTCCTTATCGTACAGGGTATGAAATAGCCCTAATTTCCCTTAAATAAGTATTTTAAACATTTATTTAATTTTTTTTATAAAAATCTAGAAATATTTTTCATCCTTCCAAAATTTGAAAAATTCCTATACATTACTATCATTGTATGAATTTGCAAAAAAACTTACCGTCATAGTAAGACTTTACCAATAGTCTTATTATTATAGTGATACTTTTCAAAGAGTCTTACTAATCTTCCAAAATTATTCATCTTTGAATGTTTTAAAAATTTAAAATTATTACTATCATAGTAAAACATTACTATAATCTTTACTATTATAATACTATTTTCTTAGAAGTCTTACTATTGTAGTAAGACTTTTCTCGAAGTTATAATATCATAGTAACACTTGTCCAAAAGTCTTATTAAACTATTCATCTTCTAGAAATTGAAAATTTTCAAATTCTTATAATCATATTAATGGACTCTCAAAATTATTACTTCCACAGTAAGGATTTCCTATAATTCTTAATATCATAGTAAGACCTTTCCTAATGTCATACTATCAGAGTAATAATTTCCCAAATACCTTACACATACAAAAAATTTATCTATTTTTCCACTTCAGATTAAGTATTACTATTGAGTTACTACTCAAAAAAGTCTTAATAAAAAATGTATTTCTAGATCCAGAAAATTCTCACCCGTAATGGTGATTATAGAATAGGTCTTAATAAATAATTCATACTCATTTTAAACTATTATATTATTTCAAAAATCCAATTTAAGACCTGAAACACCCAAAACTAAAAAAAAATCATCTTTAACCCTTATAAACATTTTAAAACCCGTAAATAATGGCATATTCATGTAGGAAACACATAAAGAAAATTTTTACAAGAATTAAACCCTCATTCCTAGGCTAATTCCCAAGGCTCATTCCACGATCTGTACTGACACTTCTACATCATATTGGGTCTAATTCTCATTTCCACATACTTAAACCATTACATTAACCATTCTCCAAACATTAAATAGGGAACACAAGGAACCTCTTTATCTATTTATACATATAAAAAAATCTCAAAAATATATTCCAACTCTTTGATTACCAATCTAAAACCTAATTCTCAAAATGTCCTCCGCTGTGAGTCTAAAATTGAAAATTTTAAAATTTCATTGATTTTCAATAACCTTTATAGACATGGTTATTTAAAACATCCCAACATGATTCCTCTCATCCTAGATAAGTATCCCCATGCATATGTAATAAACCATCCCAGATACCAAGACTTGATATATGAATAAAATCTCATATCTGAAACTAGTTATGTTCATGCTAATGTCACACCCAAACTGACTCCACTCCTAAAAATCCCATCAACTCACACATCGCATCACCAAAATTTTCCACCTAATATATGAAAATAAACCACCTATGGTGGAACTAGTTAATTCCCAATTTATTAATGTCACACCTCATTGTTTAAAGTCACTAGTATACACCATCCCATCAACTGATCAATGTATTACCTGAGTACCACCTGACCATTTTCATCAAAATTCATCATTTCACTCCCAAGACTATATTAATATCACCAGGACTTTAATTGTTTCATATATCATTAAACTAACCATGAGTAGTAATATTCTATAGGCTAAAACATATCCCCATATTGTTTGTAAAATTATACACCCTGTTATACTACCCAACCATTATCTCACATTTAATAGCTTTCAGCTACCAAATATACAAGCCTTTACCAGAATTCATTGATTGATAACCCTATTTGTTCATTTTATATTTAACACACATAACCCAGTCACTTACTTCCAAGTAACATAATAATACAATGACCACATTTTGATTATTCCACCAATATTTCACTTCCAATGTTTACTAAAAACTACTCAAAAAAGCTTCATGTACTTAAAACACATAATGTGTAATATAAACCATATAGAGTTATTTACACCACTCCTAGAGCATAATTATAATTGAATTCCAATAACACACATGTGTCACTCCTCCTGATATATGTCCACCCATCTTTTCAACCCCTATGACAATGTGGGGTAAAATCAGCAGTATCTTGTAACTCTAATCCATCTCTAAGTGTAATGACCCAAACTTTTATTAATGAAAATTTGTCTTGATCTAATTAAATTTATTATGGTTATATAAAACATATGAAATACCTTGGTTTTATGTTTTTGGATTTTAAAATACCATTAATAAATGTTACCATTGTAAATATAGCTGTTGAATAGTGATCACGTGATTAGTATAAATATAGGGATTTAACAAATCAAATTTACTCAGACAAAGGAAGCCATGAACTCATTAAGTAGAATTTCTCCATATAAAGCCCATTTTTATAGCACAAAAATGTGGTATTGACACTGGGCTTCTATCTTGAAAAATCTTAATCTGAGCTTCAACACGTTAAGCCTGAACAAAATCGCCTATAAGAGAAGTGGAAGTTGATATAGATTTCCACACAAGTGATGTTATCTGAGCCGCCGCAAGAGTTTGTCACCATCACACACCTTACCCTTAAGTCTTATGTGAGTGTTATAAGGGGTTATATTAAAAAACCCCCACACTATGATTATGTGCATTAGTTTTTTATAGAGTAAATAATATACATTAATTTTATTATTGTTACTTTCTAAATGGGTTTAAAAGACAAAATAGTATTTTTAGTTAAAATTCAATTAAGAAATCTATTTTGATGAATTAATGGATTTTTTAATTAAATAATATTTTTAAAAACTATTCTTACTAAATCATTTTTTATTAAATATAAATGATCATATAATTTTTTATGAATACTATTGTATTTTTTATTATGGTTTGAAAGCTATTTTTGTCAAAACCCGTGAATTTTTGATAAATGTAAGTTTTTATTTTAAAAGTAAAAAATTAAATATTTAGAAAATTATTTAGATAAAATGAATATTATTTTTGGATTCATGATGTTGAAATTATTTAATGGTTAATTTTTGAGAATTGTCTGAGAGAGTCAAATTTTTAGGTAAAAATTAAATACTATTTAAATACATAATGTTTTTTTATGACATCATAATGACCCAATAGTGATGTAATAAAATACTATAAAAGGTATTTTCGAAAACTATATGTTTTAAAATTAAAATAATATGTTTTTATATATTTTTTATTTTTTTTCCAAAGCCTTAGTGGACCCACCAAAACTTATAAAACATTTTAACACTTTAAAATGATTTCCTTGAGATTGTGACTCAACTCCACGTAAACAAGCCTAATATTTTAATAAGTTATAACATTAGACTTATAATGTAGTTTTTTACACTCTCATTTTTAAAAAAATAGTGGCAAAACTATGGTATGGTTTGTGGTTTTGATTAGTTTAATGTGTAGTGTCTAAACCCTAAATAATAAAGAATTCCCTCTCCTTTCCTATATAAACCATCTTAACCTCCCATTCCTCTTCACTCAAACCATTTGTATCTCGAACAAACTCTTACATCATATCTATATAATCCTTACATTGTGACACAAGCTTCCAAGAAGCCTCTCTCAAGCCACTCCCAATCCTTTGGAATCACACTTCCAAGTAAGGGATCCTCAATTTCCTTCCTTCCTTATTTATGTCCAAGTTTCCTTATATTGTTTTTACATTTTATTTTAAATTATAAATGTTGGAGTATGATTTTATCCTACCCTATAATTATCTCCTTATGTGTTAATGATTAGATACCCCTTTCTCTCTCATTAATTCCTCCCATGTACACTCGTTACCATACAGAAATTCCGCAAGGGATTTCTCTCTTCTCATTTCCATTCAAGAAATTATTTTATATTATGTATCTAAATTACATTAAATATGTTGGGATATTATGATCCATGACCCCCTTACTTTTCATTTCATGTATAAATTATTATATACCCCTTTATCTCTCATCAACAAATTTTATGATTTCTATTTGACGTCATTATGTTGCCAAAGTTACACCCAAATTTCCCATGCCAAAATCACCGTGTAAGCGAATACCATACACATTTCTCTATCAAGGTTATTCACCTTTATTCACATGTACTTTTTGATTTCATAATTACATTTATGTATTCCACGTATCTTATTCTTGTAATAAATTATGATGTTTAATGAATCCATGTTGTATGATCCATGTGGGACACTTATGCATGAAATGAAATGTTTATAAAGAGTGAATCCTGATAGTGCTCCATTGTATTGGGTAAAAAATAGTATCATGATACTCCATGTGAAATGAGGGTTTACTCATGATAATTAAAGTTCAATGAGGGTTTACTCATGCTAATTCAAGTGCAATGAGGGATTACTCATGCTCCATGTTCAATGAGCCTTAGCTCATGCTAATATCATGTTAAATGTTGTTGCCACATCTCCATGTTATGATAATCATGCTATATCATGATTTATATTCATGTTTCTATTATGATAAATTGATATTCCTATTTCCTAAAATGTATTTTATTCTTCATGTTATGCCTTTTTTACTCACTTACTGGGCTTTATAGCTCACCCTTTTCTTATGTATGTCCTCAGGTTGTCCTATGTAATGCTTAGTACAAAGTAAATATTGTGGTCATGAAAAATAAGTTTTCAATAATGATGTTCTATTTTATGTTTTAATTTTTTATTTAATGTTCTTAATTTCCCATGAAACTATACCTCTTGATCCTCATATTTTTCTTAATTGAAATTTGATGTAATAAATCAGGTTTAAGTGTGTGATAAAGAGCAGGGTTTTTATAGTTGGTATTAAATGATAGGTTTAGTTATTTTTGGGATTAGGATTAGAAAATCATAGTGAAATCCTTAGAGATAATACTAAGTACCATAAAAGAATCCCTAAATTTTGGTGAGTATATAATAAGTGGTTTATCAAGAAAATACATCTCTGTCTGGATACGAACTAGTAGAGGTAGCTCTGGCACAGATGTAGCTACGGGTAAAACCTGAAAACTCCAATTTGAGATAGAATCGAATTGGAACTGATGCATGAAAATGGGAATTGATGTAGTCTTTTTTATGAAAATATTGGGGGATATACTTTGGTAAATTCATAATCTTAGTATAATCCATTATTAAGGGAATAAAAAATGTCCCTAAGAATATATGTTGGGAAGTAGATCATGGATAACATTGATTGAGGATAATAAATTCATATTTTAAGGAAATAAATGTAATTTATAAGTTATATCTTTTGGTATTTGGATTCCCCTTTATGTTTTACCCCTAAATTTCCTTTTATTCCAGCCAATGGCTGGTAATATAATGACTCGGGCTAACAACCGATGCAAAGATCAATGTGACGACTATTCTAATGAGATGCCCAATTATATGAGAGAGAGAATCACAAAATTTGTCATGATAATCTCTCAGTTAACGCATGTTTTTAATAAAAACATGGGTTAAGAGGAACATTCAACCCCCCCCCCCCTCTAAGAAAGCTCAATCCTTAATCTAGAGCATCATGAGATAAAGGCCTCCAACATTTAATGGATCATATTATCCCTCAATCGCCAAACAATGTATTAACTCCTTTGAAAAGATATTCTCCATCCTTAAATGTTATAAAAAATATAAAGTTATTCTGTATGCTTATCATATGGAGGGTGAAGCTGATCAATGGTGGGAATTAATCAAAAATACAAATCCCGAGGAAGAGATCAAGGCATTGGAATGAAAGGGTTTCAAGAAAATATTTTTCAATAAATATTTTCCATGAACCCTCCGACTTAATATGGAAATGGACTTACTTAACCTTAAGTAAAAAAGACAACAAATCCATTGAATTGTATGAGGAAAACATCTCAATTATTTCATGATATGCCTCTAGCTTTGTCGTTACCCCTGAATGCAAGGTTGACCGCTTCTTTGGTGGGATAAAACCTATCCCACAAAAAGCCCTAGTGATCAATGACTTTGATATCTATGAGTAAACATTATGACGTTCCCTCAAAGTTGAAATAGAGATCCACTAATATTAGGGGTATATTTGGGATAAGAACTGAAAAGTGGACTTTAATTTCAGTGGTCTGATGGATAAATCCAACGACTATAAGATATTATTGAACCCCACTTTCAAAAGGTGTGGAAAGAAGAACCCCAAAACATTATTAAAGGGGACAAGGAAATGATTTAGGTGTTGAAGGGAAGGGAACATGGACATTAATTTCTAGAAAGAGAAAAACTAATATTGTGATAGAGGAAAGGAACAATATCTTCAACCCTTGATTCTTTGTTCATTACTTCAACTCTAAAGAACCAAATCAGTTTGCAAACCAATTCCCTAAGCCAAGGGTTTTTAGTGGCAACCAACAAAATCCAAGGCCGCAAGGGAGATATTTTTCCATCACTACCATCAAAGAAAATCCCAACAACAAAGTGGTGACTGGTACGCTGGTTATTCATTCAATAATAGTGAATTTAATTTTTTGATTTTGGTTCTACACATTATTTTATATCCCAAAAGTTTAGTATAAAAATCCCAACACCACCACAAATCATGGAAGTAGAGATTTCGATGAGAATTGAAAATGGGGAAATCATTAAATCCCATGAATATAACTCCTCCCATGTCATAATTTTTGGATTGAACTTCTCAGTGGACCTCTTCATACTCCCTCCATTGGAATTTGATTCAATACTTGGCATGGATTGTATTTAACTATATAGATCCAACATAAATTTTCGTGAGAGGTAAATCACTCTTCATATGGATAATCGTCCCCCGATTATATACAAGTGTAAGGAGGAGGATGAATCTTATTTAGTTCCATAATCTCAAGCATGGATATTACTACCCTATGAGCACATGAATCTTACTCAGATGATTGATTCTATGTAAGCAACCATCCTTTAAGAAATTCCTATTATGAGGGAATTCACTGAAGTGTTTCCTAAGGAATTTCCTAGTCTTCCTCCTAGAAGAGATTTTGAATTCTCGATTGATCTTATACCTTGGGCTTTTCCAATTTCTATGAATCTATATAGAATGTATTTTATGGAGATTGATCCACTAAGGAAAAAACTACATGAGAATCTAGATAAAGGGTTTATATGCCCAAATGCTTCACCATGGGGTGCACCGGTCGTCTTCATCAAGAAGAAGGATGGGTCAATGCACCTTTTCATTGATTATCGTGAGATCAACAAAATCACGATAAAGAGAAAATATCCTCTTCCTCAAATTGATGACTTGTTAAATCAGCTACGTGGAGAGAAATACTTTTACAAGGTGGATCTAAGGTTGTGATATTACCATGTAAGGGTGAAGAAGCAGGATATCCTCAAGATTGCTTCTTATACAAGATACAGGCATTATTAATTCATAGTAATTCCTTTATGACTCACTAATACTTCACTAATATTAATAGACTTGATGAATATAGTCTTTAGATATTACCTTGAAAAATGTGCGATACTCTATATATATGAATTTCTAATATACTCCAAAACCAAGAAGGAGCATGAGGAGCATCTAAGCATTGTACTAGAGACCATTTGAAAGGAAAATCTCTATGAAAAGTATAGAAAGTGTGAATTATAGTTGAAAGAAGTATTATTATTGGGTCATATCATCACAGGAAATGGGATATCTATGGATCCCTCCAAGAAAAATAAAAACGAGGGGTGGCCAAGACCAACATTTGTGACGGATATCCATAGCTTCCATGGGTTAGCTGGATATTATCGCATATTTGTGAGAAATTTCTCACCATTGTCAAACCCTATTACCAAGATAACTTGGAAGGGATTCAAGTTTTCTTGGATTGATGAATGTGAAGACATCATCATATAGTTGAAAAATAGGCATATCATTATGCCCGTGCTCACACTACCCACAAGTGGAGAACTTTTTATAGTATTTTGTTATTCTTTGAAGAAGGTAATGAGATGCGTGTTGATTCAAAATAACAAATTCATTGACTATGAATCAAAACAATTTAAATTTCATGATAAAAACTATCAAACACCTGATCTGTAGTTGGCTTCAGTAATATTCACTTTAAAAATTTGGTGACATTAACTCTTTGGGGAGAAGTGAGAAATATATGCATATCACAAAAGGCTCAAGTATATATTCACACAGAAACAAATGAATATGTGCCAATGAAGATTGTTTGAGATGGTCAAAGACTATGACTACTCAATTCACTACCATCTGGGGAAACTGAACAAGGTGGAAGATAATCTAAGTAGAAAGGATCCAATAACTCGTTCTTTGATGAGAATTGAAAAGGATCCAATCATCTTATATTTTATGAACACGGACATGGGAATCATAAATAAGGTAACATCTTCAATCCTTTCAAAAAAAATTGTTCAACTCTATGTTTTGGAAAGGTTAATGGATGCCCAAATAGATGATGTGGAAATTAAGAAGAAATTGGAAACTATCAGAAAAGGGGAATCCATAGAGTTCAACGTTAATGAAGAAGGAAATGTGAGATTTGGGTCAAGACTATGTGTTCCCTCAAATCTGGAGTTAATGAAAGACCTTTTGGATGATGTACATAGTTTAAATTTCTCCATTCACCTAAGAAACACAAAGTTATATCAAGATCTCTAAGAGCATTATTGGTGGGATAACATGAAGAATGATATCTTTGAGTACACATCAAAGTGCCTGGTATGTCAGTAGGTGAAAGATGAGTGGAAGAATTCTAAGGGGATGGTGAAACCATTACCCATACCAATATGGAAATAGGATAATATCACCATGGAATTTTTCAATGGACTTCTAAAGACATCAAAAATAAAAAATTCTATTTGGGTTTTATGGATATTCTTATAAATAATTTACACTTCATTAAAATTTGGAAGGATTTATCATTAGATCAACATGCATAGATATACATCAGAGAATTGGTAAGGCTGGATAGAGTACCAATATCAATTGTATCTGATCGAGATCCAAGATTCACCTCTGTGTTTTGGAAGAGTCCCCAGTATACTCTAAATACTGATCTAAACTTTAGTATGGCTTATCAACCTCAAAATGATGGCCAATCTGAGCTAAATATCCAAACAATTGCGGACTTGTTGAGAGCATGATCAATGTACTTCAAAGGTGGATGGGATCATGACCTTTCCCTGGTCAAGTTCTCTTATAATAATAGTTTCCACTGAATCATCCAAATGGATCTTTATGAATCCCTTTATGAGAAGATGTGTAGAACACTGGCATGTTGGGATTATGTTGGGGAGAAAAAGTTCATAGGTCTAGAAATGGTCAAATAAATGGTGGAGAAGGTTAAAACTAGCCAACGACACATTAAAACTGCTGAGAGTAGACAAAATAGCTATGTTGATAATCTTTTAAAAGACCTAGAGTTTGATGTTGGGGACATGGTATTCCTCTACATATCACCATGTAAGGGAGTTATGAGATTTTGGAAGAAGGGAAATCTTATTCCAAGGTACATCGTCCCTTTTGAGATCCTTGATCACATTGGAGCAGTGGCCTATCAACTAGCACTGCCACCGAACCTGTCTCTAGTACATGATGTTTTCCATGTATTATAACGACCCATACTTTACATACATTTTTAGTACTTCAAAATTGAAGTACACTTATTACAACATATAACAAAACCATGAAAGGACCGTATATGTATAGTGTCTTTAAAAACTGGGAAACATAAACAATTGGTTCATAAAGCATCTACACTGTCTCCCATTTATTTCATCATATCTATAGTCCATTTTGGAATATATTACTTAATAACCTTATTCCTGACCTGGGGAAAAAACATAAAAAAGGGTGAGCTCAAATTCTTAGTAAGGGAAAACAAAATAAATATCAATCACATCATATTCATAAGAACATAACATTTTGGAAATCTTACCCTGCAAAAAAGATCATAATTTCATAACATGGGATAAATCATGGTAGTGAAATGTAATCACAATAATCATAACTTAAAACATGAATCTTTGTGGCATACACACATAATCATAGATAATCATTTCTTATTAGTCAAGACTCATTGCCAAGACTATCTTAGTGGACAAAGTCCATTTCTGAACCGAGTTCATTCCTCGTTTCAGTCCTGTTTCACTGAATCGGTTTAACCTGTCTTTCCAGCCATGTCTATCTCATGAGATATAAAATCTTTACCCAATGCATTGGAGGGAGATATAGGTCCCACCCATCTCATAATGATACCATTCTTATGTGTGCCACAAATTCAGAAACCATACATCATAGCATAACCCATGTAATAAAAATGGGATTCCTAAACATCGTGACATCATAAAACAATTCATATAAGATAAAGGAATTCATAAAAATAATTCCATCAAAACATAATCAAATCAATTTAATAATAGGGATAGAAACAGAACTCTATATTATCTTAGATGGAAAATAATTTTGATAAAACACTTGAACTCTATTCTTGAGGAAAATATCCTTTCTACTTGAAAAACACTTTTCCTTTCTTAACATGTCATACAATTTTAAACTAAAAGAAGTTGATTAAAAATAAAAATGAAAACTTGTAAATGAAGCTTCTTGGAAATAATGTTTTAAAAATCCATTCATGTCGTATAAGTTAAAAAAATATTCTTCTCGTACTTTTTTCGGAAAAGTCAAAAAGTACCTCGTATGAAAAACGACGAAAGATTCCTTTCATATATTTTACTAAAAACTCACCGAAGAGTAAAATTGGATTTAAAAAATTGTAGGTGGATGGAAATAATATTACACATTGAGGAAACATGGATGTGAATGTAAATATTCCCCAGTAAATTATGAAGTATAAACAATCTCGGATAAAAATGAGATTGTGAGATTGTCCCTGACCTTAGGTCCAATTTCCTTCGTAAGTGTCCGAACCTCCTGTATAATGATTTAAATAATGTCATTGACTTATTCCAGAATCATACTCATTGTTATGATATCATATATGGTCATATTCTTAGCTTCTTATTAGTAATATTTCATTGCTACTTGTTATTCGGGTGTTTATTACTTTTTGTTATTATGCGTATTTTGTCGAATAAATTCTTATTCTTCTTTTTAGATTATAGATACCTCATTTCCAGAATGTTATTAGTGTAATATATATCATATTTATTCACTCAATTCATTTATGTAATCATTATGCAATGAAAATCATGTATAACGAGTCGCATCACATCGTGGAGACAACATTTCGTACGTACACACGAGCGATGATATCGTTCTAATGATCATGGAATTGTATTGGAGTGTATGTATACTATTTCAGAATCAATATCACTTTAAAATAATAATATATAATCATTTTTTACACCATTATACCCATCCAAGTAAGGTGGTGGTGGAAAATAGATTACACCACGACGTGGAGACGGTATTCCGTACGTACACACGCGTGGTGATTTCGTTTTCCGTAGGATGGATAGATGGTGAAATAGGGTTGTTTCATACTTATAATAACATATCCGTATATGAGTGATACTGATGTTATTAATTCATAATGAAAAAACTAAAGAAGAAGAAGTGGAAGAATAAATAAAGTTGAAAGAATCGGTAACAGACATTATCTCTTCTTTGAAGCGCTTCTTTCAGACCTCCTTTTAGGTCACTAAAATTGGTCTTTGAAGAAGACCAGGACCTCTAAGATGTTTCTAGGGAAGTGGAGAGGAGAAATTTTCAGGGGTTTGCCGAGCTTGAAGGCTCAAAGTGGTGTGAGGAAGAGAGGGAGGAGGTTCCCTTTTATAAGGGAGGAGAGGGACACCTTTGAAAAAACAAAAAATATTATTTTATTATAAAGCCATATTCGGTTTTAAATATCTCCAAATTGATTTATTTTGAATATAAGGTGGGTATATGTCAAAATCCTCTCATATAATAGAATTTGGACAAGTTTAGTTTACTATTTTAACCTTATAATTTAGATTTAACTTTAAGTTAGATAATTTTACTTTTACCGTGTCTTTTTGTGTTCTTACACTATAAGGTTAATAAAATTACTATAACAAGCCAAACGAACCCCAAGTTGTTTATTATTAATATATATAACCTTATCTAAGAAATTTTACCGAACCTTAGTTTTTTAGGAATAAAATAACAATTAATAATATAATACTTGTTTTAAAAACTATTTTATGTCAATTTTGACACTATTTAGTAATTGATTTTTTTTTAAAATCATAATAGAATGATTAGTTCGAAAAAAGTTATTTAAATCAATACTAACACGTAATATTAACCTAGAAAATTAGTGTAATTCATAAAAGGTCTCAAATTACATTTATTTGGATATTTATAACATCAATTATGTCAATATTTCATTAATAAGATAATTACTGCATCATCTTTGTGTCATAAATAAATTAAATTATTTAATGTCTAAAAATTACAAATAAAATACCATTATGTAGGAAATATTTTTAGATTTATAATGAGTATTTATAGTTGAATTTATCTTTTGTATAACCCTATATTAAAAATTATTTAATTATTAAACATTGATTTTAACTATTTTAACCCTTCATTAAATAAATTAATAATAAATGTCCTAATCTAATCCAAGTGGGCCTAAATGGTCATATTTTATTCCTAAGGATATTTTTGGTCGAATTACACTTATCCAATATAATTAGGACTTGTGTTAGGGTAATAATAATATCGTTTTTACCCTTAATTACCCTATTTACTTTTAACCGTGGTAAATAAAAGTAAAAAGTTACTATTCACCAAAAATTATTTTCATCTCATTGAACCAAATTTTACTTACTGACATCAACCGTGTCTCTCAGATTTTTAAAATTCCACTCACAAAAGTGGTAAAATTAAGTTTTATGTAAATTTACAAATTCTCTTAGGAGGTGGGTAAAAGACGGTGAAAAGTTCAATAAAATTTTTATATATCTAAAATTATTATAAAATGACTCCAATGAATTGAATTGAAATTATATAGGCATTATGTATCAATTTTGACCTAAAATAAATTTAATTAAAATAAATAATTGTTTAAAAAAAAATTCGGTTTTTAAATAGTAACCCAGTGTTTTCACTATTCATCAAAAATTGAAAGTTTTCAGAAAAATACCAAAATTTCACCCTAGGCTAATTTAAATATTCCGAATCCAAAAATGAAGTACATTTTGAAAAATAAAATTTTAAAAAGTTCAAAAAGTGGGTATTACTATTCATAACGGCTAGTTTTAATAATATTTTAATATCATATCATTGTTTAGTGAAACTCGGTATTGCGTACGATGCAAGATATCAAGGAAGGTCGTGATTGCGTGTAAAGCAAGCCAAGCTAGTGTTGTGTGTAGTGAAAGATTCCTTTGATGATTTATATAAAATAAAAACAAAATATTTATTATAAAAGTCTCGGGTGTTACATTCTACCCCCCTTAAAAGGAATTTCGCCCTCGAAATTCGTCACTTGTAACAAATAGATGAGGATACCTCTCCCTCATTATTTCCTCAAGCTCCCATATAGCTTTTTCTAATTTGTGGTTCCTCCATAAAACTTTCACCAAGTGAGTGGTCTTGTTCCGTAGGAATTTTTCACTATGATCGAGAATCTATATCGGCTGTTCTTCATAAGAAAGATCTTGTTCCAGCGGTACAACTTCTGAGCTGAGTACATGTTAAGGATCGGGTATGTACTTTCTCAGGAGAGATACATGGAACACATCGTGAACTTGAGAGAGATTCGGTGGAAGCGACAATCGGTAAGCTACCTTCCCAATATGATCCAGTATTTTGAAAGGACCGATATACCTAGGGATCAGCTTTCCCTTCTTTCCAAATCTCATTACTCTCTTCCAAGGAGATATTCATAAGAACACTTTATCACCCACTTCAAACTCTAAGTCTTTTCTTTGGTTGTCGGCATAAATTTTTGGTCGACTCTGAGCTGCTCTTATGTGTTGTTGAATAGATCGGACCTTTTCTTCCATCTCATCAACAAGATCAGGTCCTAATAGCTTTCTTTCCCCAACTTCATCCCAGCAAGTTCGAGTCCTGCATTTCTTTCCATAGAGTGATTCATAAGGATCCATCTGAATACTGTAGTGAAAGCTATTATTATAATAAAATTCCACCAAAGGTAGGTGTTGATCCCAACCACCTTTGAAATCCATAGAGCAAGCTCTCAATATATCTTCTAGAGTTTGAATTGTCCTCTCAGACTGACCGTCTGTCTGTGGATGATAAGCAGTGCTGAAACTCAACTCTGTATCCAGAGTATGCTGAAGACTTCACCAGAACTTTGAGGTAAACCTCGGATCCTGATCAGATATAATATAAAGTGGTACTCCATGAAATCTTACCACTTCCTTTACATATATTCTGGCAAGCTGATCCAGAGAGAAATCCTCTCTAATAGTAATGAAGTGTACAGACTTTGTAAGACGATCAACTATGACCCAGTTAGCATTATTGCCTTTGGATGTTTTAGGAAGTCCGGTAACAAAGTCTATAGTGATGTTTTCCCATTTCCATTTAGGTATGGGTAATGATTGTAACATCCCCTTATACTTCTGTCTCTCAGCTTTAACTTGCTGACAAACCAAGCATCGAGAGACATATTCAGCAACATCTCTTTTCATGCCATCCCACCAGAAGTACTCTTTCAGGTCCCTATAAATCTTCGTGCTTCCAGGATGAATAGAGAATTAATAACTATGAGCCTCATCTAGTAGCTCCTTCTTTAATTTGGGGATGGGAGAAACACAAACCTGAATCCTAAACATTATTATCCCATCACAATCAAGGTTGAATTCAGGATCATTTCTCACCTTCTTTTGTAACTCAACATCTTCTTTCTGTGACTCTTTAATCTTAACATGTATAGATGGTTTGACATTCATTTGAGAAAGATATGATTTTTCCCATTTCATTATTATTCCAAGATCCATCCTTTTTAAATCCATAAATATTGGATCTTTTGTGATCCTCATCATGGATAAACTAGCATGGTCTTGTCGACTTAATGCATCTGCCACCTTGTTTGCTTTCCCAGGGTGGGAATTAATTGAGCAGTCGTAATCCTCAATCAGCTCCGACCATCTTCTTTGGTGCATATTCAGCTCCTTTTGTTTGAAAATATACTTCAAACTTTTATGATCAGTATAAATGTCACTCCTTTCTCCATTAATATAATTCATCCAAATCTTTAATGCAAAGATTACCGCAGCTAACTTCAAATCATGAGTTGGGTAATTTTTCTCATGGATTTTCAACTGTCATGAGGCATAAGCTATCACCATATCATTTTTCATAAGAACACACCCCAATCCATTCTTGGATGCATCACTGTAGATCACAAACCTTTCTCCACTACAAGGCAGTGTGAGCATAGGTGCACTGGATAACCTTTTTTTCAACTCCTTGAAATTCTCTTCACATTCCTCAGTCCAAAAAAACTTAACTCCTTTCCGAGTCAACCTGGTGAGTGGATTATATAATCGTGAAAAATCTTTCACAAAATGTCGATAATATCCAGCCAAACCAAGACAACTTCGGATCTCAATTACTGTTGTTGGTCTCGACAATCTTTCGATAACCTCTATTTTTTCTGGATCCACATATATCCCCTATTTTGAGATTATGTGACCCAAAAATGAAACTTTTTGAAGGCAAAATTCACACTTGGTAAATTTGGAATAAAGATTCTCCTTTCTCAGGTTCTTCAATATAATTCTAAAGTGATCTTCATGTTCTTCCTTTCTCTTTGAATATACAAGAATATCGTCTATAAAGACTGCCACAAACTGATCAAGATAATCTCTAAAGACTCTATTCATCAGATCCATGAAGATAGCAAGGGAATTAGTAAGACCAAATGGCATCACTATAAATTCATAGTGTCCATACCTTGTACGGAAAGCCATCTTTGGTATATCCTCCCTTTTGACCCTTAATTGATGATACCCTGAACGAAGATCAATCTTGGAAAAGTATTGAGCTCCGCGTAGTTGGTCAAATAAGTCATAAATGCGCTGGAGAGGATATTTGTTCTTGATAATGATCTTGTTACGTTCTTGATAATCAATGCAGAGTCTCCTTGATCCATCTCTCTTCTTAACAAACATAACATGTGATCCCCAAGGTGACCCACTAGGGCATATGAATCCCTTATCAAGATTCTCTTGGAGTTGCTTCTTCCATTCCTGCATCTCAATTGGGGCCATTCTATAAGGTGTATTTGAAATAGGTAAAGCACCCGGTATGAGTTCTATTGAAAACTCAACTTCACGATTTGGTGGAAGACCCGAAAATTCCTCCGGAAAGACATCATCAAACACCCGTACAATGGGAATATTCTTAATTGTGAGTTTATCACCAACCATTTGAGATAAATAACCTTCATTTAGTGGAATCAAGACCCATAAGATGGAAGAAATTTACACTAGAAGGTTATGTTCATCCTTGCATCGATAGACGATCAAAGATTGATCTGGAATATGAAATGTGACTTCCCTTATTTGGCAATTGATATGAGATCCATATAGAGATAGCCAATCCATGCCAAGAATCACATCAAATTATACTATAAGAAGGATCACAAGATTTGCAGGAAGCACTTTCCCACAAACTTCAATCAGAGAAGAATTATAAACTTTTGATGCGACTGTTGTGCCATTAGGGGTTGTCACAACTAACTCAAAATCTAATTATTGAGGTAATATGGTGATACCCTTAGAAAATTCTTTAGAAATAAAGGAGTGGGTGGATCTAGAATCAAATAAAACATTTTCTACTTTAGAGTAGATGGTAAGTGTACATTTCACCACATCGTTATCGTACTCCACCTCGCTGATAGAAATTGCATGTGACTTTCCTTTGTCTTTAGACTTAAGAGTTTGTTGAGGTCGATCATCATCAACAACGCTTGGATTAGGGAATTGATTGGCATAATGCCCCATTTCCTTGCACTTGTAACATTGAAGTGTAGGAGGTGCACTCTGTGTAGCCTTTTCATTGTTCACATCACTAGACAACTTCTTCCCATTATTGTGGCATTCAAATTCCCGATGACCTTCCTTTCCACATTTGAAACATTTACTTGTCCCTTTAAGACAACTACCTCCATGTTTCTTTCCACACTTTGAGCATAAGGGAAAACTCATCTTCTTTTCAGTGTGCTCTTTATATTTTCCTTTGAATTCCATTTTCCTCTTCTTATCAAACCCATATTACTAATGGGTTACTTCAATATCCATCTCAACATTGAGAGCACATCAAAAGATTTCCTCATAGCTATTGAAGTCCCTTATGGCTAACGCCCTTCAAAGACTTGGTTTTAAGCCACTAAAGAATCGATTGATCTTACTCTCAGGTAGGATAATAATACCAGAAGAATACCTTGCAAGTCTTGTAAAATTTTCTTCATAGGTACCAACAGATTCATCATCCTTTTGCATTAGTTCAAGAAAATCCTTCTCCATATTTGTTCGGAGAATAAGAGGGACGTACTTATTGGAAAATAAGTTCTTGAACTCATCCCATTCCATGGACTCAATTTTATCTATTGGCCATGTATTATTGATAAGATTCCACCATTGATTAGCACCACCTTCCAAACGATACACTACTAATATGACTTTATCATGTTCATAAAATTGAAGAACTGAAAATATCTTTTCAGTAGTATTGATCCATTGTTCAGAAACTAATGGATCAGTAGACCCGCTGAATGAAGGTGGAAGATGCCTCATGAAGGATTTAACAGAATGTTGCTCCTTCTTTTTCTCGTTTGGAAGTCCTGCATGATTCATAGCTTGAGAAAGTTGTGTGAGCATGGCTACAAGATTTTTCATTCCAGCTCCCATAACGTTTGGTTTCTCAGGGGGACAATCATTGCATTGCCCGTCGCATTCCGCATTAACACGGTTCCTTCGTGTTCCGACCATTGAATAAAACCAATAAGAATAGTGTGAGAAACACTAATTATAATAGGAAATCCACATATTCAAGAATAAAATTTCACACTTAAGGTCTTATCCTAGGTTATTCATGGCCATTTCTAAAACACTAAGATTATTTTCTATGCTTAGAATTATCCTTAGGGTTCTTACTAAGGCTTTCACATCCTAGTTTCCAAAGGTAGACTATAACCTCCCTCTGATAGCAACTATAACGACCCATACTTTACATACATTGTTAGTACTTCAAAATAGAAGTACACTTATTACAAAATATAACAAAACCATGAAAGGACCATATAGGTATAGTTTCTTTAGAAACTGGGAAACATAAACAACTGGTTCATAAAGCATCTACACTGTCTCCCATTTATTTCATCATATCTATAGTCCCTTTTGGCATATCTTACTTAATAACCTTCATCCTGACCTGGGGAAAAAACATACAAAAGTGTGAGATCAAATTCTCAGTAAGGGCAAACAAAAGAAATATCAATCACATCATATTCATAAGAACATAACATTTTGGAAATCTTACCCTGCAAAAGAGATCATAATTTCATAACATGGGATAAATCATGGTAGTGAAATGTAATCACAATAATCATAACTTAAAACATGAATCTTTGTGTCATACATACATAATCATAGAGAATCATTTCTTATTAGTCAAGACTCATTGACAAGACTATCTTAGTGGACAAATTCCATTTCTGAACCGAGTTCATTCCTCGTTTCAGTCCTGTTTCACTGAACCGGTTTAACCTGCCATTCCAACCATGTCTATCTCATGAGATATAAAATCTTTACCCAATTCATTGGAGGGATATATAGGTCCCACCCATATCATAATGATACCATTCTTATGTGTGCCACAAATTCATAAACCATACATCATAGCATAGCCCATGTAATAAAAATGGGATTCTTAAACATCGTGACATCATAAAACAATTCATATAAGATAAAGAAATTCATAAAAATAATTCCATCACAACATAATAAAATCAATGTAATAATAGTGATAGAAACAGAACCCTATATTATCTTAGATGGAAAATAATTTTGATAAAACACTTGAAATCCATTCTTGAGGAAAATATCCTTTCTACTTCAAAAACACTTTTCCTTTCATAACATGTCATACAATTTTAAACTAAAAGAATTTGATTAAAAATAAACTTGAAAACTTGTAAAGGAAGCTTCTTGGAAATAATGTTTTAAAAATCCATTCATGCCGTATAAGTTAAAAAAACATTCTTCTCGTACTTTTGTCGAAAAAGAAAAAAAAGTATCTCGTACGAAAAACGACAAAAGATTCCTTTCATATCTTTTAATAAATACTCACCGAAGGGTAAAATTGGATTTAAAAAATTGTAGCTGGATGGAAATAATATTACACATTGAGGAAACATGGATGTGGATGTAAATATTCCCCAGTAAATTATGAAGTATAAACAATCTCAGATAAAAATGAGATTGTGAGATTATCCCTTACCTTAGGTCCGATTTGCTTCGTAAGTGTCCAAAACTCCTGTATAATGATTTAAATAACGTCGTTGAATTATTCTAGAATCATACTCATTGTTATGATATCATATATGGTCATATTCTTAGCTTCTTATTAGTAATATTTCATTGCTACTTGTTATTCGGGTGTTTATTACTTTTTGTTCTTATGCGTGTTTTGTCGAATAAATTCTTATTCTTATTTTTAGATTATAGATACCTCATTTACAGAATGTTATTAGTGTAATATATATCATATTTATTCACTCAATTCATTTATGTAATCATTATGCAATGAAAATCATGTAGAACGAGTCGCATCACATCATGGAGATGTTATTCCGTATGTACGCACGAGCGATGATATCGTTCCCATGATCATGGAATTGTATTGGAGTGTATGTATACTCTTTGAGAATCAATATCACTTTACAATAATCATATATATATTCATTATTTACACCATTATACCCATCTGAGTAATGTGGTGTTGGAAAATAGATTACACCACGGCGTGGAGACTGTATTCCGTACGTACGCACGCGTGGTGATTTCCTTTTCCGTAGGATGGATAGATGGTGAAATAGGGTTGTTTAATACTTATAATAACATATCAGTATATGAGTGATACTGATGTTATTAATTCATAATGAAACAACTAAAGAAGAAGAAGTGGAAGAAGAAATAAAGTTGAAAGAATCAGTAACAGACATTATCTCTTCTTTGAAGCGCTTCTTTGAGACCTTCTTTTAGGGCACTATAATTGGTCTTTGAAGAATACCAGGACCTCTAGGATGTTTCTAGGGAAGTGGAGAGGATAAATTGTCAGGGGTTGGCTGAGATTGAAAGCTCAAAGTGGTGTGAGGAAGAGAGAGAGGAGGTTCCCTTTTATAAGGGAGGAGAGGGGCACCTTTGGAAAAACTAAAAATATTATTTTATTATAAAGCCATATTCGGTTTTAAATAGATAAAAATTGATTTATTTCGAAGCTAAGGTGGGGATGGGTCTAAATAATCTCATAAAATGGAATTTGGACAAGTTTAGTTTACTATTTTAACCTTATCATTTAGATTAAACTTTAAGTTAGATAATTTTACTTTTACCGTGTCTTTTTGTGTTCTTACACTATAAGGTTAATAAACATACTATAACAAGCCAAAAGAACCCAAACTTGTTTATTATTAATATATATAACCTTATATAAGTCATTTTTATGAACCTTATATTTTTAGGAATAAAATAACAATTAATAATATGATATTTGTTTTAAAAACTATTTTATGTCAATTTTGACACTATTTAGTAATTGATTTTTGTAAAAATCATAACAGAATGATTAGTTAAAAAAAGATATTTAAATCAATAATAACATGTAATAGTAACCTAGATAATTAGTGGAATTCATAAAAAGTCTCAAATTACATTTATTTGGGTATTTATAACATCAATTATGTCAATATTTCATTAGTAAGATAATTACTATATCATCATTGTGTCATAAATAAATTAACTTATTTAATGTATAAAAATTACAAATAAAATACCATTATGTAGTAAATCTTTATCTTTTTTTAATGAGTATTTATAGTCGAATTTATCTTATGTATAACCCTATATTAAAAATTATTTACTTATTAAACTTTGATTTTACCTATTTTAACCCTTCTTTAAATAAATTAATAATAAATGTACTAATCTAATCCAAGTGGGACTAAATGGTGATATTGTATTCATAAGGTTGTTTTTGGTCGAATTAAACTTATCAAATAGAATTAGGACATATGTTAGGGTAATAATATTATCATTTTTACCCTTAATTACCCTATTTACTTTTAACCGTGGTAAATAAAAGTAAAAAGTTACTGTTCACCAAAAATTATTTTCATCTCATTGAACCACATTTTATATACTGACATCAACCGTGTCTCTTTGATTTTTGAAATTCCACTCACAGAAGCGGTACAATTATTTTTTTATGTAAATTTACAAATTCTCCTAGGAGGTGGGTAAAAGACGGTGAAAAGTTCAATAAAACTTTTATATATCTAAAATTATTATAAAATGACTCCAATGAATTGTATTGAACTTATATAGGTATTGTGTATCAATTTTGACGTAAAATAAATTTAATTAAAATAAATAATTATTTAAATAAAAAGTCAGTTTTTAAATAGTAACCCATTATTTTCACTATTCATCAAAAATTGAAAGTTTTCAGAAAAATACCAAAATTTCACCCTTGGATAATTTCGATATTCTGAATCCAAAAATGAAGTCCATTTTGAAAAATAAAATTTACAAAATTTCAAAAAGTAGGTATTACTATTCATAACAGCTAGTTTTAATAATATTTTAATAGCATATCGTTGTTTAGTGAAACTAGGTATTGCGTACGACGCAACCTATCAAGGAAGGTCATGATTGGGTGTAAAGCAATCCAAGCTAGTGTTGTGTGTAGTTAAAGATTACTTTGATGATTTATATAAAATAAAAAAAATATTTCTTATAAAAGTCTCAGGTGTTACATGTATCACCCTTGAGGAAGTACATACATGACTCATCACATGCACTCAATCCATAGGTGGCACCATTAGATAATGACCTCTCCTATGAAGAGAATCCGGTCAAGATCTTATATTTAGGAAGAAGTTCTATGAAATAATACAATTCCCTTTATCAAGGTGTTGTGGAGATACCAAAAGTTTGAAGAAGAAATGTGGAAATCAGAGGAAGTGATGGATCACAGTTACACTCATATGTTTTAGTGGTGGAAAAGGAAATTTCAAGGGCAAAATTTCTTAATGGGGGAATATTGTAACGACCCAAAATTTTATTAATGAAAATTACTATTGATCTAATTAAATGTATTGGGGTTATATAAAACATATGCACTTACATAGTTTTATGTTTTGGGATTTTAAAATATTTTTAAGTAATTTTTCCATTTCTTATATATCTGTTGAAAAGTGATCACATGATTAGTATAAATATAGGGCTTTAACAAATCTAATTTACTCAGATAAAGGAAGTGATGGTCTCATCCAACAGAATTGCTCCATATGAATCCCATTTGTTAGATTTCAGAAAAGAGGTAGTGTCACTAGGATTCACTCTTGACCAATCCCAAGTCTATATTCAAAATGTTATGCTTGAACGGAATCTCCTATGGAATAAGTGGAAGTTAATAGAGATGACCACCTAAGTGAAATTATCTGAGCCTCCCTAAGAGTCTGTCACCAATGAACGCATTACCCTTAGGTCTTATGCGGGTGTTATAAGGGGTTATGTAACAATAACCTAACACTATGATTATGTGCATTAGTTTTTCATATAATAATTAATATAAATTCATTTAATTATTGTTACTTTTTAAATGGTTTTTAAAGCACAAATAGTGTTTTTAGTTAATAATCAATTAAGAAATCTATTTTGATGAATTAATGGATATTTTAATTAACTAATATTTTAATAATACATTATTACTAAATAAATTTTTATTAAATATAAATGATCGTATAATTTTTTATGAATACAATTTTAATTTTTATTAAGGTTTGATAGATATTTTTTTCAAAACCCATGATTTTTTTATAAATGTCGATTTTTATTTTAAAATTAAAAAATTAACATATTTAGAAAATTATTTATGTAAAATGAATATTATTTTTGGATTCAGGATGTCGAAATTATCTAATAGTTAATTTTTCATACTTTTCTAAGACAGTCAAATTTTTGGGTAAAAAATTAAATACCGTTTAAATATATAATGTGTTTTATGAAATCATAATGACCCAATAGTGATGTAATAAAATAATATAAAAGGTTTTTTTGGACAATATATGTTTAAAATTTAAAATAATGTGATTTTATATTTGTTTAACTTATTTTTCAAATCCTTAGTGGACCCTATAAAATTTATAAAACATTTTCATACTTTAAAATAATTTTCTTGAGAGTGTGACTCACATAAACATAAGAAAGCCTAATATTTTAATAAGTTAAGCCATTGGCCTTATAATTTTATTTAAATCCCCTTTTCCAAAAACCATGGGACAAATCTATTGGAACATTGGTGGTTTTCATTAGTTTAATGCGTTATTTCCAAAACCAAAATAATAAAGAATCCACTCTCCTTTCCTATATAAACCCACTCAATGTCCCATTCCTCCCCACTCAAACCATTTTTAGCTTGAAAAACATATGCATATAAATTCTATTAAATATGTTGTGATATTATGTTCCACGACCCCCTTACTTTATATTTCATTTAAAAATGATAAGGGACCCCTTTCGTTCTCATCAACCCATTTTATGAATTCTATTTTACATCGTTATTCTGCCAAAGTTACACCAAAATTTCCCATTCAAAAATCACCATGTAAGTGAATACCATACTCATTTATCTATCAAGGGTATTTACTATTATTCACTTGTACTTGTTGATTTAGGACTTAAATTTATGTATTCCACATCTTTAATTGTGGAATAAATGATGATGTTTAATGAATCCATGTTGTATGATCCATGTGGAACACTTATGCATGAAATGAAAAGTTTATAAAGGGTGCACCGAGATATCACCCCAATGCATTGGGTAAAGAATAGTATCATGATATGCCATGTGCAATGAGGGTTTACTCATTATAATTCAAGTGAAATGAGTATTTACTCATGCTAATTCAAGTGCAATGAGGGTTTACTCATGCTCCATGTGCAATGAGACTTGGCTCATTCTAATATCATGTTAAAGGTTATTTCCACATATCCATATTATGATAATCATGATATATCATTCCTTTATCTTCATGTTTATATTATTCAACATTGATATGCCTATTGACTAACATGTATTGTATTCTTGATGTTATTCCTTATTTAATCCCTTACTGGTCTTTATAGATCACCCTTTTTTATGTACGTCCTCAAGTTATCCTATGAAATGCTATATATGAAGGAAATTTTGTGGTTATGTAAAAGGATTTTCAATAAAGATGTTTTATTTTATGTTTTATGTTTTTATGTAATTTTCCTAATTTCCCAATTCTTTATACCTATCGATCCTCATATTTTTCTTAAGTTCATGTTTATGTAATAAATCGTGTTTAAGTGTGTGATAAATAGAATGGTTGTTATACTAAGGTTTTCACTCACCATTAGGGGAAAGCTATCATTCTCCTAAAATTTTCATGAAAACATGACTGCACTAAACTATCACAAATCACAATCTACCTGAATCATTTCAAATGAAAAAAACTTATAGAATCATTTTCATTCACTATATGACTAATTAAACACCATGTATACCCTCTTTAGGTCAAGACTTCATCACATCAATCCACCTATAACTTTGGTTATGTAAAATTTCACTCTCTTAACCCATGGTAAGAGAGTTTGTTCCTTATCCAATTCCACAATGATGATCAACAACTCTCATTTAAAAAAAATACTCAATAGGAATACACCCTAGTGTTACACTACTATACCACCTGAAACCTACCATCTATAGTTTTCCAAAACAATATTATGCCCTCTAGATTAATACCCACCTGATATTTCCTCCCATGTATGTTGGACCTGTAACAACAAAAACACTAGTCATGATCTCACATTCCCTAGTATCCAGGGAATATTCAAGCATATATAACATACTTTATAATTCTTTTTGTCCATCTATCTCATAACCTAAAGTATCTACCCATCTATATGTCACTCACAATATTTAGATAACCCATACCAGGTTACCCTCAAGCATAAAAAATTATATCAATAAATAATAGAAAATAATAATGTTATTTAATCATAATACCCAACTCAGAAATATCTCGATTAATATATCATGCTCACTAGATTCTTAAACTTGGTCCATAATTCACATCCCACATTGACCATAACTCATGAATCATTTCCCACATTTCCTCTGATATTACATAATTCATATCTTGTTCCAAAACACTAATTATAGGGTTCTCATCTAGACACATATCAAGAATGTCATATTTAATAAAACTACTCATTCTAGGGAATTAATCCTCACCATGAATATGTACACCAAAATACCTCATTAATGATCAATATCTCATAAATTTTAATATATACAATGACATTGACTTATAAAAATTTATATTGAGTTAATCATAACCATGTTTCATAAAAATGAAATTACATTTAAGAGTTATAGAGTAAAACACTTTATAAATTTCTATTTTTCATATTATTTATTTGAAACCATATAATATTAATCCACTTGAAATCACCAGTAGTAATCATAATTCAACTAGTTTTTATAAGTAGAATGCCACAAAGAAGTTATCAGAATATTGTAGTATGATCCTTTAGATAATGTTGGGCTAACTATTAAGGGGTCTCAGAGCCGAAGACCCCCAACCCAATTTTAATGGCTACTCTAGAAATATTGACTTGCTATAGTATATCTAAATAGTGGTATTGAAAATAATTCTGTATCCGCATTGATATTGAAATTAAACTATGGTGGTATATGACTGGAGACATCGATAGGGTGTTGTAGCTCCATGGACTTCCATAAATAAATTTCTATAGATAATTTGACTTATTTTGAAGATTTAAACTATATAAACATAGGTTAATATAGAATTTTATTTCTTTATGAAATCATTTATGTTGTACCAAATAAAGGATAGCTAAAAACTCAAGAGGGGGGGGGTGAATTCATCTCTTAACATTTTTATTAGTTTAAAACCACCCACTTCATGGTATTTGAGTTTGGACCTTTTACTTAATTAAATAAGGTAGTTAAAAAATGGGGTATCAAAGGAAACAAATATCAAACAAAGGATATTTATAGTGTTGTGGGGAACACAAATCCCCAGTCCACTCCACCAAAACTCTAGTCCTTGATATTAGTGATTTTCACTATGAATCGCCTTTTTCTAGGGTCTCCCAGCTGAGTGCTAGTAGTTTTTACTTTTTACAAAGGTCGAAGATCTTTTAAATAGTATATCTATTCATAATCAATATATTTGTCCTTAACACACTCGATCATAGTTAGTAAAGGAAAAAATAAATAAAAACAATATTTTAACAATGATTTAGATCATAATTATAAGTACTAACTGACATTAGTTAATGATATGTCCATAGAAGATGAAAAATATTCTATTTTAATCTTTGTAATTCCATTAATTATAAAGAATGATATTGTAAGCACAATATGAAAGGGTTGAGGGGAGAACAAAAGTTATTTCCTCAATATACACATTATCATTATTCATTTTTATTAGTGTTTTCATATGTAAATGTATATTCCCCCTTCATCCAACAACTAATTCTTTTTTTTATATCTCTTCTATGATTTTTTACTTAATCATACTCGATAATCACAATGGTCAAGTAGATAATACAATGAATTTTTTTTAAGATAGGTTATTAATGGTTTCTATAATTATTTTCCAAATATGGAACAAACTTCTACATAAGTAATGTTAGAAATATTCTTCTTTGAATATTTCTGTTCTTGGTAAAATATCATTTTAGCTAAATCATAATTTATTTATTTAGACAGATCTTTTTATGATGCACTTAAAATAATGAAATGAATTATGAAGAGATCATACCAATATTATAATTATATATATGATGATATATAAGATACCTTATTCTTGGAAATATAAACATTTTAAAGCATTATTCTTGTAATAATATTTATAAATAATCTTTATAAGTTAAAAATGATCATGAATTTTTCATAACATAATTATTTTTGGTAAGATAATATCTCACTTGTGTATGATAATTGACTTTAATGGATTCCAATAAAGTTCATAAGACAATCCTTTTATGAAATTACTTTTCATAAGATAAAATACATCTCATTTTTTTAGTGTGATCTTTTTAACATTGATCATGCATAAGATAATTTTCTTTCTCCATATGATAATATCTTACTTAGTAAGATAAAACATCAACGATAAACTTTTGTAAGACAAAATACTTTAGAAAAGATTAAATCATCAAATAATATATAGGTTTTACTTCATAATTTAATTATGTTACCTATAATATAATCAATTAGTATAGGATAAATCAAACAGCTAAAATACAATAAAATAAATGACCTTAAATTCATATACGATAAATTCCTTTGAAATAAATTTCTCCCCACTTATAAAAGGATAAAATATGAAACAAATAATACAAGCTTATTAGAATAAAAATATGAATATCATGAATCATCAAAACATGTTAAAAAATAAGATATGTTAGAACAAAATATGTGTGTCTACTAATCTCCACCTTTATTATGAATGGAGCAAGGAAAAATAATTTCAGTCTCACCATAGTGGTGGATTGTTTATTCTTCAATGATTTTCCCTCAATATGTGTATTAATTTCCTCCTTAAATAATTAATATATAACCCCAATATCTGATTATTTATGATGTTAATGGTTATTTATCAAATTATATGACTAAAAATGAATCTATAGGGGTAGGGTTATGAAAATTTTCTAGAAAAATTTAACATCTCAAAATGGGCCCAGTCTAGGGAATTAATCCTAAACACAATATTATACCTCTAATATTTTAAAAAATCATGTATTTGATAAAAATACATTATTAGAAATTTTATTTTAGGATTTTTTATGTAATGAAAAAGTTCATCTTCTTCACATGGGTATAATAAAAAAATATATTTTAAAATATTGTAGGCTCCTATTATGTAAAAAAAAAATTATGAATGGAGGTGATAAATTGTTTTTTTTTTGTTAATTTCTATTGCATTTTTTAATTAATTATGTCTATAAGAATGTATATTAAAGACATGAAAAGTCATGGTGATATGGATGAAGATGTGAATATGGTTTCCATACACATGATAACACCATTTTGGTCATTAAGGAAGTATAAAAATGATATACATGGAATTGGATCACAAGAATTAAAGCCAATACAATGGTTATATAGAGATGTTTGTGAATAAATACACCTTGATATAATTATCAAGGACATGGAATATGAAAAATATGATAGGACATTATTTTTGGAAGTGTTAAGGTACATCTATATTTGGAAGTGGTTTGAGATGGTTTGAATGTGTTTATAAATGGATGGAGGAAAATAATTCTCTGATTTTTTTGAAACTAATGATTCAAGAAAATGGTAATTTCCCATACGTAATGTTAACAATAACCTAATACCTAAGGGGAACTAGTTCTTAGCAGACTATGTTTTTAAAAAATGTTAAATTAATGAACTAAATTGAAATATATAAGTATACTATAAAATGTTGATGTGATTAATAAGAGAAACATGGTCTATATAATTGATAGGTAAATACTAAAGTGATACATATTATTACTCTAGGTTATCTAACTAATACTTAAATTCTAAAGATATATATAAGAGTAATCTAGATTATCTAAGTGATATGTAAGATTCACTTAATGGTGCACTAAATATGTCTATGAAAATGGTAAAGTACCTATATGTAAAGGTTATTAGGTTTATGAAAAAAGGTTACCATGATGGAATATAAAAGGTAAAAATATGACACATAAGTTTTACCAAAAACTTCATTATAACACGTAAGGGAACAAAAGATTTTACATAATGGTACTCTAGAGAGATTACCCATACATAGATATTTTTTCCTTTTCTATTTAAGGTTAATATTCAACATTAAAAAAATACAGAAGTGTTTTTTTCAATGAATTCATTAACCATATGAAAATTTTGATATATAGCATATATCATAAAATAATATTGATAAAATGAATATTCATGGATGTGTGCCATGTAAATTTTTTTTGGAGAATCAAGAATATTTATAGTATCACATTATGATCTTAAGAGGTAATCAAAATGATATATTTTGTGGATTTTTTTAGATAAGGTTGTTGATTGAGTACCACACTACGAATAATGATATCACTTCATGGTCAGGATGAGTAAGTAGAATATTCCACCTTAGTGAGGAAGTAACACTTTGAATAGGTTATTTATAGAATATCTAGAATATTATCTTGGAATTTAAATTAAGAAATTTATGGTATGGATTTCAGGAATTTGACTCAGTTTAATTGTTTTATTATGACCACATTAAAACATATAGTAAAATTTGAATAATTCTAGAGGATTATAAGAATAATAATTTATTCCAACTATCGAATAAAAGGCTATATGAATAAACGAAATGATAAAAACTACTTGTAGCTGTTCAAGATAGGAGGAGAGTTTGAGCATATTGATATATATTCTTCTGATAATAAGAAGATAGGATAAACTTAATGGATTTTCATTGACATATTTGGTTTAATTTAGGAAGAAGTATCAAATTGTATAATAGATACACTAATATATCTAACTATTTAAGAAGAAGAGAATCTACATAATTATAGTGTAAAATTATCTCCATCTAGAGGAAGAGATAATTATTCCATGACTTTTTTGAATACAAATTATTAACACTCACATTAAGTGGTCATTCCTATAAGTACTTAGTGGGAATTGATGTACAATGAATTTGGACTACAGTTGAGCATAAAATATGGAGTTATGGTGAAGAGAGTTTCAATTATACATGTTTTTTTATTAAGATACCATCATGTCTATAAAATAATTTTCCTTTAACAAAATAGTGTGAATAGGTAAATAATATGGAGTGTCCCTTACATCCATAGTGAGTCTTTCTAGAACCTTATAAGTGAAAAGATCCTTGGCATGGAGTAGACATGACCTAAAAGATATATCCACCAAATATTGTATGATAGTATATTTTGGTACATTAGTGCATCACCATGTGTATTCCCCATAGTTTATTACTTATCGATGAACCATGTAAAATACTAATGTGTTATTTTTCTTTATTTTTTTCCATTCACATTTATTGTTTGATGTTATCAATAATGAGAGAAAGATATATTTAACATGTTCCGTAAAACGAGGGAATGATATTTGTATATCCCAAGGGACTAGAAGAATATAAATGTTTTAATTAGTGTGCACCATGATCCACCTCCCCCAATTCTGAGGTTTTTATAGTTAGATTTTTCCCAACAAATGATATTAAAGCATATAGGTTTTGACTTGGTGTTAAATCATTTTTTTTTATTTTTTTCTCACATGGTTTAAATTAAAAGGCCTCTATTTTTTAGTGGTTCTATCTTTGATGGATATAAAAAATAGGTTATTATTTTATTAAAATTATTATGGAAAGTAGGTTATGAAGTATATATTTTCAAATATTTATTTGGATAATAAATGTAAAAAAATTGGTGATACAAGATAGATAATATATTTAATTAATAATTATAAATTGAGGTTTACATAAACACCTCTCATTGTGATACTTCATTCAAGATTTCAAATACTCTAGAAAATATTTATGGGAATATAGTGGATGGAATGGTTGTGGATGTATCATATGAAAAATTTAGTGAAAAGTTATACATGTAAAAAATAAATAGGAAAGGGAATATAAGAACAGTCACAGGGAGAAAAACTCTCAAAATAAGATGAATAATTCTAATCCTATTAATAAATAATATTTTAACAATTTTTTACAAAATGATTACCAATATAAAAATTTAAACCCACTTCTAGATATTTATAGAAGTTTGGATTCCAATTATGGTATAACAATGATTTATAATCTAAAATCTAAAGAATGTTCATGTAGTACCCAATATATGATATAATCTCTATAATAGAAGGTGGATTAACTAAATATCATATATTTAGTGGCCCTAAGTTTCATAAAATATTTGGTCATAGATAATAGAGGACTGAGGAAATTGGAGGTGTCCTTGAATGAAAAAATAATGAAAATGGGTGAAACATATTAAGGGAAAAATGATTTACTTGAAAAAATTAAACCTCAAATTTGAAAGAAATAAACCTGGATAAAGAGATAAAATTAGTATTTGACCCTCTTATAAATAAACTCAAATAGAGTATAAAATATAAGAAGTAAATTTCCTCAAGATTAAATGATAAGGACAATTTGATCAAGGATATTTAATTAAAAGTAAAATCCTTAGAAGGAAAAGAGAAGGTATGAACTCCCACCATGGTAGTACAAACAATTTGAAATCATTGATTTTTAAATATGGAATTTATAAAGAATAATATGATTCATTCCAAATCTTGATGTAATGGTTCTAAAAGGAAAGTATTTATAAATTGGTACTATTGGGTAATAATGGGACACAACATGGATGTGTGTCTATAATTACAAGGGCTAAAAGGTTGAATAAAATATGTTGCATCAATATCTCAATTGAGAAATAGCTACATAATGTATGAATTTAATAGGAGATGTATCTTTTGTTGTAACCATTAAAATAAAGAGATAAATTATATTGGAATAAGAATTAAAGGATTTATAAAGAAATCCTATATTCCTATGGAAAATATGATGATCTTTCATATGATAGAGGAATCATGATAAAGGATGAATCCATAATGCATCGATGGAAAAAACTTACACTAGCGAGATTAATCTCACAATGGATGTAAATTACAAGATAATAAAGGAGAGGACCAAATAAAGCATCTGTAATTAAGTCTATATAAGTGGTATCACTCAAAGGAGAACCACTAAAAAGGATTGGAATAAATTTTTAAGAAAATGGTTTCATAAAAAAGACTAACAAAATTCATCAAATTGATTATGTCTAAGAAATACTTCTATCCCAATGTATTAACATATTGTTAATTATTTTTGGAAGTGATGAATATTTATGGGGGATATATGATCCATGTAGAGTGATTACACTAAAAGGAGATAATTTAAAAAAGCTGGTGCATAGTTATTATAGTTCTTAATTGGTATCAAGCCTAAAAAAATAAAATAGTATTATGGACCTATCTAAATCATTAATATATTTTAAGAAATCACATTGATTTTTAAACTAAATCTATAATTGAAAGATACAGTGAAAAAGTTCAAATTATATAGATAATGATACAAAATTAAAGTGGTAACAAATCCATATTTAAAATATTTAGTGATATTAAAAAACCATTGGTGGTAATAAAATTATGTTATTCTATATTTAAAGTGGTATCATTCCACCAAAGAGGAAGGAGACAACTAAAATTAAGATGAAAAAACATTCATGTAATTCATGGTTATTTGCTCATCTACTGATAATGAGGTATCAACTAATTTTATTTTTGGGTACCAAAATCTATAGTAATGAAATTTTTATAATCGATAAGTAGATTTTTCATAACAAAAGTTATATCAATACTTATATTTAGTAACTTAAGTCATTTAGGGTTATTACTTCATGAGAACTTAAAGTCTATTTAGACTCATCCAAAAAAAGAGAAACATTATAAATAAAAGAAGGATCATTGATATCAAGTGGTATTACAAGTTTATCATGACTATATGGTTTTGGTTGGTAGAATATTTGGTATGAATAATACACTTGGTAATTTATTTTTTATTCATTGATATTCTTGAATAAGTGTGGTTGATATTTTAGGAATAATGTTTTAAGTAATTAAAATCTTATATTTCACGTGTTTGTGAAAATAAGTGAGTGAAATGAAAATATTGATGTTATTAAATTAGAACATCATTTTCGACTGTAATTTCTTACTTATTTAGTGTAGATAATTTTTTAATGACTCATCATCAAGTGTTAAATTTACTCAATGAAAGTATTTGTGTAAAATTTAGTAGGAGAGTGGAAGCGGTTAAGAGTTTGAAAATTGAAAAATCTGGATTTTTTTGTTCATAAAGAAGTATCAAGGTCGAAGTAAAAACTCCACAGTTTTACTATTGTTAAATAGTTACAATGGTTCAATAAATATGTTTTTAAGAGATCCAAATGGTTTGAATGTGGTGAATATATCTAAAAGGTCAAGAGATGAAGGTAATTGTTTAATAAATATAAAATATCCCATTATCAAGTGTATTGTAAAAAGGTTGCATTTATATGAGGGGTTTAAATCTCTAACTTTGTTTTTAGAAGTTTAAGAGAATTGTCATGTCCTAATAATTATCATGTATAAATTATTAGAAATATGTAGAATGTATTGTATAGATGGGGGGTATAGCTAATAGGGCACCCCTATGTATTTTTTTGGAAATTGGGAGATAATACAAATAAAAACATGGACAAGAAAACCATTCCATTTATTTATAAAAGAGGAAGAATGAAATGCACAATAAATCTATACATGTTTTTGAATAAATGGAATTATATTATAGTGATAGGTTTTTGCTAAAATTGGAGAAAAAATATAAAGGGGGGAATTTTGGAACAAGAGGTTGTGAATAAGATTTGTTGGTTATTGCAATTGGATATTTTGTAGATTGTTGATAGTGATAGAAGGTTGTGAAATACTTGAAAATACATGGTTAAATGAAACAATAATTGAAGATGGTTACCTTACTCATGGGTTACCAAACACACAGGAACCACATTCAGTATTTTTAGGAAGCAAAATAATGACGTACATGGCATTGGAGCATAATAATAGAAGGCACAAACATAACAACCCAAAACCTTATACTTTGTAAAACTGATGTTATGATTGATAACTTTCATTGTGAACTAAACCTAAGACAAATTCAAAAACGTATTAATATAGAATTATTAATAAATATAAAATAAATACTAATATGGAATACCATTAAATATTTAGAAGGTAAATTATTAATATTAGTTAATATTGTGAAAGTTTATTTTCAATAAAATCTATTTTATCCGTATTATAAATTTTATTTTAAAAGATAAATTATAAAATATCAGAATTTATTTTTAATAAAATAATTTCATTTTTAATTCCTCTTATCAAAATTTACTTATTATTTTTTTTGTGTGTTTTTTATGAAAATATAAATTTTTAGTAAAAAAAATGTTCTTTTTGTGAAAATTATAATTTCATTGATGATATCATTATGTAAGATTGACCTAGAAAATTAAAAATACATTTAAGTAATAAAATATGTATTTAAAAAATAAAATTATTCATTTTAATAAAATCATTGAACTTATAATCCTACGTCAAAAATTTTTAAAACTAAGTTAAAATGAAACATTCATATAAAAATAGATTTGTAAATTTCCTATAATTAAGTGTTGAGTTGGTGAAATTAGTATTTTAATTACCTTGAAAGCCTACTAAATTTCAATTTTTTAAAATAATTTAATTTATTTCATTAAAATCGGTATTTAATATAATTATATATTATATATAAATTTAAAGATTAATTTTTTTTCTAATAACTATTTTAGGTGATTAAGTGTATTTATTTTAAAATTAACGTTTCAAAAATTTAGAAATATTATTTTGTTAATTATATTTTAAAATTTAAAATCAAAATCTTCAAATTATTTAAAATTATCATATCTTAATTTTTTTTATCAATGTTAATTACTAAGGTTAAAAATTAATTACCAAGTTAAAAGCTAAATTGGGTAAAAGGTTAAATATAAAAAAAATCTTTCCATAAATCTTAACTTATCTCAAAATTAATGTATGAGAGGTGTTTCAATTTTATCTTTTCCCAAACCCCTTCTTTGTCCACATTTGATCTATTGAACCTTGAATAGTGTCATGACCTTATTAAAAAATGATGTGTGATTCTAAAAGTTCCATTTTCTTCAATTATAAAATAATAACACTTACAACCATTAAAGTTAATAATAAACTTATAATTAATCCATGAAAGTGTTAAATTTTTCTCCTCCTTGAACTCTATCTAACCTACATAATCTTATGGTCACATTATGTTGTGCTAAGTCATTCCCTTCCCAAGATATTTCTATTTGAAAACTAAATCTTAAAATGTGAGTATTGCATTCTCTTGGTCTTTTATTTTATTATACTTCTTACTAAAATAATTTCTAACCTTATTAATAAAATTAAATAGGTATCATTATTACACTAAAATTTCATTATATTAATTATTTATAAAATAATCAATCATTTTTATCCACTAAGAAAATAAAATAACATCGATCGTGGAAATGTGTGGACTACCGCCACCAAGATGTGATACGGTTTTTCCCTATACCCATATCTCAAGGATGGTACCAATAATGGATTTAATGAATAAAAATGTTTCTTATATAATAAAAAAAATTATTAAATGATAATTTTTCATATTACATAACTCCACCTATTCATTAAGAAATGGGATCATTCATTGTGTGTACATGCAGAATACTGCCTCTACGAACAATGAATTTAATTTGTCATAAACACCAATATTGTAAAGTTATAATAATCATTTTAATGAATATATATGATACTTATAAAAGGTTCAATATTTTTTAAAGTTTATATTAACAATATATAATAATTTTCTCATACTCGTTATATTATTTTATAACACACTCTTATTCAAGTTGTTTTTACCACCTAAACGAGTGGTGTTGTAATTTTTAGGCCATAAATGATTAAAAAATACTATATTATAGTAAAAACATGTAATAATAATTTATTCAATATGTATACATTATTTTAGAGTCATAATATCAATATATATTGTTGTTATTAATATATTATCCTTTATTCACTAAACCCACCAAAATGAGCTTGTCTTTGATTTCAATTTAAAATAACCCTCCTAAAAAACTTAATAAATAAAACTATAAATTTATAAATTATTTTAATAAATCACTTACATAACCTTGTTTGATATATTAAGGTTTCAATTTGGGATAATGACGAACAATAACATCTCCATTACAAAACTATTTCAAAATGATATAGAGTTTTGACACCCGATTTCGAAAATAGATTATAACTAACTAATAAACATTTATTGAATATTTATGAAGGAATTTTATAAAATATTATGTAAATTAATAATATTTTTAAATATGTTATTAAGATTTTTATTTTTATGATATAGGAGGTTAGATTTCATTCAACTTAGCAGCTGTAAAGGTAAGGGGTTTTTACAAATAAAATCCTTCCATTAGGTCAAAATCACTTCTCTTTGTCTAAAAAAATTTCAATTATGATAGTATATAAACTATAATAGTGTTATTTGGTATTTAAACCTACCTTCTATGGGTAAAAAATATTTTACTTCAAAGTTTACATCCTTTATGACACTATTTTTTTTCTTTAAAATGATTTTTTAGAGAATAATTCTCATATATTTTAATGAATTCATCCCCTTATATCCACATTTTTTACTTCTAAAAAAGTTATGATTTCCCTAGTGGAAACTTAAATTGTTTTTATATTCAATTATCCTTATATTTACCTTTATTTAAAAAAACTATTTCATTTTATCGATGTGTGTTTTCAATAAATTTGTTTTCAAATATTTCATTGGATTTTCCATTCAATAGTTATATATTCTCCCCTCCTACAACTAATTTTGACATATAATTTATTTCAATTAAAGGTATAATTATTTGAACTTTTTTTCAATGAAATGTTTTAATATGTTTCTTATTTATTAAAGAGACGTTTTATGGAATGAGTCTCAAAAATAATATATTTTTTAATTTGACATTAAGAAACCTTTTTTAAGAAAAATACTCTTTATGATTTCTATTTCATTTTCAAGGAATTATTATCTAATAAAGAAATGGTTCATAAATCACCTGTTATATTCTATTTTTGGTTGATCATGTTTTTGGTATGAAATTAATATGTTTCTTATGTGTTATTATTTATCAAACTTATGCATACCTTTTTTCTTCCCATAGTTTATTTATGATAGGATTATTGATTTTATTTTATGTGGCACTCATATATATGGATGATGATGAGTGAGGTCCTATATCACCCTCCAATGAATTATTTATAGTTTAAATCTCATGAGATAATGATGTTTGGACATACTTGTATTTTCTCACAAAACAAAAGTATGTTCATACTTGGATTTATTCACAAAATTAAAGGGCTTTTATTCACAGTGTTTTCCTATGCTTTTATTTGGACCACTACGTCTATAAAATATTCCTTATTTTCAAACTATTCCAAATATTTATGATATTATATGTTCTAATAGTATTATTATTTCTTATTTATTGATATCATGTTCATTATATGTTTATAATCTATGATTTTGTGACCTTTATTTTGTCTTATGTTCCTATGTCACGATCCTTAATGACCAAACAAGTTTTTTAGCACTTATGATCTCATGAATGTTTTATCTAATATTACTCTCTTATTTATAATTTCCCCCATATTTTATATCTAACCACTATGAATAGTTGATATGTTTCCCTTACTGAAAATTGGAGCTCACCCATTATTATGTTATCATCCCTCAAGTTATAATGATGACAATGTCATATGAGATGTCTAGAAGAGGGTTCAGAAGAGAATGGTTACAAAGAAATGTTTATAAGTTTTGTGAAATAAGATGTTTATGTTGTTAGTATAAAATACACAAAACCATTAGGTCCTTGGTTTATGTGACTGTGTATGGAATGTATTAATTAAACCATGAAATTAGTATATTAGTTTTTTATGATTATTATGGGTTTTCATAGTTGGTATCAAAGGGAAGGTTTAGTGATTTTGCATGTTAGTTTAAAGATATTTACCGAGAACTCGAGGAATCAATCTATATATTGAATAACATATTACTATTTCATTAAAGTATAAATTATGTTGTTTTACTAGAAATACATCCTTATTTGGATACTTAAAATTGGATGATGATAAAAAATAAATTCACCTAGGGGTAGTCACCTTGAAAAGGGTTGGTTGAGAATTGACATGATTATCTCCCTGATGCATGATGAGTGGGACTAATACTATGGAAAAATGTAGATAATATTAGAGGATATTATTAGATTAATTCATATTTTCGTTATGAACCATCATGAAGGATTTGAATAGTTGATAACCACATATTACCTAGGTTAAGACTAAGGTGTCATAGATAGAAAATAAGTTGTCAAGATTTATACATCCTAAAAATTATTTTCATGATTATATGATTTAATATAATGATTATTTCAACTAATACTATGCCTTTTAGTTTAGTAAATGTATGGATCATAAATGTACCATTCCAATGCTAAATGTGATGGACAATACAATGATTTTTCTCTTGACAAAATGAATGAGATAGGAGCCAGACGAAAAAGATTATGATTATTCCTAATCATATATCATGGTATATGATTAAAAAATTAAACATTGGAAAGTTTTTTCAACACATAAAATAAGATGAAAATTTAATTTTATGTAATATCTTGTGGAAATTACCATAGAGGAAAGAATGTTCATTTTTCTTAATGCCAAGATGTGGGAAGAAGCACCTAGGAGAATTTCTCAGAGGAATCCTCCACTACAAAGTTGGGGATATCATGTTAATATTTATAAGAATGTGCCCTATAAAAATTTTATTATTAAATTAGTGTAATTTTCAATGATTTTGAGAATTTATATCTCTCTTTATATAGATTTATTATAAATTTCTCGAATAAGGAATTCATATTTGATATTATGAATTTACCAATGATTGTTAATTAGTAGAGGATAAATATGAAATTAAAATGAAAACTACATCCTTTTAGTGGGTCTTGATAACTATTAAATGTTTGTATTTATCTTATATGGTTAAATAGAAACTCAACATTGAATATATGCTTATTTTATGGAAGATTGTTGATGTCTTTCTAGAAGAGTTTCCTATTATTCTTCAGAATCGTGTGGTTAAGTTTTCAATAGAACTCATACCCAGTTCGTCAATTATTTAAAATAATCCTTATATAATATCCTCAATTGAATTAAAATAATTATATAAAAAAATAAAATAGAATTTGGATAAGGTATTTTTACACCCAAGTGCTTCAGTTTGGGGTGCACCCGTGCTTTTTTACGAAGATAGATGGATACATAAACCTCTTTATTGAATATCATAAACTTAACAGGATCATGATCAAGAAAAAATAACTTATGCCCCATATTTATGTTATACTTAATCAACTATGAGGATATCAATATTTCTCAATGATTGAATTTTGATATAGATATCATCAATTGAGGGAAATAATAGAAGATATAACAAAGACATATTTCCACACAAGGTATAAAAACTATTAATTTATAGTGTTTCTATTAGGTATTAAAAGTTATCCAAATATATTTATGGATTTGATGTATATATTATTTAAATATTACCTTAAAATTTTTTTGATTGTCTTTATGGATGAAATTATCATATATTCTATGTGTAAGGAATAACATGAATAGAATTTGATAATTGTTCTAAGGAAATTTAGAATGGTGAAATTACATGCCAAGTTCAGAAAGTATGAATTTTGGTAATATAGATTATCCTTATTAAGTCATATTATCAATAAAAATTGTATATTTTTTTAACACATTAAAGACATATGTAATTGAATAATGGTTGATACCAACCTCTATGACTAATATCCTAAGATTTCTTTTGTTTTCCAGATACTATCTGATTTTTCTAAAAAACTTCTCATGATTATCCAACACACTAACCAAGTTTACCTATAAGGGATTGAAGTTCCTCAAGATAATGTAATGTGGGGAAAGCTTCATGGATATTAAGAATACATTTTTCACGACACGTGTGCTTGCAATAAAATATCTTGGAGAAGGGTTTGTGATATATAGTTATTCTTCCTTAAAGGATTTAGGATTTGTTGTCCTAAAGAAAGAGAAGTTAATTACTTATGCATCATGACAATTAAAGACTCAAGAGTAGAACTAACCAACACCTGATATAGAGATAGTGGTTATTCTCTTTACATTAAAGATTTGGCAGAATCATATATATGGTGGGAAGTGTGATATTTATACTAACCATAAGATCCTAAAGTATATATTCACACAAAAAGAGTATAACATGCACCAACTGAGATGGTTAAAACTAATCAAGGAATACAGCACCCTTATATATTACATACTTGGGAAGAAAAAAATACTTGTTAATTCCTTGACTTGGAAAGATATTTCAATCTTTTCCAGGATGAGTATTGAAAAACATTAAATAATCATGGATTTATAATGGATGAATCTTGAAATCATAAGGGAAATAGAAAACTCTGACTTTTCAAATCATTCATCAACTATCCATTCATGAGAATATCAATGAATCCTAGAAATATCATGTACAATTACAAAAAAAATATTGTGCTTATTTCATATTTTTGTATTGATAAATATGGAATTATAAGGTTTGGAACATAGATACATGTCCTATAAATAACATAATCTAACAAGTAACTTTTGGATGAAGCTTATAACTCGTCCTTATCTATTTATTCAGGTAGAATGAATATGTATTGATATCTAAAGTAAATATTCTAGTGGGATAACATGAAGTGGTAAATCATGGATTACACATCTCGATGTTTGGTATGAAAAAAAATTAAGGTTGAATGAAAAAATCTAACGGTATATTTCAACCATTACCCATACAAGTGTAAAAATGGGAAAACAATTACATGGATTTTTTATGATACTCCCAAAAACAAACAAGGGATATGATTTTATTTTGGTTATAGTTGATCACCTTAAAAATTTATTGAATTCTATTTCCATCAAATAATATATATATTTTGACCAACTCTCCTTGATATACACAAGACAAGTGGAAGGAGTGCATGGTGTTAAGCTTTCCATTGTATCAGATTGAGATACAAGGTTTAGCTAAAAATTATGGAGAAGTATTTAGAAATATTTGAAGAATTATTTGAGTTTCATCAATACTAATCGCACTTATACATATGGTCTGACTAATAGGACTATCCAAACTCTGCAGGATATGATGAGATCTTGTTCAATGGAATTCCAATGATCTTAGTATCAACACCTTCCTTTGGTAGAGTTATTATAAAAAATTGTTTCTATTTGATCATTAAAATGGAACAACATAAGGATCTTTATGGGAAGAGATATATGACTCCAACATGTTGGGATAAAGTTAGAGAGAGGAAACTGGTAGGTCCCGACTTTGTCCAAGAAATGATGAATATGGTTCCAACCATTCTACAATATATAAAAGTAGCACAAATTCGATAGAAGATCTATGCAGATAATCATCGATGAGATCTATAGTTTGAAGTTAGAGATAAGGTATTCCTCTGGATATCCCCATGCAAGAGGGTTATGAAATTTGGGAAGAAAGGGAAGTTGAGACCTAGGTTCATCATTCCTATCAAGATACTTGATCATGTCGGGGTAATATCTTATCTCTTGGCACTATTTCCTAGATTCTCCCAAGTACATGATGTATTCCATGTATCAATTTTGAGGAAGTAAATACCAGAACCATCACATGTAATATATTCAAGAGGTTTTCAACTGAAACATGATCTATCATATGAGGAACAACTAGAGGAAATTTTGGATTGAGATATAAGGTATTCTAGAACAAGGCCACTCATCTAGTTATTATTCTGTGGAGGAATCACAAGTTCTATAAATCTATATGGGAACTTGAGGATGTGATGAGATATAAGTTCTCTTTTTATTCCTGAGTGCAATAACATTTCAAGGATAAAATTATTTTAAGGGAGTAGAATATAACAACAAAAAATTATTGAATTTTTAAAACTGATGTTATGTTCATTAACTTATATTAAAAACTTCACCTAATGACATCAAACCATAATAAATTATTATAAAATTATTATTAACGTAAGGAACTGACATTAATAATTACATATTCTTGTGTTTTTGAACTAGAATTAATTTATTAAAATTTCTAAGGACTATTTTTGTAATGTCCCATAAATTCTATGTAATTTATTTTTTTAAAATTGGGATTATTTTTAGACCAGAAACTCATAAGACACATGATTCCGAGGCTCGGTGAGTCTGGAATGGAATTTTGAACTTTTTATAGTTCACTTAAATAAAATTGTGAGTAATCTTTTCTAACATTTAAACTGGTGCTCAAATAAAAAATCTGAGGGCACTGTTGGACTCAGAACATCGGGATTCATCTAGAAAGGATGTAACTTTGACCAATAGGGGTCTATCAGAAAATTTAGATTCCATAATTTTTGGATAAAAATTAAAATAACTTAAAATTTTATTTTATTCATTTTCTCAACCATTGAATAGTGAAACTGTGGCACTAAAACGCGTTGACGAGGTGAATATGGGTCACATTAAATTAATTCCTTTAATGGATCTTAATGTTAAGTGTAACAACCCATTAAATGTAGTGTAACATATATGCTATTTCATAAATGAAATAGCATAATAAAATGACAACGCTACTTAAATGAAATGATATTATATGTATTTATTTTAATAGTTTAACGCATTAGAGAAATGGGGATCAAAACAATGAACTCCTATGAATAATCTATGATGAAAAATCTCTCCAACGACAAATGAAGAACACCGACTAATCACCAGCAACATCGACGCACCCTGGAGAACAAGACCAGAGAGCGAAGAACGCCAACAGAATCCTCGTGAATAGATGGCCCCAATGACAAACCTCTTCCTGGTAGGGGTCTCTTTGATTCAAATTCCTTTTCTTGTTCTTTAATCTGAAACAATGAACGTGGATCAACCCACAGACAGGATGATCTGAGGATCACTTGTTCTTTAGTGAGGGTGCCTTTTATTTGGTTTTTTGTATCGGGATTAAATTTATTTTTTTGATAAAACTTTAATCCTAAAACTCCCCATAATTTAAATTCTAATTCCAAGGGCACAAGCAGACACGAACAAGGCTCGAGCCCCTCCTCCTTGTGAGTTCTTCATGGCCAAGCCTCCAAGTTGATGGTGGAGATATTTCAAGGCCTTAGTAGGGAATGTGGCACCGCATGGATAGGAGAGGCACAAATGAAGTGAAGAACGGACCGACGAAGTGGACCTGGTGGTCCGTTAAAGAACCCACCGACACCGGAAATGGTCGGATGGGGCCCGTGGCGGTGGCCATGGGCAGGTGGATGTGCGTGCTGAAGGAGGTGCTGCGTTCGGCTTTGGCTATAGCGGTGCGACAGAATCCACCAGTATCAAGCTAGAGGATGGTAGAGGGACGCGTCCATTCGACCACGTCGATGGAGTGGCCGGTGTAGTGTGGTCTATGGATCCCATTGGAACGTGGTCCAATGTAACACGCCAAGATTTCATAGTACGTTATTTCTTCAAAGTAATTCAATTACTTTCACTACATGCAACACCGAGTTCAAGCGCACCATGAATTACCAAACTAGCCGTTCAAAAGCGGGTTTGAATAGTATTAACTGAATTTTGGACTATATATAATCCATATAATTTTATAATCCCTATTATGAGTTTCTTAGTCATAATTTAAGAATAAATTCATTTTTTTTCAAAAAAAGAAGTATTTTTCAAAAAATACAATTTTACCATCTTTTAATGGAAAACCATTTTAAATCCAATATTTGAAACTTTTATATATTAAATTTGAAAAAATAAAACTCTTATTTAGAATCAGGACATAAGAATTTAGTTTTAATAAATTATTTGTGTTTTTCTAAAAACCTTCATATTTGGGTGAATAGTGAAAAATACTATATTTTAACTGAAAACAACTTTTCTTAATCAAAACAATTTATAGTGTTAAATTATACATTTTAAAGGTTTTGAAGTATAAATAGATTATATTTTTACCATTTAATCCCATGTTATTCATTGGAAATAATTTCAATTTGAAATTGAACATAAACATGTATCAATCTTTTGTTAGTTATTATTTCTTAAAAACACGCTTTTTGGTTTTGATAATGGGAATTAATTTTAAATTAATAAATGTAACTTATATGTTTGTAATTTGGTAAAATAGGCTTAATTTTGGAATTTTGAACATCAAAATTAGATTAGGGTGAAATTTTGGTATTTTTCTGAAAACATTCAATTTTTGTTGAATAGTGAAAAACACTAAGATATTGGTTAAAACTGAATTTTTATTTAAATAATTATTTATTTTATTTAAATTTATTTTAGGTTAAAATATATACATAATAACTATATAAGTTCAATATAATTAATTGTATTCATTTTATAATAATTTTGGATTATAAATTTTTTTATTGAACTTTTTACCCTCTTTTACCCACCTCCGAGGAGCATTTGCAAATTTGCATGAAACTTAATTTTACCACTTCTATAAGTGGAATTTCAAAAATCCGAGAGACACAGTTAATATCGGTAAGTAAAATATGGTTCAATAAGATGAAAATAATTTTTGGTGAAGAGTAACTTTTTACTTTTCTTGTAACACCCTAAGATTTCATAGTACGTTATTTATTTAAAGTAATTCAATAACTTTAACTACACGCAACACCGAGTTCTAGCACACCATGACTTACCAAACAAGCCTTTAAAAAGTGTTTATGAATATTGTTAACATAATTTTGAACTTTATGTAATCCTTATAATTTTAGAATCCATATTATGAGTTTTTTAGACATAATGTAAGAACAAATACATTTTTTCAGATAAAAGAAGTATTTTTCAAAAAATGAAATTTTACCGCCTTTTAATGGTGAAGCCTTTTTAAATCCAATATTTGAAACTTTTATGTATTAAATTTGACAAAATAAACTTCTTCTTTAGAATCGGTACATAAGAATTTAGTTTCAATAATGTTTTGGTGTTTTTCTGATAACTTTCATATTTGGGTGAATAGTGAAAAATACTATATTTTAACTGAAAACACCTTTTTAAATCAAAATAATTTATATTGTTAAATTATAAATTTTAATGTCTCGGAAGTATAAATAGATTATATTTTTTCCATTTAATCCAATGATGGTCATTGTAAGTAATTTCACTTTGAAATTGGACATAAACAAGTGTCAAACTTTTGGTAGTTATTATTTCTTAAAAATACGCCTTTTGGTTTTGACAGCAGGAATTAATTTTAAATTAATAAATGAAACATCAATTTTTTGAATTTGGTAAAATAGACTTCGGAATATCAAAATTAACTTAGGGTAATGTTTTGGTATTTTTCTGAAAACTTTTAATTTTTTATGAATAGTGAAACACACTGAGTTATAGTTTAAAACCGAATTTTTATTTAAATAATTATTTATTTTATTTCACATTATTTTATGTCAAAATAGATACATAATACCCATATAAGTTCAATGTAATTCATTGGAGTCAGTTTTTAATAAATTTAGATATATAAAAATTTTATTGAACTTTTCATCGCCTTTTACCCACCTCCTAAGAGAATTTGCAAATTCACATAAAACTTAATTTTACCACTTCTGTGAATGGAATTTCTAAAATTCAAGAGACACGGTTAATATCAATGAGTAAAATGTGGTTCAATAAGAGGAAAATAATTTTTGTTGAATAGTAACTTTTTACTTTTATTTACCACAGTAAAAAGTAAATAGGGAAATTAAGGGTAAAAATGAAATTATTATTACCCTAACACATGTCCTAATTCTATTGAATAAGTATAATTTGACCAAAAAAAACTTAGGAATAAAATATGAACCTCTTTGGTCCACTTGGATTAGATTAGGACATTTATTATTATTTAATTCAAAGAAGAGTTAAAAGAGTTAAAATCAATGTTTAATAACTAAAACATTTTTAATATAGGTTTATACATAAGATAAATTTGATTATAAATATTTATTATAAATCTAAAAATATTTCCTATATAATCGTATTTTATTTATAATTTTTAGACATTAAATAATTTAATTTATATATGACACAATGGTGATGCAGTAATTACCTAATTAATGAAATATTAAAATAATTGATATTATAAATATCCAAATAAATGTAATTTGAGACTTTTTATGAATTCCAATAATTTTCTAGGTTAATATGACATATTATTATTGGTTATATGAATTTTATTCAAAGTAATAATGCTGTTACGAATTTATCAAAAACAAAATACCCAATAGTGTCAAAATTGACATAAAAGAGTTTTTAAAACAAATATTATATTATTAATTGATATTATATTACTAAAAATCTAAGTATGTAGTAAGTTTATTAACTATATAATATAAAACTACAAAGAGACATGGTAAATTTCAAACTATTTAACAAAGAGTTAAATCTAAAAGATAAGGTTACTATAGTGACCCAAACCTCTCTAAAATATATTGGTTGAGTGTTTTTCGACTCATACCCACCATATAATTTGAATAATCCACTTTGGAGCCATTAAAAACCGAATATTAATTTATTATAAATTAATACTTTAAGTTTTTTGTAAAGAGCCCATCCCCCCCCCCCTTATAAAAGGACACCACTTCTAACCAATTCCTCACACCTCTCAAGCCTCTTGGATCGTCCAAACTCTATCCAATTAAGCTCACTACATCCCTCTACTCCTCCTAGAAGCCTTACCTTAGGAATAAGTCACTTAAATAGTCCTTTTTTGGTTCAAACCAAAGGGAGTTACCCAAATTAAAGGTAACTATTTATCTTAGCTTCTTTTCTTTTATTTTACTTCTCCAACCCCTAAACTCTTATTATTATTTTCTTTTGTAACAAAACCAGTATCCTAAATATAATAGGATATTTCTATGAGAAGTATTATAACTACACTTACAGACACCTCCATATAATGGGTGAATAACATAATGTTTCTGTGGATGGCAACCAAACGCCTCACGAAGCGATGATTGTTCAATTATCTCCTACAACCTCTCATGGTGGCCATTCTGATGGAAATATAATTAAAAATGATATTTATGATATTTATTTTATATATAATCTTCTTTAATTCCATTTTATAGCATAACATTATTCGTTTCATTATGTATATATATACGATAATTTCATTTGAGGAAGTGCGGATTACCGCCCCCTCAAAGTGATATAACTCATTCATACCATACATGGAACGTATAAAGGATGGTGTTAAAAAACTTAAGTAAAACATATAAGATATTATATTATATTGGAATAATAATATACCTATGTATCATTTGTTTTTTATTCCTTTTAAATTGAAAAATGAAATGGAAGTAGCGTTCATGCGTACATACAGATTACCATCTCCACGAACGCGATGAGATTCATTTCCCTATGATATCCATTTATGACTAATTCTAATTTTATGATTAAAAGTAATGTTTAAGGACTTGATATCATTATATATATGAAAAATATACAACCTATCCATAACAAACATGGATTACGTAATGAAGCATATAAAGAAAAACGAATCAGTTAACACCCGGAACGACGATTATACTAAAATATTATTAACAAAGAAATATTAAAAGACCATATATCATATCATATTTATGTATATTATTCTTGTATAATTTAATAAAATTTATTTAAATATTATACAGGAGGTTAACCTACACTCTATCAAGGAAAAGTACAAGGTAAGGGTTTATTTCACAATCTCTTCATTATCCGAGGTTGTTTATATGTAATTATCTACTGGGACCTCTTTATCATCCACGTCCATGTTTCTTAAAAATGTATTTTAAAACATTCTTACTATTTTAAAAAATATGGGTTAAAGTCATTTATACCCTTATTTGACTTTTTATAAGAATTTTATAATGGAATATTTATGTCATTTTCTAAAAAGGACCTTTTTAACCTTTTCAACAAATTAAGGTAAGAATGTATTTTTTTTAACTTATACAGCGGGTGAGGCTATTTTACACCGATGTAAAATTTTTGATGCTTCCCTTAAAATCCTATAAGAAGATTTTCATACTAAATGTTTTCCTTTACAATTATTTGACTTTGAAATGTTTTAATGATGTATCATTATAAATATTTTTAATTAATGTCCATGTTTTCAAAATGATTTTAAGGGTTTATTTATATGGTCATGAATATTTTGAAATGATAATTCTTTTCAAAAGTTTCAAAGTGGTATGGGACACTTTGATTCAAAAATATCTTTTAAATTACTTCCATTATAAATGTGTGACTTTTCAATGATTTTAAAAAAGAGATATTTCTCTCAAATAGTTTTGATTTCATCTATGTCAACATTCTTTGATGGATTTTAAGCTTATTTGAAGTTGATTTATTATGATACAAAACTTCCATATTTTATTGAAGGTTTTGTGATATGTTTGATTGTGGATGTGTTATTTTTATACCATTCATTGTTTATAGAGAAAGTATTTACATTTCATATTCTAGTTTTAATACGAATGTTTATGTTATGTTTAAACCTATTCATATGAGGAATGAATTGGACTTTGTAAGTGACGAGTGGAGCCTGCTATAGCTCCTTGATGCATCAGTAGGTCTCATGAGACAAACTAGTGTCTTGGCACAAGGCCTTGACAAAATATTATATATAGTCTTTCCACGAGGCCTTGGCTACGTGGTTATGATAGTCTGGAATTATGTATTCCATAATTATGAAATTGGTTATTGATATTGCATGTGATTATTCGATTTGTAGAATATCCATGTGAATAAGTAAATGGAATTATTTCATTTTATTTATTCCATATTATGCTGAAGTTCAAGTTTAAAAGGCTTTTGTTTTAGTTATACATTACCTTAAATGTTTATGCTTCTTTATGAAAGTTTCTGCTATATTGTTATCCTTATTGGGTATCTGAGCTCACCCCTTTCTATGTTTTATTTTTCCCAGGATGTGAAGTAGTATTTTATGAATGACCTGCATGGATTGTATGAGGGGATACGAGTGTGGACTATAGAGACTATGTTTTTTTAGTTTTTATTTTATGATGTAATATAAACATTATGAATGTATCTAGTGTTTCTAAGGCTACTAAACTAATTGATCTTTTGAGACTTGATATTTTGTGATCATGACAATGTTATGTAATAATGCACTGACTCTGGGTAATTGGGGTTGGGGCATTACATTTATTTACCACGGTTAAAAGTAAATAGGGTAATTAAGGGTAAAAAAGATATTATTATTACCCTAACACATGTCCTAATTCTATTGGATAAGTATAATTCGACCAAAAACAACCCTAGGAATAAGATATGAACCTCTTTGGTCCACTTGGATTAGATTATGACATTTTTTTAAAGAATAGTTAAAAGTGTTAAATTCAAAGTTTAATAACTAAAACATTTTTAATATAGGGTTACACACAATATAAATTAGACTATAAAAATTAATTAGAAATCTAAAAATATTTCCTACATAATTTTATTTTACTTATAATTTATAGACATTAAATAATTAAATTTATTTATGACACAATGATGACCCAATAATTACCGTATTAATGAAAGATTAAAATAATTGATATTATTAAAACCCCTATAAATGTAATTTGAGACTTTTGATGAATAAAACTAATTTTATAGGTTAATTTGAAATTTTAGGGTTGATTCAATATTTTTTTTTCAAATTAACCATGCCGTTATGATTAAAAAAAAACAAATACCAAATAATGTCAAAAATGACATAAAATAGTTTTAAAAAAAATACTATATTATTGGTTGATATAATATTCCTAAAAATATAAGGTTCAGACAAAAGGATTAAATAATATTATATACGTTATTATTGAACCACTTGAGGTTCTATTGGAAGTTTATAGTAAGTTGATTAACCATATAGTGTAAGAATACAGGAAGACATGGTAAATGTTAAACTATTTAACTAAGAGTTAAATAAAAAAGATGTGGTTAAAATGGTAACCTAAAATTGTCTAAAACTTATTGGTTGAGAGGTTTTTAACCCATACCCACCATATCCTTTAAATAATTCATTTTTGAGACATTAGAAACCGAAAATTATTTTATTATAAAATAATATTTCAAACTTTTCCTAAAGTGACCCTCACCTCTCTTATAAATGGGCACTTCTCCTTCTTGTAATTTCAAATCTCCAAAGCCATTTGGATTAGACAAACCCTACCAAAATATCATCCCAACTTTCCTAAATTCATCCTAGAGTCCTTCTTTGTTCATAAATCCAACCTAAAGATCTTTTTTGATCAAATCAAAAAGAAGAACCTGAAAAAGATGTAATTATTTCATCACATATTTCAGGTTCTTTTCTTCTTCCACTTCCTATTTCTTTGTTGTTTCCATTATAAAATAACAACTCCAATATCTTCTATATACTGTGATGTGATTATAGAAATGGTACAACCATATTCCTTATTCTATCCATCCTATAAATGAAAATGTCATCATACGTGCGTACGTACGGATTACCGTCTCCATGTCGTCGTGTAGTTTGTTATTCAAACACATCATTATTTGGATGGGTATAATAACAAGTATAACTTATGTAAATAATAAATTTAACCTGTTAATGATTATTTATATATGATATACTATCCAATTACATAATATTTCTCCATCAATATAATGACATTGTTGCTCGTGTGTACGTACAGATTACCATCTCCACGACACGATGATATTCATTTCCACGTTCACCATTCAAAAATGATTATAATATATATATATAATTAATAAGTATGTAACATAGGAAATAATAATTATACTATATATATATATATTTACTTACATATATCTTATTCTATTAGTTCTGTTCAATACGATATGAAAACGGAAACAACGTTTATGCGTACGTACGGACTATAGTCTCCATAAAGAGTGTTTTCCATTTCATATATATGTCTATTATACATATCTATATTCTAAATATATATGATATATATATCATGTTTTATATTATGGAGGTATATAAATCTTGATCTAAGTGATACAATCAAGAGTGACAATTTAAACATTTACGATAAAGAAAACAATTATTACCCGAAATATTAATTTAACATGGAAATTATTATTAAATGGGTAGTATAAAGTCATAAATGAATTATGTATGATATAATAAATATTAATATGGTTCTGGTATAATTTAATAACATACTACAGTCCTCATACAAGAGGGTTAACGCACCCTCGACTAAAGGAAAGTGCAAGGTAAGGGTTAATTTCACAATCTCATTATTATCCGAGGTTGTTTTTACCTAAGAATATATTGAGACATATTTGTTATCCTTGTACATGTTTCATAAAATAGTTTTTAAAGGGATTATGTTTAAGGTATTTTTCACTAAAACATCATTTTAAATGTTTTAATGATTTATTATTCTAAACTATTCTCATTAATGTCCATGTTTTCAAAATGGTTTTAAGGATTTATTTAAATGGACATGAATGTTTTAAAATTATAATTCCTTTAAAAAGTTTCAAAGTGTTATGGAACACTTTGATTTAAAAATTTATTTTAATGTCTTCATTTCTAAATTGTGTGACTTTGAAATGTTTTCATGAAAAAGGGGATATTTCTCTCAAAGAGTTTTACAAATCATTATCATCTATGTCAAAATCCCTTAATTGATTTTAAACTTGTTTGAAGTTAATTTATTATGATACAAATATTCCATATTTTATTGAAGGTTTTGTGATATTTTTGAATATGGATGTGTTATTTTTATACCATTCATGGTTTATGGGTAAAATATTGACATTTCATATGCCAGTTTTTATACGAATGTTTATGTTATGTTTAAACCTTTTCATATGAGTAATGCATTGGACTTAGTAAGTGACTGGTAGAGCCCGTTATATCTCCTCGATGAATCGGTAGTTATAATGAGAGAAACTAGTGTATTGGCCCTAGGCCTTGACAAAATCTTATTTGTAGACTTGGCACAAGGCCTTGACTATGTGGTTATGTAGTCTGGAATTATGCATTCCATCATTATGAAAGTGGCTATTGATATTTCATGTGATTATTCGACTTGTAGAATATCCATGTGAATAAGTAAATGAAATTATTTTATTGTTTTGTTTCCATATTATTCTGAAGTATAAGTTTAAAAGGCTTTTGTTTTAGTATTATAAATTGCCTTAAATGTTTATGCTTATTTATGAAAGTTTCCACTATATTGTTATCCTTACTGAGCATCTAATCTCACCCCTTTTTATGTTTTAATTTTCTTAGGATTACAAGAAGTGTATTATGATTGATAAGTAGGGTGAAGATAGGGGATTAATGGAATTCTCAAAGGATAATTTATATTGATTTTTATTTTCTAATGTGTAATGTAACTTTCATGTATGCAATCTATATTCCAAGACTGCTAAACTAATCGGTATTTCGGGACTTGATTCCTTGTAATCAAGCCAATGTATTAAAATAATGCACCAACTCCGGGTAACATGGGTCAGGGATTTACAGTTTTTATCATTGGATTTTTAGAAAAACCCATGGAAATATATTTAGTTAAACTTTGACTAGAGAACATTACCCTAAGATAGACTTTGAGGATTAGTATAGAAGAAATTCCTAGAATTTTGGTACTGTAGAAATTTTGGGAGTTTTCCAAGAAATACATCCCTGTCTAGATATGAGAAGGTAGAGGCAACTCTAGCATAGATGTACCTAGGGGTAAAACCAAAAAAACACCACTTGGAGGTAGACTCGAACGAAAACTGGTGCACAACAATGGGCCTTGCTGCACTCTTGGTTATGACACTCTCAGGGGATATGATTATGATAATTCACATTTTCATTACAATATATTATGAAGGATTTAAGAGTAAATACTTTCTCAAGGAATACATTTTATGATTTTATAGCATATTCATAATCTTTTCAATTTATGTTAGTTATTTTGAAAGTTTGGAATTATGCATTTATATTCATAAACTAACCTAGTGTATGCCATTATTTTGAAATGGCGCCTAGTAGAAGGAATGCGACCTCCAGCAATACGCATGATCTAAAGAGTAAGATGGATCATATCTTTCATTGTATTAAGACAAAATTTATAAAGGAAATAGTCTCCCACATATTATCATCATATGAAGAAATAGTATCATGTTTTAATAAGATATGTAAAGAATTATTTGATTCCTATGACTTTTTAAGGGAATCCAGAGAAGTAAAGGATGGTATAAAGAAATATGGATAAAGGAAATAAGAGAAAAAATGATTTTCCCATATGTGATAACTGTGGAAAGAATAACCATGGTAAATTCTTAAAGGTAATGAGAGTTTTTTATAAGTGTGGAGAAAAAGGATACCAAGTATGTGATGTCAAAGGTAAGAAAAATGTTTCAAATGTAAAATTCTTCATCTACCAGGAGTTGGGACACTACGTGAATCAATGTCCAAATCATCAGAGTATACCCCAAATGCTGTTATTGGATAATATTCAAGTTATGATAATACCAAAGATAAAGAGGAAGTATTAAGAGTTCTTATATTTTTATTAAAGTATTGTGTCATTTGAGTATTGTATTAATGATTTACATGTTATAATAATTATACAGTATATAAGGATTGTACTACAGTACTATTTCATTAAGGATTTGAGATTGTGTGGAACCATGAAAAGTGACTCAATGGCAAGTTAAACTTTTTGGAAAATAAATTGTTGAAGGAAATACAAAACTCTAATATGGTGCTGATACTGAGGTATTGATTTTGGAATAAGAGATGATTTATTTGGATAAATTATATTGGATATTATTGACAACCTCGAAACTGATTGATGATTTGTATATTACATCATTATTGGAGTTTACAACATTTTTGGATATAAGAAGTATATCCAGTATTCTATAAGGAATAAGGGAGCATGAATTTAATCAATAAGGTTTTATGGTAATTCAGGGTGTTACTATGTTTTAAAATAATACAAGATGAAGGTATTCAAAAGTTATTACATAGAAAACAAGATCTTCATTGTGTTTACCTTCCTTATAAATTTTGGACTGTGAGTTTGGACAGAAATATTTTAGATAAGTATAAAGGTTGGAATTGATTACGTTTGACATTGGATACTATTTTTAAGATTAAATCATTTCTAGAGATTATTTTTGGATTGTCATAAAAAGGACAACCTGAAGATCGGGCGACAACCCGTCATGTCCGGTAAGGCCAAAATACTTGAACCTGCAACCAAAGAGCGATAAGGGTGCATCACCTACCACTAGCCTACGTGATGCTCTAGATTGTATAATGTAGTTTTTTAGTCTAATAGATAAATAATAAATTCTTTTTATTTAGAACCATATATGATTATGATAAATAGAATATTTTTTAATTCTATTATCTTTAGGAGTGAAAGATGAGTTTGTAGTAGGAATTAGTTGAAGGATGAAACTCTACTTGTCATGTATATATATATATATATTCAGTATTATTCTGTTAATAAATTAATTCTTAAACTTTATAGAAGGGATCTTGAAACAAAAATGTGTTATCCTAATACCTTATGTTTTGTTGAACCTATGATATTTTGAATCATCATAGATTGATGGCTTTGAGGCTCTCAATTGTACGCTTGTTTGTGATGGATGACCTAAATCACTCCCTATAAATATATATATTTTTTCTTACATTTATGTGTCTCTAATTGCCACCAATGTTCTCTTAATCGAGATCATAATTGGTCGGTGAACTTTTCATTTCCCTTTCCTCTTATTAAGACTAAATTTTATTAACCCAATTTCTGATGTGGGTATTCCACAAAGGCATTTTTTTATTTTTATCCATTTATTTTTGAAGAAAAATTTAAAATTGCTAGGAAACAATTTATTAATGGAGGGAAGAATGTGACACCCCATGATTTCATAGTACGTTATTTGTTCAAAGTAATTCAATAACTCGCACTACATACAACACTGAGTTCAAGCGCACCATGACTTACCAAACTAGTCGTTCAAAAGCGGTTATGAATAGTATTAACTGAATTTTGAACTTTATGTAATTTTTATAATTTTATAATCTATATTATGAGTTTCTTAGACCTAATTTAAGAATAAATTCATTTTTTTTCAGATAAAAGAAGTATTTTTCAAAAAATACATTTTTATCATCTTTTAATGGAGAACCTTTTTTAAATCCGATATTTGAATATTTTTAATATCCAATTTGACAAAAATAAACTTTTTATTTATAATCAGGACATAAGAATTTAGTTTCAACAAATTTTTGTGTTTTTCTAAAAACTTTCATATTTGGGTAAATAGTGAAAATACTTTATTTTAACTGAAAATAACTTTTTTAATCAAAATAATTTATAGTGTTAAATTATAAATTCTAATGGTTTTGAAGTGTAAATAGATTATATTTTTACCATTTAATATAATGTTATTTATTGGAAATAATTTCACTTTGAAATTGAACATAAACAAGTATCAATCTTTTGTTAGTTATTATTTCTTAAAAACATGCTTTTTGGTTTTGACAATGGGAATTAATTTTAAATTAATAAATTAAACTTCTATGTTTTGAATTTTTTAAAATAGACTTAAATTTTTAATTCAATATATCAAAATTAGCTTAAGGTGAAATTTTGGTATTTTTCTGAAAAATTTCAATTTTTGATGAATAGTGAAAACACTGAGTTATTGGTTAAAAGCGACTATTTATTTAAATAATTATTTATTTTATTTAAATTTATTTTAGGTCAAAATAGATACATAATACCTATATAAGTTAAATATAATTCATTGGAGTCATTTTATAATAAGTTTATATATATAAAAATTTTATTGAACTTTTTACCGTCTTTTACCCACCTTCTTGGAGCATTTGCAAATTTGAATAAAAAATAATTTTACCGCTTCTGTGAGTTGAATCTAAAAAATCCGAGAGACATGGTTAATATCAGTAAGTAAAATTTGGTTCAATAATATGAAAATAATTTTTGGTTAATAGTAACTTTTTTACGTTTTTTTACCACGGTTAAAAGTAAATAGGGTAGTTAAGGGTAAAAATGATATTATTTTTACCCTAACACATTTCATAATTATATTGGATAATTATAATTAGAACAAAAAAAACCTTAGGAATTAAATATGAATCTCTTTGGTCCACTAGGATTAGATTAGGAGATTTATTATTATTTTATTTAAAGAAGAGTTAAAAGAGTTAAATTCAATGTTTAATAACTAAACAATTTTTAATATAGGGTTACAAACAAAACAAATTAGAATATAAATATTAATTATAAATCTATAAAGATTTCCTACATAATGGTATTTTATTTATTATTTTTATACATGAAACAATAATATTTATGTATGACACAATGATGATGCAGTAATTACCATATTAATGAAAGAATAAAATAATTGATATTATAAATACCCAAATAAATGTAATTTGAGACTTTTGATGAATTAAACTAATTTTATAGGTTAATATGACCTGTTAGGGTTGATTCAATCACTTTTTTTCGATGTAATCATACTGTTATGATTTTTACAAAAAAAACAAATAGCAAATAATGTCAAAACTCACATAAAATAGTTTTTATAACAAATACTATATTATTGGTTGATGTAAATTTCCTAAATATATAAGGTTCGTCCCAAAGGATTAAATAATATTATATATTTAATTTATGAACCACTTGAGGTTCTCTTGTATGTTTAGAGTATGTTTATTAACCATATAGTGTAAGAATACAAGAAGACACGATAAAAGTTAAACTATTTAACTAAGAGTTAATTCTAACAGATATGGTTACAATGTTAACCTAAAATTGTATAAATACTATTGGTTGAGATGTTTTAGACCCATACCCACCTTATACTTTAAATAATTAATTATGGAGACATTATAAACTGAAAATAATTTAATTATAAAATAATATTTCAAACTTTTCCTAAAGTGACCCTCACCTCTCTTATAAAAGGGCACGTCTCCTTCTCTTAATTTCACACCTCCAAAGCAATTTGGCTCGGCCAAACCATGCCCAAATATCCTCCAAACATTACTCCATTCTTTTTAGAGGCCTTCCTTTGGTCATAAAGCCAAATTATGGATCCCTTTTGATCAAATCAAAAGAAAGAATCCGAAAAAGAGGTAAATATTTCATCACATCTTTCAAGTTATTTTCTTCTTCCACTTACTCTTTCATTATTGTTTACATTATAAAATAATAACTCTAGTATATTATATATACTACGATGTTATTATATAAATGTTACAGCCATATTCATTATTCTATCCATCCTATAAATGACAAATTCACCATACGTTCGTACATACAAATTACCATCTCCACGTCGTGGTGTAGTTTGATATTTAAACACTTTATTATTTGGATGGTTATAATAATGAGTATAACTGATGTAAATAATAAATATAACATGTCAATGATTCTTTATATTTGATATACCATCCAATTACATATAATTTCACTATCAATATAATGAAATTGTCGCTCATGCGTACTTACAGATTACCGTCTCCATGACGTGATGAGATTCATTTCCACGTTCACCATTCAACGATGATTATAAAATATATATCATTAATAAGTACATAATATATGAAATAATAATTCTACTTGATATATAAATATATATATATGTATTTACATATATCTTATTCACTTAGTTCCGTTCAATACGATATTAAAACGGAAACAACGTTTATGCGTACATACAGACTACCGTCTCTATAAACGATGTTTTCAATTTCATATATATGTCTATTATACATATTTATATTATAAATATATATGATATATAATTCATGTTTTATATTATGGATGTATTTAAATGTTGATCTAAGTGATACAATCAAGACTAACAAGTTAAAACACGTACGATAAAGGAAGCGATTATTACCCGAAAAGTTAATTTAACATAGAAATTTTTCTTAAATGGGTTGTATAAAGTCATAAATGAATCATGTATGATATCATAAATATTTATATGGTTCCAGTATAATTTAATAACATACTAGGATCTTCATATAGGAGGTTAAATGTACCCTCGACTAAAGGAAATTGCAAGGTAAGGGTTAATTTCACAATCTCTTTATTATTCGAGGTTGTTTTTACGTAAGTATCTATTGGGAAATATTTATTATCCATGCACATGTTTCATAAAATAGTTTTCAAAGGGATTATTTTTATGGGATTTTTCACTAAAACATCATTTTAAATGTTTTAAAGATTTATTCTTCTAAACCTTTCTCATTAATGTCTATGTTTTCAAAATGGTTTTAAGGATTTATTTAAATGGACATGAATGTTTTAAAATGTAAATTAATTTAAAAAGATTAAAAGTGTTATGGGACACTTTTATTCAAAACTTTATTTGAAAGTCTTCCTTTATAAATTGTGTGAATTTTAAATGTTTTCAAGAAAAAATGGATATTTCTCTCAAAGTGTTTTACAAATCATTTTCATCTATGTCAAAATCCTTTAATGGATTTTAAACTTTTTTCTAGTTGATTTATTATGATACAAATATTACATATTGTATTGAAGGTTTTGTGATATGTTTGACTGTGGATGTGTTATTTTTATACCATTCATGGTTTATGGGTAAATTATTGACATTTCATATGCCAGTTTTAATACGAATGTTTATGTTATGTTTAAACCTTTTCATATGAGGAATGCATAGGACTTAGTAAGTGATGGGTGGAGCCTGCTATAGCTCCTCGATGCATCGGTAGGTCTAATGATAAAACTAGTGTCTTGTCATAATGCCTTCACAAAATATTATTTGTAGACTTGGAACAAAGCCTTTACTAAGTGGTTATAGAGTCTAGAATTATGCATTCCATCATTATGAAAGTGGATATTGATATTGCATGTGATTATTCGACAAGTAGAATATCCATGTGAATAAGTAAATGGATTTATTTTATTTTATCTTCACCATATTATGCTGAAGTTTAAGTTTAAAAGGATTTTGTTTTAGTCTTATACATTCCCTTAAATGTTTATGCTTATTTATGAAAGTTTCTGCTATATAGTTATCCTAATTGAGCATCTATGCTCACCCCTTTCTATGTTTTAATTTTCTCAAGATTACAAGAAGTGTATTATGATTAATAATAAGGGTTAAGCAGGGGGATTAATGGCATTATCCAAGGATCATTTATGTTGTGTTTTGTTTTCTAATGTGTAATGTAACGTTAATGTATGTAATCTATTTTCCAAGACTGCTAAACTGATCGGTCTTTTTGGACTTGATTCTTTTTAATCATGCCAATGTATTAAAATAATGCACTGACTCTGGGTAACTCGGGTTTGGGTGTTACATCCAGTGACCGTGTATGGGGACCATAAGGGCGGCCAGCTTCGGCTAGCTATGACATGCTGCAAGACAGATTCCCATGCATCTGGAATGAGGAGATATGACCTGTGCTCTTGGGCTAGGCAGAGGAGGTTGGCCTGCCAGTTGCGGGATGGACTGGGACGCGCTAGCCGGGCCGCTATTCGGCCCATGCTGGAATCAAATTTGGACCGATTCTGAAGGCCAGACTGACGGGATATTACCAGGAAAATGGGAAGCCTATCTAGAAAACAAACCAGCTTGTCAGTTGCAGGCTGGGCTAGATGGGACCGAGTCGTCGGGCGACCTGGCGGGCTAGACCCCCGGTCCAATCGGACTGGGTAAAGCATGACCCAGTGGGCCTGGTCCACTGGCCAGTCTAGAATGGGATGACCTAGAACTGAGCTGGGTCGAGTTGGGTTAGTCGAACCAAACTGGGGGATGTAGGGTCCCTAGGCCAGGTTAGATATGATGGCCTAGTAGGAAGAGTCCCTAGGCCAGGTTAGATATGATGACCTAGAACTGAGCTGGGTCGAGTGGTTTCTCCTAGAATCATGCGCACTACGTGCGGGAACCCTCTGACTGACTGAGAAGTGATGATTGATGACAAGTGACCCTATGTGGATTAGCTATGATGGCCTAGTAGGAAGAGTCTCTATGTGACCTGGTAGGACCATGGTGGGGAGTGGCTCTGTGTGACATGATAGACCCACTGTACTTTTTAGGGATGAGTACCGAAGTATGATGGCAAAAGTGGGAAGTAGCTCTATATGACCCTGTAGGCCCATTGTGGAGAGATTCTCTTTGTGGCCCAACATACCTATGGTAATAATCTGGGATGAGTACCACAATAGTCCAAGTCTAATGGGAAGAGACTCTATGTGACTCGGTAGGCCCATGGAAAGGAGAGGCTCTATGTGACCCAATATACCCACAATACTCATCAGGGAGAAATACCACAGCAGCCCAAGGTGTTTAGTGATACAAATTATGGTGTTACTTTCCATACATTAGATTATACCTGGTGTGAGATTTTTTACTTCATGGTTTGCTTGGGGATTTCTTTTTGGTCATTCCTTTGTGTTTCGGGATCCCTACTAAGTATGTTGTTACTCACCCCAGCATGGGCTTCGCCAACACGTGTTATGTCTGGTGTAGATGAATGACACCCTAATGGAGGACTTGGTGGCCTAAGAGCCGGTGGTGCCCAGGGAGGCCAAATAGCTGGATGTAATTCTACAGATTATGGTAGCTACTATACCCTTTACATCATGTGGGGTTCTCAGCAGACAATTTTCCAAAGTTTCTTTATACTTTCCCGTTTTCAGTTTGTCATTTTTGGGTTTGTATTCTGACCCATTTGACTTACGACCTGTACCTGTAACTCAATGGTTATTTTTAGTGGCATGATTGTTTTTGTCCAGTTTGTGGGATTTGGATACATGTGTGTGCATTAAAGTTACTAAGGAAAATGTATCCCACTTGTAGGTTGAAACCTTCGATGCTAGTCTCCAACCCCTAGCCTTTGAGAGGCGGGCTTGGGAGAGTCACGACATGAGCCCTAGGGACGGATTTTGAAAAAGTGATATCAGAGGTGGTTTGTTCTACCTAAAATATGAGGAGTCTATTGTTTTGTTTTGGGAAATAAATTTAAATGTTTCGAGTTTGACTTTTAGATTCTAGGAATCCAGTGTTGGTGCGATGGGTAATGTATCTATACACTAGGACCTTGAATTATGAATTTTAGCTTTATACATGAAAACACTGGCTGCATGCATAATATAGGAATTGAGTGTTTGTTCATTTTCTTTTTGAATTAGAGTCATCTCATTAGGTATAATATATTTATCTTGGTACATCTAGATCTTTTTTAGGATGCTTCCATGAAGACAACCAGCTAGGATTCCTATGCATGACTGTGAGGACAATTTGCCTAGTGACGAGGCATCGGTTCAGAGACCCATTCTAGAGATGGGTCCACTGAGTGGTTGATAAAACACAATTTTATTTAATATTTTATTTATAATAAATGATATAATTTCTTCAAATTGTGTTAAATATGTTCATTTATGGAATATTCGGGATTAGATCATTCATTTGAAAATTTGATGAAAATTCTAGTTTTACCCTTTAAAAATTCACCATAGTTTATCAAACATAAATAATTTTATTTTAATTATTTAAACATAATATTTTTTAAATATTCCCATGATTTAATTTTCTACAACTTTAATTGAGAACATTGGAGATAAATCATGCATTTGGTAATAAAAGTGTATATTAGATGAAAAACTTTTATTTAAACATGGTTCAATATTTTTTTAATAGAGATTATATTTTTATAGAATTTTTAGATGTTCAACATAAAATAGTTAGTCAAATGTGGATTTTTAAACTTCTTTTTTAAATAAATCTAGACCCAAGAATGGTTGGGTACCAAAAACATAATGTTTTAATTTCAGGGATAAAGGTTGAGTGCCAAAAAACAAAATATTTTTACATGGATTATTGTTTTTCAAAACGTATGACTGGTAATAAAAAAATTTATAGAATATTATAAAAGTGAAAGGTGGAAATGTAACCTTCTAAGAAAATTCTAAAGGATAAATTTATGGTGTTAGTGATAGTGTATTTATTGATAAATATGTAATTTTCATGTTTTATATGTTATATTACTTAACACAAATCACATCAGTATAATTCAATTATTTGTAGAAGGACATTTTTTGAACATTAGGATTGGTAAATCTACTATTCAAAGTTCATAATATAATTTTTTTTGAAACTATTGATAAGAATGAGAATTTATACAATATAAACATATAAGGCCTTAAAATACAAGAACTACCTTACCTAATTGAAAAAGAAGATCAATCTTTTTTAAGAGATAAAATGTTAGGAAACTATAATTTTTGTAATTGTGGGTGCCCTATACCCATCTTGAATAGTAATTTTGATTACCATATCATGTATATAGTTTTATAAACATGATGTATTCTTACCATTATAGTGTAGAAATTTATGAGTCCACACTCGAATGGTAAAGTCCATAGATTTATTACCATATCAAAAGGTTATTGAAGATCACATTCTATAATGAGAACCTCGCGATATAATGAAATAAATATTAAATAAAGGTCCCAAGGTCTAGATAGAGCGTACTGACTAGACACAATTGATTTCTGACTATTAGGTGTTGTGGGATTATAATCATTGAGAATTATTATCATGAATTTCACCCATGGTGATCTCTAGTAGTGATATCATAAAGAGAGACCCACTAATAGGAACACCACATGTTTTGGGTGTCATTGGTTGTTCCTATCTACATACATGTGTATTGGTCTCCTGACATGAGATCACTACTAGTGTGTAACATTCAATCATATAGTTCTATTCTAGTAAAAAACCATGATAAGGAAATTGTGGCTATTTAGCTTATGTTGGGTGCATAACTAGTGGTATGACAATGGTTGAATGGTCAAGAAATGATTTTTCACTTCTTGGTAATGGAAGTAATATATTTAGGGACCTATTTATCAGAATGGTAGTACCTTCATAAGTCCTTGGACAAGGTAGTTGAGGGTAAATCCATCCAGTTAGATCAAAAAATAATCAATAAAGAAACAGGATATGACACAAGTGTGTGTCGTTCTTTATGAGATATCTAAATACAAATAGATTATATTAAAAAAATTTGGGTTCATTGGTTGGTTTTCATTACTATGACTATCCTAACCTCTTTAGGGGCCTTGATGGGTTTCTAGAATCCACTCATAGTCTATGGATACTATTCACTACTATCGAGATAAGGGCCTAGAGGGCCACACACAATAACATATTCAAGAATCCTCGCTTTTATATTGAATATGTATATGGGACAAGGTGTGACCCACCATGAGGTTCAATTTTGTCCAAATTATTGATCACAAAGGAATTAATAAAATGAATTATTATTCATGTGAAGAATAATTAGGATGAATTTATTTATTAAATTTTTTTCAAGTTAAGTAAATCTAAGGAATAATATTAATCGAAAAAAAATTATTTTAATATTCTAGGATTGTTTAATATTAAAAAAGAATTATGAGATGAGTTAATGAATTAGTTTTATCATGTAATATATTAATTATATACAATAGGTATTCATTAAAACATAAATAATATTTGTGAAATAGTTTGTTTTTCATAATTATTTATTTAGTGGATGTTTAATTAATGGGAGTCGGGGAACCCTACGAGGTATTTTGGGCATCCTCGATAAATTGAGGAGAGAGGGAATGAAACAATCAATATCCATGGAAAATTCATGAGAGCATATATATATTATACCCAATTCTAGAGAGAGGAACATTGGATCTAGGAAATCAGATTGAGTTTTTACCCACGCATCGCAAGTACAATATACGGTGATCGATGAGGTGTTGAAGGCGTCGTCAGATCTCCGCGCTTGCACAAGGATTTCAATGATCGATGATCTAAATAATTTGTTAATCATGTGTGTATGATTTAGATGGATCCTATTTTGGATGCTTAATGCAGCGATCACCAGTGAAAAGAATTTGAAGAGGGTGGATTTAGATCGAGAAATGTAAGTTTTTGGTTAATTTTTTTGTGCTCTGTTTAATTTATGTGAGTTTCTCGGACAATACCAGGGCTTGGATTGATGGATATGACATTTATTGTTATCCATACAATGAAAGATTTTAAAATCCATAGTCCACCGTCTTCCATTGTGACTCAAGTACCTTTAATTGGTATCAAAGCGATCATGTAAATTTTCTAAACCAAGAGAAATTTATTTGATTTGAATTTAAGTAGAGGGTTTGAAATCTGTTCTAATAGTTATGAACATGAGTGGATCTGATCACAGAAGTACAAGTTATAAACATCCAAAAAAATATAAAACCATTATAACTTGAACTCGGGTAGTAAAATTTTAAAACATATTTTTATATATTTTATTTATACCCCGACTTATTCTTCATTTGGTTATTGACATCAATTATGGTTAACCTAAACTATTATAGATGGACACCATGTCCAGAATAGTGTTTTTTGGGGAGATATAAATGCCACCGATTTTGTGAGATGAAAAATATAATAATAATAATAATAATTTTATAATAATTTATTATTACTATAATAAAAGATTAATTTATTATCCTTTGGAAAAGGTGAAACTAGCCAAAAAAAATCTTGGGTGACTAGACCTATATATAGAAACCAAAAATATGGAGTGGGGGGACCAAAAAAATCCACTGCACACCATTCCCATCATCCATCCAACCCAGGTCTGGCCACCCCCTCCACTGGAGATGGCCCAAAATCTATTCTCCCTTCACAGCTTGCACCGAACGATCCTCTCTGATACCCCACCTCATTCCTCCACCAGATTCCCTTGCTCGTAGTGCCATTTAGAATTCTCTCTGGTGGCCTCCCATACCCTATATCTTGGTAGTTCTAGTTGGATTCAGCCACCATGAGGCCATCATCGTTCACAGCTCGAGCGCTACCCTTCTGTCTCACTAGAATATTCCATGTCCCATTCTACTCCCTCGACTGATCCATTGAGAAGTATCCCCCTCCTAGTCCTCCTCGAGTGAACAAGGATAGACCCCAGTAGCTCATGATTCCCACCTCCGTAGAACAGAGCTAGACTACCACAATTGAAGGTCCCTCCCACAACCAGACGTACCTGCCATAGGTAATCTACTTTGTTGCTTCTTCCCTTCCATTGGGTGGGATTTTCCCTATAATGGGATTGAGCATGTCTTCTCGACCTAGAATGGGATTGGGCAGGCCCTCTTAACCCAAAATAACAATATAAAAGCCTTGAACAACCCATCATAGGTCTCTGTGGGTTCAACGGAACCCGCAATGGGCTAGAGTATAGTTTTGGGGCTCAAAAAGGTATTTAAATAATAAAAAAATAAATAATAAATGTTAATTATTTTAATTATTTATTTAAATTAACTAAAAATTTATTTTTGTCTTAAAAAATAATATTTTTAATACCCAGGATTAAATTAATTAAATTCCAGAATTAAATTGAATTATTTAATTTATTTATTTTTGGTCTTGAATTGAATTAATAAGTTAATTTAATTTTTGAAACTAAAATTAAATTTATAGAAGACCAAATATAATTAATTTATTCGAATTTAATCAAATCATTTAATTTAATTAAAATACCCTTTTACTTTAATTTATTGGAATTTAATATATATCATGTTATATTTTTTTACCACCCACTGGCCATGAGAAATTGATTGACCTATGTATGTCTGCATTTATTTAAGTAATTATTTTTAACTACATGCGATAGTTGTAATTTATTATGATGGTTTTTACTTCTTCATTTATTTTCAGTCAAAATGTATAAGGGCCTACATGTACAATTTATCTGATATACATTAATCCCCTAGTCCACCTAGACTTTGAGTGAGTACCCTGATATTATTGATGAAGATGATGTAAGACGTGGGCCAAGCCAATATGAGGCAGTACATCAGATGAGATTTGAAAAATTCCAAGTTGAGGCGAAATCCACATGCAGTGGACATACTGGATGGGAGCGAGATGTATTTGGAGTCAGGCTATGACTCCGGTAAGTTACCCCATAGTCACCATTGGTTCATTGAGTTTAAATGGATCAACATTTTTTATATTCTCAAGACCAGGCATGTCATTTATTTTCTTTATGCAGTTTATTATTATTTTATGCATTTTATTACAGAGGGAAAACACATAAAATAATAAGCAGAAAATCCATAAAGAAGTGATGGATGTATTTTCTATTAATGATATGTTTTGAGTGCGAATGAATAGATGATCCATATTAATAGAAATATATAACATTCATTGAGATAAAAACACAAAAACACTTGAAGAAATATTATGTTGATAAACACTTTATGGAATTAGAATTTGAATAAAATCGGGTGATCAGGGTGATCATCACCCAAAGTTGATGGCCCATCTTACTACTAGGGAGTTCTTATGATAGTTATAGGTTGAGATAACTAAAATTTCTTCAAAAAATATATATAAATATGTCATATTGTAATTTTAGATTCAAGTGTTGATAGAACTATGTTTATTATTTTAGAAGTTGATACTTCACTCAAAAAATCAAGGAACCATGAGTTAAAGTGGTTGGCCATCCAAACATCTACCTTGAACTCTCTAAGTAGCGGCATAGCAAAAGATCATAGACTATGAGGGGAGGTTCAATAATCCTTTCCACTAGATATTCGATCCTAGTTATAGGGTTCCTAGAATTTGATAAAATATTGGGATATATTTAATTAAATAATTAATCAATAATATCTAATTCAGTAATCAAGATAAAAGTACAATCTGATAGAATTTTTTTATAGAAAACGTAAATTAATACCATAAATACATTGCAATAAATATTGGAAAAATTAAATTTCCAAAACAGAATTAATTTCAATGTGTTTTACAAGATCTTGTGCATAATACTACGAAAAGGTGTTAATGTTCATATACCTATTAAACTACCTCAACAAGCGTGGGTATAAAAATTACTTATAGTAGAATCATATATATAGCATATGATGGTTATTTCATTATGATACCATCAACATATGATGTTATTTGTGTATAAAACATTGGGACATGGATGATTACACGTGTTTTTTCATCATTGAAAAGATTACAAGGAGAAAGTGAAGAAAGATATGAATGAGTGATAACTAAACTGGTCATGTGTAGATTAAAATGTGGTTCATGATATTTCAATGTATTCCTTTATCATATGATTTTCACCCATTTACTTTAGTTTTATTTAATATTGTAAAATAAAAATGATGAAGTAAATGCTTCATTACCTTTTAGGTAGGTAAGATTTACCATGAAATAAGAATATTAAAGGCATATTAATTTTTAGTTATTATGTTGAATAAGTTGAAAGACAAGGTGATAATGGGAAATGGATAGAATGTTTCCAAATGAACCTTCACAACATCCTTAAAACCAATATAGTTAATAAATTAGAGGTTATTTTCTTCACATATTATGAAATAAATTTATGAAAGTTTAATCACAATGAACTGAATTGAACAAACAAGTACTCACTTATTCTTTAGTGTTTATTCATAAATTATTGTTTAGTTAACACTTCTTGGGTATTAATACAATATTATTTTCATGTATGTGTATAAAAATACAATGAATAGGTAATTATAGAAACGTTAGAAGAAGTAAGGTACATTCTCCAAGCGATTGAGAAAGGAGGATTCCAAATCCAGTGGTGAGAAGCACATAACTTCAAATTTCCAAGTGATTGATTCTAGATAAACAAGTTGAGTATAACCAAAACATTTATCTCAAGTATCCATTAGAAATTAAGATAATTTATTCCAGGTTCAAGAATTCATGTTTTTTGAGGTTTATCGTACCCAACCAATAGTTTTTTGATACTTGAATCGTCAATAATACGTGTTGAATATAAAATGTAAAAATTATTTACCCTTTTGTGGAAGGATAAATCTTTTTCAAGTAAAAAAAGTTATTCATAAAGGATATACCTTGTTTGGTATTTATAATTAGTAGATCCAAACACCTTTGGTATTATTCACGTAATTAGTTTGTACAATGAAATATTAAGAAATAAAGGTATGTTAAAGAGACTTCAAAATTAGTTCAACAAGATAGTGTGAACAATTACAAGGGTATGATTGTGGTAAATATAATTCATAGGATACATTTTACTAAGGAATAATAAATATAAGTATAGAATATTCATGGTCAGATGATATGAGTTTCTTCATGTTGGTATGCTGAAAAATATGTTGACCAAGCATTCATTCATCATTACAATGTAGCATGGAGTAATTCCAAAACACAAATTACCTTATCTAAATCATGAATTTGATGTTAATAACAAGGATAAATGAATGTTAACATTTTTAAATTAAATATAGGGTGGGGAAATTCCTAAATGAACATTTTATACATCAGACTAATTATGTAAGAAGTATCAATGTTGAAACTTTCATAAACATCCATTATATTTCAAGACATTATTTTCAAATAATGGTGATATCCGATAATCATATTCCAACTATTATGAAATTGGATATCATATGATTCATAGAATAATGGAAATTCATTATGTCATATGGAAATGTGTTTATATGAAAAGAGTTTATTAGGACATAAACATACTCACATCAAGAAAAAGACAATGTTTATCTAATGTAATCATCCTAAAGGTTTCTTAGGATATTACATAAATAAATATGAAAGAAAATATATAGTCAATTTATAGACTATATTTCTATATCTGGGAGCACATATATACTTGAGATAGTGGGAGAATGATTGAATTGGGTTTAGTCAATACTAGAGAAGCCCAGATTGTTTCCATAAGAATATGTTCTACAAGTACATGTGGGACATGAATGTTCTATAGACACATACTGCATAAGAAACTTGAGACCATAGTGATGGTTTTATATTCATCATGGATGATGATACATTATTTATTGAGAATAAAAATTCATACAAGTAAGCAGTATATTGAAATCAGCTAAGATTAACAAGGTCAATTAAAATTCAATAATGGATTCCATGTATCAAAGATCAAAGGGTATTGTTATATAGAATTGTTCAGTGGGTATTCAAGTGATATGATACATGGTTGGTGCAATAATGGTACTAATTAGGATTTATTTGTAATATCAAGACATTATTCCCAAATCCATTAGAATTTTACATGTCATAGATAATTTCAAATATCATTTCATTGCCCATTTGTTAAGAGAAGATTTTGTGGAAAGTGTCTATATGCCACAACTAGAAAGTGATGGTGACACCATAGAATTCTAATAATGTTGTAGGTTTCTAAAATCTTGTTTAGGATTAAAGTGAGAAACAATATCATATAATGTTCATTTGGAATGAATCTTTTTCATGTGTATACCAAAGGTTAGTGAGAGTGCTATATTTTTTCATGTAAAATATGTTTGCTAACATATGAAAAAAAACGATTGGTCTTATTGTTAATTAATACTAGGATGAAAGAAACACTCAAGTTATTGACTTAAAGTAGAAACCTGTATTCTAGGGAATACGATCTACTATGGTAGATCTAATAGTTTCTTGGAAAAAGTCAATTTGACACATAATTACATGGTATTGAAAAATATAATTTGGAACAACATGAGATATAATTTTTACTAATTTCATATGGAATAAATATCTCAAAGTGGCATTAATGAGAATATGAGGATATTAAATTAGTGAGTTGAAATTCCATACGCTTCAGTGATGTATCATTCCTCTATTCCATGATATATACAAGATATGATAGTTCTAGTATATACATTATAGTAGTAAAATATCAGTCATTTCTAGGAGAACTTAAATTAAAGAAGTTAGAGCAATCTGATTATACTTGGGAAAGTAAAAAAGGATATATATATATATATATATATATATATATATATATATGGTAAATGTATTGGAGAGGATACTAGATTTGAGGGGATATAAACCAGTGTTCCTTAGATCATCATTATCTTTTATCACTGTTAGGATAAGGTGTTGAGAGGGACAAGTTTATAAAATCTAGTGGTATCGATACCTAGAAAAATTGAGCATATTTCAGCTTCTAAAGAAGCTCATAATCAGTTATTAAATGGAAAAATTTGTTCTAGTTCATGGAATCACACTTTCTAAGTAATGTTTTATCATAATGATTATTCTGTTACTGGTACAAGTCAAGATGTTTTGTTTTTATAGTGTAGAAAAGGGATATAATTGGGGATACCATCTATTGAAAATATTTAATCAATGAGATGAGGTTTCATATAGTAGAATAGCCACACCGTGGAAACATGGAAGACCCTACAAATAATGTTTCGACTCAGTAGAAACATGATCTGAATCATGTGAGAGCTAACAAGCTTGGCCAGAAAGTTCGCTCTAGTGTATGTAGGAGTTTTTTAATAGTGGTTTACCTAGACCCCAATTGAATAGTAATTTTTATTACCATATCATTTATACTATTAGATATAATTTATGTATTCTTACCATTATAGTACAGAAGTTTCTACATCCACTATTAAATGGTAATTTCTATAGATTAATCGTGACATTAAATTTTTTTAGCAGATCCTAGGATATAATGAGAACCTTCAGACATTAGGTCATTAATCTTAAATAAAGTTCATTTGGTATAGATAAATCATACTGAGTGGACATAGTTGATGTTTTACCATCTGGTGTAGGAGGCTCATAAACATTGAGACTTATTCTCATGATGTTCGCACTTGGGGATCTCAATTACTGAGATCATGATGACATACCCTGCCAATAGGAACACCACTTGTTTTGGGTGTCATTGGTCGTTCCTATCTACAAAATTTTTTATTGTTCTCCTAAATTGAGATCATTAACAGTGGGCACCATTTTTTTCACATACTTTTATTCAAGGAAAAAACCATGATAATGAAATCATGGTGAGGTAGCTTGTGTTGGGTACATCATTGGTGGTATGTAATTGATCGAATGGTCAATAAAGGATTTTTTTCCTTCTGGGTTATGGAAGGAATATATCCGAGGCCTCATGGATTAGGATGGTAGTAACTTCATAAGTCCTCAGACAAGAAAGCTGAGGGTAAGTCTTTCTGGATAGATCAATAAATAATAAAGAATGAAAAGGGAAAGGACATAAGTGTGCATCCTATTTCATGAGATATCTAAAGACAAAGAGATTATATTACACAATACATGTTCATAGGTTGGTTGGAATTGTTATGGCTATCCTCATCTATTTAGGGGTCTTGATTGGCTGTTAGACTCTGATCTTGGTCTATGGATATTATTCCCTACTATTGAGATTAGGTCCTAGAGGCTCATACACAATATTGTATTCAAGAATCCACCATATTCTAGTGAATAGGTATATTGGAAATGGTGGGCCCCACCATGTGGTTCGAGTGTTGTCCAAATCGTCAATCATCAAAGAATAAATAAATTATTTACTATTCAAGTGATGAATAATTTGGATAATTTTTTTAATAAAATTATTTTTAAGTTATGTGAATATGAGGAATGATATTAATTTAATTAATATTATTTTAATATTATAGGTTCATTTAATATTAAGTGGGAATTATGAGTCGAGTTAAATGAATCAGTTTTTTCATGTAATATATTTAATATATATTATAGGTATGTGATAAAATATAAATAATATTTAAGACACTATTTAGTTTATTATAATTATTTATTTAGTTTACATTTAATTAACGGGGGCCGAGAAACTCTCTTCGGTATTTTGAGCATCCACTATAAATTGAGAAGAGAGGATATATCATGATAAATATTAAAGGAAAATTTATCAAATCATCCCTCTCTTATCTCTCTTTCTAAAGAGATGAACTTTGGATCCAAGAGATTAGACTGATTTCTTCCTCACGCATCACAAGAATGAAGATGCAGTGATTGAATTTGCATCTAAGGATTCTTCAGATCTCCATGCTAGCACCTAGAATTTTATGATCGATGCTCCATCAGATTTATGAATAATGTTTGGAAAATATATAGGGATCCTTATTTAGATATTTCCATAAGTTATCTACGGTGAGAAGAATATGTTGAGCACGACTTCAGATCTAAAAATTTTGTGTTTTTTGTTTATGGTTTTGCACCATGTTTAATTTATATGAGATCCTCAGACTGTACGGGTACTCAGATCATTGGAGATGATAAGTATCATCATCCTGACAGTGAAATTTTTTAATATCCCCATTCCACCAGCTTCTGTTGCTACCCCTTTACCTTCAGTAATGTTAAAAATTTAGACAAACATTATAATAAAGGACACATTAGAGATTTACCTGAGCTTAGGTTTAATTCTTATAAAGTTTTTTATCCCTGTAAATATTTTATGAAACATAAGTCAAGATTTAAATCTGTTAGTAATGTTTTAAATTCATATTCTTTTTAGTTGGGGAACATGGATTTATTTTTTATAATAAATATTCTAAGTATTGGAGGAAAATAACATGTTTATGTCATAGTTGATGAGTACTCTAGATATACCTGGGTTTATTTTCAAGATAAAATGTCAAAATCTTTTTCTCTTTTAAAAACATTGTAGTCCATGTTAAAAAATGAGAACAATCTACCTTTCGTTACTATTTATAGTGATCATGGTGGATAATTTTAGATCTATGATTTTGAAACTTTTATTAATAAGAAAGTTGTTATACAAAACTTTTTAGATCATACAATTACTCTGAAAAATGGAATAGTTAAATGAATAAATAGAACTCTTCGTAAGATTACTATAACTATATTGAGTGAATATAGAATTTTTTGGGATGAAGTAATTAGTATTACCTACTATACCATAAATCATGTTTTAATTATACATTTTTATAATAAAAATCCCTATGAGTTGTGGATATAAAGAAAAAAAACTTTTTATTTCATTAATTTTGAATGCAAGGTATTCATCTTGAATAGTAAAGATAACATAAATTTTCTAAAAAAGATGATGAAGGATCTTTTCCTTGGCTATTCTATAATAAGTAAGGATTATAAAGTTTTTAATGAAGGAAAATGTACTGTTGTGGAAACAATACATGTTAAATTTTATGAAGTCATCCTTTTTTTAAAATTTCCCTAATACACATCTTTATATGGTCTTTTTTAAATTGTTTTCCAACCCATGTTGGAAAATTCTTCATATGATAGAGTAACTAAAGATTTTGTTTCAAAATTTATACCTATTTATATGTTTATTTATTACATGTTTTTTGTTATTAAAATACAATACTTTTATTCTTTAAATGATTAATTACTTCCCTATTTTTTAATGATATCATTTATATTTGGTAGGATTCATTAATTTATGGTAAATGACCAATAAGAGAAAAAAAGACCCTGATTTAGACTTAAAGGAGGCCCACCACTATGAAGGAACATTTCAGTATGTAAAACCATCTCTAACTAGAAAACTTTTTTTGGCTATGAAAAAATTACACATGGTGAAAACGTGACACATGGTAAAAATATTACATAAGGTGAAAACATTACATGTGGTGAAAAAATTACACATTGTGAAATTACACATGGTGAAAGTATCAGAACAACCCAAAAAATGGCCATATTCAATAAAATTATGGGAGTAGACTGATTTTATAACCCTATGACCACCTAGAATAATGTTTTAACCCATTTTGATGCCATTTAATGATTTATGATTCCTTTTAGAGTATTTAAATAGAGGGATGAGCTTCTCCTTCTAGGAGATCTGGATAACGAATATTGGTGTGAGAAGCTGTATAGTGTTGGCCCCTCACCAGTTCAAATTCACCTCTCTTTTATTTATGTTTAATTTTAAAAACATCCTTCCCTCGTAATCCATCATCACTATGATTAGGTAAATTAGTCAAAGGGGGAAGCTTCCATTTGATTTTTTCTTTTATTCAATCTATATATTTAGTTTTACATAGTTTATTTATCCAACTCCAATCCATTTATTTTTGTTTAATCAGGAACAATGGTTAGTAAATCTAAAAGAAACCTTTTAATTGTGAAATTGGTTACCATGAATTTATGCATTACTATTTTCTCATTCAGGGAAACGTTGTTTAAATATGGTATCAGGAAAAACATGACTTAGAAATTCCCTAAACTACTTGACTATAAGAAAATTGTGATTTTCATATTGAATAGAGGATTCCCTAACCATTGGATCCAACTATCCTCAATTTCGATGAAACACGTGGATTAATTGATTTAATTTATAAAATCCAGTAGCACCAAAACCCTAAAACTATATAATCTTGAGATTCCATCAAATCATATTTCAAAAAAACCAATTTACTTAACCTTCATTTATTTATTTTTTCAAAAACCTTAAAACATGTTTATAATTAATTCTAATTTTTTGAATAAATCAATAAATTTAGTTTCATTAAAATTATAATTAAACTAATTCACTATCTCGATGGGTCTGTAATCAAACTTTCCTAAAATAATATTTTAATTAATTAAGTATCATTATTTTAGTTTTTATAAATTTCAATTTTTATTAGATCTGTAGTGAAATTAAAACTCCTTTTGGGCCTATAAATACTATCTTCATTTTTTAGGATTGATTCATTTTAGTTTTTAGGTGTTTTTTTTAATTTTATATTTCGTTTCAATTTTATTATTTTACATTGGATTTTTTGTGTTATATATTTTAGAGTTTTAAATATTAATTCATGCCCAAAACAAGTAGGAAAAATGAAAATAAATTTTTTAATTCGATCTCGAACTAGATAAAAGATTAAGGAAGAACATGGAAACTTTGACCATGGTTAGCATAGAAAACCATCATATTTTCATAGTATCATTGAGAGATCCAGGGCTGTATAAGCTCACAGAATATTGTCGTCCATAAAATACAAGATTATGAATGAGAATATTAGTATCTATCATCGCTATAAATGACAAATATTTTATACTAATAATAATTCTGATGATTTCAAACCTGGTACATTTTATAGCATTCCTCAAAAAGTCATGAACATCCGTATAGAGAACTTCCCCATGTTCTGTGACACATTTCATTTACAGAATGTTTCAAATGATTTAATAAGGATTTTTTATTGTGATTTTATTTATGAGAGTGATATCAGGATTGGATTAAAATCTTTATAGCCCATTCCATCACATCATGGGATGACCTGTAAAAAACATTCTGATCAGTTTCATCCCACCATCTAGTTCAATGGGTATCTGGGTAATTATTTTAATATTAATGGTTTGAAATTTAATCTATTTTTGATGATTGGGACTGATAAAAGTTTATGAATAGAATATTAAATCATCATGGTATAGAAACATGGATTCTAATCCAAACCTTCTATAAGGGACTTACACAGGGAAACTAGTCGATTCTGTATGCTACACCTAGAGGATTGCTGATGAACAAATAACCAGATGAAAGGAACAACCTACTGGATGTTACTGAAAGAAATAGATTCCAATGGAATCCTTATGGAATATAATGAAGTGGTGTCTAAATGGTAATAAATTTTATTATATGGTAGCATAGATGGAATTTGTAACTTGAAAAATGGATACAATGATGATTCAACAACAAAAACCCCAAGATAAATTTATAGAGGATAGAAATTATTCTTATTATAATCATGGTAATAATTTTAAGGGGTAATGATAATAAGAACTAAAATATTAAGGGTACCATAAAAGATAATCAATATTCTAATCACCCCAGGGAACTTTAGTCACAATCTAGGTCTATGTGATGGAGGATACCTTGGTTACTTTAAGAACATCCACCGAGGATGCTAAGAAAGAAATTACAGATTATTCAAAAGTCATAGTCTATTAATAAAGGATCTGAAAGATGAATCAAGATATCAAAGTTAGGAATTATGGAACCTCAAATTATAAGTAGGAAAAATCTACGAACCATTGAGACAGACCATGAAGAGCACTACCTGGGGTTCCGAAGTGCACCCATGTGAAGATTTGAAAGTCATAGCTCTGTGGAGTGGTAAAATTACCTAGGATCATAACAAACCAATTAAATTGAATGAATAAAATAAATTATAGTTTAAAAAGAGTAAGGAACAAGTAGATGAAGATAAAAAAGAAGAACCACCACAATTAAAGTCGAGACTTCATTTTCTAGAACGAATAGCGTAAGTGAAGATTGATGCATAGAAAAGTAATTTTTTGGAAAATTTGAAAACATTTCATCTTAAAATTCCTTTTATATAAGGCCTCACAAAAATTATTACCTACAATAAATTACTGAAATATATGTTTAAACAGATAAGAATATGGAGAAAATTAGCACCATTCCACTCACACAAGAGTTCTAGATTGCAGTATCAAAGGACATGCCTATGAAACAATGTGATCCATGTGGATTTTCAATTTTCATATTTATCGAATCTAATAATTTTTAAAAATATTTTTGTGAATTAGGTTTGAGTGTTAATATCATATCATACACCACATTCAAGAGTCTACGACATGAAGAACTAAAGCCAGCTATATTTGGAATCATGCTAGAAAACAAGATAGTGAAATACCCCTAAGGGGTTATCGAAAATATTCTAGTGAAATTAGAAAAAATTTACTTCAATATCAAGTTCATTAGTGCCAGATATAGAATAGGAGTAGACTCTTCTAATTTTTAGGATAGAATTTTTAGCCACTAGGCATGGACTTATCAATATCCAAAGAAGAGAACTCTATCTGATATTTGGTTGGGAACAAGTAAGTTTCAATATTAATTACACAATGAAGAAATGAAATTTAAGAAAAAATACTGATTTTTTTTAAGAAAACATACCGAAAGATTAGGGTGTCACTAAAAGTGAAAACCTATATGAGGTAAATAATTTTTTATAAGAGGATAATATAAATAAATATATTGAGAAGAAGAAGGAGAATATATAGGGTCAAATTTCTTACACCATAATAGTGACTAACTCCCCTATATTTGAGCAAGGGAAACATGTATGGATGGAACACTAAATTCCATTTAGTAATTCAATATTAAAGAAAAAATTGTAGATTGACCCAATGAAAATCAAGTAATTACTACCATCTAGAAGAGTCACGTTTTTTAGAGAGGAATTATATGAACTATCCAATTTGGAAATGACACAATTAAGACCATTCATTGATCATGACAAAGATTTTTTTTCAATCATCTGTCACCTGATTTGAAGCTAAAGGATGTAAGTTTGAGAAATCAATATTAAATACAAGATCTTTGTGGAGGAAACTCAAGTTTCTGTTTATTTTATTTTATTAATTTATTTTTTTCATTTTTAGGTTTTCATTAACACACCCCAAAATATTTCAAGTTTCATTGATAATGGAATGGGCTTTCACCTATGTATTTTTAATTTGAAATACTGTCAAGACCCTTGCAGTATGTATGCAGTAGAATATATAAGATGAATCCATATGACCAATACACATCATGAACACCGTTCACATTGTTAATCCATAGAATATATGTCTTGAAACCCATTGATGATGTGAATTAGTATAAGGAATATCCTGCACAACCAACATTGAAACTTTATTTGAAGGGGAGTAAGAATTTTAATTCTATATTTTTCAATTGTATTCCCTAAATTAAATTATTTTAGTGATTTTAATATATATTTTCATGCCCATATTTTATTAATTATTTACTAAAAATAACTAGGAGGCATAAAATTCCTAAGACACTTACCATCCCATGATTTCAAATTTCCTTGTAGATAAATTTGAATGAGAAAAATGTGGAATTTTTTTGTAGATATAAGAATGTAGATTATGATTTATGAAATCGTGATTTAAGGATACATGTTGCTTTTCTGAAAAGATTTTTTTTATATTTGGACCAGATTAGGATTTATGATATTTTTATTAATTGATTTTATAATTCATATGAATTTTCTTGAGTGATTTTCCCAAATTCTCATTCTCATTATTGCGGCATCCTCTAAGTCCAATATTTCTTATTCTTTGTATGGTACATTTCATGAGAGGCTTAAGTATTATTACTTATAAAACTTGATTTTTATCTTATTGAAGCTATGATTGTACAATATTATAATTAAATATGAAGATAAATATTTAATTTATTAAACCTTATCATGAGACCCACAATACATTAAACATTTTTAAATCCCATTGAATCCTTAAACATCCACGTTATAGATGAGATATATTACAAACCAATTTTTTATTTTATTACCATGATCTGGTATTTTTTATTTCCCTCATATTCAATTATGGGGGGGATATAGAGACTGAAGGAAGATATAAACATTTGGTAACAGATAATTATTTATGGGATTTTCATTGGATTTTGGGAAGGCACATTTATTGTATTTATTTCACACTCTTGGAAAAATTAGATCAAAAAATGGGTTATTTCTATGAAAATTCAAAAATAACCACTAATTTACTAATGATCTTGTTATAACTATTACAAATAGTTTCATAGAGAGATCATTTTATATTGGGTGGTGGTTGTGATGTTTTTACCAAAAAAACATTCAAATGAAAAAAGAAAAAAAGAGATAAAGATTACAAGAGGTTGTTTCATTTATTTCATTTCTTTTCCTTATGATCTTACTATGAGATATTGGAGGATATGATACTTTCATTGAGAATTTTTTTATTATCATGAAAATTAATTTAGAAACAAAACTAATTTTTTAGATTTAATTTTTTAAATCATTTATCCACCATCCTTGAGCCTCATAGTCATTTTATCCTAAATGGAGAATCACTCATGATTATTTGTTATTTTTTCTCTACATAATGGATAAAGTATGTGCCTTTAAATCCTATGGTAAGTGACATGTTTTTTTGGTATGTGTTGAACTCTATATAGAATATTACCATGATCATGAGATGAAAAATTCAAAGAGAGGTAAATTTAAAATCAATTGCATATTCATAAATAATTGAAAAATAAAAATGGATGAAGGGAAAGTCTTAGCTATTTTAAAGAGAAAAGGTAAAATACTTGTTTGATTTTTTATTTTAAAACAAAAGAGTTGATGAATTTTCCCATGTGATGTTTGAAAGTTTAATTTTTAATTTTATCAATTTATTTTACTAATATTGAGTTTAATTCAAGGTAAGGTGTGAATCATTTCCAGTATATTAATATTACGTCATTAAGAACAAGTTCCAAATCATGTGTGGGGAGATTTTAATGTTACATTTCATTAATTATTTTGGAATTAAAATAAAATACTATTATTACTTAAATGATTAATTATTTCCTTATTAATTAATGATATCATTCATATTTGGAAGTATTAATTAATTAACTCGAAAGGATAAAATTAAGATAAAATGACCATCATTTACACTTGATGAAGGCCTCTCAAAATGAAAGACCATATTGAGTTTTGAAACCATTTATATATATCAAACATTTTTAGGTTGGGAAAATATTACATGTGGTGAAAAAATTACACATGGTGAAAACATTGAATGCGGTGAAAATATTACACACGGTGAAAGCATTACCCATAGTGAAAGTGTCAGGATGACAAAAAATGGCCATATTTAACTAAATTAAATGCGATGACATTTTTTTATGACCATGAGACAAGTAGAGATCACTTTTTGAACCATTATTACACTATTGAATGATGAAAATTCCCTTTGGGATTCTATAGATAGAGAAATGAGCTACTGCTTCTAGGAGATATGAAGACCAATGCTTTGAGGTAGAAGATACGGTCTACAGGTTCCTCACAATTTTGATGTCTACAAATTTTTATTTATGTTCTATTTTACTTTTTTCCTTCCCTCTTAGTCTCTCATCACTAGGATGAGGGGGGTAAATACTTCCTTATTATATGGTAATGTAGCCAAAGGGAGAAGGTTCTATTGGATTTATTTCTTTTATTATATTCATATATTTAGTCTACCGTATTGTATTTATCCAAATCCAATCCCTTTCTTATTATTAATAATTAACATTGGTTAATAAATATTAAAGGAACCTTTTAAATATGTAACTGGTTACCCTGAATTGAGGCATTTCCATTATTGCATTCAAGGTAACCATGTTTAAATATGGTATTGATAGAAACCTGATTTGAAAATACCCTAAACTACCTAGACATGGGTATATGGTAATTGTTAGGTTGTGGAGAGGATACCATGAAAATTATATCCACAACATCATGACTCTGATGAAATAAATTGTTTAATTGATTTAATAACTAAAATATAATTTAACCTTAACCATGAGACTACATAATCCTAGTATGCCTTTAAATCTGATTTCAAACAAACCAATATGTTTCACCTTCAATTACATAATTATTCAAACTACCTTAAAAACTATTTTTGATTATTTCCCCCTTTTTAAAAAATAAATAGAAGAGTTTAATTTAAAAATAAAATTAAACTAATTTATAGTTTTTGTGGTTCCAACCATAAAATTTTCGAATACTGTATTTTAATTAACTATGTAGAATGGTTAGTGTTTTTATAAATTTTGTATTTTGATTATATGTATAATAATATAATTACACCCTTTGGTCCCCCCATTTGTATAATAAATTAAACCTATTTTTAAATAACATGATTTTACAAACCCAAAAAATCATTCAACCTTAAGGAATCATCATACTAATAACATCATTGTTGATGTAGGTCAACCATTCAAAACTAGAAGTTTCTTAAGAAATGAATATGAACATTGTGCATTACTATCAACATTCAAACCTAGAACTCTAGATGAGGCATTAGGATATGAATACTAAATATTTGAAATACATGATTAATTAAATGAATTTTAAGGGAATAAAGTTTATATCGTAGTAGAATTTTTTAATGATTTTTATGTGATTAAAGAAAAATGGGTATTATATAATATATGTGATGATAATGGAATAATAGTAAGAAGTAATGAAAGAACTATTTCTAAGGGTTATAATCAACAATAAGTTATAGAATACAAATAAAATTATTCTCTAGCTTCTAGAATGGAATCTGTTTGTATATATCTTGCCTATGTAATGTTTGTAAATTTTACTCTTTACCAAATGGATATAAAGTGTGTTTTCAAAAAAGTATACATATTAAGAAGAATATTATTTATAACAACAACATGTTTTTTATAGGGTCTGGAGGTCATCATGGACCTCAAAATTACATTTATTACCTATATTAGCATAGTGGTGTAGTGTCGAAATATAGATAAGGTAGGTGAGTGGTCTATGTTATTTTTATAAGACCACTGTTGTCAGCAGTGGGTAATTTTTAAAAAAAATTATTAACCTCTTAAATTTTCAATATTTTTTTATGATCCAGTGGCAAGAAAATGACATAATGTTTAAAAAATTTATATTTAATAAACTGTATGTGAAATAGATAAAATAAAAAGCTAAATAAATAGTGTCAAACAGTGGAAAACGAGTGCTGATAGTATATCATAAAGTAAACTCGGGTGAATTGAAATCTAGTAATTATAAGAATGATTCTCCATTTGATTGAATTCACACCTTATAAAAAGTGGTTAAATCTTCCTCACCCAAAGACTTAACACTCTGTATTATAGCTCTTGAGGTTCAAAACATCAAAAACCACATACAAAAAATTGATTAAAATATAATAGTTGAAAAGACCTCCTTAGAAGTTTCTCTACTTTTTGAACATTAATCCTTTTATGACACTGCTGGAAAAGTGCCTTATACCCAAGGTTTGAAACTGTGGGTATAGCCCATGGAACTGTTTCTATAGGCTATACCCACAGTTTCATGAACCATGGGAACCTGAGGTGTAAGGATTTTCCTACACCCACACATTTTTAGAAACTGTGGGTATAACCCATTGAAATTTCAAATTACTCACTATTCTGGTAAACCATGGGTATGGATGTATACCCATTGTTTACAAAACCGTGGGTATACATTTTTACATCAAAAAATATATACCCACTCTTAAGTAAATTGTGGGTATAGAGTACTTTCTTTACAACACACATACCCACGGTTTAATGAACTGTGGGTATTGATAGTTTCATAGTAGCATTTTTCCCCATGGTTTAGTGAAATGTGTATATAGATGGTTTTCACAAAAACAATAGCTTCCCACCTTCCTTTATCTACCCACCTTTCTTTCATCTTGCTCCTATAAACCAGAGAAAACCAGAATGAAAAACAAAATGCAAAGTGGAATGCAAAAACAATAGAACCACAATCAATTGTTTCCACCTATTAAAACCAATGAAAATCTAGAAAAACTATTAAAAGAAATAGTTCTTACAAGAAATGTACTAAATAAATTCTTAATGAAAAATCATCACAATCATTCATCTATTATTGAATCCAATGAACATATGATAGAGGATGCAAAATTCATATGTGAGAATTCAAAAAATAATGTTCATATAAAAATAAATGGAGTATCTATTGAATCTAAAAATGTTCCAAAGATGCCCATAGGAGAGACACAATGGAAAGAGAGGCAACTTATGTTGAGATCCGTGCTTTCAAATCTTTCCATTCAATCCACTATGAAACTTATAATAAATTATGGATAAGAAACATAGGATAACAAATGTGGTAGTGATAAAATAATATGTTCTAAAGTTCTATGTAGTATCTGGAATCTGAAAAATTCATTGATATCTAAGAATCATAATATTTCAATCATATATAGTATGATATATCAAAGGATATCAATATAGAGAATTAGAGTTTTGGAATCTATTAAAAATATTAGTAATATTCAAAGTGTCGTAATTTATCAAAACTCACCAGGAATAATTGTCTCACCAAAAAAACTACCAATGACATGTGTTCAACCTTCCATGAAATCTTCTAGGAAAGCTGAGAAAACTCCCCATCATATTCACAAAATTCAAAGATGATAATTTGGAATCAAACCCATTCCATGCCAAAATCTCACAAAAATTAGCATCCATTAATTAAATGGTATACAAATGGATAAGAATAAAAGAACACATCTTAAATTACCATCAAAACACACTAATAACCATCCCCTCTCTAGTATAATCAATGGAAGTTTGTAGGTGACTATGATGGGATTAATCAATCATCATGATGAAGCTAAAAGAAGTGAAATGGAGTAGAGGAAGGTGTAAGGGAAGCTTCTATAATGTTATAACTGCATATGAATTGAGATATTTAATCTCTCTTCATCTTCAAATCAACATCTATTATCATGGAAAACGGTTAATGAAAGAATTCCTACAATAAAACCATCATGTGAAAATTACACCAATCATAAAAAACCATTCCAAATAAAAATATAACCAGATATAGATGCCTTACATTTTAATTTTTTTTACCTATACATGCTTCATCCCTATTCCAGTGCACCACTTTCATCCACGGTTAAGCTCTCTGAATTAGGCTTGAAAGTTTTTAGTCAATGGAATTGAATGCTCGATCTATCTAATATTTTTACATTTACCCATTGGTGTATGAAACATGAATTCATAAGGAAATAACGAATAAACTCATCAATGGATTTTTACTAAAGGTATCATGTACCTCCAAAATGATGTTTACATCCCCACTAAGCTTCACTGATCCATATCCAAGCCCCTTCATGCCTCATCCAAGATTTTATTTTCACATGAGCACCTATCTGGTGTCTTACACCATAAATAAATAATTATTTATTTTATCCAAAGTGGGGTAATTTATAAAAACTCACCAAGAATCATTGTCACACTAAAATAGCATCCAAATACATGTACTCAACATTCCATGAAATATTCTATAAAATTCGGGAAAACACCCAATCATCTTCATCAAATTATTCAATGATAAGTTGGAGTCAACAGCCATTCCCCTGAGAAACTCATTCTAAAATTAACCTCCACTAACAAAATGATATAAAAATGTAGACGAATAGAATAAATCATCATAAATTACCATTGAAATAAACTAATAACTGTAGGATAAAACATCAAATCATTGTGTAACAGTTGCGATATTATAATTTTATTAATGATTTTCATAAGCATAACCAAACCCTTGAAATTTTACATTGGAAAATTGAAAATCAATACATTTCTAAGTTGGATTCCTAGAATGCATCGAAAGCACAATAAAATAGTGAACCTAGAAGATGTATGTTGTAGGGTTTTACAAATATGTTTCAATGTTACCTTGGAAATTCAATAGTGTTCTAATGATGCATTAGACATCCTTCCATCCTTAAATGATTCTTTGCAGAACAACTATGATAAATGATAAATTTCTAAGACAGATGGAGTATTTTGATAAATCACATTTTTAGGATGTGTTTTAGATGTACCTAAAACTAGTATTAGAAATATTTATCTACTATACCTTGGAAATATCTCGGTCTTCAGACAATGTATTGAAAATCCAACATTTTCTCAATGATGACTTCGAGAATATCATCAAAATACATTGCCTTGGGAATATTGCGATTGTATTTGAAGGAAACAATTTTCTAGGCTATGTTTTATAAGGATCCTAAATCTAAATCATGGTAGCAGATCAAAGATAACAATTTTAGTATTTTTAAAACTATAGGTTTTTTGAAAAATGGATTAAAGTAGATTGGGATTTATGGAGGGATATGAGATTCCAAGAATTTTTTAACACATAATTGGATATTGTAGATATAAAATCAGTGAAACCCTACCTGTCATGAGAAATTAGATGTAGATTCTAGGAGATAAAACTCTTGAATCAACATAAATCTATTTACTCAGGATATAAAAACAATGTAAAGATGAAAAATATGCCATGGAACACCTACTCAAATATGAATCTAACCAACATGGTGCAGTCCATTTCATAGATCCTATAATTCGAGGATAGGACCACAGTGCAAGGTAAAATATCATGTTGTATAGTTCTAACACCAAGAACAGTGATATACCATAACTCAACTCCACAACATAGTAACCCAACAAAATTAAGAACCATTGAAACTCAACTCATCCCCCTTGCACCCAACCCCACGCCCTGCACCCATCCCCCTCCCCCCACACCCAACCCCACCCCCTGCACCGAGCCCCACCCCCTACACCCAACCCCCTCCCCCTGCACCCATTCCCACCCCTGCACCCAGCCCCCTCCCCCTGCAACCATCCCCCTCCCCCTGCACCCAACCCCAACCCTATATATAACATAGTATAAGATTCAATATAGGGGGGAAATCTTATGATAAGAGAGGTAAATAACATTTCACCGGGATAAATATATTTAATTTTGAATCATAAAATTTTAGCGTGATGAAGGATTTAAACAAGCAATTAGACATGAAACTAACCTATCTCAAATGAAAAATATTATTATCCATAGTGTGTGTGAAAAACACAAACCTAAAAAATTTGAATAAGGGAAAATTTTAGATCCCATATCTTATAAAATGGAGAAATAAATATGTCAATAAAATCACATCCCTTATGAAAAAGAAGCCTCATTTTGTAGATTTACATCAACAAAAGGTGTCTGGATAAAATGCATAAAAGGTATAAGGATCATGTTGAATGTCTATTGTGGTTGTTGTGTATGGTATGGGTTCAATTCCTACTCTTCCTTGTATAACATGTAATTAATGAGAAACTAGCATGAATCTATAAGGATCTATTATCAATATTGGAGAACTTTTTGTCAATGAAATGTTGATATGATCAATAACCCATTAAATTAACCATGTTAGAAAAATTGAAAATATTAGAAAGTCACTATCAAAGAATAACTATGCATGAAAAATATTAACCATGCATGAAAAATGAATAGAAGGGGATGAGATAAATATATTAGTGACTAACAATAAAACTAAAAAATGAATCGATTAACCATGAATCAATATACAAATAAAAAAATATCAACTAAATAAGAAGTGGATGCTTGACCTAAACAATGAATCAATAAAATGAATAGGAAAATTAATTAACCATGGAAGAAAACTCAAACTGAACAATGAAGAAAAAAAACATTGAATCAACAAAACTCAAACCATAACATAAAAACTAGTGGGTGAGGGAAATCTCAAACTAAACAATAAATAGAGACTCAAACTAAAAAAACAAAAAACCTGAATAAAAAAATGAATTAGAAAAATATTAACCCAAACTAAAAAATTTATCAATTAACCATGTCAGAAAAATATTAGCAATTCACTGTTAGAGAATAGCCGAATCAGAAAAATGTATAAGGGGATGCTAGGCCTAAGGTGGATTCGCATCGGGTGATGGAATGATTGACACATAGGGGATACACAACCTAGGTGGGGATGATCAGTCAAAGGAGGAGGAGGGGGTATGTGCATCGAATATGATCATATATAATTTATAAAAGTCTAAAAGGTGTCAAAACAATCTTATTCCAATATTAATTCTGTGAAATTTTTTACTTCTTTATAACCACATACCAAAAGGTGAATATATACTCATGATACTCTGAGTTAATTCCACTTTTAGTCATAATTGAGACACTATTTTGAAATACAAAAATGGGAAGCTATAATATCAAATGAAACATAGATGAGAGTATAAGATAATAGAAAAACACCTCTCACCAGCTATGTACTATATTCATCAGCATCCATCAACTAATCAATCATAAAAAACAAGCTAGATCTATCATGGTGACATTATGCCTTAGATACCAACCTTGGTGTTGTTTTGGCTAACTATTAGATTTTTCTTTATTACATACTACCCACTTAGAGTTATCAAGGGGTGGAGAAGTTCATGCAGTAACTTTTCCCTCGTCCTGAACCAATGATGTATGGATCTATTGAAATGTCACACCCTTATTACAAAGCTACCTATAAATCCAAAAACAATATCTAGCCTATACCATATCATTCAGGGACTTGGGATCTCAAAAAATACAACTAGTTTAATCAATAGAACAACTTCAGATTTCATTAAATGAAATTTTTTGAACAAACAACTAAGTAATATATTCACCATCATAAATTTAGACCTGTTAATTCAATAATTTATGAAAAATAAAGAGATAATAAATTGAATCCTATGTCACTGTATGGGATATCATTTAGGTCAAAGTTTTATATGGTAGTAAGGGAATCACTTACCCACATGCATGACTAAGTATTCTAATGTCAGATTAATGTAAACACATGAAAAATTTTATGCAAAACATTTTAAAGGAAAATAAATTAACCATTCTCATCCATGAAAGAATTCAATTCAAGTTCTTAAAGTACATATAAAAGTCTCCTTGAAAAATCAAAAAAGGGGGGGATTAATAAGCCTCCATCACTAATATCCCCATCCTCATTTCCATGCCATTCATTGTTAACAAATTCATCAACAACAAAAACTACATTGCCAACAACCTCATCACAAACAACAAAATCAACAACATCCTCACCACCAATAACTCTATTTACACCACCTTCATCGCAACTATGAATCTTGAAGTTCCAGGATCAGTGTAATCACTGAGAGGGGGAAGGGGTGAATCTGTGATCCTTTTAAACTTTTTACTAATTGATTCTTTATCAATCAAACCTCTATGGCTTGTTAAGGCCTCGATCCACTCTTCTTGTATCTCTCAGCCTTTCCTCGAGTTATGCAGTAAATGTAAAGGCACAAGACACAAGGATTTACAAGGTTAGGCTACAAAGGCCTACGTCCTTTCCATGCTGGTCAAATTCCCCAACATGGTTTCTCCATTATAATTCGGTTAGTAATTTCAATGTTCGATACAGAGTCAAACTGTATCTCTCATGAGTCCTGCAAGAGGTTCTTTATACTGCATCCCATAGTGTCACCAGATTCCCACTGGCCTGCTTCAGCTTCCACCGAAGACTTCTCCACCCTGAGTCACATAGGGGGTCTTCTCCTGGCTCCTCGAGTCACACAAGTATCTCTTCTTCTTTTGATGTTTTTCAAGAGTCTTCAACAGCCTTGGATAAGGTCTGCTGGCCTTTCTCACTTCTTCTGATCACTTGTGGTGACCATGAATCCTCTTCTTTTCTCAGGTTTATCTCCTTCTTCTAAGGATGACCCGACCTCTGTCTTCAAGAATATTGATGGGGAAATTTGGTCTTCTCAACTACTGAAAACTCAGATGAATGATGTCTTTAAATTTAGTCTGGCTTCAGTCTCTCTTTAATTCAACTTCATGCACTGAATGCATGGAATCACTGAATCTTCATGCACCGATTTCATGGCTTATCAATCTTTATGCAGGACTTGCATGGAATATCAAATATCTTCAATAACCATTCTTCTTAGACTTCTCAAATGCACAAACACAAATGATTCTTTATTTACGTGTGTATGTGCATGAAAGAATTCATGCACTCCCCTTTTCTTCTTGGTTTGATAAACCCTCAAAGGGTGAAATCTCCTTTAGCACACACACCTTCTTCTTCGAGTCACACTCTTTTATTCTTTCTCACACACACCAAATTGTGTGTTGTTCTTTAGGGTGGATTTCTCCTTCTCTTTTTCTTCTCAAGGTGTTCACCCACTTGTTCACTAATTCATACATGCATGGATATGCATGTATCTTCTTCCTTCACTTGGGAACACACAAGAGGTATGGACTCCTTCACTTGTGCACACACTAAGGCTTCGGTCTTCTTGTTTCTTTGCACACACACACTCAAAGATGGTGTGGCCTTCCTCTCCTTTTTCACACACACAAATGATTCTTTATTTCTTCTTCTTTAAAGTGTGCACACTCCACTTTTGCACACACTAGGGTAATAGCCTCTTCACTTGTTTAGCACACACTACCCATATGGTCTTGGGCATGCACTTGTATGCAACCTTCACACACATGTGTGCTCCTTTGGGAAAACTCTTCTTCTTTGTACACACTCACCCGAGAGGTGTGTGGCCTTACTTATTCAAACCGTGCACACACCCACAAACCCAAATGGGTGTGGCCTTCCACTTGATCACCGTACACATCACCAACGGAGGGTGCGCAAGTTATGCGGCCACTTCCTACCTTCAACCGCGTAGGGTGCAGGAGTGGCTTCTACCGCGCAGGTGGAGCGGTGGCTTTTTCCTGCCGTGCAGGTTCGCAGGCACAGAGGGCACGCAAGTGCAGCCACTTGCTACCGCACAAGTATATGGGCAGTGGCCGCGCAAGTTCGTGCCTCAGATTCTTCCCTGTTGCACAAGGGGAGTGCGCAGGGAGACCTCCTCCAAACTTCTTTTGCGCGGGGTTTGAGCAAAAGGAACTCTCGGAGCCTCGGGTGGCTCCGGACTACTCTGCCGCGTAGGTTGTGTGTGGTGCTTTGCTTCACGTTGCTCAGAGCTTCGCAGGACGTCTTCTCTCAGACGATCAACATCAACCTTATTTGGTTTGGGCTTCTCCTTTTATAGGTAAAGAGTTTGATTGAAGCCGCGAGGATCAAATATTTGAAGGCCCGAGATCTGTGGCGTTTTTAGATCTTCAAACGCGGATCAAGATACGACCGAGAATCACAGTATCTTTCATTCACCGCAGACTCCTTTTGATGTAGATACTTCATTTGCGTGTGTCCTCGAATGCATGCATGGATTCTTCCTGTTCTTTCCATGCACGAACACTCTGCCTCGCAACTCTGTTTTCTTTGGCCTCATTCTAAATCTTCATCGCGTTGCATGCATGCGACTTTTAACGCATGCATGTGTTCGCAAAAGGGAGACGAACACAATGACAGCTTCATCTTCATCAGAGTTGGCTGGGAGCTCCTTCTATTTTTCTCGGGTGGCTCTGGTTCGCGGGAGGCATCGCAGGGAGTCCTCAGCTTGGCGAGAGGTAGGAGACGACTCCAGCGCCGTTGGATCTGCGTCTAATGAACACGGACGACTAGGATTAGAACCCAGCACCGCAGATGAGGTGGATGGTAGTGATCAGACGTGCGATCGGATGACCGGCTAGGATTAGATACGAATTTTTAAAAACTTATCCCACATCGAAACGCGTCGCGGTTTTTGCACGGTTTAACAACCAGCTCCTCCCATCCTCGTTTATGAATTCTCCTCTCCCCCCTCCGATGCCGCCCCGCACAGGTTCTCTGCGGGCGCGCTCTAGCACCCACTCTGCCTCCTTCACGGGCACGCCCTTGGCACCCACGCTGTGTGGGCTTGACCTCCGCATGGATCTGGCTTACACATAGCCCGACCGCTTTTGGGATGGCCCCTGCAGTTTCCCCATGGGCGTGGTGACCTAGTCCCACATGTTCCTTGGGTTGAGGCCCTAAGGCTGGCCCAATAGTCGGCATATTTTTTGCATATAGATCTACCTTGTATACTTAGTTAAATAACCAAGTAGGAACAAGTCTTCTTCATTCCATTCTCCTCTCCTTCACTTCCTCTTCTTCATAAGAATTTTATACTCCTCTCAACCTGTATTCTTCACTAAAAAGGGAATCCCCGAAGGTTCTTCTTCAACCATTACTCTTGAATCAAATGTTTCATCAGTGTTCTTCAATGATCCAATCAGGGATGAGGTTGGATCATCTTCAAATCCTAATACACTAAGAGATAGTTCATGGTCTTCTTTCAACCACTTCATCCACTTAGTAGCTGTGTATGGTTCCCTTCTTCATTCCTCATCTGGTTAGTGATTTTGGATGGAACTTATTTTTCTCCTCATGCATTGTGAAGACAATGCATGGACTTCTAACAATGTTGTGACATTGTATCCTATTGATACAAGTGCTTTGAACTTAAGATCAACTCTACAATCGTCTGAATTCGTATGGAGAGTGTTTCAAACATTACCTCTTATGCCACTTATTGATTCAATCCTAAGTGACATGTTTCTTAGTACCATGGTCATTCTCCAATAATCACCATCACCATCACTTCCTTTTTCATTCACATATCCATTCAATCCTTGACATCTTATTGAAAAAATCACTATCACCATCAGTTACTTTTTCATTCACATATTGACACTCCTTGTCATCCATTCAATCCTTGACACCTTATTGACAACAAATTCAACACCGTGCACAACAATCTCCCCCTTTGTATTTGTTGTCAATATCACTAGAGCACATATGAATGGGTCAATATGTGTTCAAATATTTTCTCCCCCTTATTGGAAACCAAATGCAAAGGTGTGGTGTGGTTCTCTTCAAAATATTTCTTCCTTCCTTTAAATAGAATCTTCTTGAAAATCACTAAGAGAGGGATGATGTCACATGTTAACTTTAGCAAAGAGCCTTTAGTAAATCATCTCTACGTCTACTTGGGATAACCTGGTGTAGAAAACAAGAGTGATGTAACCAAGGAATTCAATGTTTTCCACAATTCACTATACATGTGAGATCATGCTTAGGCTTCAAGGGGTTGAAATTTTTCAGATATATTAATGAATTGCTAAATCCTACACATAATTCACCAAACTCATTTGAAAGTTCAGGTGCACAAATAAATCTCCCCCTTTCTTCCATTTGTCTTCAATCAATTACTCCCCCTTAATTAACATGTTAAATACAATTAGGAAACAAGGGATGAAAGTTTGATTGGAATACCTTCATTCTTCACAAGATGATATGAATCTCAAAAGATCATCTTCTTCATATTTTCTCCCCCTCAAGGGGTGCACTCCATTCTGTCCATACCATTCTCAATTTGAGAGTTATCATCATCTTCAATTCCCTGAAATGCAAGTACATGTATATACCAGTGATTAGGGAATAAGATAGAACCTAATTTGTTCATCATTTTGAACAACACGGTTGAGAATATTCTCTCAACTGATATGTTCCACTTTCTCATGTATTCACACTTGCACATTTGATCTTCAATGATGTTTGTGATGGTGTGGATCTTAAAACCTCTTAAACTTCTTTGCGTGTGACTCCTCTCTTTCTAAGTTCCTTCTGAGCACTAGAATCTCTTGGTGCAATCTTCATTATCTTGAAGAATTATTTTTGAGCTGGAATGAGTGTCATGAATTTATTACTGATATGACAATATGTATTGCCCTTCACACACAGAACTTCATCTTCATGTGAAATATTTTGGTTTTCTTTTGCACTATCTTTGACATGTTTATTTTCTTCCTTTCTCATTCTTTCCAAATCTTCTGGCCAGATCATTAATATGTCATTTGGAAGTGAGGATTTGGATTTGGATGGTCCACATGGTTCCTTTGATGATTTTAAGTTACCTTTCTTAGGGAGCTTATTTTCAATCAACCCCTTCTTCTTCTTCTGGATTGATTGTCCTGTTGAGTGCGGTTTGATTCTATTCAGTTCCATGGCTTGTTTACAAAGATCCATGGTATGACCTGTCTTTCCAAAATATAATCATTTTTTCTTAGTGGTCCTTCTAGATGCATCAACCTTATTGGATTTGAAATCCAAGGACTTATATTTATTTTTCAAGATCTTCTTGGGAGCATTTTCAACTTTCTTCTGCTGGCTTCCCAAGGAGGCTTCTTCATTCTTAGCCAGGTTCTGTGATCTTCTCTTCTTTTCAACTTTGGAAACATTTGGAGATTGGTATGTATCATTCTTGTGACCACTTTTTCATTCATCCCAGATGTTATCAAACATTCCAAATCTGTTTGCAGAAAACAGATGTTTTTGGACCTGTGGATGTTGCTTCCTATTCTCTGGCTTGCTCCCCTTGGTATGGGCTTCCTTTGTGATTTTTCATTTAGAGGATTATACCAACAATCCATTTCACAATGTCCATACCTATTGCAACACCAACATCGACCCACAAATCTTGTCTTCTTAACTTCTTCTGATTGTTGTGTCTTTCTCTTGAATTGCTGTGTTTATTTAGGAGATCTCTCTTTCTTCATATTTTTCATCCATACTTGTTTGGAGTGATTCTTCTATCTTGAACTTTTGTGGAAACACATTTAGAATCATTAGTACAAGATGGTATGGATGGTACCTTCTTCTTAGAAGATGTTTCCCTTTCATTAGAGGATGTCCTACTTTTGAAATCATCCTTCTCAATGACCACTTGAGTGGAAACATTTCTTCTTTCAGCTGAATGGGAGGCTTTAGATTTGGGTGATTTATGATTTTCCAATATCACCTATAGATCTAATCATTTCATGTTGAGAGAGTTATTCTCATCCTCAACAAATTGTAGCCTTCCTTCCCAATTCTCTTTCAGTTGTTTCATCTGGTGTTCATGCACCTTCTTTACTTCTTGCAATGAATTTTCAAGATCTTTTACCCTTTTTACTTTGTCTTCTAGTTGAGCATCTTTGACAGCCATTGAAACTCTATGCCTCTTTTCTAGTGCATGGAAAACATCTTTGAACACAATCTCAAAGAATTCTTTCTCACAAACGCTTCTTTGTAGTTCTTCAGTGACATCATCAATTCTTTCACTGCAAAGGGAAATGGTTTCATCTTTAGCCTTCTCCAGCTTTGTAAGAGTGTTGGTTATGCCAACCCTTCTTGCCAATTGATCTTCCATAGAATTGGATTCTTCTTCTAGCTGTAATATTTCTTCTTGGAGATCACGAATGCTTATAGTAATACACATTTCTACTTCCATGGGGACTGTCTTCCGAAGTTATTTGAGTGCATTTAGAAGATCATTGATTGTTCCATCATCATCACAGCTAGAGCAGGCTTCATTAGAAGAGTGATAAAAGGAATTATCATCTGTTGTGACATTTACATTACCTTCAATAGAAGGTGTTTATCTATTAGTAGCAACCTTATTCTTATTCATCTTCTTGGCCTATTTATTCTTTCTAATTTTCTGAGTCTTGGAAGATATCTTCATTTGAGGGTGTTCACTCATTTCCTCAAATCTGTACTTCATAAGACTCCCTTGGATATTTTAGAGGGAATATCCCTTTGATACCAATTGAAGTTCCCGGGTCAGTGTGATCACTGAGAGGGGGAGGGGGTGAATCAGTGATCCTTTTAAACTTTTTACTAATTGATTCTTTATCAATTAAACCTCTATGGCTTGTTAAGGCCTCGATCCAGTCTTCCTGTATCTCTCAGCCTTTCCACGAGTGATGTAGTAAATGTAAACGCACAGGACACAAGGATTTACAAGGTTCGGCTCCAAAGGCCAACATCCTTTCCATGTTGGTTAAACACCCCAACATGGTTTCTCCACTATAATTCGTTTAGTAGTTACAATGGTCGATACAGAGTCACACTGTATCTTTCTTGAGTCTCGCAGGAGGTTCTTTATACTGCATCCCACAGTGTCACCAGAGTCCCACTGGTGTGCTTCAGCTTCCAACAAAGACTTCTCCACCCTGAGTCTCACAGGGGTCTTCTCCTGGCTCCTCGAGTCACATGAGTAGCTCTTCTTCTTTTGATGATTTTCAAGAGTCTTCAAAAGCCTTGGATAAGGTATGATGGCCTTGCTCACTTCTTCTGATCACTTGTGGTGACCAGGACTCCTCTTCTTTGCTCTGGCTTTATCTCCTTCTTCTAAGGATGAACCGACATCTATCTTCAAGAATCTTGATGGGGGAAATTTGGCCTTCTCAACTACTGAAAACTCAGATGAATGATGTCTTTAACTTTAGTCTGGCTTCAGTCTCTCTTTAATTCAACTTCATGCACTGAATGGATGGCATCTCTGAATCTTCATGCACTGATTTCATGGCTTCTCAATCTTCATTCATGACTTTCATGGAATTTCAAATATCTTCAAGAACCTTTGTTCTTGGACTTCTCAAATGCACACACAAATTATTCTTTATTTACGTGTCCATGTTCATGCAAGAATGCATGCACTCCCCTTTTCTTCTTGGTGTGATAAACCCTCAAAGGGTGAAATCTCTTTTAGCACACACACCTTCTTCTTTGAGTAACACTCTTTTATTCTTTCTCAGACACACCAAATTGTGTGTTGTTCTTTAGTATGAATTTATCCTTCTCTATTTCTTCTCAAGGTGTTCACCCACTTGTTCACTTATTCATACATGCATGGATATGCATGTATCTTCTTCCTTCACTTGGGCACACACAAGAGGTATGGCCTCCTTCACTTGTGCGCACACTAAGGCTTCGACCTTCTTGTTTCTTTGCACACACACACTCAATGATGGTGTGGCCTTCCTCTCCTTTTGCACACACACAAATGATTCCTTATTTCCTCTTCTTCAAAGTGTGCACACTCCACTTGTTCACACACTAAGGTAATGGCCTCTTCACTTGTTTAGTGCACACAACCCGTATGGTCTTGGGCATGAACTTGTATGAAACCTTCACCCACACGTGTTCTCATTTGGGACAACTCTTCTTCTTCGCACACACTCACCCAAGAGGTGTGTGGCCTTACTTCTTCAACCCGTAAAAACACCCACAAACCAAAATGGGTGTGACCTTCCACTTGAGCACCGCACACCTCACCAACGGAGGGCGCGTAAGTTATGCGTCCACCTACTGCCTTCAACCACGCAGGGTGCGGGAGTGGATTCTACCACGCAGATGGAGCGGTGGCTTCCTCCTACCGCGCAGGTTCGCGGGCACAGAGGGCGCACAAGTGTGGCCACTTGCTACCGCGTAAGTATGCAGGCAGCGGGTGCGCAAGTTTGCACCTTGGCTTCTTCCCGGTTGTGCAAGGGGAGTGCGCAGGGAGACCTCCTCGAAACTTCTTTTGTGCAGGGTTTTCGCAAAAGGAACTCTCGGAGCCTCAGGTGGCTCCAGACTACTCTGCCGCACAGGTTGTGCGCGGTGCTTTGCTTCGCGTTTCTCGGAGCTTCACGGGACTTCTTCTCTCAGACGATCAACATCATCCTTCTTTGGTTTGGGATTCTCCTTTTATAGGAAAAGAGTTTGATCGAAGCCGTGGGGATCAAATCTTTGAAGGCCCGAGATCTGCGGCGTTTTTAGATCTTCAAAAGCGGATCAAGATACGGCTGAGAATCATGGTATCTTTCATTCACCGCAGACTCCTTTTGATGTAGATACTTCATGTGCATGTGTCCTTGAATGCACGCATGGCTTCTTCCGGTTCTGTCCATGCACGAACACTCTGCCTCACAACTTCATTTTCTTCGACCTCATTTGAAATCTTCATCAAGTTGCATGCATGCGACTTTTAATGCATGCATGTTTTCGAAAAAGGGAGACGAACACAACGGAGGCTTCATCTTCATCAGAGGTGGCCGAGAGCTCCTTCTACCTTGCTCGGGTGGCTCTGGTTTACAGGAGGCGTCACAGGGAGTCCTCAGCTCGGCGATAGGTAGGAGACGACTCCAGCGCCGTTGGATGTGCGTTTAATGAACACGGACGACCAGGATTAGAACCCAACGCCACAGATGAGATGGACGGCAGTGATCAGACGCGCGATCAGATGAGCGGCCAGGATTAGATCCGCATTTTTAAAAACTTATCCCACATCGAAACGTGCCACGGTTTTTGCGCGGTTCAACAACTAGCTCCTCCCATCCTCGGTTTAGAATTCTCCTCTCCCCCCTATGGTGCCGCCCCACACCGGTTCTCTGCGAGCGCACTCTAGCGCCCACTTTGCCTCCTTCACGGGCGCGCCCTTGGCACCCACGCTGCACGGTCTTGACCTTCGCGTGGCTCTGGCTTACACACGACCCGACCGCTATTGGGCTGGCCCCTGCGGTTTTCCCATGGGCGTGGTGATTTAGTCCCACAAGTGCCTTGGGTTCAGGCTCTAAGGCTGGCCCAATAGATGTCATATTTTTTGCATATAGCTCTACCTTGTATACTTAGTTAAATAACCAAGTAGGAACAAGTCTTCTTCATGCCATTTTTCTCTCCTTCACTTCCTCTTCTTCATAAGAATTCTATACTCCTCTCATCCTGTATTCTTCACTTAAAATGGAATCCCCGAAGTTTCTTCTTCAACCATTACTATTGAATCAAATTTTTCTTTAGTGTTCTTCAATGATCCAATTAGATACGTGGTTGGATCATCTTCAAATCTAGATACACTAAGAGATAGTTCATGGTCTTCTTCCAACCACTTCATCCACTTAGTAGCTTTGGATGGTTCCCTTCTTCATTCCTCATCCGCTTAGTAATTTTGGATGGAACTTCTTTATCTCCTCATGCATTGTGAAGACAATGCATGTACTTCTAACAATGTTGTGACATTGTATCTTATTGATACAAGTGCTTTGAACTTAAGATCAGCTCTACAATCGTCTGAATTCGTATGGAGAGAGTTTCAACCATTACCTCCTATGCCACTTAGTGATTCAATCCTAAGTGACGTGCTTCTTAGTACCATGGTCATTCTCCAATCATCACCATCACCATCACTTCCTTTTTCATTCACATATACATTCAATCCTTGACATCTTATTGACAACACCACTATCACCATCACTTCCTTTTTCATTCACATATTGACACTCCCTGTCATCCATTAAATCCTTGACACCTTATTGACAACAAATGCAACACAGTGCACAAAAAACCTCATTAGAATCACCCAAAATATCATTTAAAGAGTGCATTAATTCCATTTATGATTCCAAAGTATAAAAAACATATGATGGAAGAGACTGACTCAAAACTACCATAGATTTCATGAAATCCTCGGTCATCAGCTTACTTCTTTCATGATCCTCTAAAGCTATTTTCTTTTCCTCAGCTTCTTCAACATGAGTGACTTCTAGATCAGAGCTCTGGTAGGCTTGAGAGGATCCCGATGACGACCAATACCTAGAGGGGACAATGTTTTTTTTCTGGTCAACCTCATACTCTCCCTAGGTGCCCCTCACCTAATACCTGACATAAATGATCATGTGGCCTGAAGTTGTCATCTTCCTTACCATCGAAGGTCTCCAAGGCATATTGTTGAAATTATAAACAAACTAAATTATGAATTTAATATAAATTATTACAATATAAATAAAAAACCTTTAAATTTTATCTTTTGTTTGTACATTTACTATAATTCCATCCTTTTTTATTTCTTCTTGAGCTAAATAATTTGGCACGAGGTACATGACCTTCGATGCCCAATGCAGCTTACTACAAATGAGAAATGAAAAAATCTAGATTAGAACCATATATGAGAAATTCCAAAATCTGTCCAATGTCTATTCAATAATATTTTCTGTAGAACATCATGTATAACATCACAATACTTGGTTAATGTACCTGGTGCTTTTGATGATCGAGCAATGTTGTGTGCCCCAATGTGTGAAAATATTTCATTGAATACTTATTTTTTATGTTTTTCTCTGACACTTACTAAAAAAATTACAATACAAGTGATAAGAAATAAATTTTATATGCAAACCGTTAAATAATGGGATTACCTTAAACATAGAAGTCTTCTGATGTTCAATCATTTTTTCATATTGACTTTTTGGACAGTCGGGGAATACAGGTACCCCTCTTAGTCAATACTAACCATGATCTTCCAACCAACATACAAATAATTATTGTATGAGCACTAAAACAACCCAACATCTATCAACCTTATAGTCTAAGAAACTTCTTCATCAGGAAAGTTAAAAAAAATCTGCAATAAACATGTTATTCCATTTAAATACACCAATCATATAGATATGACTATATGAAATTTTATTACCGATATTTTTTTCCATGATTTGTCCTTGATATCTTTACTGATACGTTTTCATGACACCGGTTCTACTGGAATGATATTGTGATACTTTTCCAAAGTGGTCATGAAACTTCTACACTGTGTTGTATTTGGACCTACCATCTGATTTTGTCAATTGTAATCTACAAATAATTGTGTTCGGAGATTCCAAACTTCTTTCATCCAAGTATGCCCATGTATCCCAATAAAATATCCCACTGAATAATAAAAAGAGGGGGAAATAATAATTAAGTCACGACACAACACGAAAAAATAATGTGATATAATTTTAAACAGTTAAAATCAGAAAAATGCCTGCAATTTTATCAAAAGATTATCATGGATTTGTGGGATATCCTGACAGAGAAGCCTTTGTAGGAAGTGTCTTTTATAGTTCATGATCTGGGTGACCTTCATGCACTGGAGTGGATGCTAATGGAACAGACTCATCAGATGCTGGATGGATGGTCGGAATTGGAGGCGATATAGACATGGAAGCATATGGATAGTAAGATGGGGGATATATAATCATATATGGATATGTTAAAGGTGGAAATATATGTGGAGGCAGTGTACTCATCATATGGGAATAATAGGAGAAATGAGATGATGGATACATCAGTGGGATCATCCCTAAAGGCGTAAAATAAAATGAAAGTGAATAAGAGGGTAGCTAGGATGATGATGGAGGCATGGATAAAAGCATCCCCAGAGACTCAAGAGGAGGATGAAAAGGTATGGTGGAAGGGGTTTCAGATGTTGGGTCAGTGTGGAAGTGGTTATGATAGGTGCTCTTTATTTTTCTAGGAGGATCCCCACTCATACCCATGCTAACCGGATTAGAAGTCAAATCCAGTGGAACCAAATTTCCCTAAAAATTTGATAAAGAATATTAACATGAAATTATATTTTATTAAAAAGAAAAAAATTACAATTATAATAATCACTGATATAAGTGAAGGCAATGCTCGCTCATGACCCGGTCGATTGGGATCAAATAGTCATTTCCTTCTACTTTTTGTAGTATTTGGTATAATCTACATAGTAATGAAATGTAATGTTTTTATAAATTGTTTTTACAAATCATGCATAAAATATACATCTATTGGAAATTCATGAGACGAACAAATTTGAATTATTTTAATTACTAATTGTATATATTATTACAAGTAAATGACTAATTTTTTTCAAAAAATTTCATTACTAAGTTAAACATTTTTTAAAAACAATATTTAAACAATGTTTTGTACAATGAAATAAATATTATTAAATGAAACGGCAACAGAAAATACAAAAAAAAACATATCATTCCAAACTAAAATATAATTAAATTAATTACATTAACACTATCTTGAGAAACTCATGTTAATGTAAACTGAATGAACAATAAACATATATGGTTGCTTCTCTATATTACCAACCACTAATTTAGGTTCAACATAAAATCTCAAAATGAGACAATTTTATTCATCAAATGAAGTATTTTTTCCAACACCAGTAGGGACGTCAATGGTTGAAATTTAATCCTCAGCATCATGAAAAATATGTTTTGGGATTATTTCATTAATGATACCATAATCTGGTCTCAGATGATCTTTTACATAAAACACTTGTTTATCCATTAATCCTAAAATATATGGTTCATCAGTACGTTGGAATTGACTCATATCAATTACTCGGAATCCATAGTCATCAATAAATTTACCCTATCATCTCATTAAATCAAACCATTTACATTTCATCATAGTTACTCTACCCTGAGATTAGTAATCTAATAACAATATTTTATCAACCAGTCCATAATAATACACATCTTCCTATCGAGGATGACTATATAATACACTTGCATAACAATCTGTTATAGCTGTTAACAAAATTACATCATGTTGTGTTCTCATTTTCACCACTCAATCCATTTTAACGAATTTATACCCATTTAGTGTTAAATATTTCTATTCACGAACCAATGAATTAGGACCAAAAGCCAAAGATCTTAATTCTTGAGAAACAAAGTCAATAAGTAAACTCAACACCTGAAAAATATGAATAATATAGTTAAATGGATAATTATTTTTCAAAATAATTAAATTAATGGTAATACATTTTATTTCAACCATGAAGGAAACTCCAGGCTATGAAAATCCTATCTCTTTCTCAAAGACAAAGATTGAGGAACTCTACTTATATTTTTTTATGTTCACTACATAAAATGATAATAAAAGCGTAATGTATATCTGAAATTTCATAATATGAGATAACATATAAATAACCAAATTACTTACATAATATATTCATATAACAAAACACAGTTAAAAAAGACTATGTGATGTCTCATCTCTCGCTCTTCCAGGCTCAATGTAGCCAATGTATAAGACCCAAAAATTCCTCATATTTGGGAAAGAGATGGAAATCAGGGATCAATTTCCCCATACCGGTCATCTTCATTTCTTATTGGCTAGTTATTTATTATGGCAACATCAGACAAATACATTGAACAAAAATCCATAAATTCTTGAGATAGATAACCCCTCACAATCAAACCTTCATAATAATTCTTTTTTCGGACAAATGATTTCATTGTGCACATATTTCTTTCAGTAGGATACATCCACCAAAAAGTAGTTTTTCCCCCCAAGAAGTGTTTTAGTTGGAAAAATAATTGTTAAATGAAATATGAAAGTGAAAGAATATGTAGGAAAAATATTTTCCATCTCACATAAAATTAATGGCACCTCCTACAACATTTTTATCAAGAATGACTCAGATAACCTTTTAGCACAAAGGTCTATAAAAAATGGAACAAGAGAATCACTATCACACTTACATTATTGGATATCAAATGTATAATTTCTATTGGAATCAATTCATGAAGAAGGATGTGAAAATCATGATTTTTTAGAGATTTTAGTTTCACATATCTTTTGTTGACTCGTTTAGATATGTTGCTGGAATATCCATCAAGAACCTTGATATTTACAATAGTGAAAGAAAATGATCTTTCTATGACAATTTAATCACATAAGAATCACAAGGAACATTCCATTTTTTTACCGATACACACAAGATGCATATCTGGTCGAATACCTCAATACAACAAGTCCGGACAAGATCAGAAGTCATATTTGGTCTTCCCCATGATATTCAGAAGAATTTCAAGGAACATTCCACACATATTTTTCTCAATATTCATTACATATAAACAATTATGTAACAAATTGGTAGACCAATATGGTAATTGAAAATAAAATACTTACCTTATCCAATTGTAAGTGGTTTTATTGTCAATATTCTTTGTCTTTTTAGATTTCAACTGACCTTTACCTAATGAAAAACTGAAATCTTTCAATTAACTAAGCCCATCACTTCATGAATTAAATTAAGGTGGTTGTTAAATCTCAAATATGTTATCAAACCTCCGACTATTCGTCTTATATTGATGATCTATTGGAAAGAATCATCAAGGACCCATAAAACTGAAATTACGATGATATTTAAGCATTATCAATTTGTATTCTTCATAAAAAGAGAACATGATTGTTTTCCATTAATGCTCCACCCATACATCATTTCATAAGTAGTGAAAGCATTTATGGTCCATAGAAAGGCAGAAAACATCTAAAATGTATTCTTTGAAGAATCATCGAATGTACGCACACCCAAATACCAAAGTTGTTTCAACTCTCTTATTAAAGGATACAAGTAGACATCTATATCATTCCTCAGATCAGAAGGTCCACATATCAGTATACTTCAGAAAGTGGAAGGATTTTTCATACACACACATGAAGTCATGTTATAAACATGAAGAAAAACTGGCCATGTGATGTGAGATGTAAGCATTTGACCAAACCGATTAAAAAAATCATAGGCTAAACTCAACCTGACATTACACACCTCATCTGAAAAATCAGGATGTTGTGCATCAAATGTCCATAATGTTAATCCATATGTAGGATGAACCAACTCATGGTTACCTTTAATTCTATCCGCATCATTCCATTGCATATTGGATAATATTTCTACAGAAATGAATATATTTTTAAGTTTGGGAATCAATGAAAAGTGACAAATGACTTTCTATGCCACATGAGATGGTTTTCCATCTGCATTTGTCTTCTATCAAGATGTACCACATTCTTTACAGTCATTATGGTTAACTATTTCCTACCAAAATAAAATGAAATATTTTGGAAAAGAATGGAATTTGTTAGTAACAAATCCAAGCAACTTAATTAACATCCATGCCTTGTAATGATTTGAGGGAATATCTGTACCATTAGGAATCAATTCCTTCAAAAATTTAAGAATATAATCAATAGTAGTATTAGAAATTCCATACATGGTTTTCCCAAGATATAACCACATTAAAAATTCCAACTTGGTCATTTTAGGATATTCATGATATAATGGATTTTTGGAATCATACAATAATTTTTTCACTCTCTCATCATCATCTTCAGTACTTTCCTCATGTGTATTGATAAAATTGTCTTCTTGCACCAGCATACTATCTCTCTAAAGATGATGGAACAATGGAAAATGACCAAATATCAAATTCTCCATGTCACTTATTTCATTCTGTTCATGTCTAGTAGAACACTGACTCATCTCTCCGTGGTGATACCAAACATAATAGTTTGTTTGAAATCAAAATTTCGTTATTTTGTATCTAAACTCTTCTTTTCATAACCATGGTATTCCAAAAAATCTATAGCATGGACACTACATACAACCTCTATCTGAAGAATTTCCAAATGCAAATCTAAAAAATTCTACAAATTTTTTTGAAACGTAGTTGAAATCCTATCGGTACGATACATCCAACTTATATCCATTCTATAACAAGAAAAAAAATTGTCTTCCAATCAACAATGTAATCCATAATTAAAAAACAGATATGTAATATAGAAAATAAAACCATCATAACAAAAAAACATTATAGTTAATTAACATTTTTATTGCAAGTGCCTTTATTTTTATAACTAATTTCAACCCTTTCATTATCAAAGATAAAATTATTACCTTTATCCTATAAAGGGATGATGAATATGGTAAGACATAATGGGCCAATAAAGGTTTCATTTCTATGATAGAGTGGTATGTGTAATTATAGTTGAACTAAGGTAGAGATAAAAATGTTTGTCCTCCCTTAGGTGTAACATAAAAAACCAACTTTTAACATAAAAACACAACCATAGACATGGGTTATTGAATTTAAAAAGGAAGGGAGAGATAAAAACATTCACCCATAATCAAAAATATTCTAAAATATCCCCATATTTATTTAATTCATTTAATTTAATATTTTCTATGTGTAAAATTTTTATTCAATAATGGAAAATAAATTTAAATAAAACCACTTCATCTATAAGAATGAAAATCATTTATATTATTTATATAAAATAGTCATGGTTATAAAATATTGGTATAAATATTCTAGAAGATGAATTTAATAAACTAAATAACTTCATGAATTTTTTTAATAATATAATTACCTAGAAACACCTACTCCATACAAAGTGGAGTAAGTCCCAATAAGACTCTTAAAAAGGAAAATGTCATTTTGGTAAAACAAATGAATTTAAAATCAATTGAAAAATGAAATAAACTTTATTAGATTCATATCGATAACTAAATTTTATACACATCATGATTAGAGTTCTCATAAGAAATGAAAAATAGGGAAATTGAATTGAAATGACCAGGGGATTCTCTTATGGGATTTAGGTAATGTCTTATATATAAAATTTCATCGATTAGTATTTTGGATTCTTATGGCGTACCCTAATTTAATTTTCAATTATGAGTTAAATAGATTAGACTTGATCAATTAGGTTGTAATACCTCCATATTATGTTATGGGTTATAATACTACCATTATTCTAAATTTCAATGATAGTTTCTTGAGTTTAGACTGGAAGAATGGATTTGGAAGAATAGAAAGGCTTTCCCCTTTGTATTTTTAATGAGTTTTATTGAGATAGAATGATATATTGATCCATTTGGGTTCTCTCTTATTACTATTCCATTGGTTTCCTTGGGATTTTACATTTTTACTATTTATGATTTGACATGTACCATGACTATAGACTCACCAGTGATGGAAAATGTAGATACACAATGATGATGAGTGTCGTTGTTGAGATCAAGCATCAGTAGTATTTTTATTAAACTTTAAATTAAATTATAAATTTTTAAAATATTAATACAATAATCAATAATTTGTTATTAAATCACCTCTCAATTAAAATACAATTGAATTTTAATTTTATAGACAGTATTTTTTGAGTCTTATAAAGTTATAATAAAACCCTGCACTTTCTACCATGAAAGTTGGGCACCTAATCTATTATCAATATTATATAGTATATTTAGATTTTGGAAATCACCTATTGTTTTTGATTGAATGGTTTCTAGGACTAATCATGGGTTTGGGGTAAAATTTGATACTCAAGACCATTTTTCATAGTTTTCATAGTTTTATCTTCTAATATCCTGGTTATATTACGACTACCAGAATGTATTGCATAAAATTAATTTTTTATTTCATGGATTGTTTTGATTAATATTGAAGTATTTAATTGTGTCATTAAATATATTATTTATATATGTTTATATTAGTATGTTTATTTCTACATTTTTAATCGAATATGTGGGTATAGTCTACCCATGTTACTACTTGACACCCTCACTATTATTCAACATCCTCCATCATATTGGGCAGCATTCTAGGGGTATTTTTTTTAAAAATACCCCAATAACCTATTGGTTTTAGGACCTAGTAAAATGTTATTAGAGGTTTTTTAGTCTTAGTATTTTAGAAAGGTACAAAATAGAATAAGAATGTGTCAAGACATGGTATGGAGCTTTTCCCTAGGGCCAACCAACCCATGTATGAGGAAATTCCATGTTTTCTAGGACTAAATTTCTATTTATACTATTAGATTATGTAATTGATTTAATTTAACGGAAATATCATTTATCGAAGCCCTTATTGTGGAATTTTTGGGTTAATAAGTGTAATGAAAATAATTGTGAATTATATATATATATTTAGATGACATGGTGGGTAGTAGATGTGGACCCTATGTTTGGGTGGTTGGGGATATTGAGAGTTCCAGAGTTATATGGTATCCCTAAGATGACGAGTCTCTTAAACTATAGTGAATTTTTATGTAGGTCATAGTGTGAGTGAGCTTGTTTTGATATGAGTAGTGATTACTTGTGAAACTGTTGGTTTATACTTAACCTGTGAGGGGGTGGGTAAAAAATTAATTTCAATGGGTGGTTGAAACATAAATGTAAGTATTTGAAATGTTAAATCCCATATTACCTTGAGATGGGGATAAGTGCAACCCATAGTTATGACCACTGTTAGGAATAATGTGTGGAGTAGGTTTGAGAGACCCTTTAACTTATTTAGCCAGACTCGATGTTTTGAATTTAGTACTTTCTGACCTTTGAGGCTAACCCATCATACTGGTTGGAAATTTTTTTTGTAATATTTAGATGTGTGAGGATTAAGTAAAAACATCAGTTTATGATATCAATTCACACAAATTTGAAAATTTATTTCTGATAGGTGTGTTAGGTGACTTGGGTTCTTTGAGATAATTAATTAAGTGCTAGTTCATTCATACTTATGAATGGTTTCGGGAAGGTAATTATAATTCAAATTCCTAGCCTAGGTGACATTGGTATAGGTCAGGTATAACAAGTACATTCATGGTGGATAGAATGTCCAGAGCCGATGGGTAATAACACTCTTAGAGGATTTTGGGCTCAGGCATATGAAGATACCTTGTGATCTTGTGATGAATACACTATGTGAGTTAGTGTTTCGATAAAGTGTAAAGTTTTCAATGGAAAATTGATTATGTACATGGACTTATAAACATAAGATAAGATTTTATTATAGTGGTGATTCTATGAATGGACGCTAGTTGAATTATAAAATGATGATGTAATTATGAGTTTTCATCTACATGGTTTGACATGGTGACACTCCTATGGTTTCATGAAACAATAAGGGTGATCTATTCAAGGTGATATAGGAATATAGAATAGGAATGTATAGTTTCTTGGATGTGTGGGGACAGTATAGATTAAATGTGGGTCATTGGATCTTGGATATAGTCTCCAGGATAAGTTTGTGCATCAACATGTAGATGCACATTTTTGATGAAATCTTGAATCCACCCATGTGTGGAGATACAATATATTGTTTCAATTATAGAGTATTCTTACACTACATCATGAAAACTAGAACATGGAGCTACATTGATCATGAATAAACCTAAAAGTTAAATATTTCAAGGGTTTGATTGGTGTTGTGGAAGGTATGGACCCAAATATTTTTACTTATAGTATAATATATCCTATATAGGGAAAATAAAAGAACCACAAGGGAGTTATAGTGATCAATTAAGGGGGAGGGGGGACTCAATAAAATATTTATGAGTTATGATTTCTAACTTGGGGGATTGAAGTAGTTCCTAGACTATGATATCACAATTCTATAAAAATTGAATGTCTCGTCAAAGAAGATGTCCTCGGAGGTGGAGAACGTCATGCACAATCACTAGCATTTGAAAAAATATGTTAAAGAGATGGTGTAATTTTATAGTTATTTCACTGGATTTTCTCGGTTCATAGAGAATAAACCGCAACTTGATAATAAAGGTCCATACATGATTATAGAGTAGTCTCATGAGTGATCAGGTGTAGTTGATGATTATAAGACCCTAAAGTTAAATTCAAAATTGATAATGAATATGGTTGACATTATTTGAGAACGAATTTAAAACAATAATGTAAGGATACCTAGATATAGAATATTTCTACCAATGGGAAGTAAAAACCATTCTCCTAATTACCCCTATTCAATGATTGGGGCTTAAGTAGCTAGGAAATCCCTTAAAAATATTACTTCCACTACTATGAGTAATAAGCTTCAATGATATAACTTATGGATCATAAAATAGGGAGGAACATATGGGATAGTTCTTAGAATGTTTATGTGGGATTAGAATATTATGAAGGACCTCAACAACATGATCCTAAATTAGTAGTGTTTACAATTATTTCCAAAGAATAAAATGCAGTGGTATAAAACACTATGAATGAAAAGGGATGTTGCTATAAAAATGTGAGGAAGTAGAATTTACCTCTAAGATGAATGATTATTTATTAAATAAACAATTCAAAATAGAAGTTGTATAGTTAACTTTTTTATTCTGTTAACATGATCCTAAATTAGTAGTGTTCTCGGTTATATACAAAGAACAAAATGTAGTGGTATAAAACATTGTAAAAGAAAAATGATGTTGAAATAAAAATGAGAAGAAGAATTATATACCTATAAGATGAATTCTTATTGATTAAATAAATAATGAAAAAGAGAAATTGTGTAGTAAACTTGTTGAGGATGTTGATATAAGAATAACTTAATAGTTTAAAAATAATAAAAAAGAAAGGATTATAAATTCTAAACATAGATGCAATGAACCGGTGGGGACGTTACTAGAGGAGAGACAGTCGAGAGGGGGGAGGGGATGTCTCCAGAGTTGGGGGCAGGGAGGTGGAGGCCAGGACATTGAGGTGGAGGTGAAGGTTGGGAGGTCGAGGTCATGAGGAGAGGTAGAGCTGGGAGGAAGAGGTCGGGGAGGGGAGGAGAGAGCTGGAAGCAGAGGTCAGCGAGGGGAGGAGAGGGCTAGGAGGTGGTGGTCACAGAGGGGAGGAGAGGGAAGGGTAGTGGAGGTTGGGGAACTGATGGTTCAATCAGGGGAGCATGATGGAAGGTTGAAGGAGGAGAAACTTTATATTGCGGTGAAATTAGGGATTTAATACCCACGGGTTTAATACAATGTGGGTATAGATAATAAACAACACTTATCCCCATAGTTTTTCTAAACCATGGGTATAGGTGCATGGGGATAGACCCCCTTTCTAGTAGTGTTAAATGATTCCATGATAGATCTCACTAAAAGATCATGGATTTGGAATTTTATGTACATGAAGGTGTAGATTCTATTTAAGATTTGAGAATAAAACTCAATCTTTCCAAAAGAATATGATTCTTGTTAAAATAAATTTAAATGAAGAAAAAGAGAATATTAACCAGTAGGAATTCAAAATTCCCATACAAAAGAAATTAAACTATGATCATAGTAATATTCAAGAGAAAGCAATTACCAAATATAAAATTGATTGAGGAATTCCCCCATAACAAAATGAAGACTCTTCACTGTTGTTATACTCCTATGCAACTCCAGTTCTCAAATTCCAACAGATCTCCTGCTACTCGCGAAGGATCATGTCATGGAATGAATGAGAGTTTTTTACTAATGCTTACTTTATCCTATTTAATATTCCATTTTCATGATATGCTTGTCACCCTAGCCTTCCACCGACTTAGGTTGATGCTTTAATCTCACACCATACACGTTCATTTTTTCACTATATCACACACTAATTTAGCGAAGTCCAAGTAACTAACTCCCGATAGGCGGTTAGATATATCTGGTTGGGATTTTAGTATCTGTATAAATTTTCATAGAAAAAAAGATTATAATTGAATGATTTAGTTGACATAAATATTAAATTATTTTGTTATTTAGATTAATTATTATTTACTCTTTAATTTATTTATTATTATTTTATTTTATTTAGAACTATTATTAAATTATTTACTTTACATTATTTTAGTTAATATTCTAATAATGTTATATATTATTTTAATGTTACTAAAAATTATTATTTCTATTTATTTAATTATTTATTTTAATTATTAATATTAAAGTTATAATTAATTTATTAAGTGTATATTTTAAAGTTAGATTAATATTATTTAATTGATTATTAATTTAATATATCTTATAAGTACTATATTTATTAAGGTAAATATTAAAGTTTATTTATTTTAATTTATTAGTTTATTTTAATTTTATTAATAAATTATTATTAATAATTTTTTTTAATAACTCTTATTTAATTAATTAATTTTGTATTTTATATTATTATTATTATTTAATTATTATAATTGTTATAATTTAAAATTAATATATAATATATTTATTTAATTAATATTATTATTTTTGTTTCATATTTTTTATTTTATTTTTTTATTTAACCTTATCTTCTTCCCCCCCCCCCATCCACATGTGTGCTTCCATGAGAGGGGGTTTCGATTCTAGTTTCTTCTGCCGGAAGCTACTTCGGTAGTGAATATTTCTACGAGTAGGGAACAACATGTGGCTGTTTCACAAGCTCATATAGTAGCTCAATGGTGGCTCCATCTCCTGGATCATTGTAACCATCCCTTCGAACAATAGAGGTTTTAGGAGATTCAGCATCTGAATGGCCTGGATGTAATGCGACAGTGGTTCCTCATCCAGACCAGCATCAGAATCCTTCTCAGAAGATAAGTCGGGCATTCCCTATATGGAGGATGATCAATGAGTTATTCTCCGATTAGAAACACTATAGAAACTCTGACCTCAAACCACAACAGATCGCACAGATCATTGTCTTGGATGAGGATATGCAGTGACTTGCATGTCATGTCCTTCAGCGACTTGTAGTTCCAGCTTCAAACCACAGTTATTGATTTCATTTGTATAGAATTTATTTCTAGTTTGAGTATGTAAATATGTTAATTTAATTGTGTTTGTGGTGATTCATGATTGAGCTATGGTTCTGTCGAGGAATATTGGAGGACTACTGGTAGGGTATTATGGTGGCACCGGTGAAAAAAGGACAGGAGCAATGTGAAGTAAGGGAAACCGTGTGATGTATGAAATGGTGGAACTGTATGCAGGGTGACTTAGTCACCACTCCACGTATTAAATGAAAAAATAATTAATAAATAAAAACTAAAATAACATAATCTAACAATTAAAACATAATATAAAAATAAAAATTAACAAGACAAACTAAATTACTTAAAAAAATGAACTTAAAGTATAAACTGATTTAATAAAAATATTTTAATTCAAAAAAATTATAATTTTATTTTAAATTATTAAACTTAATTAAAACCTTAAATTTAAAAGATAAAATTTAATTGTAATTATGAAATTAATTAAATAAACTATTTAAGGTTAAATAAATTAGCTTAATGTTAAAAAAATAAAAGTTATATGAACGTTTAAACTAATTAAGTGAACCATATTGATTAACAAATTAATAAAAATGATAAATTTTTTAAATAAGAAAAATTGAAAACTAAAAGGATAATAAATAAAGTACCAGAACAAATAAATTAAAGAAAACTAATAATTTAAGACTTAAAATTTCAAATTTCATTATAAAAATTGAATAAATAGAAAACTTAAACTATTAAATTATAAAAGTGTAATTATTTAATAAAAAACAAAAAATAATTAAATAAATAATTGAAAACATTAAAAAATGATGTGTAAAATCATGAAAATTTAAAGCCACTTCAAATTCCCACACACATAATCATTGTTTTTCCTCAAACAATCCCTTGATTTTTTGTCATTAAAAAATAGTAATGTATTTTTTTAAATAATCGGTTCAATTTGTATCATATTAAATAGTTTTGAAACAAAGGAATAAAAAACTGAGTAATATGTTTTGGAAATAAATTGTTAAAATGAATATTTCCTAATTCCAAACTCTTGCTGGTAATCAGGGAGTGAACCATCTACCAATAAGGATGTCCCACCTCAAATATGAATCCACCTAATGAATTACTCCATTCAAATTCATTTTCTATGTTCAAGAGTGATAAAATATTAAAATATAGTGGAATTATAAACTTAAATAGAGGAACTTTTTACTCAGTCTTTTTCCTAGGTTCCAAAAATATATTTTTTGAATCACATTGTTGATACAACCTAAATGACTCTCATATAAACCAATTGTCTCATTATTCATCTGATTTTCATCATTTCCCTCACATTAATGAACTCATTTTTGACCCTAGGTTCTTTATTTATTATTCTATATTCATGTATCATGTGTTAAGAACTGTGTAGATGCACTTACTCTAAGTGTATATAGGGATTTTTATCACAGAAATACACATAATCTCTAGGGTCTCAAAGATTCACTGTGGGATCCCAAATGTATATTTTAATCCAGTTTCAAAAGATTAAACTAAAAACCATTTAGATTGGAGAACTAATATGATTAATTTTAATAATATAAAGAAAAATGAGTCCCCTAAGATCAATTTCAAACTTCCAGCTCATATGGTTATGATCTCAACTCCTCTAAAATGTATCCTATATCACTCTAAAATATAATTCCTATACCAAATATTCATAAATTCACTAAAAAAAATCACTCAGAAATCAGTCACCCATAATAACATCAGACTTAAGGTAATCGTTAACTATCAACAAGATATTATCCTTAAGAAACACTCAATTGGATTAAAAAGTGAATCCTAAAGTTGTGATTTCTTTTGAAAAATTTAACCATTTCTTTGAAAAAAATATTAAAGAGTAGTGGGACTTTATGGGATTTCATTAAGAACAGTTTAGCTCAACATGATTTGACCCCCTCCCCCACACTTAAAACCCAACTTAGTCCCCAAAGATGAATTGCAGAGTGGAGGAGACAACAATTAGATAGAAAAAGCTCAAAATACATTTTCATTAAAATAGATTATTGAAACATTTAATGGTCTCAATGAATTTCAAAATAAAGTATTTTCCACCATAACTATTATATATAAGGTTCTCAAAAAATCAGGCATTATCATTTAATAAAGTGTAATATATTTTTAATTAAGTTCAAAAAGTAGCATGAGTTTTAGTAAAGCTCCAATTTTTTGTGATAACACAAGATCCATAGCTCTATGTAAAAATCCAACACATCACTCAAAAGCAAAGAATATATATAAAAGAAACCATTTCCTTTGTGATCACACACAAAAAAGAGATATTATTTAACATATTATTGTAATATATATTTAACTTGTTGATATTTTTAAAAAACCTTCAAATTATAATAGATTTGAATATATTACACACAATCTTCTAATGGTCTACATAAAATTATCATTTATCTACATCATGTTTAAACATCTCTTTATAGTGAAAAAATACTCAAAAAAGGGGGAGCACGTATTCTTCTTATTATATTTTTATCATATTGGTTTTCTTTTATTTTGTATAAAAATATCTAGATAGTTATTTTTTCAAACTTCTTAAGTAACAATTAGAATGATTTCCATCCAAAGAGTCATTAAAAACGCATTCCTCATCTTAATTTTCTTATAATTTGTATGAAAATTTCCAGAAAAAGGAGTTTTCAGGAAACTATTTAAGTTTCATCAGACCGAGTTCCATTAAAACTTCTATAAGATACTCTATTTCCTCTATTTTACCTATATTGAAAATAATTTCATATTATTAGACAAAAATTTTATAAGAAATACTATGTAAATATTATCTGGGAGGTAAATTTTTATTTCTATATTTTTTTATAATTTCTTCTCAACTACTTATAACACTTGTAAAATGTTTCCAATTTTTTTACAAAACTTATAGTTTCATCCTAAAAACATTTCATCTGATTAAATTCAAAAATTTAAAATTTGTTTAAAAAAATTAGAGTGTTCAATAATGTAAAACTTTCTTAAAATATTTACATCATTATTTTTAAGATTCATGAATAGTCATAAATATTTTAAGGGTATGTTTCTTAATAATTGGATATTTTTGGAAATAAAATATCCTCTCTCTGAGTTCTATATAAAGTAATAGTGGGAATATTGTTTTTTCATAGCCTGAATTCTAAGGACAAATCTCACCATATTGAATTTCATTATTCATTTTGTTTTCAGTTTATCTATTGGATTTTAACCTTGTCCAATCTAATTTCATGGTGTCCTCTAGTGATTTCCCCAACAAGTAAGTGGTGAAGGAACGAATCATAGATAGAGTATTCAATTAATTATATTATTATTTGTTAAAACAAATAATTATATTCCAAGTGTGTGAATCAATTTACATTTTTAAGTAATATTTTGATTTTCACTATTCATAAATAATTAAATAATTATTTATGACAAATAAATTCAATTAATTGTATGGCCTGAAGATTTTTCTGTTGAACTAGTTTGGAAATAATTATAATCTCAACATAAAATTGGTTGTTCACCTAGTTGAAATTCCATTAGAAGAAGAATAAAATATTTTCACAAATAAGTTTCTTAAAAAGATAAGATCTTTTAGAAAAAAAAAGTAAAAAATTATTGATTCTTTTCATTTGAAAAAGAAATGAAGGTATCACATCTCTCATCTGATATAATGATAAGTTAAATCTGGTTAAAAAAAATTTTTAATCACAAGGAAATGATATACAGATTATCTAACATTCTGGGACATATATGTGTTAAAAATTCTATATAATATCAAATTTCAACAAAGTCAGGGTTATGAGTAGTTGTGTTGATATAATAACTAAGGGGACACTAAATTTGAATATTATATTATACCTGATATTTATTAACAAAGTGTTAGTAAATTTCATGGAGGAATAGAAAAATCCAAATGAGGTAGTTTGGTTTATATAAAACAAATCATATATTGGAGAAGAAACCATTAATAAAATGAATATTATTTTTATACTAGCTCTGAAATAGTTTGTAGATAAGTTATATAATGGGTCTTCTATTACTTAATCTCAAGTACTAAAATAAAAATCCTTAGAGAAAATAAAATATGGAGAAAAATCAACTCTTATGATAAGAAGGAAATAGAAGACACTATCTGAAGACTCTATTTCTATGTTTATTAAAAATAAAGGACAAAAGATATATGGTTGTATTTCATGTTATTTAGCTATTGAGGGGGCCAATGCATTAAAAGAAAAATATTATGAAATTATTTGAGAAAAATAAAGTAAAATGAGGTAATCTAAAAAAGGATATCCAATGTGGCTAGAGACTTTCTAAAAGGCCTTGAAAAAATTCATTGAAAAATTAAATTAGTGTAGAAATAAGTTGTTGAAAACAAGGAATATACTCTTATATCTGGTCCTTTTCTATTATCTATTCATACTACTATTCAACCAACAAATGCTTCAAATTTTCATGACATCATTAAAAAGGATAAATGGAAAGGATTCATGGTAGATAAACCTTATGATCAAAATTTTAAATCTATGATAATAAAAGTTAATAAGAAAAAAATGGATTTAATCATTGAATCTTCTTATCCCATGGAAGCATCTCACCTATGTTGGAAGAGGAAATCAAAGAATAAATTCAATGTTTTAAAAGAGATAAAAAATATTTTGGATATCTAAAATATGTCATCCAAAACCTCAGCATAAATATATTCTCAGTTAGAAAATGATTTTTATTTGAGAGACTTAGAAAAATAAAAATCCTCAGATAATGATGAAAAAATATTAATCTAGACCATTAAAAAAAACTTCATCTGATAAAGATGTTGATTTTTTAGAAATTTATAAACCATAAGAACCCTGGCCTTTTGGGATAGCAATGCCTTATGTGCATGATATTTCTTGTGAATACACTAATTTTTATTCTAATAAAAGTATAAAGAGAATGGAAATGAAATAAACTATGTCAATGAATGTATCATTAGTCATGAAATAATGATACAAATATTTTAGAAAATTCATGATAGGTGATATTATATTAATGAAAATTTTTATTTGTTGTAAAACTCAAGTTACTTGAATCAAGTTTTCAAAAATTTTCTTCCAAAATAAATAAGTGTTTAGAAACATAAAAGTAAAATCCAAGGAGGATTCAAGAAAGAATAAGTGTAATCAATTAGATAATTAAAATATATGGAGGTATGAAGTTTTTTTATGAACTTGTAGATGGAATCAATAAAGAAACAGAATATATCTCAAAGGTTATAAACAACATCAATCTCGCTGGTTGTGAAAGTAAAATAGTGATTAATGATCTAAAATATCTTGTGATGTACCAATATGATGAATTTTCTAAACAAGTGGAAATATTTAAGCCTTGGAAGAAGAATTTGAAAAGTTGAAGATAATAGTTGCAGAATCATAGAAGAATAAATTGGATGTTAAGAAGACTCAAGATTATCTGAGAAATATGAAGTCCATTATTAAAATTTTTTCAAGAAAAGACTCCTTGCATAAATGTTTTCAAACTCCTTTCCTGAATGTTTTCAAACTCCATACATGAATGTTTTCAAACTCCTTGCATGAATGTTTTCAAATGTTTTTTATTTGTTATATTTCTGGATAAATTTTATATTCACTTAATTTAATATCTTTTGTTTCATTTAAAATGTTTTATAAACGTTTTAGGGAATAATTTGTAACTCCTACAATTCATTTTTGAAAATCAAAATGGGGGATAAAGAAATATAGTTAAAACTCCTATGGGAGATTATTGTCTTAAAAAAGAATACATTAAACACATTTTAACCTTAATTTTGAAAAACTGAATGCACACTTTATAAACATTTATATTCTTATATTTTTCAATTTCTTTAGAAATTGGATGTCATAGAACCAACTTATGTAAGAAATTTCCATTACATGTATACAATTTTATATATACTTGTTATTTACTTACCAGAATAGTGTTGATACTTCTGTTTCCACAATATTTATGGCAATTTCCTTAGATTACATTTTTTATGAAAAGGTTATAGATGTTCCCATGATATAATAAGAACCAATAGAAACCATGACATTAATCTTAAAGTTACATCCTATTGTCTTGATAAATTATACTAACCAAACATAGATGATGTGGACCATTAGGTGTTGGGGGCTCATAAGCCTTGAGAACTCTTCTCATTAAGTTTTCACTTGGTGATATCTAGTAGGTGAGATCATCAGTACAGACCCTACAATAGGAACACCACATGTTTTTGGTTTCATTAGTTGTTATTATATACAAACATGGGTATTGGTATCCTAAGTTGATAACATTATCAATGTTTTCCATTTTATCTCATACTATAGTATCAGAAAAAACCATGAAATTAATGTCATGGAAAGGTATCTTCTATTGGGTGTGTCTTTAGTGGTATGGAATTGGTTGAATGTTTATAATAGAATTTTTCAATTCCCACTCAATGAAGTGATATCTTAGGCATAGTTGATCTGGATGGTAGTATCATCATTATACCCATGTCCATAGTAAATGAAGGTAAGTTTATCCTATTATATCAGAAAGATAATAATGAAACACTGATGTATGACACATGATGTGTATCCCACTTAAAGATTTGTCTTGAGAAAAATTAATTATATTACATAGTGTGTATTTGTATGATGGGTTTTATTTCTATGACAATTCATTATATCTTTAGGGGACTTAATGGGTTTCTAGACTATACTTCTGGTATGTGAATGATATTCACTTCTACTGATATAATGGCCAAGTGGTTCACACATAATAGTATATTCATGAGTCTTCCCTATTCTAGGGAATAGGTGTATTGGACATGGTGGGACCCACCATGTGGTCTGAGAGTTATCTAGGTATTAATAATCATCAAAAAATAAATAAAGTAATTATTATTTTAGTAGAGAATAATTAGGTTGAATTTATTTATTAAAATTATTTATGTAAATATTTGGAAAAATATTATTTGAAAAAATATTATTTTAATATTCAAGGTTAGTTTACTATTGTGGGAATCACAAGTAAAATTAATGGATCTATTTTATCATTTAATATATTTAATATATATTACTTTTACATGATAAAAATATAAATAAAATTATGATTTAGTTATTTCTCTATAATGTTTTGTTTATAGCTTATATAGTGGGCTTAGATTTATGTTGGCCAAAGAACCCTTTCTGAGAATTTTAACTTCCACTATATAAACATAGAATAAGTTCTTTTACAAGAAGAGTTCATTCCATTAGATTGAGATGTCCTATCTCCAATTTTAGAATCTAAGAAAGAGAAATATTTTTTCTAAGATTCCTATCTTTGGTCTCCATCATGAATCGAAGGTATGAGATCATGGTGATCGTCATGACGTATAAGGAATCTATGGAGCTCCATGCCAACAAACTAAATTCAGAGATTGACATTTTCATATATTCATGAAGTTTTTGTGGATGATCTAGAGGGGTTTAAGCTCAGCTCATTCAAGCAACACTTTTCAGCATTGACTAATATTCAAACACACCTCTCATTAAAATTATTTCTTTGTTCTTATAGTTTTGTGATTATTAAATTCACACGAGATTCTCAGACCTCCACTAGGGCTCCAATCACTGGAGATGAAAAATTCTCAATACTATGATGATGAAAAATTTTAAATCCCTGACCCGATGGATTCTATTGTGTTCCCTGATACCATCAATTGGTATTAGAAGAATCATGGGAATTTTTTAGGACCAGTAAAAATTAATTTTCCTCAAATTATTTAGAGGGAGATAATTTAGTCTTAATAGAATATAATTTCCATCGATCTGATTCTATATTTCCAACTTGTGTCCCTATAATTTATTTAATATAGATGAAAAATGTGACCATTATGGGATTTGAAGAATAATATAATTATATTTATATTCATGTTATTATTTTCAGTAATCTAGTTCTTGCAAGGTTTTGGCTAGAATGATTTTTCCTGATGAGTTTTTTCTTCTAATGGAATATTTATAAAAAAATTCAAGGAAAGATATAGGGGTGTTCATGTGGTATCATTTTTTTTGTTTCAAAATCCTAATTTCAGTAGGCTTTTGATTTTGGTAAATAAAAACAAAAAGGTGGAAACATCCAAGGGGGAGGCTGGCGGTCACACTATATAAGGGTGGGAAAAGTTTGTTTAAATACCTATATAATAATTAGTAGCCATTACTCACAAGAAAATAATCTTACCATTGTAGATTTATCAAATACCTACGGCGATTGACCTCAGCTGTGCTGAACCACAAGGTTTTCATCGTGCTCTAGAAATTTCACTATCCCAGATGCTAGTGCCGCCTCTTCCTAGCTCCATCCCAGCCTCCACCTCACACCGACACTAACTCCTATACTCACAACATCTGTAGCACCTTCCACAACCACCTCAACCTCCTTACACTCGATATCTCCACATGTGATAACCATCATGCCTCCTCGGAAAGTCCTACATGGCCTGGTATCAGTCATCCTCCCCTGGATCCACTGGGTGTGAGCTACCTTCATTGAATTCTTGTGATTTTCAAGTTTCTCATTGTCATTCTTGGCCTAATGTGGGTCATGTTGGACCCAACCCTCTCCGAAAAATGTTTGAGTGGGTTTTTCCAACCTAGAACTGGTCCATGCAGGTCCTCTAAGTGCAGAAACGCCCAACATAAGTTCTTATTAGGCCAAAATGGGCCTACATGGGCTTTACAATACCCAAAATGGGTCTGGTCAGGGTTCTATGGGTAGGAAAAAATTTAAATATTACCAAAAACTAATTTATTATATTTCAGATCAAAAATATTATAATTTCTATATTTCAAAATATTAATTTAATTTTTTTAGAATTAAATTAATCATATAATTTAATTTTCATTCCTAAATAAATTATTTATGGCACTAAACAAAAATAAATTATTTAAATTAACAATAATTTATTTAATTTATTAATTTACCTAAAATTTAAATTTATTACATTTTAATTTTTATCGTGCATTTAGTTTTCTCACTGACTGGTCTTGAGTAGTGACTAACCCATTATTTACCTTGTTTATTTTTATTTAATTATTTTTTATATTCATTTGGTGCTTTTAATATTTAATTAGTTTTAATTATGGTCTATCCAAGCTCCATTTTTTTAATATTTATAAGGGTATGTGTGCCCATTATTTTATTATTATATGTATATTGTGTTTCCTGATACCCCCTCGCCTTCATGTGAGTACATTTTTACTATTTATGATGATGATGTAAGACGTGAACCATGCTAAGACAAGGAGGTATCCCTTACATGAAGTGAAAAACTTGGAACAAGGGCGAACTACGATGTGAATCGAGATCTGACTTATGTATGATACCGCTAGGTCACATTTGATCTATTGGGTTTAAATAGATAAACTATTATTTCATTCTCAAGACCAGTCAGTTAATTTATTTACTTTTATGCACTGTTTATTATTTTATGCATTTGAATGTCTGTAGGAACAAGTAAAATAAAAAAAATTATTAAAGAAATGATTAATGTATTCTATTAATGCATGTTTAATTGTGAACACGACAAGAAATTATAAACATATTTAATAGAAATGGATTACATTCATTAAAAATACTAAAAACCCCTCAAATTAATATTATATTCTAAAATCCTTCACTAAAATTTGAACAAAATTGGGTGTACGGGGCGATCATCAACCAATGTTGAGTGTGAAAAATACTATTGGCATATTCTTATGAGGGAGATGGGTTTAATTAATGATAGATGGTATAAAAGAAGTTTCCAAAGATATCTTGTAACAAATTTAGATGAAAGATATTGATGGAATCAAATTTATGATTCCTAGTAGTTGAGACTTCACTCAACAGTCAAGGAACTCCGATTTAATAGGGTTAAATAGTTTAGTAACTTCCTTGAAACTCTATAATTTGTGGAATAACCAAATATTGTAAACTATGAGGTGAGGATTCAAGGATCCTTACCACAAGAATACTTAAGGGATAGAGTATTCAAAATATGGTAGTAAGGGATAGTAGAGTTTGATAAAATAATAAGCGACATTCAATGATTTTATTAATTAATCAATAATGTCTATAATGTAATCAAGATAAATTATTAACTTCCATTTTTTAGATAAAAATGTAAATCACTGACACCACTGGTACATTATCACTATGATCAATACTGAATAAAGAAAATATCCTCACTAATCATAACGTTCATGAGTGGTACAGGTGCTTGTGTGTAGAACAATGTCAAGAAAAGAAGATTTATGTGAAGGATTCATCAATTCCTATTAAGCATCCTCAAATAAAAATAAATTAAGGCAAAAAACTATAAAATGTATGTGGATGATTCAATATATGTGCAATGTATCCTATTTGTACCTATGTCCAGTCAGTTGCGTAAATAGATGAGGATGATGAAACCTACAAGATGATGAATCATCTCTATGAATTATATCCTAAGAGAGACATTAAATAAAAATATGAGATATCTAGTGCATTGTATCGGTTCAGGAGAGCAGAAGGGAATGAAACAAAAACTCATGTACAAAAGATGATTGGGTACATTGAGAGACTTGATGACCATGGGATCAAGCTAAACCAAGAACTGGTGACTGATCTCATTCATTCCTCTTTTCACCAATATTATTGACTTTTATTTTTAAACATCATATTAATAACATGAATATTCACTCTAAATTTTTTTGGATTTAATTTTTCAAGCTAATAAGGATGTGAATAATACTATTTATTCAGTCCTTATGGTGAAATATATAAGGAATTGAAGGGATAAGGGGTTTAAGAATAAGTCCATGTTGAAGACACCTAAGAAACATCCTTTCAAAAATCCAAAAATATATATGAATGGAAATGATTATGATTTTTTTTTATTTTTATATGGTAATATTGGAAACTATAATCAGAATTATAGAGTTGGGAAGAAGAATAAAAATTATTCCTCTAGTTCAGGTTTTTATTTTCATTGGATTCAATCTATATTTATCTACAATTTGGATATTGGATACATAATGCGCCTCACATATTTTTATTCATTTATAAGAACCAAGTAGATTCAAGAATATTGAAAAGGGAGAGGTGGATATCTAGGTGTCAAATGGTGTGATTCTAGCATCCATGGTAGAGGGAGATTATCATCTTACATTTCCTAGAAGTTTGGTTCTTGAATTGAATAATTATTATTATGTTGCTTCAGTTACCAAAAACATAATCTTAGTGTCATGTTTTGATACTATGGGATTTTATTTCACGTTTTGAAATATTTTTTTCCTATTTTATAAGGATTACATATGTGATGGTTTGAAGAATATTAAAAATGGATTGTATATACTTGAATGTGAAAGCACTGTAATGGAAATTTTTGGTACTGAAAATGATTCTCACACCCTGAAAGGATATATTTGGATGAACTAAACATGAGACTCGCCCAAAAAGAACATTTTGTGGTTGATTAGGCTATTCTAAAGTTTGAACCTTTGTGTGAAAAGGAGTGGTTTTGCGTAAAAATCACATTCCATCCAAAAGAAACACCTGTTCTATGGGTATACCTAATTCCAACATAATGTCCAAGAAAAATGGACACAAGAAGGGTTGATTGTATAGAATATCTTCATTTTTGTGACCAAACAATTGTGTGTGAAAGGCTATGTCGAAATCCATAGGTTGAACAATAAATCTTGTGGCACCCAAGGCATGTGCGAGAAAGAAGTGATATTTTCACACAAAACCCATCATAAAACCATCTAGTTTCATGAGAAATGAAAGGTATTACCACATAGGTCGGAAAAATATTCCCAAAAAAACAAAGTAATAATATGATTGCAACCCTGTTTCATGCCATAGTGAAGTTGCGCGACTTCATCCTATTATTTAAGTTATAAATAGATCCTCAACCCACACCTTGTGGGAGGATCTATAGATGACGAAGTGACACTGTCATGTATAATAATACCTATCTTTCACATCATTACAGAAAAATAGAATCAAGAAAACATAAAGATAAAGAACATGTGTGATATATGTCCTGTGGGATATAACTTGACATAGTTTGTGGTTAAGAAATCCATGCATACCACCTCCTAAGGGTGGTCAGGTGTTCACAAGAGAATAATACTTTGTGAAACCATGACCTTTTTGTAACTCCAAATATTTCATAAAATAATTCCATCAAAATCAATGTGATTGAATTATTATAGATTCCATGTCTTCCACAATGGTACTAACACACATTACAATAATGTTATGGGAAAAAAAATTTTCATCCCTAACCTGATGTTCCTTGTGATTTTTGTACTACCTCTACCCTATATTTTTCTCATAAGAATAGGTACCCTAATTAATTTTCTCGGAATAATAGGTACCCTAATATAGTGCCTCTTAATTTTAACTCCTCCATAGAAATTCCAACACCATTACCTGCCCAAATTCACATGAGTTGAGTACATGTAATCCATAGAGGTGGAATCTTTAAGAGAAATGGTTTACTTGTCTCTATTGGGATTTTTTATTAAGAATAATCATCTCACCTTGACACAGTCCCCCTCAAGGTGTACGCCCCATCGACACAGAAGTTTAAAGATATAAAACTACCTAGCTCCACGTCCTAGTCCTACGATTTTGAACTGCATGATAATGTCCTCAGAACATGTCATGAAATTCTAGCCTTACTCTCTGTGATGAATATAGGATTCCCCATGTATGGTCATCATGTAATTCCACCTTCTCCAACATCACCCCAAGGGATGATCCTCCTTCATCCCCCCAAGGTATGATCCTCATACACCATCTAGTTTCTATTTGTAAACCCCACACTATAACCCCAAGGGATGATCCTCATACATCAGGAAACCTTCATGTGTATGCCTTAAACCATCCCTCATTGATGCTCCTTCCATGAAACAAAATTCATTACCGCATGAAATTAAACAACATGGACCGGTCCCATCACATGAACTTAAACTGCAGCATCAAACTATGTTGGATTTGATCCCTATCTCTTAAGGAGGGTATATAGGATGCCTCCCTAAGGATCAATCACAACATCATCTAGTGAGAATTAATCCCCCTTGGGGGACACACTTTATCATCCGAGTAATAAATTATCCCCCTTGGGGGACACATTGAATTATCCGAGTGTGAAATTATCACCCTTGAGGGGAAACACTCTAGCATCTAGTGTGAAATTATCCCCCATAGGGGGACACAATCCATCATCCAAGTGTGAAATATTCCCTCATAGTGACACACTCCACCATCTATACCCACAAAAAATTAAACCCATGACCTGACTTGGCCCCATAAGATTTTAAACATGTTTTTTTCTCTAAAAAATGATAGAATTATGACCAAATCCATAATCTTTACCTTATGCAATAAATGTGGGATTCTTGAGGTAAAAAATCTCGAAAGTCATATTAAACCAGAGTTAACAACCCCATGACCAAGATGGGATGCCTTGTGTTATATGCCTATGATTCCTCACAAATGATATGACCACCAACGAAGAAGACTTTACATGTTTCCAACCAACCCAACATCTACACATGCACAACATGACTAATTCTACATCCTACCTAGACAAAAGAAAGTTATTTTATTGATACATGAGAATCATAATTAATCGGAATCCACCTCGAGATGGAACCAAGAACTAGTTTCATAAACATAAACTAAATATATATGAGATACCCAAACTCAGAAACATGCTCCAAGTAGGAATCCATGGAAGGAGGAACCAAAATCCCATTATCAAGTTTTGATCATGGAGAAGACATCACCAATGAAAGTGATGACGTCCACCCTCCTTTTTAAAGTGGGAATGTGGGGAAATAAAAAGTATCATGTCACCTCCAGGAAGAAGGATGATGTTGTGCCCCAAAAAAAGCATCATAAACAAAAATAGTGAACAAAATGTGAAACTCTTATCCATAGAAATGGGAACAAGTAGTGTCTAGTAAACCAAAAGATATGGATCTCACTGGATCAATAAATTCATATTTAGGTACCACCAAGAAAATAGTGGTCCTATCATGGAACTCACATTCAAAATGGGGAAATTAACATTGGGAATTCTTAGTCTGTGACATCATTAGTGTGGATCCTTACTCGAATTAGTAATATTGGATGACACTAGGTCTCTGGGAATCACCTTCATTGTACCAGTACTGACAGCTGAATCCACATTCCTTATGACACATGAGATCTTGTAAGCCAGTGACCTTGATCCAATAGGAACCAGGGTAGAGGAAACATTAATGTATAAATCATTAATTATGACACCCCTACCTTTGAATCCCACTAATCCTTCAGCTACTAGGTTCCCATATGCACCATCTCACAATTTGAGATCATCTAGAGGAGTGTGATAAACACCATCATGAACGAGTATAAGAAGTAATGGGTCATTCCCCCCAGGGATATGTCCTACTAAGATATTGATGAATCAGTTCCTCACTAAAACTTCCACCCCCAAGGGCCAAATAGAGGTAACCATCCCATTTTCTAATGATGAATTAATTTAGTAGTGTAACACCCTGATAGTTTATGAGAAGTATATTTTTTATGTCTTATTTTATATGCAACATAAAAAGAAATATTTCACTACACACAACACTTTCTTGGCTTGCATTACACGCAATCAGGACCTTCCTCGATAGCGTGTGTAGTACGCAATACCAAGTTTCACTAAACAACGATATATTGTTATAATATTATTATGGACTAGCCGTTATGAATATTATTAACTAAATTTTGAATTTTATAACATTATTATTCATCTTACATATTTTCTAGAACATTTTATGAGAAAAAAATAATTTTTTTGGGTAAAATAAATATTTTTAAAAAATGCAGTTTTGCCGCCTTTTGATGGCGCACAAACATTAAATCTTGTTTTTGAAATGTTTATAAGTTCAATTTTACAAAATAAAATTATTCCTTGGAATCATGATATAAAAATATACTTTGGATAAATATATCATTTTATTATGATAACTTTCATATTTTAATGATTAGTAAAAACATGCTATATTTTAATTAAAAACAACTTTTTTTCATCAAAATAATTTATATTGTTAAATTATAATATTGAATGGTTTTAAAGTATAAATAGAATATATATTTACCATTTAATATAATTTATTTCATTATCATTAATTTTACTTTGAATTCATAGGTAAAAACATTTCAATCTTTGGCAATGTTTTAACTATTAAAACCTGTTTTGTTAACAATGCGATTAATTTTAAATTAATTACTGGAACTTATGTGTTTTGAATTTTGAAAAATGGATTACATATTTGAATTCATTGGGTCCAAATTATATTAATAGGTTACTTTAACTTTTTTTGATATTATTAATAGTAACAACGCTAATTTTTATTTACTGCAATTAAAGGTAAATCGGGTAATTAAGGGTAAACATAATATTATAAAATTACCCTAACACCTGAAGAAATTCAATTGGATGACTAAAAGTATACCCTTATTACCTAAGGGTCAGAATAAATTTATTTTATTGACTTTTTACTGTTACAATACATTAATTTTTATTAAAACCAAAGAAAGTGACAACATGTCACTCTCTTAAATATTATAATTATTATAATTTTAATTTAGTGATAAACTTAATGAAACATAGAAAATGAATAGTATCCAGAAATCTAATAACATTATCTACATCATTTGAATTTATTTGAAATTTTTAGGGATTAAATAATTATCATTAAAGGTGACACAATAGTGATGTTGAAATTATTTTTTTGATTGAAATATCAAATAAATGGTTTTAAAAATATTAAAATAAATATTATATGAACTATTTAATGTGATCCACTAATTTTATATATAAATATGACATGTTATTAATTTATTAAATCTTTTATTTCGATCATATATTCTGTGAGGATTTTATTTAAATTCAAATAAATGAATATTTTAAAAATTCACACTATTGTTATTTTACAAAAATAACATATTATAAAATTGTTTAAAAATCACAAAGAACTTTTAAAATTATAAATTAAAATTTATATAGTCCACCATATCATAAATTATCCAATTATGGAAAATTCACAACACATAAGTAATTATTCATAACAATTTAAAATTTACAATCTTATTACCACAAATAAAATTAAATAGATTAAATAAGGATAAATCAAGTTGATAATGTTTAAAATAAATTCCCAACATGTATAAATTTTATTTTTTGATGATATTACAACCCTATATCATCTAAGATTCTTATTTGAGTCATTTTGGATGTTTTTAAGTGGGTTTTGAATTTATCATAAATTAATATTTTTGAGTTTTCCAAAGGTGCTCCTCTCCTCCCTTATAAAAGGGAACCTCCTCCCTCTCCTATTTACACAACTTTGAGCATTAAAGCTCGGAAAAACCCTGCCCATTACTCTTATAAACTCTCCTAGTAACATTCTATAGGTCTTGGTATTCTTGAAAAACCAACATTAGCACCATAAGAGGAGGTCTCAAAGAGGTGTGTCAAAGAAGAGGTAATATGTGTTATCGATTCTTTCAAATTTATTCCTTCTTCTACTTCCTCTTATTTATTTATTTCATTATGAAGTAATAACATCAGTATCACTCATATACTTATATGTTATTATAAATATGAAATACCCCTATTTCACCTTCTATCCATCCTACGGAAAACAAAGTCACCGCGCATGCGTACGTACGACATACCGTCTCCACACCGTGGTGTAATCCGTTTTCCACCACCACCTTACTTGAATGGGTATAATGGTGTAAACAATAACTATATATGATTATTGTAAATTTATATTGATTCTGAAATAGTATAAATACACTTAAATACAATTCCACGATCATGGGAATGATATCATCTCGTGTGCGTACGTACGGACTACCGTTTCCACGATGTGATACGACTCGTTCTACATGATATTAATTGAATAATAATTATATAAATAAATTTAATGAATAAATATGATATATATTACACTAATACTATTATTTAAATGAGGTATCTATAACCTAAAAAGAATAATAAGAATTTATTCGACAAAACATGCATAAGAACATAAAGCAATGAACACCCGAATAACAAGTAGCAATGATATATTACTAATAATAAGATAATAATATGAACATATATGATATCATAACAATTAATATGATTATTTAATAAGTAAATGAAATTATTTAAATCATTATACAGGATGTTTGATTACGTTCGAAGCAAATCGGACCTAAGGTAAGGGAAAATCTCGCAATCTCATTTTTATCCGAGATTGTTTATACTTCAGAATTTACTGGGGAATATTTATCATCCAAATCCATGTTTCCTCAATATGTAATGTTATTTCTATCCTACCACAATTTTTTAAATCCAATTTTACCCTTTGGTGAGTTTTTATTAAAAGATATGAATGGAATCTTTTGACATTTTTAGTACGAGGTACTTTTTGACTTTTCTGGCCAAAGTAAGAGAAGAATGTTTTTTAATTTATACAGCATGAATGGATTTTTATAATTTCATATAACATTATTTCCATGAAGCATTATTTACATGTTTTCTAGTTTATTTTTAATCAACTTCTTTTAGTTTAAAATTTAATGACATGTTAATAAAGGAAAAATGTTTTTGAAGTAGAAAGGGTATTTTCCTCAAGAATGGAGTTAAAGTGTTTTATAAAAATTATTTTCCATCTAAGATAATATAGGGTTCTGTTTCTATCCCGATTTTTACATTAATTTTATTTTTTTATGATGAAATTAATTTTACGATGTCCTTTTATTTTATATGGATTACGTTAGGATGGCATGATGTTTAAGAATCCCATTTTTATTACATGGTTTATGCTATGATTTATGATTTTGTGGAACACATAAGAATGGTTTCATTATCAGATGGGTGGGTCCTATATCTCCCTCAAATTTATTGGGTAAAGATTTATATCTCATGAGATAGACATGACTGGAACGACAAGTTAAACCGGTTCAGTGATACAGGACTGGAATGAGGAGTGAACTCGGTTTAGTAATGGACTTTGTCCGCTATGATGGTCTTGGAAATGAGCCATGACTAATATGAAATGATTTTATATGATTATGTGTGTATTCCACAAAGTTTCATGTTTTAGGTTATGATTATTGGGATTACATTTCACTAATATGATTTATCCCATGTTATGATATTATGATCTCTTTTGCAGGTTAATATTTTCAAAATGTTATGTTCTTATGAATATGGTATGATTGATATTTCCTTTGTTTACCCTTAATGAGCATTTGAGCTCACCCTTTTCTATGTTTTATTTTCCCCAGGTCAGGAAGAAGGGTATTAAGTAGGATATTCCAAAAGGGAATCTAGATATGATCAAATAAATGGGAGACAATGTTGATGATTTATGAACAAGTTGTTTATGTTTTCCAGTTTCTAAAGACACTATACCTATACGGTCCTATCATGGTTTTGTTATATGTTGTAATAAGTATGATTCAATTTTGAAGTAATAACCATGTATGTAAAGTATGGGTCGTTATAATTAGCCTCTCCCTGAAGTGCTCTAATAGCTGACTCCCACACACTGAGGGGGTGGGGGATATTTGAACAATACTTGGAGTGACCCCCACTCAGGAGCTTCCTAGGATGGATCCCACTGGATATTTTCAGTGCTAGCCCCAACTAGTTCCATTGGATTATGAAAGGGTTGAATTTATTTCCTCTTTACTATCTCTAGTCAAGAACACCCAATGCCCAAAGCAGAGACTGACCAAGGACTTAGCCTGAAAAGAGGCATCTTCTGCAGCTCATGTGGCCCCATCCACTGCCAACATATCCCACCAGATCCCTCCAATAGGTGAATAGGGAACCGTATTTTACATCCTGTGATTGAGACCCCATCTACCTCCTAGTAAGTATGGGTTTACTCTCTTAGTCACTAGAACCATAGATAGTTGTTACGGGACAAACCATAATTATGAGAATCCATGCAGAGGTATTTCATGCACCACCACCTACCATCACATATGTCCTCCCCATGATACCACCAATCAGTGATAGGTCCTCCATAAATAACCACTAGCTATAATGAAAATCCCCCATTCCAACATAAACCAATGCATAGGTCCTCCCTACTCTATTAACAGACAAAGTGAAGGTTCTAACCACTTGATAAGTAACAAATGTTGGGGTCCTCTATACTCTATTAATAACCAAAGCGGATGTCCTCTATGATCCATAAATATTGAATTCATAGGTACTACTAGCACTACCATAAATCAATAAAAATTTCCTCACCATGTAAAAGATGTTCCCTACTCTAAAGAACTGTTTTGGGGTAGGAGAGAGAACACCCTCCATCCAATATGGAACCGAGGGAAGTTTCATCTCATCATCAACCTCTCAGATTAAAAGCCGATGAGTAACTCAAATATGGAAAATTCACCCTAGATACTGTTGTATCGGTCAGAATCCCAAAAATTAAGTTTTATGATCCTAGAAGTCGAGGTAAAATAGATCCCCATATTCCTCCAGAGATACCTGTAGTTGGAGCACATCCCTCTTTCTAGACACTCGTAGTGAAACTTTCACCTTCACCACCAGTTTCCCTATTCTCGACCTCCCTAAAAGAAGTTGGAGAGATGTTAAGGTTTCTGTTGATTCTCTTATATGATTTATAGAACTCTGTTAAGCTAGAAATGGGCATTTATACACTCACATATGATGTAGTGGTGAGAAATCAATCCCACATGAACATGATCTTGAAGATAGATCTTCCTCCAAGATATTTCCCAACATGTAGGGGATATTTGACCCATGTGGCTCCCCCTCTTCTAGTATAGTATCCACAAAGTTATTATATATCAATAAAACCACCCATATATTATCTTTCACCAATTGAGGATTAGGATAACCAAGAATTGGATGCTTAGCTTCAAAAAGAGGGCCTATGGGAGGTTATCAACATTGACCAGATATCAAGGGCGTTCTGGCCACCTGTAGCTACAGAGTTTTTCATCCATGAGTTACATGATGAAATCCAAGAAGTTTTTTTCCACTAGATTATCTAAGAAATATCCCAATACCCATGGGATCCTTAGATGACCTTCCCAAGGAGCCACAAGTTCCATGATGCCATCAAAAAGTAGTATAGAATGATTGAGATCATTGTGATCCTATTTTCCCAACATCTTGAGTCATATGGATCTCGCCAAACCCTATAGAAAACTTACATTAAGATATGCACTATGATATAATCGATCATGGAAGAAGCATCTTCAAATGTATAGATTAGAGGCTAGGGGAAGTTTTTCATCCTCCACATTAGCACTATCTTACCACAATAATAGGACTAATAGTACAGCCTATCCACTTATGATGAAGATTCAAATATGACTACCACCATAGTAAATATGGTCATCAAAGACACTCTAGAGGATCATAGGAATGGGGGCACTGATACATGTCTTTATGGGGAAATCATACCTCAAGGGGTGACAAAGTACTAGGTAGACTTTACAAAAGATGTCTACACTCATCAGTAGAGACAATAAATGGGTCTCACATGTCCCCCTAAAGAGATATTACTACTTACCTATTGTTACATCAACAAAGGAGAGGGACATGTTGAACCCTTTGAACCATCTGTGTTTTCTCTGTATGTAGATTTGGAAGCTATGATAACTGCCTTGCTCTAGAATCTCCAGGAATACAAGATGCTCACCGCATATCTCATTTCTAAATGGAACCTAGACCCTAAAAATTTATTATGGGACCCCATATCTCATACATTGGGAATCCATTCCTCCTGAATCAGGCACCCAAATTTTTTCATGGTGGCCCTACGTATCTAGTTATGACAGAAGTTGGGGGATATGGAATGTGACCAAGGTATGAGTCAGTAACCCCACCAGACATGCTTGATTATCCAACTAGGGATCAATTTCATGCCAATAATCCAGTCTAATATCCTATAAAGGCATTTTTTGTCATAGAACCTCACTAAGATGATGTGAAATCCACTCTCATTTATCATCTAGAATCTCTAGAAACATAGAAGGTGGTAAAACCTTAAAAATGAAAGTTGTTCCTAACATGGGTGGAAAACGGATGAGTTTATCTAGAGTTTAGTAATCCGAGTTTCACCTCATTTAATAGAATGGGTGAACTACTAAAACATTTTCCCCACTTCACCTCATGATTCAGCCCTATATTAGGGAATTCAGAATAAAAGAAGGCTGTTAAGATCCTATGATTCACTCAGAACTTATAAGGGCCTATATTTTTTTGGCATAACGAGCTACACATAGGGTATATTTCAAGTTGGGAAGATCTTTTAGGACATTTAATCTACCATTTAAATCCCCATCAAGTGAAAGATAGGCATCAAATAACTCCTCAAATGAAAAAATAGGACCTATGAGTGAGTCACAATTTTTTCACCCTGTTTAAAGGAATCACATAGTCACTTTATATAAAACTATTAGATGGAGAACGGCTCATGATATGAATATACAATATTAGTAATGACCTGGTTTCTACCCTTATCTCCCTACAATACGTGGGATGATTTCTAGTGTTCAACTAAAAGGGTCAATGTCTAGAAGAAACCATGGAGTGAACTAGACAACAACCACACCACTTTCCCCTTCAAGATCTAGTGAAAATGCATATGAAAATAGAGACAACCACCATAGTACATATAGAGGTTCCTGAGCAAGTTAACATACTAGCACCTTTTCTGGATAATACTCATTGAGCACATACTCACCAAGGACATCCCTGCCAGGTGAAGCCTCCCTAAGCATAGAGGCCTCAATGAGAGAATATGGCCCCAACACCTCTTCAAGGCAATTATCACAGCATTTATTTTCTAGACAGAAGAAATAAGGAAAATTCATTTGTGGATTCACATTTCTCATGGTATTTCATCTGTTCCACAGAGAAGGGAATTATGAAATTTCAAAAATTCAAGAGACTGCATGTTCTAACTACTTATTTTATCACAGGATCCTTTTACACACTATAAATGAATAAATTATATTTAAATATTCATTCTAGGACCATGTGAACTATAGTTTAGTCAAGTTGGGTGATGTACATGTGAAGGTGACACATCTTTACTCTAACCGTAATAATGATAAAAAATACTCTGGTGAGGGGAGACATGATCCAAGATTAATGGTATATAAGTATGATGTTTTTTGGCTCATAAGGCAGTCACTTGTATGTATGGGAACATTTATTCCCACTTGAGAAAGCCATAACTAGTTGTGGTTGCTGTGTCTCCTTTGATTTTTGCCTCTACATCTATGTCACAGCCTTCAATGTCTCAAAATAATGTATAACAATGAAGCAAGGGAACTTAGATCCAATCAATGGTGCTATATCCCTATTTAAATCTTAGATAATTCATGTATCCTTAGTTGTGAGATGTTACTAGGTTCCACACATCCATGGACTATCGCACTGATGGTGGGATGGAGTTATCCTCCTAGAATGTCTCCAAGATAATAGACCACCTAACAATACTTGATGGTGAGGATTCCATATAGACCCCTAGGGTGTCTATGGATGACCTTGTCGAAGGAGAGTCAAAGGACACATGATCCAAAAAATTTCCCAAGACAATGCCTGAAACTAGGTCATTAATTCTACTGAGACCAGACAACATGCCTTTTTTAGTGCTCATCAAACATAAACCTCCTGGTATGATTCATCGGGTATTCCTCCCAAACCTATTATATTATTTGACCACAAAGATCAATCATGATTGAGCTATGATCATTTGTTTTCATCTAAGACATGACCTCATTCGGCCAAAATTTATCCAAAGGTTACTTAAAGCAGACTTGCTAGTGATCAAATAAAATATTTCTATTGTTATCCATGCCCTGTGGTTTAGCCAACAACATCTGTTTATCCTCCTTCTAAAAAGTGTCCCTCCATGGGAAAGAAATTCCACTTTCACAGAAATAAAATTTTTTAGATCACCTTTTTCGCATACCCATAAGTTTTCTAATCCTTCAGTCTCTTTTATTGTCATGGGAAATGAGTGAGGCCCATGCCGAAGCATTGAAAATTATTCTACAGTTATAATTTGAGGTAACTTTTATTGAGACCTACTATATAGATGAGGTCAATCAAGAGGAATGTATAACCATCATATCTTTTTCTAGAGAATATATGGATGCCACAATCAAGGGGAAAATACAAATAGTGTACATCACCATCTAGTTGAATCGAATAAGATCCAATACTACCTTTTAGGTACGGGTTACAAGATCAGCCTCTTCCCAATTATATGATCCATAAACAGGGATTAATAGAAGAAGATATGATTCCCACCAACTTAATAATCCAGAGATATGACAAGAGTGAAAAAATGAAACATGAAAAGATATATGTAAATAATTAGTTAGTTGGTTTAGTATCAAGAAATAAATTCATGGTAGTATCATAGGATACTACCTATAACACACTTATAGGAAGACTTTGGCTTTAGTTTCATTCATTGGTCCCCTTAACATATCATGTGTTTCGCATGTATTGTCTCAATGGCCGAGTAGGGGTACTCCAAGGTGATACATGGCCCTTTGACTCCTCTAAGGCCCATTATCTGGATTCCTTATACTATATGAGGGAAGTAAATCAGGTTTAGATCAATGGGGTTGAGTAAATAAATTATCTTAACAATATGAAAAACGATTTCAACAGAACCTTGGGTAGAATTGAAGGAAAAATTCATTCTTCTAATTCATTAGTTAGATCCCATGATGCCAGACCTAGTGGGTTGTATTTTTTTAAAAAATAAGAAGGGTTTCATTTCTCGTAAGAAAAAAAGGGAACTTATAAATTACCTCATACTCATACATTGGGATACCCCATATAGTACTAGAATACCCTACTCCTATGACGTATCTAGAATTTCACCATTCAAACATTGATCCATGACTTTCCCACATACACAAAAATATATGCATGACTCGATGGAGGTCATCTCGCCCCCATTACTACAACATCAAGAGCATACCTCACGGTTTGAATAAAGAAAGAATTGGTTTAATAGATTTTTTCACCACAATATCTATAGAACAATAATGCATCATCAAGGATTTCATATCTATGAGAGTAAACACTAGTGTTTCCCTTGAGTTTATTGGCCCAGAAGAGACACATACTCTCTCTTCTCTCCTATATTAGACGATGAATAAGATTTGAAATACTCCCCTATTATATTTGAAGATAGTGTATCCACCACATTTTATGAGTTGACCCAGGTGAACCTCCGTATCAAGGGGGGTCTAAGGATAATAATAATCAGTATAGACATTTCTATAAAGGATAAGAATTAGTGAATGGCCTTCTTGAAACAACACCATGATGTATTTTCCTGGAGATTTAATGAGATTACAAGGATATACCCTTATGTTTTCATTAATCATCAGGGCCTCAAAATGGGTCTTCATGGGTTTAAATAACCTCCCAAAAAGATTCACCCCTCTCACGGTTCTATGATCACAGAAGACGTTTACAATATTATCAATGTTAGCCTTTTCCGGGAGGTACAATACCCTAGGTGGCTATCCAAAACATTCCTTACTAGGAAGAAGAATGGGTAGATTAGATTTTTTATCTACTTCTAGGACCTCAATAGCCATTATATAAAGGTTTTTTCTCTATATAGTTATAGGGTTATTTATCGATACTAATATAGGTTTCCAATTACTCTCCTTCATGGACATATACTCTAGATATAATCAAATATAGATGACCCTTGAGGATATGGATTCCACCACCTTTAGGGATCCCCAATTTAATTTATTCTATCATGTTATTCCCTATGTATTGAATAATTAATGATCCAATTATCTTCAGTCCATGCACTACATAATCATTCCAATTCATGGGAAATTTATAAAATGTTATATAGATGAACTGGTGGTCAAATTCCTCCAGCATTAAGACCATCTCAAGGATCTTGAGAAAGTGTTCAACTACCCCCACTTATCGATACTTGATGATGAACCCCTTGAAGTTACCATTTAGGGTTACCCCTGGGAAATTTATCATCTTCATCAAATGGTATATAGTCATTAATATTAACCCAAAAAACATCAAGACCATCAACAAAATGCCTCCCCTAAGAAATCGCTAGGATTTGCAAGGTTGCTAAGTCCACTTAGCCTACACATGCCGATTTATCAAAAATATATATAGGAAGTGTAATACCTTTTTGAGGATAATTAAGAAAAGAAAATATTTACCATTGGGGTGAGGAATGAAAATCACATTTGTGGATATCAAAAATAACCTACTATAGACTCTGGTTCTGATGCCACCCTTCTTAAGGAATCCATTGGTCCTTTACTTGAACATCCTCAAACGTTGCCTTAGCTCCCTTTTAACCCTTAAAAACAATCATGGTAGGGTAAAATACCATACTATCCCATTTGCATGCTCCTCAACATAGATACTAGAGACAACCACATCATGAAGAGATTTTGTACATTAGTTTTTATAGTGCAGAATTTATGAAATTATTTGCAGCATCATGAGATATAGATAGTATCCCGAGTGGACCCGAAAACTATATCACAAATTTCTTCATGACAATGGAATTATTGGAATGTTGGGTGGTGTAACTCTAGTAGTTTGATATAATTTTTTCTCAAAGAATCCCATCAAGGGATAGGCATTGGCATACTTATTTGATGCACATACATACCTAGAAGAATTTCTACTAGATGTTGATTTCCAAGATTAATCTATTATCTCTGTGGATCAGAATCTATTATGTAGGAATATGCACATCGATGGTTCCTCTTGGATCCCAATCGGTAGAAGTCTGAAAAACCCCTTGATTAATAGGGTATTCCAGGGGATTTTCTTTATCACTGCATCACATGCCTTCTTTCCATACTTGTTTCATCTATCATAATGATACACCAACAATGAAGCAGAGTATCATGCCCTCATTACTAGTGTTGGGTTGTCCCTTGAGATTGATCTATCCTATTAACCTGTGATGTGACACTCAGAGTTAGTCATAAAACAAATTAACGGTGACTACGTCATCAGAAGGAAAGATATCATGTCCCTACTGGAATATAACAATCAAATAATAGCCTAGTTTACTTTAAATCCAAGGGTGACTCATTTTCCTTGGTTACATAGTGGTTGATCCAATGAATTAGCTAGTCTGGCTATGTCTCTCATAGAGCCTGACAAGTATGTATGGGTCATTAATGTGGAACACCATAGGTTCATCTCCCCCACCACTTCAGATGATGACAACCAATGGATATATCTGTTGGATTTTAGTATCTCTATTCCAAGATCCTAAAATCTCTTAGTAATAAAAGAAATTTATGACTGGATGACTGCCTTTGTTGAGTATCTCCAGTGAATATTTCTCCCTCCAGAGTAATCTGATCATGAGATAATCAATGATCGTGCAACATAGATTACGATCTAGAGTGGTCCAAACCTGGAGAAATCACTTTATAGGCATGGGTTCTATGGAATTATCTTCCTTTTCATACAGGAAGACAAGATAATCTTGGTAATAAAATAATTCCATGATGGATATTGTGGTTCCTATTAAGTAGTATTAAATATATCCCACCAAATTTAGAGGTTCGACTACTTCTAGACTACCATGGTTCATGACTGCATTATGTTCACCAAATGGAGTCATGCATGTCAGATCCATGGAATCATTGTTCATTGACCACCAGAGATTCTCCACACCACCAAATATTCTTATCCCTTTGGAGTGTGGAGAATTGAAAATGTGGGTCCATAACCTCCGTTGGTGACTTGATAGTGTAAGTTCATTTTTACTACAAATGGATTCTTCTCCAAATGGGTAAATGTGCTTCCCCTCAAGGAAGTCAAAACCTGGTTCATGATCAAGTTTGTGAGATCCTATTTTATCCATCGATTTGGAGAACCTCACACTATTATCTTAGATAAAAAAACCTAATTTCAGGATTCTGAGCTAATTTAATTGTATTACAATTACAACATCCTATCCAACAATACTTCTCTCTACCATACAAAATAAAATGGGAAGATCAAGGTGTTCAACAAGACCCTATCTAACAAATTTCTGAAAATGGTCGGAAAAAACAAAAATTTATTTCTTGACAATATTCAAAATTCCATCTAGACCTGTCAAACGATGACTTGAAATTCCACTCCAGGTGATCTCTTACTCCCTAGTGTATGGAAAAGATATTGGTTTTACCATCAAGTATTAGTTCCCATCACTCTGAACATCTATTTATGACAAGAAGATGCTATAAAGAATGGAAAATGTCTAAATATATCAGTTAGAGGCCCTCGAAGAAAACGTGTTCTAGGCCTTACATTGACCAGAGAGGCACCAAAACATGTTTGTGAGAGTGATAAATAAGAAGTTTTTCCTCTCCTCCTTTCTCTAGGGTGACATTTACTGGTTCTCAAAATGCCAATGATACCTAGAAAAAATCCACTAAAGTTGGTTCCCAAGTGGGAAGGACCTTAAAATATCCATATGTTCTATTCTAATAGAACATACTAATTGATCACCTTGGACTAAGAGTTTATCATACCTCCCATTGATGAAAAATTTTTCATGTGGTACTTTAAATGAGGAGCTATATATTCCAAGAATATAACCTTAAACTATGTGAAATTGGTCAATGAAATGTGACAATAAATTGTTGTAACCATGGTCCGAACACTACGACCTTAAACTAGGAGTCATAGTACAAGCATTACGACCATAAAATATTTTTATCTCCTTTGTTATGATCTTCATAACCCTAAACTAGTAGCATTCATAGTCAGAGTTGTATGACTTTAAACTATAAATCCCAATGTCCCTAGTTCATGAAGCTAAATGGTGGTCTTACCGTATGCATTAAAAACACGATGTCGCACATTACAAGTATGGGATAAACAAAAAGGAAATATTCCTTATCACATAATGATAAACTATAGCCTTACCCCATGTTAAAATAATGGGATGCACCACAATGACCATGGGATGCCTCAATTCCCACACCAGAAAGGGTTTCCCCTACTTCCAATGGTGGTGTTCTACTACACCACTTTCCACAAGTATGTGTGGATTGATTCCCATTCCCATGGGGTATGTAGTGATTCCTAGACATTATTTCTCCCATACCAACAACAAACTCATGAAAATTTTAACCATTGGCCCCACTTATGATCAAAGAATTATGAACATAAACTATATGTGTAATTTATTTCAAAGTATTTCTATGGTATGTAGGCCGGCATTCCCTCCTTTCACATCAGGTTCTACTACTTTCATTAAAAAAATACACTTGAAACAAACACCCCCTTATTCCAATCATCATGACTTTTAAATTTTTACTAATAGTCCAAACATCACGAATTTAATCGATTTTCCAATTTTACAAGCATCATGACTTCAAAATATTTTCTAATTTGTCTTGATCCAAGCTTTGTGGACTTAAATTTTGTGAAAATGGATTTAGGGTTTATTTTTGTGGCATAGGGCCTCCCTGGATCCTTTCACATTGAGTTTTAACTCTTTAACACCACCTAAACATCCTTTAAGTAACAAACCCTATGGTTCGATCTCTATGACCTTAAACAAGGAGTATTGGTCAAATAACTGTAGACTTAAACTATATTTATATTTCCCTTTTATACCCTCACTCACATATCTTTCTTCATTATTGGTGTTTCATAAATATTATGCTCCCACCTCCTTCCAGAACTATGTGTGTCTTGATTCCCATTCTCATGGGATATGTAGTGATGTTTGGATCTTCTATTTACAATTCCATACACAAATTCAATACAAAACCATCCATTACCAATGATGGAATCACCCAAAAAATTCTTCATGGGACTCCCCTTAAGGTATAATTCCCATTAATATTCCTTTACCCATTAACAAGCTGAGATTCCCTCATGACCCAACATAAGGAAGAGAATAATAGGATTCTCGCTGATTTAGCCTCACCAACATCCCCAGAAAATGATTTTAAACTATATCATTACCCTATATGAATTGAGGATTACTCATATCATAATATGAGACGATTCAATGCCCTTATTCAAGAGGATATCCCTACCATAATTTTTGTCATACCATGCCACCTTCCAGAATAATGTGTGGACTGATTCCCATCATCAAGGGAGATGTAGTGATTCCAATATATCTCATCATGGGACCATCCCCCTTAATCGACTCGTTATAGGTCCTTTACTTAACAAACAATATGATGTCTACCTTAGGTATGGTTTTCCAAGTTTTATATCATAGATGGTCCCTTTTTCGTCATTTCATATTGGGTTACCATTATTTTATGACATGAAGGAATCCTTTAGACACTCATTCCCCTAGGTCAAAGAGCTATGAAATTAAAGTAGTATCTACTCCCATGGGCTAATATAGATGAATATAAACTAGTAGAAAACATAGTCTGAGTTGTATGAATTCAAATTGAAAAGCACAAACATCCTCATCACTTGATGTTGACCTATGGTCTTACTTTATATAGAACTTAGATTCCTCATATGATATGAGATGAACCAAACTAACATCCCAAGAACATGATATAAACTATATCCTCACCCTATATAAAATCAATATTCCTCATATGATAACTATGGAATGATAAAAAAACATAACCCTGTATAAAACTGGGATACCTAATATGATAAGTATGGGATGATCAAAAAAAATTACCCTATATAAAACAAAGATTCCACATATTAAAAGTTTGGTATGATAAAAAATTTACTCTGTATAAAACTGGGATACCTTATATGATAATTATGTGATGATAAAAAAACTTTACCATGTATAAAACTGGGATTCCTCATATGATAATTATGGGATGAAAAAAACATTACCCTGTATAAAATCAATATGACTTATATGATTAGTATAGGATGAAAAAAACATTACCCTGTATAAATTTGGGATGCCTCCTAATATAAGACGATTCGACATCTTCTCCTGAGAGGATGTCACATATCTGGTGTCAGACTCCAACCATTCCACCATACAGAACTATGTATGGATTTATTACCTTTATTATGGGATACATAGAAACTATCTAGTATCTCATCAAGGGACCAACACTATAATAGACCCATTTCAGGGACTTCCCCCTTCCTTACAGGCTTGATTCTTTCCTACCAACATATTCATCCATCACATTTGAGAACATGGAGGAATATCTCTATGTAAACTCAATGTTCTCTCTAAGAAATTCCCCATTTCCCCTTCCATGCTTCAAAATTTATTTTATTTGGATAAAAATTATCCCCCCAATTTGAACAGGATCCTTAACAGAAATGGTCATATGCTATACTGACCCACCTACCATCTCAGGCTCACACCTCAAATAGTCCTTGGTAACAAATAGTGGCTCCCATGTTTCAAACTTGGTCGATGGTCAATTTCACAATTCCCCGTCCTAAAGCAACACAGGTATAGAAACCACGTTTCAAAAATGGTTAATAGTTATTTCCCACCCATCAAAAATTACCCTTTCACTATTCATGTATTGAATTTTGTGATCATCCTCTCGGTATTTGTTGATCATTTTTTCCCATCATTGTTTTCTCCCCTGAAAGTGACAAGGTCACCCTACCACTCCTTGTTTCTTACATCAAGCATGCCTTATTTAGGATTAGAAGTCCAGAGGGATTTTTTTCTCAATTAGGGTTGAGATACATGAGTTCCCCATGTTATAATACTTATGAACATAATTTAGGATCCCAGGTCCATGAATCATGACCTTGAATTGTGTGAAAGTTGTCTAAAAGGTGTTTTTTCATCATTGGTTGGACTCCTAGGACCCACCTTTTAAGTTTAATAACCTTTATTTAATGTTTCACATATTTCTTTGAGACACACAACCAACAATCCAAGAATTAGAAACTTAAACTATTTTCAATTGGTCCAAACTATAAAGCCTTAAAATAGGAGCCCAAGTCCAATCATGTTGACTTTAAAACTTGTGCAAGTCTCCCCAAGAATATGTTGTGCAGATTCAGTCCTTCTTGGTCCTCAATTGACATCACTTTTTCACTCTTCCTTGATAAACATATATTTTTGTGATGCTCACCCTATGTTCTAGTCAATAAAACCCTAAATTATTTTCAAATTGTATGATAGGTGTTTTTTTGGTATTGGGTGGCATCCTAAGCCCTTATTTCCACATTGTTCTACCTCTACCCTACACACACACATCCCACCTTGAGACACATAACACTATGGTACAAGAATCATGACCTTAAAACTATGTGTGACTCCCCTTTGATTATTTTTCTTAGTATAGGGCCTCATAGGCCTTCCATTTCTATCGGTTGTGAATCCCCCAACATCATAAAATATTTTCTAGGAATAATACTCCATTAGGTCCAATAATTAAGACATTAAACTATTTTTAGAACCATGCTCCATGCTCTTTGACCATAAAATAGGAACTATGCTTTGATAATTATAACCCTAAACTATTTTAAACATCTTGTTCTGACATGTATGACCTTAAACTACCAAAGGAAAAAGACACAAATGTCTTGAAGGATGAAACCCCCTAGGGGAAACCTAATAAGTAGATAAAATTCCCCCATAAAATCACTCATGTTCCAGGGAAAAAATAAATAAATAAAAGGAAAGATGGATAAAGCCACTGAAGACCAACTATGGACATTGGAAAAAAAAAACTGGTTGTGCTTGTTGAACCACTTGGTTTATGAAATATTTAGAGACAAATCCTATGGTCCCTTTTTCCCATGAGATCCTCTAGTGAGTACCCCAATTTTGTTACCATCCTACACCCCTACCACCTCAGATGAGTGGGTGTTATTCTTATCTGACCAAATGTATTCATCACAATATATAAAACAATATGACTCAATGTCCCAATCCTATGACATTCAACTATGTGATACTCATCCTCATCGTATGATGCTAAATTGTGTGTCCATCATCCTCATTAAATGAAATTAAACATCATAGAATATTAGAACCTTGCCTATGAAGACCCTTCCCTATATCAGTTTCAGTCACCTACCACTCCATTCATGTTCTTTGATCACCACTTGACATTCGAGATAATTCTACCCTCAAAAGATGAGTCTAACCTTTTTTCTATACCAATACACCTACCCAATTTCTCAAAGCTGTGGGGGAGTAATTCCTAGAGTGTTAAAATCCATTCAAACATTTCATCACTTTATCTCCACACTTCAAATGTCCCATTATTTGGACCTCAATCATCCTCCATGCCCGAACGATCCCCCCTTATCAACAAGGACATATGCCAAATTACCTCACCTACTATATTGGAAACATGCTGCAACAGACTTTTGATCAAATTTTGAGATAGGTCATGTGTTTCAAACATGGTCAGTGGATGACCCTCATTTTTTTGTCCCCATTATCTTACAAATGATAATGGATTATGTGTTTTTAACATGGTCAGCAGTTATAATCTATCTTCATGCCACTCCCTTTGTGTTATAGATCTTGGATATCTAGATTCACAATCTTCCTTCCCTGTTGTTTAGGTCGAATTCAATTATCCTAGAATTACCTCATTTGTGTAATAACATGAATTGGAAAAACAAGTCTTATCATTAGAGAATATCATCCTAAATCCATATCATTTATGGCCAGGAAACCCCCGATGGTCAGTAAACAAATATAGACCCCAAGTGTTTGACCATTTCTTGACACTATCAAATGAATGATAAATCACGTGGTTATCCATTATTTACCACACCTATCACGACTCATGTAAGATTAGGGATTAAACAATGGTTCTTCCAATAGTGTGATAGATGTGAAGCAATAGAAACATGTCCATTAATACAAGTATTTAATACAAGTGAACTTTAACCGTTTGTGTCAGTTATCCAAATAATTAATCCTATAATTTTTCTTAGAAACAATTCCCCCAATGGCATCGCCATGATGATCAAGAGCTCCATCCTAACTAGCCACTATCACATGGCTTCTATGACCTATTACATCCTCATAAGCTCTTCCAACTCCTCTTCAGTCATGGGGAGAAGTACGTAATACCTAATTTTCACCGAACCCTGATCATCCAAGAACTTCGATATTTGAGATACCAACTCCTCTTTTCAAGTCTCAACCACCACTATCTAAGGAAACAACTGACTGATGATATCCTCTTAGGAATTTATGACAACTATGTGCTCATTTACTTGATCTTATAGGCATTAAAGCTCTTAATCGTCCTCCTGGAGCTTCCTAGTGCCATCACATTTTTTATTTATGCTAGGTGACATAAAATTTTGTACTTTATATATGAACCCATTTAACAAGGTTATAATGGACTAGCACATGGAGATCATAAGGGTCCAGCCCACTAATTCCCAGGTTTCATAGCCAGTTATGGAGGGACCCCATATGTCTCACCAGATATATCTTTGATGTGTGGGTAATGAAGTACCACATGCTTCTCCCGGAACATCAGCAAAGGATGTGATTATCTTCAGTGACATCAAACCTAGAATCTTTCAATTCCTTGGGTGGTGCAGAATCTAACATTGTTAAGGTCATAAAAACTACAGAGGCATGGTCTTACTCCTAGATATTCTCACAAGGGTTAAGCACTAGTTTTAGAGGGGGTGACTTCATTTGACCCTTCATTAGTGATACTGTCTCCACAAGTCTTGATCTCCAACTCCCTAGAATTATCACCTGTATCCATGATAGGCTACCCTCCCATGATTAGGGCTGTTTAATCATGGATGAATAGAACCCAAAGAGTTTTCATTGTCATTAGAGCAGCCCTAGGTTCCCCAACCATAGCTGTTTGTTGGGAATTATCTCTCTCAAGAACTATTTTAAAACTAAAGTATGCCAGTTAGATTGAACAGTAATGGATGATAAAAAAATGTGGGTCAAGTATGTGAATGAGACTTACAGAAAGATATAATTTGGGAAAAGTCTATTCCTGGGGTTTTGACTGGGAATTACACCATAAGAGACCCCTCAACACTAGTTGGTACTTCGATGGTTGACATCAAATCCCTCAATGATGATTGGGTGGAAGAAGCATGAAAAATAAACATGTTGATGCAATAAATTAAATATCTCCATTAAATTTTGAAAATAGATAGAAGGGTTGATATTTTATCTTACCTTGAGGTATGAGGTTCTCGATGATGACTCACCTTGAATGAACTACATTTCCAGTTGTATACGCCTCTATCAAGATGATAGGAAAAGGTCCCCCATAGATGACTGGAAGGATCGACAGCTCCATGAACACCACTTCATCCTCCACATTGAGACATATAGTTATAGAATACTCTGGTATAGATTATGAAATTTGACCACCAATATCTGTTTGGGAACCCTCATCCCCTCTGATAGGGACCCCATGGTTACCCTCAGCTAGCTCCAACATAAGGAAAATCATAGTTATATTCTATAAAAATGGGGGGAAGTCCAAAAGAGATAGATGAGTTAATAAACTGATCTTTTCTTAGTAAATAGAAGACCATTCAAGTAATCATCTATAGGGGTGACCCCACTTCTCTTCTAGGGACTTTACTGGTCATCTTACAATCCCAAAGATTCATTGTCACTAGTTCCCTTTTTATTTCAACTAAGGGTTGAAACCTCCTATGTCGATTCTTTAGTAAATATTTTCTCCTCAGGATTAGGCTTTCCCCTGAACATCATGTGCACTCGACCAGAGGGAAGATCGGATTCCCCACAATGGAATGAAAAGGTGTCCATAGCTTCTAGGAACGCAAAAATCTTGTGGATGTGTAACCCGGTATTGATCCAGTAAACCCAAAATTCTTGAATTTTGATTTCATCCTAGGTCAGAATACACCATAATTTCTATTCCATTAGGGTCATCTACAACATTTTCTTTTCCATCTAGTGCATGGGGAAGGAAAAATTAGTGTTTGGGTATAACGAATACCATATCTCGTTCCCTGGGAACTCCCTGGCTTTACTCATAGCATCCTAAGAGACCTATGCAAGCTCCCATAACTACTTCTGAGGGAGGCCCACCCCTCTAAGAGGTTTGGGACCAACATTAACTTGATATTACCTCATTATAATATCAGTTAGATCCCGTTATTCTTGGATATCCTTTCAAGGAAAAGCATGTTTTCCACCCTATTACTCTTATGCCATGCTTGATGATGCAGTTTCCCTTATGCCTTGATGTAGGATTGTGCCTAGATATACTGTAACACACCGAGATTTTATGATAAATATTCTTTTTAATTTCTTTGATGTCTTGTGTTTTACGCTACACCAAGATTAGCTTGTGTTATACACAACACCGTATTAGCTTGTAGTATACGGAACACTATTCTTGGCTTGCGTTGCACACAATTTCATGTTCTTTCGAATAAAATTAATTTTACACAACACCAGGTATAGATTTTGATCAATGTTTAATTGAACTATATTTTGATTGTGTTATACACAACACCAAAGGAATCTTTCCCTACATGAAACACTGACTTGGCTTGCATTACACGCAAGAGAGACCTTCCTCGATAGCGTGTGTTGTACGCAATACCGAGTTTCACTAAACAATATGTTATTATAATATTATTATGAACTAGGAATTATGAATAGTATTAACTAAATTTTGAATTTTATAACATTATCATTCATATTACACATTTTCTAGATCATGGTATGAGAAAAAAATAAACTTTTCGGGTAAAAAAAGTATTTCTCAAAAAATGTCATTTTGCCGCCTTTTGACGGCGCACCCATTTTAAATATAGTTTTTGACATTTTCATAGGTTCAATGTGACAAAATATAATTCTTCCTTGGGATCAGGATTTAAAAATTTACTTTGGATAAATTTTTTATATTTTTCTGATAAGTTTTTTATTTTGATGAATAGTAAAAATACACTAAATTTTAATTAAAAACAACTTTTTCATCAAGAAAATTTATATGGTTAAATTATAATATTGAATGGTTTTAAAGTATAAATAAAATATATTTTTACCATCTAATATAATTTATGTCATTATCATTAATTTTAAATTGAATTTGTAGGTAAAATCAATTCAATATTTTGCAATACTTTCAACAAAAACTCGTTTTCTTTCGACAATGGGATTAATTTTAATTTAATTTCTACAACTTCTGTGTTTTGAATTTGGAAAAATGTATTCCTTATTTGTAATCAGTGGGACCAAATTATTTTAATAGGCTACTTTTAATTTTTGGGCATTATGAATAGTAACTACGGTAAATTTTATTTACAATAGTTAGAGGAAAATTGGGTAATTAAGGGTAAATATAATATTATAAAATTACCCTAAAACTTTTCATAATATAATTTTATGATTATATTTCGTCCTAAAACATACTTGGGTAGAAATAAAATATATTGGAACCCACTTGGATGTGATTAAGTCATTTAATTTATTTTATTTAAAAGAAAGTGAAATATGTCTCACTCAATATTTAATAATTAAATATTTTTAATATAAAGTTATACAGAATATAAATTCGATTATAATTACTCATTTGAAAGCTAAAATGTTTTTATTTTTAATGGTAATTAATTTTTAATTTTTAGGAAATATTTAATTACCTTAATAGCTTATACATTAATGATGCAAAAATTATTTACTCAGTGAAAAATCAATAATATAGTTATTATTAATGTAATAATACCCATCAAAAGGCCCAAAAACTTTCCCAAATCCTATTGGTCCAGTATATATATACCTTAATCCTCCAAGGTTCTACATTAGGACCTTTTGGAGTCGTATAAAAGAGATTATGACATTTATATTAATTTATTTTTAATAATGTCAAAGTTGTCGCCTTCATAACTTAATAAATTAAAAAAATTTAAATGTTGTGATTTTAAGATGATAGATTATATTAAAAGTATTATTATGAAATTTAATAGATTTATATTCATTACAGGAGTTTATTTTCATTTTTTCTTCCACAAATAAGTATATTAAATAATTATACAAAAAATGTTGTAGTAATTATTTTATTAAGAGAAATATCAAATAAATGGATATAAAAATATTGAAATAAATATTATATGAACTATTTAATGTGATACACTAATTTTATAAGTGAATATGACATTTTAGTAATCTATTAAATATTTTGGATCGAATATATCTTCTCTTTGGAATTTATTTAAATTCAAATAATTGAATAGTGTCAAAATTGACACTATTGATATTTTATAAAAATAACATATTATTAAATTGTTTAAAAATCACAAAATATTTAAAAATTAAAAATTGAATATTATATGCTCTAAAATTTAATAATTTATCTAACTATGGAAAATTCAAAACACATAAGTAAGTATTTATAACAATTTAAAAATTAGATTTTTATTACCACAAATAAATTTAAATAGATTAAATTAGGACAAATCAAATTGACAAGGTTTAAAATAAATTCAAAACATGTCTAAATTTTATTATATGATGAGATAAAAAACCTATCTCATATAATGTTATAATGTGAGTAATTTTTATGTTTCTATGTGGGGTTTTAGTTTCTTATAAATTAATATTTTAGAGGTTTCCAAAAGTGTCCATCTCCTCCCTTATAAAAGGGCACATCCTCCCTCTTCCCTTGACACCATTTTGAGCCTTAAAGATCAGAAAAACCCTTAAAATTAATCTTTTAAACCTCTATATTTATATCATAGAGGTTTTTTTCTTATCAAAAGACCAACTCTAGTGCCCTAAGAGGAAGTTTAAAAGAGGCATGTCGAGGAAGAGGTAATCTCTTCTACCGATTCTTTCAAGTTTCTTTCTTCTTCTACTTTCTCTTATTTAGTTGTTTCATTATAAAGTAATAACATAAGTATTGATTATATACTGATATTTTATTATAAATATGAAACAACCCAATTCCACCTTCTATCTATCCTATGGAAAACGAAATCACCGTGCGTGCGTACGTACAGAATACCGTCTCCACACCGTGGTGTAATCTGTTTTTCCACCACCACCTTACTTAGATGGGTATAAGGTTGTGGGTTTATAGGTTTAGAAAATAACTATATATTATTATTATAACATGACACTAATTCTGATTTATTCTATCATCCACTCCAATTCCATTCAGTAATTATGGGAACAATATCATCGCTCGTGCGTACGTACGGAGTACCGTCTCCATGACACAATGACATTAATTCTCCATGTTAACCATTAAAGAATGATTATAAAGTATATATAATGAATAATAATGAGATATATGACATAGTAATGATACTATATTTATGTATATGCCATCTATTTACTTCCATTCAAGTCAATAAGGAAAGGAAAACAACGTTCATGCGTACGTACGGCCTACCGTCTCCATGAACGGTGTATTTCATTTCATATATCTATCTATTATATATATATATATATATATACTGAATATATATGATATATAAATCATGTTTTAAATTATGCAAGTAATTAAATCAGGATATAAGTAATAATAATATCAAGAACAAAAATTCCAAACACGTACGATAAATGAAAAGATTTTACCAAAAACACTACTTTAACATGGAATTGACAAAAGAATGGGTAATATAAAGTCGTAAGTGAATCATATATGGTATCATAAATATTATTATAGTTCTTTAACAAGTTAATTATATGTTTAAACCCACTATACAGGAGTTTCAGACACATACAGAAGAAATTGGACATAAGGTAAGTGATAATTATTCCAATCTCATTCTTATCTAAGATTGTTTATTCGTAAGTATTTACTGGGGTTATTTTTATCATCCATGTCCATATTTTCTAAAAATGTTTTCATGTATGTTTAAAGTCCTTTTTACTCAGTTTTGACTTTTACCATAGGTTATGGAAGGAATATTTCTTTTGTTTACCATACAAGGAACTTTCTGCCTTTTCCGAAAAATGTACGTGGAGAATGTTTTTTTAACTTGTACGACATAAACATATTTTTATGGTTTCATAGCGTCTTATTTTCATGAAGATTCCTCTATAATATTTCAGGATTATTTTCAATAAAATCCATTTATTTTAAAATTTCATGGCATTTTGTGAAAAGAAAATTATTTTGAATAAGAAATGATATTTTCCTCCAGAATTCATTTCAAGTGTTTTATCGAAACTATTTTCCATCTATGATGACATTATTTATATGTTTATGTTTGAAGTATAATGTCTCTATTATTTACATGGTTTGATTTTTATTATGATGAAATGATATCCATTTGTTTTGTATGGATTATATTATGATGGAATGACGTTTATGAAACCTATTTTATTATTTGGGTTATGATGAATGATTTATGATTATTTTGTGGAACACGTAAGAATGATTTCAATATGAGATGGGTTGGACCTATATCTCCCTCAAATTAATTGGGTAAAGATTTATATCTCATGAGATAAACATGGCTGGAATGGTAAGTAAAATCTAGTTCAGCAATACTGGGAAATAAGAACAAGTAAACCTAGTTCAGTAATGGACTTTGTCCTCTATGATGGTCTTGGAAACAATGCCTAGGATACTATGGAAATCATATCATGTTATTTATGGTTTTCCACAATTCCATGTTTTATTACCATGATATTTTATCATGATTAATTTTCCTTTATAATCTACGCCTTATGTACTACCATGATTCATGTCATTGCTCAAGATTTTGATGTTTTATGTTCATATTTTTACGTTCAAATGTTTATGGATTTTTTATATGTTCTCAATGTTAAACCTTACTCTGCATTTGAGCTCACCCTTTTTATGTTTTATTTTTCCTAGTATATAAAGAAATTTTTTAGGTAAGAAAACAAAAAGGGATGATCTTTATGGGATATTTTGAAGATATTTCAACATGATTAGAAGTTCATGTTCCAAGTTTCCAAAGACACTAAACTAATATGGTCATTGGGTGTCTATTTGTGTCATGTATTATGTTTTCCACAAAATTAATGTAATTTCTATGTACGTTAAGCTTTGGGTCTCTATAGTTGGTATCATAGCGAAGGTTTAGTTAACCTTTGGAAATTAGGATATGAAAACTTAGTGAGTTCCATAGATATATTTCTAAGGTATGTCTAGGGATGTCCCTAAGTTTAAGTATAAGTATAGGCTATAGACCTAGAATTACATTAAAGATCATAGAATTAATCCGAATGTGTTAGATATAGAAGGTACTCCCCCTTTATTTTGTTGTTTTCCTAGAATGTTTTTTGCCTCTCACACTATTCTTTTTGGGTTTTAGAAAATGACTGGAAAGAGGAATATTCATGTTAATGGAGAATATGATGGACAATGGAATTATATTCTTCCTAAGAATCCAAATGAAATTGGATTTGGAAGGAGAAACATCTTTATTATTCATAATCCTAAATCTCATAATATAATCAATAATATCAACTTTGGTAAGTTTCCTGAATCGACTAATAAGAGAAAGATGGAGTTTCATGATGATCATAGAGGAAAGAAAGTTCAATTTCTCTCATGTAAATCATGTGGGAAAAGGCATCAAGGATAATGTTTCAAAGGAACTAGAAGATTCTTTGGGTGTGGAAAAGAAGGACACAAAGACAGTAATTACAAAGGAAAAGGATCAGTTAACACAATGGACAAGGATATTGGTATTACTAAAACATCAACCAAGGTTAAATGTTTTAAATGTGGAATGTACAGGCATTATGAAAACCAATTCCCTAAGGGAAAATCTCATGAACAGAATCAACATGGTCGTATGAGTTGTATTTATGTTGATGATGATGAAGAGACTACAAATGATATATGAGATGAAAGAAGATTTGAGGAATAAAATGAAGAATCTCATTCAATGGTTTAAGAATCTAGTAATATGATTTCATTTTTATAAAGAATAATGTATGTTACTATGGAATAAATAAAAATCTAAGGATTTTTACACTATTGTTTTTCATTGAGTATAAGAAATTATATGTTTAATGATACCAGTAACCAAGAAAAGTGATTGAAATATTTTTGGAAAGTTGATGATATGCGCATAATGAAGGGATAAGGAGAAAATAATATGTTTGATAGTATTAATGACCTCATGACTGATATAAGGATGAAGTGACATCATGGATTGAGTGTACAGAAATTTTGGTATTTTGGTAAGTGGAAAGAGTTAAATTTTGACAGCATTCATGTTTTCACTAAGGTTCTATGGTAATTAATGTTCAAGATAATACATTATTAACGTATTCAGATGTTTGGAATGTGACCAAAAAGATATATCTTATGATATATTGGGGATTAATTATGGTATTCACATGCTTGTTATATGGCCATTATGGTAATTGTTTTCTTTGTACTATGAGATTGGACTGAAGTATTTTGGATAAGCCTAATGGTTGAAATGGATAAAGTTGGAAATCAGATAGTATTATTGAAGGTTAGAACTTTTTTCTATATTATTGATGGAATATTATAATAATGTACTTTTAGAAAAAGAAAAACCTATAGGATGGGTGACAACCCGTTGCGTCGGACAAGGTTGCGGGAATCGAACCCACAACCGAAGTGCGACAGGCCTTTATCACCTACCAATGTCCTACAGGAATTCCTTGGTTAATAGAAACTAGTTTTATTTTATTAAGCGGTATGATAGATGAAGTATAAGTACATTTTTGGAACCATATATGATCAATCTCACTATAGATGGACTTATGTATATTTAATAACATCTTCTAACCTTATGTTTGAGACAGATGTAATGACCTATCATTTTATCGCATGATCTGCTAACACTTCACAAATTAAAAATTCAACTTCATTTCTTTAAGAGATGAAGTGGAAATTGTTCAAGGCACAAACAATGACGAGATTGTAACAAAATGAAGTAAGTATTTCATTTAATTCAAAAAATCTTCAACATTAGGGAAATGACCTTGAAAACCAAAAATGATGTCCTAGTGACCTCATATTTTATGAATAAGATGGTACCTTATATCATCCCAAATTTATGGCTTTGTGATTTTTGACATTTTCATAGCCATGTCCTCTATCGCTCTTCATCAAAAGCTGATGGTTATATTTCTCCTCCATATCCATATTTTTTCCTATATTATCCTATTTGGAAACCCAGTGCTAAGTTTGTTTGGGTGACCATTATGTTTCTAACATTCCTTTTTAAAATTATGTTTTACTATTCCTTTTTATGGTGTGGGTTTCTATGGAAGAAACATTCAAGTATAAATTAATTTATAACTCAGACAAATTTCATGGGAGAAATTCATTTTAAGGGGGGTAGAATGTAACACCCCGAGATTTTTTGAGAAATATTATTTTTAATTTCATTTATGTCTTGTTATGTACGCTACACCAAGATTATCTTGCATTATACACAACACTGTATTAGATTGTAGTATATGAAACACTATTCTTGGATTGCGTTGCACACAATTTCATGTTCTTTCAAATAAAATTCATTTTACACAACACCACGTATATATTTTGATCAATGTATAACTGAACTATATTTTGAATATGTTATAAACAACACCAAAGGAAGTTTTCTCTACATGCAACCCTGACTTGGCTTGCATTACACGCAAGAGCGACCTTCCTCGATAGCGTGTGTTGTACGCAATACCGAGTTTCACTAAATGATATATTATTATAATATCATTATGAATTAGCCGTTATTAATAGTATTAACTAAATTTTCAATTTTATAACATTATCATTCATCTTACACATTTTCTAGATCATGGTATGAGAACAAAATAAAATTTTCAGGTAGAATACGTATTTATCAAAAAATGCAGTTTTGCCGCCTTTTGATAGAAAAACCATTTCAAATATAGTATTTGACATGTTTATAAGTTCAATGTGACAAAATATAATTCTTATTTTGAATTATTATATAAAAATTGACTTTGGATAAATTTTGGATATTTTTCTGATAAGTTTTTTATTTTGATAAATAGTAAAAATACGATAAATTTTAATTAAAAACAACTTTTTTCATCAAGAAAATTTATATAGTTAAATTATAATATTTTATGGTTTTAATGTATAAATAAAATATATTTTTACTATTTAATATAATTTATTTCATTATCATTAATTTTACATTGAATTGTAGGTAAAATCAATTCAATCTTTTGCAATGTTTTAAACAAAAAACCCTTTTTCTTTCGACAACAGGATTAATTTTAATTTAATTTCTGCAACTTCTATTATTTTAATTTTTAAAAATGGATTCCATATTTGGAATCTGTGGCTCCAAATTATGTTAATAGGCTACTTTTTATTTTTGGGCATTATGAATAGTAACTACAGTAAATTTTATTTACCATAGTTAAAGGTAAATCGGGTAATAAGGGTAAATATAATATTATAAAATTACCCTAACACTTGTATTAATATAATTTTATGAATATATTTCGTCCTATAACATACTTGGGTCGAAATAGAATCTATTGGATCCCACTTGGATGTGATTAATACCTTTAATTTATTTTATTTAAAAGAAAGTGAAATATGTCTCACTCAAACTTTAATAATTAATGTATTTTTAATATAAGGTTATACATAATATAAATTTTATTATAATTACTCATTTGAAAGATAAAATTTTGTTATTTTTTATGGTAATTTATTTGTAATTTTTAGGAAATATTTAATTACATTAATATCTTATACATTAATGATGCAGAAATTATTTACTTATTGAAAAATCAATAATATAGTTTTTATTAAAGTATTCATAGCCATAAAATGTCCCATAAACTTGACCAAAACCTATTGTTAGACTATATATATACCATAATCATCCAAGGGACAATTTTGGGACAATTTGGAGCCGTATAAAAGATATTATGACATTTATATTTTTTTTAATAATGTTAAAGTTGTCACCTTCATAACATAATAAATATAACAATTTAAATGTTTTCATTTTAAGATGATAAATTCATGTAAAAGTATTATTATGAAAGTTAATTTATTTATCTTCGTCATAGTATTTTATTTTTAATTTTTATGAAACAAATAAATATATTAAATAATTATACAAAAAATGTTGTAGTAATTATTTTATTAACAGAAATATCAAATAAATGGTTTAAACAATATTAAAATAAATATTATAATAACTATTTAATGTTCTCCAATACTTTTATAGATGAATATGACATGTTAAGAATCTAGTAAATAATTTGGATCGAATATATCTTCTCTGTGGATTTTATTTAAATTCAAATAATTGAATAGTGTCAAAATTGACACTATTGATATTTTATTAAAATAAAATATTGTCAAATTGTTTAAAAATCAAAAATATGTTTAAAAATTAAAAATTGAAAATTATATGGTCTAAAATGTAATAATTTATCTAATTATGGAAAATTCACAACACATGAGTATTTATTTATAACAATTTAAAAATTAGAATTTTATTACCACAGATAAATTTAAATAGATTAAATATGGATAAATCGAATTTATAATGTTTAAAATAAATTCCAAACATGTCTAAATTTTATTTTATGATGATAATACAACCCTATCTCATCTAATATTATAATGTGAGTAATTTTTGATGTTTTTAATTGGGGTTTGAGTTTATTATAAATTAATATTTTAGAGGTTTCCAAAAGTGCCCCTCTCCTCCCTTATAAAAGGGAACCTCCTCCATCTTATCTTAACACCATTTTGAGACTTCAATCTAATACAAACCCTACCAATTCCTCTTATAAACATTTCTAGTTATATCATAGAGGTTATGTTCTTCTCAAAAGACCATCTCTAGTGCTCTAAGAGGAAGTTTGAAAGAGGCACATCGAGGAAGAGGGAATCTCTTCTACCGATTCTTTCAAGTTTCTTTTTTTTCTTATACTTACTCTTATTTAGTTATTTAATTATAAAGTAATAACATAAGTATTAATTATATATTAATATTTTATTATAAATATGAAACAAACCAATTTCACCTTCTATCCATCCTACGGAAAATGAAATCACCATGTGTTCGTACGTACGGAATATCGTCTCCACACCGTGGTGTAATCGGTTTTTCCACCACCACCTTACTTGGATGGGTATAAGGGTGTGGGTATAAGGGTGTAAATAATAACAATATATTATTATTATAAAATGATACTAACTCGGAGATATTCGATCATCCACTCCAATTCCATTAAATAATGATGGGAATAATATCATCGCTCGTGCCTACATACGGATTACCGTCTCCACGACACGATGCCATTCATTCTCCTTGTTAACCATTAAAGAGTGATTATAAAGTATATATAATGAATAATAATGAGATATATGACATAATAATGATACTGTATTTATGTATATGTCATCTACTTACTTCCATTCAAGTCAATAAGGAAAGGAGAACAACGTTCATGCGTACTTACGGCCTACCGTCTCTATAAATGGTGTATTTCATTTCATCTATATATCAATTATATATATATATATATACTGAATATATATGATATATAAATCATTTTTTACATTCTTGAAGTAATTAATTCATGATATAAGTAATAATAATATCAAAAACTAAAATTCCAAACACGTAAGATAAATGAAACGATTTTACCCAAAATGCTGCTTTGACATTGAATTGATAAAATAATGAGTAATATAAAGTTTTAAATGAATCATATATGATATCATAAATATTATAATAGTCTTGTAACAAGTTAATAATATGTTTAAACCCACTATACAAGTGTTTCAGATACATACGGAAAAAATTAGACATAAGGTAAGGGATAATTATTCAGATCTCATTCTTATCTGAGATTTCTTATTCGTAAGTATTTACTAGGTTTATTGATATCATCCATGTCCATGTTTTCTAAAAATGTTTTCATGTATGTTTAAAGTTATTTTTACCCATTTTTTACTTTTACCACATGTTATGGAAGGAATCTTTCTTTGGTTTAACATATGAGGAACTTTTTGACTTTTCTGACAAAAGTACGAGGAGAATGTTTTTTGAAATTATATGACATGAACGGTTTTTTACGGTTTCATAGTGCATTATTTTCATTAATATTCCTCTATAATATTTCATGATTATTTCAAATAAAATCCATTTATTTTAAAATTTCATGGCATTTTCTGAAATGAAAATGATTTTGAAGAAGAAAGGATATTTTCCTCAAGAATTCATTTCAAGTGTTTTATCAAAACTATTTTCCTTGTAAGTTGACATTATTTAGTATATTTATGTTTCAAGTATAATTTCCCTATTATTTACATGGTTTGATTTTTATTATGATGAAATGATATCCATTTACTTTGTATGGATTATATTATGATGGAATGATGTTTATGAAACCCATTTTATTCTTTGGGTTATGATGAATGATTTATGATTTTTTTGTGGAACATGTAAGAATGATTTCAATATGAGATGGTTGGGACCTATATCTCACTCCAATTAATTGGGTAAAAATTTATATCTAATGAGATAAACATGGCTGGAATGGAAAGTAAAATCCGGTTCAGTAATACAAGGATGGAACGACAAGTAAACCTGGTTCAGTAATGGACTTTGTCTACTATGATGGTCTTGGAAACAATGCCTTGGATACTATGAAAATCATATCATGTGATTTATAGTTTTCCAAAATTCCATGTTTTATTACCATGATATTTTATCATGATTAATGTTCCTTTATGATCTATGCCTTATGTATTTCCAAGATTCATGTCATTTCTCCAGATTTTGATGATTTATGTTCAAGTTTTTACGTTCAAATGTTTATGGATTGTTTATATATTCTCAATGTTTACCCTTACTGAGCATTTGAGATCACCCTTTTTATGTTTTCTTTTCCCCAGGATATAAAGAAAGGTTTTAGGTAAGAAAAAAAGGGAATATCTTTATGGGAGATGTTGAAGATCTTTCAACATGATTAGAATCATATGTTATAAGTTTCCAAAGACACTAAACTAATATGTTCATTGGGAATCTGTTTGTGTCATGTATTATGTTTTCCAAAAAAGTAACGTAATGTCTATGTACGTTAAGCTTTGGGTCTCTTCATATACTACTATCCAAATACTGGAATAAACATGATAATGTCTTGTGTTGATATTAGTGGGTGAAATAATGTTTATTCACACATTCCTTTGACTGTGAACATCCATCACAACTGACAAAGGATACATGGATGCCTTTCCTCATGGATCACCATGTAAACTCTCTTCATCAGATGATGGATTTATCCAAATTTCTGAATGAATCAACATGGATTATATAGCTCACAATAAGTGTTTCCATCAATCATGGCCATGAGTACTCTACCTTGGATGGTCTCCAGATATTCTAGTAGCTACAATGTTCACTCTTGTTTTTCTACCATCAAACCAGATGGAGTTGATAATGGATGAAAGTTGAAGTTCACATCATTGTCAATGCCGACCATGACCCCAACTTTGTTATGCTACCCCGGTCGAACCAAGATTAATTTGAGTGGTAAGGACCAGAGGAATGCATTTAGAGTAGTTATTTTGTTTTGGAATTCATAGCCTAAAAAGTGTTTTGTGATCCAATCATGAAATAATTGTAATTGTCCATACATCTACATCAGTATGATCCATCTCCCCACTTGACCTGAACAACTACAGAGTTAGGACAACACTAGTAAAACCATGTTTACCTAGTTTTCAGACTCCAGGATCTCTTCAGTCACAAGCATTCCTAAACATATACCCATGCTTATCCCTCAAAGAAAGTATCCAACCACAGAATAAGGTGGCCAGAAATGTAGTCTAGTAGACCATTGGCTTCCATATTTCTTTTATGATGTAGCCCCACTACTCATAACACCTTTCCTACTAGATCAGCAAGTAGGACCACAACTCCATCCTTTTCTGCACCACCAAACACATATTTGGAATCCCTAGAATATTTATGGTTAGATTTTTCTTTAGGATTATCCCCATACTAGTCTTGAAAATTATGACCCAGTGAAAGGGGGAATGATTCTTTAGAACTTTTTTTAACGAATCTAGAAGTATCGGTGCCACAAGGGGGGGGGGGTCCAATGCTTATTTCCCCAATAATTTGGTTCCAAGAGGAAGGTTTCATACTATAATCCTATTTGCGGGATATTTCTAATGTATTTAATGTCTCACATACTAATTATCACCTCCCTTTGATGGAGGTGGAAGGTATTAGTGTCTAGGGACCACTAACTGAGGAGATATGGATGTAGCTCTTATTGGTGATATATATGAAACTACGACATCAAAAATAACTCATATAACAATATGTGATACAACTAAAACCATACTATTGAAAAGTGAACTGTACCCAGTATGCTTAATCCCACTCATCCGTTAATTTTCCCTAACCCACAGATCCTAGTCCTTGTACCGACCCATGTTGTTTTCTTGGATGCTGGGCTAGAAGATGCTCACATTACAAGATTGGAATTCCTAATTTTCTATAATCTATCTAGTGGAAATACATTTCTATCCACTCAACATGTAGATGATATTTTCTTCATGCTCCATAGAATGATAACCCATAGAGGTGATTTTCTAAAGGGAAAGCTCATCATGATTAATGATCCAAAATCACAGTGTTTTCAATTAAATGGTTGAGATTGAAACATCATGCATCAGCCTAAATCTGAATAAAGGTAGAATATTTCTTAGTAGATAACCTCTCTAGGATTCAGTAAACAATCATAGAAGTTTCTGGTTTTTAGAAACTACCCTTCTACCCAAAGGAATTTCCATCCCCCAGTCTCATCTTTTTGGGTAGCAACAAGAACCTCAATCTCAACATGATTACTAAGGTTTATAATTCTTATTGATATGTGGGCTCTAAGGATGAATAGAAAAATTATTGGTTCCAATCATGTAAAGTTTCCATGTCATGTGAATTTGAATATTTTAACAAAAAAAATATCACCGCATAGAAGTTGTTTCATGAAAAGTAGGAGTTTCATGAAAGTCACATCCCGAGGCTCGTGATTTTCCAAAAAGGAGCGTGATTTTTTATGAGATACTAATTATTATGTATGTAAGTTAGAGTATCATAAAAAGGGACCATCACACTATTTATAAGAATCGGGATGCTTACTTATATGAACGACACAACACATATTCACGAACTGATTTGGAAATTGAGTGAATTCACAGAATTTAGACAAATTATTTGTCGTTTTCCTCAGAAACCGATCATCTATTTCATTGTTTGATAAAATTTGGGAGGGGGATTTGGTCGTCAATATGTGTCTTTTACCCTGAATGGATATTTTTGGATGAACCTAATTTTTTACCCTCCTTGAAGGAACATTCTGAGGAAGAGAAGGTTGTGCGCAAGTTTGAACGTTTTCTTAAAAAGAAGTAGTCCCATATGTAAAGAACTTCCTTGAAAAATGTGACTTTGTGTTCCATGGTTATACCCAATTACAACATAAGGGTCAAGCCCCATGTTCACAAGAAGGGATTATTGTTTAAAAGACCTTCATTTGTGTGACCAAATAGTTGCGCATGAAAGGCGTTGTCAAAATCCATATGTTGCATGATCTAGACCGTGGAACCCATGGAATATTCATGAAGAAAGTGAAATTTTCAAGAACACCTCATTTCAAAACCATATCATTTAATTAGAAAGGTGACTTAGAACTATCATGGTTTCATGACCAATTCCTTTTAGAAAATTATTGATAAGTGCACAACCCTGTTCGACACCATAATTAAGTTGTGTGGCATAAACCGACTATTTTGGATATAAATAGAACCACACCCTACACCTTGAGGGAGGATCTATAGAAGAAAAGGTGAAACTGTCACATATTCAAATATCTCTCTTCCATGACATCACACAACACAATAATTTATGGAACCTTAAAGGCAAAGTACTTTCAAAATAGAACTTTTGTGGGCCCAACATGACTTGTCCTTCGGTTGAGGGATCCTCACGCAACACCTCCTAAGGATAGTCAGGAGAATGCAAGAGAATAATCCTTGTGTATCCTTGATCTTAAAAAAATCCATGTCCTTCACACAACCATTCCCTAAGAATTCATCTGTGTGACTTGTTCTAGTTCCCCTGCCTCGTGTAACTCTACTTGCATACAATCCAATAAAGTTGAAGGCAACAAGTTTTTATCCCCCAAACTAATGTCCCTTATGCTTCAAGTACTTCCATTACCCCACCTTTTTGTCCTAATCATAAGAAACATAATGCCTTATTCCCAAAAGAAGTGGTATACTAATTTTAGGCTTCCTGATTTCCACTCCTCCATAGTAGTACCAACACCATTCCCTATCCAGATTCTCATAAGCGGTGGACATATAAGCTGTAGAGGTTGAATATTTGAGAGAGAAAGTTTTCCTATCTTCGTAGGGATTATTTATGATGAATATTCTGACAACCTTTACATGGACCCCTAAAGGTGTAAACCCCGTATTCATATAAGATTCATGATGTAAAACATCATAGATCCATGTCCTATTTGTATGACGTTAAATTGCATGACAATGTCCTTAGCACATGACATAAAATGGAAGCCTTACCATATGAAAGAAACACAATATTCCCCATGTATAATCATAAAGTGATGCCACCTTCCCTACAATCACCCCAAGGGTTGATCCTCCTATATCAAGAATCTCACATGTGTAATCCTCACATCATCCCTCATCAGTGCTCATTCTGTCACAAGAAATTCCTTACCACATGATGTTAAACCTTAGAGATCGGTCCCATCATAAGAACATAAAATTTAGCATCCAACTATGTGGGTTTTGATCCTCGACTCTTAAGCTGGTATGTAAGATTCCTCCCTAATGTTCAATCTCATCATAATCCATTGTGAAATTATCACGCTTGGGGGAACACACTCCATCATCCCAATATGAAATTACCCCCCTTGGGGGACACAATCCATCATACCAATGTGAAATTATCCCCCATTTCGGGACACAATCCATTATCCATTGTGAAATTATCCCCATTAGTGGGACACACTCCATCATCCAAGTGTAAAACATTCCCTCCTAGTGACACACTCCACTATATTTCCCCGTAGGAAAATAAACATGTGACCCAACCTTCCCTACAAGAAATTAAAATTTTGCATGTATCTACAAGATATTAAACTTGTGCCTAGATCCAGAATCATTACCCCATTCAATAAGCATGGGATTCCTAAGGTAAAATGGAACAAAAGTATTATTCAAATGGAATTAATTACCCCACAAGTTAAATGGAATGCCTTGGGTTTCACACATAAGAATACTCACATATTATATTCATTCAAAATAATAAGACTTTATAGGTTCCCACCCTACCCAACATCCATACATTCCCAATGTTCCCTATGATACTACCTCCCCTGACTGAAGGTTACTACCCCGTAGAGACAGAAAAAGAATAATTAACATGTTTCCACCTCAATATGGCATTGAAAATGAGTTTCAGAAACATGAATTTAATCTATGAGGGTGACCTAGACAAGGAAATGATCTCCAGGTATGAATCCATGGAATGAGTAACAAACCTCCCATCATCCCATTGTGACTAGGGATTATACATCACCAATGTAAGTAACGAAATCCACCCACGTTTGGAATGTCGGAATGCAGGGTAATAGAAAGAAGCATGTCACTTCCATGTAGAAGGATGGCACTATTACCTTGAGAAATAATTCAAAAAAAAAATGACAAAATCAGTTAATATAACTCATATAACACCCACATATAGAACTTTAGTCTTGGTCATGTAAATGAGAAGTGTTTATAGAATTTACAATGAGAAGGTTATTTAGACTCAGTTGAGTTAAAACCCCTATATGTGTGTCCCACTTGTTTACAATGTAAAATGACCAATGAAATCTTCTCTAGGAAGGGAGAAAGAGCTACTGAATTACTCGAATTAATTCATACTGACATATGTGGTGAATTTTCAATAGAGGAAAAGGGTGCGTTTTTGTACGTCATTATTATTACTGATGACTATCTTAAGTGTGATGATATATAATTAATGAGTTATAAGTCATATTCCTTTCATAAGTTTAAGTAATACCAATATGAGGTAGAAAACCATCTTGGTAAGAAGATTATGGAACCCTAATCAGAATGAGGTAAAGAGTATCTTAACTGATCATTAATTGATATCTTTAAGGAGTGTAAGATAATATACCAAATCAATCCTCCTTATACACCTTAGTGGAATAGTATTAGTGAAAGGAAGAATTGGTCCTTTATTGACATGTTTAGATCAATTATAATTCACAAAACTATTTCATTATCCTTTTAGGGATACTCGTTGCAGACAAAAACATATACCCTTAACCAAGTACCAACTAAAGCGACCGATAGGATTCCATATGAGTTTTGGTGTGGAAAGAAAGTAAATATGTTAAAAATATGTTTATTGAGATGAAATCATTTTTTCAATACTATATTTAGTTAAATATTAGAATCCAGAATCATGAAGTGAATATCTATAGTTTATCCTAATGAAACTAAAAGATATTAACTATATAAACCTTATGATAGAGAAGTGATTATGGAAAGAAATTAAAAATTTTGATCAAGGGAACACGTTTCCGATGGAAATAGTGGGAGAAATATTGACCTTGATGATGTTGATGCTCCAGATGCACATGATTTGGTACAGGAATAATCTTCAGGAGAGATGGAGGAGATGAAGAAGTTACTGATATGAAAGTACTAAATTTTTATTCTCTAGAGGTTAGAGAACTAGAGAATTATGGCTTTCTCACCACTGAGTCAGGTGGAATATTACTCCTTTAGAATAATGAACCTCTAACTTATAAGCAGGAAATAGAGGGAAAGGATGATTCTAAATGGAATATATTTATGAATTATAAGATGGAATTCTTGTACCAAAATTATGTTTGGATTTCTTATACCCTCTAGTTGGTGTAAAACCCACTGGGTGAAAATAAGAATTTAATAAAAAGCTATATGTGGATGGTAAAGTCAATAACTATAAGGTATGACTGGTAGAAAAGGGTTTTATAAAATATCAAGATATGGACTAGGATAAAACCTTCTCACCAGTAGCAATTATAGTATCCATCAGAATATTACTTGCAATAGTAGCCTTCCATAATTATGAGATTTGGAAAGCGAATGAAAAAAATTATTTTCTAAATGAGAAGTTGTTTGAAGAAGTCTGTATGACTCAACCCAAAGGTTTTGTTAAGTCAATGAATGGAAATAAATATTTCAAGCTGCACAAATCCATTTATAGGTTAATGTGGGAATCATGATTGTGGAATGTTCATTTTTATGAGTCTATACAAGATTTTGATTTTCTCAAGAGAAAAATCAATCCATGTGTCTATAATAAGGTTAATGGGAATAAAATCATTTTCCTTGTATTATATGTTTATGACATATTAAATATGGGAAATGAAGTTCAAGTCATATAATCAGTTATGAATTGGTTAAATGAATGATTATTCCTGAAAGACATAGGTGAATAAGCTGATATTCAAGGGACCAAAATCTATAGAGATAGACCGTAAAGTCTTATTGAACTAAGTCAAAGTATATGTATTGATAAGGTACATAAAAGGTACATTATGGAACAATCCAAAAGAGGGTTGTTTCCAATGTCACATGGTATCAGTATCTCCATGAATTTTTTTTCCACAAATATAGGAGGAGATTAAAATAATGAGTATAATACCTTATTCCTTAGAAGATGGATCTATTACGTATTCCATGATATATACTAGGTTTGATGTTTCTTTTTCACTAATCAAGGTGGTATATCTGAAGCTAATCCAAGATAGCTGCAATGGACAACTATAAAAATTAACTTAAAGTACTTGAGGCATAAAAATGATATGTTCATAGTGTATGGAGAAGATTAAGAACTAACAGTAATAGGATACATTGATTCTATTTTATAAATAGATCATGATTATATGAAATCGTAGTTAGACTATGTATATTTCTTGAATAGTGGTGCAGTATTCTAGGGAATCTCAAAGAAACTTGTGGTCACTAACTCTACCAAAAAATATGAATATATAGAAGCTTTTGATATTTATAAGGATAAGATCTAGATACACAGATTTGTCTCAAATAGTGGTGTTATTCCTAGTAGTGCAGACCATATTCCAATATATTTCGATAATATTATGGCAGTGGTGCTTTACAAGGATCCCACCTCACACTAGAGAACAAATAAAAAACTTTTGAAGTTTCATCTCTTGAGGAATTTTAACCAGAGGTAAAGTTAGTGTTATCAGATTATCCATAGAGGATCACGTGGCATACCCCCTAACTAAATCCACATCTTTAAGATATTCAAGGATTCTTAAATGTCTGCACCATGAATGTCAAACTTTAACAAGATTCTTCAATGGAATCACTTAAGAACCAAAAGGTGAGACTAAATCTCCCCCATCAACATAAATTATTTATTGTATTAATAAGAAAAGAAATAACAATTTAGAACATCATACAATGGGGGGATAAGGGGGGTGAATTAGTGTATCCCAAGAGTGTCCCTTTTTAAATAGTTTTCCTCTTCAGTAGGGATGGATCTGTAGCAATGAGAAAAATGGATGCTTATACCTTGAACCACCATGTATGCAAGGTAGTTGTCCACCTTTTACCCTCACTCCGAATTGCAGATCCTCCATGTGATTAGCTACGAGTCTCTTAAATTTATTTATTATATAGGATATAGACCAAGGGATAAAATATGTAACGTTAAGGGGATTTTGGAGAATGAGGGAATATGTTTCCACGCCATCCAAGATAATACCCTCTTGATTTCAAAGGATGAGCTCAGTGAGAATGGCTATAGCCTCGACCAGAAGTGAATGACCATGACCATAATATGCAATAAAGGATATAATTACTATAACATTAAGGTCATGAATAACTCCCCTACTTTCACATATCCCATGTTTCACAATCTATTAGTCTTGATTTTGATTCTAGAGTTATGTGGATTTCACAGGATCCAATGACCATTAGGGATATTAAGGCTAAGAGAAACTAAAGATCCTACTTTCATGAGTTGTCTGAGAGAAGGTGTATTGACTCAGTTTTTAAAAATTATAGTCAGATCAATTATAAGGGATCTCACATGAATGATCAATGAGCTCCCTAATAAGACAATCTCTTGGAACCATTCAATTTTTATCACTTTACAAATTCACCAAATGCAAGATGAAATTAAAAAAAATTGCCTTCTTTTCCATACTAGAATACCCTATTCCCCAGAACCAATGTTTGAGAAAGGGAGAGTAAAACTAAACAGGATTAAAGAAGCTCATAAATTATCCAAGATGAATACTCACTGAATAATCCCACGCCTTTCAAATGAATAGTTGGTTAGACATATCCTCATGACTCTCCTTACAACATGAACGTATTGAAGAAAAATTAACATTAGTCTTCTTGATGTTCTCATCCATGGATAGTGCGTGGTTTATAATTATCCATATAAGAAAGTTTAATTTCATAGGAAACTCCTTGCACCCTAGTGCCTCACCCCATGTGTCCATGATATTCGGAGAACTAGACACTATATGATAGTCCTTAGAAGAGAAGTTACTCGATGAGGAAGCTGTAAAAATGAATTTGTTGAGTTCATTTTTCAACACAATGTGGTAAAAGAGAGTCTGATGATCCTTTCCTAGAATGGAATCTAAGAAATAAGAGTGAATTATAGCTTGCATGAAGGTAATTTCTAGATTTGGGCATCCATGGAACCCAAGATAGGATCCGAACCAGTTCTGTTTCCAAAACAAAATTTCTCCCCTCCCAACTATCCCTTTAGAGTGATTCTGTAGAAGCTAGTAATTTGAGAAAAATGAGGTCCCTAAGAATGAAAGAATTACTTATAATAGAACCAAGTCCCCTATTCCTTTTTCAGCCACGAATTCCCTCCATAGATACCATTCTTCGATGATTTCCCATGTTAGATTGTAATTCATGCAACGAAACATGTCAGATTAATTCTGAACATTAATATCTCCATACTCTACAAGTCGGGCCAACCTAGATCACAAAGCTCAATGGTGTTTAAAACCACCATGATCACCCCAGATAAAAGATGCCAGAATGATATCTATTTTGGTGATGACATGTTTGGGTACATTTAATGTTGAAATTACGTGAACTGAAATGGTTGAGAAGAAAGTATGGGCAAGTGTAATTATTCCACTGAAGAAAATATAACTATTTTTCCAGTTTATAACTCAAATCTCAATTCTTCATGTGATACTATTGAAGTGAAAGATGAAATGCTTGATAGGGGATATCATAACACCCAGGTAATCCATAGAAAAACTATATCGGTGCATGCCATGTTATTTCCCAAATACTTTTCCCCCTCTGTCATGTCACATTGTTTATATATAAAGGTTAATCTTCTCTTTATTAATAATTTTCCTTCTCTATTTTTAATAGTATTCAAGAACCCCATTGATTTCAAGAATTTATATCTTATTATTATTAAAAAGATGATAGTATCATATGAAAATATGATATGGGAGAAACTATAACAGTGCTTCCTAAAGTGATAAGGTGTATTATTACCTTTTAAAATACTATTTTTAATGATGTGGATGTAAAAATATTAAGTGGGAATAAAAATGTTGGGAGATATTAGGACACCCTGACACCACCCCCTTTTTGTTTTGAAGAATCCATGAAATTTCCCAATAAAAGATATTGATATCGAGGAAGAGTTGAAACATATGAAGATTAAGTTAATATCCCAATAGGAGAAACCTGAACAATCGATTACATTGATAATAAATCTATACTATATACTTTAAAATTTCTTGTTCATAACTAACATGATATCCATGTTATATCCACAAAACATTAATGTTGATATCACCAATCACTTCCACAGTTGATGTTATTTCCGCTAAATCGATATTTCTTTCACAAACCAATTTTTTTATTCTGAGATCCAAAGGGGAAGGAAAATATACATTATTCTATTGAGAACACATTCTAACACATTTTAAGGACAGTTTCAGAAACTAACAGGGTGGTAGTGGATGAGGGAAGAGGTGTCTTTAATTTTGGGGAGGAGAACTAATGTAGCAGACCATGAAAAACGAGGAAGATAACCTCCCCAAAATAAGTCCAGAACTACTCCAACCAAATCATCTCTATCTAGTTCCCAAGATTCCCTGTTGATGGAACTTGAGAAGCGATTGGGACTAGGGGAACTCCTCGGGTTTAAGCATTGCATAGCCTCAAGAATGTATTTCTCAGTCAGATCAGATATTCAGAACTCATTATCACTAGAAGAAACCAAACTTGGGACCAAATAAAAAATATCCCCAAAATCCCTAAGATAACCTAAAGGCATTCAAAGGTTGGTATCATCTATGAGATCTTTGAAATAAAACTCTTCCATGTTGCCAATTAAATTAAGATCATAAATGTATGAACCATCCTCACAAAGAATGTTTTCTATAACAATTATTATTTTCTATTTGATAAAATCATGTAAGTAAGAAGTGTTATGATATCTTTAATGAAGTCATTAAATCCTCAATTGATCAAATTCCAACCATTATTTATTTGTAATTATATCCTCTAGAGAGTCATTCTTGATAAAAATATATCTGTAGAGAACATCATCCCAAGCCACATCCAAGTGAGATTCTATGAGGGTAATATCCTACTTAAACTCATCCATGTCCTGAGTGGGAGAGGGTTGCCTACTAGACCATACCAGAAGGTATTCTTTGAGTTGAAGTAACTTATTATTAATCTTAATCCATGAATTTACTTCCATAGGTTTGTTCCATGAGAAACTCACAACTTGATGGTAATCCAGATCGTTAAACCATGATTGAGAATAAGAGGAATGATTTCTAGTCTCTTGAATATTGGATAAGAAAACTAGAAAAGGGGAGTGATCTAAGACCTTGAGAACCAGGTGGGTGGCCTTAATATATGGATATGAGGAGATAGAATAAACATGGGATAAACACCTTTCAAAGAGGGACCAGTAGTGGTATTCTCTATTTTGGTTATTGTACCAAGTGAAGTAGTTCCCAAAAAATAAAAGCTCTAATAAATGAATGTGATACATGAAATGTACAAATTCTTCATTTCCTTTCTAGGGAAACACTCCTCTCCAATTATTTTCACCCCAAAAACCACAGTGTTGAAGTCTCTACCCACAAGCCCAACCGACTCTCCTGGATCAAAGGATACAATATATTCCCATAATTATTCCCTATTTTGTGCATTATAACTACCATATACAAATTAAATAAAGAGGGAGAGTGTACCAAAAGTTTCTTTAGTGGTTAAAAACCGATACGATTCACCAATCAGTCCCACTGAGATACAAGAGCTATATAAGACACAAATTTTATTTTTTTGAGGACTAGAATGCAAGAAATTACTCACTTATATCCACTGAGAAAAATATAAAATTTTAGAATAATGATTATTTGTTTCAATCACAAAAACCAGAGAAGACATGAATTTTTGAAGTTCGGTAGCTAGAAATTCAATTTAACTCAGGAACCAATGCCATAAGAATTCCAAATTATGAAAGGAGCCATTGAGAAATGTGGTTTCTAGATTTCCCCCTAGTCTTCTTAGAACCATTCGACTGATGAGAATAATGGGAGCATTGTCAAATCATTTTAGAGTAGGATATTACGAAAAACATGAAAGAGAGAAATGAGGAACCCAATGAAGGAGAAGAATGAGGATCATGGAAACAGAGGGTGTCCCCCTTTGGATCATTGGATAACATAAGAGGGGGAGATATAAAATAACACCACTAGAAAGTGATCGATAAAACCTACCTATTGGATGAATATGGAAAGTCTTTGAACGAGTGAATTCTAGTTGCAATGGAAACATATAAAGGGAGTATAAGAAGACTAGCTGATTGGAAGAAAAGGAAGATTCACCATTGAGGATCGAGAATGCATCAAATAACTAATTGGAGGGGCCCAGATCATGCTGAGAGTTGGCACAAACTGAAGATCCAACAAATCCCTTACCATGGTATAACCAAGAAGAAAGTGAAGTCCCCAAAAAAGGATCAACAATGATGCTTGGAGAAGATGTTTGAGGCTTATATGGAACTATGTCTATGCAATAAGAGACTTATGGAGGAATGAGACTGAGAGATGAATGATGAGCATCAGGACCTACTGGACCAAAAAGGGGAGACCACGATCTCACTTTCCCAGTACCAAGATTTGTTGGGAGATATGAATCAAGTATTTCACCCATGATCTGACCATGCATGAGAGAAACTGAATCACCTTGATTCCAACGCCTTATAATTGGTGTGGAATAGCCACTGAGCTAATAGAAGGATCAGATCATGGGAGGGGAAAGAAAAATAATATCTTGGATCCAAATGAAATAATCCTGCATGCAGAGGTGAATGAGATCCAAGAGATACTTTAAAATATCTTTTTCAACAGAGATATGATCAACTGAGGCTTCTATAGGATGGAGAGCATGATCATCCATGCAAAAAAAAAACTGCAATGTAATTGAAAATGGCTCTCAAGAGGGACTAATTATGGAATGGGAGAGGAAGTAATGGAAGATTGATCCACACTACTGCACTAGGGGACTCCTTTCCTCGATGAATATCGGTATCCCTGCATGAAATATTGAAGCACCACTGGCCCATAGATATAGGATAATTTCACCAAGATTGAATGAAATATTCCTTCAACTCCATCACCTCAAAAAATCATTTGCAGTTCAGGGACGAGATTTCATATAGAGAAGAGAGACTCCATGAATCCACAAAACTCTATAAGGGAGAAATTTGTAGTTTTCAGTGTTAAACCTTGACACAATGTTCTGATTGAGGAACTCAAAATCTTATTCAAAGGCTAATATAGGAAAATATATAATTGAATGAGAATCATCCAAGGAGGAAGCTTGAATATGGGAATAGAGTTCAGAGAAGCATGGAAAAGGACCCCGTAGAGGGCGGAAAAGCGATTCATTGAATGAAGCAAAGGGATATGATGACCGGATGTTGGGGTAGGTGTTTCTTGGACATGAAGAGGGATTAAATGAAATGGAATCAACTAGAGGGGAAGCTAAAACTTATATAGCTAGAAACATGAGTTCCACCTGGGATGTGTCAGCCGATGAGGTAGTAATAGTTGAAAATGATTGAAAATGAGGCAGCGTGTAGGGTGCATTCTGCAATGTGGCAGAACAATTTTTTCTAACTAAATTCATATATCAATAGAAACATGATTATCATGTTAGATATAGTAGGTTTAGACATGTTACATTTTTTCTCAAGTGAAAGCGGGGGATTTAAATGTGGATTCCTTAGAACCAACTTATGTATGTACATTGATTACCATTACATGTTTACAGTTTGGTATATACATGTGTATTACTAACTAGAATAGTGTTTTCAATTCAACATAAATTGTATTTAGGATAATTTACTAATATTTAATGTCATATCAAAGGGTATTAGTAGTTTCTAGGCCACAAGGAAAACATAGAGATACAATGATAGTAATCTTAAATATACATCATATTGTTTATATACATCATACTTACAGGATGAGGATGATCTACAATAATCAAGTATTGGGGGCTCATAAGCATTGAGACTTCATCTCAAAAATTTCACACTTACTGATCTCTATTAGGTGAGTTCATGAGGATAGACCCGCTAATAGGAACACCACATATTTCATGTGTTATTTGATGTTCCAATCTATGAACATGTGTATTGGTATCTTGACTTGATATCATTATAAATATTTTCCATTTGATCACATAATTTGATAAATAAACACCATGAAATTAAATTCGTTTCAAGGTTTTTTATGTTGGGTTCATCTTTTTTGGTATGAAATTGGTTGGAAATTCAAGATATAATTTTTTTTCTTCCTTATTGAGGAAGAGATATCTCAATCCTAGTTGATCAAGATTGTAGTACCTTCACTAAACCTATTTCCATGATAGTTGAAGGTAATTCTATATATTTAGATTAAAAAATCATAAATCAAGAATGGATGATGACACAAGTTGTGCATCCTGCTTTGTGAGATATCATGATACCAAGATATTATATTGCATAATGTATGTTCATAGAATGGTTTTCGGTTATATGACCATTCATTGTCTCTTTAGGGGCCTTAATGGGTTGTTAGGATTCTCCTCTAGTTTGTGAATATTATTCACTTCTATTAAGATAAGGTTATAAAGGGTCACAAACAATATTTTATTAAAAATCACCAAATAATAAATAAATAAATTATTCTTCAATTAGAGATTAATATGGTTAAATTTAATTATTAAAAGTTTTTATAGGTATTTAAGTAAATAAATGTAAAAAAATTATATGAATGAATGTTATTTTAATATTCACGATTCTTTTAATATTGTAGGAATCACATGTCAAGTTAATGACTCTTTTTTATCACATAATATATTTATTATATATTAGAAGTATTTGATAAAAATATATATGAAATTATGATGTGGTTAGTTCATCAAAACCAGTCATTTACAGCTTATTTAGTTGGATTTGGATATACAGGGTCCAGGAAACCATTTTTGGGTATTTTATCTCCCACTATATAAGCAAAAGAGAATCTATTTTCTAAAAATAATTCATTACAATGCACTGATATTTCCGCTCTCATATTTCCACATCCAGGAGAGAGAAAGATCCCATCCAAGATTTCAGTTTTTAATCTCCTTCATGGATTGAAGGGATAGGATCATAGTGATCATCATGACATTTAAGGAATCATAAAAGCTTCACTCTAGAATCTAAAATTCAATTATCAAAATTCATATGGATTCTTAAAGTGTGTGTGGAAGATCTAAAAGGATAAAATCTTGGATCCTTCATGGAATGCTTTCTAGTGATGACTAATAGTCGAACACACCACCAATTCAAATGAGTTATTCATTATTTTAAATTTGTGCTTAATTAAATTCACATGATAACCTCAAACCTATTTTCGGGATCATATAATCAAATATGATAAAGAATCATCACTCTAGTGATGGAAAAACATTAAATCCCAAAACTAATGGCTTTCTCTGTGGGTCCCGATACAAGCACTTCCCAAGTATGTATGCAGTTTTGTAGGAAATTACAATGTTAAAACATACAAATATTATCAATTTAATCATTAAAAAAATTACTATATATACTAAATGGAAATGTAATTATTACCTTGGATGGATGGATACTAAGTTAATTGAGCAGAGTTTTATAAATTCTAGCAAATGTATTTTAAAAAAGTCCATCAGATGAAGATCTATAAAAACTACCCAAAAAAATTTATCAGATAGAGATAGAAATGTATTCTTGATGAACGTTTATATATCCTAATGGATGAATACTTTAAATAAATTCTCCCAAATATAGTTTTTCTCAATCTATCAAACATAACATACATTAACTGTAGTGGTTGAAATCATGAAGACAATCAAACAAAGAAGTTGTATTGAATTTTGTAAGTTAATATGAAGTACATATGATATCATTGTGACCACATCTTAAAAATATGGAATATAACCATTGGAAGTAAACTTATAAATACAGTTGCATCCAAATAGGATTAATATTTTTACAACTCCATGGATCTAAAGATATTGTGAATCTTTTGGTAACATCATGCTATGACATAGTGCGCCATTGTAATATTTAGATATTTTTTTCATAATGATTTTATTTGTAAGGATAAAATTTTAAATGAATTCTATTTTTTTAATTTTTAATTGTTTTGTTTGACCTTGGTGATTAAGGGAATGTGAGGTTTAAAGAGATAGAGGATAATTTCAATCTATCTGATCGAGGGTTCCTAGGGATAAGGGAAATAGAGAAGTGTTCGATCTTTTTGATTGAGGGTTTTTGTGGTTATAGAAGATAATACTTATGAAAAGTTAATACCATGTATCCCTTTAGTCCATTTATATACTTCCTTAACACTTAATGATATAGTATATATGTCTTCATATAATGTTTTAGTGAGTTTTCTTATGTACTTTATAAATATTTTTTACTTGTCTTACCAAGTTCATTATTTCTCTGTTCATGTTAAGAAATTATATATATTTTATTATAAAATTATTCTTAATCAGAATATAAAGTTTTTGGTATGAAAATTCATATGATAACTTTATTAAAGTGGTTTGTAAAAGTGTAACTTATTTTTAATAAATTGCAATCCACCCCTTCTAATAAACTGTATACTATATTTTTCCTATGTATGCCTCTCCTAGATAAAACCTCTATGTACTAAGTATAACTATGATGAAGGGTTTTATATTTGAGGTCCCATTTAAGAGATATTAGTACTTTCAACAAATTTTTCATCCACATGGTAAAACATAATTCATTCAATAACTCTCTGAACTATGATGACTTCATAATTCCCCAAAATTTTTTCACAATGGTAAACACGATGTCCTGTCATCAATAAGACCATCATAAAATATTTTCAAGGTCATTTAAAGTGGTAAATTTACTATTTTACCCATTTAATGTGTTTAAAACTGAAAAAATAATATATTTAATCAAAACATATCATAAATCAAATACGGAACCTAATAAAGGCCATTTTTACTAAAATTATAATAAATAGGTCTAATGTAATTAAAAAAATCTCAAAAATAAGAAAATTAAAAGTTATTAGTAGTGGTAAAAAATCTAATTCGTTATATTGGAAAAAGAAATTTATAGAAGTATAAATTTTCAAATGATATATATATTATTAACCTTTGGTAATATAGCTTCATATGAATCATACAACCCTAAGTATATCAATAGACGTACGATATTTCATGTTATATAATTTTGTGGGTCTACTAAATTAATAAATCAAAATATATTATCTTATAAGTTTATTGTATTTCAAATATAGGATTCTGTTTTTAGATATATTAATATGTCATCAAAATCAATAATAGTTCAGGATAATCTGTGGGAAGGGACATCAAAAATTCATTCGTTGAGGGGTATGGGGTTATCATTCCATTATCAATTAAAATACAAAAAATACATGAATAAGTGATAAATAATTAATTTTTTATTAAACATTAATAAATTTAAATTAACAACCATTACATCTAGTCTCTTAGGTATCTAATACTCAAATTCTATATAAAACTATTGTGATTCTACTATATTAATGTATTTGTTAATATATCCACTATATTTTACTCTGTAACAACCCAAACAATCCGTGCATCACCCCTTTCACTGATTTATAGAATAAGATTATATTTTTTAAGGATGTGTTTGGTCCTTACATTTGGTTGGGTTTTATTTACCTATGTAATATCTATATTATTTTCATAATAGATATCAATAAATATTTTAGTAACCAAACCTTATTAAATGATTAAATTCTTATTAAAAATAATTTTCTATATAGAGTCTAATATAGTGATGCACTCTTCCCCTATTTTTAAGTATATCGTGGTGGTTTTTATGAAACTCTTCTAACTACTAGCTCCACCGATGAGGAAAAAAACATATTGAGATCCCTGGTATTTATTTAATGTTTGAAAATGAACATAAGGGTTATTACTTAAACATAGTTATTCCTCACCACCAAATTCTATGAATAAATCTGTACTTATTTTTAAATACTTAAGTATATCATTCACCATAATCTAGTGAATCCCACATAGATGGGATTGGTATCTATAGGTCACGATTTAAGCATGTTATTTGTCTATTTTAGTGAAAAAAATAATACATGATATATCTAATTTCTAAATCATAATGAATGTCATTCATATACTTCCTTTCTAACTCATTAGAATAATATTGATCCATAGTTGGAATTACCCCAAAAAACACTAGTACATACTACATCTTGTAGTTATCCTCTCCAAACCTCTTTAAAGTTCTTCTTTAATTGAATATAGGGAATTAAATATCCCTATAAAACACTTAATTGGTATTAGATCCTATATATCAATTTTTGGTTTGAAATACGAATTGATGAAGAAACAAAAAAATGCCCTTTCCATGTACCATGGCCTGGTCAAATCCAAAAGGAGCTATCTATTTCTCCATTATTCTAGACCATATAATTATCATTCAACAAACAGTAATTTCAATTCATATTTTTTTGACCACAATACAATGTTACTGATATGGATGTTTAAAGTGTCGAAAAAAACATGAAAAACACATAATTGTTTAAAAATTCCTCTATGCATAGTGAAGTGATTTAAGTGATTTGTTAGCATTAAAATTGAGGAATTGAGATGATACATGCTAGTATGTTTTACACTTATGAAGCCTTTCCAAAAATAGTATTCTTCCAATAACAGACAGGTAATACAACATTACAAAATTTCTAATCTAAATAAAACAACCCCCAAAATGGTCCCAAGCCATGGAATTTTCAAAGTACCAAAATGGAATTTATTATACCGTTGTGTAATCCATTTTAGATTGAATTTGAAAGAAAATATTTTTTTATTAAAATGATAAAAAACCATCAATTTTGTTTTCCCATGATAAATCCAAATGGGGCTTTAAATTGAATTAATTTTTTTAGTATATTTGATCAAGGTTTAAAATTGATTTACATGGTAAATAGTTTATAAATGTTTATAAATGAAATAAGGAAAAATATAAAATTTTATATCAATTTATGGAAAGTTTATAATTTTAATTGTAAATGTTTTATATTTTTTCATCATTAGAAAATTTATTCAAGCTATTCCAAATGGATTTTGGATGTCAATATGATCAATGGTCTAAATAAAATAAATTTTATGAATTTAATTAATGTAAATTGTTTACATTAATATGAAATGATTATTATTTGATAAAAAAAATTATGAAATAAATATAAAGGAGTTCTTATTAAAACCAAGTGTTTATTCTGGAAATGGGTATGACCTTGTTTGTATAAGGTTCAAACTTTCCAATCGGTTTCTAACGGGTTTATTTCTAGAACCGGAAACATCCAATGATTCTATATCCATTTGGACCTACTTTCCAAAGTTAGGTGCCCATTAGTTGTAAACTGATGAAATTTAATAATTTTCATTGTTCGAAAGGATGGGAGGTCAGACTCATCACACCTTTTTTGGGGGAATTATTTTCTACTTCGGGACTCTCTTATAGATTTGAGTTATGTTCGTGAATCCTTATTAATTTACCAAGCATGAAAATGAGTTCTTCCTTTAGATATTGCAATGAATGATTGATATGTATGATATTTAGATAATCTTTTATATGTTTTTGAGGTTATTTATCGATAGAGAATCATCCATATTTATTAGAGATTCTTAGTCAATGGTATCCTCCAATACCTTATATAGAAATGTCATGATTATTATGATAACCATACTAGTTTCAAATCCACTCATTGGTGCACTTGAATTTTATTGTCATTCAGAAGGAAATAGATTATTTTAGAGTTGGGATCATACCCAAAGATGGGATACCTATGTATCCTTGTTTAGAAAAGGAATCAAAAACCACATACTTCGAGATAGAAGTGTGAGGTTTAGGTATGATTAATGGCTCAAAGTGAGATGTCATAATTAATTTAACACTCTAAGCTCACATGAGTCATGCTCGATGTGAGAAACAAGAGGTATCAGTAAAGCCTGACGATTGTGCCACAAAAGATGCAATCATAAGAAATGATGTGGGGCTTACGTATGTATGACTGCCCAAATAGATAAATATCGAGACTTAATTCAGAGAAGAAGCCTAGAAATAGGGTCTATAAAGGTATATGTGCTTTATAGAGATTTGGATACTCCAACTTGGGGCTTACTCTTGAGTAAGATGCCCAAATTAAGAGGGGAAATGTGATAGGGTTTTATTCTTGAGAAGGAATCCCAAATCAAAAGAAATTATGACTAGGGATTACTCCTAAAAAGAAGGCCCAGGTTACGGAACTTCTCATCTTGAAGAATGAGGTTGAATATAGGAAATCTATAACCTTCATGACATAAATATATGTAAATCACACAGTTTTGAGAGAAAATCCACAGAATTCTTTTTAGATAAGGAATCCAACAAAGGACCCATGCCATAAATGGCTTTGAAGAGGGTTTTGAAGGATAAATCTTGAAGAGGAGAGGTGGATTTGAAGAAACGAGTTGAATAGGCAGGAGGGGTACCCAAAAAGAGGCATGCGCACAAGTCCTATTTGGGCACTGTTGACGCTACTTTGGTCACAGAATCGAATGATTGGAAAAGGAGAATATCTTAGCTCAAAGTGATTCAACCTTTGGATAAATATAAAAAAAATTTACAAAGTAAGGAATAAGAAGAACATTGGGAAAGGTTCGCGCAAGTTCTACAATGGTCACGCAAGTATACTTGCGCACCACAACGGTCACCCAAGTACACTTGCGCGCCGAAGTTGGTCGCGCAAGTCGCTTGCGCGCCCTAGGTTATAACCGCCCGGGGTCTTTTCGAGCCTATAAATACCCACGGTGGGCCCCCCATTTTGGAGAAGAAATTTTCTAGAATTCAGATACAGAGCTCTGAATTCCCAAGTCTCTTCTTCAGGTCTTCCATACACTTATAAGGTAATTATTTACCTAGAATGGATGGTCTAAACAATAGGAGTAAGGTCTAAGTGTTATAATTCACAAACACTTGCGTGCCTAAGTGTTTTACCCTTAAGGGAAATGTACACAATTGCGCGCCATCCTACTTCTTCACCATAACTTGCGCACCATCTTCTGGAAAGCCTCTTGGGATAATTCTAAAGTATTTGATCAAGGATCGCCCAAATATTACTCTAAGGGCTGAAAATCGAACAAGTACCCATGTGCCGCACTGGTATACCTACGCGACCAGGACTTGCGTGCCTACACAGTACCTGCGTGCTTTCCAGGACTTGCGCGCCCCTATCTTTTTAGTTGCCTTTCCTGCCCATTTCACCACTCTTATGCCATTCCACCTCTCCTATTCATGATTTTGTCTTCAAGACACTCTTCAAATCCATTTTTGGCATGATTTCTTCATTTGGCTTCCTTATCTAAAAGGAACTCTGTGGAACATCTCTCAAAACCTAGTGATTTACACATCTTTATGTCACTAAAGATTGAGATTTAATTCATTCAACATAATCCATTAAGATGAGAGAATCCTTAACCTGAGCCTCCTTTTCATCAGTAAGCCCCATGCCAAATCCTCATTACTATAGGCATCTTCCTTAGGAGTAAGCCCCAGGTCCTCTAATCTGGGCATCCTCCTTTGGAGTAAGCCCCAGTCTCAAAATTCCCAAATATGGGAATCCTCCTTAGGAGTAAGCCCCAACCATAATTCTCTTAACCTGGGATTAATTTTCAAGAGTAATCCCCAGTCTCAAATATGGGCCTCCTCCTTAGTGGTAAGCCCCAAGTCCCTTTAATTTTCAAATCCCTTTAACCTGGGCCTCCTTTTCAGGAGTAAGCCCCAGTCATAATTTCCTTTTGATCTGGGATTCCTTCTCAGGAGTAAAACCCAATCATAAGTCCCCTCTTAATTTGGGAATCTTCCATAGGAGTAATCCCCATGATTAGAGTATCCAAATCTCCATGAAGCACATATACCTTTATGGACCCTATTCCTGGATTTCATCCATGAAGTAAATATTAATTCTTATCAATTTGGGCAGTTATACACACATAATCCCCATATCATTGCATCATTCATGGCACAATTGTTTGGTTTCACCAATAGCTCTTGTTTATCACACCGAGCATGACTCGCGTGAGCTTATAGTGTAAAAGTAATCATGACATCTTTCTTTGAGCCATCAATCTTATATAAACATTATGCTCCCTTACTCGAACTACGTGGGTTCTGATTCCATTTCAAAAACAAAGGATACATAGGTAACCCATCAGTGGGTATGATCCCAGCTCTGAAATAATCCATGTCCTTTTGAATGACAATAAACTTCAAGTGCCCCATTGAGTGGCTTTATAACCAGTATGGTCATCATAATGACCAAGAGACTTTTATGTATTTTAAGGATACCATCAAATAAGAATCTCTAACAAATACAGATGATTCTTCATCGAAGAAGCACCTCGAATACATATAAAAGATTCTCTGAATTTCCTACATATCAATCATTGAATGTCAGACTAAAGGAAAGATCATTTTATAATTGGTAATGTAATAAGGATTCATGAACATAACTTAAATCTATAAAGAGAGTCCTGAAGTAGACAATAATTCCCCTCAAAAAGGTGTGATGAGTCCGACCTCTCATCCTCTCGACCAATGAAAATTCTTATGCCTCATCAGTCCACAACTCATGAGCGCCTACCTTTGGAAAGTAGCTCCAAATTGATATGAAATCATTGGATGTTTCCGGTTCTACAAACAAACTCGTTAGAAACCGATTGGAATGTTTGAACCTTCAATCAACAAGGTTATCCCAAATTTTAGAGGAAACAAAAAATGGTGAACCTGACGTGAATCCTTAAACAAGTTAAAATGATGTTTTACTTATTTGTTAGGACCCTATTTAAAACTCAATGAGAGGCCCAACAAAAAAAATAATTGACATTTGTGCTCATCCAAAAGATTTAGTGGCTGAATTTATCTGGATTACGTCTGTTATATCAAACAGGAACTCTTTTCCAAGATCTTCTGCATTTCCGGAATGGCTTCTCTTAAGTTCACATCTGTGAATACCTCTTCTGTGAATACTGTTTCTGCGAATGCCACTGCTGCTACTCCTTCTGGATCATCGTCTGCTCTGAGGACGACATCACCTACTTAGAATCTTCAATGCTGGGTATCAAATGCGCTGGTTAAGAAGTACCATCAACATGGTACCATTCCAACTCTGGAGGCTGCTTGACAAGCCCTCCAAGTGAAAAATTCACCCTGGTCGTCTGGACAGAAACGACCAACGATCAAGAAGCAGTCGGTGCTAACTACCGTCTCCAACCGTTTCGGATCGTTATCCCCGGAACGCAATCTCCATTCACTCCCATATTCTAAGAAGGTGAATGAACAGGTCCCTCAGGGCCTTAATTCAAGGAAGCAAGAGTCCTTCCCGAGGGCTCCCATCAACCATCTCTGCCAGACTCATGCGGCAGTGCACCCTCACCATTATGAGGGTGTCGACTCCAGGCATTCAGCTCAGGTTCCTCGAACCTGAGCAGGCAAGAAGAATCGGCAGAGGTAAAATCTGGTTAACAGTGAGCAGGTTCTCATCTCTGCCATTTCCAGAGAAGTCCACCAACCTAACTTGGTGGCAAGAAATGAGAAGGCACACACACCTGCCCGTTTTAATTCCTCTTTCCAGCAGACTCTTCTGGCAGCATCACGCCAATCCCACCAGGAAATTCCGGAGGAGTACTATAGGCATGAACATATACCTGTTTATACATCATCAGCTAGTTAGCAGGCTTGTCTGACTATATATGATGGAGCTCATCAACCACGTTCGACGATGTGCAATCAGCAGGCACACACACCTGCTAGTATTGATCAATCCTACCAACGGTCTCTCTTGGTAGCACACGGAGAAGTCAGTCAGAAAGCTCCAGAGACAAATAGGAGGAAAACTCAACTCTCTTCCCCCACACTTGAGTACTGTCAGGATTCACTGACAGGAAAAGGAGGACAGGAGAAGGCACATACAGCTACTCCAAGCACGGAATGGATGTATATCCCCATTCTGGTAGCTGAAGTCGCCAAGAATATTCTATCAATGGTGAAAGAGCAGAAGCAAATACCTTCTCATATTCTGGATGCTTTCCAGTATATTATAATAGCTTCAGCAACATATTAGGGAATGACACATAAATCTGTCCCTACAAGTGGAGTGACACATCAACAGTTCACTCCGAAATAGACACACACATCTGTTCCAGTACAAGATGGTTGTGGGGCATACTGCCCCATATCATACGGACAACCAAGTCAGGCACATACACTTGATTTGAGTGGATATCGTCAGCCTAACCTAGCCATATCTCCTGATCAGGCACATACACCTGCTCAGATTAGCCACTTTCTTCAAAAAGTGGTTTCCAAGGCTAGTAAGAAGGTGTCTAAGAAGAAGACCTACACATCACAGTCAAGAGATCCAGATCCAATCTGTAACAAGGCCTTGCTCGATGCGGGAGTTCTTAAAGCCCTCAGACAGTTATCTGTTGGAATCCAAGATTCTACTCACTCAGTTCCCAAAAGTGGGAACATTAATTCCGAAGGTCTTCAACAGACACTTCCTCATGAAGGCTTGCTTCATGACAGTTCGGTCGATCTTGAAGTTTCATCTTTAGATGAGAGCTACAATAACCCTCTGTGTAGCCATAATACCAAAGAGAAAGATATCTCATCTTTTACTATAACCCACCATGGTGGTCCTCCCCATGATGATGAATAATGCTGCGAATGTCCTCTCTACAGTAGTGATGCACATTTCCCGGGAACTGCTCCAGTGGAAAATGTAGCGCTGAGAAAGCCCTCTTATCTTGAGGCACTTTCAAATGTGAAACCAGTCATGTCTGATGCATCATCGCTAGCAGGTGAAATACTTTCTCAAAAAGAAGATATCCCAGGGTGTAGGTTGTTCTCCGAACCACCCCTAAGTCATGCATATTCTAGTTTGATCAGTGATTTCTCTACCAATCTTTTTTAATCTGATGAAGCAACAAGGAAGCACCAGCTTTGGTCAAATCAGGTAGAAGAATATTCATTGAATGATAAAGAGGAAATGAAGAATATGAGAAAACAACTGGAAAAAGGTGAAGTGCCAGTCTTGTTTTGGCCTCTGGCTGACTCTTATTACGACATTCCAGAGATGTTGACGGAAGATGGAATTCATGATATTCATCTCAACATATGGAAAACACTTTTTCAGTTGAAGAAGAAAGTATTATCTTATGATGAATATGAAAATCATGTTAAGATAATAGAAGGGTTACAATGTCATATTGATTTGGAAACTCTATCAGTCTCTCGATATCTGAATGCTGAAAATTAGCAGAGAGCCCTTCAACGTTCATGCCTTGGCACACTAAGAAGATTGCGCCAGTTAATTGTCAATGCCCAATCTGGTATTCATGTCAGAGGATGGGGTGTTCATGGAGAACTACATTTCACTGTGCTCTACAGTCATCAAAGCCCGCCGAAAATGGTCCCATGTAATGTTATTGCCCGTGGCTGGCCACAATCAACTGGCTTTGTTTGTAATCACAGGCTTTCCCAAGAACAGGCTTCAACTAGTTCCTCTCAAAATCAAGATTACAGAGAACAAGTTATTGAATTACTCCTCCATCAAGAAAATGAGAATATTCAACAGGCCTCCCATATAGAGCAAGCACATCATCAAGTGATAGAAGTGTCAGAAATCATCCAATGGTCTTTTGAACCGAGTGATAAAAGTGGATATCGATTGATGCATCCAGCTAATTTCTAGACCAAGGTCTGCAAGATCAGGAGAGCTTTTAAGAAAGTCTCAGACATAACATTTCAAGAGCCACCCCAGCTTTCCAGACTGGGGACTCTTTTAAACTAACCCTCAGAATCAAAAAATAGGATTCGAGGAGTTGAACAAAAACATCAGGAATAGCCCCAGTCCACCGGACTGGGGACTTTTTCAAATCCTCAATCCCTCCCTCAAAGAAAGTCGGTCTTCTCTCAGCTAGGGTAGAATCCCCGAGAGGAACGAAGAGACAAATTATCAGGAGACTCTCTCCAAATTATGGTTCGCTAAGAAGTTCCTGAGGGGTCGAATCAATGAAAGGCAATGTCTCATCAGAGACATGGAAGAAAACAATATCACAGAAATGCTAACAGAAGGGATGCAATACATTATGCATCAATTAATGTCATCAATGCCATTGTTGGTGATCCACCAGATGAGGCTCACTCAGAGGGATCATATGAAGATGTTCCTATTCAAAAAATTGTACGCACAGACACAAATGAAGAATGTGTGCGTACACAAAATCAAAGGTTTACCCAAAATCTGGGTGTTCCTTCAAATAACCCACTTCCCCCTCTCCAAAAGGGATCAAACAAGGGGAAGGGAAAGAATCAGGTTACATATAGTTCCACTGGATAAGGCCAATCGCTCTCACTAGAGCAAAGATTTTTGCAATAAGAGGAAGAAATAAAATATTTGAGGAGGTTGAACGCAGAACTACTTCAAGGTAGTCTTTCTCCTAAGCATGCTGGAGTCAGTCAGCCAAGGGAGTTTGTTGCAGCTACTAAGATGGATCAAGAATATCCTCCTTTATCAGTACACCCTCATAGTTCTAATCCTATTGGTCAAGTGCAACAACAATTGGCAGTACTGCCATCAGTTGCAGTACCAGCTACCATACCTGTCCAAACTCCAGTCATTGCACATGCCCAAGTCCAAGTTTAATCGGATGTTTCTCGAAATATAATAACTACCATTGAGTCATTAACAGCTCAGTTAGAGACCATGGAAGGGAAGCGTGTGCTGGTTCAACCAGAAAAGAAAGATTACCCTGAATGGGTAGATTCAATCTCTCCCCCATCATGTTTTGGGAACCCTGTATTCCCTATTTTCAATGGATTAGGCGACCCTGAACAGTATTTGATGCATTACGTGTCTTGTTGCGATCCTATGATGGGAACTCCGGAGCAGAAAGAAGCTGTGAAACTCATATGCTTCGTGCGAACCTTGAAATGACTAGCTTTTGTTTGGTACACAAGCTTGCAATCCCGGTAAATTACTGGATGGGAGGATCTTTGCCAAAGATTCCATCTCCAATTCAGCTCAAAGTTTCAAAAGACAACAGTTTTTGATCTTACAAACTGTATGCAAAGGGAGAATGAAAGGGTCTTAGATTTCATTGCTCGCTGGGAGGGATTAACATATTCCCTAAGCTTAGCACTCCCTCAAGATGAACTATTTCCAATCTGTGTGGAAAATCTGCGTGACGAATTCCGCACACTGTTGAACCCTGTGAAATACAAAGGAGGGTTTCGAGACCTTACTTCAATCGCTCAACAGATTGAAGATTCTATTATACAGACTAAGGCTAAATATCGTGTAATTCCATCAGCTCTAGGAATGAGAATTGGTAATGTAGAGACTTCTACAGTTATGCTTAAGCAAGCACTTGTACCTGCTTCTACTTCAAAACCTTCATCTTCCCGAAGGGCTCCACCTCTTGAGCGTTAACAACAGAGGCCGATTCGTCAAGACGATCAAAGAGATCAAAGACGAAAACAATTTGAGGATCTGATGAGAAAAACATACTCTTTCTGAAATGAACAAGTTCTTGGTTACTTCATTTCGGCTCTGGAGAATAATTTGGTTCAATTTCCAAGGGCCAAGAGGCCAAACAAAGAAGGAGATGAAGACCGTCCCAACTATTTTTTGTTTCAGCAAATGTTGGGGCATCCCATTCAAGAGTGTTTTGTTTTCAAGGACCTCCTGCAAAAGATGGTTGACTTGGGACAAGTCAAACTAAAAGGCTCTTCAGCCTAAGTAGCATGTGTTACTACTACAGTTCCAGAGGAGGAAGGCGAGTGGGAAAAAGTTAAGAACAAAAATGCACAAAAATATGATGATTGGATGGTCAGAAAGATGATCAACCGAACTCTTGCTATTTTTCGAACGCAATTGAAGAAACCAATTGTGTCTTCTGCCATGAATGTCACAGAAAAACCCTCTTGATTAGAGGGAAAATCCTCAAAGAAATGGTATGATTCAATGAAAGAAAAATAATTAGAAGAAGATGAGTATGTGTCAAAGCCTAAGTTATCTTTTACTCTAGAAGATTTCATGCCATCAACTTCGAAGCAATGGGAACCACCCCACCAAATGGCGCAACCTAAACAGGCTAATCAGGCAGATTATTCATCGGATGAAGAGTTGACTTTTAGTTCTATTAATATGATTCAATTAAGAGATCCATATGCCAGTCGCAGTTTCAATTTTGATGAGCCCAAATTCCCTATATCAAATAGAGGAATCTAAGGAAGTTCTAGATGCTCAGGATACAAGGGAAGATGTGGATCTTTCAAAGGAAACTATTCTAATTCTACCCATGCTAAAACTGTGTATGTGGAAGAAACTCATGGTAGAGCCCTTCAACGAGCTCAACAAGAACAACTATGTTCTTCCACACAAGGCAGACTCATCCCTAGCACAATTATTTGGGAATATTAGTTGAAAGTTCCATATTCTAAATCTCAGCAAGTAAATAGACCTAATTTGTCTAATCTTCCAAATCCAGAAGTATTACCAACTCCTATCCCGGTATAAGATGCATCAAATTCCAAAGCATCAACTTCCAAGACACCTGTTAAACCACATGTTCCTATTTGGAAACGCAGACCTTTGGATCAAAAGTATGATATATTGAATCATTTGGCCCAAGTACCATCCAAGTTATCAATTCTAGATGCCTTGAATTTATCAAAGGATCTTCGGGAAGCACTCGTTGAGGCTTTGTCAAGTCCTCAGGAGTTTGAAACTGAAATTGCTGCAGCTGAAGTCTACCATGTAGAGAATAATCCTACGGAATGCCATGCAGTGATATCTTTCACAGATGAAGATGAAGATGATGTTGTGAATGGACATATTAGACCTTTGTACTTATCTATCAAGGTAAATGGTGTAGTTGTCTGAATATCTTTCATTAATAATGGTTCAGGAGTCAACCTCATTCTCATTCGTACACTTCGGCGATTGGGCCTCACAGAATCTGATTTATCTCCTTCAACTATGATGTTACAAGGATATGATAAAAATGAACAAGAACCACTGGGAGAAGTTACTCTCAGAACTCATTTTGGAGATCTTGTATCCAATTCAGATTTCATGATTGTTGATCAAGACACAGCCATCAACATCCTGCTTGGAAGACCTTGGCTACATCAACATGCGGCTATCCCTTCATCATACCATCAATGTCTCAAATATTGTTTCGATGGTCATGTTGGGAAATTTTATGGTGATATGGCCCCGTTCAAGATATGTGAGTCTCAATACATTGAGGAGGAATTATACCACATGAAGGGAATGGAGGAATCCACAACAAAGGAGATTACCAAAGTTAATTCTCCATATGGTTTGGAGAAGATTCCAGTAAATCCATTTACACATGTGAGTACAGATTATGTGTTTCCTATCAGTAAAATTGACAAGATAGTTCCAAATCAAAATAATCTTATAGAAAGATCCATAATGTCAATTACGGAAATCGAGCCAGACAGCATGGGAGAAATTGGTAACCCACCAAGCAGTGATGAAAGCACAAATGGTGACGTCTTCATTTCATCTGCTGAAATCCAACAAGTCTATACTTTTCCAATCAGGCCAAAAGAAGTTATAGCAACAATGGAGGTGAACAATGATGTCGATTCTCAATCCATCATCTCCTCTTTATTTCCCAAGGAAGACCCTTCATTATCAATCAGGTCAAAAATGGAATCTTCTTCTTCAAGATGTTAAAATTTTGACATCTCTTCTGATCATGAAAATTCTGCTTTATCATCTACTATGAAAGTAGAAAAGGAAGAAATAACACATGTTGAAGAAGAAGAGGAAGATCTCAGAGATTATCCTCCAGCATTTTAAGAGGGTATCTCTACCACCATGGATGAACTCAGAGAAATAAATCTAGGTACAAAAGAAGATCCACGCCCCACTTTAATCAGTGCGGCCATGACTCTTGAAGAACAAGAGATGTATATTTCCTTTTTAAAACAAAACTGATACATATTTGCTTGGAACTATACAAAGATTACCAGGCTTGATCCTGATGTTGCTACTCATCATTTGGGTTTTCCACAAGAACATCGAGGATTTAAGCAAGCCGTAAGAAGAACACACCCAACTTATGCTTCCAAAATTAGAGCTGAAGTGGATAAGCTTATCAATGCTAACTTCGTCAGAGAAGTTAAATATCCAAATTGGTTGGATAATATTGTCCCTTTAAAGAAGAAGAATGGACAAATTAGAGTTTGCATCGATTTTAGAGATCCTAATCGGCATTGTCCTAAGGACGATTTCCTAGTTCTGATTACAGAATTTTTAATTAATGTAACAGCTGGCTATGAAGAAATTTCCTTCATGGATGGATATTCCGGATATAATCAAATCCTAATGGCCCCAGAAGATGAGGAATCCATAGAATTCAGAGCCCCTTAGGGTGTGTTTTCCTACCGGGTAATGCCCTCTGTCTTAAAGAATGTAGTGCAACATATCAGTGTGCCATGTAATGTATCTTCAAACCCTTTTTCGGTAAGTTTGATAAATTCTATGTAGACGATTTGGTGGTTAAATCCAAACAATGTTCTAATCACTTGGCTAATTTGGAAGTCATATTCCGCAAGCTTCGATAACATAATTTAAAGATGAACCCCTTAAAATGTGCTTTTGGGGTAACCTCAGGAAAATTTCTTGGCTTTTTTGTACACCATCGTGGTATTGAAGTCGATCCTGAGAAGACAAAGTCAATCCTTGGTATGTCACCTCCTCGAAATTTGAAATAATTAAGAGGACTTCAAGTACACTTAGCCTATATTCAACGTTTCATCGCCAATTTGGCAGGAAAAAGTGTACCCTTATTCAAATTGATGAAGAAGGGGGTCACTTACCAGTGGACTGAAGAATGTCATGAAGCATTTGATATTCTCAAGAAATACCTCTTGAGTCCACCGGTACTCATGCCACCTGTTGAAGGAAGACCACTTATCCTCTACGTGATAGCTCTAGAGCGATCATTGGGTGCCTTTCTTGCTCAGAAGACTGATGATGGGAATGAAAACAGCCTCTACTACCTCATTCGGACTATGCTTGAAGCAGAAAACCGGTATTCAAGTATTGAGAAGTGTTGTCTAGCATTAATCATTTCAGTTCAGAAGTTGAGACACTACCTGCAACATTATGAGGTCCAATTGGTATCTCGCAATAATCTGCTCAAATTCATCATTAGTCGTCCAATGCTTACATGACGTCTAGTAAGGTGGGAAGTTATTTTGCAGCAATTCGACATTCAGTATGTGTCTCAAAAGGCAATAAAGGGCCAAAATATGGCTGATTTCCTGGCTGAACACCCTTCAGTGGAAGACACATCTTTAGATATTGAAATCCCTGACGAGGAAGTCTTCTATATTCAAGAAAGTCCTCAGGCATGGGAAATGTATTTTGATAGTGCTTCCAGAAGTCCAACAGGGAGGAAAATGGAAAATCCTAAATTCAACAAAGTTGGCTTAGTAATTGTGCTCATTTCTCCAGAAAAGGCAGTGTTACCTTATTCCTTCTTATTGTGGGAAGGTGGTACCAATAATGAAGCAAAATACCAAGCTCTAATCGCAGGCTTGGAATTGGCGCTTCAAGCACAAGTGAATCACTTAAAGGTGAACGGTGATTCATACCTGGTAATAAATCAAGTCAATGGGGATTATGCCATCAGAAAAGAAGAACTAATCCCGTTTTATGATTACATCATAGAGTTAATGGCGGATTCCCTTCGGAACCGACATTTTCTTATGTCGCAAGATCAAAAAATTCCAGAGCTGATGCCCAGGCTAATATAGCCATAGCTCTGGCAGATCCAAATCGGGATGAGACAACCATCAGTATTGCCCACCGTCATGCAATTTCACCTTATGTTCGAAGCAGAACAGAGGAGATTAATGAAATTAGTCCCATTCCTGAACCGTATGGTCATAATACAGGTTGGATGTCGCCTATCAGGGAATACCTTCATAATGGAACACTTCTACCTGATAGAACAGATAAAGAACAAATCTGGTGACGTGTGCTCAATTTTACACTTTATAATAGCCCAGATCACCTAGAGAAAGTTCTCTACAAATGTGGTTTTGATGGAGTTCTCTTCAGATGCATTGATGGTGAAGTGACAATGACTGTCATGAAAGAAGTTCATGCAAGAGTCTGTGGGGCCCACTAGTCTAGACATAGACTGTCTGATCAGATTCGAAGACTTGGATACTTTTGGACTTCAATGATACAAGATTGTGTTGATTTCACAAGGAAGTGTCATTCATTCCAAGTACATTCCAACTTCATTCATCAACCTCTAGAGTTTCTTCATACAGTTAAATACTCGTGGCCATTTTCCACAAGGGGAATGAATGTGGTGGGACCTTACCCTTCAACTACGGCCAAACAGTTTAAGTATATTCTTACTGCTATTGATTTCTTTTCGAAATGGTCTGAGGCAATACCTCTTAAGGAAGTCAGTTCTAAATGAATTTTTAGCTTCATCAAGTCTAACATCATTACCAGATTTGGTGTCCCTCATACCATATTGATGGACAATGGCACCAACTTCTGTTCATCCGAGGTGAAGAAGTTGTATCAAGAATACAATATCAAATCCAACCATTCATCTCGGTATCATGCAATGGCCAATGGCCAGATAGAAGCTTTCAACAAGACTCTATCAAATATACTGCAAAAGATGGTGGATAAAGATAAGAAATCATGGCCTGATAAACTCTTTCATGGTTTATGGGATTATCATACTACCACCTGCACTGCAACTTGGTCAACTCCATATTCACTGGTATATGGAACGGAAGTTGTCTTGCCCATTGAATTTCAATTTTCTTCGCTCAGAGTAACCATTTGCGATCAGTCATCTACAGATGAACAATATCAAAAGCTATTGAATGAATTGGAATGGTTAGATGAGAAAAATATTGTGTACTTTCCACCACTTGGAAGTCTATCAGAATCGAATAGCATGAGCTTTCAACAAAAAAGTTTTTCTTCGTTCATTCACTCAGGGAGAATTGGTATTAGTTCTCAGAACTCCAATGATACAGGGAAATAAACCTCCCAATCTTGATCAAAATGGGAAGGACCTTACTCAATACATAAGGTCTACTCAAATGGATCTTATTCTTTAGTCTCAATGGATGGAGAAATCATCACTACTCCAACCAATGCTATATTTCTGAAGAAATATTTTGTATGAACACAAAAGACATCCATGGTCCATACATATGACCTTAAACTATTTGTATTACTTTTGTCCCACACGACGTTAAACTGTGAAAAAGTTCCCTAATTCTTCCAACATGACGTTAAAATGTTTCCCCCTTCATCGTCCTTGCTATATGACATTAAAATATATAGAATTCCACTTCGTCCAACATGACATTAAACTGCATAACCAATGGTCCATGCATATGACCTTAAACTATTGGAACTTACGTCCAACATGACGCTAATCTGTATCATCCCTTTTTCATCCAACATGACGTTAAACTATGAAAAAGTCCCTAATACGTCCAACATGACATTAAATGGTGTACTCTTTTGTCCTTACTGCATGACATTAAACTGCACAGTCCTCTTTTTGTCCAACATGACATTAAAATGTGTTGTCCCCATCATCCTAAATACATGATGCTAAACTGTATAGAAAGTTCTTTGATACATCCTATATGATATTAAATTGTACATTGTCCCTTCTACATGACACTAAACTGTGCAGAACTTATAGTTCTAACTGCAAGACATTAAAATTCATAGTCCCTTTTTAGGTCCTACATGACATTAAACTGTGCAACGTTAAGGTTGTTCTTACCTCTTGTTTCTCACACTGCGTATGACTCATGTGAGGTTAGAGAAAACTTCAACCATAACACTATCTCTGGGCTACTAACCATGTGGAAGTCCCAACACCATCATTTTTTAGGTCATTGTCCCCAAGAACAACTTGATCATTAATTCATTCTTTAATAGTACTACGTGAACTTTGATCCTTGCCTTCCAGGCTGGGTACGTAGGCTACCTCCCAAGGTTCAAGCCCAAAACCAATCTCTTCACATCGGTTCACCTCCATCTCATATGATGTTGATTCATGAAACCGCCCCTAGAATCAATATCTTTACATTGGTTCACTTTCGTCCTTGCTATATGACGTTAAACTGTACAACACTTTTTGTCCTGTACGACAACAAAACTACAATATTCTTTGATACCCTCACCTGAGAGGGAACCATTATTTACATTGATTTTTTCAATCATGTTTCATTCCAAAGACTATGTGCATACATGGCAATGCCCAAACCTTTTATCTTGGGTTAAACCATCATTGCACTAAAGTCCCCTTTCACCCTTCACATGTACGAACCAGATTTTTACAAAGGGTATTTATAGAACTACGTGGGCTTGATTCCCATCCTTATGGGATACGTAGTAACGTTAGAGTGTCCCTTGAATCCAACCCCAAGTCTTTTGGGCCTAACCCCAAATTCCACTTTCAGTCCCTTGGCTGAAAAGTCCCCATGAAAACACACACTGTGTATTTCTTATAATTGTCCAAGCTCTATGACCATAAACTAAGATCTCCAATCCTTTTGTCCCACACGACGTTAAAATGTAGTTCAATAACTATGTAACGCTTGATTACCATCCTTATGGGATACGTAGTGAAGTCCTACATTTTCATTCAGGACCCAGCCACAACATGATTACGGTTAGCATTGATGTATCTCTCACAACCTTGAAAAATACCCATCTTTATGTGTCATAATCCTAACCTTAAATATTTTCAGATCTTCATAACCCTTTTCTTAACTTCTAATCACAAAAGGCTTGAAATTCTGAGAGTTATTTTGCCTGACCATGCAGCACATGCCCTTAGGCGGCCTTGCATAAACAGTCTACATAACAGACCTGTTAGCCAAAAGATGTTATTATTTGACTATGCAGTCAATGCCCTTTGGTGGCCCTTCATAATTCAACCCCCTAACGGGTTTTTTAAATACTAGTAACTTCATTCTTGGGAAGAAAGCTTATTGTGTCCTTATTTTTCTTAATGAAAATATGTAGGGATCCGAAAAAATAGCCATCCTTAACATACTTGTCCCATATCCTTTCTCATGATCTGAAAGTATTCAAGTCTATGGTTTATATTCTCTTTCCCTACGTTTGGGTTAGACCTTCGTAGGAGTAATATTCATCCAGTTCTTCGATAATCTTGTTTGGAAATATCTTCTCTATATTCAAGTACCTATTTCCATACAACGAACTCTATAATTTGGAAAATTTGAATCTTCATAAACCTTCACTGGCTTTTTAGCACTAGGAAAGTAAATTTCTGAGAGTTCTTTTGCCTGACTATGCAGCATGTGCCCTTAGGCGGCCTTACATAAACAGTCTACATAACAGACTTGTTAACCCAAAGATGATATTTGTTTGACTATATAGCCAATGCCCTTAGGTGGCCCTGCATAATTCAACCCCCTAACAGGTTTGTTAAATAATGGTAACTTCATTCTTGGAAACTACTTATTTTAATGCCTTTTAGCTCTTTTTCATGTCATTCCTCAGATTCAAATACTCTTAAGTCATAGTTTACATATTTTTTACCTCATACTTGAGTATGGTAATGTGTTTTCAGATAAATTTTCAAGGAATTGAGTCATTTATAATCCATTTCGGTCAAAGATATTTCGACCTTAAACATTAACCTTTTTATGTCCCACGTGCATGACTTTAAACTGCCCACAAAATACAAAGGAACTCTGAATAAAAGTCAAGTTCCAGCTCACTAAACATGCATTTTGTATGATTTAGGTAATATTGAGAAAATTAAAAGATTCAATATTTGTAGGGTTATTTACATTAATCCTAGTAAAAATCAAACTATACTTACTAGGCCCATTGGTTTAGGTAAAATTTAAAGTAGGTAGCAGGAAAATAGGTGCACAAATGATTAAAGGTGGAAAAGTTCTTCATTTGATGCACAAGAATTAGAAGGACATCCACAGATTGGAGTCTCTTCTCTTTTTCAGGAAATTATAAGAGGCTGTCGACATAAGTCTTCAATTAATGAACCGCATCCCGAGCTTCATCAACAGCTACTTGAAGCTCATGCACTCGACCAACTTCACTCTTTTCATCCTGATGGAGTGATTTCTTGGCATCCTCAATGGATTTCATACCATTCGTTTGAGATCCCTCTAGTGAATTATTGAGTTGGTCAAGTTCCCCGGTAATAGCATCTAACTGTTGTTGAAGTTGCACCTTCTGGACGACTTTTTCTTTGATCTTATGCTTCAGATCCTTCATCTCTGCAGCATAATCAGCTTCAGCTCAAGATACTATAGCCTAAAATTCACTGATATTTACTAACAGCTTCACCCTGGTCAGATCTTCATGGAACTTTTGCTCATGATCCCTTCTTAAGAAGACTTGTTTCACCGCGGTGTGGATCTCTTGGTATCCAAAACCGCCAAGTCCTAGCATGACGAACTGGGATGACAACTGGGAAATATTTGATGAAATATCTTCTAAAGGCACCTCAGATAAGATTTTACATATGTTGTTCCATGCCTTGGGTCGTGAAAAGATGAGCGCCTTAAGCACCTCTAGGTCTGATTCAACATCATCATCACAGGGGGACATGTAATCGGGGATTAATGCACTTGGGGAAGTGCCCTGTTCTGCTCCTTCCCCCTGACCCTGGTAGCTTCACCTTCTACTACTGTTTGGGAGGTGGTTGAAACTTCACCTCCAGTTCTAGCCATAGAAGTTGATAGCCATGTTTGATCAATTAAAAGTATGGTTAGTTTCATAGAATAATAGAATTCGGTTGTCTATCTTGAAAACTTGGTACAATCATTACCTAACAGTAGATCAGCAGCTTGAGAAGACTCCTCCCCGTATTTCCCAGTTTCAAAAGGATCTTCAAGATGGGTCTCAGGAGGGTTTATTGGGTTTAGCTCCACTTGAGATAATGTTTCTACAATGGTAGGGTTGACATCAATGTCCACACCCTCTTCAGGCATTGGCAGTTTAGAAGCTTCTTGGGATGGAACTGCATATTATTTTCGGTCATGATTATAAGTGTAAATTATAAGAATATTTACGGGACGAAAGATAACACTCACGCCCAAGGTCTTCTAAATCACATGATAACTTAGCATGATCATAAAATTCTTAGAAAGACATTCCATGATTCATCATTTCATCAAATGATATTTCAGAATCCTGGTTAGTCTCACTAGTGGAAACATTTGATGTGTCCTCTTGGAGACCCTCATTCTGCGGCCCCTGACCATGGACAGCTTCTTTCGGAAGGATGACAGATTCAGTTGCTGCGGCCTCCAATGATTCTGGTGCATGTTCTTCTCTACTTGTAGCAACAACAGGAGCAGTACTGGGAATAGATGTTGGCTCTTTTTCAGAAGCAGCCAAGTCAGCCTGAATTCACATTTGTTCCACAACACCCTCCATGGTCCTCAAAGGAGGATCAGTCCTTTCCCTCAAAGGGGAAATTGAGTAATCCCCTGAAATCCCAAGGAATGTGAGCAATCTTTTTCATGGTTTAAAATTCATTATTATCTGAAGGACTTACCACTACTAATAAAGTGTTTAGCGGTGGACTTCCTCCTTCGTCTTCTTTGTCCTATTGTATTTTTGGGAGTGTCGGCAGTCTCCCTTATTGTCACTTGAATTGGTGAATGGAAGGCTATGTCCAACTCCTCATTCAGGGCCTGCTGGACTGCAAATATCTCTCCCGGTTCACGAGGAGATTCATCAGCAGCCTCGATGGCAGTACCAACAGAGCTATACCGTGGTGAAGGAACCTCAATAGTTTTGGAGAGCTACAAGATGAAGAAAAAAAATTTGAATAACAAAGATTCGACAGAAATCAAGTTGCAAAGAAAATAAGGAAAGAAAAATTACATCTTCAGGAGCTACATACTCATGCCACTCCTCATCAGTGGTGTCATGATCCATCATTTCCTTCACCAGCTTGGTGATTGGGGTATAATCATCGATGGAATATATGTAGTCCTTCAACTCATTGAAATAGGATCTTACTTCATCAGGGTTATCCTTGAAATAAATATTTGCAGGAGCCTGAAGAGTCCCTATTTCAGGAAGACGTAATCCTTCACATAGCTCCATCTAGATAGTTTCAATATCGTAGTATACATCCCACCATGTCTGGATGGCCTCTGGTCATAGATATGCAGGTGTACTAGAAGGTTGTGAAGTGGGTCCTACGACAATGGATTTTAAAGTCTTTCTAACTCCTACAACTATAAAAAGTGAATGAAAACTTGTTACTCTATAAAGTTACTTGCAATTAAAATTGCCTCAATAAAGTAACTCACCAGGAGTTGATGGAGTGGATCTCTTGATTCTAACAGGAGGATTATATATGGAACGTGGTCGTTTCAACACATGTTGTATCTCCTGAGAATCTGATGAATCAGCCTCGGTTGATGAACTCAGTGAACCAGCTTTAGGAGTGGAAGAATCACCTGCCACCTGGATTGCTTCTTTCTCAATGGTTCTCTTCTTATTCCCAACCCGATAAACAGGTTTATTCAATATGGCCTCAGGATATGATGTTATCCAGTTTTCAGCATACCATATGGTCAAATTTATTATCGCTTCAGTATTTGGTAAGTCAAAGACTGCCCCAGTCCTTTCCATAGCCGTTAGAAGCCATAGTAGTCAAGAAACCATTGGATGATGCTCTGATCTGACATGCACTAGAGGAGATACAACAGTTGTTTGCAGACACTAGAATTGGCATGCAAATCTATATGGAGCATAGGCCTCACATATATATTCCCCATCAATTCTGGTGGCTAGTACACCATCTCTGCAGGACAACATATAATACACCTATTCCAAGATAGCTGATCCATCGTCAAAAAATCGCCCTATCGGTGGATTTACATAGGGAAAGAAGTGTAATTCCTTATGCATACCCAACCATGGCCTAATATCATAAGCATTGAGGGCCAAAGTAAAAACTCCAGAGAAGGCCTGAACAGACGGCCTGAAAGAACATCCAGGAATTCGTATTCCGTTTTGAACAGCATATGCCCAGAAGTGAGTGGAGATCCATCCCCATAAAACTTGGAATGGTCCCACTAATCTCAAAGGAGACTCACCCATATAAACATTGAGTAAGATTCTGTGAATCTTTTCCAAAACAGGGGTAGCCAACCCCACCATCGTCCTTTCAGCCAACTTGGATACAATAACGAAGGTCCCTGGCCTGACGCCTCCCTTCGAATCTCTGACTGGTAAAAGATGGACACTGAGCCATAAGCCTAAAAATCCTGCCAGATGGGTCTTCTCCGGGATTTTATGATTCACTTCATACCCCCATTTCTCAAACTCTATTGCTTCTAAAGTTGGCCATAATGAGCCAGGAGCACCCCTCTTCTCTGTTTTGGGGAAGGTGGTAGGACAGGTGGGACTCTTATCCTTGGATTTCTTTTTCTTGGATCCCTTATCCTTTGGCTCCTTCTCTTTCTTCTCGATAATAAATATATCCATCCACTCCTCCGGATGAATATCACTTCTAGAATAAGTCTTTTATGTCTTTGATATTTTGAGCTTCTGATAAATCTTCAATAACTCTCAAACCAAATCTGGAGTCTTCTCTGGATCATTCATGGTTGCCTTTGGAGGGACGAATTCGTCATACATATCACCCAGGATTGGATCCCCTGATATCTTGTAGACATCCCACAAACTAATGCCTACTTCTCCATGGTTAAGATGGAAAGAATTAGTTTCCGGGCTCCAGCGGATAAGAAATTCCGGTGCAAAATTATCATTCCTATAAACATATGTATGCCCAGCCCAGAAGACTTCATAAATTGCAGCTCCCTTCAGATCCTCGATAAACTCTTCACAAGTTTGTCGCACCCAATAAGCCCACATCCAAGTTGGATTCACCCCTCCTCCAGAACAGAATTCCCATTTCTCCTTCCATCCTTTGTATTGATCCATCTGAGAGTTTCGAAAGATTGAAGGATAACAATGTGGTTGCAGCTCAGGCTTTTGTTGTTTCAAATCTAGAGCACACGAGCTATGATGCATTATATAAGCTTTCTTTATTATTCCAGCATTTGAAAATGTTCCTGCGATTGAGACATTTGCTGAAGAAAATTTGGTATACGACCGAAACCAGGAAGGATGGAGATAGTTCTTTGCCTCTGGAATATTGATATCTTGCAAGTGACCATGTCCATACAGAGGCAGATAGATGCTATGCGGGAAATCACGATGATATTTCTTCAGATGATTAGCCAAGTCCGGAAGACTTCTTTCATAGATGGAATAGTAATCATGGCCAACGATGTCCATCATCTCATCAATTTGTTTGCTCACCAGTTCATCAGCTGTTCCGATTCTCTTTAGAGCCATTTGATCTGCACAAAAGTTGAATAATTAACTCTTAAAGTATGTTAATTTTTCATAATATTTTTGAAGGATTTGAAGAAATTGGCTAATTCATTAAGGCGTTCAAGTCCCACAGTTGGCGTGCAAGTCTCCTTCGGTCATGCAAGTATTGGGCGCGCAGGTTTCTCCGTGCAAGTCAAAATACCTTAATAGCAGCGCGACACAAGAAACAGAACCGTGAAACAGCGGAATCACTTGCGCGGACGAGCGAAAACTGAGATCCAAGCTGCGTGCCGAGAGCAAGAAATCCGCAAGAGCCTAGTGATTTTCATGGAATGGAGTCCCCTATTTATAGACGCAGCCAAAACCCTATGCGCTGTACCCTACGCGGCCAAAACCCTGCGCGCCCGAATCTCATTTGTGCGCCATACCCTGCTCGCCCAAATTTCCTTTTGATTCTCAATTTCCTCAGAGTCAAATCCTCATTTCTTTGGGATCCAACTCTGAGGGGGGACTTTTTTTGACGCTCTTTTCATCACAGAATCTAAAGATTGTAAAAGGATAATATCTTAGCTCAAAGTGATTCAACCTTTGGACAAATATAAAAAAATTGACAAAGGAAGGAATACGATGAGCATTGGGAAGGGGTTGCGCAAGTTCTACAATGGTCGTGCAAGTATACTTGCGCGCTGCAACGGTCGCCCAAGTACACTTGCATGCTGAAGTTGGTCATGCAAGTCACTTGCGCACCCTAGGTGATAACCACCCGGGGTCTTCTCCAGGCTATAAATACCCCCGGTGGGCCCCCCATTTCGGAGAGGAATCTTTCCAGAATTCAGATACAAAGCTCTAAACGCCCATGTCTATTTTTCAGGTCTTCCTAACACTTATAAGGTAATTATTTACCTATAATGGAAGGTCTAAACAAGAGGAGTAGGGTCTAAGTGTTAGAATTCACTAACACTTGCGCGCCTAAGTGTTTTACCCTTAAGGGAAATGTACACACTTCTACGCCGCCCTACTTCTTCACCATAACTTGCGTGCCATCTTCTGGAAAGCCTCTTGGGATAATTATAAAGGCTTTGATCAAGGATCTCCCAAATATTACTCTAAGGGATGAAAATCGCGCAAGTATCCATGGGCCGCGCAGGTATTCATGCGTGACCAGGACTTGCGCGCCCATGTAGTACTTACACGCCTGCCAGGACCTATGCACCCCTATCTTTTTGGTTGCCTTTCCTTCCCATTTCACCCCTCTTATTCCATTCCACCTCTCCTATTCCAGATTCAGTCTTCAAGACACTCTTCAAATCCATTTATGGCATGATTTCTTGATTTTTATTCCTTATCTAAAAGGAACTCTATGGAACATCTATCAAAACCTACTGATTTACACATCATTATGTCACTAAATATTGAGATTTCATTCATTCAACCAAATACTTTAAGATGAGAGAATCCTTAACCTGGGCCTCTTTTTCAAGAGTAAGCCCCAGGCCAAATCCTCATTAATATAGGCATCTTCCTTAGGAGTAATCCCCAAGTCCTCTAATCGGGGCATCCTCCTTAGGAGTAAGCCCCAGTCTCAAAATTCCCTAATATGGGAATCCTCATTAGGAGTAAGCCCCAACCATAATTCTCTTAACATGTGCTTCCTTTTTAGGAGTAATCACCAGTCCCAAATATGGGCCTCCTCTTTATGAGTAATCCCTAAGTCCCTTTAATTTTTAAATCCCTTTAACATGGGCCTCCTTTTCAGGAGTAAGACCTAGTCTAAATTTCCTTTTGATTTGGGCTTCCTTATTAGGAGTAAAACCCAACCAGAAGTCCCCTCCAAATTTGGGAACCTTCTTAAGGAGTATTCCCCAAGATTAGAGTATCCAAATCTCCATGAAGCACATATACCTTTATGGACCCTATTCCTGGATTTCTTCCCTGAAGTAAATCTTAATTCTTATCTATTTGGGTAGTCATACACACATAAGCCCCATATCATTGCATCTTTCGTGGCACAATTGTCTTGTTTCACCAATACCTCTTGTTTCTCACACCGAGCATGACTCACATGAGATTAGAGTGTAAAAGTAATCATGACATCTTTCTTTGAACCATCAATCATGCATAAATATCATGCTCCCTTACTCGAACTACGTGGGTTCTGATTCCTTTTCTAAAACAAAGGATATGTAGGTAACTCATCAGTGGGTATGATCCCAACTCTGAAATAATCCATGTTCTCATGAATGACAATAAACTTCAAGTGCCCCACTGAGTGTCTTTAAAACCAATATGGTCATCATAATGACCAAGAGACTTTTAGGTATCACTACTGGAAATCCATCATTTCCCAACGGTTTAGAACCGTTGGGAAAGGCTGCAGAACCGTTGGTATATGTTATACCAATGGTTCTGCAAACCGTGGGGAAGTAATCCGTTGGGAAAGGCTTTTCCCAACAGTTTACACAGAACCATTGGGATAGGTCTGAAAAAATCAACTTATCCCAACGGTTTGGCCCATTGGTAAATCAACAGATAATTTTCTTTCCCAGCAGTTTACAAACCGTTGGGAAAAAGGTTTTTACCAACGGTTCATAGAACCGTTAGAAAAAACAACCATGCAACAGGGTATCCCAACGGTTCAAGGAACCGTTGGTAAAAACAGCAACATAGAGCCTATGCCAACGGTTTGAAAACCGTTGGCATAGGCTTTGCTGTGCAAATTGCACAACAGCGTGCAATTTTCACAGAAGGTCTGGTTTTTGGGCATTTTCAATTCAATTTTCAATCCAATTATGCCCTCGTTTTCAATTCATTTTTCAATCCAATTATTGTACCTGTAACACATATAATGCATACATATAGAGAACAAACCAACACATACAAATAATGAAAACCAACCAAGCAACACATATAATGCATCCTGAAAATATACACATCCATAATTAAAGTAGAATTCATAACATAATTATAAACATACATAATTCATTTAGAATTCATTTTAAAATTTAGATGACAATTATATGTGGAATCCGAAATTCAATTCATAATTTGATCGGTTTTTTCTATACCATATATTTTTACCTCAAATGATGTCCATTTTAAACAAAATACATACACCTCAAGTGATACCGGCCACACCGCACCTCAGATTGAGGCGGGGTTGACTCGTACACGTCACATTTGAACCATGGATCGTTGTGCTAAAGTATCGACACAATCCAAATACGTTTGGTCAGTTTTACGTATACCAGTTGATGTTTTTCAATTAAAATGACGTACTTTTGAAACAAAAGACGGACACTATGAGTGGTGCCGACCACACCGCGTCTCCAATTGAGGCGGGGTTGATTTTTACACGTCACATATGACCCATGGATCGTTCTCCTAAAGTTTAAATGGAAACCGAATGCGTTTGGTCGTTTTTCCGTATGTACTTAAAATGTTGTCCATTTTAAAAAAAAGGGTGACACTTAGACTAATCCTGACCACACCGCAACTCAGATTCATCCCGAGTTGGCTCGTACATGTCACATATGACCCATGGATCGTTGTGATAAATTATCAAAAGATTACGAATGCGTTTGGTTGGTTTTGCGTATGCCAGTTGTTCTTTTCATTTATAATCATGTCCATTTTAAACAAAAGAGATAGAGTTAGAGCGGTGTCGGCCACACCGCATCTCGGATTAAGACGGGGTTGACTTGTACACGTCACATGTGACTCATGGATCGTTGTTCTAAAGTATCGATAGAATCCGAATGCGTTTGGTCATTCTTCCGTATGTCAGTTGATGCCTTTCACTTAAAATGACGTCCTTTTGAAACAAAAGACGGACACTTTGAGTGGTTCCACCCGCACCGCAAGTCGGATTGAAGCGGGGATGATTCTTACACGTCACATAAGACCCATGGATCGTTCTCCTAAAGTTTCAACGGAAACCGAATCCGTTTGGTCGTTTTTCCGTATGTACTTAAAATGGTGTCCATTTTAAACAAAAGAGAGTCACTTAGACTTATCCTGGCCACACCGCGACTCAGATTCATCCCGAGTTGGCTCGTACACGTCACATATGACCCATGGATTGTTGGGATAAATTATCAACAGATTCGGAATGCGTTTGGTCGGTTTTCCGTATGTCAGTTGATGCTTTTCACTTAAAATGACGTCCTTTTGAAACAAAAGACGGACACTTTGAGTGGTTCCGGCCACACCATGTCTCCGGATTGAGATGAAACCACCGTGAAACATTCTAATTATTATTCTTGACGTGTACGTGCAGACGGCACGTCAATCGGACGTGCGGTTTGCGCGGTACGACTCAATATTCGTGTTTTAAGTGATGCGCGCGCTTCGTAAACGCGCGTGAGGGGGGTCCAAATGGGCCGAACGAAGTCGGAATGGCCTGAAATCAGACGAAAAATACGGGAGAGTGATTTATGAAGTGGTCGAGTAGACGGCACGTCAATCGGACGTGCCGTGTGCCCACGGTGACCGACAACGCAGTTTTGGTGTCACAAACGGCCAAAACGGGCGTCCAACGGTCAAATTCATAGAGGAAGACCTCATATTGAGCTGAAACCACCGTGAAACATTCTAATTATTATTCGTGATGTGTACGCGCAGACGGCACGTCAATCGGACGTGCGGTTTGCACGGTACGACTCAATATTCGTGCTTTAAGTGATGCGCGTGCTTCGTAAACGCGCGTGAGGGTGGTCCAAACGGGCCGAACGATTTCGGAATGGCCTGAAATCAGACAAAAAATACGGGTGAGTGATTCATGAAGTGGTCGAGCAGACAGCACATCAATCAGACGTGTCGTGTGCCCGCGGTGACCAACAACGCAGTTCTGGTGTCATAAACGGCCAAAACGGGCGTCAAACGGTCAAATTCATAGCGGACGACCTCAGATTGACTTGAAAACACCGTGCAACATTCTAATTATTATTCGTGACGTGTACGCGCAGACGGCACGCCAATCAGACGTGCGGTTTGCGCGGTACGGCTCAATATTCGTGTTTTAAGTGATGTGCGCGCTTCGTAAACGCTCGTGAGGGGGGTCCAAACGGGACGAACGAAGTCGGAATGGCCTGAAATCAGACGACAAATACGATTGAGTGATTTCTGAAGTGGTCGAGCAGACGGCACGTCAGTCGGACGTGCCGTGTGCCCGCGGTGACCGACAACGCAGTTCTGGTGTCATAAACGGCCAAAACAGGCGTCCAACGGTCAAATTCACAGCAGACGACTTCGGATTGACCTGAAAACACCGTGCAACATTCTAATTATTATTCGTGACATGTACGCGTAGACGGCACGCCAATCGGATGTGCGGTTTGCGCGGTACGACTCAATATTCGTGTTTTAAGTGATGTGCGCGCTTCGTAAACGCGCGTGAGGGTGGTCCAAACGGGCCGAACGAAGTCGGAATGGCCTGAAATCAGACGAAAAATACTGGTGAGTGATTTATGAAGTGGTCGAGCAGACGGCACGTCAATCGGACGTGTCGTGTACCCGCGGTGACCGACAACGCAGTTTTGGTGTCATAAACGGCCAAAACGGGCGTCCAACGGTCAAATTCATAGCGGACTAACTCAGATTGAGCTGAAACCACCGTGAAACATTCTAATTATTATTCGTGACGTGTACCCGCAGACGACACGTCAATCGGACGTGCGGTTTGCGCGGTACGACTCAATATTCATATTTTAAGTGATGCATGCGCTTCGTAAACGCGCGTGAGGGGGGTCCAAATGGGCCGAACGAAGTTGGAATGACCTGAAATCAGACTACAAATACGAGTGAGTGATTTCTGAAGTGTTCAAGTAGACGGAACATCAATTGGACGTGCCATGTGCCTGCGGTGACCGACAACGCAGTTCTGGTGTCATAAACGGCCAAAACGGGCGTCAAACGGTCAAATTCATAGCGGACAACCTCGGATTGAGCTGAAACCACCGTGAAACATTCTAATTATTATTCTTGACGTGTACGCGCAGACGGCGCATCAATCGGATGTGCGGTTTGCGCGGTACGGCTCAATATTCGTGTTTTAAGTGATGTGCGCGCTTCGTAAACGCGCGTGAGGGTGGTCCAAACAAGCCGAACGAATTCGGAATGGCCTGAAATCAGACGACAAATACGGGTGAGTGATTTATGAAGTGTTCGAGCAGACGGCACGTCAATCGGATGTGCCGTGGGCCCGCGGTGACCGACAACGCAGTTCTGGTGTCATAAACGGCCAAAACGGGCGTCCAACGGTCAAATTCATAGCAGACGACCTCAGATTGACCTGAAACCACCGTGCAACATTCTAATTATTATTCGTGACGTGTACGCGCAGACAGCACGTCAATCGGACGTGCGGTTTGCGCGGTACAGCTCAATATTCGTGTTTTAAGTGATGTTCGCGCTTCGTAAACGCGCGTGAGGGGGGTCCAAACGGGCCGAACGAAGTCGGAATGGCCTGAAATCAGACGAAAAATACGGGACAATGATTTCTGAAGTGGTCGAGCAGATAGCACGTCAATCGGACGTGCCGTGTGCCCGCGGTGACCGACAACGCAGTTCTGGTGTCATAAACTGCCAAAACGGGCGTCCAATGGTCAAATTCATAGAGGACGGCCTCAGATTGAGATGAAACCACCGTGCAACATTCTAATTATTATTCGTGACGTGTACGTGCAGACGGAACGTCAATCGGACGTGCGGTTTGCGCGGTACGGCTCAATATTCGTGTTTTAAGTGATGCGCGTGCTTCGTAAACGCGCGTGAGGGTGGTCCAAACGGGCCGAACGATTTCGGAATGGCCTGAAATCAGACTAAAAATACGGGTGAGTGATTTATGAAGTGTTCGAGCAGACGGCACGTCAATTGGACGTGCCTTGTGCCCGCGGTGACCGACAACGCAGTTCTGGTGTCATAAACGGCCAAAACGGGCGTCAAACGGTCAAATTCATAGTGGACGACCTCGTATTGACCTGAAACCACCGTGCAACATTCTAATTATTATTCGTGACGTGTACGCGTAGACGGCACGTCAATCAAACCTGCGGTTTGCACGGTACGGCTCATTATTTGTGTTTTAAGTGATGCGTGCGCTTCGTAAACGCGCGTGAGGGGGGTCCAAACGGGCCGAACGAAGTCGGAGTGGACTGAAATCAGACGACAAATACGGGACAGTGATATCTGAAGTTTTCGAGCAGACGGCACGTCAATCGGACATGCCGTGTGCCCGCGGTGACTGACAACGCAGTTCTGGTGTCATAAAAGGCCAAAACGGGCGTCAAACGGTCAAATTCATAGTGGACGACCTCAGATTGAGCTGAAACCACCGTGCAACATTCTAATTATTATTCATGACGTGTACACACAGACTGCACGTCAATCGGACGTGCGGTTTGCATGGTACGGCTCAATATTCGTGTTTTAAGTGATGCGCGCACTTCGTAAACGCGCGTGAGGGTGGTCCAAACGGGCCGAACAATTTAGGAATGGCCTGAAATCAGACGAAAAATACGGGTGAGTGATTTATGAAGTGGTCGAGAAGACGGCACGTCAATTGGACTTGCCGTGTGCCCGCGGTGACCGACAACGCAGTTCTGGTGTCATAAACGGCCAAAACGGGTGTCAAACGGTCAAATTCATAGCGGACGACCTCAGATTGACCTGAAACCACCGTGCAACATTCTAATTATTATTCTTGACATGTACGCGTAGACGACACGTCAATCAGACGTGCGGTTTGTGCGGTACGGCTCAATATTCGTGTTTTAAGTGATGCGCGCGCTTCGTAAACGCGCGTGAGGGGGGTCCAAACGGGCCGAACAAAGTTGGAATGGCCTGAAATCAGACGAAAAATATGGCTGAGTGATTTATGAAGTGGTCTAGTAGACGTCACGTCAATCGGACGTGCCGTGTGCCCGCGGTGACCGACAACGCAGTTCTGGTGTCATAAACGGCCAAAACGGGCGTCCAACGGTAAAATTCATAGCGGACGACCTCAGATTGAGCTGAAACCACCGTGAAACATTCTAATTATTATTCGTGATGTGTACGCGTAGACGGCACGTCAATCGGACGTGTGGTTTGCGCGGTACGGCTCAATATTCGTGTTTTAAGTGATGCGCGTGCTTCGTAAACGCGCGTGAGGGTGGTCCAAACGGGCCGAACGATTTTGGAATGGTCTGAAATCAGACGACAAATACGGGTGAGTGATTTATGAAGTGGTCGAGCAGATGGCACGTCAATCGGACATGCTGTGTGCCCGCGTTGACCGACAACGCAGTTCTGGTGTCATAAACGGCCAAAACGGACGTCCAACACATTTCGAATGCGTTTGGTCAGTTTTTCGTATTTCACTTTTTGTTTTCACTTAAAATCTTATGGAAATTCATATAGAATATTTTTATATCATATTTAGTATGGATTAGATTTTAGTTGATCGTGCTATGAAACATTTCTGAGCTAATGAAATTAAGGAAGGTGGAGGGGCTGTACGGGGGGCTGTCCGGGGGGGCTGTCCGGTGGGTGTTTGGGGGGCTGTCCGAGGACCAAGGAGGAGGGTGGGGGGGCTGTGCGGGGTCTGTCCGGGGGGTGTTTGGGGGTTGTTCAGGGGGTTTTCCGGGGTTGTTCAGGGGGCTGTCCGGGGGTTGTTCAGGGGGTTGTTCAGTGGTTGTTCAGGGGTTGTTCAGGGGGTTGTCTGGGGTTGTTCAGGGGGCTGTCCGAGGGGTGTTTGGGGGGTTGTCCGGGGTCCAAGGGGGAGGGTGGGGGGGGGGGGGGGTTGTTCGGGGGGCTTTCCGGGGGGGGCTGTCCGGGGGGCTGTCCGGGGGGCTATCCGGGGTCCAGGGTGGAGGGTTGGGGGCTGTACGGGGGGCTGTCCAGGGGGCTGTCCGCGGGGGCTGTCCGGGGGGGCTGTCCGGTGGGTGTCCGGGGGGATGTCCGGGGACCAAGGAGGAGGGTGGGGGGGGGGGGCTGTGCGGGGTCTGTCCTAGGGGTGTTTGGGGGTTCTTCAGGGGGTTGTCCGTGGTTTTTCAGGGGGTTTTCCGGGGGTTGTTCAGGGGGTTGTTCAGGGGTTGTTCAGGGGTTGTTCAGGGGTTGTTCAGGGGTTGTTCAGGGGGTTGTCCGAGGTTGTTCAGGGGGCTGTCCGGGGGGTGTTTGGGGGGTTGTCTGGGGTCCAAGGGGGAGGGGGGGTTGTCCAGGGTCCAAGAATGAGGGGGGTTTTCCAGGGAGTTCACAAACACAAAACCACTAAAAGACAACAACATCCACAAAAACAGAAAATATATAAAAATAACTCAACTCCAATACTATATTACGAGTCTAGATAAAACCAACAACTAGAATAGATTAAACATCAAATCTCAGTAATATAAGTCAAAAATGTAACGGATCAATATGTCCCACATCAGCATCACCATCACCATCATCATCATCATCATCACCCTCGTCATCATCCTCCTCATCGTCCTCACCCTCCACAACGCCTTCCTCCTCGCCTTCGCCCTCCTCCTCGCCCTCCTCATCTCCCTCCTCTTCCGCATCAGACTCCTCGCCATCATCATCTTCAAGCTGGACATCGGCCTGACCACCACTGGAACTGCCACCTGGTGCACCATATATAGAATGTATCAATGACATGTATTCATCAATCGCTGGGCTGGCCTCTGCTGGAAGTGTTGGACGTAGAACTTCAATAAATTTCATAAATGCACTGTTTGCCCTAGCAGACTGTTCTGCCGTGTCTGTGGCCCTTTTCTCAGCCTGTTCTGCCTGTGCCCTAACTTGCTGTAGCTCGGTGGCACTACAAATCGTACCTGAGGCAGGCCAATACCTCGTCGGGGCTATCCTAGGTCGGCAGCGTACTCTTCCAGAATGATCCTCTCCCAACACCTGATGTAAGTGATCAGATGGCCCAAAATTATCTGCTTCTTGGGAATCGAGGGCCTCTAAAGCATCCTGTTACAAATATAAATATATTATTAAGTTACAAAATAGATATTAAAATATAAAATCAACAGATTAAAACTTACAATCTGCTGCTGAGTCGCTTCGTTGACAGCACTTCCATCCTTTTTTCGTCTACTCGAGCAAAACAGTTTTGCTCGAGGCACACGTCCTTCAATATTTTGTACTTTCCTCTACAATGACATTGAAAACAAAAGTTATATAAAAACTTTTTCAAATGATTAAATAATTGAGGAAACAAAAGAAAATGTAAGTCGTAAAGAAAATTTATAAACAATTGTCATACCTGCTGCCTCTCATGATCTGGCATCGTCATGCGTCCTAGTGTATGGAGGTATTTTTTTGCATCAATGTTTTTTTATTTTTTCTAGATGATTCCTAAATAAAATTCGATAATGAAAAGGATAATATTAATTCAAAACTTGAAAGTTATTATTTAAATACCTCAAATGTAATTCATACCTTAAACTGGGTAATCGTCCAATGAGTAATCATCTGACGATACTACTCTATAGGACAATCATCCACGACTGGTACCGCCTCTAACTCAGTGCCAACTCTAGCACGCCAGCCAATATACAGCTCATGCTTGTAGGCTCTCCAAAGCTCGCCTAAATCCTTTAGACGTTCCAGTCGTGCAACCTCACCATCAGGAAAATTAAATCGAAGCTGAAATCAAAATATTAATTCATATAAATACAAAAATAATTCATGGAATTAAATACAACAGATTTTCTTACCCATATCTCTGCCCAAGATCTATATTTGACCTCATGTGGCAAATGTATCCATGACAGCTGGCTGACGGGAATGATGTCGGAGTATTTGGCAAGCGTCGCCAGAAAACTCTGACATTGCTGCCCTGTTTTCTCAACCATCTGATTGTCTTCAATATATTCCACCATAACCTGTGTGCGACGGTTCCACACCGAACACATGCGTGTACGGCCCCACCCCCTCCTCCTGTCAGTAGATGTATCTGTCATGAAATAAAAACAAATATTTTATCAAAACATGTTATAATGAAAATAAATATTGCTATAAATTTTTTTTAGGGTTTTATAAATATACCTACGCTAGTCTGATCAATGAGTGGCGCCGGATCCACAGAACCTGATGGAACACCCTCTGGTGGAACAGGAGTTGAAGACGATGGAATATAAAAGCTCGGAGAGACAGAAGTAGAAGGAAAAGAAGATGGAACAGTTGTATGACCTGATGCTGACTGGGGAGTGGGAATCATCATGGGATGTGAAAATGATGGGGCAGAAGATGCAGAAGGTAGAGAAAACATGGGAGGCCTAAATACCCCGTGTGTCCCTAACGACACACCGTGATCACAATGTGGGAAGGCTGAAATGTCAGTGGTAGGGGCAGGGTCTAGTCGGGCACGCTCAGCTCTACGTCCACCTCTGGTACGAACCCTCCTCGTACCACCGGCCTGAGTACTAGGACCAGTACTAGGCTCCTCGTCGAATAACTGTCGACGTAATGGTGGATCCTACAAAAAAGTTTACAAAAAAAATTAATCACATGACATTATATATTTTGTATATATATATATATATATATATTTGAAATAAAGTACTCAATGTAGGCACTAATGGTGGAATGCCCATATCCTCCATCCGACGATTGTTCTCCGCCATTTTTTTCTCCGTCTCTCTTCAATTGGCTGCATTTCCTGCATTTGAAAACAAATATGTAATTAATTAGAAAAAGAAAATTAATGTGTAAACCAAAAAACTAAATATATGAGGGAATGAGGGGATTTATTGGTAATTTAGCTATCAATTGTTTTAGAAGAGCTTGAATGAATTTAATAAAACATACAAGTTGTAATGTTCACCAAGTTAGAAATATTGTTTGATTTGGTTTGAATACAGTTCAATTCAAAATTAGAAAATGCAATTCAAATAAAACAGCAACCAATAAACATTGAAAATTCACATAACGGTCAAGTCAGCTAAAACATATTTGTGATCAATACTAAATAAATATGAATATTACCAACCTTAACAACCCAACTCAAGGTAAACCAAAAGAATTGAGAACATGGATGAATGATTCTATATATTTCCAACCACAACTTCAGGTTCACAATCAACTCTGACAATTGAGCTATTGGAGTCATCAAAAGAAATAAATGGATTGGTTCCAATGGCAATAGGGACAGTGTCAATTCCATCATCAGCATCATCAAAAATATGTCTTGGAATTACTTCAACTATGACACCAAATTCAGGTTGAAGTTGATCTTTGACATAAAAAACTTGTTTAGCCATTGATGCCAACACATATGGTTCTTCGGTTGCAAGAGTGCAGGTCATATTAATTACTCGAAATCCACAATCATCAATAAATGTTCCATGTCTCGTCATCGAATCAAACCAATGGAATTTCATCATTGTGACTCGTCCATGAGAGTAATAATCCAATATTATTATTTTCTCAACGACTCCATAATAACCCACATTTTCAAGTCACGGTCTACTATCTGATGCACTGACATAACAATCTGTTATGGCAGTAACCATAATACCATCATGTTGTGTTCTCATGTTTTTGGCTCATTCAGTGACAATAAATCAGTACCCATTGATAACAATTGATTTACAGTCACGAACCACGGTATTAGGACCAAAAGCCAAAGCTCTTATTTCCTCAGAGACAGAGTCAGCAGACAAACTCAATACCTACAATATAAATGATAGTTAAACTTAAGTAAATATTGAAATAATTAATTTAAACAGTAATATTTTTACCTTCAATTTTAACCAAGCAGAAAACTCTTTGCTATGCAAAGTCTCTCTCCTTCTCAAAGATAAAGAACGATGCTTCCTATTTATCATTGTTTTATGTTCCCTGTAGATAAAAAATATGAATAGTTTAACAGATATATATGTAAGATATACATATTCAATTTTGTTACCTGATATAGTCATCGAACAAATCACAGTTGAACAAAACTGTGCGATGTGCCATCTCCCGCTCTTCAAGGCTTAATGTCTTCAATGTATATGATCCAGGAATTCCTCCTGTTTGAGGAAGTGATGGAAAACTGGGTTCAATTTTCTCATATTGTTCTTCTTCATTTCTCATTGGTCTGTTCATTCTTGTAGTAAGATCAGACAAATACATTGAACAGAAATCCATACATTCTTGAGCTAAGCAACCTTTCATGATAGAACCTTCGGGATGATTCTTGTTTCGAACATAAGACTTTAATGTGAACATATTTCTTTCAGTTGGATACATCCAACGAAAAGAAACAGGTCCTCCGAGAAGTATTTCAGTTGGAATATGGACAGTCAGATGCAGCATGCATGTGAAAAATGATGGGGGAAATATTTTCTCCAACTCACACAAAATTAATGGGGCATCTGTCAACATTTTTTGCAAGAAATACTTGGACAACTTCTTAGCACAAAGATCTCTAAAAAAATGGCACAACTGAATAACACCCACCCTTACATTATTGGACAAAAGATGACGGATTTCTATTGGAAGCAACTCATGCAGTAGAACGTGATAATCATGAGTCTTCAAAGATTTTAGCTTCAACTCTCTTCTGTTGACCCGTTTAGATATGTTGCTTGAATAGCCATCAGGAACTCTAATAGTCTCTAATACTTCCAAAAATTGTTTTTTTCAGTATGTGTCATCACATAAGAAGCACATGGAAGTTGCCATTTATTTTCACTGATACGCACATGATGCAATTATGGTCTGATTCCCCAATCCACCAAGTCACGTCGAGATCGTAAATCATCTTTTGTCTTCCCCTTGACATTTAGAAGAACTGAAAGAAACATTTCACATATATTCTTTTCAATATGCATTACGTCTAAGCAATGATGTAGCAAATTGGTTGACCAATAAGGCAAATCAAAAAAGATACTCCTCTTCCTCCAATTGTAACAGGTTTCTGTGGAAACATTCTTTCTCTTTCCAGATTTCATTTGACCCTTCTCGAACGAAAAACTGAAATCTTTCAATTCATTAAGCACATCAGTTCCAGACATACGCTGAGGTGGATCATCAGTCTCTATAGTATTATCAAATCTTCGACGATTCATTCTATATGGATGATCCTTTGGAAAAAATCATCGATGTCTCATAAAACTGAAACTACAACGATGTTTCAGTCTTCTGGATCGTGTATTCTTCATACAAACTGGACATGACAATTTTCCCTTCGTGCTCCATCCAGACATCATTGCATAAGCCAGAAAATCATTGATCGTCCACATAAGCGCAGCACGCATCTGAAATATGTCTTTCGAACATGCATCGTATGTGCGCACACCCACATCCCAAAGAAGTTTCAACTCTTTTATTAAAGGTTGCATCTATACATCAATATCAATGCCGGGATCAGAAGGACCAGATATGAGTATACTCATGAAAGTGAAATATTTTTTCATACACAACCATGGGGGAAGATTATAAATGTGTATAAAAACTGGCCATGTGCTGTGCGAAGTAAGCATCTGCCCAAATGGATTAAAACCGTCGCATGAAAGACCCAGCCTCACATTACGCACGTCAGCTGCAAAATCAGGATTTTCAGCATCAAATCTCTGCCATGCAAATCCATCTGCAGGATGAACCAACTCATCATTAGTCTTCTTTCTCTCGGTATCATGCCATCTCATTTTTATTGATATGTCATCAGATATAAAAAGATTCTGGAGTCTAGGGATCAATGGAAAGTGCCACATTACTTTCTGTGGAATGCGGGATGGTGTTCCATCAGATTTTTACTTCCAGCGGGATGTGCCACATTTTATACATTCATTTCGTTCAGCGGTTTCTTCCCAGAATAAACTGCAATCTTTCGGGCAAGCATGAATTTTGTTTCTGGAAAATCCAATTTCTTCAACTAACTTCCATGCCATATAGTGGTTTGAGGTAATATCTGCATCATCTGGAAGTAAATCCTTCAAGAGGGTAAGAATGTAATCGATTGCTGTATTAGAAATCCCATACATAGTTTTTCCATGAAACAATCGGATTAAAAATTCCAGCTTTTTCATTTTATCGCATTGTCGATATACTGGAGTCGTGGCAGCATCATTCAATTTTTTCACCCTATCAATATCATCATTTTCACTAGATGCATCAGTTGTCCTCATATCGACGTCTTCTTGAGTCGAAATCCTTTCTTTTTCATGATGATGAATAAACGGAAACCGATCATCTAACAAATTCGCCATTCCAGTCCTTTCATTTCGATCATCACCAATTTGAGATTTCATTTTCTCCCCATTGTGATACCACACAAAGTAGTTTTCTTGAAAACCATTTTTGGTTATGTGGTAGCTGACTTCTTCACGACTCAACCAAGGTCTACCAACACAATTGGAACATGGGCAGTGTATGCGACCACTATCTGAAGCATTGTGAAATGAAAAATCTATAAAGCTCTCCAAATTGTTTTGAAAATCACTTGAGATACGATCAGTTTCATACATCCAACTTCTGTCCATTCTGTAAAAAAATTCATATAAGTCATTTTGTCATAAACAATTCAATAGGATTGAACTTTAATAGAAAATACATTTAAGTAAATGATAAAGGATGAAAATAATCATGGTATCAACTACACATGTGAAAAAAACATACTAATGTGTTATTGAAAAAATGTAAAACCAACAAGAACTTAATGTGTTATCACATCAGAGCATGACTCATCCCATAACCATATTAGTAGGGTACCCTCGTGGACAGCCCCGCCCACCCCCGTGGACAACCCACCCACCCCCGTGGACACCCCCTACCCCCTAGACAGCCCAACCACCCCCGTGGACAGCCCACCCACCCCCCTCGACACCCCTTCTCCCTATGGACAGCCCCCACCCCCTTGGATAGCCCGCACACCCCCCTGGACACCCCTACCCCCTGTGGCCAGCCCACCCACCCCCCCCTGGACAGCCCGCCCACCCCTCCTTGACAGCCCGACCACCACCGTGGACAGCCCGTCCACCCTTGTGGACAGCCCGTCCACCCTTGTGGATAGCCCGCCCACCCCCCGTACCCCCCTGGACACCCCGTACCCCCCCGGGATAGCCCCGCCCAACCTCCCAAACAACCCACACCCCCTCCCCTGCAACCCCACCACCACCACCTAGACATAACAACCCCCATAGACACCCCACACACCACTCCCCCACTAGGACACCCCACCCAGACCCCCAGGATAGTCCACACCCCCTGGACAGCCCCGCCCACCCTCGTGGACAGCCTTTCCCACCCCCATGGATAGCCCCGCCCACCCCCGTGGACAACCCACCCACCCCCGTGGACGCCCCCTACCCCCTAGAAAACCCAACCACCCCCGTAGACATCCCACCCACCCCCTCGACACCCCTTCTCCCTATGGACAGCCCCCCCCCCCCCCCACCCCCTTGGATAGCCCGCCCACCCCCCCTGGACACCCCTACCCCCTGTGGCCAGCCCACCCCCCCCCCCCCCCGGGATAGCCCGCCCACTCCTCCTTGACAGCCCGACCACCCCCGTGGACAGCCCGTCCACCCTTGTGGACAGCCCACCCACCCTCGTACCCCCCTGGACACCCCGTACCCCCTGGATAGCCCCGCCCACCCTCCCAAACAGCCCACACCCCCCTTCCCTGCAACCCCACCACCACCACCTATACATACCACCCCACCTGGACACCCCACACACCCCTCCCCCACCAGGACACCCCACCCAGACCCCCAGGACAGCCCACACCCCCTGGACAGCCCCGCCCACCCCCGTGGACACCCCCTACCCCCTAGACAGCCCAACCACCCCCGTGGACAGCCCACCCACCCCCCTCGACACCCCTTCTCCCTATGGACAGCCCCCCACCCCCTTGGATAGCCCTCCCACCCCCCTTGACACCCCTACCCCCCGTGGCCAGCCCACCCACCCCCCCTGGACATCACGCCCACCCCTCCTTGACAGCCCGTCCACCCCCATAGACAGCCCGTCCACCCTTGTGGACAGCCCGCCCGCCCCCGTACCCCCCTGGACACCTCATACCCCCCCTGGATAGCCCCGCCCACCCTCCCAAACAGCCCACACCCCCCTCCCCTGCAACCCCACTACCACCACCAAGACATACCACCCCCTGGAATGTGTAGAAATAACATAAAAATACATGATATATAGATAGCACAAAATACTCAACCTATGGGTTCACATTAACTACATAATCACACACTTCACTACTACCATAAAACATATAAACCACACCACCACCACACAAGACGAATAACATTTTTCACATTCATTTATAAGCCACTTCATTCACACTTACATTGTCCATTCATTTAATGTTAAATTAATTAAATCCATTTAACACACATCCATTTCTATTCCATATCATTTATTTAATATCTTTTTTTGTGTTTTAACAGCATAATTTATTCCATAGATAACCAGGAAACTAATAAAACCACCACACAACAACTCACCATCTCACAATAACCATCGACACCATGTTACATCGACCAACCATCTCACCAAAACAACCACATATCACAATAAAAATATTGCACATCACAAACCACCACACAACCAAAACCACCTCACCACATTATACACCACAACTTCATCACACAACACCTCCACACGACACAACACCACCACACGTCATCACTATCATACAACTTCACATGACACATCCATGCCCACTAACCATCACATTACAACCCCACATATCACAAAGCCCAACTGGTCACCTCAATCCCCATAAAACAGCATACAACATACAATGAAACACAACAAAAAACCTCTCATAGAGGCAACATACCCCAACTTCCACAATTTATTTATTCAAGGTATTTTATTACATTACCCCTTTATTTAGCATGGACATTATAACATAACTGATATTCCAGGGGAAACTAATTAATTAACAAAATATTTATTCATTTCCCTATTTTACACGGTGAAATCAAATCAAAATCCAAACTTAAAACTAAAATATTAGATCAATAACAATAAAAACAAGGTACCATATGTGTATAAAGAAAAAATTACTTGATTTGAGATGATTCAAATGGGTTTTCACCTATTTGGATGGGGGATTTGGAGAGCAGTAGAGAGCTGGAGGTGGATTGATAACTTAAAACTAAAATACTAAAGCAATAACAATAAAAATAAGGAAGTAAATGTGTATAAATGAAAAGATACCTGATTTAAGATGGTTTTCACCTCTTCGGATAGGGGATTTCGCGAGAGGAGAGCGGTGGAGCGGATGAAATTAGGTTCTGTGCGAATGGGGGAGAGCAGCCTCGCGGATGGATTTGGGAGAAATAATTCCCAACGGTTTTAAAGAACCGTTGGGAAAGAGATGCTAAGGACCCCTTTGCCAACGGTTTGAGGAAACCGTTGGCAAAGGGGTGACCCTTTCCCAACGGTTCAAAAGAACCGTTGAAAAAAGGTGATTAACACACCCCTTTACCAACGGTTTCTTCAAACCGTTGGCAAAGGGGAGGCTTTTCCCAACGGTTTCAATGAACCGTTGGGAAAGGCTTTCTTAATCCTTCAAGCCCAACGGTTTTAGAAAACCGTTGGTAAACACCCGTTGGGAAAAACAACATTTCCATTAGTTTATTTTAAGGATACCATTAACTAAGAATCTTTTACAAATACAGATGATTCTTTATCGATGAAGAACCTCGAATACATATAAAAGATTCTATGAATTTCTTACATATCAATCATTGATTTTCAGACTAAAGTAAATCTCATTTTATACTTGGTAATGTAATAAGGATTCACGAACATAACTTAAATCTATAAAGAGAGTCCCGGAGTAGACAATAATTCCCCTAAAAAAGGTGTGATGAGTTCGACCTCCCATCCTCTCAACCAATGCAAATTCCTAAGCCTCATCAGTCCAAAACTAATGAGCACCTACCTATGGAAAGTAGGTCCAAATGGATATGGAATCATTGGATGTTTCCGGTTCTACGAACAAACCCGTTAGAAACAAATTGGAATGTTTGAACCTTCAATCAATGAGGTCATCCCCAATTCCAGAGGAAACAGGAACGCAAGTCCTTGTCGCGCAAGTATACTTGTGTGACATGGGTGTACTTGGGAGATGGTTAAACAATAGGGTAATACTTGGGCGAGACTTAGAACAAGACATTAGTATTATCCCTAAAGGTTTTTAAAAGGGTGGAGCACAGGTTCTGTCGAATGGATAAGGTGGCGTGTAAGTGTGGCCATTTCCCTTAAGGGTTAGACACATAGGCAAGGAAGTGTTGATGAATTTCAACACTTAGGCCTTGTTTCAACTCTTTAGATCTTCTATTCTAGGTAAGAAATTACCTTATAAGTGTTTGGAAGACTTCAAGCAAAGACTAGGGTGCTGAGTGCTTAAATCAGACTTTTGGATTTTTTGTCCCCGAAATGGGGGCCCACTAGGGGTATTTATAGGCCATTGAGGACCTTGGGAGAAGATAAAAATAGGGTTTGCAAGTCACCTGCGTGACCAATATGTGGCCCACAAGTATACTTGTGCAACCATAGTGAAACTTGTGCGACCCATGCTTAAAGAAATATTTGTTCATGCCTTTGTCACTTTTTGATGTTCTTCAAAGGATTAATCTCTCTATGCTTAAGGTATTTCCCTTTTTCAGTAATTATACTCTGTGATGAAAAGGAGAATCAACAAAAGTCCCACCCCATAGTTGGATCTGAAAAAGGAAAGATGATTTGACACTGAGGTAAAGGAGAAAACCAAGGAATTTGGGCCTGTAGGTCTGAGCGCACAAATAGCGGCGCACAGGTGTGAGCTGCGTAGGGTACGACACATAGGTAAACTGCTTCGCCTATAAATATGAGGCACCACATCATGCAAAGAACCCGACTTTGAACACTTCTGATCTCTCGACGCACAAGTATCTCGGCTTTTTATCATTCGCGCAGGTGCTTCTGTTCGCGGTTAATTGTTTCTTTGTGTCACGCTTCTACAGAAGTATTTGGACTTGCGCAAGGATACGTGCATTCCCATACTTGCACGACTGGATTAGACTTGCGCACCAACATGGGACTTTCATGCTTTAATTCCTTAGCATTTTTTTTCAAATTTCATCACAGATTTTATGAAAAATCAACTTACTTAAGAGTTAATTATTCAACCTTTGTGCAGATTCAATGGATCCCAGAAGAATTGGAACTGCTAATGAGCTGGCTACAAAGCGGATTGATGACATAATGGACATCATTGGCCACAATTACTATGATATATAAGACAACACTCTCCCAGATTTGGCCAAGTACTTGAATTAGTATCATCTTAATTATCCATAGAGCATTTACTTGCCTTTATATGGCCATGGTCATCTGCAAGAATTCAACATTCTAGAGCCAAAGAACTATCTCCCACATTCTTGGTTTCAGAATTACACCAACTTTTCTTAAGAAAATGTCTTAGTTGGAGGAACATTTGTTAATGCTGGAATAGTGGAGAAGGCCTACATATTGCATCATAGCCTTTGTGCCCCAGATCTGAAACCTCACAAGACTGAGCTGCTGCCACATTATTATCCCTCAATTTTCCAAAATTCTCAGATGGATCAATCCAAAGGCTGGAAGAAGAGTTGGGACTTCCATCCGAGAGGAGGTGTGAAACCAACTTGGATGTGGGAATATTGGGTGCGACAAACCTATGAAATTTTTTCGATTATCTGAAATTAGCTACAATATATGAATCTGTTTGGGATGGGCAGACATATGTCTATAGGAATGATAACTTTGTGCTGGAGAAAATCAGTCGCTGGATCCCAGAAACCAATTCTTTCCATCTCACTCTTGGAGAAGTAGGAATCAATTTGTGGGATGTCTACAAGATCTCAGGGGGTTCCAATTTCGGGTGATATTTATGATGAATTCATCCCTCCCAAGGCGTCTTAGAATGATTTGGAGAAGACTCCGACTTTGGCTCGAGAATTATTGAAAATTTTCTATAAGCTCAAAAATTAAAAGAACTCCAAAACTCATTCAAGAAAGGATATTCATCCAAAGGAGTTGAAGGATATGTTTCTTACCAAGAAGAAGGAGAAGGGGCCCACTTGTGCTCGTCCTACTACCTGCCCCAGAACAGAGAATTGGGGTGTTGTTGGCACATTCTGGCCGACCCTGGAAGTAAGAGAATTTGAAAAGTGGTGGTATGAAGTGGATCAAAGAATTCCAGAAAATACCCATATGGCGGGCTTCTTAGACTTCTGGCTTAGTGTTTATCTTCTGCCAGTCATGGATTTGAAGGGAGGCGTCCAGCTAGGGACCTTCATTGTTGCAGCTAAGTTTGCTGAGAGGAAAATAGTTGGGTTGGCCACCCCCATTTTGGTAAATGTTCATAGAATATTACTCCATTTTTATATGGGTAAGTCTCTTTTGAGAATAGTGGGACCATTACATGTTTATGGGGATGGATTGCCACTCATTTTAGGACATATTCTATATAGAGAAGAGTACAGATACCTGGAAGTTCTTTTAGGCCGTCAGTACAAGCATTTTCTGGAATTTTCCCATTATCATTCAACTCCTATGATATGAAGGTGAGACTGAGCATGTTCAAGGAATTCCATTTCATTCCTTATGGAAACCCACCAACCAGAAGATTTGTTGATGATGGAACAACCAACCTAGAATTGATGTCATACATACTGTCTTGTAGAGATGGTGTATTGGCTGAAAGGATTGACAGAGAGATTATATTTGAGGCCTATGCTCTATATAAGTTTTCACGCCAATGCAAGTGTCTGTAGCAGACTATTGTATCCCCTCCTGTTCATGTCAGTTCAGAGCATCATCTGATGGTTGCCTGATAACTAAGGTTGTTGGCAGCTATGGAGAAGACTGGGGTAGTGTTTGATCTACCTATTGCTGGAGCAGCGAGTAACTTGACTACATGGTATGCTGAAAACTAGGTAGCATCATACCCTGAAGGGGTACTGAATCATTCAGTTCATCAGGTGGGGAAAAAGAAAAGAACTATAGAGAAAGAAACCCTTCATCTGGAAGGTGACTCTTCCAAACCTTGAGCTGATTCACCGGGTTCCTCACCCAGGGATGACTCGCCAGATTTTCAAGATGGGGATGATGAGGCATGACATGTGTGAAAGCGGCCTCGTGCCATATATAATTTTCCTTCCAGAATCAAGAGACCCACTCCATAGACTCCTAGTGAGTTACTTCGTTGGGGAAATTTAATCTCCATTACTTTATAGAGCAACAAGTTTTATTTTCTTATTCTCTATCTGTGATTCCAGGACCTCGGAAGAAGTTGAAGTCCAAAATTGTAGGACCCTCCTTGCAGCCTTCTGGTGCACATGCTGAATATTTACGACCAGAGGCTGTCTAGAAATGGTGGATTTTATATTACGATACTGAAACCGCCTGGATAGACCTCTGCGAAGGGCTACACATCCCAAGAATAGGGAATCTTCGGGCCTCTACTGATATCCATTTCAAGGATAACCCTGATGAAGTGCGGGCTTACATCAGAGAGCCAGAGATTCTCATATATTCCACTGATGATTTCATTCCTATCACCAAGTGGTTGAAGGAAATAATAGATCATTGCACTACTGAGGGGACTGGTGCTTTTAGAGATGAGGAGTGGCACGATTACTTGGCTCCTAATGATGTAAGTCTATTTCCTTATTTGCATTGATACTTGTTTTCAGTTAAAGCATTGTTACTCAAGTAAATTACATTCTTCATCTTACAGCTTGCAAAGAAAGAAACTACTGAGGTTCCTTCACCACAATATAGCCCTGGTTGTACTGCCATCAGAGCTATTGAATCTCCTCGTGAGCCGGGCAAGGTATCTCCAGGCCGACAAGCCATGGACGAGGAGTTAGACATGGATTTTCATTCTCCAATTCCTGTATTTGGAGATGATGATGTCCACACTCCCAAAAAGCCAAAGAAGTAAAGACATCGAAGGAATAAGTCCACAACCAAATTCTTCATCAGTAGTGGTAAGTCTTTTAGATAGTCATGAATCTTAACTCCTGAAAATATTGCTCATACTTCTTGGGATTTCAGGGGCCTCTTCAATTTCCCCTTTGAGGGAGAGGACATACCCTCCTTTGAGAATGACAGAGGGTGTTGGTGAAAAATCACAAGTTCATGCTGACTTGGCTACTCCTGAAGAAGAGTCGGCGTCTATTCCCATTACTTCCCCTACTGCTCCTACAAGGAGAGAAGAGCCTGCTTATGGTAAATTAACAATGCTTCATAAAATATTGAATGAAAACATCAACTGACTTCCATTCTGTGATACTTTAGGTTCAACACCTGCACCAGAACATTTGGTGGCCACTACAACTGATGCCGTAATTTTCTCTGAAGAAACTGTCTGGGGTCAGAGGCCGCAGTATGAGGATATGCCCAAAAGATACATCGAATGCTCCCACTAGTGAGAATAACCAGGAATCTGAGATATCACTAGATGAAATGATGAAACTTGGCACATATTTTGAGGAAATTTTAGATCATGTTAAATTACTAGGTAGTTTAGAAGATTTTGGAGGTGAGTGATATCCTTCGTCCTATTAAAAATTTCCTAATAAATCTCTAACCATGATTGATTGAAATGTTTAGTTACATCTGAGCAAGCTGGTGAACTGCCAATGCCTGAAGGGGGTATAGATAACCCTACTATTGTAAAGACACTAACTCAAGTAGAGCATAACCCGGTAGAGCTTCTTGAAACCCATCCTGAAAATCCTGTTGAAGCTAGGAAATAGGGGGATGATCCTTCTCATGCTATTGATATAACATTGGGTAAGAGATAATAATATTTGTGGTTGCACTTAATTTTCAAGACAACTTAATCAACTTTTTTATCCTTTGAAACTAACCAAAACATTCAATTGACAATGTATGGTCATCAATTTAAGTGTCTAGATTTGGATGTGAAGCCTCAGCCTCCTCCCCAACGGGAATAGAAAGTGAAGTAACAAGCGTCAGGTGGGAAGGATCAGAACATGGCACTTCTATAAGTGCATTAATCCTAGACTATATTTCCCCCTATGATAGTGATGCTGAATCAGACCCAGAGGTACAAAAGGCACTCTAATTTTCATGTCACAAGGCATGGCAGAACATTTGTATGATCATATTTTATGTTCCTCTTGAAGAGCAGTCTTCGAAGATCCCACGACTGTCGTCCCTATTCATCATATTAGGACTTGGCAGTTTTGGATATCAAGAGATCCATTTCACGGTGAAACAAGTCATCTTAAGGAGGGATCCGGATCAAAAGTACCATCAAGACCTGACCATAGTGAGGTTGCTGACCAATATCAGCGAATTTGAGGCTACGATGTCCCAAGATGAGGTTGATCATGCATCCAAATTGAAGGAGATGAAGCATAAGATCAAGGAGAATGTTTTCCAGTAGATGCACCTTTAGCAACTGTTAGATGATGTTACTATGGAACTTGACCGGATTAACAATTCACAGGATGGAGTTCAAAAAAATGGTATGAAAGCCATCGCAGTTTCCAAGAAAGCACTCCATCAAGCTGAAAAGGGTGAAGCTGGTCGATTTCATGAACTTCAAGTGGCTGCTGATGAATCTTGGGATGTCGTAAATCAAATGAAGAGTTACGTTGAAAGCCTCTTGTAATTCTTGAAAAAATAGAAGAGAATCCAATCTGTGGATGTCCTTCTAACTTTTTTGAATCAATGAAAAACACTTTCATCTTCAATCATCTGTGCCTTCCTTCTTTTGCTATCTACTTAAAATTTTATCTAAGCCAATGGGCTTAGTAAGCAAAGTTTGATTTTTTTGATAGGATTATAAGAATAACCCTACAAAATTTACATCTTTTAATTGCTCAATATTACTTAAATCATACAAAATGTATGTTTAGTGATCTGGGACTTGAATTTTTTTCAGAGTTCCCTTAGGCTAATGTTTAAGGTCGAAAAGCTTTGACTAAATGGATAAGGGATTAAAATTGACTCAATTCCTTGATAATTTAACTAAAAACATATTACCACATTCCAGTATGGGGGAAAACATGTAAACTACGACTTAAGAAATTTTGAATCTGAGGAATGATATGAAAAAAGTGCTAAAAGTCATTAAAAGAAATATTTCCTAAGAGTGAAGTTACCATTATTTTACAAACCCGTCAGGGGGTTGAATTATGCAGGGACACTTAAGGGCATTGGCTACATAGTAAAAAAATAGCATCTTTTGGCTGACAGGTCTGTTATGTTGACTAATTATGAAAGGCCACCTAAGGGAACATACTGCATAGTCAGGAAAAAGAACTCTCAGAAATTTTACTTTTCTATTGCTAAAAATCCAGTGAATGTTTATGGAGATTCAAATTTTCCAAAGAATAGATTCTGTTGTATGGAGAGAGGTACTTGAATATAGCGAGGATATTCCCAATTAATATTGTCAAAGAATTGGGTGAATGTCACTTATAAGAATTTCTGACCCAAACATATGGAAGGGAAATATAAACCATAGACTTGAATACTTTCAGATCTTGAAAAAGAGTATGGGACAAATATGTTAAGGATGGCTATTTTTGTGGATCCTTATATATTTTTGTTAAGACAAATAAGGAAAAAAGAAGTTTTCCTCCCAAGAATGAAGTTACCACTATTTGAAAACCCCGTTAGGGGTGGAAATTTTACAGGGCCACTTAAGGGCATTGGCTACATAGTCAAATAATAGCATCTTTTGGCTGAAAGGTCTGTTATGTAGACTACTTATGCAAGGCCGCCTAAGGGCACGCGCTGCATAGTCAGACAAAAGAATTCTCGAGTATCAGATATTTTGTGACCAAATGTCAAGAAAAGGGTTATTGAGATCTAGAAGAATTTATGTTTAGGTTTATGACACATGAAAAATGGGTATTTTCCAATGCATGAAGAAGACACATAGACCAATGCTGAACATAATAATGTTGTGTCTAGGTCCTAAATTGAGGTGCTGGACTTCACTACATATCCCATAAGGATGAGATTTAGGACATACATAGTTCTTGAAATACATTTTAACATCATGTGGGATGATATTTTAGGAGATCTTAGTTTAGGGTCATAGAGCTCAGACCATAATGATGAATACACAGTGTGTGTTTTATAAACCTGATGTGAATGAAGACCAGGGTTTTCATACCAAATTCATGTTTTCACAGGGGGGACTTTTCAACAAAGGGACTGAAAGTGGAATTTGGGGTTAGGCCCCAAGACATGGGGATGGATTCGAGGGATGCTTGAATGTTCCTACGTATCCCATACAGATGGGAATCAAGCCATACGTTGTTCTTGAAATACCCTTTGTACATATTTGGTTCGTACAAGTGAAGGGTGAAAGGGGACATTAGTGCAATGATGGTTTGACCCAATATTAATGGTTCGGGCATTGACATGTCTGCACGTAGTCTTTGGAATATGACATGATTGGAGATCAATGTCAATGATGATTCCCTCTCATGAAAGGGACAATAGGGGAATGTATAGTTTCATGTCATATAGCAAGAACGATGGTGAACCAATGTAAAAAATGGTTTTGGGATGCTTCATGAATCAACATCGTATGAGACAGAGGTGAACTGACATGAAGAGGAAGAGATTGGTTTTGGGCTTGAACCTCGGGTGGTTGCCTACATACCCATCCTAGAAGGCGAGGATCAAAGTCCATGTAGTTTGATTAATAATGAATTAGTGATGAAGTTGTACTTGAGGACAACCCAAATATTGTGTTGGGAATTACGCGTGATTAGCGGCCCAAAGAGGGTGTTATGGTTGAAGTTTACCCTAAGCTCACGTGAGTCATACTCAGTGTGAGAAACAAGAGGTAGCAACAACCCTAACGATGCATAGTTTAATGTCATGTAGTAAATTAGGGATATGACACAGTTTAACATCATGTTGGATGAAAGAGGGACTGTATAGTTTAAAATCATGCAGTAAGGACTTAGGGGGGACTGTACAGTTTAATGTCATGCAGTAAGGAAAAAAGAGGGGCCATAGTTTAATGTCATGTTGTACAAATGAGGGGACTATGCAGTTTAAAGTATTGCAGTGAGGACTATTTGTGATGCATAGTATAGTGTCGTTTATCAGGGACAAAATACAGTTTAACGTCATGTATGACATATTAAGGGACTTTTTTCAGTTTTACGTCATGTTGGACGAATATGTGAACAGTTTAATGTCATGTAGGAAAATACATTTTTATGTCATGTAGGACGTTGGGTTGTATAGTTTAACGTCGTGTAGCCAAGACAATGTTTATGAAGTTTAACGTCTTTCTGAACGTAAGTATTTATGTTACAAAAAATACTTTTTCAAGAATCTGGCATTGGTTGGATTTGTAATGAGTTCTCCATCCATTGAGATTAAATAATAAGCTCCATTGGAGTAGACCTTAAGTATTGAGTACGGTCCTTACCACTTCTTCTCAAGATTGGGAGGTTTATTTCATCGTATTATTGGAGTTCTGATAACCAATACCAATTCTCCTTGAATGAATGAACTAAGAAGAACTTTTTTGTTGAATTATCGTGCTATTCGATTCTGATAGACTTCCAAGTGGTGAAGGGAGTACAATCTTTTCTCATCTAATCGTTCCAATTCATCCAATTTCTTTTGAGATTGTTCATCTATAGATGAATGATAAAAAATGGATACTCTGAGTGAAGGTAATTTAACCTCAATGGGAAACATTTCTTATGTTACCTTCACCAATGAATATGGAGTTGATCGTATAACAGTGCTGGTGGTGGTCTGATAAGCCCATAAATCATGAAAAAGTTTACTAGGCCATGATTTCTTATCTCTATCCTCTATCTTTTGCAGTATATTTGAAAGAGTCTTATTTAGGGCTTTTATTTTTCCATTGTCATCTGCATGATACTGAGAGGAATGGTTTGGATTTTATGTCGTATTCTTGATACAACTTACTTACCTCAGATGAACAGAAGTTGGTGAAATTTCCATCAATATGGTATGAGGGACACCAAATCTCGTAATGATGTTAGACTTGATGAAGCTAACAATGCTTTTAGAACAGACTTCTTTAAGAGGTATTGCCTTTGTACATTTGGAAAAGAAGTTAGTAGAAGTAATAATATACTAAAACTGCTTAGATGTAGCTAAAGGATAAGGTCCTACTACATTTATTACCCATGTAGAAAATGGCCATGATTATTTAGTTGTATGAAGAAACTTTGGGGGTTGATGAATGAAGTTGGCACATACTTGGCCAGAATGACACTTGTTAGTGAAATCAACACAATCTTGTATCATTGAAGACCAAAAGTATTAAAGCCTTCGAATTTGATCAGACATTCTATGTCCAGACTGGTGGGCACCATAGACTCATGCATGTACTTATTTCATGACATCCATTGTCTCTTCACCATAAATGCATCTGAAGATAATTCGATCACAACCTCTTTTTTAGAGAATTTTTTCAATGTGATCTGGGCTATCATAAAGAGTAAAATTTACAAAACGTCTCCGAACTTGTTCTTTCACAGCTCTATCAGGTGGGAGTGTTCCATTTTAAAGGTATTCCCAGATAGGTGTCATCCATCTTGTAGTATGACCTTATGGTTCAGAAATGGGAATAATTTCATTGATTTCCTCTGTTCTGATTTGAACATAAGGTGAAATTGTACGAAAATGGGCAATACTAATGATTGTTTCATCCCAATTTGGATCTTCCAGAGCTGTTCCTATATTAGCCAGTGCATCATCTTGACCATTTTGTGATCATAGGACATAAGAAAATGTCGTTTTCGAAGGAAATTTTTCCATTAAATCTCGGACATAATAATACAAAGGGATTAAATCTTATTTTCTGATGTCATAATCCCCATTGACTTGTTTGATTACCAAGTCTGAATCACCTTTCACCTTTAAGTGATTCACTTGTTCCTGAAGCGCCGACTCCAATCCTGCAATAAGAGCTTGATATTCTGATTCATTGTTTGTACTACCTTCCCACAATAATAAGGAATAGGGTAGAACTACCTTTTCTAAGGAAATAAGCACAATTCCTAACCCAACATTGTTGAATTTAGGATCTTCCATTTTCTTAGCTATTGGACTTCTGGAAGCACCATCAAAGTACATTTTCCATTTTTGAAGATTAACATGAATAGAAAATATTTCCTCATTAGGATGTTCATTATCTAAAGACATATCTTCTAATGAAGGATGTTCAATAAGGAAATCAACTAGATCTTGGCCCTTTATTGCCTTTTGAGACACATACTGGATATCAAATTGCGGCAAAATAACTGCCCACCTTTCCAGACGTCCTGTAAGCATTGGATGACTAAGGATGAATTTGAGCGGGTTATTGCAAGATACCAAGTGGACCTCATGATGTTTCAGGTAGTGTATCATTTTCTGAACTGTATAGATTAATGCTAGGCAGCACATTTCAATACATGAATATCGGGTTTTTGCTTCAAGCATAGTCTGACTGAGATAGTAAAGGTTGTTTTCATTCCCAACATCATTATTTTGGGCAAGGAAGGCACCCAATGACCGCTCTAAAGCTGTCACATAGAGGATAAGTGGTCTTCCTTAAATAAGTGGCATTAATACCAGTAGACACAAGGGATATTTCTTGATAATATTTAATGCCTCTTGAAATTCTTCAGTCCACTGGTAAGTGACTCACTTCTTCATTAATTTGGTGAAGGGTAAACATTTACCTGCCAAATTGGCAATGAAACGCTGAATATAGGCCAAGTGTCCTTGAAGTCCTCTCAATTCATTCAAATTCCAAGGAGGTAACATACCAAGGATTGATTTTGTCTTCTCAGGATCGACTTTAATACCACGATGGCGTATAAAAAATGCAAGAAATTTTCTTGAGGTTACCCCAAAAGCACATTTCAAGGGGTTCATCTTCAAATTGGGTTGTCGAAGTTTGTGGAATATGATTTCCAAATCAGCCTAGTGATTAGAACATTTTTTGTATTTTACCACCAAATTGTGCACATAACATTCGACAAATTTTTCTAAAAAGGGTTTGAAGATACGGTGCATGGCACATTGATATGTTGTGCCTGCATTCTTCAGGCCAAAGGGAATTACCCGATAGCAAAACACACCCTGAGGGGATTTGAAGGTTGCAGATTATTCATCTTCTGGATCCATTCATATTTGATTATATCAAAAATATCCATCCATGAAGGAAAGTTCTTCACAGCCTGCTGTTGCATCAATTAAGAGTTCTTTGATCGGAATTGGAAAATCATCCTTGGGACAATGCCGATTAAGATCTATGAAGTCAATGAAAACTCTAATTTTTCCATTATTATTTTTCACATAGACAATATTAGCCAACCATTTGGGATATTTAACTTCTCTAACAATGTCAGCTATGATAAGCTTATCCACTTCAGCTTCAATTTTGGAAGCATAATTTGGGTGTGTTCTTTTTGAATCTTGTTTGAATCATCGATATTCTTCTGGAAAACCCAAATGATGAGTAGAAACATTAGGATCAAGACCTGGAATTTCTGTATAGTTCCAAGAAAATATATCTCGATTTTTATTTAGAAATGAAATATACATTTCTTTCTCTTCAAGAGTCATGGCCACACTAATTAAAGTGGTTCGTGGATATTCTTTTGTGCCCAGATTTATTTCTCTGAGTTCATCCACAGTATTAGTGATAACCTCTTCAAATTCTGGTGGTGCATCCCTAAGATCTTCCTCTTCTTCTTCAACATGTGTTATTTCTTCTGTTTCTACTTTCCTAGTAGTTTATGAAGCAGAATTTCCATGATTAAGGGAGATGTTAAAACTTGAACATCTTGAAGAGGGGGATACCATTTCTAACCCTATTGATGATGAAGGGTCTTCCTTGGGTAATAAAGTGGAGATGATGGATTGAGAATCGAAATCATCATTCATATTTTACATTTCTAAAACTTCTTCTGTCCTGGTTGATGAAGTATAGAATTGCTGGATTTCAGCGGATGAAATGAAGACATCTCCACTTGATCTTTCATCATTTATTGGTGAATCACTAATTTCTACTATGTTGTCTAGCTTGATTGTTGTAATTGACATTATGGAAGTTTCCATAAGAGTATTTGGATTTGGGTCTATCCTATCAATTTGACTGATAAGAAATACATAATCTGTACTCACATGTATGAATGGGTTTACTGGAATCTTTTCCAAACTATATAGAGCATTAATTTTGGTAACCTTCCTTGTCATAGATACCTCCTTTCCCTCCATGTGATAGAATTCTACATCAATGTATTGATATTCACATGTTTTGAACGGGGCTTTATCACCGTACAATGTCCCAATTTTACCATTGAAACAATATTTGAGACATTGATGGTATGATGAAGGTATAGCTACATGTTGATGTAGCCAATGTCTTCCAAGAAAAATTTTGAAGGTCATGTCATTACGAACAACCATGAAATCTGAATTGGATACAGGGTCTCCAAACTGAGTTATGAGATTAATATCTCCCAAAGGTTATTTTTCATTTTTATCATATTTTTTCAACATAAAAGTAGAAGGAGATAAATCAGATTCAGTGAGGCCCAATCGATGAAGTGTATGAATATGGATGAGGTTGACTCTTGAACCATTATCAATGAAATCTCTTCATATGACTACATCATTGACCTTGAAAAATAAAAAAAGGTTTAATATGTCCATGCACAACATCATATTCATCTTCATCTGTAAAAGATATCACTACATGGCATTCTATAGGACCATTCTTTACATGGTAGACTTCAGTCGTAGAAAATTCAGTTTCGAATTCCATAGGACTTGACAAAGCCTCAATGAGTGCCTCCCAAAGACCCTTTGATAAATTCAAGGCATCCAGAATTGACAACTTGGCTGGTACTTAGAACAAATGTTTCAAGACATCATACTGTTGGTCCAAAGGTCTGCGTTTCCCAACAAGAACATGTGGTTTCACAAGTGACCTAGAAGTTGATTCTTTGGAAGTAGATGCATCTTGTATCGGGGTAGTAGTTGGAAAAACTCCTGGCTTTGGAAGATTAGACCGACTAGGGCTATTTATTTGTTGGGAGGAAGAAGGTGTAACTTCTAACCGATCTTCCAAAATAACTGTGCTAGGACTGAATCTTCCATGTGTGAAAGAACTTTCTTGTTCTTTTTGAGTGTGTTGAAGGTCTCTTCCACGAGTTTCTGTGGCATATACAGTTCTATCAGGGGTAGGATTGAAATAGTGGATTCTGGAATATCCACATCTTCCTCTGTATCCTAGACCTCAGGAAATAACTCTAATTTCTTTGTTTGGTACATGGAATTCTTGCTCATCAAGATCGAAACTGTGACTGACATAAGGATCTGTTAAGTGAATCATGTCAAAAGAACCAAAGATCAACTCTTCATCTGATGAATATTCTGCCTGATTAGCCAGTTTAGGCTGTGCCATTTGGTGTGGCAGTGCCCGTACCTTTGATGTAGATGACATAAAATCTGCCAGAGTTAAAGACAACTTGGGATTTGACACGACCTCATCTTCTTCTGATTGCTCTTCTTTCTTCTAATTATACCACTTATTTAAGGATTTTACCTCTAATGAAGAGGTTTTTGCTGTGTCATTCATAGCAGAAGACACAATTGGTTTCTTCAATTGTCTTCGTAAAATAGCATGATTTTGGTTGATCGTTTTCCTGACCATCCAATCATCATATTTCTGCGCATTTTTTCTTTTGACTTCTTGCCACTCGCCTTCTTCCTCCAGACCTGTATCAGTAACACATGCTACCCGGGCTGAAGAACCTTTCATTTTTACCTGTCCTGAGTCCACCATTTTTTGTAGGAGGTCTTTGAAGACAAAAAAAAATCTTGAATGGGATTCCCCAACATCTAATGAAATGGAAAATAGTTGGTATGGTTTTTATCTCCTTCCCTGTTCGGCCTTTTAGGCCTTGGCAACTAAACCAAATTATTTTCTAGAGCCGAAATGAAGTAACCAGGAACTTGTTCATTTTGGAAAGAATAAACTTTGTTCTCAAACTCCTCAAGTTGTTTCTTTCTTTGATCTCTTTGATCATCATGAAAAAACAACCTCTGTTGTTGACGCTCTGGAGGTGGAGGCCTTCGATAATATAAAGGATTTGAAGTGGAAGCAGGTACAAGTGCTTGTTTAAGCGTAACTCTAGCAGTCTCTGCTTTACCCATTATCCTTCCTAGAGCTGATGGAATTACATGAATTTTATCCTTAGTCTTTATAAGAGAATCTTAAATCTGTTGAATGATTGAAGTAAGGTCTCGAAACCCTCATATGTATTTCACAGAGATCAATGGTGTGCGTAATTCATCATGTAAAGTTTCCACATAGATTGGAAACAATTCTTCTTGAGGGAGTGCTAAGCTTAAGGAATATGTTAATCCCTTCCAGCGAGCAATGAAATCCGAAACTATTTCATTCTCCATTTTCTTACAATTTTTAAGATAAAAAACTGTTGTCTTTGGAAACGTTGAGCTAAAATGTAGAAGGAATCGTTGACAGAGAACTTCCCACCCGGTAATTGACCGGGATTGCAAGATTGTATAACAGACAAAGGTAGCCCCTTGTAATGATTGTACAAAACACCTCAGCTTAATAGCTTATTTTTGTTGAGGATTTCCCATCATAGGATCACAATGAGAAATAAAATGTGTTAAGTGTTGTTATGGGTCTCCCGAACCCTTAAAAATTGGGAATTTGGTACTTGAAAAATTTGATGGGGGAGGAATTGCATCAACCAATTCTTGGTAATACCTCTTTTCTGGTTGAATTTTTTCACGTTTTCTATCAGTTTCTTCCAACCGAGCTGTTAATGACCCAATGGTAGTTATTAACTTTTTAGAAACATCTAGTTGAACCTAAACCTGAGCAGGTGCAATAACAGGAGCTTGGACAGGTATGGTGGCTGGTACTGCAACTGATAGTAGAAATACCGGCTGTTGTTACGCATGACCCATAGGATTAGACCTATGAGGGTGTAATAGTAAAGGAGGATATTCTTGATCCATCTCTGTAGCTTCAAAAAATTCCCTTATCTGACTGATTCCATCACGCTTAGGAGGAATACTACCTAGAAGTAATTCTGCATTCAACCTCCTAAATTCCTTCATTTATTCTTGTTGTTGTGCGAACCTTTTCTCTAGTGAGAGTGATTGGCCTTCTGCAGAGGAAGGGTGGAATGTAACCTGATTCTTCCCTTTCCCCTTGTTGGACACCTTTCGGAGAGGGGGAAGTTGGTTATTTGAAGGAATACCTAGATTCTGGGTAATCCTTTGATTTCGTGTACACACACCTTCTTCATTTGACTCTCTGTGTACAACCTCTTGAGCAGAAACTTCTTCATATTATCCGTCTGAGTGAGCCTCATGTTCTGGAGGATCATCAATAATGAAATTGATGAAATTTATTGATGCATAATGCATTGCATCTCTTCTATCATCATTTCTGTGATATTGTCTTCTTCCATGTCATTGATGAGACATTGACATTTGTTGAGTTGATCCCTCAATAACTTCTTGATGAAACATAATTTGAAAGGAATCTCCTGATAATTTGGCTCTACGTTCCTCTTGTGGCTTCTTCCATAATTGAGATAAGACTTACTTTCACTGAGTAAGAGATTGAGGATTTGAAAAAGTCCCTAGTCCGGTGGAATGGGGTTGTTCCTACTGTTCTTGCTCAACTCCTCAAATCCTATTTGTTGATTCTGAGGGTTGAGCTAAAAGAGTCCCCATTCTGGAAAGCTAGGGTGGTTCTTGAGATACTATATCTGAGAATTTCTTAAAATATCTCTTGATCTTGTGGACTTTATTCTGGAAATTGGCTGGATGCATCAACCTACATCCACTCAAATCACCTAGTTCAAATTACTGCTGGATGATTTCTAACACTTTTGTCACCTGTTGATGCGCATACTCTAAACAAGAAGCATGTTTGATATTCTCATTTTCCTGATGCAAGAGTAATTAGACAACTTGTTCTTTGTATGCCTGACTTTGGGAAGAACTAGTTAAGGCCTGTTCCTGATCAAGCCTTTGATTACATACAAAACCAATTGGTTGTGGCTAGCCATGGGCAATAACATTGAATGAGACCATTTTTACGGGCTTTGTTGACTGTAGAGTACGGTGAAATGAAGTTCTCCATGAACACCCCATCCCCTGATATGAATACCAGATGGGGCATTGGAAATCAACTGATGCAATCTTTTTAGTGCTCCAAGGCATGAACGCTGAAGGGATCTCTGCTACTTTTCAACCTTTCGATATCAGAAAACTGAGAGAGAGGCCAAATCATTTTGGCATTGTAACCCTTCTATTATCTTGACATGATTTTCATATTCATCATAAGATAATATTTTATTTTTTAATTGAAAACGAGTTTTCCACATGTTGAGACAAATATCATGAATACAATATTCTATAAACATTTCTGGAATATCATATTGAGAGTCATCCAAAGGCGAAAACAAGGCTGGTACTTCACCTTTCGCAAATTGTTTTCTCATATTCAGCACTTCCTCATTATAATTTGATGAAGATTCTTCTACCTAATTAGACCCAAGCTAGTGATTCTTTGTTGATTCATCAGATTCAACAATATTGGGTGTATGTGCCTAACTTGATTCTCCATATGACATAGAGGAGTATGCCCCACAACCCTCTTGGACTAGAACAAAGGTGTGTATCTTTCCTAGAGTGATATGTTGATGAGTCACTCCACAAGGAGGGGTAGATTTATGATTCCTTCCCTATGATGTTGCTGAAGTTGTTATAATTTTCTAACAGGCATCCAGAATATGAGTAGGTATTTTATTTTGCTATTTCACCATTTACAAAATGTGCTTGGTGACACTAGGTACCGGAATGGGAATATACTTCCATTCCATGATTGGTGTAGGTGTGTATTCATTCTCTTCACTTCCTTTTCCTGTCAGTGAATTCTGACAGTACTCATGTGTGGGGGAAGAGAGTTGAGTCTGCTCCAAATTTATCAGCGGAGCTTTCCAACTAACTTCTCTAGGTGATACCAGACGAGACTATTGGTAGGCTTGATGAACATTGGAAGGTGTATGTGCCTGCTGTGTATTCTTCATCAAGCATGGTTGATGAATTTCATTCAATACCGGCAGACGAGACTGCTGACATAATTGTTGATTGTAAACAGTTGTATGTCCCTACTTATCAGTTTCCACCATATTAGATTTGTGAGCTTCTTTGGTTGTAGTCAGACGAGCCTACTGACTATCTGATGAGTTATAATCACGTGTATATTCCTTCCTATAATACTCCGCCAGAATTGTCTGGCGGGATTGGCGTTTTACTTCCAGACGAGTCTGCTAGGCAGTAACATCAGGACATACGAGTGTATATGCCCGCTTGTTATTTGCCATCAAGTTGGCCTGATGGACTTCTATGGAGGGGGAATAAGTAAGAACCCACTCCCTTTTTACCATATTTTTTCCTCTAGAGGTTTGTCTTTTATTCTTGGGTTTGAGGAACCTGAGCCGAACCCCTAAAGGTGGTACCCTCATTATGTTTAGGGCGCACTGCAACATGAGTTTGGTGGCGATTGTTGATGGGATCCCTCAGGAAGGACTCATGTTTCCTTGAATTAAGGCCTTTAGTGACCTTCACATTCACCTATCCATAATATGGGAGGGATGGGTGATTGCGTTCTTGGGATAATGACCATAAATGGTTGGATACGGTGGTAGGAACCACTTGCTTCTTGATCACTGGTCGTCGCTGTCCGGACAACCAGGGTGAATTATTGACTTGGACGGCTTGTCGAGTGGCATCCAGAGTTGGAATGGTACTATGTTGACAGTATTCCTTAACCAGTGCATTTGAGACCCATCGCTGAATACGCTGAGTAGGTGATGTCGTCCTCAGAGTGGACAAGGATCCAGCAGGAGTAGCAACAGATGCATTCACAGGTGTGAATTTTAGAGAATCCATTTCTGTAACGCAGTGGTATCATGGAAACGAGTGCCTATTGGATATAAAAGACATAATCAAGGTATGTTCGGCCACTACATCTTTTGGATGAGTACATATGTTACTGATTTCTTTGTTGGCCCTCACATTTAATTAAATAGGGGCCTAACAAATAAGTAAAACATCATTTAACTTGGTTAAGGACTCACTTCGGGTTCACCATTTTTGTTTCTTCTGGAAATGGGGATGACCTTGTTTGTTTAAGGTTCAAACATTCCAATTGATTTCTTACGGGTTAATTTGTAGAACCGGAAACATCCAATGATTATATATCTATTTGGACCTACTTTCCAAAGTTAGGTGCCCATTAGTTGTGAACTGATGAGACTTAATAATTTTCATTGGTCGAGAGGATGGGAGGTCATACTCATCACACCTTTTTGGGGGTAATTATTGTCTACTCCGAGACTCTCTTATAGATTTGAGTTGTGTTCATGAATCCTTATTAATTTACCAAGCATGAAAATGAGTTCTTCCCCTAGATCTTGCAATCAATGATATATATGTATGAGATTTAGAAAATCTTTTATATGTATTTGAGGTTCTTCATCGATAGATAATCATCCGTATTTATTAGATATTATTATTCAATGGTATCCTTCGATACATTATATAAAAATCTCTTGGTTATTATGATAACCATACTAGTTTTAATGCTACTCAGTGGGGCACTTGATGTTTATTGTCATTCTTAAGGACATAAATTATTTTAGAGTTGATATCGTACCTGCAGATGGGCTACATACATATCCTTGTTTAGAAAAGGAATCAGAACCCACGTAGTTCGAGATAGAAGTGTGAGGTTTATGCATGATTAATGGCTCAAAGAGAGATTTCATAATTACTATTACACTCTAAGCTCACGTGAGTCATGTTTGTGTAAGAAACAAGAGGTATCAGTAAAGCCTGACGATTGTGCCACGAAAGATGCAATCATAAGAAATGATGTGGGGCTTATGTATGTATAAATACCCAAATAGATAAATATCGGGACTTACTTTAGAGAAGAAGCCCGGGAATAGGGCCCATAAAGGTATATGTGATTTATGAAGATTTGGATACTCTAACTTGGGGCTTACTCCTGAGGAAGATTCCCAAATTAGGAGGGGACTTTCCATTGGGTTTTATTCTTGAGAAGGAAGCCCAAATCAAAATAAATTATTACAGGGGCTTACTCCTAAAAAGGAGACCCAAGTTAGGTAACTTCTCATCTTGAAGGATGAGGTTGAATGAAGGAAATAACTAACCTTAGTGACATAAATATATGTAAATCATGTGGTTTTGAGAGACATTCCATAGAATACCTTTCAAATAAGTAAGACAACAAAGGAACCATGCCATAAATGGATTTGAAGAGGGTTTTGAAGGCTAAATCTTGAAGGGGAGAGGTAGATTTGAAGAAAAGAGTTGAATAGGCAGGAGGGGAACCCAAAAAGATGTAGGCGCGCAAGTACTATTTGGGCGCGCAAGTCCTAGTCGCGCAAGTATACATGCACGACATGGGTGTACTTGGGAGATGGTTAACCAATAGGGTAATACTTTGGCGAGACTTGGCTCAAGCCCTTAGTATTATCCCTAATGGTTTCCAAAAGGGTGGCATGCAAGTTCTGTTGAAGGGATAAGGTGGCGCGTAAGTGTGGACATTTCCCTTAATAGTTAGACACCTAGGTGTGAAAGTGTTGATGAATTTCAACACTTAGGCCTTGTTTCCCCTCTTTATATTTCCATTCTAGGTAAGAAATTACCTTAGAATTGTTCGGAAGACTTCAAGCAAAGACTAGGGCGTCGAGATCTTAAATCTGACTTTTGGATTTTTTGTCCTTGAAATGGGGGGCGCACAAAGGGTATTTATAGGACATTGAGGACCTTGGGCGAAAATAAAAATAGGGTGCACAAGTCACCTGTGTGACCAATATGTGGCATGAAAGTATACTTTCACAACCATAGTGAAACTTTCACAACCCATGCTTAAAGAAATCCTTTTTCATGCCTTTGTCAATTTTTGATGTTCTTCAAAGGATGAATCTCTTTGTGCTTAAGGTATTACCCTTTTTCAGTTGTTAGACTCTATGACAGAAAGGAGTGTCAACACCATGTAAATAATAGTATGAAATATACATATTGTATAAAAGTTAAATGATCATGTTTATCTATGTCTAAATTATAATGTGTTTATAATTTATTGAGGAATCATAGGAGACTACACCCCTGAGCGCGCAATGAAGAATCCCTAATCCAGATCTTCATTCCAATGTAGATATAGATACTAAATTTAACCAATACTAGAATGTGAATTAGGATGAAACATCTACATGCCACATTTAACCACGGAAATACAAAAAAAAACAGATTATTGGCAAGATCCTTTTTGAAGGAAGAGTTTCTTCTTCTTGCATCTCACTTACAATTTATACTTATTAGTAGATTATTTAATCAAAGAAACTCTATATATTTACTTATTAAGACCGTTTAATTGATTGGTTTTGTTTTATTTCATGTATTCTTGTTGAATTATTCTTATGTAATTTTTCGATTTTAGTCTGAAAGTGATTATTACTGACTTTGGGTGAGAAGAACATGGTCTTTTTGTGGTTGTTTCATGAATGTTTTGAAATTGAATTTGGGTTTCATCTTCGATTTTGAGTCCCCTATAGAACCTATTTGGTTAGGCTTTCCTAAATTTCCTCTTCATCTTTATAAACTGGATGCTCTCTTTTCAATTGAAACTATATTTGGAAAACCACTGAACCTTGATGTTGCAACTAGGAATCTACTTAGGCCATTTGTTTCTTGATTGTGTGTTGAAACTAACATCTATAAAGCTATCTCATCACACATATGGATTAAAAATGGGGTCTCTAGTTTTATTCTAGAAGTAATCATTGAGAATTTACCAACCTACTATAGCAAATGTTTTTAAATTTTCCACTACACCAAGGATTGTGGTATTAGACCTTTTTTCTGAATGACCACTATTGTGCAAGAATTATTTCTCTGTTACAAAACGAATAAATAAAAAGTTTTATTCTCATTCTAGTATCCCTAGGGATTAAATTTTCAATCAAAACCCTATGGGACCTACCATTTATTTACCCTTTCCTACTAATCTCTTGCCTTTTTTGGATGCTATCTATAGTCCTAAAACACCAAAAGAAGATAATAATTGTCAGGATATCTCTTTCACTGAAACCCATGATACATGAAATAAGGATAATTACTTTCCTTCTAACACTATAAAAAATCTACATGATGTTGATTATCAATATAATAAAATTGAGGGAACCTATTTATAATAAAGTGGTAGGAAGGGGAAAACCAATGGTAGATACAGATGGATTCATTACCCAAAATCCCAAAAAAACTAGGAAACGTAGGGACTAATATAACCTCAAAATAGAAATCTTTATAAGATCATTTGACTCCTATAAGAAGGAAAGTATTGAACTTCCAAAACAACTGGTAGTTTTTGAAAAAACTATCTCAACCTATGGTTTAGATGAGGATGAATGTGATAAAAATAATGATCATGTGTATAAAGACTCTTATTTGATTGAGGAGGATGTGATAAAATCAGTTGATGCATGGATGAATGAATAAGATGAGATTATATTCCTAAAATTTAGAAATGGCGATGTTACTACTGATATGTAAATTGAAATTAAGAAACATATGTTTTTTAGGATGGTGGAAGAATAAAAAAGAAATCCTGATTTTAATGCTTGATAATTACATTGGGAATGTTTTTTTACCCTTATAAAAAAATTTCATTCTTGATATTTTAATGATATATTTTTTTGCATGGTTGATATGACTACTCCATTGTGTTTTAGTGTGTTTTGGCATGCTATTATGGTGTTGGTGGATGATTTTGAAAGTACATTGACACTTCCTACCTCAAAATTGAAAGATTACCAATTTTTTGGGTTCCCTCTTATTTTTCCCTTTCTAATTGATATGAGAATGAATCCTGATTAATAGTATATGTTTGAATATTGATTTTTTTTGGATCTTGTATCTATATTCTCATTAAATTGTAGAAACAATTGTGGAAGAGTTTCATAGAATAAAAGTTGAAAATCCATTTTTTGTTTAAATAAAGCAACAGAGCCTTATTAACTTCGACGGAACCACTTTATTAAGCTTTTAGGACATTCTAGTTCAGACCATGGTTTCCTCGATGTTGGTCTTATATCTCATATCATGAACTCAATGTCCCTCTCTCTTAGTTGATTTCCATACTATAAATTTTTTGGATGATGAGGATCAAATATTTTCATCAAATTTGTCTTATATCTTGAATACATGTTCCCTCCTTTTGTTTCTCCATTATCAGTTTATGGTTTCCTGTATGTTGGGTATTTTCCTGTTTTTCTTTAAACTCTTTGTTTGTTCAAGCACATTGCAGCCAATTCAGTCACTGTGTATCCTTGTTTTTTTAATAATTTATGGGTGGTTTGGGTTTGGTGACCAATTAATGTTCAAAATTTCTCAACAATTTTTTATCACATGATTAAATTTATGAATTATTCATTTATTAATTTATTCCAAATTTTAATTATAGATAAAAAAGTTTTATATTATGAATTGATATAAGATTTATGTTAAATTGTTAAACTACATTGGATTTATCATACATGCATATATGGAGTTAATGTCATGGTATGATAAATGATATAATTTTATTATAGATTGAATTTGTATAGTTTATATGTTATGAACTTGAATGTAGTGGTTTATTATAGTGTATACACATTTTGTGTCATAATTTTTATGAAATAGAAATTTATCTTGAGTTAGTATCCTTAGGTAGATAGAATTCTAGTGGAACTTCTCATTAACCCGAACGATTATGCCCTATCTATCAAAGTAGTGGTTGAATACCTATCTCTCAAGGTATAATCTCATAGATATTTTTGATTTTATATGATTTTAATAATTTACCTAAATGATTTTCATGTACCTTATTCATGGGATTCATTTGGATATGTATAAATATTGATGTATTTTAATTTGGGTTAGTAACACAAGATATGTGATGTATAAATTGCTACAAATCAATATGTTTTAGACATATTAATTAGGTGGGAGGAATAAGGATTCTAAACTAAATCATTATAAATAAGCATACATAAAGGGAATGACATGAGTAAATATTGTGAGAATAAACACCCTTTACAAATATAAGTGTCATATTTCTGTGAAAAGAAAACACTCGTCATGACCTTAATCATCCAACTAGGTAGTTTTATGCCAAATTGGGTGACTCGGGATTTTCTTGTTTAAAGAAAACAATAAATAAGGTGACCTTAAGAGTTTGGTGCCTTGTTTTTCTAATTTTACTTAGGATATAATTTGTTGAGAAACCCTGAGAGTTGGGATAAGAGTGTAATGGAATTGATTTTATCTATATATTAGATTGGGAAAACATTTTTTTACTCAACCGTATAGGAGGTATATATAATATGATCAGTATAATGGCCTACTTAAATAGATAAGTGAGGATATGAACACTAATGTGGACTCATTTCATAATGAAATTTTTATCATTTCATACTAATGGATATGATGAAATTTAAAAGTGGTCATAATTTTACTGGGAGTAAATTTAATAAAATTCCTTATTAAATAAATGGAAAACATGATAATAATTTGATAAAATCTATAATTTTAGATATAATGTCATCATAATCATCTTGAAACTTAAATTTGAGGTCTATTCTAGATAAATGAGATTATTAATGTAAGAAATATTTTAAAAAGGTATAAAACATAAGAATAATTTTTCAAAAAGTGAAAAAAATATGTTCTAGAGAAAACCCTTATTGAGTAAAAAAATATTTAAGATATTCAAAAAGTGAATTTATATTCTTATGGCAAGCATAGATGAATTCATTAAGTTTTTTAAGGCATATTTTAAATGAAAAATGGTAAAAGGAAATTTTTTATCGGCTCATGTACTCTTATGGTTGAGTTTTTTAATGATTGAGTGAGACTAAAGGTATCTTATAAAGATTTTCCTATACATATAGTTTATTTTGTAATAATTGTGAGAAATATTCTAAAAATTTGAATGAGTTTAAGAAATTTTTACCCTATTCTATAAAATTATTGATGATATAAGAGTATCACATGTGATATATAGGCTTTGGTGTTTTGTATATCGTACTATAGTTTAAAGGTTTAAGATAGGAAGAGAAGATTGGATTTATCTAATTGACATCCTTGGTTTTTTAAATCTATAGAAAATTTTAGGAATTAAGGATATTTTTTCCATGGAATATAATCACTTATATTACCTGAAGGGGTTTATTTAACACTTTGGAAATTCTATGTCAAGTTTCATTGTAATAAAAATCAATTCTTCGATTTTGAATGGTATAGAATAAAAAAGGTATATTTTAAAATTATTGTAAATTTAAAAGAGTTAAAAATCAAGGAAATAATTTATAGATATTGTAGTTTTTAATTTTAATGATTAGGAAAATGGTTTCCAAATCATGGGTTGAAATTAAAGGAATAATTCAAGCTCAGATATATTTTTTAAAAATGTATATTGTTATCATATTTTATTTTATGAAAAGGGAAGTTGTTTTTTAACAATGAGTTGTTATGAATAATTTGAGATGTTGGATTAAATACACATTATTTATGATTCAATAGATTCTATAACATAGATGAAAAAAATATTATGATTAATGTATTTTTATCTAGGATAAAAAGTTTTATTCAATATATTCATTAAAATATGATGGAAAGAGTTATCACCCCCCAATATTGGAATATTTTAATGAATAAAGTATTCTTTTCAAAAAACAACTCTAAACATAGAGAATACCTCATATAATATATATATATATATATAATTAGTTAATTTGTTAAATATCTCAATTAAAGTAAATAAGTGTTATTTACCAAACATAAATAAGATTGTGTTATTTAGCATGATATTGGAAAGAGAATATAGTTTTTAATAAGTTATTGAGAGCATGTTTGGTGTAAATATAACAAATAAAATATTATACCAATCAAAATTTAAAGTGAATTTAACTTAAAATCCTAAAAGATATTATTGTATATTGGTAAACAAAAATGTAAATAGTTTTATTTAATTATTTTTAAAAAGTGAATATCTCTTTATATCCTAAAATATTTTAGGATGTTTTGGTAAATAAAAATGTAGAGAGTTAAATTTTTTGGAAAAAATTTTCTCAATGAAAATTTATAATGGAAAGGTTCCAAGAATAGTTATGATAAAAGACAAATAAAGAGTTCTAAATGAAATCAATTTTTTAACATCAAAAACTTTTATAAAATTTATAAAGGTGTTTGAATACCTCTTTTAAGGAGTTTAATATTAGGAATTTGATTCCAGTTTTTCTTAATTATTCAAATAGTAATCTTCAAATATATTATTAACTTAAAGAGTTTAACGAAATGGATTTATTTGGTGGTCACATAAATATGATACAAGAATTACATAATAATTTAATTAGTTTAATAAAACTTGAAATGTGTAGAAAAAATAATGTTGATATAGAAGTCTATTATATGTGATATAGTTAGACAAATTCTTATATATAGTTTTTATCGATATTCTTAAAATATTTTAAGAATATTAAATGTAACATGTAATATAAAAAGCATGATACATATTATTGTTCTTTAATTATTTATATATATATATATATATATCATTAATTGAAATGATCATTGAACTGAATATGAATTTGGGTTATATATAATTGATGATCATCATGGATTATTATATGTTGTGATGTTAGGGTTAGATTGGGTAAGATTCTTGTATTGAGATTTTGAATATTCTCATGAGTCACAAAATGATTTTTTATTCCATATAACCCACCAAGTATACAACAAGGAGTTTCAAACATGGTGTATTTGGTTTATAAGGGGTTCATGTTTCATATTGAATCCCCAAAAATGAGGATAGGGAGATACTTTTCATGAGAAACTCCATTATTTGATACCTTTCTTAAATATCTAGTAACACTATGTGTTTTTTTGTTAATTAGTTTATATAATTTAAGTAATTATGGTTTGTATTATTTTTTGAGAGTTTTTGAGCCGTTATTTTTAAATTTCTGGATATTTTGTGTGATTTACAGTTTGTGCATACTTATTATTAAAAATTTGGTAACCATGATAAATTGTTATAGTTATGGATAGTGAAATTGTTTAGGTTGGGTGCATGGTTTTATATGTTTTACCGGATCTTATAGGAAATAGTGTGGCTCATTTTTCTATTTGGGGTGACTTGAACAGTTGGCACATAATTAGGAGTAACCATGTGAACAAACCATGAAATATCCTAGAAATTTTCCCATGTATGTCACATAATGGGTTCATATTTTACAAAACTATGTATCTTGTCTATGAAGCTTGATAAGATTTACATAAATATGTTAAATAACCTCTTTATCATTCCAGTTTTAAGTGTTCCAATCCCCTTTATCCTCCCCACTCATGCATCATAACTCCATGGGGTTCAAGGGAGAGGTCTGCCTTCCCCCACCTTTGATTCTAGGCTCTTATCATGTTTTTCAGGTGGTTATTCAAATTAATCCCTCCTAATCCTCTTGGAATCCTTTTCCTCTATTCCATATATTATTTCACTTATATTTTCCACATCTCCAAGAAACCTAATCATTTTCGAAGGATTTTTAGTGTTTGGGTTTATCAAATCATGGGGTTTTATACATATAAGAATTTTTAGAGGATATTATTTGCTAAATTAGGAATTCTATATAGAATTAAACACATTATAACATGATTTTTATCAGATTATGGTAGGTTATTCTATTTTATTTATTTATTTTTAATTTTTTATGTTTCTTAAGCATCATAAATTCTTTTTTATGAATATATGTATATGTATGCTATCTATGAAATGTTTTTTAATAGTTTACATACACTTTGGGGTTAGAATAAGAGGTTTCCATATTAATTTCAAATGATTCTGTAGAAATTGTAGTTCAAGCATTCCAAGACCCTTTTTGAAAACGCTTAGAAGGAACATCAAAGTGTTTCAATTGGAAATGTGGGGATTTGGACTTAGATTTATTTTTAAAGATGGAAACACATAATTTAAGGAGTCGTTTTGGATAAATATGTGTGGTGCATTTTCAAGAAATTATTGAAAAAAATTTAAAATTAGGAAAATTAGGATTTTAGAATAATTTCTAAGGAATGTTTAAAGTGAAATTATATTCAATGAAAATGATTTGGTATCCATATTTTAATTTCTTATAGGCATGTTTGTTAAATTAAATTAATTTTTTGATATCTTGAGGGCCTTTAATTTGAACCAATTATTTAAGATTACTTATTCAAAATTGTTTCTTTTAGGGATCTTTATTATGAATTATTATATAATGGTTGTGTAATATGAGAGGGGTTTTTCATGTGGGAGAATTGGAGGTGAGGTGATATTCATTGATGTGATTTTTTGATGCATGAGATGCTTATTGATTATAACTTATTAACACTCACCTTAATTAAAATATTTCTTGGGAACCCTATGTAATAAGTGAAATATCTAGTTGAGTGATATGCTAGAACAAATTACTCAATTTCTTGTGACCTAGGTATTAGTTTTTTCTAATGGTGTTTATCTCCTGATGTGTCCACTAGGAAAAGATGAAATTGAGTGAAGTTAAGTTCAAATGGGGTCAATTAATCCCATTTAGGGTTTCCATTGGCCAATTCCAATATCATTTTATGTTAAAGTAAAATTTTTTATGCATGATTCTTGATTTTTTTATGCTTTCATTAGGAAATTTTCACCCATGCTCGGAGTGTATCCCCTTATTCATGATTGTTTAAAAAACTCATTAATTTTGTTATATTACTTTATACTTCATGATGTCGGAGTTTCCATGTTGTAGGTTTTTATTCCTATGTCTTGGGTTATTAATTTTAAATTGTTTTAAAAAGGTTATTTTGTGAAGTGTTTCAAAAGAAGAAAATTGTTTTCGATTTTTTCATAAACATTTAATCGAACAGTGTTCAATGTTTTAAAAATGTTTTGTCTTATTAAAATGGTAGATTGCACCACACATTAGAAATGGATTTGGAAATGGTGAATCCTATTTTATTAAATATAAGTGTTTTAAAAATACATGTCATTGGATTTTTATAATAGTGGAATTATATATTTATTTTAAACTAGAAACAATTAACTAGAAACTGAAAGTAATTTCACAGAATCATAGGTTGTATCCTATTTCACCTATTTCCCACACCCTATATACACAACTTGTGTATGTGTATATTTTATATTTTATGTAGGTTTTAGTTTCCACTTCTTATTTATTAGCGTTTCATTTGGGATTCCAGTGGTGAGTTTGCATGTAGTGATCTGTTTTGGGTAGAATGGATGAGGCACTATGGTTTGGTTTGGTTTGTTGAGAATTAATCCTCACAATATCCATATGATAATACACCATAATAATTTATTCTGAAATCACATAGAAGAATTTGATTTTATAAGGAACACTCACAAATTAATTTCCCATGACATAGAAGAAATTATGTTCATCCAAATTATTGCACTAAGTTGAAGAACCTCACATGGCCCTGCTCTCTCAAATATATACCACATTTATCCAATTAAAAGTAACATTAAATGTATGAAATAAATTAACACTTTAATTTTACATGGGTTTTAATAAAATTCCTATGAACATGAGGGAAGCATTACAATATTTAATTTTAATAGAAAGAAAACTTTACAACTTAGTGACTTAAGTGTCTCTCTAGATAACTAAAGACAAGTAATAAAAATCAGTTTTAATACCAAATAATCCAAACATAGGTTTCCCAATATCTATTTATATAGATTAATATTTGATCATCCAATAATAATGGCCTCCAAAAAGTGTGGGATTCTATCTGTTTCTCTATTCCAATAGTCAATCTCCTATAGAAATATTCAATGTGACTGACCCTCCTAATAAACCAACAAACATATAATTACTGAAAACCCATACATTGTAACATTTAAAAGCTAAAACAATTCTGTAATAATATTGTTTAATGATAATAACATAGGAAGAAGCCCCTTCCATAAATCCTCCTTCTAAAAACTCCTTCTAGAATGATGAAGGAAGAACATTGACACTACAATAACTTTAATTAACTGAAGGACTTTGGGAACGACTCATCTTGTTCACTACTCCTAATCAACTGAATTTTGATTCACAGTTCCCAAAACATCTCCAACTTCAATATAAATTTATAAAAAACATCAATCACAACCTTCAACTTCAATAATATATCCTTTCATTTCTGCATCATACAATACTTCTCTATATACTTCTGTTTACATAAGCTTAATTGAGGCTCTGTATTGCATTAATATTTTTAGACCAAATCCTTTATAAACATATACCTTGTATCTTTTCCCAGCTACCTTCCATAAATCCAACTCACATTATTCCAAAATCCTAGATATACAATGATAATTTTTATGAATGTGTTTAGTTATTAAATGAAACACTAGATTTTTCTCGAAATAAATTTCATATTGATTATCAAAAAATAAATATCCTTTACCCTAGATATTTCTATGTTCTTAAACTAAACACCTTAACCATACAATATCCTTTATTTCTTCCATAACAACCACATACTCTTCTTCCATTATAGTAAGTGAAATCCTTGGTTGTATCCTAGGCATGTAATATCCAACGATTCCTTTATAATTGAAAAAATATCTAGTTGTTATCTTCTAAGAATTGGAATAACCCCCATAGTCTGCATCTGCAAACCATAGTAATTCATAAAGATCTCTAAAATAAAGAGTTATACCTTCCATTCCTTTAATATAATGCATAATTAATTTAATGGTGTCTTAATGAAACATTCCTGAATTTTCTATAAATCATCATATGACTACCATTACATGAGATATGTCTAGATGTGTATACACCACAATGTATATAAAAATTCTAACTACATAAAGATATGAAATTTTATCATTTTTCTTATTATCATCTTCCTTTTATGGTTCCAAATCCTTTGATAGTTTTAAGTGACTAACAAGATTATTTGAAACTAGCTTACATCCACACATTTCAAATCTCTCAATGATATTCTAGATGTAATCCCTATGGGATAACACAAAACTTATGATTTTCTTATCACAATCAATCCTCATTCCCAATATATTCTTTTCATTTTCAAGATATTTCATTATAAAAATTCCTAAAATATCTTCCTTTAACAATCTAATTAGTTGAAAATTTGGACCTATCAAAAAATTATCATCCATATAAAACATTTATACTATGAAAAAATTTCCAATGAACTCCTTCCAATAAAAATATTTATTAGAATTACTTTGAGTTAAAATTTTCTCTTCTAATAAGGAATCAAATTTATAGTTTTAACACTTTTATGCTTATTTCAAACCATAAATTCTCTTTCTTATTTTTTACACCAACCATTGATTTCTATTAAATTCCATATTCACACCCATTTCTTCAATCTTCAAATTTATGAAAGCAACCAAACTAAAAACAATTAATATGGTAGTAAATTTTACTACCATTTATAGTATATCAAATAAGTTAATATTCCATGATCACTTCCTCACAAAGGTACCCCTCCTAGGATAAAAATTGGGAAAGATACATAATGACTCCCAAATCCCAAAACCAATAGGCCACAGGTTTGTGACTAGCATTGAGATTATATCATACAAAAAAATGAGAGGTATCACTCTATAAGAAGAACGTGAGGAATGAGGTAAAATAAAATACCACCAAACATGTAATGGCCCAGAACCACATGGTCCATCCCATTTCCAAAATCCAAATCCTATGGGTGGAGTCTCGGTGGTAGGAAAATCTATCGGCATGCGACCGATCGGTGTGTGACCGATCAGCGTGCGACCAATCGACGTGTGACCAATCGGCATGACTGATCGGTGCGACCGATCGGTGTGTCGTCGATCGGTGTGAACGATCGGTGTGTCGGCGATCGGTGCGACCGATCAGTGTGTTGCCGATCGGTTGCACCGATCGGTGTGTCGCTGATCTGTGCGACCGATCGATGTGTCCCCGATCAGTGCGACTGATTGTTGTGTGACGTTCAGTGCGACCGATCGGTGTGTCCCCTATTGGTGTGTTGTTGATCGGTGCGACCGATCAGTGTCACACAGCCTTGTTGAGTTGAGTTTTCTTCTGCAGCTTTTCCCGTAACGCCACTTTTAAACCCTTTTTACCTTTATGGGAAGTGGTTCAAGGCTGTTTTAACCCCATAATCAATGTTCAAATTCCTAAGAGTGGGGAAACACTCAATGGACCCAGCTGTGTGTTCGTGTAACGTTTCCCTTCTATTTATATAAAAACCTTCAAGGTCAAATTTGTTAACCCCTTTTATCGATGGGAGTTATTGAATAACAATTAATTTTGTCATGTATAACCACCCAACCATGTGGTTAAACCATGATCCGAACTTACAGCCGTTCAAAATTCCATATCCCGTGACAACCTGATCTTATCCTTATATCGCATGGGAATTTATTCTTCTTCCTCTTTTACTCTCCTTCTTCCTAGTGTGTTTGGAGTTCCCCTTCCCGAAGAAAGTGGTGCTCGTGTGCTGAATCCTTTTTCCTCACCCTTGGAGTCCCCGACGTTCCTCCCCTGCAAGTCGCGCATCCCCCGTTCTTGGCGCATGGAGAAGAACTTCGATCCTTGATCATCAAAGTGGGGATTTTCCTTTATCTCTCCTTACTGTGTATCATGCGGGGTGGGTACACTACTATTTCTATAGGGATGGAAGAAACTAGACCTTCACAAATATAATAAATTGTCACAACACCCTCCCACCAATGATGCCCCTCCTGAGCTGGAAATGGTGAAAGGGAGACAATGACCCCCGAGTCCAGCCTCCAGTAGGCCCCAGGGTGGAAACTAGCACCAAGGTTATGAGTTTTCACAAATATGGGAGGCATTACCCTTTTTATTATTTAAGAACGGGAAATAGGACAAGTCAACCACCAGAAAAGAAAAAGAACAAGTGTATATAAATAAACCCAAACCAATCCCACATGCATGTTAAAATAGTTTTGAAACAAGTTACAAGTATAAGAAAGCTCAAAAAATTCAATACCAAAAGAAACAAGAGTACAACAACTGCAACAACTCCAACTGTCCTGACAAGTAGGGTCCTGCACAGCCCTGGTAGTCCTCCTGGAAACCTGAAAGTAAATGTAGGGTGAGAATACAAGTATACTCAGTAGGAAAACCTAAAAGAACTCATGCACAAGTGGGGGAGACATCCTAATGTCCTGTGAGAACAACAGAAGAAAACAAGACCTAACAGGGAATTATATCCACCCAACCTCACCAGCCACACTCACCAAAACACAAACAACAGGTAGTAGTAGTATATAAGATCAAGAGTATTGGGTACCCCACACCATTTCCCACTAGTTAGCTTCTCTTCCTAACGACGAACGTCCTGACGCTGCCACACTCATCCCGCCCACACACACCTGGGCCTCAAGAACCACACATCCTCCCCGCACACACCTGGGCCTCACAACCATGTATCCCGCCAACACACAACTGGGACTCACAACCACGTATCCTTCCCGCACACACCTGGGCCTCATCTCGAAGGTTATTGGGAAATAGGAAAACTCGCCCGAAGATTCTTGGGCTAAACCACCCCAATTGAAACCTACCAGAAGAGTATTGGGTGTAAGGTCCCCTCAAGCCATCACATCCTAGGGAAGAAGGAGTGGGAAGAAGCTAGTAACTAAGGGGAAAACACCCTCTCCCATGAAATGGGAGTGTTCGGAACTAAGTGCTCAACATGGGTGGGTGCAATAAAACAAAAAGATACAGATATATATATATATATATATATATATATATATATATATATATATATCAAACACTCAGCTCAAACTATGGCCTCTAATCCGAGAACTGAGCACGTGCATCGGCACTGCTACTACGAATCATGAATACAAAAAACAATCCCAGGACCCCATTTAAGTTTTCATGTTCCAAAAGAATCATTTTATTAGTTCCTTAACTACTGGGAAACTACCCACAACCAACCACATCAATCGTTCATAAAGCAAATCCCTGCCATCCACAAATCAAGTAAGGAAAACAGAAGCAGCACAACGAGTCCCTTCTTAAAAACCACCCAACCCATTGATTAAAATTACAGTTCCATTACCATTCCCCACCATTTATTAACTTTATTTATTATTTACAACCCATAGTTCATTCACATTCAAACCCAACCCTACAGCCCTGCTACCAACAACCATAACCACAACCACACCATACATCATCACCCCTTTAATACCATTTATTGTAGCCCCACTGCCCATCACCAACATAGCATTCACACCAACCCACAACCAAGCCTACCGTAGCCCTGTTGCTCACTCGATCCACAACAACCCACAAAACACCCCCATCACATGCCAGACATCCAAGACAACACCCACATGTTCATTATTCCATTTTGATCAACTAGGGTGATCACACAAGGGTTTCAGATTTTATATCATACAACTTTACATGATTATCCAAATTCCACATTCAATAAATTTCCATTCACAAAAACAGTATATAAAGATAGGGAAACATTTAATTTCACAAGAAAATTCCCCCAACGACCATGATTTTTAGTAGGCATAAGCCTATTAAATTCACAACATAATATCAAAGGATATAAAAATAAAGTAACTGCATTCACAACATCCCATCCCCATTATATAGGCCAATTATTATCTTCATTAAACCGGTTAAAATGTGTTTCACATAAACAAGAAGAAACCCACCCCGCATGATGCACAATTTAGAGATAAGAAGTTAAGATCCCTACCTCAATAGGCTCTAATCACAACACTCCCCCGGATCAACTTTAGAAGACGTTCGTCGGTGTCTGTCACTTCTGTCAAATCCCGGAAAACCTCCTCGGGTGGAAGCTGGGACTAAAAGGCTGAAGGAAAGATAACAGATCCAAGATCAGAAGTTCCGCCTCGTCGATATGATCCTGTGGCTACTGACGGATCGTAAATCGGAGCTCGGATGAAGAAGTTATGGAGAAAAAGGAGCATTCGAGTCTCTTGGGAGAGCTCTGCTCAGAGGAAAGGGGAGGAGAGGAGTGATTTGAAAAGGAGGAGGGGACCCCTCCTTTTATAGGCGTGAAAAAAAGTACACGACATGTACTTTATGGTACACGACGTGTAATCAGACATTTCACACAGCCACCACGCGGCTTCTAACATGGCCTTCAACGTGGTATGCGGCCACTGACTGGTCAACACACGGTTTGAGGGTAACACGTACACAGGGAGGGACTACATGGTGTGTAGTATTGGATACACTACGTGTACTCATTTATTTCACTCGGCAAGGACACGACTCCAACATGGCACACGACCATTGACTGGTCAACACACGGTTTGAGGGTAACGCGTACGCGGGGAGGGACTACACGGTGTGTAGTATTGGGGTACACAGTGTGTACCCATTTATTTCACACGGCAAGGACACGACCTTTAACACGGGGTATACCCGGTGAGGGGCTACACGGCATGTACTCACACTACACGGCGTGTAGTTTCAAAATTATGAAAAGTGTGGGAAAAGTCCATTTTACCCTCCAGAACACTTCATGACCTTCTTTTTGAAAAAGGAATGGGCCGGAGAGGTCCAAGCCATCACATCAGATACCTCTTAAAACATTCTCATCCCCGAGAATTCAAAACCAACCCAGAGGAACCCAACAAGATACCTCTTAGGGATCTTGTTATAATAGGAACCCAACCATCAACCCTAATTATAGGTGTTAGGAATTCCTTCTCCTATGTCGAGATATTATCCGCTTCAGGCGGCACTGACTCTCCTACACAGATTTAATCGCATCCTCATTAATGCGTCTCGATTAAGAATCAGGTCTTCCCACTTCCATACATTAGGATTTTTCAATTCACAATGCCCCCAACACCGCACAACCCACACACTGCCCGAACACGTGGGTTGGGGAAAATTACTTTTCCTGTGTTGGGATATTATCCGCTTTAGGCAACACTGACTTGCCTGCATGGGTTCAATCGCATCAGCATTAATGATACTCGATTAAGGATCAGGTTTTTCCCTTCCCCACATGCCCGGACATGTTACACACTTCCAGAGAAGAAGGAAACAAAAGGTCTTATAACCGACAAGCCAAGCATTCCATATATCAAAGGTACAAAGTATAACATCAAAACAAAGCTCAGAAGAACAAATCAAACACAAGTCAAAACAACTCCGGGTACTGAGCACGCATCTGAGCCTCTTGCTCCCAAGTGCTATCGTCGAGGCCGCCATGCCTCCACAACACATGAACCAAGGGAATGGTTCATCCATGGAGCACCTTCTCTTTACGATCCTCGATTCTGACTATTCGTTCCTCGAAGGTCCCATCGTCTCCCATATCTAACTCTCCCCAGTCGACAACATGAGAGACGTCATGTAAGTATCGACAAAGCTGAGAGACGTGGAAGACGTCATGAACATTCTCCAACTGATGTGGCAGGGCTAGCTGATATGCCACCTTGCCGACTCGCCTCATCACCTCAAAAGGTCCGATGAACCTTGGGGAGAGCTTACTCCCCTTCCTGAACGTCCACTGCCCCCATCGAGGGGAAACCTTCAAGAACACATGATCTACCACCTCGAACTCCATGGGCCTCCTCTGACAATCAGCATAATAATTCTATCGGTCCTGAGCCGCTTTCATCCTCTCACGTACAAGCTGGACTTTGACTGTGGTGTTATTGCACTACCTCTGGCCCAAGAGCACCTGTCTCACCAACCTCTGCCCAGAAAATGGGTGAACGACATGGTATTCCATACAAAGCCTCAAACGGTTCCATCCCAATAGTAGAGTGGAAGTTTTTGTCATAGGCAAACTCTACTAAAGGCAAGTGTCATACCCATGACCCTCTGAAATCTAGAACGCATGCTCGCAACATGTCCTCCAACGTTTGGATAGTCCGCTCTGTATTCCCATCGGTCTGGGGGTGAAAAGCAGTGCTAAGGCATATCTGGGTGCCAAAAGCATGTTGTAACCCCCTCCAGACTCGTGAGGTAAACCGAGTATCCCGATCTGAGATGATAGTCTTCAGAACTCCATGAAAATTCACCACCTCGTCTACATACCTCTATGCTAAGGTAATCACCGGGCCCAACTTCCTAATTTCTAAGAAGTGATATGATTTCGTCAGAAGATCCACCACCACCCAGATAGCATCATAACCTCCCTTAGCTCTGGGTAGTCCTGTGACGAAGTCCATCGAGATGTCATCCCACTTCCACTCGGGGACATCTAAAGGATGCAACAAACCACTGGGAACACGGTGTTCAGCCTTCCCTTCCTGACACACTAGGAATTTAGCCACAAACTCTGCCACAACCCGTTTCACCCCGGGCCACCAAAACTGTTCCCTCAGGCCTCGGTACATTTTTGAAACTCCTGGATGTACCGCCAAGGCTGAGCTATGGAACTCATGGATAACTCTCTCACGCATCGCCTCTGGAAAAAACAACCTTCCATGGAAAATCATCCGATGTCGGCTGTCCTCTGACCATCCTTCTGGAGCGTTTCCCTAATCGACGCAATCTCGTATTACATCCGCCTTGGAGTCCCCCCACTGAGACTCTTCCACCTACTGCAACATGGAGGACTGCACCGTCATTTGAAACAAAAAACCTCTAACACCTTCTACCCTGGCATCTAAGTATAGGGCAGCCAACTCTCCCATCGCTTTCCAAGCATCAACGGATTCCCGAACCACTTCCTTATGCGACTTCCTGCTCAGGGAATCAGCCAAAACATTTCCCTTATCTTTAGTGTAAGAGATCTCGAAGTCATAGTCTTGGAGGAACTCGACCCATCTCCGCTTCCATAAGTTCAGGTCACGTTGGGAGAAGACATAACGCAGGCTCTTGTGATCTTATAAGACCACAAAGCGCTCCCCAAATAGGTAATATCGCCAAAAATTTAGTGTGAACACTACTGCTACAAGTTATAAGTCATGGGTGGCATAGTTACCCTCGTGAGGGCGCAACTGCATAGACCCATAACAGATCACACCCTTCTTCTGCATCAGCACGAACCCCAGACCAAGGCCAGAAGCATCACAAAACACCTCTTACAACAACCCTTACTCTGGAAACCTGAGTATGAGAGCACTGACCAACTTCTCCTTTAGGTAGTCGAAAGATTTCTGGGACTGCTCGCTCCATAGGAAGACCTGGTTCTTCCTAGTCAAAGCTGTCAATGGAGCAGCAACTCGAGAGAAGTCCGAAACGAATCTCCAATAGTAACCTGCCAACCCCAAGAAACTACGAACTTCCACCACGCTCTTGGGTGCCTCCCAAGAAACAATTACCTCCAACTTTGACGGGTCCACTGACACTCCATGCTGAGACACTACCTACCCTAGGAAGTGTACTTCTTGTGTCAAGAACTTACACTTCGACAATTTCCCGTAAAGCTGGTGGTGTCGAAGGACTTCCAAGACTGCCCTGAGATGCTCAATGTGCTCCTCCTATGATCTTGAGTAGATCAGGATTCCATCGATAAACACAATGCCGAACCAATCCAGAAACTCTTAGAAGACAAGGTTCATAAGTCCCATGAACACAGCCGGTGCATTCATAACTCCAAATGGAATCACTACAAACTCGAAGTGCCCATACCTACACCTGAAATCCATCTTCGAGATGTCACTATCCTTTAGCCCCAACAGATGATATCCAGACTGTAGATCAATCTTAGAAAACCAACCTGCTCCCCCCAGTTGGTCAAAGAGATCATCTATCCTTGGAAGGGGGTAACAGTTCTCGACTGTTACCTGATTCAACCTTCGGTAGTCTATGCATAACCTGAGACCACCATCTGCCTTCTTCACGAACAAAACTGGAGCACCCCATGGCGACACACTGGGTCAAACAAAACCCTTCTCCATCAGATCTTCAATCTGAATCCGCAACTCCCGCAACTCTGAAGGTGCCATCCGATAAGGGGCCATCGAAATCGGACAGGCAACAGGCTATAAGTCTATCCCAAACTCAACGTCACGTCGGGGGGGGGGGGGGTAGAGTCACAACCTCCTCAGGAAAAAGATCGAGGAACTCCCCAAAAACCTCCGGGATATCCATCATTTCTGTATCATCTAGAACCACTGATAACCTGCCTAACAAAGAAATGAGAGGCTCCACACGATGGCTTCCCACCTGATAGATCCTCTCTCCAACAAAATATTCACGCTGCCCGTCCACGTCGGAGAACACGACCCTTCTTCGGAAGCAGTCGATAATGGAACTAATGAAAAACAACCAATCGATTCCTATGATGACATTGTAAGGATGCATCTCTAGCAAAATAAGATCCCCACTAGATCAATGTGGTCCCAACGTCAGCCCACATCTCTGGCAAAAAAAAGATACGTTGGTCTGGCCTCTAACTGGGGTACTCAGCACTAGTGGTACGGAAAGTATCTCTACATCTAGTCCCAAAGCATGGGATAGACTAGGTGAAACAAAGGAGTGCGAAGCTCCTGAATAGAACAAAGAAGAAACGAGAGTGCTGAACAAACAAATCGTACCTCTCACCACCTCTGGTCCCGCTAGAGCTACCAACTCTGCTTCGTGCAACTGTCCACACCCAGCCCCTCTGCCTCTCTGATGTCGTCCACCTCCCCAACTATGCCCTGGTCGAGGTCCCTGAGGAGCACCCTGAGGTCAGCCTCTTCCTGGAAAGTCTGCCCTCGGGGGAGCATGGTCCTGCTGCTGCTGGAAGAGCCTCGCCGGAAACTGGTGCTGTTGAGGTGGGTGCTGAACCTGACCACCTCCACCGTACTGAGCTCGGGTAGGGAACCGACTCTAAATGTGCCTAAAACCTCCACAAGAAAAACACTTCGGTCCTGGGATCATGAAAAAGGGACGAGGACTCGAAGATCTGAACTGGAACTGCTGGGGCCTGCTCCCCAATGGCCTGAACCTGGAACGTCCCGTCGTAGGAGACCTACTGTTGACTACCTTCCCCTTCAACGAACCTGGCTGGATCCCCTCTCGTGGTGAACCTCCCAGTGAGTGCATCTTCTCTACAACCTATGCCTTCCTCTATACTTCCAAGTACATCAGAAGGGTGAAGGGGGTGACAACATACTGGAGTGAAGGACGAAGTGCCTCCTCCGAACGTCTCGCCCGATACTTCTCATCCGGAAAGTGATCTGGAGAAAAGTGCAAGAGATCCTTGAACATGATCCCCAACTTTCGTACTGACATACTCCCCTACTGAAGGGAGAGTAACTCCTTCCCCTTCCCCGCCTTGATCATGGAAGAAAGGAATTCCTCTCAGAATTCCTTCTCAAAGTCATCCCACAGAACCTTTGCCTCTATCCTCTCTCTGAGGTAGATCATCCACCACTGTCGCGCCGCACCTCTCATCTGGCTTACTGCTAGGGGAACCCAGTACTCCCTCAGAGCACGGATCAAGGTAAAAGCGATCCCTAGCTCTTCAATCTACCCCTCTGTCCCCGTATCCAAATTATTACCCTCGTACTTCTTGAGGGTTTTCCACTAGAAATAATGGAGATTCTTCTTCCACTGGCTATCTTCCTCCTCTCGGTCAATCCTCATCTGATTGACCACTTGAATCTACTAGGACTCGGCCGTCTGAGTCACCTGGGGATGACGTCCAGGTGCCATAGTTGTATGGTAAACAAGGATCACCTAAGCTCAAGTAGTAAGGAAATCTCTCAAGGTTTTATTTTATCACATTATTTCAATTTCTTTCCCATAATTCCCAAATCAAGTAAAACACAATCACGATGATGCATGTATCTTCCCTAGGGTCTCTACCCTGCAATCAATGTGGTCTCAATTGGTCATTCGGTAGGCTTAGAGTCCTTGCATCGGATCACAGGGGGCCCTAAAATCCCGTGTCCTAGTTGGTATTCCCTGGCCTATGTCACGTACCAAGATTAAACAACACATTTTCCCTACCATCCCATGCAATCCTCACTATTCCTAACTCCAGAATTCATCCTATCTCTCAACCATTAGCTCTGATACCATTCTGTCACGACCCCCTCCCACCAAAGATGCCCCTCCTGAGTTGGAAATGGTGAAAGGGAGATAATGACCCCCCGAGTCCCACCTCCAGTAGGCCCCGGGGTGGAGACCAACACCAAGGGTATGATTTTTCACAATTATGGGAGACATTACCCTTTTTATTATTTAAGATCGGGAAATAGGACAAGTCAACCACCAAAAAAAATAAAAAAACAAGTGTATAGAAATAAACCCAAACCAATCACACATGCATGTTAAAATAGTTCTAAAACAAGGTACAAGTACAAGAAATCTCAAAAAGTACAATACCAAAAGAAACAAGAGTACCAAAACTGAAACAACTCTAACTGTCCCGAATAGTAGGGTCCTGCACGGCCCTTGTAGTCCTCCTGGAAACCTGAAAGTAAGCATTGGGTGAGAATTGAATTATACTCAGTAGGTAAACCTAAAAGGTCTCATGCACAAGTGGGGAAGACATCCTAATGTCCCGTGAGAACAACAGAAGAAACCAAAACCTAACAAGGAATTCGATCCACTCAACCTCACCAGCCACGCTCACCAAAAACACAAACAAAAGGTAATAGTAGTATATAAGATCAATAGTATTGGGTACACCACACCATTTCCCACTAGTTAGTTTCTCTTCCTAACGGAGAATGTCCTGACACTTCCATACTCTTCCCACCCGCACACATATGAGCCTCAAGAACCCCACATCCCGCCCGTACACACCTGGGCCTCACAACCACGTATCCCGCCCGCACACACCTGGGCCTCACAACCACGTATCCCGCCCGCACACACCTGGGCCTCACAACCACGTATCCCGCCCACACACACATGGGCCTCACAACCACGTATCCCGCCCGCACACACCTGGGACTCACAACCACGTATCCCGCCCACACACACCTGGGCCTCATCCCGAAGGTTCTTGGGAAATAGTAAAACCTACCCGAAGAGTCTTGGGCTAAACAACCCCAATCAAAACCTACCCAGAGAGTCTTGGGTGTAAGGTCACCTCAAGCCGTCACAGCCTAGGGATGAAGGAGCAGGAAGGATCTAGTAACTAAGGGGAAAACACCCTATCCCATGAAATGGGAGTGTTCGGAACTAAGTGCTCAACATGGGTGGGGTGTGATAAAACACAAAGATACAAATATATATATATACCAAACACTCAGCCCAACCTATATATTCTAATCAGAGAACTGAGCACGTTCCTTGGCACTGCTACTACGAAGCATGCATACAACAAAAAATCCTGAAACCCCATTTAAGTTTTCATGTTCCAACAGAATTAGTTTATTAGTTCCTTAACTACTGGGAAACTACCCACAACCAACCATATCGATCATTCTTAAAGCATATCCCTGCCATCCACAAATCAAGTTAGGAAAACACAAGCAGCAGAACGAGTCCCTTCTTAACAACCAACCAACACATTGATTAACATTCCCATTCCATTACCATTCCCCACCATTTATTAACTTTATTTATTATTTACAACCCATAGTTCGTTCACATTCAAACCCAACCCTGCAGCCCTGCTGCCAACCACCATAATCATAACCACACCGTACATCATCACCCCTTTAATACCGTTTATCGCAGCCCCACTTTCAATCACCAACATAGCATTCACACCAACCCACAACCAATCCAACCGCATACCTGCTGCTCACTCGATCCCCAACAACCCACAAAACACCCCCATCACATACCACACATCCAAGCCAACACCCACATGTTCATTATTCCATTTTGTTCAACCGGGGTGATCACACAAGGGTTTAAGATTTTAAATCATCCAACTTTACGTGATTATCCAAATTCCACATTCAATAAAGTTACATTCACAAAAAAGGTCTAGAAAGATAGGGAAACATTTAATTGCACAAGCAAAGGGCCCCAATGACCATGATTTTCAGTAGGCATAAGCCTATTCAATTCACAACATAATATCACAGGATATAAAAATAAAGTAACTGCATTCACAACTTCTCATCCCCGTTATATAGGCCAGTTATTATCTTCATTAAACCGGTTCAAATGTGTTTCATGTAAACAAGAGGAAACCCACCCCACATGATGCACAATTTAGAGAGACGAAGGTAATATCCCTTCCTCAACAGGCTCTGATCACAACGCTTCCCCAGATCAACTTTAGAAGATGTTCGTCGGCATCCGTCACTTCTGTCAAATCCCGGAAAAACCTCCTCGGGTGGAAGCTGGGAAGGAAAGGCTGAAGGAAAGACAATGGATCCAGTCTCATAAGTTCCGCCTCATCGTTGCAATCTCGTGGCCACTGACGGATCATAAATCGGAGCTCGGACGAAGAATTTATGGAGAAAAAGGAGCCTTCGAGTCTCTTGGGAGAGCTCTGCTCAGAGGAGAGGGGAGGAGAGGAGTGATTTGAAAAGGAGGAGGGGATTTATCCTTTTATAGGCGTGAAAAACAAAATTACACTATGTGTACTTAGCCATTTCACATGGTCACCACGCGGCTTTCAACACGGCCTTCAACGTGGTACGCGGCCGTTGACTAGTCAACACACAGTTTGAGGGTAACACGTACATGTGGAGGGACTACATGGCGTGTAGTATTGGATACATGGTGTGTACTCATTTATTTCACTCTCCAAGGACACGACTCCAACATGGCACACGGCCGTTGATTGGTCAACAAACGATTTGAGGGTAACGCGTACGCGGGGAGGGACTACACGACATGTAGTATTGGGGTACACGACGTGTACCCATTTATTTCACACGGCAAGGACATGGCCTTTAACACAGGGTATACCCAGTGAGGGGGTACACAGCGTGTACTCACACTACACGGCGTGTAGTTTCAAAATTCTGAAAAGTGTGGGAAAAGTCCATTTTACCCTCCAGAACACTTCATGTCCTTCTTTTTGACAAAGGAATGGGCTGGAGAGGTCCGGGTCATTACATAAACAGACTGTTAAAGAATGATGGGGTGTGTTTGGCATTTCTGAGGTACTCTTTTATAATTTATTTATGTTGTGAACTATATGGGCTAATGCTCACTATAAATCATGGTTGTTGGTGGTATTTCCTTGTGTACTAATGAACCCTTGTATTCTATGATAATTGAATGGATCCAACATGGGAAATTAGTTAATTACATAAACTCACCCGATTAAATAAATGTACCTTGAGAAAAAAACCTTGTTTGATCACCCCAGTTAACTAAAGAGAAAGAATAAACTTATTGAATGATGTGCTTGAACCTGGAAGTTTCCCTACTGTGTTTTGGTAGTAGGTATGTTGTACTGTTTGATTCTTATGGGGTGATGTGGATGGTGATGTGATCCTATGTTGTGGTAAAATTTTTGGTTGTGAATCTGAAGCTGTGTGGGGATATATCTCGAGGATTTGTTTGGTTCTAGTACTTTGAGGGATCTCACTGATCCCTTTGTAGTTGTGAATTTACAAGAGAACTGGGTGTGAATGCTTAAATTTTTGTTTGGCTATTTCTCTTTACCTGACTTGTGCATATGCTTGTTAGTTTCCCAATGGTGTATAATTCACCTAATGGGATCACTTAAACGTGAAAACAAGAATGGTTAAAATGGGGAATTGGTTTTGGGATGAGCTGTGACTTGGTCGTGAGTGTTGTGTTGTTCTTTTATGAATGAATAGTAACAAGGGTTTTTGTGCTTAGGTTTTGGAACCCCAAGGTTGGGATGATTGCTTGTTACATATAAATATATCTGTAGTTTTTATGTATCTTATTCACGCCCCACCCAAGTTGATCACTTAGTGTCGAACTCCCACATTTCATGGGGGAGGGTGTTTTCTCCAACACTCCTATAAGTGGCTGGTTATTATCTCCTTTTATGCTCCCTTTCATGAATATCCCAATACTCTTCGGCAAGGCTGTGACGGCCTGAGGTTCATTATAGCCCAAGATTTTTTGTGCAGGGTAGTAGTGGTGGTCGGCACAGGTGTGTGTGAGCAGGTTGTTCCCACGAATCTTCGGGATGACGCCCACGTTTCGTCGGGCGTGGCATTAGCTTTCCTAGATCAGGTGTTTTGGGGCGTGGTTTCATGTGGTGGTTGCGGCCCAGGTGTTTCGGGCAGGATTTGTTGTTATGGCCTAGGTGTGTACAGGCGGTGTGTGACAATGGGACTGCGGTGAGAATGGTGGGATTGGTTCGATGTGTAGGATGTCTTCAATAACCAGTGGGAAAGTGGTGCGGGGTACCCAAATGTCGATGTGCTATCACTCTAAATTACTTGAATTGCATTATTTGGGGAGTGTGCCTTGGTAAGTCTCGGGTGGATATTTCTCCTTTCTAGGTTCTTTGGTTGTCTCTTTCTCACAGGGCATTAGAATGCCTCCCCACTTGTGCACGAGAGTCTTTGGTTTTCCCTACTGAGTATACTTGTATGCTCGCCCTACATATATAAAACTGCTTTCAGGTTTCCAGGAGGACTTCAGGGATCGTGCGGGGCCATACTAGCTCTGATGTTGGGACAGTTGCAGTTTCTGTTTTTCCTTTCCTTGGTACTTTATCCTTGTATGCCACTTATACATTGTGGTATTTACTTTTGAAACATGCATACGGGAATGGTTTTCTTTTGGCTTCACTTTCACCCCCAGTTTTGGTGTTGTTGGGATATACTATCTTATCTCTCGATCCTATTAAAGAAAAAGTGTAATGAATTCCATCTTGTGTATGATTATATACCCTTGGTGCGAGTCGCCACTCTGGGACCTATTGAAGGCGGGTCTCAGGGGTCATTATCTCTCCTTCAACTTGAAGAAGGAAGGGTCTGGAAATCTGCTATCCCTTCCCTCATATTGGTGAAGGCGGGTCGTGACATAATGGTATCAGAGGGGAGGTTGAGAGATAGGATGGAGTCTAGAGTTAGGCACAATGAGTATTGCATGGGATGGTAGGGCAACAATGTTGGGTGATCTTGGTGCGTGAAATAGTCCAATTAAGACTAGTTAGGACATGGGATTTTAGGGCCCCCCATGATCCGATGCAAGTACTCTGGGCCTACCAAACAACCAAGTGAGGATACAAAGATTACAAGGTAGAAACCCTAGGGGAGGTACATGTATCATAATGACTTGTGTTCTTGTGTTTTATGGGTGTTTTGGGGATTTAAAATGAATGAGAAGTCTAAGAATATTTAAGAACAATGTTCTACACTACTCGGGCTTAGACATTCCTTATTTACCTTGAAGCTATGAAACCTGGGAGATGACCACGAGTAGTGCGGGAGATTGGGGACCAGGAGGTTGACTTGGCTGATCGACAGAGGGATGACCGAGAAGAGGAAGACGATATGTGGCAGAGGATGCTTCGGGCCTTTCAGCGGCAGACCCTCAGGAAGTACGAGGGCAGCATCTCAGACATGGAGACATATAGCTGGTTAGAGGAGCTGGTGATAGCTTTCATCTTTATCTGGGCTCCGACGGAGTATTGGGTTCCTCTGGAGGTGATCCAGATGCGCGGAGCAGTGCGTAAGTGGTGGACGCTTTATCTTGGGGAGAAGAGGGAGACTAAGGTTACATGGGCTGACTTCAAGAAGGAGTTCTGGGCGGAATTCCTCTCTTCCACAATGAAGGTTGAGAAGTGGTGGGAGCTACTCTCCCTCCATCAGGGGAGCATGTCAGTGATATAATTGGGGATCAAGTTCAAGGATCTCCTTCGCTTTGCTATGGACCTCATTCCAGATGAGGAATCTTGGGTGAGACGTTTGGAGGAGGCACTTCAACCTTCTCTTCAGTATGCCATTACTCACTTCACCCTACTAATGTACATGGAGGTCCAGAATAAAGATGAAGTGGTGGAGAGGATGCACACGCTGGGAGGTTTATCACGAGAGGGAATCCGGTTGGGCTTGTCGAAGGGGAAATCTGTCAGCAGCTGGCCTCCAGTGTCAGGACCCTCTAGGTTTCGACCAGCAGGAAGAAGGCCTCAGCAGTTCTAGTTCCGATCTCCTGGCCACTGCCCTTTCCTTTCAGGACTAGGGCTGAGATGCTTCATAAGAGGAAGCTATGGGAACCTTCAGAATCAGTACCCAGACAGAGTACAGTGCAGAGAGGGTGGGCAGGTTTAGCGCCCACCTCAGCAGCAACAGTTTCTAGCTAGACCCTTTCAGCAGCATCAACAGGGGAAGAAAGCTTCCGCTCCTCCTAGGGAAGGTGTTGCGGGAGGAGGCCGACCTTAGGAAGCCCCTTAGGGAACTCGACAAGGGCATGGTCGGGGAGGTGGCCGATAGCCGAGAGGTAGGGGAGCTGGGCATAGACAGTTGCATGCCGTGGAGGCAGCAGTTTCAGCAGGGCCAGAAGTCGTTCGAGGTATGATCAGCTTGTTTAGTACTCTTGCCTATGATTTTTTCAACAAAAGTGCTTCACACTCCTTTGTTGCACCTAGTCTGGCCCGTGCTCTGGGTTTATATGCTGAAATAATTCCAGTGCCCCTGGTGTTGAGCACACCAGTCGGATGTCAGACTGAATTGTTCTATGCTTGCCGAGGGTGTAGAATGATGATAGGGGCAAATCAGTCTATCGGAGATCTTCTATTGTTGCAGATACAACCTTATGATGTAACTTTAGGCATTGAATGGTTTTTCTCTGTATGTGCCATTATTGAATGCTTCTGAGGAAGGGTCATGTTTTCAGATTTGGGCGGCCGACGTGTAACTTTCATCAGCGAGCGGGGTTGCCAGAAAAGCAGCAAGCGAGTGGAGCTCCTCCTTTCCTTGTTAGATGAACTATCAGTGGAGTCGGTGGATGCAAAGATGGTGAAAGTTCTAGGGATCGTCAGTGAGTTTATGGACATCTTCCCTAAAGAGGTGGCGACTCTACCCCCTAGACGTGATGTTGAGTTCGGGATAGATTTGCAACCTGGTGCCCATCCAATTCCAATGGCTCCCTACCGGATATCACCTTCTGAGTTGCAGGAGTTGCGGAATTAGATTGATGATCTGATGAAGAAGGGTTTTGTTCAACCAAGTGTTTCGCCATGGGGTGCTCTAGTATTAATCTTAAAGAAGGCAGATGGTGGTCTCAGGCTGTGCATAGACTACCGGAGACTGAATCAGGTAACGGTCAAGAACTATTACCCTCTCCCAAGGATAGATGACTTTTCGAACAGTTAAAAGGGGTAGGGTGGTTCTCAAAAATCTACATGCGGTTGTGATATCACCAGTTGAGGGTGAAGGATTGTGACATCTCAAAGACAACCTTCAAAGGTAGATATGGGCACTTTGAGTTTTTGGTCCTGCTGTTCGGCGTTACAAATGCTCCCACTGTGTTCATGGGGCTTATGAACTCCGTCTTCCAGGAATACCTGGATCGGTTCGTAGTTGTGTTTATTGAAAACATCCTCATCTAGTCAAGGTTAGAGGAGGATCAAGCTAAGCACTTGAGAACGGTCTTAGAAGTCCTCCCACAACACCAACTTTATGGGAAGTTGTCCAAGTGCAATTTCAGGGTATGAGAAGTGCACTTACTTGGGCACGTGGTCTTCAAGAAGGGAATAGTGGTGGAACCATCGAAGGTAGAGGTGGTTGTTTCTTGGGTAGCACCCAAGAACATGACATAAGTTCATATTTTCCTTAGACTGGCAGGTTACTATCGGAGGTTTGTGCCTAACTTCTCTTGAGTTGTAGCACCTTTGGCAGCTTTCACCAAGAAGGACCAGGCTTTCGTGTGGGATGGGCAGTGCCAGTTAGCCTTTAACTATATGAAGTAGAAGTTGGTAAGTGCCCCAGTGTTGAGGTTTTCGGAAGAAGGGATGGCGTATGAGGTGTTTTGTGATGCTTCAGGACAAGGCCTCAGGTGTGTGCTGATGCAATGACAAGGGGTGATCTTTTATGGGTCTAGAAAGTTACTCCCCCATGAGCGAAATTATGCCACCCATGATCTGGAGCTTGTGGCGGTAATTTTTGCACTAAATTTGTGGTAGAATTACCTCATTGGGGAGCGCTTTGTGGTCTTCACAGATCACAAAATCTTGAAGTATGTCTTTTTCTAGCGGGACCTGAACTTATGGCAATGAAGGTGGATAGAGTTCCTTCAATACTATGAATTCGATATTTCCTACACCTCAGGAAAAAGGAATGTGGTGGTCGATGCCTTGAACATGAAGTCATATAAGGACGCGGTTCGAGAGTCGGTAGATGCTTGGAAGGTGATGGAAGAGTTAGCAGCCCTGCACCTGGATGCGAGGATGGACGGTGGTAGAGGTTGCCTGTATGAGATGAAAGTGTAGTCTTCTCTTCTACGATAGCTGGAGGAGTCTCAGTGGGGAGACATAGAGAGTGAAGTGATGTGTGACCGGGTTAAGGCGATGCTCCGGAAGGGTGGACGGAGGATGGTCAGAATCAGATGCTTTTCTGAGGGAAGTTGTTTGTTACAAAAGTGATGCATGAGAAGGTTCTTGGTGAGTTCCACAACTCACCCCTAGCAGGGCACCTGGGAGTTTCCAAGATGTACCAGGGCCTAAGGATTCAGTTTTGGTAACCCGGGGTAAAGCGGGTGGTGGAAAAGTTCATGGAAAAGTTCCTAGTGTGTCAGCAGGTGAAGGATGAACACCGTGTTCTAGGTGGCTTATTGCAGCCTTTGGACATCCCTGAGTGGAAGTGGGATGACATCTCGATGGATTTCATCACAGGGATACCCAAGGTTCAAGGAGGCAGCGACGCTATCTGGGTAGTGGTGGACTGGTTGATGAAATCATCTCACTTTATGGCGATCAAGGAGTCGGGAGTAGTGGATGCCTTAGTACGGAGGTACATGGATGAGGTGGTGCGGTTTCATGGAGTTATGAGGTCCATAGTCTCGGATAGGGATTCACGGTTCACCTCATGGATCTGGAGAGGATTGTAGCACGCTTTTGGAACCCAGCTACATCATAGCACTTCTTTCCACCCCCAGACATATGGGCAGACCGAGCGCACCATCCAGACAATGGAGGACATGCTACGGGCATGTATTCTGGACTCTGGAGAATCGTGGGTGCGACACTTGCCTCTGGTAGAGTTTGCCTGCAATAATAGCTATCACTCTACCATTGGCATGGCTCCATTTGAAGCCTTGTATGGAAGGACATGTTGCTCGCCCATGTGCAGGATCGAGGTTGGGGAAACAAGTCTTCTTGGATCGTAGGTGGTGCAGATCACAACGGAGAAGATTCAGCTTATACGGGAGAGGATGAAGGAGGCTCAGGACCGGAAGAAGTCATATGCTGATAATAGGAGGATACCCTTGGGGTTAAGGGTCGGGGACCACGTGTTCTTGAATGTCTCCCCTTTGCGTGGGAAACAGAGGTTCGTTAGGGGGAGCAAGCTCTCTCCAAGGTTCATCATACCATTCAAAGTGCTATGCCGGGTGGGAGAAGTGGCTTATCAGCTAGTGTTACCACTTCCGCTACTAAGAATACATGACATCTTCCATGTGTCACAACAATAGCAGTATCTACACGACGATTCACACATCCTCGACTGGGGAAAGTTGGGCATTGAGGCCGACGTGACTTTTGTGGAAAGACCAGTAAGGATCGAGGATCATGAGGAAAAGGTGCTCCATGGACATCCCATTCCTTTATTCTGTGTGTTATGGAGACATGGTGGGCTGGAAGAGAGTACCTAGGAACGGGAGGCATAGATGTGCACCCAATACCCAGAGCTGTTTTGAGTTTTGTTCTGTTATACGTTTTTTTGATGGAACACCTTACCTTGTTATCTATGGAATGTATGGTTTTCCTTATTCTCTAGATGAATGTGAAAAGTCCTCACTGTCGGGAGGGGAGGATCCAATCCCTAATCAAGACACATTAAGGTGGATGCGATTAAACCCATGCAGGCGAGTCAGTTCCACCCAAAGCAGACAATATCTTGACATGGAGGAAGAAACTCTCTAACCCATATTACTGGATAGTTTGACCCTATAATGTTGCATGGTTTTTTGAGGGAGACGTGTTTCTAGATGTCGGAGAGGTTCACTCCGGAGAGGTATCTTTCGTGGTGGTTGTTCAGACCCCCTATTTTTCTTCTAGTTTGGTTTCAATTCTTGAGGGCGATAATAGTTTGAGAGGTATCCGATGTAATAGCCCAGAACTGCATGGTCCATCCCTTTTCCAAAATTCGGATCTTAAGGGTGGCGTCTCGGTGGTAGGACGCTCTATCAGTGTATGACCAATCGTTGTGCGACCGATCGACGTGCGACTGATCGGCATGTGACTGATCGGAATGTGACCAATCGAAATGTGACCGATCGGTGTGCACTCGATCAGTGTGCCACAATCGGTGTGTCACCGATCGGTGCGACCGATCGGTTTGTTGTCGATCAGTGCGGCCCATCTGTGTGTCGCCGATCGGTGCAACCAATCGGTATGCCGCTAATCAGTGTGACCGATCGGTGTCACACAACCTTGTTGAGTTGAGTTTTCTTCTGCATCATTTCCCGTAACACCACTTTTAAACCCTTTTACCTTTTTGGGAAGTGGTTCAAGGCTGTTTTAACCCCATAATCAATGTTCAAATTCCTAAGAGTGTCACGACCCTCAATATACCCAACCGTGTCTCCGCGTAACGTTTCCCCTCTATTTATATAAAATCCCTTAAAGTCGTAGCTGTTAAACCCTTTTCCCAATCGGTGTTATTAAGTAACAATTAATTCAGTCATGTGTAACCACCAAACCCCGTGGTGAAACCATTATCTGACCTTAAAGCCATTCAAAATTCCATATCCCATGACAACCGGATCTCATCCTTATATCGCACGGGAATTTCTTCTTCTTCTTCCTCTTTTCTCCTCTTTCCTTCATGGTGTGTTTGGAGTTCCCCTTCTCGAAGCAACTGGTGCGCCTATGCCGAAGCCTTTCTGGTCACCCTTGGAGTCCCCAACGTTCCTCCCCTGCAAGGCGCGCATCCCCCATTCTTGGCATGTGGAGAAGAACTTCAATCCATGATCATCCAAGTATGGATTTTCCTTTGTCTCTCCTTACTGTGTATCATGCGGGGTGGTCACGCTACTATTTCAATGTGGATGGATGAACCCAGACCATAACAAAGATAATAAACAGATTGTTAAAGAATGATGGGCTGTGTTGGGCATTTCTGATGTACTCTTTTATAATTTCTTTATGTTATGAACTGTATGGGACCATGCTCAATGAAAATCATGGTTGTTGGTGGTATTTACTTGTGCACTAATGAACACTATTCTTCTGTGATAATTGAATGGATCCAACATGGGAAATTGGTTAATTACATAAACTCAGCCAATTAAATAAATGTCAAGTGAGAAACAAACCTTATGTTATCACCCCGATTAACTAAATAGAATGAAGAAAACTTAGCGAATGATGTGCTTGAACCTGGACGTTTCCCTACTATGTTGTGGTAGTAGGTATGTTGTACTGTTTGATGGTTATGGGGTGATGTGGATGGGGATGGGATCCTATGTTGTGGTACAATTGTTGGTTGTAAATCTGAATCTTTGTGGGGATGTGTCTCGAGGCTTGGTTTGGTTCTAGTACTTTAAGGGATCTCACTGATCCCTTTGTAGTTGTGACTTTACAAGAGAACCGGGTGTGAATGCTTAAATTGATGTTTGGCTGTTTCTCTTTCTCTGAATTGTGATTATGCCTGTTAGTTGCCTAGTGGTGTAGAATTCACCTAATGGGATCACTTGAATGTGAAATCAAGAAAGGGTAAAATGGGTAATTGGTTTTGGGAATGAGTTGTGACTTGGCCGTGAGTGATGTGTTGTTCTTTTATGAATGAATAGAAATGAGGGTGTTTGGGCTTAGGTTTTGGAACCCCTAGATTGGGATGAGTTCTTATTACCTATACATATATCTATAGTTTTTAGGTTTCTTATTCGTTCCCCACCCAAGTTGAGCACTTAGTGTCGAACGCCCCCCATTTTATGGGGGAGGGTGTTTTTTCCAACACTCCTATGAGTGGCTGGTTATTAGCTCCTTTTCTGCCCCCTTTCCCAAAGAGCCCAAGACTCTTCGGGCAGGCTGTGATGGCTTGAGGTCCATTATAGCCCAAACTTCTTTGGTCAGGGTAGTTTTGGTGGTAGGCCCAGGAGTGTGCGGGCAGGTTGTTCCCAAGAATCTTTGGGACGAGGCCCAGGTGTCTTCGGGCACAACAGTAGTTGTTCTGGCCTAGGTGTTTGCATGCATGGTTTCGTGTGGTGGTTAAATCCCAGGTGTTTGCAGGCGGGATGTGTGGTTGTGGCCCAGATGTGTGCAGGCACGGTGTGGCAGTGGGACTGCGGTGAGAATGACAGGATTTGTTCGATGCGTAGAATGTCTTCAATAACCAGTGGGGAAGTGGCGTGGGGTAGCCAAATGTCGATGTGCTATTACTATACATTACTTGACTTGCGTTATTTGGGGAGTGTGCCTTGGTGAGGCTCGGGTAGATAGTTCTCCTTGCTTGGTGGTTTGGTTGTCTCTTTCTCACAGGGCATTAGAATGCCTCCCCACTTGTGCATGAGAGTCTTTGGTTTTCACAACTAAGTATACTTGTATGCTCACCCTACATATATAAAACTACTTTCAGGTTTCCAGGAGTACTTCGGGGATCATACGGGGTCATACTATCTCGGACATAGGGACAATTTCAGTTGATGTTTTTCCTTTCCTTGGTACTTTATCTTTGTATTCCCCTTGTACTTTGTGGTATTTACTTTTGTAACATGCATATGGGAATGGTTTTATTTTAGCTTCACTTTCAAACCCAGTTTTGGTGTTGTTGGGATTTACTATCTTATCTCCCGTTCCTATTAAATAAAAAGGGTAATGCCTTCCATATTGTGTATTATTATATACTCTTGGATCTAGTCACCACTCCGGGACCTATTGAAGGCGGGTCTCGGGGGTCCTTATCTCTCCTTCAACTTGAAGAAAGAAGGTTTTGGAAATATCTTGTCCCTTCCTTCATCTTGGTGAAGGCGGGTCGTGACAGAACAACTCCTGCTCATAATAAATTAAATTAAATTTAACAACACACAAATGGAATTCATTAAAAACTGAAACAACTGTAAAAACAAATAAAAGTACCAAAAGAAAGTCCTCGTCATCATCCTCAAAACTAAAATTGATTTTGAACAACTCTAAAAGCTATTAATGACTATCCTTATCACCAAATAGATCCCACGAACACGAAAAAAGTTTATATAGACATAGGGTGAGCATAATAGGTATACATTGTTGGATCCTCCCCATATCCTCTTATAAAAAAGATAATGAAATCATACTAAATCGTAGTTAATAAACAAGTGAAAATAAATCATCACCTAAATATGTATACTAAGTTCCCAACAACATCATGTTTCTCTCACTAAGAATCATATATAAATAGTGATATAATATCCAATATAATATCAAATAAAGGTACCCTAATACCACTTACCCAATGCTTTATCACACTGTCGTAATGTTTCATGTCTTAAACAATCTCTCTCCAATAAATGATCCTTCACAAAAATACCTAGGAAACTAAAACATATCATAAAACTCATAAATAAAATTTACTCATCCAAAATAATCCCATATCTAGATATTAACCATGTACTTTTCTAGGATCCACCATAACTCATACACTATGTATTATATCTAAATCCATCATAGGCCCCAACATACCTATAATAATCCTTTGGATTCTACGTTCATATATATATGGGTGTGAAATAACTAAAATACACTATAGATCTCTAAAAACATATATGGGAAAGTATCTACCATGAATAAATGGATATATTAATTCCAAGATAAGAGAGTGGAGATAGAAATGGCAGTCACCCGTCTATTCCTTGTCAACTTGGATGTTGGAGAAAACACCCTCCAGAGTTCACCAGTGTCGGTTACCCAACCAAAACAGGTGGGGTGGAGTATTAAATGACATAAAATATGTATATAAATTTATATATATATATATATATATATATCACAAAACCACACTAATGGAAACTACCTTTAATCAACCCCAACTATAATTATCACCTCCCAGACACCGAGCTGTCAACACTAAGGACTTGATATCCTATAAGCACACAAATACCTCAAAAGAATTTTATACACTTTTTTATATTTAATATTCCTTTTTACTTATTTATAAACCAAAATTACAGTCCCTATAATCAAAATACAATAGTTTATATGGATCCTTAAAAGTTACCATTATTTTAGAATTCTAACAAGCCACCGACCCCATGGATTAAGATTATTTAACATTAAAATTAAACTATTCAATGTACTATAAGACTCATCCTAAGATAACATGAAAGATACATATAACATGAATTTTTATATACATTAACTAGTGTGGAAAATAAATAAAGAAACAAGAAACCTGATCATTCATCCTTTAAAGAGGTTTCATCCACAAGTAAGCATCCCAACCCTTAGCATATCTATTTAGAAACGAACCATCGGGGCCCACCTGTCTAGTGATAAGCCAAGTGTGGAACCCTAATCCAACCTCTAATGGTCTAAGGGTTGGATACCAACATAGAGTAGGCATATCCTATATAATGGAGGCATTATTCTAAGTGCTTGTATGCATGTATATATATACAATCCCATACAAAGATAAAGGTAAAGTACAACTGATATTAAATTCCTGAATAATAAATATATCCCATTATCAGAGCATGAAAAATCACTGGAATGAATAAGGTCCAAATACAATCCCCCAAAAACTTGAAAAGAGTATAAAATTCTTAGAAGGAGGAGACCACTATCAAATGAAATACCAATATAAACCTTGATTTTTCTACCCCAATATTATTTTCTTCCTCCTCTTTGACCTCCCATGATTCCATCAAAAGGACTTTCATCTACATAAGACATTAAATGAGTGGGAAGATCCTATTTAGGGTTTATTATAATAATAACCATTAATAAATCCCAAAATCAATAAACCTAACCACCAAGATAGTAGTCATATCATCATATGGTATGTCAATAGGATATGAGATATAGCAATAAGAAAGTTAAAAACCTTGATATAATAATATCATACCCTATGTCTCAAAGTGTTCTCAACCACACTGCCCACCATAGGGTTGTACTCAAGGATTCATGGTAATGATTTTCTAGGATAATCCACTCCACGACCCATACTTTCATTGATGAAACTCATCCAAGAGGTCAGGATTTTTTAGTCTCTCTAAGCATTAATCCATGTAACTTCATTATTCTCAACACACAGATAGTGTATTATACCTAGTACTACTGAGGGATGGCACAAACCATACCAAATCGACTAACTAGATAGTGGATCAACATGATGTGCATGGTGTTCATGCCAATTCCACAAACCCTACCTAGAAAGAAGAAGTAATGACAGAGGATCCCACCCAGGTCATATAGGGGGTACACTAAGCTATATATGAAACAAAACCCATATATGGAATTGTAAACCTATACTCAATATGTAATTTCACATTGTACCCATGATTGTATGGACCAAATAATCACACTCAACTATTCCTAGACCATACTAAAGTGATGGAGCGCCCTCACACTACCTTGAAAAAAGAACACAGTGTGAACTATCAGTACACAACATGTTTTGTTATCCCCAGATATTCTCATGTACTATGACCCATGTCTATGTACCACTAGTCATTCTTGTGTACTCCATCCATGATAGTGTACCCGACCATGTCTAAGTCCTCTATCCATGTCTAAGTACATGGTCATGCCCATGTATTCTTCCTGTGCCTATGCTCGTGTACCCTCTGGGGTACACTCTAATCTATGAACATTGGGTCACATGATGTGAGACATGTGTCACATGGAATGTGATATTTTATTTCACACTTAAACCCTAAAACTGTAGCAATAGGTCCCACATTTCATGTGTTCTTTAGAACACACTCTTTGTAACACATGGTTTTCTAGAAACTAAAGGTTCCTTCCCACATCTTATAATTTTACAAACGTCGTTTCTAATTTAGCCATATACCCTACAAGAAAATGTGGATCTAGGGTTGAAAACCCCTCTTTAACACTGGTGTCCAAAATCTAGCCATTTATCCACTCGAATCCCAACTTCTATTGAACCATGGTGTGAACACAAGTCAAATTGGGAAAACAAGTATCGACAGTCTAATCTCAATCCACCTTCAATCATTCTCAACGATCATCACACCTCTATCTCACCCTCAGTAATAGATCCTCACTCACAATATTAGTCTCTTTCACTGTATAATAGTCAAAAACAATTAAATATTGGGTATTCATCAAACCATATTTAAAATAAATTGTTGGTGATGAGCGTGCAATGAAACATGGGAGAAATGAAAAAGTAAAAAATTAAGGAAAAAACTATATCCATTATTCAGATTAGACTGAATTTATTTTTATTGTAATGATTAATGAATAACAATAATAAACAATAATAATTTACCCAAATCCTAGGTAAATAAACCTACATCTAAAAAGTAATCAACCTGTGAATCTTTTTTTTAGAAAAATTGATTCAAATTAATTATTGAAAAAAACAGGGAAATAAACCATAAAATCCAAATTCCCCAAATTGGGTTAGGATTAATCACTGATGAATAATGAATCTATGTTGTTGTTATTTGCGAGATAATTCAATTTCATTCGCTAAAATGATCCTCAATTCATTATCCTTCCCTAATATCTCCTCTAACATCTATTTTAAAAATACTTGGATTATGCAGCTAGCCCTAGGGATTTAGAATAGTAGTATATTTATAAAATATATTAGGTCATCACATTTAAACATAATAAATTAAATAAATTTATTTATTTATTTTTTATTTTTTCTCGTGAAAACACTAGATCAAAACTCTTGATTCCAAAAAAAATTATGTAAAGCCTAGGGGTAAACCTACATTATAGATTAAAAAGTGGCTTTAGATATATAATTTGTGACTCTATTTTGGAATTATTTTATTATTTCAGGAATGTTGTATGTTCATGATATAATATATTTAATATTTTTATATATCAATATTGACCCCCTACCAGCCTTAGAATATCATATTGTCTTAGCAGCTAGATTTGAAAATATTATTTTATATTTTACTATGATTTATATGGGAAAAATAGAGATGTTATATTCTATCCACCATAGGTATTTTTCCCAAAAATAAAAAAAATACTACTTAAAAGGTGTTGGTATTGATCTCACATTTTATTTTCCTACTCCCTAGTACTCTGCTAAAGATTCTTGTGTTACTACTAGACATGCACTAAGGGAATATCCCATACACAAATTATCTTCTCTTCTTGATCCCTAATGGTTATTGGGTAATCTAAAAAGGTAAATTTATCATCAATGTCCATCAATCCTCAATAAATACCATAAAACAAGTCATACATAAACTTCCTCAACTATGACATGTGGAAGATATAATATACCCAGTCTAACAGTGGAAGTAGGGCCGAGTGGTGAACTACCTCACCGACCCTACACAATATCTAGAAAGGGATAATTAAATTCATATATAACTTGCTTCTCCAGCCAAATTTTTATAATCCACATTGAGTTGAGGCCCTCAAGAACATGTGGTCACCCTCCTCAAACTCCAAAGGTCTTTATCATCAGTCCTTATAATACTTATGAAGACTATGTGAAATATTCATCCACTATTTGATGATATACACCTACTCTATCATAGCTCTCACCAACTCTGGGACCATGATTACTAATTCACTTGGATCATTCCAGCATATTGGTGATCTATAGTGTCTCCAATACAAGACCTCAAATGATTCCATACTAGTGGTATAATGGTAGATGTTTCTATATAAAAAATCCACCCAAGGTAGGTGATCCTCCCAAATATGTCCAAAGTCCAACACATAGGCCTGAATCACATCCTCCAAAACATAGATGGTCTACTCAATATGATGTTTCATCTAAGGTTGAAATGTCATGATCAAATTAATCTTAGTTCCAGAGGCCTCTGGTAATCCTCAATATAATCTTGATATGAAGAAGCATCATGGTATGAAATGATCATCAAGGTAACTATGTGGATTAATACTATCTTCTATAAATAATGGCATCCCAATCTCTCTACTGAACTCTTCTCTTAGATAGATAGGATGTTGGATGACATGGTGAGTCAATATATGAGAATAAATGTGATATCATGAACAATATATGTGTTGGAATCCCTATCACGAAGTATATAGATATACCATCTCACTTACTATCTAGCAACTCAAGTGGATGAGATAAACCCAAAACAAACCCAGTACTTATACATCACCTACTAAAAATTGAGGCATTGATAGACAAAATCTGCTACACACGTCTTCATCCATGTCCACGATAACTAATGTTGATGGTCTTGGTACATATTCACCACAACATGATGTACCACCAAGGGGGATGTATGAAACTCCCTCAACACCTCCTCATGAAACATCAGTGGAACCATCATCCATCCTTGGAAAAGGATGACATTCTCCCCACCTTCAAAAAATCCATTAGAAGCATGTATAGTGGAAATCTAATTACTCATGGTCTCGTAGATAGTATTTTAAAACTAATATTCCATAACATGATGAATAAGAGGTTGGGTAGATATTTCACACCATCATTTTCAACTATATACAATAACAATGAGGCCAAATTCTCTAATGACTTACTTAAAAACTATGAACATGATCTCATACTAATAGAATATTTCACCACATTCCCCTTCTGGATAGTATAAACTATATCAAAGTTATAATCTTAGAGTAAATATATCCATCAAATATATCTAACATTATGATACCTCTAAGAGTATATATACTTGAGACTCTTATATTGGTAGTATAAAATAAACCACTCACCTATAAGATAATGTTACAACATATTTGGGGAAAAGACTACCACTATGAACCCTAGATTGCGGGTTGCATAGTTTTTCTTCTGTTCTATTAACAACTATTACCCATAGGTAGTCAATACCCACCTATCCATTAGAACACATCTAATTCTAGTCCCTAAGGTATTGAAAAATGATTTGTACTCAACACTCTCCTTAAGAAATATCAAGATGGGAGAATTTTCAATATCTACCTCAACTCTAGAAAATCCTATTGGAACCTCTTCATCCAAATGGAAGGATTCCCCTTACATTTCAAACCAATCAAAGGTGTTGATATCCTATAAAAATCAAGAACAAATCTCTTATAATATCCTACCAAACCAAGGAATCTCCACACTCTATCACACTCTTGGGTGGATCCCAAACTAAAACTATTACAACCTTCACCAGTTCCTCTACTACACCCTCTACTAAGATTACATGTCATAGAAAGTGGACCTCCAAAATACAAAACTAACACCTCTCGATATTCCCATAATAATGGTGTGGTCAGGGTATGTGTAGGGAAATTCTGAAGTGTCTCATGTGCTCCTCCTAGAACACTATGTACACTAGAATTTCATCTATAAAGACCACCAAAAATTAGTCTAATAAGGGATAAAAGATCTAGTACATGGGTCCCATGAACACTAATATGTCATTCGTTATGCCAAAATTAATCACCACATAATCATAATGACTGTAGAAACATATGAATGTCATCTTTGGTATATCCAATTCTCGCACTCAAAGATGGTGATAACCATATTTGAGGTCGATATTTGAGAACTATATAAACCCTATCAACTTGTTAAACCAGTCGCCAATCCTTGGTTTTGGATATCTATTCTCCATGGTCACCGGGATTAGGTTCCAATAATCCACAAACAACTTTAAAGTCATATATTCTATCTTGGAGAACAACGTTAGGGGTTCCTAGGGGGAACACTAAGTCTGAAAAATCCCTTTCTATGCAAGTCCTCCAACCAAACCTTCATCTAATGAAACTCTATGGGAGCCATCCAATACACTAGCATAGATATCAAAGTAGTCTTGGGTTTAATTCAATGAAAATTTTGTTTCGATAACTAGGTTAAATACCCTGAGAGGGGAGGGAATCAGATTATCATAGGTTAAAAAATGTACCTTTTAATATTTTTTCATTATTATAAATAACCCCCTTTACTATCCTTTCCACAGAATAGAGTAAATGGAAATTAAAACATTCACAAGACACAACAATTTTACTTGGTTCACCCTCACTGAGCTACATCCAAGGAGTATACGAGGGCAATTTTTTGATGTACCAAATCAACAAAAGGGTACTAATATTACAAGGTTTAGAGTAGACTAAATATCCTTCATGGTTTAAAATTTTTCACAATTTCAAAGCCTGCTGCTCTGTCTACTGAATTGAATCCACTGATTCACCATTAAACTCTTCTATCAGTCAGTTTTTATTTGATTCAAAATTATGTGTTTATTTATGCCCTTGTTTCGTCAAAGTGATGAAAAATAAATTTTCACAAAACTTTTAAACTTGGATTGAAACACCACTTCATGAGAATATTATAAAATACTCCTCTATGAGACCTTTATACAAGACCCATTCATGAGAATTATCCGTGAGACCTCTCTATGAGACCCCTTTACGAGACTCTTCTACAAGACCTCTATGAGAGATCCCCCACAATACCTTATTCTATTCACATGATTCATGTGACTCAGGCATGAGAATATGTTTATATTACATGGATCCTATCATAACAATAGGTCTTAGTATTCCTAGAACATATATCCCTTCACATAATTCCTTTATGAGACATCTTTAAGGGACACCTTTATGAGACTATTTTCTAATTATGAGGATCGCATGATTCTGACACTAGACCTTCTTTAGATCATGTGAAATAATTTTATTCAGATCAAACACAAGATAACATTTCTACATACAGTGAGTTAAGGGGTATTTATAGTCAAAAATACTCTATCGTATCTCAAAATATTGTAGTTATTCATCTGTAACACCACCTTTACAACCATCCTTATGTGATTCACCTGACTACTTTCTGTGATCACCTACCACATGTCCCAATCACTGCGCGTGATCATAGTCATTGTCTTTAGGAATTTCATATGCTCCATTGATATTTTTTTAGATCTATTTTATTCTATCACTTTATATGATACCATCATGGGATCCAAATAAAATCATGTAGTCAACACTAGTCTCTTATAGATCTTTATGTGATCCCATCACGAGATCAAAAGATAATCATACATTCATGTGATTTTTAGGGGACAAAACATATCTTCATCATTTCCAGAATATTTGTATTTATTCACTATATGTGATCTCTTCATAATATCCCTTGAAAATCATGTGATTTATTTAAGTTATTTGTATAATCTCTTGACAAGATCCTATGAAAATCATATTATTAATTTAAGTGATTTACATAAACCTTCCATGAAATCCTTTAGAAAATTCTCACTCCAAGTGATATTTCTACGTGATCCTTATGTATGATCCTTTAGTATATTTGATGTATGTGTGATACATTCACATGATACTTTAAGAAATTCATGCTAATCCATCATTCCTCCTTTGACAACCATATTTCTTCAAAATTTTCAAAATTTTAAAAAATCAAAATCAACCCAAAATCACTATTAAGAATTATTTTTTTCAATGAAATAATATCTCTCAAGGGAGTTAATTCTTTCATGTCCTCAAGAAAGAAGTCCACAAACTCAAACACCACAACAAGAATGTAAAATCCCAGAAAATATATTTCTCAATGGTTAATAATATACAACTAGAGATTAATTGGATGTATCCCCTAACATATGATCCCATCACACTCTTTCTGATATTCTTCTAACCAACAAGGGAAAAAATCATCCCATTACTATGGACACACCACATTTTAAACCTAAAAATTTAATATGGTCATGATATGTTGGTTTTAGTACATACTTAAGATGACTTCCAAAGGCATCTTAATGGATATAAAGTAATGTTTCAAGAAACTCTCTCCTAAAATAGCTATATCACACTATCAGTATAAGTGTGTGATCACTAAATCCCCTCTGGTGGGAGTCTCTAAGTGAAAGGTTGATCTATTGACTCAATCACAATCTCTAGGAATCTAACTAGAGAATTGGAAATGAAAGAGTGGATTGCACATGTATCAAGCAGTACTGTAGAAACAAATTATACCTCTAATCATCCTGGGAGCCTTTGGGTTATAGAACTCCACTTCTAGCAGTTATCCTCACTCCTTTCCACCATATCCTAGATCCTGGAATAGACCACCTAGGGGTGGTGGTGGAAATAAGTCAAAATGTCCACCACCTCTAGTTTCTCTTACCACTCCTCTTCTATGACCACCACATTGAGGGCCTCCTTTCTCCTACCACTATCTGTACTTGGGTGGTTCATCAACCATCTCTATATCGGCTATATTATGTTTTTAAGAGTCCCACATGATGTATCCCAATTATCACTAGAGAAAAAAACCTCTCTCTAAACTAACTAGAACCTTCTTGAGAGCCCATAACTATAGACCCTCTCTCTTGGGACCATCACCTAAAACATATTTCATGAAAAAAATCCTTGTGACTATCATTAGATACTATATATTTATGTCTTAGAACTTTTAGTCCAACTACTAGCCCCAACCATCAACATCTTCTCTTCGAAAAAGATCTCCACCACTTAATCTCACTCAAGTACTCTAGCATAGGTGGTAATGTAAAGAGATATCACTCCAAACTATATATATTAGTGAATTCCCTACTAAAATATCTATTCTATAAACAAAAAACCTTAAACAATATCTAGAGATTATCATTAAAGGTTAGTGAATATCACTAAATACTCTTCCATGGCCATGCTTCCCTATTGCAACTTCATAAGTTCCTGGATGTGAACTGATAACAATATGGAAAGAGATAACTCCTCCTTGAATAAAATATTGAAATTTGATTAGGATATAGATATATCATCATGCGTTTGAGTCAAAAACTCCACCATCACCCAAAAAACTCAGAAAAAGACTATCCTCTAGGACCACAATCTAATACAGACATATCCTCATGAGGAGGAAAACTTGGTTGACTTCCTATAAATAGTTGTAAGATTCTTGGGGGTCTATATCACCATTAAACCATGGAGGTCTCTATATTTGAAACTCATGGAGTGTTATTATCCAACAAATATCCTTGAATGTTAATTATGGAACAATATTCTACTCAACAATTGGTGGAAAAACTAGTAAAACATCTGATGGTACCACCTCCTACATATAACCCTTTACTGAAGCTTCATCACTTAGTGGATGATCCTCATGATCTCATAATGTAATCCTAAACAGTGATCTGTATGATGGTATCATAAAATAAACAAAATTCACCGTAGTCAAATATTATATCTAGATATATAACTCAATAAAGACATAGAAACCATAACATATTCCTATATGATGAATGTACCAATGTTTTACCTACAACTAATGTCTACACGTACTGATTCAACAAGTAGATTCTCAAAGTCTTGGTGAATAGATATGTCAACCATAGAATCAACATTGGATTCCCTAGCTTCAAATTTGAACTCTAAACACTTGAAAATTATTTCCATAAATCCTAAACCAAAACTCAAAGCTAGACAATCCCTAAAACACTGGTTCTAAGGTAGAACAACTTTGATACCACTCTATCACAACCTAACCCACTGCAACCATCTTAGATGAAAATAATCTGTGTGTAACACCCTAAGAATGACTCAAATAGGGAAAAATCTAGAGAACAACACTGAGTAGGAATATCTCACATATGGGGGGAATTAGACTAAGAAAATACACACACAGAGACACACATCTCCAAGCCTAAATAAATGTTGAAAGTAAAGTATAAATGATACTAAATTCATGTATAAAATTTTATCCCATAGTCAGAGTATGAAAAAATAAATATAAATTATAAAGGCGAAATACTGGACCACCAAAACTATAAAATATTTTTACCTGATCAGAAGAAATTTATTGACATCAAATGCAACATCGGTATGAGCCTTGGTCTCTCTATCCCAATACTATGCTTTCCCTTCTCTAGTTCCTCTTTAAAATCCATCAAAAGTCATATAATATGCATAAGACATGACATGTGTGGGTATAGATCATGCATATGTGAGTATAGAAATACCAAGTAGGACACCCCAAAATCACTAAACATAAGTACTAAGAGAGTAGTCGGATCTTCACAAGGTATTTCAACATCAAATGAGGAATAACAAATAGAATGATAAAAAACTAGATATTCTCATAATAGACCCCAAATATCAATGTGGTCTCAACTATACTTCCTTCCAAATGATTTTACTTGATACTTCAAGGTAATTCTATTTTATGATAATCCACTCTATGAGCCATGCTGTTATTGATGACAATCAACCAATATGTCATGCTTGTCTAGTCTTGCCATGAACTACTCAATGTAACTCTAAAATTATCAATACATAGATAGGGGATCACATCCATGACCTATGGGGGAGGCTGCAAACCCTGCTGGATTAACCTACTAGATAGAAGATCAACACCCTATGCATGATGGTTATGCCAAAACCATGAAACCTGCTTAGGAATAAGAATAAATTAAGGAGGATCCCACCTTTTTCATAAATAGGGATAAAATGAACTCTATCTAAGAAAAACCCCATATAGGGGATCACGATCCTATCATTAGGATAAAATGAAACACAATACCATCATAGGGATGGACCAATGAATCACACTCAACTAAACCTAGTGTATTCTGAAGAGATGTAGGTCCCCATACTACCCTATAAAAATTACATAGTGTGCACTGTTAGTGAACGACATGTCATCTACCCTGGGTCTTCTCATGTACCACAACCCATTCCTATGTACTTATAGAAATTACCATGTACTCTGGTCATGTTTATGTACTTGGCCATATTTGATGTCTCTGGCCATGTCAGAGTACATGGTCATGCTTGGGTATTTTTCATGTGCCTGTGTTCTTGGACATGTCTATTCTCATGTACCCTCTGATGTACACACAAAGCCTTTAAAACTAGGTCTCATAGAGTGTGACTTGTCTCACATGGTGTGTGATATTTTATTTCCTGATTAAACCCATTTACTATAACTAGTATCCTACACATTGTTTTTTCATTGGGCCATATTTCATATAACATGATATTTCCCAAAAAAACCCATGGTTCCTTTACACATCTTCTAATTTCACCATCGTTCCAACATATCTATCTACCTATAATGTCAAAAAAACATGGATATGGGTTTTGGTCAGGCCTCACCATATCCAGCTACTAAAATCTAGCCTTCAATCAACTCTAATCATTGCTATTTTCACACCATTTCCTTTTTGTGTTTCAAACTAGGAAAATGGGATTCACCGGTTTGACTGAAATCTACCTCCAATCACCTACCATCATTATCGTAGATCTATCAAATCCTAGATCATGAAACATCAGCCGTGGTATCAATATGTTGTTCCAAATAATGGTCATAAAATGATCGAATACTATATATTCATATAACCATCAGTAAAGCATCATAAATCAAAATCAGCGATAAACATTCGAAGAAATGTGAGATAAATGAAAAAATCACAAAATGTGTAACAAAACTCATAAATTTTCTAAGTTGGACTTGATTAATTTTCATTATAACGATAAATTGAGAGAAATAATAAATAAAAATATTAATGTCCCTAAATCCCATGTAAATAAACCAATACCTACAACATGATGGACCCATAAATAAATCTGTTAGAATAATTGATTCAAAATCATTTTAAGGAAAAAAATGGGGAAATAAACCATGAAACTAAATGACTTAACTTACTTTAGGTTCAATAACTAATGAGGAATAAATCCTTGTTGTTATCATTGGTGAGATCCTTGAATTCAATTGATGAAAATCATCCCCAATCCATTTTTTCCCTAAGTTATTCTCCAAAAAATCCTCTCACAATCCCAAGGTTATATAGCTAACTTTAGGGATTTTTCATAACCATATATTTATAGTGGATATTAGGTCACTTCATTTAAACATAAAAAATTTAAATAATTATTTAATATAATTATTGGTGTCTGAAACAAAACTTTATCAAAATTCTTATACCGAAAAAGTTTATTTCGTGCCTAGGGTAAAACCCATTATACATATTCATTAAAGACATCATATTTCACATCCAATACTTTTTTTTGGATTTATGCCATTTTTTCAATAAAATTTTGTGTGAATGATATAATATATTTAATATTTTAATAATATCAATATTGAGCCACTTTGGGCCTCATAATCACACGTCATCTCAGTGCTTTCCTCCAAAAATATTACTAGATACATTCCATGTATTTACATGGATAAAATAGATATGTTAAAATAATAAATATTAGGAAATCCCAACTTCAACCCAGTTCATATGTCCTGATTCTATTATTAACACCACCGTGCACGTTACCATCTATCCCGCCATCATAGAAACTAAATGATTCCACAAAATAAAGTATTTTCACCCATTTTTTTTCAAGACATCAACCATCATGGGATCCCATCACATCACATAACAAATATCCACATCTATAACAATCCAAAAAGGTATCATGAAAGCAACAAAGAGACAATAGGGAAACTTGGACCTTGCAACAAGGCATCTATCCAACATTAGAAAATGGGTTTTTAGAGGCCCAAAAAATTATCTTCATCAAACAATCAATTATTTAACATCTTGAATTGAAAAATTAATTTATCATATGTTACAACAACATGAAATAAATGGAATAATTTATAATAGTATATGACTTATTAAAACACAATTCAATAATAAATTCTATTTCAATCAACTCATAAGGAAGAACAATTACAAATTAAACATGCATCTCTATTATTTATCCAAAAATATTTACTATATTAACTTTATTTATCCAATTTTAAAACGTAAAAGAACATGCTAAATTATGGAATTAAAAATGTATAGAATACTATATAAAAAACAAGAGGAAAATAGTTAACATGACAAAAACACATACGATTTCTAAAACCCAAAATAAATTCTTTATTTTGTTATAGTTTAATATTCATTAAGGTTAATTCCACAATTACCCAAAGAGATAAATCATGATAATTTTTTGACTTTAAAAAAAGGGGGATTTAATGAATATCCTTTCTTAAGGCTTTAAAATTTTTTGGAATGAGAATGGAACAAAAATTCAAATCTCTGATCACCTCTCCCTCTGGGAACCGATGAACTCTATAGATTCAATGCTATAAAAACAACTGAACATTCAAAATAACTCTTTTATAGTGAAGGAGATAAACATTAATAGAATGGGAAGGTAGGACATGTGGATATGAAACTAAAAATAGAATAAACTAAAAGAGAAATAATGAAAACTCATCTCATATCACCGCTAATCAAACATGTGAATCTGAGGATAAATCCAAATCATAAGTGATTTGAAACACCTTTAAAGATTACCTATGATCTCCTATATAATTTAGAATGAAATTTTAGGAGAATGAATATTTTGAAAGTTTTACAAGAATTTATAAGAAAACATAAAATTAGAAGACACAACACAAATCCCTACACCAAATCACAATGATTCTAACATAGGAAAAAACTATGATGTAAAGAAAGAGGTTATTCTACAACAAACCCTGTGAAAGAATAATATGAGAAACATGGTGTGGTCTACACCATAGATCCTATAAATTTTTAAGAGGACCGCATTTGGAGGTCAACCACTAGGTTGTAGAATTCTATTTCTAAATGATAATGTTATTCTATAACTCATCCTTACGATAGAGAACCACTAAAAAAAGAAAGAACCACCCAAATACCCTATTAAGAATATAATACATAACTATTAATTCATGTTTCAACCTCTTGGACTCTAAGGAATCGAAAAATACTACATGTTGTAGTCCTTCTATGAAGATAAATTTTCAATTTAACTCCCCACTTCATCTTCTAAGACTCCTCTTAGAACCTCCAACACCTAGAGCACACAATGAAAATGGATACAAGGGCTCAAGATCATAAATTAGATAGCTATAAAATATTTATAACTGTCTTAATTTAATACAAAAATCAGAGAGAATGGATGGAGAAAGGGTTGTCTGAATAACCACCCCTTGATAAACCTCTCAATAATCTCACCATCACATGAGAACAGCCACCTCACTCAATGGAACAAGGTTAAAACCATGAAACACTAACAACCTACTCCAAAACACTCTACTAGGGAGATACATATCAAATAGGGAAAGGCCACAAATAAGGAATCAAGGAGAGATAACTATTTCATAATCTAGATAAAGAGCATAATAAACTAAACATTGATACAAAATAAGATCCAATCATCAAACAAATTGAGATACTGAGGGTTTATTTATGACCTAAATTACCAGGTGCTCTTTTATATGGAACTATGTTATGAGAAGAAAATAACTAAGGCAATAGAATTCCCACACAACACCTTCACCTAGAGGTCATGGATCTCCACAGGCTTCTCCTTGAAGGTCACATCATCATCATCATCAATATCACCCAAATATATGACCAAATAAATTTCATGAAGATTATAAATTATCCATGACATAGGAAAGACATAATAAATCAAACTCATTTATGGAAGAAGTGTTATCTGGTATTCAGTGAATCGAACATGGAAGAACGCCTTAAAAGGACCCAAAAAATGGTGAAATAGCTTACACACATGAATAATTCTTCACTTACCCTAATGATGACTCACCATCAGGAATACATTATCTCCCACATCGAACATAATAATTCCCATCATCTAGTTAGTATAATACTTTTGATGATCCTCTCCCACATTCAACCTCTCATGAATCACCTTAACTATCTCTGTCTTTCAATAAACTAGTTTTGGACTAATAATTATTGACTCTTTGACCCCAATAAAGCACAATAGAGAATGGTAGGCTAGGTTATACAGACCTTTAAATGGTTTCATACCAATGGTGGAATAAAAACACTTGTTGTAAGAAAACTAAAATAAAGGTAGGTGCCTCACCCACAATCCCCCCAAAATTCATGACAGAAGCATGAAACATGTCTTTAAGTGTCTGGATGGTCTAATCTATCAAATTGTCTATCTATGGATGAAAATAAGTCTTGAGGATGAACTAAGATCCAAAATCATGTTGAAGGCCTTTACACACCCTGTAGATGAAACTAGGGTAAGGACCAGAGATGATCATCCCTGAGACTCCATGGATCCCCACCAACTTCTTTAGATACGACCTTGAGAAAACCTCGACTGAGCTCAAATAATTCATCACTAATAACTGAGAATTGTTTTTCAAATGGTATATTATCACCTATATAACATCGTAGTCTCCCTTAGATCTAGTAAACTAATGAAAAAGTCCTTCAAAATATCATCCCACATCCACTTAGGAACATCTAATGGTTTGTGAAAACCACTCGGATCATGATGTTCATCCTTGAACTTCTGGTAGACTAAACATAAGTATATAAACTCTATAACTAAATGCTTCATCAAAAGACCCGACAAATGATCTCTTAAGTAAAAGTACATCTTTTTCATTCTAAGATGCACTGTTAAAGATGATCTCTAAAATACTATAGAACTACCTGAGGCATCACTAAATGAATGAAAAATCTCCACAAAAACAACACTTTATGTTCATTGTCTTTTGACCATCTATTAGGGGAATCACCACAGACAACTAGTTATCACAAAAAATCCACCTCGAAATCCCCCTATTTTGAATCATCCACCTATTGTACTAAATATGATTTCACAATTAACTATAAAAATTTTATTTTTCTACAAAAAAATATCTCATATCAAGGTGAATTATTGATAATTCTTCCATCACTCTCAAAGAGTCATCATATCCATGCATGACCCCACTACATAACTTCCTACTTAGTTTATAAAACAAAACATTTCCTTTTTTGATGTATTAGAAATATAAAAATCATAGTAGAAAAATAATTTGATCCACTATAATTACTGTAGAGACCCCAAAATTGATGTACATGGACATTACATTACTTTTGTGGAATACTTAATACATGAAAAAAACAAACACACAAGGACCGTAATAGTTTAGTGTCTTTGGAAACTCAGAACATAATCTTCTAATCATGGTAAAAGATCTTCACCATCTCCCATAAAGATCTTCCCCATTTGTTTTCTTACCTAAAACATTTATTTATATCTTGGGGAAAAGAAAACATATAAAGGGTTAGCTCAAATTATCAATAAGGGTAAGCATGGAGAAAATAAAACAAACCATATACATTTGAACTTCAAAACATGAACATAAAGTTTACAAATCAAAATATTGAGTTGTGAAATAAATCATGGCAGTACATAAGGCATAGGTCATAAAAGAACATTAATCATGATAAAATAGAATGGGAATAAAATATTTAATTGTGTAACCAGTAAGCACATGATATGATTTCAATAGTATCTAAGGCATTGCTGCCAAGACCATCTTAATGGATAATGTCCCTTTCTGAATCGAGTTCACTCATTGTTTTAGTCCTGTAACACTGAACTGGATTAACTTACCGTTCCCTCCATGTCTATCTCATGAGATATAAATCTTTACCCAATTAATTAGAGGGAGATATGGGTCTTACCAATCTCATAATGAAATCATTCTTACTTGTTCCACAACATGAACATAAATTATTCATCACTACACAAAGTATAAAATGGGTTTCATAAACATTGTCCCATAATAACATAATTCATACAAAAAATGGATATCATTTCATCATATGAAAATTGAAACCATGTAAATCATAGATAAATTATACTTGAAACATAAACATATGAAATAATTCCAACTTTTATGAAAAATGGTTTTGATAAAACACTTGAAATGAATTCTTGAGGAAAATATCCTTTCTTCTTCAAAATAATTTACTTTTCACAAAATACAATGAAATTTTAAAAGAATAGGATTTTGTTCAAAATATTCATTAAATTTTGTAGAGTATTATTCATAAAAATAAGGTGTTATGAAATTGTAAAAAACTATTCATGTCATATAAGATAAAAAAACATTCTTCTATTACTTTTGTTGGAAAAGTCAAAAATTACCTCGTATGGTAAACAAAAGAAATATTCCTTTCATACGATGTATTAAAAGTAAATAAAGGTAGAAATGAATTTAAAAATACATGTAGGAAAAGTAAAAATTTTATGAAAACATTTTCATAACATATAGACATGGATAATAAACATATCCCCAGTAAATACTTACGAATAAACAATCTCGGATAAGAGTGAGATTTGAATAATTATCCCTTACCTTATGTCCAATTTCTTCCGTATGTGTCCAAGAATCCTGTATAGTGAGTTTAAACATATTATTAACTTGTAATAGAACCATAATAATATTTATGATATCATATATGATTCACTTACGACTTTATATTATCCGTTCATTTGTCAATTCTGTGTTAAAGAAACGTTTTGGGTAAAATTGTTTCATTTATCGTTCGTGTTTTGACATTTAATTATTAATATTATTACCTAGATCATGATTATTTAATTCCAGAATATAAAACATGATTTATATATAATATATATATAATAGATCGATAAATGGAAAGAAATACACCGTTCATGGAGACGGTTGGCCGTAGGTATGCATGAACGCTGTTTTTCGTTTCCTTATTGAATTGAATGGAATTAAGTAGATGATATACATATATATACATAAATACAGCAGAATTATTTTGACATATATTTCATTATTACTTATTATATACAATTTATAATCATTCTTGAATTGTTAACATGGAAAATAAATCTCATCGCGTCATGGAGACGGTAATCCGTACGTACAGACGAGCGATGATATTGTTCCCATATTTATTGAATGGAATTGGAGTGGATGATATAATATATTAGAATCAGTATGATATTATAATAATCATATATATTTATTCTTTACACCATTATACCCATCCAAGTATGGTGGTGGTGGAAAAACTGATTACACCATGGCGTAGAGACGGTATTTCGTACGTACGCACATGCGGTGATTTCATTTTCTGTAGGATGGATAGAAGCTTAAATAGGGTTGTTTCATATTTATAATAACATATTAGTATATAATTAATACTGATGTTATTATTTGATAATGAAACAACTAAATAAGATGAAGTATAAGAATAATGAAACTTGAAAGAGTTGGTAGAAGAGATTACCTCTTCCTCGACGCACCTCCTTTAAACTTCTTCTTAGGGCACTAGAGTTGGTCTATTGAGAAGACCAGAACCTCTATGATATAACTAGAGAGGTTGAGAAGAGGAATTGGTAGGGTTTGGCCGAGCTTCAAGGCTCAAAAGGGTGTAAAGAGGAGAGGGAGGAGGTTCCCTTTTATAATGGAGGAGATGGACACCTTTGGAAAGTGTGAAAATATTATTTTCTTGGCTTGCATTACATGCAATCGCGACCTTCCTCGATAACGTGTGTAGAACACAATACTGGGTTTCACTAAACAAAGATATATTCTTATGATATTATTATTAACTAGCCGTTATGAATAGTATTAACTAATGATGTCTGTTATAGCTAATTCCCTTCAAAGACTTGGTTTTATGCCACTGAAGAATCAATTAACTTTACTTTCAGGTTGGATGATAAAGCCAGATGCATACCTTGTAAGCCTTGTAAAATTCACTTCATATACACCAATAGATTCATCATCCCTTTTCATAAGATCAAGGAAATCCTTTTCCACCTTTGTTCGAAGAATACGAGGGAAGTACTTATTGAAAAATATGTTCTTGAACTCATCCCATTCCATGGATTCAATTTCATCTCAGGGCCTCGTATTCTTAATTAGAGTCCACCATTGATCTGCTTCACCTTATAAATGGTAAATTGCCAGAATGACTTTTTTATGTTCAGAACAAAGAAGTATGGAAAATATATTTTTAATGGTACTGATCTATTGTTCAGCAACAAGTGGATCATAAGACCCGCTGAAAGATGGTGGGCGTTGCCTCGTGAAAGACTCAATAGAATATTTTTCTCTTCTCTACTCATTTGGATGTCCAGAATGTTTCATAGCTTGTGTAAGTATAGTAATAAGATTTTCCACTCCATCTCCCATAACATTGGTTTATTCAAGAGGACAATCATTGCATTTTCCATTACATTGATCAACACGGTTCCTTCGGGTTCCAGCCATCGTCTAAAACCCAAAAAGAATAGTGTGAAAGGAAAAAATCATGCTAGGGAAAACAACATAATAAATGGGGAATACCTTCAATATATAAAATATTAGGGTTAATTATAAGATTGTTACCATAATTCTAGGACTATAAACAATACTTATACTTAACCTAAGGGACATCCCTATACATTCCTTAGAAATATCTCTAGGGATCTCACTAAAGTTTTCGCATCCTAGTTTCCAAAGGTTAACTAAACCTTTCCTCTGATACCAACTGTAGAGACCCCAAACTTGAAGTACATGGAAATTACATTAATTTTGAAGAATACTTAATACATGACAGAAACAAACACACAAAAACTATAATAGTTTATTGTCTTTGGAAACTCAGAACATAATCTGTTAATCGTGGTGAAAGATCTTCAACATCTCCCACAAAGATCTTCCCATTTTGTTTTCTTACCTAAAACCATTATTTATATCTTGGGGAAAAGAAAACATATAAAGGGTGAGCTCAAATTCTCAGTAAGGGTAAGAATGGAGAAAATAAAACAGACCATATACATTTGACCTTCAAAACATGAACATAAAGTTTACACATCAAAATCTTGAGTTGTGAAATAATTCTTGGCGGTACTTAAGGAATATGTCATAAAGGAACATTAATCATGATAAAATAGAACGGGAATAAAACATTTAATTGTGGAAAACCATTAATAACATGATATGATTTCCATAATAGCCAATGCATTTCTTCCAAGGCCATCTTAGTGGACAAAGTCCCTTTCAAAATCGAGTTCACTCCTCATTTCAGTCATGTAACACTGAACTGGATTAACTTATCGTTCCAACCATGTCTATCCCATGAGATATAAATCTTTACCCAATCAATTGGAGGGAGATATAGGTCTCACCCATCTCATAATGAAATCATTCTTACTTGTGCCACAACATGAACATAAATCATTCATCATTACCCAAAGTATAAAATGAGTTTCATAAACATCATCCCATCATAACATAATCCATACAAAAAAATGGATATCATTTCATCATAAGAAAAGTGAACCATGTTAATCATAAAGAAATTATACTTGAAACATAAACATATGAAATAATTCCGTCTTATATGGAAAATGGTTTTGATGAAACACTTGAAATGAATTCTTGAGGAAAATATCCTTTCTTCTTCAAAATCATTTTATTTTCACTAAATGTCATGCAATTTTAAAAGAAAATGATTTTGTTGAAAATAGTCATTAAATCATATAGAATAATATTCCTGAAAATAAGGTGTTATGAAACCGTAAAAATTTGTTCATACCATATAAGTTAAAAAAACATTCTTATCATGCTTTTGTCGGAAAAGTCAAAAAGTACCTCGTATGGTAAAAAATGAAAGATTCCTTCCATACGACATGGTAAAAGTAAAAAAAAGGTAAACATTAATTTAAAAATACATGGAAGAAAATTAAACATTTTATGAAAACATTTTCAGAACATATGTACATGAATAATAAACATATCCCCAGTAAATACTTACGAATAAACAATCATGGATAAGAATGAGATTGGAATAATTATCCCTTACCATATGTCCAATTTCTTCCATATGTGTCCGAGACTCCTGTATAGTGGGTTTAAACATATTATTAACTTGTAACAGAACCATAAAAATATTTATGATATCATATATGATTCACTTATTACTTTATATTATCCGTTCATTTGTCAATTCCATGTTAAAGCAGCGTTTTGGGTAAAATCGTTTCATTTATCGTCCGTGTTTTGACTTATAATTATTAATATGATTACTTAGATCATGATTACATAATTCCATAATATAAAATATGATTTATATTATATATATATATATATTAGATCGATAAATGGAAATAAATACATCGTTCATGGAGATGGTAGGTCGTATGTACGCATGAACGCTGTTTTTCATTTCCTTGTTGAATTGAATAGAATTAAGTTGATGACATACATACATATATAAATAAATACATTAGAATTATTATTTCATATATTTCATGATTACTTATTATATATACTTTATAATCATTCTTGAATTGTTACTATGGAAAATGAATCTCATCGCGTCGTGGAGACGGTAATCCGAACGTACGCACGAGCGATGATATCGTTCCCATATTTATTGACTGGAATTGTAGTGGATGATATAATATATTAGAATCAGTATAATTTCATAATAATCATATATAGTTATTCTTTACACCATTATACCCATCCAAGTAAGGTGGTGGTGGAAAATCTGATTACACCATGGCGTAGAGACGGTATTCCGTACGTATGCACGCACGGTGATTTCATTTTACGTAGGATGGATAGAAGGTTAAATAGGGTTGTTTAATATTTAAAATGACATATAATTATATAAGTAATAATTATGTTATTACTTTATAATTAAACAACTAAAGAATATGAAGTAGAAGAAGAAATAAACTTGAAAGAGTCGGTAGAAGAGATTACCTCTTCGTTGACGCACCTCCTTTAAACTTCTTCTTAGGGTACTAGAGGTGGTATTTTGAGAAGAAAAAAACCTCTATGATATAACTAGAGAGGTTGAGAAGAGTAATTGGCAGGGGTTAGCCGAGCTTCAAGGATCAAAAGGGTGTAAAGAGGAGAGGGAGGAGGTTCCCTTTTATAAGGGAGGAGAGGGGCACCTTTGGAAAGTGTGAAAATATTATTTTATTATAAACTTTTATTAGGTTTAAAAAGGTCCAAAAATCATTAATGATTATGAAAATATGACTCATGGTTGAAATATAATCATCCAATCAGAATTGGACATGTTTTGGATAATATTTTAATCATTATAATCTTATTTATTTAAATCATTAATTAATGAGGTAAATACTGCATCATTATTGTGTCATAAATAATTTATTTTATTTGATATATAAAAATTATAAATAAACTTCCATGTAGAAAATATTTTTAGATTTCCAATAAATATTTATAGTAGAAAATATAATTTACATAACCCCTTATAAAAATTAATTACTAAAATATTTTTGTTCATGTCAATTTTGTCATTACATTAAATTAATTAATCCAAATTGTCATTATCACTACCAAGTGGCTCAATGGGGTCCCAAAATTGACCCAAGGATGCCCATGGTCGGACACTACTCATCCAATAAGGTTATGACAAGTGTTAAGGTAATTTTGAATTATTATAATATTCTTTTAACCTTGAATTACCCTATTTACCTTTAACCGCAGTAAATAAAAGTCAAAAGTTACTACTCGCAAAAAATTATTTTCATCTTATTGAGCCATATTATACTTCTTGATAACAACCATGTATGTTGGATTTTTTAAATTTAAGTCCCAGAAGTGGTAAATTTTCATTTAAATCAAAGAGTCAGTTTTTTAACTACCACTAAGTGGTTTCACTATTCATCAAAAATTGAAGTTTTTCAGAAAAATATCAAAAATCCAGCCTAAGCTATATTTTATATTCTGAATTCAAAAATTATGTCTATTTTTTCAAATTCAAAACATAGAAGTTTCATTAATTTATTTTAAAAGTAATTCTCGTTATCAAAACAAATAGTGTGTTTTTAAGAAACAATAACTATCAAAAGATCGACACTTGTTTATGTCCAATTTCAAAGTGAAATTAAATACAATGACCAAAATTGGATTAAATGGTAAAAATATATTCTAATTACACTTTAAAACCAATTAAAAAGATAATCTAACCACATAAATTATTGCGATGAAAAAAAATTGTTTTTAATTAAAATATAGCATGTTTTTACTATTCATTAAAATATGAAAGTTATCAGAATAATATGAAATATTTATCCAAATTAAATTTTTATATCCTGATTCCAAAGAAGAATTTTATTTTGTAAAATTGAACTTATAAACATGTAAAAAACAATATTTAAAGTTGGTGTGCCATCAAAAGGCGGAAAAACTGCATTTTTTGAAAAATACTTATTTTACCCAAAAAAATTATTTTGTTCCCATACCATGTTCTAGAAAATGTGTAAGATGAATAATAATGTTATAAAATTAAAAATGTAGTTAATACTATTCATAATGTCTAGTTCCTAATAATATTATAACCATATATCGTTGTTTAGTGAAACCCGGTATTGCGTACTTCACATGTTATCAAGGAAGGTCGTGATTGCGTTTAATGCAAGCCAAGAATAGTGTTGTGTATACTTAAACCTAATACAGTGTTTCATATAGTACAAGATAATCTTGGTGTAGTGTACAACATAAGACATCAAAGAAATTAAAATAATAATAATAATAATTTTTCCCATAAAATCTCAAGGTGTTACAATTACCACATATTTTGGTAATTCAGGATAAAGAAACACCATAGGATCCTATGATCAGTGAAAACCATAAATCATTCACTAATGAACAAGTCTTACCATGACATCAAGGAAAACATGAGTACTTCCTGTTCCAAATCATTTTTGGATCAAAAGACCATAAAATGATCAACATAAGATTAAATGTGAAAAAAATAAAAGAAGACTAAGATATTAGACATGGAGATTCATATGGTTTGGGAAATGATCCATATATCCATGGAGAGGTATAATTTCACTTTGATTCAGGAGAAAATTTTATAGGAGATCTCTCAGTGTTTTTAATGACAAAACCCTAGCCTGAAATGGTCAATAAAAGGAGGAAGACGATCCACAATGCCACCAAACTCACAAGAAGTTTAAATCGCTACGGTTAAAGCTGGTAGAAGTCTACATCACAATAGTGTTGTGTCCACATAAGTCTAAATTGCTACAGTTTTCGTGGGCTATAATATTTCATTGATATAGTACTATTGACTCTAAAGTTTGACCTGCTACAGTTCCCTATCGGTTTCCATTGGCTAACTCTGCTATAGTAGTCAGAGTTTCTATAGTTCCCCAAAAATTGGTCTATAGGCCTTGGACCCCATACCCCTTGAGAATGGGTGAATTATCCCCTACAACTCTAAACGAGCTCACAGTAGTGATCAACCTACAAATATTATGGACTGGTGCATAGTACTAACCACAAACATTTGGCCCAAACATCATCCAAAATGGATCAGGTTACACCAATCCAACAATATCCTACTTACTACCTCATCCTCTATGTTGACCTACTTTGATGTAATTGACTAACAAAACTTACTTAATATGATATACTTCTCCTCTTCACTTACCAGCAGCATGCTTTCCATTCACATCTTTAATTTCAAGCTATAAATTCATTAAATACCTTCTATTTTTCCTTTATGTTCCCATTATGTCCTACCTTATTCTAAATATCATATTTCATTCATAAATGGAGACCAATAGATGCATAATAGTGCCTCAAGTTCTGTATTACCACCATCTTCATCGACAAGTATGCCAGATTTTTGGTTCCAGAAATCTTATGAAATGTCACCAACCCATCCTATATCAATCCTCTAATGAAATGACACTTCAACAGAATGTGATTCATCTTGTCATGAAACATTGGTTTCTTAATAGAATGTATAGCACTCTAGCTATCACAATGTAATATATTCTCCTCTCTCTTTCTTCCCAAATCATCCAATATGTTCTTTAGCCAAACCATCTCCTTCCCATATTCTGTTACAACACTCTATTTTGCCTCAATAGCGGATACATACACCACATTTTTCAATTGTTATATCTATCTTACCAAAGTTCATCCACATGTAAATACATAACCTATGGTACTCCTCCTTCCATTGATATCACCTTGATGTTCAGCATCCACATACCCCTGTAATTAATTTCCTTACCCATGGAAAAAAGATACCCCCTTGTTTCCAATATAATACGTTAGTATACACTTAAAAACTTCCCAATGTTTCTTTACAGGGTTATCCATATACCTACTCACAACTCCCACTGTATGAGAAATGTCAGGTCGAGTGTAGACCAAGACATAAATCATGTTTCCAATGGCTGATGTGTATGGAACCATTTCCATGTACTCGACATGTTCTGTCATCTTCGGTGATTTCTCATTTAATAGTTTGAAATGGCCTTCCATGGGAATAAAGACTTCATTTTCTTTCAACATGCTAAATTTTATTAGAACCTTCCAAATCTTGTTAGCCTGTAATAAAATCAAGGTTCCAACTGCACAGTCTCTCTTGATCTTTATCCCCAAAATCTTTCCATCTTCTTTAAGATCTTTCATCACGAAATCCTCATCCAACTACCTTTTAAACTCATCAATCTTCTTTATATTTGATATTATAATGAGCATGTAATCCACATATATAAGCTGTAAAATATATTAATCACCAAAGGACTTGATTTATCAATATTGATCTATTCTAAATCATTTTTACGTATTTTTATCAATAAATACATCTAACCTTTTGTTCAACTGCATGGGTGTTTAATTCAATCGATATAAGATCTTATTGAGTTTTCAAACCATGTCTTCTTTCCCAAACTCAACATTTCCCCATTGATGTTCTAAAATGATTTAATCCTCTATATCTCCATGAAGGAAAGTTGTCTTCACAACAATATACTCAAGATACAGGTCTCCCGATGCCACAATGCTGAGAACCACCAGGATAGTGGTAATCATCACTACTAGTGTGAATATTTCACTTAAATCCACTCCCTCCAACTATTTGAATCCTTTGACCACTAACCTTACCTTGAACCACTAGTTTCCATAATGTTCTTCCTTGGCCTGATACACCCATTTTTTTTATAATACTTTCTTCCCCTGTGGAAAATGTGTTGAATCACAAGTATTTTTTAATGTAGTGAATAAATTTCTACCTTCATGTCCATATCCCACTTTCTTGACTCCTTCAACTACATTAATTTTTCAAATCATTATGATTCTCCACAATTAGTCAATAGAAAATAGTGTAATGATGGAGAATACCTCAGCATAAACATTCTCACCCTTTTTGATCTCCTCAACTCCACTTGAGGACTAGGCTCCACTAGTTCTGATGTATCATGCTCTGGTACACTTTCAAGATCCACTTTCTATTTTAACTCTGATTCTTTTTTCCCATTTTCATCTTCAACTGCATGGTGATCGTTATACGTAACACCTTCATTGAATACCACATTTTTTCCTGATGACCATCTTGTTGATATCTTCCCAAAAATTGTAATGAAACTCATCATCACCATAGAAAATAAAGAAACATGGCTTGTAATTATAATCAAGTTAGTCCCTTTCATTATAATCAATATGTACATAAGAAAAACTAAAAAAGACACCTAATTGTGAGAGTCTTACCTCCTTACTAGACCAGATATCCTTTAGCATACATTCTCCCATTGGTTTAAATGGACTATTGTTCATGAGATATGCTTCCATGTTCGATGAATCATCCCAGAAGGTCTTTAATAACCCCGAATGCATCCTCATCCTACTGGCATGTTCATTTAGTGTCTTATTAATCCTTTCAGATACACTATTCTACTACGGTGTTCCTGGGATAGCCTTCTCCCACTAGATTCCCTTATTTGAATAGAATTCCCTGAACTCATTACTATAGTACTATCCACCATTTTCAAACATCAAGCATTTTGTCTTTTATCCTCAATCATTCTCCACCATGAACTTTCACTTCTAAAACATCTTAAACACCTAACATTTTATTTTCAGAAATTAAACCCATACCTTCTTTGTTGAGTCATCAATAAGTGTCACATAATTTTGTGACCCTATAAGGGAATGTATTGTTTCAGGCCCCCAAACATTAGTGTGCACCATTTCCATCTTCCCAGCCTTCAGTTTTGTACATCCTTTTGAAAATGATACCTTCTTCTGTAGTTTAAGGATACAATCTTCACATAAGCCAACTTCCACAAACTTAATCTGTAGTAGTATCTCTTTTTTTCCAGCACCTTTATCCCCTTATCACTCATGTGGCCTAGCCTATAGTTCCACAATTGATAATACTTAGTAGAATTTACAAATTCCACTTTGTTTATGCATGTATCTATCATTTTTTACAAAACCATTTTTTATCCCCGAGATATAACCATAGAACCCATGGTAATCTTCCAGAAACCACTAGTTAACATTGTATGAAAGCCTTCATCATCCTTTTTCCCAATAGAATTGATATTTATTATTAAACCATAGATATACCTCACATTTTCATAAAATAGAAAATTCCCACTATTGGTCTTAATATATTTGTCTCCTTTACCCACAATCTGTAAGGGTTCATCATCAAGAATATGTACCTTACTGAAATTTCTAGAAACATAAATATTCAAGAAATCCTTATCTGATATATAATATAAATACTCCCCATAGTCTAAAATACAAGACTCCATTGGGCTATCCATGATCAATAGAAACAGATCATTAGTTACTTTATCCACCTTTTTTGTTGTATTAGTTTCAGGAACCTTCTATTTATCTTTGCACTCTTTCTTTCCGTACCCTTTCTTCCTACAAGTTTAGTAAGTAGGACCATCCCCTTTTCATTATCTCATATTTTACCTCTTGACTTTGATCACCCTCTACTATTGTCTCATTGTGGGTATCTTCCCCTTCCTTCTAAATTCAGATCATGACTTGAGAATCTTCTCGATTCTCTTCTTTAGATATCCTCATTAATGATTAGGTCTCATATATCCTTCAAAAACAACTTTGTATTACCTAAAGAACTAATCACAACTATTACAATTGTGTCCCAACTGTCATGTAAAGAATACAGTAGAACCATATCAAATAATTCATCACCAAGCGCAATATACACTGATTTCAGTTGAATTATGATGATTTTAAATTTGTTGATGTGATCAATAACAATTCTTCCTTCAATAATTTTTAATTTGAACAATTGCCACATAAAGTACACCTTATTTTATATAGATGGTTTCTCATACCTATTTTTCAGAGAATTCATCAACCCAATTTTCATATTCTCCTCTATGATGTTTAAAAACAAGTTTTTTCCATCATAAGTCACAAAACTCCTAGAAACTATTGATACAGTAGATCCCACTCAAACTGGTCTATGTCTGTTGGCATCAAACCTAGGAGTGGGAAGTACATATTTTTTAATAAATATAATCCAGGATATGTAACCTCCAGTAATTGAATTATAGTCCATAAAAGTGAATGATCTTTACCTTGATATCTTCCATATCCTAAAATGGGTTAGAAAAGGAGGAAGAAGACTTAATATTCTACCAACCACACAGGAAGTCCACATTTCTATAGTGAATGGTGGTGGGAAGTCTACATTACAATATTTTTGTGGCCACACAAGTCTAAAGTGAATTAAGAAAAATCCAACATAAGATCATGGGTTGAATAGTTACACTTCTGGGGTAAAAAATGTACAAACCATGAAAAGAAACTATTATATACTACATTAGGAAACTTTCCAATTGAAGATGTGAAGCATCATTTAAAACCAAAAATTGAACTCACACTTTTAGAAAATGAATAATTAAGAAATTGACCAACTTATCCTTCAAGTAATCAAAATAAATCTTGCACTGGACATCCCATAAGAATTACTAATCCATTTTTTCAATGTAGTTAGAGGTGTCACATTTTGATAGAATTCAACTATGAGCCACCTGTGATAGAATCCAAGACCGAGGGAAATTTACACCTCAAATATATTTTTGGGGGATTCCAAAGAAAAAACCACCTAAATATTTTAAGGATAAAAAAATACCCCATGACAGGGCTTGAAAAGACCCTTGAAATAAACATTACAATCCTAGAACAAAAACTTCGATAGCTTCTTGAACAGTTACAAATGATTAATAACTCCCAAAACTTCCCATAGATTCTCTGTATGAACCTCTTTGGATGTGGATTTCACAATAATTTCATTGATTAAAACCACCACAAACTGATCTAGAAACTCTTGGAACACTACATTTATCAAACTCATGAATACATATAGAGACGTTGTTACACCAAATTGTTGTACAAAAAAAACACATCATACTAATAATGATATCATAAAGCAGTCACCAATACATACTTATCCTTTACCCAAATTTTATGATATCTTGATCAAATATTGATCTTAAAAGTACCAAATTGATCCACTCAGATAGTAAAATAAATCATCAATATATGGAAGGGGGAATATATTCTTCATTATCACATGATTCTAATGATGATAATTGATATATAAAGGAAAACTACCATCATCTTCTTTCGCTAAAAAAATTGGAGCACCCCAAGATGACAAGCTCGAATGAAAAAAAAACCTAACTAAAATAGATCATTGATCTAAATACACATCTCCCACAAATAATAAAGTTTCATCTTTTATAAAGAAATCAAATTTGGATAATCTTAGGGCTATAGATTTATCTTAAACTAAATTTCTCATCGACTGGGTAACACCACAATCTCTTTAGGGAAAACATTATAGTAGTATTCCACAATCCTAGGAAATAATTCTTGATGAACGTCCAATGAGATTAGAATCAAATAGGACATCAAAGAAGACAAGGAGTAAAAAAACTTATGACCCATAAAAGGGTCTCCATCTCTGATGAACATGACAGAATCTCCATCAGCATCATAGATTACAACCTTCCTCTTAAAGTAATCCATGATATCCTAAACCAAATACATCTAGTCTATACCATGGAATATTTTACATGTATTTATTTGAAAACATTGGAAGACACACATGGTTTTTCCCATTACTCACTTATTGTCTTTGTATACTTCACACAAACTAGCTCATCCTCAAACTAGATTAGTCAATGATAAATGAATTGACATCCTCTCCACATGAAGTCTCAAAGCACAAAAAATCACATGTGAAATGATGGAGTGAGTAGCTCCTGATTCAAAAAATATATTCACCTTTGTAGAAATAAAATAAAATGATACGTAAAACAATGTATGACTAACCATTCACTGATAACTCTATAACATTAATTTAACCACAACTTTCTCCAAAACATATCTAATATTGAAGAAGACCATGTACATTGTTTTTTTCTACTATCTAAAGAAAAATAAGAATCATAAATATTTTCTATTCATACCCCATATATCCTCTTACAATAAAATATTGTAGTATACTATTATTATTAGTCAGCTAAAACTGCAACAATGGAATAATCGAAACTGGAACACTAAGCTAACATTGTCTAATCATAAATATAATGAACTCTAATTGTTTATTGACATGGGATACATAAGAAAAATAAATGTTTGAAACCTTATATGGGGCTTGATAACTGACAATTCTAGTGAAACTAGATGAAGAAGAATGAGACATACCCCTATATATCCAAAAAACCTTATATCCAAGAAACTAAGTCACTAGACCATAAGTTTACTCTGTATAGAATAATGAATTCTCCCTTATCATTATGATTCATCTCTGTAAAAAATATTCTCAACAACCTATACTCTTTTTAAGTACTTAGATATATGTTAGTAATATAAATAGGGTGATTCGGCAGTAGATCTCTATATGTAATTCCTCATCAAAATTCTTTTCCCATGCCTCCTCATTTGGGAGTAGGTCCAAATAATATCATAGAGGGATCCTAAAATTGATCACATACTCTCACATTTTGTAACTCCCCTAATAAAGGGTAAGAATATTTTTATGACTAGCCACATCTATGATCGATGAAAGAAACTCGTCTCAGAAGGGATGTCATATCTTTTCCCACAAAATAGCCAACTCCTTTTGTTCCTATAGCATGAAAAACCACCACTATATGACTAGCCCATTTAACATAATTACTACCAAGGAATCATAGTTACTAATTTGAGTATGGATCAAACTAAAGGCTATATCCACCTCCTCCAACCAATCCTTAGTCAGATCATTAGAATCTAATCCCTAATAATTCTATAGAATCAGGAACTAGAACTCTTAGAGAATCCTCCTTAAAGTGTTTTTGTCATTGACCTCAAATTTGTGGTGATATTTAAATAGATAATGTTGAACATCTATGGAACAAAAATGATGAGGTTGTCAAATTGAAGCCATTCCTACAAAATATAAGCCGAGTTGAGACCCCTAAACCCAAAATTTGGAATCTTTAATATTAATAATTTAATTAAGGCTAAACTTGACACAAATTTCTACCTATTTCAAACACAAGGAAAAATAATAATGAGTCATGATAATTTCCTAGGTCTCTAAGCCACAACTAGTATCACTTTGCTTAGTAATATATATAAACATAAAGATCGTTTCATCAGATCATATGTGGCCCTAAATACCCATTTCATAGCTATAATCCCTTATTTACATCACTTATTAGTCTTATATGACATTATTAACATACCAAACCATGCATTCCTCACAAGGGCCTACCTTTAAAATCTATCTTATCCCTCACCCTAAACTTTGATACAACTTTGTCATGGCCCTATGCTCACTAAGGTACTCATCCTGAGATATAAATGATGGAAGAGAGATAAAAATGTTTTAAGATCACCTATAATAAGACACAGGTTGGTGACTATACCTAAGGGTATATTATTCACATAAATGTGTGGGATTACCCTATAAGAAGAACATAAGGAACAAGAAATAAGATAATACCAAAAAAACTCCAACTCATAGTAAAAGAAATGAAAGATACCAACACATACAGGTAATATCATTCAAACAAAAATAACTATAAAAACAACTATAAGTACTAAAATAAAATCCTTAGTAGTGATCTCAAATCCTAAACAACTCATGAAAGACCCCATGAGCTAGTAATGTCCAACCTCAACACTAACTAGATTATGAATACCAAAAAAATTATTATATATAGATAGGGTAACAATAACATGTATACTCTGTAGGATCCCCCATGAATCCTCTCAAGTAAAAGATAAATAAATTATACAATATCCTAGTGAATAAACAAGTGAAACTAACTCATCACCTAAATAGGTATACTAAGTTCCCAGACTCATTGTGACTCTCTCACAAAGAATAAAATACAAATAATGATACCATATCTAACATAATATCAAATGAAGTTAACCCACTACCAATTACCCAATTATAGAATCCCCAAGTCTTTACCATATTTTTCCCTATTATAATAAATATAATTTTTTTGATAGCTTACAATGCATGCATTACTGGGATTAAAAAACACTATTTAGTCATGTTTTGCACAGTCAATTAGATTCTAACACTTATAGAGAATTCATACAGTGAATTTATATTTTATTTATACAATAAATAATTTTTACAGTCACTTGATATATATTTGTTAGGCATAAGATAATAAGAAACCCAATATTACACATAAAACCTAATATTTATAAAAAAGTTGTTTTACCACCTTTTAATGGCGAACCTATTTGAAATCCAATTTAAAAAATTCAATATATTATATTTGAAAAAATAAAATTATTATTTAAAATAGAAATATAAAAATATACATTATTTTAATTTTGCGTATTTTTATGAGAAGTTTCCTTTTTTGATGAATAGTTAAAAACACCGCATTTTAGTTGAAAAATTCCTTTTCATTTAAATAATTAGTAATATTAAATAATTCATTTAATAGGTTTTAAAATTAAATATAGGTCAATTATAAATATATTAATCTAATTTAGGTAGTTTTAATTTTTTTATAGATATTGGATATAAAATCTTATTGAACTTTTCAACAATTTTACTTTAAACCGCTTTCTCTCTACATTTGTGGGATTGGAGTTAAACTTAATTTAGCCACTTCTATGAATTGAATTTTGAAAAAATATAAATAAATTTTTTTAATAAGTATTAAATTTGTTTTCTGATAGGATTAATTTAATTTTTTGACATTATTAATAGAAAATTTAGTAATTTTTTATTTACCACTTTCAATGGTAAATTGGGTAATTAAAGGTAAATATAATATTATAAATATTATAAAATTACCATAACAAATTTTCATAATTTTATTTGATGAATATTGTTCATCTTTAATAACTAATGGATCGTTTATGAGACCATTTCTTTCCTTTTAGATTATAATATAACCATTATAATTTTATATTCAACAGAAAATCACTTTATTCATACTCTTATTTTTCACAAGTGATATATTTTAATATGTAGTTATGTAAGGGATATGTTAGCCTATATGAATTAATTTGAAATATATAATTCTTATATTCATCATGATAATTAATTTTTAACTTTTAGAGAATAAATAATCCAATTAAAGTCTTACGCAATGATAATGCAATAATTGTTTAATTAATGGAAATATCAAATAAATAATATTTAAAATACTAAAATAAATATAATTTAAGAAATTTAATGGCATACATGGATTTTTTAGAAAACTTAGAACAATTATGGATGTTTTAATGTTTTTTTAATGATATAATGTTTTTATGATATTTTTATAAAGTCAAATAATGAATAGTGTCAAAATTGACATTAATGATATTTAAAATAAATAATATTTTATTGAATGATATAAAATTTATAAAAATATAAAATTCATCCAAAATATTGGGATGAATATTAAACTATCTTCAATGACACATTTACAGTTCTTTTTACAACTTATAGTGACTATATTGTCCCTTAAGTAGTAAAAAAGACAAGTTGTCGCAGTAAGAGTTGAAGGGTTTAACTAAGGGTTGAAGCTAAAAGATAAGGGTAATAATATGACCTAAACATGTGTAAAAAATATAGGTTATAGGGGATTAGAAAATTATAAAATTTATATCTAACTGGGGTTGTTTAATGAACACTTTTCCTAGAAAATATCTTATATATTATTTAAATCAAAGATAGTTTCCAAAATATCACAGTCTTTGTATGTATCAACTTTTATGTGTCCACATAAGGGAAAAATCAAGATATAAAAAACAAAATATATGTTTTAATCTTAATTAAATTATGTTCTTTAGATATATTTATTTTGAATTTTTATAAATTATATAACTTCCTTAAATGGTACTTCAATTATAAAACATTATTTAGTTAATTAATATAGAAATAAAATAATTTATTTTAAAAGTATTAAATTTGATATATTTGGGATATTTTAATGTCTATAATAATTTAAAATATCTATAAGATATATTAGATATTTTTTAAATAATTATATTCTAACTCAAACTTTTCCATTATGTATTTGATGTCAAATTAAATGAATAATATCAAATTTGGAAAAAATAATATTTTATTGAATTAATATATTATTAAATTATTTTAAAATCAATAAATATTAAATAATCAAAAATGGGGTCATATATAGTAGACACTTTCTTCCCAAATTCATTTATTATCCCTTTTTATTTCTTTTTCTCTAGAATATTCTTATTATATTTTAATGTTTTGAGGATTTCTGAAAGTGCCCCTCAGCTCAATTATAAAAGGGCATTGCCTCCCTCACTTCCTAAAATCATTTTGAACATTATAGATCAACCAAAACCTAACCAAATAATCTCTCAAATTCCATACCCTCATAATAGATGCCTCAAATTGGGAATAAATCAATCCAAAGAAGGATTTTGGTGTTAACCCAAAGGAGTAACCCAAATTAAAGTTAATGTTCTTCAACAATTGCATTAGTTTTATTTATTTCCCCACTAATTCATTTATTATTATTATTATATTATTATATAATATCATAAGTATCATAAATAAACTAATATTTTGTTATTTTAAGTGTTCTACCTACACTTATACACACTTCCATTAAATGGGTAATGAATTTACCATTCTTGTACAGAGAACTACCTCCACATGGAACAATGTTGTTCATTTTTAACTTTATCACATCTCATTGTTGATAATTATGATGGGAACACAATTTATATATGATATATATTATATTTATGTTATCTTAATACTTATTTACTTTTTATATAACACATATCTTCATTATTTCTATTTTTTGTAATTAGGGTAACCTCATTTGTGGAAATGTGGACAACTTCCTTTTCAAAGCATGTCATTCGTTCACACTATACATGGAATGTATAAAGGATTATTTTAATAAACATATGTGATATATTTCAAATATAAATGATAATATAATTATAATTTAAATATATATCATTTAAATTTCATTCTTTTTATATGTAAAATAAATTAATGTAGCATTCATGCATACATACGACCTACCGTCTCCATGAACCGTGCATTTCATTTACTATCTCCAGATTTTATGGATTATTTAAAAAATTTATATATTTAACATATATTAAATTTAAATCATGTTTTAAATTCTATATAGGATTAAACCATGATATATGTAACTAGAATAAAAAATAACAAGTCAAAACACACTTGAGAAACTAGGAAATTAACACCTAAAAATAGTGAAAATAATAAAAGATTACTAACAAATAGTAATAAAATATTATAAGAGGGTCATATATTATATCATAAATATTAATATAATTCTATAATAAGTTATTAAAATTCCTGAAACCATTATACATGATATTTAATAATGTTCTCACAAAAGGAAACAAAAGTTAAGGTACTTCATCTAAATCTCCTTTCATTTAGGCATAGTTTGATGTTATACACCCACATCATTTTATGAGGTGTATATAAATCATCTTTGACTTATAATGTCATTAATATATTTATTTCCATGATATTTAATGATTTTTTAAATTTTATTCTTTCATTGGGATTATGATTTCAATATTCTGACTGGTATGGGACACCTTGAATGTTTAAGGATTTAATTATCACATCTTTTCCTCCATGTCCATATTTTGTAAAATTAATTTCAAAAATGTTTTTAATATTCTCAAATGATTGTTTAAAGTGATTTTAACCCTTTATTAATTTTTAAAAAATCATTAAAATTTATATTTTTTCATCTTCTATAAAAGGTCCTTTGAGGCTTTTCTAGCAAAAAATATCAATGGAATGTTTTTTTAACTTATACGGTATGGGTAGATTTTTCCACTACCATAAATCCTTAATGTTTTGAAGATTCATTTACATGTTTAAAATATTATTTTAAATGAAAAAGTTTTCTTTCAAAATTTCATGTCCTTTTAAATAAAAGATTTCAAAGTAAAAAAGGGGTATTTTTCTCAAGAAATTTTAATGATTTTATTAGATTATGTTTATCTATGTCAACATCCTTTGTTGAATTTTATGATTAATTGAGTGTAATATTTTATGATAAATTATTTTATTGAAGGGTTTATGATTATTTTGACTGTGTATGTGCTATTTTGAGAGAATTCATGGTTTATGGTTAAAGTATTGAAATTTTATATACTAGTTCCTCAATAAAAATGTTTATATTGTTTATGTTTCTCCCCTTTCATATGAGTAATTCAATGGACTTAGTAAGTGTCATGTACGACCCGTTAAACCCCCTGAATGAATATTTAGGAATTGTGAGACAAATTAGACTCAGTTTTTACGCATTATTGTATAGTGTCTTCCCCGAATCCTTGATGGTATTTTTATGACGTCCTCTATTATGTATTCCCTCATTATGAGATTAGTTATTCATATTCCATGTGAGTATTTTATTATTAAATTATCCATTATTATTTTCTTTCTAATGCTATTATTTATATGGAATAATTTTATAATCTTCCATTATTTCCATATTATTCTTAGGTTGTTGATTAAATGGTTTGTATTCAGTTAATCTCCTTAACATAATCGTTTATTATTGTTTATGATAGCTTTTACGGTATATCTTACCCTTAATGAGAATCTGATATCACCCATTTCTTATGTTTTATTTTTTTTAGTATGTCAAGATATATATTATGACTCATATCAAGGGTCAATATTGAATAATTATGGTGTTCTATAAAGATCCACTTTTTTATTTTATGATTTAAATTATAATGTAAGTTTCATGTGTGTAATATGATTTCCTAAACTAATAATTTAATTAATCCTTTGGGATTTGATTCATTCTAATAATGACAATATAATATGATAATGCACTGGATCTGGGCTTTTGGGGTCTAGATGTTACAGTTTGTATCAAAGGATTTTTAGCAACAGACATGGAAACTAGATTTATAAAATCATGGATTATTAAACATAACCCTCTGACTAACTTGAAGGATAATTATAAGTTTAGGATATAATATTATTGATTTTTTAATATCGTAGATAATTTAAGATAATCCTAAGGACTCATATATTGAGAATAATATGTCATGATTTAGGAATATTATAAATTTTTTTCAGGAATATATCATTATGACTAGTGTCTCAGACATTGTGCATTGAGTTTTGGTCAATGGTTAGAGTCGGCAAGGTTATACAAGTAATGGTTGTACTAATGATAAAGAGACTACAAAAAAATGAAAGGAATGAGGTATTTAGAAATAAGATGATTAAGAATATTCAATGGTTTAAGAATGAAGTAGAATGATCATATTTCTTGTGTATTTGGTTTCAATAATTATTTAATCAATGGTTCTCTAGTTATAAGAATCATGAGATATATAAGGATTTAATTGTACTACTTCTTATTTAAGTATTTGGAAGCATGAAAGTTTTCATGACGGTTTTTAAGGTGATAAAATGTTTGGAAAGTGACAATAGATCTACATTATGTTTTTGGGGAAAAATTTACGTTTAGTTTATTTTGAAAATTTAGTGACCTTCTTTAAAAAAAATAACTGTAAATTTGGAAATATGAATTTTGGACGAGTCTTAAGGTTAGAATAGATTATGTTTAACATTTTGTATTATTGTTTGAGGTGAAATTGTGATTTATAGGATACTTTATTCAAACATTGTTGGTTTTAGTAAACATTTAGAGGATGAAGAAAACACTTGTACACCTTCTGATTCGTCAAAAGATATCCATGTATATAAATTCATCTTGAATATACATCTTTAGGTGTATGAAATTAAGTGAAAATGGATCAATGCACAAACAAAGGATAGAATTATGATTATGATAGGGAAATGAATCAAGTAATTTCTTATATAGATAATAAAATAATCTGTTAACTATAAGAAATTAATTTGGAACAATATCAGTATTCATTTAATTTTCTTACTAAGGAATCAATGTTATCATTTACCTATCATAGATATATGATTTTGTGAAGGTAGACATTGTGATAATCATGTTCCCTAAGACACTCCATCAGAACTTGATGGTCTGATTTCTCTTCCATGTCATAATTTTCACTTCCCACTAATTTTATAGTTTTAAAATGCTAATCTTATACTGACCTTCATATTTCCCTTTCTCTTTTATTAAGAGGATATTTTGTTGACCCTATTTTTTATGTGGGTTTCTCACAAAAGAATTTTAAAGTATCAACCTTTGATATTTGAATTGAAATTTCAAATTGTGAGGATTGAATTTATTGAGTATGTGAAAAATTTAACACCCCAAGATATTACAATATGTTTTCCTTTTAAATGAATTTAATTTTGTTGATATATTACAATGCATGAAACACCGAGTTCAAAAAACACTATTTAGTCACATTTTTCACAGTCAATTAAATTATAACACCTATAGAGAATTTATATAGTGAATTTATATTTTATATATCCAATAAAATATTTTTAAATTCATCCATTATATATTTTATATGTATAAGATAATAACAACCCCAATATTATATATAAAAATCTATAGTTTTATAAAATCAGTTTTATCACCTTTTAATGGAGAACCTACTATAAATCCATTTTTTACACCTTTATATACTATATTTGAAAAAAATAATATTCTTATTTTAAATAATAATGTAAAAATTCATATTATTTGAATTTTTTCGCATTTTTAAGAGAAGTTTCATTTTTTGGATGAATAGTGAAAAACCCCACAATAGTTAAAAAATTCCTTTTCATTTAAATAAATACTAATGTTAAATAATATTTTAAATTGGATTTTAAAGTCAAAATAGATAAAGTATACATATATAAATCGAATTTATGTTATTATAATCTTTTTAATATTGTATTTGAATATAAAAACATATTGAATGTTTGAAGATTTTTACTTTAAACCGCATTCTCAACATGTTTGTGGGATTAACGTTAAATTTAATCTATCCACTTATGTGAATTAAATTTTCAAAAATTGACATACACTATCATAATAAGTATTATATTTATATTATAAATTGACCAACTTAGTTTTTGGACATTATGAATAAGAACTTTAATAAAACAAAATTACCACGGTTAAGGGTAAATTGGTTAATTAAATGTAAAAATAATATTATAAATATTATAAAAATTATACTAAAACTTTTACTAATTTTATTATATGAATATTTTTCATCCCAAATAATTAAAGTATTAGTTATGAGGCTTTTTATGTCCGTTTACATGATAATATAACCTTTATAATTCTATATTCAAAGGAAATTAAATTTTGTCATACACTTGTTTTTAACATGTGGAATATTTTTAATATGTGTTTATATAAATGTTTTGTTTTAATATAGATAATAATTTTAAAGATAAAATTTTTATCTTCATCATGATAATTTATATTTAATTTTTAGAGAAGAAATAATTTAAAGGCTTGCACAATGATGATGTAGTAATTGTTTAATCAATGGAAATGTCAATGAATTTTATTTATAAACTAGACATATTAGGTATGTATTAATGTTTTTAGTTTAAATATATCAATTTTTATGATATTTTTAAAATTTTAAATAAATAATCGTGTCAAAATTGACTTAAATAATATTTCAAATAATTAATATTTTATTAAATGATATAAAATTCATAAAAAAATAAAATTATGCCAAATGATTTGGATAAGGTTTGAAATGTGACATATGACTCGTTTGTGGTTCTTTTGGAATCATATAGTGACTATATTATCCCTTAAATAAAAAAAGACAAGTGGTAATGGTAAAAGTTGAAGGGTTTAACAAAGGGTTAAAAACAAAAGATAAGGGTAAGAACGTGACTTAAATTTATCCAAAATTTATTAGATGAATAATATTTTATCATTATCATATTAAGATTAAATTTAATTTATTTAATGGAAACTTTTCCAGGAAAATAACTTATATATTATTTAAATCAACGATAGTTACAAAATGTCACACAAATTTTATTTAATAACATATATGTGACCACATAGGGAAAAATCAAGATCTAAGCAAAATTAAATGTATATTTTGATATTATTGAAATTAATTTCATTGTATAAATATGTGTATAATTTTAATAAATTTTATAACTACCTTAAATGCTTCTTCAATGCTAAAACAATATATTTACTTAATTAAAAAAATAAAAGAATTGGTTTTAAAAGTATTAATTTTTGATATATTTGGGGTGATTTAATGTGTCTAATGAATTTTATAGATCTATAGGATATATTATATACGTGTGAAATAATTGTATTATAATTACCATTTTTTCTTTATGTCTTTGAAGACAAGTTAAAGTAATAGTATCAAATTTTAAAATAATGATATCTTATTGAATTAATATATTATAAAATTATTCAAAAATCACAAAAATGTTAAATAATCACAAATGGGATAAGAAATAGTCAAAAATGTATTTTCCCATTCATTTATTATCCATTTTAAAGTATTTTTATCTATAATATCTTTATTATATTTTAATATTTTGAGGATTTCCGAATGTGCCCCTCACATTAATTATAAAAGGGAACCTCCTTCTTCAATTCCTCACGCCACATTGAGTATTCTATCTCGACCAAACCCAGCCCAAATAAACGCCACCTCTCATCCTAGAATCCAAACTTTGGTCAAAAATAAAACTACGGATGTATTTTGGCATAAACTAAAAGGAGTTACCCAAAAAAAGGCAATGTTCCTAAATAATCACTTTTGTTTTATTTATTTCCCCATTCCATAATTTATTATTATTCCATTCTTATATACTAACATAAGTATAATAAATATCAGGAGATTTTTTTATTTTAATAGTTATAAATACACATACACACACTTCTATAAAATTGGTAACAAATTTACCTTTCGTTAACGGTGAACTGCTGCCTCACGGAACAACGAAATTCATTTTTTCCTTTACTACCTCACATGGTTGGTCATTATGATGAACACCATATTTTTATATGATATATGTGATATTTATGTTATCTTAATACTACTTTATATTCTATATAACTCATTCCTTTATGCTTTCTATTTTGTGTAAATATGATAACATCGTTGGTGGTAGTGTGGACTACCGCCTCCTCAAAGCATTGTGATTCATTCACACTATACATAAAACATATAAAGTATGGTTTTAATAAAAATATGTGATATATATGACATATATATGATACTTTAATTATAATATACATATATAACATTTAATTTTTATTATTTTAATATTGAAAATAAATGAATGTAGCATTCATGCATACGTACGACCTACCATCTCCATGAATGGTGCATTTAATTTAATATATGCATATTTTATTGATTATATATAAATATATATTGAATATATATTACATTTAAATAATTATTTAAATTCTTGATTGGGTTAAATCATGATCTAAGTAATTGGAACGAGAAATAAAAAAGTCAAAATATACTCGAGATATTTGGGAAATTAACACACTGAATAGTGAAAATAATGAAAGATTACTCACAAATAGTAATTAAATATTATAAGAGGTTAATATATGATATAAAAATATTAATTTGGTTCTTTAATTATTTATTATCATTCTAAAAACCAATATATTTTATATTAAATAATGTTCTCACAAAAGGAAACACAAGGTAAGGGACTTTGTCTCAATCTCCATTCATTAAGGCATAATTTGATATTATACACCCACCTTCTTTTTTGAGGTGTATATACAAAAAATTTGAATTATCATGTAATTAATTTATTTAGTATTATTATATTAAATTTTTTTGAGATTTATTCTTTCTTATGGATTATGATTTAAATACTCAATGTGGTATGGGAAACCTTGAATGTTTAATGACTTAATTATCACATCTTTTCCTCGATGTCCATGTTTTCTAAAAATGTTTTCAATTTTTTTTTAATATTCTCCAATGATTGTGTAAAGTTATTTTTAAATATTTTTTAATTTTTATTTTTTTAAATGTATATTTTTTCATTTTCTAAAAATTGCCCTTTGAGGCTTTTCTGACAAAAAAAAACAGGACATGAATTATTTTTAACTTAAACAACATGAGCAGATTTTTCTTCCGTTAGGAAGACTTATAGTTTTCAAGTTTCCTTTACAAGTTTACAATATTAATTTCAATGAAATTTTTTCTTTTAAACTTTTTTGGCCTTTTAAATAAATTTTTTTAAAGGAAAATGTGGTATTTCATTTAATAATTTTTAATGATTTTATTAGACTATTTTCATCTATGTCAACATCCTTTGTTATATTTTATTTTTAATTAAGGTGGATCTCTTATGATACCATATTTTATTGAAGTTTCTATGATCAGTTTGACCAGGATTGTGCTATTTTGATACCATTCATGGTTTGTGGTTAAATTATTTGTATTTCATATACTAGTTCTTTAATAAAAAAGTTTATGTTATTTACATTTAACCCCTTTCATATGAGGAATTAAATGGACTTATTATGTGTTAGTTGGGGCCTACTACATCCCCTCAATGCATTGGTAGGTTTTGTGAGACAAACTAGACTGGGCTTTTACCAATTATTTTATGGTGTCTTGGCCTAAGCCTTGATAGTATGTTAATGATGTCACGTATTATGCATTCCCTCATTATAAGATTAGTTATTGATATTCCATGTGATTATTTGACTAGTATAATATCCATGGTTATGTTTCACTCTCATGTGATTATTTATATAGAATTGTTTTATCATTTTTCCTTCCTTACATATTATGCTTTGGTTGTTGATTAAATTCATTGTGTTAAAATTAATCACCTTTCCATAATATTTTGTGCTTGTTTATGATAGCTTCTTTTGTATTTATTACCCATACTGAGAATCTGACCTCACCCATTTATTATATTTTATTTTTTATAGGATGCTAATTTTAATTTTATGAATGATATGTAGGGTTATTCTAGAAGAATTATGGTGTTCTCAAAATATTATCTATTTTGTATTTTACATTTTAAATTGTAATGTAAGGTTTATGTATGTAATTTGGTTTCCAAAACTACTAAACTGATTGGTCCTTCAGGATTTAATTCCTTAAAATCATGAAAATGTAATAAAATAATGCATCAGCTTTAGGATTCTAGGTCTGGGGTGTTACAGCACTAGTTTTCTACTCCACCCCAGCATCACTCACTATGTTCCATCTCTATCCAATAAACAATCCTATATGAAAAAAATATGGGGAAATATAACATACTATGCACCTTGTGCATCACCTCAACTCTTCATCAATAATCCAATCTCCAGATAGTAACTGTGTAGTTTTTTAGGATCCACCATAGCTCTTACATCATTTATTATACCTCAATCCATAAACATCATACCTAAAATAATCCTTATAATTCTATATCCATGGATATACTTGTGTGAAATAACCACAAGCCATTATATCCCTCTACAGACACATATGGAGAAGTAACTACTATTTATACTTGGATGTTGTACTATTATGATAAGAGAGTAGGGAAAGAGAGGGAAGTTAGCCATATATTCCTTGCCAACCTAGATGTTGGAGAAAACACCCTCCAGATTCAGTTGGTGTCAGTCGTCCAACTGACATAGATGAGGTAGCATACGAAATCACATAACATAATATATATAGATATATATCACAAACCACACTAAGAGAAACTACCAATAATTAACCTCACCTATAACTATATTACCTTGGACACCTAATTGCTAGTGTTAAGGTCTAGATATCCTATAAGTACAAAAAACATCAAGATACATTAATTTAATTCCTTCCTTTAAAAATTTTATTTTACTATCTTGCCCATTGAAATTCCATTCCCTTTGGTCATAATCCAACTATTTCCTTATTTCCTTAAGAGTTATCCTCATTTTGGAAATCAACCAAGACTCTAACCCCATGGGATAAAATTATTAAACATTACCATTCCATAATTCTAGGTACTATAGGATTCATCATAATCTACCATAAAATATCGATAGATCATGCAAATATAGTTGTGTTAACAATGGTTAAAATAAATACAAAAACATAAAACCAAGATATCCAGACTTTAAATAAGATTCATCAATAAGAAATTATCCTATATTTTAGCATAAAAAACATTAGGCAACCCCAGATTCAACCATATTTAATTAACTATTTAATTTATCATAGGTTAAAACCATAAGAATGGAATAAAATATAATTAACTTTGAAATATTTAAACATGATTCAATCATAACTTCCTTTTCAATAAATTCATAACTTATAATGATTAAATATTTAACATAAATCTTTATTATATATCCAAAAATACATTCCAAAATCACATTATTTACCCAATTTCATAACATAAGAAATATATTAAACCATATCATAAACAATAGATAAACCACTATCTAGAAAAAAAAAGAGGTAACCCATTAATATTACATAAATACATGTGATTACTACAACCAAAAACCAATCACTAGTGGAAATCCCACCTATACCAACACAATATTCCCAATAGTTAAAAAATGCCATTAAAAAAAGGTTACTATGCCAACGGTTATGTAGATTCATTGGTATATTCATATTTATTTGGTTTTCCCAATGGTTTAAGGAAACCATTGGGTATAATGATGATTAAGAGTTTTTGTCCACTGGTTTGTTTAAACCGTTGGGTATAGTTCTGAATATGTTTTTCCCAACAGTTGTAAACCATTGGATAAAATTACATTCCCCATGGGTTTTTAAAACTGTTGAAAAAGAAAATCCCCAAATATCGATGCCTACATGGATCACAAACTATAGAGATCTTGAAAGTTTTTCCTTAAATGGGACCTTGATATACTATCTCGAATATGTTTCCCTCAACCTCAACCATCTCGACGATTCTTCCCTAAATTTTAATGTGGATGCTACTTCCTAGCACAATAGGTTTGGTTTCCAATGATCTGTTATTCCTATTTAAATTGGTACGTGTGAGTTCAATTATTTTAGATTTTTTCGTTCCATTTTTTGTAATGTAGTGTGTATTATGATCCCCTTACGAACAGAAGGCATATATCATTTTAGGTTTCGGTTCGAACCCTACTTCCCAACCTACTCTCTAGGGTGCTAAATCAAATTTACAACTGGGCATCAATCTTTGATTCAGGTAATTTTTGTTCTTCCATTTTCAATCAGTATATGTGCCTTCATTTATTTCATATTTTTTCATTCCATTTTTTTACAATGTATTATGTATTATGATCCGCTTATGAACACAAGAAATATATCATTTTAGTATGTGTTTTTTTGGGATTTATCTGTATAGAATAATGTTTATTGATATTGAAGAGGAAGATATGATCCTTAGTTATTTTATCTTTGGTTTATTTTAAATTTAAGGGTTATTGACATGATTTTTCTGGTTAGACAAAAATAAACCTATAGAATTTTTTATCCTAAGAGGAATGATAAGATACTCTTGCATTATGAATGTACCACTAAATTTTGTCTTTAAAATATCAAACTCTAAATTTAAGATGATGATACCCACACTATAAGTCATTCAATGAAGTGGCTCTTCCACAAAAACCACTATAGTGGGTTTGGTGTCATTTTAATGTGTGAATGGTGATAGAACCAAAAATTACTCTATTACATGATCATTTATTCCTACTCCATCAATTGGTTCAATCATATACTTGTAATATTTTTTGAAATTCAAAATGTGTGTTAGAAATTCATGTCACAATTTCACTAGGTAGTAATAAAGCATTATTAACGTATTTATATCATTTTATATCCTAATAAGGCACCCATAATGAAGGATTATAACCATAATATATCTCACCAATGTTTATCATGCCTACAAATTATTTACTCTCTAATATATATATATATATATCACAAAACAAAATATCATGGTCATGTGCACGTAATTATTCACTGCTACTTGATTGTTTTAGATGTCTGTGGAGGTGCACCCGAGGTGTTTTAGTGCACTTGATTGGATTATATTGTTTTTATTTTATTCTGGGCATTGGGAATCAATATTAGAGTGTTTTATTTTTCTTAATATTTGTGGATAATTATATAGTGATAGGTTTGTGTTAGATAGGTGAGTCATGAATTGATCTCCATAGGTAATTATAGGTTAATAGGGTTATGAAATTACGCTTCTTGATCGTCAATGTTACATGGAAACCCCACTCAACCTGGAGACCCCTTACCCCCTTGGAAAACACCCCCAACCCCCCGAACAACCCCCACCCCCTTGATATCCCCCACCCCCTAGACACCCCCAACATGGACAACCCCACCCCAATGGACACCCCCAACCCCCTTGGACAGCTGCCCCAACCCATTGGACAACCCCCAATCCCCCAGACACCCCCACCCCCTGGCCACCACCCCACCCTCATGTCCAGCCCCCCTGGGACAGCCCCCACCCCCTGGACACCACTGCACCCCTTGGATACCCTCAACTCCTTATAAAGCATCGACACCCTTGTGGATATCCCTCCCACCCTCATGCATACCCCCCCACCCCCACCCCTGGGGAAACCTCCAATCCCTTGGATAGCCCTGCCACCCTTGTGGCCAGCCCGCCCACTCCATGGACACCCCATACACCCTAGACAGCCCTTCCACCCCTGTGGACATCCCACCCACCCCCTGGACACCCCCTACCCCTAGACTGCCCCACCCACCCCCATGGATACCCCAACCCCCACCCCCCCCCCCCCTAGATAGCTTGACCATCCCCGTGGACATCCCACCCACCCCATGGACATCCCCTACCCCTGGACATCCTCCCCACCCCTTTGGACAGCCCACCCGCGCCCCTAGACACCTCCTACCCCCTGGATAGCCCTGCCACACCCATGGATAGGCCACCCACCCCCTGGACACCCCATACCCCCTGGACAGCCCAACCACACTAGTGGATAGCCTGCCCTCCCCCTGAACACCCTATACCCCCTGGACAGCCCCGCCACCCTCGTGGATAGCCCACCCACAACCTGGACACCTCATACCCCTGGAAATCCCCTACCACTGGAAAGCCCTCCAAAACCCCGGGATAGCCCCCCATGTGGGCAGCCCGCCCGCCCCCTAGATACCCCATTCCCCATGGACAGCCCCCCCCCCCCATTCCCTTGGACAGCCCCCACCCCCTAAACACCCCGTACCCCCCTGGACAGCCATGCCACCCACGTGGATAGCCTTCCCACCCCTTGACTCCTAGTACCCCCTAGAGATAGCACCCCCATCCCCTTAAAATCCTCTGACCCCCATGGACAGCACACCTACCCCCTAAACACCCCATAACCACTGGACAACCCCCCCTCCACCCAGGTGTACAGCCTGCCCACCCCCAGATATCCCATACCCCCCTCGGCAGCCCTCCCACCCCTGTGGACAGCCCACCCACCCCCTTGGACACCTCGTACCCCTGGACAACCCCCACTCCCTGAAAATCCCCCCACCCCGAACCCCTAGATAGCCCCCACCACTATGGATAGCTCACCCACCCCCCGAACACCTCGTACCCGCTGGACAGCCCCCCCCCCCCCCCATGGACAGCCTGACCACCCACTTGACACCTTTTACCCTCTTACACTTCCCTTCCACCCCCGTTGATAGCCTGCCCACCCCACCTGAACACCTCATACCCCAGATAGCCCCCACCCCTAGAAAGCCCCCCCCCCCCCCCCCGGAGCCCCCTAGATATCCCTTCCACCCCTATGGATAGCCCTTCCACCCCCTGGACACCCCATACCCCCCTGGACAGCACCCCCCCCACCCCCCATGGACAGCTCGTCCACCCCTGGAAACCTTGTACACACCTAGACAACCCTACCACTCCCGTGGACAGCCCACCCACCCCCTGGACACCTCGTACCCCCTGGACAGCCCCCCTTGATCCCCCTCGGATAGCCCCACCACCCCGTGGATAGCTTGTACCCTCTGGACAGCCCTGCGACTCCTGTGGATAGCCGAACCACCCCCTGGACTCATCGAACACCTAGACAACCCCCACCACCTAGAAATCCCCCCACCCCCTGGACACCCTGGACCCCCTAGACAGCCCCCTCCACCCCCTTGTACAGCCCACCCACCCCATGGAAACCCCGTACCAACTAGACAGCCCCCCTGTGGACATCCCCCCCCCACCAGAGCCCCCCCCCCCCCGGACACCTTCACATCACCCCACAGACACCCCCCCCCCCAAGCACCCCCACCCCCCTAAGCACCCCTGACCCCTGTGGATAGCCCCTACCCCCAGGACATCCCCCAACCCCTGGACCACCCCCCACCCTATAGACACCCCCACCCCCATGGGCAGTGAATATGATCACTCAAATAATCTATTAAAATAAACAAATTCTTCGATCTAAATTTACTCAACTCCTGAATAATTCTCCTCAACAAGGGTGCATGATCTTGTGCACTGATGTATAGTTCTTCCAAGATATTTTGTTATAAATATAGTATTTTTCCTATTATATTATGATTCTCATATAGAGTAGTGTGTCAGTTATGGTTTCATATAAAGTGAACAATTCTCATTTACATAAATATATTTTCTAGGAAACATAAATATTATTGAATTTCATTTGATGAAATGAATTATAACAATTTTTTACAAAATGGATAGAAGTTGTATGTATGAAATTGATCGGATCTCAAATGATTTTCAAAACAATTTGGAGATCTTTTTAGATTTTTCATTTCATAATGCTTCAGATAATGGTCACATACACTGAACCTGTTACAATTGTGTTTGAAGACCTTGGTTGAGCCATGAAGAAGTCATCAACCACACAAAGAAATATGGTTTTCAAGAAAACAACTTTGTGTGGTATCACAATTGGGAGAAAATGAAATCTCAAATTTTTGATGATTCAAATGAGAGGAATAGATTGTAGAATTTTTTATATGACCAGTTTCCATTTATTTTTCATCATGAAAAAATAAATGATTCTAACCCAAGAAGATTTTGATATGAGCACACATGATGTGTCTAATGAAAATGATTATGTTTTCAGGATGAAAAAATTGACTGATGCTGCCATGAATCCAGTATATCGATAATGCAGTAAAATGAAAAGGTTGGAATTTTTAATCATATTGTTTTATGGGAAAACTATGTATGGAATTTCTAATACTGGCACCGATTACATTCTTACCTTCGTGAAGGACTTACTTCCAGATGATGAAGATATTCCCTCAAACCACTATATGGCATAGAAGTTTGTTGAGTAACTTGGATATTCATGAAACAAAATTCATGCTTGCCTGAAAGATTATAGTTTATTATGGGAGGAAACTACTGAATGAAATGATTGTATAAAATGTGGCACATCCTACTGAAAGCCAAAAGCTGATGGAACACCATCCCATGCGCCACAGAAAGTAATGTGGCACTTTCCATTGATCCCCAGACTCCAGAATCTTTTTATGTCTGATGAAATATCAATAAAAATTTGATGGCATGATACTGAGAGATAGAATACTAATGATGAGTTGGTTCACCCTGCAGATATATTTGCATGGAAGATATTTAATGCTCGATATCCTGATTTTCTAGCTGATGTGTGTAATGTGAGGTTGGGTATTCCATGTGATGGTTTTAATCTATTTGGGAAGATGCTTTCATCACACAGAACACTTTATACACAATTATAATCTTTTTCCATGGTTGTGTAAGAAAAAACCTTTCACTTTTATGTGTATACTCATATCTGGCCCTTCTGATCCCAGCAATGATATAGACGTATACATGAAACCTTTAATGCTAGATATCTTGATTTTGCAGCTGATTAATGTTTTTTTGAACATTTTTTTGGATCCATCTATGAGGCCACAATTATTTGATGAGCAACCTAGTAGTGGTCCCAGTACTCAGGGTGTTTGTACAAGGGGGTGGTAGAAGAGCTAGATGATCTGGTCGGCGTCCCTGATTAGACCCTTCCCCTCCCATTGACATACCACCCATCCCACATTCTGATCCTGGTGTGTCATTAGGGAAACACGGGATATTTAGGCCTCCCATATTTTCACCACCCTTTACATCTGAACCTCATCACTCATATGCACCATATCTGATGATGATTACCACTCCCCATCCAGCATTCAACTAGCCATCCATGTCATCATCTTTTACTTCTTCTTCTTTCTCTCTAGGATTTTATATTACATTTTCTTCAACTCCTACTCCACCCAGCCCTGTGGACAACCTGCCCACCCCATTGGACACCCCGTACCCCCTGGACAGTCCTGCCACCCCTCATGGACATCCCACCCACCCACTGGACACCCTGTACCCCTATAGACAACCCCCACCCCCATGGATAGCCCTCCCACCCCTGTGGACAGCCCGACCACCCCACTAGACACCCTGTACCCCCCAAGATATCCCCCATCCTCGTGGATAGCCCACCCACCCTCATGGAAATCCCACCCACCACCCATGGACAGCCCACCTACCCCCCATGGACACCTCATACCCCCTAGATAGCCCTGCCACCCTCATGGATAGCCCACACCCCCCCTGGGACACCCCATAACCCCATGGAACACCCCCCCCCCCCCCCGTGGAAAGCCTACACACCCCTGTGGATAGCCCACCCCCTAGACACCCCCTACCCCCCTCGACAGCCCCGTCACCCTCATGGATAGCCCGCCCACCCCCTGGACAACCCCTCCCCTATGGATAGCCCACCCACCCCCTGGGCACCCCCTACCCCCCGGACAACCCCACTACCCATGTGTACACCCCCTAGTACCCCATCGATAGCCCCGCCCAGCCCCTAGACACCCCGTGCCCCACTGGACAGCCCCCACCCCCGTGGAAAGCCCCTCCCACCCCCTGGACAACCCTACCCCCTAGACATCCCCTCCACCCTTGTAGACAGCCCCCACCCCCCTAGACAACCCCCACCCCCATGGATTATAGGGTTTATAACAACTCGAAGATCCCATTAATCATAGATACCCACTACGTTGGCTCTTGGGATCCTTGATCACCAATAAAAAATTGTGGATGCTATTTTAGGAACTCCCATGTATAATCAATGATCTAAGAAGAACATGTTTATTCCACTTCAATAAGAGTTTGAGTAGATACCCAGACTAAGAAGAAAATAGTTGGATCACACTAATGACTACCAGAGATATCCCCTTATTGACTTTTTGATTAATTTATAGTGGTAACATCAAATGAATTATCAAGAACAAAAACATTAGTAAAATAATCTGATGTTATAAACAAGGGACACAAAATCCCAAATCCCAAAAAGATACATCATAAATAACACTTTATAAAACCATTTCAAAATAACATAATAGATACTACTTTCTATTTAAATCTCCCCATGGTTGATAAAAATCCCTTTTAAGGTTTCATGTCAAAAATCGTATAGTATTTTTATCACACAATAAAAATGTAATCCATTAATTAATAACCAAATCACGCTTCCTACCATACACACCAAAAGCATTCATTTTGTTTGTAAAGAAACACATACTATTGAAATAAACACTATTCCAAAAGCATTTTAAAAATACCAACGATCTTAAAATCCATGAAATTCATTCCATTAAAACCATTACATCCCCCCACACCCCTGGACACCCCTACCCTTCTAGATAGCCCCTCCACCCTCATGGACAGCCCACCACCCTCTGGATAGCCCCCCCCCCCATCATGGATAGTCCTCCCGCCCCCAATACCTCGTGGACACCCCCAACCACCCTATTGACACCCCAACCCCCGTGGAAACCCCCAACCCCTGTGAACACCCCCAACCCCTGTAGATACACCCACCCCTAGAGACATCCCGCCCACCCCATGGACACCCCCTACCCCGTCGATTGCCCTGCCACCCCTATGGATAGCTTTCCCACCCCCTAGACACCTTGTACCCCCCCCCCCCCCCCGAGAGCCCCACACCTCCCCCCCTCCACCCCCGTGGACAGCACGCCCACCCCATGGACACCCCCACCACCCCACCACCCTAGACACCCCCTCATCCCCCATACATAACCCCACACCCACCTTTAGGACACCCCTGAACCCCTTCGACATCCCCCCAACCCCCTAGACAGCCCCCCCTGGACAGCCCACCCACCCCCTGGACACCCCGATCGCCTGGACAACCCCCAACCCCCTGGACAACCCCCACCCCCTGGATACCCCCACCCCCTGGACACCCCCACCCCCAGGACACCCCCACCCCCTGGATATCCCCCACCCCTGTTGACAGCCCCCACCCCCATGAACATCACCCCCACCCTCTGTACAGCACCCCACCACCTAGACACCCCCACCTCCCTAGACACCCCCACCCCCTTGGACACCCCCACCCCCATGGACAGCCCCTACCCCCTAGATAGCCCCCCAACCCCATGGATGACCCCCACCCCTCCTAGACACCACCCCACCACATAGACACCCCCACACCCTGGACACACCCACCCCCATAGACACCACCACCCCCCATGGATAGCCCCCTACTCCCTAGAACCCCCCCCCCCAACACCCTAGATGGGCCCCACCCCTCCTAAACATCACCCCAACCTAGACACCCCCACCCCTGGACACCCCCCCACAGATAGCCCCCCTCCACCCCCTGGACACCCCCTACCCCCTTAGAATGCCCCCCCTGGACACCACCCCACCCCCTGGACACCCCCATGGATAGCCTGAACCCCCTGAACAGCCCCCAACCCCCTGAACAGCCCCTCAACCCCCTAAATTCTGAATTTAATTCTTTATGTATTTACTTAACTTATGAATTATGTGTTAATGGTGTATGGGTATACTTGTTGTATGAGTATACTTGTTCTATGTGTATACTTCCTATAATTACCTTATGTATATGTGTTAATTTTTTAAGTGTGTAGAGGGAAATTAAATACAGAATTGGAGGTATTCAATATTCTATATAAATTATGTGTTGTATGAATTATGTATGAATTCATACCAAATTCTGTATGTATTATGCATGTATTTAGAATTGTGTAGGTATTCAAAATTGTGTATATATTGTGCAGGTATTCAAAATTCTGCAGGTATTCTTTATGGACAACCCCCCCCCCAACCACCTATATGAATTCTGTATGTATTAGACTTGTGTATGAATTTTTTAGGCCTGTTGGTGGAAGCTGTTGGAATTTTTGTAGGTGCACAGGGGGAGGCCGACTTGTTGCTGCATGTACATAAAGGCTATGCCAATGGTTTACAACCATTGGAATATCTGTAAAAATTGAACTTATACCAACGGTTTTATGTAACCCAGTGTTAAAACTATATACCAACGATTTACAAACCATTGGTATAGGTATTTTTACTCTATGTTTACCAACGGTTTCTAGGAAACTGTTCGTATAGAGATGGTTTTTGATACTACCAATGGTTCTAAAATGTTGGTAAACATTTATACCAATGGTTTCAATGAACCGTTGGTATATACTCAATTTTTCATATATATCCCAAAAGTTCTCATAGAACCATTGGGATATGTCTATCCCCATGGATCAAGACCCAACGGTTTGGACAACCGTTGGTATATTGTATACCAATGGTTGTACAACATTTACTAAGGGTTTTAAAACGTTGGTAAATAATAAATTTCCAATAGTGAATTCCTTCTTTAATTCTATTTTAATATTAATTATGGTTAATTTCATCATTACCCAGAGAGATAAATCCTGATAACTTTTTGATTTCACATAAAAATAAGGATAAGTTATGAATCCCCTACCTCATGGTATTTAACATTCTTTTAATGAAAACATAACTACAATATAGACCTCCGATCACCTCTCCATCTTGGAACGATAGTCCCTATAGAAATCACACCATGAAAAAAATTTAACATAAAAAATAACTCCTTGATAATGATGGAGATCGACCTCCATATCATAGAAATATTGTACGAGAGTAAATAAAAGAATATTGAGTAGAAACCATAATATTAAAAAGGAATACTGAATTCAGATCACCAAAAATCAAACATGAGAAGTTGGGGATGAATTCTCATCAAAAAGGATTTAAAACACCTTAAAATAACACCTCTACCAGCTGGTGTTTGGGAGAAAATATTAGGAGAAATAAAAGTTCTAAGGGGGTTCAAGAATTTATAAAAAACTAGAAATTATAAAATTATGATTCAGTACCCTATAAAATGCAATAAAGATTTTGGAACATAAAAAAACTAGAGTGTAAGGTAACTATCTATTCCATAATAAGAATAGTGAAAGCTTCATCTGAGAAATATAGCACGATCTACTCTATAGATCATATAAATTTAGAATAGGAGCACAGCACAAGGTAAACCATCACACTGTAAAATTCAATTATTAAAGGAGAAGTTTATTCCACAACTCATCCCTATAGTGTAACGACCTGAAAAAAAAACTTCCCAAACCATCCCTCTCAAGCCTCTACCCCAGGAATCTTAATTGACACCACATATTCCAAGACTCTAAGACATAAAACAAGCCTCCACATTACAGTCCTTTGTAGCAGAATTTTCATCTTATCTCCCTTCCTTCCTCCCTTGAGCCTCCTATGGAACCTCCAACACATTGATCACAAAAGGGACCAAACTAAAAGGATTAGGTCACATTCATAATACCTTCCTTCTCCAGAAATCCTTTAACAACTAGTAAATATTCATAACTCTTCCTTACATCATCCTCTAATTTTAATAAAAAATCCCACTTTTTTTCAAGTGATTTGTTCCTTAGCGTCAGTTATGTTAGGTCAGAGGTTTTATTCACTTTTAATGGATCCATCTTCTTATGAAAAAGTAACTCACTACTTTAAAAAACACACAGAGTATATAATTCTTCTAGAATATTTGGTTCACCAATATATATTAAATGTAAGAAAACTATATTATCTTTATACATTTTCACTATCCATTTCGTCCTTTAATATATTTACAAATTAACATGTGATTCAGTATGTTTGGAACTTTATCTTCCATAACTCTTGACTGATCATCCCTAGTTCTAAATATTTTTTATATATCTTCCATTGGATAATCTTATTAACTTTTTTAACTACCCTATGATCTTTATTCTAGAATGTGAAACCTTCTATTAGATTCAGATACATTTAAACATTCCATAACATATGATCCTCTGAAACCACCTTTAATATCAACTTTAAATAATGTATAATCTTTATGTCCAACCTCTTTCTTAATTAAGTTATAATCCTTCCACAAGATATACTCATCAAAGTGCACATTCTAACTTATGAAAAATTCCTTTTTTTCATCTTCCAAATGTCAAAATCAAAAGTTATCATCTCCATAGAGTAAGGAGAAACATTCATTAGATTAAATTTAATAATATCTATGTCATATTTATCTATATAAATAAAGTATAAAATTATAAAAACATTGAGGTGACAATCTCTTAAAACTATTCTAGACAAAATTTAATCCATTAATCATTGTCCAGCTAGTGCTGATGGAATTTTTGGATTAATTAAGTTTTTTTCCCACTATATCCACCCAAAATTCCTTAATAAATACATACTATAGTAGAATACTTCTTCTCCTCCATATCAATGCATGATTTATTCTCTTCGATACACTATTTTGTTTAGGTGTTCTTGAAATAGTCTTCTCATAATAGACTCCTCTTTTTTGTTGTAATTCTTGTAACTGTTTTGGGTAAAATGACCCAAATTTTAAAACCTCTAACACTTTATATTTCTTTATATTCTCTTTCCACCATATCCGTCTATTAAATAAATATTCTAAACACTTCACTTTCTAAAAACTTTTTTTAAGTTCATAATGTTTCTTCATTTTAACTAATTAAAATAACCCCTAGTGGGGAATTATTTCAATGAAATGTATAGATTATATATCTATAAATATAAATATAAATTAAATTAATTATAATTACTTTTCCTATAGTTATTATAATATCATCATATTCTGGAAAAATGAATTTCTTGAAAAATATTTTTTCATCACGTCTATGGGTTTGATATTAAATTAAAATTTGCTAATTATATGAATTTAATTTGATAAAATGTATTCCATATTTGGAATAAAAAAATTATATTATATAATAACATCAACCTAATTTTTAATTGTAAAACGGTAAAAAAATATTTATTATGGTAAAAAATTTAAAGGTTAAAAGTGAGTAACCATTGAGGTAATGGGGATAATATGTTAAAAAATGTTTCTTTTGAATGGTAGAGTTGTTTTCTAGACATATATATCATAAAATAATTTATTTTTAAATTTTTTTAGGAATTTTTATTGACATTTAATTATCATTATTAAAAAGTTTTGGGTATTTAAAAGAATCCCACTCCCCCTCCCTTATAAAAGGGAATCCTCTATCCTCTAATTTTCAAACTTCCAAAACTCATTAGTTCATAAGATCCATACAAAAATAAATTATTTACTTCAATCACCTAATCCTATAATCCTTTATTTTATCATAAATCTAATATAGGATATATTTAGATATAATCATAATGTGGTGGTCAGAAGAATAGGTAATAGTTTTCATTGATATTTTTATTTTTACTTTTACTTTTTACACCTTAAATTGTGTATAAAAAAATAAAATATAAGAAAAAAATATCTCCTATCTATTTATACGTCATTATTTTGATATCATAATACCAAATCATCTCCTCTTTCATTATGTTGGGAAAAAAACCATCAATCGTGTGTAAGGAGGATCACTGCCTCATTAACCATTGTAATTAAATTTCCATTATCACCTCTCATGGATTTCCATAATTATAGATTTAATAATTATATATGATATTAATGATATATTAATCATTATTAAAAATTAATATATCAGATACTTTCTTACCTTATAATCTATTTAAAATTATAACATCGTTCATCTGTACGACGGACAACCGCCTCACAAACCGATGTGATTCATTTTTTTATTAATGAATAACATGGATGCTATATGTAAGTATATTTATAGAAATAATATGATATTAATTATATAATTATAATTTTTTAATTTTAAAATAATAGTTACCTTTTTACATCATGGTCATTGAAAAATGGAAACATTACACATGGATACGCACGACCTACCGTCTTCGTGACTGTAATATAGTTCTTTTTTCATAACCCTAACTCACGTTTATTTTAATAATATAATATAAGATTACAAATGATAAATATTTAATTATTATTATTATAAATATTATAGAATAATCACCCTTTTTAACATGGTCAACACAATGACACTGTTTTGAAATAATGAACTGAGCACCCTCAAAACACTAGATGTGGACATAACTGACTAAGTAATTAAATATGTCATTAAAATAAATGAACTAAATGGTTAAAGTATAAGGGATTAAACCTACATAATTTTCTTATAAGAAATGTAATTGATATAATTTTGTTATATAGTAGATAAAATACATACATGATAAGCCTATAATCGAGGAAATTATTTCTATCTCAAAACATACATCTTTGAGGCGCATGTTATTTAATACACATAATTACTTTTTAATTATTTATAAACTATACCTCTAAATATAATATCATGAATAATTCAAAATTAATGGTATTTTATGTTACAATTAACTTACTTCTTTCAGTGGGTTATGATTTAAAAGTTACTAAAGCAGCAAGGGTTTATGCTTCAATCTCATTTTAATAGGAATTGATGATGCATGAATTTCCACTGAAGTAAATTATTTTATAGTTATGTAATAAAATACTTGTATTTTATTATCCTATGGTAATTTATTCATTTTTTAAGTAATACTAAAATTTTATTTAATTATTAACTTAAAATGATTTATAAATTTTTTTAAATAAAATCCGACTTGATTTATCCTTTAGATTGAAAATACTTTTTCCTTCCAAAGGAATGTTTTCTTAAAATCTCTGAAAGAATGTTTAAATATTTTTCAATGATTTATTAAATAATTTTTTTTTATATTTTTTGACTTTATAAATGTGTTAAAGTAATCTTTCTATCATTTTCTGAATAACGCAGATTTTGACTTTTCTTAAAAAATGTGAAAGGAATGTTTTTTAACATATAAGACATGTAAATAATTTCCCTCTTTAATTTTATTAAAATTTTACATTATAATTTTACAATTATGATTTCAAATAAAATTATTCCTATAATATTTTTTAAAATTTTATTTTCTCAAAATTTATTTTCCAATTTTCAAGATTATTTTCCAAAAGAATATTTTTTTCTTTTTAAAAGTATTTATACTCATAAAAAAATAACCTTCATTGTTATGGAATGATTTTAATATATATATATATATGTGTGTGTGTGTGTGTGTGTGTGTGTTTGTCTATTACATATATTCCTTTCTCACTATTCATTGTTTTGATAGGTTAACACATGCCTTATGTTCATTTCTCAAATTCCTTCTTTATGAAATTCACTTTGATTATGATATAAGACAAGACTATGTAACCCATATTCCTTCCATGTGTAATTCTTATGTTTTTACTTATGATTGAATTATTTTATTTTGAACATATAGTTAATGAAAATGTTATTTTGGGTTCACCTAGATAATTCTTCAATGCATTGGTTAATGTTATAGTTTCATGAGACTTAAAATAGGGGATTTTAGAGTAATCATAATTCATTATGATACTTTTTAAATGATTTGATACTATCTAGGTAGTTACTCTTGACTCATGTTTATGTCATGTTATATATTGCTGAAACATTTTCTATGTTACAATAATCTTATGATACTATATCTTTATTTTATAATTATATGTAATTACACATGAATGTTCTCTTTTAAGATATAATGTTATACCTTTGACTTAGATTCCATGTTTCCTTATCATGTTTTTCCCTTAATGAGATTTTTTTCTCACCCCTTTATTTTGTATTCCCCAAGTTATAGCATGCTATTCTAGGAGATAAATTTGATTTTGGAGCTTATTTTAGAGAATAAATTTAGTATGTAATTTTTTAGTTTCCTTTGATGTAATCATAACCTAGTCTTATAAATACTCTAGGAATTCATGATCCTTCTGTTGGGTTTTTTGATATTTATGTTTAGAAATCATTTAATAATATTTATAAAGTTATTGGGTGATTATAATTGGTATCAAAAAATATTTTATTTAAACACTAGAAACTAAGATGAGAAAACATCAGTGATAACTTGAGGGATAAGTATAAGTATAAGTCTAAGTATTAGAAAATATCCCAAAATTTTAGAAAATGTTTAGATCTAGTGGTTTCCAAGAAATTACATCCCTACCTAGATACTAAAAGTGGATGTGAATCTAGTATAATTGTGCCTTGGAATAATAACTCTGAAAATGGAACATTGAGTTGTACTTGATCATTACTAGGTGTGTGAAAATAAGACTTACTGCACACCAAGTTTGACACTCTCTAGGGAAATGCTTAGTAAATTTAAAAACTCGTTATAAAGCATAATGAAATATTTGAATAGATTATGACTATGAATGACCTAGGATAAACCTAAGGCTTCATTGATTAAAAATAAGGTGACATGTTTTAGACATAATATAAATGATTTCCATGATTATGTGGTTTCCAACTGTGATTATTATTTCTCATACCATTCATTATGGTTTTAATAAAAGGATAAAACCAAGATGAGTCATGTTAAAACTGAATGTGATGGAAAATTCAGTGATTATGAGAAACCAAATTGGAAGATGACTGGAGAGAAATATATTGTGATTATTCATAATCATATATTGTGATATATGGTTAACAAAATGGACTTATATGATATTCTTAACATTTAAAATAATATTAAGTAGAGTTTTATGAATGTTTTTGTGGTAATTAACAAAGAGAAAAAAATATTTATCTTTTTACATGTGAAGAATGTGGTAAAAACACCTGGAAGATTATATCAAATTTTGGGGAATATGTTTTCTATGTGGAAATAGTGGTTATAGAGAAACTATTTTCAAAGTAATAAAAAAATTTATATATGGTAAACTTGGGAATTATTTGAGTAAATGGAGTAAACTAATCATTAGATCATAGACTAAGGAAGGATATATTTTGTACCAAATCATTTAAGTAAAAGGTTTGAAGTATTTTTTGTATTGGGATTAAAAAATTATATTGTATAAGTATCTTTAATAATGATATTTTGGTTATAGGGATCCTGAAACATCTAAATATTATATTAATTTTGGAAGAATATATGTATTCATGTAAGATAAAATTAAGATTTATGGATACAATCATGGGTTTATTAGTTTAAGGTTGATCATAGGTTGAAAGTGTTAAACACCCCCTTTTTATGTTCTCAGTGATGAAATTTTAATTTAATATTTAGGGAAAATTTTATTAGGTTAATATATATATATATTAATTTTAATGTAAAGTATTATTTAGGAATGATTATATTCTGTTCTTGGAGATATAAGTTTAAGGGTATTTGATAACCTCTAAGGTTAAAGTATCCTTTCATGTTTAGGTTATTGAGGTTATATAGAATACAAGGTTATTTATTTAAGGAATTATCTATGTTGAACCTTTTTTTTTGTTTAATTTTGGAGACTAATATATTCATATTCATTTTGGGAATCATCTTATGTTAGGTTATCCATTTTTGGTTTTTTTAATGATTAAAGACAAGAGGAATATCTTGATTTCATATTTTTGGGTCATGTGATATGTTATAAGTTAATTTTAGTCATATCGGCAGAAAGAATTCATATCATATATTCATTCTTTAGGGTAAGCAGTGAATTTTGATGACGGTGCAGGTGTGCGGTGGTGGGAGGTGCTCTGATGGTTCATTCTCTCTGGTGAGAAGGTGACTCAGGATATGAAATATCGACGTTGGGAAGGGATGAAGATGGTGTGAATATGACTACTGGTTGTGGTGATGGCAATGTCATCATGCTATTCGATTGTGCGTGATTTGCGGGATTTTATTTTCATGGCAGTGGCCTTTGTTTTGAATTTTTATTCAGGTCCGTTTTGAATTTTGAATGTGTTTGGTGTAATCGGACTGGTGTGATTCCAACTTTTCCCATAAAGTATACTTTTACAAAATAATAAAAAAATTTATTTGGTAGGGTAATCAGTGAAGTGGATGGTGATAGAAGCACAACTAAAGTAAGAAATTGTGTTTATGAAATTAAAAGACACCAATAATATTTTTTATGTTCACTATCTTTATAGTAAATGAATCCCTCAACTTTAGGAAAATTATCGTGAAAAAAATACCGAATTTGATGAATGAAATGGTTTTTAATTCATCCCAAATTATTGGTTTTGTGGTTGTTAAGTTTCTCTTGATTATTTACTTTCTTTTGATCAATTATCTCAATCACTCTTCATAATTATTTATTTATTTCTTCAATTCCCATATTTTCATTTCAACAAATTTTCCCCAATTTTGAAACCTAGTTATGTGATGACTATTATATGTCCCTTTCCCATTTTAAGATATTTTTTTTATTAACCGTTTTTATAATGTTGGTTTTCCAAAAATTAATTTTCAAATATACATCACTTTATTATTAAGAAAAAGTCCAAATTATGATGATTCAATTTCTTTAAGGGGGTAGAATGTAACACCCCGATAATTTATTATAAGAACCTAATATTCAATGAAGTATGAATAAATTAAATATGAATAAAAATCACAACTTTTGATCTAATATGTATGCCTTTTGAGTTAGTAAATGAGTCAGGGGTGTTCAAGGAATGTTCAGGGCCTGGAACCCATATTTTTGGGAAACTGAATAGGTCGTATGGTTTGCACATGATTGGCGCATGGTTTATCTTACTATGCAGATTGAAATTTTCAAACAAAACTACTTTTCACTGTTTGCGCATGTCCATGCAACCTAACTATGAAAATTTCCCTTCTACCTAGGTAATCATGCATGGTTTTCTCACAGTTTTTCAAACAGCATGGATAAACTTTTCATTGTCCTTTTTCTAGGGTAATTTTCCAGTTTTTCCCTTAATGATCTAATTAGAACCCCTCATCCTCCCTAATATATATATCATTTAGATTAACCTAAATTTATTTCATTTTAGAGCACTTTGAAGATCTATGATATGAATCAAGAGATATCTTTCATCTAGGATTTGATCAATCATCTATTCATCGTGTTGGATGCGCAATGGTAAGTACTTGATTCCACTTAAACCATTCTCCTTCTATTTTTCTCTCTACTAAGTTATTTGGGTATAATAATTTTTCTCTTTTTTGTAGATCTAATATGATATTATCCAAATCAAGGGACAATATCTAAGGAGAAGGATCATTCGATTCGAAGGTAGGTGGTTTGTAACTCATTCCTAATGTTCGTTGATTTTGGATTTGTCAAGTCGGGCCAACCGATTGCTTCAGGTGACATTAATAGAATTTATTTTCCATGATTATAATCATTAGAACCATATATATATATATATGATATTTCTGTATATGTGATTTATTTTTGGTGGTTATGACCACAAATACAACACTTCCATGTTTAAGTTTATTCCATAATTTTTGTTTAGTGTTTTGACACATTTTTCCCACTGTTCGGGTGTGCCTTGGCTTGACCACTCTAAGGGTAACCATTTATATATTAAACAGAATGTTAATAATGAGAATTTCATAATATAAAGTAATATTTATTCTCACCACTTGACCCACCTAAGTTAAGTGATTTAATAGATAATTAAATGTGAAATGGAAATTTGAAAGTATATTAAGAATATGTCTTCATTGGATAAAATGTGAATGATAGATAGGTTTCTTATCTATAGAACCCCTCACCACATTAATGAAAGGTAGTAGAATAAACATGAATTATTGAATATTCCTTGAATGTAATTAATAAATGTTTCCTATTACTTGGACTTGTCACACTAATTAAAGGAAATTCTTAAACACTAGTGAAAAAAATGTCATTTACATCGGTTATTTTTTATTTTTTTCATCGGTTTTTAGCCATCGTTAATACGGACGGCGTTATAAATATTGTTTTTTTACATCGGTTATTTAAAAACCGACGTAAAAAACATAACATCGTGGTGTTTATCACATCGGTTATTAAATAACTGATGTGATAAACAAGTGTGAGGGGTGTTTATCATGTCGGTTATTAAATAACAGATGTTATAAACACCTAGAAAATTGTTTATCACATCGGTTATTATATAACCGACGTGATAAATTGGGGGGGAGGGTTCATCACTTCGGTTATTTAATAACCAATGTGATAAACTAGTGGGGTTGGGTGTTTATCACATCAGTCATTTAATAACCGGAATGATACACACCTGGAAAATGATATATCGCATTGGCTATTAAATAACTAACGTGATAAACCAGCGGGGGGTGTTTATCAAGTCGTTTATTAAATAACCGACGTGATACACCCCTGGAAAATGGTTTTTCATGTCGGTTATATAATAACTGACGTGATAAACCATTTCCCAGGTTTCTATCATGTCAGTTATTAAATAACCAACCTGAAAAACCAATTTTTTTTAAAATAGAAATCATTCCTCTGCTCTCCCCAGAAACAACTAGAATCTAAACCAAGAATTCGTACCAGAAAAACAGAAGTATACCAAAACAAGAACCAAAGAAAAATTAAGAATTTACATTGAAAAAATTTTAAACATACCACACTGGACATCCCCCTTACCCCACTGGACATCCCCCCACCACAACCCTGGACAGCCCCCCTCATCCCACTGGACAACCCCCACCACACCCCTGGACACCCCCACACCCCTGGACTACCCCCCGACCCCCTGGATAGCCCCAATCACCCCTAGACATCCCCACCACCCCTTGGACAGCCCCCCACACCCATGTACACCCCCACCCTCATGTAGACCCCCCCACCCACTGGAAAGCACTCCCACACCCCTAAAACAGCCCTCCCACACCCCTGAAATAGGGAAAAAAATGTTACAAAAAATATAGCATAACCCCCTCACCCAACTAGACTGCCCCCACCACACCCCTGGACACCCCCACACCCCTGGACATCACCACCACCCCCTAGACATCCCCCCTCCCTTATGTATACCCCCCACCCCCTGGACAACACTCCCACACCCCATGACAACACTCCCACACACCTGAAACTGACCAAAAAGTTACCAAAAACAGACCAGAACCCCCTCACCCCACAAGACAGCCCCCAGCACAACCCCCACACCCCTGGACAGCCCCCACCCCACCCCTAAACATCACCAACACCCCCTGGACATCCCCCACCCTCCTATTCCCCCCCAGCCCCCTAGATAGCACTCCCACACCCCTGCATAACCCTCCCACACCCCTAAAATAGACCAAAAATGTTACCAAAATAGCCCATGACGCCCTCACCCCACTGGACAGCCCCCACCACACCCACACACCCCTGGACTGCCCCCACCCATAGATATCCCCCAACACCCCTAGACAACCCCCACCCTCCTAGACACCACACAACACCCCTAGACTGCCCCACCACCCCCTGGACACCCCTGGACTTCCCCCACTCACTGGACAGCCCCTGGATAGATGGTGTTGGGAGAAGAGGCACCGACATCCATCAGGGGGAATGTCTCTAGAAGTTACTCATCACTCCCACATACGAAGCTTGAGATCTCAAAATGTTTCACATATGGGAGTGATGAGTACCTTTCAGCAGCATTCAGCCCCCTGAGGGATGGCAGCGCCTCCTCTCCCACGCCCTGGACATCCCCCCCCCATCCCCATGGACACCCTAGACCCCCCCCCCCACTGGACAACCCTCCCACACCCCTAGACATCCCCCCACTCCACTGGACAGCCCTTCCACCCTCATGGAAATGCTCCCACCCCCTGGACTACCCTCCCACTCTCATGGACTCCTAGGATACCCCCACCCCACCAGACAACCCTCCCACACCCCTGGATACCCCCATCCCATTAAACACCCCCACCCTTAGAACCCCTCCCCCAGACCAGAATCTATACCAGAAAAACCATCATAAGTAAACTAAAACAAGAAGTAGAGAAAAATTAAACATTCACATATATAACATTCAAAACATACAATGTCAACTTAAAAGAATCGAAATCCATCCTAAATGACTACCAAATATACAATTACAATGAGAGTATTCAAAATTACATTTTACACTAAAAACAACTAAAAATAAATCAAACCTGTAAAATAATTTGACCATTCCACTTGTAAGTGTTTGGCGTCTTCAGCAATATAGGGTTGAGGGTCATCAAATAGCTACAAATTAAAAGGATAACAGTTAACGTGTATAATGAATTAATCAAATGAAATATTATGGAAATTTTAAAAGGAAATATTACTAGTCAAAGTTCACAACTATCCCAGTTGTTATTATTTCATACATAAATCGTAACATATAATATCTGCATTTGATGACGCCTTGTGGTTCATTAAAATTTTGTTTTAATGAGTGTAAATTCAATATATTATTTGTATTTAATAAATCAGATAGTACAAATTATAAATGGATATTTACCTTGACATTTACATATTTGATCTTTGCACTCCTTTTCTTTGTGTTTTTTCAAAACTAGACCCATCCCCTGTTAGAAAATAATACTAATGGGATAAATTTAATATTCATTATAATATAGAAAACTGTTGAGAAATTGAAACTTACTTTTCAAACATTTTCACAAAACTTTCCCCCACATCACCATGGACAGAGCATATCAAATAAAGTGTCTTATCCCATGGGAAAAAACTCCTAACATCCAATGATCACTGATAAAAAAAATTTAAGGTTCGTGGTTTTTTATGTTAAAAGATAATGAAATATTTGAGAGAGATGTGTTTCATACCTCTCACAAAAAGGCATCATCCAACATTGTGTGACTATTTGATGTTCTAGTCTTTCAGCAATATATACCATTCTTTGTTCCTCATCCAATGCACAAGCTTCAGGGGAAATCAAATGTTGGTCCATGAACCCATATACATCTATTTCCTCATTCTTCTCACAAATTTTATAAAGATACCTAATACAAAATAGACATAAGTATACATTTTTAATAAATATAACACAGGGAAATGGTGTTAATACTTACCTGGAAAAAATCTGCACCACGTTGATGCCCAACTTATCTCCAGTAACAAGATCCATGATATCAGCTTCCATAATCCACATAGTTATTGCACGTCCACAAACATGAGCTTCCATTGGAAGCTAATAATGATCCGCCAAAAAATTTGAATATCTTGACAATCTTTCAAAACCACTAGAATCTGTATCTGATGTCATAGACATTTGTCTTTGCTGTTGTCTATACAGTATTTCTTTACCTTTGATGTATTCCGGTAAAAATAAATATAAAAATATATTAGTTTTCAAATGATAAAACAAATTTAATAAAAAAAAAAAAATAGAAGATATAACATAAATACCTCTATGGTAATGATTCGAATAAGTCTGGATGGCCAAATTAAAAAATGGCTGATACTATGTCCAACTGTTGTCACCTCATCTGTAGGTAATGGTACTCGAGCTTATCTATCTATAATATCAGGTACAATGACCATTTGATTCTCTACCTCTAAATGTTGATGATTAATTGTATCTCCTATACAATATACCAATCCATATGCAACTATATGATGTTGAGGATCATCAACATACAACTCGCAATTAGTTGGAAGTTGCGGCAGAGGAGTAGGATAAAAAATGGGGTCAGTGGGCTGAGGTGGAGGAGTGGGATCTAGTGGCGGAGGTGGAGGATAAATAATGGGGTCTACAAGGCGAGGTGGAGGAGTGGGATCTATAGTCTGAAATTGTCTTTGCATGTCTGCAAACATAAACTATGTCGACGCTCTAATATTTTCCTCCATCATTGCATTAATATTATGAACATCAGCTTCCAAGGATTCTATTTTTTTATAAACACCCTCAACATAAGTAGTTGAGGAATGTGGAAGCACTTTTCTTACCAATAAACTTTCCATATATCCTCGTACACGACTAGGATGTTCGGGCATTCCCAATGCTGCATATAAAATATCTTTCCTCCTAGCAGCTGTAAATACCCCCTGTGAGTTATGCTCCTCAAGATAATCCTATATTAATTAATTGAACATTTTTGTAATGATTGAAATTATATGAAGAAAATAGTAAACTTAAATAAATAAAATAGATATCTTACAGTCCTCTCAGCTATAATTCTTGAATCTTCCGAAATATATTACCCTTTTTCCCATCCGAGATCGCTTCCATTTTTCATGTCTAGATAGAGTGGATGGAGGGGCCACCTCTCTAGATCTTGAAGACTCAACTGTTAGTTTTTGTAATTTTCCCGCCATCATTTGTTCTTCCAATAATGTATACCCTCCCCGAGATAATCTATGAGGGTATATATTTTTAGATTGGATCTTTTGATGATATTTCCTTGTTTGATATAAATTAAGAATAAGAAATCATTAACAAAACAGTAATAAGATCATTTATATAAGAAATCTTATAAAAGTTTACATTTCCCCTACAAAAAATGATTCATTTATTCTACTTTCAACAAATAGTCTCCATGTTTCTTCATATATGAAAGGATATATATGAAATGGATTTTCATGACTCCTATGACCAAAAATTAAATCAATTGAAATCCCTCCATCTCATAGCATCCATTGATAAGCATTTCTTCCGGACTCCTCTAGTGTCAGGAAAATCAAATGTCATATGATAAAGAATAGGTTAAACATAATATATATACTAGAAACATTTAAAGAATAGGAAAACAATAGAAAAACATCTTACCAAAATCATCTCCCACAACTAAGAGATTATCTCTTTGTCCACACTTCTCCAGTCATCATACAAAATGCTTACTTTTCTCTTACCCTGAGTGCATACAAAACTCTTAAAATATTTTGCGTTTAAACCTCTAGGAATATCATCCTCATCAAACTCAACGAGTATCCTATGATCCTGCATATGGGAAACTGATAATTTAGGTAAATGTGTACACCCAAGTTTACTAACTCTTGAACTCTTTGTAGTAATGGGATCACAAGATGAATATTGGGGAACATCAAGAGGATCATGTGAATGTTTCTCCCTAGAGGTATGACCAATATTCCCATCTCTAGAATCATGTGTTTGATCAACTTATTGATCTGTCATTATCCTTCAAATCAAAAAACAAACATTAGTTCAAAAATATACAAATTCAAATATTTTAATACAATAGTAATCATAAAATAGAAAACTGTACTAAGTTACGTAATAGTAAACATGGTAAGCATGTTAAACAATGGTAAAGATGGTAAAGATAGTCAAGATGGTAGACATGGTAAACATGGTAATCCTGGTAGACATGGTAAACATGGTAAAGTAATTGTCACTGAAAAAAATAATAGATATATAATTTATGTAATGGTAAACATGATAAAGTAAACTAAACAAAATTAAAACATGGTAAACCTGGTAAAAATGGTAAAAATGGTAAACTAATTGTCACTGTTTAAAAATAATAGATATATAATTAATGTAAAGGTAAACATGATAAATTAAACTAAAAAAAATAAAACAAACAAACACTTATATTATTTTGTTTTAATATATGTTTTAATAAATAAAAAACTTACAATATCTACCATTTTATTAAAATAATAAATGTAAACAAGAAATAAAAAAATGTTGCCTGTAATTTTAGGAATGTACAAATGGATTGTTTTCCCAAATTTATTCTTCATGATTGTTCCTTATGGCACAAACCATGTCTTCAACATGATCATCATTTTGTTATGTTAATCTTTCCATGGATGTAGGGATCTCACATAAATAAGCATCTTAATAAAGTTCATCCTCACCCACATATTATTTTTTCCCTTGTAAAAAAATATCCCACTGCATATCATATTGATCTACTACATAAAATATTTTTTTCATGTGTTTCCATTATAAAAGAATCAGTTGTGTCTTCCAATCTATTCATATTAACAACTGTCATTCCAAATTCATCGTGTATGACACTATTCTTACCAATAAACCATTTACAGTTAAAAACAAGCGCTTTAATTTTAATGCAATCCACCTCCCATATGTCCTTAATCAGTCCATAATATGCACTTGATGCAGAAATTGGGTTTTTGTCCTTAGCAATCGAAAAATGCATTTCTTCTGCAAATACCAATACACTACTATTCTGAACTGCACTTCTGTTGTCCTGAGCATTCATATGAAATGTATAGCCATTAATGTCATAACCGGACCATGTTATCACATTTAAACATGGACCACCCACTATCCATTCTAATGTCTCTAATACATCTTATCAACCAAGCAAGGTCTTTTTAAACCATGACAAAAATGTTTTGTTGTTCTCATTCAAAATCCACATTTCCTTCTTCTTTGGATGACATTATTTCAACTCATTAATATGCAATGTGATATACTGTTGAGCATAAACTATGTTATTTAAGATGTATGATTCTAACTTCTTCATCTGTTCAACTGACCAAAATTTGACTTTCAAGAAATGAATCCCCTTTCCCTCATTATTAACTCGTTCATGGTGATATGGAGGCAAACCTATGTGTTGTGCCGCAGCCAAGTAGTTCGTACAAAACTCTGTAACCTCCTTAGAAATATACTTTTCAATAATGGAGGCTTCAGGTCGATATGGATTCTTAACATACCCATTCAATATTTGCATATACCTTTCAAAAGGATACATCCAATGAAGATATACAGGTCCACAAAGATTTATTTCTCAAACTGGATGAATCATTAAAGGCACCATTATATAAAAAAAAGTTGGAGGAAAATACATTTCCAAATGACAAAGTATAAAAATTGCATCCTTTCCCAAAATGTTCAAATCATTCACATCAATCACCTTACTACAAATTGAATTGAAAAAAGAACACAACTTCATTATATTCTTTCTGACACGAATGGGCAATATTCCATGCAATGAAACTGGTAGAATTTGTTGCATCGTGACATGACAATCATGAGATTTCATACCAATCAACTTCAAGTCCTTCAATGAGACAAATTCTTTTACATTTGAAGAATAACCTTGAGGAAGTTTGATAAAATGAAGACACTGACAAAAGCTAATTTTCTCCCTCTTCGATAATGTATGAAAAGCCGGGGGAAGAAATGTTTGTCTTCCATTAGGAGTGGGAGCTAACTCCAAATGTATTCCCATTGATAGTAAGTCTAATCTTGCATTTAACCCATCTTTTCTCTTTCCTTTAATATCTAACAATGTTCGAAGAAAACTATCACATATATTCTTCTCCACATGAATGACATCAATATTATGTTTAACTTCATGATATCTCCAATATGGTAGCTCAAAAAATATTGACCTTTTCTTCCAAATATGTCTATCATTACCAGATTTTTGTGTCTTTCCCAATGTCACATTAAGGTTTTTCACCCTATCAATATACAAATCATGGGATAAAGTTTTTGGAGCAATATCAAATTCTTTTAGGCCATTGAATGAATTTTTTAGTCTTCTATAAGAGTGATCCATAGGTAAAAACTTTCAAAGACCCATGTACATAGTTTTCCTCCCATGATGCAGTTGACAATATGACGTCTATTGTTCGCCAATTGGACATGATTTATGCCCTTTAACACTGTATCCAGAAAAATTTCCATAAGCTGGGAAGTCATTTACAGTGAATAAAAGCACTGCATGCAGTTGAAAATATTCCATTTTATAAGAATCATACACCCTAATACCATCCTCTAATAAAAGTTTCAAATCATCAATCAACAGCGACAAGAAAACATCAATATCATTGGTGGGTTGCTTCAGACCAGAGATCATTATACTCAACATGACATATTTACTCTTCATACAAACTTCAGGAGAGAGGTTGTAAATTACCAATAAAACATGCCATGAACTATGTGTGCTACTGAGGGTCCGGTATGGATTCATTTCATCTATGCAAAACCCTAGTCAGAGATTTCTAATTTCATTTCCAAATGTTGGATACTGCTCATCAATTTTCTTCCATTGTGTACAATCAGCTGGATGACGTATTTTTCCATCACATAACCGCTCATCAGTATGCCATCACAACCTTTTTTCATCATGTGAATTAGAAAATAAACCTATGAAACGATGAATTATAGGAAGATACCAAAATAACTTTGAAGGGATCTTTGTAATCTCTACATCAGCCTGTGATTTTTTTCTTTCACCTTATTCTGTGATGTCCCACATTTAGGACACTCTAACAGAAATTCATATTCCTTACTATATATCATACAGTCATTCAGACAGGCATGTATTTTCTTATATCCCAATCCCATCGGGCATAATATTTTCTTGGCCTTATAATTTGAATCTGGAAGATCATTGTTTTTTGGAAGAATGTCTTTCATCAATTGTAGCAGCTCAGTAAAACTTTTGTCACTCCATCCATGTTTCTCCTTCAGGTTAATAAATATTAACACCGTAAAATCTGTATAACTAGGATATAATAGTTTTTCATCATCACCATATAGACGTGAAACTGTCAGTTCTATCTCAATTTGTTCTACTGCAATATCGCGAATCGTTTCTTTAATTCCATTGAAGTCACCATCTTTCAAATCAACATCATCAGTATCATTCCGTCCAGTTCCACCATGCCAAATCCAAGGGTTGTAACACGAATTAAAACCATGACATATCAGATGATCTTTTATCTCTCTACTTTTCAAATTCTTCATATTCAAACATTTCAAGCATGGACAGAAAAAAAATGTCACTACTTGGAACATTTTGTTTAGAAAATTCCAAAAAGGCATCAACACCTTCATCATATTCATTGCTCATTTGAAGTGCTATAATCCAAATTCGACTCATTATTACCTATAACAAATATCAAAATTATACATATTTTTAAGATAAGACAAATATATGTTTATATGAAGAAAATCATAATTTTAATTTAAAAAAAAAATTTAAATATAAAACAAATCTATGCATATTTAAAAAAATATTCTTGACTATGATTTTAAAAAGAAAATATAGTTAGATATAATAGTTTTAAATTCCTTGGAATCAAATAAAATCATGGGGAATCCAATGGTTGATAGAAAATTGGGGAAAATGGAGTAAATCTGATAATCAAATCAAATTTAAATTAAAAACACTAAAGGAGAAAATCACAATGTAAATCCAATCATCATGGCACAATGGGGTCAGGATAACTAAGCATATTTGAAAACCACGAAATGTTCTACCCCATAACGCATAATTTTTTCATAGTCGATGACTGGTCAAAATATATATAACCAAATAAAATTATATTGCAATAGTAATATCCATGAAACAGTTCAATCATTATGTCCTAATCTCACAAACCACGATGAAATAGTCAATCCCAACTGACACTTATCCCCCACCCCCTTGGAAACCCCCTCGACTCCACCACCCCCTTGGAAAGCCCCCCCCCCACCACCACCTGAACACCACCCCCACCCCCCTGGACACCCCCAGGACACCACCACCCCCTTGGAAAGCCCCCACCCCCTAGACACCCCCACCCCCTTGGACACCCCCGGGACACCACTACACCCTTGGACAACGCCCACACCTCAGGACACCACCTCCACCCCTGGACAGCCCCCCTGGACACCCCCACCCCTCTTGGACACCCCCAGTCCTCCTGGACACCACCTCCTACCCCCTTGGACACCCCCCTGGACACCCCCAAACCTCTGGATAGCCCCCCCCCCCCCAACACCGGAGAACCCCCAAACCCTATAGACAGGCCCCCACCCCCTTGGACAGCCCCCGACCCCCTTAGACTACCCCTACCCCCTTGGAACCCCCCCCCCCCCCCCACACACACACACACTCTCATGTACCCCTGGACTGCCCCCCCCCCCCCACCTCCACAGACACCCTGGACACCCCCAACCCTCTAGACACCCCCCCAAACCCTCTGGACACCACCTCCCACCCCCTTGGACACCCCCTGGACACCACCACCCCCCTTGGACATCCCCCCACCCCTCTGGACAACCCCCACCCCATAGACAAGCCCCACCCCTCTAGACATCACCCCCAACCCCTTGGACACCCCCACCCCTACTAGACACCACCCCCACCCCCTACCCCCCTTGGACACCCCCCCCCCTTGGACACCCCCAACCCTCTGGAAAGCCCCCCCCCCCATTGGAAAACCCCCCAAACCCTCTGGACAGGCCCCCACCCCCTTGGAAAGAACCCCCCACCCACCCACCCCCTTCGACACCCCCACCCCCTTGGACACCCCCCCCCCACCCCACACACCCCTAGACTCCCCCCACCTCCATGGACACCCTGGACATCCCCCAACCCTCTAGACATCCCCCCGAACCCTCTATGTAACACCCCAGGAAAATAAAGAATATGACATTTTCAAATTTATCCATATTTGTCAATAAAATATTAATATTACTTTAAAGGGGACTCTATGCTCGATGGCGTACTCAACACGCAACAACGAGTTTCTTGAGAATCTTACGTTGCACTATAATAATAAAATAATATTATTTTAAATGGTAGTTAACATGTAGCCATTGTATTGGCAGGAATGGATAGAAATAACTAAAATATGATTATATATGTTTTTAAATGTTTTTACATTTATCCAATAAAAGATAAAGGCTAAAAATATGGAAAGAATTAAATTTTAGGCGTATATGCCCTAGTTTTCACTAAAGGTTCACTTATCGACTTTTGATGGAGAACCATCATTAAATATAGTTTTGTTCACTCTTGTACATCCTTTTGGACCAAATAAAACTCTTCTTAAGAATTGAGACATCAAAATTTACTTTGTAAATTTTTGGTATCTTTCTGATAAAGTTCATTTTTTAATGAATAGTGTAAAATGTTGTATTTTAATTCATAACCTCTTTTTAATCTAATTTATTTATATGATTAGATTATCTTTTGAATTGGTTTTAAAGTGAAATTAGAATATATTTTTACCATTAAATCCAATAGTGGTCGTTGGAATTAATTTCACTTTGAAATCAGACTTAAACTAGTGTCAATCTTTTGATACTTATTGTTTCATAAAAACACGCTATTATCTCTGACAGCGAGAATTAATTATTAAATTAATTAATGTGACTTATATGTTTTGAATTCTGTAAAATAGACTTCATTTTTGAATTTGGAATATCAAATATAGCTTAGGGTAAATTTTTGGTATTTTTTTGAAAAACTTCAATTTTTGATGAATAGTGAAACCACTAAGTGGTACTTATAAAAACTGATTTTTCATTTAAATGAAATTTTACCACTTTTGTATTTTAAATTTCAAAAATCCGACATACATGTTTGTCATTAAGAAGTAAAATGTGGTTCAATGAGATTAAAATAATTTTTTGGTGAATAGTAACTTATTAAGTTTTTAATCGCGATTAGAGGTAATTAGTGCAATTTAAGGCAAAAATGATATTATAATAACATAAAAATACCGTAACACATGTCCTAACATTATTGTATGTGTCATGGCCGACCAAGAAAAGCCATGAGTCAACTTGGGGACCCCATGGGGCCACTTTGGTTGGGAAATGACATAAATAACTTTTTATTTGATGTTAAAGTAAAAATGACACAAACATGAGTTATGTTACTAAAAAAATTTATATGGGGTTATACAAGTCATATTTTTGACTATAAATATTCATTAGAAAGCTAAAACAATTTTATACATCATAGTATTTTTTTTATAATTTTTAGACATTAAATAAATTAAATTATTTATGACATCATGATGATGCAGCGATGACCTCATTATTTAACGATTTAAATAAAATCGAAAGATAATGTAAAATCTAAAACCTACACATGTCCAAAACCAATTGGATGACTGGATTTAGAACCCTTATCACCGTATCCTCGAATTATATCAATGTGGTACCTTTTCAATCTGAAACCCATTTTAAAATAAAGTAACTTATCTTTACTTTCCAAGAGTGCCCCTCATCTCCTCTTATAAAAGGCCCCCAACTCTACATCATTACCCACACACCCAAAGCCCTTGGCTCGGCCAAACCCTACCCATTTTGGATCTCCACATCCCTCTCTTACTCCTTGAAGCCTCACTTTGGGCAGAAGTCTTCCCAAGGAAGCCTTTGAGCTCAAACGAAAGGGAGTTACCCGATTTTAAGGTAATGTCTTCTTTTGAGTCCTTTTGTTTTATTTTGCTTTTCCAACCCCCTAAACTCTTTTTATTCTTTTCTTTTGTAAAAAATCCAGTATCATAAGTATACTAGGATGTTGTTATAATAAGGATTCGAGCTACACTTACACACACCTACATCTAATGGTTAACGGACATACTGTTTCCGTGGATGGCGAATTTATGCCTCCCGAAATGATGATTGTTCAACATTCTTTTAACACCTTCAAAGGTGGCCATTAAGATGACACTGTATTTATATATGATATATAATATGTTTATGTTTTCCTTAAGCTTCTGTATTTTTTATTTTTGGCATACCTTTATGGTTTCCATTATGGGTAAACGCGATATCTTCATTTAAGGAAGTGCGGACTACCGCCCCCTCAAAGTGATGTGATTCGTTAATTCCATATGTGGGACGTATAAAGGATGGATTTAAAGTTATTATATATGATGTTATACTGTAATTATAATATACCTCTATATAATTATTATTCCATTCCATAAAAATATGAAATAGAAATGAAAGTAGCATTCATGCGTACGTACGACCTACCATCTCCATGAACGGTACTTTTTGTTTTTTATCTCCAAATGATATGGAATAGTATAAAATGAATATTTACTGGATATATATGATATTTTAATCATTAATACTATTCTGGAAATTATTTACTTATAACTACATGGGCAATCTTTTTGCAAACAAGTTCATTTTTGACTCAAGTACCAAACATCAGCAAAAACGTCTGATATGAACTAACATTATTAAACAATGATTATAACATTATAATATGTGAAATGAACTGAATAATAATCTCTAAAGGAGGTACTTAGGAAATTATTAATTTACCAAAGTTTATTATTCAGGAATATAAAGAAACGAACAAGACAAGTTGGACTTGAGGTAAGGGATCCTACTCCTCTCTTTTAAAGTACACTCCTTATGTCATTCCTTTTAAGCTCATGGTTCTTATGACTGGGATGTTCTTTTATATTAATCCTAATTTACTTATTATGTTCATATGATTAGAGACCCTATTTTCTCTCATCAACCCATTTTGGAAGTTTTGAGTGGCGTTGTTAGGCTGCCGAATTTTTGTAAGAGATCCAACCTCTCTCTTTCTTTTTAAGTACTCTCCTTTATGTCACTTATTTTAAGCTCCTCTTTTTTATGTTGGGGGATGTTATTTTGTATTCCCCTTTATGTAAACTTTATTTTGATACGATTAGAGACCCTATTTCCTCTCATCAATCCATTTTGGAAGTTTTAAGTGGCGCCGTTAGGCTGCCGAGTTTTCGTAAGGGATCTTTCATCTCACTTTTATTCCCGTGAGATTTATGCTACATTTTCCACAATTTCCTTTGAGTGGTGTATGTACTTCCCATTATTATACACTTTGTGTAGTATAATTTAAATTATGGTTATTCACATCTTTATTGTATGACCCTTCTTCCATGGGGTGTACGTTTCGAAAGTTACCCAACTCGGTAAGGGGACCTTTCACCCTCCTCTTTTTAAAATTCTTATTCTGTTATGTCTTTTAATTCACATAATATTATTTTGGGATATGTTCTTATATATCCTTATTGATGTGAATTTTATGTCCAAGTGATGAGATACACTTTTTATCTCTCATCAACTCTTTTTATGAATTTTGAAGTGACGTCGTTAGGCTGTTTAATTATTGCAAGGGAACTTCTTAACCCAATTTCGATTCTTTGGGATAAACTTGTACACCTTGAATATGTAATTCTATGATTATGTGTGAATTTCCTCTGATTTTTTTACACTTAATACCCACTTATATTTTGTGTATTCATTTTTCACACATAGTTATGTAACTGATTTATCCTTAATCCAAGGATACCGTCTTTGTATGGGACTTCGTCTCAATCTCTTTTCATTGAGGCATATTTTGTTTTATACAAAACCTTCTTTTATACGATGTATAAACCCATTTGACTTTTACGTTTATCCAAAAGGAATATTTTTTATACGAAGCGTTTTACTAAATGACAAAAGGGAATGTTTTTGTCATATGTATGCGGCGACAACGACTTCTCCGCCGCCGTGACCATTATTTGAGTTTCGGCTTCCTCTACAAGCCATACCTTCTTTTTAAAAGAAAAATAAATACCATGTTTTACTTCTATTTTATTTTGGTATTGAAAATGGTTTTCATAATGTTTTTATATCAATGTGTTGTATTGATATCTTGTGATTGAAAGGTGTAAATGTTATGTTTCCTTTATGCATGTTTTATGTGATAAGATTATGTTGAGGTTCTTGGGAATTATTATGATGATGGGTAGTTCCGTGATAAACTAAGGGCGGGTGAGCCCGATATAGCTCTCCAATGCATTGGGTAACGCGAAGGAGTGAAACGTTAAGGTTTCTCCGAAGAGATTTAGGGAATATACTGTGATGGGTATTCCAAACGTAACCAAGAGGGTTACTCCCTACGTAAGAATGTTATGAATGCCTCAAGTTACCTTTATGTCTTATGATTTCAATGATTTATTCTTGATTTGATGAGGTATGTTAAAGTGATTATGTTTTATGGGTAAAGTATGATTTCATTATTATGTATATATGAACTCATGTTTCCTTCCCATATTTGTATAACCCTTACTGAGCTTTTTCTGCTCATCCAGAGTTTTTGAAATGTTTTTCACAGGTCAAGGGAAAGGTACATGATGTGATGATAGTGTCAAAGATGTGTCAAGAAAGAATCCGTCTTTTATTTTAAATATATTTCCATTGATGGCAATGAAGAATACTATCTTTATGTAACCACTTTGTTTATATGTCGAATGTAATGCAAGTTTTATGATCTAATTCTCTAAAACTCTAAACCCGAAAAGATCCTCAATGTGTAATCTCGTAATAACTCAAGATTAAGTAAGGTTTAAGGGTGGGGCCTTATAGTTGGTATCAGAGGTCGGTTTAGATAACTTTAGAGGTTAGGGTATTCTATAAGCATAAGTGATAGTACCATAATGGTTAGGATTTCAGAAAGAGTCCTAGTTTTAGATAAAGTGAATGAGTAAGAATATCTTAGTGTTTATCTTCCTCATTAGTACATGATGGTTATGTTGATATACTCACACTGAACTTTTTGGTTTTAGTAAATGGCTGGATCTAGCAGGCACCAAAGTGACAATGGGTTTGAAGGAAACTGTGGTGGTTCTCTGATTAAGAGACTGGATGAGATGGGGGGATTCAATGAAAAATCTCATGGTTGTTCTAAACCAACTATCAAGGAGTCATGATCAACCACTTCAACCTCGGTGAGTTCTCTAATGCATCATGTACGAGATGGCCAACTCGATGTGGAAATTCAGGTAATAATTATTAAGGTAACCATTAGGGTTTATATGATCCTTACTTTTTAGGTAATTATGGGTTACTCTATGATATGCTGGAAAATTAAAGGCATGAGATAAACTTGAGGTTAAAATATGTTATGATCATTTTTGATGATTTTATCTCTTTTTTGGAAATTATTTAAGAATTATATAGTTTTGGAAAAAGGACAACACGCAGATCGTGTGACAAACCGTCGCGTCGGACAAAGCTGTGGGAATCGAACCCACAACCAAAGTGCGACTGGTATTTATCGCCTACCACTGAACTAAGTGAAGTCCCTGGTTAGTTTGACTGATTCTTGTTAGTTATATGATTTTATGAATTAAGAGTAAGTTGATTTTGGGTTATTTATGAAAATGATTAACCTATCATGGAGGATATGTGACTAGGTTAATTACTTTTCAATACGAGACTTTAGGAGCAACTGATGTTGTTTGGAGATAAATGTTACGATTTAACTTTGAAGACAATGTGACTAAATCCTTCAAATATTTGGGTTTCAATCTTAGATTGGTTTACATTGTATAATTTTATGGAAAAATTGGTTATCAAATGGTCCTTGTTGAACTTTGGGTTTTGTTGGACAAATTTTGAGATTAAGAATAGATTTTCTTTTTATAAAGGGTTATCCTTTTCTGGATTATCTGATCTTGTAGTAACCTTTTTGGTTTTAGTTTTGGTTAAGGTTCGAAGACATGGGAAATGTATAGTTCTTTTTTTTGTGGATTAGGTGCTCCTCTAGAAGTTTTTTATAGTACTCTTAATGCGAACAAGTCTTCCTAAATACTCATCTTTTGGAGAAAGTATGAGTCTGTGTGAGAAATCTAGTAAAAGTTGAAAGTCAACATGACAAGTAAGTATGTTTCCTTATGTTTTATTTAAGCTCAAAAATAAATTACTCAATAAAAAGTAACTTAAAACAAAAAAATTTTCTATTAACTTTTCCTTCTGGGGAACCCATCACAACTTTGTGATTTTCTTATTGTTAACTTTCTCCTAAACATGTTTTCTATCACTCTCCATCAGAACATGACCCTATGTTTTCTCCTCCATGTCCATGTTTTCCTACATGGAATCCTAGTATGGGTTAAATAGGGTGACCTCTGTACATATCTTTCTTTATTTTAAAGTGATTGTTTTACCGACTCTTGTTCCGATGTGGGACTTTCAAGGATGTTTCCAAGCTCAATTTTAAAAATTGTGAGGACGAAATTTCCAAAAGGGGGGAAGGATGTAACACCCCAGGTAAATAAAGAATATGAAATTTTCATATTTATCCATATTTGTGAATAAAATACTAATATGACTTTAAATGGGACGCTATGCTCGATGGCGTACCCAACACGCAACAACGAGTTTCTTGAGAATCTTATATTGCACTATAATAATAATAAAATATTATTTTAAATGGTAGTTAACATGTAGCCGTTGTATTTTTAGGAATGGATATAAATAACTAAAATAAGATTATATATGTTTTTAAATGTTTTTACATTTATCCAATAAAAGATAAAGGCTAAAAATATGGAAAGAATTAAATTTTAGGCGTATATGCCCTAGTTTTCACTAAAGGTTCACTTATCACCTTTTGATGGAGAACCATCATTAAATATAGTTTTGTTCACTCTTTTACATCCTTTTTGACCAAATAAAACTCTTCTTAAGAATTGGGACATAAAAATTTACTTTGTATAAATTTTTGGTATCTTTCTGATAAAGTTCATTTCTAAGGAATAGTGTAAAATGTTGTATTTTAATTTATAACCTCTTTTTAATCTAATTTATTTATATGATTAGATTATCTTTTGAATTGGTTTTAAAGTAAAATTAGAATATATTTTTACAATTAAATCCAATAGTGGTCGTTGGAATTAATTTCACTTTGAAATCAGACTTAAACTACTGTCAATCTTTTGATACTTATTGTTTCATAAAAACACGCTATTTGCTCTGATAGCGGGAATTAATTATTAAATTAATTAATGTGACTTATATGTTTTTAATTCTGTAAAATGGACTTCATTTTTTAATTCGGAATATCAAATATAACTTAGTGTGAATTTTTTGTATTTTTTTGAAAAACTTCAATTTTTGATGAATAGTGAAACCACTAAGTGGTACTTATAAAAACTGATATTCATTTAAATTAAATTTTACCACTTCTGTGTTTTGAATTTAAAAAATCCGATATACATGGTTGTCATTAAGAAGTAAAATGTGGTTCAATGAGATTAAAATAATTTTTTGGTGAATAGTAACTTATTAAGTTTTTAATCGCGATTAGAGGTAATTAGTGCACTTTAAGGAAAAAATGATACTATAATAAAATAAAAATACCTTGAAACATATCCTAACATTCTTGGATGGGTCATGGCCGACCAAGACAAGCCATGGGTCAACTTGGGGACCCCATGGAGCCACTTTGGTTGGGAAATGACATAAATAACTTTTTATTTAATGTTAAAGTAAAAATGACACAAACATGAGTTATGTTACTAAAACAATTTTTATATGGGGTTATACAAGTCAGATTTTTAACTATAAATATTAATTAGAAATATAAAAAGATTTTATACATTATAGTATTTGTTTTATAATTTTTATACATTAAATAAATTAAATTATTTATGACATCATGATGATGCAACGATGACCTCATTATTTAACGATTTAAATAAAATGGAAAGATAATGTAAAATCTAAAACCTACACATGTCCAAAACCAATTGGATGAGTGGATTTCGAACCCTTATCACCTTATCCTCGAATTATATCAATGTGGGACCTTTTGAATCCGAAACTCATTTTAAAATAAAGTAACTTATCTTTACTTTCCAAGAGTGCCCCTCCTCTCCTCTTATAAAAGGCCCCCACCTCTACCTCATTACCCACACTCCCAAAGCACTTGGCTCGGCCAAACCCTGCCCATTTTGGCTCTCCACATCCCTAGCTTACTCCTTGAAGCCTCACTTTGGGCAGAAGTCTTCCCAAGGAAGCCTTTGAGCTCAAACCAAAGGGAGTTACCCGATTTTAAGGTAATGTCTTCTTTTGAGTCCTTTTGTTTTATTTTACTTCTCCAACCCCCTAAACTCTTTTTATTCTTTTCTTTTGTAACAACTCCAGTATCCTCAATATACTAGGATGTTTTTATAATAAGTATTAGAGCTACACTTACACACACCTACATATAATGGTTAACGAACATACTGTTTCCATGGATGACGAATTTATGCCTCCCGAAACGATGATTGTTCAACATTCTTTTAACACCTTAAAAGGTGGCCATTAAGATGACACTGTATTTATATATGATATATAATATGTTTATGTTTTCTTTAGGCTTATTTATTTTTAATTTTTGGTATACCTTTATGGTTTCCATTATGGGTAAACGCGATATCTTCATTTAAGGAAGTGCGGACTACCGCCCCCTCAAAGTGATGTGATTCGTTAATGCCATATGCGGGACTTATAAAGGATGGATTTAAAGTTATTATATATGATGTTATACTGGAATTATAATATACCTCTATATCATTATTATTCCATTCCATAAAAATATGAAATATAAATGAAAGTAGTGTTCATGCGTACGTACGGCTTACCGTCTCCATGAACGGTACTTTTCGTTTTTTATCTCCAAATGATATGGAATAGTATAAAATGAAAATTTACTGGATATATGTGATATTTTAATCATTAATACTATTCTGGAAATTACTTACTTATAACTACATGGGCAATCGTTTTGCAAACCAGTTCATTTTTGACTCATGTACCAAACATCGGCAAAAACGTCTGATATGAACTAACATTATTAAACAATTATTATAACATTATAATATGTGATATGAAATGAATAATAATCTCTAATGTAGGTATTTAGGAAATTATTAATTGACAAAAGTTTATTATTCAGGAATATAAAGAAACGAACATGACAAGTTGGACTTGAGGCAAGGGATCCTACTCCTCTCTTTTTAAGTACACTCTTTATGTCATTCCTTTTAAGCTCATGGTTCTTATGACTGGGATGTTCTTTTATATTAATCCTACTTTACTTCTTATGTTCATTTGATGAGAGACCCTATTTTCTCTCATCAACCCATTTTGGAAGTTTTGAGTGGCGCCGTTAGGCTGCTGAATTTTTGTAAGAGATCCAACCTCTCTCTTTCTTTTTAAGTACTCTCCTTTATGTCACTTCTTTTGATCTCCTATTTGTTATGTTGGGGGATGTTATTTTGTATTCCCCTTTCTGTAAACTTTATTTTGATATGATGAGAGACCCTATTTCTTCTCATCAATCCATTTTGGAAGTTTTAAGTGGCGCTGTTAGGCTGCCGAGTTTTCGTAAGGGATCTTTCATCTCACTTTTATTCCCGTGAGATTTATGCTACATTTTCCACAATTTCCTTTGAGTGGTGTATGTACTGCCCATTATTATACAATTTTTGTAGTATAATTTCATTTATGGTTATTCATATCTTCATTGTATGACCCTTATTCCATGGGGTGTACGTTTCGAAAGTTACCCAACTCGGTAAGGGGACCTTTCACCCTCCTCTTTTTAAAAGACTTATTTTGTTATGTCTTTTAATTCACATAATATTATTTTGGGATATGTTCCTCTATATCCTTATTGATGTGAATTTTATGCCCAAGTGATGAGATACCCTTTTTATCTCTCATCAACTCTTTTTATGAATTTTGAAGTGACGCCGTTAGGCTGTCTAATTATTGCAAGGGAACTTCTTAACCCAATTTCGATTCTTTGGGATAAACTTTTACACCTTGAATATGTCGTTATATGATTATGTGTGAATGTCCTATGATTTTTTTACACTTAATACCCACTTATATTTCATGTATTCGTTTGTCATACATAGTTATGTAACTGATCTATCCTTAATCCAAGGATACCGTCTTTGTATGGGACTTCGTCTCAATCTCCTTTCATTGAGGCATATTTTGTTTTATACACAACCTTCTTTTATATGGTGTATAAACCCCTTTGAATTTTAGTTTATCCAAAAGGAATATTTTTTATACGAAGCGTTTTGCTAAACGACAAAAGGGAATGTTTTTGTCATACGTATGCGGCGACAACGACTTTTCCGCCGCCGTGACCATTATTTGAGTTTCGGCTTCCTCTACAAGACATACCTTCTTTTTAAAAGAAAAATAAATACCATGTTTTACTTCTCTTTTATTTTGGTATTGAAAATAGTTTTCATAATGTTTTTATATCAACGTGTTGTATTGATATCTTGTGATTGAAAGGTGGAAATGTAATGTTTCCTTTATGCATGTTTTATGTGATATGATTATGTTGAGGTTCTTGGGAATTATTATGAAGACGGGTAGTTCCGTGATAAACTAAGGGCGGGTGAGCCCGATATAGCTCTCTAATGCGTTGGGTAACGCGAAGGAGTGAAACGTTAAGGTTTATCTGAAGAGATTTAGGGAATATACTGTGATGGGTATTCCAAACGTAACCAAGAGGGTTACTCACTACGTAAGAATGTTATGAATGCCTCAAGTTACCTTTATGTCTTATGATTTCTATGATTTATTCATGATTTGATGAGGTATGTTAAAGTGCTTATGTTTTATGGGTAAAGTATTATTTCATTCTTATGTATATATGAAATCATGTTTCCTTTCCATATTTTTATAACCCTTACTGAGCTTTTTATGCTCATCCCAAGTTTTTGAAATGTTTTTCACAGATCAAGGGAAAGGTACATGACGTGATGATAGTGTCAAAGATGTGTCAAGAAAGAATCAGTGTTTTCTTTTAAATATGTTTCCATTGATGGGAATGAAGAATACTATCTTTATGTAACCACTTTGTTTATATGTGGAATGTAATGCAAGTTTTATGATCTAATTCTCTAAAACTCTAAACCCGAAAATATCCTCAATGTGTAATCTTGTAATAACTCAAGATTAAGTAAGGTTTAAGGCGGGGGCCTTATACTCTGGACACCCCCACCACCTTGGACACCCCCTGGACACCACCACCCCCTTGGAAAACCCCCAACCCCTCTAGACAGCCCCCCCCACCCCCTGGACAGCCCCCACCCCTACCCCCATGGACACCCCCAACCCTCTGGATAGCCCCCCACCCCCCGGACAGCCCCCCAAACCCTCTGGAGAGGCCCCCACTGCCTTGGAAATCCCCCACCCCCTTGGACAGCCCCACCACGCCTTCGACACCCCCACCCCCTGGACCCCCCCCCCCCCCCCACCCACACACACACACCCCTGGACTGCCCCCCCCCACCTCCGTGGACACCCTAGATAGCCCCCAACCCTCTGGACTTCCCCCAACCCCCTGAAAAGCCCCCAACGCTCTGGACAGCCCCCTAGAACCATGGTATTTTGACCTCAAGCTACTAGTTCTGGCATATCTATGGATTTTAACCTCAAGCCACTTGTTTTGGTATCATGCCATTATTCAAAATGAGAACCATTAACTATATCTCATAGTAGTCTAAAATTCTCTATTATTCAATAAATCAAGTTTTAATAGCATATGAAGACTTATAATAGTCTACGAGAATAAGCGACGTAAATAGTTTATGGAACAACAGCAAGTGATACCAAAAATAGAAACAACCAAGGATCCAAAAAAAACATTCCACCATGAAAATCCATATACACTTATAAAATAAATCACACTAGTACATGTAATTGGTCTATCACAATGGTTTAGATATAAATTTAAGTAATATAGGTGAATGAGATCATTAGTTGTCAATGACAACAAATATTACCATAAATATAGGGTATCCACGAAACAAAAACAAACGATATAGAAGTAGGTGAGGCTTACTTGAATATTGAGAGTCAATATAATAGATATGGTGATAATAAATAAGATTTTGATGGAAAAATGAGGTAAGAGGGTTCGAAATCGAAGAATCTTAGCTAGTTTAAACAAAAAAAATCGCAAAATGTAAATATAGACTATCTGGGAAAAAAACGAACGAAATAAAGTCGTGGGAGGCTTACCTAAGTGTTGTGAGTGGAGATGATAGATATGAGGAGAGTAAAGATGATAAAAGATGATGGAAAATGAGTTTAACGAAATAAGATCAAATAGTCGATTCTAGGTTTTCCGCGCGGGTGAGACGAGTCGTAGGTCTGTCGATTGAAAAATCCGAAAAGACAATCCACGGGGCGTGATAAATTTTTTAAATGTTTTATAACGTCGGTTATTTAATAACTGGCATTTTATACTATTTTATTACATTTATAAAGTTGGTTATTATAATAACCGAATTTATAAATGTATCAGATACTGTATTTATAATGCTGGTTATTTTATAACCGATGTAAAAAAAGCCGTGTGTTGGTTTTTTACGTCGGTTATCAAATAACCGACGTCAAAAATTCCTCAGATGCCGCTTTTTTTACGTCGGTTATGAAATAACCGACATAAAAAAGTCATTCGATACCTCATTTTTTAGGTCGGTTATTTTATAACCGACGTAAAAAATCACATATCACAGATTTTCAAGTCGGTTATATATAACCGACGTAAAAAATTGTGGCGTTAAAAACGATTTCTGTCCTAGTGAAACCAAATGGACTTATTGATTAAGAATGACTTGATTAAAAGGTTACATACTATTTGACACTATCGCACTAATGAATAGTAAGGATTGAACCAAAGTATGCATGATACATGAACATACCACACTAATAAAAGGAACAGCTTAAACCAAATGAAATATTACTTGAATTCATAGTCAAATAATAATTTCCCGACTTGCGCTCACCTAGTATTCTGATCATAGAATTCCATGACCACTCGGAAACCCCATTCTAATTCAAGGATAAAACTTTCATAGGTTGATACCCACCTAGATCCCGATCATTTTCTATTATTTAGATGCCTGGTATGGTACCATATAATCCTTTATATCTAATCAGAGGATGCCTCATATACACTCCTTGGATCAAACACTTACAAGTAGGTGTCATAGTAATAGCCCATAGGCCCTTATCTCTACTTATACCATATTTACATTAGATGATGACCTTAGATTCGGTAGTCACCTCATTGTGTAATGCCTTAGACTAGGATCCTTGGATTGAAATCTTACCCATGCCAGGCTACAATTATTATTGAGTTGGTGACCCTTGAGGTATACATCACCTTGGTTATTACCTTGTAACTTCACTATTAAATATCATTACAGGTTGCACTGTCATGACATAGAACCTTAACATTTGTTAAAATGTGATATTCTATAAACTGGTAGCAATAAAATAATGAACTGGTTACATGTGCAGACACTATACAATGTCTAAAGCAGGGGCTTGGGTATTTAGTTACATTGTACTGCTTTATCTTATATATTTATTCTTTCACCCTACACAGGATAGATGTTAAAGACACCATTAGTGCTGTCCCACTGTGATTTATCTCAAACCCTCTCTGGGCATTGTTTGGTACCTGAGAAATATTACATGGTTGTAGGTGTTGAAAAAGGTTAGCATATGCCTTCTATCACTTGATTGATTACTGTTTAATATGTATATTAATAGAAAATGACCGAGTCGGAGATTGGGATGCTTGGGGTGGTCTTTTAATATAATTATAATTTTATGGAACACGTTATGGTTGCTTTATTGTATCCATGTTTTCTAGTTTTTTATTGACATGACATATTATTAGTTGTGGAATGCTATTCTAGTTGTTTTAGTTATTTTATTGTAGTCTCTATTCTTTCATCTATGCCTTCTCTTTACAAATATTGTTACCTCTATTTACCAATGTTTACTTTCATTCCTTTCACTACACTTTGGTAATGAGGTAATAGTCTCCCCACAGACACACCCTAGGCCCTCACTGCTAGTTGGAATCCTATGGAATTCGGGGAGATTCCCTTGAGGACATGTGGCCCACTGGGCCCGGGGCACCCATTAAGTGGAATTCCAGACTGGGACATCACAAATTGGTATCAAAGGAGGTTTTTTTCTTGATTCACTATTTAGAGACAATATATTGGAGATTAGGAATGCTTGGAAATTGGTTATAAGCTGTGATTGGGCATCGCAAACCCATGTTCGGGGTAAAATCCAAGTTACCCAAAATATAATTACTATTCTTCTTTTTCTTATTACAATAGATATTATTTCACTGTTGGGTGACACCCATGCTATGTGGTGTTGTTGATTATTAATATGTTTTTGGATTTTCATTTATCCCTAGCCCGATGATATTAGGGCAAGAATCATTTTTACATGAATCATTATAGGCACTATAATTATCATGCCATGCAAATTATCATTCCATATTGGTGATTTTCACTAATTTTCATTGGTTAATATGCATGTGATTATGGAGTGATGTTGTGATAGTTAGATTATGCTTGTATTACTCTTGGTTGTGATTGAGTGATTTTCTGTCTCAATTCATGAGGCATATGGGCCCTCATGGGTTGGTATGAGTAATTTACTAAGTCAATCCATTGTGCTATAAATAAATGGGTGATAAGTGTATGGACACTGATTCAACAAAAATTGTTAACCATTATAAACTGAATCACGACATCTAAAACGAATTTTTTTTCACATCTGTATCCTACGTTGTCATGTGTATGAAAGGTAAAGGAGCTAACTAGGTAATTAAATGTAAAATTAAATGAAACTTTTACTTGATAAATTACTGATACATGGCGTTATAAGTAGGTAGTTTTTGTAGTATGACATGTGTAGTGATTTTTCCTACATTAATCTTCTTCTAGTGATTTTATCTATCTGTTTAAGTTTTTCTTGAGGTGTGTTCTTGGAAATTATATACTATTTCCTCCACGAAGTCCTCATGTCTTGTGCTAGGAAGGTGGCAATGACCTTGCTCCTGACATGGTGGACCCCAAGATGCTCATCTTACCTCCAGGAGTGTCACTCGAGGCACCTATTTCTATACATGATTTGGGCACTGATTCCCAAGTTCATGATAGTTTCTTACATCTAATAGATTCCATTCATGGTGTTCCATGGATTTAACTTATGATTGTTGATCTAACTTGTGAGTTCTAGTAGCAGCATCCTCTAACCTTTTCAGGGAATGGCGGTCCACTAGCTTCTGATTCTTGGATTGAATCAACTCTATCTATCTTTTAGAATCTAGAGACGCCTCTAGAGAAGAGGTTAAAACTTGCTACTAACATGCTTTGAGACTTGGTCAAGTATTTCGGGGATGTGATTACCCAGGCCGGTCGTCATCAGGGCATGTTATGGGTTGATTTCCAGACTGCCTTTTATGACCAGTTCTTTCCTTAAATGATGATATTATATAGAGTTAGAGATTTTATGCATCTAGATAAAGGTTTTATTTCAATTATGAAGTATTTATCATGTTTCAAATACTTACAGTGCATTGCATCAATTCTAGCTGGTGATGAGCTTTCGTGTGCAAGATTTTTTATGGATGGAATATGGTACGCCATCCATACGTAGGTGAATTTCTTTCACCTGCCTGATTTTTTGAGGTATTTGATCAGGCTCTTATCACTAATTGTAACGTGAGGGATAAAAATAGTACCAGTTTTATGGATTAGTGTCACATCAGACCAGTAGTTCTCTGAGTGAAAGAAATTTTTCCCTTGAAGTTTCTCATCAGGTCAATAATAAATAGAGTGTCAGTTTAGATAGCTCTAAAGTGTGTCATTAGTATGGATGATGGGGGAATTAAAAGCCTCAGTGTGATAGAGACCCAATGGAGTATCGGAATTGTGAATGTTTGGGGAATCTATAGTATTTTTGTAGGAAATTTCCAACTTCTTCAAGTGGAAAAGGTTCTTCACCATCTCTACCATTAAGAGTGGGTTCTTTTATGCCACATCAGGTGGGGGTTAGAATAGAACTGACATGAACTAGTACAAAAACTATTTTTAACGTCACCATTTTTCACGTTGATTTTTTAGAATCAACGTGAAAATATATTAAAATTGATTTATCACATAGGTTATTATATAAATGATTTTAAAATACATTTTTTTTATTTTTCATTTCGTTTAAATAATAACTAACATGAAAGATATATTTTCTAGACTTTATCACATCGGTTCTAAATAATAAACATGAAAAATAAATTATCAGGACTTTTTCATGTCGGTTATTTAATAAACAATGTGAAAATTGTTTAAGAACATGTATTTAATTTACCAAGATTCAATTTTATAGGTTACAGAGCTCAAAAAAAGTTACAGATCAAAATTTATGGGCATCAGAAGTTGATCATCTCTAAACAAATTCTGAGGGAAGGCCAATTTCAAAAGGCCACAACATTTAATTCGTAACTCTGTTTGAGTTCGGTGACCTATCAAATCAATACATAGGAAATTAAATACATGTTTGTTAACATTTTTATGTTGGTTATTTAATAACCGTTGTGAAAAATACCTTTTGACATCGGATATTAAATAACCGATGTGAAAATGTTATGAAAAATGATTTTTCACATCGGTTATTTAATAACTGATGTGAAGAAGAGATAAAAATTGATTTCACATTGGTTATTTAATAACTGACAAGAAAAACGTTTACAAACATTTGGTTCATTTCACAAGATTCTATTTGATTTATCACAGAGCACAAATGTGGTTACGGATCAAAAGTTATGAGCATCAGAAGTTGATCATCTCTAAACGAAGTCTTAGGGAAGGCCAATTTCTGAAGGCCATAACATTAAATCTGTAATTCTACTTGAGCTCTGTGACCTATCAAATAGAAGCTTAGAAAATGAACTGTATGTTTTTAACGTTTTTCACATTGTTTTTTAAATAACCGACATGAAAAATACATTTTAATATCGGTTATTAAATAACCAATGTGAAAATTCCATCAAAATTTATTTTTCACATCGGTTATTTAATAACAAATGTGAAAAAAAAGTGAAAATTTTGATATCTTTTCATGAAAGTTATCATAAAACCAATGTGAAAGATAAATTTCATATCCCGCCAATGTGAAATTTCAATTTTTTTACATGGCGTCATCTAAATTTCCAATTTCCACCTATAATTTTTAATACCGCATTTTCATTTATCATCTCAATTATGTGTTTTAATTTTACACATATCATAATTTAAAGATCATTTCTTTCAACCATAATTGTTCCTCCATCGAGACTCATTTTATCTTCAACATGAATCAATTATTTCTTCTTTCTGTGTTCTCGTCAAGGTATTTTTAATTGTTTATCCATGATTTTTTGATTTTTTGATTTGTTTTCTTAATTAGCATACCATTTAACAATCATTTATTTCAACCATCATCATTCCGCCAACTCAATATGTATGATCATGCAAATAAATCCACTATTACTTCTTTTTGTGATCTTTTCAAGGTATTCGTTATTATTTTTTCATGGTTTATATTTTTATGAGTAGTTTTCTTAATTGATATATCATTTAAGGATGATTATTTTATTATAATGATGGATAATTTTTTATATATTGTTAAAACTACAAATCCTCCTTCGTATTCTTAAATTTATTCTAATATGAAGCTATAGGTGGCTCAATCGATCTTTCCTCAAAAAAAATATCAAACTTATGATGGTTATAACTTTTGATCTAAAACTCTGTTTGAGCTCTATAACTTGTAAAATCAAAGATTATAAAACTATCCATAAGATGGTACATATTTTTTAAGTTAGTTATTTAAAAAATGACTTTTCATGTCGGTTTTTTAAAACTAACATCAAAAATAGATTTTTAACGGCACTTCCAGAAGGTCTTTCACATTGGTTTTGTAAAAACTAATGTTAAAAACCATAAAAACTCATTTTTAATGTCGGTTATTAAATAGATGAAGTAAAAAAATCATATATTTTATGTCACTTACAATAACATCACCTCAAAACCGATGTTAAAAGGTTAAAAAACCCGACGTAAAAAAGGATTTTTGTACTAATGCGGTCTAGCCAAAGAGGAGGTCATGGCCATGGTATCCAGACCCTTGATTACCAGCATTTCCAACAAATAAGTTATGATTGTGGTACTCCATTAGTTGCACAGGGTCGTGGATAAGGTCAGTTGCATGCACTACAACCAATACTCAAGGATAATTCTATGGGACCATCTATAGTATGAGGTACTATTCTTGTGGCATCTACCGTAGTATCTTCTTTATTTGATACAGGTGCTTCAAACTCTTTTATCTCTGTATCTCTCGTGTAAAGTATCTGACTAGATATAAAATAATACTATGGTATAATGACCCTAGATAAACTATTAGGGGTATGAACAGTGGGAATATTCTAATGCAAGGAATGTCCCCTTAAGGCAGGTAGTTACCCTTTCATATATAACCTCTTTGTTTTTGAGATGACGAGCTTCGATTTCATTCTCGGAATGGATTTTTTGTTTCACTATCTTGATTTTGTAGAATTACATCACCACATGGTATATTTTACATCACCATAGGTCATTAATTATCTACATAAGGGTGAGTGGTATGTCCAAGCTAGGACATCTAGATTATAGTATCATGGTCTAGGTAGAGTTACCAACTAGATTTCATATATCTTCTTGGAGGATCAAGGTTTACATCATGTTTATTTCACTCAAATATTGGATCATTTAGGGATGTATTTACAAAGGATTTTTTGGCTTACCTCTTGAGATAGAGGTAGAGTTTACAATTGAGCTTATTTCAGGAGAAACTCTAGTGTCCATACCTCCATACAGGATGGAAGCTACAAATCATTAGGAGCTCAAGTGACAGTTTGAGGATTTAGAGGCCAAAGGTTTTATATATCCCAGTACATCCTCTTAGTGTTTACCTATGCTTTTCACCAATAAGGTGGATAGAACCTTACACCTATGTGTGAGTTATAGAATGTTGAACCAACTTTAGGTCAATAACCAATATCCACTTCCTTGAATAGGTGATCTCTTTGACCAGCTTCGAGGAACAAAGGTCTTCTCCAAGATCAACCTGAGATCAGGTTATCATCAGGTACAAGTCAGTCCATCATACATACCTCATATAGTTTTCTGTAGTAGGTATAGTTTGTATGATAACTTTTTTATATTGTTCGATCTTATTAATGTACCCTCCATTTTCATGGATTTGATGAATAGGGTGTCCCACCCCTATTTGGATTCTTTTTCCATAGTCTTTGTGGATGATATCTTGGTGTATTAACACACTCATAGTGACCATGACAAACATCTTGAGATCATTCTGAGTACACTAAGATAGCTTCAGAATTATGCCAAGCTTGCTAAGTTCCACATCTGAGTCAACAAAGTTAACTTCCTAGGATATAATATCTGAATCATGAGTATCTATTGACCTATAAGAGGTTAGTTTCGTTGTTTCTTGGGAGCATCCCAAGAATGTGTTTGAAATACGAAGTTTCTTGGGACTGGTGGGATATTATAGGAGTTTCATACAAGACTTCTCACAACTTTCTACACCTTTTAATAGTCTTACAAATAAATTCTCCATGTTTAAATGGTCAGAATCATTTGAGAAATCCTTTCATGAGTTGAAATGGAGTCTTGTTTTAGCACCTATTCAGACTCTTTCGGAGCCAGGTATAGGTAATACTGTCTTCTTTGATGATTTATGAATTGTCCTAGGAGTAGTGATGATTCAAGAGGAAAACGTTATTGCATACGGATCATGAGAGTTGATGACTCATTATAGAAACTACCTGACGCACGACCTTGAGCTATTAGTAGTTTTCCATGCCTTTTATGGGTGGAGACTTATTTTTTGGGTGATCACTTTTTTGTGTACACAAACAATAAGAGCCTCAAATATATTTATTCTCAACATGAATTGAACCTTTTATAGAAAATATGGGATTTAATATCTACAATACTTCCATTTAGATCTTACCTATACACTTAAAAAGGGAAATGTGGTTCTAGATGCACAGAGTTAGAAAACTCAGGCACAAGCCGTATGGGAAGCCAGTGATGAAAGGAAGTTAATTGACCTCTTTTCTAAGATAAATATAGTGTTTCATGATATTTATGAGAATTAATACCTCTCATATTTATAAGTTACTTATTTCTTCTTTAAGAAGGTGAAGGCTATATAGTTTTCCAATCCTAAGATTTGGTTCTCCGTGAGATTATATCAAAACATAAACCACATATGGATTGTTATATGGATAGAGATGATGTCCTACATCTATGTGGATGTATACAGGTTCTTAAATATATGAGGTAGGAGTTGATAGGTGAGTACCATGATTCATTATGGTCAGTTCATCCAGGGATCTCTAAGATGCATCAAGTCAGGCACCGCTAGTATTGGTGGTTGGGGATGAAATGTCAGATAGATGATTTTATCAATAAGTGCTCCACATGTTAGCAGGTGAAGGTAGAGAAACAGATACCTGTGGGCTTAATACAACCGATTCCATTCCTAGAATATAAATGGGAAGATGTTTCCATGGATTTCATGGACAACATACCTAGGTTACTGACGGGAAGCAATTCTATATGGGTAGTCATTCATGGACTAACTAAATAATCCCTTTTTATTTCTATTCAGGAAACTTTCTCAGTTGATGATCTGGGAAAATAGTATTTCAGTGAGATCATATGACCACATGGGGTACCTCGTACTATCTTTTTAGATAGGGATTCTCATTTTACATTATGATTATATAAGGGATTGTAGAAGGATATGGGAACAGAGGTGATTCTAAGCACAACCTTTCACCCTCAGACTGATGGACAATCATAAGGGACAATATAGATTCAAGAGGACATTATTCGTGCATGTTTCCTCGATTTTGGTAGTTTTTGGGGAAATTATATCTTTCTCATATATTTATCCTATAATAAAAGCTTTCAAGTGACAATTCTAATGGCTCCGTTTGAGGCCTTATATGGTAGTTTATTTTGTTCAACCTTATACTAGATAGAGGTAGGTTAGGTATCCCTACTAGGTCCTCACCTCATTTAGGAGACTTCAGATAAAGTTCAGATGATCATAAAGTGTATGATTAGTACTCAGTCAAGACAGAAATATTATGATGATGTCCATCGATGAACTCTTGAGTTCGATCTTAGAGATCATTTTTTCCTTCGGGTATCACTTCAACTAAGGTATATATGTTTTCAAATGTAGGGAAACCTATTACCTCATTTTGTTGGGCCTTTTGAAATTCTAGAGAGAGTCAGTTCGGTGCCTTATCAGCTGATTTTACCTTATAAGTACCATGCCATGCATGAATTATTCTATGTTTCACAGCTTCACCAATATCAACATGACCTGTCTCATACTTTTTATCCCAAGGAAGCTGAGTTAGAAGCTGATGCTACCTTTTAGGAATATCCAGTATGCATCATTGAATGGATCATGAAGGTTCTCCATGGCTGGAATGTCCCTCTAGTAAGGGTGCTATGGAAACACGACTGAGTACATGATGAGACATCATAGAGGGAATCTGATGTATGTGACTAATGGCCAGATTTTTTCTTAGACAGTGTTTCTCTACCTTTGTAAGGTGAACTTGGGGATGTGTTATTTTAAGGGGAATCCTATAAGAACTCAGTTTTTACTCAGGTATGGATCCTTAAAATATTTGTTTAAATCTCTACTTCGGATCTAATATTTATTCCTTTTGAGTTATTAAAGGTCTCATGGGTTTTTAGGGCATCTTTAGAGCCCGAAACCCACATTTTTGGGAAAATTGGACTTGTCACATGGTTAGGGCATGGTTGGTGCATGGTTTGACTAACCGTGCAGGATGAAATTTCCAGACATAACCACTTCACATAGTTTGCACACTTCCATGCGACCTAGCCTTGAAAAGTGACCTTCTTCCCAAGTAACCTTGCATGGTTTGCACATTATTTGTCAAATCATGAGGAAAAATTGTGCACATGCCTTTTTCCAAGATAATTTTCTAGGTTTTCCCTTAATGGTCTAATTAGAACCCCTCTTCCTCCCTAATCTGTATTTCTGTGGTATTAACCAAAATTACTCCCATTTGGGAGCCCCTTAAAGATATAAGGTAGGAATAAAGAGATCTATTTTATATGGGATATATTTGACCTTTTGTTCATCACATTAAATTCACAATGGTGCGTACTCATGTCCTCTTGATCTGTTGTCTTCCTCTTCTTCTCTCAGTCGAGTTATCAAGGTATATTTGTTTTTCTATTTTTATTATATATACTCTGATCCTCGACAATTAAAGGTCCAGTATTGAAGGAGAAGGATCATACAAGCCTATGGTGGTTAGTCTATAACTTATCCCTAAAGTTCATTGATTTTTGATTTGTCATGTGGGGCCCACCGATTTCATCCAGTGTCATTTATTGAATTTATATGACAAGTTTATAGTCATTAGAACCATATGATATGTTTTTCCATATATATTATTTATTTTTGGTGTTTATGAACAAAACTACATCCCTACCATGTTGAAGGTTATGACATGATTTTTTGTCTAGGGTTTTGACATGTTTACGCCACCGTTCAGGTGTGCCTTAGATTGACCACTCTAAGGATAAGATTTTCTATATTAAATGGATTGTTTATAATTATAATTTCATAATGAAAAGTACCATATATGCTCAATAATATACCCACCCAATGTAAATGATTCAATTGATAATTAAATGTGGAATGGAAATTGGAAAGTATATTGAGAATATGAATTAACCAGATTAAATGTGAATGACATATAGGTTGCATGTATGTAGCACCCCTTACCGCATTAATGGAAGGTAGTGGAATGAACCTTAATTATTGAATATGACTTAAATGAAATTAATAAAGGTTTAATACTACCTATACCTATCACACTAATGAAAGGTAAGGCTTCAACCAAATGGAATTACTGATTAAGTATGAATTTATTAAAAGGTTTCATACTACTTGATCTTAACAAACTAATGAAAGGAAAGACAGGAACCTAAAGATTCATGCTACTTGACATTATCAAACTAATAAAAGTTTTGTCTTGAAACAAATAAAATATTACATAACTTTATAATCAAATTGGAATGGACATACTTGAGCTTTCCTTGGATTCTGATCAGAGAATTCCATGAGCACTCAAGAACCCCATTCTGATTCAAGGATATGGCTTGTGTGGGTTGATACCAACCAAGATCTCAATCCTTTTATATTATTTGGATGTCTTGTATGACAACATATTATCCCTTATATATCATCATATGATTCCTTATATACAATCCTTGGATCCATTATTAACAATTAGGTGCCATGGTTACAGCCCACAAGGCCCTGACTCTACTTAGCCTCGTTTTACCTTGGACGATCACCTTGCATTCGACATACTCTTCATTATGTAATTCCTTGTACTAGGCTCCTCGGATTTCACTTTTACCCATGCTAGGATACAATTATTACTGATTTAGCGGCCCTTGAGTTCTATGTCTCTTTGGTTATTACCTTGGAACATCACTATAAAATATCATTAAAGGATGCCTTGTCATAACTTGGTACCTTCACATTTGTTAACATGTGATATGATATAAACTGGTAACAATCAAATAATGAATTGGTTACATGTTCAAACACCATCTTAGAGATGAAGTAGGTACACGGGTATTTAGTTACCTTGTACTTCTTTACTTCATATAAGCATACTTTCACACTATTACATTTACATTACACAGGATAGATGTTATAAACACCGTTGGCGGTGGCCCAATGAGATTTATCTCACACCCTTTCTACGTACCATTTTTTTCTTGAGACAAATTACATAGTTATAGGTGTTGACAAAGGAAATCATACAACATTAAACACTTGACTACTTACTGTTTAGTATAGAGATTGATAGCAACTGACCGATCCAGAGCTTAGGATTCTATGCATAGTCATTTTATTTCTTTATACTTTTTGGAAAATGTAATGATATTTTTCTTTTATCCTTGTTTTTCAGTTTTTTAGTGACATGAAATAGCATCAGTTGTTGAATGTTATTCTAGATGTTTCAGTTATTGTTACTATTTTCTCTATTTTTCTGATGTGCCTTATGTTTAATTATATTGGATATTCTTTTTACCTATGTTTACTTTTATTCTCTATGCTACACTTTGGTCATTAGAGATATGTCTCCCCAAGGACACACCCTAGGCCCTTGCTTCAAGTTGGTACCCTCTGGAATTTGAGGAGATGCGCTTGAGGCCATATGGACCAAGTAGATCGGGGCACCCATTAAGGGGAATCCGGGTCTCAGACATAACATTTTAAATATATTTATCTTAAAAAAATTATTTCTTTTATATCTTGTGTTACATGCAATAATGAGTTTATACAAACTATGATATAATATTAAAATATTATTATTTAAACATGATCGATATAACCTACCTATTAATTAGAGGGTATAAATAGTATTAACTAATTTACATAATATATATAATTCATACTAAATATAAATTTATTTAAATTTTTTTTAATAAAAAATAACTCAACCTAAATAATGATATTTTATTCTACAAGAAATATGTTCCCTTAAAAATGATTTATATTTCATTTATGAGAAAATATAATAATTATTTGTTTGGAAATTTTAGAATTTTTATTTTATAAAATGGACATATTTTTTAAATTCTGAATATCTATATTAACTTAAGGTGATATTTTGGGATTTTTCCAAAAATATTGATTTTTTTAGTGAAGAGTGAAAATACCAATTTTTGGTAAAACTGTCATTTTTTTAATAAATTATGTACATTAAATGTGACAATATTTTTTTAATATTATTTAAAATTAAAATAATAATTATATATTTATATTTCATAAAATTAATTAAATTTAAATTGTCTTTATATTTGATTTTAATATAGGTTTATTTTTAGGTTTTAAGTCACATTTTTTATGAAAATTGTTTTAAAGTGAATAATGTTACTCCATTTTATGTAATTAAAATACCCCATAAAGAGTAATTATTTAAAATAAATTTATAGATTACATATATATAAATATTAATTTAAATTCATTTAATTATGATAACTTTTCATATAGTTATTATAAGATCATCTTATTGTTGAAAAAAATGCATTTATTGAAAAACGATTTTTCAGCACGTTTGCCGGTTTAATTTTAAATAAAATGTTACCACTTATTTTAATATTATTTTATAAAATAGATTAAATTTTTGGAATGAGAATAATTTATGTTATATAATATGTTTAACTTAATTTTTAGTCATAATGAATAGTAAAAATGATAAAAAAGTAGTTTACATGGCAAACAAATTAAAAGAGTAAATGTGAGTAACTATAGAGGTAATGAAAACACCATTTTTTATTTTTTTTATTTTTAATATTAAGGGTGTGGATAATAAATATTTCTCCTCGAACACATAATTTTTATATTCTAGAGGAACTTTTCGTGAATGTGAATTCTCATTATTGAATAGTTTTGGGTATTTATAATAATTCCTCTCCTCCCCATTTATAAAAGGGAACACCCTATCCTCTCATTTCCATAATTCAAAAACCCCTTGGTTTGAAGAATACCTTACCAAATTAATTCCTTAATTCCATTCCCAGATCCTAAAATCCATTTTTGGATTATAAAGACAACCTAGGATATATTTAGGTATAATCTTACAGAGGTGGTCCAAATAAGAGATAATAGTCATCACCAAGATCCTTCTTTTTTATTATTATTTTCCATTTTAAATTATCTATTAAAAATTAAAATATAAAAAAAACATTATATAATATATAGAGAGGTTTTATTATATTTATTTCATAATATTAATTAATCTCCCATTACATTAAAGGGGGAAATGAAATCATCATTTGTGTGTACATCAAACTGCCACCTTGAGAACCAATGTTATTCATTTTCCATCATCACCTCTGATGGATTTTCATAATGATTAATTTAATGTTCATATATAAAATTAATGACATATTCATTATTATTTAAAAGTAATATATCATATAATTTCTTAACATACCATACATTGAAAAATTATAACACCATTGGAGTGTATGGTGGACTACCGCCTCACAAAGCGATGTGATTCATTTTTTTATTAGAAAATAAAATGGGTGGAATATGTAAGTATATTTAAGGTAATAATGTGATGAAAAAGATATTATTATTATTTAGGAAATATAATAATTACCCTTACCTTCTTTCCCTCGTGATCATTAAAAAGTAAAACTGTTACACATGTGTACGTTTGGTCTATCGTCTCAATGATTGTAACATAGATCATTTGTCATAAACATAATTCATGGTCATTTAGAAACTTATATTTTATATATAAAAATGATAATTATTTAATTATTATTATTATATAAATAATGTAAAAATTATCCATTTGACCATAGTTAATACACCAACATTGTTTGGAAATAATGAACTGAGTACCCTCAAGACACCTGAAATGGACATAACTGACTAAGTAATTAAATAAATCATTAAAATAAATGAAATAAATGGTTTAATTATAATAGATTATACTGAGAATATTTCCTTAAAAATATTTATATATGTTTATTATATAGGATATAAAATACAATCACGACAATCATAGACTCATGGTATGGGTTTCCATCTCAAAACTTCCTTGATTCACCTGCTCTTTTATAAATTTTTTTTATATGGTATATATACTACAAATTTAAATATTATATCATTAATCATTTATAATTCATGGTATTTAATGTAAAAATTAACTTAATTCATTCATTTAGGTTACGGTTGCAATGTTTCCAAAGAGGAAAGGGTTTATGATTATATCTTATTTTAATAAGGATTGTTTATGCTTGAATTTCCATTGAAGAAAGTTATTTGATCATTATATAGTAAAATCCTTTAAATTTATTCTCATTTTATTTATTTATGTAATTTTCAGTTAATAGTACCATTTTCCTCTCTTTGGTACTTAAAATAATTGATAAATATTTTTTACAAAAATCGGATTCATTTCTCTTTTTATGGAAAAATATCTTTTCCTTCTAAATCATTGATTTCAAAAACTATTTTAAAGAATATTTTTAATACTCACCAATGATTTTTTTAAAGAAATTTTCAACGATGTTTTTCCTTTAAAATTGGTTTAATTGAATCTTCATGTGATTTTCCAAATGAGTCACTTTTTGACTTTTTTTACCAAATGTGAAAGGAATATTGTTTTTAACTTATAAGGAATGTGTGAAATTACCTACAATCATTTTATTTGAATATTAGTGTATAAGTTTCCAAATATGTTTTAAAATAAAATTATTAGCATAATAGTTTGTAAATTTTAGTTTTTCAAAAGAAAATTTTAATGTGGAATGGTTATTTTCATCATGAATGTGTTTGATATTTTTAAAAGTATTTATATTCATCAGTGTCAAAAAACATTAATGTTATGGAATGATTATAAAATCTATATATTGGATCTTATATATATAACTTTAACATTATCTCTTTCTTTTACAGGGTAATACATTCCTTATTTTAATTTATCATATTCCTTCATTATGAAATTTACTTTGATTATGATATGATGAAAGATTATGCAACCCACATTCATTCAATAGATAATTATTATGTTATGACTTATGATTGAATTTCTTTATGTGGATCATATAGATCATGAACATGTTATGATGGGTGCATCCATATAGAAATCCAATGCATTGGGTAATTTTATAGTCTCATGACATGTCATGTATGGGATTAGGGAGTAAACCTAATCCATTTTGGGACTTTGTCCACCATGTGATATTTTCTAGGCAGTTATCCTTGAATCGGGTTTATGTCATGTTATATGTTGTTCCCAATTTTCCTATGTTACAATGATATTATAATACCATGTTTTTATGTTATTATTCCATGTTATTACTCATGATCCTTTTTTTTCATGACATCATATTATACCTTTGAATCACATGTTTTGTTTCATTATCATGTTTATTCTCTTAAATGGTTTTTAGCTCACCCCTTTATTTATGTATTCACCAGGTTATCCTATGAATTTTTAGAAGCTCGAATGGATTTAGTATCTCATTATAGAGAATAAATTTAGGACTTAATGTTTTAGTTTCATTTGATATAATATGAAACGATTCATCTAAAGACACTAAGAATTTATGATACTTGTGTTGTATTATTAGATTATTATATTTGGAAATCATGAAATAATATGTGTAAACGATTGGGTCACTATAAAATTTATGTTTTAAAAATTTGAATCATAATTTTCTTTTAATTAATCTTCAATTAAGGTAACAAAGTACCAATCATTTCAAAAGAATGAACTAGTGAGGGACCCCAAACATTTGTATGAACTAATTCCACCTTTCAATATATAATTATTCTTCCAAAAATATTTAAATATGATTCTAATTTCATCTTGTGTGTATAAATATTACATAATTTTATGTTTAATTGATATATCTTTAGTATGAATGTGTCCTCTAGAATATTAATACCTTTCTCACTTAGGTGCCTAAACCAATTATTCAAAAATTCTGATCTTCCAAAAGATGACATTTAATGAGTATAGCTCCCACTACCCTTTCAATCAAATAATTTTACCCATACCATACAAAAAATTCTATGATAGGATAATCCCATGTAATATTACATACTACTTTTATAAAGATAACTATGAAACCTATTTCATCCAACTATTCAACAAAAATTAGGTTTGTATAAAGTCATGGAACATGTCGAACTACCTTTAGTATAATGTAACTATTCATATTTAATTTAAATTTTACTTCCACCTTTCCCAATATATCTAGATATTCTTCATTTGTAAGATGCACTCTACCAATGTTCTAGATACATAATTTTAAATGCATCATTTTTCTCCTATGGAATATAATGAATATCCAGAACTTATAATAAATGATTTAATGAGTGTAAAAATATTCACAAGTAGATTTATACTACTATGTAATGCCACACTCATCCCTCTGGAAGAATTCCTTATGATGATTTTCATCCTTTCATGAAAGTATGTCTTGGGGAGGCCTCTATTTCCATAATGACAATAGACATCCCTATGCTACTTTCCCTTGATTTCCTATATGTTTTCTTATGATTTTTCCAATGAGGTGAGTATCCAATTCCTTCCATATTCAATACATATTTGAAATATGAATCACTCTATTTCATATGATATCCTCATTTAGAATCAATTATTGAACATAAGTGAAGACCAACTCATTCGTACCAATTTAACTACCCACAAATACAACCATGGATTCTCAAGACTTAGGTAGAGACCTTAAAAACAAAATATTTTAGACATAATATATAAATGTAACCTTCAAAGACTCCATCTGGATCCTTATTGAGTTAAAATCATTCAATATATCTAATATAGATCTTCATTTGGATAACCTAATACTTGATTACCTCCACAATAAGAACAACTTATTCAAGACTACAGGTTTCTTGTATATATCTACTAGGGAATCCATCAAATATATTGTGGTATTATACTATTATATGTTGAAATAAACATTCCACACTAATGAAATTCATATAAAACTAAGTGATTCCTATATAGATTTTACCATTCACATATTTTCCATTTCATCCATTTTGAAACCTTTAAATAAAAGCTCTAGATATTTCTAAATGAGATAGTATTACATCTACATTTTATTGAAAAATGAAAATTTTTCCTTAAATTTTTATAATCTAAACATTTCTTTCTTTCAATGAAATCCTTTTAAAAATAATCAATCCCACTGAAATTAAAAAAAAAATCTATGAAATAGAATGTTACCTAAATTACCAAGTAAAATATAGAGCCCCCTAAAAACCAACACTTGGATACCACTTATTAAGAATTAATCCTCATGTTATCCTTATAATAAACCACTAGACTCAGTTTTTTTTAAATCACTTGGAAGAATCTGATTCTAAATGGAAATCTCCAAACTAAATGTTCTAGAACATGGTGGAATTTTTTTTGACCCAAATCACTACACTAAGATGAAGAACCTCACCTCAACCTCATTCAATCAAATATAAACAAAATAAATGTAATGAAAAATAAAAGTAAAAGTAAAAAATGAACAAAAAAATTATTTATTATATATTTTCTAGTGAAACTCGTATGTCCACAGGAGAAACATTATATCATTTCATTTCTCCCAAAATAAAACTTTATAACTTAGTAACTTAGGATTCACTCATGATTACTAGAGTTAAGTAATTAAATATATTTTTGAAATTCCATAATTCAAACATACTTTTCAAAACTTTATTTATAAAGATTAATATTCATTTATCAAGTTTCAATAACTTCCAAAAAGTATGGGAGTCTTTCTATTCTACTATTACCACAACCAATCTCCTATAAAATCTTTAGTGTGACTGCCCTTATTAGTAAACCAGTTAACACAGTAAAATTAAAATCTCACCCACTTCTGGAAGATTAATATGAAACACTTCTAGAAAAACACCACAAGATATTGATCACATCAGAAGAATCCCCTTAAAAACCTCATTCTTCTAGAAGCTCCTTCCTAGATGCTGAAGGAATAACATTGTCGTTACAACAACTTCAAAAAAATAAAGGTCTTCTATAACCACTACTTCTTATCAACTAAAGTACATTTAACATATTTCTAATACATTTTAAGTAATTTTTAACTTTTTTATTTTTATATATCAACCGATATTTTCTCTCTCTTTTTTATCTAGTATCTATTTTTTATTCCTCAATGAATTTTTATCTATGGATGTTTTTACATGATAATAAATGAGTTGAATCATGTTTTTTGGTCATCATTCATTCATCCCTTTAATTAATAGATCTTATTAACTTATTTTTCATGGATTTATGGTATATGAATGCCCCATTATATATTTATAATTGATGAAATACTATCTTATAATGATGATTTGTGGGGAAGAACATTCCCAATATGAATTCCTTGATGTTTAGGAACTATTGTATTACCTGTGGGGATAAAGGGCGTCCTTTGAGCATAGTGGTAGACCAGTCTCGGTGACATGTTAGGTCAACCCATGATGGTTCATTATAATCATTATCAAAACCATGGTTCAAAAAAGGTACTATTTTCCAAATCACTCTCCTATTATTTGGTAATTTGGTATAAATGAGAATAGGATTGTCATAAATAATGAGGTAGGTTTGGAGAGAGCCTAGACTTCTCTTTCTAAACCTAAAATTTGAGTTACAAAGGGTGGTTCATATATGGATTTAGTTATGATTCTTCTTATTGATTTAGATTTATTATGAAGTTTTTTGACCCTCATTGTAATTTTGTGAGTTTACTTCTGGGTTATTTTCTGTCAGCTCGGGTCTTCCGGCGTCAGCCTTCAGTGAGCGACGACGAGGGTTTCTTGGCGTCGATGCAGATCTTCTGGGATCGACCGTCTGTTAATTTTTGGTGTGTTCATGGTTTTATTTCTGTTTGGACATCTGGTTAGCTCATTTGGTGTGCAGGATCGTAGCCTTGGGTTTTTGTGGGCAGCCGCGGTGCGGGATGCCCGCAGGTGCTTTCACGGACGACGACAGTTCGACCTGAGACCATTTTTTTACTTCTGTAGATGTCAAGGGATTTTGAACCTGGATGGTTCTTCATTTCCTTGGTTCCCTCTGCCATTATTTCATGCTCCTTCACGCACAACTCTAATTTTATTGGGTTCTATGGATTCCATTATTCTTTGGATGGTGTAGGTGTCCCAGGTGAATATTAAACTTTTTGAGTGTTATTTTTGTTGTCGTGGTCATTCGTGTTTTCGTGGTATTTTGTAGATTAGTATGGTCTTGGACAGCGTAAATGTGGCTAGTGTCTTCAATGGTGGATCCCCTTGTACATTCCTCCTCACCTTGTTTTTCTTGTTCGGTTCTCACTTACCCAAAAATGTGTTTTAAAAATTAGAAACATGAATTTTCAGTCAACCTAAAATTTGAGTTACAAAGGGTGGTTTGTATATGGATTTCATTATGATTATTCTTATGGATTTAGATTTATAATGAAGGTGTTTTACCCTCATTGGAATTTTGTGAGTTTACTTCTGGGTTATTCTGGTATTTGAAAAGAAATGATGAATGAATTTGAATCGTGAGGATTTATTAAATGTCTTGAAAAACTATGAAATGAACCGGAGATCGATTATAGAAACTTTTTAGATATTATTTCATGATTGAAACCATTATTTTAACCATGTGACCAATTCATCCATGGGTTTTTATATTGTTTTATTTTTTTATTTAGGATACTCAATCCTTGTATTATAATTAAGTGACTTTTAGGAATGAGAAAAGAATTAGGTTGGCTCTTGTGATATTTTAAATGGTTAAATTGTTTTGTGGTTGATATTTTTGTAATACCTTTATTTGTGGGTGTTGTGGAATTTGTGTTTGGGTGTGTGAAAGACATATTTTTATGAAAAACAGTTCTTGTTTTAAAATTAATTCTTATAGTTTTTTTTAAAATGAGTTTAGTTTTATTAAATAGATTTTATAATTTCTTGATTTCATTTTGTTGTTTGAAAAGGATATCAATTTTGAAATGAAAATTTATGAATTCTTTTAAAAAAATTATTTTCACGAAGAATTCTAGTTTTGTGATGAAATGCAAAGAATATTTTAGAATTAAAAATTGGTGTACTTTAAATAATTTATTTTTGAACCATATGGGTGGTGTTAAGTAAAAATTGACCCTTTATGGGTATTTTACCAATCATGGGTTTTAAAAATATTTTAGATAATGTAGTGTTTTTTAACTAAAAAGAGAACATTGAGGGTGAGTTCCTTATCTTAGAAAAAATCATTTTCATTTATGTTTGGTATATTTTTTTAAAATAAGGTTTGTTTTGAAATAGAAGTTGAGATTTTAATCTATAATGGGACTATTAAATGGGTTTTCATGTGGTTTTATGAAAAATGTAATGTGTTTAAAATGTTTTGGAAATTTTAAAAGTGTATTTTTTTAAATGAGATATTTGACACTTGTTAAAGGAATTTATGAATTGAAACATGAAAATTTCATTTTAAAGGTTTTTTAAATTATTTTACTGGTGAGTGTGATTTTGGATTTTCCCAATAGTTTATAGGATACTTTTTCATAGAATTGTGAAACATGAATGAGTGGGTTTTTTGTTTTCTATTTTTGGGTATGCTTCCCTTGAAAGAAACTAATAAACAGTAAGATTATTGTATTTTTAAGTAATCATTATATTTATTGGAATTTAAATTTTTTATTATTCCCAAACACTGAGTGAAGTGGTGGATTCCATTTTTTATTCTTAGTTTCATAATGTTATGTTTTTGATTCCCTATGAATGATTTTTTGGAGCTATGTGGTTTTTGTCGGCTAAGTATTGGATAGATAATTGGGTTGTAAAGATCAGTCTTCTTGAATTTTGAGAGTATCTCATAGGATGAGTAATTTTATTTAATGATATATTTTTGATTTATTCATGTATATATATATATATGTATATATCAGTTCAATTGAAGATATATCTTTAATATTGTTCGGTGTTTATTTTGGTTTTTCTTTGGTTGTGTTCTGGTTATCCTCCCACAACGTTGGTGGAATATGGTTTATTAAGATGTATGTGTGTGATGGATTAGTGATTAGGTTTTTTTATTGATGAGAGGACTTTGGTTTGTGTTGGGGTAACCAATTCTTGTGATGAGACTATTTATATTATACACTCGATTGTATTTTGTTTTGATCTTGTTCAGTTCATTGTTATCCAATGTTCTATGTGTGAGGTCCTAAGTTACCCATTTTATGTATCTTTGACCTGAGGTTAGATCCATGTAACCCATTTTTAATTCTGAATGTGGGATATTTATTTATTGTTGTGGATAAATTTGGGTGAGAGTTTCATTGATGGTTTCTTTGAGACTATTCAGTGGGTGATTATATGTTATAGGTTGTTTTTATAATTAATTTTGATCAAATCATATTTTTGATTATAGTGTGTCATTGGTGGAAGGTATCAAATTTTCAAATTAATTATAAAGTAGATATTTCTTGAATTAGTGATCTCCTTATATGAGTGTCTTACCTAAATTATTCCATTTTATAGGAATTCTAAATAGTGGGGAAACCAATAATAAACCTCCATCTATATAAGGTTTTGAGATAAATGGTTTTGGTTTGGTTGTTCATAAAGATATATGGTAATGTTTTACAGTTCTGGTTCTATCTTTTAAGGTTATTCATTCTATAGATTTTTCAGAACTATTATATTGTGGTTTATTGGTTTTTCCCTCATTTTCCTTCAACATTGACGATAGTTTTTCTAGGGGTAAAAATTGGCATAGAGAAGAGATTATAACACGTCGTGTTACTATTGCTATTTATTCTATATTATTTTCAAGTTATTTCTTGTTATATTGAGTTTTTATAGATTTTTACACTTTATTTTTAAATTTTGGTAGTTTTTTGGGTTTTGCATGGTTTTCGAATTCATAGTAGTAACTATGTGGTAACAACAAGATGGTGCTTCAATTATCAAAAATGTGATTTTTTTTATAGTTTACCCAGCCTTGCATGGCATTATAGGAAAATATGGGACCCACATTTTTCTTAGGCTGACTTGTACTATTATCTCATGGTAAAGAGTAAATTTTTGGCCAAATCATGTTAATTCCTAGTACATTTTAGTGTATGCCGCACAGTTAGGGAAACTTTTACCAAGCCATGTAGCTTAACTATGTAGATTTTCCATATTTACTTGAGATAGACTCTTTTTTACTTTCAATTTCATGTTTTCCTTTACCCTCTATCCTCCCAATCAGGTGAATAGACTCTATGAGTTTTAAGTGAGAGATCATACTTCCTATAGCTTTGATTCTTATCCTCCTTCCATGGTTTTGAATAAATTATTCAAGGAAATATCTCCCTTTCCTCCTTCCATATCTTATATTCTCTTCCATATTTTTCCCTTTAATTTCATATCTCCCTAAGAACACCAATCCCCATTTAATGTAAATTTAGGGTTTAGGTTCATCTAAGGTTATGCATTTGGTCACATAGAACTTATGGAGTGTGATTGTTGACTTGATTGGGAGTTCTACAAAGAAGGTGAAACATTATGACTTTATTATTATCAGATTATAGGGTAGGTTATTCTATGTTATTCCATTATTTTGACATTATTTTGTTTCTTGAGCCTTGTAAATTCCTTTTTATGAGATTATAGCTATGTATGATATCTATGACATGTTTTCAAATTCTTTCAATACCCTTTTGGCTTGTTATAAATGGTTTCTTTATATATTTCAAATGCTTCACTAAAAATTATTATTCAAGCTTGTGAAGCCCCATTATTAGAAATATTATGAGGATGTTTTAAGTGTGTATATGGAAAATATTGGGATTTAGCCTTGTATTAGTTTTATAAGATGGTAATGCATATTATAAAGAGTTTTTTGGATAAAAAGGTGTGGTGGAATTCCAAATTATTTTTATAGAAAATAATAAAATGGGTAATAATGTGATTTTATAATTATTTCTAAGTAATGTTTAATGTTTAATTTTATTCAATAAAAATGACCTGTTATCCCATGTCTGATTTCTTGTTGGCCCATTTATCGCATTAAATTAACTTTTTAATGTTGTGATACCATCAAATGTTAGCCCCTTATTTGAGATGCATTTTTTAGGATTTTCCCTTTTTAGGGATTTTTATTAGATATTGTTATATAAGTTTGGGCAATATTAAAGGGGTTATTTTGTTTGAAGTAATTACAGGTGATGAGAGATTCATTGATTTGGTTTATTGGTTAATGTGATTCTTATATCTTATTACTCATTGCTACTCACCTCCATTGATATATTCCATGTAAACCCTGGGTAATAAGTACAATATATGGATGAATGCTCTGCTAGCATAGAATATTCAATTTCTAGTTCCCTAGGTATGATTTTGTTCTATGTGGGGTTATATCCTAGTGAGACCACAAGGGAAAAATATATTTAGTGCATTTAAGTTCACCTAGTGTTAGCCGATTCTATTTGGTGTTCCATTATCCAAGTGCATATATCATTTCATGTTAGATCCCAGTGTGTTACCTGTTATTCATACTTCTTGTTGATGATTCCATTAGGATATTTCCACCCATATGCTGATTGTATCCCCTTACTATTTATTAGTTAAAAACACTATTCACTTGGTTATGTTACTCCATTCTTCATGATATTGTGGTGATAATTTTTATTTTTTATATTTCTATATCTTGGGTAAATCTTTGTAAATTTATTTAATTGTGGGGTTTTATAAAGGGTTTCTAAAAAATTAAATTATTTTGGTTTTGTTTTATAAACTAGGAACTCCTCCATCATTAATGATTCAAAATGATTTATCTTTTATAAATAGTTTCTTCCGCCCCATGTTAAAAAGTGGGTTTGAAATGGTGATTCCTATTGGTTTAAATGAAATAGATTTCAAAATAAATGTAATTGGGTTTTGATAAAAGTGTAAGGATTATATTTTTATTTCAAACTAGTAATAATGAACTATAAATTAAAATAAATTTCGTAGAATACTTGTTGAGATCTTAATGGGCATATTTCTCACACAATAAATTAACACCCCTTGTGTGTATGTTAAACTATTATATTGTCTACATATAATGAACCAATCCTCTTAAACATATTATTACATGATTTTTAACATAAATATCTAATAAACACATCCTAACAATCAAAATTCCGAGATTCTTTAGAATACTAGGTATATAAAACAATGACATGAAACTAAAATAAAAAATCATTATTTTAATCATGAAAATGATCTCTTAAATCACATTTATCTTATATAATTTAATAGGATAACTGAGATAATACATAAAAAAATGGGTGATCTATAAATCCAAAAAATATAATAAGTATCATAAATGAGCATTCCATATGATTAAAATGGAATAACAAGATATCAAAAATTATAGGGTATATGAATGACCATGAGGTGGCATGGAATATATAATATGGAATCATAGAATCATGAAATTATAGGAATGTGGAAACAGTATAAAAAATGGAATCATAATCATAATCCTAGGCTCACTTCCAAAGCATCATAACATGGTGGATTTAGTCCCATAATGGATTTGGTTTACTCTAAATTCCTATAAATATCGTCTCATGAGATAACTAAATTCCTCAATTCATTGGAGAACTATCTGGGTACACCCATCATAACATGTATATGTATATGTGTGCCACAAAAGGAAATCAAACATAATGAATAAACATAATAATTACCCATTGAAAGAAATGGGTTACACAATCATGTATTATAGTCAAATAGAATATAATAATGGTTTCCAAAAAATAAGGGTTTAAATTATTATTGTATTTTCATATATGAAAAGATATTATGCCACGAAAAATGATGTCCAGATGATGTGAATATTTTGAAAAGGAGTCGATAGTTAACTTTGGAAATTCACCTATTAAGAGGGTTATTAGGGAAACGGGTAAAGATTATTTAAAGAGGAGGACAAAAATAATATTCTCTATAAAAACATAAATGAATTCAAAAGGTTTTAAATAATAAAATGATAAATCTTAGAAATCATGGATGGTTTAAAAATATAATATATTAGTACTTTAAATGTGGTATTAAACAATAAAGATCCCTTTAATCGACTTTGCTTAATGAATGAAATTGAGAAATAAACCTTCAAACAAGTATTTCAACAGAAAATAAAGGTAATAATAACTAGGTGTATATGTGAGGGTAACATATATATATATATATAATTTTAAATAAATACATGAGAATAATCTTGTCATAATGTACGTTTTGGTGGGAAAATGGATGACCCAAAATAAAGGAGGGTGGTTCAGAAGTTCCCTTAACTTAGGTCAAGATTCACTATTCACTTTCTCTTAAGGCATTGAATAATCAAATTATATTTATTAAAAACATTATTAAAACCCTTAATCAAATTTATTTTATTTTTTACTAATATTTTATGTTAGTTTAGTGTAATTTAATTGATACAATGCGTCTGTATTCATTATACTATGGTCATTTGTTTCATGGTTTCAAGGTCGAATTATTTTATAAGTAATTATGAGATTTATTATAGAATGGTTCAGTAAATATAGATGTTTAATTTTATAGAGTTAATGTGTCTCAAAATAGTAAAAATTTTCTTAATAATCAATAATATTTATAATAATAATGATTTATAGAGTATGGGTTTTATTGTCATGCAGTTTGTTCATTTATATGGGTTTTCAAAGCATGAGGATCTTACATTATTTTATTGAATTTTTGGTGTATTTAAAAATTATTTAATAAAAAAAAATATTATTATTATTATAATTAGTTTTAACCATAATAATATAATTTAAATCATCCAGGAATATAGTGGTGTAAAATAGAAATTTTCATTCTTGGGGGTGGTGAACCGACCATATTATGAACAAAGTTTTCATTTTATAAAGTATTCAGTGGATGGTATAAAATGGATACTACATAATAATAATAACATATAATTATATGGATTAAATTGATTTTACTATGTAAAGGATTATTTAATCCATATGTAGGAGGTATGAGAAGAAAATAATTGAATGAAACTTGGTAGGGAATGTTACATCTTCCTATTGAATATCCTCCTAGATGCCACTTAATGATCCTTAGGATGGTGTTTTTAAAATAAAAAAACTATTATTAAGTGGGTAAGAGGTTTCTGGGGATAAATTGGTAGATTTTGGGATATCTATGAGGATTAAAATTTATGACAAGAAGGGATAGTATTTATAAGGGGTGAAAAGGGGTGTTTTTAATATAATATTTATTAATTTATTATTTTTTATCAATAATATCAATATTGATGAATATTGTACTATATATAGTAATTTGGTAATGTTACATTGAGATATTTTCTAAACACATCATCCAAAACTCATATATTCATGTATTTAACTTAAAATGTTAAATATTGTATTTTTTTTGTACATCACTCTCCACAAAAAAATCAACCATTTTAGAAAAATAATAAAAATTTACCCTAAGAATTTTCTACATGTGGATTAAAAACATGAAATCCATTTTATGAAAATAATTTTCTACATATGATAAATATTATTTTTATATAAAATCCTTATTTATTTCAAAAATACTAATTTCTATATTTTGATCAACATTCTAACCCTTTGAAAAATTATATATGATCAAATAAAATTACATTGTCATTATAATGAAACATAATATTATTTTATTAACCAATTTTATGAAACTAAACTTTATTTTAACAATTTTTCTTATCATTCTCAAAAGGCCCTGGGGCGAGTCAGACCCACTCCTACCAAACATTTTTAAAAAGAGTAGAGACAGTATAAACATCACAAGGGAGATTTACATAGCCTAGTAAAAAAAGTGTCACATGCGTCTGCATCCACAAAATACAAACGAAATTTCGGGACCAAGAAAGACGACCCTGAACATGATTCCACAATGGCCTTATTTAGAAAAGAATCATAATTCTGATTATCCTCCCTGTAAGCATGTGTCACATCAAGGGTGATACCATTAAGGAGTTGCATACATTTAATCCAAGAATCCAACATCACCCATGGGACATTCCTTGACTGGCTACTAAAAATGTCAATAGCCACCATTGAGTCTGATTCCATCTAAATAAATCACCAACTGTTATGAAACTCATAAGTAATAGCTTTGATCATTTCTGATAACTCAACTTCAATGGATGATCCCTGTCCAATATAATGATAAGAACACCCCTTAATGAATCCCTGATAGGTATGGAATACACCACCACAACCTGAAGTCCTAGGTGCACCAAAGGCCTCCCCATAAACATTGACTTCCAACCAAGATGTAATGGGAGGGATACATCTAATTTATTGAGATATAAGTCCTCCAAAATTGAAATTAAATGGAAGATCTCTATAAGTAAGTCTACAACAATGCATATTGAATTATTCCCTTTGGTTTTCTTTGGATGTCATGTGACAAAATACATAGTGATAATCTCCCATTTCCATGATGGTATGGTTAATATTTACATCATCCCATTGGGATTTATCATTTCTTCTTTCATATGCTAATATAATAGGAACTTTTATATATATTACATGATCTACTTCTTTATATTTTACCACAAAAATTTCCCTAGCTAATCTTGGAACATCTTCATGATCCTTTGTGGATGGACATTTTTGAGCTATGTACATCATTAAACAACTCCATATTTTTTCCATGCGTTGATGGTAAACATATTCATGGCCCAAATCTTATAACTTGTTCTTTATCAATTTTTAATTTAGATGATTTTTAGTTTCTTATATCATTCACCTTCTTATATATTTATAAAACAACACTTTGATCATCCTCTATCTACTCTATAATTGATGGTTGAATATTTAATTGATCTAGGTGGGATGGTGTTCTTTCCTTTATGAATTCAATTTCTATCCATTGAAAACATAATAAGATTGGATCTATCAAAATTATCATCATTGATAAGGTTACATGATCCTATATATTTTTATTATCTTCAACTCTATTCACATTCCTTAGAAGGAAATGGACTGATTAGTCATAAACCATTATTAGCTCTAACCATATTCACTAGGTAATATTAAGCTCCTTATATGTGAATATATGTTTAAGGATCATAGGATCCATATATATTTCATACTTATCCCCATATATATATTTCTACTAATTATGTAATCTGAAAATCAATGCCTCTAAGTATTGATTATTCATTGGATAGTTCTCCATTATAGATATTGGTCTAGGCCACTTCTCAATCACCATTATCTTTAAAGGATCCATAGATATCCCTATACTAGTGATAACATACACTATTAATGATATTTTATCCATCCAAAACTCAGATTTTCTATGATTTTCATAGAGAGTCTACCATCTCTATATATTTAGCCTAGCACTCAAATTATCCGCATATTAAATCTTTATTTTTGAGTATATCAGAATATCTTCTATAAACAATACTAAAAATTTGTTAAGGTAATCACTAAATAAATTTTTCATCTACTCCATTAATATTATTGGATCATAATTGAGTAATATGGTCATCACGATGAATTAATATTTCCATTACATTATTCTAAAGGAAGTCATTGAAATATATTCTCGATTCACCTTTAATTAGTGATATCCTGTTTAAAGGTCCAAATTAGAGGAATACTAAGCCTCGTGTAGTTGATTCTTGATTTCCTCAGAGTCAAATCTGTATTCCTTTTGGATCCAACTCTGATGGGGGAATTTTGTTGACGCTCCTTTTGTCACAAAGTCTAAAGATTTGAAAAGTGGAATATCTTAGCTCAAAGTGATTCAACCTTTGGAAAAATATCAAAAACTGACAAAGAAAGGAATAAGAAGAACATTGCAAAAGGGTCGCGCAAGTTCTACCATGGTTGCGCAAGTGTACTTGCGCACCGAAGTTGGTCACGCAAGTCAATTGCACGCCCTCTTTGAAAACCACTCAGGGTCTTCTCTAGCCTATAAATACCCCCAGTGGGCCCCACATTCGAGAGGTATTTTTTCCAGAATTTAGATACATAGCTCTGAATGCCCAAGTCTCTTCTTCAAGTCTTCTGAACACTTCTAAGGTAATTATTTACCAAGAATGGAAGGTCTAAACAAGAGGAATAAGGTTTAAGTGTTATAATTCACTAAAACTTGCGCGCCTACGTGTTTTTCCCTTAAGGGAAATGAATACACTTGCGTGCCTCCTTACCTATTCATTAAAACTTGTGTGCCACTCTTTTGGAAATACCTCCAGATGATTATAAAGGCTTTGCTCAAGGATCACCCAAGTATTACCCTACTGCTTAATAATCGTGCAAGTAACCATGTGCCACGCAGGTATACCTGCATGACCAGGACTTGCGCGCCCATGTAGTACTTCCGCGCCTGCCAGGACTTGCGCGCCCCTATCTTTTTGGGTGCCATTCTTACCCATTTCACCCCTCTTATGCCATTCCACCTCTCCTATTCTAGATTCAGTCTTCAAGACACTCTTCAAAGCCATTTATGGAATGTTTTCTTGATAGACTTCCTTATCTGAAAGGAATTCCATGGAACATATCTCAAAACCTAGTGATTTACATATCTTTATGTCACTAAATATTGAGATGTCATTCATTCAACCTCATCGTTTAAGATGAGAGAAACCCTTAACCAGGGCCTCCTTTTCAAGAATAATCCCCAATCATAATTCCCATTAATTTTGGACATCCTTTTTAGGAGTAAGCCCCAAATCCTAATTAATTTGGGAATCCTTTTCAGGAGTAAGCCCCAAGTCCCCTAATCTGGGCATCCTCCTTAAGAGTAATTCCCAGTATTAAAATTCCCAAATATGGGCATCCTTTTTAGGAGTAAGCCCCAACCATTATTCTCTTAACTTGGGCCTCCTTTTCAAGAGTAAACCCCAAGTCCCTTAATTCTAAAATTACCTTAACCTAGGACTCCTCATTAAGAGTTATGCCCCAGTTTTCAAATCCCTTTTAACCTAGGCCTCCTTTTCAAGAGTAAGACCCAGTCTTAATTTCTCTTAACCAGTCATAATTCCTTTTTGATCTGGTCTTCCTTCTCAGGAGTAAAACCCAATCATAAGTCCCCTATTAACTTGATAATATTCCTTAGGATTAAGCCCCAAGATTAGAGTATCCAAATCTCCATGAATCACATATACCTTTAGGGACCCTGCTCATGGATTTCTTCCCTGAAGTAAATCTTAATCCTCATCTATTTGGGCAGTCATACATACATAATATCCACATCATTACGTGGAAAAACTTTCTAGTTTCACAAATACCTCTTGTTTCTCACACCGAGCATGACTCACGTGAGCTTAGAGTGTAAGAGTAATCATGAAATCTTTCTTTGAGCCATAAATAATTCATAAACATCATACTCCCTTACTCGAACTACATGGGTTCTGATTCCTTTTCCAAAAAAAAGGATATGTAGGTAGCCCATCTACGGGTACAATCCCAACACTGAAATAATCAATGTCCTTTTGAATGACAATAAACCTCAAGTGCCCCACTGAGTGGCTTTAAACCTAGTATGGTAATCATAATGACCAAGAGACTTTTATATATTTAAGGATATCGTTGAATAAGAATCTCTAACAAATATAGATGATTCTTTATCGATGAATAACCTCAAATACATATAAAAGATTCTCTAAATTTCCTACATATCAATCATTGATTGTAAAATCTAAAGGAAAGATCATTTTATACTTGGAAATGTAATAACGATTCACGAACATAACTCAAATCTATAAAGAGAGTCCTGGAGTAGACAATAATTCCCCTCAAAAAGGTGTGATGAATCCGACCTCCCATCCTCTAGACCAATGCAAATTACTAAGCCTCATCCGTCCACAACTAATGAGAACCTACCTTTGTAAAGTAGGTCCAAATGGATATGGAATCATTGGATGTTTCCGGTTCTACGAATAAACCTATTATAAACCGCTTGGAATGTTTGAATCTTAAATAAATGTGATCATCCCCAATTCAAGAGGGAAAAAAATGTTAAACCCGACAAGAATCCTTAACAAAGTTAAAATGATGTTTTACTTATTTGTAAGGCCCCTATTTTAAACTCAATGAGAGGGCCAACAAAGAAATCATTGACATATGTGCTCATCCAAAATATTTAGTTTCTGAATTTATCTTCATTACGTATGTTATATAAAACAGGAACTCTTTTTCATGATCATATGCATTGTGAAATGGCTTCTCTTAAGTTCACACCTATGAATACGTCTGCTATGAAAACCTCTACTACGAATGCCATTGCTGCTACTCCTGTTGGATCGTCATCCACTCTGAGGACGACATCACTTACTTAGCGTCTTCAACGCTGGGTATCAACCGCGTTGTTTAAGGAGTACCATCAAAATGGTAGCATTCCAACTCTGGAGGCTGCCCGAAAATCCCTCCAAGTGAACAACTCACACCGGTCATCCGGACAATGACGACCAATGATTAAGAAGAAGGTGGTACCAACCACCATTTTCAACAGTTTCGGGTCGTTATCCCCAGAACGCAATCACCACTCACTCCCAGATTCTGGGGAGGTGAATGAGCAGGCCCCTCAGGGCCTTAATTCAAGGAGACAAGAATTATTCCCAAGGGATCCTATCAACAATCGCTGCCAGACTCATGCGGCAGTGCTCCCTCAACATGATGAGGGTATCTACTTTAGGAGTTCGTCTTAGGTTCCTCAAACCCAAGCAGGCAAGACGAATCACCAGAGGTGAAATACAGTTAACAGTGAGCATGTTCTCATATATTCCATCTCTGGATAAGTCCACCAACCTAACTTGGTGGCAAGAAACAAGCGGGAACATACACCCGTCCGTTTTAATTCTGTTGTCCAGCAGACTCGTCTGGTAGCATCATGCCAATCCCGCCAGGCAATTCCGGAGAAGTACTATAGGCAGGAACATACACCTGTTTATACGTCATCAGCTAGTCAGTAGGCTCGTCTGACTACATATGATGGAGCTCGTCAACCATGTTCGTCAAAGTACAATCAGTAGGCACATACACCTACTAGTATTGATCAAGCCTACCAACAGTCTCGCTTGGTAGCACTCGGAGAAGTCAGTCGGAAAGCTCCGGCGAAAAATTGGAGACAGACTCAACTCTCTACCCCCACACTTGAGTACTATCAGGATTCACTGACAGGAAAAGGAGGACAGTAACAGGAACACACACCTCCTCCAAGCACGGAATGGATGTATATCCCTGTTCCGAAGCTGAAGTCACCAAGCACATCCTGTAAATGGTGGAAGAGCATAAGAAAATCCTTACTCATATCCTGGATTCCTGTCAGGATATTATAATAGCTTCAGCAGCATCTTAGATAAAGACACATAAATATATCCCTACCAGTGGAGTGACACATCAATAGTTCACTCCGGAACAGACGCACACATCTGTTCTAATCCAAGAGGGTTTTGGGGCATACTCCCCCATATCATACGGACAACCAGGTCAAGAACATACACCTGATTTGAGTGGAGATCGTCAGCCTAACCTAGACATCTTTCCTGATCAGGAACATACACATGCTTATAGTATCCACTTTCGTCAACAAGTGGTTTCCATGGTGAGTAAGAAGGCGTCTAAGAAGAAGACCCGCCCATCACAGTCAAAAGATCAAGAGCCAATCTGTAACAAGACCTTGCTCGATGCTGGAGTTCTTGAAGCCCTCAGACAGTTATCTGTTGGAATCCAAGATTCTACTCCCTCATTTCCCAATAGTGGGAACATTACTTCCAAAGGTCTTCAACAAACACTTCTTCATTAAGTCTTGCTTCATGACAGTTCGGTCGATCTCGAAGTTTTATCTTCAGATGAGAGCCACAGGAACCCTCTGTGTGGTCAGAAGACCAAGAAGCAAGAGATCTCATCTTTTTCTGTAACCCACCATGGTGGTCCTCCCCATGATGATGAATTTCGTTGCGAAATTCCTCTCCGAATTAGTGATGAACATTGCTCGAAAAATGATCCAGTAAACAATGTAGTGCCGAGAAATCCCTCTTATATTGAGGCACTTGAAAATGCAAAACCAGTCATGTCTGATGCATCATCGCTAGTAGGTGAAATACTTTCTCAATCAGAAGAAAGCCCAAGGTGTAGGTCATTCTCCTAACCACCCCCAAGTCATGCATCTTCTAGTTTAATCAGTGATCTCTCTACCAATCTTGTTGAATCTGATGAAGCAACAAGGAAGCACCAGCTCTGGTCAAATCAGGTTGAAGAATCTTCATTGAATGATAAAGAGGAAATGATGAACATGAGAAAACAACTGGCGAATGGTGAAGTGCCAGTCATGTTTTGGCCTCTGGCTAACTCTCAGTATGACTTTCCAGAGATGTTAACGGAAGATGGAATTCTTGGCATTCATCTCAAAATATGGGAAACTCTTTTTTAGTTGAAAAAGAAAGTATTATCTTATGATGAATATAAAAATCATGTTAAGATAATAGAAGGGTTACAATGTCAGATTGATTTGGCATCTCTATCAGTCTCTCGATATCCGAAGTATGAAAAGCAGTAGAGAGCCCTTCAATGTTCATGCCTTGGTGCACTAAGAAGATTGCACCTGTTAATTTCCAATTCCCCATCTGGTATTCATGTCAGAGTATGGGGTGTTCATGGAGCACTACATTTCACCATTCTCTCTAGTCAGCAAAGCCCACCGAAAATGTTCTCATGCAATGTTATTGCCCGTGGTCGGCCACAGTCAATAGGTTTTGTTTGTAATCAAAAGCTTTCCCAAGAACAGGCCTCAACTAGTTCTTCTCAAAATAAAGAATACAGAGAACAAGTTGTTGAATTACTCCTGCATCAAGCAAACGAGAATATTGAATAGGCCTCTCGTATGAAGCAAGCACATCATCAAGTGACAGAATTGTCAGAGATCATCCAATAGTATTTCGAACTGGGTGATAAAAGTGGATGTCGATTGATGCATCCAGCTAACTTCCGGACTAAGGTCCGCAAGATCAAGAGATCTTTTAAGAAAGTCTCAGACATAGCATGTTAAGAGCCACATAGCTTGCCAGACTAGGGACCCTTTTAACCCAACCCTCAGAATCAACAAATAGGATTTGAGGAGTTGAGCAAAGACAGCAGGAACAGCCTCAATCCACTGGACTGGGGACTTTTTCAAATCATCAATCCCCTCCTCATCGAAAGTCGATCTTCTTTAGATTGGGTAAGAATCCAGAAGAGGAACAAAGAGCCAAATTATTAGGAGATTCCTTCCAAATTACGATTCACCAAGAAGTTCTTGAGGGATCAAATCAACAAAAGGCAATGTCTTGTCAGGGGCATGACAGAAGACAGTATCACAGAAATGCTGATAGAAGGGATGCAATGCATTTTTGCATCAATTAATGTCATAAATGTCGTTGTTGCTGATCCACCAGATGAAGCTCACTCAGGGGACTTAGATGAAGAGGTTCCTACTCAAGAAGTTGTACACCCAGAAAAAAATGAAGAAGATGTGCGTACACGAAATCAAAGGATCATTCAAAACCTAGGTAATCCTTCAAGTAATCCACTTCCCCCTCTCTGAAAGGGAGCCAACAAGGGGAAAGGAAAGAATCAGGTTACATACCCTTCCTCTGGATAAGGAAAATCTCTCTCACTTGAGAAAATTTTTGCGCAACAGGAGGAAGAAATTAAATAATTTAGGAGGATGAATACAGAACTACCTCAGAGTAGTCTTCCTCCTAAGTGTGCTGGAGTCAGTCAACCAAGGGAATTTTTTGTAGCTACTGAGATGGATCAAGAATATCCTCCTCTATCAGTACACCCTCATATTTCTAATCCTATGTGTCAAGTACAACAACAATTGGCGGTGCTACCATCAGTTGCATCACTAGCCACCACATTTGTACCAGCTCTAGTCATTGCACCTTCCCAAGTCCAAGTTAAACCAGATGTTTCTCAAAAGCTAATAACAACCATTGAGTCATTAATAGCTCGGTTAGGGACTAAGGAAGGGAAGCATGTGTAGGTTAAACCAGAAAAGAGAGCATAACCTGAATGGGTAGATTCAATCTCTCCCCCTATTATGTTTTGGGAACCCTGTATTCCCTATTTTCAATGGATCAGGTGATCCTGAATAGCATTTGACGCATTACGTGTCTTATTGTGATCCTATGATGGGACTCTGGAACAACAAGAAGCAGTGAAACTCAAATTCTTCGTGAAACCCTTGCAAAGACCAGCTTTTTATGGTATACAAGCTTGCAATCCCAGTCAATTACCGGGTGGGAGGATCTTCGCCAAAAATTCCTTCTCCAATTCAGTTCAACATTTCCAAAGACAATAGTTTTTGATCTTACAAACTGTAAGCAAAGGGAGAATGAAAGGGTCTCAGATTTCATTGCTCACTGGAAGGGATTAACATATTCCCTAAGCTTAGCACTCCCTCAAGAAGAACTATTGCCATTCTGTGTGGAAAATCTGTGTGACGAATTACGCATGTCGTTGATCCCTGTGAAATACACAAGAGGGTTTCTAGACCTTACTTCAATTTCTCAACATATTGAAGATTCTATTATATAGACTAAGGCTAAATCTCGTGTAATTCCATTAGCTCCATGAAGGAGAATGGGTAAAGCCGAAACTGCTACAGTTATGCTTAAACAGGCACCTATACCTGCTTCTACTTCAAACCCTTCATTTTATCGAAGGGCTCCACCTATTGAGCACCAACAACAGAGGTCGTTTTGTTAATATAATCAAATAGATCAAGGACGAAAACAATTTGAGGATTTGAAAAGAAAATTTTACTCTTTCCGAAATGAACAAGTTCCTGGTTATTTCATTTCAGCTCTGGAAAATAATTTGTTTCAATTTCCAATTCCCAAGAGGTCAAACAAGGAAGGAGATGATGACCGTCCCAACTATTTCCCATTTTATCAAATGTTGGGGCATCCCATTCAAGAGTGTTTTGTCATCAAAGACCTCCTGCAAAAGATGGTCAACTCGGGACAAGTCAAACTGAAAGGTTCTTCAGCTCAGGTAGCATGTGTTACTGCCACAGTTCCAGAGGAGGAAGGAAAATGGAAAGATGTTAAGAACAAAAATGCACAAAAATATGATGATTGGATGGTCAGAAAGATGATCAACCAAACACATGATATTTTGAGAACACAATTGAAGAAACCAATTGTGCCTTCTTCCATAAAGTCCATAGAAAAACCCTCTACATTAGAGGGAAAATCCTCAAAGAAACGGCATAATTCCAAGAAAGAGGAACAATCAGAAGAAGATGAGTTTGTGTCAAAGCCTAAGATGTTTTTGACTCTGGTATATTTAATGCCATCTACTTCAAAGAAACGGGAACCACCTCACTAAACGGTATAGCCTAAATTGGCTAGTATAGAAGATTCTTCATCAGATGAAGAGTAAATCTTTGGTTCTATTAATTTGATTCACTTAACAGATCCTTATGCCAATCGCAGTTTCGATTTCGATGAGCCTGAATTACCTATATCAAATAGAGGAATCAGAGGAAGTTCCAGAGGCTCAAGATTCATGGGAAGATCTGGATCTTTTAGAAGCCACTATTCCAATCCTACCCTTTCTAGAACTGTGTATGCAGCAGAAACTCATGGTAGAGCCCTTCTGCAATCTCAACAAGAACAAGCAAGTTCTTTCACCAATAGTAAATTCAGTCATAACATAGTTATTTTGTAGGACCGGTTGGGGGTTCCACCTTCATCCTCTCAACAAGTAAATGGATCTAATCAGTCTAATCTTCCAAAAACAGGAATATTTCCAACTCCTATCCTGATAAAAGATTCATCAACTTCCAAGGCACCTGCTAAAACACATGTTCCGGTTGTGAAACACAGACCTCTAGATCAAAAGTATGATGTATTGAAACACCTGTCCCAAGTACCGGCCAAGTTATCAATTCTGGATGCTTTGAATCTACCAAAGGATCTTCGGGAGGCACTCATCGAGGATTTGTCAAGTCCTCAGGAGTTTGAAACTGAAATTGCTACAGGTGAAGTCTATCACATAGAGAATAATCCTGTGGAATTCCATGAAATGATATCTTTCACAGATGAAGATGATGATGATGTCGTACATGGGCATATTAGACCTTTGTATTTATCTAGCAAGGTCAATGGCGTAGACTTCTTAAGAGCTTTCATTGATAATGGTTCAGGAGTCAACCTCTTGCCTATTCATACACTTCGTCGATTGGGACTCATGAAATCTGATTTATCTCCTTCAAATATGATGTTACAAGGATATGATAAAAATTAACAAGAACCACTGTGCGAGATTACCCTCAGAACATAGTTTGGAGATCTTGTAACCAATTCAGATTTCATGGTTCTTGATCAAGACTCAGCCTTCAACATCTTTCTTGGAAGACCATGGCTACATAAACATGCGGCTATCCCTTCATCATACCATCAATGTCTCAAATATTGTTTCGATGGTCAAGTTGGGACATTGTATGGTGATAAGGCCCCATTCAAGACATGTGAATCTCAATACATTGAGGCGGAATTCTATCACATGAAGGGAAGGTAGAAATCCACAGCAAAGGAGATTACTAAATTTAATGCTCCGTATGGTTTGGAGAAGAATCCAGTAAATCCATTTGCGCATGTGAGTATAGATTATGTGTTTCCTATCAGTCAAATTGATAGGATAGACCCAAAACAAAATAATCTTATGGAAATATCCATAATGTCAATTACAACAATCGAGTCAGACCACATGGGAGAAATTGGTGATCCACCAGGCAATAATGAAATCTCAAATGGAGATGTATTCATTTAATCTGCTGAAATCCAGAAAGTCTATACTTCGCTAACTAGGCCAGAAGAAGTGATAGAAATGTCAGAGGTGAAAAATGATGTCGATTCTCAATCCATCATCTCCTCTTTATTAACCAGGGAATACCCTTCATCATCAATCAGGTCGGAAATGGAAGCCTCTTCTTCAAGATGTTCAAATTTTAACATCTCTCTTAATCATGAAAATTCTACTTCATCATCTACTATGCAAGTAGAAGCAGAAGAAGTAACACATGTTGAAGAAGAAGAGGAAGATCTCAGAGATGCTCCTCCAGCATTTGAAGAGGGAATCTCAACCACTTTGGATGAACTCTGAGAAATCGATCTGGGTACAAAAGAAGATACAAGCCCCACTTTAATCAGTACGGCCATGACTCTTGAAGAACAAGAGGTATATATTTCCTTTTTAAAGCAAAATTGAGACATATTTTCATGGAACTATATAGAGATGCTTGTGCTTGATCCTGATGTTTCCACTCATCATTTGGGTTTGCCCGAAGAATATTGAGGATTCAAACAAGCTGCTAGAAGAACACAACCAACCTATGCTTCCAAAATTGAGGCTGAAGTGAATAAGCTTATCAAATATAACTTCTTCAAAGAAGTTCAATATCCCAAATGGACGGATAATATTGTCATAGTGAAAAAGAAAAATGGGAAAATTAGAGTTTGCATTGATTTCAGAGATCTTAATCGGCATTGTCCTAAGGATGATTTTTCAGTTCCGACTACAGAACTTTTAATCGACGCAACAGCTGGCTATGAAGCAATTTCCTTCATGGATGGATATTCCAAATATAATCAAATCTGAATAGCTCTAGAAGATGAGGAATCTATAGCTTTCAGAGCCCCTAAGGGTGTATTTTTCTATCGGGTAATGCCCTTTGGCCTAAGGAATGCAGGCGCAACATATCAGCGTTCCATGCATTGTATCTTCAAACCCATTTTAGGGAAGTTTGTCAAATGTTATGTGGATGATTTGGTGGTTAAATCCAAACAACGTTCTAATCACTTGGATGATTTGGAAGTCATATTCCACAAACTTTGGCAACATAATTTGAAGATGAACCCCTTAAAATGTGCTTTTGGGGTAACCTCGGGGAAATTTCTCAGCTTTGTTGTACGCCATTATGGTATCGATGTAGATCCTGAGAAGGCCAAGTTAATCCTTGGTATGTCACCTCCTCTAAATTTGAAAGAATTGAGAGGACTTCAAGGAAACTTATCCTATATTCGGCGTTTCTTCGCCAATTTGGCAGGCAAAAGTTTACCCTTCACCAAATTGATGAAGAAGGGAGTCCCTTACTAGTGGACTGAGAAATGTCAATAACCATCCGATATTCTCAGGAAATACCTCTTTAGTCCACTGGTAATTATGCCACCTATTGAAGGAAGACCACTTATCCTCTATGTGACAGCTCTAGAGCAATCATTGGGTGCCTTTCTTGCTCAGAAGAGTGATGTTGGGAATGAAAACAGCCTCTACTATCTTAGTAAGACTATGCTTGAAGCAGAAACCCGGTATTCAAACATTGAGAAGTGCTTCTTGGTATTAATCTTTGTAGTTCATAAGTTGAGACACTACCTACAACATCACGAGGTCCAATTGATATCTCGCAATAACCTGCTCAAATTCATCCTTAGTCGTCCAATGCTTACAGGATGTCTAGCAAGGTGGGACGTTATTTTGCAGCAATTTGATATTCAATATGTGTCTCAAAAGGCAATAAAGGGCCAAGGTCTGGATGATTTTTTGGCTGAACACCATTCAGTGGAAGACACATCTTTAGATATTGAACTCCCTAATGAGGAAGTCTTCTCTGTTCAAGAAAGTCCTCAGGCATGGGAAATGTACTTTGATGGTTCTTCCAGAAGTCCAACAGGGAGGAAAATGGAAAATCCTAAATTCAACAAAGTTGGCATAGGAATTGTACTAATTTCTCCAGAAAAGGTAGTGTTACATTATTCCTTCTTATTGTGGGAAGGTGGTACCAATAATGAAGCATAATACCAAGCTCTCATCGCAGGCTTGGAGTTGTCACTTCAAGCACAAGTGAATCATTTAAGGGTGAAAGGTGATTCAGACCTGGTAATCAAACAAGTCAATGGGGATTATGCCATCAAAAAAAAAAAATTAATCCCTTTGTATGATTATATTAGAGAATTAATGGTGGAATTCCCTTCGGAACCGACATTTTCTTATGTCCCAAGATCACAAAATTCCCAAGATGATGCATTGGCTAATATAGCCACAGCTCTGGCAGATCCAGATCGGGACGAGGCAACCATCAATATTTCCCACCGTCGTGCAATTTCACCTTATGTTCGAATCAGAACAGAGGAGATAAATGAAATTAGTCCCATTCCTGAACCATATGGTCATACTATAGGATGGATGACACCTATCAGGGAATACCTTCAAAATGGAACACTTCCACCTGATAGAGCCGGGAAAGAAAAAATCCGGCGACGTGAGGTCAATTTTACTCTTTATAATAGCCCAGATCACCTAGTGAAAGGTCTCGACAAGCATGGTTTTGATGGAGTTCTCTTTAAATGCATTGATGGTGAAGAGAAAATAGATGTAATGAAAGAAGTGCATGCAGGAGTCTGTGGTGCCCACCAGTCTGGACATAGACTATCTGATTAGATTTGAAGGCTTGGGTACTTTTGGACATCAATGATACAAGACTGTGTTGATTTCACAAAGAAGTTTCATTCATGACAAGTACATTCCAACTTCATTCATCAACCTCCAGAGTTGCTTCATACAGCTAAATACTCGTGGCCATTTTCCTCATGGTGAATGTATGTGGTGGGACCTTACCCTTCAGCTACGGCCAAGCAGTTTAAGTATATTCTTACTGCTACTAATTTCTTTTCCAAATGGCCAGAGGTAGTAACTCTCAAGGAAGTCAGTTCTATATGAATTTTTAGCTTTATCAAGTCTAACATTATTACCAGATTTGGTGTCCCTCATACCATATTGACAGACAATGGCACCAACTTCTGTTCGTCCAAGGTGAAGAAGTTGTATCAAGAATACAACATCAAATCCAACCATTCATCTTGGTATCATGCAGTGGCCAATGGCCAGATAGAAGCCTTCAATAAGACTCTATCAAATATACTGAAAAAGATGGTGGATAAAGATAAAAAGTCATGACCTGATAAACTCTTTCTTGCTTTATGGGCTTATCGAACTACCACCTGCACTACAACACGGTCAACTCCATATTCATTGGTATATGGAACAGAAGTAGTCTTTCCAATTAAATTTCAACTACCCTCGCTCAGAGTAGCCATTTTTGATCAGTCATCTATAGATGATCAATCTCAAAAGCAATTGAATGAATTGGAACGGTTAGATGAGAAAATATTGTGCACTTTTCACCACATGGAATTCTATCAGAATCGAATAGCACGAGCTTTCAACAAAAAAGTTCGTCTTTGTTCATTAGTTCAGGGAGAATTGGTATTAGTTCTCAAAACTCCAATGATACCAGGAAATAAACCTCCCAAGATTGAGCCAAAATGGGAAGGACCTTATTCAATATATAGGGTCTACTCCAATGGAGCTTATTCATTAATCTCGATGGATGGAGAACTCACCACTACTCCAACCAATGCCAGATTTCTGAAGAAGTATTTTGTATGAACACAAAATATATTCACCATCATTCAACATGACATTAAACTGTGTCCCCTTCATCGTCCTTGCTCTATGACGTTAAACTATATAGCAACGGTCCATGCATACGACCTTAAACTATTTACATTTCTTTCATCCAACATGACGTTAAACTGTAACGTCCTAGCTACATGACGCTAAACTATATAGAATTCCCTTACATCCATCAAGACATTAAACTACATAACCAGTGGTCCATGAATACGACCTTAAATTATTGGCACTTACGTCCAAGATGATGCTAAACTGTATCATCCCTTTTTCATCCAACATGACGTTAAACTGTGAAAAAGTACCTAATACGTCCAACATGACGTTAAATGGTGTACTCTTTTGTCCTCACTGCATGACATTAAACTGCACAGTCCCCCTTTCGTCCAACATCACGTTAAAATATATTGTACCCATCGTCCTAGCTACATGACGCTGAACTGTACAAAAGTCCTTTAATATGTCCTACATGACACTAAACTGTACTTTGTCCCTGCTACATGACATTAAACTATGCAGCACCAATAGTCCTAACTACAAGACTTTAAACTGCATAGTCCCTTCATATGTCCTACATGACATTAAACTGTGCATCGTTAAGGTTGTTGTTACCTCTTGTTTCTCACACCGAGTATGACTCACGTGATCTTAGAGAAAATTTCAACCATAACACCCTCTTTGGGCTGCTAACCACGTGTAAGTCCCAACATCATTTTTTAGGAAGTTGTCCCCAAGAACAACTTGATCATTAATTCATTCTTTAATTGAACTACATGGACTTTGATCCTTTCCTTCTAGGATGGATACGTAGTCAACCTCATGAGGTTCAATCCCAAAACCAATCTATTCACATCGGTTCACCTCCATCTCGTACGATGTTGATACGTGAAATCGCCCCCAGAATCAATATCTTTACATTGGTTCAACTTCGTCCTTGCTATACGACGTTAAACTATACAACATTTTCATCCTGTATGACAACAGACTACAATATTATTTGATGCCCTCACCTGAGAGGGAATCATTATTGACATTGTTTTTTCAATCATGTTTCATTCCAAAGACTACGTGCATACATGGCCATTCCCAAACCTTTTATCTTGGGTTAAATCATCATTGCACTAAAGTCACTTTTCACCCTTCACATGTACGAACCAAATTTGTACAGAGGGTATTTCTAGAACTACATGGGCTTGATTCCCATCCTTATGGGATACGTAATAATGTTCGAGTGTCCCTCGAATCCAGCCCCAAGTCTTTTGGGCTTAACCCCAAAATTCCACTTTCAGTCCCTTGGCTGAAAAGTCCCCATGAAAACACACACTGTGTATTTCTTATAATGGTCCAAGATCTATGACCCTAAACTAAGATCTCCAATCCTTTTGTCCCACATGACGTTAAACTGTAGTTCAAGAACTATGTATGGATTGATTGCTATCCTTATGGGATACGTAGTGAAGTACAACATTTCAATTCAGGACCCATCCACAACATGATTATAGTTAGTATTGATCTGTGTATCTCTGCATACATTGGAAAATACCCATCTTTATGTGTCATAATCCTAACCTTAAATATTTTCAGATCTTCATAACCCGTTTCTTAACTTCTAATCACAAAAGGCTTGAAATTCTGAGAGTTCTTTTTCCTGACCATGCAGCACGTGCCCTTAGACGGCCTTGCATAAACAGTCTACATAACTGATGTGTCAACCAAGAGATGCTATAATTTGACTATGCAGCCAATTCCCTTAGGCGGCCCTACATAATTCAACCCCCTAACGGGTTTTTCAAATAGTGGTAACTTCATTTTTGGGAAGAAAATATCTTTTGTCCTTGGTTATCTTAATGACAATATGTAGGGATCCGTAAAAAATGGCTATCTATAACATATCTACCCCATTCTCTTTTTCATGATCTGAAATTGTCCAAGTCTATGGTTTATATTCTCTTTCCCTACGTTTGGGTCAGACCTTCGTAGGAGTGATATTCATTCAGTTCTTCGATAATCTTGTTTGGAAATATCTTCTCCGTATTCAACTACCTCTTTCCATACAGAAAACTCTATACTTTGGAAAATTTGAATCTTTATAAACTTTCACTGGATTTTTAGCACTAGGAATGTAAATTTCTGAGAGTTCTTTTTCCTGACTATGCAGCATGTTCCCTTAGGCGGCCTTGCATAAGTAGTCTACATAACGGATCTATCATCCAAAAGATGCTATTTGTTTGACTATGCATCCAATGCCCTTAGGTGGCCCTGCATAATTCAACCCCCTAACAGGTTTGTTAAATAATGGTAACTTCATTATTGGAAACTACTTCTTCTAATTCCTTTTAGCTCTTTTTTATATCATTCCTCATATTCAAATGTTCTTAAGTCATAGTTTACATTTTTTCCCTCATACTTGATTATGGTAATATGTTTTCAGATAAATTGTCATATAATTGAGTCAATTTTAATCCATTTCGGTCAAAGCTATTTCGACCTTAAACATTATCCTCTTTATGTCCGACGTGCATGACATTAAACTTCCCACAAAAGACAAATGAACTCTGAATAAAAGTCATGTTCCAGATCACTAAACATACATTTTTTATGATTTATATAATATTGAGCAATTAAAAGATTCAAAGTTTTTAGGGTTATTTACATTAATCCTATTAAAAATCAAACTATGCTTACTAGTCCCATTGGCTTAGGTAAAATTTAAAGCAGGTAGAGAAAGGATACAAGCATAAATGATTGAAGATAAAAGTTCTCTCCATTGATGCACAAGAATTAGAGGGACATCCACAGATTGGAGCCTCTTCTATTTCTCAGAAAATTACAAAAGACTGTCAACATAAGTCTTCACTTGATGTACAGCATCCCGAGCTTCATCAGCAGCTACTTGAAGCTCATGCACTCGACCAGCTTTACTCTTCTCAGCTTGATGGAGTGCCTTCTTGGAATCTGCAATGGTTTTCATACCATTCGTTTGAGCTCCCTCCAATGAATTATTAAGTTGGTCAAGTTCCCCAGTAACAACATCCAACTGTTGTTCAAGGTGCGTCTACTAGACAGCTTTATCTTTGATCTTATACTTTAGTTCTTTCATCTTGGAAGCATATTCAGCCTCAGCTTGGGATACCGCAGCCTCAAATTCGCCGATATTGACTGATAGTTTCACCTTGGTCAGATCTTTGCAAAACTTTTTCTCTTACTCCCTCATGAAAATGACCTATTTCACTACGGCATGGATCTTTTCATATCCAAAACCACCAAGTCCTAGCATGACGAACAGGGACGAAAATCGAGGGATCTTTGATAATAGCTCTTCTAAAGGCACCTCAGATATGATTTTCCATATGTTGTTCCATGCCTTGCATCGTGAAAAGCTGAGTGCCTTAAGTACCTCTGGTTCTGATTCAACATCATCATCACAGGGGGGCATGTAATCTGGGATTAATGAACTTAAGGAAGTGCCATGTTCTGCTCCTTCCCCCATAACCATGGTTGCTTCACCTTCTAATACTGTTTAGGTGGGAGTTGAGACTTCACCTCCAGTTCTAGCCATTGAAGTTTATAGCCCTGTTTGATCAATTAAAAGTATTGTTAGTTTCATAGAATAATGAAAGTTAGTTGTCTATCATGAAAACTTAGTACAATCATTACCTAACAGTAGATCAACAGCTTAATAAGACTCCTCCCCATATTTCCCAGTTTCAACAGGATCTTCAAGATGGGTCTCATGAGGGTTTATTGGATTTAGTTCCACTTGAGCTAATGTTTCTGCAATGGTAGGGTTGACATCAATGTCTACACCCTCTTCAGGCATTAGAAGTTCAGAGGCTTCTATGGATGGAACTGCATATTATTTTCAATCATGATTAGAAGTGTAAATTATAATAAAATTTACTAGACGAAGGATAACACTCACACCCAAGGTTTTCTAAATCACATGATAACTTATCATGATCATAAAATTCTTCAATAGACATTCCACAATTCATCATTTCATCCAATGATATTTCAGAATCCTGGTTAGTCTCACCAGTGGGAGCATTTGATGTGTCCTCTTGGTGACCCTCATTCTATGGCCCCTGACCTTGGATAGATTATTTAGGAAGGATGGTAGATTCAGTTACCGCGACCACCAATGATTCTGGTGCAGGTTCTTCTCTACTTATAGCAGCAGCAAGAGCAGTACGGGGAATAGATGCTGGCTCTTTTTCAGAAGCAGCCAAGTCAGCCTGAATTTGCGTTTGTTCCACAGTACCCTCCGTGGTCCTCAAAGGAGGATCATTCCTTTCCCTCAGAGGGGAAATTGAAGAATCCCCTACAATACAAAGGAAAATGATCAATCTTTTTCATGGTTTAATATTCATGATTATTCGAAGGACTTTCCACTACTGATAAAGCGTTTAGCGATGATCTTCCTCCTTTGTCACCTTTTTCCTTTTGGCTTTTTAGGAGTATCAGCAGTCTCCCTTATAGGCACATGAATTGGAGAATGGAAGGCCATTTCCAACTCCTCATTCATGGCCTGCTAGCCTAGAGATATCTCTCCCAATTCACAAGGAGACTCAGCAGTAGCCCGATGGCAGTACCACCAGAGCTATACCGAGGCGAAGGAACCTCGGTAGTTTTGGAAAGATGCAAGATGAAGAAAACAATTTCATTGAATAACAAAGCTTCGACTAAAATCAATTTGCAAAGAAAATAAGCAAAGAAAACATACATCTTCAGGAGCCACATACTCATGCCACTCCTCATCAGTGGAACCGTGATCCATCATTTCCTTCACCCGCTTGGTGGTAGGGATAGAATCTTCGGTGGCATATATGTAGGCCTTCAACTCTTTGACATAGGCTCTTACTTCATTAGGGTTATCCTTGAAATGAATATTTACAGGAGCCTGAAGAGTCCCTATTCTAGGAAGACGTAACCCTTTACATAGCTCCAGCCAGATAGTTTCAGTATTGCATTATACATCCCGCCATGCCTGGATGGCCTCTGGTCATAGATATGCAGGTGTAATAGAAGGCTGCGAAGATGGTCCTACGACCATGGATTTTAATTTCTTTCTAGCTCCTGCAACTATATAAAGTGAATGAAAACTTATTACTCTATAAAGTTACTTGCAATTAAAATTGCCTCAATAATGTAACTCACCAGTAGTTGATGTAGTGGCTCTCTTGATTCTGATAGAAGGATTATATATGGTACATGGCCACTTTGACACATGTTGTATCTCCTGAGAATCTGATGAATCAGCCTCGGTTGAAGAACTCGGTGAACCTGTTTCAGGAGTGGAAGAATCACCTGCCACCTGAATTGCTTCTTTCTCAATGGTTCTCTTCTTCTTCCCAACCTGATAAATAGGTTTATTCAATATGTCCTCAAGATATGACGCTATCCAGTTTTCAGCATACAATATCGTCAAATTTCTTACCACTTCAGTATCTGGTAAGTCAAAGAACACCCCAGTCCTTTCCATATCCATTAGCAACCATAGTTGTCGAGCAACCATTGGATGCTGCTCTGATATGACGTGCACTGGAGGAGATACAATAGTCTTCTGTAGACACTTGAATTGGCGTACAAATCGATATGGAGCATAGGCCTCACATATAATTTCCCCATCAATTCTGGTGGCCAACACACCATCTCTGCAGGACAGCATGTAAGACCTCTGTTCCAAGCTAGTTGATCCATCATCAACAAATCTCCCTATCAGAGGATTTCCGTATAGAAAGAAGTGGAATTACTTATGCATACTCAGCCTTGGCCTAATATCATAACCATTGAGGTCCAAAAGACAAACTCCAGAGAAGGCCTGAACAGACGGCCTGAAAGAACTTCCAGGAATCTATATTCCATTTTGAACAGCATATGTCCGGAAGTGAGTGGCGATCCATCCCCATAAAACTTGGAATGGTCCCACTAATCTCAAAGGAGACTCACCCATATAGACATGGAGAAAGATCCTGTGAATCTTTGACAAAACTAGGGTAGCCAACCCCACCATCGTCCTTTCATCCAACTTGGCTGTAATAATGAAGGTCCATGGCCTGACGCCTCCCTTCGAATCTCTGATTGGTAAAAGATAGACACCGAGCCATAAGGCTAAAAATCCTACCAGATGGGTCTTCTATGGAATTTTATGATTCACTTCATACCCCCATTTCTCAAAATCTCCTGCTTCTAAAGATGGCCAGAATGTTCCAGGAGCACCCCTCTTCTCTATTTTGAGACAGGTGGTAGGACGGGTGGGCCTCTTATCCTTGGATTTCTCTTTCTTGGATCCCTTATCCTTTGTATCCTTCTCTTTCATCTCGATAATAAATATATTCATCCACTCCTCTAGATGAATATACCTTCTAGAATGAGTCTTTGAAGTCTTTGAGATTTTGATCTTATGATAAATCTTCAATAACTCTCGAACCAAATCTTGAGTCTTCTCTGAATCATTCATGGTTGCCTTTGGAGGGATGAATTCGTCATACATATCACCCAGGATTGGAACCCCTGAGATCTTGTAGACATCCCACAAACTAATGCCTACTTCTCCATGTGTCAGATGGAAAGAATTAGTTTCCGAGCCCCAGCGGCTAAGCAATTCTGGTGCAAAATTTTCATTCCTACAAACATACGTTTTCCCAGCCTAGACGGCTTCATAAATTGCAGCTCCCTTCAGATCCTCAATAAACTCTTCAAAATTTTGTCGCACCCAATAATCCCACATCCAAGTTGGCTTCAACCCTCCTCCAGAAAGGAATTCTCATTTCTCATTCTAGCCTTTGGATTGATCCATCTGAGAATTTTGAAAGATTGAGGGATAACAATGTGGTTGCAGCTCAGGTTTGTGAGGTTTCAGATCTGGTGAACATGATCTATGATGCATTATATAGGCTTTCCTTACTATTCCAGCATTAGAAAATGTTCCTGTGATTAATACATTTGCTGAAGAAAAGTTGTTATATGACTGAAACAAGGAATGCGGCAGATAAATCTTTGCTTATGGAATATTGACGTCTTGAAAGAGACCATGGCTATACAGAGGTAGATAGATGCTGTGTGGGAAGTTAATATGATGATTCTTCAAGTACTTGGCTAATTCTGGGAGAGTAATTTCACAGGGGGAATAATAATCGTGGCCAACTATGTCCATCATCACATCAATTCTTTTTCTCACCATTTCATCAATCGTTCCGATTCTCTTTGGAGCCATTTGATCTTCAAAAAAAGTTGAATAATTAACTCTTAAAGTATTTTAATTTTTCATAAAATTTGTGAAGGATTTGAGGAAATTGGCTAAGTCATTAAGGCGCACAAGTCCCATAGATGGAGCGCAAGTCTCCTTCGGTCGCACAAGTATTCGGCGCGTAGGTTTCACCGTGCAAGTCTAAATACCTTAACAGCAGCGCGACACAAGAAGCAAGAAGCACGGACAAGCGAGAGCCGGGAGTCAACTTGTGCACCGAGAGAAAAAAAACAAGCAAGATCCGGGTGCTTTGTGCGAAGTGAGGCCCTCTATTTATAGACAAGGTCGTACCCCTGCGCGCCAGACCCTACGCGCCAGACCCTGCACGCCCGAAGCTCATTTTCATGCCATACCCTATGCGCCCCATTTTCCTTTTGATTCTTGATTTCCTCAGAGTCAAATCTGTATTCCTTTTGGATCCAACTCTAATGGGGGAATTTTGTTGACGCTCCTTTCGTCACAAAGTCTAAAGATTTGAAAAGTGGAATATCTTAGCTCAAAGTGATTCAACCTTTGGACAAATATCAAAAATTGACAAAGAAAGGAATAATAAGAACATTGCAAAAGGGTCGCGCAAGTTCTACCATGGTTGCGCAAGTGTACTTGCGCACCGAAGTTGGTCACGCAAGTCAATTGCGCGCCCTCTTTGAAAACCACTCAGGGTCTTCTCCAGCCTATAAATACCCCCAGTAGGCCCCACATTCGAGAGGTATTTTTTCCAGAATTCAGATACATAGCTCTGAACGCCCAAGTCTCTTCTTCAAGTCTTCTGAACACTTCTACGGTAATTATTTACCAAGAATGGAAGGTCTAAACAAGAGGAATAAGGTTTAAGTGTTATAATTCACTAAAACTTGCGCGCCTACGTGTTTTTCCCTTAAGGGAAATGAATACACTTGCGTTCCTCCTTACCTATTCATTAAAACTTGTGTTCCACTCTTTTGGAAATACCTCCGGATGATTATAAAGGCTTTGCTCAAGGATCGCCCAAGTATTAACCTACTGCTTAATAATCGCACAAGTAACCATGTGCCACGCAGGTATACCTGCATGACCAGGACTTGCACGCCCATGCAGTACTTCCGCGCCTGCCAGGACTTGCGCGCCCTTATCTTTTTGGGTACCATTCTTACCCATTTCACCCCTCTTATGCCATTCCACCTCTCCTATTCTAGATTCAGTCTTCAAGACACTCTTCAAAGCCATTTATGGAATTTTTTCTTGATAGAATTCCTTATCTGAAAGGAATTCCATGGAACATCTCTCAAAACCTAGTGATTTACATATCTTTATGTCACTAAAGATTGAGATGTCATTCATTCAACCTCATCCTTTAAGATGAGAGAAACCCCTAACTCGGGCCTCCTTTTCAGGAATAATCCCCAGTCATAATTCCCATTAATTTTGGGAATCCTCGTTAGGAGTAAGCCCCAAGTCCTCATTAATTTGTGCATCCTTTTCAGGAGTAAGCCCCAAGTCCCTTAATCTGGGCATCCTCATTAGGAGTAACCCCAGTCTTAAAATTCCCAAATATGGGCATCCTCCTTAGGAGTAAGCCCCAACCATAATTCTCTTAACCTGGGCCTCCTTTTCAGGAGTAAGTCCCAAGTCCCTTAATTATAAAATTCCCTTAACCTTGGCCTCCTCCTTAGGAGTTAAGCCCCAGTTTTCAAATCCCTTTTAACCTGGGCCTCCTTTTCAAGAGTATGCCCCAGACTTAATTTCTCTTAACCAGTCATAATTTTTTTTGGATATGGGCTTCCTTCTCAAGAGTAAAACCCAATCATAAGTCCCCTCCTAACTTGAGCATCATCCTTAGGAGTAAGCCCCAAGAATAGAGTATTCAAATCTCCATGAATCACATATAACATTATGGACCATGTTCATGGATTTCTTCCCTGAAGTAAATCTGAATCCTCATCTATTTGGGCAGTCATACATACATTATCCCCACATCATTGCATGGCACAACTGTCTGGTTTCACCAATACCTCTTGTTTCTCACATCGAGCAAGACTCACTTGATCTTAGAGTGTAAGAGAAATCATGACATATTTGTTTGAGCCATCAATCATGCATAAACATCACACTCCCTTACTCGAACTACAAGGTTTCTGATTCCTTTTCCAAAACAAAGGATACGTAGGTAGCCCATCTAAGGGTATGATCCCAACTCTGAAATAATCAATGTCCTTATGAATGACAATAAACTTCAAGTGCCCCACTGAGTGGCTTTAAAACTGGTATGGTCATCATAATGACCAAGATACTTTTATGTATTGAAGGATACCATTGACTAAGAATCTCTAATAAATAAAGATGATTCTCTATCGATGAAGAATGTCGAATACATATAAAATATTCTATAAATTTCCTATATATCAATCATTGATTTTAAAATCTAAAGGAAAGCTCATTTTATAATTTGTAATGTAATAAGGATTCATGAACATAACTTAAATCTATAAAGAGAGTCCTGGAGTGGACAATAATTCCTCTTAAAAAGGTGTGATGAGTCCGATCTCCCATCCTCTTGACCAATGCAAATTCCTAAGCCTCATCAGTCCACAACTAATGAGCGACTACCATTGGAAAGTAGGTCCAAATGGATATGGAATCATTGGATGTTTCTGGTTCTACAAATAAACCCATTAGAAACCACTTGGAATGTTTGAATCTTAAATCAACGAGATCATCCCCAATTGCAGAGGGAACATAGTTTTTAATATGGACAGAGGATCTAGGTATAAGTTCAATTGATAACTCAACCAATCATTGAAGTGGAAAACCTAGTAACTCTTCAGAAAATACATCAATATATTCCCTAAGAGTGGGAATGTATTCAAGCTTGATTATATCCTTTTTTCTTAATCATTTAGGCAAGATATTCACGATCATAAGGAAATAAAATACATACTGGAGTAAAATATTATGAATTAAATTCATTCTTCTATATATAATTGTATATAATTGTAAGACGATTCAAGATAATAATAAGATAAATCTATCTTAGGAGTTGATGTTGGATTTTTCTAAGGTTACTAAATCCATTCTTAATATATAATCAAATTATACTAAATGATTTATGATAATATTTTTTGGGAGGATAAGTCCAAAAACATTGATCAGGGAGGAGTTATATACTTGGGATGCAATTATTGACTCATTAATTTTTCTTATAGAAAATTAAAGTCCCATTTTTTAGGTGGTTTTTGAATAGTTCTACTAAATATATATAATATGAAAGAATTTGTAGAACCATATTCAAATAATATGTTCTCAATTATTGAATGAATTACTAGCATACCTATCACCACTTCATTATTAGGATCCACCTCACCAGTATTCATAGCTTAATCTCTTACACTATCTCTTTTCTTTTGAGTTTGTTATTAATTTTTATCTCTAGTATCCATTGGATTTCATAATGTATATGTTCCTTATAGTTGAAATAGTTGAATACTAGTTGAGGGTTGATCAAAAACTTATTTTATTTCATTTAATTAGTGGGAATATGAATCTCCCATTAACATTAATTTTCCTCATTCCCCTTTTCCCACACTTGAAATATCTCATCGTTCCCTTGATATAGTTTTTTATAGTGTTTTTCCCAAACTTTTGAAATGTGGGAAGTTGAGTTTTCTTTCCTTTATTGTATTTATTTGTTGATCCAACCAAATTAAACTATATTATCTAAATTTTATCTCCATACCCTTGATACCATTGACAATCACAAATCTAAATTTCATCCTTAAGGGCATAATGTACAATATATTTATAGCTTTCAAAGTATAAAATCTCTATATATTTTCACATATATAACTTTAATCCACTAAAGAAGTGTTTGACCTTACCTTAAGTGCCAATGAAAAACTATGAGGTGTATCATTGATGCCTTATGAATCATTACTGATTAACCCCAATAGAGTAATATTAATTTTCTTTTAGTTCATGGAACTCCAACTCTATTTTAATACAAATATTTTATGAAAATATTTGTTGAAAAATATTTTTCGTGTATCCTTTCCATTCAATAGATCAAATTTCCTCATTACACTTCATGTACTTTATTTGTGTCCACTACTAATTAGATTCTACCTCTTGGTGATAGACCACTAGTATGACTTTATCTTGTTTAGATTATTAAAGGCTAAATAATATATCTTCAATGAATTTAATCCATTTCTATCTTACGAGAGGATCAAAAGATCCACTGCAATCAAAAGTTTGTATCACATAAAGGGCTCAACTATGACTTTCCCTCTATTAAAAGAAAGATGTTGTTTCATATGGTTAAAGTTATTATTCATAGATAGAATCATTTGAGCCAATAAAACCACGAAATTCTCAACTACCACTCCCATTAGTTTAGGCATCTAATTTGGGAAATCATTTGATTTCCCATAACATTGGTTGTTGACATGATTCCTATTATTTTCCACCATTAACTATGATAATGTACAATTAGAGATGAGAATACTTGAATAAATAATTATATAAATATATAAATATGAACTTATAAGTAATAACATATAAATGAAATTTATATACCAACTTATGAGTCTCTAGGTTTCAATATTGGATTTCCATAGTGATTATACTAGTAGTTTTTACAGACCTAACAATCTATTCAAGCCTTTCATAATGGTTTATAAAGATATTTTTAATTTACCAAATAATATAACAACGGAGTGTCAAACTAAGTTTGTAGTAAGGAAAATTTATCATGAACCTACAATAGGATGTTTTAAAACATAATGAGACCATTTTTGTTTATTACCATAGGTATATATGTGCCAAAGTCTTATTCAATTATAGTATCTAGATAGAGATTTCATTTCTTGGAAACCACTCATTTGTGATTTAAAACAATTTCATAAGGATTTCCTATAAATATAATTATACCTATTATTTTTAATTATGTATTATTTTCTTATTCACAAAAAATAACTAGACATTTCTATGATACCAACTATAACGATCCAATCATATTACAAATATTTTTTCATGTTTTTTAGAATAAATATCCAATAAAAAACCCAAGGATCTAGAAGCTTGGTGTATTAAGAAGACTAGGTATATATAACATTGAGATGAAACTAAAATAAAAAATCATTATTTTAATCTACATATTTATCTCCTAAATCTGATTTATCTTCTAAAACTACATAAGATAACTTGGGGAATACATAAAAACGGGTCAGCTATAAATCGCATCAAGGTAATAAGCATGATAAAGGAGCATAGAATATGTGTCAAATGACATAACATTATATCATAAAGGAAAATTTACATGAATTATAACATAGAGTAATTACATAAATAATATGGAATCATATAATCATGGAATCATGGGAATGTGGAAATAATATAAAATTTGATAGGATAAGCATAAGTCAAGGCTCACTTCCATGACATCATAACATGGTGGATAATGTACCATAATGGATTAGGTTTACTACTAAATCCCATATGTATAATCTCTTTAGATATAAACATTAAAAAATTTATTGGATCTCTATATGGGTTTTCCCATCATAGATGGTACATAAATATGTGTTACATAAAAGGAAATTAAACATATACCATAAGAATAAGAATTTCCCATTGAAAGAAACAAGTCACATAATAATGTCATATAACCAAATGTAATAATATAATGGTTTCCATGAAAGAATGTATTAAAGAATTATTACATGTTCACAGATTAAAATATTCATAATATATGAAAAAATATGTGCAATTGATGTGAAAACTAGAAAGGTAGTGGAGAAGTAACATTGGAAATGTACCTATTAAGCGTGGTTTTAGGGAAAAGATTAAAGAGTCTTTAAGGGGGGAAAGAGTACAATAATTTCCATAAAAACATAAATGAATTAAAATTATGTTTTATAATAAAATGAGAAATTTTAGAAACTATATATGTTTTAAAACATTTTATGGATTAGTACATGAAATAGGTTAAGAAACATAGAAGTTCCTTTTAATTGGGTTTGCTTAATAAATGAAATTGAGAAGGAAACAAAAAATGTGTAAATAACCATAAAATAAATGTAATAATAACACTAAATATATGTTATGGGAACATATATATATATATATAATATTAAAGAAATATATGAGAGTAATAGTGTCATGAAGTGTGTTTTGGAGGGAAAATTCATGACCGAAAAAAGGAGGGGGGATTGAATGTTCCCTAACCTTTGGTACAGATTTGCTTTTCACTTTCACTTAATATCCTAATTAATAAAATTAATATTTCTAAACATTATTAAGAAAATTATTTGACGTTATTTATTTTTTTATTAATATTTTATTCTAGTTTAGAGTCATTTGATTGAGATAATGGGTCTATATTCATTGTCCCCAGGTTGTTCGTTTCATGGTTCCAAGGCCGTATTAATATTTAGATAACTATGAGTGTTCTAATATAATGGTTTCATAACTACAAAAGTGTAATGGTAGGTATTAATTGTATTTTAAAATGTTTAAAAGGTTTTTAATATTTAATATTATTCATAAATGAAAATTATTTAGAGATTATATATTTTATTGTCAAATAGTTAGTTCATTTAGGATGGTCATATAACCATGATGATCTTACTAGGTTTTATTTAATTTTAATATTCATTAAAAAGTATATATAATATGAACAAAAAATATTTTATTAATCTCAATTTTGAATATAATAATTGAATTTAATCTATCCATGAAGTTGTTGGTTAAAATTGATATTCATCATTCATGGGTGCGGTGAACCGACCATAATATAAACAACATTTTCATTATTGAATCCATTAAGAGGAGGGTATAAAATATATATTACACCATAATAATAATATATTATTATATTTATAATATTGATATTAATATGTAAATGTGCATGGAATTAATATATGGGAGGTGGAATAAAAAAACTAGAAATTTACTCGGTTGTGAATTTTACGTCTCCCTTTGGGAGTCTCCTCTTAGATGCCCCTTAGAGATCCTTGATATGGTCTCTTATTAATAAAAATACATTTTGGATGTAGGGAAGAAGGTTGGGGAGAAAATGAGAATAGTTGAGGCTAGATCTGAGGTTTATGTGTGAGGAGAAGGGGTGGTATTTATTAGGTGAGGAGAGGAGTGTTTTCTAATATAATATTCACCATTTTATTACTTTTCTTCAAGAATATAAATAATGATGAATCTTGTGACTATATATAATAATTTATGCTTTCATGTTTATGAAATTCGCTACTTATATTAGTTATGAATCATTTATTCATACATTTTACTTATAATGTTATATATTGTATTTTGTTACAATTCTCTGTTAATAAATAATCATCTATTTTAGAAAAAATTTATAAAAAAAATCCTAACAATTTTGAAACATGTAGATTAAAAAAATAAAATCAATTTTATAAAAAATAATTTTATAAATATGAGAAGATTAATTTTTTAGTAATTTTTTTTATTTCAAAATAATTATTTTTATATTATGATCATTTTTTGGACATTTTGAAAAATTACTTATGGTCTCATAAAATTATATTATCAGTATAACAAGAAACATAATATTATTTTATATACTAATTTTATGAAAATAAAAAATATTTTTATTTTTATATTTACCATAAAAATTCAAATAAACACATGTATTTTTACAACAATACAAACACGTATTTTATCCTTTTTAAAACATTTATTTATTTATATGATGGTATATATTTTATATTTTATAATTTTATAATATATAGAATATTATTTTATGATTTCTTTAGTTGTATCTATTATAATGGTCAGGTTATTATTTCTAATGGTCACATTCTGATTCCAATGGTCTTATTATGACTCCAACAGTCAAAATACAATTCTAATGATCAAGTTTGTAATAGTCAAATGGGTTTACTACCTTGTATAAACACCTAATATTTCATTCATTATTCATTCTCTTATATTTTCCCTCAAGGTTATATATTTTCATTTTCAAAATATATATTACATTTCTACCATTTTTATTTATTTATATGGTGTTTTTCATGTGTGAGGTTATTCTAAAGAATAATGTAGATACAAATTTACATTTCTAGTTGTATTAATTTCAATTTTTTCCCATTGTAATGATTTTAATTTTTATGTGTATATTTATACTATAAATGTAATGTTAAAATCAATATAGTATTTTTTTTATCTTTGATGTGGTGTATGTGATTTATATAATACTACATTAATAAATACAATACATGTGTAAATTCAGAAGGAAAATTCCATTGATAAAATTATGGGTAATTACACTATAGTTTCTATGTTGCACTTAAGAATTAATATCATTTCTTTTGGTCCTCTAGTGGTGAGTTGGGATGTGGTGAGCAACCGGGAGTCACATGGAGGAGACATTGTGTTATGGTTCACTTGTGGGTTCATTTCTACTTTGATATGTTGATATATTTGACAATACAACCTTTTTTTTTTGTATTCATACAGAACATGCTTCTTATTCTTTATTTTATGTTTATCTATAGATTTTATTTCATGATAATGTATGAGTTGAATCATGGTGGTTAGTTATGACTCATTTTCCCCTTTATTTATTCCTTTTTAATATATTATTTCACATGGATGTCTAACATATGAATGAACCATGTTAGAATTATGTTAAGTGATCTTATATGTTCTAACTTTAATTTGAGGGATAAACTATTTCCAAGGTCAATTATATGATTCATAGACACTGGTTTACATATCATGGGGATTAGGAAGACTTGTTAGTCCTAGTGGTGGACCGATACGGGTTATGTGTTACGTCATCTTGGGTCAGTTCATTACACAAGCCTTGAGGATTATCTTATTTGAGTGTATTTGTGTATGTTTCTGATCATATCAGCAGTCGGATCTTAACCAATATGACATTTTTTCTCCCATATGAATAATATTTCATCTAGATACAAAATTGAGATAGACTAAATAATTATATGTCCATATCTAGAAAATGTGCATGTGATTTTATTATCTATTTGGATGAATGGTATGTAATGTGCGTATCCACTTAGTTGAATAACATGTGATTTATGCATTAAACTGGTCAGTCTAAAATTTTAGAGTTGAGTATGTATGAGTGGACTATATAGGATTGAAATACTTTGTGTCCCATGGTCACTTAATGTCTTGGAAAAATTGATTATATCATTATGCATAATTTTATATGATGCAACTCATGAAAAAAATTATAGATATATATGTGCTTAAAGGTGATCATTCTATATCCATTTATAGCTTAGTTGGAAATAATGCTTCGCTTGAGGTTTATATTTTCTTACAATAATAAATTTATGTATTAATAGTTATTTTCAATGATAAAAAGTCATGTGGGGTGAAATTTTGTGTTTTTTAGAATAAGTATCATGTTTATGAAAATTTTAGAGCTTCACCAAAAGTTTTTTTGGGAGGTTTCCAAAATAATTTCTTAATGATTATTCTAATTGTATTAAATATGATTTTGTACATGGCGAATTGATGATATATTTTCTTAAGCAAGATTTGGAAATATCCAAAATGAGTTTTGGAAATATTTGAAGGGATTTTTGGATATATATTCAAGAGTTTATGTACATAATGAGGCATAAGGTGATGGTGTGTTATGTATATGAGTTTTTAGTGAAAGTGGGTGATTTTTGGAATTATACACTAATGGAATAACCAAAACAATGTCATTTAAAAAACATCATAGTCTATCATAGGATACACGCTATGAAAAACCATTTAATGTTATAATAAATCATTCATTAGTTAGATGTTATATATTTATATTCATTATAAAAATATTAGGTGATTTTTTCAGTCAGAAAGAAACAATTTATTTCTAACCAAATTAGATGTTCATACATTATATGGTTCTATTTAAAATATTTTTTTCAAATCATATAATTTTAATTTGGAAAAATGAATTTCATTTTTATTTAATCATTTCAAAATTATCTTAAGATGAAATATTAGAGTTTTCGGAATATATTGATTTTCTAATAAATATTGAAAATACATATCATTATTGAATGTTTTGTTTTTTTTTCAAGTATTTACAAAGTAAAATTATATTTTTTGATTAGTTTTAAAATTTTATTAGTTAATTTATATTAAAAAATCCATTTATGTTCTTTGTAAAAAATCTTAAACTTGAATTTTACAAAAAATATATTTTTATGCTAAATAGAAATTTTTCTAAAAAACCATTTTTCATCACATTTTCTCAGTTTAATTTTAAATAAATTTCTGCCACTTATATGTTTTGAATTTGTAAAAAAAATTATTACATATTTAGAATAATTAGGTCTAAATTTTTCAAATAAGTTATTTTTATTTTTTATTCATTACGATTAGTAGATATAGTAATTTTGTAACCAAAATAAAAGGTAAATCAGGTAATTATGGATTAATGATATAAATGATAATGACTATAAAATAACCCTTACACTAACCTTGATTTTATTGGGTGTTTCAATTTAATCCATAATCATCCAATATTTAGTTATGTGGACACTTTTCTATTTGTATGTGATTATGACTATATAATGTTTTGTGTAAAGAAAATTAAACAAATTCACACGCTTGTTTTTAATAACTGTAATATTTTAAACATGGGGATAATTAGAGGATATGTTCGATTATAAAAAATATTTTTAAATTTGAAAAATTTATATACATCATGGTAATTTATTTTTTATTTTTATTGTATACATAATTAGCTTTAAGTTTTATATAATATTGAAGCAGTAATTGTTCAATTAACAGAAAAATAAAATAAATGATATTATAAATATTATTTCTATAATTTTAAATAATTGACCTAAAAAACTAATTTTCATGATAATAATAACAAGTTTTTGATGCATTAAAATATTTTTTTCATATTTAATTTGTTTTCTTGATATTATAAAAGTCAAAGTAATTGAATATTTCTAAAATTGACATTATTGATATTTTAAGGAGAAACTATGTTATTAAATGATATAAAATTCAATAAAATTATATCTTTAGAAACTTTATTATTATATGGTTAAATATATAATCCATGGAACATTTATGGGCCGTTTTTTCAATTATGGTAACTATATTTACCCTCAAAATGTAAAAACATTGATATCACACTAAGCGTGAAATGGGTTAACAGGATTTAAACAACAATATACGGGTAAAAATGTTATCCAAATTTCTCTAAATTTTATTATAAATGATTATTTCAACTCATCCTCATATTATATTTTAATATTGTCAATTTTTATCCATTTAGACCTCAAAATTAATTTATTTTAATTTCATATTTTTATAAATTCCAAAAGTTATTTTCCCCTCCCTTATAAAAGGGTACCACTCCTCATATATTCACACTTCGAACACCACTTGGTTCAGCCGAGATCATCCCAAATACCTTAGTTACCTCCCATTTCACTTTCTATAGGCCTTATTTTGGGAATAATACCAATCCTAATGGTCTTAAGGTGTTAACAAAATAATCTTTTTCAATGAAGTTCTATAGTTTATAAACACATTTTTTAGCTTCATTTCTTCTTCTGTCTCCTTCAAATATTCTTCAACAATGATAAAATAATAATAAAAATAACATCCATATACTTATATGTTATTTTGTTATTTTAATAACCTATATTCATCTCCTCTTCCGTTAAATGTGAAATGAAAGCATTGTTGGTGTGTGTAGTGAACTACCACCTCACGAACCAATGTAATTAGTTTTCTATCATAATATGATATAATTAATGCTTATATATGATATTAATGATATATATATAATGTAGTTCATGCATACGTGTGGACTAGCACATCCACGATGCAATGTGATTTTCTTTTCATCACCATATTTCCTGGATGATATATATAAGTATATTTTAGGAATTAATATTATATTTAGGATATTTGATCATTATGGAAATGTAAAATAATTCTTATCTTATTTTCATAATTGACATTGAAAAATAGAAATGTAACTCATGCGTACGTATGACCTACCCTCTCTATGATTGTAAAGTAGTTCATTTTTCAAAACCGTGATTAATGGATATATTTAAATGTATAATTAATGTATTAAAATGATAATTATTTCATGATTATTAATCTGAATATGATGGAATAGTGACCTCTTTGACCATAGTCAACCTACCAAAGTCATATTGGACTTATGAATCGAATATCATCAAAACATCCTATGTGAACTTAAATGATTATGTAATTGTTATAACATGGAAATTACTAAAATAAAAGGAATTATAAACTTGAATTTTTTTTACAAATAATATAAATAATTAACATAATTTAATTATTCCAAAATATAAATAACGTGCATGGTGAGTTGGAATCAATGTAAGGGAATTTATTTTAAAATCCCATCTTTTAATTTTTCCCTTAAAACTCTATTTTTATTCCATTTCCACATTTTTAAAATTATTTTATGGATTTATTTATATGGATATAAAATAATTATAAAATTCATTTTAGGTATCTTTTGAATTTATTTTAAATATTTTGTAAAGGAATATTTTTAAAGAATGTTTTGATTATTTTAAAGAAAAAAGGAATGTTTTTTTACATATGTGGTGATAATAAATTTTACCACCACCTTATACATTATTTTATTTTTTGATTAAATTACAATATATCATGTTTCTATAAAGAAAAACCCTCTATCCTTATATTTTATAAATTTTTAAAACTAGTTTTCAAAATAGATCAAATATTTCAATATCATGAAATATTTACTTATGGAAGAAAAGAATGTTTTTATGAGTGTAATATTGGAAATTACATCATTTGATGTGTTATTATTATGTTATAGTTCATGGGAATTGTTATGATTATTGGTTTTTCTATTATAAAACTTGGTTGCTTAGTTAGGTTATTAAACAATAATGGGTTTTATGTGATAATCCAATGATGGTTGTTTCTATGATAGCACTCCTATGAATTGGGAATGGATGTCAACCGTATGATTATTTAATTTGTAAGAGTGGTTTTAAGAGTTATATAGAAGTTATATCCCAAGTAACCTACATGTTTTATCTATTATTTTTATGTATTTTTATGGGAATCATATGACTAATCAACGTATGATAATGATCTTATTTTTAACATAAATCATATACTACTTTTTAAGGGTGAAAAGTATACCTCCGTGAAAACAAAATTCTGTGTTTTTCATGATTTCCAAGAAACATTTATGATTTTTATTTTTTCAATTAATATTTTTATAAAATATTTTATGAATTTATTTAGGGGGAGAACATGATTTATTGGGGAAGAAAATATGTATTTTGAGTTTTAATTTTTTTACAAAAAAGGATAAATTTTATAATTATTTATGGACTAGTGGTTTTTTTCTTTATTTTTATGTCCCTTATGGAGATTTTTACCCTCATACCACATTTATAAAATGATTTTCAAAGAGTTTATGGACAGTTAAGAGAAAATATGAAGCCAAAAGGAAATTCATGAATATTTTTCAGGAATAAAAAAAATTAATTACAAAATTTTTATATTTTAGGGAAAATGGATACAAATAATAAGTGTATACTTCTTAAAGTATCAGTTATTATTGACCAAATAAACTAAAACTCTAAAACTTAAAATACCATAAAATGTAAGAGAATGAATTATTGAATTAAAACTCTAAATTATGTAATGTTTTAAGTATGGTTCCTTACAATTGGTCACACATGTTGGTTGAGATAACCTTATATGTTAGGATGTTATTTTAGCATATTTTTAAATTATTCTATAAAAAATAGTTTGTATGTTTGGGAGAATTAAATTTATTTTGGATAAATTTAAATAGTTGAACATGATGTAAAGAAGATGGTTGTTACTAATCAAGGATTATAACTATACGATCCATTACCCTCCTATAAAAGAAAAAAAATGTATTTAATGATTTGAGTTGAAAATATTATGTGTCATTATCCATGTTACATTTAGAACATGATCCTATAATTATTTATTTGATACATGTTGGCCTAAAGATTTTTAATGCAATAACTTATTCTATTTTTAGGTGTCAGTATATGTAATTTCTCAGACCTCCATGGTCCATTACATTGTAAAAAATACAGTTTTTGGAGTGTTCTAGGAGGAAAAGGTAGCTCATTTCAAGAGTTTTCTAAATTTCTAGTTTTTTCAATGGTAGGACATGTTAGTGACTCAGTTTAGGTACCATAGTATTTGTGAGTCAAGGCCTTAGTAGGTCGAGACACATGTAGGACGCGCATCAGTGAGTGGCATTGGTGAGTGGCATCGATGAGTGGTGTGGGTAACTCCCTATCAGTGATTTGTGTAGCGACTCACCAATTGGTGAGTCAATTCTAGTTTTTCTAGTTTCACCCCTCCTATATTTTATTTTACATAAATTAGGTTTGATGTCTGGTTTGAGAAAATCTAAAGTCATTTCAAAGGATATTAAAAATATCCTTAATATCCTAACACTCTGAGGACTTTAAAATAGTCAAACTACATGGTCTTAACCACATTATGACATTAATGGACCTTGAAACCATTTCCCTTCTAATTATATAAGATATATATTTTCTAAAGATGAGATCCTCTCTTCCTTTGTACCCTTCCATTTTATCTTGGTGTGCCCAGAACATTTCTTCAACGAGTAGTCATGCGCATGTTCTATAGTAGTCTATTCGATTTTCCCCTGAAGTCTTTATTGCTACTCCTATGACCCCTATTTTTGGAACACAGAATAATTGTTGATCTTTTGTTATTTCAGTTAGGTTTTAATTTATATCTCTTTATTTTGTATATCATATGGGGTGGGTGTACTCATGTCCCCTTATGAATACAGTCAGACCCAAAATTAAGGAAAATAATAAGAAAAAATAAATGAGGTAATGGGAAGATGAAAATGATGTTGACATTTCTTTATATGTTTTCCTTGATCCTTATTTTTTATTTTATGGGTTTTCGTCTCTTGAAAATAATGTCCATTTATGGCCTTTGTTTGTGCATCATACACATGAATACTTGTTGTTAATCTTCTGTTGAATGATTGTGAACGTGTAAACTTTGTTTATCACATATAATCAGTTAATTAAATGGATTCCCCATGAATGAACCTATTCATTGATCACCCCATAATAATGAAAGAGTAATTAAAGAACAAGGGTTACTAAATTTGAATACACCTTTCTGTTTGGTGTAGCTGTGTGTTGTGTATGAATCTGTTTGACTGTGTGTTTTTTGCTGGTTATGTGGTATTGTGGTAGAGAGTGTGGTTGTGAGTATGGGGTGGTACTGGTGGTGTAGTGGAATTTCATGTATAGATATTGGTTGATTATGTAATGGATGAACTTTTTATGAAATGGGACTTCATCTTGGCAGTGGTTCGGTGGCAGGCCTTCAAGATCGAGTTGTGTTATGTTTATGTTGTTGAGTGTGATGGGTGTGGTGTTGTTATGCAGCATGGATTTAATTATTGTAGTGATGAGGTGTTTTGGTGGTTTACATGTTTAGAGGAAGGATAAGGAATCATTAATTTGAATAATGAATGTGTCAGTGGTTGAACATGTGTCCAAGAGGTGGGAGTGTGTGGTGGGACTACAAGCTGGGTTAATTTTGTATCACTGTATGTGGTGCTTTTTGTGTAGTGAGGCTACTAAGGATGGTTTAGGAGGGATGATTTTGAAGAAGGATTTGGTTTCATTTCATGGTCCTTTTACCTAGAGTTTTTAGGCACTTTGTGATGTATTTTTTGGTTATGATGTTCTTGTGGTGGGTCCTTTTTGGCAGTTTCTTGAGTAGGGGTGGAATACACAAATAAATAAATTGATAATTATTAATAATAACTTGTTAAACGAATTTTCTAGGGTTATATTTTGAGTTGTGGCTTATAGTGAAGTGGTTTTCATTTATCAACTTACATATGTGACTATAATTCATAGTGGTACGTGAATGTAGGGTTGGCAGAAAGGGTGGTTTTGGTGTGGGGTTATTGTTGTTTTGAAAACCCATAGGTTGGGATGAGTGTTTTTACCTATATATACAAATATTTCCTTCTGAATTCTATACGCACCCCACCCATTTTGGTCTCTACATGAAGAACACCCCATTGTTATGGGGGAGGGTGTCATTTCCCAACATCCCAGTGGATGGATGGCTTGTTATTTGCTCTTCTCTACTCCATATTCTTGGCATTAGTAGCCCTAGACTCTTTGGGATGTTTTTGGTGCGACTTTGAGGCCTATGTGTCTATGGGAGAGGTATGCTTCCTAGGTTTCTTTGGGATGAGATATGTTGTACCTTCCCATGGGTACTTGAGATGAGTTAGTGGTTGTGGCCTAGGTGTTTGTGCGAAGGATGTAGTATGTGGATCACGTGTGTGTGGTCAGGGTGTGATAATGGGGACTATGGAAGATCATGGTAGAGTTAGGAATTTATCCATTAGATATGAGAAGTTAATAAATAATAAGTGGTATTAGGTACCCAAATATGAATATGATCATTTTTTTTACTTTACTTGACTTGCATTATTTGGTTAGTGTGCCTTGGTGAGGTTGGGGTGGATAGTATACCTTGTTAGGTTATTTTTAGTTATATTGTTTTCTCATGTGGGAATTAATATGCTTCTCCCATATGTACATAAATTACATTTTCTTTTCCTACTGAGTATACTTTTATGCTCAAACTAGTTATATAAAATTGTTTTCAGTTTCCAAGGATATTACACGGAACATGCTGGACCTTAGTATCTCGGATGTTGGGGATGGTTGTTGTGTCACAACTTATTTTTATTGTGTTACTTATTTTGGATTTTTATTTGTATTTATAGAAATTTTACTTGAGACATTCACTTGGGATGGATTTTGGATTCTTTATATATATATATATATATATATATATATGTTTCTTGGAGTTTTAAAGGTTGATACATCCTTTCTCCCAATCTTGGTTACCATAAAAAGGGTAATGCCTCCCATTTTTTGGTGAAATTTTTATACCCTTTGTCATGTTCGACACCCCAGGTCCTACTAGAGGCAGTACTTAGAAGACATTATCACCTTTTCATCTTGAATAAGGATGTTGATGACACTTTTCCATCCCTTCACTGTTCTTGAAGAAGGATAGTCATGACAGAATGGTATCAGAGGTGATGGTTGAGAGATAGGATGGAGTTTGGAGTTAGGAACAAAGAGGATTTCATTTGGATAGTAGGGAAGTAGTGTTATGTGATCTTGGTGTGTGACATAGGCCATAGAATATTGGCTAAGAAGTAGGATTTTAGGGGGCCCCGTGATCCGATGTAAGGACTCTGAGCATTCCGAACGTCCAAGTGAGGCTACACCATTTGTGGGGTAGAGTCCCTAAGAAAGTTACATGCATCGTGATGAATTTGGTTCTTGTTTTTTTGGGATTTTCTGGAAAATTTAAATAAAAATGAGTCTAAATGAATCCTAAGTAAATTCCATACTACTCGGGCTTAAGAGTTCTTTGTTTACCTTTCATATATGGAACCTCAATCATCATCCATGAGTGGCTTGAGTAGTGGATGTTCAACATGGTGATCTAATTGACCGACGGAGGGTTGATCTAGTGGGGGAGGATGATTAGTGGAATAAGAACCTTCATGATTTGTAGTAGTATACTCTGGGAAAGTAGGAAGGCTGTGTTTTAGATACAGAGTCAAATAGTTGTCTTGAGGAGTAGGTGATCACATACACTTAGAAGAGGCACTTCTTCCATATCTCTATTACATAGTTACTCCCTTTACCTTACCAATAGGATTAGAGGTTAAGAAGTATTCTAAGGTAATGGAAAGGATCCACTCGCAAGGATTTTTACCATGATAGGGGATCCAATTAAGTTCTTCAAAGCATAAGGTTGTCAGCAGCAGGTCTCTGACGTCAGGACCTTCAAGGTTACGACTAGCGAGGAGCCGACCCTATCGGTTCCAACTACATCTTTATGGTCCTCGTACTTTTCCCATTGGACTAGGAATTAGGTGTTTCGATTTTGGAGAATGCGAGAACCTTCAGAAAAAGTGCACAATTCGAGCTCTATATAGTGTAGGTTGGTAGGTTCATTGCCCGCCTTAACAGCAGTTGTCGGCTAGGTCATTTTAGCAGTAGGGACAAAAGGCTTCAACTCCACTAAGGGGATATGGAGCAGGTGGAGGCCGACCTTAGAGTGTTCCACAGAGACCTCAACCTGGGAAGGATTGGGGAGGTGTCCAATAGCATAGGGGTAGAGGAGATGGGTGTGGTCAGTTGCATGTCATAGAGGTAGTAGTTCTGGCAGGTTCAAAGATCATTCGAGGTATGATCAGTTTGTTCAGTACACCTGTTTTCACCTTGTTTGATTTAGGATGTTCACACTCCTTTGTTTCACATGGTCTATACTATTCTTTGGGATTTTATATAGATATAATTTCCTTTACCATGGTGTTAAGTACACTATTTGAAGGTCAGACTAGCAGTTTTAATGTTTTCTGAGGATGTAGACTGATGTTGGGGATGCATCAGTCCAATGGGGATATCATTCTACTAAAAATGAATCCATATGGTGTTATCCTTTGAATCCACTATTTGTACTCTATGCATGCTATTATCAACTACTTCTAGAGAAGAGTCATGTTATCATACAAGGATGGCCAAAGTGTGGATTTTATTGGCAACTGGAGTAACCTGATGGGCAGACAGCATGTGGAGCCTTTTCTTTCCTTATTGTCCAAGTTGTTAGTAAAATCTGCGTATTCTATGATGGTGGGTGTTCCTAGAGTTATTGGGGAGTTCTTGGATGTTTTTTCCAAGTATGTTGCGACTCTACCCCCTCGAGGTGACATTGATTGCGGGATAGACTTACAACCTGGTGCAAGTCCAATTTTTATGGATCCTTATTGGATGACATCTATTGAGTTGTGGGATTTTTGAATCTATATTGAAGATCAAATTAATATGTAATTTATTTGAAATAGTGTGACACCATGGGGTGCTCTGGTATTGTTTTCAATGAAGTAAGATGGTGCTCTGAGGCTGTTTATAGACTACTAGAGGTTGAATTAGGTAGTGGTCAAGAACTATTACCATATCCCAAGGATAGATGATATTTTAGACCAATTAAGGGAAAATGTTGTTTTTCTAAGATTGATTTATAGTATAGGTAGCACCAGTTGATGGTAAAGTAGGGTAACATCATGAAGACTTCTTTTAGGTGCATGTGTGGGAACATCGAGTCTCTGGTTATGTTGTTTGGTGTTACAAATGCATCTATCATGTTCATAGGACTTATGAACTCTATCTTTCATGAATTCCTGGATGGGTTCATCATTGTATTCATCAATAACATTCTGGTCTACTTGAAGTCAGATGAGGATAATACTGAGCATCTCCAGACTATCTTTGAGGTTCTCTAATGCCACCCGCTCTAGGGAAATTTGTACAAGTGCATGTTTTGGACATGGTGTGTCCACTTATTTGGACATGTGGTCTCTCAGTAGGGAGTATTAGTGGACTCTTCGAAGGTCAAGGTAGTTGTTTCTTGGGAAGCATCCAAGAATGTGGCAGAGGTTCACAATTTTCTCAGTCTGGTAGGCTCTTACGGGAGATTTGTACCTGACTTCTCTCAAGTAGCAGGTTCATTGACAACACATACCAGAAAAGATCTGGCCTTTATTTGGAGTGAGCAGTGTCAGATAGATTTTGTATATCTAAAGGGTATGTGGGTTAGTGCGCTAGTTATCATGGTTTTAGAGGAAGGGGTCATGTTCGAGGTGTTTTTTGATTCATCCAGTCGGGGCTTGGGATGTGTACTGATGCAGTAGTAGGGAGTGATCTCTTATAGGTCTAGAAAGTTACCAACCCATGAACATAACTATTCCACACATGATCTGGAATTGGCAGCAGTCATGTTTTCACTAAAGTTTTTGTGGCATTACCTCATTAAGAAGCACTTTTTGGTCTTCACAGATCACAAGTGCTTGATTTATATCTTTTACTAGTGAAATATGAACTTTAAAAAATTTATGTGGATGGAGTTTCTTTAGAACTATATTTTTTATATATCTTACACCTTAGGAAATGGGAATTTTGTGGCTTATTCTTTGAGAAAGGGTCACAGAAGGAGGTGGTTTGGAAATCTACAAATTCTTGGAAGGTGATAGAGGAGTTGGTTTCCTTGCACTTAGATGTAGGAATGGATAATGGTAGAAGTTTTCTATTTCAGATGATGGTGCGGTCATATCTACGGAAAAAGTTTGAGTAGTCTCAGTGGGGAGACTTGGAGGCAAAGGTATTGCGTGATTGCATTGACTAGGGCGATGTTTTAGAGGGATGGTATGAGGATTGTCAGAATCAATTATTTTTCTGTAAGATGTTGTTCGTTCTAGTGGGGATCCACAAGGGAGTTATTATTGAGTTTAATAGATCACCCCTAGTGGGACACCTGGGAGTTTCCAAGATGTACCGTGGCTTGAGGGAATAGTTCTGGTGGCCTGAGATGAAGTGGGAAGTGGCAGAGTTTGTAGAAAATTGCCTAGTATGCTAGCAGGTGAAGGTTGAGCACCGTGATCCCAATGATTTTTGGAGCCCCTAGATTTCCATAAGTGAAAGTGGGATGAAATATAAATGGATTTCATCATAGTATTACAGAGGGATTAGGGAGGATTTGATGCAATATTGGTTGTAGTGGATTGACAGACAAAATCGACTCACTTCTTAGCAATCAAGGAGTCGAGCGTAGTAGATTCCTTAGCACAAAGGTATGTGAATGAGGTTTTTCAAATTCATGGGGTTCTGAAATCCATCATCTCATATTGCGATACGTGTTTACCTCATTATTCTGGAGGGGGTTGTATGATGATTTTTAAACTCAATTACACCTTAGCACTACTTTCCACCCTCAAACATATGGGCAGACAAAGAGGACCATCCAGATGTTGGAGGAAATATTGTGGGTATGTGTTCTAGACTTTTGTATATCATGGGTATAAAACTTTCCCTTGGTATAGTTCACTTATAATAATTTAGATCACTCTTCCATTGGAATGGATCTTTTCAAACCTTTATAAGGAAGACCATGTTGTTCACCTTTGTGTTGGATGAGAGTTAGGGTGGCATTTATTCTTGTTCCAGATGTGGTGTAGAGTATGATAGAGAATGCGTATCTTATCCATGAAAGGATGAAGGAATCATATGACAAGCATAATTCATATTCTGATCCCAAGGGAAGAAATTTGGAATTCAAGGTTGGGGACCACAAGTTCTTGAAGGATTCCCCTCAACATGGGTAGTGGAGGATTAGTTGAGAGGGTAAGCTTTCTACTAGGTTCATCAGACCTTTATGTTGGTGGTGAGAGTAGGTGAGGTGGCATACTAGTTGGAATTCTAACCATAGTTTAGGAGGATCCATTATGTCTTCCATGCCTCCCCGCTTCATTTGTATCTTCACTATGACTCCCATGTCATTGAATGGGGAGAGTTGGATATCAAGGATGACACAACGTTCGTGGAGCATCTAGTAGATATCCAGGATCGTTGGGAGAAGGTGCTTCATGGATAAACCATTTTTTTAGTTCATGTTTTTTAGAGGCATGGTGTCCTAGAGGAGAGTAATAGGGGGTGATATATGTATATGTGTTCCTAATACCTGGAGTTTTATAGTTTTTATTATGTGTTTTGATTTGTGATTTAGTTCTTGAACCAAGTTTTTTATAAGATGGGTTTCTTCCTAGTTCCATATTGTTTGAAAAATTCATATTATGTGAAAAGGGGGAGACCTGATTCCTAATCAAGAAACATTAACTGATATGTGATTAAACTTGTGTAGGAAAGTCAGTGCCGCCAAAAGTAGATAGTATCTTGACATGGAAGAAGTAATTTCCCTAATTCATGTGTCTGAATATTTGGTGCTTTATTGGGGTATATTATGGGTGTTTGGGTTAGTATATGTGTGAGGATGTGTTCTTGGATGTTGAGGTTTCACTCTATCTTTCTAACAACACATGGGGTGGTTGTTCAGACCCCTAATTCGTTTAGGTTTGGATTTTAATTCTCAAGGGTGATAATAGTTTTAGAGGTATCTGATGTAATGGTCCACACCTCTATGGTCCATTATTTGTCAAAAATCATGTATTTTGGGTATTCTAGGATGCAACGGTAGCTCATTTTAAGATTTTTCCTAATTTCCAATTTTTTCAATATTAGGACACATCAGTGACTAAACATAGGTACCACTATGATGGTGAGTTGAGGCATCGGTTGGTTGAGGCATCAATAGGTCGAGGTGTCGGTAGGACGGACATTGGTGATTAGCATCAGTGAGTGGAGTTGGGTAGGGGAATTAGTGAGCGTTTTATGGGATTTTTTGTTGGTATGTCCAGTCAGTGACTCATGTCGGTGATTCGAGCTTCAGTGACTAATGCCGGTGAGTCAGGCATCAGTAACTCATGTTTGTGACTAACCCATCGGTGAGTCATTCCAATTTTTTCTAGTTTTTTTGTTTCTCCCTTCCTGCATTTTATTTGAAATAAATCAAGTTTAAAGTCTTTTCTAAGTGTTTCTAAAGGAATTTAAAAGGATATTAATTATATTATTAATATCCTAACACTCCAGGGTCTTTAAAATAATCATACCACATGGTCTTGACCGTGATACAACTTTAATGGCCCTTGAAACCATTTCCCGACCATTGATATAGGATCTAGATTTTCTAAATCTGATATCCTATTTCCCTTTGGACCCTTCCGTTTTCTCTTGGTGCACCTAGAATGTTTCTTCCTTGAGGTGTCATGCACCTGTTCTATAGTAGTCTATTTTTTCCCCTAGAGTCTTTACTACTCACATAACCCCCTGTTTTTTGTGTAGGGAATAATTGTTGATCTTCTGTCGTTATAGGTAGGGAATCCTTAGTATCTCTTTATTTTGTTTATCATTCGTGGTGGATGTACTCATGTCCACTAAGGAATATAGTCATACCCATACATAATGAATATAATAAGAATTAACAAATGAGGGGAAATTAATATGATGATAATGATGACTTTGTTTTATATTTTATCCTTGATCCTTATTATGAATTGTATGGGTAGTCTTATCCTGAAAATCATCGTCATTAGTGGTCTATTTTTGCAAAGATTACTCTTGAATACTTGTTTTTAATCTTCTGTTGAATGGTTGTGAACATGAAAACTTGACTTATCACATATACCCAGTTAAATAAATGTATTCCCCATGAATGAACTTGTTATATGGTCACCCCTGAATAATGAAAGTGGAATTAAAGAATGAGGGTTTATAAATTTGAATACACCTTATTATTTGGTGTGGTTGTGTGCTATGTATGGATCTATTCAACCATGTGTTTTGTGTTGGTCATGTGGTGTTATGGCTGGGATTGTGGTTGTGATTATGGGGTGGTAATTTTGGTGTAGTGGAATCTCATGTCGAGATATTGGTTGATTTTGGAATGGATAAACTTTTTATTAAATGGGAATGCATTTGTGAAATGGCTGGGAAATGAGGATGCAGGATCATGTTGTGTTATGTTTATGTTACTGGGTGTGTTGGGTGTAGTGTTGTTATGTAGTGGGGTTGCGAGTGTGGTAGTGATGCGGTGTGTAGGGGGTTTAATTATTGAGAGGAAGGATAGGGCGACATTACTTTAAAAACTTAAGGTGGTAGTGGTAGAATGAGTGTTTAATAGAGGGGAGTGTGTAGTGGTACTACAAGCTCGGTGAGTTTTGTTTCACTGGATGTGGTGATTTTCATGCATCGAGGATACTAAGAATGGTTTAGGATGGATGATTTTGAAAAATTATGTTGTCACATTGTGTGGGGCTTTCGCTTGGAGTTTTCAGGGACTTTATAAAGTATTTACACGTTATGATGTTCTTATGGTGTGATGTGTTTGGTGGTTTCCCTGTTAGGGATGGAATAAATCAATCAATAAATTGATATTAAAGAATAAAAACTAGTTAAATGAATTTTCTAGGTGTATGTTTCAAGTTGTTTCTTTTAGTGAAGCGGTGTTCATTTATCGACTTATGGAATTGAATTTTGTTTGTGGTAGTATTTTCATGTATGGTTGGAAAAAAGGGAGGTTTTGGTGTGGGATGGTTGTTGTTTTGAAAACCCATTGGTTGGGTTGAGTGTTTGGTACCAATATATATACATTTAGTTCCTTGTGATTTCTATATGTACCCCATCCGTGCTGAGCACTACATGTTGAATACCCCCATTATTATGGGTGAGGGTTTCCTTTCCCAACATCCCAGAGGAGGATGTAATGCCCCAACCCCAGAAGCCTGGAGCCGGTGCATTATTTTAATAAATTGGCATGATTACAAGGAATTATGTCCCAAAGGACCAATTAGTTTAGCAGTCTTGGAAAATAGATTACATACATGAATGTATCTTTAAAATTTATAACATAGATCACAACATAAATAATCCTTTGAGAATGACATTATTCCCTTAGCATAACCTTGCATATCAATCACAATACTCTTCTTGGAATCCTAAGAAAATAAAACATAAGAAAGGGGTGATCTCAGATGCTCAGTAAGGGTAAATAATTTAGTGGAAGCTATAAACTTTTTAGGCTAGATGTGTAATAAGAACAACAGCATTTTAAACATAAACATGAAAATAATATGAAAAAATAAATAAAACATTACCATATAAACATGCACATGGATATTCTACTGGTTGAATAATCACGTGTAATAATTAATTTCATAATGAGGGAATTCCTAATGTCGACATCATTACCACATAGTGAAGGCGTCATGCCAAGAGTACAAATAACTTTTTTGTTAAGTCCTTGTGCCTGGACACAAGTTTGTCTTATGAGGCCTACCGATGCATCGAGGAGCTATAGCGGGCTCCACCCATCACTTACTAAGTTCACTGCATTCCTCATATGAAATTATTGAAACATAACATAAAAATTCATATTAAAGCTGACATACGAAATGTAAATAATTTAGCCATAAACCATGAATGATATAAAAATAGCACATCCATAGTAAAACATATCATAATTCATTCAATAAAATATTAAAGATTGTATTTATAATAAATCAACCTCAATCAAGAATAATATCCAAAAAGTATGTTGACATAGTTGGAAATAATCATTAAAACCCTTTGAGAGAAATATCATTTTTTGTGAAATCATTTAAAAGTCACACATTTATAAATGAATTCATTTAAATGAAATTGTTGAATCAAAGTATCCCATACTAATTTGAAACTTTTGAATATAATTATCATTTCAAAACATTCATGTCCATATAAAAAAATCCTTAAGATCATTTTGAAAACATGGACATTAATTAAAAAGATTTATAAAGAAAAATCTTTAAAACATTTAAATGATGATCATTAAAAAGAGTAACTTCCAAAAATAATTAAAATATCAATTTTGAAAACATAATTATGAAAACATTTCATGGATGATAAAAATTTCCCAGTAAATACTTACACATAAACAATCTCAGAAAATAATTAGTTAGAAGAATTAACCCTTACCTTGCACTTTACTTTGGTCGAGGGTACGTTTAACCTCCTATATAATGACCATAGTATGTTATTAAATTATACCAGAACCATATTCATATTTATTATATCACACATGATTAATTAATGAATTTATACTACCCATTTAATAATGATTTCCATTTTAAATTAACATTTCAGGTAATAATTGCTTTATTTATCGTACATGTTTTAACTTGTTATTTTTTATCGTATCACTTAGATCATGATTTAAATACTTCCAAAATATATAACATGATTTATATATAATATTTATTTATAATATAAATATGTATAATAAATAGATATAGGAAATGGAAAACATCGTTTATGGAGACGGAAGGTCATACGTACGCATAAATGTTGTTTCTGTTTTCATATCATATTGAACATAACTAAGTGAATAAGATATATGTAATACATAAATATATACATATATATATTCAGTAGAATTATTATTTCATATATTACATACTTATTAATAATATATATTTTTATAATCATCATTGAATGGTGAATGTGGAAATGAATCTCATCGAGTCGTGGAGACGGTAAGTCGTACGTACACACGAGGGATGATATAATTTAATTAATGATTAAAAGGTGTGGAATTGGATGGTATATTAATTTTAAAGAGACATTATAATGTTATTTTAATTATTTATATACATGTTACTCATCATTATATCCATCCAAATAACATAGTGTTGAATAACAAATTACACCACGACATGGAGACGGTAAGCCGTACGTTTGCACGCATGGTGACATTATCATTTATAGGATGGATAGAAAAATGAATATGGTTGTAACATATATATAATAAAATAACGGTATTTATAATTTACTGAAGTTTTTATTTTGGTATGGAAATAACAAATAAAGAGAAAGTGGAAGAAGAAAATAACTTTGAAAGATATGGTGAAATTATTACCTCTTCTTTGGGTGTTTCCTTTGGATTTGATAGAAAGGCTCCTTAGGTTGGATTTCTGATCAGTGTAAGGCCTCTAGGTCAAAAATAGGGTAGTTGGGAGGTTATTTGGGCAGGTTTTGGCCAAGACAAATGGCATTGGAGGTGTGATTTTGAGAAAATGGGAAGTACCCTTTTATAAGAGAGGTTAGGGTCACTTTTGGAAAAGATTGAAATATTATTTTATTATGAAATCATTTTCGGGTTATAATAGTTATAAAATGATTTATTTAGATTATAAGGTGGGTATGGGTCTAAATACTCTCTACCAATAGTTTTTAGACAAGTTTAGGTCATCATATTAACCCTATCTTTTGAATTTAACTCTAAGTTAAAAACTTTAACTTTTACAATGTCCTCTAGTATTATTATAATAAATCATTAATAAACTTACTATAAAATACCAAGAGAACCTCAAGTGGTTCATTAATAAAAAATTAATAATTTTATAAGTCCTTTTGAAGAAACTTATATTTTTAGGAATATTATATCATTTAATAATATAATATTTGTTTTAAAAACTAATTTATGTCAATTTTGACACTATTTAGAATTTGGTTTTTGTGACACTCATCAAAACTTTTTTTACTTAAAACCAAATACATGTAATCAACGCTAACATGTCATATTACCCTATAAAATTCTTGTATGGAATCAAAACTTTCAAATTCTATTTATTTTAGTATTTATAATATCAATTATTTTAATAATTTATTAAGAAGGTAATTACTGCATCATCATTGTGTGATAAATAAATTTAATTATTTAAGGTCTAAAATTATATATGAAATTGTATTATATTTATAATGAATATTTATAGTTGAATTTATCTTATGTATAACCCTATATTAAAAATGGATTAGTTATTAAAATTTTAATTTAACACTTTTAACTCTTCTTTAAATAAAATAATAATAAAAGTCCTAATCTAATCCAAATGGATCAAAAGGATAATATTTTATTCCTAAGGTTGTTTTTGGTCGAATTAAACTTATCCAATAGAATTAGGACATTTTTTTTAGTAATTATAATATCATTTTTACCTTTAATTACCTAATTTACTTTTAACTGTGGTAAATAAAAGTCAAAAGTTACTATTCACAAAAAAAATATTTTCATCTTATTGGACCACCTTTTACTTAATTATTTCTTCCATGTCTCTTGGATTTTTTAAATTCAACTCACAGAAGTGGTAAATTTAAGTTTTATGCAAATTTGTAAAAGCTTCTAGAGGGTGGGTAAAAGATGGTAAAAAGTTCAATAAAAATTTATACATCTAATTTTATTATAAAATGACTCCAATGAATTACATTTAACTTATATTGGTATTATATATCTATTTTTACTTTCAATAATTTTAAATAAAATAAATAATTATTTAAATAAAGGGTCGGTTTTAAACAATAACGCAGTGTTTTTCACTATTTATCAAAAATTGAATGTTTTCAGAAAAATATCAAAAATTCACCATAATATAATTTTGATATTATGAATTCAAAAATGAATTCTATTTTAACAAATTAAAAACATAGAAGTTTCATTATTTAATTTAAAATCAATTCCTATTGTCAAAACCAAAAAGAGGGTTTTAAAAAAGTAAAAACTATCAAAAGATTGACATGTGTTTATGTCAAATTTAAATGTGAAATTAATTATAATGACCTAAATTATATTAAATGATAAAATTATAATCTAAGTATACTTCCAAACCATTCAACTTCATAATTTAACACTATAAATTATTTTTATTAAAAAAGTTGTTTTAAATTAAAATTTAGTATTTTCACTATTCATCAAAATATGAAAGTTATCAGAAAAGTACCAAAAATTTATGCAAACTAAATTTTTATGTCCCAAATCTAAAGAATAATTTAATTTCATTAGAATAAATATATTAAATTGTAAAATATGTCTTTAAAAAGGATTCTCCACTAAATAGGCGGTTAAATTTCATTTTTTGAAAAAAACTTCTTTTATCTGAAAAATCGAATTTGCCCTTATATTATGTCTAATAAACACAAAATATGAATTTTAAGATTATATAAGATATATATAAAATTCAAAATTAGGTTAATACTATTCATAACTTCTTTTTGAACGGCTATTTTGGTAATTCTTGGTGTGCTCGAACTCGTTGTTGCGTGTAGCACAAGTTATTGAATTACTTTAAAGAGATAACATACAATGAAATATTGGGGTGTTACAGAGGCTGAATGGAAGATTATTGTATCTTTTATGCTCTCTATTCTTGGAATTGGTATCCCTAGACTCTTTTGGAAGGTTGTGGTGCGGTTGTGAGGCCCAGGTGTCTACGAGTGAGGTGTTCTTCCAAGGTGTCTTTGGGATGAGATATGTCATACATTCCCAGGTTTCTTAGAGATGAGGTTGTGGTTGTGGACTAGATGTTTATGGGTGGGATGTGTTATGTATCCGAGGTGTGTGCTGGAAGGTTATGACAGTGGGGATTATGAAATATCATGGTAGCATCAGAATGTTAACTATTAGGGATGAACAGTTAACCAGTGTGAAGTGGTGAGGGGTTCCCAAATATCGATGTTCTTACTTTTTTTACATTACTTGACTTGAATTATTTGGTGAGTATGCCTTGGTGAGGTTGGGGTGGATAGTATACCTTGTCAGGTTCATTTTAGTTATGTTGTTTTCTCATGGGGGTATTTGTATGATTTTCCCACTTGTGAAAAGTGACTTTGAATTTTCCTACTGAGTATTCTTGTATTCTCACCCTATGTGTATAAAAAAATGAGGTTTCTAGGGATATTTCATGGACCGTGCGAGAACATACAATCTAAAACATTGGGGACAGTTAATTTTCCGGTGCATAGTTTTATATTGGTACTTACTTTGGACTTTTCTTTGTATTTATAGTAGTTTTACTTTAAACGTGCATGTGGGATGGATTTCGGTTTCTGTTTATATATGTTTCTTAGAGTTTTTGAGGTTGATACATCATATATCTTGATCTTGGTTACTATAAAAAGAGATATGCCTCCCATTTTTGTGATATTTTTATACCCTTGGTGATGGTCGCCACCCCGGGTCCTACTGGAGTTGGGACTTAGGGGTTATTATCTCTTTTTCATCTTGAAGAAGGAAGGTCATGGAAATTTTAAATATCTTACCTCATCTTAAAGAAGGGAGTTAAGGATAGTATAAGAAACTCTATCCAAAAGAATTATGGAATCTCAAAAGGAATACCACTAGTTACAGGAAAATGTTTAATTGGTTAATAAGGTTATGTTTTTTAAATTTTATATTGAAAATGAAGGTATTTTTAGATTTTGAAAAATATTGTGTATGTCATGTGACTCCCATTTAAAGATATAATTATTGAGTTAAGATCATAGTTCTTGGTTTTTTGAATATTCTGGAAGCACATAGATGTATAGAGACCTTCAGAAGTATTATTGGTTGGATAGAATGAAAAGTGATTTGGATGAATCTACCAAGAAATGTTCTAATTTCCAACAAGTTAAAGAAGAAAGAAAATTACTAAAGGGGATGACTCATCCTTTTCCAATTCTAGTGTGGAAATGGGAAAACATATCCCTAAAATTCATGGTGGGATTACTAAATGATTCATGAGGTAATAACAAAATTTTGGTTATTATTTATTTATTAACTAGATCTATTCATTTCCTTTCAATTTGATAAGCAATATCATTAGATCAAATTAATTAACTATATCTCCAGAAGATATTCAAGATATATTTAATTCCTCTCTTCATTTTATTCTAATGTGATCCTAGAATTATATAAAATTCATGGAAAGGTGATAAAAATTCATTTGTAATTGAATTAAATTATCATAAAACTTTTTATCCTCAGTCTAATGGACAATCCAAAAAAATGATTAAGACCTTGTAAGATATGAATAACGCATGTTCAATGGAATACTAAGGAATTTGGGATTAACATATTTAATTAGTTGAGTTTTTTTATAATAATAATTTTCATTCTATTATATAGATGGTACATTTTGAGGAATTATATAAAAAGTGATGTTAAACTCTAGATTTTTAAGTTTAAGTATGAGAAATAAATATGATGGGACCAAATTTAGTAGTGGAGATGGTGTCAAGGTAAAGATAATTCATCAAAATATGATCACAGCTCAGAGTAGGTAGAAATGTTATGTGGATAATAGGAGAAAATTTCATTCTCTCAAGGTAAGTGATCATATGTTTCTTAAATTATCTTCATGCCAGAATCCATTTTTTTTATTTTTCAAATAGCCACGTTTTGGAAAAGTGAAAACCATACAAACCTGTTCCCACATAACCCGCATCCACATAGACCACACATTACACATTCAAAATTCAAAAGTTCCCACATTTAAGTTTCAAAATTTATGATTCAGGAAAAGCGCCATTATCCACTGCGAGCCACAAGCTTACCCACCTCAATCGCATCCATCATGAGGAGGGGCCTCGAACCAAAAGGCCGGTCATGTCACTAGCATCCTCCATATTTAGTTCCATCATTGTCATCGTCCACACCATCAAAGAAGATAACAAGAAACCTTCAATGGTGTCCACTTCATCAAGATCCATCGCCACAACCACGAAGCCTCTAAATTTCAACATCATCATCGTATCTGGCTAGTGGGAAATCCCAATACCATCGTGGAAAACATTAACGACAGTCGTCATAACTAGGATAAAATACAAATAAAAAATATATACCATCAATTCATTGTTGATAACATTGAGAAAGAAAAATTGGACAAAATCCATAGAACAAGAAACAGGCCCGGATTCAAGCGATTGATACCACTGAAAAAAACCATCTGCAAAAAGAGAGAACCGAATCCATCATCATAAGATAAAACCACAAGGACAAATAAATTAGAGAAATCCACCACCATCTGCACCGCTCATAGACTCATACCGCTCCCTATACACATCCCAAAACCACCATGGAATCTATCGCACCCGACCGACCAGGAAGGAAGCAAAGGACCGAGAGGCCATGGCAGGAAGGAACGGCGGAGAAGGGGAAGGGGCGAAACAAAGTCATCTAGGGACATGTAGGAACATTGGTACAGAAACCCTAAGGGAAAACAGAACAGATGGATTAAAGTGGAATCGATGAAAGAACCATCGAGAAATATGAAAAAAAGAGATCGGGGCTGAAACCCTAGAAGAATAAATCGACGAAGACAAAAATAAGAATACCTAATGAGTGTCATTGTGAGCATACACCAACACCTCCCAATAGGTTTTGATTACCATAAGGACAGACCAGTAATGGGGTCAAGCGTGATACAGAAGATCTAAAGAGTAGTGGAAGAAGCCCACAAAATCAAGGTCAGAGTGAACAGAAGCTGCAACAATGGAAAGAAAGTATGTTCGAGTTTCATCTCATTTTATATTCACTAAGGCAGTTCAGTTGGAAGATAACCTTTCTTATAATGAAAAAATAATCTTGATTCTTTATCATAGATATAAATTGTGGATGAAAATGTAATTAACATAGTTAAGGTTTTGGGGAAAACCCATATTTTTTATGAAGCGTCTTGGGATTCTAAAAATGGTATGAGGGAAAGGTATTTACACTTGTTTAATAACTAAATATAATTGTGAGGATGAAATTTATAAAAGGGTTGAATAATTTAAAAACCTCAATAAATTTATAATAAATCATTCATTAGTTTGATATTATAGATTTATATTCATTATGAAAAGATTAGGGATGTTTTTTCAATCGAAAGGAAAAACGCATTTTTTTCTAACTAAATTGGATTTCCACACATTATATTGTTTTATTTAAAATATTGGTATCTAAGTAAAAACAATAATTAATAAAATTTATTTTCATTTTTGTATTAATAATTTCAAAAGTATATTATAATTAATTTTTAAGATGTTCATGAAAATAATTATTTTTTTAACAAATAGTGAAAATACAGATCTTTATTGGAAATTATATTTTCTTATCTGGTATTTAAAAATTAAAATTTTATTTTTTGTAAGTTTTAAAATTTTATTAATTTCTATTTATTAAAAAAATTAAATTACATTCATTTTAATTATTCTTAAACTTTAATTTAGTAAAAAAATGTATACTTAAAAAGGCATTTTTTTGAAAAAATTGTTTTTCATTGCATTTTTTTGGTTTAATTTTAAATTAAATTCCACCACTTATATGTTTTGAATTTTGAAAAATGGATTAAATATTTTGAACCAGGAGTTAAATTTTTTTTAAATATGTCTCTTTTATTTTTTTTCAATCTTTATGAAGAGTAACTATAGTAATTTAGTTGCTATAGAAAAGGGTAAATCAAGAAATTAATGGTTAAATATAAAATTATAAGGACTAGAAAGTGACCCTAAAACGTGATTAATTTTACTGAATGAGCCTATTTTGTTTTATACACATCTTATATTCAGTTATATGTCCTTTTTTTCTCATTTGGGTATGATTAATACTTTGGTAATGTTTTATGTAAATGAAATTTAAAAATGTAACTCTTATTTTTAATAACTATAATATTTTAAACAAAGTGATAATCATAGGATATGATTGGTTATAAATATTATTTTAAATAATAAAATCTTAATATTAAAAATGTTAATTTTAAAAAAAAAATTATTAAATAATTAAATTAAATTCTTACACAACGCTAACATAGTAATTATTCAATTATTAAGAAAATAAAATAAAAGATATTATAAATATTAGAAGTTGTATAGTTTAAAATAATTAATGTGAACCATAAATTTTATAGATAAAAATACCCTTTTAGTTATTTTTTTTTAAAAAATTAATTTCATTTTTTTCTTGTTGCTATGAAAGTCAAACTAAATGAATAGTTCTAAAATAGGCATTATTAATATAATATGAAAATAATAATTTATTAATTGATATTAAATTAATAAAAACCCTAAAAATAGAAACCTTATTGGGATATGGTTTCAAATATCTACCATGTTATATTTAGGGGAATTTTTTTAATTTATGGTAACTATCTTTCCACTTAAGAGGTAAAAAACCTTATTATCAAGGTAAGTGTGAAAAGGGTTAACAGGGGGTTGACATAAAAAGATAAGGTTATAAATGTGATCTAAATTTTTTAAAATTTTATTCAATGAGAGTATTTAGAAAAATAAACATATTATATATTCATATTATCAATTTTTATCCATTTGGACATCATAATTAATTTATATTAATTTAATATTTTAGGAAATTCCAAAAGTTCCCCCTCCTCTCTATTGTAAAAGGGAACCACTTCATCTCTTTTATTCACACTTAAAAACCCATTTTGTTTAAATAATATCAACATATATTCTTTAATAACATCCCTTCTCATATTTTGGATTCCTTATTCTGGGTATAGTACCAATTTTATAGGCCTTAAGGGTTTAAGAAAATAATATTTTCTTAAGAAGATGTATTGTTTTTAACTGCAAATTTTAGTTTTATTTTATCTTACATATCCTTAAAATATTATTAAAACATTATAAAATAATGAAACCAGTATCCTCTATATATTGAGATATTATTATTTTTATTCAATTTACTATGTTAATCTCATTTTCAAACTAATGGGAAATGAAACCGTCATTTTTGTGTATGGTGAACAACCGCCTCAAGAACTGATGTAATTCATTTTTCTTCAACATCTCCCATGTATGGATTATAATGATAGAATTAATTTTTATATATGATATTAATAATATATTTATCATTCCTAAAATATAATATATCATTTACCTTTTTACCTTTCCATTCACTAAAAAATGATAAATTTGTTTGTGTGTACGTTTGGACTACCACCTCCATGAAGTGATGTTATTCTTTTTTTCATCACCACATAACATGGATAATATATATAAGTACATTTAAATAATTATTATTATATTTATTATATTATTATAAATATATAATTATAAAATAATACTTGCCTTATTTTTATAATGATCACTGAATAATGGAAACGTTACTTATGCGTACGCATGAGCCACCGTCTCAAGGGTTGTAACAGAGTTCATTTTTTATAACCATGTTTAATGGTTTAATTTAAAAAAATAATTTTTTTATAAAATATGATTTGTATGTAATTATTATTATTATTCTATATATTATTTAATAATTAACTCCTTGATCATATTCATCCATCTGAAGTCATTTTGGACTTATGAACCTAATATCCTCAAAACATTTGACATGAACTTAAATGATTAAGTAATTGTTATAACATTGTAATGAGTGAAATAAAATGAATAGTAAATTTCCAAAAAAAATTATAAATAATTCTAATAATTAAAATAATTTTATTATTCTTGGTGATAATGAACATGTGTGATGAGTCCGACTCAAGGTAAGGGACTTTTAAGAATCACCTTTTAATGTTTTCTATAAAACTCTAGTTTTCTTCCGTATTAATATTTTTTTCAATTATTTTATTGATTTTTTTTTGTCTTTTTTAAATTGTTTCGAATATTTTTTAAAGTGATTTCTTTGTGAAATTTTTTTACATTCTTTATGAAATGATAAAAGGAATGTTTTATTTTAACATATAAGACGATGACATCTTTTCATGCTTCCACAACTTTTATTTTATTTTTCACATCCTTTACAAGATATCTTGTTTTCTTAAACAAAAAAAATCTATTTACCTATATTAGAGATATTTTAAAAAAGGTATCTTAAAATGGATCAGATATTTCAATATCTAAAAAAATTTCCATATGGATTAAAAAAATATTTTTTTTTGTGTAGTGTTGAAAATTGCATGATTTTATGTGTTTTGATTATGTTATGGTTATTGGGAATTTTTATGATGATGGGTAGGTCTATTATGTTTTGGCTATTGGGAATTTTTAAGATTATGTGTGGTTATATTATAAACCAAGGATGTGTGGTTACATTATTAACCAATGAAGGGTAGATCTATGATAAACCAATGATAGGTGGGTCAATGATAGTCCTCCAATGCATTCGGTATGGAAGTTGACCATATGGTTATTCCATTTATAAGAGTGATTATAATAGTGATATAGAAATTATGTACCAAGAAACCAACATGTTTTATCTATTATTTATATTATTGTTTATGGGATTCCTTTTATTTCTCACTGTAATAAAATGATATTATATTAAAAGAAAAGTATATTCTACTTTTTAAGGGTGAAAAGTATAACTTTGTGGAAATTTTATTATGAGGTTTTCATGATTTTAAAGAAACCATTATGAGTGTTATTTTACCTTTAATATTTATTATTAAATTTTCTATGAAAATTTTTTGGTAGAGAATGGGATTTATTAGGTTTGAAAATATTTATTTTTATCCAAAATTTTATTTCAAAAGGATAATTTTTCTATGTATTCATGGAATAACAATTTATTTCATTATTTTTATGTATCCTATTAATGTTTTTATTCTCGAAAAATGTTTTTTTAAAAAAATCATAGGGTTTAAGGATGATTGAGGAAAAATAAAAATTAAATTTGAAATTCATTAATATTTTTCATGAAAAAATGTGTTTAATTATTAAAATGTTACATTATGAGAAAACTGGATATTTTTGGGAAGTGTTCACAATGTAAAATATGGTTTTTATAGCCAAGTTAACTAAAACTATAAACCTAAAAAATCCTCAAATGTAATTAAATGAATTCTTGACTTGAATTTCAATATTATGTAAAGTTTAAGGCTAATTCCTTAAACACAATGGAATGGAGAGTGTCACAACACCACTAGTCACTTTAATAGAATTATCATGATACTCAATATAGTGATGTATTATTAATTATAATTATCTAAATTCTATCATGTTCAGTTATTAATTATGCATTGATAAATTTGAGGAGTTTGAACATATTATATAATAAATTAAAAACTAAATCATTATTAATTGAGTTGTAGGTTTCAAATGTGCTGATAATTTAGTAACATTTATGAAATTTACCCTAAATGGGCTGAATGATTTATGGTTCACAAGGGATTATATAAATAATTTCAACCCTCATACAATGTGTTTCACATTTTGGATGTGATCATGTGTTCATTTCTACTAATAAAAATATAATTCTCTCTAGATATTGTTTCTCTCCAATATTTAACCCAATTTATAATAGACTTTAGTGCGGAGAGAGTTTATATCTAAAAATTAGTTAATACCCATGACTTGTGGATACCTATAGACAAAGGATTCTTTTGAATAATTCGCAGTGATCTCAATCAAATGATTGTGAAAAGAGTCGAAAAGATGGATTAAATTAGGCGAGGTACACCATTATTATTCTTTAATTATATTCATTCCAAACATATAGATACATTATGGGATTTTTGGAATTTTAGAGTTTTCCTTACACTACATTTCAGATTTTTGATATACCTTTGAAACCATTCACAAAAAGGTACCCCACACCACTTACCCACTATGCCATTCTCCCTGAACCCTAACGCCACACATCCTAGTTCTTTTATCCTCCCCATATGACATACCATATATATCTAGGAACACATCATTACTTCACCTATTTAATCACTACCATAACTTCATGTCACTACCATATCACTAACATGTCCCCCTTCACAATATAATATCACTGAGATCCGTTAAAACTTGTGTATGTATACACTATACCTTATGTCATTCTAGTTCATTCATAAATACATATGTTATATCTATAATACATTATATCTTAGATATATATATGTTATAACCTTGGACTTTCATGACTGGAATATGCAGGTAAATAAAAATTGTGATCCTTTAAAACCTGTATAAGTATTCATCATATAACTGAAACTAATCATTGTATGGATATGTATACAAACCATACCAGGTATAGAAGATAGGGGGAAAGGGGATTAGTTATCCATCCATCTATATCCTCTAATACCTAATTATTGGTAAGACACTTAGAACCCAAGGACTCACAAAGGAATTGGTTATGTTTTTTGACTTGGGCGGTACATTATAAGAAATAATAAAAGTATAACGAATATATAATAGCTAAGAAACAAAAAACCTAAGAAATTTAGTTAAACTAAATCCATAATATAACTCGGAAACCAATATTAACCATAAAAGAAAGAAACTTCACCCCTGAGTATAAAGAACAACACCAACCACTTCTTATATATACTCAATTATTATTATTAAAATATAATCGCCTAATATTAATTTTTCATTTCCCAATTAAACAGCACATTAATATTCATTTAAACCATATGATTATTATCATTAATTTAAAAATTAACCACTTCCATTTGTTAATATTTCAACTATAATAAATTATTGTTCATCAATTTATTCATAATAACCAAATCATTTTAACCCATTCCCGTTGATTCATTTATAAACTCATTACCATTCTATAATTATAAAAATTCTAAGACTCAACTATTTTTAGATAGATTGAGATAATTTTATAAAAAAGTAGAAATCAATAGAAAAAAATCACTTATAACTCGTGAAAATTGTAGCCACGCCATTCCCATCACATTTCAATACAAATAATACCATCCCACCATCAACCACATGAATCTTCACCACCATAGAGACAATAATAGACCAACCCACGTCATATTTACCCACTTAAAAAATTTTATTTTTTAATAGTAAGAGAATTAAAATTATAGAATCTATAAAAGTAAACCAAAAAAGTAGTAGACAAATATAAAAATATACCATGTAATTAACTAAAACAATAAAGTATAGGGAAATAAAATCCCAAATTTAATTTTCCAAAAATTATTTATAGAACTCAACATCTTATTTTATAATTTTTTTTATTAACCCAATTTGATAATGTTTAAATAATTAAAAAACACGATATAGTTGAAAAAATAATAATAACTAATGTTGTACTAGAATACAAACACATTAAACAATTATACTCAATTAATGATTTAATCATATTTATGAATCCTTATAAAAAATATAGATAATTAATAATTACATATTCAATATTATCTCCTTCTTACTAACTTTAGGTTGTTTAATTAATTCCAAAAATGATAAATAAACAAAAAAAATACAAATATAATTTAACTACCATAGGATTTATGAATCATCAAAAGATCAATATCGTGATCAAAATAAATAATACATACACTTATCGACCTCCCCCTTCAATGCTTTATTTTGATATTATTATCTTCGTAGGATGATTCCCACTATTTACTCATTGATAACTAAGGAAATAAAATCCCATATTTATACATGGTATTTAATTGGATAAGTTTTAAATACCATACCACGAAACAAATATTTGATGATCCCCAAGAAAGATAGATATGGATAATGAATAGCATAACCCCATGAATCCTCATAATGAACCCAAAAATCTAAAAATATTATCTAAACAAGAAAAATTCATAAAACCATGACAAAATAACCCTCACTACAAAAAAAAATTTATTATAAAGTCATGGATGGAAGTGAAAAATGGAAGAAAAATAAATATGAAGTAATAATAAATAAAAATAAGTACCTTTAATGGAAAATAAGATTTTAAATAAAGATAAAACCTCAGGATCAATCATGAGAGCCTAGGATCATTTCCTTGTTTACTGGGGTTTGAGGAATAAAGGATGAAACAAAATAAATTTGATAGGAACCTTAAATCTATATCAAAAATTTTGAAATACTATATCATGAAATGATGCAGAGAAACACATCAGAACCATGTCTATATTAAATAATATCATGGTCTAATGAAATAATTCACAATGAAATACAACCCAAATTAAATAATCATGGTTATGTTCATGGAATCACCCCACAATTCCAAAACCTCTATGAATCATAGTTCAATTACCAACATTCTCCTTTAAACCCGATCAACCCCATAAAAACATCACATAATATAATATAAATAATAGTTAATTGGTCCCTAAAAAGGAATAACTTATGAAATTTGAAAACTAGGGATCCATACTATAGCATTTACCATCATGTCAAAACCTCTCATACATAATATTAAACTATAAATTAGAAAGGAATAATCACACAAAAACTCTAAGCAACATGTTGAAACACAATAAACTCAGCTAACATCCCTCCATTGACTAACCATTCATTCCACAAATCACTATGAATTTGTCATAACATAATCTACTAGCTAAAATTTCATCTTAAACCCCCTCCCACTAGGCTACCTCCAAAAACTCCCCAACACCTTTAACGCATCAAAAAATAGTAATGGTGTGGAAAAGTTTAAGCCATTACAATAATAACATTATCATGGTCTATTCCTATAAATATAACCATTAATATTTCACTAAAACCATTATTATTATTCCATTAATTAAAATGCTTACCGTGTTTTTAGTATTTTGTATTCTTTAAAAAATTATACACAAGGGTATAATTTTTTTGTGAGACTGTGAGGATGGATGTTAAATGATTGTATTATATTTATTTACATGTGTTTATTATCACATTTTAATTTTGTTAATATTATGGAATGAATTCATGCTTTATTTTTAATGTTATACTTTGAGAAAATAAATTAATGGTGATTTCTTTTTTGTGTTTCACATGATTTATTTTATACTTGAGTTCTACTATATATAAATAATATAAAAAACAATTTCATTACATATAAAATAAAATTACAACTAATAATTGGGGTGTTACAATAATGATATAAACAATTTTATGTAAGGTATGGGTTATCATTATATATATATTTCACTACCCCCAAAATGTTATAAATGAAAAATTGGGATACCTCCATATCCTTATCTCCAATGTTGTATTTTTAACTAACTTATTTGAAATATATTTTATTTTAAATGTTCTTTCACTCTTATCATATCTTTTTTGATGATATAGGAAGTTCATACTAAATCCAAATCAATGTAACAGTGTTCAATAAGGTATGATACCTCCTCTTAGAAATGAAATTATATTATATTTCATTAAGGGGGAGTTATGAAATATTTCCAAAATCTCTTATATGGTTAGTAAATCCATGCATTAAGCATTAAACTAATTGATTCTATAACTAATTTTTTAATTAATTTAACTTTTCAACGTTTTCAAATTTCTATCTCATAGGAAACACATATACATGTCGATTAAAGTCTTTGGAAAAGGTTATTAAGTACATATTCCCACCACATTATTGTTTAATTATTAATATACATACATCTCTATGAATTAGGTTAAATAATCAACAAGATATATCATGTTTTCAATTAAAAGGTGATTGTTCATTTTTCCTAAAAAAAGTATTTTCATTTATTTTATTAATCCTAATTGAATGATTCCAAAAAATACAACTTTATGGAGTCTTTGCATATGTTTCTTATTTATATGCTCAAGGAGACAAGTATATGGTATTAGGATCAAATTTATTAACCTTATAATGTATATTTTTATAAACCAAATTACCCTTATCTATAATGTATAACCCATTAATAATATTCTCAATGACACAAATCATTTCAGTAATGTATATTGAAAAACTATTACTCTTAATCCCATATTATTTAAAAAATATAGAAATCAAGTTTTTTATTTATGGATGGAAAATAATAATAATTTTTCAATTATACAATAAATTCACGTGGTAGATATAGATTAAATATTCATACCTATAATACAAAAACTCTTTATTTATTACCAAAAAACATACTCACTTCCCCTTTTATATATTATCTCTTATTTATGAAATTGAGTACATAATCACAAATGTGTAGTTCATAATAGGTATTAAATACCCTTGATTCATAATTAGGGAATTTTATATCTATAATATTCATGTAATTAAGCTCAAACTAACTATCCATTTTAAAACGTTTTATAATTATATGCCAATATATTAAACTTTAGGTCCATCCACCAACAGATCTCAAAATTATGTTCATGATACCTATTATAATATACAACAAGACATATTATTTATTGAGTAACTTGTTTTATATTAATTCAATTAGGAATTTAATTAAACATGATCTCACAAAAATAATGAGTTCATACACCATATAAATCAGTGAGAAATGATCCACATTTCATTATAATTTGTTTTAAATTTATTATTTCTTATACTATATAGGTATTTAGGAAATTCATCATTCCAATCATATCACATATGATTATTTTATAGTTTTGTAGGAAAACCCTTGTCTAAATTCACTATATGAAATTTCTTTAACTCCATTCCTTTGGTTAAATAATTTTTATAATTGAAACCTAAAGCTCACAAAAATATATGGTTACATAAATTTTATGGTTTACCATAACCTTCATGAGATAAAAAATAATCCATATACACCTAGATTTTAGGATTTCCCTAACTGAATGACCAAGGTCTTGAAATGTGTTTTCTATAGAAAGAATCTGACACTTAGTATTTTTCATGTTTTTTCTTAATATCACCATTTCTATATAAATCATATACATATAATTAAATCTAAAATAATAATATATTCTCATACAATATTTATTTTTATATGTTCTTATAATTATTTAGTTTTTAATACTATTTTTTAGACCAAATTAATATATTCTAATCATATTAATTTATATAACCATATACAACTCAAAATATTTTTTAGTTAACTAGAAATTAAATCAAATAATATCTGTACATATACAAATACATATAATGCATAAGGTATATAAAATTGTTTCATGTAATGTTTTGGAGTCATATAAAATCAAAATCTCTATATAAGAAAGAATTGTGTGAGGGGTATAATCCCCCTACTTTTCTTAGTACATCCTAATCTCTCATATTAGTGAGAAGTCTAAGTTAATTTCCCACTATAAATATGTCAATACTTATGAGAGACCTTAAATCCAAAATAACTCTAACATGTGATATTTATAAATAATATGCAACCTTTAGGTTTAAATTCACAACCATATAAAAAATAATAGTTATGTTTGAATGAAAACTAAATCTTATTTATCCTACATATCATTTGAAATTTAGGTGTATGGTATGACAAATTATAAAAAGTAATTTAACACTTTAAATTTCATCATATAGTTATGCACATCACATAAAAAATTATTAATATTTAATAGAAATTAAAATAATTAAATGAACATTTAAAATATGGGATTTATATATTTATAAACATTTCACACATAAAGAAAGTATAATATTTTATTAATATTTTTAAATTTAATCAAAACATGGCATGGAGACAATCACTACAATATTTTATACTCATGTGAAAACCATAACATGGTATATACATGAAAACATTCTGTTGGAAGATAATTACCTCAAGGAATATGTATGGAAATGGGTACCCATTTAATGGGTTCCCATTAAATGGGTACTCGGTACTACCCAACATGATTAAATCCACATCCGGCTGGATCAATACATGACTTAAATCAATTTGAGTATTAAAATTAATAATTGATTTATATTATGGTAGGTTTTAGGTACCTATTATAGGATACTTTAAAATAGTACCTGTAATATTATTTTTTTATTACTATTTTTTAAAAATAAAAAATATATATAATATGTGTGAAAGTGGTGGTGTATAACCCAAAGTTCACCATAGGTGTGTGGATTTATATATACAGTGATGGAAATTTATATATCTAATCATACACACTAATCCAAGAAACCTTAAATACCTCTATACCAAGGATCTCCCACTAGAATATTTTTAAAATCCAATATTATTTAGAGTTAATAAAATAAAATATACTAATTCTAAATGGTATCATTATTTTAAAAAAATAAAAATAAAAACCAAATACATGATTAACCAGGTTCATATTTAAATCGGTATTAAATCTGTTAGTTATTTTAAATTTTAAATATTGATTTTCTATATTAAATGGGTTTAGGTTTGGGTTCAGTCATCAATTTATTAACCAGGTTTGGGATTGAGTGCCACATTTTCCATGGGAACCCGACCCATTTCCATAACTATTATATAAATTCTTTATACCATAACATGTTAACATTTAACCACACCACAGTTTTGTTGAAATATATTCCAATATAATTAATAAACACATAACTGGAAGGGATCTCAAGGCATTGAGTATGCCCTCAGGATCTTAGAAAATATCTACATTGCCATTATGATATTTAGAATAACTCATGATCTAAGAAAAGAAATTTTTACTGATGTTAATTTATTTCTAATTTTATCTTATTTATCGTTCAATATGATGTATTTGGTAACATTGAGGGGTTATATAGGTATTAGTTATTCTTAAATGTAGTGAAATAAAATAATTCCCAACACTAAAATCATATAATTGGGGAATTAATAAAATAAAATTTATAAACATAAAACTCTGTGTACCACATTATATATCATCATCATTTGTAAATCAGTGAGATTTATGAGTTTCACTTAGTAAATGTCAAAAAGTTTTTTCCAATGTGGGTGTACACTGGCCACTTGAATCATTATACACTTTAACATGATCTCATCTTTTTTAAAGGTGTATTATCACCTCTTTTGTGAATGTAAATGAAGATAAGTGAGTAAAATTATTTTAATCTTAACATATGATGAAAAAATATAATAAATGATGAGAACACTTTATTTTACAATTTATATTCATTTAATGATGTTACTATAATATTTCATGATGTTCATCCAAACTATGTCCTTTAAACATTATAAAATTTATAATGTTTTACTCATTTATTGAAGTGATTTGTTAAACAATTTAATAACCACTACACTATCAATGCTTCATGATTGGTAATAAGATAAATATGTATGTTATAATTAATGGGATATAAATTAATTTTCCATGAAAATATGTTTTCCATAACTATGAAACATAGCAAGAAGACCTTCACTATATCATGGTCTTCTACATTACAAAACAAAATTTGGTGACTCTTACCATGTCATGGTGTTTTTCTTTATTGCACATATATACTAAACACAACCCATTATACGTCATTAATTTTATATAATATTATTTATTATTTAATTAAAATACTAAGTGGGAAAAATTTTGTGATGTAAAATAAATTTCATTCCAATTTTAATTTGCCTCCTTAAAAACACTATCAAGAAAACATAGTGGAAAAACTTTATAGAAGTAAAAGGAATAATATCAAATATATCTAATTGAAACATGATAAAATATATAGTCTTGCTTCTAAATTTTAAAAGTTATCTTAACAAAAGTTTCACTTTTAATGTATTAATGGATGAATCTATAAGATTATGACAAGACCTAATTTTATAGATATTTATCTCACCATTTTATTGAAGTTAATAGGTAAAAAATTTATTAGATATTTTTTATCTTATCGCCTTTGATATAAAAAAAATTTAATTTTACTATATAGGTTGTATTTTATTCATGTAAAGTTGTGTGAATATCATTATTAAATGTTTAATTTTTAATATAAACTATAACATTGTACTTAAAAAGTCTTTCATATCATATTATTTCACAAAATATTTTTCTACCATGAAAATATTTTCAAGAGATCTGATAATATTTAAATAATAAAAAAATAATATAATTTAAAAAAATTCAAATTCAGTCACCCTTATTGAAACACGTGGATATATTTTATCACTTTAAAAACTTTTGTCATTGTATATTCACTCAAATGACTATAACACATAAACTTTAACTAAAATAAATAAATATAAATAATTATTTTATTTATTGGAGTGAAGATATTGAGATCTAAAACATGCTTTATGAATTTTGAATCCTTCAAGTATTTTAAAAAAAATATCATTATCAATGTTACTATGAAAGTATATGACAATAATATCACATTTAGTGTATCCTTGACACTTCACTTTATTATGTTTTGATAATTAAAAAATTGTTATTTTATTTTCACTAACATGAGTGAAAAAATGTATTTTATGAATGAACTAATTTGTAAAAGATAATGTTATTGCTATTTTGTATTTATTTTTTTATGTTTTTTGTGTGTCCTATGAAATGATTTTGAAGAAAACCCCATTTTAGTTTGAGATTTCTTATGGATCCTACTATTAAATTATCAAATTTTGATCATTATAATTTCTCAAAACATTATTTACTTAGTAATTAAATTATACTTATTATTTTAGGATTAATCATTATTGTCTTATAAAAGTATTCTTATACATTTTAATCCATATATAATGATCCTTACGATTTTATCCATATGGTTTTATAAAAACAAAGTTATCCTTATGGAAAAATTGATGATTATGCATATTTTTCATGATTATTTAAATATTGATGCTTACAAAAATATTGGTCCCTATGGTAAAATGATTCTTATGAGAATTTCATTCATGTGGGAAAAATTATGATTGTGCATATTTATCATACTTATGAAAATATTGATGCTTATGGAAATTTGGATTCATATGGGAAAATGATGATTATAGGAATTTCATCCTTATAGATAAATTATTCTTAAGGATAAAATTATCCTTACTATATTTCATATTTTCCAAAATTTATCCTTATGGGAAAATATGGCTTACAAGATTCATGTTGAACATAATTCATGTTTATAGAATTAATCCTTATGTTCAAGATGATATTTATAAAATTATTTCTTACAGATAGAATGATTCTTACACACATTAATGATTATGAAGAAAATTATGCTTTGGAATATTCTAGGTTACACGCATTTTCATAAATGTGAAGAATTTATAAATTATTCTTATGAATGCTTCAATGATTTTTTTTTTGAAATTTTGAAATATGCATGTTTTTCTTTTTTTAATTGTTCCATAATTAAACATTAATTTATTTGATTCTATGAAAAATAATTTCAAAATATTTTTTGAAAAGTTAAATTTATATCGTAAAGGATGAATCATGGTCATTTTATACTGTATATTTATGGGAGTAATATCATAATTTGAATTTCAAATTTATATTTATTATGGTAAATACAAAAATAATATTTTTTCTGTTTCAAATTTTATTTTTTTATAATAATGATGGATTTATTTTGAATAATAATAAATTAATTTTTCATGTACACTAAATAGAGAATACATGTGAATCATTTTATGGGAAATATATAGGATAAAAAATTTAAGTAGTTCATTGGATTCGCATTTGAACTTAATGTTTTGGGAAAGGAAGAAATTATACAACTTATAATTTTTATAATATATTAATAATAAAGAAACTCTATAAAAAATTTTACAAAACTGTTTCACATATCCAAAATATTATATATTGAAGTAATTGTAAAGTATACTTCAACTGTATTGTGCTTCATACATTTTTGATCTCACCAAAACAATCTCAGCTGAAATTTATACTTCTAAACCATTTTTTATTGGAGTGATCCTTGCATCCTCGATATTCAAAGCTTTAATATTTTTATTTTTTCTTTTGTATGAAATTATTGTCATATTTGTTTTGTGTGATATCTGGTTTATTCTTTATTATATAAAATAAGGAGTTTAGTTTTAGGGTTATAATACCCATTTTAAAGATACATTGGGTTTTTCCATATTTATTAAAAGGTAAATAATTCAGTTATGACTTGGTAAAGATAAAGGTATGTCTAGTTCTTCCTTCACTTTAAAATAATTTTTCTAGGTTTTTCATTTATGTGAGAAAAATTATTGATTTAGGTTATTCCTCTTTGGATTAAAAATGTAGTTATAAAAGGTTTTAACTCCATTCAAAAGTGAGGTCACTATATTAGTTGGTTATATACACTCATATTGAGAGTGTGAATATTAGATATTGGATAACTTTGGTCTGATGTACTATAAAAATAATCATATCCATATTTTATTTTCTAATACATAATTTACATTACTCTAACATAAGTACTATTTTTTAAGCTCAATTCAACCCTCTTTTCCATTTAGTTATCTCACCTAGTAACAAAACAATTGGTATTAAATCATGCATGCTAAAATTATTTTCATATTATATATATATATATCTTATATTTATTATCCTATAATTAAATATCTAAGGAAAATATCTAATTCATATGACAAGAATAAGTTTTAATGATATTTTTTATCCAAAAAAACATAATTTTTATAGTAATGATTATGGTTATTGGCATGTATCAATGGAATCATATCTTAAATAGATAAGTATTTACCCTTATACAGTCATAATAAAACCTTAAAAACTCATTGAGGGTGATTATTATACTCTTAATAGTGTTTAATCTTTGAAATATGTTATTAATTATAAAATCATGATCATAATTAATTATAAAATTTACCAAAATGTATTAAGTCACATTTCAGCATTTAAAACCGCACATGACATGTGAAGAATATTAAAAAATAATCACTATGGTACTGATAAATTGATCATAAAAAATATTGTTATGTTAAGGGTATAATATCAATATTTTTATATGGTTGAAAATGAAACTATTAATCAAAGGTTTTATCATTTTATTAGAATTGAAAATGTCATGAATGGTTTATAAGAATCTCTCGATAATAATATTTTAGTTTAAATAAATTTAATATATCTACCTAAAAATTGAATGTTTATAAGGTTTTAATTTATGAGTTTATGAATTTTAAATAATATGCTCTCGATGATCTTACTGAATTTTTATTGTAATATGTGTTATTATTAAAAATTACTGAAGAAGCGAAATCTAGTAAAATAAAAAGAAATTTATTGAAACTAAAAATGAATGTTTCTTCTTACTCATTTGATTCTAAGTTATAGAGAAACAATGATGATGAATCTGAACATTTCACCAAAGTATTTTACAAGAGAAAGAAGGCATATACATGAAGGAAGAAATTATTTTATTCCAAAGATAATAATAGAACAGATCAAAAAGATAATTTTTATTATAATGAAGTTCCTAAAGTAATATGATATAAATACAAAAAAAATGAAAATGTTACTCTGGATTTACCAAAGCTAAAATGAAATAATAACAATATAAAAAAAAGAAAAATCATGCTCTTTCTATTGGTTGGAGGAATACCAAATACTCAGATTCTAGTGACGAATTTGTTTCTAAAATGGGTTGGAAATCTATGATTAAAAAAATATTTAAATCAGGTAAGTGATTTTGAAAATGAACCTTATAATTATAAATATAAATAAGAAATTTTGGATTAATTATATAATTAAATATATATATTACATAATGATATTTCCATAATTTTAAATATTTACATGAAAATTAGAAGTAAAAAATCATATTGAGGAAAATAATATAACTATTAAAGAGACTGAAAATATAAAGAATATTACTTACATTTCAAATGATAAAATCTGTATATATTTTTAAAATTTTAAAAATTAAAATATTAAACTTAAGTATTATATTTCTAAAAATAATGATCCTCAACAAATAAAGTTTAATTATATTTTGGATGAAAATGACAAGTTGAAAAATTATATTGAAAGATTATAAATAGATTTATCCTAATTTTTTCAAGGAATGGAAACCTATGATAAAATTGTAATATTGAAAAAAAATCTAAAACATTTATTTGTTATGTTAATAAATTACCAAAAATGTGTGAGGAATTTTCTGTAAAAATATCTAAAGGAAATGTTTTGAAAATTACATGTTTTAAATATGTAATAAAAGGAAACTATGAAAGGGAATGTTCATTGAGATTTATAAAATCAATTAAAAAAACTAAAGCCTTTTGTTCCAAGTCTTTATCCTATAAATTACCAATAATTAAATGCTTTAAATCAGATTTGGTTCTAATTAAAATTTTCTCTAACCAGATTTAACATATGTTTTCATGGGTGCCAGCATTCTCTTAAATATTTATTTAAAGGATATATAAATTAAATACTTATAAAATTAAAACGGGTATAGGAAAAATGGGTATTCATAACATATGATTAGCGATTCTACAAAATTTATATTATTAAAAAAATGTTAAGGAGGTAATATTACATTTAGTAATAATTTAGAGGGTAAAGTCAAAGGATTTAGTGAGGATAGAGTTTATGATTCTATTATAATTTAAAAGGTTATATATATTGAATAATTTAAACCTAATTTAATTATTATCTCTCAAATATGTATTGATGGATTTCAATTAAATTTTAAAATTGATAAACGTATAGTATTTGAAGATGAATATATCTTATTTTATGAAAACTAAAAGTGCTATATAAATTTTATATATTTTTCTAAACTAACCATAAAAATTTTCAAGTACTTAAATATTGTGCATTTAGTTCATGTTATATATAATATTAATCTCAATCCCACTAATTTCATACTATCATTCAAATTTTCTAAAAATCAAAATGTTCTCTAGTTTCCTGAACTATATTTGTATAACACTTACATTTGAGACTCTTGTATGGAAAGTAAACACTATAAATAGTATTTAAAACCTATCAAGTATGTTCACAAGGTAGGGAATTTAAAAATAATAAATCTTGATTAATTTAAACTCACATATACTACTACCACGGGAGGAAAAAATATTCCTTTGTGATTGTTGGTGAATATAGTAGATTTAATTGGACATAACTTTTTACCCAAAAATAAGAAACATATCTTAGTTTATTTTTCATAAAATTTTTCAAAATGAAAAGGTTTATTTATTTATTTTCTGTTAGAATTAATGTGGGATCTTATTTTGGGAATTTGGAATTTGAAAATTTCTATGAAGAAAATGGATATTCACAAAAAAATTGATTCCCTGAGATGCCACAACAAAATGGTGTCATTGAATAGTGATATATAACACTTTAAGAAATGAGTATAAATACATTAAATTAATTTCAAACACCTTTATATTTTTTAAAAAACTTATAAATAAATCTTTCTACATGTTTATAGAGTTATTTCAAGACCAATTTTAAAAAAAACATTATGAAATTTTTGACATAAGAAATCAAAAATATGATTATTTCTGGGAATTTGGTTGCATGTTTTATACTCTAAAAACTAAAAACAATCTAGAAGTATTTGATTAAAAATATGTTGAAGAAATATTTTTAGGTTATTCAAACTCTATAAAATCATAAGGTTTATAACATAAAAGATCCATGGTAGATGAAGAATCTATACATGTGAAGTCTGATAAACATTATTTAGAATAAAATAATGAATAGTTGAAGTTACTTGAAGAGAAATTTAGATATTTAAACTTTAGAGATGTGTAACCCCAAAATTATTATTCACATGTTTAGGGGGAGAATCACCTTCATGAAAAATCATGGAAAGTGCATAAATATCATACTTTAGATAAGGTAATTAGAAATATTTACTTTATAGTTCAAATAAGAAATTCATTATTAATTTTTTTTTCTCAAAATGATTTGATTTCTAATATTGTTCCTAAAATATTAATGAACTTTAAATCGATTAAAATTTTATATTAACTATTAATTAATGGTAAAACATTTCTTCTAGAAATAATGTTTTTTGTTTAGTTAAAACACTTAAATATTCTCAAGTTTTAAGTATTAAATATATTTTCAGGAATAAAATTGATGAATATATAAATATTATAAAAAATAAGGCCAGATTAGTTACATGATGCTATTATTAAGAATATGGGAAGACCATGATGAATAATTTGTCTTTAATTCAATGTTACAAACTATAGTGCGATTTCTTATGGGTTACTAGTATCTTTTTAATTTTCTTATTTTAGTTAATATTTTTAATTTTTAAATTTTGGATCCATTGGGAGTGTTTGGGTGTTTTTGGAATAAAATCAAAGGTAAATATGTCACAACCCATTAACTTCATCATAGTGAGGGTATTAGGGAAGTTGTTGTTGTGTAGTCCATAGTGTTAAGCCATAGAGGCCCTATGGGGTCAAAGACCCCTAGCCTTACCTCTTAGCGATGCCCAATGATGTAGAATTAAAACTACACCATATATTTTTGGGTATCCAAGACTCCATTCCCTACCCCATAGAGGTTCTCTATAGTGTATCGCCACAACTATGTCATGGATAATCATAGGGAGGTAACTCCTCCCCACAAGAAAAGGGATGCTTCGTGAGCTACCATCTACCAGTAAAAAAATGAAATTGACAAAAATAACTTCCCTCTTACATTACCCAAAATATAGCCCCTCTTACAAATTTTCATAAAAAAATTTGAGGCATCCACCCAAGCATCTACCTCCGTTATTTATCCTCATTTATTAAGAATGTTTCTTATAATTTCATGTAGATCTCCATCTAGGTAAGGTTTTTTCCCTCTCTTCCTTCTCCTAAAACTTCTTTTACCTTAGTTTTAATTCCCTCTCTCTCACTATGTGTACTATAGGATGAAACCTAAGTGGTTTTTTTGTTTTTATTTTTTTTGTCTATTTCTCATTGGATGTGTAATGGGTCCCTAAATCATTTATCTAGAAATTTTTGAAGCACTTTTATCATTCATACTATCCCTATGTAGGTGTTTCTATGTTATGTATTTTCTATAATATGATTCAAATTCTTGTGTGCTTCAAATTATTTTTTTTGAAATTATAAATGATATATGAGTTCATTTAGATTTAAATATTCATGTTGATAAAGGTATTTAAGTGATTAAAATTTATTTCTAACTAATTCTGTATAGACCTTTCCCTATTTTATATTTTCACCCAATGAATAAATTATCATATAAACAAAAAATATATTTTTAGTTGTTTTCATAGGGGGATTGGGTGTTTTAAAATTATTATAAGATGTTTATAAATTTATTTTGGTGATGTAATAGTTTATGGGATTTATTAATTAACGGTTTAATTTGTGAAATTTTATTGAGTTTCCGTATTCCATTATTTTGTTATTCATTTATGATTGTTCTTACAAGTGTCTCACATTATATTTGGTTCTTATAAATGTATGTATGGGTATATAGATGTAGACATATCATTATATTCACATGATAATATGTGAATCTGTTAATAGTGAGATGTTTATATATATTTTTGTAATTGCGAACGTGAATAATTTTAAATAGGGAAGTTTAAAATTTTAATATTGATTTTCAAATTTCATTTTTAAACATTCTTTCAAAATGGATGTTTTAAGAATGTTTTCCATATATTTTTAAAATTACATCAATGAAAAATTTTCAATTTAAATTGAAATTTAAATAGACGATTTCTGAAAGAGTAAAGGTTTCAAATTATGATCTTGATTATAGGATATTATTATTAATGTAATACTGGTTAATATATATAATGCTTTGTGGTTGACACTTGGTAGACCATAGGTAGGAAGGTAATCATATGGTTGTTTCTCTAACTTAGTTTGTGGGATAGATAATGATTATTTATAACAATATTATGAGATATCCAGGGTTTGGTTTACTTTATCAGGATCACGTAGGTTAACTAGTGTTCTATGAGTGAGTCTGGGTAACCTTATAAACTTATTGGTTATAAATCCTCCCCATGTGTTATATATTATTCATACAGGTTTACAAATTTTTTTTTTACCACTTTAGGTTTTATGGATGATGTTTTTATTGTTCTTACCACCCTTCTTAGTTTCACTTCATCATCCTAGGCTTTCTTTATTATTGTAATTATTTTTAAAATCAATCTAATAGGTGAATTTTACAGACAGTATTGACATGGGTTGTTTTTATAATGGAATTTCGAAAGTAAGTTTTAAAAGTTTTTTAAGGGAAACTTGTGGTGTATTTTAAAGTGGATTTCAAGATAAAAATTGATTTTTATAAATAGGTATAAAGATTTATCTTTTTCTAATAATAAAAGTTTCATTTTTAAATAGTATATTTCAAACTAGATTGCTTGATCTATTTTGGAGAAGGAAATATATGCACACTATAGTTCATACTAACTATTATGTTTATATAAACACACTACTCACATATCTCAGTGTTTTTAGGTGCCTTTATAGATTTACGATTTGATTCTTGAAATGGGATCCAATTTTGGATGGAGTGTGACCTTAGGTCATAGGAGACACTGACTAGGTATGTTAATTTTTATTTTATTTTTATCAGTTTAGTACTTTTATAAAAAACATACATTTCTCATTTTAATTTTAATTTAAGGGCAGTGAATTATATATGTAGTTATAAAGGATATGATAGGGGTTTTGTGTGTGACGTAGCAGGAGGTGAGTTGTGGATTTATTTTCCATATTTTTTTTCTAATATTTTAAAGTTTATTTTAAAGTGGTTATTTTTTCATGTGGAATTTTGACTTCTAGATTAGTCATTTTGGACATTTAGAAAAAAAAATTGATACTTATTAAATCATATTTATTTGAAAAAACTATTTCCATTTAGTATATTCTAATGTACGGTCACTTTTTGCAAGCTCGTGGAGATTAGAACCATCCACCGAGCCAGTGGTGGGTTGGTTTAAGTTCTAGTTCTTTACAAATGGTATTATTTACTTGGTTCTTAATACATCCTAGGTTTATGAGTTATATTTTGTTTTGTGATATTTAGTATATTGGAGTAGGATTTTTGGGGCTCAAGTGAGAGATACGAGAAGAGTCTGTCTAACTCTTTATCATACTAAACCTCAAGTTACCATGATAAGTTGGGTTTTGATTCTAAAATTTTTATTTATAGTTTATTTATTGTATTTTACACAATTTTATGGATTTATGTGTTTTTGGGTATGAAATAGGTGATGAGATGTTGGTGCATTGGCATATTTCATGGCTTGGTAACCCATGTGGAGCTCATGTACATGGTTCTTTATTACTCCCAGTGATCATTGTGTGATTAGCCCATGGTCTACTAGGGCATGTGACTAATTCATGCATGTTCACAATTCATAATTATGTTATCCTTATTTTGTGTGGTGTTAGTTAATTGGGTTTTGGTTAATATTTCATGACAAATTTTTGGATTTTTAAAATGATTTCCAAGTAAATAGTTATAGTTTTAAAATAGAAATCCTTATTTTAAAATGGTTTTGAATGTTTTTTCAGAGTTGAACACTTTATTTAATTTGGTTAAAGTTGATTTTGAATTTCAAAAATAGGGGTTTTTGATTGAAAAAAAATTAATGGATTTTCTTTCTCTTTCAACTTGAAGAATTTGGTTTTAAGAAAATGAAAGTGTTTTTGAAACTATTACATAGGTTTTATAAATAAATTAAAACTAAATCAGTATTTATAGATTTAGAAATTATTTTAATAGAGGAACTAATGGGTTTAAAAAAGTTTATTTAAAATGGGGCTTTGATATTTCAAAATTTGAAGCTATGTTTTTTTAAAATTCAAATAGAAAATTTTGATTTGTTTATTGGTGTGATTCACTTTGGTGTTTTTTGTGGTTTATTTATTTAATGTTTTTATTTTTAATTAAGATATGATTTTAGATGATGGTTATTTTTTTAATTGGATATAATAGTATTGGGTATTACGTTTCTCCCTGTTATTGAAGATCTCTCTCCGTGGAAGTTCATGAGCATTGTTAGGATAGGGTAATCATATATTTTATGGGTATATACAATATAGTTTATAAGACAACTTTTTTGGTAAATCATTAGGTTATTTCTTAATTGTTTTATGAAAATGAAATGATTTTGGGTTTTATCATGACTCATTGGATTATATGGATCCTCTGGAGTTTTGAGTGCAGTTATAAGTGGTGAGGTAGGATCTGAGTTTCAGTTGGAAAGGAATGAGGGGAACCATGGGTGTGTACTTCAGGTAACTACAAAAAATGTAAAATAGTAGATATTATGCATGAAATAGTATAAGTTTAGTCTGAAAGGATCATTGTGATCAGTGTTCCAGATATGAGGTCACAGGTTACCATTTATTTATTCTTGGACCCAAGGTTTGAACCCATGTTTTTTGAAAATCCATGTTTATTAATTATGCATGAATCCATTTTTTCATGGTTACATGATGGTTATGGTTTTCTTGATGGTCCTCATTATGGAATCACTAGAATGTTATTAAGGCTTTTGTCTTCTTCGGGAATGGTTTGGTGATGTCTATAAGGTTTCTTTTTCTCCTATTATTTACCTAATGATTATTATTTTATTATTTTCTTGTTTCCTTTAGGTTGTTATATATTATAAATTTTTATAGAGGAGCTTTTAGTTTTGTTAAAATTATGGGTGCATTTTTTGTCAAGTGTTTTACTTGATTATTTTATTAGGGTTCATGTTACCATTTTTATAGATTGTTTGTAAATTATTTTATTCCTTAAAATCCAACATTCTAGTAGAGTTATTAATTTTTTTGAGTTCCCACTACATGTTTCTATTTCTTATTTTACTCATTTGTAGATTGGTGTGAGTTATTCCTTAAGGATGTATATATATATTTTTGAATTATTATATTCTTACTAATGTTTTTGTTTAATCTTATACTTAAAATATTAATTATTATATTTTCTTCTACTTCTAATAGAGATTCTCCTTTGAGTCTCCTCCATGATTTCAATACCTTAATAGGGGAAAAGTGTACTTGTGGGGAAACTTTTAACAGCCATCAGGTCACTTTTAGTTTTTAAAATTTTTTATTTTAGTTAAGTATTTTAAATTTTTTGTTTTGGAACATTTGGGAGTGTTTGAAAAGTTATGTGGGAAAATCAGCTCTCACCAAGCTATAGTCCTTTAGGCTACACCATAATGGGGTTATGAAGGTGAAGGAACCTAGGGAATAGTATATATGTGAATAATATGTAATATAAAATTTTGGGTTTTGATTTATGTTAAAAACACCAAATTTATGAATACCCTTGACCATATTTCACAAAGAATCATGAGGAGTTATATTTAATCTTGAAGAAAAAAATTAAATGTAATTGTAAATGGTTCATTTTTATTTTTAAATTGGAAATTTCATTCTCTCACTATTGGCGTTTCATGGCTCAGAGGCACCAATATAGAAATCCAAGAGATTATATACACATGCACCACATATCTTGTATCATCTATCATTAATTCTCGGGTGCTATCATGGGAAATCAATGTGATTTATAATGTAACTTTGATCATGTAAAGAAAACAAACTTTATTAAGAGGAATTCATTTATACATCCTTGTTCATATCTCAGTTTCTTACTCTAAATATTTATAGAGAGGAGGTTGGAGCTTTTAAATTCTTTTAAATAGTGTAGTGTGCCATTAAAGAGTCTAAAATGATCTTTTATACTTAGGTTATACTTTCCAATATTGAAATTTGGTCCCTAAAAGTTATAACCTTAATTTTGGACAATTTTTCACACTTATGAATTTATTAAACTTGTTATAAAAGTCATGAATATTTTATCACTTAATTTTAAAACATTAACGTGTCACATAATTAAATTTAAACCATTATCTTGGCATGTAATTTTCCTTAATAATTTAACTATCCTTGAACATGTTATATTCATTTTAAAAAAAATTCTCATATTCACACTTTTAATGAAACAACTTGTGAATAAATTTATATTTAATTAAATAATTATTATTCTAAATCAGAATAATACAATTGAATTGTTTTTATTACGATATTTCACACTTGAGAATTCAGTAGCCCCCACATGTGGGACCCACTTCTCCCTAAAATCTTATTCATATTAATGGGTGAAACTTATGGATGGACTTAGTTTGTGACCCTCTAGGTCCTTATATTGATAATAGTGAGTCATACTTGTAGACTAAGAAGAGTCTAGAAACTCATCATGGTCCCTAAAGAGATAAGGAATTTAATATCTATAACAACCTCCTAAAAACATTCTTTGTGTAATATAATCTCTTTTCCTTATTATATTTCTTAATTAAAGACACACACTTTGTGTCATCATCCTTTTCATGCTTTATATATTTTATGAATATACCGAGTGAACAGACCTTTTTGTACCATAGGCGTGGATTTAATGAAGATACTACCATCCTATTAAACCTGGGACCATGATATATATTTTCCTTAACTAGGAAGTAGTAAATTCTATCTAGATCATTAAAAAAATCCATTCCACCAATAGCACATCCAAAACAGGATACCTTTAAATGAATTCAATTCCATGGTATTTCCCTCACATAAAAGTATGTGAAAAAATGGTAAACATTGATAAAAATATCTAGTCAAGAGACCAATGCATATGTTAATATATAGAAACAACCAATGTCACCTGAAACATGTATTTTTCCTATAAGAAGGTCAATCCACATGATCTCATCTACTCAAGATCACTAAGTGTAATCTTCATGAAAAATATCAATTCTTATGAGAACCCATCACCTAATAGTTGTACATTATTTGTGTCCTATCAATATGATGTATCTCTACCATATGAAATATGTTTAATATTACTTTCATAATATCTCAAGGTTCTCATTATAGTTTGTAACTCCTATAAACTTTTTATATGAAACATAATATAAGTGCATTACCATTTAAATAGTGGACACAAAAGTATAAACACTATAATGGTAAAAATAAAAAATTTATATATCAAAATATATACATATAATGGTAAGAAAAGTACATATAGAATATGGGTCTTGGACACCCACTCAAAACACTCCCACATTCACTTTGTATAAAATATTCAACCTAATAGCTCTCATATGAGAATAATTATTATTTTCAGGTATGTATTTATTTATGGGGTCATCCACATTATCTTATGTGGCTATTATACTAACTATAACTTCCCCAATTTGTGTAAAATCCCTCAAGAGATGAATCTTATAAAGTATATGTTGCATCTTCTAGTGTGATCTTGGTTCCTTGGAAAGTTCCACTACTACAGTTTTATAATAATAAATTGTAACTAGATATAATACAAGATCAAAATAAAAATTCTGTATCCAAAGTAATTTTTTAGATGCATTATAAGCCACTATATAGTCAGTTTCTATTGTAAAATTGGTGAACAGAGACTGCTTCAAGCTTATCTAGCTCACTATACCACCATTCAGGAAAAATATATAGCCTGACAATGATTTTATATCATTATCAATCTGGAATCTTGAATCAGTGTATCCCTTTATAACAAACTCCCAATATCCTCAACACACTAGAAACACTTCCTTTATATATATCAAGTAATTTAGGATATGTTTTTAGAGCTTCCCAATATAGTTATCCCGGTTTGTCTTGATATCTTCCCGAAATTATAAAAATAAAGGCAACATAAAACCTAGTATATAGTATAACATATAATGTAGAACCCACTACCAAACCATAAGGGATTCTACTCATCCTCTCAATAACCTCTTGTGTATATGGACACATTTTTTAGAGATATTAATACATTCTGACAACAGTAACAATCATCTCTTGTATTTTTATATTATACATTTTTATTACCCCGTCAATATATGTACTTTTATTTATCCCATGAGAAATTTGATATCTGTCTCGATAGATGTTAATCCCTAGAATATATGTTGATCCACCTAAGTATTTTTTATATAATCATTCATTTAACCAAGTCTTCACTTACTATAGGACTTGTACTTCATTTCACATTATTAATATGTCATAAACATATAATACAACGAAAATAATGTCATTCCAACTAATATTATTATAAAAAAGATGGATCACTTTCATATTTATTGCATCAAAATTATCTTATCACATCATCAAAACAATAATTCTATGATCATGATGTCAAATTCAATACATAGATGGATATTTACATCATTAATACTTTATTGGTACTTTATAATATAATAAATATTTTAGTTTGTATCATGTTGACATCATCAACCAACTTCCCATTTATATACGAAAGTTTAACATCCATTTTTCAAATTTCATAACCATGGAAAGTTGTTATTATAAGTAAAATTCTGATGGATTTCATTATTTCAACCAGTGAGAAAGTTTTTTCAATGTCTATACCATATAATTACATAAAACCCTTCACAACCAATCATAATTTTTAAATACTTACATGAAAATAAATTTATAAATTCTTCATGAATTCTCATTTATACCCAAATAGATTTTACATCATTTTGAGAGTCTACCAAAATTTTACTTGATTTTGGTACATGGACACCACTTTAGAATGAATGGCTTCATGTCATTTTGTAGCATTTCTTCCATATACTAGTTCTATGTAGGTTAGTGGTTTATAATTCTCTATAAGTAATATTCCACCTAATTTTGTGATAATAAACCATATATCTCTGGTTATATGACTTATCTAGTAGACCAATGCAGTACTTGTATCTCAAAAACATATTCCTCTCCTAATTTCTCGTATAGAATCTATTACCATACCAAATCTTATGCATCTATATAATTAAATTCATTGAAGTCAATATTTATCTTACTATTTCTATTGGAAAGTTTTAGCTTTATAGAAATGTTTCATGCGTTACCATAATCAAATTTATATTTGAGGGATTATATAGGTAATATCCTTTGTTCTATTTGTGATATCCTGTTCAAAAGAATATTATTATTTATGATTTTAATTTATCACTAGGTATAGCCTTTATAAAATCCACACATCCCCATAAATGTATGTGTGACAGGATGAATTTATTTATATATCATAACTCAAATATAATCCCACTAACCAAGATTAATTATATATGTCGTAGTATATAGTGCATATCCTAAAAAAGATGATGGTTGAGTCGCATGACTCATCATCGATCTTACCATGTCATTAAAGGTATGATTCCTCCTTTCACTAACACCATTCCACTAAGGTGTATAAGGAGTGAGCTAAGAGATTTTCCCAAAATCCATTAAGTGATTGATAAATGATTGGTATAGATATTCCCCAGCACGGTCTAAGTGGATATTATTAATCTTTTTACCAAGATAGTTCTCTACTTCATTTTGATATTCCTTAAATATCTAAAAGAAATATAACTTATACCTCATTAATTATATTTAATCTTACCTACTAAAGTAATTAGTAAAAGTAATTAAATAGGATAACCCACTCCTTTCCACTATAAGAAATGTAACACATACATTAGTATAAAATAATTCCAATAGTTATTTATCAATTTATCATTTACCATTGAATGTTATTTTGTTATTTTAACTTATAAATATACATTACATACATCCATGGGATTTAAATTAGTTTATATTAAATATCATTCTTGATGTAGTTTTCTTAAATGATTTTTATTTACATGACCTAGCCAGAAGTTCCATAAGAGGGTAGTATATGAGTCATTTCTCTAGAGTTATCATTGATTTATAAAAATTCATTTTCTTGTTCAAGTATATAAAATACATTTTTACGATGTGTCATACCATAACACATGTTATCAATATAAATACGAGAAAATTTATTTCCAAACCTGAAATAAAATCTCATAGCGTCTAAACTCAAAACTGATATTATATTTCTAGTAACATGTTATATATAATAACAATAATTTAGTACAAGAACAAACCCACTTGGGAAATTAAGATGACAATCTCCCACTACTAATGTTGCTAGGATTTCCCCATTTACTACTTGGAGATAAACTTAACCTTTTAAAATTTTATTGAATATACTTGGTTCTTATATTTTAATACCAATGTGTGAGCCACATGAATTATCTAATTCCCAAATTGTATACATAGATAGATTTCATTCAATGAAAAGTATAACTGAAGCAAAATCATCACCTTGATTCCTCTTATCAGCTATGAAATTCTTATTCTAATGGAATTTCCTTCCACATAAAAAATAGGCTACCAACTTCTCAAATATTTACTAATACATATTTAGCTTCTTGTATGGGTGGTTCATTGGTGCCTTTTACTTATACTTATACTTTGAAACAATAGCCTTTCTTTTCCTTTTATTGATCACTATAAGGACAGAAGAGCTAAAATTCTTAATATCCTTATCTACATAAATAATGAACGAAAATAAATATAGGAGAAACTTATTCATGTAATTTGGATTATAATTAATTATTAAAATAAGAAATCTAAGTGAAAAAGGGGGAAATAATGATATAAATTTATAGTTATCTGTTTAATTTGACCCAATGGGATTCTAATGTGTCAATGTAACCAGTCATTTTTTGTACATGAGGTCTAACATGATTCCCATATTCTGTCCTATATCTATACAGAGCACCATATATCTTATATATTTCTTTCTAATCTCTCTCCAAGCATAACTCTTAGAGATGAGATAGAATCTGGGAGGCATCTTTATCCTCATGTCTTTTTTTCCATCTCACTGGACATAAATGAAAACAAGTAACACTAGAAATCCATTACATCATCCACATGATTCTTGTATTTATCTGTATTTCCCTTTCTTACTCCCTTATAGGGTTCAATCATAAGTGGGAAATTTATCACATAATTCTTCCTCTCTCAGAATAGTATAATGCATTATCACCTGTACCACTTTTGGATGTTATGGAAAGTTATGATATTCTCTTTATCCAATAATGATCATAGTGAAATCAAATTTTTTTACATTTCCATTTGATAAACAAAATTTAAGTTTATTATATTAGTACTTTATCAAATGAAATTTTCATTTTTTTAAAATTCAAATGTATTCGACTATTTTATCAAATCATACAAGCCCTCAACTACTAGATTTGAAATACTCATTCACTTTAGTATTATAGTAGAGAGGATATTTAAAACTCTATTTATAGCCTATGATATGGAATCACCACTACTCCAAGTGTTTAGGGTAGGTTTTTTTGATTTCAAGTCACATTAACTCACAGATCATTGATTTGTTAGAGTAGATTATCATATCATATAAATAATTACCTTGAATTTCTCAAAAATTTCCCTCTAAAGTTGAAACAAGTTAGCTATGATTATTTATTTGGTTCCAAATTTAGTTTGTTTAACCCATAAATCTAAAAATAATAGATTATTAGGAAGATACAACATCAACTATGGATGATGAGCACATCCAAAAATTGGTTGTGTCTAAATTCAAGTGATGAAATGAGTTTAGTGAGTTAATATTGGATTTAAGGGGTTTTCTAATTTATCTCAATGAATGAAATACTTTCCTATTTAACATATTTTACTATTTTATCACACTCAAAAATTAATCATGCTTTAAATATAAATCATTAACCCCATATTTTCAATTTATCAATGCATGTTTTTCATTACTATATTAAGTGATCATGCATAATAAATTTACATGAAAACAATAATAAACCATGCATATGATAAAATAAATAAATAATGATGTGATCACACATCTTTTTCTATAGGTTAATCCATTGATTGAATAATGGATTAACTGATACCCAAGGTTAATTCTTTAAGTCAATATTTGATATAAATTTTAGTGTCTCTAACTTCCACATGTGAAGGGAACTGTAGAATATAGATATTAATTATTATCACTAAAATGTGGACACACAGGACCTTATACATTTTGAAGAGGGAGGGAAGATACAAATATCATAAAAATAAAAATATTTATTATACTTTATCACTTAAATGAAATAACTAAATTTAATAAATAATAAACCAAAATTGTAGGGTTTAGACTTGCATAAAGATCAATAAACATAAATTTATATTTAATAATAAAAAAAATTTCTAAAATTAAAATTGAGTGTATTTTTAATATTTCAACTAGAATTGAAATATTTTTAATTAATTAGAAATACATCCCATGACCCCTAAAATAATTTTATTAAATTGAATATTATAAAATATAATTTCTAGAAAAATCTAAGAATAGTCTAGTATTTTTTGACCTAAAATAAATACCTAGATATTTATTTGGGGCTTGAAATGGGCTTAAGGGCTAAGGCAGGTTGGATCGAGATTAACCCAATCTGGTCTAGGTCAGGTTCAAATCACACACCCAAAAACGAAAAATACATCTAAAACCCAATATATATATGTGTGTGTATATGTATAATATTATAATATATAGCATATTATAAAATATTATATATATATATATATATATTCAATTCAATGGATATTGATCCCATTTATTGGTGTGGAAATTTTTTCAACATAGGTGACATATAGCCACCAACCAAAGCAATTTTTTTATCTTCATACCTCATGAAAGGATATCCACATAATATTTATGTGACATTCATTTTACTCATTAAAATTTAAAAACAATATTTCATCCACTAGACTACTCTTACAAATTATTGGTATCTTCATCAAACATGTCACATACTCGAAACACAACTCGACAATAAACCCATCATAAAACTACCCATAAAAGAAAAATGAAACATAATCATTTAATTTTCATCAAAATTGATGCTTAAAATATTTAAATTTTTTAGCAGTCATATCATTCCCATAAGAACTCAGATTGATGCACTATCAGTTGTTTTAGAACCATATCAAAACCCACTTTTTGAATCATTGAAAATTTTATCAAAAAAATGAAGTTTTCTAATTAAATAACTATATATTATTTCTAATACCAATTTAATGAACAAGTGGCATAGTTAAAATGTGAAAAAAAACATAATTGAAATTTTTTGTTTTGGATTCATGTTAAAAACACTAAATAAAAAAACTTTTTTCAATATTCCCCAAAGGATCAAAGAAATTCAATTTAATCCTAAAGAAATTTTTTTTAATGAAACTGTAAACACTAATCTATTCATTTGAAATAACTAATTTTATTTACTCACCATTGGTGTGTTGTGGCACAAAGTAAACATGTTTGTAATGTTATTAATCATAAACATGTTCACCGTAGCTCCAAGATCATTTAGCTTCAATTCATGGATTCTAATATGGGAAATAAAGGTTCTTTATGATTCCCCTTAGATCACGTGAAGAACACATACTAAATCAAGAGGATGATATTTAACCAACCATATTATTCTCTTAGTTTCTCAATATAAATATTGAGGGAGAGGCGGGTAAAGCTCTAAAACAATTTCAAATAGTGTACTGTAATATTTAAGAGGCTGAAATGAACTTTATTACTTATGTTATACATTCCAAAATCACACTTTATTCCTTGGAATGTTATAAGCTTAATTTTATACACATTTAACAATAATATATTAATTAAACATATCACGAATGTCATGAATATTTTACCACCCACTTGAAATGCATTAACATGTCACATGATAAAATACAAAGCATGAAATCTACTTTTCATCTACCTTATTATTTAAAAAAAACATTTAGCATGTCATGCCCATTTGAAAAATTATATTTTCTCAAATTTAACATTATAGTGAAAAAAAAAATTGAATTCACTAATAAATAAATTCAATCAATATTATTATATAATTTAATAATATTATTGAATAATATTACTTGTGATCTTTCACATTCATACGGTAATTTTCCCTACACATGGGGGTCACTTCATCCTAAAATATTACTCATCTAAAGAGGTAGAAATTATGGATACAAATAGTGTGTGACCCTCTAGGTACTTATCGTTATAGTAGTGAGTTATGATTATAGAACAAGAGCATATTAAAGTAACCAAACATGTCCCCTATTGTAGAGACCCGAATCTTGGCGTACATGGACATTACATTACGTTTGCGGAATACTTAGTACATAACAAAAACACACACACAAGGATCGTAATAGTTTAGTGTCTTTGGAAACTCGGAATATAATCTTCTAATCCTGGTGAAAGATCTTCAACATATCCCATAAAGATATTCCTTTTTTTTATACCTAAAACCTTTCTTTATATCCTGGGGAAAAGAAAACATAAAAGGGTGAGCTCAAATGCTCAGTAAGGGTAAACAAAAGAAATATCAATCACATCATATACATAAGCACATAACTTTTGGAAATCTTAATCTGTAAAAGAGATCAAAATTTCATAACCTGGGATAACTCATGGCAGTGAAATGTAATCACAATAATCATAACTTAAAACATTAAACTTTGTGGCATACACAAATAATCATAGAGAATCATTTCTTGTTAGTCAAGACTCATTGCCAAGACTATCTTAGTGGACAAAGTCCCTTTCTGAACCGAGTCACCCTCGTTTCAGTCCGGTTTCACTGAACCGGTATAACCTACCATTCCATCCATGTCTATCTCATGAGATATAAAATCTTTACCCAATGCATTGGAGGGAGATATATGTCCCACCCATCTCATAATGATACCATTCTTATGTGTGCCACAAAATCATAAATCATACATCATTGCATAACCCATGTAATAAAAATGGGATTATTAAACATCATGACATCATAAAAAAAATCAAATAAGATAAAGGAATTCATAAAAATAATTCCATCACAACATAATCAAATCAATGTAATAATAGGGATAAAACATAACCCTTTATTATCTTAGATGGAAAATAATTTTGATAAAACACTTGAACTCCATTCTTGAGGAAAATATCCTTTCTATTTCAAAAACACTTTTCCTTTCTTAACATGTCATACTATTTTAAACTATAAGTAGGTGATTAAAAATAAACATGAAAACATTTAAAGGAAGCTTCTTGGAAATAATGTTTTAAAAATCCATTCATGTCGTATAAGTTAAAAAAACATTCTTCTCGTACTTTTGTCGGAAAAGTCAAAAAGTACCTCGTACGAAAAACGACAAAAGATTACTTTCATATCTTTTACTAAAAACTCACCGAAGGGTAAAATTGGATTTAAACAATTGTACGTGAATGGAAATAATATTACATATTGAGTAAACATGGATGTGGATGATAAAATACACCCCAGTAAATACCAAAGTATAAACAATCTCGGATAAAATGAGATTGTGATATATTCCCTTACCTTTAGTCCGATTTGCTTTGTAAGTGTCCGAACCTCCTGTATAATGATTTAAATAATGTCATTAACTTATTACAGAATCATATTCATTGTTATGATATCATATATGGTTCACTTATGACTTTATATTACCCGTTCTTTTGTAAATTCCATGTTAAAGAAGCGTTTTGGGTAAAATTGTTTCATTTATCGTAGGTGTTTGGACTTGTTGTTCTTGACATTATTATTACTTATATAATGATTTACTTACTTCCAGAATATAAAACATGATTTATATATCATATATATTCAGTATATATATATATTTAATAAATATATAAATGAAATGAAACACACCGTTCATGGAGACGGTAGTCTGTACGTACGCATGAACACTGTTTTCCTTTCCTCATTGTATTGAATGGAAGTCAGTTAATGACATACATATATACATAAATCCAGTAGCCTTATAATGTCATATATTTCATTATTATTGCTTATATATACTTTATAATTATTCTTAAATGGTTAACATGGAGAATGAATCTCATCGCGTCGTGGAGACGGTAGTCCGTACGTACGCACGAGCGATGATATCATTCCCATGGTCTTGGAATTGTGTTGAAGTGTATGTATACTATTTCAGTATCAATATCACTCTATAATAATCATATATAGTTACTCCTTACACCATTATACCCATCCAATTAAGGAGGTGGCGGAAAATAGATTACACCACGGCGTGGAGACGGTATTCCGTACGTACGCACGCGCGGTGATTTCCTTTTTCCGTAGAATGGATAGAAGGTTAATTAGAGTTATTTCATATTTATAATAACATATCAGTATATAATAAATACTGATGTTATTACTTTATCATGAAACAACTAAAGAAGAAGAAGTTGAAGAAGAAAGAAATTGAAAAAGATCGGTAATGGATATTACCTCTTTTTGACATGCCTTTTCTTAACCTTCACTTAAAGAACTAAGGATGGTCTTTGAAGAAGACCAGGACCTCTAGGATGATACTATGGAAGTGGAGAAGAGATTTTACAGGGTTTTTCCGAGCTTGAATGCTCAAATTGGTGTGAGGAGGAGAGGGAGGAGGTGCCCTTTTATAAGGGAGGAGAGGGGCACCTTAGGAATATCTCAAAATATTATTTTATATTAAGGTCAAATTCGGTTTATAATGGTTCCAAATGGTCTTATTTCTAAGATAAAGTGGGTATGGGTCGAAATACTCTCATCCAATAGGATTTAGACAAGTTTAGGTTATTATTTTAACCTTATCAATTAGATTTAACTCTAAGTTAAATAATTTAACTTTTACCGTGTCTTTTTGTTTTCTTACACTATATGGTTAATAAACATACTATATCAAGCCAAAAGAACCCCAAGTTGTTTATTATTAATATATCTATCCTTATCTAAGTCATTTGGCCGAACCTTAGATTTTTAGGAATTAAATAACAATTAATAATATAATATTTGTTTTAAAAACTAATTTATGTCCATTTTGACATTATTTGATACATGATTTTTATGAAATTTTTAACAGAATTATAAGTTCTATCCAAGTTACTTAAATCAATAATAACATGTCATAGTAACCTAGAAAATTATTCTAAGTCATAAAAAGTCTCAAATTACATTTATTTGGGCATTTATAACATCAATTATGTTAATATTTTCTTAAAAAGGTAATTAATGCATCATCGTTGTGTCATAAATAAATTAAATTATTTAAAGTATAAAATTTAAAAATAAAATACCATTATGTAGGAAATATTTTTATCTTTCTAATGAATATTTATAGTCGAAATTATATTATGTATAACCCTATATTAAAAATGTTTTATTAAATAAACTTTGATTTTAACTCTTTTAACTCTTCTTTGAATTAAATAATAATAAATGTCCTAATTTAATCCAAGTGGGCCTAAATGATAATATTTTATACTTAAGGTTGTTTTTGGTCGATATACACTTGCTCAATAGGATTAGGACATGTGTTAGGGTAATATTAATATTAATATCATTTTTACCCTTAATTACCCTATTTACTTTTAACCGTGGTAAATAAAAGTAAAAAGTTATTATTCACCAAAAATTATTTTCATCTCATTGAACCACATTTTACTTACTGACATCAACCGTGTCTCTCGGATTTTTGAAATTCCATTCACAGAAGCGGTAAAATTACGATTTATGAAAAAATTAATTTTTTTAACTACCACTTAGTAGTTTCACTATTCATCAAAAATTGAAGTTTTTCAGAAAAATGTCAAAATTTCATCCTAAGCTATAATTGATATTACGAATTCAAAAATGATTTCTATTTTAAAAAATTACAAACATATAAGTTGCATTATTTAATTTTATAATTAATTTCCGCTGTCACAACAAATAGCGTGTTTTTAAGAGATAATAACTATCAAAAGATTGACACTTGTTTATAACTGGTTTAAATGTGAAATTACATCCAATGAACAACATTGTTTTGAATTGTAAAAATATATTCTAAATATACTTTAAAACCACTCAAATTAATAATTTATCACTATTAATTATTTCGATTGAAAAAGTTGTTTTTAATTAAAATTTAGTAATTTTCACTATTCATCAAAATATGAAAGTTATCCGAAAATCACCAAAATTTCACCCTAAGCTAATTTCGATATTCCGAGTCCAAAAATGAAGTCCATTTTGAAAAATAGAAATTATGAAATTTCAAAAAGTGGTTATTACTATTCATAACGTCTAGTTTTAATAATATTTTAATAGCATATCGTTGTTTAGCAAAACTTGGTGTTGCGTACAACACACGCTATCGTGGAAGGTCGTGATTACATGTAATTCAAGCCAGGTCAGTGATGTGTGTTGTTAAAGCTCCTTTTGGTGTAGCGTATAACACAAGACATTAATGAAATTAAAAAGAATATTTTTCATAAAATCTCGGGGTGTTACATTCTACCCCCCTTAAAATGAATTTCTCCCTCGAAATTCGTCGGGGTTATAAATGGTTTACTACTCGAAAGATTCTATAATAGAAACCCACATCGTAAAAAGGAATACCAAAACCAATCTTTAAAAACAAAAGTATGAAATGTAACGGTTACCCAAATAAACTAATCACTGGGTTTCCACATAGGTGAAAATATGGATATGGAAGAAAAATCTAACCATCATGTTCTGATGGAGAGTGGTAGAGAACATGGCTAGGGAAAAGCCAACAATCACAAATCCATAAATTTGTGACGATCTAAGATACCATCTGATTAATCAGATATAAGAGCACTAGGACAACATTTTTGGTTTTCAAGATCGTTTCCCTAAAGTTAAAGAATTTGAATTAGAATAAATACTTACTTTATTTTGGTACAATCTCACTGTTGTTCGTGCCTTGAACAATTTCTACTTCATCTCTTAAATAAATTAAGTTGAATTTGTTATTCGTGAAGCGTTAGCAGATCATGTGATAGAATGACGGGTCATTCCATTTGTCTCAAACAAAAGGTTAGCAAAAGTTATTAAATATACATAAGTCATTCTATAGTGAGATTAATCATATATGGTTCCTAAAATGGACTTATACTTCATATATCACACTGCTTAATATAATAAAACTAGTGTCTACTAAACAGGGACTTCCTGTAGGCCAGTGGTAGGAGATAAAGGCCAGTCGCACTTCGGTTGTGGGTTCGATTCCCACAGCCTTGTCCGAAGCGATGGGTTGTCACCCGTCCTGCAGGTTGTCCTTTTTCTAAAACTACATTACTATAACATCCCATCAATAATATCAAAAATCTTCTATCCTTAAACAATACTAACTTATGTCCAACATAATCCATTCTAATCTTTAGGCTTATCCATAATACTACAGTCCACTATCATAATATAGTGAAAACGATTACCAGAGATTTAATACTGTCGTTAATCCCCATATATCATAAGATATGTCTTGTTGGTCACATTCCAAACATTAAAAGGCCTTAATCATGTATTCTCTTGAATACCCATTGAACCTTAGTGAAAACATGAATGCAGTTAAAAGTTAACTCTATCCACATACCAAAATCCAAATATTCTATATACTCAAACCATGATATCACTTAGTCCTTATATCAATCATGAGCTCATGAATACAATCAAACGCCTCATTATCTTATTATTCCTTCATTATACGCATATCATCTACTTTCCAAAAATATATGAATAACATTTCATGGTTACTAGTACCATTAATCATACACTTTAAAAACTTAGGAAAGACAATAGTGTAACAATCCTTAGATGTCTCTTTATTCTATAGTACCATGAGATTACTTATACAACATTACACTTGATAAACATGTAATCATTCCACTACCTTCTTAAACCATTGACCGAGCTTCAACAATTCTTTAATCTCACATATCATTTGTAGTCTCTTCATCATCATCAACATAAATACTTCCCATACGACCATACTGATTATCTTCATGAGACTTTCCCTTAGGGCATTGGTTTGCATAATGCCCGTACATTCCACATTTAAAACATTTAACCATTGTTGATGTTGTAGCAATACCATTATTCTCATCCATGTTGTTAACTGAACCTTTTCCTTTTCACTTACTTGCTTTGTGTACTTCTTTTCCACACCCAAAGCATCTTCCAGTTCCTTTGAAACATTCTCCTTGATGCCTCTTCCCACATGATTTACATAGGGAAAATTGAACTTTCTTTCCTCTATGATCATCATGAAACTCCATCTTTCTCTTATTAGCCGAGTCAGGAAACTTACCAAATTTTACTTTATTGATCATATTATGAGATTGCTGATTCGGCATAATAATGATGTTTTGACTTCCAAATACCATTTCATTATGAAGAATATCATTCCATTGTCCATCATATCCTCCATTATCGTGAATCATCTTATTTCCAGCCATTTTCTAAAACCCAAAAAAGAATAGTGTGAGAGGAAAAAATCATAATAAAGGGGGAGTAACTTCAATATCTAACATCTTAGGTTAAATTCTAATATCGTTACCATAGTGCTAGGACTATATCCTATATGTATACTTATCCTTAGGGACATCCCTAGACATACCTTAGAAATATCTCTAGGGATCTCACTAACGTTTTCGCATCCTAGTTTCCAAAGGTTGACTAAACCTTTCCTCTGATACCAACTGTAGAGACCTTAATCTTTGCGTACATGGACATTACATTACATTTGCGGAATACTTAGTACATAACAAAAACACACACACAAGGATCGTAATAGTTTAGTGTCTTTGGAAACTCGGAATATAATCTTCTAATCCTGGTAAATTATCTTCAACATCTCCCATAAAGATCTTCCTTTTTTTATACCTAAAACCTTTCTTTATATCCTGGGGAAAAGAAAACATAAAAGGGTGAGCTCAAATGCTCAGTAAAGGTAAACAAAAGAAATATCAATCACATCATATACATAAGCACATAACTTTTGGAAATCTTAACCTGTAAAAGAGATCAAAATTTCATAACCTGGGATAACTCATGGGAGTGAAATGTAATCACAATAATCATAACTTAAAACATTAAACTTTGTGCCATACACAAATAATCATAGAGAATCATTTCTTGTTAGTCAAGACTCATTGCCAAGACTATCTTAGTGGACAAAGTCCCTTTCTGAACCGAGTCACCCTCGTTTCAGTCCTGTTTCACTGAACCGGTATATCCTACCATTCCAGTCATGTCTATCTCATGAGATATAAAATCTTTACCCAATGAATTGGAGGGAGATATAGGTCCCACCCATCTCATAACGATACCATTCTTATGTGTGCCACAAAATCATAAATCATACATCATTGCATAACCCATGTAATAAAAATGGGATTCTTAAACATCATGACATCATAAAACAATTCATATAAGATAAAGGAATTCATAAAATTAATTCCATCACAACATAATCAAATCAATGTAACAATAGGGATAAAACAGAATCCTTTATTATCTTAGATGGAAAATAATTTTGATAAAACACTTGAACTCCATTTTTGAGGAAAATATACTTTCTATTTCAAAAACACTTTTCCTTTCTTAACATGTCATACAATTTTAAACTAAAAGAAGTTGATTAAAAATAAACATGAAAACTTGTAAAGGAAGCTTCTTGTAAATAATGTTTTAAAAATCCATTCATGTCGTATAAGTTAAAAAACATTCTTCTCGTACTTTTGTCGGAAAAGTCAAAAAGTACCTCGTACGAAAAACGACAAACGATTCCTTTCATATCTTTTACTAAAAACTCACTGAAGGGTAAAATTGGAATTAAACAATTGTACGTGGATGGAAATAATATTACATATAGAGTAAACATGGATGTGGATAATAAAATACACCCCAGTAAATACCAAAGTATAAACAATCTCGGATAAAATGAGATTGTGATATATTCCCTTACCTTTAGTCTGATTTGCTTCGTAAGTGTCCGAACCTCCTGTATAATGATTTAAATAATGTCATTAACTTATTACAGAATCATATTAATTGTTATGATATCATATATGGTTCACTTATGACTTTATATTACCCGTTCTTTTGTAAATTCTATGTTAAAGAAGCGTTTTGGGTAAAATCGTTTCATTTATCGTAGGTGTTTGGACATGTTGTTCTTGACATTATTATTACTTATATCATGATTTACTTACTTCCAGAATATAAAACATGATTTATATATCATATATATTCAGTATATATATATATTTAATAAATATATAAATGAAATGAAACACACCATTCATGGAGACGGTAGTCCGTACGTACGCATGAACGTTGTTTTCCTTTCCTCATTGTCATGAATGGAAGTAAGTAGATGACATATATATATACATAAATCCAGTATCCTTATAATGTCATATATTTCATTATTATTGCTTATATATACTTTATAATTATTCTTAAATGGTTAACATGGAGAATGAATCTCATCGCGTCGTGGAGACGGTAGTCCGTACGTACGCACGAGCGATGATATCATTCCCATGGTCGTGGAATTGTATTGAAGTGTATGTATACTATTTCAGTATCAATATCACTCTATAATAATCATATATAGTTGCTCCTTACACCATTATATCCATCCAATTAAGGAGGTGGCGGAAAATAGATTACACCACGGCGTGGAGACGGTATTCCGTACGTACGCACGCGCGGTGATTTCCTTTTTCCGTAGAATGGATAGAAGGTTAATTAGAGTTTTTTCATATTTATAATAACATATAAGTATATAAGAAATACTTATGTTATTACTTTATCATGAAACAACTAAAGAAGAAGAAGTTGACGAAGAAAGAAATTGAAAAAGATCAGTAATGGATATTACCTCTTTTTGACGCACCTTTTCTTAACCTTCACTTAAAGAACTAAGGATGGTCTTTGAAGAATACCAGGACCTCTATGATGATACTAGGAAAGTGGAGAATAGATTTTGTCAGGGTTTGGCCGAGCTTGAATGCTCGAATTGGTGTGAGGAGGAGAGGGAGGAGGTGCCCTTTTATAAGGGAGGAGAGGGGCACCTTAGGAATATCTCAAAATATTATTTTATATTAAGGTCAAATTCGGTTTATAATGGTTCCAAATGGTCTTATTTCGAAGATAAAGTGGGGATGGGTCGAAATCCTCTCATCCAATAGGATTTAGACAAGTTTAGGTTATTATTTTAACCTTATCAATTAGATTTAACTCTAAGTTAAATAATTTAACTTTTACCGTGTCTTTTTGTTTTCTTACACTATATGGTTAATAAACTTACTATATCAAGCCAAACGAACCCCAAGTTGTTTATTATTAATATATCTATCCTTATCTAAGTCATTTGGCCGAACAATAGATTTTTAGGAATTAAATAACAATTAATAATATAATATTTTTTTTAAAAACTAATTTATGTCAATTTTGACACTATTTGATACATGATTTTTATGAAATTTTTAACAGAATGATAAGTTCGAAACAAGTTACTTAAATCAACAATAACATGTCATATTAACCTATAAAATTAGTTTAAGTCATAAAAAGTCTCAAATTACATTTATTTGGGAATTTATAACATCAATTATATTAATATTTTCTTAAAAAGGTAATTACTGCATCATCGTTGTGTCATAAATAAATTAAATTATTAAAAGTATAAAAATTACAAATAAAAAACCATTATGTATGAAATCTTTTTATCTTTATAATGAATATTTATAGTCTAAATTATATTATGTATAACCCTATATTAAAAATGTTTTAGTAAATAAACTTTGATTTTAACTCTTTTAACTCTTATTTGAATTAAATAATAACAAATGTCCTAATCTAATCCAAGTGGGCCTAAATGATAATATTTTACACTTAAGGTTGTTTTTTGTCGAGATACACTTGTCCAATAGGATTAGGACATGTGTTAGGGTAATATTAATATCATTTTTACCCTTAATTACCCTATTTACTTTTAACCGTGGAAAATAAAAGTAAAAAGTTACTATTCACAAAAACAAATTTCATCTCATTGAACCACATTTCACTTACTGACATCAACCGTGTCTCTCGGATTTTTGAAATTCCATTCACAGAAGTGGTAAAATTAAGATTTATGAAAAAATTAATTTTTTTAACTACCACTTAGTAGTTTCACTATTCATCAAAAATTGAAGTTTTTCAGAAAAATGCCAAAATTTCATCCTAAGATATAATTGATATTCCAAATTCAAAAATGATTTCTATTTTACAAAATTCCCAAAATATAAGTTGCATTAATTAATTTTATAATTAATTTCCGATTTCACAACAAATATCATGTTTTTAAGAGATAATAACTATCAAAAGATTGACACTTGTTTATAACTGGTTTAAATGTGAAATTACATCCAATGACCAACATTGTATTGAATTGTAAAAATATATTCTAAATATACTTTAAAACCCCTCAAATTAATAATTTATCACTATTAATTATTTCGATTGAAAAAGTTGTTTTTAATTAAAATTTAGTAATTTTCACTATTCATCAAAATATGAAAGTTATCCGAAAATCCCCAAAATTTCACCCTAAGCTAATTTCGATATTCCGAATCCAAAAATGAAGTACATTTTGAAAAATAGAAATTAAAAAATTTCAAAAATTGGTTATTACTATTCATAACGTCTAGTTTTAATAATATTTTAATAGCATATCGTTGTTTAGAAAAACATGGTGTTGCGTACAACACACGCTATCGTGGAAGGTCGCGATTGCATGTAATTCCAGCCAGGTCAGTGATGTGTGTTGTGAAAGCTCCTTTTGGTGTAGCATATAACAAAAGAAATTAATGAAATTAAAAAGAATATTTTTCATAAAATGTCGGGGTGTTACACCTATGGAGATAGGGGATGTGGTAGCTATGAAATTTTGGAGAATTTATAAAGAAATTTGTTGTTGAAGTATCCAATATATCCAATATTGATGAAACAATGAAAGTTCCTTGGATAAATGGACAGAGAAGAAAGTAATCAAGACTTATTATCATAAAGAAGTTTTTTTAATACATTGAGTTTATAAATATAATGACTGATTCACTTTTTTGAATGACTAGAAGGTGTGTCACTAAGAGATTTTACTTGAATTTTTTTTTTCAACAATGAAGAAGTTGTTGAAGTGCTCTTTGTAGTTTATATTTCAAAAAGAAAAAAAAGTGTAATATGAGGACCATAAAAAATAATATTTTGAATGTTGATGAATTAAAGACCATATAATGTCTCTATTATTCTATGAGTATTTTTATTATGATTGGAATTAAAAAAATCCACACAAGTCATCATTTTCATAATGAATATATGAATATGAATTTGAGAGTATGTATTAGCATTTCTATTTGGAATTTATCATATTTAACTTAGTGATTTGTTTATAAAAAATTGACCAATAATAAGCTAACTAGTGATAATTTCAAAAATATATGGGACCCACGTGGTCATCCATGTTTGAGAAAACAAACCATGCCAACTCATAGTGGAAACATGAAGTATAGTGGCCAAAGGGAGTGCACATGGGCACGAGATTACATAGTACCCATAGGGGTCCACATGGGGCACATAGAGGTGATTAGTTAAAATTAATAGTTTAGTAATGACACATGAAAGTTTGTGGGTTCATTGTTTCAGGTGTCGACTCTGATGCTATCTCGATAGTTAATTGAGAACATGTTTAACATATACGATGTTTCACTGATTTTCTAATTCAATCAATCACAGTCATCCAATATTTTGTTTTCAATATTGTTTTCCTCTTATCATGAGCACTACTCAACTATATCATTTTGACGATAAAAAATCACCAATGATAAATTCATGCACTGATAATCATGTTTTGTGATGGAAACAAACTATCTTGTTTTATGGGTTGATATACATGATTTCTACACTTTTTTTGCAAATGTTATTATTTGAAGAAGTCTACTTTTTTATAATGAAAATGAATTTCTATAAATGAATTAAGATAATTGGTTGAACACCTAGCTCCCATATGTGGTTGGGTTGATCCCTATTCAACTTATGGTTGGCCAATTTTTTGGAAAACTTAGATAAATATTTATGTGAAATATCTAAACTTCCAAATACAAATTCCAATACATACTCTCAAATTAATCTTCAAATACTCTTCAATAAAATGAATATTTGTATAGACTTATTTTTAATTCCATTAATAATAAACATCCTTATGTAATAACCCATATATTTCATGGTCTTCAATTCATCAACATGAAAAATAATATTTTTCATGGTCCTCATATTCCTCGTCTTTTATTTTTGGCATATCAAATCAAAAGATCTATTTAGAATATTCTTAATTATTTTGAAAAATGTGTCATGTAAAGTAACATAATAAAACACATTATAGTCATTAAGAAAAATACAACAACCATTAATGTTACAAATGAAAGAAGTTCTGTGAAACTATGATTGATTTTTCATGAAGAAGAACCTGAGGCCTTTGAATTATAGTAAATATTCAATGATATTTACAATTAAAAGTCTCACAAATCAATCTATGATTTTGTTAAGTCCTTATACATAGTTTATAACCCATACATAAATTTAGTGGCTACCTTTAGATCGCTCCAACCCTACTCATATCTGTACACTAAAAATGAATAAGAACCTGCACAAAACATATCAAGAACCTAAATGAGTTTGTGTAGAGGAATTTTCATGAACAATAATGAGATAGTTACATTTGTATGTGTTTTGTTTCATGGTGAAATATAATTGTAATCAATAGAAACTCTTGTATGAATAGTTCATAAAATATAAACATGCATGAACATATTAAGCACATGTGTGTGCATTGATATACTCATCATCATCAAACAGTCTTTAGAGTAAACATAAAAATAACAAAGCTTGAATATATTAAAAAGATCCATGAAATATATTGTTATTGTATAAAAATTTTATTTAATATTTATAACTATAATTTAGTATCTCATTTTTTTCAAAGAAAAAAATATAATAAGAAATTATGATGATGCTGAGATGAACATTATTTATTTTAATAATAATGAAGGAAGTTTCTAATTATATAAATAATAACAAGGAAACACAGTGTAGTCTATTTTTCACTGAATAAGAACCTAAGAATAATATTAGACGAAATTATTGTTTGAATCTGTTTGTTTAGGAAAAATAAGTATTAAAATATAAAATTTATTTAAGTTTTCTATTTTGAATAAATAAAGTGACTTTCTCCTTGATGTGAAATAAATAGGTAAAGAAGTAGGAAGAGAACAATAAAGAAACAATGTGATATGTATTGTATAGTCTCAATAGGTGGAATAATTTCTTGGTCTTTTAAATTACCTTAACAAGAAGGTGAAGATTCTATTTAGTAAGTAGTATAAAGAACCAACTAGAATATGTAAAACAAGCACTATAAATTTACTATATTTAAATTTAAGTGAAAGGTTATTCCTGAAGTGCTATAACCACATTTAATAGATTATTTCCAAAAAAATAATAAGCACTATATACTCTTATTGAGTGGTGAAACTTGTAAAAATATCATTTTTCATCTTTTCCTATTTTTATATACTTTCATATGATAAGGAAAATATAATAATAGAATCAAGATCCTAAGAGGTCTAAGTGGTAAAAAGGATAAAATTTATAATTGTTGAAAGAGTTTTCAACCCTGATTCACCCCCCCCCCCTCTTAGTGCTGAGTATATCATAAATTGGCCTTCTTAGTTACTATTAGAGGGTAGGTGTTCCTCTGAATGAATCTCTATATTAGAGTTATTTTCTTTTGAATACTTGACGTTATTTCTTGTTTTAATAATGAAGTGTATTTTCAGTGAATATTTAGTTATCTCTAAGTAAAATTTTATATCTACCAATACCATGAAGAAAAAGATAAATAAATCAAAAAGAAATCTAAAGAATATATCCCTCTTATAAAAAGTATATAAAGTATTATTATCACTATTTCAATCCGAAAATGAAGAAATATCAGGCTTGGAATATGAAGATAAGGTGGATCAAGTTTCCACTAAAGATATGGATAACATTGATACCTCACGTGATTATGAGGTGTCTGAAAATTCTTATAAAAACTAACCTAAATAATATGATCCTAAATTAACTAGTGTTGATGATCAATCTATAACTTCTAAAGATAAATCAATTGATTTATTAAGAGATATTTTGTATGATTGCCCACAAAAAATTCTATATTGTTTGTAGAGTCTTTGAAAATATAAAAGAATAAATCACTTATCTAAAATAATAAGTAGATAATATAGATAAGGCTTTACAGGTAAAATTATATAATGTTTAAAGAAATCTAGGCCAGTTGGAGACTTTGAAGAAATAAATAAAGAGAATGAAATAAGTTCCTCAAAATAGCTCAAATAATTTGATGAGAAAGATAGAGTTAATAATACTCTAGAATAAATAATCTATAAACATAAAAAGGTTTGAAATGTATCACTGATATTAAGGATTTAAAATTGGAAGAAAAATCCATGAAAATAAGTGAAAATGACTCTTTATTACAAAAAAAGGTAAGATACATGAAGAAGTTCAAATAATGAGGAAAGTTTGTGAAAATAATATTTTTATGATTTAAGAACATAAAAACACCATAAATATAATATTTATTTTATTGGAAGTTTAGATAGCTAATTTTGAGAAGACACATATTTAGACTTCACAACAAAAGGGTGAAATTGCTACTTCTACTCAATTATCACTAGATTTTTTTCATTAAAATAACTCCATCATGTAAGAAAAATATCATGAATTTAATCAATGATCTATCTCAATAATCAATTAGGAAAAAGGTTCCAACCCCAACATCATGTAATAGTGTTTCTAAATCTATTTAAATGAGTAGTGCATGTTTAAAAACAAAACCTATACAAGTATAGATGAAGAAATTTTTTGAATAATACTATCACCATTACTAGGGTGGATATAAAAAATAATGTGGAAGTTGGTTCCCCACTAATAACCCAACAATTTATGAATAATATCCAAAAAATCATACAGAATAAATTAGAAGATCATAGTTTGGGTTCAATGTTGGTGTTGTAATGTATTTGGGCATTGTGAATTTGATTGTTAATAAAATATTAAAAATGAGAAATGAAAAAAGGATGACCATCTCAAGTAGTATAAATAATGAAATGAAGAAGAAACATCTATAAGACAAGAAAATTTTGTATAATTTAAATATATTTTGAAAACATGAATAAATATATGATTTATGTAATAGATGTGGTCATAAGGTTAGTACATGATCAAATCAACACGTATCTGAATATTATAATAAAATAAGTTTACAAAATCCAATTATAAAATAATAAGTAGAATTGGGAAAAAAGAAGAATAATATTGTAAACAAAAATTCCCATAAGAATATTTCAAGGAATAATGGTGAGAAGACCTTGGATTCCAGATCCAATAAGTTAATGAAATGTGATGAATCCAAAATAACAAAAAAAAGGATGAGTCTTGGAAGAATCTATGTAGACCAGACAAGATTGTTTTTTATGTTATTAATTAGATGTTAGTTATGTAGATAGATTATTTGGAATGAATGTATAAAATATAATAATCACAAGAGAAGTCTAGTAAAAAGGGAAATGAAAAGGTTATACATGAAGGTGAAGTTCAGTGTGTGAGGTGAAACATTACTATACATACTCCTAAATATTGTTTTTTGATAATTAGAACACAAAAAAGTATTAGTTAAAATATGAATGTTTTACCAGGTGATACAAGATATTTGAAATCCCTTTAGAAAATAATATTCACACATAATGAAATTGAATAAATGAAATTATATAGATATCCTCAATCAGAATTTAACATCAGATGTGCATGTGTGAAGAGTGACGGAAATTTAGAAACTAGGTTGTGAAACCCATCTAAAACTTTATTTCACATTTATAAAGTAAGTAATGACCAATTAATTCATTTAATATTTATGTTTGTTAATTTCATTATAAAAATGTAATTTAATGTGAAGAATAAGCTCAGGGGAGAACCTAAGAAGTAATGAGTATTGTCAATTGTTGATAGTAAAGCCAACATAGCCATCATCCTTGAATAATTTCTAAATTAGTATTCATGTACATACATTATAGAGGATCATATATAATGAAGTTGAATACTATGTTGCAATATCCTAGAAAAAATTATAAAGAAGATACCATACTAGTTTGATCTTATATTTGGTATCCTATAAAAATTACTGATGAAGATCATCCTTGGTAAAGTTGTGGAAGTTTTAAAATCTTTAAAGTCACTAGTTTAAGTTCTATTTTGGTTTATTCTTCATATTTGAACTTATTTAAATACATTATTTCATATATTCACCATTATGAACATATTTAATAGTGCTTACCTTGAGGGAGATACAAATGAAGAAAGATGAAGTTTCTTCCAAAATCACCATTGTAATCAAATCTGATATATATGGAAATTACTTGAGGATCATATCATTTGAAACGGTATGTTGTTATTAATATTTCATACTTAGTTATAAAAAATAATAAAATTAATAAAAAATGGGTATAACTGAATTACTAAATGACATAAGAATAATTTAATTATGGAAGTGTTCCAAGGCTACTTATCCTGCTTGTTGAACTGGAGTGTTTTGTTTCTATTTATTGAATTGAGTCTAGAAGTTTCAAGTTGATAGTTAATACAAAAGTTTCATATCCCATTTAGTATCATCATCCTATAATAAAATTGTATATCCCTATAATACTAGTTTTTATTATTTCATGCGATATCAAGATCAGTCGATAAAGGAAAACATTGTTTTCTAAATAAAATACTCCTATTTTCTACACTAAGTATGGATCCCATAGACTTATAGTGAAATTATGTATGACACGTTGCTTAATTATGGACAGATAACCTTTTCCCATGGAATATTTATTTTTATTTAATATGGGGAGATAAATTGAAAATATGGTTTGGAAAATTAAAGAGCATATATTTAAATATTGAAATATTCATTTCAAACAAAGTTTGAAGGTATTTACAAAAAATAAAAAGGTAGGGACTAATGTGACCACTTTATATATGATTTTCATTTGTTATCAAATATTTTCATTGGTTTTTAAAGTTATTCAATGAAATATAAATATTTTATTAATGTTATTATGTTTATGAATTCATAATTAATGAAGTTTATAAAGCATCCAAGATATCCAATCATGATGAAAAAGTGAATGTTTATTAGATAAATGGATGAAGAAGAATGTAATCAAGTCTTATTATCTTAAATAACTTCTTCTGAAGACTTTGAGTTTAAAATAATGATATTTTTTCAATATTACTAATGACTAGAATATGTATCACTATTTGATTTGAATTGACATGTTGTTATCAACAATTAAGAAGATTTTGAAGAGCTCTTTGGAGTTGATATTCTAAAAATAAAAGAGGAGAAAAATAAAGACTATTCAAAATAATATTTTTCCTGTTGATATATATAAGACAATGAAATATATCCATTATTTCATGAGGAGGTTTATTATAAAGGAAATTAAAAATAAGGCCTTCCAAATATATATTTTCGTTAAGAATACGTTAATATTAAGTTGAGAGTATGGAATTTGTATTCGGAATTTCTCATACTTCACATAGAGATTTTTCATAGTGTTTCCAAAACATTCGCCAACCATAAGCTGAGTAGGGACCACCTCAACCAAATATGGGACCTAGGTGGTCAACCACATTGGAAGTAATGAACTAGGATAACTTATAGTGTTTATAGGATGTATTACACATATAGTAAGCACACAAGGATGTGGTCTTGTATAGTGACTGAAAGAGTACACATGGTCCCCATGGAGTTTCCCAAGTAGACCAAACAGGTTAAGTGAACCCCATGCAAGGGATTGGGTGATGTGTTCTGGGTTACAAACCTAGTTCTGAATCAATGTTGAAGTGGTAACATATACAATTATAAAACAATTCTCAATAAAGAATAATGTCTATGTGGGATGAGGTGACATTTGTACTCTTCAACTTTGTTTAAAAGATATAGATATTTCATTGGACATATGATTCAATCAATCAAAGTAATCTGATAAAAACATATTAATCATCATCTTCTTCAATACATGAGAACTAATTAAGTCATTAATTTCAATGATTGGTCATCATCAATGATCAATCCATACATTGAAAATCAATTCTGGTCATCGAAATGAGCATAGACGATCCTATTCTATGGGTCAATATACATGCATGATATGATTTTTAGAAACATTTTTTCATTTGAATAAGTCAACATTTTATGAATAAAAATTAATTTATAGATGGTAATTAAGTTACAAAGAAGTTTTTTAGATTTAAATAACCACATGATATTCATCTCATGCATGTGAGGACTTCACTGAAAGGAGAAAAATCAAACCCACGTAGTAATGGATGCCTTGTTTTTTAATGCAATATTATTTAATAAAAATGTAAAGTTTTGGTAAATTAAAATAATATGACATGTAATATTTTTTTGATCCAAGAGGTGGAAAAAAATAAGAGTACTAATGCAGTTCAAGGAAATAAAACCTTTACTATAAATATATGATCATCTAAATCAAGAAACATTGTTTCCAATCATGATTTATATGAGAGCTCTTGTTTTCTAAAAATAGACCATCTCCACTTATTCTTTATACGAAGAGACATACAGCTGTGAAATTATTTTGTCTTTGTGGAGAGGGGATTTTATGGCACTAATTTTTGTGAAGAGGTAGAACCACACACTATTTTCATGAAGAACAAAGAAGATCTATTTGAGTTTGTTTCTAGATTGGATGATGCTTAAGTAAAATAGAATAATAGAATCAGGATCCTAATAGGTATAAAAGGTAAAAGGGTTAAAATTTATAACTGGTGAAAAAGGTCCCAAAATTGATTCACCCACACCATCAGTGTTGAGTATATTCTGCAGTGGTCCTCTCATGAAAACCTTTTATGAACCCACTATATATAATATAATCACTTTTTCTTGTGTTATCTCATAAATTAGAAATAAAAATTTGTGTCATTATCATTTTGATGCTTTATATATTTCTAGACTTTATCATATAGACATACCTTCAGGTACTATAGACATTGATTTAATGAAGTTACTACTGTCATGGATAACCTAGGACCATGAGATATCTCTTTCTCAACTCAAAAGAAGAAAATTACATCTTTCTCATTCAACAAATTCCATACCACTATTCATGTTCCCAACCTAAGTTACCTCACTGAAACATCAATGTCATGGTTTTTTGAATTTTATTAAAGTATGTGATCAAATGGTACACAATGATAACATTCTCAAGTCAAGAGACTAATATGCATGTTAATAGATAAGAAAAACCAATGGTACCTGAAACATGTATCGTTCTTATTAGGGGTTAGTCCTCGTGATCTCATATACTCAAGATCACCATGTGAATACTTCATGAGAAGAAAATAAATTCTTATGATCCCCCAATGCCTAATAGTCATAAACCATTTGTGTCTCATCAGTATGATGTATCTATACAATGATACATATTTTTATGATTATTGTCGTTGTATCTCGAGGTTCTCATTATAGCTATAACTATTATAACCTTTTAAAATGACATTTAATCTAATTAAATTAACATTTAAATGGTGGACACAAAAGTATCCACACTATTATGGTAATACGACACACACACATGTCTATATATATATATATAATTTTAAACATGTAATAGTAATAAACATATATACAAGAGTCGGTTCTAGGGAACCCACTCATAATAGGGGCAAGGTGTTGTAGTGTAGTCTGGGGTGATGTTCCGTGGACATCTTATGGGATTAGGACCCCTAAAACTATATATTAGGAGTACCCCGTGATGCATCACTAAGGATTAATCATAGAGGCTTGTGGGTCCAATACCACAAAACCTAGACCATTGAGGTACTCAGTGGCACATAACCTAGGATACACCATGGAGGGGTAATGCAAGGTAGATCCATGTTGCATGATGTTAGTTGTTGTCTTCCTAAAAAAGGAAAATGATATAAACAACTCTATATTATTTTACCCAAAATAGAGCCTCCCTCCCAACTCTACTCAATTCAACATGGGGAACCCCCCCCCCCCCAGGAACCTCCTCTTTTTTTCACCCTAGATCTCAAGCATTATTCTTGTGCTTTCAGTAAGATATATATCCATGTAAGGTTATATCCTCTCTTCCTTATCATCCTACTTCTTCTTCCTTGGTTTTTCTTCCCTCCCTCTCACTTCATGTTCCCCAAGACAAACTCTAAGTGGGTTTTTTGGTATTTATTTCATGTGGTTGTTACTCCTAGGTTCTATGATGGTTCATTCAAGTATTTCTATCACAGTTGTTAAAGTATTTTCATCATCTGTTATCATACTGGGTAGGTGTTTTTATGCTTTCTTTTTTCTATAATGTGTTTCATATTATTGGGTACTTCAAATTGGTTTCTATCAATTTATTAATGTTTTTTGGGTTCAATTAGATTTAAATATTCATGTTTCTTATGGTTTTAAGTGATTATGAGTGATTTCAAAATGACTCCTTATGATCCTTGCCATATTTTCTATCTGTACTCAAATAATAAATTATGTTTTTAAAAAATAAAATATTTATAGTGTTTTTCATAGGGTAATTAGGTGCTTTAAAATTATTATAATATTGTCGTATATTTATTTTGGGTGAATCTTGAGTTAAATGGACTAATAGATATACTTTATTTCTAGTGAGGCTATGAGATATCCCTAGTTTGGTTTACTTTACAATATCACATATGATATCTACTATTCTATAAGAGATTCCTAGTTACCATTGGAACCTACTAGTGGGATATCCTACCCATGTGTCATGGATTATTCTTATTGATTTACATATTGTTTGGTTCCCACTTTCAATTTCATGGATGATGTAATGATTTTTTTATCAACCTTATTTGTTTTTATTAATTAGTTATTCTGTATTTTAGTAACTTTTTTAGATTTTTTTATTTATAAAATCCATTTTTGTTTTATTTCAATATCCTATGTTTTATTTCTTAGACCCATTCTTTTTAAAGAAATCTAAAAAGTGAATTTTATCAAAATGTTTAACCCATGTTGGTATTATAAAGTAATTTATTAAGTATTTTTTAAATAGTATTTTATAAAGGGAAACTTGTAGTGTATTTTAAAAGGGGTATTTCAAGATAAAAATTGATTATTTTTCAAAAGGTTAATAATCTTTTGCGTTTATTTCTTATTAGTAAAAGTTTTATTTTTAAGTAAATTCTTTTAAACTTGTATATTTGTCCTATCTTGGAAAAGGAAATGCATAGACTCTATAGTGCTTACCTTATAGGATATATTTTCTCGCACCATACTCATAGAACTCCATTTTTTCTGAGTGACTTTGTAGGTTTTGGATTTGATTCTCATAATGGGATCTCAATCTGTATAGATTTTGACCTTGGGTCACAAAAGATAGTTGATTAGGTATTTCATTTTTTATTTGATTTTTATCATTTTAGTAGTTTTGTTCAAATTGTTCATTTCTTATTTTCCTTTAATTTAAGTATCATTCATTATATATATTGAGATAGAGGATAGGACATGGTTTATTATGTATGAGGGAGTAATAGGTGAGACATTGGATTTATTTTTCATCTATTTGATATATTATTTGTCTAAATTGATTATGTTTATTTTAAACTAACTTTTTTTGTGGATGTCCAAATTATAGATGGGTTATATAAGAATTTGAGAAAAATATATGTTTCTTACAAAATCATATTTATCTAAGAAAATTAATTCCCATATAGTATATTCTGATTCCATAGAACATATTTACAACCCATGGGGATCGACGACACCCCTCGAGTCATTAGCGGACTAGTTTGGGTGAGAATTCAAGTGGAAGATATAATAATTTCAACATCTAACACTGGTTTTCATGGTATTAACTTTTTCTGAATATATTTAAAGATTTAATTTATAAATGGAAATATTTCTGAAGAATTATATGTTTTTCAACACCCTTTCTTTTAAAGTAAAAAAATCCAAATCTCACTTAAAATCTATCTAAATAACTTTATGTACTTAAGAAAGCTCCAAGAGATTGGTATGGAAAGTTATCAAATTTTATTTTTCAAAATGGTTTAAAAAAGAATTATAGATCCCACTTTTTAAAAACAAAAATTATGAGTAAATATTTATTGTTCAAATATATATAATTGATATCATTTTTTCATATTAAAATATTTTTTTTCTTCAATGAATTTTCAGAATTAATGACAAGTGAATTTAATATGGGTCTTACGGGAGAGATAAAATTTTTCCTTGGAATTAAATTTTTTTTAAAGTAATCATAAAATATTTTTAAATAAAACTAACTTTGGTAAATAATTGGTTTAAATATTTTTTATAGATATTTGTAAAAGTTCAAATAACCCCATTAGTATATCATATAAACTGGATGCAGATGAATCAATAAAATATATTGATAATAAAATTTATATAGGTTTGATCAGTAGTTTATTATATTTAATTTATTCTTCGATAGATTTAATGTATTCAATATGTATTTTTTCTATATATTAATCTGACTGTAAGGAGGGTCACTTAAATTATTAAAAATATTCATAAAATATGTTAAGGTTTATTTAATCATTGGTCTGTTTTCTCTTAATATAACTAAATTTGATTTAAAAAGTAATATAGAATTGGATTTTTGTGGTTTTAAATAGAAAATAAAATCACAAGTGGAATGTGTAATTTTCTTGGAAAATATTGGAATCTTATATTTCTATAAAAAAAATCTTGTTTCCTTATACACTACAAAATTATAATACATTTTTTATCAATTTTTTGTGACAAATCAATTTTGATAAAGAAAAAATTATCTTAAAATGATGTTTAATTTAAAAATTTACATAATTTATGTGATAATTGTTTAGTCATTTCATTTTCAAATAATCATTTACATCATTTAAAAGACACATTAATGTAAATTGTCATTTTAATAGAGACTATGTTAAAAAATGTGACCTTTGTTTGGAATATATTCTAAGTGATGTTCAACTTACAGATGTATTCAGTAAACCCCTAGATTCAAATAGGTTTTAGAAAATAAAATATGAACTTGGAATGAAAGAAATTTAATATAAATTTTTGTATTAAATCTGTTTATAAAAGTTGTTTATGGCCAATAAATGATTCTTCAAGGCTGAAATCATTCCACCAAAAAACCACACTTTACGTAAACTCTATTAGTTTGAAATTTATTTTTATGATATGATGATATCTTTGGTTAATATTAAATCTTAATCTTATTGGTTCTTATCGTTTATTGATAGGAACAAAATAACTTCCATGTTAACTCTGTTATTTGCTAGTAAACTTGGAATCAGTTTTTATTTTCTAATTCATTGGAATATTAATTCACATTTGGTCAATATTTTATTCATTTTTTATCTTTTAAAATAACTTCTTTAAAATATTTCATGTTTTTATGACACCTTGATTTTTTAGAGTATTTTTTTGGATGACTTTGCAATATTTCATACAAAAAAAATCAATTTTTTCACACACACAGTTTAAAAGATGTATAATTTTCAACAAGGAACAAAATAATATATTATAGGGAGTCTAATTTTATTATAAATATTCTCTCTTTACTTGAATATTATTTAATTCTAGCTTTAAATCTATAACTCCCATAAATTTACTACTATATATTTTGATTTTTTAAACTGTTCTAAACAAGAAAAAGTATTAGTATATAAATATATTTTAAAAGTATTAACCTTATTGTCATATTATTTAACTTAGGGGTAGTTTTATTTTTCATTTAAGGAAGAATATTTTTTTTGAAATGATTTCTAAAATGTTGGAAATACTATCTTAAATAGTGTGAGACATGATTCAAAATATGATTTGTTTTTATTTTGAGAGGAATATTTGTTTGTATCTTTTAATATTTGTAGTATTTTTATAAAGTGGGGTATGTTTTTGAAATTATTACTAGTTTTGTAATTATAAATAAATGATGGATTTTTGAGTGTATTCTTTATACTTCATTTAATAATTATTTTATAAAATGAAAAATATATATTATTTTATTCCTTCAAACATGAGTGAATAAATGTATTTTTAAATTACACTACTTGTAAATAAAAAATCATTAATATTGTTTATTGAATTTTTTTTTATGTTTTTTATGTGTATTTTTAATTAATTTATGTGAAAAAATCCATTTTCGTATGAGTTGTGTTATGGATCATACTCTGTAATTCTCAAAATTAGTGTAACATCCCATCGCCCTAGAACATTTACTGGTGCCTGGACTAGAAGAACACTAAAATATCTAAGGCACACCTCCCCATACACTAGAGGATACTAACTAGCACTGCAGATCTATAGTGATATAATAGGGATATTATAACTTCTTATCATATAATAATAACAATGGAAATAATTAAATCATATACATCATCCAAATAAGATTTAAAAAATACATGTAGGAATGTGTACACATTAATCCAGAAAAACTATATAGTAATAAGTGAACTATACCATACATGTCATGTAGTAACACCAAAAAAATAGAAGACTAAAAGATAAAATAGAAAAACTCTGAAAGTGGTTATAAGTCCTAGCTCGATACCAAATCCCATTCCTCTTCTATGCAACCCAGAAATCATCAATCAGTAGGTGATTTCCCAAACCTATACCAAAAATAAAGTATTATTTACTCAGGTAACCGAATTTCATGGTGGCCTGAGTAGGGTGTGAGTATAACTTAGTAGGCCACCAAAAATTATGTCCCTAAAAACTACTAGACAATAAAAATTTCATGAAGTGGTGCTCTAAGAAAATGATTCCAAAACAACCATTCAAAATATTAAAACTAAATCCATAAACAAACGCTAAACCCTAGGACTGGATTCACCCTAATAATGGTACATATCATATTTGTCTAATGTTAGGGTGTCTCTGAGAATGTCATGATGATATTTACAACCCATCTATCATCGTAGGTATTATACCAATCCCCAACCAACAACAGACACTCGGTGATAACGTACCCATCCTCAGGGCCCCAGCATCCACACAAGGGTTGGGTAATCCTCAATATTAACCATCAACCAGCATCTATATAGAGGTCATGTTCACCCCATTTTTAACAATAAACCATCATCCACCTAGGTTTTATGTTCACCCCAAGTTTAACCATCAAAAAATAACAAAAACTCTTGGGTTCCATGTTCAACTGAGGTTTTTCCAGCATAACCAAATCAACTAAAGGGTCATGTTTACCCAGGTTTTACAAGAACTACCACTATCTGTTAAATTCATTTTAAACAATCCATCTCAATGGGTGTCTACTATTCCAAAAAAAATCATTTAAAAACAACTATTTCTATAAAAAAATATAATATCATTTTTTTTATAAAACTGGTTCTTGGTCCATCACCCATTTCGTTATTACATTCCAAAACCATATTCTATTTTCATTACCAAATTTTGTTTCAAATACCACCTCCATAAAACATTGAAAAATGGAATTACCAAAACACCAATTTCAAATACCAAAACCATGTCATGAAAATAATTCCATATTTTTATTTTAAAAATGAAACTCAATTTACCATTTTCCACTCATGTTTCTAAATACACCATTTCCAAAAATAAAAATTCAATATATCATTTAAAAGTTATTATTTGAAAATCCCATACTATATTTATTATCATGTCATATAACATGGGATCACCTTTCATTTAAAAATCATATTAAATGTCATTCAATCTATGGTGAATCTATTCAAAAAAATTAATTTTAACTAGGTCAGCTCACAACCAAGTCAGAACGACCACAAAATGCACCACTAGAAAGTATTGTGATACTATAGGATAATTTAAATGGTCCACCTACCTAATTAAAGGATCTTATTTTAAATTTTCATCTTGGTAACCCACTGCCACATATCTTCTAATACCAATGTCTAAAATTCAACCACATGTGGCCCTATATTGCACCCAAAAAACCAAGACTAATTAATTACATTAAAATTATTAGTAATTAAAAATTTATTACCAACTATCGAAGATGATTTAATTAGGAATAAATGGTATTTTAATCACTGTATTCTCGAACCACAACTAAAATGAGGCCAATAATCCTCTAGAGTTCTATGCTATTCTCCCATCACTAACCTGATCCAAATCCCTATCACCAAGAATCAATACCATAAGAAGAAAATATTAATATTACTCAAGACCCTTTAAAGACTTACAAAAAACATACCTCTATAAAAATAATTGGATACAATGGGAAGGAATTGTGTTAGGAAGTCTTTAATCTAAGATTCATATAATCCCCATCATCTCAGGGTGACTCCACCACCCTCCAATGGAATCATCTTTCAATTACCTAACCAAGAGATCCAAAAATTAGATAAACATGCAGTTGAGATAAATGGATTTGAAGCCTTACCAATGGATATTGATCACAAGTGAAGGAATAAAAAACTAACAAGTGTCAAGGGAGATCATTCAACATTCAAGGAGGTGAGTTGAAGGGAACAAAGATTGGTCCTAGTTGAAATAGGGACCAAAATCCCAAGTGGAGGCATAAAGGGTAAGCCCCAATGAAATTATAGGGATTCCCCTCATTTATAAATTTCCGAAGAGGCCATGAGTAAGCTAGTGACCTCTACCAATGAGCATCCCCAAGCCAATAGCCAGTCGGTGTTCCCATACAGCATGGAATTCTTCTTCACTTTCCATTGGATATCTAGTGGATCCATGCCGAATTTCCAATGGTTCTCTAAAAATATGTTATAGCATCAGTTTTTCTTTTGGTTCTTATATCTACCTATATCCACCTTAAAACCCTAAAACCTCATCAAAAACACCATTTTGAGGGGTATCAACATTCTAAAAACTCTTCTAGTTTTCATTTCAAAAAAAACAATCCACTGAAAAAAGATTCAATTTATTCCTTCAAATTAAAACCCATTTGTACACCTAGGAATTAAAAAATCCCCACCATGACACTTATCATCCCCAAGAAGTCACGATGGCTATCCAAAAGGATTATATAACCTATGTTTGTCACCATATCTTTCTCAAAGGCCACATTCCAACTTCAAATTTTCAATACACTTTTAGGGTGTAAAATTGAATTTAAAGCACTTAAAACCCTAAAACCAAGACACCACTTAAACTCATCCCTAAGACACTGATTCAATGTTCTCTTATTCTCATATACCCCAAGATACTTAAGGTGACTTAAACCAAAATATTCACCTAACCTAAAATTCTCCCCCACCCTAGTATAAAGCCAAGAGAGGCCAATTCTAAGAAACAAAACCCTCCAATAATGTAATTTTCTATCATAAATTGATCTTGGTGATTCTAATACACCTATAATGTAGTTATTGATCCCCAATTACCAAAAATTTGTGAAATCACTAGTCAAAAACTAAAACTCATTATCAAAATAAAATTCAAAAACAACTGGATGGGCCTCCATTGTCAATGTTCCACTTTAATAAGCCATGATTATCCTCTAAAATCTCCATACAACTTCTAAAACAACCCATCATACCAAAAATGATTCACCCACTATTATGTTTTACCATTCGTTTCCAATTACATGCAAGAATATAGGTCAAACATTCCTTGGATGACATTTCTAAAAATACACAGCCTCAACAGCTAATTCATCATTAATTCACCTGACCATGATTTTGTAAACCCTAAAGGAATCATGTGATCATCTGAACACACCCACTGATGTCCATATCTTACTGTTAAAGACATTACATAGACAAACCATATACTATAAATTTCCCTCATAAGGCCCTACCATGAGCATCAATGCACCACCAAACTTATCACGTTTGGATAAACCCAAATAATTTTGAGAGAAAATATGAAACATAGATCCCATTTTATACTACATATGATACTGTACTCAGAAGTCACCAAGGAATCTAGATATATTCATCTCCACTTACTCACCGACATCAGCATTCCATAATGATCATACACCTATCAACCTCATGCAAAATTGATCCATCTCACACATGACTCATAGCTCTAAGAATTACCTACAACTCCCCACCATATAAACATTCATTTCATTAAATCACTAAACCATATTTCAATTTTTATTCCCCCTCTCTTTCCATCATTGAAAATTAAATAAATACAAGGCCAATATTGATCATCCCAAAAAATCATTATGATTAGTAATCAATTTCCCACTCCTAGTTCATGGGAATGTTACCCAAGGTTTTCATTTAAAACCCTTCCAAAAATAGGTTTAACACCTTGAAAAAAATTATGGTTCATCCCACACCATCCATATCATCCATTACCACTCCTAGAGTGTGGACCCAAATAGGTATCATCAAAACCACCCACATGTCAGTCATCCTGAACCACGCTGTAACATCTATTATGTCAAAATTAAATGATTCTGTCAAGGTTAAACCCTAGATTGGGTATGTTATTACACCCAATACATACACATTACTATTGAAATAAATTTAATATCATTACTCTTAACCATAGTCTCAGGATTCCATGCATGAAAGTTGCTCATCGAACCTTTGTTGAACCCCATCCTATACAAAATTTCATGCTTATTTAATCATTATAGTGTATACTACTATACTACTCAATCCATAAGCCAACTAGTATTGTGTATCTCCCATATTTAGTTGACTAAAATATTTAATTAAGGCACAAAAGCTACATATTGTTGTGGAACTCAACACCAAGACTGGACTCCAGCTCAATTGAGTCATGTCTCACTAAAAATTGGTTAACGTGGCTAATTCACTAGATATGCCTCTCCCACAAGACAATATCACTAAGAGAAGTCACCTTTGACACTATTAAAAACCTGAGGAATCTAAAAACCCAATACAATCACATGGAAATTTATAACTTGATTTTCTCTTTGAACATAAAAGGGTCTAACGATGCTCTACTTTACCTTGATTAGATGACCCGAGGCTACCATCATCAGTTGAATTTAACTAACCTAAAATTTGACAAGGATGGGTAAATTTTAAATATCTCCTTCTAAAAATATCATTGGAACTAAAGGCACATAATGTAATACACATGCTCTTCTAACCCATCCATGTTCTCCTGGATATACAGGGAAACGTGGTCCCATAAATTCTCAAGGAATATCACCAATCTCTACAACACCCCCAACAACAATTCCCATGCATCATTATTATACATGACCATTTATCTACCACTAACTACCTCTACTTATTATTCCCACAATCCTAATTCATCAATCTACCAGACCTCACACTAGGGAGTTTACAGATCTAGACATACAAATGAATTTTCCCCTCCTGAACAATCCTTAAGACTAAAATAATTTGTACACAAGTGATTATCCCAATGTAATTAAGTTATATAACATGCCTAACACACACACACACACATCCATTAGAACCATTCATGGACCAATGTCATATGTAGAAACATCCACCCCCTCCTCTCAAACCTAAAGGCATTCATAGACACATTCAACCCCTTTTAGATATAACCCTTTAAAGTAAAAATGTATAGACTCTATATCATAGTCACACTAAAGGCAGTTTTCAAGGGTCTCCCACCTAGACCAACCATAAATCCAAGTCTCACATGGGGAAAAACTCATAGTACTCATTCCTATAGCGACCCAATTTTATAATACATTAATATTACATCATTTTAAATTAATATTTAGTATATTACGAAAATACATGCATGAGGACCGTAATAGTTTAGTGTATTTTGAAACATTAAAACAAAATCTTCTATCTCAGTGAAAGATCTTTAAAATCTCCAATAAAGATCTCCACCTTGTGTATTTCTACCTAAAACCTTTATCTGGAACCTAGGTAAAGGAAACATAAGAAATGGGTGAGCTCAGATTCTTAGTAATGGTTAAATAAAGGAAATGCATAAAAATAATATGAAAAAATAGAACTCGATCATAAAATTTTAAGATCATACCCTACATATTAGAGATCATAATAAATATTGGTAGTTCATGAGACATAGATCATAAGATAAATAATATAATAAGTAATGAAAGAATAACATAGGAATAATACATGGAATTTGTGGCATTAAAATTTTTTTATAATTTTTTGAACGTGTATAAGTAGAATCAGGTTCACTCGTTAGCTTTAGGACATGAAATAATACCCCTACATTATCTTATAGACATGAAACTAGGTCCATGCATAACATTATGAACTTGTAATCAGGTTCATGTATCACCTTATTGTAACATCCCAAGTAAGTAATGAATAATAGATATTCTTATCTATTTCTATTTATGAATTAGATATTGTTTTAGAGGCTTAAAATGGGAATAAATCCAATCTTATGCATAGAATTCTCTAATATTTTTAAAAGATTGTTTTACCGCCTTTTGATGGAGAACCTTTTTTTAAATCAATATTTTGACAATTTTATAATATCTATTTTTCAAAATAAAATTATTCTTTATGTTTGTGACATTGAAATTTACATTGGATAATTTTTTGGTATTTTTCTGACCATGTTAATTTTTTAATGAATAGTGAAAAATACTGCATTTTACATCAAAAGTGCTTTTTCATATAATTTAATTATATGGTTAGATTATATTTTTAATTGGTTTTAAAGTGTAAATATAATATATTTTTACCATTTAGTCCAATAGTGTTCATTATAATTTATTTCACTTTCAAATTAGGTACAAACTAATGCCAAACTTTTCATAGATATTGTTTCAAAAAAACCCGCTATTTGTTTTGACAACGGGAATTATTTTTAAATTAATTATTGCAATTTATGTGTTTGGAATTTTATTAAAATTTATTCCATATTTGGAATCAGAAGGTCCAAATTATATAATTAAGACTCTTTTGTTTTTGGACTTTTTGAATAGTAACGACGGTAATTATCGTTAATTATTTTGATTAATTAGTAATTGGGTAGTTAAGGATAATAAAATAATATCATAATAATAAAAAATGACACCAACATGTGTCCTAATACTACTGATTGTGTCATGGACGACCATGGGATGCCTTGTTCCAAACTTGTAGACCCCATTGAATCACTTTTGTGTGATAATGACTTTTTATCTTTTTATTTTTTTTAAAGAAAGTAAATATAACAAAGAATGTATCACCTGAGTAAAACATTTTTAATTTTGTCTAAATAAATGATCTCTTGGACAATAAATATTCATTGGAAATCTAAAAATATTTCCTACATCATAGTAGTTTTTTTTATATTTTTTATACATTAAATAAATTAAATTATATATGAGACCATGATGATGCAGCGATTACCTCATTATTTAACAATTTTAATAAAATGTAAAGATAATGTAAACTCTAAGACCTAAACATTTCAAAAACCTATTGGATGGGTGGATTTAGAACCCTTATCACCTTATCCTTGAAATAAATCAATGTGGGACCTTTAAAATCCGAAAATTATTTGAAAATAAAGTGACATTTTATACCTTTCCAAGAGTGCCCCTCCTCTCCTCTTATAAAAGGCCCCCACCTCTACCTCCTTACTCACACCTCTAAAGACTTTGGCTTGGCCAAGGTCTACTCATTTTGTCTCTTCACATCCCTCTTTTCATCCTAGAAGCCTTAACTTAGGCATAAATCTCTCAAGAAACCCTTTTGGTTCAAACCAAGAGGAGTTACCCGATTCAAAGGTAAAGTCTTCTCTAATGCTCTTTTGTTTTATTTTGGTTCTCCAACCCCCTAAACTCTTTTTATTAATTTCTTTTGTAACAACACCAGTATCTTCCATATACTTGGATGATTTTATAAGAAGGATTCGAGCTACACTTACACACACCTACATCTAATGGTTAAAGAGCATACGGTTTCCGTGGATGGAGAATTTCTGCCTCACGAAACGATTATTGTTCAATATTCTTCTAACACCTTCAAAAATGGACATTAAGATGTCACTATATTTATATATGATATATAATATGTTTATTGTTTCCTTAATCTTCTGTATTTTTCATTTATTTCATACCTTTATGGTTTCCATTGTGGGTAAACGTGATATCTTCATTTTAGGAAGTACGGACTACCGCCCCCTCAAAGTGATTTGATTCGTTAATGCCTTATGTGGGAAGTATAAAGTATAGAGTTAATGATATTATATATGATATTATACTGGAATTATAATATATCTTTATGTCATTATGATTTAATTCCATTAAATATGAAATATTAATGAAAGTAGCGTTCATGCGTACGTACGGCTTACTGTCTCCATGAACGGTGCATTTCATTTCTTACCTCTAAATGTTATGTAATATTATAAATGCATGAATATACTGGATATATATGATATATATGATATCTACATAATGAATATAATTTTGGATATAATGGATACTTTACCCCATGAACAACTTGTAATTATAAAGAGTTTATTTTTGACTCAAGTACCAATGATCGACAAAACGACCATTATAAACTTAAATAATTACATAGTGTTTATAACATGGTAATAAGTGATATAAAAGGAATAATTAAAATTAAAAAGGTTCTTAAGAAAGTATAAATTAACTCGAGTTTATTATTCATGACGTTAAAGAACAATCGAGTCAAGTCAGACCCGAGGTATGGGACTTCGTCTCAATATCCTTTCATTGAGGTATATTATGTTTTATACACAACTTTCTTTTATACGGCGTATAAACCCCTTTTACTTTTATGTTTACTCAAAAGGAATATTTTTTATATGAAGTGTTTACTAAACGAAAAAATGGAATGTTTGTTTTGTCGTACGTATGCGGCGACAACGACTTCTCCACCGCCGTGACCATTATTTGAGCTTCGGCTTCCTATACAATCCATAACCTTTTTTTTAAATGAAAAATAAATACCATGTTTTAGTTTTCTTTTATTTTGGTATTTAAAATTGTTTTCATAATGTTTTTATATCAATGTGTTTTATTGATATCTTGTGATTGAAAAGTGGAAATGTTATGTTTCCTTTATGCATGTTTTATGTGATACGATTATGTTATGGTTCTTGGGAATTGTTATAAAGACGGGTGGTTCCGTGATAAACTAAGGGCGGGTGAGCCCGATATAGCTCTCCAATGCATTGGGTAACGTGAAGGAGTTAAAAGTTAAGGTTTCTCCGAAGAGATTTAGGGAATATACTGTGATGGGTATTCCAAACGTAACCATGAGGGTTACTCTCTACGTAAGAATGTTATGAATGCCTCAAGTTACCTTTATGTCTTATGATTTCTATGAATTATTCATGATTTGATGAGGTATGTTAAAGTGATTATGTTTTATGAGTAAAGGATGATTTCATACATGGGCTAATGTTTTCATTTCATAATTTTATATCCCTTACTGAGCTTTTTATGCTCATCCCAAGTTTTTGAAATGTTTTTCACAGGTCAAGGGAAAGGTACATGATGTGATGATAGTGTCAAGGAAGTGTCAAGAAAGAATCCATGTTTTATTTTAAATATGTTTTTTTTGATGGAAAAAATGAGTACTATCTTTTATGTAACCACTTTGTTTAAATGTGGAATGTAATGCATGTTTTATGATCTAATTCTCTAAAACTCTAAACCTGAAAAGATCCTCAATGTGTATTCTTGAAGTAACTCAAGATTAATTAATTTTTAAGGCTGGTGCCTTATACTTATGGACATGAAACCAACTCCATACATAACATTTTGAATCTGAAACCAATTCCATGTATACCACTTGGAATATGTAATTAGGTTCACTTATAACATTATTAACATGTAATCAGGTACGCACATAAACTTATGTACATCAAACTAGGTCCATGAAAAACATTGTGAACACATAATAAGGTTCACTCATAACATTGTGAACATGTAACACTAGTGCAGAAAACGTTTTTTACGTCGGTTATTTTTTATTATTTACGTCGGTTTTTAGGCGACGTTAATATGGATGACTTTATATATAACGTTTTTTACGTCGGTTATTTAAAACCGACGTAATATCCCTAACATCACGGTGGTTATCACGTCGGTTTATATAATAACTGACGTGATAAATATGCACGGGGGGCTTTATCACGTCGGTTATTCCCTAAACTGACGTGATAAAATGCCTGGGATATCTTTTATCACGTCGGTTATGTCATAACCGACGTGATAAACCCTTCTCCTGGCCTATTATCACGTCGGTTATTTAGGAAACCGACGTGATAAAAAGGCCTGGGAAACGTTTTAGCACGTCGGTTATCCAATAACCGACGTGGTAAATCGATTCCCAGGCCTTTTAGCACGTCGGTTATATTAAGAACCGACGTGATAAAATCCCCGGGAACGGTTTATCACGTCGGTTCTAGAAAAACCCAACGTGATAAACCCCTACCGATTTATTTACCACGTCGGTTATAAAATAACCGACGTGAAAGAAATTTTTTTTTTTAAATAATTGCACTGCTCTCACCAAAAAAGCAACCAGCAACCAAACAAAAATAACCATGCCAGCCCTCCCCCAAGCCCCAACTGAACCCCACCCTCATCTATACCCACCTAACAACCTGGCCAGCCCTCCCCCACCACATTGGAGCCCCACCACAACCCTTGGACATCCCCCCACCCCTTGGACAGCCCCCCACCCTCATTTACACCCCCACGACCCCTAGTAAAGCCTCAAACACCCATTGGACACCCCTCCCATATCCCTTGGACACCCTCCACCCCTTGGACACCCCCCCACCCCTTGGACAGCCCCCCCACCCTCATTTACACCCCCAAGACCCCTAGTACAGCCTCAAACACCCATTGGACACCCCCCCACACCTTGACAGCCCTCCCAGACCCCTTGGACACCCCCCCCCCCTCATTTACACCCAACCGGCCCCTTGGACAGAACTCCCAGACACCTTGGACACCCCCCCACCCCTTGGACACCCCCCCACCCCTTCGACAGCCCCCCCACCCTCATTTACACCCCCCGAACACTAGGACAGCCCCAAACACCCCTTGGACACCCCTCCCATATCCCTTGGACACCCCCCCACCCCTTGGACACCCCCCCACCCCTTGGACAGCCCCCACCCCCTGGACACCCCCCCGACCCCCTGGAAACCCCCCCTACCCCTTGGAAACCCCCCCCCCCCCCATCCCCTTGGACAGCCCCAAACACCCCTTAGAAACCCCTCCTATATCCCTTGGACACCCCCCCCCCCACCACTTGGACACCCCCCCACCCCTTGGACAGCCCCCCCCCCCCCCCCACCCTCATTTACACCCAACCGACTCCTTGGACAGCCCCAAACACACCTTGGACACCCCTCCCATATCCCTTGGACACCCCCCACCCCTTGGACACCCCCCCACCCTCATTTACACCCCCCCCCCCCCCCGACCCCTAGGACAGCCCCAAACACACCTTGGACACCCCTCCCATATCCCTTGGACACCCCCCAAACACCCACCCACCCCCTTGGAACCTCTCCCCCCATACCAAAATCCAGACCAGAAAAACCATCAACAGTAGACCAAAACAAGAAGTAGAGAAAAATTAAACATTCACTTATATAACATTCAAAACTTACACTGTCAACTTCAAAAAAAACTAAATCCAACCTAAACGACTACGAAATACACAATTACATTGACAATATTCAAAATTACATTTTACATTTCAAACAACTAAAAGTCAATCAAACCTGTAAAATAATTTGACCACTCCACTTGTAAGTGTTTGATATCTTCAGCAGTAAAGGGTTGAGGGTCATCAAAAAGCTACAAAGGAAATGGATAGTAGTCAACGTGTATAATGAATAAATCAAATTGAAATATTATGAGAAAGAGGAAATCTTACCAGGTCAAAACTCAGAACTGTCCCAGTTGTTATTATTTCATACATAAATCTTAACATGTAATATCCGCATTCGATGATGCCTTGTTGCTCATGACATTTCTGTATGAATGAGTGTAAATTCAATATATTATTTTTATGTAATAAATCAAAATGTACAAATTATAAATGGATATTTACCTTCGCATGTACATATTTGATCTTGTAATTCCTTTTCTTTGCGCTTTTTCAAAAGTGGACCCATGCCCTGTTAGAAAATAATACGAATGGGGTAAATTTAAAATTAATTATAATATATAAAACTATTGTGAAATTGAAACTTACGTTTCCAATATATTCTTAAAACTTTCTCGCACATCATCATGGAGAGAGCATATCCAATAAAGTGTTTTCTCCCTAGGGCAAAAAACCCCTAACATCCAATGATCCCTGAGAAAAGGAAATTTAACATTAGTGGTTTTTTATGTTAAAAGATAATTAACTCTTTGAGAGGGATGTGTTTCATACCTCTCACAAAAAGGCATCATCCAACACTGTGTGATTACATTCTTTTCAAATCTATCAGCAATATAAAGCATTCTTTGTTCCTCATCCAATGCACATGCTTCAGGGGAAATCAATTGTGGGTCCACGAATCCATATACATCTGTCAGCTCATTCCTCTCACAAATTTTATACATATACCTAATACAAAGCAGACATAAGTATACATTTTTAATAAATATAACGCAAGGAAAAGGTGTTAAGACTTACATGATAAAAATTTGCACCACGTTGATGCCCAACTTATCTCCAGTGACAAACTCCATGATATCAGTTTTCATAATCCCCACACATAGTTCACGTCCACAGACATGAGCTTCCATTGTAAAGTCATAATGATCCGCCAACAAATTTGAATATCTTGACAATTTGTCAAGACTGCTAGTATCTGCATCTGATGTCATAGCTATCTGTCTTTGTTATTGTCTATACAGTATTTCTTTACCTTTGAAGTATTCCTGTAAAAATAAATTGAAAAATATATTAGTTTTCAAATGATAAAACATTAATAAAAATATAAAATAAAAGATATAACATCCATACATCTGTGGTAATGAGTCGAAGAAGTCTGGATGGCCAAAGTAAAAAATGGCCGATACTATGTCCAACTGTCGTCACCTCATCTGTAGGTAATGGTATCCGAGCTGATCTATCTATAATATCCTGTACAGTGACCCTCTGATTCTCTACCTCTAACTGTTGATGATGAACTGTATCTCCTATACAATATACCATCCCATATGCAACTATATGATGTTGAGGATCATCAACATACAACTCACAATAAGTAGGTAGCTGCGGCGGAGGAGGAGGATCAAAAATGGGGTCTGTAGGCTGAGGTGGGGGAGTGGGAGCTACTGGGAGAGGTGGAGTGGGAGCTGCACCCTGAAATTGTCTTTGCAAGTCTGCAAACATTAACTGCACCGATGCTCTAATCTTTTCCTCCATTGTCACATTAATATTATGGACTTCAGCCTCCAAGGATTCTATTTTTTTTATAAACTCCCTCAACGTTAGAAGTTGAGGAACGTGGCAACACTTTTCTTACCGATACACCTTCCGAATATCCTCTTACACGGCCAGGATGTTCGGGCTTTCCCAATTCCACAGATAAAATATCTTCCCTCCCAGATGGTGTAAATGTCCCTTGTGAACTCTGCTCCTCAAGAGAGTCCTGTAATAATTAATTGAACATTTCTATAATGATTGGAAATATATGACGAAAATAGTAAACTTAAATAAATAAAATAGATATCTTACAATCCTCTCAACTATGAGTCTCGATTCTTCCGAAAGATATTGTCCTGTTTTGCCCTTCCGAGCTCTTTTCCATTTCTCATGTTTAGATGGAGGGGATGGAGGGGCCACCTCTCCAGAGCTTGAAGACTCAGCTCTTAGTTGTTGAAATTTTTCTGCCATCATTTGTTCTTCCAATAATGCATACCCTCCCCGAGATAAACTATGAGGGTATACATTTTTAGATTGGATCTCTTGATGAGCTTTCCTTGTTTGCTGTAAATTAAGAATAAGTAATAATTAACAAAACAATAATAAGATCATTTATATAAGAAAGCTTATAAAAGTTTACATTGCCTTTACCAAAAATGATTCGTTTCTTCTACTTTCAAAAAATTCTCTCCATGTGTCTTCATCTATAAAAGGATATATACGACATGGATTCTCACGACTCCTATGACCATAAATGAAATCAGATGAGAGGGTTGATTTGAAATCCCTCCATCTCCTAGCAGCCAACGATAAGCATTTCTTCTTGACTCCTCCAGTGTCAGGAATATCAAATGTCATCTGATAAAAAAGAGGTTAAAAATATTATATATACTAGAAACATTTAAAGAACAGTCAAACAATAGAAAAAGATCTTACCAAAATGGTCTCCCACAGCTGAGAAATTATCGCCTTATCCACACTTCTCCAATCATCATAGAGAATGCTTACTTTGCTCTTAGCCTGAGTTGCTACAAAACCCTTAAAATCTTTAGCATTTGGACCTCTAGGAAGATCATCATCATCAAACTCCACGACTATCCTCTCCTCCTTCGTATGGGCAAGTGATAATTTTGGTAAACGTGTGCACCCACTCTTACCAACCTTTGAACTCTTTTTCGTAATAGGAGCATGTGAATGTTCCTCCCCAGATGTATGACCAATATGCTCATCTCCAGAATCATGTGGCTGATCAACTGATTGATCTGTCATTTTCCTTCAAATCAAAAAAACAAACATTAGTTCACAAATAGAAAAGTGTACTAAATTACATAATAGTAAACATTGGTAATATGGTAAGCATGTTAAACAATGATAAACATGGTAAACACAGGCAAAAGGTTGCCAAGGAGTTGGCCCAAGAAAGCTGAAAAGTGGACTCACTGATGCCACTGGCCAGCCGCTGGCTCACCACCGGCCGGCCGGTGGACCAGACAGCCTTCCTCTGTCTGGACCAGCGGCCGGCTCTGTCTAAACCACCGGCCGGCCGCTGGCTCCTCACCGGCCGGCCGCTGGTGATCCAGACAGAGAGGAAGGCTCTCTGTCTGGTCCACCGGGCGGCCGGTGGTGATCCAGCAGCCGGCCGGTGGACCAGACAGAGAGCCTTTCTCTCTGTCTGAACCACCGGCCGGCCGCTGGCTCAACACCGGCCGGCCGCTGGTGATCCAGACAGAGAGGAAGGCTCTGTCTGGTCCACCGGCCGGCCGGTGGTGAGCCAGCGGCCGGCCGGTGGTTCAGACAGAGAGGAAAGCTCTCTGTCTGGACCACCGGCCGGCCGCTGGCTCAGCACCGGCCGGCCGGTGGACCAGACAGAGCTTTGTTCTGGACCACCGGCCAACCGGTGATCCACCACCGGCCAGCCGGTGCGCCCAGGACTTCTCCTCTTTACGGTTTTTATTGTTTTATCGTTTTGGTTTGATACATATTTTAATAAGTAAAAAATTTACAGTATCTAACATTATATGAAAAAACTAAATGTAAACAAGAAATAAACTTGTGTTACCTGTAATTTTAGGAATGTACAGTTGGATTGTTTTCCCAAATTCCTTCGTCGTGATCGTTCCTTATGGCACAAACCATGTCTTCAACATACTCATCATTATGTTCTGTTAATCTTTCCATGGATATAGGGATCTCACATAAATCAGCATCTTCATCAAATTCATCCTCACCAACATATTGGTTTTTCCCTTGTAAAACAACAGCCCACTGGACAAATATATGTTTATATGAAAAAAATCATAATTTGAATATAACAATTTTGAAATATAAAACAAATCGATGTGTAAACCCCCCTGGACACCCACGACCCCTCTGGACAGCCCCCCACCCCTCCTGGACACAACCCCCCACCCCCGACCTGCTTGGACACCCCCCTGGACACCCCCCAACCCTCTGGACAGCCCCCCCAACCCTCCTAAACACCACCTTCACCCCCTACCCCCTTGGACACCCCCCTGGACACCCCCAACGCCCACCCACACCCTTGGACAGCCCCCCACACCCACCCACCCCCTTGTAAACCCCCCTGGACACCCCCTGACCCCTCTGGACAGCCCCCCACCCCTCCTGGACACCACCCCCCACCCCCTACCCCCTTGGACACCCCCCTAGACATCCCCCAACCCTCTGGGCAGCCCCCCCACCCACCCGGACAACCCCAAATACCCTATGGAGAGGCCGCCACCCACTTGGACAACCCCCCACACCCATCCACCCCCTTGGACAGCCCCCCACACCCATCCACCCCCTTGGACACCCCCCTGGACACCCCACCGACCCCTCTGGACAGGGCGCCACCCCCTTGGACAACCCCCCACACCCACCCATCCCCTTGGACACCACCCTGGACACCCCCCGACCCCTCTAGAAAGCACCCCCACCCCTCCTGGACATAACCCCCCACCCCCGACCTGCTTGGACACCCCCCTGGACACCCCCCAACCCTCTGGACAGCCCCCCCACCCCTCCTAAACACCACCACCCACCCCCTACCCCCTTGGACACCCCCCTGGACACCCCCCAACACCCACCCACACCCTTGGACAGCCCCCCACACCAACCCACCCCCTTGTAAACCCCCCTGGACACCCCCCGACCCCTCTGGACAGCCCCCCGCCCCTCCTGGACACCACCCCCCACCCCCTACCCCCTTGGACACCCCCCTGGACATCCCCCAACCCTCTGGACAGCCCCCCCACCCACCCGGACAACCCCAAATACCCTCTGGAGAGGCCGCCACCCACCTGGACAGCCCCCCACACCCATCCACCCCCTTGGACACCCCCATGGACACCCCACCGACCCCTCTGGATAGGCCGCCACCCCCTTGGACAGCCCCCCACACCCACCCATCCCCTTGGACACCACCCTGGACACCCCCCGACCCCTCTGGACAGCCCCCGACCCCTCTAGAAAGCACCCCCACCCCTCCTGGACACAACCCCCCACCCCCGACCTGCTTGGACACCCCCCTGGACACACCCCAACCCTCTGGACAGCCCCCCCACCCCTCCTAAACACCACCCACCCACCCCCTACCCCCTTGGACACCCCCCTGGACACCCCCCAACACCCACCCACACCCTTGGACAGCCCCCCACACCCACCCACCCCCTTGTAAACCCCCCTGGACACCCCCGACCCCTCTGGACAGCCCCTCGCCCCTCCTGGACACCACCCCCCACCCCCTACCCCCTTGGACACCCCCCTGGACATCCCCCAACCCTCTGTACAGCCCCCCCACCCACCCGAACAACCCCAAATACCCTCTGGAGAGGCCGCCACCCACTTGGACAGCCCCCCACACCCATCCACCCCCTTGGACACCCCCCTGGACACCCCACCGACCCCTCTGGACAGGCCGCCACCCCCTTGGACAGTCCCCCACACCCACCCATCCCCTTGGACACCACCCTGGACACCCCCCGACCCCTCTGGACAGCCCCCGACCCCTCTAGAAAGCACCCCCACCCCTCCTGGACACAACCCCCCACCCCCGACCTGCTTTGACACCCCCTTGGACACCCCCCAACCCTCTGGACAGCCCCCCACCCCTCCTAAACACCACCCCCAGCCCCTACCCCCTTGGACACCCCCCAACACCCACCCACACCCTTGGACAGCCCCCCACACCCACCCACCCCCTTGTAAACCCCCCTGGACACCCCCCGACCCCAAATCCATGCACCTATGCTATGGTTGTGTGTGAATAAAGTAGTAACAACTGTAAAAGGGCAACCCATCCAAATGGACACGCCCCAACCCTCTCGGGGATTTATAGAAAACGATGAAAAATTAGTGAAATCATAAAATTACTCAATATTGCAAGTCGAACAAATAGATCTAGGGATGATAAATAAGATTATGGTGCCAAAACGAGTTAAAAGGGTTCGTAATCGAAGAATCTTAGCTAGTTTCAACAAAAAAATCTCAACACATATATATTTACTATCCGCGAAAAAAAACGAACGAGTGGGAGGATTACCTGAGTGCTGCGAGTTTAGATGATTGATCCGAGGAGATTAAATATGAGAAATGATGATCGCAAAACGAATCTAAACCAACGAAATGGACGAGCCGATTCGGGTTTATGCGCGAGAGAGACGAGTCGCGACTGTCGAAGGTAAACTCGCGAATGACAATCCACGGGTCTGGGTAAATTTTTAAATGAGTTATCACGTCGGTTATTCAATAACCGACGTGATAATTGTTTTAAAAACATTTATAACGTCGGTTATTTCAATAACCGACGTAAAAACTTTCCTCCGATTCATTTTTTACGTCGGTTATTTTATAACCGACGTTATAAAGGGCTCAAAATCCGCGTTTTTTTACGTCGGTTATGGAATAACCGATGTCAAAAACATCTGCGGATTCTTTTTTTACGTCGGTTATTTTATAACCGACGTAAAAAAGCCTTCAAAAACCGCGTTTGTTACGTCGGTTATTCAATAACCGACGTCAAAGGGCCTTCGAAAACCGCGTTTTTTACGTCAGTTATAAAAATAACCGATGTAAAAAACGAAGCCGCGCGATTAATAACGTCGGTTATAAAAATAACCGACGTTAAATGTGTACCGAACACAGGTTTTTACGTCGGTTAAGAAATAACCGACGTAAAAAACCTCGTTTTACATATTATGACGTCGGTTTTATATAACCGACGTAAAAAATGGTGACGTAAAAAACGTTTTCTGCACTAGTGTAATCAGGTTCACGCATAAACTTATGGACTTGAAACCATGTCCATGAATAACATTGTAAACATGTAATCAGGTTCACACATAACATTTATAATCATGATTCATTTGTCATTACCCAATGATCTGGCGGGAGATATAGGTCATACCCATCTCATAATTAAATCGTACATACCTGTGTAACAAAATCATAAACAATCACATCATAACCCTTGAAATGAAATGGGTTTTATAAACATGTAAACATATCATAACCTATGGAAATAGGTATAGGTTTCATAATAATTTCATCAAAATCATAACCCATGAAATATAAATGGATTTCATTAACATATAACTCATTAAAGAGAAATAGATTTCAAAAATATATAACGCATGGAAGATAAATGGGTTTCACAAACATATAACCCATGAAAGAGAAATTAGTTTTATAAATACCATGTAATTAAGCATAACCCATTCATAGATAGAATATTAATGGAATATTTAAATCATTTCCTAGAAGGAAACGAGTAAGATCAATGGATGTCATCATATATGGAAAATAATTTTGATATATCTTTCAAAAATGATTCTTGAGGTAAATATCCTTTCTTCTTTGAAAATATATTTGTAATAAATAAAACCATTTGAAAAAAAAATTATTATAAGATACTTTGAAAACTTATAAAGAAGTCTTGAAATAATTTTTAAAACGTTTTACTTGAGAACATATGAAATAATATTGAATGTGATTTGAAAATCATTTCTTTTATAATACTTTGAAAACTTATAAATAATTCTTGAAAACATTTTGAAAAACAAATCCTTTAAAACATATAAAAGAAGCATAAAAACATTTTTAAAACAGTTTTCCTTTAAAATTACTTTCAAAAACAATTTTCTTAAAAATTAAAATTTTAAAAATGATAAAGAAGCTTCAAAGAAATGACAGTGGGTAAATATGTACATATTGTATGAGGTAAAAAGAACATTCATTTTGTATGGTAAAAACGTTGGAAAATTATTTGTACAAAAAGAGATAATATTATTCTTTTTAAGATATTTGTAAAAGAAAAAATGGTAAAAATATCTTTAAATTATTATAGGATAATGGTATGATATTCATGGAAGCCCTTTTTAAAAAAACATAGATTTTTTTCTAAAGAGAGTGTAAGTGGGGATTTTCTAAAAATGCTTTCTTAATTATATTATATACCAAATAGTATAAAAAATGCTACCAATACATGAATATATCATGAATATCCATATGAGAATAAAACAACATGAATTTTCTCAAGATATGGATCATAATATTTCATCATAGAAGCATAAACATATACAATCTTGAAAAGTGATGAGATTGTTTCAATAAACTCTTATCACTTGGTAACTTGGGATCATACTCTCCATTTAAGAAAATAAAATTACATGAAGCATATAATATAATAAAAATATATATATTCATTCTATATCATGTAAAATGAAAATATATTCACCTCATAATGAATTTAGGTGCATAAAAATACACGAGTCTCAAAGAAGAAAAAATTGAGACAAAACTATTTTACCTGTTTGGAAACTATTGAAATTTAAAACCCATGAAATAAAGGTTGTAGAATGGATATATAAATACTAATAAAAATAAAGATAATAATCATTTATTAAATCCATGGTATGTATACACACTACACAAAAGGAATTGGTGGTGAATAAAACATGTATCTCATGAAAATAATAAGTGAGATGAAATCCCTTTACCTTGTGTCTTAACTCTCATCGTACTCATTAAAAACAATTGTATAATAAATATAAATTTACTATATATATTTTACATAAAATTATTATTATATATAATACCATATATGGTTTGATTATAACCTTATATTATCCTCTATTTAAAAACCCTATGTTAAGGTTTCACTTCAGGTAATATTTGGTATGTTCTTCGCACGTGTCTTAATTTATTATATCATTGGTCCTTATACTTATATCAAGGTTATAGAATTTAAAACATAATATAAATATAATATATATTCATTATATTTTTATTATAATAATATATAGAATATATAAGTATGAAATGGAATACACCATTCATGGAGATGGTAATTCGTACATACGCAATAATATTGCTTCCGTTTTTATTATCATATTAAAAGAAAGAAAGAAAATGAAATATATGTGTGTATATATATAATATCATTAAAGTATCATTATAATGTTATATATATAATATAATTTCATTAAACTCATCCTTAATACATTCTTCATATTTTGTGATCGAATCACATCGCTTTGAGGGGGTGGTAGTCCACACTTCTGCAAACAAAATTATCATATTTACACCAAATAGAAAGTAAAAATATATGTGTTGTAAAAAATAATAAATAAGCTTAATAAATAATAAATATAATATATAACATATATAAACATATTTTCCATCATAATTTCCACTATGATAGGCGGTAAAGAAAAAATAAACAATCATAAATTAGTGAGGCAGTAGTTCGCCATACACGTAAACAGTATGTTCATTACGCATTAGATGGGTGTGTGGGTAAGATTAGGTTTAAAAATTAGCATAAAAACATAAGAGTATATTTAATATACTGTTTTTTTATAAAATAATTGGATAAATATTGTTTATTGGTGGAGAAGGAAAATAAAATAAAGGATCTTGAGAGAAGAGGTTGCCTCTTAATCAGGTAACTCCTTTTGGTTTGTACCAAAAGGCTTCCTTGGATTGAATTCAGCCAAAAGAGAGGCTTATAAGTGTAATTTAGTTTTGTTGAGAAGAGTATTTGGAAAATCTTATCCTAACCTATGAGGTTTGATAGGTTTTAGGAAGAGGGAGAGGTGGTGGCATTTTATTGGGAAGGAAAAGGATACACTTAGAATTTTTGAAACAAGTTAACTGTACACATTTTATTACCTAAACAAAGTTATAAAAACCAAAAAAATAATTAATGTTAGGTTTATGGATAAAATAAGGCCATAAATGGGTTTTTTAAAAGTTTATAGGTCATTTGGGCCCCAAGGATTACGGTTTAGTCTCTAAATAAGCTTAATTTGACCTTAATTAGTTTGATTAATTTTAATCACTTTTACTAATATTTTTGTTAAAAAAATAATATAATATAATTAGAATATAAATATTATACTGATTAAAATGGTTTATTTCCATTTTCTAAAATCAATTCATAGAATCATAAAAATAAAGATTAATTCTAATCCTACAGATGATAAGAAATAACGGGTTTTTAATGTAGAAAAATGTTCAATAGTTTGTTAAGTTTATATATTCAATTTCAATGTGAAATTGATTATAATGAAATAAATTGTATTAATAGATTTATAATTTATCTAATTTTAACTTAAAGAATATTTAAAGTATAATTTATCATTAATAATGATTTAAATGAAAGTCAGTTATTAACTAAAATGCAGTAATTTTGACTATACATCAAAAAATAAAGTTTCTCTGAAAAATACCAAAAAATCACCCTAACCTAGTTTCAGAATTATAAATTAAAAAAAAATTATTTTATAAAATTAAATTTTTATATGTGTCTAAAATTAATTTTTTTGTTCTTTATATAATGACATGAAAAACAGTTTATTCGAGAAAATTTTATTTTTAAATATATAACGAATTTACAAAAAGATGCATTTTTCATCATATATATGTCTTATTTATATAAAATATTTAAAAAATTATTTTAAAATAGGTATTACTATTCATATTTCTAAGTTTTATCAACTGGTTTATAACTAACGAGTTTAAATAATTATAACAATAAATGATGTTTCATAGAAACTCGGTATTGCATATAACATATGCCAAGTCAGTGTTGCATGTAGTGAATCCCGAGTCGATGTTGTGTATAGAAGATTCCAAGTTGGTGTTTTGTGGAAGAAATTTTTGATTTATTATTTCAATATATATTTATATATAACTATTTCTAGTGTCACATGAAATGAAAAATATCAAAAATATAACTTAATTTATAAAAAATATTTTGCAAAATCTTAGGGTATTACATTCTACACCCTTGAAATGAATTTCACCCTAAAAATTTGACTCAGTTATCAAATGTTAAATACTTGAATGTTCATTTCATAGAAAGCAACATCATAAAAATGAATAAAAAAACTTCTTTTAAAAAAATAAATTTGGTAACATAGTGGTTACCCAAAATAATGTATAACTAGGTTTCCACATTGGAGAACAAATGTGGGAAGTGAAAATATGGACATGGAAGAGAAATATATCTATCATGTTATAATGGAGAGTTACATTGGTCATGGTTAGGAAAAATTTAACAATCACAAATTCATAAATCTATGATGATCTAAGGGGCCATTTGATTCATCAGAAACGAAGGTAGTAGGATAACTATTTCGGTTTCATGATTCATTCCCTAGATTTGATAAATTTTCATGATAATTTACACTTAATTGATTTTATTCACTTTAATATGCATAATATCACCCTTTGGTTGTGTCTTGATATATTTACACTACATCTCTTACCCTAAGAAAATAGTGAGAACTTTTTTCATTCCTGAAGTACTAAAAGATCATGAGATCCATGATAAGTCATCCCATCTATCTTCAGTTACCATCAACACAAATAAGTTATCCAATATTCATGAGTCCTCAGGTGGTAAGATAATACAATAATCTCAAAAAAATTATTTGATGTTTGAATTAAACTTTCTATAAATGGTTCACCTTATAACCCTTCCAAAATATAATACACCCTTTCTTCCTTAAATATGATCTTATCATATAACAAAAACATTTTTATTTGATACTTAGGTTCATCCTTGCACCGATAGAACATCATATGATTTAATTATTCCAAAATCCATGTAGAGGGATATAATCATATGAAACGTCGCCAAAGGATGAACAACAAGATTATCATAGGGTTTATTCATACAAAATCAAACACGAACTTCCCAACTAAGGGGGAAAGGATAATTTTACCCTATTTTTTATTATTCACTTAATCCATTTTGATTTCATAAGCCTTCAATTTTAAATTTTTCCTCAAATTGTTTTGTGTCTTATCATCCATATTAGCCCATGTATGGACACATTGGTTCACATAATTCTCAAAATCCATGAACTTGAAACACTGAGGTTTGGTTGGTTCATTCTATTTATATTTCTCTATACTCATTTCTTTGAATTTTCACTTCTACATTATTTTGATATGTGGTCGGGCTTCCCACATTTGAAACACTTTATTGTTCCTTTTAGGAACTCTCCTAAGTTCTCTTTCCCATAATTTTAAAAACTAAGAGTTTGAAATTGTTTCTTCTCTCCATGTTTTTAGATTCCCCTTTAAACATCATCTTCCTCTGCTTATTAAAACCATGATATTGATATATAAATCCAACCTCTATTTCAAATTTTATTTCACAACGCACAGTATTATCATAGCTACAAAATTCTATTATGCAAAATTCCATTTTGATACTTGGCTTTAAGCCACTAATGAACTTGTCAACTTTACTTTTGTATTGGATGATAATACCAGAAGCGTACCTCTCAAGTCTTGTGAAAATATCTTTATAGGTACTGATGGATTCATAATCCTTTTTCTTCAACTCAAGGAACTCCTTTTCCATATTCATATAAAGAACATAATGAAAGTACTTATTGAATAATAATTTCTTGAACTCATCTAAATCCATGGATTAAATTTCATTTTTTTCCTCATATTCATGATTATATTATGCCACTGGTACTAATACAGAGTTTAGAAAAAAGTAGATCAGATGACCCGCTAAAATAATGTAGATGATAACACATGAAGGACTCAACAAAATGTTGTTCCCTCCTTTTCTCATTTGGAAACTCATCATGATTCATACCTTGATAAAGTTGTGAGAGTATATAAATGAGATTTTTTATTCCATTTCCCATAGAAATGGTATCTTTAAGAATAAATTCACTTTATTTCCCATGTTAATCACTATCAATGTGGTTCCTTCATTTTCCAGCCACTGAATAAAAGCAAAAGGATAGAGTAAGAAACACTTACCATAATGAGGAACTACATAATCATGAAAAGTCACTTATAATATGTCTAAAGTATGAAACATTCCTTAATTTATTACACCTTAGTTTTATCCTAGGTTATTCATATCCAAGTTATATTTGAACCTGTCATGATGGTTCATGAAGAGTTTGTGAATTCCCAAAGCATATCCCTTAGGAGTATCAATCCATGTGTGCATAAAGGCCTATTGTTGTGTACCAGATTACGCTACATCATGCCTGGAATATCTTTTTATAGTAGTCATCCCTAGGTACATCTGTGTCAGAGTCACGTCCACTAATAGTATCCAGACAGGGATGTATTTATAGGAAACCACTCCCTCTATCCTTTACCAAAATTCCAGGAAATTTTTCCTAAATGTTAACTCTTTATTATACTTATCCTTAGAGACATACCTAGAAATATCCTTAGTAATATACCAAGGGATATCACTAAATTTTTTTCATCCTAGTTTTCCAATGTTAACTAAACAATTACTCTAATAACAACTATAGTGACCCACAATTAGCATAAATGGATATTACATCATTTTAGATGAATATTCAATACATTACCTAAATACATGCATGAGTACCATAATATTTTAGTGTCTTGGATTCTTGGTAACAAAATATTCTATCCTAGTGAAAGATATTCAACATCTCCCATAAATAACTCCACCTTTATTACTTCTACCTAAATCCTTTCTCCATAACTAGGGGAAAGGAAACATAATATAGGGTTGATCTATATGCTCATAAAAGGGTAAATAATGGAAACAAGTAAGAATAACATAAAAAGGGTATGGAAATAGATAATAACATTTGAATATCATACCCTATATATTAGAGATCATAATAAATATAGGTAGTTCATGAGACATAGATCATTATAAAATTAATATAATAAGTCCGGAAATCATAACATAGTATTAAGATATGAATTTTGTGGCATGAACAATTTTTTTATAACATTGTGAACACGTATAAATAGAAACAAGTTCACTCATTAGGTTCAGGAATTTAAATCAGGCCCCCACATAAACTTATGTACATGAATCTAGGTCCATGTATAACATTTTGAACATGTAAAAAGGTTCACACATAAGCTTATGGACATGAATCGAGGTCCATGCATAACATTTTCAACGTGTAATCAAGTTAACTCAAAACATTGTGAACATGTAATTATCTTCAAGTATAAACTTATTGACATGAAAATAGGTTCATTAATAACACTGTGAACATGTAATTAGGTTCACACGTAACATTTTGAACACATAATAAAGTTCTTGCATAAACCTATAGACATAAAACCAAGTCCATGCATAACATTGTAAAAAAGTAAAAAGGTTCACTCATATCATTGTGAACCTGTAATCGGGTGCATGAATACACTTGTGTTCATGAAAACAGGTCTATGAAAAACATTGTGAACATATAATCAGGTTCATGTATAACATTTAAACTCGTGATTCATCCATTGTTACCCAATTCATTGGATGGAGATATAGGTCCCACCTATATCATAATGAAATCATAGATACATGTACCAAAAAATCATAAACAATCATATCATAAGACATACCATAAAATGGGTATCATATACATGTTAACATACCATAACTTGTGGAAAAACATATAGGTTTCATATCCATTTAATCAAAATTATAACCCATGAAATAGAATTATATTTCATAAACATATAACTCGGGAAAGATAAATGTATTTCATAACCATAAAACCCATGAAAGAGAATCAGGTTTTATAAACATATAACCCATGAAAGAGAAATGGGTTTCATAAAGACCATGACATTAAGCATAATCCATTCATATAGATAATATGAATGTAAACATTAAATCATTTACTATAAGTAAATGATTAACATCAACAAATGTCATCTTATATGGAAAATAATTATAAAATCTATTTTAAAAACAATTCGTGAGGAAAATATCATTTCTTCTTTGGAAAAATACTGTTAATAAGTAAACTCATTTTAAAATAATTTTCTTAGAAAATTAATTTAAAATTTATTATGAAGACTTGAAATCATTTTCAAAACATTTTAATTGAAAACATATGAAATAATATTTAAAGTTCTTTGAAAACCATTTCTTTTATAATACTTTGAAAACATATAAATAATGCCTGCAAAAATTTTGAAAATAGTTTTCCTTGAAAACATATAAAAGAAGCCCAAATTTTTTTTTAAAGAAAATCCTTTAAAATTACTTTTTAAAAAAAATTCTTAGAAATTAATATTTTAAAAATGAAAAGTAAGCTTCAAAGAAATTATGGTGGGTAAATATGTACATGTCATACAGTTAAAAAACATTCCTTTTGCACGGTAAAAAAGTTTGAAAATGCCTTGTTAATAAAGTGACAATAAGATATCTATAAAATATTGGTAAATAAAAAAGTTTAAATTTGTATTTTAATGATTATAATATAATGGTACAATATTCTTAGAATCCCTTTTTAGAAAACATAGATTTTCAACCAAAGAGAGGGTAAAGTTGAAATTTATTGAAAACACTCTATTAACTATATTATATACCTAAGAGTATAAAAAATGGTACCAATACATTAATATATCAGGAATATATAGAGGATAATAAAATTCATGAAATTTCTTGGGATATATATTATAATATTTTTTCAAAGGTAGCATAAACAAAAACTATCTTGAAAAGCGATGAGATTATTTCAATAAACTCTTATCGCTTGGTATCTTGGGATCATACTCTCCATGTAAGATAATGAAATTAAATTAAGCATATAATATAATAAAAATATGGATATTAATTATACATCATGTAAAATGGAAATATATACACCTCAAAATTAATTTAGGCACATAACAAAATATGAGTCTAAAAGTAGAAAAATTACGAACAAATTATTTTACCGATTTGGTAACTTTTTAAATTTAATCCCCAAAAAATAAAGTTCATATAATGAATATTTAAATACCCATAAATTTAACTATAATAATAATTGATTTCATACATGGCTATTAAATTCACCACACAAAAGTAATGGGTGGTAAATAAAACATGTATCTCACGAAAATAAAAAGTGAGATGAAATACCCTTACCTTGTGTCTTGACTCTCATCGTGCTCATTCAAACCACATGTATAATAAAAATAAATTTATTATAAATATTTTAAAGAACCATATTATTATATATAATACCATATATGGTTTTATGATGACCATGTATTAACCTCTTGTTAACAATCCTATGTTAGGTTTCACTTCAGGTAATATTCACTTTGCTCTTCGCATGTATCTTCATTTTTTGTATCATTGGTTCGTATACTTACACCGTGATTCCATAATTTAAACCATAATATAAATATAATTTTTATTCCTTAAATTTTTATTATAATAATCTATATAATATAGAAGTTTTAAATGGAATATACTCTTCATGAAGATTGTAAGTTGTACATATGCATGAACATTGTTTCTATTTTTTATAGTATTGAATAAAAGAAAAAAAATGAAATATATATATATATATAATATCATTAAATTATGATTATAATTTTATATATATAATATAATTTCAATAAACTCTTCCTTAATAAATTCCATGCAGTGTGTGAACGAACCACATTGCTTTGAGGGGGTGGTAGTCTACACTTCCTCAGAAGAAATTATTGTATTTACATCAAATGGAAAGTAAAAAAAAGATATTTGATATAAAAATAATTAAGGAATATTAAAGTAAATAATAAATATAACATATAACATATATAAAAATATTTTCTATCATAATTTCCCCCATGAGATGCGGTAAAGTAAAAATGATCGATCATCGTTTAGTGAGGCGGTAGTTCTCCAAACATGTAAACAGTATGTTCGTTACCCATTAGATGGGTGTGTGTGTGTAAGTGTAGATATAAATATTAACATAAAAAATACTAGTATATTTAATATAATTTTCTTAGACAATCATGGAATAAAAATAGTGGAGGGGTATACAAGGAAAATTAAAGAAAGGAGCTTGAGAGAATTGGTTGCCTCTTAATCGGGTTACTCCTTCTGGTTTGTGTCAAAAGGATTCTGTGGACTAATATATACTGAAAGAGGGGGTTCTATGAGTAAGGGAGGTATGTTTATAATTTTATTGGGTAGATATTTTCTGAACCTAGGATGTTCGATAGGTGTGAAGAAGAGGGAGAGGTGGTGGCCTTTTATAGGGAATGAAAAGGACTCACTTGAAATTTTTGAAACCAAGTTAGGTGTACACATGTTTTAACCTATAAAAATTCATAAAACCCCAAACCAAAATGAGTAATGTAAGGTATATAGACTAAATATTTCTATAAAATTATATTTGGACAAGTTTCTATGTCATTTGGTCCCCTAAGATTGAGATTTAGTTGTCAATTAATCATAATTTGACCTTAATCGGTGTGATTATTTTTAATAACTTTTACTAGTATTTTTTGTTTAAAAAATTAAAATGGACTAATTTTAATATAAATATTATAATGATTATAATGGGGTCTTTTTATTTTTCAAAATTCAATTCACAGAAGTAGAAAAAAAATATTAACATTAATCCCGCATACGGGACTAAATAACAGGTTTTTAAAATAGAAAAATGTTCAAAAGTTTGTCGGGTTTTTATATGAAATTTCAAAATTAAATTGATTATAATGACCTAAATTGTATTTATATATGTATAGTTGATCTAATTTTACCTTTAAAAAAATTTAAATAATAATTTAATATTAATAATTATTTAAAAAAACAGGCAGTATTAACTAAAATGTAGTTTTTTCACTATTCATCAAAAATGATGTTTCTCATAAAAATCCCAAGAATCACCCATAAGATAATTTAGGAATTATAAATTAAAGAAATTAATATTTTTTTATAAAATTCAATTTCTAGATGTGTTTAAATTTAATTTGTTTCTTTATAGAAGGACATGAAAAGTAGTTCATTCAAGAAAATAGTCTTTCTAAACATATAAATACTTTACAAAAAAATTTGTTTTTCATCATAAATTTTTTTATTTATATAAAAATTTATAAAAATATTTTAAAAGTAATTAATACTATTCATATTACTAAGTTTTAATGGATGTGTTATAAATAACAATTTTAAATAATTCTTACAATAAATAATGTTTCATAGAAACTCGATATTGCGTGTAACATACACCAAGTTGGTGTTATATGTAGTACATTCCAAGTTGGTGTTGTGTGTAGTGAAAGACAAGTCATCATTGCGTGTAGCACAAGCCTAGTCAGTGTTGCATATAGAACAAGCCAAGTCAGTGTTGCATGTAACACAAGACAAGTTAGTGTCAAGTGAAAGGAATGTTTGACTTAGTGTTTTAATATATATATATATATATATAACTATTTCCAGTGTCATGTGAAATGAAAAATATCAAAAATATAACTTAGTTTGAAAATAAAATCACCAAATCTCAGGGTGTTATAATTTCTACTCTCATTTGAAACAAATGATGATGACCTGGCCCATACCAACCACCCAATGTAGTTCCTCACACACTTGTTTAATCTAAATCCACTATACCCACTCTTAGGTCAATATCCTCCCACAAGAAAAATAGATATCCATTACACATCACAATTCAAGGTTGAGACTCCATATGAAGCTATAATAGGCAATAAATTTCATGATCTTAAATACCCATCATCATAAAGTTCTCAAAATCCTAGGGATATCACATAACCCATGCACTATCATCAGCCCAACTACCCAAAAATAAGGTTTATTCTTATTACCACTAATTCCACACTATATATATATATAATTTCACTATTTTACTCTTTTCCATTTTCCTAAACAATAATTTTCAAAATATAGGGCTCAGTTAAATGAAGTTTCAAGTATGGTTTATATAGGGAAAAATAATATAAGTTATACATGGAATAAAATTTCTAGTTTCATATAAAAAAACGAAATAAATATTTCTATAATTAATTTTAACCATTTATTTTATCCAAAAAAAACTAATTGGGGATTAGTTAAATAAAATTTAAATTAAAAGTTACAGAGGAAAACACTCTTTAAGTTCTAATTACAATATTATTTTATGAATTAATCATGATAATAAATCCAAAATAATTACAAAATGGGTATTTTCTCCATTTTGGGGAACATTTATGTATGATACCACCATACACGTATATAAAAACATGTATGAATGGGTGAAAACACTTTAAATAACATACATGTGTCACATCCCAAGTAATAATCATAGGCCATCACAAAAATTCCATGTGATTCTTACATGCCTGATATAATGCATGAAATAAAATATAAAGCCACCAAATACCATAAAATGTAACCTTAGAATATGCATGCCAATCAAGGTAAAATCAGATCAACCATAAAATTGAAAAAAATGAATAAAAATCCAACACCTATCAACATGAACTCCCCTCACATGAGGGGTGGCCGGTATAAGGAAAAAATTTCATACCTTGTTCCAATAAATTCATGTTATCTTCTCTACCTTTCAAAAATAGTAAGATAAAAGAAAATTTTATTAGTACCACTTTATAACATCCTATATTTACAAGTCATTGAATGGTTCCCAGATTGGCATAACACTATAATACCTTAGGTAAACCTATCTGGGATCTAGTGAATGATGACTAGCTGCACGGGTCTATAGTGGTACAATGGGGAGACTATACCCACTTATCATATTATAATAACAGTGTAAATAATGAAATCAAATACATCAATAAAATAATATTGAAAACACACACATATGAAATTGATTACAATAATCATGATAAAACATGCAGTAAAAAATGACTTATATCATGCATGTTAGGTATTCATACTACAAAACCAAAAAGACTAAAAGATAAATAGGGAAAATTTAGAAAATAGTTATGAGTCTTCTCCCTATCCCAAATCCCATGTTCCATCTTAGTAACTAAGAAATCATCAAACATCGGTCTATTTCCAAAATCTGTACTTGAAACCAAGTATTATCTTATAGGGTACCCAAGTGACTTTGAGGACTGGTCAAATTATATGTACAACTCTATAGGACACCAACAACAACATCCATAAAAATAACCTATCTATGAAAAGTGAATTCATAAGTTCTCCAAGTAAACAATTCCAAAAATAACTATTTAAAACATTTAAAACTAGATATATAAACAAATGTAAAATATATTGGTTGGATTCACCATAGGAATGGTACATACCTACTTTGTCCAATTTTGGGATGTCTCTAAAAATTTCATGATGACTATACCAACCCATATCCCGCCAGGGGTAATATAAGCATCGTTGACCAACAACAGATGTGTGAGGGTAATATACCAATCTACAAGGCCCCAACTTCCACTCAGGGGGTCATGTTCACCCTAGTTATATCTATCAACTAGCATCCTCCCTGGGGTAATCTTCACCCCAGGTTTAATCATTAACCAATATCCACCCAGGGTCCATGTTCACCCTGGGTTTATCTATCAACCAACAACCAAACCACCAGGGGGATGTATTTACCCCAAGTCTGTCCAATATAACCAAGTCTGATCAGGGTTCATCTTCACCCCTGGATTAATTAGAACAACCATAATGCATTTCCTTTTTTTAAAAACAAAACAAAACCAATGGGTGTTCACCATTACACATAACAAAATTCATTTATAAACATAATTTTCAATAAAAACAATACATTTCATTTTATTTTACAAAACATGTTCTTGGGACATCATTGATTTTACTATTATATTTCAAAACCCTATTCTTTTTTTATTTCCTAATTCTATATCAAATACCACTTCTTAGGAACATTTCAAAGGGGAATTCCCAAAACAGAAATTTCAAATACCAAACCCATTTCATCAAACATATTCTACATTTCCATTATAAATGCCAAAACTGAATTTCCTATTTTCAATTCTAGTTTCTAAAAACACTATTTCCTAAATATCATTCCAAATTTACATTTTCAAAAATATCAATTCAATGTATCATTTCCCAATTTTTATTTCAAAACCCCATATTCTATTTATAAACAAGGCACCCTGCTTAGAATTTCCTTTCATTTAGACAAAATGCATATTAAAGGGAATTTAAGTTATGGTAAATCTATTAAAAAAGATTTAATTTAAACTAGGTAGGTGAATATCCAAGTCAAAATGAATGCACAACACACCACTACAAATTAAGGTGGGACTATGGATTAATTTAAAGGGACCAGCTACCTTTTCTATGCCTTTTTTTATTACCAACCCAGAACCCCACATCCTGATCATTTCTACGAACAATAGCCTGTAATACACTATTATTGACCATATATCACATCCAAACGACCAAGACTAATTAACTATAATCACATTATAATTGATTAAAAACATCAAAATAACTATTGATGCTAATTTACTTAGGTGTAAAAGGATATTTATCCATTATATGCTTCTTTATCACATAAATAAAGACCAAACATCCATTAGAGGTTTGTTCCATGCTCCAAAAAATATCCAGGACCAAATAATTATCAACAAAAACAAAAAACATTAGCAATGTAATTTAATTTAACTCAAAATCCATAAAAACCTCACACAATGACATACCACCATCAAAATGATGGGAGGTAGCACGAACACATTATCTTTGGACGTCCTTTAGCTAGGCTAAATGGATGTACCATCATCTTATCATGATTCCACTATAATTTAGTTAAATTATATCTCAAATCTATCACTATGTGATCCAAAAATTATACAAATAGTGGTAGAAGAGGAATGGAGTCGCATCCTTTACAAAGGATCTTGATCATAATGAAAACATCCAAAAATACTAAGGATTAAGGGGGATTATATAACATTCAAGGAGGGGAGGGGAGGGTAATGTAGGATTATAATGACCAAACCTTTTATAAATGAAATTCTCTACCAAATGAATAAATTCCTTATAAAAAAACATGCACTATATTTCACTATTTACTTTGTTCAATTATAAAATATAGTAATGGTTTTTCATTCAAGTGTAAAATACCATTAAGAATCATAACCACTGTTAATATAATCAATTTATAATAATCATTAAGAATAGTATGTATAAAGGGTGATAATAATTTATAATTTTCATATAATGAAGAAGTGATGGACTCAACTATTAGGATCATATGCTTTAAATCCCATTTATAAAATATTTTGAGGGAGATGGAATCACTAATATTTTCCTTTGATGAAGTCCAATTTGAGATTCAACAACTGAAATATGATTAAAACCATTTATGGGATAATTTAAATGTTATCAAGATCACCACACAAACCATGTTTGTTGAACCACCCTAATAAAGTACAACCATTGTACACCTTACTCTTAGGGTATACAGTGGTGTAATAATGGGTCATGTATCAATATCCTTATAGTATGATTTTTTATATTTTCTTTTTTAATTAAATAAATATTATATTTATCCATTTTCATTATTACATTACACACATGAATATATATTGAGTTTAAAAAAACTATATTTTGATGTGAAGAATGAAAAATAGTATTTTTGGAAAATATATAGTTTCAATTAAAATACATTTTTTTATAAATTCAAGGATTTTAAAAAAAATTAATGTAATTTTACTATAAAAATAATATTTATTTCAAAAATGATGATATAATTCAATAAAGACTAGTCCAATTTATTATTACGGTCATAAATTTTGTTGTATAGTAAAAACTAGTATTTTAAAGTAAATAAGGTTTTCTAATTAAATTCATAAATTCCCATATTTATAAAACTATTTTGGAAAGAAAAATGTTATTTTTGAAACAATCACATTAAAATTAACCAATGGTTTATTTTTCCTAATTTTATGAGATAAATTAATTTTTGGTTAAAATTAATTACTCTATAATTATATGATATGTATTATGAAATAATAATGAATCAAAAGTGATTTAATAAATAATATAAAATAAATCCATTACGAAAAATATATTTCCCCTTTAAAATAATTTATTTTTTAAGATATTTGATTAATTTTACAAACCTATAATGAATCATCCAAAACCTATATTATATTTTAAGGTTTTAAAAATAATTATTTATGAACATGACTAACTTCTACATCATGAATACAGTTATTTTAAGGAGTTAAGTTCTTGTACGAATAAAATATTAAAAATTTCTTCTATTTTGCAGAAAATATGGATAGAACTCATTGAAAGGTTTGTGGTTTTGATTATTTTATTACTTAGAGTCCAAAACCTATGTATATAAATTAAAAAATAATCCCCATATCTTTCATAATAAATACCCACCCAAATTCCCACTCCTTTTAACTCAAAACCCATTGATAATAAATTTCCTCTCCATATACCTCTCTAAATCTCTCCTAATGTGCTTATAATATCTTATGAAGTTCCAAAAAATCTTTTAGATGCAAGTCATCAAGGTAAGGGACTCCCTCTTCTTCATTTTTATTCAAGTAAGTTCATTATATTAAGACTTTTTATTTCCAATTGTTCATATTGAAAAGTGTTTTCAAACATCCATATACTATCCTTATTATTTCTAAGTAATTATAGATCACATTTCATTATAATTATTGCCTCTATGAACCTTTATTCACACCTATTATGTTGCCAAAATTATTCTATGATCTTCCATGCTTAACTTTTTTGTTGTGAATATCAATCCACATTTTAAATTAAGTTTATTCACTTAGTTGTGAATATCATTTATTGATTTGGAACTTCCATGTGTGTAACCCAAACTCCTTAATTATGGGATTAAAAGTGATGAAATATGTTAATATGTTGTATGATCTATATGGGACACAATTACATTTACATCATATGAATGTTATGGGTGAGCCTATAATTATATATCCCTCCAATACATTGGGTAATATTTTTATCTCATGAGATATAATGTATGGTGAATGAAGGGTTATCCTAAGTAAACTATTTTATGAATTCTCAATGATTATCCTTAACTGATGCTTATGATGTAATGTTTTATGTTGTTGCCACATTTCCATGATGCAATGATGGTATCAACTTATACCATGATTAGATGTTCACGATTATGATTCTCACATTTCTATGTAATCATATGATTTATCTTGACTCAAATGTACTATTATAATTTATTCTATACTTTGATTATTCCTTTACTGGAATTTATAGATCACCCCTTTCATATGTACGTCTTCTTTTTATCCCATGGAGTTTTAGAAGAGCATCCAAATTTTAAGTAAATGTAAAAGAGTTTTTAAAAAAAAATTAGTGCATCAATGTTACATGTTATTATGATATGTATCTAATTACCTAAATAAACTAGCAATCTAAATATTTTTGGGATCGTGTTATGTGTATCTTAAATTAATAGATCATTAAAAAGTGTATAAGAAAATATGGGTTTTCATTATTAGTATCAGAGAAAAATATAGTTTGAGGGTATTAGAATTATAAACCTTATTGAAAACCACAGGTATAATACTAAACATAGGAAAACATCCCTAAATTTTTGTTAATAATAGTATGAGGTATTTTAATGAAAATAAATCCCTATATAGATACAACTAGTTGATGTGGATATGTCACAGTTCTTTATAGTGGTAATACCCTAAAAATGTTATATTGGGTACCACTAGAGAATCACCTTATGCATGAAAATGTGGTTGTTCTACTCACCTAGTCTGAAAATACTAAGGGATATGATTTAGTAAATTCACAAGCACTTTATAAGTAATTATGAAGGAAAAAATACATATAAAATTTAATGTTAGGAAATTGACTGTAGATAACTTATATTAAAACCTATAAATTTATGAGTTATTTAATATATTCTTTATAATATGTATCTCTTTAATGTCTGTAGTTTCTATTTTATATGTTTAAAATTTCTATTATTATCATCCCTAATTTTCCCATTATTTAATTCAATGGGTGGGAATAAGATAAACTGAGTCAACAACCAATGTAATAGGTGATGTGATGACTATCCAAATGAGTTGCCCAACCTCATTGGAGTAGAAATTGAGAACACTGTGACAATACTTACTCAATTAACTCATGTTTTGAATTGACATTTGAATTAGTAGGGAAACCCACAACCCCTTAAGAAAGCATAAGTTGAAATCAGGTCCGTTTTGTGACAAAGGCTTCTAACTTTCAATAAATATTTTGATCCCTTAATCCTAGAAAAATGTATCAACTCCATTTAAAATATCTTCTCTCTTATTCAATTCTTTGATAAAGATAATTTTGTTCTGTCTATTTATCATAGGAGGGAGAATTTTATCAATGGTGAATTTTGATCTTGAATATGAATCCCAAGGAATATATTGTTGTTATGGTGTGGGAAGAATTTAGGGGGGAAATTTGATAAATATTTTCCTCTCATTATCTTATTTAAAATTGGGGAGTTTTTTTTCCTTAAGAAAAGGGACAATGATTCTATTTGGGGGTACAATGTTAAATTCAAAATAATTACATTATATAACTATAGATTATAATTTACCCTAAAAGTAATGTTGAACAATTATTAAGTGGGATAAATCCAAATCTATGATAGGACTAGGAAATTTGAGACATTCAAAGCCATAAAGAAATTTTTTGATGTTCCCTCAAAGTATAAATGGAGATTTAAGAATATTAAGGGTCCTATGGTTATATAATAATAATGGATATTTAGTTTAATTATAGTGGAGTGAATAAAAAATATCATGATACAAAGAAATTCCAACATCCCACTTATCAAAAGTGTGGGAAGAATCATTTTAGAAATTTTCTAAAGGGGAAAAAGAAATAATTTAGGTGTGGTAAAGACGGGAACTAATCTTAAGAATTATAATTGTAGAAACCCACTAATGGGATAAAAGAAATGAATTCTCAAGTCAAACCTCATCCCATTGTCCATTGTTTCAAATGTAAGTAACAATGAAACTATAAAAACCAATTCACTTAGATAAGGGTTATTGAAGACAATTGAAGAAAACAACCTACAAGTCCTAGAGAGAATATGAAATAATATTCTATCATAACTACTATGATGAATTTGGACAATGAAGTGGTGATATTTATTCTATTTATTCATTCAAGGATAGTGAAAATTCTATTTAATTCCAGGTCTACACATTCTTTCATATTATTCAGGTTTATTCAAACTATTTAAACACTGTCTCAAAACATAGATGTCATGATATTAGTGAAAATGAAAAATGGAGAAAATATTGCATCTCATGTATATAACTTATCCCCCAATCAATTGTTCCATGTTTAATTTCCCAGTAAACATTATGATACTCCCTTTAGTGAAATTTGAAACTATCCTAGGTATTAATTGAATTTCCTTGTATAGAACCAACATAAATTTTTAGCAGAATGAAATCACCCTATATATCATGAATCTCCCCCAAATTCTATATAAGTGTAAGGATAGTATTGGATATCCTTTGTAATAATTATATCAAGAATGGATATTATTTCCTTATGAGAAAGCATATCTATATCAAATGATTGAGACTAAGTAAAAGATCATCCTTGATGACATGCCCATTATAAGGGAAAATGTGGGTGTGTTCCCTAAATAATTGCATGGTCTTCCTCCTATCATAGAGTTTTATTTCTCAATAAAACTTATACCAAAATATTTTCCAATATCCAAGACTCCATAAAGAATGGACACTATTGAATGTAAATATCTAAAGAAGAAACTATAAGAGAATTTTGATAAAGGGTTTATATGCCCAAGTGATTTTCCATGGGGTTCACTAGTCCTTTTCATCAAATAAATGGATAATTAAATGTATATTTACATTGATTACAATGAGCTTAATAATAGCATGTCGAAGAAAAAATATCCTCTTCAATAGATTGGTAACTTGTTCAATTAGCTACAAGTAACCCAATACTTCAATATAGTGGAACTTTAATAGGGATATTATAAATTAAAGGTGAATAAAGAGGATATTCCTAAGAATAGTTTTCGTGCAAGGTATGGGCACTATGAGTTCATAGTGATTCTAATTTTAATCACTAACTCTCTAGTTATCCTTATGGAATTAATGAATAGATTTTTAGGTATTACCTCGAAAAATTTGTGGTAGTCTTTAAAGATGGTATTATTATCAAATCCAAAATAAAGGAGGAACATGAGGAATATTTTAAATTTTTACTAAAAAATTATAAAGGGAAAAATTATATGTGACGTAGAGTAAATGTGAGTTTTGGAAGGATAAAGTAACATTCCCAAGGTATGATATCACTGTCAAAATGATATGTGTGGATCCTTTAAAGATATAGGCAATTGAATGATGGCCCAAACCTAAATTTTTTTTTACGGAGATATATAGTTTCCTTAAATTAGTTGGGTGATATAATCAGTATTAGATAAAATTTCTATGATTTTAAAGCCTAATAACCAACATAAATCGGAAGGGAGTACTGTTTTTCTATGCTGATGAATGTGGGGAGATATTTAAAGAGTTAAATAAGAGGATAATCATTGCACCTATGCTCACATTACCCACTAATGGGGAAGGATTTTTTATCTAAAATGATGTTTCCTAATTATTATTGGGTTTTATACTCATTAAAAATAAAAAAGTGATTGACTATGCCTTATTCCAATTAAATATCTGTGAGAAGAACTACACAACACATGATCTGTAATTGGTTGTAGTGATCTTCGCATTGAATATTTGGTGAAATTATCTCTACATAAAAAAGTGTGACATATATACGGATAATTAAATCATCAATTATATATTCACACAAAATAAGATCAATATACTCCACTAAATGGTGGTTAGAGACTATAAATGAGTATGATTACTCAATACATTACCATCTTGGGAAGCTTAACATAGTTGTAGAAGCTATGAGTAGAAAGGATCCGGTAACCTTATCCATGTTTAGGATCAAAATGGGTCCAATATTATTATACATACAATGGATGGACATGGGAATCATAAAAGGAAATCCATACTACCTTTGTAAATTAAATTCTCAACCATCTATTCATGAGATGATCAAGGAGACTCAAAAATATGAGAAGAGATATTGAAAAAAGGTAGTGAATATTCCATAGTTCAACTTTGTTATATATGGATTCATAAGATTTGGAACCCTAATATATCTCCCATTAAAAATAGAACTGAATAAGGAACTTTTGGATGAAGTTAATATTCCATCCAAATCTATTATTCTAGGAATTATTAAGATGTATTGAGATCTGAAGAAAAACTTCTAGTGGGTTAAAATAAAGAGAGAGATTAAAATACTTAAATCTCGATGCTTAGTATACCAATAAGTGAAGGTTGTATGATATAAGTATAATCGTGAGATATAAACTATTATCATACCATTATAGAAATGGTAAAACATAACCATGGTTTCAACATAGGTTTCCAAAGGTCATCTAAAGAAAATAACACTATTTGGTTGGTATTTGATCTCCTTATAAATTTATTTCATTTCCTTGTTATCAAGAAATATGTATACTTTTACCAACTATGTAACTAATATATACATAAAATAATTTATAATACTATATGACGTAACAATCTCCAATTTATCTGCTCAAGTTATAAGGCTTAACTAGAGGTTATAGAGAAGTCTTTAGTAATAATTGGATACAAGGATCAGTTTCCGAACCCCTTATCACCCTTAGAAGGATGATCAGTTTAATGGACTTATTTAAAATATAGAGTATATGTTGAGATCTTATTCAATGGAAATCTAAGGATGTTTGGATTCGAACCTTCACTAGTTGAATTCTCATATAAATTTTTTTTCACTATATAATTAAAATGGAACCCTAGGACGCTCTTTATAGGAAGAGGTGTGAAACTCCAAAATTTTGAGATAAAGTTAGAGAATTAAATTTAATGGGACTTGTTCTTATCCAATATATGAAAAATAAGGTTCAAATCATTTGGTGTTATATTAAATATGAAAAAAGTCTACAATATATATATATATATATAATCATCAACTTGGAATAGAGTTTGAGGTCAGAGATAAGGAATTCCTTCATATATCAATGTGGAAGAACATCATGAGGTTTTGGAATAATGGGAATATTAGTCCTAGATACATCATCCCCTTTGAGATCCTTGATTTCATCATACATATGGCCTATTTAATAGCACTCTCACATAACTCATCTCAAGTACATGATGTGTTCCATGAATCCCTCTAGAGGAAGTATATATTACACCCCTCACATGTAATAAATCAAGAGGTGGTACTTTTGGAGAACAATATTTCATAATAGGATAATTCGATGAAGATCATAGATCATGGAGAGAGAGTTCTATGAAACAAGACAACTAACCTGGTCAAAGTATTATAGAGAAACCACGATTTTGAGGAGGCAACATGGGAACCAAAATAGGTGATGAAACATAATTACCCCCATCTATTTTAGTGTATGAAATAAAATTTCAAGGGTAAACTTTCTGATGGGTGGATGAATGTAATGAACCAAATATTTATAAATGAAATTCCCTTCTAAATTAATAAATTACATATATAAAATACATGAAATATATTTCATTTATTACTTTGGACTATTATAAAATATAGTAATAATTTGTTTTTTAGGATTAAAAGGCCATTAAGTATGGTAACCATTGTAAATATATTCAATTTATTATGGTCATTAAGATTTATTTATATTATAAGTCATAATAATATCTATTTTAAATTAAATAAAGAAGTAATGGCCTCTACTAGTAGGATTGTACCATATGAAGACTATATATTAGAGATTTTGAGGGAGATGAAATCACTAGGATATTCCCTTATCCAACCCCAAGATGTTATTAAACAATTAAAACTTTAAACAACTAATTTATGGGATAATTTCATGCTTCTTGACATCACTACTAAAACCACATTCACCGAACCTCTCCAAGGAAGTACCAACATTGCACACTTTACCCTTAAGGCGACTGCTAATGTAATAATGTGTTATATATATATATCCTATTAGTATGAATTTTTATAATTTTTATTTATAAAATAATAATTATATTTATTCAATTTCATTATTACTTTATACACATGATTATATAATGTGTTTAATAAAAACTAGATTTTGATATGAACAAACAAAAATTATATTTGTCAAAAATATATAGTTTCAATTAAAAAAATAATTTTTATAAATTCAAAAATTTTGAAAAAAAAATATTTTCATGAAATAGAGTTTGAAAAATAAAATTTATTTTAAAATAACTGTTAATAAAATTTAATAATGTCCAATGTAATTTTTTTAAGGGTTAGAAAGTCAGTTGTGTGGTAAAAACCAATATTTTTCCAGAAAATTAGAATTTTTATTTAAATGTGTTAATTACCATATTTAGTAAATTATATTGGTAAAATAAATATTATTTTTGAAATCAGTACATTAAAATTAAATAATGGTGAATTTTTCATAATTTTCTAAGAAAATTAATTTTTTGGGAAAAAATTAAATATTGTATAAATATATGGAATGTATTATGACATCATAATGGCCCATAAGTGATTTAATTAATACTATAAAATGAGTTGATAAAAAATAAATTTAAATTAATGTATTTTTTAAGTTATTTTATAAATTGTAAAAACTTATAATGAATCCTCTAAAACCTATATTATATTTTATGGTTTCAAAAATAACTATTTATGAGAATGGAACAATTCCACATCATGAATGGTATTATTTTAAGGATTTAGGTTCTCATACTAATAAAAATTTTAAAACAAATCCTATTTATTATAAACCATGGTTGAAAATCATAGGATGTTTTTTTCATTTGATTATTTTGTTACTTGGAGTCCAAAACCTAAGTTTAGAAATTAATAAAAATTTCTAATTTCATTTTATATAAATTACCACCATAAATCCCAATATTCTTCACTAAAACACATAAATCATGAATTTACACTCCCACTACCTCCTTAAATATTTTCCATGGTGTTTTAAATCTCTTAAGAAGCTCCTATAAATCTTTTAGAAGCCCCCCCTCATGATAAGAAATTTTATCCACTTAATTTTTAATCTAGTAGTTTATTTATATTAAGACTTTTTATTTAGATTTTTTTATGTTTTCATGTGTTTATTACACATCCCTTTTCTATACTTATGATTCTAAATTAATTATATACCACCTTTAATTCTTATTAATCCCTTCCATGAACCTTTATGTACACTTTTCATGTCATCGAAATTATTTTGTGATTTTCCATGCCAAATTTTTTTTGTTAATAACCATCCCTATTTTCACTCAAGGGTGTTCACCTAGTTTTCCCTATCCTTAATTTATTTATTTATTCCATGTATTCAACCCACATTCCTTATCATTGGATTAAAATTTATAAAGTACATTATAATATTGTATGATATAGGTGGAACACAATTTCATGAACATGATATAAATGTGATGGGTGGGCCCAAAATTATATAGTCCTTTAATTATTTGGGTATTTTTTTTATATCCTGAGATACCGTGTATGTCACATAGGAAATTATCCTAGGAACTCTGCGTTATGGAGTCTTAGTGGTTTTCCTTTAATTATTATTATGATTTCATGTATTATGTTGTTTCCACATTCCTAAGATGCCTTGATGTTATCATCTTATATCATGCTTCGATGCTCATGATTATGATTATAACATTTATATATCCTCATGTTATGGATATTTACTCATATTTACTACTCTAGTTTATTTTATTCTTTTAGTATTCCCATGCTGGGATTTATATATCACTCGTTTCTTATATATTCCCTCAGGTTATCCCATTTAGTTTTAGGAGATTAATGGAGTTTTAAATTCACATTATAGAGTTTCTAAATAATTTTGTTGTATCCATGTTTCAAGTTATTGTGATATGTATCTAATTAACCAAATAAACTAGGCATATCTATCTTTTGATATTGTGTTAGAAGTATCATAATGTAATAAATCATGAAATAAAGAGTATAATAAAATATGGGATGTCATAGGGTGGTCCAAGATGAAATAAGGACCAAAATCTCAAGTAGAGTCATAATGTATAAGGGCATAGTCCTTAAATAATCCATAAAATTAATCTTTAGAAAATAATTCATTTACTTTTATTTTTAATACCTTTTTAGTTTATGGTTTAAAATAATTAGTTTATAACTATTAAATAATCAAAATCATACATTACAAGTTAGAAAATCCCTCATAGTATCCATTTATCCCACGATATGAGGATTTTAAAATAATAAAGTTTTTATTTTCATGAAATATATTTATGATTTTTAACTTTACTTCATCCTTATTCTAAATCATCATTAAACCTTCTAAAAACATTTAAAAACATGGGATGTGAAAAAAAAGTCTCAGTAAGGGACATAAAAAAAAAAGAACTCGTTGATCTATTTTAAAACCATGAGATTATAAAAGAGAGTTTTCCTTTAATGTAATAAACTTTGAACACAAATAATCATTTTACATACACATGAAATTAACTTCACTTCCCAACTTTTTTCTTAAAAAAATTATAAGAAAATGAAAAGGTAAAAATCATAATCATGAAGTTTTCTTAGAAAATTTAATAACCCTAGAAACAAATTTCTTAAAGACATACCATTTTACCCTAAAGGGAATATTAAATCCCTTAAATCATAATATCATTATAATACCTTTTTAAATGAACCTATTTCTATTAAAACTCCTTAAAGAGCCTAAAAATGTAATATAGGTTTATTGGAACATAATCTTAATAAAACCCTTATAAAAACCTTACAAGAGGAATACCTAATACGGTCAACTTCCAACATAATTATATAGAGGTTATAATGAGTACTCAATGAATTAGAGATATATATAGGGATAAACCAATCCTAAACAATGTAAAATTACAATAACATGTAGAATATTTCATTTACTTCATATAACTCATAAAAATTTATTATGGAACCCATAAGAAAAATATTTTGATATTTGTATATCCCTTTCCTTTCAAATAAAATTTTCAAAAATAAAATTCATAGAACAAAGGGAATGATGGTCTTTCATTGAAAAAAAAAACATGGAAGCTTATAAAGGGATCCAAATATCAAATAATAGGTTTGGTTTTTATAAAATTCATTGATAAAGTATTCTTTAAAATATAAAATTTTTTCCTTTGGTAAAGAAATTCAAAGGATTCATATAAAAAACATAAAAATATTCCTTTTGAAAACGATTGAAAGAAAGTAAAAAAGATAAAAAATTTCCTTTATAATTAATTTTTATATTTATTAATACTTCTGTAAAATATTTTTAATAACATGAAAATATAAGAAAAATATATAGAAAATAAATCTTTAAAACATTTTAAATCGAGGTTTTAAGTTCAAGTATATTTTACCTCAAGTTTGACTCATCATGTACTTTATTTATCTTCCTCAGTAATAAAATTATGTTAACTATTTACTTTAATAATATCCCTTTTCAAGTTTATTATTCATTTTATTTATTTTTTACCCTGTTATTTGAAATTATTTAATCAATTAAGTTCACATTGTATATTTGAATCATAATTCAAAAATGACTTTGGTAAGTTGAATATAGTTAAAAAGATCATAATTCCATAATCTATTGAAAAATAATCATGAAATAATTAATATTTTTAGAAATCAGTTATAATTTTAAAACAAACCATGGAAGATGGTTATGGAAAATGAACTATGTTACAATCATGGAGATGGCAGGTCTTACATACACATGTGTAACGTTTCCTTTTCTCAATGCACATGATGGAAAGAATCTCATCAGTATTTTATAATTTCATAATTATTACTATTATTAAATCAAAAATGTCATATAATTTCTTTAAATACACTTATATATAGAATCTATGTGATATGTTTATGAAAAATTAATCTCATCGCTTTGTGGTGGTCGTAATCTACACATACGCACAAATGACATTGTCAATTTTAAATGGATTAAAAGGTAAGAAAATATATCATAAATTCTGTTTATGGAATTATATTATTTCATTAATATCATATATATATATATATATATTAAATATGTCATTATAAATATTCATGAGAGGCGGTGATGGAAAACAAAACACATTACTTCATGGAGGTGGTAGTACACACGTACACATGAATGATGATTTCATTCCCCATAGTATGGAAAAGAAGATGAAAAGGGGATATACCATAATCATAGTAAAATTTCAGTATATATGAGATAATTATGTTATTATATAATTATGGATTAATAATATTTTAACCAAGTATAAGAATAAATAAATTGAAAGAGGTCGGGTTAGATGAATACATCTTCTTAGATATACCTCCTTTAGATCTATTATTAAGGACCCCTGGAATGGTATTTTAAAAAGAAAATCACATGTAATTATTTTATAGGGAATATTATAAGATGATTATTTATGGTTTGATTGTGTTATATGGCTCAAATTTGAGTAAAGAAAAAGAGATAATGGGTGTCCTTTCATAAGGGAGGGTAATGGCACTTTTGGAAATTCATGAAATTTTATAATATAATATGTGACTAACCTAGGTAAAATGGTTCCAAAATAAAAGTTATTATAATATAATGAGTTTATGGTCTTAATATAATTGTAAAAAAAAATTTATACAGTTTTAAATATCATTTTAAACTATATATTTTTGTTTAACCCCTTGTTTAACCAATTTTAACCCTTTTTTTAAGAGGGTGGTTCCATGGAATGAAAACCAAGGCACAATTATTATAAAATAAAGTGATTATAAAAGTTTGAAATATGGGAACATATTAAAATCCTTATTATGAAATGTAAGTAAATCAGTAGGAATAACCTCAAGCCAAGTGATATCTTGGTTGAATCCCTTATCGGCAAGGCCATCAACGACCATGTTGGCTTCAGGATATATATGAGTGATGATGTATTTAATGTTGATAAGAGAGTGGGTTCAGTCCATATAATGAGTGGTGATCATCCATGAAAGGTGTATCACATCATTCTATATCGCCTTCACAAAAGTGGTCAAGTCACTCTCAATCCAAAGGTTGCTCCAACCATACTGGTTGGCAAAAGAAATGGTATGTATCATGCTCATAATTTTAGCTTCCAGCAAAGAAGAAATGCCAAAGATACCATAAAATCATACAAGGATATGACCAAGATGGTTCTTGAAGATGGAGTCACATCCCATGGGGCTCATATTTCCTTTAGAGAAACCAACCACATTGACCTTACCCTAGCCAGGGAAAGAAACACGCTAGAAAACTTCAAAAGTTCGGAGGGGTTAGCAGAAGTTTCCATCAATACGAAGTCATCGCAGAGTGCCAAAATTTTTCACTATGTTGTTGGAATATACCTTTTGTATTGAAGTGGATTCACGTATGGAATTGAGGATCCACATCCAACCTACATTATAGCTAAATGAGAACTTGTTATGAAGAAGATCATTTTTGTCATACCAGATCACATGGTGGAGCTCTACAACATTTTCAAGGAAAATGCTCTTAATTTGATGAGAGATATCCATATCTACACATCTATTTAGTAGAGATTTGACAGATTCATAATTCAACCATGTACAGTCAAAAATGTCAAAAATATTGTTTCAAAGAGTAGAAGCACTTAGACAAGAAAAAAAATATATGGTTGGTATCTTCTCTGTGTTGATTGCAGAGGCTACATTTAGAGTATAGTTAAATACCATAAAATTGCATACTTTCATCTATGGAGATCCTATTGTGAGCAAGGCAATATATAAGAGTAAATCTAGAAGGTTTTATCCAAGTTTTGTTATAAATATTTATCCAACCAAAATCACTTTCTGAGTTACAGAAATAATGATTGTGAAAGTTTTTAGAATTGAGAATATCATTATGTGGAGGATCCAAAATTAAGAAATCATTAGCATTAAAGAAAGTATAGTTTTCAATGACATTGATAATGGTGTTAGGGAGCAGATCATTTTTCGAATTTAGAACATAATTTATAGAATGTTTGGTGTTCTTAGGAATATAGTCAGGAGGGACCATGGAGATTAAAGGAGAGACAGTCTAGTTATCCAACCAGAAGTTCATGGAAGAGTATCAAGAGACCATCCACCTAGAGTTGTTTATAATAGATAATAAGGATTTCATTATGGATGTCTAGATATAGGATGTGAGAAAATTCGAGTTTCCTTTCTTATGTTTTTCAAGAAATCTATTTTTCATAAAATCAATGGAGTTAGATGTATTCTAGAGAAGATTCCAAGTGATTATGTCTTGAAGTGCCTCATTTAAGTAAGAAAGTTTTTTATGCCTATACCTCATTTATCAGTAGGGTTACAACAATACAACCATGGGATGTTCACAAGATTCCTTTCCATAGTGCTACCTGTCCAAATGAAATTTTGGATTGAAATTTTTATTTTTAGATTATACCAGTAGTCCATTTGATGACCATCATATAGTAAACCATTTTATAAAAAATATTATATTTTACAAGGAATATTATGCCTGATATGGAAAGTTATTTTCATTTCCAAGAGGATAACTTGTTAAGAACTTGGTCAAAAATTGTAGAGAAATGTCAAGATTTGAGTCAGTCCCAAAATATGGGGACACCTAAGTATGTAAAAGGAACAGAAACATCTTTAATACCCAGGTCATCTATAAAATTTCCCTTCATATTAGGGGGGATGTTTTTTTAAAGAAGATATAATATTTATTCCAGCTAATGGCTTGCCCAGAAATATCCTCATAGTGAGAGAGGTCATTTTTGATGTTTTAAATGTTTCTTTTATCACCATGAAGAAATAGAATGATGTCATCGCCATAAAATAGGTGGGTGGTAGCATTATCATTCTTCGAGACATGAATGGTATTTTTTTGATCAAGAAGAAAAGTGTGAAAATGGCTAAGATAGTTATCTACATTGGAGAAATTGATGGAAGAAAGGGGATCACATTTTCAAACACCTTTGGGGCATTTTAGGTATCCTCTGGGGGAGATATTGATCAAAATAGAAATAGAGGATGATTTGAATAATGTTCTGGGAGTAGTGAAAAAGGAATTATTAAAACAAAAAGATTGAACCACCATGGAAATAAAACTCCAATCCATGGTATCAAAATATTTTTTAACGTAAAATTTAATAGAAATATTACCACCTCTATCAGCTTTTTTTAAAGTGTTAATACACTCTAAAGTAATAAAAATTCAGTTTTGAATGTATCTACCCTTAATAAACCCAAATTGATGCTAGGAGACTATTTTGTCAATGATAGATTAAACTTTTTTAGCAATTATTTTTGTGATAATTTTATAAAGGGTTTTGATGAGAGCAATGCACCTAAACAAGTGAATTTATAAAGAATTTTCTACTTTTGGAATTATATATAGGAATTGAGAATTTAGGCCATGTGGGAAAACCCCATTGGAGAAGAAATATTTGACAATCTTGCAAACATCAAATTAAATAATGTCCCAATAATGTTGTAAGAACCTGGTTCTTATTTTTGAGGTACGGGTTTCTTCTTCTCTCTTTTTCTTAAGTGTTTTTGAGAAATAATAAAAATAAGGGAAAATCCCAAATTTTGGGACTACACGTTGTTTACTTCTCTACACGCCATGTATTTTGGCCGTGTGGGATGAGTACACAGGGCGTGTAGCACTGTCGGTGATGAAAGGTGTAAAAACTGACTACACGCCGTGTAGTGTGTGTTTACATGTCATGTAGTCAGCCAGTAGGAAAATAGTAAGGTGGTGGAAGAAGCTGCCATCCGGACTACAGTACACGCCATGTGATCAGGAATTCACATTGTGTACTCATATCAATAGATGAATAGTGCCACGCTGGTGAGAAGCCGCCATAGGAACAGTTAAAAAATGAAAAATACACACCGTGTACTTAATAAGTACACGTCGTGTAGTTTTTTTTTATTAACTAGGAAGTATCCTCCTCTATTCATAGGGGAGTCTTAGAACCAGAGGAAGGAGTCTGGAGAGAGGGCCAGACCTTCAAGGAGCTCCAAATCGTGTACTGGGAATCTGTTTTCTGCACCGTCAATCTCCCTGGAACCGCACGGGTGAGTTCTTCCTCCTCCTTGCGTACTTCATTCCAATTATTCCTCTAAGGGAAGTTATTTGAGTTTGAACGAGGTTTTATTTCACGTCATATCTACGTCGTTCTTGGATGATTCGAGGATCTTCGTTCACATATACCGTTCTAGGGCGTTTAAGGTAGGTGACTTGGTGTTTAAATTCCAACTGTTGTGCGTTTTTGTGTACCGTTGGGCTATGAACCCATTTTGGGGTATCGTGTGGATGTGTTTGTGGCTTTTTTGAATACCTATAACTGTAAAGGTAATTAAATGTGATAATAAACTATTTTTTTGGGATCACTTCTTGGATCTAGAACCACTAGTGGGCTGTGTTCTTCTATTTAGCCGTCTGGCCTGGAAATCCGAGGGTATGCCATGTTTAATTTATTCATTACTTTTTCCTTGAGAGGAATTGTAAATAATTGCATGTTAAAATGTTGTGCATGGCCTAGTTACTTTATAGCCTAAGGGTTTGGTTACTTTATTAGCCTGAGGGCATTGTTGATTAGCCTGAGGGCATGGTTCTATTAGCCTGAGGGCAATGCCTTAGGGAAAGATTTTGATTACCTGAGGGTTTCATTTTAGTTTGGCCTGAGGGAATGATTTTATTCCTCCTGAGGGAAATGCTTGAGGGAAATGTACTATATAGCCTAAGGGCATGGATATTATAAATCCTGAGGGAGTGGTTTTACTATATTAGCCTGAGGGAAAGATTCTGGTTTTCTTGAGGGCTTGGTTCTGTTGAGCACAGAATGTTATTAAAATTAAATGGTTAAAATGAAAATAAAATGGAAATATAACTAGTAAAGTTAGTTACTTTTGAGTATTTCTTATTTTATTGCATTTTACTATTGAACACTTTTGTTCCATATTTTTCACACAGTTGGGCACGGGCCTTTGATGGGTGCCTACTGAGATTTATTTCTCACACCCTGTTTGGGGTCATGTCTTCAGCCCCAAACAGATTACATTTCTGTAGGTATGGATAAGGGAAAGGGTCCCTATACATGTACTTTATTGTTGCTAAGGAATAGGGGAACATGGGACTGAGCTTAGGCTCGTGATGCTTCCGGCTGTTCCGTTTTGTTCTGGTGTACCTGTACTTTCTATTGTATTGTAATGTATTATTGTGTAACATGTTCTGGATATTTTCTTAGAACTAGAGGCATGTTGCATCATTATCTATATAACTATTGGTTATCTTTTACTGTAGTTGTTCATATTAAAATGTGTATGTTTTATTGCTTCTGCTACTATTGTACGATATTTATTTTATTCCACTGCACTACACTTTGACAAATGAGGGCATAGTTTTCTCACTATCAGGCCTAAGCCCTTACTACTAGTTGGAAACCTCTGGAGTTTGGGGAAATACACTTGAGGTTGTGTGACCAACCGGGTTCGGGGCACCTGTTTAGTGGCACCTGGATCTGGGACGTTACAAAGTGGTATCAGAGGCATTCTTTTTTTTTGACTTACTATTTGGATCCTTAGTCAGGGATAGGATGGAGACGGTAGTTGGTAATAATCTGTGCTCGGGCGTAGCTAACCTGTGTACAGGGAAAATCCAGTCTACCTTGGTAATTTCAATTCTACTAATTTTGAAAATTTTACAGTTGATTTAATTTCACCATTGGTTGACGCACTTGTGATTGTTCTGTTTATAATTTATCCATGGGTTCTCTTTAGTTTCAACCTGATGAAATGAGGGTACGCCATCTCATGCATCATTTAGGTACATGCTATAAATCACATTCCATGCATAGTTCCATGCCATGTAGGTGCATTGTAAATTTCATGTTGTTGTGATAGTTTTTGTGCTAGAAAATCATGTTGTTGTGATAGTTTCTTGATAAATACTTACTATGTGATAGGGTATTTTCGTGTGAGGTTGTTGATAGAATGAACGCCAAATGTTGGTTACTGAGAATTATGGTCCCTCATTGACAGTAATTTGGTGGATCATTGGTTGTTTACTGTATTTATAACTCAGATAAGATGCCAAACTTTGATTCGTGGGGATTATGGGACCTCACGGGTCGGTATTTGGCACTTAGAAGTTTTTTTAGTGGTTTTTCTGGGTTCTGGAGTAGTATATGAGGCTTACTGTCTGGAAAACCCGGGATATACGCCGTTTAGTTCCTCAAACACACGTCGTGTGTTCTTATGTTCAGGAAGAAAAGAAAACTTTTTAAGTACACGCAGTGTACCCTCTGTACACACCGTGTAGTCTCTTTCCATGTCATAGACCGTGTGGGTAGGGATACGGGGAAGGGAAATTCTTGGGGAAAACACGTCGTGTACCGGATGTACACGATGTGTAGTGTTGACCCGGAGTCTTCCCATGTGACTAACAAACACGGACGGAGGAAACCTTAATACATACACGTCGTGTTCACTATGGAACACGTTGTGTAGTCTGACCTGGGATCCGACCGTGTAACTAACAACACGGGTCAGTGGAGCTCGTCCATTACACGCCATGTGCCTGAGGGACACACCGTGTAGTCTTGTCCGAGGAAAAACCGTGTGGACTTAGTCATGTGGCTGGGAAACAGGGTGGTGTACACATTGTCTAGTATCAATCCGAGTAGTCGTCCGTGTCACGAACGACACGAGAAGTTAGAAAATTACACCATACACGCCGTGTAGATTATATACACGCCGTGAAGTTTTGTTCAATGGGAGTTGTGTGGCTTAGCCATGAAGAAGGACCCGGGCAGGGGAAGAGAAGTCAGATACACGTCGTGTAGTCAGTATACACGTCGTGTAGTCAGTATACACGTCGTGTAGTCTTGTTTTGAAAATATTGAATGCCTTCTTCCTCCTGTTCCCCTTTTGGTCCCGTCGTTTTTTAGTGTTTAATAATCTTGATCTAAGGTGTGTGCTTGACCATGTAGAGTAATGTCGCCGAGAAAAACATGCGTTGTTCGCCAATAGAGCGGAGACGATTATAATCCAGAGATGGTGGGCCACGGGATACCACTAGATCCTCCAGCCGAACCAGATGCGGCGACAGATGTTATACTAGACACAGGCGTGGAGGCACAGTTCCATGAAGGCTTTATGAGGTTCATGTAGACCTTTTAGGGAGCACCGCTGGCTACCACATCTGTGGCTGAGCTGACTCGTATATTCCAGCAGCAGCATCCGCCTACATTTTCAGGGAATGGTGGACCACAGGTTGCAGAGTCTCGGCTAGAGTCTATGCAGACTATTTTCAAGCATCTTGAGACACCTCCAGGGCGTAGGGTCAAGATCGATACTTATATGCTGCGTGATTCTGCCAAGAGGTGGTGGGATGTTACCACTTAGACAGAGCATCACATAGACCTGGCATGGTAAGATTTTCATACATATTTATATGATTTCTTCTCCCCAGATATGCTGAGGGCAGATCGAGCTCCAGAATTCATGAACCTGCAGTAGGGTGCTATATTGGTGATGGATTATTCTTCGTTTCACCTATATTTAGGGTTTTTCACCTGTTCTAGTGGGTTATGAGACGTTGAGGGCCATATTCTTTGAGGATGGTCTTCTATATGACATTCGAGCACTGGTAAATGTTTTCAGGTTGCCTACAGTACATGCTATTGTGAACCAGGCGCTGGTTATATAGAGAAATATGTGGGAGGCTAGTGGTGTGGGCCATGGTGGTTCGAAACCATTTTATGGTACTATTTCTACCAGGAAGAGGAAGCAACAAATGAGTTTCTCTCACGGTGGAAGTACTAGATGGGTAGTTTCTTCAGGTGGCCCAGTCTTTTGCTACCAGTGTGGTAAAGAGGGGTACAAGAGACCGTATTGTCCACGTGACCTAGTGGAGTGCTGATCTTACGGAAAGATGGGTCATCTGCAGCACTTTTGCAGGGCGATTGTACTAGAGGCTAGTGAGAGGGGTTCTGTGCAGACTCTACATGCAGGAGCAGGACCAGTAGCTTCTTACCAATCGGGGAACTGGAATACGTCAGGGCGTGCAGGCAGGGATGGTGGTCATGTTCGTGGTAGCCATACACCAGGATCTCAGAGGCAATAGGGCATGATAGCTCAGGGTAGCGAGGCTATGTCATAGGGCCGCGGCACAGGGCAGGCATATGTAGTGCAACAGACCCAACAGGAGCAGGATCACGGACCTTCTACTGTCATAGGTACTATTCTAGTAGCTTTTGTCATATCTTCAGTACATTTCAATACGGGTGCTACACATAGCTTCATATCTGTACCCATTATAGAGAGCCTTTGGCTCTGTGTTTCTTCTTCTTCTGATGTTATGACGCTTGACACTCCGTTGGGAATTAGAACGGCTGGTGTGTGTCAGTTCAAGGAGTGCCCCCTTGAGGTTGGTGGGTGTCACTTCCTATGGGACCTCTATGTCTTAGAGATGAAAAGCCATGATGTCATTCTCGGGATGGATTGGTTGGTTCCCTTTCGAGCATATGTAGATTTCTATCATCGCAGGGTGAGTTTCATGTCACCAAAGGGAGGATAGTTTCTATACAAAGGTGAATGTGACGTTCAGGCGAGTCAAGCTGGACCAGAGCATCGTGGGCGAGGTGGAGTCACAGCCCAAATTGTGAGTTTATATCTGGATGATCAAGGGACTTGTTAGATATATTTCACTCCATTGGTTGATCATTTTAGGGATGTCTTCCTGGACTACTTTTTAGGTCTACCTCCAGAGCATGAGGTGGATTTCTCTATTGATCTTGTGCTAAGAGTGGAACCGGTGTCCATTCCTCCTTATAGGATGGCTACACCTGAGTTACAGGAGATCAAGAGGCAGTTGGATGAGTTACAGTCAATTGGTTTTATCTAACCCAGTACTTCTCCTTGGGTTTCTCTTGTCCTTTTTGCGAAGAAGGCAGACGGTACCCTCATAATCTGTGTAGATTATCAGAAGCTGAACCAGTTGATGGTCAAGAACCGATATCCCTTGCCAAGGATTGATGATCTTTTTGATCATCTTCATGGAGCATGAGTGTTCTCTAAGATTTAATTGATATCTGGATATCATCAGCTGTGTGTGAGACCATCGAATATACCGCTTATAGCTTTTCAGAGCAGATATGGTCTGTAAGAGTAATTGGTTATATCGTTCGGACTCACGAACGCACTACCAGTTTTTATGTCTATGATGAATCGTGTGTTCCATACACATCTGAATTCTTTTGTGGTAGAATTCATTCATGATATCTTGGTGTACTCTCACACTCGACACGACCATGCCACCCATCTTGAGATCGTATTGAGTACACTGAGAGAGCATAAGCTATATGTTAAGCTCTCAAAGTGCCACTTTTGGATGGACCATATTCACTTCCTGGGTCATATTATCTCAGAACAAGGAGTTGTAGTAGACCCAGAGAAGGTGAGGGTAGTAGTTTCCAAGGATCAGCCTAAGAACTTATTTAAGATACGAAGTTTCCTGGGGCTGGCTAGTTAATACAGATGCTTCGTATAGGACTTCTCCCGCTTAGTAGCACCGTTGACTGGTCTGTCTAAGAAGGGTGTGAAGTTCTTTTGGTCGGAAGCTTGCGAGACAGCCTTTTAGGACCTGAAAGGAAGGTTGACATCAACACCAATCCTAATACTCCCAGAGCAGGGAAAGAGCTGTACAGTTTACTGTGATGCATCAGGTATTGGGTTGGGAGCTGTGTTGATGCAGGGCGATTGAGTTTTTGCATACGGTTCTTGGCATTTGAGGCCACATGAGAGGAATTACCTGATGTATGACCTCGATTTGGCTGCAGTTGTTCATGCATTGTGTTGTTGGAGACATTATCTCTAGGGAGATAATTTTGTGGTTTTTACAGACCACAAAAGTCTCAAGTATATCTTTAATCAGCGTGACTTTAATCTGAGTTAGCGAAGGTGGGTCGAATACCTTCAGTCCTTCGACTTTGATCTTTCCTATACACCTAGTAAAGGTAATGCAGTAGCTAATGCACTGAGCAGGAGGACTCAGATACATGCAGTGCAGGAGGCCAGTGGTGAGTGGAAGCTCATGGATTTGTTCTCTAAGATGCATTTTGAGGTGCATGACAGTCATGCACAGACCTATCTTTCATCTTTAGCTATGACTTCTACCCTCCTGGATAGAGTGAGGATGAGACATCTATCTGATTCAGAAGGCCTAGATCTATGGGAGTCGGTGGAAAGTGAGGACCCTCCTCTTGGGTGGACGATAGGTGATGATGAAGTACTATGTTTCCATGGACGAGTATGGGTTCTAGGGGCAGGTGAGGCAGCTTTACTGGGACCATAGCTCTTGCAGGAGACTTCTGAGCAGGTCCAATTGATTCAGAAGTGGATGGCTACCGCACAGTCTCATCAGAAATCTTATGATAATCTCCGCAGACAACCCTTGGAGTTCATGGTTAGGGATTAGGTTCTCTTACGTGTTTCGCTGAGGTTGGGACACAGGCGGATCAGGTGATAGGGTAAAATTTCACCAAGGTATGTGGGGCCATTTGAAATTCTGGAGAGATTTGGGTTGGTTGCCTATCAGTTGTAGTTACAACAGAGGTATCGGGCCACGCACGATGTCTTCCATGAATCTCAGTTGTGCCACTATCATTCAGACCCATCTCACGTCTTTCAGCCAGAGGAGGTTGAGCTTCAGATCGGCGCATCCTTTGAGGAGCATCTGATTCATATCGTTGATAGTAGCACAAAGGTTCTCCGTGGCTGATCAGTTCCTCTCGTACAGTTGCTATGGCAGCATGGCCAAGTGCAGGATGAAACCTGGCAGAGGAAAACCGACATACGTGCTCAGTGGCCAGAGCTTTTCTGATCTTTATCTTCACCACCCTTGGAAGGGAAATTCGGGGATGAATTTCATTAAGGGGGGAAGTTTGTAAGAACCCGATTCTTATTTTTTAGGTACGGGTTTCTTCTTTTCTCTTTTTCATAAGTGATTTTGATAAATAAGGAAAATAAGGGGAAAATCCAAAATTCCGGGACTACATGCTGTATACTTCTCCACACGCCGTGTATTTTGGCCGTGTGGGATGAGTACACAGGGCGTGTAGCACCGTCGACAATGAAAGGTGTAAAAACCAACTACACACCATGTGGTGTGTTTACACACCATGTAGTCAGTCGGTAGGCAAATAGTAAGGTGGTGGAAGCAGCCACCAGCTGGACGACAATACACGTCGTGTGATCATGAATACAAGTCGTATACTCATGTCGACAGATGAATAGTGACACGCTGGCGAGAAGCCACCGTAGGAATAGTTAAAAAATGAAAAATACCCGCCGTGTAGTTTGTTTTTTTCTCTTAAATGGGTAGTAGCCTCCCCTATTCATAGTGAAGGATTAGAACTAGAGGAAGGAGTCAGGATAGAGTCCTAGACCTTTGAGGAGTTCTAGATCGTGTACTGGGAATCCGTTTTCTACACCGTCGATCTCCCTTGAACCGCACGGGTGAGTTATTCCTCCTCCTTGCATAGTTCATGCCAATTATTCTTCTAAGGGAATTTATTTGAGTTTGAACGAGGTTTTCTTTCAAATCAGATCTACATCGTTCTTGGACGATTCGAGGATCTTCATTCATGTATACCATTCAGGGGAGTTTAAGGTAGGTGGCTTGGTGTTTAAATTCCAAATGTTGTATGTTTTTGTGTACTGTTGTGCTACGAACCCATGTTGGGGTATCATGTGGCTGAGGCCATGGCTGTTTCGAATTCCTAGAACTGTAAAGGTAATTAAATGTGACAATAAACTGTTGTTTAGGATCACTACTTGGATCCAGGACCACCCCTGGGGTGCGTTCCTCTATTTAGCCGTTTGGCCAGGATACCCGTGGGTATGCCATGTTTACTTTATGCATTACTTTTTCCTTGAGAGGAATTGTAAATAATTTCATGTTAAAATGTTGGGCATAGACCAGTTACTTTATAGCCTAAGGGTTTGGCTACTTTATTATCCTTAGGGCATTGTTGATTAGCCTGAGTGCAATGCCTGAGGGAAAGATTCTGATTACCAAAGGGTTTTGTTTCAATTTTTCCTGAGGGAAAGATTCTATTCTGCCTGAGGGAAATACCTGAGGGCAAGATACTATATAGCTTGAGGGTGTGGATACTATAAAGCATGAGGGTGTGGTTTTACTATATTATCCTGAGGTAAAGATTCTGGTTGTCCTGAGGGCTTGGTTCTGTTGAGTACATAATGTTATTAAAATTAAATGGTTAAAAATGAAAAATAAAATGGCAATATAACTGGTAAAGTTAGTTACTTTTGAGTACTGCTTAGTTTATTTCATTTTACTACTGAACACTTTTGTTGCATATTTTTCACAAATTTGGGCACGAGCCATTGGTGGGTGCCTACTGAGATTTATTTCTGACACCCTGTTTGGGGTCATGTCTTTGGCCCCCAAACAGATTACATTTCTGCATGTATGGATAATGGAAATGGTCTCTATATAGGTACTTGATTGTTGTTGAGGAGTAGGGGAGAATGGGACTGAGCTTAGGCTCGCGATGCTGCCAGTTTTTCTATTTTGTTCTATTGTACTTATACTTTCTATTGTACTGTACTATAATGTTGTGTAACATTTTATTTCTATTTGCTTAGAACTAGAGGCATGTTTCAGCATTATATATATATAACTATTGGTTATCTTTTACTGTAGTTGTTCATATTAAATTTGTATGGTTTATTGCATCCGCTGCTGTTGTACATTATTTATTTTATTCCGTTGCGCTACACTTTTACAAATGAGGGAATAGTTTCCCCACTATCAGACCTGGGGCCTCACTGCTAGTCAGTAGCCTCTAGCATTTAGGGAAATGCGCTTGAGGTCATGTGACCAACTGGGTTCGGGGAACCCGTTGAGTGGCACCTGGATCCGGGACGTTACAAATGTTGAAAGAAGCCATTATTGAAGCCATCAGGTCCAGGAGCACTATTAGGATTTAAACTACAGATAGTGTCTTTAATTTCAAGAACAAGAGTAATGTTAATAAGAAATGTGATTTCATCATTATTGACCACTATTTTTATGATCTTAGGTATGAGTTCCTTGTTATTATCAATGCCTTTAATGATAAATTCAATGTAAGAGACAATATGATTAGAAATATCATCTTTATTGTCTAAAATGTTGTATCCATATTTTAGAGAGGCTAGTGTCCAAAAAGGTTTCCTAGATCTTTGAACAGAGTTATAGAATCTAGTGTTTCTATCATCTTCATATAACCATTTTAGATTTAAGTCTTGTTTCTTCATATTCTCCTTAAAAGTGAGCAAAGAGTTGAGATTTACTGAAATATTGATTTCATGATTCAAATTAGTGATAAAATAAGATCTATTAGTATTGTTTTGAAGTTTATTTATCTCATTAACAAGAAATAGGAAGTCTTTGTAAATTTGTTTTGCATGTGAGCTACACCAACCATTAAGAATTTGGTTAAGAGGTTTTAATTTAATAGAAGAAGCAAAGGTATCATTGTAGTATGTTATGAAAAGACAAAAAAATTTAATGATGTCAGTGCATTTTGTGTTAGATAAATAATCATTGTTAAAACTAAAAGGAATAGAGTGTTTCATAGTTTTTCAGGAGACATTAAACAAAATAGTATGTTGATCATAGTGGATCTTATGGAGGGTGGTGCTGGAGATAGTGTCCCATTTATCTAAAGCAGAAACATTCGTAAAGTCTCTATCAAGTTTGGAGGCTACCACCCTATTGTAATGCTTTCTTTACCAAGTGTACTTGGCACACATAAGATTTATATCAATAAAGAAATTTATTCAATATAGGTTTTGAATTCTCTCATGGAGATCATAGCATACATATGATCAATTTTATTACTTGAATTGAGTATATCATTGAAGTCCCCAATTATTAACCAAGTTGTGCTAATACATGAACCTAGATAGGTAAGGTAATCCCAGAGGGTCCTCCTATATTGATATATATTCTTGGAATAAACAAAATATTAGAAAATAAGAGTACCATAGAAAACAAAATCACATGTGAAGGCTTGATCTGAGATGTTAAAAATGTTAACATTTTGGACAGAAGTGTGCAGGAAAATCCAGAAAAGATCAACATAGAAGGAATTTTTTGGTGTTCCAGTAAAATAATAACCATGTTGACACAAATGATGGTATCTAGGAGAAAAATTAAATTTTGGTTCAGCGATAGAAAATAAAATTGGATAGTAGTTGTTAACTATTCTTTTTAAAATAGTAAAGGTGTCAGAGTTGGAAATACCCTAACAATTCAAAAAAAATCTTCATTTAAACCTAAATTTGGAGTTAGAACTCCCTTTTTTTGTTTCCCGGTCCCTTTTGTCTATAAGATCTTTTGATATTTTTAGTAATATTTGGGTTCTTAGTCTTTTATTGATTACTTTTAGAAGTGGTAGTGGAACTATTTAAATTACCTACCTTAATATTATCCTTAGAGGAATAAATTCTGGGGTTATTCATAGGTAAATCTATAGATTCATTACTAATACTAGTAGTATGGTCAACATCTTGACGAGTAATCAGGTTCTTAGATTTAGCAGGCATATTAATTTTATCTAAAGTATAAGAAATACCAATTTTACGATTAACAAAATGGGGAGTATATATTCCTAGAATATTTTTTGAAAAGTTGTCATGTGAAGTACCTGAATGTTTTTTAATCTTTTATCCATAACCTGGGGGTAGTTGTGTTGTTTCCACTAGGTTCGGTTTCTCTTGAGAAGATGAGAAGGACCCCTATGATTCTTGACCAAGTCAATAGGAAAATTTTGGTTGGAATATTTCTTATCTTGTAGACCTGAGGAAAATAGATTCTTCTTTGGGTAACTATCCAAAGTAGTCTTTGAAGAACCCAAGATTTTAGGTTCCATTTCCTTCTCCTTGGGAGATGCACTGTCTAAACCAAGTGAGGGTTGAGGGGTTTGTTCATAGCTAATGGTCTTCTTCACATAAGTGTCATTGTAGTGTGAACCCATAGGAGGGTTTCATTTTTTTCTGATCAGTATCATTATTCAAAACCATCTTAGTCTGGTAATATTGTCTATCCAATAGTGTGACAACCTATTTTGATTCATATCCCAAAGAAGATTAAGGATATGAATATTGACCATTTTCAGTCTTCATACCATTAAAAATAAAACTATAAAAGTGTTGTTATTTATTACCTTTAGATGGTTCCAAAGGAGTATCCCCTATAAAAAACTACCAAGGGAGGTTTTTTTGTAATATGCAGGTCTCCATGTTGTGAAGAGTTTATGTGAGCTCTTGTATTCGAAGCTGATTGCATATCTCTATCTAGACCCAAAGGTAGGTTTGAGTGGCCTTACATGCTGGGTGAAATATTCTGCTAGAGTTCAATCCCTGCACTATCAAGTACACCGATAGGATTCCCAACTTGTTTAATTTCCTTACCTTCGGGTCTAATGGTAATTGTATCCATATTACAATTCAAGTGATAATTTCCTATTACAGAAGTGTTAGATAAAATAGTATTATTGGGGTGGATAGTGTCCATACCTACATTCTACCCATGCCTCGTTTCCTATTTTTCTAAATAACATCCATAACAAGGGTCTCAAGCTCATTGAGAAGGTAAATATAATTATTATCTTCATATTCTATATGTTTATCCCAGGAATCATTCCAGGTATTCATTAAATTCATTGATTTATTTTTTTTCTTCACCCATACCTCATTCCTTTTTTTAAAAGTTTATAGAATATCAATGATGGGTGTATTTATTTATTTGTTTTTTTATCTCCTTATATTCATTCTATAATAGTTAGACCACTTTTTTTCTAATCACTTGACAATTTTCTATGGTATGTCCAATGAGTTTTCAAACTTCACAATATGGTGGTTTTCTCTCATAATATATCATAATTTCCATTTTATTCCAAAAGTACCAATTCAGGTCCTGAAATCTAACCCATACTTGGTCCATTGTATTCCTATGAGTGTATAGGTTAAAATCATAGCATTGGTCAGAAATCCTATGTAATCCATCTTTAAGGTGGATGTTACCTATTTTCCATACTCTAGAAAGGTCACACTGTGAATTAAATTGTATGTGAAAGTATTCTCGGCCTATAAGTATCAATATACAATCTGAAATACCCCAAATATGAGCAATTATAGGTTTTAAATCTATTAAATTCCAAGGGTGATCACCTTTCATGAATGAGATGCAACCTGTGATGGAGAGTATTCATAATAGTGCACATTTTGGGAGCGCATTTGGGTCTGATTCAACTGATAATCCACCATCTTCAAGCTTCATGAAAAGAGGAGGCTTCATTGCAAGATAATATTTACTTGTATCCATACCTTTAAGAGAATCCAATAAGGATATACTCTTAGATATAACTATAATCATGTGATTAAGAGCTCCATTGATTATTTTTCCTTAATTATTCCCAGCATCAGCGCCCAACTTATCTTGCTTCTGGTTCTCAAAGTGGTGGGAGTCAAATCTCACACGCGTAAGAAATGCATCATCCATGAGAGAAGGGGATTGAGGGATTAAATAACCCTAATCACTTGCATGTTTAGAGATATATGGTCTCCCATCTCTCTATCAAATTCATTTTATATCTATTTAACTAATTTTAATCTTAATAGTGCTAATGAAATTATAAATGTTAAAGGGTTATAAATTTACTTATAAGGTAAAAATTGGATCATAAATAGATAAGGGATGAATTTTTGGACCATTTTTAATCCTAATTTTTCCCTTTAAATATTTTTATGATTTTCAAATAATTTTAAAAAATATTATTTAACATAAAATATAATTATGGTCATTTTCGACTCTAATCATTTGGTTTGATTTTAAGAACATGAATATATTGTTTTATTTATAATATAAACCTTTAAAACATAACCTAATATGTTATATGGATGTAAAAAAAATTTTGGATTCTATAAATCACCCAAAAAAATTACTTTTAATGTTTTAAAAATCTTTTCCTTGATTTTTTTACTATATGCACAAGCATTATGTCAGTCTTGTATAAACATTTAAGGTAATTATTTAATAACAAAAAATTAAAAAAAATAACATGATAAAAAAATAATGAATCTTTAAAATATAATTTTTTAACCAGATATAAGTTTTTTTATCCATTTCATAAAAAATTAAAAATATTAAAAGAAAGTGAGTGACATTTTTTACTTTAACCTTTACATAAAATATTATAAAGGTAAAATTAAAATATAAATAGAAAAGGTAAAATTTTAAAAGTTTGGATAATCATGGATGAAATATACTAATAAAATTAGATTAATATAATTCTTTATTGAATTTAAATCCATATTTAATTAGTTTGAACCCTTATTAACACATTTTACCTTTATCATGGTAATAAAAATTTACTATGGTTACTATTAATATAGAAAAATAATAATATGACCATATTAACTAATTTTAATTATGATGATTAAAAATATTTAATCCATTTTATAAAATTAAAATTATAAAATTGGTATAATTTAATTTAAAATTAAATCCATAAAACGCGATGAAAAGCGATTTTCAGAAAAATGCCTTTTAAGAATGAAAATGTTTTTATGCCAAATTCAAGTACAAGGTTGATTTCAATAAAATTTATTTGATTATTTTTAATAAAAATTAACTTATAAAATTTAAAAACTAATCCAAAATTTAATGTTAATTTTTAAGTACTTGAAAATAAAAAACAGTTTTCAATAAAAATAGTATTTTTCACTATTGAAAAATCAAAATTTTCAGAAAATTCTCAAAAAGTAAATAATAGTTAATATTTGAATACTGAATGAAAAAATGACATCATTTTATCATATAAAATTATAATATTTCATAAATTAATTATAATATTCACCAACAAAAATAAATAAACCTCATTTTTGAAAGAAACATTCTTCTGAAGCATAAAATGACTTTAATAAAAAAACTGAGTGATAGTTTCCTAAGAATTAATCAACATATTTGTATTGAGTATTAACATTATATATATATATATATAATGATGTGTATAATCCTATTAATAACCACAAATTTAATGGTTGAGTTATAACTATAAAATTTAAATAATAACACTTCATGGTTCGTTTAAGCATGGTGTTACATGCTGTATAAGCAATCAAAATTTGTGTTCTTTTAAAATATTGGGGTATTACATAAAGGGGTATCCCTAGTGAAATTAAAATGATTATAATAATTTATAAATCACCCATGTTCTACTATCCATCCAATATTCCTAGGTAGTATTCAGTTTTTATTTCCTTACCACCAATAAGGTAGTGGATCAGTACCAAATAGTCGATGGTATTGTAGTACCGGATCTTCCTCTGGTGATTCCTTTTAATTATACCCACCTTCTAACCCCTAAACGTAATCCAAAATACTCTTCTGAGTGGTATAAACCTTCAAAACACTCTTCAAAACAGTGGTTCTTCAAATAATATATCCTATAAATAAAAGTTCAAGTTCCCCTTAGAAATCTAGAATCGTCTTTACACCAAAGTATTTCAATTAGATAATTATAATTTCTCACATTATTATTTAATAATTTCTTAAATTATTATTATTTTAAGATTAATGTTTATTGTATTATAAAACCATTCTCAAAATTTTAATCTATACGTAATGATCCTTATGGTTTTATCCTTTTATTTTCAGGAAATAAAAATCATCCTTAAAGGAAAAATGATTCCTGCACATATATTTCAAGTTTATGTAAATATTTATTCTTATATAAAAATTATTCTTATGTTAATTTCATACTTATGGGAAAAATTATGCTTATGTATATTTTTATTCTTATAAAAATATTGATATTTATGGAAATATTGATTCCTATAATAAAATTATTTGTTATGAGAATTTTATCCTCATAGTAAAATTATGCTTATGGTAAAAAATATCCTTATATAATTTCATGTATTTTGAAATTAATCCCTATGGGGAAATTTATATTATGAGATTCATGCTTAAGAACATTTTAATGTATACAGAATTTATCCTTATAGTCAAGATGATGCTTATGCAATTAAATCCTGTAGATGGAATGGTGCTTACACACATTCATTATTACAAAAAATGTAATTTTCTATATTTATGGTTATGCACATTTTCATATTTACATGGAAATTATAAATGATTCTTATGAATTCTTCATTAGTTTATTTTTATAATTTTCAAAATATTCTATATTTTATATATCTTTCCACATATGGATTTACAACATATTTATTATACATATTTTTCATGATTTAATTGTTCCATAGTTAAAAATTAATTATTTTGGTTCTATGAAAACTAAAAAGGAAGAGTTTTTTTAAAAGTTAAATTTATGTTAAAAAGGAAGAAGGGTGTTATATTTACACTTTATATATATAAGAGTAATATCAGAATTTAAATTTTGAATTTATATTTGTTAATATAAATACACAAATAAATATTGTTTTTATTTAAAAGTGGATTTTTTTATAATATTAAAGAATCTATTTTCAAGAAAATCAAATCTAGTTTACATGCACACTGAATGGATAATACATGTTAACTATTTTATGGGAAATCTTTACTAAAAATGTTGAAGTAGTCCATTGTATTTTCATATGTACCTACTACTTCAGAAAAATAAGAACTAAAATGGATTATAATTTTTAGAATATTTTATTAATAAATAAACTCTATAATAGTAGAATGATATAACCAATGCACATATCTAGAAGAGTTGGTATTTATGTAATAATTGTGGATAATACAACTATTATATGACTCATACTTTTTTTATCAAAACTACAACACTCTTGGATGAACTTAATCATTCCAAACCTTTACTTCTAGAGTGATCCCTATTACTTAGACTTCAGATATTTACCGTTTCGATAAGTTATTGTTGTACTTAATTATTTCAATATGTGTGGTGTTTTTATGTGATATGTGGTCTATATATTTTCATAAAAAATTAAGACCTAGTTTTAGGGTTATACTACCCCTAAAAAATGTGCATTTTGTTGTTCCATATGAAATATAAGGTATTGGATTTTGTTGTACCTTGGACTAGATAAAGGCATGGTTGGTTTTTCCTCCACTTTAGAAGAAATGTTCTAGGTTGTTCTACCATGTAAGAAAAAAGTAGGATTTGGGATGCTACTCTTGGGGATATAAATGAAGATGTAAAAGGTTTTTAATCCATTCAAAATTTAGGTAACTATATTAGTGGGTTCTATAAACTCATATTGAGAGTTCAAAGAGTTCATATAGGATTACTTTGATCCAAACTCCTATTAAAATAATTTTATTCATTTTTATTTTCCACTAAATAGTTTACATTACTATAATATAAATATTAAAAAAATTAGAATGTTGATTCAACACCTATTAACCATTCATCTATCTCACCTACTGAGCACACACATTCATTAAGAGTGATTCAAGATTTTCTTGTATAAAAAATATTATTAAATATCAAAAGGTTATGGAATCTTTTAAGAGGTAATATGTTTCAAATTATCAGTTCTAGATCTTTATGGGAATAATTTGGAAACAAATAATTCTTTATATGTCATATCTTCATTATTTTCATTTCACTTTTTAAAAATTACCCATTTATATCTGATTGCTTTAATCCCTTAATGTTTTTTCAAAATCAAACCAAAACCTAACATTTAAAATGTGTTTAATTTATATTAGATATTGAATTGACATTTATCCTAATCTATTTTATCATGAAATTCCTTTACTTATTTAATTTTTTAATCCTCATCAGAAATAAAAAGTTCCACACTATATGAAAATTTGTTATCAAAAATATTCTTTAATCGGATCAAAAAACTTCTAGTGTTTGAAAAAATTATAAAAAAATCCTCTTTATCATGAACATGTAAGTATATTTATTTCTTGAGGAATCTAATTATGAATTAAATTTAAATTTTTATGAGTTTATTTATTTACTTAACCACCATATGTTTTTTACCTATCCTTTAATGAGGAATTTAATCTTTTAAGCTAAGTGTTCTCCCACACTTTAGTTGTGGGTTAGATGAATTATTAATAGTAATATTAATTTTTCATTCTTGAATATATATTCTAATTGATGTATTTATAACTATTATATATGATTTTTTTACCAATATTGAATCATTTAAGTCATTAGGAAATTTATTTTATAACTTTTATGATAGAAATATCATCTAAGATTCTAGTTCATTCATATTTTTTGGGGATAAAGTTATAATAATGATGTCATTTTCTATGATATTTCTCTACATGTTTATGGATTTTCTTATTTAAATATAATAAAAGTGATTTCATCAATATAAAATTGAAAAAAATATATTTATATAAATATATCATATATCATTATTTAAACAAAAATTTTAATCATTAGAGATTTAAATTCAATATAAATCCCCAAACATCAATAGTTTAATGTTTTGGTTCATTATGGGGTTACTATTCTCATGTATATAACATAACCAAACATCCTTAAATGTGGAATATTTTTTTCAAGACCATACAATAATTTTAATGGGGGATATTCTTTATAACAAAAAACTTTAATCTGAATGAGTTATAATATATAAAATAGTACATTCCCCCATTTTGATCTAGTAAATTAAGTTTCCATGAAAAGTGGTATAGTGATAAGTTGTATTTTCTTTATAAATTATTCAACTAGATCATTTTAAGTGTGAACCCGATCAAAAATATGTTAAACACTTATTTCAATAGGCATGAAATAATTATTAAAATAATATATTGAATATTCACTAGGATTATCAAAGATAATGTAAGGGTTGGTGTCCTGAGAACCAACTGTTTTGTACTTTGATTACATGAATGTTCACATATTATATATTGTTCATTGTTCTGCATGAATATAATATAATAATGTCCTGGAATATTTGTTGCATTAATAAGGTCATAGCAGATCCCTGCTATGATGAGAACCTTGAAATGATATAACAATATTCTTAAATAAAGTTCTGCGGTTGGATGACATACTAGGATAGGACACATAGTATACAGACCGTCATGTGTGAGTACTCGTAAGAAGGCGAGACTCTCTCTCATGGAGTTCGCACTTGGTAATCTCCAAGATAGGAGATTATGAGAACAGACCCGCCAGTAGTAATTTTGCATGTCTTGGTGTCATCATATATTGCTATCTGCGAGCGTGTGTAATGGTCCTTGGACTGGAAGATTATCATTAACTCATGTCATGAATCACGCAGTTAGATTTACTGACGAAAACCGTCACACAGACAGTTGGCGGGAAGTAGGGTACGTTCGGTGTGTCACGAGTGACATGTTGTTAATGGATAAGTCAAGGAAGGATTTGTCCCTTCCATTTATGGAAGTTGATATCTCGGCCCTTTGATTGAAATAGAACTGTCACATTAAATTCCATGGCCATGGTGTAAACGACGAGTTTATTTCAGGTATTCAAAGAACGACATATCAAGCATATAGGTTTATGAAACTTCCATGAAACCTGCTTGATGACATATCAAGACAAAGGGATTAAATTACACAGTAAGCATTTGTATGAGGTGATACGTCAATGCGGCGTCAACTTCTTTCTCTTGGGTGCCTTGACCCATTACTAGACAGTAATCTTGGACTTTAGGCGAGCCTGCCTAATGCCAACGAGAAAGAGGCCTAGAGGGTCACACACTAAGTGTATCCAAGTATCTCAAGTTGAATAAAGATTATTCCCGTACGTGGTTTAATAATTATTCAAGGAAGCCTAAGTTGTTTTTAATGATGGAGAAAAAATAAAATAAAACAAGTACACGTCGTGTATTATTATTACACGCCATGTAGTTTTATTTTGGAAAGGAAATGAATAACTGAAAACAAGATATACACTCCATGTATATTTAATGTACACGCCGTGTAGTTTTCAATGAAAAACAAGTACACACCGTGTATTTATTATTACACGCCGTGTAGTTTTTCCAGTCGGGATTTTGAGGATATAATATTGTTTTAAATGATATTTATTATAATCAGTGTGGGCACATGTCAAGGAATTATTTATTAGACATGGGGGTTTTAAATAAAGAGTCAATGAAATAAATAAAACATGTAACGCGTTTATTTATTTTCATAAATCTATAACCTCACACACCCGATTATAAATATCCTCACAACCCCAACTCTTTTCCGACAGACAAGAGAATCGTTGGACACAACATCTCTGGAGAATTCTTTCAAGATCGAAAGAACCTCTTCCTCCAAGAACGCTCTCAAGACCGAGAGAGATCCTCTTCCATTAGATCAAGACGATCTAAGGTGGACAATGCAAGCAAAGGCTTCTCCATGCTAGCACCCGGAGAATCCTTTGGCGACGTCCATAGATACAAGGTACACGTGTGGATCACCGCTAGAGGGAGTCTACACTTGGCTTCTGCGACGCAATGACGGATCACACCAACAACGTGATCGAGAACATCAACGAAGAAAGAATTCCCAAAAGGTATTTCTTATAATTAATTAAATTAATTATAATCAACCTGTAACGATCCTTGTTTGTGGTTCCAGGGCAAACAATCTTCTTTGTCTTTTTCTCTGATTCGATCCGTGGAGACTGGCGTTTATCGTCGTATTGATCCCGGATTGATCATTACGAATGAAAAAAATCCAAGTGGGCACATCCACCCACGTGCTTTCGCTGCGCCCGAAACCTTCAAATGGTATCAGAGCGAGGTTACAACATTCATTATAGTTATTTAATTTTCGTTGATAATTTACGCATTCATATTTGATTCAATTCGAAATAAATCGTTCTATAAATATGAATTAACGAGATCTATTCTTCCTCCTTCGTTTATCTATTCATATCATAGAAACGACCTTTTAATTTTAATTTTGATTAAAATAAAAATGAGGAACTCATCCGGAGGAGCATCTCTTTCTGTCTGTACAACACGGGATTACACGGCGTGTAATTAAAACTACACGCCGTGTACTTAGGTTCAACGAACCGGCACTGGTCTGCCAAACCACACCGTGTGAATTGATTATGCCTAAGTTTTAATCACGTCGTGTTGACCAGAATAGAACGGCGCGTGGAAACCGGAATACATGGCGTGTATGTTGGAACAACACGTCGTGTAGTCCGTTCCGACCCAGGTGAAACTGTGTACAAAGATAAGTCGCGTACCGCGTACATGGGATCTCTAGGCCGGTTACCGCATAACAAGGAAGTACACACCGTGTATGATTCATCTACATGCCATGTACTCTAAAATTTCCAAAGTACAGAAAACACGCCAAAGCCCCGGCGTGTACTTTGGATAAAAGGTGAAAAGAAAAATACACGCCGTGTACTTTCCAGAAATGGAATTTCACCAGGTTTCCTCCAAATGTACAAAGACCCGTACAAGGAATATAGATGAGAATAATCTCAAGGAAATTCAAAAAGGAATTTAAGATAATGAATTGATTAATTATAAGATCATAATTAATTGAATTCGAGCGTGTCTTATCTTAAATAAAAGAATGATTAAAAGAATTTGAATTCTAAATATGCGTAAATTTCGTTGCATACTATGGATGATCATGAGCTAGAACAAAGACCCTTTGTATGTGTATGGTTTCATTTAAATTTATACAATTTAAATTTGTTGGCCTGAGAGCCTTCTTCCAATAAAATGTAGGGCCTGTGTGCCCATGGTTTCTTTAATGTAAACCCATGTAATGGAGAATCTCCCAAGCTATAGGAGATGGTTCAAATCCCGAAGCCGAGGCGAAACCAACACAAGAATACACAAAGGTGGACAGGTGGGAGCTGCAAAACACGAACCATCAGGTTCAAGGTGTTTTCCCTAGGTCAGGGTTAGCTTATCAAAACTGCTAGATAAGCTAACCAAATAGAAGCTCATGATCATGCCATCTTATTTTATTTCTGTCTGATTGCATGGTTTATTTATTATTCATGTGTTGTCGCGATCACATAATTAATAAAATGAACAAGCATGCAAAGATGGAATAAAATAAAAATCTGACTATGCGTAAACATTATCGGAACATGGTTAATCACTTAAGCAAGCATCACTTAATATTAACAAGCATGTCATAATGCAAAGATACACATAAAGAATAAAATCCCTCAAATACCATATTAAGTCAGACCAAGCCTTCCGTTACTTGATTAAGGGAAAGACTCAATAAAACTATGTGTTTGACCAACCCTTGTTGGGACACTTACTTTTATAAAGGAAGCCCTTATGAAAGTTTTCGGGTTGACTTAACCATATTACATCAAGAGAAGTAGCCCTTGCTAGACTTGATGTAATATTGGAGGCAAGAGTTGAGGAAATCCAATTCAGGATTTCAGGATTGGGGGGTCCACTCAACAGATCAAGGAACTGTAAGCTCACAGTTGGCAAAGACCTTCCTACCTAAATACCTTAAAATAGCTTGACCAACCCTTTTTGGGGTTATGCGAAGGGGAATATGGATCCTTGCCACTAGAATGTCAAAGAAACTGGACATTCTGAGTTCAATGGTGAGGGCCATTGGGACTTGATAAAATAGTGGGAGAATTAATAAAATTTATTATTTCTCATAAAAATGTAATCAAGAAAGTACTAATAAATCTGCTCTTTTAAATTGTAGAATCAAGATGACAAACCCGTCAACCACATTTTCTCTACGATAAATACTGGATAAAGACATTATCCTCACCGGCAGTAGCTTTCAGGAATTTTTTAGGTGCCATCGGGTTATCCTACGCCATGAACGGAAGTTTTACGTGCTGGAGTCCTCACTTCCTAATTCTCCTGCCCCAGGGGAAAGTGATGAATATTTCTTAGTATATGATCAACATTTGAATGATGCTCTTGACGTTCAATGTTTGATTTTGTCATCTATGTCTAGTGAGCTCATGAAGTCTCATGAATACATGGATTCCTACAACATGCTCGAGAACCTCTGTGGTTTATACTAGGAGAGAGAAAGACAGGAAATGTTTGAGATCTCCAAGGCTATGTTTTAGAGCAAGCTTGGAGAGGGTGCCATAGCTGGGCCTCATGTATTCAAGCTCATTGGCTACATTGAGCGCTTGGAGGTTCTAGGGTTTAAACTCCCTGAAGAACTGGGTACCGATCTCATTCTCGCATCACTTCCCCAGAGCTTCTCAAACTTCGTTGTTAATTTCAACATGAACAATATTGAGAAGTCTCTATCTGATCTTCTTATCCTTATTCGCCATGTGGACAATGACATGAAGTGTGAAAAGCCTTCTGTCCTTATGGTGAATAAAAGGAAAGGGAAGGTGAAGAGATTTAAGCCCAAAGCTTCTTCAAGGCCTTCCAAGAAAAGGAAGATCAAAGGGGAGGCAAAGGAACGGGATGTTTTTTGTTTCGCATGTGGAAAGAAGGTCCACTGGAAGAAAAACTACACCCAGCCAAGGAAGAAAGGGGAAGCTTCAGGTGAGTTTGTTATTGAATGCAATCTATCTGTTTCTACTAATTGGGTATTAGATACTACTTTTGGTGCTCACATATGTATCCAAATACAGGAACCAAGTAGATTCAGAAAGATTGATCAAGGGGAGGTAGATCTACAAGCAGCCAATGGATCCAGACTCGCTGATGTAGCTGTCGGAGACTACCACCTCACATTGCCTACCGGGATGGTCTTGGTTTTGAAAGGTTTTTATTATGTGCCTTCTGTTACTAAAAACATTATATCAGTATCCAGATTAGATACTTATTGATTTCATATTCAAGTTTGGAAATGAATGTTGCTACTTTTATAAAGATAGCATTTGTTTTGGTAGGGCACATTTATATAACGGCCTTTATGTGTTAGACTACACAATCCAAGTAATGGAAATCGATAACAAAGTTAATTCACATGACTCATACCACACCCAAATTTGGCATCACCAGCTAGGTCATGTCAATGAGAAACGTTTGACAAAATTACATCAAGATGGGTATTTAGATTCTTTATAACTAAAACCACTTGGTGTATGTCATGTGTGTCTACAAGGCAAAATGACCAAATCCCCATTTAGTGGGAAAGGTGAAAGAGCTAAAGAGATTCTAAAATTAGTTCACACAGATGTGTGTGGACATTTTCCAGTTGAAGCAAGGGGTGGCTTCTCGTACTTCATAACTTTTACTGATGATTTTAATAGATATGGATATATCTATTTAATGAGGTATAAGTCAGATTCTTTTAATCGGTTCAAAGAATACAAGAATGAAGTTGAGAACCAGCTTGGTAAGAAGATTAAGAAACTCCACTCAGACAGAGGAGTAGAATATCATAATCAAGACTTCATTGATTTCTTACGGGAGTTTGGGATTCTATCTCAACTCACTCCTCCTTACACACCGTAGTGGAATGGTGTAAGTGAAAGGAGGAACCGCACCCTGTTGGACATGGTGAGATCAATGATGAGTCATGCAAGTCTTCCATTATCCTTTTGGGGATATACATTACAAACAGTAGCACATATACTAAACCAAGTACCAACTAAATCGATAAATGGTATTCTATACGAATTATGGAGTGGACACAAAGCCATGTTATCGAATTTACATGTGTGGGGTAGTGAAGCATTTGTTAAGGGCTCTTCAGGTAACAAACTTGCACCCCGAGGCACAAATTGTATCTTTATAGGATATCCCAAGGAAACAAGGGGATATTACCTATACAACCCCTCAAACAAAAAGGTTACAGTGTCAAGACACGCCATATTCCTTGAGAGGGAGCACATCTCCAAAAGAGATAGTGGGAGAAAGATAGACTTAGATGAAGTCGAGGCTCAAGATACATAAGAGTTGGTACAAGAACAGATTCCACAAAACCCCGTGGAAGAACAATCTGTTCCAGAGACACAAGAACTGCGTAAGAGCACGAGAGAGGTGAGAGAACAAGAACAATATGGTTTTCTTGTCACCGAGGATGGTGACTTATTATTGGTTGACAATGATGATCCTCTTACCTACAAGGAAGCATTTGAAGGCACATACATTTCCAAGTGACAAGAAGCCATGAATTCTGAAATAGATTCCATGTACCAAAACCAAGTCTGGATTTTGGTACATCCTCCAGTTGATGTAAAGCCTATTGGTAATAAATGGGTATTCAAGAAGAAACTGGACATGGAGGGGCAAGTCAGCACCTACAAGGCACGACTGGTTGCAAAAGGTTTTAGACAGCGTCAATGAATTGACTATGATGAAACCTTTTCACCGGTTGCAATGCTGAAGTCCATCAGAATCCTATTGGCCATTTCTGCATACCATGACTATGAAATTTGGAAAATGGATGTCAAAATAGCTTTCCTTAACGGGAACCTCTAGGAAGATGCCTACATGACACAACCTGAAGGGTTTGTGACTCCAAAAGATGCCAACAAGGTATGCAAGTTGCAGAAATCCATTTATGGATTAAAGCAAGCATCGAGGTCATGGAACATTCGTTTTGATGAAGCTATAATGAAATTTGGCTTTGTTAAGAATGAATGTGAGCCTTGTGTCTACAAGAGGTTTAGTGGAAGTGCGGTCATTTTCCTAATAGTATATGTTGATGACATATTGCTAATTGGAAACGAATTACCTGTCTTACAGTCAGTTAAGGCATGGTTGCATAAATGCTTCTCCATGAAAGACTTGGGCGAGGTGGCATATATTCTTGGGATCAAGATCCATCGTGATAGATCCAAGAGAATGCTGGTACTGAGTCAAAGTACATACATTGACAAGATACTGAAGAGATTTAGTATGGAACAGTCCAATAGGGGATTGTTTCTAGTGTCACATGGCATTCATCTTTCCAAGAAAATGTGTCCTCAGACACATGAGGAAAGAAAGAGGATGGAAAGGATACCTTACACATCCGCGATTGGGTCAGTCATGTATGCTATTCTATGTACGAGGCTAGATGTTGCTTACACATTAAGTGTGGTAGGAAGATATCAAGCTGATCCAGGAGACCGCCATTGGATAGTAGTCATCAGAGGACATGTAGATGCTAGTTTCCAGACTGATCAAGATGACATGAAGTCGCAGACTGGATACATCTTCAGTTTGAATGGAGGTGCAGTGAGCTGGAAGAGCTCAAAACAAAGTGTGGTGCCAGATTCTACAGCAGATTCCGAGTATATCGCAGCTTCTGAGGCAGCTAAATAAGCAGTATGGATGCGAAGCTTCGTCCAAGAGCTGGATGTTGTACTGAGCAGTAAATATCCTATCACACTCTATTGTGATAATACTGCAGCGGTGGCACTTGCAAAAGAGCCAAGGTCACATCAGCGTACAAAGCACATACTTCGGAAGTATCAACTCTTGAGGGATTTTTCTCAGAGAGGTGAAGTTGCAGTGAGCAGTATTTCCACGGAAGACAACGTAGCAGACCCATTGACTAAAGCCTTGACTCACCAGAAACATGATCATCATGTGAGGTCTAGCAGACAAAAAGTCGTAGGCATTTGGCTCTAGTCCAAGTGGGATTTTGTAAGGGTTGGTGTCCTAAGAACCAACTGTTTTGTACTTTGATTACATGAATGTTCACTTATTATATATTGTTCATTGTTCTGCATGACTATAATATAATAATGTCCTGGAATATTTTTTTCATTAATAAGGTCATAGAAGATCCCCACTATGATGAGAAAACTGAAATGCAATAACAATATTCTTAAATAAATATCTACGGTTGGATGACATACTATGATAGGACACATAGTATACAGACCGTCATGTGCGAGTACTCGTAAGAATGCGAGACTCTCTCTCATGGAGTTCGCACTTGGTAATCTCCAAGATAAGAGATTATGAGAACAGACCCGCCAGTAGTAATTCCGCATGTCTTGGTGTCATCGGATATTGCTATTTGCGAGCGTGTGTAATGGTCCTTGGAATGGAAGATTATCATTAACTCATTTCATGACTCGTGCACTTAGATTTACTGACGAAACCCGTCACGCAGACAGTTGGCGGGAAGTAGGGTACGTTGGGTGCGTCACGAGTGACATGTTGTTAATGGATAAGTCGAGGAAGGATTTGTCCCTTCCATTTATGGAAGTTGATATCTCGGCCCTTTAATTGAAATAGAACTATCGCATTAAATTCCATGGCCATGGTGTAAACAACGAGTTTATTTCAGGTATTCAAAGAAAGACATATCAAGCATATAGGTTTATGACACTGCAATGAAACCTGCTTGATGAGATATCGAGACAAAGGGATTAAATTACCCAGTAAGCGTTCGTATGAGGTGATACGTCAATGCGGCGTCAACTTCTTTCTCTTGGGTGCCTTGACCCGTTGCTAGACAGTAATCTTGGACTTTAGGCAAGCCTGCCTAATGCCAACGAGAAAGAGGCCTAGAGGGTCACACACTAAGTGTATCCAAGTATCTCAAGTTGAATAAAGATTATTCTCGTACGTGGTTTAATAACTATTCAAGGAATCCTAAGTTGTTTTTAATGATGGAGGAAAAATAAAATAAAACAAGTACACGTCGTGTATTGTTATTACACGCTATGTAGTTTTATTTTGGAAAGTAAATGAATAAATGAAAACAAGATATACACACCGTGTATATTTAATGTACACGTTGTGTAGTTTTCAATGAAAAACAAGTACATGTCGTGTATTTATTATTACACACCGTGTAGTTTTTCCAGTCGGGATTTTGAGGATATAATATTGTTTTAAATGATATTTAGTATAATCAGTTTGGGCGCATGTCAAGGAATTATTTATTCAACATGGGGGTTTTAAATAAAGAGTCAATGAAATAAATAAAACGCGTAATGCGTTTATTTATTGTCATAACTCTATAACCCCACACACCCGATTATAAATATCCTCACAACCCCAACTCTTTTTCTGACAGACAAGAGAATCGTTGGACACAACATCTCTGGAGAATTCTTTCAAGACCGAAAGAACCTCTTCCTCCAAGAACGCTCTCAAGACCGAGATAGATCCTCTTCCATCAGATCAAGACGATCTAAGGTGGACAACGCAAGAAAAGGCTTCTCCACGCTAGCACCCGGAGAATCCTTTGGCGACGTCCAGAGATACGAGGTACATGTGTGGATCACCGCTAGAGGGAGTCTACACTTGGCTTCTGCGACGCAATGACGGATCACATCAACAACGTGATCGAGAACATCAATGAAGAAAGAATGCCCAAAATGTATTTCTTTATAATTAATTAAATTAATTATAGTCAACCTGTAACGATCCTTGTTTGTGGTTCCGGGACAAACAATCTTCTTTGTCTTTTTCTCTGATTTGATCCGTGGAGACTGGCGTTTATCGTCGTATTGATCCCGGATTGATCATTTCTAATGACAAAAAGCCAAGTGGGTACATCCACCCACGCGCTTCAGCTGCGCCCAGAACCTTCAGATAATGTGTGTAATCAAATAATCTTGGAATTTTTCCCCTAACGTTATTATTTAAGAAAGAAATTTTATAAATTATAGGACTCAATTTGATAATAAATACACATGGGACCATATAATATATATATTAATAAAAATCATAAAATAATTAAATGGTCCACATGGTGGATGGATTGAACTACATATATCACAATGAATTCTGTCCAAAAACATGGGGCATTCAACTCCAACTTTTGATGGTGATGGTCTTAATTTACCTTGAGCACAAATAGTGCATGGGAAGTCATTTGGTATAAAAACATTTTTATCAGCAAATGGATTTCTATGAATATATTTAATTAAACTTATCATCATAATTGATTTAATACAACTCAAATAATCATGTCATATAATAAAAGTATCATCCTTAATAAACTTTTGGCTTATCATATTTGGTTTAATCATACATATGATAATATAGTAAAAACCAAAAGGAAAACTTGAAAGTTTCTCTTAAATCAACTTTTAGTCATTACTAATTATTATTATATGTATGTATTCAGCATCTCATTCATATATAATCTTGATATGATATCCATTTTCATGAATATATTTAAATCTTAATATTTTTTATCAAGAATTTGTATAAAACGAAGTATTATTTATTAAAAAAATTATACCATTAGGAATACATATATTTTCAATTTTAGTGCCTTCAAATAATTTTTCACTATAGGATAATGAAATCACATGAGAACTTCTTATTCTAAGTTTGATATAATATTTTTTTTATTTAGGTTTTTTATGCATCATTGCACCATCGAGCAGAAATATATCATTATAATGGAAAATAATTCAAACATTATATTTTATAACATCTATTTATAATAAAAATAAAATATGATATAAATATATATAAATAAGGATAAAAATAAATAAATAATAAAATATAAAAAACAACACTTATTAAAACATTTTAAAAACAAAACACAACTTTATCTATGTGAGTTTTTAGTTTCACGATATGATTGAAACCTTCAGAGTTTAAAAAATAATTATAGATGATAGAATTAGTTATGTTGTTATCACACGTCATGGACTGGTCAACAAAGGTTTACTAAATGTTTTTTTCTATTAATTTTATTTTACTGTTAATAAATATCAACAAATTTCTTCAACGTACGATAAGTACACTACTAATTCCCCTTCATGTCCCACCAAAAACATTCGCTTCCATCATATTTGGTTTTTTTAAGTTTTTTGTTTCATCATTAAACCGCTATTGGTGGTTCCATTTACTCTACTCATTAGATGTATAAACATATTATGTAAATGAATCATCTCGATTTAAAATACATAAATTATTTACATAACCATGACTATGAGTATTCAAATTAATATTTATGATTATATTTCAAATCATTCGTTGGGATAAATTATTTATAAATCGAGTTCCATTATATATTTGTAATAAGAAGATAATAATGAACTTCAGAATACTTTATAAAACATTCCTCATGATATTTTTGTTAAAAAGATTCAATGCATAAAAATTAAAAAACATTTTTCTCAAATATTAGTATCAGTATTATTTTATGAAAACATTTTTAATTGTAAAGTAATTTAAACCATACTAAATTTATATTCACTTATCAACTTAATATCAAAAAACTTAAAATAACTTCATTCATGTCATTATATATAATAATACCATCCTTAATTGAACATGTGATTATTTTATATTTTTTCTAACACCATATACTACTAAATATATAAGTTATACCAAAGGCTCTATACCCACAGGTTGTTGAAATAGTAAGTATACAGTTCAATTTCATGACCTAAAATTTCACTTTTCCTTAAATAAATATTATTTGAAGAACGTTTTGTACACACAACACTAAACTAAAAAAAGTTATATGTTAAGATAATATTTGACCGTTATAATATAACTGTTAAATTGGAGTGTATAATAAGAAGTAACCATATTATGAAATCTACAAAGGAAAGAAATGGAATACAGTCACAAAAGTACCCCTTATAAATCTCAAATATCTAATCTTGGGTATAAGGTAGCATCAGTAGGGTTTTATTTAGACCAATACCAAGCCAAGCTCGAACAATTACAATGTGAGAAATATTGTATGCAAGAAAAATTCAAGCTCATAGAAATTACTCTGAGATCTATGTCAGTAAAATCACTACCCTCAATAGCCACCAGATTATAACTTATTCTTAGATCTTACATGAAGATATTTAGTGGATATTAAACTGTAAATTAAGATGATACAAACATGTAATTATTAATTCAATAAAATATTTGTCACATTTATCTTCTATATTTCACATTTTTACTTTTAAATAAAAGAATACTTTATTTTTTATAAAAAATAGTATTTCTTTATATTTCATATTTAAAAGCTAAATTTTTATATTTTATAATTTAAGTTTTATGAAATTATTTTCATTTAAAAATTAATCATGTTAATATAATCGTACGGAAATTTTTTTTTTTATTTTCTTAAATAATGGGATTTTTAGGTGAAAAGTGAAAATTATTGTTATACCAAAATTATAAATTTTATGACTTTATAAGAAATAAATAGAAGTGTATAAAACCTTTTAATGGGTAAAATATATATTTAAAAGTTAAAAATATCAATTTTGGAAATAAAATTTTTAATATAGAAAAACTAAGATTAACTTTTTAGACACTTAAGTACTATTTTCCAATAAAAACTATTTTTAGTCCTTTTTATTAATAAAATAATATTTTGGTAAAATTTGGGTTTTGATTTATTGGAAAACCACATAAATTTTATTTTTCTAATAAGAAAAAAATTTATATAATTAAAATAAAATAATTTTAAACTTTACGGTACACATAAATTTTAATCATGAAAATACACTTTTTCTAAAAATGGGTTTTTATGTGTTAAATGTGCTAATATTAAAATTGTTTTTTCTTAAACATATAAATTTTATAGGATAAAATTAGTTTGATATATGTAATTATAAGGTCTTAATTATGTAAAAATTAATATTTTATTTTATTTTATAAATTATAAGTTACCTTGGTAAAAAACAAGTTACCGTAGTAGAAAACCAAAATGGTAAAAAAGGTAACCTAAGGAGTAAATGTAATAACATGTTAAAAATGTTTCTAATTGATTAGTTGAGGTTTTTAATGACCAAAAATTATATCCAATCAATTATTTTCCATTTTTAGAGCCACTTTACATGTTTACCATGTGCGCCCTTCATATTACGTGATTATAATTACAGAAATGTCATTCTCACTACTTATAAAAGGGGCTTATCACTACACCTTCAAGAACAATAAAACAATTGTTTTCCTATTTAAAATCCAAATTTTGTCATTATAATGTAATCATATTCATTTTACTTGATCGTCTGGTCAGAATATATTTTATTAAGATCCCTATTTCTAAGGATTCGTCTAAGGGAATTCCCATGTCCTCAACATGAGTAAATTTTTCTCTTATCTTATTTTTGTTTATTACTTTAAAAAATAAAATTCTATAAAATGAATATAATTAAATTAGTATTTTTTTATAATGAATTTTATTATTCTAAGTTAATATATATTAATAACCTTTCTCCATTTCTATTAATAAAGATGAAACTATCATTTGTGAGTTGTACAGACTATCGCCTCTACAAAACGATGACTTTTGTTTTTTCACCACCATCTATATTCTATAATAATATGGATGAAATTTTGGTATAAATTTGATTTATATAATTTAATTTTCATTATGAATAGAAAAATCATATTCCACCATCATTCCATCTCATTCTATGGGAAATTAATACACTAACAATGTGTTATGTAGACTACCACATCCACGAAGTAATGTCTCTCATCATACATCTAGTTTCTTTATTATTTATTAAACCCCTTTAAAATAGGATTGATTAATTTAAAAGTATCTAAATAATATTATTATTATTCATTTAAACTACCAAATTGAACAATTCCATAAAATAATATTATATATGACTATGAAAACATAATTAATGATAATATATGATATAGCACATAATTATTTTTTGGGTGGTAAATTTAATATTACGCTAATTAATTAAGATATCAAGGTTAATTTGTTAAAAATCACTAATGTAAGATTATCATCAATTTTATATTTATATATCATAACAAAAAAATCACATATAATGATATTATATATTTAAAAATAATTATAAAGAGTCAGTTATAGTACCTTTAACTATCTCATATTGATTAACTTTCAGAGAAAAATTATTACTAACAATGTTATCGTGAAACTAGTTATGAATGTTAAAGACTACCCCACTCAATATTGATTATAGATAATAACTAATTAATATAAATAAAAGAGAATGATTATAAATTAAGAGTATAAAAGGTAATAGTTTTGAATAAGGTTATAAAATAATTGATTTTAATAGTTATGTTTTTATATATGAGGTTAAAATGTGTTTGATGAAATCAATATAAAAGGTAAGGGTTCATGTCTTTATCATACTTAATTGGGGAATGTTTTGATATTATGTACAAATATTATTTTGTTTGGTGTAAATAATTCCCCTTGAATTATAATATCTCAAATTATTTTTTATCTTGGAAACTTAACATCCATTAATTATCTTACTTTATTTAAACTAGGATTAATATCTTGACTAAAATATAATTTTTTTCCATAACTCAATCTATTTTATTGAGATATAATGTTTCTGAAGGACCCCAGACCACCCTGATAGGGGGTGAATTAGGGTGTCAAATTTTTCTCTTCTTTTCTAGATCTTGTTTCCACATTGGTAGGAACTTGTTTAAACCTATATGATGGTTATGTGCAGTAATTAAAACACACATAAGGACAACACAACACTTTTTACTTGGTTCACCACTAAGGGCTATGTCCCAAGACCATACGCTAACAAGTTGTCGGCCATACCAAATTCCCTCTAATCTTCAATAGTTGTGGATTATAATGGTTTGGGAATAGTAACTCTATACTAGGAACACTACCTTTACAAAGGTTCAGGGATAGCTCACTGCGTCCCTTGGGTCACTCTTGTTGACTCCCCCTGGCTCACTACCTTCGGTGACGTCCCACTCATTTTATAGACATGAAGGTCTCTTCAATAGATTTGCATTAAAGTCTTTGTCTCTGTCCAACATGAGACACTACTTGCATTGAAGTCCTGGATAGATGCACTTGAAAGCACTGAACAACCAAAACGGATACTCAAAACATCATCACAATTGTACTACCCTGAATAATTCACAATCTTTAGTTAGGCACACATTGTTCTTCTTCTTCTTCTTCTCTTCCTTTAATTCCCAATACCAACACTTAAGTGTATCATTATAATTCCTTCTTTCAGTGCGGATCTGAGTTTAGTTTCACGTATCATTCTACTTCTCTTTGTAAAGAACAATGAGGGTGTTAAACACCAGTCATGTGTGTGAGGTACAACTTCTCTTCGTAAAATCGAGTGGTTTACGGTACTTCCTTCTTCACAAATCTACTTTTAGAGTGCTAAGCACTAGTCAAAGGCCTACAGAACCCCTAATGTTTTTTCTCACCCTTCTAGGTATCTTTGACGTAAAATACTAGCCTTAGGTGTAAAAACACCTTTTGGCGTGGAAAAGGATTTTCGTGTCACTCTTATTTTTCACGCAAAACTTCCCTTTTTCGTGCAACAGTTTCTTTTTCGTGAAACACTTTTTATTTTCCCGCACCACTATATACTTCAATTTTTTTCATGTTAGAGCTCTGGATTTTTCTAAGTGTCGATCCTATTTAAATTAGAGGGGCTCACCTCCTATTTATAGGTGTTTCTGAACATGTGTGTAATACCCCTTCCTGTTCATAAAACTATCTCTCACTTCTTTATATTATGCGCACCTTCCTTTGTGTTCACACACCACCTAGATTTTTCTTACACCTCATTACTTTTCCATTTTTCATCATTTCTGATCTTAGGCACTGCTTCCACGAAAAATAACAACCATTTATTTCACACACAATATTTTTCCAAGAACTTTCCATTTTTTTTATGCACAGCTATGGTTTTTTTCACACCTCTTTCCTTTTCCAAATATTTAAGTGCTAATCTTAAAGCACCAATTGCGTGAAAAATTGTAAACAGCATTCCATATTGCGTGCAAAACCAATCTTTCATGCAGCCTCCTTTTTCACGTACTTTGCCAAATTTTTCACACACTCCATGCCTTTTCCCAATTTAGATGTTCTAATCTAGAAACATCAATTTCACGTAAAAACCCCCTTCAACTTATCACAAAAATTTCTCTACCAAAAACATGTGTCTTTTATCTTCTGATTTTCAAGCCCTAAAATTTGGCAAACACTGGAGAACAACACCACCTTCAATATATGCTTTGGACATAACCTTAATGCTTCTTTTCTGTAATTTGGATTCTTCAACAACTCTTCTTCTTTTATCCCAAAATCCACTATCATGATATATATCCCTTGATATATCATCTTTAGCATTTTCAGAGTTTCCATGGAAGGTACTATAGATTCCATGTCAATCACTGACATCTTTCCTTCTAATAAGGATTTCATCATAAGTTCTCTTGACTTATGAAATTTTTGAAATACAAATAAGAAAATCATCATATGATTTAGATACAATGTGAAATGCGTGGCCATCTTATAATCCCAAGCCCTTCCATGATCTCTCTTCTTCTTCAACCATCATTATCTACTTTATGCAAATCATATGATTATATTCTTCAAGTAAGCTCTTCCATGGTTCTAATTAAATCATGAAGAATTTCATTGTGTTCTTCTTCAACCATCCTAAGATGGATAATACCTCACCATTCCTCCATTTAATTAGAGTTCTTCTTGATCTCCTTTATTTTCATCTTCATTGACAACTTTTGACAACAAATACAACCTTATACACAAAGTGGTCCTAACAGTTTCTCTTTGAGATTCATCTTTCATTTAATATATTATACACTATTTATATCTTGGGAGATTATTTTTTATTCAAATAATCCTTTTTGATGAATTTTATTCCATCTTGAAAATGTTTTCATGTAAATAATAATTCATATCCAATTAAATTATGGTTTATCACCCATGTACATTTTTTCATATTCTAACCAATTTTAAATTATCATATTTTAAAACCTTGTTTTGTATTAACTCTTTACACTACCATATTTCAATTTTGCTCTTTTCAAAAGTAAATTATATTACCTATTTTTATGATGTGGGTTTTCAACTAATTTATAAAAATATAAAAAGTATTTTTCCTTCCATTATAAATGTTTTATATTTTATAACATATTTTTATAGGATAACTTTATATTTATTTAAATGATGAATTATTGGATATTATTTTCAAATTAAAAATTTTCAGTTTTTATCTTCAATATTTTGTAAAGTTATTTCAAAAGTGACCCATAATATTATCTTTTAAGATATTGTTAAAAAATATAAAACTCCTTTACGATTTCATTTCCGTTTTCCTTTTAATTTTAAAAAAAGATTCAACTTCTTAGGATTAATGATTCATAATTTACCCACAATTTATAATTTTACTTTGGAGTATTGAACTCATGGTATAAAAATAATCCAATTATTGATCCCTTCTTATGTGTTACTTAACAAACCAACCCTGGTCAGCTAGACAAACCACCCAAGCTAACCCATCATAGTGGTCAAGTGAAAGAAGATAATAGAGACAAGTCTTGAATATAACAAAAATAAAACATAAAACTAGAGTATAATTTATAAGAAAGATACACATATAAGATTCATACAACTTGATACAAATATTCTGAACCAGAAAAGTATGAATAGACAATACTAACAAGTCTCCATGTGATCAATAGTCACATTTAAACCACCTCGAACTGAAGGTTATGAAAATAAGAGAATCCAGCATCATAAAATATTCCCTTCCCTTTTCCTTGATCTTGTAATATAACATATACGGCCTACCAAAGTAAAAATTAGGGTGTGAGTACAAATTCCTAGCAGGATACCACCATATAGTCAATACAAATTTTAATGTCAATAATTGAATAGTTATATCTTTTAAAATAAAAATAGTTTTACAAATAATTTTATTAAATCCAAATCTATTTATAAATCAAATTCCTTTGGGTTTTCATAAAATAATTTCATATTAAAAAATCCATGAATATGAAAATTATAAGTGATAAAACAAGAAATCTTATCCATTCACCAAAAGGTGAGAAAGTAAAGAAATATCCATGAAATAATCTATCAAGAGAAACCATGTGATAAAACATCATGTGAAAAACATGTGAGAAAAAATCCATGAAATAATAAATCATGCAATAAAAAAATAATAAATCTATATTAGGCCCTAGAGTTCACAATAAATACAATATATAAAAGTTACTAAACCAATAATATATTTCTACCAACCAATATATAGTCCTTACATAGTCCATTGATATAATAAAAGTAACCCCTAGTAGTGCCACACGCACTAGGGGGACTTATGTCCAAATCTCGATGCAACTAAGGATCCCAATGTTTTAGGTTTGTCAAAATCCATTTTAAAAACATGTTCAAATTTTATAAAATAATTTATAATTCATGATAATCTTATTTTGGTGTTCTAAAACCCATTTTCAAACCAAAACCAGATTTTAATCATTTAATAGAACAATTGGTGTGCCAAACCCCATTTTTAATGAAAATCCCCTTTAAGAAATTGTGACTTTACAATAAATACTTTTAAAACATAAATAACTTCAATAAAATGAATAACCCAAATGTATTTTCTAATAATTATAAGCAATTCATATAATTAACCCATGGTATAGAAACACCTACCTCAAGAATAGAGGTATAACTAAACGCCTTTGACAATGGAGAATAGGGAAGGGTAGATCATGTGTTATAAAATAAACCCATAAATACTCTATCAACCCACATTATATCCATAATACACATACCCTTTAGGTTCCACTAGATTAGAGTAGAATATATCCAATAAAGATATAAGCATTAAAGGAAAAACTGGATAAAAAACACAACATACCTTGAGTTGATTCATCAAGAAAATATGAATTACACCTAGAATCCTAGGTAATAGTCCTCTCAATAACTCGGGAAGGATTAGGATGCGTCAAAATGAAATTAGGGTATTATTATACTAAAATATAAAACAAGTTAAAAGGGTAAAAATTCCACTTTTTTAGATATTTATGGGGGTGGAACAGTTTCCTCGGGGAGGTGTCACGGTTAAAAAAACCATGAACCAAACCATACACCCCTACTATCCATTATTTTTGGGGGTTTCATGGTTTTAAATGTAAGTCCAAAATGTTTATTTAACTGTTCTTAAACTATGAAAAAAACCCCTATCCAAAAATAGATACATACCGTACAGTTTTTGTATGGTTTGGTTTACCATGAACCCACCATGTGCATGGTTTATCTGCTTAAAAATATACATTTTTTATCCTCATTCCCTCTAAACCTCTATAAAAAAATTAAATTCAAATTAATATTAAATTAAAGATTACATAAGATCCATTGGGTGTTATAATTCTCCTCACCATAAAATCTTTTTGTCCCCAAAAATTCTTCAAGATCCTAGAAATGCAAAAGGGGGTCACTATTGCCTCATAAATGATTCATACTACCACATCTCATAGTTATATCATCTTCACTTCCATAGCACCCAGACCAATGGAATTTTTTTACTTCATAGTACCTTATCCTAAAAATCCATAATCAAAACTATTTTCTCAATAATGGTTGTATCAGTCTCAAGATTTGCATCCTCCCATTGAATCACATATAAAGGATTCAGGTGATACCTCCTCAACTAGGAAACTTAAAACACATCATGAATATAAGTTAAACAAGATAGTAATTCCGATAGATATTCTACCTTTTCAAGTTACTCCATGATCTCAATGGGACCAATAAATCTTAGTTTCAGCTTACACTTCTTACCCAACCAGCATTGTCTCGATAAAGGTGAAACTCTAATAAAAACATGATCACTATCACCAAACTCTAAAAGCCACCAAAAACAGTCTACATAATATTTAAAATGGATCTATATTGTAACCAACCTCTTTTGGATCAATTTTAACTTTTATTTCATCTCCTAATTGAGACACAGCCCATGTAAGGACAACTCGCCCAACTCTTCCCAGTATAAGGAATATATATATGGCCTCTCATATAATGCTTAAAAAGAAATCATATTTATCAAAGGATGATAAATATTATTATATGTTAATTCCACAAGAGTAAAATTTATTTCCCAAGATCCTTTAAAATGAAGTATGTATAAACAAACCATGTCCTCAAGAACCTGTATAGCACCTTTTGTTTATCAATTCATATGTGGATAATAATCCCGGCTCAATTTAATCTAAGAACCCATCACCTCTTTTAAACCTATCCAAAACCTGGATTTGAACTTGGGTCCCTATTAGAAACAAAATTATAGGGAACCCCATGAAATCTAAAAATCTCTAAAACATACAAGTCCCCATGATGTTCTACCTTTATTTCTTCTATTATTGGTAAGAAATGATCTAATTTTTTAAGTCAATTAATAATCCACAAAATCATATCCCTCTCAATAAGAGTATGTGGTAATCCAATGATAAATTACTTGGAAATATAATCCCACTTCCATGTCAAAATGGGTAAATTTTGAAACAAACTAGAAAGTATATGGTGTTCCACATTAATTTTCTCACAAGTGAGACAACATGAGGAAGAATCTACAGTTGATCGGCTCCTCCTTGGCCACCAATACTGAAACCTCAAGTTATGATAAATCTTGGTAACCCTAGAGTATATAGACCAACATGACCATTTTCCACTTTAAATAAACACCTACCTCAAAAAAAAGATAATAACCAACTTGTTTCGAAATCACAATGCTTCACTAGGGGACCAAGACCACTCACCCAAGGTCTCCCCACCCTAAAGGATTTTACTAAAGTGTTATAACTTATTGTATATTAACTTATTGATCTGAAATCACTCATAAAAAGATGATTCATATTTAATAGAATCTAAGAACACCTTTTAACCAACCTATTCCACTCTAAAACTCATTACATCAAACAAACACATCATATACCACTTCTCTACCAACTCAAGCATGACTTGTGTTGGTAATTTTATGTTCAATGCACCAGAAACCAAATTAAATTTCATAAGATTTTATGAAATGTAAGAATCAAAAGTATGATGATACTATACCTAGTTTCTCTATTATAAGTTCAAATCCCTCTGATTAAAAATATATTTCAGGATCTTATGATTAGAATACACTATAAATCGCTCCCCAAAGAGATAGTGAAGCTGTGTTCTGAGTTCATGCATAACTTCTACCAACTCAAGATTGTGGGAATGATATTTCTTATCATGAGTTCATAACTAGGAATAGAAATAGGCCACCACCTATTTCCCCTACATTGAGACACATCCCAAACCTATACCAAAAGCATTGGATAAAACATCATAACCAGAACTCAATTATAGAAGAATCAAAATCGGTGATGAAGTCAAACTCAACTTCATATTCTAAAAATATCTATGAAATTTTTCATTTCATTAAATATTTACACCCTTATGTGGTAAAGTTGTCATTGAATATGTGTTCTTGGAGAAATCCTAAACAAAACACCTATAGTAACCAGCTAACCACAAAAATATTTGGATCTTAAACACATTTTTGGGTTTCTCTCAAAACATAACAGCCAATATTTTCTCAGGATCTAGTGAGATTCCCATATTAGATATAACATACCCCAGAAATTTCACATTCAGAATACTAAAATAACATTTGGAAATATTACCATATAGGTTGTGTTCTTTCAAGGTTCAAATAATAGTATCCAAATAGTCCATATTCCCCTCCACTGTCTTAGAGTACACCAAAATACCATTCACAAACACAAAAATAAAAGAGTCCTAGATCCAATGAAATATTTGGTTCATTAAAACCATAAATACCATAGGATTATTAGTGAGACAAAGTGGAATAATCAAAAACTCAAAATGTTGATATCAGGTCATAAACACGGTATTCGGTATATCCCCTTCTTAGAATCCTAACCAATGGTACCCTAAATGAAGGAAAATAATTGAAAACTAAAATTTCCCTCTAATATAGAAATAAATATCATCAATCATAAGAAAAATATTTTTGTTATTAATGGTATCTCAATTTAACTATCGATAATCTACACAAATTCTAAGACTCATGTATGCCTTCTTAGAAAAGAGGATAAGAAAAACCCATGGTAACATTCTTGGATGAATAAACCCCTTAGACTCTAGATCCTAAATCTAGAACTTATGTTTCACCAACTCAACAATTTTCATTCAATAAGATAGCATATAAATGTAAATCATACAAAGGAGAAGTTCAATGGTAAACTTGACCACTCTCTATGGTGATAAACAATAAAAGTAAGTCAGAAATACCTTATGGTACACATTCATCACTTCTAGAATAATTTTTCCAAAATAAGGTTCAACTACATTGAGAAACATATCTAATAATTGGAATGATATTTCCCCAAAATAAGTACCAACATTCCTTAAACATTCTAATCTAGAGTCTTACTCACCTTGAAAAGCATGAGTGAACCATTAAAAGATAAAAAATTAACCCAATGATGAAAAAATATATTTAGGTAGTAACGATGATCATTCAATCCATTCAAGTATTAGGTCAAATATTTAAAAATCAAGAAATAAAAATTATCACACCACCAAAAAATCATCTATCATCACCTGACATTTGGGATACTTGAAACCTTGTTCGAACCTTTTTCACAATGGAATGAATTCATCCAAAAATAATGGAATAAGTTCTAAAGTTAATTCCAAAATGTCAACTAGATTTTAGGACATAAAGGAATTATTATCACCTATATCAAAAAAAAATATCACCATATAAGATGAAATAAACATTGTACCTCTAATAGTAGATGAATCTACTTCTGATTTATCTGGTTTATAATTTTTTACATTAATTTATCTAGTCTTAACCAGATGAACATTTTCCTTGGCCTGAGGATTAGACCCATAGCCCTTGGAAGTATTGGTAAAAAACTAAAAACCATTGGTAAGAGTGTATCCTACCATACTTCCCTGGGATACCCTTTCAAAAAATATTTATTTAACTAGACTATCCATAATGATGAAAATTATTAGTATCCTATGTACATTTAGGCTTGGTTTGACCATGCATTCTACAATAATAGAAAAAAACTACTATGTTCTTGAATAGTCCCTTAAAACTCATCCAAATGAAAAATAACCACCCTTGTGCTTCATTTTATGGCTAGAAGACACACCCTGGCTAATAACTACACCAATCGATGCTCCACCCAAAACTGTATTTCTAGCTATGTCTACCTCATCCAAATATTCTTTTTTAGCTACCTCCATGAAGGTCGGAAGACACATTAGAATCAACATCATCTGAATATTAAACCCCAATCCTAACTCAAACCGTTGAGACCTTAGGTACTCATTAGTGATAAGATCTAGTACTGATTAGTCACTTAAAGTGGCTAATATTAATTGTTAATATCTTTATATTCATTGTTCCAAAGTCCATAAACATTTTTTTAGTGCATTACATAAATAGAACATCATTTCTCATCAAAAATGCAATTCATGTTTAAAATGAAAATTTGGGCCCAATCATTCATTTGTTTTTTGAAAATATTATATTCATTTTCTGAATTTGAAATTTTGGGATATGATTTATCACTTTGTTTGGAACATTTTATCTTTTAGGTCCGATGGATGAATCCCAAAGGAAGATGGATAATTTTGCGCCTGAAGGCAGAAACTAGCTGGAAAAAAAGCATAATGGGCCTAAGGCCGATCAAACAAATGTGGGGACCAGAAACCAATCCCAATGAAGCTAAAATTTATAAAGTAGAAAGATAAAAATATGAGGATCATTTTATTCAACTGTGTCCGGAGATAATTCTGATTTTTTTATGACGATAAAGGGATCTGAAGTTGAGATTTAAATGGTGGACCCGACATTAATGCACAGAACTCCGTCCCACCATTTCGACCATAACTTCCAAACGGATGATCCAAATTTCATGAAAGTTTTACATCTCATAGAGTACAGATGTAAGAATATAGTTTCCTTCTATGATCCCTCCAGATTCGGCCTTCTTAATTTTCGAATTCACACGTCAATATGGTGGACGAATCTGGACAGTTTTCCGGGTCAAATTTGAAACATCAATTTCATTTTGATTATTCACCATCCATTTGACTCTATTAATTTTTGGGGGGTGAATTTATTATTGGGGGATATACCTAAGGCTCCTAATATTCCTATTTAAGGAGCTATTGGTGAAGGTAATAGGCGTGGATATTTTTTCATATCATCTTTTGTTGCTTGTTTCATTGTAAGGTTATGCTTCCAAATTTCCTTTGTAATGTTTTCCATTTCCATGTAAGTTTCTTTTTTGTATCTTTATGTTCTTAATAAACTTCATTAACTTCTATATTTTCCATTTCTTTTATTAAAACTTTATTATCACAAAGCACAGTGATATCTTTGTGTTGTTGTGAATTAGTTCACACATAGGTGTCAATTTCATTCACACACACGGAGGAGTGCTTGTTATTTCCGTGGTTTTAATTTCTTCAATCCAATTCTTGTTAGCCATCTTACGCCCACCATTGAGAGTATACCATCAATGGAGGGCTAAACCCTTAATGGTATGATCTTAGGAGGATGTAAAGGCTATATTGAATGTTATTTTATGAACGAATTGTTGTTAATTGGATAATTAATTTAAGACATCCATTCTTTAATTATTTCTACTATTCATCTTTACTGTGTTTGAGAAAACTAAATTCAATTACTAAATGACCATATACCTCAGGGAGATCATGAATTTGGTTCTATAAGTGTATACAAGATTAGTAATTGTGTTTAGTAAGCAGCAAACCAGAAAATGATGAATGTAATGTTATTTTTGAAGAATGGATTCATCAAAAATTAATAAATCCAAATTTGTCTAATGAAGTAAAATTCATTCAATCCACCCTGAGCATAATCCTAAGATCAACCCATTTCCATTTAATTGAATTCACTTAGTTTTATTAGTGTTCTTTAAAAACCATCCAAAATCAAACCCAAAGTCGGCTACTTCACAGCTCATCCTTCACACAATCATAGCGTCTCAAGGTTACTTCTTCGGTCCCTGTGGATTCGACCACTACATGTACTACATAGATTGCTTTTACCAGTAGGGTAAATTTGGTCGCAACCAAATTTTGGCGTCGTTTACGGGGACCAAGTAAGTCCCTTAGACCAAAAACCTTCTTTTCTTACCCCCATTCTTCTATTCTCATCCCAATTCTCTTATCTTTTATCTTTCTCGCTTTTTTTTTCTTTTGGCGCATGTCCGCCTACACCCGCGATAACTCAAACAGATTAGTTAGGGTGGATACTCCTAGGGATAGGGAGTCAAGTACTAAAATAGGTCTATTTAATTTAGATCCAAATCTTCATAATACTCCAAATTCATACGTTGAGTTCGATACAATGGAGAATCTCCCACAAAACCAAATCATAAACCGGGGAGGGAACCAAAATAACGGGCAAGACCCTAACTTAGGAATTGTTGCAGACCCGACCATGAATGACTACCTCACACCAACCTGGACCAATGCACCCTCATGCATTAGGCATGATAACATAGGATATTCCCAATATGTTTTCAAACCCCATGTCCTGAACCACCTTCCAACCTTTCATGGGATGGAGTCTGAGATGCCTTACCTTCATGTTAAAGAATTTAATGACATTTTCGAAACCATGTGCCCACCAAATCAAATTGAATCTGCTAAAATGAGACTTTTCCCTTTTCCCTTAAGGACCGAGCAAATAATTGGTTAAACAATTTTATACCAGCATCCATTCACTCTTGGGACCAACTTCAACGAGAATTTTATAAAAAATACTTCCCCCATCACAAAACAATTGCACTTAAAAAGAGCATACAAAACTTTTTTGAAAGAGGGGGAGAAACATTATATGAAACATGGGAAAGGTTCAAGGACACATTAAACATGGTACCGCACCATGGTTTCTTAATCTCAGAACAAGTGAGAATTTTCTATGAAGGGTTGGGTCCCGGAAACAAACAATTAATTGATATGATGTGTAATGGAACCTTCAAAAACAAAGCCCCAAATGATGCTTAAGAGTATCTAGAAAATCTTGCTGAACAAAACCAAACATGGGGAACATCACCATACTATGAGAAGCCACCCAAATCTGGTGGAATGTACAATATTGGAGAAGAAGAAAACCTTAGAGAAAAACTTGCTGCACTCACGAGGAAAGTTGAGGAGATTGATCTTAGGAAGGTCCACAAAACCCAAACTGTTGAGCTTGTTTGTACAATTTGTGACAAGAATGACCACAAGACTAGTAATTGCCCAACCATTCCTTCCATCAAGGATGTTCTTTTAGGAGTACCACCAGAAGAAGTTAATGCAATGAACTTTCAAAATCCACAATTCACGAACACCTTCAATCCAAGGTATAATGACCATCCGGGCTTTCGTTGGAAGGACAATCAACAACCAACACAACAACAATGTATCAACCCATACCCTCAACAAAACTTTCAACCTCATAATCAGTTCCAACCACAACCAGTCCAATTCCAACATCCACATGTCCAATATCAACAACCTATCCAACAACCCATTCAACAACCTATCCAACAACCCATTCAACAACCTACCCAACAACCAAATTATCCTCCTGGGATAAACCCACAATCTCAAGCACCAACCCAAAATGTTCCACAAAGCCTACTAGAACAACTATGAAAACAAATGGACAAAATGAAATCATAATTCTCATCCATTGAACAAGAACTTCAAACCATAAAAACTGGAAAGGAACCCATGCCCACATAGGCCATTCCACAACAAACATCAAGGGGAGAGACAAGTTTCACTCAAACAACTCTCGAACAACTAAAGGCTGTGACGGTTTTAAGAAGTGGGAAATCAATTGAAAAACCTGAACAGATAAGTCAGAAACCATGTGAAGCTTCAAACTCTAATGAAAATTCAAATGAACTACAAGATCAAACTAAAGAAACTGATAATAATGTGAATGAAACAACACTTCAACAAACAACTCCACAATCTTCACCATTTCCTCAACGCATGAGGGGGAAACCAAGCCTGAATTGATTGAAACATTGAGGGAAATCTTCTCACAAGTCAAGTTGAACATTCCCCTTCTCGATGTCATCCAAACCATACCTTCCTACTCAAAATACCTTAAGGACTTGTGCACTTTTAAAAGAAAATTTTCACATAAAAACCAAGTCCTTTTGGATGCTAATATGAGTACCACCATTCAAGGGACCATTCCTCCTAAGATGAAAGACCCAGGATTCCCTTACATAAATGTTGAACTAGGAGAGAACAAAGTTGTCAGAGCCTTGTGTGATCTAGGTGCTAGTGTGAAACTCATTCCTTATGCCATGTACTGTCAATTAGGGCTCAAAGAACTCCAACCCACATCTGTCACTCTTCAACTTGCTGATCGTAGTGTTTGAGTTCCAAAGGGGATCTTAAAAGATGTTTTGGTGAAAGTTGAAAATTTCATTTACCCAGATAACTTCATTGTTCTGTACAATCACCCAATCTTAGTTCCTAGGGAGCAAACCCCAATCATACTTGGTCGTCCTTTCCTTGAAAGAATCAACTCTATAATCCGAGTCCGAAATGGGAACATTACCATCACCTTTGGGAACATGAGTCTAGACTTGAACATCTACAATGAAAACTCTCAAATTGGGGATGATGAAGAGATCCATGAGGTTAATTGGATTGGTAGTGTTGATAATGAACTCAATGAACATCAAGGAGTTACCGAAGGATGGTTATGTCAAGAAGAGATTGATTTTATTTATTCACATGAGGGAAATTTGCCTCCTTGGATTGAATATCTTTCAGACAGCTCTATTGATGAATTTCTAGAATCACCAATCGATGATACCATGGTTGAAATCAAAAACATTGAGTCCATAGCCATTCGTGACACTACTCTGGAAAATTTAGTGGATGAAAATTCTGTTCACAAGGAACCAATTTTGTCAAGAAATTTGAACAAAGAAACTAAGTTCAATACAAAGTCTCATCAATTCTTGGAAAGTCATGACCAATCTGATCTTGAATTAAAGTCTTACCTTCATCACTAAAGTATGCTTTCTTAGGGGACAATCAATCCTTTCATGTTGTCATTTCTTCCTCCCTTGAAGCCGATCATGAGAGGATGCTTCTAGATGTTCTTAGGAGACACAAGAAATCCATTGGATGGACCCTATCTGATATCCCTGGGATTAGCCCACTTATCGGGACTCATAGAATTATTCTTGAATCTGAGTCAAATCCATGTCGTCAACCTCAGAGGCGACTCAATCCTAATCTCATGGAAGTAGTGAGAAAAGAACTTTTGAAATTGTTAAAAGCTGATATCATCTATCCTATAGTTCAGAGTGAGTGGGTTATCCCAATCCATGTGGTTCCAAAGAAGGCTAGAATCATAGTAATGACCAACAAGGATGGAGAGATGCTTCCAACAAGGTTCAGTAGTGGATGGAGAGTTTGTATTGACTATAGGAAGCTCAACTCTTGTACCAAGAAAGACCATTTCCCCTTACCCTTTATTGATCAAGTCCTCGAGCGAGTGGCGGGTCATCAATTCTATTGCTTCCTAGATGGATTCTCAGGGTATAATCAAATCGAAGTCTCCTTAGAGGATCAAGAAAAAACAACATTCACTTGTCCATTTGGCACTTTTGCCTTCAAGCGCATGCCCTTTGGGTTATGTAATGCCCCTGGTACCTTCCAGCGGTGCATGATGGGAATATTCTCGGATATGGTGGGGGATTTTTTAGAGGTCTTCATGGATGACTTCTCGATCTTTGGGGATACTTTTGAGGGATTCCTTATAAATGTTGAAAAGGTTTTTTCAAGGTGCGAGGATAAGAATCTCATACTAAATTGGGAAAAATGCCATTTCATGGTAAGGGAAGGACTTGTTCTAGGTCATCTAGTATCTAGTAGAGGGATTGGAGTTGATAAATCTAAGGTTGACATCATTCGTCACCTTCCCTCTCCTAAAACTGTTAAGGAAGTGAGGTCCTTCTTAGGACATGCTGGTTTTTATAGAAGGTTCATTAGGAATTTCAGCTCTATTTCTCGACCACTTTGTGCTCTATTGGTAAAAGATGCTCCATTTTTATGGACAGAAAGCTGTGAGGAATCATTATCTACACTCAAGTCAACTCTTATATCTCCACCTATCATGAAATCTCCAAATTGTAAACTTCCTTTCGAGCTCATGTTTGATGCAAGTGATTTCGTTGTAGGAGCAGTTTTAGGACAACGGTGTGAGAAAACTCCACATGTCATTTCTTATGCAAGAAAATCTTTAAATGATGCACAAATAAACTACACCACCACTGAGAAAGAGTTGATTGCTGTTGTATTTGCCTTAGAGAAATTCAGGTCTTATCTCTTAGGATCACTCATCATTGTCTTCACGGATCATTCAGCCCTAAAATACCTTCCAAGGCTAGATTTATTAGGTGGGTCCTTCTTCTTCAAGAGTTCGATTTAACCATTAAGGATAAAAAGGGTGTTGAAAATATTGTAGTTGATCACCTCTCTAGGATGGAATTCAAAGACAACTCACACCACCTCTCTGTGTCTGATTCATTTCCCGATGAGCACCTCTATTCAGTGAGGGATTTCCCTTGGTATGCTGACATAGCAAACCATTTGGTGACGGGTGACATTCCAAAATTCATGGGGACCCAAGCTAAGAGGAAATTCTTTTCTGATGTAAAACACTATGTGTTTAATGATCCTTACCTCTTCAAGTTCTGTCCTAATCAAATCATCAGGAGATGTATTCCCGAGTCTGAGCAAGATTCCATTCTAAAAATTTTTCATGGAGAGGCATGTGGAGGCCACTTTTATACAAAGAAAACCACTGCAAAGGTCCTCCAAATTGGTTTCTACTGGCCGAACCTCACTAATGATTCCTTCCAATTCTACAAAAGTTGTCCTCAGTGTCAGAAATTAGGATCCATTACCAAAAGGAATCAAATGCCCCTCACTCCCATTCTGGTCGTTGAAATCTGTGATTGTTGGGAAATTGATTTCATGGGACCCTTTCCAAACTCTAAGGGATACCTCTAAATGCTCTTAGCTATTGATTATGTATCAAAATGGGTTGAAGACATTCCCACCAAGTCCAATGACCACCATGTTGTTATCCGATTTCTGAAAGAGCATATATTTTCTCGATTTGGAATTCCTAGGGCTATAATCAGTGATCGTGGAACCCATTTCTGCAACCGCCCATTTTCTTCACTCATGTCTAAGTATGGTATTACTCATAAAGTTTCCACTGCATACCATCCTCAAACCAATGGTCAAGCTGAGTTGGAAAATAGAGAAATTAAGCAAATTCTTGAAAAAACTGTCAATCCCTCTAGGAAAGAATGGTCCGAGAAACTCTTAGATGCCCTTTGGGCAAATCAAAATGCTTTCAAAACTATCCTAGGTATGTCACCGTATAGATTGGTTTATTGAAAAGTATGTCATTTACCTGTTGAAATTGAGCATAAGGCCTTTTGGGCAATAAAAAAATGAACTTTGACATTTCTTTGGCTGAAACAAAAAGGAAATTAGATCTTAATGAACTCGAGGAACTTAGGATGGAGGCTTATGAAAATTCAAGGATCAATAAATCAAAAGTTCAAGCCTAACAATCTAGGAATCACAAAGTCAAACACTTTGAATTGGGAAAATTTGTGCTCTTGTATAGTTCAAAACTTCATCTACACCCAGGAAAGATAAGGTCCAGATGGTCTGGTCCATACCTAGTGCATCATGTGTACCCTCATGGGGCAATAGAGATTCAGGATCCCACAAGTGGTCATGTCTTCAAAGTCAATGGTCATAGGTTAAAACCATTCATTGAATCATTCAATAAACAAGAAACCAAGGAGGAGTTGACTGAGCCAACATATGAACCAGAGAAAAAAAGATAGATTTAGGGTACAATTCGGGCTAACGACGTTAAACAAAAGCGCTGCATGGGAGGCAACCCGTGGTTTTCATGTTTCCAATCACTGTGAATCATATTTTGTTTCCTTCTCCTTAATTTTGTTATTTTTTTATATATAGACTGTTGACCTATTCTTATTTTATGAGTAAGGATGGGTATGAAAAGGGAGCACCGTATTCATCTGTGTCACGCGGTGTGATCCCTGAGTAATACCTTACCCAGAAATTTAAAGAAGACAATGTATCATCAGTTTATTTTATTTATGTTTTTGTAGGTTAAAAAAAATTGACTCTTGATCTGTTCTTCTTTTATGAGTATGGATGGGTATGAAAGGGTAGCATCGTATTCATCTGTGTCACGTGGTTTGATCCCTGAGTAATACCTTACCCAGAAATTTAAAAGAATACAATGTATCATTAGTTTGATTTAAAAAAAAACATGAAAATGATGGTACTTGGAATTAAATAAATCATTGTGTTGTTTGTTTTGTCTAATTTGTCCTTCTTTTTATGGTTCATGAACTATTTTGGGTGATACATGTTCAATCAAGGAGGTGCCTACATCCCCAAAGAGATCAAAGGAGTAATTTGGAGCATCATGAACCTCAACTTTAAAAACCAGGTGAATTTTTTCCATGTTTATCATTCTCAATTTCATCTTTGAACTCCTCTCCTACCCACTTCTAACTTTTCTTTTCTTTAAACATTGGGGACAGTGTCATTCTAAGTTGGGGGGAGATAAAAAATGATTTTTTTTTATTTTGTGAATAAAAACATGAATGAAAAAAAAATCCATTAACCATAAACATGATAAACACACATTGAAAACTCTAAATTTGGATATCAAATAAATTTTTCATGCCCTGATTCTGATTTTAATGCATGTTGAAGTTCATGAGCATAGTTTTTGGAAAGTGCGGTTGTCCGATGTGATTTTTCAATGTTTAAAATTTAATCCTCTTAATAAAAATGCCACAAGGCACATCTACTGGATCGTGGGTGTAAATTTGAGTTCTTGGGTCCCTTTCATTATGGCATAGGGTTCTGGGGTCACTTTTAGTTTAATTTGAGTATCCAAAAAAAAACAAAAAAAATGACCACATAGAGAAATGTTTTGTCCAAATGTGTGGCGTCCGGCACATGGGGATCGTGACTCCATAGTTGTCTTGCCCAGAGTTAGGCTTTATATCTCTATTGTAGAGCATGAAATTGACAATATGTGTGGCGTCCGGCACTTGGGGATCATGACTCCATAGTTTTCTTGCCCACAGTTAGTCTTTTCATATCTATTGTGGTTAAAAAAATAAAATCAACAAAAAAATCAAAAAAAAAGGATACTCATCTTAAGGTTTAATGTGATTCTCACCTAGCGCTTCCATTTTTTTCCCCTTGAACAATAAAATGGGCCCCATATCTTTTATGATTCACAACACTATATCATGCTTAATTGGAATTGGATGAAATGTGGTGATGAATTTGAACAAAGGAATGGGCTTTGGATTGGGATATGCTTATGGACCTAGCTTGTTTTTAATTATTTTGATGGGTTTTCATAATTTTTTTTGGTATTAGATATTTGTGTGAGCAATGTGTATTAAAATGTTTTTGGAAAAGGGGATTTGAATTTCATATTTGTAATTTATTTTGCTCGGGACTAGAAAAACTCAAGTTGGGGGGTGTGATTAGTCACTGAAAGTGGCTAATATTAATTTTTAATATCTTTATATTCATTTTTCCAAAATCCATAAACATTTTTATTAGTGCATTACATAAATAGAACTTCATTTCTCATCAAAAATGCAATTCCTGTCTAAAATGCAAATTTGGGACCAATAATTCATTTGTTTGTTGACAATATCATATTCATTTTATGAATTTGAAATTTTGGGATATGATTGATCACTTTGTTTGGAACATTTTATCTTTTAGGTTTGCTGGATGAATCCCAAAGGAAGATGGAGAATTTTGCGCCTGAAGATAGAAACTTGCTGGAAAAAGCATAATGGGCCTAAGGCCCATCAAACAAATGTGGGGCCCATAAACCAAGCCCAATGAAGCTAAAATTTATACATTAGAAAGATAAAAATATTAGGATGATTTTATTCAACTGTGGCCGGAGCTAATTCTGATGTTTTCATGACGATAAAGGGATCTGAAGTTGAGATTTAAATGGTGGACCCGACATTAATGTACAGAAATCCGTCCCACCATTTCAACCATAACTTCCAAACTGATGAGCCAAATTTCCTGAAATTTTTACAGCTCATATAGTACAGATGGAAGAATATATTTACCTTCTACGACCCCTCCGGATTCGGCCTTATTTATTTTCGAATTCACACGTCAATATGGTGGATGAATCTGGACAGTTTTCCAGGTCAAATTCAAAACATCAATTTCATTTTGATTACTCACCCTCCATTTGACTCTATTAATTTTTGGGGGTGAATTAATTATTGGGGGATATACCTAAGGCTCCTAATATGCCTATATAATGAGCTATTGGTGAAGGAAATAGGCGTGGATATTTTTTCATATCATCTTTTTTTTCTTGTTTCATTGTAAGGTTAAGCTTCCAAATTTCCTTTGTAATGTTTTCCATTTCCATGTAAGTTTCATTTTTGTATCTTTATGTTCTTAATAAACTTCATTAACTTCTATATTTTCCATTTATTTTATTAAAACTTTATTATAACAAAGCACAGTGATATCTCTGTGTTGTTGTGAATTAGTTCACACATAGGTGTGAATTTCATTCACACACACGGAGGAGTGCTCGTTATTTCCGCGGTTTTAATTTCTTCAATCCAATTCTTGTTAGCCATCTTTCGCCCACCATTGAGAGTATACCATCAATGGAGGGCTAAACCCATAATGGGATGATATTAGTAGGATTCAAAGGCTGGATTTAATGTTATTTTATGAACGAATTGTTGTTAATTGGATAATTAATTTAAGACATTCATTCTTCAATTATTTCTAGTATTCATATTTACTGTGTTTGAGCAAACTAAATTCAATTTCTAAATGACCATATACCTCGGTAAGATCATGAATTTGGTTCTCTAAGTGTATACGGGATTAGTAATTGTGTTTAGTAAGCACCAAACCAGAAAATGATGAATGTAATGTTGTTTTTGAAGAATGGATTCATCAAAAATTAATAAAACCAAAATTGTCTAATGAAGTAAAATTCATTCAATCCACCCCGAGCATAATCCTACGATCAACCCATTTACATTTAATTGAATTCACTTAGGTTTATTAGTGTTCTTTAAAAACCATCCAAAATCAAACCCAAAGTCGGCTACTTCATAGCCCATCCTTCACACAATCATAGCGTCTCAAGGTTACTTTTTGGGTCCCTGTGGATTCGAACCCTACATGTACTACATCGATCGCTTTTACCAGTAGGGTAAATTTGGGCGCAACCAAGTACCATATGTAATATATCTTAAAAATGGTGGAATACACCAAAATTGTATGCTCTCCTTTCTCCAGGTTTATAAACGATTAGGTCTTCACTACACATAATTTCTTAGGGTAAAATTGATTATAGAAGTTTTTCTTGAAATAAGTCCAGGTAAGGACCTCATGAAACATAGATTTCATGATGGAGTCCCACAATCTCTTAATCATTCCTTCAAGTATATATGTGTAATAACCTTAGATTACCCATGAGTATTTAAGAATTTGAATATCATATCCATCTACTCAATCCACTCTTCATATTTTTGGGGTCCCTTTTCACGATGGAAGATGGGTGGATGCTACTTAGTGAATTCATATCTATGATCCACCACACATCCCTGGTTCCCTACACCAACTTGACCTATAGTCAGAATTTTATGGATAAAAACTTTAACCAAATAATGTTCTATTAGAGGATTCACATGTAGATCCTTTCTCACATCCTTCTCTTTTTAATTTAGAAGTTCCATTCTCAAAGTAATTTTTTTCAAGAACAATATAGTGACCAATCATCTTTATAGAATATTCCAAAATTTTAAGACAAACTTAAATAATTCATTCATATTCTTTAAAACATCAAGAATATAAATAAATCATGAATTATATGAATAAAAACACTTTAAAAAGGAATAGGTCCATTTAAATAAACTCGCCATCCAATTCATTCAAATGAAATCAACTCCAAGTCAATAACTTGGTAAAAATATTCTGACCAACCATAGTAACTTGAGTTCAGACACATACGTGAGATGGATTGGAACCCTCCCCCACATACTACCTAAATTGTAATGGTCCTAACTCATATCTACCCAAGAAAAAAACCAAAATCATGCAGTTTTAACACACTTCATGATAATTATCCCCTTTGATATAATTCTATAATGAACCAACCCTAGTCAACTAGAAAACCCACCTGATCTAGCCCTTCACAGTGGTTTGGTGCAACAAGATAAAAAAAATTCTTGAATAAAATGAAAACAAGAAATACAATAAGAGTACAATATAAAATAAAGAGATACATCTACGATTCATACAAATAATTCAGAATAGGATAAATAAGAAATGTATGAACAGAAAAGAAAAAAAAAGTCTCCATGTGACCAACATTCACCACCAAACCATACCAAATTGAAGGCTGCAACTGTAACACCCCAAGATTTCATAGTGTGTTATTCAATAACTTGCACTACACGCAACACTGAGTTCAATTGCACCATGAATTACCAAAAAAAAGCCATTAAAAGAGGTCATGAATAGTATTAACTAAATTTTAAACTTTATATAATCCTTATAATTTTAGAATCCATATTATGAGTTTCTTAGTCATAATGCAAGACCAGATTCATTTTCAGTATTGCACTTTTATCAACTTTTGATAGTGAAACCTTTTTAAATACAATATTTTAAACTTTTTGACTAAATGGAGACATCAAAAAATTTAAAATGAAACATCCCAAGCTTCCACGGTACGCTTTATTTTGAATAAAACAGTAGCGTGTGTTGTACGCAACTTCGAGTTCTAACACACCGTAACCAATCAAACTAGCTGTTATGAATAGTAATACCTACTTTTTGAAGTTATATATATTTTATATTTTAAAATGGACTTCATTTTTGGATTCGGAATATCAAATTTAGCCTAAGGTGAAATTTTGGTACTTTTCGGATAACTTTCATATTTTGATGAATAGTGAAAATTACTAAATTTTAATTAAAAACAACTTTTTTAATCAAAATAATTAATAGTGATAAATTATGAATTTTAGTGGTTTTAAAATATATTTAGAATATATTTTTACTATTTAATATAATGTTGGTCATTGGACATAATTTTACAATTAAACCGAACATAAACAAGTGTCAATCTTTTGATAGTTATTATCTCTTAAAAACACGTTTTTTGTTTTGACAGCGGGAATTAATTTTAAATTAATTTCTGCCACTTCTGTGTTTTGAATTTAGGAAAATGGATTCCATATTTGGAATCAGGATGTTCAAATTTTGTAAATAGGAAACTTTTATTTTTAGACATTTTGAATAATTACTGCGGTAAATATTTTATTTACCATGGTTAAGGGTAAATCCGGTAAATAAGGGTTAAAAAAAATATTATAATAATACTAAATTACCCTAAAACGTGTCTTAAACCTATTGGTTGATACATGGTCGACCATGGGAATCTTTTTGTCAATTTTGGGACCCCATGGATCCACTTGTAAGTGATAATGACACTTTATTTTAATTAAGTTAAAATGAATACAAAAATGACACAAGCATATATCTTTTAGAAAAACAATTGTTACATAGGGTTATATATGTTGGATTTTAGATTATAAATATTCATTAGAAATATAAAAATATTTCCTACATAATTATATTTTATTTATAATTTTTAGACATTAAATAATTTATTTTATTTATGACACAATAATGATGCAGTAATTACTATAATAGTGAAAAATTAAAATAATTGATATTATAAATACCCAAATAAATATAATATGAAACTTTTAATGAATTAAACTAATTTTCTAGGATAATATGATATATTAGTATTGATTTAATTGACTTTTTTCGAAGTAATCAATCTGTTATGAGTTTCACAAAAATCAACTCTTGAATAGTGTCAAAATTGACATAAAAGAGTTCTTAAAACAAATATTATATTATTAATTGATATTAAATTCCGAAAAATCTAAGGTTCGGCCAAGAGACTTATATCATGATAGGTTCATCATTAATTTACCACTTGGGGGTCTCTTGGATGTATATAGTAAGTTTATTAACCATATTATATAAAAATACAAAGAGACATTGTAAAAGTGAAACTAATTAACTTAGAGTTAATACTTAAAGATAAGGTTAATATAAGTACTCAAACCTGTCTAAATTCTATTGGTTGAGTGGTTTTCGACCTATCCCCACCTTAACCTTTGAATAATATGCTTTGGAGCCATTATAAACCGAATATGAATTTATTATAAATTAATATTTCTAGCTTTTCCAAAGGTTCCCCTCACCCCTCTTATAAAAGGGCACTCCTCCTTCTCATTTCTTCACACCTTCAAAGCCTTTTGGTTCGGCCAAACTCTGCCCAAATACTCTCCCAAAATCCCTCACTACAACCTAGAGGCCTTATTTTGATCAGAAAGCCAACCTAAGGAGCCCTTTTGATCAAATCAAAAGGAAGAACCCGAAGAAGAGGTAATGATTTCACCACCCTTCTCCAAGTTCATTTCTTCTTCCACTTCTTCTTCCTTTGTTCTTACCATTCTAAAATAATAACTCCAGTATCTCACATATACTGTGATGTTATTATAAATATGGTACAACCATATTCAGTATTCTATCCACCCTTTGAATAACATGTCACCATACGTGCGTACATACGGACTACCGTCTCCACGTCGTGGTGTAATTGTTATTCAATATAATATTATTTGGATGGGTATAATAATGATGTGTAACTCATGTAAATAATAAATATAACATGTTAATGATTCTGTATATATGATATACCATCCATTTATATATTATTTTAATATCAAAAGAATGATATTGTCGCTCGTGCGTACGTACGGACTACCGTCTCCACGAACGTGATGAGATTCATTCTCCATCGTATCCATTCAAGTATAATTATCATTTGATGATTTAAAATTGATGTTTAAGGACTAGATATAATTCTGGATATGAATAAGATACAACAACCATGGCTTATGTAACAAAACATATAAAAGAAAATGAGTAAGTTAACTCCCGAAACGACGATAATTCTAAGATATTATTAACAAATCAATGTTAAAAGATCATATATGATATCATATTATTATATATGATTCTTGTATAATTTAATAACAACTATTTCACCATTATACAGGAGGTTAAACTACCCCAACCAAGGAAAAGTACAAGTTAAGGGTTTACTTTACAACCTCTTCAGTATCCAAGGTTGTTTATACGTAATAATCTACTGGGATCTCTTTATCATCCACATCCATGTTTCTTAAAAATGCATTTCAAAACATTTTTACTATTTACTAGAATATGAGTTAAAGTCATTTATACCCTTTTTGACTTTTATAAGTGGTTTATAAAGGAATCTTTCGGTCGTTTTCAAAACAAGGTCCTTTTTAACCTTCTCGACAGAATTAAGGTAAGAATGTTTTTTTTAACTTATACGGCGGGTGCGGCTATTTTCCGCCGTTATAAAATCTTCAAATCTTTCCTTACAAGCTTATAAGAATATTTTCAAAGAAAATGTTTTATTTTATATGGATCTTAAATGATTTCAAAATAAAAGGAGATATTTCTTTAAAAAGAATTTTGATTTCATCTATGTCAACATCCTTTGATGGATTTTAAGATTATTTGAAGTTGATTTATTATGATACAAAACTTCTATATTGTTTTGAAGGTTTTGTAATATGTTTGACTGTGGATGTGCTATTTTTATACCATTCATAGTTTATGGTGAAAGTATTGACATTTCATATGCTAGTTTTAATATGAATGTTTATGTTATGTTTAAAACTTTTCATATGGGAATGCATTGGACTTAATATGTGACGGGTGGAGCCCGCTATAGCTCCTCGATGCATCGGTAGGTCTCATGAGACAAACTAGTGTCTTGGCACAAGGCCTTGACAAAATCTTATTTGTAGTCTTGGAACGAGGCCTTGGCTATGTGGTTATGATAGTCTGGCATTATGCATTCCAACATTATGAAAGTGGTTATTGATTTTTGCATGTGATTATTCGATTAGTAGAATATCCATGTGAATAAGTAAATGGCATTATTTCATTTTATTTATGTCATACCATGTTGAAAGTTCATATTTAAAAGGCTTTTGTTTTAGTTATACATTGCCTTAAATGTTTATTCTTATTTATGAAAGTTTCCGCTATATTGTTATCCTTACTGGGCATTTGAGCTCACCCCTTTTCTATTTTTTATTTTTTCCAGGATGTAAAGAAGTAAGTTATGAATGACCTTCAGGGATTTTTATGAGGGGTTAATAGTGTGGATTGTGGAAACATTATGTTGTTGTAGTAGTTTTTCATTTTATGATGTAATGTAAAACTTATGAATATATCTAGTGTTTCCAAGGATACTAAACCAATCGGTCTTTTGAGATTTGATCTTTCTTGTGATTATGCCAATGTTATGTAATAATGCACCGACTCTGGGTAACTGGGGTCGGGGCGTTACAGTTGGTATCAGAGGAGGTTTAGTACAAACCTTGGAAACTAGATTTAGATAAACTCTGATTAGAGCACGTAGACCTAAGATGAACTTTGAGGATTAGTATAGAAGAACTTCCTAGAATTTTGGTATTGTAGAGATTTTGTGAGTTTTCCGAGAAATACATCTCTGTCTGGATACGAGAAGGTAGAGGCAGCTCTGGCACAGATGTACCTAGGGGTAAAACCCGAAAACACCGCTTTGAGCTAGACTCGAACGGGAACTGGTGCACGACAACGGGCCTTGCTGCACTCTTGGTTACGACACTCCCGGGGGATATGCTTAGGATAACTCTCATTTTCTTTACATATCATTTTGAAGGGATTATAAGTATATACATCCTCAAAGAAAACATTCTTATGATTATGGATTATATCCATAAATAGTTCAATTTATGTTAAGTGTTTTATAAGTATGGGATTATGTGTTTTGATTCATAAACTGGTCTAGTTTATGCCATGGTATAGAAATGGCGCCCAGTAGATGGAATGAGAACTCCAGAAATACACATGATTCAAAGAGAAGGAAGGATCATATCTTTCATGGTCTTAAGCTAGAATTTATAAGAGAAATAGTCTCCCATGTATTATCATCATATGAAGAAATAATATCATGTGTTGATAAGATATGTAAAGAGTTTACTGAGTCCTATGGCTTTGAAGGGAAGCAAGAGAAGAAAAGGATGGAAGAGAGAAAGATGGATAAAGGGAAGAGGGAAAAGAAGAATTTTCCCATATGTGGTAACTGTGGAAAGAAACACCCTGGAACTTGCCTGAAAGGAATGGGATTTTGTTATAAGTGTGGAGGAAAAGGGCACAAAGTACGTGACTGCAAGGGTAAGAAAATGGTTTTAAATGTACAATGCTTCATTTGCAAGGAGTTTGGACACAACGCGAACCTATGTCCCAGTCATCAAACTATGCCGCAAATGATGTTATTGGATAATAACCAAGTTATGATACTACCACAGATGAAGAGGAATGATTAGAGTTCTTATGTTGATTATGTCAATTGAGTGTTGTATCAACAATTTACTTGTTATAATAATTATGGAGTATATAAGGATTGTACTGCAGTACTATTTCATTAAGGACTTGAGATTATGTGGAACAAAGAAAAGTGACTCAATAGCAGGATAAATTTTTGGAAAATATATGGTTGAGAGAATGATAAATCATAATATAGTTCTGATACTGAGGTAGTGATTTTGGAATAATATGTGATTGTTTTGGATAAATTATATTGGATATTCTTGACTACCTTGGAACTGATTAATGATTTGTATATTCCATCATTGTTGGGGTTTAAAACATTTTTGGATTAATGAAGTATATCCAGCATTCTATATGGAATAAGGGAGCATGAATGTAATCAATAAGGAATATGGTAATACATGATGAAGGTATTCATATGCTATTACGGGGTAAAAAGGATCTATATTATGTTTACCTTCCTTATAAATGTTGGACTGTGAGTTTGGACAGAAGTATTTTGGATAGTTCTAGTTTGGATTATTTTGGATTGCCATAAAAGGACAACCCGGAGGTCGGGCGGCAACCCGTCGCGTCCGGAAAGGCTGCGAGACTTGAACCCGCAACCGAAGGGCGACAAGGGTGTATCACCTACCACTGGCCCATGAGATGTCCTGGATTAAATAATGTAGTTTTTTTTAAAAATATTTGGTAGATGAATTATAAACTCATTTATTTTGGAACCCTGTACGAATAGTATAAATAGAAAAAAAAATTACGTTCTATTATCTTTTAGAGTGAAAGATGAGTTTGTGGTAGAAATTTATTAATGGATAAAACTCTAATTATAATGTAAGTATATCTCCTTATGATCTTAGCCAATCTCATAAATAAATTCCTCAACATTAATAAAAGGAACTTAGAACAAAAATGTTGTCCTAGATGGTACCTTAAATCATCACTAATTTATGGCTTTGGGATTGTTGACCTTTTCATAGCCATGTTCTCTACCACTCTCCATCAGATAATTGATGGTTAGATTTCTCCTCCATATCCATATTTTCCTACATGGAACCCTAGTATGTGTTATTTTCGGTAATCTTCATACTTTCCACTCTTTATTTTAAATAGGGGCCTCATTAATTCATTTTTCGATGTGGGATTTCAACTAAGATATTTTGAAACATCAAAAATGTGTTATCACAATACCCTATGTTTTGTTGAATCGATGGTATTTCAAATCATCATAGATTGATGAGTTTAAGGACCTCAATTTTATACTTGTTTGTGATTGATGACCTCAATCACTACCTATAAATATTTACGTTTTTCCTCCAATTATATGTCTCTAAATGCCACCAATGTTATCCTAATCGAGATCATAATTTGGTGGTGACCCTTTCATTTATCTTTTCCTCATATTAAGACTAAATTTTAGTAACCCAATTTCTGATGTGGGTTTTCCCACAAATATATTTTCTACTTTCAACCTTTTATTTTTGAAGAACAATTTCAAATTGCGAGGACGCAATTTATTGAAGGAGGGGAGAATGTAACACCCCAAGATTTCATAGTGTGTTATTCAATAACTTGCACTACACGCAACACTGAGTTCAATTGCACCATGACTTACCAAAAAAAAGCCATTAAAAGAGGTCATGAATAGTATTAACTAAATTTTAAACTTTATATAATCTTTATAATTTTAGAATCCATATTATGAGTTTCTTAGTCATAATGCAAGAACAGATTCATTTTCAGTATTGCACTTTTATCAACTTTTGATAGTGAAACCTTTTTAAATACAATATTTTAAACATTTTGACTAAATGGAGACATCAAAAAATTTAAAATGAAACATCCCAAGCTTCCACGGTACGCTTTCCTTTGAATAAAACAGTAGCGTGTGTTGTACGCAACTTCGAGTTCTAACACACCGTAACCAATCAAACTAGCTGTTATGAATAGTAATACCTTCTTTTTGAAGTTATATATATTTTATATTTTAAAATAGACTTCATTTTTGGATTCGGAATATCAAATTTAGCCTAAGGTGAAATTTTGGTACTTTTCGGATAACTTTCATATTTTGATGAATAGTGAAAATTACTAAATTTTAATTAAAAACAACTTTTTTAATCAAAATAATTAATAGTGATAAATTATTAATTTGAGTGGTTTTAAAATATATTTAGAATATATTTTTACTATTTAATGTAATGTTGGTCATTGGACATAATTTTACAATTAAACCGAACATAAACAAGTGTCAATCTTTTGATAGTTATTATCTCTTAAAAACACGCTTTTTGTTTTGACAGCGGGAATTAATTTTAAATTAATTTCTGCCACTTCTGTGTTTTGAATTTAGGAAAATGGATTCCATATTTGGAATCAGGATGTTCAAATTGTGTAAATAGGTAACTTTTATTTTTAGACATTTTGAATAATTACTGCGGTAATATTTTATTTACCATGGTTAAGGGTAAATCCGGTAAATAAGGGTTAAAAAATAATATTATAATAATACTAAATTACCCTAAAACGTGTCTTAAACCTATTGGTTGATACATGGTCGACCATGGGCATCTTTGTGTCAATTTTGGGACCCCATGGATCCACTTGTAAGTGATAATGACACTTTATTTTAATTAAGTTAAAATGAATACAAAAATGACACAAGCATATATCTTTTAGAAAAACAATTGTTACATAGGTTTATATATGTTGGATTTTAGATTATAAATATTCATTAGAAAGATAAAACGATTTCCTACATAATTATATTTTATTTATAATTTTTAGACATTAAATAATTTATTTTATTTATGACACAATAATGATGCAGTAATTACTATAATAGTGAAAAATTAAAATAATTGATATTATAAATACCCAAATAAATATAATATGAAACTTTTAATGAATTAAACTAATTTTATAGGATAATATGATATATTAGTATTGATTTAATTGACTTTGTTTGAAGTAATCTATTTGTTATGAGTTTCACAAAAATCAACTATTGAATAGTGTCAAAATTGACATAAAAGAGTTCTTAAAACAAATATTATATTATTAATTGATATTAAATTCCTAAAAATCTAAGGTTCGGCCAAGTGACTTATATCATGATAGGTTCATCATTAATATACCACTTGGGGGTCTCTTGGATGTATATAGTAAGTTTATTAACCATATTATATAAAAATACAAAGAGACATTGTAAAAGTGAAACTAATTAACTTAGAGTTAATACTTAAAGATAAGGTTAATATAAGTACCCAAACCTGTCTAAATTCTATTGGTTGAGTGGTTTTCGACCTATCCCCACCTTAACCTTTGAATAATATGCTTTGGATCCATTAGAAACCGAATATGAATTTATTATAAATTAATATTTCTAGCTTTTCCAAAGGTGCCCCTCACCCCTCTTATAAAAGGGCACTCCTCCTTCTCATTTCTTCACACCTTCAAAGCCTTTTGGTTCGGCCAAACTCTGCCCAAATACTCTCCCAACATCCCTCACTACAACCTAGAGGCCTTAGTTTGATCAGAAAGCCAACCTAAGGATCCCTTTTGATCAAATCAAAAGGAAGAACCCGAAGAAGAGGTAATGATTTCACCACCCTTCTCCAAGTTCATTTCTTCTTCCACTTCTTCTTCCTTTGTTCTTACCATTCTGAAATAATAACTCCAGTATCTCACATATACTGTGATGTTATTATAAATATGGTACAACCATATTCATTATTCTATCCACCCTTTGAATAACATGTCACCATACGTGCGTACGTACGGACTACCGTCTCCACGTCGTGGTGTAATTGTTATTCAATATAATATTATTTGGATGGGTATAATAATGATGTGTAACTCATGTAAATAATAAATATAACATATTAATGATTATGTATATATGATATACCATCCATTTATATATTATTTTAATATCAAAAGAATGATATTGTCGCTCGTGCGTACGTACGGACTACCGTCTCCACGAACGCGATGAGATTCATTCTCCATCGTATCCATTCAAGTATAATTATCATTTGATGATTTAAAAATGATGTTTAAGGACTAGATATCATTCTGGATATGAATAAGATACAACAACCATGGCTTATGTAACAAAACATATAAAAGAAAATGAGTAAGTTAACTCCCGAAACGACGATAATTCTAAGATATTATTAACAAATCAATGTTAAAAGATCATATATGATATCATATTATTATATATGATTATTGTATAATTTAATAACAACTATTTCACCATTATACAGGAGGTTAACCTACCCCAACCAAGGAAAAGTACAAGGTAAGGGTTTACTTTACAACCTCTTCATTATCCAAGGTTGTTTATACGTAATAATCTACTGGGATCTCTTTATCATCCACATCCATGTTTCTTAAAAATGCATTTCAAAACATTTTTACTATTTACTAGAATATGAGTTAAAGTCATTTATACCCTTTTTGACTTTTATAAGTGGTTTATAAAGGAATCTTTCGGTCATTTTCAAAACAAGGTCCTTTTTAACCTTTTCGACAGAATTAAGGTAAGAATGTTTTTTTTAACTTATACGGCGGGTGCGGCTATTTTCCGCCGTTATAAAATCTTCAAAGCTTTCCTTACAAGCTTATAAGAATATTTTCAAAGAAAATGTTTTATTTTATATGGATCTTAAATGATTTCAAAATAAAAGGAGATATTTCTTTAAAAAGAATTTTGATTTCATCTATGTCAACATCCTTTGATGGATTTTAAGATTATTTGAAGTTGATTTATTATGATACAAAACTTCTATATTGTTTTGAAGGTTTTGTGATATGTTTGACTGTGGATGTGCTATTTTTATACCATTCATAGTTTATGGTGAAAGTATTGATATTTCATATGCTAGTTTTAATATGAATGTTTATGTTATGTTTAAACCTTTTCATATGGGAATGCATTGGACTTAATATGTGACGGGTGGAGCCCGCTATAGCTCCTCGATGCATCGGTAGGTCTCATGAGACAAACTAGTGTCTTGGCACAAGGCCTTGACAAAATCTTATTTGTAGTCTTGGCACGAGGCCTTGGCTATGTGGTTATGATAGTCTGGCATTATGCATTCCAACATTATGAAAGTGGTTATTGATTTTTGCATGTGATTATTCGATTAGTAGAATATCCATGTGAATAAGTAAATGGCATTATTTCATTTTATTTATGCCATATCATGTTGAAAGTTCATATTTAAAAGGCTTTTGTTTTAGTTATACATTGGCTTAAATGTTTATTCTTATTTATGAAAGTTTCCGCTATATTGTTATCCTTACTGGGCATTTGAGCTCACCCCTTTTCTATGTTTTATTTTTCCCAGGATGTGAAGAAGTAAGTTATGAATGACCTGCAGGGATTTTTATGAGGGGTTAATAGTGTGGATTGTGGAAACATTATGTTGTTGTAGTAGTTTTTCATTTTATGATGTAATGTAAAACTTATGAATATATCTAGTGTTTCCAAAGCTACTAAACCAATCGGTCTTTCGAGATTTGATCTTTCTTATGATCATGCCAATGTTATGTAATAATGCACCGACTCTGGGTAACTGGGGTCGGGGCGTTACAGCAACAACAAAAGAAGCCAGTATTTTTCAAGATTCCCTTCCATTTTTTCTAGATTATTTATTATAACATCTAAACCCTCTCATAGAAAATGTTGGGTGTGGGAAAAATTCCTATTAGGATACCGCCACATATTCTATACAAGTTCAAATATAAATAATTCATCAATTCTATATTTTAAAATAAAAATAATTTTAAAAATAATTTTCATAAATCCAAATCAATTTATAAATCTGTTTTCCCATTGTTTTTTCATAAAATTATTTCATATTCAAAAATCCAGGAATATGATAAGTATAAGTGATAAAAAAGGAAATAATATCCACAAACCATAATGTTAGAAATTAAAAAGATATCTATTAAATAATTCATCATGTGAACCCATGTCATATAACCACAAGTGAAAAACTTGTGAGAAATAATCCATGTCATAATCCTTCATGAGATAAAACCCATAAAAAAAGAACTCTATATTGGTCCCTAGACTATAGGAATACATACTAGACATAAAATATCTGAAACTATGAGCATGTTAGTACCATCCAATATTAAGTCCTTCCATGGTTCATTGATATCAAAAAAGTAACTCCTAGTGGTGCCACACACACTGGGTCACTTATGTCGCTTTCCCGATACACCCAATGTTACCATTGTGAAAAGTTCATCAAAATACATTTTAAAACCATTATAAAAATTTATAAAACATTGTTAAATCCAAGATAATCCACATTGATGTTTGAAAGCCCATTTTGAAACCAAAACCACCATTCAAGAATTTAATCAAACACTTGGTTTGAAAAATCCCATTTTTAAAGAAAAACCCTTTAAAAACATGTATCTTTACAAGAAATAATTCAAAAACACAAATAACTTAAATTTAATGAATAAACTAAAAGATTTTATAATAATGATAATAAATTAATTGAATTAACCTATTATATAGAATCACCTACATCATAAACTAAGGTAGAACTAATCGCCTTCAACAATGGAGATTGGGGAAGGTTATATTGGGTCCTCAAGATACTAGATCCATAAGAAACATTTAAATATTTTCTTAAACCCCATTATATCAATCATAAAAACCCCCTTAATTTCCCACAAGATGAGAGTATAAGATATCCAATGAGGATATAAGAAGAAAAGGAAAAAGTGGATCAAAATCACTCCATACCTTGAGTTGATCCATCAAGAATATAGGAATTCATCCTTGAATTATAAAGGATAATCCCATCAAGAACTAGGTAAGGATTAATATGATTAAAAATTATATTAGTATTGGATTATACTTAAAATTTTCCAAGGTAAAAAGGGTAAATTAATACTTTTAAAGTGTTTAGAGGGGGTCGCACAATTTCCTAGAGGAATCTAAACGATTAAACAAACTACATGTTTAACCATTCACCCATAATATCAATTATATATGGGGGTTATATGGTTTTAACTAGTGGTATCATGGTTTCAGTAATCGTTATTAAACTATGAAAAAATCCTCATTTCAAACATAGATCCATACTGCACAGTTTTCGCAGGGTTAGACTAACTGTGACCCAACCATGAACATGGTTTTTATCCTCAAAAAAATAGCAATTTTTTACCCTCTTTCCCCCAAAAACTCTATAATGACTTTAAAAAAATATCTTAAATTAAATTGTACCTTATATCCATTGGGTTCTACATGGTATCATTTGACGAATTATTTTCGAAAGGGTGTTTTTCATCTAGGTGAACATACATATAAGTTTCTCTTGTTAACTGAAGATAAATTGTTTTTCAACCATCCATATAATTTATATTGATGTGTTATGGTCACTTATTTTGTAGGTACTAATAAAACTAATTTATTTCTCAGGTTAATTATTCTTTGGTGAATTTATGTAAATATTTCTATGTGGAACACTTATGAATGTACATAATATGATGTGACGGGTGAGTTCAGAATTATATAGCCCTCCAATGCATTGGGTAAATATTTATATTTCATGATATGTTATGTATGTGATTATGGAGTCAACATAATAAACTATGGGAATATTTAAACTATTTTATGATGGTCTTAGGAGTGAACCTTAATTTATGCTAATGATCTTGCAATATATTTCGGTAACAATCCTATGATTCCAAGATCCTTTTATATTAATTTCTTTATATTAAAGCCTCATGTTTTTATTCTTAACTTATTATACACATTTTATAAGGTATGAATTATATATATTTTTTCCATGTTTCATATTTACACTCTCATACCCATATTTTCATCTTATGATCACCTATGATATTTGATTTTTATTTCTTCTTCTTACCCATACTGATTGTTTAAGTTCACCCCTTTTTACTTTTATATTTCCCCATGTAATGAAGGAAATTAATATATGTGGTATGTTTATAATATTATATTTTGTATAAAATTTCAAGGGTATCTATTAATACTGGTTATGATATAACTAGTTCTTAGCATAATAAAGAAAATGTCCATTGTATAAGAAATACATGGGGATTTTTAGTTAAAGGTCCTTATTTTTCCTAATTATTCCAAATACTCTAGTCCATTTTATCATCAAGTTGTATTAATAAATATATACTATGTGTAAAATAATTTAATATCATGTTCATGAGTTTAGGTTCACTACAATGGGTATCATAGGTATGGTCTAGTTATTTTTAGCGATTAGAATGAGAAGACATTAGAGAAAAGACTAGGAATATATATAGGTATAGGATAATATCATGATTTTTTCGTAAATTAGATATTGTGTACTTGTCATGTAAATAACATCCATGTATAGATACTACAAGTTGATTTAGTCTATAACACATATTTTCCAAGGGGTAATAACCCTAAAAAGTGTGTGTTGGTTATTAACTCAATCATCACCTATTGCACAATAGAAAGGAATAATTGTACTGTAACATACCAAGTAAATAAAGAACATGAAATTTTTCATATTTATTAATATTTGTCAATTAAATATTAATTCTACTTTAAAGGGGACTCTATGTTCGACGGCATACCCAATACACAACAATGGGTTTCTTTGAAATATTACGTTGCACACTAATAATATAATATTATTATTTTAAATGGTAGTTAGCGCCTAGCCATTATATTGGCGGGAATGAATAGAACTAACTAAAATATAATTATACATTTTTGTTTTATATTTTTACATTTATACAATGAAATTTATAGGCTTAAAATAAGTAAAGAATTCGATTTCAAGCATAAATACTCTAATATTCACTAAAAGGTTGATTTACCGCTTTTTAATAGAGAACCCTTTTTAAATAATGTTTTTGACACCTTTATATGTTCTATTTGAGAAAATAAAATTATTATTTAGAATAGGGACACCAAAATTTACTTTGAATGAAATTTTGGTATATTTCTGATAATGTTCATTTTTTTAAGGAATAAAGAAAAATATTGTATTTTAATTCAAAAGTTCTATTAATCTAATTTATTTATATGGTTATATTATATTTTTAATTGGTTTAAAGTGTAATTAGAATATATTTTTACATTTTAATCTAATTTTGGTCATTAGATGTAATTTAATTTTGAAATTTTATATAAACAAGTGTCAATATTTTGATAGTTATTATTTCTTAAAAACGCGCTATTTGTTTTAATAGTGGAAATTAATTTAAAATTAATTTTAAATAAATTTCTGCCTCTTCTGTGTTCTGAATTTATAAAAATGGATTCCATATTTGGAATCAATAGTTCTAAATTTTGTAAATAGGGAACTTTCATTTTTATACATTTTAAATATTTACTTCAATTAATCTTTTATTTACCATGATTAAAATTTAAAAATAATAAATAAGGGTAACATATATATTATAATATTATTAAATTACCCTAACATGTGTCCTAATACTATTCTCTGATACATATCTGACCATGGGAATCTTTGGGTTGAATTTGGGACCCCATGGAGCCACATGGGAGTAATAATGACATTTTATATTAATTAATTTAAAGTAAAGACAAAAATGACATAAACAAATATCTTTTAGTAAATAAATTTTTACACGGGGTTATATAAGTTATCCTTTTGACTATAAATATTATTTGGAAAGATAAGAATATTTCCTACATCATGGGATTTTCTATATAATTTTTGGACCTAAAATAAATTAAATTATTTTTGACACAATAATGATGCAATAATTACCTCATTAAAAAATTATTTAAATAAATAAGATTATAAGTATTAAAACAATATCCAAAACCTATCCAATTCTTATTGGATTATTTTATTTCGGCCATGATTAATCTTAATTTTTATATTAACGAATATTTGACCTTTTGAAACCGAATATGAGGTTATAATAAAATAATTGTTTCAATCTTTTCAAAAGAGCCCCTCCTCTCCCTTATAAAAATCTCTCACCTCTAACTCATTTCTCACACCTCTAAAGCCTTTTTCTCATAAAAAAATCTAATCTAATAAGCTACCAAGATACCTATATTCATCCTAGAATCCTTACCTTAGACAGAAAACACTTCAAGAGACTCATTTGGTTCAAAACATAGGGTGTTACTCAATTTAAAGGTAACGTATCATCTTAAGTTCTTTTGTTTTATTTTACTTCTCCAACCCCATAAACTCTTTTTATTAGTTTATTTTGTAACAAAACCAGTATCATAAATATACTAGGATGTTGTTTTGATAATTATTTGAACTAAAATTACACACACCTCCATCTAATGGGTAAATAACATAATGTTTCTGTGGATGGAAAACTAACGCCTCACGAAACGATGATTGTTCAATTAACTCCTACCGCCTCTCATGGTGGTCATTATAATGAAACTACATTTATATATGATATATATTATGTTTATGTTTTCTTTATGATTATGCATTTTTCATTTATATCATACCTTTATGGTTTTCATAATGGGTAAACGCGGTAATTTCATTTTAGGAAGTACGGACTACCGCCCCCTCAAGGTGATATGAATCGTTAATGCCTTATGTGGGATGTATAAAGGATGGAGTTAATGATATTGTATATGATATCATACTATAATTATAATATACCTATGTGTCATTATTTTTTAATCCCATTAAAGTACAAAATAAAAATGAAAGTAGCATCCATGCGTACGTACGGCTTACCATCTCCATGAATGGTGCATTTCATTTCTTATCTCAAAATGTCATGTTCTGTTATAAATAAATATATATAATGGATATATATTATGTATATGATATTTAAATAATTACTATAATTCTGGAGATAATGGATTACTGACCACATGGACAAATTGTAATTATAACAAATTCATTTTTAACTCATATTCTGAACATTGACAAAACGTCCGATATGAACTCAAATAATTAACTAACTATTATTGCAAGGTAATAAGTGATATAAAAGTAATAATAAACAATAAAAAGTTTATTAATCAAGTATAAATTAACTTAAACTTATTATTCAGGAATAATAAGGAACATAGGAGTCAAGTTGGACACGAGGTATGGAATTTATTATCTCTCTTTTAATTCCGTGAGATTTCCATTGTTCACCACTTATTTATTTCTTGTGGTGTATTTTTTACTGAAATTTGATATATATTATCATGATTATTTTAATATTCCTGGTATTATGTTATTAATTTGGTGGTTATTAACTTTTCCTCATACAACTCGATTGGTTACAACATGGTAAGAGTTTTTCATCTCACTTTTTATTCTCGTAAGATTCATGTTATAGTAGCCACTATTTCCTTTTATGTGGTGGATTTACTACCCATGATTGTATTATTTGTGTAATATAATTTAATTTATGGGTATTTACATATTCATTGTGTGATCTTCATTTCAAGGGGTGTATGTTTCGTAAGTTACCAAATCGGTAAGGGAACCTTTCACCCTCCTCTTTTTAAAAGACTTATTTTTGTTATGTATATTAATTTACATCTTATTATATTGGGATATGTTCTTATATATCCTTATTGATGTAAATTTTATGTTCAAATTGATGAGATATCCTTTTCTCTCTCATCAACTTATTTCTTGAATTTTAAATTGATGTCGTTAGGTTGTCAAATTTCTGTAAGAAAACTTCTTAACCCAATTTCAATTTTTGGGTTAAACATCTACTTATTGATTATGTTGTGCTATGAATATGTGTGAATAACATATTATTGTTTTACACATAATATCTAATTATATTGGGTGTATTTATATTTTTCACACATAATTCTGTAATTGATTTATCCTTAATCTAAGGATACCGTCTTTATAAGGGATTTCGTCTCAATTTACATTTCCATTGAGACTCCATTGTTGATATGCACCAATTAACTCTTATATGTTGTATATACTATCCTTTGGAATATTATATCATGAATACCTTTATTCTCATGATATCATTAAGTTCTGATTAAATGTTATTCCTCAATTATTTGTATTCTAGGGTCTCTCATTTTGTTAAAAACTCTTTAACTAAAATATCATTTTAAATGTTTTAAAGGTTTATTCTTCTAAATATTTCACATTAATGTCCATGTTTTAAAAATGGTTTTAAGGATTTATTCATATGGACATGAATTTTTTGAAATTGAAATTTCTTTTAAAAGTTTCAAAGTGTTATGGGACACTTTGATTCAAAAAAATCTCTTATTTAATATTTTAAATGGTTTTGAAAATGGTTTGATAAAAGCTTTGATTTTTTCAATATTTTGAAATGATATATTTTGATTACAATGTAGAAATGTTAAATTTACATTATGTTTGATTTATGGGTTATGAATATGTTATGGCTATTGGTAATTGTTTACGTATACCGGTGGTTCGGTGATAAACCTTGGGCGAGTGAGCCTGAGATAGCTCTCCAATGCATTGGGTAACGTGATGGAGGTAAAAATTAATGTTTCTTCTAAGATATTTAGGGAATATACTGTGATTGGTATTCTAAATTTGACTCCCTCTATAGCTATGATAGCTATAATGTAAGTATGTTATTTATGTCATAAGTTACCTTTATGATTTATGATGACTATGTGTTGTTCATAAATATTATGATTTCATGAGGTATGTTATGATTGAAAAGTATGGTTGCATTATTTTGAATTTATTGATGGGATAATGTTTTCATTCCTTATTTCATATCCCTTACTGAGATTTTTATGCTCATCCCAAGTTTTTGAAATTTTTTCCACAGGACTTAAAGATGAATAACGGTCAAGGATGGGATCAATGAAAAGTCATGTTGTCTAAAACATATAACTAGACATGACTCTTTTTTTCAAGAGTTTTTATTTTATGAAAAAAATGGATACTGATTATAATTGTCTACATGTAATATTCAGGTTGTTATGTAAATGTTATGTCCTAATTATCTAAATATCTAAACCATAAAATATCCTCAATGTGAATTATCCATTTAATTCAAGATTATGTAATGTTTAAGGCCAGGTCCTTATATGTACACCTAGTTTCAAACTCTTGGGGGATATGATTTGTTAAATTATATTCACTTTAAAATATATTACAAAGGATTTATTATTCAATTTAATTAAGATAAGAAGTATGAGATAGACTAACCTAAATAAACCTAGATTGAAACAAATGTAATTTAGGTTGAACTAAAAGTGAATTTGATGGTTTTAAAGATTAAGAAATCTCAATGTCGTGATTTCATGAGATTGTTTATGATAATTATTTTATGATTTTAATTAATAATCACTCACATTAACCGATTTTGGTAGGGTTTTTATCGGTTTAAGGTGTTCCAAGAGGTTCACCCAACATCTTCTTCTATCTGAGCTATGGGGGTTCTCACCTAATGATGATTTTTTATGGTGTGGTGGAATCATTATTTTATTTCTATGGTGTGAAAGGACTCATGGTGTTTGAGTTAAGTTGTTATAGATGTTATTGATTTGGTGTGGTCTTCGATGATAGTGGATATGGTTGTAGTGGTGGTCGTTTCTATGGTACTTCTATATTTATTTATTTTTTTGATATGGTTTTGTGACATCTCTTTGGATTTCTCTCTGTGGATGGAGATAGTGGTTCCTATGTCAACAATTGTGGATGGTTTTTCCTTTATCCACTCAACCCTGAACTTAATTCAAGGACCATCACTATTTCTAGGTCGATCTGGTGCGATGGTCAATTCAAAGTTTTGGGAGGTGTGTTTTAGCAGTCAATGAAAATCTAGGAGGTGCTTCGAGTGTATGATTCTTCTCCTTCAAGACCCTGTTTCGTTCTGCTAATTGTGGGTGACGTTTATCTTTGTTTTGGTTTGGTCTATCACAATAGTGAAAATAGAAACCGATCTGGTTTCTATTTACCTATGAGTAGGTTCTCCAGCATTTTTTATGGTTCATTGTTCAAGGTGACGAAGTGTCAGGTGTCTTGTCACAGGGCACAACTCGAGGTGGGTCATGATGGTTTCATGGATCGATGTTTTTTGGTTCATTTTTTCAAAGGTAGGTTTTGTTTGATGTTTGACATTCAAATTATAGGATTGATGATTCCATTAGACAATGAAAATTTAGTGGATGGAAAGCACTTTCAGTTATTTTGAATTTTAAATTTGTTTTAAATTGGTGGGCAGTGATAGATTTAGTTTTTGGTGGTATTTTCAATTTAAATTTTTTTAGCTTTTTTGTCTCTTGTTTTTAAAGTGGTTAATATTCACACTAAACCTAAAAAATTATAAAATAAAATAAAATAAAATATGTATTTTAATGGAAAGATGATGAATGAAATAATTTTCAATTTACTTCGTGTAAAAAATGTGGTGAGATTCACCTTAGGAAATATCTCAAAGAAACTAGAAGGTGTTTTATCTATGGTAAATGAGGGAATAGAGAAACTAATTTCCAAGGAAAATGAAGATCTTAATGGTCATAGTGAAATGAAATATAGGTCACTCTAAGGAACCAATAATAGTTCAATGCCATAAATGTGGGGAACTAGGACATTATCCCGGACAATTTCCTAATCCAAGGGATAATAATAATTAAAGTAATTTATAACATATAAGGACGTGGAAATAAGGGAAATAATATACAACCAAAACTACTAAAGTAATTTTTAAAAATTATATATAGAGAGTAACACATATCATCCACTCAATAACTATGAGTGTTATATTTTTATCTTCTTTAATAATCTTTCTATACCTAGAATTTTTTCTAAGGAAATCAAATTTTCACCTTAATGACTAGGTTTTTATTTATTAATAACAAATTCTAGAGGTATGATTATTGTATCCAAAGTATATAACTCTGTAATAGATATTTATAGGAATGTTCTTCCCATGAAATCCTTATATCCTTTAGAAAAATTTGATATGATATTAGGTAGGGTTTTTCCCTCCCTATATAGAGATCATGATAATTTTCAATAGAATAAAAAACAAATTTAAAATCCTAAATCAACCCATGATCACATACTGGTACAAGATTTATTATATAATATCTATGAAAAAATTAATCCTTTTATATTATGGTGTTTGGAAAAAAATGTTATATAAAAAAAACAATGTTAGTTATATTCTTATTATAAAGTAAGAGATGAGTTCAGTGGTGTTTCCGACGATTTCGTTGGGGCGCGTACATCCATCTATTCAGGGATGCACAGCTATTTTTTGCCCCTCATTCCCGCTTTCCAAAGGTGGGTGACATCCATTCCTTGTTTGGGGACGTTTTCTCCTTGATCTAAACGGTATGATGGGATGTCGATTCTTTCTTCTGGGGATTCCTCTTCGGAACTCATCACCTATTCCGAGTATCCCTTATAGATTTAAGACATTATTAGTGAAACTCTTCCTAGTGCCATATCTTCATGGAAATTGGTTAATTACACTACTTTTTTGGGACATTCCAAAGGGTCTAGTCAGGGCAACAACCTTTGGTTAGGGGAGTAGTCACGTTGGACATCACTGGCGTGTCTGGACGCTGGCACACTGGCATGTCCAGGTTTCTTCCCCTTATTATAGGGCTTATCTTGGGGCAGAAGCATGAGTCATCCCATGTCGAATGTGAGTAATCTTATTCCCTAGGAATGTTACTAAGATTTTCCTCAGCTTCCCATGTTTAACACAGGGTATGCCGCAAGTTTAACGTCTAGTGGAGATGGACCAAACTGATCAGAATATTGACTATAGTAGATCATATGAGTGTAACCCCTGGAGGGTATACTCATATAGGGGGGTGAGTTGTCATGACCTCACCGAGATGTGGCGGCCCAGGTAAGAATCAAGATGGATGATGGAGTGTTTGAAGGAAGTGTATTGTGAATGGGATGGAACCACCGTGAGGACGATAGTAATGTTGGGTTTGAGTCTCGAGGAGACTTCCTATGTATCCCTATGGAAGGGAATAAAAGTCTATGTATTTCAGTAGGGTGAAGGGAAGCCTAATAAGTGACCCATGAGAATGGACGCATGTATTGGACCCAACATAAGTGAAACCTTTGGGTTGGGGCATAACCTTCCTGAAACACATAGGCTCGAAGGGAAGACCAGGAAATGGACTTGAATTGGGGCATACACATAGAACGAAAACCCGATGATGTGCATGGGGATCATGCATGGTTTTCAGCCCAAGTTGGTCTGACACCACTAGGATAGACCAAAGAAGAGGGTCCCAGCAAAGGGGATTATAATGGCTTGCTGCTGAATAGGGGATGCAACAGCTTACCACTGATTGAGGTCACAATGGTTTACTACTGGATGGGGTCACAATGGCTTACCACTGGATGGGGTCACAATGGATTACCGTTGGATGGGGTCACAACAGCTTACCACTGATTGAGGTCACAATATATTACTTCTAGACGGGGTCATAATGGCTTACCACTGGATGGGGTTAATCCTCATAGAAGATTCCAACGTACCCTACCTAGGAGACAGATATCAAACCTATGTAGTTCATATGGGATGGGGGTCAGTGGATCGACACGAATGAGGACTTGGGGTCTAGATCGATAGTGGTCTTAAACCTTGTGACGGCTTCCTACATACCATGCCTTGGCAGGGATCAAAGTTCGCGTAGTTCAGGTGGAGTGGGTGAACCGACGTGAAGGAGGTAGAAGCGACCGGGTGTTGGGATTGAACCTCAAGGAGGCTTTCTATGTACCTTATCTAGGAGACAAGGATCAAAGACCTTATAGTTCGTGATTGTGGGTGAACCGACGTGAAGATGGTCGAAACCAATTGATGGTGGGCTTGAACCTTAGGGAGGCTTCCTACGTACCTTTCCTAGGGAAGGATCAAAGTCCATGTAGTTCAGGTGGGTTTGGGTGAACCGACATGAAGGGGGTCGGAGTGATAGGGTGTTGGTCTTGAACCTCAGGGAGGCTTCTTATGTACCTCGCCTAGACAAGGATCAAAGACCTCATAGTTCATGGTGTAGGTTGTGGGGATTACACTTTAGGCTACCTGGATAGGATGTCATGGTTGATGCTTTCTCTAAGCCAATATGAGTCATGCTCAGTGTGAGAAACAAGAGACATCAAAGACCTGACGATCACATTGCGAATGGTGAATCCGTGGGAAGTGGAGTGGGTCCATGTGTAGCTGGCAGCCCAAAGAGGAAACTAGGGATTATGTGTGGTTTGCAGCCCAGGTTATGGAGATTGGGACTTACTCCAGGAGGGAGGCCCTGGGGGGTGACAAAGCCTAGCGGTACAGGGATTTTGCACCCAAAAAGGGAGGAGGAGCAGGGGTGCTACCTCTAGTAAGGAAATATAGGGGCTTACACTAGGGTGGTTTTCCTTTCCCTGTGGACATACACTGCTTCGATAAATAGGATGTTATTCCATGTGAGGAAGGATTTCAATCCCGTGGAGACTAGTGGGAATAGAGAATGTCCGAGATGGGTCACCCCATGTGCAAGTCACGGGACGAGGTCATAGTTTAATGTCATGTGCTGAGGATGATGGCAATTTCCAGTTTAATGTCTTGCACCTCAGACAAGGTGGGTTCACTCAGCACCCCTAGGACTTACATAATCAGCACCCTCTACACCTTGGTGAAGAGAAGGGACAGGCAACGCCGTGACTAGGGATTTTTTTGAGGTGATCCCATTGGGGGTCCACGTTAGCGTGGCTATGAGAAGAAGAAATAGCCATTAGAATACATGTGTGCCACTAAGGAGCAGCAATGGTGAATGGGTCTTATACAAGGATACTTCTCGGGTACCACTATGGGGAGGCAATGGTGGATGGGGCTTATGCAAGGAAGTTTCCTATATGTCTTCCTCATGACTCTCCATGAGGGAATCCCAACACACTGGTGGGTTGAGGTATATAATTGGGGCCGACCCCTATGAGCAAGTGCACAAGATGGATAACACCAAGGGTGTTGGAATCAGTTCTAACAATGGGAGATGGCAAGTGTGAATCACATGAACGAAATTTGGAACACTGAGAGGGTGGCATGACGATGGAGGATAATTGTTGACCGTGTTCAAAACACAGCATCCATATCATGTTAGCCTGAAATGGGTACAAACAGATGAGGGTCGACTACTGACCGTGTTCGAAACACAGGAGCTAACTCAATCTTTCGTTCAAAGCCTTCAGGGGTTTTGGCCCAAGAAGGTAGGTGAGCTGATACGGCATGGGACCAGGCCATTAGGGGTTCCCTTAAGACATGAAAAAGGATGAAGATATGAATGAAGGACACACAAATCATGGGGTGGAGTGGTGGAATGTTTGAACAGATTCCAACACTCCGAGAATTATGCCACTGTAATCATGGCATGAGGCATCTTATGCTTGGAGCATAAGGCATCTCTCATCTGGACCAAGAGGTGTTCTATGTTTGGAACATAGGATGTACTATAGTTTATATTCATGTAGATAGAACTATTGGAATATTATGATTGGAGCATAAGGCATCTCTTGTTTGGAGAAAGAGGCATCCTATAATTGGAACATAGGGTGCACTACAGTTTATAGTCATATAGATAGGACTATTGGCATCTTATGCTTGGAGCCTAAGGAATCTCTCGTTTAGAGTAAAAGGCATCCTATATTTGGAACATATGAAATACTATAGTTTATAGTTATGTAGAGAGGATTGTTAGGCATAAGGCGCCTAGCAATGGCTGGTGTTAGGTTTTACACAATGGTGGCCCTTTATGGCTCAACTTGGCATAAGAGTTAGGTGATGGGGTTTAGATGAGTTGGTTGAGGAATGGTTCGACTCAAGGTACTCGGGGGGATTGATGACGAGAATCTAAACTCATGACATGGGAAATATACCAAGAGAAATATACTGACTCAAGGTGTTTCATGGTGTGTGGAGGAGTATCTTAAATCATGGTATCCCATAGGTGGAAGGCGGCTGCGCATAAGGGCTCAATGGAAAATGCCGATGTCCCTGCCCAAAAAGTTCATGGTGCGAATCTCCATTTTTTTATGGGGGTTATTGACGATGGTGAAGGTCCATCATATAGGGTTGATACCATATCCTGGAACTGACCCCGAGTGGGGGGTGGGGGCACAGTCCCCGTGGTATGGACTAGAGGGTGAAGGCCTCTATACTGTTGCGCGTAAAATGCGCTACATGCAGGATAGGCTGCACGCAATATTGCACTGTGTGGCACAGGTGCACGAAATATTGGGAATCATGGCATTTTTGTGCATAATAGGGAAGGTTTCCACACAATATGGAAGGATTTCATGCAATAGGGAAGGTGTTTGTGCAATATGGGTGATGTGCGCGCAATAGGGGGACGTGCGCACAATAGGGAAGGAATTGTGCGTAATAAGGGAGGTGTCCGCGCAATATGGGACAAGTTCACACAATAGGTGACCGTACACACAATAGAAAAGGACTTGCACACAATATGAGAGGAATTCTGCATAATATGGGAGGAGTGCATGCAATTGGATAGGTGCAACATTGGTGCGTGAAAAATTGGGAACTTTGGCCCTGTTGCGCACAAAAATAATGTTTTGCATGAAAAATTGGGCGTGTTTCCACCTTTACATGAAAAAGTGATGTTTTGCGTGTAATATGGGATGTTTTACATGCAGGAACTGAAAATGTGAACTTACACACATTAGAGAGGTGACCAACCTCTGGGTGCCCTCCTATAAGAAGGGGGTGCACTTTTATTTATAGGTGAAGCCTTGAATGTTGGTGCGCATAAAATTTCATTACGATTTTACATGAAAATCCATTTTATGTGAAAGATTCCTTTTTTCGTGCAAGATTCCATTTATACATGAAAGATTTTCTTTTTAAATGAAATTCCATACTTTGTCCCAAAACCATCCTGGATGGCCATTTCCAACAGTCTGACTTCGAACAGCCATAACTTCATATCCGTAACTCCGTTTGGGCTTTACAACTAGTCAAATGGAATCTTTTAGAACGAGATATTCTTAGGAATCATATATAGATGCATTTGGGGAATTAATTGGACACATTTTCCAGTGCCAAAAAATTCCCCCCTAAGAATGAGGTCCAATGAGGATGAGGAGTGTGAGGCGGACCACATTCTGAGGAAACATAAGAGGAAAATGCATGCCTTGGGGTCAATTGTATCTCGATTTCATTAAGGAAATAGCTGACTAAATCTATAATCCCGCATGATCCATGCTTGGTGCGGTAAATAGATATTAGAAGGTAATTCACCTATACGAGAGTGCTAAACAATAGAAGGTGTGAGGGGATCGAAAAGGGACATAGATCGCCATTGGGAGCATCCTAAAAGAGGGATTGAAGCTGAGAATGTGGATCTCTGAACATTCGATCAGGATTTTTAGGGAGAAAGAGGGAGACCTAACAGGAGAATGAATCTCTCAGAATAGTTGAATTACTACCTTCCCAGTGTGATCTAGCGCACGGGCGGGGTAACTCCAGGGGAGATGGAAATCAATCCGAACATGAGGAAGGGGAAAGGGTGAATTATGATACCCTAGATTCGCAACACTGTGGGAGGTGCCTGAAAATGATGTTAGGGAGAGAGACATAGAACACATGCACACAATGAGGGAGGCTTGTGCAGAAAACAGAACAGTTTCGCAGAAAACATTGGGTCAGTGCGCAATTGAGACACTTGAGCGGAAAAGACCGGGTGGGAGAGAAAATGGGGGCCACATTTTTGCGTTCAATTAGAAGAGATTATGTGCAGGGAATAAGGGTTGTGCACAATTGAAATGGATTGCGTGCAAGGAATATGTTTTTGCTCCATTGGAAGGGATTTTGCGCAATGAATAAGGTTTGTGAACAATTTGAAGAGATTGAGCACAATTGGAAAGTTTTGCGCATAATTAGAAGGGATTGTGTGTAGGGTATCAGACTTAGAGTGATTCAGACAAGGATTAAGGCCTAGTGGTCTCACGTGAAGGTGGACCCCTCCGAAACCTGTCATGAAAAATATCATACCTGAAAGACATCTTTTATGTGTAGAAGATGTGGATTTCACACAGAGGAGACGGTTCAGATTCTTTATCTATTAGAAGTTGAATGAGCACCCTTCTATTTATAGGTGCTCAAGTTCATCCGATCCGCGCGAAAACTGGTTCGTGCGAAAGATTGTGTGCTAGTGTTGGTAGCTTGAAAGTTCACCCATGCAGGGTCAGCTGCATGAAAATTTCCACGTCGGTGGTCGGTGGCGTGAAATTTTCCATGCCTATGTAGAAAACTTCCTTGGATCCTGCGGTTTTCTGCGCGGGAGGGATATTTTTTGTGCACCCCTGAAATTTTTTCGCGTGGCCCTTTCAAGCCCCTTAGAATAGATCACCGGTTCCAAATATGTCTTTGCTTTGGTGAGCCAAAACCTCCTTCAGCCCTTGAGCATTTTTCAGCATCTAAAAGCAGTAAAACTTAAGATATTAAGGATGAAACCTCGTTAGAAATAAAATCTTCTTTAATGTTTATCTTTTATAAATTCTTAGATATTTTCATTAGTTATTAGTAATTAAAATTATGAGAATGAAATTTATTTAAGGGAGAGAATGTAATAACCAGAAATTTCACTATGTATTTTCCTTAAATAAATATTATGTTAACATCTTGCTCTATATGAAACACTGACCGAAAACAAATTTGTTGTAAGAACACAGTTTTTTTTTCTTGAGGTATGGGGTTCTTCTTTTACTTTTTTCTTAAGTGTTTTTGAGAAAATAAGGAAAATGGGAAAAATACCAAATTTTGGAAGTAAACGTTGTGTACTTTTCCACACGTCGTGTACTTTGGCCGTTTAGGATGGGTACATAGGGCATATAAGCCTGTCGGCAATGAAGGGTGTAAAAAATGACTACACGTCGTGTATAGGGTATTTAAACGTCGTGTATTCAGTCAACAGGTGAATGGTGAGGTGGTGGAGACAGCCTCCAGCAGAATGACAGTACACGCCCTGTGATCAGGAATACACGATGTGTACTCATGTCGAATGATGAACAATGTCACCCTGGTGAGAAGCCCCCAGAGGAACAGTTTAAAAAATGGAAAGTACACACCGTGTACTTGAGAGTACACACTGTTTATTTTGTTTTTTTCGTTTAAAATGGGTAGTATCCTCCTTTTTTCATAGATGAAGCTTAGAACGTTAGAGGAGCTCGGGAGGATGGACGAAGCTTTGGAGATCTCCCGCTCGCACGCCGGGATTCCGTTTCTGCCTCTGTCGATCTCGTTGGGACTGCATGGGTAATCCCTCCCTTCCCCTTACACTATTCTTACCAACTATTCCTCTAAAAGACATTATTTAGGTTTGAAAGTGTTGTAGTTATTCCCAGATCTATGTTGTTCTTGGGCGTTTCTGGAGGAGTCATTCACGTATACCGATCAGAGGCGATCGAGGTAGGTGGTCTAGTATTTATTTCCAACTACTGTGGTGAATTTATGTACAGTTGTGATGCACGCCCAGGAATGGGGTGTTGTATGGATGAGGCCTTGAATAATTATATACCAAGAATTTTATAGGTATTTGGAAATAATTATAACCTAATGTTTGGGATCGTTGCTTGGATCCAGGACCACCCCGGGGGGTGCGTTCCTCTGTTTATCCGTTTGGCCAGGTCACCAGAGGGTATACCATAAATGTAGAATATTTTAAATTTCTATGAGTGGAATTGTATATAATTGCTTGATTATATGTTGGGCTCATCCCGGTTACTTGCGCCTGAGGGAAGGGTGTGTTTAGCCTGAGGGAAAGGTTCTTCTTAGCCTGAGGGAAATGTTCTGTTTGGCCAGAGGGCTACGTTTCTCATGCCGGAGGGAAATATTCATTATGCCTGAGGGAAATCGCCTGAGGGAGTGATTCTGATTATCCTGAGGGAATTATTCTGATTAGCCTGATGGCATGGTTCGGATTAGCCTGAGTTCATGGTTTTGTTAGCCTAAGGGAAAGATTCTGTTTACCTGAAGGTAAGAGTTTACATGTCTGAGGACACTGACTGTTTACTTAGAATATTTTGTGTGGTGATATATTAAATTGAATTATTAAAGGAATATTGAAATGGAAATATAACTGGTAGTTAGTTACTTTTTAGTACTGCTTAGTTTATTTCATTTACTACTGCACATTTTTGTTGCACTTTTCACTGACAGTTGGGCACGGGCCTTTGGTGGTTGCCTACTGGGATTTATTTCTCACACCCTGTTTGGGTCATGTCTTCGGCCCAAACAGATTATATTGCTATTGGTGTCAATAGGAGAAATAGTCCCTATACAGGTACTTGATTGTTGTTGAGGAGTAGGAGAGCATTGGACCGAGCTTAGGCTTGTGAAGCTGCTGACTGTTCTATGTTGTTATATTGTACTTTTACTTTTGTTGTATTGTATTTTATTGCATTGAAACTTGTTTTGGCTATTCTCATTGAATAGTGGCATGCTGCATCGTTATATATATAACTGCTGGTTCTCTTTTACTTCAGTTTTCCATTTTAGTAAAATATTGTTTACCGCTTTTTCTTTTGTATGTAATTTAGTTTTTCCACTGCGCTACACTTTGACAAATGAGGGAATAGTTTCCCCACTATCAGACGTGGACCCTCACTGCAAATTGGCAGCCTCTGTCATTTGGGGAAATGTGTTTGAGGTCATGTGACCAACTGGATTCAGGGCACCTATGGAGTAGTACCCAGATCTGGGACTTTACAAAGTGGTATCAGAAGAGTTTCTTTTCTTGACTTACTATTTGGATACTATGGTAGGGATAGGACAGAAATGGACTGGTTGGTACTTTTTGACCCTTTGTCGATTGTTACTGTCGCAGGGTGAGTTTCACATCACTAGAGGGAGAAGAGTTTCTATATAGGAGAGAATGGTATGTCCATGAAATTATGGCTAGACCTGAGCATCATGGGCGAGGTGGAGTGATAGCCCAAATTGTGAGCTTATATCTGGATGCTCAGGGAACTTGTCAGAAGAATTACCCTCCCATAGTTGATCATTTCAGGGATGTCTTCCCAAACGACTTTTCAGGTCTACTTCCGGAGCGAGAGGTGGATTTCTCTATTGATATTGTGCCAGGAGTAGCACTAGTGTCCATTACTCCTTACAGGATTTCTACAGCAGAGTTGCAGGAGCTCAAGAGGCAGCTGGAGGAATTATGGGAAAAGGGTTTCATCTGACCCAGTACTTCCCCTTGGGGTTCGCATGTTATGTTCTCTAAGAAGGCGGAGAATACCCTTAGACTCTATGTGGACTATCGGAAACTGAACCAGCTGACGGTTAAGAACCGATATCCCTTACCAAGGATTGATGACCTCTTTGATCAACTTCAAGGAGAAAAATTGTTCTAAAAGATTGACTTGAGATCTGGATATCATCAGTTACACGTTAAACCATCGGACATACTGCTTACAACTTTTCAAAGCAGATATGGTCTATATGAGTACTTGGTTATGCCGTTCGGACTCACGAATGCGCCAGTAGTTTTCATGGATCTGATGAATCATGTGTTCCACTCCTATTTGGATTTTTTGTGGTAGTCTTCACAGATGATATCTTGGTGTACTCTTGCACTCAACATGACCATGCTACCCATCTTGAGATCGTGTTGAGTACACTGAGAGAGCATCAGCTATATGATAATCTCTCAAAGTTCCACTTTTGGATGGACTAGATACACTTCTTGGGTCATATTATCTCAGAGGCAGGAGTTGAGGTAGACCCAGAGAAAGTAAGAGCAGTATTTTCCTGGGAGCATCCTAATAACGTGTTTGAGATACGAAGTTTCTTGGGGCTGGATGGTTACTACATATGCTATATATAGGACTTCTACCGCTTAGCAGTGTCGTTGATAGGTTTGACTAAGAAGGGTGTGAATTTTGTTTGGTCAGAATCTTGTGAGATATCCTTTCAGGAACTGAAGGAAAGGTTGACATCAGCACCAGTCCTGATACTTCCAGAGAAAGGTAAGATCTATATAGTCTACTATGATGCATTAGGTATTGGGCTAGGATTAGTTTTGATGCAGGGTGATCGGGTTGTTGCGTACAGGTCTCGGTAGTTGAGGCCACATGAGAGGAATTACTCGACGCATGATCTCGAGTTGGCGGCAGTTGTTCATGAGTTATGTTTTTGGAGACATTATATCTTGGGAGAGAATTTTGTGGTTTTCACCGACCACAAAAGTCTCAAGTATATCTTTACTCAGTGTGACTTTAATTTGAGACAGTGAAGGTGGGTTGAATACCTTCAGTCTTTAAACTTTGATCTTGCATATACACCTAGTAAAGGTAACGCAGTTGCTGATGCACTGAGTAGGAAGACTCAGACACAGGTAGTTCATGAGGCCAATGGTGAGTGGCATCTTATGGATTCGTTCTCTAAGTTTCATTTGGAGGTGAAAAAGAATCAGGGGCAAACCTATCTTTCTTCCTTAGGTGTGACTTCTACTATCCTGAATAGATTAATGATGAGGCAGTTATCAGATTCAGAAGGCCTAGTTCTACGGGATTCGGTGGCAAGTGAGGACCCTCCTCCTAGTTGGGTGATAGGTGATGATGAGGTAATGTGTTTCCATGGATGAGTGTGGGTTCCATGGGACATCCATGAGGAGTTTATGCGGGGGTTTCATGCTTCAACTTGGGCAGTTCATCCGAGGGTTACCAAAATGTATTGTGACTTGAGACGTCAGTATTGGTGGCTAGGTATGAAAAGAGAAGTAGCTGGTTTTGTCACAAGATTTTCCACCTATCAGCAGGTGAAGGTGGACCATTAGAGGCTAGTTGGTCTGTTACAGCAGTTACCTATTCCGGAATAGAAATGGGATAATGTCGCAATGGATTTTGTGATAGGATTGTCGAGGTCACCTCGAGGAAATGATTTCATTTGGGTTGTTGTGGAAAGACTCGTGAAGGTAGCTCAATTTTTTCCAATCAAGGGGACCTTTGAAGTTGATGATCTTGGGAAGTTGTATATCCGAGAGGTCGTATGTCTTCATGGGGTCCCTAGTTCTATCATTTTAGATTGGGACGCCTGTTTTACGTGTCTTTTCTAGTAGATTTTTCATAGGGAACTGGGTATGCAGGTGCTTCTTAGCACATCTTACCACCCTCAGACCAATGGCCAGCCCGAGCGTACAATATAGGTGCTTGAGGACATGTTTCATGCATGCGTCCTAGATTTTGGGGGATCTTGGGAGAAGCATATACCCCTGGTTTAGTTTACCTATAATAATAGTTTTCAGGAAACAATTATGATGGCATCATACGAGGCTTTATATGGTAGGCCATGTCGATCACCCATGTGCTGGTTGGAGATAGGTGAGGCATCTTTACTGGGACCACGTCTCATGTAGGAGACATCAGAGCAATTCCAGTTGATACAGAAGAGGATGGATACTTCACAGTCTCGTCAGAAATCTTATGTTGATTGTCGCAGATGACCCTTGGAGTTCATGGTCAGGGATAAGGTTTTCTTGCATGTGTTGTCGAGGTTGGGACAGAGGTGGATCAGGAGGCAGGGTAAACTTCTGCTGAGGTATGTGGGGTCATTTGAGGTTCTGGAGAGAGTCGGGTCGGTTTCCTATCAGTTTCTATTACCACACAGGTACCAGGACATGCACGACATCTTCCATGTATCTCAGTTGTGCCGTTATCATTCAGACTTGTCTCACGTCTTTTAGCCCAAGGAGGTTGAACTTCAGGTCGATGCATCCTTTGAATAGCATCTGATTTGTATCATTGATAGTAGCACGAAGGTTCTATGAGGCTGGTCAGTTCCTCTTGTACGGGTGTTATGGCAGCATGGCCGAGTGTAGGACAAAACTTGGGAGCGAGAGGCCAATGTACGTGCTAAGTAGACAGAGTTTTTCTAATATTTATCTTCCTCACCCTTGGAAGGTCAATTCGGGGACGAATTTCTTTAAGGGGGAAAGTTTCTAAAAACCTGATTCTTCTTCTTGAGGTATGGGGTTCTTATTTTTCTTTTTTCTTAATTGTTTTTGAGAAAATAAGGAAATTGGGGGAAAATCCCAAATTTTGGAAGTACATGTTGTGTAATTTTCCACATGTCGTGTACTTTGGCCATGTGGGATGAGTACATAGGGTGTGTAGGTCTGTCAGCAATGAAAGGTATAAAAACAAACTACATGTGTGGGAAGTGGAGTGGGTCCATGCGTAGCTGGCGGCCCAAAGAGGAAACCAGGGATTATGCGTGGTTCGCAGCCCAGGTTATAGAGATTGGGACTTACTCCATGAGGGAGGCCCTGGGGGTGACAAAGCCTAGCGGTAGAGGGATTTTGCACCCAAGAAGGGAGGAGGAGCAGGGGTGATACCTCTAGTAATGAAATATAGGGGCTTACACTAGGGTGGTTTCCCATTCCTTGTGGACATACACTGCTTCGATAAAGATGATGTTATTCCATGTGAGGAATGATTTCGATCCCGTGGAGACTAGTGGGAATAGATAATCTCTGAGACGGGGCACCCCATGTGCAAGGCATAGGGAGAGGTCGTATTTTAATGTCATGTGCTCAGGATGATGGCGCTTGGTAGTTTAATGTCATGTAGCTCGAACAAGGTGGGTTCACTCCGCACCCCTAGGACTTACCTAACCGGCACCCTCTACACCTTGGTCAAGAGAAGAGACAGGCAACATCGTGACTAGGGATTGTTTTGAGGTGATCCCATTGGGGATCCACGTTAGCGTGTTTATGCGAAGAAGCAATAGCCATTAGCATGCATGTGTTCTACTAAGGAGCGGCAATGGTGAATGGGTCTTATGCAAGGATACTTCCCGGGTTCCACCATGGGGAGGCAATGGTGGACGGGGCTTACGCATGGAAGCTTCCCAGGTACCGCTATGGAGCGGAAATGGTGGATGGGGATTACGAAAGGAAGTTTCCTATATGTCTTCCTCATGACTCTCCGTGAGGGAATCCCAACTCACTGGTGGGTTGAGGTATATAATTGGGGCCGACCCCTATGAGCAAGTTCACAAGCTGGATAACACCAAGGGTGTTGGAATCAGTTCGAACAAAGGGAGATGACAAGTGTGAATCACATGAATGAAATTTGGAACACGGAGAGGGTGAAATGACGATGGAGGATAATTGTTGACCGTGTTCGAAAAACAACATCCATATCATGTTATCCTGAAATGGGTACAAACAGATGAGGGTCGACTGTTGACCGTGTTCGAAATAGAGGAGCTGACTCAAAGTTTCATCCAAAGCCTTCAGGGGTGTTGGCCTAAGATGGTAGGTGAGCCGATACGGCATGGGACCAGGCCATTAGGGGTTCCCTTAAGACATGAAACAGGATGAAGATATGAATGAAGAACACACAAAGCATGGGGTGGAGTGGTGGAATGTTTGAACAGATTCCAACACTCCTAGAATTATGCCATTGTAATCATGGCATGAGGCATCTTATGCTTTGAGCATAAGGCATCTCTCATCTGGACCATGAGGTGTCCTATGTTTGGCACATAGTATGTACTATAGTTTATAGTCATGTAGATAGGACTATTGGAATCTTATGATTGGAGCATAAGGCATCTCTTGTTTAGAGAAAGAGTCATCCTATATTTGGAACATAGGGTGCACTACAGTTTATAGTCATATAGATAGGACTGTTGGCATCTTATGCTTGGAGCATAAGGCATCTCTCGTTTAGAGTAAGAGGCATCCTATATTTGGAACATAGGGAATAATACAATTTATAGTCATGTAGAGAGGACTGTTAGGCATAAGGCGCCTAGCAATGGCTGGTGTTGGGTTTTACACAATGGTGGCCCTTTCTGGTTCAACTTGGCATAAGAGTTAGGTGATGGGGTTTAGATGAGTTGGTTGAGGAATGGTTCGACTCAATGTACTCGGGGGGATTGATGACGAGAATATAAACTCATGAAATGGGAAATATACTAAGAGAAACATACTGACTCAAGTTGTTTCATGGTGTGTGGAGTAGTATCTTAAATCATGGTATCCCATAGGTGGAAGGTGGTTGTGCATAAGGGAGCAATGGAAAATGCTGATGTCCCTGTCCAAAAAGTTCATGGTGTGACTCTCCATTTTTTTATGGGGGTTATTGACAATGGATAAGGTTCATCCTAGAGGGTCGATACCATATCCTGGCACTAACCCCGAGCGGGGGGGTGGGGGCACAGTCCCCGTGTTATGGACTAGCGGGTGAAGGCCTCTATACTGTTGCGCGTAAAATGCACTACATGCAGGATAGGTTGCATGCAATATTGCACTGTGTGCCACAGGTGCACGAAATATTGGTAATCATGGAATTGTTGTTCATAATAGGGAAGGTTTCCACACAATATGTAAGGATTTCATGAAATAGGGAAGGTGTGCATGCAATATGGGTGATGTGCGCGCAATAGGGGGACGTGCGCACACTATAGAAGGAATTGAGCGCAATAAGGGAGGTGTGCACGCAATATGGGGAAAGTGCACACAATAGGCGACCATACACACAATAGGAAAGGACTTGCGCACAATATGGGAGGAATTCTGCACAATATGGTATGTGTGTGTGCAATTGGATAGGTGCAACATTGGTGCGTGAAAAATTGGGAACTTTGGCCCTGTTGCGCACAAAAATAATGTTTTTCATGAAAAATTGGGCGTGTTTCAACCTTTACATGAAAAAAGTGATGTTTTGCATGTAATATGGGATGTTTTACATGCATGCGCTGAAAATTTGAACTTACACACATTAGAGTGGCGGCCAACCTCCGGGTGCCCTCCTAGAAGAAGGGGGTGCACTTTTATTTATAGGCGAAGCCTTGAATGTTGGTGAGCATAAAATTTCATTACAATTTTATGCGCAAATCCATTTTATGTGAAAGATTCCTCTTTTCATGAAAGATTCCATTTATACATGAAATATTCCCTTTTTACATGAAATTCCATACTTTGTCCCAAAACCATCCTGGATGGCCATTTCCAACAGTCCGACTTCGAACAGCCATAACATCATATCTGTAACTCTGTTTGGGCTCCACAACTAGTCAAATGGAATCTTTTAGAACGAGCTATTCTTAGGGATCATATATGGATGCATTTGGGGAATTAATTGGACACATTTTCCGGTGCCAAAAAATGCCCCCTAAGAATGAGGTCCAATGAGGATGAGGAGTGTGAGGCAGACCACATTCTGAGGAAACATATGAGAAAAATGCATGCCTTGGGGTCCATTGTATCTCAATTGCATTAATAAAATATCTGACTAAATCTCTAATTTCGCACAAGCCATTCTTGGTGCGGGAAATAGATTGTATAAGGTAATTCACCTATACGAGAGTGATAAACAACGGAAGGTGTGAGGGGATCGAAAAGGGACATAGATCGCCATTGGGAGCATCCTAAAAGAGGGATTGAAGCTGGAGAGTGTGGATCTCTGAACATTCGATCAGGATTTTTAGGGAGAAAGAGGGAGACCTAACAGGAGAATGAATCTCTCAGAACAGTTTAATTACTACCTTCCCAGTGTGCTCTAGAGCATGGGCAGGGTAACGCTAGGGGCGATGGAAATCAATCCGAACATGAGGAAGGGGAAAGGGTGAATTATGATACCCTATATTCACAACACTGTGGGAGATTCCTGAAAATGATGTTAGGGAGAGAGACATAGAACACATGCACACAAGGAGGGAGGATTGTTCACAAAACAGAACAGTTGCGCAAAAAATGTTGGGTCAGTGCGCAATTGAGACACTTGAGTAGAAAAGACCGGGTGGGCGCGCAAATGGGGGCCACAGTTTTGCATGCAATTAGAAGAGATTATGTGCAGGGAATAAGGTTTGTGCGCAATTGAAAGGGATTACATGAAAGGAATATGTTTTTTGCGCAATTGGAAGGGATTGTGCGCAAGGAATAAGGTTTGTGCACAATTGGGAGAGATTGAGAACAATTGGAAAGGTTTGCGCACAATTGGAAGGTATTGTGTGTAGGGTACCAGACATAAAGGGATTCAGAAAAGGGTTAATCCCTAGTGTTCTCACACGAAGGCGGACCCCTCGGAAACCTGTCATGAAAAATCTCATACCTGAAATCCATCTTTTGTGTGCAGAAGTGGTGGATTTCACACAGAGGAGACAGTTCAGATTCTTTAGCTATCGGAAGTTGAATGGACACCCTTCTATTTATAGGTGCTCAAGTTCATCTGATCCGCGCGGAAACTGGTCTGTGCGAAAGATTGTGCGCCAGTGTCGGTAGAATGAAAGTTCACCCATGCAGGGGCGGCTGCATGCAAATCTCCACACCGGTGGTCGGTGGTGCGAAATTTTCCATGACTATGCAGAAAACTTCTTTGGATCCTACGGTTTTCTGTGTGGGAGGGATATTTTTTGTGCACCCCTAAAATTTTTTCGTGTGGCCCTTTTGGGCCCCTTAGAATAGATCACCGGTTGCAAATATTTCTTTGCTTTGGTGAGGCAAAACCTCCTTCAACCCTTGAGCATTTTTCAGCATCTACAAGCGGTAAAACTTAGGATATTAAAGATGAAACCTCATTAGAAATAAAATCTTCATTAATTTTTATCTTTTATAAATCCTTAGATATTTTCATTAGTTATTAGTAATTAAAATTATGAGAATGAAATTAATTTAAGGGAGAGAATGTAATAACCAGAAATTTCACTATGTATTTTCCTTAAATAAATATTATGTTAACAGCTTGATCTATATGAAACACTGTCCAAAAACAAATTTGTTGTAAGAACCGGGTTTTTTTCTTGAGGTACGGGGTTCTTCTTTTTCTTTTTGCTTTAGTGTTTTTTAGAAAATAAGGAAAATGGGGAAAATCCCAAATTTTGGAAGTACACGCTGTGTAATTTTCCACACGTCGTGTACTTTGGCTGTGTAGGACGGGTATACAGGGCATGTAAGCCTGTCCGCAATGAAGCGTGTAAAAACTGAATACACGCCATGTATAGGGTATTTAAATGTCGTGTATTTAGTCAGCAGGTGAATAGTTAGGTGGTGGAGATAGCCACCAACAGAGCGAAAGTACATGTCGTGTGATCTGGAATAGACGATGTGTACTCATATCGAATGATGAACAGTGTCGTGCTGGTGAGAAGCCCCCAGAAGAACAGTTTAAAAAATGGAAAGTACACACCATTTACTTGAGAGTACACACCGTTTATTTTGTTTTTTTCGCTTAAAATGGTCAGCATCCTCCTTTGTTCACAGATGAAGCTTAGAACATTGGACGAGCTCGGGAGGATGGCCGAAGCTTTGTAGATCTCCCGCTCGCACGTCGGGAATCCATTTCTGACTCCGTCGATCTCGTTGGGACTGCATGGGTAAGCCCTCCCTTTCCCTTACACTATTCTTACCAATTCTTCCTATAAGGGACGTTATTTAGGTTTGAACGCGTTGTAGTTATTCCCAGATTTACGTTGTTCTTGGGCGTTTCTGGAGGAGTCATTCACGTATACCGATTAGAGGCGATCGAGGTAGGTGGTCTAGTGTTTATTTCCAACTACTGTGGTGAATTTTTGTACCATTGTGATGCACGCCCAAGAATGGGGTGTTTTATGGCTGAGGCCTTGAAGAATTATATACCTAGAATTTTATAGGTATTTGAAAATAATTATAACCTGATGTTTGGGATCGTTGCTTGGATCCAGGACCACCCCGGGGGGTGTGTTCCTCTGTTTAGCCATTTGGCCAGGTTACCAGAGGATATACCATAAATGTATCATATTTTAAATTGCTATGAGAGGAATTGTATATAATTTCTTGCTTATATGTTGGGATCATCCCGGTTACTTGTGCCTGAGGGAAGGGTGTGTTTAGCCTGAGGGCAAGGTTCTTCTTAGCCTGAGGGCAATGTTCTGTTTCACCAGAGGGCTATGTTTCTCATGCCTGAGGGCAATATTCATTATGCTTGAGGGAAATCACGTGAGGGAGTGATTCTGATTATCCTGAGGGCATGATTCTGATTAGCCTGAGGGCATGGTTCTGATTAGCCTGAGGTCATGGTTCTGTTAGCCTAAGGGAAATATTCTGTTTACCTGAAGGTAAGAGTTTGCATGTCTGAGGACACTGACTGTTTACTTAGAATATTCTGTGTGGTGATATATTAAATTGAATTATTAAAGGAATATTAAAATGGAAATATAACTGGTAGTTAGTTACTTTTTAGTACTGCTTAGTTTATTGCATTTACTACTGCACATTGTTGTTGCACTTTTCACGGACAGTTGGGCACGGGCCTTTGGTGGTTGCCTACTGGGACTTATTTCTCACGCCCTGTTTGGGTCATGTCTTCAGCCCAAATAGATTATATTTCTACCGGTTTTGATAGGAGAAATAGTCCTTATACAGGTACTTGATTTTTGTTGAGGAGTATGAGAGCATGGGACTGAGCTTAGGCTTGTGAAGCTGCTGACTGTTCTATGTTGTTCCGTTGTACTTGTACTTTTGTTGTATTGTATTGTATTGCATTGTAACTTGTTTTGGATGTTCTCATTGAATAGTGTCATGATGAATCGTTATATATGTAACTATTTGTTCTCTTTTACTTCAGTTGTCCATTTCAGTTAAATATTGTTTACCGCTTTCGCTTTTGTATGTAATTTAGTTTTTCCACTACAATACACTTTGACAAATGAGGGAATAGTTTCCCCACTATCAGACCTGGACCCTCACTGCAAATCGGCAGCATCTTTCATTTGGGGAAATGTGCTTGAGGTCATGTGACCAACTGGGTTCGGGGAACCTGTGGAGTAGTACCCATATCTGGGCCTTTACAAAGTGGTATCAGAAAAGTTTTTTTTCTTGACTTACTATTTGGATACTGTGATAGGGATAGGAAAGAAATTGATTGGTTGGTACTTTTTGAGCCTTTGTCGATTGTTACCGTCACAGGGTGAGTTTCACGTCACTAGAGGGCGAAGTGTTTCTATACAGGGGTGAATGGGATGTCCATGAAAGTCTGGCTAGACCCGAGCATCATGGGCGAGGTGGAGTGATAGCCCAAATTGCGAGCTTATATCTGGATGCTCAGGGAACTTGTCAGAAGAATTTCCCTCCCGTAGTTGATCATTTCAGGGATGTCTTCCCAAACAACTTTTCAGGTCTACCACCAGAGCGATAGGTGTATTTATCTATTGATCTTGTGCTAGGAGTATCACCGGTGTCCATTACTCCTTACAGGATGGCTACAGTAGAGTTGCAGGAGCTCAAGAGGCTGTTGGAGGAATGGTGGGAAAAGGGTTTCATCTGACCCAGTACTTCTCCTTGGGGTTCGCATGTATTGTTCGCTAAGAAGGCGGAAAATACCCTCAGACTCTATATGGACTATTGAAAACTGAACCAGCTAACGGTTAAGAAACGATATCCCTTACCAAGGATTGATGACCTTTTTGATCAACTTCAAGGATCACAATTATTCTAAAAGATTGACTTGAGATACTGATATCATCAGTTACATGTTAAACCATCGGACATACTGCTTACAGATTTTCAGAGCAGATATGGTCTATATGAGTACTTGGTTATGCCGTTCGGACTCGCGAATGCGCCAGTAGTTTTCATAGATCTGATGAATCATGTTTTCCACTACTATCTGGATTTTTTGCGGTAGTCTTCACGGATGATATCTTGGTGTACTCTCGCACTCGACATGACCATGCTACCCATCTTGATATCGTATTGAGTACACTTAGAGAGAATCATCTATATGATAATCTCTCAAAGTTCCACTTTTGAATGGACTAGATACACTTCCTGGGTCATATTATCTCAGAGGCAGGAGTTGAAGTAGACCTAGAGAAAGTAAGAGCAGTAGTTTCATGGGAGAAGCCTAAGAACGTGTTTGAGATATGAAGTTTCTTGGGGCTGTCTGGTTACTACATATGCCTTATAAAGGACTTCTACCGCTTATTAGAACTGTTTACAGGTTTGACTAAGAAGGGTGTGAAGGTCGTTTGGTCATAATCTTGCGATATATGCTTTCAGGAACTGAAGGTAAGTTTGATATCAGCACTAGTCCTGATACTTCCAGAGCAAGGGAAGATCTATACAGTCTACTATGATGCATTAGGTATTGGTCTAGGAGTAGTGTTGATGTAGGGTGATCGAGTTGTTGCATACAGGTCTTGGTAGTTGAGGCCACATGAGAGGAATTACTCGACGCATGATCTCGATTTGGCGGCAGTTGTTCATGCGTTACGTTTTTGGAGACATTATCTCTTGGGATAGAATTTTGTGGTTTTCACCGACCACAAAAGTCTCAAGTATATCTTTACTCAGCGTGACTTGAATTTGAGACAACGAAGGTGGGTTGAATACCTTCAGTCCTTCAACTTTCAGCTTGCCTATACACCTAGGAAAGGTAACGCAGTTGTTGATGCACTGAGCCGGAAGACTCAGACACAGGTAGTTCATGATGCCAATGGTGAGTGGCAGCTTATGGCTTTGTTCTCTAAGATGCATTTGGAGGTGAACAAGAATCAGGGGAAAACCTATCTTTCTTCCTTAGTTGTGACTTCTACTCTCCTGAATAGAGTAATGATGAGGCAGCTATCAGATTTAGAAGGCCTAGTTCTACGGGAGTCGGTGGCAAGTGAGGACCCTCCTCCTAGTTGGGCGATAGGCGATGATGAGGTAATATGTTTCCATGGACGAGTGTGGGTTCCATGGGAAATCCATGAGGAGTTAATGCGGGGGTTTCATGATTCAACTTGGGAAGTTCATCCAGGGGTTTCTAAAATGTATTGTGACTTGAGACGTCAGTATTGGTGGCTAGGTATAAAAAGAGAAGTAGCTGGTTTTGTTACAATATGTTCCACCTGTTAGCAGGTGAAGGTGGAGCATCATAGGCTATTTGGTCTGTTACAGTAGTTACATATTCCGGAATAGAAATGGGATAATGTCGCAATGGATTTTGTGACGGGATTGTCGAGGTCACCTCGAGGCAATGATGTCGTTTGGGTTATTGTGGACAAACTCACGAAGGTAGCTCACTTTTTTCCAATCAAGGTGACCTTCAGAGTTGATAATATTGGGAAGTTGTATATCCGAGAGGTCGTATGTCTTCATGGGGTCCCTCATTCTATCATTTTAGATTGGGAAACCCGTTTTACGTGTCTTTTCTGGTAGAGTTTTCAGAGGGAATTGGGTACGCAGGTGCTTCTGAGCACATCTTACCACCCTCAGACCGATGGCCAGTCCGAGCGTACAATACAGGTTCTTGAGGACATGTTTCATGCATGCATCCTAGATTTTGGGGGATCTTGGGAGAATCATATACCCCTGGACGAGTTTTCCTATAATAATAGTTTTCAGGAAACTATTGTGATGGCACCATACGAGGCTTTATATGGTAGGCCATGTCGATCACCCATGTGCTGGTTGGAGATAGGTGAGGCATCTTTACTGGGACCACGTCTCGTGTAGGAGACATCAGAGCAATTCCAGTTGATACAGAAGAGGATGGCTACTTCACAGTCTCGTCATAAATCTTATGTTGATTTCCGCAGATGACCCTTGGAGTTCGTGGTCAGGGATAAGGTTTTCTTGCATGTGATGTTGAGGTTGGGACACAGGTGGATCCGGAGGCAGGGTAAACTTCCGTTGAGGTATGTGGGGTTGTTTGAGGTTCTGGAGAGAGTCGGGCCGGTTGCCTATCGGTTGCTATTACCACACAGGTACCATGACATGCATGACATCTTCCATGTATCTCAGTTGTGTCGTTAACATTCAGACCTGTCTCATGGATTTTAGCCTGAGGAGGTTGAACTTCAGGTCGATGCATCCTTTGAATAACATCTGATTTGTATCGTTGATAGTAGCATGAAGGTTCTCTGAGGCCGGTCAGTTCCTCTTGTATGGGTGTTATGGCATCATGGCCGAGTATAGGACGAAACCTTGGAGCGGGAGGCCGGTGTACGTGCTAAGTGGAAAGAGTTTTTCTAAGATTTACCTTCCTCACCCTTGGAAGGTCAATTCAGGGACGAATTTATTTAAGGGGGAAAGTTTGTAAAAACCTGATTCTTCATCTTGAGGTACGGGGTTCTTATTTTTCTTTTTGCTTAATTGTTTTTGAGAAAATAATGAAATTGGGGGAAAATCCAAAATTTTGGAAGTACATGTCGTGTAATTTTTCACATGTCGTGTACTTTGGCCATGTGGGATGGGTACATAGGGTGTATAGGCCTGTCGGCAATGAAAGGTGTAAAAACAGACTACATGCCATGTATAGGGTATTTACACGTTGTGTATTCAATCGGAAGGTGAATAGTGAGGCGGTGGATACAGGTGCCAACAGAGTGACATTACACGCCATGTGATCTGGAATACATGTCGTGTACTCATGTCGACTGATGAATAGTGCCGAGCTGGCGAGAAGCCACCATAGGAATAGTTTAAAAAATGGAAAGTACACGTCGTGTACTTGAGAGTACACACCGGGTATTTTGTTTTTTTTTTACTTAAAATGGGAATTAGCCTCCTCTGTTCACATAGGAATCTTAGAACATCATAGGAGATTGGGAGGACGGCCGAAGCTTTTGATATCTCCCACTCGCACGCCGGGAATCTGTTTCCGCCTCTGTCGATCTCGTTGGGACCGCACGGGTAAGACCTCCCTTCCCCTTACGCTATTCTTACCAATTATTCCTATAATGTACATTATTTAGGTTTGAATTCATTGTGGTTATTCCCAGATCTATGTCGTTATTGGGCATTTCTGGAGGTTTCATTCACGTATGCCGATCAAAGGCCATCGAGGTTGGTGGTCTGGTGTTTATTTTCAACTATTTTGGGGAATTTGTGTACTGTTGTGATGCGCGCCCAGGAATGGGGTGTTGTATGGATGATGCCTTCAAAAATTATATACCTAGAAATTTATAGGTATTTGAATATAATTATGACCTAATTTTTGGGATTGTTGCTTGGATCCAGGACTACCCCGGGGGTGCGTTCCTCGGTTTAGTCATTTGGCCAGGTTACCCGAGGGTATACCATAAATGTAGCATCATTTAAATTGTTGTGAGAGGAATTGTATATAATTGATTGATTATATATTGGGATCGGCCCAGTTACTTGTGCCTAAGGGTAGGGTTTGTTTAGCTTGAGGGAAAGGTTCTGCTTAGCCTGAGGGCAATGTTTTTCTTCGCCTAAGGGCTACGTTTCTCATGCCTAAGGGAAATATTCGTTATGCCTAAGGTAAATAGCCTGAGGGAATGATTCTGATTAGCCTGAGGGTGTGATTCTGATTAGCCTGAGGGTTTGGTTCTGATTAGCCTGAGGGCGTGGTTCTGTTATCCTGAGGGAAAGATTCTTTTTACCTGAGGGTAAGATTTTTCATGTCTAGGGACACTGACTATTTACTTAGAATATTCACTGTGGTGATATCTTAAATTGAATTATTAGAGGAATATTAAAATGGAAATATAACTTGTATTTAGTTACTTTTGAGTACTTCTTAGTTTATTGCATTTACTATTGCACACTGATGTTGCACTTTTCACCGACAGTTGGGCACGGGCCTTTGGTGGTTGCCTACTGGGATTTATTTCTCACACCATGTTTGGGTCATGTATTCAGCCCAAAAATATTATATTTTTGCAGGTGTCGATAGGGGCTAGAGTTCATATACAGGTAATTGATTGTTGTTGAGGAGAAGGAGAGCATGGGACCGAGCTTAGGCTTGCGATGCTGTTGACTGTTCTATATTGTTCCGTTGTACTTGTACTTTTTTTGTATTGTATTGTATTGCAGTGTAACTTGTTTTGGCTGTTTTCATAGAATAGTGACATGATGCATCATTATATATATAATGGATGGTTCTCTTTTAATTCATTTTTCCATTCCAGTTAAATATTGTTTACCGCTTTTTCTTTTGTATATAATTTAGCTTTTCCGCTACACTACAATTTGACAAATGATGGTATAGTTTCCCCACTATCAGACCTAGGCCCTCACTGCTAGTCGGCGGCCTCTGGAGTTTGGGGAAATGTGCTTGAGGTCATGTGACCAACCGCGTTTGGGGCACCCGTGGAGTAGTACCCAGATCCGGGACGTTACATTTGTGATATGTTAAAATAATATTTTACTATTACAATATATATTAAATTAGTGAGTATAAAATGAAGCAACCATATTACGTAATCTATGTTGGAAATAAGTGGCACCAAGTATCAGAATTCACTCTTTTGAATATCATTTATCCTAGAATTATATGGTTTAATCTAAACCAATCCCAAGAAAAACTCAAACAATTACAGTATAAGTAAAAGTTTATGTGAGAGAAATTAAAGCTTGTGGAAATTACCATGAGGTATAGGCTAGTGGAATCACCATCATTGACTACCACCAAAGTGTACCTTATATTTAGATTTTATGTAGAGATCTTGAGGGGATATTTAACAAGAAATTAGGATGTTATAAAAATTTAATTATTAATTCAATAATTTATTTATCACATTTATTTTACATATTCTACTTTTTTAATGAAAAAAGTTTATTTTTTAAAAAAAATGTATTTTTCTTTCACATTTTATATTTAAAATAAAAATTTATAAATTTTAGAATTTAATTTTATAAATTTGAATTAATTTAAAAATTTATCATGTCCGTATAAACTTAGGGACAATTTTTAATATTGTCTTAAATATTTCATTTTTTTAGTGAATATTTAAAAATAATGTTTTACCAAACATGTAAATTCTATGAATTTATAAGAAAGACCTTGAGGTGTATAAAATATTTAATTGGTCAAAGATGTATTTAAGAGGTAAAAATAAACATTTTTAGAATATTATGATGTATTTAGAAAAACTATGATTATCATTTTAGGAAATTTGTAATATTTTTCAATAAAAAGTTGTTTTGGCATTTCTTTTAATTAAATAATATTTTGTTTAAATTTGGTTTATTATTATTTTAAAATCAAAAATAATAATTTTTTATAATAAAAAAATTATATTTTAAAAATCAAATAAATGGATAATTTTACACTACACATATATTTTAATCTTAAAAATATACATTTTCAAAAAGTTGGTTTCATACATGTTACATGCGCTAATGTTAAAATTGATTTTTCAAACACATGAATTTTATTAGAAAAAATGTATTTCATATTTGTAATTATAAGGTCTAAATATTTAATAATGTCCATTTTATTTTATGTTATAAAGATAATTTTCCTTGTTAAATAACTAGTTACTATGGTATAAAAAAAATAAAAGAGGGTAACCTAAGAAGTAAAAGAGATAGTTTGTTAAAAAAAAGTTTATAATTTTATTTTATAAATATTTACTAGAAGAACATTATAGATACTCAATTATTTTCTATTTTTGTATGAACTTCACTTTTTTAATGTACGATCCATTAATATTAATCAATTATAATGACAAAATTGAAATTATTACTACTTATAAAAGGTGCCTCTCACCTCCCCTTAAAGAGAACTCAAATAATTAGGTTTCAACTTGGAAATGTTCCATTTTTACATCCCCTATAGTAATATTTCCTTTACTTGATCTTTATTACACAATATATTTTCTTAAGACCACCATTTTTAAGGATTTTTTACTGGTAATGCTTCAGTTCTCAACATGAGTACTTTTTTTCTTAAGCTGTCTTCTTTTATTTATTAGTTTCTTAAAAAAATATTATTAATATATAATGGAATCAATATTTTTTGAATAATTAATTTTATTATTCTGAGATAATAACTACTTACCACCTTTCTCTTTTTCATTTATTAAATTCAAAATCTTCATTTGTAAGTTGTGCAGACTACCTCCTCCATGCAGTGACGAATTATTTCTTTCACAACCACCTATATTCACTCATTATAAGGTTAAATTGAGGTATTAATGTGGTTTTTATAATATGATTTTGATTATTAGTATAAAAAACATAATCCACATTAATTACCTTTCATTCTTTGAGAAATGAAAATGTCAAACATCCATTGTGAATGCATCTACCTCCATGAAGAAATGTTTCTCATTTTCAATATATCTTCATACATATTCATTAAACCTCTTAAAATATATTTAAATTACTTAAGTATCTAAATAATATCATTATTATTCTATAATGATGATATTATTCTCAAAGGAAACCACTTTCATTATCATAATCATCCATTAATTATGGTATGTCCATGTTTGGGTTTTTCTAACCAGCAAATTGAACAATGATATACAATAATATCATGGATGAATATGAAAACTCAATTACTAATAATATATGACATAAATATTTAAATAATTATTTTATTTTTTTCTGTAGTGTTAAAGTTAATATTAAACTAATTAATTAAGATACCAACATCCATTCATTAAAAAACATTGAAACATGATCATCATCGATTTCATCTTTAAGGATATCAACCAAGACTCACATAGAATGAAATTGTATCTTTATAATTAATTATAAATTATAAATTCCATTACAATAATTTACCTCATAATGATGAACTTTGGGATAAGAACAAATACCCTCAACGTTATCACAAAAGTAGTTCAAAACGATCAATATTACTCACAACCTGTATTGAAAATATATAATAACGTGTTAATATACATATAAACAATGATTATAAATGAGGAATATAAATTTTAATAGTTATTAATAAGGTTCTAAAATAAGTTATTAGGAATTTTTTTATACATATGGTTATAGAATGTTTGAGGAAATCAAGATAAAAGGTAAGGGTTTCTATCTTTATCATCCTTCATTGAGGCATGTGTTGATATTATGCACCAATATTATTTTGTATAGTGTTACTAATTCCCCTTAACATATTATATATTAAATTATTATTTATATTATAAACATAACTTCCATTCATTCTCTTCCTTTCGTTAGACTATTATTGGTATATTCTCTAAAATATAAGGGTTTTTCGTAACTCAATCTTCTTTCTTGAGTTATAATGTTTCTCCTTGAGCTTCATATTTAATTAAATATGTTACACCCTATTTTTATCTTTGGATATAAATTTTGATTCAAATAATATTTATTATTGGATTCCATTCCTTCTTGAAAATTAAACTCTGTCAAGATTAATTCCTAACCTCATAAATGGTGATTTATCACCCATGTACATGATTACCTCCCCCCCCCCCCACCAATGTTACCCTATAATATTTTGAAACATTATTATCTATTAACTATTGTGACTATAATATTTCCATTTAAATATTACCAAAATAATTTTTTATTTCCTCTTTTATATGATGTCTATTTTCGACCAATATTGAGTAATATCAAAAGGTTTTTCCTTCCATGATCAAATGTCTTATCTTCCAGAAAACATCTCATATAGATAATTTTATATATTTTTTAATGATCCATTATTTGATATTATTTAAAAATTAAAATTTTTCAAAGTTTTTACTTCAACATTTTTTAAAGGACTTTCTAAAGTGACACAAAATATTGCCTTTTATAACAATGTTAAAAACGTTTTCTAAAACTATTTTATGATTTTTCAGCCATTTTCATTTTTATTTTCAAAAGGATTCACCTTATTGGGATTCATGTTTCATTATTTAACCACTATTTAAAATTATCCATTGGTTTATTCAACTCATGGTATCCAACAATACAATTCTTGATCCCTTTTTATGTGGTATTTTTTAAAGCATTATTTTTTCAAGGGTGTTTTTAATCTTTGTCGAAATCATTCTAATTTTATCTAGTTAACTAAGGGTATTTTCTTTTACAACTGATAACCTTATTTCACTATATTTATTATGGTTATATTTTGTATAAGTAATCATGAAACCAATTCTTTTCCTATTTTAATAAATGCTTTGATGAAATTATATATGTTTTTTTATATATCACACTTATGCATGCACATAATCTGATATAACGGGTGGGACCAAAGTTATATACCCCTCTAATTAATTTATTTATTGATTAAATTCTAATTCAACATCAAATAATTGAGTTTTGGATATATCGTCTATTTTATCAGGCATCAACTTAATTTTTATCAAGTTATCAAACAGAAACCAAGATCATGTTAGGTTACAATTCATTCCAATTTTTTAACTAAGGCACTTTTAGATTATATTTTTTATAATATTTCATAATTAATTTTATTCTAGTCTATGTATTTATTTTTAATCTTATTTAATCACTTCCTATATCTAAATCCATTATATTTATTTGTGTAATATACATTCGAGGTTTATATAATGAATTATTGTAGAAATTTGTTGATTTTTTTAATGTATTAAGAGTTTTAAATTTATTCATTTGATAGTTTTATTTTAACTACTAAATGATCAAAAAAATTAAATTTAATGTCAATATAATGTAGTGTGGAATTTTTGAATAATCATGTTAGTAGTTTTGAAGATAATAGATAAAATAACTTAAAATAAAAATGATAATATTTATAGATTGTTTCAATATTGATTAACCATAATTTTAATTAATTTAGAATTATGATAATGAGTATTATGGTTTAATGATAATTTTTTAGTAAGTATAATTAAATGGAAAAATGGTAATGAGGAAGTGGTCTAATGAAATATTATGGATTGTGTTAAAACATTTACTTGCATCGATATATTTTCAATTATTTTTATTTGCATGATGATGTTTCGGTAAGTAATTGTTCTCATTAAAAATCATGGTAAAAGTGAATATTGGGTTTGGTGGGTTTATAAATGTTAATTTTTGAATGGAATGTAAACATGATTATTTCAAGGATGTATTCAATGAGTTATATTATTTCTTATTCCACTTGAGTGTTATTTGTGTTTTTTATAGAAAATATAATTGTTATATAAATATGTTTTCAAAAGTATATCATTATTTTTGAAATTTATATTAGGTGTTAATTATGTTTAGAAAAAAAATTATTTTTTTTTCAAGCATGGTAAAGTGAATGATTTTTTAATTGAATGAAAACTATATTCCATGTAAAATCTTGAGTCTTGTTCAATCATAAGTAACCAAAACTAAGGGCCACATGGCCTCAAGTGTGCCTCTCCATACCCCATAGGCTACCATCTAGGATAGATGGGGTATGGTAGTACAGTGGGGAGACTATACCCTCTTTATTAGAGTGGAGCACAGGGGTGAATAATAGATTAATAAGAGGAAGTTGTATAATGATAAAACAGCTGAAGTAATAAACCATCTATATAATAATAATAAGACATAAATAGTAACAATGATAAGATATAATTGATCATTTCATGAATCTACAAAATGGGGAGTGGTAATACAACAACACATGCTATACAAAAAATACAAAAAATACCAAAAATATTAACTCCAATATAATTCAAACCACTAGATCGGTTCTCTTATCTTATATACTAACTTAGTATAGACAATCAATCATATGTGGTTGGGAGCCTCCATTTATCCCAACCTGCATCCATGAAGTTTGTCTGAGTATCAATCAAGGGCCTAGATAGGGTGTTAGTAAAACTCAATTGACCACCACCAATGATGTCTAAAACAAATCCATCATGGGAAAATAAAATGTAATAGTATTAATTTATAATGAATAAAAAGTATTAAAGTAAATACAACCATGTAAACATTAGTCTTTTATGGGATATTTGGTTGGCACTACTTTCTTTGGAATATGTCGAGTGTCTTTGAGAATATGACCATTAATCGGTCAGGGTCCCAAGGAATGTAATCAAGCATCCATGTATAATAATGATAAGTGATCCATGGGAGACCCATGGCATCCATGGCCTTAAAATTTCAACCCCACTTATAGTGATCGACTAAGATCTTAGGTATTGTGGTATGATTGTAGTTTAATGAATGAACTCTTGGAAATTCACTCTAAAATTTTATAACCAAGCCTGAGTAAAATTAAAATGTAATCTCAAGATAGAACTGATTGAAGCCCCATGAGATAATAAAAGGTGGTCCATATATAAAGTCATCTAGCTGAATACAATGAGATTATCCAAGTCATTCTAATTTCTAGAATAAGAAAGTGAGTCTTCAGTGTTTAGCTAAGAAATTCAGGTTTTTGAGACATTGAAAAATCCAGAGTTTGGTTTCTAACTTGTTGGTCACATCAATTAATCGACTGGAATCCTTTGATTTCACCCAAGTAGTTATAAGTGGGAAACCAAGTCTTACTCAAGGAAGGCTATATATTTAACAATTTCATCATGTTCCATAGTAATAACCATAATTATATTTAATAATTAAGAAGTACATGAATAAAATTATCCAAACTATTTCTCATTTCATTTGATTCCATTAAAATTTCACTTAAAAGTTAAAAAAAGAAAATTAAATAATTTTTGTTATTTAAAAACTGATTTAATTCTATTTAATAAATTTCATTTTTAAAGAGTCAAGAAAAACACACCCAAGGGATGTTTTGGTTAAAAACATGAAATAGTTTTCAATGTAATATAATAGGACACGCCCAAAGGGGTGGTTCAAGTTGATGTCACCTACCGCCAACAATGTAAATGGGTCTCATGGAATGTCTAGTTCAAGGATTAGAAAATAATTTATAGGAATATTAATTTTGAGATAAATTCCAAGAAAGTATAGTGTGTGGAACAATGGTGAAAATTTTAAAATGATGAGACTTTAAGGAAAATCTCATAGAACACTTTCCTGAGAATAGTAATAGAATCCTCCTCCAATATAAAAATTTGATTTTTTAAAGAATGATTGAAAATGGAAAAGCAAAAAAAATACCATAAAATAAGGAATAATATCTCACATGAAGATCATTCAAAATATGGGAATAGAATCTATGAAAAGAATTAAGAGGATTGATAGAATTTGTAATGGGATCTAACATGACTAATAGCATTTGAATCATGTCTCAAATAAAGATGGTCTAAGAAATCCTAACAAAGGGATAATATAGAGCTTTTAATGGGGATCTGAGCGACTATTGTGTGAATGAGGATAAGGAATAGATTTACATTTTAAAGGGGAAATGGAAAAAATATATTTTCATGATTTTTAATAGGTTTCATAGTTTGATAGAATGGTTATCCAAATATTTCACCAACCATGTATGAAATACTACCCATTCATAAGAACCCTTTATAGTTCATGCACATGGTTAGAACTGTAGGACCCCAAGACACCCTGAGAGGGAAGGGGTGAATCAGGGTGTCAACTTTTTCTTTTTAAAATGGATCTTTTTCCCATGGTGGTAGGAACTTGTTAAACCTATAAGACTAAATGGAATAGAAATCACACAACCACGAGAAAGGAGACCACACGGCACTTTTTTTTGTTCTCCACTAAGGGTTACGTCCAAGGAGAATACGCCGATAGGTTTCAAGTCATAATTAATTACACTAAACTATACTAGTTGTGAATTAAAAGGTTTGGGTACAGTCACTATGTCCTAGGCACACTACCTTTACAAAGGTTTAGGGATAGATCACTACATCCCTCAGATCACTTCCCTTGACTCTCCCTAGCTCACTACCTTGAGAGAAGTCAAACTCAGTTTATTGACTTGAAGGTCTCTTCAATAGACTTTAATTGAAGAATTTGTCTCTTTTCATCATGAGACACTACTAGCATCGAATTTTTGAATTGATTCCCTTGAAAGCACTGATCACGTAACTCAGATAATCAAAATCTTGTTAAAACCACAACATTGTACTTGCGTGCAATACCTCAACTTACATGCAAGATTTTGGATTTGTTGTGTAAGATGACATTCGTACAATCCCTACTTTCTGCACAACCATTATCTTTCACACAACTACACTGAAGGGTTCACTTGTTCTTTTCAGACTAAAGGAACACCTTGCGCACAAGATTAACTCTCTTTCAATCTTTCGTGTGAAAATCTTTCGCATGGTAGAGCAACCATATTTTCATTGAAAAATATTTAAGACTTCCTTGAGGGTATCCTCATATTTATAGGCCTTTGAAAACCCAGTGCGCAAGATCCTGACGCATCTTCATTGATGCGTGTAAGTTTATTTCCGAGTGCGCAAAACGCTTTTTTACAATGCATTGGGCACGTAAGATTCTCTTGCACAGCACCATCTTTCTCGCACATCCATGTCTTGCACACACTTTTTTCCTTCTCCATATTTTGATTCACTGATCCCAAAAAAAACCTTGCGTGCATGTTTCTAAACACCCTTCATTCTTGTGCATAACTCCCTTTGGAAAACACACAATTATCCATTTCTCATTTTTTGGGACCAAAAAATTGGAAAACACTATGAAACAGCTCCACCTTCAATAATGATGCCCGCATGAACTGTATGATCCCATTACTAGAAAACATTCTAAAATTCCAATAAGTGTTGACAAAAAACACAAACCAGACTCCATTTCTTACATAGAATGTTCGTGGTTCCAACAAGAACAACCATGCACAAACCATGCATTTGTAATTGTCTCAAAGGCCCACACCCAGCATAGTCTAGTTGCATGATTAGACAAACTATGTGAAAAATGTGTGTGGTTAAACTGTAGTTAATTATATGTTTTTCATGGTCATGTGGCCCCTTATTTCATGGTTTATTAACCTATGATCCTCTATTTATGGGTCACATGGTTTTGGTGCACAATTAGTGCTAACCATGTTCTAACCATGCACCTCTCCTTTTATTTCCAAAAAAATAGTAATTCTGGGACTCAGTCTAAGATTGAACGCTCATGATTCCTCCATGACCTATTTATGAACTCCCATTAAGGTTAAAGTAAATTGTTACACTGAAACTAAAATGATATGTCTCCCAAAAAAAATTTAGGATCTTACAACCTCTTCTCATTAAGAAAACTCATCCATGAGTTTCTCTTTCAAGTGTGGTTGAGTCTCATCGATGAATAACTCTAGATACTAATAATGTATATTAGAATCTCACTCCAAAGAAACATCTTGTACATGATTGTGTTTTCATAGAACTTGAACCATAGGAACTATCCTTACACAGAAACACTTCATTCTATGATCAAAGATACATACTGGAAACTCCTCAAAGGAAGAATCCACCTCTAACTCAACTTTCTCATGATAAAAAACATGAGATGGTTTAGAATTATAATTGAAAATCTAGGAAACATGGATGATGTTGTGAATATATCTATACTAATAAGGAAGGATTTTCCAATAGGATATTGGACAGAACCTATCCATAATCTCAAAAGTTCTGATAAATCTAGGATACATCTTTCCTTACCTTCAAATCCATTGATAACCTAATTTTCTTGAGACTCACATGAATATCTAATTTCCCACATCAAACTCAAGTGGTTGGAAATGATGATTGAAATATGACTTACTCATATACTAATCTGCATCCATATTCTTTATGATCAGTTGTACCAACTCTAATGCCTCTAAAACAAGACATGATAATAGTATAACTTTCTCTTCTACCTCTAATAAGCACATAGGTGATAGACACAACCTACCATATAGGGCCTCATATGGATACATCTACATAGTTAATTGAAATATGTTATTATAAGAAAATAGATCAATATGTTGGTTCCTTTCCCAAGAACCTTCAAAATAAAGGAAACATTGATGTAGAATATCCTCTAGTGCCTATATAGTACACTCGGACTAACATCCGGTATAAGTGTGGTATGGTGTACTCAGAAGTAATTATTAACCAAGATACTTTTTTAGACCCTATAAAAACCAAGATGTAAATCAATTTTCCATGTATGATAAAATGGTATGTGGAATCCAATAAAGGTTTATGATCACTAAGATGAAAATTCAACCAAGTTCTACCATTGGGAAGGTCCTAGATAGGCAGGAAGTGAGCAACCTTTGTCAGCCTTCCCATTATTACCCATATAGTGTCAATACCTTGAGGTGAGTTTGGTAAACCCATCATGAAATCCATAGTTACATTGTCTCATTTCCACTCTAGGATGAGTATATTCTATAAAATACTATTGAACCACTGGTGTTCCACCTTTATCTATAGACAGATGGCACATTGAGTAACCAATCACACATCTTCTTTTTTCATCCCTGCCCACCAATACTAGGAGCGCAAGTCACGGTACATCTTAGTGAGTCTAGGGTGTACATCCCATTTAGAGTTGTGACATTCTTCCATCTTCTCCTATTTCATGTCTAAAAGTACCCAGTCTCACCCATGGATGTGTATGATCTCATCCACATTGATAACCAACCATGCGGTGGGTCTTCACCAAAAACACTTTCCCTCAAGAATAATCCTTAAGGATAATAGATTTATTTCCTCTTTACCTAATCTATAAGTAATGAAGTCATTGATAAGTCTATAATAAAAGGATATTCACGACACTTAAAAATATCCATATGCATTTCATATAGAAGATTCATCAACTACTAGTCATTGTTGGCTTCTTGAACCACTTAAATATGAGACTTTCATCATAAATAATTAGCCATTACATTACACTTACATGGTATATAAGCAGATTTTAAGTTGAAAGACTAAAGATATGAATCCAATATCCAACTTTTGAGGTTAAAATACCATTTATAAAATATTTATTTCAATATTTTGTGGTATGTGTACATCAAAAATTGTTCACCTGTTAAGTAACTTCTCTGATAAAACAAGTCATGAATAACAACTGCTAACTTGCGATCATTTTTAGGTATTTATTCTCATGAGGCCTTAACTAATGTGACCCATACACCACGACATGCTCTATTTTCTACAAAACATATCCCAACCCAATTCATGATGCTTTATAGAACACCATGCAGGTCTTTCCAGGATTAGGTAAAATCAGGATCGCCACTGAGATCAACATTCCCTTCAACTCTTAAAAGGAATATTCAAAATATTCAAACCACGCGAACTTTGAAACAATATTATTCAAGACTTTAAGTGGTTCTGAAATATGGGAAAGGTTCTAAAGGAAATGTTGGTAGTAACTATTCAGTCCCAAGAAATTCATAATATCAAATATTTTCTTGGGATATTCCCAAGAAACAATGGCTCTCGCCTTATCTAAATCCATAGATACCCCTGATTCCAATATAATTTGACCCAATAAGTGAACCTTGGAAATAAAAAAGTGGAATTTTTTTATCTTTTCATATAACCTTTTCTCTCTCAATGTACACACTATGATGACGAGGTGTTTAGAATGATCATGTATAGTTTGATAATACACTAAGATATCATCCATGAAAATGACCACAATGGAATCTAGGTATGGGTGAAAAACCAAATTAATTAAATCCATAAAAATGGAAGGAATTTTCATGAGATCGTATGGAATATCCAAATACTCATAAAGCTCATACCTTCTTTGGAACATTATATATGGTATATCTGAGGTCCTAACATAAAATTGATGATAGACCAACCACAATTAATTCTTTGAGAAGACCCTATTTACTTATAGCTATCTGAATATATTTTCTATCTTGGGTAGTGGGTAGTGTTTCTTAACTGTAAGATGAATCAACCACCAGTAATCCACACAAATCCTGAGGGTTAAATCTAAATTCTTGGTGAAAACAATGGGTGAACCTCAAGGTGATGTACTGGGTAAAATAAACCCTTTTTATTATAGATACTTCAACTATCTCCTAAGTTCCTGAAGCTTAGTAAGAGACATTATATATGGAGGAATAAACATTGGTTGGACTCTAGAAAAAATATAAATGGTGAAATTTGTTGTAACCAAGGATGTTCCTTGATAATATTGTAATTTGGTTTCGGTTTCCTGTCAATCTCCACATGGAGTTTCCATGTTTGTTGTCAATCTACACAAGGATGATTAGGTACATTTTAAAGAATGGGGTCATGAATTTGAGACTGAAAGTAGTATTGAAGGTCACCACTACTAGAGTTATTCATGACACCGCAACTTTCATGAAAGTCACCAAAATGCATACCAAAAGAACTGCCTCATCAAGAGGGTCCCAACACCACAAATGGCTTTTCAATCAGATGTGTGGTTTGCAAGATACAGGTGTTTTTGTAAACATGGGGCTAGTTATGTAGAATGGTACGCAGTGAAGGCATGTGGTACATGGAACAGTATGTGTTGAAGGCATGCAGTAAGTGGAATGTTATCGAAAATAGTTCACAGTGTGGTATGCGGTGAAGGCGTGTGGTACGCGGTGAAGGCATGCGGTACGCAAAATGTTGTCGAAACGGTTCACAGAAATGGTACGCGGTGAATTCATGTAGTACATGGAATGATGAAAACAACTAGAAATATTTTGAAGAAACGGTATGCGGTGAACACATGTGGTATGCGAAACGCTGCCGAAAATGGTTCACAAAGACGGTATGTGGTGATGAGTTGCAGTACACAGACCAAAAACCATACAGTATGCAGAAGGTTAATGGTACGTGATAAAGGTTTTAATTTCATCGTATTTTAGTATGTGGTGGAGGATAACATTATGCATATAGAGTTAAGTTTATAAATTGTACCACATTGAAAATTCTGGTAAATCGGATTACCGAGATTTGTGGACATATGTGCCAATTTAAGGAGCAGTGATCCCCTTTGTTAAGATGACGAGATTGAAGATTCAATTTTTTAGAAGAAATTAAGTGAAGTCTGAAATGGTACATGGAGTAGAAGATGATACGTGGAGAGAATCATCCACGTGATGAAAATAGTTTGTGGAAGAGAGTGCATTTCATGCAGGAATCTCTCACAGTATGCGGCCAAGAAAGGTAGTATGTGGAGAAAGATTGTATGCAGAGGAGTGGAGCAGTACGTGGTGTAGGAGAGTACGCTGAGAAGTAAAATTCACGGAGAAACTAGATGGTATCAGAAAACTGCAACGGTATATGGTAATAGCCGGATGGTATGTGGAAACAGCAGCAGTATGTGGAAACATCTAGATGGTACACAAAAATAGCAGCGGTATGCGGAAATAGCTAGACGGTACATAGAAATAGTAGTAGTATGTGGAGACAGCTAAATAGTATGTTGAAGTTGCATCGGTACACAGAAACAACTGGACAGTATGTGGAAGTAGTTGGACGGTACGTGGAAACAGCAGCGGTATGCGGAAACCACAGTAGTACGCAGAACACCCATAAAAGCCTAAAAATTGGCCAAATCAGTTTGCGAATTTAATTTCCATAAAACATTAGTGTACGGGAAAATAAATTACATTTTTGATTGACTATGGGACTTCAACAGTGCATCAATTTATAGTTTAGGATGCATGAATTAATGTCAAACCAATTGAATCAACCTTCAAGTCATTAAACTGAGCGAATATTCTTCCAACAGAGTGAGCAATGGGGAGTCAACAGAAGTGATTCGAGGTATGCAATGTGTTATTCCTAAAACCTTGTAAAGGTGGTGCGTCTGGCATAGAGTGATAGTGCTAAACTCTTGTAATCCATAACTTGTAAAGATTAGTGTTTTTTGGTATGACTGACACACTGTCAGTGTATGCTCCTGGGACATAGCCCTTAGTGGTGAACCAAGTAAAATTGTTGTGTCAATGCTTTTCATGTGATTGTTTATTTTCTACACTTCCTCCTCAAAAAGGTTTAACAGGTTCCTACCAATGTGGAAACAAGATCCTTCATTTTAAAAGAAACATTTGACACCCTAATTCACTCCTCCCCTATCAGGGTGTTCTGCGGTCTTTTAAGTGGTATCAAAGCCAAGTTACTGGTGTTTTATTTATCTTATACCATCATGGAGAATTCATCCAATGTCATAGGATTCCCTCTATTAGATGGAAGTAATTTTCAGATCTATAAGTACAGAATGATATATCATCTAAGCTCTCTTAGAATGGATTTCATATTTTTTACTATGCAAGGAATACAAGTTATTGATCCAACAAGGCTAGTTATGACTTATGTAGATAGGAAAATTCTTGATGTAGATGCTAAATCACAGAATGCTCTCACCATATCCTTATCTGACCAGATCTATCTAAAGGTGATGAGTTCCACCTCAGCAAAGTCCATGTGGGATAAACTTGAAAATATTTATGAAGGAGGTAGAAATTTTAAGGATGAGAAACTACATGTCTTTCACAATAGGTTTGACGATCTAAAGATGCATCCTGATGAGAATGTAGAATCCTTCTTCAATAAAATTACTGAAGTGGTTGGAGCAATTTGATGTCTAGGAGAATAAATCAAAGACATTGATATTGTAAAGAAAATATTGAGAAGACTTCCACCCATGTACAATGAAAATGTGGCATCCCTTGAGGAAAGATATCTTTCCACACTTTCCCTAGATGATCTACTAAGTTGCCTAGTGGCGTATGAAATGATATTTAAGCCAGAAGATACTAAAACTCAAGTGAGAAAGAAAATGGAATTCACATCCATGGAAAAACTGAAAATTTCAAAAGATATTAGTGGTGAGGATGATGAAGAAAATGAAATTCTTTCTCTCATTTCCAAGAAGTTCTAGAAGAGAAAAGTTATGTTTAATGGTAAGTTACCTCTGGCTTTCTTTTTTTGTGGCAAAGTTGGGCACATTTCCTCTCTAGTGGTCAAAAAAGTTCGAAGATGAAGAAAGTGAAGGCGAACCGGTTGAGAACCCTTAGAAAAGGTTTTTCAAAAAGGTATACTTCAAAAATATAAATAAAGTATAGAAGATTAGTTTTTTCTGTGAATAGGATGATGATGATAATGAATTCGGGGAAGAAGAAAAACCCGAACTCAAAACTAGAAACTATGACTCTACGATGGCCACCATTGAAAAGTCAAAACCATTGACAGATAAAGCTAGAGATAATCAGTTGGCTACTAATTTTGATCCCAAGTTGCAACTTAAGGATGCTTTTGGTAAGCTTGAGATTAAATGTAAGAGATGAAATAAGTGGAAGGAAATGGTGGAGGAATCATCAGAATATATTGATCAACTAGAAGCCGAAACTGAATGAATAGAAGAACTTGTGAAAGTTCAATCATAAATCCTTGAAATCACTGATGGTGTTATGGAAATAAAACTCAGAATTAAAGGGCATGAAAAGTTCATTAATGACCTTACCTTGAGAATAGATGATAACTCTAAGACCATTGAGGGACTTGAAGAAAAAGTTGTTACTTTGATAAGTAAACTCAAAAGTGAATCAATTTCAAAAGAAGACAAGAATAAAATACAATTTGGAAGGTCCTCGGGTGCTAAGCTGGTAGAAAGAGAAAAATGTGGTTCTGATGAAGTTAAAAATATCTTGAGTGATCAAATACCCATATGCATGGGAAATAGTGGAATTAGTTGTGATGATAAAATGTCAAATGAAATAAATAATGTGAGTGAGAATAAAGGCAAGATGAAATTTCATCATGTTGAAAAGCCACTAGAAGTTCTGAAAATGAAACCTTCAAGTAAAACTGAAAAGTGATTTGAATATTATCCTAGAGTTTCCGTAAATGATAGGTAGTAAAAAAATCTTGAGGAAGAAGGTATGAGGAGAAATATAAGTGAGGATACATTTCCTTTCATGAAGTGTTGTTTTTGTGGCTATCTAGGCCATACCATGTCATACTACAAATACGCAAGGAGATATATGAATGGGGAAGATTTAAGAGTTCAAAAAAGTAGAACATATTCATATCCTACTTCTTATAGAATAAATAATTTTCTATGGATATTGTTTTCACTATTCTAACTTTGGCAATAACATTGTGTATTGCAGGCAGAGGTATGACAGAATAAATTCTTTCAATGTTCAGAGATGATTCAATATAAGTCAAACAGACGATGTTGATATTTCAAATAGGTTTTCTCCTTTAAAAGAAGAATTTGAATATGAAGAACCCATGTACACAAAAGAGATAATAGAAAGGAAATCAGCGCCCTACACTCAATCCAATATCTCAAGGAAAGAAAATAGGAAAATTGAAAAGTCCAATTTTGAAAAAGTATCCCTCAAAGATACAAAGAACAACAACACCTAGATTCTTGATAGTGGATGTTCATCCAACATGATGGGTAATGCATACCTATTAACGAGTTTCAAGAAAAAGGTCGATGTAATAGTGAGGTTTGGTAACGATGGTGCTTTAAAGATAAAAGACAGTGAAAGTACTGAGCTAGATAATTGAGATCTGAAGAGAACTGAAGTCTTGTACATGGGCGGTCTATGTCACAATCTTCTTAGTGTGATTGAACTCGATGACTTAGGTCTTATTGTGAAATTCAATCAGAATGGTTGTACTATAAGAGGAATGTCTGGGAATTCTCTCATGAATGGTTGTAGAATAGAAGGCAACTTATATCAGGTTGACAGCGAAGAGAACATTTTCTACCTAACAGTTGGAGAGGAAAACAACTTATAGTATCGAATATTGGGGAACATCAATCAAAAATAAATAAACAAGATATCTAAGATGAAGATAGTCATGGATATCCCTAATCTGAATCATGAATGAGAAAAGACCTGTAATGCTTGCATGCGAGGGAAACTGGTCTGCAGTTCCTACTAGCCAAAGAAGAAAAGAGCATCAAATCTCCTTGAACTCATTCATAGAGATGTATGTGGCCTGATAAATGTTGTTGGAACACATGGAGAGAGATACATTGTTCTTTTAATATATTATTACAGTATAATGGAATGTGTGATCATTGTACACATGAAGCGACAAGTGATTGATTTCATGAAAACCTATCAACGAATCATTGAGAATGATATTGGATGTAAGATCAAAGTCCTACTTTCTGACATTGGAGGGGAATATACATCCATTTATTTTAAAAATTACCTAGAGAATAATGGGGTAAAACATGAGGTGGTAGTTGTGATAACTCCACAGCAAAATGGAGTTGTTTAGTGCAGGAATCGGAAGGTAAACAACATAGCTAGAACTATGCTGATTGAGAGTTGTATTCATCTACATTACTGGAAAGAGATAGTATAAGATATAGTGTATATTAAAAATTGAACATGGCTATATATGGGTGAAACAAATACACCATATGAATTGTGGCATGGAAGGAATCCCTCTTTGAAATATTTTTTTATTTTTAGAAGCAAATGTTTTATCTGAAACAAAGAAGGAAATCAAGGGATTTAGGGAGAAAATGCAGGCGAAGGAATATTTCGTGGATACTTAATGAATAGTAAAGCATACAAGTGTTTCAATAAGCGCTTGGGAAGAATTGTGGAAAGCAGTGATGTAAAGATCACTAAAGAGAAAAAACATGAATGCTTCAAGGAATTCTTTTGCTAATGTGATAGAGGATGGGGATGAATGTGAATAATGAACAAATACTAATATAAAGGTAGATGAAGGTGTGAAAAACTCTCTAGAGTCACATCATGATGTTGACTCTGAAGAATAATCATAAGAGGAATCCATATCTGGAAAGAATTTGGTTGAACCCCTAAGGAGAAATCGAAGAGAATAGATTGATTAGTCCAAAATTATCGGGGATCAGAATGCACCAACACAGATAAGTCGAATGAGTAATAATGCACAATTTGCATTTCTATCAGTTGTGGAACCATCCTCATTTGAAGAGACTGCAAAGGATGAGTCATGGGTGAAAGTAATGAATGAAGAGTTAGATCAGATTGACAAAAAGCAGATATGGGATCTTGTTAAAAGACCTAAAGATTGTAATGTGATTGGTATGAAGTTCATTTTCATGAAACAATTTGAAGAACATGGAAATGTGATCATAAATAAGGTTCACTTGGTCTATAAAGTATATTCACAAATCAAATGTGTTTATGTTAAGGAGGCATTTTCTCCCATAGAGAGACTAGAGTCAATCAAGATATTTCTTGCCATGGAAATCCAAAGAGGATATAAAGTGTATCAAATGGATGTCAAGACAAAATTCTTAAATGGATTATTGGAATAAGAAGTTTACATTGAATAACCCATAGGGTTCCTTCTTGGAAATGATGAGCTGAAGGTTTCAAAATTAAAGAAATATCTTTACGGTCTGAAACAAGCACCACAGGCGTGGTACTCTTAGTAGGACTCTTATTTGAGAAAGCTTGAGTTTAAAATAGGTGGAGTGGATCACAATCTCTATGTGAAGAAATATCAATATGATTAGTTCATGGTATTCATATACATGGATGATATTATTTTTGGTGGAAGAATACATGGATTAGTGGATGAATTTTCCAATCACATGAAATCAGAATTTGAAATGTCCATGATTGTGGAACTAGCATACTTTTTAGGGTTGCAGGTACTTCAGAATAAGGATTACACTTTAATTTCTCAATAAAAGTATGAAATAGAGCTACTGAATAAATTAAATATGCACGATTCCAAACCAATGTCGACTCTGATTGCAGTTAGATCAAAGATCAGAAAGCATGAGGAAGGGACTTCTATGGATCCCACCATCTATAAAAGAATGGAAGCCTATTGTACCTGACGGTGACACGACCAGATATTGTCTTTTCAACTTTCCTTGTGGCCCACTTTTAGAGTAATCTAAAGGAATAATATATGTAGGTAGTGAAAAGAATCAAGAGATAAATTCTAGTTACACATAATTAGGGGATATACATTGTTGCAGGAAGAGATAGTGAACTATCAAAAAAAATTTATGCTGACTGGGCTGGAGATATAGTGGAAAGAAAGTCTACCAGTGGTGGAGAATTCTATATTTGGAAGAAATGTGTGGGATGGTTAAGAAAGAAACCAGTAATTCACTTAGTAATACTGAATCTGAATATATATCTTCTACCAAGGCGTGCACTCAGTTACTTTAGATCAAGAAGCAACTGAGTGACATATGTGATGAGGTGAAACAACCAACGGTGATTTATTGTGATAACAAGAGCACAATTGATATTACAAAGAATCCTATTCAGTATTCTCGTATAAAACGTATTGAGATCAAATATCACTTCATCAAGGAAAATTTTGAACAAGGCATGATCAAAATGAACAATGTGGGAACTGGTGAGAAAGTGGCTAACATTATGACCAAGCCACTATTATTGGCTGTGTTTAAGAAACATCGGTTGAAACTTGATGTCCAGTAAACTCCCAGTGCATAAGGAGTTTATGAGATTACACTATCTCCAGTTGTTCTAACTATTTTTAATCTATTTGTGGAAATGATGTAGGTTTATGGGGGAGATACGATCCAAGGGAAGCATGTTTTTTTAACTTTTCAAGTCAAGATTCAGTTCATTGGGTTTATTTCTAATGGGAAAGAATGGATAAATTCAATGGAGATTTTTCTATTTAATTTTGGTTATGGGAAAGATGGAGAGTAGAAATATCCCTAGAATGAAACTATGAGGGAGAAAATAGAAGGGTGAGAACTCAATTCATGTCCTCTCTCTCTTATTTTCTACATCGAGCACTACTCATGTAGACTTAGAGTGATGGCTAAGTTGTTTCTTGAAGGTTTAGGTTTTGATCGTGGTTGGCGCATCAGTGAATTTACCTAAATATTTCCAACAAACCCAAAGTGGGAGATTGTTGGAACCAGTGATTTTCATTGATAATATTGGAGTTTTATTTGTGTTTGTTGTCAATATGTACATTTCACATGGATGAATGGGGATTTTTCAAAGAATGGGGTCATGTGTTTGAGACTGAAAGCAATATTCAAGGTCACTTCTCCTCAAACTATTCATCAAATCACAACTTTCATGAAAGTCATCACAAAACATACCAAAAGATTTGCCTCATCAAGAGGCTCCCAACACCACAAACGACTCATCAATCGGACATGTGGTTTGTAAGATATGGGTGTTTTTGTAAATAAGTGGTCGGTTACATAGAATAGTACGGGGTGAAGGCATGAAGTATGTGGAATGGTACGTGGTGAAGGCATGAGATACGTATAATGTTGTATAAAATAGTTCATAGTGCGGTACGCAGTGAAGGCGCGTGGTATGCGGTGAAGACGTGTGGTATGCAGAATGTTGTTGAAATGGTTCGCAGCAACAGTATGTGGTGAAGGCGTGCAGTGCGTGGAATGGTACGCCAAAATGAAAATAGTTCATAGTGATGGTATGTGTTGGAGGAGTGTAGTACATGAAATGCTGTTGAAATTTGTTCACAATGACGGTATGCGGTGATGAGTTGCAGTACGCGGACCGACAACCATATGGTACATGGAAGGTTAATGGTATGTGATAAAGGATCGCAGTTTATTGGATTGTAGTATGTGGTGGAGGCTAACAATATGCAGACCGAGTTCAGTTTACATATTTCCCCACATCAAAAATTTGGGTAAATCGGATTACCAAAATTTGCGGAGATATGTGCCTATTTAAGGAGAAATAATCCCCTTTGTTAATATGATGAGATTAAAGATTAATTTTTCAGGAAGAAATTATGTGAAGACTGAATTGGTACATGGAGGAGAAGATGGTACATGGAGAGAATCATCCACATAAGGAAAATAGTTTGCAGAAGATATTGTCATTCCCACAGGAATCTCTCGCGATACGCAGCCAAGAAAGAAAGTATGTGGAGCAGGACGGTACGCCGAGGAGTGGAGCAATACGTGGTGTAGGGGAGTATGAGGAGAAGGACTGTTCATGGACCAGCTAGACGGTATGCGAAAACAGCAGTGGTATGTAGAAATAGCTGGACGATATACGGAAATAGCATCAGTATGTAGAAATAGTTGGACAGTACGAGAAAATAGCAGTGGTACGGAGAAACAGCTGGACAGTACATGAAAATAGCAGCATTATGTAGAGACAACTGGATGGTACATGGAAACAGTAGCTGTATGCACAAAAAGTTGGATGACACATGAAAACAACAATAGTACGTGGAAATATTATTAGTATACAGAACACCCATAGAAGCGTGAAAATTGGTCAAATTAGTTTTTGAATTTAATTTCCATAATATATTAGGGTAAAGGATAATAAATTACATATGTGAGTGATTATGGGACTTCAAAAGAACAACCATTTATAGTTTAGGATGAATGAATTAATTCCAAACCATTGAAGTGACCTTAAAGTTATTAAAGTGAGTGAAGATTCTTGCAATGCAGTGAGCAAGGGGGAGTAAGCATAAGTGATCCTAGGGACGTAGTGTGTTATCCCTAAAACCTTGTAAAGGCAATGTACCTAGAATAGAGTGAATGTTCTAAACTCTTATAATCCACAACTTGTGAAGATTAGTTTTTTTGGTACAACCAACACATTGTCGGTGTATGATCCTTGGACGTAGCCCTTAGTGGTGAACCAAGTAAAATTGTTGTGTCAATGATGTTCATGTGATTTTTTATTTTCCGCACTTCCTCCTCAGAGAGGTTTAATAGGTTCCTACCAACACGGGAACAAGATCCATCAGTTTAAAAGAAAAATTTGACACCCTGATTCACCCCTCCCCTCTCAGGGTGTTCCGGGTTCTTTCAAACTTTACCTCTATCATAGGAGGTAGCACAAAAATATCATCAAGGAAGACATATCTGAAAAATTATACCAATGGAGGAAAGATAGATTATCTAACTCTCTAATAATTTAAGAAAAAGACTATAAATTTGGGCTAACACTCTACCCAACCCATGATTCCCAAGTCCATATCGACTCAATTGAACATTCATTCACCCTTGTAAAAGTAACTACTTCCATCAGGTGGTAATAAATACTCCCTTTTGTTGTAACATTCAATACAGACTTGAAAAGTTACTAACCAATCTATCCTAAGAATTATGTCAAATATGATCATATTTATGTTGAATAGGTTATATAATAAGTGGTAAGCTCTAATTTCAAGGGGACACTCCTTTAATTTACACTCACTTTCTATCCATATTCCCAATATAGTATCAAGAGTCATCACCCCTATAAAGTACTTGATTTTGAGCCCAAGACTTTCTATGATAGACACATATATAAATGATTATGAATAACATATGCTAAATAAATAATATACTAAATTTTAGGCTTCTAAGATCATACATCATATAGTAGATGATCATGCACTATGCTCCTCGTGTATAGGTTTCGTTGTATGTAACTGTCCAGATCCCTAACTCTGAGCTACAACGTGGACTCCATGAGTAGGTCCACTCTACTAGAATTTCACATTATAATTTTGGCTTCCTCTACCTTGTCCACATCTTTATCATGTATGACTAATGGTACTCCATCTTCCGACCTAGTGTCGAGCCATTGATCCCACTCCTAAATGTGGATCTATTGTGGATCGTCTTCTACTAGGAATTACTGGAAAGGTCTGGAAAAATATCTGTAGATGGGACATTCTTTCATAGACTCAACACTCAACTATATTCATTCTACACTATTGATTTGTATGTCTTGTCCATACACACTGGTGTTAAACCACATAACTACCATTATTCACACTAGTATTTCTATTTCCCATACAACAGGTATCTAGGTGATGATTCCTACTGCTAAATAAAACACTTCCCTACTAAGGGGATGAACTGCCATGTCATGTACTATAGGATAATCTCATATTTCACTAAGAGATAAGATCTTGGTTCACCATTTCTAAAATGGTTGGTAGATAGAACATGTTCACCTTAGATTGGATAACATACATAAGCATATCCTTAAATCATCTCACCCTATATAGCTAATCATCAGCAATGGTAGGTAAAAAAAACCCGGAGTTCTCTAAAACATGATGAATTATCAATAAAATCCATTGTAACCTACTCCAAGTGCATAAATTCCATATCTTGGTCTGCACTTCGTATCTTTAGTAAGAAGTAGTCATAGAAATCAGGTTGGAAATCCCTTCAGATCATACCCCAATGTTGTTTCCTATGTAAGAGCATCCCACCATTGTTTAGAAGATCAATAGAGCATATACATTGCAAGATTCACTCTTATTTGTGGAGGAGTCTCTAGATTCTTGAAGATGGAAAGTATAGCCTTTATCCATGACTTAGAATCCTAGGGACCACCTTTTTCAAAAAAAAGTAGGGGTGTTTTGAAACTCCCTATTCAACTTGGACATAGTAGGGGCAGGTTGTGGAGCTCCCTCTATAAACTGCACTAAGAATAGGAAACCCTCTCTAAGCTAATAATAAAATCCAAATACATAAATAATAAGAGGTATAACTGGAGGTTCCACAAGTGGTACTACAGGTATTTCTAGTTCCACCACTTTAGGAGCATAATTTTCTCCACAATCTTAGCGCTCGAACTAAGTCCATCATGGAGGAATATATCTATAATACCAAACACACACCTCAAAAAATAGTTAATAGATAAAGTAATTCACTTATTAAAATAAAGAAAAACAAAAATCCTAACTATACGAGATATGAAACCCAACTACCCAATTCTAGTGTCAGACAATAAGAGGATATTTTACATTTTAACTAAAAATGTTTATTTATAGGGGGGTTCAATTACAATTTATAGATGAAAATGATATTTAAGTTTTAATTAGAATCTCTATTTAACAGAAACCAATTACTTTTAGATTTATAAATCAGTAAATTATTATGTGTACATATAATGGTTCAGTTATATGAATTCCCATTCAAAGGTTATAAAGACCTAAGCTTTATAAGTTACATTTGGAAATTCATGTAACTACACCATAACTTTTATATACAGTATCATAATTTAACAAGCTGATATACAATGGTCAGATTACATGGATCACCATTCCCAATTTATAGAGTTTAAAACTTTATAAATTATAATTAGCATCCATTTAATCACAACCAAAAAAAATTTCAATCTATGTAACTAATATTCCATGGCTTAAACACATCATAATTGGTCAGTTAAAGTTCCATCATTAATCTATGTGGGAAAACTATTTAGCTTTATTTAGAAAATTTTAAGTAAACCATTATTTTTTCCCCTGAAAGAAATGTTATAAAATTATAAGTATAGTAGTCAAGGTATATATAATAACCAGTATGAAATACATGTACTGAAATAAACATGAAAAGGAATATTTATGAAATTTAAATATCTATGTGACTATAATAATGCATGAGGTAATATTTTTTCTATATATTGGGCCAAGGGTAAAATCCATAATTATAAAAAAAACATAGATTTTCCCTAATAAAATGGATTTTCCCTCGAACATGGGATATCTACTCCAAATAATAGCTTATTACTAAGTTCTACAACTTTAAAATCTTCTATCTACCAAACCAAAATAGTAAGGAAAATGAAAAAAATCTGCAGTTCCATTTTGTGCCATCGTAAGCCCATTTTACTCATAAGTAACTGAATTTGAGGTCCATATAGCCTCAAGTGCACCTCCCCATATGACCAATCTTCTAAATCATAGTGATGGTGTATGAATGTATAGTGGGGAGAGTATACCCTATTTATGAGAGTATAGTATAGAGGTGAATTATAGATAAATCAGCAGAAGTAGAAAATGATGAAACAACAAGAATAATAAACCATATAGATAATAATAATCATTCATAAATTGTAATCAATATCAAACACAATTGATGATGTCATGACTATAAAAAAATTTGGATCATGATGAAATTTTTCGTCATGGTTGACCTCAAATGATGTGTGTTTTTTGGGTATGTAGGTGCACCAGAGTGGCTTACCAAGGTCATCTATCAAATAAAGAAGTACGTAAAACAAAATATAAAAGGTATTTTAAAAATAAAATAAACACACAAGTTAAAATAATTGTGAGTTTTAAAACGTTTATAAAACTAAAATAAGTACATTAGAAGAAGATTTTATTTTTTTTCTTGGAATTTAATAAACAAAGAACAATGCGAAGATGTTTTTTTATAGAAAATGTTTTTAGAAGATGTAATCAATCTAACTCTACCTCTTCAATTATTTATTCACTGCTATCATTCAAATTAAATTACACTTAATTATGATCCCCTAATTTAGCATCCCCTGAACCCTATGAGAATTTACCTCAACCGAAAAGATGAATTTAGTTAAAACCTATGCTAATTTTGGAACATGATATCATAGCTCCATGGTTCTATTGTTGTTCCAAGGCTAGATTATGGTCATTAGTGTCAGGAACCGACCCACTGGAGCCCACCTATCCATAAATAAGATGAGTTTGACTACACCACTCCTACCTATAATAGGTCAGGGGCAGGGGACTGGTGTTAATTAATCATATCCCACATAATGGATGCATTAGTTTAATGTACCTATATACATGCAGATGTATCCAAGCCCATAAAATGATGAGAATAAAAAAATCATAAATGCAGGCACAAAATCTATCCCACAACCAATGTACAATAATAACTATTTAGATATAGAAAAGGTTCAAGTAAAACCCAAGAAAAAATACAAAGGAGTCTAACTTTCTCAGAAGAAGTGGACTACTATCAAATGAAACACTGCCATACACCACAGTCTATCTATCCTAGAACTATGCTATGCCTCCTCCAAATCCTACTAGGACACCATCTAATGGTCTACTATCTACATAAGACACAACATGTGTAGGAAGATACCACGCAATCCTAAGTATAACAATACCTATAAGGACACCCTAAAATAACCAAACATAAATCATTAGGAGTAGTTGGATCATAATAGAAAAACAATAAAAAAACCTAGATATAATAATAATAGAAAACTGATCTCAAGTGGTATTAATCTGTACTTCTAGCCATAGGATATAGCTCAAGGATTCAAGGTAATGATCATTTTGGGATTACTCACTCCATGGGCCATGCTATCATTGTTGATTATCATCTAAAAGGTCATGATCGTCGAGCCCTACCTGACAAGTACTCACTAGATATCTAAACATATCATAATACAATTAGGGTATCACACCCAAGTATACTAGGGGACACCACAAACAATAATGGAATGTCCTTATATATAGGGTATTGATTCCCTGTGCATGGTGGTCATGCTGATACCATGAACCCCACCTAGGAATGATAGTCGATATCACAGGGTGATGCACCGAAATCTAACTAAATTTGAACCCATATAGAGGATCATAATCATATTTAGTGGATGTAATGTCATGGTGTACCCTCATGGTAAGGGACTAATGAATCACTCTCTACTAATCCTGGTCTAGACTGAGAAATTTAAGGGTTCTAAACACCCTCAGCGAGATTACACGATGTGTACTATGGGTACATTGTGTGTCTTCAAAACCTATGATCTTCCATTGTATCTTTGTCTCACACAACATTTAAACCTCTATATACATGGTTTTTCCCATAAGGGTACCCAAAATGTAAAGTTTGACCAATACCATGAATGTTTCATCTACTCATTCTTGTGTACGTTGGGTCATGCACATGTACACCTGGCCAGGTCCAAGTACATGACTTGTCCCGTGTACTTTGGTGGTGTCTGGGTACAAGCCTTATCATGTGTACTCAAACCATGCATGTGTATCCTCTAAGATACATGGAATTAATCTAGCCAAAGGTCACATGGAATGTCGTAAGGAACACATGGATTGTGATCCTTAACTTTTTGAAAAAGCCCGAGAACCACAACTAGGGTCCCACAGAACATGTATCTCTAGATTGCATGTTGTTTACCATGGGTTTTTTAGAAACCCACACTTTCTTCTCTATGTATTCTCACACCACCTCTTCCATTCATTCTACAGAAAAATCCTATATAGGTTTTGGATTTAGGATCATAGGGGCCTACATCCTCACTTATTGGATTTTGGAATCTAATTCAACCAAAAATCATCACCCGTCATTTTCTATACCATCACTACACATCGAAACCCACAACAGGATCCACTAATCATGTCTCAATCCTCTCTAAATTTTATTCCATCTTCTCTACACCTTGATCATGGACAGCACTAGTAGTATCAATCTGTTTCCCGAAATAATGGTCATTCAATGAATGAATTTAGGGTATTCTTCAAACCATAGACCAAAGATATTTCCTAAAATGAATGTGTGTAGAAGTGGGAGATAAATACATAAAACAATCATATAATGAATGAACCTCAGTCATTGTTTGTTTCATTATAAATCCACTATCACGGAATTGAAAAATGAAGAGAAATAAACAATGTAGCATCAAAACAATATCCACAATATCAACCATCGATCCTTGGATAAATTCTTATTGGTGTAATTAACCCATATTAGACATTTCATAAATAAATAGTGATAAATACACATAAATCAAATTTCTACCTCGATTTTAGATCATTACCTAATGAAGAACAATTTTTATTCATAGTTTTTGATGAAATCCATGAATTATTTTGGCATAGACAATGCCTTTAGAATAAATCCAATCCTCTAATTAATTATCATCTACCAATGATCTCCTGTAAGAAATCCTCTCAATTCTTAATGTTATATAGATAACCATACAAATTGGAAATAAAATGTTTTAAATAGGAGAGTTATAGTTCACATTTCTAACACATAAAAAATAAACAAAATAATAAATTTTTTATCTATTTTGGAAACAAAATTTTCACAAATCCTTAACACCAATAAAGATTATGTCACACTTAGGGTAAACCCCATATCCTTAACTCAATGACATCCTAAAATTTACAATTATAGCCGCTATTCTAGATTTATTATACTTTTTCAATAAAACTACATGCACATGATATTAATATATATAATAATTTAAAACATTAGTCTCGGGCTCATTGGGCCATAAAAACTGATATCCTCTCAACTCCAATCTCCAAAAATATTACTAGATATATTTCAAATCATTACATGGAAAAATATAGATGTTATATTCTCCCCAACTTAGGTATTTTCTCCCTAAAAACCGAACAAGACTACTAAAAAGGATTTGGGTACTAAGCTCACATCTAGGTGTCCCACTCCCATGTTCTCTTTTAAATACTCTTGTATTTCCAACGGACACAGACTAAGGGAATTTATCACCTCTGAAGTATCTTCCCCTAAAAATCCTTATTCTCTACCAAGTACTCTACAAAGGTATCACCATACTCAATATCCATCTGACACCAGTTGATAACATGTGATGGTTCATGCACATACCTCCTAGTCTGTGACACATGGAAGAAGTCTTTTACATTATCTAAATACAGTGGTATGGCACCTCACTGAATCTGTGCGGTATCTAGAAGGGGTTTATGAACCACAAATATAACTTTCCACCCTAGAAAAATCTCTATAATTCACATTGATTTGAGACCTTTATGAACACATGTTCTCCCTCCTAGAACTCAAAATCCTCTATCATTGATCCTCATAGGACTTCTAATGTCTATGTGAAGTCCTCATCCACTCTTGGATGATCTACACCTTCTCTTTCATAGCTTGTACCAACTTTGGGCCCATGAGTGCTGACTCTCCTGGGTCAGTCCAACATAGGGGTAACCTATAGGGTCACCAGTAAAAGTCCACAAATTGTGTCATTACAATGGTGGAATGGTAGTTTGTTTCTACAAAAACTATTCCAAGGGAAGTTGATCATTCCAACTATGACCAAAATATATCATTCATGCCCACATAAGTCCCTCTATAACCTATTAGGTCCACTCAGTATGGCCATTAGTATGGGGGTAAAATTTCATACGTAAACTCAATTGACTCCCAAATACCTCCTACAATCCTCACCATAATCATGAAGTGAAGTGATCACCATGGTAAAGGCCTCTAAGTGGTGGGTTCCCTTTCCCTCGATGTGGTTAGGGTTTCATCTCTCCTTTTCATCTTCCCTACTCCAAAATTCTTCGGTCCTCGGTGGCGCCTTCATTAGGAGCTTGATGTGGTGTGTCATCAGCCCTGGTTCTTGAATTCCTCAATACTTCACTAGATTGGTTAGTCTCGGTCCACTATAGGCTATGTTGGATCGGTGTTCTTTGGTATTTGGTGGCGTTTACCCTTGGAGAAAGGCACGGCTCGTCGTTATCCCTATTTCTTTGTTTGTTTTCCATTGAGGATTGGAAATTTGGCTTTCAATTTGGGCATGGATATTAGTGCAGAGGGGTTGAAGTGGCTCTATAGTGGCTTTGAGATTTATGGTGGGTTTCATTGAAGGTTCTAGAATGGCTTGGGGGAGGTAGGATCTCTATTTCTGGTTTATCGGTGGAGGATTTTATGTTGTGGTGTGATGGATTCATTGTGTGGATCCGTGATGTTTTGGAATTTGGAATGATGTGGCTGGTTGTAGTGTTTATGGTAATGGAAAATCCCTACTCTTGGTTCTACGGGCTCCTCTCCTACCTCTAGAAATGAGTTCATCCGATTTGGCATCAGGTGAGGGTTCTGTTTTTCTATGATCTTATTGGTTTCAACCCAGAGTGGCTCTAGTAGTCAGGTCATATTGGTACTGATTCCTGACCTTGATTCTTTGGAGATGTTTTTGGGCCTTCCATCCCTAGGTGGCACTGGCCTGGCATCTTGTATCATAGAGTGTCTGCCCTTTGGTTTCTTGCTCATGGGGTGTTGATAGTAGTTCATGGAAACAGTGGGGTGGGAATGTGTGAGGCGATCTTCAGTGGTGATGTTTTTTGATGTTTTAATGCTATTGTTGGACTTGATCACTAGGATCAGGTCTCATATGTGGTTCAAAGTTTTCAGTTCACCTATGCATAGATATTTGGATTTGCATTTTTGAGAGGGTATGAAGACATCCATTAGATGGGGCCTATGCTTTGACACAGGACACATGCTTTCTGAACAGCCTTATAATGGTGGAGAGCTTCATCATGATTCATTCACTAGGGAGGAACCTTTCCAAGTTGTCAGTTTGGGTATATTTTTTCACCTTCGGGTTTTGATTTATCTTATGTCTATGATGTATAGTTTCCCATACTTCTCTTAAAAGGGGTTTTATTAATAATAAAAAATAGTTAAGGACATCGGGCTATTGGAGGAAGAGATCATCACGGTCTAAAAATATCATCAAATGAAACTATGATAACTACTCTGAAGCCTCGATCAATAACTGGGAGCAATATCTCCTTCTTAGATAATTTGATACCATGTTCCCCTTCCAATGGGTATATATTATCTTAAATTCATATTCATGGAGAAAATATATCCATCTAATCTATCATAATTTAAGATCTTTATGAGAGAATATATACTTGATACTCTTGTGGTCAGAGTAGATGATAAAACACTCACCCATAAGGTATTTTCGCCACATATTCAAGGAGAAGACTACCACTTTCAACTCATAATAATGTGTCATAGATTTTTTCCATGCGATTTCAACTACCTATACCCTTATTAAATCACTATATTCCTCTAAAATAGAACAGAACCAAGTCCACTTTCTAATTCATCACATAAAGTAACTTACTCAAAAACCTCCTCTGAAAATTTCAAGATGGGGGGTGCTCATCAACCTCTACCTAAACTCCTAAAAAACCTAATGGGATATCTATATCCACAGGAATGGATACCCATTCTGGGTAAAATTAGTAAAAGGTATTAGTGTCATAGAGAAATAAGGCACAAATCTCATATAGTATCCTACCAAACAAAGGAAGCTCCATACAACTATCACACTCACAGGGTGACTCCCAAACTAAAATTTCCTCAATCATCATCGGGTACACTGCAACACCATTATCTAAGTTTAAATGTCCCATAAATTGGATCTACTAAATCCAAATCTTTCACTTTTAGAACTTATCATAAATATAGTGATATAGGAGTATATTCAGGACCATCCTCAAGTGTCTTGTGTGACCCTCCTTGGTAACCAAGTACACTAGGATATCATCGATGAATACCACCACAAACTGATTTAATAATGGTTGAAAGATCTTTTTCATGATTCTCATGAATACTTATGGGGATTTAATCATGCTGAAAGGAATCAAAAAGTGCTCATAGTGACTATAGAGACATATAAATGTCATATTTCGTATATTTACATTCTATACTCATAGCCAGTGATAGCCTGATCTAAGGAAAATCATCGAGAACCATCACACACCTCTCAATTGTCAAAGAGTTCATTGATACTTGATATTGGATACTTGTTATTTATGATCACCTGGTTCAAGAATTGATAATACACCCACAACCTCATGCTCATGTTCACCTTCTTAGTGAACAACACTAGGGATGCCTTGGGGAAACATTGGGTCTCACAAATCCCTTCCTCTTCACATCTCCAAACTACATCCACATATCTTTAAAGCTCTATAAGAAACATATGATATGCTGGTGATGATATAGATATCATACCAGGGTGTTAGTTAATGAAAAATTATATCTCTTAGTGGAGAGTCATACCAAGAACATCTTTAATAAATAAATCCTTATACTCTTCCACAACTACAGGGAATAGAAAGCGCATATCATTCACTACCCTAAGAGAAATACTATCCAATTGATGATTATTAGTTGTATCTCCTATGCATGAGAATATCCTACTCTTTAGGGGTTTTCTTCTCACCCATGAAGGGAAACATCGATCCTTCTCTAGGGACACACTACTTCCACCATTATAAATAGTAAATATGGTAATGAAATGTGGATAGCCATTCCATACCTAAGATAATTTTATAAGGTCTCATCACTAATACAAAGAGATCTCATAAGAAGATCTCACCTCTAAGTGTTAGGTCACACTATCAGCAGATGTGCATGATCACTGAGTCACGTCAAGATAAAGTCTCCAAGACTAAGGGTCAAGCTAAGGGCTCAACCAGAATCACTATGTCTCAAACCAAATAAGTAGAAAGGATATAGGGGATCACACCTATATTTATTATTACTAGAGATAAAGTGTAAAAGATATAGATTATACCTCTAATAATCTTGGGATTCTCATGGTCATAGGCTTGTAATTCCTACAGCTAACCCCTCCCTAGACTGCCACCTACCTGGTCCTATCATGGACTACATAAGGGTGGTGGTGGAAATAAGTCAAACCACCTACCACCTCTAGATGCTCTACCTACTCTTCTTCCATGTATTCCACCCTATGGACCTCCCTTCTCCTACTTCTATCTCTTTCTAAGTGGTTCATCGACAATATCCTTATCAGATGTGTGTAGGATCAGACAATCTCTAGAAAGGTGTCCCCAACCATCACATGAGAAGTAAAACATCTCTATTGGATGCATCAAGCCATCCTAAGAGCATTGAATTACCGATCATCTATCTTGGGATCCTTTATTGAAGTATCTCGCATTCCCAGATCCCTATGACTACCATTGGCTACCATATATGGACATATCAGATCTTTCATGCCCACTACTAGCACTTGTTTTCGGTATATGATATTATAGGAATCTCTACACTACTAAATCATGCTCGATCACTTCATCATAGGTGGGAATACTAAGATATATCACTAAATACCTAATAACTCGGTATACTCCCTGCTCTGTAGTCTATATCCTAAATAATAGATCTTACACTATATCCAAGAAGTATCATGGGTGATCAGTAAAACTCATTTAAAACTCTTCCATGGTGATACTCTCACATTATAAATGTAAAATCCTCAACATGTGCACTGATCACAATGTAGTTGGATAGATCTCATACCCAAATAGATTCTCTAGTTATGACCATGATAGAGATGTATCTTCATGTGACTAAGTCACTAAACTCCTCCATCGAATAGTATATCACGAAACAAGACTCACTAAGAGGAATTTAATCTGATATATAAGAATCCTAATAATGGAAAAAACTATAGAAAGAGCCTACGTCTATTCTTATACTGCCTAGTGGTCTAGTTTTTTCCAAAATTTAGGTGGTCACTACCTCTAAAACTTATAAAATGCACTCATCCTTTGTGTATCCTTTTTCAATGCTCCCAATGCTACCTACTGATCAAATGTGTGGTGGTAGAACTAGATAACCACTCAGAGGTAACATCTCATATAAAATACCCTTTATTGAAGCCTCATCATTTGTAAGATAATTTTTCATAATCACATAATGGATTCCTTACTAGATATCTTCCCAAAGGAATCCTAAAATAAATAAGATACACCACTGTCAAATGATTATATCTGGGGAGAAGACTCAACAAGGAAATGGAAACCACAACCTAGTTATATATTTTCATGTACAAATGTTTTCCCAGTAACCAATGTATACAATAATCAAGTCAATAAGCAGGTTAGCAATGTCTGGGTGAATGGGTACTTTGACCATCACACCAACGGTGGATTCCTTATCCTAAAAGATGAACCTGAAACACATTAAAAATACATCCATAAATAAAAAAGAATCTAATAGATATACAAAAATCTATGTTCTAGTCCTAAGGTTGAACCAACTACCTTTGAAACCCCTTTTTACAAACCGCTCCAGTAGGGCCCACCTGGATGGAGATAAGCTGAGTGTGATTACCCCAATCCAAACTTCATTATGTTAAAGGCTACTGACTAGTGTTGAGTAGTAATATCCCATATATTGGAATCATTACCCTAATGTGCATGTACACATTCACATATCTCTAATCCCATAAAATACTGATAAGTAAAAACAATTGATACCATAATTTCATTCTCAAAACTTATACCATAACTAAAGTACAACAATAAGTTTTTAAAGTGATAAAGGGTCCAAATACAAGACCAACCAAAACTATAAATGGATCCAATATTCTTAGAATAAGATGAATACTATTAAATGAAACACTAGTACACACCTCGGTATATCTAGCCTAGAACTTTTCTCCACCTACTCCCAGTCCTCCTAGAACACCATCTAATGGTATTTCATCTGTAGAAGACATGACATGTGTGGATAGAACCCATGAAGGGGTGGGTATAACAATACCCAATTGGATACCCTGAAATAACCCAACATAAATCATCAAAAGTAGTCAACTCATAATAGTAATACAATAAACAAGTAAAGATATACTTATAATAGAAAACATGTCTCGAGTGGTATCAACCACTACTTACAGCCATAGGATACTAATTGAGGATTCTAGGAAATACTCATTCTAGGATTAATAAACCCATGAGACATGTTATCACGAATTAAACTCATCCAATAGGTCATGATCATCAGTCCTCACATGAGAAATTCTTATAGGATCTCTGAATATTTCATCATCTAAGTAGGAGATCACTCATAGGTCCACTAGGGGGCCCCACAAACCATTCTAGATTGGCCTACTAGATAGTGTATATATTCTAAATTCATGGTAATCACACTAATACCATGAACCCCACCTAGGAATAATTAATGATCCTACCCTTTTCTTATAAGGGTATTCATCAAACTCTATTTGAAACTGAACCAGTATAAGGGATGATAATCCTATGCCAAAGACATAATCCCACATTTCACCTTCATGGGAAGGGACCATGGAATCATACTCAACTGATCCTAGTCTAAATTGAGGAAAAAAGTGGTTCCAAATAACCTTATAGGTAGTATGCAGCATGTACTAGGGGTACATGATGTGTCTTTCCAACCACTAGTCTTACCATGTATCATCATCTCATATGTAATGTAAACCACCATATAAATTATGTGTCCTTTAGGGGTACATAGAATGTAGATGTTGGTCTGTACCCTTAAGATGTCATCTACCCATGCTCGGGTAATTTGGGTTGTTCCCATGTACACCTGTCCATGTCTGAGTACATGGGTCAGGCTATGTACTCTATCCATGTACAAGTACATGGCTTAGCCTATGTACTCAACTTGTACCCATGTATCCTATGGGATACATATCATGTTGTCATCCATAGGTTACATATCATGTGTTAAGGACCATATGGCATGTGATCCTTAATTTTTTATAGAAACCCTTGCGTTTTAGCAGGGGTCCTACATGGTTTGTATCTTCATATTAGATTCTTTGTTTCGTTGTTTTTGTAGAAACATACCATTCCTTATCTATGTCTTCTCACACTATCATCACGATTAATTATACCACAAAATCTTTCATGGTTAATGGATATTAGGTTGTAGGGTCCTTATTTCACCAGTGACCATATTTTATCATCTCATTAACTTGGAAATCTTCATCCTTCATTTTTCATACTCGCATTGCATGACGAAACCTGAAACGTGATCCACTTATCTAGTCTCAATACTCCCTCAATCCCCATTCATCATTGTTGCACCTCGTTTGTTCAATAAGTAATCACCCAACCCACTAGTTCTATCCTATTCAGTGGAAGGATAAGTTGTCACAACCCCAATCCAAACTCCAATAGGCAAGTGGCTGGTGATAACTTTCGAGAAGGAATAAATGAAATGGGAGGCCTTTTTCTAACATAAATGTATGAATGAAACCACCATATCCAAGAAAAATTGTAGAGGAATATAAAAGATGGTAACATATATAGTGTAACCATGTATGCAATAAACTATAGGGAATACAATAGAGTACCAAAGAATAAAACTGAAGTGTAAAGGAGAAACAGACATGCCCAACTAGAAAATAGGTCCCAACATAAAAAAACTAAAAAAATGAAATATAATAGTTCATGGATCCTTATATACAAGCCCCAACAACTTTATATGGTCAATGAACCCAATTATCCAAAATATATACCAAGTTCATTGCTGATATATCCATCATCTCCATAATACATGACATTTTTTGGGGAATCCCATGTTGGGGTGAGTATAAAAATACCCAGTAGGACACCCTAAAAACCAAAGAGGTGGGTATAGAGAGATACAAAAAAATTATTCCACTCAACCCAAGAAAAAGTAACATAAAACCCAATAGATACACATATATATAATCATTAATAACTCTAGATGAGATATAAAGGGGATCTCTATCTCACAGCCCAGCTAAAAATGATGAGTCATCCCACAACTATAATGCTAAATATTTAATGCCAAGCATCATGAAAAAACACATTAGAAACCATTTTGAGGGGCCCAATCCTCTACACCACACACTAAATATAAGGGATTCGTAACTCCTATACCAATTATCCCAAATAACCTCAACAGAATATAAATGCAGGGGCTCACACCCTATCACTTTTCTCCACAACTGAGGGATCCACAACTCCCATGGTGGACCTGCATTCCACCAGAGCTCGAAGATGAGGATGTTACACTCCTATATATAGAGGACCCACACCCTCTATATTATTAGGATTTTTACTCAACCAATTTAAAGAATATGGGTAACTCATTCATTGGTGTGATAGGGGAGTATTGACCCCGATATGAATCTAATGATCAGACCGGGACACTACCATCCTTAAATTTCCCAAAGAATTTTCATACTCATAACACATCTAATTGTATCTTGTATTCCAAAACTAATTCCACTATCACATTCTATGTGTAAAAACACTTATCATAGGATACTTTCAAGCCCAAATCCAATTTTATATGAAGGAGATACAAGAGGAAAAAAGAAGTATAATGGAGTACGTGGTGTGTAAGGGTTCCACACAGTGTGTGTCCCCACATCTTCATCTAGTTTTGTTCACCTCTAGACATGGTTTGGAATACATGTCATAGTAAATAGGGTGTATGTATAATACAAGGCATGTATCAGCCACTTCATGAATTCTCGTGTACTCCTAGCCATTCTTGTGTATATAGATATGTGCCCATGTACCTAGGCGTATACCTAGCTATTCCTAGATGTTTTCCCATACCAATGTACACACAGGGTACATGGTGTGTCATCACTCATGAGGTCATATCCATATGTATCTAGAACATGGATTATCCAATCATAGAGGTTCAGATGGTGTGTGGGCCTGAATACATGACATGTGATCCTTATCTTCCATGAAACCCTATCGACCACAGCTGTGTGGGGCTACACGGCAAGTGTTTTTGGACTACACAACATGTATTTGATTCTTCCATAGAAACCAAATCTCATACCATGGTTCTTAAAATATGGCCTCCCAACAACTATTTCCACCATTTTACCACCTAAAATCAGTTGGGGTCACCACAAACCATCGATTCATAGCCTCTAGTGGTCGGGAATCAAATTTCATTCATCTTCATGAAGTCTTCATGCAACACGGTGTGCCACCCATGGTTTGCCTCTTGATCTTATTACCGTTCAAAATCTCATATCCATGAAGAATAAAATTTACCCCATGATCCGTCCCAAACCATCCTTGATTCACTAATCCATTCATCATACACACAACTTCCACAAATATGAAGGCTTCAATCATGCTTGAACTCACCCTGGAAATATGGAACCGTAATCCCATTGGAAAATAGTGAATAATTTGAAGAATGGATGGAGGTAAAGAAAATAAACCTAGTTAATCTATCATTGGCCAATAGTTTTTTTCCAATAATCATAAATCATGGATTTTTAGGGGTGATAAAAAGTGCAAGAAGAAGAAATTATTGAATTAACTGTGTAAAAGGAAACATGACTCATGCGAAAGATCAAATAAATTATTGATTAAGAATAAAATATTTAAATCAATGATCAATATTTTAATCTAGGTTATAAACCACAATTGAATATCCCTACCTTGATTATGTATCAAAAAAAATTCAAGAATAAATTTTCCAATGATGAGGGTGATCCCATACCTTTGTTGCCTCAAGATCTACCTCAATCCTATAATTGTTCATTATATAATCTTGATCTTCCAACAAAGAACATCATAGTATCCCCTCAAATATCTAAAGGTTATGTGGATAACCCTAGATAGTTTCTATAATATGCTATTTAAATAGTAAATTAGGTTTTTTTATTAAATGAATTAATTAAATTAATTATTTAATTAATCCCATTAAGTTACCCACCAACAACCGTCTCATCTGAACATTTGGTGTTTACCAGCTTTTGGTCATGCCTAAGGTAAAACTCATGTTTTAGATTCAACTGTGGTCTCTGATTTATGATATGTGACTCCACTCGAGATATATTCCACTATTTATGACAAACAACATATGTGTGATATTATTATATGTAATATTTTTATAATATCAATTCTTGGATCATCGGGCCTTAGGAATATTTTCACTCCTCAATGCCATGTTCCAAAAATATTTCTATAAATATTACAAAGTCTTACCTGGAAAAATCTAATTCATTACACTCTCCCCAGATTTAAGTATTTTTGTACCAAAAAGTGAAAACCTACACTCATGTGAGGTTACTGATCTCTCAACTGGATTTCTTATTACAATTAGTTCTCTAGAAGGATCTTATGTTGTCAAAAAACATGCACATAGGGGAACCTCTTTCCCATGAATGGTATTTTCTAGTCTATCATCAACCGTCTCTAGGTATATTGAAAAGGCACCTATACTCTCATTTTTTAACTCACCTAGGTAGAAATCATGAAATGATTCATGTAAATTTCTCCTCAACTATGACATATGGAAAACACCAAGCACTCGGTTTAACTATATTTACAGGGTCAAGCGGTATTCCACATCGCTATCCCAGTGTAGTAACTATAAAAAATGAATATGGTCATCATAGATAACCTATCATCCCTACCAAATCCCCATGATTCTCAATGTGGCGAGATCTTTTAGAACATAAGTTCTCTTTATCAATCTCAAAAGGCTAGTTTCATTAGTCATCTAGTGACTCCCAAAATTTCATAGTAGTCTTCATCCTCCATTGGATGAACTATATCTTTCACAAACATCACTTGAACCAAATCTAGGCCCACAAACACTATCTCTCACTAGATACAACCATCAAAACAGTGACCCTCCATTTATCCCCATGTGGCCTCAAATAATATCACACTAATGGTGGAGTGGTAACTTTCATGATACATAAACTACACCAATTGGATATGATCCTCCCAGCTATGAATCTGAACCAACATGAAAATTCAATGCATGTTCAATAGAAAAAAAATGACCCAATATACCAAGACACATGTCTATGGTAAAAAAGTGTGCTCAATTTAAACTGAGTCCCAAAGGCCTCATGAATCCTATATATAATAATGATGTGAAGAAACTATCACAATCTAAATTGTTCATCAAGGTAATTCTATAAACCCTAACAACCTTCTATATGCACAAACATCCCAAAATCTCCACTGATATTTGTTCTTGTATGGTTGGGTATTGGCCAGATTGGAAATTTATTCTATGATAACTCAAATAGTGTCATGACCTCTCACTAGTCGTGGAATCCCCCATCATGAAAACCACTAACATATCATCCCATTTCCACTTCCATCTGGGCACCTCAACCTCCACTTATAGACTCGTGAGAAAAAAGAGTTAAACTAAGAAACAAACTACAACACCCCTGTCCCCCAAAACCAATGCTAAGAGATATCTGATACATCTAAATCTCATCATGGATGCACTTCTATTGAAAAAATCCATCCTCGGTACCTCTTTTGCTGAAAAACTAGTGTCACAATTTTTTCTCGAATAAGGATAAAATGATACCCATATTTATAAAATCCATCAAGTACATGTCCAATGGGTATCTATTCATGAAATATGTCACAGTTAATATTCCAAACTTGTGCCTTCCAAACACATTTAATAAGTAGTGGGGTAATAGCCATCAACTGGAGATACACTGCACTATCCTTATGAGGTGAAACAACAAATAGGTTGACTACTTTATCCCTGTTCTCAATGATAATGGATGGAAAACATTATTGTTCAAAGTTTCTACTATGAACATTCCCTTGGGTGGCACTAAATATAGCACTGATTCAACCTTTACAAGATACATTGTCACTCCCATGTCTAAGAAGTTGTATCCCAAGAAGTGGACCCCCCAAATAGTGGATTATCTCTAAGAAATATAACCATAAAATGGTATTCTCATAGTGTGTCCCAAACTATTATCAATTTTATCATGTGATCCACCTCTGACACAGAGTACACAAGGATTTCAACACATAATAATACAAAAAACCGATCCAAGAAGGGTTAAGGATCCAGTTCATAAGTCTTATGAAATATATAGGGGATCCAACCTGCCAAAGGGTGTCACCAAGAACTCAATCAATTATTTTGGATTTGGAAATCCATCCTTGGTTTTACATCCTCATGAACCCAAAGTTTGTCATAACACATTATAAGTTCAATCCCTAAAAATTAATTATACCCTAACCATTTGTTCGAATAATTCATCGATTATCAAGGATGGATACTCCTTCCTAACAGTCACTTGGCTTGGATGAAATCATTCCACACTTAACAACAATCTCTCCTACACCTCTTAGGTGAGAAATATTGGACTACCTAGGTGGGTACACTAGGTCTAACAAGCCCTTATTCTGTAGAATCGTCCAATATCACCTCTATATCTCACAACTACTTGGGGTTATCCAATATGATAGAAAAGATATTGGTCCTTACTAGGTGAAATTCAATGTAGAAAGAAAACTCTCAATGAGGTGGTAAACCTAGAACATCCTCCAGAAGAATGTATACATATTCCACCACCATCATGGGAAACTAAAATCTCATATCTTCCACTACTCTAAGGGTTATACATACCAATTAATAAAGTTATTTATATCCTACTACAAATGATACCATCGTATTCTTCCAGATATTACATCTCTCTTAAGATGGAATGTTATGTTTCTCTTCCTTGGTAACTCTATAACCCTTACTAATTAAAATAAATTGGGCATGAACAAAAGGAAACCATTATATACCAAGGAATACATCGTATGGTATCTCTGCCACTATAGAAACATTATATGTGAGGCTTCATCTCCTCTAAGATCCGTGTCACTCCATAAAAGTGTTTGATCAATGATAATATCTATAGGTTCCTCCAAACAGAAGATTCAAGAAAAAATATCCCCTGGTATTTATAGTACATGAATAAGGGATATGTCCTTGTAAAAGTTTCTTTTAACCACGATCTAAAACTATAAATGGAGAAAATAAAAAAATGATCATACCTTGATCACATCTAGAGTATCGAGGTCATAATCCCCCAATGCTGAAATCCATATTTTCCCTTTCTATCCTTTCTCCTAAACTGGGGAAAGCTCTAACACTTAGAACATTAAAAAAACCTCAAAACACACAAGTCAAAGAAACTCATTCTCCACACCTTGAAACTATCCACTTTGGGAGGAACTATCTTTCCCGCGTAATTTTGGATCATGTATCAATGTGGGAATTTTCCCTCTTCCTTACATGATTATAGCCACATCACATAAAACCAAAATAAAGATTACATAAAGAACAGGGAAGTAGTGCTAAAGGAAAAAAATGATAAAGTATAAAAGTAAAAAAAAAGTAACATATCTCATACCTAGTACTATTTCCAGATTCCCTCTATCAGAATCCCACATTTTCTATCCTCTAACCATATCATGATGGGTTAGGAAGTCCCATGCATGATGATATTTCTAAGAAAATGTAAAACATCGTCTAATATTATGTCATCTGAATATTCTATGATGATTTCTAACCAAATAACCTTTAAGAATACCAATTCCACTATGCTCTTTCTACACTGTAGACCTATGTTTCTAATCCTGCACATGAGAAGGTCTCTTGTGCTAAGTCCCTATCAATTTTCGCATACTGTATTATATATAAATCATAGCTCCATGATTAAAATGACCAAATTCATCAACCTAAAGTTACATTCATAGGTAGATATCCATAGACCAATCCCTATTAATAAGCTCTTGTGCCAGAACTATGGGTTTGGTAGAGAGATAAAACTTATTGTGAAACAGGAACTCAAACTCTTACTAAGAGACTATATACTCAACATATGTATTAGTAACAAAACCCCAACAACTAACCACAACCTTTTGTTAGATTCCATTCATAAAAAATGACCATCAGTTCTAGTGGTGTCTATAAAAAATAGAAAATTAAAACTATAGACTCCAGCCACAACTCTACCACCTGAGGGACTGTTGCAACCCAAAATGTGGGTGGTAACTACTCCTTAAACTCTAGAATAATGATCTTTATATTATCATAGTCATCCTGATTAGATAGGACATACATCTATAACATTTGGTGTGAACGATCAAGTTGATCCACTAGAAGAGAGTCCCCTTGTGGCTCGAAGGGTGGAAGAACTGCTTGCTGCCCCTCTAGAATAACTACTTTGAGAATAGTATCACTAACTGGATCCTCAATAATATGATGGATATCATAATGACCCAAAACTGGGGTATCCCCACTCAACTTGTCTTCTTCATAATCCTTTAATTGTATCATTGTTAGTGGACACTACAGACACATCCTAAAAGTTGACAAAATGTACCATGGTTAGATTGTCATATATGTGGAGCTGACTCAAGAAGGAAATGAAAGTTAAAAGACTCAATCCTATATGATGCATGTGCCATTGGTTTCCCTCAAATCTATGTGTTGATATTTTGAGTCCATAATTAGGTAGTCTAAGCCCCAGTGAATGGATACATAAGCCACTTCACCAACACATGTTTCTATAACTTGAAATGCACACTTGAGACACATTGATATAGTTGTTCTAAGTCCCAGTCTATCCTTATAAGGGGATAACTCCAAAAACCATCCTAATTAATTAACTACTATGATACAACTCTATAATTCCCCGATACCCTAGGGCCTACATGGCTAGTGGAAGACAAAGTTTTGAAAATCCCAATCCATCCTTCAAAATACAATAGGATAAAGAAAAGAACCAAGAAGAAATAAATTAAATGGTAGGCTATTTCCTAATGTACCATTAAGAATGAACCCATCATATCCATGAAAAAGTGTAGAGAAATATAAAATAAAATAACATCTAGAGTGTAACCATGCATAAAAGAAACTCTAGGGAATATAATATAGTATGATATAATAAAACCAAAGTGTAAAGGGGAAAAGTACATTCCCAACCAGAAAATAAGTCCCAGACAGATAAAATAATCAGAGACAGTTTGGTTCCTGATCTCTAAGTACTGACCACTATACATGGTCAATGCACCCAAGTATCCCTAAGCTCCACCAAATTAACTACTGATATTTATATCATATTCATAAGATATGACACGTGTAGGAAAGTCCCATACATGGGTGATTATAAATATATCCATTAGGACACCCCAAAAACCAAAGAGGGAGTGATAGAGAGATAGAACAAAAGTAATCAGCTCAACCCAGGAAGATAGAAATGAAAACCCAATAGATACACATATTTATATTCTTGTAAATAATTAAAGATTATATAGAAATTAGATATCCTTATCACATCCTTTCTATGAATGATGAGTCATCTCATAGCTCCAATAGTATATCTTTGATTCCAAGCATCATGCACAACCACATAAGAAACTATATGGAGGGGCCCACTCCTCACCAATGTTTACTACAGCTGAGGTAACCACAAATATCATTCCAAGTATCCTATGTAACCTCACCAGAATATGAGTGGATAGGACCACACCCCTTAACTATGCTTTATAGTTGAGGTAGAAAAAACTCTCATGGACGACCCACATGATGTTGGAGCTACAAGATAGGGGAGCTCCACTCCTATAGATAGAGGACCCACACCATCTATAGTATGGGGGAGTTCCAAAACAACATGTGTAAATAATATGGAGAATCTATATCCTGGTGTGATATGGGTTTATTATCCTTGGTAACACTCTCATGATCACACCCAGTATCTACCATCATCAAATGACGCCTAAATAGGTGTCACACTTAGAATGCCTCTAATCGTATCTCTTATTCCATAGCAAATTCCACCATCAAATTATTTATGGAAAAAAACTATGGATAGTCTAATCATAGGCTCAAATCAAATTCTAGAAAAAGGATATGTGATAGGAAGAAGAAGTGAGAGGGAGTATACTATGTTTTTGGAATCCACATAGCGTGTGGCACCACATCATCATCTGTTTGTGTTCTCCTATGGATAGATTTTGGAATCCATTTCATTGTACATGAAATTTATTGGTAATAAATGGAATGTGTAAAACTTTTGGGGAATTCCCGTGTGCTATTGGTCATGCCCATGAACATCGGGTCGTGCCCGTGTACCTGGTTATACCTGGGTGTCAGCCTGTGTCCATGCACTCCTAGAGTACATGAATTGTCCTCACACATGGGGTCTCTTCAATGTGTAGCTGGAACATGGATTATACACCTAGAGAAGGTAACATGGCATGTGGTCCTGGCCACATGGTGTGTAATCCATGTCTTTTAAAAACCCCTAGACGCCACAACTGGGTGGGGCTAAATGTCATGTGTTCTGGGATAACACATTGTGTAGTTTAGTTTTCCATAGAAACTATGGTTCTTCACATGGTTTTCCATATTTATCCTCCTAGACATTATTTACACCATTTAAACACATGAAATCAGTGGGGTTCACCACCAACCATAGATTTGTGGACTCCAGTAGTTGGGAATTATATTTTGTTCATCTGCACGAAGTCTACATGTTGCCCAATCCACCTCCCATGGTCTGCAACTCGATCTTGTTACTATTATGGGTATCATATCCATGAATAATTAACCACAACACATGATCCATCTAAAACCATTATTCATTCACTATTACATTCATTGTACATGCAATTTCCATGAATCTGAGAGTTTCAATCAGGCTCAAACCCACCCCAATAATGTCAAAATATGACCCCATAGTCCAATAGTAAATAACACAAAGAATAGATGGGGATAAAGCACATAAACCATGTGAATATATCATTTTCATAGTGTTATTGGAAAAATATCATAAATCAATGATTTATAGGGCGGATAACAAGAGAAATAAAGATAAATTATTGAATTAACAATGTAATATGTGACAGGGATCATGTGAAAGATGAAATAAATAACTGATCAATAATACAAGATAAAAAATAATTATAAATATTTTATTCAAAGGTTGAAACTATAATTAAGTATATCTACATCAATTATAGATCAATAATTGGAGAAGAATTCATTTTCCAATAATGAGGATGATCTATTATGTTCATTACCAGTTGATCCAACTCAATCCAATCACTGTTTATCATTCAATCTCAATATTTTAATGAATAATGTTAGATTATACTCTCAAATATCCCAAGGTTATGTGGAAAACCCTAGATAATTTCTATAATATGATATTTAAATAGTAAATTGGGTTTTTTGGGTATTAAATTAATTAATTAATTAATCCACTTAACAGACCTGCAAATGACTGCCTCATCTGAGAGTCTGTCGCCAACCATCTTTAGGTTGTACCTAGGGTAAACTCACATTTTAGATTCAATTTTTGTCTTGGATTTCTGATTTGAGGCTACACTAATGAGATATTACACTATTTGTGAAAATATACACACACGTGTTATTATTATATTTAATATTTTTATAATATCAATTTTAGACTCACCATAACTTAACATATCATATTTCCTTAGCACCTAGCTCAGAAAATATTCCTAGAAATATTCTAAAGTATTAAATGGAAAAAAACTGATTCAATACACCTTTGATCACAAACTGCACCCATGGTATTGATATGTTTCATCAAATAACATTCGTACACTGATCAAACACAGGGTGTTCGTAGAATTATGGTCTAAATAGATTTTACATGATGAACATGCATAGAATCAGGGGAGAAATCCATAAAATAATGATGTAAGGAATGAACCTCTACCATTTTTTTTTGGACTCAATCCTTTGTTGTAGAATTTATGAACAAAGAGGAACACACAACACATCATCGAAATAATATCCATAATATCAACCATTGATCCACGGATAAACTCTTGTTAGTGTAATTCACCCACATACAACATGGGATAAATAAATAGGGATAGATCCATATAAATCAAACATTCCAACACAAGTTTGGATTGATTGCAGATGAATAATGATTTTGTGTCATGGTTTTTTGTGAAATTCATGAACTTTGTTGGTGTAAATGATTCCTTCGATATTGATCCAATACGTTGGTATCTTTTCATCTTCTAATGATCTCCTCTAAAATAGCCTCTAAATTCTCAAGTTTATATGTCTAACCCTAAAAATTTTCTATAGTGGTTTTTAAATAGGATTGGTCTAGTTCACTTCTTTAACACATAAAAAAATTATTAAAATTATTTTATTATTTTTTTTTTCTTCAATAACATTTTCATAAATTCCTAATTCCAACAAAGATTATGTCGCTTCTATGGTAAAAACATGTCTTAAACTCAATGGTGGACTCAGATTTCTAGTCTAATCTTTTTTTTTTCTAGAGTTATTCAACTTTTTCATGAAAAATACATGCAAAATATATCAATATATGTAATATTTTTAAAACATCAATTTATAGCTTACTGTGCCTCGGAATCTCACATACTCTTAGCACTAGGCTCCGAAAATATTTCTAGATATATTTCATGGAAATATTTATAAAAATAGAGATGTTACAAGTGGTGAATTAGGGATTATGTCCATAATCTAAGGGAGGATCAATTGAGTTTAGTGATTAAATTTTAACTCTACAAATTGATCCTTTTATGTTATGTTTTATTGATTAAGATTTACCTCTCACAATTCACACATTACTAAACCATGTGTGTTTTGTATTAATTATTCTATTTCTTGCTTAGTAACTTTTAAGATAAAAAATAAATTCATATATCATATTAATTTAATTAAGGTATCTCATAAATTCAAAAAAATATGTTAATATGGTGATAATTAGATTGATTACTAAGAAAATATAATCTTTCATGGGTAGTGAAGTAATCATAGAAAGGTTTTCATGTGTAATGTTTCAGAAATATTGTAATCCAATAACTTTTATAATATTGATTTTCATCACAAATAAGTGAATCAAATAAGAATACAATTGAACAAAATAGAATAAATAGACAAGAAACTAAGAAGTTAATTATTAAAATGCAAACATTACAACATGAAGAAAGAATAATAAGAAGGATTTTATGAAGGTATCATTACTTTAAGATCTATCCCTCTTAAAATGCTTGGGTAATTAGAGTTAAACCACTAATACTCTACCCAAAATCTCCTAATGCATGGAAAATATTCTCAAAATGATAAAAATACATATTTATATAGGGGAAGTGATGTTAGGGTTATAAGTGGTTACATGTTTGGGTGGAAAAATTTGAATAAATATTTAAATCCAATTTGAACTGACCGGTTGACCTAAAAATTCAAGAACCGGATATCCTTTTAAAATGATGATTTATTTTGAATTATTTATTCTATATTTTCACTAATTTTCTCCCAATTAAATCCAATATGAAGAAGAATATATAGGCCAAATGTTGTAGTGGTTTCCAATATAGCAAGTATAGTACATCTTTGAATTCATGGACCATTTACTATAATCAAATGAAATATTCAGATCAGATGCCCAAAATTAAATTTGTATCACATTAGTTGGGAAAATTTTTATAAAAAATTAAGTTAAAATAAGTCACATAAAAATATTTATGGATGAAATACAATAGTTCACGTTAATGGGTACAAACTATAATTTTCATCAAATTTGAAAATGAATGATATAATCCCAAATATTCTATAAAAACATATTTAACACAATGTGAGGAAATTATATTACTTATTATCAATAAAATATTAAATAAAATATGTTTCACCATATCTCCCACACTTACCATTTAGCAATCCTAGGAAAAGTCACATGATAATTAATCTAGGAAATGATGCAATTTGAAATTTCTCAATCCATGATGACAATATAAGAATGGAATGAATACCCAAAAAATATGTCAATATCAAAAAATTAGGAATTTAATTTATCATAAATTTTATTAAAACAAAATCCAATGAGACTAATTGCACTAATCTTGTAGAAATATCCTATGATCCAACTATTCCACAAATCCCCCATGTGTTTGTGCAAGTAATTTCATTGTTTTCTCTCCATCCTTTATCTGGTATATTCAGGTCTTGTATAACTTTTATTCTTACTTGATTCTATTTCATAGAACTTATTCAAAAAATTTTGTTATCAAATTAAAAAACCCACCCTCTTATGAATTTCTAAAATTCAAACCTCAAACTCTCAACCAAGATATCCCCACATGTTTTACATTTTATCACTCACATCTTTATTAAGATAATAAAATAATAATTATTTTATTTTTTTATTTTATTTTATTTTTTATTTCTTAGGGTATAAAACTATCGAATATTAAGTACACACACATAGTTCAATCCAATAAAGTAATATAACTAAATGGAATAGAAATTAACTTATGGAAAGGCCATGTTATAAGGTGAAAAATATTACTTAACTGGGTTATCCTTCAATTTTATTAGAGAATCTCACAAGTCATGATTGTGTGTGAAGTATATGGAGATATTAAATGAAACAATTCTCCCACAATATTTCCCACATAGAACGATACCAAAATATCAAAGGCTTCATAAAGACACAATCAAATATATCATTTATCAACTTCCATTTTCACTAAAATTGATTTCCAATGATGAAAACCTAATAATTCTCAACATGCTTCCCATTAGGTTGGAAAAAAATAAATAATACGTTCTCAATTAGTTATATGGAATAAATGAGCACATGGAATGATAATTTTTTTGTATTTTTTTGTATTTTTTTATGATTTTTGAAAGAAACCAAAATTGAAAGAAGAAACACACAAATAGAAAAATCATAAAGAATCTAAAAAAATTTCATCCCCTCTCCCACAATTAAAATTTTTCATTTTACTTGATGTTAATTTATGAAATAAATGATGGACATGAAATTTAGAATTAAAGTTAGGAAAAATAATATAAAATTGAGAGTGTAATGGATAGCCTGATATTTTCATGTGATGACGAGATCATGTGGTGTGATGAAATCAAATGCATTTGTGGGGGATCCCTAAAAGTAATGATTTAAAAATTTTCCATTGACTATAAATCTATTTTCTATAACCTATTTTTTGACCCCCACTACACCATAATGAAATACATGATATGATTTTAATATTTACTTGTAGATCCTTGAGTTATCATATGATGATGATCAAATCTTCTCAAGATATTGAATTTGTAGCCTTCATTGATCTCCAACTTAGGAGAAATCCATTTTGAATTTATTTATAGAAAAATATGCATTATTTTTGACCTCTACAATAATATGACATGCTTTCCCAAAAACAATGTAGTTAGGGGAAATACCAATGGGAGTTTTTAATTATTTCCTATAAGCCCATAGTGCATCATACAAGGGCATTATCCAATCCTACCTGTTTGGTTTCAGTGTTTTCTTTAATATCTGTGTTAACTCTTGATTGGAAACATTGATCTAACCATTTTTTGGGGGTGGTATGGTGTTGATGTTTTTTGTTTCACCCCATACTTATATAGGAATTAATCCAAATTTATATTCAAAAATTTGGACCCATGATCACTGATGATAGCCATTAGTAGTCCAAACCAAAAAAAAATTGATCCTTGGTGAAATAAATTATAGCATGAGAATCAGCAGTACTTATGGCCTTAACCTCCACCCATTTACTAACATAATAAATAGATAAAATAATGTATAAAAAACTAAATGATTTGAAAATGGAACCATGAAATAAATTCCCTATACATAAAGAATCAAAAGGTATAATATAGTGTCTTGGGATATCTCATGTCTCCTATAAATGTTTCCAATGTGTTTGAAATGTGAGTCTAAATTACAAAGAACATGGGAATCATAGAAAAAAGTAGGATAATATAATCTAGATAATATGACTTTTATATCTATCGTTTGGGGTCCAAATGTTCCACCATAAGTAAGTGTATGACAAAAAAGTAAAACATGCTCAAAAGGATAATTAGATATACATATTTTAATGACTTGGTCACTACAAATTCATTGAAGGTAAGGATCATCCCACACAAAAAATCTAGATCAACTCTTGTATTTTTCAACTTGATGCTTATTTAGGTTTGTAGTAATTTTAAAGGAAACCAAGTAATTCACTAAAGTATCATAACAAGGATGTGTACCTAAGATGGAATAAAGATTCTAATCAGGTAAAGTATCTTAAAGTTTTTCCTAGATTATGGTATCATGGTCTAACTTGTGAGTTATCATGCTCATGTGGTCAGAAACCAAGTTCTCTAATCACTTCTTATCCTTTATCATAAAATCAAACTATTGAAGAAGGAGAATCCAATGTATATGTCTGGGATTCACATATGGATTCTTCAAGAGGTACCTCAAAGATGAATGATCAAAAATACAACTACTTTAGATCATAATAAAGAATAATAAAATGTATCTAATGAAAAAAATATATAAAGAAACTCATTTTCCAAGTTTTTATTGATTTATTGGGCTAAATCCAATGTCCTCAAAGCATATACAATAATATGTGAATTCCCCACCACCCTATATTATAATACATCTCTAACAATAAAGTTAGAATCATCACACATAATATAGAATGAAATCTCCCACCATGGGGGTTGTATGATTGATGGAGTAGTTTTTCTTTTCATTATCTCATTGAATGATACCCTGAATGAATCATCAAAAAAAGAATTCAATATATTTTTGAAGAAATTGAGATAAGGGTGGAGCGTTCATACTGAAATCATTCATTAAGCATCGATAAAACCCATCATTTCCAAGGATTGATCGAACATCATGAAAACATGTAGGATATGTAAAGAATGAAATAATTTCCACCTTAGATATATCAACCTCAATTCTATGGTTTGTCACTACATAAACAAGGTAAATTCTCTTCTCTTCCATGAAATGACATTTTTCAAAGTTCAAAACCCTATTTTTTGAATATAATGATGAAACAAATTACCCAAACTCAAGATGAATTCATCAAATGAGGAACTGTATACAATAAAATCATTCATAAATACATCCATCAATGTCTCAAGTAAATCAAAAATATATACTTCCCATGAAAATCTAGAAGGTACCAAGGGAATTATAGAGACAAATGGCATACTTTGGTAACAAAATGTACTAAATGGGTAGGTGAACGTCATCTTCTCCTAGTCCTTTTCAATGATGGAAACCATAAAATAGCTATAGAAACCATCCTAGAAACAATAGTGTGTCCTACCTACAAGTCTCTCAAGCATCTGGTCAATGAATGAAAGGGGTTAATGGTTCTTGAGAGTGAGTTGATTTAGTTTCCTATAATCTATGCACACATTCCAACTTTTTTTCACTCTCACAAGAACTAACTCATTATTTTAATTATTTATAATAGTGAACCTTGTTCTCTTTGGTATAAAATATATAGGGATGACCTATTAGGAGTCGAAAATGAGGTAAATGATACTTTCCTCAAGATATTTTTACACCTATTTCCTGAAAAATTATAATAAATTGTGGTTCAATATTCTTTAAGTTCGTCTATAAATTTTATCCTCATCCTCTAAAATAATTATATTCCTATAAATAGAGGGGATAATACCTAGTATATCTGATAAGGTTCACCCAATTTCCCTAATATTTCCCTTTAAAATAATCAAAAGTTGTGTTTCTTATTCTGGAAGGATATTTTTTTATTACAAGAAATTTCTCATCATTAAATGGGTATGAATATTTTATGTTTGGTGTCAATGGTTTGAGTTCCAATTTGGGTGGGTTTTGTATTGATGGTAATGACATAGGAACTGATATATATACACAATGAATGTTATATCCTGAATTTTCATCATCAAAATTAGTGAATTATGCATCAAATCCATTTTAAAAATCACCATTCATGTCATAACTAGAAAGTACTTTCTCAGAATCAGAAAGAGAATCCACAAAAGAATCAGAAATGAGTGTGGTTTGATCATGATAAATAGGTGTGAAATTATTTTTTCAACATAAAACTAGAAAAAATAATAAATATATCTCTAATAAATTAATGAGACATATTTTAAAAATATTAAAAATCATTATTTTTAGAATCAACATAATATGGGCAAAAGGAGAGATAATAAGAGTAGAATAGTCTTTTGAGGGGTGCTTCATGGAGTCTAAAATGTTCAGGCTTGTGATATCATCTCTAAAATATATATAAAGTGAATCACCATGAACATTTATTATTGTCTTGTAAGTTTTTAGGAATTTTCATCAAAGAATGATGGGAGCATGAGAACTTACCTGGTCATTCTCTATGTTTGACACATATAAATACATAGGAATGATCATGTACCTTACCTGAACAAGTACATAATCAAGGAATCCCTATAGATTTTTTTATATCTATTTTCTAAATCCACCACCACCATTATCATCTTCAACTAACCAATCTATAAATAATATAAAATATAGTTAGGTATTACATTTATTTAATTTCAAAAATCACATAGAGAATCATAAAAGTGGAACTCCCCAATAGTGCATGGAATGGTGAATGTCCTATTTTCCTTTTACTTTTTTGGAATCAGTAGGGTTAGTGTGATGAATGAAGATAAATTCCCCCAAGGTTGATACTATCATTTTTTATTATCCCTCTTCTATCTGAAAATAGTTCTTTCAAAAACATAGTATACCTTGGAATTTTCTTGATTGCTTGAAGTAGTGGAATGTTGATCTCAAAGCACTTTAATGCATCCAAAAATTATTTTTACATCACCCCTTTATATATATTATGGGTTTATAAAACTCTACTTGTAAATTTAAGGGGTTTATGAGTAATGTCATTAATATTTTTCTTACCTTTTCCTTTCTCCTTTGGCTTGTCTTTAGTTGGTCTTAAATGGGGTTTCTATGGAGTTGTGTTCAATCCCAATGGAATGATAGATGTAAGTGTATTATTCATTTTCTTCCAACTTCTCAATGTTATGGAACTATAATTCCACTTTATATTTGGATTATATTGGGATGTAATATTTTTGGGGTTCTTACTTACCAGTTCATGGAGGTTGGTGGAAATCTATATTATTTATATCTTCAACTCCCTTAACTCTGAACCTTGAATATTCATCTAATTTTTTTTAAGATCAATTTATTTCAAAAGTTAATTGGAATTACAATCTATATTTTTTTTCATAATTCCCTTGTTGTTAGTGAATTTTATATTCTTGGGATTTACATATCTTTTAGGGTTTTTGAAACCCTTGTTAATAAAGTTGAAGATGATGGAAGTTTTATTAAAAATGGGGGATTTTTTATTTTCCAGAGAAATACCTTATGTCTGGGTGATCATTCCACCCTTGGTTGTATGTCAGTGAGAAGTAATCATACTTATTTTGGGGATTTACTTGTAGTTTTTGTTGATATGTTCTCTTAGGTAACATTGATTCACAATCCTATGCATCTTGTAATTGGGGGAAATAATTGGTAGGGTGGTATGGTTTAATTGAAATGCTACAAGATCCCAAAGGAGTGGTTTAGGATGTCTTTTGACCCAACTCAATATGTTTCACCATAGTGTTCAATTCATATAATATAGTGTCAATTAAATGATTTTAAAGAGGATAAGGACTTACCTAATGTACTCCTTTAATAGGTTGTGTACCTCGATCACCAAATCATTGGGAGTTTTGTTCCATCTTGTAAATCAATTCATGTGTAGCTACTGGTGTTTTTCAAACCAATTCTCCTATAACCATAACATCCACCATAATCCCCACTATATATTTGAGTCCATTGTATAAGTATTGGATGAGGAGTTTCTCACTAATTTGGTGATGTGAAAAGCATGCACAATAATTCATGAATCACTCCCTTTACTCATACAATGACTCCCCTTGGTCTTTCTTGATCAATGAGATATCATTTCAAATTTCGGTGTCCCTTGATTCTAGAGAAAATATCTATAATAATATACATTTAAAATCATTCCAAAATGTTATATATTTTGGATGTAAACCCTTTTTAGTTCCATAAAGTGATAATGGGAATGATCTTAGTTGGATTTCATCTTTAGATAAATTTCTTGTTTTTATTTTTGAGCATAACACATTGGATTTTTTAAGTTTTTTGTTTGCATCCTCACTGAATAAGACATGAAATTTTGGGAGAGGTGAATTAACCTATATTTTAGTTCAAATTTTTATTTGAGATTTGGATATTTAATGCATGTAGTTTGATAATTAATATAGGGTGTATCCAACTCTAGAATTGTTATATCGAGTTTTTTGTTATTTTTTGTAGCCATTGGTTATGGTTTTATGTTGGATTAAAATTTACTTCCAACTTCAAAATTCTTAGAATGGTTAAATTCCCTAGTTTTGTGAATATTGAAACTTCACATAGAATGAGACTATCTTATTCGAGCCCTAATCCAACTTTCAATTGCAGTGAAAATATCTAAGATATCCTTGAGATTATATCTTGTCATAAATAAAATAAACATGAAATAAAGAAAAATAGACCATAATAAAAATATAATTAGTTTTAATTAAAGGTCCAAAAAAGATAAAAATAAAAAATTGAGAAATAGAAAAGAAGGAAGAAGAAGAAAAATAGAGAATAAAATGAAAATAATAAAAACAAAATACCCATAAATAGTTGAATAAATTAATTTCCTCCCTACAAATGGTTCTAATTTTAAAGTACTTTTTGTGCTCTCTCTCAAATTATGTGTGGTTTTTTGTTACTTCGGTGCAGTAGAGTGGATGACCAAGGTCGTCTCTCAATGGATGAAGTAATTAAAAAAACATATTAAAGGTATTTTGAAAATAAAATAAAATAAAATAAACACATTACTTAAAAGTATGAGGGTTTTTTTACTATTTATAAAACTAGAATAAGTGTGTTTAAATAATTTAGTATTCTTTTGTTTTTGAAATTTAAATAAGAAAGAAAAATAAGAAGTTATTTTTTAAAAGAAAGTATTTTTAAAAGACATGATATATATAACTCTACATATTCACTTATTTATTAATAATTATCATTAAAATTAAAATCCACTTAATTATTATTCCCTAATTTGGTAACCCCCAAATCATTTTAGAATTTATCTCAATCACAAATATTAATTGAATTAAACTATATGATACATTTAGAACATACACTCATAGTTCCCTAATTTGATTGTCATTCTAAGGATATTTTATGGTCATTAATAAAGTAATTTTTATATACGTACTTAAATTTAGGGTAAATTAAATTTATGGATTATATTTGAACTCTACTGATTGATCTCATGCTATTTTTTTAATGATTAAGATCACTCTCTCACAATTCATAGATTACTCAACCTCGTGTTTTTTTGTGTTAATTATTAAATTTATTGTGTAGTTTATTTTAAGTTAAAAATTCAATTAATATATCATATCAAGTTAATTACAAGATCTCATTGATCCAAAAACAGATAACTTAATATGGTGAGAATTAGATCGATTACTAATAAAAACTACTTTTTCATGAGTGGTGTAGTCATCATAAAATTTTTTTGTGTGTGCAGTAGTTTAGAAAGGGTATATCCTAATCTCATTTATACTCTTGATTTCAAGAAAAAATAATTTGATTAAAATATAATCAAACTTAATAAAATAGAATAAAGTTAAGAGAAACTAATAATTTAACTAAGAAAATACAAACATGACAGCGTGAATAAGAAGGAGAAGTATTTGATGAAGGGATCCTTACTTCAAGAGATATATCTCTTAAAATTCTTGGGGAAATGGAGTGAAACAACTTCTCATCTACTATAAATATACAAATTCATGTCCAACCACCTTCAAAGGATAAAAATACAAATTTACATAGGCTATAGGATGATAGGTTTACAAGTGGCTACATGTGTGAGTAGGAAAATTCAGAAAAATATTTTAATCAAAAATATACTAACTAATTGACCTAAAAAACACATGAATCAAATATACTTTTATAATGGTGACTTTTTTAGAATTGGTTCCTATGTATTATTTCCAAAATTTAGCCCAATAAAATTATAGATGAATAATATATGGCCCAAATGGTGTAGTAGTGTCCAATATGGAATGTTCAATCCAAATTTGACTTTATGTCCATTTACACCAACAAAACACAAGATCTGTATCATATGTCCTACATGAATGTTATAGCACAATGAGTTAGGAAAACTATTACAAAATGTTTTGTTCAAAAAATCCACATAAATATATTTATATCCAAAATAATACTATTCACTTAAATGGGTCAAAACTGAAATTCTCGTCAAACTTGAAAATGAATGATATAATCCAAAATATTTAGTAAATAAACATTTTTAATAAAATGTGAGGAAATTAAGTTTTTATTATCAATAAAATATTCAATAAAAATGTTTTTATCACATGAATAAAATAATACATGTTATATAAAAAATACCAAAAAGACCAAAAAGCCAAATCCAATAGCATCCCATGCACTAGCTCAGTCCTCTACTCTCATACATCAACATAGTATAGAAAATAAAGAATCTATAGCTAGAATATTCCATTTATCTATAAATTCATACATGAAGTCTATCTGGGTACCATTTATAATCCGAAATAGGGTTTCAGTAATACTCAGTAGTCCACCACCAATGGTGTCAAATAAAAATCCAACATATGAATATAAAATGTAATAGTGCTCAGGTATAATGAATATAAAGCAGTAAAGTAAATACAACCATGACGAGCTCAATATTCACATGGGATACCTATAATACACTACATACTTTATCTAAAGATGGATGTCTCTAAGCATGTTCCCATTAATTAGTCAGGGTTCCTAGGAATATAATTAAGCATCCATGTATAGTAATCACAAGTGATCTATGATAGAATCACGTTATCCATGAAATTAGAAGGTCAAGACCAATCATATTGATTGAATGAGACATTAGGTTTTGTCTTATAAGTGTATTCTAAGGGATAAACCCTTTTAACTTCACTCTAAAATTTTTTAACCAATCCTAAGGAAAAATACAAGGTAATATTATGAAATACTTGATTGGATCCCAAGGAGATAATCTAAGGTATCCCATGTCTGAAGACATCCAAAAGAATCTAAGGAGATTATCCTAGGAATTCTTATTTATAAAATAATCAAGTGAGTCATCATTGTTTAGCAGATTCATTAAAATATCCAATACACTGAATGATCCTAAGTTTGGTATCTAACTTAGAGGTCACATCAATGAAGGTACTAGAATCCTTTGAGAACATCCAAAGCATTCTAGGTCAGAATCCAAGTTTTACTAAAGTTAGACCATGTTTTTAACAATTTCATCAAGGTCTATAGTGATAAGTATCATTATATTTAATAATTATCATGGCTAAGTGTAAAATTATCTAAACCATTTACCATTTTATTTAATTCTCTTAACATTTTAATTATAGGAGATAAAAAGTCCAAGTAAATCATTTGTGTCATTTAACAACTCATTTAATTCAATTTTATCAATTTCATTTTTAAAGAGTCAATCCAGACACATCCAAGGAAAGTTTTAGTTAATAACGTGCAAATATTTTCAAGGTAATATAATAGGACTCACCCAAATGGGTGGTTTATGTTGAGTTTATCTACCTCCAAAAACTTCAAGGGGTCTCATGGCATGTATAGGTCATGTATTAGACAATAATTTAAAGTAAATTTACTTTTAGAAGAAATTATTAGAATGTTTCACATAATATATAATGGATACAAGTTGTAAACAATGATAATTTTAGGTAAAATCCTAGACTACCTACCTTAACTCAGTAGTAGACTCCTCATTAAGTATCACCCTTTGATTTAGGCTAGAATGAGAGAAAATGGAATACAAGATAAATTTCCAAAAATAAGTAATATTATCCCATGTGAATATCATGTAATATATGAGAAAATAAACTAAGAAAATAGGCAATATTTTTGATAAACATGCCAAGGGGGGTCTAATGTGACTGATGGTGTACAAATTTGAGCTTATATGGAGAAGATCCGCCAAATCCAAAGATAGGTAGAAGTGAGAGATTCTAATGGGGATTGTTTTCTATGTGTATGAGGAGGGGGTATACATTTAGTTTTTATGTAAAAAAGGAAAAATGATAATTTTTAGGATTTTTAATAGGGAACATAGTTTGGCCTCATGGTTTTATAAACCATACACCAACCATGCACGATAAACTTTTTATGTATAAGCACCCCACATGGTTCACATGAACGGTTATACAAACCATTAAAAATCATGCATTTGGAACTATCGAAAAGGCCTACACCTTGAATGGCCTAGGTTCGCCATTTGTGAACCATGCATGGTGCACCTACAGTTAATTATATGGTTTTCATAGTTGTACAACCTTTGTTTTATGGTTTATCAAAACAAGATCCTCCATTGTTGGGTCACACATTTGAGGTTAATGGTTAGTACTAACCATGCACTAATCATGTTCCTCTCCATATATTTCCAAAAATTAAAACTCTCAGACCTAAACTATGTTCAAATGTTCCAGAGACCTCTATGGCCTATTTAAGAACTCTAATTAATGTAAAAAATGTTTAGACTAAAAATAAAAGGATCTATAACTCAATTAAAATTCAAGAACTTAAATTTTATTTTTTATACCTACTTGGATCTCTCTGGACTATTTGTGATAAATATAAATATATTTTTTTGATTATTAGATATATAAATTGACTATAAAATTATTACAGTTAATGTTTTTGATCATTCAATGAATATGAAAAAAAATATTATCAATAAAATATACTAAATATCATACCATATTATCAAAAAAACGTATTATCTTATAGAATTCTTTGTTTTTATGATTATTCAAAAAAATATTAAAATAAAATATTATTACTTGGTATGGTCTCCAATGCATAAAGTGAACTAAAAATATACAAAAATTATTATTAACCAAATCAATATGTATATTAAGTTTTGATATATATTTTTTCCTTATTTACATTACAATTATTTATTATTGTTATAAAGGTTTTAATTATATTATAATGTATATATTTTAATAATAAAATATTTTTTTGTATCAAAATGGATACAAGTTGGATGTACGATATTAATTAGATCTCAACTAAGCAACAAAATAAGTTGAAATTTTTCTTAGATTTTTTATTAAATAATGCTTCAAATGGAATAATTATCTATCGATCTTGTTATAATTATACTGGAAGACCATCTTTAAGTTAAGAAGAAGTGATTTTCTATATAAAAATTATTTTAAAACTAACTATTATGTCTGGTGCCACAATGGAGAGAAAAGTGAAGAGGGTAATGTTATTGATATAAATGAAAGAATTGGAATGGATAATTTCATATCTAATTAGTTTGTATTTATTTTTCAATGTGAGAATAAAATTAGGATAATTCATGGAAAAAATGGTATGAGTACACATCACACAACTAATGTTAATGATGATGTCATGAGTGTGAAAACATTATCTAGTACTGTAAGGACTTGTGTGTACTAGGCATATAGTAAAATAAAAAATCTATAATTATTTATGTGATTGTATCATTAGAAATCCATGTATGAAATTTTAAATACTAGGATTGATTATTTTTTACCTTTTAAAGGTATTACTTATGAATGATGTATATTTTCTCAAAAATCAATAAATTTAATTAAAGTTAATTAATCATCTTTAGTTTTCAACGAATAAAATTCATGATTTCATAAAAGTTTATAGGTTATTTTGGGAATACACTACAAGCCTAAATAAGTTCAAATAATTTGGTACATCTCTATAGAATCCTAATGAATATGGAACACCATCACAAATACCACATAAAATAATTTGGCACTTTCCATTGATTCCTCAGCTTAAAATTATTTTATGTTTGATAAAATGTTTAAAAATAAGTGATAATATGAATCTAAGAGAAATAAGGATAATAACGAATTTATTTATAATGATGATGGACTAAAACAGCTGAAATTTATTATAAAATATCCTAATTTTATAGATAAAATTTGAAATATTAGGTTGGTTCTATTATGTGATGATTTTCATATGGTTTGTCATATGTTTGCTACACACATTAAATGACTAGTTTTCATTCACATTAATAATGTTCCTCCAAGGATGTGTTTGAAAACCCATTTACTTTTCTGAATATTCTCATATTTATACCTTCTAATCCAATAAATCATATTGAAATATACTTTCAACCTATAATAATATGTTTGAATCTTCTTTGGAATGTGAGTGTATATATATAATGCTTCTTCAAAAATAAAATTTTTTATAATTATTTCACTTATATGGACAATAAATTATTTTCCTACTTAAGTAATGACTTTTAGTTGGATTATAAAGGGTGAAATGTCCTATAATTGTTTTATAAAAAACTATGATCTAGAATTATTAAATTTCATCATATTTATAGTTTAATGGGACATTAATGATTCGTTCCAATTGATTATCCATAACGTAAAATTTATTGAAGGTTTTGAAGAACCATTGAGACTAAGAATCCACCATGGTGTATGTGAGGTACTAATGTACATAATTAATTGCACGTTTTTAGGTTTCTATTCAGGAAAGGTCATCTTAAATATAGAAAAATGATGATTTTTCTCTTGAATCCAATTAAAAGTAGAGGAATAAAATTATCTTCTTTGATTTTCCTTATTGTTCAACCAATTTTATGTATCATTTTTTATATTTAATACACATTTAAAAATATGTGTGTGAAATATTTATTTAATTGCTTCTAAATGTTAGGGGGGGATAAAGATAATTTACAATCTTGGGGTGACTTTATGGATTGGGGTAATAAACCCAAAATATATCGTGAGTTTATCGATCATAATAACTAGAAATTTTTATGTTTTTATTATGTGATGAAAAATCAAGAGAAAAAATTAATACTAGAGAATGCTAAGGTGCCAGATAGTTATTATAGAAATATATCAAAATTGGTAAACATAAGAGAGCTGAAACTGAAATCTATGAAAACTCATAAAGATAATATTATTCTTCATGAGTTTATTCCAATAAAAATACATAATTTAATTATTTGATCTTCATTGTTTTTTCAATACTTTCCTAAAATATTTTTCTATACTTTCCTAAAAAAATATAACAAGATGAACTCTTAATCCTATGTGAGTTAGAGAAAATTTTTACTCTATATTTGTTCACTTGCATATTGCATCTTATTATACACGTTATTAATAATATTTCTATTAGGTGTCCTATTTCATTTATTTTATGTATCAAATTGAAATAAATATTTCCAGAGTGAATTCATATATCATGAATAAGAATTATCATGAATTTTTCATTATTAAATTTTATTTAGATCAAGAATTTATAGATTTATATTGGTGATGTTATCACAATATGTAACTGATAAATGAGAAATAGAGAATATAAATATGATAAAATGGATACTACTTATCCATAACTTCCCCAAATATTGTAAATTATTTGTTTATATATTTTGGGTAATATAATAATTGAAGAGTGGGAAATGGCACATCACATTGTATAGTTTTTTTAGATGTTTGCTCGATGACTATATCAAGTAAGTTATTTGAATATATATATGTTATATAATCTAAGATAATTTTATATATATATTAAACTTTTAATTTATACTATGCGGTAACATAAACATATAACAAGTAGAAGTTATCAATCATTTCCTTTCAGATGAAGAGAGACTTTTCACGGTAAATAGTTTCTCACATTGTTAAAATTGAAGGTAAGACCATTAATTTTATAAAAAAAATTATTAGTATTCATTATTAATTTAAATATTGTTATATATTTCAAGTATTGAGATTACTAGAATATGAAATCTCTCTACAAATAAGAGCATTGTCTTTTGGTCCCAATATTGTGGTTTATGAATGTAAATCATTGGTGATAGATGGGTATGAAATTGTTATAACTATTCAATAAATAAACATAAAAACACATCATTAATGTATAATATTAAATATAATGATATACCATTATGAAAATACATCATATAATCATCCTTGATATGAAAAAGGTGTATTGTTATAAATTTATATAGAAAATAATCATATTGTATTATTACTCTTATAGGTGAGTTGAAATAATGAAATACAAGTGGTTTCATTGAATAACATGGTATTGAATATTTATAGATTATTTTGGATTTAGTGTTATTGATATGAATAAATTATTGACTACATATGAGACACATATCATGGATTTAATAGTGAAACAAGTTCTTTGTGTAAAATATCCTCTAAAACCTCAATTTAGTGTCACTATAGAAGTAATCCTATAGATTATTTTTTAAGATGGTGGGGATGAAATTTTAAATTTTAGTGTCCCAATTGGTTTTGAACAAATTATATCATATTTTAATGTTTGTGTCCTTTTGAATGTAATTAAATGTGAAATTTATAGAAATTAAAATTGATAATATGGGCCTTTTAAATTTTTATGTCTAGTTGGGGGGTCATTCTTCATTTTGAAATTACAATTAGAATTTTGAACTATTATTATGAAATCATAGGTTTTTTTAAACATATTTTGAGGTTTGGTAGGTGGGTATGGTATTTCAGTGGGTTGGAAGGAGGTGTCACCATCATGATTTTATTGTAGATAAAAATAGGTACCTAGTGATGTGGACAGTGAAGAGGGGTTCCTAGGGGTTTCGTCGAGTACCCGATGGAAATATATAGACTACCCAATATTCCTAGGTTAGATTTTCAATTAAGGAGGTCCATTTTGGTCATTGAAATCCCTTTTGAACCCCTAAATAGGGTTTACCTTAATTCAGTTTTCTCTTGGATAACTGATGGATACCCCTTTAGCTCTCCTTGGGATCTTCTTTGCCTCCCTTGACCTACTTCATACATGGGTGATCCAAAGGGTCTTTCTTATATCCAAACTAGGGTATTTTCACCCATCTCGTCACATCACTCCCTACTATTATTTCTTATATGTCTTATTCTATGTTGGATAGGTATTTGAAGTTTTGATTTGAACAAGGACTCAAGAAATCACAAATTAACCTTAGACACTCCCTTATATTGTCTAAAGGAAGCCTATGATAGTGGTTGTCCCTCCCCACATTATCACTTTCATGTGAAATTTTTTGGTAAGGTGTATTCTAGGGTTGTATGGTTTTATATTAGAATAAGATTAGAAATTTGTAATTTTTATTGGGTCTTATTGTTTTAATAAGATTGAATTAATTTTGGGAATAATCATCCTAGGTTTCTATCAAGGTTATCCTTAGTTGATTATGGTATATATTTTTTTTGGATTTCTTGTTTATAGAATGCTTTTTAATGGAAGATATAGGTTGTTTGGTTATTATTATAATGTTCCTTTAGGATTATTATATCTTTAAATCTCATCAATGATTAAGGTAGGGGGATCACAAGTCTTAAATAAATTTCTATTCCATGCCTAAAAAAATTAGAACATTTCTTTTTATATAATTATTAAAAAATAATAAATATTATCTTTGAGTTATGAATTGTTGTTTTCTCGAGATATTTTTCTATATAATGTAGAATACATTTTTTGTAATTATAATAGATTTTATGAAAAGTTTTTCAATCCATTCATTAAAATGATAATTCTTAAATTTAACAAGGAAAGAATTTTAAAAATGACTTAATTATGAAATACATCCTTTTTACATTTAATGGTATACTTTGATCACATTATAAAGATATTAATAGTGTTTCATTTATTATTATTAATGTTTCATTTACTAGGTGACCTCATTTGTTGTTGCAACTAATTTCCATGATTCTATAAAAGCATCTATACCTAGAGGTGTTATAAGAATGAATGTGGGTATTGTTACCAAAATAGTGATGAGAAATCTATACCCTCATATCTCTTAATATATATATATATATATCATTAAATCTTGATTATTTTAACTCTGTTTAGATTCGTCATACATTTTTTCACCTTCATTGTGTCTCGATTAGGTGGTAAATTATTTTTATCATAGCCTAAATCAATTATGAGTCAATGACCAAACACGATCCAGTTAAGAGTTTCATCGGTGGTGAGGTGATAGCTGGGATAATTATGTAGAAGTAAGTGAGTGACTTATATACACTCCTGATTTCTTAAAACAGTTTGTCTCCTAAACAAAACCTAGTGTTTTTTATGATTTATAATGGGATTTTTTCCTTAATGTACTAAAATTTATACAAGTTTATTTAAATTCCAAAACTTTTGTGGTTGATTTATAAAACCCTTTCATACTTTAAAAAACTTAATATATTTTCTATTTTAAATAAATTGCTATTTCAAATTATAACTAAGTGTAATTTTATTAAATTAATAAAATTTCAAGGTAATAATTTTACCACTTAAAAAATAAAACCTATAAAGAACATTCTTTTTTAATGTGGTCAAGTTTAAGGTTTAAAACATTAATTTATACTTATCATTTATCTTATAAATGGTCAAAATTCTTAAAAATAGTTTTCAAATATGGAAGCATTATTTTTAAAATAACATTACTTTGGAATAAAAGTTTTTAATAAATTATTACCCCATGTTTCACCCTATATTAGGGTTATTTAAAGTGGGAATGGGTTGTTACCAATTCCATAACGAATCAAGTACTTGATTTGTTCCCTAGTGCATACTTGTGACTTCATTATGGTACCTAGTATAACAACCATGCTCTTTATTTCACATTAAAACTTGATTTATTAAATAATAATACACTTAATACAACCTATATGGTTGATAAGGATACTGTATTCGGTAATTAGGTACATTAAATAACAATATAAAATAGATAATACAACATCTTTATTGAAAACTTCATTAACATGCTCAAAATACTCCTTCAAAATTAAAATTGCATGGGATAACCTGGGGACATACATAAGAAAGGGGTGAGCTATAAAGACTAGTAAGGGAACAAGCATGGAATAACATGAAAAGATAATGAATGTTATACAATAGGAATATCAATGTGGCATTACAAGAGTAGGGAAAAAAACATGACAATGTGACATGATATAGCATGATAATCGTAACATGGGAAATGTGGCAACAACTTAAAACATTGAATCATAAACATAGGTCTAGGCTAAACCTGCCAAGGAATCATGGTGGAAAAATTCCCATAAAGGAATCCGGATCACTACATGTACCAACATGAAATATCATGATACTAAACATTATCCAATTCATTGGAGCACTATCTGGTTGCACCCATCATATTCATTTCATACTCATGCTTAAGTGTGCTATATAGATCATACAACATGGATTCATTCATCATAATAATTTATTCCATAATTAAGGAGTGTGGAATAAACATATGTAATTTCCTAATAAAAAAATATATGTGCAAAAAATTGAATTCTTTTGATAGTAAATGAGTATGTTATTCACTACACAACTGTTTTGGCATGGAAAACTTTTATGACATTTTGGTAGCATAACTACATCACATAAAAATTAATAAAATAGGTTTATGTGATATAAATGGTTCTATAATACTTTAGAAACGAAATTTAAAGTAATAGGTACATGTAAATACATTTACTAATAATATTAATTGGAAATATAAGGCATATGATATTGAATAAATATTAATAAAGAAGAGTAAGGAAAGAACCCTTCCAAAATTTTGGCAAGGTAACAGGTGTACATAAGGGTTCATAGGATGGAAAATGATAGTTTAATAGGATCTCCTAATTTATAAATAAAATGGGATGTGATGTGATGATTATAAATGAATTAAAATATTACCATTTTAAATTACAGAAACTAATTTCAAAGAAGCTTTTTCAATTTGAAAGGAGGAGAGGAAGATGGGGATCCCTTAATTGAGTGGGTGACTCCAAAGGATTGGTATGGGATTATTGAGAGATTTTGGTGTCTTAAGAGGACTCTATGGAGTGTAATAAAGATTTTATTCATGATGCAAGGATTTTTAGTGAATAGAAATGGGATATATGGTGGATTTATATAGAAAAATAGGGGGGGTTTATTATTTAGGTTTTGGAATCTTCATAATAAAATATACAAAACCACAAACAATCCCATGTTTTTTGCGCATGGTTTTACAAAATTGGATTGGTTTTCAATTTTTTATAAGTTCATGGGTTGAAATTAATTAAATAATTCCCTTAATTATGTGGAGTTGAGTCATACACCAAAGAAAATGATTTTATAACCTTAAAATATATTACATGTTTTGGAAGATTCATAATGGCTTTAAAAAATAAATATAATAAACTTAAAATAAAATTATTTTAAATTAAAAACATATATTTGGTCATATATCCCATTTATAGTAATTATTACAACACTTTTGGGTCATTATGATGTCATAATACATGAAGTATGTTTATATAGTATTTAATTTTTCCACAAAAATTCAACTATCTCAAAAAATTATGAAAAATTCACCATTGGATAATTTAAAGATTCTGATTCCAAAAATAATATTAATTTTATCTAAATAATTTTCTAAATATGTGAATTTTCATTTTTAAAATAGTAACCAATATTTATTGAAAATGTAGGGTTTTTGAAAAAAAACAGTTTCGGAACCCTTAACAATATTACATTTGAATTCATAAAAATTATATGATAATTTATATTTATTAAAAATTACTGAATAATAATATTAATATATTATTTTTTTCAAAAATGCATTAATTTATCAAAATAAATTCCTTAATTGAATTTGAATATAACCCAAAAATATTATTTTTGCTTTATTGTATCAAAATAAAAATCATTTATTAAGTAATAATAATATGATGAAAATATATTTTGTATCCTATAAAAAATAATGTACATAATCATAAAGATAGGTTCTTGATAAATATCCCTTTAATACACCAGAAAACTTCCAAATATTAAGGTGAAAAATGTTTGGACTTTCATGGGGTGGTTCAGTGAATATGGTTTGGGTTGTGACCTCGATGAGCTTAAAATTCTCCCATAAACGGTTTCTATCAGGCCTAAGTTATTAAATTTCATCTTTGTCATGGTCAAGGGAAAATTATAGAGATTTTATCTTCCTTTTAAGCTCTAATAAATGGGATTTATAGGGTGTGATCCTACTAGTTGAGGTCATCACTTCCTTTTCCTGTGTCAATTGGACTGTCAAAAATAAGTATTTAAACTAAACATGTGACCATTGTGAAACGCATATATTATAAATGGTAAATATACTTAAAAGTGTTTTAATTCAAATTAGATATAATTAAATAAGTGAATTTTTTTTTTTCTATAACCATATTACTTAATAAGAAATTTAATTAAATCAAAAGGGAAATTTTATTTATAACAGTTTAGGTCATCACAATCTTCCCCCATTAAGAAATTTCACCATCAAAATTTTTTATTCTCATATTAAAACCGATAAGGGTAACACTTCTTTATCACCTCCTTTGGTTTCCACATTTCTTCTTCAAATATGTGGTTTCTTCACAACACATTGACAAGGTGAATAGTTTTATTTCATAGAAATTTTTCTCTATGATCTATGATTTTCACTAGCTTCACTTAATAGGAAAGGTCATTCTCCAATGGTATCACCTTAGGATTGAGTACATGTTAGGGAATGTCATTTACTTTCTCAAGAGGGATGCATGGAATACATCATGTACTTGGGATAGTTTTGGTGGTAATTCTAATTGATAGGCTACCGCCCTGATGAAATCCAGGATCTCAAAAGGGTTTATGTACCATGGAATAAGATTTCCCTTCTTCCCAAATATCATAGATTTCTTCCATGGAGATATGTGGAGAAATAACAAGTCTCCAACATCAAACTCTAGGTCTCATCGATGATTGTTATCATAACACTTTTTTTGGCTCTGAGTAGCCTTGATGTTCTATTTAATAATATTCACCTTTTCCACCATTTCCTCAACAATTTAATGACCTATCATTTTGCATCGCCTAACTTCCTCTCAACATGCAGGTGTTCTGCACCTCCTCCCATAAATATCTTCATAGGGATCCATTTGGAAGCTTGAGTGGAAGTTGTTGTTGTAACATAACTCGACCATAGTAAGATGTCGGTCCCATACTCCTTTAAAGTCAATTGAGAATTCTCTAAACATGTTCTCAAGTGTTCAGATCATCTGATCAGATTGGACATTAGTTTGAGGGTGATAAGTTGTACTGAAGCTCAGCTTAGTGTTTAGAGTATACTGGAGAATTTTCCAAAACATATAAGTGAATCTTGGATCTCAATAGAACATAATCGGTAGTGGTACTCCATGAAGCCTCACTACTTATTTGATGTATATTCATGTAAGTTGATCTAGTGAGAAATCATCTCGAGTAGCAATAAAGTGTGAAGTCTTTGTAAGATAGTCCACAATAACCCAGATAGCATTGTTTTCTTTGGATAGATTTGGAAGTCCAATGAAAACGTCCATGGTGATGTTTTTCCATTTCCATGTTGGTATGGGTAATTGTTTCATCATCCCCTTAGACTTTTTCCTTTGATCCTTTATTTACTAATATACCAGGAAATTTGATGTATATTTCACATTCGCCTTCTTCATTTTTTCCAACCAATAGTGATCTCAGAGATCTCAATACATCTTTGTGTTTCCTAAGTCAATGGAGAAATTCAAACTATATGCATCTTCTAATAGTTCTTTCTATAACTCAATAATTTATGGAACACATAGTCTTGACCCAAATCTCACAATTCCTTCTTCATTAATATTTAACTTAGAGGATTTCCCTTTTCTTATAGTTTCTACTTTCTTCTAAATTCCCACATCATCTTTTTTAGCATCCTTAAACCTTTCGAGATGTGATTATTTAGAAATAATTGGTGAAAGAATTGATGGTTTTCCTTTATTTATGATTAACATGTACATCCTCTTTAATTATAAGAAGATTGGATCCTTATAAATTCTGATCAATAATAAAATTGTTGGATCCTTTATACTTAGGGAATACAACACTTTATTCGATTTACCATGATGGTATTGAATTGATAATTCATTGTCCTTGATCATCTCTAACCATATTCTTTGGAACATATTCATCTATTTTTGTGTGAATATATATTTTAAACTTTTTTGATCTATATATATTTCACACTTCTCCCCAAAGAGATAATGCCTCCATATATTCAAAGTGAATATCACTGCATCGAACTCTATATCATGTGTTGGATAGTTCTATTTATAAATTATAAACTTCCTTTAATAATAGGATATAAATTTGTCATTTTTCAAGAACACACATCTCAATCCATTCTTTGAAGTGTCGCTGAATATTATGAAAAGTTCTCCACTTGTGGGTAGAGTGAGAACGGTGAAAGTGGTAAGACATTTTTTCAACTCTTTGAAGCTTTCTTCACATTCATCATTCCAATAAAACTTGACTCCCTTCCAAGTTATTTTAATAGGAGGTTTTTACAATCATAATAAATTTATCACAAATCAGTGATAATATCCAGATAACCCAAGGAAACTATAGATATATGTTATGGATGTTGGACTAGGCCATCCTTCAATCACTTTTTTCTTTGAAGGATCCATAGATATCCCGTTTCTGGTGATGATATTCCCCAATAATGAGACTTCCTTCAACTAGAAAATATAATTTTTGTACTTTTCATAAATATTCTCCTTTATCAAGGTCTTTATCACAATGTTCAAATGCTCCTCATGCTCCTCCTTGGTTTTGGAGTACATTAGAATATCATCTAAAAATACTACCACAAATTTTTCAAGGTAACCTCTAAAGTCTCTATTTATAAATTCCATAAATATTACTAGAGCATTGGTGAGTCTATATGGAATTACTATAAACTCATGTTTCTTGTACCTTGTATGAAAATAAGTCTTGAGTATATCCTACTTTTCCCTAACTTGGTAATATCGTGACCGCAGATCCATCTTGGAGAAGTATTTTTCTTTATATAGTTGATGAAACAATTTATCAATATGTGGAAAAGGATACCTATTCGTTATTGTGATATTTTTGAGCTCACAATAATCAATGAAAAGTCACATTAACTCATTATTGTTCTTGACAAAGAGGATTGGTTCACCCTCATGGAGAAGAACTTAGTCGTATAAAACCTTTATCTAGATTCTCTTATATTTGTTTCTTTATCTCCTCAAGTTCCACAACAACAATCCTATACTAATTCTTGGATATTGTAAACACCCTGGGTATATGATCTATTGAAAATTATACCTCTCGGCTATAAGGAAGACCATAAAATTCCTTAAGAAACACATCTTTGTATTCCCTCACAATAGGTATGTATTTGAGGACGATCCTTTACTTAGAATCAATAATTTAATATAGATACTCTTTCTCATATGGAAATAATATCCATGCTTAAGATGATGTTTCTAAATAAGATTCATCCTCCTCATTTAAATTTTATAGAATCAAGGGTCGACTCTCTGTATGGAAGGTATTTCCTTCTCATTGAAATTTATGTTGGCTATATATAGGGAAATCCAATCCATTCATACAATTACATCAAATTAAACCAAAGTTAGTATGAAAACATTTTATGGGATGTTTATCCCACAAATTGTGATAGGGGAGGAGTTATATACTCATGATGCAATAGTTTCCCCACTTTCTATTTTCACCAATAACTATACTTCCAAGATTTTTGGTGGTGTTTGAATATTTATAATAAATCTTCCTAATATGAAGGAATGAATAGGACCATAATAAAAAAGTATATTCACTATTCTTGAATGAATAATTAGTGTAACTATCACCACATCAAATTTTGGATCCTCCTCAGCAGTTATGATGGAAAAATCTCTCCATTACTGCCTTGGAGGTTGTTGGTTGTCTCCAAAAATGCTTAGATTATGGAATTTTCATACAAAGTGCCCTAGTTCCTTGTAGTTGAAATAATGAAAAATTTACTGAGGGTTTACTAGATAATTCCTTTCCTCTATCTCATTAGTGTGTTTCTTCTATCGGAAAACATTATCCAGGTGTCCTTCCTCCCTATGCCTAAAGCATTTCTTCGTTCCCTTTAGGAACTTTTTAGGGCACTTCTTTACACACCATTTATAAGAGGGATGTTGGAATTTCTTGGTACCATTATATTTATCCATTAGACTTCTAAAATTAAACTCTACTTTATGGTTCTTATCCCTGTGATACCCTTGAGATTCTTTGAACTCCATCTCATCTTTTAGGGAACATCGAATAATTTCCTCATAGATATCAAAGTCACAGATCGCTAAGGATTTTCATAGACTACGTTTTATCCCACTAAATAAGCATTCAACCTTTCATTCATGGGTAAAAAAAAATAAAGGTGTATCATGAAAATATTTTCAAGCTTTCCTTGTACACCCTAATAAATTCGACACATTTTTGATTTATTGAAAGGAAATCCCTTTCCATTTTGAGATGGGGAGTGCGAAAAAAATATTTATCCAAAAACATTTTCTATAATTACTTCCACTCCATTACTTGGGTCTCTTCCTCAAGCTTCAAATTCTTGATCAATTTACATCACTGATCATATTATTCCTTTATATGATAAACAACTAGAAGAACCTTATCTTGTTCGGAACATTGAAGATGGAGAATATCTTCTCAATGGAGTTGATCCATTGTTCAAGGATTAAGGTATTAGAAAATCCATTGAAAGTAGGAGTTATTTTTTGCATGAATATCTTGATTACATATTGTCATATATTTTGGGGGTTGGGACGCCCCTCTTGATCTAGTTTTCTATTCATAACCTGATTCAACTAAGAGAGTATCTTCATAAAGTTTGTGATTCTTTCTCCCATTAGGTTTCATATCTCATTGGGGGCAGTCATCACATTGCCCATCGCATTGATTGTTTACCTGATTTGTCTTATTTACATCCATGATCTATAATAAAAGGAAGACTAGGGTTGAATATTTTAAAACAATTAAACATATAGAAGGGAATCCAATGAAATTAAATAGATAACTTATAAATTACATTTATTTCATTAACTTATAAATTTCTAGGCTTTAATCCATGTCATCCATGATCTATTTCCAAACATATATTCTCATGGGAACTTTTTTTGTTCCCTTAATAATGGTTTATAATGAGTTTATGACTTTACCAAATCATATACCCTAGAAACTTAAAACCAAGTGTGTAGTAAGGACAATTTTTATGTACAAGGTTACCCTGAGTACAGACTAGAACACCTTTTCAGAGTGGTTACTCCTAGGTACATCTATTCTAGAACCACGTCCACTTGTAGTATTAAGACAGGGATTTATTTTCTTGAAAACCACCTACTCTATACTAACCAAAAATTAGGGATTTCTTATTATACATAGTTTTATCCATAAGTCTTTTCTCTAGAGTTTTCTAATCCTAATCATAAAAATCACTAAACTTTTCCTCTGATTCCAACTATAACAACTCTAATCTTTATTTCACATTAATTCTTGATTTATTACATAAGAATAAAATTAAAAAACTCAGATGATTTATAATTATAATGTATTTTGGAATTATGTTCATTACATAACAACATAAAATAGATAATATGATATCTTTTTTGAAAACTTTATTAAAATTCTCAAAATACTTCTTCAAACATAAAATTACATGGGATATCCTGGGGATATACATAACAAAGGGGAGATCCTAGTATAGGAATAAAAATGTAATAACATGAAGAATATTATAAATGTTATAAAATATGAATATAAATGGTGAATAAAAAGAGTAGGGATCATAAACTTGATAGTGAGACATGATATATCAAGGTAATTGAAACATGGGAAATGTGGAAACAACTTAAAACATTAAATCATAAACATAAGTCAAGGATAAACACGCTAAGATGTAATGGTGGATAAAGTCCAATAAAAGAATTAGGTTTACTCTCTATCCCTGCGTGATGTGTCATGATACTAAACATTACCCAATGCATTGGAGATCTATCTGGTTACACCCATCATATTCATTTCATACTCAAGCTTAAGTGTGCCACATATATCATACAACATGGATTCATTTATCATAATAATTTATTCCATGATCAAGGTGTGTGGAATACACGTATGTAAGTCCTTAATAAAAAATTATATGTTCATAAATGTGAATACCCTTGATAGTAAATCGTTATGGTATTCACTACACAATTGTTTTTCCATGGAAAATTTTGGTGACATTTTGGCAACATAATGATGTCACATAAAAATTCATAAAATAGTTTGACAAGAGATACAGGGGTATCTCATCATTTAGAAATTAAATTTAAAGTAATAGGTACATGGAAATAAATTTCCCAACATAATTAATTGGAAATAGAAGTCATATGATATTGAAGGAACTTTAATAGATAAAGGAAAGAACCCTTTCAAAATTACATCATGGTAACGGGTGTACATAAGGGTTTATAGGAGGGAAAATGAGAGTGAAATGGGATCTTATAATTAAAAATCAAATATGAAGTAAGTTAATTATTATAAATGTATGAAAATATAACCATTTGAAATTGAAAAAACTAATTTAAAATAATTTTCTTAAATTTGAAAGGAGAGGAAGGTGAGGATCCCTTACTTGAGGGGGTGACTCCAAAGGCTTGGAAGGGGATTATTGAGAGCTTGGGTAGCCTTGGGAGGAATCTAGGGAGTTGAGGGAAGAGTTGTTTCATGATAAAATGATCTTTAGTGAATATAAATGGGAGATTGTGTGGTTTTTCATATGAAAAGAGGGGGATTTATTTATTATTTAGGTTTTGAAATATTTATAATAAGAAATACAAAACCAAAAATCATCCCATAGTTTTTGTCCATGGTTTCTAAAAAATGGGAGGATTTTTCATTATTTTATAATTCCAAGGGAATAACTTAATAAAATAAAACCATTGATTATATGGATGTGAGTCATCCTCTTACAGAAATAATTTTATAACCATAAAATATATTACAAGTTTTGGAGGATTCATAATTTCTTTAAAAAATTAATATTAAAATATTTAAATCACATTATTTTAAATGGAAAACATATATTCGTTCGTGGATCCCAATTATAGTAATTATTACATCACTTTTATGTCATTATGATGTCATAATACCAAAAGTATATTTATATGCTATTTAATATTTACCCAAAAAATTCCCAATCTCAGAATATTATGAAACAATAATCATTGGATAATTTAAACTTTCTAATTCCAAAAATAATATTCATTTTCTTTAACAGTTTTATATATATTTGAATTTTTAATTTTAAAATAAAGATCTATATTTATTGAAAATGACCGGTTTTTGAAAATAACAGTTTTCAAACCCTTTTAAAAATTACATTTGACTTCATAAAAATTATATGGTCATTTATATTTATGAAACATTAATTAATAATAATAATAAAATATTATTTATTTCAAAAATTCCTTAATTCATCAAAATAAATTCTTTAATTGAATTTGAATAAAACCCAAAAATATTATTTGTGATTTATTTTATCAAAATAAAAATCATTCATAATGTAACAATAATAGGATTAAAATACATTCATTATCCTATAAAAAATAATTTGCATACTCATAATACTAAGGTATTGATACATATCCATTTAATACACCATAAAAATCCCTAAGAGTAACGTTCATGATAGTTGGACTTTTATGGGGTGGTTTGGAAAATATGGTTTAGGTCGTGATCTCGATGATCTTCAACTTCTCTCATAAACAATTATGCTCATATTTAAGTTATTGGGTATCATATTAGGTTTGGTCAAGTTAAAATACCATATATTATATCTCCCTTATAATATCTGACAAATGGGATTTATATGATACAATCCTACTAGTTGAGGTTATCACTTGTTTTGTCTATGTGAGTTGGATTATTAAAACCCTATATTTATACTAATATTGTGATCACTATTAAATGTCTATATTATCAATGGTAAAGATAATTAATGTTATATTAGATCCAATTTGATATAATAAAATAAATTAATGTGTTTTCTATAACCATATTACTTGATATGAAATTTAATTAAATCAAAAGGGAAATTTTATTTACAACAGTTTATGTCATTACACCTAGTGCCTTATTTATCAAGGAAAAAATAAAAAATGGGATGTCAATAATGTCTTATTTTATGTTTTATATTTGTAAATCCATTATTATACTTAGTTACTTAATCCATTATTGACTTTTATATTGTATACTTTTTAAAAATTTCTAATATAGTATTCTTGGAATTTTCATGTTTATTCCATGTATATGTCTAGAATAGAATCATTACATATTGATATAATAACTATTTTAGTATAATGTAGTATGTTTAACATTCATTTTTTGAGATTGATTGTTAATTATTATAATGGGATCATCCTATAAGGGAAATGTGTACACCTATTCTTGTTATATATAAACTGTTTGAGTAGGTCCATTGAACACTAATGTACTAGGTTGAATGGGATGAGTTTTTACCATTAATCTACTATACTCATTCTTCTACCTCGAATGTGAAGGTTAGCTTGGTTTACCCAAATCTATTATACATGATACCCTTTCTCTTATATAGGATGGTTGTTTCACCTATAATTTATTATGACATGATGGGTACTGATTATCAACTTCTCTATATGGTTTTCCTCAGACTCTAGGTCAATCCTGAAGCATATTTGTTAAGTGTGTACCCTCCTGATATATAGAGTTACCTAGTAAAGCTTATAAATCCATAGGTATTATATCAATTTATTTCCTTTTCCATGTTATTTTTATTATATTATGATAACACCATTTTATAAAAACATATGTAAATGAGAATATGTGTTCACACATACATATAGTTATTCACTGTTGTGTTGAGACACATTAGTGGTACCCTAAAAAGTATAGAAATTCTCAAAAATAGTATGTACACCAATATTTTAGGCACCTCATTAGTGATGGGATGTTCATAGAATTATTATTCACATGTGACAAAGGAGTTATATTCTCTTGGAGTTTAATGAATGGGTGGTGCCTTTTGGGGTCTATGGTGTGCCTATGGAGTAGATTTACAAGGTTTGTCCTTAGTTGATCGCATGGAATTTCCACACATTGATCCATATCATTTTTATTCCTTAAATTATGTTTCCTTCACCTCATATATGATTATTGGTTTATTGTATATTTCACATATTATATGGAATTTATATGAGTTTTTAAGAGTATTTGATAGGTATATATGTTTCATATAGTTGTTTCATTGTGTATTTCCCTTTATGGTTTGATTAATAAAAACACCAATGTTAGGTAATGTTATTTTTGGGTCAATATTCCCATTTTCCCTAAGGGTAATTATTAATTTTCAATGGGTTTGTATAATTATTTATTTTAATTTTATAATTGGTAAAATGGCCTCCCACATGAGTTTTAATAAAACCCCTTCATCTATACTAGTATTTATTGACTTGGAGGTGCACCTAAGGTCATGTGTTAGCCTAGATCATTTTCATTCAGGTAATCAGGTAACAGTTATTAAAAAATGGTATTAGGGTAGTTTTTTTAGGTAATCTAGGATTTGGGATTTAATTATTTAAAAAATATTTAAGATTTAGAGACTCAAGGGATACACTTTGATAATTTTTGGAAAATATGACCATGGTGGAAACCTAATTTACCAGGGATATCTCAGTTCTAAATATATTAATTATAGATATGTGTGAGGTGTTATTATTAATCTCACAAAATGGAATTGAGGAAAATTTGGGAAAGAGGTTTTAGGGATTGAGTGGGTGCATCTCCTTCTATTGGATCATACATCATACTATTTGTCAAATGGGTAGGCACACATAGGATTTCATTCCACTTTTCATGCTTATATGTGCTTGTTATATTATAGTTAAAACTAAATGAGGTTTTTATTAACTAAAAATTCACCAATATATATATATATAGTGTTTTCATATATATATATATATATATATATATATATATATATATATATATATATATATATATATATATATATATATATCAGTGATGATTAACATAATATGAACTAACAGTTGATTCCTTTGATTGAGATATCTTTTCCTATTTAATGTTCCACGATCAAGAATTCTCCTTAATATTTTATTATATTATGTGATTAATAATTAATTTGTTTGATAACTATATTTTCATTCCAACCAGGAAACTTATTTATTTATATTATGTTTATTTTTTTATCATGCTATTTTCTTTTAGATTTTTTTATATTAACAAGTAGGTTGACATCAGTTGAGTGAGTATGTCACTCATTTCTTGATTATGATATATTTTATTTGGTATCTAAATATTATATTTATACGATAATTAGTATTCTCCATGATAATTATTATATATATATACTATTTGAAAAAATTTTGTATAACTATCATAATTTTTTCTATTGAGAAAACAATTTATATTTATTTCATGTCATGTTAAGTGAAATGTGTGTATAACAAATGAGTGGTTATTCAGAACCTATTGATATTTATAATTGTGGAAACTATTTTAAAATTTTGTGTGTTAAACGAAAAAAGGGATAGTTTAGAAATGAATGGTTTGGTTTTGGGGAAAAATCCATGGTAAAGTAATTTTTAAATTAAACTTTTAAAATATAACACTTTGAGAAATTTAAGGTTTTGGAAAATAGATACTTTTTAATGATAAAACCAAAAATGAAATTTTTTGTGTTTGTTTATAAAATGAGACGGTCTTGAAAAAAATAATTTTTTTGAAATAGGTTTGATGTTTGGAGTTGGAATGAAGTTTTTTATGATAAAACCATTTTTATAAGAGAATATTTCAAGAAACATGGATTTAGTCTTAGGTTGGGCATTAGAAAAAACTATATGATCCATATAGTGGGAAGCTCATTATAATTGGTATAGTTTAGTTAGTTATGTTTTTTATGACTTTAGAAATATTGATAAACCATTATATATTAAATTTATTTGGTATGTAATAGGTTATGTTAAATTTGGGTATTATTTATCATAACTTGGACAGTTTTTACCATGTATCATATTACTTATGTTGGAAATTTATTTTAGTTATCTGAATTTATATTGATTTTTGGATTACATGCATTAGAGACGTGACATTGATTTTAGAGGTTTAACCATATTCTAGTAGTTAGTATACCACATGAATCTTTTAATTTTTTAGTGTTTTATAGATTTGGGTTAGATTTAGCAGTTATTCATTAGAAACATGATAATTACATGGGTTGAGTGCTGATGTTTTAATCAATAATTTTATATTCAGATACATGGTGTATTTTTAAAGGAGATTTTAATTTTCTTCTTAGGCTAATGATAAATTTATAAAGAGTATTTAATTCATCTTTTTTGGGAATAAGATTGTTATAGTGAGGGGACTTGAACATATATATCCTTATGGATATAATTAAAAGTGAAATTTAGGGAAATTATCCATGAGAATATGGGTATTATATTATAATTTTTATGTGTTGGGATCAAATATTTTCTGTTATTAAACATGGTTTTAGGTTTTATTGGTGATTCTGAGGTTTGGGTTGGATATAAAGACATGTTAATATAGCATTGTATTGGAGATGACACTAGGTACTTGGTGAGTGCTCACTGAGTACCTGATGGGATTAATAGTAGTGAGGGCCACTTCGGGGTATCATCAAGTACCTGGTAGTCCTAGGTAAGATTTTTACTTATGTAGATCCATTTTTTGTCTTTTCAACCCCTTATTTTTACCCCCAAATGGGGTTTTCCTTGACAAATTCTCCTCTATGGTGACTGAGAGGCTCGCATTTGGCTCTTCTTGGGTTCTAATTCTCCTCTCTCAAAATCCTTTAATCATGGGTAATACAAGGGGTATTTCTTCCACCAAAACAATGATAATTCCTTTCCTCTCATTATATATATCCATATTCCTTATTTTTATTTTTATTCTTCTATCTTAGGTATGGATTTCATTTTTTTTATTTCACCAAGGAATGGTGAAATTATAACTTGATGTAGGGTGATTAGTTATTTTTTCTAAAAGAAGTAATAAAGAATGGATTACCCATAATTAAGCATTATTGTAATGTGAAATGATTTTTTTAAGGATCCATTCATGTTTTTATGGTTTCTTATTAAAATTATATTATAAAACATGGGTTTATTTGGCTATTATTGTTGTCATGATCCATGATTAATTTTAGGAATTATTTATCTTGGTTTCCATTGAGGGTTACTCTTTGTTGATTTTAGTATATGTTTTGTTTTGGAATTATTGTTTATAAAATGTTTCCTAATGGTTTATATGGTTTTTTTGGTTATTTTTTGAACATTCCTTGAGGATTGTTGTATCTCTAAAGATTTTTGATGAGTAAGGTAGGGGATTCTCAACCCATTATTGAATTTCAAGGTAATTAATAAGACATGTCTAGCATTGGGTTAACAAATTTTATAAATAAATCCTAAGTATTATTTTATAATTACAAATTAATGTTTTCTCAAGTTATTTTTCTAATTAAAATGGATACACTTTAGGAATTACAACTGATTTTATGAAAAAAAATTCAATCCATTATTCAAACAAGTGATTTATAAATTTTTCAAGTAATGGGATTTGATAAAGCCTTAATTGTGAAATGCATCCCTATTTACATTGAATAATATAATTGGATACAATTATAAAGATAATAATAATTTCTAATTATTTTTTTTAATGTTTTAAGTATTAGGGAGCCCTATTTGTTGATTTTAGAAATTCCCATGCTTTTTTAAATGCATCAATTTCTAGATATGTTATAAGAATCCATGTAGTTACCATTACTAGAAAAGTGATGACCTAGATATACCCTCATATAAATTCTACTGTGAATATAACATGACTCTTTCTTTAAATATTGATTAGTTTATCCATGTTTTACCTAAGAATTCATTTTTCACCTTCATCATGTATCCTTAAGGTGGTCAATTATTTTCACCATAACCTAAATGAGTTATAAATCAATGTTCCAAAATTACCTAGTTGGTATTTACATCGGCGATGAGGTGGCGATTGAAATAATTGGATAGAAGTAAGTAACTAAATTATATAAACTCTTGGTTTCTTAAACTAGTTTTTCACTTAAACAAAACCTAATTTTTTTAATTAATGATAAATGATTATTTTTCTTAAAATAAAAAAAATTGTAATTTTTTGTTAAAATTTCCCAACAAGTGTGTTTTCTTCACAAAACCATCTACTACTTTTAAAAATATAAACTCTTTACCATTTTAAATAAAGCACTATTTCTAATGGTAATTAAGTGTAATTACATTGACTTAATAAATGTTAAGGGTAAGGTTTTTAATAGATTCAAACACATTTCTATAAATAATACTTCTATTTTATGTGCATAATTATGAGGTTTAAAAACTCATTTAATAGTTAATATTTTTATTTGAAATTATTGACCTTCTTAAAAAGGTTTCTAAAATATATAAATTTTATTTTACAAATAAATTTACATTTTATTCAATGATTCAACTCAATTTTTGACACCATTTTTTACTATATATTGGGGTTATAACCAATACCATAACTAATCCAATGCTTTATTTATTACTGATTTCACACTTGTGATTTCATTATAATACCTATTACCTTTCTGCAAATATGAAATAAAACATTTTATTTCAATCATGCCTTAGTTTATGTTTGATACAATTTTTATACATAGTTCCTTGATCGATTTTGACTTCTAACTATTATACTTGTTTGAAATTAATTATTTGTAATTTTAATGTTTATGTCATGTATATTTTCATCTTGGAATTCTTCCATGTTGATGTGATAGCTAGTGTAGTATAAAGAAGCATTTTTACCTTTCATGTTATGATCTTGATTGATATTTATTGTATTAGTATCATGCTAGAAGGGGTATATGTGCATCTATTCTTATTATATATAAACTATTTAAATAGTATCATCATCCATTGATGTGAAGGGTTGAATTGGGTGGGTTTTTATCTTTACTCTATTAAAATCATTCCCTTATCCCCGAATGGGAAGGTTATCTTAGTTAAACCACTCTATTATACGCAATCTCATTTCTCCTAGATGTGATGGGTATTTCACCCTAAATTAATTATAATGTGATGAATATTGATCCCTAACATCAATATGCGGTTCATATTAGACTCTGACTTAATAATGAAGTAGGTTTACTAGGTATGGAACCACCCTGTATAGGGAGTTACTTGGTAAAGATTATAAATATATCATTCTATTGTCTGTTGGTTTCCTTTTCTTTTTTATGCGTTATTATCTTCCAATGAAATCATTTTATGATAACATTTATAAATGATTATATGTTATCAGGAATACACCTTATTACTAATTTTTTTGTTAAGAAACATTGGTGGTTCCTTACTATGTATGTAAATGCTCACAAGCTATATAAACACCTTGGAGTATGAATAGTTTCATATGATGTATTTCAGATTCCCCATTAGTGGTGGGATGTTCTTGAATCTATTAGTATTGGGTGACATATGATCAAGATCCTATTATAGTTTATAGAATAGGTGTGCCTTTTTGGGTCCTTGGTGTTCCTATTGTGCTAAAGTATAATGTTTTTCCTTGATTAATCACACAAAATTTCTACGCATTGATCCTTCTCATTTTTAAATTTCAGGATACATTTATTTAACCTTATATATACATATTAGGTTATTATCTATTTAATATCATTTATATAATTTATGTGAGTGTTATGATGGGTCAACATGTATACATATTTCATATAATTTTTTCATCATGTACTATTCTTGTGGTTTAAATTAAAAATACACCAATTTTGGGTAATAGTGTATTTTCTTCCACATGTCTAGAAACCCCAAGGGTCATGTTATATGTTTAATGGTTTTTTATATTTAGCTCATTTTATTTTATAAGTTGGAAATCTTCCCCCCAATTGAGTTTCAGTAAAACCCTGGAGTTTACAATAGCCTTTGGCAACTGGGTGATGTGTCTAGGGTCTTGTAGTAGCCTAACCCAATGTAATTTAGTTAATTGGGTCATAGTAATTACAAATATAATTATTTAGATACTTGAATTGTTAGTATTGATTATAAAATTGAATTAATAGTGTGAAATTTATAGAATAATTGAAATGTTCTCTTATAAGTTATTTTGATTAAGTAATTCTTTTATACAAATTGAGATGTTATTCCATGGATTTTAATGATTTTATAAGATTAAATAATTTTTCCCTTAAATATAGTTGATGAATATCATATTTAAAAATATTTTATTATGTAATTGAATACTAATTATTTATTTAAGGTTAATTATCACATTTTTATGTTTTTGGATTAATTTTATATTCATTGTGAAAATGGATTGCTTTCTTATTTCCATGAAAAAACAACATCTTCATATTACAAACATAACTTTTCATAAACTTATCCAAAATGTGTGATTAATTTTTTTATGATTCACAAACTATGGGATATATGTAATTCAACTCGACCTTTAGTAAAATGGAATAATAAAATATCCAAAAGAAGCACACAATTTAGGCCATAGAATATGTACCCAATTTTAGATAATTTTTATGATAAAAAACATATAATACATGGATTGTCCAAATGAGAATAAATCTTATAGGTAGATAGAGAACATAAACAGAAACATTTTTTATTACAGTTTATACTCATGATTATTTTGAAATAATGGTCATAATGGAATGGGAAATCGAATAATTGTAATTTGAATAGTCTCTAGGCTAGAAATATTTTACTAAGTAAAACTTTCATAACGTTTTCAAAACATGGCCAACAAATCTCACATTTTTTAGATAAACATAAAATATATGGAGAAACAACTTTCAAGAATATTTATTTTCTAAATTAGTCTATTTTATATGGAAGAAATGTTCAAACATTAAAATATCATATTTAGATCCAAAGTATTCACTAGTGTTTCCTATTAAAATGTGTATCTGCTTCATTTCAAAGGAGTTGGACATTTTAGTTATCCATTTTGAGTTGTTAAGTAAGTATTATACTGACTTAATAGTCTTATATATTTTCAATATATATTATCCTAGTTTTATCTTCCTCTATTTATCTTCTCTTTTGTTTATACTTTTTTGTTTCCACTACCATTATCCTTCTCAACTCCATAAAAATGGAGAACTAACGTCTCTATTGTTCGAGGGGGGAGTGGTAATATTTTGAGTTAGATGCATTTAAATTTTTCTATATATTCTATTATAAGAATTCAAATAGTTGTTAAATTGATTTTTAATAGTGGTTTATTTATCTAATATTGTGTTATTCTTATCCTCTATCTTTATTCCCCTCCTTCTTTATCATATTGTTGCATGTAGAGGGTCAGTGAAACATTTTGATGATGATATAATGGATATTATCGTACATGCAGAGGGTTGATGTGGGGATATTAAATTTCAAATCTGAGGGTTTTAGTGATACGGTTTATCTCAACATTGGATAGAATAATGAAAATGATTTTAGAGGGAAATGATTGCTTCACTGTGAATTCATAAGATTGATAGTTTCTCTCACTAACCATTTTGTGTCTTATTTTTAATTTTCTCAATATTTATATATCATATAGATATATATATATCATTTTAATTTTCCAAAACCCCATTATTTAAATTTTAATTTATTGTTATATTTTAATATAATAATTAGTGATAATAGAACAACATTTAATATGAGCGGCCTCCTCGAGAGATAGACACAGGGTATATTGTAACACCCTAAAAATTCTAAGAGTAATTTTTATTTGATAGCATGTATGGAACGCAACACCAAACATAGAAAGAAATATAACCTATTGATACTTTATGGTATATTTAATATTTTAAATAAATATATTCTATAGATTTCAATTAATGAAATACTAATTTATCTTGTGTCACACACAACAATGAGTTTCTTTGATTACTTTCACTATACACAAAACTGAGTTTTAATGAACAAAAATATATTATTAAAATATTATTATCTAATATAATAATATAGAAACTATAAGTTAAATTAGAGGTTATGAATATTATTAACTAACATATGAAAATATATGGTTTAAACAAATATAAAATGAGTTCATTAGTTACCAATTACTTATAAATGAATATAAAAACCAATTTAATATAAAGGAAATGTTTTTATGATCACAATGGTGTTTATCCTAATAAATTAAATTAATTACTACTAGATAATGATTTTAATGAAATATATATGTTATATATTCAATAAAATATTTTTTATATTAATTAAATAGATTTTATAGACATAAAATAGTAAGAAAACTAATTTTCCGCACAAAAAGAAATATTTTTTAAAGCCATTTTTACTGCCTTTTGATGGAGAGCCTTCTTAGAAACTAAATTTTTGAAATTCTATATGTAAAAATAAACTTAATTTTTGAAATAATATTATAAAAATTATCTTTCAGTGAATTTTTTATATTTTTTAGATAAGTTTCATTTATTGATGGATAATAAAAAAATACTGAATTTTAATTCAAAAATGTTTTTTTATATATTTTATTTATATAGTTAAATTATATTTTAATTTTGTTTTATGGTATATTTATTTAAATTATACATAAATTAATAAAATTTATGTCATTGGAATCAATTTAACATTGAAATCGGATATAGAAACATTTAAAACATTTGAAAATTTTTTACTTTTAAAACTAGCTTTGTCATTCCTTATATAGGATAAAATTTAATTAAATTATGCCACTTATATTATTTAAATTTTAAAAAATTGATTCAATATTTGGAGTAATTATAATTTATAATTTATAGTATGTTCAACTTATTTTTTTACCAAAAATTTTAGTGAAACCAGTTAAAATTAATTACTGCAATTAAGGTTAAATTAAGCTTAACAAGGGACTAAACCTTAAACTTAAGGGCCAAAATGACCTAGAAACATGTAAAAAACCTATTGTATGGCCATATTTCCCCAATATACTCCATTATATCAAAAATATTATTATTGGAGGCACATGATGTAAGGAATACCTCAAAATAGTGTTTACCTTTTTATATTTACAATAATGACACTCTTCCTCCACTCTAAAAAGGCACTCGCCCCTCCCACTTATTACCAAATTTAATGACCTTTGTATCATCCAAACCCTTCCCAAATAATCTCCCTAATTCTCTAAACTTATACTAGAAGCCTCAATTTGGGAAAAATCTTACCAAGTAATTCTTTTATTATAAACCAAAATGAGTTACCCGAATAAGAGGTATCATTCTTCAACGATCACATTTGGTTCATTAACTTCTTCACCCATTAAATTATTTTTATATCATGATTATATAATAAAATTAGTATATTAAATATAATAAGATGTTTTTATTATAATATTTATACCTAAACTTTCACACACATACATCAAATAGGATATGCAATCATCGTTCATGTGTACGGTAGACTACCACCTCGCGAACTGATATCGTTCGTTCTTCCATTTACCACCTTAAAGGTTGAAATTAATGATGGATTTATAGTTTATTTATGATATATATATATATAGTATTTATAATTTTTAATTCTTTTTAAAAAATTATATAACCATACACTCAAGCCTTCCATTTTGTGGGAATACGATAACATCATTTGTGGATGTGTAGACTACCACTTCCTCAAAGCGATGAGATTCATTGATGCTATACATGGAATGTAAAATGGATAGTTTTAATAAAAATATACAAAATATATGACATAAATATTATACTATAAATATAATACTCAAATATATATCATTTACTTTTCATTCTATTAAATACAACAAAGAAATGAAAGCAGCATTCATGCGTACGTACGACCTACCATCTCCATGAACGGTGCATTTCATTTCCTATATAAAAATATTGTGGATTATTATAAATACATATATATTGAATATATATGATAATTAAATCATGGTTTACATTATTTATATGATTAAATCATGATCAATGTAATAAGAACAAAAAAATAACATGTCAAAACATACTCGAAAAACAAAGAAATCATTACCCAAAACGATGAAAATAAGGAAGGATAATTAATAGATGGGAAATAAGATATTATAAAAGAATAGTATATGATATTATATATATAATTATGGTTATTTTATAAGTTTATAATATTCTTAAAATTATTATACAATAATTTAATGGATGTTCACCCAAAAGGAAATGGAAGGTAAGGGATTCTTATCTCACTTTTACTTTCATGAGGCATACGCCATATTCACCACTTATTTATTTTTTGTGGTGTATATAATGCCACTATTGTATTTTATATCATAAATAAATTTATCTTCATGGTATTTAATGTTTCATTTGATTTCATTTATTGCATGGGGCTTATGATACCAAAATTATCAAGTGGTAAGTTATTTCGTATCAATTTCATTTCATTGAGGAATATTGTAATGTTATACTCATATTTTCTTCTATTTTGTGAATATTAATTAATTTTGAAATTTAATATCATTAATAATTTATTATTTATGGTATTTTTAGTTTAAAGTTGAATTATTTCATCTAATTAGATTTTTAACGTAAAGTTACTAAGTGGTAAGGAAATTTCATAACTCAATTCCTTTCCATTGGATTATATTACTTCCTCATTGTCATTAATATTATATAATAATTTGTATAATTAATTTTAATATATATTTATTAATTTAAACTTCTTATATATGGATTTAAAATTTATACAAATAATCAATTCGTTGATTAATTTTCACTTCAACGGTATAATCATTTGAAGGGTTTATTTTACAAGATCATTCTAATCGAGATTGTCTATTCTTGAAATTAAATAAACAAAATTTATATGATCATTTTTCATTAAACCATTTTGTTTTCTTATTCTCTAGTTATTCATTACATTTTTCAATTAATAGTACCATTTTTCCACTCTTTGGTACTCAAAATTTTTTAGAAAATGTTCTTAAGAAAACTCAACTTCATTTCTCTCTTTAATAGAAGAACCTATTTTATTCTGAAAAACCTATTTTATAATGAGGATTTAAATAGTTTTTTTAACCTTTTAAAAATTATATATTAAATAAATTTTAACCCTTTTGTCTTTTAAAAAATTCAAAGGAACCTTCTTGTCTCTTTCTGAACAAGGTGATTTTCTATCCTCTATACCATTAAAAAGGAATTTTCTTTATTACCTTGTATATAATTACCCACCATAATTTCTTTGAAGATTCATTTTCAATTTTACAAAGTTAATTTTTTTAAAAAAAATTAACAGTTATTTTTAATGAAAAATATTTTCAAAATGATTTCCAAAATGAAACCTATATTTTACTAAAGAATGTTTTTAAAAGACATTTTTAAATTATTTACATTCATCAATGAAAAAAACATTTATTTTACTCCACTTGGGATATGTTGTATTGATACCATTTTTATTATTCCTCTAGATGGTTTATGATTGATTTGGCCAAGGATAGTATTGGAATTAACTTCTTTGATTCATTTTTATAGTCCCCTTGAAATATTCAATTTCTAGTGATCATTGAATATTTAATTTCTACTAAATACCCATATCATTTATCATGGATATTATTATTGACTAAACCATATAACATTTTTATATACAGTGTTGACTTTGAAAGTTATTTGATATCTAGGGAAATATTGATAAATCCACATCTTTTACCCAATGAAGATATTTGATAAGGCACATTTTTCAAGAATTAAATAGATTATTATATATATAAATAAGGAATGATTTGGATAGGTATGACATGGGTGGGGCCTGGTTATAGATAGATCATTGATTTATCGGTAGTCTCTTGGGACAAGTTAGATGGATATCCTTAGTGTTTTTTCATACAGTGTGTTATACACCATCTTGTTAAATGTCTTGATGGTAAAGGTCCCACATACCTAGGAAACATGGTGTCTAATAATTAAGAATTGTTGTCATTTTGATTCATTTTTTATTATGCATGATATTTTCACTATGAAAAAATATATGGATGCATTTCATTCTCAGTGTATTTATTAAATGGAATTGTTTTAGTTATTTACCTTGACATATTGATTATTATTTATCCATTTATTTACATAGAATGTGTGTTTTGTTATTTACATTGCCATATTTTTTACACACTCATTCTCAGTTTATTGATTACATGGAATTTGTGTTAAGTTATTACCTTTACATATTTATTATTCTCATTGGTTGATTATTTATTCTGAAGTACCTAACACTTACTAATAATTTGTTCTCATCCTTATGTTTTCCCTTTACCCAATATTCCTATAAGTTTACTAAGAAAGATATAAAAGGATTTTATAATTGGGAATAAAGTTATCCTCTAAAGAAAAAAAAATGTAGTAATTAGTGTATTCATTTATAATACAAGACTCGTGTATGTATTTTATTTACTAATACTACTAACCTCTTCGGTCCTTCAGGATTTTATTCCTTATAATCAGGATAATGTAATATCAGTAGACACCAACGTCTAGATTCTACGGTGGGGGTGTTATATTTGGTATTAGAGGAAGGATAGTACCAACCTTGGGAAATAGATTTAGGAAAATATATATTAGAGAACATACCCCTAAGGTATAATTTAAATATAAGTATAGAATAACATACTAATGTTTTGGTTAGATAGAGATTATGTGGTTTTCCTAGAAATATATTCATGTCTAGATACTAAAAGTGGATGTGGTTCTGACACAGATATACATAGGTGTAACAAATTTGAAAAAGGTGTGTCAAGCCTAACTTGGGCATATCCTGGTACACAACAACAAGCCTTAGGGTTCACCTAGTTTGAAAATCCTGTGGGATATAATTTAGATAATTCAAATTTTCCTTACAAATAATTATTATGAATTTAAATAGATAATGACAATGAATGGCCTAGGTTAAACCATAGACCAAGGAAGGACTTATGTGAAAATAAAATAGCTAAAGTATTTATGTATTAATGTTGTATTGAAAACCTTATTTAAATGGTTATTTTAGTGATTAACATTATGTTAAGTATGTCCATCATTTTTATTTTGAAAATCATATTAATATAGATTAGGAAAAGGTTAACCCAAATTTCAAGTGACAACCCATAAAATCCAGAAAGTCCATAGGTCTTGAACCCATGACTGAAGGAAAATAAGGGTTTCACTCCTATCACTGGAATAAACTATGTCTTGGTTAAGGTGTAATTATTTTTATTTAAAAAATTTGATAAATAAATATTAATAATAAACTAATAGTTTTATGTTTAGATATTAATTTACTAACCATATTATATTTTTAGAATATTTAGAGACAAATGGAAATACTTTTCACTCTATTATAGGCTTTATGATCCATTAGACGTGTATTTTAGTTCATCAGGCATCAAAGTTAATTTTTTAATATCCATTTCTTAAAGTAAGGGATTAATTAGAATTTTATTGAAGCACAACCAAAAGTTGAAATTGTTATTATTAAATTGAAATGTCTCAAGTAAGTATCTTTCCATATATTCTTGGTTAATAAAACAATTCATCAATATTAGGAAAAGTATCTTAAAACAAAAATGTTATCCTAATACCTTTATTTTTATTGAACCGATGGTCTTTTTAATCGTCACATATTTATAGATTTGAGGCCATAAAATTTCCATTGATCATTCACTAGTTTTTCATAAATTACCTCAATCACTCCTATAAATATTTATGATTTTCCTCTATATACATATCTCCACTTTCCATTAATGTTACCATACTTATAGACCTAGTTATATATTATTCCATGTGGCCTTTGTACTTATCATTCTCTCTTATTAAAAGGATATTTTATTAAATCTTGTAAAGATGTATTATTTAAAAAAATTAGTTTTTAAATATTAGTCCCTATGTTTTCTAAATAGAATTCAAATTTCAAAGATATAATTTATTTAATTTTGGGAAAATGTAACACCCAAAAAATTATGAAAGAGTAAATTTTATTTGATAGCATCAATTAATCACAACACCAAATGTAAAAAGAAATATAAACACTTAAAAATTTATGGTATATATAATATTTTAAATAAATATATTCTATAGATTTAAATTCACACAATACTAAGTTATTTTGTGTCACCTGCAACAACGAGTTTCTTTGATAGCTTGCATTACATGAAAGACCGAGTTTTACCAAACAAAAATATATTATTAAAATATTATTACCTAACATAATAAGATATAACCTAGATGTTAAAATAGAGGTTATGAAAATTATTAACTTATGAAAATATATGGTTTACGCAAATATTAAATTAATTCATTTCTTACTAATTAATTAGAAATTAATATAAAAACCAATTGAATATAAAGGAAATGTTTTTATGCTCACAAATATATTTTATCAAAATAAATTAAATTAGTTACTATTATTGAATGATATTAATGAAATATATATTTTATATATTCAATAAAATACTTTTTACATTAATCCAATAGATTTTAAATGCATAAAATAAGAACCAGAATAATTTTAGGCAAAAAAAAGAAATATTTTTCTAAAGGGAATTTTTCCTCCTTTTGATGGAGAACCTTATTTAAAACTAAATTTTGATGATTTAATAAATTTTATATTAAAAAATAAAGTTCATTTTTAAAATTTTAATGTCAAAGTTATATTAGGGTTAATTTTTGGTATTTTTCTAAGAAGTTTCATTTTTGACGAATAGTGAAAATTATTGAATTTTAATTAAAAATTGCTCTTTCATCTAATTTATTTGTATAGTTAAATTATATTTTAATTTGGTTTTAAATTATATTTAGTTAAATTATATATAAATTAATATAATTTATTTTATTTTAATAAATTTAAAAATGAAATTTCATATAAAAATATTTCAAACTTTTGAACATTTTTACCTTAAAAACCATCTTTGTCATCCCGTCTACGGGATTAAATTTAAATTAATTTCTGAAAATTATGTGATTTTAATTTTAAAAAATGGATTAAATATTTAGAATCAGAATAATTTATAATTCCTTGTAAGGTCAACTTAGTTTTTGACCAAAAATATTAGTGAATGCAGTTAAAATTTATTACTGTGATTAAGGTAAAACTAAGCTTAATAAGGGACTAAACCTTAAACTTAAGGGCCAAAATTACTGATAAATGTGTCAAAAACCTATTTTATGGACATATATACATAATTTAAAAAAATTTATCTATTGTTTCATTATTTTAGGCACATGTTGTAAGAGATAACTCTCAATAATGTTTACCTTTTATGTTTATAAGAATGACACTCCTCCTCCACTATGAAAAGGCTCTCACCCCTAACACTTATTCATGACTTTAAAGCACATTGTCTCATCCAAAACATGACCAAATAATCTAAAAAATTCCCACCCCTCATTATAGATTCCTATATTTGGTAATATATTCAACCAAGGGATCCTTTTGGTATAAACCAAAAGGAGTTACCCGAATAAGAGGTAACGATATTCAATGATCACTTTTGTTTCATTTACTTCTCCACCCATTAAATTATTTTTATATCATGATTATATAATAACATAGATATCTTAAATATACTGATATGTTTTTATTTTAATATTTTGACCTACATTCTCACACACATCCATAAAATGGGATACACAATCATTATTCATGTGTACGGAAGACTACTACCTCACGAACTGATGTCATTAGTTATTCCACTTACCACCTTTCAAGGTTGGAAATAATGATGAATTTATAGTTTATAAATGATATATATAGTATTTATAAGTTTTTTATTCTTATGTAATATTTGACATAACTATACTTTCATACCTTCTATTTTTTGGGAATACGATAATATCGTTTGTGGACGTATAGACTACATCCTCCTCTAAGTGATGTGATTCATTCACACAATACATGGAATATATAAAGGATGGTTTTAATAAAAATATCTGAAATATATGACATAAATATGATATTTTAATTATAATATACATATATATATATATATATCATTTAATTTTCATTCTTTTAAATATGAAAAAGAAATGGAAGTATCGTTCATGTGTACATATGACTTACCGTCTCCATTAACGGTGCATTTCATTTCATATCTCCAAATATTATAGATTATTCTAAATATATATATATATAATGAATATATATGATAATTAAATCAGGTTTTACAATCTTTAGATGATGAAATCATGATCTACATAATAAGAACAAAAATAACAAGTCAAAACATACTCTAAAAACAAAGCAGTTGTTACCTGAAACGATGAAAATAAGAAAATATCATTAATATAAGGGTAAGAATATATTATAAAAGAATAATATATGATATTATAAATATAATTAGATTTATTTTATAATTTAATAACATTATTAAAACTATTATATATAAAGTTAAAATATATTCACCCAAAAGGAAACATAAGGTAAGGGATTCTTGTCTCCCTGTTATTTTCATGAGGTATATACCATATTTTCCACATATTTATTTTAATTTTTGTATATACTTAACCTAATATATTTTATATCATTAATAAATTTATTTTCAAGGTATTTAAATTTTTATTTTATTTCATTTCATTTCTGGGGCTTATGATTCAAAAACTACCAAGTGGTAAGGGATTTCATATCAATTTAATTTTATTGAGGCATATTGTAATGTTATACAACTAGTTTATTTTTTATGGAATATAGAACACAATTTTGGAAATTTAATATCATGAATAATTTATTCTTCCTGAAATTGTGAGTTTCAATTTGAATTATTTCATCTAAGGTGATTTTAACTTAAAGTTACCAAGTGGTAAAGAGATTTCATTACTCAATTACTTTTCATTAGGTAATATTACTTCCTCATTATCATTAATATTATATGATTATGTGTCTAATGAATTTGACTACCAATTTATATATTTACACTTCTTATATTTGTATTTTAAATTGATATACATAATAAATTCATTGATAAATTATCACTTAAATTTTATGATCATTTTAAGGGTTTATTTCATAATGTAATTCTAATCAAGATTACCTATTCTTGAAATGAAAATAAAGTAATTTAAATGATAAATGTTTAATAAAACATTTAATTTTATTATCCTAGTTTTATTCATGACCTTTTTTAATTAATGGTACCATTTTTCACTCTTTTTTACTCAATATGGTTTATAAAATGTTTTCAAGGAAACTCAACTTTATTTCTCTCTTTATTCAAAGAACCTATTTTATTCTAAAAACATGTCTTCTAAAAATGTTTTCTAAAATTATTTATTGAAAAATAATTTACCATTTTTTCTTTTAAAATTATTTCAAAGGAATTATCTTATCATTTTCCAAACAAGTCACTTTCCTATCCTCTTTACTGTGCAAAAGGAATGTTCTTTTTACCTTGTATGAAATTACCTACTATAATTTATTTGAAGATTCCAATAAAATTTTTCAAAGATAATTTTTAAAAAAAATTAAAATTTAATTTCAAAGAAAAGTATTTTCAAAATGTTTTTTAAAGTTAAACTTACATTTTCCTCAAGAATGTTTTTAAAATATTTTTTTATAGTATTTACATTCATCAATGAAAACAACCCTTTATTTTACTCCACTTGGGATATGTTTTTTTGATACCATCCTTATTCTTCCTCTAGATTTTTTATGATTTATTTGGATAAAAATGGTATTGTAATTCACTTCCTTGATTCATTTTTATATTCCCCTTTAAATATTCAATTTTCGGTTATCATTGAACATTAAATTTCCCCTAAATATCCATATCATTTATCATGGATATGATTATTTCATAAACCATACACCATTTTTACATATGGTGTTTAATTTGAAAGTAATTTAATAGCTATTGAAATATTGATAAATATATAACTTTTACTCAATTTAGATATTTTATAAAGCACATTGTTCATGAATTAAATTGATTATTCGATATATGTATAATTCTATGGATGGTATGATATGGGTGTGGCCTGGTTATAGATAGCCCCTCGATGCATAAGTAGTCCCATGGGATGATTTAGTTGTATATATGTAGTGGGTTTTTCACCAAGTATGTTATAAACCATATTTTTAAAGGTATTTATGGTAAAGGTACCATGTATTTATGAAAAATAGAATCCAAAAATTATTCATTTCCATAATTTTTATTTAGTTATTATTATCCATTATATTTTCACTATGAAAAAATCTATTGATGCATTTAATTCTTATTTTATTGATTTAATGGCACGGTTTTCAATTATTTACCTTTCTATATTGATTATTCCTTATCCAGATATTTTCATGGCATGTGTGTTCCGTTATTTACCTTGATATATGTTTTATTCACTCTCTCTCAATTTTTTTATTACATGGAATGTGTGTTCAGTTATTACATTTCCATATTAATTATGCTCATTGATTCATTATTTCTTCCATTTTACTTAACCCTTACTAAGAATTTGATCCCATCCTTATTTTGTTTCCTTTCCCCAGAAATTAAAGAAATTTACTAAGAAATATATGAAAGGATATGCTAATTGGGATTAAAGTTATCCTCGAATAAAAAATATTATGTTGTAATTAGTTTATTCATTTTCAATATGAGAATCATGTGTGTATCTAGTTTACAAATACTAATAAACTCTTAATTCCTTATAGTTTTATCCCCTGTAATCTTTCCAATGTAATGGTAGTGAAAACCGACTCCAAGATTCTAGTGTCAAGGCACAACATGTGCATAATGTTTCATTATTAGGAAAATAAAATTTTATTGATTATGTATTCATGAAAAAAACATATTGTTAATTTAAAACTATTTATGAAAATTTATTATATTTAAAACACTTTTTTTATAAAAAAAGAAAGTTAAAAAATCAAAAAATTCAGAAACTAAAAATAATAATACTTCATTGTATATTATTGTTTTTAAAATGATTTGGTCAAGATGGAGTATCATAGTGATTATTCTTATTTGTTTCCAATTTAGAAAAAAATATTATAATTCTAGTAGGTAAGAATAATTGAGTATTAAATTTCAATTTAATACAAAAATTATTTAATATTTGAAGAAAAAAATAGAAATTATTTCAACTTCCATCAAGGAATTGAAAACTCAAAAAGAGGATCCAAAAAAGGAAGACGCAAATCTAGTTGGTTCAACTTGTACAATTAAAGAACCTTGTGAGGATGAAATTATATAGGTTATATTCTTGAACATATCTATACCATTTATAAAGGAGGTTAAATAGGAATACTTTCTAACTAATTTTCATATGGAAGATCAAGATGAATTACATGAATATTGGCATAATTTTTTTGCAGCTGAAAAGGTACATGATTATACCATCTTTGATGATGAAAAATCAGTACCTGTATACCTCTATATATCTTTATAAGAATATTTCTTTGAGGTGGTGGAGTTAAAAGAAAATATGGAACAGATTCACTACCTTCCTACAGCTCTGATAAGATAACTCTAGTAGGTGTTAAGAAAATAATATGAAATTGAATCCGAGATTAATCAAGGGGATAATATTATTTTGAAAAATTTTATTTTTTATTTCATTAAATATGAATTGAGTGTTAACACCCACTTTATTGAATTTTTAGATTCATTCAACACTATTATTTCCTTGTAAGATGATGAATATAATGGTTCCCATACTGAAGTTGATTTTGCAATATCCTTTCCTGAATAAATATTATTCCAAGATGACCTATGCGAAGGGGAAGATTTTTATATTTATTATTCTTATTTTAATATAATTCAAATTGAACATTTATATGATCTCCCCTTATTTTAATTTTTTAAATATACACTATAGATTAGGTCCTGGGATAATTTAAATTGGAGTAGGATAACCAAGATATGGTCAATGTAAAGGATGAACCATTATTTTTCATTATCCCAACTTGATATTTATATTAAATTTATAAGGGTATAGATCTATTAATCTATCCACATGTTCTTCTATATATAGTGTGAAGAAAATCATTTTGGAAGTAAAAAATATGGGGGGTTCAAATCATGCAATCCATATCCACTATCATACATTGGGTGGAAACTAGAACTGCTAATTGGAGGCAGTCAAAAATAGCACCCATTATGGGGTTTAAACCAAGTTATATCCCTCATATTTTCCTTTCTCTTATCTATTTATTTTTATTTTGACTTTAATTAATTTTTTCTATTTGGTTCCTTATCACTTCTAGGTCATAAGTGGTAGAAGTTAAGATCTTAACTCAAGTCTACCACTAAATAATAAACTCGGGTTGTGTTTTTCCTTCCTTTTGTATATATACCCTTATCTTTTTAATAGGTTGAGTTGAAATGAGTGGTAGTTAAATTTAAGTGTGGGGGTGTCCTCCTACTTATAATTTTTTTTGTGTATTTATTTTTTATATATATTTCTAATAACATTAAGATTCAATGAATATAAACTATTATTTTTTACTCTTTAATTTATTTTGATAGGTTTCTTGTTTTTTTTCAAACCAGATTTTAAATGATTTTTGGTGTGAAAATTTTTCTGGGAATTTAATTTTAAAAAAATTTTATGAATTTGACCAATTTTTAAAACCCATTCCTCTAAAAATTTGACTCAAAATATTTTTTCCATCCTATAAGGTATTTTTAACTCATTTGAAATGTTTTTCCTAGTACACACACTTTCTTGAGAGAAGTATAGATTTTGTGTTCAAACCAGAACTTGTGATTTTTCTCTTTCAAAGATTTGGAGTACCTAAAATTTGTTTGATATGATAATGGAATTTTTTTAGCAATAAATATTTTAAATTGACACCCACCTTTATATTTACCATTTTTTATCCCTTAATATACACTAATTTCCTTATTTATTTAAGCAACATTAGAAACTAGTTTTTTCTTACCAACCTACACTCTTTTTATTTTTTACATGATTATTTCAAATTCAGTTGTGTGTAAAGTATCTTTAGTGTGTGTTATTTGGAATTCATATCATTTTGTTCCATGTGATGAATGTTTAAACATTCTATTAATTTTAATAAGGGGAATGATTCATTATTCATTATATATCATTCATATCATCCCCTTCTCCAAAAAATAGAAAATAAAAAAATGTATATAATATTGAATTATAAATTATGATTACTTTTATAGCTCATTTCCATCTCAGAAAATGAGGGTGTGAATTTTCATCCATTTATTTAATTTATTTTCATCTCATCCTCTAATAAAAATAATAATAAAATAGAAATAATTTAAAACTAAACATAAAAAAATTATAATAAGGTAAATTTTTATTAAATAATTCATTTTATTCATTGGTTGAATCATGTATCATGTCATTAAAATGGGTTTGTTTTGTTTCACATATTTTGAATGGAAATTAGTGGGTATTTCATTTGTTTTCAAATTAATATTCATGCATTGATATTTTATAGTTTAACCAAATTTTTCAGTATTGAATTTTTACATTTTTTTTAACCATCAACACTTAGCCACCAAAAACACATTTAAAACACCTCATAATTGAAATCATTTTTATGTATTTTAGTGTGGAGATATTATAATTATCATAATCCTATTGTAACACATGAAATATATAAGTATGATCATAAATCCATATTTAATTTCCCTTAAATAAAGAGTGATATAAAATTCAATATGAGGTAATTTTTGATTCATCCATGGATATATTTTATAGTTAATTGAATTTAAATGTGAAATATTAAAATGAAATGGAATTTATTTTCATAGATGATACAAGATGGAATTATATTCTGTAAATAATGCAAGAAATATTTTTACTTTTGAATATTGTTTGGATTTTTATTTGGGTATTTGATGATTTCATAGAAGTGCAATGGTTAAGCGTACGATAATGATGAGTATCATATTTTCACATATTTTATTTTTTGATTAAATATTTTAAATGCCAATAATTTTTTATTTAAGGGTAATTATAAAATTTTTAGGTTTTTGGAATAATTTTAGATTAATTGTGAAAATGGATATTTTTTTATTTCCATACAAAAACATCATCTTGGTATTTTGGCCATAATTTTTTCATCACTAATCCAAAATATGAAATTCATTTTTATTCTAAAAAACACTATGAGTTACATGTCATTCAAATATACATTTTATTGAATCCAAAAAAGGTCCGAATAAGCTCACAATTTGGACCTTGGAATTTATTCCTAGTTTTGGTGAATTTTGATTATGGTCCCACATCTCACACATGATAAGTCCAAATGGGATGAAATTTGTAAGATATATATACTAAAATCATAGAAGAATTTATTATTACTATTTACACTTGATATTATAGTGATTTCAAGGTCATAAATTCATAGAAAACTGAAATATTAGAATTCTAATAGTCTTCATGATAGAAATATTTTACCATGTAAAACTATCATAAACATTTCTAAACACAGACAATGAATATAAAAATTTTTTTATAAAAGGAAAAGATATAGAAGAAAATATTTCAAGAATAAATTTTTTAAAAATTTATTAGTTATTATTACAAACATAAGAAAACTTTTTAAATACATATTTGGATCCAAATTTTTCACCCCTCATTCCTATAAAAATGTGTCTCTACTTCAAAAGAGTTTTCCATTTAAAAAATCCACTTCGTGTAGTTAATTAGGGATTATGCAATTATGATAGTCTTATATATTTTCAATATATATTATGTTTTTAATTAGGTATTAACTATTTTAATTCCCTCTTCTCTTTAATAAATTACACTATTTTAAAATTTAATTAAATATAATTTTAATAAAAAAATTATTTATAATAACTCAGTTTAATTATTTTTTATGTAATTTGGTTTTTTATTATTATGATTAGTATTGTGTTTAATTTTTGTAAAAAATAATCCTTCTTCTTAGTCTAATTAATCATAACAAGCAACCACTCTTAAGGGGACCCAGAGGTCTACCCTCATGGGAGGTCTAACTCTCATGGATCACACAAAGATTGATCCTTGCATAGTGCATGCTGTAAGTGTGTGGGGACAAGTATAAGTCTCGAGTAGTGCACCCACAATGTTTATACTTCAGTAACCAACATGGTCCGCAAGTCTAGTATATGTTGTGTGTTTTTTTGTTCTAGACAATCAATAGTGTGCATTGAATTATATACCACGCACCTTCCTTTGTTTGGATTCGATGTGGGATGATGTTTAAAACCAAAATTCAATCTTAGTTGTTGGATCTCTTAAATATTTTTATCAGTCATCCAATCACTTATCTAGGAGCCCTCTGAGCCTTCCTCCTATCCAACACAATCTCTTTTTTAACTCCTTTTTTTCTTTTCCTCTCCAACATGTTTCTTATAATTTGTTTCTCTATCATCCTCCTCAGTCGCCCACCTAACTCTAGTCCATCGAACTTCATCGTAGTTCCTCTATTTTTTATTATCCTAGTATCTTATATCCTTAATTTATTTTTTAAACTCAATTTTCTTTCAATTTGTCTTGTATCTTTCTTGAGTTAACTGTGGCCTGACATCCTCTTCTTCCTCCATTTTTCAGTTTGTATGCAGTTCACCCGAAACTGCAACAAGAAACACCCACTTTTTATATCATTTTTCTTTTAGTTTTTTTTCTTCTCATTAAAATCTCTCTTTGGTTTCATATGGTGTCACCATTGCTTTTTACCAATGATGAGATTTTTAGTCACCATTGTTTTTTACCAATGGTAAGTGTTTTTTTCACCATTGAAAAAGTCCAATGGTGAGTCATTTTTACTCACCGTTAGAACCCAATGGTGGGTCTTTAACCCAACACCAGAAGGTCAACAATGGGTAAATTTACTGATCATTTCAAGTCAATGTTAGGTAAATTTACACACCATTGAACATCAAAAATTTCTTTGTTTTTCCACCATTTATTTTCTTTTTCTTTTTTTTTCTCTATGCCCATGGCAATTAAACCCAACAGCTATCAAAGGAGCTCTTATCTATTCTATCAAGAGTATTTTTCTATTATAAAGTGTTTAAATTATTTTTAATATGTTATATTAGTTTTATCAAAAAAATTGTTTTTTTATATCTTGGTTTCATGTAGTTTCTTTCTAAATTTATCCAGGAGCTTTGAAGTATGGATGTTTCTTTAATTTATTTTTTTATCTTATTATTTTATGATTCTTTGAGTAATAATAATTTTATTTTAGTCATCTGAAACATCAATCTAATTTTAGAAAAAAAATATTGACCCATTTTTGGAACCCAATAGTAGATAATTTTCTCACCATTGGACATATAATGGTAGGTAATTGTTTATTGTTCTCGTAAAGCCTTTTGGTGTTAAGTTGCATAAAATTTATTTTAGTTTTGCTTAAATCATTACATTTTTTTTATAATTAAATGGTAGGTAATACTCTATTTTTTCACCATTGGACATTTCTAATGGTAAGTAATGTCTGGCCACTCTCTACTTTCAACGGTGGGTCATCACCCACCATTAGTTAAAATTTATTTTCAAAATTTTTATTTTGTTGATTTTAGTTAATATTATAAAAATATATTACACTGAAATTTTATTATTATTTTATGTAGAAATAAAATTATAACATTTTGTTAAAAAATAATTACACTATTTTTAATGGAATATTCTCATGAAGATTATTTACATACGATGCTCTATTTTTAATAACATTATGATGCATGTATATTTTTTATAATTATATTATTATCAATTTATTTTCACTTTTTATTCATTTAATAAATATTACTCGTAATATATTAAATATTACTTTTAATATTTCATGAATAAATATTAGTTTCATTGTGTTTTTGTTAGCATGGATTCAAAAAAATAAGGTAATGTTCATTTTATTTTATTATAATATGCTGAAAAGTTTCATAAAGACATTGGACGTGGACACACTTATATAGATATTTGTTTTAATGTTTCTAGAGATTGCTTTAATGATAAAAACACATGTTAAAATATAGATTATAGAATTGATAAGAATATTATAATACATCTATTTCTACTCTCGAATTGATCAACACTATTCCTTGACATCTGTTCTTCTATTGTGATCACTAGACATCTTAATCATTTTCATCTTCCTCCACTATTGTGATCAAAGAACACGAGCTACAATTAATTTATACATTATCTTCTCAAGTTATTATTTCATTTGTTTTCTATTATTTCTCCATTGTAATACTTCATACTATCTATTTATACTATATATTTTTGTTTAATATTTTCCCCTAAAAAATCTATATTGGGTTATTACTCCCATATAAAAGGAAGTTCATGTTGTTTCTCTAAGACAAAACGATGGTAGGTTGTGAATCCTTAAAAAGTTAGGGGTTATACCACTAGGTGTGAAAACGGTATGTCTGTATTTGTATGTAATTGGGTTACTAATCCCATTCAAAAGTTAGGATTTAGTGCATACCAGCCTCCTTGAGGACTAGAGGATATTAAATAGGGGACTATGATCTTGGTGATATGAACCTAGATAAAAATATCATATGTTATATGTTTATTTTCACTACAACTTTTAACACTATTATTAATCTGATAAATTTTGTAATTGTAATAATAAATTAATAAGGACTATTCACCCCCCCCCCCATAGTCACTACTTCCATACCAAGGGAGCTAAAAAAATTGATATAAGAGTGTCGTTACTTTTTTAAGGATTTGGTTTTATTTGTTTTATTATCTATTTTAGAACTAACCATTATTATAGAAATAAAAGCCTAAGGAAAATATCCACTCATTTTTAATGGCTAATCAGGATTTCGATATGTTGAATCTCATTAGACCACCTCACTTGAATGAAAGTGACTATGTCTTCTAGAAAGACAGAATGAGGTATTTCTTAAAAATATTGGACTAGATTTTTGGGCTATAATTTCAAAACCATATAAATTTTATGAATTTTATTTAGAATATATTACTGTTAATGATTCTTCAAAATGTGTTTTAAATTATAAAATTATGAATTAATTATACTAATCCTTAAGTACAAATATGTATAGTCATATTCCATCCAGTAAAACTACCTCTGTTATTTGGAGGACTTTAAAAGTCACTCATCAAGGAACTCACAAGTTGCAAAGAACCAAGATAGGTATTCACCAAGCTGTGTTACAAGAATTTATGATAAATTATCAATAAATCCGGAATGAGATGTATAATAGACTCACCTAAATTTTTTACATCATGGTTTCTCTCAGAGAGACTATGAATAATGAAGATCTCTTTGAAAGATTACTTTGATCTCTACCCAATATATGTCATTCAAAGAATGTTTCTGTTGAATAAATTAAGGATTTTACTAAATATTATATGTATTAGTTGATAAAATCACTTCTTCAATACAATATGTAAATGAATAATGATAATGTTTATGACCATGATAAAAGGAAAGGTATATAATTTAAATAAAATATAAATTTTATTACTAATTCTTCTGATTCTGATTGATAGCAAAGTGAGAAGGATGAAATTTCAAATTTCACCAAAGTTTTTTACATGTATATGAAGGGTAAGAGAGTCTTTAATAAGGACCCTGAAAGATATTATCAAAAATATGAAAGAAAATGTAGTAAAAAAGGTAAAATTAGTAAATATGATGTTTTTGAATTAATATGTTGTGAGTGCAGGAAAACGGGGCCCATAAAATCAGACTGTAAAAAATTAAAACAAGATAAAAAAGATAATAAATAAAATAAGGGACAAATAAAGGCTAATCATGAAGGATTGTGTTGTACATAAGAGTTATACTCAAGTGATATTGGTTCTGAAAGTGAAAAAGAATCTACAAATCTATGTTTGATAGTTATTACTGTAAATGAGAAAACCTACCTGAGGAGTTCCAAAGTCACATGGTATATAGATAGTGGGTTATTAAGGCATGTGAATAGTGAAATTTCCAAATTCTTATCTTTAAACTTTTATGATGGAGGTATCATCACTTTTGGTGACAACTATAAAGGTATGGTTAATGGTTATGGATAAGTAGGTGTATTAACTTATGTTATAATTTCTAAAGTACTTTTTGTAGAAGGATTAAAACATAACTTACTTAGGAAATCAAAACATTGTGATGATGGCATGTATGTAAAATTTGAAGATAAAAAATGTCTTTTTATAAAGATAATAAGTTTTTATTTTATGTTAATAGAAAAATAAAATATATATTCTATTAATTTTTTATAACTAACCCATCAGAATGTAAAATGATTAAATGATATAGATACAGATCACATTATTTGGCATATGAGGTTGGGACAAGTTAATCTTTGACAGGTGTACATGCTAGATAAAAATGAAAAGGTTATGTAACTTCCAAAGTTCAGTTCATGTAAGTATTATGTATGTGATTCTTATATAAAAGGTAAGAATCACAAAGAATCTTTTAGATCTATAAATATGGTTAATACTACTAGATACCTAGAACTACTACATCTTGATCTTTTTGGACCCATGAGAACAGCTAGTTGGGGTTTTAAAAAGATATATTTTTTAATTGTTGATGGCTTTATTATATTTACTTGTACTATTTTCTTATCTCATAAAAGTGAAACATTAAACAAATTTGTTACTTTCTATAAGAAAATTCTAAATCAAAAAGGTCACTAAATTTATTTTATTAGATTTGATAAAGGAGAATAATTTATAAATTATGAATTTCAAAATTTTTGTGAAACTAATGGATATTTTTATAATTTATCTATACCTAGACCACCATAATATAATGGTGTTATAGATAGAAAAAATCAAATTATAAAATAAATGAAAAGAACAGTCATTAATGATTTAAAACTTCCCAAATATTTTTGGGATGAATCTATTAACACTACTTGATACATATTAAATAGAGTTTACATTATACCCTTATTGAATAAAAATCTATATAAATTGTTTAATAATATGAAACCCAAAATTTTTTATTTTTATGTTTTTGGATGTACTGTCTATATTTTAAATACTAAAGATAATCTATAAAAGTTTGATTCAAATTTTGATAAGGGTATATTTTTGGGATACTCTAATAATAGTAAGACATATAGGATATAAAATAAAATAACTATGATAATGGAAGAATCTATTCATGTTAAATTCATTGAGAAAATGATAAACATAGTAATTATTCTATTGATAATGCTGAAGATTCTAAAGAATTCATATTTGATGAATACAAACCTGAAAGTAATGATACATTATTTGAGGTGGATTACATATCTTCTCAATAGGATCCCTTAATTTGTAAAACTCATAAAGATTACTCTTTAGAAAATGTTTTAGGAAATGTTGAATTTGGAATTATAACTAGACATTATATTTTAAATTTCTATGATAATTCTTCCTTTGTAGCTAATTTTTTTCTTGTTAATGTTAAAGAAGATTTTAAAGATTATAATTGGGTTAATTCCATGCATTATGAACTTGAACAATTTGATAAAAATAATGTATGGAATCTTGTTGAGTTACCTAGAGATACAATTTATATAGGAACCAAATGGTTTTTTTGAAATAAATTGGATTAATCAAGTAAAATAATTAGAAATAAGGAAATATTGGTTGCATATTTTTACCTTCAAGAATAAGGTATTTATTTTGAGAATTATTTTTCACAAATTTATATATTAGAACATATTTTGATTTTATTATCTTTTTCATGTTTTAAATTTTTGAAACTTTTTCAAATGTATATAAAATTTTTTTTTTCTAACTTGTATAATTTAAGAAGAGGTTAATGTTAAACAACCACTTAGTTTTGAAAATAATGAATTTCCGAATCATGTTTTAAAACTATATAAATATTTATATGTTTTTAATAAATCTTTTAGAGCATGGTATGAAATACTAACACAATTATTAATTCATAATGATTTTTTTAAAGGTGAGTTTGATCCAAAATTATTCATAAAAAAGAGTATTAAATAATATACTGATTATAAAGATCTTTGTTTATGATATTATCTTTGGTTCTAAAAATGATAAAATAAGTAATCATTTTCTCAAAGTTAATGAAAAATTAATTTGATATGAGTTTAATAGGGGAATTAAAAAATTATTGGTTTGTAAATTAGTCAAAGGCAAGATTGAATTTTCTTAAATCGAGATAACTATGCCAAATAACTTTTTAAAAATTTTGTACTTGACTCTTGTAAGACTATGAAAACCCTTATGAGAAAAAACTATAAAATGGATGTAAATGAATCTAGAAAGACTTTCTATGATAATTTGTGTAGAGGAATGATAGGAAATATAATGCATCTTACTACTTCAAGGCTAGATATTACGGTTGTTGTTTGTATTTGTGCTGGATATCATTCAAACCCCAAAGAAAGTCATCTTAAGGATACTAAAAGGGTAATTAGGTATATCAAAGGTGGTGTTAGTGTTAGCCTATTTTATTCTATTGATAATTGATTTGATATACTGAATTACTCTAATTCTGACTTTATAGGTTGCAGAATTGTCTGAAAAAGTACTTCAGGTATGTGTCATTTCATAGGAAAAAGTTTAATTTTAGGAATCTCTTAGAAAAAAACTATCAGTAGCACTATCAACGGCTAAGGCTGAGTATTTTGTTGCTTCTAGTTATTGTTTATAGAGTTTTTGGATAATGAAAACTTTGTATTATTTCAATATTAATTTTGATAAAATTACTATCTACTATGATAACACCGGTGCTATTTCAATTTCTAAAAAACCCTCTTCAACACTCAAGAACTAAAAACATTGATATTAGATTTCATTTTCTTAAGGATCATGAAAATAAAGGTGACATATGTTTAGAATTTATTTCAGTAAAGACACAATTAGCTAATATTTTCACTAAACCCTTGGATTTTATTAAATTTGAAAAAATGATGTTTGAATTGGGTATAGTAGAAGCTTAACGTTTTCTTATTATAATTTCTATTTTGATGAATCTATTCAATATTTTTTTCTATGTCTTATTTAATTGAAAGATATTTATTAAACTTTGATTATTTTTCATTAAATTACACTGTATATTTGAGCATTGAAACTATCTATTAATATTTTAATATTTTATATATACTACTGATACTTTTCTATTATTCTTAATTAAAAATTAGATAATAATGTTTAAAAATTTCATAGTTTAATAATAGAAATTTTTTTACTATATCTAAATGTTACATTTTACTTTTTTTCTTTCGTTACTTTTTTAATAAAGTATTTTTTGATAAATTTAAAAACATGGGAGAAATTTTTTTAAGATTTAATAATTTTCTATTATTTTTTTGAAAATTTAATAAATATTATTTTTTTTAATTTATAAAAAGTGAGAGATTATTTGTAATTAGTTATTAACTATTTTAAATATATCTTTGTTTTGATAAATTAAACTTGCATAACATTTAATTAAATCTAATTTTATTTCAAAAATATTATATCAAATAACTTGGTTTAATTATTTTTTATGTAATTTTTTTTTTATTTTTAAACTTTTTATTTTTTTATGTGTTGTAAAAAAATAATCCTTATACTCAGGTCACTTAAGAAGAATAATCAACCACACTTAAGGGGACACAAAGGTCTTTCCTCGTGGGAGGTCCATCTCTCATGTCTCACATAGATCTTGATCCCTGTATAGTGTACCCTATAAGCATGTAGTCCAATGTATAAGGACCGAGTAGTCAAACCTCATAGGTTGGGATTTGGTCACCCACATGGCCCATAGGCTGATTATGTGATGTGTGTTTTTTGGTTATGGATGATCAACATCGTGTCTTTTATTATATATCACATGCCTTCCTTTGTTTGGTTTCAATGTAGGATGATGTTCAAAAACTCAGATTCAATATCAACCATCGAATCTCTTCATTATTTTTATCAGTCATCCAATAACTTCTCCATGAGGCTTATGAGCCTTCCTCTAATATTGTGCGGTCTCTTTATAAACACCAATTTTTCTTTTCCTATATTATATGTTTCTTCTTATTCATTATTCAGTCATCCTCCTTAGTCACCCACCTACCTCCAGTTCAAAGGAGTTAATCATATTTCCTCTTTTTTTCTTAAACTAGACTCTTTTATCATGCGTTTCTTTTTTAAACTCCTTTTTCTTTTATATTTTCTTGTATATTTCTCAAGTTAACTATGGCTTTACTTCCACTACTTTCTAGGTCTCTCAGTTCATTTCAAGTTCGCCAGTAACTATAACAAGAAACTCCCACTTTTTAGATCATTTTATATTTTGGTTTTTTTTCTTCTCATTCAAATCTCTCTTTGGTTTCACATGGTTTCACCACTGGTTTTTACCAACAGTTATTTTTTTTAGTCACCATGGGTTTTTACAAATTGTTACTCTTGTTTTCACCGATGAAAATTTTAAATGGTGGGTAATTTTACTCACTAATGGAACCCAATTTTGGGTCTCAGACCCACCACCATGAGATCAAGGGTAAGTAAATTTACTCATTATTTCACATCAATAGTAGGTGATATTTTCCCACTATTGAACATCAATAGTAGCTATGTTTTTTCTACCGTTCATTCACTTTTCTTTTACTACTTTATGCCCTTGATAGTTATAGCCTCCAGTACTCAAAGGATATTTTGTCTCTTCTATCAAGAGTATTGTTCTTTTATTAAGTGTTTTAAGTATTTTTAATCTATTATATTGGTTTTATCATAAAAATTATTTTTTTCTCTACTGGTTTCAAGTAGGTTCTTCATAAATTCATCAAGATGGTTTAAAGTATCTTTGTTGGTTTTTTTTTAATGTTTTTTTAATTGATCTTATTATTTTATGATTATTTGAGAAATAGTAGTTTTATTTTATTCATATGAAACATAAATCTAATGTTAGAAAACATTTTTATTGACCCGCTATTGGAACCCAATGGTTGGTAATTTACTCAATAATGGGTATCTTATGGTAAGTATTTTTTATTCTCAGGAAGCACTTTTCTGTTAAGTTTCATGGAATTGATTTTATTTTTGCTTAAATCATTATATTTTTGTGTAAAAATGAAATAGTATTTAATACTATGTTTTTCCACCATTTTACATTTGCAACTATGAGTAATTTCTCAACGCTCTTTTCTTTCAATAGTAGGTCATCACCCACCATTAGTTAAAATTTATTTCCAAATTTTTATTTCCTTAATTTTACTTAATGTTATTAAAATAAGTTACACTGACAAATGTTTATTATTTTATGTAGAAATAAAATTACAACATTGTTTTAAAAAAATTACAACATTTTTAGTGACATATTCTCATACAGATTATTTACATATGATGCTCTATTTTTCATAACACTCTATTGAAAGTATATTCTACATAATTATATTACTATCAATTGATTTCCAATTGTAATTTTTTTAATAAATATTACTCTTAATATATTCAATATTCCTTTTAATATTTCATGAATAAATATTAGTCTAATTGTGTTTTGTTTTCAGTGTGGCTTTAATAAAATAAGGTAAAAATTATATTATTTTATTATTATACTTTGATAAGGTTCATAGACACATTGGACATGAACACACTTTTGTTGATCTTTGTTTTAATGTTTTGGGAGATTGATTCAAGGATAAAAACACATGTACTGGTGCAGATAATGCATTCCATAAGAATATAATAATAATTTTCCTTCTACTCTTGAATTGATCAAAATAATTCTTTGAATTCTATTATTCAATTTTGATCTCTTTATATCTTCATCATCTTCATCTTCCTCCACTGATGTAATAAAATAACATGATATGCAATGAATTTCTAAATCATATGCTCAAGTTGTTGTTTCATTTGTTTTTTCTTATTTTTAAATTATAATACTTACAACGTACTTTTTTTCCTCTATATTTTTTGTTTAATATTTTCCTATCAAAAATTTTTCATTGGGTAATTCCTCCCATATAAATATTAGGTTGGGTTGCTCATACCAGGAAAAAAAAGAAGGTTGGTTGTGACTCCTTCAAAAGTCATGGGCTATACCACCAGGTGTGAAAAAGGTACATTTGTATTTTTATGTTAATCTGGTTATCACTCCCATTCACAAGTAAGGATTTAGTACATACTAGTCCCCTCAAGGAGTAGAGGAGATTAAAGAGAGGGCTATGACATTTGTGGTATGAACCTCTATAAAAAATCTTGTGTTATCTACTTTATTTCCACTGAAACTTTTAACACTATTATAAATTTGATAAATTTAGTAATTTTGATAATAAATCAATAAGAACTATTCACCCCCTCCCTCCTATAGTCACTACTATCATACCAATGGACCTAATATATTAGTCTATTTTTATCTTCATATCTTCCTCTTCTCTTTTGTTTATGTTTTATTTTTCCCCCACCATGCTCCTTCTCAACCCCATGAAAATAGAGAAAAAACCTTACCATTTTTCACAGGGAGAGAGATTATTTTCAGATTTTATTACATTTCAAAGTTTCTCTTTATTATACTCTATGAATTTGAATAGTATTTATATTTATTGTATAGAGTGTTCTCTTTTACTATTTTTTTTCTTCTTGTCATTATTCTTTATTCCTCTCTTTCATCTCCATAATAATGCATATAGAGGGTTCATGTGGTATTTTGGTGATCATGTGATAGATATTATCCCATATACAGAGGGTTTTTTGGGGTAATTATATTTCAAATGGGATATTTTTGAGTGATAGGGTTGATATCAACATTGGATAAAATAATGTGAATGTTTTAAAAGACAATGATTGCTTCACTGTGAACTCTTAAGAAAGATAGTTTCTTCTCATTGACCTCTTTATGCCTTATTTTTCATTTTTTATATTTTTGTATCATATATATATATATATCATTTGAATTTTACAAAACTCCCATTGTTTCTATTTTCATTTAGTAGTATATTTTTAGATAATAATTATTGATAGTATAGAATTAGTGTGTGTGGGAGGCCTCCTTGATAGATCATCTATGGTTGTGAACTATGTTGCATTCTTAAAAAATGTATTTTTTTGATATATATTCACACAACAAAATCCCTTCAATATATTGTATTTAATATTTTATTTTGATAATGGTTTCATTTAAGAATGGATATTATTAACTTTCATGAATAATTTGTATGTGTTAATCCAAACAATAAAGTATTAAATGTTGGTAATAATGGGATGGAAAAGTTGGGGTTAATTTTTGTTACAAATTTAAAAACTATAATTCTAAAATAAAACTTAATTCAAATAAAAATGTAAACTTAAAATAGAGTATATACACAAGAAATTAAATAATATAAGATAATTTCATTAGGAGTAACCTAGAAACAACTTTAAGCCACCTTTTTCATATGAAAATGACTGAACCATCCTTTTCTATAGTTATGATAGATTTAAAAAAATTATTTATTAAAAAATATATAAATATAACTAAAATAAAATTAGTATAACTCAATATATCATTAAAAAATAAGTAAAATAATATTGAAAACTATAGTTTTAACAGAAAATTTACCGTGACTTTAGGGGAAATTATAAATATTTAAGAATCAAATAATATTTCAGTTTAGTTGAATTTTTTTTTGATAATTTCATTATATTTTTGAATACAAAAATAACACTAAAATTATATTATTATGACTTAATATATCATTAAAAATTTAAATCAAACAATTTGGAACACTATGGTTTGGATAGAAAATGTACTGTGAATTTATGACACGTTAAATAGTCAACTCAAATTTAGGTGTAGTATAATGATTTGAAGATATTTTTTTTATATATAATATCTAAAAATAACACTAAAATAATATTATTATAACTCAATATATCATCAAAAATATAATTAAAACAATCTAGAAAACTTTAATTTTGTTAGAAAATATATAGTTACTTCATACCAAATTTTGAATATTTAATCCATCAAGAAAATCTTGGGTATTGTTGAATGATTTATAGATAATTTTTTATATTTGTAATGAGATAAGAATAACTAAATTTTATCATCTTTAAGTATAGATATAGTAAAAAATATATATGTTAACACACACTAAAATTTATAGAAGATAATAAAATGTCTTAAAACATATTTTATTTTCAATTTAATACATAGATATAACATTAAATCCTATAACTTAACATTATATATAAGTCACATAACATTTCAAATAAAAAATAAGGCAATAATTTCAACAATAATCATAGTTTTGAAACATTTAATTCAAAATAAATATTTAATTTTATAAATATTAAATATTTATGTTTTGGTATATTGTTATATATGATCATGGTATATGATATGAACTATAAATTTGTTAAATACTAGTGGAAAAATAGTATTCATTGATTATGTTATTTATTCTATCATTCCTTTCTTAGAATTATAATTACTATGTCTTTATTTTTTTATCCCACCATTTATGCATTGTTTATCATCCAATTAGTATTCCTTGATTATGTTATGCTACCTCTTAGTCCTTATTTAGATTTAAAATTAGTATGAATTAATTATTTCATGCCACATATTATGTATTATTTGGATTTTCCATTAGTATTGTATTTAAAATAAATATAAATTTTATTTTCCTTTCCAGAATATAAAAAATATTGAAGAGATATACTGGAATACATTCTCTGATAATGATTCATTAATACAAGTGATGGGTCTATGTCCTCTAGTGGTTGTTGTGAGTTTAGTATTTCATATATATATATATATATATATATATATATATATTACATAATGAAAAATTTAATATTATTCATCATTATTAAATTTAAATCATGAACCACCATCCTGGTGATAATAGTTAAACTAATTATGGTAGGGATCAGCATAACCAATTGAGGGGGTGGTACTATAAGTACTCAAAGAACCTTCCATGCCCAATCACACTGAAACCCGTCATCACAATCCTATATATCACACTTTATCATACAATAGTTACCTACAAGGTATCAAGGATCATCAAACCACTTTTATTGCTTCCGTCATTTCTAACATGCCCTTCTTCTCATATACCCTTACCTTATCTGATGATGGATCCCCATCCATACTATCCTTTTCAATCAACTACAATTCCACCTTTATTTACTACTTCTCTTATATATCTTGGGTTTTATTATCATGATTCTATATCTTATACTCTAGATAATTTTTATCATTCATAGGTTGTTAAACCTTCATAGCCAATGTATCCTTTATAGCCTATGGATTCATCATAGCCCACTTCCTATATTGCATCAAGTATATGTTTTCAACACTATTAAAATTTTTCAAAATAATTATATTTAAGTTATAATGTATATTAATTTTATATTTTTATTTTATCTTTCATAACTGAATCTATGACTAGGAGGTGTAGGAATAATCACATGAATAATGTATGGAAACTTCATACATAAGTAATGGTAGAGTATAATGAAGACAATCAAATGATTTGTAACCATGGTATAGAATGTTAAAGTTTTATGGTAATGATAGAAAAATACAGTGATATCATTCATATGAAACCAATCTCCTAGAGACGCATCATCGATCACATCAGGGATAATACATGGGATGGTTTATGGGTAATTAAAAAATTATATTAAAATAAACATTATCATTATATTTATATGAATTAATAATTTGGTTGCAATTTTGTTTCAATTTTATCGATGGTTAATCGATGAGGGTTATCTATTTAATGGATTTAGGGTAATTGTAGAGGGAATATTAGCATGACTTATATATTAGTTGGGCCATTAGAGTCAACATATTGTTAGAGGGTATACCAACCCTAAATGATTTTCTAGTTATATAATACTATGAGATAATTTCCTATTGGAAGAGTGACGAATTTAAGGTATTATTAAAATTTAATGGTTTTGATTGAAAAGTTTTATGATTTTTATTAATACATTTATTCTTATTATTGAATTTTCCAAGTTAGGATTACTCATAAAGAAAAATAAACTAGGATGTTATGAAGTACGTTTAGACTTTGGGATGGATAACTATACAGAATAATGAGAGAAACCATGTATTATTCAAGTATAAATAATTTTAATTAAATTTATTAAGAAATATATTATAAATAATGAGAAATATATTATTGCATCTATAGTTGAACTTTATTAAATTTTGTTCATTAATATAGTATTAATGAATGTTATTTCTTATGTCCATTGATATTTAATTATGGTGGTGTTTAACATTGAAGGGGTCATACCTCAACAGAGGAGGATTCACTATTATCTCAGGAATTATATCATTCCCACAAGTTATTGTTATACTTTAATTAGTTCAAGAACCTCAATTAGTGCTAAGAAATAGTTACAAGAGGCATGTTCAGAATCTATATAGGTAAAAAAATGGCAGTCCATTAGCATGAAATAAGTCAAACGATCATTGATAATTCTATTAAATCTACTATTTCTTTGTTGTGATCACTTCTATTAGATACTATTGTAGTTGTTGAACATGTATACTGATGATGCGCTCATTGTGTGATACTCCAAATGATGGTGATGACATTCCTGGTGGTAATCAAGGCAATGTCCTTCCTAATTTCAATGGTGATGAACTTGTTGGAGATAAGGATTATAGTGGTAATTTTTTGTAATAATGATAATTTTAGTGATGGCCAATATAGTAGTTGTGTCCAAGATGATTATTTTTTAGAGAAGAATATTGTTCCTCTCTACCACAAAAATAATGTTTATGACACTTGGTTTCTTGTGGATGGAATTTTATGACTTATTGTAATTCATTATATAAGTACACTATCAATTATATTTTAAGTTATTAATTATTTGGATGAAAAATATATACTAATTTATTTCCTTGAAATTTTATTTTGACTAGAATTTTTAGCTTCTACTTCCACTACTGGAAATTCGGGCTATAGACACGGTTCTAAACCGTGGCTATAGGCCCTCAAACCGTGGCTATAGGTAATAGCCACGGTTTGGCGAACCGTGGCCAAGTTTGGCGTGGCTATAGGCCTAGACCTATAGCCACGGTTGGGAACCGTGGCTTTAACTCTATAGCCACGGTCTAAACCGTGGCTATAGGTTTATAGCCACGGTTTAAACCGTGGCTGTATACCTAATGCCACGGTTTCAACCGTGGCTATACTAAAGGCCGGACAAAACCTATAGCCACGGTTTAAAACCGTGGCACTATGTCTATAGCCACGGTTTACAACCGTGGCAATAAATCAATAGCCACGGTTTAAAACCGTGGCTATAGGGTGTCCAAATCCATAAAAAAAAACCCCCCTGGACACACCCTGGACACCCCCCCTGCCACCCCCGGCCAGTCCCCCCCTGCCAGTACCTCCTGCCAGTCCCCTCTGCCACCCTCCTGCTAGTCCCCCCCCCTGCCAGCCCACCCCCCTGCCCACTGCTTGTCCCCCTGCCAGCCCCCCCCCTGCTTGTCCCCCTGCCAGCCCCCCCCCCCTGCTTGTCCCCCTGCCAGCCCCCCCCCCCCTGCCACCTGCTTGTCCCCCTGCCAGCCCCCCCCTGCCACCTGCTTGTCCCCCTGCCAGCCCCCCTGCCCCTTGCTTGTCCCCCTGCCAGCCCCCCCTGCTTGTCCCCCTGCCAGCCCCCCCCCCCCTGCTTGTCCCCCTGCCAGCCCCCGCCCCCCCTGCCCCTGCCAGCCCCCCCTGCCCCCTGCTTGCCCCCCTGCCAGCCCCCCCCCCCCCTTCCCCCTGCTTGTCCCCCTGCCAGCCCCCCCCCCCCTGCCCCCTGCTTGCCCCCCCCCCAGCCCCCTGCTTGTCCCCCCCCCCCAGCCCCCCCCCCTGCCAGCCCCCCCCCCTGCCCCCTGCTTGTCCCCCCACCCAGCCCCCCCCCCCTGCCCCCTGCCAGCACCCCCCCCCCTGCCCCCTGCTTGTCCCCCCCCAGCCCCCCCCCCCCCTGCCCCCTGCCAGCCCCCCCCCCCCCCCCTGCCCCCTGCTTGTCCCCCCACCCAGCCCCCCCCCCCCTGCCCCCTGCCAGCACCCCCCCCCCCCCTGCCCCCTGCTTGTCCCCCCACCCAGCCCCCCCTGCCCCCTGCCAGCACCCCCCCCCTGCCCCCTGCTTGTCCCCCCCCCCCAGCCCCCCCCCCCCCTGCCCCCTGCCAGCCCCCCCCCCCCCCTGCCCCCTGCTTGTCCCCCCACCCAGCCCCCCCCCCTGCCAGCACCCCCCCCCCCTGCCCCCTGCTTGTCCCCCCCCCCCAGCCCCCCCCCCCCCCCCCCCCGCCCCCTGCCAGCCCCCCCCCCCCACCCTGCCCCCCCTGCCCCCTGCTTGTCCCCCCACCCAGCCCCCCCCTGCCCCCTGCTTGTCCCCCCACCCAGCCCCCCCTGCCCCCTGCCAGCACCCCCCCCCCCCTGCCCCCTGCTTGTCCCCCCACCCAGCCCCCCCTGCCCCCTGCCAGCACACCCCCCCCCCCTGCCCCCTGCTTGTCCCCCCACCCAGCCCCCCCTGCCCCCTGCCAGCACCCCCCCCCCCTGCCCCCTGCTTGTCCCCCCCCCCCAGCCCCCCCCCCCCCCCCTGCCCCCTGCCAGCACCCCCCCCCCACCCTGCCCCCTGCTTGTCCCCCTGCCAGCCCCCCCCCCCCCCCCCCCCTGCCCCCTGCTTGTCCCCCTGCCAGCCCCCCCCCCCCCCCTGCCCCCTGCTAGGCCCCCTGTCAGTCCCCTGCTAGGCCCCCTATCAGTCCCCTGCTAGTCCCCCTGCCCCCTGATCTGATAACCAAGTTTATCTGATCTGATAACCACAACATCTTCAGCACTGCCAGATTCGGGTTTAACAGGTACCAATTCACCAATTCTGACATGTTTAGCAGCATGAGATAAGACAGGAACAGACTGAACTACATCAGATTTACAGACCATGTTTAGCACCCCTTCCCCCTGCTGGACACCCCCCTGCTGGACACCCCCTCCCTCTGCTGGACAACCCCCCTGGACACACCCTGGACACCCCCCCTGCCACCCCCGGCCAGTCCCCCCCTGCCAGTACCTCCTGCCAGTCCCCTCTGCCACCCTCCTGCTAGTCCCCCCCCTGCCAGCCCACCCCCCTGCCCACTGCTTGTCCCCCTGCCAGCCCCCCCCTGCTTGTCCCCCTGCCAGCCCCCCCCCCCCCCTGCTTGTCCCCCTGCCAGCCCCCCCTGCTTGTCCCCCTGCCAGCCCCCCCCCCCCTGCCACCTGCTTGTCCCCCTGCCAGCCCCCCCCCTGCCACCTGCTTGTCCCCCTGCCAGCCCCCCTGCCCCTTGCTTGTCCCCCTGCCAGCCCCCCCTGCTTGTCCCCCTGCCAGCCCCCCCCCCCCCTGCTTGTCCCCCTGCCAGCCCCCGCCCCCCCTGCCCCTGCCAGCCCCCCCTGCCCCCTGCTTGCCCCCCTGCCAGCCCCCCCCCCCCCCCCCCCTTCCCCCTGCTTGTCCCCCTGCCAGCCCCCCCCCCCCCCCCCTGCCCCCTGCTTGACCCCCCCCCCCCCCAGCCCCCTGCTTGTCCCCCCCCCAGCCCCCCCCCCCCCCCTGCCAGCCCCCCCCCCTGCCCCCTGCTTGTCCCCCCACCCAGCCCCCCCCCCCCTGCCCCCTGCCAGCACCCCCCCCCCCCTGACCCCTGCTTGTCCCCCCCCCAGCCCCCCCCCCTGCCCCCTGCCAGCCCCCCCCCCCCTGCCCCCTGCTTGTCCCCCCACCCAGCCCCCCCCCCCCCCCTGCCCCCTGCCAGCACCCCCCCCCCCTGCCAGCACCCCCCCCCCCAGACCGCGGCGTGACCGCGGCGTGACCGCGGCGTGACCGCGGCGTGACCGCAGCGTGACCGCAACGTGTTGGCCCGGTCCAGCGACATCCGCGGGGCAACATCTTCCACTTAGTTTCAAATAGGATGATATGGATGGCATGAAAGGATGTTTTCTCAGAAGATTTAAAGAAATGAATGCTAATCTGTGATGAATAGAGGATTGTATGACCCCTGATATACCTAATTCGGTGAGGTTTGCAGATCTAGAAATGTGTAGGAATACCTAGAGGAATAAAATATGTCAGACAATTCCAAACCAATGTTTTCAGTTGAATTGAGCTTTTGTACCACCTGCTATGCACGTTTTGTGGAAAGATGGATGAGAGGCAGCGCTGAGAGGAGATATAGTTTAGGAATGAGGAAATACGAAAAATTATAGAGCTAACCATTCAATGTTTCTCTAAGGAGTAACCGCCGCAGGGTGTCGTCCTGGAGCAGGGCCAAATCACGGCGTGACCGCGGCGTGACCGCGGCGTGACCGCGGCGTGACCGCGGCGTGACTGCGGCGTGACCGCGGTGTGACCGCGGCGTGACCGCGGCGTGACCGCGGCGTGACCGCGGCGTGACCGCGGCGTGACCGCGGCGTGACCGCGGCGTGACCGCGGCGTGACCGCGGCGTGACCGCGGCGTGACCGCGGCGTGACCACGGCGTGACCGCGGCGTGACCACAACGTGTTGGCCCGGTCCAGCGACATCCGCGGGGCAACATCTTCCACTTAGTTTCAAATAGGATGATATGGATGGCATGAAAGGATGTTTTCTCAGAAGATTTAAAGAAATGAATGCTAATCTGTGATGAATAGAGGATTGGATGACCCCTGATATACCTAATTCGGTGAGGTTTGCAGATCTAGAAATGTGTAGGAATACCTGGAGGAATAAAATATGTCAGACAATTCCAAACCAATGTTTTCAGTTGAATTGAGCTTTTGTACCACCTGCTATGCACGTTTTGTGGAAAGATGGATGAGAGGCAGCGCTGAGAGGAGATATAGTTTAGGAATGAGGAAATACGAAAAATTATAGAGCTAACCATTCAATGTTTCTCTAAGGAGTAACCGCCGCAGGGTGTCGTCCTGGAGCAGGGCCAAATCACGGCGTGACCGCGGCGTGACCGCGGCGTGACCGCGGCGTGACCGCGGCGTGACCGCAGCGTGACAGCGGCGTGACCGCGGCGTGACCGCGGCGTGACCGCGGCGTGACCGCGGCGTGACCGCGGCGTGACCACAACGTGTTGGCCCGGTCCAGCGACATCCGCGGGGCAACATCTTCCACTTAGTTTCAAATAGGATGATATGGATGGCATGAGAGGATGTTTTCTCAGAAGATTTAAAGAAATGAATGCTAATCTGTGAATTATATGTGGACATGTATATAATGAATGTGGACATGTATATAACGATTCTAGAAGAAGTAGTCTTAACTAACTAGATGAATGTATAGACTTTCTGATCCAATACGAAAGGAAACCTTAGTTCTACATGAATTATATGTTTTTTCCATCATTCTCCAGAATGTAATAGGGACAAGGAGTGTTCTTTTTACAATATGAAGGGGAATGATGTCTCTAACTATGAAAGTTGGAACGGTAAGATGAATATTCCAATCTATGACTTGGAGAGAAAATACACTACTGTCCCTTATAATGTGGATAAGATAGGGGTTATATCAGTGTAGAAGGATACTGGGAAAACTACAGACTTAATCACTTCAACATCACCTTAGGATGGTCCTTCTAATGAAAAAAACATGGATTATTCTCAGTGTGTTGTATTTACTCTAGAGGGCCCACCCCCGGGAAAATCCTTGAATGAGGACAATGTACCCCTTCCTGATATAGAGATAAACATTGGATAGAACATCCAGTTCGAGGGGCATGTATTTTGGGGGCACCTTTCCCTGATTAAATTTTTATTTTATGTTTGTAAAACTACATGGGAACAAAATAATATGTTAATATCACTCTAATCAAAACCAATAACTGAGAAGTGAAGTTCACATAGATGCCCATTACCAAGAATGGATGTTCCCTCTTGCTTGTCGGTTGCATGCCAACGTGCCCGCATTTGAACCAACACCAACGTCCTATGGTAGAAATGATTAATTAGATATATGCATCAATTTGTAACAATAAAGAATTTTTTTATCTAATTACAAACAAAGCATATAACTAATATATTAAAAACAAAAGAAATGAAGAACATAGAGTTCAAACAATCACACAAAATGCATGAATGATACCCACTAGTTACTATATTAACAACTTCAACACATATTCATGGATTTTAATGTAGATGCATGTTAACATTTGAAGTTCAAAAATGATTTTTAGTAAAACATTAAAATAAGCATACACACCAGAATTTCAATACAAAAAGGTAGTAAAAAAGGAAGCAACAACCAACAGATTTAACAAGATGATTTCAGCATACAAAATTTATTAAAAGGCAACTTCCAACCATTTATTTCAACTAAAAAAAAGAAGTGAATTTTCAAGTTTAAGTAGAAAAATCACAGAATTTAAACTATTACTCCCATGGTGTAGATGCTCTATTCATTTGAGATCATTGGAAAAAATTTCCCTTCTTTTCTTGTTGAATAAATACCTTTGGTTTCCAAAATTTCATCTCCTATAAGTGTAAACATATACATTAATTTATAAAATTTAAAGTTCAAAACAGAACAAAACTAGAGTAAAAACTAAGGTAGATTGGTTCAAAGTTACTATGAAATATAACTTCTCTAGATCTATAAAAATCGTTGAATCTTTACTTCAATAGGATGTGAAATTATGCTCACAGCTGCACCCCTCCACCCTCCCCCCTGCCCCCTCCCCCCTGCCCCCTGCCCCCCTCCAACCTACCCCCCTGCCCCCCTGCAACGTGCCCCCTGCCCCCCTGCAACCTGCCCCCCTGCCCCCTGCCCCCTGCCCCCCTCCAACCTGCCCCCCTGCCCCCCTGCAACCTGCCCCCCTGCCCCCCTCCAACCTGCCCCCCTGCAACGTGCCCCCTGCCCCCCTGCCCCCTGCCCCACTCCAACCTGCCCCCCTGCCCCCCTGCAACCTGCCCCCCTGCCCCCCTCCAACCTGCCCCCTGCCCCCCTGCCCCCTTCCCCCCTCCAACCTGCCCCCCTGCCCCCCTGAAACTTCCCCCTGCCCCCCTGCCCCCTACAACCTGCCTCCTGCCCCCCTGTAACCTGCCCCCCTGCCCCCTGCCCCCCTCCAACCTACCCCCTGCCCCCCTGCCCCCCTCCAACCTGCCCCCCTGCCCCCTGCAACCTGCCCCCCTGAAACTACTTATTTTGTTATGCGAGGACATCTAAGGCATGGACGCACCATGCTGAAATTTTTATGGAATTCTGCTACTTGTTGAATAATATTTATCTAGGAAAATTATTCTCATAGAGCATAATTTGATGTCTCGACAATTGTTGTTAGCTCGAAGGGATTGAGAATGACCCTCAAGCCTTTCCACAGGCCGACTTGGGTGCTCGGATCAGGGGTAATCCAATTTAGTTTGTGGAATGGATGTTCAAGTTTTAAAAGTTCCAAAATACCCTCCTCTTCTTCCTCAACCCCCACATCTTCTTCTTACCCAACCCATGTCCCAAAGCTTGACAGCACCCCTCACCATAGATGAACCAGTTTCTAATCCTAGTTCTATGAGCATACCGTAATTTGAGACCCTGGTGAGCTTCATTGCAAGGATGGCGATGGCCTAAAAAACACATCCTGTATAAAATTGATCTCCATCCTTCATCACTTTGGAGCAACCTGAACATTAACACTCTCAATTAGTTATCAAGAACAAATCATTAGAACATTGTTGCTCAAAAATATGAGGTGCATTGAAGGATGTTAAATTACCAATGGTTTAATTATTACCAACTGAAAAAATCAGGAAACAATATAAATTCATCACCCACATCTAATAATTTTATTATTAAATTAATTTAGTTGTGGTACTCTACCTCAATAACATGCACTACTATGATATCTCTAACCTATGGATTGTACCTATAACCAGTTTATTCACCTATATAAACTGATTTAATGTGAATCTAGTTGGATAGTGTAAGATCCTCTAGTGTCCAATGAATAAAGTACCTATTAAAAAATTGGATGAGGAGTTCCATATCGATTATTGATAACATTAAGCATTATCTTTTACAACAGTCAGTTTTGATTTCTTCCATTTTAGGAAAGACATTGTTCATTTATGGGACTTCCTTGGAATGATCCCTTGTAACCCATCTAACCCAAAAAAACAGAGGTAATAGAAAATTGTTTATAATATCATAATCGGATGCTCCTCGATATATAGAATAGATACTCCCCTATAGATAAGAGTTTCCTCGCAATAGTTTTTACAGTGTAGAAGTTGTGATATTATATATAGAATCATGATACTCCCCTGAATGTTGATTTCCCAAATGAGGCTACCCTCTTAGTGGATCATGTCAAAGAGTATTAGAAAACATATTTTGATGGTGATTTTCAAAGATCGACTGAAATAATGCTTAATAATTCTAATCTTAATTGAGTAGGCCAGGTGGTTGTCTTTATCACACCAACACAAGACGTCCAATCATACTTTTTCCTATTTTTATAAGGTTTCACTGATGATGAGGCAAATTATTAGGCTCTCATTACTGGTCATAAGTTATCAGATGATATTTATTTCCCCCAAATGGATATGAAGGGAGAATCCAAGTTAGCCCTCAAATATATTAATGGTGACCGCGGCGTGACCGCGGCGTGACCGCGGCGTGACAGCCCCCCCCCCAAACCTCGGACACCCCTGCCAGTCCCCCCCAGACCCTGGACACCCCTCCCCCCTGGCTGGACAGCCCCTCCCCCTGTTGGACACCCCTCCCCCTGCTGGACACCCCTCCCCCTGCTGGACACCCCTGCCCCCTGCCCCCTGCCCCCTGCCCCCTGCCCCCTGCCCCCTGCCCCCTGTCTGGTTTAAGGAATCCACTATGAGAGAACCTCAAGGAGATCACAAATGAATTCCTTCAAAATTAATGGAACTAACAGATGGGGGGAGGGGTCTCTCATAGTGGATTCCTTAAACCAAACAGGTTCTAAGAGATCATAAATCAATTCTTTGAAAATTGATGGAACTGATTGAGAGAGAGGGAGCGATTCTCTCATAGTGGATTCCTTGAACCAAAGAGGGTCTAAGATATCACAAATGATTTTCTTGAAAATTAATGGAACTGGAAGGGGGGAGAGAGTTACCAAAACACCGGGTAAATGAGAGGTCTTTTCACGTATCTCCGCACTTATTTCTTGAAGGTCGAAAAGAGTCCTCCCACAAGACGGGCACGAAACATACTCCTGCCACAGTAGTAAAATTCCACACATCAAAATTATCAAAACTACATGATCAACCCAATCATCTTATTATCTAAAACCACATCACGTACCGTCTTTGTATTTCGCATCCTGCAACCTTGCAGTAAGTTGAATGATGTATCCCTCACGAAATCAATGTCCTGATCCAGCGCTTCAATTAGAATCCCGTCCCCGAGCCCATCCACAAGAAGTGCCCCGGCATTAGTGCCAGCTTCGATCACCAACTCATCCCTGAAACCAAGCTACTTGACTCACACCCAATTGAAGAAACCCAGATGAGTTGCAGGTCATGGTATTGTTCTGTAATTACCTATGGATCCTGTTGGGGAATTGAAGATGATGGATTGCAGCGAAGTTCAGAGCATTGCCTTCCAAAAATTCAAAAACACCAGCATGAAAAGAGGGTATACGGTTATTGAAAACCAACTCATTCCTTGCTTTCCAAATAAATGATAACAATCTAACAGAAGCAGACATCATAAGGGCACGAACCTGTTCACTGCACTGGAATCGGCAAATGGAGAGAAGCAGTGCCTCAATTCCCTACAGGTCCAGACAGCAGCAGAAAACCATCTGTACATACTCCCATAGTCTGATTGTGAAGGTGCAATGCACGAAAAGATGAGATAGGGATTCATCCGCATGAAGGCAGAAAAAGAAAAATGGAGGAATGGAACGTGATAATAAAATTAGAGAAGATGCTTTACCTCAAATGGGTAGATTTGAATCTTCCCCCTATAAACATTAGGAACCCAACATTTCAATTTGTAATGGCATAGGAAAACTGTAGAAACATTTGATTCATTTGGTCTCTCATTATGACACCAAGATGGGGAAACCTAAAAAATAGGTTGCAGTGAAACTGAAGTGATAAAAAATGGAATGATAAAGATACCGGCAATGAGGTCGTCGGGAGGAGGAGAGTTCGTCGGAGGAGGAGATTCCATCGGGAGTAGGGGAGTTGCGGTCGTCCGGAGGAGGGGAGTCCGTCGGGGGAGTCCGTCGGTGTCGGGGGAGGCGCTGTCGTCCGGGGAGGGGGGAGGCGCGGTCGTCCGGGGAGGGGAGTGCGTCGGGGGAGGGGAGTGAGTCGGGGAGGGTTCCGTAGGAGTGAGTCCGGGGAGGGGGGAGGCGCGGCGAGGAGGGCGCGGCGGCGAGGAGGGCGCGGCGGCGAGGAGGGCGCGGCGTGGAGGAGGTCTCGGCCTGGAGGCGTCGGGGAGGGGGAGGGCGCGGTGAGGAATCGCGAGGGGGAGGAGAAGAGCCCGATGGGTTTGGGAAAAAAAAAACGGAGCAGCTGGATATAGCCACGGATAGAATATTAACCGTGGCAGTATAAAAGATATAGCCACGGACCTATAAAACTGGGAAACAAAAAACAAAAACTTCAATAAGAAATGTCAACAGATCAGAAAATTAAAAAGCAGCATATTCATGGGAAAATGCCAAAAAAAAATAATATCAGGTTCAATATTCCTTCATGATGACTCCTGAGATTAGAAAAGTTGAATTGAACACCGATTCTGGACAACAGAACTTATTTATAAATGGCAGCCTTCAGATATATACTCCGGAGCAAATTGTTTTGTCACAACATAATTAACTGCTTGAACCATTTCATTGACACCTCATTTTAATTATCTATATGAACATAAATAAATGTATAGAAAGATTAGTGTAAAAATCAAACAGAACAGACAAGAGAAAGGAAAAATATGTCAAACACTGAATAATTGGGAACATCTGCCAGCAAAAATTACACATTCTAGAAGATGGGTTATAACAAAAAATTGATCTTCAAAAGAATCACAGTGTTTGATCTTATATAAAGTCGTATTCAGAACCCAAACCCATGTAGGAATGCACACATAAAAAACATAAAACAACTAACATGTATCTATCCAACCTGGTGCCAGTAAAATGAAGTGACCGCCTAGAAATAAGGGTTAACTTGAAGTCCCTGCCACATATTGAGAGCTTCACCTGGATTCAAACAGTACAACCATTAATCTCATAGTGATTAATTATTGATTTTCACAAATAACTCAAATGATCCAGCATGATAGTTGGTAAGAAATATTTAGATGTGAATACACTTTTTGAAAGTCAATTTGGCATTCTGAATTTCATTGACACCTCATTTTAATTATCTCCGATTGACGTGCCATCTGCGCGTGCACGTCGCGAAGACTACCATGCTTTCAAATTCAGGCCAACTAGTGTGTACAGGTAAATAAAGAATCCAATGATAAAGATTTTAGCACCCCTACAACCGAAAAAGCACATTCCAGTAGAGGTAATAAGGGTCCCTATAGGAGAAACTACAGTCTAGAAAGAAAAAACCACATCTAGTTGCTTATTATTGTCCAACGAGTGGTTTTTTTGATGAATACATACAAAATTAAATACATACCCGCAAGTAAATACATACAAAATTAAATAAAGAATTAAATACATACAAAATACATACCGAATACATACCTGCAACTAGAGAATCCATTCATACCTACAACTAGAGACTCCATACATATAGAATTGAATACATACATGCAACTAGAGACTCAATTCTTGCAACTAGAATATATACATAATACATACCTGCAACTAGAGAATACATACAGAAAACATATGAATTATATACATACCTGAATTCAGAATACATACAGAATACATACAGAATGCATACCTACAACTAGAGACTCCATACATAAAGAATACATACATACTTGCAACTAGAGACTCTATACATATAGAATACATACCTGCAAGTAAATACATACCTGCAATTAGAGACTCCATTCCTCCCTCAATTAAAAATACATACAGAATTAAATACATACATGAATTCAGAATACATACAGAATTGAATACATACCTACAAGTAAATACATACAGAATTCAGAATTAAATTCATACATGAAAGTATTATAACACATAATTCATACCTGTAAGTAAATACATACAAAATTCAGAATTGAATTCAGAATTCAGAATTGAATACATGCCTGCAAGTATTATAACAAATAATACATATCTGCAAGTAAATACATATAGATTTCAGAATTGAATTTAAAATTCAGAATTGAATACATACCTGCAATTACAACACATAAGTCATATCTTCAAGTAAATACATACAAAATTTAGAATTGAATTCAGAATTCAATACCTGCAAGTATAAAACATAATTCAGAAGGTAATTAAATACATACATAATTGAATTTAGATTTTTCATTAAAACAGGATGAAAAATTTGGTTGATGTTGAATTAATAAAACAAAACAGTGGCAAAGAAATTAAAATGATGCAACGCCGAACCAGATGTTTGAAAAAAATCATATTTGACTTAAAACCAGCATTCAACACAAAGACAATCTAGTAGAATTCAATTAAATATGAACATTGAATAGCAACTGTTAAATAGAGATATTTAAATCGATGATGAACTGGTATTTTTAAGCCAAATCAATAGATTCAAAGAGAGTTGAACATCTACCAGTCAAGAAACAACTCAGAGGAAGGAATTTGGAGAAGAATACCTCACTCAAACCCCCATCGCGATTTAGACTTGGAGGGGAGTCCGTCGGCGTCGAGGGAGGTGCTGTCTTCCGGGGAGGGGGGAGGCGCGGTCGTCCGGGGAGGGGAGTGCGTCGGGGGAGGGGAGTGAGTCGGGGAGGGTTCCGTAGGAGTGAGTCCGGGGAGGGGGGAGGCGCGGCGAGGAGGCGTCGGGGAGGAGGGGCGAGGAGGGCGCGGCGACGAGGAGGGCGCGGCCACGAGGAGGGCGCGGCGATGAGGAGGGCGCGGCGAGGAGGGCGCGGCGAGGAGGGCACGGCGAGGAGGAGATGCCGTCGGGGAGGAGGGCTGTGGATCGGGGAGGAGGAGGAGCCCGATAAAAGATCGGAAGAATAAAAGGATGAAACACATTTAGCCACGGACAAAAATTTAACCGTGGCCTAATAAGGGCTATAGCCACGGACCTATAAAACCGTGGCTATAGGTCCGTGGCTATAGGTCCAATTTCTAGTAGTGTTCGAATGTTATGATTGAGTTTATATGGGTGAGGTCTAGGTTGTCTGTAATAATATTGGATTGTAGGATCCATATACCAATGATTTAATAAACTATTTGACCAGTCTTTTTGGAGTTTTTATAGACTTATTCCACCAGTTTTATACCAAATATTTCAATAAAACACTAGTATAGACCAATTATTTTTGGATTTGGAATCCTAGAACCAACTAACTTTATACTTTAAATTAATAGAATGTAAATAAGTTTATTCTTATCATATAATTATTTTTCTTAAAAATGAACTTAATGTGATAATTTTTCTAGAATATTTGTAACATCAAAGGTTTATAATAGTTACCTTATATAATGAGAGCCTAGAGATGTTATACCTATATTATTAAATTTATATGTATTATGGTCTAGATGCATCTATTTGATGGGATATATATGATGTTTAACTATCAGGTTTTGGTGGATCATAATCATATAGACTTCTTTTCATGAAGTTTGTGATTATTGATCTCTAAGAAAGTAGTTTATGAAGATAGATATACCAATAAGAATTACCCATGTTTTATTTTTCATTGGATATTCCTATATGGGAGTGTGTGTGTGTGTGTATTGTTCCTTGTACTTGATATTATTATTAATTTGTATCATGAATCATGTAATTTTATGTATTAATGAAAACCATAAGGACATATTCTCATAGAGATGTAGCATATGTTCGGTGCGTCTCAAGGGATGTGGCATTAAATGAAGAGTCAAGAAAGGATTTTCCCATTTAATATTAATAGAATAAGATATCATTGTCCTTTTTATTGAAATAGAACTTTAAGACAAAATCTCTGGCAATGGCAGTTTATTGATGAGTTCATTTCATAAAATAAAATAAATATAAACAAATCATATATGGTGATTACATGAGTATGCATCCTTTTTTATGAGATATTAGTTGACAAAGGGATTGTATTAAATAGTTTCATTTATAAGAATGTTTTTATTATTTATGCACTACCTTATTTCTCTATGGGTTCCTTGATGTACTATTAGATTTTAATCTTAGACTTTGGGTTAGTTCTATCAATTAAAATTAAGAAAGGTGCATAATGGTTCACATAATAACTATATATAAAATCTCATTAAATTCTATTGAATTTAACTTTAATAATAAATTTATTCCTTCATTTATGGTTTAGTATTTATTCAAGTAAAATTTGATCATAGTAATCCAATCACAAGATATAAGAGTTTAGAATATGTGTGTTGAATTTTATCTCTTAATTAATTATTCATAAGGAAAATAATATAATATTTATTTATGAAGAAGTTTATTGAATATTTTGAAATAAATGTTTATTCAACTTACATGAAATTTTAAAACATAAATATTTATTTTCAAATTTAGTGAATATAATATTTATTTTATTTTATCTAATGGATATATTTTATTATTTAATGTGTGATAAATTTTATGGGGGAACATGGATCAATAATAATAATTCAATGGAAATGATATATTTTATTTAATAACATTTAAATAAATATTTATTTATTTATTTAAGAAATGGTATTATATTTAACACATGTCATGGGATATAATAATAATATTATTATTATTATTATTTTGATGTGGGGTATGATTATTATTAAATAAAAAGATAAGGTATTTGATGTAATTATCTCATTTTTAACCTAGGTATAAAGTCTAAAATATATCATTCTTTCATCTAAGATAAGTTAGATATAATGAGACACTATCTAAATTATATTAAAGACCTATAGAAAATTCTCTCTTCCAACCTCTCTCAAGAATCTAGAGGCAGAACAAAAGAACATTATTATGATTGATGGAGAATGGCGTAAAACACTTTATTCTTCAACGCCTCCCAATATATCAAGAAAATTGTTTGGAGAATCATGGATCATGTGTAGATATTTCTATAGGAATACTTAGTTGGATTATCCAACATAATGACAATTAAATAGGAGTGAAGATATAAATTTGATAATGAAAAATGAATCATATGAGGTACTTCTATATTAATATTAATTATAAATTAAATTTATATATTCTTATCTATGGGATTCTATGGTACATTCATATATTTCATTAGATTTATCTATTGATTTTGATGAAAACCCAAAATTGGGTGCACATCCAATTCTTCCGCTATGCCATGTAACCTTCAAGTGGTATCAATAAAATAAAATTATAAATTATAATTATTTATAATTTATTTGATCAATTTCATGCAGTTTTTTTCTAGTATTTGTGTTCATATTTTCAGTCTAAATCAAACAGTCAAGACAGTGTGTTAATATAACATTTTATTACCATGAATGGGGAAAACATGTGAATAATGTTTGAGGAACCCATTCATAGGATCCAAGGTCATTAACTACATGACATAATTACATAGTTTATAATAAAAAATTATATGTCATGTGATGGGTTTTTCTATACTTAAGGCGCACATCACATAATTTTGGATCATGTGGGTCAATCGACAATATCATTACATGTCACTTATTGATTGTTAGTGTGGTATGTGGATCGATGGGGACTACACGGATTGTAGTGGCTAAGTATACACTAGGTATCCCCATCCAAGGTATATATTTTTATTTCATTTTGTTTTATGTGCATAAATATATGGCATCATTACATATCGCATATTAACTACTAGTAAAAATTACGACATGGTATATACTATATGGCATGCATATAGAGTACATGTTGTGTGACATGTTTAGATCCACATAAGTTAAACACTAATTAATTATCAATTTTTTGTTTGGGTCAAGAGGCGGTGCTATTGTAAATTTTTTATTGACTACTAGCACACAACATATAATGGTCAGTTACATTCTATGCACCACATTTTTATTCCAAAAAAAAACATGTCATGAAAATTAATGGTGGGTCATATGGTCATACACATTGTAAATATTATGTGGTTTGGCCATGAAAAACTACATGTCATTTATGTGGCTATATGTCATGTAGAGTTACGTATCGTGTATTACGTGGTAAATGGTGAGGATTTCATGTGATATATTAATTTTTAGAAATGGGTTTTAATATTATGAAGGTATTACATGACATTTGGCCTTTAAAGTACAGATAATGAACTAAATTATTTATATTAAATATTAAAAAAATTTAATTTATTTAATAATAATCAATATGATTCTTTAAAAATCTCAAGAATTAAAAATTGGGAAAATTTAAGATAATGGATTAATCTATATTTTTTTATTAATTTATTAATTTAAGAAAATTTATCTTAAAAGGAAATGGTGTAAATTAATTCAATAAATACTAAATATTTGCATCATTATATGTTTAGAATGATCATGAAATTTTAAAGGATTGTGTATGTGTTGGATTTATTTATTTAAATTATTTATTTATTACTGTAACATCCCAGGTAAATAAATAATATTAAATTCTAATGTTTATCAATATTTGTGAATAAAATGTTAATATTACTTTAAAGGGAATGCTATGCTCTATGGCGTTCCCAATACGCAACAACGAGTTTCTTTGAAATCTTACGTTGCACGCTAATAATATAATAATATTATAATAGTCAACGCCTAGCCGTTGTAATGGCAGGAATGAACATAAATAACTACAAAATGATTACATATGTTTGTTAAATATTTTTACATTTATCCAATAAATTTTAGAGGGTTAAAATCCAAATGAATCCAATTTTGAGAATAAATACTCTAATATTTTTAAAAGAATGTTTCACCGCCTTTTGATGGAGAACCTTTTTTAAATCTAACATTTCACAATTTTATAAGCTCTATTTGTCAAAATAAACTTATTCTTTATTATTGGTACATTGAAATTTACTTTGGTTAAATTTTTGGTATGTTTCTGACAGTGTTCATTTTTTTAATGAATAGTGAAAAAATACTGCATTTTACATCAAAGCTTCTTTTTCATCTAATTTAAATATATGGTTAGATTATATTTTTAATTGGTTTTAAATTTTAATTGGAATATATTTTTACCATTTAATACAATGGTGGTCATTGGAATTAATTTCACTTTGAAATTGGACTTAAACTAGTGTCAATCTTTTAATAGATATTGTTTCTTAAAAACACGCTATTTGTTTTGACAGCGGGAATGAATTATTAAATAAATTAATGAAACTTATATATTTTTAATTTTGTAAAATAGAAATAATTTTTGAATTCAGAATATAAAATATATCTTATGGTTAATTTTTAGAATTTTTCTGAAAAACTTCAATTTTTTATAAATAGTGAAACCACTAAGTGGTAGTTAAAGAAACTGATTTTTCGTTTAAATGAAACTTTACCACTTCTGTGATTTTATTTTCAAACATCTGACATACATAGTTTTCATTAGTAAGTAAAATATGGTTCAATGATATTAAAATAATTTTTTGGTAAATAGTAACTTTTAAGTTTTATTAATTGCGATTAAAGGTAATTAGTGTAATTTAAGGTAAAGATAATGTTATAATAATATGAAATGACCTTGAAAAATGTCATACCCTTATTGGATGAGTCATGACAGACCAAGACAATCCATGGGTCAACTTGGGGACCCCATGGAGCCACTTTGTTTGTAAAATGACATTAATAACTTTTTATTTAAAGTTAAAATTAAAATGTCACAAACATGTATTGTTTTACTAAAAAAATACATGGGGTTATAAAAGTCATATTTTTGACTATAAATATTAATTAGAAATATAAAAATATTTCTTACATCATGATAGTTTTTCTATAATTTTTAGACATTAAATAAATTAATTTATTTATGACACCGTGATGACATAGTGATTACCTCATAAATGAACGATTTAAATAAAATAAGAAGATAGGGTGAAATATAAGTCTTACACTTGTAAAAAACCTATTGGATGGGTGTATTTTGAAACCTTATCACCTTATCCTAGAAATATATCCTTTTGGGACCTTTGAAATCCGAAAATCATTTTATAATAATGTAATAGTTTATAACTTTCCAAGAGTGCCCCTCCTCTTCTCTTATAAAAGGCCCCCACATCTACCACCTTACCCACACCTATCAAGACTTTGGCTCGGCCAAATCCAGACCATTTCATCTATAAACATCCCTCTATTCATCATTGACGCCTCACCTTTGGAAGAATTCTCTTCAAAAAACCCTTTTGGTTCAAACCAAGAGGAGTTACCCGTTTTAAAGGTAATGTCTTCACTTGTGTTCTTTTGTTTTATTTTGCTTCTACAAACCCCTAAACGCTTTTTATTCCTTTATTTTGTAACAAAACTAGTATCTTAAATATACTAGTATGTTTTTATGTTAAGTATTAGTGCTACACTTACACAAACCTCTGTCTAATGGTTAAAGAACATACTGTTTCTGTGGATGGTGAATTACTGCCTCACGAAACGATGATTGTTCAATCTTCTCTTAACACCTTTCATGGTGGCCATTATGATGTCACTGTATTTTATATATGATATATATGGTTTTTATGTTTCCCATATGCTTCTGTATTTTATATTTAAAACATACCTTTATGCTTTTCATGTTGTGCAATTGCGATGATTTCATACGAGGAAGTGTGGACTACCGCCCCCTCAAGTGATGTGACTCGTTCATGCAATACATGGAATCTATAAAGAGTGAAATTAATTAACTTATGTGACCTATAAATCATATATATTATACTGTAATTATAATATATATATCTCTCAATTATTTTTAATTCCATTAATATGACAAAGAAATGAAAGTAGCGTTCATGCGTCCGTACGGCATACCGTCTCCATGAACGGTGCATTTTATTTATTTTTATCTCCAAAGGTTATGGAATAGTATAAAATGAATATGTATTGGATATATATGATATTTAAATCATTAATACTATTCTGGAGATGATTTACTTATAACTAAATGGACAATCATTTTCAAACAAGTTTATTTTTGACTCATGTACCAAACATCGACAGAAAGTATGATATGAACTCACATTATTAACCAATTATTATAACATTATAATATGTGATATGAACTGAATAATAATATTTAAAGGATAAAATTAATAAATTATAAATTTACCAAAGTTTATTATTCAGGAATATAAATAAACGAACAAGACAAGTCGGACTTGAGGTAAGGGATCCTACCTCTCTCTTTCTTTTTTTAAGTACTCTCTTTTATGTCATTTCTTTTAAGCTCATCTTTCTCTTGTTTGGGTATCTTATTTTATATTCCTCATTTTGTAATTTTTATTTTCATATTATTAGAGACCCTATTTGATCTCATAAATCCATTTTTTGATGTTTTAAGTGGCGTCGTTAGGCTGCCGAGTTTTCGTAAGGGATTTTTCATCTCACTTTTATTCCTGTGAGATTTATGCTACATTGGCCACTATTTCCTTTTGTGTGGTGTATGTACTGCCCATTATTTTACTATTTGTATAATTTAATCTCATTTATGGTTATTTACATCTTCCTTATATGACCCTTCTTTCATGGGGTGTACGTTTCGAAAGTTTCCCAAATCGGTAAGGGAACATTTCACACTCCTCTTTTAAAAAGACTTATTTTGTTATGTCTTTTAATTTACATCTTTTTATGTTGGGATATGTTCTTTTATATCTTTATTAATGTAAATTTTATGTCCAAGTGATGTGATACCATTTTCTCTCTCATCAACTAATTTTATGAATTTTAAAGTGACGCCGTTAGGCTGTCGAATTTTACCAAGGTAACTTTTTAACCCAATTTCGATTTCTTTGGGTTCAACATGTAGTTATTGAATATGTAATCCTTTGAATATGTGTGAATGACCTTTTATTGTTTTACACTTAATATACACTTATATTTGGTGTATTTATATTTTTCACACATAGTTATGAGATTGATTTATCCTTAATTTAAGGATACCTTCTTTATAATGGATTTCATCTCATTTTACATTTCTATTGAGACTTCATTGTTATTATTCACCAGTTCACTCTTATATGGTGTATATTCTGTATTTTGGAATATTATATCATGAATAACTTTATTCTCATGATATTATAAAGTTATTATTAAATGTTATTCCTCAATTATTGTATTTAAGTGTCTCTCATTTTGTTAAAAACCCTTTAACTAAAATGTCATTTTAAATGTTTTAATGATTTATTCTTATAAATATTTCTCATTAATATCCATGTTTTCAAAAAGGTTTTAAGTATTTATTTATATGGATATTAATGGTTTAAAATGTTAAAATCTTCAAAGTGGTATGGGACACTTTGATTCAAAAATCTCTTTATTAAATGTTTTAAATGGTTTTGAAAATGGTTTTTAGAATGAATTCATTATTTCAATATCTTAAAATGTTATATTTTTATTTCAATGTGGGAATGTTATCTTTCCTTTATTCTTATGTTATGTGTTATGATTATGTTATGGTTCTTGGGCATTGTTTATGAAGACGGGTGGTTCCGTGATAAACTAAGGGTGGGTGAGCCCGATATAGCTCTCCAATGCATTGGGTAACGCGAAGGGGTTAAACATTAAGGTTTCTTCAAAGAGATTTAGGGAATATACTGTGATGGGTATTCCAAACGTAACCATGAGGGTTACTCCCTACATAATAATGTTATTAATGCCTCAAGTTACCTTTATGTCTTATGATTTCTATGAGTTATTCGTAAATATTATGATTTCATGAGGTATGTTAAATTGCTTATGATTTATGAGTAAAGTATGATTTCATTGATTCTTATGTATACATGGACTAATGTTTTCTTTCCATATTGTTATAACCCTTACTGAGCTTTTTATGCTCATCCCAAGTTTTTTTGAAATCTTTTTCACAGGACATAAAGTTGAATAGGGTCAAGGATGGGATCAAGGAAATTTCAGGCTGTCTAAAACAAGAAAGTAGACATGACTCTTTTGTTCAAGAGTTTTTATTTTTGTGAAAATAATGGAAGCTGAGTAGATGTGTCTACTTTGTAACCTTTGAGATGTAATGGTTATGTCCTAATACTCTAAAACTCTAAACCTGAAAAGATCCTCATTGTTAATTATTCATTTAATTCAATAATAAGTAATGTTTAAGGTCGGGTCCTTATAATTGGTATGAGAGGTCGGTTTAGATAAATTTAGAAGTTAGAGTGTTGTTTAAGAATAAGTGAAAAGTTGTGTATAACCACAATGGTTATTATATTAGATAGATTCATTGTTATTTTTGAAGGTTGGAATGAATTTGAGATAACTTGGATAAGTATATCTTATTGTTTATCTTCCTCTTTAGTACATGATGATTTTGTTGATATACTCACACTGACCTTTTTGGTTTTAGTAAATGGATGGATCTAGCAGGCACCAAAGTGACAATGGGTTTGAAGGAAACTTTGGTGGTTCTCTGATTAAGAGACTGGATGAAATGGGGGATTTAATGAGAAATCTCGTGGTTATTCTAAACCAATTATCAGGAGTCATGATCAACCACTTGAACCTTGGTGAGTTCTCTAATGCCTCTTGTATGAGAGAACCAACTAGATGTGGAAGTTCATGTGATAATTATAAAGGTAACCATTAGGGTTTATATGATCCTTACTTTTGAGGTAATTATGGGTTACTATATGTTATGATGGAAAATGAAATTCATGAGATAAACTTGAGGTTAAAATATGTTATGATTATTTTTGAAGATTTTATCTCATTTTGGGGAATGCTTTAAGAATTATATAGTTTTGGAAAAAGGACAACATGCAGACCGTGTGACAACCCGTCGTGTCGGACAAAGCTGTGGGAATCGAACCCACAACCAAAGTGTGACTGGTATTTATCGCCTATCACTGGACTACGTGAAGTCCCTGGTTAGTTTGACTAATTATTTTTTTTAGTTAGATGATTTTATGAATCAAGATTAAGTTGATTTTGTGTTATATATGGAAATTATTAACCTATCATGGAGGATATGTGATTAGGTTAATTACTTTTCAATAGGAGACTTTAAGAGCAACTGATGTTATTTGGAGATAAATGTTAATTTGTACCTTGGGAGACTATGTGATTAAATCCTTCAAATATTTGGGTTTCAATCTTAGTTGGGTTTACGTTGAATAATTTTATGGACAAATTGTTTATTGAATGGTCTTCGTTGAACTTTGGGTTTTGTTTGACAAATTTTGGAGATTAGGAGTAGTTGTTCTTTTTGTAAAAAAAATATCCTTTTTGGGTATTATCTGATCTCGTACTAAACTTTTTGGTTTGGTTTTGGTTGAGATCAAAAGACATGGGAAATATATAGTTCTCTTTTGTCTATTAGGTGATTCTCAAGAAGTTTATTATAGTACTCTTAATGCTAACAAGTCTTCCTAAATACTCGCCTTTTGGAGAAAATATGAGTTTGATTAAGGAATATAGTAAAAGTTGAAAGTCTACGTGATAAGTAAGTATGTTTCATTATGATTTAGTTAAGCTCAAAAATAAATTCCTCAATGAAGAGTAACTTAAAACAAAAATGTTGTCTGTTAACTTTTCCTACTGGGTAATCGAATACCGTTTAACCCATCACAAGTTTGTGATTTTCTTGTGGTTAACTTTCTCCTATACATGTTTACTATCACTCTCCATCAGAACATGACCCTTTGTTTTCTCCTCTATATCCATATTTTCATACTTTTAATCCTAGTCTGGGTTAACTCGGGTGACCTTTGTACTTCTCTCCCTTTCTTTTAAAGTGATCGTTTTACTGACTCTTGTTCCTATGTGGGACTTTCAATGAAGTTTCCAAGCCCAATTTTGAAATTGCGAGGACGCAATTCCCAAAAGGGGGGAAGGATGTAACATCCCAGGTAAATAAATAATATTAAATTCTAATTTTTATCAATATTTGTGAATAAAATGTTAATATTACTTTAAAGTAAATTCTATGCTCGATGGCGTGCCCAATACTCAACAATGAGTTTCTTTGAAATCTTATGTTGCACACTAATAATATAATAATATTATAATAGTTAACGCCTAGCCATTGTAATGGAGGGAATGAACAGAAATAACTACAAAATTATTACATATGTTTGTTAAATATTTTTACATTTATCCAATAAATTTTGAAGGCTTAAAATCCAAATGAATCCAATTTTGAGAATAAATACTCTAATATTTTTAAAAGTATGTTTTACCGCCTTTTGATGGCGAACCTTTTTTAAATCTAACTTTTGACAATTTTATAAGCTCTATTTTTCAAAATAAACTTATTCTTTATTAAGGGGACATTGAAATTTACTTTGGTTAAATTTTTGGTATGTTTCTGACATTGATCATTTTTTTAATGAATAGTGAAAAAGTACTGCATTTTACATCAAAATTGATTTTTCATCTAATTTAAATATATGGTTATATTATATTTTTAATTGGTTTTACAGTGTAATTGGAATATATTTTTACCATTTAATCCAATTGTGTTCATTGTAATTAATTTCACTTTGAAATTGGACTTAAACTAGTGTCAATCTTTTAATAGATATTGCTTCTTAAAAACACGCTATTTGTTTTGACAGTGGGAATGAATTATGAAATTAATTAATGAAACTTATATATTTTTAATTTTTTAAAATATACATCATTTTTGAATTCGGAATATCAAATATATCTTAGGGTGAATTTTTGGTATTTTTCTGAAAAATTTCAATTTTTGATGAATAGTGAAACCACTAAGTGGTAGTTAAGGAAACTGATTTTTCGTTTAAATGAAAATTTACCACTTTTGTGATTTTATTTTCAAAAATCTGACATACATGGTTATCATTAGGAATTAAAATGTGGTTCAATGAGATTAAAATAATTTTTTGGTGAATAGTAACTTTTAAGTTTTATTAATCGTGATTGAAGGTAATTAGTGTAATTTAAGGTAAAGATAATGTTATAATAATATGAAATGACCTTGAAAAATGCCCTAACATTATTGGATGAGTCATTTCCGACCAATACAATCTATGGGTCAACTTGGGGACCCCATGGATCCACTTTGGTTGGAAAATGACATTAATAACTTTTTATTTAAAGTTAAAATTAAAATGTCACAAACATGTATTATTTTACTAAAACAATTTTTACATGGGGATATACAAGTCATATTTTTTACTATAAATATTAATTATAAAGATAAAAATATTTCCTACATCATTATAGTTTTTCTATAATTTTTATACATTAAATAAATTTATTTATTTATGACACCGTGATGATGTAGTGATTACCTCATAAATGAACGATTTAAATAAAATGAGAAGATAGTGTGAAATATAAGTCTTACACTTGTCACAAACCTATTGGATGGGTGGATTTAGAAACCTTATCACCTTATCCTTGAAATATATCCTTTTGGGACCTTTGAAATCCGAAAATCATTTTATAATAATGTAATAGTTTATAACTTTCCAAGAGTGCCCCTCCTCTTCTCTTATAAAAGGCCCCCACCTCTACCACCTTACCCACACCTCTCAAGCCTTTGTCTCGGCCAACCCCTGACCATTTAATCTCTCCACATCCCTATATTAATAATTTAAGCCTCACCTTTGGCATAATTCTCTTCAAGAAACCCTTTTGGTTCAAACCAAGAGGATTTACCCATTTTAAAGGTAATGTCTTCACTTGTGTTCTTTTGTTTTATTTTGCTTCTCCAAACCCCTAAACTATTTCTATTCCTTTCTTTTGTAACAACACCAGTATCTCCAATATACTAGGATTTTTTTATGTTAAGTATTTGAGATACACTTACACACACCTCTGTCTAATGGTTAAAGAACATACTGTTTCTGTGGATGGCGAATTACTACCTCACGAAACGATGATTGTTCAATATTCTCTTAACACCTTTCATGGTGGCCATTATTATGTCACTGTATTTTATATATGATATATATGGTATTTATGTTTCCTATATGATTCTGTATTTTATATTTAAAATATACCTTTATGCTTTGCATGTTGTGCAATTGCGATAATTTCATACGAGGAAGTGTGGACTACCTCCCCCTCAAGTGATGTGACTCGTTCATGCAATACATGGAATGTATAAAGAATGAAATTAATGAACTTATGTGACCTATAAAACATATATATTATACTGTAATTATAATATATATATCTCTCAATTATTTTTAATTCCATTAATATGACAAAGAAATGAAAGTAGCATTCATGCGTGCGTACGGCCTACCGTCTCCATGAACGGTGCATTTCATTTCTTTGTATCTCCAAATGTTATGGAATAGTATAAAATGAATATGTACTTGATATATATGATATTTAAATCATTAATACTATTCTTTACATGATTTACTTATAACTACATGGACAATCATTTTCAAACAAGATTATTTTTGACTCATGTACCAAACATTGACAAAAAGTCTGATATGAACTCACATTATTAACCAATTATTATAACATTATAATATGTGATATGAACTGAATAATAATCTTTAAAGTAGTACCTTAATAAATTATAAATTTACCAAAGTTTATTATTCATTAATATAAAGAAATGAATAAGACAAGTCGGACTTGAGGTAAGGGATCCTACCTCTCTCTTTCGTTTTTTATGTACTCTCTTTTATGTCATTTCTTTTAATCTCATCTTTATCTTGTTTGGGGATGTTCTTTTATATTACTCATTCTGTAATTTTTATGTTAATATTATTAGATACCCTATTTATCTCATAAATCCATTTTTTTAAGTTTTAAGTGGCGTCGTTAGGCTGCCGAGTTTTCGTAAGGGATTTTTCATCTCACTTTTATTCCCGTGAGATTTATGCTACATTGGCCACTATTTCCTTTTGTGTGGTGTATGTACTGACCATTATGTTACTATTTGTATAATTTACTCTCATTTATGGTTATTTACATCTTCCTTGTATGACCCTTCTTTCATGGGGTGTACGTTTCGAAAGTTTCCCAAATCGGTAAGGGAACCTTTCACACTCCTCTTTTAAAAAGAATTATTTTGTTATGCCTTTTAATTTACATCTTTTTATGTTGGGATATGTTATTATATATCCTTATTGATGTAAATTTTATTTCCATGTGATTAGATACCATTTTCTCTCTCATCAACTAATTTTATGAATTTTAAAGTGACGTCGTTAGGCTGTCAAATTTTACCAAGGGAACTTTTTAACCCAATTTCGATTTCTTTGGGTTCAACATGTAGTTATTGAATATGTCATCCTTTGAATATGTGTGAATGAAATTTTATTGTTTTACACTTAATATTCACTTATATTGGGTGTATTTATATTTTTCACGCATAATTATGAGATTGATTTATCCTTAATTTAAGGTTACCTTCTTTATAATGGATTTCATCTCATTTTAGATTTCTATTGAGACTTCATTGTTGTTATGCACCAGTTCACTCTTATATGGTGTATATTATATCCTTTGGAATATTATATCATGAATAACTTTATTATCATGATATTATAAAGTTATTATTAAATGTTATTCCTCAATTATTGTATTTAAGTGTCTCTCATTTTGTTAAAAACCCTTTAACTAAAATATCGTTTTAAATGTTTTAATGATTTATTCTTATAAATATTTATCATTAATATCCATGTTTTTAAAATATTTATTTATATGGATATTAATGGTTTAAAATGTTAAAATCATCAAAGTGGTATGGGACACTTTGATTCAAAAATCTCTTTATTAAATGTTTTAAATGGTTTTGAAAATGGTTTTTAGAATGGATTCATTATTTCAGTATCTTAAAATGTTATATTTTTATTGAAATGTGGGAATGTTATCTTTCCTTTATGCTTAAGTTATGTGCTATGTTTATGTTATGGTTCTTGGGAATTTTCTATGAAGACGGGTGGTTCCGTGATAAACTAAGGGCGGGTGAGCCTGATATAGGTCTCTAATGCATTGGGTAACATGAAGGGGTTAAACATTAAGGTTTCTCAGAAGAGATTTAGGGAATATACAGTGATGGGTATTCCAAACATAACCATGAGGGTTAATCCCTACGTAAGAATGTTTTGAATGCTTCAAGTTACCTTTATGTCTTATGATTTCTATGAGTTATTCGTAAATCTTATGATTTCATGAGGTATGTTAAATTGCTTATGCTTTATGAGTAAAGTATGATTTCATTGATTCTTATGTATACATGGACTAATGTTTTCTTTCCGTATTGTTATAACCCTTACTGAGCTTTTTATGCTCATCCCAAGTTTTTTTGAAATGTTTTTCACAGGACATAAAGTTGAATAGGGTCAAGGATGGGATCAAGGAAATGTCAGGTTGTCTAAAAAAGGAACTAGACATTACTCTTTTGTTCAAGAATTTTTATTTTTGTGAAAAAAATGGAAGCTGAGTAGATGTGTCTACTTTGTAACCTTTGAGATGTAATAGTTATGTCATAATTCTCTAAAACTATATACCTGAAAAGATCCTCAATGTGAATTATTCATTTAATTCAATAATAAGTAATGTTTAAGGTCGGGTCCTTATAATTACACATTTTATTATAATATAATTATTATTAAATTAAATATGGTGATCTAAAAATCACCACACCCTCCTCTATTATATATAGACTTGTGTGTCCAAGGATTATTTTATGTATCCCTAAACCCATGGTACCCCTCACTTATATGTGAATATTCATTTGTAAAGTATAGAGTTTCATTCCATAGGTGATAGTTCAGTGTTGGATTTGGTACCCTTGAACCGACCACTTTTCTATTTAGATTATCTATATATTCAAATACCTTAATATTAATAAATTTCATATCACATATTGATTATTATTTAGTATAACATTAATATGATAATGTCCTTGAGTATCTTTCACATTGATGAGGTCATAGCAGCTCCTTTCTATGATGAGAATCTTTAAGTGCTATGGTGATATTCTTAAACATATTTCCTATGATTATGACAAAATTTTATAACTCGACATATAGTATATTTGATTTTTAAATTATTTGTACTCATAATAGGACAATACTTCATCTCATTAAGTTTGTACTTGTTAATCTCTAATATGGGAGACTATGAAAAATAATCTTCCAATAGGAATTCGACATGTTTGTGTGTCATTGGAATTACTATATGAAAACATGTGTAATGATACTTAGACTTAATATTATTATTAATGTGTATCATGAGTTTTTTACTTTGATGTATTGACCAAAACCATGATGGTTTATGCTTACAGTGAAGTAGGATACTTTGGGTGCATCTCAAGTGATATGACATTATTGAATAAGTCAATAAAGCAATTATCACTCCCAATTTAAAGAAGACGATATCTCACTCCTTTGATTGAAATGAAACCACTGAACTAAAATACCATAGTCATGGTTATTGATGAGTTTATTTCATTAATTCAAAGAAATCCATATCAATCATATGGGTTGATGATATAAGTATGCAACAATTATGAAGAGAATTTGAAACAAAGAGATTATATTACATAATGAGTGTTTGTATGTGGTTGTTATCATTATGATATTGAATTCAACCTCTATGGTAGGATTTATGTATTATTAGATGATAATATTGTACTTTAGACAAGATCACCCAATGCCACTGAGGAAGAGGCCAATATGGTAAAACACTTAGTGTTTCAATCGATCTTAGTTAATCAGTATTTGTATTTAACAATCAGAATAAATATTATTCTTCAAACGAAGAATTAATATTTATCTAGGATTTACTAATCTCAATTTTTTATTACTAATTAAATGTGATTTTAATATTAAATAAATATTTATTTTCAACATCGCCGAATAAAATATTTTTTTATCTCTTATTTTATTTACAAGATAATAAATAATATTTATTTTTAAATAAATATTCATTTTTTATGAAGATATTAGAATAAATATTTATTCACAAAAAATATGAATTTAATATTTATTTATTTATCAAATTAAGAACATTTATTTATTATTTGAGGTTTTTCAAACACTAAAGAAAGTGGAATGGCTGAGATAAGTTCACGGAAATGTAAATTATATAATCTTAAATATAATTCAAATATTTAACAAATTATTTATTTTATAAAATGTTATTTATTTATGCAAGTCATTGTGTGTCATTATATGATATTATTATTATTATTATTATTATTATTATTATTATTGGAATGGGGAATATATTTGGTTTATTATTTGAATAAGGTCCTTTTTGAAATTATAAAATAATAAACCTTAGCTCTAAATATACTCTGTTATATTTTTTTAGATAATGTGTGATAATTATTTCATTATTCACAATATTCCCCTCCTTAGAGAATTCTCTCAATGAAGAGCATCTATAGGGTTCCACTCAAGAATGAAAAAATTCCTCCACCTCCTTTCTCCCTCTCCAGAATGAGAGAAAAAGAGAGTCAATTATTTAAGAATAAAGGATTATATTAGGATCAAGATGAACAATGAAATACAAATATATCATATGATCTAGCACCCTACGTTCCATCAATATCATTTAAGGATCGAGGAGAATATGTGGATCACCTCTATAAGGATTCTACTTTGTATACTATTAGAGTAATTATGGTACAACTAAAATAATGGTTTGAATGGTCAATATCTTTATTGAATAAAGAACTCAAGACCAAGGAATTTTTCTTGATATTAAATTAATTATAAATTTGATGTGAAAGATCCTCTCTCTTGGTTTTAGGATTTTTTATTCAATTTCTTTGAGTACATTCATTATAAATGATATTTATTTGTTATGTTCATGCATATTATTCATTGAATATGATAAAATATTAGTTGGGAATCAGAATGACTAGTGCTTCTATTTCACCTGATACATTTAAGTGATATTAGAGCAGTCACGTTAAAATTTATAATCATTGATTTTTTTTATCAATATTATAATTATTTTGTTAACTTTTTTGTTACATATTTCATTATTAATATATTAAGTTGATATAATGAGTTCATTCACTATAATATGGCTAATAATAGGCTAATAATAGGTCAAGAACACATAGAGATTCCATCTAAAGGTTCCAGAGAACATGGAATCTTAATCAGATTACATAGCGAGTAACCTAATTACATGTAGTGTAGTCTTAATAAACCACACGATGAAGTATTTACAATAATTATGGATTTTCATGTGGGGGGTCATTACATGGTGAAAAATCACACCATGTAGGTTGGGTGGTGAAAGGTTTTTAGGGTTGCATAGTCTGTAACTTTCTTACATGTTGTGTAACACCAACATGATATAGTGGATGTGTGTTCAATGTATGCAGTGTGTAATGAATTACACTATGTGTAATTAATTGCACACCACATGTTCACAACATTCTATACAACATGGTCCATCTATGACTACATCACATGTAACTGCCTTACACATTGTGTAACACATAAATTTTCATGTGGGATACATGCTAATTCCCTAGGTACGTATTGTAGATGGATAGAAATAATTACACATTGTGTGGTGGGTGTACAGAGTGTGTAATTTATAATACTTTATGTGGAGTATGTTGGGACTGTGTTGATCCAACAATTTCAATAATTTATTTTTTATTTTGATGCTCACAAATACACACATCTATGTTACTAATAAATTTAGTTGAAGTGAATTTCAAGATAATGATTATTGAAAAATTATTTTATTCTAGAATCATTTTCAAACTTTAATCTCATAGGATTTTATTTGATTTATAAAATCATAATTATTATAGAAGTGTTTTCAAGAAGTCTGGAAACACTGTTTATAGCCAATGTTTTTAGGTGGAATGTATGGTTTTTGAACCACACTTTCAATAAGGAACCATACTTTTATAACCTATGTTTAGAATTAATGTATGGACCCCAAACCCTACTTTTAGAAGAAACCCAACATTTTTGGAAAAAACATTTGGTTCACCATACCAAATTTTGAGATCATCTATACATTATCAACTATACTTTTGAAGTTTATCGTTACTTAAAGAAACCATATGTTTGACTTGGACAACTACAGAGTTTGAACTTATAGATTATTTCCACGATTTCTAAAATGGTCTCTCCAAAATAAATATCACTTTAAATCTATTTAAATATTGATTCAAAGTCTTGTATTCAGTAGATTAAATAGTTTATATTTCTAAGGTAAGTTACAGATTTCTTTGAATGTTTTATGTTTAAATAATCATGATTTATCATGCAATATTTTTGGAGTGGTTTGACCTAAATAAATTCGACTGCCATGTTAAATACTGAGAGTATATTTTTATCTATATAGACAGATAGATGTGTATTCAAAAATAATATTATATCATCATCTTTATATCTATAATTTGGTGACATACATGTTTTTATTATTATCTATTTTAACAACAAGTTGTTTCTAATACTGTATTTCTTCGATAATTTTTATTTTAGTCCAAAAAATAACCTATTAGAACTACACTTTAGAGACATTCATGTTTTAAAATATTATTAGTTTTTTCTCTAATACAATTTAAAGGAATAATTTTTTATGTTGAAGAATAATTTTCTACAACTATAATTTATTGAAGATCATCTATATCAGTTAGTTATTGATGTAACTATGAGATATTCCAGTATACAATTTCTACATCTCAATATATTTTATTTTTTATGTGTCAACAACTCTTACTCAGGAATGGTTGAGTAAGATTTTATCATACTAAGTTTTGTATATCTTGGTTCCCTATAAAATAACTAGAATTCCTTGTAAAATACTTGTTATAAAGGTGTTACCTTCCTGAACTCATTTATAGAGGTCTTTGAATAAGAGGAAATATTAGTAAAAATCACTAATCTCATAGAGAGAGCACTGGTGGAGTGTACTAGGGAATTTTTATTCCCAAACCACAATATATCACTATGTTATGTTCTTTTCTTTATTTATTTTACACTGATCACTCATCTTTAAGAGATAAGTAAAGAATATATTTAAAACTTAAGAGGTAAATATTATTTATATTAATTTTTTAAAGGAATATAATTCACCCCCATCTTGTGTCTTCATATTTTCCATTCTGAACCAACAATTGGTATCAAGGGAAGGGATCTATTGATGTACATATCTTTATTAAAAAAACCTTTAATATTATTCTATTTCTAACCAATGCCACCAATTAGTATCTAAATGTCATATTCAAGTGGTTATATTCTTTTTGACTCTAAAAAATTAGAGTTAAATATCTATACAAAGATAAATATCAAATGGATTATCTTAAAGAATTTATGTTAATGATCCATGCACCGTATTTTAATGGTGATAATTATGTATTTTGGAAATCATTCATTATTATTTATTTAAAAAATCTTAGAATAATAGTTTATTTAAAATTATTCAAGCCCTATGAAATTCCTAAAGGATATCTAGAGAAGTGGAATAATGGTAATGAGAAATAATATCATCTTAATTAAAGATTTATTAATGCTATTGTGTGTGTATTATTAAATGATAAAATTAATCAAGTTTCTAAATGTACTATCACATATGAGATATGGAAAACCATATCTATTGATTATGAAGGAACTGATAATGTTAGAAAACTAAGGTAAAACATTAAAAAATTTAAATTTGATACATTCAAGATGCATGAACATGAAAACATCACTTGGATAAATGGAATATTTCCAGAAGTTTTCAATGTTCTTACTATCTTGGATGAACCTATTCTAGAACCAGATTGGGAAATAAATGTACTTAGATTTTTAGCTTTTAAGTGGAATGGAATATCTACTTCTATTCATCAATCCACACCAGTTAAAGAGTTGAAGATTAAATAAATAATTTGTGTTTTAATGATGTATGAAGTTAATATGTAAGATGGGGGTAAAAATCAAATCTCAATAAAAAAAATAAGATATTGCACTCAAAATTACTATGGAAAAATATTCTGATTCAAGTTACTTGGATTTAAGTAAAGAGTTATCAGATCTTGCTAAAAAAATTGGAAATAGTGCAATAAGATAAATAAGAAATTAAAAAGGAGTAAATAAGACATATTCTATGAATTATAAGAGAAAGAACACATAAAATATAAATTAATTGTGATTAAATCTCATAAGAAATTTTATTACATAAGAAAATTTAATTAATCCATAAAGGTTAACTAGAATGTTTCTGATGATTCAAGGGATGAATCCACTACTAAATCTAAATTTGAGTAGGAAAATAAAATGGTAATTCTATTTCTTATGGATCATGATGATGATGTAAAAACTTCTTACTCTTAAAGTATCAATTATGAAAAACTTTCTAATGATTAATTAAATAAATATTGTTTTATACTTTAAGAAAAATTTTAATCTTTAAATAAAGAGCATAGAAAACGTAGAAATATTATGATGTTATTTTTACTAATAAAAGGGAGTTTATAAAAATAGATTTTATATTTAAAATCTAATTATTCCAAATGTTCTTGTATTTTGCATTAATATAAAATTAAGGAACTATTAGATGAAGTTGATACTTTAAAACAATCCACTAACTTTCTTATCAAGATATAAAGTTATTTGAATCAAATTCTAGGTAAAAAATCTAATAAAAAGAGTAATATTGGGATTTCAAGTAATAGAGAAAACCTGAAATTATATAGAAATTATTTTTTTTCCAGTTCAAAAAGAAAGAGTATATCTACTATTAAATGTTTTCATTGTAGAAAAAAATAGACATTATGGTAATTATTGTTATTTTAGAAAAGCAAAATTTTGTGATGTCAAGCAAGTTAATTATTTTAAATCATTATCAATATTTAATTATGGGGTATAATCTCTAAGAAAACAGATTTGGTTACCTAAATATATAGTTTCTAACACTATCATACCCAAAAACATATGGGTACCAAAAGGCACTTATGTTTGATATTTTTCAGATATATTGCACTAAATATATTTGTTATATATATGAATTTATGTTTGATATTGATGATTTATTCTATTTTTGTTAAAATATTAAGTAGTTAATTAACTAAAATAAAATATCCTCAAAGTTGGAACAATTAACATTCGAGAAATATTTTCTTTTATACTTAAACTGTTAAATATTTTCTCACTCTGTTATTTTATGTGATGAATCAATATTTCAAAGTATTCTAATAACATCATGTATACTCCTTAAAAATTTTATAATATTTACAAAATTTAATTTCATATTAAGATGAGTAAAAAAATTTCTAAATATTATAATATGTGTAAAATTTTAATTATTTTCAAATCCCTTATTATTTCATTAAACAATGTATAATATATCTTAATACTAGTTTTCTAGGAGAAGCTATAGTTTAGGTGGAGTGTGTAGTATTGCTTTTATTAATTTAAAATAAATATATTTTTATTTAATTTTAATGAAAAACTATGTTAATATTTTATTTCTTGGAAATCGTTTGATTTGAAAATATATTCTTTTCAGAAATATTATTCAATTATTTTAATTTATTTTTATGAAATCATTTTCTTATATAAAATATTATTTTCAACTAAAAAATATGAAATGTTTACTCTTTTTTGGTTTAATAATTTGAAGTGTCTCCTAAAAACCATTAGAATAAACCCTTTATTTTTTCACTTTCAAACCCTAACTCTTTCTCAAACCCTCTCGAACCTTTTATCTTCCTTATTTGAAATTCCAAAATCATAGAATTATTAATATTTCGTTCCAAGTAACATGAAGAGACCTAGGAATTAAGCTTAGAGATATGTTATTCTCAAATGATAAGCACTCAAGATTTGAATTTTTTTTATTCCTTGTAGTCATTTATAATATGATGATAAGGTACAGTTAAAAGAATTATATAAGAGAGATAATTATTTTATTTATGTTATGACTGATCTGTTTAAATAATAGTCAATTTTTTATGAAGATTCCTTAGAAAAATATTCTGGAAAAGGTACTGATATCCTTGGTTTTGAAAAACTAGAAGTTCAATCCTATCAAATAGATAAATATAGAATGTCATCTGAAAATTTGGTGTCTAAGTTTAATCTTCTGGATGGAGTAGTAACAAAGCTACATGAATATATGAAAATGTATAGAAAATATTATGAAAAAATGGAAAAATCTATTTAAAAACTAGTTTTTGTTTCTCTTTAAAAAAAGTATCAAATTTTATAGGAAATAAAAAATTTGAGAGAAAAATTTTATACATTTAAAGTGGATACGGTAAGTCAAATGAATAAATCATATGTGAAGCTATTTATAAGTTAGATCTTAATGATCTAAATGATTTTTTTGTTAAATAGTTCTCATATTCTTCTATGGAACAAATATTTATAAATATTCAAAGAACAATAGAATTATTATCAAAATTTATTGCTATTGTGAGTAAAATACTTTAGCATTTAGAGTGTGAAGATGAACCATTTAACCTTTCCAAAAGACTCTATTATTTTCCTCTATTATAGACTATCAAAAATCAAATCCAAAATATCTCTATAAATCCTAGTAGTTTGAAAATATATAAAAAATTTGATGTTTAATTTTTTTCTCTTTACTTTTTCTTCTCAGAAAATATCATTTTTCATTTATATCTCTATGTTAAATTTACATTAATCAATTTATTAATTTCTTTTTTCTATCACAAAAATGGGAGAGAATTGTATGGAGAGAGATATAAAAATGATATGAGAAATGTATGGAAATAAATATATAAAAATGGTATAAATATATTTATAAAAATATTTTCTTGGAATTTATTTATTCTCATTTTTATAAAACATAGTTTTTTATTTTTTAAATTTGGGATAAAAATATCATTTATATCTACATGTTATTAATTGTCTAATTCAAAACTATATTTTCATATTTATTTTTATATTTTTTATATGTTTTTTATCATCAAAATGGGGGATATTGTTGGGAATGTTTTGATCCAATAATTTTGTTAATTTCTTTTTTATTTTTATACTCACAAACACCTATATCTATGTTACTAATAAAGTTTCTTTTAGTGAATTTTTGGATAATGATTCCTGAAATAATTAATTTATTCTATAAGTGTTTTTAAACTTTAATCTCATATGAGTTTATTTGATTCCTAAAGCATAAGTATTCTATACATGTTTGTAAGAAGTCTGGAAAAATTGTTAATACCCTATGTTTTTAAGTGGGAAGTATGGTTTGTGAACCATACATTCAGTAAGGAACCATACTTTTATAACCTATATTTGAGTGAACGTATGGATCATGAACCCTAATTTTAGAAGAAACCTTACATTTGAGGAATAATTATTTGGTTCATAATCTCTATATTTTCAATAAATCATATATTCCCAACATTAATTTTTAAGTTTATCACTACATAAAGAAAACATACATTTGACTTGATAAACTTTTGAGTTTAAAATTATGGGTTATTTTCATGATTTCTGCAATGGTACTTCTAGATTAAATATATATTTAAAGATATTTAATGACTAATTCAAAGTATCATATTCAATATATTAAATAAATCCTATTTATATGGTAAGTTAATACTTTATTTGAATGATTTTGTAACATCTCGACTCAGGATCCACTTAACCTCTGTCCCAAACTGGTGAGTCGCATGGCCTCAAGCACACCTCCCATATTCCAGTGTTTAATAACTAAAATTGAGGGTGTGAAGGTAGTATTGTGGGGATACTATACCCTCTAATGAGATTTTCACATTAGATACAATTACTAATAACCAACAAAGGAAGCATAATATAAACTGGAAGAATAGATAAACTAATGTTGAAGCGTAAATAGATAACTGAGTAAGAAAGAAGTGGAAGATAGAAACTAAAAAACTGATAATAATATAATCGAAAGACTATATGGCAGTGTCAATACATGATTCATGTAATGTTGATATAAAAAAAAGGGAACATGGGAACATGTATACATTCATTCTATACAAAAAAGTAAAAAATGAACAAAAGTTTCTCCACTAGAATCTTATGTGTATGCTCAATCCTCTACTTCTAAGATCCAACTATAGATAATCATATCAACAACTTGTAGCAGGTCTCCTTACCTTATCAATACCTAGAGATAGATAATCTTCTAGGGTACCCAAGGCATCGTGAGTAGGGTGTGAGATGGAAATATCAATAGGCCACCACCAATGGTGTTTACACGTAATCCGAGTATTACTCATAACTAAAAAGTGTACATGTATAAATAGAAATTCTGAAATAAATAAATAACCACCACTCAGGTACTTAAAGTACACCTGACGGGTCTACCTACTTTGGATCATGACTATAATGAAATTCTGATCAGTTACTATATATAGTAATAATATATATATATATATAGTTTAATTATATATTTAATCCACCTATATGAACAAGGTACATACGAATGTAACTAGACATACACCTAGAATACTAATATTGGATGGACTAGGGCATAACTCAGACATCTATGACTAGTATAACGAGCCTATAAGCTCAAGAAATATTGTACATTCCCTACATCCCAAGAATAGTGTGGGACATCATGCAACAACACTTGAGATAGTGAGTGATCCATCTTTTCAATACTCTAATCATGGAATCCGGTGCATAAATCCCAATGCCCATATATTATCACTAGTGCGATATGCCATACTCAAAACCCTATATAAGGGATTGTGATATTCCACCATTCTCAACACCCCTTACTATCGTACACAACCCATATAAAGGATTTATCTCATTTATAATATAAGGAATAAGGTAATACCTCTCAAGATTCTAAATAGTCAAGTTCAATTATAAATAAATAATTATCATTCTCAATGAGCATTCATATAAACATAACATAATTTGTGGTCTTACCACCCTTTACAAGTCATTATATATTATCATATTATTTATTTAATGAAAGTAAAACATCAATAATAATCCATTTAATTTAATCATTATATTTCATCGTTTAATTCATTCAATAAAATAAATCCACAATGTAAAAACTATATCATCTAATTCCAACCCATCCAATTCACTAAAGCATGAAAACTCGTTTATAAGGGTCAATGGGCCTTTAAAACAGTAACATAGTCATTAAGGGAATTTTCTTCATGGGAAATTCCAAGTCTAGGTTGGCCAAACATGTGGGATTTATCCATGGTTCAATTAAACATTCTTATTACAAGGTAAAATCAATTTAAAATCCAAGGCATAATAATAATGGCATCCTAGGAATTTTATTCCTTTATCCATATTATCTAAAATCACTTGGCACACCCAAGGGGTGTCTATAAATGGTATCAACAACTTAGAAATTTCGAAACAAGGATCAGTAGGTGTGTATCAAGGTCAAATGATCAATTTTATATGAAGGGACTAAATTAAAGGGGAATCTTAACAAAATTCAGTGTACTTCACAATATCATAGCAATGAGGCATCAAAAATTGAAGGGAAAATGATGTGACCACCTAACTCAAATTTATACACAACTCCCTACTCGATATAGGCCTTAGATTCGAAGAAGGTTGGAAGAGATATGAGAAATGTTCTAGTGCCTTGAAAAATAAATAAAATGATCTTGCACCTAAATAGTGTGATGGATCTGAAGATAAACTTAGATAGGAGGTAAGAGACTATATAAGATTACTGAGATGTATTCAATGCTTCCAACGGGTCTAGGAATGGATACCAAATATGGTAGTAATCTCAAAGCCTAACTTAGAGGATTTGGGAGATTATGGGTGAAGAAAAAAAACACAGACACTAGAGGAAGAAAAGAACAAAGAAAAAGGGGTTAAACTTTAAATAAGGGTAAAATAGTAAATTCATCCCAAAATAAGGGGTTGCTTGATTTGTAAACCGTGTGAAAAACCTGCAGATCCTTTCTGTTCTGAAAACCATCATCATTGCATGGACATGTGCCTTGGGCCACATGGTTTCAAAAAAACCATGCAACTTGCAGGTTCCCTTGTCTACAACTGCATGATTTCATATAAACCATGCCGGTTGGGCTTCATGGTTTCCCCAAACTGCGTGTCTGAGTATTTCACCCATCTTTCCAAAATTACGAGCTCCAAAGAAGCCTCGAACACTCCTGGTACCTTCTTGGCTTGATTATACATCAATATTAGGGTTTTTTAAGAAATTAAAAATGAAAAAATAATGCTTCATACCTTCATGAAAATATGGGTCATTACAACCTCCCTTACCTAAAGAAACTCTTACCCGAGTTGGCATTATGAGGGTAAAGAGGTATCATTAGAGAATATCTTTAGACACTGATCTGGTATATCATCATCTCATTCCCATGTCTCACCCTGCATTTGGTCGTGCTATCATAGCACCCATACCGAAGGAACTTACCTACCTCAAAGTGTCTTCATTCTATGATCAACAATATTCACTAGATACTCCTTTAAGGAAGCATCTACATCTAATTCAACCTCATTAGGATGGAATACATGTGTTGGGTATAGATAGTATTGGTGAAGCTGAGAAACATGAAATACATCATGAATTGACCAGCATCTATGAGGAAGTACCAAATGGTGATCCACTAGTCCGATCTGTTTCACAACCTCAAAGGGTCCAACAAACCTTGGTGATAGATTCACCTAATTTTTGAATACTTCTATTCCCCAAACTGGGTGATTCTCACAAGAAACCCCAATCTTCAACCATGAACTCAAGAGGCCACAATCATCTTTTGGCATACGATTATTGTATGGAATAAGTTATCATCATGAGCCTTCTGATCAGTTGGACTTATTCTGTAGTCTCCTGGTTAACATGTTCTCCAAGATTAGTGTTTTCCCCATCCTCTAGCCAACATAGAGGTGAGTAACAAGGTATAACATATAATTATTCATAGGGATCCATCTCGATGGTGTCTTAAAAACTATTTTTATAAGAGAAATTTATGGGGGGGAATGTGCTTCTCTAAGGAACCCTTAAAGTTAAGGACACATTCATGAAGCATGTCCTCAAGCACCTAAATAGTATTCTCTATCTATACATTGGTTTAGGGGTGATAGGATATGATCAGAAGCACCTGTCTACCCAAGGCCTTCTGTAACCCCTACTATAACTATGAAATAAAATGAGTGTCTGTATTAGAAATAATAAAACAAGGATATCCATGAAGATGTACAACATTCCTGATATATATCCTTCCTTTCTCCTCTATCTATAATATCTTTTTCATAGGTAATAAGTTTGAAACCTCCATCAAACGGTCAAGGACAACCCACACTGTATCGTTTCCATGAGGTGATCTAGGTACACCAGTCAAGAAATCCATTAAAAAATTATCCCATTTCCACTCAGGAATAAACAAAAGATAAAAAAAATCCTTATCGGTCACTAATGTTACTCCTTCACTAACTTATTGGTGGAACACTAAGTGATGAATCTAGAAATCTCACGTTTCATACCAGGCCACCATTATTAGAACTGTAGATCTCGATACATTTCAGTGACACTAGGGTGAACCGCCAATGATGAGGCCTGGAATTCCTACATTGTATCCTCTCTAATATCTACTGTTACCAATACACACCCATGGAACAATATGGTATCATCCCCATACATGGTCCAACCTAAAAATGTATCTTCATCCGAGACACTTTCCCTTAGGTCAAGGCCTTCAGGATCAGATAGTTATCTTATTCTCACCCGTTCTAGAAGATTAAAATTCATAGCTAATTCTAAGAGTATAGTATGACCTTGTTCCTCATAAACCTCAATGTTCATATCTTAGAATAATGCCATAAGATTCCATTTTCCACTGGATTCCTGAACTGCTTGTGTCTAAGTATTCTGGTCCAGAGTTTCAGCCACAGAATTTTCTTTACCAAGCATGTCAACATGTTAAAAATAAAATAAATGTAGGTACTAAACCCAACTACACTACTTGAGATTGATAAACCTCTGTTTAAAAAAATACTTGAGGATTTTTTTATCTTTAAATACCAAAAAATGATCTCCAAGTAGATAGTGCCTCTAACAGCATAAGTCAGGCACGATAGTAGTGAGCTCGAGGTCGTGTGTTGGGTAATTCCACTTGTGAGGCATCAACTGATTAGACCAGACACAATGACTCACTCATCCTACATCAAAATATCTCCAACCCCAATACCTAATGCTTCTATTATACTATGTATCTCCTTTCTGGATCTATAATAATTTGTATTGATGATGAATTCAGTATTCCCTTTAACTTTTGAAAGGTTTCTTTACAATCTTTTTACCATAATAATTTCACACCCTTATTTTTCAAGCCTGTAAGAGGCACTGTAAGGTGTGATAAATCATAGATAAAGTGTCTGTAATAACCAGAAATCCCCAAGAAAATATATATTTTAAAGAATATATTGGGATTATCCCAAGAAACTCTATCTCTCACTTTATCTAGGTCTACTGAAACTCCTAAATCCAAGATAATGTGACCTCACATTTAGAATTTGTCAATACAAAAGTGTAATTTACTAAGCTTAACAGAGAGCTAATGCTCTCTCATTGTATTTATCATGGTATCAAGATTGGTTTCATAGTCGTGTATGGATCATGAATACATCAATATATATTAAACAAATACTAGCACAAATGAATCTAGATATGGGTGTAAAAACTTATTCATAAGATCTATAAGGCCTGTAGGTGAATTCGTGAGTCCAAACATAATGGACAGGTTCTCATAAAGACCATACCTACTTATGAAAGTTTTGAAATGTATGTCTGAGGACCTAACATGCACCTGATGATATCCCAACCTCAAATCTATATTTTAAAATATTTGCACTCCTCATAGATGATCAAATGGGTCATCTATTCTAGAAATTGGATACTAATTTGTTATCGTAAGCTAATTCAAACGATGGTAATCCAAATAGAGCATGAGGGTACCATCCACATTCTTAGAAAAAAGGACCATTGAACCCTAATAAGAAGGGATAGTGTATAAATCCTTTATCCTTTAGAGCCTCCAACTACTTCTTGAGATCCATGAGCTCCGTAGGTACCATCCTAAAAGGAGGAATTCTCACTGGTGTTGCTCCCGCTACAATATCAATGGTTAACTCTACCTCTCGCACTAGAGGTAGTCCAGAGAAGTCATCAAGAAATATTCCCTGAAATTCCCCACTATAGGAGTAAGAATGGTGTGTGGTAACCTCTGATCATTCATAAAAGGAATGGTGATCTGGGTTGTAATAATTTCCAACCTCTAATGCTCAGGTCTTGATCGTATAGCTTGAACATCTCATTCTCCCTTATGTTTCACTATCAGTTGTTGGGGTCTCACAAGCATTAAGACTTCTTCTCATGAAGTTCACATCGGGTGATCTCAAATAAGGAAGGTTATAAGATCAATTCCACCAATAGGAGTTCTACATGTTTTATGTATCATTGGATATTCATATTCGCAATCATGTGTATTGGTCCTTAGACATTAGATTGTTATTAATGTGTATCATGAATCACAAAATTAGATTTATGGATGAAAATTACAATGAAATATACTAATGTTAAGGTAGCATATGTTCAGTGTTTCATAAGTTATATGGAACTAATTAAATATTAAAAAAGGATTTATCCATTTTATATTAATAGAAGAAGATATATCCTTCCCTTTAATTGAAATGGAAATATCTAACAAACTCCAAGTCCATGGTAGTTTATAGATGATCTTGTTTTGAAAAGTCAAAGAAATATAAATCAAAAATTTAGGGTGATAACGTGAGTATTCATCCCTATTGATGAAATAGAATTTGATAAAGGGATTATATTACACAATATCATTCTTAAGAAGGTTGTTTTAGTTTCTATATTAATTTTTTTCTCTGTGTATGTCTTGAAGGGTTGGTAAATTTTGGTCTTGAACTATAGGTGAGTTCCACCTATTTTCATTGAGAAATGGTCCTAGGGGGTCACACACTAAGTGTATCAAAAATATCATTAAATTCTATTGAATTTAAGTTTAATAATAAATTTATTCCTTGATTTCAAGGATATTATTTATTCAAGTAAAAGTGGATAGTATAAATTTTACCCCAAGATATTTGAATTTATAATATATGAGTTAAATTTTATGAGTTGTTTAATTATTCACAAGGTAATGAATATAATATTTATTTATTAAAAAATTTAGTAAATATAGTATAATAAATATTTTTTCAAGATATATTAATATAAAAAAATTATTCACAAGTTTAGTGAATATAATATTTATTTTATTTTATAAAACTAATATATTTTATTATTTAAGGTTAGATAAATTCTATGGGAGAATATGGGTTGAGTTTATGGATATAATGGAAATTTTATATTTTATTTAATATAATTTAGATAAATATTAATTTAATTATTTAGTAAATGATGTTATATTTAACACTTTTTATGGGATATAATATTATTATTATTATTATTATTATGTGAGGCATTACAAAGGTTAAATAAAAGGATTAGTTCCATTATGAAATTATCTTAGTATTAATCTTAGTATAAGGTCTAAAATATATCATTTTATCATCTATGATCTATTATACACAATGAGAAATTATCTATGATTCTCTCAAGACCTAGAGAGAATTTTCATTTCCTCCCACTCTCAAGAATTTAGAGAGAAAATAATAGAATATTGTTATGATGAATGATTAATGATGTGAATCACTTGATTCTACCACACTAGAACCATAAATATCAAGAACATCATTTAGATATTCATGGAGCCCTTGTATATATTTATAGAGGAATACTTTATTGGATTCTCTAATGTAACAATAATGTAACAAGAGTTGCAATAGATATTTTCTGAAGAATAATATTGTGGATAAGGTAATTCTAAATTTAAATTAATTATAAATTAAATTTTCATGATCCTATATATAGGATTTTGAAGTATATTCATCTAGTTATTTATATTTAACATTTTATTTTTGTGAAAAATAAAAATTAGAAACATTTCCAATGCTTTCATTACACCCCAAAACCTTTAATTTTTATAGGTTTAATACCAATGATTTATAAACAACAAGTATAGGTTGTACTGATGATTTTAAATCATTGGTATAACCTTATATACTAGTAGAGATATGATACTTTACCATCGAGTAATCATTACTCTGATATTTAGGAAAGTGTATCCATAGGGAAATCAGGGCTCAGACACAATTTTTCATGGAATTTTTTTTAAGACTAATCATATTTCCAAGTCCATTAGCATTCATGTGCATCTTAACATCTATAATCCATGATAATAATTATTTTCCAGGATGTTAAGAGACAAAAATTTAATCTTTGTAATTTTTTCAATAAAAAATATTAATATTATTAGGCCTAAGGTAATAAAAAAAATTCTTAAGGGCGTGGAAACATAGAGGGATGGAGTAAAAAAATGGTACATCCATCCTATCGCAACCTTAGGAGTCAATAACACTCCATTCCACTATGCTGAAAATCACATCATTTTCTAGGTAAATTATTCTTTAATTTTAGGGTTCATTCATTGTGGTTTGGACCCTAGAAAATGGTTCTTCTTTATTTTTTGGGTAGATCTTCCCCAAATTAAGTAGTCCATGTACAGACAAATTTAAGTCGTAAATTATGAATTTGTGGCGTAAATTGAAAATTTACACCGTAAATTACCCCTGGGTAGACCCTATAAGTTCCATTAGACCCAGTGAAATGGTAATTTATTCTGTAAATTCCCTTTTTACACCTTAAATACCTAAAGACCTATAAAAATGGGGAATTTCCTTTTCTTACCCTAGTTACTTTAACCTTCTTTTTTCTTCCTCCCTCATTTATTACACATAGTATCACCCTTATTAACTATCTCACCTATTCTACTCAATTTTTCATTGACATGGTTTCTCTATCTAACATATAATTCAAGCTTCATTAATCACATTAGATATCCAAGGGTTATTCTATGATTCCTCTGGATTTTTTTCTTCTTTAATATCACCATTTTTGATATTATATCTGTGTGAGCTAATATGCCCTATTTTCAGGAATTTTTCCTATTTCTTCAATTTCTCTCATTCTAACCCGAATTAAAGGTCAATATTGGATGAGTAGTCTTTTACCCCTCTTAGGTACGTGATCTATACCATTTACTTAAAATTTATGTGTTTATATGATTTCACTATTTTTCGGTACTCTATACCTTCCATATATTTCTCCTAAAATATTTAATATATTAAATTGATTACCCAAACCTTGAATTTAACATGATATGTGAACATGATAACTAGTTGGAAGTTGACAATCTTAACTCAAACCATCCCTTTAAGTTGGTTTGATTAAATTCCATGATGTATTATTTTTATTCCTTGTGACCAAAACACCACTAAGGTGTGTTTGTATTGACCTTGTCTAGAGGGAAGTTTTAAATTGACTTGATGAATTGAGATGTGACATGGAACCACCAATGGACCTGCCCATAGAGCACTTGATTACTTATAAATGAATTAAATAAAAGGTTAATGGTAATACCATGTCACTTAAACCTTGTTAAATGATATTGTGGAAAGTTAATAACATTTATCCCCCTTCTTATTAATCTTAGTCGTATGACTTAAATGATAGATTTAATTGATTAAATGACTTGGAAATAATTACATCATGATTACATTCTATAATGGACATGATGATCCTTATTACTTATCTGAAATTTATGGACATGACATTCCTCCTTGATTATATTGAATTTATGGACACCACAATCCTTGTTGATTGTTTTGAAATTATAGACATGATTTTACTTATTGTTTATTCAAAATTAGAAAACATGTTATTCCTTTTTGATACTTGGAATTTGTGGACATGAAATTTTGTATTGTTTACATACATTGAATTCATTATTATTTATGTAAAATTAATAGACATTACAATCCTTATTGTTTATTAAATAATAAATGTTCATTGACATTCCAGATTTTCCTAAAATAGGTAGTGTTGGATGGGTATCCCAAGGGGAACCTAATATGACATGAGAACTATTTATTTTGGTTGTTACTTTTTTATTATTACCTACAAACTACATAATTATATACTCACAGACTAGATCAGTTATATACATTATTGGTGGTGGACTACTGAGTTTTAATGACATCCTATTCAAGTCACTGATTAGTACCTAGGTAGACTTCATGGATTTAGGTGTGGACAAGGAGAAGAAGTCTACTATAGATGATTTAATTTCTATACCAAGATAGAGTATAGGACCAAAGGACCAAGCTAATGCTCCTAATTCTATTTGAGATAGATTGTATTATTTTATTTATTTTTATATACCATGTATTTTTATGTATGTTTCCATGTTACCTTTACTCCCATTCTATATAGAATCATGAAATCATCATTTTTTATATGACACTGCTTATGGATTTTTTCTATTTATTCTTCTGTGGATGTTTACTTCAGATGACATATGATTTTATATTGTTTCCATTTATATTTTTTTCACTGATTTATCTATTATTCTCTATTTTGATCCACTCTAATAAGATGATATAGTATCACCAATATACAATCATGGAACCTCGCTACGATTTGGTAGCCTCTGACATATGGAGAGGCACACTTGAGGCCATGTGGCCAACTAAGTTCGGTTACTTAAGAGTGAATCAGGTCCATATCATCAAAAATCGTTATTATAGTAATTTATTTTTATTATCTTACTATTTTGGGTTAGTAGATAGGATATTAAGAATGTTTCATAATTTGGTAATGGTTCTATGTTAGGGAGTAGCTAACGTACATACATAGAAAACCCATGTTTCTTGGGATGGGACTTTTTGATTTAGTTCTTTCCTATTATAGATGTACTGATTTCACTATTGAGTGATGTGCATTATTTGTGAAATTTATTATCATTATGTATTTTATTTTACCCTTGCTTTGGTATGGTAAGGATACATTTTTCATGCATTATTGTAGGCACCTGAGGATTGATATATTATGAATATTTCATGCCATGTTTATTTTATTGTGTTCATTTATTATATAATTTGGTATGTTCCTTGAGTGATATACCTATTATTTAACTAAAATTTTTGTAGTATGAGTGTGATAAATAATTTGTTAATTAAATTTTATACATCAACAAAAATTGTGTTTTCCCACATAGCTTGATGGTGTAAACTTAACTAAATAATTAGGGCCTATTTGATCCATGGACCATTGATTACATGGGATGAAATGTTAATTGATTATGATTAAATGGATGTCAATTGTAATTTATAAAGGTTGTACATCTATAAATTGGGAATGGATATCCATATAATGGAATCATTATACATGACTTGTTACAATATGAGACTGAATATAAAAGGCTGGTTATAGTTATATAAAATTTCAATTACCACTTATAAAGAATAGGTCTTTATAAATTGGTAATATCAAAGGATTATAAATAAACCATGATATATATATATATATATATATATATTTAATTATAATTCTTAAATGAAATGGTTATCGTTAAATATGGATGCCAATTGAAACTTAAAGGGATTTATCCTCTATAACATTCAATTGAAACTCCATATACAAGAACCTCTTCTATAAAATATGAGGCATTAACCCAAACATGGCCTTAGTAGTGGGTGTTGGGAGTGTCTCTTATGTTACTTCATAATATTTTAAGTTACCTAGAACTAGATTTAGGAGAAGGAATATGGATATTGAATTTGGTATAGGAATTCTTGTAGCAATCCTATTCTCTCATCTGATAACTCTTTTATTATTAAAACTCATTTTGAAGTGTTTTTTTGGAATTGTAGATATATTTCTCCATGATGTACTTGGGTTGAACATAAATAAGGTGGTGGTGAACATAATCCTATGGTGGTAGGACTTGAACCACTTGTAATTCCACCTATGGAACCTCCTATTATAATTGACTAGAGCTAGGCAGTATGAGGATAGTATTAGGTAGTCCATCTGTTCTCAGGTGAATGTTTTTCTTTGACTACCATATCTAGAATAGTGAACCAAGTGATAATATCTGAGTGTAAAATAAGGGAAGCTAAAGGTTTGGGGAATTATATTTTATTTTTGAGTTAGTTCATTAGTTCATCCAGTGGTATAAACTGTCGTTTTGAGTTTTCTCATGGGATAAGTTGTGGTTAGGTCACCTGCCCCGGTATCTAGGCGATTTGTCATCAGTTTGGAAAACAAGGACACACAGATCCCAAGTATAGAAAATACCTATTGGAGTGTCAATATTATGGCAGGATGGGTCATCTTTAGTGGTTTTTTAGGACCATTACTCATATAGTTAATGAAATGGGATCTGCACCACCTCTAGGTTCTGGATCGGGATCAGTAACACCATGTCAGGTAAGGATATGAAGTACTACTGATCATTCAGAATGAAGAGGCTAATGGGGTTGAGGAATCTAGAATTGTGATATGAAATTCTAGTAGGGTGGACCTACATAGAGTATTCAGTTTATGAATCATGCCTATGGATCAAACTAGATATATGTAGTACACCACACACCTGAGGTGCATAGTTCTTGTCCATCTATAGTTTGTGGTACAATTCTAGTATCCTTGACTTTAGTATCTCTTTTTTTATATAGATTATTTACATTTATTCATATCTATGGATATCATAGAAATTTTTAGACTTAAGATAGAATATTTTTTTGGAGTGATTACTCTTGATACTCCATTGGGAGTATAATTATAAATTATATGCCAATGTAGGAAGTACCCCTTGAGATTGACGACTATTGTTTCTTATGGAACCTTTTAATACATGAGATGATAGGGTTCAATATCATTCTCATCATAGACTGGATAGTTTCCTATTGATACTATGTTTATTTTTATCACTATAGAGTGGCATTTTCATCACCAGAGTATGATAGTTATATTCATAAAGGTGAGTGGGGTGTCCAAGAAAGTAAATATAGACCTGATCATTGTCGGATGGTTAGAGTGTCATCCCAGATTTATAGCCTTTTAAGTTATTAGAGATCATGTTCGAAAGAATTCACCCCTATATTGAACCATTTTAAGGACATATTCCTTGATTAATTTTATAGGTTACCTCATATGAGAGAGGTAGAGTTCATTATTGAGCTATTTCTAGGAGTGGAACCCATATCTATTCCTCCTTATATGATGTAACATACTAAGCTTAAGGATCTCAAAATATAGTTAAACTACATGTAATCCAAATATTTTATCTGACCTAATACCTTTATATGTTTTTCACCCAAGTTTTTCACCAATAAGGTAAATGGGACCCTCAAGATTTGAATAGATTATTGGAATTTGAACTAGCTTACTATTAAGAACTAGTATCAACTACCTTGAATAGACAATCTTTTTGACCAGTTATGAGGATATATAGTTTTCTCAAAGATTTATTTGTGATCATTCTATCATCAAGTAAGGTTTATACCCTCAGATAATCCATATAAAATATTACATAGTAGATATGGATTGTATGAGTATTTGGTAATGTTGTTTGGTCTCAAAAAGATACTACTAATCATTATGGACTTGATGAATTGGTTTTTCTACCCATACTTGATCTCAGTTTTTGTAATTTTCATGGATGATATCATAGTGTATTCTCAAACATGAAACTATCATTCTAAAAACCTTTGAAATGTATTGAATACACTAAGAGAGCATAGTTTATAGACCAATGTCACAAAATTACATTTTTTTTATTGATAAATTTCACTTTATATTTCACATTAAATCATAATTAGGGGTATCTATGGATCCAGAGAAAGTTATATTTGTAGTTTCTTGGGATCATCCCAAGAATTTCTTTGATATATGGGGTTTCTTGGGTCTAGCTGGATATTATAGGTGTTTAGTTCAGGATTCTTCATGCCTTAAAACACCTCTTAGAAACTTCACAAATAAGGGTGTTAAATATTAGGGTATAAATCTTTTGAAATTTAATTTCAAGAGTTAAAAGGAAGACTTACCTTATCACTAATCTTGATTCTACCTGAGCCTAGTAAATGTTATAAAGTATATTGTGATGCATCAGGAATCATTTTGGGAGTTGTTATATTGCAAGGGGGTAAATTTATGGTGTACGATTCTCAAAATTTTAAGCTTCATGATCATAATTACCTGACATATGATCTCAAGTAGTAGTTATCCATACCTTAAATTGCAAGAGATATTATTTTTTGGGACAATGATTTGTTGTATACAAGGATCAAAAAGTATAAAATATATCTTCATTAAACATGAATTGAATCATAGATAGTGAATATGGGTTTGATACCTTTTTTCCTTCAACCATGAGCTTTATTATGTTCCTAGGAAAGGCAATAAAGTTTCTGATTCTCTAACATGAAAGACTGAAACATAAATAGTTCAAGAATCCAGTAGAAAGTGGTGGTTGATGAATTTTTTTCTAAGATTCATCTAGAGGTTTGGAAGTGTCAAAGAAAACTTTTTCTTATATAAATATTAGTGACTTATTCACTTTTGGATCAAGAAAAGATGATACAAATCTCTGATCTCTGAGGGTTAGTCCACAAAGAAAGTATTTCTAGTGAGGACCCACCACCTAGTTGGGTCATTGATGAGGATGAGATCATGTGTATTCATAGACACATCTGGGTTCCTATAAACATGTGAGAGGATATAATATAGGAATATTTTTCCACCAAATAGGTTTTACATATTGGAATTGCTAATATGTACCATGAATTATGCTTCCTATATTGTTTTCTAGGGATAAAGAGATAAATAGAAAGTTTTATTACTAGGTTTTCCACATTTCAGTTGGTGAAGGTGGAACACCAATGACCTGAAGATATTTTGACACTATTACCCATTCCTAAGTGGAAATAGGATGATGCCACTATAGATATTGTGATGGGTTTACTAAAACTTCTTGGAGGTAGTGATCAAATATGGGATATCGTAGACAGGATAAAAAAATTTACCCACTTCTTTCCTATCAGTGATACCTTCTCAATGGTTGATCTAGGAAGACTATATGTTCATAAGGTTATATGCATTTATAGTGTTCTGTAGAGAATAATATTATAGAGGGATGATCATTTTACATCATGGTTTTGGATGGGGTTTAAGAAGGCTCTTGTTTCACAAGTGATCCTAATCATAGCATATCACCCACATAATGATGGTCATTCTAAGAATACTATTTAGGTGCTAGAGGATATGCTTTGAGCATAAATACTTGATGTTGGGGGTTCTTGGGAGAATCATCTACCACTTTCTAATTTATCTTATAATAATATATTTCAAGAGATTGTACATATAGTTCCATACAAGGCCATATACGGTAGGTCATTATGGTCACCTATGTGATTTTTAGAGGTAAGGGAGGTAGCACTATTGGGACCTCATATCATTCAGGATACATTGAAGTAGGTAAAATGTATCAGTATGTGTATGGATATAGATTAATTATGTAAGAAGTATTATTCTGATTGTCACCACTGACCTCTAGAGTTCAAGGTATGAAATTGTGTTTTCTTATGTGTTTCACCTAGATTGGGGAATCAACTGATTCATAGACAAGGTAAGGTGAAACCTAGATTTTTTAGGCCATTCGAGATCATGGAGAGAGTCAAGTCAGTAGCCCATTGGTTAGTTTTACCTCAAATGTTTTGGGACATGCATGATTTCATTCATGTTTCTCAACTTCCACATTATCATTCTGACTAATTTCACTCTTTAGTTCCTATAAATATTGAGTTGGATGTTTATTATTCTTTTTAGGAGTATACTATTCATATCATTGATCATAGTATGAAGGATCTATGTGTTAGTATAGATCCTATAGTACTTTTTATATGGTATCACGGTCACATGTAGGATGAAACTTGGGGGAGAGAGGCCAATATGTGTTCTCGATGGATGAAGTTATTCTCAAGTAATGTTCAACTTCCCTTGAAATGGAAACTCAAAAGACAATTTGTTTTAAGGGGAGAGGTTGTAATATTCCACCATTTTATAGGTATGTTCTTCTTAAATTTCATGTTTCTATCATTTTGGTTTGGACCTTGGAAAAAGTTTATTTTAGTATTTTTTGGGGTAGATCTACAGCAAATAAAGGAGTATATGTGCAGACAAATTTATGTCATAAATTATGAATTTACAGTGTATATTGTCAATTTATGCTATAAATTTTTCTTGGGAAGACCCTAAAAGTTCAATAAGACCCCGTGAAAGGAGAAATTACATGGAAAATCCCCTTTTAACACCATAAATATCTTGAGTCCTATAAAATATAGGAGAATTTACTTTTTACAGGGTTTATTTAACCTTAAATTTTCCCCCTCCTATTACATTTCTCCTGAACAGTATCCCTCTCATTAGAGAGATATCCTCTTCCACTCTCAAGCTAGGATTAGATCTAGTATCTATATATAATTTCTGATTCAATAATTTTTCATCATGTTGGAAATATAATAGTAACTCTATGGTTCATCTTCATTATTTTCTATGTTTCTCTGGCCATCTTTAGTGTTATATCTATGTGAGCTAATATGTCTGGTTTTCAAGGGGTTTTTCTATTTCTTCAATTTCTATAATTTTATCCTGAATTAAATGTTGATACCTGATAAAAATTATTCTAACCATATAAGGTGGATGATCTATACCTTTTCCCTAAAATTTAGGTGTTTATATGATGTCACCATTGTCTCGCATGTTGTACCTTCCATGCATTTCTCCTAAAATATGTAATATCTTAAATTGATCACTTGGACCTTGAATTTTACATGTTATGGGACCATGATAATTTTTTAGAGGTTGAAAACATCAACCCAAACCATACCTTTTGGTGGGTTTGATTAAATGAAGTAAAGACTTTTTTTTCTTCCTTGTGACCAGAACACTACTAAGCTGTGTTTGGCTTGACCATGGATAGAGAGGTGTTTTAAATTAACTTAATGAAATGAGATGTGATATGGACCTACCCATGTACCACATGATTACTTATAAATTAATTAAATAAAATATGAATGGTAGTACCATTTCACTTAAACCTTGTTAAATGATGTAGTGATGAGTAGGTCACACTTGGTCCCCTTCTTATTACTCTTAGTCATGTGACATAAATGATAGATTGAATTGATTAAATGACATGAATGTGATTGCATCATTCTTACCTTTAGTAATGGGAAAAAAATATCATTTATTACCTATAATTTATGAACATGATGTTTCTCCTTGATTGTATTAAATTTATGGATATGACATTCCTTGTTAATTATGTCAAATTTATGATCCTGATGTTTCTTATTGTTTATTCCAAATTAAAAAACATGACATTCCTTATTGTTACTTAGAATTTGTGGAAATGAAATTCCTTATTGTATATGGACATGACATTCCTGATTGTTTATATAGAATTAATGGACATTATGATTATTATTGTTTGTTAAATAATAAATGTTTAGACATTTTAGATTCATCCAAAGAAGGTAGCATCGAATGGGTATCCCATGGGGAACCCAAGATGACATGGGAATCATTTATTTTTGTTAATGCATTTTTATTATTACCCACACACTAATTCATTATATAATCATGGACTAGATCAGTTATAGACATTATTGGTAGTATCCTACTAAGTTTTAATCACACCTTATTCGAGACACTAATTGGTATCCTTGAAAACTTAGTGGATGAAGGTGTGGGAAAGGGTAAGTAGACTACTATGGATTCTTGAATTTCTATACTAGGATGGAGTATGGGAGTAGATGACCAAGTTCATTCTCATATTTTTATTTGTGATTTATTTTTTTCTTATATTCATTTTTATATATCATTTAATATTTATGTAAGTTTTCATGTTCATTTTAATCCCATTCTATATAGCATCATGACATTATGATTTTTCATATGACACTGATTATAGATTTTAGCTATTTATTCTTATCTAGATGTTTACTTCTGCTACAATATGATTTTTTAATGTTTCCATTTATATTTCTTCCACTGATTTATCTATTATTCACCACTATTCTTTACTCTAATAAGATGTTATAGTCTCCCCATTTTACTATCATGGACCCTCTATGCTAGTTGGAAGCCTCCTTCATACGAAGAGATATGCATGAGTCTATGTGTCTAATCATGTTTGGTTAATAATGAGTGTGGGATGTAACATGTTCCATCTCTACTATATCTATTTTACATAACCTAAAAATGAAGTCAAATTCTGCTCTCACTAACATCACCTCCATGTTGCATTGTCTCCCCCATATATCCATCTCTAGAAATAATTATATGCCTCTCACTCCATCAGCAATATTGTCTCCCCACCGTGTATCACCCTATCCCTTCAAAGCCCATAATCCTATCTTTATAAAAAGGTAAGAAATGATTCATATAATGTTTTATTATCATTACTCATCCATATTTTATTATTCTTTATTTGTTTCCATACCCTTTAATAATTGAAAATTCAATTATTGGTTTCCTTGAAACTTTCATTATACAGATTTCTGATTGTTTATTTAATTTAAAAAAAATCAAATTTTTATATCTTTTTTCTTGAGATACTATAGTTTTTTATTAAAACATTATATTTTTTGTATCACAGAGTTAGAGGGTGTGATATAATTATTATAATGCATGGTGATTGTCAGTAGTTTTTTAAATCATTCTCATTTATTTGGAATCCAATTTTTCCTTTAGATTTAAAGTTTAATTTAAGATTCTAACTAAATTATATCTTTTTATGGAATTAAGAGTGAAGTAGGTGTGATTTATTCTTTATGAATATCTTATTTCTATTCCAATTATGAAGTTATTAATCATTGACTACTGAATCTAATTTGATGAAAAAATATTGGTGTAAAATGAAAATGAAATGGAATGAAAAAATAGATAAATAGTAAAAATAATAAGAGATATAAAAAAATTATTATTAAATTACAAAATGGATATATTCATAAACTATATGTAAATATTATCAATGGATTAAATTAATTTTTATTTTAAATTATTGATCCATATATTATAAATATTGATATGAGATAGTATAAGAGATTAATAGTGATGTGAATTATTACTTATGAAAATTGAATCAAATAAATTCAAAAAAAATATGTGAAAAAATCATATTTATTTACTAAAAACTATTAATTTATAAATAAAATTTGAATACCTCTAAAAATAGTAAAATTTTGGTATTAATATCATCCCAGGTTCACCTCTAAACCTTACATTCTAGTTGGTAATCAGATGGATTTTATATATGTTAGCATCATCTTGATAATTAAAATAATGGTTAATGATAAAATTATATGATGGTAAAAAAATAAACAAAGGTGGGAATTAAATTCCTTTCCTACTAAATTCAATAAAAAATCATTCTCTACTAGACCTGAGGGTGATATTCGTGTGATAAACTTCCCTTATCTTGGAAAACTAGAAATTGGGACTCCCCTCATATTTTTTCTAAAAAATATTTTCTGGTGCCATTAATAATGGATTCAAAAGCTGAAGGTGGGTTTTTTTTACCTATTTTTAGTTTTTAAAACTTTTATTATGTTGTTTATAGATTTAATTAATTAATTATATATTATTGAAAATTTTCGTTGGACGTTTTCAATTATGGGTTCCTTTCTAATTTATTTTCTACTATTAATGTAATTGGTATTTTTATAGTGAATAATTATATTGCAGGTTATAGTGAAAATTTATATTGTAATATATCGATGGGAATGTTTAATGAATGTTTCTAATGGTAATTTACATTGAACATTTTTTGGAACTTTTTAGTGCATATTTCCAATGGAAATTTTTTAGTGTAGTGTAATTTTTATAAGAATATTTTCAATGTAAATTTATAATATAGTTTAATAGTAGAAGTTTCAATTTCTTATTACAAGTAAAAAAAATTATTAGTCATAATATACTAAAAGAAATAAGAGGGGGTGAATTGTGTCATTTTAAAAATAATATAATAAATTAAAAAATTTCCCCCTTCTGATTATGAAGGTAATGTTGTTCCTTTTTCTTAAAATAGATTATGTAGTGGAAAATAATGAAGAACATAACACATAAAATTTTTATAGTGGTTTGAGGTATAAAGATCATTTATTCCACTCCACCAACACTCTCTTCATGATCTTGGTGATTTTCACTAAAAAGGATCTTTTTTAAAGACCTCTACAACTGAGTGCAGGCAGTTGATACCTTAAAAAAATAATAACTTTTATAGGGAACCTTGATATTTATAGATTAGTAGGAGAAGATGACCCTCTGATTGAAAAATGTAGGATTTGTATTTTTGAAACAATTTTGAAACATAGTTGCAGTAGGAACTGGTATATGATAAGATCTTCAGAGGAAAAATATAAATAATCTTAAAAGCGCAAGCCTTTTGAAAAATATGTAATCTTATTATTGGGAATATATTCTAAAAAACACTAAAATAGTAATGAAAACTTTGTAGTAGTAGAGGAAAAATAATTTAGTAGAATATAAACATGTATGTCTCTAAAGAGTAGTTCTGGAAAAGAACTTCAATGAACTACAACAAAATATTAACATAAATATAACAGCAGCAGCATGGAAAAGAAATAGAAATAGGTAAAAACATGTATGTATCAAAAGTGTTGTTATTCATAGAACTAGAGACATTTTTATCTTTTATAAGATTTGAAACATGGTATTTAATAATAATATCAATATTTATTTTGGCCAAATAGATCCAAAAATGAATAATTTTGATATTTAAAACATTCAGTGCATTTGAAATTTGAATTAAAAAAAACAAATAAAAATTGTAACTTCCCTTAGAAATAGGAATGATTTAATACATAGATAAATAGTCTTTTAATTGGTTTTAATTAGATTTAAAATTAATATTTAATCTAGAAAAAATGGTTGCAGAAATATTATAAAAAATACCAAAATTTATATCTCACAGATGAATAATTCAAATGTTGGTTTTCACTGCGTACGGTATAAAACATGTAGATGAATATAAACATAGGGTTGATAAACCAAATGTTAATCATGGAAACATTATGTTGCTTCCAAATGTTGGGTTAATAAACTAAAGTTTAATTAAGAAACGTTGGGTTGATAAATGAAACATTAATCATGAAAATGTTGGGTTATTTACAAATGTTGGGTTCCAAAACATAATGTTTAGTCCAAGAATAAGGTTCACAAAAGTAGAATTTCATCCAAAATTTGGGTTCCTAAACCAAACATTCATCAAACATCAGGATGTGAATAGTGATTTTAAACTCCACTAAAATATCCAAAATATTGTAGATCAACAATTCAGTCATATTAAAAATAAATTAATATAAAACTGAAATTCACTTAAAGAAACTTTATTAGTAACACAAATCTAGGTGTTTGTGAGCATAAAAATCAATGATAAATTAATAAAATCATTGGATCAATACATACCCAACAATCTCATCCTTTTTTTATGATCACAAAACCCATAAAATTATTCATATAAATATAAACACAAAAATATTGGATTTAATGATTAAAGAAATAAACAAAGATTTAATATTAAGGATTTGAAAAATATTGAGTTTCCCAAAACATCTCTTTTATCCATATTTTTTCCTCAAGGAATAAAACAAATATTATTTGTTTAAGAATTTATAAATATTGTGTTTGTCAAGATTTATCTTTTATTCATATTTTTTATAGAAAGGATTAAATAATTTTAAATAAATTATAATATATAATCATTTTTAAAATAGTATATAATAGAATAACATATATATAGAAATTTTATGTTAATCCAAATATATACAACTTTTTATGATATCAAAAAGAAAGTGTAAAAATGGAATAGAACATAGTTAATGTTGTAAAAAGTATTATTGAATTTTATGTTAAGCCAAAGATAAATACTTTCTGAAAAATGAATAGGCTTATACATGAAATAATAGTCAACTAGAAAGAAAAAAATGTTAATAAATAGATAACAAAAATTCAATAAAATACTATATTTTTATTAATCATTTTTTATTACAAAGATTTTTTTCTTAGAAAATATGAGTAGGCTAAGGGGTAGGATTGGAAGTAGGGTTAGGATTTACCTCATTTGAAGAAGATTATGAGATGAGGGAATAAAATATAGTTTGATAAATTACCATAATTTCTTCCATCAGCATCTCAAAATACTGATTCATTGGCCCTATACAATCATTCATCAAATATTTGGATTCTTATATTAGATTCAAAACATTAACCAAGTTTACTTTCATGAAATCATGAATATAATCAGAAAAATGAACATATATATGCATCATATCTCCTGGTATGTTGAAAATATTCTTAATACCATGTTTTTCAGAAGTTAACCTTACTACAAGCTCGTTATTATTTTTCATTAGAGTGTGAAATGGAATGACATCACACTATAACCTCTAAATATTTTCACTTATGATATAAAATATAGATAAAATATATTAAAATATCTTTATCAAATCTAGAGATGTTTTTTGGATAGAAGTAGAATCCCTCCCTTAGAATGTACTATCTCTTATAGATTCAAAATGAATTCCCAAAAACTTCTTCAAATCATCAAAATTAAACTTTCAAACTAATTCAGATCTTATATGTCCAACCTGATTATCTATCTCTATTTTAAAAGCATCAAAATATCTTTTTGATATTGAGTTTTCTTTAACACTTTACATATTATCCTAAAGTGATTCTAACTCTATTTTTAAAACAGTTAGACTCCTAAAACTCTAAAATGATTTTCTAGAATTTTTCATCTCTCCTTGTAATTGACCATTAAATTCACTCATCAGATTTAATTTAGAAATAATATACTCAAGATAAGTATAAAAATAATTATAAGATTCTTATTATGGTCTTCTTGAAGTTTCACCTTCCTTAACAAACTGAAGGGACTGTAAATCTATTATTTTACCAGATAGAGATGAAAAATATCAAAGGACAATAGTATTCTCACCAGTCTCACTAATAGTTGTTTCTAAAGACTCCTCAATAATAGAAATTTTTTGATCTCTAATCATCTATGTTTATTCATCAAAAGGGGTGTTCACTTTCTCATCATCTTGAGATTCCTTATTTACATACTCCTCTTCATGAGCCACAAACTCATTGACATGAGCTACCTACACATTTATAGGATCCTCCTACTCATTTACAAGATCCACCTTCCCATCTATAAATTTATCTATTCTTTATATTGAAACTTAAATACCTCTTTATTCCATTATTTCTTGAACAACAGCATAAAATTATTTATCTCAGATATTTATTTAAAAACAAGTTGTTCTAATTCTCCAACTTCATCAGTTCTAACTTGAACCATGGGCACTTCTCTTCATCACGATCTTAGAATAAGACCTACACCAATTTTCTCACCAGAGGGTTATTCAAAAGATCATGGTATTTAAGGATATCTATCTATAGTTTCATGGATACTCATATCTACACCTAATTTTCTTCTTATAGTAACAATAATGTTGATTGGAAAAACTTGTGGACCTCCAGCTACCTTTAATTTTCCTTCTACACTAGATTCTCCAATATCTTTAACACAAAACATTACTAAACAATTATATTTCTGGCTTATATACTCCCCGTGAGCATGAGAACTGGATTCCCCCTCATTTTCAATCCCCATGTTAATTTTTTTCCCTTTGATGTGCTCTAAAAAATCCAAGATTCATTATAATTATAGTAGATAAAATGTAAATATGGTGAGATCTAATATGATTTTAGATGTCACCAATCATAAATTTTATGAAAAAATAGATAAAAAAACTTCCATATGGATAGAATAATTCCCCAGTATACCTCTAATAGAAATGATGCATATATATTATCATATATATACATAATTTTATCTTGGTTTTGATTATAATTAATATATATATATTGGAAAATAATTTTCAATGGATCAGCAATCCTTGGAACCTCTAAATTCTAAATAAAATTGTCCAGCACCTTCTGGTCAGCCTCAAGATCCTTCACTAGTATCTTCATAACTTGTGAAGGTCTAAACAGGAAGACCATTATACCTTCAAATTTATGAACTTTATTTCATACTGATATTAAACTAATTTTATATATCATTTCATAAGAACAATGAAAATTCTAAGCAATTTATTTTATAGAAATTGAAAATTCCTTATCGTTTACCTTTAATGGAACACCAACTTCAACATCACCAAAAATGAAATAGGAATCCTCAAAAAATTACATTACTTCATTCTAAAAAATGTATTCAGTATTTACCCCATATAAAATTAATTATATACCTTGAAAACATAAATATATTTATAGTAGAATATTTTTCTAGAAGATCCATTCAAATTCAGCAATTCTTCATTGAAAAACATTTCTTTCTAAATTTTATGTCCTCTAACACTTTCATCTATTTAGTCTAGATATATTATTTCTCTTATTCTTCACTATTTTAGAGGTTCAGAAGGTTTGAGGTATAAATATTAGGGTTTGAAAAGATTTTGAGATCTCTGGAGGATGAAAGGGTGCGTGATTGAAGGTGGGAGAGAGAGTGATTATCTCTGATGGTTTTTAAGTGACATTTTAGTTTCTTAAAGAAAAAATAGTGTAATCATTTGGGATTTTTAAAAATTAAAAAGACCATTTTGAGAGAAAAAAATTACACAAATAATATTTTAAATCTTAAAATGGATAATCAAGAAGAATAAATTTAAAAGGAAACAAAATAAAAATAATTATCCATGAGGGATTAAAATTAAATCTCAGAATAATTATGAAAAATAATATTTTTTCATAAAATTAAATAAACCCAAATCCCCCTAAATAAAACCAAATCTGGAATGTGTAAGTGGTTTAGTGAAAATATCTTCAAGTTTATATTGAGTATTGAAAAATTCCATAGATATATCCCTTTTTAGACATGATCTCTCATAAAATTATGCCTTATATTAACATTCTTAGTCCTACAGTGACTCAAAGTATTTTTTTAAAAGTTTAATAGTGCTAGTATTATCACAAAAAATAATAATATGATTAAAAATTAATCCAATGTTTAAAATAGAATGTTTTATCCATAACACTTGTGCACAAAAAATACTAGTAGTTATATACTCCACCTCATATTTTGATAATGCAACTGAATGTTTCTTTTTACTAGACCATGAAACTGGGGATTTTATTAAAATGTGATAAGTTCTTGAGGTGATTTTTATATCTAATCTACACCCTATTAAATCAATATATGAATATGAAATTAAATTAAAAATAGATATTTTAGATAAATTAAAGATAAAAAAATAGTTCTTTTTAAATATCTAAAAAAAATTATAGCAGTAAGATGGTATTATTTAGAATTTAATTGAAATTTTTCACAAAGACAAATAGAAAACATAATATCTGGTCAACTAGAAGTAAGGTATAGCAGACTACCAATCATATCTTGATATAACTTTTTTTTCAAGTAGTTTTTCAACTTAATCTAAATCAAGCTTTATATAGTACACATAGGAGTTGAAAAATTCTTACTATTTTCAAGACAAAATTTTTTTAATAAATTAAGAATATGTTTACTTTGATTTAGAATATTTCCAAAATATTTTTGATAAATTTGAAAACCAAGAAAGAAATTCAATTCTCCCACCATACCCATTTCAAATTCTTTTTCTATGATTTGATAATTTATTACAAATATTTTCATTAGTTATACAAAAATCACATCATCTACATAGATTTTTACTAATAAAATATCAGAAAAATAAGCCTTCTTAAAATAATAATATTTTCCAACCTAACTGAAAACCCATTTTTTAGAAGAAAATAAATTAATCATTCAAACCAATCCCATGTCCTTATTAAATCTATATAGATATTTAGTAAGTTTAAAAACAAAATTTGTTAGATTAGGGTTTTCAAAACTTGAAGGTTGTTCAACATAGAATTACTCAATTAAATAACCATTTAAAAATATATATTTTACATCTATATGATATAATTTAATTTTTTTTATGTGATGCATAATCTAATAGTATTCCAAATTCTTCTATCCTAGAAACTAGGGAATAGTTTTCTTATAATCGATTCCATCCTCCTATGTGTATCCTTTATCAACTATCCTAGATTTATGAATAGTAATTATACCTCAGTAATATTTCTTATTTTTAAAGACTCATTCAGTTCCTATCACTGGATAGTTTGAGGGTTTGTCAACTAATTCCCAAACATCATTTCTTTTGAACTATTTTAGTTCTTCCTTCATGGATATTATCCAACTCTTATCTTCTAAGGTTTTTTCTATGTTATTAGGTTCTAACTAAGATAATAATATAGGGAATTAATATTTTTCCTAAATTTCTTATAGTATTAACTCCTTTATCTAGTTATCCTATAGTAATCTATAAAGGGTGATCTATTAAGGTTCAAAGCTATCTAGGAAACACACTTTCTGGTTTACCTAGTTTAGGTTCTTAGAAATGGTATTGTTTCTCTTTATATTATAAATTACTTTTGAATAAATATTTAGAATAGTCAAGTATCAAGTTATTTATAGAATTAGTAACTTCATATGTTTGACTTTTATTTTCATCAAAAGGATAACTTTAATCAAAATTCACATCAACAGATTCTTCAATTATCCTTGACTTTTATTATACACTCTAAAATCTTTATAATTAGTAAAATATCCTAGAAATAATCCTCCATCATCCTTTGAATCAAATTTACAATGTTTTTCTTTATTATTAAATATTTACACATTGTATTCAAAAAAATAAAGTTTCTAACTTTATGTTTTCTGTTATTCCATAAATCATAGGGGTTTTTTAAGAAAGGGCCTTATTATATCATTATTCACGATATAGTAAGATTTATTGATAACTTCTTTCAAAAATTGGGTTGAAAGACTATATCCATTTATCATAGTTATTTTAATTTATTGAATATTTCTATTTCTTCTTTCTATAATTCCATTTTATTGAGGTGTTATTAGAGTAGAGAAATTATGTTCATTACCCATATTTGAGAAAAAAAATTCATAATTATGAAACTCACTTCCATTATCACTTCTTAATGAAACTATTTTAAATTATTTTTCATTTTTAATAATTTTAAAAAAACTAAAAAAATTAGAAAATTGTTCACTTTTAAATTTTAATAAATAAACTCAGGTAAATATAGAAAAATCATCAACAAAAACAAAAACATAGGATCTGTCAACCAAGATTTCTAATATTGAGGGTACAAAAAAATCTATGTAGATAAGTTCTTAAGGTTAATATATAGTAACCTTGTTAATATATTTAAAATATAACTTATATAGTTTTCCGATTTTTCATATATCACATTATTTATTCTCATAAAACTTAAGACTGGACAAATCATAAATTGAATGTTTCTTAGAAAAATTAGATAGATAAAATATATTATAGTTTCCAAGTCTCATATTCCAAATCTAGGATTATTTTATTTTAGTATTTAAACAATTCACTTTCTATTCACATAAAAAAACTAAGGCCCAAATTAGAAACATTTTTAATTATAGGTGCTCTAAATTTAAGCAATTTATATTTAAAAATTGAAGAAGAATTATTAGAAGAATAAACTTAAAAACCATCATCAAATAGTTGAGAAATAATTATCATATTTTGATTCAACCCTTTAACCTAGAGAACAATATTGATCAATATTGTTTTTATATTTCTAACTAATATAATTCCAATGATCTTTCCGTTAGTATAATCTCCAAAGGTGACTAAGCCTCCAATAACTTTTGATAGTGTATGTAATTTTGAAAATTATCTAATCATATTCCTTGAGAATACACTATCCATATGCCATATTAAACTTCTTTCCCTATTTATTTTTACCTACAAAAATATAAAACAAAATCTTTTTTTGGTACCCAAATTCTCTTGGGTCCAATGGTGTTATTAAGTAAAGATATGGGAAACCATATCTATTTATTTTCTTTAGAAATTCCATAATTGACTTTATATATAATACCAAAAAATATGAAATTTTTGTACAATACTAGTTTTTGGATACCTTAGACAATAATTATTATCATAATTACCATTAATTACAAAATAAAATCAAGTAATATTAAACATGTTATTATTCCTTGAACTAGGCATAAAATAGTTTTTATATAACTTTGTATTTTCATCATTGTTTCCAATACTATATTTTTATTTTCTCCTAAAATTATTAATAAGAATATTATTTCTATATTATTATACCTTATTTAATATACTTATATCACTCTTAAAGTATTCTACTTCATTCTACAACACTTTAATTCTAGTTTTGTGCACAATGCAGATTGAAGCAGATTTTTTTAAAAAAATAATTCCAAGTGATGTTTTAATAGGGAATATTTTTTACTTAAAACAAATTATAAATATTATTTAAATATTTATACTTTTTTACTAGGGATTCAAATTTACTCTCAAACATAGATCAGGATGGAGCTAAATTTTCATTTGAGAAAATTTCATAAGTAGAAGAGGAAGAATAATAGGACTGTACCACTTCTTCCTTGGCATTAAAGCACATGTTTTATTTTAGATTTGAGGTGTCCTTCTCCAAGTCAGGACTTGAAGATATGTTTTAGTCCTCAAAAATACTCCACATTTCCTTCATAAATTTATTTCCTTTGCGTTCATAGTCATCTTTATTTTAGTAATTATTTCATTTTTTTCATTTTTTTTCTCTTATTTTATCTTTGGGAAATCAGGTTTGATGTGCCCCATGTGTTTTCATTCATAACACCTAAATTCTTTTAGACCATGATCATTATTATTTAAATCATTGAAATTCTTTTTGAAGAATTTATTCTTCTTATTGATCTAACTTAATCTTTTGGATATATGGGACTTTTTCATTCTAGATTATGAACAATATAAGTTATTTAATGATACAACATCCTCCTTATATTTATTTTTATTTCCTAGTGAGGTAACTTTGAGAGTAGTATTTTCCCTTCTTATCATTCTAAGTTCTTTATCTTAAACTTGAATTTCATCTTCATGCATCATTAAATTGAAACTTAATTCATTCATTGAAATATTTTTTATAAAATTGGATTGTCTGATTGAAATAAAAATTTCATTCCATTTATAGGTTAAAACTATAAAAACATTTAATTCTTGATCTAGCTCCAAAATTTGGGTTCTTAAGGTAACAATACAATTTACTATTTCAATCAATATCTCATTACTTAGAGTAATACTTTATCCATCATACATCCTGAAAGTATTGAATTTTAATTTGGTAGTGTTATATCTCAACTATCTAATATTTTCAATTCCTTCATAGGAAATTGTTATTATCTACCACATTTCATAAGCAGTTTCACATTATGATACATGATTTAATTCATCAAGACCAAGTCCATATATAATTTCATTCATGGATTTTGAATTAACATCATACTCATCTTCTTTATCATTACCCCACTTTTTTTTCTTTAAGGATTTCATAATGTTTAACAATTATCATATAAAAATTAAAATAAATATTCTTTCAATATATGATCATTATTTATTTCCAGAAAACAAAATTTTCTCCATTAAAATATAGTGCTATGATAATTTTCATGTCTTATTGGAGTCCATTCATAGAAATATTTTCTTTAAATATAAATTTATCTCAAATTTAATAGATCCTAACTAAATTATTTAAAAAAACACTCATATGATACTAATTGATGGTCAAAATTACTCTAATATGTAATAGGGGTGAATCGTAGCCTTTTAAAAATACTTTGATTAATTAAAAAAAAATTCATTTATGATTATGAAGGTAATATTGTACCTTTTTCTTAAAATAGTTTATGAAGTGGAAAATAAAAAATAATATAACACAAATAAATTATAGTGGTTTAGAGTACAAAGATCCCCTAGTATACTCCACTAATACTCTCTCTATTATCTTAGTGATTTTCACTAGACGTGTCCTTTTTTAGAGACCTTTATAACTAAGTTCAGGTATTTGACACCTTATAACAATTTTAGATTATTTTATAGGTAACCTTGATATCCATAGATTATAATGACAATATGACACCCTAGATGAAAAGAATATGATGTTGATTGTTGAAACTGCTTCATCACATATTTTTAGTAAAAAATGATAGATTATGAGATCTTTAGAGGAAAAAAGTAAATAATATTTAAAACATAGTCTTTTTGAATAATATTTTATCTTGTTGTTTAGAATATATTTTGAAACACATCATAGAAGAAGAAAAAATTGTATCAGTAGTTGGGTGAAAACTTCATCAGATGATAAACATGTGTCTAGAAAGAGTTGTCCTAGAAGAGAACTTTAAATAACTACAATAATATATTAATAGAGATAGAGAATCAGAAACATCAATATTAAAAAAATAGATCAAATCATGTGTTCCTACAAAGTGTATCTCTTTGGAGAACTAGATTCATTGTTATATTTCAAAATATTTGAATCATGGTATTTAAAAAGAAGCTTAATCTTTCTTTTGGTAAAATATATCTGTAAAATACACTTTATAAATCATGATATTTAAAACATTTGGTTTATTTTAAATTTCAATTTAAATTCTTGCTGAAAATCATCAATTTCATATAAATATCCTTTTAATCAATCTTTAATCATCTTTTAAAGTTATAATTACTCTAAAAAAATGATTACAGAAATCTCAAAAAAATCCTAAAATTTAAATATCAAAGACGACTCAGTCTAACATTGGGTTGCACTATATGTGGTATAAAAAATGTGGTTTAATATAAATGTTTAATTTATAAACCAAATTTTAATCATGAAAATTTTGGGTTGATTCCATTGGGTTGATAAACCATATATTAATTATGAAAATGTTGGGTTGATTACAAACATTTTTTTGATAAACAAAACATTAATCATGAAAATGTTGGGTTTGTTACAAATGTTGGGTTCCCAAAACTAATGTTTAGTCCAAACATATTATTCCAAAATGTGAAATTTATTTATATAATTAGGGTTTCTGAACCTAATGTTTATGAAACTTTGGGTTGTGAACAACGATTCCAAACTCCACTAAAATATCCATAATATTTTAGAAAGAAACACTTCATTCATATTAAAAATAAAGTAATATAAAGTTGAAATTTACTTAAATAAATTTTATTAGTGAAACAAATTTTTACATTTTTAATAGTAAAAATAAATGATAGATTAATGAAATTTTTTTATAAAAACATGCCCAACAACTTCTAGTGCAAGATACCAATGGTAATTTTCAATATAAGTTTCCATTGGTAATTTACATCAGATGTTTCTTGTGGAAAATTATAGTTAATGTTTCTGGTGGAAATATTCAATATAATAGATGTTTTCCTTTAAATATTTCATTGGATATTTCCAATTCTATTTACCAATGGAAATTTTCACTGTCGTTTACCGATACAAGTTTCTAGAGCGAGGTACCAATGATAAATTTTAATGAAAGTTTTCAGTGGTAATTTACATCATACATTTCTAATAGAAATTTAAAGTGAATTTTTTATTTTGAATGTATAGGGTGGTGTAAGTTCACTCAAAATAAATTAGTGGAAAACTATAATGTTTTTTACCAGTGTAAATTTCCATTAAAAGATATTGTATGTTTTCAGTGTAACTTTACACTTCATATTTACAGTGGGAATATTTAGTGGAATGGAAATTTCCTAGAAAATTTTCAATGGGAATTTCTAATTATGTTTAAGAGTGGAAATTTATGGTGCAATATACCAGTGAAAATTTTCAATTATTTCTTTTAGTGGTAATTTACATCATAAATTTCTGATAAAACTTTTCACTATATGTTTCCTATTAGAATTTTCAATATAGTAGAATTTTTCCTAGAAAATTTTTAGTGGAAATTTTTAATGGTTTTTAATAGTATAAATTTAATTTTAAATTTACCAATGTAAATTTATAGTGTAATATACCAATGATAATTTTCAATTAAATTTTCAAGTTGTAATTTATATCAAACATTTTCAAATGAAATTTGTAGTTTTTATTTCCAATGATAATGTTTAGTGTGTTAAGATTTTTCATAGAAGATTTTTAATAAAATCTTATAATATTTTTTACCAATGGAAATTTTTAGTTCATGATATCATATGTTTCTAGTAGAACATTGTACTACATATTTCGAGTAGAGATTTTAAGTACAGTGGAAGTTTCCTTGAAATTTTTTATTAGAAATTTTTAATTACATTTTAGAGTAGAAATTTATAGTGTAATATACTGGTGGTAATTTTTTATTCCAGTTTCCAATGGTAAATTACATTTTATATTTTCGGTGTAACTTTATACTAGATATTTCTAGTGGGAATTTTTAGTGTTGTAGATTTTTTTATAAAAAAACCAATGGAAATTTCCAAATTATTTTACAAGTATAAATATTTATTTTTATTTACTAGTAAAAATTTCTAGTGTAAGATACCAATGGGAATTTTCAATGAAATGGAAGTTTACTAGGAAAATTTTTATTGGAAATTTCCAATATTTTTTACCAGTGGAAATTTCTAGTGAAAGATACTAAAAATTTCTAGTATAACTTTTCATTACTTGTTTCTTTTGGAAATTTTTAGGGTAGTGGAAGTTTCTAGAAAAATTCTCAATTTAAATTTCCAATGTTGTTTAAGAGTGGATATTTTTATTGAAATATATTTATGGTAATTTTCATTTCAAGTTTCCAGTGGAAATTTACATCATATGATTCTAGTGTAACTTTTCACTACATGTTTCCATTAGTAATTTTTAGTGTAGTGGATGTTTTTCTGAAAAATATTCGGTGGAAATTTCCAATTCCATTTACCAATAGATATTTCCTATTCAAGATGTTGTAAATTTCTCATATAATATTTCACTACATACTTCTAGTATAAATTCTTAGTGTAGTTTAATTTTTACAGTAAAATTTTTAGTGGACATTTTTATTGTTGTTACCAATTTAAATTTTCATTGTCATACACCAATGGTAATTTAAAATGAAATAAAATAGTCTCAAGAAATTTGTCTTTATATTTTTTGATAGTAATTATATATGGGAGAGTGGATGGGATTGAGCTATATAATAATGGACTATAGAACTCAGAACACATAAATTTAGTGTATTTAAATACTGTAAGGTATTTAATTAATTGTATCATGAGGGAGCATGATATTGATTAAATATAAAAAAATCAAATTCTAATGATAAAATGTTTTTTGACAAAGATAATATTCTATATTCACATGAAAATTGAGGTGACCCAAGAATAAAATACATAAATATTACATCATTTTAGGTTAATATTTAATACATCACATAATAATACATACGACATAACCATAAACTTTTAGTGTATTTAGAGACTAGATACAAAATCAACATATTTCAAGAAATATCTTCAATATCTTCCAAAATTTCATTCTCACATAGAAACCTTCTTATACATTCCCTAATTAAAATCTTTCATCATGACCTTGGTAAATAGGAACATAAGAAATGGTGAGATTAGATTCTTAGTAAGGGTAGATATTGGAGATATCAATCTATGATCATAATTGAGCATAATAAAATCATAATGGTATGATAACATGATCATAACTTAATAAATTCATGCCCAATTAGTCAAATATCATTAATCACGAATCATGGAATAGATATTTTTAATAAAAAAAATACATAAGTCATAAGAGTTTTTAATAATAAATAATCAATAATGGTCCATGAGAACATATCATAAGAATAATACATAAGTTTTTAGCATAAAAAATCATAAAAATCATTTCTTTAGTCAAGGTTCACTTCCAAGGCTATCATAGTGGATAAAGTCCCATAGTGGATTGGGTTAACTCCCCATTCCATCATTTCCTTAGTTAAGTTTCACTTATAAGAATATCATAGTAGAAATATTCCCTTACTGAACTGGGTTTACTTATCATTATAGTCAATATTATCTCATGATATATCAATCTTTACCTATGCATTAGAGGGATATATAATTCTAGGCCACCTGTCGCATGATGAAAACCATACATAAGTGTTCCATGATATCATAAATGAATTCATAATTTCATAATTGATTAACCCCTGAAAATAAATGGGTTTTATAAACATTTCATCATCACATAATCAAAATCTATCTAGATAAAGGAAGTGGACAGTATCCTAAAAACATTCATTATTTAATCACAACTTGATTAACCCTTGGGAAAAATAAAGTTTCAATAAATCATACTTAAAACAACATCATAATAAGACATATAGAGAAATAATTTGAATGGTATCATAATATAATATCCTCATTGAATCATAATAAATATCAAATGATGATAACATAAATGAAAAATTACTTTAAAAAAATATTTAAACATTTCTTTAAAATAATGAGAAAAATATCTTTTTCTTTTGAAAACATTGGAAATAAAAATTCATAGAATATTTATTAAATGATTTTATTTGAAAACAAACTTGAAAACATGTAAAGTAAATTTCAATGAAAATAATTGTTATTGATGTGGGAAAATTCATTTATGTCGCATATGTTAAAAGAGAACATTGTTTTCAAACTTTTGTAAAAAATCAAAAGTGAGTTGTATGTAAAACAATGAAAAATATTCCATTAAATAATTTTTAAGAAATTAAAATTAATAAAAATGTTCTTTCTCAAAAATTTATTTATAGATAAAAATATCCATAAAAAAAATTTAATAACATGGGCATAAAAGAAAATTTTTATCAATCAAAGATGAAATGAAGTCATTTTTTCTTAAAAAAAATTCTCCGTCATTTTAAGTACCAATGAGAGGAAAATTGTACTAATACTTGAAAATTTCAGGAGCAACCATAGAAGAATAAAATATATGGGTTTTAAAGGGTAAGGATCATATAATTTCTCCTAATGAAAATCTAAAATAGATAATTCTGAAAATAAATTAGATTGTATCATAAACCCTTACAACTTTGGTAAATTTTGATTCATAAACCCCTTTAAATAAATAAAAAAACATTAAATAACATTAATATGAATATATTTATGATATAATATATCAAAGTATAATTATATTCACCATATAAACATAAATAGGTGTATAACATTAAAGGTGTCTCAATGAAACAATATTGAGATGAGGAACCCTTACCTCAAGTCTCTTCTTATTTTATACCTATTCAAAAATCCATTATAATAAATATAGATTTATTATAAATATATTCCATAGCCATATTCATATACATATTTCTCTATATAATTTCTTTATAATTTTTAATTTCCCTTTTATTAACAATTCTTTATTAAAATTATTATTCTTGTGAAAATGGTCCATTTTCCATGCATGTTTCAATTCGATGGTTTTGTTCCTTATACCTTTTTCATTATTTCATCAACTAAAAAATATTATTCATTTAATAATTATAATATTTATTCATAACTATACTTTTATAACCATTCATGTAAAGTGGTGATGAAAAATGAATTACATCACTTTGTGGAGATGGTGGCATGTACATACACCTGGGTGATGTTTTCACTTTTTTATGAAAGGAATGAAAGAAAGGTACATTATAATTCACCATTAAATAATCATAAATATATAATAAATATCAAATGTATATATATTCATTAAATTTATCCTTATTACAAACCATTTAAAGATGAAATAAAAAATGAATATCAACTCTTTGTGGAGGTGGTTGTCTACATGTATACACAAATGACATTATCATTTTCCATGGGATGGGAAAGAGGTATAAAATGACTATAAAATTATAATAAAAACATATAATTATAGTAAATTTAATTATTAAAACATTTTCATATGTTTAATGAAAATTTGGAGTAGGTTTAATAATAAAGAAACATGAAAAGGATCTGTAAGAACATATACCTCTTCTTTAGGTATCCTCCTTTGAAAAGCGCCAAAAGTATTCTTGGATAGGTCTTGGAATACCATAACCTAAATGTCATGGATAAGGAATTTGGGATAGTATTTGGATAGATATTTTTTAATCAAAAGGGCTCATATGGTGTGGATAAGAGAGGAGAGGAGGTACTCATTTGTAAGTAAGGGGAGTGACACATTAATTGTAATTATTAGAAATATTAAAATATAATAAAGTCACTCTCATGGATAAATGGATCAAATTTTGATCAAGTTAGAATATGGGATGACATAAGACTAAAATTAATTCATAAAATATGATTTATACTAGTTTTTAAGTCATTATAACCCTTATCCCTTTAGTTTAACCCCTCATTAACCATTTTAACCTTTACTATAGTAATGAATTTTTACCTCAGAACTATTTATAATGACCAAAAATAAAATTGAACTAATTAATAAATTTATAAATTGTGATTCCAAATATTTAAACCCTTTTATTGGATTCAATTTAAATAAATGTAATAAATTCATTTTAAAATAAGTGCGTAAAATGAAATGAAAACCATTTTTAGATAAATACATTTTTAAGCATAAAACAAAATTTATTATTTTTTATTTTCTATTAAAAACCATTATATAAATGTAAATATATTTCATTGGATATATTTTATAAAAAAACTCATTAAAATAATTCTTTAATAATAATTAATTCAATTTATTAATAAAAAATACATTTTGCAAAATAAAAAAATCTAAAAATAAATATATTTACCTTAAAATTATTTTATATTTGTTTCTAACCGATTAATAATAAATGAATGAATGATTATTAATTTTTTCACATTTAATAGAAATATATTTCATCAAAATCATATTTTATTAGTGATCAAGGTACATAATATATAGAAAAATAAAAAACATAAAAAATTTATTTTTAACCTAAAATGATTTTATTTTTAACATTTAAAATTGCGTCCTTATTTCCTAGGAATTAATCAACAATTTTTCAATAAGGAAAAAAATCATATTTTTTCATAATTTATTTAGACTTATTCATACCCTCTAATCCAATGGCTAAGTGATAACAGGAACTTTTAAGAATAGTGTACCAAGGTTCATTTAAACTCAGTGTTGTGTGTAAATAAATCTATCAAACACATAAAATTTATTTAAAGATAATTCTATCATAAAATATCTGGGTATTACATTCTACCATCCTTATAATAATTTCACCCTCAAAATTCTATTTCATATATTAAAAAAATTATCATACTTAAACCTTGTTACATCTTCAATTTCACATGTAACTTCTTCAAATTTATGTTTTTTTTTTCACAAAACCTTGACCAGGTGAATGTTCTTATTATGTATCACTTTCTCTATTTGATCTAGAATATCTACCAATTTTTTCTTATAAGAGAGATCATGATCTAATGGTATGACCTTTAAGTTTAATACATTTGAATGATCAACTATCAACTTCCTAAAAAGTGATACGTGGAAAAAATCATGAACTTTAGAGAGGTTCAGTGGAGGTTCCAAGTGATAATATGAAATCCCAATATGATCAAGAATCTCAAATGGACTGATATGTCTAGAGATCAACTTGTCATTCTTTATAAATCTTATAACCTTCTTCCAAGGAGATATTAATAGTAATAACTTGGAAATAACTTTTAACTCTAAATATTATTGAAAATTGTCATCATATATATTATGTTTAATATGAGTTTCTCTAATGAGTTTTTGAATAAATATAACCTTTTATACCATTTCCTCAACTGGCTCAGGTCCCAATATATTATTTTCTCTAAATTTTTTCCAACATATTATAGTTTTTTACTTACTTACATAGATTTCTTTATAAAGATCCATTTGAATGCTTAAGTGAAATATATTTTTGTTAGAAAACTTGAGAAAGGGAAGGTGTTGATCCCAAACACCTTTGAAAACCATAGAACAATCTCCCAATATGTCTTCTAGGATTTTAATGGTCTTATCAGACTGAACATATTTATAATGATGATATGTAGTGATAAAGTTAAACTATAAGTTCAAATATTGTTGAAGAATTATCCATAACTTCAAGGTATACCTTGGATCCTGATCAGATACAATAGAATGTGGAACTCCATGCAACCTTACCACTTCTTTAATATATTTCCTAGTAATCTGTTCAAGAGTGAAATCTTTTATAATAACAATGAAATTTGTTGGATTCATAATTTTATCAACTACACCCCAAATAAAATTATGAACTTTAGATGTTTTGGGGGGGGGGGGTCTGATAATGAAATACATGGTGATTTTTTCCTATTTCCATACTGGTATGGGTAATGGTTGTAATATACCCTTATACTTCTATCTATCAACCTTAACTTTTTTATATACTGGGCATTGAGACACATACTCTACATTATCCCTTTTCATATTGTCCCACCAGAAATGTTGTTCCAAATCTCCAAAACATCTTAATACTTCTATGATAAATAAAGAATGATAAAGTATGAGATTTATCAAACAGTATATTCTTTAATTTTGGTATTGACAAGACTCATCTTGGTTCTGAAACCTTATCATTCCATCATAATCATGGTTTAACTTAGGAACATTTTTCACCCTCTACTATAGTTCTATATCCACCTTTTACACCTCTTTAATCTTCACATGGATGGATGGTTGAACATTTATATGAGAAAGATATAATATATCCCCTTTCCTCAGTATTTAAAGATCCGTATTCAGTAAATCCATAAGTATTGTATTTATCTCAATAATCATCATGGAAAAACTAGTATTCCTTCTAAATCAGAACATCAACCACTTTCTTCACCTTCACAGGGTGGTAATGTATTGAGTAGTCATAATCATTAATAAACACTAAACATCTCTTTTAGTACATATTCAACACTTTTTGTATGGATATATACTTAAAGAATTTATAATGAGTATATATATCACATCTTTCACCAAAGGGACAATACCTCCATATTTTCAATGCAAAAATTACTACTTCTAACTCAAAATCATAAGTCAAGTAATTCTACTCATGCATTTTCAATATTCATGAATCGTAATCACCATATCATTATACATGAGGATGCATCTATGTCCCTTATTTATTTCATCACTATAGATCACAAACTCATATCCACTTTAGGGTAGTGTGAGAATAGGTGTACAGGACATTATTCTTTTTATCTCCTTGAAATTTTCCTCACATTGATCTATCTAGTGGAACATAGATTCCTTCTAAGTCGTCTTGGTTATCAGATTTGATAGTTATGAGAAATTTCATATAAATCATCGATGGTATCAAACCAAACCAAAAAATCTATGAATCTTGTTTGTAATTTTTTTTTTAGTTCAATTATCAATAACTTTAATATTTTAAGGATCCATCAATATACCCTTTCTTGATATTATATGACCCAATAATGAAACTTTTTTGTATCCAAAATTCACACTTTCTAAATTTAGAATATATATTCTCCTTCCTTGAGTTCTTCAACACAATAATCAAGTGATATTAATGTTATTTATTGATCTTGGAATATATAGTAATATCATCTATAAATACCACCATAGACTAATAAAGGTGATATCTAAAGAATCTATTCATTAAATCCATAAATATAGTATTGGAATTGGTAATCCTAAATGGTATCACTATAAATTCATAATTTCTAAAACTCATACAAAATGATTTATTGGGTATATCTTCATTCTTGATCTTCAATTGATGATATATACAACAAAGATACATCTTTAAAAAATATTGATATCATCATAATTGATCAAACAGATCATCGATATGGGGTAGAGTATACTTATTCTTAATATTGATCTTGTAAAGTTTTTGATAATCAATGAAATGATTCATTGAATCATATTTCTTCTTAAAAAAATAATATGTGCACCTCATGGTAATGAACTGGGGAATATTAATCCCTTATCAGTATTTTACTATATTTTCTTCCTCAATTCATGTAACACAATCAAGGTCATTCTATATGGATTCTTAGAAATGGGTGTAGCACCAGGTATGAGTTTGATTGAAAACTCAACTTCACAGTTTGGGGAATTATTGGGAAAGTATTCGGGAAATACAACAACATAATCCTAAAAAATAGAGATATCTTCAATTTTAAGATTCTCCCCAACCATTTGAGAATGTAAGTAATTTACATTAGAAGTTTATATTCATCTTCGCACTCATAAAAAATAATTGGTTTGTTTATAATATGACATGTAGACTCTCTTACTCAGAAATTCATATGGTCTCTATATAAAAAAAAGTCAATTCATTCCAAAAATCACATCAAAATCAACTGGATAAATAATAATAATATTTTTAAGAAGCACATTCCCACAAAATTCTATTGAAGATGAACTGTAGACATGAGATGAAATCATTATAGCATTAGGAGTTTTTTCTACTAACACAATAAATAATTGTTGAGAATATGAATTAACATTCCTAGATACTTTTCATTATATGAAGGAATCCATATGAATAGGATCAAATAATACACTTCAATATTTGAGCATACCTGTCACCGCCTCAAATTCATTGTTTTATCTTCAATCCTTTATTAAAACCAAAATGGTGAGCATGAACATCAAGCATCATTAATCGAAGTAATGAGTCGTATAATCATAAAAATAATTCCAAATATGTCCTAAATTATGATAGATTATAATCAACCTATGGAGATTTAGGTTTTCCATGTCTCACTTTCATCTTATCATAAGTTTTTATAGATTCTAGCCTCTAATTATTCATAATTTTTCACAAATAGAATAAAAATTAACTAAATATTATCACCTATTAAAGTTAAACTAGGTGTTCAGTTAGACCTCTGTTTCATGCACTAGGTGAAGATCGAGTTAATACTCAACCAGTATTTTTAGGTTTATTACCCATAGGTGTATCTTTGTTAGATCCATTATCAATTTGTTTATATCAAGATATATATTTAATTTCTTGGAAACCAAAAAATATATACTTTACCAAAATTTTAGGATATTATCCTATACATAGACTTATACCCAGGGTTTTAACAAAAAAACTAATTTAATCTCCAAAAATAATTAAACCGTGCTATGATACCAACTAAGGAAACACAAGCATAACATGCAATAATATTACATAATTTTAAATGAATATTCAATACATATCATAATAATATACTAATGGAACCATAAATTTTTAGTGTGAAGAGAAACTATTTTTTTCTTATAAGACTTTGAAATATATTAAGAAATGTTTTTGAAGCCAGGAGTTGAGACGCCATAAGATTTTGAGGTCTCATGAGCCCAAAATTAATTTTATAAAAATATTAAATATATTCTTATCACACACATGTAGTTTTTCATAAATAATGGAATGTCTTCTAAATAGAGTATCAAATAAAAATATGAGACCACGGTTGAATCCAAAGAGATGAGTTTTACCCTAGGAACGACCTAAAGTTGGTCGGCACTGGACATTTGGATGAGGAATCTATTTACAGGAACATTAAGTGGATTAATTAATTTATTTATTTATTTATTTATTTATTTCCAAAAATCAATTTACATCTATAAATAGCCTGTTATGTAAAATATCTAGGGTTAGACTCATAACCTTGGGATCTTTGAGAAAAAGTTTCATTATTCTTCATTAGAGGATCGAGATCGAACAATGACCAGATCAAAGTAGATTGAAAGATAGTGAACACATCAAATCTTCCCCATCACTAGAGAATGTGTTATTCACCAAATATTGATCCATAATCGAGGTGGGTCTTATAAATTGTGGTTTTTACCCTTGATTAAATGATTTATCATGTTCTTATCTTCTATTCTTTGATCTATGATTAATTGATCATTCGCATAAACCTATTTATCAAATTAAATTATTTATTCAATTTATTCTTGGTTATACAGTGTTTCCCAGTCTCAATATCACTGATCTATGATCTTTTTCCAGGAAATCTTTTCCATTGATTGATTCACAATTTTTATTGTGCCTTTCCCCCACCTATTATTTTTTTTCTTTGTTGTTGGACTATGGGTCCACAGTTTGACATTTTCGGGCGGGTCTGAGCATGACCAGACCCCCAGAACCATAGTGGATGTATTAAAAACGATTATATCGGTGTTTCTTGGATATATTGGGATGTATTCTAGGTTTTTCTTTAGGGATCTTGGATCTAAAGTGGTGATGGTCAGTGACATGAGGCATTGTAGGTGACAAAGGCATTGTGATCTTTGAGGAAATTTCCAAATTCTGATTTCCAGCCATCGGAGGGATGAAATCTATGGATGTATGAAATTACCACCATTTTCATATTGTCAAATGGTGGGAATTATGTTAGAGGATGTAGATATAGAAAATTCATTAAATAACTTATCTTTCTACAAAAAATCTAACTACAGGGCATGTAATCAAAAATAACACACATCATGTAGTCCCCTAGCTATGACAGCTAGGATTTCTAAGTAGAGATAAGTATCACACATCATGTGGGAACCCCACACACCATGTGAATTGATGTTGGTGGCCTAGAATATACTCTGTTAGAACACAATCATGGAAACAGCCAGACACACAGACATGTCCAGGTACATGGGCTTGGTCATGGCTAGGTACCTGGGCTAGGACACAGCCCTAAACATGGTCCGGTACACAAACACATCCCAAAGGACACAGTCATGGAAATGAGCACACGAGTAGGTATTGGGTGGATGAGACACATTGTGGTGTCACCTACACATGATGTATGATGAAATGGAAACCAGTATATTTCTATAAGAGACATGACCAGGTGATGAGGTAGGTTCAGACACCGTGTGAACCCCCATACATGTCATGTACTTCCCTATATAAATTTTTCCGTCATGTATCATTTATTTGGACTCAGATTTTGGCTCGTGAGTAGACTATCTTTTTTTTCATTTCAAATGTAATATTATCCTTATTAGTGGGTTTTTTGGATACAATGAAAGATTTTTCGAGAATGATAATTCCTTAGGCGATGCTTGATGATGGAAGTGATTGGGGAGGATCATTAGAGAGTTCATATAGAGATGGAACTCCCTTGTTGCACTAGGGTATGGGTCTTCTATCCATGAAGATGATACTCCCCTGTAACATAAGGGTACGATTCCCCCATAATAATTTTAAATATAGATAAGGTACTCTAATTTTTAACTAGGGTGTGATTCCTCCATACACATTGTGTAGACAGAGATGGTACTCCCCTGATGCACTAGGGCATGGGACCTCTATCCATGGAGGTGGTACTCCCATATCGCACATAGGAATGGGTTCTCTATACTCATTATTCATAAATAGATGTTAATCCCATTTTGAACTAGATAACGATTTCTTTATCCATAGATATGGTACTCCCCTATCACATCAGGGCGTGAGTCCTTCAGACTCATTGTGCATATAGAGACAGTACTCCCCAGTCGCACCCTGAAGCGGGTCCTATATCCATGGGGATGGTACTCCCTTATCATACTAGGGAATTGATTCTCCATACCCATTGTGTAGAGAGAGATGATTCTCCCCTATCGCACCAGGGCATATGACCTCTATCTATGGAGACAATACTCCCCTATCACACAAGGGTTTGGGTCCTCTATCCATGGAGACAGTACTCCCCTATAACACCAAGGCATGGGTCCTCCATATTAATTATTCCAGTTAGATATAGTACTCCCCTATATGGTTTCAGGTAATCTATCATTTAGATATTACACTCTATCTGGATATGGAGAGGTAGTGAGGTTCTAGACATCCTCATGACTTCTTTAGACAAACATGAAAGATGTTGGGAATCAATGATAGACCTTTAGAGTTGTAGGCAAACTCATTGTCCTGGGATGGGCTGTAATATGGAGATCCCATTTCTCTCTCATTTTTATTTCTTATATAAGAATATATCTATGTTTTGGGGTTTAATTTCCCTCTTACTTTGGGATTCTCCCTCTTCATTTTTTTGGGTGTCTTACTAGGCATGTATATACTCACCCCTGCATGAGATTTTCCCACATGTTTCATGTCGTATGAAGATGATGGAAAGTTTAGTGGTAGAATTTGTGGAACTTAGGGATACTCAGGTATATATACCACATAAGTTGTTTAGGCTTTTATATCTAGATTTGGGCTCTCTCAACATTTCTTTTATAGTTTTTTTCAGGTTGTAACATCTTTTTTGGGTGGTCATGTATTTTCCCCTTTTCATTTTTTTACTCTATCGCACTCTTTTTTATTACTTAGTGATTGTTACATGCCTGGTTTTTACTCTAGTTTTTAATATCATTTATTATTATTCCTCTGTACTTCTTCATTAAGATGGTTGGGTGCGTGTGTATAGGTACATTAGGAAAAGACCTCCCATTTTAATTATTACTTCTTAGCACTTTTCATTAGAACATGGCCTGTGGAGGTAGAATTGGGGTTATAGAGGCCCATTATTTCACTGTTTAGGTGGACCTCAGTGGGTTGATTCATTATAGATTGGTATAAGATCCATGTTCAACCTCAAGATAGTGTTTGTAGTTTTTTTCCTTATAAGTTTTAGTTGGGAATTTTGGGAAACGGTGTCAAAGTGTCTTAAGGGTGCCTTTTAGGCTAGGGAACCCATTATTGGTGTCGAAACTAATGTATCCATTCATCAAGACTCTAACTACCTTATTTTTGACTCGTCATACCAAGTAATTGGTTATAGGGAACTTTGTGTAAGATCCTGGGTTTTTCTTTGAGGGGAGGATCTTTTTATTTTCAATTTAAATCCTTGGTTTTGACCTAATGTGAGTTCCTAATGAGTTCATGGGAGTTTTGGGGGTGTGTAAGGATTTTTCAGAGCCTGGAGGATTGGTTTTGGGAAAAGGGATATCGGTCTCATAGTTAGTAGAAAACATGACACCCAAGCTGCACAGTTACTCCTAACCATGTGGGGTGTTCCATGAATCTATTCAGGGCTGCACGATTTGATGAAACCATGTAGCTAGGGCTGCATGCCCATGTGATCAACCTTTAGTTTTTATCTAAGTAAAAATTAATGATTAGCACACAATTTTTATAACCATGTTCCATGATCATGAAAGGGGGTTCTTGGATAGACAAGGGAACACAGTTTGGTCGACCATGCTTCCAAACCATGTTACCAAGATAAAAAATGGTAAATGTTTATTTTTCTCCAAACTATTTAATAACCTAATCCCATATTCCTATTTCTTTTATCTAGAATAATTACTCCTTATTTTGATCCTTCCTCAATCCTAACCTATGATTTAGTGTTGATTCATCATCCGGACTCTGATTCTAGATCCATTCATCTCGTTAGATCCACATTAGTGAGTTCTTAGTTTTTAGGCTCCTTTATTAATTTTACTTTCCATCAATGGTAATATTTTGGTTCAAGATAATATTCCCTATTTATTGGGAATTCACTTGTTTCAACGTTTTCTTCCAATCCTGGTCAAGTTGGGAGTTTATATTATAGGATTTTTCTACCAAAGGTATATAGTAGGTGGTCCATACCTTTTCCTGTAAAGTCTAGTTTTTTATAGCTAGTTTCCATTGTACCTCACACTAGACCTTTCGGGTGTTTCTCCTAAATTAATTAAATTCCTTGATTAAATTAATGGAACCCTGATAGTTTTCCCACTTAGCACCATGATAAGGTTTGAGGTTCTCAACCTTAACTCAGATCACCCCTAAGATGTATTTATGTATCTGCCCTATGAGTTACCACCCTATTGATTGTGGGTGATCTCGCCATCATAGTGGGAGCCTTAATGAATTAAATGAGATGTAAGGAGAGGGTTTATGCCTCCTTTTCCATGTGATTACATGACATTAAATTTATTAAATTGTTTAAATTGAAAATGTTATTTGAGTTAGATGAACTAATGATTTGTTTATGGTTATTAAATTGATTATGAAATGAGATAAATGATAAAGTTCATAGTTAATGAATGAACCTTTTTTCCTTATGTGATAATTTTTATGATGGATAGATTAGTATATTATCTGGGATTATACTGATCACCATAGAAATTTCTACTCCATGGATTCAGAACTGCATAGAATTCTAAGGACATTTATACGGTATGGATTTAGGATTATATTGGATTCCATGGAAATTTATACTCCATGGATTCAAATTACATGGGATTCCTTGTACATTGGTACTCCTTATATTCATTTATTAGTCCTGACACTTTATTACATGTCATAGTTCATTGAGGATGACATGGTCATTTATACCTTGGATTTGGACCTTATAGGTTTGACATTGGATTACTCGACATAGGTCATAGTGTGTATTTTATCATGATTTATAGTTAGAACATGTTTATAGTTTTTGGGTTACAGTGATCCTTGGTAGGATAGATAGTATCACATTTACATGTATCACTTATTCTTATTCATTTATACTATTTTTATATGTTTTACACTACTTATGATTTTATACACAAACTATATTTGATATAGACATCGTTCGTGGTGGCCTAATGAGTGTTATCTCACACCCTATTTGGGTTATTGTTGGGTACTTGGAAAAAACTCATGGATGTAGGTAGGGACTAGGGAAAGTGTTTAATCTATGATGATTGATTGATTGTACATAGGATCAGGGGAGAACAGGACTGAGCAATGCTTGTGATGCTATCAAGAGATAGTCCTTTTTGTTTTTTTATACATGGATTATACTAGATTATGATTTCCATGTTTTTCCTTATATTTTTTATAGATACATGACATACATAATTTTGTATATGATATTAACCTTGTGTTTTATTTATTATTACTATTTTTATACATATTTTTATCTACTATTGGTTAGTTATTTTATATGCTTCTGGTATTGATTGATGTGATTACACCACTATGATACACTCTAATTATGAGGGTATAGTCTTCCCGTTGTACCACCTTAGACCCTAGCTACTAGTCGAAAACCTCTGGAATAGAGGGAGGAATTCTTGAGGCCATGTGACCCACTGGATCAGGGCACTATTTAGTGGATCCTAAGTCAGGATGTTACAAATTAGTATCAGAGCCTTTTCTTTTCTTTTATTTTTCTACATTATTGTTTGGGATGGTAGAAAGGATAAATAGTAATTTATTGTAATTTGGTAATGATTTGTGTCTGGGAGTAGCCAACTCATGTATAAGAAAAAGATAAATTATCTCGGTTAGGACATGATATTCTGATTTTTTTTTCTTATTAAAGTTTATTTGATTCCACCATAGGGTGATACACATGATATGGGATGTTATTATTACTATGATTAAGGAATTTTATTTTATCCTTGGTTCGATATGGAAAGGAATCATTGATCATGAATCATTTTATGCACCTTATAGGATTCACATTCCATGCATACGTCATACCATATAGAATTTATTTCTTGATTGTATGACATTATTATGTGTGCCTTGAGTGATATAAATTTCATTTTATAAAAAAAATTCAAGAAATTGAGAGACATAATTTGTACTTAAAGTGTTTTTCATAATCTAAATAGTGTTTTCCTTCATAGGCTACAACAGACACCTTAAGTAGTCAATTATGGAATATTGATTCATGGACCATTGGTTGAATGAGTTGGAATGTGTTAGGTTTTGGATTAAATAGATTCCACATTTAAACTTTTAAGGTGTATGGGCCCTTATTAATTATAAATGGTGATTCTTATATTCCAACCTTCTAAGGAATTTTTTTAAATAAATGATAATGAACCTAAAATAAATTTACTTCTGAAATGGAAAAGTCATCATAAAATGGAGTTTCAAATTTTAATTGATAGTCCATATACCGGGACCCACCCTATGAAACAGAGAGCTTGACCCATACCCAACTTTAGGAGTGGGAAGTAGGCAGTGTATTTTGTGTTCTTTATGATCATTCCTATTACTCAGTCCTATCTTTAGGAGAAACTAAATGGGTGTGTCTTGGTTATAGGAAGGCTTGTACTAATCTTGTGTTTATATCTTTGATCTAGTTTTTAATGAATATTTTATTTGTTGTGTGTTTGATATTTTTAGAGATATTCCATCATGAAGGCCTCTCATCATATGCTAAGAGGGTGATGATGGTCATGATCTAGAGGTGGTGGGCCTTGATCCACCAGTACAATCTCTATAAGTGTCACTAGTATCATCGATGTTTTTCCTGATATGGGTGATTTTTCCCAATTCTGATAGGGATTCTTATGCTTTATAAAAAATGTTTAGGGATCCCCATAGATTTCCTTGACTATGGAAGAGTTGATGCATGTGTTCCAGTAGCAGCATACACCCATGTTTCTTGAGGATAGTGGTCCACAAGATGTTGAGTTATGGATTGATACTTTTTTTCAATATTTAATAACTTAGAGACTCCTCCATAGTGTAGGGTCAAGCTCACAATGTATATGCTTCGTGGATCCTCCAAGAATTTATGGTATGTTACGAACTAGGCTAATAGGATTTGATATATGGTTTGGAGGGATATACAATTCATATTTCAGGACTAATTATTTCTTGAAACTCTGAGAGAAGAAAATTCCAGTGAGTTTATGCATATAGAGTAGGGTGAGATTACTATTATGGAGTATTCATCTCACTTTATAGAGCTTCGGGGCTACGTGTATGTGTATCTTGTTGATGAGATATCTAGGATGATACACTTAATCATTTCATTCAATCATAGTTCAATAAGTTTTAGTTGACTACTATATCATAGATAGTGAATCAGGCCTTGATTACTGAACATAATTTGGGAGAATCTAGGAATATAGAGAAAGGTAGTGTAGCTTCTAGACCTAGTGATTCAGTGATAGGTGGTAGGAAGTGCTATTTTGAGACTTCTCATAAGGTGAATACTTGCTAGAGTGTTAGTGTTGGTATTTCTATATTCTTTCATCAGTGTGTAAGGAGGGGACATGTGATTAGATAGTGTAATAGAGACCTAATCGAGTACTTATATTGTGGCTGGATGGGACATCTATAGTGTTTTTGTATGACCTTCCCTATAGTAGCTAGTGAGAGGGGGTCAACACCGAATCCAGCTTCAAGAGTGGGATTCAAAGCTTTGAATCAGGTTGGGAGTTGGAGTACTATTGTTCATTTAGGATGAGGAGGTGTTCATGGCTAAGGGATCCAGACACTAGATGCACATTGACTGCAGAGTGGGCTAGCTCAAGGTAGCTAGGCTATTTCTCAGGACCATAGTTCAGGCCAGATATATTCATTACAACCTATACCTAAGGTGAAGAGTTTTTGTATATCTATAACGAGGGGTATGATCCTAGTAGTCTCTACTCTAGTATCTACTTTTTTTATACAAGTGCTTCTCATAGATTCATATTTGTACCTTTTGTGGAGAGACTCAAGCTAATTTTTTATTTTTCTTATGGTTTGATGACACTCAACACTCTATTAGGAATCATATCAGAGAGTGTACACCAATTCATGGAGTTCCCCCTTGAGATAGGCAGGTGTCTTTTTGCATGGGATATATTTTTCCTTGAGATTACAGGGTTTAAAGTTATATTATAGATAGATTGGATAGTTTATTATCATTACCATGCCAACTTATATCATATAAGGGTGACTTTTACATCACTAGATCATATGGTTTTTATTCACATGGTTGAATGGGATGTCCCGGAAGGTATAGTTGGACTATAGCATCTTGGGTTGGGCAGGACGATAACCCAGATTACTAGTTTATATCTAGATGATCATGGAATATTAAAGATTGAATTACCTTCAGTATTATGGAATTTCAAGAATGTATTATTGAATGAATTTTTTATTCTACCTCCTAATAGAGAGGTGGAGTTTTTTATTGAGCTAGTTCCAAGAGCAGTATCAATATCCATGCCTCCTTATAAGATGTGCACCACTGAGTTGTAGGAGCTCAAGACATAGCTAGAAGACTTAGAAGTAAAGGGGTTTATATGAACCTATACTTCTCTATGGGGTCCACTAGTCCTTTTTTCAAAAAAAATTAGATTACACCCTTTTTCTATGTATGTATTTCCAAAAATTAAACCATTTTATGGCTAATAATCGGTATCCTTTACCCTGAATAAATAACCCCTTTGATCAGATCTAAGGAGCACGGGTTTTCTCAAAAATTAATTTGAGGTTGGGTAATCACCAAGTGCATTTTTAACTTTCATAAATACTCATATAGATTTTCATAATAGGTATGGTCTACATGAGTATATGTTTATGTATTCCAGTCTCATGAACGGGCTTATAGTTTTCCTAGCTATGATGAATCGAGTTTCCCACCTGTATTCGGACTCTTTCATGGTGGTTTTTATGGATGACATCTTGGTGTATTCTCATACTCAAAATGATCATGAAAAATACCTTGAAATCATTCTTAATACACTGAGGGATCATGGGTTGTATTCCAGTCTCAAAAAATATCAGTTATGGATGGATAAGATTCACTTCCTGTGTCATATTATCTCAGTGAAAGGGGTATTATTTGACCTAAAGAAGGTGAGAGTTGTAGTTTCCAAGGAGGATCCCAATAACATCTTTGATATCCAGAGTTTCTTGGGTTTGGATGGTTTTTATAGGTGCTTCATATAGAACTTATCACACTTATAATCACCTCTTATGGGCTTAAATAAGAAGGGTGTGAAGTTAATATGGTCATAAATCTATGAGACAAACTTTCAGGAGTTGAAATGGTGAATGACTTCAGCATCGATCCTGATTCTACCAGAGCCTGGAAAAATTTATATGTTTTATTATGATATATAATGTGTTGGTTTGTGAGCTATCCTGATGTAGGGGGATATATTCATGGCATACAAGTCTCGATGACTGAGGCCACATGATAGAAATTAACCAATGCATAATCTCAAGTTGGCTACAGTAGTTAATGCCTTGCGTTGTTAGAGGCATTATCTACTGAGAGAGAGTTTGGGGGTTTTCATGGACCAAAAAATCCCCAAATATATATTTACGCAGTGTGACTTGATCCTTCAATAGAGAAGGTGGGTTGAGTATCTCTAGTCATTCGATTTTGAGTTGTCCTATACGCTTGGTAAAGGTAATGCTATATTAGGCTCTCTGAATTGGAAGACTAATACACAGGTAGTCCTAGAGGATATAATTGAATGGATTTTTATGAACATATTTTCAAAGATGCACTTAGAGGTGCAAGATAATCATAGGAAGACTTTCCTCTCATACTTGTTAGTGACATATTCTCTTCTGTATATGGTGGGGATGAGATAGCTATCGGATTATGAGGGTCTAATCCAAAGGGATATGATTACAAGTGATGACCTACCTCTTAGTTATACCATTTGTGAGGATGAGATTCTATGAAAACATGGTTTTTTGGGGGTTCCTTCATACATACATGAGGAGTTGATTCGGGAATTTCATGCCTCATCTTGGGTAGTACATCCTTTTATCGCTAATATGTATCATGAATTACACCATAAAAACTGGTGGTAGAGGATGAAATGAGAGGTATTTAGTTTTATCATGAGGTGTTTCACTAGTCTATAGGTGAATGTGTAACACTAGTGACTATATAACATCTTAAGTCTTTAAGAGGGTCATTTTTTCTAGTAAATTTGAACTTTTTTGAGTTGGTGAGTGGGTCAAAGTTTTCTATTATTATAGAAACACAATTCGGAGAGTTTCTTTGACCTAAGGCCTTATTTTTAGATGGGTCTTAAGGATAAAAAATTTCCTCGGGGTTTCTATTGGGTTTTAGGAGTGTTAGAGGGTGAAAATACAACTTTTTAGGGTGCACGGATAGAGGCACATGGTTTGGTAAAATCGTGCAGCCCCCCATGAGTAATTGTGAAGCCCTCCTTCACTGGGAATGGTTTATCAAACCATGTAGGATGTAGAACATGGCCATGTAGGACATATTTAGTTTTTAGTAGAGAGGGTTCTCATGTCTTGTACATATTTTAGGAAACTATATGCCTTGGTCGTATAAGGTTGGTGCTTGGACAGTGGGAACTGCATGGTTAGTGCATGGTTTTCCAAACCATGTGGCCTCTTTAAAAGAAAAAATGATCGTATTTTCCTTATTTTATTTAATAGGGATTTCCCTATTTTTTCCTCCCATGAATTTGATTATTATACAGTATACATTAATCTCTTCTACTCCTTCTAGGATTTGAGACAATATCCTCATATGATCTCTGATCTTCAATATGTCGGTGTCTATGGATTCTTCTGGATAAGACCTTCAATCCACTAGAACATTTTCTTCTTTTCTATCACCATACTATGTTCTAAATCTGTGTGAACTATTTTACCCTATTTTTTGGTTATTCATCTAAAACATATATTTCTTACAATTCATATCAAGTTATAAGACAATATCATACGAGCAAGCATCTACCAATATGAGGTAGGTGGTTTCTATCTCTCTCATTAATTTCATAGTGTTTCAGGGGTGTTTTCTTTAGTGCTCTATTTGGTTTTCTGTGAGAGACCCTAATAATTTAATACTTTTTTTAATTATTAAATTTATCACATGAGATTTCTATGGGCATACTCCTCCTTGACTATAAATGGTAGAAACCGAGTGAGAGGCTTTAAAACACTTGGGAAGATAAGGCTAGGTGTTTGTTTCAGACTAAATTAAGTTGTTTATAATAAATTTCTTGATTGATTCCATGGGGATTTGATGAGATTGGAATATGGATTTAGGTGGTTATAACCACTAGGATTGAGGTGAAATTTTTCTTTGGGTTAGGCTTGGATGATACTTTGGGTGATGTTGATCACAGGTTGGGTGACATGGTCATCTGTTTGAGGTGATAGGGTCATCTAGTTGTGGGAAAGTACTAAGTGATTTGAGATGGTGTTGACCATCAAGTTGAGAGACATGGTCAAAGGGGCCCAAATTTCTAGGATGATGTGGATTTGGTATTATTGGGTGATTTACTTTCACTATTTTTTGGTTGATGATCCATTGGAGTCATGTGCACATAGAAAGAAAGCAGACCAAGGTGGTGTTGACTACTCATGTGGGTGGAGGGACCTTTAGTTTATGTGGATTGGGTGATGGTGTTGAATATCAGATATGATGGGTTTTCTCGCCATAGAAATTCATGAGGATGGTGATGGACCATTAGTTCATGGTGATGAAATTGTCGGTTGGGGGATGAGGCACACTGTATTTCTTAAGGCCATTGGGCGAGGTTATTAGGAGGACCGACATCATTGTGCCTCGGTACGTTGGGTTTCAATCCAATGAGGACTTGTGAGATGGGGTTTGATGGACTAGGTAATTTTTATTGGTCATGTCATTTGGATTCCATGTTATATGGTTGATGGCAAGAGGTGTTGGGTGGTATTTTAGAGGTGGAACCTGAGGGTTCACCAGGGATAAATTTTCATCAGGGAATTCCTTGGGATTATGTAAGGGATACTCTCCAATATAGTTATATATATACAGAAAGATGTTGTATTCTACATATATAACTTGGGGAACATGTTCATACATCATCGGTGATGGTTGAAGTAGGTGATCGCTTCCTTATGGATTTTGAGCTTAAGATAAATAGGTTATTTATTAAATATGCATGTGCTACCTACTTATTTATATTTTTTAAACACCTAAATTAATAATTATTAAAGTTAGAAATGCATTGGTATTTGATTTATGATATTTATTCTCACACCTTACATAGGTCCTTTGGGATGTGTGTAGACTTTATATCTCTGTGATTAGGTAAGGGATCAAGCTCATGAGCTGGACCCCAGTGTTCAAGTTTGACCTTTAGAATGGGGTGTATAGAAAGTGACCATGGGGGTTCTTGAATCATCTAGATTTTATATTTTGTTTTGACATGTTTATTATATGTATGTAATAGTATGGTCATCTATAGGTGACCCTTTTGTTTAATACTTTTATGACCTTCTATGGTTTGTTGTATATGTCTATATATGGTATGTTTGGCATTATTATTCATTACTACTACTGCTCCATTGTGCTTCCACCATTGTTAGTAACTGGTCCTACTGTTTATAGTCTTTATTATGTTATTAAATTTATCTATATACTATTATTATTATAACCATAGAAGGGTATAGTATCACCCACTATCACCTCTTTACACTCTCATTGATCATCGGTAGCCTTTGGTATGTAGGGAGGCACACCTAAGGCTCAGTGGTCAACCGACCCAAAGAACTATTTAAATCAGCATCCAAGTTTTGGCACTTTAAATGGTATTAGAGGAGTTTTATTCTTTGGGATTTGGTAGTAGCTTTTGGATAGCTTCTAATGGTATCAAATTATTTTATTTTTAGTTAAACTTACTATTTGGATTATGGTGGATCGAATATTAGGATGTTGTTGGAACTGGGTATAGAGCTTGTATTTTGGTTACTACATCCCCATGCATCGGAGATATACCAGGTTTTAGGGGTGGGAAATTGTTTTTCTTAATTAATATTTTGATAGTTGATTTGATTTCCACCTTGAGTGGCGCACTTAGGTGTGATGGTTATTTATCAAATGGATTTTTACCCTTGGATAAACATGGAAAGGGGTGTTTGATTTTTCTTTTTGGTAGGTTCATAGTATTTCTTTTCATATATGTATGTTCATTTGATTTATTGTTATTGGGAACCTGAATTGTACTAATAGGGGTTGGGTTGTTTATAGTTTCAATAAAGAAAGCTAAACAGTTCTTTCATACTTATCCTCTCTTTGGTGGAATTATGCTTCACCATACCATCCATGTGGTTCCTATGAAATATTTTTGTAATTTTATGTGATATTTGATATATATATATTTGGTCCTATCTTTTATAGGAGTAGGTGGGGATGATGATAGGGGTTAGTTGGTTAAAGTGTCAACAAAAAATATAAAGAGTGTTTCCCCGATTAACCTATTTGGTGGAATTCTACCTAGATAACCTAGATGATATATGTGTATATGATGTCTGACTCTATTATGAGTAAGTGAAGGTACATGAGGCTAGATGATACTTGATACCTGGATATGATATGGGAGGGTAAGGGGATATGAGGTCAGATGTCGTGTGACATGGTTTCAATGGGGGACTATAAGGGTGGAGATATTGTGATGCTTCCTACATGTTTCCCTATCAATGTTATTTATATATATGTTATTATGCATGTATAGACATTTATTTTTATTTAGAAAGATTCCACATATATGGGTTCTGGTGGAGTGTTAGAAGGGTAGTGATATGGTTCCTCATGATCATTCATATGTTGAGGCCCCTAAGGATTAGGATGAGGCCCTAGAGTGTTGGGATGATCATGAGCCATAGGTACAGGCACAGGTACAAGCTTAGGTAGATGTGGGACAATCATAGGATATGGAATCTTTTATACAATGGCTTGAAAAGAAACATAGGGAGAGCTTGGTTCATGTTATCTAGGGGATTGACAGGGGGAACTCAGGGAGAAGAGCCTTTGATGGAATACCTGACTCAAGAGTTCTAGTTACAGCACCCACCGCTGTTTTAGGGAAAGGGTGGAATATAGGTGGTAGAAAACTAGATCAAGGTAGTGCATACCATCTTCAACCATCTTGAGACACCCTCAGGTCTAAGGGTGAAGCTAGAAACATAAATGCTCAGAGGACCAGAAAAGCACTAGTGGGACATAAAAGTAAAGGAATACAAACATGAGGGACTGGTCTGGAAGGATTGTGAGGCCAGGTTTATTGAGAACTTGTTTATAGAGACTCTCAGGGTAGATAGAGCTCAAGAGTTCATAAATCTCTAGAAGGGGGGTAGTTAGGTTATGGACTACATAGTGAATTTTAGGGACCAGTCGTAATTTTTACCTGTGATGGTGGGAAATTACATCACCAGGGTGAGCCATTTTAAAGATTTCCTAAGACATGAAATTAAGGTGAAATTCATTATCTTTTAGATATATTCTTTTTCAAAGGTAGTCAATAAGGCACTAATATCTTAGGGTAATCTTATGGATAGGTCATATTCAATATGGGTGAAAGCATCTAGTGACTAGGGAGGTGATTCTTTATTTATTTGGAAGTGAGTTCGTGAGGAATGTCTATCGGTAGGATAATCCATAGATTTAGGTAGACCACCAAGGAGTCGGTCTTCCACCTTGTGCTTCTAATGTGGGAATCCAGTACATGTGTAGACTCAGTACAAGTAGCCTCTAAATGATTTATGTTCATGTGTACAGATGGTCCATATTGAGAGGTTCTTCAAGAAGCCTTCTTGGACATTTGGGAGCCATGGAATAAGGCAGACATAGGAGTTTGAGGTCGTACTGATGGTTGTACATGGTATTGGTAGTTGGTAGTTAGTTTCATATGGAGGATTTGGTAGAGATAGTGGGACACAATATTGGGGTTAGTGGCTGGTGGCTAGTACAACATTACAAATAGGCCAAGCCTCAGGTAGTCGAGCTTTAACCCAGGTGCACATAGTAGAGCTACCAGGTATATATAAGATCGGGGATCCAATTATAGTTAGAGGTACAATGTGGGAATGATCGGGTTTATTTTTTATTTGGAATATCTCTTTTTGTAGGCATGTTTAGTTTTGGTTTCACAAGGTGCATGGGAAGTAATATTAGACTAACAAAGTCCTAGTTAGTAGGTTGGAATCGATTATGATGTGTGATATATATATATATATATATATATGATGTGTTTAGACATCGGGATTAAAATTGATCATTGATGTGATGTAGGTTATATTTGAGGTGCACTGGAATCTAGGAATCAATGAAATAAAATTTGGGTATGATGTGCATGGAATTGGGATTTCTTATGAGCATTAGATGAGATACAGAACCTTAGAGGTGTCTTGTGAGACATGGGAACAAGGTGGGAATCTAGTGAGATGTGGGACATGATTAGTGTTGAATACAACATGGGAATTAATTGATAACGTGATGAGGTGTAGGAATAATGATGTGTTGTGGAGGGACTTTTGAGTCCAAGGATAGTCTATGGGCCATTAAAATATTTTATTTTGGGTTGGGAAGTAATCGGGTAGGTAACTACTAAGGTAGAGAGTGCCTTGAAGAGAGTTGACATGTGACTTGATGACCGGTATAGACCAGGATTATTTAAATGATATATATGTGTGTGTTTTTTACCATATATGAGTAATGATTTTTAGTTTTAGGATGAACTATGTTAATTTTGAGAGATTTTAATGTCTTGAGTATTTTAGCTGGTCATTTTTTCAAGTAAATTTGAACTTTTTGAGTTAGTGAGCAGACCAAATTTCACATTGATTATTAGAACCCAATTTTGAGATTTTCTTTGACCCAAGTCATTTTTTTAGATGTTTCTTAAGGACAAAAAATTTCCTATGGGTTTTGATTGGGTTTTGAGTGTGTTAAAGGCCGAAAACCAAACTTTTCAAGGTATCTAGATAGAGGTGCATAGTTTTGGAAAACTATGTGGCCTCCTAGGAGTAACTGTGTGGCCCTACTTCTTCACTGGGAATAGTTTATAAAATATTTTAGGAGGTGTCACACGACCGTGTGGCAAATTTATAGTTTTTATCAGAGGTTATTCTCATAGACTATGCATAATTTAGGAAACTATGTGCCTTGTCCATGTGAGGTTGGTGCTTGGATAGTGGGAACCGCACGGTTGGCACATTATTTTCCAAACCATGTGGTAATTTTTGACCTCTCTAAAATTCCAAAATGAACATTTTTACCTTAATTTTATTAATAGGTATTTCCCTCTTTCTTCCTTCCACACATGGGATTTTCCTCTAGCCTCCACAGTGCTTCTCTCCTCCTCCTTCTAGGCTTTGAGACAATCTCTTCATCTGAGCTCTAATATTTGATCCATTAGTGGATATGGATTCATCTCATTAATACATTTGATTTATTAGCCACTTTTCTTCTTTTCTCTCACCATATGGTGTGTTAAACATGTGTGATTCATTTTACCCTATTTTTATCACGTTCATTTAAAACACTAATTTATTCCTATTTAGATTAAGTTAGAAGTCAATATCATATGAGAGATCATCTACCAATATAAGGTTGGTGGTGGCTATATTTCTCTTTGATTTCTAGTGTTTCGGGGGGGTTTCTTGAGAACATTGTTGGGTTGTCTGATAGAGACCCTAATAATTTAATTATTATCTTTTAATTATAAAATTGATCACATGAGATGTATATGGGCATTCTTATACTTGATTATAAATGGTATAACCCTAGTGAGAGGCTTCACACCACTTTAACAGATTAGGTATGGTGTGTGTTTTAGTTTAAATTAAGTTATTTATATTAAATTACTTGATTGGTTTCATGGGGAAGTGATGGGATTAGATCGAGGATTGAGGTGGTAATGACCACATGGATTTAGGTGGTGTTTTTCCTTAGGTTGGGCTTGGCAAGATACTTTGGGTGATGTTGATCATAGGTTAGGAGGCATGGTCATCATTTTAAGGCGATGAGTTTGTCAGGTTATAAGAAAGGACTGAGTGATTTGAGATGGTGTTGACCATTAAGTAGAGAAACTTTTTCATATGGGCACGAGGTTTCAGGATGATGTGGATTAGGTCTGATTTGGTGATTTTTTCTCACCAATTTTTGGTTGATGTTCCATTGGAGCCATGTTCACATAGATAGGATTCAGTTTTACGTGGCGTTGACCACTGATGTGGGTGGAAGCCCACATAGTTTATGCAGCATAGGTGATGGTATTGACCAAAGAATAGGCTATGGGTGCTCACCATAGATATCTATGTGGATGGTGATGGACCATCGGTTGATAGTGGTGAGGTTTTTGGTTGGGGGATGAGGCTCACCGTATTGATTGAGGTTGTTAGGACAGGTTATTGAGAGGATAGACATCGTTACACCTTGAGACGTCGATCTTTGAGCCAATGGGGACTTCTAAGCTAGGGTCCAAGAGACCAAGTACTTTTTATTGGGAATGTTGTTTGGATACTGGGTTATATGGTTGATGGCACAAAATATCAGGTGGTATTTTAGAGGTGGAACCAGAGGGTTCATCGGGGATTAATTTTCATCAGGGGATGCCTTGGTCTTATTCTATAGATCCTCTCCACTATAATTATATATATATAGAAAAATTTTATATGCTATATATATAAATAGGGTAATATGTTCATACTTTACCATTGATGTGCAAATCAGGTTATTGCTTCCTTGTGGAAGTTGAGCACAAGGGAAGTAGGTTATTTATTAATATTCATGTGATACCTGATTATTTATATTTTTTAAACATCGACACTACCTAAGATGTAAGTTAGGCACATGTTGGTGGTGGCCTACTGAGATTTATTGTCACACCCATATAGGCCCTTCAAGATGCATATAGACTTTATGTCTCTATGATCAGGTAAGGGATCGATCTTGGGAGATGGACTCCAATTTTCAAGTGGGACCTTTAGCATAATGGATGGCAAGGGACCATAGTGGTTATTGTATTAGCTAGAGTTTATATTTTGTTTCATCATGCTTATTATTTGTATGTACCGGTATGCTCATCCATGGGTAACCCTACTATCTAATTCTTGTATGACCTGCTATAGTTTTTTTATATGTATACAAATGGTATGTTTGGATTTATTATTCATTATTTTTATTACTTAATTGTGCTTCTTCCATTGCAGGTTATTAGTCATGTTGTTTATGTTCTTTCATACACTACTATATTTATCTATAGACCATTATGATTATCACTATATAAGGTTATAGTCTCCCCACTATCACCAATTTACACCCTCGCTGCTAGTTGGTAGCCTTTGATATACAAGGAGACATGCCTAAGGACCAGTGGTCAATTGATCTAGGGAACTATTTAAAGTGGAATCTAGGTCGGGGTGCTAAAAATGGTATTATAGGATTTTTCTTCTTTGGGATTTGGTAGCATTGTACGGCTAGATAATAACGGTATAAAATTATTTTCTTTTTATCTAGTCTTACTATTTGGGTTATGGTAGATGGAAGATTAGGATGTTGTTGGAATTGGGTACAAAAATAGTGTTTGGGTGCTTACATCCCCATGCATGGACCAAGTTTCCAAGGGTGGTAAATTGTTGTTCTGATTTTCCTTTCTGATAGCTGAATTTATTTCCACCTCAAGTGGCACACTTGGGTGTAATGGTTATTTATCATGTGGATTTTGACCCTTGGCGTGGTATGGAACAGGATGTTTGATTTTCCTTTTTTGTAGTCACATTGTATGTTTTCATATATATATGTATTTTTGATTGATTTTAATTGGGAACCTGTATTGTTATAAGAGGGGTTGGGTTGTTTAAAGTGTCAACAAAGGAATCTAAATAGTGCTTTCCTACTTGGACTCTCTTTGGGGTCATTCTTCTCAGCCAGCCCAGGCATGTGGTTACAGTGAAATATGTGTGTGATGATATGTGTTATGTGATATATATGTTTTGTCCAAAATTTCATAGAAGTGGGAATATATGATGATAGGGTGTGATTTGTTTAAATTTTAAACAAAGAGGTTGAATAGCGTTTTCCTGATTAGAATCTTTGGTGGAATTATACTTAGTTGTCCCAGATGATATATGTGTATATGATGCCTGACTCCATTATGAGTATACTAGGGGATATAAGGATAGAGGATACTTTATACCTTGCTCTAATATGGGTAGGTAAGGTTCCATGGGGCCAAATTCCATGTGATATGGTTTTGATGGGGGGTGTAAGGGTGGTGAGATTGTGTTGCTTGTTATAGTTTTCCCTATCTGTGTTATTTATATATGTGTTACTATGCATGTCTGACCATGGTATTGGTATTTTGTGGGATTTAAGATATATGGTATCTGATGGAGCATTAAGAGGGTGATGATTTGGTACCTCATGGATGCGCATAGGTTGAGGCCACAGATGGTTAGGATAAGGCCTTGGAGGGTCTGGCTAATCATGAGTTGCAAGTACAGGCATAGGTACAGGCTCAGGTGTGCGAGGAATAGTCATGATATATGGAATATTTTGGGATATAGATTAAATAGAAGATCAGGGTTAGCTTGGTTCGGGTCATCCAAGGGATTGACTAGAGAGCTTAGGGATAGGATCCTTAGATGGAATACTTGACTTGAGAGTTCCGGTTACAACACCCAGTGTTATTTCTAGGTAAGGGTAGACCATAGGTGGTGGAGAACTAGATTGAGGAAGTGTAGTACATATTCTACCAACTCGAGATACCCCCATGTTAGAGGGTGAAGATAGAGATGTAAATAATCAGAGGACTGGAAAATAATTGGTGGAAAGTATAGGTACAGGCAGGAAGACATAAGGGACTGGCCTAGAAGGATTTTGTGGCCAGATTATTCAAGCACTTATTTCCAGAGATGTTGTGGGTGGAAATATCCTAGGATTCCATGAATCTCTAGTAGGGGGATAGTTCATTCATGGAATATATGAATAATTTCAAGAACCTATTATGATTTTCACCTGTGATGATGGGAAATGACATCACCAAGGTACACCATTTTGAGGATGTCATAATACATTCCATTAAGGTGTAGGATAATATCTTTAGGATATCTTATTTTTTATAGGTAGTCAACCATGATCTAATATTTGATAGAAATTTGATAGACCGGTTATATTTGAGTCAGGTGATGGTGTCAGGTGACTAGGGTTGTGAAGCTTCAGGTAGCTTGAAGTGATGTTGTGAGGAATATCAGTAGGGTGATTGGGCCATAGATTCAGGAAAACCATTGAGGAGTGGGTATTTTAGACTTGTACTTATAGTGTGGGAACTTAGATCATGTTCAGACTTAGTGTGAGTGGAATCCAAATGAGTTTTGGGCATCTGGATAGATGGTCCATCTCGAGAGGTTTTGCAGGAAACCTTCTTGGACATATGAGAGCCAAGGACTGGAACAGGCTCAGGCATCTGAGGTCGGACTGGGGGCGGTACTTGGGACTGGTAGCTAGGACATAGTTTCATATAGAGGACATGATAGAGTCAGTGGTACCCTATACTAGGTTCTTTGGGAAATGGATGGTGTAGAACTATAGGGAGGCCAGGCCTGAGGTAGTCGGGCTTTAGGCTAGGTGTATGCAATGAAGTTGATTGGTGCATAGCATGCCATGGATAAAATTATAGTTAGAGGTACGTCATGGGTGTGATTGAGTTTTTTTATCATATCTCTTTTTTAAGAATGTCTAGTTTTGGGTATAAGTGGTTCATAGGATGTAATTTTAGACTAATTAGGTGCTGATTAGTACATTGGCATCAATTATGATGTGTGATATATGTATATATGAGGAGAGTTTCATTGGGATTTAAAATGAACATTGATGTGATGCGGGTTATATTTGAGGTTCAATAGCATCTGGGAATCGATGTGATGAAGGTTATTTATAAGGTGCGTAAAGCTGGGATTTCTTATGAACATCTGATGAGATTCGAGACCTTAGAGGTGTCATGTGAGACACGGGAATGAGGTGGGCATCTGATGAGATGTGGGACATGATTAGCATAAAATATTACATGGGAATTAATTGATGAATTAGTGAGGTTCAGGAATGAATATGCATCATGGGAGTAATTTTGAGTTCAGGGATGGTCGGTAGAGCATCATATTATTTGAGTTTGGTTTAGGAAGCGACCGGGTAGGTAATTCCTAAGGTGGGGAGCGCCTTGAGGAGAGTGGGCTTGTGACTTAATGATCGGGGTAGACTAGGATAATTTAAATGATATTTATATGTTCATTACAATATCTGGGTAATGCGTTATAACTTAGGGATGATCTATTTTAAGGTGGGTTGATTATAATGTCCTGAGTTTTTGAGCAGGTTGTTTTTCTGGGTAAATTAGAACTTTTTGAGTTGGTGAGTGGGCCAACTTTGTCTTTGATTACCAGAACCCAATTCAAAGAGTTTATTTGACCAAAGGACTTTTTTTAGATGATTCTTAAGGCTTGGAAATTTCTTCAGGGTTTAAATTGGGTTATGGGTGCGTCAAAGGCCAAAAAAACAACTTTTCAGGATGTGCGGATAGATACGCATGGTTTGGGAAAACCATGAAGCCACCTAGGAGTAACCATGAGGCCCTCTATTTTCACTAGTAATAGTTTATCAAACCCTATAGGAGGGGGAACATGGTCTTGTAACACTTCTGTAGTTTTTAGTAGATGGGATTTTCATGACTTACATATGGTTTGGGAAACTGTGCACCTTGGTCGTGCGAGGGTGGTGCTTGGACAGTGGGCACTATACGGTTGGCGCACGATTTTACAAACCATGTGGTAACCATGTTACCTCTTTAAAATTAAAAATTGACCATTTTAACCTTATTTTATTTAAGAGGGATTTCCCTCTTTCTTCCTCCCATGTATGGTCTTATTCTCTAGTGGCCATAGAGATCCTCTCCTCCTCCTTCTAGGATTTGAGACAATCTCCTCATCCAAGATCTGATCTTCAATTTATTGGTGGATATAAATTAATCTCAATAATACCTTCAATATGTTAGCCTATTTTATTATTTTCTCTCTCCATATGGTGGTCTAAATCTGTGTGAGCTATTTTACCCTATTTTAAAGGTGTTATCCAAAAATTCCAATTTCTTCTAATTAGGATGGACATAGAATCTGATATAAAATGATAGAGAATATACCAGTATAAGATAGATGGTTCCTATATTTCTCTTTGATTTCATGGTGTTTTGGGGGGGCATTATTGAGCGTGTTTTTGGGTTTTCTAAGCGATGCCCTAATAATTTAATTATTGTATTTTAATTATTAAATTGATCGCATGAGATGTCTATGGTCATGATTCTCCATTACTATAAATGGTATAAGCTTGGTGAGAGGCTTCAAATTACTTGAGAAGATTATGATGGGTGTGTGTTTTAGATTTAATTTAGTTTTTTATAATAAATTCATTGATTGGTTACATGGGGATGTGACAGTATTGGATTGAGGATTGAGCTGGTTATGACTACCTAGATTGAGGCAATGGTGTTCATTAGGTTGGTCTTGTATGGATACTTTGGGTGATGTTGATCATAGGTTAGATGACATAGTCATCAATTTGAGATGAAAAGGTCATCAAGTTTCAGGAAAAGACTAAATTATTTGAGATTGTGTTGATCATCAGTTTGAGGGATATGGTCGCTGGGGAATGAGATATTGGGATGATGTGGATTAGGTATAATTGGGTGATTTTTTCTCATCAATTATTGGCTGACTTGTTGTTGGAGTCATGTTCACATAGATAGGATTCATATCGAGGTGGTGTTGATGAATCATGTGGGTGGAGGCCCCCATAGTTTATGGGTCTTAGTTGATGGTGTTGACCATCAGATATTCTAGGGGTGATCATCATAGAAATCCATGTGTATGGTGATGGATCATTGGTTGACAGTGATGGGGCCATCATTTGGGGGATGAGGCTTTTGTATTACTTGAGTCCATTAGGCTAGGTTATTGGGAGTACAAACATCATTGTGACTCGGGATGTTGAGCTTTGAGTAGATAGGGAATTCTGAGTAGGAGTCTGAGGGACCAAGTACTTTTTGATTGAGCATACCATTTAGATGTCAGGTTATATGGTTTATAGAATGAGGTGTCAGGTGGTATTTTAAAGGATAAACCTCAGGGTTCACTGGGGATGCATTTTCATCAGGGGATTCATTGGTCTTATCACATGAATCCTCACCACTACAATTATATATATATGGACATATGTTGTATTCTATATATATAACTGGGGGAAACATGTTCAAACATTTTCAGCAATGGATGAAGCGGGAGATTTCTTCCTTATGGATTTTGAGAACATGGAAATTATTTTATTTATTAAATATTCATTTTCAACATGCTTATTTATATTTTGTAAACACCTACATTACCAAGGATGTAATTTAGGCACACATTGGTGGTGGCCTGATAAGATTTATTCTTGCACCCTACACGGTTCCTTCAGGACATGTGTATAGTTTATGTCTCTTTGATCGGGTAAGGGACCAAGCTCAAGAGAAAGACCCTACTATTCAAGTTATACCTTAAGCATGGGATGGATGGAAAGGTACCATGGTAGTTCTTTCTTTAGTTTGAGTTTATATTTTGTTTTAGAATTCTTATTATATGTACTTACTCATATGGTTGGCCACAGGTGACCCTTCTGTTTAATGATTTCATGACCTGATATGGTTTGTTGTATATGTCTACAAATGTTATGTTTGTCTTTATTAATAATTACTAGTGTTGCTTTATTGTGCTTCTACCATTGTGGGTTACTAGTCCAGTTTTTATGGTCTTTCTTCTAATTCTATATTTATCGACAGAACATTATTATTTTCACTATATTAGGGTATAGTATTTCCACTATCACCTCTTTACACCCTTGATTCTAGTCGGAAGCCTTTGGAATATGGTAAGGTTCACCTAAGGCCCATTGTTTAACTAGTCTAGATCACTATTTAAAGTGGAATCTAGGTTGGGGCGCTACAGACCAACTAGGATCTTACAGATGTTACCCATTCTTGACTAGTAATGGGATGATGTTGTGATGGATTTCATGATCAGTTTCTCAAGGTCACATTCAGGTACTGATGTTGTATGGGTCATTACGGATAGGCTCATGAAGGGTTCCCATTTCCTATTGATCATAGAGACTTTCTCAATAGATGATATTGGGAGAATTTATATCCGAGAGATTGTGCACATTTATAGGGTTTCTCATACCATTGTATCAGATAGGGATGCTTGGTTTAAATCTCATTTTTTAAAAATATTATAGAAGGATTTTGTAACATAGGTGCTTTTGAGCACGGTATACCTCGCTCTGATTGATGTCCAGTCAGATCACACTATACAGTTCTTAGAGGATATTCTTAGAGCATGCTCCCTTGATTTTGGAGGCTCTAGGGAGATTCATATACCACTGGTTGAATTCAACTACAAAAATAGCTATCAATCAACTATACAGATGCCGCCTTATGAGGATTTGTATGGTAGGTCATGTGGATCGCCTCTGTGTTGGTTAGAGGTAGGGGAGGTAGCATTGTTTGGACCACATCTTATGCATGATAATTTAAAGCAGGTATAGTTGATTAGAATGTGTATGGCTACTGCACAATCTAGATAAAAATCCTATGTCGATCTTTATCGACGACCTCTAGACTTTGAGTATAGGGATCGGGTATTTTTACGTATCTCACAGATATTGGGGAACATATAGATTCAGATATAGGGTAATATTTTTCCGAGATATGTCAGGAATTTTGAGTTTCTAGAGAGAGTCAAACCAATAGCCTATCGTTTGTAGTTACCTCATAGTTACAAAGTTATAAACGAAATCTTCCATGTATATCAGTTGTGTCATTATCACTCATACTTATTTTATACTCTTCATCCGGATGATGTTGAGTTATAGGTATATGCATCCTTTGAGTATCATTATATATGTATTGTTGATCGAAGCATGAAGTCTCTTTGAGGCTAGTCTATCCCTCTAGTATGGGTACTATGGAAGCATGGAAACATACATGATGAGAGTTGGGAGTGGGATGACAGTGTATGTGCTTAATTTCTGGAACTATTTTTAGATGCTTTACTACCTTCATAATAGAAACTCAAGGATGAGTTATCTTAAAAGATATAGATTGTAAGATCCTAGTTTTTTCCTTGATGTACAGATCTTTTTATTTTCCATTTAAATATTTTGTTTGATCTAATTTTAGTGATTAATGAGGTCATGGGAGTTTTTTAGGGTTTGGGGGGATTGTTTAGAGCTTGGAGGCTTAGTTTTTTGTAAAAGTAAATGAGTATTTATAGTTACTTCTAACCGTATGGGGTGGTCTAGGGTTATACAGTTTGATGAAACCATGCAGCCAGGGATGTATTCCTATGCAATCCACATATAGTTTTTAGCATAGGTGAAATTCATGTTTAGTGCATGGTTTTTCTAACCATGTGTCATGACCATGTGAGTGGGTTCTTAGATAGAAAATGGCACAAATTTGGCACACGGTTTTTCCAAACGTGTAGCCAAACCATATGAACTAGTTAAAAATTGTGAAATGTCTATTTTTACCTAACTTTTTAATAACCTAAACCCCTCTTCCTATTTATTTTCTCTAATTAATTTCCTCCTTCCATTTATCTCTATTCAAGAATAACCTAGTCTTTGGTGTTTATTCATCATTCAGGCTCTGATTTGAGAGTTTTACATGTCATTAAATCTATATCGATGAGTTATTCATTCCTTAGGATCCTTTCCTAATTTGACTTTCTATCGATGATGTAATTTTGGTGCAAACTAGAATTCCTTATTTCTCATGTATTCATCCATTTCTCTATTTTCTTCTAATCTATGTTGAGTTATGAGTTTATATTGGACAATTATTCTACCATATTCATACAGTAGGTGGTATATACCTTTCCCCACAAAGACTAGTTGTTTATAGATAGTTATTGTTGTGTCACATGTAGGTCCTTCCAAGAAATTCCCCTAAATTAATTAAATTTTTTTATTAAATTAATGGGACCTTGATAGGTTTTCCACTTAAGACCATGATAATGTTGGAGGTTTTCAACGTCAACATGGACCAACTATGAGGTGTTTTTACATATCTGTCTCATTAGTTACCACCTCGTTGGGTGTGTGTGTGTGAGATCTCCATCATAGTGGGAGACTTAATGAATTAAATGATATATCAAGACATGGTTTATTCCTCCTTTTAAATTTTATTACATTATATTAAATTGTTTAAATTGAAAGTGTGAAATGATTTGGATAAAATCATGATTTTTGTATGGTTATGAAATGGATTATGAAATGAGATAAATGATAAAGGTAATAGTTAATGAATGATTCTTATTTCCTTATGTGATCATGTTTATGATGGATGGATTACTATAGTATCTAAGACTATGTTAAATTTCATATAAATTTATACTCTATGGATTCAGAACTACATTGAATTCCATGTACATTTCAACTCCATGGATTCAGGATTATATTAGTCATCATGGATCCAGATTACATGGGATGCCTTGGAAATTACTACTCCTTAGATATATACATTGGTTATGAAACTTGATTACACGTCATAGGCCACTGAGGATGACATGGTTGTTTATTCCTTGGATTTGATCCTTGTAGATCTGACATTGGATTACTCAGCATAGGCTGCAGTGGGTATTTTATCATGATTTATAGTTAGATCATGTTTACAGTTTATGGATTATAGTGAAACTTAGTAAGATGGACAATATAACATTTACATGTATCACTTCTTCTTATTCATTTATACTACTGTTATATATTTCACACTATTTTTTCTTATATACACAAACTGGATTTGATATAGACATTGTTTTTGGTTGCCTACTGAGTGTTATCTCACACCATGTTTGGGTCACTATTGGGTACCCAAATAGTCTTCATGGATCAAAGTATGGATCATGGAAAGTGCTCTCTTTATGATGCATGGATTTATTGTTCATAAGAGTAGGGGAGAATAGGACCAAGCTATCTTTTTTATTCTATCAAGAGATAGTACCTTTTGGATTTTTTTATTTTGATACATGTATTATAATAAATTCATGTTTATGTATTTTTCCTTCCATTTTTTATATATACATGAAATAAAAAAAATTATATGCTATTACCCTTGGGATTTCTTTATTATTTTTGTTGTCATATGTTTGTTTATCTAATGTTGTTCAGTTATTTGATAGGATTATTCAATTGATTAATGTGATTACACCATTGTGATATACTCTTATTATGAGGGTATAGTCTACCCACTATACCACATTAGACCCTCACTACTAGTCGGTAGCCCTTGGAGTACAAGGAGGTGTGCTTGATGCCATGTTTCCAACCAACTCAGGGAACCTTTTAGTGGATCTTGGGTTTGGATGTTACACTTTGGTGCATGAATCATATAGGATTGATCCATTTGACTGTATTTCTTAAGTTATCTCCATATATATATATATATGTGTGTGTGTGTGTGTGTGTGTGTGTGTTCATCTGACTATGGTAAATCTTGATTATTTTCAGGATGCCTCCATGAAGATAGTCATCTAGGATACCAATTTAGGATCATGATGATGATCTGATGAGTGATGAATCCTCATTTTAGGGGTTATCTCAAGAGATATTTCCTCCATGTGGGTGGGTATTATAACCCCCACCTATCAAGTAGTATATTGTACTATTAGAATAGGATAAGGATGTGCATAGTCTTAAAATACTCCATGAGTTCCAGTGATAGATGCCACTGATGTTCCATGGTGATACAGATACCCAAGAAGCAGGATATTGGCTTTAGTTGGTGATCCGAGTTTCAGAATTGTGTGGACCCTAACTGATCTGATGGTTTTACTGGTATCTAGTATTTTCCACAAAGAAATATGGAAATGTTAGAGACTATGTTGGGAAAAAATCCCTCAAGGTGTTATCTCAGAAATTTTTGGGTGTGATTGTGTTTGTTGACAAATCCATATGACAGCAAATGAGTATCGTTGGTGTTTTCCGAAGATAGGTTTTTAAGGTGGTGCAGCTTCCCAGTGTTTTCTAATTTTTTGGGCCTCAAAATCAAGATTTTGATGTTGGTAAAGGAATTATTTATTCATATGAGTGAATTTTATGAATAATTTTGAAGAAAATCAGCAAAGAGTGAGTAACACATACCATAATTCATGGGCCACATACCATGTTCTAGGAACAGTATGCAGAGCGGCGGAAACGGTACGTTGGTGCAATTCGCAAAACCAAAAATGGTTCATGGAATAATGTGGTGTGGTACATGGATGGATTTTCATCAGCAGAATAGATTGATCATGTAGGAGTACAAGCAGTATGCGGACCGCGTATGAAAAACAGTCTGCGGGTGGATTACAGTTCGCGGTGGTAGAGGGATCAGTACGTGTTGAAGGCTGGATTGAAGATTTGGTAAATCTTAGATTAGAATTTTTTGTGGATATATTTTCCTATATAAGAATTGATAATTCCATTGATTACTATGGAGATCAAGTATCATTAGAGAACATATTTTTGATCTGAGATTTTGGCAAAGACTGAAGGAATTTTGCAAAGGGTGGTTTGCAAAAGCTGAAGTGGTTCGCACATAAGTAATTCTGATAAAGGTGTTTGTCAGAATTCTTAACCTACATAGGGATTTCGGTATGTGGAAGTAGTTGACTCGGTGTGTGGATGAGGAATCGTTGATATGAGAGAGAGATATTTCCACAAGAGGTACATAGAGGGGGATATTTGGTACGAGGAAGCAAAGATAGTCCACTAATAGAGAACAATTCATAGATAGAGGCTAGTTTGCAGAGGAAGAGAGAAGGCAGTGGTACGTGGAGGTGATAGCGATTCAAATTGCCAGCAATAGTACATTGAAGAGGTGACCACATACCAAACCTGGTACACAGTACACGGAAGAGCAAGGTGGTTCTCAATTTTCATAAGGAATCTTGAAAAGGATTTAATTCAGTTTTCAAAAGTATTTTTAGGTACCTAACAGTACATGGGAAGGTGGACTTCATCTGTGGGTGAAAAAGGGACTTCAACAGAGCATCTACCTATAGTTGAGGATGCAGGAATTCATGAAAATAAAGGGACCTACATGTCCATAAACTATGTTTGACCTAAAAATCCATAAACTATGATTGGATTCCTTTCCAAGAGCAGTGAGCGAAGGAAGAGGAAGACGGTGACCCTTTCCACTGATAGTGAGCCAAAGAAAGAGGCATAGGGAGTGACCCTTGGGAATGTAGTGATCAGACCCTAAACCTTGTAAAGCTAGTGAGCCTGGGTATAGAATATATAGCCCAAACATTGTACTCATTATTGGCTGTGATCATTAGTGAATTTGGTACATCGGTACCTTATTGTTTTATGCTCCTTGGATGTATCTCGTTGAGGGTGAACCAAGTAAAAATCATTGTTTCATGTGAATTATTTCATATCTGTTCATATATTGCTACAGGAGGAAGAGATAATTGAGTTTTGTATGACAACAAAACAAGATTCAAATGAGATAAGGTTTTAATCTTTCATACCCTAATCCACCCCCCCTCCCTCAGGGTATTCGATCTAGTGTACCTAACAGAATATTCATACAAACATATTATGATTTTTCACTCTCATTATCTGACTTCAAACAGATGTTTTGTGAGAAGTACCACCCCTCATTCTTGTGCTCATTTTAGATTCGGGAGATTTTGAAGCTACATTAGGGAGGGATGAGAATTTTTGAGTATGTCCTAAGGTTCACTAACATTACATAGTACTCCCTAAACATGATTTAGGTTGGTTACTTCTAGGAGTGGAATTTTGAGTAGGTTCTCCACAAATACATTTGTGCTAGTGTGGTACCCCTATGCATTCCCACATATGATGGAGTTCTAGAGAAATTTCTGGTGATAGAGATATTATTATCTTAGGTATTCCACATATCTAGAGTCATCATTAGGTATCCTATAGATTAATAATCTATAGTGACTAGAAGAAAATAGGTGTCGAGGCATAGGAGGTGTTCCCAAACTTAGACTCATGCATATGGTCATGCGGTTCAGGGACCACGCAGAGAACCAAGGTAGTCCAGAGAGGGGAAATGCTATGAATTTTATAGGAGATGTTATATGGAATGTGATTTATCAAGCCGACATGTTGAGGAGGGTAGGTAGGCAGTGGATGGACCACCACGGTAGAGGTAGTACTGTGATCATGGATCACCCAAGCAAGGGCAGGGTGGCCCCTATGGGGTAGAGATGGAAGAGGAGTAGGTGGGGCTCTCAGATGAGGAGTTTTGGGGGTGGACTATGTTATGAGCTACTTCCACCACCACCACCACTAGGAATCCCATTTCAGGCTCAAGGTGATGGTGGTCGGGGTCGCGGGAAGCTATAGGCCATGGAAGCTTATGCCCCAGTAGCTCATGAGATGATTAGAGATATGATCTATGTTTATTACACTCTTGATTCAGTACTAGAAGACGCATTTTAAGATCATTACTTCATATAATTACTATTATAATGAGATCTAGAGCTCTCAGTTGAGTCTTTATCCCAAAAACTATGTCTTGAGGTTCCTATAGAGAACGTTTCTTCAATATCTCTTATTTACCAGCAGTTTGAGCTATCTTTTGGTGGAGAGAGTTTCTTGTGAGACATCTTGATCATCATTATGAGATCATATAATGTTATCATACGTATGTAATGGTTTTTCATAGTCTAATCCTAGATTTACTATCACTATAAATGATTTAGATTCCTTTGGACAGATGGTACGAGATTCTATTTTATGGGGAAAAGAGATCTCATTGTGGAGAGAGTGGATCTTGTGAGTAGGAAATTGAAAAATAATACCCATAGGTAGGTAATTTTATCCCTTGGTGAAGAAGGATCTTTAGTCATTTGGTTTTATTTAGTCAGGGATGATAATATAGACGTATTCTCTAAGGATGTCTCAAGACTACCTCTAATGTGGGAGATGGATTTTTTCATCAACTTGCACTCTAGGAATACTCCAATATATTATTCATTATCTTGGATGTCCCCTACCAAGATTTGGGAGATGAGGGTGCAGTTGGAGGACCTTTAAGATAAGGGTTTTATTAGACCTAGTGTGTCCCCCTCAGCAACTCTAGTTTTGTTCCTGAAAAATTTGGATGCGATCTTGTGGATTTATGTTTATTATTATTTCCTAATTCAAGATATAATAAAGAACAAGTTATCCTTTCCAAGTATTTATTACCACTTTGATCAGTTGTGAGTCATGAGGTGGTTCTCTAAGATTGATCTTAGGTCCTTCTACCACTAATTGAGGGTTCATGAGGCTGATATTATAAATTTGGAATTCTAATGTCACTAAGTACACTATGAGTTCATGGTGATGCCTTTTGGTGTGATGAATATTCCCACTATGTTTATGGATCTAATGAACTAGATATTCTATCTATACTTGTACCGATTTTTGGTTTTCTTTATTGATGACATACTCATATACTCTGTGTCATATGAGGAGCATGCATAGTATTTAAGTATAGTCCTAGACTTTCTTTAGGAGTACCAATTTTATGGTAAACTCTAGAAGTTCCAATTCTAGATTCATAAGGTTCACTTTTGGGTCATTTCCTTTATAATCATGGATTATCTATAGACCCAAAAAAGATTGACATAGTGATTTCTTGGGATCCACCTAAAATCATTTCATAAGTGTAGAATTTTCTTGGATTAGCAGGGTACTACAAGAGGTTCGTGGTGGACTTCTCTTGGATTGAATCCCCTTTAACCACTCTGATGTAAAAAGGGAATCCATTTACCTATATTGATCAATGTCATAGATTCTTTGAGGATCTATGGCTGATATTTATGAGTGATTCTATTTTGAGACTATCAGAGGAATTCATGGATTATGTAGTGTATTGAAATGCCTATGGAGTTAGGCACGACGACGTGTTTATACAGAAGTAGGCAGTAATTGTTTATGGGTTGAGAAAGTTGATACCCCATGAGAAGAACTATGTGACTTATGAACTAGAGTTAGTAGTGGTAGTCTTCGCTCTAAGGATGTAGAGGAACTGTCTTCTGGGAGAGTTCTTTATTTTTTACTTAGACCATCATAGTCTTAGGTATGTCTTCAAAAATAGGGATCTTAACCTGATAAAGAGGTACTATTTAGAGTTCCTATAAGACTATGAATTTGAGATCGTCTATACTTTTGGGAAGGGAAACATGGTGGAAAATTTTATCAGTAAGAAGTCTCATTCTCATTTAGCAGATGAGGTGTCTGAGTAGTTAGATTCCTTTAAGTTGACCCTGGTAGAGGAGAGGGGTACAGATTATCTTCTATCGATGGTGTTGACTCCTCCAATTCTCTTTCATATGAGGGAGGATCTATTGGGATGCATCTATTATGCGGTCCTACATGACTAGATATCCTCATAAGATTCATCAGATATATTATCTGAAGGAGTCATTCATGGAGTCCTTTTTTAGGGATAGATGATGGTTCTGGTCATGTTGTGAGAGGATTTGATGAGGGAGTTTCATGATTCTCTTTTGGATGTGCATCCTTGTGTAGGGAATATGTAAAGAGAACTTTAGTGGCAGTTTTGGTGAGCTAGAATAAGGTGGAATGTTGTTGAGTTCATCTCTCAGTGTCTCACATGCCAGTAGGTGAAGGATGAACACCAGGTTTTGGTAGGTTTTTTTCATCCGCTTAAGATATTAGGGTGGAAATGGGATAGAATATCCATGGATTTTTTATAGGGATTCCATGCATATAAAGAGGCCACAATACTATTTGGGTGATAGTTTTCCGACTTACCAAGTCATCACACTTCCTTGTTATTAGGGAGTATATTTTGGTAGAGATTTTATGGAATTTGTACGTGTGGGAGATCATATGCCTTCATGGGGTTTCCTCTAATATTGTCTCCAAACATGATGTGTGGTTTAAATCTCAGTTGTGGAGAGGTCTATGGGAGGCATTAGAGACCGAGTTGAGTATGATTATAGATTTTCACCCCCAAATTGATGGGAAAACTAAGCACACTATCCAGGTGTTAGAGGATATATTGAGGGCTTTCATATTAGACCTTGTTCATAGATAGGAGGATCACTAACCTTTAATATATTTTTATTATAATAATAGCTATCAATCTACTTTCATCATAGAACCTTTTGAGTCCTTGTATGGGAGACCATGTAGGTCACCCTTATGCTATATTGGGATCATTGAGGCATCTCTTGTTGGGCCAGAGATGATGTAGGTGATGAAGAATAAGGTCTAGGTGATATTTGAGTGGATTAAGACTAAAAAGAGAAGGAAGTAATCTTATTTATATCAATTTTGTAGGCTCTTGGAGTTTGAGTAGGGAGACAATGTTTTCCTGAGAGTCTTCCCACGATGAGAATTGCAGAGATTCGTCCAAGGAGGGAAGTTATCCTTGAGGTTCATAGGGATATTCAAGATCATGTAGGGGGTTCTCAAGGTTTCTTACCACCTAGAAATACCCCCATAGTTGGATCGGGAGCATGACATATTCCATGTGTCATAAATGAGGAGATGCATGCATGATCCTATACACGTTATTGATTGGGGTGAGTTTTACATCTTGGATGGATCCACCTTTGAAAAGTACCTAGTGGATATCAAGGATAGATAGGATAGGATCCTATATAGATGGGTTATTCCCTTAGTTCATGTGATTCAATATCATGGAAACATGAGGGAGAGCTCCTAGGAGTGGGAGAACCAAATGTGGGCTCGGTATCCCCACCTTTTTATTTAGTTTGGGATTTTTGGGGATGAAAATATTTGAATGAAGGAATAATATAGAGACACTATTTTTTCTTATAAGACTTTAAAATATATTAATAAATATTTTCAAAGATAGGAGCTAAGGTGACATGATATTCAAAGGCCTGGTGAGCCCAGAATTAATTTTATAAAAATATAAATATATTCTTATCACACACATGTGATTTTTCAAAAATAATTGAATATCACCTGGATGGAGTCTAAAATCATAAATTTGATACAATAGTTTATTATGAAGCATGATTTTTACCCTAAGAGCAACCTGAAGTTGGTCGGCGTTAGATGTTCAGATGAGGTAGTGGTTGGCAGGTATATTAAGTGGATTAATTAATCTATTTATTTATTTATTTATTTATTTATTTCATTTAATTCCAAAAAATAATTTCCTTCTATAAATAGAATATTATGGAAAATCTCCATGGTTAGAAACATAACCCTAAGATCATTGAGAGGAGGTTTCACCATTCTTCTTTGGCATATCGATATCAGACAATAACCAGATCAAGGTGGATTGACAAATAGAAAACGCAACAAATCTTACACATTGCCAGAGAACACTTTCTTAACCAAAGATCAATCCATAATAAAGGTAGGGATTTTAAATTGTAGATTTATATCTTGATTAAATGATTGATCATGTTCATATCTACTATTATTTTATCTAATATTAATTGATACATTGCATGGTATTGTATTATTAGTAAGTGTAAACATAGGAGATAAAAATCAATGGTTATAAGTGAGCATGAGATAAGAATAAGGGTATGTTAACATGATCAGAACTTATAAAATTCATACCCAATAGGTCAAAGATCATTAATCATGGATCATAGAATAAGGATTTATCATAAAAATACATAATTCATAGGAGTATGGAATCATCAATAGTCAATCATGATCTATGATAATATATCATAAGTGTAAGATATAAGTTTTTCACATACACATAATAATATAAAATCATTTATTTATTCAAGGTTCACTTCCAAGACTATCATAATGGAAAAATTCCCATAGTGTATTGGTTTTACTCCCCATTATATCATTTTCTTAGTCATGGTTCACTCCCAATACTATCATAGTAGATAGAGTCCCTTACTGAAAAGAATTCACTATTCATTTCAGTCCATATTATCTCATGATATATCAATATTTACCCAATTCATTGGAGGGTTATATAATTATGGTCCAACTTGTTGCGTAATGAAAACTATACATAAGTGTGCAATAAGATCACAAAATCATTCATCATTTCATCATAGCATAAGATATGAAAAGAAATGGGTTTCATGTACAATTCAACATAACATTATCATAATACGTCTAGAGAAAGGAAGTGGATGGTATTATAAAAATATTCATTATTTCACTATATCTTGATTAACCCATGGGAAAGAATCGAGTATCATCATAAGATACCTATAGAAATAATATGGATGGTATCATAAGAGAATAACCCCAATGAATCGTAAGAAACATCAATAAATTTTGACATAGATGAAAAATACCTTTAAAAGATCATTTGAACATTTCTTTAAAAACATGAGAAAAATATAATTTTCTTTTGATAACATTTAAAGTAAAAAATACAAAAATATTGAGAAATTTTTTATTTGAAAATAACCTTTGAAACTTTTAAAGGAATCTTCAATGGAAATAATGGTTATGATGGAGGAAAAATTCATTCATGTCATATACATTAAAAGAGAACATTCTTTTCACACTTTTATAAAAATTCAAGAATGAGTCATACATAAAAAATTTGAAAATATCCCTTTTAATAATTTGTAAAGAAATTAAAAGGTATTAAAAAAATTATTTTTTAAACATATATGTATAGATAAAAACTTCCATAAAAAATTTTAAGAATATGGAATAGAGGAAATATTTTTTCGATCAAATAGGAAATCGGGTTGAATTTTCTTTAAAAAAATATCGATTATTTTAGCTACCAAATAGAGGAAAATTATAGAAATACATAAAAATTATAGGAATAACTATAGGAGAAGAAAATATATGGGGTTTAAAGGATAAGTATCATATAATTTTCCTTGATGTAAATTCAGTATAGATGATGTCATGACCCCCTCCCTCCAAAGGTACCCCTCTTGGGTGGGCAATGAATGAAGTGATATAATGACCCCCAAGTCTCAGCTCTAGTAGGATATGGGTTAGTGAATAGCATTGAGGGTATAAAAATATCATACATGGGAGGAATTATCATATATATTATAAATAGGATCAAGAGATAGGGTAGCAGTGATCAATCAACTTCATGACATAATATAAAAGAAAACCCAAATTCATCCCACAATACTTGAATAATGTAAAAAAAGTATCTAAAATAAATACCCAAAAACAAAAAGATAAGGTAATGACATAGAAATAGTCTAAAGGTACAAGATATTAATGTCCAATATATTCCATTAAGTACTCTTAGAAACCTAAAAAATAGCTTGTATATACGTAGGGTGAGAATACAAGTATAATTAGTAGGATCGCACCCAAAGTATCTCATGTACATGTGAAAAAAAGAATAATAATGAACCAATGAGTAAATAAAAAAACAAAAATAACCTAAAAAAGTCAACTAAACTATCCCATACTCCCCATGGCTCACTCACCAAATAACTCATCCAAGTATAAAAACATAATAAGAAGCATATTGTTATAAGGGTACCCCATATTACTTTCCCACTGATTTGATTCCCTCACACCCCAAAATCATACATCCTAGTATTCCTAACTATTTTGAATCACAAAATAAACACAAACACTTGGGTTATCACATCATAATACATTTTTACTAGAGACACATGGGCACATCACATCACTTCTCACCCACATCCATGTTGAAATTGGAAGAACCAAAAACACTAAACCCTAATCCCCTATGCCATAGTTGATCTCTCCATGTCGTAGGACTCACTAAAACTTTACCATATCCCAGCACCATGAATCATCCATTTCAAAAAATGGAAGTGGTATCAATACTCCTCCTATGGGCTCCCTACATCACAGTCGACTTCTCTACACCACAATAGTCACCATTACGACATAAACCCATCACTCTATGCTAAAGAACTTGATTTTCTCATTTCCAATCCCACCACTCACTACCAAACTCTTTAATGCCTCCTAAAAACACTTACACCACTTTAATTACATAAAATTAATGGGTCATAAGTTCCAAAACATTATAGATGATCCTAAATAGAAATAATATTGTAATATAAAACATTACCACTTTGGTAACTTTTGAATCATAAATCCCTTAAAATAAATTACTTTAAATAGAACTTTAAATACCATAAATAAGAATATATTCATGATATAATATATCAAAGGGGTAGTATATACATCATATAAACACAAATAGGTGCATAACATGAAACATGCCTCATTAAAACAATATTGAGATGAAAAACCCTTACCTTAAGTCTCATCTTGATTTGTAAGAATTCAAACCTACTGTATAATAAATATTGATTTATTATACATATATTATATAAATATATTCATATAAATATTAATATATATTATTCCATTATAATTTTTATTACCTTTTTATAAACAATTCTTAATTAAAATCATTATTTGGGTGAAAACTGGTTTATTTTCCATGCATGTTTTGGTTTGAAAGCTTCAGTCCTTCCACCTTGGTCGTGTTTCCATCATTAATAGAATATTAATTATGTTATAAGTATCATATTTATTCATTGTATATAATTTTATAATCATTCATATAAAGTGGTGATGAAAAATGAATTGTATCACTTCATGGAGAAGATAGTTCATATGTATGCATGGGTGATGTTTTAACATTTCGATAGATGGAATAAAAGAAAGGTACATAATAATCCACTTTTACATAATCATAATTATATCATAAATATTATATATATTCATTAAATATATAATTATTACTATCTATGTAGAGAGGAAATGAAAAATGAATCACATCACTTTGTGGAGGTGGCAGTCCACACATATGCACAAACGACGTTATCATTTTTCAACAGATGGGAAAAAGATAGAAAATTACAATATAATTAACATAAAAACATATCAGTATAGTAAATTTATTGATTAAATAATACTAATATGGTTATATAATATTTTTATTATAATTAAAAAATAAATAAGCATAAAAAATATTGGTAAGAACATATACCTCTTCTTTTGGTGTCCTCCTTTGAAAAGCACCTTAAAGATTCTTGGATGGGTTTTTTGTAAATACACCAACCCCAGTAGCCTATATATGGTTACTTAATTTATTAAATTTTTATAATAAAAAAGTAAGTTTCATCCCTAAGGGCCAAATATTTTAGTATCTTTGGAAAAAATAAATACAAACCCAAGTTTTACATTACAACTTGAAAGGAAAACAACATAGAAACTCCATTGGAAACATCCATAAACTCCTAGATTATCCCTAAAAGTAATTCATAAAATACATATTCGCATCCTGGGTAAAAATAAAACATAAGAAATGGGTGATCTTAAATGATTATAAAGGATAAACAATATAGCATAAGCTATCATAAATAAACATAAACAATAAGGTTTGGTGAATAACTAAAAACACATGCCATTAAAACATAATATTGATCATAATATGGTAGAGATAAAATATGATTAAATAATTATATAAATAATCACATGAGAATGAAACTTAACCATGGATATTCTACTATTTGAATAATTATATGGTTTATTAATTACTAATATCATAATTAGGTAATTCATAATGTTGGACATTATAACATACCGTTAAGGCTTCAGCCAAGACACTCTAAACAGGTAAGACATCAACCAATACCTAAACTAGTTTGTCTCATGAGACCTACTGATACATATAATATATATATTGGGACCTAAATATCACTTACTAAGTACAATTCAATCCTCATATGAAAATGGTGAAACATAACAAAAACATTCGTATTGAAAAACTATCATATGAAATATGAATACTTCAACCATAAAACATTAATATAACATCCATAGTAAAACTGATCATATACCCTTTAATAGAATATGGTATATGGTATCATAAGTGATCAACCTCTATCAATCCTAAAATCCAACAAATGTTTTTGAATTATATGTAAATACTCTAATAAACCCATTAAGAAATTCTTGAGAGAAATGCCATTTTTACTTTGGAAAGAAGAGTTATTTTGGAAAATTAATTTTTATAAAATTATATTGTAATAATTTTTATCCCATAAAAGATAATGTAAGGAGAAATAAAATATATTTAAGTCTTAAATGATGTCCAACTGAAGTAAAAACATGTAAAAAGAGTTTTTATAAATGAGAAACTTTAGTGCAGGTTAAGAGAAAATATAAAAGATACTTTAAAGTGGACAAGGATTAATTGTTTTCATAAAACTAAAACAGAGCTAAAATTTATTTTCATGATAAAAAAATTAATTTTATAAAAATATTTATGCCTTATAAAATATTATGAAGTGTACTTGAAAATAGGTAAAAAATTGGGAAGTACCCTTTAATCAGGCTTTCGTATCAGGAGGAATTAAAAATAGAAACTTATAAAATATGTATTTCCTCATAAAATAAATATAAAATGATATTAATACATGATTTTGGAACATATATACATAAATTTTAAAAATTATATAAAAATAAATAAGATTCATATTAGTGTAAACAGATATAAAGCATAACTCGAATGAAAAATGGAGGTTCAGGAAGAAACACCTACCTTATGTATGAAAGTGTTCTTCATTTGTACTTAATGTCCAGGATAATGAGATTGGATTTATTAATAATTTAATAAATATCCTATTAAACATTTATTAAATTTATTATAATTTTATTAAGTTCATTTATGTCCTTTTGATGAGTTAAAAGAATCAATTTTATCATTCAGGAGTGTCTGGTTCCTTGGTTTTTATGATTGATTAACTTGTATACATGTCTGAAAGATCATGTAAAAATGAAAATAGTTATCCATAATTTAAATTATATGTTATTAATGAAATTAAAGGAGATATAATTTTCTTATATATAATTTTTTTCAATATATAACTATGATTCATTAGATAAATCATTAATGATAACCATTTAGATTATTTTATCATTTTTTGATCATCACAAACTAGTTTTGTATTTATTAATTAATATTATAATTATATAATGGTTATATAATGTTAAATGAGTTTTATTAATAAATTATTTTTTAACCATAAAAAAATTTTATGGTTTGTCTTGAAGGAATAATTGAAAAATGAAAACTCGTTGTCCATGAAGGTTGTAAATCAGCACCTCACGGACGATGTTTTCATTTTTAGAATAAAAAGGGGAAGAGAAAAGAAGTGATGGTGTATGTACCATAATCATAATAAAATTATATTATATATAATATAATATAGTTATAATTCATTTTTGGATAAATTAGGAAATTAAAGGATAAGAAAAATAAAATAAATTGAAAGAAAAATAAAAGAACGAAAGGGGATTTTACATCTTGAATTCAGCTCCTTAAGAACCTCTTTAAAGAACTTTTAAATGGTATTTTGGGTGAGTCCAAAAATAAAAAAACATTGGGGAGAGTTTTGGGAGATTCATTTTTTAGAAATTAGAAAATATTCAAGGTTTTGGAGGTGTTAGGAGAAGGGGTGGTGATGGTGGTATTTATAGTGGAGGAGAGGAGTATTTTTTGATTATTTAATTCATTTGTTTATTATTTTGGCTCAACAATATGAATAGTTTTGATTAAATAAATACATATAGTAAAAAGATAATTAGAGTTCTAGATTTTGGTTCTTACAACAAAAATGATCCAATAAATATATTTTTTAATTTATAATGTTTTATACCATAAATTACCATATTTCACTATTCACCAAAAAAATCAACTATTGTAGAAAAATCCCAAAACTTCACCCTAAACATTTTTTGATATGTAGAATTAAAAAATGGACTCCATTTTATGAAAATAATTTTCAAAATATGATAAAATTAATTTTTAATTAAAATCATCATTTTTTTGAAAAATACTGATTTTAAAATTATAATTGATTTTATAACACTTTGAAAAATTAACTAAGGTCTCATAAAAATATCTTATAATCCTAAGAAAATAAAATATTAATTTATGAATCTATTTTATGATAATAAATTTTATTTTAAAACATTATATTAATTATATAATTTTAAATAATCTTTTTTGCTTTACAAAAATACCAACACTTAATTTATCATTTTTAAAACATTTAATTACTTATACCAAGATATAAATATATCATATTTTCATTTATAACATACCCAAATTTCATTTATACTTGTATATGTGAATTTATTATTCTATTGGTCATATTACTATTCCTAATGGTCACATCACTATTCCAATGGTCATACTTAATAGTATATTATAGTTTTAAACTCAGTGTTGTGTAAAGCATAAACTATAGAAGATATTAAATTTTAAAAGAGGTATACCATAAAATATTGGGGTGTTATATTCTCTCCTCCATCAAAAAAAATCATCCTCAAAATTTCTAGAATTTTACCTCATAAAAAATATTTGGGTAGTTATTCATCATAAATTCTTCTAGTTCCCATGTCACTACTTCAATTTTATAATTTTTCCAAAGTACCTTTATCATCCATGTCATCTTATTTCTCAACACCTCTTCTATAGTGTCCATAATATGGATAGTACCTTCATAGTAAGATAAATCAGGTTCCAATTATATTTCTTCATAAGTGAGTACATGTGTTGGGTTTTTCATGTACTTCCTTAATAAAGAGATGTGGAACACATTGTGTACTTTATAAAGGCTAAGTAGAACTGCCAAATGATAAGCCACAGCTCCAACTCTCTCTAGTATTTCAAAAGGACCAATGTACTTGGGGATTAGTTTCCCTTTATTTTTAAATATTATAACACCCTTCCATAGAGATACTTTTAATAAAACATGATCTCCCACTTGAAATTACAAATCCTTCATTTGATTATCAGCATAGCTCTTTTTCCTACTTAGAGATGCTTTGATATGGTTTTGAATAGTCTTTACCATTTTTTTCTCCACAATATATGGCTTATAATCTTCCTTTCACCAAATTCATCCCAAGAATTTGGTGTACGATATCTCTTTCCATGAAATGCTTCATATGGTTCCATTTGAATACTTGAATGGAAACTATTATTGTAGGAAAACTCTACCAAAGGTAAATACCGATCCTATATACATTTAAAGTCTAGTGATAATGATCTAAACATATCTTCTAATTTTTGAATGGTCCTTTAATACTTCCCATTAGTTTGAGGGTGATAAATTTTACTCAAATGAAGCTCAGTTTCTAAAGATTTATGAAGACTTTTCCATAATTTTGATGTAAATCATGGATCACGATCAGACATGATTGAAAGAGGTGCTCCATGAAGTCTTAAAACTTCATTAATATAGAGTCTTTCAAGGTGATATAGTGTAAAATCCTCCCTTATAGCAAGAAAATGTGCATATCTGGTAAGTTGATCCACAATTACCCATATTTCATCATTCTTACTTGGAGTTTTTGGTAATCCCATGACAAAATCCATATAAATTTCATCTCATTTCCATGTAGTAATAGGAATAGGATTCATGATTCCTCTAGGATTTTGTCTTTCATCTTTACTTATTTATAGACTAAACATCTTGATACATAATCATAAATTTATCGCTTCATATTATCCCATTGGAAATGTTCTTTAAAATCTCTATACATCTTAGTGCTATCGGGGTGTATCGAGAAATTATAACTGTGCGAATCATCCAATAAATCCCTTTTTAGATCAGGTATAGAGGGAACATAAATCATTTTCCCAAATTTCAAAAATCCATCCTCATACATGAAGTCTTCAATTTCCCATCATTCATATATTTAATTTACCTTTAAAAAATTTCATCATCAGATTAAAAAAAATTAATCATTTCCAATAAATATGATTGGGAACCCAATTGAAAAAAGTAATGATGTTTCTCCTTCTTTGATAATTTCCATATCCATCTTTGATAGATCCATATACACATGATCCTTTTCAATCCTAATTTTGTTCATAAATCCATGATCCTTCCTGCTCAATGCATCTCCTACATTATTCTCCATCTCTGGGTGGTAGGGTATTGAATAATCATAATTCTTGAGTAGCCCGAGCCATCGTCTTTTCCTCAAGTTGAGTTCTTTCTCTGAGAAAATATATTTCAAGCTCTTGTGATCTATATATATCTCATATATTTCTCCATAGAGATAGTTTCTCAATTTATTCATAGAAAATATTATGACTAATAACACAATATCATGAGTTATATAGTTATATTCATGATTTTTTAACTGCCTTGATGCATAGGTAATAACTCTATCATTTTTCATAAGGACACAACCAAGCCCTTTCTTTGATGCATCACTATAAATCACAAATCCACTATTTCCCAAAGGTATATTTAAGATTATATCTTTCACTAATCTCCTGTTCAATTCTTCAAACATTATTCACATTGTTTTTTCATATTAACTTAACACATTTACAAGTAATATTGGTTAATAGATTAGATAATAAGGAAAAAATCTGAACAAAATGTTGATATTAACCTGCTAAACCAATGAAACTACGTACCTCGTTTATGTTTTTTGTTGTATTCCATTCTTAAATTTATTTTTTATTCACATGATCAATTGATATTCCATCCTTAGAGACAATATGGCTAAGAAAAAAATTATTTGAGGACAGAATTCTCTCTTGCTAACCTTCCCATATAACTTTTTTCTTCTAAGAGTATCCATAACAATCCACAAATGGTTCTCATTGTCCTGATAGATTTTGGAATATATCAATATATGATTAATAAATACCACAAAAAATCATCAATATATTCCTTGAACACTTTGTTCATTAAATCCATAAAAATAGATGGTGCATTAGTCAGTCCAAAGGGAATTACTATAAAATCGTAATATCCATGCCTAGTTTGAAATGATATATTTTGAATATATTTCTTCTTCACATGCAATTTATGAAATCCAAATTGATGATAAATATTTTAAAAATATTTACTGACATGAATTTGATAAAATCATTCATCAATTCAAGGCAGTAAATACTTTATCTTTATCATAAAAGCATTGATCTCCCTATAGTCAATGCACAGCCTCATGATTCCATATTTCTTTTTAACAAAGTGAACAGGGGATCCCCATAGAGAAATAATAGGGAGAATAATTCTTTTATTACTTAACTCCTCTATTTTTTCCTTTATCTCCACTAATTACACAGTGGTCATTCTATAAAGAGTATGATATTGGCCTTGTATTAGGGATTAAATCAATAGAAAACTCAAATTTTTACTCTGAAGGATATCCAGGTAAATCTTCTAGAAATATATCAATGTGTTCTTATACAATTGGTATGTCCTCAATTTGAAGATTTATTTCCTTGCCCATAAATGATGTTTTCTATTCCTCGATAATTTCATTTAAAAGAGCTACTGGAGGTGGATCCAGATATGACTTATATGAGGAAGTCTTCCCTATAAAGATGAGAAATTCCATGCCTTCATCACAAATCATAATTTCCATATATTTTCAATAAATTCTTTCATTATACTTTAAAATAAAATCCATACCAAGGATTATATCAAAATAAACCATAGGTATGATAATAAAATCAACAATTAGATAATATTTATGTGTCATAATAGGAACTTCTCAACACATATTTGTTGCAATAAGGTTTCCAATATGAGTCTTTAATGAAAACTACCTTATTAAGGTGAATTGAAAATATATATTTTTAAAGTAAACTGGGAAGATATAAAGGAATTTGATGATCCAGAATCAAATAAATCTTTATCTAAATTTGAGGATATGATTAAAGTATCTTCCACCGCATCATTAGAAAATTAAACCTTAGTTTTTGTGACTACATAAGCATATCCTTGTTCCCTTGGCCTTTTCTAGGTAAATTTTCCTTGACACTTAGGACAATTATTTGAATAATGTCCCACCTCTTTAAAATTTTCACATTTAACATTGGTGGATTCTTTCTTCCCCTTACAATCATGGCCTTAGTGGCCTTTCTTTCCACATTTTTAACAAACTATCATCCTAAATAGGCATGTTCCATGATGTTTCTTTTAATATTTATTGTGGGATGGAAATTAAACTCTTCCCTTCTTCCCCTTTTCCTTATTTATTTTTCTAGAGTATTCAACAACCCTTTTCTTCTCTTGTTTTTCTTTAAAATCATAAGACCTAGAGAATTATTTCTCTGTCTTGATATCACATGAGACTATATCTTCATATGATGAGAAATTTTGGGAGACTAGTACCCTTATGAGGAATGTTTTTAACCCATTAAATAATCTACCAATCTTGATCTTAAGATTTCATATGTAGCCTATAGAATTCCTTAATAACCTTGTAAAGTTGGCTTCATACTTGGAAATGTTTTCATCATCTTTCTGTCTTAGATTCAAGAATTGTCTCTCTATATCTTCTCACTTTTCATGAGGGAAATATTTTTCTAAGAAAAAATCCTTAAAATCCTTCTATTACATATTTTCAATTTCTTCCTCCATTGTGTTTTTAATTAATGACCTCTATTGATCGACATATCCCAATAGATTATAAATTACCCTGATAACCTTATCTCTTTCATTACTTCCCAAATCAAGAAATGTATTCTCTAAGGAACTTATCCACTACTCTTCTAAAAAAGGGTTTTAAGTCCCATTGAATAGTAGCGGTTTTTTCACATAAATTGGTATAACATTATTAAACCATTTTGTGGATCAGACTACTCCATGCGAGTAAGGTTATTGCTCATAACCTAAGCTGGTTATCCCAATATATTTATAAGTTGTTCAGTTCTAGCTACAACATCATTATCTTTCATGGGAGGGAAATCCCTACGTGGGATATGCATGTTGATATGGTTTCTATTCCTTTCACTAGGCTCTATTTCTAAACAATGGAATATACTAAATTAGGTTATAATGCATAATTTAGAACTATAAAAATACTTAATATAAATTAACAAATTAGGCATAGTTAATATCATAATTATAAACATGGTTTCTTTGAGAAAATATTTACTTTTAAATCCTTTATAATGTTTTGTTAAGAAAATGTGAATTATACTAAGCATATCCCCTAGGATTGTCAAACCAGGTGCGCAATAAGACTTGTTTTCATAAACCATGTTACATCAAGTCAGGCCTAACATACCTTGTCAGAGTTGTTACCCCTAGTTACATATGTGTCATAACCACATCCACTTATATTATCCAGACAGGGATATATTGCTAATAAGGCCCACATAATCTCTTCATTACCAAAATTATAATATGTTCTTCTATTCTTATCCTTAAAGTCTATCTTAGGGTTATGCTCCCTAATCTTTTTTCATAAATATAGTTTCCAAGGTTTCTACTAAACTTCCTATGATACCAACTGTAAATACCCTAGCCCTAGTATCCCAAATATGGTTCCTTAATTTATTACTTTTTTATAATAAACAAGGAAGTTTTATCCCAAAGGACTGAATAGATTAGTAGCTTTGGAAAAACCAAATACAAACACAAGTTTTACATTAAAACTTTAAAGGAAAAATAATATAGAAACACTATTGAAAACATCCATAAACTCCTAGATTATCCTTGAAATAATTCATAAAATACATATTTACATATTAGGGGAAATAAAACATAATAAATCGGTGATCTCAGATGCTAAGTAAGGGTAATCAATACAGTGGAAGCTATCATAAATAAACATAAACACTAATGCATGGTTAATAACTAAAAACATGTTCCATTAAAACATAATCTTGAGAATAATATAAAAGGGATAAAATATGATTATATAATTCCATAAATAATCACATGAGAAAGAAAACTAACCATGGTTTTTCTAGTCGAATAATCACATGGATTATCAATTACTAAAATCATAATGAGAGAATTCATAATGTCGGACATCATAACATACCTTCAAGGATTCGACCAAGACACCATAAACAGGTAATATGTTAGTCAATAACCAAAATAGTTTGTCTTATGAGAACTACCAATGCATAAATGGGATATATTTTCCCCCACCTTTCAATTATTAAGTCCAATACATTCTTTATATGAAAATGTTAAAACATAACACAAACATTCGTATTGAAAAACTAGCTTATGAAATGTGAATACTTCATCCATAAACCATGAATATCACATCCATAGTCAAACTAATAATAAAACATTTAATAAAATATGGTATATGGTATCATAATAGATCAACCTCTATCAAGCATAAAATCCAAAAAAATGTATTAAATTATATGTAAATACTCTAATAAAACCATTAAGAAATTCTTGAGAGAAATACCATTTTTACTTTGGAAAGAAGAGTTATTTTGTAAAAATAATTTGTATAAAATCATATTCTAATCATGTTTATACCATAAAAGAAAAAGGAGTTAAAAAAATTGTATTTAAGTCATAAATGATGCCCAATTGAAGTGAAAACATGTAAAAAGAGACTATAGAAATGAGCCACTTTAATGCGGTTTAAGAGAAAATATAAAAGATTCTTTAAAGTGGACAAGGAATAATTGTTTGCATAAAACCAGAAAATAACTAAAAAAATTCATGATAAAAATAGTTATTTTATAAAAATATTGGTTCCTTATAACATATTATTTAGTATAATTTAAAATGGGTAAGAAATTGGGAAGTACCCTTTAATCAGGCTTGTTTATCAAGAGGAATTGAAAAGGAAAACTTATAAAACATGTATTTACCCATAAAAGAAAGATGAAATGATCTAGATAAATTATTTTGGAACATATAAACAAAATTTAAAAAAATTATATAAAAATAAATAATAATTTCATTGGTGTAAAGATAGAGAAAGCCTAATCTGAATGAAAAATGGAGGTTCGAGAAGAAACCCTTACCTTATGTCTGAAAGTGTTTTGCACTTGTAATTAATGTCATGGATAATGAAAAAAGATTCATTAATAATTTAATTAATAACATCTTAAACATTTATTCAATTTAGTATAATTTTATTAAGTTTATTTATGTCCTTTTTATGATTTATAAGATTCAATTTTGTCATTTGGGAGTGTCAGTTTCCTTGGTTTTCATAATTGATTCACTTGTATACATGTATGAAAGATCATGTAAAAATGGAAATAGTTATCCAAAATTGAAATTATATGTTATTTATGATATTTAAGGAGTTTTAATGGTCTTATATATAATTTTTTTCAATATATTATGGTTATTCATTAGATAAAGTGTTAATTATAACCATTTAGATTATTTTGGCATTTTTTCAACCATCATGGAATAGTTTTGTCTTTATGAATTAGTATTATGTGTATATAATAGTTTCAGAACATTAAATAAGTTTTATTATAAATATTAAAATCTTTTTTAATCTTAAAAAAATTATGACTATCCTAGTGGTTAGAATTAAAAAATGGAAACTCGTCGTCTATAAATGCGGTAAATCGGCACCTCTTGGACGATGTTTTCATTTTTAGAATAAAAATGGAAAGAGAAAATAATTTATGGAGGATATCCCATAATAATAATAAAATTAAAGTATATAAAACTTACTATATTTATCATTAATTTTTGTAAATATGAGGTAAGTAAAGGATAATAAAAGAAAATAAATTGAACGAATATTAAAAGAATGAAAGGGGATTTTACCTCTTGAATTCCTCTTCTTGAGAACCTTCTTAAAGAAATTTTAAATGGTATTTTGGGTGAGACCATAAAAACTAAAACATGTGGGAGTGGTTTTTATAGTTATTGGGAAGAAATTGTTGAATATTCAAGGCTTTGGAGGTGTGAGGATAAGGGGTGGTGAGGGGTGGTATTTATAGTGGGGGATAGAAGTGTTTTTTTATTATTTAATTCATTTGTTTGTTAGTTTTTCCCAAGAATATGAATAGTTTTGATTCCATGAATTCATAAAGTTAAGAGATAATTATAGTTCAATACTATGGTAATTACATTATTAATGACATAATAAATAGTTCATTTAACTTATAATGTTATATATCATAAATTATCGTATTTCACTATTCACCAAAAAATCCACTATTTTAGAAAAAATCCAAAAATTTACCATAACCATTTGTTGACGTGTAGAATTAAAAAATAGTCTCTATTTTCTAAAAATAATTTTATAAATATGATAAAATTAATTTTTAATTAAAATTATCATTTATTTAAAAAAATATTAATTTTAAAATTATAGCTGATTTTATAACACTTTAAAAAATTAATTAAGGTCTCATTAAATTATCTTATAATAATATGATAGAAAAATATTAATTTATGAATATATTTTATGAAAGTAAATTTTATTTTAAAACATTATATTAATTATAAAATTTTAAATAAACATTTACGCTTTACAAAAATACCAACACTTAATTTATTATTTTTAAAACATTTAATTACTTATACCAAGATATAAATATATCACATTTTAATTTATAAGATACCCAAATTTTATTTATACTTTCATGGGTAAAGTAAATATTATATCATTCATATTACTATTACTAATGGTTATATTACTATTCTAATGGTCATACTTAATAGTATATTATAGTTTTAAACTCAGTGTTGCATGAAGCATAAACTATCAAAGATATTAAATTTTAAAATAGGAATAGCATAAAATTGTGGGGTGTTACAATTTTGGGAAGACCATAACCTCAAGGTAATACATAAGGATGTTGGTATAGTATTTGAGTAGATATTGGTCAATATAAACGGCTTAAGTGATGTGAATAAGAGGGTAGAGGAGGTTACCTTTTATAAGTGAGGGGAGTGTCACACTTGTTTTTTTAATAGGTTGAGGGTCAAGCCCCATTTATTAAATAAAAAAATTAACCCCTTTTGAAAAATATTAGCCAACCACAAGAGGAAAAGGGAACAACTCAATCCCACACATGTGGTAAGAGGCCTTTACCACATGGGAGAGCCATCCCACAAGGACTATCATGGTAGTGGGTAAAGGTGGGGCACACTTGTAATTAGTAAAAATATAAAAATATAATAAAGTCACTCTAATGGAAAAGTGGCTCCAAATTGGATCATGTTATAAGATTTTATTATATAGGATTGAATTACATTCATACAATATGGTTTAGATAAGTTATTTGGTCATTTTAATCCTTATCTATTTAGTTAAACCCCTCATTAACCATTTTAACATTTACCGTACTAATGGATTTTTACCTTGGTTACTATTCATAATGAATAAAAATGAAATTGAACTCATTGTTAAATTTAGACATTCTGATTCCAATATGGAAACCATTTAATCATATTAAATTTCTATAATTGGTATAAATTCATTTTAAAATAGTGCACAAAATGAAAAGAAAATTGATTTTAGATAAATGAATTTTTAATCATAAAACTAAATTTATTCTTATTCCTTGCCTAGTAAAAAAATTAGATGGACGTTAATATATTTTATTGAATATATTATCTACACATTTAATTAAAATCATCCATAAATACTGATTAATTCAATTTATTAAGATAAAATATATTGAGCACAATAAAAATGATTTTATAAAAAAAATATTTCTTCTGTCCTTTAAATGATTTTATCTTCATTTCCAACCAATTGATAATTAATTTATGAATTATTATTCATTTTTTCACATTTTAAAAAACATATTCATAAAAATCATAGTTCATTAGTGGTCAATTATAACATCTTGTTACTGTTTTTAGATATTCTTAAACCCCTCTTTTGATCATTCTTTGATTGGGTTTCATTTTGGGTTGTTTCGAGGGAGAACATTGGAAATTTTGGCAGTTCTGGGCTAGTTCATGGTTGGTGCATGGTTTGTCCAAATTATGTGCCATCTCAATGGAAACTATTAAAACCCAAACAGTAGGGTTTTTTCATGGATAGTGCATGGTTTGAAAAACTACATTCCCACTTAGTAGAAATCGTACACCATGGAAGAAAGGGGTGCATGACTAGGGCACACAGTTTGTTCCAATCATGCGGCCCTGCCTAGCTAACCATGCATATGGTTTTTTAATCCAAATATTGTTTTAAAATTTATAAAACCCCTATTTTAGGTCCTCGACAGACCTGTATAGCCCCATTACATATTTTTCTTCCTTAAAGGCTATCAAGAATAGTTTTTGGCCCCTCTACACCCCTCCAGAGGTGATTCAAAGCTAGGAGAATGACATTCAATCTTCTCCTGGTAGGTTTCCTCTTCTTGGTCTCTATCTCCCTATCTCTCTTCTTTCCTCCCTAGGGTTTTCTAGATCTTTTTATTTGTTTAAGGATCTAATCCCCACTATTTTGAATCTTAATCCTAGGTTTAATTTTGGTCTTCTCATTAACGATGTTCCTCATTGATGAATCATGTTTAGGGTGTTGTGATTCGAGATCTCGTGATCCAGAGGTAGGTGGTTCCATTATGATGCCCAATTTTTATTAACACTAAATTTTTTGATTTAAATTTAATTATATTATTTAAATTCAATTGATTGAAATTAAATTGAATTAGTTTATTAAAAACCCAATTCAACTAAATTGAGGGATTTGGATTTGAAATTGGATTTTTGGCATGAAATTGAAGAGAAACCCCAATTCCATTGAATTGGGACGTATTTGTGAAATTATTGGATATTAGTGAGATTTTAATTTTTGAATTTAAATTATGAAATTAGTTTGATAGAATGTTATGGAATTTAAATTTATGAATTTAAATTTGTGAAATTGATTTGATATAATTGATTTCAAAATTATATTTTGATGAAAATGGATTAAAATGGTTTTGATAGAAACCTTTGGGTTTTATCTTTGAAAAATGCATGTTTTAATTAAAAATCCATTTTGGTTTTTAAATGGAAAATTGGTATATTTGAAATGGATAATGGGATTAATTTTATTTTAAGCAGTATTAAAGTAAATTTTCCATCATTGATTTGTTATTAGAGTACATGCAAGGCTTAGGTAGTTAGTGAGTTATTTGGACAGCACTCTAAAATTTAAAACATTTCAAAACATAAATTCATCATTTCACATCCCTTACAAGATGGCGATGAAGTCACCTTTGTCCGTACCAAAGGGACATGTGTAAATACATATTGTCGTGTCACTTTTAGTGTGTGGATAGCATGGAACTATCATGCCTTTAGGAATATGACCATGTTGCTCACTTGTTTGTATTTGAAATTAATATATTTCATTTTTGTAAACTATTTTTCATGAATTATGAATTTATATAAATATTTTATATAAAATTTTTGTTAATCCATTTTTTTAAATTATTTATATCAATTGAAATGTGAATCATAATTTTTTTAAATATGATATTGAAATTCCAAACTTGATTATTTAAAATTGAAAGGTTTATTTGGTTAATTAAATGTGGAATCTATTATAGAATCCTTAGTGAGACCCTATTGGGATTTTATCTCACACCCTACCTGTGTCTTCGAGTTTTTTTAGATTATCTCCTTCTAAGTTCGAGCAGGGGAAAAGAACAACTTAGAGGTGGTTCTAGCTATTGATATTTGGGCTTGGAGAGTTAAGTATATTGGGGATTGGGTTGTTCCTTCAGTTTTTTGGTACTTTTATATAGTACTTTGGGTTTTTTCCTGTTTTATGTCTCATATACTTCTCCCTATGGAGTTTCTTTTGAATGCATACTGATTTTTTATCTTACTTCCATAATGTTTGTGGAAAATTTGTTCCCACTTTCATTTTGTATGATACCAGGGGCTAGTCCCCAAAATTTTGATATTGGAAATTCCATTCAGGACATGTTAGTATCGGATCAGTTATCGGGTTACTAGGTTACCCTGGCCTGTTCATGTCAAAGTGGTATCAGAGCTGCAGGTTTTGCATCTTTCTTTGATGTCAGTGTGCAGTTGTGTATTCTTTTCGGGACTTAGGAGGTAGTTACGATTGAGTGTCTAGCCAAATCTCACCACATTAAACCTTAATCCACTAATGGTAGTTTTTGGAAATATTTATTGAGGGTTATTTCTAGAATTTTCCCTATTTTTTATTTGGATAGATTATAACACCCTGAGATTTTGTGACAAAAAATTTCGAATTAAATTAATATTTATGATATATTGAATTTTACACAACACTTTAGATAGTATTTTCTTTATATACATACAATATAAATAATATTTTATTGTGTTATGTGAAAAACCAAGTTGATATTTCACTACCTGAAACACTTATATTGGCTTTTGGTACATGTAACACTGAGTTAGCTTGCATTACACACAAGATTGAGTTTTACCGCCTTTTAATGGAGAACCTATTAAAACTAAATTTTTAAAATTTTATCAAATTTATTATAAAAAACATCATTTTTTAATTTTGAATGTCAAAATTATCTTTGGGTTAATTTTTGGTATTTTTCTAAGAAACGTCATTTTTTAATGAATAGTGAAAAATACTATATTTTAGTTAAAACCACCTTTTCATTTAAATATTTATTAATGTTAAATTATATTTTAAATTGTTTTATAAAGTCATAATAGATAAATTATACATATATTAATCCAATTTTGGTCATTAGAATCATTTTTATATTGAAATTTTATATAAACACTTATTGAACTTTTGAACGTTTTTACTTTAAAACTCGTTTTCTCGCCACATCTGCAAGATTAGCATTAAAATTAATTTTCTAACTTCTATGATTTAGATTTTTGAAAAAATAATATAAATGTTTTTGATTAGTATAATATTTTTTTTCTAATATAATCAACTTAATTTTTTACCAAAAAGATTAGTGAAAGTGATTAAAATTAATTACGGTGATTAATGTAAAATTAAGCTTAATAAGGAACTAAACCTTAATATTAAGGGAAAATATGACCTGGAAACATGTCCAAAAGAAATTGGATGCCAATATTTACACCACATAACCTCTTTTATCTAATTTTATGGTATATTGGGATATTATTAAATGGAAGTTCCCTGTATAAAAGGTTAAGTAGGGAAAAAGACAAAGGAGAACTTTCCTTACCTTTAACATTTTTAAAACTTTAAGATATGTAAACACATCATATTGTTTGTTATAAATATAATTTTGAAATATAAATGGGTTTTTTTAATTATGATGATTTATAATTAATTTTTAAGGATGATTTAGTTACTTAAAATGCTAAAGAAATGCCAATATATAAATTATTTAGTTAATAATTACCTAAAATAAATGATACTATAAATATTAAAAGTTAAGCAAATTGATTGAATTACTATATTTAATTATTTTTTTACATTAATATATCATGTTTAATATCTATAAACCTAATATATTTTAATTCCAATATTTTTTTATATTATAAAATTAAAATTAAATAAATAATGTCAAATTTTACATTAATATTATTTTACAATAAATGATATTTTATTAAATGATTTAAAATTAATAAAAATTATATATTATTAAAAGTAATTTTTAAGTGTTTATAAATATTAAATATTGTCTATTAATTGACTAAATTATCTTTTATAATTAACATATTGACTCATAGATTGTAAAAACATTGTTAGCACGTTCCGGGTTTAAGCAGTGTTTTAGTGCATCACATGCGCTTGTTTTAAAATTAATTTAAAAAACACAAGAAATTTATAATTTTAAAAATAAGATATAATATTAATAATTAATTGTAACTATATTTTCTAATAAATATCACTTTATTTTATTCTTAATGGTTAAATTACTTAGGTTAGAAAATTCGATGCTTTAATAAAAATCAAAATGATAAAATTGGGGTATCTTAGAAGTTAAGGAATAAAATTATTAAAATACACATATTTTTATGTGGTGGAGGTTTATCCAGACCATTATTCCACTTTAAACCATTTTTTTATATTTTGGAGGCATGTTAGGTAAAGGAGACCACCCATTAATGAATACCTTTTGGTATTTACAAGAGTGTCACTCATCCTCCACTATAAAAAGGCAAGCACTCTCCCCCTTCTTGAAACCTCTAAAAATACATAGGTTCGGAAAATATATAACCAATAAACTTTAAAATATACTTATATTACTCATTTAATCCTTCATTTGGGAATAAATCAATTCGAGGAAGCCCTTTGGTGAAAACCAAAGGGAGTTACCCAAAGAAAATGTAACATCCTTCCTCAAGCTCCTTTATTTTATTTTCATTCTCCACCCCCTCCACTCTCCTTATTCCATGATTAAAAAAAGTATCCTAAATATAATGATATTATTTTATTCTAAGTTTTTTACCTACACTTACACACACTTCCATATAATAGGTAACGTACATACTATTTATGGGTACGATAAACTACCACCTCACCAAACGATGATTGTTCATTTTTCCTTTAACACCTTTTGTGGTTAGGAATTATGATGGTAATGATGTTTATATATGATATATATTATATTTATTGTGTCTATAATCTTATTTAATTATTTTACAACACATATCTTTATACTTTCCATTTTGTGTAAATAAGATAATTTCATTTGAGGAAGTGTGGACTACCACCCCCTCAAAGTGATGTGATTCATTCACACTCTACATGGAATGTATTAAGGATAGATTTAGTAAAATTATATGATAACTATGATATAATAATTCTAATTGAATAATTATATATATAATATATATACATATATGTCATTTACTTTCTTTTAATATGATAATAAAATGGAAACAACATCCATGCGTACGTACAATTTACCATCTCCATGAACGGTGTATTCCATTTCATACTCCTATATTATATATATTGTTATAATAAAAATATTTTTTATTATAAATTATATTAATATAATTTTTTAAATTCTTATAATCATGATATAAGTATAAGTACCAAATATGCAACAAATTAATACACATGCAAAAAGCAAAGCGAATATTACCCGAAGTGAAACCTTAACATAGAATTGTTTATAAGTGGGTAATATAAAGTCATAATAAAACCATATATTATCTTAGATATAATAATTTTTATATTTTATATATTTATAATAAACTTATATTTATTATACAGGAGGTTTTAATGAGTTCAATGAGAGTCAAGACACGATATAAGGGGATTTCATCTCACTTTTTATTTCTGTGAGATACATGCCTTAATAACCACTCATTTATTTTGTTTGGTGTGTATACTTACCATGGATGTATTATATGATTATTATAATTAATTTTATTTTTATTTACATATCCATTTGATGGTATTTATTTCATGGGGTTTATGTTTCAAAAATTACCAAAACGGTAAAGTAACTCTGTCTCAATCTTCCTTCTTTGAGACACATGCCATGTCATGTGCCTATATTTTTATATAAGGTGTGTACAATACCTTTTGATATTTTATATAATTAATCACATTATTTTAATGATAGTTTATGTTTTATGTAATTTTATTTTTTCTATCATGAAATAAAGTTACCAAAATGGCAACAGTTCATTGCTACAATCTCATCGTTTATCAAGATTGTTTATAATTATGCATCCATTGATGAAATATTATGATCCATATCTCAAGAACTCTCATTAATTTTCTCAATATATGTATATCCATGTTATATACATTTAATTGTGCCATTTTTTCACTCTTTGGTAATTAATATAAATAATAATAAAAAATTATTAAAATTTGACTTTAACTCTCCTTTCAGTCAGAAATATGTGTTCTTTCAAAATCATGATTTCTAAAAATGATTTTAAATTTTTTTTTATACTATGATTTTAAAGAAAATTTTTACCAATGTTTTATCTTTTAGAAAAATACTTTAAAAAGAATCTTCTTATCATTTACCGATCAAGTCATTTTTCTGAACTTTTATGGTAAACAATGAATTTTCGGAATGTACAGACATACCTACTGTCATAAATTCCATTTCCTTGAAGCTTCCATTTTAATTTTAAAAGTTTATTTTTAAGGGAAAATTTCTTTCTTAATATTATGTACATTCATTGTTTTTAAAGTGGTTTCATTGAAAAAAAATTTAAAAATGTTTTATGGTTATCAATGCTTCCTTTAAAAGTTCTCAAAAGTATTTTTATAGAAAAAGGTTTTCAAAAGAATTGTTTATGTTTTAAAAAGAATTTTAAATATTTTCAAGCCTTATTTACAAGTTTTCAAAGTATTTTCAAAGAAATAGTTTTCAAAAAAATTTCAAGCTTCTTTTATAAGTTTTTAAGGAAAATGTTTTTCAAAACATTTTCAAGATCATTTTATTTGTTTTCAAAGAAAGGTTTCCAAAAGGTCTTAAAAACTTTATTTATAAGATTTCAAGTTTATTTTAAAGGAATTTTTTTTCTAAAGGTTTTATGTTTTAAAGATACTTTTTAAAATAAGAGATTATAGTTTCCTCAAGAAATATTTTTAAAATATATTTCAAAATTATTTTCCATCTAAGAAAACATATTGTTTACTCTAGAAATGGGGATGACCTCGTTGATTTAAGGTTCAAATATTCCAAGCAGTTTCTAATGGGTTTGTTCATAGAACTGAAAACATCCAATGATTCTATATCCATTTGGACCTACTTTTCAAAGGTAGGTTCTCACTAGTTATGAACTAATGAGGATTAAGAATTTGCATTGGTTGAGAGGATGGGAGGTCGGACTCATCACACCCTTTTAGGGGGAATTATTTTATACTATGGGACTCTCTTTATAGATTTAAGTTATGTTCATGAATCCTTATTACATTACCAAGTATAAAATGAGATTTCCTTTAGATCTGACAATCAATGATTATTATGTATGAGATTTAGAGAATCTTGTATATGTATTCAAGGTTCTTCATCGATAGAGAATCATCTGTATTTGTTAGAGATTCTTGGTCAATGGTATCCTTCGACACATTATATAGAAATATCTTGGTCATTATGATAACCATACTGGTTTTAAAGCCACTCAATGGGGCACTTGAAGTTTATTGTCATTAAGAAGGACATGGATTATTTCAGAGTTGGGATCGTACCCGCATATGGTATACCTACGTATCTTTATTTAGAAAAGGAATCAGAACCCACGTAGTTCGATTAAGGGAGTTTGAGGTTTATGCATGATTGATAGCTCAAAGAAAGATGTCATGATTTACTTTTACACTCAAATCTCACGCGAGTCATGTTCGGTGTGAGAAACAAGAGGTATTGGTGAAACCATAAAATTGTTCCACGAAAGATGCAATCGTAAGAAATGATGTGGGGCTTATGTATGGATAAATGCCCAAAATATATGAAGATTGGGTTTCACTTCAGGGAAGAAACCCAGGAACAAGGTCCATAAAGGTATATGTACTTTATGGAGATTTGGATACTCTAACTTGGGGCTTACTCCTAAGGAAGATGTCCAAATTAGGAGGGGACTTATAATTGGGTTTTACTCTTGAGAAGGAAGCCCAAATCAAAAGTAAATTAAGACTGGTTAAGAGAAATTATGACTGGGGATTATTCCTGAGAAGGAGGCCCAGGTTAAAGGGATTTGGAATCTGGGGCTTACTCCTAAGGAGGATGCCTAGGTTAGGGGAATTAGGGCTTACTCCTAAGGAGGATTCCCAAATATTAGAGAACTTAGACTGGGGCTTACTCCTGAAAAGGAAGCCCAGGTTAGGGATCCTCTCATCTTAAAGGATGGGGTTTAATGAATGAAATCTTTAACCTTAGTGACATAAAGATATGTAAATCACTAGGTTTTAAGATATGTTCCACATAATTCCTTTTAGATAAGTAATAAAACTAAGGAACCATGACATAAATGGATTTGAAGAGGGTTTTGAAGGCTAAATCTTGAATAGGAGAGGTGGATGGGCATAAGAGAGGTGAAATAGGCAGGAGGGGCACCCAAAAAGAGAGAGGCGCGCAAGTCTTGCATAGGCACGCAAGTTCTGGTTGCACAAGTACACTTGCGCGACATAGGGGTACCTGCACGACGGTCAACCATTAGGGTAATACTTGGGAGAAACTTGGCTCGATCCCTTAGTATTATCCTTAGGGGCTTCCAGAAGAGTGGCGTGCAAGTTCTGTTGAAGGGGAAAGGCGGTGCGCAAGTGTGACCATTTCCCTTAAGGGTTGGCCACTTAGGCATGCAAGTGTTGATGAGTTTCAACACTTAGGCCTTAACCCCCCTCTTTAAATCTTCCTTTCTAGGTAAGAAATTACATTATAAGTGTTCGGAAGCTTCGAGAAGAGACTAGGGCACCGGGAGCTCAAATCTGAGTTTCTGGAATTTTTTTCTCCCTGAAATGGGGGGCCCATTGGGGGTATTTATAGGCTGTTGAATACCCTAGGCAAAATTCAAAGAGGGCGCACAAGTCATCTGCATGACCATTACGCGGCGCGCAAGTATACTTGCGTGGCCTTGGTGGAACTTGCGCGAACCAAGTGCAAATGAATCTTTGTTCATGCCTTTGTCAAATTTTTATGTTTCTTCAAAGGATGAATCACTATGGGTTCAAGGTATTTCCCTTTTCATTCGTTTAGACACTGTGACGGAAAGGAGCGTCAACAAAAGTCCCCCCTCAGAGTTGGATCCGAAAAAAATGAGGATGTGACTCTGAGGTAAAGAAGAAAAGAAAGGAATATGCGGCGCGCAAGTGTTGAGCGTGCAGATGGCGGCGTGCAAGGGATGAGCGCACTGGCTTTAGGCGCGCAGGGTTGAGGCCTAGCCTATATATATGTGGTCATTATCGTGCAAAGCACCCGGATTTCAAACTTTCGAGCTCTCTCCGCGCAAGTTTCCTTCGTCATGCAAGTTGCTCTGTTTTCCGTTGTTTCTTTGTTGTCACGCTACTGTAGAGGTATTTGGACTTGTGCGGTGATACCTGAGCGCCAAAACTTGCGCAACACACTGAGACTTGTGCGCCAATTTTGGGACTTGCGTGCCTTGATGCCTTGGCCATTTGTTCACTTTTCTTCACAAAATTTATGAAAAATCAACTTACTTAAGAGTTAATTATTCAACTTTTGTGTAGATTAAATGGCTCCAAAGAGAATCGGAATGGCTGATGAACTGGCTAGTAAGTGAATTGATGATATGATGAGCATCATTGGCCATGATTATTATACTATCTGCGACATAAGTCTTCCATATTTGTCCAATTACCTGAAGAAGTATCATCTTGACTTCCCACAGAGTATTTATCTACCTTTGTATGGCTATAGTCATCTGTGAGAAGTCACCATTCCAGAGGCAAAGAATTATCTCCCAAAGTATTGGTTTCATAATTTGCATTTTCAAATGCTGGAATAGTGGAGAAGGCCTACATAATGCATCATAGTCCTTGTACGCCAGATCTGAAACCTCATAAGCCCGAGCTGCAACCACATTGTTATCCTTCAATCTTCCAAAATTCTCAGATGGATCAATCCAAATGATGGAAGAAGTGTTGGGACTTCTGTCCTGGAGGAGGTGTGAAGCCAACTTGGATGTGGTCATACTGGGTGCGACAAACCTATGTAGAGTTTATCGAGGATTTAAAAGGAGCTGCAATATATGAAGTTGTCTGGGCTGGGCAAACATATGTTTACAGGAATGATGACTTTGTGTCGGAGATACTCAGCAATTGGAGCCCAGAAACCAATTCTTTCTATCTGACTCATGGAGAAGTAGGCATCAGTCTATGGGATGTCCACAAGATCTCAGGGGCTCCAATTTTGGGTGATATGTATGATGAATTCATCCCCCCAAGGCGACTTGGAATGATTCAGAGAAGACCCCGGATTTGGATCGGGAATTATCGAAAATCTTTCACAAGATCAAGAGTTCAGAGACCTCCTTAACTCATTATAGAAAGGATATTCATCTAGAGGAGTGGTTGAATATGTTTCTTACCAAGAAGCGGGAGAAGGATCTGAAGAATAAGGGATCGAAGGGGAAGGGGCCCAAGGAGAAGGGGCCCACCTACACTCGTCCTACCACTTGCCCCAAAATAGAGAAGAGGGGTGATCCTGGTACATTGTGGCTGACTCTAGAAGTAGGAGAATTTGAGAAGTGGGGATACGAAGTGAATCAGAGAATCCTAAAGAAGACTCATCTGGCGGTATTCTTGGCCTTGTGGCTCAGAGTTTATCTTTTTCCATTCAGGGACTCGAAGGGAGGTGTCAGGCTAGGGACCTTCATTGTTGCAGCCAAGTTGGATGAGGGGAAAATGGTTGGGTTTTCTACCCTAATTTTAGCAAAGATTCATAGGAGCTTACTCCATGTCTTCATGGGTAAGTCTCCTTTGAGAATAGTGAGACCATTCTAAGTTTTGTGAGGATGGATCACCACTCACTTCAGGATGTATAATGTACAGAACGGAGTACAGGTTCCTGGAGGTTCTTTCAGGACATCAGTGTAGGCATTCTCTAGAATTTCTCTACTAGATCTTAATTACTATGACATCAAGGTGAGGATAAGCATGTATAAGGAATTAAATTTATTTCCTTATGGAAACCTGCCAACCAGGCGGTTTGTTGATGATGGAACAGCCAGCCTGGAATTGAGGGCATACATGCTAGCCTGCAGAGATGGTGTACTGGCCACTAGGATTGATGGATAGATTATATGCGAGGCTTATTCTCCATACAGATTTGCATGTCAATTCAGGTGTTTGCAGCAGACTGTTGTATCTCCCCCTGTGCATGTTAGGTCAGAGCAACATCCGATGGTTGCTCGACAACTATGGTTGCTGTCATCTAGGGAGAATACCAGGGCAGTGTTTGATCTACCAGTTGATAAAGCGGCAAGTAATTTGACTACATGGTATGTCGAAAACTGGATAGCATCATACCCTAGAGGGGTGTTGAATCACCCAGTTTATCAGGTGGGGAAAAGGAAAAGAACCGTAGAGAAAGAAACCCTTCATCTGGAAGGTGATTCTTCTACACCACCCAGAGCTGATTCATCGGGTTCTTTACCTAGGGCCGACTCGTCAGATTCCCAAGATGGGGATGATGAGGCACAACATGTGGCAAAGCAACCTCACGCCAGATATAATTCCCCTGTCAGGATCAAGAGACAAACTCCATCGATTCCCAGAGAGTTACTTCATTGGGGTAATTTGATCACCATTAATTTATAGAGCAACAAGTCTTATTCTCTTATCCTTTATCTATAGTTGCAGGAGTTGGGAAGAAGCTGAAATCCAAGATTGTAGGACCTTCCTCGCAGCCTTCTGGTACACATACTGAATATCTATGACCAGAGGCAGTCCAGACATGGCATATTTTATACTGTGGTGTTGAAACTCCCTAGATGGATTTGTGCGAGTGACTACACCTCCCTGGAATAGGGAATCTTCTGGCTTCTATAGATATCTGTTACAAGGATAGCCCCGATGAAGTGCGGGATTACATCAGAGAGATTTAAATTCTCATATATGCCACCGATGATTCTATTCCTGTCACCAAACGGGTGAAGGAAATGATTGATCGTGGTGCCACTGAGGGGACTGGTGGTTCTGAAGATGAGGAGTGGCATGATTACGTGGCTCCTGAAGATGTAAGTCTCTTTCCTTATTTGCTTTACAACTTGATTCTAGTTAAATCTTTATTACTCAAGGAAATTATTTTCTTCATCTTGAAGCTTGCAAAGAAAGGAATTTTTGAGGTTCCTTCTCCATAGTATAGCCTTGGTGGTACTACCATTGGGGCTAATGAATCTCCTTGCGAGTCGGGCGAGATATCTCCAGACCAGCAATCCATGGATGAGGAGTTGGACATGGATTTACATTATCCAATTCATGTACCTGTAAAGAAGACTGTCGATACTCCCAATAAACCAAAGAGACAAAGGCATCGAAGGAATAATTCCACAACTAAATGCTTCATCAATAGTGGTAAGTCCTTCAGATAATCATGAGTCTTAACCCATGAAAAGGTTACTCATACTTCTTGGGATTGCAGGGGATTCTTCAATTTTCCCTCTGAGGGAGAGGACTGACCCTCCTTTGAGGACCATAGAGGGTACTAGTGAACAATTACAAGTTCAGGCTGACTTGGATGCTCCTGGAGAAGAGCCAATGTCTATTCCCAGTATCCTTCCTACTGTTGTTCCAAGGATAGAAGAACCTTATTCTGGTAAGTTAACAATGATTCATAAAATGTTGAATGAAACATCAACTGACTTCCATTATGTGATACTTAAGGTTCAACCCCTGTACTAGAGCTTTTGGCGGACATTGCAACTGACGTCGCTACTTTATCTGAAGAATCTGTCCAGGGCCAGAGGCCACAGAATGAAGGTCACCAAGAAGACATATCAAATTCTCCCACTGGTGAGATTAACTAGGATTATAAGATTACATTGTATGAAATGATGAAACTTGGCGCATATTTTGAAGATTTTTTATATCATGTTAAATTAACTTGTAATTTAGAAGATTATGGACGTGACTGTTATCCTTCGTCCTATTAAAAATAACTTCTTATTACATCTCTAATCATGATCGGTTGAAATGTGCAGTTCTATCTGAGCAAGATGTTGAACTACCAATGCCTAAAGGGGTTACAGAAAACCCTACTATTGCAGAGACATTAGCTCAAGTGGAGCTTAACCTGGAAGAGCTTCCTAAAACTCATCTTGAAAATCCTGTTGAATCTAGGAAAGACGGGGAGGACCCTTCTCAAGTTACTGATCTACCGTTGGGTAAGAGATAACAATTTTTGCGACTATATTTAATTTACAAGACAGCCAGTCAACTTTATTATCCTTTGAAACTAACCAAACTTTCAATTGATTCTGCAGGGCCATCAATTTCAGTGGCTAAATCTGGAGGTGAAGCCTCAGCTTCCGCCCCAATGGGAAATGAAAGTGAAGAAACACGGGTCAGGGGGAAAGGAGAAGAACAAGGCACTTCCCTAAGTGCATTAATCCTGTATTACATTCCCCCCTATGACAGTGATGCTGAGTCAGATCCAGAGGTAAAAAAGGAGCTCCAGTTTTCACGACGCAAGGCATGGCAGAACATATGGAAAATCATATCTGAAGTGCCTCTAGAAGATATTTCATCAAAGTTTCCCTGACTGTCATCCTTATTCGTCATGTTGGGACTTAGCAGTTTTGGATATCAAAAGATCCATGTTGGGGTGAAGCAAGTCATCTTAAGGAGGGAGCTGGAGAAAAAGTGCCATCAAGATTTGACCAGGGTGAGACTGTTAGCCAATATCAGCGAATTTGAGGTTGTGGTATCCTGAGATGAGGCTGATTATACTGCCAAGTTAAAGGATCTGAAGCATAAGATCAAAGAGAAATTCATCTAGAAGATGCACCTTAAGAAACAGTTGGATACTGTTACTGGGGAACTTGACCAGCTTAATAATTCACTGGAGGGAGCTCAAACGAATGGTATGAAATCCATTTCAGATGCCAAGAAAGCACTCCATCAGGCTGAAAAGAATGAATTTGGTCGAGTGCATGAACTTCAAGTGGCTGTTGATGAAGCTCGGGATGTTGTAAATCAAATGAAGACTTATGTTGATAGCCTTTTGTAATTCTTGGAAAAGAGAAGAGACTCCAGTCTATGGATGTCCTTCTAACTTTTTTGCATCAAATGAAAAAAACACTTTCATCTTCAATCATTTGTGCATGATTTCTTTTTCTAAAAATTTTTACCTAAGACAATGGGCCTAGTAAACATAGTTTGACTTTTTCTAGGATCATTATAAATAACCCTACAAACTTTGAATCTTTTAATTGCTCAATATTACCTAAATCATCCGAAATGTATGTTTAGTGAGCTGGAACTTGACTTTTTCTCAGAGTTCCCTTGTCTTTTGTGGGAAGTTTAAATTCATGCACGTCGAACATAAAATGGCTAATGTTTAAGGTCAAAATATCTTTGACTGAATGGATTAAAATTAACTCATTTCCTTGAAAAATTATCTAAAAACATATTACCACACTCAAGTATGAGGGAAAATATGTAAACGATGACTTAATAAATTTTGAATCTGAGGAATGATATGAAAAATGGATAAAAGGCATTAGAAGAAGTAGTTCCCAAGAATTAATTTACCACTATTTAACAAACCCGTTAGGGGGTTGAATTATGCAGGGTCACCTAAGGGCATTGGCTGTATAGTCAAATAATAGCATCTTTTGGATAACAGGTCCGTTATGTAGACTACTTATGCAAGGCCGCCTAAGGGCACGTGCTGCATAGTCAGGAAAAAGAACTCTCAGAAATTTACTTTTCTACTGCTAAAAATCCAATGGAAGTTTATGGGGATTCAACTTTTCCAAAGCATAGAGTTTGCTGTATGGAGAGAGGTACTTGAATATGGAGAAGATATTTCTAAACAAGATTTTCTAAGAACTGAATGAATTTCACTCCTATGAAGGTCTGACCCAAACATAGGGAAGGGAAATATAAACCATAGACTTGAATACTTTTAGATCATGAAAAAGAACATGGGACAAATATGTTAAGGATGGCTATTTTCTGCAGATCCTTACATATTGTTGATAAGACCAATAAGGACAAAAGATGTTTTCTTCTCAATAATGAAGTTACCATTATTTAACAAACCCATTAGGGGGTTGAATTATACAGGTCCGCCTAAGGTCATTAGCTGCATAGTCAAATAATAGCATCTTTTGGCTGACAGGTCTGTTATGTAGACTACTTATGCAAGGCCACCTAAGGGCACGTGCTACATAGTCAGGAAAAAGAACTCTCAGAAATTGGACATTTTGTAACTAGAAGTCAAGAAAAGGGTTATGAATATCTGAAAATATTTAAGGTTAGTAGTATGACACACAAAAATGGGCATTTTCCAATGCATGAAAGAGATACATAGACCAATACTGACCATAATCATGTTGTGGATGGGTCCTAAATTGAAATGTTGGACTTCAATACGTATCCCATAAGTATGGGAATAAATCCATATGTAGTTCTTGAAATATATTTTAACGTCATGTGGGACGAAAGTATGAGAAATCTTAGTTTAGGGTCATAGAACTCGGACCATTATAATAAATACATTGTTTGTGTTTTCATAGGGACTTTTCATCCAAGGGACTGAATGTGGAATTTGGGGTTAGGCCCAAAGACTTGGGGATTGATTCGAGGGATACTAGAACATTCCTACGTATCCCATAAGGATGGGAATCAAGCTGCACATAGTTCTTGAAATACCCTCTGTACATATTTGGTTTGTACATATAAAGGGTGAAAAGGGGACTTTAGTGCAATTATGGTTTGACCCAAGATAAAAGGTTCAGGCATTACCATGTATGCACGTAGTATTTAGAATATAACATGATTGGAGATCAATGTAAATAATGATTACCTCTCAGGTGAGGGTATCAAATAATGTTGTAGTTTATTGTCATACAGGACAAAAGTGTTGTACAGTTTAACGTCATATAGCAAGGATAAATGTGAACCAATGTAAAGATATTGATTTTGGGTATTGCTTCACGGATCAATATCATATGAGATGGAGGTGAACCGATGTGAAGAGATTGGTTTTGGGCTTGAACCTCAGGAAGTTGCCTACGTACCCAGCCTAGAAGGAAGGGATCAAAGTCCGCATAGTACAATTAAAGAATGAATTAGTGATCACGTTGTTCTTGGGGACAACGACCTAAAAAAATGGTGTTGGGACTTACGCATGGTTAACGGCCCATAGAGGCTGTTATGGTTGAAGTTTAATCTAAGATCACATGAGTCATACTCGGTGTGAGAAACAAGAGGTAGAAACAACATTAACGATGCACAGTTTAATTTCATGTAGGACATATAAAGGGACTGTGTAGTTTAAAGTCTTACAGTGAGGACTATTGGTGTTGCATAGTTTAGTGTAATGTATCAGGGAAAAAATACAATTTAACGTCATGTAGGACAAATATAGGGACACATTTTAACATCATGTTGTACATGAACGCAGTTTTGTTTCATGTTGGACAATAAGGGTGTTGTATAGTTTAGCGTCCTATAGCTAGGACGATGGGGACAATACAGTTTAATGTCATTTGGATGAAAGGGGGACTGTACAGTTTAATGTCATGTAGTAAGGACAAAGAAGACATAGTTTAACATCATGTTGGACGTATTAAGGATTTTTTTCACATTTTAACGTCATGTTGGATGAAAGGGATGCAAATAGTTTAAGGTCATATGCATGGACCGCAACTGATGATGCAGTTTAACATCTTGCTGGACGTAAGGGACTATGCAGTTTAAAGTCTTGCAGCAAGGACAACATAGTTTAACGTCATATTGGACGATAAGGGTGAAAATAGTTTAAGGTCATATGCATGGACTGTAGATGATGCAGTTTAACGTCTTTTTGGATGATAAATTATTTGTGTTACACAAAATACTTCTTCAGAAATCTAGCATTGGTTGGAGTAGTGATGATTTCTCCATCCATTGAGATTAAAGAATAAGCTCCATTGGAGTAGACCTTATGTATTGAATAAGGTCCTTCCCATTTTGGTTCAAGCTTGGGAGGTTTCTTTCCTGGTATCATTGGAGTTCTGAGAACTAATACCAATTCTCTTTGAATGAATGAACGAAGGCGAACTTTTTTGTTGAAAGCTCATGCTATTCGATTCTGATAGACTTCCAAGTGGTGCAGGGTGCACAATATTTTCTCATATAACTATTCCAATTCATCCAATCGCTTTTGAGATTGTTCATCTGTAGATGACTGATCATAAATGGATACTCTGAGCAAGGGTAATTGAACCTCAATAGGCAAAACTACTTCCGTTCCATATACTAATTAATATGGAGTTGACCGCGTTGCAGTGCGGGTGGTGGTCTGATAAGCCCATAAAGCATGAAAGAGTTTTTCAGACCATGACTTATAATCTTTATCCACCATCTTTTTCAGTATGTTTGAAAGAGTCTTGTTGAAAGCTTCTATCTGGCCATTGGCCGCTGCATGATACCAAGATGAATGATTGGATTTGATGTTGTATTCTTAATACAACTTCCTTACCTCGGATGAACAGAAGTTGGTGCCATTGTCCATCAATATGGTATGAGGGACACCAAATCTGGTAATGATGTTAGACTTGATGAAGCTAACAATGCATTTAGAACTGACTTCTTTGAGGGGTATTGCCTCTGCCCATTTGGAAAATAAGTCATTATCAGTAAGAATATACTTCAATTGCTTGGTTGTAGCCAAAGGATAAGGTGCCACTACATCCATTCCCCATGTGGCAAATGGACACAAGTATTTAGCTGTATGAAGTAACTCTAGGGGGTTGATGAATGAAGTTGGCATGTACTTGGAAAGAATGACGCTTCTTTGTGAAATCAACACAATCTTGTATCATTGAAGGCCAAAAGTATCCAAGCCTTTGAATTTGATCAGATAGTCTATGTCCAGACTGATGGGCACCACATACTCTTGCATGAACTTCTTTCATGACAGCCATTGTCTCTTTACCATCAATGCATCTGAAGAGAACTCCATAAAAACCTCTTTTGTAGAGAATTTTCTCTAGGTGATCCGGGCTATCATAAAGAGTAAAATTGACCACACATCGCCAGATTTGTCCTTTCCCAGCTCTATCAGGTGGAAGTGTTCCATTTTGAAGTTATTCCCTGATAGGTTTCATTCATCCTGTAGTATGACCATATGGTTCAGGAATGGGACTGATTTCATTGATTTCCTCTATTATGATTTGAACATAAGGTGAAATTGTACGACAGTGGGCAATACTGATGCTTGTCTCGTCCCGATTTGGATCTGCCAGGGCTGTAGCTATATTAGCCAGTGCATCAGCTTGGGCATTTTGTGATCTCAGGACATAAAAAAATGTCGGTTTCGAAGGAAATTATGCCATTAACTCTCTGACATAATCATACAAAGGGATTAGTTCTTCTTTTCTGATTGCATAATCCCCATTGACTTGTTTGATTACCAGGTCTGAATCACCTTTCACCTTTAAGTGATTCACTTGTTCTTGAAGCGCCAACTCCAATCCAGTGATGAGAGTTTGGTATTCCACTTCATTATGTGTACCGCCTCCCAACAATGAGAAGGAATAGGGTAACACTGCCTTTTCTGGATAAATGAGCATAATTTCTAACCCAACTTTGTTGAATTTAGGATTTTCCATTTTCCTATCTGTTGGACTTCTGGAAGCACCATCAAAATACATTTCCCATGTTTGAAGACTATCTTGAATAAAGAATACTTCCTCATCAGGAAGTTCAATATATGAAGATGTATCTTTTACTGAAGGATGTTTAGCAAGGAAATCAGACAGATCTTGGCCCTTTATTGCCTTTTGAGACACATACTGAATATAAAATTGCTGCAAAATAATTTCTCACCTTTCCAGATGTCCTGTAAGCATTGGACGACTAAGGATGAATTCGATCGGGTTATTGCGAGATACCAATTGGACCTCGTGATGTTGCAGGTAGTGTCTCAACTTCTAAACTGCAAATATTAATACTAGGCAGCACTTCTCAATATTTGAATATCGGGTTTCTGCTTCAAGAATAGTCCGACTGAGATAGTAGAGGCTGTTTTCATTCCCATCATCATTTTTCTGAGCAAAAAAAACACCCAATGATCACTCTAAAGTTATCACATAAAGGATAAGTGGTCTTCCTTCAACAGGTGTCATTAACACCAGTGGGCTCAATATATATTTATTGAGAATATCGAATGCTTCTTTACATTCTTCAGTCCACTGGTAAGTGACTCCCTTCTTCATCAATTTGGTGAAGGGTAAACTTTTTCCTGCCAAATTGGCGATGAAACGCCAAATATAGGCTAAGTGTCCTTGAAGTCCTCTCAATTATTTCAAATTTTGAGGAGGTTACATACCAAGGATTGACTTTGTCTTCTCAGGATTGACTTCGATACCACGATGGCATACAAAAAATCCGAGAAATTTTCCTGAGGTTACCCCAAAAGCACATTTTAAGGGGTTCATCTTCAAATTATGTTGTTGAAGTTTGTGGAATATGACTTCCAAATCAGCCAATTGATTAGAACGTCGCCTGGATTTAACCACCAAATCGTCCACATAACATTTAACAAACTTCCCTAAAAAGGGTTTGAAGATACGATGCATGGCATGCTTATATGTTTCGCATGAATTCTTCAAGCCAAAGGGCATTACCCGATAGCAAAACACACCCTGAGGGGCTCTGAAGGCTGTATATTCCTCATCTTATGGAGCCATTTGGATTTGATTATATCCTGAATATCCATCCATAAAGGAAAGTGCTTTATAGCCAGCTGTTGCATCAATTAAGAGTTCTGTTATTGGAACTGGAAAATCATCCTTAGGACAATGCCGATTAAGATCTCTGAAATCAATGAAAACTCTAATTTGTCTGTTCTTCTTCTTCACGGGGAAAATATTAGCCAACCACTTGGGATATTGAAATTCTCTGATGAAGTTATCTTTGATAAGATTATCCACTTCAGCTTCAATTTTGGAAGCATAGGTTGGGTGTGTTCTTCTCGCGGCTTGTTTGAATCCTCGATGTTCTTCTAGCAAACCCAAACTATGAGTGGAAACATCAGGATCAAGACCTGGCATCTCTATATAGTTCCAAGAAAATATATCTCAATTTTTCTTTAAAAAATAAATATACATCTCTTGCTCTTCAAGATTCATGGCCGCACTAATTAAAGTGGGGCATGGATCTTCTTTTGTACCCAGATTTATTTCTCTAAGTTCATCCACGGTGATAGAGATACCCTTTTCAAATACTGGAGGAGAATCCCTGAGATATTCCTCTTCTTCTTCAACATGTGTTATTTCTTCTGTTTCTACTTGCATAGTAGATGATGAAGTAGAATTTCCATGATCAGAAGAGATGTTAAAATTTGAACATCTTGAAGAAGAATCTTCCATTTCTGACCCGATTGATGATGAAGGCTCTTCCTTGGGTAATAAAGAGGAGATGATGGATTAAGAATTGACATCATCATTCACCTATGACATTTATATAACTTCTTCTGGAATGGTTGGAGAAGTATAGACTTGTTGGATTCAGCAGATGAAATGAAGACATCCCCATTTGAGCTTTCATCATTGCTTGGTGAATCACCAATTTCTCCCATGCTGTCTGGCTTGATTGTCGTAATTGACATTATGGAAGTTTCCATAGGAGTATTTTGATTTGGGTCTATCCTGTCAATTTGACTAATAGGCAACACATAATCTGTACTCACATGTGTAAATGGGTTTATTAGAATCTTTTCCAAACCATATGGAGCATTAACTTTGGTAACCTCCCTTACTGTGGATTTCTCATTTCCCTTCATGTGATAAAATTCCGCCTCAATGTATTGAGATTCACATGTCTTGAATGGGGCCTTATCACCATACAATGTCCCAATTTGACCATCGAAACAATATGTGATACATTGATGGTATGATGAAGGGATAGTCACATGTTGATGTATCCAGGGTCTTCCAAGCAAGATGTTGAAGGCTGAGTCTTGATCAAAAACCATGAAATCTGAATTGGATACAAGATCTCCAAAATGAGTTCTAAGTATAATCTCGCCTAGTGGTTCTTGTTCATTTTTATCATATCCTTGTAACATCATAGTAGAAGGAGATAAATCAGATTCTGTGAGGCCCAATCGACAAAGTGTACGAATGGGGATGAGGTTGACTCCTAAACCATTATCAATGAAAGATCTTCGGACGTCTACACCATTGACCTTCCCAAATAAATACAAAGGTCTAATATATACATGCACGACATCATCTTCATCTTCATCTATGAAAGATATCACTGCATGGAATTCTGCAGGATTATTCTCAACATGGTAGGCTTCAGCTGCAGCAATTTCAGTTTCAAACTCCTGAGGACTTTACAAAGCCTCAATGAGTGCCTCCCGAAGATCCTTTGATAGATTCAAGGCATCCAAAATTGATAACTTGGTAGGTACTTGGGCCAGGTGTTTCAATACATCATATTTTTTATCCAGAGGTCTACATTTCCCAATAGGAACATGTGGTTTAGCAAGTGCCTTGGAAGTTTATGCTTTGGAAGTTGATGCACCTTGTACCGGGATAGGAGTTGGTAATACTCCTGGATTTGGAAGATTAGACTGATTAGGTCTATTTACTTGATGAGAGGAAGAAGGTAGAACCTCCAACCGATCTTCTATAATAATTTTTCTAGGATTGAATCTGCCTTGTGTGGAAGAAGTTTCTTGTTCTTGTTGAGCTCGTTGAAGGGCTCTACCACGAGTTTTTGCCGCATACACAGTTCTAGCAGGGGTAGAATTGGAATAGTGGCCTCTAAAAGATCCACGTCTTCCCCTATACCCTAAGCCTCTGAAACTTCCTCTGAATCCTCTGTTTGATACAGGTAACCTAGGTTCATCGAGTTTGAAACTGTGACTGGCATAAGGATCTGTTAAGTGAATCATATTAACAGAAATTAAGATTAACTCTTCATCCGATGAAGACTATGCCTGACTATCCAATTTAGGTTTTTCCCTTTGGTGGGATGGTGCCCGTAACTTCGAAGTAGATGGCATAAAATCTACCAGAGTCAAAGAAAACTTGGGTTTTGACATGATTTCATCTTCTTATGATTATTTCTCTTTCTTTGAATTATGTCATTTCTTTGAGTATTTCCCCTCTAATGAAGAGGGTTTTGATGTGGCATTCATGGAAGAAGACACAATTGGTTTCTTCAATTGTGTTCGCAAAATAGCATGAGTTCGGTTGATCATTTTTCTTACCATCCAATCATCATATTTTTGCACATTTTTGTTCTTGACTTCTTGACACTCGCCTTCTTCCTCTGGATCTGTAGCAGTAACACATGCCACCTGAGATGAAGAACCTTTTAGTTTGACTTGTCCTGAGTCGACTATTTTTTGCAGGAGGTCCTTGAAAACAAAACACTCCTAAATGGGATGCCCCAATATCTGATGAAATGGGAAATAGTTGGGACGGTCTTCATCTCCTTCCTTGTTTAGCCTCTTGGGCCTTGGCAATTGAACCAAATTATTTTCCAGAGCCAAAATGAAGTATCTAGGAACTTGTTCATTTCAGAAAGAGTGAAATTTGATTTTCAAATCCTCAAATTGTTTTCGTCTTTGATATATTTGATCATCTTGACGAAACGGCCTCTGTTGTTGATGATCAGGAGGTGGAGCCCTTCGAGAAGATGAAGGTTTTGAAGTAGAAGCAGGTACAGGTGATTGTTTAAGTATAACTGTAGCAGTCTATACTTTACCCATTCTCCTTCCTGGAGCTGATGGAATTACACGAGTTTATCCTTAGTCTTCATAAGAGAATATTCAATATGTTGAGTGATTGAAGTAAGGTATCGAAACCCTCTAATGTATTTCATAGGGATCAATGGTGTGCGTAGTTCATTATACAAATTTTCCACACAGATTGACAACAATTCTTTTTTAGGGAGTGCTAAGCTCAGGGAATATGTTAACCCCTTCCAGCAAGCAATGAAATCTGAAACCCTTTCATTCTCCCTTTTCTTACAGTTTGTAAGATCAAAAAATGTTGTCTTTGGAAACGTTGAGCTGAATTGAAGAAGGAATCTTTGGCAGAGATCCTCCCATCCGGTAATTGACTGGTATTGCAAGCTTGTGTACCAGACAAAAGCAGGTCCTTGTAATGATTGTACAAAACACCTGAGCTTAACTGCTTCCTATTTCTGAGGGGTTCCCATTATAGGATTACAATGAGAAGCAAAATGTTTTAAGTGTTTCTCTGGGTCTCCCGAACCATTAATGATTGGGAATGTGGTACTTGAAAAATTTGATGGGGGAGGAATTGCATCAACCCATTCAGGGTAAGATCTCTTTTCTAGTTGAATTTGAGCACTCTTTCCCTCCATATCTTCCAACCGAGTTGTTAATGACTCAATAGTAGTTATTAACTTTTGAGAAACATCTGGTTGAGTTTGGACCTAAATTGGTGCAATAACTGGAGCTTGGACAGATGTGGTGGTCGGTACTACAACTGATGGTAGCACCGCCAATTTTTATTGCACATGACCCATAGGATTAGAACTGTGAGGGTGTACTGGTAGAAGAGGATATTCTTGATCCATCTCAGTAACTGCAAAAAATTTCCTTGGTTGACTGACTCCAGCACGTTTAGGAGGAAGACTACCTTGAAGTAGTTCTGCGTTCAACCTCCTCAATTCCTCCATTTCTTCCTCTTGTTGTGCGAATCTTTTCTCTAGTGAGAGCGATTGTCCTTTTCTAGAGGAAGGGTATGTAACCTGATTCTTTCCTTTCCCCTTATTGGATACTTTTTGGAGAGGTGGAAGTGGGTTACTTGAAGGATTACCTAGATTCTGGGTAATCCTTTGATTTCGTGTATGCACACCTTCTTCATTTGTGTCTGTGCGTACAACTTCTTGATCAAGAACCTCTTCATCTGATCCCTCTGAGTGAGCCTCATGTTCTGGAGGATCAGAAACAACGGTATTGATGACATTAATTGATGCATAATGAATTGCATTCTTTCTATCATCATTTCTGCAATATTTTCTTCTTCCATGTCTTTGATGAGACATTGCCTTTTGTTGATTCGATCCCTCAGGAACTTCTTGATGAACCGTTATTTGGATGGAATTTCTTGATAACTCGTCTCTTCGTTCCTCTTGTGGCTTCTTCCCTAATCAAGAGAAGACTGACTTTCTCTGAGGGAGAGATTGAGGATTTGAAAAATTCTCCAGTACTGTGGACTGGGGTTGTCCCCACTGTTTATGCTCAACTCCTCGAATCCTATTTGTTGATTCTGAGGGTTGGGTTAAAAGAGTCCCCAGTCTGGAAAGATGGGGTGGTTCTTGAGCTGCTACATCTAAGACTTTCTTGAAATCTCTCCTGATCTTTCAAACTTTAGTCCGAAAATTAGCTAGATGCATCAACCTATATCCACTCTTTCACCTGACTCAAAAGACCATTGGATGATTTCTTAAACTTCTATCACTTGATGATGTGCACGCTCCAAACGAGAAGCCTATTCAATATTCTCATTCGCTTGATGTAGGATTAATTCAACAAATTTTTCTCCATATGCTTGATTTTTATAGAAACTAGTTGAGGCATTTTCTTGAGTGAGCCTTTGATTACAAACAAAGCCAATTGATTGTGGCCGGCCATGGGAAATAACATTGCATGAGACCATTTTCGGTGGGCTTTGCTGACTGGAGAGTACAGTGAAATGTAGTGCTCCATGAACACCCCATCCCCTGATATGAATACCAGATGGGGCATTGGCAATTAACTAGCGCAATCTTCTTAGTGCACCAAGGCATGAATGCTGAAGGGCTCTCTGTTGCTTTTCAACCTTCGGATATCGAGAAATTGAGAAAGATGATAAGTCAATTTGGCATTGTAACCCTTCTATTATCTTGACATGATTTTCATATTCATCGTAAGATAATATTTTCTTTTTCAACTGACAAATATTTTTCCATATTTTGAGATGAATATCATGAATTCCATCTTCCGTCAATATCTCTGGAATGTCATACTGAGAATCAGCCAGAGGCCAAAACATGACTGGCACTTCACCTTTAGCCAGTTGTTTTTTCATATTCATCACTTCCTCTTTATCATTTGATGAAGATTATTCTACCTTATTAGACCAGAGTTGGTGCTTCCTTGTTTCTTTATTAGATTCAACAAGATCAGTAGAGAATTTACTGATTAAACTAGAAGATGAATGACCCAGGGGTGGTTTGGAGAATGACCTACACCCCGGGTTATCTTCTGATTGAGAAAGTATTTCACCTACTAGTGGTAAATCATCAGACATGACTGGCTCCACATTTTCAAGTGCCTCAAGATAAGAGGGCTTTCTCATCACTAAATTGTCCATTGGAGCATTTTCCAGTAAATGTGCATTATAACTGTGGAGAGGACTTTCACAGCTAAATTCACCATCATGGGGAGTACCACCATGGTGGGTTACAACAAAAGATGAAACATTTTTTTCCTTGGTCTTCTGACCACACATAGGGTTCCTGTGGCTCTCATCTGAAGATTAAACTTCGAGATCGACCAAATTGTCATGAAGAAAGCCTTCATGAGGAAGTGTCTGATGAAGACCTTTAGAATTAATGTTCCCACTATTTGGAAATGAGGGAGTAGAATCTTTAATTCCAATAGATAATTGTCTAAGGGCTTCAAGAAATATAGCATCGAGCAAGGCCTTATTACATATTGGCTCTTGATTTCTTGATTTTTTTGGCCTGGTCTTCTTCTTAAATGCATTCTTACTCAATTTAGGAACCACTTGTTGATGAAAGTGGTCATTATTGGCAAGTTTATGTGCCTGCTCAGGAGAAATGATCAGGTTAGGCTGATTATCTCCACTCAAATCAGGTGTATGTGCTTGACTTGGTTGTCAGTATGATATGGGGGAGTACGCCCCACAACCCTCTTGGCCTGGAATAGAGGTGTGTGTCTGTTCCAGAGTGAACTATTGATGTGTCACTCCACTGGTAGGGATAGATTTGTGTCTTTCCATGAGGTACTGCTGAAGCAGTTATAATATCCTGGCAGGCATCCAGAATATGAGCAGGTATTTGCTTCTGCTCCTTCACCATTGTTAGAATGTGTTTGGTGACTTCAGCTGCCGGAACGGGAATATACGTCCATTTAGTGCTTGGAGTAGGTGTGTATTCCAACTCCTGTCCTCCTTTTCTTGTCAGTGAATTCTGACAATACTCATGTGGGGGGGCAGAGAGTTGAGTCTACCTCCTGTTTGTCACCGGAGATTTCTGACTAACTTCTCTGAATGCTACCAAATGAGGTTGTTGGTAGGCTTGATCAATACTAGCAGGTGTATGTGCCTGCTGATTGCACTCCTCCGAACATGGTTGATGATCTTCCTTCAATACTGACAGACGAGGTTGCTGGCAGTATTGATGAGTGTAAGCAGGTGTATGTGTATGTTTACCAGTTGTCAACACATTGGGTTGGAAGGTTCCATCGTATGTAGTCAGACAAGCCTGATGACTAGCTGATGATTTATAAACATGTGTATGTTCTTTTCTATAGTACTCTATCGGAATTGCCTGACGAGATTGGCATGTTGTTGCCAGACGAGTCTGCTAGACAGCAGAATTAAAATGGACGGGTGTGTGTGCCCGCTCGTTGCTTTCCACCAAGTTAGGTTGGTTGACTTCTATGGAGATGGCAGAGATGAGAACCTTCTCACTGTTGACCGGATTTCACCTCTGGTTGTTCGTCTTACCTACTCGGGTTTGAGGAACCTGAGTCGAACTCCTGGAGATGATACCCTCATCATGTTGAGGGTGCACTGCACACGAGTCTAGCGGTGATTGTTGATGGGATCCCTCATGAAGGACTCTTGTCTCTTTGAATTAAGTCCCTGAGGGACCTGCTCATTCACCTCCCCAGAATATGGGAGGTACTGGTGATTGCGTTTCAGGGATAACGACCCGAAAAGGTTGGAAACAGTGGTTGGCACCACCTTCTTCTTGATCGCTGGTCGTCGCTGTCCGGATGACCAGGGTGAATTATTGACTTGGAGGGCTTGTCGAGCGGCCTCCAGAGTCGGAATAGTACCGTTTTGACGGTACTCCTTAACCAGCGCATTTGATACCCAGCATTGAAGACACTGAGTAGGTGATTTCATCCTCAGATTGGATGACGATACAGCAAGAGTAGTAGCAGAGGCATTAACAGCAGAGGTACTAACAGCAGAAGTATTCACAGGTGTGAACTTAAGAGAATCCATTTCTGTAACGCATAAGATCTTGGAAAAGAGTGTCTTTTTGATATAATAGATGTAATCAAGATAAATCTGGCCACTACATCTTTTGGATAAGCACATATGTTATTGATTGTTTTGTTGGCCCTCTCATTGAGTTTAAATAGGGGCCTAACAAATAAGTAAAACATCATTTTAACTTGGTTAAGGATTCACGTTGGGTTCACCATTTTTTATTTCCTCTGGAAATGGGGATGACCTCATTTATTTAAGGTTCAAACATTACAAGTGGTTTCTAATGGGTTTGTTCATAGAACCAGAAACATCCAATGATTCTATATCCATTTGGACCTACTTTCCAAAGGTAGGTGCTCACTAGTTATGAACTGATGAGGCTTAAGAATTTTCATTGGTCGAGAGGATGGGAGGTCGGACTCATCACACCCTTTTGGGGGGAATTATTGTCTACTCTAGGACTCTCTTTATAGATTTAAGTTATGTTCGTGAATCCTTATTACATTGCCAAGTATAAAATGATCTTTCCTTTAGATCTGAAAATCAATGATTAGTATGTATGAGATTTAGATAATCTTTTATATGTATTCAAGGTTCTTCATCGATAGAGAATCATCTGTATTTGTTAGAGATTCTTGGTCAATGGTATCCTTCGACACATTATATAGAAATCTCTTGGTCATTATGATAACCATACTGGTTTTAAATCCACTCAGTGGGGCACTTGAAGTTTATTGTCATTTAGAAGGACATGGATTATATCAAAGTTGGTATCGTACCCGCAGATGGGCTACCTACGTATCCTTATTTAGAAAAGGAATCAGAACCCACGTAGTTCGAGTAAGGGAGTATGAGGTTTATGCATGATTGGTGGCTCAAAGAAAGATGTAATGATCTACTTTTACACTCTAAGCTCACGTGAGTCATGCTCAGTGTGAGAAACAAGAGGTATTGGTGAAACTAGACAATTGTGCCACGAAATATGCAATCACAAGAAATGATGTGGGGATTATGTATGGATGACTACCCAAAATAGATGAAGATTGAGTTTTACTTCAGGGAAGAAACCTAGGAACAAGGTCCATAAAGGTATATGTACTTTATGGAGATTTGGATACTCTAACTTGGGGCTTACTCCTGAGGAAGATGCCCAAATTAGGAGGGGACTTATGATTGGGTTTTACTCCTGAGAAGGAATCCCAAATCAAAAGTAAATTAAGACTGGTTAAGAGAAATTATGACTGGGGCTTATTCCTGAGAAGGAGGCCCAGGTTAAAGGGATTTAGAATCTGGGGCTTACTCCTAAGGAGGATGCCCAAATTTAAGAGAACTTAGACTGGGGATTACTCCTAAAAAGGAGGCCCAGGTTAGGGATCCTCTAATCTTAAAGGATGAGGTTTAATGAATGAAATATTTAACCTTAGTGACATAAAGATATGTAAATCACTAGTTTTTAAGATATGTTCCACAAAATTCATTTCAGATAAGGAAGCCAACTAAGGAACCATGACATAAATGGATTTGAAGAGGGTTTTGAAGGTTGAATCTTGAATAGGAGAGGTGGATAGGCATAAGAGAGGTGAAATAGGCAGGAGGGGCACCCAAAAAGAGAGAGGCGTGCAAGTACACTTGCGCGACACAGGGGTACTTGTGCGACGGTCAACCGTTAGGGTAATACTTGGGCGAGACTTGGCTCAAGCCCTTAGTATTATCCCTATGGGCTTCCAGAAGAGTGGCACGCAAGTTCTGTTGAAGGGGAAAGGCGGCGCGCAAGTGTGACCATTTCCCTTAAGGTATGGCCACTTAGGCGTGCAAGTGTTGATGAGTTTCAACACTTAGGACTTACTCCCCCTCTTTAGATCTTCATTTCTAGGTAAGAAATTACCTTAGAAGTGTTCGGAAGCTTCGAGAAGAGACTAGGGCACCGGGAGCTCAAATCTGAGTTTTTGGAATTTTTTTCTCCCTGAAATGGGGGGGCCCACTGGGGTATTTATAGTCTGGTGAAGGCCCTGGGAGAAATTCAAATAGGTCGTGCAAGTCACATGTGCGACCATTACGCGGCGCGCAAGTATACTTACGCGACCTTAGTGTAACTTGCGTGACCCAAGTGCAAATGAATCTTTGTTCATGCCTTTGTCAATTTTTTATGTTTTTTCAAAGGATGAATCACTTTGGGTTTAAGTTATTTCCCTTTTCATTTGTTTGGAATCTATGACGGAAAGTAGAATCAACACATATGTTGATGTTACTCATGCCCTTCTAGGAAATTATTCAAAGATTCCATTCATATTATTTCTATGAATGCTTTATGTTTTGATGTCATGATGTTTATGAAATTCATTTCTCTTTCACAGGTTATATATTTTTTAAACCCTCTTATTTTCATAGGTTATGCTTTAATAAAATGATTATGAGACCTATATCTTTTTCATAAGTAATGATATGAGGAAATTTTTGTGATGCCCATTTCATTTCATGGGTTATGATATGGTGTTTATGAAACCCATATCTTTTTGTGGGTCATGATATGATACATGTTTTATTATCTTATGGAACATGTATGTATGATTTTATCATGTGATGGGTGGGACCTATATCTCCCTTCAATGCATTGGGTAATGATAAATGTGTTACGAGCTTAAAGGGAAAACAGGGGGAATACCAAGCCCGGAACAATAGGGTATATGGGAGGTAATCCCAATGACAAAATAAGAGAGTACATGAGAGGGAATCCTAATCCTGAAATAGGAGGGTAAATAGGAGGGCATCCTAAGCCAAAATCAGGTACATGAGTGATTATCCCAAGACTAACATGTTACGAAGGCCTTTATAGGCATCTTTAACATAGGGTTTTTATATGCTTATGTGTATTCCACAATTCCATGTCTTATTCCTATGATATGATTTCATGTATTATGTTCTTTATTTACTTATGCTTTATATCTTATAAACTGCAAATATTTATTCCATGATTCATGTTTCTAATCTTATGACATGTAGGTTATGATCTTATAATTTTATGATCATGTTTCCATACCCTTATTCTCATGTTTATGCTTACATGTCTCCCTTGTTTACCCTTACTAATCATCTAATATCACCCATTCATATGTTTCCTTCCCTGGGTTATGAACATATGTATTATGTTTTATATGTCTAAGAAGGGTTCTAGTCAATAATAACCTAATAGGAGATAATGTATCTCATTTATGTACCAGTGCTTATGTTTCCATGTTTTCAAAAGCACTAAATTAATAAGGTCTTTGGGCATCTATTTTTGTGATGTATTAAGTATTATAAAAAAGTGACGTAATGTCTATATACGTCAAGATTGGTTCTTTATTTTTGGTGTTAAATGGAAGGTTTAGTCAACATTTGGAAACTAGGATAAGAAAACTTTAGTGAGATCTCTAGGAATATTTCTATAGATATTTATGGGGATGTCTCTAAGGATTATTATAAGTATGATTTAACATTTATGAAAATGTCCTATAATCTTGGTAAAGGATAGAGTAAGTGGTTTCTTATAAATACATCAATTTCTAGATACTACAAGTGGATGTGTCTCTGAATCAGATGTACCTAGAAGTAACAACTCTAACAAGGTGTATTGGGCCTAACTTGGCATAACCTAGTACACTACAATAGGCCTTACTACACACCTGGTTTGAAAATCTTGGGAGATATGGTTTGTGAATTCAAAAACTCTTTATAAACCATCATAAAGGATTTAAATATAATATGAATATGAATAACATAGGATAAAATCAATGGTGTCATAGATTAAGGAACATGTTATAACTTAGACATCCTATAAGTGACTTTCATTGATTATGTGGTTTTCAATTATGATAAATATTTCTCACTATGATTTCTAGTTTTAGTCAATAAAACATGGTTAAAATTTAATTTTTCAGATGTGTAAAGTATGGGCATTATGAGAACTTATTTCCCAAGTGGAAATATCATAAAGATAATCAATAAGGGGTATGAGTATTGGTTATACTTATGAAGATAAAGAGACCTCAAATGGAATGTGAAAGGTATGTGATGTTACTCTAGTATTGTTTATGTTAAACATAATAAGACTGATTAGATTGAGGTTGAGGAACCTTAATAAATTATTCATATTTCATATTCTAGTAAACAAGTATTAAAAAATAAGTTGATGAAGCTTAAGTAATAGTTTAAGAATAATTTTAGATGAATGGAGTATTTATGTTTTTGAATTAAAATATTTTGTTAAATGAATAATGAATTATATAAGTATTTTTAGTATATGTTTTCTTTAAGGATTTAAAAGGACATGTTTAATGGTGATGAAGACATAGAAAAGTGATTTCTTATAAAGGTGATATTTTGATTAAGGGAAGGTAACCCTTAATTAATGCCTGAATTTGAGATAATGATGTTTGGATAAATATATTTTGGATATGAATAAGTAAATTGGATGGTATGGATTACCCTTTAACTAATTATTAACAAAGTGTTCTATGTCATCAATGAATAATTTTACAACTTCTTGGATTTAAATAATATATCTAGTAATCATTAGAATAAGAAAGCATACATGTTTTTCAAAAGAATTTATAGTAATTCAAGTTATTACTATGTTTAAATAGAATTTTTGATGGGGGTATTAACATTTTTGGAATGTGACAACCAAGAGATACTTTTTGATATATGGTGGATCAATGTTAATATGGTTTCATGACCTTATTTTTTATTGTTTTGTACTTTCATATTTTGAAAAGGTTATCAGGTTAACCATTTATGTAAATTTTAAGTTAAACATTGGATAAAGTTTATAATATTGAAGAATAATCTCACCACATGAGGATATATTCATATTGAATAACTTGTGATAACTTTTTTTTGTGATAAAGACAAATGGAATGGAATATCATTCTATTTATGGATCTCATGATCTGTTAGTTCTTTAGGAATTACAGATTCACCTTCATTCCATGGAGTAAGAGATGAAGTTGGAATTGATCAAGGAAAAACCAAAGGGTGATATTTTACATTTAAAAAGGAATTAAATTAAGTAAGTATATATTCTTGTGAAAGTTATTCAACTTTAGTAAAAAGTTTCTTGAAACCAAAAATGTTATCCTAGTACCTTCGTTCTGATGAATCAAATAGTCCCTTAGGTCATCGTAGATTTATGGATTTATATTTTTAACTTTATCCTAACCTTAATCTCTATCACTATTCATAAAAACATTATGGTTATATTCCTCTTTCATGTCCATTTTTTCACTTCTCACTTATTTTCTCCTGTGTGAGAATCTAGTTATAAGTTACTGTGGTTAACTATTACGGTTCTAACTTTCTTTTTTTTAAAGGAAGTTTTAGTGTTGATTTTTATGATGTGGGTTTTTATGAAAGGAAATATCATGTATTAAAACTTTGATAACCTAGAATAATTTTGAGGGATAAATTCATTTTAAGGGGGTAGAATGTAACACCTTGAAATTTTTGTGAATTTTTTTTCACATTAAATTAATCTTTCAAATATATTGCATTTGATACAACACTTTATATAATATTTTATTTATATACATATAATATAAATAAGTTTTTTATTATTTTATATGAAAAATAAATTTGATATTTTACTACACTCAACACTTAGATTAGGTTTTGATACACGCAACACTGAGTTAGCTTGTATTACATACAAGATCAAGTTTTATCACCTTTTAATAGAGAACCTATTTTAAAACTAATTTTTGAAAATTTTATGAATTTTATTTTTAAAATAAATATCATTTTTTAATTAATAATTTTGAAATTATATTAGGGTGAGTTTTTTGTATTTTTTTGAGAAACTTCATTTTTTATGAACAGTGAAAAATACTACATTTTAGTTAAAACCCATCTTTTTGTTTAAATACTTATTAATGTTAAATTATATTTTAAATTGGTTTCTAAAGTCATTATAGATCAATTATACATATATTAATCAAATTTATTTCATTATAATCATTTTTATATTTAAATTAGATATAAATACTTACTGATCTTTTGAACATTTTTACTTTAATTAAAAACATGATTTCTCACTATGTCTGTGGGATTAACATTAAACATAATTTTCCCACTTCTATGATTTGAATTTTGAAAAATGGAAATACACAGTTGTAATTGGTATAATATTTTTTGTCTAATAATATAAAATTATTTTTTTACCAAAAAGATTAGTGAAAGTGATTAAAATTAATTACGGCGGTTAAGGTAAAATTAAGCTTAATAAGGTACTAAACCTTAAAATTAAGGGCCAAGATGAACTAGAAACATGCCCAAAATCCATTGTCTACTAGTATTTAAACAAAATCCCCTATTTTTTAAAATTTTATGGGTTATTGGTATATTATTAAATGCAATTTTCCTCTATAAAAGGTTAAGTAAGGAAAAAAGACAGAAGAGGAACTTTTCTAACCTTTAATATTTATAAATCTTTGAGATATGTAAAAAAACATCATATTTTCGGTTATATATATAATTTTTAAATATAAATAGGTTATTTTTAATATAATAATTTATCATTAATTTATATATATGATTTAGTTACCTAAAATTCTTAAGAAACACCAACATAGCGATTATTTAGTTAATAATTAACTAAAATAAATGATACTATAAATATTAAAAGTGAAGTAAATTGATTGAATTATTTTAATTAATTGTTTTTTTAGATTAATATATCATGATAAATAGTTTTAAAAAGAATATATTTTAATTCAAATATTTTTTTGATATTTTAAAATTAAAAATAAATAAATAATACCAAATTTGACATTAATGTTATTTTATAATAAATGATATTTTATTAAATGATTTAAAATTAAGAAAAATACAATATTATTCCAAGTGATTTTTAAGTGTTAATAAATATTAAATATTCTATATTAATGGACCAAATTATCTTTTATAATTAACATATTGGCCCATATATTTTAAAAACATTGTTAGCATGGTCTGGGTTTAAGCAGTGTTTTAACACGTCACGTGCGCTTGTTTTAAAATTAATTTCCAAAACACAAGAAATTTTTTATTTTAAAAATAAGATATAATATTAATAATTCAGTGAATCTATATTTTCTAATAAATCTCATTTTATTTTATTCTTAATGGTTAAATTACTTAGGTTATAAAATTAGATTCTTTAATAAAAACCAAAATGATAAAATTGGGGAATCTTGGAATTTAAGGAACCAAATTATTAAAGTGAACATATTTTCATGTTTTGGTGGTCTATATAAATCAGTAATCCCATTTAAACCATTATTTTTCAATTTTTTAGGAACATTAGGTAAATTAGATCTCCTATTAATGAATACATTTTGGTATTTACAAGAGTGACACTCATGTTCCACTATAAAAAGGCAATCACTCTTCCCCTTCTTCACACCCCTCAAACCACATAGGTTTAGTAAAGATATATCCAATAAAATTCCCAACATATATAAATTACTCCTTAATTCCTCCATTTACATAGAAATAATTCCAAGGAATCCCTTTGATGAAAACCAAAAGGAGTTTCTCAAAGAAAAGGTAACATCCTTCCTCAAGCTCCTTTATTTTATTTTCATTATCCACCCACCTCCACTCTCATTAATTCATTATTTAACAAAAAAAATAGTATCCAAAATATAATGAGATTTTTTTATTCTAAGGTTTTTAACTACACTTACACAAACTTCCATCTAATGGGTAACGAACATACTATTTATGTGTATGGAAAACTACCTCCTCACAAAATGATAATTGTTCATTTTTCCTTTACCATCTTTCGTGGTTGGGGATTATAATGGAAATTATGTTTATATATGATATATAATATATTTATTTTGTCTTTAATATTATTTAATTATTTTTCAACAAATATCTTTTTACTTTCCATTTTGTGTAAATATGATAATTTCGTTTGAGGAGATGTGGAATACCACCCCTTCAAAGAAATGTGATTCATTCACATTCTACATTGAATGTATTAAGAACGAGTTTAGTGAAATTATATGATATATATGATAAAATTATGATACTATAATAATTATATATAATATATATATATACATATATATCATTTATTTTATTTCTTTCAATATGATAATAAAATGAAAACAGCGTTCATGCATACGTACGGCTTACTGTCTTCATGAACGGTGTATTCCATTTCATACTCCTATATTATATATATTATTATAATACAAATATAATTAATATAAATTATATTTATATCATGTTTTAAATTCTATAAATCATGATATAATTATAAGGACCAAAGATACAACAAATTAACACACATGTGAAAAACAAAGCGAATATTACCCGAAGTGAAACCTTAACATATAATTGTTTATAAGTGGGTAATATAAAGTCATAATCAAAAAATATGTGGTATTATATATATATGAATTTGGTTATTTAATATATTTATAATAAACTAATATTTATTATATGGTATGTTTGAATGAGTGCGATGAGAGTCAAGACACAAGGTAAGGGGATTTCATCTCACTTTTTATTTCAATGAGATACATGCCTTAATCACCACTCATTTAATTTGTGTGATGAGTATACTGACCATGGATGTATTCTATTATTCTTATAATTAATTTTATCAGTATTTAAATATTCATTTGATGAAATTTATTTCATGGGGGTTATGTTTCAAAAGTTACCAAATTGGTAAAGTAACTTTGTCTCGATTTTCCTTCTTTGAGATACATATCATGTCATGCACCTATATTTTTCTATGAAGTGTATATACTAACTTTTGAAATGTTATATCATGAATAAAAATCTTTTCATGATATTTTAAGATTCATGTAATGTTATTCATTCCATCATGAATTAAAGTTACCAAAATGATAACAGTGCATTACTACAATCTCATCATTTATCGAGATTGTTTATGATTATGCATCCATTGATGAAATATTATTATACATATCTTAATAAATATAATAAATTTTCTCACCCTATGGATATTCATGTTATATCCCTATAATGGTACCATTTTTCCACTCTCTAGTACTTAATATACTTAATAAAATGTTTTTATGAAAATCTGACTTTATCTCTCCTTTAAGTCGGAAATTTGTGTTCATTCAAAACTATTATTTCTAAAAATGATTTCAAAAATGTTTTAATTTTATCATATGATGTTAAATGAAATTTTTACCAATGTTTTATCTTTTAAAAGTATCTTTAAAAGGAATCTTTTTATCGTTTACTGATCAAGTCACTTTTCTTAACTTTTAAGGTAAAAATGGAATGTTCAGCATGTATAGACATACCATCATGACTATAATTTCCTTGAAGATTCCATTGTAAGTTTACAAGTTTATTTTGAAGGAAAATTTGTTTCCTTAATATTTTGTACATTCGTTTTTTTTAAATGGTTTTCAAAAACTTTTTATGGTTATCAATGCTTCCTTTTAAAGTTTTAAAAGCTATTTTTAAAGAAAAAGGATTCTAAAAAAATGTTTAATGTTTTAAAAATTATTTTAAACATTTAAAATAATTATTTTTAAGTTTTAAAATTATTTTCAAATAAATGTTTTTCAAAACTTTTTCAATATTCTTTTATAATTTTTCAAAGAAAATGGTTTTCAAAACGTTTTCAAGCTCTATTTATATGTTTTCAAATAAAAGGTTTCCAAAATGTTTTCAAAGATTTCTTTATATTATTTCAAGTTTATTTTAAAGAAATTTATTTTATAAAGGTTTTATGTTTTAAATATCATTTTTTCAAAGAAGAAATTATATTTTCCTCAAGAATTTTTTTTAAAGATATTTCAAAATTATTTTCCATATAAGATGACATCTGTTGATGTTACTCATTCCCTTATAGTAAATGATTCAAATGTTCCATTCCTATTCTTTATATGAATGGTTTATGTTTTTATGTCATGATTTTTATCAAACCCATTTCTCTTTCATGGGTCATATGCTTTTGAAACCCTATTCTTTTCACGGGTTATGCTTTGATGAAATGATTATGAGACCTATATCTTTTCCATAGGTAATGATATGATGAAATGTTTTTATACCCATTTCATTTTATGGGTTATTATATGATGTTTATGAAACCCATCTCTTTTTATGGGTCATGATATAATAAATGTTTTATTATCTTGTGGCACATGTATGTATGATTTTATCATGTGATAGGTGAGACATATATCTCTCTCTAATGCATTGGGTAATGATAAATGTTTTATGAGATCAAAGGGTAAATGGGAAGCATCGCAATAATGAAACAATAGGGTACACGAAAGGGATTCCCAATCCCGAAATAAGAGGGTACATGGGAGGGCATACCAATACTAAAATAGGTGGGTACACAAGAGGGCATCCCAAACCTAAAATAGGTGCACATATGATTATCCCAATCCTAACATGTTATGAAGGTCTTCATAGGAATCCTTAACGTGGGGTTTTTATATGATTATGTTTATTCCACAATTCCATGTCTTATTCCTATTGTACAATTTCATGGATTATTTTATTTATTTTCTTATGATTTATGTCTTATGAACTTCCAAGATTTATGTCATGATTCATGATTCTGATCTTATGATATGAAAGGCATGATCTTATAATGATATGATCATATTGTCAAACCTCTATACTCATGTTTATTCTTACATGTATCCCTTGTTTACCCTTAATGAGCAGCTGATATCACCCCTTAATATGTTTCCTTCCTCAGGTTATGAATACATGTATTATGTTTTATGTTTCTAAAAATGGTTCTAGTCAAGAGGAATCTAGTGGGAGATAATGTAGCTCATTTATGTATTAGTGTTTACATTTCCATGCTTCTAAAGGTAGTAAAATAATATGGTCTTTAGGAGTCTATTTTTTAATGTATTAAGTATTCTAAAAAAGTTATGTAATGTCTATGTATGTCAATATTAGGTTATTTTATATATTGAAATCCAAATATTGTTTGTTCTATCTATTGGGATTGATTTACATTATTTCTCTGTTCGAGTGTTAATCTGATGTCTTCAATGTTGTATACTGATGTTGTGTAGCATCATGCCTCCAAGAAGACATGCAAATCAAATCCAAGAGGAAGCTGTAAATGAACCTCAGTTATCAAATCCTCTTATATATCTAAGTCTGGTATAGTTGATTATGAATACTATCAAAGCTCTCATACAAGAACCACCACCAGCTCCTCTTTAGGCTCCAACTGTGGAACCTCAAAGGGATGATCTTCAGAATAATTCTTAGGAATTAATTTTCCAGAAGACGCCAGCATTCATGGGATCAAATGATCCTTAAGAGGCTGAGGAATGGTTGATCAGGATGGATCATTATTTTAGGTTCTTGGAGACACCTAACAAAATCAAGGTGAATTGTGCCACCTTCATTATGTAATGACCAGTAAGGAGATAGTGGGACACTATAGTGCGAAAAAATAAACATGAGGGATTAGAGTGGAAAGAATTAAAGGATATTTTCACTGACTGGTTCTATCCATATTCGATGGTTTTAGCCAAGTCTATTGAGTTTTTCAATCTTGAACTGACTGACAGGACTGTGACAGAGTATATGAACCATTTTACTAAGATAGTACAGTTCGTATCTAAGATAGTATAAAATGAGAAGATGAAGACTCTATGGTTAGAGTTGGGAATTTTAGAAGATATTCATTCTCAGTTTTTCTTTTTAAAACTACCTTCTCATGTTGAGGTGTTGGATAGAGAATTGATGGTCAATATAGACCTAGTTGGAAAGTTAGGGTTAACAGGAGTTTCTTCTTCTCCCAGTGGCAGTGTGTTTTCCTTTAAGGGAAAGAAGAAGTGTGATTATTATCATGGTGGTTCTCGATAGTAGGGTTTTTATAAACCTCATGCAATTAATGGAAGAGGCCCTTTGATCAGCTACTAATGTGGAAATCCTAGGTATTCAAAGATGGTTTTCACTGAGTCACCCAAGATTTTTGGCTCCTACAGATACTCAAGTCACTTACAAAAGTTCTTCCATGTTTATTCCACTCTGTGTAGTGGCATGGGATCATCAACACCTTCTAAAAATAAATCATAATGAAAGTTTTTACGTATAAAAGGGTTCCAAACATGGGCATCTGGAGTGAAGCTTCTTCATGCAGTGAAATATTCTCTAGAGGAAGTGGATACAGGTCTAGTGACTGTGAGAGGTACCATTACTATATCTTCATCATTAGTGACTACTCTATATGATACCAGTGAATCTCATTATTTTATTTATAATTGTATTTTTAATCTACTTAATCTTCCTACGGGTATTTTATATTATATGATGGTTGTTACTACACCTCTTAGAATGAAAAGAGAATAGGATCTCTATAGCCCATCTTGTGTTTTCTCTTTGTTAGATGTTGAGCTTGCTTGGAGTTTTCTGGTTCTTGACATGAAATTGGTTGATGTTATTTTTTGGATGGATTGTCTCATTGATAATAAATTTCAGCTTGATTTTTTCCTTTAATGGGTCTTCTTCACTACACTCGATGGTGTGTTGTGTGTCTTTCAAGGAGAATGGGACCGAAGGTCTATTAGAGTTGAGCCTTCTTATCTAGAGTTGTAGAAAGTTATATCTATGTTTTATTTTGATCTGTAGTGAGAATCTTTGAGTGGTGATCTCCCTGTAGCTTTTGTTGAGTTTCCTGACATGTTTCCTTCTAACTTCTTTGGTCTGCCACCAGTAATGGGGGTGTAGTGTTCTATCGAATTAGTTCCTGGTACTCAACAGATGTATATTCCATCTTATCACATGGTACCATCTTAAATGAAAGAGATGAAGTCTCAATTGGATGATCTTCTATAGAAATTCATTATATTTCCAAGTGTGTCACCTTGGGCGACATGGATTCTCTTTGCTAAGAAATCTTATGGTTCACTCTACCTATGAGTTGATTACTGAAAACTCAATAGAGTAACGGTAAAGAAAAAATATCTTTTTCTTGTATTGATGATCTGTTTGATAAGTTGAAAGGGGGAAAGTGGTTCTTGAAGATAAAAATTAGATCTGGTTACCATTAATTGATAATAAAATAATCTGACGTTCAGAAAATTTTCTTTCAGAGTAAGTATGACTATTATATGTACCTTATCATGCACTTTGGTCTAAAAATACTCCTACAGTTATCATGGATTTAATGAAAATTATTTTCTATGATTATCTTGATAACTTTTGGTGGTATTTATGGGTTACATCCCAGTTTACTCTAAGTCAGATTAGGATCATGTGTGTCGTCTGAGAGAAGTTTTGGAATTTTTGAGAAATCGCTGACTTTATGCCAAGCTTTTGAAATGTGATTTATGGATTTGGGAAGTTATTTTCTTAGGGTATGTGGTTTTGTAACATGGTATATAATTTGACCCTAATAAAGTGAAATCTTTTATGAAATGGGAACAACCATGAAATGTTTTCAAGATCTATATCTTCTTGGGTATAGCTGGGCATTATCACCAGTTCGTCAAGGACTTATAAAATTTGGCTTCTCCAATGACTACTCTAACTATAAAGGAATTAAAATTTGGATGGGATGAAAAATGTTAGAATTATTTTTTTGATCTAAAACATCTTTTGACTATTGTTTTGGTGTTGACTCTCTCAGAGGATAGGCAGGGCTATGTGGTCTTTTTTTATGCATCGGGTTCAGGTTTGGGATACATTCTTATGTAAGTTAACCATGTTGTTGCTTATGAATCTTATAATCTTAGTCCACAAAAGAATAATTATTTGACCCATGACATTAAACTTGTATTTTTTATGCTTGTTCTTAAGATTTGGTAGCATTACCTTTAAGTACAAGGGTTTATCATGTTTTTAGACCACAAGATATTGAGTTATACCTTAAGATTAAAATATTAGTTAGAGTAATTGTGTGGAATACCTTAAATATTTTGATTTTTACATCACCTATACCCATGGGGAAAGGGAATGTCATCATATATGATTTGAGCAAGAAACTTTTGACCCAGGATGTGAAAGAATCTTCGGAATAGTAGAACTTGATGGATCTCTTTACACAGTTGCATATTGGAGTCTAGGAATCAGGGGATGATATTTCTTTGGAGAGTTTTCAGCTGACATTCACTCTTATCAAGATGATTATTCTAGAACAACATCTTCATGATGATTTATATATCATTAGAGACTCTCTTTATGGTGGGGAGATTGTGGATGACTGTTTGAGGGAATTCTATGCTACCAGAATCGATTTGTTGTGCTATTAGCGGTAAGGAAAGCTGTGATAGGGTATTTTTATAACTCCTAGTGGGTTGTGCACCTAGGAACCAAAAAGATGTTCTATGATATGTTGTGGTGGTTCTGGTGGCCAGGTATGAGATGAGGCATTGATTAATTTGTCTCTTATTGTTACACATTCCAGTAGGTCAAGGTCAAGCACCAAAAACCTTTGGGTTTTCTTCATCCACTTCAAATCCCAACTTGGAAGTGGGATGAGATCTCTATGGACTTTATGGTTAGTTTTATACATACCCAAATAAAGAATAAGTTGATATGGGTTTTGATCGATCATCTAACTAAATCGAATCACTTTATACCCATTCAAGTTATGAACAAAGTTGAGTCGTTGACAAATCTCTATGTGAAAGAGAATGTTCTTATGCATGGAGTTCCATCTTCTATAGTTTCTGATAGGAATCCTCAATTCACTTCTTGATTTTGGAGAAGACTTTAAGAGGCACTGGGATATTAGGTTCATTTGATTAGAGATTACCATCCAAAGTTAAATGTCCAAAAAAATAGCTATATAGATTCTTGAGGATATGATACATGCCTATATTTTGTACTTTGGTGGAGATTGGGATGACCATATGTGGTAGTTTGAGTTTTCTTATAATAATAGTTACTATTCCATGATCAAAATAGACCCTTTTGAGGCCTTGTATGGTCGGTCTTGTAGATCTTCATTGTGTTGGTCAGATATTGGTTAAAGTTCCTTGGTTAGACCGAGTTTGGTTTAAGGGATGACAACATGGATTCAGTTGATTCGTCATAGAATTTTGATGGTATAGATCTAGTATAAATCTTATGCTAATAATCATCATAGGTTTTTGTAGTTTTCAATTGATGGTCAGGTTTTCATGAAAGTTTCACCTCGGTTGGTTCATCAATGGCTTGGGCAGAAATGAAAACTTGATCTTCATTTTGTGAGACCTTTTGAGGTCGTTGAGCAGGTGGTAAAAGTTTATTAAAATTTAACACTTCCACCAAATTTTATTTCAATACATATATTTTTTCATGTATCTCAACTATATAAGTATCCATATGATTCATCTAATGTTCTGAGCTGGAGTGATATTGAGGTTTAACCTGATTTATCAATGACTGAATGGCCATTCAAGACAGTTGATTCTAAAACCAAGGTACTTCATGGGAGGATGATATATTAGGGTTATATGTTATGGAATAATGGTTCTAATTCTCTTGATACTTGGGAGAGGGATACACTGATGAGAGAGCACTGGCCTCATCTTTTTGGCATGGAAGCTTCTGAGTAGGATTTATGGGGATAGAAAGTTTCTATGGTGGGGAGTTTGTAACATCCTGTTACTATGTTTAGGTAATCCTAAAGCCCTATTTTGATCATGCTTTGGTTGGGTTTTGTTTGGGGTTGTTTTGTATGAGAACTTTAAAAAATTTGTAAGTTTTGGGATAGTGCACGATTGGTGCACGGTTTTCCCAAATCGTGTGCCATCTCAGTGGAAACCGTGAAAACCCAGATAGTGGGGCTTTGCATAACTAGCACACGGTTTGAAAAACTGTGAACCCACTTAGTAGAAAATTTGCACGTTAGAAAAAATGGGTGCATGGATAGGGAACATGGTTTAGTCAAATCGTACAGCCCTGCCTAGATAACTATGCGTATGGGTTGTTTTAATCCGAAGATTGTTTTAAAATTCCCAAAACCCCTCTTTTAGGTCCTTGACAGGCCTGTACGACCCCATTACAGATTCTTCTTCCTTAGAGGATCCCAAGAACAATTTGTGTCCCCTAAAAATCCCTCTATAGGTGATTCAAAGCTAGGAGAACAACGTTCAATCTTCTCCTAGTAGGTTTCCTCTTCTCGTTATCTATCCCCCACTCTCTCCTCTTTCCTCTCTAGGGTTTTGTGGATATTTGTGTTGGTTGGAGGATCTAATCCCCGCTTTTTTGAATCTTAAACCTAGTGTTGATTCTTAGTTTCCCATTTAATACATTCCTAATTGGTGAATCTCATTTTGGGTGTTGTGATTCGAGATCATGTGATCCTGATGTAGGTGGTTCCATTACAATGCCCAATTTTTATTAACCCTATATTTCTTGATTTAAATTTAATTGTTCGATTTAAATTCAATTGCATGAAATTTATTTCAATTATTTTATTAAAAAAACCCAATTCCATTGATTTTAGGGATTTGGATTTGAAATTGTATTTTTGACATAAAATCGGGGAAAATCTATAATTCCATTAAATTGGGGTGTCTTTGTGAAATTGTTGGTAATCAGTGAAATTTAAATTGTTGAATTTAAATTGTGAAATTGGTTTGATAGAAAATTGTGGAATTTAAATTTATAAATTTAAATTTTTGAAATTGATTTGATGGAATTGATTTCAAAGTTATATTTGATGAAAATGGATTAAAATGGTTTTGATATAAACCTTTTGGTTTTATCTTGGAAAAATGCACATTTTGATTGAAACCCCATTTTGGTTTTTAAACGGAAAATTAGACTATTTTAAATGGAGAATGGGATGAATTTTATTTTAATAAGTCTTAAAGAAAATTTCCCACCATTGATTTATTATTAGATAACATGCAAGACTTAGGTAGTTAGTGAGTTATTTGGACATCACTCTATGATTTAAAATGTTCCAAAACATAAATGAATCATGTCACATCCTCGATAGGATGGTGATGAAGTCGCTTTCAGCCATACCAAAAGGACATTTGTACACACATATTACCTGTCACTTTGAGTGTGTGGAGTCCCTTATCCTAGAATTATCGTACTTTTAGGCATATGACCATGTTGCTCAATTTTTTGTATTTGAAATGAATATATTTCACTTTTGTAAACTGTTTTACATGCCTTATGAATTTATATAAACTATTTTATATAAAAATTTTGTTAAGACATTTGTTTAAATTATTTCCATCATTTGAAATGTAAATAATGATTTTTTAAATATTCTTTCGAAATGCCAAACCTGTTTATTTAAAATTGAAATCTTTATTTAGTTAATTAAATGTGGCATATATTATGGAATCATTAGTGAAAACCTACTGGGATTTTATATCACACCCTACCATTTCCTTCAGGTGTTTTTAGATTATCTAATTCTAGGTTAGAGCAGGGGAAAAGAACCACCTGGAGGTGGTTCTATCTGTTGATCTTTGGGCTTGGAGAGTTGATTACACTGGGGATTGGGTCGTTCTTTTAGTTTTCTAGTACTTTTTTATAGTAATTTGGGTTTTTTTACCTGTTTGACTTCTGTTACACTTCTCTTTGTGGTCTTTCTTTTGTATGAATACTAATTTTTTATCTTATTTCTGCAAAGTTTGTAGAAAATTCATTCCCACTTTCATTTTGTATGATTTCAAGTGCTAGTCATCAACCTATGGGGATCAGGAATGCCCTTCAAGCCATGTCAGAACCATCTCGGCTATCAGGTTATTAGGGTACCCAATCTGGTTCATGATATCAATGTACATAATATATAGAAAAATTTATCTTTTAATGTAAAATGATATTATTTCTAACATTTAAAATTTAGTACTTATTTCTTAGGAATTAATCAATATTTTTTCATTAAGGAAAACTTGTGTACATATTTTTTTCATAATGTGGTTATTCATATTCTAACTTGTCAATCCAATGGTTAAGTAGTGACAATAACTTTTAATAATTGTGTATCATTGTTCATTTAAACTCATTTTTCTATGTAAAGTAAGATATCAAACACATAAAATTTATTTAAAGAGAAATATATCATAAAATATCATAGTGTTAAAAAATTACCCCATATAATATCCTTACAAATAAACACATTAGTTCTTGAAAACCAAGCATTGGTATGGTTTTTAAATATAAGTTTTAGGCCTAATCATTTTATGTTTCTTATGGAGTCATGGTTAGTTTCAGTGCACATAAGCAGTATGTTAAAAAACATAAGAAGAATAAAATATTAGTGACATAAACATTGTATAAATATAGAAAATAAGGATGAAGAAGAGTAGAAAAATGTGATTCCAATGTCAAACTTCCATGTGCTAAGATTATTATAGATTTTCCCATAAGAATGGGAGTTATTTACATGTATAGTCAGGAATATGAGTGTCGAAATTTTATTGAGTAACATAACTACTCATTAAATTATCTAGGAACCCTATATATAATGAGATCACAATAACATATTATTGTTCCACAAGTTGTAGAGTTAGATATTAATGATAAAGTTGGTCTAAATCTTGGATATAAACATGTTAATCAACATAGTTTTTTATAATCCAAAAGGTGGATTTATTTTCTTATTCATGGTGTTAACATAATTTTACAATACATCTAGAAGTAATCAAATGAGAACACATCCTTTTTGTACTTGGTGCAACTTGACATGTGTAGTCAAATTACTAACATTTTTTGGGTTGATCCCAAATTGAAGATGAATTATAATCATTTTATAGATGTTATTATTTTAGTCACTAATTTCAATACAAAAAAATAGTGTAGACCTTTGGGGTATTTTTTGGAATAAAACATCATAAATATATTGTAATTTTTAGTGCGGGGTTGTTATATAATGAGACAACAAACTCATTTAGTTGGTTGTTCAGTGGATTTTTTTTATTTTCATGGTGGAAATATTCCCATTATGATTTTTAAAAATCAAGATATAACCATTTCTAAATTTATTAATTTAACTCTATCTAAAACAAAATATGGCTTATACACTTGGAAATTAATTCAAAATATCATTAAACACTTACGATCTATAATAAAATATGAGTCAACTTTATTTAAAAAAAATCATAAAGTGCATATATGGGGTTGGAGATAGTTCAAAATTTGGGGCTCTATGGAAATAAATCCATCAAGAATACATTAATTACAATTATATAAGGTTACAATATGTGTAAAAGTTAAGTGGAAAATGGCCTCATTATTTTACAAAGAGCGTGCTGACATTTGGAATTTGAAGCACGGTATTGGGTGAGAGTTTTAACGATGTATTAAAGTACTACTTGTATATTAAGTTGAGTGTATTGGAATTATTCAATAAATTTTAGTGTGTGTTGGAGAATAATTTGTATCTAGAAATGACGGTTGAATTTTATGGTAGAGAAAATCTCCCCATGATTATTTTTCATATCATTCGATCATAGTTCAAACAAGTAAGTTGTACACTCAAAAAATGTTCAACATTTTTTAGTATGAACACCAACTTTTTTTCCTTGTTTCCTTAAGTCTTGTGATGAAACTATAGCCCCAAAAATATTTGTTTTTGCAATGAATGGTTCCTAAAATGATTTTTCTATTGTTGTCTACCAAGATTCACCTATGAGATTATAATGTAGTTTCTTGTGTTATTTGTTTTTTTTGTTTTCATGCACTAAAAATACTAGAATGGATGGATGTACAATTCCTGATAATGTTATTTATCCTTAAGATATGGATGATAAATTCCCATAAAATCAACATGATAGATCACAATTAATAATATCAAAGAGGATATGGAAAAAAGAAAACAAAATTGATACCAATAGTTGTCACGAATGTTAATTAATCTTGTAACAGAGTCATGCGAGCTTCAATAAGGATATAAAATTGGGTTGTCAAATATAAACAATTATTTAAGGGAATTGTAGGAAGCTATAAATAATTTACCTATTTAATAGTGTATCATTGCTAACATAAAAGGTCAACAATAATTCAAAACAACATTCAAGAAGAAAGATAAAAGGAATGATGTTGATAGGTTCAAAATTTGTTTAGATCAGTCAAGAAAAAAAATAAAGAGCAATATTAATACAGGAAAGTGAGGGTCTATAAAACTAGTATATAGTTTTTTTTTGTTTATTATAATGAAATTACACAATTTATCATATTATGAATACATAGTGTAATCATTTTGTTATAGGGAATAGATAAAGAATCCATAAAATGGTGGCTCTCTTGGTGATCCAATAATAGATCTAAATGTAATGGTGTAATTACTATTATGTAAATATAATCCACTTAACTGATATCTACTTAATTGTATTGTTTTCTAGGAGTCATCCCCAAGAGTAATGGAATCTCATAGTTATAATGGTAATCTAATTTGTGTTAGTGGTCTACATATAGACCTCACTATGGTGATCTATTATAGAATATGTAATACAACTATTATTTCCATATTTATTTGTTAATGAAGTATTTTACTACAATTGGAATCCAACAAGGGGCCTTTTTAATTCAATCGGAGTATAAAATTTAGCAACCAATAACTCATCACTGGGTTTCATCCAAATGGAAAAGCATTTTCTTCATAAATAGATGGTGTATTCAAAAAAACATATTCTTGAAGTAACTAAAACAATAATTTTTATCACATTGGAGGAAAATTTTGTGGTACAAGTTACTTTGAAAACTATTTTTTGAAAACATTCACTGCAAATAAAATTGGAAGGGAAAGTTTGTGAACCAATATCTCGATAAAATCATTTCAGAATTCAGATGATCAATTGTTTCAGCTCTGGATGTCTTTGCAATTTACAAATACTAAAGAAAATAATTTTTCGTTAAACATATTTGTATAGATATATCAATATTTTTCTCACATTTTTCTTGTATTACAGAATCCAGATAGTCGGTTACTTGTTTTCTATAAGTACTTATTTTATAATATTTATATTTTAGTTTTACTTAAATTTAATATAAAAACTACATATTGGAAACCAATTGGGAATTTCTGATTAAAATTCCCATTATCTACTTGAAAATGTTACCAAACAATTGGATAAAATTCCCTAAATAAATTCTCATATTGAATCAATTAAAAATTCCCAATGTAAATTTACACTAGAAATTCCCACTAGAAAATTCCAATTGAAATTACCACTATAAAAAATGGAAATTAAAACTATAAATTGAAAGAAATTTTCCAATAAAAACTAGGTAAAAACTAGGGATGATTCCTAGAATAAATTCCCACTTTGAATCAATAGGAAATTCCTAATGGAAATTACCATGGGAAATTCCATAATTCAGATAATTAGTTACTTGATCCATAGATTTCATTACAATGTCAAAATTATGAATAAAACCAATTTTTTTTAAACATGTTCTTATAAATATATCAATAGTTTTATTTTATTTTAGATGTAATCTTTTCTATAAGTTATCCTGAAAACCGGTTTTTGAAAAAATGAAATGAAAATGAAATTTTAAATGAATGTTTTGGAACCAACATCTCAGTGAAATAATTCCAAAATTCAAAATTTAAGTTTCTTACCAAACACCATTTCAATTTCTTACCCAACACCATCTCTGTTTCTAAACACCATACAATTTATTCATTACTACTTGTAGCAATCAGAAATATCTTACTCATGAAATCAACCTCCAACATCATCCTTTTATAAATTTCCATTTAAGTTTGTTACCAAACACCATATTAGTTATTTACCCAAAAAAATTATTTTATAAACATCATTCAATTTTCTACATCGCTGCTTATAGTAACAAAAATTATCTTTCTCACTACATCTATCACTAACATCATTCATACAAGATCATTTATAAAGTAATGTACCATTAAAAATCATCATTCAATGACTCCCTTTCTCTCATATTTTTTTCAACCACAACTCTTTTTGTTAAACACTCTATGAAATAACAAATAATGACACCATAATCTAGAATATTTTATCTCTCTTATGGTGTTTATTCAATTGTTTAGTCCCATTTTTGTTGATCAATAATTCATATAAGTATGGATCTCTATGTTTTCCAAATATGACTTATGTATAGAAAATAAATGAATGAACACTTCATAATTCAATGTGTTTAAAATAATTTTGAAAAGTATAGAGGTTCTTACCACAATGATTTTATCTTTGAGATATTCATCACTAGATCATGTTCCTCAAATGGGTGGCATAGAGTTAAAATATTTAAACACCATATCTTTTATATCCATGAATAAAAAATTCCAATTGATATTATGAGAGTTCACTGGGAAAACAAAAACCTCAAAGTTCTCATATTGTGTGTTGTTACCCTATTAAATAATGTTTTCTTTAGTTTCTCATTCGGTGAATGCATGATTACCTTATTTCCAAAAAAATCAAATAAATTAATATACTCATAATTAAAAATAGAACCTTGAATTTTTTAATAAAAATAAGGGAAAATGATGGTGATTTATTAACTAAAAATTGAAATTCACTCTTACTATAAAAGTTATTAGAAACAAGGTGCAACGTTCTATTTATTTAATGCCAACCATATTGTGCATTCATCATTTTTAATAAATTATAACTATATATGCTTATATAAACTATTTCTAAAAACATAATTTATGACATTATAAAAAATCATTATGGAAAAAATAAACATATAGTTTCACATATACCACACTGGATGTGCAATTCTTATTTAATAAATCAATAATTTTCTTTAAAATAATCTGATAATATTTCTCGATTGATTCCTAGACTACGGTATTTTTGTCATATAATATATTTATATTTTTAGTAAAAAGTAAAATATATAACCACAAACAATAACTGGGTAAAAGAAGTAACAATTAATATCTTCTCTAACATCAAGTAGTAGTTGAAGTGGCCTCATATTATTATTTATAACTATGGACTGTTACTTCACCCACCTTAGCAGTATTTGGGATAGTTTCTACTTTATATGAGTGGAAACATGTGCCTCATCTTCATTATTTTGGGTAGTGAAACTCTCTTCTTAGAAGTCATATCAATATATATATATATTGAGGCTTTGGTATCCAAAAACTACTATTCACCCCTCTAATTAATTACCTTTGTTTCTTGGATGATGAAGTAGTTGAATTTGTCTCCTTATGACCATTTTCCTCTTCCATACCTACTTCTTCTTCAACACCATCCCCCTCTCCCAAGATTATATGTTTACTACTTGTTTACTTCTCTACAAGTGTGCCCCTCCTTGAAATTAAACCATGATTTCCTCAATAATAGTACATGTTGTTTTCTATTTCTCTATTTATTGTATTTTTATCTCCTCTTCAACAGTCCTTTTTTTCTCAGAACAAATAGTTTCCATATCTTGTGTTTCCTTTAACTTCAATTTTCTTCTCAACAACACAATTTGTCTATTATTAATTTTAATTTGGTATTACAGTGTCTTAAATTTTTTAAACATCTTAACACTTTACACACCTATCACATGATGTTATAAAATAAATTGTTTATTTTCATAGTGCGACATAGTAGTTGGACAAGGTTGTCTCACTTGAGAAGCTTTTGTGGTCAAACGCTCACTACTCCTAATCACATATTTCATTTTTGGATTTTTATATTTATAAAAATAGTTTAAATATAGTTCTTTGATTATGGAATTCAAAACTAGAAAATAAATATATCATGTAAAATGTAGACATAATGAATGGTTAGTAGAAAAGGTCATGGTTCTCGGTTTGGTTACTTGGGTTCCTTAATTATTCCTTATTTATTATCTAAATTCTAGTTGATAATTCATACCACCATACATGAACTATTATACTCTACTTTGAGTATGAATTTTATCATTCCTAGTATATATTTTTGTCACAACAAGCCTCACTTCCTCCAATGGTCAAGAATGATGGACACACCTCAATCGAGAGTGTGACACATTCCAAAACTCGAATCTATCGTATTTCATTTCATACCTTGAACACACTCAACTCCATCGTATTAATATCATTCTTCATATAAGGGAGGAAATTATATTTTGGTATAGAATATAATTATTTATAAATTCATTCCAAGGATTTTTTATGATAGCTACACTAAACTCAAATACTTCTCTCTCCCTCGGTACAAATAGAAAATAAACATGAAAAATTAAAAAGAAATAATTCAGGAACACTGAGAAAACTACCCCAAGGACAATAATTTAGTTATTCACTCACTATCATGAGTGTGATAGGTCATGGTAAATATTAGGTAATAAATATTATCCATAAAGATAGAAACAAGAGATAGAAATAATACTTTTTTATTAGAATATGAAAAGTGTGAATAAAAATTAAAAAGAAATAAAATACATAGGAAAAATAATATAAAATGAATCAAAACTCCAATTAACTCCCCTTGAGAGAAAATTTTCCTCCAAATGTAAATAACACTTATTTATAGAGTGGAGGGGAGGCTGAGGCTAAAATGGTTATAAAAAAGAAAAGTAAAATTTGAGTGAAATTGAATCCTAAATATTGTTCCATGTCTTTGACCATCATAAATATTGAACTAGATATTTCTCCAGTTTAATGAAATATTCTTTTTTTCATCATCTAAATCATGTTAAAATGTTAACCCAATTTGTGCATGAATGAAAAAGTTATGGTGATATCTTTGAAATAATGTCCAAATTGATGAATCCAATCCATCTTTGACTCCATAAAACATTATCTTCATGAAAAAGTGTGGTCCATATTGAGGTATTCAAATAAAATATGTATCCCAACATGTTTAAAATTTTATAAAAAATAAAATTAATATTTAACACATAAAATATATTGTGATAAAAATACTAGAGTGAAATTGAAAGGGAAGGATTTAATTTCTATACAGTTTCCAAATCTATTCTCAATTTAAAAATTCTTATCAAATCACCACTTAAAAATTTTGGATTAACCAACCAATATCAAAGATGAATAAAAAAACTTAAAATTAAATAATTATTTCTTTTTCACAATTCAATTCAAATTATTCTTATAATCTAAAAATGTGACAATCACCCTAAAATTTACAAATTTATGGGATTTAAAACATTAAAATTCAAAGTAAAATTATTGAAAATATTCACTCTGAAAATATTATCAAAATATCAATCAATTTTCTCCTACATTACAACTAATTTCAGATTCCCTCAAACTATAGATGAATGATTCTTTTTACTCACAGTGGATTCAGTAACTTCTCAAACATCAACAGGACTTGATTACAGTTTGCTACTACATCTTGGCTTGCTTAGAATCTGCATGGAATAGTGTAAAAAAAATTACACACCAAAAAAATTATTATAAACTATAAAAAAATCATACAAGAATTTCAAAATAAAGGTATATTTATCAACCTATTCTTATAACATTATCACTTTAATCAATTCTTGTAGAGAAACATTAACATCTTGAAGACTCCACCTAAAAAATGATGGATTACCTCCCTCTTTTGTCACTAGAACATTCCCATCATTCTCTACATAAAAATACTATATCAATGAATGGTGTTATGAATATATTAGCTAACATAATAGGATAAGAAATTTTAAATAAATTTTAATGCATTATCAAAAAATTGACAACACACTATATCAATTTTAAAGGACCACTGTAATTTTTTAAATTGAGTTAATTAGCTTCTAAATAATTCTAGTATCCTAAGAAAAGATCTTCACTTTTGAAATTTCTTCAAAATATTTTATGAAATTATGAAATTATAACATACAAAGGAAATGGATGTAGGGAAGAATAATGTTGCACACAGAGAGAGAAAAATCAAATATGACACATTAGAAAAATATTCTTCTTTACTATCATCAATAATTTCAATAATAGCTCTCTGTGACACTCCATGTGATAAAAAATTACCAACATTAGTAAACATACTTCTCACTAGGTCTAAATTATTTGGATTCTATGTATAATAATCTAACAAATTTATTTCACTATCCTTGATTCCAAATATATGGTAGACGTCGATAGTTGTTATTTTTTATCATTTGAGAAGCTACATCAAACATTTTTCAAATCTATATTATGCCTCTATACTAATAATAAAACTGAACCATCAATTTTTCATAGTTATAAAATGGAACTTTGTTATCAACAAACACTTCAAATAATATCCAAAATGAAATTCTTTTCAGAAACTTAATATGGTTGTCAAAAATTATTGTCCCTACCAGGTTGAATACCCTGAGAGGGGAGGTGAATCAGGGTATGATAGATTAAAATGACTTCCCCTTTTTGGATTTTATTTTTTTGTTAAATAAAACACTCTTATCTCTTCTTCCTATAGTAGTGATTAAATTTAATTTAAAACATACATATGACACATCAATTTTAATTGGTTCACCCTCACTAGGCCATATCCATGGAGTATACATAGACAATGTGATGATGTACCAAATCCACTAAAGTACACTACTATTAAAAATCTTGGAGAAAACTCATTTCCCCTCCTAGTTTACTACCAGTTACACTTTGAAAGATCACTGATATATCAACTGAAATGTGTTCACAACTCCTTTATAAGAGTCTTCTATTTATTACTTTCATCAATATTTTTTACACTACATTCGGTGTGTTATGAAGCTCAACTTTCATCCACATGATGAATATCAATTTACCATAGAATTTCTTAGTAATTCTATTTGGTCTATGCACCTTCTTACTTTCATACAACCATTACAAAAATTTCATGAAACTTCCCCAACTTTCGTGCAACTTTTATGTTTTTTCATGAACTTTCATGCAACTTTTTAGTTTGTCATGGAACTCTAACTTTTGAAAAAAAAAATCATGAAACTCACTTGGTTAAAATAAAAAAAAGTCCCTAATTTAGGTACACATGATGTTTAAGTGACTTCTTTAAATAAGAAATGACTTCGTGTATCTCTTATGTGATTTTTCAGCCCTGATATTCTCTAAGTGTTGGAAGACCCAAATAAGGGTAGTAGCAACCTATTTATAGACACATTCAAACCTTTACACAACTACCTTTCACATCATTGATCATACACACAACATTCCTAGTTCGTTGTAATTTTATGGTTTTCTATTTCCTTTATCACAAAAATAATTTCCATTGTGAAACTTCCATATATATTTCACAGGTTTACACAACTCTGAATTTCATGAAACTTTATAAGTTTTGTGAAATCCTTACATTAGCTATATTTTTTTAGGTGACCTAAAATATTTATTTTTTATAAACTTTATGAAACTCATTCACCCTTTCACGTAACTTTTTAATTTGTGTGAAAATATTTTCTTTTCCATAAACAACTTTTCTCTTACTCTAAATTTTGGACCATAAAAAATTGAAAAAAAAATGGGAAACATCACCACCTTATATTCATAACTTGTTGTACATATTCCATAGATTTTATACCTCTGTCCTGGAGCTTTATCAACATAATTTTCTAATAAGTGTGATGAAACTTCGCAAATAACCTTATCAATCGGCTTTGTCAACAAACTCTGCCAATCCAAAAATATTGCAATGTCACCTTGGGGTATTTTTACCCAACAACAATCTTTAGCATAATCTAATCACATATTTTCTGCAAACCAATCATTGAAGACCTGTAATAGACATTGGTTGATGTAGATGTATTTTTCGTAAAAAAACAATAACCATAAATTAGCATATTTTTTTGAAATAAAACATATAATAATTCAAAATTTCCATCGAAAATTCCTAAATAAAGTTCGTAAAGTAAATTCATTGTAGAAATTCCTAGTGTAAATGCACACTAGAAATTCCAACTATTCATTGTCTACTTGAAAATACAGGGAAATAACTAAGGATAATTCCATATGTAATTATCATTTTACTCAATTAGAAATTCTCAATGAAAATTTACACTAGGAATTAATACTAGAAATTCTCACTAGAAATTCTCTATGGAATTACAACTGAAATTCATAGTGGAATTCACATTGGGGATTATCAATGAAAATTCTTATTTTCTACTTGCAAATTCTGGAAAACAACTAAAGAAATTTTCAAGAATAATAAACACTTGATTAAATTGAAAATTCTCAGTGGAGAGTTCCCACTATGAATTCACATTATGAATTAGTTTTATAAATTTTCACTATAAAATCACAATTGAAATTTTCATTATTTACTTTGAAATTCAATTGGAAAATAAATTAGTAATTCACATTGGAAATTCTCAGTGAAATTGCCACTTAAAATTCCCAATGGAATTCACAATGAGAATTTCTAATGTAAATTTCCATTATCTACTTGAAGATAATAGAAAAAATGAGGGAACTTCCATGTATAATTCACATCTGATTCAATTAAAAAATCCCAGTATAAATTTTCACTGAGAATTCCTAGTAGAAACTACCAGTTGAAATTCCCATCGGGATTCCCACTGGAAATTCCCATTGGAATTCACATCAAGACTTATCAATGTAAAATCTAATTGTCTACTTCAAATGATGGAAAAAATGGGGGAATTCTATGCATTATTAGTATTTGATTCAATTGGAAATTCTCTATGGAAATTTACACTAGGAATTCCCATAAAAAATTTCCACTTGAAATTTCCACTAGAAAACAAGCCCAAATTTCCACTATAAATTTTTATTAGAATTCACACTGATAATTTCCAATTGAAATTATTATTATCTACTTGAAAATTTTAGAAAATAATAGGGTAAATTTCCCTAAAAAATCCCAATTTGAATCACTTGGAAATTCCTAGAGGATATTTCCACTAGGAATTCCCACTAGGAATTCCCATTGGGCATTCACACTGAAAATTTCCAATTGAAAATCTCATTTACAATCATCACTGTAAATCATCAATGGAAATTGTTAGTGTAATTTTATATTATAAATTACAATAGAAAGTCTTGTAATTAATGGAAAACACCGACCCACTTTGAAATAATCGGAAATTCATAATGAAATTTTCCAGATGAAATTCCCACTTTGAATTATTTAGAAATTCCTAGTGGAATTTCTCAGTGGAAATTCCAACTAGAAATTCCCATACTTGAAAATATGGGAAGTCTAGGGAAATTTCAACTAGGAATTTCTAGTTTAAATTCCCACTGAACAAATAGAAATTTTTACTACACATTCCTACTTTAAATTAATTGGAAATTTCAACTAGAATTTTTTATATGAAATTTACACTTTGAATCAATTTTAATTTACTAATATAAATTCACATTTAAAATTTCAATTTGAAATTCCCAATAATTAGTTACCAAAAAATTGGGAAAATTATCTGAATAAATTTCCACTTTAAATTAATTATAAATTCCGTGTTGAAATTCCCACTGAAAATTGCCAATGATAGTTTAAAATATCACTTCCCATTGAAAATTCATGCTAGTAATTTATTCTCTATATTATTATAAATTCCAAAAAAATCCAAAAAAAATCATTTCACTTTCATCCAACAAAAACATTATATTTGAATCAGTCGAAACCTAAATAAAAAAGAAAATAAACAATCGCTACGTCCACAATGTTCCATTCTTGCATAAAAAATTGTAAAAATCCAACTTTTTCAAGTTTAATCGACATAACCAAATAAGATTCATCATGAGAATTGTATTGTGTCATGAATGAGTTCCAAAGATTTATAAACAAACAAAAAAAGAAGCATAGAATACAAAATCACATAAACATCATGTCACGAACCAAGCTGGGTCGTCATCTGAATCGGTGCTCGACCTAGTCTGTGGTAAGGCCCGAAGGGAATTCCTGATCCCCACAGGCTGGAACAAGTGCCCGGGTATCAAAACTAGCAAAAGGGAATGATTTAACCGAACATAAAAACATGAAACAATCATCAATTTAAAATAATCCAAAGCTAGAAAACTAAACCAAACAATCCTTTACAAGGTTTCAGATTTAAGTCTACAAGTTAATACAAAACCAAAAGAGGGATGCTATAATTAAAAAAAACAAAAACCATCTCCAATAACCACCACTAGGCAAGGGTAATATATCCCTTAAGCCATCTTCGCAACACCACCCAAGAGGATCACTAGAATCCTGAACCACTATCACCAAAAGCTTTACCCTTACCTGTATCAAGCATTACCAAGTTTTCTTATCCCCAAGGGTTTAAGTAGGGTGTTAGATATTGCCCAGTAGGATGTCACCCAAAAAGGATTCTATTCTCTAAATGTTAAAGGGAAAATATGCATGCAATTTTAGTAAATCAAAAAAAATTCTAGAACAATTTAAAGGAAAGTAGATTTTAAAGGAATGTAATTTTAAATGAAAACACTTTTACTTTTGAAGTAACTCAAATGCCACACCGTACGGAGATAGTGAGCACACATAGTCAAATAGAACTAGAAAAGGGAGAGGACCTATGGGTACTGGCTAGTAAATGGAACCCTAGAACCTCGCGTCTCAGTGTAAAGTATTATAAGAACCACATTCATCTACATTATCATGCACGATCCACTAGAGAGGAGAAACATCCAAAATTATAGTGGTCTCTAATCATCACCAATGTTTAGTTAGTGTTTCCATCGACAATACCGATAAGTCAAACCGGGTCATATCCACCTCTGTGTCACTAGCACGCTAGTCCTAATCTGCCCTCCTAGCTACCTAGGTTTCCCTTAGTGTGCTCAATCAAGTTTAATTTTACACAAGATACACTGCATTCACACACACAATCCAAAAAAGGCACTACACGCACCAAAAGACACCATTTTCACACCCAAATCCTCTCTTAAAAATAAAAATCACACCAAAACCTTTCCAAACATGATTCTCAATAAAACACAACTTAATAAATAATTTACTCAATTAGTAAAACATTTCAAAAGAACACAACAAGGGCTTACTTCAAAAATACACCATTTTCACAAGTAAAGTCCATTTTAGAATCAATTTCATATCCCATATCTTCAAAAAATACTTTCACACCACACTTATAACTTATAAAACATGCTAAAGAACACAAACAAGCCTAATAAATTCATCAATAAATGTTTAAGCACAGAATCACCTACCTCAGGTGGAGAAAGTTCCGAAAATTTGTGTGAAACTCCAACCGTAGCTCGAATGCACAACAAGAAAGCAATATTGAACCCTAATCCAAGGGATATAACCAAGAATTTCAAAATAAAACCCTAAAATTGGAACCCTAGGGTTGGATAAGAGGAAACCCCCAAAAGAAGTGAGGAAAACCTAGAATAGAGGGATATTGTGAGAATAAAGAAGGCTTACTTGATGATTCGAGGAGAAACCGCCCTAAATCTGCCACAAAATCAAATCTCCATGGGATTTTGAAGGAGGGAGTGGCATGCCTAGGGTAAGTAATCCCAAAGGAGGGGAGAACTAAGGTGGGTTAAGGGTTAAACCCAAGAGGAGAGGGAAATTTTAATGGCCTGGACACTGCGCACAGTTAGTCCGCATGGTTTGGTAAACTGTGTAGTAACTGTGTGAGTCATTTTGTCTGAGGTAAGAATTGCACATGGTTACATGGTCCAAGATTCACGACCATGCGGAGGCCATGTGGTAGGTTTTTTCTCCTAGCACACGGTTAGCTGGGTTGGGCACACAGTTACTACTAATCATGCACCAACCATGCGCAAGGTCCTATCCACCCAAAATCCTCTATTTTTTTATAAAATTCAAAGGGAGACCAAGGGAAAAATATTGAAAAAATATAAAATGGAAAAATACTTGAAAATTAAATCACAGATGTGAAAATTCTCCCCATAATGAAAACTTTCCGCCCTTGGAAAGTCAAAAAACTTGATCAGAAAACAGAAACAGATACTCTTGTTCGACCCAAGACTTTCACTCCCAAGTCTCATGTGTATCATTACCATGCTATAAAAGGACACATTACAACTAGATAGACTTAACACGAAGCACCTTCTCTTGGGAATCCACTATCCATATTGGTCGTTCAAACATTGATAAATCATGCTCCAACTCCAAATCCTCCAAATTCAACACATGAGATGGGTATGGATTATATTTCTTCAGTTGGGATACATGGAACACGTCATGAATAGATGTCAATTGAGAAGGCAAAGATAACCAGTATGCTACCTTTCCAATCTGCTCATGGATTTCTAAAGTTCTGACATACCTCAGCATTAGAATTCCCTACTTCCCCAAGTGGCGATGACCCAAATGGGGTTCCACTTTCAAGAACACCCAATCACCAATGGAAAACTTAAGATATCGACACCTTTGGTCGACATAATATTTTTGGAAACTCTGAGCTGTTAATAACCACTTCCTAATTATCTTGAATTTCTCAAACGTCTCTTGCACAAGGATCGATCCCAAAAGTGAGGTCTCGCCCAGCTCAGTCCAATACAGAGGAGACCGAAAAGGCTGACCATAAAGCACCTCAAAATGAGCCATTTGAATGGAAGATTAAAAACTATTATTATAAGAAAATTCAACCAATCCTAAATAGCTATCCCATGAACCTCCAAAATCCAACACATGCACAAAGCATGTCTTCCAGAATCTGATTTTCCCGCTCCGTCTGACCATTTTTTTGAGGGTGTTAAGCTATACTCATTTTGATCTACGACCCCAATTCCCTTTGAAGTCCTTCCCAAAACTGAGAGGTAAAGCAGGGGTATCTATCAGAAATAATTACTAATGACACACCATGAATCCTAACCACTTCTTAAACATACAACCATCCCAACTCATCCACCTTTGTTGAATCATTAATCAGAATTAAGTGGGCTGATTTAGTCAAGAGGTCAATCACTACCCAATTAAAGTTCCTTCCTCAAGGTGTATGAGGTAATCCAATGATGAATTCTATGGTGACCTCATCCCACTTCCAGGTAGTAATGGGCAACGAATACTACAAACCATAGGGCATATGATGCTCTACTTTCACCTGCTGGAAAGTATAGCATCTCGATATGAAGTCAGCTATGTATTATCTCATACATGGACACTAAAACTATCGATGAACATCATAATACATCTTGGTAGCACCAGGATGAACATCCCACTAAGACTAGTGGTTATCATACATCACCTTTAGTGGTTATCATACATCACCACCTTTATCATGCATCTCACTTCTAGGTAGGAATGGGTAACGGCTGCAGCAAACCAAAGGGCCTATGATGCTCTACTTTCACCTGCTGGAAAGTATAGCATCTCGATATGAAGTTAGCTATGTCTTGTCTCATACCTAGACACTAAAACTATCGATGAACATCATAATACATCTTGGTAGCACCAGGATGAACATCCCGCTAAGAATAGTGGTTATCATACATCACCACCTTTAGTAGAGATAACGACACCACGAACGACCCTTGAAACATAGAGTTCCTTCAGGAGACAATGACCAATCGGAGGATGTCTCCCCCCCATGAAGAAACTGAATATACCACTGACACAACTCATCACCAAGCTGATCCCACTGATCCAACTCCAGAAGAGATGGATCCAACTACACACTCTCCAGGAATGCACCTCCACTATGATCCTTGGTCTCTAAGTGCATCTAGGAAAAGAGACCCATCAAAGTCCACTCATAGTTGGACTTCCTCAATACTTGCACTGGCACTTTCCTACTCAAGGTGCCAACCACCACATTACCCTTGTCTGGGGTATATATGATATCAAATTCAAACTCCTATAGATATTCAATATAACGGCGCTACCTCAGATTGAGATAATTCTATGAGAAGATGTAGTCTAAGATCTTATGATCAGATTAGACCACAAACTTCTCCCCAAGGAGGAAGTGACACCATGTCTTCAAAGAATACATCATCGCTGCTAACTCCAATTTGTGAGTTAGGTAATTCTTCTCATGTGGCTGGAGTTAGCGAGAACCATATTCCACCATGTGATCATCCTACATAAGCACACACCCGGACCCATACCTAAACTGTCGCAATAAACCACATACCCCTTTCCTGATTCTGATAGGATCAACATTGGTGTGGTAGTCAATCACCACCTTAGATCCTCAAAAGATGTCTGACACTTTGGGATCCATTCAAACTTCACTCATTTCTGGGTGAGTGCGGTCATAGAGGAGGCAAGCCACAAGAAATCCCAAATGAACCACCTGTAATAACCTACCAGGCCGAAAAAACTATTGATCTCGAACACATTATTCGGCTACTCCCATGACATAACGGCACTGATATTATTGGGATCTATCGAAACACCTTCCTCTAAAATGACATGGCCTAGAAACTTCACTTCCTTAATCTAGAAAGTGCATTTTGAGAACTTAGCATAAAGATGATGATCCCACAAAGTGTCCAACACAACCTGAAAATGATGCTCATTTTCTTCTTCAAATCTGGAGTAGACTAGGATGTCTTCCACAAATACCACAACAAAGGTGTTGAGATATTGGTGGAACACCCTATTCATGAGCTCCATAAAGACCGCTGGAGTGTTTTTCAATCCGAAAGGCATGAACAAATACTCGAAGTGGTCATACCTACTTTGGAAATCTGTTTTTGGGATGTCTACCTCTTTTACCCTGACTTGGTGGTAACCCAAATGCAAATAAATATCAAAGAACCACTTTTCCCCGTGTAGCTGGTTGAACAAATAATCAATTTGGGGAAAATGGTACTTATTCTTGATAGTTACCTTATAAAGATTATGGTAGTCAATACACAATTGGGGAGATCTGTCAGCCTTCTTCGCGAAAATAATAGGAGTGACCCAAGGAGTGACGTTCAGGAAAATGAACCCTTTCGATTCCAAATCGTCCAACTGTATCTTTAATTCCCTCAATTTGGTTAGGGTCATACGATATGAGGGAAGAGATATTGGTTGTGTTCCCTGTTCCAAATCAATTAAGAACTCCACATCCCACTCTGGGGGCAAACCTAAAAATTAGTAGGAAATGCCTCTGGGAACTCATCCACCACATGAGATAGTCCGCACTTAGGAGAACCACCAACGTATTCCAATGTGAGTGATGATAATTGAAAAGAAAGATTATCAAACTCCTGGATTAGTGGTCTAGCTTGACCTGACTGAGGATCTCATTCTCTAAGAAAGACATGAACACTCCCATCTGGTTCCATGAAACCAACTCATCATCAATAACAATCAATGTGCACTTGGAAACTCACCATCCAATCTATGCCAAGGATCACATCAAACAAGTCCATATCTAGGACCAAGAAATCCCATTCCATCTCAACCCCTGACACAGAAATCACACACGATGGGCACCTAAGTCCCTACTCCTTCTTCTTACCCAACAATGTCACCAAATCCATCGCAAAAGAAAAAAACTCAGTTGGAAAATTCAACAGGTTCACAAGACGGGAAGATATAAAAGACACAGATGCACCAGTGTCAAATAGAACAGTAGTTAAAGAAGATGCAATCAGAATGGTACCTTGAATAGTCGAGGGCCCTGCATCTTGTCCCATTAGTGTCTGCTCCACAACATGAAGGTGTGTGGTCTCTGCCTGAGTCTAAACACAACCACTGGCTTGTGGCATAACTATGAGCTAACTCTGACCAGAAGAAGATCTGGTCCTGCCGCCTTGACCACCAAACTGAGATCTCATCATCCTGGACAGTTCTGACTGAGCTGTCACACCTTTGGAAGCCACTGATCTTGTACCTCCCTGATAAGAATGCATAGCTCTACAGAATCTTCGTAAGTTCCCCAACACTTCACACCGATGATAAGATTTTGGAGGAGATGTACAAGAAGGTCGAGTGTGCCCCACCTTCCCTCATTGGTGGCACATGACATAACCTGCATCAAAATCCAAAAACAAAGTATTCCTAGAAGGTTGGCCTAAGCTGCCACCTCCCTTCTTCCCTTACTCCTCATGCTTCCTCTTCCTCTCTGAAGAACTGCCACTGTCCATTACTGACGTAGTCCCAGAGGTGCCCGACCTGCCCTTACGGTCAATCTCCACCATACAAGCTCGGTCTACCACTTCAGAATAATTCTTCATCTCGAACAAGAAGACCTGAGAATAGATCTTTGGCTGTAATCCTTTCTCAAACCTTTGAGCCTTCATCCGATCATTGGAGACTATTTCAGGGGCATACCAAATCAGCTCAGCAAAACGGTTGGCATACTCCATCACCAACTGGCCCCCCTGGACAAGATCCATGAACTCTCATGATCTAATATATTCTAAGACCTCATAAAAGTAGTGGTCATTGAAGACCGCCTTGAAGTCCTTCCAGCTCATCTGCTCGTGCTTCCCAACTTGAATCACTGAGTCTCACCACCTTCGATTGGGACCCTATAGCAAAAACAAAGCACACTTTACCCTAACCTCTTCAGGGGTGTCCAAGAACTCTAATATGTGCTCTATATTCTCAAGACACTCCTTCGCTTCCTAAGGCTCTGAGATACCTCATAAAGAATAAAGTTTATTCTTGAGGAACTCATGGGCTTTATCCTTCCGAGATCCAGGCTCAACTTTCCTGACTGGAGCAGGAGCAGGACCCAACCCCTATCCCAGATCCTGAACAGCTCAAACCACAGCATCTACCAACCTATGATTAAGAGGTGAGGGAGAACTCTCTCCGAATTCTTACCATGGTTGTAGGGGAACTCTCTAGGGAGGCATGTTGCTACAAAAAGCAATAGTCACATAAGAACACCATTAATTCATCGGGTCTGAAAAAATCCTGCAAAAACAAAAACATCAATAAACCAAACATGTCAAAGAAACGTAATGACTAAACCCCTTCACCCCACCCAGTGTGCACGTGCAGTCTACAGCTCTCACATCTCATCTGGAGGAGAAGCCAAATCAACATCCAAACTTCCCATGGCAACTCGAGGTCTGTCACGAGGTGTGCTGGCCAGGCACCCTACTCACAACTAGAACTTCGATCCCCAACAGTTCTAGCTCCTGTCTAACCAGACTCATCTCCAATAGCATGACCCAAAGAGCTAAACATGCCTTTGATACCATTATTTCACAAACCAAGTCGGTTCATCATCCGAACCAACGCTTGAACCTGTCTGTGGCAAGGCCCGAAGGGTGTTCCTGATCCCCATGGGCTGGCACAAGTGTCTGGGTATCAAAACTAGCAAGAGGGAACAATTTACCTAAACATACAAACATGAAAAATCATCAATTTAAAATACACCAAAGCTGGAAAACCAAACAAGCCTTTACAAGGTTTTAGGTTTAAGTCTACAAGTTTATAGAAAACCAAAAGAGGGATACTACAAAAAAAAAGAAACCAAAAAACATCTCCAAAAACCACCACTAGGCAAGGGGAACATCTCGCTCAAGCCATCGTTGCAACACCGCCCAAGAGGATCACTAGCATCCCGAACCACCATCACTAAAAGTTATACCCTTACCTATATCAAACATTACCAAGCCTGCTTACACCCAAGGGTGTGAGCTATTGCCCAGTAGGATGCCACCCAAAAATGATTCCATGCTCTAAACGTTAAATGGAAAATATACTTGCAAGTTTAGTAAATAAAAGAAAATGCTAGAACAATTTAAAGGAAAGCAACTTTTAAAGGAATGCAATTTTAAATGAAAATGCTTTTACTTTTGAAGTAACTCAAATGTCACACTGTATACTGACAGTGAGCGCACATAGTCAAAGAGCACTGGACAAGGGGGAGGCCCTATGGGTACTAGCTAGTAAATGAGACTCTAGAACCTCACGTCTCAGTATAAAGTGGTATAAGAACCACAATCATTTACACTCGCATGCATGCGCCACTAGAGAGGAGAAACATCCAAAATTCTAGTGGTCTCTGATCATCATCAATATTTAGTTAGTGTTGTCATTGTCAATCCCGCTAAGTGAAACCGGGTTGTAGCCACCTCCGCATCACTAGCACGCTGGGCTTAGTCTGTCCTCCTAGTTACTCGGGCTTCCCTTAGTGTGCTCAATCAAGTTTCATTTGCCACAAGATACATCACATTCACACACACAAGACAAACAAGGCACTACACACACCAAAAGCCACCATTTGCACACCCAAATCCTCTTTCAAAAATCAAACTCACGCCAAAACCTTTCCAACCATGATTCGCACTAAAAACACAACTTAATAAATTATTTACTCAATTAATAAAACATTTCAAAAGAACACAACAAGACCTTACTTCAAGATTACACCATTTTCACATGTAAAGTCCATTTTAAAATCAATTGCATATCCAATCTCTTCAAAAACTACTTTCGCACCACACTTATAACTCATAAAACATGCTAAAGAACACAAGCAAGCCTAATAAATTCATCAAGAAGCATTTAAGCATGGAATCACCTACCTCGGGTGGAGAAAGTTTCAAAAATCAGTGCGAAACTCCCACTGTACCTCGACCGCACCACAAGAAGGCAAGATCAAACCCTAATCCAAGGGATCAAACCAAGAATGTCAAAAATAAAACCCTAAAATCAGAACCCTAGGGGTGGAGAAGAGGAAACCCCCAAAAGAAGAGAGGAAACCCTAGAATAGAGAGAGATTGGGAGAAGAAAGAAACCTTGATAATTTGAGAAGAAATCGCCCTAAATCCGCCGTAAAACCGAAGCTCCAAGGGAGGTGGAAGGAGGGAGAGGTGCACTTAGGGTGAGGAATCCCGAAGGAGGGGAGAAATGAGGTGGGTTAGGGGTTAAACTCGAGAGGAGAGAGAAATTTTAATGACTTGGACGCCGCACGCGGTTAGTCCGCACGGTTTGGTAAATCATGCAGTAATCGTGCGAGACATTATGTCCGAGGGAAGAACTATGCACGATTACCTGGGTCGAGACGCATGATCATGCGGAGGCCGTGCGGTAGGTTCTGTCTTCTACCGCACGGTTAGCTGGGTTGGGCGCACGATTGCTACTAAGTGTGTGCATGGTCCTATCCACCCAAAATCCTCCATTTTCCTCCAAAATTCAAAGGGAGACCAAAAGAAAAAGATAGGCAAAAGATAAAATGAAAAAATACCTGAAAATGAAATCACAGATGTGACACATCCTGTTATCTTTCGCCACTTCCAATGGAAAACCTAGTCTACACCATCATAAAAAAAACATAATTCTTCTCGACAGAGAGTGTCCGTCGAATCACTGAGATCATCGTCAAAGGGGTGTCCTTCAAATGTCAATGTCATTGTCAAATTGTCAATGTCAATGGATTTGAGAGAGTTCGACATAGCGACAAATGGTTCATTTCCCCAGATATGATTCGGGCTACCTATGCCATCATCGAATCACTAATGTCGGGAGATTCAAGATGATGTTCATCAGAGCGCCCAAGAATTCATTAGATCTTTGGTGATGTTGTTGAAGAGGTTCGAACGTGCCCCAATTTTTCATTTCTCTAGATATACTTATAAGTGATACATTTGAATTTTATGTCGGTGCCCCCAATTCTTCATTTCTCTAGATATACTTATAAGTGATACATTTGAATTTTATGTCGGTGCCCCAATTCTTCATTTCTCTAGATATACTTATAAGTGGCACATTTGAATTTCATGCCCCCACACCATGTTGACTAACCGCAAATAAGAATGGAAATTAACAGTTGGGTTGAAAATGGAAGGGGATACTATTTTTGGAACGTTTTGCGACACGGAAAGCATGACAGAGAGGATGGAGCGGAAGCGGCACAGGCAGGAGCTGGAAAAGGAATCAAATATGAAAATACCAGGGCCTACCCCTCTACCAAAACTCATGCCCTCGCATCTGACGCGAAATCCAATAATTTTTAGTTTTCCTGGGGAGCTTCGCCTGCATAAATCCTGTTCCGCCTCTTCCTTAGATTCAGAACCTCGATCCGAATCACCGGCGTGGCCATGGTTATGTGAGAAACTTACTTGAGACTGAAGAAGGCTCTGTGTACCCTTTCCCGTCCGGCGCAGAACTTCCGATTCGTCTGTCAGCTTTATTACTTTTGAATCTTCACAGAGGGAACCGTCCGCCGTCGGTGCTTGTTTCTCCTTCCGGCATGGGAGGTTCCCACTCCATGCACGTAGACGGAGGCGAGGACGAAGACGAGGAGAAAGAAGGGGCAGGCGATGCCGATGCCGCCAAGATGACCCCCGCAAGGCGACTGAGCAATGCCACTCATTTGGTGAAGAAAACCCTAGAACAAGAGCCGGAGATCCTTCCCTGTCACGCTTCCGCATCCCCCTTATCTCCTCAGCTCTCCTCCCTCGGTACCCCGCGCCTCGGGCCGTCGATCAAAGTGTGGGATCCTTATAACGTCCTCGCTCCTCCTCCTCCGCCGCCTCCGCCTCCTCTCTTTTCGCGGAGCTTCTCCTCGCCTCTGTCTTCCGATGCCGATCGCACGGTTACGGAGGTTTTCCTGATCAATCACGGCGAGTCCGAGATTAGCTTGAGGCCGGAATTGGTGGCCGGGCGCTCCCCGGGAATGGGTCTGACGCCTAATGGTAAACGCCAGGCAAGAGCTCTGGCCGTCTTCTTGAAATCGCAGGGGGTTCAGTTCTCTGCTGTTTATTCTTCTCCCTTGGAGCGGGCCATGGCGACTGCGGTTTCAATATGTCTGGTATCTTCATCTCCTTATCTGTCTGTATTTTTTTTTAACTCCTAAATAAATTCAACGATTAACGTAATCTTTTTTCTCGGCACTTTGCAAAATTTACTGCCACATTGGCTATCCCCTGGCGATCATCGTCATTATTTGCAGTTCTCGCGGGGTTTTTCTATTTCCCTATTTCTAGAAAAGATCCCCTTCTGTAAAGTCTTATCTGATTGCACTTTAAAAAACTGCAATTATCTTGTCTGGTGTTATTCAAACCTTGTAGCAAGCGCATGAGAATTTGTGAGAGAATTATCTTGATAATTGTGGATTTTGCTTGCTTGAATGTTTTGAGTGACGCTGTGACAGATTGGGAAGCTTTCTTTTATTGAAGGCTCTTTCTTGTTTCCTCTTACGAGGTTCCTTGTTGGGTTTATACCTTATCCTAGGAATATGATTCCTTGCTAATGAAAAATGTTTACAGAGAAATGCTATCTTTTATTTTGGGGAGCGGGGACTTCCCATAAAATTTTCTATGTGAGCATTTATGATGCTAGTAAGGAAACACTTTCTCACCTTCAGAGTTGCTGTGACTGTTTATTCTCCGAATACAGGCTGGTTTTATGGGATTCATCACTAATTGCAAGGAGTGAGTCTTTCTCACTGAACTAGTTGTCATCCTTTAGCACCAATCTGAGGACTTGATCTTTTATCTTATATCTGAAGGCAAGGTAAACGATGCAAACCCAATACCTTTGCTTAACTGGGATTTCTTGCACTGGGGCCTGCTTTACATTTTGAGAGCTTCAGATTGATGTTGGTAACAAGTTAATGATCCCAACATACTGTTTTAAGATGTCATGTGGTTAATAGTTTTGTTGTTATGATGCTGTTGAGTACCATGGTTTGAGTCCCCTTGATGCAATTTTTGGAGTGTCTTCTAGAAAAAGTTGCAAAAGTGAAGGCGGGATTGAGGCTGTTTGACATAATTTATCGAAAACTGCTTATGACACTTATTGTTGGGGAAGAAATCTCTATCTTTGAAATAAAAAATAACTGCCAACACCGAAATTAACGTTCAGCTGAAAGCTACCCCCCCCCCAGAGAAATTTTGTAATTTTATGATCAGATCAAAATTAAAAGTCTCAGAAAACCCTCTCTCACTCAGCACAACTGCGAATTATCAGCCACCACTAGAATGCTCCCCTCTTTCTTTCATATATGGTCCTGTGTCATCATGAACACCCCGAGCCGGCACTGCCCCGACTTTCTTCTCTCTTTGAAGTGAGGCAACAGTTTTTCTCCTTGATAGTGGCGACAACTCATGGCCGTGCTCGCTCTTTGGGCAGCTTCCCCTTCCCTTTTTATTTTCTGCTCCGTGCAGGAACACACCAACCACGTTTCTCTCATTCACGGTGCGCCTTTGGTGTGTGGCTTCACAAATAAAACTTACTGCCATTTTATAAAGAATGATAAAGAAAAAATCTTTATTTTAAATTTAAACAACTAAATTATCCTCTTTCTTTCTTAAAACTGCACATCCACATGCACCTTTATCTCTTGGGGATTATTAATTCAAATTTATAACCAATAATCTAACAATCTGCACCTTGGTTTAAAATTTGAACACTCCATCAACATCAACAATCCCAATCTTCAATGTCATGTCCAAGATTGACATGACTTATCACACCCTTCATAGGTGATACAACTGTTAAAGTTTGATGAACAAAACGTGTGGCTCCACCATATCATAAACAGCCAAAGAAAATGTTACATGCTTCTTCAGATAACCAGCTGTAGATATGCCTGTTTGTACTCCCCCTGTAAAGGTACTTTAAGACCTCTCAGTAACTCCAACTGCTGTACAGGTTCCAAATTTTCTTCTTTTTGATCACGGTCATTACTCCTCTTGTCATTTTGAGAGCCCCACCTCCAGCAGAAATTCTAAAACCTTTGGAATCCAACATTCTCAAATAAATCGGATTCGTTCTCAATTCTGTTACATACTTCACATCGGTAAGTGTGCAAACAGCTCCATCAAACATACGGACTTGTGTTGTGTCCATGCCAACATTTTTTCTCTCTAATTTGTTAGTCATTTTCATAGTACCACCATTGCACTTCTCATACCTATCAAAACTATTTCTGGTCACATATATGATATGAGAAACTAGAATCTAAAATCCAATCTGAATTATCCCCATCTTCAACACTCATAAGCAATAAATCATTTGCAGGCCTCTCATCCCGAGTAATAATATTCAACTCAGACGTCGTATGTGGCCATGTTTGCCACACTCCAACATACAAAGCCACCTCTTGATCTGAATTGACCTCTTTCTCTCCTAGTCTCAGTTCCATTTCTTCGTTATGCTGGTCTTCTTTGGTAGCTATGTCTACCTGTTTTAGCTGGAAGACCATTATTACCTGAAGACTCGCCATTATTAGTCTTTCATTGAGTTTTGTGTATCAACAACGATGAAATCACTTCAGTCAGATTCAGTATGTCTTCTCTATACAGTAGTGTGGTGATGAGATTATCATGTGAGTTTGACGATAAACCCAATAAAAGCATGACTTTTGTCGTTTTCTTTCATTTTCACATGCACCATTTTACCTTTATCATTAGCCTTGATTGAAGATAACTCCAGCAAAAGTTTGATAAACTCGTCTGGATTGTTTTACATATCTTCATTTTCTGGCATTCACTCACAATACAACCTTTTCTTATATATAAACAATTTGTGAGAGATTTAGACTTACCTATTATCTACCAAATACATTTGAATGGTGCTCGTTGCCTAATCTCTTATATATGGCCAATCATCATCTGCAATCTTCGGTGGCTTCTCTGATTTTCTCTTCAATGCCTTCATCATCTTCTCATGAGCCCATTAAACAAATCAATGCGGATAGAAAACTTTTGGTGTGAATTATCCATCTTCAATCACCAAGAAAAACAGATTATCGCACTCTAATACCTGATGCTTTAGAAGAATTCATCAATTTCAAAATAAAAAACAATTGCAAACACCAGAATTAATGTGCTTTGACTGAAATCTACTTTACCAGAGAAATTTTGCAATCTTATTATTAAATTCAAATTACACAAAACTCACAAAACCCTTTCTCACTCAGCACGACAACGAATTATTGGCTACCAAGATGTTTCCCCTCTCTCTTTCACGCTTCCACCATTTCTGATCCTGTGTCCTCGTGAATACCACTAGCCAGCACTGCATTTTCTCTCTTCCCTCTTTGAAGTGCGGCAACAGTTCTTCATTTCGGCTGTGGCGACAGCTCACACGACAGTGTTCTTCAGGTGGCTTCCCTTCAGTCTTTATTTTCTGCCCGATCACCCTTCTCCTACTCAGGGTGCTCTTTTGGTGTCCGTGTTCACAAATACAACCTGCTGCCATTTTATAAAGGTAAAAAACAAATCTTTACTTTAAATTTAAACCACCGTATTATCCTCTCTTTTTTCTCTTCAATCTGTAAATTTCAAACCGTTATCCTTGTACTTATCACTTATGATAAGCAGTTAGAGAAAAAAGTGGTGTTTCAGTTGGAGAAAAAGTGGTGTTTGTTCTGTTTTTGAAGAAACACATCGACTTGAATTTCATAAGAAAACTGGGGGAAACATTTTTTCAATAATTAATCTGGAAACATTTATACAGAAGCAGTTATTAGAAATAAGAGGTGATTTGAGCACTTATCAGTAAGCTCCATGTCTAATGGTGAGGCTGCTGCCTGATGAGTGATTGGTTCAATTGACATTAAATAAAAATACACCAGTCAGTCAGGAGTTGTGTGTTGCAAACAGGCGGCATTCACTCTTTATCCTCAAATGTTGTTTCTTTAGGCATTCATCTCAATATTGATTGATCCATGGAACCATGCAGGATATGAATTTCCCAGCGGAACAGATCCAGTCCTCGGATTCCTTGGTGGAAATGAGCCTGGGGAACTGGGAAGGCTGCCTACGGTCCGAGACATTCACCCCTGAAGTACTGAACTGGATGGATAGATTCCAACCAGATTTCTCTGCACCATCCGGTGAGTCGCTCCGGCAGGTTGAATTCCGGGTTGCTGAGTTTCTGACTGGAATGGTGTTCGGAATGCCTGAAAAGCCAAAGCCAGACTCACTTGCGGGCCCAAACATCTCGCATGCCCATGGCAGTCCGGTTAGTGAGCAGGACGGGCCTCCTTCCAAATCCAACAATCAATGGGACCTGCTCCATAGGAACCGGCAAGGGCTTTTGAGGAAGAAATCCGGGAAGAGCAGGCTTCAAAACGTGAACATGGGCGGGGACGAGGAGGGCGAGGATGATGGCTCCCCCAGCATGACCAACACCAGAAGCTTTCTCTTTCAATCGCGGATTTCCCATGTCGGGGTGTTCACTCATTCAACGCCTATAAAGTGTCTGGTCACAGGGCTCCTGGGCTGCAGTGCGGCCATGTCTGGGAAGTTATGCATCGAGGATTCATCCGTGACGGTGTTGAGGCACATGTGGAGCACCGGGTGGGAAGTGCAGAGGTTGAACGACACGGCACACCTAAGGCTTCTATAGTTTGATTTTGCCCCATCTATGCAGGGCACACCATACCTTGTTGAATTATGATTTGGTGTTTCAGATGATTTTAAATTGAATAATCAGTATAAAGGATAAAATTATCTGAATGGCGACTTATGAGTGACACCAAGTGGAATTCTTTTATTCTGAGGAGCATCATCTCATCTTGACTAAGCATGGTTTGTGAGCCTTTTTGATGTTGCCGCCAATGGCTCCTTTCCATGTGGAGAAAAAGGGGAAAATGGGGTGGGGGTGATGAGTGGGTATCGTTGTGCAGAACCAATAAATTCAAAATAAAATCACAGTAATGATATGAAATATTAATATGTGGGTGTTATAATGGTGATAATGATTATGACTTCTTAGTTCTCAATACAACCCTTTATATGGCTCAACTGACCATATTTTCTAATTTTTGGAATTCAACTGTTTGATTAGATATGGTAGAGATTAATCTTAACCGTTAAATCATATTACATGTACTCTATAGATATGATTACGTTAATGAAATGAGTGAACTATTGAGCTCTATATTGTGTTCCCTCCGCTTGTTTTTCTCTTATATTTGTATTTTCATTTGTCATCATCATCATCATAGGAAAATTCGACGTACGATTCGTCAACTATACACATCGCCTTCAATCGATGATTTATTTCCAGTTTTGAAATTCATCACGAGTTTAATTGGCGTTCGATCAATTTCACAACACATTATCACCACATTCGTCTTCTCTGCATTCTGCATTGTGACGACATTGTAATCAACGTAAGATAATTCTTCAAGGCACGCCTCATCTTTTTCCACAAATCATTCTTTTGACATGCTTCTTTGTGTGCACATCGACTACACTCATTCAAAGAGCTATGTTAAGAAGTGAGTCTTATTTTCTATATCATACTTATTTCCCTGCTTTGGATAACATTGGAAAAATAATATATAGTTTTCTTAATCTTTTGCTGTGAGGAAAATAATGAGCTCGTGAAGAGCTGTAATGACTCATGGCTGCTAAAATTTTAGTTCATTCCCTGAAGTGAATGTGACTGGTTAATAACCAACACAGTTGATGTCGAGAGAAATAACATTCATCAAGTAAAAGAATGAAATAATGTCACTCAAAGATATCATGTATTTGTCGTATGTCAAAGTGATTAAGTAAATTTTACTAATCATGCATGAAAATGATAGCAACATAATAAAATTTAACACACATATATATATATATATCTGTACACCCTGAATGTGTCAAACTAGATTATGATATTTAAATAATCATGACAGAGATGATATTTATTTTATTTATACACATACCCTGAAGTAGTAGGATGAAAACACTGAATTGAATATGTATGTTATTATCTTGAAGACACTATAAAACCCGAACAAATAATTTCATTTTGTTCCCCTGAAGTGAATTCGAATATTTATTGAAAAAGATTTATTTCATTCCTCAAAGTGAATGCAAATATACATGATTTTATCTTAAATCAAGTTTGAGGTGAATATGATGTTTTGTGAATGATCATTGTGTTGTATTTGTTTATAACAAATAATAGAACCATCAAAAGTGGTTTGACGACAATAAACATTTAAATATCATTAATGAATTTTAATAATGAATATAAAATAATGCACCCCTGAAGGATGATATGAAAATAACGTCCTTTGACATTATATTAAAAGATATCTTCATTTATCAATTATCGCTCTTGTTGCAACAATATCAAATAAAGACAATCATTTATCACATGCTTATGGATTATTAATATCATCCCATGTAATTTGTTCGATATTATCCCCTGAAGCAGATATTATTCATCTTATAGTTCAGAGATGAAATAGCATAATTACATAACCATTATAATCCAATATATTTTCTGAAAATGATTTTACCACATAAAGTAGTTAAACAATGGTCATCATGATAAATAAAATTAGTAACTAATTCATTCCTCGATGTGAATGTAGTTTTAATTACTCTATTTCATCCCTTGAAGAGAATGAAATTATTCATAAAAAATTTGATAGATTTGCGTTACTCATACTTAGAATTTTATAATGAATATTTTAGAGTTGATAATGTTTGATCAAATGATTTATTCTTCATTTGATAATGTGAATATTTTTATTCTATGAATTATAATTTTTGATGGTGATGGACCCATGGGGCCCAGTTCTGTGGTTCCGCCCCTACTGTATCCGTGATGGTGTTTGGGAGGTCTCAGTTTCGAGCCTCCCTAGTTGCATCTCTTTGTTTGTTTGTACCCCCTCCCCAGACCTACCATGTATAATTTTTGATGGTGATGAGGTGTGTGTTGTGAATCTAGAAGTTTCTTTCACATTGGTTCTCGCTACCACATTCACCATATTCAAAATACGTGGGGGATTCACTCTGAAGTAGATGTATTGTAAAATAATATTTGGGTCAGAAGTTCCAAAATATACAATAATCCGATTGTTGATGGGCTTAACCTGTTATGATTATATATGAATTCATCAACCACCAAAAGTGGAAATTATGATGAAAAATATGAGTATTCACAATCGAAGATCTTGAAGATCTTATATATGTAAATCTTGAAGCAAGATATTCATAAATATTATTTTGATTAAATGGTTCAAAAGAACTCATATATGAGTTAGTATATGCTCATGTAAGTACATTTACCAACAGGGAAAATTAATTAATGACTCTAGAAGAGCGAATATATTCCTATATGGTAGTAGAAATTCTTAATGCTTTGTTATATCTGAAGTCTTGATGAGATATATTAATGATATTCTTGAAAAGAAATATCATATGGAGACATTGGATGAGAGAGGTAGCTCGATATGCAACAAGCATTCATACAAAGCGATTATACAGAATTTTTTATGTACAATCGAATCAATAATGGTAAATCAAAAGTTTACTGATCCTGACACTTTAGATATATAACATGATGGTTTATACTATCCAGGATCAATTTTAATGATAGATATTGATTCAAGTATACATGAGCATCAATTTGTTGATAACATATTAGATATCCATCAGAGGGAGAATGATGAATTTATGACTACTAAATTATCAAAGAATTCAATCTCATTAGGTTATTATGAATGCCCTCTGTATAATAAATTACCATGAGCTACCAATTATTAAGGTACCTATCACTGAGGTAAATTATTTATATAATTAGCAACTATTTTAGAAATGAATTTCTAATATATTTATAAAGAACAAATTATGAAGTATATATAGGCACATCCACCTACCATGTGATCCATTTTAATACTATATGAAAGACACATCTACTAAATGGCCACATGTTTTATTAGCTATTGGTGAGTATAAATTGCATGCTATGCATGTTGATTAAAATAAATATTGAGCATCACATACTATATACAAAATGGTCATGTAGAAACATTGACAAGATGCTCAAAACACTTACATGAATTTAAAGTGAATCAATAGTGTGATTATACACTATCGAAGTGTGTTTGAACTAATTATATAAAATCATTGTTCATCACAAGAAAAAAGTAATAAATATATTTTCTCTTGAAGAGGAAAATGATTATATCAATAGCATTTTATATTTTTAGATATCCCTGAAGTGATACTGGTACCGGATAAATTATGAGATCTCAATCAACATTGTTGATGATATATTTAAATCATTGAATGCTTTCAAAACTCATCGATGAAAATGGATTTTGATAGATGTCAACATCATAATAACTAGCCAAAAGTATTAAAGGAACTTATGATATCTTCAACATATAAAGTTTCAGATTTATTATCCAAACTATAGAGGCTATTGAATACCGACGATCTTATTATAAAAAATATTCTTCCTTATAAATTTGGATATTTGAATTATGTACAGCTGATGTTGTCATTGTTTATCTATATGATAACTGTGAATCCCTGAATGGTTCAAAAATGACTGAATCATATTTCATTTATCAATCTTAAGATATATCCATATAAGGAAGAATGTAAAATTGATCCTATCACCACATGGTTTGTGTAAATTGATGCTTTTAATTAATCTATATGTTTTGGATAACATCAAAACTCTTAAAGAGCGATATATTTCATACACAAGGGGTTGATGAAGAACTTACTTATCCAAGAAGGATTAAATATAAATGTACATTTTATTTATCCATGAAGGATATTCATGTACATGTGCATATGTACCTTGAAAATAATAATAATTCACATTATAATGTAAGTTAATGTTCTTCCCTATTTATTGAAATCTAAAAGGGTATAAATTATTATTATTCCAGAATTCAAGACCGAATGTTTTGGTTATGAATTGATCATGAACATTTTATGAGTTAAACGATGTAGTGATGACTATTATGAGAGGGAGATATAACTGTTGTACTTGTTTTCCCTTAGTCAAGTCTTTCCCATTGAGTTTTCTTGATAAGATTTTTAATGAGAAAACACTATGGGGACTTGATGTTATTGTACTCTTTTCCCATAATCATGGGTTTTCCCCTAAAGGGGTTTTCCTTGATGGGGTTTTTAGTGAGGCAATCATACATCATAATAGATATCCAAGAGAATTTTATAAATTATTATGATATTTTTAATTAATAGAAACGGTTGGCCTTCCTCATGAGTAATAAATTTCAATGAGACCATTCATTATTACCTATAGAAGATGTAGAGGTATCCAAGAAATCCTTGGTTGTCAACAGAAGCAGTTACCTATGCTTTATCTTGGCATTTCGATTTTTTGCAGCCACATCAAGAAGCAACACTTTGATAATATCCTAGACCGACTGTTGGGTAGGATCTTCAGCTAGAAGAATAGGTTTCTATCGTTTGGAGGATGGGTTATGCTGATCAACAACATCCTAACATCCATTCCGATGCATATTTTCTCCATCGTTAAACCCCCGAAAGGTGTGGTCTAGAAAATGGAAAGAATTCTCAACGCTTTCTTATGGGATGTGATGCAGGTTGGGCGGAGCCACTGGGCCTCTTGGCAGCGCTTGGCGAAACCGGTCGCCGAAAGGGGTGTTGGCCTTCAGGATATTAATGAAACCATCTCGGACTTGCAAGGTTGGTTAGCTTGGGAGATTATTGCTGGGGAGTCTCTATGGGCAAGGTTTTTCAAGGCGCGTTATGGCGTCCACTGGGAAGTGACTGGTTATCACAGTGCTTATGGTTTGGCGCACTGCTTGTCTTCTCATCTCGAGGTTCTATGCGGATACACATGGTGGATTATTGGAAAAGGTGATAGAAACTTCTGGGAAGTCAACTGGTCTGGGGAAAGACTGGCTTACCCAGGTTGTCCCACTCCAGACATTTCCTTCAGTGAAGCTACTGCTCAATATGACTTCATCCAAACGGTGCTGAATCATAAATAGAGGATTATCTTAGATAATATTGTCCTGAGCGAAGAACCAGACAAATGCTATTTTTCCAAATCGAGTACGGGTAGGTTCAACATACGGGATTACAGGAGGATCTCCCATAAAGAGGCTGCGTCAGATGCGTGGGTGACAATGGTTTGGTGCAAGGAGATTCCTATGATAACGAACTTCTTAGTTTGGTGGATCATAAATAAGGCTATCCCAACTGAGGAGAACATTCAAAAAAAGGTCATCTCCACGGCTTCCCGCAGCTACTGCTGCGTGAACTCGAAGGTGGAGTTGACGGTCCATCTATTTCTTCTGAGTCAATGGGCCACTTATCTCTGGTCCCTCTTCAACCCCCATCCAAAAATGGAGAGTGACTCACTGTCCTTACAGGGATTCTTATCTTCATGGTTTCACGGCTCCGAGAACAGGGTCATGGAGTGTGCTGCTCAGAGCATCATTTTTGTGTCCATAAGTTAGACCATATGGGAGGCTTGTAATAATGTTTGGATGGGGTCCAGGTGCTCTCTGTTATTCATGAAAATGCAATTAAGATCACTCATCGCTGATCTATCTTCGTTAGTGAAGGGGGGGGGGGGCAGCCTTAAGTTACTATCTGCAACCTCATCAATCAGCTTTGCAACCTGAACAGGACGAGCGATCATTGGGTCAGATGGAAACCTCCCAACAGTGGGATGAAGCTGAACGTGGACGATTCTTTCATGGAGGGGGTTATGAGGGGAGGTGGGTTTCTCTGTGTAACACCCTAAGCTTCCACGAGATGCTCCTCTTTGAATAATATAGTAACGTGTGTTGTACGCAACTTCGAGTTCTAACACACCACAACCAATCGAACTAGTCGTTATAAATAGTAATATCCACTTTTTGAAATTTTATAAATTTTATCTTTCAAAATGGAATTCATTTTTGGATTCAGAATATCGAAATTAGATTAGGCTGAATTTTTGGTATTTTTCTGAAAACATTCAGTTTTTGATGAATAGTGAAAAATACTAAATTTTAATTAAAAACAACTTTTTTAATCAAAATAATTTATAGTGATAAATTATACTATTGAGTGGTTTTAAAGTATAATTAGATTATATTTTTACCATTTAATCCAATGTTGGTCATTAGACGCAATTTTACATTTAAACTGGACATAAGCAAGTGTCAATCTTTTGATAGTTATTATTTCTTAAAAACACGTTTTTTGTTTTGACAACGGGAATTAATTATAAATTAATTTCTTCCATTTCTGTGTTTTGAATTTAGAAAAATGGATTCCATATTTAGAATCAGGAGGTCCAAATTGTGTAAATAGGTAACTTTTATTTTTAGACATTTTGAATAATTACTTCGGTAAATATTTTATTTACCATGGTTAAAGGGTAAATCCGGTAAATAAGGGTAAAAAATAATATTATAATAATATTAAATTACCCTAACACGTGTCCTAACCCTATTGGATGATACATGTCCGACCATGGACATCTTTGGGTCGATTTTGGGACCCCATGGAGCCACTTGTAAGTGATAATGACACTTTATATTAATTAAGTTAAAGTAAATACAAAAATGACATAAGCATATATCTTTTAGTAAAAAATTTTTTACATAGGGTTATACATGTTATATCTTAGACTATAAATATTCATTAGAAATATAAAAATATTTCCTACATAATGGTATTTTATTTATAATTTTTAGAAATTGAATAATTAAATTTATTTATGATACAATGATGATGCGGTATTTTCCTTATTAATGAAAGAATCTAATAAATGATATTATAAACACTAAAATAAATATAATTTGAAAGTTTTGATGCCATCCAAAAATTTTATAGGATAATATGACATATTAGAGTTGATTAAATGTATTTATTTTGAAGTAATAATGTTGTTAGGACTTTAACAAAAATCAATTATTAAATAATCTCAAAATTGACATAAATGAGTTTTTTAAAACAAATACATTATTATTGGTTAATATAATATTCCTAAAAGTCTAAGGTTCGGAAAAAGGGACTAAATAATATTATATGTGTCATTAATGAACCTATTGGGCTTCTCTTGGAAGTTTATGGTATGTTTATTAACCATATAATATAAAAATACAAAGAGACATGGTAAAATTCAAACTATTTAACTAAGAGTTAAATCTAAAAGATAAGGTTAATATAGTGACCCAAACTTGTCTAAAACCTATTGGTTGAGTGGTTTTTGACCCATCTCCACCTTATCCTATAAATAATATACTTTGGAGCCATTAGAAACCGAAAGTGATTTTATTATAAAATAATATTTCTAGCTTTTCCTAAGGTGCCCCTCACTCCTCTTATAAAAGGGCACTCCGCCTTCTCTCTATTTCACACCTTCAAAGCCTTTTGGCTCGGCAAAAACCTACCCAAATAACCTCTCAACTATCCTACCTTCATCTTAGAGACCTTTCTTTATTCAGAAAGCCAACCTAAGGAGCCCTTTTGATCAAATCAAAAGGAAGAATCTGAAGAAGAGGTAAATATTTCATCACCTCTTTCAAGTTCCTTTCTTCTTCCACTTCCTCTTTCTTTGTTATTTACATTCTAAAATAATAACTCCAGTATATTCTATATACTTTGATGTTATTATAAATATGGTAAAACCATATTCATTATTCTATCCATCCTTGGAATGACATGTCACCATATGTGCGTACGTACGACTTACCGTCTCCACGTCGTGGTGTAATTGTTATTCAATACATTATTATTTGGATGGGTATAATAATGATGTAAATAATAAATATAACATGATAATTATTCTGTATATATGATATATCATGCCAATGTTATGTAATAATGCACTGACTCTGGGTAACTAGGGTCGGGGCGTTATAGTTGGTATCAGAAGAAGTTTAGTACAAACATTGGAAACTAGATTTAGATAAACTCTGATTAGAGCACATAGCCCTAAGATAGACTTTGAGGATTAGTATAGAAGAACTTCCTAGAATTTTGGTATTGTAGAGATTTTGTGAGTTTTCCAAGCAATACATCCCTGTCTGGATACGAGCAGGTAGAGGTGGCTCTGACACAGATGTACCTAGGGGTAAAACCCAAAAACACTACTTTGAGCTAGACTCGAATGAGAACTGATGTACGACAACAGGCCTTGCTTCACTCTTGGTTATGACACTCTCGGGGGATATGCTTAGGATAATTCTCATTTTCTTTACAAACCATTATGAAGGGTTTATGAGTATATACTTCCTCAAAGAAAACATTTTTATGATTATGGATTATATCCATAAACTATTCAATTTATGTTAAGTGTTTTACAAGTTTGGATTTATGTATTGCGATTCATAAACTAATCCAGTGTATGCCATTATTTAGAAATGATGCTTAGTGGAAGGAATGGAAACCGTATCAATGCACGCACTCCATATAGGGATTTCCCTCTTGCTCAAGATAATTATAGTGGAGTTGGTGATACAACTGGTGCTGATCATCTTATCACTATATTGGGACAACTCACTCAGGTTATGAATAATAACCTTACCTGTATGGAGCACCCTGATCCACAATGCAGAGGATCAATGTTAGATCAATTAATGAGGAAAAAATCACCAACATTTAATGGGGATAGAAATCCATTAGTAGCTGAGCAATGGATAAATTCCTTAGAGAAAATATTCCATGCCTTGGGGAGTAGTGAAAGGAAAAAAGTTTTCATGGCAGTTTACCACCTCACTGGAGATGATGATCAATGGTGGTCATTGATTCAAAACAAAAAGGAAGATTATGAAGTGTCAAATATGGAATGGAGGGAGTTTAAAGATATATTATTAGAAAAATACTTTCCTCGTGGCCATCGAGAAGATATGGAAAGACAATTTCTGAGTCTGAGGCAAAAGGATGATGAGAATGTCGCAAAGTATGAAGCTAACTTTATAAGGTTAGCAAGGCATGCTGCAGATTATATACGTAACCCAAGAAGTAAGATTGATTGTTTCTTTGATGGGTTAAAACCATTTCTCCTTCGAGCATTAGTATCACAATCCTTCTCATCATATGAAGATATTGTCTCGTGTGCTATCAAGATAGAAAATGAATTCTCTAAGTCGTATGAATTTAAAGAAAAGTAAGAGATGAAGAGATCTGCTAAACACTATGGAAAAGGAAATAAGGAAATAGGGAAGAAGGGAAGAATTTAATTTCCACCCTATGATAATTGTGGAAGGAAGCACCCTGGTGCCTATCTAAAAAGAAAAGGAGTATGTACAAATGTGGACAGAAAGGCCATCTTGCTGGTTATTGTAAGGGAAAGAAAGATTCTACCAATGTTCAATGCTATAATTGCAGGGAGATGGGACATTATGCAAATGAATGTCCTAAGAGTCAGGGAAAATTACCTCAGAAAAGGCCAAGGGATCAAGGCCAAGCTTATGCGATCACTACTACTGAGGTTGAATCACCGAAAGACGTGGTGGCAGGTAATTTAATGGTTTCCTCAAGTTTAGCCAATGCTTTATTTTATTCTAGATCATCGCATTGTTTCATATCTTCCCAGTTTGCTAAGAAAATTCGATATTTACAATTTGATTTAACAAGGGAGTTGTCAGTCAAAACTCCTAAGGAAAGTATCATTGCTATAAAGTTTTGTGAATCAGTTCCCATTAGGGCATATAAATGTTCTTTATCTGCTGATCTCATCGTCATACCCATGATTGAATTTGATATAATCCTCGGTATGGATTGTCTATCGGTCCATGATGAAAAAATTTATTATAAGAAGAAGGAGGTTACTATTTTTTATGACGATGATAAATAACACCTTATATTTAGAGAAGAATCGTCACCACCTAATTCTTATATAGATTCACCCTCAGTAGCTCAACTAAATTCAATTATTGGGAAGGAAGAGAATGAAATAATTGTGGGTGAGGAAAGAAATGTTCAAATAGAGGATGTACCTATTGTGAAAGAGTATGTTGATGTATTTCCAGAGGATTTACCTGGACATCCTCTAGAATGAGAAATTGAGTTTTCCATTGATTTAATTCCTGGTTCAAGGCCCATATCGAAGACCCCTTATAGAATAGCCACTATGGAATTAGTGTAACTAAAGAAACAAATAGAGGAATTGAGTAATAAGGGATTTATTTGCCCTAGTATTTCTCCATGGGGAGCCCCTGTCCTTTTTTAAGAAGAAAGATGGATCTATGAGGTTGTGCATTGACTACAAGAAGATCAATGCTATAACAATAAAGAACAAGTATCCCCTGCCTCGCATTGATGATTTATTTGACCAACTTCATGGAGATTAATACTTTTCAAAGAATGAACTTCGATCTGGATATCATCAGTTGTGTGTGAATAATGAAGACATTCTAAAAATAGCATTTTGAACCAGGTACGGGTATTACGAGTTTACAGTAATGCCTTTTGGGTTGACTAATGCACCCTCTGTCTTCATGGATCTAATTAATAGAGTTTTAAAGGAATATCTTGATGAATTTGTAGTGGTATTTATTGATGATATCTTGGTATACTCCAAAATCTACAAAGATCATGAAAATCACTTGCGTATTATCCTGAAGAATCTGAGAAGACATGAATTATATGGGAAGTTTAGCAAGTGTGAATTCTGTCTTTAGGAGATTTCTTTTCTTGGCCATATTGTCTCCAAGGATGGAATCTCTGTTGATCCTTCTAAGACCAAGGCAATCCAAGAATGGCCATCACCGATGAGTATAACTAAGATACGCAGTTTTATTGGTTTAGAAGGTTATTATCGGCGTTTCGTCCAGAATTTTGCCTGATTGGCTAACCCATTAACCAAGCTCACACGTAAAGGGGTTAAATTTGTTTGGAAAAAAGAGTGTGAAGAATTTTTTGAAGAATTGAAGAGAATATTAGTCAATGCTTCTATATTGAATCTACCATCGGGGAATGATGGGTTTGTAGCAGGTACTGCTCGGTACTGTAGCAGCCATAACTATTCATCCATCTGGGCCTTCGGGCCACCGATTTGGTCCTCGGGTCCTGCAAGGCTTTCGGGACACCCAAGGCCTTTGGTCCAATTGATTCTCAAGGCCTTCTGGCCACATTAAGGCCTTAGGGCCACCCCAAGGCCTTAGGGACACATGAATGTAGGCCCCAGGCACACTACAACAAAGGAGAAATTCTAGAAGAGGATTCAGAGCAGGTGCACTCACCAGAGCAGAGCCAAATGGATTGTTTGAATGAGAGGGTATGGCTATGCCATCAGTACCAGCCCGTGCTTGCACGAGAAGCCTAGACAGACGGTCATGCTGTAAAGACCCGTAAATTTCAATGGAATTTTTTCTTCTTAATTTTCTTTGGGATTTTACGAGTACGCAGTTTCTGACGGCACCTGATTCCGAGGCCCGGTGTGCCCGAAATCATTTTCTGAAGTTTTGCTCGGGTGTGGTTATTTAAAAAATGGGTTAACTAAGGAATGAAATAAAAATTTGTGCAAAAATTTTTATTTTCTATTCTAAGTAGTATAACCTATGAATGGTGGTTTGAGTGGGACCCACTACATCCTAACTCCACTAGGTAGGATATTAGTGAAGTGGGGCCCACACGAGCCCCACCCCTTCAAATCCCTTAAAACCTCCCATGTGCATTTAATTGTGTAACACACCCGCACCCCCCTATTTAATGACATGACAACTCTCAAAATTAAATTTGGATTATTAAACGCTCATCAATTAAGTCAATTAATTGATTGTGATCTTTTGAATTTCGAAAAGGATGGCATGAGTAATAAAATAAGGCAAAGCCTTATTTTATTATTTGTTGAATCGTTGTGTGGAGATATTTGGGAGAGGAGAGATCAAGTCTTGGAGATCTTCTTCTTCCTCGAACAAGAACGCGAAGAACGCCGAGTCTATGACGAAGAACTCCGTCACCAAAAGGGGAGATCACTGTACTGTCTCCTCTCCTCTCCGCAGCCGGTGAGAGACGCCTTATTCAAAGAACGACGATGCACCACATCCTTCATCGGGCGTGCACCGACGACGTATACGACGCTTTCTTCCGCGACACCGTCTTCCGCGATGCCGTCTTACGCGACGCCGTCTTCCGCGACGTCCTTTTCCCGCAATGATCCTCATTCGACTACTTCATTGAGGTAGGGATTAATTTTATTCGTGAATATTCATTGTCGTTATTTGTCTTTTATTTTGAGTCGCCTGTTATCGTTATAACGGGAGGAGGTCGGACCGCACGAACACGGACGACCCTCATCCCCCTTTGATGTTGTACTTGTTGCGGCACGAACAAAGGCAGCGCGGTGCAATGACACCGCGCAGGAAACAAGAGGAACGCGGCGAAGAAGCGCGACACCGTCGCGCCGCGCTGTTGAGGCTGGAAGAAGCCGCGACTGGAGTCGGGCCGCGGCGAAGGGGCGCGGCGCCATCGCGCCGCGCCAGAAAACCACGAGGAGGCCGTGGCTGGAGCGGGCCGCGACGGAGGGGCGCAGCGCCGTCGCGCCGCCCCATTCGGACCAAGGTCGCGGCGGAGCAGGGAGCGGTGGCCGAAACCGCCGGCCGCCGGCGCCTCGGAGGGGCGGGACCGCGGGGTCCCATGGCAGCGGCACTGGCCGGCCAGTCAGGACGGCCGTTCGGAGGAGGCCGGGGGTCGTAACCCTCGGCTGGCAAAGGAGCGGCCCCCACGCGGGGGTCACCGTTTCAAAATAGGGGGGCAACGCGCGCCCCCCCTTTTTTCCGCGACAGCTCAGCCAGCGCCGGTGGAGCCGGGCTGCGCTCACCGGGCCGGGCCATGCCCTAATGGGCCGGACCCAGACCTGGGTCGGGTCGACCTGGTTCGGGCCGACCCTGGGGGTCTTGGACCGGGTCGGTCCGAGCCCAAACCCCCCTAAAACCATACAGGTTCGTTTAAATGACCGTAACATGGGCTAAGGACCTCCTATCGACACACCGTCAGTTGCGATGCGATCCTTGGATCGAGGCGGTCGTTTCGGTATTTTACACTCAAGGTTTCGGAGAACTTTGGATATGGTCGGGTTGGTTCGAACACGAAACCAACCGGGCCCTCGGAGCGGAAACGCTTATAACTTGAGCTCCGGACGTCCGATTGACATGCCATCGACTTTTTTGGATTCCTCTTAGTGAGATAGTTCTTTTGGCTTACTCCGCTCGAGGTTTGGACGTAGCTGGAGTACGGTCGAGTTGGTTTTAGCTTAAAAACCAACCGGGCCCCTGGGACGAAAAAGCCAATAACTCTCAGACCGGGCGTCCGATTGACGCCCCGTCTATCACGTTGTTTTCCTTTTGATGTGACAGAACTTTGCGATACATCAAATCTAGTCTACGTGACATTTGATGTATCGACCTCTTGGCTCGTGGAGCGGACCCTCCCAAAACGAGCATGCTGTGTGCGGAAACCCTAGAGCTGGCTGAGACTTGACGACTGCTGATTGATCGACTCGGAGTGTTTCGATAGCCCAGTGGGGAGCGCTTGGTTGTAGCAGAAGACCCACGGCAGAGGAGCGCTTGGTTGTAGCGGCAGACCCGCGGTACTCAACAGAAGGAGTACCTCTGTAGGCTATGAGGGGGAGCGCTTGGTTGTAGTGGCAGACCCATGGTGGGAAGCGCTTGGTTGTAGCAGCAGGCCCACAGTACTCGATAGGTGGAGTACTACAGCAGTCCAAGGTTAGTGGGAAGCGCTTGGTTGTAGCGGCAGGCACACTGTACTCGATAGAGGAGGAGTTCCCCAACAACTATGGGTTCGACGGTGATGACAAACGTACTGTAATCCTCCGTGGGTTCGACGACGATGACAAACGTACTGGAATCCTCCGTGGGTTCGATGGTGAAGACTATCGTACTGGAATCCTTCCTGGGTTCGGCGGTGATGACTACATTACTTGTATCCTATGTGGGTCCCAGCTAGATGAATCAGTAACTACATCTGATCATCTCCTTTTGCTTTACAATTGATGTATACCTATGTGAGCTGAGTCTTGACTTTCAATCATTATCTTCGATATGATTGACTTACTTTCCTGTGTGGATTGGGTTGTGCTTTCCTATGTGGATTGGGTTGTACTATCCTGTGTGGACGTGATCGAAATTGGGCTCAGATGTTGGAGCTAAACTGGAATTGATGACTTAGGTATATGTATGAGAATATACCTAAGTAGTGTTGGATGTTACTTCGTGATTGTATCTTTCCTCTTTGGATTATACTTTATGGATTCTGGGAGAACTTCGGGGGTCTCGGGGTCCCTACTGAGTAGCGTATACTCACCCCTGCACGGTCTATGCCCGCACTACACTGTGTTGGATGCAGACGACGGACAACGCTGATCGTGGTTCAGGCTTGTGGAGTAAGTCAGTACATGGAGGTGGACCACTGGGCGGGACGTACACAGAGTGGACGGCTGGACCCAAGGAGCTTAGGAGGCTATCTGTACCCACCCTTCAGGTGGGATTTCCAGTGGATGGCTCGACATTGCTGCTTTACTTTCCAGTTGTTGTACTTACTTTCCAGTTGTACATTACTTTCAGTTTGGGTTTGTATTCTGGCCCACTTACTCTTCCGCACTTACTATTGTACCCAGTTTTACTTAGTGTTTACTTCTGCTTGCTTACTCTGTGGTGTTTTTTTACTTTATAAAGGCAATGCCTTCCCCTTTTTATCGGGATTTACGCCTTGGTGCTAGTCGCCAGCCCCTAGCCTATGGGAGGCGGGCTTGGGGTAGTCACGACACGGGTCCTGAGGACGGGTCGTGACAAATTGGTATCAAAGGAGTTCGGTTCTACCGCAGAACTCAGGACTCTGATCTTTCTTCTATGTGAAGCAATAGTGTTAAGGGTATTGAGTGTGGTTATTAGTCTAGAGAGTCCAGTGTTGGTGCGGCGGCCGACGTATCCGTACACCAGGACCCTGACTTCTATTTTTCGACACAGTGCACGAAAACACTGATTGCATGTGTGTTTCAAAAGTTTTCTTTGTGATTACTTTGTGTCAGCTCACCAGGTATAATGTTTGACCGTGGCACACCTGTCTCTTTCCAGGATGGCCCCACGATGACAACCATCTAGGGTTCAGAGCTTTGTGCGAGACGACAGCCCACTGAGCGATGAGGCCTCGGTGCATGGCCCCATTACAGTGGAGGCATCGGTGGTACCTCTACCCGCCAAGCCACCGATTCCACCAGCCCCATCCGCTGAGAGTGCACGTCGCCTTAGTGCACTGCACAAGTTTCAGCGTCAGAGACCGCACAGGTTCCGCGGGGAGACAGACCCTCAGGCAGCCGAGGATTGGCTGGAGGCTATAGTTCGAGTTTTCAGGTTAGTGGGGACACCAGCTGACCTCATGGTGATCCTTGCAGCGAGCCTCCTGCACGCGGCAACAGGAAGATGGTGGAGCTTGATTCTCTAAGTGCACGACGAGGAATCCCTTTTGTGGGAAGACTTCGAGAGCCTGTTCTAGGCAGAGTTTGTACCAGCCACCCTTTGAGCAGTGCGCATACAGGAGCTACTTCATCTTCAGCAGGGTAGCATGATAGTGGCGCAGTATTCAGCGAGGTTCACCGATCTCTTGCGTTACTCTACAGATATGGTACGAGACCCGTTCTTCAGGGCCCGAACCTTCGAGCAGGGGCTCAGGCGAGAGATTAGAGATTTAGTTGTTTCTCACAGCATCCCAACGCAGACAGGGGTGTTGGAGTGAGCCCTCTTAGTGGAGAGTTTCCTTGCTGACCAGTCTCCAGCAGCAGGACCCACCACTAGCCAGCATGCGGTAGAGTCTTCTGCAGCGGGTAGTAGACAGATGACGCAGAGGTCCAAGAGGACCAGACCTACAGGTGATCGACCACATGACACATGATCGTGTGTGCGAGGCACCCAGGGTGGAGAATGACTTACCAGGAGTGGACAATGTTACTCCTACGGCGGGGTTGGTCACATGACGTGTGACTGTCCGACCTGCCATACAGATGACCAGCGGATAAATGAAGGACCTCCCAGGCAGAGGCATAGGTTCGATCGGGGCAGATCTCAAGGAGCAGGAGACCGAGGTAGGGGAGCTGGTCGTGCAGCGGGTGGTGGGCGACACTTTGAGGCCCTACCACCACCACCACCACCACCACCAGGAAGACCACCCTGACCGCAGGGAACATGTGTACAGGGGAGAGCTCAGCTTTAGGCAGCTAAGGCCTACGATCATGGAGCTCCGGGAGCAGATGGACAAGAGTGGGACTAGCTCCAGACATGGAGACTTTTGTTCATGTTGCTTCTAGCTTTGTTGATGTTTGTTTGTGGATGCTTTGTGTATTTGTACTTTGAGCTTCAGTAATAAAAGACACCTTTCTTTATGGCGTTTACTTTCCTATCCTCTCTTTATGTTGTTACTAAGAGGTTCCGGTTTAAAATGTTGACTTGACCCTCACTTTTGAGATTCCTACTGGAGGAAACCCAGTGACCACACACTGATGCCGACAGTGTGACTCAACCCTTGGAGGCAAGAGTAACGGTTGGATCTCTTGGTAGTAGCGTCGAGGCCTTATGACGTCATCCTTGGTATGGATTAGTATCATCCATGTCGGGATTGACTGTATTAGGTGAAGAACATGGTTCATCCTGGGGATGAGACCATATTTCTCTTATCAGCAAAGATGAAATCTTAGCAGCTCTTGTAGGACCAAAAATGGTCCAGGTCATCCAAGAGCGTATGAGGACAACTCAGAGCTGACAAAAGTCTTGTGCTGACAGGAGGCAGAGACCACTGGAGTTTGAGGATGGCGACCATGTTTTCCTACGGGTCTCACCTCGACGTGGATTACAGAGTTTTAGCCACAGCGGTAAGTTATCTCCACGCTTCATCGGACCCTTCTAGGTCCTCAACAGGGTAGGTGAGGTGGTTTACCACTTGACCCATCCACCTCAGTTGCACCAGGTGCACGACGTTTTCCACGTATCTCAGATGAGGAGATACATGCACAACCCGACGCATATCATTGACGATGGGGTGACTTTTGCGGAAGTCCCGGTGGAGATCGAGGATCGATAGGAGCGGGTCCTACGTGGGCGGTCGATTCCTCAAGTGCGCATCAGATGGAAGCACGAGAACCTCCAGGAGAGAACTTGGGAGCGGGAGGCTCAGATGCGTGCTCAGTACCCTCATTTGTTCCCCTAGTTTGTGATGTATCTTTACGGGGACGTAAATCCCTGAGGTGAGAGTAATGTAAAGACCCATAAATTTCAAGGGAATTCTTTTTTCTTAATTTTCTTTGGGATTTTACGAGTACGTAGTTTCTGACAGCACCTGATTCTGAGGCCCGGTGTGCCCGGAATCATTTTTCGAAGTTTTGCTCGGGTGTGGTTATTTAAAAAATGGGTTAACTAAGGAATGAAATAAAAATTTGTGCAACAATTTTTATTTTCTATTCTAAGTTGTATAACCTATGCATGGTGGTTTTAGTGGGACCCACTACATCCTAACTCCACTAGGCAGGATATTAGTGAAGTGGAGCCCACACGAGCCCCACCCCTTCAAATCCCTTAAAACCTCCCACGTGCATTTAACTGTATAACACACCTGCACCCCCCTATTTAATGACATGACAACTCTCGAAATTAAATTTGGATTATTAAATTCTCATCAATTAAATCAATTAATTGATTGTGATCTTTTGAATTTCGAAAAGGGATGACATGAGTAATAAAATAAGGCAAAGCCTTATTTTATTATTTGTTGAATCGTTGTGTGGAGATATTTGGGAGAGGAGAGATCAAGTCTTGGATATCTTCTTCTTCCTCGGAGAAGAACGCGAAGAACGCCGAGTCTACGATGAAGAACTCTGTCACCAAAAGGGGAGATCGCCATACCGTCTCCTCTCCTCTCCGCAGCCGGTGAGAGACGCCTTGTTCGAAGAACGACGACACACCACATCCTTCATCGGGTGTGCATCGACGACATATACGATGCCGTCTTCCGCGACACAATCTTACGCGACGCCGTCTTCCGCGACATCCTTTTCCCGCGACGATCCTCGTTCGACGACTTCATTGAGGTAGGAGTTAATTTTTTTCGTGAATATTCCTTTCCGTTCTTCATCTTTTATTTTGGGCCGCTTGTTATCATTATAATGGGAGGAGGTCGGACCGCACGAACATGGCCTACCCTCCTCCCCCTTTGATGTTGTACTTGTTGTGGCACGAACAAAGGCAGCGCGGTGCAACGACACCGCGCGGGAAACAAGAGGAGTGCGGCGCCGTGGCGCCACGCTGTTGAGGCCGGAAGAAGCCGCGGCCGGAGTCAGGCCGCGACGAAGGGGTGTGGCACCGTCGCGCCATGCCGGAAAACCACGAGGAGGCCGTGACCGGAGCGGGCTGCAACCGAGGGGTGCAGCGCCGTCGTGCCACGCCGGTCGGACCAAGGCCGCGGTCTTTGGCCGCGGAGGAGCAGGGAGCGGCGACTAGAACCGCCGGCCGCCAGCCGCCGACGCCTCGGAGGGGCGGGACCGGGCAGGCCGTTCGGAGGAGGCCGGGGTTCGTAACCCCCGGCTGGAAAAGGAGCGGCCCCCATGTGGGGGCCTCCATTTCAAAACAGGGGGGCAGCGCGCCCCCCTTTTTTCCGCGACAGCTCGGCCAGTGCCGAGCTGTCTGGCCACGCGGGTCGCACCCACGCCAGGCCAACTGGCCGCCCAGGTCAGGCCGGGCCGCGCCCTAATGGGCCGGACCCGGACCCGGGTCGGGTCGACCCGGTTCGGGCTGACCCAGGGGGTCTTGGGCCGGGTCGGTCCGGGCCCAAAACCCCCTAAAACCGGACATGTTTGTTTAAATGCCCGTAACTTTGGCTACAAACCTCTTATCGACGCACCATTAGTTGCGATGCGATCCTTGGATCGAGACGGTCGTTTCAGTATATTACAATCAAGTTTTCAGAGAACTTTGGGTACAGCCGGGTTGGTTCGAACAAGAAACCAACCGGTCCCTTGGAGCGGAAACGCTTATAACTTGAGCTTCAGACGTATGATTGATGTGATGTCGACTTTGTTGGATTCCCCTTAGTGAGATAGTTCTTTTGGATTACTCCGCTCGAGGTTTGTATGCAGCTGGAGTACGGTCGAGTTGGTTTTATCTTAAAAACCAACTGGGCCCCTGGGATGAAAAACCCAATAACTCTCAGACCGGGCGTCCGATTGACGCGCCGTCTGTCATGTTGTTTTCCTTTTGACGTGACAAAAATTTGTGATACATCAACTCTGGTCTACGTGACAGTTGATGTATTGACCTCTTGTCTCATGGAGCGGACCCTCCTGGAACGAGCGTGCTGTGTGCAGAAACCATAGAGCTGGTTGAGACTTGAGGACTGCTGATCGATCGACTCGGAGTGTTTCGATAGACCAGTGGGGAGCGCTTGGTTGTAGTGGTAGACCCATGGCGGAGGAGCTCTTGGTTGTAGTGGAAGACCCACGGTACTCAATAGAAGGAGTACCTCTGTAGGCTATGAGGGGGAGTGCTTGGTTGTAGCGGCAGACCCATGGTGGGAAGCGTTTGGTTGTAGCAGCAGACCCACAGTACTCGACAGGTGGAGTACTACAGTAGTCCAAGGTTAGTGGGAAGCGCTTGGTTGTAGCAGTAGGCCCACTGTACTCGATAGAGGAGGAGTTCCCTAGCAGCTATGAGTTCGACGGTGATGACAAACGTACTGGAATCCTCCATGGGTTCGACGACGATGACAAACGTACTGGAATTCTCCATGGGTTCGACGGTGAAGACTATCATACTGGAATCCTCCGTGGGTTTGGCGGTGATGACTACAGTACTTGTATCCTACGTGGGTCCCAGCTAGATGAACCAGTAACTACATCTGATCATCTCCTTTTGCTTTACAATTAATGTATACCTGTGTGAGCTGGGTCTTGACTTTCAATCATTATCTTCGATATGATTGACTTGCTTTCCTATGTGGATTGAGTTGTGCTTTCCTGTGTGGATTGGGTTTTACTATCCTGTGTGGACGTGATCAAACTTGGGCTCGGATGTTGGAGCCGAACTGGAATTGATGACTTAGGTATATGTATGGTCATATACCTAAGTAGTGTTGGATGTTACTTCGTGATTGTATCTTTCCTTTGTGGATTATCTTTTGTGGATTCTGGGAGACCTTCAGGGGTCTTGGGGTCCCTATTGAGTAGCGTATACTCACCCCTGCATGGTCTATGCCCGCACTACATTGTGTTGGATGCAGATGAAGGACAACACTGATTGTGGTTGAGGCTTGTGGAGCAAGTCGGTACCTGGAGGTGGACCACTGGGCGGGACGTACACAGAGCGGACGGCTGGACCCGAGGAGCTGAGAAGGCTATATGTACCCACCCTTCAGGTGGGATTTCCAGTGGATGGCTCGACGTTACTGCTTTACTTTCTAGTTGTTGTACTTTCTTTCCAGTTGTACATTACTTTCAGTTTGGGTTTGTATTCTAGCCCACTTACTCTTCCGCACTTACTATTGTACCCACTTTTACTTAGTGTTTACTTCTGCTTGCTTAATCTGTGGTGTTTGTTTACTTTATAAAGGAAATGATCTCCCCTTTTTATCAGGATTTACGCCTTGGTGCTAGTCGCCAGCCCCTGGCCTATGGGAGGTGGGCTTGGGGTAGTCACGACATGGGTCCCGAGGATGGGTCGTGACACATGCAAAGGTGGAGAGCTACTATCAAGATGCAGATGCTGGGGAGGGGCATTTCCTTGTAGATAGTCTGGTTGAATTCCCTAAGACCTTCAGGTCAGGTAATCTCCTAAAGCCTATAAGCCATGTAATCTCTAAGCCTACGGGCCTTGTAAGGGTTCCCCCTCATCCCTTGAAAGGGGTTTTATCAAAAATCAATAAAAATGAAGGCCTTCGGGCCATTTAGGCTATGATCTTGAGTTAGCGGCTGTAATCTTTTCTTTGAAGATATGGAGACATTATCTCTATGGTGAAAAATGTGAGATTTATACTGATCACAAGAGTTTGAAGTATATTTTCTCACAGAAATAACTCAACATGAGGCAAAGGAGATGGCTTGAACTACTCAAGGATTATGATTGCACGATACACTACCACCCGGGGAGGGCAAATAAGGTGATAGATACTTTGAGCAGAAAAGATCATGGAGTTTTGAACCAGATGAGAGTTGAAAGGGATCCTATTTTCATGGATCTAGTAAAGATGGATATGGGAATAACCATGGAAGGTGAAAAATTAATGCTTTTTCAAATGGTTTCCAAACCATCTTTACTAGAAAGGATAAAAAGTTCTCAAGCTGATGATGAGGAATTTCAAAAGAAGATTAAATCTATGAATGATGGGAGATTGATCGACTTCGTATATGAAGATAGGATTTTGAAATTTGGGAAGAGACTTTGTGTTCCTAATATACCTGATCTGAAAAGGGAATTGTTAGATTATTCTCATAGCTCCAATTTCTCTATACATCCTGGTAGCACCAAAATGTATAGAGATTTGAAGGAACATTTTTGGTAGGACAACATGAAGAGGGAGATTACTGATTTTGTGTCAAGATGTATGGTTTGTCAACAAGTGAAAGCTAGACGGCAACATCCTAGAGGTGTCTTGAAACCTCTTCCCATACCTGAGTGAAAATGGGATAATATCATGATGGACTTTTTCATGGGACTACCAAAGAATCCTAGAAGGAACGATGCAATATGGGTCATTATTGATCGTCTTACCAAGTCAACACATTTTCTTGCTATAAGAGAAGATTTACCACTTGAATGATTATAAAGACTATATATTAATGAAGTTGTAAGACTTCATGGAGTACCACTATCGATTGTTTCTGATCGTGATCCACGTTTTACATCAAGATTCTGTAAAAGTCTTCAGAAAACCCTGGATACTGAACTTCGTTTGAGCACTGCCTACCACCCCAAACTGATGGAAAATCAGAACGGACTATTCAAACCTTAGAAGACATGTTGAGATCATGCTCACTTGACTTTCAAGGTATGTGGGATCAATATTTACCTCTGGTAGAATTTTCCAATAACAATAGCTTCCATTCAAGTATTCATATGGCACCATATGAAGCGTTATATGGAAAGAGATGTTGCACACCAACCTATTGGGATGATGTTGGTGAAAGAAAACTCATAGTCCTAGAACTTGTAGAGGAAACAATGAAAAATGTGAAGGTAATCCAAAACGACATCAAGGCAGCTCAAAGTAGACAGAAGAGCTATGCTGATAACCGAAGGAAGGATTTGTAATTTCAGGTAGGAGATCATGTTTTCTTGAAGGTATCTCCATGGAAGGGTATTATATGTTTTGGTAAGAAGGGTAAATTGAGTCCCAGGTACATCGGACCTTTCAAAATTTTAGAACGAATTGGGGCTGTAGCTTACTGTTTGGCAATGCCGCCAAGTCTTTTCAAAGTTCATGATGTATTCCACGTATCAATGTTGAGAAAATACATGCCTGACCCAACACATGTACTCAACTATGAGGAATTAGAACTGGAACTTGATTTGTCTTATTTCTAAGAGCCTATCAAGATTCTTGATACAAGAGAACAAGTGTTGAGAAACCAGATAACTCATCTGGTAAAAGTTCTATGGAGAAACCATAAGATGGAATAGGCAACGTGGGAACCTGATGAACTTATGATGAAGAACTACTTGAGTCTTTTTATGCAGTAATATTCTAGAAATTTTGAGGATGAAATTATTTGAAGGAGTGGAGAATGTAACACCCCAAGCTTCCATAGTACACTTCTCTTTGAATAATACAGTAGCGTGTGTTGTACGCAACTTTGAGTTCTAACACACCACAACCAATCAAACTAGCCATTATGAATAATAATACCCACTTTTTGAAATTTTATAAATTTTATCTTTCAAAATGGAATTAATTTTTGTATTTTGAATATTGAAATTAGCTTAGGGTGAATTTTTGGTATTTTTCTAAAAACATTCAGTTTTTGACGAATAGTGAAAAATACTAAATTTTAATTAAAAACAAATTTTTTAATCAAAATAATTTATAGTGATAAATTATACATTTGAGTGGTTTTAAAGTATAATTAGATTATATTTTTACCTTTTAATCCAATGTTGGTCATTAGACGTAATTACACATTTAAACTGGACATAAACAAGTGTCAATCTCTTGATAGTTATTATTTCTTAAAAACACATTTTTTGTTTTGACAACGAGAATTAATTTTAAATTAATTTCTGCCACTTCAGTGTTTTGAATTTAGAAAAATGTATTCCATATTTAGAATCATGAGGTCCAAATTTTTTAAATAGGTAACTTTTATTTTTATACATTTTGAACAATTACTTCGGTAAATATTTTATTTACTATGGTTAAAGGGTAAATTCGGTAAATAAGAGTATAAAATAATATTATAATAATATTAAATTACCCTAACACATGTCCTAACCCTATTGGATGATACATTTCCGACCATGGGAATCTCTGGGTCGATTTTGGGACCCCATGGAGCCACTTGTAAGTGATAATGACACTTTATATTAATTAAGTTAAAGTAAATACAAAAATGACATAAACATATATCTTTTAGTAACAAATTTTTTACATAGGGTAATACATGTTATATCTTATACTATAAATATTAATTATAAAGATAAAAAGATTTCCTACATAACTTATTTTATTTATAATTTTTAGACATTTAATAATTAAATTTATTTATGACACAATGATGATGCAATATTTTCCTTATTAATGAAAGAATCTAATAAATGATATTATAAATACTAAAATACATATAATTTAAAATTTTTTATGCCATAAAAAAATTTTCTAGGATAATATGACATATTAGGGTTTATTAAATGTATTTATTTTGAAGTAACAATGTTGTTAGGACTTTAACAAAAATCAATTATTAAATAATCTCAAAATTGACATAAATGAGTTTTTAAAACAAATACAATATTATTGGTTGATATAATATTCCTAAAAGTATAAGGTTTGGCCAAAGGGGATAAATAATATTATATTTCTCATTAATGAACATATTGGTATTCTATTGTAAGTTTATGGTATGTTTATTAGCCATATAATATAAAAATACAAAGAGACATGATAAAAGTCAAACTATTTAACTATGAGTTAAATCTAAAAGATAAGGTTAATATAGTGACCCAAACATGTCTAAAACCTATTGGTTGAGTGGTTTTTGACCAATACTAACCTTATAATTTAAATAATCTACTTTATAGCCATTAGAAACCGAAAATTATTTTATTATAAAATTATATTTCTAGCTCTTCCTAAGGTGCCCCTCACTCCTCTTATAAAAGGGCACTCCCCCTTCTCTCTATTTCACACATTCAAAGCCTTTTGGATCGGCAAAAACCTGACCAAATACCCTATAAACTGTCATAAATTCATCCTAGAGGAATTCCTTTAGTCATAAAGCCAACCTAAGAAGCCCTTTTGATCAAATCAAAAGGAAGAACCCGAAGAAGAGGTAAATATTTCATCACCTCTTTCAATTTCCTTTATTCTTCCACTTCCACTTTCTTTTTTATTTCCATTCTAAAATAATAACTCCAGTATCTTATATATAATGTGATGTTATTGTAAATATGGTATAACCATATTCATTATTCTATCCATCCTTTGAATGACATGTCACTATACGTACTTACGTACGACTTACCGTCTCCATGTCGTGGTGTAATTGTTATTCAATACATTATTATTTTGATGGGTATAATAATGATGTAAATAATAAATATAACATGATAATTATTCTTTATATATTATATACCATCCAATTATATATTATTTTAATATCAAAAGAATGATATTGTCACTCGTGCGTACGTACAGATTACCGTCTCCACGAACGCGATGAGATTCATTCCACATCGTATCCATTCAAGACTAATTTTCATTTGATGGTTAAAAATAATGTTTAAAGACTTAAAATAATTCTGGATATGAATAATATACATCCCATCCATAAAACATATGACTCACATAACAAATAATATAAAGGAAAACGAATCCGTTAACACCTGAAACGACGATAATACTAAGATATTATTAACAAAGCAATGTTAAAAGATCATATATGATATCATATTAATGTATATGATCCTTTTATAATTTAATAACAATTATTTCACCATTATATATGAGGTTAACCTACCCTTAACCAAGAAAAAGTACAAGTTAAGGGTTAATTTCAGAATCTCTTCATTATCTGAGGTTGTTTATACGTAATTATCTACTGGGACTTCTTTATCATCTACATCCATGTTTCTTGAAAATGTATTTCAAAACATTTTTACTATTTACTAGAAAATGGGTTAAAGTAATTTATACCCTTATTTTAACTTATATGTTTTGAAAGGAATCTTTCAGTCGTTTTCCAAACAAGGTACTTTACGGCCTTTTCGACAAAATTAAGGAAAGAATGTCTTTTTTTAACTTATACGGCGGGTGTGGTTATTCTCCACCATTATAACATCGTCAAAGATTCCCTTATAAGAATATAAGAATATTTTTAAAATAAATATTTTCTTCTTATAATTATGTAACTTTAAATGATTTTTTTAAAAAAAGAAAGAGATATTTCTCTCAAATAGTTTTGATTTCTTCTATGACAACATCCTTTGATTTTATAGTTGTTTGAAGTTGATTCATTATGATACAAATCTTCCATATTGTATTGAAGGTTTTGTGATATGTTTTACTGTTGATGTGTTATTTTTATACCATTCATGGTTTATGGTTAAAGTATTGACATTTCGTATGCTAGTTTTAATACGAATTTTTATGTTATATTTCAACCTTTTCATATGAGGAATGTATTGGACTTAGTAAGTGACGGGTGTAGCCCGCTATAGCTCATCGATGCATCGGTAGGTCTCATGAGACAACTAGACGTGGAATTGGCCGAGGCCTTTCCCAATTTTATATATGGTTTTGGCTGTGGCCTTAATAATTTTTAGACTTCTTGGCCGAGGCCTTGAAAAAATGTTTCAGAATGTCTGGAATTATACATTCCCTCATTATGAAAATAATATTGATGGTACCTGTAGTCATTCGACTAGTAGAATACCCATGATTATGTTTTATTATGACATTATTTACTCATCTCATATTTTTTCCATAAATTAATTCATGTTTATTATTAGTAAAAGCATGTGGTTTCAATTATTCAACATGCTTAATATTTATGTTATCTTCCATGTATTGCTTACCCTTACTGAGCATTTTATCTAACCCATTTCTTATGTTTCATTTTCCCAGGATATGAAGAAGTTGGTTATGGGTGACTTCCATGCATAATCTATGAGGCTTTGATGTTTCTAATGGAATAAATTCGTGTTTTATTTCTTTTCAAGTTGTAAAGTTGACCTTATGTATGAATCTTGTTTCCAATAATACTAAACTGATCGGTATTTCAAGACATGATTTCCTTATGATCATGACAATGTTATGTAATAATGCACTGACTCTAGGTAACTAGGGTCAGGGTGTTACACTCTGGGACTCTTGGGGCTCAGTACATCTTGTCTTTAGTGCTTTTTATGGTTCGAGAAACTCTTTGGGTCCGGAAGTGTGGGCCCTTCTCTCCAGACTGATGGTTTGAAGGAGGTAGGGATTTTGGGCGACTGAGATCGAATCCGAATCTGAAGTCCCTATAAGGGATTTACAGGGAAGTCATGCGGTACCTTGGGAATTGAATTATCTTATTAGAAGATACAAGAGAGAGACCAATAAAGGGAGGATGTTCCACCATAGTTGGAGGGAGGCTAACTTCGCGGCGGACTCACTGGCTCATATGGGTAGGTAGGATGAGGTGCTTTTGATTTATGCTAGTTTATAATTTGTTCCTATTGAGCGAAAGAGTGAAGTGCAAGGGGATGCCCTGGGTCTACACCACTTTCACCCTCCTTGAAATGTTGGTTCCATGTACCTTCTTTTAATCAATAAAAAATAACTTTCTGTTAGTCAGTTATAGTCTTCATCCCATGTCTCGAAGACATAATTAAATAATAATACTAATTGATGTCCTAAAGACACACAATTAAATGATATAATCAAGGGGAGTTGGGAATGATGCACTCTTTTCCCCTTCATTAGGGTTTTCCTATAGGGTTTTCCTGGTAAGGTTTTTAATGAGGCAACATGACATAAAATTCAATTACTTTAGCTTCACTTATTTTTCCCACAAGGTTTTTTTAAGTGAAGATTATATAAGATTCTATAAAATTATGACATCCAAAGGGGAGTGTTATGAAATATTAATGTGTGTATTTCATAATGCTGATAATGATGATTATTCCTTGATTCCAAATACAATCCTTCACATGGATCAACCTTCCATATTCTCCAACCTTTGTAATTCCAACCATTAGATTAGATATGGTAGGGATTAATCTTAACAATCAGATTATATCACATGAACTCTCTATATAAGGTTATGTGTTAATGAAATGGGTGAACTTTTTGGCTTTAAATTATGTTCCCTCTACTTATTGTTTTCTTTTATATTTTTATTTCAATCTATCATCATCATCATACAAAAATTTGATGCATGTTTCTTCAATGTTAAACATCACCTTTGATCGATCATTTATTCTTAGTTTTGAAATTCCTTATGGTTTCAATCAGAGTTTGATCAATTTCACAACAATAGAGTCATTCTGATCCCAAGTCCCTAAGGAATCAAGGTGGTGTGAAAGTCCTCACAAGATTTGGGATTATCATAATTAAGGATGCACACATGTGTGCACAAAGGCAGAGATAATGAGGGAGGGATGACTATATATATATATATGAGTTGGTATAATCTTATGAAATCTAGATTTGAATTATCATCAAAAGGGTATACTCACATGTGAGAGATATTAGTTTTTAATATCAAAAAAAGAGTCAATTATCACCTTCAAAAAAGTATACAATGCATAAAAAAATAATATAAAATGAATGATATATGAAATATTATACAAGAATCCAAACATTAACCCAAAAAAGATTAGATGAAAGTTTTTTTGGTATAAGTTCCAAAAAAAGATGAAAATTTAATCTATGATATATCAATCTTGTATCGATGAACTCGCCAATGCCATTTCCACCACCTACATATTTTGGGATTAAAATGCCAACTCATCAACTATGCTCTCCACCTATATTATGTAAAAAAAATGCATGGATATGAGCATGTCATTACATTGATACACATAAAAGGATGAGCACATAATATATTAAGAGCCTAGGCAAAACATTCACTTAAATTTGAATGAGGTGAATCAGTGAATCCAAAATTATAATATAATTTTTATGAATTCTCTTTCGTTTATAAAATTTACGAATGACTAGTTTAATTAACCTACTTATCATAGTATTTTAATGTAACAATCGGTCTGTTTTCAACCCACAAGGAGTTCACTCTGACTAGGTGTCCACTCTCATGGACCTTCCCACCACAAACCACCCCTGTTGACACGTAGCATCTTTATGACCTACCCACATGCCTGAATGGGTAAATTATCACTAATCGTACCAATGTATGCCCCCATGAACCAACAAATGATCTTTCATTGTGTTTTCCCTCACCAACATACATATTGGGAAGACTTATCAGGAGGACCTCCCTCAGGGACCTCCCCACTACATACTGCCCCTCAAACACGGTGTCCCTATGAACCACCCACATGCCTAAAAAAACAAATAATAACTTATGAGACAAATGACTATCCTCATAGGCTAATACATGTTCTTTTAGTGTGTTTTATTCACACTCACACACACATTGGGTTAACTTCCCAGGAGACCATCCATCCTGAAAAGAAATATTCACATTATTGATATAGGTAATACCAATTTTTTTAGCCTTTCTTTTTACAGGGGTGTTATATTTAATCCCTTCCTCACCTAAGTGCATGGATAACAAAATAATCAATAAATACATGGTATTTATATGGTTTGTCTCCAATGTGAGTTATTGAGTCCTTGGTGAGACCAAATCTCTCCAAGATGACACAAAAACACTTTATCATTAAAAATATTATAATAAATAATGGTATATACTTTATACCTGTAATACCTGAGGTCCTATTATAACAGGTAAATGATGCATCCCTAGACTATTTCCCAATGCACATTCTATTATTTTATAATTATAGTAAATATAGTTCATGATTATATTTAAAAGTAAAATTCCTAAATTTTAGAATTTTAATTTAATAAAATGGATATAATTTTTGAGTTCATAAGGTAGAGATTAGTGTAGGGTGAAATTTTATAATTTTTCTAAACAAGTTGATTTTTAGGTGATTAGTGAAAAATATTGTTTTTACAAATATCATGACTTTTACGACACCATCATTATATAATAATGACTTATAAGTTTATGAAACTTTTTATCTAGAAAAATATGTGTTTCAAGAGTAAAATAAATCATATAAAATATTACTTTGAATTTAGAAACCTATGTTTCACATTTTAGAAACTAAGTGATGTTTTATTATAATAAAAGAAATATTTTTGATCCTTTTCATTAATTAAGTAATTACAAGATTCCATTCAGTTTTGGATTGGTTTTAAGGTTATATAATACCCCTTTATTTATTAAAAAATAAATACATGTCATGGGAATTAGCATTATACATAATTTTGCTGTAAAATCATTTTTATATTTAAAAAGACATTTAAAAAAACTTTTTTTCGTTGCATTTTTCATATTTATATTAAAATTAATTTTTACCATATCAAGAAATTGAATCTTGTAAAATAGATTCCATATTTTTAATTAGTATAATAAATATTTGGTAATAAGTCCAACTTATGTTTTTGGCATAAACATAATTTACCATGATAAAATTTTATCACCATGGTAAGAGTTAAAAGGGCCGAAGGGGGGGGGGGTTTAAATAGGATATAAAGATTAAAATATCTGTAAAAATTGTCTAAATTATATTTTTTGAGTGCATTTAAACCTTTCCTTATCCTACCTTTAAAATTGGACTAAATTGGATCCACTTTTCTTGAGAATGACATTTATTATATTTAAAAGTTCTTAATATTTACACGACTGTCACCCCTCTCACTTATAAAAGGGAACATTCTCTCCTCACTTCTAAAAATAATTTCAACACCTTATATTGAACAATATATATCTCTATACCTTAATAAAAAACTTATCCATTATTTATTGGTTCTTATTTTCCAAAAATACCCATCTAAGAAGCTTAAAGGTTTTTTCAAAGGAGATTATCCAAGGAAGATGTATATGTTCTTACCATACTCTTTCAAGTTTATTTCTTCTTAAACCATATATAAATATTTTATAAACATATTAATATAATTAAATTAGTATATTTACTATACTAAAATGTTTTTATGTTAATATAACATCAATTTTATATCTCTTATCATTCTAATGGAAGATGAAAATGGCGCTCATGCATATGTGCAGACTACCACCTCTATGAAGCGATGTATTTCATTTTTCATCACCACATCATATAACTGGTTATAAAAGTATATATAATTAATAAATATGATATTTATTACATGATTAGTATTTTTTAGGTGATGAACCCATGACTAAGGTTCAAGGACCAGAACTTCAAAATCAAAACATGCATGAGAAACAAAATAATTAACACCTAAATAATTGATTTTAACAAAGAATAATGAGTAAATGGGTAAAAATAAGTTATGAATAAATGGTATCTAGAAATATATATATAAATATGGATTTTATATAGAATAATAATAAATATATATTTATTATACTTGAGTTTTGATCACATCTGACCAAGAGAGAATCCCAGGTAATAGTTTTTTACAATCTCATTTTTATTTGGGATTATTTATGTTTAAATTACTATTGGGAGAATTATATGAAATTTATCTCATTAATCACATATATTTTATTCTAATATGGTTATTATTGGGGTTTATATGTATTATTTATTATTTAATCCCCCTTTGGTTAAAAAAAAATCAATCGAAAGAATGTTTACAAGAAAAGGCGACCTTATTTTTCTTCTTTGGTCAAAAATATTTTTATTCAATGTCCAAATTCTTTAAATTGCTTCAAGAATGTTCTTATATAAATTAAAATTGATTTTAAAATTGATTTTTTCTATTTTTTATTTTTTTTACAAAGGTTTAAAATGAAATATTTTTAACATTTTCCATACATGTCATATTTGACTTTTTACAAAAAGTGTGAAGAATATTTCATTTTAACACTTATGGATCGACTGCATTTTTCCACCAAAATTATTTTTATTCATTATCAATATTACTTTAAAAGTTTTCATGTTTTTTAAAGAAAATCCTATTCCCATTATTCTGATAATTTTTAGTTTTTAAAAAGTTTATAAAGAAAAAGATATTTCTTCTTGTTTTCAAAGAGACTACCTATGTATTTATAGAGGTGTTTTTTCATCTATGTAAATATATTTTAAAATATATTATGATTCAATGGGGATATTATCTTATGATACCATCTAATTTATTTATCTATATTACTTATGATTATGTTGTTCTATTTATTGACTGGGGAAAATATTGACATTTCATATACTAGTTTTCAAATATGGATGTCTATTACATGGGCATGTTGATTATATATTGTATTTATTAATAAATAATTTCATATAAGGAATGAATTGGACTTATTAAGTGATGGATGAGTCCTTATATTTTATATACCCTCAATATATCAATAGGTCTCATGAGACAAACCGACTTCGGTATTTGGCATATGAATTTACTATTTATGTATGATGTCTTGGAACAAGACCTTAACAGTAAAATTATGTTGTCCAACAATGTTCATTATATCATCATGAAACCTATTATTTTTACCCATGTGATTATTTATGTTTCTATGTCATCCATGGACATATAACCCTTTTATGATATAGTTATATGACACATTTGATTATTGTTTATCTCTGATATATTATTCATGTATTATTTATTTGGTAAAAGCTTCTACTGTATGATTTTACTTATCAAGCATTCAAGATCACCCATTTATTTTGTTTCTTATCCTCAGGGTACCTAAAAGTGAACCTTGAATGATTTTTATGATATACTAGAATAAATAATAAAGTTATCACTGTAATTTTAAGTTGTATTTCATGATTTCAAATGTAATGTAAGAATCATGAATGTATCTAGTATCTCAAGACTATTGAACAATTTGATCCCGTGTCATGAAATATCTTGTATCTTATGCCAGTGTAATATAGTAAACACATGCTCTAGGATATTATAGTTGAAGTTTTTATAGTTGGTATCATAGTAAATTTAGTTGAAACCTTGAGAACTAGACCAAGGAAAACATAGATGATTGAATATAACCCAATGATAGACTCTAGGGATAAGTCTAAGTATAAAAAACATCCTAAAATATTGGTAAAATATATCGTGGTGATATTATAACTATGAAATTCCTACCTAGTTACAAACAAATGGATTCAATCTCTTGCACAAATGCACCTAGGGGTAAAACCCCTAAAAAGGTTGGTTGGGTATTAAGAAGATATTCACTTGGTGATTAAGAAGTGGGCCTAACTACACACTTTCTTTGAGACTCCTAGGATATATTATTTGGTTGATCCACACACTCTTTATGAGACATTATTAAGTATTTGAAAATATTTTTATGCCTTGAAGATATTCCCAAAGACATTAGGCTTATGATTCTGTGATTATCTATGCATAAATTTTTAATAAATGTTAAGTATTGCACCAGATTCAAAATTATAAACTATGAGATAAAATTCATAATGTTATGATACAATATAGTTCATTATATTATTTTGAAATGGTGTCTTGTATAAGGAATGAAAATTTTATCAACACTTATAACCTATGTAGGGATTTCCCTCACGATCAATTTAATGAAGTCAATGAGGCTGGTATTGGAGTTGAGTGAATTATAACTATATTGGGTCAACTGACTCAGATCATGACCAATAACTTGACTTTAATGGAGAAACATGTTGATCTACATCATGATGTGACAATGTTGGACTGATTCATGTCACACCCGGGTTTTTATTTTCACTTTTGGATCCGGTTCATTTTTGGGTCTTGATTTTTCTCTAGGGAACTAGGTGCGACGAGTCTGAATTTTTGAGGTAATATTCTATTTATTTTTGGTATATATTTCCCCCATTGGGTTTTCTTTGTGCTTTTTAAGAGGAATGGGAAATTTGGTCCATACATCCTCTGGCACACGGTTAGTGGAAACCGTGCGCCTCTGCCCAGGTAACCGTGCTGTAGGTTGGGGCTTTCAGGAAGTAGCTACCATATGGCTTGCACAAGTGAAGTAAAACCATGTGGGATAACCATGTGGTAGGTTACTCTTAGATATAGAGGGGTTCATGGTTGTCACACGGTTTGGAAAACCATGCGGGAAAACCGTGCGCGATGTCTAGGTCATTAAAAATCTTAAAAATTCCCTTTGTGTCCTCTCAGGATTTAGACCCAAATCCACCCTCTCTCCCCCATTCAGGATTTCTAACCCTAGGTTCCCCCTCCCCCTCCCATGGTTCCCTTATATCTCCTCTTTTGTGGTGGATTTGGCATGGAAACTCCAAGTAATCATCAAGTATGTCCCTCCTCCTTTGATTTCCTCCTATTCTCTAGGGTTTTTTCTCTTCTTCTTTGGGGTTTTGTTCTCCAGCGGGTTGGGTGACCTATCTTGGGTTGAATATTTATTTATAGGGTTAAATCTTGATTTTTTGGTCATATATTTCCTTTATAGGGTCTTGTGGTGGTGCGATTTCAGTTTCATACCAATTTCTGGAAGTTTCTACACTTGAGGTTGGTGGTTCCATGCATTAACATTTTTAGATGCTTTTAATATGCTTGAATGAATTTATAAATGTGTTCTATGGATTTATGGTGTGGTGAGAAATGTGTTACAAAATTATTTTAGAATTCTTGTGCGATGGAAAAGGATTTCATGATGGAAAATGGATATGTTTTGGATATGTTTTATTGGGGTGTTTCTTGGAAGTGTTTTATGAATTGTTTAAGGGATGCGAAGTGTGTTTATAAAGGAAATTGAGATGAGAATGTGTTTAAAATTGAGTTTTTTCAAAGGAAATAAATTTTTATGGAAAAATGGATTCCTTGTTGTGTACTTTTAAACTAAATTGTGAATTGTTTAATGGATGGAAGCATGTTTTAAAGTGAAATTGGTTTGTATGTGAATTTAAAAGGGGCTTGGCCCATGGAAATTGTAAAGACCCGCAAATTTCAAGGAAATTTTTTTTTAATTTTCTTTGGAATTTTACAAGAGCGTAGCTTTAGACGGCACCTGATTCCGAGGCCCGGTGTGCCCGGAATCAATTTCCGAAGTTTGGCTCGGGTACGTTCAGTGAACGGACGAGCGGGTTTTTCTATCTTTTGAACCGGTGCCCGGAATCGAATTCTGAGGGTACCGATGAAATCGCAGCGCCGGTATTTGCTTAGGAACGCCTCTTCCGGAGTTGCGTTTGCTCAACCGTGGTTTTTAAAAATTTTTGGGCTTTAAGTCGGAAATAAAATAAAGGTTGTGCGACAACTTTATTTTATTTCACTTAAGCCGCTTGGAAGTCACTTGGAAGCCACTTGAACTGAGTTAAAGCGGATAGGGTGCTATCTGGAAATACCCTACCCCTTGGTAGGATATTTGTGAGGTGGGGCCCGCACGAGCCCCGCCGTTTCTTTCGCTAAGTAACGCACCCGCGAAAACCCGTCAAGTAACTGAAAGGTCAACCGACGCGTTTTCCTTAATTCTTAACAGACCATTTAATTGGGCGGTTTACTTCGTGAATTAAATGGGCTGTTCCATTCGTTGAATTAATTCAACGAATTAATGGGTCGTTACTTACGCGTTGTTGGCGAAATAATAAAATAGACAAACTTGTCTATTTTGGAGGATCCTCCTGTTGTGCGAGATCCTCTAAACCTCCACCCTCCTCGCGAAGAACGCGAAGAACGTGAAGAACGCGAAGAACGCCGGAACCGGAATTCGACGACGCACGATCCGTGACGTCAACAAACTTTTCCGCGAACTTCTTCTTCTTCTTCTTCGGCGCCTCTTCTTCCGCGGCGGACCTACGATCGGCGGTTAAAGGTGAGAATCGAATCTTCTAAATTCTCCCCTTTTTATAATTCGATATCAACGGATTTAAATTAATTAAATCCGTTTGATCTTGATCCGGAGATTGGCGACGCGACGCCGGATACCGCGACGACGCGACGATCCCCTTCTTCCGCGACGAGCAATCCCGCGACGATCCCCCGTTCGGCAACGACAGCTGCGAGGTAGGGATTTTATAATTTTGGAATACCCCTCTTTATATTCCCGTGAACGTTCTTTAAAAACTTAAGAGCCGGTTTCAAATGAACAATTTTATTTTATTAAAATTGTCGGTTCATGTGTTGAACAATTTTTCTCCCGTTGTTTTTATCTAACGCGGAGGGTGCGGGTCAAACAAACACGGCCCGACAACCCTCCGCCGTTCTTCGTGTTTTTCAGATTTGGCGGGCGACGACGGAACGTGCCGCAACGGGTGTTTGATGATCCCGCAGTAAAGAACGGAACCCGGGAGGAACAACGGCGCATACGGGAAGGAAAACGGGTCACCGGAGAGACTCCGGCGGCCCGCGGAAGCCGGTGGTGGCGCGGGTCGCCGGCGGCCGGAGGCGGCGGCACCCCGCGGGTGTCCAGCGCGACACCCCGCGGGTGCCGCGGGTGTCCAGCGCGACACCCCGCGGGTGTCGCGGGGTTGTCACGCGGCACCCCGCGGGTGTCCAGCGCGACACCCCGCGGGTGCCGCGGGGTTGTCACGCGGCACCCCGCGGGTGTCCAGGGCGACACCCCGCGGGTGCCGCGGGGTTGTCACGCGGCACCACGCGGGTGTCTGGCCGACACCCCGCAGGTGCCGCGTGGGTGTCACGCGGGGCGGCGGCTTTCCCCCGCGTCGGCCGCTCGGCCGAGCCGAGCCGGACCGACGCTGGCCGGGCCGGGCCGGGCCAACCGAGTCGGACCCGACCCGGTTCGGGCCAACCAGGGGGGGGGGGGGGGTCGGGCCGGGTCGGCCCGGACCCCCCGTCTTCGGACGGACTTCGTTCAAATGGCCGTATCTTGAGCTATGAGCCTCCAAACGACCCACCGTCAGCGGCAACGTGATCCTTGGATCGAGACGGTCGTTTCGGTTTATCGCACTCAAAGTTTTGGAATACTTGGGGTTCGGCCGGGTTGGTTCGTACACGAAACCAACCGGGCCCTCGGAGCGGAAACGCTCATATCTTGAGCTACGGACGTCCGATTGACGTGCCATCAGCTTTGTTGAATTCCTCTAAGTGAGAAGGATCTTTTGGCATACTCTGCCCGAGGTTCGGACGCAGGTGGAGTGCGGTCGGGTTGGTTTTGCCTTAAAAAACCAACCGGGCCCCTGGGACGAAAATGCCAATATCTCTCAGACCGGGCGTCCGATTGACGCGCCGTCTGCGACGTTGAGTTCCTGTTGACGATACGGAACTTTTGGATACATCAACTTCGGACTTTGTGTCATTTGATGTATCAGCCTCTCGGATCGTGGAGCGGACCCTCCCGAACAAGCTCGCTGTGTGCAGGAACCCTAGCGCTGGCTGTGACTCCGACGACGACCGTGCAGAGATCCTCAGTGGACTGCGGCGACGACTGTGCAGAGATCCTCCATGGACTCCGACGACGACCGTGCAGAGATCCTCAGTGGACTGCGGCGACGACTGTGCAGAGATCCTCCGTGGACTCCGACGACGACCGTGCAGAGATCCTCAGTGGACTGCGGCGACGACTGTGCAGAGATCCTCAGCGGACTGCGACGACTCCGGCACTCAGCGATCCTATGTGGATCAGTGCTTCAGGTCCTGCGTGGGCCCGATCCTGTGTGGGTCATCTCTCAGTGGTTCTGTGTGAGCCAACTCCTACACGTCTTGCGTGGGCCCGATCCTGTGTGGGTCACTGCGAGGTTAGTACCTATCGATCCTTCGTGGGTCCGACGACTTAGATGGTTCAGTGATCATCTTTATTGTCATCCGAAGAAGTATACCTGTGTGAGCTGAATCTTCTGTTTTACTCGATAGAGGTGGTGCGCTTGGTTGTAGCGGCAGACCCGCGATACTGGAGATGAGCGTACGGAGTACGGAGACCGTGTAGCCGGCTGAGACCTGAAGACTGCTCGACCGACTCGACTTGGAGTGAGTCGACTAGCCCAGTGGACGGAGCGCCCGGTATTTGGCGGCAGACCCACGGCGGACGGAGCGCCTGGTAGTTGGCAGCAGACCCGTGGTACTCGACTGGAGGAGTACCTCTGTAGGCTATTTGGGTGAGCGCCCGGTATTTGGCAGCAGACCCTCAGCGGACGGAGCGCCCGGTAGTTGGCAGCAGACCCGCGGTACTCGACAGGAGGAGTACCTCAGTAGTCTTAGGTTAGTGAGAAGTACCTCGGAGTCGTGACAGGACCACTGTACACTTCAGAGATGGGGCTCTTCAGCAGTTACGTTTTTGATAATGAAAATCCTGGTTGAGATGAATCTTATGTTACTCTCCTTTGTGGATTGTGTTGAACTATCCTATGTGGTTTTACTATTTACTCTCCCTGGTGGATTTGAGTCTTGATTTCCTGTGTGGATCGAGTTGACCTTGAGCTCGAGAGAAGAGCTAGAAATGGGGACTTAGGTATATGTATGGGCATATACCTAAGTCGAGTCAGTTGTTTCTTCGTGGTTGCCCCTTTCTTTTGTGCTATATCCTTTGTGGATTTCGAGAGACCTTCGGGGGTCTCGGGGTCCTTACTGAGTAGTTTATACTCACCCCTGCACGGGCTATGCCCGCACTTTGTTGTGTTGGATGCAGACGACGGACAGCGCTGATCTCGGTTGGGGCGTGGAGCAGGACGGTACCTGGAGGCGGACCACTGGGCGGGACGTGCTCGGAGCGGACGTGGGACCCGAGGAGCCTGGAGGCTATCTGTACCCACCCTTCAGGTGGGATTGCCAGTGGACGACACGAGGCCGCCATCTTTTCTTCAGTTGCTGTTCTTTACCTTTTCAGTTGTACTTTCAGTTGGGCTTGTATTCCGGCCCCCTTTACTTTTCTGCACTTTGTAGTTACTTTCCGCTTGCTGACTCTGTGGTGGTTGTTACTTATAAAGGCAATGCCTTCCCTGTTTACCGGGATTTTACGCCTTGGTGCTAGTCGCCAGCCCCTGGCCTATGGAAGGCGGGCTTGGGGTAGTCACGGCACGGGCCCCGAGGTCGGGTCGTGACAAATTGGTATCAGAGGTGGTCGGTTCTACCGCAGACTCTGATCTTTCTTCTATGTGAAGCAATAGTGTTTAGCGTATTGAGTGTGGTTATCAGTCCAGGGAGTCCAGTGTTGGTGCGGCGGCCGACGTATCCATACACCAGGACCCTGACTTCTGATTCCCGACTTAATGCACGAAAACATTGATTGCATGTGTGTTTCAAGTTTTCTTTGTGATTACTTGTGTCAGCTCACCAGGTATACTGTTCTGACCGTGGCATACTTGTTTCCTTTTCATAATGGCACGACGACAACAGCCAGCTAGGGTTCCTAGAGTAGGGCGCGACGACAGCCCGCCGAGCGACGGGGCCTCGGTACAGGGCCCGTTGACAGCAGAGGCACCGCCGGTACCTTTACCCGCCGATCCCCCGATGCTTCCAGCACTGGCAGCTGACGACGCACGACGCCTCGGAGCTCTGTACGAGTTCCAGCGCCAGTGACCACCCAGGTTCCGTGGGGAGTCGGACCCCCAGGCAGCCGAGGACTGGCTGGAGGCGGTCGTCCGAGTTTTCAGGCTAGTGAGGACACCAGCAGACCTCATGGTGATCCTCGCGGCGAGCCTGCTGCACGCAGCAGCCGGACGCTGGTGGAGCCTGATGCTCCAGGTACACGATGAGGCCACCCTCATCTGGACGGACTTCGAGAGCCTCTTCCGCTCAGAGTTCGTCCCGGCCACCCTCCGTGCGGTGCGCATCCAGGAGCTTCTTCAGCTGCGGCAGGGCAGCTTGACGGTCGCTCAGTACGCGGCGAGGTTCACCGACCTTTCTCGGTACTCGACAGACATGCTACGGGACCCCTTCTTCCGGGCCCGGACCTTCGAGCAGGGATTGAGACATGAGATCAGGGCATCACTGATCTCTCTTAACATCCCGACCCAGGCAGGAGTGCTAGAGAGAGCCCTTCTGATCGAGAGCTTCCTGGCTGAGTCCACAGCGAGACCTGCCGCAGGGCGGCAGATAGCGGAGTCATCGGCAGTAGGTAGCCGACGGATGACTCAGGGTTCCAGGCAGACCAGACCTACCGGTGGCCGACTGCACGACTCAGGCTCAGTTGTGCGGGGGAGCCGGGGTGGAGTTAGAGCCAGGCGTGCCGAGAGTGGGCAGTGTTACTCCTGTGGCGGGATTGGTCACATGGCTCGTGACTGTCCGACCCGCCATGCTTATGATCAGCAGTTAAGTGAAGAACCTCCCAGGCAGAGGCAGAGGTTCGACCGTGGCGGTCCGCAGGGAGGAGGCGGACGAGGCAGAGGAGCTGGCCGCGCAGCAGGAGGTGGGCGACGCTTTGAGGCTCTGCCACCACCACCACCAGGAGGTCCGCCCCGACCATAGGGAGTAGGTGAACATGCGAGAGCTCAGCTTCAGGTAGCCGAGGCCTTCGATCATGGAGCTCTGGGAGCAGATGGACAGGAGCAGAACTAGTGGATACGTCCTTTGTACTTCTGGTTCCTTGTTGCTTTTGTGTAGCGTCTTGTATTATGAGCTGCAATAATAAAAGACGCATACCTTTGTGATATTTTCGTTCCTGTCCTCTTTCGTGATGTTACTAAGAGGTTCCAGTTTTGGCTGTTGACTTGACCCTCACTTGTGAGACATCTACTGGAGGAGACCAGTTACCACACACTGATGCCGACAGTGTGACTCAACCCTTGGAGGCGAGAGTAACGGTTGGATCTCTTAGTAGTAGCGTCGAGGCCTTACGACGTCATCCTTGGTATGGATTAGTATCATCCATGTTAGGATTGACTGTTTTAGGCAAAGAATGTGGTTCATCCAGGGGATGAGACCAGGTTTCTCTTATCGGCAAAGAAGAAATCTTGCAGCTCTTGTGGGACCAGAGATGGTCCGGGCCACGTCAGAGGAGGTCCAGGTCATCCAGGAGCGGATGAGGACAGCACAGAGCCGGCAGAAGTCATATGCTGACAGGAGGCGGAGGCCACTAGATTTCGAGGATGGAGACCACGTCTTCTTGCGTGTCTCACCTCGACGTGGTTTGCGGAGATTTGGCCGAGGCGGCAAGTTGTCTCCCCGCTTCATCGGGCCTTTCCAGGTCCTCAGCAGGGTTGGCGAGGTGGCTTATCGCCTGGCTCTGCCACCTCAGTTGCACCGGGTGCACGACGTCTTCCACGTATCCCAGCTGAGGAGATACGTGCACGACCCGACACACATCTTTCACTATGGGGAGATAGACGTGGATGATGGGGCGACTTTTGCGGAGGTCCCAGTGGAGATCGAGGATCGACAGGAGCGGGTCCTATGTGGGCGGTCGATTCCTCTTGTGCGCGTCAGATGGCAGCACGGGAACCTCCAGGAGAGCACTTGGGAGCGGGAGGCTCAGATGCGTGCTCAGTACCCCCATTTGTTCCCCTAGTTTTTGATGTATCTTTACGGGGACGTAAATCCCTGAGGTGGGAGTAATGTAAAGACCCGCAAATTTCAAGGATTTTTTTTTAATTTTCTTTGGAATTTTACAAGAGCGCAGCTTTAGACGGCACCTGATTCCGAGGCCCGGTGTGCCCGGAATCAATTTCCGAAGTTTGGCTCGGGTACGTTCAGTGAACGGACGAGCGGGTTTTTCTATCTTTTGAACCGGTGCCCGGAATCGAATTCTGAGGGCACCGATGAAATCGCAGCGTCGGTATTTGCTTAGGAACGCCTCTTCCGGAGTTGCGTTTGCTCAACCGTGGTTTTTAAAAATTTTTGGGCTTTAAGTCGGAAATAAAATAAAGGTTGTGCGACAACTTTATTTTATTTCACTTAAGCCGCTTGGAAGTCACTTGGAAGCCACTTGAACTGAGTTAAAGCGGATAGGGTGATATCCGGAAATACCCTACCCCTTGGTAGGATATTTGTGAGGTGGGGCCCGCACGAGCCCCGCCGTTTCTTTCGCTAAGTAACGCACCCGCGAAAACCCGTCAAGTAACTGAAAGGTCAACCGACACGTTTTCCTTAATTCTTAACAGACCATTTAATTGGGCGGTTTACTTCGTGAATTAAATGGGCTGTTCCATTCGTTGAATTAATTCAACGAATTAATGGGTCGTTACTTACGCGTTGTTGGCGAAATAATAAAATAGACAAACTTGTCTATTTTGGAGGATCCTCCTGTTGTGCGAGATCCTCTAAACCTCCACCCTCCTCGCGAAGAACGCAAAGAACGTGAAGAACGCGAAGAACGCCAGAACCGGAATTCGACGACGCACGATCCGCGACGTCAACAAACTTTTCCGCGACCTTCTTCTTCTTCTTCTTCGGCGCCTCTTCTTCCGCGGCGGACCTACGATCGGCGGTTAAAGGTGAGAATCGAATCTTCTAAATTCTCCCCTTTTTATAATTCGATATCAACGGATTTAAATTAATTAAATCCGTTTGATCTTGATCCGGAGATTGGCGACGCGACGCCGGATACCGCGACGACGCGACGATCCCCTTCTTCCGCGACGAGCAATCCCGCGACGATCCCCCGTTCGGCAACGACAGCTGCGAGGTAGGGATTTTATAATTTTGGAATACCCCTCTTTATATTCCCGTGAACGTTCTTTAAAAACTTAATAGCCGGTTTCAAATGAAAAATTTTATTTTATTAAAATTGTCGGTTCATGTGTTGAACAATTTTTCTCCCGTTGTTTTTATCTAACACGGAGGGTGCGGGTCAAACGAACACGGCCTGACAACCCTCTGCCGTTCTTCGTGTTTTGCGGATTTGGCGGGCGACGAAGGAACGTGCCGCAACGGGTGTTTGATGATCCCACAGTAAAGAACGGAACCCGGGAGGAACAACGGCGCAGACGGGAAGGAAAACGGGTCACCGGAGCGACTCCTGCGGCCCGCAGAAGCCGGTGGTGGCGCGGGTCGCCGGCGCCGGCGGCCGGAGGCAGCACCGGCGGCCGGAGGCGGCGGCACCCCGCGGGTGCCGCGGGGTTGTCACGCGGCACCCCGCGGGTGTCCAGGGCGACACCCCGCGGGTGCCGCGGAGTTGTCACGCGGCACCCCGCGGGTGTCTGGCCGACACCCCGCGGGTGCCGCGGGGGTGTCACGCGGGGCGGCGGCTTTCCCCCGCGTCGGCCGCTCGGCCGCTCGGCCGAGCCGAGCCGGACCGGCCCTGGCCGGGCCGGGCCGGGCCAACCGAGTCGGACCCGACCCGGTTCGGGCCAACCAGGGGGGGGTCGGGCCGGGTCGGCCCGGACCCCCCGTCTTCGGACGGACTTCGTTCAAATGGCCGTATCTTGAGCTACGGGCCTCCAAACGACCCGCCGTCAGCGGCAACGCGATCCTTGGATCGAGACGGTCGTTTCAGTTTATCGCACTCAAAGTTTCGGAATACTTGGGGTTCGGCCGGGTTGGTTCGTACACGAAACCAACCGGGCCCTCGGAGCGGAAACGCTCATATCTTGAGCTACGGACGTCCGATTGACATGCCGTCAGCTTTGTTGAATTCCTCTAAGTGAGACGGATCTTTTGGCATACTCCGCCCGAGGTTCGGACGCAGGTGGAGTGCGGTCGGGTTGGTTTTGCCTTAAAAAACCAACCGGGCCCCTGGGACGAAAATGCCAATATCTCTCAGACCGGGCGTCCGATTGACGCGCCATCTGCGACGTTGAGTTCCTGTTGACGATACGGAACTTTTGGATACATCAACTTCGGACTTTGTGTCAGTTGATGTATCAGCCTCTCGGATCGTGGAGCGGACCCTCCCGAACGAGCTCGCTGTGTGCGGGAACCCTAGCGCTGGCTGTGACTCCGACGACGACCGTGCAGAGATCCTCAGTGGACTGCGGTGACGACTGTGCAGAGATCCTCCGTGGACTCCGACGACGACCGTGCAGAGATCCTCAGTGGACTGCGGCGACGACTGTGCAGAGATCCTCCGTGGACTCCGACGACGACCGTGCAGAGATCCTCAGTGGACTGCGGCGACGACTGTGCATAGATCCTCAGCGGACTGCGACGACTCCGGCACTCAGCGATCCTACGTGGATCAGTGCTTCAGGTCCTGCGTGGGCCCGATCCTGTGTGGGTCCGATCCTGTGTGGGTCATCTCTCAGCGGTTCTGTGTGAGCCAACTCCTACAGGTCCTGCGTGGGCCCGATCCTGTGTGGGTCACTGCGAGGTTAGTACCTATCGATCCTTCGTGGGTCCGACGACTTAGATGGTTCAATGATCATCTTTATTGTCATCCGAAGAAGTATACCTGTGTGAGCTGAATCTTCTGTTTTACTCGATAGAGGTGGTGCGCTTGGTTGTAGCGGAAGACCCGCGATACTGGAGAAGAGCGTACGGAGTACGGAGACCGTGTAGCCGGCTGAGACCTGAAGACTGCTCGACCGACTCGACTTGGAGTGAGTCGACTAGACCAGTGGACGGAGCGCCCGGTATTTGGTGGCAGACCCACGGCGGACGGAGCGCCTGGTAGTTGGCAGCAGACCCGCGGTACTCGACTGGAGGAGTACCTCTGTAGGCTATTTGGGTGAGCGCCCGGTATTTGGCAGCAGACCCTCAGCGGACGGAGCGCCCGGTAGTTGGCAGCAGACCCGCGGTACTCGACAGGAGGAGTACCTCAGCAGTCTTAGGTTAGTGAGAAGTACCTCGGAGTCGTGACAGGACCACTGTATACTTCAGAGATGGGGCTCTTCAGCAGTTACGTTTTTGATAATGAAAATCCTGGTTGAGCTGAATCTTATGTTACTCTTTTTTGTGGATTGTGTTGAACTATCCTATGTGGTTTTACTATTTACTCTCCCTGGTGGATTTGAGTCTTGCTTTCCTGTGTGGATCGAGTTGACCTTGAGCTCGAGAGCAGAGCTAGAAATGGGGACTTAGGTATATGTATGGGCATATACCTAAGTCGAGTCAGTTGTTTCTTCGTGGTTGCCCCTTTCTTTTGTGCTATATCCTTTGTGGATTTCGAGAGACCTTCGGGGGTCTCGGGGTCCTTACTGAGTAATTTATACTCACCCCTGCACAGGCTATGCCCGCACTTTGTTGTGTTGGATGCAGACGACGGACAACGCTGATCTCGGTTGGGGCGTGGAGCAGGACGGTACCTGGAGGCGGACCACTGGGCGGGACGTGCTCGGAGCGGACGTGGGACCCGAGGAGCCTGGAGGCTATCTGTACCCACCCTTCAGGTGGGATTGCCAGTGGACGACACGAGGCCGCCGTCTTTTCTTCAGTTGCTGTTCTTTACCTTTTCAGTTGTACTTTCAGTTGGGCTTGTATTCCGGCCCCCTTTACTTTTCTGCACTTTGTAGTTACTTTCCGCTTGCTGACTCTGTGGTGGTTGTTATTTATAAAGGCAATGCCTTCCCTGTTTACTGGGATTTTACGCCTTGGTGCTAGTCGCCAGCCCCTGGCCTATGGAAGGCGGGCTTGGGGTAGTCACGGCACGGGCCCCGAGGTCGGGTCGTGACAGAAATGGTTAAATTGATTATGTGACTTTCTTATGATAATTTAAAATGGGTTTTCTTTAATTGTGAAAGTGGTGAAAATGTTTTTTCAAATGGTTTTGGTGTGTGTGAAATGGAAGACGTTTTGTTTATGAAAAATGGTGGAATGCTTGGAAATGATTTGTGAATGTGGTGATCTGTGTAATATGTGAAATGGGATTGAGCACAAGGGAATTATGGATATATATGTGGGTTTACTAGATCTAGTACACTAGTGATTCAGAAGTGGTAATTCCCGATTTCACTTAGTTGGTTTGACGATTACAACACTAACTAAATATTGATGATGATTGGAGACCACTAGGCCATTGGGGTGTTCCCTCCTAGTAGATAATTCATGATAAAGTTGATGGTCATGGTTACTATACCACCTTTCACCAAGGTATGAGGTTCTAGTGTCTCACTTGAGTTAGATTAACCCTTGGGATTTACCCATGGTGCTCTCTTATGACATGAGACTTATGTGATGTGGTGCCATCCATCGACATACAATGGACCTTGAGTGTATTTAATTTTTAAGCAGGCTTATCTCAGAAAAGGTTTATTTTTTTAAATGTTACCTTTAAAAGTGTTTCCCTTAAAAGTGTTGTGATGAAAATGTTTTTTGGAAATGTTTCAGACGATTTTATATAAATGAGAATGTTAAATTGTCTTTTGATGTTATAACATGGAATATTTTTTTAGGTGGCATTGATTAGACACTAAATGAGCCTAATATTCATTGTTAATATACATAATATTCATTTTATTTATTATTCATAAACACCATTTTAGTGCATTTTACACTTTGAACATCATTTCACATTATGATTGCAATTCTTACTTAAAATGCACTATTATGTGGTACATTTTTTAAAATCATTTAAAGTACCCAATGAGTCATCTAAATATAAGGAATGTAATTATCCATATTTTAATTTTATATTTTGTGAAATGGATCTTCACTTAAATTTAAACATTTTTCATTCAGGGATAAATTGATGATTCATAAAGGATGAAGGAGATATTTGGCGATGAAAAGAAACAATTCTGGAGAAGGAAGATCGGACACCAGCCCAATGATAAGAAGGTGGGGCCCAACATACAGGCCCAATGAATCCCATATTTCTTGGGATTATATAATACATGAATAGTAACAAATCCCTTTTGAGTATCCAATTCTAATTCGGCCTCCATGATGTTCATTTAGGCGGCCCAAGTTAGAGATAAAATTCTGTGCCAGATTCTGCGGCCCAGAAAAACATCCCACTAATTTGATCATATCTCGGAATCCAAAACTTCAAATGGGACCAAATTTTACATGCGGTTATAAGAAATCTTTAGCTCCATTTTCTTCTTCTATGGACCACTCTGATTCGGCCATATAGAAGGTCTTACAAGCGAGTGTGTTTGATGAAGGAAATCTGGATGCCACCTCGGGTCAAGGGTGGAAAAATCAACTCTCCCTTACTTTCCACCCACCTATGGCCTACCACAATTAATTGAGGAGACTTGGACTGTTGTAGGATCGACCCAAGGGCTCAAAAATTCCTATTTAAGGTAGTGGTGTTGGATTATTGAAGAATCTTTGATGCTTTGTTCAATTGTAATGTTATGCTGCAATTTTGTTGTCTCAAGTTTTTCTTTCACATGTAAGTTGTTCAATTCACTTTAGTTTATTAATAAAATATCTTCTATTCCTCTTATTATATTATTATTAATATCACTTTGATACCTATGGTTCAAGGTGTGAATTTATTCACACTAAAACTTGTGAAATATTTCACACAACGGTGGAGTGATTATTTTATTTTTATTGTTTTCTTTACTTCTCCATTTCCTCCCTCATGAGTCTACTTTCCGCTCCCATTGAAACCATGAAATCAATGGAGGGATAAACCACTTATGGGTTGATCCAAGGGAGTATCAAGGGGCTGTATTGGATGTTATTTATCACCCTATTAATGTATAATCACTTCTTTAATTGAGATTTTTATTTGATGATTTTTAAACTCCATCGTCCTTGTTGAATTTAAAGCCACACACTTCATGTGCTAATACGAACCTTTACCTTGAAGTGCTCAAAACTTTGATCCTTAAAGTGTATATGTGATTAGTATTAAAGGGTGTAGGTATTAAACCAGTAAGTGATGATGTTGTTTTATCTTCTTAAATGAACCCATCTCAAATATAAGAAATTGAAATCTTTGAAAAGGAAATACATCCAATCCACCCCAAGTGATAACCTAGGATCAAATCATTATTTTAAATTGAATTAACTTAAGTCTATTAGAGTTCCTTTAAACCCATATAAAATAAACCCAAGTTGGCCACTTCATATCCAAAAACAGTCCATAGAATGTACGTGTTTATAGGTTACTTCTTAGGTCTCTGAGGATTCAACAACCCAAGCTAAACTACAAGGACCGTCCTACCTTATTCTCTTGGGTAAATTTGAGCGTGAATTAAATTTTGGTGCCGTTTCCGGGGACCCAAGTAAGTCATATAAACACCCATTCTATTCTCCCCCATTTCTTATTTTTTCATTCAAATTCTCTTATCTTGTCCCTTTCTCGTTTTTTTTTCTTTTGGCGCATGTCCGCCTACACCCGCAATCAATCAAACTGTCTAGTTAGGGTGGATAATCCTGGGGTTGGGGAGTCAAGCACACCAAGAGAACTCTTTCCATTAGATCCTAATCTTCCTAATACTCTAGAGTCCAAAATTGAGCCAATTTTAATGGAAGGTTTTCAAAGAAACCGACTCATAAACCCGGGTGGGAACCAAAATGGAAACCCAAATGAGGCAGCCCCAAACTTGGGGAATGCGATGGATAAAACCATGAATGACTACCTAAAACCTTCTTGGAACAATTCCCCCTCATGCATTAGACAAAATTATCTAGGAGATGCCAACTATATCTTTAAACCCCATGTCCTAAACCATCTTCCCACATTCCATGGAATGGAGTCCGAGATGCCCTACCATCACATTAAGGAGTTCAATGACATTGTAGAAACCATGTGTCCCCCACATCAACTAGAATCAGCTAAGATGAGGATATTTCCTTTTTATTTAAAGGATAGAGCTAAAAATTGGCTAAACAATTTGATACCATCATCCATAAATTCTTGGGACTAACTATAAATAGAATTCTACAAAAAATACTTTCCCCACCACAAAACAATTTCACTTAAAAAGAGTATCCAAAATTTTTTTGAAAAAGAGGGAGAGTCATTCTATGAAACATGGGAGAGGTTAAAAGACACTCTAAACATGGTTCCACACCATGGTTTCTCTATTCCTGAACAAGTGAGAATTTTCTATGAAGGGTTGGGTCCGGGGAACAAACAATTCATTGACATGATGTGTAATGGAACCTTTAAAAACAAAGCCCCAAATGATGCTTACGAGTATCTAGAAAGCCTTTCTGAACAAAACCAAACATAGATAACTTCACCTTATTCTGAAAAGACACAAAGAACTTTTTGAATTCATACACTTAGAGAAGAGGAAATCCTTAGGGATAAACTCGTAGCACTCTCTAGGAAGGTTGAAAAGATAGACCTTAGGAAAGTCCATGAAATCCAAACTATTGACCCTATTTGCACAATTTGTGACAAACATGACCATAAGACAGACAACTGCCCAACCATTCCATCCATCAAGGATGTTATCTTAGGAGGAACCCCAGCGGAAGTAAATGCTTTGAACTTTCAAAAGCCTCAATACCAAAACACCTTCAACAAGGTATAACGACCACCCAGGATTCTGCTGGAAAGATAACCAACAACCTAGACAACCACAGGGACAAAATCCTTACCCCCATCAGAACTACCAAACCCATAACCAGTTACAAACCCAACCTATCCAATACCAACATCCACCGGTCCAATTTCAACAAACCATCCCACCTCCAAAATATCCCCCTGGGATAAACCAATCTTCTCAAGCACCACCCAAACTGTTCCACAAAGCCTACTAGAACAACTATGCAAACAAATGGAAAGGATGAACTCATAATTATATTCCCTAAAACAAGAACTTCAAACCATCAAAACTGGAAAGGCACCCATGCCTAATCAGGCGGTGCCATCCTCAACTTCAAGGGGAGAGTCAAGTTGTGCTAAAAAAACTCAAGAACAACTAAAGGCTGTGACCGTTTTAAGAAGTGGGAAATCAATTGAGAAACCTCAACAACTAATTCAAAACCCACCTGAAAATTAAAACTTGGATGCAAATTCAAATGAACCACAAGATCAAACTGAAGAAACTAATAAAATTGTCAAGGAAACAACTCTTCAACAAACAACCCCACAACCTGCACCATTTCCTCAACGCATGAGGGGGAAAACCAAGCCTGAACTGAGTGAAACATTGAGAGAAATCTTCTCATAAGTCAAGTTGAACATTCCCCTTCTTGATGCCATCCAAACCATACCTGCCTACTCAAAGTACCTTAAGGACTTGTGCACTTTTAAAAGAAAATTTTCACATAAAAACCAAGTCCTTTTGGCTACTAATGTGAGTACCACCATTCAAGGGACCATTCCTCCTATGTTGAAAGACCCGGGTTTCCCTTACATAAATGTTGAACTAGGAGAGGGCAAAGTTGTCAAGGCCTTGTGTGACCTAGGTGCTAGTGTCAATCTCATCCCTTATGATGTGTACTGCTAGTTAGGACTAGAAGAACTCCAACCCACATCTTTCACACTTCAACTTGCTGATCGTAGCATTAGGGTTCCAAAGGGTATTTTAAAGGATGTTCTAGTAAAGGTTGAAAACTTTATCTACCCTGCTGATTTCATTGTCCTTGACAACCATCCAAACTTAGGAAATAAGAAACAAACCCCAATCATCCTTGGTCGTCCTTTCCTTGCAACAATCAACTCTATTATCCGAGTCCGAAATGGGAACATGACCATCACCTTTGGGAACATGAGTCTAGACTTGAACATCTATAATGAAAGCTCACAAATAGGGGATGACGAGGACATTCATGAAGTAAAAATGATAGGAAGCATTGATAATGAATCCATAGAACATCAAGGAATATTTGATGAATGTTTAAGTCAGGATGAGATTGATTTTATTTGTTTATATGAAGGAAGTTTATATCCTTGGCTTGAATCATTTTCAAATTGCTCTTATGATGAAGTCTTAGGTCTAACAATCAGTGAAACCTTTCAAGAAACCACTTTCATGGATACCACTCCAACTTCCTTCCCTAAATCTGATCAAGCCAATCTATTAGCTGAAACTTCTACATGTGGGGAATCAATCCTATCTGAAACTCTAAAAAATAAAATTGATCTTGATCCAATTTCCCAATATTCTGCTGAAATTCTGAACCAACCTGATCTTGAATTGAAGGAACTTCCTGCTGCACTAAAGTATGCCTTCCTAGGGGACAATCAAACACATCCTATTGTCATTTCTTCTTCTATTAAATCCAATCATGAGAGGATTATTCTAGATGTCCTTAGAAAACATAAGAAAGCCATTGGTTGGACCCTGTCTGATATTCCTGGGATTATCCCACTTACTGGGACTCATAGGATAATTCTAGAATCTGATTCAAAGCCATGTCGTCAACCACAACGACGAATCAATCCTAATCTCATGGAGGTAGTAAGGAAGAAACTTCTAAAATTGTTAAAAGCTGGTATCATCTATACCATAGTTGAGAGTGAGTGGGTGAGCCCAATTCAAGTGGTTCCAAAAAAGGCTAGAATCACAGTGATAACCAATGAGGATGAAGAGATTCTTCCAACAAGGGAGAGTAGTGGATGGAGGGTCTGCATTGACTATAGGAAGCTAAAATCATTCACCAAGAATGACCATTTCCCCTTACCATTCATTGACCAAGTCCTTGAGAGAGTGGTAGGTCATGCCTTCTACTGTTTCTTAGATGGGTACTCGGGGTACAATCAGATTGAGGTGTCCCTAGAGGATCAAGGGAATACTACATTCACATGTCCATTCAGAACCTTTTCCTTCAAACGCATGCCCTTTGGTTTATGCAATGCTTCTGGAACCTTCTAGCGGTGCATGATGGGAATCTTCTTAGACATGGTAGGGGATTTTATAGAGGTATTCATGGATGACTTCTCTATGTTTGGGGATACATTTGAGGGATGTCTGCAGAATGTGGAGAGAGTCTTTTCAAGATGTGAAGAAAAGAATCTTTTCCTAAACTGGGAAAAATTCCATTTCATGGTTAAAGAGGGACTAGTTCTAGGCCATATGGTCTCGGGTAGGGGGATTGAAGTTGATAAAGCCAAGGTTGAAATCATTCGTCACCTTACATCACCCAAAACTATCAAGGAAGTGAGGTCTTTCTTAGGAAATTCTAGTTTCTATAGAAGATTCATCAAGGAATTTAGTTCAATATCCCGTCCCCTTTGTGCTCTCCTAGTAAAGGATGCTCCATTTGTTTGGACAGAAAGCTGTGAGGGTTCATTCGCAACCCTCAAATCCTCTCTCACCTCTCCTCCCATTATGAAATCTCCAAATTGGAACCTTCCTTTTAAACTTATGTGTGATGCCAGTGACTTTTCTGTTGGATCTGTGTTAGGACAACGTTGTGATGAAACTCCTTCTGTCATTGCTTATGCAAGAAAATCCTTAAATGATGCCCAAATAAACTACATAACTACTAAAAAGGAGTTACTTGCTATTGTGTTTTCTTTAGAGAAGTTTAGGTCCTACCTCTTAGGATCCCCCATCACTGTGTTCACCGACCATTCTGCACTAAAATACCTCTTCCAAAAACAAGATGCTAAGGCTAGACTGATTAGGTGAGTCCTTCTCTTACAAGAATTTGACCTCACAATCAAGGATAAAAAGGGTGTTGAAAATGTTTTAGCCGATAACCTCTCTAGAATGGAATTCAAAGATAACTCCAATCACCTTTCTATGTCTGATTCATTCCCTGATGAACACCTATACTCTATGAGTGACTTCCCTTGGTATGCCGACATAACCAATTTCTTAGTTACAGGAGTCATTCCAAAATTCTTAGGGACTCAAGCTCGAAGGAAATTCCTTTCTGATGTTAGACACTATGTATTTGATGATCCATACCTCTATAAGTTCTGCCCTGACCAAGTCATTAGGAGGTGTGTTCCAGAATCTGAACAAGAGTCCATCCTTAAATTCTGTCATAGTGAGGCATGTGGAGGTCACTTTTCCTCTAAGAAAACATCTGCTAAGATTCTTCAATGTGGTCTCTTCTGGCCCACCCTCTCAAGGGACTCCTACACATTTTTTCAAAGCTGTCCTAGGTGTCAACAAGTAGGGTCCATCACAAAAAGGAATCAAATGCCACTCACTCCCATCATAGTAGTTGAAATATTTGACTGTTGGGGAATTGATTTCATGGGTCCCTTCCCAAACTCTAGGGGATACCTCTACATACTCTTAGCTGTTGATTATGTATCAAAATGGGTTTAGGACATTCCCACTAAGTCCAATGATCATCAAACTGTGATTAGATTTCTAAAAGAAAACATCTTCTCTAGATTTGGAATTCCTAGGGCTATAATCAGTGATCAGGGAACCCATTTCCTCAACTTTCCATTCTCTTCACTCATGTCTAAGTATGGGATTTCTCACAAAGTGTCCACTGCTTACCACCCACAGACCAATGGTCAAGCTGAGTTAGCCAATCGTGAAATCAAACAAATTCTTGAGAAAACTGTCAATCCTTCTAGGAAAGATTGGTCTGAGAAACTATTGGATGCTCTTTGGGAATATTTTACAACATACAAAACCATCCTAAAAATGTAACCATATAGGTTGGTTTATGGAAAAGCATGCCATTTACCTGTTGAAATTGAGCATAAGGCCTTTTGGGAAATTAAGAAAATGGATTATGACCTCTCATTGGCTGGAACAAAAAGGAAGTTAGATCTCAATGAACTGGAGGAATTAAGGATGGAGGCTTATGAAAATTCAAGGATCAATAAAGCTAGAGTTCAAGACTACCAATCTTGGAATATCAAGGTCAAACATTTTGAACCGGGAAAACTTGTGCTCTTGTATAGTTCAAAACTTCATTTACACCTGGGAAAGTTAAGGTCTAGATGGTCAGGACCTTTCATAGTGCATCATGTGTACCCCCATGGGGTAGTAGAGATTCAAGATCCCACAAGTGGTTACATTTTCAAGGTCAATGGTCAAAGGTTAAAAGCATTCATTGAATCATTCAATAAACAGGAAATAGAGGTTGAGTTAACTGAGCCAACCTATGAACTAGGAAAAAATTGATAGATTTAGGGTCCATGTCGGGCTAACGACGTTAAACAAAGCGCTGTATGGGAGGCAACCCATGGTTTTCAAGTTTCCTATCATTTTTTTGTTTTAATAAAATTTATATTTTAAATAGGATTAATTAATCATTTTTATATTTAAAAAAAGACTGTTGACCTGTTCTTCTATTATGAGTATGGATGGGTATGAAAGGGGAGAACCGTATTCATCTGTGTCATGCAGTGTGATCCCTGAGTAATACCTTACCCAGAAAATTAAAAGAAGACAATGTATCATTAGTTTGATTAAAAAAAAACAAAAAAATAGGAAAAACCATAAAAATGATGATACTTGGAATTAAATAAGTCGTTGTGTTGTTTGTTTTTTCTGGTTTTTTCTTCTTTTTATGGTTCATGTACTATTTTTGGTGATACATATTCAATCAAGGAGGTGCCTACATCCCCCAAGAGATCAAAGGACTAATTTGGAGTAGCAAGAACTTCAACTTCAACCACCAGGTGATTTCATTCCATGATCCTCAGTTTCAATTTCCTTTTTGAACTTCCATTATCCGCCTCTACTCCTTCTAAATTTTTATTTCTTCAAACACTAGGGACAATGTTGTTTTAAGTTGGGGGGGAGATAAAACAAAAAAAATTCTTTTGTGTAAAAAAAATGAATGATTTGAAAAAAAATGTGTAAATGGAAGGAAAAATTCCTTTAACTTTGAACATGGTAATACACATTGCACACTTTGAAACTGAATATAAAATAATTTAGCACAACCTGATTCTGATTTTAATCCTTGTATAATTTCATGAGCATAGATTTTGGAAAGTGTGGCTGTCCAATGTGATATTTCATCGTTTATATTTTCATCCAAATAAAAAAAATCACAATGCACGTCCTTTGGATAGTGGGGTATTAGTTTAAGTTCATGGGGTCCCCCAAATAAATAGCATAGGTTTGGTGATCATTTTACTTTTAGTATGAGTATTCAATAAAAAAAATAAAAAAATAATAAATTTGCGCGTAGAGAAATGAAATGACCTAATGTGTAGCTTTCGACACTTGGGGATCGTGACTCCATAGTTGTCTGGCCCAGAGTTAGTAATTTTATCTCTATTTTTGGCAATTTGAATTTGTTTTTGACAGAGTTAACTAGAGATGATGCCCGAGTATGTGGGCTTCACTTGGTTCCCTAAGGTCTTTGAGCCTGGGAGTCATCGGCAAAGTCTCGCTACATGGGTTGACTCTTTTGAGTGCAATTTCAATTACCATGAAAAAATTGCAAAAAAAAAAAAAATATGATACAAAAAAAAATTTAATACTCATCTTAATATTGAAGTGTGATTCCACCTAGAGCTTCCGTCATTTCCCCCTTGAATAAAGATGAACCCCCATGTCTATTATGATGCACAACACATCCTCATACTTAATTAATATTGGATGAAATATGACAATGAATTTGAATAAAGGAATGAGCTTGGGATTGTGATATTCTTATGAAACTATCTTGTATTAAAATATTTTTATGGGTTTCATGATTTTTTGGTATAAGGGTTTCTGGTGATCATTGTGTATTAAAATGTTTTTGGAAAAGGGAATTCGAATTTCATATTGTTGAGATATATTTTGCTCGGGACTAGAAAAACTCAAGTTGGGAGGTGTGATTAGCCACTAAATGAGGCTAATATTCATTGTTAATATACATAATATTCATGTTCTTTATTATTCATAAACACCATTTTAGTGCATTTTTCATTTTGAACATCATTTCACATTATGATTGTAATTCTTACTTAAAATGCACTATTATGTGGCACATTTTTTAAAATCATTTAAAGTACCCAATGAGTCATCTAATTCTAAGGAATGAAATTATCCATATTTTAATTTGATATTTTTTTAAATGGATATTCACTTAAATTTAAACATTTTTCATCCAGGGATCAATGGATGATTCATAAAGGATGAAGGAGATATTTGGCGATGAAAAGAAACAATTCTGGAGAAGGCAGATTGGATACCAGCCCACTGATAAGACTGTGGGGACCAACATACATGCCCAATTAATCCCATATTTCGTGGGCTGCTAGAAGACATGTAGAGGAACAAATACCTCTTGAGGATACAATGCTAATTCGGCCTCCATGGTGTTAATTTAGGCGGCCCAAATTAGAGATAAAATTCTGGGCCAGATTCTGCGGCCTAGAACCCACTAATTAGATCATATCTCAGAATACACAACTCTAAATGGGCCCAAATTTTACAGGTGGTTAGAATACATCCTTAGATCCATTTTCTTCTTCTATGTCCCACTATTATTCGGCCATATAGAAGGTCTTCCAAGTGCATCTGTTCGGTAAAGGAAATCTGGATGCCACCTCGGGTCAAGGGTGGAAAAAATCAACTCTCCCTTACTTTCCACCCACCTATGGCCTACCACAATTAATTGAGGAGACTTTGACTATTGGAGGATCGACCCAATCTCTCAAAAATTCCTATTTAAGGTAGTGGTGTTGGATTATTAAAGAATATTTGATGCTTTGTTCAATTATAATGTTATGCTGCAATTTTGTTGTCTCAAGTTAATCTTTCACATATAAGTTGTTCAATTCACTTTAGTTTCTTAATAAAATCTCTTCTTTTCCTCTTATTATATTTTTATTAATATCACTTCAATACCTTTGGTTCAAGGTGTGAATTTATTCACACTAAACCTTGTGAAATATTTCACACAACGGTGGAGTGATCATTTTATTTTTATTGTTTTCTTTACTTCTCCATTTCCTCCCTCATGAGTCTAATTTCCGCTTCCATTAAAACCATGGGATAAATGGAGAGCTAACCCACTTATGGGTTGATCCAAGGGAGTAGAAAGGGGATGAATTGGATGTTATTTATCACCCCATTAATGTATAATCACTTCTTTAATTGAGATTTTTATTTGATGATTTTTAAACTCCATCGTCCTTGTTGAATTTAAAGCCACACACTTCATGTGCTAATACGAACCTTTACCTTGAAGTGCTCAAAACTTTGATCCTTCAAGTGTATAGGTTATTAGTATTAAAGGGTGTAGGTATTAAACCAGTAAGTGATGATGTTTTTTTATCTTCTTAAATGAACCCATCTCAAATATAAGAAATTGAAATCTTTGAAAAGGAAATACATCCAATCCACCCCAAGTGATAACCTAGGATCAACTCATTATTTTAAATTGAATTAACTTAAGTCTCTTAGAGTTACTTTAAACCCATCTAAAATCAACCCAATTTGGCCACTTCATAGCCAAAAAAGTCCATATAATGTACGTGTCTATAGGTTGCTTCTTAGGTCTCCGAGGATTCGACAACCCAAGCTAAACTACAAGGACCGTCCTACCTTATTCTCTTGGGTAAATTTGAGTGTGAATTAGGCATCCTACTGGGATTTTTCCCACACCCTATATACACCTTTGGGTGTATGTATAATTTGTTATATATGACCCAGTTAAAAGAAAGATGTGTCGTGGAAATGTCGGTGGTTCAGGTATCTAGTGTTCCATCTCGTGTAGGTGTGTTGTTGGTGGTGGCTTTAGGGTGACTCCCCTCTTATTGCATGAAGGTTTGGGTTGGTCTTGTCATCTTCTTTTCAATTATTTTAATTTGGTTTTTGTTTAAAGTTATAAAATCTTAAATCTGATTTTTTTACCATGTTTGGTCATGGTTTTCAGTTATTTAGTTTTCCATTATTGGTGGTTTTTTATGAAAATATAAATGGGTGAAATCATTCCCAAGGTGAATTATTGATACCTAGGCACTACTTTCTAACTCATGGGGGTCGGAAACACCCTTCAGGCCATGCCACAGACCAGGTCGAGTGTTGAGTTGGATGGAAATCCAGCTTGGTTTTTGAAAAAATGATATTAGATTAGGTCACAATATTTTTAGGTCATGTTATTTAGGAAAGAGTTAGGATAGACCAGATCCAGGATTGTCGAGACTTGATGTTCTAATTATGAGTAGGGTGCCTGACCAGCACACCTCATGATGGGACTTGAGTTTCCATGGGAAGTCAGGTTTCTTTTGTTCTTGTGGGTTGTTTTGTATTTGGGAAATGAAAAGAGAGTTTGATCAATGGTCTTAGTGAGTGCACAAGGCCTATAAATCCATGTGGAGTCAGAGACATGGTCCTAAAAGGCTCTCTGTGATAGTGGAATGTTTGGCATATGGATGATAACCATATGGTCAAGACACCCATCGACGCTAGTTTCCTCTTGTATTTTTTAATGTCTTCTTGGGTTTTGGAAAATTGTTTTTGAAAACCCCTATTTTGGAAATTGTGAAAAATGGATTTTAAAATGGTAATGATTTGTTTTCAGGGAATATGTAAAATGGATTTTTAGAAATCATTTGAATAAGGCTTTAGAAAAGTGTATTTTCATAAAATGATTTGAAGTAAATGGGGATGAGTTTATTGAGATTTATTTTTTATAATAAAAATTTATGTTTTATTGAAATTGATTGTTTGGAAAGAATGAATTGTTTTTAATATGTGTTGTGGAAATATGTTTTAAATGGAATTTTTTAACTAGATAAAAAATGTTTTGAAAGGGGATGAGATATTTTTGATTGATGTGGGGAGTTTGAAAATGGTTTTCAATTTGATGGTTAGTGAACTCTTGAAAGGTTTATGATTTTTTGAAATTTGAAAGTGAGGGTTGAATGTTTTTATTTGGAAAGTGGAAAAGTTTTGTTTTGACCCTTGGTATTTCCATAAGTGACCACATGAATGGGATATGTGTGGAAAAGTAGACGAGTTCCTGATTTGGCATGATAATATGCATGTGTGAGACTCCATGAAATGCCTTTGGTGAATGTGCATCCCACCAAACCTATTTTATTTTCAAAGTTACTTTTAAGAAGAAATGTGATGTTTTGATAACCAGTAGTTGTGTCATGTGTCTCTTTGTGATTTAGGAATGTTTCTTGTAAGGTGTTTTCAGTTTTAAAACCCTTATTGTTTTAATAGTGTTTTAAGTTTGAAATTTTTATCAATAAAGTGGGTTTGAGATGATGGTTAGCGGGTTCTTTTTGAGAAGTGTTTGAGAAGATCTTGAGTTGGTCCCTATGTGATCGGTGTTTGGTTGTGATGAATTTTGGTTGATGGATCAACCTCGATTGGGTTCTTAATATCCTTTTTTCCAAGTTTATGCCCCCAAAAAGTTTTGATGGACATTGTAGTGCGACCACAGGTGGTTCAACATTGGCAGACCCTCCAATTGATCATCCCATAGACTTTCTTCTTGAGTTTCAGAAGTTGAATCCTCTTGTCTTTTATGATCATGTGAATCCTCTCAAAGCAGAAGAGTGGATGTGGGAAGTTGAAAGATACTTTAGTTTCCTTGAGTTTTCTAAGACATTAAAGGTGAATTTTTCCACCTTTATGCTTAAAGTTATTGTATATAAGTGGTGAAGGGAATTACAGTGAGGATAGTGGAAAGCGGCCAAATGATATTAGTGCTGGTGATGGTCTTAAAATGCCTTCAGATCTTTCATCGATTTTTCTAAGTGTGGGATCATTCTGTGCCACCAGTGTGTCAAATCTGATCTTAAGAAGCCGTCGTGTCTATTTGTGGAAGTAGTGTGTTGTTTGGGTGTCTATTCAAATTTCCTTTCTTTGTAATGATTATTTGTTGGCAATGGTCATGTTCGGTGGTGTTTTGTGGTTTCATGTTTTCTCTCAAATTAAAAAGTGAATACTGTGGAATCTTTCGAGAACTTATGTTTTAATAGAAGCATGTATTTCTTTCGAGAATTCGGGTTTTCTCCATTTTAGATGGAGGTTTATTTTTTGTGTTATTTTTATATTGTCTCTCATCCGAGGTGAAAAGGGATAATGCGTGTGCACCTTCCAAGTCCTTATCTTGGTGGAGTGCCATGTTGAGGAAAAGTGAGCTCTATGGTGTGTTGTGCTATTTTGGTTCTCCATGGAATACTGTGTGGTCACTCATGAAATCAATTAAAGTGTTTCGATCTAATATCTTTGACAACTAACTATGAGGCAGGAAATGATTCAAACCCCAGGGCTCCATCCATAGGCCCTGGAGTGAAGCTCATGCGTAGTTAAGAATCACATGGGGTGTAAGGGACCTTGGTTAGACTTGGACTCTAGTGTTTGATGGGTATATTTCAAGATTCTATGTTGTAACTCTTTTTTTTGGAAAGGTCCAATTTTTGGGGTAGTGGTGTGAAGGCCTCGCTCTTCATTGTAACATGTGTGGGTGTAAGAGTTTCTCCCTATCTATAAAGAGGTGTGGTTGTATCATTTTCTTGAACTATAGTGGTTGTACCTTTTTGGATGAGAATATCCATGTGGTTGTCCTTGTGTGGTTATACTTGTAAACCAGCTTCAGTTTTAGTTGTGCTCATCTGGAAGTGGTTGCATCCCATGAGAATTGTGAATTGTGTAGTTTTTTTTCATTTGGTTTAGAGTTTCTTTCATTGGCCCCCTTATGGCGAGGATTTGGTTCATGAGGGAAGTTCCTAAGTTGTCCCATGTTGAGTTCCCATGACAGTATGTGTTATTTGGTTAAGTTGGTTGGTTCTTATGGTGGGGAGACCTGCTGCAAGTCTTGCTGAAATTTCTTCCAGAGTAAATGGGTGCTAGTTTGTTTCTAATGGTGGGAAGTCTGTTCAGGCCTCCCTATGGTGATAATCATTTTTAGTTTCTAGTATTTTATTTTTAGTGGGTAGTATCATTATATATAACAAATATTGAGACCCTCCCTTGGGTAATAGTTGGGGTGGGAGTGTTCCTACCATTTTTGTTGAAGAAAGGTTGTGAAGGTGTTTCTTGAGAAGTGGTTTGGGTTAATTTTTTTGTTTTTCATAATAGGTATGATTTTCATTTGGTAAAATCTAAAATTTTATTGGTTTAAGAGGTTTGGTTATACGTTGTGATAATTCCATTTTATTTTGATCGATCAACTGGAGGTGTTGTAAATTTTTGGGGGTAGAAGGCATGTGGTAGGGAGACCATTTTGGCCTCCTGAGTTCAAACTTGTGAACCTCTTTTTCTGTTCATGGTGTTCTTTCTTTCTTATCATTTGATGTTTTTGGGAATATACTTGAGCTTTTAAGGAGTATCTATTTTTTTTCTGGATCATGTGTTCTTGTGGATTTTGGGGGGTGGAATGCATTATGGTGGGGAGAATTGTCACATGAGACTTTTTATTTTCTCTCTTGGATCTAATTCATTTTTGGGTCTCGATTTTCCTCTTAGGAATTGGGTGTGACAAGTCTGAATTTTTGTGGTAATATTCTATTTATTTTTGCTCTAGATTTCCCCCCTTGGGATTTCTTTGTGTTTTTGGAGAAGAATGGGAAATTTGGGCCATACAGACTATGGCGCATGGTTGTCACACAGTTAGTGTAAACCGTGTACCTATGCCCAGGTAATCATGTCATAGGTTGGGGCTTTCGGGTAGTAGATACCACACATATTGAACATGTAAAGTCAAACTATGCTGGCTAACCATGCGGTAGGTGCCTCTTAGATAGATAGGGGTGCACAGTTGCCGCATAGTTTGAAAAATCGTGCAGGAAAACGTCACGCGATGTCTAGGTCATTAAAAATATTAAAATTCCCTTTGTGTCATCTCAGGATTTAGCCCCAAATCCACCCCTCTCTCCCCCATTTGGGATTTCCACCCCTAGGTGCCCCTCCCCCTCCCATGGATCCCTTGTATATCCTCTTTTGTGGTGAATTTGGCATGAAAATTTCAAGGAATCATCAAGTAAGTCCCTCCTTATTTGATTTCCTCCTCTTCTCTAGGGTTTCTCCTCTTCTTCTTTAGGGTCTTGTTTTCTAGTGGGTTGGGTGACCTTTTTTCAGTTGAATCTTGATTTTTATGGTTCACTCTTGATGGTTTTTTCTGTATCTTTCCTTTCTAGGTTCTTGTGGTGGTGTGGTTGCGGTTTCTCACCAATTTCTAGAAGTTTATACACTTGAGGTAGGTGGTTCCATGCCTTAACATTTTTAGATGCTATTAAAATTCTTTCATGACTTTATAAATGTGTTATGTGGATTTATTATGTGGTGAGAAATGTGATATGAAAGTATTTTTTCATGCTTTTGTGATGGAAAAGAATTTCATGAAGGAAAATGGCTACGTTTTGGGTGTATTTTATTGGGGTGTTTCTTAGAAGTGTTTTATGAATTTTTTGAGGGATGTGAAGTGTGTTTCTAAAGAAACTTAAGGTGAGAATGTGTTTAAAAATGAGTTTTTCAAAGAAAATGTTTTTTATGGAAAAATGGATTCCTTGTTGTGTAATTTTAAATTGACTTGTGATTTTTTAACGGTGAGAAGCATGTTTTAAAGTGAAATTTGTTTGTGTGTGGATTTTTAATGGGATTGGCCCATGGAAATGGTTAAATTGATTATGTGACTTTATTATGATATTTTCAAATGGGTTTTATTGAATTGTGCAAGTGGTGATTTTTTTTCAAATGTTTTCGGTGCGTGTGCAATGGAAGGTGTTTTGTTTATGAAAAAAGGGTGGAATTATTGGAAATGATTTGTAAATGTGGTAATTTGTATAATATATGAAATGGGATTGAGCATAAGGGAATCCTGGGTATCTAGGTGGGATAACTAGGTCTAAAACACCAGTGATTCAGAAGTGGAAAGTACTGGTTTCACTTAGTTGGATTGATGATTTCAATGCTAACTAAATATTGATGATGATTGGAGACCACTAGGACATTGGGGTGTCCCCTACTAGTGGATTATGCATGATAAAGCTAATTGTTGTGGATACTATAACACCTTTAACTGAGTTATGAGGTTTTAGTTGAAGATTCCCAATCAGGGTTCAAGTATCACTGAGAGGGGGTGGGGTGAATCAGTGATGTCTTTTTCTTTTATTTTTTCTTACTTATGAAGCAAACTTTACCCCCTGTTAAATATTTCTTTCTGTGATGAACAAAATTCAACCACACATCCACAGGAATATAATAATTTATAATATTCACTACTCAAAAAGAGTATCTACATCCTTTATGTGGTTTGGAAACAATCCAATACCACACAATCCACTAGAAAATAATCCTTTCATGTGGAATACAATGAGTAAGATGTTCCCTTAAACTCGTGTAGCACTTTGAAAAAAATCCAATAGTGGGTGTTCTTCTTCGAGCACAAAATGATGCAATAAAATGTTACAGTGATTCTTGATCCACTTCCACAAATTTGATCTTTCAAAATCAATTCTTCTCTTTCCTACCCAGAAGCTGGTAGGAACTTCCTTCAGTCCTCTGCAAACTTTTCTGCTTCCTCTATGAACTACCTATATCCCCCACTAACTGAGTTGCACTACATGGCATGGATGCTTCTTGGAACACCTCTTCCTCTATGAACTATCTCTGTTATATAGATGGAGAATGCCTCACAGACCACCTTTTCCTCCACAGACTATCTTTTCTCTGCATATGTAAAATTCCCCGCATACTACTGATGCTTTGCAGACCACCCCTGCTCTATGGACGACCTCTTCTTCACGGGCCGCTAATACCTTATGAACCCTTTTCCTTTTCAGGATATCAATCCCCACAAACCAATTCCTCAAAATCTCTCCATATACCACGTTCTTTGTGGGAATGATCCCTCATGAACTACTTACTCCTCCAAAAAAACTCTTCCATGAAAACTCTTTCCTTCATGAAATCCTCCTTCATAGACTCTTCAGACTTCACCGAATTCTTCCTAAGAGTGAATATGTTTTCTAATTAAAAATATATATTCCTTAATTATGGTATTAGGATCTTTTATATAGTTAAATAGATTAAAAAATCTTTCTAATTCGATTTACCCAAATTTTCAATGTGGTACAACCTTCACCGTAGACTTTTCTCTTCCCACGAATCATTTTTCCCTTCGTGGTCCGCATAGAGACTTTATTCCTTTGCAGTGGATGATTCCATCCACAAAAGGATCACCACCTCTCATCCAAAAATGATATACCTTCTTCTAACTTCATGCCTTCTGCGAACTATGAACCTACCACAAACCGTTTTCCCTACGCGGTACACATAACACTGCTATGCAGAATCCTTCCTTTACTGAATTTGCTTCACCGTTCCATGAACCTCACATGAGTTCCACAAACCTCCTATGTGATCCACAAACTTTAATTCATAGTTCATGAACCATGCTTCATGGAAATCCTTCCTATGCCAAACTCCCATTTTTTAGGCCCAAAATTTTGGCAAACATTGGGAAACAACACCACCTTAAAAATATGCTTTGGCAACACCAACCATAATAATTTTATTTCATCAAAAACCTTATCTGTCATGATTTTTATGATTTTATCAATCATATTTAGCATCATCATATTTTTAAAGGAAAGTAATACAACTTCCTTGTCTTCCAGTAACATCATTCTTTCCAATCAAACCTGAATATGATTGGAAGCATTTTTTCTCCCCCTTTAATTCATAAGGATTACATCAAAATTTCTCTAAAAAACTTATTATATTTGTGAAATAAAAATCAATAATGAATCATCATGTTTTCTAAGGCTTTTACAAAGTGAATTGATTTATCCTTTTTAAAAACAAAATATAACACTCTTGAAAACAACCTTTTCTTACTTCAAAAAACATCTCCAACCAACCTAGTCCCAAAAATATCCCCCTTTGGATTTTGTTGTCAACCAAGATTCATAAATCATTGAAATTTGTAAACTCAAGCTATGTATTACATATCAATAATTCTAATCATACGTGAGCTAAATCATTGTAGAAAACCAGAATTATTGACAACAAATCCATGCTGTCAAAAAGTAGTTACTATAAAACCTCTTCAGCTTTACTTCTCAGCCTATCTTCCTCAACCTTATCCATTTCTTCAAATTTCTTGGAATACAATTTTTTCCCTACAACCACCCCAAAAAATATTTAGAATAATTCACACATTACATGTTGAATTCATAGTTTACCCACAACTCCCCCTTTATGCATGCTTCCATAAGGATAGATTTATGAAACAATTCTACCCCTTGACAACACTATCCAAAGGTAATATGAGAGAAGGAAAAAAAATACCTTAACATTGATGATAAAGAGATTGGATAACCATGTTTAACCTCAATTTATAAAATGGATCCTTTGGTAAAGATTTTTAGAATATTTCAGCAACTTGTTCTGATGTAGGAACATACTCTAGCTTCAATTCATTCTTCTCCACATGCTCTTTGATGAAGTGGTACTTTATGTCAATATGTTTTGAATGATAACATTGTAACAGATTTCTCGTAATATTGATTTCACTTTGATTATAACATCCCAAGAGTAAGGGTAGCTTTACTTCAATAAGTAAATATTATAGCTGAGTTTTCATCCATATAAGTTGGGTAGCATCTTGAGTGAAAACAACATACTCAGATTCATCCATACTAAGAGCTACTGAATTCTGTTTCTTTATATGATAACTAACACAAATTTTCCCCAGAAAGAAAACTCCACTAGATGTGGATATTCTATTATCAATATTTCCTACAAAATCACTATCTGAATACCCAAACAAGTCAACACTTTCTTAGCTATCATACCTGATTCCCAATTTTTTTATGCCTTTGATATATCTAAGAATTCATTTTTGAGTGATCAAATGTGATTATTTAAGAGCACTCTGAAATATTTCACATAAGGTAATAACATAAAAAATGTCAGGTATTGAGCCTATCAAGTATAAAAAACTTCCAATAAACTTTCAAAACTCTTTATTATCAAATTCTTTTCCTTCACCATCTTTAGAAAATTTGGTTCCCACTGAAATCTGTGTGTAAACTGGTTTTGAATTTTCTATTCCAAAATTCTTAAGAAGTTCCTTAGCATACTTTTCTTGATAAAGAAAAATGTGTTTATTATCTTTTAAAATTTGTAAACCAATAAAGTATTTCATTTCTCCCAGCATAGAAATATCAAAAAAAAATTTAATCTCTTTAAAAAATATTTAACAAGACATTTCATCATTTCCAGCAAAGATAATGTCATCAACATAAACAATTACAATGAGATAAAAATCCTAACTTTGTTTGATGTAAATATTTCTATCAAATATTCCTTTCTTAAAACTCATATTCCTTAATCAAGTATCTGACTTGGAGTACCATACCCTCAGAGCTTGTTTTATCCCATACAAGATTTTCTTCAACCTACACACATGAATTTCATCTTTTCCAATAAAAAATACACTTGGCTGTTTAATGTAAACTTTATCATCAATATCCTCATTTAGAAATGAGGACTTTACATCCATTTTAAATATTTTCTAACTTCATTGTGCAGTAATATCAATAAATATTCTTATTATTTCTATCCTTTCCACTAGATAAAAATTCTCATAAAAATCAACACCTTCAATTTTCGAGTAACATTTTCACACTAATCTTTCCTTGTTCCTTATCACTTCACCTTCTTCATTTAGATTATTCCGGAAAACCCATTTTGTACCAATCAAATTTTTGTTATCTGGATTGGGTACAAGTTCCCAAGTATCATTCTTTTCTATCTGATCAAGTTCTTCATTCATAGACTAAACCCATTCAGAGTGCTCAAAATCTTCATTCACATTTTTCAGCTTAACTTTTAAATACAAATAAGTGTGTATAACTACTTTTTAAATTATTCTTGTTTAAACCTTTTGATGTTGATCACCAATAATGTTCTGAGCCCCCACTTTCTTCCTTATCCTTGGATGAGTTATTTGAGTTTCCTCCTCATCATTAGAAATAACTGATTCTGATTATTCTTCTTGAGTAAAATTACCACTGTTGTCATCCTTATCAGAGTTTTTAACAAAAATTTCCTTATCCTGATCAACATCATTATCAACATATGTATTTTTTCCTTCCTCAACATTTTCAACAACTATCACATTAGCAGAATCAATAATTATTCCTATTTCTTTGTTGAAACATCTATATCCTCTTCCTTCTGAAGCATAGCCAAGAAAAATTCCATCTTCACATATTTGCTCAAACTTTCCATGGTTTCCACCTTTATTCTTTATAATACATGGACTCCCAAAAACTCCTAAGTGTTTCAAACTTAGAGTTTTCCATAATACATTTCATATAGAGTCAAATCTGAAATTGATATGTAGAAACATAGGTTTTGAGTATACACAATAGTACTCATGGATTTCCTCCAATAGTAATGAGAAAGACCATGTTCAAGTAACATAGTTCTACCCATTTCCACAAGACTTCTATTCTTTCTTTCAATAACCCCATTTTGTTGAGGTGTGTATGGTGAATTGAACTCATGTCGAATTCCATGTTTCTCAAGATAATTTTAAAATTATCTATTCTTATACTCACCACCATTATTAGTTCTCAACTTCTTCACTGAATACTCACATTCCTTATCTGATTTCCTCCAAAAAACTCTTAAACATTTTCAAATCATATGCATTATGTTTCATGAAAATAACACAAGTAATGTGAGTAAATTCATCAATGAAAGTGATGAAATTCTTATCTACATTTGTTTATTGTTTTCTCATTGGACCACACATATCAGAATGAATAAGTTCTAGAGTTATTTTTGAACAAATGTCAACTTGCTTATGCACAAAATTTGAAATCTTCCCTTATTTACAAATAGTACAACACCAATATATTATTCTTGACATATCAGGAATATCTTAGACACTATCTCTCTTTGATAGCTTGATCATGTTTCTCTAACACATGTGTCCTAGCCTTTTATATCATAATTAATTTTCTTCCACCAAACCCAAGTAACAAGAGTTTTATATTTTACCAATGTGGAACAAGTTTTCTTTTTGTATGTTGGCCTCTTGCAACTATCTTTCTAGATATGATAATTCTTTCCATTAAATATTGAAATCCACTTACTATTCATTAAATTTAGATTCTCCATCACAACATGTCTTTAAAAATTCATCAAAGAATAAATGATGGGAACCTTCAGCTCTGATACCAATTGAAGATACCCAGTTAGGATTCAAGTATCATTGAGAGTGGGAGGGGGTGAATAAGTGATGTCTTTTTATTTTATGTTTTCTTAATTATGAAACAACCTTTTCCTCCTGTTAAATATTTATATCCCTAATGAACACAATTCAACCACACATCCATAGAAACAAAATAATTTACAAGTTTCACTACTCAATAAGAGTAGCTACGTCTTTGGTGTGGTTTGGAAACAATCCAACACCACAAAATCCACTAGAAAATAATCCTTTGATGTGGAATACAATGAGTAGGTTGTACCCTTAAACTCATGTAGAACTTTGAAAAAAATACAATACTGTGTGTGCTTATTTTAGCATAAAATTATTCAATAAAATGTTATGGTGCTTCTTGACCCACTTCCAAAAATTTGATCTTTCAAAAAAATTCTTCAGTTTTCTATACAGAAGCTGGTAGGAACTTCATTTTTTCCTCCACAAACTATTTTGATTCCTCTGTGAACTACTTGTATCCTTCGTGCACTGAGTTACACCATGTGGTGTAGATTCTTCGTGGACCACGTCTTCCTTCGTGAACCATCTCTGCTCTATGGTGTTAGGTTGGTATGGAGTATGATATTCTCCAAAGATACCAAATTTAGGATCGAAATGATAATGAAGATGCTCAATATACAAGAGGGGGGTGAATTGTATACTTTAAAAATTCTTTGGTAACTTTTAAAGTTGATTAGAAACCTTTCTATTGTTTAACAAGGTTAAACAAGGTAAATTCACAAAACCTCTAAGTTCTACTAACTTGCTTGATTCCAGAAATGTGATTCCGAGAATGTAATTCCGGAAAAGTAGTTCCAGAAATGAAACTTAAAAGAAGTTTACAAAGATAAAGATTCTATCTTAAAGTGTATAGAATCTCACTATATCAGAGTACAGGTATAAGAAAGTATAAGATAGTTATACTTTCCTCAACAATCAAAATGCAGCAGAAAACTTGAAACAATACAAGTAACAAGTAGTAAATATTTTAACCCAAAGAGAAGGGTATCCAAAAATCTTGGATAAAGGTCCCTTGATTTATACTTTCAAGAAAGTCTGTCTTACCCACACTAGGGTAAGCCCTTGATATGAATATCGGAGTCTGTCTTGCTATCCCCGCAAGACCTCAACTTCAAGGTAGTCGACACCTATGTATTCCTATCCCCAGAATCCCTCGAATGTACTCAGTAACATTCAGAGTCACACGAAGCAATTCTAAACAAGATGTTCAGTACACACAAAGCATGAAAGTATCTCTCTAGAAATCACTTCAGCAACATGTAATCTCTAGAGTCATAGATTAGTGTTGATCTCATTCAAATGAGCTCTTATTTATAGTCACATCTTCAACGGTCAGCTCCCTCCTCCAACGGTCATATTTTTCCTTGAATTACGGAGGGACCTGTATGCGTGTCACTCAAACAACGGTTAGCTAGTAACTGAATGCATGACATTGTTTTATAACCAAAACACGAGTAAGCAAAAATATGGCTACTTAACCAAATTCATTTTTTAGAGTGTAAGGAAAAAATGAAAGTTCATAGTCTAACCAAAAACCATTCGGTGTCTATAATACATGAGTATTCAGATTCTATCTTTAAAAGTATTTGGAACCTGAATTCTATAGAATTCCGGAGTATGAATTTCAAAGAAATTCAGAATCCGAATTCAGTAGAATTCGGCGTGTGAATTCATAAGAACTAGGAGTCTGAATTCATAAGAATTCAGAGTCTGAATTCATTAGAATTTGGAATCTGAACTTAGAATGTTTAGAGTCTGAATTCATTAGAATTCGGAACCTGAGTTCAGATCCTGAAAATAGAATGATCTATATATCTAATTTTTTAAGATTCCAAGGTTTTGGATATGAAACCTAATTTTATACTTAGATAAAATATGAACAATGAATGAACATGGTAAGGAAAAATTTCCTTGAGTAAGGAAAATTTTCCTTATAAAATTAAATCATAGAGTAAAAGAGATTTTCCTTAAGATAAGGTGTTTTTGATTTTCAAAATAAGAAGGAAAGGAAAAGTCATTAGGAAACCTTATTGACTCAAAAATCTCACCCAAATATGAAGGAATGGAAAATTCATAAGGAAACCTAATTGACTCAACAATCTCCCCCTTTTTAGAAAGCACAAACATCCTTATGAAAAAGAATATAAGGACTTAGAGAAAAAAAATTCCTAGACTTTGAAAGTGAAACTTATCTCCCTTAAAACATGGGAAAAGATGAATATGACTAACTCCCCCTTAGGATTTGGATACACTAAGAATTATATTCTAGATTTCCGGAATGGAACTTAGCATTTTATTTCATATGTAAATCTTCTTGGATAAGAACTCCCCCTTAGATGAACTCCCCCTTAGGGAAATTTCTTCTTTTCTCAGTATTATTTTTTCTTTCTCCCCCTTTGTGATTTTTAGAAAGGATGAAAGGGAATGGAAAAGAGATTATGATAAATGAAAAATTAGTACTAAACATCCAAAATACTAGAAACCAAAAATTTCATTGCGATTGGAAAAATTTATACAAGGAAAATACAAAAAAAAAAGATCGAAATTGAACAATTTTATCCTTCCTTTTCCTTCGGCATAAACTTTTTCACAATAGTTTTGAGATTCTTGAGTTATTTGTGATATTCCTCTGCTCGTTTGAGAAGCTGATCCTGATCCTATGCTTTCTTCTATAAGGATTTGATCTTATCTTCCTGATCTTTGAGAGATTCTGCCTGACCCTTCAAGACTTCTTCCTTCTTGGCAAGCTTTTCTTCTATCTCAATCTGGAGATCACTTTCTCTCTTCCAACTCTGAGTAACTAAATACAACTTTCCATTAAGATCTTTCACTTCTTGAATCCAGGAATTCTGTTCCAGAGTTAGATTTTTCTCAAAACTATTTGTGAGATACATGATCTTACTATCTTCGGTGTCAAAAGAATCCTTGACACTTTCTTGGAATTCATCAAGAATTCTCATCTATTATATGGTTTTCTTTGACCAGTTGGTCATATTCTTGAAAGATCTTTTGTGGGATTCACAGTTTATGAAAAACAATTTGAAGTCTACCTCCATCTTGGCAAACTTATCCATCACCATGGATACTGAATCTGCTTTTTGATTTAGGGTGTGTTGAAGCATCTGAAATCTGGAGTATATACTTAGAAATATTTGAATAGTTCCAACAAGATTCTTCAAAGATTGAACTACAAAATCATGTCCCAGAGAAGATGATTCAGAATCTGAAACTTTTCTTGGTGAGGTTTCTTTTTCTAACTCAGCAACTTTCCACTTTGAAGAACCACTATCATTCTTCTTCTTAACCACAACTTTGGTAGGTGTATCAAAAACCACCTGTATTCCCTTATCATCTTTCGGAACGGCTTCCACTTGGTCAGGAGATTCATGTTCACTATCAAATAGTTGAACAACTTTGTCTTCCTCTATATCTTCCTTCTCAGCTCCTGCCTTAGCATCTTCTGGATGAATGAAATCATGATTAGAACTTTCTTCTTTAGACAGATTATTCACTTATTCTTCATCCTTCTCTTCATTCTTTCCAGGAGTAGCAAGCTTTGATGATTCAACTTGAGAAGTTCGGATTGATAATTTTTCTGAAGGACTTTCCTTCTCATGAAAATCCTAAACTTTCTTAATGAGATCTTCGGTATCATCACTGGCTTCTTCTTCCTCTTCTTCTTCCTGCACTACTTTTTCTTGGAATTTTTTTGGAGTCACACATTTCTTTCCTGGTGTCTCTGGTAAAGCTTCTACTAGGAAGGATTCTTGTACCAGAATGTTCTTGGAGGCTTTCTCAGTATCCTTTAGAAGTGATTGTACAATCTCTACTTTAGTCGTCTTCTTCTTTTGTTTCTTTTATTTTTCTTGCTTTTTAAGCTCATCAGAAATCTTTTCTCTTAAATATTTTTCTTCAGTAGGATCCAAACCAAAGTTAGGATCCCCTAATTTCTTTTTTTGCTTGTCTTCCCTCCATTTTTCTACTACCTCATCCGAATATGCTTTTTGCTTCTTAGTCTTTGCTGGTGAGGATTGGGTTTCCTTAGCTTCTGGATTTTTTTGCCTTTTCTTCTACTTCCTTCACTTTCCTCTTCCTTCCTTCCTTCTTAAAGGTCTCAGCGGCCTTCTATTTCTTCGATAGGGCTTCAACTTCTTCCTCAAACAAGTCATAAAATGTTTCGGATTTTTTTGAAAATCCAACATTCAATCTTCTCAAAGTATCATCACTAACCAGCATGACTTTTCAATTTCTTGGCTTTGAACTACAAGTAATTTTGAAAGAATCTAAGCATTGAACAATCATATTTGAAAGAATGGCTGGATACATAATGATCTAGGCCTTCAGATTTCCATTCTTTATATTCTCGATTGTAATCAGAATATGCTTGACTAGGTTAATTTTCTTCATATTCACCAAGAAATCCAAGATATACATGTCACTCTTCTTCAACGTATCCCTTTCACCTTTTCTCGGAATTATGAATCCTTGAACCCACAATTCAAGAATCTGGAAATTTTTAGATAAGTGAAAACTTTTCGGAGTCTTAACATCTGTAAGACTGAGGAAATCCATATCCTTCACCTTAACAAAACTTCCTTAGACATCCGACAACTTATGGGAAAAAACTCTGCCTTACCCTCATAGGGAACTCCATTCAAACTAGTACCCTTGGTATAAGATAAAGAATATGTCTTCCCATAACACTTAAAAGAAAATTTGTCTCTGCCTTCTTCCTTGAAAAAACTCACTGTTTCATAAAATTAAACTACCAAATCCGAATACATTAAATCTTGAGCTCCTGGATTCGATACGCAAACACTCTCCCATCCATTCAGTTTGATGTTCTTTGAGATGATAGAATCATACTTAGCGAAGAAGTTTTGATGCACCAACCTTTATTTATACACCTTCCACTTCGATATTGGCTTGACAGTTGACATGTCTTTCTGAGAAGATTCCTCGATAGAGATTCGGATTTGAGCAAGATCTGAGAAGTTCAGAACGGGATTAAGTAGAAGGGTAGGGATTCAGCATGCGAAAGATTTGAAATTGATGTATGGTAACCATTTGGGGGTCCTTTATATAGGCAATTGGGGAGACGATTCAACTTCCATACCCAATCCAATGGTTGAGAATCCTTGTGATCAGATCTGACGGTTGAGATGATAGACGGAAGGAAAATTTGATGGAATCCAATCTTTTGAGGGTTTTTAATAAAAACATTCAGATTTAAGAAAGAGTGAATACAAAAATTTAAAAACAGATGAAAATACCAACATGTAAAAGATGATTATGAAAACTCAAGAAAGAATCATACCTTTTATATTTCTAGGAAGATTGTTCATATTGAGGAAAATTATTTTTGAAGAACTTTAGATTCTGAAAATTTGATTCCGAAAAAATAAATTTAAAAACAAAAATCTCCATTACGAAAATTTTAAGTACTAAAATCTTTATTACGAAAATATTAAGACTAAGAAAAATTTCTAGACTATGAAAAATTTTAGACTACGAAAAATTTTAGACTACAAAAAATTTAGACTACGAAAAATTTTAGACTACGAAAAAAATTTTAGACTAAGATTTTTTTTTGAAATATAACAAACAAATGTACTCCCCCTATGAAAAGGAGTTTGTTACTGCAAAGAGATATGTTTCAAAAAGAAGTTAATATGAAAGATTACCTTACAGTTATCATTCCTAACTTCTGTTTAATGTATTCAAATCTATCAGAGGGTAAATATTTTGTGAAAATATCAGCAAGTTGATCCTGTGTTCCGATAAATTGAAGAATGATATCCCCTTTTTGTCTGTGATCCCTAAGAAAGTGATGCCTAATATCTATGTGTTTTTCACGAGAGTGATGTGCAGGGTTTTTACTAAGGGAAATGACACTTGTATCATCACACAAAATTTTTGTTTTGGTAAAACTCATACCATAGTCTGTGAGTGTGTGTTGCATCCACAACACTTGCGCATCACAACTTCCAGCTACTACATATTCAGCTTCAATAGTGGAAAGTGCTACTGAGTGTTGCTTTCTGCATGAACAAGAAACTAATGAATCTCCTAAGAAATGAAAAGTTCCGTATGTACTTTTTCTATCCATTCTACATCCACCAAAGTTAGCATCTAAAAAACTTTTTAAAACAAAATCATTTCCAGAAGTATAAAAGTGTCCAAGATCCATGGTTCCCTTTAAGTAGCGAAAAATCCTTTTCACTGACTTTAAATGAGATTCCTTATGATTGGATTGATATCTTTCATATAATCATACTGAAAACATTAAGTCTAGACGACTAGCTGTCAAGTAAAGTAGACTTTCTATCATACCTCTAAAAGATGTTTGATCTACTAGTTTCTTAGCTTCATCTAGATCAAGTGAATTTGAGGTACCAATGGGAGTAATTATACTCTTAGTTTTGTCATATACATACTTTTTGATAAGATATTTAAAATACTTATGTTGGGATTTATAGATTCCTTCTGGTTTTTGAGAAATTTGAAAACCAAGGAAAAATGTTAACTCACCCATCATACTCATTTCAAACTCATATTTCATTATATCCACAACGGAATTAGTTAAAGATTGATGAGTTAAACCAAATATAATGTCATAAACATAAATTTGAACAATCAAAACATTTTTCTTATCTTTCTTTATAAAAAGGGTTGGATCAACATTTACCTTAACATGATTATTTTGAAGCAAAAATCCTATAAGTCTATCATACCAATCTCAAGGGGCTTGGTTAAGTCCATACAAAGCTTTGGTAAGTTTAAAAACATGTTCAGGATGTTTTGTATCTTCAAAACCAGGAGGTTGTTCAACAAAAACTTCCTATTTAACATAACCATTAAGGAAAGCACATTTAACATCCATTTGAATGAGTTTGAAATTGAAGAATACTGTAATGGTAAGTAAAATATGAATAGATTCAAGTTTAGCTACTAGATTATAGGTTTCTTCATAGTCTATTCCTTCTTGTTTATTATATCCTTTAGCAACCAATCTAGCTCTATTTCTTACAATGATTCCATTTTCATCACATTTATTTCTGAAGACCCATTTTACTCCAATAACAGAAGTTTCCTTAGGTCTTTCAACCAAGTTCCAGACTTTATTCCTTTCAAATTCATTTAGCTTATCTTGCATAGCTTTTATCCAATCATCATCACCTAAAGCTTCATCAGTGCTTTTTGGTTCTAATTAGGAAAGGAATTCTAGATGTTCTACTTCATTCCTTAAGAAACTTCTAGTCCTTATAGGTTGATTTATATCACCAATGATACTATCACTGGGATGATTCTTTAGAAACAAATGATTTGGGTTTTGTAAAACCTGTTCATCAACATAGGCTAGGAAGTATTCTGGGGTAAATGTTTCAGGAATATTTTCTTGAAAATTTTCCTTATCAGAAGGATATTCTAACAAAGGTTGATAATCAATTTTTGAAAAGACATTCGAAGATGTAGGTTGAGGTTGTTTAAAAATAAAGGGATCAGTTTAATCAAATTTGAAATGCACTGTTTCTTCAACAGTACAAGTGTGTTTATTGAAAACTCTACAAGCCTTAGAAGTTGTGGAGTAGCCTAAGAAAATTCCTTCATCATATTTTGGTGCGAATTTGTGTAAATTATCTTTAGTATTTAGAATGAATACCTTGCAACCAAAAACCTTCAAGTAGTAAAGTCTAGGTTTTCTACCATTCCATAACTCATAAGGGGTTTTATTTAGAAAAGGTCTAATCAAAACTCGATTTATAGTATAACAAGAAGTACTTACATCTTCAGCCCAAAAATGTTTGGCTATAGAATACTCACTCAACATGGTTCTTGTTATCTCTTGAAGAATTCTATTTATTCTTTCAACAACACCATTCTATTGAGGTGTTCTGTGTGCTGAGAATTTATGAGTAATGCCTTTTCTACTAAAAAAAGTTTCAAAATCTGAATTTTGAAATTCTCTTCCATGATCACTATGAATAGTTATCAAAGGAAGGTTTTTCTCATTTTTAACTTGGGATCTAAAACTTTTGAAATAAGAAAAAGCTTCAGATTTATTTTCTAGAAAATAGACCCATGTAAATCTAGTGTAATCATCAACTAAGAAAAATACATAATATTTGCCTCCAATGCTTCCAGTTTGTATTGGACCAAAAAGATCCATATGAACTAAATGTAACTCATCAGTGGTTGAGACTTCACCAACTGATTTAAAACTTGATTTATGTTTCTTGCCATATTGATAGGGATCACATACTTTTGAAGAATCAAATCTAAGCTCCGGTAGATCCTTAACTATTATTTTCTTAGAGAGTTTGCCTATGTTCCTAATGTTACAGTGTCCTAACCTTCTATTCCATAACCAAGAATGATATTTAATTTCACTAAGGCAAGGTAGGTCTTGGCTGCTAAGGTCTTCTAAGTTTAGTGTGTAAACATTCTCTTGCCTATTGGAAGAAAGAATGAACTCTTCCTTGGAATTGTGTACTAAGCACTTTTCATTCCTAAAATTCACAAGGTAACCTTCATCACATAATTGAATTATGCTAATGAGGTTGTTCTTAATACCCTTAACAAATAAAACATTTGAAATCAAAGTTTTTCCAAGAAGAACGATGTTACCTATACCAATAATTTCTCCCTTATCATTATCTCTAAAAGTTAATTTTCCTCCTTTCATCTTGATAATATTTTAAAAGTAGTTTTTGTTACCATTCATATGCCGGGAACATCCACTATCCATGTACCAAGTATTTTTGTTGTTACATTCCTTATTTTCCTAAAAATAATAATGTTAGACTTTCGGAATCCAAACTTTCTTGGATCCGGAAATTTCAGAAAGCAAAATTTTTGGTACCCAAATTTTCTTAGAAAAATAGGCTTTATGAAAACCTAAATACTGAGTTTTGTTTAAGGAACAATTTTTTTCCCAATGCCCACCACACTGACACTTGGTTCATAATGGAGCACTTTGAGGAACAAAATAATTGTTACTAAAAAACAGTTTTGAACTAGTATAACCAAAACCAGAACTATTCCTTAGAGGTCGGATTTGAGAATACATCTTATCAAAATTTTCTTTCCCTAAGGTAAAATTTGACAAACACTTTATCAAGGAAAATATTTCTAACTTCAGTCTAATAACTAAGTTCTTGTCTTCAAAAACATTATCTTTTTCACTAGAGATAGGATTGAAAACATTTTTCTTAGAAATTACTTTTTCTAGATCCTTAGAAAGTTTATCCTTCTCAGAATTTACTTCCTCAAGATCTTTTGAAATACTTTCAAAATAAAAAATTTTCTTATCAAGATCTTTAGAAAGATATGATATTTCCTTAGTAAGAATAGTATTTCTAGAATTTTCCTTATTAAGATTTTTCTTGAGTTTTGAATTCTCATTCTCTAGAAGCTTAGCAAACCTAGAAACTTCTCCATAGGCAGGTAAAGTATTATGTTCATCAGAAGAAGATTATTTATTCGAGGATTCATAATATTTACTATCACTATAATTGGCATTCAAGGATACATTGGTCATAGATTCAGCATTTTGTACCTTAGCCATTAAGTAATGATTTTCAATAGGTAGTCTGGCTATTAAACTAAGATTCTTCTGTCCAGAAGATTCTTATTCTGATGATTCATCTGAAGAGTCACCACCACTGGAACTCCAGGTGTCATTAGATTTCAATAATTTCTTAGCTTTAACTTTTTAGTACTTCTTTCTATTTCTCTCAGAATTCTTTTCCTTTCTTTCATTTCTCTTAAGCATAGGACTATCCAATCTTATATGTCCAGCTCTTTTTCATTCATAACATGTGACTTCTAAATATTTCTTATCTTTCCTTTATTTCTTCTTGTATCTGGATTGAAAGTTCTTCTTTTCAACAATCTTGTTCATCCTTCGAGAAATATTGGATAACTCATTTTCTGAAGATTCACTTCCACTAGATTCGGATTGAATAACAACCTTCTTAGATTTAGATCTTGTAACTCTCTCAGGAGTCTTGTCTTTTATATGATTTGAAGTTGTTATAAAAGCAACACTGCCATTTTCATTCTTCTTCTTAATATTATCAATATCTCTATTCATTCTAGTCTCATGTTGAATAAGAGTTCCAAAAAGTTCATCAAGAGTGATCTGTGTAACCTTCTTATTCTCATCTATAGCTGTTCTCTTGGATTCCCACTCATTGGGCATGATTTCTATGATCTTATCCACAAGTGCTTCATCATCTAATCCTTTCTCACCCATATATTTTAAGTTGTTGACAATATTCATAAATCTCTGTTGTACCTTACATATGGGTTCTCAATAAGGAAAGAAAAAACTATGATATTCAGCTCTGAGCATGGCTCTTCTAGTTTCAATAACTTTGGAAGTTCCAAAGTGAGTAACTTCAAGTTTCTTCCAAATAAAATTTGCAGCTTCAAAAGATGAAAATTGTCTATATATATTCCTGTCCATGGAACACAACAAAGTATTGCATACCTTATATTTAAGTTTATATTATGATTTCTCTTGGTTAGTAAAATTTCTGACTTCCTTATCTGAAATCTTGTAATCTCCAGTAATCATAACAAAGTTATCAACTCCAGTATTGATAACAAAAGTCTTCATACAATCTCTCCAATATTCATAATCATTCCCATCAAAAATAGGTGGTCTATTAGGATTTAAGTTGTCTATGAAACCAACATTGATTCCTACCATCTTAAAGAAAAAACTTTCCACACAAACTTTTTAGTAATAAAAGTTTGTAAACAAGGATAAAAATATCCTAAGCAAGAAAAATATAGAACAATGAAAAATTTGAGCAAGAAAAATTATATGTGAATATAAGTATTTTAGAGACATGCTCTGATACTAATTGTTAGGTTGGTATGAAGTATGATATTATCCAAAGATACCAACTTTAGGATCAAAATGATAATGAATATGCTCAATATACAAGAGGGGGGGGGGGTGAACTGTATACTTTAAAAATTCTTTGGGAACTTTTAAAGTTGGTTAGAAACCTTTCTATTGTTTAACAAGGTTAAACAAGGTAAATTCACAGAACCTATAAGTTCTACTAACTTGCTTGATTCCAAAAATGTGATTCTGAGAATGTAATTTTGGAAAAGTAGTTCTGGAAATGAAACTTAACAGAAGTTTACAAAGATAAATATTCTACCTTAAAGCATATAGAATCTCACTATATCAGAGTACAAGTATAAAGAAGTATAAGATAGTTATACTTTCCTCGACAATAAAAATGCAGCGGAAAACTTGAAACAATACAAGTAACAAGTATTAAATATTTTAACCCAAAGAGAAGGGTATCCAACAACCTTGGATAAAGGTCCCTTGATTCATAATTTCAAGAAAGTCTGTCTTACCCACACTAGGGTAAGCCCTCGATACGAAGATAGGAGTCTATCTTGCTATCCCCGCAATCCCTCAACTTCAAGGTAGTTGGCACCTCTGTCTTCCTATCTCAGGAAGCCCTCGAATATACTCAGCAACATTCAGAGTCACAGAAGAAATTCTGAACAAGATGTTCAGTACGCACAAAGCATGAAAGTCTCTCTCTAGAAATCACTTCAGTAGAATTTAATCTCTAAAGTCATAGAATAATGTTGAGATCGTTCAAATGAGCCCCTATTTATAGGCACATCTTCAACAGTTGACTCCCTCCTCCAACGGTCATATTTTTCCTTGTATTTCAGAGGGACCTATACACGTGTCACTCAAATAATGGTAGGTTAGTAACTAAATGCACGACATCATTTTATAACCAAAACATGAGTAAGCAAAAATATGGTTACTTAACCAAATTAATTTTTCGGAGTTTAAGGAAAAAATGAAAGTTCAGAGTCTAACCAAAAACTATTCAGTGTCTATAATACATGAGTATTCAGATTCTATATTCAAAAGAATTTGGAACCTGAATTCTATAGAATTACGGAGTCTGAATTTCAAGGAAATTCAGAATCTGAATTCAGTAGAATTCGGGGTATGAATTCATAAGAACTCAGAGTCTGAATTCATAAGAATTCAGAGTCTGAATTTAGAAAGTTCGGAGTCTGAATTCATTAGAATTCGGAATCTGAACTTAGAAAGTTCGGAGTTCGAATTCATTAGAATTCGGAACCTGAGTTCGGATCCTGAAAATAGAATGCTCTATATATCTAAGTTTTTAAGATTCTGATGTTTTGGATACAAAACTGAATTTTATACTTAGATAAAATATGAACAATGAAAAAACATGGTAAGGAAAAATTTCCTTGAGGAAGAAAAATTTCCCTTATAAACTTAAAGCATAGAGTAAAAGAGATTTGCCTTAAGATAAGGTGTTTGTGATTTTCAAAACAAGAAGGAATGGAAAAGTCATAAGGAAACCTTATTGACTCAACATATGGATGGAGAATGCCTCGTGGAGAACCTTTTATTTCATGGAATGTCTCTACTATGTGGATGGAAAATTCCCCACGTACTACTGATGATTCACAGACCACCCCTGCTCTGCGGATGACCTCTCCTTTACGGACCTCCAATACCTCATAGAAAATTTTATTTTGTGGGATATCAAGCCCCGAATACCACTTCTGCAAACTCTCCACATATAATCTCTTTTGTAGAAATGATCCCCCCTGAACTACTTCCTGCTCCATGGAAACTCTTCCCTGCAAACTCTTTATTTTGTGGAATCCTCCTTCATGAACTCTTCGGACTTCACCGAATTCTTCCTCGGATCAAAGATGTTTTTAATGAAAAATATCCTTCCTTAATAATGGTATTAATATCCTTTATATAGAAAAATAGATCTAAAAATCTCTCTAATCCGATTTACCCAATTTTTTAATGTGGTACAACCTTCACTGCAGACTATGCTCTTCATATGAACCACTTTTCCCTTTGCAGTCCACATAGTGCCTTTTTTCCTTTGCAGTGGATGATTACATCCACCAATGGATCACCACCTATCATCTTATAATGATGTGACTTTTGTGAACTTCAAGCATTCCGCAAACTATGAACCTCCGGTGAACCGTTTTCCCTACGCGGTCCACGTACCATTCTTCACGGTCCGCATAACACTGCTATGAAGAATCCTTCCTTTACCAAATTTACTTCACCATTCCACAAACCTCATATGCGGTTCATGAACCTCCTATGAGGTCTGGGAAATTTCCTTTATGGTCCATGAACTATGATTCACGGAAATCCTTCCTTTGCTAAAATCTGGTTTTTAGGCCAAAAAATTTGGCAAACACTGGGAAATGATGCCACCTTAAAAATATGCTTCAGAAACACCAACCATAATAATTTTATTTCATCAAAAACCTCATCTATCATGATTTTTAAACTTTGATTGATCATCTTTAGCATCATCAGTTTTTTAAAGGAATGTACTGTGACTTCCTTATCTTTCAATAACATCATTATTTCCAATCAAACCTGAATATGATGGAAAGTATATTTTCTTCCACTTTCTTTCATAAGTATTGCATCAAAAGTTCTCCAAAAAAATTATGATATTTTTGAAATACAAATCAAAAAATCATCATCATGTTTTCCAAGGATTTTACAAAAGTGAATTGATTTATCCTTTTTAACAACAAAAGACAAAAATCTTGAAAACAACATTTTCTTACTTTCAAAATATTATTTAACCGACTTGGTCCCAGCACTAGTGTCTCACTCAAGCTATATTTTCCCTAAGTATTTACCCATGGTAATCTATTGTGACATGAGACCTATGTAATGTGGTTCCATCCATCGATATATAGTGAATCTTGAGTGTATTTCATTTTAAATAAATTTTATCTTAGTAAAGGTTTCTTTTTTAAATGTTACCTTTAAAAGTGTTTCCCTTAAAAGTGTTGTTCTATTTTTAAAAAAAATATTTTCTTGGAAATGTTTTTAAGGATTTTACATAAATGGTAATGTTAAATTTTCTTTTGATGTTATAGAATGAAATCTATTTCTTTTGGTGGAATCCTACCGGACTTTGGCTCACACCCTACATACACCTTTGGGTGTATGTAGACTTTGTTATGTATAACCCAGGTGAAGGTAAGATTTTTCATGGAAATGTCAATGGTTTGGGTAGATAGTGTTCTATATCATGTAGGTGTGTTGGTGATGGTGACTTGAGGGTGATGCCCATCTTGTTGCATGGAGGTTTTGGGTGGATAAAACTTTTTTGAAAAACCTTGGATAAAACCTTCAATATTTACTCTTATTTGGAGCCTTTCTCACAATAGGATCCCCAGAGATGATCATCTTCAATTTCATGGTATTCAAATCTGTTCTAAATGTAGTCTCTGTAATCAACACAAAGAAGATACCAATCATCTATTTCTTTCTTGTGCCGCTACTTATGCTCTTCGGAATTATATTTTTGACATTTTTGACTATAGATGGTTGACTCATGACTCTGTCAAAACTCAACTAAAGAGATGTGCAGATATGGATAGTTCTCAAAAAATTAAGAACCTTTTTCTTATTGTTGTTTCTGAACTTCACCACATAATCTGGTATGACAGAAATGATCTTATTCATAAAAAGTTCTCATTTAGCCATAATGCAGGTCAGATGTGGATCCTCATTGCCATTCGTGAAGCTACTTCGATCAAAAAGGGCCATTGCAACAACACTGTGCATGACTTTGGAATTATACGATGACTTCTTATTGATGGAAACTTTTTCCAAACCCAAAAAACTTTTAAAGTTTTCTGGCATGCTCCTCTCCCTAGCTGGGTTAAGGTTAATGTGGGTGGTGCCTCCAAAGGAAATCCGGGCCCCACGGGTTTTGGTTCCATCTTCAAGAACCATCTTGGTCAGATCATAAAATGCTTTTATGGTAGCAATGGAATTTATTCTTCACTAGATCCTGAAATGATGAGTATGATACATGTCGTTTCCTTTTCCAAGAAATATGGTTTGAGAAACCTTTGGATTGAGAGAAACTTGACCACCATTTTGCAAGCAATAAGGAATGGTGTGATACATATTGCGTGGCCGATCACCACCTGTTGGATGGAATGCATCCTCTATCTTCTCAACATTAACTACATCATCACTCATATATATCATGAAGCTAACATGGTTGCTGATGGACTTGAAAACAAAGGAGTCAATCAGGATATTACCTGGCTTGATGATTTTCCTACTGACTTACTTCCCTTTCATAATAAGGATTGTAATATGTTTATATCTTTTAGACTATTGTAATATCTTTCTTTTATAACAATTGTGCCTTGGTTTTCTGGCCAAGGCACCATCTTCTTAAAAAAAATACTTTCCTCTTGAGAAATGAGATGATATGGAAAGGAAATTCCTCAATCTAAGGAAAAAATAAGAGGAAAATATTACTAAATATGAAGCTAAATTAAAAAGGTTAACAACTCATGTTTTGGATTATGTTTTAAATCCAATAATTAATATTGATCACTTCTTTGATGGGATAAATCCTAGTATTCTAAGGTAATTAATCTATCAAACTTATTTATTATATGAGGATATAGTATCATATGCCTTTAACATAGAGAAATAATTCTCCAAGTCTTATGTTTTAAAAGGGGATCAAGAAAATATGTGGGTGGATGACCACTCTGTAAAAAAAATTTGAAAAAGGGAAAAAGGGAAGGGTGTAATTTACAACATGAAATATTTGTGGAATTAAACACCATGGAACATAATTAAAAGGAATGAGAATTTTCTTCAAGTATGGAGATAAAATCTATTAGGCTCATGAATAAAAAGAGGATAAAGAAGATGCTAATTTCTAATGCATCAACTATAAGAATATGGGTCACTACTCGAATGAATTCCACTAGTATAATGCTAATTTACCTCAGAAAAGTAAAAGGGAAAACAGCTAAGGTTATGTAATCACTATAGTTGAGGTTGAATTTTTGAATGACGTGATAACATGTACTTTGATTATAATCTCAAATTTAGACAATACTTTATTTGATTCTGGATCAATGAAATATTTTATATCTTTAATGTTTGATAATAACATTAAATCATCCCCTAACACTCTAAGAAAATATTTTTCAATCAATACACCTAGTGAGAATCTTATTACAATAAGGAAATATCGAGCAGTCTCTATTAAGATGCTTTGCTATTCCCTAGTTGCAGACTTGATTATTATACATATGCTTGGATTTGATAGAATCATTAGTATAAATTGGATTTTAATGTATAATGTAATAATTTATTACCCATAGAAGGAGAATACAATTTATAAATGGGGAAAAATTCCTTGTTTTTAAAGGAGAGACTTAATTATCTAAATCTTTTACGAATCCACCTCTAGTATCTCACCTTAATGAAATTCTAGGATAATAGGAGGAGAAAAAACCATCTATGGACGTGAAATACATCCTAAATATAGAGGATGTTCCAATTATTCAATAATACATTTATGTATTTCCATAAGAATTATCAATAAATCCACTCGAGTGTGAATTTTTGTTTTCTTTTAAAATTATCCTTGATGAAAAAACTATATCCAAGAATGTCCATAGAATAGAACCATTAGAATCAGTAGATTTTAAGAAATAATTACATGATTTGTGTGATAAGATATTTATGCATCCTAGTGTTTCACCTTAGGGAGACCCTATACTATTTTTAAACAATAAGGATGGATCTATGAGGTTTTGGATTGATTATAGGTATATAAATCCCTTTTATATAAATAATAAATATTATATTCTATGTATTGATGACTTATTTGATCAACTTTAAGGATCTCAATATTTTTCAAAGATCTATCTTCATTCTGGTTATCATCAATTAAGGGAGAAGAAGGATGATATACTAAAGTCTCTTTTTCATATGAGGTATATACAATATAAGTTTATGGTAATTCCCTTTGGGTTAACTAATGTACCCTATATGTTTATTTATATGATGAATAGATTATTCAAGGAATATCTTGAATAATTCATTGTATTATTTATTGATGATATTTTGATATACTTTAAAATCTATAAAGATAATGAGAATCATTTGTGAATAATTCTTAATACTATCATAGAAGATGAATTATATAGAAAATTAAACAAGTGAAAATTTTGTTTCCAAGAAGATTATTTTCTTAACAATATTTTCTCTAAGGATAGAATATCTTTTGATACTTTAAAGAAAAATATAGTTAAATAATTACCCACACTAACAAATATAACTAATATACATAATTTCCTTGGTTTAACTAGTTATTATCAGAGGTTCGTTCAAAAAATTTCATGATTGTCCAACCAGTTAGCCAAGTTTACATGTAAAGGGTATAAAATCACATGGAAAGGGAATGAAAATAATTTTTTGAGGATATAAATAAGAGATTAGTTAATGAATCAGTTTTTAATTTACTATCGGGAAAGGAAATATTTTCAATGTATAGGGATGCATCGAAGAAAATATTGAGTTGTTTCCTTATACAGAATGATAGAGTGGTAACTTATGAATCAAGGAAATTGAAGATCCATGATTAAAACTATCCAAATCATGATATTGATTTGGAATATTTAATATTTTCCTTGAATATATGGAGGCTCTATCTCTATGGAGAAAATGCGATATATATACATACCATTTTTTTGAAGATATTCTCTCAAAAAGTGATCAATATGAGGAAAAAGAAATGGTTGGAACTACTCAAGGACTATTATTACTTGATACACTAACACCCTAGGAAGGAAAATAGGGTGACTAATGCATTGAGTAGGAGGGACCATGGAGTTATGAACACGGCGAGGATTAACAATAATCCTATACTCATGGATTTAGTAAAGTTGGATATGGTAATTGTTAGACAAGGGGGAAAATCATTCCTTTTCCAAGAAATTACTAAACCATATTTTTTGAAAATTATATAGAAATCAAAATAGAATGATAAGTATTTACAAGGGAAGATAAAATCGATGAATAATTGGAAATTAATAGACTTCATCTATAAAGATGGAGTGTTGAAGTTTGGGAAGAGGTTATGGGTTCCATCCATACCAGATCCAAAGAGAGAGCTACTTGATGAGGTGCATAGATAAAATTTATCTATACAATCTAGTAGCATGAATGTGTACAGGTATTTAAGAGAACATTTCTAGTGGGATGGTATGAAGTGGGAAATTATAGACTATGTATCTAGATACTTGGTGTGCCTATAGGAAAAGCCTGAAATACAACATCCTAAGGGATTCATGCAACCTCTTTCTATAACCTTATAGAAGCAGGACAATGTTACAATGGAATTTTCACCAACCTTTCAAAGACTACTAGGAAGAATTGTACTATATGGTTCATTGTTGATTGTCTTAACAAGTCTTCACATTTCCTAGTAGTAAGAGAATACCTACCCCTTGAGTGCCTTTCCCAGATCTATATTAATTATATTGTGACATTTCAAGATTCTATTGATTTTATTTGATAATTAACCATGTTCAAATTGAAATATTAGAGGAGTATTCAAGAGGCTCTCAAAACTGAGATATATTCGAGCACTTTTTTATCATCTTCAAACTGATGGGCAGATTGAAAGGAATATCTAGACATTAAAATACATGTTGAGATCATGCTCTCTTTAATTTCATTTTAAGTGGGATTAGTATCTAAATATAGTGTAATTTTTATAATATAATAGTTTCCATTCAATCATCTAGATAAAACTATATAAATAATTGTACTGGAAGAGATGTCATACTCCAACATGTTGTGATAAATTTGGATAAAGGACGCTAGTAAGACAAATAATTATTGACGATATAACCATAAAAGTATGGAATATTCAAAATCATATCAAAATAGATCAATATAGATAAAATATTATAATTTCAAGTGGGGGATCACATCTTCTTAAAAGTATCTTCATGGAAAGGAGTTATAAGATTTGGTAAAAAGGGGAAGTTAATCCCTAGGTAAATTTGTAATTTTGAAATTTTAGATAGAACTGGAGCTGTGACTTATCGATTGGCCATGCCACCCAACCTTTATAAAGTGCATGACATATTATATGTTACTTTGTTGAGGAAATACATGCCGGATCCAACACATGTACTCACATTTGAGTAAATAGAGTTGAAACCTAAATATTCTTTTAGTAGAGAGCTTTTATATATTCTTAATACTAGAGATAAAGTGTTACAAAATCAGGAAACTCATCTGATGAAATTCATTGGGAGAAATCCCAAACTAAAGGAGGCAACATGGGTGCCTTAAGAAGCTATGAGGAAGGAATACCCATATTAAAAAAGATATATATCACTAATTTATAGGAAAAAATTATTTAGGGGGGATATAATATCTAAGATCCTACTATAGAAAGTTAACACTACATCTATTTACTATTTCCCAATGAACATTATATTAATTTATCATTACAATAGATATAATTCATGGTTGTATTTTAAAATAAAATTACCAAATATTAGAATTTGAATTTGATAAAATGGATATCATTTTTGATTTTAGAAGTTCAAAATTATCATAGGGTGAAATTTTGGTATTTTTCTAAACGAGTTGATTTTTAGATAAATAATGAAAAATATTGTTTTATAAATACAATCACTTTTAAGAAACCAACATGATATAAGAACAACTTAGAAGTTTATTAAACCTTCTATCTTGTACAAATATGCGTTTAAGGTGTAAAATAAATCATATACAATATCAATTTGAATTTAGAAACATATTATTTACATTTTAGAAACTAAGTGATGCTTTATTATGATAAAAGAGATATTTTTAATCCTTTAAATTAATCAAGTAATTATAAGGTTACTATAGGTCCCATATAAATTTCAAGAGGGGGTGGGGGTGGGTAAATTGATCTTCTATTATAAAAATTTATTTTTTGAAAATTATAATTTTAAAATCCAATTAATTTTAAAATAGAACCAATTAAAAAATATAGTACATATATTTAATTTAGTGCTTTAAAATAGTTTCTCAAAGGCATGATCAATAGCTTATTAATTTTTTTTAAATCACTTTAACTTTTGAAGAAATTTTACTGACTCAAAACATGCTATATATATCACTTATTAATGATTTTTTAGATTAATTTTTTATAAACATAGTTTATAAAACACTAATTGAAAATTAGAATTAATAAATCTTTTTTTGACTAAATGTAAAACAAGAAGTAAAAGAAAAAAACTAAATACATAGATGTATTTAAACAAGTGGTTAGATTAATGATGGGTCTTAGTTCCCTACACTTGATACTAATCCATTTCCAAACTTTTTTACTAAAACTTAATAAACATATCTACAACTTGGATAGGGTTTTACATAGACAAATTCACATAGGGTAGTCCATGCTTAACTAGACCTCTTCGATAGTTATATATGGGATAACATATTAGAATAAATAAAGGTACATAGTATACTAGTTCTCACATTTATATATAATGAGATGTTATAAAAAATATACAAAAAAATCAAGCATGTATCAGAATGTAATGTAAAATATAGAGAGTGAAGAAATCATCATAAGTTTGATGCATCTCAATATCTAATCAAGTTTGGTTGATTAGTAATGTTTTTCTCCTTGAATGATTGTTCAATGAGTTCAGGAGTGAAATTTGTAGTTAGTTCAGTCTTATTATCAGTTTTTAAATATCAACTAGAAAATATAATGTTGTATTTTATAAGAATGAATGCATTGAGATCATAGAAAATCCCCACCACACATTCATGTGTGAGGCTTCCTCTAATTTATAGAATTTACTTCTAAAAGTAGTTGTTGAAAATTAATAATCCTTGGAATTAAAAATCTCAACTTCATTAAAAAAATTCATTAAATTTTAAATATAAACCTTGGAGTTCTATAATTAGAAATGGTAGATCTAAATACTCACAGTTAGTACAGAATCAATTATATAGTAGCTTCACTCTTACACAGGTAAGCTGAAACCTTATGTTGACCAACACGAATGATCAAAATGGTCATTGTAACAACCCAAATCTAGTAACCTTGATCCTACATCTACTTTATTACATTGGTATAAGATACAAGGGATCACATCACCAAATATCGATCAACTTAGTAGTCATGAAGAACTAGATACACATATGATTTCTATTTTACATTAGAAATAAAATATAAAACATAATAAAATTAAATAATCTACATCATTGAAACTCATTAAAATATTCCTTCTTCATATCCTAGGGGAAAAAATAAAACAAGGTTGAGCTTGAACTCTCAGTAAGGGTTGTGCATAATGGAAGCTATCATGAGTAGATAAGGTATAATCAATTTGGTAAGGAAAATAACTAAAAACACATTCCATTTAATCAATAAATTGATCACAAAATGCATCTATGGATAATATAAAATTAATAATTCCATATATAATAATAAATAATTTCACAATTAAATAAATTCATAATACCATATTCCATGATCAAGGATTTGTCCCAAGATATTTTAAAAAATGGGCAGGTATGCACGAAAAACTCATTTAATAATGCTAGTTAATTGGTTTGTCTCATGAGACATGTCGATAGATCATAGGGCTATAAAACTTTAAGACGAACCCTTAACTCTATTCTCAATGCATTCCTTACATATCAAATGATCAATTTAATTCGTAAACAATATTCCTTATCAAAAAATATCTATATTGAGTAAAGAATATGGGATATTAATATTTTTCTATTCAATCAAATAATTTTCATAGTAAAACAATGTATATAGAAATGATATATTTTTTAGAAAATAAGAATATCCATGATAAAAAGGATATGTATATAGATGATAAATTTAATTTTCAATGAAATATGATCACAATAAAGTGAATTCTTCAAAATAAAGTTAATGAATATAAAATTAATAAGAGATAAAATATAACCATCAATTCATAAAAAATATATGTTTTATAATACAATCATGCATTTTAGAGCATAGTATAAAAAGTAAGTAAATTTTTTTAAAAAAATTTCCATTAAATAATTTTCTTTGTAAAACCACTAAAAATTTATAGAATAAGCTAAATAACATAAAATAGTTATGGTGGTGAGAAAATCTGTTGATACTGTATATGTTAAAAAGAAACACTACTTTTGAATTTTTGTAAAGAAAGTAAAAAATGATCCTTTAAAAAAAAGAATGATTCCTTATTATAAAAAGTCAAGGATAACATAAAATTGAATTAATCATATATTTGAGTAAATAAAAAGGAAATTTGTAAAACAATTTTGAAATATATGGATATGGAAGAAAAATATACCCGATCAAAAAGAGAACTAAGATTAGATTTTATTTGAAATATTAATTTTCATGATTCAAGTTAAAAGAGAGGAAAAGTTGGAAAAAACATTTAAACTCCTTAGATATCCATAGGATAAAAAAATATATGGAGTTTATGAAGGATGGATTATAAGATTCCTTTAATGAAAAATATAAGCAATTGTAAAAAATGGGATTGTAAAATAAATTCTTACCTATATGGTAACTTTTAAATTGAAACCCCATGAAAGAGTAAAATTGAATTGAAAATTTAATCATAATGAATAAATATATATTTAGGTTAAATTAATAAATGTTTTAGTATATACAGCACAAAAAATAAAATTGTTGTATAATACCATATATGTATCAATGGAGTGAAAATTGAGACAAAATCCCATACTTCATGATCCTACTTAGTTAAACATGCATTAAACTTCTGTATAATAAATTAATATTTATTATAATTACATAAAAGACACACATATATATTTATAATATCATATATGATCCACTTATAACATCTTATCACTGGTTTCTTAATAATATTTCATTATTATTATTATTGTTTCTGGTGTTAAATGGATCGTTTTGCATCTATGTTTTGATTAGATGATTATGGTACTTGTGTATTGATCATGGTAATATAATCTAAATAATTTTATTCATGATATAAAAATCATATATAAAAATTATATATATATATTTATTATCATTTTTGAAAAGAATATATGAAAAATGAATCACATCTCTTCGTGGAGGTGGTAGTCCACACGTACACAAGAGCGATGTTATCATGTTTTAATTAGTGGGAGAGTAATGAAGTAGATGATATATTAAATTTTAAAAATAATAATTATGTCAAATATTATATATATTCATTATATACATCATTATTACTAGTCATGTGAGGCGGTGATGGAAAACAAATTGCATTAGTTCGCACGGTGGTAGTCCGTCGTACACACAAGTGATGGTTTTGTTTTTCCATTTGATGGAGAAGAAGATGGATAAATGTTAATAAATCAAAATTATAACACCTATTTATGTGGTAGATATTTGTGTTATTATATTTTAGTGGTTATGATATAATTTAAGGTAGTAAAAGTGTATGAAAAATGAAAGTGTTTGGATAAGATGATTACCACTTCTTTGAAGGGTTGGACTTTTGGAAAGACTAGCACCTCTAAAATATGTATAAGGATGTTGGGGAGAGGTTTTTAATAGGTATTTATTTAGATAAATGGATAAATATATGTGAATAAGTGAGGGTAGGAGGTTCACTTTTATAAGTGGGAGAGAGGAAACACTTGAAATTTTTCAAAATATTAGAATATTATTAAATCACTTTCTTGGAAAAATGGCTCCAAAATGAATCATATTAAAATTTTATAAGTTTATGATAGAAATAAAATTAAAAAATAGGATTTAGAAAAGTTTTTATTCTATTTTAACCCTTATCTTTTTATATTAACCCCCAATAAGCCCGTTTTAACCTTAACCTTGTTAACCAATTTTTACAGTTTTTACTATTCATAATGACAAAAAATAAAAGTGGCCTCATTAAAAAATATGGACATGATGATTAAAAATATTTATTTAATTTTATAAAATTCCATTCCCATAAATGGTGTAAATTAATTTAAAAATAAACCTATAAAATTTGATGAAAAAAGTTTTTTCATGAAAATGCATTTTTCAAGCATAAGAAGATCTTACATTAAATATATGACTAATAATAATAATTTTATGAATTGAAATTAATATATTTAGATATATAATTTATAAATTTTATTTAAATCATTTATTATTATATATTATTTTAATTAATTAAAATATAAAAACTTTATGCACTTAAAAATAGTTTTTTGAAAAATATTACTTTTTACCTCTAAATGATCTTATATTTATTTCTATAAAATTGATAATAAATACAAGGTTAATTATATATATTATAAAATATTATTATAAATAAAAGTATTATTATTTAAATACTTCATTTTAAATTATACATAAAATTTTATTTCTAAGTGAAAATTTAAAAAATTTATTCTAGGATTATTTTGACACAATAAGTTAAAAATCAATATTAATCCTATCAGATTATAATTATTATGAAATGAAATATTAACATGTAAATTATAATACATTTTAATGAAAATAAAATTTTCACTTACTATAATTTAATCTTGGGTGTTACATTTTTCCCTCCTTTAAAAATTTCATCCTCTTCATAGATATTAATTTCTAAAAAATGAGGGTGGTTCTTCTTCATAACATCCTCAGGTTCCCATATTGATTCCTATATTTTAATATTTATCTAAATTAACTTTACCAGTCATGCCATCATATTATAAAACACTTTTTATCTAGTTTCAAGTATCTAGATATGCTCTTTATAGTAAGATAGATCACATTCCAATTCTATTTCTTTAGAGGTGAGAACATCCATTGGGTACAAAATATACTTAATAATGATATATGGATAATATAATGTAATTTAGAGAGGCTCATTATCATTACTAAATGGTATGCCATAACTCTATTTCTTCCTATAATTTTAAAAGTCCTATGTACTTGAGGCTTAGTTTCCCTTTTCTTTCCAAACCTTATAACACCCCTACACAAAGATACTTTCAAGAAAATGTGATCTCCCACTTGAAATTCAAAATCATTCCTTATGTTATAAACATAGAACTTTATATTGCTTTGATATACTTTTATATGGGTCTGAATAGTCTTTACCTTCATCGTTTCCTCCCCAACAAGTTATGGTCTTACAAGCTTCCTTTCACTAACATCATCCAAAGAAGTTGGTATAATATATCTTTCCATATAATGCTCCATACAATGATGTTTGAATACTTGAATGAAAGATATTATTATAAGAAAACTACACCAATGATAAATACTTATCCCACATAACTTGAATGTCAAGTGAGAATGATCTCACCATGTCTTCTAATGCTTGAACAGTCCTTTCAGAATGTCTATCATTTTGAGGATAGTAAATAGTGCTCAAATGAAGCTCGACATCAAGAGACTTCTAAAGAATTTTCCAGAATTTTGATGTAAATTATGGATCAAAGTAAGATAAATTGAAATAGGTATAATATTAAGTCTTATAACTTCATTAATATAGATTCAAGTGATGCACTAAAGAGGTAAAATGATCAATAATAACCCATATGAAATTATTATTTCATGGATTTTTGGTAATCCAATGAAAAATTCCATAGTAATGTCATCCCATTTACATATATGAATAGGTAAAGGTTTCATTACTCCTCTAGTATTATTAATATTATCCTTTACCTTTTGAAAAAAATAAGAACATTGATATATAATTAGCAATTTTCCCCTTCATATTATCCCACCAAAAATTTTCCTTCAGATACTTATACATCTTGCTGCTACTAGGATGTATAGAGAAATTATAGCTATGAGAATCATCTAATAATTATATTTTTATCTCAGGTATAGATGGAACACATAGCCTCTTTCCAATTTTTAGAACACGATCTTCATAAATTAAGTCTTCCAATTTTCTACCATTCATGGATTTAATTTTTTTTAATGATTATCATCATCAAGTTGATAAATTTTTATCTTTTCCAATAAAGATAGTTTAAAAATAACATGAAAAAGGAGTGATGCTTCCACTTCCTTAATAATTCCTATATCCATATTCATCAAATATATGAACATAGGATCCCTTTCAATCCTCATTTTGGTCAGGACTCCTTGATCTTTCCTGGTCAATGCATCTACTACCAATTTTCCTTCCCTAGTTAGTAGTGTATTGAGAAATCATAATACTTGAGTAGCTTGATCCATATTATTTGAATCATATTTATACCTTTATATGAAAGTATATATTTCAAACTTTAATGATCTATGTATATCTCACATATTTTTACATAGAGATAATTTATCTATATCTTTAAAGAAAAGATTATGGCTTCTGTCTCAAGATCATGGGTTATAAAGTTCTGTTCATGAGTCCTTAACTACATTGATGCATAGAAAATAACTTTATCATTATTTATAAGGACACAACCAATCCCCTTCTTCGATGCATCACTATATATTACAAATATATTATTTCTTGATGGTAGATTCAATATCCGACCATTGAACAATTTCTACTTCAATTCTTCAAAGCATTCTTCACATTCCTTTTTCCATATGAGCTTAACCCCTTTATGTGTAAAATTAGTTAATGGGTTATCCAATTAGAATATTTTTTTTAAAAAACACTCATAATAACCTACCAAACCAATAAAATTACATACCATAGTTATGTTTGTTGATGTATCTCATTCTTTGACTATCTTTATCTTCAAAGGGTCAACTAAGATTACATCCTTGGAGAAAATATATCCAAGAAAAGAAAATTTCTAAAGATAGTATTCACACTTGATAAATTTACTATATAACTTGTTTCCTACAAGAGTCTCTATAATGATTTTCAAGTGATTCTTATAGTCCTCATATCTTTTAGAGTACACCAATATATCATCAATAAATAGCACAAAAAATTATCAATATATTCCTTGAATACTCTATTCATCAGATCCATAAAAATAGAGGGTGAATTAGTCAATCAAAATGGAATCACTATAAACTCATAATGACTTTACTTCATACAAAATGTTGGAATTTCTTTATTCTTTACTCATAGTTGATGATACCTAGAATGAAGGTCAACCTTTGAAAAATATTGAGCTCTGTAAAGTTGATCAAACAAGTCATAAATTCAATGTATATTTTTCTTTATAGTAATAATATTGATTTACTTATAAGAAATGCACAACCTCATAGATCCATATTTATTATTAACAAAAAGAACATGGTATCCCTAAGGTGAAACACTAGCGTATATAAATCCCTTATCACACATTTCATGTACTTGTTTCTTCAACTCCACTAATTCCACAATGGAAATTATATTGAGAGTATTTCTACTCTAATGGACCAAAGGCCTTCATTTTTTATTGATTTTGATAATCCACCTTTCAAGGGGTGAGGTGGAAGCCTTACATGGCCCGTAGGCATAATTATCACATGGACCATAGGTCTTAGAGAAATTCATTGCCTGTAGGATTCAAACATTACATAGAACCCAGAATAACTACTTGGAACTATTCCTCCCTAGCATCTTCATCATGAAATAAGCTCTCCACCTTCGTATGATTGTTTGGATAGGATTTTCCGTGTATGCACAGGCTTGTCCCGATGGCAGGTTCCATACCCTCTCATTCTTACAATCCATTTAGCTTCTTCTATGGTGAACGCTCCTTACTCATCCTACTTATAGAAATTTTTCCTTGTATGTTTTCTAGTTTTCATCTACACTTAAGGTGGCCTGAAGGCCTTAAGGTGACCTGAAGGCCTTGAGTTTACTTGAAGGCCTTACTAACCCGAAGGCCTGGGTGGACTGAAGTCGTTAAAGGACTCAGGGACCAAATCGGTGGCCTGAAGGACCAAACGAGGGAATATTCCCAGCTAATACAGTGCCAAAGAGTGCCTTCTACAGTCCCGCTACAATACCTGCTACAGTACTGCTATAACCCCACTTCAATACTTTCTACAATACTGCTATTGTCTGCTACAATACTGCTACAGTACCATAAATTATGCCTCCACCTGGATTTGATCTCGGGTCGCCTGGATGCACTTAAGGAGTCCTCACTAACCGAGCTAAGGCTCATGTGCATTGAGAGTCTTTGATATAGGTATCACATCATGGATTAAATTGATGTAAAACTTAACTTTAAAATTTGGTGGATTCCTAGGTAATTAAGTAGGAAATACATCAATGTATTCTTATAAAATATATTCATATTAAATTTTAAAATTAACTTCTCCTATATATATTTCATATACTATTCCTCCCCCATAATCTCATTCAGAATTGATACTAGAAGTGGATCTAGACATGACCCATATGATAATGTCTCCCCTCCAAAGATAAGGAATTCCACATCATCATTACAAATTTTAATTTATTTATCTTGGAAATAGTTCTTTTCATTATATTTTGAAATCTAGTATATACTAAGGATTATATCAAAATTAACCATAGGTATAATAATAAAATATGCACATAGGGTACACCTATGTGTCAAAATTAGAATTTACCGACACATTCTTATTTTGGTAATATTTCCACTTGGATTCTTGACTGAAAAATCCCTTCTTAAGGTGATAAGGAAATATTTAATTTTCCTAGGAAACATGAATGATATTAAAGAGTGTGAATAACTAGAATAAATAAAACATTATCTAAATTTTAGACTATTATTAAATTACCTACCACCACATCTTTAGGAACTTTAACCTCATCTATATTGATCACATAAGCTTTTCATCTCTCCCCTTTGCCTCTTTTTTGATAAGTTACCTTGATACTTGGGACATTGGTGTGAATAATACCCCATTTATCTATAGTTTAAGTGCTATATAGAAATTTATTTTCTATCCCGCTTGAATTCATTATCCAAATGACCCTTATCAATTCACTTTTAACAAATTTTCATTCCCTTCAAGCATTTTACAAGTTTTTTCTTTAAAAAAATTTCACATGATGTAACTTACTTCATTTCTTTCTTCTTATTTGATCTTTTACCTTTTTATTGGTGCTCAGCCGACCAATTCTTCTCTTGATTTTTCTTAAAGATATAGGATATAGAATTTTATTTCTCGGTTTTGATGGAATATAATACTACTTCATCATATGATGAAAAAGTTTGAGAAACTAGTTCCCTTCAGAGGATTTAATTAATCCATTCAAATAAATGGACAATTTTACTTTCTGGATTACATATATACTCTATAGAATACATATCTATTCTTGTAATGGTAACCTAATAATTTCCAACACTCTCTTATTCTTCCTGCTTTAAGATGAGGAATATCATCTTCATTTCTATTTTTTTTCTCACAAGGGAAATATTTGTCAAAGAATGTTACTAGAGAAATCTACCCATTCCACATGTTCTATTTATTCTTCTTACCTAGTATTCTAGATCTGTGACCACCATTTATCAATACAACCTTTAAGTTAATACACTACCAACATAACCTTTTCCTTTCATTGTATTCTGTGGATAGAAATATCTTTTAAAGTGACTTAATCTATTGATCAAATACCACTATATTAGTAGTTATAATAAAATATTGAGGCTTATGTCACATTAAATGATTCAATATAGGTGTATCATGACATGTAACATCATTTTGATCTATATATTCAAGGTTATTAGTCATAAATTAAGCTAACAACCCTAATATGTCCACAATATTCTCATCTCCAACACTAGTTATATTGGCTTTCTTAGTAGGGTAATCTCCATATTGTCCAATAGTATTGATGCCATTATTTTTTCCAGACACCATTTCTAAACAATGAAATAAATTGAATTATCTCATAACATTTTGAATTTTAAATCATAGTATATAATTGGTGCAACGCTTAACATAAATTGAAAATTTATTTATAGTTAATCTTAAAATAATAAACATGGTTTCTTCGGGGATATCCTCAAATCGTAAAAATATTTTCAAATATTTCATAATGGTTCATAAAGAAAATGTGAATTAACCTAAGAATATCCCATGGGACTGTTAAACCAAGTATGTAGTAAGGTATCATTCACCATGCACCAAAATGACAGTTGAAATATACTCAACCAACTCTTTTTAGGATTATTACCCCTAGATACATCTATTCCAAAACCACATCCACTTATAGTATCCAAAAAGTGATGTATTTATAGGAAAAATGAATAATCTATACCTTAATAAAACTTTTTGTGATATTATACCACAATTATATGTATCCTTATAGTCTATCATAGAGTTATTTCTCCTAATATATGTCTTCCTAAATATAGTTCCTAATGATTCTACTAAACTTACTCTGATACCAAATGTAACAAACCAACTCCAATAACCCCAATCCAATGTCTACTTTATTACATTGGAATAAGAAAAAAGGTATCACATCACCAAGGATCAATAAGTTTAATAGTATTAATGTAACATCCCTTTACCCAAATTTAGGTATTTATCTTGTCACTTTTCATTTCCCTCTTTATTTGGGTGAATTTTGGGACTCACAAGGATAGAGATCATTTTCTAAGGAAAATGACCTAATGTTTAGGGATGTATTTTTGTTTGAGTTAATTGAGTCCATGTATAAATGTGCTAAATGATTTGAAGAATTATCCCCAATTTCAAATAATACTAGAGTTGGTTTGGGTTTTTATTCCAAAACTATATTTTTCACAGTCTGTAGGAGTAATACATGCTACATAAAGTGATTGCACACCATGTATTGGTCATTAGAAAGAAGCCATAAACCGGTATAGGGAATGATAATTTTAAATTTTTTAATGTACATTACACACCATGTAATGGTAAAGTTATGTTTTTATTAAAAACTTGATAGGTTTTTTTGGGGTACTTTAGTTTCATGGATTACATGACATGAAAACGGGTTATATGCCATGTAAATATCATGAGTTGGTCTGTTAGGGTGATGCACAGCTGATAACTATTTCATTTGGCCACAACCTCTTCCCTCTCGACCTAGGATCTCTCCAAGGTGATTTTGGAGACCTCCACTCCTTCCAAATCATTTTGTTAAGTGATTGATCATCATTGTGATTGCAGTATATTTCACTAGGTGAGTATTCCTCCCATTTCTTCTTAGTCTTTGATCGATGTAGCCCCATTGAACTATGATTATGAAACCATTGATCTATGGTGTTGATTATTCTTGATCCTTTATAGATCCACTGTGATATCATCCTCGAAAATATAACCCTTGTATTGGTTGTGGTGTGACATAAAAGTTTCTTGAGGTATGGGTTGTTTATTCTTCTCTACTGACCATTCTTCTTGTCGAATCAATTATAATATGTGGAGATTGATTCTAGGTCCTCCGTTTTCATCATTGTGTCCTTACTTTTTGGTGGATTCTATTTCTGGTGTGTACAACTAGAGTTTGAGGTAGGTGGTTCTGTATCTAGCCTATATTGGATTAATTACACTACTCAAAGTTTATAAATTGTTTTAAAAATGAAATGAAATAGTTTATTGATTGATTTCTATGTTTAGAAATGAATTTTTGATAAAATTTGGTTTTTTTACTTTGTTTTGGAAAAGGAAAAGTGTATTTTCAAATCATTGTGAAATGGATTTAAAAATGGGTTTTAAAGCATGTTTTTTATGAAATGGTTTGGAAAATAGAGCATATGGGAAGCTTTGAGTACTTAGGTGGAAGTTTTAGCTTAAATAAACCATCAATGTATTATTAGTGGTGGTGCTGGGGGGGGGGGTTCAATCATGGTTTGTTTCTCTATTCCCCAGTCTTTTTGTTCTAGTGAATTGATATTGAAATTTTTAGGGGATTCACTCACAGGGTGTTTCTCTACTCCTTTTTCCCATGTTCTATGGAATTTATTATGCACTAGTCACTAATTATGGTATAATTAGTATGCTAGAATGACCTATAGTGATCCTTGGTGTGATGTTACCTATTCTTTGGATTATATTTTTTTAGCATGTACTGCCATAGATTTGATATGATATGTGATACATGCTTTGATTTGATTTTATATACGTGAAATGATTTGAAACTGTTTTACCTGGATTATTTTAGAAATGTGTAGAAATGGAAAATTAAATGCTTTACCATGTTTTTATATAAAAACTTTAAACTATTTATAATTCATTTTTTTCTTTAAGTATGATCATGTTTAGATTATTGTACAAATACTTGTTATGGATCACCTGAGTGAAATCTTACTGAGCCTATTTTTTTCAAACATTTTATACCCCTTCGGCGGTGCATAAACCTTTGTATGTATTTAGATACAGGGAAAGCAAAGTCACTATAGTGAGGTGGTTAGGTTTTTTTCAGCTATGTATAGATAACTGGCGGCGAGATGGTGGGATTTTTCCCACACTATCACATGGAGTAGTTGGTTTCTCATTTTAGTTTTCCTTTAATGATTAGACTTATACTTTTGGATGTTCTAACTATTTTGATTTGTATCATTTCAGTTGTCTTATTTCAATTATAAAGTATATTTATTTATTCTGTTGTTTCTATCTATTATATATGTATACCATTTTGTTACTTCATTTTGGGAGCAATTTTCCACTCTGGTTATTATTTGATTCCTGGGTACTAGTCTCCAGCCCGTGGGGATTGGTAATGCCTTTTGGGTATGTGTAAATTCAGGTCAGGTACTATTTTGAGAGGGTATTTGGGTTGGGTTTTCCAAATTTTGGTATCAGAGGTGGTTTGCCCTCAATTTTCCTTATCTTGGGATGTTTGGTAGACTAGAGATAGGATTTTCAAGACTTTATAGGTAGGTTTCAGTGAGTTTCTATCCATATATTTCTGTGATGAGACTCAAGTTACCGTGGGATGTTAGGGTGTGTATCTTTTTTTTGATTAATTGCTCTTAATATCAATTTTTCTTATGGTTTTCTAGTTTGAAATAATATTATTTTGTTGTTTGATCATTTCTTCTATTTTGGTGTGCAATAGTATGCCTCCGAGACATGTTCCACTAGTTCCTAATGAGGGTGTAGTGGATACTCCACAATGGAATCATTCTATAAATCAAAATCTTATTGAGGCTATCATATAAGAAATTTGTGCTATCAAACAGAATATACTGCTAGTCCAGAACGTAGTTGTTTTGGTATAACCTGGAGCTAGAGTAGAAATAGATCAATCACATGATTTCTTATGTGAGAAGCCACCATCCTTTAAGGATACGAATGAACCTTCATAGGCAGAGTAATGTCTGAACAAGATCGATCAGATCTTATAGTTCCTAGATACACCTAAGAGTATCAAGGTGAAGTGTACGACATTTATACTTGAGGTTCCCAATAAGAGATGGTGGGATTCCATAGTGTAGGAGGATAGTCATGTGGTCTTGGACTGGAATGATTTTGTGGACCCATTCCTTTAGTAGTTTTATCTAGAGTCACTAATATGAATAATTCTATAGAGTTCCTCTCATTGTAGTATGGAGACCATTTGGTGTTAGCATACACCAATTAGGTTGCTAATCTAGTTCTTTTTTCTCTAAAGGTGGTGAAAAATAACACACTAAAATCTCAGAAGTACCTGAAGGGTTTGTGAATAGGTATCAGATCATAGGTAGTTATGTTGAATCTTTCGACCTATACAGAGATGGTAGATAGTTAAATGATGGAAGAGATGAATATAGAAGGAAAAGTTGAATATTATACCTATTTTATTCTACATAGTTAAATATTTAGTGGCGTTCAAGAAAAAAAATTAAGTCACAAGATCATTGAAGGAGTGATAGAGGTGGTTCTCAATGGTATTCCTCCTTTGATCCCCCATTTATATTTAGTAGTGTACCCTTAACTTTCTATTAGTGTGTAAGGTTAGACACACCCAAAGTTACTTTTCTACACATGTAAAGATGTGTAGCAGTTGTGGATGTTTTGGTCATCTATAGTGTTTTTGTTTAGCTATGTCTACACCTCGATATGGATAGGTATCATGATCTCTAAAGGTTAATATGGTGCAGTCATATGCTTCAAAGACTATAGGGATCCAACCACATGCATAAGGAGTGAAGCACCTTCACATGGTAGATGAGTTTTCAATGAAGGTAGATGCAGATCCAGTGATAGTGAGAGGTACCATCTTTATTCAATCTTCAATAGAAACTGCATTATTTGATACCGGTGCTTCCTAATCATTTATATCTGACCTCTTTTTTGATTTTATTAAACTTCCAATGGAGCTCATGATCTCTGTTATAGAGTTAGATACACCTCTTAGGAAGAGGAAAGACATGGGGTTTCAATGTCCTTATTCGCTATCGATAGCTGATGTAAAGTTAGTATGGGATTTTATTGATCTTGATATGTATTTGTTTTATATAATCATCAGGATGGATTGTATTGTCATTAATCATACTAAGGTTTATTTTTATCATTAGCATGTCTCATTTCTTATGACCATTGAGATCTCACAAGTGTTTCAAGGAGATTGGGATCTGAGGTCAGGTCGTGCAGGACTTTCCCACCCAAATCTTAGGCTTTTGTTTTATACTATAGTGGTTGAGCCTGATGATGTTTCTTCTATTATAGATCTTCTTACTATTGTTCAAAATTTTCATGATGTTTTCCTAGATGATTTTATTGGTCTTCCTTTAGAGATGGAGGTAGATATTACGATTTATCTAGTGCAAGGTACACAACTGATTTTGATAAATTCTTATCACATGGAACCAATAAAGATGGAAGAGATCAAGATTCAATTGGATGACCTGATGGATTTTTTTTGTTCACCCTAGTGTTTCTCCTGTTCTATTTTCCAATAATGTAGATGGTTCACTCTGATTATGTGTATACTATCAAAAGTCAAACTGGGTAATGGTTAATAATAAGTATCCTTTACCTCATGTGGATTTTTTTTTGATTTGTTAAAGGGCGAAAATTGTTTTTTGAAGATTGATCTTTGGTTGGGTTATCAACAGCTCAGAGTTTGAGTGTATGATATACCAAAGACGACATTTAAGAGTAGTTATAGAAATTATGAATATATTGTGATTCCATTTGGTCTAACTAACACTCCTATAGTTTTTATTTATTTTATGAAACATATATCCCATGAATATATTAACACTTTTTTGGTAGCATTCATGGAGGATATTTTATTTTATTTGAGATCTGAGTGTAAGAACAAGCACAATTTGAGTTTGGTTTTGGAAATAATGAGGAGTCACCATTTGTATTAAAATCTTTAAAAATAAAATTTATCTATCCAAGAACTAATGTATTGGGGTATGTGATTTCTAATCATGGATTATCAGTAGATCCCAAGAAGGTGAAGGATGTTTTGTCTTGGGAAGATCCACAAAATGTATTTGAGATTCAGAGATTCCTTTGTCATGTTGGATATTATTGAGGGTTTATTAAGGATTTCTCAAATTTTGAATCACCTTTCACTTCTATTACCAAGAAAGGGGTGAAATTCATATGGGATAAAAAGTGATAGTCTTATATTTATGCATTGAAATGACTTTTGACATCGACTCCTTTTTTGATCTAATATAAGCCTGATAAGGGGTATGTGGTTTTCTGTGATGCTTATAGCACTGGTTTTGGTTGTGTGGTTATGCAGGATAATCATGAGGTGGATTATAGATCTCATTAGTTTATATATCATGAGAATAATTACCACACTCACGATTTAGATATTTTCATGGTTATGCATGTGCATAAATTTTGGCAGAACTATCTTTTTGGGGAAGGGTTCATGATCTTTTCTGACTATAAGAGTATGATATATATATTTTCTTAGAAATAATTGAATATCAGAAAGAGTCAGTGGGTAGAATACCTTTATTTGTTTAAATTTGATATCTTCAACAAATCAAGGAATGGGAATTTAATTAGATACATTCTAAGTATGAAAGTACCATAGTAGGATATTTTGGAATAAAATGAAGATGGGACTCTTCGATCAATTGCACCTGGATGCTTAGGAGAATGTTTCAGGTATGGTTTTTACTTGTGTTCAGTTATCATCATCTCTCCTTGAGTCTATTATATAGAGTCAGTAGTAGGATGATTAATTCATAGGAATTAGAGAAACCTTATATGGTTGGGAGACTATTTCTGGTTGGTCTCTCTCTTCAGATGGTATTCATTGTTTTGGGGATCAGTTTTTCATCTCAACATCTGTGAGAAATGAAATTTTGTTTTAATTTTATAGTTATTCATATTCCTTTCATCCCAAAACTATAAATATGTATTATGATGTGAGACAGTGATTTTGGTGGATGGGTATGAAGCGTCAAATTACTGATTATGTGTCCTGCTATTACACCCACCAATAGATAAAGGCAGATCATTTAAAACCTTAGGGTTTTCTACACCCTATTTTAGCGATGGTTTGGAAATGGGAAAAGGTTTTCATGGATTTTATTGTTTGATTACCATAGAATCCTCAAAGGAGGAATGCTATCTAGGTGGTGATTGATCATTCAACTAAGTCAGATAATTTAATTCAGATCAAGGACACCACTAAAGTTGAAGATCTGGGTAAGTTGTATATGTAGAATATTGTGAGGTTACATGTGGTTAGTTATACTATTATTTTATATAGGGATACCAAGTTTAATTTGAGGCTGTAGAGGAGTCTACATGAGGCAATAGGGACTCAGGTCGGGTTGAGTACAACTTACCATCCACAAACCTACAGTAATATGAAGCATGCTATTCAAATAATGGATGATATGCTTCATTCATATGTCTTGGATTTTGGTGTATCTTTGGATAGACATCTGGGACTGGTTGAGTTTACTTATAACAATAGTTATCAGTTTTTGATTAGAATAGATCCCTTCAACACATTATATGGCCACCCGTGCAGATCACCTCTTTGTTGGTAAGAGGTGGGTGAAACCTTTTTGGTGGGATTGAGTCTCATTTAGGAGACACCATCATGGATTTTGGATATAATTTGAGATCTGGTTACATCTCAGAGTTGAAAAAAATATTATGTGAATTGGTGGAATCATCCTTTAGAGTTTTTCATAGGTGACCAGGTTTTCTTGAAAGTTTATCCTTGGTTGGGTTACCATTGTATTGGAAAATAATGAAAGATGGATCCAAGATATGTTGGACCATTTGAGGTCACTAAATAACTTGGGAAGGTTTCTTATTGGTTTTAATTCATGGTTCATTTGATAAGAATTCATGACGTTTTCCACATATCACATCTTTGAAAATAATATCATAATAACTATCATGTTATGAGATGGTAAAAGTTTGAGATAGATCTAGACATTTTTGTTGTGGAGTATCCAGTAGAGATCATTGAATCTCAAGTGAAATTATTGTGTGGGAAGTCGATTCTATTAGTCAAATTTTTATGGATAAAAGGATCATATTATCACAATACATGAGAATGAGATTTATTAATGAAGGAGCGGTGGCATCACCTATTTTCTAGAAATAATTTTTCCACATGAATTATTGGTGATAGAAAGTCTTATGGTAGGGAGTTTCTAACATCCCATTACCCACTTTTTTGTTTTTATCTTCTCATTTTTCATTTCCTTCTTTTTTTGGGTTCATTTTGGGACTCTTGAGGATGGATAAAATTTTATAGGTAAAACAACCTAAATTTTAGATATGTATGTTTGTTTTAATTAATGGAGTCTAGTTACAAATGTTTTAAAGGCATTATGGTATTATCCCTAAGTTCGGATAATACCAGAGTTGGTTTGGGGTTTTCAGTCGAAATTGGGATTTTCAAAGTCTGTAGGTGAAATACACACCATGTAATGTGATTACATGTTGTGTATTGGTCATCAGGTTGAAGCCTTGAAAATGTTTAGGGTTTGAGAAGTTTACATATCTTGAATGTACATGACACACTATGTAATGGTAAAACCATTTTTTTAATAAAAAGGTGACATTTTTTTTTCAGTATACTTGATTTTTTAGGATTACATGATGTGAAAAGGGGTTACACACTATGTAAATATTGAGATTTGTGATTTTAGGGTGATGCAAATATGATCTCTATTTCAGTTGATCGTAGCCTCTTCCCTCCCAACCTAGGAGCTCTCCTAGAATATTTTAGAGATCTCACATCCTTCCAAATCATTTTTTAGTGATTGAACATCACTGTGGTTGGAGTGTGTTTATTCTGGTCAGTATTCCACCTATTTCTTCTTAGTCTTTGACCGTGATAGCCCCATTTCAATAAAATTATAGATCCTTTGATTTTCAGTGTCAATTATTCTTGATCATTTCTAAATGCATCATGATATCTTCCTCTAGATTCTAACCCTTGTGTGAGTTGTGGTGGGGCATGTGAGTTTCATTAGGTATGTGTTGTTTCTTCTTTTTCTCCAACTATTATTCTTGTTGAATTAACTATGAGATGTATGGATTGATTATAGGGCCTCTGTTTTCATCATTGTATTCTTCCTTGTTGGTGGATTCCATTGAGGGTGTGTGCGACCTGAGTTTGAGGTTGGTGGTTTTATCTCTATCCTATGTTGGATGAAATAAATTATTCTAGTTTTATAAATTGTTTTATAAATGAAATTACATAATTTATTGATTTATTTGTGAGTGTAGAAATGGATTTTTGATAAAAAATTATTCTTTAATTTTTTTGGTAAAGGAAAAGGGTATTTTTAAAGCATTGTAAAATGGATTTATGAAATGGTTTTTAAAGCATGGTTTTGATGAAATGGTTTTGAAATTAAATCACATGTAAAGCCAAGGGTACTTAGGTGGAAGTCTTATCTTAGGTCCATCATCTATGTATTATCAGGCATGGGGTGTTCCTCTATTCCCTAGGCCAATTTTTATAGGGAATTGATATTAACATTTTCAGGGGATTCACTAGGGTGTTTCTATACTCTTTAGGACTGTGTTCTAAGGACTTGATTGTGCACTAGACATTTATTACAATACAAGTATTCTTCTATCATTTCCTATAGTGATCCGTAGCATGGCATTACCATTGATTTGGATTGTACTATTTTATCTTATGCCACTATGGATATGATATGATATGTGATACATACTTTTATCTGATTTGATATTTGTGAAATGATTTGAAACTGTTTTACTTGGCTTATTTTGGAAATATGTAAAACAGGATAATTAAATGTTTTTTCATGCTTTTTATATAAAAACTATAAACTATTTATCATGCCTTATTTTATTTAAAGTTTAGCATGTTCATATTATTTTACAGATACTTGTTATGGAACACCTGGGTAGGGTCCCACTGGTCCTATTTCACTCACACCCTGTGCATCCCTTCGGTGGTGCATAGACCATTTTATATCTTTCGATGTATGGAAAGGAATGGAGTCACATTTAGGCAGTGAGGTTTATAAATATCTTAATGGATAGCTGGTGGTGAGATGGTGGGATTTTTCCCATGCTATCACATAGATTTGTTGTTTTCATGTTTTAGTTATTCTCTAATGATTAGACTTGTACTTTAGGATGTTCTGACTGTTTCAAGTTGTATCATTTATGCTATCTTATTTCATTTGTGGAACATATTTATTTTTTCTACTATTTATATCTATTATATATGTATTAAATGTTGTTTATTTTGTTTGGGAGAAATCGTTCCCTCTAACAGTTGTTTGATTCCCAGGTGCTAGTATCCAGCTCTTGGGGATTGGGAACACCCTATGGGTATGTGGAAATTTAGGTAGGGTACCAGTTTCAGAGGGTATCTAGGTCATGTTCGCTACACTTAATGAACCAGATACATACATGATTCCCATTTCACAGTATAAATAAAATATAAAACATAGAAAAATTAAATAATATGCATCCTTGAAACTTATTTAAATATTCCTTCATTATATCTTGGGGAAAATAAGACAAAATAAGGGTGAGATCAAACACTCAGTAAAGGTTATGTACATTACACTTCTACAAAAATGGGAAAGGGAAGCGCTACCCTTTTATTAGTGCTTAAAAAAGTACAGATAAAGGGGGGCCTTTATCAGCGCTAAAAAAAGCGCTGTTAAACGTGACCCTTTATCAGCGCTTTTTTTAGCGCTGATAAAGGTCCCCCTTTATCAGCACTTTTTTTAGCACTGATAAAGGGGACCCCTTTATCAGCGCTTCTTTTAGTAGCACTGATAAAGGGGGATTTATCAGCGCTTTTTTCTACCGCTGATAAATTTTATGTTTAAAAAAAAATCATGAAATATAAAATATTGTTATATAGGTATATTTATATTCATATAAATATAGTATATATTTTTTAAATATGTTTTAGATAAGTATAAATAGACTATTACATTTAATATATAAGAAATTTAGTAAAAATAGCTTTAAAATATTTTCAAAAATATTATTAATTAATAATTTGCTAATTATTATTGATTAAAAATCATTTAATAACAATTTGAAGACACAAAAAATAAAAAAATTTAATAAAAGATCTAAAATAAGTTGAAAATGTAACTAAAAATTCAAACAACCACAACTTTTGATCCAGGTGTTCGTTTGAGCTCTACAACATATCAAATCAAATCTTACGATGATCTTTATGCTCTAGTGACCCAATCAAAGCTTCAGTCACAATTTTCGAGGCAAAAAAGGCATAGAAGGTCTCCAAAACTGAGTTTTTAGTCAGGATACCCTGATTTTTTAACATTTAAACAATTATAACTTCTTATCCAGATGTCTGTTAGGCCTGTACCACATATCATATCTAATATTGTCTCATTTTCTTCGATTTGACTAGTTGTGGAGTTGAAACGGGCTTCAGGATTATAAGTTATGGCTGTTTTAACATTCTATGGCTTTTCAAATACACATATATATGTATTTATTCATAAATATATGTGTGTGTGTGTGTGTGTGTGTGTGTTGTATATATGTATGTATGTATGTTTTTATTTATTTATAAACACACATAAAAAACATATTTCATAAATGTATTTAAAACTAATATTATAAGTATATATTAATATAAAAATAAATATACGGATAAAAAATTATAACTAAATATATATATATAAATAAATATAAATATATATTAATATACAAATGAATATAAATATATACTAATATATGAATAAATATATTTATATTAATATGAATCTATATTAATATACAAATAAATATAACAATATATATATATATATAAATAAATAGATATATCATTAAATAGAGAAAAAAATGAAATGGATTAGTGGTAAAGGTGTAGCCGCGAAAGGGCGGAGGTCACGGGATCAAGTTCAGGTGGAAGCAAAGGGGTGGGCACGTGTGGGGATGCGCGGGAAGGGCAGTGCACGAGAGAGTGTGGGGGGTGGGGGTGGGGTCTGCCTAACGCTGTTAAAGGGGCTTTCAAGCACTGTTAAAAGCTCCCCCCGCATTATATAATTCATTATTATTATTTTTTTATTTTATTTTATTTTTGAATTTTATCAGTGCTAAAAAAAGCGCTGATAAAGGGGCATTTTATCAGCGCTGATAAAAGGGCCTTTATCAGCGCTTTTCAGAGCACTGATAAAAGGGACCCCCCTTCATCCTCACCTAGATTAACATCGCTTTTTTTAGTGTTGTTAATCAACTTTTCTAACACTGATAAAGGCCATATTTGTAGTAGTGGTAGAATATATCATAAGTAAATAAGGCATAATCAATATGGAAATATAAATAAATGAAAACACATGTCATTTAATCAATAACTTGAGCATGAAATTCATCCATGGATAATATCAAGGTAATAATATCATGGATAATAATAACTAAATTCTCAAATATAGAAATGTATAATTCTGGATTCCATGATCAAGGATTTGTGGAAAGATATTTTCAAATATGGGTAGGTATACACTAAAAACTCATTTAATAAGGTTTACTAAATGGTTTGTCACATGATACCTATTGATGCATTGAGGGACTATATAATTTTGGGCCCCACCCATAAATACATGACCAATACATTCCTTATATATTTAATGATAAATTTAATTCACAAAAAATATTCCTTATAAAAAATATATGTATTGAGTAAAGAATAAGAAATATCATGATTTTCCCAGTTAATCAAACAACTTTTATAGTAAAACCCCATATGTAAAAATGATAGATGGTTTAAGAAATAAGAATATCCATGATAAAAAGGATATGGGTATGGATGGGATATATAATGTTCAATGAAATATGATCACAATAAAGTTAAATTTTCAAGAGAAAGTTAATGACAATAAAATTAATAAGAGATAAAACATGACCATCAATTCATCATAAATATAGTTTTATAGAACAAAATAAAGTATTTTGTAGAATATTATAAAATATAAGCAAAACAGTTTAAATAAATTTTTATTAAATAATTTATTTTTGAAACCATTGAAATTTTTTATAACAATCTAAATTATGTAAAACCATTATGGTAGCTGTAATATCTATTAACACTATATATGTTAAAAAGAAACATTCCTTTTGAATTTTTACAAAGATAGTAAAAAAATAAATATTTTAGAAAACATTAGAAAGATTCCTTTAAAAAAATTTAAAATTTCAAGGATAACATAAAATGTTCTTAATAAATCATTTTATTAAATATAAAGGACTTTTGTAAAACAATTTTGAAAAATATGGACATGAAAGAAAAATATACTCGATCAAAAAGAGAAATAATATCATCTTTTTTTTTGCTAGATTAAAATTAAAAATAGAGGAAAAGTTAGAAGAAAAATGGAAACTAATTAAATATCTATATTATAATAAAATATATGGAGTTTATTAAGTATATATTATAATATTATTTCAACAAAAATTATAAGTAATCCTTAAAAAACGAGATTGTAAAATAAATTATTACCTCTTTGGAAAATTTTAAACTGTAATACCTTGAAATATTAAACTTGAATGAAAACTTTAATCACCATGAATAAATATATATTCATGTTAAATAAATTAAATGGGCATTATATAAACCAAATAAAATAAAATAGGTGCATAATTCCAAATATATCTCAATGGAGTAGAAGTTGAGACAAAATCTCTTACCTTACATTTGTACTTAGTTGAAAATGATTTAACCTCATGTATAATAAATTTATATTTATTATAATTGCACAATATAAACATATAAATATTTATAATATCATATATTATCCACTTATAACATCTTATCACCCATTTATTAACCATAGTTCATTATTATCATTGTTTCGAGTGTTAACTGCTTCATTTTCCATGTATGTTTTGATTCAAAAGTTATGATCCTTGTGTATTGATCATTTTTATTTAATATATATAATTTTAATCATGATAAAAACATAATCCATATTCATTATATACATATTTATAATCTTTTGTGAAATGTAGACATGAAAAATTAATCACATTGCTTTGTGGAGGTGGTAGTCCACACATAAACATGAGAAACATTACCATTTTTTAATTGGTGTAAGGTTAAGGAAGTAGATGATATATTTAATTTAAAAATAATATTTATGTAATAATTATAATATATATTCATTAGTTTCCTCATTATAACCATCCATTTGAGGCGGTTATGAAAAATAAATTACATTAGTTCGGGAGGCGGTAGTTCTCCGTACACACGAGCGATGGTTTTGTTTCTCATTTGATAGAGAATGAGATAAATAAATATCATCACATAAATATAATAAAATATTATTATATGGTATATATTGTAGTTATTATATTGGAATGTTTAGGAGATAAGTTAAGGTGGTAAAAGAAGAAGAAAAATGAAAGTGTTCGGTTAAGATGCTTACTTCTTCTTTGGGTGAGCACCTTTATATCTCAAGAACCCTTGGGTTCATATTTTGGGAATAATAAAACCTATATAAAATGTATAAGGATTTTATATATTTATTTTTAGGGTTTTTAAGATAAATGTCTCAATAGGTGTGAATAATTGAGAGGAGGAGGTGCCCTTTTATAAGTGAGGGAGAGGACACACATGAAATTTTTCAAAAGACTAAAATATTAGTAAGTAAATTTCTTGAAAAATAGATTAAAAATGAATCATATTAGGAGGTGATAAGTTAAGGTTATAAATAAACTCATTAAATTACATTTAGATAAAATTTTAGTTCATTTTTACCCTCATCTTTTTAAATTAACCCCTAGTAAACCCGTTTTAACCTTAACTGTGTTAGCCAATTTTTTTTACCATTTTTACTATTCAAAATGAAAAAAAATGAAAGTTAATTAATTACCAAATTTTTTAATTATTAATACAAATATGGAAACCATTTTATAAAATTCCATTCTTATAAATGACAATAATAAATTTAAAAATAAACCCACAAAACATGACAAAAACGAGTTTTAATGAAAATGATTTTTTTAATAATAAGATGATATTACATTAACTCTATGACCAGTAATAATAATAATAATAATTTAAATTCATATAGTTTGATATATAATCTATAAATTTAATTTAAATAATTTTTTATTCGAGATTATTTTAATTAATTAAAATGGAAAAACACTATTCACTAAAAAACATTTTTTTTTGAAAAATATCCCTTTTTACCTCCAAATGATCTTGTATTTATTTATATAAAATTGATAATAAATACATGTTTAATTATAAATATTATAATAAATAATTCTAAATAAAATTATTATAAGTTAAATACTACATTTTCAATTATTCATAAAATATTATTTCTAATGGAAAATTTCAAAAATTCATTCTAGGATTATTTTAACATAGTATGTTCAAAATCAATATTCATCCTATAATATTAGAATTTTTGTTCCATGAAATTTTAACTATAAATTTTACTATAGTTTCATGAAAAGAAACTTTTCACTTACTATAATTTAACCTTGGGTGTTACAATCTTGTGATTGATAAACTAGCCATGATGGATTGAGTTCCTTCATGTGGTCAATGTAGACATCATGCAATTTATTTATTTTATTCATACAGTATCTCTGACACTTAGAAAAATTTATGCTATCTTTCTCATGGTCAATTTTCTGTCTCATGATTGCTTGGATTCAACATGTAGTTGATATGGTACATAGAAAAATTCATTACAACCACTTCATTTGTTCACATGGTCACTCTAATTTTTCATGTGACTTATTCATACTTGATCTATTCAATGAATTATATCTTACAATAGATCCAAGACTTAAGCATTTTTCTATGAAAAATAGTGCGCTAATAGAAATTATAAAATTTATTAAAATAAAAATAAAAATTATTTGAGATAATTAAGATAATAAATTGCTTGAGTAAGCTAAAAATATCTCACGTTTTGATGATAATAAATCATGGTAAGATAAATATTTAAATTAAAAAACAGTTATATAAAACATATTTTTTTTTATTTTCTACCATAACAGGTTCTTATACCTATTTTGGGATTGTTAAAAAGATACCAAAGTGATAAATAATTATGAGTATATTGATGAATGTAATTTAATAAATATAAGAAAAAATAACATTCATTGAAATGAAGTTTAATAAAAATAAAAAAAATACAATAGTTTCCCTATCAAGCATCAAAATCAAAATCAGAAGCATCCTATATAGGGGCTTTGAGGTTTATAGGCTATTTTTTCATTTTCTGTAGAAGGTTCAGGAGTAGTTTTATGAGATAAAACAAAAGTTTTTTCAATCATAATACTCCTAAAAATTTATCTAAGGTGCTAATTAGCCTGAACATGTGTAAATACAAAGGGTGTAGAGGTAGCTGCTGAAGAGATAAACACTGGTGAAATTGAAGCTAAATATTGTCTAAGAGGTATGACATGGATAATAAAAGGTACCACCACATCTATATTTATAGAATACATATATGGTTCCATAATCCAAATGAACTCACTTATAACACAAGATCCATGATCCATAGTCTCAATGAATAATCACTTTTTTTATAAAAATCATCAATAGAGGTGCAAGGACTTTGAGTTGATCCACTTGAGTTTTAACATATTGGGTAATTAGAGTCATCTTTGGAATTTCTAATAAATTGCAGAATAAGTATTTCAAACCATTCTCTGTGAATATCATTGAAAATTAATATTTGATGGCCTTGAGGTTTTTTTCTTTGTATTTCCCAATCATCTTGGTATCAACCCTTAATCGATCTAAAATATTTCCATCCTGGGTAGGATATGTGGATAACATCATTTCTATGGTCTCTAAAAAATCATTCATCACTGATCTCAACTCATCTCTTATAATCTAATTAATCAAAGTTTTATTAATAGTAGCATGAGAAGTTACAGTAGTAGGAGGAGGTTCACTAGATAAGGAGGCGGCAAAAGGAAGTCCAAAAACCTGTTTAAACTAATCGAGGTCCTTATGTGTTTGATATATAATCAAATCATGAAAGGATGTTTGAAGAATTTCCATCTACTCATTCATTATCTGAATTTCATTTTCTATATGATCAAGCTTTCTAAAAAACCTCAGCTAGATATGTTTCATAATCGAAGATATGGCCATTGGTATGCCTTCTTCCTTGGTAGCTTCAAAACACAATCCAAAGTCCAAAAAAAGATTTCAACATATTCAATAGGTCAAACTTGAACACATTCAGGTCATAACTAGTAGTATATAATGAATAGACCAGAGGAGGTGAAGGAATATCTTAACCATAAGGTGATAGATCTACATTTAGAGGAGAATCATGGCTTGAATCCATATTATAGATCTTTTAAAAAGAACATATCTCTCTTTATAGAGAAATAAAAAATAGTTCCACCACTTCTTGGATTAAATAAAATAGTAAGGTTTTTATCATTATAATCCTTTATATGTAATAGACCATCTAGGGAAAACCCATAACTTCACCTGAATGATCCCAAAACAAGGGATGAAGCATTTTTCTGATGACCATAAGTCAACAAAAAGAACTTCAGTATCATACAAGACAATATGGGAATGATTTCATCCTCAAAATATATATGATATAAAAGAAAAATATAGAGTAAAAAAATAGATAACCAAAATATATCATATGTCAAAATAACAACTATGAAGGTCACATCCAACATTTGGATAACAAGGTCTCAAAACAAAACAAGAAGACTGTTAATAACATGGAACCCAAAATAACCCATGGGTCTATCTCTATGTTACTATAATTAACTTTTATCCTAACCCACTGGTAGTAAATAAGAGTAAGAAGAGTTGTACTCTGCATGATGCTATTCCCTTTACCTGTATCCTACAAAACTAAGTCTAAAAATGGACAAAGAAAAAAGTAGGATATGAGCACAAATGACTAGTAGGATACCACCAAGGAATATATATAATATCTAATGGAATCCATTATTCAATTCAATTTTTAAACATATTTCTGAAAAAAAACTTTAGAATAAATCATTCTTTTGTTTATAAATCATTCTTTGATTTTATTTTCAAAACATGACATTCCTTTAAAAATCATGCCACAACCAATAAAACAGAGCAGTATAACATATTATATTTACAAAGGAATAAATAGATAAATAAAAAGTTCTCAAGAATAAATTTTATATAAAAACAAAAAGTATTAAAATAATCACATTGAAAGATCATTCATGTAATTTAATCTCAAATAAATTATAATGGGAATCCATGAAAAACTAGTGTACACAACCAAACCACTAAGACACACCAAGGAACACTATCCAGCTTACATTAATCTTAGTGACTGGGAACCTTGGTCCCTCAAAAGGCTACCCCATAGTCTTCATGACATCAAGGGAACATCCCCTAATGATAGATAACTCCATTAGGTCTAGTCTTTATTTATATTTTTCCCATACCCCAAGGCATTCAATTACATTATCATTATGTTCAAGATAAACAAAGAAATGTTTCCTAAATATTTTCCAAGGCATAAACTAAAATCATGTTTTATAAACATTTACCAAATCATAATTAATTTCCAAACCAATCCCACATTTTCATAAACAATTTTCTATAGCGATCCACACAACTTCCATGCTTGAAAAACCATTTCCCTTTTTGAAATCATCTTTGACGCATTCAAATAAACATATTATGTATCTCAATTTATTTCCATCAAATACCTCATTTTTTAAAACATAAAAATATACCTTAAATATTAAATCCATTACCAATAATAAATTTCATAATTAAATCCAAAGAAAAAAATCAAAGAATATATGGAATTCTAAGGGTTAGACTACAGGATAAAGAAAACTACCATGAGAACAATGAAAAAAATTCCTCTTTAAGAATAGTGATGAGAATAAAGGATATCAGACTACCAAGAACCTAGATCTAATGAAAAAATTTCAATTCTCTATGACCTTGATATATAAAATGATCTAGTATCATGAGACATAAAAAGCATGGATAAAGAGAGGGGAAACCAGATTAGAAGGTGCCATATTACCAGATTATGAAGAACAAATACCCAAGATTGAACCGACATGAAGAATCAACATCAGGGAGAGGAGGAGAGAAAATAATGCTACTTTGGAGGCTATATATTAAGAAAAATTAGGCTTGAAGGGTGACATTAAGGGAGATTAAGAAAACATTTTAGGATAAAAAGATATTTAGGCCCTTACTTGTCACGACCCTCCTCGGGCCCCATGTCGTGACTACCCCAAGCCCGCCTTCCATAGGCCAGAGGCTGGAGAATAGCACCAAAGGCATAAATTCCGATAAAAAGGGAAGGCATTGCCTTTATATAGTAAACAAACACAATAGAGTATGCAACAGAAGCACAAAGTAAAACTGTATACAAAGGTAAGTGCTGAAAATAAAGGGGCTAGAAATACAATCCCAACAGTAAGTACAGTACAACTGAAAGTATAGTACAACAGTAGTAAAGTAAAGCAACAACCACTGAATCATCTCCTCTGCTGAACCCACGTAGGATCCTAGTACAGAAGTCGTCTCTGCCAAACCCACAGAGGACCCAAGTACAATAATCATCGCTACCAAACCCACAGAGGATCTAAGTATAGTAGTCCTCACTACTGAACCCACGGAGGATCCAAGTACAGTAGTCATCGCTGCCGAACCCACAGAGGTTCCAAGTACAGTAGTCATCGTCGTCAAACCCATAGAGGATCCCAGTACGGTAGTCGTCACAGTCGCAGTCAGCTCTAGGGTTCCCGCACACAGCACACTTGATTCCGGGAGGGTTTGCTGCTCGAGCAAAGGGGTCGTCACACCAACCATCAATAATTCTAGAGTTGATGTACCCCGAAGTTCCGTCTTGTCAAAAGGAACCCAACACGACAGACGGTGCATCAATAGGACGCCCGGTCTGAGAGATATTGACTTTTCCGTTCCAGGGGCCCGGTTGGAAATATGCTCGTTCCAAACCTGACCATTTTTCAAAGTTGTCTAAAACTCACTTAGAGTATCGCAAAAGGACCGCTTCATCATGAGGGTCCCAACGCCGCAGACGACGCGTCAACCGGACGCACGGTCTTATAATTATTCACGTTTAAGTGAAAATGGGCCCGACCCGTTAAGCCTAGTGGGCTGGCGGGTCGGGTCAACCCAGTTTTGGCGGGTCCGACCCGGCAGGGTGCGGCTGGCCACGACTCGGCCCGGGTGGCTGAGCGGTCCGAGGGGGGGGGTGGCACTTTCCCGAACAGGCGGTGCCAAGCGGCGTCACCCTCCCAACTTGCCGACCAAAGCCGGCCGACCTTCCTGGCACGAGCGGCCCGCACGGGCGGGCCGTGGTCCCTTCAGAACGAGGCCCTCCTGGCGCCATGACTCCTTCATCCCGGACGGCTGACGAGCCAGCCGGTTCACCGTCAAGCGGCCCACGGTGCGCAGGCCGCGGTTCTCCATAGCGCGACATCCCTTGTGGTGCCGTAGTCTCTTCAGTATGGCCGGTTCTTCGTTGGCCAAGTGGCCTGCGGCTGCAGGCCGCGGTTCTTCCACACGCGGCCGGCGCGCAACCACCACCTTCGCTCGCCACCGCCTCCATTTTCCACCACATCTCTTTACGAATTAAATAAACAAGAAACGACGGAGGGTCGTCGGGCCGTGTTTGTTCAGCCCGCACCCTCTGCGTTAGGTGGTAACAATCAGCCAAAAAATAAGGTACAAATTATTCATTTAAAATTGTACAAACCCCTACCTTGATTAAGGTTCATTCATCGACGAGCCGCGGAAGACGAGCGTCGCGGTGGTCGGGCGTCGCGGATGACGGTGTCGTTCCGTCAATGTTGGAGGAAGCGGGAGGTAGCGTTCTTGTGGCGTCGCCTCCTTCCTTTCCCCGGTTGAAGTAGTGGAGGAAGGTGATCGTGTCCCTCGCGTTCTTCGTTGGAGTTGTTCGTCATTGAAGAGCGGTGTTCTTCGTCAGAATAAGAACACTATTCTTCTCTTGAGCTCTCCCCAAAATCCTCCCAACACAATGAGTGCCAAAATAAAATGATAGCTAAGGATATTATTTTATTCACACAAGTAATATAAAATTGCAACCCTTTAATTAATTAATTGGAGTTCAATTCATTAATTAAAAGAGTTGGCAAATAATAAAGGGAAAGAGGGAGGTGAAGAGATCACAATTATGGAGGGAGAGTTGTCATAATAAATACAAGGGGAGTTAAATGGGGGTTTCAAGGGTGTTGAGGGGAGGTGATAAGTTGGGGCTCGTGTGGGCCCCAATACACTAATTTATCTCATGGGAGGTTATGTGGGTGTGGGCCCTACCACTAACTCCCCATTGTAGGAAATAACTAACATCCTTAAAATAAAATTGTGTTCCACAAATTTTATTTATTTTATTCTAAATCCCCAAATATTAACTCTCAACCCACATAAAATGAAACTGTTGTAAAGGTTTTCTTAAGAGAATACCAGGGCTATGAGTTCATCGGTGTTCTCAGAATTCAATTCTGAGCACCGGTTCAAAAGATAGAAAAACCCGCACGTACGTTTACTGAACGTACCCGAGAAAAACTTCAGAAATTGATTCCGGGCACACCGGGCATCAGAATCAAGTGCCGTCAGAAACCACAGACTCATAAAATTCAAAATTATTTAAGAAAAAATTTTCCTTGAAATCTTCGGGTCTTTAAATTACTCCCACCTCAGGGGTTTACGTCCCCTTAAATTTACAACTCACACTAGGGAAACAAATGGGGGTACTGAGCTCGCATCTGAGCCTTCCGCTCGCAAGTTCTCTCCTGGAGGTTCCCGTGCTTCCAGAGAATGCGCACCATAGGAATTGACCGTACACGTAGGACCCGCTCCTGTCGATCCTCGATCTCCACCGAGACCTCCATGAATGTCGCCTCGTCATCTATGTCCAGCTCCCCATGGTCGATGATGTGGGACGGGTCGTGCATGTATCTCCTCAGCTGAGATACATGGAAGAGGTCATGCACCCAGTGTAACTAAGGTGGAAGGGCCAGGTGGTAAGCCACCTCGCCTACTCTATTGAGGACTTGGAAAGGTTGGATTAAATGTGGAGATAACTTGCTGCCCCGACCAAATCTCCGTAGACCTCGTTGAGGTGAGACCCGTAGGAAGATGTGGTCGCCATCCTCTAACTCCAGTGGTCTCCGTCTCCTATCAGCATAGGACTTATGTCTACTCTGTGCAGTCTTCATCTGCTCCTGGATGATCTTCACCTTCTCCGTCATAGCCTAAACCATCTCTGGTCCTACAAGTTTTGACTCCCTAGGGTCAGTCCAGCACAGAGGTGATCTGCAAGGTCGGCCGTACAGTGCCTTGTAAGGTGTCATCCCGATGGTGGAGTGATAACTGTTGTTGTACGCAAACTCCACCAAGGGTAGGTGATCCTCCCAGCTGCGACCAAAGTCAAGGACACATGCATGGAGCATGTCCTCGAGAGTCTGAATGGTCCTCCCAGTCTAGCCATTCTTCTGAGAATGGAAGGCGGTGCTCAGATGTATGTACATCCCAAAAGCCTCCTATAACCCCTTCCAAAGACGGTAAGTGAAATGAGCATCTCGATCGGAGACGATAGTCAATGGAACACCATAAATCCGTACGATCTCCTGAACGTAGAGGCATCCCAAGCTCTCTACTGAGCCCTGCTCTCTGATCGGTAGGAAGTGGGATGACTTGGTGAGTGGGTCTACGATCACCCAAATAGAGTCATGTCCTCTAGATGTATATGGAATACCTTTCACGAAATCCATGGATTTCCCATCCCACTTCCACTCCGAGACCTCTAAGGGCTGTACCAAGCCTGCTGGTACCTGGTGCTCCGCCTTTACTTGATGACAAGTGAGGCATCGTGAAACAAACTCTGCTACAACCTTCTTCATACCCGGCCACCAGTGCTGTCGTTTGAGGTCCTGGTACATCTTTTCCACTCCTGGATGTACCGCTAGAGGGGAAGTGTGAAACTCCCTCAGCACTTCTTCCTGCAGTGCAACTGGTACCATAGTACGTCCCTTGAAGAGGATGACGTGCTCCCCTACTTCAGAAAATCCATCAAGCACTTTCCCTGTTGATATCTGAGCACGTCGCGTCTCACAGTCAACGTCCCCACGCTGTGCCTCTCTGACTCGCTGAAGGAGTGGAGGAGTGACTGTGAGTGACTATAGAAAGGCTGATCCATCTCTATCCACAAAGGATATCTGCAATGCGGCTAGCTACTCCGTCGCCTCTCCTAGTAGCTGAATGCCTGATCTCCTATTAAGAGCATCAACTACAACGTTCCCCTTACCAGGAGTATAGACTATCTCAAAGTCATAGTCCTGGAAGAACTCGATCCATCGCCGCTATCTCATGTTCAGATCCTTCTGCAAGAAGATGTACCTGAGACTCTAGTGGTCAGAGTAGACTGTAAAACACTCACCCATAAGATAGTGCCGCCACATCTTTAAGGCGAAGACCACTACTGCTAACTCCAAGTCATGGGTAGCGTAGTTCTGCTCGTGCTGTCTCAACTGCCGTGAACCATATGTGATCACCGCTCGCTCCTGTATCAGGACACACCCGAGTCCAGTCCCTGATGCATCACAGTACACTACGTACCCAATGCCCTCCTCCGGTAGCCTCAAGATGGGTGCACTGGTCAACCTCTACCTTAGCTCCTGAAAGCTCTGCTGACATCTATCTGACCACATGAAGGGTTTACCCTTCTTCGTCAAGTATGGAAGCGGTGCTGCAACTTTGGAAAAGTCTGGCACAGATATCCAATAGTAACCAGCCATACCCAGGAAACTCCGCACCTCCGTCACGCTCCTGGGTGGCTACCAAGCAAGTACTACCTCTATCTTTGCTGGATCCACTGCTACTTCTGCCTCTGAGATGATGTGTCCTGGAAAGTGAACCTATCGAATACAAAACTGGCACTTTGAGAGCTTACCATAAAGCTGGTGCTCTCGGAGTGTATCCAGTACAACCCATAAGTGGTAGGTGTGCTCCTCCTCAGTGGTCGAGTAAATAAATATGTCGTCGATGAAAAATACGACAAATCGATCGAGGTAAGGATGGAAGATCCTATTCATGAGACTCATGAACACTGCTGGAGCGTTGGTTACGCCAAAGGGAATAACCAAGAACTCGTAGTGGCTATACCGACACTTGAAGTCCGTCTTCTGCACATCCTCATCTCGAACTATAAGCTGGTGATAGCCTGACCTGAGGTCTATCTTCGAGAACCATCGTGCTCCCTTGAGCTGATAAAATAGGTCTTCAATCCTCAAGAGTGGGTACTTGTTCTTCAGAGTCAACTAATTCAGGCGACGGTAGTCGACACAAAGCCACAAGATCCCATTCACCTTCTTGGCGAACAAAATTGGAGAAGCCAAGGGTGATACTCTTTTTCGGATGAATCCCTTTCCCTGCAAGTCCTCCAGCTGCACCCGCAGCTCACGAAGCTCGGCGGGAGCCATCCGATATGCTGGAGTAGGTATCAGTTCTATCCTGGGGTACATGTCAATGTATAAGTATACCTCTCTGAGAGGAGGTAGTCCTGGAACATCGTCAGGAAAAACGTCCGCATACTGATCCACCACAACAGGAAAACTCAGACTCTGCACATCAACTGCTCCAAGGATGAGACTAGCCAACTGATGTGTGATCGGCTACCCTCTCCTCTGCGTAAGTCCATCCTGCACTGCAAAGGCTACCTTCTCACCGGTGAAGGTGAACCTGCTACCATCCATGCAGACACACCTCACTTTGCGCCTAATACAGTCGATCTGTGCATGAACTGTAGATAACCAGTCCATACCCAAGATGACGTCGTAAGGCCTCGACGCCGCTACAAGAAGATCCCAGCTGAAACTCTCACCTCCTAGAGTAAGGTCACACTGCCGGAACCAGTGCGTAATCATCAAGTCTTCTCCCATAGGAGTCTCTAGCCGCAAGGATCGAGCCAATGGCTCCGTCGGAATCTCCGAGCTCCGAATAAGGGCATCGACAATAAAATAATGACTCTCTCCTGTGTTTATAAGTACAAAAGAAAGGGTGGAGTAGACACAAATATTACCTCAAATCATCTCAGGTGTGCTGTGGTCATAGGCCTCGACTGCCTGGAGCTGATCCCGCCTCTGTCCGCCAGATCCCTATGGTCGGGGTGGTCCTCCTGGTGGTGGTGGTGGTAGATCCTCGAAACATCGTCCACCACCCGCTGCTCGGCCAGCTCCTCTGCCTCATCCGCCTGATCCCGACAGACCACCATGGTCGAACCTCTGCCTCTTCCTGGGAGGTCCCTCTACTATCTACTGCTCATTTGCATGGCGGGTCGAGCAGTCTCGAGCCATGTGACCCTGCCCACCACATGCATAACACTGGTTTCCCCTCGAATGGTTGGCTCTGTTTCGTGTGCCCCGCAATCCGAACCAGTATCCTGAGGTTGCCCATTTGATGGCCTAGTCAGCTTGGAACTTTGCGTCAACTGTCTACTGCCAGATACAGAAGTCTCCGCTACGTGTCGTCCTGCGGTGGGTCTCGTCGCTGGCGACTGCTCAATGAGAAAGCTCTCCACTAGAAGGGCTCATTCCAGCACGACCATCTATGTCGGGATGCTGAGGGGAATCATCGAAGCCTTGATCTCATGCCTATGTCCCTTCTCCAAAGTCCGGGTCCCGAAGAACGGGTCTCGTACCATGTCCATGGAGTAGCGTGATAGGTCGGTGAACCTCGCTGAGTATTGAGCTACTATCATACTGCTCTGAAGCAGATGAAGTAACTCTTGGATCAGCACCGCACGAAGGGTGGCAGGAACAAACTCTAAGGGGAAGAGACTCTTGAAGTCTGTCCGAAGTAAAGATGCCTCATCATACACCTGGAGCATCAGGCTCCACCATCTACCTGTTGCTGCATGTAGGAGACTCATAGCAAGGATCACCATAAGATCAGCTGGTGTCCCTACTAATCTGAAAACACTGACGACAGCCTCTAGCCAATCCTCAACTACCTGTGGGTCCGTCTCTCCACGGAACCTGGGAAGCCTCTATTGCTGAAACTCATGAAACGTACTCAGGCGTCATGCACTCTCTGCTGCTGGGGATGGTAGTATTGGTGGCCCAGCGGGTAGTGGTACCGCTGGTGCCTCCGCTGTGATGGGGCCCTGCACCGAGGCCTCATCGCTCAGTGGGCTTCCATCTCACACATAACTCGGAACCCTAGCTGGCTGCCTTCGTGGGTCCATCCTAAAAAGAAACAGGTGCTCCATGGTCAAAACAGTATACCTGGTAAGTTGACACAAAGTAATCACAAATAAAAATTTTGAAACACACATGCAATCAGTGTTTTTGTGCACTGATTCAGAAATCAGAAGTCAGAGTCCTAGTGTATGGATACGTCGGCCGCCGCACCAACACCGGTTTTCCTAAACTGATAACCACACCCAAAACACTTAACACTATTTCTTCACAGAAAAGAATGATCAGAGTCTTGAGTTATACGGTAGAACCGACTCCTCTGATACGAATTTTTCACGACCCGTCCTTAGGTCCCGTGCCATGAATACCCCAAGCCCGCCTTCCATAGGCCAGGGGTTGACGACTAGCACCAAAGGAGTAAATCCTGATAAAAAGGGAATGCATTTCCTTTATATAGTAAACAAACACAATAGAGTATGCAACAAAAGTAAGAACAAATTAAAACTGTATACAAAGGTAAGTTCTGAAAAGAAAGGGGTCGGAAATACAAGCCCAACAGTAAGTACAGTACAACTGAAAGTCTAGTACAATAACAGTAAAGTAAATCAATAACCACTGAGTTGTCCTCCGGGTATCCCACCTGAAGGGTGGGTATAGATGGTCTCCACAACACCTCAGGTTCGTCCTTCCGCTCTGTGTACGTCCCTCCGAGTGGTCCACCTCCGGGTACCGTCCAGCTCCATAAGTCTCTACCACGATCAGTGCTATCTGTCGCCTGCATCCAACACAACATAGTGCGGGCATAGCTCATGCATGGGTGAGTATAAAAATACTTAGTAGGGACCCTGAGACCCCCGAAGGTCTCCCAGAATCCACGAAGGATAAACTACAAAGAAAATATACAATCACGAAGTATCAACCAACTCTACTTAGGTATATGCCCATACATATATCTAACTCATCAATTCCAGTTCGGCTCCAACTCTCGAGCCCAAGCATAACCCAGTCCACACAAGAAAGAAGTAAATCACACTGATGTTAATGATTGAAAGTCAAGACTCAGCTCACACAGGTATACAACTCACGAAGAGGGGTGGAGATGTTAGATGTAGCCTCTGAATCATCTCCTTTGCCGAACCCACATAGGATCCTAGTACAGAAGTCATTGCTGCTGAACCCACAGAGTATCCAAGTACAGTAATCATCGATGCTGAACCCACAGAAGATCCAAGTACAGTAGTTGTTGCTGCCAAACCCATAGAGGATCCAAGTACAGTAGTCATCACTACCGAACCCACGAAGGATCCAAGTACAGTAGTCATCGTCGTCAAACCCATGGAGGATCCCAGTACGGTAGTCGTCGCAGTCGCAACCAACTCTAGGGTTCCCACACACAGCAAGCTCGATTTCGAGAGGGTCCGCTCCTCGAGAAAAGGGGTCATCACATAAACTACCACGAATTATAGAGTTGATGTACCCCGAAGTTCTATCTCATCAAAAGGAACCCAATGCAACAGACGGTGCGTCAATCAGACGCCTGGTCTGAGAGATATTGACTTTTTCGTTCCAGGGGCCCGGTTGGAAATCTGCTCGTTCCAAACCTAAAAGTTTTCCAAAGTTGTCCAAAACTCACTTAGAGTATTGCAAAAGGAACACTTCATCGTGAGGGTCCCAAATCCATAGAAGACACTTTGACCGGACGCGCGATCTTATAGTTATTCACGTTTAAGTGAAAACGGGCCCGACCCGTTAAGCCCAGTGGGATGGAAGGTCAGGTCAACCCGGTTTTGGTGGGTCCGACCCCGCAGAGGGTCAGTACAGCCCGATGAGTCGCGCGGCCCGGCCTGAGGGGCGCGACTCGGCCCGTCTTGGCGCGACGAGACTCGGCTGGCCGCGGCTCGGCCCGGGTGGCAGAGCGGTCCGAGGGGGGGGGGGGGGGGGGCGCTTTCCCAAACCGGCGGTGCCACCCTCCAAACCGGCCGACCTTCCTGGTACGAGCGGCCCCCATGGGCAGGCCACGGTCCCTTCAGTGCGGCGCCCTCCTGGCACCGCGACTACTTCACCTCGACCGGCTGACGAGCCGGCCGGTTCGCCGCTGAGCGGCCAGCAGGCTGCGGTTCTCCGCAGCGCAGCATCCCTTGTGGCACCGCAGTCTCTTCGGTCCGACTGGCTTTAGCCGACCGGTTCTTCGTCGGCCAAGTAGCCTGCAGTTGCAGTCCACGGTTCTTCCGCACACGGCCAGCGCACGGTCGCCGCCTTTGCTCGCCACCGCCTCCCATTGCGAATTAAATAAACAAGAAACGACAGAGGGTCATAGGGCCGTGTTTGTTCGGCCCGCACCCTCTGCGTTAGGCGGTAACAATCGGCCATGGACAATTCAGAAAATTCAAAAAAGAATGGGGTACAAATTATTCTTTTAAAATTGTACAAACCCCTACCTTGATTAAGGTTCGTTCGTCGACGAGCTGTGGAAGACAAGCATCGCGATGGTCGGGAGTCGTGGATGACGGTGTCATTCTTTCAACATTGGAGGAAGAGGGAGGTAGTGTTCTGGTGGCGTCGCCTCCTTCCTTTCCCTGGTTGAAGTAGTGGAGAAAGGTGATCGTGTCCCTCATGTTCTTCGTCAGAGTTGTTCGTCGTTGAAGAGCGGTGTTCTTCATCGGAAGAAGAACACTATTCTTCTCTTGAGCTCTCCCCAAAATCCTCCCAACCCAACGAGTTCCAAAATAAAATAATAGCTAAGACTATTATTTAATTCACACAAGTAATTCAAAATTCAAACCCTTTAATTAATTAATTGGAGTTCAATTCATTAATTAAAAGAGTTGGCAAATAATAAAAGGAGAGAGGGAGGTGAAGAGATCACAATTATGGAGGGAGAGTTGTCATAATAAATACAAGGGAAGTTAAATGGGGGTTTCAAGGGTGTCGAGGGGAGGTGATAAGTTGGGGCTTTTGTGGGCCCCACCACACTAATTCCTCTCATGGGAGGTTATGTGGGTGTGGGCCCCACCACTAACTCCCCATTGTAGGAAATAACTAACATCCTTAAAATAAAATTGTGTTCCACAAATTTTATTTATTTTATTCTAAATCTCCAAATATTAACTCTCAACCCGCATAAAACACAACTGTGGTAAATGTCCCCTTAAGAGAATACCGGCACTGCGAGTTCATCGGTGTCCTCAGATTTCAATTCCGAGCACCGGTTCAAAAGATAGAAAAACCCACACGTATGTTTACTGAACGTACCCAAGAAAAACTTCAGAAATTGATTTCGGGAACACCGAGTCTCGGAATCAAGTGCCGTCAGAAACCACAGACTCGTAAAATTTAAAAGTATTTAAGAAAAAATTTTCTCTGAAATTTCTGGGTCTTTACATTAATAATCTATATATCCAACACCACCATCAGTTATCTGGTGGGTGTAATAAGAATGCCTCCGCCAACAAGTATCTCACCTAATTACCTATGGGTGTATATAGAATGTATTCACCTCCAGAAACTCAACCATATGGCTGGTGGAATCCCACTAGTAGGCCCATGGCACCTACAGTCTTGTGGGTGTTCTGTTAGCCAACAATGGCTAGACAGTGCACTCCACCAGCTAGCTAGTGTCCCTATGATGTTTCCAGCTACCCAAAAAATAAACCCACAACTTAAAAATGGCCTAAAAATTGAAAATATAAAAATGAAATAGATATTGATACCCATTTTCATATACTCAAGTTTGACATTATAGGTGTTGGGATGATCATTTCATCAATAAATTGTTCCACATTTTTGGTCTAAATCCTCTTATTCCTGACTTACAGTTCTATGTGAAGGTTCCATAATTATTTGATCCATATATATATATATATCTAATCCTATAACGATCCTTCAACAACATCAGATCAATATGGGATGGTAGGTGTAACTAGGATGACATTCCAACCCTTCTCAAGTGGACTTCCTTCATCATGATGATCATCACTATCATACTCAACATCCAAGTACTCTATGATAATAAAATATCTAAAGGATTTATCCCCCTTACTAAGTGGAGTATCTAAAGTAGAATATAATCATATCTCATGCATAGGATATCCTATACCTTCACTTATTTCCTTCCCCTCTATAAAAGAAATGAACTTTTCAACATATTCATCCATTTCACCATCATCATCATCATAAGAATCATAAATCTTCCTTTCATTTGGAGTTTAAGAATGTTTAGTCTCTTCAACATTAGAGTAAAATTCCTCTTTATTAGAAGGTAAATTTCCAATAGAGTAATGAGGTCCATATGAAACATTCTGAGTTCTAAACATAAGAATAGATGAAAAATAAATAAACTTATACCATTATAGGAGGTCCAAAACTTAATCAAACCAAATAATCAGAAGAGGGGCCACTTTATTCTTCATATGATATCATGGATTATTCATTTAAATAAACTAATTCCTCTTCAAAAATTATTGTAGATTCAATACTAGTATCACCTATTACTTCCTTAGACACATTTATAATTTTATCCCTTTCTATAGCCACATCCGCCTTATAAGAGTAATCAACAATCCCATTGGGTTCCAAACCTAAATAAACTTTATATTTAGGTCTCAAGGTATATTCAACTAAATTTAACTTCTCTTAAAGTTTCTCATTATCATATATCCATATTTTCTCTATAGATTCCATTTTAATCTCATTCTATTATAGATATATTGATTGAAACATATACTACCCAAATATATATATTTTTCCTTATCTAAGGAACAAGTCCCTTGAACTCCAACAAATATGAAATAAGCGCAGGGTATGGTATAGAGTTAAATATATAATAAGGATAATGTATTTCTTCTATATACCTCATTAAGAACCCTATAAAAATGATTTGGCATCCATTACTCATCAAATAAAATAAAAATAGATCCTAATGCCTCAGTATGGTAAAGTCCCAATTCATAAGAAAATTCAAGTGCTATATAATTGTGACCAACAACCTAAACTCTCCATCCATTTATATGGAAATTGGTCTTCTCAATTTTCTATCCCCAGTCATCTCTCCCAAAGATTTCTCAAACTCAAAGGCTGCATGACCAATAAGATAATATCTTAGAAAACCCTTGAAATCATCATGAGAAACCTTCAAGAACTTTTCCTACTGCTTCAATGAAAATACTAAATATTTTATATTAAATAGTATTAAAATACATTACTTCTTCTCACCAACTTCAAACATGAAACTTAGATATAACTATTATTATTTTTGGATAGAACATTCTTCCATTTTCACTGAACTAACTACTCTATCCTTGGTTCTATATAGCTTTCCAAACTAATTATTTTCTTGAACTCAACCACTCAACATTAATTTATTTTTCTAGAATCACCAAATGATTCGTTGGATGTGAATTTTGTAGCTTGAAAGAGTCACTTAAGTTCTCTTTTATTTTCTTTGATAGAGGATGGGCATCGGCAGGATCAAGAACCAGTGGTTACTTATTACACACCATTATTTTAAAGGAGTTAAATAAGCTCTAAAGGATTAGGAGTGAGATATGGATTGGTTTATAAAGAAGAAAAGTATTTGAGAGGGTTTAAGATTTAGAGAAAAAATGATTTGAATATAATTCATGTATATTTAGATCATTTAGGGAATGGTACAATAAAACATGGTAAAAAATAAAATATATTACAATAAAGTTAAAATTTATAGATATACACAATAACATGAATAACCATATGAATTAATTTATATTAGCTTGAGGGATCCATGAAATGTTGACCTACTATATAAATTACTACACAATTACTCAGAAGTGTCATGATATTTTGTCCTACCATATAAGCAATTCCAAGGTAGTTTGTCCCTTATTTTCACTTATGAATTTTTCAATAAAATACTATAATTCCATATTTATACACAAAATAAAAATTAATAATAATTTATCATACCAAAATCATGTATGATATAACTTAATCTCTTTATATTCAAATTCTTTTTAAAAATATTAGAAATATATTATTCAGTGCTAATGAATTCAAGAATGATATCTCCCTTTTGAAAATGACCTCTCAAAATTTAATGCCTTATATCAATTTTTTAGACTTTTAATGTTATACATGATTCGTTTAAATGTTTATAGAACTTGTGTTATCACAATTTATAGGGACATGTCAAAATTGATATCCATAGTCTTGTAATGCATGTTTTGTCTACAGAATCCATGCACATAAAATACCTATAACCATGTACTCAACTTCAGTAGTAGATAATTCAATATAATTATACTTATTACTAAACCAAGAAACTATATACATTCCCAAAAAGTTACATGTATCATAGGTGTTTTTTCAATCTTACTTATAACCCTAAAATTAGATTATTAATAACTAACTAATTCAAATGAATGTTCTCTCGAATAAAAAAAATCAAAAAAAGGTTATATTTATATGGTATTTAAAAATTATCTTAACAATATTTAAATGTGATTCCATGAGATTATCTTGAAAATGTGAACATAAATATACACTAAGCATGATATCTATCTGACTAGAAATTAAGTTTAATAAACTCCCTATCATACTTTTATAAGTATTTTGGTCAATTGTTTTCCTAGTTTCATCTAAGTATATTTTACATCTTGTACTCATTAGAGTATAACATCCTTTAGTGGTATTCATACCAAAATGTTTTAAAGATATTTTATATACATAATTTTATTTAAAATAATTACATATTTGTTTTAAAAAATTTTAAAACTAAAAAATAATTTTAACTCACCCATTAAAATCATTTCAATTTAATTTTTCATTAAATTATAAAATTCAATACACAAATAATTTTTTGATAAACTAAATATAATATTGTAAATATAAATTTTAGGAAAAAATATATTTTGAAGTTATTTTAATAAATAAGGTGGGATTAACTATACCATTTTAAAATCCATTTGAAATTAATAAGGAGTTGATCCTATCGTACTAAGCTATAGGATACTTTTTTAAAACATAAAGTTCTTTTGAATGTTTTAAAACATGATTTGAGAATTTAGGGTTTAGAAATATAGGGGTTTGTTCAAAAAGAAAACATACGCAATAATATAATCATTTAAGAATTCACTCTTAATATCAAATTGATATAGTTTGAAATTTAAATGTGATGTATCAGTATTCTAATGGACTATAGTATTGCTACTCGTGAAAAGGTTTCTTTATAATCAATACCTTCCTCTTAAATATAAAATTGTGTAACCAATCTGGCTATATTTTTAACTAATATTCTAGATTGCTCATCCTTTTTCTATGTACCCATTTAATTCCAATATTTAGGTAGTATTTGGGTCTCTCAACTAGTTCCCACACTTTTTTTCTTTCAAAATAAATTAATTCTTATTACATCTCCATTACCTAGTGTTCACCATAAACTGCTTTAGTGATTCTATTAGGTTTTAGTTAAGATAAGTAATATTAATTTTTTGACCCTGTTCTTAATAGAATATTGGATTTGAGTTCGTTTATAAATATCACCTATAGTAACATCTAAGGGATGATACTTATGGGTCCTAAAAATTATAGGAATTGAAGTTCTTGGTTCTTCCAAGTCTTATTCAAGGTCAGGTTGGTTACATTAGTCTTATAGGTATTATTGATATTTAGATTTGACATATCATCCTCAAGGTATTCTAGGTAAACTGTAGGTTCATGTGGATTTATCTCATCAAATATGACATGAAAATATTATTCCACAACCTTGTTTATTTTATTAAAGGATATATAGGCTTTACTATAGGTTTAATAACCAATAAAAATTCTTCCATCCCTCTTTGGTGAATACTTTTCCATATTCTATTTGGTATTAAGAATATATATTTTTCATCCAAAATTATTAAATAAATTTACCTAAGGTTTTATACCATTATAAAGTTTATAAGGAATATCATTTTAGATATGCCCTTTCATAAACATATTGATTACATAAAAATATGTATTCATAGCTTTTACCCAAAGATAAATAGGTGGATCAAATTCACTAAGCGTAGTCTGGGAAATTTATTAAAGAGTTATATTTCTTCTTTCGAAAATGCCTTTCCATTGAGGGGTTCTAGGTGCAGAGAAATTGTGATTAAAACCATGTTTTGAACATTAATTTTCAAATTATTTATTCTCAAATTCATTTCCATGATCAATTCTTATGGTTTTAATGGTAATTCCACTATGGTTCTCTATATATATTTTTATATTTATCAAAGGAGGAACAAGCTTAACTTTTGTGAGATTGGAAAAATACCCATGTGAATCTTGAATAATCATAAAAAATCACATAAGAATAATTATTTACAACTAGACTAGAAACTCTATAAGGTCCCAAAAAATCTATGTGAACCAATTATAGGGGTTGATAGGAAGACACCTCTTTCTTTAGTTTGAAAGAAAATTTGTACCGATTTCCATTTTGTTAAGGATTACACACTTTATCATTTATGAATTATAGTTTAAGTATATCTTTAACTAATACTTTTATATATATCTTACTAAGTGAGTGTACATTATAGTGACCTAGTATCCCATTCCATAACCAATATTCTTTATGAAAGGAAATTAATTAGTAAGTACTTAAATAAAATAAATAATCTAAATTAACACCATAAACATTTTCATTTCTTAAAGAAGTAAAAACTAAATTATTCTTAGAATCATATATATTTCAAGAATTATTATAAAATTTAACATGAAAACCATTATCACACAAATATTAAATACTAACAACATTATATTTTAAACCATCAAAAAATAAAACTTTAAAAATGTGAATAAGTTCTGAGTTACCAATTTGAAAAAAGAAAATTATTTTTCCTTTTGCATTGTCACCAAAAAGTGAAATGTCTACCATGTAATTTTTCTAAACTATTGTAATATGAGTAATATATTTTTATATGTCTGGAACATACACCAATCAAAAACCAAAACCTTTTACTGAAGCTCTTTATGTATTTTACCTATATAAAATTAACTAAGTGATTATTTTAGTACCTATATTTTCTTAGGTCCAGAGAAGTTAACAAACAATGATTTTAGAATCCATATTTATTTTATAGGTGTGTTTATTGTAAAATTAAAATAAATAACATTTTTTGAATATAAATCATTCTTAGGTCACAAAGAATGAGAATTATTTCCATAACAATTAGTACCTTTAGCATTATCACTGATAGATTTAGAACCATAAGAAAATTAATTTTTATACACCTTCCTTTGTTGTCTAAATGTATATCCTATACTAGTTTTTAACTTGGGTGGGTTATAATTATAAAACATAATATTCAATGTGTTTTTTTTTCATTTTTAAATTTCTATAAATCATTTTTGAGTTGTTCTTTTGTGAATTTTTATTCATTTTTTTTCTTTTAGTAAGTTGAAAATTTTCTATTTCCAATAGTAAGATAAATTATAACATTAACTGATAAGGCATGCATCTTTTATTAGATTCTTGTATTTATATTTCAATTCATCCATTGTATCCTCAAGAATAAAACAATATTAAAATAATTCTTCATTAATAATTTTTAAATTCATCTTAAAATTCATTTTCCAAGAGAGTAGAGGCAGTAGCTGTTACCTCATATGTAGTAGTCATGAAATAAAAATTATCCTTCTCACTTGAATTATCTTAGTCTGAATCAAAATCACTAGATCTATCCTCCTATCTACTCTGGGTTTCTTTCATATCCTTTTTTAATTATTTCCTTTATTATCATATTTATTTTTTTTACTTTAATTTAGGATAGTAAACTTTGATGTGTCCCTTTATCTTATATTCATAGAAAGTGAATTCTCCTAATGAACCATAATTTTCCCAATATTTCCTCTAATTTACTTTCTTTTTATATTTTCTCCCATAGTTTTATTTTCTAAGAAACTTTTTCTTCCTATAGAACTTTTTGAATCTATTGGCTAGATGTGCCTCCTCTTCATCACTATCAGTATCAACTTCACTTCCACTGGTGCATTCACCCTTGACTACTTAATTCAATTTACAATTAGATTCACTGAATAATATATATTTATTTTTAGGTTCAGTATCATAATTATTATCTTTTAATTTATCCTCATACAACAATAGCTTTATGATTGGCTCTTTGAATTGTAGCTTGCGGATGTCACATGATTCTCAAATGGAGACCGTTGTACTTCTCCATCTGTCAGGTAAACATCTCAAAATTTATAGCACTTGATTATTTTCATCCATTGTTTATGCAAGTGAAATAAATTTATTGATGATATTATTGAACCCTAAATAAATTTAAAAAATAGACTCATTAGGTTTTATCTTAAAATAATCATATTTTACAGTATAATTATTTAATCACATCTCTTTAACATTTGACGCATCTTCCTGAGATACAAAAATATTGTCTCATATCAAGTAGAAATAATTACATGAAGATATTTTATTAAACTAATCTTTACCCAAAGAAAAAAATAAAACATTAATATATTTATAATTACAATCATAAGAATTTTTAGTTTTATCACTTTAGTATTTTCTAGGTATTTTTTGTTTTTTATACACTATAATAATTTTAGTTAATTGAAGTGGGTTTTTAGAGATGGCTTTATAAATCGATGCTAAATTATTAAAAAATATTTCAACCCCCTTTTAATGATTATTTTTAAATCATTTATAATTTTTTTATTTATCAATGGTTTTTTTCAAAACCACCACTAAATAATTTTAATAAGTATTTTGTGGTGGTTTAATTAAAACCTATGACATTTTTTTAAAAATATCATCAACCCTAACCCCCCACTCAAACCCTATCTGTTTCTTGACACTAACCCTGCTCTGATACCCTCCCCCACGATGAGAGATTCCATCTAAATTTCAGCTACCCTCTTAGCCTCTATGTTGGATACCCCTCTCCAATTCCCTATCATCCTCCATGCTACCATACCCTACCCATGATTTCTGATGAACTCAAACCCTATCTGATTCCCTCTTATATTCATTTCACTATAATCATAGGTAGTTAATTTTGTGATCTGTTTCAGGGAATAATTGTGAAATAGAGTCAGGTTTAGTAAATTCACAATTATAATTATCCTTAAATGATTTTAGTTTAGTATAATTATGAATTATTGGTGTTTGATAGGTAGTTTGGGATCCATTCTTGGTGTTTGTTTTTCTAGTTTGAGATAGGTAGCCTCTTGGACACTATGATATTTATTTTTATGATTTTATAAAAAATGCGAACTACTCTTATATTTTAATTTTTATTGTGATCTTAATGATTTGATAATTGAGTAAAACTGATTGAGAATGATATTACATGAATTGATAAGTGATAAAAATTATATATGTACATTTTTAAGGTAAGGAAAGTGAAATTACTTGTAAAAAATATATTTAAATGAATAAATGGTGAAATAATTAATAAAATTAATGTTAAAATTATTAAAAGAATTTATAATAAACTTATGTGTGATTAAATTATTTTTTAGTGTTATTTGGTTATGTTATAGTGTGGTGTATTGTTATAAATGGTGAAATAAATCATAAAATGAGTGTTTGGGACTAAATTGTGTGTATGGATTATAAAAATATATTTATTTCATGTTTAATTTTTTATATAATATTTTAATATAAATTTATAAATAATATTTAATATAAATGACTAAATTATGTGGCTTTCTATGTTTATATTAATTTTAAAATTTGGGATTGTATTTCTTTTTGAACTTAAATTTATTTTATTTTTATATATAATAATATAATTATATTTTATATTTGAAAGTTTAGGAAATCAAGTATATATGGATAAAATTTGGACTACCTTACCTAAAAAAACATCTATGTATGTTATGAGTTTGAACATGTTTTTTAATTTTTCAAATGAAAATTGATCCATGGATGGAAGAATCAAATATTCATGTCCTAAATGAAATTTTAGAGGATGGGTGAAGAGAGATGAAGTATTTCAAAACATGATATTGAAATAATTTACTCATTATTTTCATTGTATTTAGCATGGAGAATCGAACATTATTGAAAATTTGAGCAGTTATGTTTATAGTAAAAAGGAACAAGTTAATGCCTTGATAGTGGATAATGAAATTCAAAACATGATAAATGATGCTTTAGACACAGTAGGGAAACACCATAAAAATGTAACACATCATTTGATTCACTTTTTGATGTTGCAGATATTAATGATGTTTTCAGAACTTTAGGATAGCCTGATCAAGATGATAACATATTAATGGGTGATGAGGAGGCAACTAATACAAGGGAAAACTCAACTGATAAAACAACTGAATTTTCTAAATTAGTTATAGATGGAAATGAATAATTTTACGAAGGATGTGCCAAATATTAAAAACTATATTTTCCACCATATTTTTACCATATCAAGTGTTTATATGGAATTAAAAATAAATAAATTTCCATGATATTAGAATTATTATGTGATTCAGTTACTGAAGCTAAGATCCATTTAGGATTTTATGAGATGAAGAGGATTATTATAAACCATGTAATGAATTATATGAAGATACATGATTTTCTCAATGATTGTATGATTTATTTGAAAGAATATTTTAATAGATAAAAGTGTAAAATATTCTATAATTCTATATGGAAATAAATAAATAATGATGTTAGTATGAATCTGCATACAACTAAAGAAAATAGAAAAATAAAATTGATGTAGAGGTTTTAACTTATGTTCCATTAAAACCATAGTTTCAATGATATTTTATATAATCTAAAACCACTTAACATATGAAGTGGAATGATTTTCATTATAATAATGATGACTTCATGTGTCATCTAAGATATTCAAAAGCATGGAATAACTTTTATTCATTATATCAAGATATCAATTATAATTATAGAAATATATTATTTGGATTATAATATGATGGATTTAATCCTTTTGGGACCATAAGCAGAAGTTACAACATTTGGAATGTTTTTTTGATCCTTTATAATATAACTCATTGTATGTATATGTAATTGATTTCATTCATTATATCAATGATTATTCTTGGGAATCAAATGCTTGGAAATGACATTGATGTATACCTTAAACCTCTTATACAAGAATTAAAAGAGTTATGAAATGATTTTTTAGAAACATATGATGCATCTACCATGTAAATGTTTAAAATTCATGATTCTTTTATATGAACCATAAGTGACTTTCCTATACTAGGAAATTTGTTTAGTTGGTACATACACACTAGTTTGGATTGTCTAATTTATAACTCTGGATTTGAGTCTCAATGGATACCTTATAGTAGAAAGTTGTGTTTCATGTGTCATCATATATTATTTGATATATATCATTTATTTCATGTAACACCCCAAGTCATTAAAATATATTTCTTTTTAGAATAAATTTAATTTTTTTGATAGATTGCGATGCACACAACACATCCAGGGGGAAGAACGAGAGGAATCTTCTAGGATAAATGAGAGGAATCTATATAATGGAGCAACACATATGGGGGGAAGAATGAGAGGAATATCCTTCCTTGAAGCTCTCAAAGGTTCTGACCTGAGTAAATCATCTGCGACGAAGGCATCCCTCTGTAGGAAACTCAATGATGCTAGATTCGCAGTTGAAGCTGACCCTGAGGCACTTCAACAACGATCGATTTTATATAAGTTTTTGATTATGGGTCACATTTCATATATAAAAGGGGATAAACCCTGGTCAAACTCCGATCTCAAAATGAGGATTTCTCATGTATGGGGTGTCTCCGACTAGAATCTAGTGCCATTAGGAAAAAGTTGTTTTCATATGTTGCTTAGATCCCAGGATGATTTTGATCAGTTTTGGAAGTTAGGAAACCTTCAGCTTAAAACTATAGTTATTTTAATCTCTGAATGGAACCTCTCCTTTAATATGCATACTACAAGGAATACCATGGCCCAGATCTGGGTTCATCTCCACGGGCTCAGTTGGTTTTTCTAGCATTCAAAGATCTTAAACGACATTGCTTCATACATAGATACACCACTCAAAATCGACCAATGAACACTTAAACGCTGAGATTTGACTCACTACTAGATAAATGGGATTTGGAGCCCCCTAACATGGGTGAACACCTTTGGCGTTCACTGGCCTTAAAAAAAAGCTTCATCGCCCCCTTCCCCTCACGAAACCCTACCCGCGTCCCACCGCCTATCCCCTCGCCGCCCTCCACCCTCTGGCCTCCTCCCTCTTCCCTCCACCCTCTCAGCCCTCCGCCCCTCTGCCCTCCGGCCTTCTCCCTCCGGCCTGTGCCCTATGCCCTCCACCCTCTGCCCCCTCTACCCTCCGCCCTCTGCCCTCGCCCTCTGCCCTCTGCCCCCTCTACCCTCTGGACTCCAGCCTCCGCCCCTCTGCCCTCTGCCCCCTCGGCCCTCGGCCCTCAGCCCTCGGCCCTCCGTCCTCCGCCCCTTCGCTGCCCATCCCCCGTCCCTTCACCGCCCTCCTCTCCGGCTCTCCACTATCCCCTGTCCCCTCCCTCTTCATCCCCCTCCCTCACCGCACCATCACCTCCCGTCCCCTCCCTCACCGTCCCCTCCCGTGCGGCACCACCACCGCCCGGTCCCCTCCCTCCCCGCACGACTGCTGCTCATCCCCCCACCGTCGCCACCTATCCACTCCGGCTCCTCGCTGTCCTCTGTCCCCTCCCTCGTCGTCCCACCCTTGCTACACCATCACCACCTCAACGCCTCCTCTCCTCCAGCTCACCGTCGCCGCCACCTCCCATCCCCTCCCTCACCGCAACGTCTCCGTCTTCAGCTCCCCTCCGCTGCCTCTCCTCCCCCCCACATCACTGCCTTCGGCTCCCCTCCCTTCCAGGTTTGTAGCGCAATCATGTATAACATGACATGGGCTTTCACTTACATTCCATTATCTATTCTCTTGTTTATTATTCCGAGATATAATTTGATTATTTTATCAATGGTCCACAAGAAATTGGTTAGTATTTATTTTAAATATATTTGATATGAAAAATGCATGTAATAAGTCTTGTGTAAACGTTTGTTATACATATATTATTATGGATAAGAGTTGGATTGATCTTCCAAATCAAACGTCTAGAGAATATTTCAATGGCATTATGCAGTTTATTGACTTCACCAGAGGATTTAAAAGTGACTATATTATTTTTCCATGTAGAAAATGTGATAATAGATATCAATTTAAACGAGATACTGTGAGGGAGCACTTATTCTTTAACTGATTTCTGAAAAATTATAAGAGTTGCACTCATCATGGAGAAGAATTTGTTTGTTTTCAAAATACGGATGCAGTTCATATGGATGTTTATGCAAGGATGAATGATCTAATGCATGAAATGCTTACTGAAATGGTACGTGGGTTGGATCCTGAAGTCATTGACATCCAGAATCTTAAGTCCGATGAGATAAATTTTCGCTCTAGTGCAGATCATGATTCGAGGAGGTTTTATGAAGCACTTGATGGTGAAAAAACATAATTATATCCTGGATGTACTTCTTAAAATAAATTTTCATTTATCATGGAGTTTTTGCATTTGAAGACTTTGAATCTGTGGTTAGACACATCATTAGACATTCTGTTGGTGTTATTGAAAATGGTTCTTCCTGTCTACACTAAGATTCCTGAGTCATATTACCATGCTCTTAAGTTGACATAGAACTTAGTTTTTACAAATGAGACCATATATGCATGTGAAAAAACTGTATGTTGTTTAGAAAAGAAACTACCCATTTGGATATTTTTACGGCTTGTGGCGCTTCAAGGTGGAAAAAGAACAGGGGAAATCAGACTCATCAAAGTCATATTGTGATACATGGGAAACCGATTTCTGTAGAGAAAATGCATTACTTTCCCCTTAAACCAAGGTTGAAAAGATTTTTTATGTCATCTAAAGTTTCGAATTTAATGAGATGGCGTGTAGAAAGAATTCATGAAAGTGATATGTTAACCCACCCAACAGACTCTCATGCATGGAAGGATTTTGATAAGAGACATCCTGATTTTTCTAAAGATGTTCGTAATGTCCGATTGGGGTTGGTAGCAGATGGTTTCAATCCATTCAAGTCCATGGTTGGTGCAACTCATAGCACATAGCCCGTGGTGTTGGTTCTGTATAATCTTCCTCCGTGGCTTTGTATGAAGCAACAATTTATATTACTTTCCACTCTTATTGATGGACCTAGAAGTCTTGGGGATAAGATTGATGTTTACCTTCAGCCATTGATTGATGAGTTGAATGAATTTTGGGGCGATGGTGTGATGAATTATGACTATTAAACGAATGAAATGTTCAAACTGCAAGCTAATTTATTGTGGACAATCAATGACTTCCCAGCTTATGCAAATTTATCAGGCTGGAGTACGAAAGGGGAATTTTCTTTCCCATGTTGCAATAAAAGTAAAAAATCTGTATGGCTTAAACATTCCAAAAAATGGGCATACATGGGTCACATACGTTTTCTCCCCCCTCAAAATAGGTTCAGAAAGGACAGAGTGGCATTTGATGGTTCTAGAGAGTTCAACCCAGCACCAAAGATCATGATAGGAGTCGAAATGTTATCGCATATTGAGGAATAAAACATCCACATGGTATATGAAATTCAGGATTTGGTGGCTCATCCATTATGTAATATTCATGCTGCGGGTAGGCAGTATAGTCACAATTGGAAAAAGAAAAGTATTTTTTATAGTCTTCCGTATTGTAAAACTAACATGCTAAGGAATAATTTGGATGTCATGCACATTGAAAAAAAATGTTTGTGATAACATATTGTGGACCATTTTATGTGTCAGTGGAAAATAAAAGGACCATGTTAATGCACATTGTGATTTGGAAGAAATGGGTATAAGGAAACAGTTGCATTTACAGTTAGCTGAGGGAAACAAGGAATATATGCTTGCTGTACAGTATAAGATGACTAAAAAGGAGAAAGCGACATTTCTTTCCATTTTGAATATGCTTAAGGTGCCTGATGGTTACTCTTCTAATATTTCAAAGTGTGTGAATCTGATGAGCAGGACATTGCAAGGGTTGAAAAGTCATGACAATCACATACTACTTCAGTAGTTGATTCCAATCGCAATTTGTGATTGTTTATCCCCCAATGTTGTTCAGCTGTTGATTGAGATGAGTAATTTTTTTAGGAAACTTTTTTTATGAAATCAATGAATGAGTGATTTAAAAAGCTTGTAGGACCGAATTGTAATTACACTTTGTCACTTTCAAAAAATATTTCCCCCCTTATTTTTCGATGTTATGGTCCACTTTATAGTGCACCTAACTGATGAAGTAATGACTGTTTGTCCAATGCAATTCAGGTGGACGTATCCTATTGAGCGGTATTTGAGTACATTGAAACAATTTTTATGCAACAGAGCTCGTCCGGAGGAATCAATATCCAATGGTTATTTGAGGGATGAGTGTACTAATTTTTGTACAGAATATCTTATAGATATTGAAACAAAATTAGATAAGCCCTCTCGTATTCATGATGGTCCAGTTGGAGAAGGAACCATATTTGATATGGACAACATCGAGTGGATACAAGTGCATTGATATATCTTGTTCAATAATCCATCAGTTGCATCATTAATGCAGTAAGTGTCTTATCACTTTTATTTTTTAACTTTTATATGTTTTATTTTCATAATTTGATCATTTAAACATCGCGTTATCATTTTCAGGAAACACATTAATGAGATGAAAGAAGATATTTATCGTGCGACTGAGTATCAAATTCAACAATCTCATTATGCATCATTTCATGATTGGTTCAAGGATTATGTACATATAAATTGATTTTCATTATGAGTGAAGTATTATAATAATTTCTTTCTACACAAATCATTATTGAATTCTATGAATTATGTAGATTCATAAGATGATGGAGTTAGGGGAACCCATGCTAACTGAAGAATTTATCCAACTAGCCGAGGGTCCATCTATAATGACTCGTCGTTATAAAGCTATAGATGCTAATAGTTTTAGATTTCGCATTAAATATGTTGATGACAAACGAGCAACACAAAACAGTGGCATCAGTTGTCCATTCGTCGATTCTGGTTATTACTATGGTCAATTGATAGACATCATTGAAGTTGTATACACACACAGGTTAAAGTACATATTGTTAAAGTGTAATTGGGTTAATCCAGTGCATGGATGTAAAGTCGATCAATATCAGTTTTCATTGGTTAATTTTAACTATATGTTATAAATAAATGAAGGAGTTTATAATGAACCTTTAATTTTTACATCACAAGCGAAACAAGTATTCTTCGTTACTTTTCCTTCGAATTCAAGTTGGAAAGTTGTTGTGAAAATTTCCCGGCGAGGAGTGTTTTTATTTGAACAAGATGAACCCGAGATTGTTCCTTTTGTTTCCCAACAGCTTGATCAACACACTATAGTTCAATGTGAAGAAGATATTTATTGGTTCAGAGCGTCCATTGAAGGAGAAATGGTCAATTTTCATGCTTAATGAAAGGTATAATTGTTTTCCCTCTATTTAGTATTGAATGTCCTAGGATATCATAAATTATCTAACCATTTTATAAATCCTTGTAAGTTTTTATCCTCACTTTTGGAAGTTTATTCATTTATAAATATTTAGGGTGATTTATCTTTTGGTATCTTCATGTTATTGTCAGTGTATCATCCCATTGAGGTATTCTTCATTTGGTTCATGTGCTGCTAGAATTTTTATTAATTCAATCTGAAATTTGGCTATGCATTGATTGGTTTTGTACATAATTTTTATATCTATTTTGTTAACTTTATGATTTTTTAAAATCCATTCACAACTAATTATTCAATCCCTTTTTGTTTGATTAACAACTATAAAAGTTTTATTTTTTAAAAAACAATCAAATTTATCTTTTGGACACTTTGGATTGTCCCCTTACTAATGTTTTCTATGACTGGAGGCATGTCAGGGGAAGAGGTAGCAGATCCACATCATCCATCTGAGCCATCTACGTCTCATGGTCAGGGTATGTTTGAATGTCATTGTGTCTATTTTTTATGTAATTTATAAACACACAGATATATATATATTTATAACATCTGTCAAATTATATATAAAATTGTTTTCAACAGGATTAGACTCGACTGCTTCTTCCTCTCGCAAGAGAGGCCCTGTTCGTGGCATTTTATCATGGAATTCTGACACGATGTTTGATGTTTCCTTTGATGATCTATTTCATCCTATGGGATTGAATTCCCATACATTTATTTGTTATCTAGGTCATATCATACATTACCCTCATCAATTTCCATTGACCACACATGACTGGGATTCTATCCCTCAGGACACATTAGATCGTCTTTGGAGGGAGGTTCAGGTAAGAAGACCATTTTACTTTCTTCCCTATGTATAAAAAATACTAACACATGTGATTTTTTTCATTAATAGTAAAATTTGAAATTATTCCCCGATGAGTTTCGGCCTGTGTGTATGAGAAAATGTTGTAAGATGTGGAAAGATTATAAAGGCAAAGTCAAGAGGGACCACTGGGTACTAAATGTGGGTGCCCCTGACATTCTAGAAAAAGTCCCGAGAGGTGTCCTCCCTACTCAGTGGAATGAATTAGTTTCATATTGGTATACTGAGGGTGTTGAGTTTTGTATATTTATTTTTGTATATATATTTTCAAGAATGTTTGATTTGTTTGAAATTTGAATTAATTGAATGTAGGAGGTGTCAACATGCCATTCTGAGAATCAAGCGTTGTAGGGACCACCTCACAGGCTCAGGACTCGTCACGTGTATCAGATCCGACATGAGGTATTTATTATTAATTTCTTAATTTATCAATTAATATGGTTTTTCATTTATATTCTATTCATATACAGTTACGGGAGAAAGGTGTACCTACTGAAAAAATGTCAGTGTGGATGAGGACTCGTGATCGAAATGATCTAGAGGCTGTAGCAATGATAGTAAGTGCTTGTAATCAGTACTAATACTTACATAAATCTGTATATTAACATATATATGTATATATATTTAAAAATTTCCCAGGATCAATTTGAAGTTGAGTTAGAATAGCTGCCAGAGGACCAACGACAACTTCCCATGCGACGGGATGAGATATTTCATCGCATTATTGGTCGGGATGGGCATAGATATAGTTTGACCTATGAAACATGGATTCCTCATTCTATAGTATCACACGCTTCGGTTGTCAGTCCTACTGTTTCTCAGATGACACAATAGTTATCAGATTTCAAGGGACGACTGTGTGCTTCTGAGGAGGTAAATGTGAAATTGATCGCTGAGGTTAGAGCACTGCGCAAATATGCGCGTCTAGGTGATGGTGCAGGGGATCATACGACACAGGTTTATACTGTATTTATTTATTTAATTTCTATTATTTTTGTTATGAAAATCTTCATAATTTTTATTTGTTGTAGGTCCCTGGCCCACGAAATGGAGGTAGCAGTCATGACCACGCATGACACATCATATTTACAAGGTGTGTTTCTTTTTTTATTGGTGGAGTTGTTATTGATGTTTAGGTTGGGTTCCTAGTGATATTTTTTGATATTTGGGGGTATCATGTGTGTTTTGGCCTTATGCAATGTTTGTGTGCATGAATTGAGAAGTAACCATGAAACCAATTAATGATTTTGATATTTTTAGTTCATTTTATTATTTAATGTTTTCAATTTCATGTTCTGTGAATAGTTTTGAAAAATCCATGTGATTCCTAATAGAAACTATGGGACTTGTTTTTGGTGACTGAGCTCAGGTTCACTATTTGTAGGCCCCTGGCCCACCTCGGACAGCACCCCCCTGCACCCCGGACAACCCCCCACCCCAGACAGCCTCCCCCGCACCCTGGATAGCCCCCCCCACCAGACAGCCCCCCCCACCACCAGACACCCCCCCGCACCCCGGACAACCCCCCCCCGCACCCCGGACAGCCCCCCCACCAACGGATAGCCCCCCCCGCACCCTGGACAGCCCCCCCGTACCCTGAAATTCATTAGAAAAATTGACAATTAGTTCATTAGGGCAATTGTTCATTAGGCTGTTAGGCCATTAGGGAAATTGGATAGTTGGCCAATTATCCAATTGGATGTAGGCCAAATGGCCATTAGGCCATTATGCCATTATTCTAATTGTACAACTAGACAATAGGCCATTATTCCAATTATTTGTTAGGACACTATGCCATTAGGTCATTATGGCATCAGGTGAATTGGTAAATGGGATAATTTGACATTGGGTCATTAGGAAAATTGACCTTTAGAACATTACGATAATTGATCATTATGCCGTTAGGCCAATTGGCCATTAGGACAATTAGTTGTTATTCCCTACCCACCACTGTATAGACCCCCCACCCCGAACACCCCCCACCTCCGGACAATGCCCCCCACCCCGGATAGCCCCCCCACTGGACAACCCACACATGCATTTCAAGCATAACAAACACCTAAAAATGCATATTCAGCAGTGCCATGCAAACCGCGCAGCCGAATGACATGCCGTCTCCTTTTACACCTGACGAATATTAATTAGGGTGTTTTCCTGTGTTTTCAAGTCATACCAATGTCGTTCGGTATGCATTTGACATTTAAACGCATGTTTTGGCCATTTACGACAAGTGGTGTGCACTTATGGTCACCGCGGTCAAACGACACCTCCGATTGACATTCTGTTTTCCTGACCATTTCAAAATTCATCTACCCTTTATTGTTGTCCGTTTTCATGGCATTCTGTGGTCGTTCGGCCGGTTTTGATCACCCCACGCACACTTTTCAAATGCGCCAAAACGGCGTGTAACTGTCGAATTTAGAGAAAACACGCTCATAATGATTTGAAATCACACAAAACAATATGAATATTATTTGTGACATGTAGGAGGAGACGACACGTCAATCGGACGTGCGGTGTGCACGGTACGACTGGATATACTGTTTTGAACAGTTCAACGCACTCTAAAAGGGCACGTTGGGTGGTCAAAACTAGATGAAAGACCTTGGAATGACATGAAATCATACGACAATAAACGTGGTGTAAATTTTGAAATGTTATGATAGATGGCATGTCAATCAGAGGTGTTGTTTGACCGCGGTGATAAGAAACACATTTCCGGGGTCATAAAACACCAAAATGGAGTGTAACGGTCAAATTCAAGGAAAACATAATCAGAATGACTTGAAATCACATGAAAACAATAGGAATATTATTCGTGACATGTAGGAGAAGATGAGACGTCAATCGGAAGTGCGGTGTGCGCGGTACGACCGAATATGCTGTTTTGAACAGTTCAATGCGCTCTAAAAGGGTACGTTGGGTGGTCAAAACCAGCCGAACGACCTCGGAATTCCATGAAATCATACGACAACAATCGTGGTATAAATTTTGAAATGGTCGGGTAGATGAAACGTCAATCGGAGATGTATTTTGACCGCGGTGACCGGAAACACATTTCTGTGGTCACAAAACGCCAAAACGGTGTGTAACGATCAAATTTAGAGAAAACATTCTCATAATGACTTGAAATCCCACAAAAACAATAGTAATAGTATTCTTGACATTTAGGAGGAGACGACACATCAATCGGAGGTGCGGTGTGTGCGGTACGACCGAATATACTGTTTTGAACAGTTCAACGCGCTCTAAAAGGGCGCGTTGGGTGGTCAAAACTAGCCCAAAACCTCAGAATTCCATGAAATCATACTAAAAAAACCATGCTGTGAATTGTGAAATGTTCGGTAGACAGCACGTCAATCGGAGGTTTCGTTTTACCGCGGTGACCGGAAACGCATTTCCGGAGTCATAAAACGCCAAAACGGCGTGTAATGGTCGAATTCAGAGAAAACATTCTCATAATGACTTGAAATCACACAAAAACAATATTAATAGTATTCTTGACATGTAGGAGGAGACATAAATTCAATCGGATGCGCGATGTGCGTGGTATGACCAAATTTGCTGTTTTGAACAGTTCAGAGCGCTCTAAAAGGGCACGTTGGCTGGTCTAAACCATCCAAACGACCTTGTAATGCCATGAAATCATACTAAAAAAACCGTGGTGTGAATTGTGAAATGTTTGAGTAGATAGAATGTCAATCAGAGGTATCGTTTGACCGCGGTGACCAGAAACACATTTCCGAGGTCATAAAATGCCAAAACAGCGTGTGGCGGTCGAATTCAGAGAAAACATGTTCAAAATGACTTGAAATCATATGAAAATAATAGGAATAGTATTCGTGACATGTAAGAGTAGACGAAACGTCAATCAGATGTGTGGTGTGCGTGGTATGACCGAATATGCTATTTTGAATAGTTCGACGTGCTCTAAAAGGGCGCGTTGGGTGGTCAAAACCAGCTGAACGACCTCAGAATGTCATGAAATAACACGAAAACAACTGTGGTGTGAATTTTAAAATAGTCGGATAAAAGAAATGTCAATCAGAGGTGTCATTTGACAGCGGTGACCGGAAACACATTTTCGGGGTCATAAAACGCTAAAACAGCGTGTAACGGTCGAATTCAGAGAAAACGTGCTCATAATGACTTGAAATCACACAAAAACAATAGGAATATTATTCATGACATGTAGGAGGAGATGACATGTCAATCAGATGTGAGGTGTGTGCGATACGACTGAATATGCTGTTTTGAACAGTTCGACGTGCTCTAAAAGGGCGTGTTGGGTGGTCAAAACTAGCCGAACGACCTCAGAATGTCATGAAATCATATGAAAACAACCATGGTGTGAATTTTAAAATGTTTGGGCAGACGTCACGTCAATCGAAGATGTTGTTTGACCGCGGTGACTAGAAATACATTTTCGTGGTCAAAAAACACCAAAATGGCGTGTAACGGTCGAATTCAGAGAAAACATGCTCAGAATGACTTAAAATCACACAGAAACAATAGGAATAGTATTCGTGACATGTAGGAGGAGACAACACATCAATCAGACGTGTGGTGTGTGCGGTACGACCGAATATGCTGTTTTGAACAGTTTAGTGTGCTCTAAAAGGGCGCGTTGGGTGGTCAAAACCAGCCGAACGGCCTCAAAATACCATGAAATCATACGACAACAATCGTGGTGTGAATTTTGAAATGGTCGAGCAGACAACACGTCAATCAAAGGTGTCATTTGACCGTGGTGACCGGAAACGCATTTCTGGGGTCATAAAACGGCAAAACGGCGTGTAACAGTCGAATTCAGAGAAAACGTGCTCAGAATGACTTGAAATCACATGAAAACAATAGTAATAGTATTCGTGACATGTATAAAAAGGCGGAATGTCAATCAGACATGCGATGTGCGCGGTATAACCAATTATGCTGTTTTGAACAGTTCAGCGCGCTCTAAAAGGGCGCGTTGGGTGGTCAAAACCAACTGAAAGACCTTGGAATTCCATGAAATCATACGACAACAACCATGGTGTGAATTTTAAAATGGTTGGGTAGACGACACGTCAATCGGAGGTGTTTTTTGACTATGGTGATCGGAAATGCATTTTTAGGGTCATAAAATGCCAAAACGGCGTGTAATAGTCGAATTCAGAGCAAACATGCTCCGAATGACTTGAAATCACACCAAAACAATAGTAATAGTATTCTTGACATGTAGGAGGAGACGAAACATCAATCGGACATGCAGTGTGCGTGATACGACTGAATATGATGTTTTAAACATTTCAGCGCGCTCTAAAAGAGCGCGTTGGGTGGTTAAAACCAGCCAAACGACCTCGAATGCCATGAAATCATGCGAAAACAACCTTTTTGTGAATTTTGAAATGGTCGGTCATACAAAACCTCAATCAGAGGTGTCATTTCACCGCGGTGACCAAAAATGCAATTCCGGAGTAATAAAACGCCAAAACGGCGTGTAACGGTCGAATTTAGAGAAAACGTGCTCAGAATGACTTGAAATCACACAAAAACAATATGAATAATATTAGTGACATGTAAGAGGATAAGGAACGTTAATCGGACGTGCGGTGTGTGCAGTACGACCAAATATGCAGTTTTGAACAGTTCAACGCGCTCTAAAAGGGCGCGTTGGGTGGTCAAAACCAGCCGAACGACCTCAAAATTCCATGAAATCATACGACAACAACCATGGTGTGAATCTTGAAATGGGAGGGAAGATGAAACATCAATCGTATGTGTCGTTTGACTACGGTGACCGAAAATGCATTTCTGGGGTCATAAAATGACAAAACGGCATGTAACGGTCGAATTCAGAGCAAACCTGCTCAGAATGACTTGAAATCACAAACAAAAAATATTATTTGTGACATGTAAGAGGAAACATCACATCAATCAGACATGCAGTGTGCATGGTACAACCGAATATGCTGTTTTGAACAGTTCGACGCGCTCTAAAAAGGCGCGTTGGGTGGTCAAAACCAGCCGAAAGACCTCAGAATTCCTTGAAATCATATGAAAACAACTGTGGTATGAATTGTGAAATGGTTGGGGAGACGGAATGTCAATCGAAGGTGTCATTTGACCATGGTGACCGGAAACGCATTTTCGGGGTCATAAAACGCCAAAACGGCGTGTAACGGTCGAATTCATAGAAAACGTGCTTAGAATGAATTGAAATTACATGAAACAATAGGAATAGTATCTGTGACATTTAGGAAGAGACGACACATCAATCAGACATGTGATGTGCATGGTAAGACCAAATTTGCTGTTTTGAACAGTTCAACGCGCTCTAAAAGGGAGCGTTGGGTGGTCAAAACCAACTGAACGACCTTAGAATGCCATGAAATCATACGAAAAAAACCTTGGTGTGAATTGTGAAATGGTCGGGTAGACGGTATGTCAATCAAAGGTTTCTTTTGACCGCGGTGACCGGAAATGCATTTCCGGGGTCATAAAACGCCAAAACGGCATATAACGGTCAAATTCAGACCAAACGTGCTCATAATGACTTGAAATCACACGAAAAAAATATTAATATTATTCGTGACATGTATGAGGAGACAAAAAATCAATCGGACATGCAGTGTGCGCGGTAAGACTGAATATGCTGTTTTGAACAGTTTCACGCGGTGTGCGCGGAGAGAATTCCTTTTTAGACCACAAAACACTTCCATAAGCTAAATCAAAGACTCCAAAACAAGAAAAAAAAAATCCAAAAATGAAAAAATTTCTTAAATTGGGGGTTTTAAATTTTTATAGCACCCATAATTTGATGTCAGATTTAATTTTATTATATATATATTAACTGAATAAATATGTTTAATTTACTTTTGTTTTGTTTAGTTGTTTTTTTGTATTTTATTGTATGTTTATTGAAGCAGAAGATTGAAATGAATTTGGATCATTGAAGCACATCTGTCATTTATTTTTCATCACGATATTGATGTTTATACTGTTTGGAATTTGTTTTTTCTTATGATTTTTACCCATTTTTTATTGTGTTTTTGTTGATTGTGAACTACGAATTTTTTTTTTAAAAATTTCTCAGAAATAGTGACCGCCATTAGCAGTCGCTATAGCTCGGCCGAGCATCAGAACAACGACCGCCAATGGCGGTTTCTTTAGCTCAGTTGAGGATCAGTACAGCGACCGCCAGTGTCAGTCGCTATTGTTCGGCTGAGAAATAGGTCATCGACTGCCTGGTGGTAGCTGTAGGCTGGATTTTTGGCCTCCTTCAGCGACCGCCAATGGCGGTCACTATAAGCCTACTGCGACGAGCCTAAAGTGAACGCCATTGGCGGTCGCTAATGGACGAATTTTTAGTAGTGATTGTATTCTAGGGTGATAATAGAAGTTGACATTGCTTCCAAACTACCTAAAGTAATTGTTTTCAATGCGAATGAATACAAAATAGATATTCGAGTGGAATGTGAACATATACCACCATATTACGAACTCTGAAAAATTGTCGGTCATTATTTGCTGAAATGCAGAGTTGTTAAGAGCCAAGTTGCTCAACCGAAGGATGACGGGTGGACTGAAATAAGAAGGCACAAGAAAGATAATGATAATGCTTCTAAAAATCCCAAGACATCTAGAAAGAGATATGAAATATGGGTTAAGAAATTAAATTTTCTAGGAGAAATTTCGGGTATTAACTGGGATGAACAGGTTGAAGAAGAAGAAAATTCAAATTTTGATCTTTGCATCCTGGAAGAAATCAAGCATATGGTCTTGGATTCTTGTAAAGAGAACTAGACTATTTTGGACCCAATTTGGCTTTCCCCCTTATGGCTGGATAGCCCCTGGTGACATCTACTAAGAATCATGCTCCAATATTAGAGGTCAATGAGGTCACTGACTCTAAGAAAAAACTGGTGGATTTTGGAACTTCAGTGATCTTTGAGCTGAATCCAAATGGAAATATCCATGCTGATAACTCACTACCACTTGATCAGGATGAAAATTTACCCATGGATCACTCAGCCGATGCTGGACAGACAGTGGTGCCACATGCAGCCCAAACTGGGAATGTTATCATCATTGAAACTGGACAACCTCAAATGAATCTTGCTACTTGCTTGGAGATTGCAGGTATGAATCCTTCAGTTGATTTAGTTTCAAATATTGAGACCACCATGGCAATGTGCACAATAGTTTCGTGCACCGACACTGAACTGATTTCCCTGAACAATAACTTGGGTATGCAAAGTACAATACCCATTGAGTTTGTAGGAGCCACACAAACCCCTATGTTTCCCACTGTTACTCAGGTATTGGACGCACCCAAATGCCCAAAGGATGGTCCTATAACCACTTCCATTGCTATTAAAACAACTATTATTACTAAGTTCGTTGCTAATACAGGTGCTGCTAACATTGATATTGTCTCTCCTGTGAGTAAACTAAGACAAGAAGTCTGGTCCGACCCCTTATCAAAATCTTAGGCGATCAAATAGGAAGAAGGGTTTAGGTTGATCCAAAAAGAAAAAATGGGGCTCTTACTCCAAATCCAGGTTTTAATGGATCTTATATTTTGGAACTGTCAGGGCATTGTGAACTCTAACATGTTCACTATACTTAAAAGAATTATTTTGACGCATAAACCTAAAATATTTTCTATTTCTGAACCAAAAATCAAATTTTCTATAAATTTTATGCATCTTTGTGCTTATGGTTATATCTTTCTAGGTGCTTGAAAAAATGGTATTGCTTCTGATTCCCTCTAGATTTTTTATCATGCTGTTTTACAAAATGTTAACGTCTACAAATTCTCTGATCAAATGTTTACCTATGATTTTTCCATTGATAACTTACATTGTTTTTGTAAAATGGTGTATGCCAAGAATAGATATCAAGACCGAAGACCTATCTGGCATGATTTTTTTGAATTATCTAACATCATTCATGACCCATGGTTTGTGATAGAAGATTTTAATGCTATTCTTTCACCCAGTGAGAAAATTGGTCCTTCACATTCTTATATATTCTCAAGATAATTTAGAGAATCTATTGAGGATTGCAACCTTATAGAAATTAATCTCACAGGTGCTAAATTTACTTGGTATAGAAGACACTACAACAGAGTTGTAGCCAGCAAACTTGATAGGGCCTTCATGAACTACCTATCTCTGGATAACTGGGACACTATCACTAGAATGACTTTAACTAAACTAAACTCAGACCACCACCCATCCTTGTTAGTCTTCTTTCCAAGAGAAATAATCCCATTCTTCTTTTTAGATTCAACAATGCTTGGTCTGCTGACATGGAATGTTCAAATTTCATAAAAAATGATGGGAGTCTATGAATCACCACTGAGATTCTTTTGAATGTCCCACTAAGCTAAAACATATTAAACAATGTATCAAAGATTGGTGTAGTATGAAATCAAAACAAATGGACAAGGAAATATCTAACCTTGAGAATGAGCTTAATCAAATTCAAAATATCAACACTCACCCTGATTTCTCTTTTGATCCTCAAAGTGAAATCAACATCTCTGTAAAACTTAATTCTCTCCTAGTTCTTAAGGACAACATTCGTAAACAAGTTTTCAAAACTAAGTGGCTTTCAGATGGTGATAGAAAAACTAAGTTCTACAATTCCCTTCAAAAAATTAGAAAAGTCTGCATACCACTCTCGATCCTTAGGGACAATGAGATTCTCCTTGATTCTGAGGTGGCCATTACTAATAATGTGGTCTCTTACTTCAAAAATATCTTTAATGGGAAAAATATTAACAAATACCTCCTCCCCAAGGTCATTCCAGTTATGGTTCATGCTGATAAAAATCACTTTCTTTTGAACATACCTCTTGATCATGAAATCAAAGACACCGTATTTAGTCTCAACCCTGATAGTGCCCTGGGCCTCGATGGTTTTAAAAATTGTTTTTTTCAACAATACTGGGAGACCATCCACAATGATGTTTGTAAACTTGTCAAGTCCTTATTTTCTAATGGTTTTCTCCCTCATGGTATCAATGCTCAATTTCTTACCCTAATCCCTAAAGTGGATAACACCTCTAAAATTTATCTTTTCCGACATAGCGCTCTCATTAACTCTATTTATAAAATTATTACTAAACTTATTTATAACATACTTGATCCCATATGCAATAAAATAATATCTTGGAATCAATTTGGTTTTATCAAAGGTAGATCCATACAAGATTGCATTTGTCTTTCCTCGGAATGCACCAATTCTCTAAATAAAGTGTCCAGAGGAGGAAACATTTCCATTAAACTTGACATCAATAAAGCCTTTGACACAATTGATTGGAGCTTTATTTTCAAAGTTCTATAGAGTTTTGGCTTCAATGATACTTTTATAAGTAGGATTAAATCCTTATTTAATTTGGCCTATATCTCCATCCTTGTTAATGGATCCCCAAAAGGCTACTTTAAATGCACTAAAGGCATTAGAAAAGGTGATCTCTTATCTGACATTCTTTTTACTATTACATAAGATTATCTTAGTAGACTGCTCACTCTCCTGGTTGACTAAAACAACCTCAAACCCATACAAGAGGCCAGAAACCTCAAGGTTCCTATGCATCTTCTATATGAGAATGATATTATTCTGTTTTTAAATGGCGACAAAAGAAATATTAAAAATTTAAAAAATGATCTGGCTTATTATGAAGAGATTTCTTGTCAAACTATTTACTGGAACAAATATTTTTGTGTTCTTTGGGAAAAGATTCTCTCCCAGTAGGAAAAATAGCATTATAAATAGCTTAGGAATTAAGGAAGAATCATTTCCCTTCACCTATCTGAGAGCTCCCATATTTTGGGGAAGTCTTAAATACATGTATTTTAATGCTGCTATGGACCATGTTATCAATCAACTATCCTCATAGTAAGATAAATTCCTCTCCATGGATAACAAGATTGGGTTGGTGAAGTCTACGATTGTCTCCAAATTGGTCTACTCGCTGATGGTATATAAATGGCCTACCCGTCTTCTCAATAAAATTAATGTTTACATCAAAAACTTTGTTTGTACTGGCAGCATTATTGAAAGGAATCTTGTTTCCATACCCTGGTCTAACTGTTGCAAACCTCTTGAGGAAGGTGGTCTTGACATTAAAAATCTCAAGCTCTTTAATGAAGCTTTACAAGCCAGACTCACTTGGAGAATATTTAATAATAACTCTGATTCCATTGATTTTCTCAAATAAAGATTCCTCATGAAGCTCAAGAAGGGTAATTTGAACTACGTGAATGTAACGCCCCGACCCCAGTTACCCGGAGTCGGTGCATTATTACATAACATTGGCATGATCATAAGAAAGATCAAATCTCGAAAGACCGATTAGTTTAGTAGCCTTGGAAACACAAGATATATTCATAAAGTTTTACATTACATCATAAAAATGAAAACTAAAACAACATAGTCTCCATAGTCCATACTCATATCCCCTCATACTATCCCTGCAGGTCATTCATAATTTACTTCTTCACATCCTGGGAAAAATAAAACATAGAAAAGGGGTGAGCTCAAATGGCCAGTAAGGATAACAATATAGCGTAAACTTTCATAAACAAGAATAAAAATTTAAGGCAATGTATAACAAAATCCTTTTAAATGTGAACTTCAACATAGTATGGCAAAAATAAAATGAAATAATGCCATTTACTTATTCACATAGATATTCTACTAATCGAATAATTACATGCAATATCAATAACCACTTTCATAACGATTGAATGAATAATTCAAGACTATCATAACCACATAGCCAAGGCCTCGTGCCAAGACTACAAATAAGATTTTTCCAAGGTCTTCTGCCAAGACACTAGTTTGTCTCATGAGACATACTGATGCATCGAGGAGCTATAGCGGGCTCCACCCGTCACATATTAAGTCCAATTCATTCCCATATGAAAAGGTTCAAACATAACATAAACATTCGTATTAAAACTATCATACGAAATGTAAATACTTCATCCATAAACCACGAATGGTATAAGAATAACACATCCACAGTCAAACACATCAAAAAAACTTCCAAACAATATGGAATTTTTGTATCATAATAAATCAACTTCAAATAAACTTAAAATCCATCAAAGGATGTTGACATAGATGAAATCAAAACTATTTGAGAGAAATATCTCTTTTTTTAAAATCATTTAAAAGTCACAAATTTATTAAGGAATCAATTTAAAAGAGATTTTTGAATCAAAGTGTCCCATACCACTTAGAAACTTTTGAAAAGAAATATCATTTCAAAACATTAATGTCCATATAAATAAATCCTTAAAATAATTTTGAAAACATGGACATTAATTAAAAATATTTAGAAAGATAAACCTTTAAAACATTTAAAATTCTGATTTTGATAAAGATTACCTTTCATAAATTCTTAAAATATTCATTTTGAAATCATTTAAAAGTCACATAATTATAAAATAAAATATTTACTTTGAAAATATCATTATAAGCTTGTAAGGGTAGATTTGAAAATTTTATAACGGCAGAAAATATCCGCACCCGCCATATAAGTTAAAAAACATTCTTACCTTAATTCGGTCGAAAAGGTTAAAAAAGACCTTGTCTGAAAAACAACAGAAAGATTCATTTATAAACTTCTTATAAAAAGTCAAACAAGGGTATAAATGACTTTAACCCCTATTCTGTAAAATAGTAATAATGTTTTGAAATACACTTTCAAGAAACATGGATGTGGATGATAAAGAGGTCACAGTAGATAATTACGTATAAACAACCTCAGATAATGAAGAGATTATGAAATAAACCTTACATTGTACTTTTCCTTGGTTGGGGGTAGGTTAACCTCCTATATAATGGTGAAATAATTTTTATTAAATTATACAAGAATCATATACATTATTATGTTATCATATATGATCTTTTAACATTGCTTTGTTAATAATATCTTAGTATTATCATCGTTTCAGGTGTTAACTTACTCATTTTCTTTTATATGTTTTGTTACGTAAGACATGTTTGTCATGAATAGGTGGTGTATTATTCATATCCAGAATTATATCATGTCCTTAACCATTATTTTCAAATCATCAAATGATAATTATACTTGAATGGATACGATGGAGAATGAATCTCATCGCGTTCGTGGAGACGGTAGTCCGTACGTACGCACGAGCAACAATATCATTCTTTTGATATTAAAATAATATTTAATTGGATGTTATATCTTATATAAAGAATAATTATCATGTTATATTTATTATTTAAATGAATTACAAATCATTATTATACCCATCCAAATAATAATATATTGAATAACAATTACACCACGACGTGGAGACGGTAAGCCGTACGTACGCACGTATGGTGACATGTCATTCAAAGGATGGATAGAATACTGAATATGGTTGTAACATATTTATAATAATATTACAGTATATAGTAGATACTGGATTAATTATTTTAGAATGATGATAACAAATAAAGAAGAAGTTGAAGAAGAAATGAATTTGAAAAAGGGTGGTGGAAACATTACCTCTTCTTCGGGTTCTTCCTTTTGATTTGATCAAAAGGGCTCCTTAGATTGACTTTATGATCAAACTAAGGCCATTAGGTTGTAGTGAGGGAAGTTTATAGAGTACTTTGGTAGGGGTTGGCCAAACCAAAAGGCTTTGAAGGTGTGAATTAATGAGAAGGGGGAGTGCCCTTTTATAAGAGGGGTGAGGGGCACCTTTGGAAAAGCTAGAAATATTGTTTTATAATAAATTCATATTCTGTTTCTAATGGCTCCAAAGTGGATTATTTAAAGGTTAAGGTGGGTATGGGTGGAAAACCACTCAACCAATAGAATTTAGACAGGTTTAGGTTATTATATTAACCTTATATTTAAGTATTAACTCTTAGTTAATTAGTTTCACTTTTACAATGTCTCTTTGTATTTTTATATTATATGGTTAATAAACATACTATATATATCCAAGAGACCCCCCAAGTGGTCCATTAATGATCCAACTATCATGATATAAGTCTCTTGGCTGAACCTTATATTTTTAGGAATTTAATATCAATTAATAATATAATATTTGTTTTAAAAACTCTTTTATGTCAATTTTGACACTATTTAATAATTGATTTTTGTAAAAATCATAACAGAATTATTACTTTGAAAAAAGTTAATTAAATCAATCCTAACATGTAATATTTTCCTAAAAAATTATTCGTATTTATAAAAAGTCTCAAATTACATTTATTTGGGTATTTATAATATCAATTATTCTAATTTTCCATTAATTAGGTAATTACTACATCACCATTGTGTCATAAATAAATTAAATTATTTAATGTTTAAAAATTATAAATAAAATACCATTATGTATTAAATCTTTTTATCTTTCTAATGAATATTTAAAATCGAATTTATATTATGTATAAACCTATATTAAAAATGGTTTAGTAAATACACTTTGATTTTAACTCTTTTAACTCTTCTTTGAATTAAATAATAATAAATATCCTAATCTAATCCAAGTGGAACTAAATGATAATATTTTACTCCTAAGGTTGTTTTTGGTCGAGATACACTTGTACAATAAAATTAAGACATGTGTTAGGGTAATATTAATATCATTTTTACCCTTAATTACCCTATTCACTTTTAACCGTGTTAAATAAAATTAAAAAGTTACTATTCACCAAAAATTATTTTAATCTCATTGAACCAAATTTTACTCCTTGATATTAACCGTGTCTCTCGGATTTTCGAAATTCCACTCACAGAAGCGGTAAAATTAATTTTTATGAAACATTCAGTTTTTTAACTACCACTTAGTGGTTTCACTATTCAACAAAAATGAAAATTTTCAAAAAAATACCAAAAATTAGTCCTAAGCTATATTTGATATTTCAAAAATGATGTCTATTTTACCAAATTCAAAACATATCAGTTGCATTAATTAATTTAAAAATTAATTCCCGTCGTCAAAACAAATAGCGTGTTTTTAAGAGATAATAACTATCAAAAGATTGACACTTGTTTATATCCAGTTTAATTGTAAAATTATGTACAATGACCAAAATTGTATTAAATGGAAAAAATATATTCTAAATATAATTTAAAACCACTCAAATTAATAATTTATCAATATAAATTATTTCGATTAAAAAAGTTGTTTTTAATTAAAATTTAGTAATTTTCACTATTCATCAAAATATAAATGTTATCCGAAAAGTTCCAAAATTTCACCTTAGGCTAAATTCGATACTCCGAATACAAAAATGAAGTCCATTTTGAGAGATAAAATTTATAAAATTTCAAAAAGTAGGTATTACTATTCATAATGGCTAGTTTGATTGGTTGTGGTGTGTGTTAGAACTCGAAGTTGTGTACAACACACACTACTGTATTATTCAAAGGAAAGCATACTGTGGAAGCTTGGGATGTTTCATTGTAAATTTTTTATGTCCCCATTCTAAAAAGTAAATTTATTTAGTCAAATTGAATATATAAAAGTTTAAAATACTGGATTTAAAAATGGTTCACTATTAAAAGTTAGTAAAAGTGCAATACTGAAAATGAATTTGTTATTACATTATGTCTAAGAAACTCATAATATGGATTCTAAAATTATAAGGATTATATAAAGTTTAAAATTTAGTTAATACTATTCATAACCTCTTTTTAACGGCTTGTTTGGTAAGTCATGGTGTGCTTGAACTCAATGTTGCGTGTAGTGCAAGTTATTGAATTATTTTGAAGAAATAACAAACTATGAAATCTTGGGGTGTTACATTCTACCCTCCTTCAATAAATTGCGTCCTCGAAATTTGAAATTATTCTTTGAAAATAAAAGGTTGAATATAGAAAATATCTTTGTTGGAAAACCCACATCAGAAATTGGGTTAATAAAATTTGGTCTTAATAAGAGGAAAAGAGAAATGAAAGGGTCACCACCAAATTATGATCTCAATTCGGAGAACATTGGTGGAAATTAGAGACATATAATTGGAGGAAAAATGTAAATATTTATAGGTAGTGATTGAGGTCATCAATCACAAACAAGTGTAAAATTTAGGGCCTTAAATTCATCAATCTATGATGATTTAAAATACCATCGGTTCAGCAAAACATATGGTATTCGGATAACACATTTTTTTTGTTTTAAGATCCCTTCACTAAAGTATAAGAATTAATTTCTTCATTGAATAAGAGAAGAAGAAAAATATATACTTGACAAGTAGAGTCTCATCCTTTAACTAAGTTCTACCACAAAATCATCTTTCACTCTAAAAGATAATAGAACTTAAAAATAATATTCTATTTATCCTATTCGTATAGGGTAAAAAAATGAATTTATAAATCATCTAGAAGATGCATTAAAAAAACGACATTATTCAATCCAGGACATCACGTGGGTCGGTGGTAGGTGATACACCCTTGTCGCCTTTCAGTTGTGGGTTCAAGTCTCGCAGCCTTTCCGGACGCGATGGGTTGCCGCCCGACCTCCGAGTTGTCCTTTTTATGACAATCCAAAATAATCCAAACTAGAACTATCCAAAATACTTCAGTCCAAAATTTATAAGGAAGGTAAACACAATGAAGATCCTTTTTTCCACATAATAACATGTGAACACCTTCATCATGTATTCTTTTAAAACACTGCAACATCTTGAATTACCATAAAACCTTATTGATTACATTCATGATCCCTTGTTCCTTAAGGAATAATAGATATACTCCTTCAATCCAAAAATGTTGTAAACCCCAACAATGATGGAATATACAAATCATTAATCACTTTCAAGTTAGTCAAGAATATCCAATATAATTTATCCAAATCAATCATGTATTATTCTAAAATCACTACCTCGGTATCAGAACCATATTAGGGTTTATCTTTCTCTTAACCATATATTTTCCAAAAATTTAACATGCTATTGAGTCACTTTTCTTTGTTCCACACAATCTCAATTCCTTAATGAAATAGTACTGTAGTAAAATCCTTATATACTCCATAATTATTATAACAAGTACATTATTGCTACAACACTCAAATGACATAATCAAAATAAGAACTCTAATCATTCCTCTTCATCTGTGGTAGTATCATAACTTGATTATTATCCAATAGAATCATTTGCGGCACAGTCTGATGACTGGGACATAGGTTCGCGTAGTGTCCAAACTCCTTGAAAATGAAGCATTGTACATTTGAAACCATTTTCTTACCCTTGCAGTCACGTACTTTGTGCCCTTTTTTTCCACACTTATAACAAACTCCCATTCCTTTCAGGCAAGTTCCAGGGTGTTTCTTCCCACAGTTATCAAATATGGGAAAATTCTTCTTTTCCCTCTTCCCTTTATCCATCTTTCTCTTTTCCATCCTTTTCTTCTCTTGCTTCCCTTCAAAGCCACAGGACTCAGTAAACTTTTTACTTATCTTATCAACACATGATATTATTTCTTCATATGATGATAATACATGGGAGACTATTTCTCTTATAAATTATGGCTTAATACCATGAAAGATATGATCCTTCTTTCTCTTTGGATCATGTGCATTGCTGGAGTTCTCATTCCTTCTAATAGGCACCATTTCTAAACAATGGCATACACTAGATTAGTTTATGAATAACAATACAAAATCCCAAACTTGTAAAACACATAACATAAATTGAATAGTTTATGGATATAATCCATAATCATAAAAATGTCTCCTTTGAGGAAGTATATACTCATAAACCCTTCATAATGGTTTTTAAAGAAAATGAGAATTATCCTAAGCATATCCCCCAGGAGTGTCGTAACCAAGAGCGCAGCAAGGCTCGTTGTCGTGCACCAGTTCCCGTTCGAGTCTAGCTCAAAGCGGTGTTTTTGGGTTTTACCCCTAGGTACATCTATGCCAGAGTCGCCTCTACCTGATCGTATCCAGACATAGATGTATTGCTCGGAAAACTCAAAAAAATTTTACAATACCAAAATTCTAGGAAGTTCTTCTATACTAATCCTCAACGTCCATCTTAGATCTATGTGCTCTAATCAGAGTTTATCTAAATCTAGCTTCCAAGGTTTTGTACTAAAATTCCTCTGATACCAACTGTAACGCCCCGACCCCAGTTACCCAGAGTCGGTGCATTATTACATAAAATTGGCATGCTCACAAGAAAGATCAAATCTCTAAAGACCGATTAGTTTAGTAGCCTTGGAAACACTAGATATATTAATAAAGTTTTACATTACATCATAAAAATGAAAACTACAACAACATAGTCTCCATATTCCACACTTATATCCCCTCATACTATCCCTGAAGGTCATTCATAATTTACTTCTTCACATCCTGGGAAAAATAAAACATAGAAAAGGGGTGAGCTCAAATGCCCAGTAAGGATAACAATATAGCAAAAAATTTTATAAATAAGAATAAACATTTAAGGCAATATATAACAAAAGCCTTTTAAACTTGAACTTAAACATAGTATGGCAAAAATAAAATGAAATAATTCCATTTACTTATTCAAATGGATATTCTACTAATCGAATAATCACATGCAATATCAATAACCACTTTCATAATGATGGAATGCATAATTCCAAACTATCATAACCACATATCCAAGGCCTCGTGCCAATACTACAAATAAGATTTTTCCAAGGCCTTGTGCCAAGACACTAGTTTGTCTCATGAGACCTACCAATACATCGAGGAGCTATAGTGGGCTCCACCAGTCACATATTAAGTCCAATGAATTCCCATATGAAAAGGTTCAAACATAACATAAACATTCGTATTAAAACTAGCATACGAAATGTAAATACTTCATCCATAAACCACGAATGGTATAAGAATAACACTTCCACAGTCAAACACATCAAAAAAACTTCAAAACAATATGGAATTTTTGTATCATAATAAATCAAATTCAAATAAACTTAAAATCCATCAAAGGATGTTGACATAGATGAAATCAAAACTATTTGAGAGAAATATATCTGTTTTTGAAATCATTTAAAAGTCACACATTTATTAAGGAAGCAATTTAAAAAATATTTTTGAATCAAAGTGTCCCATACCACTTAGAAACTTTTGAAAAGAAATATCATTTCAAAACATTCATGTCCATATAAATAAATCCTTGAAATCATTTTGAAAACATGGACATTAATTAAAAATATTTAGAAAGATAAATCTTTAAAACATTTAAAATTCTGATTTTGATAAAGAGTACCTTTTATAAATTCTTAAAATATTCATTTTGAAATCATTTAAAAGTCACATAATTATAAAATAAAACATTTACTTTGAAAATATACTTATAATCTTGTAAGGGAAGATTTGAAAATTTTATAATGGCAGAAAATAGCCGCACCCGCCGTATAAGTTAAAAAAAACATTCTTACCTTAATTCTGTCGAAAAGGTTAAAAAGGACCTTGTTTGGAAAACGATGGAAATATTCCTTTATAAACTTCTTATAAAAAGTCAAACAAGGGTATAAATGACTTTAACCCCTATTCTGTAAAATAGTAAGAATGTTTTGAAATACACTTTCAAGAAACATGGATGTGGATGATAAAGAGGTCCCAATAGATAATTACGTATAAACAACCTCGGATAATGAAGAGATTGTGAAATAACCCTTACCATGTAGTTTTAATTGGTTGGGGGTAGGTTAAAATCTTGTATAATGGTGAAATAATTGTTATTAAATTATACAAGAATCATATACATTATTATGTTATCGTATATGATCTTTTAACATTGCTTTGTTAATAATATCTTAGTATTATCGTCGTTTCGGGTGTTAACTTTCTCGTTTTATTTTATATGTTTTGTTACATAAGCCATGTTTGTCATGGATAGGTTGTATCTTATTAATATCCAGAATGATATCAAGTACTTAAAAATTATTTTTAAATCATCAAATGATAATTATACTTGAATTGATACGATGGAGAATGAATCTCATCGCGTTCGTGGAGATGGTAGTCCGTACGTACGCACGAGCGACAATATCATTCTTTTGATATTAAAATAATATTTAATTGGATGGTATATCTTATATACAGATTCATTATCATGTTATATTTATTATTTACATGAATTACACATCATTATTATACCCATCTAAATAATAATATATTGAATAACAATTACAGCACGACGTGGAGACGGTAAGCCGTACGTACGCATGTATGGTGACATGTCATTCAAAGGATGGATAGAATACTGAATATGGTTGTACCATATTTATAATAATATTATAGTATATAGTAGATACTGGATTCATTATTTTATAATGATAATAACAAAGATATAAGAAGTTGAAGAAGAAATGAATTTGAAAAAGGGTGGTGAAAACATTACCTCTTCTTCGGGTTCTTCGTTTTGATTTGATCAAAAGGGCTCCTTATATTGGATTTCTGATCAAACTAAGGCCTCTAGGTTGTAGTTAGGGAAGTTGAGAGAGTAATTGGGTAGGGGTTGGCCGAATCAAAAGGCTTTGAAGGTGTGAATTAATGAGAAGGGGGAGTGCTTTTTTATAAGAGGGTTGAGGGGCACCTTTGGAAAAGTTAGAAATATTATTTTATTATAAATTCATATTCGGTTTATAATGGCTCCAAAATGGATTATTTAAAGGTTAAGGTAGGTATGGGTCGAAAACCACTCAACCAATAGAATTTAGACAGGTTTGGGTTATTATATTAACCTTATCTTTAAGTATTAACTCTTAGTTAATTAGTTTCACTTTTACAATGTCTCTTTGTATTTTTATATTATATGGTTAATAAACTTACTATATAAATCAAAGAGACCCCCAAGTGGTCCATTAATGATACAAATATCATGATATAAGTCTCTTGGCCGAATATTAGATTTTTAGGAATTTAATATCGATTAATAGTATAATATTTGTTTTAAAAACTCTTTTTTGTCAATTTTGACACTATTTAATATTTGATTTTTTTAAAAATCATAACAGAATGATTACTTCAAAAAAATTAATTACATAAATCCTAACATGTCATATTAACCTAGAAAATTATTGGTATTTATAAAAAGTCTCAAATTACATTTATTTGGGTATTTATAATATCAATTATTATAATTTTTCATTAATTAGGTAATTACTACATCACCATTGTGTCATAAATAAATTAAACTATTTAATGTCTAAAAATTATAAATAAAATACCATTATGTAGGAAATATTTTTATATTTATAATTTATATTTAAAATCGAATTTATCTTATGTATAACCCTATATTAAAAATGTTTTAGTAAATAAACATTGATTTTAACTCTTTTAACTCTTCTTTGAATTAAATAATAATAAATGTCCTAATCTAATCCAAGTGGACCTAAATGATAATATTTTACTTCAAAGGTTTTTTTTGGTCGATATACACTTGTCAAATAGAATTAGGACATGTGTTAGGGTAATATTAATATCATTTTTACCCTTAATTACCCTATTCACTTTTAACTGTGTTAAATAAAAGTAAAAAGTTACTATTCACCAAAATTATTTTCATCTCATTGAACCACATTTTACTCCTTGATATTAACCGTGTCTCGGATTTTCGAAATTCCACTCACGAAAGCGGTAAAATTAAGTTTTATGAAAAATTCAGTTTTTTAACTACCACTTAGTGCTTTCACTATTCATCAAAAATGAAAGTTTCCAGAAAAATACCAAAAATTAGGCCTAAGATATATTTCATATTTCAAAAATGATGTCTATTTTACCAAATTTAAAACATATTAGTTGCATTAATTAATTTAAAAATTAATTCCCATCATCAAAACAAATAGCGTGTTTTTAAGAGATAATAACTATCAAAAGATTGACACTTGTTTATGTCCGGTTTAATTGTAAAATTATGTACAATGACCAAAATTGTATTAAATGGTAAAAATATATTCTAAATATACTTTAAAACCACTCAAATTCATAATTTATCAATATAAATTATTTCGATTAAAAAAGTTGTTTTTAATTAAAATTTAGTAATTTTCACTATTCATCAAAATATAAATGTTATCCAAAAAGTTCCAAAATTTCACCTTAGGATAAATTCGATACTCCGAATACAAAAATGAAGTCCATTTTGAGAGATAAAATTTATAAAATTTCAAAAAGTAGGTATTACAATTCATAACGGCTAGTTTGATTGGTTGTGCTGTGTGTTAGAACTCGAAGTTGTGTACAACACACACTACTGTATTATTCAAAGGAAAGCGTACCGTCGAATATTGGGATGTTTTATTGTAAATTTTTTATTTCCCCATTCTAAAAAGTAAATTTATTTAGTCAAATTTAATATATAAAAGTTTAAAATACTGGATTTAAAAAGGGTTTACTATTAAAAGTTGGTAAAAGTGAAATACTGAAAATGAATTTGTTCTTACATTATGTCTAAGAAACTCATAATATGGATTGTAAAATTATAAGGATTATATAAAGTTTAAAATTTATTTAATATTATTCATAACCTCTTTTGAACAACTTTTTTGGTAAGTCATGGTGTGCTTGAACTCAGTGTTGCGTGTAGTGCAAGTTGTTGAATTATTTTGAAGAAATAACACACTATGAAATCTTGGGGTGTTACAGTGAAATCTTATATATGGCCATCCATTAGGCAATATTTTTCCAACATTATGAATAACTCTAGATGGATGGTTTGCTCATATTATTCCATGCGATTTTGGATGGACAACTGGATTGGCGCTCCCCTTTTATCCGTGATCCCTCCCAACTCCCATCTGGAAAACATCAATTGTACTATAAAGGATGCGATTCAATATAGCACTTTCAATTTCCCTGATAACATCATGCATGTTGGTGATAATTATCCTTTCTCTAATACTGGTGATTTTTTTATTTGGGAGCCTGTCCACAACGGTGTTCTTGATTCAAAAAGTTTTTACAACCATAATTTCAAAAAATCAGAATCTAGCTTTGGTTGGTTGAAACCTTTTGATAAACCCTAGATAAAACCCTCAAGACTCAATCTTATTTGGTGCATTGCACACAACCTTATTCCTACCGAGGTTTGTCTCCAATCTTTTGGTATCCAACTCTACTCTAAGTGCCACTTCTGTCACCAACATAGAGAAGATACTAGCCATCCTTTTTTGTCTTGTGCTATAACTTTAGCTCTCTGGAATTATATTACTGACATGTTTGATTGTAGATGGTTATTACTTGACTCTAATTCCTTGCAATTAAAACACTGTGTGGAGCTTGAAACTTCGAAAAAAATCAAGAACCTCTTCTTAGCTGCCGTTGCTGATCTCCTATATGTGATATGGTATGATAGAAATGACATTATTCACAACAACTTCTCATTCAATCTTAATACAGGTCGGATTTAGATTCTCATCGCCATTAAATATGCAACCTTGATTTAGAAATCCCTTTGAAAAAACACTGTTAGAGAATATGTGATCCTGCGTCGACTTAGGATTGCTGGTATCTACAGACCACCAAGGCACACATTTGAGGCGTTCTGGCAAGCCCAACTCCTAGTATAGATCATAATTAATATTGATGGAGCTTTTAAAGGTAACCTGGGACCCGTGGGATGTGGTGCTGTCTTCAAAGAATTCCTTGGCCACTGTCAAGGATGCTTCTTCGACAGTTGCAGTTTCTCCTCTTCTTTAGAAACAGAAATGATGGATGTGATCCTTATAGTCGACTTTATCAAACAAAAGGGAATGAACAACATTTGGATTAAAAGTGACTCAACCACTATAGTACAATCCATTTCGAATGGTATGATGCACCTTTCTTGGCCTCTTACTACCCGTTGGATAAGCTTCCTTGTTTCTCTTCTGGAGATCAGATACATTGCCACTCATGCCTTCCATGAAGCGAACATGGTTACTGACGGTATCGCCAATAAGAGAATCAACTAGGGCATCAATTGGATGGATGATATACCAGTTGATATTCTCACTCTTTATGAAAAATATTTTAATAAAATAACCTCCTTCAGACTTATGTAATTGTTCTTTTTTATTGAATAAATTGTGTCATGGTCTTTGATTGAGGCATCACCTTAAAAAAACACAACATCGGGTTTAAACAAAAATACTCTATTAAAATATCATTTATACATGGATATTATAAATGAGAAGTTAGGTTAGAGGGTATGAATATTAATAACTAAAATATGAATATTACAATATATATTTATTATAAATAAAACAAGAATCATTTTAAAGTAAAAGAAATGTTTTCTGGAAAACTGTAGTTTTCTAAAAAGAGGTTTAGTCATGTTTCATGAACATAAATAAATATTAATTTTTACCAATTTTAAAAAATTTATTTGAAAAATTAAATCAAGTTTTTAAATCATAATATCAAAATTATCTTAGGTTGAATTTTTTGTATTTTTTTAAATGTTTCATTTTTCAATGAATAGTGAAAAAATTCTGAATTTTAATTGAAAACTGCATTTTTGTTTAAATTATTTATAATGTTAAATTATATTTATAATTGGTTTTAAAGAAATATTAGATCAATTTTATATCAATTAATCTAATTTCGGCCATTGGAATAATTTTTATATTGAATTTTGATATAAGAACTTTGTAAAATTTTGACCATTTTCTCTTTAAAATTCCACTTTCTCATCGTGTTTACGAGATTAATTTTAAATTAAAATTTTCTGCTTCTCTTAATTTAATTTGGAAAAAATGGATTCCATATTTGGAATTATAATAATTTTTGATGAATAATAATTTCAAATTAATTTTTTACCAAAATGAATAGTGAAACAATAAAAATTAATTACTGCGGTTAAGGTAAAAATGGATTTACCAGGGTTTAAAATAAAAATATAAGGGTTAAAAACGACCCACCAACATTTAAAGAACCAATTTTATGGGCATATTTCTACCTTATATCTTCTGGGTTTTATAATGGCTCTTTTTTTAGGCTTGTTACATGATAAAAATGTGGGTATGATTGAATCTTTTCAATAAAGTACAAGTGTTCCACTCACCTCATTTATAAAAGGTCACCCCTTTCTTCTCTTCTTCACACCTTAAAAACCATTTGGTTCATAAAATACCTACCCAAATCACATACCAACTTCTCTCAAATCATCCTAGAATCCTTATATTTTTCATAAATCTAACCTAGTAAAGCTTTTTCGCAAACCTATTAAGGATACCTAAAGAAGTGGTAACATTATTCAATGAGTGTTTTTATTTTATTTATTCATCACCCAATTTAATTATTATTAAACCATGATGATATAATATAATCAGTATATTACATATAATTATATGTTTTTATGTTAATTTAATGACCTATAAACATCTCCACTTCCATCAAATGGGTTATGAGATCATCATTCGCGTGTTCGGAGGACTACTGCTTCACGAACCAATATCATTCATTTTTTCATTACCACCTATAATAGAAGGGTATGATGATATATATAAAGTATATATATTATATTTATAAAATAATTATATCCATGGATTCATTATATCATACATAACTTTTTTACTTTCCATTCTATAGGAGAAATGATAACGTTGCTCATGTGTATAGCGAACGCCGCCTCACGAAGCGATGTGATTGGTCTTTCACTAACACTTTACATGGAAGGGGATAATGATAATTTTGATGATTATATGTGATATAAATTAAATAATTGTTATATTTGTGACATATTTATTATTATAATAATATAATATATATTATTTTCTTTCTTACCTTTTCAATCAATGAAACATGAAAATGTCATTCGTGTATGTGTGGACTATTGCCTTCATGAAATGAGGTGACTCTATTTTCATCATCACACCCCATGGATGATATATAAAAGTATATTTAAATAAATAACATGTCATATATGATATTATGATATTTTTTCAATGATAATATATTACTTTCCATCTTTCCACAATGATCATTGGAAAATGGAAATGTTATTCCTGCGTACGTACGACCTACTATCTCCATGATTATAACATACATTATTTATCAAAAACACATTTAATTATTGGTCTTAAAAGTAAAATTTATGTATAAATATGATAATTATGTCACTATTATTATTATTTAGATGATGAAACTATTTAATATTTCTAGGAACTGAATCTTTAATGACAAAACATACATAAGAAAACAAGAAAATTAACACCTGAAATAATAAAAATAATGAAATATTATTAATGAATGGGTGATAAGATGTTATAAAAGGATCATATATGATATTAAAAATATTAACATTGTTCTAGTGTAAGTTAAAAATATGTTTAAAACCACTATAATGCAGTTCCCCAAGCCGAATTGACCATTGAGAGGGGATGGGTGAATCAATGGTTTCTTTTTATGAATCCCTTTTCTTTTCAATTAAAGCTCTTGAACTTGTTAAGGTTATATATCCACTAAATACAATCTCTCAAAATCACATTGTGTACAGTAATAATAATAGATAGAGTAGCACACAATACTTACATGGCTTAGATAAAAGGCCTACTCCTTTTCATGTTCGTTGTACCCCCAACATGGATTCTCCACTATAATATTTATTGTCAATTAAAATGGGTTAGGTAGAAACTAGTTATACCCACCAATAATCGATACTCTAGTTTATTATGGTTAAACCCCCAACCATATCCTGCTCATAGCTCCAACTAATAGGTTTTTTCTACTCTGGATTCAACCTTAGATTTCACCTTTCTGTAAGGATTGATCCACTACAGGATGATCTTCTAATATTCCTCTATGAGATCACTGAATCTAAATTTATCAATTACCTATTTAATTACATTTAAAAATAGTTTTGGATATTTATAAAATATCTCTAATCACATTTTTCTGATCAATTTCCTTAGTGAAACTATTCCCAAGCGATGCTTCCTTATATTAATGAAGTCTCTACCTCACTTTAATTTGTGCAAGTGGTTCAAAAAATTTATTCAAGAATATTTATTTGAAATAATATTCTTACAAAACCTCAAAAAAATTCTCCTTTTATTCTCAACTCAATAACACTTCATGCAAGGATTTCATGGCATCCAAAACCTTTTTTAGGTATCTTAATAGTTATTCATGCATGCATGCATGTTTTTCCCACCACCTTCTTCCTTTATTTGCACACACACTATTTATTACTTTAGTTTAGGTTCAATTCATGTGTTGAATTCATGTGTACTTTCACATACTTTGCACAAGGTTGAGTGTGAATATACATTGACTTCTTCATGAAAATTAAAACTGAAGAACCCATTCTCTTCACGCAAACACTATCCACTCCTATTTGTAAAATATGGAACATACTTCATGGAAAAACATGAAAAACTTTTATATAAACCTTTTACAAAAGTGGAACTACTCATTTTCTAATAAAGTGTAGAAGTTTACACTATCAATCAGTTCTCAAAAAAATCACATGAACTAGGAAGGCTTCATGGATCTCAGTTCTTTAAGAAATAGAATAAGGGTGAAATTCACATGTTGACTACCTCATGGGTTTTTATTGATTTATGAAAACTAGGAAGAATACATGCGATGGTTATCATGATTCCCTGATTACTTCATGTTTCTTTATTCTATACTAGAACAATAAGTGTTCTATGCACAATTTATATGCCCGCGCATTCTGCCTTTGTGAAAAATAAACACTTTGTGGATATCTTATCCCTTTCATGAACTAGAGGGGTCTACAGATACAATTTTCCCATATAAAAAATTATAGAACTATAAATGAATTCAAAAAATTTCCTCAGTATCTTTCTATGGTATTTATAGGCAATGATCACCACCTAAGATTTAAATTTCATGTCGTGTTAATGGCTCCTTGAATGATCCAAAAATAATGCCACATCATGACTACATAAAACACACGAGTCATTCATGGTATCTGTAATGTACACCAAAAAACATGGAGTCTTTGAGTTTCTCCATTGTAGTGATCTCTTCTAGTGAATGAGATGAGAATTGCATGATTCATCTCTTCTGAGAGCTCAAAGTGACTCATACCTATATAGCCTCCTACAAATATCATTTTCAGTTCGAGTGATGATTTATCCTCGAATTATCCAAAACCTCTATATAGGAATGAAAGATGTTATATTTCATAAATATATTTGGTTCGATCCGAATAACCCACCCCTTCATCATGATCTTTAAAAATGGCTAGAATCAATCAATCGATGGTGTGGATTATGCTCTGACATACCGGATTGATCGAATGAAGGTCGAGGTTAAATATGATCGATGAGATTGATTTAATAGATGAGATCAGCTACATTGTGCCACTCTTTTTTTATCTATAAATTAAGTTATAATGGAATAGTATCTCATGAATCCCTATCCCACATTGGATCTGGAATTAGTATTTGATATGGTTTATCAATTGAGGTGTGACTGATGCTCCCAGAGTTGGCTACTGAGGATCAAAACTGGTTACACCTTTCACATAGGCCACTAAGACTACACTCTTTCATATCCACTGACACCCTACAGATGTGCTCCATGCACCCATCCTCTTTTGAAAGACTTACACAATGGTCTATTGAGGTCTTATACATATCCCTTCATGCCACCTGTGGGTTTTCCCAGGACGGTTCCTTGGGCATGGTTGACCTCCAGGTCCCACATGATCCCAAGTCAAGATGGTCTTGGAAGGACCATAGATTGGCCTTATTTTTGAATGTAAGTCCACAAAAAATACTTAGAAAAATAAAAATTATATAAAATAATAAAAAAACATATCAAATAAAATTCCAATACATACTTCAAAATAAATCCTTCACTTATGTAATAATCATTTCTTTTTACATGACTACTTCACAACCTTATTTACTTCATGCAATATGAGATTCATATTATATGTCCTTCAATATTAAAAACATTATTTTAAACAATGTGCCTTTCTTAACACATGTCTTGGACAATTAATATCAACACAAACAATCATCAGAGTAACCAAATAGAATTGTCCAAGTGTGACATCCAATGCCATTAGATGAACCCATAATAGTTCTCTAGGAATCAACACTTATCATTATCCGCTTACCAAACACATATTGACATATCATTGACAAAAAATGAAACACTAGTCCCAACATATACTAAAGATTAAAGAATGTTCAATCATGATGGATATAATTATTTCACAAACCTTATACCTTTTTTACATATGGTGTTTACATTGAAAGTTATTTAATTGATTGGGTAAATATTGATAAATACATATCCTTTAAATAATATGGATATTTCATGATAAGGAATATTTTTCATAAATTAAATCGATTATTTGATATATGAGGAATGATTTGGACATGGAGACATGGGTGGGGCCAGGTTATAGATAGTCCCTCGATGCATCAACATTTCTCATGATATAAATCAGTTATCCAAACCCTATGAGTTTTTACACTGTAGTTTTAAACTATATTGTGAAAGGTCTTGATAGTAGATGTATAATTTCCCAAACAAGATTGGTTTTACCCATTAGTTTTAAAACGTCTTGTGAAAGGACTTGACGGTAGAGGTATCATGTGCCCGATACATGACGTCTAATAATTAATCATTTCCTTCATTAATAATTTAGTTATTATTATCTATGATATTTTTACCATGATATTATCTATGTAAGAATTTCATTATTAGTTTATTGATTAAATGACATGAGATTTTATATATTTACCTTTCTATATTGATTATGAATTATCTATTCATGCATTCAAGTTATTTAAATAGCATGTGTGTTCAGTTATTTACCTTTCCATATTGATTATTCTTTAGTGATCTATGATAGATTCCACTATACTTAAACCTCACTGAGCATTTGAAATCACCCTTATTTTATTTCCTTTACTTAGTATATGAAGAAGAGATCATTTAATGAGTTTTCAAGGATGCAGTTTATTTACTATTATTATGTGTTATGGTTTATTTTATTTTCCCAATGTGAAATGGCTATTATATATATATATATCTAGTTCTTAAAAAAAACTTAACTGATTAGTCCTTTGGGATTCAACCCATTGTATTTATACCAATGTGATAAAGTAGACATTGAATTCGGGCTACTAGGGTCGAGGTAGTTACAATTGGTATTAGAGGAATTTTAGTAGAAACCTCAGGAACTAGATTAAAGAATACATAGATTAGGGAACCTAACCATATGATATAATTTTAGGATAAGTATAGAATAACATCATAAAGTTTTGGAAAGAAAGAGATTATATATGTTTCCCTAGAAATACATCCTTATATGGATATTAAAAGTAGATGTGTTTCTTGAACGGAGGTTCCTAGGGGTAATAAATCCAAAAGGGTGTATTAGGATGGACCCAATCATCACATGGTGCATGAAAATAGGCCTTACTATGCACCTAGCGTAACACTTTCAGGGGATAATCTTAGGATAATTCAAATTTTATTTACAAACCATTATGAAGAATTTGAAAATAAAGATATCCCCAAAGAAACCAAAGTTTATGATTTTGAGATTAAAAATTCATAAATTTTTAATTCATGTTATGGGTTACACCATATTTATAATTATACATTTTGATTTAAAATTCATAATTTTATAAGCTAATCTTGTATATGACACTGTTTAGAAATAGTTCCTTGGAGGAAGAAGGGTGTCGATACTTGTGGAAAATGTAGAGATTTCCATGCCAAGGAAAATAATATAGATGGTATTAGAAAAATGTAAATTATGGTTATGTTAGGGAATATTAATCAGGTTATGAAAAATAACCTTCAATGGATGGAGAAACCTATTATATAGTGAGATTATCCTATATCAGATCACTTTATGTGGTATAAGCCCCCATTATTTATTGGGACTAATAATCCAATGGAAGTTGAGAAATGTATTAGGTCTCTTGAGAAGATATTTATGGCCTTGGGATGAAGTGAAATGAAAAATTTCAAACTTGTAGTGTATTGTCTCAAAGATGATGCTAATTAATGGTGGTCGGTGATCCAGAATACTAGGGAGGAAGAGAAAATAGAACTCATAGAATAGAAATATTTTAAGTACACATTCTTTGAAAAATATTTCCATCATGAGAAACAAATTGAGATGAATAGAAAGTTCCATAGCTTAAATAAAATGGAAGAATAAAGTGTTGTAGAGTATGAATCTACCTTTACAGGGTTAGATGGGTATGATATGGATTACATATGAAACATAAAGTACAAGATTGAACATTTATTTAAAGTGCTTAAGATAGGTCTCTAAAGGGTGTTAGTATCTCATTTTTTTTGTCATATAATGAAATAGTTTTATGTGCTATAAAAATAGAGAAGGAATTATCTATATCATATATATTCAAGGGGAATCAAAAGAATAAGAGGTTATCTAAACACTATGAAAAAGGTAATGTGTTGAAGAAGAATATTAGAATGAAGCAATTCCACCTTGTGAGAATTATGGAAAGAATTACCTTGGGAAATGATTTTAGGTATTTGGATTTTTTTATAAGTGTAGAGATAAGGGTCACTAGGAAAAATAATACAAGGGGAAGAAATAAATCAATGATTCCCAATTCTTCAATTATAAAGAGATAGGGCACTACACAAATTAATTCCCAAATAATCAAGGGAATCTACCATAGAAGAGGCCAAGGAGAGAAGGAAAATATTATGTAATCACTATAACTGAGGTAAAAGTACCCAATGATGTGGTGGAAGGTACTTTAATTCCATCTTAAATTTTTTATAATTCTTTATTTAATTCTAGATCCTCTCACTATTTTATATCTATCTAATTTTCCAAGATGATTAAAAATTTATCTTTTGATTTAAGAAGGTATTTTTCAGTCAAAACTTCTAAGGGAAGTCTCATTCAACAAGGATGTGTTAGGCAGTCCCCATTATAACACATAAATGTGCTTTATTTTCTGAAATTATTATCCTACCTATGGTTGAATTCAATATAATACTTGGTATGGACTATATTTCAAAATATGATGCAATAATTTACTACAAGAAGTAATAAATTACGATTTTTGAGGAAGGTGTAGAATTCCTTATCTTTAGAGCAGATGATTCATCATCTAAATCATATCTAGATCCACCCTTTGTAGCTCTACTCAATGAGATTCTTGGTGAATAAGAGCAGAAACAATATATGGATAGAGAAGGTAATCTTCAAATTGACGATGTACCTATTTTATAGGAATACATTGATGTATTTCATGAGGAATTTTCTAGACAATCCACAGAGATAGAAGTTTAGTTTTCTATTGATTTAATCCATGGTGCTAGACCAATATCAAAGACTCCCTATAGAATGAACACTATAGAATTAGTGGAATTCACAAAACCACTATAGGATTTGGGTGATAAGAGATTTATTCTACATAGTGTTTTAACATGGGGAGCCCCTATTCTCTTTTACAAGAAGAAAAATGGTTTCATGAGGCTATTCATTGATTATAGGGAAATCAATGCTATTATGAAACATATCCTCATCCTCACATTAATGAATTATTTGATCAAATTAATGAAGCCCATTTTTTTTTCAAATATTTAAATTCGTTATGGGTATCATCAATTGCGAGTAAAGAAGGAATAAATTTTGAAGACAAATTTTTGAATGAGGTATGGACATTAAAATTTTACAGCAATTTCATTTGGATTGACTAATTTACCTTATTTTCCTAGGGATATAATGATCAGAGTATTCAAGGAATATATTGATGTTTTTTATGGTATTCATTGATGATATTTTAGTGTATTTTAAAAGCTATGAGAACCATGAGAATCAGTTGTAAATAATTATTGAAACTCTTAGAAGGAAATATTTATATGGGAAATTTAGTAAGTGTGATTTATGGATTCAAGAAGTTTTTTATTGGCCATATTATCTCAAAGTATGTAATATAAGTTGATCATGTGAAGAACAAGTGAGTCATATAATGTCTTACACTAATGAATATTAATAAGTCATGTAGTTTTATTGGTTTGGAAAATTATTATCAGTGATTCATTAAAAAACTTTCCTGATTGGATAACCTGTTAAAAAAGATTACATGTAAATAGGTTAAGTTTTTTTGGAAAAATTAATGTGAAGAATTTTTTTATGAACTAAATAGAAGATTGGTCAATGATCAAAATTTAAATCTACTACCCAGAAATGATAGTTTTGTGATATATATAGTAATAAATCAAAGATGGGAATTGTTTGTGTCCTAATGAAAAATGATAAAGTTATTTAATATTAATCAATTAAATTTAATACTAATGAACAAAACTATCCAATCCCTCATTTGGAGTTGGCAGCTGTAATCTTTACTTTAAATATTTTGATACATTATCACCACGGTGAAATATGTGAGATATACATGGATCATAAAAGAAAAAAATAAATCTTTTCAAAGAAGGTGATAAATATGAGACAAAGGGTATAGATTGAGTAACTAAAAGATTTTTATGTATCAATACACTGCTTCCAAAGGAGAGAAAATAAGGTAGAAGATACATTGAGTAGGAAAAATCATAGAGTTCTTACTGAAATGATGATTGATAGGGATAATATGTTCATGGATCTATTAAATATGGATATAGGAATCATTAATTAAGGGAATAAATCACTCATTTTTCAAATGATTACAAAACCATATTTATTAGAAAAGAGAAAAAATTATCAATATGATGATGATAACTTTCAGAAAAATATTAAAGCTATGAATGATGAGAAATTAGTAGACTTCATTTGTGAAGATGGTGTTATGAAATTTAGAAAGAGGTTATGTGTTCTGTCTGTACCCGAGTTAAAAATGGAATTTTTGGATGTCACTCATAGCTCGAATTTCTCTATATACCCTAGAAGCACAAATATGTATAGGGATTTGGGGGAATATTTTTTTTGGGATTACATGAAGCTGGAAATTGATGATTATGTATCCATATATTTTGTTTTTCAATAAGTGAAAGTTGTGAGAGAAAATCCTAGAGGATTCATGCAACCTCTTTTTATTCCCGTGTGGAAATGGGATAACATTACTATGGACTTTGTCATAGTACTACCAAAGACTCCTAGAAATAATGATGAAATATGGGTTATTGTTGATATCCTAACTAATTCTACACATTTACTCGCTATAAGATAATATATACCTTTTGAGTGCCTTATAAGGCTTTATATTAATGAAGTTGTATGAATTCTTGGCATAAATATTTAAATTTTGTTTGATTAGGATACCCATTTTACATCAAAATTATAGATGATTCTTTAGAAGACTCTTGATACTAAGCTTCATTTGAGAATTTCTTACCATCCTCAAATTGATGGACAGTCCTAAAGGATGATTCAAAAAATGGAAGACATGCTAAGATCATGCTCACTTGACTTTCATGGTATATAGGGTCAATATTTACCTTTGGTAGAGTTTTATTATAACAATAGTTTCCATTCAAGTATTCAAATGTAACTGTATAAAGTATTATATGGAAGGATATTTCATACTACAACTTGTTAGAATAAATTTGGTGAAAGGAAACTCATAGGTCTGAAACATATTTAAGAGGCAACAACAAAGGTAAAGGTTATTTGGGATCACATTAAAGTAGCTCGATGTCGGAAAAATATTTATTCTAATAATTGAAGAAAAGATTTGGAAATATAAATGGGAGATCATGTTTTCTTGAATGTATCTCCATGTAAGGGTGTTATAATGTTCAATAAGAAATGTAAACTGAGCCTCAGGGACATCAGACCCTTTGAAATACTTGAAAGAGTTGGAGTTGTTTCTTATCATTTGGCAATTCCATCAAATCTCTCAAATGTACATGACATGTTTCATATATCATTGTTAAGGAAGTACATGACTTACCCAACACATCTTCTCAACTACGATGAAATAGAATTGGAACCATAACTATCATACTGTGGATAACCATTCATATTATTGATACTTTAGAGAAATTGTTGAGGAAAGAGATGACTCTTCTGGTAAAGGTAATTTGAAGAAATCATAAGGAAGCAACGCGGGAATCTGAGGATGTTATGAATAAGAACAACCCTAATATTTTTAGAAGGTAATATACATGAAATTTCAAGGATGGATTATTTTAATGAGGGGATAATGTAACACCCCAAGACTTTATAATATATTTCTTTTAGAATAAATTTAATTTCATTGATAGCTTTCCATGCACGCAATACTGGGTTTAAACAAAAATATTCTATTAAAATATAATATAAACATGACCATTATAAACTAGAAATTAAGTTGATGGGTTTGAATAGTAATAAATAAAATATGAATATTATTATTATTTATTAATGAGAAATAAAATAATAATCATTTGAAATAAAAAGAAATGTTTTCTGAAAAACTGTATTTTTCTAAAAAGAAGTTTAGTCGCGCTTCACACACATAATTAATATTAATTTTTATAGATTTTAGAAAATTTATTTGATTGAATAATTTTTTTTGAATTAGAATATAAAAATTATCTTAGGTTTTTTTTTGGGATTTTTTTGAAATATTTCATTTTTTGATGAATAGTGAAAAATATTGCATTTTAATTAAAAATTGCCTTTTTATTTAAATTATTTATAATGCTAAATTATATTTTTTATTGGTTTTAAAGAAACATTAGATCAATTTTAATATTTTTATATTTGTGAGTCGGATGGGCCCGTAAGGGGTGGAGCTCTGCTAGGGTTTTCACTCGCGCCGCCTTCCTTATCCTCGATCGGATCTGCTCTCCCCTTGCTTGATGGCTCTAGGTGGCGGTTTCTTGGCATCAGAGGCTTTGTTTCAGATCTACTTGCGCACAATGGTGACTGTCTCTTCAAGGCGACATGGTGTTGATTTAGCGCTTGAGCTTTTGCTTCAGCGGTTTAAGAACGTCATCTCGTGCACAGTTCTGGGCTTCTGGTTGTTGAGCGTTGTGTTCGGGGATTTTTCAGATGGTGGTGACAAGATGTTGTTTGCATTTGAGGTTGGATTTTTCTTGAAATATGGTGATGTTATTTGCTTCTTGTTCATTTTATGCTTTTTTTGGGTGCTTTCTGGGAATTTGGTGATGTTCTTTACCTCACAATCATCTATGCGAGAGTATTTTGGATTTTTCGGATGGAAAGGGATGGATTTGGATGAAGATGGTGGTTGACTGGGCTTCGGCGATGACGACAGATGTCTTCCTGAATGGTTTGTTTGGCCTCCCTGTTTGGTCCGGTACCGGGGGTTTGTTGAATCTGTGGGACGACGTGAGCTTCGCGCTCTACTCTCGTCGCGGATGATGGATGCCGATGTTGCTCGTTGGAGTTTTGTTTTGATGCGTTTTGGTGATGGTGACGATGGTCGCCGATATTGTTCGCCAGAGATATGAGTTGATGGGTTTTTTTGGAAGTCACGTTTGGGGTCATGGCCCGAGGAGACGCAGTGACTGATTTTCGAGGATGACACGCGAAGGCTGATGCGTAGTGGTGGTTCGTGGCTCGAGGTTGTGGTAGTGTGCGTACGGTGTGCAACGCTTGGTATGATGTTGTTTGGATTTGAATTTTGAATATGATTTTTGGAGGTGTTTGGTTTGGGAACAATGTACCCAAAAACCATCTATTTGAAAATGAAAAAAATGGGTTGGAAGATCAATTTTATATCCATTAATCTAATTCATTTCATTGGAATAATTTTTATATTTAATTTTGATAAAAAAACTTTGTAAAATTTTAAACATTTTCTCTTTAGTAGAATGCTTTTTCATCACGTCCGCAGTATTAATTTTAAAGTAAAAGTTTCCAATTATGTGAATTGAATTTGAAAAAATGGATTAAATATTTTGAATCATCATAATTTATAATTTCTATTAAGGTAAACTTAATTTTTGACCAAATTGGACCATGGGGTGTTAGTCGAGTGGTACCCGCTGGTTGTACCCCTCGCTCTCCGTGGGAACTGGTGCAGGCTCAAGTCCCACCAGACTCGAACACTATGCGTATTATGCACAGGACTATTCAAAGCCATTACTTAGCTAGGGAGTGTGAAGCGCACCTAGGCTTGGTCGGGGCCCCCCGTTGGGAGTCGGTGTTAGCAACCCACATTTTTCAGGGCCTTCGGGTCATGTATTGCGAGTCAGTCGGGCCTTGTGCCTTGGGCCTAAGGGTCATTTACGGGTTCCCCTTCAACCCTTAAAAGGTGGATTATCCATAATCAAATAAAAAATAAGGCCTTCGGGCCATTCATGACCAAATTTAGTAGTGAAAATAGTAAAAATTAATTATCACGGTTAAGGTAAAAATAGATTTATATAGGGGTTAAACTAAAAAGATAAGGGTTAAAAATGACCTAAAAAATTTTAAAAAACAAATTTTATGGACATATTTTGACCTTACATCTTCTATTTTTGATAATTTCTCATTTTTAGGCCTTTTTCATGATAAAAATGTGGGTATGATTGAATCTTTTCAAAAAATTGCAAGTGTGCCACTCACCTCACTTATAAAAGGCCACCCCTTTCCCATCTTATTAATACATAAAACTCTTTTGGTTCATACAATAATTACCCAAATCACTTACCAAATTCAGTACCCTCATCCTATAAGCCTTACTTTTTATAGAATGATAAACTAGGAAATATTTAGTTCAAACATAAGAAGGAAACCTGAAGTAGAGGAAATGTTCTTCAACCAGATTTTTTATTTTATTTCTTGATAAACCCCATTTAATTATTATTAAAACATAATTATATAATAGCCTCAGTATATTCTATATAATTAGATTTTTTATTCTAATTACTTGACGTAAAACCACCTCCACTTCCATCAAATGGTCTATGAAATCACTAGCCGTGTGTACGGCGAACTACCACCTCGTGAAGTGATGTGATTCATCTTTCACTAATGATTTACATGGAAGGTGATAAGGATAAATTTGATGATTATAAGTGATATTAATGAAATAATTATGATATTAATGAAATATATATCATTTTTAGAAGATAATATATATCATTTTCTTTATTACCTTTTCACTCAATGAAATATGATAACGTCGTTCGTGTACATGTGGACTACCGTCTTCACAAAATGTTGTGACTCTCTTTTCATCACCACACCACATGGATGATATATAAAAGTATATTTAAAGAAAAAATATGGTATAAATGATATTATTATCATTTTTTAAATATAATAAATTACTTACCTTCTTTCGACAATGATCATTAGAAAATAGAAATGTTACTCATACTTACGTACGACCTTCCATCTCTATGATTGTAACATACTTTATTTATCAAAAAAACCATTAATTATTTGTATAAAAAGTATAATTTATATATAAATATGATAATTATTTCATTATTATTATTATTATGGAGATGATGAAACTGTGTAATATATGCTATAATTAGATCATTATTGACAAAACACGCATAAGAAAAGAAGGCAATTATCACCCGAAACAATGAAAATAATGAAATATTATTAATGAAAGGGTGATAAAATTTCATAAAATGATCATATATGATATTATAAATATTAATATGGTTTTTGTGTAAGTTAATAAAATGTTTAAAACCACTATACCTAAGGTTAAATAATGTTCAATAAAAAGTAAGCATGATGTAAGGGGTTTCCTCACAATTTACATTCCATTGAGACTTATTTGTTATTATGAACCAATTTACTTTCATGTGGTATATATAATTAACCTTTGACATGTAATATCATGATTAATTCCTACTTCATGTTATTTTATTTTTCACTTTGATTCATTTTATCTAATGGGATTTGACTTGAAATCTACAAAGTGGTAAAATTTATTGTATAATCTCATTTTATTTTGTGATTGTTAACTTTATCTTGAAACAATCACTTTCTTGTAATAATTTTTCATTGGAAATTAAATTTATCTTAAATATACATATTATTTCATGATATATATGATTATTTCCTAAACTTTATACTATTTTTTCATAAGGTTTTTTACTTTGAAAGTTATTATATTAATTGGAAAAATATTGATAAATCCGTATCCTTTACTCAATATGGATATTTTAGGACAAGGCATATTGTTTTTAAATTAAATTTATTATTTTATATATGAGTAATTATTTAGAAATGAAGACACAAGTGGGTCCCAATTATATATTTCCTCTCGATGCATCAACAGGTCTCACGAGACAAATTAGTTATCCAAAACCTATGAGTTTATACCAATTAGTTTTAAAATGTCTTGTGAAAGATATTAATAGTAAAAGTATAGTTGAAAAAACTAGATCAATTTGTACCCATAAGTTTCAAACCATATTTTAAAATGTATTTATGGTAGAGGTATCATGTTCCTGATATATTAAGTCCAATAATTAAGTTTTTCCCTTCATTAAGAATTTAGTTATTATTATCCATGATTTTTTACAATGATAATATATTTGGATGAATTTAATTCTTAGTTTATTGATTAAATGGAATTAGTTTTTCGTTATTTACCTTGCCATATTTTTTTTTATTTTTTTGGAAAAATAATCTTTTTATTATGAAATCAAAGACCAATTTTAATATAGGTATAGGGATACCCATTACATATCCCATAAGAACATGGATAAGTGGCCCATGAACATGACCCAAAGGCATAATGCTGCGTCATGGATACATCATCCTACCTGCATCACCAGACCTATGTTGTGTATGAGTCACCGCCTACATTATAAATCCCCATGGGGATTGCTAGGATTCGAAACCTAGCCTTTTACATGTAGTATTATGGGGATTACAACTCAGGATACACCCCAACTTCTTTCCATATTTATTATTCATGATATATTCATGCAGTAAAGTTATTTAATTGAAATGTATGTTCAGTTATTTACCTTTACATATTTATTATTCTTTATTAATCCATGATATATTCCTTTGTACTTAACCCTTACTTTTTTCCTTTCACCATGATATGAATAATAGATCTTTGAATCAGTTTTCAAGGATGCAGTTTATTTACAGTTGTTATGTATTATATTTTATTTTCTTTTCCCAATATAAAATAGGTATCATGTATATATCTAGTTATTAAAAAAAATACTAAATTGATCAGTCATTTGGTATTTGAACCATTGTATTTATGCCAATGTAACAAAGAAGACACTTGCTTTAGGATACTTGGGTCTGGGTAATTGAATTTTGCTTTAACAAGTCATGTTTGAATGGAAAAATTGATTTATGGATTTCACGAGAATTATTATCAAGATTTAAGATCTTAATGCAATTATCAAATGTTGGTATAGAGTTTGTAAATGATTTATAGTTGAATGAAAGTGGATAAAGAGTTAGAACAACATAAGTTACAACTAGAGCGCAACAATGAAAGAAAATGAGTATAATTTTTGAACATTCACACTAGAAATTTGATTTGTTACACCATAATCTTGATGTTACACACATTGAGACGAATGTGTGTGATAATTCATTATTTACATCACTTAATGCGTAGGGAAAATAAAAGGATCATTTAATGATCATAAGGAATTAGAATCAATTAATATTAAATGCGATCCATAGATAAATGAAAATGGAAAGTATCCAACATCTATTTTCACGATGAAACATCATTAGAAAGATATTTTCCTTTAAATATTAAAAATTTTGAATGTTCCTGATGTATTTTCTTATAATATTTTAAGATTTGTTGATTTAAATTTTCATAATATACATGAATTAAAAATTCATGACTCACATGTATTTATGGAGTATTTTTTACCTTTTACAATGAATATTTTTCTACCTAACAAAATAACCATAATTATAATCACATTTTTTCATATTCTTTATACATATTTGTGAGAAGACATTTATAGAAACCCACCTTTTTATTTAATGAAACATTCATTACATGGTACAATATTTAATAATAGAGAGGATATTTTTAGGTTTAGTGTCTTGGAAATAGGAACATAATACATAAAAAACATAAACATTTTATTGATACACTTGAAATAAATATTCATAGGTTCATCCTAAGTTACTTTTACTACATCTCATATCCTGGGGACATACATCAAAAGAATGGGTGAGCATAAATCCCAGTAATGTACTAAATAAAGGAGATACTTAGCATATAGACATGAGGTATATCAATAAGGAATGATCATATGAACATGAGGCATATCATAATAGAAAAAACATGAATCATAACTTGGAAATGTGGATGAAACATAAAAATGAGACATTTATAAGAATATCACCAAGGTTTATCACTTGGGATTCAAAAATCATAATTAACAAGGTTTTTCAAAAAGGTAACTTAAAGAATATCATCTACTGAGATTAATTATTTACCAAATTCATTGGAGTATTATCAGAGTGCACCCTTAATATGTATTAATTCGTGTGATCTACATTAACCATAATAAATAATTATAACAATAACCTGACAAGGATAAAGAATGAGTTTCATATAAAATCATTGAGTGCATATGTGTTTAAAAACATGAAAACTAATTCATTTTTAACCCCCAAGAAGGGAATATAGGTTTAATACATGTAAATACCCAATAAATAAGTTTTATTAACATCTACATGGAAACCAAATAAAAAGGAAGTGGTTTTGGTATTCACAATATTTGAATTTATCATGTAAAATAGAAAAATTAAAGAAATGAATTCTGTAGAATGATGATATAAAAATGGATTAAAGAGAAGGAATAATGAGAGATAATGAAGGTATCCCATTGGAAAAAATACTATTTTTTAATTAAAGGGATAAAAAAAAAGTTTTTTGGAATGAAATTAATTTAATATTTATAGACATACCAAAAACAGGGTACTTGAATGAAGAAGGAGAAGAGGAGAATTCCCTCACCTTAAATATTTTCTTCCTAAAACTCAAGCTTTACACCTTGAGACCTTGAGGGAACCTTGGAGGGGGGAGGTATTTTGGAAATGAGAGTTTTCAACAAGGGGAGATAATTATAATCCTCTAAGATTCCTCTCTCTCTCATCTCTCCTGAGCTAGGTCTTCCTTTGGTGGTGATTCAAAATGGGGAGGCCTGAACTCTGATTCTCCAGAATCATCTCCCCTTCCCTCTTTTCTTCTTTATTCCCCTCTCACATTCCCTTTCTTTCTTCCTCTCCTATCTCTCTTTCTTGTTTTATTTTTTTCCTATTTTCCCCTACTCCACCTCTCTCATTCGATTCCATTTTAGATCATGGCGCCCTGTTGAAACCCTCATCGGCTCTTCTTATGCTCTTTCATTCTAGTTAACATGTTTTCAACCCCATTCTATTCTAATGCGCTAGTTTTCTCAGGGAGGTTTGAGATATTTGGGATGATTCAAGTTGATGTCCCAAGATATCAGCTTGCGTTTGGTCTCATCTATTCGCATTACTCTATTTCATGTTGGTCGTTGCTTCTTCAGTGTGTAATAGTAATGCTCTTCTCTTGGTAGCAGCTTTGAGGATTGGGGTTGGTGGTATAGTTGAGGATGAGCATTTTTTGGGTCCATACTACTTTAAACACTACTCCAGATTCATGTTCCTTCACTTCTATCCCATAAAGTGTACTCCAGTGGTTTCAAGGAGGCTTTGGTATGTGGTTTTTGATCAGTCAATGATGATCCATGACGTGCACCCAATGTAGGATTCAATTTGACCCGTGGTGGTTATTGTTTTATGAACTGCGTTAATGGTACAGGGGCATCCTTATTTAATGTTAGTGATGTGTAAGGATTCATGGGGTTAGAGGAAAGCTATGTAAGATGGTTATTCTGGGTAAAGATGGATTTAGCAAGTTGATATCTAGTATACTCGTTGTATGGGTCCTCTAAGGAAGGAATAAAGTTATTATTAATGTTTGGACCTCTACTTAGCCTTTATCCACTTAAGTATACTCTGATGTCCTAGTAAAATTCTCCATCCCCAGTCAGTCTGGTGTGGTGGTCTCAAAGGAGTCTTTCAGATGGAATGTTTGAGTGTCTAATGGTTTCCAGAGGAAGTGACCAAAATAGGATTCTTCCCCATTTGTCCCATATTGGAATTACTTCTTTAAATTTAATATATTAAGATATTTTTTAGTGCTGTTTTTTTTTCTATTTGATCGGTGAATGTGTTTTCTGCTCTGATGGATTTCAAAGAGTATGTTTTGGGTTTCTACGACACCGTTGGGTGAATATTTTCAGCCAAGTATACCATAGTGATGAGATGAAGTTGATAGAGATGAGTTTTTATTTTTATTTGTTGTAGTGGGATGATGGCATGTGGGTTCTCGTTAGCAAAGTGGAGATGATGACAGTGAGTTTGAGTGTTAGGGAGTGCATCTCTAGGCATCTCACCGCTCAAGATCTCATGACCTGAGGTGATTCAATGGTCTTGGGATCAATTCGTGGAATTAAATGGATATCAAATTTCAGATCAATATTATTTTATTGCTTTTTTGAATTTTAATTTTGAAATTCAGGTGTTGCTGGGTTTGGTTTTTATACAGATTGAATGTAAGGTTACCACTATATCATAAAGTGTATTTTTAAAATAAAAAAATATTTTAGAAGCGAGGGATCCTTTGTGTGACTCTTTGGGAGGTAAAATGACCATAACTTCATGGATTATAAATTTAGAGTGGAGATGAATAGGGAATGGGTGGTATTTATACTTGAGGAGGGGTGGGTTTTAAAGATTAAATATCAGTTATTTTATTATATAAGCTAACCACTTGCAGGTGAAATGAATTCTAACCAATTTTATAAAATATTAATGAGTTGGTGATATTTTTTGGATGTTAAAACTCATAAAAAACTAAAACTTACCATCCAACCAACCCATTTAATGCACACAAATCAAAAACAATTTTTTTATTTTGAAAATCAAATTTTTGGTTCAAAAAAGTAAATAATAAATTTATAAATTAAAATTAATATTTTAAAATCCATATTTATACTTATTAAATAGATTTTTTATTGAACAAATTTTTTCATAAAACATTTAATCATGCTTCCATAATAATGTGTTGTAAAATTGTAGTGCTTGTAAAGTGGTAATTTTCACCTTTTCACCAAAAAATAAAATTTATCATAAAACTCCTAAAAATCATCCTAAAATAATTTTGATTTTTTTTGAGTCCAAAAATGAAATTTATTTTATTAAAATAATTCTATAAGTATTATAATGTTAACTTTTAATTTTAAAAAAATGTTTAAATAAAATTAACAATTTTTATAGGATATTAAACATTTCATTCATTAAAAAACTTACTTAGGACGTTGTTAAAATATATTATTATTTAAAAAGAGTTTAATAAGATTATTTCAAGAAAAAAACTTTTAATTAAAACTTATTCATTTTTTATAAAAGTTATTTTTAATATAATATGTTTATAGTCTTTAAAAATAATATAATTTTGATTATACCATTATATTATCCCAACGATCACTTAAATGTGTCTAGTTAACCAACAATAATAATGAACAACTATTTTATTAACTAGTGGTCATAATGATGATCAACATTATTTTACAAAAAACATAATGGCAGATGATCATATTTTCCTATAAATGCACCATCATTATTACAATTTATCATTCACTTTGATTCTATCAAGGTTCAATATCATTTTAAAAATTAATATTGTATTACTAACTCCCTATTTCTCTATTATATTATTGTTCATGGGTGTGATGATTCTAGGGAATTTAGGCTACCCAAATTTTTATATTTTACTTTATTTAACCACTATTAGTCTTCCCATTGTAATATTCTGTATTATATTGGGTATTTTTATATAATGAATGCAACATTCATAAATAATATAATAAAGTGTTGTTGGTTTCTAGTATTATACTAAAACTTCACTACTTTACTTATAAATATTATTACACATCTTATTATAATGGATATCATTTCCTTAAGAATAATTATGGAATGTAAAAGGATTTTTATGCCCTTTTATTGTAAAAAAAAAGTTATTGAGAGGAAAGAGTTCCTTTATTTGAAGAAGAACATTTTTCTGGTTCATTATATTCCCCCCTTAAAGAAATCACATCATCTCATTTTTTTCTTATTGATCGATACCTTTAATTCAAAAATATTATGGCCTTTCTTAACATTTATAATATTTAATTCATTCTTAAATATGAAGTCTACAAATCCAATATAGAAATGGTTAAATCCTTGGTGGAATTTTATTTGTCTAAAGAGATTATATAATGGATATTTTGAAATATTATCATAAAGACACCATGATCCATAGAAATTCCATAGAAATTAAAAGGTGTTGGATAGATCAAATAGTTTCTTATAGGTGATTCGAATATTTGTAAAACTTTTAAAATAATTCAAAATATCATTTGTAATAATTTTAATGATTAAATCTTCTGTAAGAGATAAGAATGTTGCATGGAATTTTCTTACTCCCATATCATAAATGATATTTTATTTGTTGAAATGAAAAGTTTAAAATATGAAATTAATTATCTGTAACTAAATTATAACATGTTTAATTAACCCATATTTCTATCCATTGAATAAAAAGAAAAAATTAAATAAGAATAAGGACACTTTTAAGAATCAACAATATAATAAATTCACAAGGAGAGTTTAATACTAATTCTTATCTAACATAGGGATTTTAGGATCATATATATTTTAATATTATCTTTCTTTTAAGAAAAAAAGTTACACTTTCTATACATGTTGGTTCATAAAAATATTATGATAGCCAAAAAATATTCCATAGGAGTTTCAAACCAAGAGTTCATCAAGGCTCGTTTTCATGCACTAGGTGATGATCAAGTCAACACCAATGCACCCTTTTTGGGGTTATTACCCCTAGGTATAATTGTGTCATATCCAAATCCACTTGTAGTATCTAGATATAGATTTCTTTTATTGGAAACCACTCGCTTTATACATCATAAAAACTTAAGGATGTTTTACTTTCTTTAGTCTTATCCCTAAGGCCTTCACTACATTTTTCTAATCCTAATTCCTAAAAATAACTAATCCATATTTTAATACGAAATATGGTGACCCAACTTTTTATTTCATATACCTTTCATTACATGGTAAAAAAATTAATAATACATAGGATCTTTTGAGGTTTTGTTCCTTGGAAATAGGAACATAATACATCAAAACCCTAAACATTATTCTAATACACTTGAAAGGACTCCTCATAGGTTCATCATAAGTTATTTTTACTACATCGCATATCATGGTGACGTACATAAAAGAAAGGGGTGAGCATAAATCCCAACAAGGGAATTAACATAGGGTATACTTAGCATGTGACCATGAGGAACATCAATAAGTAATAATCATATGAAAATGAGGAATATAATTATTTAATGAACATGAATAATAACATATAGATGCAGATACAATATAAAAACAAGGCATTCATAATCAAATCACCAAGGTTTATCATTAGGGTGTCATACATAATAATTACCAAGGTTTTTCACCAAGGTATCATAAAACATGTCATCTCCAGAGATAAATTATTTAATCAAATCATTGGAGCACTATCACAGAAAAAAATTAATATATATTAATTCATGTGATCCGCATTGATAATATTAAATCATTTTACTAATAACCTGAGGATAATAAATAACATGTTTCATATAAAATCATTGAGTGAATATGTGCTTAAAAAGATGAAAATTACTTCATTTTTAACCCAAAATAAGTAAATGGGGGTTTAATACATGTAAATCCAAAATCAATAAGCTATATTTGCATATAGGTGAATACCCACTAAAAAGTAATTGGTTTGGGTATTCACAATATTTGAATTTCTCATGTCCAAAAGAGAAATTCAAGAAATGAATTCAACAACATGACGATATACAAAATGGATTAAAACGAGGGAATAATGAGGGGAAATATGGTATCCCATTGGAATAAAACTATTTTATAAGTTAAGGTATGATAAAAAAGTGTTTGGGGAAGAAGTTAATTCAATATTTGGAGACATACCAAAAACGAGATTCTTGAATGAAAAAGGAGAAGCGAAAAATTCCCTTACCTTGAATATTTGATTCCTAAAACTGGAGGATGACACCTTGAGAAGTTGAGGGAACTTTTAGGAACTATTTTTGAGGTAAAATGACCATAAATTCATGGATTATTAATTTTTAATGTATAGTAATGGGGAACGTGTGGTATTTATTCTTGAGGAGGGGTATTTCTTAAAGGATTAAATATTGGTTATTTTATTATATAATCTAACCACTTGTGGGTGAAATGGATTTAAACCAATTTAATGGATTATTAATGATTTTATGAGAGTTTTTTTAATCAAAATCCTTCTAAAACTGAAACTTACCTTTCAACCAAATAATCTGAAGCACAAAAATGAAAAATAACTTTTATTTCAAAAATTTGATTTTTGGTTCAAAAAAGTAAAGTATAAATTTATATATTAAAATCAGTATTTTTAAATTATTTTTTATAATTATTAAATGAAATTTTTATCGAATAAAAATTTTCTCAAAATTTTAAACCATGCCAACATAATAATTATTTGATAAAATCATAGTTCTTGTAAAGCAGTAATTTTCACCATTTAACTAAAAAATCAACTTTGTCAGAAAATTCCCAAAAAATCACCCTAAGATAACTTTGACGTGATGATTTAAAAAATGAAATTTATTTTATCAAAATAATTATCTAATTATGAATAATTTTAACTTTTAAATTAAAACCATTATTTAATGAAAATTAACAATTTTTATATCATAGTAAACATTCTGACCGTTATAAAAATTACATAAGACTTCACTAAAATATATTATAATTTAAAAAGTGTTTAATAAGATTATTTCATAAGAAAATTATTTTGAAATTTTAAAATTTATCATAAAACATATTTTTAATTCAATATGTTTATAGTCTCAAAAAATAATTTAATTTTGATTATATGATTAAATAATCTCGACGATCCCTTAAATACATCTACATAACCAATAATAATAATGAAAAACTATTTTATTGACTAATGATCATAATTATGATAAACCATATTAGCCTAAAAAAATAAATTTATATGATCATATTTCCCTATATATATACCATCATTATTACACTTCATCATTCAATTTGATTCTATTAAGGTTTAATATAGTTTTCAAAATGAATATTGTATTACTAACTCTATATTTCTTTGTTATAGTATTGTTCGTGGGTGTTATGATTATAGGTGAGGTGACCCAAATTTTTTATATTTTACTTTATTTAACATCTATTAGTCCTCCCATTTAAATATTTTGTATTATATTGGTTATTATTGTAGAATGAATGTAATGTTCTTACATAATGTAATAAAGTTTAGTTGGTTTCTTGTATTATATGAAAACTTTAGTACTTTTCTTAAAAATGTTATTACTGTAGGATCATAAGAGTAACTTAGATTAATATACTTAAAATAGGGTATGGGGTAAATTTTAGTTAAAAAAACTTTAAACTAATCAAAACACAAAACATATTAAAGTAAATTTTTTAGACTCAGATTTAGTTCGATGATTGGAGTAACAAAATAAATACCAGAAAGAGTCTGATTAGATCAAAGTGAAATAATTAGAATTGTAGTTCATTTGATTAAATAAATGTATGTTGTTTATCTTATTCATAGTTATACCAATAAAACAAAAAGTATATAAAATTAAGTATGAAGAATATATTTATATTATATGTACAGTGGAATAGTCTTGTAAACACAAGAAAAAAATAGCTAGTAAAAGTAAGAATGACTTAAAAGATATATTAAAAGATTTATCTCTTTTAACCTTAAGAGAAAGGTAGTTAATAACATATAAAATAGGTATCCATAGTTTTATACTTATTGTAAGTTTTTTTGTTTACTAGGAAATCCCTTGATATGATGATCTAAAGAAGCTCTATCTTCCTATCTATAGAAGCCCTTGATATGATGATTAGTGTATGTCTTCCTAGCCCCAAAATCCCTTGATATGATAGACCAGATAAACCATATTCTTGTCCCCAGAATCCCTTGGTCATAATAATTATCGGTCATAATTAAAAAATCAAATTCATTCTAATGGAAACAACCCTGACAAGGATTCCTTAGAACTGATACAAATCTATAAAGTATTACAAAGAATTTGGAATGATATGTTCACACATAGAAAACTTTAGAAATATTTAGATGAAAATGAAAACATCTTCCAACTCTTAAAATGACTAGATATTTATAGGTGAAGCTCCAATAATCATATTTCTGAGTTATTTGCAATAGACTCAGACAACTGGCACTTGAGAGCTCATAATATTCTAGCATAATAGAATGTCTGACATCATTTTATTTTAGCACCATTACAATGATAAAAGTATTATTAATTATTGAAATAAGTATTATATATTCTGATTATAAAAATAGGATATCCCAATAGAATTAATTACCATTTTTCAATACAATAATCCTTATGAGGATCAGTTTGATTATTTCGGTACCAAAATCAGTCTGATGGTCATGAATTTTATCAGTACAATAAACAAGACAAAAGTCTAAATACTGGTCTAATTAAAGGTAATTATGATAACTAGACACACCATCAGTCCTATGTATCATATTGAGTAATGTAAATTTTATGTTCATAATACATTAGAACATTTCTATGTATGGTAGAAGGTAATGTTTTATATAAAAACATATTAAATACTTAGAACATAAAAAGTTGTTAATTTTTTAAGAGAGTGTTTGTGATTTAAAAAAGTAAAGGAATAAAAAATTAAGAAGTAAAACTCTTAACTAAAAAACCTCACCCATTTTGGAAAGCATAAAAAAAAATTAAATGAAAAAATATCTTTAAAAACTCACATCCCTTATTTATTTTAAGAACTTTGAAGAAAATATTTGCAATTTAACTTACCTTAAGTTTGTAAGTCATTTGAATATGATGTAAAGTATTAGAATAATTATTCCTTTAAGAATAATTATCCCTCTTAGGAATAATTCTCCCACTAAGGATAATATCTCACATTTTGAATGAAATCCTGCCCTTGATAAAAAATCCCCTACCTCTATAAAACATTCTCACCTTTGTGATTTTTAAAATGGAACGGGAAAAAATATGACGTTTCCTAAAATATTAGAGAAATAGCATATGAAACAATATTGAACTAACTAATAATCCATATAAATATGAAATAAAATATAATGAATCATAATTGGAAAACATTCAAACACAAAATATTTGGATAAAATAAAATTCTTAATAAAAAATCATTCAATTTTTTTACAAAATACATCAAGATTTAAAATGAAAATATCAATCTTTCTTTATAATATTCTTTATTAAGGGATTCATCTTATTGAACTCATATCGATACTTCTCTATATTTTAGATCTTTTCTTCCAAAGTGGCCTAGTTCTGAACTTTTGACTTCAAGTTTTTAAGTTCTTCCTTCAAAAGAAACAATTTTTCTTCACAAGACTAGAGCCTGCTATTCTCTAGTTCCAAACTATGTACCTTTTTTTCAAAATATTTAGTTCTTATGTCTGATTTTAAATTGAGTCTTTGAATCATTTGGTATCAATTTTATTTTACCACTTTACTATATGATTTTAAGATGACTTTTTAGATTTAAAATTTTCTTGAAAATCTTTCAAATCAGACTTTATTCTGATCACATTTTCAGTCATGAATTTGTGTGAATATAATTTCTCATTCATAGATTCTTGAAGTAACTTACATATTTATTGAATATTTTGAAAATATATAATATTACCTATCATCCTTTTTAAGGAAAGTAAAATAAAATCAACTTCCTTTTGAGAAATAGTTGATTTTGAGTCCAATTTATCAGGTTTGACCAAAAGTGGTTTAAGTCTTATATTTATGACACCCACTTATTTTCCTTTATTTTCATATTTATTTAAGACTTTATTATCATTTGATACTTTAATAATTTCCACATATTTATCATTTTAATCTTTTTCAGATACTTTAGTATGAGAAAGTTGATCATATTATTCCTTGTATAATGACTTTTATTCCATTTTGGATGATGATTCTTCTTCTTGGTTACTTTTTGATTTTTTATCCTTACCATATTCTGAAGGTAAGGTTGATAAATATGTGTATGATTCTGATAAAAAATTTTCTTTTTAAGCTTAATCTGACCGAGTTTCTTCATCATCATACTCTTCATTTTCTTACTATTCCTCTTCTTCTTATTCAACTTCTATTTTTACTTATTATTTGAATTTTTCTTCTTTAAATTATTCTTCATATCCTTGTTAAAATTTCTTATCAATTTATTTATCAAGTTATTCTTCTAGTTTTATTTTTGTTTTAAAATCTCTTTTTCCAAGTAACTTAGGTTTCGATTGTTTCTTAGATAAAATTGGATGTGATTCTTCAACAAATACCTTTCCCTTTCCCTTATCTACCAAAAAAGGGATGTTATAAGGGATGATAAAAGTTTCTTCAAAAGTAATCCCAGCTTCTAGAATTACTTGATTGTTACGGGAAATCAAGAGAACTAGATTATCAGAATCTCTCTCAACACCTTTCAACAAATTTTATGTAATCTTAGCTTCTTGAAACATCTTCATTTGATTATTTCTTCTAGTTTCTTCTTCTAATTTTTCTACTATAAAAATATTTAAATTTTTAGCCTCTTTAGGTTCAATAAAAAAATTCTAGATCCCCTAGATTATTTTGAGCCTTATGATCCATAAGCTTCTCAAAAACATCATCAATCATTTTCTATTCTCTCATTTTCTTTTCTAGAGGAGAAGTATCATCCTTTATCTTTTTATTATTTTTAACTTCCTTTTCTTTCTTTAATTATTGGTAATTAGAAGTATCCCTATCAAATTTTTCTAAAAACTTATTTGATTTAAGATCAAAGACCAACTTTATTATTGACACAGTATCCCCACTTATAAAAGAAAATATTTTACCTTTCTATATACGGTTTATTCTACACCTTGAAAACCTCGATACACTTTATTATCATCTTAGTGTTGAATGCTTGAAACATTATTATCTTTGACTCTATTGAATGTATTTTGATGTTTTCCACCATAATGAAGATAAGAAAAACTAAATCCATATTCCACATATTCACCAAATAATCAAGAACAAACACATCAGAAACCTTCAACATATCCCTATCATATTTTAGGGCTAATATATCCTTGAATACACAATTCAATGAATCTGTTATCTGGTGTGAGGTGAGAAACTTTTTTAACTTTCACATAGAATAAAAACAGAGAGTCTTTAGCTTTGTTTTTCTCAAAAGTTTTGAGTCTGTTCGGTAGCTTATGAGAGGGTAAATAGGTTTCTTCATCTGAAGGAACTCCAACCAAGTCTACTACTCTTATATAATAAAGTTTTTTTTACCTCTTATCAAATATGATAAAGGAAAACTTTTCCTTAACATATTATTTAACAAGTTGAACTGAATCATAGAACTCCAAAACTACCTCAGGATAATATAAATCAAAATACTTATCATGATTTTAAACACAAATAGATTTTAATACTTGGAAATAAATAATACTATTGAGAGTAGAATCATACTCATAAAAACATGATATTTATATTAAAAATTCCCTAAAAAAACACTTTGCATAATCTTTTTTATTTTCATTAGAACTAGATCTGAGACCAGTAATCAGATGAAAATAAAAACTATCAAACTGACAGCTTTGAATGGTGCAATAGCTCAGGAAAGAAAAAACTAAAAAAAATGTGGGACATGGAGTGACGCACCCTTATATAGGTTCTGGGGTTGTTGATTCAACTTATATAAGAATACATATAATTGATATGGAAAACATTTCTTATCTGACAATTTTGATTTAATCAAATAAAGTTTTAAAATTTTATTTGAACTATCAAAGTTTTAAAACATTTATCAGATTTAGAATTATTCAGATTATAAAAATTTTAATTTTTTTTAAATCAAATCAATGTTTTTGTTAAAACTAAAAGTATTTAAACAATAATAATTAGAAACTAAATTAATGAAATTGTGAAAAAATTAAAATAATAGAAGAGTAAATTTTAAAGTAGAAAGTTTAATCGGCATGATTAACCTTTTATTCTTGGTTTTTATAAAATGAATAAATTTTGATAGTTTTAAAAAGAATCTAATTATGATAGTTTTAAAATAAAGTCTAATTAAAATAGTTTTATTATAAAAAATAATTATTTTAGTTTAGAAAATATATCTAAATATAATAATTTATAAATTTGAAAAAGTATTTGTAACAAAAATTTAGTCTAAAAATTTTATAACAATTTCTGAGTCTAAAAATCATTTTGATAATTCTGACTCTGATACTTTTATAAAAATACTGAGTCTATAAAACTCATTATGATAATTTTTTTAGAAAAAACTAATAATTTTAGAAAACTAAAAGTTTTAAAGGAAAACTAAATGTTTTTGAAAAAAAAATATGTAATACACCTATGAAAAGAGTATATTATTGTAAGGATATTAGAAAAAATAAAGCAGATATGAATAATGAATTTAAATTTATAATTACTATCTTGTGTTTAATATATTCAAATCTATCAGAACTATGAGGTTTTGTAAAAATATCAGCAAGTTGTTCTTGAATTCTGATGAATTGTAAAATTATATCTCCATTAAGTGTGTGATCTTGATGAAAATAGTGTCTTATATCTTTGTGTTTAGAACACAAGTGATGTGAAATATTTTTACTTAAATAAATGGAACTTGTATTATCACAAAGTAATAATGACTTACAAGCTATATAAAAGGATTGAACTCTTTTATCATTAAGAGTAAGGGAGTAAATAATATTTACTAAAGGTATCCATTGTTTTGTACTTATTGTAAAGTATGTATTTCCTTACCAAGAAAGCCCTGGATATAATGATTATAATAAACTTTATAATCCTATCATCATATTCTCTCAATATGATGACCAAAACCTATCTTTTTAGCCCCAGAATCCCTTAATCCGATGGATCAGATTCACCATCTTGCTATCCCCAGAAGCCCTTGATCACAACAATGATCCGAAATGATTACAAAATAAAATATATTCTAAATGAAACCGACCTAACAAGGATTACTTATAACAAATAAAACTCTTGAAGTATTACAAAGACTTTGGAATGATATGGTTACATAGAGAAAACTTTTGACAGATTGAGTTGCAAATGAAATTAGATCCCAACTCTTCATATTACTAACTATTTATAGGATAATCTCCAACAATAATATTTATGAGTTAGTTACAAAAACCTCAGGTAACCGATGCTTGAAAGATCACAATTTTCTTACATAAATGAATGTGTGATGTAATTTTGTTTTAGCACCATCACAATTCTAAAAGTATTCCTTACGGTAGAAATAAGTCTCATATATTCTGATTATAAAAATAGGATAGTTCGATGGACTTTGTTATCATTTTTCAATAGTATAATACTTATGAGGATCAGTTCGATTGTTTTTGTACAAAAATCAGTCTAATTGTCAATAATGTTTTCAGTACATTTGACAAGACAAAAGTCTAACAACTGGTTTGATTAAAGGTAATTCTGATAATCGAACACACCTTTATTCTTACATATAATATTGAGTAATGTAAAGTTTATATTTATAATACATTAGAAAATTTCTATGTATGGTAGGAGGTAATGATTTCTATAAAAACATACTAAAATACTTGGAACATAAAAATTTAGTAAATTTTTAAGAGAGTGTTTGTGATTTCAAAAACAAAAGAAATAGAAAAGTAAGAAGTTAAACTTCTGAATCAACACTCACATTATAATTTTTTTGAGAAGAAATTGTTCCTTTATTTAAAGAATTTTTTTTTCAGGTCGTTACAACATTAAACCCAAATGAATTGGATAAAACTCAGGAATGAATTGTGTGGAATAAATTCCATTTTGAGATTCTCTTTCCCCCCATCATTTTTCACTGTGATGATTTATATGATGGTGCATTTTCTTGAAGAAGCTTAAATTAGAGGGTCCATACATTATCGATGGATGTATCCCATAGAGTAGTATTTTATTTTAATATAGTTTTCATTAAAAAATAATAATTTTCTTGGTCAATATTTTAAACCTTTATTTATTAATTTCGTACCTTTTATCATTAGTTATCTGGGTCATTTTAAGAATTATGTAAAAAAATATCATCTAGATGGTACTATTATGAAATTTTACCTTGACTATGAGAGTTTATCCTTCTTTTCAAGGTATTTGGATTCAATAGATATATGTTTAAATTGAGTGGGACATGTTTATGATAATCTAAGTCAATTTCAGGATAATAATGAGTCATCAATGCTTCTAAATTTAGGTTAATAATTTTAAAAAACCTCTTTATTTTCATTGATAGATATGAAATTAAGATAAGAAAATAGATATGTTCTACTAAATACTGGTATTTTTGATCTCTATATCAAAGAATTAAGGTCAGAAATGAGAATACACATTGAGAGTCAAACTCAGAATGAAACAAAGAGAACAAGATTTGTTATGAAAGAAATTGTTGAATGGTTTATATGTTGTGTAAGTTATTAATCTAATACATAGTTCGAATATGTAAATATAAATTATGTAATAATTTTTTATTTCAAATTTTATAGGTAATTGATGATGATAATTAAGTTTAACTATCCAAAGTTTTAAAGTTTTTAGCTTGAGGTCCTTCTAATCATGATAGGAGATTCAAGGCTTAATATATTTTTGGTTTCAAGTTTCATATTGTTGACTGCTAATAAGGTTTTAAAAAATAAAAAAATGGTATATTCATAATTTGAGATCAAGTTTACTATGAAAATCTAGTTGATAATATCGAGTTAAATTATCATGTGAAAGTTTAAGTTGTGTTATTTAAATGTAACTAGGTAAATATTTATAGGGGTATAAAGAAATATTCATTACAATTTACTTATGTCAATTTCTATTGGTTGATTTATATTGGTGTGAGGGAGGAACCTGATCTATATTTTTTGGATTCCCAATAAAAAATGGTATATTTTATTGATAATATAGTGGATGATGGGTGTAGTGTTGTTTGTCACATGAAATTTAGAGACATGTATGAAATGGGTGATAGAGGCAAAGTAATTTGTGGTAGTAAACCACATAAACAACAATAGATTGAATATTTTATACCTAATTATATTAAAAATTTTGGTCTTGTGAGTAAGAGTGAAGAAAATGAAGAAAAAATAGAAGAAGAATAAATAATGTTAATAATAGAACCTGATAAAAAAAATGACCGACCATGAATAAAATTTGTAAGCTATTTTATTTGATATTAATAAATGAAAGGAATGATTTTTTGATTTTAATAAATTCAAGGAATGTTTTATTGATATTAATAAATTCAAGGAATATTTTTTATATACATTCCATATTGGAATAGGTTTAGTGATATTACCTGCTATATGCCACAAGATTCTCATTCTCCCTCTATGACACAAGGTGCACTTCATCGCATACCTTACAAACTTTTTTTTAACATTCCTTATTATCCTAATACAATTTCACCCATAGGTATGAATTGTAAGGATGAGGTTCAAAAATCATATGGGACACCTACGATGGATCTATCCAGTAATTCGGTTTAAAATCAATCATCATTGAGAGGTTATTTACAGGTTACAGTCATCAATATGTAATCTAATGTGATAACATTAATTTCTTAAATATTAATACTATTTTTTTAATTTATATGTTAAATAGAATAAAATAATAATAAAAGGGATACAAAAATATATATTCAAGGTTTGGAATTTCACTAACTAGTTGTTCTTTTCAAAGAACATGGGGCACCCACTCAGGATGCAATTGAAAATTTTAGGCAGTTCTTAGGGAATTTAGAATGTAAAGTAGAATCCATCCCTATTAATTATTTTTATTGGAGGCAAATTCCATTATATTGTAAAAATGATTTGTTTGATTCTCAGATAAAGGTACTATCATTATTATGTATTCATATAATTTAATTAAACATTGTTTCTTAATGTGTAAATAATTTAATACAATTTATATATTTATTTTTCGATGATGTTCCATCTTTATGTGCTTGATGAAATTTAATTTCCATGGACCTTAAAAAAATTACACAAAAAATAAAGATTTCAAGTGGTGATTATGGTATAAATTCAATGACACATCTCTATCAGTGTCATTAATGCATGAGAAGGTCCCCAAAGGCATGTATAGGGACTAATGTAAAACATTCATTGAACATTGTCATGCTGAATAATATAAGGTGATTTATTAAATTTTATTATATTAATAACAATGATTTAATAAAATTTCAAGTTTTATAGATATATAATTTCTTCAGTTGATTTGTAAGATAAATACTTTCAATAGAGAGAAGTAACAGATTCACCACACTTTTGGGTCAATGAGTTTCTCAAGGAAATGACATGGAAAGGTTCCATTTAATCTATTATAATATATATCTATAAAACTTCATGTAATTTTTTTTTCAAAATGTTAGTAATTTATTTTTTGAAACAGGTGAAGGCGATGCATCATTCTATTGGAAGGACAAAGTTACGATTTGATGTCCATAGAAAAGATGGTAGTTATATCAATGACCCTATTGAAAACATAGGGGTAAATAATATTAATTATTAGTTGGCATTAATAAATTAATTTCTAATATAATATGTAACACCCCAAGATTTTGTGATTTTTTTTCAAATTAATTTAAACTTTTTGATATTTTTCATTTCACGCAACACTGAATTTAACTTCTGTTATATGAAAGCACTACATTTGGTTTGCGTTACACACAACACCAAGTTGATCTTATTATATATACAACACTTATATTATCTTTAGGTACATTAAACACTATGTTTATTATGTTATACACAATGCTAATTTCCCTTGATAGCTTGCATTACACGCAAGACCAAGTTTTACTGAAATAAAATATACCATTAATATTGTTATTAAAATATTATTATAGTTAACACCTATCCATTGTAATGGAAGTTAAAAATAATATTAAATAAATTTCGAAAATATCATATATAAAATTTATAATTTTGCTATCAATGAAAGTAAGAACTATTTGGAAATAAAGAAATTCCATTTCTAAGGAAACTAGTTTTCTATGTAAAAACACGTTTTATCAAAAAAATTAAACAAACCATTTTTGATTAATTTTTAATAAAATTTATGTATTATATATTCAATCTAATTTTTAATAGTCATACAATATTTTTTATAGGAATAAGATATGAATAAATCTAATATTATAAATAAAAATGTATATTTTTCTAAAGGGTAATTTTACTACCTTTTAATGACGCACCAAGTTTAAATATAATTTTTAACACTGTTATAATTTTTATTTAACAAAATAAACTTTATTCTTTGAATTATAATATCAAAATTTACTTTGTAGTTTTTTGGAATTTTTTTGAGAAGTCTCATTTTTGATGAATAGTAAAAAACACTTAATTTTAATTGAAAACTACTTTTTCATCTAATTTATTTATATAGTTAAATTATATTTTAAATTATTTTTAAAGTATAATATTTTTAATTATAAAAAATTAAATCCAATATATGTCATTGGAATAAATTTCACATTGAAATTGGATATAAAAGCATTTGAACTTTTTTACTTTAACATCCGCTTTCCCATCATGTCTGTGGGATTAATTTCAAATTAGCCTTTTCCAATTATATATTTATAATTTTAAAAAATGGGTTAAATATTTTGAATCATAATTATTTATAATTCATAGTATGGTAAAATTAGTTTTTGACCCAAAATATTAGTGAATGTAATTAAAATTAATTACCTCAATTAAGGTAAAAATAAATTTACTTAGTGGTTAAAATTTATCTTAAGGGCCCAAATACCATAGAAAAATGTTAAAAATCCATTTTATGGACATATTTATACTATATATTCCATTTTATATAAAATAGACTATTAATGGATTCACATGATGTACGGGAGGCCTCTCAATAGTGTTTATATTTTTATATTTACCAGAATTCCACTCCGACTCCACTATAAAATGGTCACTTACCCCCTCACTTATTCACAGTTATCTAGACATTTGGATCATATAAAAACTTCCCAAATATTCTCCCAAATTCTATCCCTTCATCCTATAATCCTACTTTTGGGAATAAATCCAACCAATGAATCCCTTTGGTTAAAACCAAAAGGAATTACCCAAAGAAGAGGTAACATCATTCAACAAACACTTTTGTTTTATTTCTTTATTCAACCCTAAATTATTCTTTTTACATGATTATATAATAACTTAATTATAATAAATATAATTATTTGTTTTATATTAATGTTACAACCTACACTCACACACACTTCCATCAAATGGGATACGCAATCATCGTTCGTGTGTACGTCAAACTATCACCCTGCGAACCGATGTCATTTGTTCTTCCATTACAACCTATCAAGGTTGATAATAATTATGAAATTACTTTTTTTTATATTATATATATTATATTTATGATTAATTTATGATTCTAGAATTATTATATAACACATAATTTCATGTTTTCAATTTTATGGGAATAGGATAACTTCGTTTGTGGACGTGTGGACTACCACCTCTTCAAAGCGACGTGATTCGTTCACAATTTAAATGGAATTTATTAAGGATGCGTTTAATATAAATATGTGATATATATCATATAATAATTACACTTTAATTATAATATATATACATATATTTCATTTACTTTCTTTTTTTTTCAATAGGATAAGAAAACAGAAACATCGTTCATGCGTACACATGACCTACCATCTCCATGCACAATGTATTCCATTTCACATTTCTATATTTTATAGATTATTATAAATACTTATATACTGAATATATATTATGTTTATATAATGTTTTATATTCTTTAAATAATTAAATCATGATCTATGTAATAGGATTAATAATAACAGGTTAAAACATATACAAAAAACAAAGTGATTATTACCTGAAACATAACTTTAACATGAAAATGTTAATAAATGGGTAATATAAAGACATAATAAGAGAATATATGGTATTATATATATGAATATTGTTCTTTGGTATAGGTATAATAAACTTATATTTATTATATAGGACTTTTTAATGTGTACAAAGTAAGTCAATACTTAAGGTATGAGTTTTCTCATCTTACTTTTATTTATATGAGATATATTATATATTTATATCTTATTTTTATTGTGTTGTGTTCATAATGACATATTAAATTTTATATCATGGATATAATTTATCTAGTGATATTAAAATTTTCAAGTCATGTCATTCTTGTATGGATCTCATGATTAAAAAGTTACTTAAGTAGTAAGGGGATTTCTTGTCTCAGTTTTATTTCTGTGAGATTTATGCCTTATTCACCACTCATTTATTTTATGTGGTGTATATAATAACCATTAATGTGTTATATTATTAATTTATTTAAATTTATGTTTATTTAAATATCCATTTTATTATCTATATTTCATAGGATTTTATGGTTCAAAAGTTACTAAATCAGTATGGTAATTTTGTTTCAATTTTCCTTCTTTGAGACACATGTTTTGTTATGTACCTATATTCTTTTTTGAGATATATATATTTACATTTAACATGTTATATCATGAATATGATTATTTTCATGATATTTTAAGCTTCATGTAATTTTATTCTATCATGTGGATTATGATTCAAAGTTACCAAAGTGGTAAGAGTCTATTGCCACAATATCATCGTTTATTAGGATTGTTTACGATTATACTTCCATTGATGAAATATTATGATCATTATATCTAAAGTATCCTGAATTTTATTATCCTCAAGTTATCCATGATACATTATTATAATGATTCTATTTTCCCACTCTTTGATACTTAATATAATTAAGAAAATGTTTTTAATAAAACATGACTTTATTTTTCTTTTCGGTTAGATATATGTGTTTTTACAAAACCAAGTCTTATAAAAATGTTTTGAATTTTTTTTCTAATATTATAATATGATATTTAAAATAAAATTTTAACCATTTTTTTACCTTTTTAACAAAATGGTTTCTAAAATGGAATCTTCTTGTCGTTTTCTAATCAAGGCACTTTTCTTACATTTTTACGGCACAAAATGAATGCTCGGATTGTATAGATTTATTTACCATCCTGATCATCATTTATTTGAAGATTCCATTGAAAGTTTAAAATATTACCTTTTAAAGAATTTTTTCCCAATATTTTTGACATTTAATTTTTTGAAAGTGTCTTTCCAAGAAAAAGGTTTTAAAAAAGGTTTTATCTTCAAGAAGTGTTTTAAATAATTTTCAAAGATTCCTTTATATGTTTTCAAATATATTTTCAAATAAAAAGGTTTTACCAAATTTTTTAGGTTTAAAAAGTTTTTAAAATAATTTTCAAATATTCGTTTATATGTTTTTAAAAGGTTATTTTCAAAAAAAGGATTTCAATGTTTCCAAATATTCATTTATTTGTATTCAAATCTATTTTCAATGAAATTGTTTTCAAAAATATTTTATGTTTAAAAAGGGTTTTAAATGATTTTTAAAGATTCATTTATATGTTTTCAAAAAATTATTTTTTTAAAAAATAATTTTAATTATTTGAAAGATTCTTTTATAAGTTTTCAAAGCTATTTTCAAAGAAAAATATTTTCAAAATGTTTTATGTTCTAAAAAGAGTTTTTTAAAAAGATAAAAGGATATTTTCCTCAATAAATTTTTTAAGTGACTTGTAATTCTTCATTTATCTGTTTTCAAAGTGGTTTTCAAAGAATTTTTTTTAAAAATGGTTTATGTTTTAAGAATTGATTTCCAAATAAAGGTTATTTCCCTTGAGAAATGCTCCAAGTGATGTTTCAAAATTCTTCTCTATTTAATATGATACCCTTTGATATAGTTTTCTACTTACTAAGAATATGATCTAAGGATGAAATTATTATTCTTTCATGGAATGGTTTATGATTAAGATGACAAGTTGTTTACAAAACCCGTTTCTCCTCCTTGAGTTGTACCATGTTAAAACACTTATGAAATCTGCTTACTTTCAAGGGTTATTGTATGATTATGAAAACGATATTTTTTTCACAGGATATGATATGATAAAATATTTATGATACCCATTTCATTTCCTGGGCTATGATATGATTTTTATGAAACCCATATCTTTTTATGGGTCATAATATGATGAATGTTTTACTATATTATGGCACACATATGTATGATTTCCTTATATAATGGGTGGGACCTATATCTCCCTCCAATGCATTGGGTAAATATTAATATCTCACGAGATAAACATAGATGGATTGAGGAATGAACTAGGTTTAGTAAATGAATTTATCTTCTAATATGATATTATGAGTAAACCTTTACTACTAATATGGTATTGGGAGTGAACCTTGAATACTAAGATTGTATTAGGAGTGAACCTTGACTACTAAGATGGTTTGGGGAGTAAACACATTCCACTACAAGTAAAGGGATGCTACTAAGGATGGTGGTGTTTCATGCCTAGTAGGTGTAGCCACCATGAAGTTCCATGATAGTTTTTGGTAATAAGCCATGACTTACGGGGAATGATTTTATATACTTACGTGTATACCAAAAATTTTATATCTTATTATTATGTTATGCTCACATGGATTATGCTATTTATTCCCTTATGATTCACGTCTTATGAACTACCAATATTTATTAATTGACTCATGTATATGATCTTTGATATATAGGGTATGATCATTAAATGTTATTCTCATATTCTCATACCCTTATTCTATTTATTATTCTTACATATCTTATTGTTTACCCTCAATATGAATCTAATCTCATACCTCTCTTATGTTTACTTTCCCTAGGTTATGAAGAAAGGTTTTAAGCAGGAGTACTAAAGGGGAAGATCTTTATAGTATATGTTAAATATCTTTCACCAAATTAAAATAATATGTTCCATGTTTCCAAATATACTAAAATATTATGGTTCTCTAGCATTGACTTTTTTAATGTGTTGAATATTCATATAAAATAATGTAATATCCTTGTATGTTAAGCCTAGGTCATTGTTATTGGTATTGAAGGAAAGTTTTAGTCAACATCTAGATACTAGGATAAGAAAACTTTTTTGATATCCCTAGGTATATTTATAAGGATAAATATGGGGATGTTTATAAGGATAAGTCTATGGTTTCATATATTTAAAAGAAGGTGTCATAATTTAGACATCCTATAAGTGATATCCATGAATATATCATTTTTTCTATGATAAGTCCTGCTCAAACTATGATTTCTGGTTTTTTTCAATGGTGGGAACTAGAAGGAACTGAGTTACTATTGAATGTGGAAAACACTTTTGATGAGTATTCAAATGAGATGATCACTAGAGTGATGGGTGTTGTGATCATGCCTAATCAATTTTCACCAAACATGATTAACAATGTGTACTTTAAACAACTCTCTAACTCACCAAATAAGATAAATAAGGAGTTCACTGAGAGTTTAAGTAATGGATACCATAGAGAAAATAATATTTAGTTTCTTTTGTGTCAATAATGTGGAAAGAAACACCAAAGTGAATGTCTCATAAGAACGATAAGATGTTTTGACTATGGAAAAAAAGAACACAAAGTAAGTAACTATAAAGAAAAAATGAAAAGTTTGGTCAACATAATGAATGAGAATAATAGCCTCTTTAAGACATAATTGACTGTTCAATGCTTTGAATGTGGAAATAATGGGAATTATGTAAATAGATGTCCTAAGTGGAAAGATCATGAAGAGAATTAGTAAGGTGGTATGAGTAATGGGTATATTTCTAATGATGATGATACTACAAGTGAAATGTGAAAGGAAAGAGGTATTAAATAATAGGGTGAGGTATCCTTATTAATGGATTAAGGATGAAGTGTAATATCAAAGTGTTTATGAATTTTGATTCAAGAATTATGAATTTTGAAATATATAAGGATTTTTTAGTTTATTTTTTCTACTAAGGATTTATAGGAATATGTTTAATGGATCCTATAGACTAGAAAATTTATTTAATAGAAAGGTGATGTTCATGGGAAATAAAAGATTAAAGAAAATATAATCCTTAATATGTTCCTAGTTTTTAGATAATGATGTTTGGATAAAGATATCTTGGATATAAATAAGTAAATTGGATGGTACTGATTACCTTGGAACTGATTAGGGATTTGTTGAAAAGGTGGTTTATGCTATCACAGATGAAGTTTAATTCATTTTAAGACTTAAATAATATATCCTATAATCTTTGGAATAAGGAAACATGCATGTTTTCAATAAGTATTTAGGGTAATTTAGGTTATTACTATGTTTTAAGAGAATACATGATGAAGGTGTTCACAGATTTCATATGTAAAAAATAAGAACTACATTATAATATATGGGGGATCAACATTAAGCTAATTTTGAGAAATTTAGTAACCTTATTTATAAAGTTTTGTGATTTAATATTTCATAAGGGTTATAAGGTTAACCATTTATGGAATGGTATATGTTGTACTTTAGATGATGTTTTAGAGATTAAAGTATTATCTCTCCATATAATGATTTAGTCATATTGGATAACCTGTGATAACCATTTTGTTGTGATATTAACTAAAGTTAGATGGAATTACCTATCATTATATTTATGGATGTCATGATTTGATAATGCTTTAGTAATGAAAAATTAACCTTCATTTCTTATAAAAATATATGAAGTTTAAATTGATCAAGTCGCAACCCAAGGGTGAAATTGTGCTTATAAATTTGAATTAAATCAAGTAATTCATTTTCTCATGAAAATTATTCAAAATTAAGAGAAGTGACTTGAAATAAAATTTTTTCCCATTATTTTCATTTTTTATGATATCAATGAAAATTTTTAGGGCTCTTTAGGTTATGGATTTTTGATTGATAACTTTATACTAACCAATTTTTCTATCACTCTCTATCAGAACTTGATAGTTAGATTTCTCTTCTATGTCCAATTTTTCACTTGCCACTAGTTATGAGTTACTTTGGGTAGCAATTATGTTTCCAACTTTCATTTTTAAAGGAATTTTTAGTATTCATTTTTATAATGTGGGTTTTTATGAAAATAACTTTCATGTATTAAAAATTTGATAGCCTAGATGAATTTTGAGGGAAAAAATCTTTTTAAGGGGACAAAATGTAACTCCCTGAGATTTTTTAAAATATATATTTTTTCAAATTAATTTATACATTTTTATATTTTTCATTTCTTACAACACTAAATATAGTTTGTGTTATATGAAAGTACTATGATTGGATTGTGTTTCATGAAACACCAAGTTAATATTGTTATATACACAACCCTTAGATTTGATTTCGGTACATGAAACACTATGTTTCGCTTGTGTTTCACATAATGATAAGTTCTCTTGATAGCTTTCATTACACGCAAGGCTGAGTTTTAACGAACTAAAATATACTATTAATATTATTATTAAAATATTATTATAGTTACCACATAGACACTAGAATGTAATTTATGAATAATATTAAATAAATTGTGAAAATATGATATATAAAATGAATCCTTTGGTTATCAATGAAAGTAATAACTATTTGGAAATAAAGAAATTCCTTTTCTAAGAAAACTATTTTTCTATATACAAACAAGTTTCATCTCAAGAAATTAAATAAACCACTTTTAATGATTTTTTAATAAAATTTATGTATTATATATTCAATCAATTCTTTTTTTACACTCATCCAACATATTTTATAGAAATAATATAAGAATAAATCTTATTTTATGAATAAAATACATATTTTTCTAAAAGGTAATTTTACCACATTTGAATGGAGAACCTATTTTAAATATAATTTTGACACTTTAATATTTTTTAATATAAAAAATAAACTTCATTTTTCAAATCATAACATATAAATTTACTTTGGATGAATATTTGGTATTTTTCTGAGAAGTTTCATTTTTTGAAGAATAGTAAAAAACACTTAATTTTAATTGAAAAATCCTTTTCATGTAATTTATTTATATATTTAAATTATATTTTAAAATAGGTTTAAATAATAATAAGTTAAATTATAAAACAATAAATCCAATTTAGTAAATTGGAATCAATTTCACATTGCAATTTCATATAAAAATATTTGAAACATTTGAACTTTTTTAGTTTAAAAATATGCTTTCCTGCCATGTTTGCGGGATTAATTTTAAATTAATTTCTTCCAATTATGTGTTTATAATTTGAATAAATAGATAAACATTTATAATAATCATAATTTATATTCTATAGTAAGGTAAACTTAGTTTTTGACTAAAAATATTAGTGATAATAATTAAAATTAATTACAAGGATTAAGGTAAAAACGAGTTTACTTAGTGGTTAATATTTAAATCAAGGGGGAAAATACCCTAGAAACATGTCCAAAATACATAAAATGGAAAAATTTCGACCATATCCTCTCTTTTTTAGAAAATTTAACATTATTTTATGCAGATGATGTAAGGGAGATCTCTCAATAGTGTTTACCTTTTTATATTTACAAGAATGTCACTCCTCAACATTAAAAAGGGCACTCACCCCCTCATTTATTCACACCTATAAATTAATTTGTATCATCCAAAAAATACCAAAATAAGATCCAAAATTTCATCTATTCATCCTCAAATCCTCCCTTTTGACAGAAATCCAACCAAGGAATCCCTTTTCTAAAATCAAAAAGAGTTATCTAAATAAGAGGTAACATCCTTTAACATGAACCTTTATTTCATTTTTTTCTCCAACCTATAAATTTTTCTTATTACATGATTATATAATAAAATAAGTATCATAAGTATACTAAGATATTTTCATGTTAATTCTAGGACCTACACTCATACACACTTCCATCAAATGGGATACAGAGTCGTCATTCGTGTGTGTGGCGGACTACCGCCTCGCAAACCAATATCATTCATTCTTCTATTAACATATATTAAGTTTGAGAATGATGTTGTAATCACTATTTTTATATTATATATGTGATATTTATGATTTATTTATGCTTCTGGAATTATTATATAACACATACCTTCATTATTTCCATTTTGTGGGAATACGGTAACTTCGTTTGTGGATGTGTGGACTACCGCCTCCTCAAAACGATATGATTCATTCACCATTTACATGGAATGTATTAAGGATGAGTTTAATAAAAATATGTGATATATATTAAATAACAATTATACTATAATGAATATATATACATATTTACATATATTTCATTTACTTTATTTCTTTCAATACGACAAGAAAACAGAAACAATGTTCATGCGTACGTATGACCTACCATGTCCATGAATAGTGTATTCCGTTTCATATTTTTATATTTTATTGATTTTTATAAATATTTATATAATGAATATATATTATATTTATATCATGTTTTACATTATTTAAATAATAAAATCATGATATAAGTAAGAGGATCAAGAATAACATATCAAAACATACATGAAACACAAAACGATTATTACCCGAAACATAAATTTAACATGAAATTGTTAATAAACGAGTAATATAAAGTAATAATAAAATCATATATGGTATAATATATAATAATATGATTATCTTGTAAATTTATAATAAACTTATATTTTTTATACAGGAATTCTTAACATGTATGAAGAAAGTCAAGACTTAAGGTAAGGTTTCTCTCGTATCACTTTTAATTCTGTGAGATATACGCTATATTCACCACTTATTCTGGTTTTTTGGTGTGTATGATTCCCTATGACATGTTATATCACGAATTTAATTTATTTCATGATATTAAAAGTTTTAATTATTGCTGTTATTTCATGAATCTCACGATTCAAAATTTACTCAAGTAGTAAGGGGATTTCTAGTCTCACTTTTATTTATATGAGACTTATGACTTATTATATTATTATTATCTTTAAATTTATGGTTATATATATATATATATATATTATGATCTCTATTTCATGGGGTTTTATGGATCAAAATTTACAAAATCGGTAAGGTAATTTTCTCTAAATTTTCCTCCATTGAGATGCATGCTTTGTTATGCACCTATATTCATTTTCGAGGTGTATATATTTCCATTTGACATGTTATATAATGAATATAATTATTTAAATAATATTTTAATCTTTATTTAATGTTTTTATATCATGGTTATTATGATTCAAAGTTACCAAAGTGGTAAGAGTCTACTACCACAAACTCATCTTTTATCAGGATTGTTTACAATTATGATTCCATTGATGAAATATTTTGATCATTATCTCAATAAATATAATTTATTTTATTATAAAAATATTATTAATGATATCATAATGAAATGGTACCATTTCCCACTCTTTGGTACTTAAAATAATTAATAAAATGTTTTTAAGAAAATATGACCTTTTTTCTCTTTTAGTTTAGAAATTCATGTTCGTCCAAAATAATGATTTCTAAAAAAAATTTCAAAAAATTTCTATTATTATTATATGATATTTAAAATAAATTTTTATCCATGTTTTGCCTCATTTAAAAAATGGTTTTTAAAAAGGAATCTTTTTTTATTTTTCCAATCAAGGCAGTTTTCTAACCTTTTTACGGAATAAAAGAAATTTTTAGCATGTACATATTTTTTCACCATCATGGACATCATTTCATTGAAGATTAATTTAATATTTTAAAAGATTAAATTTTTAAGAATTTTTTTACTAATTTTATGGACATTAGGTGTTTTTAAAGTGATTTTCAAAGAAAAAGACTTTCAAAAAAGTTTTATATTGAAGAAGTGTTTTAAATGATTTTAAAATCTTCATTTGTATGTTTTCAATGATATTTTAAAAGTAAAAGTTTTAAAAATTGTTTTATGTATAATTATTTTTATATGACAATCCAATATTTCTTTATATGTTTTCAAAATGTTATTTAAAAAAATGATTTCAATGATTTCAAAGCTTCTTTTATAAGTTTTAAAAGCCATTTTCAAATAAAAATATTTTAAAAAATGTATTATGTTTAAAAAGTGTTTTAAATGATTTTAAAATATCCCTTTATATGTTTTTAAAAGGTTATTTATAGAAAAGTACTTCAATGACTTCAATGCTTATTTTATAAGTTTTCTAAGCTATTTTCAAAGAAAAAAGTTTTCAAAAAGTTTTATATTTTGAAAAGAATTTCATTAAAAGTGAAAAGTATATTTTCCTCAAGAAATTTTTATGTGAAATGTAGTGATTAATTCTTAAGTTTTCAAATTGGTTTTTAAAGAAAAGGGTTTTGAAAATGTTTTATGTTTTAAAAATTTATTTACAAAGAAAGGTTATTTCCCTTAAGAAACAGTCAAAGTGATCTTTCAAAATAATTCTCCATTGAAGATGATATAATTTGATACCATTTATGAATTACTAGGGATAAGATCCTAGAATAGAATTATCATTCTTTCTTTTAATGATTTATGATTATTTTGGCAAGTTGTTTATGAAACCTACTTCTTCTCCATGAGTTATACCATGATAAAAATCATATGAAACCCGCTTCCTTTCATGGGTCATTCTATGATTATGAGACCTATCTATTTTCCATAGTATATGATATGATGAAATGTTTATTATACCGATTAAATTTCTTTGGTTATGATACGATGTTTATGAAACCCATCTATTTTTATGTGTCATGATATGGTGAATGTTTTTCTATCTTGTGGAACACATATGTATGATTTCATTATGTGATGGTTGGGACCTATATCTCCTTAAAATTAATTGGTTAATGATTTATATCTCATGATATATACATGGATAGAATAGGGAGTAAACTCTGTTCAGTAAAGGACTTTGTCCGATATGATGGTCTGGTGAGTAAACCTTGAGTACTAAGATGGTATTTGGAGTGAACCTTGACTACCAATATGGTATTTAGAGTGAATTTTGACTACTAATATGGTTTGGTGAGTAAAAACATTCCACTAAAAGGAAAGGGAATTACCAGGGATGGTGGTGTGTCCCACCCAATAGGTGTAGCCCCCATGAAGTGCCTTTATAGGTTTTAGAAATAATCATTGACTTATAGGTAATGAATTTATATGATTGTGAGTATACCACAAATTCTATGTATTATTACTATGTTATGATCTCATGGATTATGATCTTGATTCCCATTTTATTCATGTCTTATGAACTTCCAATATTTATGTTGTGACTCATGTATATGATCTTTGATATGTAGGGTATGATCTTCAAATGTTATTCTCATATTATCATACTCTTATGATCATGATTATGCTTAAATGTATCCTTGTTTACCATTACCAAGCATATGATCTCAACACTTTATTATGTTTCCTTTACCCAGGTTATAAATACTTGTTTTAAGTAGTAGTACTAAAGGGGAACATCTTTATAGGAAATATTGAATATCTTTCACCAAATTAGAAGGATGCGTTCCAACTTTCCAAAGAAACTAAACTATTACAGTCCTCAGGAATATAATTTTGTAATGTGATGACTATTCATCTAAAATGATTTAATATACATGTATATTAAGCTTTTGTTTCTATATAATATTATTCAATTTATAGTTTAAACTCAAGGAATCATGGGAAACCAACCATGTCTTATCAATTTTAGTATCCTTAGAGGATGCCATGGATCTTGTTCTTGAAAAAGATAATTTTCGTAATGTTATGGGGATGAGTTGTTGGCCATATTCATAAATTGTGTTCAATAGAGTACATAAATCTTTATCAATAATGTTAGGATGGGGGGAGGGGGTTATTGGTTTTTGTGATATTGGTACACAAAAGAAAATTTATGCACTGAAAAATACTATTAAAGATCATAAATCACTTATTAATGAACAGAATGGTTGAGTTTAAACATTTGAGAGTGTTGACTATTGTGTTTTAGAAGATAACTAGAATTATTCATGAAGAAATAGAAACACTCATCAGGGGTGAAGGAGTGGAAAATTTACACTTATATTCATTATTTTAGTAGTTACTTTTTATTCAGTAAATATTGAAAAATATTCTTAATGCAAAAATATAATGTATAAAATAGTAGGTTTTTAAAGGTTTGGTCAAATACTCTATTATTTACAATTTCATATTCAATATGAGCATAAAAAGAAAATATAGAAATTAAATTTCATTATATATATTCATGTATGTAATTTAGGTTATGGGTGTAGTGGAAGCATCCTATATTGGTATGACCATCTCAGCTTTTAGTCATAAATCATGTGTAATCATTTTTTGACATGATCAAAAAATTTTATAATAAAAAGTAGATTACTTGAATAGATTAAAATGATAAAACCATAAGTGAAATATCTTCACATGTAATTTATAATTAATCTATGAGTGGATATATAGTTACCTTAAGTTTTAATTCAGGTTTCATTGATGATCTTGTTAACAAGATATTATCATACTGTCATTTTAATATTTGATACAAATGAAGAATATCTTTAGTGGTGATCCAAATGTGAACCATAATCTATGAATAATGCTGTAGAATTGTTAATTGATATCATGACTGATCCTAATTTCTTGTGTTGTTTATGGTTGATCACAACATAATTCTTCTTGAGTGAGAAACAAATATTGGAATTCTCTCATTGGATTAAGAGAGGAATAAATGAGAGTATTGTAGATATCTTGATCTCTCTCTTGGGATTTAGAGAGTCTCACTATATCCTTGATTCACACCAATTGTGTTTTTGGAAAATATTTATTATGATAGGTTTAGGGTTGGAAAATTGTACTCTAAATCCTTTACATTTTATAATTATTAATTAACCCCATGTCTAATAATAATAATAATAATATTATTATTATTAATCACTTCAATTGAGAAACAAAATTAAGAATATATAAACAAATATAATTTAGATTATTTCTATCCAGACCATTAAAATCGATCTATTTTCCCTCACCGACATTTACCGATCCTCGAATAATAACTATTTAAAAAAATCACTATATTATTCACTGATAAATATAATAAAAATTATATTCACCAAAATTGTAAAACATTCTTATTATTTAACTCATTGTTTTGATCAAATTATGATTAAATTATGGCAATTAAGCAAACCCAAATAAATATTTTTTATTCTAACTTGTTAAATCAAAAACTATAATTTAACTAAGATTGACGATACACTTAGTGTGGGACCCTCTAGGCCTCTTTATCAGTGGAAATATGCATAATATCATAAATTAAAAGGATGAAATCTAAAAACATGCTAAGGAATCCATTGAGAAATATGCTAATATAGCAATGACATCCAACCTTCCATGAACAATTACCATGTAATATAATCATTTTCTCACAATATCTCAGATCAATAAGGTTGTATACCAGTTGGATCAACCTATATTCTCAATGTATCTTTCTTTGAATTTTCAAAAAATGAACTCACCCATAGAACACCATGGAAATCGATATATTTAGGCTATTATATTTACATCAAAGGGCCTTAGATATTAACTTTCATCAAGAGAATAAAGGGTTAAATCATTTCTGACATTATCCATTAATGCCATATCACTCATGACACAACCAATGTATCATACTTCTTAATGAACATATGCCATTATAGTTTTCATTAATACATAAAATTAAATGGCTCATGATATATATTAATTATGATCTTAAATTCTAAGGATCAAAACACACATCCACAGATAGAAACATCCAATGAAACATGGAAAAGTGGATTTCCTATTTATGAGTCTATTCTCATAACTTCCTATCATGGAGATTATGGAATACAACATTATGGATTCCTATTTACAATCACTGAGCAACACCTTAGGAAAATTTATTTGTTCTAATGATGATACTCAAAGGTTGCAGTCAACATCCTCCCCTCATATTTTTATAAAAATGGAATTGGCAGATCCTCTACCTTCATGGATTCTTATTAGGGATGATATAGAATTTTTATGGCGGTAGAGAGTATTTTTTTCAATGGTACCTTTATTATGTGTTTAGTTATATAGGTAGGAAAAATCAATGAAGTTTTATAAATGAAATATTCCTTCCTTTCAAGCAGGTGGTTCCATGTACACCTAGTCTGTGGTCTAGGCTTATCCAGCTTCTGGGAAGACTATGATGATGGTGTAGGAGGGTGACTCACCAGAGCTGGTCTTATCAATGTCTCTAGTTCGCTCGAAGGATGAAAAGAATGGTTCTTTAGATTATGATGTCCCTCTTAAATATTCCACTGTTTCTTTGTTTAAGGTTTTAGGGATAGAATTGATAAAATTTCCAGAGTCAGGCCCAATAGTCACTGTCTCTTCTTTGGGGGGGGGGGGGGGTTAACAAGGAGGCTATACCAGTGGTGTGATTTTCAAATTTAGAGGTTGTGATCCACATTCCCAATACTCGTAATCTCCCTCATTCACCGGTTTATCATCCTGATTTAAATATTTCGAACCCAAAAAACATGTCTGGTCTTTCAAACACTAGTTTTAACAAGATAGTTTTAAAGGGAGTGATGGAGGAAATATGTGCTTCTCGGAACTCACCAGATTGGTTATTTATTGTCTCTTTATTCTTGGAGTGGGTTTTACCAATGTTGCAGACTATGTTGGATCATCACTATAATATGTTTTCAGTGCTATGGGAACTAGAATAAATTATCGAAGAGAGAGGTTTAACTGGTCTTAAGTCTAGAAAAATCATAATTTTTTTTGTGGCTTATAGTGGGTGAATCCCTAGATTTAGGGAAAGGGAGTTAATAATAACAGGTTCAGATTATTTTTCATGTATGATAGGCCACAAGGCCATTTATTCTATCATTCAACAGTTCATATTATCATATTGAATGGTTGGGGGTTGGAGGTTCATGTAAAGTGTGCCTTCCTTACCTTTGAGTCATGATGATATCATGAATCAATTATTTTTGTTTTGGATCCTAAGAATGGAGTAGAGTGTATCTCATTACTTTAAAAAGTATGTGTTTTGATGACTACATACATGGAAATACATGCAAAAAGCATATTTTTATTTTTTAGAAAAAAAGTATTTTAGTGGATGATGTGGAGTCTTATTCATAGTATATAAAATCTAAAATAAGTATAGGGGTAATGAGATATTATTATCCTTTGTATATGGAAATTGTGAGGCTTTAGAGAGAATGATTATATGGAAGCAACTACACTCATTCCAGATGAGAAACATACTATGGTTTATTGTAAGGGATTTTAATATAGTTGTTGATGTTTTATAGAAGATATGAGAAGATGGTTTGCCTATCAGTACAAGGCAAGAGGTCAAGGAGTTCTTGGATTATTGGGGTCTAATGGACGTGAGTTTCTCCAGAAGCAGGCATTCCTGGTGTAACAATCCGAAAGGATGTAGGATAATTTAGACTAGGATTGATTAGTGTCTTTTTAATCTTTAAGGATTGGATATGATTACATAGGCCACAGTCACACATCATACCAGGTGCTTGTGTGATCATTCTCCTCTTCTGGTTTTATTAGAGAAGGGGGATTGGATAATCTATTGTTTCTTTTATTCTATCAACTAAAATTAGATGGATGGAATCTTAGATGTGGTTTAGGAGTCATGGGAGAAACTAGAGAGTGTTTCTACTTGGGTTGGAATAATAAATTAGATTTAGTGTATAAGAAGGGACTTATAAGAATGGATAATGAAAAAAATGGATGATGGATTTAGTCTAGATGGAATAAGGGAGGACATAAAAATACGAGAGGATAGTCTCCAAGATAGCTAGGTTGGGATGATGATAGGTTTGTCTTGTTGGTTGAAAAGAAAAATATCTTGGCTGAGAAACTCTTGAATATCGAGAGGGTATGTAGAAAAAAATAAAGAGTTGTGTGTCTCAAGGAGGAGGAAGATAAAACTTCTTACTTTTAGGTGTGTTTAAAGGAAATCAAAGTGAGAATGAATATCGAATTAAAATTAGAGGGAAGTTCTTTCATTTCAAATTTGGACGTGGCTAGGAATATGACATTGGATTATATTTTGGGGCTTCTAGTAGGACCAAACAATTTCAAAGAAGGAAGAAAACTCAGGCTTAGTGAAGAGAAGATGTTTATTGATTGTGTTATAAGAATGTATAATGATAGGGATTGAGGTGTCTTAGAGTCTATCCTAGAGAAAGAAGTTATCAAGGAAACTATGTTCAACATGAACATGGAGAGTGTACCTTCTCCTGATGGATTTCTTGGAGCCACTTATGTTGATTCATGGGATATTATTAAGGTCCATGTGGGGGATTATGGATACCAATATGAGTTATATTGATATTATAATTGAAATAATATGTTCTTGATGGTTCTATGACAAGAGGGGGGGGGGTTAATTTTAATTTAAAAAAACTTTAGTTTAAAATAATTAAACTAAACCAATTCCTAAAACTCTTTAAGTATAAAGATCAAATTCATACTTGACCCTTAGTCTAATTACCAAAGTATCATAATCAGGATAATTTCGATATATCAGATTAAAATAATCATAATAATCAAATATAATATTAAACATATCATAATCAAAAAAGATAATATAATATTATAGTGTTTTAGATTCACAACAAATTTGATTAATATTTAACATTGTGTTTATTATATCTAGAATCATTATGATAAAACTAATATATACAAGAAAAATGGAATATAGAACTTTTAAGAAACAAGTAATACAATAGAAAAAATGTAACAATGACTTAAATATATTTAAAAAGAATAGATCTCTCTTAACCTTAAGAGTATAGTAGACACAGACCTTGGTTAAAGGTATACCTTGTTTATACTTACAAGAAAGTCTATATTTTATTAGCAAGGAAATCTATCTATATTAATATCATATTCTCTATCTACCTATCCTTGATAGACCACAATCTGATGGATTGGATTTATATTGATATTCCATCAAGCCCTCAATAAAAATATCAGATTCTATATCTTGCTATCACTACAAGACCTCGATTGTAATCATAGATCAGACACATAAAATATTTAAAAATAATTCTTATAGAGAAAACCTAACAGGGATTCCTTAAGAATAGAATACTCTAAAACAATTAAAAAGAAAATAAATAAGTCATTAATGCTTTGTAATCTTTAAACCTATCAAACAAGTGAGAAATTGGAAAAATGAATCAGCAGAAAACTCTTTAAATGACTAGGTGTTTTTAGTAAACCTTCCCAATGATCATATTTTCTCCCAATAGTCATATTTTCTCATAGTTTTTTGCAATGAATTGAAAACAAATCATTTAAAATCTAATGTTTGATTTCGTATTATATTACAAAATTATAGTGTAAAAATGTTTCTTTACATTAGAAACAAGTCTTCCATCTTTTTAATATAAACCTAAGTCAGTCTGATGTAATTCATTAATATAATCAATATGATTATTGTAATTTGAGTTAATATGATTTTATCGGTGTTGTTATCAATTTGATGATTAATACCTTTGGTAATACAAATAAAATAAAAAGTCTTTCATTTGTATAATAAAACTTGAGTCCAATGAATCAGATCCAAACTCATTACAATTACTGTAATGAAGAAATATAAGTTTATAAAAATAATACTTTAGAACTTATTCTATGTATGGTAAAAATTAATGTTTTATATAAAAATATTCTAAGACTCTTTGGGTTTTTTAGTAAAGTAAGTATAAATAAAGTGTTTGTGATTTACAAAATAAATGGAATAGAAAATTTAGAATTAGAACTTCTGACTCAACAATCTCCCCCCTTTTGGAAAGCACAGACCCCAAAACTTAAATGAAATTAAAATTTTAAAAACTTACATAGTTTTCTTTTAAAAGAAATTTTTATTTAGAATTTTACTTCTAATACTTAAATCCCCTAGGGTTTATAATTATTCTATATAGGATGGAGAGAATGATGAATATGATAAATTCCCTTAATGTATCATCTTCTCTTGAGGAATATATTCTCACACTTTGTAAAAAAATATCCCATTTTTATAAGAAATATCAATTTGTAAAAATATATCTCCCTTTGTGATTTATAAAAAGAATTGGTGACTCAATTATAATATACATGAAAAGTTAGTGAATAGAAAATTATACAAACTAATTTAATGAATTAACTAATCATCCAAAAAATTAAGAAATAAAATTCAACCAATCATATTGAAGACATATTCAAACAATCATATTTAGATAGAAGAGTAATTCATTAATGAGCATTAATTTCAAAAGTTTATCAAAATAAAGACTACATCAATAGTTAAAAAGAATACATCTTTCTTAATAAGGGTTTTTACGATTGAATTTATCTTCTTGAATTATTTTACACATTTGTTCAGCTTCAACATTTGATCTTTTAGACTTCAATTATCAGCTTTGATTTTATTTAATTCCTAAAAAATCTACCTGTTCTGATCTTTGGGAATGGAAACATCGTATTCAAAAAATCATACTCTGTACATTTCCAACTATAAGTCTCAAACTTTTATTTTGAGTGCATCCACTTCTTCAGTCCAATTTTAAGTCTGTTCTTTTAACTCTCTAACAAATTTTACCCCGTCAGCTTTATCCTCAGATAACTTATTAAAAGATTCAATTGATTCAATAATTAAATTCTTTATTTATTCAATCTGGTCATCAGGGGACTGAACATAAACATCAACATCATTTTACCATTTCACCATTAAATTACAAGACAATATTTGGGAAATTTAACTTTCTTGTAAGTTTTTCAAATCTACGTCAATACGAATTACTGATTCTATCAGTATTTTTATAGAGTTGTTTTTTAGGAAATAATATCATGAAGTAATTTATCTCTTGTTTATAATATTTAGAATTAAGTTATAATACCTTATAATATTTTTAAAGATGAAATGATGTAATCAAAACCCATATGTGTAATGGTTCCTACAGATTCAGATAACTCTGGATCAAGCTGAGGAGGTTTTGGTCAACTTATACCAACAATATCAACTTTTCTTTTCTTATTATTAACTTTTTTCACTTGATTTTTAACCTTTTCATATTTCATGGGAATAAATTTATCATAAGATATTTTCATAATGTCAATATATTTATTGTCAGGTTTTGAATTTGAAACTTTATCTTCCCCATCCTTCTTAGATGAAGACTATTCTTCTTCTACTAATAATGATTATTCTTCAGAAATTTATGATTCTTTATCATTTTTTGGTTTTAAAAGAATATCCGATGAGGATGACATTGATGAGCATGTATTTGATGATTTTATAGATTGAGTTTCTTTATTACCACTTTATTTTTTCTATTTTTGTTATACTTATTTTTATTAGCCTATTTACTCTCTTCAACTTCAAATTCTTATTCAATGTATTCATATTATGATTCTTCTTGTCCAACTTCTTTTCCTTCTTGGAATTCTTTCTCGTCTTTATCATTACCATCATTAATTATATCTTATTCTCATCAAACTTATCAAAAAGTTATTTTTTATGAACTTAAACCAAGTCACTTACTCCTTTATTAAGTTCTATATCATGATGACGAGCTATTTTGAGTTTTTATTTTACTGACAAAATTGGTTTCAATTATTTATCTAATGATGCTGGTACCGATTGATTTTTTGGTGTCTCAGATAAAACTGATTTTTTTATTTTAAAGGAGGGTCTTATTCTTTAATATTTTGTTTTTATTTTCCCTTGTATTTAATAGAGAGAACATAATAAAGTATGGGTGAATATTCTTGAAAGACTAACTCTACATCTGAGTTTTCTTTTCCAATATTCTCAGAAGAAAATTATACTTTTTTCATCTGGTTTTGACATAAAATAGAATCTTAGAGTCACTTTTCTTCTTCTTATATTAGATTCTTCCTTGAGTTTTTTCGGTACCATGAACCCTTATGACCTTTGCCTCAGTTGGGTCTTTTATAATTTTAGGAAGGCTAGGAATATTATCAGCTTTCAGTCTCATCTATTCCTCACAAACGTCATCAGGTGCCTTCTTTTTCTTCGTTTCTTTATTATCTTCATCAAGAGTTGAGGTTTCAACCTTTATTCTCTTTTTATTCTTCTTCCTTGGATTCCTTGATGTCTCTGCCTCTGATGTAGCAGCCCCAAGTTTTTCAATTAACATTTTGGATTTTTCATCAAATATTAGCTTCATTCGTTTTACCATATCTTCACTAATGAAAGAGACTTTTTCCCTCATTTAATATTACTTGTTATCAACATTGATAAACCTCAAACACTCAATAATCATCATACTCAATGATGATGGAAACATTATAATATTTGTATTGATGGATTTTTTTGATATTCTTTATGGTCAAAAGAACAAACTTTACAAGGTAAATCATTCTCATGTTAACCAAATAGTTCAATATAAAGATTTATGTTAATTTGAGAGTATCTTAGTCTCCTTTACTAGGTATTAAAAAACCTTTTATCCATAAATCAATGATACATTTTTCTAAGGAAATATGGGAAACTTTTTTGAATTTATTTTCATAAGAAAACAACGAATCCTCAAGTCTTTTTTCAAAGGTTCTAAGAGTATTAAGAAGTTTGTGTGATGGAAAATGTGAATCACCTCTAGAAGGTACTCTAACCAATTACAATAATTTTCTTGGTTGGAATTTTTATCTTTTTCCGTAAATATTTAAAGAAAAATTATCTTCTTTTTTAATAAATTTTAGAAAGGACTAGAATTCATGAACAAGTTTGGGGTAATACTTATCAAATTCTTGATCTTATTTATCTACATAGATTTATTCTAAGCCTTGTAAACAAATAGCCTTGTTAAGAGTAGAATCATATTTTAAAAAGGAATATCTTTCCACTAACCTTTATCTAAAAATAAAAAAATATTTTTAATTTGTTTTTGAGTCATCAGAAAGAGAATGCATACGATTGGTCAGAAAGAAAGAAAACCTTTCAGACTGATCAACTTGTAGGAAACAACAGGTCGGTGAAAAAACTCTTGAGAAACCAATGTGGGAAATGGGGGGTCCCTCCTTCCTATAGGTGATTGATGATATGGTTAAACTTACAGAATAGATCCAATTATTGAGATAGAAACTATCTGATATATGATAATCACCTGAAGAAAGTTCTAAGGTATTTTTGAACTCTTGAGGTTTAAAAATTCTTTTATCATATTGAAAGTAAATATGATTAAAAAAATAAAAATATATTTTTATGAAAACTAAAATAATTATAAAAACAACAAAGATAAACAATTGTAATGAAATAGTACAAAAATTTAAAGATAAGAAGAATACCTTTTGGATTGAAAAGTTTCATCGGTATGAATAACATATTCTTCTTGAATTTTTTTAAACTAATTAGATTTCAATAGTTTCAAGAAACTAAATACGATAGTTTTAATATAGAAACTAAATACAAAGGTTTTAAAATAAAACATAAAATAGTGTTAGGGGTAAAAATGAATATAATATTTTAAAAATAGAAACTAATTACAAAAAATTTTATGAATTAAATTTTATTAAGAAACCACTAGTTCAGAAATTTTTTAACATTTTCTGAGTCTGATTACCTTTTGAGAATACTGACTCTGAAAATTTTATAAACAAATATGATTATAGAACTTCATTATGAAAATTTTATGAAAACTAAAAATTTGAAAAACTAAATGTTTTGAAAAACAACAAACTTACGTGCCCCCCTTATGAAGAGGAGTAACTTAATGTAAGCAGATGGGTAAATAATTAGTAGACACAAAGAATCATTTTACATTGATCATTCCTAACTTTTGTTTAATATATTAAAATCTATCGGAATGTAAAGTTTTTTTTAAAAATATCCACAATTTGATCTTACATTCTGATTAATTGTAAAATGATATTTCCTTTTAGTGTGTGATCTATAAGAAAGTGATACATAATATCTATGTGTTTTTCATTGGAGTTCTCTGAAGGATTGTTACTTAATGAAATGGCACTAATATTATCACCTACTATTTGAGTGTTTGTAAAACTCATGCCATAGTCAGTGAGTGTGTGTTGCATCCACAACACTTAAGCACAAAAACATCCAGCTGCCACATTTTGAATTCAGTAAGGGAAAGTGATATTGAGTGTTGTTCATTACATGACCAAGAAACTAATGAATCTCTTAAGAAATGATATGTTCCATATATAATTTTTCTATCCATTCTACAACCACTAAATTCATCATATGAAAAACTTTTTAGTTCAAAAACATTTCTAGAAGAATAAAAAAGTCCTAAATCCATAGTTCCCTTAAGATAAAAAATATCATTTTACATCTTTAAGGTGGGACTCTTTTGGATTTTCTTAATATCTTGTACACAAGCATACTGAAAATATTAAATCTGGATGACTTGTTGTCAAGTAATGTAAACTTCCTTTCATAGCTATAAAAATATTTTGATCAATTGGCTTCCCTACCTCATCATGATCTAAAGTATTAGAGGTACTAATAGAAGTAATAATAATTTTAGTGTTATCATATCCAAACTTTTTAAGAATATATTTTATATACTTATGTTGGGATATAAAAGTTCATTTTGGTTTTTGAGAAATTTTAATACCTAAAAAGTATGTTAACTCACCCATCATACTCATATCAAACCCATATTTCATAATATCCACAAATTAATATGTTAAATATTATTGATTTTATCTGAATATAATTTAATCAACATTGAATTTAAAAATAATAATGTTTTTATTAACTTTATTTATAAAAAGAGTTGGATTAGAAGTTATATTAACATAATTATTTAGTAAAAAAATTCTATTAATCTATCATACCAAGCTGTAGGGGCTTGTTTAAGTCCCTATAAAGCTTTTCTATGTTTATAAAAATATTTAGGATGTCTTATATCTTCAAAAATATGGGTTTTTTCAACATAAAATTCCTCCTGAACATATCTATTTAAGAAAGCACGCTTTACATCCATTTGAAAAAGTTTGAAATTAAAGAATGCTATAAAGGCTAGTTGATAAGAATAGCTTCAAGTCTAGCTATCATTGCTTATGTTTCTTAATATTTTAACTATTATTCCATTTTCATCACAATTGTTTCTAAAAACTCATTTTACAAAAACTATAGAAGTTTCTTTAGGTTATACAACCAAGGTCCAGACTTTGTTCCTACTCAATTCATTAAGTTCATCTTGCATTGCATAACCCAATAATCATCACATAAAGCCTCATCAGGATTATTATGTTCAAAATAAGAATGAAAATAAATATTTTCTATTTCATTCCTTAATAAACTTCTAGTCCTAACTGGTTGATCAACATCACCAATGATATCATCACTAGGATAAATCCTTTAAAACAACCTACTTCATGGATTTTCAAAAGTCTATTATTCAACATAAGATAGAAAATATTCCTAAAAAATAACATGGGGAACTAATTCTAGAGTTATTTCTTTATAATAATAACTTTCTAACACAGGTTGAAGATTAGTTTTAGAAATAACATCTGAGGATTTTGGTTGGGGTTGTTTAAAAACAAAAGGATCCATTTCATCAAAATTAACATGCACTATTTCCTCAACAGTGTATGAGTTTTTGTTAAAAACTCTATATTCCTTAGAAGTAGTCTAATAACCTAAAAATATCCCTTCATTATATTTGGGTGAAAATTTATGTAATTTATATTTCATATTCAATATGGATACTTTGCAACCAAAAAAATATGAAATAAGAAACTTTTGGTTTTTGACTATTCCACAACTCATAAAGATTTTAATTAAGAAAAGTTCTTATTAAAACTTTATTTATAGTATAACAACTAGTACTAACCACTTAAACCTAAAATTATTTAGAAATTGAGTATTAAATCAACATGGTTCTTGTTATTTCTTGAATAATATGATTTATTTTTTCAACAACACCTTTTTGCTGAGGATTTCTAGGGGTTGAATAGTTATATGTGATACCCTTCTTATTAAAAAAGTTTCAAAATAAGAATTTAAAAATTATCCACCATGATCACTATGAATATTTATCAATGGAAGGTTTTTATTATTTTAACTTTGGTTAAAAAAGTTTTAAAATAACCAAAGGCATCAGATTTTTTTAATAGAAAATAGACCCATGTGTATCTAGTGTAACTATCAATCAATACATATACATAGTATTGGCCTCCAATACTCCCAGATTTTATTAGGACAAATAATTCCATGTGCATTAACTGTAAAGCATCAGTAGTTGAAACTTAACTAATATATTTAAAACTATACTTATGTTTCTTACTATATTGACAAGGGTCAAATACTTTTGAAGAATCAAACCTAAGTTTTGGTAGTTCCTTAACAAGTCTTTTCTTAGTCAAATTAGATAGTTTTCTATGGTTATAATATCCTAACCTTCTATTCCATAACAAATATTATTCTTCTATTTCACTAATTCAAGTTATGTCTTGGATCCTAAATTATTATTAGTTAAGTGTATATACATTCTCATGATGATTGGCAGAAAGAATATATTCATCCTTGGAATTATGTACAACACATTTATCATTTATAAAATTCATAAGGTAACCTTTATAATATAATTGAATTATTCTTATATGTTTGTTTTTAATACCTTTAAGAAACAAATCATTTGAAATTAAATATTTACCAAGAAGAACTATGTTAACTGTAACGATAATATCTCCTTGAGAATTATCTTCGAAGTTAACTTTTACACCTTTCATCTTGATGATATTTTTGATTTTTTTGTTACCCATCATGTGATGCGAACATCCACTATCCATATACCAAGTATTCTTATTGCAGGTTATTTCTTTGTTTTTATAAAATAAAAAACATTAGGATTTGGGAACCCAAACCTTCTTGGGTTGAATTATGTTATATTTTTTTTATGAATCCACATTTGTTTTAAAAAATAGGCTTTGTGGAAACCTAAGGATTGAATTTTATTAAGAGAACAATCAGAATTCCAATTTCCACCACTTTAACATTTGGTACAAAAGGGTTCATTTTTTGGAACAAAGTAATTATTACTAAAAATAGGGTTTTTATGGGTAAACCCTATTATGGAATTAGTACCATGAGAAATTTTTTTTTTTACATTTTTTCAAAGTTTTCTTTACCAGTTATAAAGTTTGAAAAAAAATTATTTAAAAACGAAATTTCAGATTTTAGTTTTACAACTAAATTCTTATCCTCTTGAGTAATAGTTTTAGAATTGAGTTTATCAATACTAGTTCGAAAAATATCTTTCTCAGAAATTAATTTGTCTAAATATTTTAAAAAATAATATTTTTTAGAATTAGATTTATCAAGATATTTGGAAATATATGATATTTAATTTTTTAAAACAAATATTCTTGAATTATACTTATCAATTTTTTTACTAACTTTTCAATTTTCATTTTCAAATAATTTATCAAAGAGATATACTTCATCATAAGAGGGTAAAATATTGTCTTCACTATTTGATAAATATTATTCATCCAAATATTTAAATTTTTTCTTATTTTTTTATTTGGGATAATTTTAACTTAAGTATAAGTTTGTAAGGTTCTCAGTAGTGCATACCTTCACCATTAAATGAAGATTTTATTTAATAATTCTGGAAAGAAGACCAATGTTCCTATATCCAAAACTATTATTATCAGAAGAATTATCCGAGGAATATCCTCTTGTTGCACTCTAAGAATCATTAGATTTAAGGAATTTATTTCCTTTTAACTTATAATATTTTTATTATTTCTATCATAATTAATTTTTTTTCTAATATTTTCTTTTCATATTTAGAAAATTGGGTCTGATGTGTCTAGATTTCTTACATTTATAATGAGTTACTTTATAATCTTTCTTATCAATTATTTCCTTATTACCTTTTTTATACTAATACTAAATATATTTCTTACCAACTATGTTGTTCATCCTTCGAAAAATATTAGATAATTAATTTCCAGAATTTTCTAATAAACATGAGTCTGATTGTATAACAAATTTTTTATTTCTTGATGATTTCGTTATTTTCTTAGCAGAATAAACTTTAGGTGGGTAAGGTAGATGTTGCAGCAAAGGCAATAACACCATTTTTCTTTTTATATTTTTGGGATATCTTTTCATTATTCCCTCATACTTTATAAGAGTTATAATAGTATCATCAAGAGTAAGATTTGTTAACTTACTTATATCATAAACAACTTTCCTCTTAGATTCCCATTCATTGGGCATGATATCAATAATATTCTCCATAAGGATTTTATCATCTAATCCCTTTTCACCCAGATATTTTAAACTATTAATAATTATCATAAATCTATGATAAATCTTGGAGATAGATTATACAGGAAGAAAATATAATGTTTGATACTCATCACACAATATAGATCACCTGGTTTCTACAACTTTTGAAGTTCCAAAATGTGTTACCTCGATCTTTTTCCAGATCCTATTAGCAGCTTCAAAAATGATATTTGACCAAAGATTATTATTTTCATTGAACATAACAAAGTATTTATAACTTTGTAATTCAGTTGATATTTCATATTTCTCTTGATTTTTTAAGGCAATGACATCCTTATCAGGAATTTTATAATTTCCAATGAGCATCACAAAGTTATCAACCCTAGTGTTGATAACAAAGGACTGTATTCTGTCTCTCTAATATTCATAGTTAGCACCCTCGGAAATTGATGGTTTGTTGGGATTAAAATTATTTATAGATCTGATATTACAACTATCTATCTTAATATAAAACATTTATTTTCCACAAATACGTTAGTGTAGTATAGTTTATAAACAAATTTTATATAATTTTTTTTAATAAACTTACAATTGTAAAATAAGTGAAAACACAGAAAGTATATGAGTAATTGAATCTTGCTCTGATACCAATCGTTGGATATCAATATGAGTTATATTGATATTAGTATCTAAATAATATGTTCTTGATGGATCTATTACAAGAGGGTGGTAGGGGGGGGGGTGAATTGTAATTTAAAAAACATTAGTTTAAACAACTAAAATAAAATAATTCAAAAAATCTCTTTAATTATAAATATCGAATTTGGACTTGAAACTTATTCCGATTACCAAATTATCATAATCAGGATGATTTTGATATACCAAAAAAAAGAATCTTAATCATAAAATATCAGATTAAATATATTGTAATCAGAAAAGATATGATTATAATAGAGTGTTTTAAATTCACAGTAGTTTCTATTAATAGTTTAGATTGTGTTTATCATATTTAGAATTGTTATGCTAAAACTAATATGTATAAAAATATAAAAATATAGAACTTGTAAGAAAAAATTAATATAATAGAAACAATGTAAGAATGACTTACAACTATTTAAAAAGAATAGATCTCTCTTAACCTTAAGAGTAAGGTATCCACAAACCTTGGCTAAAGGTATCCCTTGTTTTATACTTACAAGAAAGTATGTATTTAAAAAGTCAAGAAATAAATTAATATAAATATCATATTCTCTGTATATATAGACTTGGTAGCCCTTGATTTAATGGATGGAATTTTTGTTACTATCCCCACATGCCCTTGATCAAAAGATCGGATTATCTATCTTGTTATCCTCGCAAGACCTCGATCGTAATCACATACTGAACATAAAGAATATTATAAAATAATTATTAAGGAGAAAACATGACAAGATTTCCTTAAGAATAAAAAAATCTAAAATAATTACAAAATACCGTGAACAAGATGTTCATGATTTGTAATCTTCAGAGCTATTGTACAAGTGAGAAATTGATCAATTGAATTAGTAGAAAACTCTTCAAATTAATGGGTATTTGTAGGAAACCTTCTCAGTGGTTATATTTTATACCAATTATCATATTTTATCTGAGTTTATTTCAATAACTTGGACACTTGACATTTAAAATAGAAAATCCAACATCGTATTGTTTTACACAGTTATAGTGTAATTTTTTCTCTTACATTAGAAACAAGCCTTCCGTATTCTAAATAGAAACTTAAGTTAGTCTGATTGACTTCTTTAATATGGTCAATATGATTATTTTAATCAAAGTCAATCTGATTTTATCAATGTTGATATCAGTATGATATTTAAGACCTTTTTCAGTATAAAGACAAGAGAAAGTCTTTCATCTGTCTGATAAAATTTGATTTCAATGAATCAGATCCAAACTCCTTATGATTCCCATAATGAAAAAATATAAATTTATAAACATAATACTTTATAAATTATTCTAATTATGGTAAAAAGTAATTTTTCTATAATAAATTCATAAAACTATTTGGACATAAAAATTTAGTAAATTATAAACAAAGTGTTTGTGATTTGAAAAATAAAAGTAATATAAAAGTTAGAAGTAGAACTTATGACTCAATAGGGGAGGTGGTGAAATATTTATTCAGAGGTGGATCATTGAACATGACCTCCCATGACTCTAAAGTTTTTCTTTCCCCCAAGGTGAAATATACCATTTCCATTAACAAATAAATACCAATCTTCATGTGAAACTTTGATTATAATATTCTATCCAACATCATCAATATGAGTCTTATAAGTATTATTATAATATTAATATCTAAAGAGCAACATGGATTTATATAGGGGATAAATATTCAGGGTAAAATGGTATTTCTAAAGAAATGGTGGAGGATTTAAATAAGGAGAAAATTGGAACCAATCATGATCAAGGTAGACATGGAAAAGGTTTACGATAAATTATAATGGAGATTAATTATAAGGATTATGTGAAAACTTTGATTCCATGAGGGTTTCTGTGACTTGTGTTTTAGATGTCATGCTTCCCCATGGATTACCATATCTCTAATGGGAAAGAGATTTGACTTTTTTAAATCTATATCCAGTGTAAGGTAAGGATATCCTTTGTATCCTAGCCTTTTTATCATGGATTAAGAGGTTCTTACAAGTAATATTAACCAATTATTAGAGGATGGAAGGATTATGCCTTATAAAAATAGGTTTGGTAGTGGCTTGGTGTCTCACCTCATATTTGCGGTAGACATGATATTTCTTATTAAAGGTAAGAATGATAAATTAACAGATTCACTAAAATCATGGAGACTTATTGAAAGATGAGTTTTAAAGGAGTAAAACTAAGGAAAATCAATGTTTTCATCTCTAAAAAATGCTTAGAAAGGAACAAAAATTAAACCCAAGAAAAACTAAGTATGAAAAAGACAACTACCAATGGTTTTTCTTGGTGATCCTATATCAAATAAAACGGTAAAAAAGGTTTTATTTGATGATATAATAAACTAGATCATGGGGGTAGTTTTTAATTGGAAGAATAAGTTCCTATAATTCAGAAGGAGTATTAAACTGATAAATAGTGTACTTACTTCTATACCAATGCATTTTTCATCCATCATCAATCTGCTGAAGGTTACAATCACCAAATTGGTGAATTCCAAGAATTCTTTCCCATGGGATGCAAATTAGTCTAACCGATGTCACTGGGCATCGTGGAAACATCTTGTAGGCCTAATTGAGGAAGGATACATTGGGTTACAGAGTGTAGTAAATACCATGAAGTCTATGAAATCAAGGTTGGCATGAGATGTGATTGAAGGGAATTCATTATGGGAAATATTCATTAGGTATAGGTATGGGGATGACTGGAGGGACTGGCCATGCTGAACCAGGATACTGTCAAGCTTACCACCATTCATGATTGAACAAATGGTGGAAATCTAAAGAAATTTTCAGGTGATTGTGGGCTATAGATATATTAACCTATTGAAGATTAATTGGGTAGGGTAATTTCTTTATTATCTATAGTTACCAATTCCAAACATTTCATTCAAGGGGAATAACATGTTTCCAGATTTCCCCAAAGACATTTTGAATCATGATCACAAGAATGTTTATCAGAGTATTAGGTTGGTTGATAAACCATCCATATGTATTTTTTTTGGGTTCATGTTTAGGTAAATTCTATGTTATGGACTTTAGGAAAATTGTTTATGTAAGAAGTGGGAAATATGAATGGGACTTGATACCTTGGTTCAAGGAGATACCAGGCAAGATGAATTTTATTATATGGACACTAAGGAATCAAATGATACCTATTTATGAGAATGTTCAAAAAAATGTAGTGGTATTGGATTCTTGATTCTAGTGATGTATAAGGGTGTAATAAGAAACAATATGGCATGTATTTTTTCAAGGTGAGTGGGATAAAGGTATTTTGGAATTCATGGGGAAAGGAATGAATATTAGTGGAGGCAAGGAATTAGTATAGGGTGTCCCTAAGACTTGGTTCCTAGGAGTTTGTCATCAAGGGGTGGAGGTAAAGGTTCATAGTTTGGCATTTTTGGTTGTGTGTTTTATTATAAGGGAAGTGAGAAACAGGGATAAAGAAGGTATAAGTAAAACATTGATCTTATTTCTGTTGTTGGTAAAGGTGATGGTTGTGAAATTAGGAGCCCTAATTAAGGGCGGGATGAAATCTACTACTTTAAGAAGGATTCAAACAATGTCATGCATGAATATGGAAGTCAACTAAGGTAATCAGGTCTGGTGGGTCAGATGGAATCCTCCAAACATGGGGTTAAAATTGAAGATAGATGGATCATTTATTGATGGGGGTGATGAGAGGGGGTGGTATGGTGAGAGAAAATAGTGGTTCAGTGATCTCGAGACTCAGTTTCTTTTTTGGTCTAGGTAATTCCATTGGAGCATAGGTAAGATCCATAGAAATTGATATTATTCTATATAGAAGATACAATATTCAAATTGTAGAATTTGAGTAAGATTCAGCTATGTTGGTTGGGTTCCTTATAAAAAAATAATCTACCATGGGATTTGGAATATTATATTAGTGACTATATAATTTTTATAAACCATGTTATTTCTATTAGCCATAGCTGGTGGAAATGAAATTATACGCCCGATGTTTTATCCAATAAAGGGAGGATAAAAGAGATATTGATTTTATATACTAGTTTTGGATCCCTACCTAATGATAATCATCTTGTTTTTAGGGGTGATTTCTTTGGTCTACATCATTTTTGTTCCCCATGAGTCAGAGCATCTATGTATGCTTGTATGCATTTCCTTTAATAAAAAGTTAAATTTTAGTTAGTCATATCTTTGAGATTAGAAAGGGAGAAAACCATGAGAAGGTGTATCAATGTATTAATATACTCCTACCCCTTATACCCTATATTTTTTGTGTCCTATCATACAATATTATCTAGTTATAAAATAATGTTGATGAATAATGTCATGGAACCTCTATATTATCATCATAGCAGGGAACTACTATGAAATTTTACTTTGAGATATATTCCAAGTAAATTATCACATAAAAATATTATATAGAAGAAAAATAATGATGTGATAATAAAACATATTTAATAATAAAAACATGTAATCAAGTACTAAAAAATTTGGTTGTAGGGAACTGGATCTAATATACTCCCACTTTCACTCGAGATAACTAACAACAAATTTCAGTCCAATAGCTCTCACATGATGCTCATTCTTATACTAAGATGAATTCTTCATTAAGGGGATTTATATGTTTTCCTCCATGGATACTCTACTCATTGTAACTTCACCTCATTGAGAAAAATACAACAAGAGATAAAAATTCTAAATTATGTGCTTTATCCTTTGGTTTGACCTCATCTCTTTTGAGAGATCCACCTTTGTAGTGTTATAATAGAAAACAGTGATGGGATATTTATTTTTAGGTACCACATTAAGCTCTTGAAAAAATTTAGGAATACAAACCACTATCATGGATTCATCAGAATCCATAATATACTTAGAATCTGATGTAGAATCAGTGACAAAAAGATGCTTTGAACTCTTCTATTTCATAGCTCTTCTGTTGATATAAAAGACAAATCCATATTGCTCCTTCATATAATCCCGATATGCCTAAAAACTAGCATTTTTATGACCCATGAAAATTAGTTATTCATTATCTCCACACACCAGGAATATATCCTTAGTACACCTCAAATAATTAAGGATAACCTTAATAATAGTCCAATACCATTCAATTGGATTTTCTTGATATATAACTACCTTTCTCAAAGAATTGGTAAAATCAAGCCTCATACAAAACATGACATACATAATAGATCCTATCACAGAAGCGTAAGGGATATTACTCATTCTCTCTCATTACTCTTATGTATGAGGAAACATTTTCATGGAAAGATATATAACATGTGATACTAAAACCAATCCTCTATTGGATTATTCCATACTAAACATCTTCAATATCTGGTCAATATATGTACCTTGAATTAGTCTGAGCATCCTCTTGGATCTATCACCCATGATCTTGATCCCTAGAATATAGACCACTTCACCTAAGTATGTCATGGAGACAAACTTACTCCACCATTCCATAATATCTTGTAAGGATATTTTATTTCTTATAGTTAGTAATATGTCATCAAAATATACTTCTATTAAAACAACTATACTCCCACTAAACCTATTGTAAACACATTACTCAATTTCATTATTAATGAAACCAATTTTTTTATACCCTTATTAAATTGAATGTTTCATGACCTAGATTCTTTCTTTACTAAATAAATGGATCTTTACATATTTCATACCATTTTGGAACTTCCTATAATAAAAAATCATTCTAGTTGTGTCATATAAACATCATATTTAAATTTCTTATTAAGGAAAGTTATTTTGACATCCATTTTCCAGATATCATAGTCATGATAGGCTACTATGGAAAGTAAAATTATGATGGCATTAAACATGGATACTGGAGATAAGGTTTCGTCATCATCAATTCCATGACATTTTCTAAACCCTTTATCCACTAGACATTATTCATAGGTATTTACATTACCTTCCATTTCTAGTTTTCTATTGAATTCCCATTTACACCCAACATGCTTTACATCAACTACATGATCAATAAAAACTCAAACATGGTTTTGATACATGGATTCTATCTTAGAATTCATGGATTACTTCCACCTTGTAGCTTCTAAGATATCTACTTCTTCCTTGTAGGATAAAAGACTAATATTTTCAACCAATAATGATTCACCATCATTGCTGATGAGAAAACCATATAACTCTAGTTCTCTTACCTCTATAGTGCTCTTTTGTAGTACCTATGTTTCAAGAACAAAATATTTCATGGGGAACCATGAATCAGTTCATGTACCAAATCTTGTGTATATTGAGTATAAAATTCATCTAAGTCTATATTACTCCCACTATCCCTATATAGGATGTGCTTCTTCTTATGAAAAAAACATGACTTATGACAATCAATTTCTTTTATATAGATTTGTATAGGTATTATCCCCCTTTTTCTAGGGGATACCCTATAAATATATACTTCATGCCCCATGGTGTTATTTTTTTCTTGATCTATCCTTAACAAACACCTCATAACCCCATGCACAAACATGTGAAAACATGTTTCTTCCTACTCCATAACTCAAAGTGAATACCATTTGCTGATTTAGTTGCTACTCAGTTTAGTAAGTATAATACTATCTATAATTCATATCCCCAAAAGGATAATGTAAGGATTGCATTACTCATCATTAAACTTACCATGTCCAACATGGTATGATTTCTCCTTTCACTTAAACCATTCCACTGCGGTGTGTAAGGTGGAGTGAGTTGAGATAAAATCCCATACTCCGATGGAAAGTTGATATAGTCTTGGTTAAGATATTCATCACCTCAATATGATTGATGTTTCTTCATCTTATTACCAAGATTATTATCAACCTTATTCTTAAACTCTTTGAATTTATCAAAGGATCCAAACTTATATCACATCAAGTAGATATAACCATACATGCTCAAGTCATTAGTAAAAGTTATAAAGTATGAGAATTCATCTCTAGCTTCTACTTGAAAATTTCCACACACATCGATATGTACCAATTATAGAAGATCTTTGGACCTTTCACCTTGAACACTAAATGGTGATTTGGTTATCTTACCTTTTAAACAAGCATGACATCTTTGAAGTAGCTTAATCTCAAAAGTGTCTAAGTAACCATGTTGATAGTTCTTATAAAAAACTTCTCATTTACATGACCTAGATAATGATGCCAAAATTGGGTGTTATATGAGTCATTCATGTTTGTTTTATTATCTATTTATAATATTTGGTTTTCATAATTTAATTCATATAGAAAATTATTCAATTATACCATAAAATAAAATATTATATCTTTATAAAAGTAGAAACCTTTATTTTTAAATCTGAAAACAAATATTTCCATATCTAAAAAAGAAACAAAAATAATTTTCTTAGTAACACTAGGAACATAATAACAGTTCTTTAAAACCAAAATAAATCATGTCGGTAATTTGAGATGGTACTCTCCAATGGATAGAGCATCCAACCTTGCTCTATTGGAAGCCCATAGATCCAAATCATATCTAATAATATTCTAAAATCTACTCACTTACTATATTTTGATACAAATGTGAGTAATTAAAGTAGTATCTAATACCAAAATTATATATATATAATGATTGCACTCAATAATGAATGAACCTGAAGCTTCCCCTTTCTTATTTTTCTTGGTTCAATTCCCCTTCCAGTGCCCCTGCATGCCACATGAAAAACATGATGTATATTGTTCCTTTCTGTGCCTATGTATCTTCTTCTTCTGGGAGGGATGGTGCTCTAGATCCTTAGACTTAGAATGAGTCTCCAACCCCTTTACCTTGTTCCAATTCTACTTATTCACCACAAAGACAACAAGATTTTCATGCCCCATGTATTTATCAACTTGAATAATAATTTTAAGAAGTTATGAAAGTCTCTTCTCGCTAATGATCATATTATAATTCATAAAAAAATTGAAGTTTTTTATAGGTAATGAGGAAATAATGAGACCTATGTGCATCTCTTTAGGGATCTTAAACCCAAGATATCAAGGCACTCAATATATCCAATCATCTTTACTACATGTGCCCCACCTAGAAATAACTCTTTAAGTTTTCATGTTAATAGTGCATTGGAGATATCATATCTCTCTAACATCAACTTATCTTGATATAGATCCATAAGGATATAAATGATGTTATCTGAATCCATATCCTCATATTTCTTTAGTGGATCATTGGACATGGAGGATAACATGAAAAATTAGACATATATAGTGTTATAAATATGTTTTACATAGAGAGATACTTATTCCTCAACAGCCTCTTTGTAAAGTGACTTAGGGAGTGTGGTTTCTAGCAAGTATGATTTCCATTCATGGTGTAGTATAACACATAATCACCTATACCATTCCTGGAAATTCACACCAATGAGAAGGTTATCCTTCTCAAATATAGATCACAGTGATATTGTCTAAGTCTCTTTATTTTTTATTTTTTTATAAATCAAGAGCATATAATTATTACTTGTATTTATTAAAAAAACATTAATTAATAGAAATTTAATTAAATTCTATCAATCTCCCACTATTTTTCAAAACCTAATTACTTTAACCATCATTTTCAAAATATCTTGTCTCTTAGATATTCTAGTGGAAAAGCTCAATATTCCCTTTCTAATAAACTATACTTGGTCTTGAAAAGTTATTTTGAAATGATTTAGGTAAGAATAACTTTCTAACTACATTAAATCATAGTTCTTTGATCCATTGAGTGGACTCCCCAAACCTAAAATATTGTTTTAAGATTTCCTCAACCTTTGTCTCTTAGTTACACCAAGTTTTATGTATTCAGCCAACCCTTGATGTAAACTAAGTTAAGTCACCCCAAAAATTCAAGTTAAGAGTTCCATGATAATTGAGAGCACCCCGGTTTGGGTTAGTCAAGTACTTTGAACTATGAGGTCATTTCTATCATAATTAGTGGAAGGCTATACTGACTTAATATTTTAGTTGAGGTTTTTTGATCCGTATCTATAAAGCCCATTTTATCTTTTTACATGCCTTATTAATATTAAATGAATTTTACTTAAGTGATTAACCATGTCTGATAAAACATTGGTACATAATCCAATTATATTTTATTCAATATCACATTATTATTAATTCATTTATTATATGATTACACAACACTCACAAATATAAATAATTAACCATGCAACTGATATAAATAAAATATAATTGGCATGATCAGTAGACTCTCTAATCATTAATTTATCTAGCAGATGATAAAATAACCCTTGACCCTAGGGGAGAACACACCTTGTATTATAACATGGTTTATGTTGTAGGATTACTCCTTCACTCCTATGCATCACTTTGATTGGTTTAACCTCAGATCCTTGAATTGGACTACCTCATCTCAAATGGGAGATCCATCCTTACATAATATTTTACTCACACACAGGTGATTAGATCTAATGGATTGGATAGAGGAGGTTTACATAAAAGAAATTGTAGGTATGTAGACCCTTACATAATAAATAAGTGGGGATGACACACAAGATATCAATAATAATTCAACTATAATAAATTAAAATAAACCAATCAGATATAAGGGATGGTCTAATTTCATGATCATCTACACATAAAACAATGATCATACATTTGAAATCAAGTTATGAATTACTTTTATTCATTCTTTAATTAAGATAATGAACCATGAATTAATCAGAATAATTAAATTTATATTAATTCTATCCAATCATCTATAAATCAACATCAAATATAATTTTAAACAAAACTAACTTTTCTTAAAATTAAATTAGTATACACATGTACTTATATGTAACCTCGTGTGTTCATCGAAAAATTTAACATAGAAATTATCTTAATATATAATTGTTAATACCATGGCATGGAATGTACTGTCAAATGAACAACACTCAGAACACATAACCAATAGAAGTAATTATACATTTAATTATTCTTTCTATAAAAATTTTGAGAACACCACCATCAGTAGAATACATGAGTGTATGAAAGTATGTGGCCTATACTTTTATTTTGACCATGTCCATGGAATATGCCTTGGGTCAAGCCATGTTACCCACTGTATAAAATCTTGAGATACATGGAATGTATCCCAAATTATATGGAATGTAACATTGGATTTTCATGAAATTTATGTCCTCATGTCATGTATATGATACATAACTCACTAAGACAACCTGTGTTCTTAGTAGTGAGAAGGCATTGACTACACAAAATGTTAAATTGTTATATGGTGTGTAGTTCTACATGCCATGTGTCATCCTATCAATATCTACACACTGATCCATTTAATTCAAATCTTAGATCTGATTTTTTCATATCTGATCTAATAAAAGAAGATATAGGAAATAAAACATAATACATGGTGTGTATATGGTAAGTACACACTGTGTACTCTATTTTTGTCTAGGAATAAACTTTGGAACCTCCAAATGATGTTCTACAGATGATTCTTCATTTTTAAAACTTAATTGTTTTTTGGTTATGTTATTAATAATGAATAGAGGGAAGATATGAAATATTTTTGTGTTAAAACAAATCTATATAGGTAAAAGAAATTTAAAATGAATGCATAATAAAAATAAAAATTAATTATAAATTAAACATGCGGCTGCTTTTATACCACTTGTATGTTTCATGAATAAAAGAAGTGTCCTATGATGGATAACCATCTCATATTTTATTCATAAATCATGTGTAATCATTTCTTCACATGATCAAAATGTCATATCCAGCAAAAATAGTATATTATTTGACTAGATTAAAATAGAAAAATCAAAAGCGAAGGATCTTCACATGTAATTTATAATTAATTTATGAGAAGATATAGAATTAACTCAACCTATAATTAATATTTCATTAATGATATGATTAACAAGATATTATCAAACCATCGTTGAGATGTGGGATCCAAGTTAAGAATATTTATAGAATTTATTCACACATATAACACAATATCTGAACAATTCCACTGAATCATCAGGTTATAGCATAACTGATCATGATCGTTTTCATTGTTCATGGTTGATCACAACATAATTATTTTTAAAATAGGATGAAATATTGATTCTATCTCATTGGTTTGAGATATTAAGTGAGGAAAGCACTTGATATATCTTTATCAATCTCTAGGGATTGAGATAGTCTCACTCTATCCTTTGTGTACACCAATTGTGTTTTTAGAAATTGATATAGTTAGATATTTGTTATGAAAGGTTTAGGGTTATAAAATTGAATGATAAAACAATTTTCATCTTTATAATTATTAATTTATCTCATGTCCAATAATAATAATAATAATATAATTATTATTAATCACTTGAAATGTGAGAAACATTTAAGAAAATATAAATAGATATCATTTATATTATTTCTAATCGGACCATAAAAACTGGTCCCCTTTCCCTCATTGAAATTTATTGAGCCTTGAATATTGACTAATAGTTTAACAAATAAATATCACAAAATTATTTTATAATAAATATAAGTCATATTTATCAGTGATATTAGGAATAACAGACTAAATTCCAAGGTTAGTATCTAGATGTAGGACCCCGAGACACCCTAATAAGGGAGGGGTGAATCTGGGCATCAACTTTTTATTCTAATGTGATAGATCTTGTTCCCATATTAATAGGAACTCATTTATCATGTATGATGGATATTATTAATAATTAAAAATTCTTAGGAAAATAGATAACGGTCATGAATTTTACTTGGTTCACCGTGAAGGGATACATCCATAGAGTATATGCCAGTAGTGTGTTAGTCATATCAAAAATACACTAATCTTGACTAGTTGTGGAATACAAGAGTTGAGACATAGTCACTCTATGCCCGGAACACTGCCTTTATAAGAATTTTGGGATAGATCACTATGTCCCTCAGAACACTTCCATCGACTCCCCTTAGCTCAATACCTTTGGAGAATTCTTACACAATTTATCAACTTGAATGTTTCTTCAATGGATTGGAATTAAAGACTTCATCCTTGAATTAGCACGAGACTTTTCTTGCACCAAATACTTGAGTTGACGCACACTAAAATACTTTTTCACTAAAAAAATGATGTTAAAAAACTACCTATCATGAAGATCCTTTGTAAAGCTTCTTCAAGAAGCTCCCATCACAAATCTCCCTGGCTTTTGAGGAAAAAATTTCTTTCATGAAGATACCTTACCTTCGTAGAACAAACATCCTTTGCAAAGCACCCCTGCCTTCAGGGAATAAACTCCTTACCAAAGCTCACAAAGTCAATGTGGTAAACCTGGTCATCATTAAATACCCTTTTCTAAAAATAATTGGCATTAGTCAATACTTTATAGGTATTTTCACAATGCTCAAGCTTACATGGAATATTAGTTTTGCAGATCTCCCTTGGCTTCGTGAAATCAGAGCGATTCTGGATTTTCCTTGGAAAAATTCAATTCAAATGAATAGGGGTAGCCTCTTATTTATAGGGTCATATGATAACAAATCTCCAATGCATCTAATTCATTTTTTGGATTAGTCAAAAATGTCTTCATGATGCTCCTCAATTCACAAAGCTCCATAGAAATTATTTGTTTGCAAAGTTCATCGTAACTACAGAGATTTCCATCAAAACCCTTCACATCACCACATAGATCCAATTCTTGTAATCGTGAAGTAACACTGTCTCCAATCAAAATGTTTCATATCTTCAAAATCATCAAGACAATCTTTGAAAAATCCATGCCTTTACTATATTTAGGAATAATTGATTCTAGAAAAATACCTTTTGTTAAGCTTGAATTATCGTAATCACAAAGCACATCATCACAATACTTTAATCCTTCATGAAACACAAATAAATAACCCCATATATGAAAAACTCTTTACTTTTTCATATTTTCATAAGGCCTTCAAGAAAAACCACTTTTCACAATTCTTTCCATTCTATAAAATTTGGACCCCAAAATTTGGAAAACACTTGGAAACAACACCACCTTCAATACTGCTTTCACCTTGAACTATATGACCCATTTACTTGAAATATCCCTAATAATCTATGAGAGGATTGAAAAAAAACACAAAACATACTCCATTTATAGAAAATAAAAACCATGGATTAAAAAATCTACCCCTTTGGGTTACCTGTAAATCTACAGATAAATTCAATTGAGAACAAACCACTATCAAAACTTAATATGCAAGAATCAACTCAGCCAATACTCTAAGTCTATGTGAGTATTTCTAGTTGTAGAAAACAAGAGGGAAGACATGAACTATGTTCTCATGAGTTCAAATGAATGATCTGAATATTTCCACATAACACCAGATTATTTTCTCCATTCACATTCTCCCCCTTTGTAACTCATTGAATTTCTTCAGTCTCTATTCTCATAAAGTCAGAAAAACATGAAAAACATTTCATTATACACATTTCTACATTGAATTTTTTCATTTCTCCCCCATTGGAAATAAAACCAAAGACTGGTAATTATAAAATATATATCTCAGAGCATACTCCCCCTAGATCATATATCCCCTATAAACCAGCATCACTTCCACAAACAAATTAAAATAGTTAGCACAACTGGGGAGAGGGAAATTTTCATGACCACTTCATGCACTAGGAGTTGACTGAACACCATGGTTCAACCAATGTTTCTAAAACACAGCCGCTATCAGGGGATTGGTCATAATATCAACCACTAACCCATTAGTTCCAACATGATTTTCATTAACTACACATCATTCAATTTTTTTACTTGATGAAGTGATATCTTATTTCAATATGCTTCTAACGAGAATGATGAACAAGATTATTTATGAGATAAATTTTACTCTTTGAGGGAAACCGTCTTCCATATCCTTTCTCTTATCCACCCTAGTTATGATGGTAGGTTTCATATCTCCTTTATTCATCTATAATTTTATAGTCTTTGTCTTAAAAAATTCACTCTTCATGATAACGAGTTTAGAGTCATTAAAACGAGTTGGTTTAGATGGTACCTATTTGTTCCCAGCTTCTTGAGATAGATCATCAAAAGATTCCATGAACTTCTTATCACATGTTGGAGGTATTTTAGCTTTAGAATAATCTAGGGAGAATTGAGTAGACACAACAACAATTTATTTCTTTTTTGAAGTCTCAATATATTTCTTCTCAAGATTGACCAACCGAGCTTCCAAATCTAGACATTTCATATTGAGGATGATTTTATGATCTTCAATCATAATAATCTTTTCTTCACAAGCCTTCTAAATTATAACAACCTAATCTTCATGTATCACCACTTTGTTTTTTATCAAAGAGTAATGTTCCTTGATTTTCTCGGATATTCCATCCAATTATAGACCCTTGATATTAGTGATATTTTTCAATTAGTCTTAAAGATCATGGATCTTTTATTCATGAGCCTTTTTGAGTCCCTATTTCTCTTTAAATTCTTTGAGTTGTTTCATGGAAATTATTTCAAGTTTCTTCTATGTTTCTTCAATGGATTCAACCTGTCTGGAGAGCTTTAAACAATCAAGAACTTTTGCTTCTAAGACTTTTTCTATAGAATCAGATTCTCTTTCTAGATGGGTGATTTCCTCCTACATACATTAAAATATTATACAAACAGTGATGAACATTTATTTAGGAATATCATGAATATATTTTCTTAGTATTTAAATTTTGTTTGAGGTTTTAGATTTATCAACATTGGTACTTGTGTTAGGATATTTGTTTTGATGAAAAATTCCAAAGGTGCTGACACATACCTCCTGATAATTTGAAAATTTTGATTTACATGAGGTGGAAAGGTTTTCCTTTTCTTTAATAGAAACCAAAGCTACATGATCTTTACTTTCCAATCCTGATATATCTTTATTTTTAGAAAGTCATGGAGAACCAGTTATTGAATCTTATTTAATGTAAGAGGTAATTCTTCAACTGTCTCTTATCTTTTTTTTTCATCATAGTCTTTTTGGATAAGGACATCAGCACAGAGCTAACTGAATCTTTATCAAAACTTCACTTAATTGTTGACTCCAAAAAGAAACTCAAATCTTAAAAAGAGAATATATTTAATTTAGAGTATCCAATACATGTGAAACACACTCTGATACCACTTATAGGACCCCGAGACGCCCTGATAGGAGAGGGGTGAATCAGGGAGTCAACATTTTCTTCTAATTTGATGGATCCTGTTCCCACATTGGTAGGAACTCATTAAACCTATATGATGGATATGATTAGAAATCAAACATTCTCATGTAAATAGATGATACACATGAATTTTACTTGGTTCACCATAAAGGGCTACATCTAAGGAGAATACATCAACAGTGTGCCGGTTGTATAAAAATCCACTAATCTTCACTAGTTGTAGAATACAAGAGTTCAGAAATAGTAACTCTCTGCTGGGCACACCACCTTTACAATAACTCAGGGATAGCTCACTACATCCATTAGAAAACTTCCGTCGACTCCCATTAGCTCAATACATTTTGAGAAGTATTACTCAGTTTATAGACTTGAAGGTCTCTTCAATAGACTAGAATTAAAGACTTTGTCCCTGACTATGCATGAGAATAAGCTTGCACTGAAGACCTGAGTTGATGCAAACTAAAAACCCCTTTTAAATAAAAAATAATGTTCAAAAACCTCCTATCAAAAATCTCCTTCATGAAGGTCCTTCATAAAGCTACCTTGCCTTCATGGAACAAAATGAATTTGTGAAGATCCTTTTACTTCATAAAACAAACTACCTTTGTGATGCACTCCTACCTTCACAGAACAAACTTCTTATCAAAGATCAAAAAGTCAACACGGTAAACCCTATAATCACGAAGAAACCTTTTCTAAAAATCATTGAAATCATTCAAGACTTTACAAGTCTTTTCATGATGATCAAGATAATGTGGAATGTTAGTTTCATGAAGCTCCCTTAGATTCACAAAATCATAGCGATTTCAGATTTTCCTTGTAAAAATTCATCTCAAATAAAGAGGGGTAGCCTCTTATTTATTGAGTCATCTGATCACAAAGCTCCACCATCCCCAGTGCATTTTATGGATTGGTCAAAAACATCTTCGAAGCACTCCAACATTTCTAAAGCTCTATGGAAATTCTTTGTTCGTAAATCTCTTCGTAACATCATAGAATCACATCAAAACCCTTCACGCCATTATAGAGCTCCAATTATTGTAATCACAAAGTAACACCATCTCAAATCGCAATGACTCATACCTTAGAAATATTCAATCTAATCTTTAGGAAATCCATTCCTTTACAATATTTATGAATAATTGATTCTGGAAAAATTCATTTTGTGAAGATCGAATTCTCGTAATCGAAGAGCACAATTTCATAATAATTTAATCCTTATCGAAACACAAATCATGAAGCCTATCTCTATAAAACTCATGAATTTTACATATTTTTAGAATTCCTTAAAGAAAACTCACCTTTCACAATGCTTTCCATTATCTAAATTTTGGACTCCAAAAATTTGGAAAACACTTGGAAATAATTCCACCTTCAATTATTTTTTTTGGATTGTCCTCTATGATTCAGTTCCTTGAAATATCCCTGATCATCCATGAGAGGATTGAAAAAAAAACACAAACCATACTCCATTTCCAGCAAAGAATATTCTTTGTTCCAACACTAAAAACATTTCAAGGCATCAATAGAGAAAGAAATTAATGTTGTAATGATGTCCAGCCTCTCACGAATTTTTACCGTGTAATATAATTATTTTATCCTGATATCTCAAATAAAGCAGGTTTCATGATGATTCTATCATCCTATATGCTCAATGTATCTTTCTTTTACTTTTTAGAAATGAACTCTCCCATCAAAAACCATGTCCATGGATTTATTTAGGTAGATCAATTTCAGTCAATGTTCCTGAGATATTAACTTCTGTCTAGAGATAAAAAGGATAAATCCTTTATCACATTATCTATTAATGAAATATCACTGATGACACACCCAACATATCTTAATTTTTTTGAGAATATTTCATCAAAGTTTTCATCAATATGTCAAATAACATGAGTCATGATATCCATTAATGATAATATTAAAGTCTAAGGATCAATACGCATGTATGCAAATAGGAATATCCAATGAAATATGGAAATGTGGATTTTCTATTTATGGTTATGCTCTTATAACCTCATATATTATAGATTACCATGGGATAAAACTATGAAATGGTTTATCAATGTCTTATGATCCTCCTACCCTTAATAGCCTTTATTTTTTTGTGACCTTCAGACAATATCATCTAGACATTAAACATGGTTCAAGAAAATTGTCATGGAACCTTCTAGGTTCTCATCCTATTGGGGAACTACAATGACCTTTTAGTATGATATATATTCTAAGGAAATTATCACATAAAAATATTATGTAGAAGAATAATAATGATGTGATATAAAAAACTTATTTAATAATAAAAACACATAATAAATTACTAAACAAGTTGTTTCCGGGGCATCAACTCCAACATATAAATGTATCTCATTTATATCTTAATATGATGGAAGTTTACCATGAGATGGTGAACTTATCTATTTGAATTTTAGAGTCTCTCAATGAGAGAATCATCTAGTAAGGATGATTCTACTTGTGGATTTAGTTTTTAGTATTGAAATATTGAGTATGAGATAAACTAATTCAAGTTTCAACTAGTGATGCCTTGTGATGGGTTGAATTGAGTAGAGAGTCTCCTGCATCATATAATGGCTCATCATATTTTCTAGGATGTTCATGGATACTAATTATTCATTATTATGCCATTACTTAAACTGAATTTAAATGAACTAATATAGTTTTTGAATTATACTTCCTTCATTATTCATTTAATATACTAATTACTGATGTGTATTTATCAAATTTCAATGCAGGCACTATAGGTGGGATGTAGAGAAGTGGGTCATGGGAAACAACATGACTGAGTAATGGAAGGTGATGGACTTGCATCTCAATAGAGTATCCATGACTCATGTGTGTGTTAACATTTTGTGAAACATAACATTTTTTACACAATTATGTAATTTAATGTTGTATCATATGTAATGTAATGTTTGTTTATGTATAAAATTTATTTTTTTGTTATACTATATTGGTTACTTGATTATTTTATATATTTTTTGTGTATTAGTTTATGGTTGATTAGGTATCCAAAAAAACCACCCCTTTTGAAACTGCATTTCTAGTGGTGGTTTTAACCACCATGAATAAAACAGTGATGGTTAAATCCACCATTAATAATTTATTTTCAATAAAAAATTCCACTAGAAATAACTATCGCTATATTTTATACTGTAGAATACTACTAATACAACTGAAAAATGCTATTAAATATAAATTTTATCAGCACAAAATTAAATGATCATTAGAAAAGGAAAATGGTAATTAAATATTCAATGAAACACCATTTAATAATGGTTTTAAAAAACTATGATGAAACCTTTTAGAGGTGGTTAAAACCTCCTCTAAACCCAAAAAAACCACTATATGATGTTTTTCCTATAATGATACTTATCTTTAATAGTATACCAAATATTAAATCCCATCTCAAGATAGATTTTCATTTTGTTTTTCCATTGAGCATAGTTTTGACCATTAAAATATAGATGTATATTGGTAGTATGACCCTAAATTTTAGAAGGATCCATAACTAAACATAAAAAAATACCATGACCTTAAGAATTGATAAAGGTTAAAATAAAATTAAGACAGTAAAAAAGTAAAAATAGAGATCATGGAAGAATTTTTTTTACCCTAATATAAAATATTGGCCCAATGGAATGATCAAGCGGTGGGGGTGGTAAATTTGGATTCCAAGATAAAAAGTTTTGTTTTAGAAATTTTAAATATAAAATTCTATTAATTTTAAGAATTTTCTAGTTTATAAATATATTAGTTTTATATAATTTTATACTTTAAAATAGTTTCTCAAATGTATAATCACTACTTTGATAAAATAATTTAAAATCACTTTAATGTTTGAAGAAATTTTACTCACACAAAATACAATATATATATATATATATATATCACTTATAAATGAAAACCGTTAGATTATGTTTTTGTAAACCAATTTTATAAAACACTGATTAAAAATCAGAAGTAATACAATTTTTTTGAGTGAATGTTAAACAATAAGTGAAAGAAAAAACTTTAAAATACATAGCATAATCTAATAAGAAGGTTAGATATATGTTGGATCATAGTCCTATCCACTAGATATTAATCCACTTCCAATCATGTTTATTAAACTTTAATAAACAAATCCATAACTTGGATCATGTTTTACATAGACAATTTCAAATTGGGAAGTCTAGGCCCAACCAAGCCTCTTACATAGTTATATGTGGGATAATAGATGAGAATAACTAAAGGGAGAGAGTTTTAGAGTAATATCCTTTACATATTAGGATAAATGATAAAAAATATAAAAAAAATAAGCATGACTCAAAATGTAATGTAAAGTGAGTGAAAAAATCATGAGAAGTTCAATGCAACTCAATATTTGATTGAGTTCAGTTGATCAGTAAGGTTCTTCTCCATGAATGATTGCTTAATGAGTTTAGGGATGAGATTTGTTGTTATTTATATCTTCTTCTTAGTTTTTTTTCAATATTTCATAGAAAATAGAGAGAATATAAGAACCAAGATAATAAAAAAGCACCACCACACATGTATGTGCAAGGATTCATATAATTTATAGAAGTTCCTTCTCGAAGAATCCATTGAAACAAAATCATCCTTAAACTGAAACATCTAAAATTATCTGATAGGACTCATTAAATTCCAAATATAGTCATTGAAGTTCTGGTAGATCTAAATATTCATGGTTTGTGAAGACTCTTTCACACTATAGCTTCACCCTTATGTAGGCCAACCCAACCCTTTGATAGATCGATGAGGTAGATCAAAATGGTATTATGTTTGATAAAAAAATATAATGAATTGACTTATTTCACATTGTCTATGAAGTAATGCTATGGTTTATTTTTTTTCATCTGGTATATCCACACTTAGAATTTTTTTTACCATATTTCTCATGGATGATCCTCTATTGCACAGTCTCTTGAATTCAACATGCAGTTGATTCGATACTTCAAAAAATTCTTCATAGCTGCTTTATTTGTTCACATAGTCACTATAATTTTACATGAGTTCACTTAATACATATTGTGTTTTAATCATTACATCTTATGTTTGATCAATAACTTAATCATTTTTTCATAAAAAATAGTGTACTGACATATAACATAGAATTTATTAGAATCAAAAGAAATGTGATTTGGGATAATTAAAAAAAGGGATTGTTAGACTAAGAAAACAATTACATTCATCTTTAGATTTGTTTTAAGGTTATATAACTCTCATTTTTATTCATAAACCTATAAATATCATGATAATCAATATTATATATAATTTTAGTGAAATTTTTTTTATACTTAAAAAACACAATTTTCAAAAAAACTATTCTTTATTGAATTTTGCATACTTATGTGAAAATTATGTTTTACCACCTATAGAAACTGAATAATGTAAAATAGATTCCATATTTTTTACAAACATAATAAATATTAGGGAATATTTTCAACTTACGTTTTGGTTATAAAAATAAGTTAACATGGTAAAAGTTTGTCACCACAACAAGGGTTAAAAGGGTTGGGGGTTAAACTAAGATATAAGGACTTAAACATATCTAAAACTTGCATAAATTTTATTTATTGAGTGTATTTAAAGCTCAAATTATCCCATATTCAAATTTTGACTAAATTGGATCCAATTTCCTTAAGAATGACATTTGTTATAATTAAAAGTTCTTAATATTTACAAGAGTGTTACCACCATCACTTATAAAAGGGAACATCCTATCCTCACTTATCTGTACACTTTAACCACTTAGATAGAATAATTTATGACCAAATAAATTAAAAAACTATTATACATGACCTATAGTTTATGGTTTTCCAAAAATTACCATATAAGAAGCTTTAAGGTGTTTTTCAAAGGAGAATATCTAAGGAAGAGGCATATGTTACCAAAATATTTCAACTTTATTTATTCTTAAATTTCCTAAAAATATTATATAACATCCTTAAAATAATTAAATTAGTATATTTACTATGATTAAATGTTTTTATGTTAATTATATAATGATTTTTTATCTCTTATTAATCTAATGGAAGATGAAAATGTCACTCATGTATACATGCATACTACCTACACCATAAAGAGATATATTACATTTTTCATCACTACCTCAAATGGATGGTTATAAAAGTGTATATAATGAATAATTAAGATATATATGACATTATTAAGATTTCTTAGGTGATGAAACCACAAAAAAGGTTCAAGGAAAAGAATCTATGAATCAAAACATGCATGAGAAACAAAACAATTAACACCTAAATAATTGATTATAACAAATAATTATAAGTAAATGGGTAAAAATAAGTTATTGATAAATTATATCCCATAAGATAGATATAAATATGGATATTATATAGATTAATATTAAATATAAATTTATTATATAGGAGGTTGGAATGCATCCAACCAAGAAAGAATCCAAGGTAAGGGTTTGTTTTAAAATATTTCTTTATTCATGATTGTTTATATTTAAACGTAAATTGAAGGGAATTATATTCTATTTAAATTTTAAAAACTATCCATTTAATTATCCTCTAGTTATTCTTGTGGTTTAAATTTCTTCTTATTAACTCCTACCCTTTTGGTTCAAAAAAATCAACTGAAAGAATATTTTCAAGAAAATCCAACCTTATTTTTCCTCTTTGATCAGAGATATTTTTCTTTCATGTCCATATTATTTAGATTGTTTCAAGAATGTTATTATATAAATTTAATTATTTTTTCAAGGTAATTTTAAAATATATTTTACTTTTTTACAATGGTTTTAAAATGAATCTTTATGACATTTTCCATACGTGTCATATTTGACTTTTTATGAAAAGAGTTAAAATAATGTTTTGTTTTAATGTTTATGGATTGACTATATTTTTGTGATATTATGAAAATTATTAGTTATCAATATTTTGTTAAAATATTACATGGTTTTTTTAAATAAAATACTACTCCCATTATTTTATTATTTTTTAGATTTTAAAAAGTCTCTAAAAGAAAAAAATATTTCTTCTTGTTTTCAAAGTGATTACCTATGTATTTATAAAGGAGTTTTTCCATCTATTTCAAAATACTTTATATTATATTATGAACTAATACAAATATTATACAACACTACCATCCATATCATTTCTCTGGATGGATTATGATCATGTTCTTATATTTATTTAATAGGGAAAATATTAACATTTTTGATTCTAGTTTTGAAATACGGATGTTTATTACTAGAGAATGTTGATTATGTATTATATTGATTGTTACATACTTTAATATATTTAATGAATTTTACCTAATAAGTGATGAGTGTGGCCTGATATTAGATAACTCTTTGATGCACTGGTAGGTATAAAGAGACAAACTATCTTGGTTATTTGGAATATGCCTTATTTATGTATGATGACTTGACCCAAGGCTTTAATGGAAAGATTACAATGTTCAAAATTGTGAATTATATTATTATAAAACCATTTATTATTATCCATGTGATTATTTATATTTATATTTCATCCATAAACATATTACCCTTATATGATATTAGTTATATGGAATATTTGTTTTTTTATATCTACTATATTATTCATTCCTTATTTATTCCATGATAGATTTTACCATGAGTTTTTCATTACCAAACATCCAATATCCTCCATTTATTTTGGTTCCTATCTATATGTTACCTAGAAGTTAACTTTGAATGATTTCATGGATATACTATAAGAAATAATAAAGTTATCACTATAATTTTAAGTTGTATTCCATGTTTTCAAATGTAATGTAATAATCATGTATGTATCCAGTATCTAAATACTACTAAAGTATTTGATCCTATAGGATGTGATAAATTATATCTTATTCTAATGTAATATAGTAAACATAGGTCCTAGTCTACTTGAGTCTAGTTTGTTACAAAACATTATATAATCCTATTGGCTGTTTTATATACTCTTTCTTGATTAAAAGAATATGTTTTTTCAAATCAATGATGAAATTTAATTTTAATGAATTACTGGATGTGCTTGAAAAAAGTGATTAGAGTAACTCATCAAAGAATTAAATTCATTATAGCTCTATCATCAAGTATTCAACCTTCTCGCTTCAAAATATTGAATGATGAACATATAAGATAAAGAATTTGAATATTATTTCTTTATCCTATCTTTGGTCTTATAAATAATTTATAAATAAAACATCACCATTTTACTCTCGCCCTTTCATCAGCCTTTGTATCTACTTTATAACTACCATAATTATTTTCAATACATTTCACACATGGAACATTTTTTCATATTCAATTTTAATAATCTATTCAAAATGTATGATTTTTTAACAAAAATAATCTCATTTTAGTGCTCTGATTATGCCACCTAGTAATAGATATCCCTAGATTTTATAGTAGCAATAAAACCCTCCCAAACCTGTAACTCCCCATACCTAGTTACCCAGAGATAGTGAATTATTTTAATATAGTGGCATGATTAAAAGGAATCAAGTCTCGAAGGACCGATCATTTTAGTAGTCTTAGAAAATAGATCACATAAAAGAACTTAAAAATTACAATTTATAACATAAAATAAAACCTAAATAATCCTTTTATAATACCATTATTATCCCAGATTAACTATGCATATAAATAATAATACACTTCTTTGAATCTTTTGAAAATAAAACATAAGAAAGGGGTGAACTCAAATGCTTAGTAAGGGTAAATAATTCAGTGGAAGCTATAAACTTTTAAGTCAAGATGTATAATAAAAACAAAATCCTTTTAAACATAAACTTGAATATAATATAGTAAAAATAAATTAAACATTACCATATAAACATGCACATGGATATTCTACTAATCTAATAGTCACATGTAATAACTAATTTCATAATGAGGGAATGAATAATTCCATACATAATTACTACTATGTCAAGTCATTGTGCCATGACCATTCACAAATATTTTGTTAAGGCCTTATTCAAAGACACTAGTTTGTCGCATGAGACCTATAGATGCATAAAGGCGCTATAGAGGGCCCCATTTGTCACTTACTAAGTCTAATTCATTCCTTATATGAAAAGGGAGAAACCTAACATAATCATTCATATTAAAACTAGCATAAAAAATGTCAATACTTTAACCATAAACCATGAATGGTATAAAAATATCACATCCATAGTCAAACATATCATAAATCATTCAATATAATATGGAAGATTTTATTATAATCAATCAACCTCAATACATAATAATACTCAGTAAAGGATGTTGATATAGTTGAAAATGATCAGTAAAACTCTTTGAGAGAAATATCCCTTTTTTATGAAATCATTTAATAGTCACACAATTTATAAAGGAAGTCATTTAAAATAGATTTTTGAATCAAAGTGTCCTATAAAACTTTTAAAATTTTTGAAAATAATTAACATTTTAAAAAAATCATAGCCATATAAATAAATCCTTAAAATGATTTTGAAAACATGGATATTAATTAAATAGATTTAGAAAAATAAATCTTTAAAACATTTAGAATGATGAGCTAGTTAAATAGACCCTTCCATAAAAAATTAAAATATTTAATTTGAAAACATTTTTTAAAACATGAACATGGATGATAAATATGTCCTAGTAAATAATTATACGTCAACAATCTCAGATAATAATGAGATTGGGGAATTAACCCTTAACTTAGGTATAATACTCTTCGTATGTATCCGAAACTCCTGTATAATGTGTTTAAACACATTATTAACTTATATCAGAATCATAATAGTATTTATGATATCACATATGATTATTTTATGACTTTATATTACCCATTTATTAACAATTCCAAGTTAATGCAATATTTCTGGTTATAATCGCTTTGTTTATCGTACGTGTTTTTACTTTTTATTCTTGATCATATTACTTAAACCATAATTTAATTACATCCATAATTTAAAATATAATTTATATATTATATATATTCTGTATATAAATATATATAATATATATATAAATAAAATGGAACACACCGTTCATGGAGGCGGTAGTCTGCACGTACGCATTAACGCTGTTTCCATTTTCTTATCGTATTGAATGAAAGTAAATGAGATATATGTATATATATATATAATACTAGTATAATTAGTATGTAATATATTTCATACTTAATAATAATTTTTATTCTTATCATCATTCTTGGATGGTGAACATGGAAGATGAGTCTCATTGTGTTGTGGAGACGGTAAGACGTATGTACGCACGAGCGACAGTATCATTTACTTAATGGTAAAATGGTATGGAATTGAATGGAAAATAAATTATAAAGAAGAAATATCATGTTATATTTATTATTTACATCCATTATATTCATCTTTATACCCATATAAATAAAGTGTACATGAAAAACAATTTACACCATGACGTGGAGACGGTAAGCCGTACGTACTTACACATGGTGGTATTGTTTTTCATAGGATGGGTAAAAAGAAGAATATGGTTTTACTGTAATCTTAAAAAAACCTCATAATATAGTATATGGTGTAGTTATTATTTTAGTATGGTAAGAACTTATTAAGAGGAAGTAGAGGAAGAAATGAACTTTGAAAGAAGAGATAAAACAATTACCTCTTCCTCGGGTGTCTCCTTTTGATTTGCACAAAAGGACTCCTTAAGTTGGATTTATGCCCAAAGTGTTGCCTCTAGGATGAAGTTAGGGAATTTTGGGGGAGGTTTTTGAATTTTTATTCCTAGAAAAAGGGATTTGGAGGTGTAAACTAAAGAGAAAGGGAGGTTCCCTTTTATAAGAGAGGTGAGGGGCACTTAAGGAAAATTTTGAAATTTAATTTTTTTATAAAATTATTTTTGGTTTATAATAGCTAAAAATTAATTTATTTAGAGGATAATTTGAGTATGAGTAGAAATACTCTAAACTAATAGGTTTTATAAATGTTTATTTCATAAAATTATACTCATCTTTTAGATTTAACCCTTTGTAAAATAAATTAACTCTTACCGTGTCCTCTTGTATTTTTATACCACATGGTTAATATATTTATTATAAAATGAAAATAGAACCTAAAGTGGATAATTTATGAAATTTTTATCACTATAAAAGTTATTTGGACAAAATATATATTTTTAGGATTTTTATATCATTTAATAAAATAGTATTAGTTTTCAAAACTCATTTTTGTCAATTTTGACACTAATTAGTAATTGATTTTTTTAAAGTCATAACAACTTGATTATTTCAAACCAAATGAATTAAATCATACATAATATATCAATTTCATCCATAAAATTCTTTTATGGCATCAAAAAATTCATTTTTTTTTATTTTAAAAATTATAATATCAATTATTTTATAATTTCACTAATAAAGAAAATACTGCATCATTATTGTGTCATAAATAAATTTATTTATTTTATGTATAAAAATTATAAATAAAATATCATGATGTAGAATGTTTTTATTTATAATTAATATTTATAGTGGAAGAGATCAATTATATGACACCATATAATTTTTTAGTGAAAGATACATTTTTATGTTATATTTTTCTATACTTTAAATTAATTCTTATTAAATGTCATTTTCACATCCAAGTGGCTATATGTGGTCCCAAAATCGACCCAAGGAAGCACATGGTAAGAAATATCTCATTAAATAATATTAGAACATGTTTTAGGGTAGTTTAATATTATTATAATATTAGTTTTAACCCATATTTACCAGATTTACCCTTTAACCATGGTAAATAAAATAATCACTGAAGTTACTATTCATAATGTCCAAAAAATAAAAGGTAACTATTTACAAAATTTGGACCTTATGATTCCAAATATAAAATAAATATTTCCATATTCAAAATACATAAGTTGTAATAATTAATTTAAAATTAATTCTTGTTGTCAAAACCAAAAAGTGAAATTTTAAGAAGTAAAAACTATCAAAAGATTTACATGTGTTTATGTAAAATATAAATGCGAAATTACATCCAATAACCTAAATTATATTAAATGATAAAAATAAAATCTAATTATAATTTAAAAACACTCAAATTTAAAATTTAACAATATAAATTATTTCAATTAAAAAAGTGCTTTTTAATTAAAATTTAGTATTTTTCACTTTTCATCAAAATATAAAAGTTATCAGAACCATACCAAAAATTCATCCAAGCTAAATTTTTATGTCTCGCTTATAAATAAAAATTTAATTTCATCAAATTGAATATATAAAAGTGTCAAATATTATATTTAAAAAGGGTTCTCCATTAAAAGGAGGAAAAATAGTATTTTTTGTAAAAATACTTCTTTTATATTAAAAATTATAATTTTCCTTAAATTATGTCCAAGAAACACAAAATATGAATTTTAAAATTATATGGGATATATAAAATTCAAAATTTGTTTAATAATATTCATAAACACTTTTTTAAATGGCTATTTTGATAGTTTGTGGTGCAATTGAACTCGGTGTTCCGTACATCGCACACTATTGAATTATTTAAAAAGGAAGCATAACATAAATGATTGGGGTATTAAATTATCCCCTCCTTCAATAAATTTCATCCACTAAATTTAAACTCTATATTTAAAACTAGGGGTTTGATATTTCAAAATATCTTATTTGAAATCCCACATCGAAAAGTGGACTAATGATACCTCTATTTTAAAATAAAGAAAGGTAGGTATGAAGGTTACTAGAAATAACACATACTAGGGTTCCATAGAGAAAAACATGGATATGGAAGAGAAAAAAAATCCATCGAGTTTTGATGGAGAGTGATAAATAACATAATCAAAAAAAAGTTAACAATCATAGAGCTATAAATCTGTAATGATCTAAGGGACCATTTGATTCATCGCAAAAGAAAGTACTAGGAAAACATTTTTGGTTTTATGATCCTTTTCCCAGTGTTGTAGAATTAATTTAATTCATAGACTAAGATCACAAGTAAGAACACTTAATTTACATGTAGAGTTTCATCCTTTAACTAATTCCTACCACAAACTCATCATTCTTTTCAAAAGATAAAACTCAAAAATATTCTATTTATCTCGATCGTATAAGGTTCCAAATATAAAAATATACCATTTAAATGAAGAAAAATATTTTATAATAACCAAGTACTTCTTGTAGGCTAGTGGTAGGAGATAAATCATTGTCGCACTTCAAATGTGGGGTCGATTCCTACAACTTTTTCCGACACAACAGGTTATCACCCGACCTACAGGTTGTCCTTTTTCTAAAACTATAGTATTATAACATTCCAGATAAAATGTTAAGAAATGTTTTAAACTTAAAAAATACTATAAAAAGTTAAACTTAATCTATTCCATCCATTAATATTATCCAAAATAGTTCTATCCAATCTCTGTCTAAAATGTCTCTAAATTTCCAAAATCAACTGTAACATCAGATTCCCCAAACAACGCAATGTTTCTCTTATTGTCACATAATGAATATATGATTATCTTCTTCATATTAAAACCATAATGAAAACAAAAATTAATATTGTGCAATCCTTATATATATCATGTTCTTTTTATGACCAGAATATAATTCTTGAATCCAAAAACAAAAATACATTAATTATTCCACTTCAACTGTCGTAACAACATAAGTTCATCCATGATCTATTTGATTTTTCTGAGATATATTTACTTGACGCTTTGTAAAATAATTTGCATAATGTCCCATATCTTTAAAATTATATCATTGCACAACTTCTTTCTTTTTCTTACAATCAGAAGCCTGGTGACCTTTTTTTCCACATTTGTAACAAAATCCCATTCCTTTTAGGCAAGTACCAGGGTGTTTCTTCCCACAATTATCACATAAGGGAAAATCCTTATTTTCCTTTTTCCCTTTATCTGTATCATGCTCCAGCGTTCTCTTCTTCTCTTTATTTAATTTAATGTCATAATACCTAGAAAATTTCTTTTCTATCTTTATAGCACACGAGATTATATCTTCATATGACGAGAAAGATTGTGAGACCAATTCTCATTAGAGGAAAGGGTTTAACCCATAAAAGGTTCATTCAATATTAATTCTTGGGTTATGTATGTAGTCTGTAGCATGACTTTATAACCTTGTGAAGTTAGCCTCATACTTTGCAACATTCTCATCTTCCTTTTTCCTTAGGCTCATAAATTTTCTTTCCATATCAACTCGCTGTTCATGAGGAAATTATTTCTCTAGAAAAAGTTCATTTAACCTCCCTCCATTCCAAAATTCCCACTTCTTAATCCTCCTTATTGTTTTGAATTAATGACCACTATTGATCCGCATCTCTTGAGAGATGATAATCTACCCTGACAACCTTTTCCCTTTCATTACTTCCCAAAGTAAGAAATATTTTCTCTAAGGAACTTATCCACTACTTAGCTACAAAAGTATTTACAGTCCCATTGAATATTATAGGTTGTTGTCTCATAAATCAGTCTAACATTGATCCTCCACATTGTGGATTAGGATTCTCTATACAGGTAAGGTTGTTATTCATAACCTGAGTTAGCTGTCCCAGTATGGTTATAAGCTATTCAGTACCAGTTGTTTCACCATCTTCACTGTCATTATATTACATATGTGGAAAATCCTTAAATGGATTACGTGAATTGATAATATTTCCATTTCTTCCACTAGGTACCATTTCTAAACAATGAAATACACTATATTAGGTTATAAATCATAATGAAAAATCCCAAAATAGTAAAATACTTAACATAAATTAAAAAATTTATGCATATCAAATCCATAATCATAACTATGGTTCCTTTGAGGACATATTTAATCATAAATCCTATATAATGGTTTGTAAAGAAAATATTAATTATCCTAAGAATATCCCCTAAGAGTGTCCAAACAGGTGTGTAGTAAGGCTCGTTGTCATGTACCAGGTTACCCCGAGTCAAGCCTAGAACACCTTGTCAGAGTTTTCAGCCCATGGTACATCTGTTCCAGAACAACGTCCACATGTAGTATCTATACAGAGATGTAATTCTTTAAATATCCATGTAATCCCTACTTTACCAAAATTCTACGAGGTTGTTTATACTTATCCTCACAGTCCATCTTAGGGTTATGATCCCTAATCTAAGTTTTCTAAATCTATTTCCAAGGCTGTTGATAAACTTTCTCTAATACCAACTATAATGCACTGACCCCAGTTACCTAGAGCCAATGTATTATAATAATAAATTGGCATGATTACAAGTAATCAAGTCCCAAGTGACCGATCCGTTTAGCAGTCTTGGAAAATAAATTACATATAATAACTTAACATTGAAATTTCTAACATAAAATACAACATATATAATCCTTTTAGAACTCCATTATTCCCCTAGATTAACCCTTCATATCAATCATAATTCCATTCTTTTCATCCTAGTAAAATAAAACATAAGAAAGGGGTGAGATCAGATGCTCAGTAAGGGTAAATAATTCAACGAAAGCTATAAAATTTTAAGGACAGATGTATAAAAAAAACAATAGCCTTTTAAACATAAACTTGAACATAATATGAAAAAAATAAATTAAACATTACAATATAAACATGCACATGGATATTCTAATAATCAAATAGTCAAATGTAATAACTAATTTAATAATGAGGGAATGCATAATGCCGTACATAATAACTACTACGTCAAGGCCTTGTGCCAAGACCATTCACAAATATTCTATCGAGGCCTTGTTCCAAGACACTAGTTTGTCTCATGAGACCTACCGATGCATCGAGGGGCTATAACGGGCCCTTCTCCATCACTTACTAATTCCAATACATTCCTTATATGAAATGGGTGAAACATAACATAATCATTCCTATTAAAACTAGCGTATTAAATGTCAATACTTTAAACATAAACCATGAATGGTATAAAAATAACACATCCATAGTCAAACATATCATAACTCATTCAATACAATATGGAATATTGTATTATAATAAATCAACCTCAATCAATAATAATACCCAATAATGGATGTTGGCATCGTTGAAAATGATCAGTAGAACTCTTTGAGAGAAATATAATTTTTTCATGAAATCATTTAAAAGTCACACAATTATAAATGAAGTATTTTAAAATATATTTTTGAATCAAAGTGTCTCATAACACTTTGAAACTTCTTAAAAGAATTAATAGTTTAAAACAATCATGTCCATATAAATAAATCCTTAAAATCATTTTGAAAACATGGACATTAATTAAATAGATTTAGAAAAAAAAATATTTAAAAGATTTAAAATTATGATCTAGTTAAATATACCCTTCCATAAAATGTTAAAATATTCCTTTTGAAAACATTTTTTTGAAACATGGAAATGGATGATAAATATGTCCCAGTAAATACTTACACATAAATAATCTCAGATAATAATGATATTGAATAATTAACCGTTAACTTAGGTATGATACTATCCGTACGTGTCTGAAACTCCTTAATAATGTGTTTAAACATACTATTAACATATATCAGAATCATAATAATATTTATGATATCATATATTATTTTTTATGACTTTATATTACCCTTTTATTAACAATTACAAGTTAATGCAACATTTTGGGTTATAATCGCTTTGTTTATCATATGTGTTTTAACTTTTTATTCTTGATCATATTACTTAGATAATAATTTAATTATTTCAAGAATGTAAAATATTATTTATATATCATATATATTCACTATATAAATATATATAATAGATAAATAAATAAAATTGAACACACAGTTCAAGGAGGCAGTAGTCCACACGTACGCATGAATACTGTTTCTGTTTTCTTATCGTATTGAATGGAAGTAAGTGAATGAAATATATGTATATATATATTATCCAAGTAGAATTATTATGTCATATATTTAATAATTATTAATAATATTTATTCTTATAATTATTATTGGATTGTGAACATGGAAGATAAGTCTCATCATGTTGTGGAGACGATAAGCCGTATGTACGCACGAGCAACGATATCATTTTTTTAATGTTCAAATGGTATGTAATTTTAGGGAATATAAATTTTACAGAAGAAATATCATGTTATATTTATTATTTACATCCATTATATTCATCATTATACCCATAGAAATAATTTTTACATGAAAAACAATTTACACCACGGCCTGGAGACGGTAAGCCATACGCACGCACGCATGGTGGTATTGTTTTTCATAGGATGGGTAAAAATAGGAATATGGTTGTACCATAATCTTAGAAAAATATAAAAATATATTTTATTCTTGAGTTATTAATTTATTATGGTAACAACTTAGTAAGAGTAAGTATAAGAATAAATGAACTTTCAAAGAAGGGATAAAACAATTACCTCTTCTTTAGATGTCTCCTTTTGATTTGAAAAAAAGGACTCATTAAGTTGACTTTATACCAAAATTTGTTCCTATAGGATGAATTAAGGGAATTTTGGGGATATTTTTACAGGGTTTGGCTGAGACAAAGGGCTTTGGAGGTGTAAAATAAATACAAAGGGATGTTCCCTTTTATAAGAGAGGTGAGGGGCACTTTAGGAAAAGGTTGAAATATTAATTTATTATAAAATTATGTTTGGTTTATAATAGCTAAAAATTAATTTATTTATATGATATAATATGATTATGGGTCTAAATCCTATCAATAAATATTTTTTAGACATGTTTATCTCATAGAAGTATCCTTATCTTTTATATTTAACCCTTTGTAAAATAAGTTAACTCTTACAATGTCCTCATATTTTTTATACTACATGGTTAATATCTTTACTATAAAATGACAAGAGAACCTAAATTGGATAATTTATAAAAATTTTATCACTATAAAAGTTATTTTTATAAACTATATATTTTTATAATTTTTATATCATTTAGTAAAATAGTATTTATTTTAAAGACTCATTTATGTAAATTTTGACACTATTTAGTAATTGATTTTTTTAATGTCATAACAACTTGATTCCTTAGAAAAAAAGTAATTAAATAATACCTAATATTTCAATTTAATCCATAAAATTATTTTATGGCATAAAAACTTTCAAATTATATTTATTTTAATATTTATAATATCATTTATTTGATTCTTTCATTAATAAGTAAAATAATGCATCATTATTATGTCATAAATAAATAAATTTATTTTATTTCTAAAAATTATAAATAAACTATCATTATGTAGGAAAAGTTTTTATATTTCTAATGACTATTTTTATTATAATATATCAATTATATAACACCATATAAAAATTGTTTTAGTGAAAGATACATGTTTACGTTATATTTTTCTATACTTTAAATTAATTCTTATAAAATGTCATTTTCACATCCAAGTGGCTCCATGGGGTCCAAAAATAGACTCAAGTAAGTCCATGGTCGAAAATATCTCATCAAATAAGATTAGGACATGTGTTAGGGTAGTTTAATATTATTATAATATTACTTTTTACCTTTATTTACCAGATTTAACCTTTAACCATGGTAAATAAAATAATTACTGAAGTTACTATTCATAATGTCCAAACAATAAAAGGTACCTATTTACATAATTTGGAAATTATTATTTAAAATATGGAATCCATTTTTCAAAATTTAGAACATATAAGTTTTAGTAATTAATTTAAAATTAAATCCCGTTGTCAAAACCAAAAAGCGGGTTTTTAAGAAGTAAAAACTATCAAAAGATTGATATGTGTTCATGAACAATTTAAATGTGAAAATACATCCAATGAACTACATTATATTAAATGATAAATATATAATTTAATGATACTTTAAAACTATTCAAATGTAAAATTTAACAATATAAATTATTTCGATTAAAAAAGTTGTTTTTAATTAAAATTTAGTATTTTTCACTATTCATCAAAATATGAAAGTTATCAGAAAAGTAGCAAAAATTTATACAAAATAAAATTTTGTGTCCCAATTATAAATAATAATTTAATTTCATCAAATTGAATATATAAAAGTGTCAAAATTGGATTTAAAAAGGGTTCTTCATTAAAAGGCAGAAAAATAGCATTTTTTGAAAAATACTTTTTTTGTCTGAAAAATTAAAATTTTCCTTATATTATATATAATAAACACAAAATATGAATGTTAAAATTATATAGGATATATAAAATTCAAAATGTGGTTAATACTATTCATAACTGATTTTTAAATGGCTAGTTTGAAAGGTTGTGGTGTGGTTGAACTCGGTGTTGCGTACATTGCACGATATTGAATTATTTAAAAAGGAAACGTACTTTGGATGATTGGGGTGTTACCAAACCCTATTAGGTTGGGTTATCTAGAAGCCTATAATAATTTCTCTAGTACCACCCTTCCACCACCATCATTCAATACAAATTTATCTTGTCCTCTCTCTTCCCCTGCTGTCTATCTTGTGTCTTTACCCGACTTTTGGTATTTCCCTTAAAAAAAGCTCCAATAATCATTGAGGGGTTTTTTAATTTCACCTTATTATGAGAAACTTACATGAATTATAAAAATATCACAATCACAAAATTATTGACAAATTTACCTACAATTGACCCTAGTGGACCTATTTAAGCACCACATAAACTCTACTAGGGGTCTATATATGCCAAAAATATTGGGAATTCTAGTGCATCATCATTTTTTTGATTTTATCTATATCTAGATGAGGTTTTATCATATGATTGATATTGTGAATAACATCACTATGAAAATGTTTCTGAAAATTTCCACTAGAGCCAGCATATCATATTTCTCTTTCCTTGTATTCCCACTTTCCAAAGGCGGGCGACCTCCAACACTATGGATGGGGAAGTTAGTTCCTTGATAAAAATGGGGTGATGGGATATTATTTACTCCTTTCATGGATTCCTACTTTGATCTCATTTCCTATAATAATAATCCCTTATAGATTTGAGTCATTTTCATGAAACTCATTCCTAGTGCAATCTCAAGGTTGACACTGGTTAATTACACTTCTTATTTCTCAATAGGGAAGCAACCTTAGGCTGGATTAAGTGGTAATATTGGGAATATTGGGTATGTATGGATGTTGGATTTGTTGGGTACCTATAATTTATTCATATTTTGGAGGGAATCTCATGTATGAGGCATTTTAGGTGTGGAACCCAAGGCTTCTCGTGTTAGTCATGGGGTAGTTTATGCCAGGGGTGTAAGTATTAGGAGAATTTATACCACATGTATCCCATGTTTATTGTATGGGGTAGGGATTCTGGATTTGGTCATAATATTAATGTCTTGTTGAGATAGATGGGTTTTAGGTTTAACGTCTCACGAGGACATGTTGAGTGTAGGTTTAACGTATTTTGGGTATAGTTTGGGAACATGTTTAACAGATAGTGGGGATAGGATGGGTGTTGGTTTAACATATTATAGGGACAGGATGAGCGCATGTGTAACATTTGGAAGGGACATAATGGGACCAGGTTTAATGTCTTGTCAGGATATAATGGGAGCAGGTGTAATGTATTGTGAGGATATGATGTGCACAAGTTCAACATCTTACAGGGACAATATGGGAATAGTTTTAATGTATTGTGGGGATAGGTTGAGCACAAGTTCAATATCTTTCATGGATAAGATAGGTTTAAGTTTAAGGTCTTACAAGGATAGGATGGACACAATTTTAATGTCTCATGGGAAAAGTATTGGAATAGGTTTAACATATTGAAATGAAATTATGGGAATAAGTTCAACTTCTTGTGGGGATAGGATGGGTGCAGGTTTAACATATTGTATGGATAGTATGATTAAAGGTTTAACATCTCGTGGGGAAAATATGGGTGCAGTTTTTCCATCCTGCAGGGATAGGATAGGTGCAGGTTCAATGTATTACAGGGAAAGGATGGGCGTATATTTAACATCTTATGGGGATAGAATGGGAACAAGTTTAACATATTGTGGGGGATAAGTTGAGTTGGTTCAGTGTGTCCCTAGGGAGGGAGATTCCACACCCATATGTTGTCAGTATTGAACCTCATGAAGGCATCATACATACTCTTCTTAAGAGATAGAGATAAAAAACCAAGTAGTTTAATGATTTAGTTTAAGTTCATGCGAGAGGATTAGTTTATGAAGTTTGACATAATGTGCTAAGGATGATCATTTCATGGAAGGAGTGTTAATGAGGGATGGTGTGGGGATTACACATTGAATCCATATAGTCTCTATAAGGAGTAGGGATGATGTGGGTGGGGCTTATGCATGGAAGATTCTTAGGCGACACAGTGGAGTAGCAATGATGTGAATGAGGTTTACGAGTGGGAGCTTCCTAGGTGATTCTATGAGTAATGATGGTATTAATGGGGCTTATGCATGGGAGCCGACTAGGTGTTTCTATGAGATATCAATGGTATGATTGGGGCTTGAACATATTAGGAAGGTACCAAGAGGATCATTTGTACTCAGGGTATTCTTAAGAGTGTAGGGGAGTATCTCAACTCATGGTATTAAGTGGGTTGGACATTGGGGATGTATAAGGATCAACTAAAAATATCCTTGACCTAACCTAAAAAGATCATAGTGTAACTCTTCCATTGATTATGAGTGGAGGTTAGGGGGTGTATCCCCATGGTATGGAACAATATGCATGTGTTCAAACATTGTTTCATGCAACTATGCTCTTATTCACATAAATTTTCATTATGTATTACAACTATGTAGCTACACAGAAAAAGGAGTTTGTACGATGCATGGACTACAAGAGGGATTTTGGAAAACACTATGTCATGTAACTTTGCTGTTTCATGAAAATAATGTTGCTATATTTTTTTTGACTTTGAATGAAATTATTTTTCTAATGGATAAATTTTCAAAAAATTCTCACCAAAACCCCATCCTTTGGTGACTTCATCGAGACAATTTTGCGCAAGTTCAAGGAATTTTGGGTTGAACAAAGTACGTAACCACAGGTTGCGTGAATGATATCTCCAACACTTTAATCCTATATTTCCTCCCTAAAATAAGGGGTTGATTCCATATTATAGTAATTTCATTTATTTCACATAACTTATCATGTGTCACACAACTTTTGGATGTGTCACGCAACTTTTGGATCTTTCATGAAACTTTATGGGGTTGTGTAAAAATACCTTTGTTTTTGGAGGACCACTTGCATCTTCATAGATATATTGTGTTTGAAGTTGCCTTTATCCGGAAACTAAGTTGTGTTTCCATGAGGGAGTTGTGCAAACTTTTGTAAAGTTGCAAAAAATTCTATTCTTTTCTCTAGAATTTCCCTACTGGCCATTTTTAGAAGTCCAACTTCAAAGAACCATAAATTTTGATCCGTAAGTCTGTTTGGGCTTGAAAAATAGCCTAATTGAAGCCTAAAAATTAACTATTCTACTAGATTAAGTTTTTTATAATTTTTTCTATCATTGGATGATTTTTTAGTGCCAATATACAATAAGTTTTTTTTTATATTTTTTTGGATGATGAACTCTCAATTTCTTGGACTCAAGGTTAGTTATAGTGTAGATAAATTTTTAGGGAAACCAGTTCCATTACAAAATTATTTGGTTCATAAAGGTTTTAGTGAATCACTCAACCATGTTTCTGATATTGATTAATTCACACTACATCCTATGTATTTTATGGTTACAATTTTTTTGTAGAGATATATCTATTGAAGGAGCCTCCTTCATGGATCTAGTTCAAGGTGGGAATAAATTTCTTTTTTTTTTGGAAAAAAATTTAATATAATTTGAAAAATTACTTTTTTTTGGTCTATGAATTTTCAGGTCATAAATTTTGTTATTTGTAGTGAAATATTCCAAAGATAAAAGTCGACCCCCCCTAATTATGAATTTGGAAAAGGGGAAAGAGGTGGTGGCTATTCCCAGTCCCAACCACTATAATCATGTTTAGGTCATAACCCTCAAACTTATTTATATTTTTCCTAATAATAAGTGTCATACCTCAGACATTTCTCATCTCCCTTTGGTACAAGTGATGCTTTATGATTATAATCATATTACTTCTCTAATATCTTCTTAAAAGATGATAGTGGTCAGAAAACTCATGGTTGTTCACTTTTCCTCATCCTCGATAGATTCAAGTTCAACCACCTATAATCTATTTTATATTTACATGGTTTTAGATATTTATGGGTGAGGTGAACCAAATATAAATACATTAATATTACATTATTTTACGTGAATATTCATTCCATATCATAATAATTTACACCTAGAACCAAATGTTTTTGTTTATATTAAGATGAGATAAATAATTATCTTATAATATAACATGTTCAACATCTCCCATAAAAGTATTTTTACATGTTATAATTTACAAAAATTATTCATAATAAACCTATAAATAACCTATGAAAAATAAACATTGGAAATAGTGATATCATATTCTCATTAAGGGAAAAAATTATAGATAAAACTAAAAGATCACAAGTGAGAATAAGAAAATAATGTGGGTATTGGAACATAATCTATATATGAGAAAAAAACATTATGTGATCATATCAAAATAAACATGGATAAAAAAATAATAAATAAATTAATCAATATCTGATCATAAAATAATAAATGTGCCATCATAACATTAGAATATTATAAAAAATATGAATGTGGAATAAACAGAATCATTTAGATCATAACATAGTGGACCAAAAATCATGTTCCTACCTCCCATAACATATTTTACTAGGAAAAACGTTCCTACCTACAATAAAATAGTCGATCAAGAATCATGTTCTTGCCTCTCATAATATAGTAGATCATGAATCATGAATCCACCTATCATAATTATCACATGATTCATCAAAATGTAACCAATTTATTTTAGGAATATATAATTTTAGGTCCACTCATCACATAATGAAAAACCATACATATGTGTGCCAAGAAAACATAAAAACAATCATATTTCTACCATTAATTAATTAAATCATTTGAAAGAGATGAATTTCATAAAAAATTATATAAAACATTTCATAATCCATCTAAATAAATAAGGTGGGTGGTAGCATTAGAATATATCTTTAGTGTACCATAACAAAAATCAAAGGATGTTGATATAGATGAAAATCAACTTTTTAAGACTATTGGAAACATCACTTTAAAAAATAAAAAGAAATACAATTTTTTAAAAATAATTAATAATTAATATTATTTATAAAACCATAATAATTTTTAAGGAAATATTCACAAATAATAATGGTTTTAATGGTGTAAGAATGTGTTCATATATAAAATATTAAATAGATATTTGTTTCACACTTTTGTTAAAAGTGACTAGTAAATAAAATATTAAAATATTCCTTTAATTTTTTTGTAAAGAAATTTTAAATTGTATAAAATGAAGTTAATAAATTATTTAAGAATATATAAGGACATATATAAAATCATCCAATGAATATGGATATTGAGGACCAAGATTCCCAACTGAAAAGAAGAGGTGGGGAAAATTTCACTTACAAGCATCATATTGGGTAAATTATTTACCATAGGAAATTAAATTGATAGAGGAAATGTAAAAAACAAATTATGAAAATAGGATAATAAAATGGATGGGGGTTTTAGAGAGAAAATTCATAAAATCTTTCCATAGGTGGAAATTCATTCATAACAATCAAAATTTGAAAATGAGATTAGAAGTAAACTGTTACCTTTAGTTCCATATTCTATAAAAATGTTTTAACCTCCTATAAAATAGACATAATTATCTTAATTAATTATTTTATAATCATATTAATTTATATTAACCTTTATATTCATCATTTATAATCATTAATTAGATATAAATTACTTAGCTATAACTTATTTTCATCGTTGAATATTATTAATTTTTTTTGTTTCATATGATTTTTGTAATGGAGATGTCAATACTCATTCTTTTGATACATGTTAATTATTTTTAGATTATTATAGTTACCAAAATATAAGTTCTATACTTATTTATAATGTTTTAATTTCATTCCATGAGAGTTTTAGTTGTCACAAACCATCTCGAATACTTCGATACTCTGATACCTGAGCCAGTCCTAACATAGCCCGAAGGGCATTACCGATCCCCATTAGTTGGATAATATCATATGGAATCATAAAAGACTCAAGTAGAATGGTTTTTTTTCCAAAAATTGAAGATAAAAGATAAATTTCAGTAATCCAACACTCCTTAAGGAGAAATTACCATAATAATATAGGTAAAAGAATTATGTCACTAAGGACACAACATCTATCAAGATAAAAGATCAGGCATCCCATGTAATAGGTAGATCACATCCCCATAGATCACCTCCATCACTATAGGTCCCAAGTACCAATAACACACACCACCTCAAAGTGGTATTTTCCCTTTTCTTAGACCAGAAAAAAGATAATCTACAAATCCCCGAAGGAAAAGGTAGGGTGTGAGCTAAACATCCTAGTAGGTTCCCTCATAGTGTTCCATAAAAAAATACATAAGAAAAAAACATTTATGATTTCAATTTAAATAAAATATTTAATGGTATGAAATTTATATATTTTTTTAAAAAACATGATTTAAAATAAAAATGATGGAAGATATATCAAAATAGACTTAAATGAAATTGTTATAAAAACATTTATATAAATAAATTAGAATGAATAAAATAATTCAAAATTAATGTAATTCTATAATCAAATAAAAAAATATCATATAAACATGTAATAAGACCTATGATACATTATTTTATCACAATAGGATCCTCATACATATCAATTATAATCAAATCTCAAGTTATGCATGCACACTCGAATCAATACCCCATTAGGGGAGCCCATTATGGACAATCGTTCCCTACTTGGTTCAGTTAGTGCTTTCATCATTAACCCATTTATATGGAGTCAGAGTCCTAGTATGCTTGTCTCAATTACAACTAACTAACTATAATCACATGTGATTTAATCAATTAATAAATAAATCATGGTAAAATTGATCATTTAAAATTATTTTATCATTCATAGTTCAATTACCCAAATTAAGTTTTCAACATGCCTTTTAATTTTTAAAACCAAATAACAGGTTTTCATTAAATTCAAAACCCTTAAAATAATCATTCAATTTAATAATTTTTTTAAGAATAATTAATCAATAATTTCATCAATTAACTTTCAAATTAAGGTACATTTTTTATAAAAAATCAACACAATGATTTTAATTTCATTGAAATTGGGGTTTTCATAGTTTCTATACCCTTTTCAAATCACACGTAAAATCATATAAAATCTAGTTTTTTACATTAATTAAAAACTAATTTCAACTCAATCAAGAAATATAGGGATTCAATTTGAGGTTAAAGCCTTATTAAACCACATACATTTAATCATGAGATCAAATCAACAAAACACCCACAACGAGATTTATCATTTAAGAATGAACTTATAGGAGATCAAGGAATCAAACCTAGAATCAGGATCCATAAAAATATATATTAGATCCATAAATTTCATTAACATATATCACTTTATAAGGATAAGATAAAGGTATATTGAGATATACCAAAATATAGGAGATCCACTTACCCATAAGAGATCGAACATAAAAACCAGAGATTTGATCCATAAAGAAAAGAGGTTAGAGGATTCAAATTCAAATATTGATAGACTTCAAGAACCAAAAAATTGTATTAGGATCAAAATAAGGTGATTAGGTGTTAAACCAGGGGGTACCAAGATTTTAAAATAATTTTTGGGACATTAAATTCCTATAAGCATGGTTTTCTGGAGGGGGTGCATGTTAAAAAAATCATGCAACCTAACAGTGAGTCCCCACTATTTGGGGTTCATAGTTTCCTCTGTGTGGGTGCATGGTTTAGGAAAATCATGCTTTGAACATGTGTAATCTACTATTTAGGGTACACATTTTTCACTAGGGGTTATACAACTTGGAAAAACCGTGTTCTAACCATGAACTATCCAAATAGTTTCATTTTTTTTCAAAATTTCACCCAAAAAAACCTGATACAAGTCCCAACTAAAGGGGGATAAAAAAGGGTCAAAATTACATAAAAGAAGGAAATAGTATTTTATAACCTCCCACCCTAGAAAATTTCTATCCCCAAAGATCCTATATTGAAATTTCCATGTTAAATAGATGAGTCCACTGCTCACTCATCAGCGCCTAACACTCCCTAGTCTCATATGAATCAGAACCATGATTTCATAGAACATGGAATAAAGTTATATTCTCTCCATGAAGAACCTTTGTATCAGAATCAACAATCTAAACTAGATGCTCAATCACATATAAATTGGGTTCAACAATAATATCCTTACAATTCATGAAATGAGAAGGGTTTGAAAGATAGATTCAAAGATATGATATATGAAACATGTTGTGGATTGACACCAGCTATGGTGGAAGTTTCAAATGGTAATCCACTTTTCCCACCTACTAAAAAATATCAAAAATACCCAAAGACCTTAGAAAAAGTTTTACCTGTTACCCAAGAGTCCAGTGACCCAACTGAGGTGAAACTCGAAAAAAAACTTGGTCACCAAAAATAAACTTCAATGGTCGATGATGAAGATTATCATAATATTTATATTGGATATATTCTATTATAATTCATTGATAAATCAAATAAATATTTTTCATCATCTCTTGGACCAAACTCGGTCTATCCAAGGAAGATTCACCAATCTACAACCAACATAATGGAGATTTACATGGTCTTCCATACAAGGCCTCAAAAAGATCCATCCTGATAGTAGATTGGTAATTATTATTATAGTAAAACTCAACCAATCCCAAATAGTCATCCTAAGATTCACTAAAGTCAATAATGAAATAACATAACATGTATTATAGAATCTATATATCTTTTTTTTGTTTTCCCATCTATCTATGGATGATATGCTATACTCAAACATACCTTGGATCCCATTTCTTCTTGGAGGCCTCTCTAAAAGTGAGAAGTAAAATATGGATCCCTATCAGAGACTATGGAAGATGTAACTCCATAAAATATGATGATCCATTTCATAAAAATAATTCTCAAGTCCTAGAATTTGGTTGTATATCAAATGGGTATAAAGTGAGAAGATTTGGATATCCTATTGATCAAAATACATATTTCATTCTTCCTTCAGGGGTTATTTGGAAAACCAACTAAAAATTCCATATAAATCTCATCCCACTTCAAATTTGGCACTGAAAGTGTTTAATGAAAACCCAAAGGTATCTAGTGTAATACTTTGACCTGTTGAAAGGTATAATAATGAGAAAAAAAGTTAACGGTGATTCATCTGATACCTACCCACCAAAATTGTTACTACATATCATAGAACATTTTTTGGTTCCTAGGTGTACCACCCACTAGGAATTATGGAAATCCCCCATCACAAAATTTCTCATAGGAAAAGGTCCAACATACCAGTTCTAGAAATATGGGATTCCCTAAAAAGAGAAAAACCAATCACCAATGATCTCACCACCATAATGAGAGTCCTTAATTACATGGAATTCATCATCAGGCTACTAATCTTATAGAATTATCTCAAGAAGAGAGGATATCAATTGAGCACTCTCCAAAATAAACTCAATCACACTCTTTAGTATTCCCAATTTCAACTGATAATTTAGAGCCATCATATTTCACTCTTATAAGAAATATTTCATGGTATGAGTCAGAAGTTTCCTAATAAAATCATCAGTGATGAAGTTTACCTTACCATGGGTGTAGGAAATGTTGAAAGAAAAATATTATAGGTACTCCACCCAAGGAATTTGTCTAAGGTTCAAATATTTTTGTGAGAATATATAACTCAAGAATTTTTGGTCAGAATAAATGGAAAGCCTTTCTTAGAAATGGAAATCCCACTAAATCTTAAGAGAATGCATCATAGCTGTAAGTTTAATATCATAGGTTGGGTAGTTCTTCTCATGTGGCCTAAGATTTTTGGAACCATATGCCACCATGTGATCACCCTTCATAGGGACACAACCCAAACCCAAACCCGATGCATCAAAAAATACCACATAGCCCTGCTCAGCCTTTGCAAGATTCAACACTGACATAAAATTCAAAATACATTTTAACTCATCAAAATAACTATAAAATTTATCATTCTATAAGAACTTCACTCCCTTCCAATTGACAACGGTCATCAAAGAATCCAACTTTGAGAAATATTTAACAAACCTGCGATAGTACCCTACCAAACCCTAGAAGCACTGAATCTCAAAAGCATCACGTGGATGCTCCCATTTCATACAATCCTTCACCTTCTTGGGATCAATTGAAATAACATTTTCTAAGGCAACATGTCATAAGAACTTCACTTCTAAAATATTGAAATTACACTTTAAAATATTCATGTAAAGTCATGATTTCTCAACATTTCTAGAGCTTCTCTAAAATGATGCACATTATCTTCCTTAGACTTAGACTAAACCAAGATATCATCCACAAAGACTACCATGGAAAAATTGAGGTATTCATAGAATATACTTTTCAAAAAATTCATAAAAACTCTAGGATAATTGGTCAGACCAAATGACATAACAAATTCCCAAAATGGACATACCCACTCTTAAAGGCGTTATTAGTGTTTTAAAATTCTTTAATTATTAACTAGTGATAAATATATTCATGAAAAATATTAAAGAACCAGTTTAACCCTTTAAATTAGTAAAAAATATCATAAATCCATGGATGCACTCGAGACCTCCTTGAACCATTTAGGCATCACATACGATTCATTTTTAAGAATCAAAACCAATAATCAATTGTCTGTACCTTTGGAAAAAAATCCAGGATGTTACAACCTCCCCTCCTTATGAAAATTAATCCACTACTTCTTTCACTTCATATTTTAGTAGAACGTCATCAGAGAAGTGTCTTGGACCCAATGCATTCACATATACTTACCACTCCGATGTATAGTCATGTATGCATCTATGCATCCAAATCACCAAATCCAAAGGAACTGACATACCTTGGAGAGCCTTCATGATTGTGACATCCAAGACCCAGGTGCCACCAACTGGGTACCCCGATCTCGGTGGTCCACGAGGCGTCACGCCCAATTCACTAAACTCTAGAGGATTACAATTAGAAATAAGGGACTATGGTGTGTTCTTGGGGAGATTATGCCTTCATTCTTAAAGTGTATCACAGTGTATAAAAGTAAACATAGGTAAATAGTGGAATAAATATAAGTAAACAGAAGGCACTATATAAAAATAGAGACAATAGGACCAATAACTAAAACAAATTTAATAAAATTCAAAAACGGATGATAATTTGTAATGTCACTTCAAAATGGAAAAAATGGATATAATACAGTAGGCCTAACATGTTCCATTAAAGTATAAATGAAATCAAATGACTATCCCATGCGTACTAAGTTCCAACTCAGTCCTCTTCTATCAAGCTCCCTACTAAATAGAAAGAAATCATGTTCTTGAAGTTGTATTATTTCTGTTGTCAATACCTTCAACCATGTAATATATTATTTTTACCAAACGACACCTGGATAGGGTGTGAGATAAATCTCAGTGGGACACAACCAACAGTGTCTATAACATCTAGCCAATGTAATGGAAATGTAACAGTATTGTGGCATGCATATATTAATTAAAGTAGAACAATGTACCTAATTACCCCAGTACCAATTTTAGACCACAGCTATTGTATGAACATGTAATAAATTCATTATTTTATTGTTTCTGGTTTATAACATATCACATTTTATGAATAGTGAAGTATAGAAGTTATAACAAAGAAACCTATAATGATGTTTAATAGTGAAGTCCCAAGGTAGTAACCAAGGCGATGTTGACCTCAAGTGTCACCAAATTAGTAATAAATTTAGAATGGAATGGGGTAAGTGTGTAATCCAAGTATAATAGTCCATGTAATTCTACAATGAGGCACCTACTAAGTCCAAGGAGTTCATCTAAGGTAAAACGAGGATAAGTAGTGACTAGGACTTTTGGGATTTAACCATAGAACCTACTTATAAATTCTAGATCCAAGGAGTGTATCCAATGAATCCTACAATTCTATTGAAGATGACTAGAAAAAAAAATTTCTGCTTCCACTGCACCACTTCCCTGAAAAACAAATCAAACCAGACAAACCAGACACAATGTATTATTGTTATTATAATATTTATTTGTTTAGACACTATTGGTGGTGTCCTATTAACCTATACTCACACCCTTTTTAGGATTTTTATGGGGTTTTTTGTTTTGTTTTTTCCTTAACACATGACACTTGTATGAACTGACGTGTTTACTATATTGGTTGCGGGGATTTACCCAATTTTTGGAATTGAATACATCATGCATGATTACTATTATAACATACTTGGTTATCATTTAAATTGATTAATACTATTTTTTACACTGGTAAAGATGGTATATTATCCCCACATACCTCATTGGACCCTCAATACTAGTAGGAGGCCTATTGTATATGAGGAGGCATTCCTATGGTCATGTGGCACATTGGTTTGGGGAACTAGTTTAGTGGAACCTTGGTAATGTGTTTTTTGTGGGATTATCTAACCCATATATGGGTGAAAACCCATGTTCTCGGTGTGGGATTGTTGTTCTTGTTGTTTGATGTTATGTTTGTGTTATGGAAAATGAAAATCATTTTCTATTGGTTTCATAGAAAATAGTTCCTAATAAAGAGTTATCAATCCACATGTTTTTGTGATTCATGGTGTCATAGGATACCAATGCCAGAAAGGTTTACCTTCTTGGATGATGATATTGAATAATTACATATTATAATGTTAAGCATCGAGAATTTATTCAACACATAAACAATGGGTTTAACTTCTAGTCATCCAAAATCTCGACTACCAATTCAAACATAGGCCTAACTGGGATGATGTATACCACAATTGAGAAGTCAAGACATAAAAGGAATCATCAGAAATCAATAAAATGCATAAAAGGAAACATGAGAAATCAAGAAAATGTTAGGACATGAAAATGTGTGGCGGAAACTATGTGCCACACATGGTACATATACAAACCAACTGTTCCCATATTTTTTCAAAACATAAACAATACAACTCTACTCACGGTCTGATTATGCATCGTCACCCTCTCCACCTCCATCTCCACTTTCTGCTATCACCTGTAAGAACATTATATGAGAAAGGCCAGGCTTACAGAATCTACATATCAGAGAAAGAATCAGCATATGGGTAATGAATTCTTAGTCATATGGCCAAAGCAGTTAAAGTTGTCTAGGAAACTAGAAGAAGAAAGGAATGAGTGTCATTTTTTGCAAGAAAGAATCAAAGGTTTGAATCATCAAGATCAACCACAATCCTCTTCTTGAGGATACTAGAAATACCCCTCTCTCTATGTTTATAAATTCTAGTAACTGATGATTAATGTGTTTCAGGTTTTAGGGAGATACAATCCAAGGGGAAGTGGAATCTATAGATGCACAGTGAAAAGTGATATGCTCTAGAGTTTCAATTTTCTCAAATCAGGTTTAAAAGCTGAAGAATAAAGGGAGAAAAAGAGAACAATAGTAAGTGATTGTGTTATTAACTTTGTCTCTTGTTTCCTACACCGAGTTTCTAATCAGTAGGCTTAGAGATTTTGTTAATGGATAAATGCTGAGTAGAAGATGAGAATAAATGATGCAGTAGAAGAAGGATGTATATGGGTCTAACCACAGGAAGTGTTGCGTAACATAGGGGGAGATGTCTATCTCCTAATAAGATGAAATATATCAATGGGATATAAAGGATGGGTGTTTTTTTATCAAGAAGACATACTGTGGGAGAGGTAGAAAAATTCATGTATTTCATAATCATCTATTTTGTTCTAACAATATGGTATCTGCTGACTGTTTTCAGGATACCAAGAAGCTGCAAGAGAATTTCAACCCTATTTCAACAAGAATATCAGAAAATTAGAAGAAAGAAATGATGGCAATGAACAATGAAATAGTGAGAAATTTCCTGATAAATGTGATGAGGAGGAAAGAAACAAAGGGGGAGCAGAAGTGGATGATGCTGATTCAGAAAATAATCAGACATGGGATATTGTTTCGTGGCCAGATGATAAGAATATCATTGAGACTAAATGGGTCTTTTGCAACAAGTTGAATGAAGATGGGACATTGATTCGAAACAAAGCGTGACTAGTGTGCAAAGGATACTCCCAGGTAGAGGGAATTGATGTTGATGAGACATTTGCACCGGTTTCGAGACTAGAGACAATCAAATTATTTCTAGCCATTTTAGTGCAACGGGAGTGGAATGTTTTCCAGATGGACGTCAAATCTACATTTTTGAACAGGGTTCTGGATGAAGATTTGTATATTTAGCATCCATATGGTTTTTTTCATTCATGAGGATGAGAAAAAAGTTTTTAGACTGAAGAAAGCATTGTATGGACTAAAACAAGCACCAAGAACATGGTACTCAAGGCTTGATCAGTACTTGAAGAAGCTTGGATTCCAGCAAGGGGGAGTTGATTACAATCTCTATTTCAACAACAATAGTAATCAAAGGATGATGGTCTTGGTTTATGTCTACAACATAATATTTGGAATATCATATGAAGCTCAGTGCATACAGTTTTCCGAATTCATGAAAAGTGAGTTCAAAATGTTAATGATTGGAGAGCTAACATTTTTCCATTAGTCTACAGGTGACATAAGGAAGGAATGGAACATTCATTTCTCAATCCAAATATGCAAAGGAGGTTTTGAAAAGATTTAGAATGGAAAATTTCAAGGAGATGAAGACTCTGGTTGCTACCCAGAGGAAATTTTTGTAAGATGATAATGGCAAGGTAGTTATTATCACAGAATACAGGAAGATTATTGGGAGTTTACTGTACCTGATAGCGACAAGACCTGATATTGTTTTCACCACCTTCTAAGCAGCACGATATCAGAGTAATCCTAAGGAAAGCCTCATGATTTTAGTGAAAATAATACTTCCGTATATAAAGGGAACAATGGATTTGGGATTGATATATAGTGATAAATATCAGTTAGAGTTATTGTGATATACTGATGCAGATTGGGTCTGTTCAGCGGATGATAGGAAATCAACGTCCAGAGGTGCTTCTATCTTGGTGGACTATGTATTTCTTGGCTAATCAAGAAGAAATATTTCATTTCATTAAGAACCACATAAACTGAGTATATTATGGCCACACAAGCATGCACACAATTATTGTGGATGAAGTAGCAACTTGATGATATGGGAGTTGAAGTGATGTCTCCGATCGGAATCCAGTGCGATAACTCAAGTGCTATCAATATCGACAAAAATCCAGTACATCACTCAAGGAAAAAACCACATTGAGATAAAGTATCATTTTATCAAGGAGAAGGTTGAGCAGGGAATCCCGATGCTAGAGTATGTGCCTATCGAACTACAGGTTACAGACATTATGACGAAGGCCTTACCCAAGGATGCTTTTGAGAGGCATCGACTGGATCTGGGAGTCCAGTTGACTCCCCACACCAGAAAAAGTGTTGATTTGGGACCCCCTATCCCCGAGGTATTGCATGTTTTTCTCTAATGCACTAATCTATGTTCTTTATAACGTTACAGATCGGAAAGGGGTGACCTTTGGGTTCATTGACAAATTGGGAGAAATAGTGACTCCTCAAGGGGGAGAAACTGTGGCTAAAGAATGGAGAAAATTTCTAAGTAAAAAAATGGGGAGAAGATGATAGGTGGAGAAGTGATATAGGGGGAGAGCAACAAGATAGGGGAGATTATTAAATCTGACGATGCTAGAAGTGATCGATCAAAGAGTAGATATCACTATAGCTGATGATCGTAATAAAAGCAGAACAATGATGTTGGAAAGGTGTGATAAGGTTTCTAGTAGTCACCAATTGGTATCAGTGTGGTATCAACAACTGTAATCAGTTTTGAAATTGGTATCAGTTGGGTGTCAATAGTTGGTGGCAGAAATGAAGTGATTCATTGATGAACTTTTCATTTACTCTTGTTTTTCACGACGAGCATTTCTCATGTGGGATTAGAGTATGTGGTAAGTGGATCTTTGGCCTCTATATAAATCTCAAGAGGTAAAATATGGTAGATTATGGAAGGAGACTCAGTGAGGTATCAACATGTAGAAAATCATTTTGAGAAGAGTTGTCAACAAACTCAAAGGGGGAGATTGTTGGGAAAAAATCCCTCAAGGTAACATTGCAGCATTTTTGGGTTGATTGTTTCTGTTGACAAAACAAGTTTCCATGGTGAATTTTCATGTTCCAGAGATTTTGTTTACAACACATTTTGACAAAGAACCATGAAAAATGAATGAATGATCTAGAGGCGGTACAAAAAGAGCAGTAAAAGGTGGCACCGTTTTCCAGTGCTTTACAAATTTTTGGTGTCCAAAATTTGGAGTTTGGTGCATATCTATAAAAGTGTATATCCTTGAATATCTCATAAAAATATGTAAAAGTCATGAATTTCGTGAATATAGGCTTCATGGTTTGGATTTCACGAATACCAGAGGAATGTTGACAATGATTATTCACAATTACGACGAGGTTTGCGAACAGAAGAGGTCAAAGCGCATCACGGAGGTGAAGGGATTTGTGAGGGAACTTCATGGAGAAGGCATGAAGGAATTTATGGGATGATCCACAATCACAATGAGCTCTACGATCAGAAAATTTCCATGGTGCTTCACAATTTTGAGAGAATTTCGGCAGGAACTTCAGAGCTTCGCGATTTGAGATGATGTGGTGTTAACTTTGTGAGGAAAGTTTGAGAGTCAGTGGAATCTCCTATAAATAGTCCTCTACCCCCTCGAGATAAGTAAAAGAGACAAAAAGAGTTTTCGAAGAAAATATTTTGCTCTCGGCTCGTGAAGGTGGTTCGTAAAGGCAGTGTGCTTTGCGAAAGAAGAGCTTCGCAGTGGCCAATCTAGATCTGCGTTGGCTCAGTGGGCTTCGCGAGGGAATTCACTCGGTGACGACTTGAGATTTGTGAGAGTGCTTCAAGAGAGTGCTTTGTAAAAAGTAAGGAGCTTCGTGAAGGCTTGTTTGAGCTTCGTGAAATTGGGAGCCTCAAGAAGTAGTGTTCTTTGCGAAGGTATTTCCAAAGGAATTTCCCAGTGTTCAGGGGCAAAGGGGTATTAATTAGTGGATGAAAGTTGGACTTTAATAGAGAATATATCAACAGTTAAGGATTCATTTATTCATGAAAATGAAGAGACCTACAGGTCTATAAACTGTGAGTGGATCCCTTCCAAGTGCAGTGGGCAAAAGAAGAGGAAGAAGGTTATCCTTTCTATTGGCAGTGAGCCCGAGAGAGAGAAACAGGGAGTGACCCTTTGGAAAGAAGTGAGATGACCCTAAAAATTGCAAAGACAGTGCGCCTAGGTGTAGAAGTGATCTATCCTGAATATTATTGGCAGTGAGATTTAGTGGATTTGGTACAACGACACATCGCCGTTGTATGCTCCTTGGACGTAGCCCAGTGAGGGTGAACCAAGTAAAAATCTCTGTGCCTGCTTGCTTTCTTCCCTACATTGCATTCAAATCATCTTCATCTAAAGAATAAAATAAGTGATCATAATAAACACAAAAGATCAAACAAAGTGACCCTAATAATAAAGAGGTCAAGATCCAGTGGGGATGGAAGAATTTTGAAAATGAATATCCATACCCTGATTCACCCCCCCTCTCAGGGTATCTAGGCCACTTTTGGTCCTAAAAAATAAGTGTGACTCACCTCCACATAAGCATGTATAATATTTTAAGAAGTTAAGAAATTTTAATTATAAAATATTATTTTCCACTACCCTTTGTAAAAAAACTTGGGCAAAAACCATGGGCTGGTTTTTGGTTTTGATTAGTTTAATGTGTGGTTTCCATAACCTAAATAATAATGAATTCCCTCTCTTTTCCTATATAAACCCACCCAAGATCCCACTTAATCTTTACTAAAAGCCTTTGGAGTTCATACAACCTATTCCCTCATCTATCTAGAATCCTCCCAAGGCACCCCAATCTCCCAAGAAGCCTCTCTCAAGCCCCTCCCAAGCCTTTGGATCACGCTTCCAAGTAAGGGATTCCTTCATTTCTTATTTTATCCAATTTTCTTAATATCATTATACCATTTTATATTCAATTATAAATGTTTGGGTATGATTATAAACCCCCCCTATACTATCCTCTTTATTTTTGAATGATGAGAGACCCCTTTCTCTCTCATCGATGCCTTCCATGTATACCTATTACCATGCCGAAATTCCGTAAGAAATTTCTCTTTCCTCATTTACATTCATGAAATTCTTTTGTACTATGAATATAAATTCCATTATTTATGGTGTTACATGTATATATATGACCACATTACTTTCCATTTCATGTACATATGATGAGACACCATTTTTCTCTCATCAAACTTTTTTATGAAGTCTTATGTCACGCTGTTATGCTGCCGAAATTGCACCACCATTTTCCAAGCTAAAATCATTGTGTAGTGAATACCATTCCCATCTCTCTATCAAGGGTATTCACCTTTATGCACTTTTACTTATTAATGTAAGAGTTTCATGTATTAATTCCACATTCCTTTACCATGGAATAAATTATGATGTTTAATTAATCTATGTTGTATGATCTTGTGGCAAACTTATGCATGAAATGAAATGTTTAAGAAGGGTGAACCCTGATAGCACTCCAATGCATTGGGTAAAGAATAGATTAATGATACATCAAGTGTAATGAGGTTTTACTCATTATAATTCAAGTACAATGAGTGATTACTCATTTTCCTTGTGCAATGAGCCTTGGCTCATGCTAATACCATGTTAAGTATTGTTTCCACATTTCCATGTTATGATAATCATGCTATATCATGCCTTTATGTTCCTATCTCTATTATGATTCTTTGTTATGCCTATTTACTAACATGTACTTTATTATTAATGTTATAACTTGTTTACTTTCCATACTGGTCTTTATAGATCACCCTTTTCTTATGCATGTCCTCAGGTTATCCCATGTAATGCTAAGTATGAGGGAATGTAGTGGTCATGTAATGGAAGTTTTCAATAGAGATGTGTGTTTTATTTTTGAAGTTGTTATGTAATGTTCCTAATCCCTAAAGACACTAGACCTCTAGATATTCCATGTTGTATCAATTGAATAGTTTATGTTATAAATCAGGTTTAAGTGTGTAATAAAGAGTAGGGTTGTCATATGAACTATCTCAAATACCCTGGTACTTTGATACTCGATCTGGTCCTTCCATAGCCCGAAGGGCATTCCCGATCACCATGGGTTTGATAATAGAATATGAAATAATATAAGAGTCAACTTGGAATATTTTTACCTATAAACCAATAGATGATAAAATATACAAGTCAGTAATCAAACACTCATTAAGGAGAAATTACAAAAATCAAATAGGTAAAACAATACTCAAAATAACACATCACCAAGGACACAATGTCTTTCAAGTTAAAAGCTCATAAATCCCATGTAACAGGTGGATCACATCCCCATCGGTCACATCCACCACTCCGAGTCCCATGGATTAAGAACATACACCATCTCCAAGTGGCTCTTTCCCTTTTCTTGGACTTAGAAAATGATAATCTAAAAATACCAGAAGGAAATGGTAGGGTATGTGCTAAAAAACCCATTAGGGTCTCACCAAGTGTTCTATAATAAATTCCTAAACAATAAACCATTTATGCTTTCAATTTAAATAAAAAAGGCATGTTATTTAATTTACATATTTTCATCAAAAAATGTCTTCAAATAAAAAATATGGGAGATATATCAAAACTTGGATAAATGAACATTTTATATAAAACATTTATATAAATCAATTCGAAAGAATAGAATAGTTCAAAATCAATGTCATGTAATTAAAAAAACAAAATATATCATAAGATTATGTAATAAGGAATTTGTTAGATTAGTTTTTAGTAATACGATCCTCACACATATCAATATTAATCAAAACATAAGATAAGTGTTCACGCTCAGATAAACACCTTTTTATGGGGTCCTATTATGGGAAATCATGCCGAAACTGATTTAGTTAGTGTTTTCATATTCAATCAATTAATAGGGAGTCAGAGTCCAAGAGTAATTGTCCCAATTTCCACTAACTACCCGAGATAAGATGTTCTTCAATCAATTAATCTATCAATCATAAAAAAATAAATAATTTCAAATAATTTCATCATTCACAGTTCAATTTCCTAAATTTATTTTTGAACATGGATTTTCATTTCAAAACAAAATAATAGGTTTTCATAAAATTCATTATATTTAAAATAATATTTCAATTTAATATAATTTTATAAATAATCATTAATCAATAATTTCATCAAATAAATTTTCAAATCAATCCATCATTTTTATAAAAATCTACCCAACAGTTTCAATTTAATTAAAATTGGGAGTTTTTATAGTTTACATTCCCTTTTGAAATCACACTTCAAATTATCTAAAATATGGGTTTTTAAATAAATTAAAAAATCTTATCAAATCAATCAATCAATATAGGGTTTCAATTTTATGGTAAGTCTTTATGGAACCAATTACCTTTAATCATGAGATCAAATTAACACAGCACCCACAATGAGATCTATCAATAAAGAAAGAAGGAATAAGAGATCAAGGAATAAAACCTACTATCATGATCCATAAAAATAAAGATTATATCCATTGATATTATGATGATATATCACTCTCTAAGGATGAGATAAAGAGAAATCGGTAGAAACCAAATGATAGGATACCCACTTACCTAAAGGAGATCAAACACAATCAATGGACCTTCGATCTATAAAGAAAAGAGGTTTCAGTATTCAAAGTCACCTATTGAGAGCCTTAAATAACCATGAAACTGGATTAGTGTTTAAATAATGTGTTTGAAAGTTAAACCATATGGTCTCATTATTTTAAAATAATATTTGGGGATTTAAATTCTTGCGTACATGGTATTTTAGAGGGTGAGCATGGTTAAAAAACCATGAGCCCTGATCATGCACCCCCTCTATTTGGGATGCATGGTTTCCCCTGTGTGGGTTAATGGTTTGGGAAATCCATGTTCCAACCATGTATCATCTACTATTTTGGGTTCACAATTTTCACTAAGGGTGCATATTTTGGGAAAACCATGCACTGCCAAAAAATTATCAATTTTGACTTTAAAATTTCTCCTAAAACACCATAAGGAAACACCCAACCAAAGAGAGTTCAAAAAAAGTGTTAATAAATACCTAAAATTATGTAATGATATATTCTATTAGTTACAATTCATGAAGATGAAATCAATGATGAGTTTGTTTTGATAAAGTTTTTAATGGAAAAGGTGGTATATTAATTATGAGTTTAAATATTAATATTATATTTTTAGAACAAAAAACAAAAAATTATTTGATCATTAATATCTAATATTACCAGTAATTAAGTTTCCATATTTATCCATGATATAAATTTATAACATTTTTTATGTTGGTGGTTAAATCAACCATTACATGGCCATGCTAAAGTCAACAAAAAGTATGATTATGAGGTGATTTAGTTATAATTTCATTTTTATATAAGTATAATGATATTATTTAGGTGTTATTAAAGAGATAAATTATAATTGAGAAGAAGTGTATTATTGGAAAAAATCCTTCAAGTTTCTAGTTTGGATTTATATGGTTGTGATTATTGATAATGGTTTTTTATTGGCAAGGAATGTTGAAAATGATCTAGATTAGAAGATATCCTTGTGTATTCATTAAGGTAAGGATTTGGAAAAGGTTATAGATTGTTTATAAATTTGGTGGTTTAATGTTTCAATGGATCTCATTGTTTTTCAAAGTAAAGGTAGATGTTTCATAAAAATATTTTTGAGAAAGTTGACATGGAAAATTTGAGGAAATAGAAGAGTTTATTGAAATTTTGAAAGATTCATAGAACATGGAGTTGTTTAAACATGGTTAATGTAGAAGGGAATTTATGAAAAGATAGTGAGTTACACCCGAAAAGTATAAATGAAGGTTTCATGTTTTTTGGGCATGGAAAGTTTCACGAAAGGTTGGTTGAGGGTGTGAAGATTCATGAAGGGTCATCTATAGCTATAAATTATCCCCTACCCTCATATTTTTAATTGAAAAATACTTAGAGAAGATATAAATGTACAATTTTTATATAATACTTATGAGAACATAATTATCGTGTGAAATAATTTACATAAGAATCTGTTACATAAATAAAAGAGATTGTATTTTCATGAACAAGGAATTTTATTCAAAATTTTATAGATTTTTAGAAAGTGAGTGTTGTGTGAAATATTTGAATATGTGTGAAAAATGTGCAAAGTTTATGTGAAAGTAATTTGGAATAACCTCATGATAATCTTTAGTAATTTATGAGGTAAATTGTAATTCACAACTTAGATTAAATAATAGATTCATGTCACTCCCATTTTAATATTAAACAAATATAAACTGGTATATGTCATCGGTGGATTCATCTAAATGAGTAGTAAGTTATTTTGAGAAGAGACAGAAATGAATTCTCAATTGTGAATGGTTGCAAACTAAGAGGGATAATGAGTTTTCTCTGAAGATTGTGACAACAATGAACATTAGTATTTTTCTTATATTGGTGCATTACCTTTGTATTCTCCTTATATTTACTTAGTAATGGTTAACCAAGTAAAATTATTTCAAATCTCTCATGATTTTATTTTTGTTTAAATTTTTTTTGTGAGAAGAAGAGAGAAGAGAGTTTTCTTTAACAATGGAACACAATCAAATGTGGCAGTTGTAATCATGATTGAATCCCATATGGGTAATAACTTATTGGAACCAAAAATTGGCATCATAGCTAAAGGTTAATGTCAATGGTTTTCTCTCTTAGTGTATGAAATGGTAGAAATAAATTATAATTGTATTTTCTTCTTTAAATGAATTTTTTTAGATATGTAATAATTAGATGTATCTCCACTTCCAATCCTTAGGCATAAATGTCTATAAAACTTCTATATATATAATTTTATAATTTCAATTAGTATGGACAATGAGGATTTATCATAATCATACCTTAAAGAACTAGATTTTGATGCCAAATAAATCATTGGTTTAGGAGGATATTTTTTTCAACTAAATATACACAACGGTGATGTTGTGTAAATTCTTAAACTCTATGTGGAAAAATCTAATTAATATCTGTAAAGGTGACTCATAAGTGAAAGAAGCTAAATTGTAGGGTTTGTGGAAAAATTTCAGGGACTTGAGGATACAACCAAATGAATATTTTGATTCATTATTAGATCATTTGAATGTAATTATTGATGAAACACATGGTCACAGATAAACCCTCAATGATAAAGATCCAAAGGAATTGACATAAACAATCATCACAACAATTAGTAGCATATGATATGAGGAATGATGATAATGGGGCTATGTAAAAGGGGAATTCAAAGGAGGTGGTATTTTAATATTTTAAGAATATTACCACGAAGGATTATTAAGAATGATAATAGGTGTATTAATTCATGTTATTCATTTTATTAAATATAAAAATGTGAAAAGTAAAGTTTAAATGGAAAATTCCACTCACATGATATTAATGTAGAAAGGTTGGGAAACTTGCATCAAATTTTCCCAAGAAGTTTCAAGATGATGATGGGTATGATGAATTTATAATGAATAAATATTCATCTAATGTGAAAGGTATAATAATTAAAAAATGAAACTTAATTAATAAAAATAACATAATTTCACAGGATAATAATAGTTCATAAGAAACTAAGGTTGGAGAAATTGAAGATTGTAAAGACCAAAAATAAGATTATCCAGTGGTAGTTATATATAGTCCCATAAAAAAGAATATATTGATAATAATAATGGGGAACTGAATGGTATAATTTATCTACAGGTATAATTAGAGGCTATAATTGAAGAGATATATGTTTGGATATCTAAAATGAAGAAATATAATATAGTGGTTCATGATGATAAACTCTATATGTAGTTGTAAGAATAAGATAAGTCCAAGTTGAAGGTAGATATTGAAAATATTAAATCTTGAAAGCCATCGATCTCAGAGGAGGTTATTTATTAAAATCATTAATCTTAAAGTAAAAGAATAAGGTAGGGTTATGAATATTTTTAATAACATAGTGAAATAATGAGTCCAACATATTTAAGATCTTGAAGATAATGTTTTCAACCTATAATAAAAAGTTGAAGATCAGAAGTGGATCTTGATTCTTGGCATGTCATTATTAAATCCCATCATACAGGTGATAAAAAATTTAAAAGTGGATCATGTATTTCCAAGAAAATAAGTAAAGTACTATCAAGAAAATAAAATGACACATCAAAATAAAAAATATAATATGGTTCTTGATCACAAATAGAAAGTTTTTATGGTCGATTCTTGGACTCAAACACCCTCCCCAAGTTTGAAGGTTGATTTTTGTATGAATCAAAATTATAAACATATACAACCTAATAAAAAAAAATTCTATTTAATATACACATAATAATTCACCTTATATTAGGTGTTATTATTGTAAAAATATGAGACATTCTAAAAAATTTAGTTTCATAGCCAAGAGGTACCAAAGGGTATAATAGAAACAAAGGTAGAATAGTAGAGTTCAATATTCCAGGAATGATTTTTATGGTCACTATTTCAGGTGTATAGGATTTATACATATGTTTGGGTATTTTTCATCAACAATATCAAGGAATGTTTTTATGAATACCCAAAGTGGTTGGACACAAAAACTCAAGTAATCATTAAATATGTTTAAAATGAAAAATTTATTTTCAACTATACAAGATGAGGTTGGTTCAAAATACTTTGAGGAAGATCAATCATATCATTCAACCCTAAAAGTGAAGTCGAGGACATGAATCAAAAAGAAAAGAGATGATAAGTTAGTTGAAACGTGCCTATCATGGGTGTGGGAAAAAAAACATAACCTAAGTTAAAATTTATTATAGTGGTTTCCTAGGTTGTCTCCAGAGAGGAGTGATCAACAATAGTGTTTGTCACTTAATATTAGAGGAAGAAGTTATGTTGTTTTTGAAATTGTTTGATTTAAAAAATACAAGAAAGAAACTAAATAAAGTAAATGAATTAGTGAAAGTTTTAAAAAAAATTGAAAAATTATGTGATTTAAATCAATGATATGAAATGGTGATCAGGTTAGGGTCGGGTTTTCAATTGTAATTATATCACAGTTCACTTTACCCAATTTTCTTCTGCTAAATCGTTAAGAGTGAGAATCCTCAATAATTTCTTCTCACTCCCTTGGTCAAATAATAATGTGAAAATAAACCTTAATAAAAACTCAGATTGGTCTACTCTCCTTCCAATGTGTAATAGAGTTATAACGAATACCCCCAATTATCTTAGGCAATTCCCAATCAGGTCTTTTTTATCCCAAGCAATCAAGAACATTCACTACTCCTCACACACGTACTGGTGATCACTGAGTACTTCACCACTAAGTACTGGTCTATTACATCACATATAAACTAGAACCTAGTGGAGGGAGATACTGATCATTGACCAAATATAAATAAACAACAGAATCTAAAATCAGATACAATCGTACATGATAATAAAAACTGTTATAAGAAATTGAAACTGATTCGTAGAAGAGAAAAGAAGATTTTAAAACATTAATAGAAATAACTCATGGAATAAAAAATGGAAAACTTATCCTTCCCCAATCAAATAGAATTTTATCCCAACATTTTAAGGGTAATTGTGAATGAGGGGAAAGAATAACACATTACAAGACTAATAAGAGTAAAATAGAGAAAAGAAAGAACATGAATTTTGATCCTCTAGAATCTTTCCTCCAGAAGTTTGCCTATGTTATTGCCACCAGACGGAAAAAACTACCTGAGGTTACTTCTTATAAAATGTTTTTAATAAAGTTGGATATAAACCCTAAAAATTTAAGAGTCTTTGGACAGGTGTTATGAAATATATGGCCGAATCAATGACCATTAATTTTTCTGGCCGACAAAAACTCTTTCACCCACTCCACTTTAAATATTTCAAAATATGCCTTAATGAGATCCTTAAATAATGAAATTTAATGTGAACCATCATTTTAAAGTCCTATATAAACAACATATGTAATAACATCATTTGAAGCTAGGTAGAATGAGATATTTTTGATTTAGTGCGTTGGGGTCCATTCTGCTAGCTAGACCGAGTTCTCCACTTGATTGATTTTTCTGTACCTTTGGGTTTAAAATTGGATGTTTTTCCAGAAGAAAAAATTGAGAACCACAAGCATATTAATCCAAAAAAAAGTATTCACTTCAATTGGATCAATAATATAAATGTTATTCCTGAAAAATTGAAGCTAAATAAAACTGTCAATTTTACAAAATTACCCTATTTTTACATTTAAGCCCAAAATATACCAAAAACACTAAAATGATTCTAATATACTCAAATTGACTAATTGAGAGGGATTAAATCATTGAAAAACACATGAAAAATGATGAAAATATTAACTCTATCAGTAGTTGTTGTAGGAATTTTCCTTAAAACTCTAGTTATTATTGGTGTATGGATTCTATAAAATGGATGGAATTCCCACATGATGGGAAATAATGATATTATCTTATATTTAAATCATGATAAGGAATATATAATATTATTTTTAAATGAAAAAAATCCTAAAGATTATTGTCTTTAAGAAATCTAAATTTGAGGGAAAGATATGAGATGTGTATATGTATTGGTTGTTAAGGGACTATGACACAAATTTTTAAGTGTTAGTCAACTATGCTACTTGAGGCATGAAATAGAATTTACCAAGAAGAAATGTATCATCAAGGGAAATGATAGTGCATTTGTTATGAATGGGAATCACATGCTGTGGAATATCAAACTTGATAGTGTAGAAGAATTCATTTGATTTCTATCCAAGGAAGAAGAAAGAATATTATGGAATAAGTAGATTGGGAATCTAAGTCAAAAATCCATAGAAGATATGGTAAATAATGATAGATTTTAACATATCCCTAAGCTATCACATTATTGTATAGACAAATGTGATGTTTTATAAAAAGTGAAGAGTACTTGAAATAAATTTAATGAAAAATAACAAAAGTCAACAAGAGTGCTTAAATTAGTTTATGTTTATGAGTGTGGGAGATGATTCCTAACTATATTTAAAATTCTCCCTCTCTTGGATTCATCCTCTCGTAGGGTTTCTAGCATGCTTCTTCTCTGATGATATATCTCCTGCTTCTCCTAGCCTTCCACTCCCAGTCTTGGTGTTCTTCTTCCTCCCCTTCTCTTCACCTAATTTCCCTCCTCATCAGAACCATGCCCAGATATTTGGTTTCCCTTTTTTCAGGCCCTATATTTCCAAACCCCATTTTTGGTCATGTTTAGTGATGTTCACGGTGGTTTGGGATGCACTGGAGGTCGCAACCGATGTTTCTTTCTTGGTTCGGGGTGTTTATTATTTACTTGCATGGTTATCATTCATGTAATCTCCTCTATTTTTTTCTATCACATCATGCTATCCCCCATATTATTCTTGTGTGATGGTGTTGTAGATGGATTTGGTTTACGATGAGGTGGTGTTTGGGTGTTTTTTTTGTTTTTACTATATGACTTAGGTTGTTCATGTGCTTTAGTTTTGTTCTCTCTAGTCCTTCCTTTCCGTTGAGGCCCTAATTCGGCTCAACCTCTGCTTTTATTGCCTGATCTATTGTATCGGGCCCCATTTTGGTCTTGTGATGTGGTTTTCATAGGGGAGGGTTGGGGTGTGTGGGTTGAGCATTCCTGTGGGTTCAAGGAGGAACCACCCATTTTTTTTTCATCTACTAGATTCTTATTTTTTTAAAAGTGGTTATGTGAGGTTACCTTATTTGTAGGAGGCTTGTAATGATGGTGGTGCAGTTTGATCAGGAGTGGATTTGGTTTCACCCCTGGAGTTATTAATGGTAGAGCATTGGTATTTTCGGTGTTTCATTCTAGATTTAATCCTTGGTGTTCTGTTAATGTTAGTTCTACCTACCAATAGTGTCATTATGGAAATCCTAGTTTTGGATTGAGGCTTTGGTTTTGTGTGGTTGTCTATTTTTCAGGTTTTACGATGGATCTTCATCATGTTTCAATTATAAATTCTATTTTGATGATGGTGGGCTCATTGGATTTAGGTATCAGGGAAGATCTGGAAAAATAGTTTCAATATTTGTGTGTGGTGGTTACGAAAAAGAAGTTGAAGAAGATGAGTGTAAAGGAAATGAGGTTCATAGTGTTTATCCCCTAATGATTATGAGAATGTTTCTTCTTGTAACTTTTCTTTGTGGCTCTTCCTGTTGGCATATTTACTCACCTATACTCCTAATGCCTATCCCATTATACTAGAATCTATATGATTCTCCTATAAAGGTATTTTTGGATGTTTTGGGATGGTGTTGGTGGATTTGATCGATGTTGAGGGTTCATCTCAGTAGTGTTGAATTTATTTTGGTAATTTCATGCAGGATTTTGGTGAAGTTAAAGTTTCTGATGATGAGAAGTAGTAATTTCTTAATGCACAGTAATGATGACATGTAATGTTTTTATGGTATGTATTATTTTGATGGTCATATCCATATGCATCATGTTTTGTGCAAGGCTCAAGGATGCTACCCCCTTGGCATCCTCATTATATTTTGATGAAGATGGCATGCTAGGAGACTCTGAGCTTGATGCTTCCTTTCTCATCTGCTCATCCCTGTATCATCACTATTATAATTGATGTTTAAAATTTGAATTGGTTTGAATTTAGCACCGTGGATTTATTTTTTAGTTGTATACTGGTTGACTATGAGGTTACCACTGAACCTAAAAGTGGATTTTAAAAATACCAAAAAAATGGATTTGGATTGGTTGATGTGTGTGGGCCTATATCACCAAGTTCTATTTATGTGAAGATATATATAGTTATTTTCACCAATGTTTTTAGCAAGATATAATAGATAATGGTTATCACTCACAACTTGAGGGTTTCAAGTTGAATTAATTTTTATTAGTGGTATGATGAAAAGTTTCTTGGGTAGAAGATTCTAAAATTTAAGACCAATAATGACATAGAGTTAGAAAATAGCCAGGTAGAGGATTATCTTAGAAACATGGGATAAGGAACCAAGTATTAGTAGTGATAATTACTTAGAAAAATTGTGGGGTTAATAAGATAAAACAAATTATAAAAAACATTTCTAGAAAAATTCTTATTGATAAAGGCCTATCAAAGAAGTTTTGGAATGAAACAGTACTAATATCAGTCTATATTCCTAATATAACACTGTTGTGTCTGAGGGAATAAAAGACTCCATATTATTTTTGGGATAAAATGAATCTTATTCTAAAGTAATTTCTAATAATTAGGAGTTAAATTTTACTTCTCAGTAAGGCGAAACACAATAAGTTTGAGTCTCGTGGATATGATTAAATTTTCCTTGTCTACTCAGCCATGAGAAAAAATATAAATGCTTCAACAAGTGGATAAGAAAGGTTGTTTAAATAAATGATGTCACATTATTAGATAATACTTATAATCATCATAATAACAATGAGTAGATTCATAAGTATGCTGATGAAGAGTTAAGAAGAACATGTGGAGAATAAGGGACTAAGGTAGATTTAGAAGAAGACACTAATGATGAGAAGGATGAAGTCAAACCTGTATCTTTATTAAAGATGGATAGTCAAAATGAATTTTATAGGAAAAGTATAATTAGTGATTATATATTACAAGTATATATGATAATATTAAAGTCTCCATAAAAAAAATCTTTCTTATCTAAGGTATAGTAAATGTGTTCTGAATAAGTTTCTAAATACGAGACTTGGGTTCCGGTGATGAATGAAGAGTTGACAAAATCGAGTAGAATCAGACTTTTGAGATTATTTTGAGACTAATAAATAGAATATCATTGGTACAAAATGGTTATTTCATAAAAAAAAATGAATAAATACAATAAGGTGATTGAAAAAAAACATGGCTAGTGTGCAAGGGATACTTCCAGATGGAGGGCATTGATGTATATAAAACATTTTTCTCGTGGAACAACATGGAAAAATTAAAATATTCTTATCCATAGTAATGTAAATTAAATTTAAGGTTTTCTAGATGGACATAAAGTAATATATTCTAAAAATATTTTTGGAAGAAGAATTATACAGCAAAAAACTATATGGATTTTTCCATGAAGATGAGAAAAAAGTGTGTCAGATGAAGAAGGAACTTTATGGGATGAAGTATGAACCAAGATCATGGTATTCAAAAATATACCATTATTTGAATAATATTTGTTTCTAGAATTGTGGAGTTTATTACAATATCTATGCCAATAATGTGAGTGATCAAATGATTATGGTTATAGAGTATGCCAACACCATATTTTTTGACGGATCAAATGAATCATAGTGAAAATAGTTTAAAAAATTCATGAAATATAAGTTAGAAATATCAATGATTGGTGAATTTATGCTTCTCTTAGTTTACAAGTGATTAAATGAAAGAATGGTACATTTATCTCTAAATATAAATATTCCAAGGAGGTTCCAAAAAGATTTGTAATTGATGATTCCAGAGTTATGAAAACACCAATCACTACCTGGATGAATTTGTTAAGGGATAGTGATGGTAAAATTGTCAATGTTATAGAATACATGCATATCGTTGGTTTTTTTGTATCTAATAATGATAAGACCCGATATGGTGTTTTCTATATGCCAGATGACACAGTATCAAAGAAATTCCAAACAAAGCAACTTACTTGTAGTGAAAATAATACAATGGTACATCAAAGGAGCATTGGATTTTAGTTTTATCTACCTCATATTATATCAATAAGAGTTATTGAGATATAAAAATATAGATTAGGTCAGTTTAGGGGATTATAGACATTCTATGTTAGGTGGTGGATTTTATCTTTATGATTTTTTGTATTTGTTGGTTGATCAAGATACAATAATACATTTCATTTGGAATTAAAAATGATTAATATATTGTGGAAACTAAAGTTTCCACACAATTACTATAGATAACACAACATCTTGAAGGCATGGAAAATTAATTGATGTAACTGATCATAATCAATTGTAATAATTCAAGTATTATTAATTTTACCAAAAATCCAGCCTATCACTAGGGGATTAAGCACATTAAAATCAAGTATAACCTTATAAATAAGAAAGCGAAGCATGGTATAGTGAAGTTGGAGTATGCGCCTATAGAACTTCAAGTCATAGACATCATGAAAAAGGTTTTACCGAAATAATCATTTAAAAATAATCAGTTGGATCTTATATTCTAATAGACCTCTCACACTTGAATAATGTAGAGGTGGAACCCCTAATCCCTGAAGTATGTTAGGAATTTACTCACGTGATGATAACTATTATTTTCTCTATTTCATACCATAATGGAGTGACCTTTGGGTTTGTTGATAAAGGGGGAGAAATATTTTTCATGAAAGGGGGATATATTAGTTAAAAATTCCACAAGGTAAAGTAAAGTTATTAATGGAGGAGAGATTTTTGTTGCTGAATCAGAGGGAGAAAGGATGAAGGGGGAGTAGTTAAATCCGATGATGTTGAAATTATTCTATCAATGAGGAAAAATCATGAAATTAATAACCTTTAGTATTATGATGAAAGAAGTTCCCATGTGTGGTTTATGAAATTGTCTCAAGGGTTGATTGTGAATCAACATTTGGTATTTATAACTAAGTGATTGATTGATGAAATTTACATGTTACTCTTTTTTCTCACAGTGGTCTTGAATCATGTTAGCTTATATTATGTTTTTAGAAACTATTTAATTTCTATTTGAATTCAACTATCATTGGATGAAAAAGGTAAGTAGTGATTCAAGTAGTAGGTATTCCAATATTTTTCAATAAAAGTTCAAGGGGTCTAAAGTATTGTGAATAATCCCAAAATAGAATATTATTGGAAAAAATCCATCAAGTTGTTGTTTCATTGTTTTTGAGGGTTTTTTTGAAAAAGTGGGTTATTGTTGAGAAATCATGTTGACAATGCTCCGAAGTAGATTATATCATTAGAAATTTGTGAAGTAAAGGCTCTTATAAAGGATATAGGTTTTCCAAGAAGTTGGGTGTTTAAAGAAATTATGTTTCTCAGTGGTTTTCAAAGTAAAGGGATAAGTTTTTTGAAAGTATTTTTTTGGAATGTCGATATAACACATTTGAGGAAAATAAATAATTTCATGAAGGTTTGTAAAATTAATGGAATGTGGAGTTATGTTAGCATAGTTTATTCATAAGGAATGTTACATGGAGACAGTGAGTTATACAAGAAAATCATAAAAAAGTTTCATATTTTTTTAGAGTTAAATGTTTTTTGAATTCCCAATTGAGGGTGAGGAGTTGTGTGAAGGGTCAAACATGACTATAAATTGTCCCATACCCCTATAACTTTTAGAGAGAAAACATTATAGAAGATCTCAAGGATCGATTTTCACATAAGAATTAATAGAACATACTTCTTGAGAGAAGGCATTAATATTAACATTATTTATGTGGAGAATGTAGATAGCGTTTTCCTTAACAAGTAAGTTTCATGAATGTTTGGTGGGTTTTATGAAATTGAGAGTTTCATGAAGGTTTTTAAGTTGTGTGAAAGTTTCAAAAAGTTTACACAAAAGTAAGTTGTGTGAACCTCAAGAGAATTACCAAAAATTTCTATGGTAAATTAGAATTCATCATTTGAATAAAAGAAGAGATTCATTTCACACAAATTTTAGTGTGAACTAAATAGAAATTGATATAAATCATCTAAGGATTATTTTATAGGAGTGGTGAGTTCTTTAAATGGATAGATTAGTGTGTTCTCAACTATGAAGGGTTGTAAACAATGTGGGACAATGATTCTTCTACAAACATTATAATAGTTGTGTGATTTAATGTTTTTAGTAAATTATCATATTTCATTTGTATGCTTGTAATGGTTTTTACTTTTCAAACCCGTTACATTACTATTTTTGTGGTTGGAGGCATTTAGAATAGCCTTGAGAAGAGTTTGGTGAAGGTTTGAGATTCAGTAGGAAATTCATGATGTGAAATAGGAATTGCATGCATATGTGTTTTATGGATTGTGTGGAAAGTGGTTCATATATTTTACACAGTGGTGGAATAATTCATAAAATGGATTCATGACATGAAATGGTAAATCATGACATGTAATAAATTTAGGTTGAGGCTACATGAATTTTAGTGGAAGTTTGAGATATATGGAATTATTTCCTTGTATGTGGTTCATGAATTTCATTTCCTAAACCCCGTAAAATTTATGATGTGAATATTGAATTAAAGTTATGAATCATGTGACTTACAACCATTATAGGGATGACATTCATCTAAACTATCTCATTCTTCACTCATTTCATTTAATTTTTTTGAAAACCCTTAACACTTTAAGAAGATCTTCTATCCCCTATCCTTTGGAATTCATCCTAGGGTTTCTTAAGTTGATATTTAGTGATTTGAGGTAGATTATTCTCCCTTTACCCATGGTTTCTTTGTGTTATTCCTTTGAAGATTTGTGGTGGTAGTGTTTCTTTGTTCTTAGGTGTGTTTTAGCTACGATTTTGATAAACCCTTGGTGTGGTGTAGGTTGATCTAGGGTTTTCTAATGCACTTGTGATTTTTGGGTTTCTTCTTCTTTTATCTTTAATGAGCAGTAAGAATCAGAAAGATTCTTTGATGTAAGGGATATTTATTATCTCATTATTTTTGTACAATGTGTTGATATTTCATGACTTTTTTCCATCCTTTAGGTATGTAATAAGGGCCAAATTAATAATTATAAATAATTATAAAATCTAAAATTTATGGGCATGGGGAGTAATTTTATACTTTACTACTTTTTTGAAAATACTAATGACACTATGAATTCTTATTTCTAGTGTTGAAATCAAAACTATTGGGATCCTTGTTTATGTTTTAGAATATATGTATGTGAGACACTTTCTTTTTTATTATTTTATATAACCCTAAATAAAAGGATAATAAATGTACTTATGGATAATTATTAGTTGAAAATGGAAATATAGTTTGTGTGATAATACCCATCCTCCAGTGTTGATCCTTTGGGGATAAATAATTACCAAATTCATTGGGGTCTATATTTCAGGCCCACTCATAATAATAAAAAAATCCATAGTACCTTAACATGAATAAAACATATAGACTCATCAATTTGATTGTAAAAATCATAAAAACATACTTTTCAACCCATAATGTAATAGATCGTGCCTTCCCAACATGTTACTTTTCTATTTTGGTGGTTGGAGTCATTTGGGAGATCCTTGAGGAGTGTTTGGAGGAGGTTGGAGCTGCATCAAAACTATAACAGGAAATTCATGATGCGAAATAGGAATTCACATCATGAATATGTGTTTTACAGATTGTGTGGCCTAAGGTCATAGCTTTTACATGGTGGTGGAGTAGTGTGTGAAATGGATTCATGATGTGAAAGGGTAATTCATGATGTGTATTAAATTCAGTCTGATGCACCATGAATTTTAGTGGAAATTTGAGATATGGGGATTTAATGCTTTTTATATGGTTCATGGCTTGTATATCATGGACCCCATGAAATTCATGATGTGAATATGAAATTAAAACTATGAATCCGGTGACTTGAAACCCTTATAGTATTTTTATTCAATCGAACACTCTCATTATGCACTCATTTCCTTTCGGGTTTGGGAAAACCCTATATGCTTTAGGGGAATATTCCATCCCCTCCTCTAGTGTGGATCTTTGGTTATATGAGGTATGTTCTTTTCCCTTTACCCTATTTTACTTGGGTTCTTCCCTCAATGATTCACTACAGTGGTGTTTCTTTGGTTTGGGATGTTTTTGGGCTATGATTTTGATAAACCCTTAGTGCGGTTCAGACTGATCCAAGGTTTCCTAGTGAAGTTGTGGTTTTTAGGCTTCTTATTCTTTTTCTTGTCATGTATAGTGAGAATATAAATCCAATTTTAGGTAGGTGATCCTCATTATTTATCTATTTATGTGCAACGTGTGGTGATTGAATGCTTTTGACATACTATGGGTGGATAGTAAGGGGCAGTTTAATAAAGATAATTAATTGGAAATTTTGAAAACGATGGGGATGGGTATTAATATTATGTTTTACTAATTTGTTGAAAATTTTGATTATATTATGCATTATTGTTGTCAATACTGAAAATACCAGTTGTTGGGAGCCTTTTTTATGTTGTATAGAATATTTATATGAGACCCTTACCATGTTTTTGTTTGATAAAACCCCAGATAAAAGGATAATGAATATACATATGGGTAATAATTGGTTTCCCATGAAAATTTTGTCTGTGTGATAATACCCATGATAAATAAATAAGTGAAATAATTAAATATCTTGAAAATAAATTGTGGAATCTGGGATATGATGCTATGTGTGGTTGTTCTTCTGGTTATACCTTATGTGTTGTGGTTTGTTTCATTGGTGAAGTGGTGAGAATGGTGTTGGTATGAGGTATGATGTGGGATGTTTTGCAGCTGTGATTTATGGTGGTGATGTGTAGTGGTTGTGTTGTGAGGTGGTGATTTGTGGTGGTTGTGTTGTGCGATGTGGTTTGGTGGCATGGTATGAAATGTGGGTAGGTGTGTGATGGTTGTGTTGTGTGGTTGTGATGTTCAGTGGTTGTGATGTATTGTGGTTGTGATGTGGGGTGTGGTTGGTTGGCATGGGATGCATTTTGGGAAGGTGTAAAATGGATGTGTTGTGTGGTGATGATGTGTGATGGTTGATATGGGTGGTTTTTGTGATGCAGTGGCTTGTATTATGTGGTTTTGTGGTGATGGTTTGCATGGGATAGATGAGTTTTTGTGTGATGTGGCTGTGTTAGTTTTTTGGTTAGCGATGGAATAAATTTTAATGCTAAAATGGAATTTCAAGGGTTATTAAATGAATAAATAATGGACTTGGAAATTATGTGTGGTAATTGTATTAATGAATTGAATAAATTAATACTCTATGGAGATGTGTAAATGGTAGGGTTTGATAATTGAATATGGAAATTTGTGGCTTTGTGTGGTGGTTGTGTGGTGTGTTATATATAGTGGTGGTGGCGGTTGTGATGTTCAATATGTGGTGTGATGGTGGTGTTTTGGTTTACAATGGTACAATTTTTTGTGGACCCATAGGTAAGGTATTTTGTGTCATCTATATATCATGTATTTTATATTATTTTCTATATGCACCCCACCCAAGTTGTATAACCATACCGACACCTAACGGTTTTGGATTTTTAGTGTTTTACCTAAAATCTAGGGTAGTAGTGATATAGATGGCTAGATACCCCCTTATCCACTATTCCTTTATCAGTGATATCCCAGGTGTATTCAGTAGAGATGTGGTGTGATGGCCAAAGTGTCTTCAAGTGAGACATGATTCAATGAGACTGTGGTGTGATGTTATGTGTGGTGGGGGTAATGCATGGTAGGATAAGGGAATGGGTATGTGTCCTTCAAGTTCATGATACCCTACTATCATGTTTATGTGATGATATGTGGTCTGATGGACTGGGCATCTTCATGAGAGATGTGTTTTGATGACCCAATTGTTTGTGTGTGAGATGTGTTGAGATGTGATATGTATGGAAAAGATGAGAGAACAAGATGTTCAATATTGGGGTGTCAAGGTGAAAAATTAGCGGGGAAGTGGTAGTTGGGTACCATTTTATTATTTATTACAATGTTATTATATTGGATTCATGATTTAATGAGTGAGCCATGGTGAGGTTGGGATTATTTAGTTAACCTGTTTAGGTACCAGTTTGTTCTGTTGTTTATTTACTGGCACATTAGCATGCTATTTTTACATATTCATTTGAGACACTGGATATGATCCTACTAAGTATACTTTTGTTCTCAACATATATATACAAAATGTTTTTTAGGTTTCCAAGAGTACTTTGGGAACTGAGTTAGATATTTCTAGCTTGGGCTGTGGAGATGTTGTTGAGTTATCGATATAGGACTTGTCTTTTGGTACCTTACTTTGGAGACTTTTATTTGTCACTATTGAAGTTATACATGAATTTTTTTATAGTTTGGATTTAATTTTATATCATATGATGCAGTTTCTTGGTTATTTATTAACATATATCTTTTTCCTATTTGTCATAGGGGGTAAGTCCTCCCATTTATGATATTTTCATACTCTTGGTGCTTATTTCCAAATTAGGGCCTACTGAAGGTGGGTCTTAGGGTTCATTATCTCTCTTCATTTATTACCATATCGATGTGTGTATATTTGGAGGGATTGGGGTCATTATAGATTATTATCATAGGTTTTAATTGAGAGATAGGGTGGATTTTGGAGTTAGGAACTGTGAGAATTACATGGGTTGGTTGGGAAACAATGCCAGTTGATCTTAGTGCATGACATAGGATAGGGAGACCTACCTGGACATGAGATTTTAGATGCCCCCATGACTTGAAGCATAGACTCTGATCTTATTGATCGACCAAGTGAGGTGGTCCTATTTGTAGGGCAGATATCTAAGAGAGTAATGTGCTTCATGAATAATTGTGTTTGTGTCTGAATTGTGTTATTTTGGGAAAAAACGAATTAATTAAATAAATCTAAGATACAATTCCTTGTTACTAGAATTAGGGTCCCACCTTTGTTTTTAGTAATGGATCTCGATCATCATCCATGAGAAATTTAGGTGGTTGTGGTTCAACTAGTTGATCTAGCTAATTGTTGTAAGATCAAATCGATGGAAGAGTATGAGGATTGGAAGAGGGATTTGTGTGCCTTTTAACAACTGAGTTTGGGGAAGTATGACGGGTGTGTCTCAGATATGGATATATAGAACTAATTGGATAATATTGAGATTTATTTTGGTCTAATTTTAGCTTAAAATGAGTTCTTGGTTCCATTGGTGGTTGCTCAGTTGTGGGGAGCTACACATCAGTGGTTGATGTTATGACTTAGTGACCGAAAGGAGGTAGATGTGTTGTGGACAATATTTTAGAAGGATTTATATTTATAATTACTATCACCAATTAAAAAGGCAACTGATTAGTAGGAATTTATCTCCCTTCATCATGGGAGATAAAGTTTGTGGGTTCTTAGGATCATGGTTAAGGACCTCTTACACTTTGTATCATATGTTTTTCCAGATGAGGAGTCCATAACACGGTTTATGGAGAGGCTTTTTTACATTGTGATCAGGTATACAGTTAGCTCATTTATGTTTTCTATATATCTAGAGGTTTAGAAAAAGGTATAATTATTGATTGGATGATTTCCTTTGGATTTGAGCCTTGGGTGAGTGGTCAGCAAGGAATCTCATGGAGTAGAGTTTTAGGAAATGGGCCATAGGCATTCAAAAGTCGGGGTTTGGAATAGCGTGGAGTTAACCGTGGTGGGTCTACTCCCATACTTCAAGGGCATCTGGTTCTCAAGTATCCACTAGGGGATTCCCTCTTTTGTGTTATGTTTATGGGAAAATGTCCACTTATAAGCTCAGTGTCTGACCACTTAGGGAGGCTAATTTCAAATGAGTGGTGAGACCCCTTTTCGATAGTAGTAGAAACTACCTTTGAGTTAGTTTCATTAGTAGGGACTACCAATGATTTTTTAGTATCCAAGGAAACATGGTGTAGGAAAAGGGATACCTCATGATGGTCCCCATCCATAGGTACCCAAACTAGAGCATGTTTGAAAACCAATAATAGAAAGGAAGATGAGCTGGGAATGATTTGATACATGAATTGGATGTAATGGTGCCAGTAGGACCATATATTGTTAGTGGTGTGATTATTTTATCATCTACCTTTATTTGGACCTTGTTTGATTAACGATACTCAAACTACTTTTTCCCCAAATTTGTACTATTATTTGGGACTGGATGTAGAGAGGATTTCAGTTCCCTTGGTGTTATATACGCTAGTTGGAGGTTAGGGTACTTTGTTTAATGTGTGTTGGGGGTGTAGACTGATGGTGGGGAATCACCAGTTAGTGGGATATTTCTTCTTACTATAGATACAGTTGTATTATTTAATGATTTTCATGAACTGGATATATTATGTATGTACATTCATTTACTATTTCTAGTGGAATGTTTTTTCCAATGTGGAGGGAAAAAAAGTGTCATTTGTTGACAAGAAAGTTTATTATATGGTTAGTAGGAAAATATGGCCTCTTTTTTATGTTATAGGATCTATCATTGGAAGATAAAATAGAGGATATTCCCAGGGTTTTAGATGAGTTCCTTGATTTTTTACTAGATGATTTTATGACACTATCCCCTCAATGTGATGTTATGTTTTGGATAGAGTTTCAACTTGGTGCATCGATGATTTCTATGGATACTTATCGAATGGATATTATGAATATGTGTGAGATAAGGTTTTAGGTGGATGATATTATATAGAGGGTTTTCATCTAACCTAGTGTGTATCTTTGGGGTGATCTAATGTTATTTTATAATAAAGAAGATAATGGTTTGCAGTTGTGTGTAGACTACCAAAGGTTAAATCAGGCAACGATCAAGAATCATTACCTTATTTTGAGGATCAATGGTATTTTAGACTTGCTAATGGGATTTACTTGGGGTTTTAAGGCCAACTTATGGTTTGTATATCACTAAATGAGGGCGAAATATGAGGACATCCTAAATATATCCTTCAAGTGCAGGTATGGTCAGTTTGAGTTCATGGAATTTTTATTTAGTGTCATGAAGGCACAATCTGTGTTCATAGGAATCCTGAAATCCATCTTTTATGAGTTTTTAGAATGGTTTATCATCATGATTATTGATAATTTATTGATCAAATCAAAGTTATAGAAGGATCATGATGAGAATCTCAAAAATGTCTTTCAGGTCCTTTGACACCATCAACTATATAAAATGTTTTCTTGGTGTAAGTTCCAAACATTAGAGTTTTGTTTTGTTGGAAATGTGGTGTCTCAATAGGGTTTGGACATAGAATCAGTGAATATTGAGGTAGTTTTTTATTAGGTATCACCTAAGAACATGACATAGGTTCTCACTTTTATAGTAATATTGGAAATTATCATAGTTTTAATCCAATTTCCATTAATTTTCAATCTTATTAAAATATTTGACTAGGAAGGAGCATCCTTCTTGTGGATTGATCATTTCCAAGAAGCATCTAGTTACTTGAAGTAGAAGTTGTTCAGTGATCCAGTGATTTCTTTCCTAAGGAGGGTGTAAGTTTTGATGTTTTCTTTGATGATTCTTCTCTAGGCTTGGAATGTGTATTGATTCAATAGAGGGGAGTGATATCTTATGGGTCAAGGATGTTATGTCCCCACAAGTTTAATTATTCCACCCCTGAAATTGAGCTATTAGTAGTTGTGTTTTCACTAAGGATGTGGTGGAATTACCTCATCAATGTAAGATTTTTGGTTTCCATGTATAACAAGAGACTAAAATACATCTTTTCTCAGTGTTATTTAAATATACACTAGTATAGGTGGATGTAGTTTCATTAGGATTATTTTTTTTAGATCTATGACACTCTAGTAAATGGGAATTTTTTTTCCGATGTGCCAAGTCAGATGTTCCAAGGGGATTTCATTTGAGAGTCTATCTATGTTTGGAAAGGGATGAAGGACCTTAAAATGAAACCTCTTGATGTTGGAGAAGAAAGTTTCTAAGTTTGTATTCATCAGATAACCATAATGTCTTATTTGATGTGAAAAATGTAGTTTTCTCAGTGGGGAGAATCATAGGTAGAGGTGATGTGTGATCGTGTTGGCAATGATGATGTTATAGAGGGATGATTATAGGATGGTCAAAACCAAGTGTTATTTTAGGGGATTTTGTTTGTTCATTAGTAATTTATTATGAAGCTCTCAATAATTTTCACATATCACCTTTAACATCTCATCACTATGTTACCAAGATGTATCACGACTTGAGTATACAACTTTTGTGGTCAGGGATGAAATGTTCAGTGGTAGGGTTTATGGAAAACTGTCTAGTTTTTTAGCATGTGAAAGTGGAGAACCATTTTTCTAGAGGTTTTTTACAGCCACATAATGTTCCTAAGTGGAAATGGGAAGACATATCAATGGATTTTTTTACTATGTTACCCTAGGATCGGGAAGATTATGATGGATTTCGGGTGATAGTGGACTGACTTATGAAGTCAACTCATTTTTTGGTGATCTGTGAGTCGAGTTCCATGGATTTCTTAGTGTGGCGGTATGTGGATGATGTAGTTAGGCTTCACCAAGTACTGAGGACCATCATATCATATTGGTATCCTCATTTTACCTAAAAATTAAATATGGGATTATATCATTATTTTGGCACCCAATTATTCCATATCACTACCTTCCACCCTCATATAGATGGGAAGATATAGAGGATCATCCAAATGTTGGAGGATATGTTGTGAGCTTGCATATTGTACTTTGGGGGATACGGGTAAGGAATCTGCCTCTAGATGAGTTTTCATAAAGAAAGATCTGTCACTTTTCCTTTGGAATGAAACCATATGAGGTGTTGTATGAGTAGCCATGTCATTCTTTATTGTGTTATATGGAGGTTGGGGAGTCATTAGTTCTTGGTCCTGATATGGTGTAGAGGATGACCAAGAAGATCTAGTTGGTCTGAGAGAGGATGAGGTAAATGAAGGACCGTTAGAGGGCCTTTGATGATCATAGGTAGAGGCCCCTATAGTTTTAGTTTGGGGACCATGTGTTTTAGTGGATTTCTACTTGACAGGGGAAAAAATGGGTTGAAAGGGGGAGTAATATTTCTCCCGAGTTTGTTGGGCCTTTTTAGGTATTCGAGTGTGTTGGTGAGGTGGTATATCTGTTATCACTCCCACTGCAGATAGATAGGTTCCACAAAATTTTCTACCTACCTTAGCTTCATCAGTATATTCATTGATACTCTCACATCATTGACTAGGGAGAGTTAGATAATGAGGATGATGCAACATTCATGGAGCAACCAGTAGAGATATAGAATCATTGAGAGAATGTGATGTGTGGATGATCCATCACCTTGGATTGTGTATTGTGGAGGAATGGTGGCTTGGAGGAGAGTACTTGGGAGTGATATATGCGGATGAATCCCCAATACCCATAGTTGTTTTGAGCATTTATTTTTTTTCTTTCTTAATGATGTGATGTTTCGATGTTTTTTTATATGAGATGTCTTTTTTACTGGATGGTGTGTTGTGTGATAAAGCTTCCAACATATAAATAGCGGAAAATTGATTCCTAATAAAGTGGAATTATACCATGACATGTTTAAAATAGTGTAGGAGAGTCAGTGCCACCTAAAGCAGATAATATCTTAATATAGTAGATGAAATTACTTTATTTGTATATGTGGGGTAGTGCTATATATTGGTGGTGGTGGTTGTTAGATTATGATATATTGAGATTGAGATGGCTATGTGGATAATTATGTGGGAATGTGGAGGCTTGTGGATGGTGCTGAATAATGTGGTGTAGTGCCTGATAGTGAATAGTGATACAATTGTGTTGGGTGTTTGTGGGAATTTTGGTTGGGTGTGTTTGGATGGCTGTGTTCGAGGTGTAATGATATCCCTGAGAGGTATCTATTAGGGTAGTTTTTCAGACCCTCTCCATATCTCCCGAGTCCAATACGGACAGGGTCTGCTACCAAAAGGAATAACTAGGTGGTCCTTGCAGTCAAAAAGGGTAGTGGGGTTAAGAAGGCAGCATCAGTTATGACTAATCTGGACCTGCTTAGAAATCAGGTTCAAAGTGCCAATTTTTGGAGAAATCCAGAATGAGAATCGGCTACAGGAGAAGATGAATCCTGTATGGGATACGGGGTAGACTGTAGTTATTATGATGTTTAAATTGGTGTTGTTTTGTGTTGTTTGTTGTTCTGGTTCTTTTGAACTAGTTTGGTGTTGTATGTTGGGTACCAGACACTCTTAAACTAGCTTTTATTATATTAAAAAAATTATGGAGTGGTATATAATGTAATGTTTTTCTCCTTCCTGAAATGTTACTTTTCTATTTTGGTGGTTGGAGGAATTCATTAGAGCCTCGATGAGAGTTTGGTGAAGGTTAGAGCAACGTCAGAAAATTCACATCAAAAATATTTGTTTTACAGCTTGCATGGCTTGTAGTTCATGGCTTTTATGAGACAATGGAGTAGTGCATGAAACTGATTCACAACATGAAATGGTAATTTATGAAATGCATTAAATTTAGGCCAAGGTTCCATGAATTTTAGTGGAAGTTTGAGATATTGGAAATTCAGGACTTGTATACAGTTCATAACTTGTATTTAATGGACCAAATATAATTCACAATGTTAATATGGAATTCATTACATGAATCAAGAAACTTACATCCATTATAGGTTTGGTTTTTTCCAATCCCTTTCATTATGCACTTTTTTTCCTTTCAATTTTGGGAAAACCCTAGATGATTTTAAATGATCTTCTAGACCATCTCCTTCGACATTGATCATTGGGTTATGAATTTTGATCTTTGGGGATCTATGGTAGGTTAGTGTCCCCTTTCCCCCATATTTCCTAACATTAATCCATCAAATACTCACCATGGTATTGTTTCATTGGTTTGGGGTTTTTTTGGGATATAATTTTGATAAACCCTTGGTGTGGTTCAGGTTTATCTAGGTTTTTCTAGTTCTGCTGTAGTGTTTGAGTTTCTATTTCTTTTACCTATCAAGAATAGGGAGAATAAATAATATTCTTTGAGATAGGGGACCCTCTTGCTCTTCCTATTTATGTGCAACATGTGGAGATTTCATTTAATTTCATTCCTTTGGGTTGATATTAAGGATTAGATTAATAATGATAATTAATTAAGAAAATTGAAATTGATGGGGATGGGAATTCATTGCATGTTTACTACTTTTTTTATAATTTATGATGATACTATGAATGCTTGTTTCCAATACTAAAAATCATGACTATTCAGAGCCTTGTTTGTGTTGTAAAAGATATGTGTATGAGACCCTTACTGTGTTTTTGTTTGATCGCACCCTGAATAAAAGGCTAATGAATATACATCTGGATAATATTTGGTTTACTAGGTTAATATGTATTGTGTGATAATACCCATGACAAATAATTAATTTAAATAATGAAATCCATTAAAAATAAATTATAGAAGCTGGGATGTGATGTTATGTGTGGTTTTTCTTGTTGTGTTTCCTTATGTGTTGTAGTATGTTGCATAGCGGTGGTAGCTTTCATGTCCAGAAACAGATCATAGTATAAACAGTAACCATAACAGTTGGTAACAAGGCCTCAAGCATGACTCCCTATATGGTAGAGAATGTTGACTAGCAGTGAGGGCCTAGGGTGTATCAGTGGGGTGGCTATGACCTCATATAAAAGTAAGAAACATCATAAATAACCAAACATAATCCATAATATTAAATAACCAGAGTGAAAAATAAATAAATATAAACACTTATATAATAAATAATTGAATGTAGTAAAGGAATGAATAACCATGTCATACTTACAATACTGATCACCCACAAGGAAGACCACATATTTAGAATTAAATAAAAGAAATAGAAATAATATTACAAGGCTCTCTTACTAACTTAAATCCAAGATACATACCTTGTCTATAAGATACTATTAAGCTGCTCCAAACCAATCATAAGAATCCACATTAGTGAATCAACATGATCATGGAACTCTAGGCCTTATCCCTATCTGTCCTATATCCATGCTCAACCTAAAATCAGACATTAGGTCTAAACACACATCGAGATTCAAATGAATATAGTGATAAATAAATCTAAGTAGGTCACCCCCAATGGTGATACTATAACCTACTATCATAAGTGAATACCGATGTAATATTATCAGCCTAGACAAGACACAATCAGAATAAAAATAAATAAATAAAACCATAGTCTATCCTTAGGTCTATGATCTAGACCGACAATACCTACTTCAGCTATTACTAGAATGTCTCTGAGCACTTTACATGATATAAATAAACTAGGTTCCTAGGTACAAAAAAAAAGATTCCATGTAAAAAATAACCAAGAATAAAATAAAAAAATAATTCCATTTGACCTATGATCCCATCCAAGTCATTCCATATATGGAAATCAAAATATCTCTCAAGGAGTAATATAATTTCAATTAACCTATGAGTTTGTCTATGACATTCCGTATCGGGAACCCAGGTATCTTCCAAGGAATAATTCAATGAAATATCAAATAAGGTGAAATTAATTCAATAAGTGGTTCAATATCCCTATTTCTAGGAAAGTCTGGACATTGCAATAATGATACATCCACCCAAACCCTAATGAGTATCTTGAGCATCACTCAGGGAGATAATAATCGTTCCTAGAGAATATCACAGTATATGAAGATCAAGGGAGTAAACCCACCTGAAAATACCATCTATGAAACACCATGTACACTAATATCAATCATATTCATGGAATTCCATGTCCACTATTCTTAGTCATAATAGTAGAACCCCATGTTCACTATAGAATTCTATGTTCACTATTTTCAGTGATAACTATGGAAATCCATGTCCACTGTGGAATTACATGTCCACCAATGTCAATAATGACGAAGAGTTTCATGTCCAACATCCCAATAAGATAAAATTTGATCAGTAGTGATCTAAATCTAGATCCCAAGAAGTAACTTTTTGCATCCCCATCATATCCTCACATCGTATCAGGACCAATGTTCTAAGTTCCGTGAAGCATTCCTGGAATCATAGCTGCATCAATAGAAACTAAGTGAATGCATAAATAGATGAGCGAGGGTAGAAAAATTCTCTAACCCATCACTACTTCCATATCCCCTTAGGATTATATGTTTGGAACATGTTCTAAGGTGAAACACTATACTATATCTACCCAAACCCATAGCGCACTTGGTTAGGGTTGGTCAAACACTAAGGCACCCATTAGATCCCCTAAACTATCATATGAGATGCATCCGACTTGAGATCCTCAAGGTCCACATTGTATGTTAGCAAATAAGAAGATGGATCCCTATTGGGATCCTAGAAAACATTACATAGGTGGATTCATCCCATAAGGGATATTCTAGATCAGAACATAATTGGATGTATCTATCTTGGGATCCTCAGTAAGAGTAAGAAGATGGGGGAATCCTACAAGTGGTCCTCTAGTTCAGAACATTTGTAGGGGCATCCCTCTTGGGATCCTTGGTTGAAAACTAATCTCTTTGTTAAAAACATCCCACAACCCTATCTATAACATCTCAAAACCACATGGGAAAAAAGGAAACATCTCAAAAGGGATACATCCTCAAGGAAAAATCTAAATATTCATTGGTCAAGGGAGATGGATCATGACCCATCTCAGATGAAGGTATCCCCCTAGGGTGGTCTGAACATCCAACATATATGCTTCATCAAGTCGCAACCCTATCGTACTAACTAGGGACATTCCAAAGATACACTAATCAAGGACAATGGTGATCCCATTCCATGGATACCAATAATTCTTATGAACCTCAGGCAGGCCTCATCATAGTTATCACTCTCAGGAGTCAACATAATTCAATTATTGGAAGAAGCACCTCCCCATTATATCTCATGACCACAAAAAACCTTTTTTGAGTCCTCAAAACACCCCAAGAGTTCCACCTTCATGATCTATGTTAAACAATGCTCAAAATGGACTACTCATGTGTCCAATTATGACTCCAGGTTGTCATAAAATGAAAAACCCTAAAAAGGGTAGTAAGGGAGAAGAACATGGTGTGTATACCTGAGTACACAATGTGTACCCTCAAATATCCACCTGGGTGTGTACTTCATCTAGACTTGGAATGTAAAACCTAAGTACACAACGTGAAATTCATGTACACTTAATGTACCCTACATGGTGTACCATCCCGTGTAGCTAACATAGCTTGGTCAAGTGTATTTTCATGGATGTGAACTTATACATGGATTTTAACCCACACAAGGTCTGGCAGTATTCCATACATGGTCATTTACTCCTTCATGGGCTCACTGTCCATGTACTCAGCTATATCGGTGAGTATGACTACATGGCCTATACCCCTGGTACATGGCGTGTAGTTCAAATAAATCTTCATATTTCCATGAACTCGACTACATGGCCAGATACCGGTACATGGTGTGTACTCCCAGTACACAACATATACTTTTAAAATTTCATGTTCCCAGATCATGAACAATGTGTGTTTATGTAACCACACTCCATTTGATTGGTGAAGGTTCTGGGAATAGTGAAAGCAACAGATGGGACATTCCAAACTAGGATTTTGTCATGATAGATGATTTATCTGATATTTACATAATAATGAATTTTGTGATCAAAGTAATTTAATCAAATAATATAGACAATATAAAATGGTGAAACCAAAGCACACGATCATCACATATTATTTATAAAAAATTTAAGCAATTAAAGAATTACCTTGCGAGTAATCTTGTCTTCATTGATGGACCATTCAGTGTCTCTACATCATACCATCATTGTGTTGTAGAAATCAAGAATAGTTTCCCTCCAACAATGATCCACATGTGTTCCACAAACCTCTGAACATCACTGTAAGAATCTTCAGGTGATAGCATAGAATATCCTAATGCTTGTGTCATTCCGCTTTGATCATCTTGAGAATTGTTTCAAGGAAGGGTTACCTTCGATCCCTCTAGACTTCAGAGTGGTGGTAGAGGAGGATCACTATCCATTCTTAAGAGCATTTTGGGAGAGGGAGATCTATAGGGCTTGAGAGGTTTATTAGTAGATCTCTTTATGCGCAACCAAAAATGTACTGTATTAATAAAGAAAATAATATAATTGGGTTTATATACCACTAGGGTTAGAAAATAATAATTTCAGATGTGCCATTATCATTTCCATAATCATTACAGAACCCCATGACTATAATAATAATAATAATATTAATATTAATAATATTTCTTGAAATGCGTTAAAATCACGAACTAGATTAAATATTATTTATTCAAATAATATTTAATATATATTATTTCTCATCGGACCATACAACTAAGTCCTCCATTTTTCAACAACATTTATCAGGCCTTAAACAATGAATAATTATTTAATAAATAAATATTACTTAATTATTATCCAATAAATAAATAATATATATTCACTAAATAATAATTAAATACTTATCAAATATTATTGTCACAAAATATTCTCTTGAATAACTGGTGATAAGATATATGTTATCAAGAAAACATGAATAATTATTAAACAATGTGAAATAATAATATTTATTTAACTTTTTAAATAATAAATAATATTATTATTTAACCAAAATTCTGGATAAAATTAGTGTGTTACCCTCTAGGCCTCCTTCTCAATGGAATAAGGAGAAGTATCCCAAAGTCCAAGGTTAGAATCTAGAAACACACCAAGGAACCCATAAAGAAATAAGTTAATGAAAAAAAATGAAATAATCAATAAGGAATATGCTTATTGTGTAATATTGTACCTTTATCACATTATCTATAATTAAGAAGGTTTCATACCGGTTCCATCGACCTATATATCGAATGTATATTATTTTGAATTTCCAAAAATGAACTTGCCCATAGAACACCATGTCCATGGATTTATTTAGGGTATATAATTTTCAACAAAGGGATTAAGATATCTACTTATGTTAATAATAAAAATAAAAAATCCTTCCCTGCATTATTCATTAATGAAACATTAATCATAATGAACCCAACGTATTCTACCTCATCACGAACTTATGTCATCATAGTTTTCATCAATACATCAATGTACACAACTTATAATATTCATTAATAATAATATTAAATTCTAAGGATAAATACACACTTATGTATATAGGAAAATATAATGACACATATAAAATGTGGATTTTTTACTAGTGGGTCTCATTATCATAATTTTCTATACTGGAAATTACCAAGGAAATGCACCATGAGAAGGTGCCTCAAAGTACTCTGAGTCTCTACCCCTGATATCCAATATAATATGTGTCTCTCAAATTATTTCATTCATCTATAGAAAATATATTTATGAATACTATCGTGACACTTTTATGTTCTCATCATTACAGGAAACTACTATGGAATTTTAGTGAAACAACTGCTCTTATGAAATTATCACATACTATGTCACACAAGAGAAAAATAATGATGTGATAAAAAGTTCATTAATATTTAAGAACAATGAATACATGTTATCATAAATTAAAAAAAATTTGTTTTTAGGGAACTGACTCCAATATACTCCCACCTGCTCTAGAGACAACTGCTAACAATATTCATCTCCCTAACTCTCACATGATACTCATTCTTCTACCAAGATAAGCCTTTATTCAAGGGGCCCATAAAATTTTCTTCTATGAGTACTCTTCTTACAATAACTTTACCCCTCAATGAAAAATTCCTCAAGAGGTGATACTTCTGGAGCATTTTCATTGTCTATTAGTGTGACCATGTATCTTTTACAAGATCCACCACTATAGTATTATCACAATATAATGTGATAGTGTGATTAATTATAGGTACCACATAAAGCTAGTGGACAAAGATTCATATCCAAATAGCTTCTTTGGATACATTAGAATCCACTATATACTCAAAATCCACTATAGAATCAGCAACAACTGGATGCTTTGAACTCTTCTAGCACATAACCCCTATATTGAGATAGAAAAAAATATAATGATTGTGAATTCAGATCATTTTGATCTATTTGAAAACTAGCATCAGTTTAACCCCTAATGAAAAACTCTTCATATACTATATACATGGGGAATATATCCTTAGTTCTTCGCAGATACTTAAGGATATCCTTAACAACAGACCAATACTATTTTTTTAGATCATATTGATATCTTCCTACCATGCTAAATGTGTAGGAAACAAAAAATTTAGTCCATAACATTGAATACATGATTGATCCTATCACTGAAGCATATATGATCTTAATCATTTTATTTTTCTCCTGTTGTGTCTGAGGACACATTTTCATAGAAATATTTCTACCACATGACACTGGAACAAATACTATCTTGGATTGTTCCATACAAAATATCTTTAGTATATGATCAATTTCTGTACTTTTACTTAGTTGAATAAGCCTCCTGAATCTACCACGAATGATCATGATCCCTAGAATATATACTACTCCACCTATGTACTTCATATAGAAGAAATTATTTAATTAATCCTTAATAGACTATAAGACTATTATGTCATTTATAATAAGTAATATACCGTAACGATATACAACTAGGATAACAACCAAATTCCCACTAAACCCCTTGTAAACTAATGCCTTGAATTCATTTTTAATAAAAACAAATTCTTTTATAGTTTCATAAAATCAAATATTTCATGACCTAGATTCTTTCTTCAATCCATAAATGGATATATGCAACTTGAAAATATTTTTAGAACCACATGGAGTCACAAACCCTTCTGATTGTTTTATGTAGACATCTTTATAAAGGTTCCCATTTATGAACGTGGTTTCAAAATCCATCTTCAAAATTTCATAGTCATGGTAAGCTTATAGAGAGAGTATAATTCTGATGGATTTAAACATGGAAACTAGTGAAAAGGTTTCATCATAATAAATTCATTGATGATATTTAAACCCTCTATCAACTATCATTAATTTATAGATATTTACTTTACCTTCCATGTACATTTTTCTCTTGAATACCCATTTTCACCCTACATTCCTAACATCAACTAGCATATCATCCAGAACCCAAAATTGGTTCTGATACATGAAATATATTTCATTATTCATGGATTCTTTCCATCTTACAACTTCTAAGACCTCTATTTCCTCTTTTTAGGAGAGAGTTTCATCATTTTCAACCAATAATAAATCACCATATTCGGTGACTAGAAAACCATATCTCTCTAGTTCTCTTACCTCACTAGTGATCTTACTCAATAATTGTGTTTTAGGAACAACTTATTCCATGTAGTCTTATAGAATCTACCCATGTACCAAATCTTGTGTATCTTGAGAATTAACTTCATTGAAGTCAATATTTCTCCCACTATCCTCTTTGAGAATGTTCTACCTCTCAAGAAATACAGATTTTCTGGAGACAATCACATTATTGTCTAATTATTTGTATAGTTACTATCCCTTAGTTTCCTTAGGATACCCTGTAAAGATACACATTGTGCCTCAAGGTTCTAGTTTTTTTCCTGAGAAGGTCTTAAAAAATTCCATGCAACCCTGCACATGTTTATGTGATAGAACATATTTCTTTCCACTCCATAACTTGAATGGAATTATATTTTCTACTTTATTTTGTACTCAAATTAGTTCATATACCTCATCTTTCAATTTATATCCCTAAAAAAGGATAATGAAAGATCTATATGAATCATCATCTACCTTACCATGTCTAATAAGGTACAGTTCCTCATTTCAGTAACACTATTTTACTATGGCGTGTAAGGTGGATTGATTTGGGATAGAGTCCCAAACTCACAAATAATTTTGATAAACTCTTGGTTATGCTATTTACCACCTCGATCTAATCAAATCTTATTTATCTTCTTTCCAAGTTGATTCTATACTTCATTTTTGAATTCTTTTAATTTATAAAAGGACTCAAATTTATACCTTATCAAGTCTAAATAACCATATATAATCATGTAATCAGTAAAATTTAAAAGGTAATAATACCAACCTATATATTCTACTATAAATCATCTACACACATTAGTGTGTACCAATCATAAAAGCTCTGTGTCCCTTTCACCCTATCCACCGAATGGTGGTTTTGTCATTTTTTTGTAAACAAGGATAACATCTTTCAAGTGGTTTTATCTCCAAAGATACTAAATAACCATCTTGATAGAGATTTTTTAAATGATTCTCATTAACATAACTAAGACAGTGATGCCATGGCTGGGTGTTATGTGAGTTGTACGAACATGATTCATTATCTATTTCTAATACTTGTTTTTTGTAAGTTAATACTTAAAGATCATTATTTAAATGTGCCATACCATACCATATATTTTTTAAATGAAACAACTTTTATTTACATATTTGAAAATAAATCCATCTATATCTAGGAATGATACATAAATTATGATCTTGGTAATAGTCACTACATAATAACAATCATCTAAAACCTATATTGTTTCTCTTGGAAATGAAACATGGTAGTCTCTAATTTCTAAAGTATCTAGCCTCACATCATTGGTAGCTCTCAAATACACCTCACCTCTAGAAATATTTCAGAATCTAACTGGTTCCTATATTTGGATATATATGTTAAAACAATAATCTTTATTTAATACCCAATTCATAGATAATTAATTATTACACTCGATAAAACACTCACCAATAGATTCCCTTTGATTCTGAGTGCATTTTATCTTTTAGTGCCCTTTCTTTCTACATGAAAACACATTACTTCCTTTTCTTTGACACACCTATAGATTTTCCTCTTCTTCGAAGGAAAATGCTTGGGAGATTTATACTTTTTATGAGTCTTGTACCCCTTTTCCTTATTCTTACTTTTCCAATTCACCATAAGAACTGTGGATTTTTTATGCCATATGTTCTTTTCCACTTTTAAAATCATATTAAGAAGTTATAAAAGAATCTTATCATTATTTATCTTATTATAATTAACAATAAAACTATAAAAGAACATTGATAGTGAGAAAAGTATAAGATATGCATGCAACTCATCTAGGAATTTAATCCCTAAGATGTACAAGCATTCATTGTCACAAAAAATCTTGACCACATGAGGCCTAACTAATGATAAATCTCCTAGCATAGTTATAAATAGAGCATTTGATATCTCATATATAATATCCTAAAACCCACACTTCTAGGTACCATGCTAAAATCCGCTACTTTATGTTTCTGACTATGATACCGATAATTTTTGCACAAAATTTTCCATAAAAACCTTACCACATCAAAAGGAAAACCTGAACCATGTACAACCTCAAAGAACTTTTAGGTTTATAGTTTAAGATAATTAGTATAAACTCTTACATAAAAAACTCATATCAACTTCACTCATATGTTTTAAAAATAACATTTATCCCATTTAACCTAGATTTTTTTATTTCACAATAGGTCATCAACATCATCCTTGTGAAATCATTTATAGATATAAATCATTCAAAATCATTCTTTAAAACCTAGGTAAAAGGAAACATAAGAAGGGTGAGATCATATGATCATTAAGGTAAAACAAAATCATTAACAATTTAATTTCATCAATAAGAATAATAGTGAATAAGGGTATGATTACATAATCAAAGTTCATAAGGGAATCATAAAAGAACTCATAGCCATCAATACTTGGACCATCAAATATAAAAACATGGAAAATGAAAGAGTCATCAAAATCAATAATCATGAGATATGGGATATCAATGTCAATCATTATAATCATTATAAACCCATAAAAAGAAAACATAAAACATATTGGTATCTTGGGATATAAAATTATTAAACCCTTACATAACCCTTATAGAACTGTTACAAATGGAATAAACAAAATGGACAACTTCCATCTCTAGAGTACCCAATGAATTGAAGCACTATCTAGGTGCACCCATCATATAAGATATAATAGTCTCACCCAACGCTATTTGGGAACACCCTTCATTTATAATATCCAAGAATTAAATACACAGATAATTCATCAAAACTCATTGAAACAACCTTTATTCTTTTTAGAACATGATTAAACCGTAAAAAGGAAACAAGTTAGACTATAATGTCTTTGAAAAATGATTAACTCATGAAAAATAAATGGGTTCCAAAACAATCTCTTTGAATCATGATTAACCCATGAAAAAGAAACAATTTCAATAAAAAACTCTTTGAAACATGATTAACCCATGTAAAAAAATGGGTTCAATAACAAACTCTTTGAAACATGATTAACCCATGGAAAAAATGGGTTCAATAAAAAACTCTTTGAAACATGAATAAACTATGGAAAATAAATGGGATAAATAAAAATATCTTTGAAATAGGTGTAAACCATGGAAAATAAATGAGTTAAATAAAAATCTCTTTGAAACATGAATAACCCATGGAAAATAAATTATTTAAATAACAATCTCTTTGAAACATGAGTAACCCATGGAAAAGAAATGGGTTAAATAAAAATCTATTTGAAACATGAGTAACCCATGGAAAAGAAATGGGAAAAATAAAAATATGTTTGAAACATGATGGACCGATGGAAAATACATGTTTTAAATAAAAATATCTTTGAAACATGAGTAACCCATGGATAAAAATTGGTTAAATAACTATCTTTTTGAAGCATGACTATCCCATAGAAAAGAAATGGGTTAAATAACAAAATCTTTGAAACATGATTAACCCATATAAAATAAACGGGTTCAATGAAAAACTATTTGAAACATGAATAAGCCATGTAAAATTAATGGGATAAATAACAATCTCTTTGAAACATGAGTATACCATGAAAAAGAAATGGGTTAAATAAAAATCTATTCGAAACAAGATAAACCAATGGAAAAGAAATTAGTTCAATAAAATACTATTTGAAGAAGAAATATTCCATCCAAATAGTGAAAGAGGACAATATCAGTAAAAAATATCCCCATTATAGGATAAGTAACAAAAATGGTTTTTGACATTGATTAATAGAAATGACCTTAAAAGATCATTAAAAACATTAATGTGGAAAATAACCATTAAACATTCCAAAGCATCCCATACCACTTTGAAAAATTATAATCATAATCCCTATGAAGGAATAATATTAAAATAAAATAATAAATCATAAGAATAAGTATATTCATGATATATAATTTCAAATGATAAGTATTTAAACCTCATAAAATAAGTTAGGTGTATAATATAAAAAATGTCTTAAAGAAGAAAAATTGTGACAAAAGATAACTATCACTTTGGTAACTTTGAAACCATACACCCAATGAAAGGGAGTACATAAAAAGGATATTTAAAACCCCATAAATCTATTTATAAGAATAATCAAATACATGAATAGGCAGTATATACACCATATAAAATAAACTAGGTTCTTAAAAACACAACATGCCTCAGTAAAATGAAATTGAGATGAAATCCCTTACTACATGAGTAACTTTTGAATCATCAGATCCATGCAAGAATAACATTTATTTAAAAATTTAATATCATGAAATAAATTAAACTCATAATATAAAATTTTATAGGGTAGTAGATACCCCATGTAAAAGTAACCATGTGCATAATAACAAATAAGTATCAATGGAATGTAAATTGAGACAAAACACCTTACATAAAGTCCTATTTATCATGATTGTTATTTATATTACTAAATAATAAACCTATGTTAATTATATAATTTCTTTAGAAACTTTTAAAAAATTATTATTAAATTTATTTCACATATAAATAGGTTATATGAAATTACATAATCAATAATGTTTAAGTCATATGTTTTGACCATATTCGGCTTATGTCTCAAAACTGACTTTGATAGGTCGATTATGATCAATGAGGTCATTATATAAACACCTAAAAATAATAATCATGAAATAATTATCATATTTATACATAAATTACACATTTTAGAACCAATCAAGAAAGATTGTTATGAAAATTGAACCAACATTACAATTATGGAGACAATTGGTCGTACTTATGCATGAGTAACGTTCCAATTTTTCAATTATCCTTATCGAAAAAGGTAAGTAACATTTATATATATAGAATTATAATTATATCATATATAAAAAATTATTTAATCACATATACTTATATATATAATTATTGTTATGTAAAATTAATCACATCATACCGACGAGGTGATTGTCCATATGTCCACGAATGACATTATCACTTTTTTAGTGTGTAAAAGGGTACTAAATAAAATGATATATTATATTTTCAGAAATATAATTATGTAATTAATATCATATAAATTCTATTTATGTCACATAATGTAACAACCTGATATTTTATGAGAAGTATATTTTTTATGACTTATTTTATACGCAACATCAAAGGAATCTTTCACTGTACACAACACTAGCTTGGTTTGCGTTACACGCAATCACGACCTTCCACGATAGCGTGTGTAGTACGCAATACCGAGTTTCACTAAACTATGATATATTATTATAATATTATAAACTAGTCTTTATGAATAGTATTAAATGAATTTTGAATTTTATAATATTATTATTCATCTTACATATTTTTTAGAACATGGTTTGAGAACAAAATAAATTTTTCGGGTAAAATAAGTATTTATCAAAAAATGCAGTTTTGTCACCTTTTGATGGTGAACGCAATTTAAATCTAGTTTTTGACATGTTTATAAGTTCAATTTGACAAAATAAAATTCTTCTTTGAAATCAGGATATAAAAATTTACTTTGGATAAACTTTTCATATTATTCTGGTAACTTTCATATTTTGATGAATAGTAAAAACACACTATATTTTAATTAAAAACAACACTTTTCATTGCAATAATTTATATGGTTAAATTATAATATTTAATGGTTTTAAAGTATAAATAGAATATATTTTTACCATTTAATATAATTTATGTCATTAACATTAATTTTACATTGAATTCATATGTAAAAACATTTCAATCTTTGGCAATGTTTTAACTTTTAAAACCTGTTTGCTTAACAACGAGTTTAATTTTAAATTAATTACTGAAACTTCAGTGTTTTGACTTTTGATAAATTGATTAAATATTTTGATTGAGTGGGTCTAAATTATGTTAATAGGTTAATTTTATTTTTTTTGATATTATGAATAGTAACTACGATAATTTTTATTTACTGCAGTTAAAGGTAAATCGGGTAATTAAGGGTAAAAGTAAGATTATAAAATTACCCTAAAACCTTAAAAAATTCTATTGGATGACTAAAAGTAGTCCCTTATCACCCAAGGGTATTAATAAATTCATTTTATAGACTTTTGACAATTAAAATAATTTAATTATTAATAAAACCAAAGAAAGTGACAACATGTCACTCTCTTAAATCTTATAAGTATTATAATTTTAATTTAGTGATAAACTTCATGAAACTTAAAAAATGAATAGTTATCTACATCATATGAATTTATTTATAATTTTTATGGATTAAATAATTATCATTAATTATGACACATTAGTAATGTTGAAATTATTTTATTGATTGAAATATCAAATAAATGATTTTAAAAGTATTAAAATAAATATTATATGAACTATTTAATGTGATACAATAATTTTATAGATAAAAATAACATGTTATAAATCTATTAAATATTTTATTTCAAATATTTCTTCTATATATATTTTATTTAAACTCAAATATATGGATTGTCTCAAAATTGACACTTGTTAATTTATAGAAATTACATATTATAAAATTGTTTAAAAATCACAAAAATATTTAAAAATTAGAAATTAAAATTTATATGGTCGAAAATGTAATACATTATACAATTATGGACAATTCACAACATATAAGTAATTATTTATAAATATTTAAAATTTAGAATATTATTACCACAAATAAAATTAAATAGATTATATAAGGATAAGTCATGTTGATAATGTTTAAAATAAATTCCCAAATTGTATAAATTTTATTTTATGATGAGATTACAACCCTATCTCATCTAATATTCGGATTTGAGTCACTTTTGGAGGTTTCTAAGTGGGGTTGGAATTTATTATAAATTAATATTTCTTATAATTCAAAAGGTGCCCCTCTCCTCCCTTATAAAAGGGAACCTCCAACCTCTTCTCACACCAATTTGAGCCTTCATGCTCGGCCAAACTCTACCAATTTATCTTCTACACTTACCTAGAAACATCATAGAGGTCCTGGTCTTCTTCAATGACCAATCTCAGTGCCCTAAGAGGAGGTTTCAAATAGGTGTGTCGAAGAAGAGGTAATATCCGTTACCGATTCATTCAAATTTATTTCTTCTTATACTTATTCTTATTTAGTTTTTTCATTATGAAGTAATAAAATCAGTATCACTCATATACTGATATGTTATTATAAATATGAACCAACCCTATTTCACCTTCTATCCATCCTACGGAAAATGAAATCACCGCGCGTGCGTACGTACAGAATACTGTCTCCACGCCGTGGTGTAATCTGTTTTCCACCACCACCTTACCTGGATGGGTATAATGGTGTAAAGAAAAACTATATTTGATTATTGTAAAATGATACTGATTCTGAAATAGTATACATACACTTCAATACAATTCCACGATCATGAGAATGATATCATCGCTCGTGCGTACGTACGACCTACCGTCTCCACGATGTGATGCGACTCGTTCTACATGATCTTCATTGAATAATGATTATATAAATGAATTGAATGAATTGAATGAGTAAATATGATATATATTACATTAATATAATTCTTTAATTGAGGTATCTATAACCTAAAAAGAATAATAAGAATTTATTCGACAAAACACGCATAAGAACATAAAGCAATAAACACACGAATAACAAGTAGCAATGAAATATTACTAATAAAAAGCTAAGAATATAACCATATATGATATAATAACAATTAGTATGATTATGGAATAAGTCAATGAAATTATTTAAATCATTATACAGGAGTTTTAGAAACATACAAAGCATATCAGACCTAAGGTAAGGGAAAATCTCACAATCTCATTTTTATCCGAGATTGTTTATACTTCAGAATTTACTGGGGAATATTTATCATCCACATACATGTTTTCTCAATATGTATTATTATTTCTATCCTCCTGCAATTTTTTAAATAAAATATTACTCATTGGTGAGTTTTAGTAAAAGATATGAAAGGAATCTTTTGTCGTTTTTCATACAAGGTACTTTTTGACTTTTCCGGCCAAAGTACGAGAATAATGTTTTTTTAACTTATACGGTATGAATGGATTTTTTTATGATTTCATAGAACATTATTTTTATTAATCTTCCTTTACAAGTTTTCAAGTTTATTTTTAATCAACTTATTTTAGTTTAAAATTGTATGACATGTTAAGAAAGGAAAAATGTTTTTGAAGTAGAAAGGATATTTTTCTCAAGAATGGAGTTCAAGCGTTTTATCAAAATTATTTTCCATATAAGATAATATAGGGTTCTGTTTCTATCCTTATTTTCACATTTATTTTATTATGTTATGATGGAATTAATTTTATGATGTCATTTTATCTTATATGGATTATGTTATGATGGAATGATATTTCAAAATCCCATTTCTATTAGATGGGTTGTGCTATGATATATGATTTATGATTTATGTGGAACACATAAGAATGGTTTAATTATGAGATGAGTGGGATATATATCTCCATCCAATGCATCGGGTAAATATTTATATCTCATGAGATAGACATGGTTGGAATAGAAAGTTAATCTGGTTCAGTGATATAGGACTGGAACAAGGAGTGAACTTGGTTCAGTAATGGACTTTGTCTACTATGATGGTCTTGGAAATGAGACTTGACTAATATGAAATGATTTTCTATGATTATGTGTGTATACCACAATGTTTCATGTTTTAAGTTATGATTATTGGGATTACATTTCACCACTATGATTTATCCCATGTTATGATATTATGATCTCTTTTACAGGTTAAGATATTCAAAATGTTATGTTCTTATGAATATGATATGATCGATATTTCTTTTGTTTACCCTTTCTGAGCATTTGAGCTCACCCTTTTGTATGTTTTCTTTTCCCCAGGCCAGGAAGAAGGGTATTAAGTAGAATATTCCAAAAGGGACTCTAGATACGATGAAATAAATGGGAGACACCGTAGATTATTTATGAACAAGTTGTTTATGTTTCCCAGTTTCTAAAGACACTATACCTATACGGTCCTTTCATGGTTTTGTTATATGTTGTAATAAGTATGCTTAAATTTTGAAGTAATAAAAATGTATGCAGAGTATGGGTCATTATACATAATGTTAATTAAACCCATCATTAATACATTCCATGTAATGTGTGAATGTATCACATCGCTTTGAGGATGCGGTAGTCCACATGTCCACAAACGATGTTATCATATTTGCACAAAATGTAAAGAATAAATTTATATGTTATATAAAAATTAAAGAAGTATGAATACAACATAAATATAATAAATATCATATAAAAATAGGTTTTCCATCATAATGACCATCTATGATAGGTGGTAAAAGAAAAATGAATAACATCGTTTCCTGACGTGGTAGTTTTCCATACATGAACGGTAATTTCATCACCCATTTGATGGAAGTGTGTGTGTATAGGTGTAGGTATAAATATTAAAATAAAAAAATATCAATATATTTATTATAACTATTTTTTATTATAATGGAATAATAAGAATTTAATTTGTTGAGAAGGAAATAAAACATAGATACACGTTGAAGAATGCTACCACTTTTTCAGGTAACTCTTTTTGGATTGTGCCCAAGGGATTCCTTGGTTTTATTTTGGACCAAATTGAGGAATATATGGGGAGGGGAGATATTTTAGGATATTATTTTGGTAGGGTTTGGATGATACAATGAGATTTATAGGTGTAATGATAGGAAGTTGAGAGGAGGCCTCTTATAAGTTGAGGGAGAGGACACATTGGGTATTGTTGAAAATATTTGAGTTATCCCCACGTTTTACATATAAAAAAGGGTTAACAATTGACCATTATATATCCTCAGAGGTTATATGATCAAAATATGTCCAGAAGATAATTTTTATACAAATGTAGGGTCATTTCTACACTTTATTTTCCAAGTTTAATCATTAATTAAGCTCGTTTTCCTTACTCTCTATAAATAATTTTAATTAGTTTCAATAATATTTTCATTAAAAAACTAATTTTAACTTATAATTATTTATTAAAATTAAAAATATGAAATCCATTTTTAAAAATTACAATCATATAAGTGGCAAAAATTATTTTAAAATTAATCCTGTAAACGGGATGACAAAGTAGGGTTTTAAAGCAAAAATATTCAAAAGATTCCTAAGTTTTTATATCTAAATTCAATGTGAAATTGTTTCCAATGAAATAAATTGGTTTAAATGATATAAAATTTATCTAATTATACTTTGAAATAATTAAAAATATAATGTAACACCATAAAGTTTTCAGATAAAAAATATGTTTTCAATCAAAATTCGGTGTCATTCACTATTCATAAAAATATGAAAGTTTATAAAAAATAATAAAATTAAACAAAAGTAATTTTTGACATTCTGATTTTGAAAATTAAATTTATTTTTTAAAATAAAAATTATTAAATTTACAAACAATATATTTAAAGAAGGTGCATCATTAAAAGGAAGTAAAACTGCCATTTAAAAATATATACCTTTTTATGCTTAAAATTGGGTTTATTTTTATCTTAACAATGTAAAAGTTATAGAATGAATTTAAAAATATTTTATTAAATATATAACATATATGTTTCATTAATATCTTTCACTGATAGTTATTAATTTAATTTATTATTATAAAACATCATTCTGGTAATAAAAATGGTTTTTTATGAAAACAACTTTCATATTTATTTGGAATTTATTTTCATTTATAATTAATCGATAACCAATGAATTAATTTTATTAAATTGTTTAAGCTATATTTTTATAATTTTTTTAATCTCATTAATTCCCACCATTCAAATTTCTAGGTAATAATAATCATAATAATATTAATAATATGTTATTTTCTGTTATGACTCGAGCTTTTGTGTAATATAAGTCATCAAAGGAACTCGATGTTGCATGTAATGCATGACAATCATGGTTTTAAAAATGATGAAAGATAAATTTTTTATTATGTGTAACATAATATATCAATGAATTTAAATTAAATTAAAATAATATATTTCTTAAAATCTTGCGATGTTACATCCTACCCCTCTAAAATTAAATTCACCATCTAAATTCATATTGGTTATCAAATGATTAACATTTTTAGAATTAATTTATTGAAAAACACATCATAAAAAGGTTTAAAAAACAAATTATTAATAAGGGATGGTGTGAAACATAAAATTCACTAAAAGTTATGCATAAATAGTATTCACCATAGGGAGAAATTTGATGGAAAATTAAACGATATATTTGAAAGGAAAAAATAACTCCCATGTACTAATAGAGAGTTATGGAGAACATTTTCAAGAGGAATTCAATGATGAAAAAACCACAAGCTAGATAGGTGTGTAAACTTTCATTTATCTCATCAGAAAAGATGTTAATAGGATAACACTTTATTTTAATATCCTTTCCTAAATTTAAAAAATTCTCTTACCATCTATAAAAAGTCAGAAAAAAATAGAAATATACTTACTTGATGAGTATAATTTCATCCTTTACCATAATATAATATTTTTTTTTCCAAATTATGAGTATTCAAGAAGAATTTGTTTCACCCCTGAAACACTAAAGTAATATTTTAAAAACCACATAATCATAAAAAGGATATCAAGTTATTCCTCTAATCTTTAAACATTAACCAAAATAAAAAATGTTATCACATGTTAAGATAATTCTAGAAAAAGATTAAATCTTCAAATGATACACTAATATTCACAATTCAATAGTAATACCCAAAGTTTAAAATAAATTATTCTATAAATAACTATCCAAAAAATCCTTCAAACATTTATTGAATAAGTTCAAAACCAAAATATTAAAAGGATTTTATCATATATTATTCCATGATAAATGAACCATTATTACTCAAATAAAATACAAGATTTTTCAAAATGAACATAATATTTACCTGGAAAAAATGTCAGACTAACCCAGAAATCATGTAGTCCATTGGTAGTGCGCAAAACCCTTATCATCCTTCAATCATGGGTTCAAGACCCATTTCCTAACTGGACGCAAAGAGTTTTCACATAGCATATGGGTTGTCCCATTATTTTCTTTAATATTGAAAAATAAATCCTCCCTAAAAACACTTTATTTTGATCCTAGTGATTACAAATAACTCAACCCAAAAAGGGGTCTCCAAGAACATCATTGATAACCTCAAAATTTTTACTACCTAAAAATTCTAATGGGGTGTCTTAAGACTTTGAACTTATGATCAACCTTAAGCTTATATTCATATGAGAGTATCTAAAACTCTTAAGATAACCTCATATGAAATCATCCCAATATCTAAAGTTATCTAAAATGACCTTTGATACCAACTGTAATATCCCAAAACCCTAACTCCTGGGTCTTGTCCTAAAATACATGATTTTACATTTCCATCTATAATGCTGATAATTATGACCCAAATTTTTCCATCAAAACTTTACAACATAAAAAGGAAAACTTGGATCATGTAAAAACTCATGGAACTTTTAGTTTTAGAGTTTTAGAGAATTAGGATAAACTCTTACTTATATAAATCATATCAACTTGGAATCATAAGTTGAAAAAATAACATTTCTCCCATTTAATAAAACTTTTTTTAGTTCACAATAGGTCATCAACATCATCCTTGTGAAATCCTCTATAGACATAAATATTTCAACATCATTATTTAAAACCAATAGAAAAGGAAACATATGAACGGTGAACTCAGATACTTAACAAGGGAAAACATAAGCATTAACAATTGAATTCCATCAATAAGCATAAGATTGCATAAGGGTATGAGGACATAATCAAAGTGTATAAGCAAATAATAAAACAACTCATACCCATAAATACCTGGACCATCAAATATGAAAACATGTAAAAGGAAAGAGACATTATAATCAATAGTCACGAGCCATGTGATATCGATCTCAATAATTAGAAACATTATAAACCCACATAAAGAAAAGATAAAAAATATTTGTATCTTGGAAAATAACCTCATTGAACCCTTACATAACCCTTACAAATGGAATAACCAATATGGCCGACTTACAACTATGGAGTATCCAATGCATTGGAGTTCTATCAGGGCACACCCATTGTATAAGATATAATGGGATCACACGATGCTCTTCAAGTGAACCCATCATTTATAATTTCCATAAACCAAATACATATAAAATTTATAAAAACTCATTTAAACAACCTTTATTAATTTAAAATATGATAAACCTATGAAAATGTAATATGTTCCATTACAATCTCTTTGAAACATGATTGACCTGTAGAAAATAAATGGGTTCCAAAACAATCTCTTTGAAACATGATTAACCAAAAAATGGTTTCAATAACAAACTCTTTGAAATATGATTAAACCATAGAAAATAAATTGATTCCATAACAAACTCTTTGAAATATGATTAATCGATGGAAAATAAATGGGTTCAATAGAAAACTCATTGACACATGAATAACCCCTAAAAAAGAAATCAGATAAATAAAAATCTCATTGAAACATGAGTAACCCATGGAAAATAAATGGGTTAAAAAATAATCTCTTTGAAACATGACTAACCCATTTGAAATAAATGGGATAAATAAAAATCTCTTTGAAACATGCGTAACCCATGGAAAAGGAATGTGTTAAATAACAATATCTTTGAAACATGAGTAACCCATGGAAAATAAATGGGTTAAATAAAAATATCTTTGAAACATGAGTACCCAAGGAAAATAAATGGGTTAAATAAAAATATATTTGAAACATGAGTTACCCATGGAAAATAAATTGGTTAAATTACAATCTCTTTAAAACATGAGTATCCAATGGAAAATAAATGGGTTAAATAAAACTCTTTGAAACATGATTAACCCATTGAAAATAAATGGGTTAAATAAAAAATTCATTGAAACGTGAATAACCAATGAAAAATAAATGTGATAAATAACAATAACTTTGAAACACGAGTAACCCATGGAAAAAATGGGTTAAATAATAATCTATTTGAAACGTGATTAAGCCATGGAAAAGAAATTAGTTCATTAAAAAAATATTTGAAACATACATAATACATCCAAATAATGAAATAGGATGGTATAAGTACAAAATATCCCCAGTGAAGGATTATTAACAACAAAGGTTATTGATTTTGATTAATGGAAATGACCTTAAAAGATCATTAAAAACATTCATGATGAAAATAACCAGTAAAAATTCCAAAGTATCCCTTACCACTTTGAAAAATTTAAATCATAATACCCATGAATGAATAAAATTTAAGGGAACTAATAAAATAATGAGAATAATGTAATTTATGATATTTCATTTCAAAGGATAAGTATATACACATATTAAAATAATATAGGTGTTTAACAAAACAAATGTCTCAAAGAAGGGAAAATGCGACAAAAGATAATTATTGATTTGGTATCTTAGAAACCATAAACACCATGAAAGGGATATCATAAAAAGTATATTCAAAACCACATAAATTTATTGATAAGTACCATGAAATACGCATGGTCCGTATATACACTTTATATAATAAACTAGTTTCTTAACAATACAATATGACTCAATGAAATAAAATTGAAATGAAATCCCTTACTACTTGAGTAAATTTTGAATCTTTAGATCCATGAAATAATAACATAAATTGAATAATAATGTCATTTTAATTATATAATTTCTTAAAAACATTTTTCAATTTTATCATTAATTTTATATCACTTATAAAAAAGTTTTATACAATTTCTTAATCAATAATGTTTAAGTTGGAAGTTTTGACAATATTCATCTTATGTCTCAAAACTGACTTTGATAGGTTAAATATGGTCAATGAAGTCATTATATAAACATATATAGAATAATAATCATGAAATAATCATCATATTTATACATAAATTACAATTTTTAAAATCATTAATGAAATATTGTTATGAAAATGAATCAACATTACAATCCTCGAGACGGTAGGTTGTGCGTATGCATGAGTAACGTTCCCATATTTAAATGATCCTTATGGAAAAAGTAAGAAATTTTTTTTATTTCCATAATGATAATAATATCTTATATACCATATTATTTAATCATATATACTTATATATATAATTATGGAGATGTAAAAGGAATCACATCGCGCCAAGGAGACGGTAGTCCACACATCCACAAATGACGTTATCACTTTTCCAGTGTGTGAAAGGGTAATAAATAAAATGATATATTATATTTATAGAAATTTAATTATTTAATTAATATCATATAGATTCTATTTATTTCACATATGTTTAATTAAAACCATCTTTAATACATTTCATGTAATGTGTGAACGAATCACATCACTTTGAGGGGGCGGTAGTCCACACATCCACAAAAGATGTTATAATATTTGAAAAATGGAAAGAATAAAGTATGTTCTATATAAAAATTATATAAGTATTAATATAAAATAAATATAATAAATATATATATATAATAAAATGGGGTGGCCAACATAATTCCCAACCATGAAAGGTGGTATAGGAAAAACGAACAACATCGTTTTGTGATGTGGTAGTTCATCATACACGAACTGTGATTTTGTTACACATTTGATGGAGTGTGTGTAGGTGTAGGTTGGAACATTAACATAAAAACATATCAGTATATTGAGTAAAATTATGTTATTATATAATCATGAAATAAGAATAATTTAATGGGTTGAAAAATAAATAAAACATAGATATACAATGAAGAATGTTACCTCTTTTTAGGTAACTCCTTTTGGTTTAAACCAAAAGGATTACTTGGTCATATTTATGAACAAAGAGAAGAATTGAGGGTTATGGGAGGAATTTTGGTATATTAATTTTTTAGGTTTTGGATGATAGAAATGGATCGAGAGGTTTTATGAGAGGAGGAGGAGAGGAGGCCTTTTATAAGTGGAGGGAGAGACATATTGGGTATTCTTGAAACTTTTTGAGTTATACCCACATTTTTCTTGTCCCCCATGGTTAAATATAGAAAATTATGTATCCTTTCAGGTTTAATGGTCAAAATCTGTCTAGAAAATAATATTTAGACAAGTTTAGGGTCATTTTTACACCTTATTTTCTAAGTTTAGTCATTAACTAAACTCATTTTCCCTTAATCTCTATAATTAATTTTAATTACATTCACTAATAATTTTGGTAAAAAAATAATTTTACCTAATTATAAATTATAAATTATTCTTATTCAGAATATAAAATCAAATTTTCTAAATTCCAATAATAGAAGTGGTAGAAATTTATTTAAAATTAATCTTGTGGATGTGAAGACAAAGTGAGTTTTTAAATTAAAAATGTTCAAATGTTTACTAAGTTTTTTATATCTAAATTCTTTTTGAAATTGTTTCCAATGAATTATATTGTTTTAAATGATATAAAATTAATATAATTATACTTTAAAATAAATTAAAAATATAATTTAGCACCATAAATTATTCAGATGAAAAAGAAGTTTTCAATTAAAATTCTGTGTCATTCTCTATTCATCAAAATTTAAATGTTTTCATAAAAATATCAAAATTCATCCAAAGTAAAATTTTATATTAAAATTTTAAAAAATAAGTTTACTTTTTAAAAAAAATGATAAAATTTTAAAAAATTAGATTTAAAATAGAAGTTCCATTAAAAGGCGGTAAAACTACCCTTAAAAATTATATAGCTTTTTATGATTAAAATTGTATTTATTCTTATCTTAACAATATAAAATTTATTCGATGAATTTAAAAATATTTGATTAAATATATGACATATAAGTTTAATTTATATATTTTAGTGATAGTGATGAATTTAATTTATTAAGATAAATTGTCATTCTAGTCATAAAAATGGTTTTCATGAAAAAAAAACTTTATATTCGTTTTGAATTTATTTTCATTTATAATTAATTGGTAACCAATGAATTAATTTTATAAACATGTTTAAGCTAAATTTTCTTAATTTATCTAATCTATTTTATTCCCACTATTAAAATTACTAGGCAATAACAATCATAATAATATTAATAATATGTTATTGTCTGGTAAGACTCATGATTTTGTGTAAATAAGTCATCAAATGGACTCGATATTACATGAAATTAAAGATAAAATTGGTATTGTATGTGATGAAAGATAAAATATTTATTTCATGTAACACAATCTATTAAATAATTTAAATTAATTGAAAATAATATATTTCTTAAAATATCAGGTTGTTATATCATATATCGCTTGTATTGCCTTCTCTTGATAGTGATATAGAAGGTGAGACATCATGATATACACATCCATGTAATCATGTTTCTTCATAATATTATTGGTCATGTATGATAGCATAAAACACTGAATATCTTTGGAATCGTTCGAATTTTTCTCATAGAGGGTTGACTCTTCCTCATTTGCCTCTTTACCAAGTGATTCCGGAATAATTTCTTATAGAATATACAATTTCCTTTCATGGAATAGGATATCCCATAAGTTATTTTTCCACTCTTGGAAATTTATTCTAGTGAAAAGTTTATTGTTCTAAATTATGGATCATAAGGATATGTTTGATGTCAGGTCCATTTCCATTTCTAAAAATAATATGAGAAAAGTTTTAGTACTTTATATGATAAAATTTAGACAAATAAATAAATATTATATTTATTAATCTTATAATTTTTTATAAAAATCGAATTGTCATCACCATTGGATTTAGAATATCCTATTTCTTGGACATTCTAGTGGAAAGGATCCATATTTCCCTTTTCATCACTGTGAATTTGGCTGGTCAATCAATTTGAATGGTTTTAGTTAGGAATTATAAATTCAAACTACATTAAATCATAGTTACTTTATTTATTGAGAGAACCCCCAATACCAAAATCATTAAATTATATTTCCTCAAACATTGAATCTTAGTTACACTAATTTTTTCTTTAGTATCCAATCCTTAATGTGAACTACATTAAGTCAATGCAAAAGTTTAATTTATAATTCTCCAATAATTGAAATCACCCTACCTTTTTCAGGTCAGGCACATTGAACTATGGTTTGATTTTAACATAATTTGTCGAAGGCTATATTGATTTAGTATATACAATTTGGGTATTTTATCTTTATTCATAAATTTACAATTATTATCATTATTACATGCTTGTTAATATTAAGTGGATTTAAATAAATGATTAACCATGTCTTAAATAATATTTACACATAATCCAATTTTTTTTAGTTCTATCTTTTATTATTATTAATTCATCAATTCATGTGATCATGAAAAAACATCCATAATAAAATAAACATTAAACTTGAAAGAAATAAAATAAAAAGATGCTATGAGCATGATATTTTACTAAGGGTTAGTTTATCTAACAAATGAAAAACTAACCTTCGACCTAGGGGGAAAACACATTGAACCATTTTATGGTTCATGTTGTATCGTTCCACCTATCCACTTATGTATATCTCTTGGATTGGTTTTTTCCTTGGATCCAAACTTTAACTTCCCCCACTATCTTGAGATCTCCATTTATTATATATACTTTTAATGTAACACCCCGAGATTTTATGAAAAATATTATTTTAATTTCATTAATGTCTTGTGTTGTATGCTACACCAAGATTACCTTGCGCTATACGCAACACTGTATTAGCTTGCAGTATACGCAACACTATTCTTGGATCGTGTTACACACAATTTTGATAATAGTTATTCTACACAACATTGAGTACATATATATATATATATATATATATATATATATATTCAATGTATAAATGAAATATGGTTGGATTCTGTTATAAGAAACAAAGAAGGATTCTTTCACAACACGCAACCCTGAGTTGGCTTGCATTACACGCAATCGCGACCTTCCTCGATAGCGTGTGTTGTAGGCAATACCAGGTTTTACTAAACAACGATATATTATTATAATATTATTATGAACTAGCCGTTATGAATAGTATTAACTAAAATTTGAATTTTATAACATTATTATTCATCTTACACATTTTCTAGAACATGGTATAAGAACAAAATAAATTTTTCGGGTAAAATAAGTATTTTTCAAAAAATGCAGTTTTGCCGCCTTTTGATGGCGCACCCACTTTAAATATAGTTTTTGAAATGTTTATAAGTTCCATTTTACAAAATAAAATTATTCTTTGGAATCATGAAATAAAAATTTACTTTGGATAAATTTTTCATTTTATTCTGATGACTTTCATATTTTAATGAATAGTAAAAACACGCTATATTTTAATTAAAAACAAATTTTTTCATCGTAATATCTTATGTGGTTAAAGTATAATATTTAATGGTTTTAAAGTATAAATATAATATATTTTTACCATTTAATATAATTTATTTCATTAGCATTGATTTTACCTTGAATTCGTAGGTTAAATCAATTCAATCTTTTGCAATGTTTTAAAGAAAAACCCATTTTCTTTCGACAATGGGATTAATTTTAATTTAATTTCTGCAACTTTTTTGTATTGAATTTGGAAAAACGGATTCCATATTTGGAATCAGTGGGTCCAAAATATGTTAATAAGGTACTTTTTATTTTTGGGCATTGTGAATAGTAACTACAATAAATTTTATTTTCTATGGTTAAAGGTAAATCGGTTAATTAAGGGTAAATATAAGATTATAAAATTACCCTAACACTTGTAAAAATCCTATTGGATGACTAAAAGTCGACCCATATCACCTAAGGGTCGGATTATATTCATTTAATGGACTTTTTTCCATGAAAATAATTTAATTATTATTAAAACCAAAGAAAGTGACAACATGTCACTCTCTTAAATACTATAAGTATAATAATTTTAAGTTAGTGATAAACTTCATGAAAATTAGAACATTAATAGTCTACAGAAATCTAACAAAATTATCTACATCATGAGAATTTATTTATAATTTTTTGGGAATAAATAATTATCATTAATTGTGACACAATAGTGATGTAGAAATTATTTATCTAGTGAAAAATCAAGAATATAGTTTTTATTAAACTAATAGTGACCATAAAAGGCACAAAACCCTGAAAAAAACTTATTTTTCATGTAAATTTAAACTATAATCTTCCAATGGTAGAATATTTGACCATTTGGAGTCTTATACAAGCAATTATGGCACTTATATTATTTTATTTTAAATGATGCCAAAGTTGTCACCTTCATAATTTAATAAATATAACAATTTAAATATTGTGATTTTAAGATGATAAATTCGAGTAAAAGTATTATTCTAAAAGGTAATAGATTTATCTTCATCATATGATTTTATTTTAAATTTTTATTCAAAAAATCACTATATTAAATAATTATACAAAAATGTTGTAGTAATTATTTTATTAAGAGATAAACCAAATAAATGGTTTTAAAAATAATAAAATAAATATTATATGAACTATTTAATGTGATCCACTAATTTTATAGATACATATGACCTTTTATGAATCTATTAAAGCTTTTATTTTGAACATATCTTCTATATATATGTTATTTAAATTCAAATAAATGAATAGTGTCAAAATTGACACTATTGTTATTTTATAAAAATAACATATTATAAAATTGTTTAAAAATCACAAAAATATTTAAAAATTCTAAATTTAAATTTATATGCTCTATAATGTTATAAAGTAAATAATTATGGAAAATTCACAACAAATAAGTAATTATTTGTTATAATTGAAAATTTAGAATTTTATTACCACAAATAAACGTAAATAGATTAAATAAGGATAAATCAAAATGATAAGGTTTAAAATAAGATCCAAACATGTCTAAATTTGATTGGTTGATGAGATTACAACTCTATCTCATCTAATCTTCGAATATGAGTCATTTTTGGAGGTTTTTAAGTGGGGTTAGATTTATTATAAATTAATATTTTTAAGAATTCCAAAGGTGCCCCTCTCCTCCCTTATAAAAGGGAACCTCCTCCCTCTCCTCCTCACACCAATTTGAGCCTTCAATCTCGGCCAAACCCTGTCAAATTATCCTCTCCACTTCCCTATAAACATCCTAGAGGTTTTGGTCTAATTTAAATACCAATCTTAGTGCCCTAAGAGGAGGTTTCAAAGAGGCGTATCGAAGAAGAGGAAATTTCTTCTCCCGATTCTTTCAAGCGTCTTTCTTCTTCAACTTCTTCTTCTTTAGTTGTTTCATTAAAAAGTAATAACATCAGTATCACTAATATACTGATTTGTTATTATAAATATTAAACAACCCCATTTCACATTCTATCCATCCTACGGAAAACAAAATCACCGTGTGTGCGTACGTACGGAATACCGTCTCCACGACGCGATGAGATTCATTCTCCATGTTAACCATTTAAGAATGATTATAAAGTATATATAAGAAATAATAATGAAATATATGACATTATAAAGCTACTTGATTTATTTATATATGTATGTCATCTACTTAATTCCATTCAACTCAATAAGGAAATGAAAACAACATTCATGCGTACGTACGACCTACCATCTCCATGAACGGTGTATTTCTTTCCATTTATCGATCTATTATATATATGTATATTCTGAATATATATTATATATAAATCATGTTTTATATTCTGGAATTATGTAATCATGATCTAAGTAATCATATGAATAATTACAAGTCAAAACACAGACGACAAATGAAACGATTTTACCCAAAACGCTCTTTAACATGGAATTTACAAAAGAACGGGTAATATAAAGTCATAAGTGAACCATATATGATATCATAAAAATTAATATGATTCTGTAATAAGTCAATAACATTATTTAAATCATTATATATGAGGTTCGGATACGTACGAAGCATATCGGACATATGGTAAGAGATAATTTTGCAAATCTCATTTTTATCCGAGATTGCTTATTCGTAAGTATTTACTGGGGGCATTTCTATCATCCATGTCCATGTTTTATAAAAGTGTTTTAATGTATGTTTAAAGTCATTTTTACCTATTTTTTATTTTTACTACATGGTATGTAAGGAATATTTCTTTTGTTTATGTTATGAGGTACTTTTTTGACTTTTTCGGCAAAAGTACGAGGAGAATGTTCTTTTTAACTTATACAGCACGAACGAATTTTTACGGTTTTATAAAGACTTATTTTCATAAAGCTTCCTAAAAAATATTTCATGACTATTTTCAACAAAATCCTTTTCTTTTAAAATTTCATGACATTTTGTGAAAAGAAAATGATTTTGAAGAAGAAATGATATTTTCCTCAAGAATTCATTTCAAGTGTTTTATCAAAACCATTTTTCATCTAAGATGACATTATTTCATATGTGTATGTTTCAAGTATCATGTCTCTATGATTTAAATGGTTTCATTTTTCTTATTATGAAATGATATCCATTTATTTTATATGGATTACGTGATGATGGAATGATGTTTATGAAACCCATTTTGTTTATTGGGTTATTATGAATGATGTTTGTTTTTTTTGGCACAAGTAAGAATGATTTCATTCTGAGATGGGTGGGACCTATATCTCCCTCAAATGCATTGGGTAAAGATTTTATATCTCATGAGATAGACATGGCTGGAACGGTAAGTTAATCCGGTTCAGTGTTACAGGACTGAAATGAGGAGTGAACTCGATTCAGAATGGGACTTTGTCCACTAAGATGGTCTTGGCAGCAATGTCTTGGCTACTATGGAAATCATTACATGTGCTTAATGGATTCCACAATTACATGTTTTATTCCGATGATATTTTTTCATTCTTAATGTTTCTTTATGATCTATGCCTTATGTACTTCCATGTTTTATGTCATTTCTCAAGCTTTTGATGTTTAAACATTATGTTCATGTTTTTAAGTTTGAATGTATTTGGTATGTTTTATTTTATCCATGATTACCCTTACTGAGCATTTGAGCTCACCCTTTTTATGTTTTCTTTTTCCCAGGATATAAAGAAAGGTTTTAGGTAAGAAAAAAAGGGAAAGATCTTTATGGGAGATGTTGAAGATCTTTCACCACGATTAGAAGATTACATTCCAAGTTTCCAAAGACACTAAACTATTACGGTGCTTGTGTGTCTGTTTTTGTTATGTATTAAGTATTCCGCTAAAGTAATGTAATTTCCATGTACATCAATCTTTGGGTCTCTACAGTTGGTATCAGAGGAAAGGTTTAGTCAACCTTTGGAAACTAGGATGCGAAAACGTTAGTGAGATCCCTAGAGATATTTCTAAGGTATGTCTAGGGATGTACCTAAGGATAATAATATGTATAGGATATAGTCCTAGAACTACGGTAACGATATTAGAATTTAACCTAAGATGTTAGATGTTGAGGGTGCTCCCCCTTTACTATGTTGTTTTCCCTAGCATGATTTTTTCCTCTCACACTATTCTTTTTTGGTTTTAGAAAATGGCTAGAAATAGGAAGATTCATGATAATGGAGGATATGACGGACAATGGAATGATTTTCTTCTTGAGAAACCAAATGAAACGGGATATGGAAGTCCAAACATCGTTATTATGCCTAATCAGCAATATCATAATATGATCAATAATCTCAACTTTGGTAAGTTTCCCGACTCAGATAATAAGAGAAAGATGGAGTTTTATGATGATCATAGAGGAAAGAAAGTTCAATTTCCCTCATGTAAATCATGTGGGAAGAGGCATCCGGGAGATTGTTTCAAAGGAACTGGAAGATGCTTCGGGTGTGGAAAAGAAAGACACAAAGCCAGTAAGTGCAAAGGAAAAGGTTCAGTTAACACCATGGACAAGGATAATGGTATTGCTACGTCATCAACAATGATTAGATGTTTTAAATGTGGAATATACGAGCATTATGCAAACCAATGCCCTAATGGAAAATCTCAGGAAGAGAATCAACATGGTCATATGGGTAGTATTTATGTGGATGATGATGAGGAGACTACAAATGATATATGAGCTGAAAGAAGTGTCGAAGCTCAGTCGGTTGTTTTAGAAGGTAGTGGAATAATTGTATGTTTATCGAGAGTTATGTTGTATAGTTAATGGTACTATGGAATAAAGAATCATCTAAGGATTGTTACACTATTGTTTTTCCTAAAAGTATTTGAAAGTATATGTTGAATGGTACCAGTAACCATGGAATGTTATTCAGATATTTTTGTAAAGTAGATGATATGCGCATAATGAAGGAATAAGAAGATAATGAGATGTTTGATTGTATTAAGGAGCTCATGATTGATATAAGAACTAAGTGATATCATGGTATGAGTATATATAATTTTGAGGATTTTGGTATGTGGAAAGTGTTAACTTTTAACTACATTCATATTTTCACTAAGGTTTAATGGGTATTAATTTTTCAAGAGAATACATGATTAAGGCCTTCGAACGTTTGTAATGTGACCAACAAGACATATCTTATGATATATGGGGATCAACGATGGTATTAACATGCTTCTTATATGAAATCTCAAGTAATCGTTTTCACTATAATATGACAATGGACTACAATATTATGGATAAGCCTAAAGATTGGAATGGATTATGTTGGACATAAGTTAGTATTGTTTAAAGATAGAACCTTTTTTCGATATTATTGATGGGATGATATAGTAATGTAGTTTTAGAAAAAGGACAAACTACACGACGGGCGACAACCCATCGCGTCAGACAAGGCTGTGGGAGTCGAACCCACATCCGAAGTGCGACTGGCCTTTATCGCCTACCACTGGCCTACAGGAAGTGCCTGGTTAGTAGAAACTAGTTTTATTTTATTAAGCGGTATGATATATGGATTATAAGTTCATTTTTGGAACCATATACGATTAATCTAACCATAAGATGGACTTATAACTTTTGCTAACCTTTTGTTTGAAAGAGATGGAATGACCCATCATTCTATCACATGATCTGCTAACACATCACGAATAACAAATTCAACTTCATTTCTTTAAGGGATGAAGTGGAAATTGTTCAATTCACGAACAATAGTAAGATTATACCAAAATCATGCAAGTATTTCTTTTAATTCATCAACTTTTGGGAAATGATCTTGAAAACCAAAAATGTTGTCCTAGTTCCTTTATATCCGATGAATCATATGGTACCTTAGATCATCACAAATCAATAGCTTTGTGATTGTTGGATTTTTCATAGCCTGTTCTCTACCACTCTCCATCAGAACTTGATGGTTAGATTTTTCTTCCATATCCATATTTTCACCTATGTCCTCCTACGTGGAAACCCAGTGATGAGTTAATTTGGGTAAAGGTTACATTTCATACTTTAGTTTTTAAAGCCATGTTTTGGTATTCCTTTTTACGATGTGGGTTTCTATTAAACAAACTTTCGAGTAGTAAACCATTTATAACCCCGACGAATTTCGAGGGCGAAATTCATTTTAAGGGGGGTAGAATGTAACACCCTGAGATTTTATGAAAAATATTCTTTTAATTTCATTAATGTCTTGTGTTCTATGCTACACCAAGATTACCTTGCGCTATACGCAACACTGTATTAGCTTGCAGTATACGCAACACTATTCTTGGATCGTGTTACACACAATTTTGATAATAGTTATTCTACGAAACATTGAGTATATATATATATATATTCGTTGTATAAATGAAATATGGTTGGATTATGTTATACGAAACAATGAAGGATTCTTTAACAACACGCAACCCTGACTTGGCTTGCATTACACGCAATCGTGACCTTCCTCAATAGCGTGTGTTGTACGCAATACCGGGTTTTACTAAACAACGATATATTATTATAATATTATTATGAATTAGCCGTTATGAATAGTATTAACTAAATTTTGAATTTTATAACATTATTATTCATATTACACATTTTCTAGAACATGGTATAAGAACAAAATAAATTTTTCGGGTAAAATAAGTATTTTTTAAAAAATGCAGTTTTGCCACCTTTTGATGGTGCACCCACTTTAAATGTAGTTTTTGACATGTTTATAAGTTCAATTTGACAAAATAAAATTATTATTTGGAATCATGAAATAAAAATTTACTTTGGATAAATTTTTCATTTTATTCTGATGACTTTCATATTTTAATGAATAGTAAAAACACGCTATATTTTAATTAAAAACAATTTTTTTCATCGTAATATCTTATGTGGTTAAATTATAATATTTAATGGTTTTAAAGTATAAATATAATATATTTTTACCATTTAATATAATTTATGTCATTAGCATTGATTTTACCTTGAATTCGTAGGTTAAATCAATTCAATCTTTTGCAATGTTTTAAAGAAAAACCCGTTTTCTTTCGACAATGGGATTAATTTTAATTTAATTTATGCAACTTTTTTGTATTGAATTTGTAAAAAAGGATTCCATATTTGGAATCAGTGGGTCCAAATTATGTTAATAAGGTACTTTTTATTTTTGGGCATTGTGAATAGTAACTACGGTAAATTTTATTTACTATAGTTAAAGGTAAATCGGGTAATTAAGGGTAAATATAAGATTATAAAATTACCCTAACACTTGGAAAAATCCTATTGGATGACTAAAAGTCGACCCATATCACCTAAGGGTCGGATTAGACTCATTTAATGGACTTTTTTCCATGAAAATAATTTAATTATTATTAAAACCAAAGAAAGTGACAACATGTCACTCTCTTAAATACTATAAGTATAATATTTTTAAGTTAGTGATAAACTTCATGAAACTTAGAACATTAATAGTCAACAGAAATCTAAAAAAATTATCTACATCATGAGAATTTATTTATAATTTTTTGGGATTAAATAATTATCATTAATTGTGACACAATAGTGATGTATAAATTATTTAACTAGTGAAAAATCAAGAATATAGTTTTTATTAAACTAATAGTGACCATAAAAGGCCCAAAACCCTGACCAAAACTTATTGGTCATGTAAATGTAAACTATAATCATCCAATGGTAGAATATTTGACCATTTTGAGTCTATACAAGCAATTATGACACTTATATTATTTTATTTTAAATGATGCCAACGTTGTCACCTTCATAATTTAATAAATATAACAATTTAAATATTGTGATTTTAAGATGATAAATTCGAGTAAAAGTATTATTGTAAAAGGTAATAGATTTATATTCATCATAGGATTTTATTTTAAATTTTTATGCAACAAATCAGTATATTAAATAATTATACAATAATGTTGTAGTAATTATTTTATTAAGAGAGAAACCAAATAAATGGTTTTAAAAATAATAAAATAAATATTATATGAACTATTTAATGTGATACAATAATTTTATATATACATATGACCTTTTATGAATCTATTAAAGCTTTTATTTCGAACATATCTTCTGTATATAGTTTATTTAAATTCAAATAAATGAATATTGTCAAAATTGACACTATTGTTATTTTATAAAAATAACATATTATAAAATTGTTTAAAAATCACAAAAGTATTTAAAAATTATAAATTTAAATTTATATGGTCTATAATGTTATAAAGTAAACAATTATGGAAAATTCACAACAAATAAGTAATTATTTGTTCTAATTTAAAATTTAGAATTTTATTACCACAAATAAACATAAATAGATTAAATAAGGATAAATCAAAATGATAAGGTTTAAAATAAGATCCAAACATATCTAAATATGATTGGTTGATGATATTACAACCCTATCTCATATAATCTTAGAATATGAGTCATTTTTGGATGTTTTTAAGTGGGGTTATATTTATTATAAATTAATATTTTTTAGAATTCCAAAGGTGCCCCTCTCCTCCCTTATAAAAGGGCACCTCCTCCCTATCCTCCTCACACAAATTTGAGCCTTCAAGCTCAGCCAACCCCTGACAAATTATCTTCTCCACTTCCCTATAAACATCCTAGAGGTTCTGGTCTACTTTAAAGACAAATCTTAGTGCCCTAAGAAGAGGTTTCAAAGAGGCGTATCGAAGAAGAGGTAATTTCTTCTCCTGATTCTTTCAAGCTTCTTTCTTCTTAAACTTCTTCTTCTTTAGTTGTTTCATTATAAAGTAATAACATAATTATCACTAATATACTGATTTGTTATTATAAATTTGAAACAACCCCATTTCACCTTCTATCCATCCTACGGAAAACAAAATCACCGCACGTGCGTACGTATGGAATACCGTCTCCACGACGCGATGAGATTCATTCTCCATGTTAACCATTTAATAATGATTATAAAGTATATATAAGCAATAATAATGAAATATATGACATTATAAAGCTACTGTATTTATTTATATATGTATGTCATCTACTTAATTCCATTCAACTCAATAAGGAAACGAAAACAGCGTTCATGCGTACGTACGGCCTATCGTCTCCATGAACGGTGTATTTCTTTCCATTTATCGATATATTATATATATGTATACTATGAATATATATTATATATAAATCATGTTTTATATTCTGGAATTATGTAATCGTGATCTAAGTAATCATATGAATAATTACAAGTCAAAACACGAACGACAAATGAAACGATTTTACCCAAAACGCTCTTTAACATGGAATTTACAAAAGAACGGGTAATATAAAGTCATAAGTGAACCATATATGATATCATAACTATTAATATGATTCTGTAATAAGTCAATAACAATATTTAAATCATTATATAGGAGGTTCGGATACGTACGAAGCATATCGGACATAAGGTAATGGATAATTTTGCAAATCTCATTTTTATCCGAGATTGCTTATTCGTAAGTATTTACTGGGGGTATTTATATCATCCATGTCCATGTTTTATAAAAGTGTTTTCATGTATGTTTAAAGTCATTTTTACCTATTTTTGACTTTTACTACATGGTATGTAAGGAATATTTATTTTGTTTACGTTACGAGGTACTTTTTTGACTTTTCCGGCAAAAGTACGAGAATAATGTTTTTTTAACTTATACTGCACGAACGAATTTTTACAGTTTTATAAAGACTTATTTTCATAAAGATTACTAAAAAATATTTCATGACTATTTTCAACAAAATCCTTTTCTTTTAAAATTGCATGACATTTTGTGAAAAGAAAATGATTTTGAAGAAGAAATGATATTTTCCTCAAGAATTCATTTCAAGTGTTTTATCAAAACCATTTTTCATCTGAGATGACATTATTTCATATGTGTATGTTTCAAGTATCATGTCTCTATGATTTACATGGTTTCATTTTTCTTATTATGAAAAGATATACATTTATTTTATATGGATTAGGTGATGATGGAATGATGTTTATGAAACCCATTTTGTTTATTGGGTTATTATGAATGATGTATGTTTTTTTTGGCACAAGTAAGAATGATTTCATTATGAGATGGGTGAGACCTATATCTTCCTCCAATGAATTGGGTAAAGATTTTATATCTCATGAGATAGACATGGCTGGAACGGTAAGTTAATCCGGTTCAGTGTTACTGGACGGAAACGAGGAGTGAACTCAATTCAGAATGGGACTTTGTCCACTAAGATGGTCTTGGCAGCAATGCCTTGGCTACTATGGAAATCATTACATGTTCTTAATAGATTCCACAATTACATGTTTTATTCCCATGATATTTTGTCATTTTTAATGTTTCTTTATGATCTATGCCTTACGTACTTCTATGTTTTATGTCATTTCTCAAGCTTTTGATGTTTAAACATTATGTTCATGTTTTTAAGTTCAAATGTATATGGTATGTTTTATTTTATCCATTCTTACCCTTACTGAGAATTTGAGCTCACCCTTTTTATGTTTTCTTTTCCCCAGGATATACAGAAAGGTTTTAGGTAAGAAAAAAGGGAAATATCTTTATGGGAGATTTTGAAGATCTTTCACCACGATTAGAAGATTACGTTACAAGTTTCCAAGGACACTAAACTGTTACGGTCCTTGTGTGTCTGTTTTTGTTATGTATTAAGTATTCCGCAAAAGTAATGTAATGTCCATGTACATCAAGCTTTGGGTCTCTACATTTAGTCACACATAGGTGAGAGGGACCAAAGGATTAGTTAAGGGTTTTACATAAAAGAATCCATGGGCACACATTCCCTTCCATAATGAGAGGAGGGATGATATGTAGGATAAAAATTTAATTTAATAATACATTAAAAGAAACCAATCACATAAAAATGTTCAGTCTATGAACATGATCATCCACACACATGAAACTAATTATGTATTTAATAAAATAACATTAAATTCTAATCATACTTATTTTAGATAAATCACGCTTGAATAATTAACTATCTTCATTAATTATTCAATTATTTTATCTTAATTATCAATTGATTTTTTTATATTATAATCCATAATAATTTTAAATAAATTAAATAAATTTATTTAAAATTAAATGTGTACAAAAAATGTATCTTGGAGGCATCACGGTGAGTACTCATTTAAACTACCCAACATGTATTATATTCGTAAACTATTTAATCACATGAAATATAATATAAATGACTTATCATGTAATTTCTTAGCATGTAATATCAACTTAATAAACACATGAAAAACATGGTATTTACATAGTTTGTAATATTTCAATGCACGTACCTTAATAACTTTATTACAACTTACACACAATATTCTATTCTTAACATTATATAGAAAATTAATTAGGAAATTAATATATATATATATATATATATATATATAAAATTTTAAATGGTGTGTACTATTAACTTAATGACCACACAAAACACATGTTGATAAGTTTTAGGTAGTATAATAAATTAAATTTTAATTTTTCATAATTTGGTAAAAGAAAATGATGTGTACATTCAAGCTACACATCATGTATTATTCTCACCATATATCTATGACACACACCTAGGGACTCGACATGTAAATTTTTTATAGAAAATATTCTTGTACATGATGTGTAAATGTGATACACAGAGTGTGGTCTCTAAGTTACATGATCACCAGTCATGTAGGCTATGTAATAAGATACATGACCCATATATGACTAAAGGGAAACACATCATGCATAGAATTTAAATGAAATGTACTCTAGTTGACTTTGCACTAGGCTGACCCATTCAACACAAGGTGTGTAACAAAATTCACCATGTGTAATAAATGAACACGAATTAAATTAATTCTAAATCAATTCAAGTTTCATTAAAAATGGGTACACAGTGTGTACCTATGAGTTACATGATGTGTACTCTTTTTTTGTTCGACCTGACTCCCTGGCACCTTCAGATGAAATATTAGAATTTATTTTTTTATAAAATTAACCGATTTGATTATATTTGCGAGAATGAAGAGAAAAAGACAAGATATCACAATTACAATTAAATAATGATTTAATTAAAATTAAAAACTAATAAGAAATGTGTAAATTAATTAATGATATTTAAATAATTATAAATAATTATGTGACCCCTCTCATAACACCTGAATGTTCCAAGTGTAGAGGAAGAAATAAATCGGACATGCCAAACTCGGGTTTTCATCTTGATTGATGATTTATATAAGATTTACATTATGAAAAAATATATGATTAATGAAATTGAATACAAAATATAGATAATAGAAAAATATTGGCTCCAAAGTGAAGGATCATCACATACTATTTATAATTAACTTCAGGAATTTAAGAATTACCTTGTGAGGAATTATTTCATCATTTATAGATCTAACAACATTGCTACGCCATACTGTCATTTAATTTCATGAATCAATAATAGTTTCCCTCTAGCGGAAATCCACATGTGTTCCATGAATCTCTGAAAATCACTGTAGGGATATCTGGGTGCTATCACAATAGATCTGAATGCTTGCATCATTCAACTTTGATCACCCTGAGGTTCACTTCAAGGAAAGGTTCTATTTGATCTCTGTAGACTTGAGAGTGGTGGTGTAGGAGGATTTCTATCCATTCTCAAGAGCATTAAGGGAGAGTGATATCTATAGGGATTGAGAGGATTCTCTTTGGATCTCTTTGTGCACAAAAAAATGAATTGGATCAGTAAAAAAATATAATTATGTTTATATATCGCTAGGGTTAGAAAATAATAATTTCAAATTAACCCTTATTATATTTGTAATCCCTAGAGGACCCCATGTGTATAATAATAATAATAATATTTTTATTTCTTTTCATGTGATAAACTCATGAATTAAATTAAATATTATTTATTAAATAACATTCAATATATATTATTTCTCATGGAACCATTAAAATCAGGCTGCCATTCCTCTGTAATATTTATTGGGACTTGAATAATGACTATTTATTTAATAAATAAATATCACTGAATTTTTTTCCAATAAATAAATAAATAATATATTCACAAATAGAAGATAAATATTTATTAAACATTGCGCTCATAAAATATTATTTGGAATAACTGGTGATAGAATATATACGATCAATAAAAAATGAACAATTATTAAACCACGTGTGGGAATAATATTTATTCAACTTATTAAATAATAAATATTATTATTAATTCATTGAGATTATAGATACACTTACTCTATAACCCTATAGGCCTCTTTCTTTATGACATTAGAAGAAGTAACCCAAAGTCCAAGGTTATCTTCGAGTAACATGCCAAGGAACCCATATAGAAAAAATTCAATGCCATAATGACATAATAACTCATGCGGGCACTTAATATATAATACAATCCCTTTGTCATGATATCTCTAATCAAGAAGGTTTCATGTCAGTGACATCAAAATATATTCACAATATCTCTTTATTTTAATTTCTGAAAACGAACTTGACTATAGAACATAATGAACATGGATATCTTTAGGATATATTATTTCCATCAAAGGGCCTAAGACATCAAATTCCATTAAATAACAGAATGGGAAAATCCTTTCCCACATTATTCTTTAATGAAATTCTACTCGTGACGCACCCAACATATCTTATCTCACTGTGAACATATGCCATCATGATTTTTATCAATACATAAATTTATATGATTTATAATAATAATTAATAATAATAATAAATTAAAAGGATCAAAACACATATTTTTAGATAGGAACATCCAATGAAAAATATAAATGTGGATTTCCTACAGGCGGGTCTCATTCTCGTAAATTCCTCTATTGGGAATTACTAAGGGTGTACACTAGGAGAAGGTGAATCAAAGTCATATGAGTCTCCACCCCAAATAGATGATATCATTTGTGTCCCTAAAATTATTTCATCTGGCTATATAATATATATTTAATAATATTTTCATAACACTTCTAGGTTCGCATCAAAGCATGGAACTACTATGACCATTTAGTGTGACGACTACTCTGAGGAAATTATCACTTACTATATCATAGAAAAGAATGATCATGATGTGGTAAGATGTTTTTTAATATTAAAAAAAATGAATACAAGTTATCATAAAGTACATAGAATTGTTTTCTAGGGAACTAACTCTAACAATTTGGATTTCCCAAATGGAAACTCTTATAATGAGCCCGAAGCACTTGTTTCTATCCATTTAAGCATAAATCGACCCAATAAGGGTCCTTAGAAACAATAATAGGACCTTAAAAATATAAATTGGTAAATATTTGCATATTTTTGGAATAAAATTAAAACTTTTCTATATTTTGGTGGAATCTTCCAAAGCTTCACACCGATTCACATTCCACAGCCGCCACATGACGATCTAGATCCTCCATAGCCTCACAGAGGAACCTTCTTTATTCTCTCTACCTCTCTCTCCCTATAGATTTTCTATATTGATCATGAATAGGATAATACTATAGGGGGTGTATAAAATAATCTAGTGGGATTAGAATAAAGAAAAGAGTTAAAAGAATAAAAATAAAAAGAAAAGTAAAATAAAAAGGAAGAGGGGCTCGGGCCCGACCTCGACACCCAATGTGAGTTTTTGCGTTGACTAGGACAAACCAAAAAATTTCAAATATAATAACTAAGATTAAATATAAATCTAATTATCTATTCAAAATATATCACCGAATGAATACACATGAATAAACTAATACTTAATCCATTAAATATTAAATATTAGTTATTCCACAAAAATTATAACATCTTGAAATTCCACAAAAATCCTATCCTAGGGTAGGAACTCTATTCTAATACAAAATAAGTGTTTAGAAAAATTATCTGAGATCATATGCTAGAGGAAATATCATTTTACCCCTTATGAGTATCTGAAATCCAAGATTCAAATTTTTTCTAAATTTCATAGTCTGGAAAACAAATTTTTTATAACCACCCCACCATAAAAATTCTCATCCCCAAGAATCCTTGGTGATCAAATAGTATCCATGCTCTCACATAAAAAATCTGTACAACTATTTTATCTTGACAATCTAATGACTAGTATCATAGCATCCACAACTATCTCCCACACATGGAAGATGTTCAACCATGACTGATCAATAACCCCCCACCATATAAGTTACCTTATCATTACCTCAAAACTAATATAAAATTCCCACACTCCATCCATCACTGAACAAGATGACTGGAGTGTCCAAAACTACTCATTCTTGAGCGGAAAACCACAACATCAAAACATTTACCATCCCCACTTCTTGAGAATGGTTTTCTATGGAAACTACTAAATTTCGACTCACAAAGAGGGTAACCACCCTCAAACAACCAATGGTGCACTTCCCACTATATGGATTAACTTATACCACTACCTAAGAAAAACTCACAAGGATCCCCTTTTTTTAAACAAGAAATACATTTAGATAGCTCAGAGTATAGATGATGATCTCTCAACATAACCAGGATGATTACAAGATATCAAGCATTATTGTGTCTAAACTAGGATGACACTAGGATTTTTTTATTACCACCATAAACCCGTCCATATCTAAGATGAATCTATTCACATATTAACTTTTTTAATTTACCCAATCCTTCGAGTCTCCATACTTGCAAGAATTATATTAGAAACTATAAATCATTGGCCCTAATTACTGATTAATGATTTAAATGGTTACCGTACACAACCACAATGTACCCTTTCTATATATCCTTGCACTAAAAGTGTAAAAATCCCATACCACCTAGTTATCACTCAACCCATGCTTCCATGAGCTGCACATCACTATGGTAAGATGACCATGCTACAAGACACATTGGTCTTATTAATCCTGATTTTCCCTCAGAAATCCACTTCAAAATTGGAAACTCCACCTAATACAATGTTTATCCCACAATCAACCCTCACACAATGTCATTCCATTCATGAGAATCTACCCATACTTTGAAAACGTTTTTAACCACAAAAAAACTAGTCAATAGGGTCAGACACCTGAATAGTCCTACCCATCAAAGCCAGTCTCAATACTTAAGAACCATATGTATTTCCTTAGAAAACAAATGAATCATCCTGCCAATAACGCATATCCTGAGAACCTCCCCTGCATCGGGGTCATCACAAGTGTACAACCAAGATCATTTTTTAAAAATTCACCTATAAACTCGGGCCATCCCCTCTAATAAGTTTCCATTGATAAAACCATACCTTGAATTATAGGGTATGAGTGATAATTAACGATCTCTAGGTCACCCACCTAGCACTACCAATCAATTACCATATCAGGGTCACTATGTATGACCACCTAGACAATAGGTAAACATTACACTTAGGTCACATATCACGGGGCATCATCCATAAACTCATCTCAACACATGGCATCTGATGTTCTTGAAAAGTATCCCTAAAAGTGGTAAAAAGAAGGTAAGTGAAAATATCATCAACCTAAGAGGGTCAAAAACAATTCAACATGGAATCTACTGCCAAGAATTATCATACTAGGCCCAAATCCCATGTGAGAATCCTCATAATGGATTTCTCTCTAGAGGATCATAATATAAACAAGAGGGAAGATACTAAACTGAAACTCACCAAGAATTCACATACAGAAATACCCCTTCAAGTTCCTCATTCACTATAGAAATTTAGGTATAAATATACATCACCATTAATGATCAAACTAGATAACCATAAATAAAGGCCATATAAGTAAAATATCAATGCAATATAGATGGTTATACTTCATATAGGTTGTTAAAAACCTTTATTTAACCACACCTAAAAAAAGATACACCCCAAAAGGGTATACTAGTATAGAATCAACTTATAATGTTGACTTGTAAGGATCAACAATATACACACAATATCATCTCAATGATCCCTGTCATACCAGAGACACACAATTTTGTTAAGTAGAATGTCATTCCTAGATCTATAATAAAACACCAGATATGTTGTTATTGAAACTTAAAATAACCTAACCAAGTAACAACACCCCATAAAGGCTACAACACTTGGAAATCATGTCCCTATCATACCACTAGGGTCACTGCATCTCCTATGATTGAGGGACGATTCATCATCCTCATTGTCAAATACCTCACTATAGATCCACATAACCTACCATCTGAAGAAAATATATATATATGTCAGTATAATGATATGAATTCCACCAAGAAGTTATTTGGGAAAAAAAATTAGGTTGTTTTGACACTTTAAATAGTTCAACTAATCACTATTAATTAAATTTCACACTAGAAGGCCAATAACATATGGACCCTATGTTCTAAATATTATGTATGAAACACCTCTTACCTTTTACGAACAAGATTCAAAATCAATCATTGGGATTTTTTTGATTTGAGAGCCATAAATTGGAGATAAATATTAAAATACAAACAACATGTGAATTTATTAAATAACAAATACTATACAATTGTAACATCACATATCAAAAATAGAAATCCCATATTCCTTAAAACTGTGACTTATTATCGGATTAGATGTTCTCCATGCACCTGTCCAATATCTATCATAGGTTCTAACACATTCCTAAAACTCTAATATACCATATCCCAAATAGTAATAAAAAATGAAAGGAACTACTATAATACCACTTTATCACGTTCTGACCCAACTCACTCTATAAAAAGTAGCAGAACAAGTTGTCAACAAGGCCTTAAGCGTGACTCCCCATACGCCAAGGCTATTGATTAACAGCATGGGCCTGGGGTGTATTAGTGGGGAGAATATTCCCTCATATAAGAGTAAATAGCAAAAGAAATAACCAAATATAATCCATAATAGTAAATAATTAGGGGGAAGAATCAATAAATATAAAAAAGGTTTTACTAAATAATGAAATGCAGTAAAACCCCAAAATTCCATGTTATGCATACAACACTGATCACCGAGTAGTCCGATCACATATACAAGAGTATATAAACAAAAAAATAAAAAAATTACATGGATATACAACTAACATTGAGTCTAACCACATACCCCATTTCCAAGATATTTTTATGCTTATCCATCAAAATAATAAGAATCCACGCGATCAACTCTACTCAATTATGAAACCCTAGGCCTTATCCCTATACATCATACATCCATTTTCTACCTAAATGTGGAGTTAAGGACTAAAAACACACACACACACACATTGTGGTTCATGTATAAAGGGTGAGAAATAAACATCAGTAGGACACCCCCAATGAGGAAACTATAACCTGCTACCATACATGCATTCTCACGTAACATACTCTGCCTAGGTAATACACAACTGGAATTCAAAAATAAAATAAAACCACAATCGATCCATGAGTCCATGATCCCAATAGATTAGCTAGTGTTAGAAGGTATCTGATCACATTACTTGATACAAATAAAATCATGACTTGGGGTATATAACCAATGGTTTTAATGTATAATAATAACCAATATAAAATAATAAAATAATTCCATTGGGCCTATGAGCTTTTCCAAGGTATTCATTATAAGTAAGTTAAAGTATCACTCATGGTGTAATATAATTTCAATTAACCTATGATCCCATCCAAGGAATTATGTTTTAGTAACCCAAGTATCACCCAAGGAATAATCAAATGATTGCTCAAATTAGGTAAAATTACTTAAATAAATAGATTAATATCCCTATTTCCTAGAAAATAGGGAAAATGTAGTAATGGTGCATCCAACCCAACCCTAAGGAGTATATTAGGTGTTTCTCAGGAATGTCATCTTCAATCCTTGGGAATATTACAATATTTAAAGCTTTGGGGAAGTGAGTCCACCTAAAAATGTCATTTGTGGAATGTCATGTCTAGAAATATCAATCATATATGTGGAGTGAAATTTTAACTATTCTTGGTCATAACTGTGGAACTCTATGTTCAATATGAAATACCATGTCCGCTAATTTCAATAATAACTGTGGAACATCATACCTACTGTTGAACACCATGTGATTTGATTTCAAAAATGATGTGCATCACCGTGTCTATCATCCTAATAAGATAACATTAAATCATTATGGATAAAAATTCAGATCCTAGGAAGTATCTCTGGGAATCCCCATTATAACATCACATCATATCAGGACCCATGGGCTAAGTTCTAGGAAGCATGTATGGAATCATAGCTACATCAAAAGTAATTGAGTGAATTAATGAATAGAAGAGCGAGGTTTGTCGAATTACCTAACCCATCAATACCTCAACAAACTATTGGGATTATATGTTTAGTATGGGTTCAAAGGTGATACCAGCTTCCATCTCTTCCCAAACCCATTGTTCACTTTATCTAGATTGGTCAAATATTGGGGAACCCATTAGGTCCCCTAAACCAACACAGTAGAGGTATACTACTTGGGATACTTGAGGTCTATAAATTAGTGAATAAATCCTTCTTAGTATCCTGTATGTTATAATGTAAGAAAATCAATTCCTATTGGGACCCTAAAAATATTACACAGGTGGAGGAATCCCATAGGGGATCCTCTAAGTTAGAACATAAGTGTAGGTATCCCTCTTGGGATCCTTAGAATGAGTAAGTAGATGAATTCATCTTATAGGGAATCCCCTAGGTCCAAAAAAAATCATAGGTATCCCTCTTTGTATCATTGGTTGAAAACTAATCTCTTAGGTAAACACATCCCCTGACTCCATGTCGAACATCTCACAACCTCCAGGTACAAAAGGGAACATCTCACAAGGGAGATTTTCTCACAGGAAAAGATAGATAAAAATCAATCAAGGGAGATGGTTCAAGACCCATATCATATCAAGGTCTCCCCTAGGGTATTTCGAACACCCAAACTATCCACTTCGTCAAGTCGCAACCCAATACCTCTAACTGGGGACTCTCCAAAGATGCACCAGTCGAGGATAATGGTGATCATGTTCCATGCCTACCGATAATTATTATGACCCTCATGTGGGTATTATCCCATTTCTCACTCTCATGGGACAAAATAATTCAATTATTATAGGAATCAACTTCCCATTATATATCAATAACCCAAAACTCATTTTAGGAGTCCTTAAAAAACCCCAACGATTCCACCATCGTGATCTATGTAGAGTAACACTCAAAGTGGACTAATCATGTGTTTGATTATAACTCTAAGGCATCTAAACATGGAAAACCTCAAAAGGTTATCTAGGGAGAAGTATACGGTGTGTATACCCAAGTACACTAAATGTTCCCTCAAAGTATAATTTTGGTGTGTACTTTAATCTAACATGGAATGTAAAACCCTAGTACATGATTTGTAAGTCATGTACATGACGTGTACCCTAATTAGGGTACCTAAAATATACCTCACATGGCCTTGAAATGTATCTCATTCTGTTCATGTACTTAAATATGGTGTGTAACCCACATTGGTGTTGGTAGTGTACCTTACATGGCTAGGTTCCCCTATATTGGCTATCAAGACGGTAATCGACTACATAGATGAGTACGACTACACGATGTCTACCCCTGGTACACAATGTTTAATTACAAAAAACACCATATTACCATGTAATAAATAATGTTTCCAATTAGAAATATAGATAATGAAATTGTAAAGAGTTATATTCACTAAATAAAAAGAGTACACAATAAGTGTTCATGGAACTATGTGTCGTGTGATCAGGATTTCCCAAACGAAAACCCCTACAATTGGCCTGAAACACCTAGCTCCCACCATTTAAGAATAGATCAACCCACTAGGGGTCCTTAGTAATAATAATAGGTTTTTAAAACTAGAAATAAGTAAATATACATATATTTATTCCACAAACATAAAAAGGAACTACTTTTGGGAAGATTCTACTGAAAACTCTAACCAATCCATGTTCTGTAGCCGGTGCATGATGATTTGGATCCTCCTGAGCTTTGTGGTGGCACCTACCTTATTCTATCCTCTCTATCCCTCTACCTTTTCTATATCTTGAAAAAAATAATAATAAAAAACGGGGAATACACAAGAATCCAGGGGGAGGAGAGGAAATAAAAGAAGGAAATTAAAGGAAGAAAAGTAAATGAAAAAGAAAAAGGGACTTATCCCCAGCACCTGGCATGAGTTTATGCCTAGACTAGAGAAAACCCCCAGTTCAGGATTTAACAGTGAATATAGAATCACAATCCAATTCTTCATTCAATATATATCACCGAACAAATACAAAAAAATAAATTAATATTTAATTAATTAAATATTAAATATTAATTATTCCATGAAAACATGAACGCTATAGAAATCCACCAATCAACTGTCCTAATGTAAACACCCTATTTTGTGACCAACAGAGTGGTCAGAGAAATTATATGAGATACTTTTCTAGGGTAAAAGATCATTTTACTCACTACATTTATCTGAAAGAAAAAAATTCAAATTTCTACTGAATTTCCCGATTTGAAAAAACAGGGGTCATTATTGTAGTGATAGGTTAGGCAGTGAAATAAGTGGGGTAGTGGTGTGAATAGTGTTGTAATAAATTATGATGTGGGTTTCTGTGTTGTAGTGATGTGCAATGGTGATGTGTGGTGATAGTTATGTGAAATGTGTTTGGTTGTCATGGGAAGCGGTTTGGGAAAGTGTCTGGGGGTTGTGTTATGTAGAGTTGATGTGTGGTGGTTGTGTTGTTCCATAAAAATTTTTTTTTGAAATGGGATACATTGCAGGTAGGTGTTATATGATTTTTTTATGTGGTGGTGATATGTGGTGGTTGATATGGGTGGTTTTTGTGATGTGGGGGATTGGATAATGTGGTCATGTGGTGATGGATGGCATGGGATGAATGAGTTGTTGTGTGATGTGGTTGTGTTAGTTTCCCAGATAGCCATAGAATAATTTGTAATGCTAAAATGGAATGTTAGGGGTTGTTAAATGAATAAATAATGGGTTGGGAAATGATGTGTGGTAATTGGATTAAATGAATTGAATAAATTAATGGTCTTTAAAGATATGTAAATGGTAGAGTTTGGTAATTGAAAGTGGAAATGTTTGTATTTATGTGGTGGTTGTGCAGTGTACTATATACAGTGGTGGTAGCGGTTATGATGGTCGACATGTGGTGTGACGGTGGTGTTATGGTGTATGCTGGTGTAGTTTTTGTGGAACCATAGGCTGGGTATTGTGTGCCTTCAATATATCATGTATTTTATGTTATTTTCTATATTCTCCCACTTGAGTTTACTGATAATACCAATGCCCAATGATTTTGGGTTCTAGTGGTTTTCCTCAACATCTAGGTTAGTGGTGATACAAATGGATGGATACCCCCTCTTCCCTACCATTTCTTTATTAGTGACATCCCAGGTGTATTCGGGCGAGATGCGGTGTGATTTCCCATGTGTCTTGTGGAAATATGTGATGCGATGAGGCTACAATACTTCAAAATAAGCCTTTAATAGTGCTATAAGTGGCCTTTATCAGCGTTAGAAAAGTTATGACTATATGAGAGAGGTTAAAATCCATGGTCTTTTATTAGTGATTATAGAAGTACTGATAAAGGACCTTTTATTAGAAATCATAAATGTGTCTTTTATCAACACTTTTAAAAGTGCTGATAAAGGTCCATATTGCAGTGTGCGATAACAACAACCTGTTGCACCGCTACTATGTGATATAATAGCACAATGAAACACCAGAAACTCACCAGATATCAAAAAAACAAGTCCCAATACAGAATTTAATTGAAATGAAATTTACAACATAAACAGAAGAAAAACACTATATTATAGACATTTCAAACATTGGTTTATACATTTACATAAATAAAAATTATCATATACATTCAGAAACATAAATGTTCCTTTTTATTTTAATACTGACCCAAATCATTCTATTTCTGAACAAACCACCCCTTCTTGAGAAAAATAACACACATGTATAAGAATTGTTTTTATGTTAATAATAATATAAAGAAATAAATTAACATAAAGTGTTAATTTTACTAAAATTGATGTCAATTTTAAATAAAAATATGCACTTGGATTTATAACAGTCACATAGTGCATTAGATTGAGGTGCAACTGATTCCAACACATCTAAAATTACTTTTGAATCTTTATCATAAAGTATCAAAAAAATCTGAATGTGTTTGCTTGGTTTTGAGTACGTCAGTTGTCTTTTTTTACGAAAATGTTATTTTAAACAGGAAATAAGCACTTTTGACTCATTACTATCACATTGTGCATCGGTTTGATATGAAAACGATTCCTAAATGTAACAAATTAATTATGAATAATTTTACAAAAGTATCTAGAAAATCCAATCATGTTTGATCAGTTTTCTATGAGCGACACGTTTTGAACTAAAATGTCGATTTTAAACTGATACCAAGCACTTTGAGTCATAAAACATGAATCATGTATCAAATTGAGGTGAGGATGATTCCTACACATCAAAAATGACTTATTTATTGTTTTCATAAAGTATAAAAACAATACGAATTCATTTTCTTAGTTTTTAGTAGAGAAATTTCCCATTCTACTAAAATTGATGAAAATTTTAAATTAAAACACACACATTGAATCATACCGGTCACACTGTACATCAGATTGAGGTGAAAATGATTCCTACACATTTTAAATGACCTATTGATCATTTTACTAAAGTATTAAAATAATCGGAATGTGTTTTTTCAGTTTTGAGTATGTCATTTGTCTTTTTTACTAAAATGCCATTTTAATTTGGAAACATGCACTTTTGACTCATACTGATCACATTGTGTATCAATTCGACATGAAACAGATTCCTAGATATAAAAAACGACTTATAAATTATTTTCCTAAGTTATTAATAAAATATGAGTGAATTTGATCGATTTTCAGTGAGTGAAACTTTTTGAACTAATATGTCGATTTTAAACTAATAACGAGTACTTTGAGTCATACCAGAAGCATCGTGTATAGGATTGAGGTGACGTTTATTGATACCCATCAAAAATTAATTATAGATTCTTTTTTTAAAATATCAAAACAATCCAAATGTGTTTTCTCAATTTTGAGTAGGATAGTTGTCTGTTTTACTAAAATTATTGATAATTTTAAATAGTAAAATGAACTTTGAGTCATATCGGTCACACTATGTGTTATATTAAGGTGAGGATAATTCTTACACGTCCTAAATAAATTATGTATTGTTTTTCAAAAGTATCAAAACAATATGAATTCATTTTCTTGGTTTTGAGTAAGTAATTTTTCTTTTTTACTAAAATGTCATTTTAAAATGGAAACACATGATTTGGACTAATTAAAATCAAATCTTGTATCGGTTTGAAGTGAAATATATTCCTACATGTCCCTAATTACTTATTAATTGTTTTTATAAAGTATCAAAAAAATATGAGTGCATTTGATTAGTTTTTAGTGAGTTACACTTTTTGAACTAAAATGTCAATTTTAAATTGACAACAGACACTTTGAGTAATACAAGGCACATATTGTATCAGATTAAGGTGAATATTATTACTACATGTCAAAATTGACTTAAGGAAAAGTATAAAAATAATATAAATGTGTTTAATTTGTTTTGAGTAGGATAGTTGTCCATTTTACTAAAATTGATGATAATTTTAAATAAAAGGATATCGTTTGAGTCATACCGGTCTAACCGTGCATTAGATTGAGGTAAGAATAATTACTAATTGTCCCAAGTAATTTATGGATAATTTTACTAAAGTATAAAAAATATATGAATCTATTTTCTTATTTTTGAGTAAGTCACTTATCTTTTTTACTAAAATGTCATTTTAAATTGAAAACACACACTTTTGGCTCATTCTGATCACATCTTATATCAGTTTGACATAAAATTTATTCCTATACAACACAATTGAATTATGAATCATTGTCCTAAATTATCAATAAAATACAAGTGTGTTTGATCATTTTTCAGTGAGTGACACTTTTTGAACTAAAATATCGATTTTAAACTGATAACAGACATTTCGAGTCATACCGGGAACATTTTTTATCAGATTGAGGTGTGGCTAATTTCTAAAAATCCAAAATGACTTATGGATCATTTTCATAAATTATAAGAACAATCTAACTATTCTTTTTTGGTTTTGATTTGGACAATTGTCTATTTTATGAAAACTGATGACAATTTTAAATAAAAAGAGGCACTTGAGTCATACCGGTCACATTATTCATTTGATTGAGGTGAATAAGATTCATGATTATATCAAATGACTTTTGGATTGTTTTACTAAAGTATCAAAATAATATGGACATGTTTGTCCAGTTTTGAGTTGGGTAGTTTTTTTTATACTAAAATTGATGTCAATTTTAAATAATGACGCACTTAGAGTCATATTGGTCACACCGTGCCTTATATTGAGGTGTGACTGATTTATAAACATTCCAAATCACTAATGGATTTTTTATAATTTATTAAAACAATATGAATGTTTTTACTCTATTTTGAGTAAGACACTTTTCTTTTTTACTTAAATGTCATTTTAAACTTGAAACACACACTTTGACTCATATAGATCACATCGTGTATTGGTTTGATGTGAGACCGATTCCTACATGTCACAAATTATTTAAGAATTTATTACATAAATTATCAAGAAAATACAAGTGTTTTTCTTAGTTTTCAGTGAGTGTCACTTTTTAAATTGAAATGAAAATTTTAAACTAGTAACAAACACATTGAGTCATATCTGGCACATCGTGTATCAGATTAAGGTGCGACTAATTTTTACACATCACAAATGACCTATAAATCATTTTCATAAAGTATCAAAACAATATGAATATTTTTTCTTAGTTTTGAGTATTTCATTTGTAATTTTAATAAAATTAATTTTAATTTTAAATACAAATAAGTACTTGGAGTCGTATCGATCAAATAGTGTGTTAGATTGAGTTGCGATTGAATCCTACATGTAACACCCCGAGATTTTATGAAAAATATTCTTTTAATTTCATTAATGTCTTGTGTTTTATTCTACACCAAGATTACCTTGCGCTACACGCAACACCGTATTAGCTTGCAGTATACGCAACACAATTCTTGGATCGTGTTACACACAATTTTGATAATAGTTATTCTACCCAACATTGAGTATATATATATATATTCAATCTATAAATGAAATATGGTTGTATTATGTTATACAAAACAACGAAGGATTCTTTCACAACACGTAACCCTGACTTGGCTTGCATTACACGCAATCGTGACCTTCCTCGATAGCGTGTGTTGTACGCAATACTGGGTTTTAATAAACAACGATATATTATTATAATATTGTCATGAACTAGCCGTTATGAATAGTATTAACTAAATTTTGAATTTTATAAAATTATTATTCATCTTACACATTTTCTATAACATGGTATAAGAACAAAATAAATTTTTCAGGTAAAATAAGTATTTTTCAAAAAATGCAGCTTTGCCGCCTTTTGATGGCGCACACACTTTAAATCTAGTTTTTGACATTTTTATATGTTTAATTTGACAAAATAAAATTATTATTTTGAATCAGGATATAAAAATTTACATTAGATAAAGTTTTGATATTTTTCCGATAACTTTCATATTTTAATGAATAGTAAAAACACGCTATATTTTAATTAAAAACAACTTTTTTCATCATAATATCTTATGTGGTTAAATTATAATATTGAATGGTTTTAAAGAATAAATAGAATATATTTTTACCATTTAATATAATATAGGTCATTAGCATTGATTTTACCTTGAATTCATAGGTTAAATCAATTCAATCTTTTGCAATGTTTTAAAGAAAAACCCGTTTTCTTTCGACAACAAGATTAATTTTAATTTAATTTCTGCAACTTTTGTGTATTGAATTTGGAAAAATGGATTCCATATTTGGAATCAGTGGATCCAAATTATGTTAATAATCTACTTTTTATTTTTGGGAATTATGAATAGTAACTACAATAAATTTTATTTACCATAGTTAAAGGTAAATCGGGTAATTAAGGGTAAATATAATATTTTAAAATTACCCTAACAAATGTCAAAATCCTATTCGATGACTAAAAGTCGACCTATATCACCTAAGGGTCAGATTAGTTTCATTTAATTAAATTTTGTCAGTGAAAATAATTTAATTATTATTAAAACCAAAGAATGTGACAACATGTCACTTTCTTAAATCCTATAAGTATAATAATTTTAATATAGTGATAAACTTCATGAAACTTCGAACATGAATAGTCTATAGAACTCTAATACAATTATATACATCATAGGAATTTATTTAGAATTTTTAGGGATTAAATAATTATCATTTATTATGACACAATGATGATGCAGTAATTGTCTTATTAATGAAATATTGACATAATTGATGTTATAAATGCCCAAATAAATTTAATTTGAGACTTTTTATGACTTAAATTAATTTTCTAGGTTAATATGACATGTTATTGTTGATATAAGTAACTTGGTTCGAACTTATCATTCTTTTATGAATTTCATAAAAATCATGTACCAAATAGTATCAAAATTGACATAAATTAGTTTTTAAAACAAATATTATATTATTAATTGTTATTTAATTCCTAAAATTTAAGGTTCGGCCAAATGACTTAGATAAGGATATATATATTAATAATAAACAACTTGGGGTTCGTTTGACTTGTTATGGTAAGTTTATTAACCATATAGTGTAAGAAAACAAAAAGACACGGTAAAAGGTAAATTATTTAACTTAGAGTTATATCTAATTGATAAGGTTAAAATAATAACCTAAACTTGTCTAAATACTATTGGATGAGAGGATTTAGACCCATCCACACTTTAGCTTCGAAATAAGACCCTTTGGAACCATTATAAACCGAATTTGACCTTAATATAAAATAATATTTTGAGATTTTCCTAAGGTGCCCCTCTCCTCCCTTATAAAAGGGCACCCCCTCCCTCTCCTCCTCACACCAATTTGAGCATTCAATCTTGTCCAAACCCTGCCAAAATCTCTTCTCCACTTCCCTAGTATCATAATAGAGGTCCTGGTCTTCTTCAAAGACCATCCTTAGTTCTTTAAGTGGAGGTTAAGAGAAGGCCCGTCAAAAAGAGGTAATATCAATTACCGATCTTTTTCAATTTATTTCTTCTTCAACTTCTTCTTCTTTAGTTGTTTCATGATAAAGTAATAACATAAGTATTTATTATATACTGATATGTTATTATAAATATGAAACAACTCTAATTAACCTTCTATCCATCCTATGGAAAAAGGAAATCACCACGCGTGCGTACGTACGGAATACCGTCTCCACGCCGTGGTGTAATCTATTTTTCAACCACCACCTTACTAGGATGGGTATAATGGTGTAAATTATGACTATATATGACTATTATAAAGTGATATTTATTCTGAAATAGTATACATACACTCCAACACAATTCCACGATCATAGGAACAATATCATCACTCGTGCGTACGTACGGAATACGTCTCCACGATGTGATGCGACTCGTTCTACATGATCTTCATTTCATAATGATTATATAAATGAATTGAATGAATTAATATGATATATGTTACACTAATACCATTCTGTAAATGAGGTATCTATAACCTAAAGAGAAGAATAAGAATTTATTCGACAAACATGCATAAGAACAAAAAGTAATAAACACCCGAATAACAAGTAGTAATGAAATATTACTAATAAGAAGCTAAGAATATGACCATATATGATATCATAACAATAAGTATGATTATGGAATAAGTCAATAAAATTTTTTAAATCATTATACAGGAGGTTTGGACACTTACGAAGCATATCAGACCTATGGTAAGGGAAATATCACAATCTCATTTTTATCCGAGATTGTTTATACTTTGGTATTTACTGGGGTGTATTTTATCATCCACATCCATGTTTCCTCAATGTGTAATATTATTTCCATCCACCTAAAATTGTTTAAAACCTATTTTACCCTTTGGTGAGTTTTTAGTAAAAGATATGAAAGGAATCTTTTGTCATTTTTCGTACGAGGTACTTTTTAACTTTTCCGACAAAAGTACGAGAATAATGTTTTTTTTAACTTATACGGAATGAATGTATTTTTAAAACATTATTTCCAAGAAGTTTCCTTTACAAGTTTTCAAGTTTATTTTTAATCAGCTTCTTTTAGTTTAAAATTGTATGACATGTTAAGAAAGGAAAAAATGTTTTTGAAGAAGAAAGGATATTTTCCTCAAGAATGGAGTTCAAGTGTTTTATCAAAATTATTTTCCATCTAAGATAATTAAGGGTTCTGTTTTTATCCCTATTATTACATTGATTTGATTATGTTGTGATGGAATTATTTTTATGAATTCCTTTATCTTATATGAATTGTTTTATGATGTCATGATGTTTAAGATTCCCATTTGTATTACATGGGTTATGCAATGATGTATGATTTATGATTTTGTGGCACACATAAGAATGGTATCATTATGAGATGGGTGGGACCTATATCTCCCTCAAATGCATTGGGTAATGATTTTATAACTCATGAGATAGAAATGCCTGGAATGGTAGGTTATACCGATTCAGTGAAATAGGACTGAAACGAGGGTGACTCAGTTCAGAAATGGACTTTGTCCACTAAGATAGTCTTGGCAATGAGTCTTGACTAATAAGATATGATTCTCTATGATTATTTGTGTATTCCACAAAGATTCATGTTTTAAGTTATGATTATTGGGATTTCATTTCACTACTATGATTTATCCCATGTTATGAAATTATGCTCTCTTTTGCAGGTTAAGATTTCCAAAATGTTATGTTATTATGAATATTATGTGATTGATATTTCTTTTGTTTACCCTTACTGAGCATTTGAGCTCACCCTTTTATGTTTTCTTTTCCCCAGGATGTAAAGAAAGGTTTTAGGGAAAAAAGGGAAGATCTTTATGGGAGATGTTGAAGATCTTTCACCACGAATAGAAGATTATATTCCTAGTTTCCAAAGACACAAAACTATTACGATCCTTGTGTGTGTGTTTTTTTTATATACTACGTATTCCGGAAAAGTAATGTAATGTCCATGTACGTTAAGCATCAGGTCTCTACAATTGGTATCAGAGGAAAGGTTTAGTCAACCTTTGGAAACTAGGATGCTAAAATGTTAGTGAGATCCCTAGAGATATTTCTAAGGTATGTCTAGGGATGTCCCTAAGGATAAGTATACGTATAGGATATAGTCCTAGAACTACGGTAACGATCTTAGAATTTAACCTAAGATTTTAGATATTAAGGGTACTCCCCCTTTACTATGTTGTTTTCCCTAGCATTATTTTTGCCTCTCAAACTATTCTTTTTGGGTTTTAGACGATGGCTGGAACCCGAAGGAACCATGTTGATCACTGTAACGGACAATGCAATGATTGTCCTCCGGAACAAACAAGTGTTATGGGAGATGGAGTGCAAAATCTTATTGCTATACTTACATATGCTATGAATCATTCTGGACTTCCAAATGAGTATATAAGGGAACAATATTCTATTGAGTCCTTCATGAGGCAACGTACACCTTCTTTCAGTGGGTCTTCCGATCCACTTGTTGCTGAACAATGGATCAGTACCACTGAAAATATATTTTCAGTTCTTCAATGTTCTGAACATGATAAATTCATCTTAGCAGTATATAGTTTGGAAGGTGAAGCTGATCAATGGTGGAATCTTATCGAGAATACGAGGCCAAGAGATGAAATTGAGTCCATGGAATGGGACGAGTTCAAGAACTTGTTTTTCAATAAGTACTTCCCTCTTATTCTTCGAACAAAGATGGAAAATGAGTTTCTTGAGCTGAAGTAGAAGGATGATGAATCTGTTGGTATATACGAAGCGAATTTTACAAGACTTGCAAGGTATGAATCTGGCATTATCATCCAGCCTGAAAGTAAAGTTGATCGATTTTTCAGTGGCTTAAAACCAAGTCTTCGAAGGGCATTAACTATAAAATACTTCAGTAGCTATGAAGAAATTGTGCGTTGTGCTATCAAGGTAGAAATGGATGTTGGTGTTACATATCCATCTCATGGTTTTGACAAGAAACGAAAGATGGAGTTCAAGGAGAAATCTCAGAATAATGGTGAAAAGAAGATGAATGTTTCCTTATGCACAAAGTGTGGAAAGAAGCATGGTGGAGATTGTCTTAAAGGGAATAGAAAATGATTTAAGTGTGTAAAAGAAGGTCATCGAGCAGCTAAGTGTCGAAGTAATGGAAAAAGGGTTACTAATGATGTGAATAAAGAAAAGACTGCAGAGAACGCACCACCAACACTTCAATGCTTCAAGTGCAAGGAAATGGGGCATTATGCTAATAAATGCCCTAATACAAGGGTTAGTGATGATCGACATGAGAAACCACTTAAGGAAAAGGACAAAGGGAAGTCACATGTGATAACTATTGGTGATGTTGAATATGACAACGATGTGGTGGAATGATTAAGTGTTTATGTAATGGGATTCCAAAATAATGTTATATCATGGAGTATTGTAATATTTATGTATTGGTCTAATGTGGAATTCAAAGTGATTGAGATATTTTTGGAAATAAGATGATATGCACATAATGAAGGGATAAAGAGAATCTAATATGTTTGATAGTATTCATGAGCTCATGATTGATATAAGGAACTAAGTGATATCATGGTTTGAGTATATAGAATTTTGGGTTTTTGGTATATGGAATGCGTTAACTTTTGACAGTACTCATGTTTTTACTAAGATTCAATGGGTATTCATTTTTCAAGAGATTACATGATTATGGTATTCACATGACTGGAATGTGACGAACAGGATATATGAGGGATAAATGATGGCATTCACGTGATCATTTTCTCTATACTATGAGAGTGAACTGCAGTATTTTGGATAAGCCTAAAGATTGGAATGGATTATGTTGGAAATAAGTTAGTATTGTTTAAGGATAGAAGTTTTTTCGATATTATTGATGGGATGTTATAGTAATATAGTTTTAGAAAAAGGACAACCTGCAGGACGGGCGACATCCCATCGCGTCGGACAAGGTTGTGGGACTCGAACCCACAACCTAAGTGTGACTGGCCTTCATCTCCTACCACTGGCCTACAGGAAGTCCCTAGTTAGTATAAACTAGTTTTATTTTATTAAGCAGTATGATATATGAAGTATAAGTTCATTTTTGGAACCATATACGATTAATCTAACCATAAGATGGACTTATAACTTTTGTTGACCTTTTGTTTGAAACAGATGGAATGACCCATCATTCTGTCACATGATCTATTAACACTTCATGAATAACAAATTCAACTTCATTTCTTTAAGGGATGAAGTGGAAATTGTTCAAAGCATGAACAAAAGTGAAATTGTACCAAAATCATGTAAGTATTTCTTTTAATTCATCAACTTTAGGGAAATGATCTTGAAAACCAAAAATGTTGTCCGAGTTCTCTTATATCCGATGAATCAGATGGCACCTTAGATCATCACAAATCAATAGCTTTGTGATTGTTGGCTTTTTCATAGCCATGTTCTCTACCACTATCCATCAGAACTTGATGGTTAGATTTTTCTTCCATATCCATATTTTCACCTATGTTCTCCTACGTGGAAACCCAGTGATGAGTTAATTTGGGTAACCGTTACATTTCATACTTTAGTTTTTTAAAGCCATGTTTTGGTATTCCTTTTTATGATGTGGGTTTCTATTAAACAAACTTTCGAGTAGTAAACCATTTATAACCCCGATGAATTTCAAGGGCGAAATTCATTTTAAGGGGGGTAGAATGTAACACCCCGATATTTTATGAAAAATATTCTTTTAATTTCATTAATTTCTTGTGTTGTATTCTACACCAAGATTACCTTGTACTATACGCAACACCGTATTAGCTTGTAGTATACACAACACTATTCTTGGATCGTGTTACACACAATTTTGATAATAGTTATTCTACCCAACATTGAGTATATATATATATATTCAATGTATAAATGAAATATGGTTGGATTCTATTATACGAAACAACGAAGGATTCTATCACAACACGCAACCCTGACTTGACTTGCATTACACGCAATCGCGACCTTCCTCGATAGCGTGTGTTGTACGCAATACCGGGTTTTAATAAACAACGATATATTATTATAATATTGTCATGAACTAGCAGTTATGAATAGTATTAACTAAAATTTGAATTTTATAACATTATTATTCATCTTACACATTTTCTAGAACATGGTATAAGAACAAAATAAATTTTTCAGGTAAAATAAGTATTTTTCAAAAAATGCAGTTTTGCCGCCTTTTGATGGCACATCCACTTTAAATCTAGTTTTTGACATGTTTATATGTTTAATTTGACAAAATAAAATTCTTCTTTTGAATCAGGATATAAAAATTTACATTAGATAAAGTTTTGATATTTTTCCGATAACTTTCATATTTTAATGAATAGTAAAAACACGCTATATTTTAATTAAAAACAACTTTTTTCATCGTAATATATTATGTGGTTAAATTATAATATTGGATGGTTTTAAAGTATAAATAGAATATATTTTTACCATTTAATATAATTTATGTCATTAGCATTGATTTTACCTTGAATTCATAGGTTAAATCAATTCAATCTTTTGCAATGTTTTAAAGAAAAACCCGTTTTCTTTCGACAACGAGATTAATTTTAATTTAATTTCTGCAACTTTTGTGTATTGAATTTGGAAAAATGGATTCCATATTTGGAATCAATGGATCCAAATTATGTTAATAAGCTACTTTTTATTTTTGGGAATTATGAATAATAACTATGGAAAATTTTATTTACCATAGTTAAAGGTAAATTGGGTAATTAAGGGTAAATATAACATTTTAAAATTACCCTAACAAATGTCAAAATCCTATTGGATGACTAAAAGTCGACCCATATCACCTAAATGTCGGATTATATTTATTTAATTAAAATTTTTCAATGAAAATAATTTAATTATTATTAAAACCAAAGAATGTGACAACATGTCACTTTCTTAAATATTATAAGTATAATAATTTTAATATAGTGATAAACTTAATGAATCTTCAAACATGAATAGTCTACATAAATCTAATACAATTATATACATCATAGGAATTTATTTAGAGTTTTTAAGGATTAAATAATTATCATTTATTATGACACAAAGATGATACAGTAATTGTCTTATTAATGAAATATTGACATAATTGATGTTATAAATGCCCAAATAAATGTAATTTGAGACTTTTTATGACTTATCTTAATTTTATAGGCTAATATGACATGTTATTTTTGATATAAGTAACTTGGTTTGAACTTATCATTCTGTTATGAATTTCATAAAAATCAAGTACCAAATAGTGTCAAAATTGACATAAATTAGTTTTTAAAAAAAAATTATATTATTAATTGTTATTTAATTTCTAAAAATCTAAGGTTCGGCCAAATGACTTATATAAGGATATATATATTAATAATAAACAACTTGGGGTTAGTTTGGCTTGTTATTGTAATTTTATTAACCATATAGTGAAAGTAAACAAAAAGACACTGTAAAAGTTAAATTATTTAACTTAGAGTTAAATCTAATTGATAAGGTTAAAATAATAACCTAAACTTGTATAAATCCTATTGGATGAGATTATTTCAACCCATCACCACTTTAGCTTCTAAATAAGACCCTTTAGAACCATTATAAACCGAATTTGACCTTAATATAAAATAATATTTTGAGATTTTCCTAAGGTGCCCCTCTCCTCCCTTATAAAAGGGCACCTCCTCCCTCTCCTCCTCACACCAATTTGAGAATTCAAGCTCGGCCAAACCCTGCCAAAATCTCTTCTCCACTTCCCTATTATCATCCTAGAGGTCTTGGTCTTCTTCAAAGACCATCCTTAGTTCTTTAAGTGGAGGTTAAGAGAAGGCGCGTCAAAAAGAGGTAATATCCATTACCAATCTTTTTCAATTTCTTTCTTTTTCAACTTCTTCTTATTTAGTTGTTTCATGATAAAGTAATAACATCATTATTTCTTATATACTGATATGTTATTATAAATATGAAAAAACTCTAATTAACCTTCTATCCATCCTACAGAAAAAGGAAATCACCGCACGTGCGTACGTACAGAATACCGTCTCCACGCCGTGGTGTAATCTATTTTTCCACCACCAGCTTACTTGGATGGGTATAATGGTGTAAATAATGACTATATATGACTATTATAAAGTGATATTGATTATGAAATAGTATACATACACTCTAATAAAATTTCACGATCATAGGAACGATATCATCACTCGTGCGTACGTACGGAATACCATCTCCACGATGTGATGCGACTCGTTCTACATGATCATCATTTCATAATGATTATATAAATGAATTGATTGAATGAATATGATATATTTTACACTAATAACATTCTGTAAATGAGTTATCTATAACCTAAAGAGAAGAATAAGAATTTATTCGACAAACACGCATAAGAACAAAAAGTAATAAACACCCGAATAACAAGTAGTAATGAAATATTACTAATAAGAAGCTAATAATATGACCATATATGATATCATAACAATAAGTATGATTCTGGAATAAGTCAATAATATTATTTAAATCATTATATAGGAGGTTCGGAAACTTACGAAGCATATCAGACCTAAGGTAAGGGAAATATCACAATCTCATTTTTATCCGAGATTGTTTATACTTTGGTATTTACTGGGGTGTATTTTATCATCCACATCCATGTTTCCTCAATGTTTATTATTATTTCCATCCACCTACAATTGTTTAAAACCTATTTTACCCTTTGGTGAGTTTTTAGTAAAAGATATGAAAGGAATCTTTTGTCATTTTTCGTACGAGGTACTTTTTAACTTTTCCGAAAAAAGTACGAGAAGAATGTTTTTTTAACTTATACGGAATGAATGGATTTTTAAAACATTATTTCCAAGAAGCTTCCTTTACAAGTTTTCAAGTTTATTTTTAATCAGCTTCTTTTAGTTTAAAATTGTATGACATGTTAAGAAAGGAAAAAATGTTTTTGAAGATGAAAGGATATTTTCCTCAAGAATGGAGTTCAAGTGTTTTATCAAAATTATTTTCCATCTAAGATAATAAAGGGTTCTGTTTTTATCCCTATTATTACATTGATTTGATTATGTTGTTATGGAATTATTTTTATGAATTCCTTTATCTTATATGAATTGTTTTATGATGTCATGATGTTTAAGATTCCCATTTGTATTACATGGGTTATGCAATGATGTATGATTTATGATTTTGTGGCACACATAAGAATGGTATCATTATGAGATGGGTGAGACCTATATCTCCCTCCAATGCATTGGGTAAATATTTTATATCTCATGAGATAGACATGGCTGGAATGGTAGGTTATACCGGTTCAGTGAAACAGGAATGAAACGAGGGTGACTCGGTTCCGAAATGGACTTTGTCCACTAAGATAGTCTTGGCAATGAGTCTTGACTAATAAGATATGATTCTCTATGATTATGTGTGTATTCCAAAATGATTCATGTTTTAAGTTATGATTATTGGGATTTCATTTCACTACTATGATTTATCCCATGTTATGAAACTATGCTCTCTTTTGCTGGTTAAGATTTCCAAAATGTTATGTTCTTATGAATATGATGTGATTGATATTTCTTTTGTTTACCCTTACTGAGCATTTGAGATCACCCTTTTATGTTTTCTTTTCCCCAGGATGTAAAGAAAGGTTTTAGGAAAAAAAGGGAAGAACTTAATGGGAGATGTTGAAGATCTTTCACCACGATTAGAATATTATATTCCGAGTTTCTAAAGACACTAAACTATTACGATCCTTGTGTGTGTGTTTTTGTTATATAATAAGTATTCCACAAAAGTAATGTAATGTTCATGTACGTTAAGCTTCGGGTCTCTACAATTGGTATCAGAGGAAAGGTTTAGTAAAACTTTGGAAACTAGGATGCGAAAATGTTAGTGAGATCCCTAGAGATATTTCTAAGGTATGTCTAGGGATGTCCCTAAGGATAAGTATACGTATAGGATATAGTCCTAGAACTATGGTAACGATCTTAGAATTTAACCTAAGATGTTAGATATTAAGGGTACTCCCGATTTACTATGTTGTTTTCCCTAGCATTATTTTTGCCTCTCACACTATTCTTTTTGGGTTTTAGACGATGGATGGAACCCGAAGGAACCGTGTTGATCACTGTAATAGACAATGCAATGATTGTCCACCTGAACAAACAAGTGTTATGGGAGATGGAGTGCAAAATCTTATTGCTATACTTACACAAGATATGAATCATTCTGGACTTCCAAATGAGCAGAGAAGGGAACAATATTCTATTGAGTCCTTCATGAGGCAACATCCACCTTCTTTTAGTGGGTCTTCCGATCCACTTATTGCTGAACAATGGATCAGTACCACTGAAAAGATATTTTCAGTTCTTCAATGTTCTGAACATGATAAAGTCATCTTAGCAGTATATCGTTTGGAAGGTGATGCTGATCAATAGTGGAATCTTATCAAGAATATGAGGCCAAGAGATGAAATTGAGTCCATGGAATGGTACGAGTTCAAGAACTTGTTTTTCAGTAAGTACTTCCATCGTATTCTTTGAAAAAAGATCGAAAAGGAGTTTCTTGAGCTGAAGTAGAAGGATGATGAATCTATTGGTATATACGAAGCGAATTTTACAAGACTTGCAAGGTATGCATCTGGCATTATCATCCAACCTGAAAGTAAAGTTGATCGATTTTTCAGTGGCTTAAAACCAAGTCTTCGAAGGGCATTAGCTATAAGAGACTTCAGTAGCTATGAATAAATTGTGCGTTTTGCTATCAAGGTAGAAATGGAAGTTGGTGTTACATATCCATCTCATGGTTTTGACAAGAAACGAAAGATGGAGTTCATGGAGAAATCTCAGAATAATGGTGAAAAGAAGATGGATGTTTCCTTATGCACAAAGTGTGGAAAGAAGCATGGTGGAGATTGTCTTAAAGGGACTAGAAAATGTTTAAGTGTGGAAAAGAAGGTCATCGAGCAGCTGAGTGTCGATGTAATGGAAAAAGGGTTTCTAATGATCTGAATAAAGCAAAGACTGCAGAGAACGCACCACCAACACTTCAATGCTTCAAGTGCAAGGAAATGGGGCATTATGCTAATAAATGACCTAATCCAACGGTTAGTGATGATCGACATGAGAAACCGCTTAAGGCAAAGGACAAAGGGAAGTCACATGCGATCACTATTGGCGATGATGAATATGACAACGATGTGGTGGAATGATTAAGTTTTTATGTAAAGGGATTCCAAAATAATGTTGTATCATGGAGTATTGGAATATTTATGTATTGGTCTAATGTGGTATTCAAAGTGATTGAGATATTTTTGGAAATAAGATGATATGAACATAATGAAGGGATAAATAGAATCTAATATGTTTGATAGTATTCATGAGCTCATGATTGATATAAGGAACTAAGTGATATCATGGTTTGAGTATTTAGAATTTTGGGTTTTTGGTATATAGAATGCGTTAACTTTTGACAGCACTCATGTTTTTACTAAGATTTAATGGGTATTCATTTTTCAAGAGATTACATGATTATGGTATTCACATGAATGGAATGTGACGAAGAAGATATATGAGGGATAAATGATGGAATTCACGTGATCATTTTCTCTATACTATGAGAGTGGACTGCAGTATTTTGGATAAGCCTAAAGATTGGAATGGATTATGTTGGACATAAGTTAGTATTGTTTAAGGATATAAGTTTTTTCGATATTATTGATGGGATGTTATAGTAATATAGTTTTAGAAAAAGGAAAACCTGCAGGACGGGCGACAACCCATCGCGTCGAACAAGGCTGTGGGAATCGAACCCACAACCGAAGTGTGATTGGCCTTTATCGCCTACCACTGGCCTACAGAAAGTCCCTGGTTAGTATAAACTAGTTTTATTTTATTAAGCGGTATGATATATGAAGTATAAGTTCATTTTTGGAACCATATACGATTAATCTAACCATAAGACGGGCTTATAACTTTTGCTAACCTTTTGTTTGAAACAGATGGAATGACCTATCATTCCATCACATGATCTATTAACACTTCATGAATAACAAATTTAACTTCATTTCTTTAAGAGATGAAGTGGAAATTGTTCGAAGCACGTACAACAGTGAAATTGTACCAAAATCATGTAAGTATTTCTTTTAATTCATCAAGTTTAGGGAAATGATCTTGAAAACCAAAAATGTTGTCCTAGTTCTCTTATATCCGATGAATCATATGGCACCTTAGATCATCACAAATCAATAGCTCTGTGATTGTTGGCTTTTTCATAGCCATGTTCTCTACCACTATCCATCAGAACTTGATGGTTAGATTTTTCTTCCATATCTATATTTTCACCTATGTTCTCCTACGTGGAAACCCAGTGATGAGTTAATTTGGATAACCGTTACATTTCATACTTTAGTTTTTTAAAGCCATGTTTTGGTATTCCTTTTTACGATGTGGGTTTCTATTAAACAAACTTTCGAGTAGTAAACCATTTATAACCCCGACGAATTTCGAGGGCGAAATTCATTTTAAGGGGGGTAGAATGTAACACCCCGATATTTTATGAAAAATATTCTTTTAATTTCATTAATGTCTTGTGTTGTATTCTACACCAAGATTACCTTGCGCTATACGCAACACCATATTAGCTTGCAGTATACGCAACACTATTCTTGAATCGTGTTACACACAATTTTGATAATAGTTATTCTACCCAACATTGAGCATATATATATATATATATTCAATGTATAAATGAAATATGGTTGGATTCTGTTATACGGAACAATGAAGGATTCTTTCACAACACGCAACCCTGACTTGTCTTGCATTACACGTAATCGCGACCTTCCTCGATAGCGTGTGTTGTACGCAATACCAGGTTTTAATAAACAACGATATATTATTATAATATTGTCATGAACTAACCGTTATGAATAGTATTAACTAAAATTTTAATTTTATAACATTATTATTCATCTTACACATTTTCTAGAACATGGTATAAGAACAAAATAAATTTTTCGAGTAAAATAAGTATTTTTCAAAAAATGCAGTTTTGCCGCCTTTTGATGGTGCACCCAATTTAAATCTAGTTTTTGACATGTTTATATGTTTAATTTGACAAAATAAAATTCTACTTTTGAATCAGGATATAAAAATTTACATTAGATAAAGTTTTGATATTTTTCTGATAACTTTCATATTTTAATGAATAGTAAAAACATGCTATATTTTAATTAAAAACAACTTTTTTCATCATAATATATTATGTGGTTTAATTATAATATTGAATGGTTTTAAATTATAAATAGAATATATTTTTACCATTTAATATAATTTATGTCATTAGCATTGATTTTACCTTGAATTCGTCGGTTAAATCAATTCAATCTTTTGCAATGTTTTAAAGAAAAACCCGTTTTCTTTCGACAACGGGATTAATTTTAATTTAATTTTTGAAACTTTTGTGTATTGAATTTGGAAAAATGGATTCCATATTTGGAATCAGTGGATCCAAATTATGTTAATAATATACTTTTTATTTTTGGGAATTATGAATAGTAACTATGGTAAATATTATTTACCATAGTTAAAGGTAAATCAAGTAATTAAGGGTAAATATAATATTTTAAAATTACCCTAACAAATGTCAAAATCCTATTGAATGACTAAAAGTCGACCCATATCACCTAAGGTTCGGATTAGATTCATTTAATTAAATTTTTTCAATGAAAATAATTTAATTATTATTAAAACCAAAGAATGTGACAACATGTCACTTTCTTAAATCTTATAAGTATAATAATTTTAATCTAGTGATAAAATTCATGAAAATTCGAACATGAATAGTCTACAGAAAGATAATAAAATTATCTACATCATAGGAATTTATTTATAATTTTTAGGGATTATATAATTATCATTTATTATGACACAAAGATGAGCAGTAATTATCTTATTAATGAAATATTGACATAATTGATGTTATAAATGCCCAAATAAATGTAATTTGAGACGTTTTATGACTTAAATTAATTTTCTAGGTTAATATGACATGTTATTGTTGATATAAGTAACTTGGTTTGAACTTATAATTCTGTTATTAATTTCATAAAAATCATGTACTAAATAGTGTCAAAATTGACATAAATTAGTTTTTAAAACAAATATTATATTATTAATTGTTATTTAATTCCTAAAAATATAATGTTAGGAAAAATGACTTATATAAGGATATATATATTAATAATAAAAACTTGGGGTTCGTTTGGCTTGTTATGGTAATTTTATTAACCATATAGTGTAAGAAAACAAAAGACATGGTAAAAGTTAAATTATTTAACTTAGAGTTAAATCTTATTGATAAGGTTAAAATAATAACCGAAACTTGTCTAATTCATATTGGATGAGAGTATTTAGACCCATCCCCACATTATCTTCGAAATAAGACCCTTTGTAACCATTATAAACCGAATTTGACCTTAATATAAAATAATATTTTGAGATTTTCCTAAGGTGCCCCTCTCCTCCCTTATAAAAGGGCACCTCCTCCCTCTCCTCCTCACACCAATTTGAGCATTCAAGATCAGCCAACCCCTGACAAAATCTCTTCTACACTTCCCTAGTATCATCCTAGAGGTCCTGGTATTCTTCAAAGACCATCCTTAGTTCTTTAAGTGGAGGTTAAGAGAAGGCGCGTCAAAAAGAGGTAATATCCATTACCGATCTTTTTCAATTTATTTCTTCTTCAACTTCTTCTTCTTTAGTTGTTTCATGATAAAGTAATAACATCAGTATTTCTTATATACTGATATTTTGTTTTAAATATTAAACAACTCTAATTAACTTTCTATCCATCCTACGGAAAAAGGAAATCACCGCGCGTGCGTACGTACGGAATACCGTCTCCACGCCGTGGTGTAATCTATTTTTCCACCACCATCTTACTTGGATGGGTATAATGGTGTAAATAATGACTATATATGACTATTATAAAGTGATATTGATTCTGAAATAGTATACATACACTCCAATACAATTCCACGATCATAGGAATGATATCATCACTCATGCGTACGTACGGAATACCGTCTCCACGATGTGATGCGACTCGTTCTACATGATCTTCATTTCATATTGATTATATAAATGAATTGAATGAATGAATATGATATATGTTACACTAATACAATTCTGTAAATGAGGTATCTATAACCTAAATAAAAGAATAATAATTTATTCGACAAACACACATAAGAACAAAAAGTAATAAACACCCGAATAACAAGTAGTAATGAACTATTACTAATAAGAAGCTAAGAATATGACCATATATGATATCATAACAATAAGTATGATTATGTAATAAGTCAATAACATTATTTAAATCATTATACAGGAGGTTAAGACACTTACGAAGCATATCGGACCTAAGGTAAGGGAAATATCACAATCTCATTTTTATTCGAGATTGTTTATACTTTGGTATTTACTGGGGTGTATTTTATCATCCACATCCATGTTTCCTCAATATGTAATATTATTTCCATCCACATAAAATTGTTTAAAACATATTTTACCCTTTTGTGAGTTTTTAGTAAAATATATGAAAGGAATCTTTTGTCATTTTTCGTACGAGGTACTTTTTAACTTTTCCGACAAAAGTACGAGAAGATTGTTTTTTTAACTTATACGGAATGAATGGATTTTTAAAACATTATTTCCAAGAAGCTTCCTTTACAAGTTTTCAAGTTTATTTACAATCAAATTCTTCTAGTTTAAAATTGTATGACATGTTAAGAAAGGAAAAAATGTTTTTGTAGAAGAAATGATATTTTCCTCAAGAATGGAGTTCAAGTGTTTTATCAAAATTATTTTCCATCTAAGATAATAAAGGGTTCTGATTTTATCCCTATTATTAAATTGATTTGATTATGTTGTGATGGAATTATTTTTATGAATTCCTTTATCTTATATGAATTGTTTTATGATGTCATGATGTTTAAGATTACCATTTGTATTACATGGGTTATGCAATGATGTATGATTTATGATTTTGTGGCACACATAAGAATGGTATCATTATGAGATGGGTGGGACCTATATCTCCCTCCAATGCATTGGGTAAAGATTATATATCTCATGAGATAGACATGGCTGGAATGGTAGGTTATACCGGTTTAGTGAAACAGGACTGAAATGAGGGTGACTCGGTTCAGAAATGGACTTTGTCCACTAAGATAGTCTTGGCAATGAGTCTTGACTAATAAGATATGATTCTCTATGATTATGTGTGTATGCCACAAAGATTCATGTTTTATGTTATGATTATTGGGATTTCATTTCACTACTATGATTTATCCCATGTTATGAAATTATGCTCTCTTTTGCAGGTTAAGATTTCCAAAATGTTATGTTCTTATGAATATGATGTGATTGATATTTCTTTTGTTTACCCTTACTGAGCATTTGAGCTCAACCTTTTATGTTTTATTTTCCCCAGGATGTAAAGAAAGGTTTTAGGAAAAAAAGGGAAGATCTTTATGAGAGATGTTGAAGATCTTTCACCACGATTAGAAGATTATATTCCGAGTTTCCAAAGACACTAAACTATTACGATCTTTGTGTGTGTGTTTTTATTATGTACTAAGTATTCCGAAAAAGTAATGTAATGTCCATGTATGTTACGCTTCGGGTCTCTACACTACATGCCCCAAAGTATCAAAAAATTCCTAACTATCAATGTTAGCATGCTTCTCATTGACTTTATTTGTCGAATTTCCAAAATTTCATGAGTATAATTCAACAAACTACATAAAATCAAAAAAAGAATCTATCTATATAAGAAAGAAATTATTATGAGTAATACTAAAAAGAAATAAATTCAACCTAAATTTGAAATAATACATTAATTATATGGACAATTATTTTAGTGTAAAAATATCAAGATTACCTATGTGATTAAGAAGTTGAGGGAACTTGAAGGAAAGTGATAAATTTCAACACTATCGAGGTGAAAGGTTTTGAGGGAGAAGAAGTCTATAGATGTTTTGGTGCATAAATGAATGAAATATGGAAAAAATAACCCCAACCTAAATAAAATAATCCCCCAATATGAGAAAACAATTATTATGTGGGTAATACTAAAAAGAAATAAATTAAACATAAATATGAAACAATATATTGCATCTATGTACAATGATTTTACTGTGAAACCATCAAGATTGACTCTATAACTGAGCAAAGGCAGTTTCGTTTCTCTTCCTAAAAAGTAAGTGAAGATAACTTGTAATAAAGTGATAAATGAAACACTATAGGGGTGAAAAGTTTTTGAGGGAGAAGAAGTCTATGAATGTTTTGGTATAGAAAGACATAAAAAATGGACAGACCACCCCAACTTGAACAAAATAATCCACCTGTATAAGAAAATAATTATTATATGAGAATTAATAAAAAGAAATAAATTAAAAATAAATATGAAACAATAAATTAATTCTATGTATAATGATTTTATAGTGAAAACATCAATATTACCTCTGTAATTGAGTAGATAGAACATCGTTACTCCACCTTAAAAGGAAGTGGATATAACTTGAACGAAAGTGATAAATGCAACACTATAGGGGTGAAATGGTTTTGAGGGAGAAGATGTCCATGTTATTTTTGGTGTTGAAATGCATAAAATATGGACATACCACCCCAAATCGAACAAAATAATCCACCTATATAAGAAACCAATTATTATGTGAGTAATAATAAAAATAAATAAATTAAATATAAATACTAAATAACACATTAATTCTATGGAAAGTGATTTTAATGTGAAAACATCAAGTTTACCTCTATGACTGAGAAAATAAAGCATTGTTTCTCTTCTTGAAAATGAATGACACATGGAAAAAAATCTTCTAAAATAAATAAACTGTGCATGGAATAATAAAAATTAAATCAACATTTCATTGTATAATTTTTTGATAAAATAGAGAAAGTATATCATAAGATTGCCTTTACATCTTTTAAAGTGTTTCATTCATTATAGTTTTTTCTTTCGAGGGACTCGTAACATGATCATGTTTAGAAGAAATTGTTTTCATGAGTAGTAAAACATTTAATTTATTTTATGTTAATACATTATATAAAATAAAATATTATGAGAAAAAACATAACATATTAAAAAACCTTTTACCTTCTCATTGAACTCTCATTATTTTTTAAAGGTTTCAAGGATTTGGTTTCTATATCAAGAATCCAAATCCCCTCTTTGTGGTTCCCTCTAATGTATAAGAAATTTTCTAAATTGGGACTAACATGAACTAATTGTGATGTTCCAATGAAATAATCATACTCAATTTAATTTTCATCTAACTCAAAAAATTTTAAGTTGCTTTAGGGTAATCGACCAATTCTTGTTAGTTGGATTAGAGACACAAAATAATTTCACTGGTTGTAATTACATTATGAAAAACTCTTCCTTTTCCCCTTCTACACTGAAATTTACCTTCATAAATCCCATTTCATCAACTTTCACTCCATCGATATTGTCAACTGATTTGAAACGGAAAAGTGACACTTGAAATGTTGTATAATTAAACTCGTGTATCTCTAGGAATTTCTTTGTTGGCTTGAATGTATGGATCAAAATATTCACTATTCTGTAATATGTAAAGGTGCACTTGCTCCCTATCTATCAAGGTAATTGTAATGCCTTCTCTTCTAGAAATACCTTCACCCAAAAGGCATTCACTGTGATGAGACTTTGGGAGATTGATACTTTAAACTTCTGATAGGTAATTTGTACAAAATTCAATATCTTTTTTAAAAAATATATCGTTTTGTAATACAAACTTCTACCTGACTTCTATTCTTGACATACCCTTTCAAAATATTTATATACCATTCAGAGGGGTACATCCATATATAATGTATAGAACCACATAGTTGAACCTCTCTAACCAAGAGAACCATCAGGTGGACTATTATATCAAAGAATGATGGTAGAAAGAACATATCTAATTCACATACTGTGAATTCAATCTTTTTATTCATGATGGGTAACTTTTCCAGGTCTACAACTTTACTACATATGAATTTGAAAAAGAAGCATAGTATGGTTAATATATGTTATACATTTTGATGTATAATTAAATAGGAAACAACATGAATTAAATCTTGCATAAAAACAAGAAAGTTGTGTGATTTTAGTCCTTGTAACTTCAAATTAGTCATTGAAACAACATTTTTGATATTTGATGAATACCCTTGTTGAAATTTTACACTTGTAAGGAAAATAAAAAATTGAAATTTTTTTGTCTGGATAAGTGTATGATGCTATTGGAAGAAAAGTCTCTCTTTTACCCTTTACCAGTGCCAAATCTTCCCTTATCCCCATTTTAATCAAGTCCAACCTAGCCTTAATACCATCTTATGTTTTTACTGGAATATTTAGTAATATTTTAATAAAACTATCAAATAATTTTTTTTCAAAATGAATGAAGTAAATAAAATGTCTGATATAAAAACTAGTCCAATATGTTAATTCAAAGAAATTTTTTCTCTTATTCCAACCTGATTTTGAAAGGTTTTTTTGAAAATGGTTTCCCAAAAATAGTTTCCACATTTTTTACTTTATTTTATAGTTGATCGCCCATTACAGGATACAATTTTGTACCTTATTCGATATTCCCATTTAATTCTGTCATCCAGGATCAATATTTATGTCATCAAGGTAAAAATTTACGAAATCCTAAAAAAACTGTCTTCAAGGAATGTTTCAACCAAACTGAGTATGTGGGTTTTTCAAAAACATGACACCCCAACATTCCTTTAATGCTATAGCCTGACAAATTTCCATAAAAGGGGAAGTCATTTATCATTCCTTACAACATGGCCCTCAATGTGAATTCTTCACTTCTATGAGCATCATACAATGTAACACCTATATCCAACATCAATTTTATATCATTGATCAATAGAGCCACATAAACATCAATATCATTACTAGGTTGCTTTGGTCCAGATATAAGCAGAGACAAAATAATGTATTTGCGCTTCATGAATAAACATGGTGATAAGTTAAATTTTACCAATATGATGGGCTATTAACTATGAGTACTATTATTTACACCAAAATGATTTATCCCATCTATATATAACATAAGATGCGAGTTTCTCAGCTCATTTCCAAATTCAAGAAACTCGTAATAAATTTTCTTCCACTGAGGAGAATCTGTTGGATGACATAGGTTCCCATATGTAATTATTATATCTGTATACCATGTTAATTGTCTTAAAATTTCATGAAATACATATAGTATTATAAACCTTGTAATGATAAGAAATTAGTATATAGATTTATAAGGACTTAATACATTTTTATTGTATTGATCCACGCCACACATATGAAGTTTATGACTAATTCATGGTCATTGTGAAAAATATGCAATCATTTAGACAAGAATGTGTTTTTTAGAGGTCATACCCATTGAACGTAACATTTTTTTGCATCATATATTCGATATAGTAGTTTATGTTCTTCTGGTAGCATATCATTCAGGAGACCAAATAGTTCTGTAAAGCCGGTGTCACTCTATCCGTTTCCAGATTTCAAATTATATAATTTGAAAACACCTGAAAATGTTGTGTATTTAGTACAACCCATATACAATGGTTTCTTGGAAAAACTATTTAACTCCTCAAAAAAATTTGGAAAATTATGAAGGTCATCTTCAATTTTCATTTTCATTTCTTCCATGCGACCTCCATCATCATTTACAAATGTATTCATATCAAATGATTCAAAAACCATAATATCATCCCCATAAATGTCCACAATCAGTTTTCCCCATGTTTAGTCCATTATTTATATCTTTGATCTTTTCTATGAAAAGTCAAATGTTCTTTCAACTATTCTAGACTAATTTGTCTTAAATAAAAACAGTGTAAACACATATATAATATTTTTGAAGGGTCTTCAGCATGCTCTCTTATAAAATTGATAAACAATATTACTCCATCTTCATACTATTTTCTCAAATGATTGACATGCATCCTTTTTTAATTCATATTCATCTTATTGAGTTCATAAATGATTAATTTTGTACAATATATAAATAAATACACATAAGATATTCATTATCAAATGTGAATGTTATATAAAAATATAATAAGGGAAAATTAACATTTGATTATTTCAATGAATTTCAGTATGTTGAAGAAAATTGGTAATTGGATTTAATAAAATAATTGGTCTACTATGGAAGGTGTTATCCTACAAATTCATTCAAATTTGAATGTTATAGAAAACTAATCCTCATTTCATTTTCTACGATGCATACCCACCCTTAATTTTTATAGGTAATTCCCAAAACATATCTATTATTTCTTCACATTATATTCACATGAAATGTATATATTTTTTATCACACACTAAGGAATGAGTATTTTAGAAAATGACACTCCTTATCAATTATATATGAACCCCTCCACCACCCATTTCAAAACAACAACAGTAATTATTATCCCTCAATGTATGCTATAAATAATCTTTATAATTTTCATCCATTACAATTTTTAGAGGTCCTAATGTCAATAAGATGTCATAAATTATTCAACATAAATAAATATTTCGATAGAAGATATTATTTAACTAATGTAATTAAAAATTTCTTATATGTATTTTTCATTTAGCTTCTTTAACTACCTATTCCTAATACTAATTTACCACTTTAATAAAATCAAAATAAAATAATTATACTTATATAATAAATATATTACAATAAACTTAAATTCATATCAATTATTATCCATTGATTATTACATGTTATGTTTTTGGGTTAATTTAACCACCAACATGAAGGATAATATAAAATGATACCATGGATTGTTATGAAAATATAATTAATTTTTTATTTTATATTTATAATAATAGGATTTTTTATGATTATATAATGGTAAAATGAAAATTAAACACATTCCTAATAAACCACCTTATGTTGTTAAAATATTACTAAAACAAGAATGTTATAGATTCCGTGTTAGAGAACTATACCTTAAACATCCATGGAATTAACATGGAACATATTAAATCAAAATGGAACTGTAATTATAAGACCTTTAGAATTAAGAAGAAGATGAAATATTGAATAGGGATCAATGACCATGTTTTCTACATAGAAATACATAAGGAATAATTGGAATTATTATTAACCAATGATCAATATAAATTAAATACTAGGAATTAAGCTTGCAGAGCAAGCTGGGGTACAAATGTAAACAATGAAGAAAATTGATTCAAAAAAAACAATTAAAAAAGTAAAAAATAGGATATCCAAATCAATGGTAAATCAAAAAAAAATCCTAAAAAAATCATTATATTTATAATCTAAAAGAAAAATAGAATACAAGGACCAGACCACAAATAACTCATAAAACCATTGAACAAGAAATCTAAAATGAAACAAAAGATACACAAAGAAAATCACAAGGCCTACCTTGCTAGGTTGATGAAAATCCACTTCAGAAACCATAACTGAAACTGAAAAATAGACGTTCTATGATGTTTGAGAAACTGGAGGTAGTCGAGTGGTGTGATTCGAGCTTCGATTAATCGAGGAGGAGCATTGACAATGGGTGGATTCCGTGAAAATATTTTGATATCACAATGAGTTCAAAAAAGGTTATGAGTTTTTAAAAAGATTAGGATAATTTTATAAGTGCTTACAAATAAGCACTAATAAAGAGTCCTTTTATCATCTCTTAAGTGATAATCACTAATAAAAGGAATTTTTATCAGCAGTAAAGTTTTAGTATTGATAAATATTATTTTATTAGCATAAAAAAGAACTGATAAAGATATATCTTTATCAGTGTTTATTACTTAAACGTTGATAAATGATTTATAATTATAATTATAAGTAAAAATACTATATATATATACACTTAATAAATATATATAAATATAAATATAGTAAATATATTCCCTTTTAAATATATTTATTATAATTTTAAAATATTTATTTATAATTATATATTTTTTTTAAAAAAATATTTATATCTAATTTTAAGTGCATTTATATATATACATATATATGTTAAAAATGAGTGAAATTAAATAAATTAAAAATATGTCCACTTTAAAAATATTGAAAAAATAGATAAGTTTTTGTATGTGAATTGTATATAAAAATGTCTTAATTATATATATGGGAAATCAATATAACACACATTTGATCTATGTTAAATTGAAAAATAAAATGACACATTCAATTATATGTCCCTTATACTATGAAATTAGTTAGTATTTTTAATTTATATTAATATTTAATTATAATCCAATATTCAATAAATATATTACTATTTAATGTAAAGAGAATAAATATATTGTAATATATAAATCATATTTTTATACATTAATATATATCTATATATCTATATATTAAATATATACAATTTATTAACATTAATTATCATAATTATATAATTAATGAAATGTCTAACATCTAATAATGTATAATCAATTTATTTATTTTTATCAATAATTATTTAATTAATAAAATTTGTAATATTTTTTTAATAAACTCAATTTTTTATTTTTTATTTATTTAACAATTTCATTTTATTTATTCAGGATTATATCAATTCTAAAAATGTGGTGATAATGGGTACCATTTATCAGTGCTAAAAATAAAGCATTGATAAAGGTTCAATTTATCAGTGCTAAAAAAGCGGTGAAAAAGGTTGAATTTATCAATGCTTTCTTTAGCGCTAATAAAGATTCCATTTATCAGTGCTTTTTTGTAGTGCTGCTAAATACCAGTGCTACAAAACACTGGTGTTGTTGTAGTGCTGTAACATCCCGGGTAAATAAATAATATTACATTCTCATATTTATCAATATTTGTGAATAAAATGTTAATATTACTTTAAAGGGAACACTATGCTCGATGACGTACCCAATACGCAACAACGAGTTTCTTTGAAAACTTACGTTGCACACTAATAATAAAATAATATTATTTAAAATGGTAGTTAATTCCTAGACATTTTAATGGCAAGAATGTATAGAAGTAACTAAAAAATTATTATATATGTTTGTTAAATATTTTTACTTTTATCCAATAAATATTAGAGGCTTAAAATGTGAATGAATCCAATTTTAAGCGTAAATATTCTAATAATCTTTAAAAGGTTGATTAATCGCCTTTTGGTGGTGAAAAATTTTTAAATACACTTTTTGAAAATTTTATATCTTATAATTGAAAAAATAAAATACTTTTTTAGAACCGGGACATCAAAATTTACTTTCTGTATGTTTTTGGTATTTTTCCGATAAAGTTCATTTTTTAATGAACAGTGAATGATGTTGTATTTTAATTCAAAACCTCTTTTTAATATAATTTATTTATATAGTTTGATTATAATTTTAATTGGTTTTAAAGTGAAATTAGAATATATTTTTACCATTTAATTCAATGGTGGACATTAGAATTAATTTCACTTTGAAATCGAACATAAACAAGTGTTAATCTTTTGAAAGATATTGTTTCATAGAAACACGCTATTTGTTTTGACAACGGGAATTAATTATGAAATTAATTAATAAAACTTATAAGTTTTGAATTTGGTAAAATTGACATCATTTTTGAATTTGGAATATCAAATTTACTTTGGAAATTTTTTTGGTATTTTTCTGACAAATGTTCTTTTTTAATGAATAGTGAAAAATTCTACATTTTACTTCAAAATTGCTTTTTTGTCTAATTTAATTATATAATTTAACTTTACTTTTAATTGGGTTTAAAGTGTAATTGAATTATATTTTTATCATTTAATACAATTTTGGTCATTTGATGTAATTTCACTTTTAAATTGGATATAAAAACAAATCAATCTTCTGATAGATTTTACGTCTTATTAACCCGTCTTTGGTTTTGGAAAACAAGAATTATTTTTAAAATAATTACTGAAATTTTTGTGTTTGGAATTTGATAAAATGGATTTCATATTTGGAATCAAAAGGTCTAAATTATGTAATTAATACTCTCTTGTTTTTGGACATTATGAATAGTAACGACGTCAATTATCTTTAATTATCGTGATTAATTAGTAATTGGGTAGTTAAGGGTAATAAAATAATATCAAAATAATATAAAATGACCCCAAAATGTTTCCAAATCCTCTTTTTGAGTCATGGCCGACCATGGGATTCCTTGTGCCAAGATTTGGGAGCCCATGGAATCACTTTAGTGTGATAGTAACCTTTTATTTTTTTAAGGAAAGTATAACCAAAGTACGTATCACCTAAGTAAAACAATTTTAGTTTTGTTTATATAAATGATATATTAGACTATAAATAGTCCTTGGAAAGATAATAATATTTCCTACACCACTGTATTTTTTTTTATAATTTTTAGACATTAAATAAATAAATTTATTTATGACACCATGATGATGCAGTGATTACCTCATTAATGAACGATTTAAATAAAATAAAAATATAAGGTAAAATCTAAGAATTACACTTGTCTAAAACCTATTGGATGAGTGGATTTAGAACCATTATCACCTTACCCTTGAAATATATCATTTTTGAACCTTTAAAATCCTAAAATCATTTCATAATAAAGTAACATTTCATGACCTTCCAAGAATGCCCCTCCTCCCTCTTATAAAAGGCCCCCACATCTACCCCCTTAAACACACCTCTCAAGCCCTTGGATCGTCCAAACCATGCTCATATTATATATCCACATCCATATATTTATCCTAAAAGCCTTAACTTAGGCAGAAAGCTCTTTAAGAAACCCTTTTGGTTCAAACCAAGAGAAGTTACCCGATTTAAAGGTAAAGTATTCTCTTATGTTCTTTTGTATTATTTTGCTTCTCCAACCCCCTAAAATATTTTTATTACTTTCTTTTGTAACAACACCAGTATATTAAATATACTAGGATGTTGTTATGAGAAGTATTTGGTTTACACTTACACAAACCTCCGTCTAATGGTTAAAGAACATACTGTTTCTGTGAGTGGCGAACTACTGCCTCACGAAACGATGATTGTTCAATTATCTCCTACCACCTCTCATGGTGGCCATTACGATGTCACTATATTTTATATATGATATATATGGTATTTATGTTTTCTATATGCTTTTGTATTTTATATTTATAACATACCTTTATGCTTTGTATGTTCTGCAAATGCGATAATTTCATATGAGAAAGTGTGGTCTACCGCCCCCTCAAGTGATGTGACTCATTCATGGAATATATGGAATTTATAAAGAATGAAATTAATGAACTTATGTGACTTATATAACATATATATTATAATGTAATTATAATATATATATCTCTATCATTTAGTTTTAATTCCATTAATATGACAAAGAAATGAAAGTAGCGTTCATGCGTACGTACGGCCTACCGTCTCCATGAACGGTGCATTTCATTTTTTTCTCCAAATGTTATGGAATAGTATAAAATGAATTTGTACTAGATATATATGATATTTAAATCATTAATACTATTCTGGATATGATGTACTAATAACCACATGGACAATTCTTTTCGAATAGGTTCATTTTTGACTCATGTACCGAACATCGACAAAAACGTCTGATATGAACTCACATATTTAACTAATTATTAAAAAATTATAATATTAATTGAATAAAAAAATTTAAATGAGGTCCTTAAGAAATTATAAATTGACCAAAGTTTATTATTCATGATTATAAAAAAACGAACAAGATAAGTCAGACTTGAGGTAAGGGATCCGACCTCTCTCTTTCTTTTCAAGTACTCTCTTTTATGTCATTTCTTTTATGCTCCATGTTCTTATGTTGGAGGATGTTATTTTATATTCACCATACTATAATTTTTATTTTCATATGAAGAGAGACCCCCTCTTACTCTCATCAATTCATTTTAATAATTTTTTAGTGGCACCGTTAGGCTGCCGAATTTACATAAGGGATTTCATATCTCGATTTTAATTCTGTGATATTTCCATTGGTCGCCACTTATTTATGGAATGTGGTGTATTATGTACTTCAAATTGATATATATTATCATTATTATATTTATATTCATGTTGTTCTGAAATTCATTTGGTGGTTATTATCTTTTGGTTATACGACTCGATTGATTACAACGAGGTAAGTGGGTTTTATCTCACTTTTTATTCCCGTGAGATTCATTTTACATTTTCCACTATTTCCTTTTGTGTGTTGTATGTACTGCCCATTAATCTACAATTTGTGTAATATAATCTCGTTTCTGGTTATTTACATCTTAATTCTATAACCCTTCTTTCATGGGGTGTACGTTTCGAAAGTTACCCAAATCAGTAAGGGAACCATTCACCCTCCTCTTTTTAAAAGAATTATTTTGTTAGGTATTTTAATTTACATATTCTTATGTTGGTATATGTTCTTATATATCTATATTTATGTAAATGTTATGTCCAATTTATGAGATACTTTTTATCTCTCATCATCTCATTTTCTGAATTTTAAAGTGATACAGTTAGGCTGTCTAATTTCTGTACGAGAACTTCTTAACCCTATTTCAATTCTTTGGGTTAAACCTCTACTTCTTGATTATGTCATGATATGAATATGTGTGGATGAAATCTGATTGTTTTTCACTTAATATCCACTTATATTGGGTGTATTTATATTTTTCACACATAATTTTGTAATTGATTTATCCTTAATCTAAGGATACCGTCTTTGTAAGGGACTTCGTCTCAATATCCTTTCATTAGGGCAGATTTTGTTCTAATACAAGACTTTATTTTATATTCTATATAAACACCTTTGAGTTTTCATTTTATTCAAAGAGAATCTTTTTCTACGAAGTGTTTTACTAAATGAAAAAAAGGAATGTTTCTTTTAACGTACGCGGTGACAACGACCTTTTCTACCGTCGTGAGTACTACTTAATCTTTGGCTTACTTAACAAGCCATAATGTTTTTGAAAGAAAATAAATACCATCTAATCTTTTATGTATTTTGGTATTGAAAATGGTTTTGATAATAGATTTTTTACGTCAATATATTTAAGTGATATATTGTGATTGAAATGTGGAAATGTTTTCTTTCCATTATATTTGTTTTATGTCTTATGATTTTATAATGGTACTTAGACATTTGACGGGTGGTTACGTGATAAACCAAATGACGGGTGGTGCCGTGAATACCAGGGAGGGTGGTTACGTTATAACCTCCAATGCATTGGGAATGGAATTCGGCCGTATGGCTATTCCATTTAGTGATATGTGTGGAATTAGACTGTATGGTTTTTCCATCTAAGTATGTTTATGTCCCAAGTTACCTTTATATGTTATTTGTTCTTTATATAAGTTTTACAGTAATATTTTGGTTACAATAGGTTAAGTAGTGATATTTTATTCAGTGAAGAGTATTTACTACTTCATAAAGGTGAAAAGTTTTACTTATGTTTAAGTATTCATGGTTTACTTTTTGTTTTGAAAAAATAACGGTTTCCTTCTTTGTGTATCCCTTACTAATATTTTTATGCTCATACCAAGTTTTTTAAATGTTTTTCACATGAAATAAAGTGGAATAGGATCAAGTATGGGATCAAGGAAAAGTCATGCCATCTAAAACATGGAACTAGACATGTTTCTTTTTATGTTTTTTTATTTTATGAAAAAATGGAAACTGAGTTGAAGTGTCTACTTTGTAATCTTTTGAGATGTAATAGTTAAGGATTAAATCTCTAAAACTCTAAACCTGAAAAGATCCTTAATGTGAATTATTCATTTAATTCAATATTATGTAATGTTTTAAGGCTGGGTCCTTATAGTTAGTATCAAAGGTCAGTTTAGATAACTTTAGAGGTTAGAGTGTTTTCTAATCATAAGTGACAAGTTGTGTATAACCACAATGGTAATTATATTAGATGGAGTCATTGTTATGAGTTTTTATCTTCCTCTTTAGTACATTATGATTTTTTTGATATACTCACACTGACATTTTGGTTTTATTAAATGGATGGATCTAGTAGGCACCAAAGTGACAATGGGTATGAAGGAAACTGTGGTGGTTCTCTGATTAAGAGACTGGATGAAATGAGGGATTCAATGAGAAATATTGTGGTTATCCTAAACCAACTATCAGGAGTCATGATTAACCACTTGAACCTTGGTGAGTTATCTAATTCATCATGTACAAGATAACCAACTCGATGTGGATGTTCAGGTAATAATTATAAAGGTAACCATTAGTGTTTATATGATCCCTACTTTTGAGGTAATTATGGGATACTATATATTATGATGGAAAATGAAATGCATGAGATAAACTTGAGGTTACATTATGTTATGGTTGTTTTTTAAGATTTTATCTCTTTTTTTGGAATGTTATAAAATTATATAGTTTTTGAAAAAGGACAACACACAGACCGTGTGACAACCCGTCATGTCGGACAAAGCTGCGGGAATTGAACCCACAACCAAAGTGTTACCGATATTTATCGCCTACCACTGGACTACGTGAAGTCCCTGGTTAGTATGACTAATTCCTTTTAGTTAGATGATCTTATGAATCGGGAATAAGTTTATTTTGGGTTATATATGGAAATTATTAACCTATCAAGGAAGATATGTGATTAGGTTAATTGATTTTCAGTACGAGACTTTAAGAGTAACTGATGTTATTTGGAGATAAATGTCACGATTTACATTGGAAGAATATGTGATTAAATCCTTTATATATTTGGGTTTCAATCATATTTTGGTTTATTTTTGAAGAATTTTAAGGGAAATTTTGTATTGAATGGTCTCTGTTGAACTTTGGGTTGTTTGACAAAATTTGAAGATTAAGAGTAGTTTTTATTTTTGTAAAATATTATCTTATTTTTGGTATTATATGATCTTATACTAACAATTTTGGTTCTGGTTAAGGTCTAAAGATATGGGAAATACATAGACCCCTTTTTTGGATTAGGTGATTCTCTAGAAGTTGATTATAACACTCTTAATGTGAACAAGTCATCCTAAATACTCACCTTTTGGAGAAAATATGGGTTTGTGTAAGAAATCTAGTAAGAGATGAAATTATACATGGCAAGTAAGTATGTTTCCTTATGTTTTAGTTAATCCCATAAATAAATTCCTCAATAAAAAGTAACTTAAAACAAAAATGTTATCTGTTAACTCTTCCTATTGGGGAATCAAATACCATTTAACCCATCACAAGTTTGTGATTTTCTGGTGGTTAACTCTCTCCTAGACATGTTTTCTATCACTCTCCATCAGAACTTGGTGGTTTGTTTTCTCCTCCATATCCATGTTTTCATGGAATCCTAGTATCTATTTTATTGGGTGACCTTTGTACTTCTCTTTCTTTCTTTTAAATTGATAGTTTTTTTGACTCCTTTTCCAATGTGGGGCTTTCAATGAAGTTTTCGAGCCCAATTTTAAAATTACGAGGATGCAATTCCCAAAAAGGGGGGAAGGATGTAACATCATGGGTAAATAAAGAATATGAAATTCTCATATTTATCAATATTTTTGAATAAAATGTTGATATTACTTTAAAGGTAACGCTATGCTCGATGACGTACCCAATACGCAACAACGAGTTTCTTTGAAATCTTATGTTGCACACTAATAATAAAATAATATTATTTTAAATGGTAGTTAACGCCTAGACGTTGTAATGGTGGAATGAATATAAATAACTAAAAAATTATTATATATGTTTGTTAAATATTTTTACTTTTATCCAATAAATGTTAGAGGCTTAAAATGCGAATGAATCCAATTTTAAGCGTAAATATTCTAATATTCTTTAAAATGCCGATTAACCGCCTTTTGGTGGTGAAACCTTTTTAAATACACTTGTTGAAAATTTTATATGTTATAATTTACAAAATAAAATCCTTATTTAGAATCGGGACATCAAAATTTAATTTCTGTATGTTTTTGGTATTTTTCCGATAAAGTTCATTTTTTAATGAACAGTGAATGATGTTGTATTTTAATTCAAAACCTCTTTTTAATTAAATTTATTTATATGGTTAGATTATCTTTTTAATTGGTTTTAAAGTTAAATTAGAATATATTTTTACCATTTAATCCAATGGTGGAAATTATAATTAATTCCACATTGAAATTGGACATAAACAAATGTAAATCTTTTTATAGATATTGTTTCATAAAAACACACTATCTGTTTTGACAACGGGAATTTATTATAAAATTAATTAATGAAACTTCTATGTTTTGAATTTGGTAAAATTTACATCATTTTTGAATTTTGATTATCAAATTTACTTTAGATAAATTTTTGGAGTTTTTCTGACCAATGTTCTTTTTTAATGAATAGTGAAAAATACTGCATTTTACTTCAAAACTGGTTTTTTGTCTAATTTAATTATATAGTTAGATTTTTTTAATTCATTTTAAAGTGTAATTTAATTATATTTTTATCATTTAATACAATGTTTTTCATTGGATTTAATTTAAATTTTAAATTGGATATAAAAACAAATCAATCTTTTGATAGATTTTACTTCTTAAAAACCTGTCTTTGGTTTTGGAAAATGGGAATTATTTTTAAAATAATTACTTCAATTTCTATGTTTAAAATTTGATAAAATGGATTCTATATTTGGAATCATATGGTCCAAATTATGTAATTAAGTCTCTTGTTTTTGGACATTATGAATAGTAACGACCTCAATTATCTTAAATTATCGTGATTAATTAGTAATCGGGTAGTTAAGGGTAATAAAATAATATCAAAATAATATATAATGACCCCAAATGGTGTCCAAATCCTTTTTTTGAGTCATGGAAGACCATGGGATTCCTTGTGCCAGACTTTGGGACCCCATGGAACCACTTTAGTGTGATAGTGACATTTTATTATATTTTTTTAAAGGAAAGTATAACCGAAGTATGTATCACCTAAGTAAAATAATTTTAGTTTTGTCTATATAAATGATCTCTTAGACTATAAATAGTAATTGGAAAGATAAAAATATTTCTTACATAATGGTACTTTTTATAAAATTTTTAGACATTAAATAAATAAATTTATTTATGACACCATGATGATGCAGTGATTACCCCCTTAATGAACGATTCAAATAAAATGAAAAGATAAGGTAAAATATAAGACTTACACTTGTATAAAACATATTAGATGGAATTATTGAGAACCCTTATCACCTTATCCTTGAAATATATCATTGTGGGACCTTTAAAATCCAAAAATCATTTCATAATAAAGTAACATTTCATGACGTTCCAAGAGTGCCCCTCCTCCCTCTTTTAAAAGTCCCCCACCTCTACCCCCTTACACACACCTCCCAAGACCTTGGATCATAGAACCCCTAATCATATTATCTCTCCACATTTCTATATTCATCCTAGAAGCTTTACCGTAGGCATAAAGCTCTTCAAGAAACCCTTTTGGTTCAAACCAAGTAGAGTTACCCATTTTAAAGGTAATGACTTCTCTTATGTTCTTTTGTTTTATTTTGCTTCTCCAACCCGCTAAACTATTTTTATTCCTTTATTTTGTAAAAAAACCAGTATCTTAAATATACTATGATGTTGTTTTGATAAGGATTTTATTTACACTTACACCCACTTTTGTCTAATGGTTAATGAACAACTGTTCTGTGAGTGGCAAACTACTGCCTCACGAAATGATGATTGTTCGATTATATCCTACCACCTCTCATGGTGGCCATTATGATGTCACTTTATTTTATATATGATATTTATGATATTTATGTTTTCTATATGCTTATTTATTTTATATTTAAAACATACCTCTATGCTTTTCATGTTGTGCAAATGCGATAATTTAATATGAGGAAGTGTGGACTATCGCCCCCTCAAGTGATGTGACTCGTTCATGAAATACATGGAATGTATAAAGAATGAAATTAATGAACTTATGTAACCTATATAACATATATATTATAATTTAATTATAATATATATTTCTCTCATTTAGTTTTAATTCCATTAATATGACAAAGAAATGAAAGTAGCGTTCATGCGTACGTACGGCCTACCGTCTCCATGAGCGGTGCATTTAATTTTTTTCTCCAAATGTTATGGAATAGTATAAAATGAATTTATACTGGATATATATGATATTTAAATCATTAATACTATTCTGGATATGATGTACTTATAACTACATGGAAAATTCTTTTCAAACAAGTTCATTTTTTACTCATGTACCGAACATCGACAAAAACGTCTGATATGAACTCACATATTTAACTAATTATTATAACATTATAATATGAATTGAATAATAAACATTAAATGAGGTCCTTAAGAAATTATAATTTGACCAAAGTTTATTATTCTAGAATATAAATAAATGAACAAGACAAGTCGGACTTGAGGTAAGGGATCCGACCTCTCTCTTTCTTTTCAAGTACTCTCTTTTATGTCATTTATTTTATGCTCCATGTTCTTATGTTGGAGGATGTTATTTTATATTCACCATAATATAATTTTTATTTTCATATGATTAGAGACCCCCTCTTACTCTCATCAATTAATTTTAAGAATTTTTAAGTGGCGCCGTTAGGCTGCCGAATTTTCGTAATAGATTTCTTATCTCACTTTTAATTCCATGACATTTCCATTGGTCGACACTTATTTATGGAATGTGTTGTATTGTGTACTTACAATTGACATATATTATCATTATTCAATTTATATTCATGTTTTTCTGAATTTCATTTGGTGGTTATTATCTTTTGGTCATACGACTCGATTGATTACAACGAGGTAAGGGGTTTTTATCTCACTTTTTATTCCCGTGAGATTCTTTCTACATTTGCCACTATTTCCTTTTGTGTGGTGTATATACTACCCATTATTCTACTATTTGTGTAATATACTCTCGTTTATGGGTATTTACATCTTAATTGTATGACCCTTCTTTCACGGGGTGTACGTTTCGAAAGTTACCCAAATTGGTAAGGGAACCATTCACCCTCCTCTTTTTAAAAGACTTCTTGTTTTAGGTCTTTTAATTTACATCTTCTTATGTTCGGATATGTTATTACATATCCATATTGATGTAAATGTTATTTCCAAGTGATGAGATACTTTTTTATCTCTCATCATCTCATTTTCTGAATTTTAAAGTGACGTCGTTGGGCTGTCTCATTTCTGTATGAGAACTTCTTAACCCAATTTCAATTCTTTGGGTTAAACCTCTACTTCTTGATTATGTAATGCTGTGAATATGTGTGGATGAAATATGATTGTTTTACACTTAATATCCACTTATATTGGATGTATTTATATTTTTCATACATAATTATGTAATTGATTTATCCTTAATCTAAGGATACCGTCTTTGTAAGGGACTTCGTCTCAATCTCCTTTCATTAGGGTATATTTTTTTCTAATAAAAGAATTTCTTTTATACACTATATAAAAACCTTTGACTTTTCATTTAATTCAAAGGGAATTTTTTTCTACGAAGCATTTTACTAAATGACAAAAAGTAATGTTTCTTTTAACCTACGCGGTGATAATGACCTTTTTCGCCGCCACAAGTACGACTTGATATTTGGATTCCTTAACAAGCCGTAATATTTTTAAAAGAAAATAAATACCATCTACTATTTTATGTATTTTGGTATTAAAATTGGTTTTGATAATGGATTTGTTATGTCAATATATTTAAGTGATATATTGTGATTGAAATGTGGAAATGTTTTCTTTCCATTATATTTGTTTTATGTCTTATGATTTTATAATTGTACTTGGACATTTGATGGGTGGTTACGTGATAAAACAAATGATGGGTGGTGCCGTGAATACCAGGACAGGTAGTTATGTTATATACTCCAATGAATTGGGTATGGAAGTCGGATGTATGGCTATTCCATTTAGTGATATGTGTGTAAGTCGACCATATGGTTATTCCATTTAAGTATGTTTATGTCCCAAGTAACCTTTATATGTTATTTGTTCTTTATATGGGTTTCATGGTAATCTTTTGGTTACAAAAGGGTAAGTAGTGATCTTTTATTCAGTGAAGAGTATTTACTACTTCATAAATGTGAAAAGTATTACTTATGATAAAGTATTCATGGTTTACTTGTTATTTTGAAAAACTAACAGTTTCTTTCTTTATGTATCCCCTACTGAGCTTTTTATGCTCATCCTAAGTTTTTGAAATGTTTTTCACAGCAAATAAAGTAGAATAGGATCAAGTATGGGATCAAGGAAAAGTCATACCATCTGAAACATGGAACTAGACATGTTTCTTTTTAAGTTTTTTTATTTTATGAAAAAATGGAAACTGAGTTGAAGTGTCTACTTTGTAATCTTTTGAGATGTAATATTTATGGCCTAATTATCTAAAACTATAAACCTGAAAAGATCCTCAATGTAAATTATTCATTTAATTCAATATTATATAATGTTTTAAGGCTGGGTCCTTATAAGTTCTATGTCATGATGTGATGTGTGGTAGGAGGAAGGAATGAGGTTGATTTAATTCATGTTCAAGATACTATATTATCCTGTTTATGTGATGAGATATGGTGTGATGACCTAGGTGTCTTCCAATGAGATGTGATGTGATGAAATTAGTGTATGCGTACAATATATATTTATATGTGATATGTATAGAAGTAATTTGTTCTTAAGATATTAAACATTAGGTTTTTATAGTGGAAAATTAGTGGGAAAGTGGAATTGGGGAACCTTATTATTCATGATTATTACATTACTATATTGTATGTGTGATTTGGTGAGTGACTGATGGTGATGTTGGGATTGGTTAGTCAACTTATTTAGACACTTGTTGGTTTTACTATTTGTTCACTAGCACATTTGCATGATGTTTTCACATGTGCGCTTGAGATCTTGGGTATGATCCTACTAAGTTTAGTTGTATTCTTACCCAATATATAAAAACTATTTTTAGGTTACCAGGAGGACTTTGGGGACCAAGATGTATATTTCTAGATTTGGTTGTGGTGATATTATTGAGTTTTTATTATATAGAACTTGTTTTTTGGTACCTTTGGATACTTTTATTTTCATCTATTGACATTATAATTTTATTTTGGGATGGTTTTGGTTTACTTTTTATATCATATGTTGGGGGTTTTTTGTGGGTTCTTATCATATCTTTTGATCCTATTTTTCTTAGAGGTTAATGCCTTCCATTTGTGATATTTTTATACCCTCAGTGCTTATCACCAACCCTAGGCCTATCAAAAATAGGGATTATGGGTAATTATATATCTTCCTTCATTTACAGCCCTAGAGGGGTATCTTTGGAGATAGGGGTTTATGATACATAAGCATAATCATTTTTAGTTAACACATAAAATTAAAATGATTTTGGAAGTGAGAGTCAACAAATTTCCTACTGAGAGGAAAAGGAAATAGAAACAATTAAAATTGATAAATATACATAATTATGAGATAAATAAAATAATTTAAAAACACCTTATAGAGAGAGTTGATAGTAATACTTTAAAATATTTAAAGTAATGGTTTAAAAGAAAACCCCTTACCCCGAGCCACAACTCACTTCGTACATCCTATAACCTCCTGAATAAAAACATTTACGAACTATTTACTGGATTTAGAAACTTTATCTCATTCATTTAATTATTATTATACCTTTTTATCCATTTAATCTTATTTATTATACATTTTTTGGATTAACTTTTCTTTCATTAGTCATTTTGAGATTGTTCAGTCCATAGTCTGATTTTTTTTGCTAAAATGGTAATGTTCAGAGATCATTTTACAATGTTTCTATAGGCTCTATAAGTATCAGATTATATGTTTTATATAATTGAATAATTTTAAAAGTTCAATGGATCCTGAAATAGTTACCATTTATATAATCTTTCTTGTTAAGTTTTTTTTGTTAAAGATGACTATGATTGTTGAGGTTTAATTTCACTGTTATGATGGATTCTTTACCATTAAAAAATTATAATCATGAAATTACTTAGATGTTAATGTTATATTAAATTATTGATTAACATTTTAATAATATATATGAAATACAAAAGTTTATGGAAACATCATCATTTACATAGGTATCGTAAAAACACAAAGTAAGTGATGTTTTTTCAAAAGTGTTTAAAAAGAATAAAAAACCTAGTAAATATTTGAGTTTTATAAATAATTATCTTATAAATAAACTAATTATCTTGGGTTAATTTTAAATATTAATTATGTTATTAAATATATTAATAATATAATTTAAATTAAAAGATATTGGTTTTGAAAAACCCATATTTTAACGTAGTAGCGACTTATGAAAAGTGTTTGTTGAGAATGAAATATTGATGTGTACTAAATAATGGAATTAGGTTAATTAAATTGAAAAGTAATCATGAAAAAAATAATATAAGGTTTAAAATAATTTTATGTAGGAATTACTTAAAATATGAAAGTAATGATTATGTTTTGAACCCTAAAATTACTCTTTGAATCGCTACCTTTGGATTGAATCTTATGCATTTAGAGAAGGGGATTTTCGCAAGACTAGAGCCCCCTGAACATGTCAGGGATGTTTATAGAATGAGTTTGAAAAAATATATAGAAAAATTTAACTTAATAATGGTTCTAAAAAGTTCAATATGAGTCCCCTTTTATGGAAAAAATTAAATGTTGTTTTTACAAATATTTAGTCATTAATATACAAGAAAGATTTTTTAAAAAGTAAAGTTGATATTAAATAGATAATAGATGATATAATTAACCATCAATAATTCCCACCTTACTAAATATAATGTTTTATAATATTTTATTAATTTATGAACCTTTTTTAACCTTAAATACTCTTTATTTTCACTATAAAATATTTTAGTTTTTTCAATAAGGGTATGTCTGTTAATAAAGGTACATTTTTGTTGGTAAATTTTTTTACTAAAAATTATGTCCCTTGCACAATTTTTTTAAAAAAAATCTATATTTAAATGTTATCATGACATATAAAATAGATCTTCTATAATTATAATAATACAAATAATATATATATATATATTAGTCAAAATGTTTAGCAATATATTCATATGACATATTTATTTGTTGATAATATTATCATCAAAATTTATAAGTAATGAAAACAATTAATATCTATTTTTCAGTTATATTTTAAATAAAATTAATTATTTTAATATTTCAGTATTTTTAGTTAAAATTTTATATTTTATTTATTAATCTAATTATAAAAATCATATATTATATAATAATTATAAAATTTTCTTATATGAGACTCTATCTAAAGAAACATGTTTAGAGATATTTTTTTTCAAACTCCAATAAAATACATGAAGATACAAGAAACAAATTAAAAACTTGTTTAAAAATGTCCAAATTCTTGGACACTTTACACGAAACTCCATTAAAATCCATCCACAATATGTTTCTCTCACACATAAGCTCTCACTATCATGGTTCATACTAGTGGAATGGTACATGAATGTTGTTCACCCACTTTGTCATAACATATCAATGATAGTGATCACATATAATAAACCCCAATTTTAGATGTTAGTGGATAAAAGAATCTAATTATCTCCACTCATGTAAGAATGTACACTTTTTTCACTTGTGTTCAGAAACTGTCCATCCAAAATCTCACACAGGTAGTGAAAAGATGATGTATATAAAATATAATGGAATGAATAAGTTGATAAAAAATAGAAGATAAAAACACAATATTGGTAAATATAAGTCTGTATGAGAAAGTCAAGATTAAAACACACTAAAGAAATTTGAAAAATATAAAAATAGAGGTGAAATAGAAAAATAGGAAAAATGGCACAAAAGACATGGGAACATAACACTAAAACCACCGAGAGGTCGAAACAAAAAAATTCTTAAAATTAAGAAAAAAATTAAAATAATGAGGAATATAAACAAGACAAAAGACATATATTTTTATTAGAATTAATATAGAGAAAGTATTAAAATTAATTATCTAGAAGAAGAGCTGAAATAGTATAAAAGATAATTAGGAATCTATACCAGAATAAGAGTATAGAGTTCACTAGTAGGAGGAAGGGATTTTTTTACATCAGGGTAATCAACATATTTTTAAAGGACTTAAAGAGAATTTATTACCTTTATTCTAAGTGGTAGAGATAGATTGATCCCTCTTCAATATAATAACACACTCAAAAATTGTACTCCATTCCTCTCTCTTTTATGGGTTTTTATGTGTCTAAGAAGTTGGAATTATGAATTGGGAGTATGGTACATGAATGTATGAATTTAGCAAGTTGGGCCTAGAGATAGTTTATAAATGGTCTAGCCTTAAATTAAAATATGGTGCTGGATTATATAGAAAGAAAAAGGAAAAAGATATTACTATCTTAGGTTTCATTGTTGTAAAAGTCCCACTAAGCTCTTGGAAGCCACCAAAACGAACTCCAGATAATTAAACCATTCCATGCTTGTTGTTATAACACCTGAAACCAATAAAATTATAAACTCAATTAAACATACTGAACAAGTATCACAAAATCTAAAAAATATAGCACTTCAGACTCCCTTGGTCTATAAATAATCCAATATCTCCATTTGTGACATGTTGTAGAATAACTAATATATATCATTACTTAAACACATTATGAGAATGATATAAAATTCGATGTACGGATTCTTAGATCAAAACATTTTCCTATATCCAAAATCAAACTATATTGAAATTTCTTCTTTAATAGAATCATTTGGCGACACCATATCCCTTTGAAAATAGTAGGACTCATCCAACATGGATGAGCACCCCAAAATAATAACTTGCAATGAAGAACTGAAAAATCAACCTCATAGATGCAAAAATATCCTATAAATCATCAAATAACATGGAAAATATCCTAAAAATAATGAATAATGTGTGAAATGATCAAATGAAGTTGTTTATACCCAACTCAAGGCCACTTACATGACATGAGAATCACAATTAGGCTCTATTTTATAACTCTATGATTTTTTTAATATCATCGATTAATACAAAAAGATAATAATATAAGGTAAATTATAAGGAATGATAAAAAAGTAAAAGATATATAACATGATGATTTCAAGTATTAGTAGTATATGGATAGATAAATGTTGCAAGGAAAACATAAGGTTACCTGATTTCTTCTTTGCTGAATCATCCATGCTCAATCGTTGTAGATATTTATTGAAAATATTATTATATCTCAACTTTTGTAGTGTTTTACATGATTAAGTGTTTTCTAGTTACTATTATAGTTGGGTTTTTTTCATGATTTCCTCTTCCACCATAATTTACTCCTCTCAATCATGGAATAAAAGCTCATTTCTTGAGTTGAATCTACCAAATTCTTATTAGAGACTATAAAAATTTAGTGATACCATAGATACTATGGTATATGAAATGTTCCCTATTATAAATGATAATTTGGTCTGATTCTTGGTATAATTTATAATATTACATTATCATATCTATTTCTAGTCATGTGGTAGAGACCAAAATTATAAATATGAGTTATTCATGTGAATCTTCTGATTTCTCCCCTCATTTATCAAAATTGTAATTTAGATTCAATAAAAACAGTGATGTTGTGAGATTTATCTTGGGGAGGACACATGAATTGAATAGATAAAACACCAAATTAGTTGAACTTAACCAAATTGTTTCTGCATTCTTAAAAAGTTTCAGAGATGCACAATTCATTATTTTTTAATACAGAAACAACATATTAGAGAAAAAACTTGGAAGATGTTGAGAATTTAATTAAAGAAAAATAATGTAACATTACATGAAACCCTCATAGACCGATCATTCAAGACTTGTGAACATAGTTTTGTTATTTTGGAAATATAGGATCTAAAAAATTCAACATTCAAAAGAGGGATTCACTGGATCAAACTTTTTTTACGTGTAGGTGTATAAGGTATGATTCCAACATTATATCCTATGGAAATATTTTAGAAGTTTGACATTTATAAAAACATTTATACACAACTTCAAACAATTTATCATGTAATATGGGAATGAAAAGTTAATAACATAAGATTTATCAGCAACTAATAGAAATTCATAACTATATCATTGTAATGTTTAACTAAAAAAACACAGTTCAACTAATTAATATTTGAACACAAGGAATGCATTGTAAAAAACCTAAATCCGAAAAAACAACATGGAATCCAATAAACTAATTAGTCCTTAAAGAAGTGAAAATAATTAATAATTAAAGAAATTCATAATGAACTCATAAATTATAACACAAATGAAAGTATATTATTTTAGAACACTTATATTGTGAAAATTAAAGTATGCATACTTGAAATGGTGGAAAGAAAGGCATAGAATCTATACAAGAAAACAAAAAAAAGTAGTAAAAAGAAGCTCAAAATAAAAAATTACAAATTTAAAAAAACATCACTAGTCAATAGTGTATTAACAAAACAAAATATACCATAAATATATGCTAACTGAAATAATTAATCTTTTAGGTAGTGAAACCAATTAATATTTCAAGTAGTGCATAATAAAATCCTATATGATAATAATGATGCACGTATATTATTTTAGAACTCTTATATTTTTAACATTTAAGTATTCATATTTGAAATGGTAATAATAAAGGCACAAAATCTACATAAAAAACACAATAAAAGTAGTAAACATAAAAATAAATGAAAAAATTAAAAATGTTAAAAACAATCACTATTCAAAAATATATTTATAAAATAACATATAACATAAATATGTTCTATCTGAAATAAAGGAACAAAAAGTAGAGAAGAGAATTTAAACTTATTCTAATAATCATAAGTAAACACTATAACACAATCATTCACAGTTACTTGAATATATTTGGATTATTATATCTTTAAAAATAATCTTCAGTGATCATATCTCCAAGGAATTGATATTATATTACCTTAAACATTCATCCTTTTCTAATGCATTTAATAACAACATAGTAGATTCCTATATTATAAATTAAAATTTCAAATCACAAAAGATTTATAAATAATAATAAATGGGTCATGTTATGATTTAGGCTAATTATTTACACATATTTTCTTGAAAAAAATCCAAGTCTAAAAAAATACACCCACTAATATATAGAGTAATATCAATTGTAAGAAAAAGAACTTATTTTTAATTAACCTCATGAAATATTTTAGGCTGATTTCATTTAAACAAAAAAAATAAAACACTAAAAAATTATCAAGAATCTATTTTTAAAAAAATGATTTACATACATTGAAAATTTACAATAAAGAAACTCATTGAGAAAATGGATTCTTATATAACAAAACACCAATAAAAAAAACACACACACACAAAATAAACGAGGCAACAAGATAAAACTAGAAAATAAAACTAACCATAATATAACAAATTCTAAGATACCAACCCAAGAATATAATCACTTAGATGAGATAAAAATATGGAATACATGTATTATAGGTAGAAATTTAACCACCAATCATGCCGATATTCTTGAGAAAAGAGAAGAATCACATTAATTGAATAATTTTTTTCTAACCTACATGGAATAAAATAATCCAACAAAAATCTAGTAGTTGGACAGAATATTCATACCACCTAAAATAGACACAAACACCAATCTGAAAAAAGATGAGGGGGGTAAGATAATAACATAAAATAAATAATCAATGATATATATAATAAAAAATAATTCTACATAATACATATTTAATTAAAAAATTTAAAATATCTTTAATGAAACAAAATTTTTATATCTCTATATTTAAAACTAGAAATGATAAAGAAAAATTCCAGAATACCAAATAAATTAACAAGTTAATATAAAGCATGGACTGATGCTAGTTATTTGAACCCTATGTTCATTAAGAAACCAAATATCTGAATTTTTTATAGTTGAATTAACTTTGTACATAATGGAACTAGAAATCATATCATAAATTTTCAAAAAAATTATTTCAACATAATACATATAAATAAGGAATGCATTACTAAGAATATTCAAACATAAATTCAAACAACTAAAAGTTTAGTGATATGAAAAATTTGAATATAAACATAAAACTTATATTTTAATATTAATAAATAATACCATTATCATCACTAAATTTTTTGTTAGCATTCCATCCTTGCACTAGGTCTTTATGACCATTTACATAAAGAGACATAGAACCTTATAATTCTTAGCTTTTATAAATTAAACTATCATACAGGTGTGAACACTTTTAGGTGAATTTTTTTAAAATATATCAAAAAATTTATATTATTATAAAGTATTTTAGTTGACATTAAAGTCAAAGGGAAACTCTCATATTGTTTAACTTGATCTGTTTCATAAAACAATCTATTTATTTATGTTCAATCCAAGGAAGAGTGAGTGAATCTCTCTCATTAGGGTCTTATAATCTGGAGAGTTCCCCAGATGTGGGTGTTCACACACATCGATGTACATGCTCATGTCAAGTGGTGGATCAAAATCCTATAAACCAAGTTAAATAATAGATACATAAAAAGAAAGAAGAAACAATGGAGAAGGGGGGGGGATAAAAAATACATGAATATTTGGAATGGGGGGAATTCTAAAAAAACACAGACTTAAGTTAGAAATGAAATACACTCCCTAAATACATTTTTTTTGAAAGTTTTTAAAAAATATGAGCCTTTTTATATTTTATATTTTTTTGTATGAAATAATTGATTAATTTCGGAAAATAGAAAAAATGATCAATCACCAAATGTGTAAAATAAAAAAAACCAAAATTATAATCTTTGAAAATAACGGTGTGATACAAAATATAAATTAAGGAAAAATTTTAAAATGCATATTGATCCCGCCTTTGAAATTTTAGTGAGTAGTGAGATATCAAGTCATAAAAAATATTTGACATTTCCAATAATCATGAACCTCCATGAAACAAATCCAAAAAAATATTTCAATAATGGAAAGATAAATAAGATTATGCAATTCAAACTTATCATAATGAATAGTATAAACCATACATAAATTGTTTTTTTATTTTAACCTTTTTTAAATCTTTCTAAGAACTTGTGTACAAAACAACATACCTTTTTTAACTCCTAGAATTTATCTCTCTATATACACATCCATGTGGTTATCATATCAATGTGAGTGAATATGTATGACCTATGTATGAAAAACATATAAAATAATTCTAATAAGTTGAAATAGGTCCCCAGAATAGAAAAAATACATAAGACTCCTACCATTAAGAGAATAATTTTCAATTATTTTCTACAATAGAGCCAGTTCATGGTTGATTTATATCCTTAGTATAGAGGCAAACTTAAGGACCAAATACTATAGAATATGAACTTTTGTAATGTGTGGAGAAGATTTGTTTTTGAAGGTTTAATCAGGGTAACAAATGAATAATAGTATAAGAGAAACCATGAATCAATGGAAAACCATGGAGAGTGGGTGGAACTACTATTTTCAAATTAAACCCATATGGTTGCTGCAATGCTAAGAGACCCACCAAAAAGTTTCTTTTTTTCTTTATAGGAATATATTAATAGTTTTTCCACCACCAAGGAACAAAAAAAAAAGAAATGTTTTAACTAATAATAAAACAAATAAATCTTTACACGAATGATGTGAAATGAAACATATAAGGATAAAATCAATAAATTAGAATTTGAAAATCATTTTTTTGGTTTGTAATTACATAAGGAATGGGTAATGATAATATATTCTAAATAGGGTGGAATGTTCATCCATTGTGAAAATCATAAACTAAAATCACTTACATTATAAACCTAAGTCTTTAAATTAATATATTTTAGAAATTCAGGGCATAAAATTCAATGATTTTAGTATTAAGGTGATTTAATTTTCTAATTTTAAAATTATAACCCCACACTAATAAGAGAAGGTATTCCATGAGATTAAAAGGAACAAAAAATATAGCATATGAATCTTTATCACAGTACAAAATATTTCCTTAGGGTTAATGGAATGATAGAAACAATGGAAGATTCATAGAGATATAGTAACCATCAAATAATTAGATTCAACTTTGTAGTAGTTTGAGAGATAGTAATTGATCAAATGAAGGGGAACATAGATAAATCATTTTCATCTTGAGATAAAATAACTCCACCAAGAACCCACCTTGATTTGACACCGCATGATCCTAGACAATAAGGTTTCATAGCTATGGGAAAGGATAGAACATAAACATCAAATGGGTGATGTTGAATCAGAGGTAATTAATGATGATACAATAAACCAAAGTAGCAGATGATGGGGGGAGATAATTTTTAAGAAACTATAAGTTTAATAAATATAATAAAAATTTCCATGAAATTAAAATATTACTAGTACCCAACCCATTCATTTTCATGACAAAATCATTTAATAAAAAACTAATGTAGAAACACTCATAATTTGGAGTTTTTAAAACATTTAGAAAGATTAAATATAAAAATAGAAAAAATTAAGAGGAAATAATAGTTGATACATTAAAAAAAATTAATCACTAATAAACATTTGAACATAGTAATTGAATTTTTATTGGTCTATACAATTTTTCTTTTCAAACCGCATTAATGTTTATTAAATTTATTTTTATGATCCTATGAAGTTGAACTATCTCTTATAAATTCAGTGCTTAATCTACCAGTATATCAAATATTTATTAATCAAATTCACGTTATAAATGTCTTTTCAAATAATATATTAAATAACAAGTGATAAAAAGTTCATAGACTTAAAAGGAGATAAGTTTTCATTAGTTTCAAATGATAAATTAATAGTATAAATGGACTTAAAATGTACATTTGGTTAAAAAAGTGTTTAAACCAACTCAAATAAAAGAAACTAAAATGTTTGATCATCTGAATACTATAAAATAAAATTTGAAGGTATGAATGTAATATGAAGACCACATTATTGTATTATTAGTATTTTTTTGAATGTATTCATATAATATGATATTTTAAGGGTTGGGTAATAAATAAAATGTTAATTAATGAATATAATATAATTAATGGGGGTTTTATGCACTTATGTAAAGTATTTTATAAAAAAAACTATGTGAATATTGGTGTTTTTTCACAATAGTAGTATGGCTACTTTTGTGAAAAATACTTTTGGAATTATTGTGTGAAAAATACATTGTGACATATTAAACCAGTAATATTATACATTTATTTTTTACAATTTGAATTATTTTTTCATATAAAGTTGAAAAATTAAATGAGTAATATATTAAACCACAAATATATTAAACTAGTAATATGATTATTAGGGTGAAAAAATACTTCACATTGTGATTTTTTTAGAAAATCCATCATAAAATACTTCACAATGTGATATATTAAACCAGTAATTTGATTATTAGTTTGAATAAATAGTTAACACTACGATATTTTTTTAGTAAATACTTCAGATTATGATATATTAAAATAGTAATATGAATACTGGTGTTTTTTTCCACAAATAATTCATAAAATATCACATTTCTAAAAAAACACCAGTTATCATATTATATGCATACCAATAATAATATTATATGCATACCTTTAAAAAACACCAGTAACCATTTTATATTACATGGGAAGGGTACTATATAAAATGTGAAGGTATTCATATAAATAAAATGTATTTTTAATAAAAAATTGAAATATATAAGAAATTAAATATTTTATACCATTGGGAATAGAGAATAAATTCTTGTAGTACTTGAAAAAGATAACCATGAGGTTGCATCAAAATGAAAAACCTTTAAGATAATGAAATATATAGCCAGGACACAAAAAGGTTTACATGTTATGTAAAATAGGTTTTAATTATGTACTCTGAGTTATTTTCAAAAGTTATTGAAATCATTGATTTGTTCCCCATTATTTGTAATGTAGAGAAATTTGAAAGTTCTAATGATAATTTTCTATTTCATATATTGAATCCTGACACTTCAAAACTGATAAGAATAGTTTTATATCTGAATACAGGTAGTTCAATAGAAGATCCAAGATCATAATTCTCCTATATTTTGCAGAATTTATTTCATTACAATTTTTACATCCATAAGAAAAAAATATATGAATATTAATAATTTACCCAAATATGTATATCACTTATCTCAAAATCTATTTTTGATATAAAGTTTATAAACTATTTTTTAGAGAGGACGATTGAGATAGATCCATCATTATCGCTGATTAGTAGTTGGATTCAGTATCTTAGAGAATAAAGTATTTATGTCATATAAAGTTTAAATTTGTATTGAAGATTCCATAATTAGATATTTTTGAAATTTATCATTTAATGGTATTGAATATTATATAAGATATAAATGAAACTTTATTATATTATAAAAACCATATTTTTTAAAATTGTTAATGTGATATGAAATCTTTTGGGTTTAATTTTCTATCGACATATTTAGAAGTTAATGATAATTACAAACTATATTATGGTAGTCAGAAAATTTCATAAAACAAGAATATAATATTATAAATTTAAGGAATCTACCTTGAAACAGTAGATGGAGGTGATGTATTACAGTTATGACACCAAATGTTTCCATTAAAGTAATATACATTATTTCGACAAGAAATTCATGGTTTATAATACCAGTTGTAGTTAATTTGTATTTTTTTCACTATATCCACCATTGTGAAATCTATACCCTATAATCTAAGAAATGTGTGATTTATGTGTTCCATGTTTTAACTATATTTATCACGAGTAAAGTTAAAGTTTAATTTACACTAATGAAATCCATTATCTAACCTCTCTGAATGATCTAATTTCTTTAACTGTTTTCTTCTTATAAATAATATGGAATAATGTTTCATATGATATAAAATATACACATGATGTTGTGATCATGTTTTAAAATGTTTTTTGTGGTGTTTTCATCATACTAATGAGTAAATAATGTTAGTAATTTTCAAAATCAACAACAACACAAATTTAAAAAATTTGAATCATAATTATATATTCAAAAATAAATATAAGTATATTAATAATGTACTTCTATACAATTGATCCATATATTAATGTAGATGAAAAATTTGAAAAGGTTCCATGAGTAGAATCTTAGTTAAAATACATCACCATATAGTAATTTAAAAATGATAGGAAACATAAAAAATAAATATTCTAACTTCAAGATGAGTACAACAAATGATCACCTATTTCTAAAATAATGAACTATTGGAATTTCTATATTTAACACAATCTTATTTGTATTCATTATTGTGGTAAAAATTATTGTTTCGAAACAAATTTTAATGAGATATAATTAAAAATTTGGGTCATTTTTTATTAGTAATTGGATATTTAATATTTAAGTAATAGTGAAAGAATATACTACTGGGTCACTTTTTCAAAAACAAGATTCAGGACAAAATGTTAGTTGGTTCAGTTTCATCTTTCATAATTCCTATATTTAGTTCACCAAATTCGTCCCAAAAATAGAAACTGACAGTTACTCCTCTATAAAATTTAATTTCGAAATTCCACGGTTGTGAAAAAGAAAATTGAATTTGAAATTACCTTTCATCAATAAAAGTTAGTGGTATTATCCTATTATTTTTTCCAATGTTTAGATTAGATAATGATGATGTAACTTTCTAATAAAATATAATATAACATTAAAAAGTCTAATATAAAAAAACTATAGACTATTAGAGAATGATAAAAGTAAAAGAAAATTTACATATGACAATTTTTCAGGAACCTTATTTTGTTTAATATCATCAAATGGAATGAAATTGAATCTGAAATGGGGAAGTTTTATACCAAAAGTTTTAATACGAGTGATCCATTTAAAAATTATTTTTAACTAATGTTCAATTTCTAAATATTTACTTTTATTTTCAATAATCTGAAAGTTTTTTATTACATAACACAACCCTTTTCATAAAATAGTTTTATACTTTCTTGTAAGATTCTATCCACTAATTGTTTCTAGAATGGTTGTGTCCTGCAAAACTTAATAGAACTCATTAGTTTAAAATAATATTGTAGATGGTGGTAAATAAATTTCATTAAATTTTTCTTTGAATAAAAAATTAGATTTATTAAAAAAATTGATTTGAATAAAATATATTCAATAATAGATAAAATGAAACTAAAGTAAACAGAAAATTGCATGGGATGCAAAACAAAATCCATAATATTTTATACATTTCATTAAATAAATATAATTTAATACATTCTGAGAAAGAGAAAATAATATAGTTTAATTGATGTATTTTTTTACTATATAAATATATTTTTATATAATATTTATCTGTCTGAAATATTTTTATACTATACCAATGTTTATATATATAGATCATTAGATGTAATTATTATGATGATTGGTTAACTGATTTATCCCTCAAACAAATATAATAGTAGATGGGATAGCTAACAAAAATATATCTAATATGTATCTCTATAGAGAGATATACATAGAAGACAAAACATTAAATAAAACTATATATAACAATATAGAAAACATTAAATTAATCTATATATTATATTACATGGGTTTTCTAATAGATTATATTTGAAATATATCCAATATAGTATATGGTGATCAAAATATATGAAAGATTACAGAACACATAGATATAACTCTAGTAATCTATTAGTAAATAAAATACTACATATTATATCAATTATAGCACATCAATGCATTATATGCCACATATCAGCCTCCTCTATAGAGTTTTATAAAATAATGAGAAGAAAAAAGCTCAAGAAAAAGCTAAAATCCATAATAATATGATAGATTACTTGAGGATCTAGGTTACTTTCCTACAATTGTGGAGAATTGACATGAAAAAATGGGAGAGGATATATGAAGTTTGTATTGTTTCTAATTAGATATGCTTATTTATTAATTTTCTAATAAGTATCATTACTGGATAATTCATACTAAACTAGAAAGAAAACATAGTATGAAATGTTTCTGTACATGTTTAATTGTATCATCAGATCTGTTAATATATATAGATCATTCAATTATAATACATCAATATAGTAACATATTACATATAATATGTAATAGATCACATGATATGTAATTGATATCAATATACATATATCTAATACTAAACATACATATGGTAGTATAATATATTAATTTATAGATCATGAAAAAGTCATAACTGATATTAGTTATAGTACATCAATATACTAACAAATAACATCTGATATATAGTTGATATCTATATACATTCATACAGTACTATACATACATATGATAGTGTAATATGTTATATTAAGGATCATCATATACAAAAAGAACATATCTGATATGAATCCCTACAAAATCATTAATCTGTTACTATATTATAGATCATATGATATTAATTTATTATGATGGTATGATATATCTCTTTATAATTATCAAGTTAAACTCTACACTAAATATATTATTAGTAATATATAAATACATCAAACATATCATCAAATAGATCATTATATACCAATAGTTTATTTTATAAAGAGTAGTAAATAATCTGTTAGTAATAAATATACATCAATTAAAGGAGAACAAACTCCCATTCATAATTTTATACTAAAAAACAATATAATATATATTAATTAAGAAACATACATCTATTAATAGAGTGAAAAATATAAATAGAAATAATTAAATGATTAACTAATTAGAAAACATATATAGACATCATGATTAATACAATATATACCATATATTAGATTTTAGTAATTTTTAATTTTTATGTAAAGTTATAATATATTACCACCATTCTCATTAGTAAAGATAAAATATATGAATTCTATTTCATAAAATAATTTCGATGAATTTGTGAACCACATCTGAATGAAGTGTACTTCAATTTTAAATATTTCATCATCGGTAATGAAATTTTTTTCGTAATTGAGTATTAAAACTTTCCATTTTTGATAAATGACATTAATAATGATTTTTTTAGTAAATTTAACATCATCATAAAATGAGTAGATTAAAATAAATTTCACATTAAAGATATTCATTTTTATTAAATTTAAAAGTTAAAATTTCTTTATACCTAATGTATATTCTAAAATATTTCTTTGTAAAAAATATTAATTTTACACTTCATGGTCTATTATCATTGTTACATATTAGTAATTTTAAACCTCACCTTTCTGTTACTCTATATATTTATACATGTAATTGACCATGATAAAAAATAGTTTGTCATAAGTATATTCCAATAGAAGAAAGCAATTGTCCTTGTATTTTAGTAATAGTCATTTAAAATGAAATATTTAAAAGATACTATGTTCTTTGAAGCTTGAATAGACACCTCAAATATTAATGAGTAATATTTACTCTGGTTACGAAAGAATGTTTTCTATATCGAGTCCTTGTTAGAATATGATTTCTAATTACATGATCTCCAAAATATGTGACTATTAACTATGTTCTGTTAGAAATTCCATAAGATTGGTATATATTTATCAGCTACATTACTGGTACCCATACTTTAGGAATTAATTTATGACATTAAAAACCAGATATATTGGTTTCATTTAGAATATATAATGTATATATGGTCTCCGGTGTGTCTCTATCTAAACCTTCTTAACAGACTGGATCAGAATTGAGATAATCCTTTCAATAAAGAGGGGTATGTGATTTGAAAAATACCATCAAATTGGTTTTAAAATTAAGATATTAGACAATATTTTGGAATTTGAATTTTTTTTCACTGTCCGTTTGATCAACAAGAACACCATTACCTATTTGAAAAATCTAACTTACAAATTATCATAGTTCAGAAGATTCAATAGATTTATCTGATGAAATTAGTCATTTGTTCATCATGAGGTGAAGAACATGCCAATGATACCATAAATTAGAGGAATTTATACTCACAAATACTATATCACTTATGTTCCCATGATGCACAACTAGTAAAATATTTTGAAAATATCAAGAAAAAAATTTCTTTTCCACAAAATGGTAGATCAAATACATAATTTTTTTTGACATGATGTATGTTAAAGTATGATCCAAAGAATTAAAGAAATATTTTTTTACCTTTGATACATCATCCCAAAAAGTTAATTTTGTTATTTTTAAAAGTTCATCCAATTCATTTCTTTGTTGAATGTTTCTTGTTGATTTTCTATAATAGTAATTGGTATATAAAAATTAAAGTGTTTTTTTCTCCAGCTAGGAATTAGAAAAGACACAACGCCACTTGAATGTACTTTAAGTATAGTATATCATTTTGAGATAATTTTTGACATTATTTTTTTGTAAGAAATTTTTACTTATTCCTCCATATACATATAAAATAAAATACCTCCGATGGGCTTGTTTGATTCATTAAAAACTGAGGTTAACACTTATTTTTATTGATTTGTCATTTTTCATGATGTAATAGAAAATCCTTCATGAAGTCTTCCCTTATTATAATTTTTTTCTGATGCAACCAATCTATTTCTGGTGAATATAGCAGATGGACATGGTAGATGTACTAGAGGATAATTGTTTAATGATCTTCTATGGGAGTAAAACATTTTTTCAATATCCAATAATAGTAGTTGAATTTATATCAATGATTAATTTCAAAAACATTATTTAAATGTTTTTAAAAATCTAACTATATTACATGTAGTAGTGGAAATGTAGTTTTTAACTTTGTGGGTATATAGTAGTGGGAATATAACACTAAATATTCTATTTATATCACTAGAATATTTATAGTGGGAATAAATCTAACTAGGAGTGGAATATTATATTTACAGAACTAGTTTATTTACTGAATTGGAATATTATACTTATAGTTCTATAGATGTGGGTATATAACACTGTATTTTTCATATTAATATAATAGTGGAATTTATATAGAACTTTAATCTTTTAATTACACCACATTAGTAGTAAAAATACAACACTAAATGAATATTTATTGCACTAGAATTTAATTTAAAATCATAACTAAAACTTTTCACAATACAAAAAATGCATTTAGATGCATGAATTACAGGAAAGATAAAGGGATATTCCATGTTTAGTAATTTAGATAATAGAAAATAGTATGTATATAGTATATCTACCAATGATACAATGATTGTATTGTTAGACACACAATGTGAAATATCTGAAAATTTATGCAACATGTAAATATTATATTTTGTGGTTTACATTAGATGAAAACATATATCTTGAATATTCAAAAATAAGAGTAAACATATACAAAAAAATAATAACTATTAAATATGAATACCAACTAAAATTTAAAATTCTATAGTATATATACAGTTGTAAGTGCTATTGTGAATGCATTAAATCAAGTAAAACATGATAAAAATATAAAAATGGGAATCATTTTCATTATTTAAATTAAATTTGTATTATAATAAGTACATATAAATAAGAAAGAGTAATTTAGTAATATAGAATTAATTTACCTTGGAATTGTAACATGTTTCATTGAATATATTCAATATCTTCAGATAGTATTTTCCAGGTGCTAATCCATACATGCTTTGGTCATCAAACTATGTTTAAGAATAGAATGTTAAAAAACAATCTAAAAATGGAATTCCCGATTTCCCAAATTGATGCCTTTATAGTAGACTCAATGAGTTTTGTATCATCACTAAGTAATCCAAAACCATATTAGGCTTCTCAAAAAGTGAGATCGAATTTTCAATTGATAGTCAAGATATCAACAAAATAGTTTATACCTAAAATGTCACGACCCGTCCTTGGGGCCCATGCCGTGACTATCCCAAGCCCGCCTTCCATAGGCCAGGAGCAGGCGACTAGCACCTAAGGCGTAAATCCCAATAACTGGGAAGGCATTTCCTTTATAAAAGTAAACAAAACACTATAGAGTACAAGAGGAAGTAAAACACTAAGTACTAAGAGAAGTGATGAAAGGTTAATGGGCCAGAATATAAACCCAACTGAAAGTGCAGCTACAACTGAATGAAAGTACAACAGAAAAAGACAAATAGCTGGTAGAAAGGAAGCAGCTCCTGTGTCGTCCACCTCAGATCCTACCTGAAGGGTTGGTACAGATAGTGCAACTCCTGGATCGTCCACCCCGGATCCTACCTAAAGGGTAGGTACAGATAGCGCAGCTCCTCCATGCTCTCAGCCGTCAACCTCCTCCGAGTGTTGTCTCGCCGTGAAGTCCACCTTCTTTAACTGAGTCGTCATGTAGTCCACCTTCGGGTACCGTCCAGTCCTTGAACACTCGGCCTTCGTCCGCACTGCCCGTCGTCTGCAACCAACACAACAAGGTGAGGGCATAGCCCGTGTAGGGGCGAGTATAACAATACTCAGTAGGGACCCTGAGACCCTCAAGGTCTCACTAAAACCAACAAGGATAACCACCAAGAAGATTTCAACCGATAACCTCTACTTAGGTATATTCCCATACATATACCTAAGTTATCAAGTAACCCATCTCAGTCATGAGGAAACATAAGATTATGAAATCAACGGATAACCACTAGCCAGGTATATGCCCATACATATACCTAAGTTATCAAGTGACCCATCTCAATCAAGAGGTTAACACAAAGGTCATAGACTTAGCTCAAACCAGGATTTTCATTATCAAAACTGTAACTGCTGAAGAGCCTCGTCTCTGGAGTGCACAGTGGTCCTGTCACGACTCCGAGGTACTACTCACTAACCTAAGACTGCTGAGGTACTCCTCCTATCGAGTAATGTGGGCCTGCTGATACAACCAAGTGCTTCCCACCATGGGTATACCGCTACAACCATGCTCTCCCCCTCATAGCCTCAAGAGGTACTCCTTATGTTGAGTACCGCGGGTCTGCCGCTACAACCAAGCGCTCCTCTGCCGTGGGTCTGCCGCTACAACCAAGCGCTCCCCCTCATATCCTCTAGAGGTACTACTTCTGTTGAGTACCGTGGGTCTGCCGCTACAACCAAGCGCTCCTCCATCGTGGGTCTGCCGCTACAACCAAGCGCTCCCCACTGGGCTATCCGAAACACACCGAGTCGATCGGTCAAGTAGTCTTCAGGTCTCAGCCGGCTACACGATCTCCATACTCTGCACGCTCGTCTCAGGGAGGGTCCTCTCCACGAGCTACTGGTCGATACTACAAGTATCACAAAGTTCCACGAAGAAGTATCTCAAAGGACCGCCTCATCACAGGGGTCTCAACGCAACAGACGGAGCGTCAATCGGACGCCCGGTCTGTGAGTTACTAGCCTTTTCATCGTCGGGGCCCGGTTGGTTTTGTGTTCAAACCAACCCGATCATATCTCCACCGTACCCTGAACTCTCATAGGGTATAATCATAGGGACTATTTCTCCACATTATCACCATCACCGCTGACGGTTCGTCAAACAGACGTCCAGTCTGAATGTTATCAGCTTTTCCGTTCCAGGAGCCCAGTTGGATTTCGGGTGCAATCCAACCCGGCCACTATCCAACTGCATCCAAATCTCTGGAAAAGTATGCCAAAAGTTCCGTCTCATGAAGAGGAATTCAACGAGACAGACGACGCGTCAATCGGACGCCTGATCTGTGAGTTATTGGCTTTTTCGTTCCAGGGGCTCAATTGGTTTTTAAGGAAAAACCAACCCGAACGTACTCCACCTACGTCCAAACCTCGGGCGTAGTAAGCCAAAATATCTGTCTCACTTAGAGGAATCCAAAAAAGTCGATGGCACGTCAATCGGACGTCCAGAGCTCAAGTTATGAGCATTTCCGCTCCGAGGGCCCAGTTGGTTTCGTGTACGAACCAACCTGGCCGAACCCAAATTATTCCAAATCCTTGAGTGCGATATACCAAAATGACCTTCTCGATCCAAGGATCGCATCGCCGCTGACGGTGTGTCGATCGGAGGTCCGCAGCTCATGTTATGAGCAAATAACCGAAAAGGGTCCGAAAACGGGGGGTCTGGGCCCGGACCGACCCGGCCCAACCCCCCTGGGTTGGCCCGAACCGGGCGACCCGACCCGGGTCCGGGTTCGACCCGGTCGGCACGGCCAGGCCTGGCCTGGGTGGCTCGGCCCGGCCTGGGCGCGACCCGGCCCGGCCGGCGGGTCAGCTCGGCCGGTTACTGCCGAGCAGAGCGGGGGGCGCGCTGCCCCCGCGTGATGAAGTCGCGGCCCCGTGTGGGGCCACCATTGCCAGCGGACGTAGCAGCCGGCCGCGTCCCGTCCCCCTCCGGTCCCGTGCGGTCACGGGACCGCGCCCTGTCGCCGCCGCTTCAGCCGCGACGGCTCCTTCCGGCGCCGCCCCGGGCGCCGCCGCCACCTTCCGCCGGCGCCGCCCTGCCGGCAAGGCTCGCCGGCGGGCTGCTCCGTGGACCCCCGGATGAGTTCCGGCGGTCAGAAATACGCGCCGTCCTCTCCAATGGCCCTCCCGGGGCCCGTCCTTCACTGCGAGGACCTCACATCGCCCGTGCGGCTTGCTTTGTCTTCGTCCGCCGTTCCACACAACAAGAACGAAAAGGGCGGTGGGTTCGGACTTGTTCGTTGCTCCGCACCCACTGCATTAGCAATTTTAAAAGTCTCACAACCAAAATTAATCATACGCCGCGGGTATAAATCACAAAGATTTAAAAGAATCAACCCCTACCTCAATGTTGTCGTCGAACGTGAGTTCTTCACGGAATCAATCGTCACGGAAGAAGAGGATCGTTGCGTCGCGGAAGGGGCGTCAATGTCGTCGCGGTACACGGTGTTGCACAATCAAAATCCGAGGATTTAAAATCACACAGATTTAATTTGACCATTAAAACCCATGCTGAGGATATAATTCACAAAGAATTAAAAGAACCGCAACCCCCTACCTCAATCGGTTGTTGATCGAGGATTGTCGCGGGGAAGGAATGTCGCGGAAGAAGCATCGTGGAAGGAGCGTCATGGAAGAAGGATCATCGGCATCACGTCGTCGATCTCCAAGGGTTCGGATTTCTTCGTCGCCCTTCGTCGGAGCCTGGCGTTCTTCGCGTTCTTCACGTTCTTCGCAAAGGAGGATGAAGTACTTCAAGTTTTAGAGTTTCTCCAATCCTCTCAACAAGCCACCCTCAAGTAAAACAAGAGTTGGTCTTATTTTATTCCCATGCCAACAATTTGAATTTCAAAGTTAAGAAACGAACAATTAATTTGATGAAATAATTGTAACGAATTAACTTCCCAATTAATAGAGGCATTTAGAATTTAAGAAAACGCACCAGCTGACTTTCATTAAAAACAGGTTTTTGCGGGTGCGTTACTTAGAGGGAAACAAACGGCGGGGCTCGTGCGGGCCCCAACTCACAAATATCCTACCAAGTGGGTTGGATATCGTGGGTCCCACCTTATCCGCTCAACCAGGCTTAAGTGGCTTTAAGTGAAATAAAATAAAGTGTCGCACCACTTTTATTTTATTTCTTAACTTAACCCCAAAAATTAAAAACCACACCTGAGAAAAGGCAACTCCGGAAAAGGCGTTTCTAAGCAAATACCGGCGCTGCGATTCCATCAGTGCCCTCGGAATTTGATTCCGAGCACCGGTTCAAAAGTTAGAAAAACTTGCTCGTTCGTTCACTAAACGTACCCGAGTCTAAACTTCAGAAATTGATTCCAGGCACACCGGGCCTCAGAATCAGGCACCGTCAGAAACTGCATTCTTTTAAAATTCCAAATAAAATTAAGAAAAAAAATTCCTTGAAATTTTTGGGTCTTTACATTACTCCCACCTCAGGGCTTTACGTCCTCGTAAAGCTTTAACACAAACAAGGGTTACAAAATCGGTACTGAGAACGCATCTGAGCCTTCCGCTCCCATGTGCTTACCTGGAGGTTCCTGTACTTCTAGTGAAAGTGCTCCCGAGGAATTGAACATCCTCGTAGGACCCGATCCTGTCGATCCTTGATCCCCATCGCCATCGTCTAGCTCCCCATGGTCGACGATATGTGAAGGATCACGCACATATCTCCTCAGTTGAGATACGTGGAAGTCGTCATGCACCTGGTGCAATTGAGGTGGATGGGTCAAGCGGTAAACCACCCCACCTACCCAGCTGAGGACCTAGGAAGGTCTGCTAAACCTCGGAGATAACTTGCCGCCTTGGCCACATCTCCGTAAACCTCGTCGAGGTGAGACCCGTATAAGGACGTGATCATCATCCTCGAACACTAGAGGTCTCCAATTACTGTTAGAACTGGAACTAAAAACAACTGCTGCCACGAGGATAAGGTTGACCGACTCAAGAGTGATCGGTCGCACCCTCCTGTGCATGAGTTTTTCCAGTGCTGCCTGGGGTTTCCTTTTCGCCGACCAAGGAATACCCATTCCGACGTCGTAGTTAAACCACAACCTTTTTGCCTAATACCGTCAATCTGTGTATGAACTGTGATTGCCCAGTCCATACTCAAACCAATATCGTAAGGCCTCGACGCTGCCACCAAGAGATTCCAACCAAAACTCTCGCCTCGAGGGTTTGACCACACTGTCGGCATAAGTGTGATTATCGAGTCTTCTCCCAAGGTATTTACAGACGTGAGGGTCAAGTCTATGGCTTACCGGAAACTCTAGGTCTGGGACAAGGTTCGTGGAAGGAAGGAATGATTCATATCGATGTCTGTTACTATGGTAGCTAGTAGTGGACATAGACGGCCCCTTGAATCATTCTTAGAGCCATTGGGTCACTCTCCCTGACCGTATGCAACTACTCTCTTCCTCCACCCTCTAGCTCCCGGAGCCTGGCGGGGGTAACTAAGGCGGGTGGTTGTATCATGTTAATATGTACACCACCACATGTTACTCTCCTAGATCTGCCTCCACGTCTACTGCTTCGCAGACTCACCCCTCCTTTAAGCTTCTTCTTATGGAAACATTTAACACGCCCGAGTCTCTAAGACTGGCATCGGTTTCCTATTTCTACTACACTGTGCAGTCTTCATCCACTCCTGGATGACCTGCACCTTCTTTGCCTACGATCTGAAAGAGCTGCTAAAATTTCTCCTTTGCCGAAAAGAGAAACTCGGTCTCATCCCCTGGATGAACCACGCCCATTTCCTACTACAGTTAATCCTGACATGAATGATGCATTCATGCCATGGATGACATCGTAAGGCCTCGACGTAACTACCAAGAGATCCAATTGTCACTCTCGCCTCCAAGGGTCGAGTCACACTGTTGGCATCAGTGCGAGGTCACTGGGTCTCCTCCAGTAGAAATCTTGAAAGTGAGGGTCAAGTCAACAGTCTTAACCGAGACCACTCAATATAAACCAAACAAAAGGACAGAAAAGTAAACAAAGATAAGTGTATTTTTAATGTTGCAGCTCATAGTACAAAGACACGAATACAACATCAACATGGAACTAGAAGTACAAGGGACATATCCAGTAGTTCCACTCCTGTCCACCTGCTCCCGGAGCTCTACTGTCTTGTACACTACTCGATTGTTGCTCAAGCACCCGCCGCTGCTTCTGCCTCGGTGGCTCCTCCAAAGCCTGCGGATCAACTGTACGAGGAGTCGGACAGTCACGTGCCAGGTGACCCTTCATGCCGCATTCATAACACTTCCTACTCCTCATACGGCTGGCTCTGGTCCTCTTGGACCTCTACATCATCTATCTACTTCCCATAGATGACTCGGCTACTGATGGAAAACCCTGCGCCAAAGGCAGAAGCTCCTGTACAAGCTCGGGGTGTAGAGATACTGGCACAAACTCCACCCTGAAGAAGGTCTCGAAGTCTTCCCATGTGAAGGTCATCTCATCGCAAAACTGGAACAAGTGGCTCCACCACTTGCCTGCTGCTTCCTGAAGAAGGCTGGCAGCAAAGATCACCATGAAGTCTCCTGGCGTCCCCACTAGCCTAAAGACTCTCACCACAGCCTCCAGCCAATCCTCAGCTGCCTGTGGGTCCGTCTCTCCCCGGAACCTAGGTGGCCTCTAGCGCTAGAACTCGTGCAGCGCCTTCAAGTGGCGTGCATCTCCAACTACTGGGGCTGGTGGCATCGGTGGCCCACCGTATGGTAGTACCGTTGTTGCCTCCATTGGTGCCTCAACTGCAAGAGGGCCTTGTACCGAAGCCTCGTCGCTCGGCAGGCTATCAGTACACACATCCCTCTAGGCTCTAGCTGGTCATCCATGAAAAGGCATCCTGAAAGAAACAACGTGACACGATCAAACGATTATACCTGGTGAGCTGACCTGGTTTGAGCTGACTTGGTTTGAGCTGACTTTTAAAAACTTCTGGAAACACACACGCGATCAGTGTTTTCGTGCACAAAGTCAGAAATCAGTTGTCAGGGTCCTGGTGTATGGATACGTCGGCCGCCCACACCAACACTGGACTCCCTGAACTGAAGACCACACTCGGTACCTTTAACCCTATTGCTTCACAGAAATAAAATATCAGAGTTATAAGTTCTGCGGTAGAACCGACTCCTCTGATACCAATGGTCATGACCCGTCCTTGGGGCCCATGCCGTGACTACCCCAAGCCCGCCTTCCATAGGCCAGGGGCTGGAGACTAGCACCAAAGACGTAAATCCCGAAAACTGGGAGGGCATTGCCTTTATAAAAGTAAACAAAACACTATAGAGTAAAAGCGGAAGTAAAACACTAAGTACAAAGAGAAGTGCTAAAAGGTAAATGGGCCAGAATACAAACCCAACTGAAAGTGCAGCTACAACTGAATGAAGGTACAACAGAAAAAGACAAATAGCTGGTAGAAAGGAAGCAACTCATGTGTCGTCCACCTCGGATCCTACCTGAAGGGTAGGTACAGATAGTGCAGCTCCTGGATCATCCACCCCGGATCCTACCTGAAGGGTAGGTACAGATAGCGCAGCTCCTCCATGCTCTCACCCGTCAACCTCCTCCGAGTGTCGTCTCACCGTGAAGTCCACCTCCGGATACTGAGTCGTCGTGTAGTCTACCTCCGGGTACCGTCCAGTCCTCGAACACTCGGCCTTCGTCAGCACTGCCCGTCGTCTGCAACCAACAAAACGAGGTGCGGGAATAGCCCGTGTAGGGGTGATTATAACAATACTCAGTAGGGACCCTGAGACCCTCAATGTCCCACTAAAACCAACAAGGATAACCACCAAGAATATTTCAACTGATAACTACTACTTAGGTATATACCCATACATATACCTAAGTTATCAAGTAACCCATCTCAATCATGAGGAAACACAAGATTATGAAATCAACGGATAACCACTAGCCCTGTATATGCCCATACATATACCTAAGTTATCAAGTGACCCATCTCAATCAAGAGGTAAACACAAAGGTCATAGACTCAGCTCAAACCAGGATTTTCATTATCGAAACCGTAACTGCTGAAGAGCCTTGTCTCTGGAGTGCACAGTGGTCCTATCACGACTCTGAGGTACTACTCACTAACCTAAGACTGCTGAGCTACTCCTCCTGTCGAGTACTGTGGGCCTGCTACTACAACCAAGCGCTTCCCACCATGGGTCTGCCGCTACAACCAAGCGCTCCCCCTCATAGCCTCAAGAGGTACTCCTTCTGTTGAGTATCGCGGGTCTACCGCTACAACCAAGCGCTCCTCCGCTACAACCAAGCGCTCCCCCTCATAGCCTCTAGAGGTACTCCTTCCATTGAGTACCACAGGTCTACCGCTACAACCAAGCGCTCCTCTGCCGTGGGTCTGCCGCTACAACCAAGCGCTCCCCACTAGGCTATCTGAAACACACCGAGTCGATCGGTCAAGCAGTCATCAGGTCTCAGCCGGCTACACGGTCTCCGTTCTCTAAACGCTAGTCTCCGGGGGGGGGGGGGGGTCTACTCCACGAGATACTGGTCGATACTACAAGTATCACAAAGTTCCACAAAAAAGTATCTCAAAGGACCTCCTCATCACAGGGGTATCAACGCAACAGACGACGCGCCAATCGGACGCCCGGTCTTTGAGTTACTAGCCTTTTTATCCCCGGGGCCTAGTTGGTTTCGTGTGCAAACCAACCCGTCCGTATCTCAACTATAGGCCGAACTCTCATAGGGTATACCCATAGGGACCGTTTCTCCACGTGATCACCATCGCCACTGACAGTTCGTCAAACGGACGTCCAGTCTGGATGTTATCAACTTTTCCGTTCCAGGAGCTCGATTGGATTTTGGGTGCAATCCAACCCGGCCATGATCCAACTGCATCCAAATCTTTGGAGAAGTATGCCAAAAGTTCCGTCTCATCAAGAGGAATTCAACGAGATAGATGGCGCGTCAATTGGACGCCCGGTCTGTGAGTTATTGGCTTTTTGTTCCAGGGGGCCGGTTGATTTTTAAGGCAAAACCAACCCAACCGTACTCCACCTACGTCCAAACCTCGGGCGGAGTAAGCCAAAAGATCTGTCTCACTTAGAGAAATCCAACAAAGTCTACGGCATGTCAATCGGACGTCCGGAGCTCAAGTTATTAGTGTTTCTGCTCCGAGGGCCCGGTTGGTTTCGTGTACGAACCAACCCGGCCGAACCCAAAGTATTCCGAAACCTTGAGTGCGATATACTGAAACAACCGTCTCGATCCAAGGATCGCATCTCCGCTGACGGTGCATTGATCAGAGGTCTGTAGCTTAAGTTATGAGCAAAAGACCGAAAAGTGTCCGAAAACGGGGGTTCTAGGCCCGGACCGACCCGACCCAACCCCCCCTGGGTCGGCCCGAACCGGGCGACCCGACCTGGGTCTGGGTCCGACCCGGGCGGCACGGCCCAGCCTGGCCTGGGTGGCTCGGCCCTGCCTGGGCGCGACCCGACCCGGCCGGCGGGTCGGCTTGGTCGGTAACGACCGAACGGAGTGGGGGGCGCGCTGCCCCCGCGTGATGGAGCTGTGGCCCCGCGTGGGGCCGCCCTTGCCAGCAGACGCGGCAGTCGGACACGTCCCGTACCCCTTCGGTTCTACGCAGTCGTGGGACAACGCTTTTCCGCCGCGGCTTCAGCCGCGAGGGATCATTCCGCTGGCGCGCCGGGCGCTGCCGCCCCCTGCCGCCAGCGCCGCCTTGCCGGCGAGGGGTGTCGGCGGGCTGCTCCGTGGACCCCCGGATGAATTCTGGTGGCCGGAAATACGCGCCGTCTTCTCCAATGGCCCTCCCTGGGCCCGTCCTTCACTGCGAGGACCTCACATCGCCCATGCGGCTTTCTTTGTCATCGTCCTCCATTCCGAACACCAAGAACGAAAAGGGCGGTGGGTTCGGACTTGTTCGTTGGTCTGCACCCACTGCTTTAGCGGTTTTAAAAGTATCACAACAAAAATTAATCATACATCGTGGGTATAAATCACAAATATTTAAAAGAATCAACCCCTACCTCAACATTGTCGTCGAACGTGAGTTTGTCGCAGAATTAACCGTCGCAGAAGAAGAGGATCGTCACGTCGCGGAAGGGGCGTCGCTGTCGTCGCGGTTAACGGTGTTGCGCAGTCAAACTCCGAGGATTTAAATTCACACAGATTTAATTACACCATTAAAACCCATGCTGAGGATATAATCCATAAAGAATTAAAAGAACCGCAACCCCCTACCTCAATCAGTTGTTGATCGAAGATTGTCGCGGTGAAGGAACATTGCGGAAGAAGCGTCGCAGAAGGAGCGTCGCGGAAGAAGGATCATCGGCGTCACGTCGTCGATCTCCGAGGGTTCGACGTTCTTCGTCGCCCTTCGTTGGAGGCTAGCGTTCTTCGCGTTCTTCGCATTCTTCGCAAAGGAGGATGAAGATCTTCAAGTTTTAGAGTTTCTCCAATCCTCTCAACAAGCCACCCTCAAGTAAAACAAGAGTTGGTCTTATTTTATTCCCATGCCAACAATTTGAATTTCAAAGTTAAGAAAGGAACAATTAATTCGATGAATTAATTGTAACGACTTAACTTCCCAATTAATAGAGGCATTTAGAATTTAAGAAAACGCACCGGCTGACTTTCATTAAAAAGAGGTTTTCGCGGGTGCGTTACTTAGAGGGAAAGAAACGGTGGGGCTCATGCAGGCCCCACCTCACAAATATCCTACCAAGTGGGTAGGATATCATGGGTCCCACCTTATCCGCTCAACCTGGCTTAAGTGGCTTTAAGTGAAATAAAATAAAGTGTCGCACCACTTTTATTTTATTTCTTAACTTAACCACAAAAATTAAAAACCACACCTGAGAAAACGCAACTCTGAAAAAGGCGTTTCTAAGTAAATACTGGTGCTGCGATTCCATCGGTGCCCTCGGAATTTGATTCTGAGCACCGGTTCAAAAGTTTGAAAAACCCGCTCGTTTGTTAACTGAACGTACCCGAGCCTAAACTTCAGAAATTGATTCCAGGCCCACCGGGCCTCGGAATCAGGCACCGTCAGAAAATGTGTTCTTGTAAAATTCCAAATAAAATTAAGAAAAAAAATTCTTTGAAATTTTAGGGTCTTTACATTACTCCCACCTTAGGGCTTTACGTTCTCGTAAATCTTTAACACAAACAAGGGTTACAAAAGCGGTACTGAGAACGCATCTGAGCCTTCCGCTCCCATGTGCTTACCTAGAGGTTCCCGTAATGCTATTGAAAGTGCTCCCGAGGAATCGACCGTCCTCGTAGGACCTACTCCTGTCTATCCTTGATCCCCATCGCCATCGTCCAGCTCCCCATGGTCGATGATATGTGAAGGATCACGCACGTATCTCCTCAGTTGAGATACGTGGAAGTCTTCGTGCACCTGGTGCAATTGAGGTGGATGGGTCAAGTGGTAAACCACCCCACCTACCCAGCTGAGGACCTAGGAAGGTCTGTTTAACCTCAGAGATAACTTGCCGCCTTGGCCACATCTCCGTAAACCTCGTCGAGGTGAGACCCGTATAAGGACGTGATCGTCATCCTCGAACTCTAGAGGTCTCCAATTACTGTTAGAACTGGAACTCAAAACGACTGCTGCCACGAGGGTAAGGTTGACCGACTCAAAAGTGATCGATCGCACCCTCCTGTGCATGAATTTTTCCAGTGCTTCCTGGGGTTTCCTTTTCGCCGACCAAGGAATACCCATTCCAACGTCGTAGTTAAACCACAACCTTTTTGCCTAATACCGTCAATCTGTGTATGAACTGTGATTGCCCAGTCCATACTCAAACCAACGTCATAAGGCCTCGACGCTGCCACCAAGAGATTCAAACCAAAACTCTCACCTCGAGGGTCTGACCACACTGTCGGCATAATTGTGATTATCAAGTCTTATCCCAAGGTATTTCCAGATGTGAGGGTCAAGTCTACGGCTTACCAGAAACTCTAGGTCTGGGACAAGATTCGTGGAAGGAAGGAATGATTCATATCGATGTCTGTTACATCGATAGCTAGTAGTGGACATAGACGGTCCCTTGAATCATTCTTAGAGCCATTGGGTCACTCTCCCTGACCGCATGCAGCTACTCTCTTCCTCCGCCCTCCAGCTCCCTGAGCCTGGCAGGGGTAACTAAGGCGGGTGGTTTTAGCATGTTAAAATGTACACCACCACATGCTGCTCTCCTAGATCTGCCTCCATGTCTGCTACTTCGCAGACTCACATCTCCTTTAAGCTTCCTCTTATGGAAACATTTAACACACCCGAGTCTCTAAGACTGGCGTCAGTTTCTTGTTTCTACTACACTGTGCAGTCTTCATCCGCTCCTGGATGACCTGCACCTTCTTTGCCTACGATCTAAAAAAGCTGCTAAAATTTCTCCTTTGCCGAAAAGAGAAACTCGGTCTCATCCCCTGGATGAACCACACCCATTGCCTAATACAGTCAATCCTGACATGAATGATGCATTCATGCCATGGATGACATCGTAAGGCCTCAACGTAACAACAAGAGATCAAACTGTCACTCTCGCCTCCAAGGGTCGAGTCAGACTGTTGGCATCAGTGCGAGGTCACTGGGTCTCCTCCAGTAGAAATCTCAAAAGTGAGGGTCAAGTCAACAGTCTTAACCGGGACCACTCAGTATCAACCAAACAAAAGGACAGGAAAGAAAAAAAATATAAGTGTCTTTTTAATATTACAGCTCATAGTACAAAGACACGAATACAACAACAACGTGGAACTAGAAGTACAAGGGACGTATCCACAAGTTCCGCTCCTGTCCACCTGCTCCCAGAGCTCTACTATCTTGTACACCGCTCGACTGTTGCTCAAGCACCCGCCACTGCTTCTGCCTCGGTGGCTCCTCCAAAGACTGCGGATCAACTGTACGAGGAGTCGGACAGTCACGTGCCAGGTGACCCTTCCTGCCGCATTCATAACACTTCCTTCTCCTCATATGGCTGGCTCTGGTCCTCTTGGACCTCTACATCATCTGTCTACTACCCACAGATGACTCGGCTACTTATGGAAAACCCTACGGAAAAGGAATAAGCTCATATACACGCTTGGGGTGTAGAGCTACTGGCATAAACTCCACCCTAAAAAAGGTTTCGATGTCTTCCCATGTGAAGGTCATCTCATCGCAAAACTGGAACAAGTGGATCCACCACCTGCCTGCTGCTGCCTGAAGAAAGCTGGCAGAAAAGATCACCATGAAGTCTGCTGGAATCCCCACTAGCCTAAAGACTCTCACCACAGCCTCCAGCCAATCCTCAGCCGCCTGCGGGTCCGTCTCTCCCCGGAACCTGGGTGGCCTCTGGCGCTAGAACTCGTGCAGCGCGCTCAAGTGGCATGCATCACCTACTGTTGGGGCTGGTGGCATCGGTGGCCCCCGTATGGTAGTACCATTGGTGCCTCCGCTGGTGCCTCAACTGCAAGAGAGCCCTGTACAGAAGCCTCGTCGCTCGACAGGCTATCAGTACACACATCCCTTTGGGCTCTAGCTGGTCATCCGTGAAAAGGCATCCTGAAAGAAACAACGTGAAATAGTAAAATGATTATACCTGGTCAGCTGACCTGGTTTGAGCTGACTTGGTTTGAGCTGACTTTTAGAAACTTCTGGAAACACACACGCAATCAGTGTTTTCGTGCACAAAGTCAGAAATCAGTTGTCAGGGTCCTGGTGTATGGATACGTCGGCCGCCCGCACCAACACTGGACTCCCTGAACTGAAGACCACACTCAGTACCTTTAACACTATTGCTTCACAGAAAGAAAATATCAGGGTTATAAGTTCTGCGGTAGAACCGACTACTCTGATACCAATTGTAACGACCCATCCTTGGGGGCCATGCTGTGACTACCCCAAGCCCGCCTTCCATAGGCCAGGGGCTGGAGACTAGAACCAAAGGTGTAAATCCCGATAACTAGGAAGTCATTGCCTTTATAAAAGTAAACAAAACACTACAGAGTAAAAGTAGAAGTAAAACACTAAGTAAAAAAGAGAAGTGATGAAAGGTAAATGGGCTAGAATACAAAACCAACTGAAAGTGAAGCTACAACTGAATGAAAGTACAACAGAAAAAGACAAACAGCTGGTAGAAAGGAAGCAGCTCCTGTGTCGCCCACCTCGGATCCTACCTGAAGGGTAGGTACAGATAGTGCAACTCCTAGATCATCCACCCCGGATCCTACCTGAAGGGTAGGTACAGATAGCGCAGCTCCTCCATGATCTCGCCCATCAACCTCCTCTGAGTGTCGTCTCGCCATGAAGTCCACCGCCGGATACTGAGTCATTGTGTAGTCTACCTCAGGGTACCGTCCAGTCCTCGAACACTCGGCCTTCGTCAGCACTGCCCGTCGTTTGCAACCAACACAACGAGGTGCGGGCATAGCCCGTGCTGGGGTGAGTATAACAATACTAAGTAGGGACCCCGAGACCCTCAATGTCCCACTGAAATTAACAAGGATAACCACCAAGAAGATTTCAACCGATAACTAATACTTAGCTATATGCCCATAAATATACCTAAGTTATCAAGTAACCCATCTCAATCATGAGGAAACACAAGATTATGAAATCAATGGATAACCACTAGCCAGGTATATGCCCATACATATACCTAAGTTATCAAGTGACTCATCTCAATGAAGAGGTAAACACAAAGGTCATAGACTCAGCTCAAACCAGGATTTTCATTATCGAAACCGTAACTGCTGAAGAGCCTCGTCTCTGGAGTGCACAGTGGTCCTGTCACGACTCCGAGGTACTGCTCACAAACCTAAGACTGCTGAGGTACTCCTCCTGTTGAGTACTGTGGGCCTGCTTCTACAACCAAGTTCTTCCCACCATGGGTCTGCCGCTACAACCAAGCGCTCCCCCTCATTGCCTCAAGAGGTACTCCTTCTGTTGAGTACCGCGGGTCTACCGCTACATCCAAGCGCTCCTCTGCCAAGGGTCTGCCGCTACAACCAAGCGCTCCCCCTCATAGCCTCTAGAGGTACTCCTTCTGTTGAGTACCGCAGGTCTGCCACTACAACCAAGCGCTCCTCCGCTGTGGGTCTGCCGCTACAACCAAGCGCTCCCCACTGGGCTTTCTGAAACACACCGAGTCGATCGATCAAGCAGTCGTCAGGTCTCAGCCGGCTACACGGTCTCCGTACTCTTCACGCTCGTCTCCTGGAGGGTCCGCTCCACGAGCTACTGGTCGATACTACAAGTATCACAAAGTTCCACGAAAAAGTATATCAAAGGACTGCCTCATCACAGGGGTCTCAACGCAATGGATGGCACGTCAATCGGACGCCCAGTCTGTGAGTTACTTGCCTTTTCGTCCCCGGGGCCTGGTTGTTTTCGTGTGCAAACCAACCCAGCCGTATCTCAACTATACGCCGAACTCTCATAGGGTATACTCATAGGGACCGTTTCTCCACATGATCACCATCGCCGCTGACGGTTCGTCAAACGGATGTCCAGTCTGAATGTTATCAGCTTTTCCGTTCCAGGAGCCCGGTTGGATTTCGGGTGCAATCCCACCCGGCCACTATCCAACTGCATCTAAATATCTAGAGAAGTATTCCAAAAGTTCCTTCTCAACCAGAGGAATTCAACAAGACAGACGACACGTCAATCAGACGCCCGGTCTGTGAGTTATTGGCTTTTTTGTTCCAGGGTGGCCGGTTGGTTTTTAAGGCAAAACAAACCCGGCCGTACTCCACCTGCGTCCAAACCTCGGGAGGAGTAAGACAAAAGATCCGTCTCACTTAGAGGAATTCAACAAAGTTGACGGAACGTCAATCGGACATCCGGAGCTCAAGTTATGAGCGTTTCCGCTCCGAGGGCCCGGTTGGTTTCGTGTATGAACCAACTCGGCTGAACCCAAAGTATTCTGAAACCTTGAGTGCGATATACCGAAACAACCGTCTCGATCCAAGGATTGCATTTCCGCTGACGGTGCATCGATTGGAGTTCTGTAGCTCAAGTTATGAGCAAAAGACCAAAAAGGGTCCGAAAACGGGGGGTCTAGGCCCGGACCGACCCGGCCCAACCCCCCCTGGGTCGGCCCGAACTGGGCGACCCGACCCGGGTCTGGGTCCGACTCGGTCGGCACGGCCCGGCCTGGTCTGGGTGGCTCGGCCCTGCCTGGGCGTGACCCGGCCCGGCCGGCGGGTCGGCTCGGCCGGTAACGGCCGAGCGGAGCGGGGGGCGCACTGCCCCCGCGTGATGGAACTGCGGCCCCGCGTGGGGCCGCCCTTGCCAGCGGACGCGGCAGTCGGCCGCGTCCCGTCCCCCTTCAGTCCCGCACGGTCGCAATACAGGGCCTTGCCGCCGCGACTTCAGCCGCGACGACTCATTCCGCTGGCGCGCCGGGTGCCGCTGCCACCTGCCGCCGGCGCCGCCTTGCCGGCGAGGCGTGCCGGCGGGCTGATCCGTGGACCCCGGATGGGTTCCGGTGGTCAGAAATACGCGCCGTCTTCGCCAATGGCCCTCTCGGAGCCCGTCCTTCACTGCGAGGACCTCACATCTCCCGTGCGGCTTTCTTTGTCGTCGTCCGCCGTTCCGCACACCAAGAACGAAAAGAGCGGTGGGTTCAGAATTGTTCGTTGGTCCGCACCCACTGCTTTAGCGGTTTTAAAAGTCTCACAACAAAAATTAATCATACGCCGCAGGTATAAATCACAAATATTTAAAAGAATCAACCCCTACCTCAACATTGTCGTCGAACGTGAGTTCGTCGCGGAATTAACCGTCGCAGAAGAAGAGGATCGTCGCGTCGCGGAAGGGGCGTCGCTGTTGTCGCGGTACACGGTGTTGCACTGTCAAACTCCAAGGATTTAAAATCACACAGATTTAATTACACCATTAAAACCAATGCTGAGGATATAATCCACAAAGAATTAAAAGAACTGCAACCCCCTACCTCAATCAGTTGTTGATCGAAGATTGTCGCGGGGAAGGAACGTCGCGGAAGAAGCGTCGCGGAAGGAGCGTCGCGGAAGAAGGATCGTCGGTGTCACGTCCTCGATCTCCGATGGTTCGGCGTTCTTCGTCGCCCTTCATCGGAGGCCGGCGTTCTTCGTGTTCTTCGCTTTCTTCTCAAAGGAGGATGAATACCTTCAAGTTTTAGAGTTTCTCCAATCCTCTCAACACGCCACCCTCAAGTAAAACAAGAGTTGGTCTTATTTTATTCCCATGCCAACAATTTGAAATTCAAATTTAAGAAACAAACAATTAATTCGATGAATTAATTGTAACAACTTAACTGCCCAATTAATAGAGGCTTTTAGAATTTAAGAAAACGCACCGGTTGACTTTCATTAAAAAGAGGTTTTCGCGGGTGCATTACTTATAGGGAAAGAAACGGTGGGGCTCGTGCGGGCCCCGTCTCACAAATATCCTTCCAAGTGGGTAGGATATCGTGGGTCCCACCTTATCCGCTCAACTTGGCTTAAGTGTCTTTAAGTGGCTTTAAGTGAAATAAAATAAAGTCTTGCACCACTTTTATTTTATTTCTTAACTTAACCCCAAAAATTAAAAACCACACCCGAGCAAATGCAAGTCCGAAAAAGGCGTTTCTAAGCAAATACCGGCGCTGCGATTCCATCGGTGCACTCGGAATTCGATTCCGAGCACCGATTCAAAAGTTAGAAAAACCCACTCGTTCGTTCACTGAACGTACCCGAGCCTAAACTTCGGAAATTGATTCCGGGCATACCGGGCCTCAGAATCAGGCACCGTCAGAAACTGCGTTCTTGTAAAATTCCAAAGAAAATTAAGAAAAAAATTTCCTTGAAATTTCCTGGTATTTACATAAAAAATTAGTGATAAAGATTATAATATAATATATATCTCCAATTATGGGTGGAACATTATGTAATATAATAATAGAAAATACTCGCTTATTAGGATACCATATTTGTTCTTGACTACAAAAAAAGAATTTGTTGGAAATTAAGAATATGTGAGACATAGTGATTTAGGGTATGTTGTGTTGTTTTGAAACATGTTGTTAACATTGATTTGGGGATTTTTGTTTTCGAAATAATTTCATTAAGGTTGGATCCATATGAATAAGTTATATTTTGTTCACCATAAAAATGGAAGTATAATCTATCAACTAGGGGAAACCTGAAATGGATTTCATAACCATATATTTTCTAGGAGACCTTACATGGTAAAATATATCTATATTCATAATAAATTTTTATCTTATCTACCTCTTTTTATCCTTCCTCTCTATTTTTTTTCATATTGTGTACCTGTGGCTCGGTTACACCCTTTTCTAATGCATTTAAACAAATATTTTATTGAAAATGACTAATTACATATTACAATATTTATGTGATCTTATTATATTATCAGAAGTGTTATATAAAAAGGGAAAACATAACTATTTTCTAGTTAACCACCATTTTTTTGACATAGTTCGACCGCTATCTCACCTTATATATACTCATATAAACTAGAAGTACTGACACAATTTTTTGGGATTTTTTTAACACATATAGTTTTTCATGGAAGTTGATCTTGTATTATTAACACCACAATTTCCATGAATCATTATGTTTTCTACATATTCATATAAAAGTGGATACTGACTTTTTTCTAGTATTTCTGTTGAACATATTTGATTTAGAGAAAAAATTATTGAAATTTTATATAGAGGTTCAAGGAATATATTATATGGGCATGATGCATGCCACTTTTTTGAAATTCAATGATGAAAACACCTTTATAAATAAGTAGGTCATCCCTAATTGAGTTCATTTAAAAATAATATACAATGACATATTATAATGATTTCAAAGATAAAAAATTAAACTCACTTGATACTTTCTGAAAATAAAACCATCTTTTAAATCCTTTAATAATGGCCATCCCTAATATTGATAATCCTTGATAGTATTTGGGAAAATATACTTTATGAAGGTTATTATTTTTAAGAAATCTTGTATCTCAAGCCAAAAGTGGTTGCATGTGAAAGTGTGGAATAGATTTGGATATCAAAACTAGTAACAAATTTACATTGCATCTTGATAATTATAAATCATGTATCATGATATTCTAGTGAGAGTTGAAGGGAAAATAATATGTTTTTTGAAAAGTGTACAATAACCCTATCTTCTTAAGTAATATTTTTAGAAACCACTATATAAATCAAATATTAATTGTTTTCTATTAATTTTAATGAAGGAAAAATGTTGAGATTCAACCATTACATATGAATCAACTAATTTTTTTGGTAAGAGTCATCTTTAATATAAGAGTATGGTATAATTAGTTGTTCTGAATTAAATATGGTATATAAAGTACTCTTTCATTGTTAATTTCTTAACTCTCAAAGTTATGAAATAAAAAAATGTGGCAAACAATATTCTAATACCCATATTTACTAATGGAAAAAATTATGGAATATTTCAATGGAAGATATAGAGGAAAAAGTTCTTCTATACCATGAAAGTCACTTGATCTTGTTTATATTATGTTATCTCAATCCTCCTTAACATATTTAATATTACCGACAATTAGAATAACAAATTTCAATGATGTTGTCAAATTGTATGTATGTGATTTAAATCCCCTTCATCTAATTATTATTAGCTTCAAATATGGGATAAAATTTGTACTTAATAAATACCTTGAGGTTCTAAACTGATGAATTAAATAATTTCATCATCAAAAATAGACTGTTGATTTTATTTAAAGATAGGGTTAATAGAGGATTCCAAATAATTTTTATTGTATCTTAAAAAAATAAAAGTGTAAATTGAAAAAAATAAACAAATAAATTAGAAATGCATATATTAAATGTCTTTAAATTAGATCTTAGAAAAAGAATCCGTTTTTCCTTATTTTGAATTATAAAAAACATATAGTTGGTAAAATTTTGGGGCTTGACTAGTAAGTCCAATATGGTGTTAGTTTTGTCCATTGAGCTTAAAATGATAAGGACCATTTTGTTTATTCATAGAATTATCAATACTTTCCCATTTTATGTAAAAGAGAACATTTTGTTATATTGGTGGATAAGATCCTAAGATTTTATTTCATTATTCTAATTATCAAAAAAAATAATGGATTTCAGGTATTCAGGTGGGGTATCAAATTCATGAAGTTTGATTTTACTAAGAGAACAACATAATGAAAACATAGAAGATTTTTTTTCTTTGAACCATTTAACTCTTTCATCAAACCACAACACACCACAAAATACATGCAACAATGTTGAGGATAACCAACTACCAAGTAATCTATTACTAGTTAATATTTTTTTAGTAATAGTGTAAAATAATAAGAAAACTAAAAAATATAAAATTAAAAAATCTATTGGGTGACACAATACCAATATGTTCAAATAATATAGGCACATTTTTAGGTATTTCCATTTCAATTCATTTAAAGAGTGATTTGTGTTATAGTTAATAGAAATATTTAATTGTAATCAATAATACAAGGAAAATTATAGAAATATATATCTTCTTTAAACAAATAAATTTCACATAAGCTTATACCACTATCATAGTCAATGTTGAATTTATTGTTTAAATTTCATTGTAATGTTTTCAAGAAATATGGATATTCGACATTAATATGAAAACAATTTAGTTTGAAATGATAAATATTTTTAGAAACCATGCTAATATTAGAGAAAAAAACCATTGATGACACAATGTTGACATGGATCAATGATGATAAAAATTCCATAACGAATCTAGTTTTGAGTAAATTATTTCTATTTGAAGAAACATATTTTAAATTCATTGATTATTAGAATGAAAAATATATATTTTACCATTTTATTAAAACTCAATCGGAGGTAGTTTAATTCAGTTAGTTTAATATTAATATAAATTGATGTAGGGGTTGTGGTAGTAATATTGGATAAATGGTTAGAATATAATGAACTACATGTATTACATAAACCTATAAGGTTGAAGTTAGAGTTAGTTGATAAATAGTTTTTACATAATATTTCTATATAACTTTGTAATACTAAAAATCTATGGAATTGATAAACTAAATAAGAAGATACCTATAATAATTTCTTCCTATTTATTTTATACAAAGTCTTTATTACAACCTTACCTCCTTCAAGGATATAATTCATTTTTTGTATTGGAAATATTTGGAGAAGACATATTCTCATGCTAAATTTTAAATCTTTTCACATGTTCTTGTTGTGAATTGTTTTTGAAATTATTCTATTTTAGAATTTAGATTTTGAAAAATAATTTGTGCATATATTTTAGTGAAATGATAAATACTCAAAAAAATATAGGAGTAACCTAATAATAAGGTAGAAAATAGTTTATCACAATTTCTAACAATGAAATTTGTGATGAAATTTTCATGTTTTGATCAATTATAGGCATTTGGTATAAATGAAAATCATTTTCAATATGTTTTACCATTATTTTTAAAATTGTGGTGAATAAGAAAACCAAAAATAAACAAGTAACCCTATAATAGTATTTTTTATATTTAAAACACTCATATTTAATCTTATAGCTATTTTGTATCATTAATTTTAGGAGAGTAAGGACGTAAGGCCAAACTTGCGACAATGTTGACTTTATTTTTCATTTTCAGAATCCTTTGTTACCTAGGTTACTTGCACAATGATTTTTGATTTAAAATCATTTGTGACATCGTTGTCATTTTGTGTCATGAATTTATCACAATAAGTTGCATAATAGATGTCAATGAAATATTGGAACACAAAAACATTTAAGTCAATATCATATGTATTTGATTAATAGAAGACTAACAAAAATATGAATTTAATGATAACTAAGAAATAATTCTATGAAAAAAGGAACTTATGTTGAGAAATTTATGGGTTGAATATCAAATTAGTAATAATAGGTATACATTAAAGTGAGAGTAATATTAAATCACAATAAGATAAAATAATTGAAAAATTATAAACTTCAAGAGTGTAGAGTTGTTATGAAAAATATATTGAGAAATGTCCTTTTAGTTAACAGAGACCCTTGATGTTATGGATCATGAGTCTGAAATAGAAATACATAAATTATTCTACAATATATGATAAAAAATTAATATCAGAGATAAGATAAAATAAGAAAATGTATATAAATTATTATATAAGAAAAATATTTTCAATTACAAATATGCATAATGATTGATATTACAGTTTTAATACCTAGTAATAGTTAAAACTCATCAAATCATTATGGTTGGAGACACCAATTTTGTAATCAAAGCTCCAAAAAACTGGTTATTTATTTATCATAATAGTTTCCATGGAAAAATTGAGGAAGCATAATCAAAAATTTCATAGAAGATAATGTAGTATAAAAATCCATTTGTAGTAATATACATAAAATGGAAATATATAAAAGATACCTTCTAGAAGATTACATCCTAGGTTTTAGAGGAAGGTCTGACATTTTAAAATGGAAAATCCTTCCTTTTTTGATCTATAAAAGTATGAAGTTAATTTTCATTTAAAGAAAAAGACACATTAATTCAAATTTCAGAGAAAAATGAAATAAAATTGAGGGATAAATTGAAAGATGTAAGATATAAATTAACTATATATATCTAAAAATGAATAATGATATGAATGGAAATATAAACATGTTTGATATATAAGTAAATGTAGTGAGAAGATGATATGTAGGGTGGAGGGGGAATAAAATAAAATATAAGGGTATGAATATATAAACAAAATACAAGAAAAAATATGAGTAAATATTTAAATAAAATCCAGAAATTAAAAATAGAGGGAGTTAATATAATAACAATAAAATTATAGTGAAAAAATACATATGTGAAATTGGATACACTAGAAATTTTGATAAAATTTAAAGAAGAAAAATATAATCTATAGAGATTCAATAATTAGGAAAAGAAGAATATAATAAACATTAAATTTTTTTTATACACATCAATTTCACACAAATACATATAAAATTAAAATAATTTGGCACTAGTAACACATAAAGAGATGGAAGCATGATTTTCTGATGGATTTAGTTGCTGTAATAGAATAATTTATAAGACTGGTACATTTTTCTCATTTTATTATCTTAATTTTAGAATGATATAATTTACATGAAAATTATTTCAATTTTATTTACTATTTCAAAAATTAAGGGTGGTTATGTGTTAAAAAAGGATAAGGACATAAAAAGGGGCATCATAGAATTGAGGATTTGTGTAGGCCAATCCCCTAGGTCATATTGAATGAAATTTCATAAGAGAAAGAAATAAAATAATAAAGAAGGAGATATCACACACTAATTATATATATATGACACCCTGAGATTTTGTGAAATATTGTTTCTCAAAATAATTGAGTCTTTTGATATTTTTCATTTCACGTAACACTGAAAATAGTTTTTCACTAATTCAAAAATTCCTTTCACACAACACCAGCTTGGAATATGTTACAAAAAACACGAAATTGGCGTACGATACATGGAACAAAAAGGTTATCATACATTGCACATTATATTGACCTTCCTCTATGGCATGCATAACACGCATGACTGAGTATTACCTAACTATATTATATTATTAAAAATATTATTATAAAGAGATATAACCTAGATGTGAAGTTTGTGGATATTAATATTATAAACTAAATTATGAAAATATATGGTTTACACAAATATAATATGAATTCATTGGTTACCAATTAATTAGAAATGAATATGAAAACTGATTGAATATAAAGGAAAATATTATTATGGTCACAAAACCGTTTTAACTTAATAAATTATATTAATTAATATTAGTGTGTAATATTAATTTAAAAAATATTATATATATCTAATAAAATATTTTTGATATTAATTTAATTGATTTGATAGACATAAGATAAGCCCAAATCCAATTTTTTGCTTAAAAAACTATATTGTTATTTTTACTGTATTTAATGGGGAACCCATTTTAAATAAAATTTTTATAATTTTTATAGCTTTAATATATCAAAATAAAATTTATATTTATAAGTGAAAAATAAAAATTAGGTTAGGATTAAATCATGATATTTTTATGTAAGGTTTCATCTTTTAATGAGTAGTTAAAATACTGGATTTTAATTTAAAAATGATTTTTCATCTAATTTTTTTATAAGGTTAAATTATATTTTTAATTGTTTTAATAGTTTAGTTAGATAATATTATTATCAATTAATCCAATTTAGTCTATTAGAACAAATTTCAAATTGAAATTGGATATAAAAACATACACTTTTGGATGTTTTTACTTAAAAAAACCCAACAGGGTCGTCCTGACAGCATGGCTAATTTTAAATTAATTTCTACCACTTATATGATTAGAATTAGGAAAAATGGATTCCATATTTTGAATAATCATAATTTATAATATCTAATATAGTCAATTTTTTTGATAAAAAATATTAGTGAAAGTGATTAAAATTAATTACATCAGTTAATAAAAAATATGGATAATAAAGTACTTAACCATAAATACAAGACCCAAAATGACCTATAAACATTTGGGAAACCCATTTTATGGCCATTATTTGGACATTAAACTTCCAATATTTAGTTTTTTGTTTTGTTATGATTTTTTTAGCTAAAAACATTGGTACACCTACCTTGTTTTCAAAAATGCCAAGTGTGTCCTTTCCCTTTCCTATAAAAGGCCACCACCTCTACCGACTACCTCACACCTCTAAAGCCCCTTAGATCGCCCAAAATATACTCTAATAAGTTCACAACAACCCTCACTTACCCCAATAATCCTTAACTTGGGAATAGGTCAAATCAAGGATGTCTTTTTCACAAACCAAAAGGAGTTACCTAATTAAGAGGCAATGTCTTCTCTCAAGCTCATTTCATTTATTTTCCTTCTTCAAACCATCGAATATTTTTATTACATTATTGTATGAAAAATCTTGTATACTAAACATACTAGATTTTTTTTATTCTAAGGGTTTTACCTACCATTAAACACACATCCATCTAATGGATATTGGACATATTGTTTTTGTGTATGGTGAACTACTACCTCAAAAAACTATGATTGTTCATTTTTCCATTACCACCTATCATTTTTTCAATTATGATATAATATATATTTAGGTATGATATATATTATATTTATAATTTATTTATTTTTCTGTAATTTTTATTTAGATCATATCTTTATGCTTTCCATCTTGTGTAAATACAATAATTTGTTTTGAGGAAGCGTGGACTACCACCTCCACAAAGCGATATGATTCATTCTTTTACTACATAGATATTATTAAGGATGGTTTTAGTGAATATACATAATATATATGATATTATAAAGCTAATTTAATAATTATATATATATATAAATATAAATATAAATATATTTCTTTTAATTTATTTCTTTCAACATGATAATTAAACATAAATAGCGTTCATGCATACGTACGACCTACCATCTCCATGAACGGTGTATTCTGTTTCATACTCATATATTCTATAGATTATTATAATACCAATATAATGTATATTCATGATATTTATATCATAGTTTACATTCTGGAAATTATTAAATAATGTATAGGTACCAAATATATAACAAATTAAGACACATGTGAATAATAAAGCAAATATTACCCGAAGTGAAACCTTAAATAAAGATTTTTAACAAGAGGGTAATATAAGGTCATAATAAAGACATATATGGTATTAGATATAAGAATATGGATTTTTAAAATATTTATAATAAATTAATATTTATTATGTATGTGGTTCGAATGATTACGAAGAGTATCAAGACACAAGGTAAGGGGATTTCATCTCACTTTTTATTTCCCTAAATTACATGCTATGTTCGCCACTCTCTAATTTTGTGTGGTGTATGTAATGAAAATTATTGTATTATATTTTATATTATACATAAATTTATTAGTATTAAAATACCCATTTCACGATCTTTCTTTCATTGGGATTAAGTTCCAAAAGTTATAAAATCAATGAAATTGTTTTGTCACAATTTTTCTTCTTTGAGACTCATGTTTTATTATAAACCTAAATTATATTTCAAGGTATATATAATTACATTTTTAATTTTTATATACTGAATTTAATTATTTTAATTATATTTAAGCTTCATGTAATTTCTTTTTTTTACATGGAGAGTATGATCCCGTGTAACCAAGTGATAAGATTTTATTTAGACAATCTCATCACTTTTCGAGATTGTTTATGTTTATGATTTATTTGATAAAATATTATGATCCATAACTCAAGAACACTCACGTGTTTCATTATACTCATTTTAATCAAGATATATTCATTTATTAGTACCATTTTTCTATCTTTGGTACTTAAGATAACTTAGAAAGCGTTTTTAAGAAAATCTGACCGTATTTCTCTCTTTGGTCAGAAATCAGTTTTGTTTTAAAAACCATGTTTTAAAAAAGGTTTCCAAATTTCCCTTTAAGATCATTCTTAAAGAAAAATTATTTTAAAAATTATTTATTATTTTCAAATATTCCTTTCTAAGTTTTCAAAACTATTTTTAAAGAAAAATGCTTCTAAAAATGTTATATGTTTAAAAATTATTTTAGACGTTTTCAATATATATTTATGTGTTTTCATTGTTTTTTCAAAAAAATGGTTTTCAAAACGTTTTAAATATTTCTTTATAAGATTTAAAAATGTTTAAAAAGATTTTTTTTAAAATATTTTGGATCTTATTTTATAAGTTTTTATGGAAATATGTTTTCAAAACGATTTCAAGCTTATTTTACAAGTTTTCAATGAAACCGGTTTTCAAAATGTTTTCAAGATTATTTCATAAATTTTAAAGTAAAATTGTTTTCAAATAATTTTCAATCTTTATTTATATGTTTTTAATGTTTTTTCTAAGAAAAAGGGTTTTAATTTTTTTGAATCTTATTTTATCAGTTTTAAAGGAAAATGGTTTAAAAAATGAATTTTAGTATTATTTTTATGTTTCAACGTATTTTCTAAGAAAATTATTTTAAATTGGTTTATGAATTAAAAATTATTTTTAAAGAAGAAATGATATTTTTACTTAATAATTTTTTCTAAGTTATTACAAAATTATTTTCCATTTAAGATGAAATCTGTTGATGTTGCCCAGGACATTCTAGGAAATGATCTAAAGGTTAAATTTATATACTTTCAATGAATGGGTTATGCTTTATTTTATGGTCATTATAAAACCCATTTTACTTTCACAGGTTATAAGTTTATAAGACTCATTTCTCTTTCATGCGTTATATGTTTATGAAATATGTTTCTCTTTTATGGGTTATAACTTTGATGAAATGATTATGAAACCTATTTATTTTTTATACAGATTATGATATGTTTACATGTTTATGATACCAATTACATTTAATGGGATATGATATGATTTTTTATGATCTTAAGGAACATTTATGTATGATTTCATTATGAGATGGTTGAGACCTTTGTCTCCCTCTAATGAATTAGGTAAAGATTTATATCTCATGAGATATACTAATATGGTCTTGGGAGTAAACCTTGACTACTAAGATGACCATGGGATAGGACCATGACTACCAAGATAGTATGCATAGTCAACTCATTATACTAAGATGGCCATGGGAGTGAACCATGATTACCAAGATGGTGTGATGAGTGAACTTATGCTATTAAAATGGACATGGAAGTGAACCATGATTACCTAGATGGTATGGGGAGTGAACCCATACTACCAATATGACCTTGGTAGTAATGACTTTGATACTATAGAAATCATATTTCATGCTTATGTGTTTTCAAAAATTCCATGTTTTAATCCTATGTAATGATTTCATATATTATGTTATTTATTTCATTATGATTCATATCAAGTGAACTGCCAATATTTATTAGGATCTATAATATACAAGGTATGATATTCAAATATTATTCTCATGTTCCATACGATTTTGTTCATGTTATGCTTACAAATTTTCTTTATTTACCCTTAATGAGAATTTGAGCTCACCCCTTTCTTATGTTTCCCTTCCATAGGTTATGAAGAATGGTTTTAGGTATAAGTACTAAAGGTGGAGATATTTTTGGAATATGTTTAAGATCTTTCACTAAGATAGAGGATTTTGTTTTGATGTTTCCAAAGATACTAAACTATTATGGTCCTTGGGCATGTATTTTTGTAATGTACTGAATATTCATCTAAAATGATGTAATTTCCATGAATGTCAATCCTACGTCACTATAGTTGGTATCAATGTAAATATTTAGTCAACCTTTGGAAACTAGGATGAGAACACTTTAGCGAGATCCCTAAAAATGTTTTTAAGGATATGACTATAGATTTATACAAGGATAAGTATAAGGATGAGTCAACGTTTATGAAAAATGTCCTAGAATTTTGGTAAATTATAGAGTGAGTGGTTTCATATAATTACTTCCCCATATAGATACTAAAATTGGATGTTGCTGTGGAATATATGTAGCTAGGGGTAACAAATCTGACAAGATGTTCAGGGACCAAATCTGGGTAATCTGGTACACGACAATGAGCCTTTTTTCACACTGAGTTTGACACTCCTGGGGGATATGATTTGGGAATTAAAAAGATCTTCATGAACCATCCTGATGTATTTAAATATAAGTTGGCTACGAATAACCTCGGATAAACCTAGGTAGTCAAAGATAAGGAGGGTTTCATGATTTAGACATCCTATAAGTAAATATTTTCATGACTATGTGGTTTTATAATATGGTAAGTAAGGGTAAAACTATGCTTCTGGTTTTAGTCAATGGTAAGGACCATAAGGAACTGAATTAATGTCGAATGTGATGGATGATTTTCTAACGAGAAATCATGTGGGATGATCACTTTAGCGAGCGATGTTGTTATCATTCCTAATCAATTTTCATGGAACATGATTAAAAATGTTTACCTTAAAAAACTCTTTTACTCACCAAGGTGGAGAAAGAAGGAGTTTGCTGAGAGCTAAAGTAATGGAGACATTGGAGGAAATAATATTCGTTTTCCTTTGTGTTAAGAATGCAGAAAGAATAACCTAAGTGAATATCTTAGAGGAACGTGAATACGTTTTAACTTTGGAAAATAATGACATAAATAATTTGATTGCAAGTAAAAAATGAAGAGTATAGTTAATGAAATGGAGGAGAATATTGGCGTCCCAAAGACATAATAAAAGGTTAAGTGTTTTAAGTGTGGATTAAATGGTCAATATTCAAATCAATGTCTAATGATGAAATATTCTAAAGGGAACCAGCAAGGTGATGCGAGTAATGGTTACATTGTTGCTGATGATGAGACTATGGAAGAAAGATGAAAGGAAAGAGGTATTGTGTTATAGGATGAGGTATCCTTATTAATGGAATATGTATGAAGTGAAATAATCAATTTTTTTTGTATTGGGATTCAAAAATTATGAAATATACTAGTACTATTAAACTTATGTTTTTTTTAGTCCGTATTTATAAGTTTATGTTGAATGATCTTGATAGACTTGTGAAGTGATTTAATGATAAGGTGATATTTTGACTAAGGGAAGGTAAAACATATCATGTTCTTTATGTTAAGATAATTTTGTATGGATAAATATATATAGATATGGATATGTAAATTAGAAGTTACTTATTACCTATTAACTAAGTAAGGACTTGTTTATAGGTGTTTTATGCTATCATTGATGAAGTTTAAAACATTTTTGGATTGAAGGAATATATCCAATATACTTTGGAATAAATAAGAATTCATGTTTTACAAATGGATTTATGGTGATTGACATGTTTGGAATGTGACAACCAAGAGCTAATTTGCGATATTTGGGGGAATCAATGTTAAGATGATTTCATGGATCTCTTTATGAAGTTTTGGTTTTTCAACTTTGAGAAGGGATATAAGGTTAACCATTCTTGAAAAGTTTATATTAATATTTGGAGGAAGTATTTATGCAGTGATTTTGTAATGAAAACTTTAGTCAAAATTATATTTAGTGATTAACCTTACTTTAAGGATGTCCATATTATATATTTTTGAAATTATATTTGTGTGGTTTTAGAAAAGGACATAATGTATGTATGGTGACAACCAATCAAGTTCATTAAGGACACATGTCTTGAACCCATGACTGAATTAGGATAAGTGTTTCGTGCCTACCACTAGCCTATGTGATGTCCTAGTTAATGTATATTTATTTTTGATGAATAAATATTTATGATGAAACAATAGTGTTACTTTTTATGATTAACCATATTGTTTTTTGGATAGTCGAAGATAAATAGTTATACTTTTCATTCATTTATGGGCCTTAGAATCTATTGAAAGTGTATTTTAGTGATTTGGGCATCAAAGATAATTTATGGACATCCATTTATTAAAGTAATGGATGAATTAGAAATAAATAAAATCACAACAAAAGAATTAAATTTTGTTTATAAGAACGCATCATGTAAGTATATATACTAATATTCCTTTTAAATATAATAATTAATCAAATATAGGATAATGATAAAAATTGTGTTGACCTAATACCTTAAATTTTTTTTGAACCGATGGCCTTATAAATCATCACATATTTATGAATTTGAGGCCATAAATTTTTATTTAGTCATTCAATTGGTTATGATTGATGAAATCAATCACTATTAAAAAATATTTATTCTTTTCCTCCATGTCCAAACTCCACTCCCAACCTATGTTTTCTTATGTGGAGACCTTGTTATTTGTTACTTTGGGTAACCGTTACGGTTCTAACTTTTTCTTTTCAAGGTAAGTTTTAGTATTAATTCTTACAATGTGGGTTTCTATGAATGAAACTTTAAATTATTAAACCCTTTAAAACCGAGATGAATTTTGAGGGTGAAATTCATTTTAAGGGGGGTAGAATATAACACCCAAAGATTTTTTGAAATATATATTTTCGAATTAATTGAATAATTAAATATTTTTTATTTCAAAAAATGCTTAAATAGTTTTTCACTAAGTCAAACAATAATTTCACATGAAACTGGATTGTAATATGTTACATGTAACATCAACTTGGCATACATTACATGGAATAAAAAAATTAGCATACATTACACGCAATCTTGATTTTCCTCGATGGCTTTTATAACATGCAAGACTTGGTATTACCTAATTGTAATATATTATTAAAAATATTATTATAGTGAGATATAAACAAGTTTTTATGTTGATGGATTTGAATATTATTATCTAAATTTTGAAAATATATTAATTACCCAAATATAAGATGAATTCATAGGTTACAAATTAATTATAAATTAATATGAAAAGAGATTGAATTTAAAGAAAAATATTTTAATTATTAGAAATATTTTTAAACTAATAAATTAAATTAATTAAAATTAATGAGAAATATTGATTTAATAAATATGATATATATCAAATAAAATATTTTTTATATTCATCCAATAGATTTTATAGACATAATATTAGATCAAACACAATTTTATTCTTAAAAACTTACATATTTATTTTTAATGTCTTTAATGGAGAACCCGTTTTAAATTAATTTTTATTACTTCTATAGATTTAATATGTAAAAATAAACTTTATATTTGGAAGAAAAACATAAAAATTATTTTAGGATAAATTCTTTGTATTTTTATGTAAGGTTTCATCTTTTAATGAATTGTTAAATATATTGGATTTTAATTCAAAACTGTTTTTTATATAATGTATTTATAAGGTTAAATTATATTTTTAGACGATTTAAATGTTTATTTAGATAATATTTTTAAAAATTAATACAATTTAATTCATTGAAACCGAATTCACATTGAAATTTGATATAAAAACACATCAAACTTTTGGATGTTTTTACTTTAAAAAAACTACAGTGTTGTCCCGACAATGGGATTAATTTTAAATTAATTTACACCACATATGTTATTATAATTTGGAATAATTTATTCAATATTTTTAATAATAATAATTTCTAATTTCTAATAAGTTCAACTTTTATTTTTGACCAAAAACATTAGTGAAAGTGATTAAAATTAATTACATCGGTTAAGAAAAAAAATAAGTTTATTAAAGTACTAAACCATAAATATAAGACCCAAAACAACCTATAAACTTGTCACACACCCATTTTATGGCTATTATTCTGCCATTAAACTTCCATTATTGAGGTTTCTTGGTTTTTTATGACTTTGTTTAGGTAAAAACGTGGGTACACCAAACTTGTTTTCAAAAAGTCTATGTGTGTTCTTTCCCTTCCCTATAAAAGACCACCACCTCTACCCACTTCCTAAAACTTCTATAGTCCATTAGATCACCAAAAATATATTTAGATAAGATAAAAAATTCTCTATATTCCTCTTATAATCCTTACCTTGGGCAGAAAGAAAAATCAAGGACGTCTTTTGCACAAACCAAAAGGAGTTACCTGATTAAGAGGAAACATATTCTCTCAAGCTCCTTTCCTTTATTATTCTTTTCCACCCCTCAAATATATTTATTATATTATTGTATGAAAAAAACAGTATCCTAAATAAAATAGTATTTTTTAGGCTAAGGGTTTTACCAATACTTACACACACCTCCATCTAATGGATATCAAACATACTATTTCTGTGTACGGTGAACTACTACCTTATGAAACAATGATTGTTCATTTTTCCATTACCACATATCGTGATGGTAATTATGATGAAGACTATGTTTATATATGATATATGTTATATGTTATATTTTATTTATTTTTCTATAATTTTTATTTAGAATATAGCTTTATTCTTCCCATCTTGTGTAAATATGATAATTTCATTTGAGGAAGTGTGGCTTACCGCCCCTCAAAGCGATATGATTTGTTCATGTACTACATGGATTGTATTAAAGATGGTTTTAGTGAATTTATATAATATATATGATATCATAAATATAATTTAATATATATATATATATATATGTCTTTTAATTTTTTTTTTCTTTCAACACAACAATTAAACGGAAATAACGTTCATACGTACGTACGACCTACCATATCCATGAACTGTGTATTCTGTTTCATAATTATATACTATATAGATTATTATAATACACATATAATGTATATAAATGATATTTATATCATGGTTTACATTATGGAAATCATTTTATAAAGTAAAATTACCAAAGATATTACAAATTAAGACACATGTGAATAATAAATTGAATATTACCCGAAGTGAAACCTTAACATATGATTTTTAAGCAGCAGGTAATATAAGGTCATAAATAAATAATATATGGTATCAGATATAATAAAATGGTTATTTAAAATATTTATAATAAGTTTATATTTATTATACAATTGGTTTTAACGAGTATGATGAGAGTTAAGATACAGGTTAGGGGATTTCATCTTACTTTTTATTTCCATGAGATACATGCTATGTTCACCACTATTTCATTTTGTGTGGTTTATGTAATACCCATGATTGTATTATATATTATATTATACTTAAATTTATGTGTATTCACATATTGATATTATGATTTATCTTTCATGGGGATTAAGTTTCAAAAGTTACCAAATTGATGAAATAGTTTTGTATTAATTTTTCTTCTTTGAGACTCATGTTTTGCTATGCACCTAAATTCTATTTCAAGGTGTATATAATTCAATTTTAATTTTTATATCATTATTTTCCTTATTTTAATGATATTTTAAGCTTCATGTAATTTCATTTTCTAACATGGAGAGTATGATCCCAAGTAACCAAGTGATAATAGTTCATTGAGAAAATCTCATCGCTTTTCGAGATTGTTTATATTTATGCTCCCTTTGATGAACTATTATGCTCCATATCTCAAGAAAAATCATGTGATTACTCATCCTATGTTTATTAAATATATATTCATGTATTAGTACCATTTTCCACTCTTTGTTACTTAATATAATTTATAAAGTGTTTTAAAGAAAATATGACCATATTTCTCTCTTCAATCGGAAATCTATTTTATTTCAAGAACCATGTTTTCAAAAATGTTTCCAAATTATCCTCGAATACCATTCTCAAGAGATTTTTTTAAAAATTATTTATTGTTTTCAAAGATTACATTATAATGTTTCAAAACAATTTTTAATGAAAAATGTTTTCAAAAATGTTTTATGTTTAAAAAGTATTTTAAACTTTTTCAAGATTTATTTATATGTTTTCAAATTATTTTCAATGAAATTGTTTTCAAAACATTTTCAATATTTCTTTATATTTTTAAAAAAAAATTCAAAAAAAAAAGTTTTTTTTAAAATTTTATGAATCTTATTTTATAAGTTTTCAAAGTAAAATGGTTTTAAAATGTTTTTAATAATATTTTAAAATTTTTCAAGGAAAAATGTTTTGAGTATTTTTTCATAAGTTCTCAAGTAAAAAAATTTTCAAATTTTTTTCAATATTTCTTTATATGTTTTTATAGTGTTTTTAAAGAATACGTTTTTTAAAAATTTTGAATCTTATTTTATAAGTTTTTAGAGAAAATTGTTTCCAAAATTATTTCAAGTATTTTTTATATGTTTTCAAGGTATTTTATAAGAAAATGTTTTTAAATGGTTTTATTGTATTAAAAATACTTTTCAAAGAAAAATGATATTTTCCTCAAGAATTTTTTTTCAAAGATATTACAAAATTATTTTCCATCTAAGATGACATCCATTTTTCTTACCTAGGAACATCTAGGAAACGATCTAAAGGTTTCATTCATATTATTTCTATAAATTTGTTATGCTTAATTTTATTGTCTTTATGAAACCGGTTTCTCTTTCATGGGTTATAAGTTTATGAAACATACTTCTCTTTCATGGGTAATATGTTTGTGAAATATGTTTCTCATTTACATGTCATGATTTTAATGAAATGATTATGAAACCTCTATTTTTTTCAATTTGTTATGATATATTTACATCTTTATAATACCCATTACATTTCATGGGTTATGATATGTTTTTTAATGATATCATGGAACGTGTATGTATGATTTCATTATAAGATGGGTGGGACCTATATCTCCCTCCAATGCATTGGTTACAGATTTATATCTCATGAGATAGACTAAGATGGTCTTGGGATTAATCCTTGACTACTATGATGGCCATGGGAGTGAACCATGACTACCAAGATTGTATGAGGAGTGAACTCATGCTACTAATATGGCTATGTGAGAGAACCATGAGTACCAAAATGGCATGAGGAGTGAACTTAGGATACTAAGATAGTTATCAAAGTGAACCATTACTACGAAGATAATACGAGGAGTTAACCCATACTACCAATATGGTCTTGGTTGCAATGCCTTGACTACTTAAAAAATCATATTATATGCTTATGTGTTTTCCAAAATTCCATGTTTTATTCCTATGTCATGATTTCATGTGTTATATTCTTTATTTCCTTATGATTCATATTTTATAAGCTTTTAATCTTTATTATTATCTCTAATATTCAGGGTATGATCTTAAAATGTTATGCTCATGTTCCATACCATTTTGTTCATGTTATGCTTACACATTTCCTTTATTTACCATTACTAAGCATATGAGATCACCCCGTTCTTATGTTTCCTTTCCCCAAGTTATGAAGAATGGTTTCAGGTAGAATTACTAAAGGTGGAGATCTTTATGGGAGACGTTGAAGATATTTCATGATGATAAAATATTTTTTCTATGTTTCCAAAGACATTAAACTATTACAGTCCTCAAGAATGTATTTTTTTAATGTGCTGAATATTCATATAAAATGATGTAATATCCATGTATTTCATGCCTGGGTAACTATAATATATAGTATTTAACTTATAGTATGTCATAGATAAACTATATTTCATTAATTTCCTGGAGATTTTGACAAAGAATAAGATAACTCTTTTTTGGGTTTTAGAAATTTGTATCAAGTATACCATGGAGAAATAGTTGTCTTATGACGATGCCTTGGAAATGAAGAGTTCTATCGATGATACCTTAGATAATAGCTTTGAAAGATGATTCCTTCTGGTGATATAAGGAGTATATATTGAAACCCAATCACGTGAAACATTGTTCTCTTGAATTAAAAGTGGTATTTTTAGAAGAAAAATGTGTGGGGGGATGATAGTCCTTTACGATACATTAGGTATTTACAGAGGAAGAAAGAAAGAGAATATATTATTTATGGAAGGTGTTAGGATTACTAGATGCATTTGATAAGGATCCCGAACCGGTATTAGTGTAAGAGAATGATTGTAATTATTTTAGGGTTGTGATACAGAAAGTATTTAAAGATGATAGAGGAGAGAGAAGAGGCATTTGATGTGGAGATAGAATTTGTATTTGTGGAGTAGTATGAAATGGAGGTGTGGGTTTCTGAAGTGCTGTAGAGTTGGGAATGTATAGAGGATAAGAAAATAGAGGATACATGGGTATTGGGAGAGGTGGAGAGGCAGTCACATATAGAAGAATTATATAGTGGAGACATGTGGTATGGATGGAACATCCATTATTATAGGTATTGGATATTTCTAAAAAATTTTATATATGATATAAAATTTTGGGTCAATTATAAAAAATTTAATACTATTAATTTTCATTTCATTACATATTATTAAATTATTAATATTTTAATTAAATATATATACATATATTTTTACAGAAAATTGTTTCTTTGATAGTAAATAATTAATATATATATATATATATTAAATTATTCATAATTGATTATTTATTGAATAATTTATTGTAACAGAGTTTTTAATGGTTGTATATTTGTTATAAATAACAATTAATAAAAAAATATTTATTTATTGGATAAAAATTTGTATATATATGATTAAGAATTATCATTAGTGCATATAATTAACACTGATATAAGTTAATATTTTTTTGGAATTACTCATTTTTACTAACACTTCTATTATATGCCATTAAATTTTGGTTGGTACAGGTCAATTTTTTTGTAGTATGTCATTTTTATGATTATTCTTATGGATTGGATTTAAATATATCTATATAGCTATAGAATTAAATTTTAAATATTTAAATCCTTATATAACTATAATATTAAGACCCTCAAAACCAATAAAGACTCCAATTAATCTAATTATTATTACATTACATATTTTAAAACTATCATATTTTACTTTTCTCATGATTTCAAAAGCGATGCATCAACACTGGAGAAGCATTTTGGATAATTATCTCATTATTTAATATTAAAAATAAATTACTAAAAAATATAATTTATTATTTATCAACATTATCATCTAAAACCATTCAAAAAATTATTTATTCCCATTTATATCATGATAAAAGTTTTAAAATAATAACTAGTATCTTCTTTCCATATGATGCACAAGACGTAATAGATATGAATAAATTTTTTTATCACCATCAATGCATTTCCATCTTTTATGAAGAATTGTAACCATTGATACAGGTATGGTTATAAAAATTTAAAAAATCCAATTACTCATGATTCAAATATTATACACAATAATGTATGCAACTGTGGAACATAAGTTTATGTGTATATCATTTCAAATATAATCATGAAATTTTTGTAAATGAGAGAAAAATGAATGAGATATTGAACAATGATATGATCCATAGTGGTTTCATATGATCTTGATATTGAAGGGTGATATGATAATAATTTTTGAGATAGGTGAGGAACATAATTTTATTAAATGAATTTATTTTTCAGTGTTTGGACTTGATAATGTATGTTTTCTTAAAAAATAATTGGAAAAAATTAAATAAAACTTGAAATATATATTATGAAATTTCAGTATTTTCAATTTCAATAATGTTGGAGGATAAAACACCATCAACTAAATAGAATATTCATCCCCTGCATTGGTAGATTCTATGAGGTTTTGGGATGTGTGGTTTAGGGGAGGTCGGTTCTCTAGGTACGTCATGAGTCGGTATTATCTTATGATGTCAGTTACTTATTTGATAGAGTTTTTTTTTGTTTCTTACTAAAATAAATCAGTAAATTTTTGGTGTGATTCATTGTGTGATATCATTCCATTTGATTCTAGTTCAGTGATGAAGTTGATTTGGGTTTCTAGTTTTAGTGATGTTTGTTTCTAGCCTGTGAAAGACATTAGTATCGATAGTGATGATGAAGGTGAAGAAACAAAGACATGGGTTTTTTGTGATGGTAGATGTGGTGGGATGATATCCAATTGGTTCTACACTGGTAAAATGGTGTAATCAAGGGGTGTGGCTCAAGGCAAAGTGTTGATCAAGATTTTGTATCTTGAGGTGATGGATATCATGGATCTGTTACTTTTTGAATTTCCAAATTTGGGTTAGAATTTTTTATTATATCTTATTTTCTAAACTTGTAATCAGAGTGGTTGTTTGGTTCAATCCCATTGATTGTGAGTTTCTCACTTAACCTGAAAGTGTATTTTTAAAAATTGAAAAAATTGGATTTGGAGGAGTATAATAAAAAAATCATACAAAAGTTTCATGATGGGACCCAAACATGTACATGGCTCTTAACATGAGTTATTCTTAGACCCTTGATGTTCAGGAATTGAAAAACTAACTTTATTGTGGCACATACACTCAAGGTGTGGCATATACACTCAAAAATGAAGTTCAAAATAAAAATATGAGAAGAGAGAGTATTGAAAGACATGGGTTCTTACTTTTATTTTTTCCTAGCCTGCGAATAGAACAAAAAAGTGAAGGATGAGATCTGCTGTCCATTAAATTTTAGGATTCTTGGATCAAGAATACGATAATACAATAGGTGAAATTGGATAATAACTTTATACTTTCATTTCATGTTTATATTCATCAAGGGTAATGATTTTATTGTAGTTAGAAACTCAGATTCTCGATTGATACTATATGATATGTTCCGTTTATCCAGGGAATCTCCACTATCAAAACAATTACTTATCCTTGACGATGAAATATCTCATATTTGCTACTTCCTAATAATTTTCACATAGATGAAAATCCAAATATAATAGAAATTGGTAAAATAAAATGATTTTTGAATTTGAAACCAATATTAGGATCATGAGGCCTTAAAAACCTTATTCATATAATTTTCTATTCATCATATCTATAAATTATTATAAAAAATTGTTAGAGTGGTTACAAGGAACTGAAAAATTCATTAAAATGACTCAAAGTCATTGTTGTTATAACTATTTATTTGGAATATACCACACTATCCTTGTATTCATTCAAAACATTATCATAATAATAATAGTAGTTCACATTTGGTCCCAACCCAAGGGGGATAATCTACAAGAAAAATAAAAAAATCAGTATTCATTAGATCTCAACCTTAAGGGAAGATTTAGTGGAAAAGTGAATACTAAATTTAATCTCACCATAATAAAATTCAACCTGGATGGAACAACTCTTAGCATGTTAGTTGAAGTAAGATAAAGTTTTGGTAGGAAAATACATAATCCGAAAGCCATATATTTTTTTCTAGAATGAGGCAAGAAGATATTTTTAAACCCTTTTCAAACCATTATTACTAATTTTCCATACCAAAATTATTCTAATGAAAACCTCAATTATCTTTTTATTCCCATAATGAGATATCAAACAATATGAGATTCAAATTATCAATTCATTAAAGTTCAAACAATAGAAAAAAATCATCTTTTTCTTGATTGTGAGAAATTATAGATGAATTAATAGATAAAATTTAGAAAGTTTCCTTTAAAATAATATGAATATATAAAAATATAATGATTTCATATGATAGTATAAATTATGTCATTAGGTATAGGGTTTTATTCACTACATTCTAAAAATAAATTGAATATAAATTTCACATTGAAAGTAGTGTTGGAAGAAAACTATTGAAGGTAAGAGAAAAAAATGATGAAATTTATAAAAATCATAATGATTATAGATGAATTAAAATCTTTAGTGTTTGGAACAAAATAAATTTTGGGGTTAAAAATATTGGCTATTTTATTGTGGAATAGATAATGAAAAAAATATTCATTATCTGATACATAAAATAAGAAAGAGAAAAAATAACCAGGGTTATGAAATCATGTTGTTACTATGTGATATATATATTAACAACTGATGTGTATCCACTAAAGTGGTTTTGTATAGTATTCATATGATGAATAAATTTTTAGCACTAAGAGTGAAGGTATTATGTACCTCAATTAGTATTGGAGTAGGGTTTAGTTATTTTTTAAGATAAGTGTTGTTATTTTCAGTATTATTATAAGATAACTTTAGTGAAACCCTAAGGATGATTTTAAGTATAGGATAACATATTGATGTTTTGGTAAAGTAGAGAGTATTTGGTTGTCCTAGAAATTACATCCCTCTTTGGATACTGGAAAGTGGATGTTGCTATGGAACATAAGTACCTAGGGTTAATTACCCCGATAAAGGATTAAAATTACATGATACTAATGTTATATAGATACAAGTAATATACACATCAACTGATGATGATTCTAAGTATACTCCATAGTTCAAAAACATCATTATTCTATATCCAAGTTAAGTACATGATACTGAAATCAGATCATAAAATACATTAACCATTGTAATGATTGATAAACTACCACATAATAAAAAACCAATGGTAAAAAATATGAAACAAATATTATTAGAATAAAAATCATAAACCTAGACATATAAATCATAAAAAAGATTTTATAAAGGGTGTGTTAGTGTGTTTTAGCATATTTTATCATATTAACTTCACTGTGTGGTCCAAGATGACATTATGGGGACTTGAGGTTGATATTTTAGATTATATACACATATATGTTATCACATTTTCACACTTTGGCTATGAAAAGTTCCTTTATTCTATATTCTAATTTTTTTTATTTCTTTTCTGGTTACAATACAACAATTTACATTACAATGTGAGACATGAGAGGTCTATTTTCGGATATATTCTAGTTCAAAAGTCATTATTATATAATTCCATTGTCAGAGTGTGGTTCTCCTAGTATTTTATTGTTTTTTATTCATAGTGACAAGAATAACTAAGATAATCGTTGTGTTTTTTTCTTCAATATGGTGGTGTGTAACCATTTCAATGATACTTAGGTTTTTTCATTTCGTGAGATTGTATTTTTATATCCTAGTTATAAAATATTTTATCATATAAAATATACCAAATATCATAAAATACGTCAATAGTTGGGGACCCCATCTAATTTTGGTAGTTTATATATTTCCCAAATTTTAGATTTGATCCTTATTTCCTAGAGGTCAAATATATTTCTTCCATGGTGAGTTCATCCCCCTAACCGGTTTTATTTTGTGATTTATATCCAAGGAAGATTGAGGAGGTAGTTTGGATTTAGATTTACAACCCCAGTTTTTTAGGGTTTATTAGATCTATTATGTTTAAGTTTGATTAGGGATTTTATTATAAGGTTTAGTTTTATGGTCATAATATTATACTTAATTTAGAGAAATGCTCATTGAACCACTTATTTTAATGATGTTCTCATAGATCTCCCTTATAAATTTATATTAAGTATTGATGTTTTATGCCTATATATTAATTTGAAAAATGTTGAGTGCCAAAATTTTATGAATAATTTGAACTTTTATCTTCATATTGTTTTAAATATTATACAAAAAGTGTTAATTTTTTTTAAACTAATAGAACTGAAATTCATTGAAATTATTTTTACCAATAAAAACACACAACTATGGGAATCTACGTAAATAATTTTTTAATAAAGTCAAACTTATATGAAATAAATTATTATACATGATTGGGTATGAAAATGAAATTCGTTAAAGTACATCATACACTTCACTGGGATTTTCATGAATATGCATATAATATAATGAATTGAATAGTAATGATTTTAGATTGATAAATAAGTGTATATGTTATGTTAAAGTGGTATCAAGGACATAATTTGAGTTCATTTATAGAGTTCTAAAAATATCTAATTTTTTATGCATTATATTTGATAAAGAAAAATTTGAAATAATTTTGATCCAATAGTCAATGTTTATTTAATATTTTGAATTTCTAATTTCCCACACTAATAAGAACATTTTTGATAGATATAGATTTATAGAAAATCCAAACTCATCATTATCCTACATTTTACAAAATTTGTTTTATTAAAATTTTTACACCAAAATGAAAACAATACAAGAATATTGCTCAATTACCCAAATCATTAGATCACATATATCTAAATCTATTTTTGATATAAATTACCTAAAATATTTTTCAAACAGGAAAATTGAGAAATATCCATCATTATCGCTAATTAGTAGTTGTACTTGGTATTAAAGAGAATATATATTCATGTTAGATTAATTTGAAATTTCTATCAAAGATGACATAAATTGAAGTGGCTAATAAAATATATTAATAAATATTATAATAAATAAGATTAGTTATAAATTATGGAATATAATTTGACTGGTGTACAATATAAATAACTATGAAATAATTTAGAAATAACAGAAAATTTATAACCTCTACACAAAGAATGAGACACAAAATGTTTTATTGTGATTAAGGTGGTGTTCTTAGCTTATATCGATAAAGAGAATTTAATAACATAAAAAATAAAATCAAAAAACATTATCAAAATGAAAAACAACATAAAATTAATTATACATTGTTTTCAATATTATATAATTATAAAATTTCATAAAAATATAAAATAATGACATTATAAATGATACAATAAATGATTAATAATATTTTTGAATTGAATATACAAACAAAAAATAATGAGAATAATTTTTTTCATGAACTCTGGTAATAGATGATTATAAAATATTATTTTTTAAAAAAATTATAAAAAAATTATACAAAGGCCTGGATGTAGTGAATGTGAAATCTTATGGAGTGAAATGCAAAAATATAATTCCATCATAAGTCATCAATTACCCTACACTGTAATATATGGTTAATCCCCTTGAAGTATCTATATAAATAATTGTTACTATAGTAGTATATAATTCATTCTTTGAATAATCATAAAAGGATTACCCAATAATTAATATAAAACGTAGTTTACATTTCGAAACTACTAAAAACCATTTTTTTTAAAAGAAGGATATTGAAAACAAAAAATGATGATTTTTTTGGAAGAGAAAGTTTATTGCATAGTAATTTTTATCATGTTACATTTTTTAACATAAAAGATGTTTTAAAAGAATAAAATCTAAACTGTTCATGTATATACACAATAATTAGTTACAAAAAACATATATATCATGTCAAGTTTAATAAAACTAAATAATTTAATTTCTAACTAAAAGAAATTAAATGTAAAAATATCTTTGACTGGTTCATGAATCATGTTTAAGAAATGTTTTTCATTGAATTTTTGAAATTTTAATTTTTTTCTATATACCTAAACCAATAGTTACATTCTTTATTTAGAATATATTGAAGTACCATGAACTTCTAATATTTGAGTGAATTTCATTCTCTAAAATTTATACCTATAATTATTATAGTTGATATAAATTTTGAAACACCTGAATCATCTAAAAAAATAAATAAAAAATATCAAAATATAAAAAAATATTAATTTCAACTTGTGTATCCTCTTCCTGACCCAAAACGTCATGTTTCTATTATTTTAATTATGTTTTTGTAATTTTTATTAGAGAACTATTTTCCTTCTTCAAATTTAGTGGCATGTATGCCTCAATGTTTCTTAAAATATGTGCTATAATTTTATCAAAGAATACAATTTCATGAAAATCATTATGGTAAAAGAATATAGTATTCTATTATAAATAAGATTGGATAAAAAATACAAATTGTCCAATAAAAAAAGAAAAACTGAATTATATATGATTATATTTTCTTTTATCATTATTTAAAACAATTATCATGTGAGTAATTACCATAAGAAATTATAATCTAGGTAAGTAATTAATTAGAAAAGGAATCCTAGATAAGTTTACAAAACTAAAAAATAAATAAAATGATATTGAAAAATATGAATTGCAATTTAAAAAATATTTGGTGAAATAATCATTTATACTTATTGTGGAAAAACAATTCAATACCACTAGTTTTGTCTAGTTAAATAACTTTTATTCAACTTAATACTTCTCATTTTATATAGATCAAGGATTAATGAATTCTATGTTGTAAAACTAATTAACTTCGATGATGATTAAAATAACCATATCTTCACAGAATTAATAAGAAATTTGAAAATAACATGAAAAAAATAATATTTAAATATAGTTACATGAAACCATTACATGAGGCTCTGATATTCTTTGCTCCATTGCATGAAATTTACAATCTAACATTAGGTCCTTAGGATAAAAAATAGATAAAAAACAAATAATGTTAAAAAAAAGAGGGAAATTTTTTTATACATGCTAGAGACTTTCATTTTTTGAAACATTTAAGGTTTAGGATCTAATTAAAAAAAAATATTAGTGGTATAATAACTATAGATACAATAAAAAAGAGATAGAGTGATTTTTGATTCATTAATGAGGATTATTTTTTAATGTGAGGATTTTATGATTACAACATTGATAAAAATGAAAGTATTTATTTTCTAAAACATAATTATCAATTAAACCAACAATTTTTACATGTTTGGTTTGAAACTTAAAGACTCTTACTAAAATGTATAAATGTATTCCTTGATTAATGTCAAGTTAAATGAGTTTAATTCTATACCAAGTGAAAACTAAAAATTTATGTATCTACCTTCCATTTAATTTTATAAAATTTATCACATATTTATTATTCATATCATATAGTGTTCAGATAAAAAATCCATCTTGTTATGTGAAAATATTCAAATAAATGATTATGGAGGCATCATGATCATTGAAAATGGTCATTAATTATTATTATCTTACATCAAAATCCTAATAATATATAACCGAATGGTGAAATAAAAATATAAATACACATAGGCCACTCTAGAGATTTTTTATGCTACTTCATACCTATAAATGGGGAAAATATTTTCCTATGAAATACATTTAAAATCATATTGATTATTGGTGAAAAGTATAAGAATTAAAATTCATAAAAAGTATTAAGTTTATTATAATAAAATCAATAATAATATTTAGAAAATAAATTGATTTAATTAATGGAATAATATGACAAAAAATTGATAATTTACAAAATTCTATGAATTTTTCAATTGTATCTACAATATGGAAGTAAGTTTAGATAGTTTACATATAACTACCAATGTCATTTAGGGGTTGGGAGTTTCAGAAAAAATTTGTTGAAGTGACGGTTTATATAAAATTATAATCGAGACTAACTGAAATGTTGGAAATTAGAAAAATTTATAATTCATTTTTATATGTTCTTATGCACTGAGAAAATAAACAAGAATGATATACCAACTAGTATGATGAAAAAAGAGTCGCAAGTCACCATCAACAAACACTAGAAAAAAGTTTAGTAAGATCAATTTCTTAAACAATGAAATTTATTTTATAATTAATACAATTCTAAATATATATATATATAGATATATTGTTACATACATTACATTATTATGCCCATTGAAAATAGGATCATAATTTTTTCTAGGGGTGTTCAATCAATGTGAAGAAATGTATTTTTTTGATTAATTCATATGACCGGGAGATTTTGAATTATAAGTTAATTATCTAATTCAATAATAAAAATACTATAATTCAAATGTATGATGATTAGTTTCTATGAGAAACATAATTTCAAAATTGCTACCCACAGTCCCGATGATACCAACTTGTATATATTTTATGAGTCTATTTTTATGGCGTATTCACTAATTTGATAAAAAATTATGAATTTTCACTTCTGAGGTTACTTGGAATAACTACTCTAATTTATAAAAACAAATGATTTAATACTCATAATGAATCCGTTTTCATAGATATAAAATAAATAATCTTGGGGGTAAAGAAAAATTCATAACATATTACTAAAATTGATTTTTCAATGGTGAAGACCTCTTAGGATGAGTGTGAAGTGATCCCTCTAAAAACTCAAAAATATTTCAGGAGTAGAGGATGGACATTGAGAATTAGAATGGATGAAATTTAATGTATTTCCCAAAGAAATTTTTTGATAAGGTATTTAAATTGAAATGTGTATGAAATTTTATATTAAAATAGTAAAAATTCCATTGGAATCTATTATTATGATGAGTGACCAGGCTTATGCACTTGGTCACCCATATTATTAGCAGGAAATAAAATTAAGGATTAAAATTGATTAATGTAATACTAAATACTATTAATTTTGAAAAATTAAAAAAACATAAAATTGAAGGTACTTAAAGTATTCGGATAAGGGATTAGGTGATGAGATTTTAACAACTTGATTACCTTAAAGTAAAAAACAGGTATAAAAATCCCTAATGATACTGTAGGTAATGAAATGAAAAATGTTAGAAAAGAAGTATCAAATCGATTAATTACAAATAATTAGAAAATAAAGGGTACTTGAATTCCAAGGATTAGGGATTAAGTGATGACGCTTTGAAAAACATTATGCCTTTGAAGTCAAAATCAGGTAAAAAAATCCTTAATACCACTATAGGTAATGAAATGAAAAATAGTAAAAATGAAGTATCAAATCCTTAATTTTTTTAATGAGGAAATTATAAGAACCATTTTCATGGATGGTGATCACGAATTTGGTAAGTCTGTGTACCCTGACCATATCCATGGTGTTTTTGACCTCCTGAAGGGGTGAATCAATGAATGTTTACATCTATTATTTCCCTAAAACAATAATAAATAAATAATTTAGATCCATATGTGTATTATGAAGGTTTCACAGCGGATTGGTTTTAGAGAGACATATAATTTAAAAATAATAAGCAGGTGATGATTTCTGGAAGAAGAGGGTGAATTATAAAAAATCAGGATGGGTATACGAAATGGTTTAGAGGTAGGGAGGAGGAGGAATTGAGTTGGAGGTATAGGTTTGGACATGGGGATATGGAGAGGTGGGGGTGGGGCTTGGGGGAGGGAGGCAAGGATTTGGAGGCGGGAGGTAGGAGGGAGATATGCAGAGATATGGGGTTGGGGAGAGATAGGGGAATGGGAGGGGATAGAATATCAACAATTGATAATTGAGGAATGATGAGGAGTTTTGATAGGGTGACATGTGAAAATGGAGGTAGGAGATGGTGACACATGTATCCATAGGCACACTCTTTAGTATAGAAAATGGATTTTGACTTTTCATACCATGTGCAAGCATTAGGTAAGAATTTATAAAATTAACTTGTTTTATAAATTTAAACTTCATAAAAATGAATCAACACCATTTATTAGTCATCATATTTATAAATAAATTTGAGAATATATTTATATTCTTAAACATTATTTCAAAGACACCAATTTAGATTTTTTCAATGTTTCTTTATCACCCCATTAGTGCCAATACATGTTTTCATATTTGGATTAACATATAAACTAATTTATATAAAATAGATAATATTTTTATGATGTTTTTATGATATTATCATGTAAAATATTTCCCATAGGTTTCTATAGTATTATATATCATTTTATATAAAAATATAAAATCAGGGAGACAAATTTAACTCGAAATTAAACTAATATATTAAATGGAATTTAAATTCCTATGTATCAATTAACAAATAACCATATAAAATTTAAACATTGACCTTGAAAAACAACCCTTAAATTATTTTAAAAACAAAAAATGAAATAAAAATATCATTTATAATTTTTTAAATTAAATTTTATTCAAAGACTATAAATATACGTCAAATTTACTATGTTCTATTATATCATGTATTTTTTACAAAGCTCAAAAAATAACACTGATATAATTTTTATATTAATAATACAAATATTATACTCATTTCATTAATATGAATGTAAATTTATTAAAGAATACAGTTTAAAAAAAACAGATTATATATTAAAATATTTTTTTTTCAAATAGAAAATACCAGTTTTTCTTAAAAAACAATATTATTATTTCAAACCTTGATAAAATTACTTTTAAGACTGTAATGATAATAAATATCTATATAAATCTAAATAATTAACAAAAATAATCATTTATAAAATATTTAATTAAGAAATTATAATTTAAATAGATCAAAACCTGAGATTATATTAATACAATATATTAATGCTTTAAATAAAACATGTTATATAATATGTAGTAAAAATATGAATTTTACATGTATAATGAGTGTATAATTAGTCATTTGATAAATATTATGACATGAAATACTCACATGCCTATTTTAAATATTTACTAAATAAATATAAATTCACAACATGATTATTAATAAATAAGGCAACTAGAGCCACTACCAAGTTGTACTAAATTGAGGCGCCCATATTGGTAGTGTCACGGTTTAAACCCTAGTGGGAACACCATTTCTACTATATTTTTGGGGAAAAAGTTCATTTCCTACCACATTCATGTGATACTAGTGGTGAGTACATAGTGTTTTGTAGAAAGAATGCATGAAAGGGTTCACTGTGGGAAAAGAACATGTGAGGGTGCGAGGCTAGGGAGAGTGTGGTACTAGAATGCCTAAGTGAGTCCATTGTTAGGTAACACTATGGGCCATATGACATGACTCATTGTACTTTTTTTGGGAGAATAAAGTTCATTTGGTCCACTATAGCCTGTGCTACGAGGATTTCAAGAAATATTCTCTAGGGCCTTAAGGCCACTGATAAATAAGATTTTGGGTAATTATAAATATGTAATAAAGAGGCCTAGTGGGTATTTTCCAATAATAGTAAGGAGGGATGAGACATGGCCAAATAGGGTACCTAATTTCATGTATTGTTGTAGTTTTTAATCCTTTTAACCAAAAAAAATATTAATAAAACATAAACCTAATATACACTAAAAAATAAGTAGGTTTTCACATTCTACCATTTAAAATATTTTACACCCTCATAATTTTAATATACTCATAATATTAATTTTTCTTCCACTAATAAAAAAATACGTGTATCATATATAATATATTATCTAAACCATGAACCATCATTTATAATGTAATATGAATTATACATGAAAATGAGTTTCCAAAGGGGTACCATAAAGTATGATTATGTTTTCCACATAATAATCATTTTATTTATCCTCCCTATTCATGATTTTGAGGAATTATTATACCATTATGTTATATAGTAGGAGGAAAATATTTATTATAATTATTTCTATCCTTGTTTTTTTGATCAGTTTCCACCTCTAATTCACTTCATATTCCAAATGATGAATGAAAAAACGAATTTTCATGCTTGAATCATGAAAATCAATTATTAATGGATCTTTAAGCCCACTAAAGGATATTTTTCTTCATTTTATAAATGAATTTATGATAAATCATCATAAAAAAACTAATTATATTATATTATAATCTTCAATTTAGTTAATAATACAATTACATAATCATGTGAAACTTTTAATTCAACCTATGAATATGTTAGAAGAACCTAGGTTATCTTAAGTATTATATTCTTATTCATTGTAACCTAATCCCAAAAAAAACTAAACTCTAAACACTATCTATAAGTATATTTTTCAAATTCAAAATATATAAATCAAGAAAACCTTAACCATACGTTCTACCAAAACTAAAATTAAGCTTTACCTTTAAAATATTTGATCCAAAATAATCCTTAAATTCTTATTTAACATTTTAAGAATCTAAAATATTTTGAAAACATAATTGTATAATAAAAATAAAATTAACTCAATCTCTACTCCCCAAATAAAATAACATATTAGCCCATAATTCCTATATATACAAATCCTTAATCATGTATTGTCTATAAAATATTGTAAAATTATTCAAACAATAACATGAATAAACTTGTAACAAAATCAATTCTTGATATCGAAGGTTATATATACAACCCAACTTATTTTCTAAAAATAAATCAACCCATGTTTAAATAACTATAATTACCTCATCATCAAATCACATACCAACCCTAAGGGTTATCTATACCTCAATTGTTTATTCCTAAAAAAAATTATCTTTAAATATTATTAATAACCTTAAAAACATGTCATATAAGACCACAAAATGGTATATTCGATTTCGAATTTATGATCACCCATAAAATTATTAACCCATAATGGTATCTATAACTCTTAAAATTATGAAATAATAACATCCTTACCTATATAGTTATCTAAACACTTCTTTGACAACAATTATGAAGACCAAAATATAATAATCTCATAATTACATTTTTTATATCAAATATTTTATCTCTTACATACTGAGACCCTATAGGTTTAGAGTTTTAGATAACTTGGAAATCCAATTACATACAAAAACCCATACATATCTGACCAACTGTGCTTTTTTTTTTCTACAAAACCAAACACTTTGAATGTTGTACCTCCTTAATTTGAGGCTAAAAACATAACCAAAACATTAAATTCATAATCATTCATACTCATCATTATTACCTTTAAAAAATAACTTGAAATTGCGGTATGAGAACATAAAGTGCAGTAAGGAATATAAAATAAATATAAAACCTATTAGGCTATTGAAATACTTTAAAACTCTTGAAAAAGTATGTAATTTTAAAAAATAACATTGAGGTCATATAAAAATTACTTTCAAACATAAAATAAACTTATTTTATTAAAAAATACCATAAAAATATTATATGAAAACATAAAATTAATAGAATAACTATGATGATTTCATTGAATAACATGAGGATTTCTAAAGATTTATTTCTTAAAATACACACTGTTAATCATTAAAATATCATAAAAATTATTTAACACCCTACAATTATAAAAGAATAACATTTTATTTGAGTGAAAATTTGATAAGAAACACTGTTCTTAAACAACCCAAAAAATACATTTCTTCAAATTTAATATCTTCTATAGATTACGGAACACACAAACCTGTGTCAAAATAAAACGCAATATAATATAATGTTATAACCTAGCCGTTCAATTGGTTGCTATGAATATAAGTATCTAAAAAATTAAAATTAAATGGTTTACACATGTAAAACAATTATTGGTTATCTGTTGATTACAAATAAAATAATAATCATTTAAAAGAAAAATAAATGTTTAATGATAAATGTATTTTTTAAAGACGGTTTAGTCTCATTTTGCACACATAATTTAAAATTAATTTTTACCAATTTTAAAAAAAATATTTTAGAAAATTAATCTCATTTTTTAAATAATCATATAAAAGTTTTCTTGGGTTTAATTTGTGGGTTTTTTCCAAAAAGTTTCATTTTTTGATGAATAGTGAAAAATACTGATTTTTATTTAAAAACTACATTTTCATTTTTTTTACAAAGGTAATTTATATTTTAAATAGTTATATTGTAAAATTATTTTAAAACTTTTAGAATAAATACAATTCATTTCATTTTAGTCAATTTCATATAGAATATTTATATTAAAACCTTCTAAACTTATGAGAAATTTCTCTTAAAAACTAGATTTTTTATCACATATGTGGGTATAATTTTAAATTGGATTCTGTCAGTTATATGAATTTAATTTAAAAAAATGGATTCCATATTTTGAATCATTAAAATTTATATTATCTAAATAAATTCAACTTATGTTTTCACAAAAATTAATAGTGAAAATAGTAAAAAGTAATTATAGTGGATAAGGTAAAAATGGGTTTAATAAGGGTTGAACTAAGAAGATAAGGGTTAGAAATGACAAAAAAACTTTTTAAAATCAAAATTTATGGACATATTTCTACATTATCCTATTAAGAATTATAACCTAAGGTTATTTTGAATCTTTTTTCGTGTGAATGACTTTATCTTTTTTGATTCTTTTGGGAAATTTCTAAGTAATTTCCAAGACGGTTATCTTTCCCCCCATATAAAAGGGAACTCCCCTACATCAATTTTTCACACCTAACAAGACATTTTCCATGAAACAATACCAAAAAATAACTCCCCAACACCATTAGACACATTTTATAGCTTTTTGTCTTCCAAAGAGACTAACCCTAGGGTCCTTAAGAGGAGATTCGTAGGGGACTTCTTTTAAAAAAGGTAATTTTCATAACAAAGATATTTATTTTTATTTGTTTATTTTACCCATTAAATTTTTTATTAACACTTTAAATATAATAACTTAACTATATCCCATATAATTATATATTATTATGTTAATTTAATAATATTTTTTTATCTCCACTTCCATTAAATGGGAAACAAAATCGTTGATCATGTGCACAACAGACTACCACCTCACGAACTGATGTAACTCATTCTCCATAAAAACCTATAATGTTAAGATATAATTGTGGATTTAAAGTTTATAAATAATATTTATGATATAAATTTTCTTATTTAATTATAATATCATATTTACTTTATTATTTTTAATTTTGTTTAAACAAAAATAATATCTCTTATGTGTACGGTGGACTACCACCCCACAAAGCGATGCGAATAGTTTTTTGCTTATGGTTTACGTGAAATGAAATAAGAATAAAATTAATGTGTGACATATATGATATTATATTGATTCTTTAAATTTAATATATCACATAATTAACCACCCTTTCACTCCTTAAAGGAATGAAAACGTCGCTCGTGTGTATGTAGGACTAACCATATTCACGAAGTGATACGATTCATTTTCCCTAGAAAAAATTTATGAGTGGTTATAAAAATATATATACTAAGTAAATATGATATTTATATAATTATTATTATTCTATATATTATTTAATTATATCCTATGTACAAGTACTGGAACTTTCAATACAAAAAATGCATGAGAAAATAAGGAAATTAACACCAGAAATAATGAAATATTATTAACAAACAGTTGGTAAAATGTTATAAGAGGATCATATATGATATTATAAATATTATTATGGATCGGTTATAAATTAATAAAATTACTAAAACCTTTATAAAAGAGGTCAAATAAAATTCCAGGAAAAGGAAGCGTGAGGTAAGGGACTTCATATCAATTTCCCTTCACTGAGGCATATTGTAATGTTATGCACCTAATTTCTTTTATATTGTTTATATACTGCCAATTTTAAATGTAATATCATTAATAATTCATAATTCATGGTATTTTATGTTTCTATTTGAATTATTTCATCCAAGTGGATTTGAATTGAAAATTACCTAATGATAAATAATTTCATAACTCACTTTCCTTTCCTTGGGTTATATTACTTATTCATTGTATTTGATATTATAAGATTTTGTGTGAAATAAATTTTTACTATCTTATTTTTTTTAATTTCAAATTAATTAATTTGTTATTTAAAATTTTCACAAATAATTGATTAATTTATTAATTCTTACATCAATGTTATGATCTCTATAAGTTTTTTTTTCATAATCTAATTTTAATCAGGATTTTTTATACTTGAATTTACATTAATATAAATAATTTGATAATTTCTAAATAAAACCACTTAATTTTATTATACTCTATATATTTATGCAATTTTTATAGAACCATTTTTCACTCTTGGGTAATTGAAATTATTAATTTTATTAGTAAAACCAATATCATTTCTATTTTTGGCCAAAAATCGTTTTTCTTACAATTGTTTTTATAAAAATGTTTTAAAAATGTTTTTTCTTCAAAATTATTTATTGAATAATTTTTTTCCCATATTTTAATTTTTTTTAAAAAGATTTAATGGAATATTCATTACATTTCCAAAATAACACCCATTCCGTTTTAACCAAAAAAGTGAAAGGATGGTTTAACATGTACAACATGTTGGAAATTTCCTTACATAATTTCCACTCATTATTTTAAAGATTAATTTATATGTTTCGAATGTTATTTCCAAAGAAATTAATTTCTACAATATTTTGTAAACTTTTAGTTTTAGATTGTTATTTTCAAAATGAAAAGTAAATTTTCCTCAAGAATATTTTTAAAGTTATTTTTCTCGTATTTTGATTTTCCAATGACAACAACCCTTTATTTTATATATACCCTACTAGGGATATGTTGTATTGATACCATTCTAATTATTCCTCTAGATGTATTATGATTATATTAACCAAGTATAGTATTGAAATTAATTTACTTGATTCATTTTTGTAGTCATTAACTTTCCCTTGAATTATTCACTTTCCTTTGATCATTAGAAAATAAAATTATCCTTAATATCCATATTATTTACAAGGTATATTCTTACTTCTTAAAATGTATGTCATTTATATAAATGGGGTTTTACTTTTAAAGTTATTCGATTGACTTGGGAAATATTGATAATCCAAAATAATTCTTTAATACAAATATTTAATGGTAAGGCATATTGTTCATGAATTAAATTAATTTTTAATTATATGTGGAATTTTTTGGACATGAAGATATGGTTGGGGCCCTATTTTAAATAGAGCCTCAATGTATTGGTAGTCTCGTGAGATAAATTTGTTAGATAGCCTTATTTAAATTGGTTTCTGGTGCATACCTACCCATCAATTTTAAAATATATTATGAAAGGTCTTGATAGAAGATGCATCATGTTAATGAGATCATGACATTTAATGATTATGAATTTCCTTCATTAAGAATTTAGTTATTATTATCTATGATATTTTCACAATTATATTATCTCTCGAAGTATTTAATTCTTAGTCTATTGATTAAATGTTATATGTTTTTTAGTTATTTACCTTACCATATTGATTATGCCTTATATTGGTATCCATTAATTTTTTTCAATGATATTATCTATGGATTTATTTCATTCTTTTTTTATTGAAAAAATTAAATATTTTTCAGTTATTTACATTTCCCTATTGATTATTCCTGATATTATCATGATATTCAAGTCATTTAAATGGTACACATGTTCAATTATTTACCTTTCCATGTCGATTATGCATATTGATTCATGATAGTTTCCAATTTACTTAACCCTTACTGAGAATTTGAGTCCACCTTTAATTTTTCCTTTCTGATGAATCCATGAAGTGTACTATAATGACATGAAAGGATATAATTGAGGACATAATAATATTCTCAAGAAAAACTATTTATTAATTTGTGTTTTCAAATTTTATATAGAAATCATGTATATATCTAGTTTATAAAGACTAATAAACTATTCGATCCTTTGGGATGTGATTCCTAGTATCTTATTCCAATGTAATAAAGTTAGACACTAACTCCGAGTTACTAGGGTTGAGGTCATTATAGTTGGTATCATAGGATGTTTAGTAGAAACCTTTGGAATTATATTTTGGAAAACATATATTTGGGATCATAACCGTATGATATACTTTGAGGACATGTATAGAACATACTAAAATTTTGGTAAAGAAGAGATTATGTTGTATTTATTTTCAATACATCCCTTTTTGGATACTATTAGTGGATGTGGTTATAGCATAATTGTACCTAGGGGTAGTAAATTTTAAAAGTGCACATTGGCCTTGACCAGATATTAATATACTGCATGAAAATAGTTTTTTATGAGCACTTGGATTGATACTCTTTAGAATATGCCAAAGATATTTCACACTTTATTTACAAACCATTATAAATTATTCAAATACATGGTGAAATTGAATGACTTAGGTTAAACCAAATCTAACTTAGATATAAAAATAGTGGTCATGATTTAAACATACTATAAATGGTTATATGGGTTTTACACTAGGATTATTGTTTCTCAAACTATGTTTTCAGTTTAGTTGATGAATATAAGTTGAAGGAATTATAATAAAATTGAACATTGTGGAAAATATAGTTACTATGGGAAACTAGATGGGATGCTTATAGGAGTGAACTATATCATGATTATGCCTAATATGTTGTGTCGGAATATGATTGAAAACCTATAACTTAACAAACTCTTGGAATCACTAAAGAAGATAATGATAGAGTTTTCTAAGATCTCGAGTGGTGGAGAACGTGAAGGAAAGAAGGCTCAATTTCTATCATGTGAGAAATATAGAATAAGAAACCTATGAATGTGTTTCAAAGGAATGTGAAAATTATTTATATATATAAAATAAGAGCATAAAGAAAATAATTTTCGATGATAAATGAAGATTATGATGGAAGGAAATAAATCTCATCCTAGATATCAATTTATAGTTCATTTTCTTAAATCCAAGGAACCAAGAAATTATCCAAGTCAATTCCCTATTCTAAAGGTTAAACCATAGAACAAGGAAGGGCCTATGTTAAAATAAAATTGATGAATTATTTATGTATTGGGAATCAAGAATTTAATTGTATATTGTAAGAACTCGAACCTTCTTTTCAATTATGTTTTCCTTTTCTTGTTGTTTTTGAGAAAAATAGGAATTTATGGTAATTTCCAAAGTACACGCCGTGTACTTTATGAGAACACTCCATGTACTAGGTTACCACGAGTAGCCATGTGCTGGCCGTGTAGTGTCCACACACATGGTTGTGTAGGGGTGACTTGGAGGCCGCCTAAAGCGGAGTACAGAAACATCAAGTACACGCCATGTACATGAGAAGTACACGCTGTGTATTTTCTTTTTTTTCATTAAACAGATTGGGGTCATGTCTAATCGACAGAAAACCCTTCTTTTAGTTTTTTTTGTACAAGATCACTTGTACGGACATGATTTTCCTCTGAGCCCCTGATCGAGCATCTGATCCCCAATTCGACCACCATCGATTGCATTGGTATCGCCTCAGTAAGCTATCCCTTCTTCTTGAGCTGAGTTTCATGATTACTCTTATTTCTCAAGTTATCCTCTATTAAAAGTTTTAGAAATTGTTTGTAGATCTACCATGTTCTTGGGCGATTCAAGGCTTGAGGTTCACATATAGTGATCTCCCAACACCGAGGTAGGTGGTTTGTGCCTTTCCGTTGAAAGGCTTTGAGTAATATGTGTAATTTTTCCCGATACCCTTGAACGGGGCACTGTGTATTTATCATTTTACCCTTTTTAATTACCTTCCATGCTTGTATTCTTGCATAGAGGTTAATTGGATATGAATAGGTTTGATTTCTTGGTCTTGGATGTGTTTTCCCATGCTTTTTTCTATGTACAACAATTGGTCCTGTTTATCCTGTTAGGCCACCCTGCCATGATTTTCCATGCCTAGTTTTGAGGATGATACGATTCTTGTTATATGACATGCTTGATATGCTATAGACTATTTTTCCAAGTAGTTCAGGAGGTTTAATTTGGCTGTATTGCACTACTATGCTTGTTTGACTTACACAGGGCCGTGAGAACCTAGTGTAGTATACTATAAGGGGGGATGACCATGTGAGCTTCCTCAGAGAGTCTTTAATTACTTTAGACTATATAGGTAATTGACCATTTGATATTCCTCAGAGAGTCTTTAAAGAAATTTTGGATATAAGGGGAATTGACCATGTGAGGTTCCTCAGAGAGTTATTGACCACTGTTGGCTATAAGGGGAATTAATCGTGCGAGCTTCCTCAGAGATTCATTTATCACTTTATAATATAAGGTGAATTGACTGTGAGTGATTATTCAAGGATTATTTGTTTATTATTATAGTTGAACCAGAGGGGATAGTCCTTGTGTACTTACCAGAGGGTTACCTTCTTTGATTAGCTGCTTATTTGGTATGTGAAATTGAAAGATTGAAATAGTGGAATTGTTTACTGCTCTGTTATGTTTTTTCCTGCCATATTTATTCACTTACTATTAGGCACAGATCGTTGGGTGGTTGCCTACTAAGATTTAGTCTCACATTCTATTTTGGTCATGATTTTGGGCCCAAACAGATTATGTTGTTGCCGGTATAGATAAGGGTAAGTACCTTTCTACTTTAGGTTCTTGATTGATTATGGAGCTGGAGAGCATGGGTCCAAGATATGGTGTGTGATACTGATGAGTTTTTTACTTGATTTCTTTTGTATTTGGTTTAGTACTGTTGTATTCTAGCATTGTGATTTTTTTGGCTGTTTTCCTAGACATATGTAACATGCACCATTCATATTTATATGTGTGATCCTGTTTATTATTTTCCAGTCTTCCTCTATTTACTTTTCTATGGACTATTACTACTTCCACTATTTCTATTGTTTTTCTTCTGATGTGTTACTCTGCCAATGAGGGCATAGTTTCCCCACTATCACACCCAAGTCCCTCGCTGCTAGTCGGCAACCTCTGGTGTCCGGGGAAATGCACTTGAGGCCATGTGACCCACCGAGTACGGTCGCCTCTAGGGGCTTCTGGAACCGGGACGTTACAAAACAGTATCAAAGGAATTATTTTCTCTTGAATTACAGTTTGGAGCCTTTATCCAGGGACAGTACAGAATAGGTACTTGGTAATAAGTTGTGCTTGGGAGTATCTAACTCGTATTCAGTGAAAATCCAATCAACCTCACTTATTGCAATTTTTCTGGTTTTACAACTTTACGGTTGATTTGATTTTCACTTTTGGGTGACTCACATGTTTTGTACTATTACCGTTGATGTTATTGAGGTTCTATTTCTATCGCAACCTAATGAGATGAGGGTATTCCATCTCATGCATCATATGGGCACTTGTTGGAAATCACATGTCATGCATTCTTTCCATTCCATTTAGGGTGTATTAGGGATTTCATGTTGTTGTGATAAGTGTTGTGTAGAATATGGATTATGTTGTGATAGATTCCATGATAAAATACCTAATTTTTGTTAGTGCATTGTTTTTGTACGGTTTTGCTTGAATTAATTCCAAACACTGGTTCATGAGGTGTTATGAGCCCTCATGGACTGAAATTTATTGGATCATTGCACTGTTATCCTTGTTTATAACATGTATAAGATTCCAATATTTGATTCATGGGGAGTATAGGCCCTCAAGGATATAAATTTGGCACTTAAGGGATCGTTTTAGTGTCTTTCTTGGCTCCAGAGTAGTTTCTTAGCCTTACTGTCTGAAAAAACCTAGAATAAATACTGTGTAGTTTTGACTACATGCCATGTGTTCTTCTGTTTGAGAAGAAATTGTTTTTCGTAAGTACACGTCGTGTACCATATGTACATACCATGTAGTATCTAACATTTTCATAGGCTGTGTGGGCAGAGACATGGGATATGGAAATTCTTGTGGGAACACTCCATGTACTAAATGTACACGCCGTGTGTCTAGAACCAGTGTTCACCCATGTGACTAACGACACAGAGGGATAAAATCATAGGTTTTACATGCCGTGTAAGTCTTTCACACACCATGTAGTGTGTTCCTAGAGTCCAGCCATGTAATTAAAAACACTGTTCAGTGAAATCCTCTAGTACACACCATGACCGGAACAAACACGCTGTATAGTATTGGTCTAGGAGAAACCGTGTGGTTTAACAATGTAAGGGAACTCGAGCAGGGAAAAGGATTCATGTACAGGCCATGTAGTGGACATACACACCATGTATCCATGTTTTGTAAAATATTATGGTTTTATTTCTCATGTTCCCTTCTTATGAATCTAACTTTTAGTCCTTGAAAATCTTGTTTAAAGGTGTGTGCTTAACCTTACAGAGTTATGCCATTGAGATGTCCTCCAGTTGTATGCCAGTTTCCAGGCAGTGATCAGACCCTAGAAATGGCTGATCAGGGACTTCCAATGGATCCTCCAGTTGTACTAGCATTGGAACCAGCCGTTGTACCTGACGCAGGTGTTGATGCATAGTTTAAAGAGGGTTTCATGAGGATGATGTAGAACTTTCAGGGAGCTCCGTCTCCTGCCCTGTTGATGGAAAAATTGACGTGGGTCTTTCAACAGCAACATCCTCCCACTTTCTCAGGGGATGGAGGACCCCAGGTTGTAGAGTCATGGCTAGAATCCATGATAACGATCTTTGAGCATCTGAAGATATCTCCAGAGAGGAGGGTGAATCTCTCTACGTACATGCTTCGAGACTCCTCCAAGTGGTGGTGGGATGTGGTCTCATAGGCGGGACACTAACAGAATATCGATTGAAATGATTTTCAATGCATATTCTATGATTACTTCTATCTGGAGACCTTGAGGGCTGATCAAGCCCAAGAGTTCATGAGTCTAGTGTAGGGTACTCTTTCTGTTATGGATTATTCCTCTCACTTCACCGAGCTGCATCTCTTTACACCCATTCTAGGGGGAGATGGGTTGTTCCTTGCATGAAAGTTTGAGGACGGTACCAGGAAGGATGTACGATCCCAGGAGAACATCTTTAGGTTGAATTCAATATCCTCTATCATCAACTATGAGCTGATTACAAAGCATAACTTGAGGGATTTTGGAGCTGTGAGCCAGGGTGGTTCAACATCTAGAGTTATTATTCCACTTACTAATAGCAGGAAGCACCACAAGGATACTGTACATGGATATCAGAGTAGGTAGGATGCATCTTCTGGTAGCCAGGTGGTGTGCTACCAGTGCGTAAAGAGTGGGTATACGAGGCCACATTTCCCGAGATACCTAGTAGAGTGATAATCTTGTGGAAATATGGGTCACCTTCAGCGTTTTTGTCAGAACTTCTCACCAACAGCTGGTGACAGGGGTTCTTTGATGACTCCTCATTCAAAAGCAGCACCCTCAGTTTCTCACCAGTCTGGGAACTAGAGTTCTTCCGGCTGTTCAGGCCGAGGTGTATGTCGTGGCCATGGCAGTCGGTCGCCAGTCTTTCAATGACAGTAGGGTGGATCAGCTGAGAGTGGTCAGGCAAGGTCATAGGGCTACGGTGTACGCCATACATTTTCATTGGAGCATAACTAGCAGGAGCAAGATCCCGAACCCTCTACAGTTTGGGGTACGATCTTAGTAGCCTTAGTTTTAGATTCTACTCTTTTCAACATAGGGGCTTCCAATAGATTTATATCTATTTCTGTTGTAGAGAGCCTTGGTCTCTGCATCTATTCTTTTGCTGATATCTGGATACTAGACACTCTGTTGGGGATGATAACAACTAGTGTACTTTGGTTCAGGGAGTGTCCTCTAGAGGTTAGTGGGTGTTACTTTTTATGGGACCTCTATGTCTTAGAGATGACATGATATGATGTCATTCTTGGGATGGAATGGTTAGTTCCCTTCCAGGCAGTCATCGACTGTTATCACCATAGGGTGAGTTTTACATCACCAGAGGGTAGATCATTTCTTTATAGGGGTGTGTGGGATGTCTAGGCAAGCAGAGAAGGACCAGAGTATCATGAAAAAGGAGGAGTTACAACCCAGATTGCTAGTCTATACCTGGATGACTAGGGGACTTTACTGTTATACTTTCCTCCATCGGTGGATCATTTCAGGGATGTCTTCGCAGATGACTTTTCAGGTTTTCCACTGAAGATAGAGGTAGAATTCTCTGTTGAGCTCATTCCAGGAGTAGTATCTGTATCCATTCCTCCTTATAGGATGGCTACACTAGAGTTGAAGGAGCTCAAGAAGCAGTTGGAGGAGTTGCAGGAAAATAGTTTCATTCTACCCAATACTTCTCCTTGTGTTTTGCCTATCCAGTTTGTGAAGAAGGTAGATGGTAACCTCAGGCTTTGTGTGGAATAAGAAGTTAAACCAGTTGATAGTCAAGAACCGACATCCCTTGCCTAGGATATATGATCTCTTTGATCGGCTTCGAGGAGCCTGGGTGTTCTCGAAGATTGACCTGAGATCTGGTTACCATCAGTTGCACGTTAGACCATATGATATACCTCTCATATCCTTCTGGGGCAGGTATAGTATATACGAGTATATGGTTATGCCATTTGGTCTTACGAATGCACCATCAATTTTCATGGAACTGATCAACCGAGTGGTCTACTTGTACTTGGATTATTTCGTGGTGGTCTTCATGGACGATATCTTGTGTACTCTCACACTCGACAACACCATTCCACACATCTTGATATCATTTTGAGTGCACTGGGAGAGCATCAGTTTTATTCTAAGCTCTCAAAATGACCCTTCTGGATGGATCAGATTCACTTTTTGGGTCCTGTTATCTCAGAGACAAGAGTATCAGTAGAACTAGAGAAAGTGAGAGCAATAGTTTCTTGGGAGCATCCAAATAATGTATTTGAGGTACAGAGTTTCCTAGGTCTGGCTAGATACTACAGATGCTTGATACAATACTTTTCACGCATAGCAGAACCACTCATAGGTTTAACTAAGAAGGGTGAAAAGTTCTTGTGATCAGATTCTTGTGAGTCATCCTTTCAGGAGATGAAAGAGAGATTGGCTTCAGCCCTGATACTAATATTTCCAGAGCCAAGCAAGAGCTATAATGTTTACTTTGATTTATTAGGTATCAGGATAGGAGTTTTACTTATGTAGGTAGAAGAAGTCGTTGCGTACGGGTCTCAGTAGTTGAGGCCACGTGAGAGGAATTACTCAACACACGATCTGGAGTTAGCAGTAGTTGTTAATGCTTTACAATGTTGGAGACATTATTTTTTATGATAAGAATTTTGTGGTTTTCACCGACCAAAAATGTCTCAAGTACATATTCACTCAGCATGACATGAATTTGAGATAGAGAAGGTGGGTTGAGTACCTTCAGTATTTTGACTTGAAGCTTGCCTATACTCCGGGGAAGGGCAATGTAGTGGCTGATGCGTTGAGCAGGAGGACCCAGATACAGGTAGTTCATGAGTCCAGCAGTGAGTGGCAGCTTATGGATCTGTTCTCTAAGATGCATTTGGAGGTGCACGATAGATAGGGGAAGGAATTTATTTCTTCTGTAGCTATCACCTATACTCTTCTTGATCGAGTTTGAATAATATAGCTATCAGATTCTGAAGGCCTAGTACTATGGGAGAGCGTGTCAGGAGAGGACCCTATTTCCGGATGGACCATAGGCGGGGATGAGATCTTGTGTTTCCAGGGGTGCGTATGGGTACTAGCAGACATACTTGAGGAGCTAATGTGGGACTTTCATTCCTCAGTTTGGGCAGTTCATCCTGGTGTCAGCAAAATGTATAATGATCTACACTATCAATATTGGTGGCCAGGTATGCAGAGTGATGTTGCTGGTTTCTTCATGAGGTGCTCCACCTGTTAGCAGGTGAAGGCAAATCATTAGTGGCCAACATGGATTTTTCAGTAGTTACCCATTCCAGAGTGGAAGTAGAATGATGTCACGATGGATTTCGTGACAGGTTTACCGAGGTCACCTTGATAAAATGATACATTTCGGGTTGTCATTGACAGACTAATGAAGGTTTCCCATTTATTTTTGATCAATAAGACATTCAATGTTGATGAGCTGGTACAGTTGTACATCTGTGAGATTGTATGTCTACATGGAGTTCCACGCTCTATTGTTTCAGACAGGGATGCCTGTTTTACTTCTCGGGGTTGGAAGGGGCTTTAAAAGGTTTTGGGTACACAAGTACTTTTGAGTACAACTTACCACCCCCAGACAGATAGCCAGTTCGAGTGTCCGATTCAGGTGCTTGAGGGAATGATCTGAGCATGCATCCTGGATTTTGGAGGTTCTTGGGAGAAGCACATACCTCTTGTGGAGTTTGCCTACAACAATAGTTTTCAAGAAACTATTCAGATGGAACCTTATGAGGCTTTGTACGATAGGCCATGCCAATCACCCTTATGTTGGCTAGAGGCAGGAGAGGCAGATTTGCTGGGACCTCATCTAGTTCAGGAGACCACAGAGCAGATAGAGTTGATTCATAAGAAGATGGCTACTACACAGTTTTGACAGAAGTCTTATGCTGATCAGTGGAGATGACCTCTAGAGTTCAAGGTTGAGGATCAGGGTTTCTTGCGTGTCACACTGAGGTTGGGACACATAATAATTAGGATACAGTGTAAGCTTTTACTGAGGTACATCGAGCTATTTGAGGCTGTAGAGAGAGTTGGGCACGTTTCCTATAGGTTGAAGTTAATCCATAGGTACTAGACTATGCACAATGTTTTTCACATTTCTCAGCTCCGAAATTACTTTTCACACCCATCTCATGACTTTCAACCCGAGGAGGTTGAGCTTAATGTGGATTCGTCGTTTTAGGAGCATCTTATACATATTGTTGATCGTAGTATGAAGGTTCTCTATGGATGGTCTATTCCTCTGGTACGGGTGCTATGGTAGTACGGGTGAGTACAGGATGAGACTTAGGAGAGGGAGGCCAATGTACGAGCACAGTGGCCAGATCTATTTAGGGTTTCCTCTTCTATGATGCGTTAGGGAAATTTGGGGAAAAATTTCTTTAAGGGGGGAAGTTTTTAATAACTTAGACCTTATTTTCAGGTATGTTTTCCTTTTCTGGTCATTTTTGAGAAAAAGGGGAAATTTTGGAAATTTCCAAAGTACACGCCATGTGCTTTATGAGTACACGTCGTGTACTAGGTTACCATGGGTAGCCGTGTGCTGGTTGTGTGGTGGCCACAAACACGACCGTTTGGAGGAGACTTAGAGGCTGCCTAAAGTGTAGTACGTATATGGAAAGTACACACCGTGTACTTCAAAAGTACATATCATGCATTTTTTTCATTAAATAGACTGGGGTCACGTGTAATCTACAGAACACCCTTCTTCTAGGTTTAATTTGGCGGAGAGCTCTATATGACTATGATTTTCCTCCGAGCCCCCGATCGAGCATCTGATCTCATTTTCGACTGCCGTCGATTGCGTTGGGATCGCCTCGGTAAGATCTCCCTTCTTCTTGAGCTTCGTTTTATGATTCCTCTTCTTTCTCAAGTTATCCTCTATTGAATGTTTTATATGTTTTTTTAGATCTACGGTGTTCTTGGGAGATTCAAGGCTTGAGGTTCACATATAGCGATATCCTAACACCGAGGTAGGTGGTTTGTGCCTTTCTGTTGAAAGTCTTTGAGTAATATGTGCAATTTTTCACAATACCCTTGAATGGGCTATTGCTTATTTATCGTTTTACCCTTGTTAATTTCATTTCATGCTTGTATACTTGCGTAGTGGTTAATTGGATATAAATAGGGTTGATTGCTTGGTCTTGGATGTGTTTTTCCATGCTTTGTTCTTTATACGATTGTTGGTCCTGTTTAGCATGTTAGGCCGCCCCTACCAAGCTTTTCCATGCCTAGTTGTAGGATGATGTGATTCTTGTTATCTAACATGGTTGATAAGCTATAGAATATTTGGACAAGTAGTTAAAGTGGTTTACTTTGGCTGTATTGCATTACTATACTTGTTTAACATACACAGGGCCGTGGGAACCTGATGTAGTAGACTATAAGGGGGATTAACCAGGTGAGCTTCTTCAAAGAGTCTTTGATTAATTTAGACTATAAGGGGAATTGACCATGTGAGATTCCTTAGAGTGTCTTTAACCCACTTTTGGATATAAGGGGAATTGACTGTTTGAGCTTCTTTAGAGAGTCATTGACCACACTTGGGTGTAAGGGTAATTGACAGTGTGAGCTTCCTCAGAGAGTCATTTATCACTTTAGACTGTAAGAGGAATTGACTGTGAGTGCTTCCTTAGAGAGTATTTGTTTATTCATATAGCTGAACCGGATGGGATGGGTTGTATGTACTTCCCATAGGGTTACATGCTTTGATTAGATGCTTATTTGGTATGCGAAATTAAATGCTTGAGATGGTGGAATTGTTTACTACTTTGTTACTTTTTTTTCCTGCCATATTTTTTCACTGACTGTTAGGCATAGATCTTTGAGTGGTTTCCTAAGGGGATTTAGTCTCACACCCTATTTGGGTCATGATTTTGGGCCCAAACAGATTATATTATTATAGGTATATATAAGGGAAATCACCCTTTTAGTTAAGGTTATTGATTGACTGTGGAGCTTGAGAGCATGAGACCATTTTATGGATTATGATGTTGAGGAGTTTTTTTCTTTATTTCTTTTTTATTTGGTTTAGTACTATTGTAGTCAATCATTGTGATTTTTTTGGATTCCTTCCTAGACATATGTAACATGCATCATTCATATATATATATATATATGTGTGTGTGCTCTAGTTTATTATTTTCCAGTCTTCCACTGTTTACTTTTGTATAAACTATTACTGCTTCTGCTATTGCTATTTTTTTCTTCTGCTGTGTTACTCTATAAATGAGGGCATAGTTTCCCCACTATCACACCCAAGGCCCTCGCTTCTAGTCGACAACCTTTGGCTTTCGGGGAAATGCGCTTGGGGCTATGTGACCAACCAGATATGAGCACCTCTGGGTGGCTTCCGGAACTGAGACGTTACATAGATTTTTTTTACCAATGGTATTTTGGTTATAATAATCTTGAAACGTCTATGTATTTTATAAAATTTTAGAAGCATAAATATATTCATTAACAGAAGAGTTATGTATACTATGATGGGTTCTAAGTTTAATTTTTATCATAATTTCAATGCCTTAAACACCCCTTTTAGGTTTTATGTGATGTGAGTTAATGAAGATTAAGGATATTTTTGGAAAAAATTATAGGAATACAACCTATTGATTTAGTATATAAATGGTTTATTTGAGGAAAATGCCTTTATAATTTTTTTGGACTTAAGATTCAAGGTATTGGCAATAATAAATTTTTATCACATCTTTGATGTTGTAGTAATTATGGCTCATCGCAATTCTGGAATGTTATAAGAGTTATTTTGACATAGTTTAGGAAAAAGTGAACACCACATGTTGGGTGACAACTCATCATGTTCGGAAAGGTCATGAGGCATGAAACCACAATCTAAGGATGATAAGGGTTGAAAACCTACTACTGACCTATATGATGGTTTGGTTAATATTTCACTGTTTTAAGTTAACTGATTTGATGAAGAAATATTAATGATGAAATAGTGGTGTTTATATTGAGGATTGTATATTAATGTATTATAGTAGATGAAATGTGATAACCATATTGGTTTTGAAAAATAGTTAGAGACAGAAACAAATGATTTCCACTCTTTTATGGATCTTACAATTCGTAAAAAGTGAATTTTAGTAATTCAGGAATAAAAAATTCATTTTTGGATATTTATTTCTTAGAGTAAGGGATGAATCAAAAATTTATCAAAGCATAATTAAAGGATGAAATTTTTATTACGAAATAGAAATGTATCAAGTAAGAATATTTCTTTATATTCATAAACAGTAAAAGAATCACTTGAATTTTGGAAAAGGATCTTAAAAATAATGTTATCCTATTACCTTCATATCAAATGAATAAAATGATATTTTAAATCATTAATTATTTATAGATTTGGGTGAATTATATTTCTATTTATCATTCAATTTCTATTGATAAATTAACTATATCATTCTCTATAATTATCTAAGATTTTATTATATATCCATATACTCACTTACCATCAATGTTAGCCTACTTAGAATCCATGTTGTGTATTATTCCATATGAACATTCTACATACATTTATCTTTTATTAATATATTTTTTAATTAACCAATTTTTACTTTATGGTATTTCAATAATGTAATTTTATAATATCAATCCCTTAATTTCTGACGGTAAGATCAAATTGTGAAAATGCAATTTATTTATTGTGGGGAGAATGTAATACCCTGAAATTATAAAAGAAAAAATATTATTTGATAATGTATGTGACACTCAACAACAAGATTAAACAACCCATTCAATTTAGTTCATTAAATTTAATCTCTTCAATAGATTTCACTACACACAACCCCGAGTCTAAATGAACCGTAATATAGTATAATGTTATAATATAACCATTAAATTGGAATGTATGATTAGTAATAACTAAATAATGAAGAGTATGTGTTTTAATCTTGTAAAAAAAAATTAGTTATCAATTTATTAGAAATAAAATAAAAATAATTTAAAATAAAATGAAATGTTTTCAAAAAAACCTTATTTTTTTTTCTAAAATACAGTTTTGTCGCGCTTTGTGCACATAATTTAAAATTAATTTTTACCAATTTTATAATTTTTTGGATAAAATTAAATTAATTTATTAAATAATCACTTAAAAATTATATTAGGGTTATTTTTTAGTATTTTTCAAAAAAAAATTCATTTTTAGTATTTTTCTAAAAAAATTCATTTTTTATTAATAGTGAATAATTAAGATTTTTATTTGAAAACTTCCTTTTCATTTAAAATATTTACAAAGTTAAATTATTTGTTAAATTGTTTTATAGTAATTTTTTTTAAATTATATTATAATAAATAAAATATAGTTTATTGTAATACATTTCATATTTAATCTTTATCTTCAAACCATCCATAATTATGCGAGTTTTCTCTTTGAAAACACACGTTTTCATCTCATTTTCTTGTATAATTTTAAATCAAATTCTACTAATTCTATGAATTTAATTTCAAAAAATCGATTGAATTTTTGGAATAATAATAATTTATATTATCTAAATATGGTCAAATTAATTTTTTAACAAAATAAATAGTAAAAATTTTAAAAATTAATTACCGTCATTATGGTAAAAATGGGTTTACTAGTGGCTAAGCTAAGAAGATAAGGGTTAAAAATGACCTACCAACTTGTCAAAATATTAATGGATGGAAATATTTACACCTTATACTTTCCCATATTCGAACATAGGGCTATTTGTAAGATTTTTTACATGTGAAAGTCTTTATTATTTTGGATTCTTTTGGGACGTTTCCAAGTAATTTCCAAGGGGGTTCCCTTTCCCCACATATAAAAGTGAACTCCATCCCATTACTTGTTCACACCTCCCATGAACTTTGGATCAAAAAACCCTTTACAAATAAATAAAAAAAAAATCCTTAGACACATTTTATAGAATATGATATTCCCAAAAGACTAATGTTAGGGTCTTTAAGAGGAGATCCAATTGAGGTTTCTGTTAGAGAAGGAAATTATCTTAACAAATATCTTTCATTTTTTTAGCTTCAATTATGTATTAAAACTTAAAATATAATAAATAAATATATATAAAATATAATGATATGTTATAATTTTAGTGGAATAATATTTATCCATGCCCACTTTCATCAAATGGGAAACAAAATCATTAATCATGTTTATAGTGGACTACCCCATCACGAACTGATGTAACTCATTTTCAATCAACACATTTCACAGTTGGATAAAATTATGGAATTAATGTTTACATATAATAAAAATTATATAAATATACTTATGTAATTACAATATCACATATAAATTCTTACTTTCCATGCCGTTTAAAACACGACAACGTCGTTCATGTTTACAGTAGACTACCGCCTCACGAAGAGAGGTGAATCATTTTCTCTTATGCCTTACATGTAATATAATATGAATAAAATTAATATATGTGATATATGTGATATTATATTTATTATATAAATTTAATATATCACCCACTTCCTTACCCTTTCACCCATTAAGGTAATTCTATCGTCGCTTGTGTGTACTTATAACTTATGGTCTCCATGAAGCGATGTGATTTATTTTCTATGAAAACTTTTTAAGAGTGGTTATAATAATGTATTTACTAAATAAATAAGATATTTATAACATTTTTAAATTCAATAGAATATTTAATTATATTCTATGTAAAATAACTAGTACTTTTATTACAAAACATGTCTGAGAAAACAATGCAATTAACACCCAAAATAATGAAATATTATTAACAAATGGGAGGAAAAAATTCATAATTGGGTAATATATGACATTATAAATATGAGAATGGTTATGTTATAAATTAATAACATGGTTTAAATCACTATATTGTAGATTAAATAAATTTACACCAAAAGGAAGTGTCAGGTTAGTGACTTCATCTCAATTTCCCTTCATTGAAGCATATTGTAATGTTATAAACCTTATTTCTTTCATATAGTTTATATAATTATCCTTTAAATATAATATAATGAATACATAATAATTTATGATATTTTAAGTTTTAATTTGAATTATTTCAACCAATGGGACTTGACTTAAAAATTACCTAGTGGTAAAGAATTTCATAACTCAACTTTGTTTCATTGGGTTATATTATTTCTTAATTATTTTTGAAATTAAATGATTTTGTGTGAAATTAATTTCAACTATAATATTTTATATTAAAAATTGTTTAATGTGTATTTAAAATTGACACACATAATTGATTCATTTATTAATTCTCACTTCAATGTTACGATCTTTGTAAGGGTTTATTTTAGAATCTCATTTTAATCACGATTGTTTATACATGAATTTCCATTGAAAAAAATTATTTCATAATTATATAATAAACACATTTAATTTTAATATCCTATGGTTATTCATGAATTTTTCATGTAATAGTACTATTTCCCCACTCTTTGGTACTTAAAATGATTGAGAAAAGGTTATTAGTAATATAAGACTTCATTTTTTTCTTCGGTCAAAAATCCCTTTTCTTCCAAAACCATGTTCTTTAATTTTTTTAATAAAATTATTTATTAATGAAAATTTTATAAATGCTTTATTTAAAAAAAATGTTTTTTAATGAATTTTAAATTCTTTTTCTAAATAATCCCGATTTATATTTTACTAAAAAAGTGAAAGGAATAATTGTTTTAACTTGTACGATATGTATGAAATTTTATACCATCATGACCACTCAATGTTTTAAAGTTTCATTTATAAATTTACAAGGTTATTTTTAAATAAAATATTTTTTAGAAATATATTTGTGAAATTTTAGTTATAAAAAATCTATTTTCAAAATGAAAATGATATTTTCTTCAAGAATGTTTTTAATGATCTTTTTATGATATTTAATATCCCTTTGTTTTTTATATACTCCACTAGAGATTTGTTTTATTGATACGATAATTATTATTCCCATGGATGGTTTATGATTATTTTTACTAAGTATAGTATTGAAATTCACATCCTTGATTAATTTTTATAGTCACTAAGTTTACTTTGAATTTTTAAATTTTCTATGATCATTAGACATTAAATTTCCCTTAAATAATCACATTATTTATACGAGATATTCATATTTATTAAACTGTAGATCATTTATATATACGTTGTTTTAATTTGAATGTTATTTTATTGAATGGGGAAATATTGATAATCTATATTCTTTCTTCAATATAGATATTTAATGGTAAGGAATATTTTTCATGAATTAAATTGGTTTTTTGATATAATTATAATGATTTCGACATAACAATAATGGTGGGGCCTAGTTATAAATAGCCCCTCTATGCACTGGTAGTCTCATGAGATGAATCAGTTTACTATAATTTGTTAAATTTGTTTTCGGTATATACCAACTCACCAGTTTTAAACTGTCATGTGAATGGTCTTGACATTAGATGTATTATGTTTTTGAGATCACGAATTCCAATTATTAAGCATTTCATTAATTAAGATTTTAGTAATTATTATCCATGAGATTTTCACAATGATATTTTCTCTAAATTCACTTAATTCTTGTTTTATAGATTAAATTACATGTTTTCAGTCTATTTACCTTACCATACTGAATATTCATTATATTATTATCCATGAGATTTTCAAAATGATGTTTTATTTGTATGAATATCATTCTTATATTATTGACTAAATTACATCTATTTTCAGTTATTTACCATTCCATAATTATAATGCCTTGTCTTATCATTATAGTCTAGCTATTTGAATGGCATACTTATTTAGTTATTTACCGTTATGTGTTTATTATACTTATTGATTCTTGATAGCTTCCACTATGCATAACCCTTACTGATAATTTGAGATCACCTTTATTTTTATTCCTTTTCCAGAATCCATGAAGTAAAGTATGATGATAAGAAAGAATATTATAGAGGAAATAATGATATTCAAAAAATAAGTTGTTTTTTGTGTTTTCAAATGTAAAAAATAAAGCATGTATGTATCTAGTTTACCAGTTCAACTAAAATATTTGGTCCTTTAGGATGAAATTAATTTTATCTTATTCCAATGTAATAAAGTAATACATTGTCTCAAATTTACTAGTGTTGTGGTGATTATAAATTCCTTAAGAGATAATATTTTAACCTTAAAATGATCATAAACACCCCTTTATTCATGAAAACAACATATTATTTCATTAAATTGAAATATCTACATTAAAACATATATAATGAATATTAAAATTGAGAAGGATTATTAAGGAATCATATTTATTTTCACTCGTATAAATCACCCTTTCCATCGCTTATTTCTGAGTCTGTCTAGTGTGGTGGCTTAAAGGAGGCTTTAGGATATGCTGTTTGAGCAGTTGATGACACGTCAGGAGGTGCATCCTGTATAAGATCTGTCTATTTGTGTTATATGATGGCAGTTGTGAGTAGTGATGGGGAAAATGGACCATGGATTGAGTTTTCTTGTCTTCATAAATTTGAATTTGTACATTCTATTATTTTTTCTGGTTTTTGAATCATGCATTTCAGCTAGTTTCTATTTGTGATACTGCTGTAGTGGAATTTACTTATGGGATGTTGGTATCTTAATCATATGTGATTTTTTTAGGGTTTTAATTAACCCATAAATTGATTTTTCTTGAAAATAAACTAATTTACTTGGAGGGTAATTTCAATATCATTTTCTTAAAGAATAAATCAGTTCCAAATGTATTGGTGGATATATCAAGGGCACACAAATTATTATTTAAATATTAAAACTACCATTACACGAATAAAACTCATATAATATTTAATTTAAATAAAAAACTCATAAAAAATTGTAGTTCAACCCATATGAACAATAATTTTTAATTAACCCATAAAATGAAAATTATTTTAAAAGAGCGGGATAACCAATTACCTATTGAGAAGAAAATAAAAGTGAAATAAATAGTTTTTATGAATATCAATAAGAATATGTGAACGAGAACTACTTAAAATCATATTTGAGTGAGAGAGAGTGAGAGTCGATACAAATACATTAAAAAATTTAAAGTAAATGTTTAAAAGGAAACCCCTTACATAGAGTTCCGTCTTGATTTTTGATTCCTATAACCCCATGAATAATAAAATTAGAAAAATTATTATTTTTTTAGAATAAATTTCATGTTTTTTTCTTATTATTACTCATTTTCATTCATTTAATATCATATATTATATATTTATGGGATTAATTTTATTGTGTTAATCACTTTGATATTGTTTAGTCTATAGTCCGAAAACAGTTTTGGTATAACGGAAACTATCAAATATCATTTTACAATGGTTTTATAAGCTATAAAAGTGTCATGTTATATATTTTATCTATGTGAGTGGTGAAATAAAATATGAAAAAATTCTATGGAAAAACATGTATGAACGTTTTTTTGATAAAAAAATTACAAATTTATATACTCTAGTTAAGAGAGAAACATTTATAAAAAGTATGGTTAACATTGGTGCATGGGTTGAAGTGAAAGGTTATAATAAATAGTGATAAAATATGAAATAAATTAGGGAATTGAGTTCATATATATAATAATGATAATTATTTGATTAATAATGATTGAATAATTATATCATTTATAGATTGTATGTTTGATTTTGACTTGGGTATTCTATTTTTTTTGAATTCATTGATTATTTTTTCCAAGAATTACATTGAGAAAAGTGTGGGAGATTTAATAAATCCATATTATTGCAGACTTTTAATCCATTTTTCAGGAAAAAATATTTCCCCACCACAAGTTTAAGGTTAATCATTGGTGTAAAGTCTTAAAAACCATTTTTAGTTCTTATGTGATGGGATTTTATAAATATTAAAGATATTTTTGGGAAACATTTATTAGAATACAACTTATTTCTTTATTATATTAAAGAGTTATTTGGGGAATAATAGATTTATAAACTATCTTGGAAATAAAAATCAAGGTATTTGAAACAATTAAGGTTTGTCATATCTTTTATATTGTAGTGATTATGGGTCATCCTAATTTGGGAACATTATAATAATTGTATTAATATAGTTTTAGAAAAAGGATAACCCACAAGTTTGGTGAAAATCCGTTATGTTTAGAAAGGTCATGGGGCTTAAACCCACAACCGAAGGATGATAAGGGTTTAAAACCTACCACTGGAATACATGGTGTTCTAGTTAATATGTAATTGTTTTTAGATAAATGATTTGAGGATTAAATACTAATGATAAAATAGTGGTGTTATTATTGATGTTTAAAAATTAATGCATTATATTAGATAACTTGTTAAAACCATAATGTGTTTGGAGAATAGTAAGATATTTATAAAAAGGCTTGTCATTATTTTATGGATCTTACGATCTGTTAAAAGTGAATTTTAGTGATTTATGAATAAAAATTTATTTTTGGACATTTATTTAATAGAGTAAGAGATAAATTGGAAACTAATCGAATAAAAACTAAAGGCAGAAATTTTGTTTACTAAATAGAAATGTATCAAGTAAGAATATTTCTTTATTTCCATAGACAATAAAATAATTAATCAACTTTAGTAAAAGGATCTTGAAAGAAAAATGTTATCCTATTACCTTAATATATAATTAATAAGATGGTATTTAAAATCATCTTATATTTATTGTTTTTTGGGCCTTAAGTTTCCATTGAAAATTCAACTTAATATGGTCAATGATCTCTATCATTCTCAATAATTATATACACTTTTCTTATATATCTATATCTTAATTTTCAACCAATGTTCTCCTACTTAAAAACCTAGTTATGTGTCAATGCATAATAACTTTTTTACTTATATTTCTATTTTATTAAAAGGATGTTTTATTAATCATTTTTATTACGTGGGATTTCAAGAGAGAAATTTTCAAATATTAAACCCCTAATTTATCTGCGCATGTTCAAATTGTAAGGACAAATTTTTTTATGGTGGGGAGAATGTAATATGTTAAATTGATAAATGAATAAATTTAGAGTCGATAGAATATGTTAAAAACAACAATATTATTATAAAACAACGAAATTTAGTTCTTTAATTTTAATCTATTTAAAATCATGCAAAAGATGCAAACCTGACTTTAAATGAATTGTAATATAGTATACTGTTATAAAATAGCCATTAAATTGGAAGATATGAATAGTAATAACTAAATAGTAAAAATTTTAGGGTTTAAAATTTTAAAAAGAATTAAATGGTAATATTTTGATTAAAAATATAATAATAATCATTAAAAAAATAAATGTTCATTGAAAACTGCATTCTTTCTAAAAGATGGTTTAGTCGTTCTTTTCACACAAAATTTTAAATTATTTTTTTACCCATTTTAGAAAAAATATTTGATAAAAATTATGTTAATTTTTTAAATAATCATATCCAAATTATCTTGGGGTTAAATTTTGGGACATTTCTAAAAATCTTAAACTTTCAATAAATAGTGAATAATATTGATTTTTATATGAAAACTACCTTTTCATTGAAATTATTTACAAAGTTAAATTATATTTTAAATTTGTTCTGCTATAAAATTATTTCAATTATAATATAATTTAATAATTATAATTTATTTTATTAATTTTAATTTCATATTGAATCTTTATATTAAAACCCTCAACACTTATATGAATTTTCTCTTTAAAAACCTGCTTTTTCATTACGTCTGTGGGTATAATTCTAAATTGGATCTTGCTACTTATGTGAATTTAATTAGAAAAAATGGAATGAATATTTCGATTAATAATAATTTATATTATCTAAAAATGTTAAACTTAATGTTTTATAAAAATAAATATTAAAAATAATAAAAATTAATTACTACGGTTATGGTAAAAATGGGTTTACTGGGGGTTAAGATAAGAACATAAGATTTAAAATGACCTCTAAAATTGTCAAGATATTATTTCACAGACATATTTACAACTTTTACTACAAAAAAATATAAAATAAGGTTATTTTGAAGCTTCTTACATGTGAATGTATTTATCATTTTGGATTCTTTTGGGAAATTTCCACATAATTCCCAAGGGGGTTCCCTTTCCCCACTTATAAAAGGGTACTCCATCCCTTAAATTATTCACACATAGAAATCCATTTAGATAAAAAAACTCTTCCAAAATCACTCCAAAAATCTTTATATACATTTTATATATGATTATATTTATGAAATACTAAGGCTAGGGTCCTTAAGAGGAGATCCAATGGAGGTTTCTCTTAGAGAAGGAAATTGTCTTAACAAAGATCTTTTGTTTTATTTTTTTACACCTTAAATTATGTTTAAAAACTTAAAATATAATATCATAAATATATACCATACATTTAGATGTTATTATGTTAATGGAAAAATATTTATCCATCTCCAATTCCATTAAATGGGAAAAAAAAATGATTGATTGCGTGTACGACAGACTATCGCCTCATGAACTGAGGTAACTCGTTTTCCAAAACACCTCTCACAGTTGGATATAATTATGGGGTTAATGTTTATATATAATAATTATGATATATATATATATATATATTTATGGAATAATAATATCACATATAACTTCTAACTTTTCATGCCATTTATAATATGATAACGTCACTCGTGTGTACGATGGACTACCACCTCGCGAATCGATGTGAATCATTTTTCTCTTACTTTTTACATTGAATGTTATAAGAATAAAATTAGTATATGTGATATATGTGATATTATATTTACTATATAAATTTAATAAATCACACACTTTATTACCATTTCACCAATTAAGGGAATGATATCATCGCTAATGCATACGTATGACCTACCGTATCAATGAAGTGATGCAATTCATTTTTCTTAACCAAAAATTAAGTGTAGTTATAATAATTTATATAATTAGTAAATGTTATGGTTATAACATTATTATAATCTCATACATGATTCAATTATATAGTACGTACATGAACCAAAACTTTCATTTCAAAACAGACATGAGAATGTAAGGTAATTGACAACCAAAACAATTAGAATAATGAAATATTATTAAAATAGGTGAACAAATGTTATAATTGAATAATATGTGATTTTATAAATATGATTATAGTTATGGTATAAATTAATAACTTGTTTAAAACCACTATAAAGTAGGTTAAATCAAGTTCTACCAAAAGAAAGCATGAGGTAAGGGACATCATCTCAATTTTTCTTCACTGAGGAATATTGTAATGTTATGCACCTAATTTAATTAATATGGTGTATATAATTCCCATTTTACATGTAATATCATGAATAATTCATACTTATTGGTATTCTAAGTTTCATTTTGAATTATTTCATATAAGTGGATTTTACTTGAAAATTACCAAATGGTAATGAATTTCATAACTCAATTTATTTTCATTGGGTTATATTACTTCTTTGCTATCTTTGATAATATAAGATTATGGGTGAAATTATTTTTAAATATATTATGTTATAATTACACTTGTTTTATGTGGATTTACATGTGATGCACATAATTGATTCATTCATTAATTCTCACTTTAATGTTATGATATTTGTAAGGGTTTATTTCAAAATCTAATTTTAATCAGAATTGTTTATACTTCAATTTCCATTTAAGGATATTATTTAATAAATGTTTAATAATCCAATTTAATTATATTATACTATGGTTATTCATGATTTTTTCAAGTAATAGTACAATTTTTCAACTCTTTTGTACTTAAAATGATATGAGAAAATATTTTTAGGAAAATAGGACTTTATTTTTCTCTTCAATGAAAAATACCCTTTATTCAAAATCCATATTTTATTATAATGATTTCAATTTTTTTCTTAAAATTTATTTATTAAAGAAAATTTTACCCATGATTTTAATTTTTTACAAAATGTTTTTAATGGAATCTTGAAATCATTTTCCAAAAAATTCTCATTTTTATTTTACTAAAAAAGTGAATGGAATCTTGTTTTAACTTGCAGGACATGTATGAAATTTCGTACCATCATGGCCACTCAATGTTTTAATGATTCATTTACAATTTTCAAAGGTTATTTTCAAATAAAATAACTTTTAAATTTTTTTAACTTTTTTTAAAATGTGAATTTAAAAATGAAAAAGAATTTTTCCTTAAAAATGTTTTAATGATATTTTTATAGTATTTCTATTCATCAATGACAATAACCTTTTGTTTTAAATATACTAAATTGAGGATATGTTGTATTGATATGATAATTATTATTCCTCTAGTTGTTTTATTATTATTCTTTCTGAGTATAGTATTGATATTCCCATCCTTGATTCATTTTTTAGTCATTAATTTTCCCTTGAATTATTCAATTTAATACGATTGTTGGAAATTTAATTTCCCCTAAATATTATTATTATTTTTATCATGGATATTATTATTTATTAAACCGTATCTAATTTATACATATTATGTTTTACTTTGAAATTTATTTTATTGAATGGGTAAATATTGATAATCTATATTATTTCTTCAATAAATATATTTAATGGAAGACATATTGTTTATGAATTAAATTTATTATTAGATATATGAGGAATTATTTGGACATGAAAATCTGGGAGGGGCCCAATTATAGACACCCATCCATGATTTAGTAGTATCATGAGATGAATCAATCGACTAGCCTTAGTTAAATAGGATTCTAGTATATATCGACCCATAAGTTATAAACTATTTTGTAAAACATCTTGACAATAGAGGTATCATGTGCCTAAGGTCATGAAACCCAATGAATAAGTATTTACTTAATTGAAAATTTAGTTATCATTATCCATGATATTTTCACAATGATATTATCTCTGGATTCATTTCATTCTTAGTTTATTGATTAAATGGCTTATTATTTCATTCATTTACCTTATGATATTGATTATGTATTATCTTATTTTCCATGATATTTTCAAAATGAGATTATCTATAGATGTATTTAATTATTAGTTTATCAACTAAATGATAAGTGTTTTTAGTTATTTACCTTTCCATATTGATTATTCATAATCTTATCATGATAGTAAAGTTATTTAAATGGCATGTGTGTTAAGTTATTTACCTTTACATATTGATTGATGATACATTCCACTATAAACATCCCTTACTGATCATTTTATATCACCCTTATTTTTTTCCATTTCCCATGAGTCCATGAACTATAATATGATTATATGCAAGGATAGTTTTTAAGGAATAATGATATTCTTGAAAAATATTATGTTGTAATTTGTATATTCAAATGTAATATTGGAATCATGTATGTATACATTTTACCAAGACTACTAAACTATTGGGTATTTTAGGGTTAAATTAATTAATTTTTTAATAGCAAACAAATGTCTTATTAAAAAAGAAGGGATTACACCAGACAAAAAGAAGGAGTTTTGTTTACATCTCGAATATAAAGAAAAATCAGCTCGGGGTGGAGTTCATCACTCCACGTAATAGCATGAACCACACCCATGTTTTCCAGACCATCAGCAATCCAGTTAGCTTCTCTATAGGTGTGCGTTACAATAAAACTGGTGGAGGAGAGAGAATGTAGGCAGTCAATCCTGCGGGAAGTGAGTTTCCAAGCTAGAAGAATTGTACCCTTCCAAATGGATTGAACTTTGGTAGAGGAATCACTCTCAATCCAGATTTTGTTCCAGTTGTGAGATTTAGCAAATGAGATAGCATGAATAACACTCCACATCTCAGCTTCTAAGGAGGAGGCAAATCCGCATGGGCCGTAGAAGCATCCAAGGATCTGATCCAAATGATTTCTGAAGATGACACCACAACCTGCTAGGCCAGTATTGCCTTTGGAGGCCCCGTCCACATTTATTTTGATCCACCCCATAGGCGGGGGTTGCCAAAAAATATCCATCATAAATTTAGGTCAAGGGAATTTCCCGTCAACTCCAATGCACCTCAAGATCCCAAGGTCTCTGAAAGAGTTAGAGTAGTGTTCATTCTGAATCGATGCCGCCTCTCTAATAGAAACGAGAATTCTCATTTTTCCTGCATTGAGATTAAATGAGTTTTTACGAAAAATGTAGTCATTCCTGCCATACCAGATCACATGTAGAATCTCTGCAACAGCCACCGTAAACAGATTCTTGATTTGCTTAGAGTCCGAGATTTCCATGTATCTCTGAAGCTGCAATGTTAGGGAAGTGCGAAACAACCATATGCATTTAAAGATGTGAAATACATGGTTCCAAAGAGCAGAAGATGTATCACAAGATAGAAAGAGATGATTAATATCCTCCCTATGATGATTACACATACAACATTTAGAGCAAAGGTTAACCCCCAAATCTTGTAGACATGAGTCAGTGGGGATCTTACCATGAGCAATACGCCATACCAAAGTAAAGCGCGAGGGTTTTATCCAAGCTTTGTTAATGTTTTTGATCCAGTTTCAAAAGATGTTGTCATTATTGAAAAAGAAGTTGTAGTAACTTTTAGCATCCAGAATGCCGTTATGCGCAGGCTCCCATATGATAAAATCATTATTCCATGAGAAGGCATAGGAATCAATAATGATCTTGATCTCATTAGGAAGAAAGGAATTTTGTGAGTGAAGTGTGTTCTTTACGGTGTCATTGATGTTCAAGGGGGTGTGATCAGGTGACAATAAAGAGATAAGGGGGGAGCCCATCCAATTTTCCAGCCAAAAATTCAAATTGGAATCTTTATTGACCATCCATCTAGAATTTGTCATACTAACATTAAACGTACGTTTGATGGAAGTCCAAATAGAAGACGTGCAATGATTAAAATTTTTGTTCCTAAGTTTTTCAAGAAAGAGAGCTCTAAGAAAATAAGTGTCAGGAGAGTTATTACAAATAAGGTTCCACGTCAGCTTGGCCTGTAGGGCATCATTAAAGAAGGTAAAAAATTTTATGCCAATTCCACCTTTATCAATGGGTTTACAATAGGTGGACCGGGGCATGGTAACCATTTTCCTATCAAGAGTAAATCCTATCCAAACAAAGTTTGTAATGGCAATATTAATGCATTTTAGGAGACTAGCCAACCATTTATAAATCATTATAGAGTAGACAAGCTTTGAGACAATTGTGGATTTATCCAAGAAAATCCTACCGGCCATAGAAAGATTTTTAACTTTCCAGGAGGATAAATTCTGAAGAGTATGGTCAATGAAAGAAGAGAAATAGATATCCTTAGGTCTGCCCCAAAATATAGGGACTCCCAGATAAGTAAAGGGAAAAGTGCCTTCCTTGATGCCAAGATTGTTTGTGATCCTGCTTTTCCTTCCATAGGGGAACTCTTTTCCAAAGTAAATATAAGATTTTTTTACAATTGATATGTTGCCCAGAGACTGAATCGTAGTGTGAGAGAATGGCTTTTAAATTGTTTAAATTCCTTTTGTCCCCTTTAAAAAAGAGGATTATGTCATCCGCATACAAAAGATGAGAGGGGGTATTCAGGTTCCTGGAGGCAGATATCAGATTTAAGTCACCTTTTTCAACTGTTTGTGAAACAAGTCTGCTTAAGTAGTCTTCGACAATAGAGAAAAGAATGGCAGAGAGAGGGTCACCCTGTCAGACCCCCTTAGAACATTTGAAGTACCCCTTTGGGGAGCCATTTAAGAGGATTGAATTATGGGCCGAATTGAACAAGGTTCTAATTTTGTTTAAGAAAATATCATTGAATCCAAAATTGCCTAGAACTTTAAATATGAAATTCCAATCGATAGTGTCAAAGGCCTTGGCGATATCAAGTTTTATGGAAACATTCCCTCCTCTTGTTTTCCTGTTGAGAGGGTTAGTTGATTCAGAGGCAAGACAAATACAGTTTTGAATTGATCTGCCTGTAATGAAACCAAATTGAATCCAGGAAACAATTCTATTACTAATAGGAGAAATTCTATTGTCAATGAGTTTGGTGATAATTTTAATGAGGGAATTTATCAGAGAAATAGGTTGAAAGTTATGGAGTTCATCAGTATTTTCAGTTTTAGGAATAAGCACCAGGAATTGGGAGTTAAGACCCTGAGGGAGAATGCCATGAGAGAAAAAGGATTTAACCATGCAACATACATCTTCTTGTAAGACATCCGAGTGATTTTGATAAAAGTCGTTGTTAAAACCATCAGGTCCGGGGGAACCATCCATATTAAGACTAAAAACAAAGTCTTTGATATCTTGGTCCAAGGGGATGTTATTAATTATGAAATTATCTTCCTCAGTGACCAATTTTGGAATCACTTTAGGTTGAAGATCAATATCAATAACCGGGCCATTGAGGAGATTATCAAAATATGAAACCACATGATTGGAGATGGTTTCTTCAGTGTCAAATATTTGGTTTCCTTCTCTAAGGAAGGAAAGGGGTCTGCAAGCTTTTTTAACCCTATTAAGGGCATTGTAGAATTTGGTGTTTCTATCTCCATCATTTAGCCATTTGGTTTTGAAAATTTATTTTTTTGAGGTTCTCTTTGAAGTTAGGAAGAGTAATCAACTTGGTGGAGATGATTAGTTCTTGTTGAGAGATGTCACTAAAGTTGGAGGAGGTGTTTTGATTTTGAAATTGATTTAGACCCTTTTTGAAAAGAGAAATGGTATTATCAACTTCATTAGACTTGGTTTTACACCAATTTTTAAGGGTTTGATTAAGAAATTACAGTTTCAAAGGACAGGCAAAGGGATCCTTATTATTATAAAAATTATTCCAGATGTTATTAATGATGTTGGCACAACGAGTGTCAGAGGACCATGAATTATTGAATCTGAAAGGGGACCTGGGGTTTAGGGTGTTATAGGAGAAGCTAACTAGAATGGGATGATGGCCAGAGGAAATCTTAGGGAGGGTGGTACTGGAGATATTGTCCCATTTATCAAGGGAAAAGTTATTACTGAGGGCTCATTCAAGTTTATTGGCAACTTTCCTATTGCACTAATGATGATACTAGGTGATCTTAGCTCCTTTTAAATGAATCTCAATCAAGTTATTATTTTCAATACAGGCCTTAAATTCCCTAGAGGAGATTATGGTATGCGAAGGTCCTATTTTTTCATTGGTATCCAAGATGACATTAAAATAACCAACTAAAAACCAAAGACTCTGAATCCTGCTATTCAGTTGATTGATTTCATTCCATAGGGGTCTCCTATCTTGATATCTATTAAAATCATATATAAAAGTTATGTAAACATGAGTTTTTTCAAGCATATATTGACAAGTAAAAGCCTGATTAGAGAAATTGTGTATGTTATCATTTTGAAGCGAAGAATGGGAAAAAACCAATAGGGATTTAGAAGAAAAATGATTAGAGAAAACTCCTAAAAAGGTGTAACCCAAGGGGAAAATGTGTTGATATCTAGAAACAAAGTTGACTTTGGGTTCAGAGATAGAAAACATCTTCAGGGAGTGAGTAGAGATAAATTGGTTCAAAACATTTAAAGTATCAGAATTCGCAATACCATGGAAATTCCAATACATCACATTCATTTGACCCTTTTTTTGGTGGGGCTGTCCCCTTTATTTTTAGATTCTAATGCTCGTGCCCTAGTTGAGACACCCAACGTGTCATTTTTCTTAAAATTTTCTTGCTTGCCATGTGCTGTCAAAATGGGTGTCAAGGAGATGTTAGTAGTTTGTAAGCAAACACCCATGTTAGATAAATCGTCACCTTGTAGATTTACATTATGAAATTGAGAGTGCTAAATTAAAACACATCGAAAGAATATAACAACCATGTAGGATTCATGGGGAATCATATTCATTTTCACCCTTATAAATCATCATTTTAATAAATAACTTAGTAGTTATTTTCAAAACCTGTAATAGAATTAATTATATCTAGTTAATTCCCATATAATTTTCCCAAAGAATATACCATTACCTAATGTATTGAGTAATCTATCATGGTCTCACCCATTACCATATAAAATTTAAAACTAATATAGAATGAATAAAACTCATAGATTATTTCATTTCACTAAAAACACATAAAAAATTATATATCAACCCATAAGAATAATCATTTTCAATTACACATAAAATGAAAATTATTTTAAACGTGCATCATAACTAGTCACCTATTAAGAGGAAAATGAAATGGAAACATGGAATTTTTATAAATATCAGTAAGAAAATGAGAAATAAAATTATTTAAAAATATATTTGAGTGAGAGAGTGAGTTAATAAAATGAAATTAAAACAAATAAAGTAAAGGTTTAAAAGAAAACCACATACCTAGAGTTTCACCTTTCATTGTGCTTCCTCTAACCCCCTGAATAATTAAATTATTATCATCATTTAAATTTTTAGATCCATTTTCACGTTTCTTGTTATTATTAATTTGTATTCATTTCATATCATATATTATACATTTATTGGATTATTTTTTCTTAGGTCATTCAGTTAGATATTATTTGTTTTATAGTTAGAAAATAGTTTTGGTATAATGGTAACTATCAAAAATTATTGTCCAATGGTTCCATAATATTTAAAAGTGTCAAATTATATGTTTATCTATGTGAGTAGAGATATAATATCAACAAAAATACTATAGTAAAACATGCATGAACTTTTTTTTATAAAAAAATTATAAATTTCTACTCTAAAGTTACCCGAGAAATATTTATAGAAAGGTTGGTTCTCAATGGTGTATGGGTGGAAGCACAAGGTTCTAATTAATATTGATAGAATATGAAATAAATTTTGGAATGAAGTTTAAATATGAAGCATGATAATATATTTATTAATAAGGATTGAATAATTATATCATTTATAACTTATTAGTATGATTTTTTTACTTGGGTATACTATTATTTTGAATTCATGGATTTTCTATAAGTACAGTGAGAAACATATGTAAGAATTAATAAAACCATATTATTTCATATTTTTAATTAATTTTCATGAAAAATTATCCCCCTATGAGTTTAAGGTTGATGAAATGTTCCAAGTCTTAAAAATTCATTTTTATATTTTATGTGGTGTGAGTTTACAAAGAATAAGTGTAATTTTGGAAAATATTAATTGGAATACAAACTATTGTTTTATTATATGAAAGATTTGTTTTAGTAAGAAGGAATTTATAATTTTTTTGGACTTAAGGTTCATGGTATTAGTAACCATTTTGGTTTATCATATCTTTGATGTTGTAGTAATTAAGGTCATCCAAATTTTGGAAGGTTATAAGAATTAAATTAATATAGTTTTTGAAAAAGGATAACCCACATACTGGGTGATAGCCCATTGCATCTGTCAAGGAAATTGAGATTTATCCCACAACCAAAGAATGATAAGGGTTTAACACCTACGATGAGCCTACATGATGTTCAAGTTAATATGTCATTGTTTTTAGTTAAATGATTTGAAAAATAAATATTAATGTTGAACAAGTGGTGTTACTATTGGGTTTTACATATCAAAGTATTATAGAAGATAACTTGTCATAAACATATTAGTTTTCGAAAAGATTTAGTGACATACAAAAAGGATGGTCACTATTTTATGGTTATTGTGATCCATTAAAAGTGAATTTTAGAGATTCGGGAATAAAAAATTCATTATTGGATATTCATTTCTTATATAAGTGATTTATTGGAAATTGATCGAAGCACAACCAAAGGATGAAATTGTTCTTATAAAATAGAATCATATCAAGTAAGAATATTTCCTTATATTCTTATATAGTAATGTAATTACTCAACATTAGGTAAATGATCATGAAACAAAAATTTTATCTTATTACTTTCATATCCAATGAACCAAATTATCTATAAAATCATAAAAAATTTATGTTTTTTGTGTAATTAAATTTTCATTGATCATTAACTTTATTCTGATCAGTAGCTTATATCATTCTCTATAATTATCTTCGCTTTTCTTCAATTTCCTTATCTTCAGATTCAACCAATGTTATCCAACATAGAAACCTGGTTATGTGTTATTCCATATAGTTTTTTAATTTATTTCCTCACTTATTAAGAGGAAGTTTTATTAATTGTTTTTATAATGAGGTATTTCAATAAAATAATGTTCAAATATAAAACCCTTGATTTTTGAGCAAAACATCAAATTATGAGGATGCAATTTATTTATAATGGAGATAATGTAACATAATGAAATCATAAAAGAATAAAATTATATTTTATAGTGTTTGTGAAACAAAACACCAATCTTAAACAACCCTTGAAATTTATTTCCTTAAATTTAATCTCATTGACAGCTCGCGGAACACAAAACCCCGAGTCCTAATGAACCATAATATTGTACACGATAATAACAGAACCATTAAATTGGAAGGAATGAATAGTACTAACTAAATAATGAAAATTATATGGATTAAAAATGAAAAAAATCATTGGTCAAGTATTTATTAAAAATAAAATAAAAACTATTTCAAAGAAAAAGAATTTTTTTATGAAAAACTATATTTTTTATAAAATATGGTTTAGTCTCACTTTTCACACATAACATTAAATTAATTTTTACCACTTATAGAAAAAGTATTTGAAAAGTTAACTTAATTTTTTAATAAATCACATAAAATTCATCTTAGTGTGAATTTTGAAATATTTATAAAATGTTTCATTTTTTGATGAATAGTGAATAATACTATTTTTTATTTGAAAACATCCTTTTTATTTAAATTATTTACAAAAGTAAATTGTATATAAAGTTTTTCATATAGTAAAATTATTTTAATTATATTATAATAAATACAATATAGGTCATTTTTATCAATATCATATTGATTTTTTGTGAAAACCTTCCATACTTATGCAAATTTTCTCTTTTAAAACTCTATTTTTCGTCACGTCCACGGGTATAATTTTTAATTGGATTCTACTAATTATATTAATTAAATTTGTATAAATGAAATGAATGTTTTTTATAATAATAATTTATATTATCTAAATAATTTAAACTTAAATTTTCTTAAAAATAAATAGGAAAAATAGTAGAAATTAATTACCATTGTTAATATAAAAATAAGTTTACCGGAGGCGGGGGGGCTAACCAAGAAGATAAGGGTTAAAAATAACCTAACGACTTTTCAAAATATTATTGGATAGAAATATTCCACCTTATAATATCCCAAATTAAAAAATAAGGTTATTTGGAAGATTTTTTCAAGTAAATGTATTTATTATTTTTGAATCTTTTCTGAAATTTCTAAGTAAATTCCAAGATGGTTCACATTCCCCACTAATAAAAGGGAACTACATAACATCAATTATTCACACCTCCAAAGAAATTTGAATAAAAAAACCATGAAAAAATTACCCCCCAAAATCCTTAGACACATTTTAGTTCTTATTATATTCCCTAAATACTAAACCTTGGTTCCTTAAGAGGAGATCCATTGTATGTTTCTCTTAGAGAAGGAAATTTCCTTAACAAATATCTTTCTCTTACCTTATTCATTTTCCAAATTAAATTATGTATTAAATCTTAAAATATAATAAAACCAATATATCACATATACTAATATATTTTTATTTCAATGTAATAATATTCATCCATCTCCACTTCCATCAAATGGGAAACAAAATAGTTTATTTTGTGCACAACAGACTAGAACTTCGCGAACCGATGCAACTCATTATCTATCAACACCCCTCATAGTTGAATATAATTATGGAATTAATGTTTATATATAATATTTATAATATAAATATAATTTTTTAATTATATTATCACGTATAAATTCTTACCTTTTATACCTTTTAAAATAAAATAATGTCGCTCATGTGTACGACAGACGACCGACTCATGAAGAAATGTGAATTGCTTTTCCCTTAATCTTTACATGGAATGTAATAAGAATAAAATAAATATATGTGATATATATGATATGATATTGATTCTATAAATTTAATATATCACTCACTTCCTTACCCTGTCACATTTTAAGGGAATGATATTATCTCTCGTACATACATACGACCTACCCTCTCCATGAAGCTACGTGATTCATTCTCCATTACCAACATTTAAGAGTTGTTATAATAATGTATATACTGATAAATATGATATTTATAAAATTACTATAATTTAGGAGATAATTTAATTATATCCTATGTTCTAGAACCTTAACATTAATTACAAAACATGCATGAGAAAACAAGGCAATTAACCACTGAAAAAATGAAAATAAAGAAATATTATTAACAAACGTGTGGTAAAATGTTATAATAGGATAATATATGATATTATAAATTTTCTCATGGTTATGGTATAAATTAATAACAAGTTTAAAACCACTATACAATTTTTCAAATTATGGTTTACCAAAAGTAAGTTTGAGGTAAGGGACCTTATCTCAATTTCCCTTATTGAGGCATATTGTAATGTAATATAGCTAATTTATTTTATATGGTGTTTATAATTAAACTTTTATGTGTAATATCATGAATATTAAAAAATTCATAGTATCATAAGTTTAATTTTTAATTATTTTATCCAAGGTGATGTGACTTGAAAATTACTATGTGGTGAAGCATTTCATAACTCAATTTTTTTCATAAGTTTTTACAACTTATTCATTATCTTTGATATTATAAGATTATGTATAAAATGAATTTTCACTATATTAGGTTTTATTTACACTTATTTTATGTTAATTTACATTTTAAACATATAATTTATTGATTTATTAATTCTCACTTCAACACTATGATCTTTGTAATAATTTATTTAAAAATATTATTTTAATCGTGTTTGTTTATACTTGAATTTCAATTGAAGGAATTTATTTCATAATTGTAAAATAAACTCATTTAATTTTATTCTCCCCTAGTTATTCATGAAGTGTTCAAGTAATAGTACCATTTTCTCATTCTTTTTTACTTAAAATTATTGATAATTGTTTTTAGTAAAATATGACGTTATTTCCCTCTTTTGTCCAAAATCCTTTTTATTCCGAAATATTGTTTTATTAAAGTTTTTTCAAAAGTTTGTTTTCTTAAATATGATTTATTAAAGTAATTTTTACCCATTTTTTATTTTTTTATTTTTTTAAAGAAATATTCATATCATTTTCCAAACAATTACCTTTTGGATTTTATCAATAAAGTGAAAGGAATATTTGTTTCATTTTTTACGTTATGTAAATAATTTCATTATGTCATGAATACTCAATGTTTTAAATTTTAATTTATAAATTTTAATGTTTATTTTTAAATAAATCATTTTCAAAATATTTTGTGAACTTTTAGTTTAAAATTTGATTTTCAATATGAAAATATATTTTCCTCAAGAATATTTTTAATGATTTTTTTATGATTTTTTTTATAAATGACAATAAAATTTTATTTTTAATATAATAAATTTGGGATATGTTGTATTTATACTATTAATATTCATCCTCTATATTTTATATGATTATTTTGACTAAGGATAATATTGAATTCCACATCCTTTATTCTTTTTTTGTAATCATTAACTTTCCTATGAATTTTTCACTTTACTTTGATCATTGGAAATTAAATTTCCACTAAATATATATATTATTTATAATAGATATTTTTAGTTGTTAAAACATATCATTTCAACATATAATGTTTTAGTTTGAATGTTTATTGACTCACTGGGAAATATTGATAATATGTATTCTTTCTTTAATAAAGATATTTAATGGCAAAGCATATTATTCATGAATTAAATTGATTATTATATATATTAGGAATGATTTGGATATAAATATATGGGTAATAATAGTAATAAATATAGCCTCGATACATCACTAGTCTCATGAGACAAATCAGTTGGATAACCTTAGTTAAATGGGTTTTTGGTACACACTTAACCATCATTTTTAAACTTCCCTATGAAAGGTCTTGGATTTAGAGTTATCATGTTCTTGAGATTATGATATCCAATGAATAAAAATTTCATTCATTTAGAATTCAGTTATTATTATCCATGATATTTATAGAATGATATTATCTCTAGATTCATTTCATTATTAGTTTTTGATTAAATGGATTTTTTATTTTTTTATCTTACCATATTTATTGTTAATTATCTTATTATCCACGAGATTTTAAAAATGATATCATCTGTAGATTCATTTAATTATCAGTTCATTGACTAAATTAGTTTTTAGTTATTTACCTTTCCATGTTGATTATGACTTATCTTATCATGATTATTAGGTTATTTAAATTGAATTTTTGTTCAGTTATTTACCTATCTATGTTGATTATACTTATTGATTCATGATAGGTTCCACTATAATTAAACCTTACTAATAATTTGAGGTCACCATTATTTTTTTTTCCTTTCCCAAGAGTCTATTATGTGTACTATATTGACATGAATGGATATTCAAGAGGGAATATTGATTTTCTCAAAAAAAAATTAGGTTTTAACATGTTTTTTAAAATGTAATATTGAAACCATGTATGTATATCGTTTTCCAATACTACTAAATAATATGATCCGTCATGATTAAATTTATAGTATCATATTCTAATGTAATAAAGTATGGCACCGACTTTGAGTTACTATGGTTGGGGTCATTACAAATTCCTTCAAATATTAACTTTTGACCTTAAAATGATCATAAACATCCTTTTATTCATGAAAAAAAATTCTTGGTTCCTAAAATTGAATGATCTATATTAAAAATAAAAGAATGAATATAAAAACAATCCAGGATTCTTGGAGAATCATATTAATCCACCCTTATAAATCACACTTTAAATGGAATATCTTATAACAAGTAATTTCTAATAACTTATAATGGAATAACTTATATCCAGTTAATTCCAATATCATTTCCCCAAATAATAACTCATTACCTAATGTATTGACAGATATATCATAGGCCCACACATTATAAAATATTTTCAAACTACCATAACATGATTAAAACACATAGAATATTTCATTTCAATAAAAAACTCACAAAAACTTATATTTCAAACCATAAAAACAATCATTTTCAATTAACCCATAAAATAAAAATTACTTTAAAAGTGTGGGTTAACTAATAAAACATTGAAAGTAAAATAAAAGTGAAAATTATAATTACAATGATCAATAATAATATGAGAAAGTAAATTCTTTAAAAATATATTTGAGTAAGAGAGAGGGTTGATACAAAGACAAAAACATTTAAACCCTGGGTTTAAAATAAAACACATTACATAGAGTTCTAACTCACTTTTCGATTCCTCTAACCATATTATTAATAAAATTATAATAGTTATTTACTTTTTTAGAACTATTTTAATGTTTTTTTCTTAATATTATTCATTTTTATCCATTTAATATCACATATTATACATTTATTGGATTAAATTTTCTTGGATCAGTCACATTGAGATTGTTTGGTCTATAGTCCTAAAAATGTCTTGGTATAATGGTAAATATAAAAGATCATTATACAATGGTTCCATAAGATCTAAAAGTGTTAATTTATAGGTTTTATATATTTTTGTATTGATATAACAAACTAAAAAACCCTATGGTAAAACATGCATGAACATGTTTTTGAGAAAAAATTGTGAATTTCTACACTCAAGTTAATTAAGAAACATTTATAGAAATGTAGGATTCCATTGGTTCTTGGGTGGAAGTACAATATTATAAAAATATTGATATAATATTAATCCAATTATGGAATTGAGTTTATAAATAGACCATGATAAGAGATTAATTAATAAGGATTTGATAATAATATCATTTATATCTTGTGAGTTTGATTTTGACTTGGGTATATAATTTTTCTGAATTCATAGATTTTGTTTCTATAAGTTCATTGAGAAAAGTATGGGAGAACTAATAAATCTATTTTATTACATATTTAATATTCACCTTTTATGAAAAATAATACATTCAATATGAGTTTATGGTTGATCATAAATTAAAAGTCTTAAACATCACTTTTTAGGTTATATGTGATGGGAGTTAACAATGATTAAGGATATTTTTTGAAAACATTTATGGGAATAAAAAATATTGTTTTATTATATGAAAGATTAATTTTAGAAAGATTTCCCTTATATTTTTTTGGAATTAATATTTAGGGTTTTGGTAACCATTAAGGTTTATCATATATTTGATTTTGTTGTAATTATGAGTCATCAAAATTTTGAAAATTTATAAGAATTATTTTAATATAGTTTTACAAAACAGAAAACCCACATGTTATTTAACAACCCATCATGTTCAAAAAGGTTGTGGGGATTGAACCTGTAACCAAAGGACTATAAGGGTTTAACACCTACCATTGGCCTACATGATGTTATTGTTAATATGTCATTTTTTAGTTAAACTGTTTTATGAATAAATATTAATGATGAACCAATGATGTTATTATTGTGATTTACAGATTCATGCTTTATAGTAGATAACTTTTGGTAACCATATTTATATTTGAAAATAATTATAGATATAAAGAAAGTATTTCCACTCTTTTATAGATATTATGGTCCGTTAAAATAGAATTTCTGTGATTCAAGCATAAAAAAATCATTTGTGGATATTTATTTCTTAGAGTAAGTGATGAATTTGAAATTTATTTAAGAACAATGAATGGATGAAATTCTACTTATAAAATAGAAATTTATCAAGTAATAATATTTCCTAATATTTTTAAACAGTGAAATAATTACTCAAATTTAGGAAAAGGATATTGAAAAAAAAGATAATATTATTACCTTTATATCCAATGAATCAAATGGACTTTAAAATCATCAAATATTTATTGTATTTGGGTCCTTAACTTTCCATTGTTCATTAATTTTCTTGTGATCAATTACCTATATCATTATCTGTAATTATCTACACATTTCTTTTATGTCAATATATTCACTTTCCACTAATGTTCTCTTATTTATAAACCTAGTTTTGTGTTATTCTATAAGTCCTTTTTATTTAATTTTCTCTCTCTTTAAAATTATGTTTCATCAACTATTTTTTTGATGTTGTATTTCAATAAATAAATTTCCAAATACCAAACCCTAAATTTTTAAGGACAAGATCAAATTGTGAGGATGTAATTTATTTATAGTGCAGATAATATAACACCTTGAAATTATAAATGAATATCATTATATTTGATAGTATATGTGAGACAAAACACAGATCCGAAATAAGGAAAAAAATGTATTACTTTTAATGTAATCTCTTCATCAACTTACAAATCATGCAAACACTCATTTAAATGAACCGTAATATAGTATACCATTATAACATAAAAATAAAATTATAAGGTATTAATAGTACTAGATAAATGATGAAAAGTATATATTTTACTCATTTAAGAAAAAATTCATTAGTCATATATTTTTTAGAAATAAAATAAGAATCATTTAAAAGAAAAAGAAAAGTTTTTTGAAAAACTGTATTTTTTTTCTAAAAATTGTTTAGTCATTATTTTCATACATAATTTAATATTTTTTTACCACTTTTCGGAAATTTTTTTTACAAAATAATTTTTTTTAAATCATCATATCAAATTTATCGTACGGTGATTTTTTGGGATTTTTCTAATGTGTTTCATTTTTTGATGAATAGTGAATAATACTGATTATTATTTGAAAAAAAACTTTTAATTTAAATTATTTAAAAGTTAAACTATATTTTAATTTTTTTTTATATTAAAATTAATAAAACTATATTATTATAAATTAAATTTATGTCATTTTAATCAATTTCACATTCAATATTTATAGTAAAACCTTTCATACTTATGCGAATGTTCAATTTGAAAACCCACTTTTTCATCATGTTTGTGTGTATAATTTTAAATTGGATTTTTCCCACTTATGTGAATTTAATTTTGAAAAAATGATTGAATATTTGGAATAAAAATAATTTATATTATCTAAATATGGTTAATTCCATGAACCAACCTGAGACAACCCTAAACCGGTCACCTTAGCCAATATGGGACATGGCTCGAAGGGCGTTCCCGATCCCCATGGGATAGAAACTAATTTTGGGAATAAAAAGAGAGATAATACAATGATTTTCCCCAATGTAAATAAATAAAATATATATTGGAAATATGAATAATGCAGTCCAAATAATTTATAAATATCCAAATAAAACATCTTTTAAAACAAAACTAAAAATACAAAAAACTATACAACAAAACCCAAACTGCACCAGACAACCACACATATCCATGTGACCCCGAGGGTCACTTTGCAATACCAAAACCAACCATATCACAAAAATATTGAACCTAGATGAAAGATTCACTAAATTCTAAAATAATAAGAAACTATAGGCATGAGTATTAAATCAAAGTAGGCATGTTCAAACCAATCTATTCATAGTGCACTTCTTTTAAAATAAAAGAAACTTCAACTTCATGTTAGAAATAAAATATATAAAAGTAATATTTTCCACACATTTAACTTTAAAAATAAATATGGTCCATTTTCCTTTTCATTCTGAATCTAGGTTCTGTTCCATTCAAGAAACATTAAAATTTTCAATGGGAAAGTGATGCTTACTTTTCAAAATCACAGAAGAGAGTATAAAGCATTTATACTTTAAAGCATTTTTCATAAACCTTGGAAATCCAACAAATCAATTCCCAAAGAAACATAACACACATGGGAACACCATAAAAATCATATAATAATGGAAATGGAAATAAGAACACAAGAGTAACCAACCAAAAAGCATCTTAATCATCACTTCAAGTAACTAAGTTACAGTAGGCATGGGAGAAACCCTAGGAGATTGTGAATAATATAGAACATACTAATACATGTTGAATCATCCCAGAAAGCATCCATCTTTCAATGAAATTAAATATTACCAACATGCTCGGCCACACCCCACATGGTACAGACTGAGGGGAACTATCCCATAATAATAAAACTCAATATATTCCAATGCTATGGGCTACTATCTAGTGTGTAACTTTACTAGTAGAACAATCATTCTCATAAAATTAAATAGTTATTCTAGTTTTTCAATGTCAAGAGTATAGAAGAGGGTTATACAACTGATGCCAACCGAGCATCCAATCAAATTCACATATATAATTATTTACACAATTTCCATCACTTGAGTCACCCCAAGTATAAATATCTTTCCATAAAAATAAATATATTAAAGGAGTACACACTGAGGATCTCCCATTATACTTAAATTCAATGGGTCTTAAAGATTCCACAATAAGGACATCCCACCCATTCACATAAATGGATCACAAGGATTCCATATAAAGGACATCACATCAATCCATTATAAATAAGGAAAAAGAATTATCCAAGAAGAGCTTTCATGGTGAACATTTTTACTATTTTCAAAAATTTCTAAACATGCTTCTAAAAACCGTCACAAAACCATCATTTCTCAAAAGAACCAAATAGACTTATAAAAAATGGTGTAAACACACCATTTATTAGTTCAAAATAATTTTACAAAATCTCTTTTAAATACTTCCATCACATATAAAAAATGAAAACACTTTCATAAAAATTTCAAATGGGTCACATATCATCATCACATGCCATTTCATTTTTAAAGAAACAAACACACACCATATTCAAGTCAAAAAATTTAAAAAATCCATTTTAGGAACTAAAAAACACTATCAAGATGTCACAAAAAAAAATTCAAACCAAACCATACTTAAAAATCCAAAAATCACATGCGAAACCGAACCAATAATTTTATCAAATACTTGGTGTGGAACATTTAACAAAACAATTACATTTACTTCATAATAAGAATTAAATCCCCAATTTTCACAAACAAATAATTATTCCATATATCACACATCATTATTTATAATATAAAGAATGTGAGAAAAGCATGAAACCAATTAATCTTAAATTTAAAGGACAAATTCATATGAAAATATACCTTAATGTCACAACGCTTTAATAACACACACCCGAAAACACACCAAAAAGGTTCCAAGAGGTAATATATACCAAGAGAAACCCTAAACACAAAAAACTACAAAAAATAAATGAATGAAAACATGAAACTGATTTCCACATGAACAAGGTAGAAAGAGATCTCAAGCGAAAATTAAAGAGGGATAAAGAGGGATGAGAAGATAGAAGATTTCCTTGAGAAATCACCCTTAACTCTTGAAGAAATCCATAGATATACACAAAGGGAGAAAAGAGGAGGATATTAAAAGAAATGAAGATCCTTTATAGGGATGTATAAACTAAGATTTGGGAGAAATTGGAAGATATGGGATTCAAATTTCATAAGGTTAGTTTAGGAATTTCATAGTTATTTTATGTTATGGGAAGCTCACATAGTTTGACCGCATAGTTTGGTGAACCGTGCACTAGCCATGTGGAATTGTTCTTCCGTGAGACATTGGATTCCTGAATGCTCTCCACATAGTTTTAATGGCTATGCATAGGTCATGTTCCTTCAACCATAGGCACACTAAAGCCGCACGATAACCTAGGTTGAGCCGTACGGTTTCTTCTAACCACACATTAAGAGAAAAACACTCGAAACTCAAAATTCAAAATCATCACACCCAAGACTTGAGAAAAAAACCTTAAGAAAATATATAAACCATATTTGGAATCAAAGATAAAAATATGAGTGTGAAAATTCTTCCCACCAATAATATTTTATACCTTTAGAAAGCCACAACATATTCCATTAGATTGATCAAAGACTAAGTATTCCATAACCATGTGATTCAACCTCTAAAAACGTGAAAATATCAACCACCTATAGATAAAAATTATTCCTCTTTCCTGAAGAAGATCAAGGAAATGAAACCAATACTTGAAAAATGTTGGAAAAAATCAAGCAAAAACCTCTACAAAACTATTGAGAGGATATCCAAAAGCCCAAAATTTACCGAACTAAAACAAATATTAAAAAATTTATAACTTCGAAAAGAAACTATATTCCACCAAACGACATCCAAAACCAAACTAAACTTTCAACACGAGAGGCCGGAATAGACTTCCACCATTAGAGAAAAAATATCACTGATTTATAACAAGAGAGATCTAAACAAGACCAATGATGGGTCTCTTCACCATTAGAAACCAACTAGCTCAAGCCAACACTAGAAATTACACACTGACCAAAACCCCCCACTACAAGGGGGAAAAGATCTACAATATGAACCTTAAAATGTTTCAATTTTTTTCATTGAAGAAAAAATATAGAACAAGTCTCCTTACATCATGGGAATTTATGACTACGCACGATCTTCAATTTGGGGCCTATGGTTGGAGCCCTGATGTTTGAAGAATCTCCTTCGTCATAGTTAGAAGCTGATAATAACTGATCAAAATTCAAAATTTATAATTTCCAATAATGCCTTCATTGAAAAAGAATTTCACAAGAAAATAAAAAACTTTTACTTATAAAATTTAAAATAATGCAACATTGAAAAATACCACCATATATAAACATTACATTAAGTATACATAAGAAGGGTACCTAAACCAAGCATAGAAATGCACACTACTTTTGTGAGCTGGTTCTATTTGGATTCTTGGAAACACCATAAACAAACAGCTACAAGTAACCATAGAATCCACAAGAATGAAAGGCCTTTATATAATTCAATATTGAAAACGTTTTATGACCTAACTTACCACACTGATGACACACCAGGATCCCATTTCTTGAAGAAGCTAACGATGGATCTAGAGGCCTCTTAATCCCATAATCGACACCAAAAGCTTCGGGCCACTTCCCCAATTCCTTACTAGAAATAACCTCACCACTTATAGGGAATTAATGAGGTAATATCACCTCAATAACTCTTTCCATAATAAATTCAACATGAACTACTTGCCTCACCATGTTGGAAAAATAAGTGAAATTGAACTCTGGAACTTTTGAATGCAAATTAGGACAAAGGCCAAAATCAAAATGCAGAGCCTTCATGGAATCTTTTGTAGCATAATACAAAAGGTAAGGGACTAGATCCTCAAAATAATATAAGTAATACAACAATGATACATTTCCTTGTTGCAAACATCACATGTCTATCCAATTTCTCACATTTTCTATACTATATAAATACTAACGGATGAAAAAATCATTATAGAATTCCCAAGTAGGATCTTGCTATAGATTGTTTTGAGAGACCAAGTTCCACTAATTCCTGGTCAATCCTTCAAACATGAAGGTAGTAAAGTTCACCTTCAATGACTCAAAAAATTGAAGGATATTGAAGAACCTTTATATTTTCAACATTCACTCATCTTCTTGGAGAGGATTTTCTTGACCATAAAATAGAGGTGGATTCAACATCCAAAACTCAAGAAGGAAATATTTATGTTGATAAACTAGAGGGTTTTTTAGTGGAGAACCACCCATAGCTACACCATGATTGTCCATAGAATCAATATGGGAGAAGAAACTACGCAATAAAAAACCCATGAGCTTAATACAAACCATATCAAGAACCAAAAATCAAATCGAGCAAACACCATCACCAAGGGAAACCAGATCCAAGATTCCAAAAATGTTTCTAAAATCCCACTAGAAACCAATTGAAAACTAAATCACCAATAAGACTTTTAAACCCAGAACACAACATGAACACAAATTCCGAATCAAGAGAGGACACACCACACAACATCAGTTTTAAAAACACCACAATTTTTCTTCTTAAAAATATTTTGGAAAGAAAAAAACCTCGTGGCTTTCCACACTCACAAATGGTATTCCATAGAGCATCACACATACACATTACCATGCCCCCTTGGGAACTCATTATATCATACCAATACATGCACTCATCCACCCACTTATACAAAAATATCATGCATGTGAGAACCTATGAAAATACCAAAGGTAAAATAAATCATTTCCACTTTCTAATAAAAAACATACCACCAAGGTTTTTCACACATTCAATCCACTTTCCATTTCAAATTTAACAAATATTATGAAAATATCCCAAACCACTAGTTAGAAAATATTTTCCAACTCCACACATTAATCTATTTTGTTTCATTCAAAAATGAATCCATCCCATTTCATTAAAATAATTTAATTAGAAACCCATTTTTCTCATTTATAACAAATTCCCAAAAAAACTTCTATTTTAAAACCAAAAATCTCAATAAACATCATGCTTTGATTATAGAAATACAATCTCATTAATCAATTCTCATTTTACCCCAAAGGATTATTTTATAAAATCTAATTTTTCTAAATACTACCTCAAAGTTGATTCTAAAAATTCTTTTTCCACTTTCAAAAATTCTGACCATTACCACTAAAATCAATATTTTCAAAATTAAAAACAAGTGTATTAAAAAGAATTTTCATAATCAAGGAACACCCGAAACAACTCATAGGAGATAACTAGTGTCAATGGGTGACATGACCATATGGTTGGAGTTTATATGCCAAACAATCCACCATCATGGCGAGTCCACTATGACTATGTACCCAAATCCACATGCCTTGATATGACCTACAAGATCACCAAGACCATTAGATCAACTCTCATTTCATATCCCAATCACAGAAAAGGCAAAATAACCAAAAGAAATAAAAATAAACTTTACTTTCTATGGAAACTCAAGGTTCAGATCCGAAAGTGTTGGTCAGACACTCCCCCAGACTTGCAACCCGATCTTCGACAACACCACTTCATATACCATGACATCCCAAATAAAAACGAGCACTTTGAAAGCTAGGTAACTAAAATAACCAACCTACTATGATACCATTTTTTCACAAACCAATCTTGATTAACCCTGAACTGGTCACCCAATCCGATCCGAGACAAGGCCTAAAGGGTGTTCCTGATCCCCACGGGCTGAAAACTAGTGTTAGGAATAAAAAATATACAAGGGAATAATTTATATAAAAATAAAAAAATAAACTGAACAAAGGAAAGGTAAAAAACCATCCCAAATAATATGCAAAAAATACGAACTGAACATCTTTTACAAAAAAACTTAAAATACAACAAACCATACATGAAAACGCAAACTACACCTGACGACCACACATCTTCATGTGACCTGAGGGCCACTATCAAATATCAAAACAAACCATCATCCATAATGATAGAATCAAGATAATACCTACAAAAAAGGATAAAAACAAGAAGAAACTATAAGAATGATTATTAAAACATATTATGTGTGCCTGAACTAATATATTCCCAATAAACTTTATTTAAAATAAAAGAAACATCAACATTAAGTTTGAAATACAATATATGATAGTAATATTTTCCCAAAATTTTCACATTAAAACAAAATACATTCCATTTCCCTTTCCTTTCGAAATCTAGATTCATTTCTATTCATGAAACATTAACATTTTCAAGTGGAAAGTGATGATTACTTTTCAAAATGGAAAAGAGTGTATAAAAAATTTCAAATTTAGAATATTTTATAAAAACCTTTGAAATCCAACACAACACTTCCCAAAGAAACATACACACATGAGAACAAAATAATAATAATATAATAAGGTTAATAGAAATAAGAATACATGGGTAACAAATAAATTAAAATCTCAATAATCACTTCAAGAAACTAAGTTCAAATAGACATTGGAGAAACCCTAGGAGCTCTTTAATAGACCATAAAATACTAATAAATTTTGATTAATCCCATAAAGCATGCCTCACTTGATGAAATCAAATATTCCCAACACACTTGTACACACCCCATATGGTATAGACAAAGGGCCACTATCCCATTGAAATAAAACTCAATATATACCATTGTTGCGGGACACTAGCTAGTTCATAACCTAACTATTGAAACAATAATTCCCAAAAAAACTCAATAACTATGCCATGTTGTCCATGTTAAGATTATAGAATAGGGGGAGCCAAAAAATTACTACTGAGCATCTAATCACATATAAATATATAGTAATTTACACAACAGGCATCACCCGAGTCACCCCAAGGGTCAATCTATTTCCATAAAAATATATATATTAAAAGAGTCTACACTGAGGATCTTTCATTTGACTCAAAGTAAATGGTCTATAAGGAGTCTACAATGAGAAAATCCCACCCATGGATATAAATGGATCACAAGGATTCCACTATGAGGACATCCCATCCATTCAATATAAACAAGGAAAAATAATTATCCAAGGATATTTTTTATTATAAACGCTTTCACTAATTTCACAAATTACCAAATAATCCTTAAACACCATTCATAAAACTATCATTTCTTAAAGGACCAAATGCACCATTAAAAAATGGTGTAAACACACCATTTCCATTTAAAACTAATTTTAAAAAATCTATTTAAAATAGTTTCACCACATGTTAAAAATTAAATCACTTTCATCAAAATGATAAATGAGCCACGTATGATCATCGCAAGCCATTTTTTAAGGAACAAAAAAACAGAATTTTCAAGTCAAAACCTTTTATAAATCTATTTAATAAACCTAAAACCACAATAAAGATGTAAAAAAATTATTTACAAAGTCAATCCATGCTAACAATCCACAAATCAAATGTAAAATCCAACTGGGCTTTTTATCAAACACTTAGTGTGTAACATTTAACAAAACAATGCCATTTACTTCATAACAAAAATGAAATCAATAATTTTCACCCAAAATAATTATTATAAAGATAAAAAAAATATTTATCACATAAATAATGTGTAAAAATATCAAAACCAATGATTCTTAAATTTAAATTACAAGTTAAAAGGGAAACCTACCTCAATCTCATGACGCTTCAATAATGAACACCCAAAGGCAAACCACGATGGTTCCAAGAGCCCAGATTTAACAAGAGGAACCCTAAAAACCCAAAAATAAATCAAGGTAAACATGAACCAAAGATCCAAATGACCAAGGGAGAAATAGATCTTAAGATAAAATAGAAGAAGGATGAAGAGGGAGCAGAAGAGATGATATTACCTTGAGAGAACACCCATAACAAATGAATAAATCATTATATCTACACAAAGGGAGGAAGAAAGAGGCTAGAAAAACCAAGGAGGATCCTCCCTAGGGATGTACGAACCAGGTGGAGGAATAATGGGTAGTTTTTAGGTTAAATTACTATAAGGGTAGTCTAAGAATTTGATAATTTTTTATGTTATGGGAATCCCACATGATTTGGCTACACGGTTTGGTCAACTGTGCGCAAACTCTGCAGAATGGTTCTGGCATAAGACAGTGGCTTAATGCACACTCTCCACATGGTTTGAAAGACCATGGTCTATGTTCCTTTTACCAGAGGCACTACAAAGATGCACAATTACCTGGGCTGAGTCCCGTTGCTTCCTCTAACTATAAGCTAACCATGTTCCAAGAGAAAAACACTACGAAACTCAAAATTTAAAACTGTCACACCTGATACTTGAGCCAACAAAGCAAGAAAAAAATGTTAAATGGACCAGGGGTCAAAGATGAAAATCTATGTGTGATAGTAAACTTAATTTTTGACCAAAATAAATAGTGAAAATTGTAAAAATTAATTACCAAAGTTATATTAATAATGGGTTTATCAGGGGAGGGGGGGGGGGTTAAAGTTAGAAGATAAGGGTTCAAAATGAGCAACCAAATTATCAAAATATTACTGAATGAACAAATTTTCACCTTATAATATCCCAAAATTTAACCAAAGGTTAATTTTTTTATCATTTTTATTTGAATTTATCTATCATTTTGAATTATTTAGGGGAATTTCCATGTAATTTCCATGGGGGTTCTCTTTCCCCACTTATAAATGGGTACTCTCTAGCTTCACTTATTCACACCTCAAAATCCTTTTGGATAAAGAAAAACCTAAAAATATAACTACCCAAAATACTTAGACACATTTTAGATACAATGATGTTCCCAAAAGACGAATCCTAGGGTTTTTAAGAGGAGATTCGATGTAAGTTTCTCTAAGAGAAGGAAATTGACTCAACAAGGCTATTTCATTTTATTAATTCTTTTACCACCTTAAATGTTTTCTTAAAACTTACTATATAATAAAAAAAATATATAATATAAGTATATGTTTTTTTAATGTAATAATATTTATCCATCTCTACTTCTATCAAAAGGGATACAAAATCATTGATAGTGTGTATGAAAGACTACCACCTCGTAAACCGATGTAACTCATTTTCCATAAAAATATATTACAGTTTGATATAATGGTGAAATTTATGTTTATATAAAATATTTATGATATAAATATAATTTTGAAATTATAATATGAAATATAAATTCTTACTTTTTACATTTATTAAAATACAATAAAATCACTCTTGTGTACGACAGACTACCGCATCGTGAAGCGATGCAAATTATTTTTCCATTAAACACTACATGAAAAGTAATTAGTCTAAAATTAATATATTCGATATATATGATATGATATTTATTCTATAAATTTAATGTATCACCCAATTTATCAACCATTCTCATATTAAGGGAATGATATAGTTTCTTATATGTATGTACGACCTACCATCTCTATGAAGCGATGTGGTTCATTTTCTATGAAAAACTTTGAAGAGTGGTTATAATAATGTATATAATGAATAAATATGACATTTATAACATTTTGTTTTAATTTTTTAGATTATTTAATTATTTCCTATGTACAATGTCATGAACCAGGCCAGGTCGCCATCCGAACCGATGCCCGACCCGGTCCACGACATGGCCTGAAGGGCGTTCCCGATCCCCATGGGCTGGCACAAGTGCTCGGGTATCAAGAGTAACTGGTGGGAATGACTTACCCGAAATGAGAGGAAAAAAAAAACAACTGAGTAGGTAAATAAACAAAAACTGAAAATATACAACCAAACATGACCTTAAACTAAAATCAGCTAAAAAGGTTTACAACTTGAACTAACATCCAAAAAATAGTGAACAACAAAGAACTAAAGCTCTAACTCAAACCTCCAAGTGACAACAGAGGTGCGATGCCCACAAGCTACAAACACCAACTTGCATGAGAGCACCGTCAACAACCCGAACTACCATCACTGAGCACGATACCTCAACCTAGAGTACACATAGAACAAGGTCTACATACACCCAAAGGTGTATGTAGGGTGTGAACCAAGATCCTAGTAGGACGTCTCCCAATAAAAAGGTTACACACAAAATTATTAAATGACAAAAACCATTTTCAATTTTAATTAAAGCAAAGAAGTAAATGCTAGAATAGTTTTAAAGAAAACAGGATTAAGGGAAACAGTTTCAAATGGAACAACTTCAATTAAAACACACAAACCCTTACTTTCTAAAATAACCAAAGTGTCACACCGACGTGCGTAAAGTAACTAGTGAGAACTAACATGGGAGAGGCCACAGAGGTGTTAGCTAGCATGGGTCCCTAGATCATTGTGTCTCGGTGAAATGTGGCTTAGAAGGCTACGACCCTCAGAAAACGTGGTATAGAAGTCCACGACCCTCAGAAAAGCATATGTTTAGTTAGTGTTTCAATCGTCAGTCCTGCCAGTGAAACCAGGTCGAGTCACCTTCGAAACACTAGCTCACTAGTCTAGTCCACCCTCCTAGCTACCTGGGCTTCCCGATTTGTGATCAATCAAGTTTCAAGTTCAATTCAAATGTAAAAATAATTCATAAAATCCAAACAAGGTACTTACACATGAAAAAACACGATTTGCACACCCAAACCCGCTTTTAAAACCATAGGCACACAAAAATCTTTTTGAAACTTAATCTGCAACACCTACACATTAAATTAAACTAGATGCATAGTTTAACAAAAACGCTTTGATAATTAAGAAAACCCATATGAGAACTTAGTAAAAAGTTTTCAAACATGTCGCCAAACTTTAAAAGGGAAAAATGTCATTCAAAACCCCTTTCCAAAATAAAACATATCCTGACACACACCAAAATATAAACCGCGTCAACCGCACACCCTAACTCACACCGCACAATTCACAAAACAATAAAAAATAGTCTAAAAGTATAATCTTATAAAACAACTGAAAATAAATGCGTAACCACTAAACCCACACAAAAACCTCTTTTATGACTAAACACACCCGACTTCATGCCAAAATACAATGTTCACCACTTGCACAAACTAATAAGCTAACCGCATAATTTAGAAATCACCAAAAACTAACTAGATAAAATTTTGCAACAGAAAACACATACGTAACATAAACATGGTACCAAATAATTTCAACACAAAAAAAACTTCAATGAAAACCCTATTCGTACTACACAAAGTAATTAAATAATATGTTAAACAAATTAATATTTGCAAATAAATTCATCAAATAATAACTTAGACGTGGAACTACCTACCTCTGGAGTCAAATACTCCAACACTCAATGTGAAACTCCAATTTCCCACCAAACGCACTACAATAACTCCGAACAGAACCTAAGAAACAATATATCGACAAAAGAATTAGAATAAAACCAAATTTATCACAATTTGGACCCCAAAGAACATGAGACTCTCACCCGCAACTCTATCTAAAATAAAAACAACTAATCAATATAGAACGCAACTGAAACAGAGATATGGAAGGCTAACCGGAGTTTAAAGGAGACCGTCAGAGGAGTGTTGTGTTGGAAAACTGACCAGAAGAAAGAGGAGGCACGACTTGGTGGTAGCCGGATGATGCGGCCAAAGGGAGGAAGGAGGGTGTCGGTTGGAATTTTCCAAAAAAAGGAAGGAGGCCGGTTGCCATGGGGTGCGGTGCGGGGTTTGTCAGATGGAAGGAGAGGGCCGCTGAGGTGGGGTGCAGTGAATTGAGGATAGGCCGGGGGCATGAGCAGGCCAGAGTGGCCCGGTGAGGGGAGGTCGGTGTGGGCGAGGAGGCTTGGTAGAATGCAGAGGGCCCGACGGGGAGAGGTAGGAGGAGGGAGGTCGCGCAAGGGCGGGGTGCAGCCTGATGTAGTAGGCGGCTGGAGGGGCACCAGAGGGTGAGGCAACAATGCGATGACAGGAGAGGGAGTAGGGCGATGCAGGCGCGATGAAGGGGGAAGGTCTGGTGGCTGCGCATGGGGTAGGGTTTCATGTGGGTGGGGAAGTCGTGCGAACTAGCGGGAAAGGGGAAATCCGACGGGAATTAGGGGGAAGAAGGGGAGAGTGCAGCGCAAGCCTTATAGAAAAAAAAGAAAAAGAAAAAAAAGAAATAAAAAACAAAAAAATTAAAAATAAGTATAAATTAATATTAATCATAATAAATTCTAACAATAATAATAATAATAACAATAATAATAGTAATAATAATAAAGAAAAATAGGAATAATAATAATATCCTAATACAAATTATACACTCAATGATAATTATAATGATAATATTATTAATTAAAATTTTAACGATTCTAATGATAAAAATTAATGATGATAATAATAATAATTCATGGTGATACTATTAATACCAATAATGAAATTTATAACTTTGTAATAACAATTATAAAAATAATGACTTAGTAAAATGATAATAATATTAATAATGGTAACTTAATAAAATATATATTCTTATCATTAATAACAATAATAATATTCTCAAATAATAATATCATTATTATTACCATTAAAACAATTAATTAAATTTTTATCCGAATCTTATTATTTTATTTTTATTTTACGACTCATTTAATTAGTTTTCTTCCTTATTAATTCATTTCATCGAATTAATTGAACATCGCCAGGTCAACCGGTAGACCCGGCGAGGCCATGCGGTTTCAAAACCGTGCCTCGCCTGAGGCCGCGGGGTCTCAATTTTCATTGTATTCCCATATTATTATCCGATGCATAATATTCATCTGCCTTGAACACCGAGCAGGCTATGAGGTGAACTAGGCGAGGTCGCACGGTGACCCAAGCGAGGTCGCACGACTTCAACCGCAGTGCGTTAGACGCAACTAAGGGCAAACCATCTGTTTTTAAATAAGAACTCAAACAATTTTAATTTGGGCCTTACCCAAAACCACCCCATTTGCAATGAAAATAATAAAATAAATATTATGAAAATGACAGGTGTGACAATTATCCCCACTATAAATCTTTTTGTCTCTGGAAAGCCACAACTAAGGTTGAGACTCAAAGAAGAAACAGATACCCCACTATGATTCAAATAGGATCCCAAAAATCAACAAGCCAAAATAGACAAAAGCATCGTGCTCAGAGAAAGTGACTCAAAGAACACTTCAAGAAACATGTAAAAGGAGTCTAATACGTGTCACCCATCCCAATGAGCTAGAACGCCTCCAGTTGACAGATCAAAGAAATGAACTCTCGCACCCACGGAAACCAACCTCATAAGATGAAGCACCTCAATCACTATTAACTGAGAACCACACCGTTTGACTGAGACAACCAAATAAGACCAACCCCATCCAATGAACACTCTTATCACCAACCACCAAGTCATCTATAGGAACAGAACTAAAATTTCAATATGGAGAAGCCCGAAGGGCTCCCCACCATTACAAACTTACCAACGCTTGAGATGATATTAGAAAAACCGACACGGGGAGGCATGAGCGGACTCCCCACCATTATGAAAAAGGCCAAAACCGATTCATTCCAGCTATATTTGATTGAGACCCACCATGGGTCTCCCCATCATCAGAATAGACAAAAGATACAAAACTTCGAAAAATTTCCTGACGAAGACCAAACACCCCACCATAAGGGGTGAGGAGAGAGGGCCACAACTACCGGGGAGTCCAAAGCATGACCAAAGACAAACCAGCATTTCCACATTCCTGGATGAGAATTATTCAAATTTGAGATAGATTTACCCAACAGACTCCCATAAGGGCCACTAAAGCGATTACACCCAATGGGACGCAACCCCCAAGACCTTAAGCCAACGATACAAACACGCCTCCACATGGTCACGAAAAACTTATGCAACCAGAAGGTTTTCTCTTAAAAGAATAACCACAGAAAAAAATCTAAAATTTCTTTACTTTTATCACCGATGACAGAAATAAAGTCGAGGTCTCATACACTCCATGGGTTCCTGACCACGTGCTAGCTTCACTTTGAGGCCTATGGATGGAGCCCTGATGTTTGAAGCATCTCCTGCCTCACAGCTAGGTACTGAAGACTCCTGAATGGAGCTTCTACTTTTGGAGTCACATGCAACCACACTGCAACCGAGACAACACCAGCTAACACAACACATTACGACATCCAACTGATCATACACGAAACATTCACCAACACAAGAGCTGAAATGGTGCATGCGCATCACCCTTTGTCACACTGAATGAGAACATGACACCACAAATCATCACCTGAACATGACCATTGTTGTTGAGGGGAACATTATATGGTGAGGGACTTCAAATTGAGTCTTAAAGAACACATGATTCTTGCAATCGACCATAGCAGCCTCATACGACTTTGTCTAAAAAACTAGTAGCCTAACATGATCCTTTTATTAAACAAAAAAACCAAAGATCAGAGGTCATTTAGAACAATAAAATGCACCAATAACTTCGGGTTGCTTCCACATTTTCCTACTGGAATCTCCTTCATCGTTTCCAAACAGAACATTAAAATTAATAAGGTCAAACTTCACCCTTGACTATCAAAGAAAAATCATACTGTAAGATATCACCAAACATGACCCTTGTAGCCGATGAAAGCACTACAAACCTTTCGAGACATCAGTCAACCTCTATAATTATGAACCGACTTCACCCTTCCCACTGGAATTCCTTTCACCAATTCCAGGGGGACCTTCAGACACAATGGTGTCAAACATCATACCCGAAAAATCAAACACTCAAAAGACCAAAACTCCCTTCAACTCCCCTCGCATCTGTCATCCCGCTGTGAGAGGATCCGACTAGATGTAAAAAAGGAGAGGTGGGTTCAATTATATAATTCAAGAATGGAGTCATCTGATCAACTGGATGGTCGGCCAATGACGAATTTCCCGTGGCCGCACTGTAATCGCAATTTAATGCTTTATTAGGGGCGTGCACTTTTCAAGAAAGGAAACCACATACCCAATCAAACTGGTCCAATGGCCAAGAAATATCGCAAGTGAAGTCTAAAAATGCAGGGGAAACCACTAAAAGGGCTTCATGAATAAATTTTCAATAGAGACCATTAACCACACGATTTTACACCAACTGACCAAAAATAATTTAAAATCAAGACACAAATAAGTTAAAAGGGATTCTCGGCTCGAATTGCCTCACATACAACATTTCAAAAATACTAGGACACACCACACAATCATCGGTTATTTAAAAAAACACCAAATTTTCCTTTAACATAACATTTTAAAAAATAAGAAAAGCCAGTGGGTTTCACAGACATAAATGGTGTCCCATAGGCCTCGCACATGCATGTTCCCGTGCCACACCAGCACCCATCACATATCACATCTAGGAACTCATCCGCTCGTGCCATCAACCCATTCTCTTTCCATATACTCTCATGCATGTGGTTGCCCACAAGAACACCGCAGATCAAAACCAAACCTTTCCATTTTTCAAAACCAAAACATCCAACCCACACTTTTCAAACCCCATACCTCATTTTCTTCTTAAAGTTCTTTATTTAAAAACATTTTCGAAAACATTTTCCAAGACCAAATAATTTATAATTAAGAACCAAATGTTCAAAATTCCAAAACAAAGAAACGAGGAATGGTGCAAGAGAAAACTAGTGTCAGCAGGTGACTGGAATATATGGTTAGCGGACATACGCCAATCACGCCACTTCCACGGAGGGTATTCTAGGACAGCGTCCTCGGCTCCACATGGCTTTCCAGACCCTGCGAGCTCACTGGGACCACTGAACCTACTCTATCTTCATTTCCCAAGACAATATTAACTGCAAGAACCAAAGACTCAGACAAACCTCAACTTACGTTGGTAACTCGATTCCCTCCATGAGGTGTGCTGGCCAGGCACATTTCTCGTAGATAGAAAGTCGAGTTCCGAAAACCTTAATTTTTGTGTACTCAGACTCTATCTCAAAAGAACACGACCCAAGAGAGAAAACCTGCCCCTCTGATACCATTTTGTCACGAACCAGGCTGGGTTGCCATCCGAACCGATGCCCGACCCGGTCCGCGACATGGCCCGAAGGGCGTTCCCGATCCCCACGGGTTGGCACAAGTGCCAAGATATCAAGAGTAACATGTGGGAATAATTTACCCGAAATAAGAGGATAAAAAACAACTGAAAAGGTAAATAAACTAAAATTGAAAATAGACAACCAAACATGACCTTAAACTAAAATCAGCTTAAAAGGTTTATAACTTGAACCAACATCCAAAAAATAGTGACCAACAAAGAACTAAAGCTCTAACTCAAACCTCCAAGTGACGAGAGAGGTGCGATGCCCACAAGCTACAAACACCAACCTACATGAGAGCACCGTCAACAACCCGAACCACCATCACTGAGTAGGATACCTCAACATGGAGTACACAAGGAACAAGGTCTACATACACCCAAAGGCGTATATAGGGTGTGATCCAAGAGCCCAGTAGGACGTCACCCAATAAAAAGGTTCCACACAAAATTATTAAATGACAAAAACCATTTGAAATTTTAATTAAAGAAAATAAGTAAATACTGGAACAGTTTTAAAGAAAATAGGATAAAGGGAAATAGTTTCAAATGGAATAACTTCAATTAAAACACACACACCCTTACTTTTTAAAATAACCAAAGTGTGAAACCGACGTGCATAAAGTAACTAGTGAGTACTAACATGGGAGAGGCCACATAGGTGTTAGCTAGCATGGGCCCCAAGATCTTTCTGTCTTGGTAAAATGTGGCTTAGAAGGCCACGGCCCTCAAAAAACGTATCTTAGAAGGCCACGACCCTAAGAAAATCATATGTTTAGTTAGTGTTGCAATCGTTAGTCCTACCAGTGAAACCGGGTCGAGTCACCACCGGAACACTAGCTCACTAGTCTAGTCCACCCTCCTAGCTACCCGAGCTTCCAGATTTGTGCTCAATCAAGTTTCAAGTTCATGTCACATGTCATAATAATGCACAAAATCCAAACAGGGTGCTTACACACACAAAAACATGATTTCCACACCCAAACCAACTTTTAAAACCACACACACACCAAAATATTTTTGAAGCTTAATCTGAAACACCTACACATTAAATTAAACAAGATGCATATTTTAAAAAAAATGCATTGATAATTAAGAAAACCCCTATGAGAACTTAGAGTTTTCAAACATGTCGCCAAACTCTAAAAGGTAAAAATGTCATTCAAAACCACTTTCCAAAACAAAACATATCCTGAAACATGCCAAAATATAATACACGTCAACTGCATGCCCTAACTCACACTGTACAATTCACAAAACAAAAAAAAATAGTCCAAAAGTAAAATCTTATAAAACAATTGAAAATAAATGCGTAACCACAAAACCCACACAAAACCCTCTTTTATGACAAAACACACCCGACGTCATGCCAAAATACAATGTTCACCACCTGCACAAACTAATAAGCTAACTCCATAATTTAGAAATCACCAATAACTAACTAGATAAAAGTTCGCATCAGAAAACACATATGTAACATAAACATGGTACCAAATAATTTCAACACAAAACAAACTTCAATGAATACCCACTTCGCACTACACAAAGTAATTAAATAATATGTTAAACAAATTAATATTTTCAAATAAATTTATCAAATAATAACTTAGATGTGGAACCACCTACCTCAGGTGTCAAATACTCCAACACTCAATGTGAAACTCCAATTTTCCACCAAACTCACTACAACAACTCCAAACAAAACCTTAGAAACAATATATCGACAAAACAATTAGAATCAAACCAAATTTAGCACAATTTGGACTCCAAATAACATGTGACTCTCACCCACAACTCTATCGAAAATAAAAACAACTAATAAAAATAGAACGCAACTGCAACGGAGATATGGAAGGCTAACCGGTGTTTAAAAAAGACCATCGGAGGAGTGTCGTGCTGGAAAACTGGCCGGAAAGAAGAGGAGGCACGTCTTGGTGGTAGCCGGATGATGCGGCTGGAGGGAGGAAGGAGGGTGTCGGCTGGAATTCTTCGGACAAATGAAGGAGGTCGGTTTCCATGGGGTGTGGCGTGAGGTTTTTCGGACGGAAGGGGAGGGCCGCTAAGGTGGGGTGAAGCGAACTGAAGAGAGGATGGGGGCGTGAGCAGGCCGGAGCGGCCCGGTGAGGGGATGTCGGCGTGGGAGAGGAGGCCAGGTGGAAAGAAGGGGGTCCGACGGGAAGAGGTAGGAGGAGGGAGCTCGCGCATGGGCGGGGTGCAGCCTGATGTAGCAGGCGGCTGGAGGGGCACCGGAGGGTAAGGCAGCGGTGTGACGGCAGGAGAGGAAGCAGGGCGACGCGGGCACGATGAAGGGGGAAGGTATGGAGGCCGCCCATGGGGTAGGGTTTTATGGGGGTGGGGAAGTCGCACGAACCAGGGGGAAAGGGGAAATCTGACAGGAATTAGGGGGGAGGAAGGGGAGAGTGTAGTGCAAGCCTTAGAGAAAAAAAGAAAAAGAAAAAAAAGAAATGAAAAAAAAACAAAATTAAAAATAAGTATAAATTAATATTAATCAAAATAAATTATAAAAATGATTATAATAATATCAAAAATAATAGTAATAATAATAAAGAAAAATAGGAATAACAATAATAGCCTAATACAAATTTTACACTCAATGATAATTATGATGATAATATTATTAATTAAAATTTTAACGATTCTAATGATAAAAATTAATGATGATAATAATCATAATTCAAGGTGATAATATTAATACTAATAATGAAATTTATAACATTGTAATAACAATTATAAAAATAATGACTTAGTAAAATGTTAACAATATTAATAATGGTAACTTAATAAAATCTATATTCTTAACATTAATAACAATAATAATATTCTCAAATAATAATAACATTATTATTACCATGAAAACAATTAATTAATTTTTTTTTCCGAATCTTATTATTTTATTTTATTTTTATTTTATGACTCATTTAATTGGTTTTCTTCATTATTAATTCATTTCATCAAATTAATTGAACATCACCAGGTCAACCGGTGGACCCGGTGAGGCCGCGCGGTTTCAAAACCGTGCCTTGCCCGAGGCCGTGCAGTCTCAATTTTCATTTTATTTTCATATTATTATCCTCCACATAATTTTCATCTTCCTTGAACACCGATCATGCTATGAGGTGAACTGGGCGAGGTCGCACGGTGACCCAAGCGAGGTCGCACGACTTCGACCGTGGTGCGTTAGACGCAACTAAGGGCAAGACATCTCTTTTTAAATAAAAACATAAACAATTTTAATTCAGGCCTTAACCCAAACCACCCTATTTACAATGAAAATAATAAAATAAATAATATAAAAATTACAGGTGTGACATAAAAGAACCATAACTTTCATTACAAAGCACACATGAGAAAAGATGGCAATTAACACCAAAAATAATAAAAATAATGAAATATTATTAACATACAGGTGGTAAACTGTTATAAAAAGAAAATATATGATATTATAAATCTTAGAATAATTATTAAACAAATTAATAACATATTTAAATCAAATATATATTAGGTTAAACCATGTTATATCAAAAGGAAGCGTGAGGTAAGAGACTTCATCTCAATTTCCCTTCATTGTGGTGTATTGTAATGTTAAGAAAATAATTTCATTCATATGGCATATATGATAAAAATTTTACATGTAATATAACGAATCCTTAATAATTTATGGTACTTTAAGTTTCATTTTGAATTATTTCATCGAAGGTTATTTGACTTGAAAATTACCAAGTGGTAAATAATTTTATAACTCAATTTCTTTTCATTAGGTTATATTACTTATTCGTTGTATTTGATATTATAAGATTATGTGTGAAATGAATTTTGAATATGTTAGCCTATATTTTGACATGTTTTTTGGAATTTAATTTGACATACACAATTTATTCATTTATTATTTCTCACTACAACGTTACGATCTTTTAAAGGGTTTATTTCATAATCTCATTTTAATCAGGATTGTTTATATTTGAATTTACATTGAAGTAAATTATATTATAATTGTATAATAAAACACTTTAATTTTCTTATAATCTATTAATTCATAGTGTTTTCAAGTAATAGTTCCATTTTACCACTCTTTTCTACTTAAAATTATTGAGAAAATGTTTTTAGAAAAATATGAATTTATTTTTCTCTTCGGTCAAAAATCATTTTTCATCCCAAACCAGGTTTTGTAAAAAAATTTACAATTTTTTTTCTTAAAAATGATTTATTAAAGACATTTTTACCCTTGTTATATTTTTTTAAAATTTTTTAATGGAATATTCTAGTCATTTTAAAAATTTTCCCCCTTTGATTTTATCAAAAAAATGAAAGAAATATTTGTTTTATCTTGTACAGAATGTCATTATATAATACACAATCAATGTTTTAAAGTTTAATTTATAAGTTTAAATTATTATTTTTAACTAAAATAATTGTGAATTTATTTTTAACTTTTAGTTTTAAAAATCATTTTCTGAAATGAAGAGGATATTTTCCTCAAGAATGATTTTAATGACATTTTTATAGTATTTTTATACATCATTGACAATAAACGTTAATTTTTCAAATAATACATTGGGGATTTGTTTTATTTATTCCATAATTATTATTCATTTGTATGGTTTATGATCATTTTGAATAAGGATAGTATTGAAATTCACATTCTTGATTCATTTTTTTACTCATTAACTTTCCCTTGAATTATTTACTTTATTATGACCATTGGGTATTAAATTTCCCATAAATATCCATATTATTTATCATGGATGTTATTATTTATTAAAAAATATATCATTTCTACATATGGTGTTTTTCTTTGAATGTTATTTGATTGAATGGGGAAATATTGATAATCTATATTCTTTCTTCAATATGAATATTTATGGTTGAGGAATATTTTTCATGAATTAAAATTATTATTTGATATATGATGAATGATTTAGACATGAAAATATAGTAGGGTCCCAATTATATATATCCCCTTTATGCATTTGTAGTCTCATGATATTAATCAGTTGGCTAGCCTTAGTTATTATTTTGGTATGTACCAACCAATCTGTATTAAACTATCTGGTGAAAGGTCTTGAGAGTAGGTGTATCATGTTCTTGAGATCATGACGTCTGATGAATAATAATTTCTTTAAATAATAATTCCGTTATTATTATCTATGATATTTTAACAGTGATATTATATCTAAATGAATTTCATTCTCAGTTTATTGATTAATGACATGATTTTTCATTTATTTACATTACCATATTGATTATTCATTATCTTATTATCTATGATCTTTTCAAAATGATATTATCTATGGATGAATTTCATTATCATTTTATTGATTAAATGATATGTGTTTTCAGTTATTTACCTTTCTATATTTATTATTACTTATCATATCATCATAGTCATGTTATTTAAATTTAATGCGTGTTTGATTATTTACCTTTCCATGTTAATTATACTTATTGATTCATGATAGTTTCCACAATACTTAACCCTTATTGATCATTTGAGATCACCCTTTTTTACATAATTATGAATCCATGAAGTGATCTATAATTATATTAAAGTATATGCTAGATTGAATAATGATATTCAAAAAAAAAATTTAATTTGTGTTTTCAAATGTAATATCAAAATCATATATGTATCTATTTTACTAAGAATATTAAACTATTTTTTCATTTAGGTTTGAATTTCATGCATCTTATTTGAGTGTAATAAATTAATACACTGAATCCAGGTTACTAGGTTTGGGGTCATTTAAAATTCTTTCAAATAATAAATTTTGACCGTAAAATGATCATAAACATCCCTTTATTCATAAAAAAAACTTATTGTTTCATGAAATTAAAATATCTCCATAAAAACTTATAAAATTATTATAAAATATATGAAGGAATATTAGGTAATCATATTCATTTTCACCATTATAAATCACCATTTAAATGAAATGACTTATAACTAGTTATTTCCAATAAACTGCAATGGAATAACCTTTATACATTTAATTAAAATATCATTTTTCAAAAGAATAAATCATTACTTATTTTATTAGGGATATATCATAGACCCAACCATTATCATATATAATGTAAAACTACTATAACATGAAAAAAATATTATTTCTTTTTAATAAAAAACTCATAACAATTAAATTTAAAAAAAAAATAATTTTCAATTAACCTATAAAATGTAAATGATTTTAAAAGAGTGGGTTAACCATTATATATTGAGAGGAAAATGAATGTGAAACATATAATTTTGAAAAATATAAATAAGAATATGAGAAATAAATTAATTAAAAAAATATTTGACTATGAGAGACAGTTTATACAATGACTTTAGAACATTTTAATTAATGTTTTAAAAGAAAACACATTACCTAGAGTTCTAAATCACATTGTGGTTTATAAAACCCACTAAATAATAAAATTATAATAAATATATAATTATTTATAACCGTTTTCATGTTTCTTCTTGTTATTATTAATTTTTATTCATTTCATATCATATATTATATATTTATTGAATTAATGTTTCCTGGGTTAGTCACTTTGAGATTGTTTGGTATATGGTCCCAAAAATGATTTGGTATAATGGTACCTATAATAGAACAATGTTAAATGGTTCCATAAGTTCTAAAAGAGTCATGTTTTATGTTTTATATATTTTACTGGATATATAAGAGCCACAAAAATCCTATGATAAAACATGCGTGATTTTTTAAGAAATTTTTTTAAATTTATACACTCATGTAAAGTGAGAAACATTTAAAGGATGGTAGGTTACAATTAGTGAATAGGAGGAAGTGAAATGTTATAATAAATATTGATATAATATTAAATAAATTAGGTAATTGATATTATATAATAAGCATGATAAGTATTTGATTAATAAGGATTGAATAATTATATCATTAACATCTTGTGAGTTTGATTTTGAATTGGGTAAACCATTTTTTTGAATCCATAGATGTTTTTCCCAAAAATTACATTGAGAAAAGTATGGGAGAAATAATAAATCTATATTATTTCATTTTTTTCTTTCATTTTTCATGAAAATTTATTTCCCTAGGAATAAATATCTAATGAATAATTCCATAAAAATAATCACTTGAGCATGAAATTTAACCATGGATATTATAACTAATTGAATAATCATATGGAATATCAATAATTGAATTCATAATGATGGAATGCATAGTTATTGAAATTTCAAACATACATTCATGACCTTGTTATAAGACATATAACATTTTCATGGCCTTATGTTAGGACATATATATAAATGTATGAGGCCTGGGCCAAAAACCAATCTAGTTTTTCACGTAAGACCTACCAATGTATAAAGGGATATATGGAGCTCCTCCTATAACATACTATGTCTAATTCATTCCTCATATTAAATGGGCGAAGCATAATTCACAAAACCATTCTTACTTAAACTATCACATGTAAGTACTTTTACCAATTAATAAACATATTCATAAACCATCCAGAGTAAAGTAAATGGTATCAACATAGTATATCTCTAGTCAGACTGATCATAAACCATCCAATGAAATAATAAGGATGGTATCATTGGTGTATATCCCCATTAAAGAATAAGTAACATCATTTGATGTATTCTTATATGGTATTTTTTTTAATATCACATGGAATATTCCTTGATGAAAATAAACTCTATTTGAAAATCATAATTTTTATTTTGAAAATAAATAATTCATAAAATATTGTCAAAATAATTTTATTTAAAAATAAATTAAAAAAAATAATTTACAAATTATTAGGAAATATTTGTCATTAAAAATAAACTTATAAAATTGAAATAGAAGATTTAAATAAATGACAATCATGACCTTGTGTAATTTTGTATATTCTTTACAAGTTAAAAAGAACATTCATTTTGCACTTTAAAAAGGTTAAAAAAGTGCCTTTTATTGAAAAAGAAAAGAATATTTCTTTCAAACCATTTTTTAAAAATTAAAAAAATGGGTAAAATTGTTTTTAATAAATTATTTTGAGAATTTTAAAACATTTTTGAAACCATATTTAGAAAACATGCGTTTATAAGAAAAATAGTCCTCTACTAAAAAGGGAAATAAGGTTGAATTTTATTAAAAATATTTTCTTAATCATTTTAAGTACCAAATAGAGGAAAAACAGTACTATTACTCGAAACTTTTTATTAATAATCATATTATCAGAAAAAATATTGATTCTAAGATAGTAATATTAAATAATTCCCTTAAGGGAGACTTAAACAAGAAAATCTTGAATAACGATTAGATTGTGAAATAAACCCTTACCACTTAGGAAACTTTTGTATCATTAGCCCAATTTAATAAATTACTTTAAATGTAACATTAAATACCATGAAGATAAATTTATACATGATATAACATGAAAATGGGATTTTTGTACACCATAGAAAAGAAATAAGTGGTGAATATCGTGTATGTATCACGATGGTAAACGTGGGATGAGAAACCCCTTACCATTAGTCCGAATCATCACATATATTATTTATATACCTAAATAATAAATAAATGTTAAATATTTAATTGTTTAAGAAAATTTTTCAAGTTTCTTATTCCTTTTATTTTACTTATTGAACTATTATATATAATTACTCAACCAATTAAGGTTACATCAAATGTTTCGATGATATTTAGATTATGTGTCAAAAATGACACTGGAAGATTAATTAATGTCAGGGTGGTAATTATTTAAATATATATATAATAATAATCATGAAATAATAATCATATTTATAAATAAAATATAATTTTAAAATAAATTATGAAATATAGTTATAAAAAATGAACTATGTTACAATCAGGGAGATTGTAGGCCGTATATACACAAGAGTGATGTTTCCATTTTTCAATGATCATTATGGAAATAAGGTAAGTAAAATTTTATCATTAAATAATGATAATAATATTATAAATATCATATTAATTATTTAAATACACACACACACATAGATATATATCATCCATTTTTTTGGGTGATGAAAGGAGAGACACATCGCTTAATGAAGGCAGTAGTCCACACATACATGAATGATGTTATCATCTTTCAGTGAGTAAAAATGTAAGAAATAAAATGATATATTATCTTTTGAGAATTTAAAATATGTAATTAATATAATATATAATTATTAAATTTATCTTTATCACCTTTCATGTAGAGCGTTAGTGATAGATGAATCACATCGCTTTGTGAGGCGGTAGTCTGTGGTACACTAGAGCAACAGAATCGTATCCACTATGGAATGGAAAGAAAAAAGATATATATGATATACTGATTTAAGATGTATAATTATGTTATAAATATAACTTATATATATATAAACACTACATCCATCATCATACCCAATCATGAGAGGTCATAATGGATAAATGAATAACATCAGTTCGTGAGGTGGTAATCCACCGTACACACAAACGATGATTTCATAATAGATTTGATGAAAGTAGGGATGGTTATAAGTAATTCTATTAATATAATAAAATACAGATATATTAATATATTGAGGTTATTATGTAATCATGGTTTAATAATAATTCATGGAGGCGAAGGAATAAAAAAATAAAAAAACTCGTTGAAGAACATTACCTCTTCTTTATGCAGTGTCTTTAAGTTTACAAAAACAGTCACACTTTGTTAGATTTATGGAATAACTAAGGCTTATAGTGTGAGGGTATGGATGTTAGAAAGTAATTTTGCCTAGTATTGGAAAAAAATGGGTCTGATGGTGTGAATAAGACATTATAGTGGTTGGATATTTATAGCTGAGGTGAGTAGCGCACTTGTAATTTTTTAAAGGAAAAAGGTGTACCCACGTTTTTCACATTCAAAAAGGGTTCTAAATAGACTATTATCAGTTATTAGATATTATAATGTCTACATATGGTAATAAAATTAGTTTTATAGAAAAAATTTATGTCATTTTAACCCTTTTATTTTTAGTTTAACCCCCTGGTAAATAAGTTTTTACCTTGACCACTATAAATAATTTTTACTATTTTTTCAATTAATTATGGTAAAAAATTATGTTAACCATATTAGATAATATAAATTATTATTGTTAAAAATATATAATCTATTTTTCTAAATTTTATTTACATAAGTGTAATAATATAATTTAACATTAATCCCACAGATGCGATGACAAAGAGGACATTCAATGAGAAATTGTACAAATGTTTACAAAGTTTTTATATAAAAATTCAACATGAAAATGATCATAATGAAACAAGTTTTTTTAATATATATTATTGAACTAATTTTAATTTTTAATTAATTTAAAATATATTTTACCTTTATAAATAATTTTAAATAAATTTTAATTATCAAATAAAATTCAATATTTTTCACTGTTCATCTAAAAATAAAACTTTTTAGAAAAATAAAAAAAAATTCAGCCTAAGATAATTTTAATATTATCATTTCAAAAAAAAAATTCATTTTTTTGAAATTAATATTTTAAAATTGATAAAAATTAATTTTAAATTATGTGCACAATGTATGACTGATCTAAATTCATAAAAATATAAATGTTCAAAAAAAAATATTTCTCTTTCAAATCATTATTATTTTATTTATAATAAATATATAATGATTGAAATTATTTTATACATGTGTAAAAATAAAAAATTCATAATTTAGTTATTACTATTCATACCCTCTAATTTAACGATTTGGTTATAGAGCTAATGTTTATATAATAATATTTGAATAAAGTATCATGTTTTGTTCAAATCTAGTGTCTCATGCATTTTAATCTATCAAAGATATTAAATTTATTTAAAAATAAATATATCATAAAGTATCAAGATGTTATATTCCCTTATAAGCTTGGGGTTTCATTTCATACACGCTATTGAATATGATTTTCATATTTTAAAATCTTGTGGTGTTGCCTTATACCCCCTTTAAATAACTTGTATCCTCAAAATTTAATTTTGATCTCAATAATCACAGTTTTTTCATTTGAAAATACCCTTCTTGAAGTACCACACCATGAGAAGGGTTACTAAAACATACTCTTGATAATATAGAAGGTAAATACAAATTTCATATATAATAACACATAAATAGGTTTCTAAGTAGGATAAAACTGGTGGAAAGGTAATATGTAGATATGGAAGAAAAGCATAAATAATTATACAGAATGATAGAAGTCATTGATCCTAAGAAATTAATTGATCAATGGAAAGTTAAGGAACTCCAAACCATAAATCAATGATGATTTAAAATACCATATAATTCATCAGATATGAAGGTAATATGCTAATTTTTTTAAGATCCTTTTCTTGAAGTTGATGATTTTTTCCCTATAAGAATATAAGGAAATATACTTACTTGATAGGTTTTTATTTCATAAGACAATTTCATCATATGATTTGATCAATTTACAATTCATATATTACTCTAGAAAATGAATATATGAAAATGATTTTTTTTCAAGAATCATTAAAATTCACATTTAACGGATCATAATATCCATTATAGAATGATAAGTCATTCCTTTGGTATTTAGCTATTATTATAAAAAAATGGTTAGTACTAGTTATTCAATATGAAAAAATATTCATATAGTGATGAAAAACATTAATATCTAAAACCTCATTCAAATTAAACTTAAACCATTTCATAAATAGTTAACATTATGACCCTTCCAAATGATTAAGTTCTAAAACATTTGAAACAAGGTCAACAGAATTCCAAAAATGAACTTATCCTTAATCCCCAAAACAACCTAAATTAGCTCTTAATCTCCTCATACAAAACACATGAATACCTTTATCTGGTATTCGTTTAAAACATGGTAATAAACTAAATTACCATAAAATTTTATTGAAAACTTTAATTCCTTTTTATTCCTTAAATAAAACACAGATTATTGGATAAATTCTTTAAATCCAAAAAATGTTGTAAACTCCTTCAATGATAGGATAAACCAATTTTCCAAAAAATCATTAATCAGTTCAAAGGTAGTTATTACTATCAAATTTAACTTATATATATCAATCGTATCTTTATCCTAACATCTTTATCTCAACATGTGGAAAATATTATGTTTTATATTTCTATCAATTATGTGTTTTCATAGAAGTTCAACTTACCACTGAATAAATTTTATTAGTACCCTTCAACATATGATTTCAAATCCTTACAAAAATACAAATATAGTGAAATCATTATATATTTCATGATTCTTAAAACCCAAACATGATTAATTAAAATATTTCAATAACATAATTCTTGAATAAAAACATAATAACATTAATCATTAAACTTCATCTGTTGTAATATAATAAGATTGAACATGATTCATTAGATTATTTTAAGTTATATTCTTTTTATTCTTGAGGAATTATTTTTTATAATGCCTCATATCCTTATATTTTAATCATTGAACATATAAACTTTTTTTTTTCATTTGAATTCATGATAATAGTGTCATTTTCCTCTATACTTATAACAACCTATTTTTCCTTTTAAGTATGTACCAAGGTGTTTCTTAATATCAGAATCACATGTTGGAAAAACATTCATTCCATTCTTCCCATTATCCATTTTTTCTCCATCTTCCTATTATTCTCTAGATTCCCTTAAAAGTCATAATGCTTAGTAAATTATTTATCTGTATTGATAGCACACGACACTGAATTTGTATAATAAGAAAGTTTGGGAGACTATTTCTCTATTAAATATTATCTTAAGACCATCAAATAAATGACCAATATCACTCTTTGGATTATGTGAATGGATATGGTAACCATTCCTTCTTTTAGGAACCAAATTATAAATAATGGAATACACTATTTTAGATCGCATCATTATGAATCCTAAGGTATAATACAAAACTAGTGAAACACTTAACATAAACTAAATTTTTATAAAAATCTAATATCATAATCATAAACATGGTTTCATTGGGAATATTTTAAAATGATAAAAATATTTTCAAATCCTTTATAATGGTTTTTAAATAAGATTTGAATTAAACTGAGCATATCCACTAAGAGTGTTGAACCAAGTGCGCAGTAATGCCGGTTTTTTTTCACCATGAGATTATTGGGTTAATATCAAAGTTCCCATTTTAGATTTATTACGCCAAGGTACATATATTCTAGAACCATGTCCACTTGTAGCATCCAAATTGGGATTTATTTTCTTGAAAAATCACATAATCTATTCCTTACCAATTTTTTTTGACATTTTTCTATACTTATCCTCAAATTCTATTATTGGGTTATATTTCATAATCTATATTTTTTTTAAATATAGTTTCCAAGGTTTTTACTAAAATTTATTTAATACAAACTCCAGTGACCCTAACCCGAGTATCTCAGACCCGATGTCTAATTTATTACTTTTCCATAATATATAAGGAATCAATTCTAGGAGGACCAAATAGTTTAGTAGTATTGGTAATCTAGATACGTAATTTAAATTAACATTAAATTTTAAAAAATAAAATAAAGAAAATATTTTTCTTTAAAAATTACATTATTCCCCTTAATGTATCCCCAGATATCATTCTCAAAAAACATTCTTGAATCCAAGGGAAATAAAACACAAGAAGTAGGTGATATCAGATACTCTATAAGGGTAGGTGTACAAAGGAAAATATGAACAAATAAGGTTAAATAAATATGGAAAAGTAAATAACTAAAAAACATGAAATTTAATAAATAACAAAAGAAATATATGATAATAATAAATGGTTATAAAATAATTACATATAAATAATGACATAGGAATAAAAATTAACCACATATATTCTATCTAATAAAATAAACACATGGAATATTAATAACTGAATTCATAATGATGTAATGAATAATTATGGACATATAAAACATATGACTGAGGCATTTTACCATGAAATCTATCACTCTTGAGGAATTTTTTCAATACATCTATATAGATGAGTAAGGCCTCATCAAAATCCCTATTTGGTTTGTATTATGAGACATACTAATGCATAAAGGGAAATAGTGGGCCCCACCCATCACTTTCTAAGTCAAATGAATTTATAATATTAAATAAGTAAAACATATTTCACATAAAAATTAGTATTTAAACTAGATTATGAAATATAAATACTTTACCAATCAATAAAAAAATGAGATAACATCCAGTGTTAAGTGAATGGTATTAATATAATACATCTCCCATCAAACTAACCATAAACCATCCAGAGAATTAATAAGAATGATATCATTGGAGTATATCCTCATTAAAGTACAAGTAACATCAAAAGTATTCTTCGTATATGGAAAATTGTTTTGAAATATCACATGGAACATTCCTTGTGTAAAATAACCTTTCTTTGAAAATCACCATTTTTATTTTAAAATAAGAAAATTCCAAAAATACCATAAAAATCATTTTATTTGAAAATAACATTTTAAAACATAGAATTTACAATATATTTGAAAAAATGTTCATTAAAAAAACAATATAAACTTTAAAAGTAATATTATATGAAATTATAGTCATGACAGTGGGTAATTCCATACATGTCATATAAGTTAAAAAGAACATTCCTTTTACGCTGTAAAAAGGTCGGAAAAGTGCATTGTTCTGAAAATGATAAGAAGATTACTTTAAAAAAAGATAAAAACTCAAACATGGGTAGTTATTATTTTTTAATAAATCATTTGTTTAATTCTAAAACATTTTTGAAAACATTTTTTGAAAAAATCTTTTGGGAACAAAAAGGATTTTCAACTAAATAGAGAAATAAATGTGCATTTTCTTAAAAAAATTATATTAATAATTTTATGTACCAAAGATAGTAAAAATGGTATAATTACTTGAAAAAATTCATTAATATAAATATTAAAAGAAAATTTTTTGATTTTAAGATTAAAATATCAAATAATTCTCCCATGGGAGACTTAAACAAAAACAATCCTAAATAATGATGAGATTATGAAATAAACCCAAACCACTTTGGTAACTTTTGTATCATAATCCCCATAAATGAAATAATTTTAAATGAAACATTAAATACCCTGAAGATAAATTTATTCATGATATAACATACAAAATAGGGAAGTATATACTCCACACAAAAGAAATAATTGGTGAATATGACATATGTCTCATGGAATAAAAAGCGAGATGAGAAACCCCTTACCTTGAGCTCGACTCATCAAGTAAATTATTTATCTTCCTAAATAATAAACATATGTTAAATATTTACTTGATTAATAACCCTTTTCATGTTTATTATACATTTATGTCACTCATTACCATGTTATATATGATTACTAAATCAATTTTGTTTATATGATATCTTTCAATGATATTTGGCTTATGTGTCAAAAATGATTTTGGTAGGTTGAATATGGTCAAAGTGTAAATTATTTAAAAATAAATAGTATAATAATCATGATGTAATTATAAAATTTATATTTCAATAATAATTTTTAAAACAATCATGAAATATGGTTACGAAAATTACTATGTTACAATCATAAAGATGAGAAGTCTTACATATGCATGAGTAACTTTTCCATTTTTCAATGATCATTATGGAAAGAAGGTAAGTAATATTTTATATGTATAGAGTTATAATAATATCCTAAATACTATATTAATTATTTAAATACACTAATATATATCATCTGTTTGGTGTGGTGATGTAAAGAGTGTCACATCACTTCGTGATGGCGGTAGTCCACACGTACAAGAACAACATTATCATATTTTAGTGAGTAAAAAATTAAAAAAAATGTATTGTCATTTCATAATGATATATTTTTCATGAATTTAATAAATATTTTATGTTTATCACATATATTCATAAACTTTATTGATATCACTTTCCATGTAAATATTTAGTGAAACATGAATCACATCGCTTTGTAAGGTGGTAGTCTACCATACACACAAGCGACATTATCATATCCCCTAAGAAATGGAAAGTAAAAAAGTTTTATATGATATAATGTCTAAAGAAGTATAATTTTGTTAAAAATATCATATATATACTTTATATCCATCGTCACACCTAACCATGATATTTGGTCACAGGAAAAGTGAATGACATCGGTTTGTGAGGCGGTAGTCCAACCTACACACGAATGATGATTTTGTAACCCACTTGATGAAAATGGGAATGGAATAAGTTCATGAACTTAATGTAAAATAATATACATATGTGTAATAGAATTCAGTTTTTATAGAATCATAGTTTAATAATAATTGAGGGAGGTGGAGTAAGAAATAAAATAAAAACGTTCATTGAAGAACGTTACGTCTTCTTCAGGTAACCTCCTTAAGTCTCAACCAAAAGACTTAATATGTTGGATTTATTTCAAAACTAATTCTTCCAGGATTAGGGTAAAGGATTTAGGAATCTATTTGGGTAGGGTTGACCTAACCAAAATGTGTTTAAGGTTTTAATAATATAAGATATGGGGAGGCAGTTTATAGGTGAGGTGTGTGGCACACTTGTGAATTTTGAATGGAGAAAGGTGTACCAAATTTTTCACATGTAACAAGGGTCTAAAATGAAATATTATTTATAATTAGTCATTATATGGTATAAATATTTCCATAAAAAAGATTTTATAAAAGTTTTAGTTCATTTGAACCATTATATTTTTAGTTTAACCCCCTAAAAAATAGTTTTTACCTTAACAATGATAAATAATTTTTTTATTTTTACAAATAATTATGGTAAAAAATTAAGTTTAAAATATTATATAATATAAATCATGATAATTCCTAATATATAATACATTTTTCCAAATTCCATTCATAGAAGTGGAAAAATATTATTTAAAATTAATCCCATAGACATGATGAGAAAGTGAGTTTTTAAAGAGAAAATGTATAAAAGTTAACAAACATTTTCTATCAAAACTAAATATTAAAATCATTAAAATTAATATAATTATATTATTAGATATATTAATGAACTTATTTTACATTAAAACTAATTTTAAATGTAATTTAAATTTATAAACAGTTCAAACAAAAAGGGAATTTTCAATTAGAATTCAGTATTTGCACTATTCATCTAAAATACAACTTTTCAAAAAAATAACAACAAATAACCCTAAGTTAATTTTTATATTATCATTTAAAATATTAATTTTTCATTATAATATAAATATTAAAAAATTGGTAAAATTTAGTAATAAATTATGTAGGTAATGCACATCTAATCTGCCTTTCAGAAAAATATAGTTTTTTCAGAAAAATTTTCTTTGTATTTAAAATTGTAATTACTTTATTTATAATAAATAGATAACAATTGAATTTATTTTATACATGTTTGAATCATAAAATTTACAAAATTTAGTTATTACTATTCATAATTTCCTATTTAACAGACAAGTTATAATGATAATGTTTATATAATAATATTTTAATAGAGTATTGTGTTTCATTCAAACCTTGTGTTTTGTGCATTGATTTCTATCAAAGATATTTAATTTATTTAAAAATTAATATTTCATAAAGTTTTAAGATTTTATATTCCCTTCTATTTTTTTGTATGTCATACACACTATCAAATATGAAGTTCATATATTAAAATCTCTCAGAGTTTCATCCATACTTCTTAGGTAATGGGTATTAAACTTATTTAAAGACTTTATAATCATTTTTTATTAATTGATACATTTAGTAGAATTTTGAAATTTAATTTCAAAAATATAATTTGATAATTAAATTGAATATTATGAAACATTATTTGTTTTTATAATTTAAATAAATATAATTTTTAAAATAAACTTTCTTTTAGTTATTTAAGTTTACCTAAAATATTAATTTTATAATTAAAAATAGATTTAAATATATATATATATATATATATATTTTATTAAATAAAAATTTTATCTTGTTTTTTTATTTTTAATTTTTTTTAATTTTTTATTTCATTGGTTGTTGTTTTAATTGTTTTTTTAAATTTATTTCTTATTGATGTATAATTGTCCATGAAGGGTTATTCATTATAGGTTGAACCTACCATGAATAGTACATTAGAACACACTAATGTTTTCCAATAACCAAACATGAAAAATTATTCACAGTATACTGATATGTTCCTGCATGCATCTCTAACCTAAAATGAGAATTGATATTAACCATCCATGAGGTGATACCAAATATTGGTTTTACAAGTTGTGGATAAATTCTGTAACAATTATGATCCAAATATTTTGTTATCCATGAGTTTATGTTCAACGAACCACGTGTTATATTTTAAAATGTCTATGATAAATTAATTTCAACTAGTCATGATTCAACTAGGCATGAATTAATTAATTCCCTCTATGAATCCATGCTACTAAGGTAATGTGATAAAAAATTTATTCCAAACCACCATTATGTTCACATTCTACTAAACTAAGACTATGATAATTACATATGTTTCAGTTTAGAAGGTTTATGAAAAAATGATTGAATAGGGTTGTAAAATATATTTTTATGTGTGTGAATTTTAAATTTTAAATTACATGATAAAATATATAAAATATATGATTTAATTATGAAGTGATCAACTTGAAGATACTATAACTAATTTTAGAAGGTTTATTTTAAGTGATAATAATAAAAAATGTGTTTTGAAAATGAAAAAGACACTTGGAACTATCCCATAAGAAAAATACATGTTGGATATTCTAAATATATATATGGAATGTTTTGATCATAGGATATATGAAACCTTGAGTTTTAATGCATGGAGAGGATTATGGAAGCATAAAAATTACACCTGGATGAAGGTGTATAAAAAAGAGATTATAATTTATAATTTTTAAGAGGCAGGTATATATAACCAGTTTAAATAGCTATTTATCATTAATATCAAATCAAAAAATGTTTTAAAGAAGGGAATATCATTGATAATGAGAAATCATATCATAAAAATTGGTCTATCAATCATAAAAATAATTTCTATATCTCATAAACCCACAAATAAAGATTCTACATCCTACCATTTTTAAGATAAAAAATCATTCCATAAAAATAAAAACAAATGAAGAAATCATTCAAAAATTTATTTGAGAATAAGTAAAAAATATGGCTAACATATTATGTTGAGAATTTCTTTCATGACATTGTTTAACCAAATCAAGAAATTGGTTAACAGTTTAGATACATGTCCTTCATAAAAATACATATATTGTGATATAGAAAATGGGATCATTTTTTTTATTAATAGAACAATAAATGTTGATATGAAAAGGAATTTATTCATAAGGTTCTTAGTATAATTTAGTGAATCCTAGTTCATGGGAATCCATGTGGATATATCCAAGGTTAATGGGAGAGCTTGATAATGATGATAGGATTATATAAAACGAGAGATGCACATGAGGGTTAAAATTAAGATATATACTCTATAATTTTAGTTTACTACAATTATTTTTTAAACCATTTTGGTATTTTAAAATGGGGTGAATTGAAGATTTGAAAATATTATAAAATAATCCCTATTAAAATAGAATGGTTTAGATGGACTATAAAATAATCACACCAAACTATATTCTAAATAAAATTAAAGTAATATAGTAGAATATAATCAATTAATATTAAATATAGACACTTTAAATTGAAAAAAAACAATTTTTATTAAATAAAATATAAAGCATAGAAATATTAAACAATACATCATTGTTTTGTAACTCTAATCCAAATACAAAAGGTTCTAATCAAGAAGCTCTTCAATCAAAGGATTGGTTGCATACTTTTTTCCCTTATATATTCTTTGATAAACGAATGATATCACCCTATACTTACCCATGGAACTATTAAATCAATAGAGAATAAAATATTTTAAACCAATTAAAATAAAAACTTATTGTGCCTTTTCATTTGGAAAATAAGTAATAGAACTAAGAAGAAAAATTAAAGAACAAAATGATAATATAAGCTCTCATACTTAAACACATAGATTTCTAATATTAATTCATCAATTATAAGTTTTTATTCTAGGATCAATATTATGTATATATTTATAGAAATCAATTCTAGCAGGAAATCTAAGATCTTCAGTTTCTATCTATCATCTAATGTTTTTATATGATCATGAAAGTGTTTACCCTATTTTCATTTATTTAGGAAATAATTTAATATATTCCTGTGTGAAGGTAGTTCAAAAGTAACTAAAGAAGTATATATGTTAGTTTTCATCATAAAAACTATAAAAAACACTTCAGAAATAATTATTGCAACATCTTGACCTAGGATCCACTAAATTGGTACCGCGAGACGGTTCATTACGTGACCTCAGGCACACATCCTCTTATGACAGAGGCTCCCGACTAGTTGTGAGTGTCAAAAGAGGAATGTGGGGAGACTATAATCTTTTTATTAGAGTAGAACCAGAACATAAATAATAAAAAAAATATACATCAAACAGTATAAGCAGTAATTGGAACAATATATGGAAAGTTCCAAAAATAAAGCAACTAAAACATGATATAAAAATTATCTGAATACTCTACATGTTAGGTAGTCATACAAGAAAAATCCAAAATTTCGAAACTAATTAAAATCCTAACATGGTTTTGAGTTCAAATTTGACCTTGACATCCCATACTCTAACATATCAACCTAATCATAAACCAAAATCTATATCCCTTTCCTGAACCTATACAAAAAAATAATGTCTCCTCGGTTACCCTAGTTCCATGTTAGACCAAATACGGTATGAGAACAACTCAGTAGACCACCACCAATGGTGTGTAAAGACATAATCATTCTAAAAAACAGCTTATGCATATAACTAAATAGGAAAATAAAAAATATAATAAAAGAGGCATGTTTCCCAATAAATATTTATCAATTACCCATTTTGACTCTTGGGTTCGATCATTTCACCCAACCAACTAAAACTATTTTGTCCATGTTGAATGTATAAATCATAAATATAGTTGTTATATATTTTAACTAAAAAATATTTAATTTATTAGTCATTTCAATTCTTGGTGCCAAAGAGCATTGGACCAATTACTAATACCCTATCATATGCTCTTAGTGCCTTGATCACCATGTCGACACCCTAGCCAAATGTAAGGAAAACCATATCCATCATATCAAATATAGGATACTGAATTTCATGTTGATCCATCCAAAAAAGGATAAGGAGTTCCATGTGCAATATCATATCAAATCCAAAATTTCAAATTCCACACAGAGAAATCCCAAATAAGGATAAGGAGTGTCATGTCCAATATCCTTACCCATAGGTTTGGAGTGTCATATACAACATTTTGAATTTTCAAGCAGAATAACTCCATGTATATCATCCCCAAACCATTTCACCATGATCATCTATTCAAGGTTCATCATACATAACCTTTTTTACACATTTAAATAGTAATTATTCCCCTTTTTATCACAATCATTATTTAATAAGGCCATAATTTCTTTTTCACTAAAAAATTACCCGATAAAGCTTGACCTCTTTTCACATGGAAAAAACACTAAAACAAAATACTAATTAAATAAATTATGGATCCACCCTTTCAACCATGTCCCCTCCTCTTTAAAATCCAGATAACAACCAAGACCTTTATTTTCATTGAAACAATCGAAAGAGCTAATAATGAATTTTCACCAAAGGGTAAACAATATACAGATAAAATCAACATTTAAAATCTATATTAAAAACCCTTTCAAAAAAAAATTGAGGTAAAAACCATATCTTAAAATATTATCCATCTTAAAAAATAATTTTCACTCATTTAAAACCATAACTTGATCAAAATACAAAGCACACCATTTAAACCATTTCAAAAATCCTCCTAGGCATTTAAAAAAATATTTGAATGTAAGAAATTTCAATTATACCCCTTAATGTGCCATAAAAACTTATCACCAAATTATACCGAGTACCCCTTCAATAATTCCATAACAGTAATTAAAAATTACACCTCATTTACTCTCATAAATTCTCAATCTCAACATTTAAAATCCATCACAGAACATTCAAGGGATTGGAAAACCCCATTGGGTAGCTCTAAGCCCAGTCTCAAATTGTAAATGGACCTAATGAGGTCTGTGAAAGGTATGACACACGAATTTAAGTACAAAATTACTTTGATAAGAAAAGGACACAAAAAACAGCAATTAAATGAATTGGAACAACTAAATACATAAGATAAACATTAAGACTATGGGTAAAATCTTATACACAACCTACCTCATGCTCGTAGACAACCAATAATCCAATCATGAACCTTAATTAAAGATAAAATAGACCCAATAAAAAATATGGGAAACTCTCTGAAAATATAATTCATGATATTTAGAGGAAGAAAACCAACCAAGATAAGCCACTTACCGAAAATAGAATAAAACAGAGTCAGAGAATTACTCATGGCCTCAAATTGAAACCAACAACACTAAAAACACCCTATAATTGAAGGAGAACTTACCTTGAATTTATTAAGAGGAAAAGGATCACACCTTAATATATTAGAATAAAAATGTAGGCAAAAATCATGTGAATTGGATATATTATCAAGTGAAAAAATGGTAGAAATTGAACATTTAATGAGGCACATTGTTAGGCTTCTTGATTTTCCTAACCATGTGCCAATCATGGTATTTCCTCTATCTAAGAGGAAACCAAGTTACAAAATTTTCCTAGGACACATGAATGGTTAGAAAAACCATAAATTAGCCATGCAATCACCTATATCTAATGAGGCCAAAGCTGTATATTCTCTTGGGCCCTCCTCGCATGGTTTGTTGACCACACTCCTTCCTCATGTATACTGCACAGTCATGGGGAACAATTAGTACTAACCATGTGAAAATCATGTTCCATGAACTTTAAGGCCCAATTATAATCCTCTTTATGTCCCAAACTCTGGGACAGTCTTGAGACAAACCCAAATCCCAAGAATCATTTGGTGAACCATTTTAAAGGGGATTGAACCAAAATTGAAATAGAAACACACCTCATTGAAAGGGTAAAGATCTTAAAACCTCCACTCCATAATAATTTCCATCCCTGAGAAGTATTGGTGGTCATATATCCACCTAAAGTGACCTACGTTGATCTATATTTATAGCCAATGACATGGTTTTTCTTTTAAAATTCCACAACACAACCAAGGAACAATCTCAGAGTCAAGGTTCTCATTCAGGAGAAACTCAATTCAATGCCCATTGTCAAAACCAAAATACCAAGATTTCACTTAACCATTCCCATCCATACAAAAAAAATTTACGTCACCTCCTGAATACCCAATGGATCTATGGTTTTCACTACTATAATCTTCATATTACCTTTACCAATCTCGGATTATTAACACCTCCACCATTAGAAATCTCAACAGAGCCTCAAAATTCTAATCCCACAATACTCCCAGTGTGGTTCCCAAATTACCATGTCTAAACATCTAATAGAATTCCAATCATCATTGAAAACCTTCCACATCATTAAAAAACTAATTTGAAATTATGGATAACCAACGTTCTTGGTTGAGCTGAGAACAAGAAGTATTTTACTCAAAACCTTGATTCAAATTCTAAAGTCTATATATATTTTCCAAGAAGACTTGACCGATATAGTTTCTATATCACCTAATCCATTCCATATATTAAAGAAGTTCAATCTATCCTTATCTGACTCATCCTGAAAGACCTAACTCCCACTTCTAATTCATTTCCATCTTATCTTGTCGCAATTCCTTCATGCTCAGAGGTGTTCCATGTACACTGAAACATTCCCACTCGATTCTATACCTAACTCTTAGGGATATTTTAGAGTCACTACCTATATTTTACCAAAACCATAGTTATGATCGGATTTACCCACTAGTAACCTCTAACTAAAGAGCCTTAGATTACTTTTAGAACAACTTCAAGCCCAAATCCAACACTCGACTCAATCATCAAACATATATGTTTTCCTATTATCATTCATTACAGATTTTAAGAACACACCTCATAATTTTATCATTGTAATCTTAGTTTCATCTTGATCGATCTATGACCTATTTTACATTTTCATAACCCATAAATTACGAGGGTTTTACTCCAATTACAAACACATCATTCCCAAACATAGGTGCATCTTTTTCATCATTTGACTCAAGAAACTCCAACCAGTACGGCACATGATCAAAATCACAACTAAAACTAGAAGTGGATGTGGTCATATTACTCACAAATAGGCTAAGAAATCAAAATTATACTATATTATATCCCAATATTCCATGTACAAAACCCACAATATTCATCGAAATCCAATCCATCCTAAGTAATTTACTTATAGATGAACAACTTTTCACTTCCCACCACATGTACTGTAACACCCCGAGATTTTATGAAACATATTCTTTTAATTTCATTAAATTATTGTGTTTTATGCTACACCAAGATTACCTTGTGCTATACGAAACACCGTATTAGCTTGCAGTATACGCAACACTATTCTTGGAACGTGTTACACACAATTTTGATAATAGTTATTCTACGCAACATTGAGTATATATATATATATATATATATTCAATGTATAAATGAAATATGGTTGGATTATGATATACAGAACAATTAAGGATTCTTGCACAGAACGCAACCCTGACTTGGCTTGTATTACACACAATCGCGACCTTCCTTGATAGCGTGTGTTGTACACAATACCGAGTTTTACTAAACAATGATATATTATTATAATATTATTATGAACTAGCCGTTATGAATAGCATTAAATAAATTTTAAATCTTATAACATTATTATTCGTCTTACACATTTTCTAAAACATGGTATAAGAACAAAATAATTTTTTCGGGTAAAATAAGTATTTTTCAAAAAATTCAATTTTGCCGCCTTTTGATGACGTAACCACTTTAAATATAGTTTTTGATATGTTTATAAGTTAAATTTGACAAAATAAAATTCTTATTTGGAATCATAAAATAAAAATTTACTGTGGATAAATTTTTCATATTATTCTGGTAACTTTCATATTTTGATGAATAGTAAAAACACGCTATATTTTAATTAAAAACAACTTTTTTCATCACAATAATTTATATAATTAAATTATAATGGTTTTAAAGTATAAATAGAATCTATTTTTACAATTTAATATAATGTATGTCATTATCATTGATTTTACCTTGAATTCGTAGGATAAATCAATTCAATCTTTTGCAATGTTTTAAAGAAAAACCCGTTTTCTTTCATCAACGGGATTAATTTTAATTTAATTTCTGCAACTTTTGTGTGTTGAATTTGGAAAAATGGATTCCATATTTTGAATCAGTGGATCCAAATTATGTTAATAAGCTACTTTTTATTTTTGGGAATTATGAATAGTAACTACGGTAAATTTTATTTACCATAGTTAAAGGTAAATCGGGTAATTAAGGGTAAATATAATATTATAAAATTACTCTATCACATGTAAAAATCATATTGGATGACTAAAAGTCGACCCATATCACCTAAGTGTCGGATTAGATTAATTTAATGGACTTTTGTCTATGAAAATAATTTAATTATTTTTAAAACCAAAGAATGTGACAACATGTCACTTTCTTAAATCTTATAAGTTTAATAATTTTAATCTAGTGATACACTTCATGAAACATCTAACATGAATAGTCTCCAGAAATCTAATACAATTATATACATCATAAGAAATTATTTATAATTTTTAGGGATTAAATACTTATGATTTATTATGACACAAAGATGATGCTGTAATTGTCTTATTAATGAAATATTGACATAATTGATGTTATAAATGCCCAAATAAATGTAATTTGAGACTTTTTATGTCTTAAACTAATTTTCTAGGTTAATATTACATGTTATTGTTTATTTAAGTAACCTTTTTAGAACTTATCATTCTGTTATGAATTTCATAAAAATCATGTACCAAATAGTGTCAAAATTGACATAAATTAGTTTTTAAAACAAATATTATATTATTAATTGTTATTTAATTCCTAAAAATCTAAGGATCGGCCAAATGACTTAGATAAGAATATATATATTAATAATAAATACCTTGGGGTTCGTTTGGCTTGTTATGGTAAGTTTATTAACTATATAGTGTAAAAAAAAGACACGGTAAAAGTTAAATTATTTAACTTAGAGTTAAATCTAATTGATAAGGTTAAAATAATAACCTAAACTTGTTTAAATCCTATTGGATGAAGGGATTTAGACCCATCCCCACTTTAGCTTCGAAATAAGACCCTTTTGAACCATTATAAACAGAATTTGACCTTAATATAAAATAATATTTTGAGATTTTCCTAAGGTGCCCCTCTCCTCCCTTATAAAAGGGCACCTCCTCCCCCTCTTCCTCACACCACTTTGAGCCTTCAAGCTCGGCCAACCCCTGACAAAATCTCTTCTACACTTCCCTAGTATCATCCTAGAGGTCCTGGTCTTCTTCAAAGACCATCCTTAGTTCTTTAAGTAAAGGTTAAGTGAAGGCGTGTCAAAAAGAGGTAATATCCATTACCGATCTTTTTCAATTTCTTTCTTCTTCAACTTCTTCTTATTTAGTTGTTTCATGATAAATTAATAACATCAATATTTCTTATATACTGATATGTTATTATAAATATGAAATAACTCTAATTAACCTTCTATCCATCCTATGGAAAAAGGAAATCACCGCGCGTGCGTACGTACGGAATACCGTCACCACGCCGTGGTGTAATCTATTTTCCACCACCACCTTACTTGGATGGGTATAATGGTGTAAATAATGACTATATATGACTATTAAAAAGTGATATTGATTCTGAAATATTATACATACACTCCAATACAATTCTACGATCATGAGAATGATATCATCGCTCGTGCGTACGTACGGACTACCGTCTCCACGACGCGATGAGATTCATTCTCCACGTTAACCGTTCATGAATGATTATAAAGTATATATAATAAGTAATAATGAAATATATGACATAATAATGATTCTGTATTTATGTTTATATATATGTATTTCATCTACTTAATTCCATTCAACTCAATAAGGAAAAGAAAACAACGTTCATGCGTACGTACGGTCTACCGTCTCCATGAACGGTGTATTTCTTTCCATTTACTGATATATTATATATATATATATATATTCTGAATATGTATTATATATAAATAATGTTTTATATTCTGAAATTAAGTAATCATGATCTAAGTAATCATATGAATAATTACATGTCAAAACACGGACGACAAATAAAACAATTTTACCCAAAACACTTCTTTAACATGGAATTTACAAAAGAACGGGTAATATAAAGTCATAAGTGAACCATATATGATATCATAAAAATGAATATTATTCTTTAATAAGTTAATGTCATTATTTAAATCATTATACAGGAGGTTCGGATACGTACAAAGCATATCCGACATAAGGTAAGGGAAATACCACAATCTCATTTTTATCCGAGATTGTTTATACTTTGGTATTTAATGGGGTGTATTTTATCATCCACATCAATGTTTCCTCAATATGTAATATTTACATCATTATAAAATAGTTTATATCCAATTTTACCCTTCGGTGAGTTTTCAGTAAAAGATATGAAAGGAATCTTTTTTCGTTTTTCGTACGAGGTACTTTTTGACTTTTCTGACAAAAGTATGAGAAGAATGTTTTTTTAACTTATACGGCATGAATGGATTTTTAAAACATTATTTCCAAGAAGATTCCTTTACAGGTTTTCAATTTTATTTTCAATCAACTTCTTTTAGTTTAGAATTGTATGACATGTTATGAAAGGAAATGTGTTTTTGAAGAAGAAAGGATATTTTCCTCAAGAATGGAGTTCAAGTGTTTTATCAAAATTATTTTCAATCTAAGATAATAAAGGGTTATGTTTCTATCACTATTATTACCTTGATTTGACTATGTTGTGATGGAATTATTTTTATGAATTCCTTTATCTTATATGAATTGTTTTATGATGTCATGATGTTTAAGATTCCCATTTTTATTACATGTGTTATGCTATGATGTATGGTTTATGATTTTGTGGCACACATAAGAATGGTATCATTATGAGATGGGTGAGACCTATATCTCCCTCCAATGCATTGGGTAAAGATTTTATATCTCATGATATAGACATGGCTGGAACGGTAGGTTATACCGGTTCAGTGAAACAGGACTGAAACGAGGAGTGAACTCGGTTCAGAAAGGGACTTTGTCCACTAAGATAGTCTTGGAAATGAGTCTTGACTAACAAGAAATGAATCTCTATGATTATGTGTGTATGCCACAATGTTTCATGTTTTATGTTATGATTATTGGGATTAAATTTCACTACCATGATTTATCCCATGTTATGAAATTGTGATCTCTTTTGCAGGTTAAGATTTCCAAAAGATATGTTCTTATGAATATGATGTGATTGATATTTATTTTGTTTACCCTTACTGAGCATTTGAGCTCACCCTTTTATGTTTTCTTTTCCCCAGGATATAAAGAAAGGTTTTAGGTAAGAAAAAAAGGGAAGATCTTTATGGGAGATTTTGAAGATCTTTCACCATGATTAGAAGATTACGTTCCAAGTTTCCAAAGACACTAAACTATTACGGTCCTTGTGTGTGTGTTTTTGTTTTGTACTAAGTATTCCACAAAAGTAATGTAATTTCCATGTACGTCAAACTTCGGGTCTCTACAGTTGGTATCAGAGGAAAGGTTTAGTCAACCTTTGGAAACAAGGATGCGAAAACGTTAGTGAGATCCCTAGAAATATTTCTAAGGAATGTCTAGGGATGTCCCTAAGGATAAGTATACATATAGGATATAGTCCTAGAACTATGGTAACGATATTTGATTAAACCAAATATGTTAGATATTGAAGTTACTCCCCCTTTATTATGATTTTTGCCTCTAACACTATTCTTTTTGGGTTTTAGAAAATGGCTGGAAACAAGATGATTCACGATAATGGAGGATATTATGGACAATGGAATGATATTCTTTATGAGAAACCAAATTAAATGGGATTTGGAAGTCCAACCATCATTATTATGCCGAATCAGAAATCTCATAATATGATCAATAAACTCAAATTTGGTAAGTTTCCTGACTCGGCTAATAAGAGAAAGATGGAGTTTCATGATGATCATAGGGGAAAGAAAGTTCAATTTCCCTTATGTAAATCATGTGGGAAGTGGTATCAAGGATAATGTTTCAAAGGAGCTGGAAGATGCTTTGGGTGTGGAAAAGAAGGACACAAAGCCAGTTAGTGAAAAGGAAAAGGTTCAGTTAACACCAGGGATGAGGATAATGGTATTGCTACAACATCAACAATGGTTAAATGTTTTAAATGTGGAATGTACGGGCATTATCAAAACCAATTCCCTAAGGCAAAGTCTCATGAAGAGAATCAGTATGGTCGTATGGGTAGTATTTATGTTGATGATGATTAAGAGACTACAAATGATATGTGAGATGAAATAATTGTTGAAGCTCAGTCAATGGTTTAAGAATGTAGTGGAATGATTACATGTTTATCATGTGTAATGTTGTATAAGTAATCTCATGGTACTATGGAATAAAGATACATCTAAGGATTGTTACACTGTTTTCTTTCTTTGAGTTTTGAAAGTGTATGATTAATGGTACCAGTATCCATGAAAGGTTATTCAGATATTTTTGGAATGTAGATGATATGCGCATAATGAAGGGATAAGGAGAAAATTAAATGTTTGATAGTATTCATGAGCTCATGATTGATATAAGGACTAAGTGATATCATGGTTTGAGTATATAGAATTTTGAGGATTTTGGTATGTGGAAAGTGTTAACTTTTAACTACATTCATGTTTTCACTAAGGTTCAATGGGTATTCAAGAGAATACATGATTAAGGCCTTTGAATGTTTGGAATGTGACCAACAAGACATATCATATGATATATGGGGATCAACGATGGTATTACATCTCTGGTAATCGTTTTCACTATATTATGAGAATGGACTGCAGAATTATGGATAAGCCTAAAGATTGGAATGGATTATGTTGGACATAAGTTAGTATTGTTTAAGGATAGAAGTTTTTTTCGATATTATTGATGGGATGTTATAGTAATATAGTTTTAGAAAAAGGACAACCTGCATGACAGGTGACAGCCCATCGCGTCAGACAAGGTCGTAGAAATCGAACCCACAACCGAAGTGCGACTGGCCTTTATCGCCTACCACTGACCTACAGGAAGTCCCTGTTTAGTAGAAACTAGTTTTATTATATTAAGCAGTATGATATATGAAGTATAATTCCATTTTAGGAACCATATATGATTAATCTCACTATAGATGGACTTATGCATTTTTTGATAACTTTTCTATCCTTTTGTTTGAGACAAATGGAATGACCCATCATTATATCACATGATCTGCTAACACATCACAAATGAAAAATTCAACTTCATTTCTCTAAGAGATGAAGTGGAAATTTTCCAAAGAACGACCAACGGTGAGACTATACCAAAATCACGAAAGTATTTCTTCTAATTCCAATTTCATCAACTTTAGGGAAATGATCTTGAAAACCAAAAATGTTGTCCTAGTGCTCTTATATCTGATGAATCAGATGGTACCTTAGATCGTCACAAATTTATGGCTTTGTGATTGCTGGCTTTTCCATAGCCATGTTCTCTACCACTCTCCATCAGAACATGATGGTTAGATTTCTCTTCCATATCCATATTTTCACCTATGTGGAAGCCTAGTGATTAGTTTATTTGGGTAACCATTACGTTTCATACTTTTGTTCTTAAAGATTGGTTTTGGTATTCCTTTTTACGATGTGGGATTCAATTAAAGAAACTTTTGAATAGTAAACCATTTATAACCCCGACGAATTTTGAGGGTGAAATTCATTTTAAGGGGGGTAGAATGTAACACCCCGAGATTTTATGAAAAATATTCTTTTAATTTCATTAATGTCTTTTGTTGTATGCTACACCAATATTACCTTGCGCTATACGCAACACCGTATTAACTTGCAGTATACGCAACACTATTCTTGGTACGTGTTACACACAATTTTGATAATAGTTATTCTACGCAACATTGAGTATATATATATATATATATTAAATGTATAAATGAAATATGGTTGGATTATGATATACGAAACAACGAAGGATTCTTTCACAACACGCAACCCTGACTTGGCTTGCATTACACGCAATCGCGACCTTCCTCGATAGCGTGTGTTGTACGCAATGCCGGGTTTTACTAAACAACGATATATTATTATAATATTATTATGAACTAGCCGTTATGAATAGTATTAACTAAATTTTGAATCTTATAACCTTATTATTCGTCTTACACATTTTCTAAAACATGGTATAAGAACTAAATAAATTTTTCGGGTAAAATAATTATTTTTCAAAAAATGCAATTTTGCCACCTTTTGATGGCGCACCCACTTTAAATATAGTTTTTGATATGTTTATAAGTTCAATTTGAAAAAATAAAATTATTCTTTGGAATAATAAAATAAAAATTTACTTTGGATAATTTTTTCATATTATTATGGTAACTTTCATATTTTGATGAATAGTTAAAACAAACTATATTTTAATTAAAAACAACTTTTTTCATCACAATAATTTAAATGGTTAAATTATAATGGGTTTAAAGTATAAATAGAATATATTTTTACCATTTAATATAATTTATGTCATTAGCATTGATTCTACCTTGAATTCATAGGATAAATCAATTCAATCTTTTGTAATGTTTTAAAGAAAAACCCGTTTTCTTTCGACAACAGGATTAATTTTAATTTAATTTATGCAACTTTTGTGTGTTGAATTTGGAAAAATGGATTCCATATTTGGAATCATTGTATCCAAATTATTTTAATAAGCTACTTTTTATTTTTGGGAATTATGAATAGTAACTACGGTACATTTTATTTACCATAGTTAAAGGTAAATCGGGTAATTAAGGGTAAATATAATATTATAAAATTACCCTAAAACATGTCAAAATCCTATTGGATGACTAAAAGTATACCCATATAACCTAAGGGTCGGATTAGATTCATTTAATGGACTTTTGTCTATGAAAATAATTTAATTATTATTAAAACCAAAGAATGTGACAACATGTCACTTTCTTAAATCTTAAAAGTATAATAATTTTAATCTAGTGATAAACTTCATGAAACTTCGAACATAAATAGTCTCCAGAAAGATAATACATTTATATACATCATAGGAATTTATTTTTAATTTTTAGGGATTAAATAAATATCATTTATTATGACACAAAGATGATGCAGTAATTGTCTTATTAATGAAATATTGACATAATTGATGTTATAAATGCCCAAATAAATGTAATTTGTGACTTTTTATGACTTAAAATAATTTTATAGGTTAATATAACATGTTATATTTTATTTATGTAACTTATTTAGAACTTATCATTCTTTTATAAATTTCATAAAAATCATGTACCAAATAGTGTGAAAATTGACATAAATTAGTTTTAAAAAAAAATATTATATTATTAATTGTTATTTAATTTATAAAAATCTAAGGTTCGGCCAAATGACTTAGATAAGAATATATATATTAATTATAAACAACTTGGGGTTCGTTTGGCTTGTTATGGCATGTTTATTGACCATATAGTGTAAGAAAACAAAAAGACACGGTAAAAGTTAAATTATTTAACTTAGTTAAATCTAATTGATAAGGTTAAAATAATAACATAAACTTGTATAAATCGTATTGTATGAGAGTAGTTAGACCCATCCCCACTTTATCATATAAATAAGAGCCTTTGGAACCATTATAAACCGAATTTGACCTTAATATAAAATAATATTTTGAGATTTTCCTAAGCTGCCCCTCTCCTCTCTTATAAAAGGGCACCTCCTCCCCCTCTTCCTCACACCACTTTGATCCTTCAAGCTCGGCCAACCCCTGAAAAAATCTCTTATCAACTTCCCTAGTATCATCCTAGATTTTCTGGTCTTCTTCAAAGAAAATCCTTAGTTCTTTAAGTGGAGGTTGAGTGAAGGCGCGTCAAAAAGAGGTAATACCCATTACCGATCTTTTTCAATTTCTTTCTTCTTCAAATTCTTCTTATTTAGTTGTTTCATGATAAAGTAATAACATCAGGATTTATTATATACTGATATGTTATTATAAATATGAAACAACTCTAATTAACCTTCTATCCATCCTACGGAAAAAGGAAATCACCGCGCGTGCGTACGTACGGAATACCGTCTCCACGCCGTGGTGTAATCTATTTTCCAGCACCACCTTACTTGGATGGGTATAATGGTGTTAATAATGACTATATATGACTATTAAAAAGTGATATTGATTATTAATTATTATACATACACTCCAATACAATTCCACGATCATGAGAACGATATCATCGCTCGTGCGTACGTACGGACTACCGTCTCCACGACGCGATGAGATTCATTCTCCACATTAACCATTCATGAATGATTATAAAGTATATATAATAAGTAATAATAAAATATATGACATAATAATGATTCTGTATTTATGTGTATATATATGTATTTCATCTACTTAATTCCATTCAACTCAATAAGGAAAAGAAAATAGTGTTCATGCGTACGTACGGTCTACCGTCTCCATGAACGATGTATTTCTTTCAATTTACTGATCTATTATATATATATATATATATATATATTCTGAATATGTATTATATATAAATAATGTTTTATATTCTGAAATTAAGTAATCATGATTTAAGTAATCATATGAATAATTACTTGTCAAAACACGGACGACAAATAAAACAATTTTACCCAAAACGCTTCTTTAACATGGAATTTACAAAAGAACGGGTAATATAAAGTCATAAGTGAACCATATATGATATAATAACAACGAATATGATTCTGTAATAAGTTAATGACATTATTTAAATCATTATACAGGAGGTTTGGATACGTACAAATCATATCAGACATAAGGTAAAGGAAATATCACAATCTCATTTTTATCCGAGATTGTTTATACTTTGGTATTTACTGGGGTGTATTTTATCATCCACATCAATGTTTACTCAATATGTAATATTTACATCATTATAAAATATTTTATATCCAATTTTACCCTTCGGTGAGTTTTCAGTAAAATATATGAAAGGAATCTTTTTTCATTTTTCGTACGAGGTACTTTTTGACTTTTCCGACAAAAGTACGAGAAGAATGTTTTTTTAACTTATACGGCATGAATGGATTTTTAAAAAATTATTTCCAGGAAGCTTACTTTACAAGTTTTCAAGTTTATTTTCAATCAACTTCTTTTAGTTTAGAATTGTATGACTTGTTATGAAAGGAAAAGTGTTTTTGAAGAAGAAAGGATATTTTCCTCAAGAATGGAGTTCAAGTGTTTTATCAACATTATTTTCCATCTAAGATAATAAAGGGTTCTGTTTCTATCCCTATTATTACCTTGATTTGACTATGTTGTGATGGAATTATTTTTATGAATTCCTTTATCTTATATGAATTGTTTTATGATGTCATGATGTTTAAGATTCCCATTTTTATTACATGGGTTATGCTATGATGTATGGTTTATGATTTTGTGGCACACATAAGAATGGTATCATTATGAGATGGGTGAGACCTATATCTCCCTCCAATGCATTGGGTAAAGATTTTATATCTCATGAGATAGACATGGCTGGAATGGTAGGTTATACCAGTTCAGTGAAACATGACTGAAACGAGGAGTGAACTCGGTTCAGAAAGGGACTTTGTCCACTAAGATAGTCTTGGAAATGAGTCTTGACTAACAAGAAATCATTCTCTATGATTATGTGTGTATGCCACAAAGTTTCATGTTTTATGTTATTATTATTGGGATTACATTTCACTACCATGATTTATCCCATGTTATGAAATTATGATCTCTTTTTCAGGTTAAGATTTCCAAAAGATATGTTCTTATGAATATGATGTGATGGATATTTCTTTTGTTTACCCTTATTGAGCATTTGAGCTCACCCTTTTATGTTTTCTTTTCCCCAGGATATAAAGAATGGTTTTAGGTAAGAAAAAAAGGGAAGATCTTTATGGGAGATGTTGAAGATCTTTCACCATGATTAGAAGATTACGTTCCAAGTTTCCAAAGACACTAAACTATTACGGTCCTTGTGTGTGTATTTTTGTTATGTACTATGTATTCCGAAAAAGTAATGTAATGTCCATGTACTTCAAGATTCAGGTCTCTAAATGTACTCACTTACACCACACTATGATTGAAATATCTAAAGAGGCAGTTCCTTTAACTAGAAAATTCATTCAAATACATAGAGTATATTCAATTATCTCTCAACATTCTTAGGAAAATTTTAATATATTGGGAATGAGAATCTCTAAACTGGGAGTACACTAAAATGTCTCCAATGAATACCACTACAATCATATCCATTTATGACTTCACCACTATCTATTGAGACATGTAAATCCCTAACAAAGACCTTGGGTATCCATTATCATAAGAACCTCATAATCTATTGGTCAACTTTATTAAATAGGAACACTCTAAACATACTCACTACAACCTCATGTATCTCTTCTATTAAACTATGCACTAACGTCCTCAACAAAATTACTAGCACTACACTGATTGAGTTATTCAAACATGGACTAAATGATTATTAATTTTTTTAAAACTATCCATCACACCAATCAAATATCAAATAGTATCATACACAATCAGTATGAATCATCTTGATTTCAAAAAAAAATGACAGGTGCTTACTCATGAGAAACATATTCATATATTCCAAACAACATCACATTATTCCATCACGTTCTTACTATCTTGACCTCACCAGAAACCCTGATTCCCATGCTTTCCAGTGACCATCCACTAAAAGAAACTAAAATTTACATGATTCATAAATCACATGAACTATGCTCAAATACCCACTTAAAAAACTAACCATTCATCCTAGATCATCATCATCTTCAAAATGATGGCATCATTAATGTTTCCATCCAACACTCTATCCTTTCGCACAAGTCAAGTCTAACTACATGACCACCCGTCACCCTAGGCATCATTATTATATTATAAGTGCTTATCCACACTTTAGTTTCCCCTATATCATCCATCCAAGGTCATCATAAATTATTACATCAAACAATGTCATAATAACTATGTCTGATACCCAAATAATCCAACCCTTTTTGAAACCAGTCTGAAATCCAACCTCAAGGACTCATGGTGAATCCCTTAGAAAATAAACCAACGAATACCCATGATTTCTATAGAAACTAAACAACACTAATCATGAATCTATTTTAAATATGAAACATGCACTTATGACTCGCATTCCAAACATCCCACAATACTGGGATAACCTCACAAGTGGCCACACTTGATTGCCTAAATTCAACGACCCATGGCCATAGCTTGAGTCGCATTAAAAAAACTACTATCTCTCCCACTAATATTCACACATAAAACATTACACGATACACTACTCATGGGTTGAACTCCTACCCCCATTCTAAAACACACAACATAGATCACAAAAAAAATCTTACTCTTGTTCCAATACCTATAACAACACAACCACTAATAACAAAACAAAAAATGAAGACATCTATTTAAAGGTCCAATGTACAACCTACGTGATCAAAACCCACCAATTTTATCACATCCATGTTACCAGAAAACACCTCAAAACCTTAGGGTCACAACCTAATCAAAGGCACAACAAACAATATCTAATTATATATCACAACCAACCCACCAAGTCCTCAAACCCATGACCAAGGGTCTCAAAACTAGGGCACTCTTAGAGACCAAACCACCCATATAAAGGGTTAGTTAATAAAATAAGGGAAACCCTTTTTCGGTGTACCTAAAGGTTATTCACTTATTTTTTCCATTTTATTATTATTTACCATTTTTAAAACCCATGTATTCACGTTTAAAAACCTTTCATTAACCAACATTTTCCAAATTCTTACCCTTATTCAATTCAAAAATTCATTTTTTTGGATAAATAATATGTAATTACAAATTTATAATGGAAAAAAACCATATAATGTTTTTATTAACACTTTATTTAATTAGAAACATTTCCTTATAAATAATTTATAGATTCCTATTACTAAGAAGTCACCAGAGTAGTTTGTTAAGTAGATTGTTACCATACACATATATATAAATCATATAAATAGCTAAAGAACATTAAATATAAACCACTATAAATCCCTTATGACCATAGGATGATATGAATAACCCATATACATAGACCATATATATAAAATAAACTACCAACACATGGATTCTAAAGGAACTATCATTCATAATAATCATGTGAAAGATCTATCAATCCTATGTGCCTAGAATAATTCATGAAGACACACCATATCTTTCCACTTTAGTATATAAGATAGAGACATCATAAACTAGTAACATCACATCCAAGTGCACCAATCGATGTGGAAAAATATTCAATGATAAAAGAAAAAAGAAAAAGAATCAATTTCTCACCCCTAGAAACTTGGTTTTTTTCCTATGTGTAGGGCTCTAGAAACCCAATAATGAGATCATTTATAAGATCCAATAAGTTCATAGTCTTCAATATACCATGAAAAAATATTAAGATAAGAAAAATCCTAATCGTATTTTACTTTGTCACATCTTGCTTTGGGAGCTACTAAAATAGTGAACTAAACCGGTTCATTATGCGACCTTAGGTGTATCTCCCCATACATTAGAGGCTACTGACTAGGAGTAAGGTTATAAAGAGAAAAGTGGGGAAGAGATAACCTATTTATCATAGTATAAACACAACATAAATAATACCAAAAAGATAAATCGACATATTGAATGATTAAATGAAATAATATATGGAAAGTGCTAATAATAACACAACTGAAACATAATATAACAATGATATGAATACGAAATATTTCATGAAATCATATAAATAAAATAAAAAATATTGAAACTAAAAAAACAATGACATGGTTTTCATTCCAAACTCAGTATTAACATCTCAATCTCAAACCTATTGTACAAAACATAATCCAAAATCTATTTCCTTTTCCTGAAGTTATGCCTAAAAAAGTAGCATCTTCTTGGGTACCCAAGTGTCATGGTGGCCTGAGTAGGGTGTGAGTACATCCTAGTGTTACAACACCAATGATGTATAAATAAATAATTAATCTAAAAAATACTGTATAAAATTTACCAAAGAATCAAATAAACAGTACAATAAAATAATCATGTTTCCAAATTAACAATTATTAATTATCAATTTGGACTCTTAGGTTTCATCATGCCACCATACCAACCAAACCTACATTTTCCATGCTAAAATTATAATTCATAAAATGTAGGGGTTATAAATTCTAAATAAAAATATAGAATTTATTAATCATTTCAATTTTTGGTGCCAAAGAGGGTTGAATCATTAACCAATACCGTATCAGATGCTCTTAATGCTCGGATCGCCATGCCATCACCCTAACCAAAAGTAAGGAATAACATGTACATCATATCAAATACATGATGTTGAAAACCATGTAGAGACATCCTAAACAAGGATAAATGTGATATTTCAAATATCTTATCAAATCCAAGAATCTAAATCCCATCTCGATCCATCAAAAATACTGATACGGAGCATTGTGTCCAGTATCCTTACCTTGGGTTCTGAAGCATCATGTCCATCAATTTCCATTTCCGAGGTTTTATATTCCATGTAAATTATAAAAAAAATGTTCCATCATGTTCCACTATTCAAGGTTCAACATAATTAACAAATTTAAGATATTAAAACAATAAGGGAACACATTTTTATTACATTCATTACTTAACATAGCCACAATGAATTTTAGCACCAAAACATTTCCTGTTAAAACCTTCCATTTTTCACATGGAATAAAATAATAAAACCAAATACTCATTTAAAACATATTAGTTAAACTATTTAAAATTTGGGTTCTCCTCATAAAAATTCAAACAAGGCCTAAGATCTTGATTTCCATTAAAACCATAAAAAAATCCATTAATTCTTTTTTACCAAAGAGGAAACCACACACTCTTCAAATCAATATTTTATATCTATTTAAAAACACATTTAAATAAACCATGAGTTCCACACCTCATCTTAAATCATTATACATTTTAAAACATCTTTTTGAATCATTGAAAAAAAAACAAGATCAAAATCTAAACCACACAATTTAAACCATTTCAAAATTCCTCCTAGAAATTTTACAAAATATTAACATATAAAACATTTCAATTCATAACATTAGCATGTCATATACATTTATCATCAAATTATACCAAGTATCCCTTTAGACATTCCAACATACAAATTAATAATTATAAAAATTTTACTCTCAGAAATTCTCTATCTAAACATTTACAATTTCATCATACCACTTTCAAGGGATTGGAATACCCCATTGGGAAGCCCCAATCCTAGTCTCAAATCATTAATGAACCTAATGAGGTCTGTGAAGGGCCTAAAACATAAATTTAAGGGTAAAATTAATTTTCTTTTTTCATGGACACAAAAACACTACAAGGAAGAGCCTTAGCACAACCACATATAAAATAAAAACATCAAGAATATGGGTAAAATATTATAAATCACCCATATCATGCTCATAGATAACCATTCATCCAACCAAAAACCTTAATTATATAAAAAAGGATCTTAATAAAAAATTAAAAATCTCTTGAAATATGGTTCATAAACCTCAGAAGTAAAAAAAACAACCCAGAAAATCTCCTTTAATAAAATGGAAGATAACAGAGTTGTAAACTTACTCGTGGCTTCAAATTGCAACCAAAAACAATAGAAACACCCTAGAATTTATAGAGAACCATTTCTAGAAGTCATGGGAGGAAAATAATCCCACTCGAGGATCTTAGAGGAATAATGGGGATGAAAATTAGGTGAATTGGATATAACCAATGGATAAAAAATTGAAAAAATTACACTTTTAATAAGGCCCATAATTAGAATGAATGGTTTTCCCAACCATGCACCAACCACATGGTATCATTTGTCTAAGAGGAAACCTAGTTTCATGGTTTTCCTAGGCCACCCACATAGTTAGACTAACAATGTGGTAGATATGTGATCGCCTTTGTCCAAGGGGGATCAATCCACATAGTTGTATGACCCCCCCTCACATAGTTTGTTAATAATTCTATCTCATACTGCAGGACGTACAATCATGGTTTATGGATAGTACTTACCAGGTTCTAATCGTGTTCCATGGACACTAAGGCCTGATTTTTCCCTTTTTTATTCCCTTAAAATTCGGGACACTCCTGAGACCTTCCCTACTCATATGAAGCATTTCATGAACCATTTTAAATGGAATTAAACCAAAATTAAAATATAAATGTATCTCATCGAAAGGGTTAGGATCTTACAACCATATTACTACGATACTTCCAATCCCAAATAAGTATAGATGTTTATCGAACCACTGCACTCAACCAACATTGGTCACCAGTTAAATCCAATGACCTCATTTAAATTTGGTATCCTAAAACACAACAATGGAGAAAACTCTAACTCAAGGTGCTCATCCATAAAAAACACAAGCCAATGCCAATCATCAAAAATAAAATACCAATATGATTTTTAGCAAATCCAATACAACCATAAAAATGATTATATCATCACCAAATTACCCACTGATGATATGATACTACCCATTATAATCTTCTTCTTACCTCCACCAATCTTAAATACTTAGCACCTCCACAATATGGAATCCCAATGGGACCTTGAAATCATTCCCCCATAACATTCATAGAACGACTCCCAACTTACCATGTCCAAACACTCATGATAACACAAATAATCATCAAAACCCTTCCTCATTATCAAAAAACCAACTGGAAAGGACTCATACCCAATGTTTGTGCATGAACTAGGAACAAGATGGATTTTCCTCAAAAGAATAATTCAAATTCTAAATTTCACCCATCTCCACCAAGATGAAAGGATGAAGGTGATTTGAAGATTACCACATCTATTCTATACAATAACCCAACTTAGACATTCCTTAGCTAAATTTTCTTAAAAACACATAGCTCCCACTACCAGTGCATTCCCATCTTATCTGCTCCCAACACATTCATGACCTTATTAATTCTACTACCACTCAAACAAGAACACCAGATTCCATACCTAAATCCTGGGGAGATATCGTTGTCACAAACTCTATTATCCCAAAACCATCATCTTGATCTAGTTCTCCCACCATTACCCTTTAAAAAAGGTGCCTTAGATTACTATTTGAACCACTTGGAGCCCGAATCTAATTCTCAAATTGATCATCCAAAATATAAATTTTCTTATTATTATTTCTTATAGATTTTAAGCATTCAACTCATTAGATTCCCAATATAATCTCAATTCCATCTTGTTTTATCCACATACATTCTACATTTTTATGACCCATTCAACATGAGGGCCATACTCTCGCGACCAACACATCAGTCCCCAATATAGGGTTGTCATTACCTCATTTTTATTTAAGAAACAACAACCACCATATCTCAAACTCCAAATCATAACCAAACTTAAAAGTGGATGTGAAAATATCTCTCTCACTTGAGAAGAAAAATTTAAATCCAACTTTTTATTGTACTTGAATTTTGAGAATGGAACCCACAGAATTCATCAAAATCCAATATATATTAAGAAATATAATCCTAGACAACCAATTTTGAACTTACCTCCATACAACCTATATTAAACCACTCGATCTGCGTAATATAAAAATATTACCTTCCTCCAACTAGAAAATTCATTCAGATATCTTAGAATATAGCCAATTATCTCTTAGTGTGACCAGGATGATGAAAATATATTGGGAATGATCATCTCTAAACTGTGAGTATACTAAGATGTTTTTTATGAATACCACCACCACCTTATCCATTTCCAATTTCACCTATAACTATATAGAAATTTCAATCCCCAATGAAGTGATCGGGTCTCTCTACTTGTATGAAACTCATCAACTCCTAGTCATAATGATTCTAGATGATAACACTAACAAAAATCACTACTTCCTCACAAATCTCTTTCAATAATTCATGAAATTATATTCTATATAGAAGTACTGATACCAAAAAACTCTATTTATTCCACCATGACCTGAAAAATTATTAACAAAAACACAAACTATCCATTACACAAATCCAAAACCAAAAACTAAAATGAATAGTAGGCCTGAATCACCTTAATTTCACAAAAAAATGATAGGCATGTACTCTTGAGACACCTATTCACGTATTAAAAATGGTATCATGAACCTCAAGTACATTCCTACCATCCCGACCTCACAAAAACTTCTAGGTTTCATGCTTTCCTATGACCATCCTCTGAACCCATCTTAAATTCCCATGAGTCATACATCATAGAAACTAGGCCCAAATTCCCACCCAAGAAACTAACCTTGCCTCCTGACTTATCAGCCTCATCGTAATCAAGGCATTCTCAATGTTTCCATCTAATACTCTGACCTTTCGCATAAGTCAAGTCCAAATACATGACCACCCATCACTCCAAGCATTATTCTTAGAAAAAAAGTTACTATAAATTCTCTATTCAGCCTTGTATTATATATCCAAGGTCAACATTGATTACAACAAAAAATAACTTCAAAAAAGTAGGATAAGAAACCCAAATAATCCTTCATTTTTGAAAACATGACTTAAATATATCCTTAAGAACTTAGGGTGATTTCCTTAAAAAGGAAACTGAAAAATAATAATGCATTTTACAAAAACTATATGGAACCAACCATGAATTGATTTCTCCTCCAAATCATCCACCTGTACTTCACATAACAAAGAACCGGCAACACTAGGCCAACCTCAATAGTGACTACCCTCAATTACCTAAAGGCACCGACTCATAACCAGAATCCGAGTCACGTTCCCAAAACCACTAGATCTCCCACTGATCTATAAACAAAATAAACTTACACTACCTGTGTATCATGGGGTTCACTACTACCCATTTTATGAAGCACACGATGTCCAGGCCACCAAAACCAAGAACATACTATAGGTTATACACCCATAGCAACATAACCAATACTAATATAACCAGAAACTAAGACACCTATTTCAAGGTCTGAATTACAACCCGCACGATCATAAATCACTAGAGTTACCACATTCATGTTACCAGAAACCAATCCATAACCTCAGGGTCATAACCTAACAGAAGTCACACCAAAAAACATCATTCTATCTAGTACATTCAAACCCACCAAGGCCTCACAACACACAATCAAGGGTCTCAAAACCCCGGGGACTCTAAGATCCAAAACCAACTGTATTCATGTTTAGTTAATAATACAAGGGATACCCATTACAGGTTTCCCTAATGGTTATATGACTTCTCGTTTCCATTTTTATTAAACATTACCATTTTTAAAAACTAAGGATTCACATTTCAAATCTATTCATTAATTTTTTTTACAAATTATCATCCTTATTCAATTTCACGATTCATGTTTTTGGATAGGTAAAATGAAATTTCCATTTTATAATGGGAAAAAACCTTCTAAATTTATTAATAATTTTTTATAACCTGAAACATTACCTAATAAGTCATTTAAATCATCATATTACCTATATGTTGCCTGAGGATTTGGTCAATTAGAGTGCCAACATACCCTTATATCTAAACCATATAAATGGATAAAAATACTTTAAATTCCAACCCCTATAAATTACTTATGACCATAGAAGGATATGAATAACCATAAGACATGGACAAAAAACAAAAAATAAACTACCAACATAATGAATCCCAAGGAACTATCAATCATATGAAGAATTAGAATGATCTATAAATCATATGTACCTAGAATAATGCATGAATATACAACCACTCTTTTCATACTAGTTAAAGATATGAAAACATTATAAAATAGTAACATCACATTAAAGTGCACCACTAGTGGTGGGAAATTATTCAAATGTAAAAGAAAAAAGAAAAAGCGTCAATTTAACCCTATTAAATTGTTTTTTTCACCATTAATGAAGATATATGCACCTAGGAATGATCACAATACCATACTATGAAAATACCCTAGTATCAAATCTACCATGAAAAAATAGTAATTACAATGAAAACAAACTTTGATTCCACATTATAAGATCTTGTCCTAAAATCCACTAAATCATTTCACTGATCTGGTATGTTACATGAACTCAAGCATGCCTCCCCATATTCCAGAGGTTGCCAAATAATAGTGAGGGTTTAAAGAAGAAATTGGGGAGTCTATACCATATTTATCAAAGTATAAAAACATAATAAATTATACAAAAAATATTCATCAATAAGTATAAGTAGTAAATGGAATAACATATGGAAATTTCACACTTTAATGCAAGTGAACCAGATATACCAATACTATGGTTACTATACATGTTTGTAAGTCATAAAAGTAAAATACCATGATGCTGTGTAGTCCATAAAGAAAAGACTCTGATTGGTGGCACCTTTCCCCTCACTCGTGCTAGGGTTCCTTCTCAGCAGGTGTCTCCTCCTCTCCTCCAGTGTGGCCTAGCACAACTCGATGTAAGTTTCCTAGTTCTTGGCCATCATTAGAGTGGATAGTTTCTAGCTCCAGCCTTCCTATAGTTCTCATATCTATGGTGGTTGGGAATGCATCATCTTGTCTTGGCCTCAGATCCATTTGGATTTGCATCCTAGGTTACAGATATGGCATGACTTCATCATGCTTGGCCCAGATCCGGTGTGGCCTCGGTCCGATGTGGCATGACCAGTTTTTTCCAGATAGGATTGTCGTGGTTCATGACTCGGCGGTGTGCGGATCGACGTCAGTTCCAATGTGTCCCTAAATTAATCTGTTGGTATGGCTTGGAATTGGCTCTGGTGGGGCTCAGAGGTGGGAGGACTGTGAACTCTTGGATTGGAATCAACTTCGTTTGAAGGCTTTGGTTTAATCAGGCCCTCCCACTACTCCTCACTGTTTCTCCTTGGATTCTCGTGGTTTGGTTGTTTTTTCCTCTAGTAAGGATTCTTCCGTGGTCCATATCTACCTAGTATCATTCTCAAATCGGCACTTCCAGTTCAGATCGACTCAGACCCTACCCCTTCAGTGATGCTCCATTGGTGAGGTTGTTGGGCCTTCCAGTATTGGGAGGTGCTGTCTTGACTTCGTGCACTTCAGATAATTTGTATCTTTGAGTTATCTCTATTTCTATGTTTAGAGGGAGAATTTTGTGTCATGGAAGGGTGTTTATCTGGTTCTGGTATTTGGGTTGAAATATTTTTGAATGGAGGTGGATCTAGCTTTGAAGGTTTTTTATTGGTGTTTTTTTGTGTGATGATGTTGTTTGGTCTTCGAGACCTAGAATAAAGTTTCAACTGGACTCGATCACATGGAACCGACCCATATGAGTTTTAAGAGCATGGGGTCCACCTTTATAGGCTTTATGGATTTTGATTTTTGAGAGGTTATGGAAACAACCATCTGATCGGGCTTGTGATTTGACACATGACAATTTCTAGCTGTTCAGTCCTACGCAGGTGGAGAGCTTCAACATGTTTCATTTACTAGGGAGGGGCACCTATTGTGGTCAGTGTGAGTTTTATTTTCTAATATCCTTGGGCTGTGTATGTTTTAAGTTCATGATGTCTATTTGGGTTTTCCCCTTCTTCCCTTAAAAGTGTGATTTATGTTATAATAAAAAAAATTAAGGCCTTCAGGCCATTTGATGGTTAAAAGTAAAATACCCAATATATAAACTATGAAAAAACCTAACATGGCCTCGAGTGAAAACAAGGTCATGAAATCCCATTACCTAACCTATCTTCCAAATCATAAACAAAAATCCAAGTTTTTATCATAAAGCTCTACCAAAAAATAGTTAGCATCTTCTTGGGTAGCCAAGAACCATGGTGATCTGGGCAGGGTGTGATTAAAACTTGCTTGGCCACTAATAAATATTTATATATAAATAACTAGTTAAACAATAGTGTATATAGATAACCAAAAGATAAAATTAAAAAGGAAATAATATAATCATGTTTCCCAATTAACATTTATTAATTATAGACTTGAACTATTGGGTTATATCATGTCAACCAACCAACCAAACTCACTTCATCCATGCAGAAAGTATAAATCATAAAATATAAGGGTTAGATAATATATATAAAAAGGGGAAATTTATTAAACATTTAATTGTTTTGGTTCAAAATAGATCATAACCAATTACCAATACCAAATCACATGATCTTAGAGCCCAGATCACCATGGAAACACCCTATCCAAAAGTAAGGAATTCTATTTCGATCATATCAAATCCAGGATGATGAATGCCATGCTGAGCCTTCCAAGTCAAGGATAAGGGGAACCAATTCCAATATCATATAAAATCTTGGATGTTTAATGACATGTCTATCCACCCTAAACAAGGATAAGTATATCCATATCCGATATCCTTACCCATGGGTTTGGAGCTTCATGTCCAACATTTTACACTTATGAATTGTGGAACACCATATTAATCATCACCAAACAATTACATCACAATACAATATTCAAGGTTCATAATAATTATACTTTCTAACACATTTAAAATATAAGGGTAAACGTTTTTTCACATTAATTGTTTAATAAGGCCATAATATCTTTTAGAACTAAAAATTTTTCTATTAAAAGTCGACCTATTTTAACAAGGAATAAAACACTAAAAGAAAATTGTTATTTAAAACACCTTGGATCCACCCCTTAAAAAATAGTTCCTCTTATTTAAAATCCAAATAAGTCCCAAGACCTTGATTTTCTTTGAGAAGATCAAAATATCCATTAATGAATTATCACCAAAGGGGAAACTAAACAGTCTTCAAGTAAATATTTGAAATCTATTTAAAAATCCCATAAGAAACCTTGATGTAAACACTTCATCTTAAAAATTTATCTATTTTAAGAAATCATTTTCATTCATTGAAAACCAAAACCACATCAAAATACAATGAAAACCATTTAAACCCATTCAAATATACACTGAGGAATTTCAGAAGACATATAATTTAAAACATTTAAATCCCCTTAACATGTTATAAACATTTATCCCCAAATTATACCAAGTATCTCTTTGAACATATCAACATTGAAATTAATAATTACAACCCATTTACTCTATTAATTTCCCTATATTAACATTTAAAATATCATTTCACAACTTTTAAGGGATTGACATACCACATTAGGTAGCCATGGGCACAGTCTCAAATCATCAATTTTTTCAATGGGTTCCGTGAAGGGTCACACACTAAAATTTAAGTTCTAAATTACTTTTCTTAGTTAAGGACACAAAAACATAGAAAAGAATAACATTGGCACAACCAGATACAAAATAACAACATTGAGAACATGAGTAAAACATTATAGACCACCAACATCATTATCCTATACAAATACTAATCCAACCAAATCCATTGATTTGAGTTAAAATATCCTTAATCACAAAGGTGAAGAACAACCTAGAAATAGGGTTCATGATCTCTAGAAGAATAAAAGAAACTAAAAGAATCCTCTTCTAGTAAATATAAGAAAACCGAGTTGAAGACTTACCAATGGATTTAAATCACAACCAATGAAATTACAAATGCCATGGAATTGGAGGAGAACCTTCCCTAGAAGGATTTGGAGGAAATTGTTCCCCCCTAAGCCATTGGAGGAATAATGGGGATAAAATTAAGGTGAATTAGATATAATACTGAGATTAAAAATGGTACAAATCCCACATTTAATGAGGTACATGATTAGTATGAATGGTTTTACTATACATGAATCATACATATGGTCTCATATGTCCAAAAGGAAACCAATTCATGCGTTTTTACTAGGACACCTGCATGGTTATAAAAATTTGCGGCCACTATACGACCGCCTTTATCTATGGGGGCTCATGCCACATTTTCTCATGGGGCCTCTACACATGGTTTGCTAACCATGATTCTTCCTCTTATTGGTGACACATTCACGGGACACAATTAATAATAACCAGGTTCCATGCCCTATAAAGCATTTTTTTTTCATGTCTGAAACCAATGGGACACTCCTAGGACCTTCCCTACTCTTAGGAATCATTTCATAAACCATTTTAAAGGTGGATAAAATAAAATAGAAATAGAAATATACCTCTTAGAATGGTTCTTGATTTTAAAAACTCCCCACTATAATATTTCACATCTTTGAGAAGTCACGGTGGTTATATATCCACCTCTCTCAACCTATTTTAGTAACTGTTTATATCTAAAAACCCCATTTAGCTTCTAAAATCCAAAAAAACAATGGAGTCATAAACTCCAACTCAAGGAACTCAAACAGAAAAAACTCATTCCAACACCCATTTTAAAAATTGAAACACCAAGATAAAACTTAACCAAGACCATATATATGAAATTCTGATTACGTCATTACCCGATTACCCACTAGCGATTTGGTGATCCACAACATAAACTTCATCTTACTTCCACCAATATCTAATTCTTAGATCTTATGCCATCATGAATCTTAATGAAAGCTCGATCTCACACTCCTTTAATGTTCCTAGTGTGGTTTCAAACTTACCATATGCAACCACCCAAGAGAACTCCAATCATCATCTTTACCCTTCGTTATCATTGGAAAACCAACTGGAAAGGATTCATACCCAATATCCATGCATTAAATGAGAATAAGTTAGATTCTCCTTAAAACCACAATTATATTTATGAAGTATACATGTATTATAAAATATGATGTGATATATGTGGTTTTTAGATCACCACATCGATTCTATACATTAACCAAAGTAAGACTACCATGAGCCAACTCATCCCAAAAATTTCCATCGCCCACAACTGAAAGATTTATACCTTATCGGGTCACAATGCCTTTATGATCAGAGGCATTTAATGACCAATCAAACATGACCTCTAGAGTACAAACCAAATATCATGGATATTTCAAAATCACAGCCTCCACTATCCCAAAACCATCATCATGATCTGTCGTACCCACCAACGCCCACTAATGTAAGCACCTTAGATTAATTTTAGAACTACTTCGAGCATAAAGATAATGCTCAACTTGATCATGCACTGTATCTGTTTTTTCGTTACCTTACTAATATAAAGTGCTCATGTAATCTGTTTCTCATAGTTATCCTTTTTATATATTGATAAATCCATGAATATTTCCACATTTCTATGACCCATTTAGCATGGGGGTTGTACTCCCATGACCAACATATCACTCCCACCATAGGGGTGTTATTGTAATGACCTAGGTATTTATAGAATAATAATTTTTGATATATATTAATATTTATGAATAATATATTAATTTAATGTTAAAAAGGACAATTTTTTCGATATCATACTCAACATGAAAGAATGAGTTTCTCTGAAATCTTATGTTGCACACAACTTTGAGTGATACCATAAAATAATATAATAATAATATTATTTTAAATGGTAGTTAACACATAGGTGTTGTATTACTGGGAATGAAAATAACTAAATAAATTATTATCAAACATGTTTTTTAATTGTTTTTATATTTATCCATTAATTTTTAGAGGCTTGAAATGAGAATGAATCCGATTTTAAGCATGAAATACTCTAATATTTTTTAAAAGGTTGATTTACCACCTTTTAATAGCGAACCCTTTTTCAATATAGATTTTTTTCACTTTTATATATTCTATTTGTTAAAATAATCTTCTTAATTAGAAGCAGGACATCAAAATTTACTTTGGGTAATTTTTTGGTATTTTTCTAATAAAGTTCATTTTTTTAATGAATAGTGAAAAATACTACATTTTAAGTCAAACATGTCTTTTCATATAATTTATTTTTATGATTAGATTCTGCTTTTAAAAGTTTTTAAAGTTTAATTAGATTAAATTTTCATCATTTAATCAAATTTTTGTCATTTTAAGTAATTTAACTTTGAAATTGGATATAAACACTTGTCAATATTTTGGTAGTTTTTACTTCTTAAAAAATGCTTTTTTGGTTTTGACTATGAGAATTAATTTTAAATTAAAAATTTTAACTTATGTGTTTTGATTTTTTAAAAATGGATTCCATATTTGGAATCATAAATTCTAAATTGTGTAAGTATTTAACTTTTATTTTTAGACATTATGAATAGTAACTTTAGTAAATATTTTATTTTCCATGGTTAAAGGGTAAATCTTGTAAATAAGGGTAAAAAAATAATATTATAATAATATTAAATTATCCTAACAAAAATCCTAACCCTATTGAATGAGATATGTATAAACATGATAATCCTTAGGTAGATTTTAGGACCCCATGGAGCCACTTGTTCGTGAAAATCACATTTAATTACTTTTAATTCAATGTTAAGGAAAATAAAACATAAACATATATATTTTAGTAAAACAGTTTTTATATAGGGTTATATAAGTGATAAATTAGACTATAAAAATTCATTAGAAATCTAAAAATATTTACAAAATCATGCTATTTTATTTATAATTTTTAAACCTCAAATATGAAAATATACATATAACACAATGATGATGTAGTGATTACCTTATTAATGAATGTTTTAAATAAATGAGATTATAAAAATTAAAATAAATTTATTTTGAAACTTTTTATGTCATCCAAGAATTTTATGGATAATTATAAATCTTTATATTTGAATTAATAAGGTTTTTCAAATTAATCAAGTTGTTATGAATTTTTAAAAAGTCATGATTTGAATAGTATGAAAATTGACATAAATGAGTTTTTAAATCAATTAATATTTCATTAAATGATATAAAAGTACTAAAAATCTAAGATTAGGCCAACTAATATATATGATGTTATAAATTTCATTAATGATCCATTTTGAGGTCCCTTTACATTTTATAGTAAATAGGGTAAACATATATTATGAATATACAAGAAGACATGGTAAAAGTTAAATAAGTTTACTAAGGGTTAAATCTAAAAGATAAGGTTCATTTTGTGACATAAACTTATCTAAAACCCACGATGTTAGATTATTTTGACCCATAATCATCTAATATTATAAATATATCACTTTGGTGTCATTAGAATTAGAAAAATCAATTAATAATAAAACAATACTTTCAAACATTCCTAAAGTGCCCCTCCTCCCTCTTATAAAAGGACACCACCTCTAAACCTTACTGACACCTCTCAAGAACTCTTTTCTCATCCAAAATCTACCCAAATAATCTATAAACATCCATATATTTCCCCTATAAGCCTTACCCTAAGCAAAAGGCAATTCAAGAAAGCCCTTTGGATCAAATCAAAAGAATTTACCCGATTTGAGGTAACATCTTCTCTCAAGTTCCTTTCTGATATTCTACCTTTTAGTTCCCTATTGTATTCTTATACGTTTATTACATAAAAAAATTATATCTTAAATATACTAGGATGTTTTTATGAGATGTATTAAAACTACAATTACACACACCTCCATCTAATAGATTTAGAACATTATGTTTCTGTGGGCAGCGAACTTCTGCCTTAGGAAACGATGATTGTTCAATTATCTCCTACTACCTCTCATGTTGACCATTATGATAGAACTATATTTATATGATATATATAATTTTTATATTATCTTTATTATTCTGTATTTTTTATTTACAACATATCTTTATGCTTTTCATGATGTGTAAACACGACAATTTCATTTGAGGAAGCGCGGACTACCGCCCCCTCAAAGTGATATGACTCATTCATGCCATACATGGAATGCATAAAATATGGTGTTAATGAACTTATGTAAAATATATGAAATAATATAGTATACTAGAATTATAATATACCTATGTATCATTATTTTTTCATTCTATTAAATATGAAATAGAAATGAAAGTAGCGTTCATGCGTACGTATGACTTACAGTCTCCAGGAATGGTGCATTGCATTTCTTATTTCCAAATGTTATCAAATATTATAAATACATATAAACTAGATATATTGGATATATATATTAATAATATTATGAATATAATGTAATTTTGACCGCATGGACAATTTATAATTATAACAAGTTTATTTTTGAATCTACTTCCGAACATCGACCAAATGTACAATATGAACTCAAATAGTAAACTAATTGTTATAGCAAGGTAATAAGTAATATTAAAGGAATAATAAAATTGAAAAAGGTTTCTAGGAATGTAGAAATTAACTTAAGTTTATTATTCAGGAAATTTAGTAATGAATGATTCAAGTCAGATACAATGTAAGGGAACTTCTTAACCCAATTTTTCATTCTTCGGGTTAATCTTCTACTTCATGGTTATGTCATGTTATGATTATATGGGAACTAAGTTTTGATATATTCTCTTGTATTTATACTTTCTACATATAATTGACCTATTTTATTTACAAAATGATCTTTTTAATGGGATTTATAAACACAATTTTCACTCATTGGGTTTTACGCATACTTCGTTGATTATATTATGCCAAGATTATGTGTGGAATCAATGGTTATTTATTTATGTTTTAATTTTCACTTCCCTTTGTGTGGATATTTTGTTGCTACACATAATCATCCTATTTATAAATTCTTATATCATGTACATGATATTTTTTAGGTACTTCGTCTCAATCTCCTTTCATTGAGACATATTTCGATAATATATACCTCATTATTTTAAATGGTGTTTAATAAAACCCTTTGACTTTTACTTTCTTTCAAAGGGAATATTTTTTCTACGAAGAATTTTACTAAACTAAAAAGGAATATTCTTAACACATGTGGTGATAGTGACCTCCCCACCACCATAATCGTAATTTGGCTTCCTCTATAAGACTTAATGATTTTAAATGGAAAAGAAATCCCTTATTCCCTTTTTGGGTGTTTTGGTATTTGAAATGGTTTTTGAAATGGATTGAGTATTTCAATATCTTGAAGTTATATCTAGTGATTTAAAATTAAATTTTATTACTTAAATGTTGATATTTGAAATATTTTATGTGTTATGATTATGTAATGGTACTTGTAATTTTGACGGGATGTTACGTGATAAACCAATGAAAGGTGGTTAAGTGATAAACCAAATGATGAGTGCTTCCGTGATAAACTTAGGATGGGTGTGTTTACATTATAACCTCCAATGTATTGGGTATAGAAGTTTTACTATCCCTATTCCATTTGTAAGAATTATTTATGCAAGTGGACCATATAGTTATTCCATTTAAGTATGACTATGTCCCAAGTTTACCTTTTATTTGTTATGTGCACTTTATATGGGTTTTATGGTAATATTTTGGTTAAAAAAGGGTAAATAATGTGTTTTTATTCAGTCAATATTATTTAATACTTCATAACGGTAAAAAGTATTATTTGTGATAAAGTATTCATGGTTTACATGTTTTTTTAAAAAACTAATAGTTTTTCTTATTTTTGTATCCCTTACTGAGCTTTTTATAGTCATCCAAAGTTTTTGAAATATTTTTCACAGGACATAAAGTGAAATAGGTTCAAGGATGGGATCATATAAAAGTAACTATTTTTAAAACATGGAACTAAACATGTTTTTTTTTCTTTTAAGTGTTTTTATTTTATGAAAAAATTGATACTGAGTAGAGGTATCTACATGTAATATTCAAGTTGTTATGTATAGGTTATGACCTAATTCTCTAAAGCTGTAGACCTGAAAATATCCTCAATATGAATTATTAACTTAATTCAAGATTATGTAATGTTTAAGGGTGAGGACTTATAGTCATAGCCCTATTTTACTCAAGAAACTGCAACCAATATGTCCCACTTTCAAAATCACAACCAAACCTAGAAGTGGAAAGGGCTTTCTCACTATCAATTTAGCTGTAAAATGATTATTCAACTGTCAGCTATCCCTAAATTCTAAAAATGGAACCCACAATATTCTTTAAAATATATTCTAACCTAAGTATTGTACTCACAGATGACTAATGGAGAACTTCCCATAACACATCCTCACTTACACTACTCTATTAGTGTAACCTATAAATAGGCCCATCCTACAACCAAAAACTCCTTCAGATAGCTTGGTGTATAGTCGACACTATTTCAACATAATAAGGATGATGACAAGATATTTAGCATGACTATCTCTAAATATATAGTATGATAAAATTTCACCAATTAATACCACCACAACCTTATCCATTTCTAATATCACCTCTAGTTATAGGGAAATGTCAGTCACCAATGAATACCTTAGGTCTCCTTACCCATAATGACCTCATCAACTCCTAGTCACCTCGATTCAAGAAGAACTTGATAACAAAACTCACTACCACCTTGTGGATATCTTCCAAAACATTCATGCATTAATGTTTATGGTATTATAACCGCCACCCAAATCATGTTCCTCTATCATGACCTATAAAATTATTAATGAAAATGTAAAATATCCATTACACTAATCCAAAATCAAATGACCTCATGCATTTCTGGTACACTACACCTTGATTTCAATAAAAATGAAGGGATATTTCTCTCAAGTAATCTATTCATGTATTATAAATGAAATCATACACCACCAGTATGTTCATACCATCCTGAACTCATGAGAAACCTTCGGTTTCATGCTTTCTTGAAAAAATACAATTAACTTGAATCAAATTCCCATGATTAATATGTAAATAGAATTAGGATCAAACACCAACCCTAGTAACTAACCATGCATCCTGGCTCATTAGCCTCATTTGAATCAAGTAATCCTTGATGTTTTCATCTAGAACTATGTAGTTTCATATATGTTAGGTCTAACCACATGAAAACCCATAACCTAGAGTTTAATTCCTATCTCATAAGAACCAATTGATGCTCTATACATCATTATCTCATCTATCCATGGTCAATATAAATTACCACATTGAACAACATCAAAATAGCATGGAAAGACACCCAAACAATCCTAACCTTTTTAAAAATATCCTTAAAGACAACCTAAATGACTCATAATTCTTCCCTTATAAAAGAAACCATGGAATAACCATGCCTTTTATAGAAACTTGCTGAAAACAAACATGAATAAATTTCACCTCATAATCATCCAATCATGCTTTAAATTCCAAAGAACCAGCAAAACTTGCCTAAACACACGCATATATAATCTCGATTACCTAAATCCACTAACTCATGGCCACAACCTGAGTTATTTCCCAAAAAACACAAGCTCTTCCAATGATCAATACACATCAAGAATTACACAAGATACTAGTAATGGGAAGCACTCTTACCCCTATTTTGAAATCCATGGGTCTAGATCACAAAAACCAACAACTTACTATAGGTCCTACACCCATCGAGACACAACCACCACTAACAGAAACACAAACCAAGACATCCATTTCAAGGTAAAATGTAAAAACTGTATTATCACAACCCACCAGAGTTACCACATCCACTTTAATATAAAACACCTCACAACCTCATGGTCACAACCTAAATAAAGGAACAATAAGTATCATTCCACTATCCAGAACATCCAAACCCTCCTAGGCCTCACAACCAATGAACAAGGGTCTCAAAATTTGGGCACTCCCAAGCCCAAATAATCTAAATGTAGTTTCAATTAATAACACAAGGTATACCCATTTTGAGCATCCCTAAAGGTTCTATCACTTATTAGTTGCCATTTTATTAAACTTAACTATTTTTAAAACTCATAGAATCACATTTCAAAACCTTTTATTCACCAGTATTTTCAAAATTATCAAACCTATTCAATTCCATGATTCCTGTTTTTCGCTAAATTAAATTTAATTAAAATGTTATAATGGGAAAATACCTTATAAATTTATTAATGACACATTATTTGACCTGAACCACTACCTTATAAGTCATTTATACCTGACTATTTTCTAGAAGTCACTTGAGGTGTTGGTGAATTAGAGTACCACAATACAATTTTATATAAACCCTAAACATAGTTTCTAACACTTTATATACCAACCCCTCTAAAAAATTTATTACCATAGGAAAATATGAATTACCAACAGACATGGACCACAAATAGAAAATACACAATCATCATAATAAATCCCATTGAACTATCAATCCCATACAACATGTGAATGATCTATAATTATTTTGTTCCTAAATTTACGCATGAATTAATACCATCTATTTACATACTAGTAAAAGAGTTAACAACCTCATAAACCTATAAAATCACCTCCAAGTGAACCACTTAAGGTGGGAAATCAGTCAATGGTAAAATTACATAGAAAAAATAAATAAATTTCCCATCCATGGAAACATAGTTTTCCCCTCATGAGTGGGGTTATAGGTACCCATGAATGAGCTAATTACTAAGATCAAACAAGATAATAACCTCATGTATACCATCCCCAAATAGTATGAAAAATCCTACACCGATCTTATACCACTTTACAATATCCTGATTTGGGATCCACTAAACTGATGCCTTGAGACGATTTGTTACATGACCTTTAGCATGCCTCCTCGTACACTAAAGGATAATGACTAGTTTTGAGTTTTTAAAGTGGAACATGGGGAGACTAAAACCTCTTTATTAGAGTAGAACCATTGTAAAAATAATACCAAAAATATGTATCACCTTTTAGAATAAGTAAATAGAACATCATATGCCAATAATAACACAAGTGAAACATGATATACCAATGATATGAATACTATACAGGTCAAGAAGTTATACAAGAAAAATAAAAAATATCAAAGCTAAGAAAAAACCTAATATAGTTTCAAGTAAAAACTCATTCCAGATGCCGCATTCTCCAACCCATTAGCATAAGCATAAACCAAAATCTAGGCCTTTATCCTTAACCTATACCTAAAAACAGGTAACATCTTCTTGGGTACCAATGTTCTATAACAACTTGAGTAGGGTGTGAGTAAGACTCAGTAGGCCACTACCAATGGTGTATAAAGTAATAACTAGTCTAAACAATAGTGTTTGTATATAACCAAAGGATAAGATAAACAATATAATAAAAAAATATTGTTTCCGAATAAACGTTTATTAATAATCGATTTGGATTATAGGGTTCCATCATGTCACCAAACCAACCAAACCTACTTTGGACTTGATGAATGTATAAATCAGAAAACATAGGGGTTAATAATTATAAATATAAAGAGTGAGTTTATTAATAATTTCAATTATTAGTTTCAAAGAGGACTGAACCAATTACCAATACCATATCACATTCTCTTAGTTTTTGGATCACCATGCCAAAACCATATCCGAAATTAAGGAACACTATGTCCATCATATCAAATCTAAGATCTCAAACACCATGTCAAGATATCCTAAAAATGGATAAGGAATTCATGTCCAATATCATATTATATTCAGGATACCAAACTCTATTTTGAGGCATTCTAAGCAAGGATAAAGAGTACCACACCTAATATTATTAGGCATAGGTTTAGAGCATCATGTCTAACATTTACAATTTATGAGTTGTGAAGAGCCATGTCCATCATCCCCAAACATTTCGATAATGTTCCACAATTCAAGTTTCATCATATTTAACGTTTTTAACATATAAAAACAAAAAGGGTGTACCTTTTTATTTCATTCATTATTTAATAAGTCCATAGAGACTTTATCACCAAAACATTACCTTGTAAAACTCGACTTATTATCATAAGGAATAAAAAAATAAAACCAAATAAACATTAAAAAACATCTTAGAGTCATCCTTTAAAACATGGGTTCTCTATAAAATCCAATCAAATTCAAAGACCTTGATTTACTCTGAAACCATCAAAATACCCATTAAGAAATTTTCACCAAAGTGGGAACCACACACTCTTAATATAAATATTTGAAATATATTTATAAACCCATTTAAAACACCTTGAGGTCAATAGATAATATTAAAACATTATCCATTTTAGAAAATCGTTTTAACTCATTGAAAACCACAATTGGATCAACATATAAAGGACACCATTTAAACCATTTTAAAAATAATCATTGGAATTTCATAAAATTTTAGTATATAAAACATTTAAATTCATCCATATAACATGTCATAATCATTTATCCACAAATTATAACAAGTATCCTTTAAACCATGTCAACATAATAATTAATAATCAAGTTTTTTTACTTTTATAATTTATCTATATCAATATTTATAATTTCATTACATCACTTTCAAGGGAATTGAATACCCCATTTGATGGCCTTAGGGATGAAATAAAATAATTATTAGACCTAATGGTGTCTATGAAGGATCTCACACATTAATTTAAGTCCTAAATTACTTTTCTTAGTTAAGTACACAAAAACATAGAAAAGAAGAACATTGGTACATCAACACACACAAGAGAAACAAAAAGACTATGGATAAAATCTTATAGACCACTTACCTCATACTAATAGGCAATCATTCATCCAACCATGACCGTTGATTAATGCTAAAACAACCTCAATCACATATGTGAGAAACTCCCTATAAATAGGGTTCATGAGAGTCAGAAGGAAAAAACCAATCAAACCCTCTTATATAAAATAAAATAAAATGGAGTTGGAGACTTACCTAAGACTTTGAATCACAACCATAGGTAACCCAAATTCCCTAAAATGGAAGTAGAATAATCCTTGAAAGTATTGGGAGGAAAATATTCACCACCTAATATACTATATAAATAATTGGGTGAATATTGGGTGAATTGGATATAATCTCAGTAGGGAAGTATGGTAAAAAGTAAACTTTTAATGAGGCACTTGGTTAGGCTGAATGGTTTTTCTAATAATGCCCCAATATTGTAGTATCCTCTGTCCAAGAGAAAACTAAGTTTCATGGTTTTCTAGGACCACTCACATAGTTATACTAATTGTGTGATAGTCATGTGTTCAACTATGTCTAAGAGGGATCAAGATGCACAGTATCCTGGGCCCTCCTTAAATAGGTTTTTTAATTATGACCCTCTTGAAGGCCGCATAGTCATGGGTCATAGTTATTAAAAATGTTGTGCTATCCCTGAAACATGAATTGTAAGACCCACTTTACCTATTTTTCATGTCTCAAATCTTTAAGACAATCTTGAGACCTCCACTATCCCTTGGAAAAATTTCATGAACCATTTTAAAGTGGGTTATACCAAATCGAAATATAAATGTACCTATGAAAAAGGGCCAAGATCATATAATTAGTAGAATATATAAAGTGTATTGTGACTTATCAAAACTATGATCTTTAATATTCCACTAAAAAAATGTGACACAATAATTTATCCCTTTTCATAATCAGAATATAGAGTTAGAATAAAATTCAATAAAATAAATAAAATAATAAAAGTAAAGATAAGAATCTACCCACACTAATGGAAATTCTATCTATGAAAATATTTTCTCCTTATCATATTAATATTTATACTTTTTGTAAATAGAACATTCCATGATTACGTTTATCCTAGTTATTGACTAAAAAAAATAAGTTGAGTAGAAAATAAGAGTTTGGAAATATAAAATAAATATAGATAGGGAGTCAGTAACAAGTTTTAATTAAAGATAAAAATTTATAGAATTATAAAAATAAATTTAGGACTTATTATTTTCATGATAATATTTGATTAATTTTATAGATTTTCATTATTTTGTTTGAAATCCTCAATATTCTAGTTATTAATTTCAGTATTCTTTATAAGGTCATCACATTTCTTCTCCAAGTCAAAATAATTTACTTGCGACCAATCCAACCTATTTTGTTGATCTTTTAAAATTTGAGACATGTTTTTCCTAGCCCAAATTTTTTTATATCAATCATATTTTAAGTTAAATAAATATAATTTTTTTCTAAATTTGTTGATCGATATTTTCCCTTTAAGATTCAGGTGATTTAGTAGTGTTATTTATATCTTTCATAATACTTCTATTAGTACTCTACCCTAAAATTACTAAATTTTCCTTGACTAATATATTCATAATTTTAGATCATTTCATAATTTCCTTTTCTGACTAATTAATTATTTTAGAGTCTAAAATTTTCACAAATTGGAGTAGATTGATCTATTCTGAATTGATCAGATAAAGTTTTGAAATAATTTTATTTACCATCTCATAAACACTATCAGTGGTCAAAAATTTATGATAGAAATATATTTTTTCACATAATAATTTTTATCTAAACTTTATAGATCAAATTTAACAATTTCATTTTATTTATTCACTTTATCTTATTCATCTTAATTTTCTAATGATTTTGAAACTTATTTATTATTATATTCATCAATATCTTTATTTTCATTAATTAACGAACTTAAAATTATTTTGATTTATATTTTTTTTCAAGAACTAATTTTGAATCCTTAGAATATAATTTTGATGTGAAATATCTATATATATAATAATTTTCTAATGGATTTAGGTTCTATAAATTTATAGCCTTTAACTAGTTTATATAAAAATTATAGATTCTAGGACTTATCTCTATATGATTCATGAAATTATTTCTACTCATTGTAATTTATAATAGGTTGTAGGTAAATGTAATTTATAAAAATAATGACAGATATTTTCATTAGTCACTTTTTCTACCTCCTTATCTTTTTCCACATCTTTTTTATTTTTATCAGGTTTATCTTTCTTCCACTCTTATTGTTTCTTATTATCCTATTCTTTTTTCTTTTATTTTTACTCTATTTTTATTGTACTAAATAATTTACTTCAATATACTTAGAGTTTTATTTTTTTAAGAAACACATTCCTTTAATCTTAATACGAATATTTTTAACTTATATTTTTTAAACAACTGATCTATACCTCTATTTACATTTCCTGGAACATTAATCAATTAATATTGTTCCAAATTAAAAAATCTATTTATATGGATTTTTTTTTATTTCATTTTCCTTCCTAGATTTCTCTTACTTTTACTCATAATATTTCTTCTTTTATTTTCAGTTAGATAACAAAGTGGATTTCATTTTTTCATCATCCAACATAGTAAAATTTACTTATTTAAGATATTTAATAATATCTTTCATGAATTATTATTAGTTTCCCCTCCATTATTCATGCACCTAAAATTATTTATAAAGATAAATAATGTATTTTTTACTTACTATCTTACTAAAGCATATTCTTTTTGATAGGTTATTTATTATGTTTTCTTTTATATTCAACAGTTTTACTAGATAGATATTTTCTTATTCTAATCATATATCTATCAAAATTCTATTCAATATATGAAAATACGGTAACATTTTTTACTTTCAAAAATCCAGAATTAATGACTTTAATGAAATGCCACATTATGTTAACTACATTGACCATAAATATTCATATTTTGAAATAAAGGATATAGATATCATATAATTTTATAGGACCAATGTCTCCATTTCTTAGAACAATAAAATTTTATATCCACTTAAAAATTTATTTTTAAAATTACATTTTATAACATTTTATGTTCTAATTTGGAAAGAAATAAATTTATTATCTCCTTCTCCTTTAAAAGAGTTTCATAATTTTATAGAATATTATGAGATAAAAAATGACTATTCAACTAATAAATTTCCTATAACTTCTCAAAATTCTCCAATTTCATAGTGAAATCATGATCTTCCATCAATAAGTTTTCTCACATAATTCCAAAAATAGTATCCTAATGTAAAGTGATATAAAACTAATAGAACATTGAATTAAAAAACAAATAAAATTTATTATGTGGTAATGTTATCAGTTCCCACTTTTGATAGTTTATGATCTTATTCATTAATGATTAATTATTAGAAAACCATTCTATATCTATAAACATTCAATAGCCGATTTCTTGAGAATCCATTTTTCTTTGATCGTCTATTCCAAGAATTTGTATAAAATATAATTCTAGTAGTAACATCACAGAAAATGGTTCTTAAGAGTTTTTTAATAACTCATATTATACAAAAATAAAATAGGAGTTAAAGTTATTTTTATTGGACGTCACGAAAAAAATAATGTTGAAGATTTGGGAAGAGGGGTATTTTACCCTTTATATAGGATCAACAAATGATTTTGATCTATGGATCTAAAAATAGATGGATGGTCTAATATTATTCTCTGTATAATGATTATGATAATTTTAATCAATGGATTATCTTGAAAACCTATGTTTTAAAATATGAGGATGGTTTTTTACCTTAGAAAATTAAAATAAAAAGTAAATAATAAATTTAATGTTACCAAATTTGATGATCTATATTATATTATACATGAAATATCTTCCAATTTAAAATATGAAATGAAATTTTATATTCATGATATATTTTCTATATTATAATATATAGTTAACAACATCTTATAATACTTTAAACCTAAACAGATTAAAACATTTCTATAAAATAAATGACTTACACTTTTATCAAGATATTTTTCAATATAAGACGTATATAAAATGAAAATATATGATGATCACTTATAATCAGTCATTATCATCTTCTATTTAATGCTTCCAAATATTACAAATATAAGGATTTTAAATATATTAACAATTTGAATTTTAGGTATGATGAGTTTGAGGAAATTATCTCTGTTTTATGTTTGATCATGAATAGAATAGTGTGTTACATATATGTACTTTTCTTATGGTTGATGTATTATAGTCTTTAAATGAGAAATGATACTTATATTATTGAACATAATCATATTTTGAGTGAAACTCTAGAATTATTGAGTTTGTGTTCAATCCAAAACAATCAAGAACAAAAACTTCAAAATAATAAATATTAAACTTTATTAGTGGTAAGAGATATCAAATATTTCTTTTTTATAGACCATCAAATAAATAATCATTTAAGAGGTAAAATTTTTCATATATTATTTTTTTATCCATCCAACATCATATGAAATCTATATTTGAATAGATTTTATATTAGAATTTATATCTAGAAGGATAAAAATTCCATTTTATAAAGCTCTTTTAATGTAATGGAAGATCTATTTTACTACTTTAAAATGATTTTAGTTTTTCTAAAAATAGTGAATATTGAAAAACTAAGAACATAATATTTGGTCAACTAATAGTTAATTATATAAATATTCAGGTCATACCACTATAAAGTTTTTGATCAATTGATTTCTCAAAATCATCATGATCAACATTAAATGAAATCGATATTAAAGTATTAATAATGGATGTATTTTAAGATAATAAATATTTTAAGTAAATTATAATGTATTTATATTAAGATAATATTATACATTTCTATCTTTAATAAATTTATTAACTAATAAATTAATTAATTTCACCCCACAACCTCATCTCAAATTCACTTTTTTGTGTTTCTTAAAAGATACTACAAGTTATTTCTAGATAAATCCAAAAAACAATATCATCAAAATATATTTATATGATAGAAGTGTTCTTAATGAGTTTCTTAATTAAAATATTTTTGGATCACCCATTTATTTGGTTAAATTGTTTTAAATAAAAAATCTAGATAATCTAATATTCCAGGAACTCAAATCTTATCGAAATCCATAAAGAACATTAGTTTGTATATATACATTATTACAAAAAAGTGTGTTTTTTTAAAACCAAGATATTTTTCAAAATTTAATTCTTCATGAGCATACCCATTAAATTAGACTCATTAAACATATATTTAATACAAATAATTCTAATGATTAGTACAAGAAAGTATGATTTGGATAGTCTCATGTCTTAATATTGGAGAGAAATTCTCACTATAGTCTATGGAATTTTACAAATTATAGCCTTTATAAAATCATATCCTTATTCAAACCAATTATTTCATTTTTATCACTTTTTTAGAAGGAATATATAGTTTCTATAACTAAAAGATTATTAGAATATTTTACTATTGAACAAAACTTATTCTACTCAAATTGATTGAGTTACTACTATATAGAAATTTTAAAAATTTCATCATATAAGAAATCATCTCCAATTTTTGGTTCATATTTGTATAAGAATAAAACATTTTCACACTCATTCAATAATTAAATATGAGTTTTCATTGGTTAATCATCATCAACAATGAAAATATTAATAGGATGATACTTTCACAACTTTTAGTTTCTTAGAAGAGTGGGTTATTATTCTACATCTACCAAATTATCATCTTTTGATGTGTTTACTTGTTGTTAAATAATATCAGGTATCAGTAGTTCAAATACTAGATATAAAATATACGAGTTCTTAAAAATAACATCCAAATAAAATACATAATCCAAATGCCTTGAAAATTAATTGATAAATGGTATTGTCTCATTAGAAATCATATGTAATATTTTTTCAATAGTTTGTTATAATTTTTTGAAAACATGATAATACTTACTTGTGGTCGAGTAACAAAAACAATTCTTTCATCATATTTTGAATAAAATTTGGAAAGATTATTTTTAGTATTTCTAATGAATAATTTATATCCAAAATCTATAAACCAACCATATTTCTATATTGTTTATTCTATAATTTAAAAGGTGGTTTATCTAAAACTATAGGAATAAAAAATATGATTTATTGTGTAATAAAAAGTGTTTATATATTTAAGCATGAATTATTTTGTAACATGAAAATATAATTACATAAACCAAGATATTTCTTGAAGAGTTTCATTTATTCTTTCAACAACATCATTTTTGTGTCATTATTTTTGATGAAAATTTATGTTTAATACCGTTTCACTATAAATAGTTTCAAATTTGTGATTCTAAAATTACCTTCTATGATAACTCTAGATAGTGATTATAGGAATGTTTTTCATATTTTTAACTAGAAAATAAAAATTTATAAATAACTCATGTGATTCCAATTTACATGATAAAAGGAAATCCCAAGTGTATCTGGTATAGTTATCAAAAAGAACATATATATTGTGTTTCCTATTATACTAGAAGTTTGTGTGGGTTTTAAATAATCCATATGTTTTAACTATAGTGTTTCGGATGTTAAGACATCACTAAAAGGTTTAAAAGTAACATTATTTATGTTAATATATTGATAGGGATCACTGAATTTTGAATACTTTAATAAGTTTCATAAGGTACTTTTGATATTCCATATTAAAAAGTTTAAACATTTTAGTGTTTTAATATTCGATACCAAAGCCAAGAGTTATCCTCAATTTCACTGTGTAATGGAAAGTTTTAGTAGGTTAAGTACTCTAGATCTATGGTATAAAAATTATCAACCTGATTGATATATAATATGTGAACCACTTGTGAACTAGTTATAATTCCCATAGTTTATAGTGTTAATTTAATCACATAATTAACTTATAAAAATGGGTTTTTTCTTAAGTCTTAAACATAAAGAACATTAAAAATCAAGGTATCATCACGTATGGATACATCACATAAACCAATGACATGAACTAGAACATTATCTCTAAAAACTGTATGTACACTGTCATTTTTTGATAACTTTAAAAAATTGGATTTGTTTCATATCACATGTTTAGAGAAACCACTATCCATATATCAAATGTCTTTATCAATGGTACATGGATTTTTTTTCTTGAAATATAAAGCTAAATGTTTGATAAAAAAACTTCCTTGGTTCTAGAAAAATTTAAAAAAACTTTAGGAACACACTTTTCCCCACTCTTCTACACTAAATAGTATTAAATTCTCAAGAAATAATGATTTTTTTAATTGAATATTTTTTTATTTGTCAAGAATCATATGTTTTTTCAGTTCCCTTTTGGTTAATATATTTTAAAATTGGATAATTTTTTTAGGATAAGGTAATTTGAATGAAAATATGGTTTCTTGAAAAAATAATATTCTACTCTAGATATTCTCTTAAAAGGTTTCAATAGATTCAATATATTTTTTTCTTTAAAATTTTGCTTCTTGTTTTAATGATGAATATGTCCTTTATAATTTTAATTTTATATTTAAATTTTGATAATTTTATTGTGATATTTTTCATTTATATAAATATAAATATATTTTGAATTCAATTTGGATGTTAATTTACACATGTTTTAATTAGATTTATTATAATCTGACTTAAGATGATTATGTCCATGCTAAATTTTTATAAGTTTTCAATAAGTCAGACATATTTTTATTCATTTATTCAATATATGGAGAATCACCTTATTTATAATCAAAATAATAAGAATATTATAAGGTATAAATAGATAAGGATCATCTATCCTTATACTTGAAGTGGGTTTAATTTATTATAATTATATAGAAATAAATCCTAAAATCTTCTAGATATCATCACTATCCAAACCAATTTCAAAGGATAAATATTAAATTAAATTCTAGTGGAAAATATCCTTCATAAATTTCTGTCATTTTTACTTTTTTAACCTTTTAGAATCATTAACATTTTTCTTTATTCTGAAAAAATATAATTTTATGTGTATTGGTTTCTTGGACTCAGAACATACCATTTAAGTTGAATATTTTCGATAATTACTTCTTCTAGATAATTCATATATTTCTTTTCTATCATTTCAATTATTATTTTTAATGTCACCTTCCACATAACCATTTTTATCATCTATTTGGAAAACCAAGAAAACATAAATTCACTAAGATGAACATCACTGTAATCTTAATGTTACTTTGAGGTAGTTATCATAGTTATATAAGAAAAAGTAACTCCATTATTCTTTGTTATCTTTCCCATTATTTATTTTTATAAAATTTGTTTACTATATCAATGTTCTTATAATTTTATCAACTTTATGATTTTGGAAGACACATAGTGTAATTCCCTAGACTAGGCCTACTCCAATAGTGACTGAGCCAGTGATGCTATAAGGCCTTAGGTGATTCTCCCCACATACCAAATTATATCAATTAATGTAAAGAGTATATGAATAACATTTGGGATACTATACTATTAGAATAAGAAACATATATTATCAATCAATAGAAAAAACCATTTAACATAATAGTATATGTAAGAAATTATACATAAGATATTAACATCAATTATAAAAACTTCAAAATATTGTAACAAATTAAATCCATGATAAACATATATATATATATATATAGAATTATCACCCACTAGGTTGATCAAAAAAAATATAATAAATAAAAAAAGTGAAATAAATAAAAAACCTAAGTCTCCCCTCAATATTATCTCTTAAAACACTATGAAATTGACTTGGTGTGATTTCTTATAAAACCTATAACTTGAAATAAAAACATAAAGGATTCACACACACCAAATTTTACATAAAGGGTATAAGTACAAAACTAAATATGGTTCAACCAATAATATCTCTAATATATTACATAATATTTATGTCTCTATTTATAATAAATAAAAAATATAGTAACAAATAACATACAAAAAATAATGAAAGGTTGATGTGCACTCATTAGGCCACCAAAACATCTGAACCTACCTTCTTTGACCATTTTCAATAGTGACTTATATAATAAAACTCTATTCACACTGCGGACTGGAAAAAATTATGGAAATAAAAAGTTTTTCCCTGAAACAACAAATAAAAAAAATATCTGAGTAAGTCATAACACTATGCCTATATCACATATATGAAACACATCAAAGGATGGCCTTACATAGAGAATCACTTGAATAATAAAAACACATGAGGGGATTATAACCTAGTCAACATCATATATATATAATAGATATGGTAAATTCATAACACTTGGCCATAACTACATATAGAAAATGCATATATGGAATGAATAATTTAGTAAACCTCACATAACCGAGAAACTACAGATCATATCACTCCAGCATGATGTAACATACCAACCAAAATACCCATCCATCATACCTGAACTGACTAAAAAAAGTCTTATGGAATGTTTCAAATCTCCATAGTTTGTTACAACTGACAAAGGGTCTCATATGTATATTGTGAATAATTTATCAACTATAATATAATAAATTATAAATGAAAAAAAGAAAATATTCTAACAAGACTAACCCACAAACATACAAAATTCATTGTGACTATAAAAATTAGAATAAATCCTACATGATTAATATAAATAATAAATAAAAAGTATACAGTCTCAATACTATGTGTCACATGTTCAATCCAGTATTCCACATCTACCTAGCTCGATCACTGATAAAAACATGATAAACTTTCCAACCTATATGATAGTTTTGGGAATATATAAATACTACATACATAAAATATTGTGAATGTAGGGTGTAATCTAGAGCCTAGTAGGTTACCACCATGAATCTATAGAACTCCTTTTATAATTCATTCCCAAAATGATATTTTTAAATACATTTATAAAATATATATTTTTATTTTGTTTATGAAGGAAAACAAAAAATACTGTACAATCCGTTTAAACCACTTTTTATCTTTTTGTAAATATGATTTATTATAAAACAATGAAATAAGTTTAAATAGAACACATAAATAAATCATAGAATTTAAATAAGGTAAAATGAATCAGATTATAATGTTAAACTAAAAATAAAGTAAAACCTGACATAAATAATACACATTAGAGTGAAATTCACAACCTGAATAAATCAAAATTTGAGAAAAATAATATAAAGAAAATCAAAAAATAAAATTCATAAACTCTGGATGAAAATATTCCCTATAAATTGAACAACATGGGGATTTAAACCTCGGTAAAATAAAGGTGTAATCGGTGACCATGATTTAGGAATACCTACTATTCTATGGTGAACCCAACAAACCAGACCCCATCTTACCCTTTGAATTGTCGACCAATAACCCCTAGAGAGATAAAAATCATGAACATGGCACTTACTAGTTAATAATCTTATATAGTGCTTCCATTATCCCAATTACCCATAAAACTACCTAATGTTCCCATTTTTACCTCACCTAAAGACAATTATCACAACACAACCATGAATATCTCAATATCAATAATCATGAAAAAATCAATAATCCATAGGTGTAGGAAAAATATAAAAATTCTCTATCAAATAAGAATAATGAAAAATAATCCTTTTTAAAATTTAAAACTATATAAAACCCAGAAAAATTTCTTTATATAAACAAATATCATTAAAAACATATTTTAGGAACCTGTTTAAACTATAATAATTCTTGAAGTTGTTTTATCAAATAATTTTTAAGCATGGAGATTAAATTTAGAATAATATCATTGGAAACCAATTAAATCCCTTTTATATCAAATAAAATTTTACTCAAAATACCCTATATAATTTCATTTATACTAAAACAATTCATTTTTGAATTTTAACAAACATCTTATGGGAATATAAAATAAGATAAAAAATATAGCACTGAATTATAGTTGAAATACCTATTATGTAAACGATTAATGTTTTAAGAAGATACATGAATAGTTAAAACTTATTCATATATTCCAGATATAGATTTTAATTTTAAAGAATTCATGCTTTTAAAACACAAACACCATGTGTTTTTCAAATAAATGGAGTTTAGATAGAGACACATACCCAAAAAATAATTAAACCTCACTAAATTCAACAAATTATGATGGATTAGGGTTAATAACGATGCTTCCCCAATTTTAGAACCAAAATAACTTGAGAATCAATTGTTTTTCCTTGACATATAAAAACAACACTTTATAAGGATCTTAGATCAATAGGAAATTGAGAGGGAGATAAGAGGGAAGAATAAAAAGGGGAAGAAGGGGACATAGGAGAAAATAAGAAAGAATACATAACACATGACCTCTATGGAACCCACTATGAGAAAAGAGAAGAAAGGATGGGAGTATATATCCATAGCCTTTGAATTTGTGTCCCTATAATGAAAATTAGGGGTGCGAGAAGGGGGTATCTGTTCACTTATTGTAAAAATTTCTTAGTAATGAAAATATTATTGTTACAATATCACAATTAACTTTATTTTTTCTAAAATAATTGAATCATATCTACATAAAGATATTTTATATATTCTTTTTAATGAAATAAAAACACCTTACACATATTCCAAGTACTCAGTTCACACCATTATATAATTATAATAATGGAAACAAGAGCAAGAACAACAACAATAAAAAATATGTATTCACAATAAATTTCATGTATACTTTACTAAAAAAACATAAACAAACTTATATGGAACACATATTATAAGTCATAAAACCATATTAAATGTTGAATAACATCATTATAATTATCAATAAATTGATTATAAACGGTGTTAAGAAATCAGGAAATGTAAGATGGATTTTTGAGTCATTTAATAGGGAGGCATGGTTAGCTTGCACAGTTTCCCAAACTATATTATAACTATGTGAAACCCACTATCTCCTTCCTTAAACATATCATGATAATCTTGAATGGTTTCCCCTAACCATGGTCATACTAAAAGAAATATCACCAGAGAAATATCATACAACACCCTAATTCCTAGGTCTTTAAGATAATGCCTCTTTAGGTGTGATTTCCATAAACATGATGACATCACATAGTTAGGATGAAAAAAATTGATTCATAGAAAATATAGTCTCGTGTGTTCTCAAATGGATAACAAATCATCCCCAGCACCACTACAGGATAATTCTAAGTACATCAATATTAATTCATCTCAGGTAACCTAACTAACACACAAAACCTATAGCTCTAATAACTACTCCTGATAATATACAGCTCAAGGTTATGACCAATATATTTACGTTGACTCGCTAATCATAATTGGATAAAATAACTAAAAATTCTAGTCCTATACATAAGAATATAAAATTAGTCATAAGGAACGTACCAAGGCTTCATATTATGTTTCTATCCTTGAAATAATAATCCCATGGTGTTTCTCAAACATACCCACCTCTTTCAACCAAATTGTGCCTATGAATACATGAAACCCAATTATAAATAACCATGTAAGATTTATTAGGGTAGAATGTTCACCCACACTAAAGTTTCCTTATAAGTCTTACCAATAAAGGTCATTCTAACACATCCCAATTCCTCTTTCAAAGAGAACATAATACACTAGTGAGATAATATTCCCACTCTCTCCTCTTAGTGTTATTAGGAGAACCCATGATGAACGGTTACACCCTTTAATCACTCTTAGTCACCCCATAATCATAAAACACTAATCCTAATAGGATAAAAATGGTCAACTACTCCCATTATAATCAATATTTCGACTTTAGGGGAATTTATGGGTTAAATACTAACCATAACCACTACTCAAGAACTTACCTAGCTTTTAATCCTTTACCCATACCACAAAGGCTCATCCAAGACCACCCATGATTCATCATGTGAACCAAGACACCTTAGGATGAATTATATCCCCTTATACTATTTAAAACTCACTTGATAGCTATATGGATATCCTGAACTCGATCCCCTTGCATTCCCTCACATGAAAATTCATATATAACATATTTTCACGTATTATAGAGACCACCTACCTTGAGATCAAATTTATTTCTTATTAAGTAATTATTGAAAAACCTTATTCCAAACCCACGTCACTCCTCACCAAGATCTTGTGATCCCACCCACACTATAATCATCTATTAATAATTTCTAAAAATTGAAAAATAAATTAAAAATTTAATCCAATTTTTTTTAATTTTTGAAAAAATCATCAAGAAGCTTCCCATGGATGAAACATTTTGTAATAGGTAGAAATAAAATCATAACTAGTCCTCAACTACTCCATAATTAAATGAATTTTTTTTATTTCAAATCACCCACTAATTTTATCTTATTTTCCAAAAATTCATAAACCAAAAATTGAAAACCATTTTACTCTATAAAACTTGTGAGAAATGGGGTGAAATCCTTGTACTTTAACACCCTTTATCCCTAAATCCAATAATCCCCATCATATTAGTCATATTTCATCATGAAATGGTGAAATATAACATTAAAACCTAAATACATCACCATGTATAATGGAAAGAAAAAAACAAGATAAATGATTATAAACTACTTCATGAGGAAAATAATTAAATTTTAATATAAAATCACCCTTCAATTTCATCCTAATTTTTAAAAATATTAATATTAAACCCTATTCTTTACATTTTCTATATTGTTAGAAAATCCGTAGATTCCCTATTAGTGAAATAACCAAATTACTATTTCAAATCACCCATTAGTTTCACCCTTTTTTTCAAAAATTCAGAATTTAGAATATAGATCCATTTAATTATAATGGTGGGGTGAATCCATAATTGTATGACATCATCTATTCCTTACACCAGGATACCCCATCAAATAAGTCAGAGTTTGAAAATTACTTATTTAAATATGATATTAAACAATAAATGTAACAACATTAAATCAAAGTGTAGGGAGAGAAATTAGAATAATTTGAGACAGAGGATAAACTTTCCTCAAGATACCCTATAAATGTAACCCAAATCACCCATATCTATAAAGATTAAAAAGAGGAAAAGATAGGGGAGAGAGACAAATAAATTCCCCTATATAAATCCCCCATCCCATTTTAAATAAAACTATAATGAATATAAAATTATGGTTGTTCCAACTCTTTTTGAAAAAGAAAGCATGGCCTACTATATACATGATGGGATTATACAAGCTATCCTAGGATTCACCAACCACTTGGTATAGGCCTACTAACTGGTTGATGGGAATCCCAGTCTACTACACCTAGATTTATCACTAGGTAAATGTGCCCATGAACCATGTTCCCGATATCTTCCCACTAATAATTTGAATAGTCAGTCCACCTCGATGTTGCTCTTCTTTTTCATCAATAATCAACGATCCAAAATTCATTTATAAAAAATCTCAATTTGATACTCAATACTCCAAAACAAAATCTAAAACAATGATTCAAAAACTCCCCTAATCATAAGCCATAAAAAATTCAAATTTCTACTAAAATCACTACCCCATAACAACTTGGGTCATTAAAAACTCTATACCATGGGGTTTCTTATACTAAAGAAGTAGTTTTCAGGCCTAATAATTTACAAGTCTATTAATATCCATTTCTATATTTTTTAGAATTTTTTTTAGTTGACTAAAAATCCCATACAAACAGACATAGAAAAAGTTATAAAAGTCATACTTTAAAAAAACACGAAATACCAGATAAAGATGAAAACATTAACCTAACATTTCCAAACCATGACCAGAAACATACAATAGAAAACTAAAAAGTGAAAAATAAAAATTTTGGATATCAGAATCATATCATTATTTCTATTATAGATTCTTGATGCTAATGTCAAGATGGAACCATAGATTTTAATATAAAATATAAGCAACAAAATCATTGAACATCACATAGATATAAATGGAGAAAGGAATAAAACCAGATTATAGAATATTAACCTTGATTTTTCTAATAAATCATTGGTATGGTTCCCCATTATTTCTTTAGGGACCACTCATATCCATAAATTTATCTTTATATTTTTCACGTAGATTTAAATCAATGATCATTACCTTAATAAATTACTCTATAGTAACTATTATAAATCAATCGTAGAATAATTTCATCCTTTTAAGGAATTGAGAGGGATATTAGAATGATCTATTCATATTTCCTCCTAAACCATCCCCCTTTTGATTATGTTTATAGATATGGCCTCTAGAGTTGGGGAAATGTAATAATGGACTTGATCTCTTTACAAAGAGGATTTTCTAGCTGATTGTATAACTGGTGGCATGGAAAGAGTGGAATAGTCCTTATGTTGACATGAATTCTTAACTGACATGGATTTAAGGATTCCTAAGTCCACCGTTGACTTATCTCATTTATTATTGTTAGACTGATACTATTCCTCAACTAGAGTATACTCCTTTATATCATAATCAAAATATTGCATATCTGTTATCTATGAATCATTATCAACTAAACTCCCTTTCTAAGAGGATATCACTCTAGGTTTATCCTTGAGAGGATCCGCCTATAAATAATTTTTCAACTTCCAAGGTATTATAGATTTCCACCTCTCATTCTCATCATTTTTATTTCACCATCTCTCAATTTCCAAAACTAGTTCTTATGTTCATCACCATCAAATACCACTTTCATGATGCCATAAAAATTTTCCTATGGTCCTCCCACAACAATTTCCTCTTCTATCACATGATTAATGGAATTATAATTAATGATTCTCAGGTACTTAACATGAAACATTCTATAATTAGTAAAAAAACTAATTGAATTTAAGTTCCCTTCAATCCTTACCACCGTTTTATTAGTCTCATCAGTCTTTTAAGCTACATCCATTGGGGTATATGAATTATAGAGAACTGAGACAACATAAGATGTTCAAATTAATAACAAGACCTCTATAAGAAAAATGAATTTTACTTCCTAGATAGATTAATAATATATTAGTGATCATATAGGATCTGATATGGTTGGTCTTTTCTTATTAGGTATTGAAATTCCTTGAAAATAAGACCCTGATGATTTCATGAGAAGAAAAAAATAGACCGCGATTCATAGTAAATAGGTTAATTATAACAATAATCTACCAATACATTGATATTTAAGAAATATATTTTTTATTTAGAAAAGTAAAACTCATCACACACCCATGTTTTTATAGGATAGAAACCCACCTGGGACCTATAGTTCAGGAAAATAAAATGACCAATAATACTTCTAATCATATAAATAATTAAAGGCTTTTGGAAATGCAGTGGTAACACTACAAGTTGAATATATGTCACTGATGATATGATTCCACAATTCTAGTGTAATAGAAATAAACATATGAGTATATATGTAACACCCCAATTTTTTTTATATGCATCTTCTTAAATAAATTCTATTTCATATATAGTATATATTGCACGCAAAAATTAACATAAACGAACCGAGATATCATATAAAATATTATTATTTTAACACTAGAAGATATGTTTTAAATTTTGAATAAGATTAAAAAAGTTTCTAAAATATAGTTTATACATTTTTTTATAATTAATTCATTTGAAATGATATTAAAAACCAATTGAATATAATGTATGCATTTTTATTTAAAAACTAATTTTATGTCCATAATGGTATTTTATCATAAAAAATTAAATAAATCACTATTATTGAAAGATATAAATGAAAGATATATTTTATATATTAAAAAATGTCTTTTAATTCATCCAATATGTATTATAGGCTTAAGTTAAAAATAAAAACAATTGTAATCATAAAAGACTATATTTTTCTAAAGGCGGGTTTTCGACCTTTTGATTGAACACTTTTTTAAAATAAAGTTTTTGAATATTTTATAAATTATATTTGAAAAAATAAATTTCTTATTTTAATTCATAATATCAAAATTTACTTCGGTATAATTTTGGTATTTTTCTCACAAGTTCCATGTTTTGATGAATAGTAAAAAAATATTTTATTTTAATTGAAAACAATTTTTTCATCTAAATAATTAATATTGTTAAGTTATATTTTTGTTTGGTTTTGAATTATAATTAGCTCAATATTTTATCAGTTAATCTAATTATGTACCTTTTAGAAAATTTAACAATAAAATTTGGATATAAAAGTATTTCAATCTTTCGAATGTTTCAACTTTAAAAATCAGTTTTCTCGTTCCACTAACAAGATTAATTTTAAATTAATTCTATCCAATTTTATAATTTTAATTCTAAAAATTGGATTCCATATTTGGAATTAAAGGGTCTAAATTTATTAAATAGTTCTCTTTTATTTCTTTATAATAGGAATAGTAACTTTAGTTTTTGAAAAATTACCACGTGTTTGGGTAAATCAGGTAATTAATGGTAAAATTTTTATTATAAGCATTATAAAAATACCCTAAAAATTTTCCTAATTATATTGGATGAGTTATTGTAGACTAAAATAATCCATGAGCCTATATTATGGCCTCTTGGATTCACTTGTATGACTTAATACATTTTATAGTATTTTACTCTAAGGAATGTCAAATATGTCACACTCATGTTTTTAATAAGTGTTACATTTTATATATATGGTAATTCAGAATATAAATTCTACAATAAATAATAATATGAACTATAAAATGTTTATCTTCATAATATTAATTTACTTTTAATTTTTAGTGATGAAATAATTAAATTAAATGCCTTCAATATGATGATGTAATAATTTTTTAATTAATGGGAATATCAAATAAATGTTATTAAAATTTTAAAAATAAATATAATTTTATAAAATTATTATCATAAAAAATATTATTAATGAATTAACCATATTATGGATATATTAAAGGTTTTTTTTGAATTTACCTTTCTTTTATGATATTTTTCAAAATTCTTATAATGAATATTTTTAAAATTGACACTAATGATATTTTAAAATAAATAATTATTTATTAAAAAATATAAAATTCTGAAAAAACTAAAATTTGTGCGAATAGTTTTTATGAAGTAAATTTTTTATCCATGACTCATTTAAGGTTCATTTATCATTTTATAATAACTATATTAACATTCAAATAGGAAAAACACATCTGTTCACGATAAGAGTTAAAGGATTTAAATAAGGTTTAAAACCAAAAGATAAGGGTAATAATGAGACCTAAACATGTCTAAAAATTATTTTTCGCTATTCTTTAAACCTATAATCATATTATCTTAGAAATAAATCACTTTTTATTCATTTGGAGTTCAAAATTAATTTATATTAATTTAATATTTTGATAGTTTCCAAAAGTTCCCCCACCTCAATTATAAAAGGGAACCTTCTCCCCCACATGTTCACACCAGTTTGAGACTTCTATATCAATAAAACACTAACCATTTATCCTTATAAAATCCTTATACAAGTTCTTTTGGTCATGTTATTCCAAAAATACCATGTTTAGATCCATTAAGAAGTGAACTAATGGAATTCCACCAAAGAATAGGTAATTATTTTACCAATTTATTCATGTTTATTTCTTATTCTACTTAATATTCATGAGTTATTTCCATTATTAAGTAATAAATGAACTATCATCCTTATTATTAGTTGTTATTATGATTTTGTAACAACCACATTCCATAATTTATCCATCCTATAACAAATGAAACCACAGTGCATGTGTACGTGCGACTTACTATCTCTATATCATGGTGTAATTTATTTTTTTATAAAAAATTTACTTGGATAAGTATAATGATTGAAATAGTAGATATATATAGTAATTATAACACAATATTTATTATGTATAATTAATATTCCATTAAATATATTAACCTTTCACCATTAAGGGAATAATATTGTCGCCCATGATTATGTGCGACCTACACTCTTCACAATGCTATGTGATTCATTTTCTATGTTAACCATTCAAGAATGATTATAAAAAAATATATAATTATTAAATATGAAACCTATAAGCTTAATATAATTCTTGATATGAAATAAATATATCTTATACATAATAAACAAAACATACGTGACAAAACATTCATAGGAAAATGAAGCAGTTAACACCCAAAATAAGGGTAATAACAAAATGATATAAGAGAATCATATTTGATATCATAAATATAGATATTGTTCTATTTTAAATAAATAAAATTATTTTAACCATTATATATTAGGTTAAATCACTTTCAACTAAAGTAAATTTTACGGTAAGGTCAAAATCATATTATTATTCAGAAGTGTTTATAGGTAAGTATCTACTGGGTAATATTTATCATCCATGTGTATGTTTCTTTTTCAAAAATTATTTTTTTTACTATCATCATATAATCTCTTTATGTAGTATTACCCATGTTCAAATTTTTATAAAATGGATTGAAAGGAATATTTTTGATGTTTTCCAAACGAAGTACTTTATAAATTTTTCTACAAAAAAATGGAAGGAATGTTTTTATTTTACATATATGGAATGACAGAGTTTTTCCACTTTCATGAAAACATAATGTATTAAAGATTCCTTTACAAGTTTAACAGATTATTTTCAATGAAAATGTTTTATTTTAAAAATGTATGAACTTTTAAATAAATGATTTCAAAGTAAAAAAAGTTATTTATCTCAGGACAATTTTAATGATTTTGGTAGAGTATTTTCATCTAGGTTAACATAATTTATGGGATCCTATGTTTGATTGAGGTTGACCTTTTAGGATATCGTTTACCATATTTCATTGAATGTTTGATGATTCAGTTTGATTGTGGATGTGCTATTTTGATATTATTCAATGTTTATGGTTAAATTATTCACATTTCATATGCAATTTTTTAATATTAATTTTTATGTGGATTATGTTTGACCCATTTTATAAGAGGAATGAATTAGACTTAGTAAGTGTCAGGAAGGTCCCAATATATCCCCTTGATTCATCAATAGGTCTCATAAGGGAAACTAGTTTGGGTTTTGGATAATGTCTTAGCTGATTATGTATGGTGTCTTGGTCGAAGCCTTTATGTCATGTTTATGATGTCCCACATTATGCAATCCCTCTTTATTAGATTAGTCATTGATATTTCTTGTGATTATTCAATTAGTAGAATATCCATGATTAAGTTTCATTCTCATTTGTGTATTTATATGGAATAATTTGATCGTCTTTATTTCCTACCATATTATGCTCAGGTTATTGATCCAATGTCATGTGATTTATTAAATCACATTTCTGTAATTTTTATGAAAAATTTTGTTATATGAATAGCCTTATTGAGCATCTGAGCTATCCTCTTTCATATGTTTCATTTTTTTCTAGGATTCGATGAATTATATTATGACTGATATATAGGGGTACACAAAGGGGGAATAATGGAAAAGTCAATAAAATTATTTGTGTATTTTACGTATTAAAATTTCATGTGAATTTAAAATATATATCATGTTTACTGAGAATAATAAACTATTTTGTACTTTGGGATGCGATTACTTGTACCTTATGCCAATTTAATACAGTAAGAAATTGGATCTAGGCTATTGAAGTCGGGGTTGTTACTCGTGGCATCAAAAAAGTTTAGTTGAAACCTTGAGATCTTTATTTGGGAAAAAATAGATTAGAGAATAAAACCCTAAATAGAATTTGGAAAAATTTACAAATAAACTAGGTTTATGATTTAGAGGATTTGTGTACCTAAATGTTCAATTTAGGCTACATGATTCACTTTTTTTTTGAGATTATACATTATATTTCCTAAATTTATGATCTAATTTAGTGCATTCATTATTTTTTTGGAAATGTGACCCTGCGGAAGGAATGGAAACCATATCAATATATTTAATCCATATAAGGATTTCCCTCTTATGCAAGATAAGAATATTAGAGATGGATCTGCAAATGGTGATGAAAAATTTATAACCATACTGGGAAAACTAACTCAGGTTATTAACAATAACCTTACCCATATAGAGCATCCTGATCCACAACATGGAGGAATAATGTTATACTTCTTCATGAGAAAAGAACCTCCATATTTCAATGGGAATAAAAACCCATTTGTAGATGAGAAATGGATAAGTTTCTTATAGAATATATTGTGTTCCTTGGTAAGTAACAAAAGGGGGTAGTTTTTCTTGTATTTTGCATTCTCTTGGGAGATGAGGATCAATAGTGGTCATTGATTCAAAACACTAAAGTGGATAAGGAAACAGAAAACATGGAATGAAATGATTTTAAAAAACTTTTCTTAGAAAAATATTTCCCTCATGAACAAGGAGTAGAAATGGAGAGACAATTCTTGAATCTAGGGAAAAAGGAGAAAGGGAATGTTTCCAAATATGATACAAACTTTACAAGTTTAGAAAATAATTCTGTGAACTAAATACGTAACCCAAGGAGTAAGATTGATTATTTCTTTGATGTGATAAGTCTATTCCTTCAAAAGGCATTGGTCTCCTAATATATATTACTATATGAAGATATAGTCTTATGTTCTATCAAGATAGATGAATAATTATCTAATTCCTATTACTTTAAGGTAAATATAGAGAATAATATAATTATAGATCAAGATAGGAATAATGGGAAAAAGGAAAAGATATAATTTACCACATGTTATAATTGTGGGAAGAAATACCATGATATTTTCTTGAAAGGAATGTGATTTTGTTACATGTTTGGAGAAAAATTTCATCAAGATTGTGATTTTAAGGGAAACAAAGAATCTAGCAATGTGTAGTGCTACAATTTTAAGGTTCTAGGACATTAAGCACTTGAATGTTTTAAGAATCAAAGAAATATAGCTTAAAAAAATAAATGGGTTCAAGGTCAAGCTTATGATGTTACTATAGTCGAAGTGGAATAAATAATGTATTTGTGTTTTTGTATTTAAGAATTATGCTATGATATCATGGTTATAAGAATATTTAGATATCTAAGGATTTTACTATAATACTTATTCTTTAATTATTTGGAAGAATGCATGTTACCATTAAGGTTTTAGAGGTGATAATGGTATTCACATATTTGGTCTATGAAAAAATATCATCATTATGTTGTTTATGGAAAATATGGTATTAAGTTGATTTGGGACATTTAGTAACCTTTGTTATAATTTTTTGTACTGTTATTTTTTTCCAATGTATTTTGGACAAGTCTTAAGGTTGGAATGGATTAAGTTGAACATTGGATATTATTCTTTGAGTTTAAAGTATGATTTATTTCATACTTTGTGCTAACATTTTTTGTGTGAGTAATCACTTACTGGATGAAGGAAATTATTTTAGACCTTATAATTCATCACCAGTGCTTCCGACATAAAAATTCATCTTTAATATCGATATTTAAGTCTACAAAATGAAGATAAAATAGATAGAAGAAAAACTAAAGGATGATATTATGCTTAGGACATGGAAAGAAATACATTACTTATCAAGATAGCAAAATAATAATTGAAATATAGAAAATGTATTTGGACCAAAAACACTATTGGTTTGACTTTTTGACTAGGAAAAAATGTCCTCTTTAACCCATCACATATTTATGATTTTTTTGATGGTATACCATCTTGTGATGATATTATCTAGCCGTATCCATAAAAAATTGTCATTTTATTTCTCTTCTATATCCTGATTTTCACATTCCACTAATATTATGCTATTCAAAAGCCTGATTTTATGGTGACCTTCGCGTTTCCCTTTCCCTCTTTTTAAGAGGATGTTTTATTAACCCTATTTCTAATGTGGGTTTCCCAAAAAAAACTTTCAAGTATCAACCATTGATTTTTGAATGAGATTTAAAATTATAGGGATGAAATATATTGTGGGGGGGGGGGGAATGTAACACTCCAAGATTTTATAGTATGTATCTTCTTAGGTAAATTCAATTTCTCATATAGTATGCATTGCACACAACACCAAACTTAAACAAACCACAATATATTATTAAATATTATTACTTTAACACTAGTTGTTAAGTTATAGATTGTGAATATGATTAATTAAATTATAAAAATATAATTTACAAATTTTGATAAAATTAATTCATTATAAATTAAAATAAAAACCAATTGAATATAAAGGATGTGTTTTTATTAAAATACTATTTTATGCACCTAATGGTATTTTATCATACTAAATTAAATCAATCACTATCAGTGAAATAAATTAATAAAATTTATATTTTATATATTCAAATAATTTTTTTAATTAATACAATAAGTTTTATAGAATTAATATAAGAATAAAACCAATTTTAAGCATAAAAGGCTATATTTTTCTGAAGGTAGTTTTATAGCATTTTAATGGAGAACTTGTTTTAAATCAATTGTTTGACTCTTTTATAAATTAAATTTTAAAAAATAAACTTCTTATTTTAATTAAGAATATAAAATATTACTTTGGTTGATTTTTTTCTATTTTTCTGGAAAGTTTCATATTTTGTTGAATAGTGAAAACTATTGCATTTTAATTGAAAAAAACTTTTTTCAGCTAAACTATTTATGGTGTTAAGTTACATTTTTTTATTTTTGTTAAAGTATAATTATATTAAATTTTTATCATTTAATGTAATGTAGGTCATTGGAATCAATTTCACATTTAATTTGAATATGAAAACTTTTCAATCTTTTGAGCATTTTTACATTAAAAACCCATTTTCTTGTTTCGTCAAAAAAATTAATTTTAAATTAAATTGAGACAATTTTAAAAATATAATCCATAATATGAATAGTAAGATTGGTATTTTTTTAAATACCACGGTTAAGGGTAAATCAGGTAATTAAGGTTAAAAATAATAATATAAGTATCATAAAATTTCGCTAACACTTGTAATAATTTTATTTGATGAGTTATTGTAGAAATAAATCATCATTGGACCATTTTGATGTCCTCTTGGAGCCACTTGGATGAATTTATTCCATTTATAGTATTTTATTATAAGGAAAGTCAAGTATGTCACACTCTTGTTTTGAATAAGTGTAACATTTTTTATAAATGGTTATTTTGAATATAACTTTGACTATAAATGGTAATTTTAAAGATAACAATTTTATAATATTTATAATAATTTATTTTTAAATTTTATGGTAGAAATAATAAAATTAAATCTCTATATAATGATGATGTAATAATTTTTTAGTTAATGGACATATTAAATAAATGTTATGCCAACGAACCTGTACCTATGTGGTAGAGGCTCCTACCTGGCATCCAAAAGACCCAGGATCATATTTGGGCAGGGGAGGAATTCATAAGCACTATAGCACGCTACTGTAGTAGTAGCAGGACTATATCAGTGGTGACACTGAAGCGACAATAGTACTGTAGCATGTACAATAGCAGCTCAGATATTGTATAAGTACTATTCACTATAGGGCCATTTGGGCAAAAAATGGGCTTTCAGGTCTTGTATTAAGATTACTTGGTTTTGGGCCTTCGTGCTATGTAATGGTTCTCCCTCTACTGAGTTATAAAGAGGTCATTGATTTAATAGTAAAAATTAGGCCCCATCCACAACGTTTAAAAAAAAGAGTAAGTGTTATTAAAAATATTAAAATAAATATAATTATATATAATTAATTTCATCCAAAAATTTTATAGGTTCCCTCAACATAATGTATATGTAATAATTTTTTTTCAAGGTATCATTTTGTTATGATATTTTTAAAAAGTTAGGTAATGAATAGTGTCAAAATTTACACTAATGATAATTTAAAATGCATAATAGTTTTTTAAATGACACAAAATTTAAAAAAAAATTAAAATTCATCAAAATTATTTGGATAATTTTGAAAATTTCATCCATGAACCATTTAAGGTTCATTTAATATTTTATAGTAACTATATTAATAGTGTAAAAATAGAGGTTGTCACATCAAGAGATAAAAGGTTTAAATAAGGGTTAAGGCCAACATATAAGAGTAATAATGGGACCTAAACTTGGATAAAAGTTATATGTTGTGAGGATTTAGACCTATCCTCATCTTAACTTCTAAATAAATTACTTTGGATCCATTTTTAATAAAAACTCAATTTATATTAATTTAATATTTTGAGAGTTTCCAAAAGTGCCCCTCAACTTAATTATAAAAGGGAACCTCCTACCTCACTTATATACATCACGTTAACCCTTCTATATGAACCAAAACCTGAAAATTTATCCTCCTAAAATCCTTATCCAATTTCTTTAGGTCTTTATCTTCCAATAAGACCAACTCTAGATCCCTTAAGAAATGATCTAAAGGAATTCAATCAGAGAAGGGGTAATTATTTTACCAATTTATTCAAGTGAATTTCCTCATCTAGTTTCTATTCATGAGTTTTTTCCATGATTATGTGATAAATATAGTGCCATATATATTATGAGATGGTATTATGATTATGGTATAACCATATTTCATGATTTATCCATCCTATGAAAAATGCAAGCATCGCTCGTACGTACGTACGACTTACTGTCTCCACATCTTGGTGTAATTTAATTTTCATCACCACTTTACATGGATATGTATAATGATAGAAATAATGGATATATATAGTAAATATTATATGATATTGTTTATTTTTAATTAATATAACATCAAATTATTTCCCCTTTTACCATTAAGGGAATGATGCAGTTGCTCATGCGTACCTACAACCTACCATTTCCACGACGTGATGTGATTCATTTTTTATGTTAACCATTAAAGAATGATTATAAAAAACTTATATAATGACTAAATATTATATCTATGAACATAATATATTTATGGAGATTAAATAAATATATCCTTTTAATAAGAAATATTACATACACGACAAAACATGCATAAGAAAATGTAGCATTTAACACCTGAAACAAGTGTAACAACAAAACATTTATTAAAAAAATAATATAGTAGAATCATATATGATATAATAAATGTTGATATAGTTTTGGGATAAAATAATAATATTATTTGAACCATTATACAAGAGTTTTAATCACATTCAACTAATGTAAAGTGAAAGGTAATGGTTAATTTTACAGTCTCATTATTATTTAGGATTGTTTATATGTAAGTATATGTTGGGGAATATTAATCATCAATGTATATGTTTCATAAATATTTTTTCAAAAATATTTTAACTATTATAGTACATATGTTTAATGTATCTTTACCCATGTTTTAATATTCATAAAATCGTTTTAAATAAATCTTATTTTCCAAATGAGGCATTTTATTAATTTTTTGAAAAAAATATGGAAGAAAGTTTTTAATTTTTCTTATATGAAAAGAGATTATTTTTACATGTTCATGAAAACATAAGGTCTTGAATCTTACTTTACAAGTTTAAAATATTTTCTTCTATGAAACTTTTTTTCTATTAAATCTGCATGGAATTTTAAATAAATGATTTCAATATAAAAAGATATATTTCTCCCAAGAAATTTTTAAAGATTTTATTAGAGTGTTATCATGTATGTCAAAAACCATTGCTAAATATTATGATTAATTGATGTAGATGTCTTATAATATCATTGAATATATTTCATTGAGTGGTTTACGATTCAGTTTGACTGTGGATGTGCTATTTTGATATTATTCATAGTTTATGGTTAACTATTCGCATTTTGTATACTAGTTTTTTATTCAAATGTTTATGTTGATTATGTTGCAAACATTTCATAAGAGGAATGTATTGGAATTAGTAAGTGTTAGAAGAGGTCTTCTATAACCCCTCGATGCATTGGCAGGTCTCATGATAGAAACTAGTTAGGGTTTTTGGCTAATGTCTTACCTGATTATGTGTAGTGTCTTGGATAAAGCCTTGATGATATGTTTATGATGTACCATATTATAAATTCCCTCTTTATGAGATTAGTTATTTATATTCCATGTGATTATTTTTCTAGAAGAATATCCATGGTTACATTTCATTCTCATTTGATTATTTATATGTAATTATTTGATCATCTTTCTTTCCTTCCATATTATGATCAGGTTATTTATTAAATGGAAGTTTTTTAGGTTAATCAACTTGATGTAATCGTTTATTCTTATTTATGATATCTTCTGCTATATATACACCCTTACTAAGCATTTTATATCAACACTTTCATACGTTTTATTTTTCCCAAGGATTTAAAGAAGTATATTATGATTGATATGTAGGGGTACACAAAGGGGGAATAATGGAATACTCAATGAAATTATTTGTGTATTTTATGTTTTAAAATGTAATGTGGATTTCAAATATATATCAACTTTATCAAGACTACTAAACTATTCAGACCTTTGGGATGTGATTCCTTGTATCTTATTCCAATGTAATAAGTTAAGGAACATCCTCTGGTCGACCAGGGTTAGGGTATTTACAATATAGAAGAGAAATATAGGGAATTATACCCTACTCTAATTTGGCCATATTCAAAAGAAAGGTATAAAATCATATTCCCATCATTGAGGAGACCAACCACCATGATATTTTTCATTCCCCTTTTATCATTGGAAAAACTATCAAAGGTGATTGTAGAAGGTCTTTGATAACCAATTTGGAAAACCAATGTGATCTTATGAAGAGAATTTGTTTCTAGGAAATCAAAGAGATAGATATGTAGTAAAGGATCTCCATGATGAAATAATAGAACATTCAGTCTCAAAGATATTTTAGGGAAGGGATAAAGATATTTCGAGTTAGTGAATAGGTTGAATTTTTAAGGGGATCCACCCAATGATTCCATTATAGTTACAGAAAGACCCTCCACCTATAGAGGGTGAGACACCATTGGTCTATCCACCACCATTTAGGATTTGGGATGATTTATATGAATAATCTACCACCGTATCTCAATTCTCAACTCATCCATTAGAATCAGATGTGATCTCTCATTTTTTATTATAGAGTAGATATGTTCTTAATTATTATGTGCCTTATCTTGACAACTAGATCTTTACAGAAAATTATATATTTAAACAATATTGGTCCCAATTAGTCTCTTTAATTATATATCTAACTCTATAATAAATATCCATACTTAATTATAGTTATACAAAATTAGTGAGCCTCTAATGCACTGAATTTATAGAACAAACATTTTTATTCTTATTATGACAGCAAATTTCTTATCTGATCCATATTTTTTACACCCAGGTTAAATTATAGATACACCCATATATAAAACCTATAGTTCAACCATTGTTCATTTCTTAATATACCAAATAACCATTTAATTTAGTATGCACATTTTTCTCATTACTCTTCAATTGATATCCAATGATAACACTAGAGTCAATACCCAATTTATTAAATGAATCATTTCTCATGTAAATCACTAGGAAAATTTAATTTACCTACAGATTATAATTTATTCATCTTCCATGTTATGAAATATGTTTATAGTTTTATCAAGTAATTGAAGAAGTCACTCCCCATCATAGGATTAACCTATACTTCATATTATTGACACACAATTTCTCAAATACAAACATTTTTCAAGGATTATTTTCACATGATACTTGCTCATCAAAACCTATCAATATCAACCCACAATTTATATTCATTAAAATCCATAAAATTCAAAACCCCATGATTCTCATTTTAATACTATCCACTGATCATCAACTTTGACTATTTTCATGATATAGTACATAAGGATATGTCATATTTCACCCCTTGAACCAAATATATCTTATATAAACAACCCTTGTTTTCATATCATGTTCTTATTAAATACATACTACTAACTATGAACCTCCCTTCAAAGATCCTTGAAATTTTTTTTAACATAATAACAAATCTAGTTGATAAAACTTCTATTTTGATATATTTTTATTGTACTAAATCCATACTTTTATATCCCATACATTCCATATCACTTTTATTTCAATAAAAATCTATCCACCCAACATCAAATTAGTTTAACTATCTCAATAATAAGTATACTATAACCCACTAAAAATTATAATTGATATAGAAAACTGAACTAAATCTATCCATAATCTATCTTAATTTATGAACTCATTAACACAAGTAATAAATATTTATAATAAGACTACACCCATGGTTGGGTTACCTAGGAACTAAACAAATAGATTTTTGTTATCCCACACTCATTGTTTCCTACTAATTTACATATTAGACATTTCTCTTTAAATACCTACTACTAACTATGAACTAACCTTCAGAGATCCCTTTAAAAATTTGTTAACATCACAACATATCTAGTAGAGAACACTACTATTTTGATATACCTTTACTACATGAAGTCCATACTTTTCCATCCTAGACATTCTTGGTCACTATTATTTCCACAAAAAATATATCCAACTAGACTCAAATTTGTTCAACCTATCCTATAATGAGTATCCTATAACCCACTAAAAATCATTTATTATATATTTGGAAGATAAAAAGAACTCTATCTTCCATCTTTTACAATTTATGAACTCGTTATCATAAGTCCAGAAGATTTATAATAATCCTAATACTAGTGTAGTGTTACCTAGGAACAATGAAATAGAGTTGTTCTTTATCCCACAGTTAGTTCTTTTTAATAATTTTACTATTATAGAGTTCTCATTGATAATAATTTAATCAACTAATTCCCATGACCAAATTAGCCATTAATTCCCCCTTCAACACCAAATATTAAAAGAATGATTTAAAATAATTTAACAACATATACATATATAAAAATACCATGTATCACATGGACTCATTAGTCAAAGATTAAAAAAAATGATTAATTCCATTTTAAGACTCAATTCTGGATTCTAAGTTGAAACCACAATCCAATTTCTACACTTAACCCATTCCACGTATATAAACACATACCTTAAAAAGAATAAAGGGTGCTTTTGTTTATAACAAAACCAAGGTAACACAAAATTAAAACAAAAAATACCCACATCACTCAGGAATAATTAAAACATATAAATCATTTACCCATGCTCATCTCTACACATGTTTCATTATCCCATCAACCTCATACCATAAACAATACCCCTTTTTTTATTCATATAAATTGAGGACCAACTAACCCATGTTCCAAATAAACCAAAAACATTAATCAAACCCTAAACCACTTTACTCACTCTATATAGAGTCATACTTTACCATCCCAAGGTAATACCATATTCTATATCAACCCACTTGAGGGTCTCTGATTAATTAAGAATCTCATATTAACACTAATCCATAAAAAAATCCATTTCTTATATAAAAACAATCTAATACACAAACCTACCTACTATAAAAATAACTAAAATATCATAATATTAAACCAATAACATTAAAACAATTATTTTAGATTCAATTAATTAAGGTATCCCCAACATGTTATTCCTAAAAATAGAAAATATTTATTTATTGACATTTTAATTATCTAAAAGCTCTTTTCTAAATTTTTTTATCTAAAAATTTCTTTCTGAGAAACCGTTATGATTTTTTTTCTTCTTATAAAATCATTTTTTTCTCACATGTAGCCACACGTTTGAGTTATCCCTATGTTTTTAGTATCATACATGAACACACACACTCTTTCCACATTGGTCCAAGAGTAAAATGATATATAAAATAACTCAAACTTACACATCACACTAGAATAAACATCTCAATTGTATCATTGAAAATAAATAACAATAGTTCCATTTCATTGGTAACTTAGTATCCCATAATAATAGTGTTTTTAACATACAAGGTGGTGTATGTCCTATTTTATGAAAAATTCTTTCTACATCTATTACATCCCAAATAGTAAGATAACAAAAATAACTATTTGATTCCATTTTTCAATTCTATTTCCTATTACTTCTTGAATAGTAACTATGCTAGTTATTCTATAAGACATTAGGTTCACCACACCATATTATAGAGGATGAAAACTAGTGGTGAGACTATATAATCAATGTTGGGAAGACTATAATATCAGTATTACGACATAAAAGATCAATTAGTACTGGAATAACCATATAAAATAAAAGTAAGAATAAGAAATCACTACTTAGATCAAATAATAAATAAAAAATAATGATCAATATATTGTAAAAAAGGGACACATATTGAAGAAAATTTACATATATCAAAACATTTTCCATTAGGCCAATCAAATAAAAAGATACAAAATAAAAAAGGATTTATGACTAAAAACCCATGTCTCCCCTTTTTTCCATATCCCAAAAACCAAACTAGGTACTCTAGATTGATCATCTTTACACAATAATATTTGAAATCTAGACATAATATATACACACCAACTAAGGTTAACATACATGGTATGAGTAAAAAACTATATAAAGAACCAACAATAATTTACCTTATATATGAATTAAAATATATGTATTTAGGTACAAAAAATAAAAAATAAAATAAAAATGACATGAAATCTAATGTGACTGTGCATCATGTGCTATAAAGGACAACATGACACATAAACCCAATTATGTTGGTCCTTTATAGTAGTCACATATGTCATATCACTCAATTAAAACATAAATCTAATAAAGGGTTCTAGTAATAATTGGAACTTCCCAGATTCATCATATATGAAAGACATATGACTAAGGTATAACAGTTATCCAAACTTATTTATATGAGAGAAAAATATTTATGGAATTCCATATCCAACCATTAATATATGAAAAACATATATATAATGCATAACATAACGAAAATCATATATAGGATAAAATTAGGAAAATATGTATCACTTAGCTTGATCCACATATAGAAAACACATATATGGAAAGAATTACATAACCAACATTGTATAATTGGGGAACTAGAGATCATATCACTCTACCATGATCTTCCTAGAACTCAGGATGAACAATAACCTGGGTGGTGGAGTACAACACCCCGATTCCCTAGGATCCAAGGCCCCACCTCATCAATTACACTATCCACAAACAGACTGTTGCTAATTAGTCTAGATGAAATAAAACAGATTCATAGAAACCATATATAATTATCCTAACTCTTAGATAGATAAAAAATCCCTATAACCCTACTATTGGATAATAAATATTATTTTAATCCTAATAATATCATCAAACTCAACTAATGCACCTATCATATAACTATATTCATTACCTTTGATGATGCAAACCCTATGTCATGATCAATAAAAAAACCAAATTTGCCAATATAAATGTATGAATCAATTAAATATATGAGTCCAATGCCAATGAACATTACATAATTATTAAGTAACCTTAATTAGATTTATCTTAGGTTTCTATGCTTTAAATAACCATCACATGATGCTTTTTAGACTTACCAAACTCTTTCAACCCATCCATTCTTAAGAATGTGGGAAACCTATACATATCCAACTAATTAAGCTACACCAAGGTCGCATATTCACCCTTAATAGTTAATCAATATAAATATTCTTTATATATACCATGATTATATATTTGTATTCCTCTCTCAAAGATAGTATAATACCCATGAGAGCCCATAATTACAATCCCTCCTCTTAGTTCCACTAGGCACACCAATAACGAATGGTTAAACCCTCACACAACTCTAATTCACCCTATCATAAAAACGCTAAGATTAATAGTTTAACCATAGTTCACTACCAATATTCCCATCAATCCACCCTATTTAGGGGATTTTTAGGTTAAACACCATCCAAATCCCCTGCCCTAGGACTCATCCTACTGGTTGTCATTTACCCATTCCACCAAAGATAATATGTGACCACTTATAATTTAACCCCTAACCCTGGACCCCTTAGGGTTAATTATTGATCCTTAAACAAATTTAAACTTTCTTGATCCCTACATGGATGCCCAAAAATTTATCCCTTATCATGCACACACATGGAAATTCATACATGAAATATTGTTATTTATGAATTAAACCACCTATCTCAATATCAAATTTAACACTTGTTTATCTTAACTTGACCAACGTTATCCGAAGGCCTCAATTCCTTCCATTAATTTAAAACCCATTTTTTTGGATATAGATATACTATCCAAATGTGGGTGTTAATTAGGATAAAGTAACATTACATTAAATCACATATCAAAATTGAGAGGATATGAGGTTAGATCATCCTATAAAGGGTATTATTTTATAGCATGATAATCTATTAAATATTTATGTAATATTCTAAAAATAATTCACAATAAGATTACTTGTTACCCTTATCATGAAAGAAACTCATTGATGCCACAAATCGATGTGAAAATCGGTATATATGATGGGATTTTTATCTCCAAACTCACTGATATGTTACACTTTGGTTTAAATATGTATAGGTGGGAACTCTTTTATTTATCACAATCTAGGGAGTAGGTATATAGAAGTTTAATTTTTACCAATGATAATGGATACCTGTGTACCCTATTAAAGGAAATCAACACCCCCATAGTTTTGTGACTTTTAATAGAACACATTATAAGTATTAAGGTTATTTGATAAAGACCATCATGGTAAGTTCTAAGGTCAGGAAACCATGTACAATGACGTTCTATTTAAGGTTATGCATCTAGGTTAAATGTTGTTACTTTTAAGGTTTCATAACTAGAACCGTTGATATTCCATTTGTAGTTCATGAAAACATACCCACATATTATATTACATTATTTTCATATAAACAGAATCAATTATGACTCTTTTGAAGTTATATAGAATCGAATGATAAGTGGAAGGACCATTGTAATGGTTTGTGTGGGTATTAGTCATGACAACACCTTTTTGGTTTATCCTATATATTTGTATAAAAAAAGATAACGTATTATTAGGTCATAAACCTATTAGTAGTCACATATGTATTAATCATTAATTGGGTATATGAATTAAAATATCAATTCAGAAAATTTTGAGACTTATACACAATGGGACACTCTTTTTCATCTAGTGTTTATAAGTAACTGGTCATATATTTTATGTGAACCTATAGGGGACACTTGGTAGGATGATGATTAAAGATGAAATTGTTGGGTATTAAAATAAATGTGAGTAACATTTATTGGTACGTGATTTATTGAATAAATGGTAGAGGTTATTAAGAAGACTAACTAGGTTCTTAGTGGGGATGGTGCTAGTCAAAAATAGTCAAGTCAGATGATCCAAAAGAGTTGATCATGAGAATATTACACTAGTCTTATAAAAGAAATATTTCTTATTATCAAGGGGATATATGATTTGCTATACCCCAAATCTCTTATCATTTAGGCTGGAAATGCAAGGAACCTGACTCTAGTAGCCTAGAATCAATGGTTACTTTATTACTTTGGCCTAATATACAAGGAATCAAATATGAACTACCAAATAGGTTAGTATTTTTTGAAAACTAGACATACTTGGACCTTATATTAAAATCAAAAACATAAAATAAAACGTTAGAAAAATTTTTAGGACATCATTAGTCTCTTATCTTAACCCTACATATCAATCACAATAAACTTCTTAGTATCCTAGAAAAAACAACACATAATAAAGTGGTGAGATTAAATGTTCATTAAGTGTTAAGTATGACAAGATATATCATGAATGAATAAGAATAATCAATATGGTAAGGCAAATAACTAAACACACATTCCATTTAAAAAATTGACAATCTTGATAAGATAAAGAATAATTAATATATAAAGGTTGATAACTGGAAGAACATTCTATTTAATCAATAACTAAGAATGAAATGCATCCAATTATTATATCTTAGTGAAAATATCATGGATAATAATAATTGAAATATTAATGAAGACAATGATTATGTAATAGCCTAGACCCATATTCCACTCAATAATGCCCTGATCTCGGTTGGCTACATGACCTCAAATGCATCTCCCTAATTGCTAGAGGCTACTGAGTAGTAGTGAGGGCCAAGGCGTGTTAGTAGGGAGACTATTCCCTCATTAACAGAGTATATAACAAGGGGAGTGAATAACATACAGATACTGGAAGTCGAAAACAAGTAGACAATAGATACCTAGTATAAACATATAACAAACTTAAAAAGTGGATCATATATAATGAGGAAAATGACACATGTATCTAGAAAATAGAAACTACTATTACATGGAAATAAAATACAATACAAGTCTAAAAAATAAATAAAGCCCAAAAAGTGACCCAACATCACAAGCCTCAGCTTGGTCCCATGCTCCCCTACTTTAAAGAAACAATCAATAAACTGTATTAGAGCACTTAACCCTATTATAACATGCAACCATAAAATATTTTTTGGGTCCCCAAGAAGTCCAAAATAGGGTGTGAGATAACATCCCATTAGGTAAGAACTCAGAAGTCTGTACAGTTATAAGCAGCACAAAGGAATATGTTAAACAACTATAAGTAAGAAGTAATGTCAGTGTAAATGCCCAGGGCATATAACTAGAACAAACAAGCAATACCAAACAACCTCTCAATTATCCCTATAACAAGTGTCAACTCCTAACAAGTCATCTATAAGATATATAAACAAAAAACATGGCCGCACGGTAAAAAATTTCATATCCTATCTACACGGACTTGTCGTATAAGAAAACCATATCATACATTTCATGACCTTTCCTTAGAGACAATCATGTCATATATCTCATGGCCATGATATATGAAATGTTTCAGAACGTGAAGTGATTGATCCAAGGTGTCAAGAACCAAGGCATCCTTATCGAGTCCTAAGAGCATATCAGTGGAAATTCTGTATAGGTACTAGTTTGAGTCCTAGGTACATAAATACCAACATGTCCTACATGAGTCCAAGATAGCCAAATCCAAGATTTATTAATGCCTAAGGAATTTAAAGGAATCAGAACCCATGGGGCATACTCTACCCAAGGAATCAACTACCACATTCCAGATCCATGGAGAGTTTTCCATGCCATATATACAAAACATTAATTGATTCATACCATAAAAAATTTAATGCCATAGTCTACTTACTCATACAATCATATTCATTTAATTTTTTAATAATAAGTATACCCACTCATTTAATACATTCCATACCAAAAACATCACAAGAGTATACCCACTCAGGTATTCCATTACTATCTCATCATGTCACATGGGTATACCCACCCATTTATCATTAATTTCAATTAGACATGTCACATGGGTATACCATCCCATTTATCATCATTCAAATTTTAACATGATCCATGGGTGTACCCACCCATTCAATTGAATCCATATTTTCATTTTAACACATCATGTTTAACATAACTCATTTGATCAATTCAATAATTAACCAATTAAATTTTAGTATAATAAATCTATGAAAAGGAGTAAAACCATCTCTTAATCATCCCATTCAACCCATTCCACTTATAATTAGCTTCCTATAATAAGGAAAACCCAAAACACACCCTTTGGGTAGTCTAACATGGAACAAGCATGGAATTTTCATAACATTCACCCCATGGGTGACCTTGGTTTAGGGAACAGGTATCAACACATCATAATGAATCCTATTATCATCCCTAATAAGTCTAATTGCATCTCTTTTAAGTAACCCATTCAAAATCGAGGTCATAATGGAAAGTTCAGTGGGAAGCATAATAGATGATAGCTCTAAATATCACCAAAATAAAAAAAAAGTATATACCACCAACCTTAGTTTAGTTGTGGAGTGTTCATTTAGTATTAACTTCTGATTCAACTCAGTTTAGGAGAAATCTGAAGAATATATGAAGAGAAGGGTATTGGGGAATATGAGACTAAATATAAAGAGTGAAATCAATATCCATAAAAATGAAGAAATAATAAAAAGGAATCTAGATCTTAATAATATGGATCTAATGAGAAAAACCAAACTCCAATTGAAGGATAAATGAATAGTATATCTGTAATCCCACTTTAGTCTTCCAAATGAGCATTCAAATCCCCCTTGTTGTATGACAGATATAAGTGAATAAGATTTTAAAAATAAAATCAATTTAATTATAAATTAATAAAAACCCAAAAATTCTATGTGTATCATAGTTTTCAAACTGTGAAGAAACTTTTCATGGTTTCCTATAGTCCAAGGGGTATTCACATGGTTTGAAAACTTTACATTAACCATTAAAAAAGACTTTATCAAGTTCTGAAAAAACTAGAGGCCTGATCGAACATGTGTGCACCTCTACCTTAATGGTTTTCTTGAACCATGCAACTTCTATTCCCCACTCTATCCATCCTCACACAATATAATCAAATTGTGCGACCTACCCCGCATGGTATGCACAAACTATGCGCCAGGGAATTTTCATCTGAAAACCATGTTCTAGGCTCCAAACAATCCACAAAAACCTCCAAAACAAACATGAAAAATCTGGTCACTCACATAAATCCATATTTAAGCATTAAACATGAAAAATAAGGGTTTCATACTTCATACGAAAATCTAGTTTCTTACTGTATTTCTCATAAAAATTCCTCCTCTAATTTCTCTTTAAAGGGTGGTCAAAGTTTGTCTGAGATAAACTCTGCCCAATGAGAACGTACGTCGGCCTCCAACTCCCAAGTCTCATCCCATAAATGACCATGCTTCCATATCACCCATACTAGAGGAACTGACTACCCTCAGAGAACCTTCGTGATTCTGTAAACTATACGAATCAGATGATCCTCAAAGGATGCATCAACCTCCTCTAGATGAAAAGTGTCATATGGGTCAGAATGATAATGGCATAGATGAGATACATGGAAGCTATCATGCATGGATCTATACCTATAAATTAATTGAAACTGATATGATACTGATCTGAATCTCTCTAGAATCTCAAACGGTCCGACATATCACAGTGACAGATTACCCTATATCCAAATTCTCTTGTTTCCTAATCTCAGTGAAAAATGTAAGAAAACATGATCCTCAACCATCAGCTCTAGAGGTCATCTGTGGAAATCGGTGTATGAATTCAACCAAGACTGTATAGTATCCATCCATTATTGAATCAACTAGACCTACATAGAAGTCTCTTACCCGAAATGCAGCCCTAATAATCCCACCTCACCTACTACTAATAAGAACTGTGGACATCCACATGTACTATCATATAAATCCTCATAAGGAATCATCTATATAGTTTCATGATAACTATTATTGTTGTTGAACTCAAATAGGGGATGTGTATGTCCCAATAGCCCCCAAAATCTAAGACACATGCTTACAACATGTCCTCTAGAACCTGTATCATACACTCTAACTATCCATCAATACGACAGTGGTATGCTATTCTCAGAAAAACCATTGTACCATGATACCTATGAAAACTCTACTAGAGATGATATGTAACACGAGCATCCCTATCCTAAAAAATAGTGCGTGAAACCTCAAAAATTCATATTATCTCACAGATGTACAATCTTTTAAGCTCATCAACACTAAAATTCTATTTGTTGAGAACTAAATGAGCAACCATCATGAAATTTTCAACAATAACCCACACAAAATTGTTACCTCGAGGAAACCATGGTAAACTATTCACAAAATCCATCACGACATCATCACATTTCCACATGGGAATAGGTAACTAGGGTAAAAGCCTATATGGTCACTAATGTTCCAACTTCACCTATTGATAGGTTGAACACCTCTTAACAAAACCAGCTACCTCAGGCTTCATACCTAGCAACCAGTCCTGATGGTGCAAGTCATGGTATATCTTGGTGACTCCTAGGTGTACTGCCTAAGCTAAAACATGAAATTCTCACATCATCTCTTCACATATATCTACCAGAACCCAAAAACATACATGGATATATAGGATCTCGTACTCACCTACTTTCCAACTAGGGGGTGCGTCCCCAACTGCCATAATCTCCCATAGGACTAGGACCTCAGAATCTGATTGCTGCCTCATCCCTACTATATAAAGTATGGTAGAGGTCACAACTAAGGATGATAGATTTGTCTTCTCTTGTCTATATTCCACCCACAAGTTCTCATTAGTGAAAAAATCCATAATATTCCCCTCATTTCTATCCTATCACACTACCTATATCTGATCCCTCTTGCTTAGTGCATCAATGACTACATTTCCTTTACCTTGCATGCATTAATGCTTAGAGTCAAAAGATTGACTGTACTACCTCTGATTTGGATCAAACTGATTGAAAGTATACTTGAGGATTTTGTGGTTCATGTAAACTACAAAACTCTCTCCTAATAAGTAATGTCTCAATCAAAATAATACACTAAGCACTACAACTATCTCTAGATCATGCATTGGGTAATTCCTTTCATGTGACCTCGACTTTTGTGACTCGTACACTATGGCCGTATCTCCATGTATCAACACTTCTCCTACCCCAATACATGATGTTTCATAATACACAATGTATTTTCTAACCTACTCTGATAGTATTTGGACTAGTGCTGATGTGAACCTTCCCTTCATCTCCTGGGAGGCTATCTCATAACAATATGACCATATAAACTTTACACCTTTCTTAGTCATGCCCATAAATGATGATACTAATCATGAGAAGTCCGATATGAAATGATTTTAGTTACCATATAGCCTGAATAAACAACATATATCAAAAAATTTCTAGGTATGTTCCTAGGAAACTATAGCTCTCACCTTCTTTGGGTCCACTGATACTCCTGTCACTAGATTATGTGATCCAAGAAGTGAATTTGATCCATCCAAAAGTGGAACTTTGTGATCTTATCATATAACTGATTCTCTATCAGTGTATAAAAATGATATCAAGATGGTTGGAATTGTATTGTTGATTGTGAAATCACACCAAGATATAATCCATGAAAACCACTCTAAAAGAATCTATGTAAGGATGGAACACTCGGTTCATCAAGGAGATGAACACTGCTAGTGTGTTTGTGAGACCTAATGACATAACCAGATACTCCTATTGACCATACCTTCTAAAAAATTCTGTATGAGGTTTTTTTCTAGGAAAAACATACCTAGTGACATCCTGAACTCAAATCAATTTTTGAGAACACTCGGGCTCTTAAAAGATGATCAAATAGGTCATCTATCCATGAAAATAGTTTTTGGTTTCTAACTATTAGCTAGTTCATCTTTCGATAATCTATGTATAGCCTAATATTTCTATCCCCATTTTTAGAAAATAGGTTTGGAGAACCCCACAGATAAGTACTATGTTGAATAAACCCCTTAGACTCCAAATCCTCTAGCTACCTCTTGATCTCCCACAACTCCATTATAGCCATCCCATAAGGAGGAATGGATACCAGTGCATATCTTGGCACTAGTTTGAAGAGAACTCCACCTCTCTTTCTAAAGGTAAACTAGAAAATTAATTTGGTAACACATTGCTGAAGTGCTCAACCACTGGAGGAATGTTCGTTGGGACCACTCCCTGATCATCCAAATACAAACTTTCCATTTGGGATGTCACCCCACACATCCCATGACGCTCGGGTCCATATCGGCTCTCCTGGACATCCCATTCACCATTGTGAGTTTACACATCACCCATTTGTGATGTAAATGTCACCCTCCGGTGATAGAAGTCGATGTAAGCTCAATACGATTCTAGATAGTCCATCCTGAGTATGATGTCAAACACCGTCAACTTGAGGACATACAGAATCTACACTAAGTGACACACACCAACATCGAGGGGGAACTCCCAAAACTAGTGCACATATTTTTTCTATTTCTCAATGATGTGTTTATCATCATAACACTCTCAGAAGGAAAAACACTTAGCCCAAGGATTTTTACCAATTTTTTAGCTATAAAACTATTTTATGCACCGATATAAAAAAGAGAAGATGTAATAGTAGAGGCTAATAAGATCATAACTCTCATCGTATGTGGTCTGGAAACCTACTCCTCAGGGGTAGGCTGTAAATAATAGAACTAGCCTGCACTATGACCCTGTGAAATAAACTGACGTCCCATAGTAAGCCCACTCTTATGTCTCGATGTAATTGGTGTATGGTTGGATCTACCACAACCACCACTACTTTATCATGTCTGTCCATCACTACTCCATCTCCTGGCCTGACGTGAATCTGAGGAACCTAATCCTGAACCTTGTGTTAGATTAACCCCTACCACTCCCAGTTGGAGTTAAGGTCCTATAAAATGATGTATGTTCCCCATATTTCTACAAGATCTGAAGTCGAATGGGTCGTGATCACACCGATTCTTTACACAACCTTACCTTCCACTATAATAGTAGAACACTAATATACCAATACTCATAGTCTGACTGACACTCATATTGTAGGAAGCCTCAAAATAACGCTTCCTGATTAGATATGTAGAACAAATGGGTTGAGAGACAAAATTTCCATGCTCCGTGCCCCCATATTCCCTTAGATTCCACTCTATAATTATCTCTTGATTCATAATCTCAATGATAGAGGTTAATCTAAACATATTTACCTGATATCTGATAGCATGCTAGAGACCTTCCTTGAAGAAAATCAGTCTAGATAACTCATCCATAAGATAAATTAGTGAAAAAAACTGCAAACCTGTGAAGCATGTTGAGTATTCCATAACTTTCATCTCGCCCTACTCTAGATACATGAACTCAGTATCCCACTCTTTCAGTAGAGTATCAGGGTAAATGTAGTCATAGAATCAGGTCTAGAAATTAGTACAAACCATATCTCGCAGCCTATCATCCTGTTTTTGTACTCCCCACTATCACTATGATTCTCTACATTACGTATATGTCCCCATCCTTACCCTCCTCTTAAGAGGAATCTCAAGATGCTGAAAAATAACTATCGTGTTCTCAAGCCACATCTGACTAGCCTATGGATCACCATCCCTAAAAAATATGAGAGGATGCTAATAATGGAACACTTGTGTCAGCTCATCCATGGAAAAGGTAGGATTTTTTTCTCATTGTAAAGTCATCATATAGCGAAATAAACCCTTGAAGAACTCTACCTCAACACCTATGTTTGGAATAGCTGTTGGAACTGCAGTCGGAACTAACAGATGATCCACTGGTTTCCCATAGGCCACTACCTCCAGAGTGTGATCGCCACCTCCCTTTTATCATAAAACTTTCATTTTTCATGGTGGTATGCCTCTAAAATTATAAACACATACCTTAGAAAATAATAAGCTCAAATATCAAAACTCAAAAGAGGATGATAAGTCAAAACCCTTCTAAAATAATTTATACCCCACAACCTGATCCTAAATCCATGATTTAAAAAGGAACATTCAAAACACAACTAGGAACACTACGTCTTTCCCACTCAAAATTAAGGTTTATCTTAAATCTATTTTAATCACTTCCTGTTTCCAGTTCATTTTCACTTGAATCCACATTTGTTTTACATGTGATTTCAATAGTTCAAATTTTCAAGGGGGGTTTAACCACTAGTTTACCTATTCCAAATCAATGAGTTCCCATAACACCTCATGAACCCAAAACATGGTTCCCATTCAATCCATGCATATCAAAGTCACTTAAACAATAGAATTTTCACTAGTGTTTAATTTACCAATCTATAAGGGCCCATACACCTTAATGAATAAAAATGGAATCCCTCATCTATCCACTGCACAAAATATATCACAACAATAGATATAGGTATCACAACACCTATCTTAACAACATACTATGAATATTTCATTCTAAATGGAATGGAATAATGAATGGAATGTGATTTCTAACAAGTTCTTATATGATGTATGAAATTGAATACCCTTATCCCACAAGGTTTCAAAAGAAAATGAACCCAAAATTGCATCAATATTAACATAATGAATCATGTTCATCATCCAACAGTGAAATAAAATCAATTAGAATAGTCAAAATCCTAAAAATAAAAATTCCATTCGAGGCAATTTGGATTTTCCCTGTACACTAGGTAGCTTCTCCTAGAAAAAACTTCTTACTAAATTTTATTTCCTTATTATCCCTATATATTACCACAAAATATAAATCCATGAATGAAATAAATAACTTCCTTTGGTATAACTCTGTAATGTCTCGGACTTGGATTCCAATCAATAGTTCCTCGATTTTGGTTGGATACATGGCTTAAAGTGCATCTCCTCAAATGCCCAAGGTTACCGAATTGCAGCCAGAACCTAGGTGTATCAGTGGGGGGAGAATTCCCTCATTACTAGAGTATATCATAGTAGAAGTCAATAAAATATAGATAATAGATTAAGTAAACAAGAATACAATAAATATATAGTAGGAATAAATAACAATCCCAAAAGATGGATAACATACAATGAGGTAAGTGATACTTGTATCTAGAAAACATCCAAAACATATACATGTAAATACACCGCAGTAGAAGTCCAAAAAAGAAAAATGGCCAAAATGTGTCCTAGAATCACAAGACTCAGCTTGGTCCCATATTCCCCCGATCCAAAGTAGTAGTTAACAACCCGTGTTAGGGAACTTTCCCCTATTATCACATACAACCATATAATATGTTTGGGCCCCCAAGGAGTCCCAAAAAATGATTGAGATAACATCCTCGTAGGTGAACACCAAAAAGTATATACAGTCTTAACCAACACAAAAGAATTTTCAAAATAAGTGTAAGCAATAATTAATGTTAGTGTAAATTCCCAGGGCATATTAGTACTAAAAACTAGTAATAGTAAAAATAATCTCATGTATCCCTATAATAATAGTCAGATCTTAACAAAGAAACTATAAGAAATAAAAAAACAACACAGTCTCACCATAAAACCATCCATATCCTTTCCCCATGGACTTTCCATATAATGAATCCATATCTTACATTCTGTAGCCTTCCCATATAACCAATCATGTCATATATCCCACGAATGTGCCTTATGTCAGTGCCATATAATGACGGAATGGATCCAAGGTGTCATGAACCAAGGCATCCTCACCATGTCCCAAGAGCATCTTAGTGGAAACTTGGTATAGGCACTGGTTGGAGTCATAGGTATATATATACCAACATTTCCTATGTGATTCCAAGAAAGAAAGATCCAAGGGTTATAAAAGCCTAAGGCATCCCATGGAATCATGGATGAAGGGTCATACTCTACCCAAGGCATCCACTACCGCATTCTAGATCCATGGAGATCCATCCACACCATCTATAAAAAACATGCATTCATTCATACCATTCAACAATCCAATTACATATGAGTCTACTCACTCATATAATCACATTCATTCGATTCGATATAATTAGTATACCTACACATTTAATACCTTCCATACTAAAAAAACAACATTAGTATACCCACTCATGTATTCAATTTTTATTTAATCAAGTCACATGGGTATACCCACCCATTTATCATCAATTTCATTTAGACATGTCACATGGGTAACCCACCCATTTATCATCATTCACAGTTTAAAAAAATCCATGTGTATACCCAACCATTCAATTGAATCCATTTATTCCATTTAACACATCACATTTAACATAACTCATTTTATCAATTCAAAAATTAACCAATTCAAGTTCAATCTAATAAATCTATGCCAAGGAGGAAAAACATATCCTAATGATCTCATTTTACATATTCTACTTATAATTGTCTTACTATAACAAGCCAAACCCAAAAAAGCATCCCTTAGGTGGTTTACATGCCTCAAAAATGGAATTTTCATAAGGTGGCCATCATGGGTGACCATGGTTTAGGAAATGGGTATCAATGCATCATAACATATCCTATGGGCATCCCTAATAGGTTCGATTACATATATTTCGTATCACCCATTCCAAATCAGGGCCACACTATAAAGTGTGATGGGTAGACCAACAAAATATATCTCTAAAAAGTACCAAAAGGTGAAATAAAAGTATAGACCACCTACCTTAGCTCAGTAGTGGAGTGCTATTCCAATATCACGTATTTTTTCAACTAGGTTTAGGTTAAATGTGAAGAACTTTTGAAGAATGGTGTATTAAGGCATACGATCCTAAATTTAAATATTAAAATCTATATTAAGTGAAATTAACAATGGGAAAAAATGAATGTGTATATTATCGATACAAATCAGATGAGATAAATCATGCTCGAATCAGAGGTTAGATATTGAGTAGATATAAAATGCGACTTTAGGCCTCCAAAGGAGCATTCAAATTCTCCCTTTATATGTGAGAGATATAAAGGAATTTGGTTTTAAAAATAGAATCCATTTAATTAAAAAATAATAAAAAGAAAAAATTCTAGGGGTTGTATCATTTACCCTTTTTGGTTTTTATAGGACATGGGGCACCCGCATAGTTTAACAACATAGTTTTAAAACCATGTGTAAACCCTAGTAAAATCTTCTATCATGTTTAAAAAAAACTAAAAACCTACTCACACGGGTATGCACCTATTCCCGCATGATTTCCTCAAATTGTATGGTCTATATGCCCCCCTCAATCTAGCCTCACACGGTTTAATCAAACCATGTGGCCTACCCTGCACAGTTTATATTAACCATGTTCCATGCCTTTTTTATCCCAAAACCTGGTTCCGGGATCCAAACAAGCCACAAACACCTCTAAAACACAATTGAACAAGTTTTGAACTCACATATTACCACATTAAAGCATTCAAATTGAAAAATTAAGGGATTCATGTGGCATAAGAAAACTTAGATTATGGCATCTTGATTATTGGACACCATGATATTTGCAATCATGGTACCTTTACCATCATGACCTTTCACAAGATGGTTTAAAACCACTAGGTATAAAATGATCATATTTAACGAAATTCATCGTTACTATCAAGACACTTCACAAGAATTTTTAAAACTATTGGGTAGAAACTGATTAGGTTTGGCCAAATGATTTATCTCATTTGACCTACCGATGCATTAAGGGTCTATCTATAACCAGACCCCCACCCATGTAATGAATATCCAAATAATTCCTCATATAAAAAGGTGGAAGATAATAAATATAAACATTCATATTAAAATATAGCATAAAAAATTTTAATACTCTCCCAAATCAAACATACATGATCATAAACCATCTATAGTAATATGGTTAATGATATAAAAATAGAACATATACAATCAAACAAATAATAAACCATCCCAAAAAATAACAAGGATTTTATAAACAAAACATGTCCCCAGTGGATCAAAAGTAAATTAATTTTTTTTTGTAATTGGTGAATATAATATCTTTAATTACATTCTTAAGGAAAATATTCTTTTCATTTTGAAAATCAATTTTTAAAACTAAAGGTTCACATTATTTAAAATATGTTTCCTTTAAAAATAACCTTTGAAACTTATAAAATAATATTATATAATTTTAGTGGTCATGAAGGATGGAAATGTTTTTCATGTTGTTCATGTTAACATGAAGTTTCCTTTTACTTTTTCAGTAAAAGACAAACATGTATTATTTATTAAATGACATGAAAATTGGATTCAATTTTTTATAAAAGTAAAAAATGGGTAAAAATTAAATTAAAAAATTATAGGAGAATGGTAAAAATATTTTTATAACACATGGGTAGGAAAGATAAATATTCCCCAATGGATACTTAAACACAAACCACCCCGAATGAGTTTTTGAAATAAACTCTTACCACTTTGTAATCAGTCAAATTGTATTCCCCATGAAAGAATAATTTTAAAAAACATAAAATATCATGATAATAAATAAATTCATGATCTAAAATTTCAAATGGGTGTTATATACACCTCATATGATATTATAGGGGCATAACATCAAAATAGGCCTCAACAAAAGAAAATGGAGACAAAGTCCCTTAAAAAGATAATATCATTGAAGTGAGCATTAATAAAATTAAAATAATATGTCTATTCACTATAAATAAACATTAAGAAGAGTAAATAAAATCATAAGATAACAAAAAGTCATTCTACACATATCCCAGCCTGAAATAATCTATAAATTTGAAGTTTTACCCAATCAATGGAAATTGAGTTATGAAATCCCTTACCTTACACTTCCTATTAGTTTATCATATTTCAAACTCATGTATAATGGTTTAAGAATTGTTATTAATTCATTAAATAACTATAATAATATTTATAATACCTTATATGATCTTTTTATAACATATTACCAACTATTCATTAATAATATTTCATTATTTTCATTGTTTTTTGTGCATTCTTTTCATGGTTTTGTGGTCAGTTAATTTGTGTATAATTATGGATTTTCATTTAAAATGGAAATAAATATCTATAAGTGAAATAAAATTGTATTCATGAGCCTATATAATTTTAAATGGTCTTATATATCATTTTTATTTCTTACATGAGGATGATTCATTTTATAAAATGTTAATGATGAATGCATTGTTTATTTTAGCTGTTATTCTAGCCATCATGAACATGTTTCATTTTATTTAATGTTATATATATTAGTTAAATTAAATTAAATAGGATATAATATAACTTTTACAATTTTAATTAACCATAATAATACTTTATGGTAAGCCTTGAAGGTAGTAACGAAAAATAAAAAATCATTATCCACAGAGATGGTTAACTGCTATAATTTGGACAATGGTTTCATTTCATTTAATAAGAGGAGGTAATAAAATGGATGGATATAAGATATTACATTATAAATATAAAATTCTAGTATGGAAATTATTATGGAGTTATTATACCTTCATGGATGAAGGAGGTAATTAGAAAGTATAAGAAGAATAGAAAATATGAGAGGTGGTTTGAGAAAATTACCTCTTCAATATCAGCTCGCTAAAGGATCACTTAAAGTTCATGGAATTGGTGTTTTGGTGAGACTATAAAAAATTGGATATGTGTATAGTTGTTATGAGAGGTTTTGGAAGAGATTTTATGAGCTTTATTTATATTTAGGACAAAGGGGTTAGTGGGGATTGATATTTTTACTTGAGGAGGAGTGGTTTTACGTTATTAAAAAACGATTACTTTTTATTTAAAGCTATCCAAATTTGGGTGGAATTAATACCAATGGATTATATTGATAATTAATGTTTTAGAAGAAGTTTTTGGTTGAGAAACAGAAAAAAAACCAATTTAAATTTTTAGTTTTTATGTATTTTAAGCTTTATCTTTTAACTTTAACCCGTTTCATTATTTTACCTATATTAGAGTAAATATATTTTTTATAATGGTAATATTTTTATGCCCAAAAATAAAAATGACCTTAAAAAATAATTTGTAAATTCTAATTATAAAAATTGAATCTATTTTTCTGAATTAAATTCATAGAATTGGTAAAATTAGTTTTAAAACAAAATGTAAAGACGTGATGAAAAAGAATGTTTTCAAGAAGCACTACCAAAAAATTTGCCTTGTAAAACTCTAAAATTAGCCTTTGTATGATATTTTCTAGAACTAATAAAAGAATAGTTATTTTAATATTTCTTTATGTTATACAGTTATATGATTACATAAAATTATATGAGTAAGTACAAATTATCACATACATTCAAAAACATCAATGTTCCTTTATAATGTGCCCCTCACCTCGAATAATGTTATTTCTGAGAAAACCAATCCTACTAGAGATAAAGAAAACACCTATATAAGAAAAAAATTATTATTTTAGCAATAATATATAGAAATAAATTAAATAAAAAGTGTTAATTTTAAACAAAATTTTGAGTCATATCAGGAACACTCTATATGAGATTAAGTTGCGGTTGATTCCTGCATGTCACACTATTTCTTGTTCATCTTCATGAATTATCCATGGGAAAATTAACTAAATATTTTTAAGATAAAAACTATAAGAAAATTAATTAATTAATAGTATTTTTAATGATGAGAAAACAATCTAGTCTTTTTTTCTCCATTTTGGTGATGTGATGTGCATTTTAAACAAACATGATACTTATTTATAGAAAAAAAAAACACTTGTAGTCATACAGGTCACAAAGTGCATTGGATTGAGATGAGATGATTCATAAAGGTCCCAAAAGACATAAAAAACCATTTTACTAATGTATCAAAACAATAAGATTTTGTTTTATCAATTTTGAGTACGTTACTTGTCGTTTTTTACTAAAATGTCATTTTAAAATGGAAACATGCACTTTGAGTCATACTAATCACATCGTGAGTCGGTTTGACCTGAGACTAATTCTTACATGTCACTAATTTCTTATGAATAATTTTCCTAAATTATCAAGACAATTTTATTGTGTTTTCATGGTTTTCAGCGAGTGACACTTTTTGAACTAAAATTTCAATTTTAAACTGATAACATACACTTTGAGTAATATCAGGCACATAGTGTATTTGATTGAGGTAAATATAATTCCTATATGTAAAATATGACTTATGGATTATTTCAATAAAGTATAAAAACAATAAAAATTCATTTACCTAGTTTTGAGTAGGCCAATTTTCTTTTTTTTTACTAAAATTAATGTTAATTTTAAATAAAAAGGAACACTTGGAGTCATACCGGTAACACGATGCACCAGATTGAGGTGATTATGATTCTTACAAATCCCATATGACATATAGATCATTTTTAAAGTATACAAACATTATGAATTAATTTTCTTGGTTTTGAGTATACCAATTTGTTTTGGCTAAAATTAATTTGAATATTAAATAAAATGGCATACTCGGAGTCATACTAGTCACACTTTGCATCAGATTGAGGTTATGATAATTCATGAAAGTACCAAATGACATATAGATCATTTTCCTAAATTATAAAAGCATTCAAAATGCGTTTTCTCAGTTTTGAGTAGGACACTTGTGTTTTTTATAAAATTTCATTTTAAACTGGAAACACATACTTTGAGTCATACTATTCACTTCGTCTATCATAATGGTGTGAGAATTATTCTTACAAATCAAAAATGATTTCTAAATCGTTTTCTAAAATTAAAATTACATATTCATTTTTTCGGTTTTCAATGAGTGACAAATTTTGAACTAAAATTCCAATTTTAAATTGATAACGGACACTTCAAGTCATATCGGTCACACCATGAATTAAATTGAGGTAAAGATGATTCCTACATACCCCAAATGAATTATGGATTTTTTTTATAAAGTATAAAAATAATATGAATTTTTTTACTCATTTTGAGATTTTCAGTTGTCTTTTTTACTAATATTAAGGTCAATTTTAAATTAAAACACACACTCTGAGTCATTCTAGTCAAACCGTGAATTGTATTAAGGTAAAAACTATTCTTACATATACTAAATGTATTATGTGTTGTTTTAATAAATTATTAAAACAATCCTAAATAGTTTTCTTAGTTTTAAATATGACACTTGTGGTTTTCACTAAAATTTCATTTTAAACTGGAAACATGCACTTTGAGTCATACCAGTCACATAATGTGTTAGTTTGACATGAGTTGATTTCATGAAAATAAAAAATAACTTATGAGTCATTGTATTAAATTATCAAGACAATCTAAGTATGTTTTCTTGGTTTTCATTCAATGAAACTTTTTGAAATGACATATGGATCATTTTACCAAAGTATTAAAACTATCCAAATGCATTTTATCATTTTTGAGTATGTACCTTGTATTTTTTTAATAAAATTTCATTTTAAACTCAAAACACACACTTTGAGTAAAACCAAGAACATCATGTGTCAGTTTGATGTGAGATTTATTCCTACACAAAAAAATGAATTATTAATTGTTTTACTGAATTATCTAGATAATCTGATTATATTTTCTCAATTTTCAATTAGAGACACTTTTTGAACTAAATTTTCAATTTTCAACCTATAACAAACACTTAATGTAACACTTGTCACAATGTTTGTCAGATTTAGTTGTGGATGATTTTGAAAAGTTCCAAATAGATTATGGATCACTGTACTAAATTACCAAAAATATTTTAATGAGATTTATCGATTTTGAGTTTTTCAGTTATCGTTTTTATTAAACTTAATGTCAATTATAAATAAATAAACACTTAGAGTCATTCTGGTCACATAGTGAGTCATATTTTGATGCGGATAATTTTCAAAAATCCAAAATGACCTATGGATTATTTAACTAATTTATCAAAATAATATGAATATGAATTATGGGTTTTGAGTATGTCACATTTTTTACTAAATTTTCATTTTAAACTAGAAACATGCAATTAGGTTCATAATAGTCACATCATATATCATTTTGATCTGAGATTGATTTATACAAATCAAAATTGACTTATGAATCATTATCCTAAATTTTAAAGGAAATTCGATCACGTTTTCTCAATTTTCTGTGAGTGACACTTTTTAAACTAAAATATTAATTTTCAATAGATAACAAAAACTTAGAGTCATACAAGTCACATCGTGCGTTCGACTGAGGTGAAGATAATTCCGAAATTTTCCAAATGACTTATGTATAATTTTCCTAAAGCATCAAAATAATCTAAATGTGTTTTCTTGGTTTTGAGTATGCTAGTTGTCTTTTTACTAAAATTAATGTGAATTATAAATAAAAATGCATACTTAGAGACATTTTGATCACAATGTGCGTTAGATTGAGTTGCAGATGACTCCTAAAAATTCTAAATTAATTATAGATCATTTTATTATTGTATCAAAACAATAAAAATTTATTTTTCTCATTTTTGATTACATCACATGTGTTTTTTACTAAAATTTATTTTTAAACATGAAACACTCACATTGAGTCATATTGGTCATATCCCATTTTCTGTTTGAGGGGAAACAATTTCCTACACATCAAAAATGACTTATTAATCAATTTAATAAATTATTAAGATAATCTAATTGATTTTTATTGGTTTTCCTTGAGTGAAAATCTTTGAACTAAAATGTTGATTCTAAACTAATAAAGAACACTTGGAGTAATATAGGTCACACTGTGCATAATATTGTGGTTTGGATGATTCCTACATGTCCCAAATGACTTATGGACCATCTTAGTAAAGTATACAAATAATATGATTGTATTTTCTCATTTTTGAGTCTGTCAGTTTTCTTTTTTACTAAAATTAATGATAATTCTAAATAAAAAAGACACACTTACAGTCATATTGGTCACAAAATTCATTGTATTTAGGTTTATATGATTCATAAATATCAAAAATGTATTATGGAACATTTTTCTAAAGTAATAAAAATAATCAGAATGTGTTTTCTCTATTTAGAGTATGTCACTTGTGTTTTTTTACAATTTTTTTTAAATTGGATGCACGCACTTTGAGTCATACTGGTCACATTTTGTGTTGGTTTTACATGAGACTAATTCCAACATGTCATAAATTATGTATTAATCATTTTACTAAATTATCAGGGCAATCCTTGAATGTTTTCTCTATTTTTATTGAGTGATTTCTTTCAATCTAAAATGCCAATTTTAAACCGATAACGGATACTTTGAGTCATACTAGACACACCATGCAATATATTAAGGTACATATGATTATAACACATCAAAAAATTTATTATGTATCGTTATACTAAAGTATAAAAATAATAAAAATGCGTTTTATTAGTTTTGAGTATGTCAGTTTTCTTTTTTACTAAAATTAATGTCTATTTTAAATAAAAAGACACACTTAGAGTCATACCGGTCACTCTGTGCATCTTATTGAGGTAAAGATGATTCATTCTTGTCATAAATAATATAAAGATCATTTTTATAAAGTATCAAGATAATTACAATGTGTTTTTTTAGGTTTGAGTATGTCACTTTTCTTTTTCTATAAAATATTATTTTAATATGAAAACAAATACATTGAGTCATACCGATCAAATCATGTGGCAGTTGGAAGTGAGACTACTTCCTATATGTCATAAATTATTTATAAATTGTTTTACTAAATTATTAATTCAATCTATGTATGTTTTCTCTGTCTTCAGCAAGTGACCCTTTTTGAACCAAAAGGTCAATTTTAAACTGATAACAGACACTTTGAGTTATATCGGGAACATCATGTATCAGATTGAGGTGTGAGTGATTTCTAAACATCAAGAATGGATTTTTTTTTTAAAAATTATAAAAAAATATGAATGAATTTTCTCAATTTTGAGCATGTTAGTTGTATTTGTTAGTATAATTAATGTAAATTCTAAATAAAAAGAGATACTTAGAGTCATTCCAGTCACACCATGTGTAAGATTGAGTTGAATATGATTCCTACACATCCCAAATGACTTATGTTTCATTTAACTAAATTATCAAAAGAATAATAATCCTTTTTTCTTGGTTTTGAGTATGTCACTAGTCTATTTTTATAAAATGTATTCTTAAACACTCACTTTGCATCATACTTGTCACATCATGTGTCACGTTGACATGAGACTAATTTTAACATGTCAAAAATGAATTACGAATCATTTTACAAAATTATCAAGATAATAAAAGCATGTTTACTTGATTTTCAATATGTTATTTTCATTTTTTACTAACTTTAATGTCAATTTTAAATAAAAATAGATAGTTGGATTCATATAGGGAACATCATAAATTGGACTAAGGTATGACTAATTTCTATAGGTCAAAAAGTATTTATGTATTTTTTGTATTGAAGTATCAAAATAAAATTAATGTTTTTCTTAGTTTTGAGTATGTGATAAATTTTTTGAACTAAAATAAAAATTAAAAACTAAAAATATACAGTCTAAGTCACACAGAGAACATGTGTATCATATTGAGGTGTGGCTGTTTGAGTATAAGAAATGGTTTTTACCTTAAAATATCTAAAAAATACTGATAGGATTGAACATTCTCCATTATGAAATAAGAGTAACCCTATGCTCCATTAAACACAACATATTTTTAGGATCATAGGGTTTACTCTTCCTTCATAGAAGAAACATGTTATTTTTTTGGATTTTTACAGATAGTTGAAAGTAAAATATGACTTCCCCAAAGATATATGAAAAAATAAGTATTAGTTAAAAGTTATAAGGTAATTAAATTAAAAATAGTCGATAAAATGAAGACCAAATTAATTGAATAAGTAGTATTAATTCACCTTTTCATGAGGGTTGAATAAATTCATGGACCATTTCTTTGTTTTCATTATCTCAATTGTATCCTCAAAACCTAATCTCTCACGAGAATTAGAATTTCCAAACAAACCACCCAAAATCGTACAGAACAATACGCCTGTATTAAAAAACAATTATTATGTTAGTAATACTAAACATAAATAAATTAAACATAAGTATGAAAAAATAAATTACTTATATGATAAATAATTTTACTGTATAAAATCAAGATTAGAAAGCCTGTGTAAGAGAATATGTTTTTGAGATATTCAGAAAGAACCAACCAACCATTTTAATTTTAAATCATTAAATTTATTTGATAAAATATACATATAGGTTAATGTATTCCATATATTGGGGAATGTATTTGATTGTTTTTGAGTATATGATGTGTGTTTTGAACTAAAATGTAAATTATAAACAAAAATTATTTAGTTCAATTCATATCGAGCAAACTATGTATCTGATTGAGGTACGACTAATTGAGTATGTGATGTGTGTTTTCCATTCAATAATCTTCACTAAGCCAGAAAAGAATGAAATGTTCTATTTGGATGTAAGAGGAAACCCCATGCTTTCTGAAATGCCTCATCCAAAAGCACAATTTTCTTAGTTTTCTGGATTTTTATAGACAATTGAATGAAAAACAATGAATTCCAAAATGATATATGAAATAAATAAATAAATATTAGATAAAAATGATGACGAAATTAACATAAAAATATTAGATAAAATGAAGACAAAATTGATTAAATATGTTGAAGTAATTCACCTTTTCATTATCACAATAAATGAGAGAATAATAATTTTTAATTATTTCATTTATTGATAATCTCCATAAAATTTTTAAAAATAAGTATTAGAAAAAAATGATACGAAAATAAACAAAACAAAAGTAGATAAAATGATGATAAAATAAACTAAAATGTAATCTTTTCTAGTTATATATCAATAAACTGTAATCTAATTATTACTGATCATATGAAACTAAAATACAAGGAATTTGTCCAATCTTACATGGATTTAAAAGAAAATATTTTAACATCTAAATGACACTAAAATCTAGTGCATCAATTAAGTCTTCATGGATTGTGATATTATTTAATATATCCTTTTCAATATTCTATGTCATGATATACTCTAACATAACATCGTTATTTTTTATGTGGATTTAGTTCATTTCTACCCCCTTTTCAACCCTTATTTTCATTTTTTTAATATGAAACACAGACATGATACACTTGAAGAAAATAATTCATATTAATAATCCACACACATGCACTAATTCCAACATACAGAATTTATATATATATGGATTTATCTTCGTACATGTACTTTATTTTGGACATTTTCATTGTTTCATATTTCTTATATTATTTATATTTGAAATTTATAACCTTGTTCATTGCTTCTTATCTTGAAATTGGTTGATAGGATTATTTTTTTCTAATAAGAAGAAGGAATTAAGGCTAAAATCACATGCAGTAAATCCATTATCTGTGCTATAGAATGTGCCTTCAAGGAAGCATGTACCCTTATCATATATCCACCACGTATGTTATTCTATATAAGGTTATGTTTGGAAGAAAAGTATTTATATCACTCTATTTAGTTTTTATAATATAATTTACATGGTTGTGGTGTAGGTTTTTAGTGGCAGTGAAATGAAAGTAAACATTACAAAGGAGCATTCGAGGCTTGGTTCCTTCTTTTGTGGTCAACGGTTTTGTAGTTTTCTCACTAATGGTTAATATATGTAATTATTATGATCAAATTAAATATTCTAATTTTCAATAGTTACTTAAGGCCTACAATATACTACTTCAACATGTTTCTAGTGAAAATCATGTATACAAGTATAATTACTTCACTATTTAAATTTTCTAGAAATTCTCAATTTAACTACAATTTATTTTTTAAAACTATAATAAAATGTGATGAAACTTTCATCTAATATTCATATTTTATATTTAATTAATAAAAATATAATAATTACTATATAATTTATAAAATTCTAAATTTTATCTATTATTACATGATTTATAATTCCATAATATTTATTTTTTAGTTAAATATTTCATCTTTTCCTTTATCTCCTCCACATTTATCTCATAATCCACCTAGGTCTCTCCCTATACCTCCTCATGCACCTCAGTCTATAGATCTATCTATATCTTGGTCTCCACCTATTCCTCTACCTCTACCTCCGACTTCAACACCACCTAATATTATTACATGATAATGTAGCACTGACAGGGAGGTCATGCCCTTGGAATGGACCCATGTTATACTTATCCTAGTGAAATAGATCAAAAATAATATAGAATCACTTTGATACTAATTATTTACTCCAAAAATATATTTATAAGGTCATATAACATACTAGATCACAAACATAGTAGTTAATAACCAAATTTTTTTGACAAAAAACATTCTGAAACCATATATGATGTCCACTTATCTCTATAAAAATTACTTCTTCTTTTTGAGTATAAAGATTGTTAGCAATAATGGTAGAATAAAGAAAATATTGAATAAAAAAAAGTAAGAAATATTTTTAATGAAATTTTAATTGCATTTGAAAATTATTTATTTGGGGATTCTGGTCTTTTCATGGTTTATGATCACTCTCATAAATTTGAAAAAACAATTTCCAAAATATTTTCCATTACATTGCTTTGGAAACTGCAGAAACATAGACCAAAATAAGTAAATTTAATTGAAATATGTTTTTATAATTAAATATTTCTATATATACATTAGTATTTTTACATTTGACATAATTCACAATCTTTTTATGTTCAGTCATTGACTCCATGCCATAAATTACCATATATTTTGCAATCACTCTATCATAAAATAATTCTTGTTAAAACACAGACTAAAAAAATTTAATTTTATGTTTATATAAAAATTCTTGATTTATGTTTATTAAAAATTCAAAATACACATTATATGTGGTTGGGTTGTTGGATATCCATGCATTTGATTCAAAAAAAATATTTGGGGTATCCAGATTGAGTGCGATCAACATCCAGTTCTTCCTAAAAAACAAAAATAGTAAGTAATGAATACATTAAAAATATATTTTATGTGATTAGATTGTAGTGTTTTACCTCTACATTATAGGCATAAAAAAGAGCACGTCCTCATCTTTTTTTTCTCAAATTCATTATATACCTCATCTTTATTCATATCAATTTCTTCCTTCTCTAAATAATTTTCATGCATAGAAATGATATAGGGATTAATGAATAAAAATCATGCATCACATAGTTTTACCTTTATATAGTAGTAATCTAAAAACCTATAGAAAATATGAATAGTTAGTAACTTTAATGAACATATTATATCACTATTTGGACAAACTTGTTATGAAAATTTATCTTATTTTTTTATTCACAACGGAAAATCTCATCTATTCAAACATGAGAATCCTATCTATAATCTCAAGTCTAAATTCATCTATAAAGAAATATAAAAATATTTCTCCTTCATATGGAATGTAATAGATGCATTTATCTCTAATTGTGGTATATTCTAGAAGTTGTAAAGATAATAAATGAAGATGTGGAACTACTAGGGATAATTTAATCCCAGAAGGTCCTTTTGATTTCTTGGTCGATTTACTAGATTCTCTTGATTCGACCTTTTGTTTCCATATCTCTTTATCTATCTTTAATAAAATACCTAAATTTAGAACTTTTTTATCAATTGTTATAGGTTTTTCATATGAAAAAATTGTTAAATAAGTACCTCATGTGTCTTTAAAAGATTATATGGCGATGCTATGAATGTTCCAATAACATCATTTACCATTGTAATGTCTGGATCATCAAGTGGAACATGAAACTCAGTGGTCAACTCTTGAACTACCTAAATCCCCAATCCAAAGTGATATGTTGGGAGTTATTTATTATCTATCTTGTCTCCTAGGATATTATACACTGTACCCCATTCAACAAGGTAGTGCGTGAGTGTTGATAGATAAAAATCACATACGACTTTACCCCGTAGAATTTTATTAATATAAAGTTATCAGAAGTTGTTATATTCCCATTTTTGAGAAAGAGTAATGAAAGAATTGATTACCTCCGGTAAGATATGAAATTGAGGGGAATGAATAGCCTTAAAGCTAGCAGGTTCATTTGGTTCTCCATGTGCAGATCTTTATCCCACCATCGGTTCGCTTTGATCCTTTCTCATATATTGGTCTACCAAATCAGACCAGACAATAATTATTAAAAAAATATAATTTTCCTAAAATTTTGGCATCATCTTATATGTATCTTATTATGGTTTTTTCTTCTCAAAATATGTTATATGAGACACTCAAAAACCTAATCCACTAATGCCACCATATTGTTTCAACTGCTTCAGATCTATGGAAAGTAGTTTTCCCTCCACTATGGTCACTACCAATTCTTATGTATAAACAATATAAAAAATATATGAACATAAATAGATATTTTTATATAATTATTCTATAAAAATTAATTATTTATAATTATGTTATACTTACACATTCTTCCCATACTACTTTTTGGTTTTCATCAACTATTTTTCCCTCCTTATTTACACGAGCATCTTCCATAGCACATGACATGGGATGAAAGTGGCTTTGGATTTTTATTCACCAATTTGAATAGAAAAAAATGAAAACATGTTATTTCATATCACATTAAAATTTTATTTTTTATTTAAAATACATACTAATTTATTATCTAGTATAGTGTATCCCATCCTTTGTGATAGGTGTACGTTGGTTTTGATGCATATTATTTGTTTTCACAAATCAATTTATATTTCATAAATTAATTTTTTTAATCAAATTGGATGAAATAAAGAAGGTAAAATAATATATTATCAAATATAATTTTCCTGAAGTTATATCTCATCCTGATGAATAATGAAAGCATTCCATGTTTCCTATTTTACAATATGTGCATAATTAACTAGTGGGTGAGGATTTACTTTCCCCTCAACATCCCAAAAATTAAACATGGTAAGATGAGTATGGAAGCCTCTATGGGATTTTACAGTGGCCATTAATTAATATTTCTTATGAAAATATTCTAAAATAAACAATCTCTTTGAGGAATTATGAAAATTAAATCAATGTTTCATTATATATATATTTTTTAAAACAGAGAATGTATATCGTAACATTACCTTTATATATTCCCAAATGGTTTCCTTCGTTATATGTTAGACATGGAATTCGTAATATTTATAAATCATCACATTCTTCTTCTTTGTGACCCCAATATAATTAATGAAAATTGACTTGTTGGGGTCAATAGGTTGTTTGTGTTGATTCCATCCAAACTAAAATTTTATACCCTTACTTCTTGCCTTGATAATTTTATTCAACACTATGATACTACTTCATTATTGTTTTTTTCATCAACAAGATGTTTATCACCTAATAATTCTGCAGTTTTAGCATCAATAGCATATTCTTCTCCAAAATTGGTAACATTAGCAGGTGGATAAGACATTTTTTTGTCTACATGAGTAGTCAAACATTCTATTTAGATTATGTTAAATTAGTGGAGAATATATAATATTATGTGTAAAATCCTAGTATACTAAATTTTATTCTCTTTCTAACTAAACAGTCTTTCATTTTTAAAGGTTGAATGTATTTTTCCCCTCTATCAAGAATCCAAATCCACTATTTGGGGACTCCTCTAATATAAAATTGATTGTTTATATTGGGATCGACATAAACCGATTATGATCTCCAAATGAAAGGATCATCCTAGATTGCATTTGCATCTCACCCTATAGTTGTTTTAGTCACTAGTAGGAAAATTGACAAAAAAAAATTCTCTGATTTTAGACATAAAATATTTTCATTTCTTTTTATTCCATTATGAACGACACATATTTTCCCCCTTCAACAATGAAATTTACCTTCACGAATCCCATGTTTTAAAATTTCACTACACTCCTATTATCATCCAATTTTCAATAGAAAATAGAAACTTGAACTTATGTATAATCCAACTCATATACCTCTTTCACAATTCCAAAATACAACATATTCTCATAAATTGGATTTCAATCCTTGGAACCAGATATGAGCATCATTTTCACCACAAACATAACTCCACTACTTTACATCATACTATAGTCATGGTTTTATTTTGTTTAGAAAGTATAACCATTTATTACAAAACCAGTGTAATATATAACATTTGTGTTCGGTCCCCCGACTAGCCATCAATGTATTTTTGTAATTAAATTCAGTTTTTTAGATAACTCTGAATAAATTTGATCTCGAAACCATCCTACAAAATATTGATTTTATGTATTTGATATCTACCCTCCAACCCTTTATGGAATTAAATCTCTAAGAACTTCTTCCTGGGCTTTGATGTATGGATGAAAATATTCACTATTACATTCAATGTAATGGTGATCTTTCTCCCACTTTTTATGGTAATTATAACAACATCTCTTCTATAAATCCATTTTCCTATAAGGTTTCCACTATGACAAGACTTTGGGAGACTGATGCTATCAACATCTGATAGGTAATCAGTACATAATTTAATGTATTATTCAATGATATATCATTATTCAATATAACCTTATGAACAAAATTGAATCTTGACATACCATTTAACATCTTCATTTAATGTTTAATGGGGTACAATAATTTGTAATGGATGGGACCACATAGTTTAACCTCTCTAACTAATTGAACAATCTAGTGGACCATTATATCAAAGAATTATGGTGGGGAGAACATGGATAATTATCATAATATGACTATAACCTTCTTATCCATGATTTGAAACTTCAATGGGTCTATAAATTAACAACACGTGTATTTGAAAAAAATAGAGTCTAGTTAATATATGTCGTACTTTTTTAGAAAGAATGTAATAGAACGAAATGAGCAACAAATATTCCATAAAAATATGATATTCATGTAATTTTTGTCCCTATAAATTAAAATTATTCATTGATGTGATATTACTAATATTTTAGGAATACCCCTCTAGAACTTTTACACCACTGAGGAAAATGAAAAATTGTAATTTTTTCTATTTGGATAGAGTCTATATTTTTGGAGTAAGAAATGCTTGTCCTTTACCCTTAACTAGTACCAACTCTACCCTTATCCCCATTTAAATCATATGCAACCTATCCTTGATTCAGACTTTTTTAATGAATATTTAGTAATGTTTCAATAACACTATCACATACATTTTTTTTACATTTATGTCATCAAGAAAATGACTGATGTACAAATAATTCCAATATGTTACTTTGAATAAAACTGTTCTATTATTCCAACCTAATTCAATAAGGATTTTAGAAAATGGTTTACCAAAAATATTGTCAATATATTTTACTATATTGAATAGTTGATCACCTATTATTAGAGATGGTGTTATACCTTATTTGGTATTCCCATTGCAAGATATCGTCTAGGATCGATATTTATGTCATCGAGGTAAAAAAATTTAATGTCCTAGAAAACATTCTTCAGAGAATGTTTCAACTGAACAGAGTGTGTCATATTTTCACAAATGGGACACCCAAAAATTCCTTTAATAGTGTAGCTGGACAAATTTCCATAAGTCATGAAGTAATTTATCATCTCACAGAATATGGCCCTCAAGGTGAATTCCTCACTTCTATGATCATCATACATTGTAAAAAAATGTATCCCACATCAAATTTAGATATTTTATTAGTGAAGAAAAATAGACCTCAATATAATTACTGTGATTCTTTGGTCCAGATATAAGCATAGAAAACATAATGTATTTGTGCCTTGTCACATCGGGTTTTTCATGTTGGGGTTTTGATCTGGTTCGTTTGGGATCCCGATATTTTTTTTAGGTTCCATGTGTGACAAGTGTTGAGTTTTTTTGTGTTTTATTTGTATAATATTTCCTTCATGGTTGGTCCTTGGTTAATTTTGTTGTTTTTATAGAAAAAATATAATTTTGGATAAAAAGGCCCTATGTATGGTTGGCACATGATTCAGAGCAACTGTGCGGCCAAACCTAGGTAACTGTGTGGCCAAACCATGGTAAAAGTAAAAAATCTATACAACCTACCACACAGTTGGTGCATAGAACTACGGTCTCGTAGTAGTAACCATGCGGCCACTACATCCACATACAATAGATTCTATATGGTTATTATACTATTTATTAAACCGCATGGCCAAACCATGCGAGTCTGAACAGAATTAAATTTTTTTACTTTTTCATAAATTTCCCCTTGGGATTTTAGACCAATTTTTCACCCTAAATACCTTCCCCTAGTTTTTTTAGACCTAGGGAGGGCAATCCCATGGTTCCCAATCCCTTCCTCCTCCTCATTTGATATAGATCTAAGAAACCCTCATGGTGGGGTTACTTTCCCAAGGTATTTCTCATCTCATTTCTCACCACCCTTCCCTCTTCATTCATTTAATCTTGGTCATCTCTTATTATCTGGTCATGATTTAAATGGTGTTTTCCTATGATTTTTATGGGGGTTTTGTTCGTTTGGGAAGGTTTTTCATAGATTTAGGGTTTATGAACCCTGGTGGAAGGTTTTCGGGTGTGTGTTTCCTTTCCACCAAGGACTTGAGGTAGGTTTCCCATTGAACATGCTTTTATTATTTATGATTCATAAATTTCATGGAATTTTCACCCTTTATACACTCTAAACATTGTTTTATAAGCCTTTACTAAATTATTGAGTGTGCAAAGTTGTGTTTAATGCCTATTTTTATGGTAAATAGCATTATTTTGTTAAAAATGTGCACATGGAGTTTTTGATTAAATATTCCATTGAGTTTTTCATGTGGTTTGGGATGTTTAATGCCTATTTTAGAAATGAAAATAAATTTATGGAATATAATTTGTGTTTTACAGAATATTAATTGTGAAATGGGGTTTGTTTTGTTAAATATTGTGTGCCTTTTTTTTATAAATTACCTAGTTGGATCTTATGTGTTATATGTGATTTAAAATGATTGGTTTGGATTTATAAATGTATTATAATCATTAAAAATTCTATTTTGTTGTTACTTATGAGGTTTACAAGATGGTTTTGGTTTATAAATAAATGGGTATAAGTTTTTAGCATGTTTTGGCATGAGTTACTAATAAATGGTGTGTTTTTCATTTTCATAAAAATGGTTTTCTATTGGATGTGTAATTTGAATATTTGGAAGGAATTTATCAATGTTTTGATATTGAAAATGGTGTGTTTACACCTATTCAGAAAAATTGGGTTTTGTGTTAGTGATAAATGATGGTTTTGTGAATATTATTTAAAGGCCCGTTTGGCATCTTTGTGTAAATGTGGAAAGTGTTTATTATGAAAACCTCCTTGAATATTACTCATTACTTTTAAGTGTATATAATGGATTGGAAAACCTCACCAGGTAATCCTTCTAATCCATTATGATAGTTCCTTAGGTTAGACTCTTGTGTTGGGTTTATTTTATGGCATGAAAATGGTCCTTGTAATGGCTTAGGGTGATGCCTATTGTGAATTATTATTATATATATGTTGTGATTGGATGATCATCTGGAATTATTTGTCTCACCCATATTATATACATGAGACATGGGAACCGGACATATCGATAGAATTTTCTAAGAACTATTGTTGCACTAGTAGTGTGTATACTGACTAGTGGCCCATAGTAGGTGGATATATTTGGGTTTATTACTATGGGATTAGGCTCCTCGGTCTTTCCATAGTTAGGGTGGCCAAAAATTTTGGTTTTTTTATTTTCATCATGTGTGGAATACCAATAAGGAAGAAGTCTTATGTATTAGTATGTTTAGGATTTTTCCTGATCTCCTAGGTTTACCTATGTCTATTGGAATTTAGTTTTTTTCAGTGTTGATTGATATAATTGTATGATTGTTTTCGATTTTCTTTATTGTGTAGATACTGTAGTGATTTTATGTGTATAGTTTTTATTTGAAAGTGATGTGTGGTTTTAATATGGCATGTTAAAACTATTTTTCAAATAAAAGTGTTTCATCATCTTTGTGAAAGTAAAAAATTTAAACATCACTTTCCCCTGGAAAATTCTAATTTCTCTCTAGTGAAATGAACATGGTTTTATAAATGAAGGAATAAAATGAGTCATAATTTGTTTTTAAACAAAATGGATAGAAAATAATAATTTTATGTATTTTAGTTCAAACATGAAATTGATATTTCTTTTATTTTAAAAGAAATAAATTTTTAATAATTGTTATGTTAGCCAACTACGTTTTAAAACTCATTCCTATTATTCATTTCTATTTTTATACCTTATGGAGGTTTCAACATGAGTTTTAAGACCTTGAGTGATTTGTGATCATTGTGTTAGAGATTGACCAGTGGGGTCACATAGAGTTAGTTTGGTCCTTAGGATTGGTCGGTTTAGTTGTATTGTTTAGTTGTACTTTCAGTTTCTCATATAAATGATGTTAGGTTTGGTTTCATTTATATATATTGAGCTATTTGTTTCTTTATAATATTTAGTTTATTTCTTGGTTATTGGAAAAAATAAATCCCTTATGTACTATGATGATTCCTGACACTAGTTTCCATCCCATGGGGATCAAGAATGCCCTTCGGGGCATGCCATTGATCGTCTTGGGTGACCGGTTCAGGGTCGACCTGGGCTGTTTCATGACAAAATGGTATTAGAAGAGGTCAAATCTTAGCAGACCTTGCTTTTCAGAACGTCCTTTGTTATTTGGGGGATGCCAAGGTAGATAAAGTATGGTTAGAGGGACTACAGAGGTAGGTGTGGGAAGAAGGTCGCAAACTCTTTTTCATTCTGATCCTCAGGTTTCTAGAGGAATTCTAGTTTTTTTAGTTTCTTTTGTCTTTATGGATTGTTTGGTGATTGGGACACAACAAGAGGGGTTTTAGTAATGGTCTTCATGAGATCATAGGGCCTGGAAATCCTTGTAGAGCTAGGGGATTTTCATAGAAGTCTCTCCACACTGGTGGTGTGTTTGACATGTGGCCACAAACCATATGGTCAATTCATCCACTGACACTAGTTAACTTTTTTTGGGCTCTTGGGCCTTTCTTAAATTCTGAAAATTATTTAGAAAATCCTTGTGTGGGAATTGGGGAAGTAGTTTTTAAATTAATTGTTTCATTTTGAAAAGTGTATGAATATGATGAATTTGGTTTTGGAAATGGTTTTTTAGTAGTTGGTGTTTTTCTAAAAATGGTTTTGGTATTTATGGATATCATTTTATGAAAAGGGGGTTTGGTGATTTTTTATAATGGGGAAAGGGATGTTTGGATTAACATGTTTGTTTCTAAAGTTTTTTTTAAATGAAATATAATGTAGTTTTAATCAAATGGTTCTTGATAAAGTTTGGTTTTTGAGATGCTTGAAAAGATTTTGATAAATATGAAAATGGATTTTCACTTGGTCTTAGAGTACCTTTGGAAGTTGCATGTTTTTTTTGAAATGGGTTGAATGATTTGGATTGGAAAATGGGGATGCTTGTTTTATCCTTTGGTGTGTTCATGGGTGAAAAAATTCAAGGAGTTATATGGGAATGTGGACGGATACCTGGTATGGCATGATTGGATGGGTTCCTAGGGTGGCATAGAAATGTGAATGTGTGTGAGACTCGATGAAACACCATTAATGTGTGTGAAAATCCACCTGGTTTGTTTTTTTAAAAGTGTTTTGATCTAAAAATTCCTATCACTTTTGTAAAATAATTATTACGTGGTTTTCATTTACATTTATTAAATGTTTGGTTTATTAGGTATGCTTCCTCATGATCTCAAAGTGATACTCTTATTTGTCTTGAGAAGTAATATTGTTGGTGGCTCAGTATTGGAGCAATTTTCAGTGGGTTTCTAAAGATTTGTTAGATGTTGTGATGTGGCTATGGATTTTCTTATGTTGGAAAGTTTTCTAGTTAATGAACCTAAGGATTCATTTCAAATGTTAAATCAAACTCTTTGAATAATTCCTCGGCCTGTTTTTTGGAATAGAGAGCAGTTTGGGCTCGATTTAAAGTGTCTTTCCATTATGGTGATTCTCTCGGTTGTAGTAGATGTTCTAAGTGATGTTTAGTGGGTGTTTTTGTGTGCATTGTTAATTCTTCTCCTCATTAATAGTGATAGAAAATAGCGTTGTGTATATACAAGTTCATGTTTGGGTAAAATTGTGTTCTTTGAGGAAGAGAGTTTTGCGGTGTCTCTTGATCCATTATTTCTACTAGGGAGTGTTATGTAGAACCATATAGAACTAAGGAAAAGAGTTATGTTTAGGGATTAGGAGCTCCTAACTATGATTTAGTATATTCTTCAACCATCATACCTTCAACCATAGGTCCTAGAGTAAAGCTGGTGCGTAGTCAGGAATCCCGGATGTTTAAGGATTTGGGCTACATTTGTGTCTCTACCATTGAAGTAAGGCAGTTTTATTATGACTATTGTGGTTTAGCATCACTATGAATTACCTCTAGTTGAAAATATCATGGTGGGCTTAACCCTCACATAGTGCCTATGGTTGTGCCTTCTAAGATTTTAGGTTTCCTACAAATTCCCTTGTGTGGACCACCCATGTGTATCGGGTGTGGTTATGGTTCTATCTGTTCAAAGGTGAAGGATAATGGGTAGTTTTCAGCCGTGTATTCAATGGTCCAATCATTGCCCCCCTTCCATCCCTACCCTGAGTGGTTGGGTTTTTTGATCCAGGTAGATAGGGGCCCAGTTATTTTCCCCTCCATTTGGGAGTGGGTAGTTTAAATTTTCATGTTGTGTTCCTATTAACTTGGGTTGGTAGATTATTGTGGGAGATATTTGGTGGTCTTGTGTGAGAGAGGCCCAATTCTAGTTCATATAACATTTTCATTTGGACATTTTAGGTATTTTTTTAAAGGTGGGGAGACCCACTATGGGTCTTGTAGATCTTTCTTCTAAGGTTTTGTCGGATGTTAGTTGTTTTCTAATGGTGGGGAGAACATTATAGATTTCCCTAAAAATATTTTTCTTTCATGAGTGATCCTCATTTTGGGTGATCGTTGGGTTCATTGGGATAAGGCCCAACAATCTGGTACTTGTTGTGGTTGTGGTGGTGGCTTGATTCTTATGTTTATTCTTGGGGTGTGGTTGTGTATTATTTTCTTGTTTCGGGTAAGAGGCTTAAGTTTTGTTAATGGTGGATGAGATATACTTGGAGTAAGAGGTTGGATCGTGTTGATAAGTAATACTTAGGTTTTGATCAATAAACTAGAAATGTTATGGCTTTTGGGGGGTGGAAATATTTAATGGTGGGGAGAATTGTCACACCCTATTTTTCAAGGGTGGGTTTTGATCTGGTTCATTTTTTATCCCTTTTTCTTCAGTTTTTAAGTTTGATGGGTGTTGGGTTTTGAATTGTTTTATTTTTATAATTTTTTCCTCATGGTTTTTTCTTGGGTTGTTTGTGATTTTATGGAGAAAACATAGAATTTTGGCTTAAAAAGGCCATGTTCATAGTTGGCACATAGTTAGGAGTAACCAAGTGGTAGAACCCTTGTAACTATGTAGTAGGTATAAAACTTACCCCATAGTTAGTGCATGGTAGTGTAATCTCTTAGTAGTAAATTTGCATCTGTTTCATCCTTGAATTGTTGCTTCAGCACGATTACCACACAGATTATTAAACAGTGTGGCCAAACCGTCTGAGTCTACCCATAAATAACTTTTTAATTTTTTCTTACATTCCCCCCTGTGATTTTAGACCCCTTTTTTTCTCAAAATGGCTTCCCCAAGTTCATCTAGACCTGGGGATAGCTCTCCCACAGTTCCAGGCCCTTCCTCCTCCACCTTTTAGGTAGATTTATGAATACCTCGAGGTGGGGCTACTTTCCCAAGGATTTTCTCCTCTTATTTCTCCTCTTGCTTCCCACTTATATCATTTTCTCTTGGTTATCTCTTCGACCCTATTCATGATCAACCTAGGGTTTTGTTTTGGCTTGATTTTGATGGTTTCTTTATTCTTTTAAGTGTGTTATTCATATATTTAGGGTTTATGATCACTCATGGAAGTTTTTGGGGTGTGTGTTTCCATTCCACCACGGATTTGAGGTCGGTTTCCCATTGTACGTGCCTTTAAAATTTATTATTCTATATCATGGTATTTCCACCATCTATTTATTCTTAACATTGTTCTATAATCCATTAATAAATTATTGGGTGTACAAAGTAGCAGTAAATGCCTCTTTTTATGGTAAATAGCCTAGTTTTGTAAACAAATGTGTAGACTACGCATTTGATTAAATATTACATTGGTTTTAACATGCTGTTTGTGATTTTTAGAACCCGTTTTAGCAATGGAAATAAATTTAGGGTAGTTAATTAGTGGTTTAAACCTTTTTAAGTGTAAAATTGGATTTGTTTTATTAAATATTGCAGGCCTTGTTTTCTGTAAATTGCCTGGTTGGATTTTATGTATTAAGTGTGATTTCAAATGATTGGTTTGGATTTATAAATGTATCAGAAGAATAAAAAATGGTATTTTGGGGTTCCTTATGAGGTTCCAAAGATGGTTTCGTTTTATAAATATATGGGTATTGGTTTTTAACATATTTTGGCATGAGTTACAAATAAATGGCCTGTTTATCATTTTTATAAAAATGGTTTCACCTTTGATGTGTAATCTGAATATTTTGAAGGAATTTATCATTTTTATGTGGAAAATGGGTTTTTACACCTATTTAGAAAAATCTGGGTTTTTATTAGTGCTAAATGATGGTTTTGTGAATAGTGTTTAAAGGCATGTTTGGTATCTTTGTGTAAATGTGGAATTTTTTTATTATGAAAACCTCTATGTATATTACTCATTCCCTGTAAGTGTATATAATGTATGGGATTCCCTCAATATGGAATCCATGTGATCCATTATGAGAGTGACTCTGGTTGGACTCTTGTGTTCAGTTTATTTTATGGAATGAGAATGGTCCTTGGAGGGGCTCGGGGTGATGAATGTTTTGAATTATTGTTATATATATATGTTTTGATTATATGTTTGGATAAAATCGGTGTGGTCACCTCTATTATATACATAAGACATGAGAACTTAGAATATTGAGAGAATTTTCTAAGAAAGATTGTTGCACTGGTAGTGAACAGACTCACCAATAACCAATAGTTGGTGGATATATTTGGGTTTATTACTATGGGATTGGGCCCTTCAGTTTGTCCTAAGTTAGGGTGGCTGGCCATTAGGGTGTTTTGATTTTCATCATTTTTGGAATACCAATAGGGATCAAGTCTCATGTATTAGTATGTTTTAGATTTTTCTGGATCTCCTGGGTTACCTATGTCTATTGGATTTTATTTTCTTGCAGTGTTGATTGATATACTTGTATGATTATTTCTCATTTTCCTTGTTGTGTGGATACTATAGTGATTTTATAAGTAGAGTTTTTATTGTAAATTAATATGTGGTTTTAATATGGATTTGTAAAATTGTTTTTCAAAGAAAAGTGTTTCATCCTTTTTTGTGAACGTCAAAAATGTAAACATCACTTTTCCCTTGAAAATGTTAATGTATATATAGTGAAATGAACTTGGTTTTATAAATTAATATGTTAAATTGGTTTCACTTTCTTTTTAAGTAAAATTGATTGAAAATTATACGTTTATATATTTTAGTTCAAACATGAAATTGAAGTTTCTTTTATTTTAAAATAAGTGCATTAGAATAGATTATCGGGATAGCCTAGTGAATTTTAATACTCACAAATATTTTTCTTTTTTGTTTTTATCCTCTATGCAGGTTACAACATGAGTTCGATCACTTTGAGCGACGTCTAATCTTTGTGTTAGGGAGCGACCAATGAGGTCACATGGAGTTAGTTTGGTCTTTAGGTTTGGTCGATTTAGTTGTATTATTCACCTGTACTTTCAACTTCTTGTATAAATGATGTTTGATTACGTTTCATTTATATATATTAGGCCATCTGTTTATTTACACAATTTAGTTTATTTCTTGGTTGTTGGGAAAATTATTCCCTTGTGTAATTTTATGATGCATGGCACTAGTTTCTAGCTCATGGGGATTGAGAACACCCTTTAGGCCATGCCCCAGATCGACTTGGGTGACTAGGTCAGGTTCAACCTGGTCTGGTTCATGATATGCCTCATTCATAACCATTGAGGTAAGTTATGATTTACCAACATGACAAGCTATATACCATGAGTTCTATTCTATACACCAAAAATATTTATTCCATCTGTAGATAATCCAAGATGAATGTTTCTTGGATCCTTTCTAAATTAGTCATACTCATAATAAATTTTCCTCTAAGGAGGAGAATATGTTGAATGGTGTATTTTACTATCTTTAATTTTTCTATCTATATTCCACGTCAATTTTCTCACGGTTTTCTAAAATCCATATAGTATACTAAATCATGGAATGATAGGAAAGTACCATACATATTTTAAGGTAATTTATTCATTTTTCTTGTATTGATTCGCACCACACTTAGGGAATTTTATGAGTGATTCATGGTCCTTGTGAACCAATATAAAATCATTTGTACATACATGTATTTTTAGAGATCATTCCCATTGAATGTATCATTATTTTAGCATCATATTTTCAAAATAGAAGTTAATTTTCTTCTGGTATCAAATCATTCATAAGAAAAGGAAGTTATTTAATGATGGTGTTTCTCCATCCTTTTCTAACTTTAAAATTATATAACTTCAATATAGATGACAATGTTGTTAATTTAGTAAAATGGGTATAAAATTGCCTCTTAGCATAGCTATTTAACTACTCAAACAATTATGGAAAACTAATAATGTCATAATTAATTTTCACTATCATTTATTCCATTAAATATCCATCATTGTTTACACAGGTATTCATAGAAAATGATCCATAAATCACAATATCATCTCAATCAGTGTGAATATTCATTTTTTTCCCATGTTTTGTCCAACATTTATAGATTTGATATGTTACATGAAAAATCAAATGCTCTTACAACTATTCTAGAATAATTTTTCTTGAATAACAATGACATGAATATAGAAAAAGGATTTGATAAGGGTAATATGAATTCTTTGTTAAAAACATGAAAAACTATTTAACTCCATATTCATACACTTTTTTCAAATGATTAGTGTGCATCCAGTTTCGATTCATATCCATCCTATTAGGTTTATAAAAAATTTATTTTTTACAAAAACTAAATAAATACACATAAGATATTCATCATAAAAGGTGAATGTTATTTACATTTCTAATAAGGGGAACCCAACATTTGATGGTTTTAAATAATTTAATATGCTTTTATGGAAATGAGTAATTGAATTTAAGAAAATAATTACTCCATTATGTTAGGGCTTGTCCTCTTAATTTATCCAAAACAATCACCTGTACCACGTATGGGATGACTACTACTTAAATTAGTTCAAGAAACATTGATGCTTTTCTATAAGAGATGGGGGATGAGTCTCAAGCAATAAAATAAAATAATAACTGTTCAGGATATGAAGCAGATAAGAATGAAAATTGTGTCCTTATAACTTTTTAAATCACAAAATTTTAATTTAAAATTTAAAATATTCTTGAAAAAAAACATTCAAAATTCAAAAGTCTGTTGTTTGAATTTTTAAAACCCTGCTTGAAATCCATTTTTTTAAAGTACACATGAAAATAAATTTTTTTTTTCAAAATAATTAATGGGATATGAACCCCCTTTCAAATAAAAACTATTATCATCAAGTGAAAAAAATTAAAAATCATATTAAAAAACCATTAATAATAAAATAAAATTTTAATACTCTTTCCATGGAATGATTTAGACTTTTAAAATTTTAAGTCATTATAGGTTATCTTAGAAATCACTTCATGAGTTTTAGAACACCAAAACCATTTTAGTTAATTTTCAGAGAAAAAAATAATTTTTTAATTTCAAAACCCACTTAATCATTTAAAAAAAAGTCTCCTATTTCAAAATAGAAATTTAAAAAATCATGACATAAAAATGATAAGTAGGCCACCACCCAATCTAAATAAAATCATAGTAATTAAAAAATTCATATTTTTTTAAAATATGACATGAATAAAACATTTTTTAGAATATAATATTTAATTTACAATTCAAATACATACATGACATTCCTAGACTACCGACTTAAATACTGAAGATACCATGAGCTTATTTCGAAATTCAATTAAGGGACTATTCCTTTATCAAAAAACAGTTTCATCAAATATCACATAAGAAGGAACAAATAAAAAATTTCTCATTAAATAATTTTTTTCAAGATTCATCATCAAGAGGGTTTTATAAATAATCAAGACACTCAAAAATATTTTTAAAAATATCATGAGGTTTTAGACGGAGTCCACATGTAATATCATACTTAGTTTTGATTTGAATTTATCTGAGTGTGAGTTGAATTGGAGGTGATATAGTACCTATGGTGAGACAAGGATAACAAATTTAGTTTTTTCTGGAAAGTAAACGACCATGAAATTAAACCAATTTTTATGTTTGTACATTTTTTGGGTGTTTAGAATATCATGATATGACTTTTTTTGTTTATAAATTCTAACAGAGTGATGAGATAATGCATCGATTGGTGAAACTGAAAATTTTAATTGAACATTTAGTCAAAGGTGGAACAAATAATTTTATTTAATGAGATTGGGTGTGGTGAGATGAAACCCACATCACACATGTTTTTTTTATATTATATATTTATTTTTGGTCTGTCGTGTAAAGTCTATTAAACTAGTTTACTTGGTTTAACATTATTTATTATATGGAATTAAAGGTTGGACTTGTGTTCTCTAATTATTTACATTATTTAATTTATATAATTTCATGTTTATAAATTGTATATACTCCAAATCATTTTAAAATATATAAAGTTATGTAGCTATCATATGTTTGGGTTATGTTACCTCAATTTATTTTTATAAATCAACCCAAATATTCACATTTCTAAGACCTTTTTTCAAGAAAGGAAATTACTATTTGATATATATTTATGTTCTAATATCATGAGTAATTTTATTAAACATGAATTTAGTTTTAAATAATTAGATTAAATAGAATGAATATACTAAGTTCATTATTCCATTTTATACATTGAGATCATAACCTAAGATGGGTGAAATTATTATTAAAAAGCCATCATTGTTATAAATTTAGAATACAATTTATCAATTACCAAGAATGATATTTTTAAATAGATATGGATAATACTTTTTTATTCTTCTAAGAAAATCCAAACACGTTTTTTTCTTGACATAAAACTTTAAAAACGAATAATATTTTAGTCAAGAATTTGAAAACCTTTATTAAAATATTTTTTTTACTTTTAAATGAAAGGAATCACATGAAATTATTTTCCTTGAAATAGTATTTATTTATTAAAAATACACATTTAAAATACATTTTGGATTTGTTTTTAATGATAATGAACTCAGAAGGAAAACCCAGTATAAAAAATTGTAACTAAAATGAAATATATAAATAAAACAAATCCAAATAACAAACTAAAGTGTAGAAGATGTAGGAAATAAAATGAAATAAAGGATATTATGAAATCCTTCCAGAAAAGTGAAAGTGGGAACCAACAATTTTATATAGTAGCACAAGTATAACACACAATACATGGGGAGGAGCTCTGAAATGTAGGTTCTAAAGATAACAAACTATCTCAAAGATTACTAACCAGCTATGTGACCAAAACATGTAGTGAAACCTGGTCCCCTTTAAGAAACAAAAAATGATCCCCAGTTAATACATAAATTAAAGTAGATATTTACTCATATATGTACTATATTATATATAGTCTACCATGTGAGAACCACACAACAATATGCATATAAATCATCTATTCTATTAATAATAACAACTCAAAATTATGAATGCAATTGAAACCATGCCTCTTATTGAAAACTCATTAGAAAGATGACTAAAAATTAATAAATTTTCTTGAGGCCATTTTAAAAAATTTAGGTAAGATAAAAACAAATTTTATATGAAAAAATGATTTAAAAACCCTATTTAAAAACCTATATAAGAAAACATAATTTAGTCAATGTGCTTAAATTTTAAAAATTCTGTTTAGATGTTATAAACATATTAAATTACACACATACATATCTAAACATCTCTAAATACAAATATTCAGATATTTTCATGTGAATACATGCATGTGTATAATCCACACACACACACACAAATACCATAATTATTTATGGGACATGGAGCACAACTATGATGAGAGACCTCGACACAAAAGTGCATTTCATGGTGCATGACGTGGGACAATATTAACTAGCAGTGCACAAAGGGTATAAAAGAACATTATAATAATAAAAATCAATAAGCTATATAAAAAATTGGTAGTAAAAAACAAAAATATAAAAAATAAATAAATAACATTTATGAATTTTAGTTAATTTTTATTTTGAAGAATATATTGTTAATAACCTTAAGTCATTCAAATAAAAAATTATCATAATTTGATCATGAGAGGGGTGTAGGATAAGGTGGAAGGATTCATGGTTGTGCTTGGTTCTGGCACCCGATCGACGAGTCACATGAAATAGAGGGAGGAAGGGTGTTTCGTGCCTTGCAACAAAGTGTTTTATTAAAGTATTTTAATAAAATTTAGATTCTATGGTTAAAATAAGTTCCAAAAAAATTAATATGGTGCAATGGAGTGTGTAATTCCACACTACGCCATTGCATAACATAGTGCCCTCCATGACGTGCAATCATAATTTAGATATTGCACAGACACTGCATGAAGAAATGGTCACTGTCTCTAGCCATATCCCAATGGCGCACCATAGCATGAACCATTAATAACCATGTCCAGTGATATTTTTCTAATCATAAAATAAGAAAATAAGAATCCATAATATTGGACTAAAAATAAATAACATGAGAAAAAAATAAAACATAAGAAAACTTCTAAAAAAGGAATCCCTAGTTAATCATTCAAATAAACTCATGCATTAGCCAAATAGATTTTATAACCAATGTAAAATAATTTTAAAACACCAAATTAGTTAATTAAAACCATTATAAATATTTTATTGGACACAAATATAATTTATCCTTTGAATACATATATAAAAATTCCAAACCTAGAAGAACCCAATTAGAAATCAATTATAATCCCTTAAAAACCTTGATCAAAAATAATATTTAAACCCATTTAAACACATATATAAATTATAATTTTAATGAAACAAATTTTTAAAAACCCAATAACATGAAAAAAATTAGGGAATATATAAAGAATAAATACACCTATCTAAGGATATCGTAGTTGATGAAAAACCTTTAGCAACAACAATTGGAAGGCTTGAAGAAGAATAAGTGAAAGTAGAGATGGTACCATAGTGAAAAAAATGCATTGAATAACAGGAGATAATGGAAAAAAATGAAAAAATATATCTTCAAACAAGAAATCAACGAGTGGGGAGGAGGATAAAATAACATACCTTATATTTAATCTTTTATTTATCCAAGGGAAAGTGCACATATCGGTAAATCTTGGATTCATTCAAATTTTGATTCGTTTGAGACTTGGATTCAAGCCATGGATTTTTTCAAGACTTGATTTAAGCTTGGATTTGACAAAGAGGAGCACTGAAATTATGGGGATTCTAGGAAAATATTCTGATATCATGACGGATACAGTCGTGGTTAGGATTCTTTAAATAGATTGGAGATAATTTTATCAGAGATTCTTGAAAAGCATTGATAAACAATATCTTTATCAACGCTAAACCCTTAACGGATATAAAGGATTTAAAAAATATTTATTGTTAATTGATATTATAATTATATAATTGAATAAACATAGTTAATATACATTTATAAATATATCTGAAAATATATTTATAATTATTTATTTATAATTATAAATATACTCATATCATTATATATATATATATTTAATATATAAATATAAATATAAATATAAATATAGTAAATAAATTAATTATTTAAATATAATATCATAATTATCATAGTTTTATAATTATTTAATTAATTAATTATTTATTTATAATTATATAATTTTTTTAAAAAATATTTATATATTTATATATTTATATCATTTTATATAATTATATATATATACGAAATATATGTAAATATAAATATTAATATGAATATACATATAAATATAGTAAATATATCTAGTATTTAAAATATAATTTTATAATTATTTTAATATATATAGTTATTTATTTATAATTATATAAATAATATTTTTAAAAATAATTTTTATTTCATTATAATTATAAATTTATAAATTTATAATTATAGTAAATATACATTTATAAATATATTTATTTATAAATATTTATTTACAAATATATTATTACGTTTATTAATAAATATATTATATTTAATGCATGCCTGTTAAAAATGACTGAAATTGAATAATTAAAAATGCGTACACTTTAAAAATATTGAAAAATGTATAAGTCTTATTAATTAAATATAAATTTTTAAAAAATATGGAAATATATTGAAATAAATATGAATATATAATGAAAATATTAAAACATTGTAAATAAATATATATAAACAAATAATAAAAAATTATCAAATTCCCTAAAAAATAAAAAATATCTAAAATGAATTAATACATAACTATAATAATATTAAAATTAAATAAATAAAATTTACCAATTAAATAAATATAAAATATTAAATGTTTCATGTTATAATGAAATTCTAAAATGAATACTAAAATTCGAATAAATTATAAAAGTATTAGGTGTATGTGTTTCTATATAAGATTTCATTAATTATGTAAATATTTATGGGTGTGCATTATATATAAAGATCAATTAATAATTTATATATATTAGAAATCAATATAACACATGTTTGATATATATTAAATTGAAAAATCAAACGACATTCAATTATGTACATTACTCGATTCAATTAGTCGGTATTTTTAATTAATATTAATTTTTAATGATAAACCATTATTCACTAAATATATGACTTATTTATTTTTCATATCAATAAATTTAATATATAATATTTATCAGTATTTCAAATTAATATATATTTATATTGAATTTATTCATTTTTATCAACAAATATTTAATTAATAATTTTTTTAATATTTAATAATTTTAATTTTTAATAGTTTCTATTTGATTAATTATTTTATTTAATTTGGCTCCTTTATCTACTATAAAAATAAAACACTAATAAAGGGAACCTTTTATCAATGTTTTTTTCTTTCACTGAAAAAGGCCAGTGCTGTAAAAGGCCTATTTTCAAGTTGTGAAGTATATTTTTCAAGGAAAAGATAATTTTATATTAACCTTATGAAAAATAATTATAATTGTATGAAACTAAATTAATATTTAATAATTTATAATCTATAAATTTTATTTAAAATATTCCCCATTATGAATTATTTTAATTACTTAAAAATTAGATAATTGTGTACTTTAAAAAAGATGTTGGAAAAATACCACTTTTAAACCCCATAATTAAACTTATTCTAAAATAAAATATAATTTTGATTAAAAATAATTTAATTGGATGAAATATATCTAAATAATACTTATGTCACTCGAACCCATATTTAGAAAATAATGGGAATTATAAATTTCTTAATTTATTGAAATAAAATGAAATTTTTACAAAAATCAGTATTTTTCTCTATTCGTTAAAAAATTCACCCTTTGATAAGATTATAAAAAATTCATCCTATGATAATTATGACACACTGAATCCAAAATTGAATTTAAATTTATCGAATAAAATTTCTATAATTATCAAAAATCAATTATATTTATTTTCTCAAAGAAAGAAAGAAAAATAACTTTTTTAAAGAAAACATATATTTGAAGTGAAAATTTAATTTACTAAATATTATGTGTTTATTTTATAAGAATAAATAAATTTTTATTTAATATGAAATTTATATTTATTTAATAATATATTTAATCTTATTCACACCCACCAATTTAATGGCTAGTTTACAATGGTTGCATTAAAATATTAGTATTTTGGAGTTCATTCAAGCTCGGTGTTCATTGAAACATAATCTATCAAACATATTGTTCTTTTAAAATCATAGGGTGTTACATTCTACCCTCATTATATAAATTAAATCCTCACTATTGAAACTTGTGGTTAGTAATCATGGAGTTGAAATTATAAAATACCCTTGTGGAAGCCCCACATCATAAAATTGGTGAATAAAACTTCGTCTTAAAAAGTAAAAAAGGAAAATGCATAGGACACCACAAAACTAGGTTTCCTTATAAGATTACATTAGTGGGAAGTAAAAAAATGGAAATCAAAAATATATATAACTATCAAGTTTTGAAGGATAATGATAGAGAACATGTTCAAGATGAGGTTAATGATTACAAAAACAAAGACCAAATAGGTATTAAAAAGGTCATTGAAATCTTCATAAATGATGATAATAGGATAAAATTTTATTTCAAAATCAATTGTGAAGATATACTTACTCGATTTCATCTCATAAGTATAATATCACTCTTTGGTTGTTACTTGATGAATCTCTCCTTCATTTCATACTCCAAGAAATGATGTTGAAATTTTAGTGCTTTCAGAACTAGTGGATCATAAGATCTACAATGGGATGACTTTTCATTACTTCTATCTATAGTTATCAAAAAAATATTGCTATAAAAAATTATTCAATGCACATAAATTTTCATATGGTTTAGTGATAAATTAATATCTAAAACCTCATCCAAAGTTCAAAATAAACAACATCATAAATGGTTACCCTTATGAACCTTCCAAAATATTGAAATAAAAAAAATCGAAAGAAGGTCCATAAAATTTTAAAATAAACTTATCATTAATCTATCAAAAAATGAATTTTATCTAAATAATTAATTACAAATCATGTGAATAAATTCATGATTTATTATCTTGAAATATGTTAATAACCTTAATTTTCAAAAAAAATATTGAAAAAACACATGCTATTTTATTCCCTAAGTAAAACGCAGATTTTTGGATATTTTCCTTAAAACCAAAAATGTATTAAACTATTTCAATGATGTAATAAACCACCAAATAGCTGACCAATTTCATGGTAACAAATAATATCCCATAATCAAATTATTATTATTATTTAAACATCAAGAAAATATTATGTTTTTTCCTCCCTCAAACACATGTTTTAAAAAAGATAAACATTCCACTAAATCATTTTCTATGGTACTATTTAACACATGATTTCAAATCCTTTAAGAAATATCACTGTAGTACAATAATTAAATGTTTCAATAATATAACCAATAGAATAATTTTACAACATATTTCATGGATCCAAATACCCTAGTCTAGTAATCATTTCACTTTCACTATATCAATAACTTAAGATTGACCTTGATTGCTTTGCTTCTTATGGGGTATATTCCCTTGATGCTTGGGGAATTAATTTTCAAAGTGCCCAATCTTCTTACAGTTGAAAAATTGAACTAAGTCGTTATTTCCCTTGAAATAATGATCCTGGTGGACATTCTCTCTACACTTTCAACAAACTTATATTCCCTTCAAACAAGTACCAGGGTTTTTCTTTCCATAATTATCACATGTGGTGAAATCCTTATTTCTTTTCTTCCCCTTACCAATTTTTTCATATTCCATACTATTCTTCTCTTGATTTATTTCAAAATTATAATAATTTGAAAATTATTTATCTATCTTGATGGTAAATGATATTATGTATTCATATGATGAGAATGTTCGTAAGACCAATTTCCTATGAAGTATTGGTTTAAGATAGTCAATGAAATGGTCAATCATACTATTGGAATTACATACATTGTCTATGGAATTATTTTATAACCATGTAAAATTGTCTTCATACTTAGCACTATCATCACCCACTTTTTTTCTTAGACGTGAAAATTGTCTCTATATATCTGCTCAGAGTTAGCATAGAAAATATCATTGCAAGAAAAGTTCCTTAAAATCCTTTCATTCCATGTTTTATATTCCCTCCTCCCCCTTAGTGTCATTAACTAATGGCCACCATTTATAAACATCTCCCATGAGATGATAAACTTCCATAACAAAATTTTCCCTTTCATTACATCCCAATGCAATAAATATCTTGTCTAAGGAATATATATATTGATCTTCTACAGATGGATTTATTGTTCAACTGAATGATGGAGGTTGCTGATGTATGAAGTCGTCTAACATTTTCACCGCACATTGTTTATTAGTAGGTAGTTCCATATGTGTAAGGTTATTTATCAAAACTTGAGTCACACGTCCCATTATAGTTATATGTTTTTCATCTTTGGTTGAAACTCCATCTCTAGTCACTACTCTAGATACATTATATTTCTCAATAGGTAAATCCATACATGGATTATGTGCATTGATATGGGTAACAAAACTTTTTGTACGTTCCATTTATAAATAATGGCATACACTATATTATATCACAAAATTATGAAAAAATTTTATAATCTCAAAAATAATTAATGTAAATTTAAAATTTAGGTATAACTAATCTATAAATCACAATTTTAGTTTCTTTGGGAGTATTTCAAAATTTTGTTTTAGGGTTTCATTCTATAATCTATGTTTTCCTAAATATAGTTCCCATTTTTTCTAAAAGACTTCCTTTGATACTAACTATAATTACCCTGAACCAAGTATCCTAGAGTTTGTGGTTACTTTATTACATTTTCATAATATATAAGGAATTTAATTCGAAGGAATGGTTAGTTTATTAGTTTTGGAAATATAGATAAATACTTGAATCTTACATTACAATAAAAAATATAAAATGAAACATAGCATATCATTTTAGTGAAACATTAATCTCCAAGAATAACCTAGCATATAAGTCATACTAATGTTCTTGAGATACTTGAAAAAAACCATAAGAAATGGGTGACCTCAAATACTTAGTAAGGGTTAATTATGGAATAACATATCAAAAATCAACAAGAATAATCAACATGGAAAGGTAAATAAATGAACACACATGAAAGTTAAATAACTTTAGTATCTTGAAAGGATAAGGAATAATCAATATGGAATGTTTGATAAATAGAAGCACATTCCATTAAATCAATAACTAAGAATGAAATTCATCCATATATAATATATTAGTGAAAATATCATGGATAATAATAAATAAAATATTAATGAAGGAAATGCTTAATTATTTGATTCCATGATCTCAAGCATCATGGTTTCTCTACCATCATGAAATTTCACAATAAAGTTTAAAACTACTGGGTATAAACCAATATGGTTTGTCCAACATCAACAATAATGTCAAGACCTTAACTAAGATAAATTAAAACTATCAGGTCCTAGCCAAATAGTTTTGGCCAACTGATTTGTTTCATGAGACCTTCTGATACATTGAGGGGATATATATAATTGGTTCCCACCCCCATCTTTCATGTACAAATCATTCCTCATATAAAAGGTTGAAACATAACAAACATATATTCATATAAAATACTAATATATGAAATGTTAATATTTACCCCAATCAAATGAACATAATTTAAAACCATCTAGATTAATCTGTTGAATAGAATCAAAATATAAAATCCATAATCAAAATAATCATAGACCATCCCAAAAAATAATATGGATGATATAAATACAACATATCCCTAGTGGATAATAAAGACATTAAAGGGTTGATTTCATTAATGAATAAAATATATTAAAATAAACTCTTTAGAAAAACATTATTTTCATTTTGAAAATTACTTTTTAAAAATAAATGTTCACATAAAATTTTGAAAATAATTTTACTTTGAAATTAAAATTTGAAACATATAAAATAATATTTAAATCAATTGAGTGGTCATGACAGATAGAAACTTTTTTCATTCAATTCATGTTAAAATAAATATTCATTCATTATTACAGTAAAATCCAAATGTGCATTATTTAGTAATTGACATGAAGATTCCTTTCAATTTTTTTTAAAAAATGGGTGAAAATGTATTTAACCAATTAAGGTTAATGTTAAAAACCTTTTTATAACCTTTTTAGAACACATGGACAGGGAATAGAAATATTCCCCAATAAATACTTAAACATAAACCATCCTGAATGAGATTGTGAAATAAACCCTTAACACTTTATAATTTGTCAAATCGTATGACCGATAAATAATAATTTTAAAAAATCATTAAATGTCTTCAGAATAAATAAATAAATTATATAAAATGTGAAATGGGTTTTATATACACCTCATAGAAGATTACTGGGATATAACATCAAAATATTCCTCAATGAATGAAAATTGAGATAAAGTCCCTTAAAAAGGTCATATAATTGAGGTGAACATTAATAAAATTAATTGATTATGTGTATTTAATATAAATAAAAAAATTATAAATAAAATTGTAAAATAATTAAATTTCATTCCACACATAATCATAGCATGACATAATCAATGAGGAATAAGTTTCACCAAATGAATGGAAATTGAGTTAACCAATCCCTTACCTCATGCTTCCCTTTAGTTTTAGAAGCCTAACTATTGTATAATGGTTTAAATAATGTTATTAATTCCGTACATTATTATACTCATATTAATAATACTTTATATTGTTCTTTTATAATATATTACAACATGTTAATTAATAATATTTTATTATTTTCATTGTTTCGTGTGCGTTCGTTTCATGGATTTATGGACGATTCATTTTTGAATAATTATGGATTTTATTATCAAATGGAAATAAAAATTGAGAAGTGAAATGAAATGGAATTCATACACATACATAATATTAAATATTCCCATATATAATTTTTTTTAAATGAGGATTATTCATTTGATAAAATGTTAATGATAAATGTTTAGTTTATTTTGGAAGATTTTATGACCATCAAAAACTAGTTTTTTTATTATTTATCATATATATATTTGTTCCAAAAAATTAAATAGGTTATAGTATAACTTTTAAAATCTAAATTAACTAGAATAATATTTTCCTGACCATATTTGAAGGTAACAGTGGAAAAGAAAAAATAATTATTCACAGAGACGGTCAACCACCATAATTTAGACAATGGTTTGTTTATTTAAATAAGAGGAGGCAATAGAATGGATGGATATAATATATTACCGTAAAAACATAAAATTATATTATTTACATGATATTGGTGTTATTATTCATTGATATATGAAGGAGGCAACGAAAAGTTAAAAGAAGAAAAAAAATAAGAGAGGTGGTTTGAGAAAATTACCTCTTGAATATCACCTCTTTGAAAGATCCCTTAAAACCATGGAATTGATATTTTGGTGATACATGTAGACCTAAGAATTGGTGATAGTAGGGAGGATAGGGTTTTTTTAGATATTTTAGTAAATTAAATTCTTTTGAGGATAAATGGGGTGGTGAGGAGCGATATTTATACTTGAAGAGGGATGAGATTAAGTGATTAAATAATAATTATTTTATATCTAAAGCCAACCACATTTTGGTGGCATTAATTTAAAATAATTATATTGAAAAGTAGTGTTTTAAAGTATATATATTGTCTATAAAAACTAAAAAAATACATCTAATTTTATATTTTTATGTATTTTAAGATTTTATCATTACACATTAACCTGTTTAATTATTTTACCTATACTACGATAAGTATTTTTTTTCTTTAGTTATTTTTTAATGCATAAATATTAAAATAAACATACAAAATAATTTTTACCTTCCAATTAAAATTATTTAATTTATTTTCAAAAATTCAATTCAAATATTTGGTAAAATTATATTTCAAACAAAACCCACAGACGTGATAAAAAAGAGGGTTTTCAGGAAATGTATTTTTCAAAAAAATAACCTTATATTATCTCTACGACTAATAATTATGCTTGTATAAAAATAAATTAATAATTAATTACATATGATCTATATATTTTATTTAAAACACTCCATATTAGGTATTATTTTAATTACATAAAAATAAGAAACAATATGTACTTTAAAACAGGTTTTAGAAAAATCCCAATTTTTAATCGAAAAATAAACAAATTCTAAAATACAATATAAGTCAGTATTTTTTACTATTCACTAAAAAATCAATCTTTTCAAAGGATTATTAAAAATTAATAATCATATAATTTTGACATTATTAATATAAAAATGTAGTTCATTTTATAAAATACATTTTATAAATGTTTCAATAATCAATTATATTTATTTTTTTCTTAGAAAGAAATAAAAATAACATTTTTAAAGAAAATATATATTTAAAGAAAAAAATGACTTTACTAAAAATTATGTGTTTATTTTATAATAATAATTAAATTTTTATTGAATTTTAAATTCATGTTTATTTCATATTATAGTTAGTCTTGTTCACATCCTTCAGTTTAATGGCTAGTTTATAACGGTCATGTTAAAAAATATATTTTGGAGTCTGTTTAAGATCATTGTTCTATGAAACATAAGCAATCGAACATAGAGTAATTTTAAAATCTTGTGGTGTTATATGAAAACTGATGGATATCCTTTGATAATTTTCCAATTCCCATTATTAATGGAACACATGATTGAAATGGAACACTCTAGTGTGCGTAATCTAATCATGTTTCTTAGGAGGCTATGGGGTGGCCTTGATAGGTGAGACTCATTAGTGAGTCAATTTTGAATAATGAGTGCCAAAAATGTATTTTTGGGAAAATATAATATCCAAATTAATGAATATTTAGAACAAGGAACAGTCTAGAGTGGGAGACCTTAGTAAAGGGCCACTCAATTTGGAAATCTGGGTGAATGAGATTATGATATTGTAGGGTGGGAGAATGGTAACCTAGTAAGGTGAATGAGGTAGAAACCCAATGGTTGAATGATGGTACCCATATAGAAAAGTTAGCATAGATTTAACATGATTCTGTAGTAGGGAATGAGAAAATGGTCACTTTGTTGGGTGGCCCTAGGAACTTGGCATATGGGATTTATTATCACGAACCGAATCTGGCTGCCACTAATATCAGCACCAAATATAGCTCATTTCAAGGCCCCAAGTTCGTTCCCTATCCCAAATGTTTGGAAAAAAGTTATTGAGTATCAATAAAATTGGTTTGGGAATGATTTTCCCGAGTATGAAATCATAAAACATTGTGAACAAACAATATTATGAATATGAAGTTTTCATGCCAAACAAGAATTAACAAAAACCAGATCTGAATACATGGTTTAAAAAAAATACAAAAGGTCCAAAAATAAATAAAAACAACATAAAATAATCCACAAATACTCCACATTACAAGGGGTCATCACCCCCAAGTCGTCTCTACAACACCGCACCGTAGGAGGCAACTAACAACCCGAACCACCTTCACCGGAGGCTTTACCTTTATATGAGTCAAAAAAATCTAGTCTACTTACACAAAAGGGGTGTAAGTAGGGTTTTATACCAAGACCAAAAATATACCACCCTAATATTTCAAAGACTATGAAATATGAGGTGATAAAGCACACAGTTTTAATATGTAAGGAAAATCAGCGATAAATTTCAAGAAATGAAACTCTCAATTGTAAACAGTTTACAAAATAAAACATTAATAATTTTAAAAAATTTGAATAATTAATGTTATCTACTATAATGTTCTACTAAACATACCCTAATACAAGGGTAAATACCACAAATGCAATGATCACCCAAATCGGGAACACCCCTAGGCACTAGATAGTCTCAAGCCCTATGTACCTCGTACCTCGGTGTAATATATCCATGTCATAATACTTTCATGTGCATGATACACTGGTATGGAACACACCAATAACATATTAGACCCCAAAAAACATCCACGTAGTTTATTTAGAGTTTTTGTTATCCACAATGCTCTGTGAAACAGGGACAAAACCCATCTGGATCACTAGCGTACTAGTACATATCAGCCCACCTAGGTACATGAGCTTCCCCCTTTATGCTCAAAAAATTTCAGCATTATAAATAAATCCCTTTTTATATAAAAACACCACTAATGGTCACATATAAACAATAAAGAATCTATACACAGTTTATAACAATTAAAACACACACCAAAACATTCTGATTTTCAATAAAACAACTTCTAAAAATCTGGCATTGTTTTGCACCCAAAACTCCATGAATTCCCTAATTTTCACACTATGTGCACACTTATAATTCACAAATAAAAAACATTTAGCCTAATAATTTTCAATGAAACCGAAAAATCATTTATAGGGAAACCTCATATGAACCAATAAAAGATTTGTATGAAAAAACCCCAATTTCACATAAAAAATGGCACATAATGTTCATATGCTTCACAAAAACCATTAAAAAACATTCACAACAGCAACCAAAAGATAGAAACATTAAAAAATGATTCGAAGACATAATAAACTTCAATAAAATCACTTATGTAGATATTGGTCATCCCCGAATGAACCAATAAAATATTTCCACGAAAACCCCCCAATTTCACATATAAATGGAAATTAAAATTCATTTTCTTTACAAACACCACTAAACCCAATTTTTTCACCAATAATAAAATGATAAAAACATTATAATTTTATAAAAATGTCAATTTAAGTCATAAGGATTTCATACACATGGAATCTCTTACCAAAATTGTTAAAACATTGAATCATTTGTGCGAAAATTCAATGTCACTACCATCACACATGAAGGAATATAGATCGAGCCTAAAATAGAAATATTGGACAAATAAAACCCATATTTAAACCCTAGGTTCAAAACCCTACTCTATTTTCATTTGTTACTTCTTGAAAATTAGAAGAAACTTCATCAAAAGGGGAGAAGCTAAGAGGGAGAAATACTTACTTGAGATTGTGTGATGTTCCTCCACCAACCCCTCCTTCAAAATAGAGTTCCAATGAGGGGTTAAAAGGCTTTGAGGGCTGAAATGGCTTTTAGGTTCGAAGTGTCCAAGAAAGGGGCGAGTTAGGATAAATCCAGGGAGGGAAATAAATTCATTTAGCTCATTTTTAATGAGTTGGACATGGGTGCAGGGTTTGTATGCATGGTTTGGCAAACCATGCACCAAAACTATGCACCCTCATTTATCCCCTCAAAACATCTCCAAATTCCACCAAATTTTTTGGGGGATTATGGGGATATTAGGGGAGGATTTTAGGATAAAAATATATGATATATAACTACCTTTAATAAAGAACTTGGGTGTGAAAATTCTTCCCATCATGAAAACTTTCCGTCCCGGAAAGTCGACTAGAGGATTGATCAGAAACAAAGAATGGGTACTCACCCTCGACCCATGAATTCTACTTCCAGGACTCATGTGTATCACTACCATACTGCCAACAAACCCAGAATAGTGCAATATACTTCCCTCGAGGCACCATCTCTTGGGAGTCCACTATTATCACTGGCCACTCAAAAACTGACAAGTCAGGCTCTATCTCCTGTTCTTCCTAACCCAACACATGGGACAGATCCAGGTGGTATTTCCTAAACATGAATACATGGACTATGTCATGGATATATTTCAACTTATAAGGTTAGTATAACCTATAATCCACCTTTCAAATACACTCGTTGATCTCAAAAGGGCTGAAATATCATGGCGTCAGCTTCCCTTGATTCCCCTATCGACGATAGACAAGATGAGGGGACACTTTCATGAATACTCTGTCACCCACAAAAAACTCTAGGTCTTGATGAATCTTGTCAGCATATGATTTATTAAGACTTTGAGCTTTCTACAAGCTCTGCCTAATCAATTTTACCTTCTCAGAAGTCTCCTACACAAGGCTCGGCCCCAACAGTGAAGCCTCACCTACCTCAACCCAACATAGGGGGGACTGATATGGATGACCATAGAGCACCTCAAAATGGGTCATTAAAATTGAGGATTGGTAACTATTATTATAAGAAAATTTAAAAAATCCCAAATTTCAATCCTAAGAACCTTTAATGTCCAAAACACATGCACGAAGCATGTCCTCCAAAATCTGGTTCACCTATTTGGTCTGACCATCCATTTGAGGATGGTATGCCGCGCTCATCTTGATTTGTGACCCCAAGGCCTTCTGTAGGCCTTCCCAAAACCATGAAGTTAAATGGGGGTCTCTATCTGAGACAAATGCTGAGGGCATTCTATGGAGTCACACCACCTCTTGAAGATACAAATGGACCAACTCATCCACTTTAGTTGTATCTCTGATCGGAATGAAGTGGGATGATTTGGTTAGATGATCAATCATCACCCAAATGGAATTCTTACCCTAAGTGGTATGAGGTAACCCAATAATGATGTCCATGTAAACCTTGTCCGACTTCCGGGTAGGAATGGGTAATGGTTTGAGTAAACTAGAGGGCCTTTGATGCTTTTCTTTCACATTCTGGAATTTGTATAATCACGACATGAATTCCGCGATGTCGTGTCTCATACCAGGACACTAAAACTATTGACTGACATCATAATGCATCTTAGTTTCATCCGGATGGACATCCCACTGAGACTGTTTTCTATCCCCCACCACTGCCTTCAACATAGACGAAAACACCACTGAGCGGCCCTTGAAGCATAAGGTGCCCTCAGGAGATGACGAACAATCCTGGGGAATCTCCCCACTATGAAAAAACTACCTCGACCGCTAACAAATCTCATCACTAGGCTGTTCTTGTCGAATCAACTCCAATAGAGAAGGGGTCAACTAAAAGCTCTCCAATAATTCACCTTTACTGTGCTCCCTAACCTCCACATGGAATTGAGCAAAGAGGCCCATCAGTGTCCACTCATCACTAAATTCTTCAAGGCTTGCACTAGTATCTTTCTACTCAAGGAATATTCCACTACATTTCCCTTGACCGGGGTATAAAAAATGTCAAAGTCAAACCCCTACAAGTACTCTATCCAATGGCATTTCCTCATATTGAATTCCTTCTGTGAAAAGATATTGGCTAGGATTTTGTGATCAGAGTAAACCAAAAACTTCTCCCTAAAAAGGTAGTGATGCCAGGTCTTCAAAGCACGTGTCACCATTGCCAACTTCAAGTCATGGGTCTAGTAATTCCTTTCATGTGGTCAGAGTTGGCGAGATCCAAACCCCACCATGTGATCATCCTACATAATCACAAACCCAAGACCCATACCTAAATCATTGCAATAGACCACATACCCCTTCCTGGCCTGATACCAAATCAGAACGGGGGCGGTAGTCAACCGCCACTTCTACTCCTAGAAGGATGCCTGCAATTCTAGCCCCCATACAAACTTCACCCATTTCTGGGTGAGCGCGGTCATCGGTGAAGCAAGAAGAGAGAAATCTCGAACGAATTGCCTGTAATAACCAGCCATGACAACGAAACTTCTGATATCAAACACATTCTTCACTTTATCCTATGAAATAACTATAATGATCTTCTCAGAATCCACCAAAACCCCATAATCTAAAATCTCATGCCCTAGAAATTTCACCACCCTGATCCAGAAAGTGCAATTTGATAACTTTTCAGAGTGGCGTTGATCCTGAAAAGTGCCCAAAACGATCCTTAAGTGATGTTCGTGTTCCTACTCAGATCCAGACTATATTATAATTTCATCCAAGAACACCAAAACTAAGGAATCGAGAAATTGATGGAACAACCTATTCATGAGTTCAATAAATACCACTGGATCATTGGTTAATCCGAAGAGCATGAACAAATACTTAAAGTGTCCATACCTTCTTCAGAAGGTTGTCTTCGGAATATCTGCCTCTTTCACCCTGATTTGATGGTATCCCAAATGCAAGTCTATTTTTTAGAACCACTTTTCCCCATTCATTTGATTGAACAAATCAAATATTCTGGGAAAAGAGTATTTGTTCTTAATTGTTACCTTATTCAGCTTCTAGTAGTCAATGCAAAACTAGGGGGATCTGTCAGCCTTTTTTTCAAACAACATAGAAGTGGCCCATGGAGAGATGCTCAGGCAAATGGATCTTTTAGATTCTAAGTCACCTAGTTGTATCATTAATTTCCCCATCTTGGTGGGGGCCATATGATATGAGGGAAGAGATATCGGTTGTGTTCCCTACGCTAGATCAATCGAGAAATCCGCATCCCGCTCTGGGGGAGAACCTGAAAAATCATCTGGGAATACCTCTAAAAAATCATTCAATACATGAGGTAGTGGACCTTCATGAGAAATAACATCGTCCTCTAGTGTGAGTGATGATAACTGGAAGATAAGATTTCCCAATTTTGGAAGTGTAGTTCCTACAAAACCTGTATGAGGATCCCATTCTCCACAAAAAATCTGACGACTTCCATCGGGTTCCATGAAACTCACTGGCTTCCTGTAGCAATAGTTGTGTTCCTGGAAGTGTACTATACAATACATGCCATGTATCATGTCAAAAATATCCAAATATAAGGCCAAGAGGTCCCATTCTATCTCAATCCCTAACATAGAGAGCACACGCTATGGGAACCTAAGACCCTGCTCCTTCTTCATTTCCAACGGTGTCACCAAATCCATCGCAAAAGACAACATCTCAGTTGGAAAATTCAGAGTGTCCACAAAACGGAAAAAAATGAATGAAACAGAGGCACCAATATCAAAAAGGAGAAGTATCTATTGAAGATGCGATCAAAACCGTACCTCGAACTATCTACGGTCCTACCTCTAATCCTACTGGTGCGTGATCCACCGCATAGAGATGTCCATTCTCTTCCTAAGAATGACAGATAGTCTGTGGTTGTTCCCTAAACTAGATCATCCCAGAATATGACCTAGCCCTACCATCATAACCACTGAATAGAGATCCACCCTTCCTCGATGGATATGACTATGCTAGCACTCCTCTTGAATCCATTGACCCTGCCCCACTCTGAAGTGGGTGTGCCACCTTGAAAAAGAACTATAAGTAACCCATACCTTATAATTGGTAATAGGTATTTAGAGGGATTGGGCATGTTGGTTGGATGTGTCTTGGCCTCCCACACTAGTGTCACATGATCGATCTCACATTAGAAGCCACATATAAAAAATTCCTGGAAGAGTAGCCCGAACTACCACCTCCCTTCTTCACCTGTTCCTCCCACATCCTTTTCTTCCTTGAAGAGAATCCACTTCCCACTACTGATACAGTTCTAGAAAAACCATCCCTTCCTTTACAGTCAATCTCTACCATACACACCCAGTCAAAGACTTCATCATAGGTCCTCATATTGAACAAGAATACCTGGGATTATATCTCTAGTCGTAAGCCATTCTCAAACCTATGGGCCTTCAATAGTTTATTGAAGACAATTTCATGGGAATGCCAAACTAGCTCAGTGAAACAGTTGGCATACTCCATCACAGAAATATTCCCCTGAACAAGGTCCATGAACTCTCAGGACATGTCATATGCCAAGACCTCAGGGCAGTAATGTCCATTAAAGATATCCTTGAAGTCTTTCCAGTGCATCTTCTCATTCTTCCATGTATGAAGTACCAATTTTCACAACCTATGGATGGGAACCTCCAATATAATGGAGACACACATCACTATGACCTCATAGGGAGTATCTAGGAACTTGAACATGTGCTCAATCTTCTCGAGTGATTCCTCTTCTTACAGAAGTTCTATGATACCTCGAAAAGTAGAAGGATTTTTTTTCCAGAAACTCATGAGCTTGATCTTTTCTTGGACCCATCCCTTCTTCCATAATAGGAATGGAAACAAGAGACAGTCTCCATCCTAGAGCTTGGACAGCCTGAACCACATCCTCGACTAGCCTCTAATCAATCGGTGTGGGAGAAGTCTCTCTGGCTTCTTCCTATGGGCGCATGGGAGCATTTCGGGGAGGCAAGTTTCTACAAAATGAAACAGTCACAAAAACAATAGTCAATACCACAATTCTAAAAATTTTAATAAAATACATCAAATATAAATAATCTAATCACATTATAGTAATAAAACACACGATGAATCCACCCCCACCCAATGTCCACGTGTGGTCTATAGCCCACACTTCTCAACTGGAATTGAATTCAATCAGACAATTCTAATGTCCCCTGGTGACTCAAGTTATGTCATGAGAGGTGTGGTCCAGACTCCCTACTCAAGACCAAAACCTTGATCCCAGACAGTCCTTGTTTCTGTCTATCCCGACTCATCCCAAAATAGTAATATACCCCCAAAACACTGGCCTCCTCTGATACCGTTTTGTCAAAAACTGAATCTGGTATCCACTAATACCGGCACAAAATCCAGCCAATGACAAGGCCCTAAGAACATTACCTATCCCCAAATGCGATCACAAGTTCCCAGGTATCAATAAATTTTGTTTGTAAATTATTTACCCCATTATGGAAGCATAAAACATTAAAAACAAACAATAATATGAATCTGAAATTTTGATGCCAAACAAGCCTTAATAGAAACCAAATTTGAATACATGGTTTAAAATAAATTAAAAGAGGTATATACATAAATAAAAACATATGAAAATCATCCACAAATTCTCTACACGAAAAGGGGTCATCACCCCCAAGCCGTCTCCACAACACAAGACCATAAGAGAGGACTAATAACCCATACCGCCTTCACCTAAGGCTTTGTCTTTACCTGATTCAAACATAATAAATTATAATTACACCCAAGGGCTGTAAGTAGGGTTTGAGCCTAATCCCAATAGGATAACACCCAATGATTTTAAATATTCTGCAATATAAGGTGAAAAAGCACGTAGTTTTAATATGTAAGGAAAAGCGATGATAAATTCCAAGAAATGGAACATTCAATTATTAATAGTTTTCAAAATAAAACTTTAATAATGTTAGAACATTTGAATAAGAAATGTTAGATAATGTAATTTACAGCCAGACACATCATAAGATAAGGGTAAATACCTCAAATCCAATGAGCACCAAAACCGAGAACACCACTAGGTAGTAGATAGTCTCGGGTCCTATGTACCTCATACCTCAGTGTAAAAAATCCATGTCACAATCCTTTCCTATGAACGAGAAACTAGTAGTGAACATACCCATAACATAGTGGTCCCCCAAAAATCATTCCCATAGTTTATTTAGAGTTGTCTTTATCCAAAATTCTAAGTGAAACAAGGACAAAACCCATCCGGATCACTAGCGTAGTAGTACATATCTACCCACCTAGGTAACCAGGCTCGCCCCTTCATGATCAAAAAATTTCAGCATGCTACATACATCCCTTTTCATATAAAAACACCAATACTGGTCACATACAAAAAATATATTATCTATTCACACTTTATACCACTTAAAACACACAACAAAACATTTTGATTTTCAATGAAACAACTTCTCAAAATCCCACATTATTTTCCACCCAAAACTCCATGAAATCCCCATTTTGCACACTATGTGCACATTTATAAGTAAACAAAAAAATGGAAGCCCAATAATTTTCAGTGAAACCATAAAATTAGATATAGGGTATCCCCATATTAACCCATAAAATATTTGTATGAAAAAACCTCCAATTTCACATAAAAATGGCACTTAAAGTTCATATGATTCACAAACAGCATTAAAACAAACTTTTGTAGAATCAAAAAAAGAAGATAAACATTCAAAACATTATTTACATACCTAATAAATTTCAATAAAATCAACTAATTAGTTATAGGGAATCCCCAAATGAACCAATAAAACATTTCTATGAAAAAACCCCTAATTTCACATAAAAATGGCACTTAAACATCATTTTCTTTACAAACACAATTGAAACAAATTTTTGCACCAATAATCAAATGATATAAACATGGAAATTTTATAAACAGAACAATATAAGTGACTAGGATTTCATACACATGGAATCACCTACCAAAATTGTTAAAACATTGAAATCTTTGTGTGAAAATTAAATCGCACCACTACCGCACCTCAAGGAATGTAGATCGAGCCTAAAATCAAAAGATTGGACCAGGAAAACCAAATGTCAAACCCTATGATATAAAACCTACCCTATGGTCATTTGGGACTTCATGGAAATTATAATAAACTTCATTAAAAGGTTAGGAACTAAGACGGAGAAACACTTACTTGAGATTCTCTGAAGTTCCTCCCCCAAATCCCACTTCAAAATGGAGTTCCAATGAGGGCTTGAGAGGCTTTGAGGGATTCCATGGATGTTAGGTTCTAAGTGGGGAAGAATGGGGCGAGTTATCATAAATCCTGGGAGGTAAAGTAGGTCATTTATCTCATTTTTAATGATCTAGACATGGGTGCATGGTTTGAAATTTATGAAACTAGATATGCCTTTTTTCCGTAGATTATAAAATCACATAAAGGGAAGATTGGATGGGATGGGTTAGTTCTATGTGCACTTATATTTTATTATGATTTCTCCTTCAAGTGATTTTTAATATAAATTAATTATAAGGGATGAAAATTAAGGTTATATGTGTCCTCTAATAATCAAGATCACTACAGGAGACCAACTCACCCTAGTCATCAATAAAACCTAGGTGAAGGAGCTTTATGGAGGAGTTCCCCTAAGAAATCAATGTATAAAATCCAGGTTTTTAATTTTATAAATAAGATCCATGCCTACTTATTCCTTAAGTAATAAACATTTAGTTCTCATGGGACACTAAATTAAGTGTTCATTTTCTCTTGACCCCAATCTAGAGTGACATTCAACCTACAAGACCTTCTCAATATGGTTCAACAGTATCCCCTAATCAGAAAACACACATTTTAATTAATTGGGTAACAATTCCCATTTTAAAAATTATCATGGGACCATTCAAATGGATTAATAAATCAGGCACCCCTCCACCAAGGAATCCTACTCAAGACTGTGTCTATTTATAAATATTCACCAAGCATGAAAACCACCTAGGAATCTTGTTCAATCAGATCTTTTAATTGAGCTAAGATAATTTACCAAAATAACTTTCTAACACTCTTTATCCCAATTAAAATCTTTACTATGACCCATCAATCAATACCTCCCATTTAGCCATAGGATATACATGACTAGATTATGCACACCATAGTTCTATATTTCAATCATTCATTAATTTGATAGTGGGAATTATGACTCTAGTAAAATATATTCCCTTATTTTCCTCTATAAATGAAGAGTGATTTAGGATACAATCAATATTGCACTACCTTTATAACAAGGACTCTTTATTTCATAGAACACAAATAATATTCTCTTGATAAATTCTTTTATCTCATATGACTTGAATATTATTGATTGGAACCATATACACGATGTTCCCAATCAGTCCTCCTGCAGGCCTCTCTAGTATAGTTAATGTTCCATATGAATTTATATTTTAATCCCACTATATTTAAGCCTCTAAAATGTATTTATTGATTACAAGTCTTTTTTATGAACCCCAATGGGTCAAATCACCTTTCTACTAGGTGTAAGTGTTGTACATTTAATCATCAATAGTACCATTCCAATGCTTAATCAATGATCCATGGATTTTCTTACCTCGTGATAGATTTAATACCCAACCATACTCTTTCCATTATGATTAATAATAGAAAATATGAACCGTAAAGTTCTAATGAGTAAGCTACACATAAAAAATTTCTAGATTCCCTTAACCTAGTAATATATTCTTCACAACGTTAAACTTGTTAAAATTTGTCCTAATCACATGGAATTAACCTAAATAATGATATGGTATTTGTTGTATGACCTAAAAAAGGTACATCATAAGTCCTAATTATAGAACCCTAAAAAGAACATTTTTTATCTTAGATACATGACCATAAAGGGAACTAATGCATTCATTAATTCATGACCTTAAAAGACACCATTATTTCCTTGTCACATGGACTTAAAATTTATGATATGTCTAGTTATAAGTTACTAAACTATGTGGATTTTGATTCCCATTATTGGGAAACATTGGTTGAACTTATCTCAAACAAAATTTTGGATCCTCCATATATACCACCTCCAGGGATAGTGAGAGATTATAGAGTTCCTAGTTGTGTGGATTTAAACCATAGTGTAACAAATCAGTGATGTGGAAGATGGAGAACCACTTGTATATATAGATGGTTACATTGATTCATGGTATTAATCAATCACTTTAATGATAAGGACAGCCTATATTTTTACTGAGAATTATTTTCCATGTACATCCTTAATATATAAGAGAGTCCAAAACTGTGTAATAAAACCATTAATGGGTTGATTTAACCTCCCATAATCTCGAAATCAATGTGAAATTTGACATATTATTATTTTATCCTAATGAAAACTAACATTTGGAATGTGGGTCCATAACAAAAAAAACATGAGTGTGGAACACATGGGGGAAATAAAATGGTGAACCAAATTTGAAATCCATTACCTATAAAATAGATTGATTGAAAATTAATACTTACTTGTGATACTAAATTAATAAGTTTATTTCTTATGATTTTATCCCTTAGGATCCCACTTAAATAAAAATGGAATCATAATTCACTTATCCATCAAAAATAATATTACACAAACAAACTATGGTAAATTTTAGGCCATCCTAGGTACCTATGCATCGCTAAAATATAAAACCTTAGATTATTTCCACAACTAAAATAACAATAGTGACCATGGAGGCTTGATACACACTACCACCAACCCAGTACCTATAAAACATATTGGTAAATGCCTTAGTCTGAGATAATACCGTCAACAATTCTATTCGGACCTTGGGGGAAACTCATAAATTACATCAGGAACAATATATACATAGGTTGTAAAATTAGCGTGAGGACAACATAAGATAAGTGACCCCATTAACCTCATCAAAACAATTTTATATTCTCCCACTGGAGTGATGAAACACCCACCTCCCTTATCATAGGTTAGTGGATGATGATTTCCATTTCATCCCTATGGACACCCAGAGCCGCCTAGGTGGGATACTTCTAGGAACCATGGTCACCATAATCATTGTATAACCACAATTCCTTAAGTGGTCATGTAGGAAACTATTATACTTGTTGTTGCTCTAGTTTTTTATACCGGGATACGGAGGAGGATTTTTTTATCAAGGTCCATCCACTATCCAAGCACAAGATAAGGAATCCATTGCTAAGGATAACAATGATACTAGTATCGAATGACATACCTTGAAGGTTACTCAAAAATGATTAAAAATCCTTATCGGAAAGAAACCACAAAATATTATAGGGTAGACATCAATGGATGGTTTAGAAATCCCCTTACCTACGATGGGATAAAACCAATAAAAATTTCTTCCCAATAGTGATAAAAATAATAAAATTTATATATGTCATCCCTAGATCACTAGTCATGATGATCCTACATGATAAAGTGGGAACATAAGCCATATAGGTCCACCCCAAGGTCTAACACAAACATTTAACTTTATCGGTCCTTCATAGATTACTTATTGTGAATTTTCTCCTCAAACCCATATGAACAACAGTTATGGAGTACCTCCCCATGGAAGAATATCCTCCAATGGTCATGGAGGACTTCCCCATGATATCAATAACAAAGTTCCTCCTTGATATTAAAATTTTAAAAGGTAATGAGGTCCTACACGTTTCAATAATGTAATAACCAATGATGAAATAGGTCACCAATATGATGTTAAACCAGATTGTTAAAATGGAGGACCTCCCCATATCAACGATAGGCCAACTATTAATCATGAATACCGTCCATATAATGATCAAACCAATAGTTTAGAGGTCCTCCCTAGGTTGTGTGTTGTAGTGGTCCTCCTTGTGACATGATATATAAATAGAGCATAGGTCATCCCCATAATGATAAAGAAGAAATCTCAGACTATATTGATCCTCCCCATGGTTTCCATATAAATAGATTAAGTATACATCCAATATATGATGGTGAATTCATTTTACACTTACCAGGTCACTAGATCATTTTATTTTAAGTTTTATTTATCACTTGAGTGTATTCTTAGAGTTCCCATGTGCCGAGGGTAAAAATCAGAAGTTTTGGGGGTGACAATCCAAGATTCATGGTTAACGTACAGTTTTTCTAAACTATGCGGTAAAAATTAAAAGGATTTTTCATGTTTTGATAGTTCAGTTTCACATGGTTTGAGTATGATTTTTCAAACAGTGTGACACCCCAGAAAAAAACTATTTGCCCAAACTGTGCGACCCTATACAATTAATTAAAAAGTGTGAATTTACCCTTTTTAACATGTCAATTTATAATGGTTTGAGGGATCTTGTTTATTCTCCCACACATGAACCCCCTCCTCCTTGGACACAGGGCCTTCACCCTCCTTTGTTGATTTTATCATGTTAGTTTGGTGGTTTAGCTAGAGGTAAGTCAATTTATTTATGATTTATTCTTCTTTTCCTCTACTCTATCTTTGTTCTTCCATTTTTGTGGATATATGGTACCCTAGGGGTTGTGTTGGATGAGTCTTGGGTATATGATTGGTGTTTTAATTTTATTTCTTATGTAACTGGTGTTTGAGGCTAGGTTATACCTATTCATGGTGTTCTTCTTCAAGGGGGGGGGGCATCAGATTGAATATGATGTAAGTGTCTCTATTTAAGGTAATTATCCATGGAATAGTTTAAATTTATAATTTAATTTGGGTTTTATTATTTAAATATTCATTAAAATGATCTATTATTGGTGTGTATTCCATTTTTATGTATTTTAAGGATTGTTTTGAAACTTTGGGCATTTAAAGAGGGTTTTCCAAATATGGGTGACATGTATGCTCCCCAAGGGTTTGATAAAATGTATCAATAAGGTTTTGGGATATCTAATGGATTTTTAAAATGGTTTTAGAAATGGTTTTACCTCTGGTTATGTTATTTTGATAAATTGGGCATGATTCTTTATGAAATGTCTTGTGTTATAGATTTTTGATATTGGAACTTGTTTTCAAATGTACTGGAATAAAGTTGAAGATGTGTTAATCGAGGTGTGAGTGTAAGGTTTGTTTGGGGGAATTTGTGAGCCTTCAGAGGGAGGAAAGTAGGAGTCTACATTTGTTTCCACTAGACTGAGTGATCTTTTTGGTAGGAATACAATGTGATATTCCATGTTGGTTTTCGAGAGACCATGTGAGCACTTGGAGTTGTTTCCTAAGGAATACTGATAAAGATTTGATTACTTAGATTGCATACTTGTGTACTCACTCATGATAGGCCCGATGGTTAGATCCCAAGGTGAAAATTACTCATTTTATATTGGTTTGTATACTTTATATATTTTATTATTACAATTTTTATGCGATGAGATGTATTATTCCCATTGTTCATTTCCAATTATATAGTTATTTGATTTTGATGATATGATCACCCTTACTTTTATATTTGGTTTTATTTGACAATGTTGTCCCTTGTGGTCTTGTTTATTTATAGGATCCATGATTGGGTATTTTTTTGGAAATCTATTTTTTATTTTAAAAAGTAAAAAACCAATGGGGTTCTAATGGTTTACATGAAATTGCTTTGTTTTTAAGTGGTTTAGTTTTGAATTTTTTTCAAAAAAATTTATTGGTTTTAATGGGTTAAAGATTTAAATAGATTCATGGTGTTATCATACTAGGCTTAGTATCTCATACCATTCTTGGGACCTATTTTGGAATTTTTAGATTTCATTATGTTAGAAACATGTAAAGGAAAGTGCACCATGTTCTACGGTGGATCTTCTTGATTAACTCTATCTGATATTTTGTAGAGAAATGGTCTCATTGGGATGAACTCATGTGGTGTCATATTTGGTATTTTGTACCCATTGGTTTCTACGTGGACCTTATTTTTAATTTTTACCCCTTTTGATTTTGTGTTTTATTTTGTGAAACCATATATGTGTATATGTTCAGTTGTGACATGTTTGTGTTTTGATGTATGTTCTGGTTAATGGTATCAATTTTTATTCTATTGTTTCGTCTAATAATTTTTATGGTCATTTTATTTTTGTGGATGGTTTATGCTTGTTTACTAGGGGAGGAACTATTCCTAAGTACTAGTTGGTTATACCCATTACTTTTCTCTAGCCCCTGGCAATATGGAATGCCCTTCGTGATGTGTGGTAGGTTGAATTGGGTAATAGTTTTGGTTGAATCGGGTTGGTTCATTAAAAATTGGCATCAGAGAATGTTGTTATTTAGAAGTCTATGGTAGTCTGGAACTAGGAACATTAGGACTCAAGAGGGAGGAACACAAGATTTCCGGGATTTCTCTTCTTCATGTCGAACCTCAAGTTTCTATAGGAGTTTTATGATTTTGGTTATATTTGGAACACAGTTATTGGTTTTTTATATGATGTTTTCACTCTTTCGTAGTTGAAGTTTCTTGTGACTTCCTTGTTGGGTGTTTTTATTTTGGCATTTTGGTTATGGTTTGTTGTTGAATTGTGCTTTATGAAGTTTTTTGATTTCTTGTAATCTAGAAAATGCCTCATAAGTGGACATATTCTTAGCATAGAGATGGTGGAATAGATAATACCTTATAAGAGAATTCATATGTTCATCTAACTTTGTTGTATTTAATGATTCATATGATCCAAACATTGGGTCAAGTGGGTGTCCATGAGCTGACATGGTGGACCATGTACATGAGTTTTCGAGGAAGAATCCACTAGTGTTTCATGAGGATAATGGACCCAATGATCATTATGAGTGGTTGGATTATTTGAGTGGATATTTGAGTTTTTCAAGTCCTCTAATACCTCAAAAGTGGGATTTTTCATGAATGTGTTGGTAGTAAAAGGTATAAAGTTGTTGGAGTCTATGGTGCATTCGAGGAAGCATGAGGATCTCACATGGATCACTTTAAAAATGTTGTTTAATCAAAAGTTCATCCTAGATTCCTTGAGATAAGAAAAATCCCATGAGTTTATGAAGAAAGATCATGGTGATCATTTTATGATGGAGTATGCTACCAGATCTAATAAGTTGGTTCATGTTTCTCCAGATCTCCTTGTAAATTATTGTCTTAAGGCTTAGTGTGGTTGTGATGGTATTGAGGCCAGAGATTAGATCTATGCTCATTATTCTTTGTATACCTACCAATTTAGATGTGGCTGATAAGGAAGAAATGAAAGTGGAAGATTTGACTAGAAATATACGTCTCTGTGGTGTTTCTCCTATAGGCTGTATCAGGATTATTTCTTCAAGACAAAATAAAAATTCAGATGAGTCTCCGAGATGTAGTGGGAAGAGTGACTAGTAGTCATTGAGATTAGGTTTTGTAGCTCATATAGGGTATAGACCAGTTATTTATTACCAGTGTGTGAAGGTAGGACACACATGGCCAAAATACCTAAGAACAGCAAGGACGTGTCACTAGGGTGGGAAGTTAGAGAATATTCATCACTTTTTTTTCAATTTTCCTCATTTGGGAGTGGTGTAGAATCTATTTTCTGGATGGTATCTCAAGTGAAGTCAGAGGCTTCCAAGGGAGGATGATCCCATCCTCAAGATTAGGGCAATTCACACAAGGGGAATAAGTATTAGAGTAAGTATGAGCTAGGGAGAATCTATGCAATATAGGTCATTATATAAGACTCATATTCTGATCCAACAACCATTCGAGGTTTGGTGTTTATTGTTTCTTCTATGAAATCAGTTTTATTTGACATAGGGGAATGCAATTATTTTATTTCACCGAAGATGATGGATTCCTTGGGTATGAAGGATGAATTTATGTCATATGTTATTTATTTTCAATCCATGTTAGGTGTGAATAAGGATAAAGGTTATAAGTACATTAAGTGTCATGTTGTGGTAGTTTGTGTGGAGTACATTTGGGAATTCCTTATTTTGGTACTGGGTGTGTTTGACCTCATTATTTTAATGGATTGGATGATTAGATGTAAGTTTTTCGTCAAATATTATCATCATATGGGTCTTATCCTTTACTTATAGTAGATCACTCATGTATTTTTGGGTGATTGGTATCTACATTTAGGGAGGGAATAACTAGTTACTTTAGAATTGGGGTTGATTTAATGATGATTTCAAGGATAATTTTTAAGGATCTTGAGCAGAGTTAAGTGGGTAAACTTCTAGTAGTCATGGATAGGTACCCAGATATTCTTCTAGGGTATTTATCGAGATTTTTTCCTAGAAAGAGTTCAATTTACTATTGATATTCTCCAGAGTATGATCTCTATTTCCTTACTCTATTACCGGATGGTTGTGGTAGATCTGAATAAGGTGAATGTATAGCTAGAGGATCTTGTGGGAAATGGTTTAATTCTCCCTAGTGTGTCAATGTGGACTTAACCAATGATATTTACAATAAATGTGGAGGGTATGCTATAACTCTTCATAGAAAAATAAAATCTTAATTAGGTGATAATAAAGAATAAATATCCATTTCCCAGAGTTGATGACATATTTGATCAACTTAGAGGTTCCTTTTGGTTTTTTAAAATATATCTAAGATTGGGGTACCACCAGTTGAGGGTATAAAATGAGGATGTTACATAGAATACTTTTTTTAGAGTTAGTTTAAACATTGTGATAATTTGGTTATGCTATCTATGCTTTCCAATGCTCTAAAGTTCTTCACAGATCTAATGAACAAGATCTTTCATCCCTTTTTGGACTCCTTCATCATCATAATTTTAGATGAAATATTGGTGAATTTCAAGATAGAGAATGTGTGTGATAAAAAACTGGAGGTAATTCTATATTTTTTGAGGGATAATCATCTATATTCCAAGTTGAGCAAGTGATTTTTTTGGCTACAGGATGTGATGATTCTAGGATTCATGATTTCTGAGGTAGGAGTTTTAGTGGATCCAGAGAATATTTGACCGACAATATATTTGGATCTTCATATGAATGTGTTTAGTATTCATATATTTCTAGGATTCTTTGGGTATTATATATGTTTTTTGGGACTTCTCGAAGATATTCTCTCCCTTGATTTATTTTAATAGGAAAGTGGTGATGTTTCAATGTGATGAGATGTTCAAAAGTGATTTTTAACAGTTAGAGACCCATTTGACATCCTCACCTTTCCTATTTATTCTTGAGCATGGGAGATCATATGCAGTGTATTGTGTGGGGTTGTAGTGTATACTGATGTATGATAACCATGTTGTGGCTTTTTAATCGATGAAGCTATGCTCACATGAGCAGAATTATCCCAACCATGACCTGGAGTTGGAATCCATTATTCGAGCGCTAAAGACATGGATACATTACCTCTTCATGGAGAATTATATAGTGTATTCATATCATAAGAGAATAAAGTAAATTTTAACTCTAAGATACCTAAAAATTAGGTAGAGGTACTAGGTGGATTATCTTCATAATTTTGATTTTGAGATTACGTATATTCATGTGAAGGGAAATGTGTTCACCGATGCTTTAAGCAGAAAGCCTCTAGTGAAGGCAGTTCAAGAATTACTGGATGAGTGGGTTCTGATGAGTTTTTATATGAGTCTAGATGTGCAGGAGTATAGAGGGTAGGTATTGCAATCCAATGTACATATAATGACCCTGGGTTTTATAAATATTATTCCCTTTGTGATTGAATTAAATTCCCAATTATTTATTATATTTATAGAAAACACGAGTTTTTCTGTTTTTATTATATCCTTTCAGATTTAAAAGACCATTAAGAATCATAACCATAGATAATATAGTCATTTAACAGTAAAAATGTGATTAGTATAAATATATAGGTTTGATAAATCTAATTGACAAAGACAAAGGAAATGAAGGCCTCGACTAGTAGGATCAAACCCTATGAAACCCATTTATCAGAGCTTCCATGGCCAATAAATTCACTAATAATTTTCCTTGTCTAATCCCAGAACAAGATCCCATTACTAAATCCTGATTGAAACCATTTACAAGAAAATTTCATGCTCATTAAGATCAATACTCAAACCATGCATGCTAAACCACCCCATTAAAATATCACCATCGTGCACCATAACCTTAGTGTATTTAATCATGTAACAAAGGGAAATATATCAAGATGATAATAATATGAATATGTATATTTTATTTTTATATAATAATGGTTATATTTACCTCTTATTATTGTAACATTATAAATGATTTGGATTTTGATACGATAAAACCCAAATTGTACTTTTGGGTAATATGAAATTTCAGATAAGATATTCATTTTGATTAATTAAAGGATTTTTGAAATAAATTATATTTTAATAAAATATTGTTATTAAATAATTATTATTAAATAGAAATGACAATATAATTTTTATGAAGTCAAATGTAATTTTTATAAGCACTTATTAATAACTAAATATTATTGTTATAAAATAAAAATTCAAATATTTAGAAAATTATTTTGAAAAAATGAATATTATTTTATGAATTAGTATATCAAAATCATCCAATGGAGATTTTTTCATATTTTTCTGAGGTAATCAAGTTATCCGGTAAAAATTAAATATGTTATAAAGATACAGTGTGTATTATTACATCATAATTACCGAAAAGAGATGTATGAAATTATATAAATGATATACAAAACTAACAATATGTTTCCCCTTTAAAATAATGTTTTCTGAGGTTATTTTATTAATTTTATAAATACACTATGAATCCTCTAAAACCTATATTATGTTTTAATATTTTAAAATCATATATTTATAAACATGACTCCCTTCCACATCACCACATGTAATATTTTAATGAGTAATACCCTTGTAATTCTTAAATAAATGATGAAACTCCTCTTTGGTAAAAAATATGTGAAAAAATATGAGTTTTTTTGTGTTTTTATTACATTATTATGTAGAGTCCAAAACCAATGTTTGAGAGACAATAAAGAACTCCCCTCTCTTTTCTCTATATAGACCCACCCAAGCTCCCATTCATATTCACAAAAAACATTGGATCACATAATTAATCTTACCTACCCTCTCAAGATTCCTATTAAGGTTCCCCCACGATCTCAAGAATCTCTTCCCAAGCTTTTGGAATCACCATTTCAAGGCAGTGGATCCATTCCTTATCCTCTTTATTCAAGAACCTTCCTTATGTAATACCTTTTGTATTAAAATTCCTTTTTACGGGATATGATTTTACATATCATTATTAATTCCATTTTTATTTCCAAGTGATTAGATACATATTTCACTCAAATTAATCCTTCCCATGATTCATTATGTACACCTGTTATGAAGCCAAAATTATTCGATGATTTTCCATGCCAAATTTTTATTCAAGCACCCTCATTATCATATGAAAATTAATTCCAAAATTTTCATGTTATATTAGGATATTACATATGCCTCATACTTTTCCTTTTAATTCCAAGTGATTATATACTCTTTTTTCTATCATTAAACCATTTTTTGAATTTTTAATTATTATCGTTATGATTCCAAAATGACACTAAAATTTTCCATGCCAAACATTTGTGAAGTGTATACCTTCACCCATTTTCAGTAATGGTTATTCACCAATTTATTACTGTATATCATTTATTTTGGAAATCCCTATATATAACCGAAATTACATAATAGTGGGATTAAATATGATGAATATTGATCTTGTGTTGAATGATCTTTGTGACACACTTATGCATGTTCATTGTGTGAATGTGATGTGTGTGCTTGGAATTATATAGTAGTATAATTCATTATGTAATGTTTTAGTCCCATGAAACATCAAGGGATTAAGGAGTAAAAATAATCCATCAGGGGAATTTTTCCACCATGTTATGATTCCATTATAGTTTTCTTTGACCTGTGTTTATGATTTCATGTTTAAATGTTTTTCCAGATTTCCATGTTTCTTTTATATTATCATGCTATATCATGCCTATCTGTTCATGTTTATTATTATAACCTTTTTTATGTCCCATTGAATTTCCTATTGTCTAAAATACAATTATTTTTTCATTTTATTATTTTTTTATCCCCTTACTATGCTTTATAGCTGACCCCATTTCTATTTATGTCCCCAGGTTATCCAATTTAGTTTTATTAAGAATGAAACATTATCAATAATGTTGATGTATCCCTGTTTTAAGTTTTTATGTAATGTAACTAATTAAAAAATGACACTATACTTATCAATCTTCTAGATTTAATTATGTGTATTCTTATGTAATAAATGATGAATTAATGTTTAATAAAGATAAGGTTTCTCATAGTTGGTATTAAACGGATGTTTAGTTTTTTTGATATTATGATTAGGATACTCTATCAAAAGACTTTGGGATAAGACTAAACATAATAAAACATCCATAAATGTTGGTAAAGTATAGATTATGTGGGTTCCTAGAAAATAAATTATTTTATAGATACTATGAGTGGATGTGGTTTTGGAACATATGTACATATAGTTAACACCAAAAAACACCATATTGAGATTTACTTGATCGGGATATAGTGAAAATAAATCGTCCTCTATACATATATAGTTTGATACTCTAGGGGGATATGCATTCACAAAATCAAAATCTAATTATTAACCATTATTATAGGAATAGAAAAATTAACATAAAATATTATGTTTGGAAATATATCATGGATAACATTGATTGAATCCATGAAATTTATAAGTTATGGAATAAATTTAATTTATAAATTACCCCTTTAATGTTATTAGATTCCCATTTTTTTTAATAGTTTAAAAGTACATATCCTTAATTTTTCACTTTATTCTAGCTATTGGATGGAAATAGGAGGAACTGAGTAAACAACCAATGTCAAGGGAAATATGATGAATTTTTAAATGAGTTTCCCAACATTATGGAAGTAAGAATAGTGAAATTTATAATGATACTATCTCAATTTATCTAGATCCTAGATAGGTAACTGAGTATAGCTTAATTTTAAAATCCCATCAAGAAAGAATAAGATGAAATTGAGTCTTTTATGTGAAAAGGGTCTCTGACTTTCAATGGATCATTTGATCCATTAATCACAGAACAAAGGATAAACTCTATCGAGAATATATTCTCTATCCTTTAATGTTTTGATAAGGATAAGGTTACATTGGTTGTTTACCATAGAAATGTAGAAACTGATCAGTGGTGAAAATTGATCAATAATATGAATCATGATTAAGATATAAAAGTGATTTGGTGGAAGCAATTCTTGATTTTTTTAAAAAAATTTTCCTCTCACTCTTAAAATTAAAATGGAAAGGTATCTACTTTCCCTCAAGAAAAAGGGTGATGAATCCATCCAGGAATATGATGAAAAAGTAACAAAACATGTATGATACACCTTAATCTTTTTCATTACCCCTAAATTAAAAGTTCACTGCTTCTTTGGTTGTCTAAAAAAGTGCCTATAAAAATCCCTATTGATTAAATTTTTTAATAGCTATGGAGAAATTTTTCGATGTTCCCTCAATGTTGAAATGGAGATATATAAATTTGAAGGGTATAATGGGGATAAGAAGATGAAAGTAGAGTTTAATTTGGTCAATGTGATATAGAAATATAATGGTTGTATGAAATTTCAACATCCCACTTGTCAAAGGTATGGAAAAAATCACCTTGGAAATTTTCTGAAGGGGGAGAGGAAATACTATAGGTGCGGGAAATAAGGTCCCCTAGTAAGAAATTAAAAATGTGAGAAATGTCCCAATGTCATGGGAGAGAGTAATTCTCTAGTAAACCATCAAAATATTGTCCAATGTTTCAAATTCATGGAATAATGGAACTTTTCAAAAAAAAATCACTAAGATAAGGGTGGTTGGAGAGAATCATCACCATTGACCTCCAAGGATGTAAGGGAGAGATCATGACATCATAACCACTGAGGTAGATCCGGACAATGATGTGGGGAAAGGTATGATAGTTATTCATTCATGAATAGGGAATGTACTTTTTTATTATATTTATATGTATTCCTTTGTATCATGCAATTTTAGTAGAACTATTAAAACACCAAAAAAATCATGGAAGTAGAGCTATTATTGAAAATGGAAAATGGAGAATTTATTTAATCCTATGTATATAAATCCTCCTTGGTCAAATTTTGTGGGAAGGAATTCCCATTGAACATTATAATTCTCTATTTAGTTTAATTTTATGCAATTATGGGTATGGATTGGATTTACATACATAGATCCAACATAAATTTTCATGCTAAGTAAATAATTATCTATTCCATGAATCATCCTTTTATTATGTACAATTTCAAAGAGGAGGATTCATATTATTTAGAGAAAATATCTCAAACATAAATATCATTTCCCTACAAGAAATAATATACATATAAAATAATTTCGTCTAATGAAAATATCATCCTTGAAGACAAGCCCATTGTGAGGGAATACACTAAAGTTATCCCCAAATAATTGTATAGTATTCCTCCTATTTTAGAGGTTGAATTTTCAATCAGGCTTATAAATTGGAATTTTTAAATATCAAAGAATTAATATAGAATGTTTGTTGTGTAACCTGAAGAGTTAAATAAAAAAATCTAGGAGAATCTTGATAAAGGGTTCATGCACCCAAGTGTTTCACCATAGGGTGCACCATTCCTCCTCATCATGATGAATGATGGGTTAATGTAACATTTCATTAATTATCATGAGAATAGTAATATCATGATTAGGAACAAGTATCCTCTTCTAATGATTGATGAATTTTTCGATCATATACATGGATCCCAATACTTATATAAGGTGGAACTTCAGTCCATGTATTATCAATTAAGTTTGAAAAAAGAGGACATACCCAAGACTTCTTTCTGAACAAGGTATGGGCACTATGAGGTCATTTTAATTCCATTCAAACTCATTAATGATCCAAAAATCTTCATGTACTTAATGAATAGAATCTTTAGATATTACCTCAATAAATTTTTGGTAGTCTTTATAGATGACATTCTAATATACTCCAAAATCAAGGAGGATCGTTTGAGCACAATGCTAAGGACCTTATCAAAGGATAATCTTTATGAAATGTATAGAAAATGTGAGTTCAAGTTTAAGTAAGTATAATTATTGGGGTACATTATGATAATCAATGGAATATTAGTGGACCCTTCAAAGATTGATGAAATTGAAGGATGTTAAAATCCAATATCTATGATAGATATTAATAGTTTTCTTAGACTATTTGGGTATTATTGATTCTTTTTAAGAAATATATCCGAATTTTTAAACAATCTAACCAAACTATCTTGAAATAAAGTTAAATTTATTTTGAATAATGAATATGAAGATAGATTTAAATAATTTAAAAATAGTCTTATCAATTCACTTATACAAACACTACACACAAGTGGGGAAGTTTTCTTGGTATGCAGTGATGCTTCGAAGAATAGATTAGGTTGGTTACTGATACATAATGAAAAAGTGATAGCCTGTTACTCAAGGGAATTGAATGTTGATGAATCATACTACGCAAAACAAGATCTGGATCTAGCTGTAGTAATCTTCATGTTGAACATCTTTCAGCATTATCTCTTTGTGGAGATGTGTGAAATTTATAAAAATTATAAGAGCATAAATTATATATTCACATGAAAAGAGATAAATATGAACCAAAAATGATAGTTAGAGATGATTAAGGATTATTAATTCTCAATTCACTAACCACCAGTGAAATAAAACAACCTGGAATACATTCATAGTAGAAAAGAACATAAAATTTTATTATTGATGAGAATTGAGAAGGATCTGATCTTCTTATACTTGAAAAATATTGGCGTGGGGATCATAATAGAATGAACATAATCAATCCTTTCACAACTAATTACTCAACCTTACCATCTAGAAAAGATAATGGATTCTTAAGCAGATAATGTGTAAATTCATAAGAAATTGGAAGTTAAAATAAAACATAAATCATAAGATTTCAAAATCAATGAAAGAGTTATAAGATTTGGGTCACAACTGTCTGTTCCATTAATTCTTTAGTTAAATAATGATACAATTGATGATGTACAATTATCGATCTTTTCCATCCATAAAGGGTGAAAAAATATGTATTAAGATACTTGAAAAAATTATTGGTGGGAAAATATAAAGATAGATATCATGGAATATACATTAATGTGTCTTGTGTGTCATCAATTGAAGGATGAATGGAAAAAATCCAAGGGGATGATGCAACAATTACCCATACCTACATGGAAATGAGAATAAATAACCATGAAATTTTTCACTGGTATTATGAATAAATCAAGGGAAAATAATACATTACATGTTTTGGTGGATCTTCTTACAAATACTTCTCACTTAATTAAAATTCAAGAGGAATTTTCACTCGATCAACATACAGGGATATACATTAGTGAAGTAGTGAGGTTTTACAAAACATAACTATCGATTATATCAGATTGAGATCCAAAATTTACCTCTATGTTTTGGAAGAGTCTCTAACATGATCTAAATACTAATTTTAACTTCATCATGGATTATCACCATAAAATTAATGGCCAATATGAAAGGATGATAAGTATTTTTCATGCATATATTTTAGTGTTTTAATGTACATATTTTGGGATTTAATTGATTAATATTTCCAAGTTGTGAGTGTTTTGACTTTTTTATGTTTTATGGTAGGAACTATTGAATATTTAACAAATGAATGAAAATAGGTTGAAAGTGGATCTTAAAGACCCTTCAAACCATGAGGGATGACTGGATTTTTGAGAGAGAAAGATGTTAGAAATTATGGAGCAGAACTAGTACAGATCATGTATTGAGAGTACACGATGTGTAGATTCAGTTCATGGCATGATACAGACCACACTGAACAAGATGCGATGAAGGAAAACATTGTGAACTACAAGTACACATCATGTACCTCCAGTACACGATGTGACCAAAGTCAAACCAGTATAAAATGTTTCCACAGATTCAACGTGGGAAAGGAAAAATCAGATCTAAAGTACACAATGTGTTGGAAATATACACATCATGAAGACAGTGATGTGTGAAAAAAATAATGGCGATGAAATATGGGTTTTGATGATTTTGGACTATAAATACTTATCTTGGACAGTATTCTAAGATCCTCTGGGGCAGAGGATGCCAAGCAGCACCAATGAAAGGCCTCCAGATGACAGAGTTATGATCCAGGGCCCCGCTTTCCCACCATTCTTCCTTGGGTACCCATGCTGCTCGCTCCCATTATGACCGAGTAGACTCTTTAGTGCTGGGGTGATGTAACCGAAGGAGGAAGGTGTCATTATATTTAATTATTTTTATAATTAATGTCTTTGGTTTTCACAATTGTGTTCATCAACTTCCAATCCTTTTCTTTTTCTTTTATCGTGACCATAAATATTCAAATCAAAAAGGAAAATTTAAATTGTGAAACTAACTACCCTAAATATGGAATTACCATTGTCAATTTTAGATGGAAGTTATGTTTAAACATGTTATCGAGATAAAATTGATTAATCAACACCCTAAATTACTGAACTAAGGGAAAGAGGGTCTTTCTGTGTTAAGGAGGAGATACCATGATCATTGGATCATCCTCACCTCGACTCCAACACTAATAATGAACTAATTTATTAATTTTCTTATATCCAATTTCACCTAAACCATGAAATTAAAAAACCTTATCTTGCTTCTTAATATTTTTTTAAACCAACCAATCAATCTAATGTACTTTTCTGTCTTCATTTTTTTCCCAAAATAAAATCCAACCCATCCTTTCTCACCTCTTTATTCAATTAAATATTTTAAAATTTTAATTAAAGTAAACTCAATGTATCTATGAGTTCGATCCCAAGCTTACTAAAACTATATTATAATTAATCAAGTAACATAGTTTGGATTTTATAAATTTGTTTTTCCATAGTACCATAAGGAATTAAAGACACCATGTGGGTCTATCAAATTGGTGGTATTTTCAGGGACAGTAACCATTTAGTTTTTTATTATCTAAATTTGTTAAATTTTATTTCATTATTTTAATTTTAAATTTTATGCTGGGTATTTTGTACTGTTAGATTTTAGGTTTTGAAATATTTACAAGCACAACTACAACACGCGGTGAAAGGAAAAAACTCATAATTGATTCAAAAAACAAGTATGAAGTAATAATGGTCTTCAAAGAATATAGATAAATGTCAAGGGCATAACAAAATAAAATTCTTCAAAGGGATCAGGGGTTATGGACACTCACAGACTATGGGAACCTTCAAAACATAGGATTTAAACCCAGAATCCTGGCACCCCCATCACTATAAATCACTTAAAGATTAAGATAGAAATTATATTAATGATTCCAAATAGCATGTAATTTACCAAAATTCTGTAAGATGGTGTAAAAAAGAATCTTGGAGATTTTCTGAAATTCTGAAATGCATTTCAATTTCAAAATGTCTCAAGTGATGCGGTATGACTTTGTCTTTTCTGATTCTCATTGCATGATCGAAATTGGGACTGGATTCAAAGCCTACCTGGTCATTACATCTCTACATGGAATGAGTTATCCAAAAACATCCTCACCTACTTCTTTCCACCATCTAAATCAATGGATATAAGGGTAAACATTCTGAAATTTTGTCAATTTGAGCATAAATCATTATACTCTTCATGGGAACGTTACAAAGATATGACTTGGAAGTTTCCTGATCATTTAATAGAAATATTGATGATAATAAAAACATTTTATAAGAGGTTTTCACATATAAATAGGTAAATTTTTTATGCTGCAGCTAGAGGATCATTAATAAAGAAGTCGCTTGAAGCAAGCTACAATTTATTAGATGAGATGGCGAGCAATAACATCCAATGGAAATGAGAAGGGATGCAACAAAAAGTTGTTCACACAATCAATAATAATGACTAGATGGAAGCACAACTAGAGTCACATACCAATAAGATGGACATCATGATCGGCCATCAGTAGAACCCCCATGGTACATGTATAGAATATGTAAATTATGCGGATTACAGTCATGGTAATCAATTTAAGGGCTGGAGATCACAATAACAACATTAAAAACAAAAACAGGGGCATGAGTATCAACAAAAACCTCAATGGCTCCAACAATAAGCACCCCAAGGTCCAATATAGACAAGACAGGTCTATTCATTAGAGGAGATTCTAGTAACAAATCATGACTGCTTCTAGGGGTTGTGCTAAAGGAAATAAAAGAAATAAGCATCATACCAAAAGGCCAAATTTCTTAATCTGGAGCATCATGTTGGAAAAATCTCTGATCAACATAGAGAGGGAAAAGATGATAGATTCCATGATTCACTAAATAATTCTCATATAAGGAGTTAAAGGATATAGAGCTCAGAAGTGGAAAGAAAACGAAAGGAAGAAAAATAGAGTTTTTAGGATGACCACTTGTAGAATAAAGTAAAGCGGAAGTTGATGCTGTAAAGTAAAAATTTACTGAAGAAGAAAAAGAAGAACCACCTCAGTAAAATCTAAGAGTGCCTTTTCTAGAGTGGATGATGCAAACAAATAACAATATGTAGAGAGGTAATTTTCTTGATTATTTAAAAAAATTCATATTAATATGCCTTTTCTAGAGGCTCTGGTGAACATCCCAACTTATGAGAAATTCATGAAAGAGTTGGAAACAAATAAGAAGAATCTAGAGGATATTGGAACCATTCCACTCACACAAAAGTGTTCGGAAGGTGTATAAAATGACCTACCTAAGAATCAAAGAGATCCCAGTATCTTTTCAATTCCCATATTTATTAGAGCTAACAGATGTGGGAAAGCTTTGTGTGACTTGAGTTCAAGTTTAAATATCATGTTATACACAACATTCAAGAGTTTGGGGGTGGATGGACTAAAGACTACATGAGTAATCCTTTGATTAGAAGATTAAAATTGAAATACCTAAGAGGATTCATCGAAGACATCCTGATAAAATTTGAAAAATTCTACTTCTTTATTGATTTTCTAGTTGTGGATACGGAAGAGGAGAGAAATCTACTCATTCTGGGAATTCCATTTTTATCCACAGGTCATGCGCTGATTGATGCTCAAAATCAATAACTCTTTATGAGAGTTGGGATAGATCAAGTGAGTTTCAACATCCACTAGGCAATGAAGAACTATTATGCACTAGAGGAAAATGAGTTTGGAGAAAGGGAAATAAAAGAAATTAAGGATGTTGTTGAGATTGAGGAGTTACATGAGTTAGATGTTGTTATGGAAGAGGACGCTCATTCAAAGAAGAAACATATACTGAAAAACAAGTCCACTAATACTAGAAGAGATAGTGACTCCAAAAAATTTGAGAAAGCATAATAGGTATGGATGATGCATGAAAATTCATTTAGTTCATCAGGATTGAGAAAGAAATGGTGGTTCGGACCAATGGAGATCAAGAAAGTACTACCATCTTGATGAATTAGGTTATTCAAATAAGAAGTAAAGGGGGAAACCTATATGGATATAACACAACTAAGACTATTTAGGGACTCCAAATAGGTACAAATTTTTCAATCATTTGTCACATGATATATATCAAAAGGAGGTAAAGTCATGCCAAAAACATAAAACAAAAGCTCTTCTGGGAGGAAATATATGTTTTTCATTATTTGATTTTTATTTTTATGAAAAAAGCATCCATAACCAAATATTTTTGAAATTCATTTCTATGAACTGTTCTTTCACTTCTGTATTTTTTTTGCAAGACCATCAAAGGCACAAGCAGTAAGTGGCATGTATTGTCTAGGAAGAACCTTCACAGCTGAATTTGAATCACTAATTTGAAAGGGGAGTAAGAGTTTCAGTTTTTTTATTTTATATTCTATTCCCCACATTTTAATTGTTTTAGATCATTAATTTATAATTAAAATCCTTGAATTTGATTCATTATTTACTCAAATGAACTAGAATTCATAAAATATCTAGGAAAATTACCATGTTATGTATTTTAATTTCTTTGTCAAAAAATTTTAATGTGAAAAATGTAGAAATTAGTTAGAAGATATATGCATGTGGACTATGATTTTACAAATCATGAATTAAAATATCATGTTGATCATTAAAAATGGAACTTTTGAGAGGTTTGTCCATGGTTTTGTTTTCTAATATTTATATTAATTGATTTTATTATTTGTATGCATTTCTATAAGTGATTGTCTCAACCATTTGTCTCATTCCATATACATGTACTCGGCCATATATTTACAATTATTTCTATATCATATTTTTTTTTATAAACTCGAGGATATTTTCTTCAAGAACATTCACTACATCTTATCGAATTTGTGACTGAATAGAGTTACTTTTAAAATTATTGAGGCATTATTTCTATGAGACCCTATCCTGAGACCTACCTTGCATTATTCCATTTTTAAGCCCATAAAATCCTTGTATTTCCTTGTTAGGAAATGATCCATGTTACAATCCTATTTTATCCATTCCTACGTTCTTCTAAATTTTATACATGATATTTTAAAGAATAAGTGTGGGGGAGGATCAATATTTGGTGTACTGAGATATAATTCATTGTGGATATTTTTTTGTGGGGTTTTGTATTATGATATGGGTAGAGGCCTTGTATTTTTTCATTATATTTCATTATTCACCTCTCTTGATAAGAAAAAATTTGATAAAAATGAAAAAAATTGCGTTGTGTTTTGGGAGGATCAAAAATCACTATTTTCCAGACCGATCATTTTTTATCATATGGGGTTAGGTGATGGATGTGAGATTTTTACCAAAGATAACTCTCAAAAAAAGAAAAAAATATAGAATATAAAAAAAGGCATCAAGAGAGGTTGATTATATGATTTCACTTACATGTATCATGATCCAACATTGAGATTGTTTTGGGGAAGAGAGAGATGGAATTTGAAAAGGGAGAAACTCATCAAGAATATATTTTTTATCATGAAAAATGATTTAGAGTCAAACCTCCTTTTTGAGATTTTATTTTAACACCATTTACCTACATACCCTAACCCTCAGATTCATTTGATTCTTAATAGTGAATCCCTCATGATTAATTGTGTATTTTCATTTACGTGGTGGAGATGACAGATGCTTTTCAAGCCTATGGTAAGTTGCATGCTCTTGAGGTATGTGCTAAGTGTTATACATTTTTACCCTGATGATGAGTAGACAAATTCAAAGTGAGGTAAATTTAAAATGGCACGAATATTGATAATGGATTGAAAAATAAAAATGGATGAATGAAAATGTGGCACTATTTCAAAAGAATAAAAGTAAAATACAAGGTCGAATTGTTTCTTTAAAAAATAAGGAATTGATGAATTTTCCAATGTTAATATTGAAACGTTATTTTTCTATTTGATCAATCATTTTTATTAAAATTTAATTCAAATAATAGTTAGGTGAATTTCCTTTTTAGTATGTTGAGATTCCATCCTTGAGGACAAGGATGAATTATAGTGTGGGGGATTGATAAGTCTATTTCATGCATATATTTTATTTTGTTTTAATGTATTTATTTGTGGATTTAATTTAATAATCTTGAAAATTTATGATATTTTTGAATTGTTTTATGTTTTATGGAAGGAAACATTGAATAATTAATAAGGGAATGAAAATTTGTGGAAAGTGGAGCTTAAAGACCCTTAACACCATAAGAAAAGAGAAGTGGAAAAACACCAGATTGTTGAGAGAGAAAGAAGATGGAAATTATAGAGAATAAAAAGTACACATCATGTACTGGGAGTACATGATGTCTTGTTTTAATTCATAACATGTTGAAGACCATGCGGAACAGTACTTGATGAAGGAATAGGCTCTGAACATCAAGTACACGCCGTGTACCTGTAGTAAACTATGTGACCAGATTCAAACCAGTGTACAATGTTTCCATGGATTCAATGCGGTGAATAAAATCATATCTGAACTACTGGACCTATAGGGAATGTAAATATCATAATGATGAAGATTATTGAAAAAAATATAAGGATTAAAGTCCATATGTTTCTATGATTTTGGCCTATAAATACAGATCTTGAACACTATTCCAAGATACTCTAGGGTAGAGAATGCCAAGAAGTACCAACAGAAGGCCTCCAAAAAATGGAGTGATGATATGGCGTCCCACTTCACTGGTTTTCTTCCTCGAGTTCCCATTTTTCTTGCTCCCATTTTGAGAAAGTAGTCTCTTTAGTTCTAGGGTGTTGTAACCGAAGGAGAAGGTGCCATTGGATTTAATTATTTTTATATTTAATGTCTATGGTTTTTATAGTTTTTTTCTTCAACTTCCAGTACCTTTATTTTTATTTTATCGTGACCATGGAAATTCCAGTAAAAAATGATCATTTAAATTGTGAAACTGACTTCCCTAAAGATGGTATGACCATTTTAAATTTTACGGGAAATAAGGTTTAAACTTCGTATCAATATAAACATGATTCATCAGCACCATAAATTAACAGACCAAGGAAAATAGGGTATTTTCATGTTAAGAAGGAGATACCATGATCATTGGATCATCCTCATCTTCAATCTGACACTAATAATGAATGAATTAATCTATTTTCTAAAATCCAATTTCACATGAACCTGGAAATTACAAAACCTCAGCATGCTTTTTTATTTTTCTGAAACCAACCAATCAATCTACCACACATTTTTTTCTTTTTTCATTTTCCAAAAATGAAATCAACCCCATCAACTCTCATAACTTTCTTCAATTAAATATTTTGAAATTATAATTATACTAAATTAACCGTCTCTATGGGTTTGATTCTGAACTTACTAACACTATGTTTTAATTAATCAAGTTGTATAGTGATGTTTTTGTAATTTTTTTTTGCATATTATAAAATGGAATTAACAACACCCTTCAGGGATGTTAGTGGACTATCCAGACACATGGGGATATATTGGGAACATGCTCAATGGACTTCAAAATTAGGATGGGATCAACATATTCTGCTAGTCGAGTTCTCATAAAATATTAGTTACCACTCACGCATCCAAATAGCTCCCTATAAATCCCTTTATGGGAAGATGATTATAACACCTACAATATGGAATGAAGTTAGGGAAATCAAATTGATGGGTCCTAAAATAGTTGAGGAAATGGTGGAAAAGGTCAATTCCATTCCACATTAAATCAGGGTTTCTCATGGTCGATAGAAAAGAAAAGGTGATAATCTTCGATGAGAATAAGAGTTTGAGGTTGGAGATAAGGTATTCCTCTACATATATCCAAGGAATAAGTCACGAGATTTGTGAATAAGGGATGAATTAGTCCAATATACATTAGCCCCTTTGAGATCCTTGATCGCATCAGAGTGGTGACCTATTGACTAGCATTACCACCTAACATATCTCAAGTACATGACGTGTTCCATGAATGCCTCTTGGGTAAGAAATTACAATACCCCTCACATGAACTCAATCTTGAGGTGGTTCCATTGGAGAATGATTTTTCTTATGAGGAGTAGCCGATGAAGATCTTAGATCATAGAGAAAAGTTTCAATGAAATAAGACAATGCACCTAGTCAAAGTGCTATGGAGAAAACACATGCTTGAAGAAGTGATATGGTAACCAGTGGAGGTGATGGAACCAAATTACCCTCATCAATTTTAGCATGCAAAATAAAAATATTGAGGATGAAAATTTAAAATTGGGGATGATTTTAAAGACAAAATCATTTATAAATAAGACTCACTTCGTGATTGAATTAAATGACCTATTTTGTATTATGGTTATATTTAATACATGCAGTTATTCTCTTTTTTATATAATATCAAATTTAAAAGAACATTAATCATTATAACTGTTGATCACATAGCTAGTGAAAAGTTATCAAATGATTATTAAAAATATATGGGTTTGATAAATCCAATTAACAATGAAAAAGGATGTAATGACCATGACTAGTAGAAACAAACCCTATAAATCTAATTTATCAAAGATTATTAGGGAGACATCATCATTGGACTTTTCCCTGGACCTTCCACAAGTCAGGATCCAACAACTAAAGTAGAAGTGAACCTATTTATTAGATATTTTCAATCTCATTGAGATCACGACAAAAACCATAAAGGTAAAACCACCCCCATGAAAATATCCTCATCGAACACCTTACCCTTAAAGAAATTTTTGGTGTAATAAAGGACTATGTATCAATACCCTAATGATATAAATATGTATATTTTATTTTCAATAGAATAATAACTATATTTACCTTTTATTTTTTTTTATTATAAATGATTTTGATTTTGATATGAAAAAAGTACAACTTGTAATTTTGGATAATATGAATTTTAAAATAAAAAATTCTTTTTGATGAATTAATGAAATTTTGAAATAAATCATATTTTAATAAAATATTATTATTAAATAATTTTTATTAAATATAAATGATAATATAATTTATATTATATCTAAAATTATTTTTATAAGAGTTAAAAAATTGTTATTGTCAAATAACCCATCATTTCTAAATAAATTTCAATTCTAAATTTACAAGTGATAATTCACATATTTATAAACTTATTTTAAAAAAATAAATATTCATTTTGGAATCACCATGTCCAAATTATCCAATAGATATTTTTTCATAATTTTATGAGAGTGTCAAATTTTTGGGTAAAAATTAAATACAATATAAATATAAAGTGTGTACTATGGCTCCATATTGAACCAAAAGTGATATAATAAATTCTATATATGTTATAAACGACCAAATATTTTTTTCACCTTTAGAATAATGAAAATTTTAGGTTATTTGATTAATTTTAAAATGCTTTATGAATCTTCCAAAACCTATATTATATTTTATGTTATTTAAATCATTTCTATATTAACACGACTCAATTTTACATAACCAAGGGTAATATATTAATTATTTTGGACCTTTAACTTATAAAATATTGAAAAGTTATACTCTTTGGTATAAAGCATTCGAAAAACCATTGTAATGTTTGTGGTTTTGACTAATTTATTATATATCGGCCAAAACCTATGTTTGATAAATAATAATGAAATCCCCTATCTATTCCTATATAATCCGACCCAAGATCCCATTTTTCGTTATTGAAGAAACCCTATAAAACATATTTTTTATTCCATAACATCTATGGAGTCCTCATATAGTGATCCAAAACTCTAAATAATCTCCTCCCAATCTTTTGGAATCACCCTCTCAAGGTAAGGGACCCTCTCTTTCTTCTCTTTATTCAAGCACTTTCTTTATGCAATTCCTTTTGTATTCCAATTCACATAGATGGGATATGAATTTCCATATATTTATTACTTACATAACTATTTACAAGTGATGATAGACTTCTTTAACTCTCATTAATATCTCTCATGATTTATTTTGTACCCCCATCATAATGACGAAGTTATCATGTGATTTTCCATGCCATATTTTTATTCCAGAATTGTCATTGTTTGATGACAATTAATTCCAAAAAACTAATGTCATATTATGTTATTATATATACCTTATAATTTAATCTTTACTTACATTTTATTAGAGACCCATTTATCTCTCACTAAACCATTTTATGAATCATTAAGTACAATCATTATGCTGTCGAAATGTCACTGCATTTTTTCATTCCAAACATTTTTGAAGTATATACCAGTACCCATTTTCACAAAAGGGTATTCACCAAGTTTTAACTACACTTCATTTATTGGTGAATTCCATTTATGTAAACAACACTTCATAATCATATGATTAAACACTATGGGAAATAACCCTATGTTGAATGATCTATGTGGAAAATTTATACAAGTTCATGATATAAAAGGGACAGGTGCACCCAGAATTATATAGTACTCCATTTAATTGGGTAATGTTTTAGTCTAATGAAACATAATTAAAGGGAATAGGGAGTAAACATAATGAATTAGTTTAATTTTTTCTACCATGTTATGATGTCTTTGAAGTTAGTCTTAACTTGTGTTTATGATATCATGTTTAAAATTGTTGCAATATTTCCATGTTTTCCTTTTTTTATCATTATATTTCATGCCTATTTGTTCATGTTTATGATTCTCACATTTTTATATCCCATTTAATTTCATATTTTCTAAAATTAAATTATTTCTTCATGTTATTCTTTGTTTATTCCCATACTGGGCTTTATAGCACACCCCTTTTTTATGTATGTCCCCAACTTAACCCATGCAGTTTTAAGAGAAGTGGAATATTATTAATAATGCAAATGTAACATTGTTTAATGTTGTTATATAATGTACATAATTATCCAAATACACTATAATTATGAGTCTTATAAGTTTTACGGGATGTATTCTTATGTAATAATTCATAAATTAATTTGTCATAATAACAAGAGTAGTCATAGTACATGATACGCCTTCTCTGATTGATCAGGTGATGACTGAGAAGGTTTCTAAACCCTTGTGACAGTAGATTTCCAATGTTTTAAATAATGGGGATATGTTGGGTGATTTTTCTCAGTATCCTATTAGTTCTCTTATCTTTCTAAAATGGTTGGTTTTTCCATTAAGCCTAAGGCCGTAAGTGACGCATGACATGTGTCATTCTAGTTGGGCCATTCAACCTAGGGTTAAAAAGATGTTCTATACCTTGATAGGCATGTTTTGGTGGCCTATTATGAGTTGAGTTGGGTAACGCTATATTTATATATGTATGACCTGCCATAGAATCAAAGTTGAGCATCAGAGACCAGCCGAGTTGTTACAACTACTTATCATGCTCGTGTTGAAGTTGGATGTGATTTATATAGACGTAACATCCCATGTAAATAGAGAATATAGCATTTTCATATTTATTAATATTTGTGAATTAAATATTATTTTTACTTTAAAGGGGATTCTATGTTCGATGGCCTATATGATACACATCAACGAGTTTCTTTGAAATCTTACATTGCACAAAACATTGAGTTATACAGAAAAATAATCTAATATTATTATTTTAAATGGTAGTTAACACATAGCAGTTGTATTTGGGGGAATAAATAAAACTAACTAAAATATTATTATATATTTTTGTTAATTTTTTTTACATTTATCCAATAAATTTTAGAGGCTTAAAATAAGAAAGAATCCAATTTTAAGCATAAATAATATAATATTCATTAAAAGGTCGATTTACCGCCTTTTGATGGAAAACCCTCATTAAATATAGTTTTGGTCACTTTTACATGTTATATTTTACAAAATAAAATTTTTCTTTTGAATCAGGACATTAAAATTTACTTTGGGTATATTTTTGGTATTTTTCTGATAAAAATCATTTTTTAATGAATAGTGAAAAATATTGTATTTTAAATTCAAAACCAACTCTTAATCTAATATATTTGTAAGGTTAGATTATTTTATTAATTGGTTTTAAAGTATAATTAAGTTATGCTTTTACTATTTAATCTAATTTTGGTCATTGGAAGTAATTTCACTTTGAAATTGGACATAAATAAGTGTCAATCTTTTCATAGTTATTATTTCTTAAAAACACGCTTTTTTGACAACGAGAATTAATTTCAAAATAATTTTTTCCAATTCTTTGTTTTGAATTTTTAAAAATAGATTCCATATTTGGAATCAGGTGGTCTAAATTGTGTAAATAGGTAACTTTTATTTTTAGACTATATGAATATTTACTTCAGTAAAATTTTTATTTACCATGGTTAAAGGGTAAATCTGGTAAATATCGGTAAGAATATATTATTATAATAATATAAAATTACCATAATACATATTTTAGTCCATTTGGTTGATACAGGTCCAACCATGGGCATCCTTGGGTCAATTTTGGGACCCCATGGAGCCGCATTGGAGTGATAATGACACTTTATACTAATTAATTTAATGTAAAGACAAAAATGACTTAAACACATATCTTTTATCAAATAAATTTTTACATGGGGTTATATAAGTTATATATTAGACTATAAATTTTCATTTGAAATCTAAAAATATTTCTTATATCATTATATTTGTTTTATAATTTTTATACATCTAATAAATAAAAATATTTATGACACAATAATGATGCAGTGTTTACCACATTAATGAATGATTTAAATAAATAAGATTATAAAGATTAAATAAAATATCCAAAACCTGTCAAATTGTTATTAAATGATTTTATTTATAACCTCAGTTATCTTATATTCTACTTTAATGATTTTTGGACCTTTATAATCCGAAAATAAGTATATGATAAAATAATGTTTTCAAGCATTTCTAAAGAGCCCCTCCCAACTTTTTAAAATCCCTCACTTATAACCCATTCCTCACACTTCTCAAGACCCTTGTCTCTTATAAACTATACACAATGAAGCTCCTTACATCCCCATCCTCATCCTAGAATCCATATTTTAGGCAGAAGACAATTCAAGTAAACCTTCTGGTTTAAACCAAAGGGTGATACCTGATTTAAAGGTAACGTCTTCTCTTAAGTTATTTTGTTTTATTTTACTTCTCTAACCCCATACACTCTCTTTATTCCTTTATTTTATAACAACACCATTATTCTAAATATACTAGGTTGTTTTTATGAGAATTATTTTAACTACACTTACACACACCTCCATCTAATGGGTAATGAAGATATTGTTTCTGTGGATGGCGAACTGCTGCCTCACGAAACGATGATTATTTAATATTCCCCTACCACCTCTCATGGTGGCCATTATAATGGCACTATATTTATATATAATATACATTATGCTTAGGTTTTATCTATTCTTCTGTAATTTTTATTTACAAACATACCTTTATTCTTTCCAATATGTGTAAATATGATAATTTGATTTGAGGACGTGTGGACTACCGCCTCCTCAAGGTGATATGATTCTTTCATGGCATACACGGAACGTATAAAGGATTGTGTTAATAATATTATGGAATATATATATCATATGATATTATAATTTAATTATAATATACCTTTGTATCATTAAGTATACATTCCATTAAATATGAAATATAAATAAATGTAGCGTTCATGCGTACGTACGGCTTACCGTCCCCATTAACGGTGCATTTAATTTATTATCTCTAAAAATTATGTAATATTATAAATACATACAGATACTGGACATATATGATATATATTATATCTAAATCATGAATATCATTCAGGAGATAATGGACTTTTGACCACATGAACAACTTGTAATTATAAGAAGCTCATTTTTGACTCAAGTACCAAATATCGACAAAACGACCATTATTAAGTTAAATGATTTCATAATGCTTATAATAGGGTAATAAGTTATATAAAAGGAATAATAGACCTGAAAAATTTTCTTAAGAAAGTAAAAATTATCTTTAGCTCATTATCCAGGAGATTAAAGAACGAACGGGTCAAGTCAGATACGAGGTAAGGGGTTTCTCATTTCACTTTTAATTCTGTGACATTTCCATTTTTCACCACTTATTTATTGCATGTGGTTTATTTTTTACAACCATTTGATGTATATTATCATTATTCTATTTATATTCATTGTATTTTGTGATTCATTTGGTGGTTATTAACTTTTGGTCTTATAACTCGATTGATTACAACGTGCTAATGAGTTTTTATCTCACTTTTTATTATCATGAGATTCATGCTATATTTTCCACCTTTTATTTTTGTGTGTTGTATATACTACCCATGATTTTATTCATTGTGTAATATACCTTAATTATGGGTATTTACATCTTCATTGTAGGATCCTTCTTTTTTTGTGGTGTATGTTTCGTAAGTTACCAAATCGGTAAGGGATTTTTTTAACCCAAATTCCCTTCCTTGGGATAATCTTATAATTCTTAATTATGTCATGCTATGATTATGTGTGGGATCATTGTATATTTATTATGTTTTAATTTCCACTCCCCTTTGTGTGGATATATTTTTGATACACATAATCACACTACTGAAAATACAATATAAACCAACGATTTCAAACCATTGGTATAGGAAGCAAAACTGTTGGTATACTATATACCAATAGTTCTACAAACCGTTGGCTAGTAAGCCATTGAAAAAAATCCTATACCTTAGGTTTTACTCAAACCATTGGTATATGGCACTGTATCCTTCAGTATGCCAATGGTTTTATAGAAACTGTTTGTATATATTTATACCAATGGTTGATACACCATTGGTATATATAGATTACATGTAGTTTACCTATGATTTTTAAACCGTTGGAATATAGTATTACCAACTGTTCATTAAAACTTTTGGTAAAAATATTCTGGAAATATACTATACCAACTGTTTTGAACTGTTGGTATAGAGTATTACCAACAGTTTATTCAAACCGTTGGTAAAACTATTCTCCAATACACTTTACCAATGATTTCAAACCATTGGTATCATGTATTTCCAAAAACCAGCATAGCATCCAGCACAACAACAACCCATCCCCTCTATTGCATACACCTACAAAGACACCTGAAAATAAATCTTAAAATAAAACAAAAAAACACCTCCAATAGCACATAAAAAACATTGTACTTTTCCAACCATGACATGTACCACAAAATAGTTTTCCCCATTTCAATTTTCAAATGACAACCACTCTTCCAACTAACCCATTTCAATTTATTTGGTGCAGACATCTCATAATGGTGAGAGGAAACTCACATTTCAGAGATCCCATGATAGTCCGAGTTACATACACCATTAACAGAATTAAAACATAATTCATAAGGTAATTAGAGAAAGTATACACATACAACAAGTATACCCATATACCATTAACAAATAATTCATAAGTTAATTAAATACATAATGAATTAAATTCATAATTTATGGGGTTGAGGGGATCTTCAGGGGTTTGGGTTGGCTATCAAAGGGGGTAGGGGTGTCTAGGGGGTGGGGGTGTCCAGGGGGATGGGGGTGTCCAGGGGCTGGGGTGGTGTCCAGGGGGTGGGGGGAGGTTAAGGGGGTTGGGGGCGTCCAAGGGGGGTGTGGTGGTGTCCAGGGGTGGGGGGTGGCTGTCTATGGGGTGGGGGTGTCCAAGGGGGTTGTCCAGGTGGTGGGGTGGTTTCCGGGGGGGGTGTCCATGGGGGTGGGGTGTCCAGGGGGTGGGGGGTGTCCAGGGGGGTCTTCAAGAGGTGGGGTGGTGTCCAGGGGGTGGTTGGGGTCCACGGGGTGGGGGCAGTCAAGGGGGGTTGGGGGATGTCCAAAGGGGTGGGGTGGTGTCCAGGGGCGAGGGTGGCTGTCCATGGGAGTGGGGGTGTCCAGGGGGTGGGGGGTGTGCAGGTGGTGGGGTAGTGTGTAGGAGGGGTGGGGGTCTATGGGGATGGGGCTGTCTAGGGAGTAGGGGGTTGTCCATGGGGGTGGGGGAAGTCTATGGGGGAGAGTGTGTCTTGGGGGTGGGGGTGTCCAGGTGGTGGGGTGGTGACTAGGAGGGGTGTGGGGCTATAATGGTTTTAATGGAATGAATTTAAAGAATTTTAAGATCATTGATAATTTTAAAATGGTTTTATAATAATGTTTATTTCAATAGTATGTGTTTCTTTAGAAGAAAATGAGTTCTTTTGGTGTGTATGGTAGAAAGGGGGGTTTGGTTATTAAGAAAAGGATTACATTTTTATTGTGGGACAAATATACTATATGATTTTTGAAATGGAACCTTAAAAGGGATTTTTATAAACCATTGGAGAGTTTTAAATAGAACGAAGTCTCCATTATGTGATTTTGAAATGGTTTTATGAAGAATTATTTATAATGTATCTTTATGGGATTTGTGATTTTGTGTCCCTTATTTTAGAACATCAAATTTTTTACTAAAGGTTTTGTTTTTGATAATTATTTATAATGTTACCACTATAAATGAATCAAAAATTCCATATGGGTATATCTCAGATAGTCATTTTTGTGTCTTGGTCTCTACTCAAAATCTTGTGGAAGTGGAATAACCATGTTCTTCTCATATAATCTATTATGCATGGGAGTTTCTAAAATACCATCCATAATTTTATATTGATGATCAAGGATCCCAGGAGGAAACCAAGTGGGTATCTATGATTAATGGAATCTTAGAGTTGTTAGAAACCCTATAATCCACGGGGTTAGGGGGGTGTCCAGGGGTGGGGCTGTCCAGGGGGTGGGGGTTGTCCAGGGGGTGGGGGGGGGGGGGCTATCCACGGGCGTGGCGGGGATTTACAGGGGTAGGGACTATCTAGGGGGTGGGCGAGGCTGTCCATAGGGGGGGGCTATCCAGGGGGTAGGAGGTGTCTAGGGGGGTGGGCGGGGATGTACAGGGGTACGGGGTGTCCTGGGGGGTGGGCTGGCTGTCCACGGTGGTGGTAGGGATGCCCAAGGGGCATGGGTGTTCAGGGGGGTGGGCAGGCTATCCACAGGGGGTAGGGGTTTCCCGGGGGGGATGTCCACTGGGGTGGGGGTGTCCATAGGGTGAGGGGGTGTTCAGGGGGGTGGGCGGGCTATTAATAAGTGTGGGCATGCTATCCACGGGGGTGGGGGAGAGGGGTTGTTCCAGGGGTACAGGCTATCCAAGGGGTGGGTGGGCTATCCATGAGGGTGGCAGGTCTATTCAGGGGGTACGGGGTGTCCAAAGGGGTGGGGGAGTCCATGCAGGTGGGGGGATATCCATGGGGGGTGTCTGGGGGGTGGGGGTGGGTGGGCTGTCCACGGGGGTGGTAGATCTATCTAGGGGGGTATAGGGCTGTCCAAGGGGGTGGACGGGATGTCCACGGGGGTGGGGGTGGGGGGGGGGCTATCCAGGGGGTGGGCATGACTGTCTAGGGGGGTACGGGTTGTCCAGGGGGTGGGTAGGCTGTCCACGGGGGTGAAAGGGCTATCTAGGGTGTATGGGGTGTCCAGGGGGGTGGGCGGGCTGTCCACGGGGTGGGGTGTCCACGGGGGTGGGGCGTTGTCCAGGGGGGCTATCCATGGGGGTGGCAGGGCTATCAAGGGGGGTATGGGGTGTCTAAGGGGGTGGGAGGTCTGTCCACGGGGGTGGGCGGGTTGTCCAGGGGGTGGGGCCTGTCCAGGGGGGCACGGGGTGTCCAGGGGGGTGGGTGGGGTTTCCAAGGGTGGGCGGGGTGTCCAGGGGGTGGGAAGGCTATCCATGTGGGTGACGAGGTTTTATAAGGGGTACATGGTGTCCAGGGGGACTGGGAAGGCTGTCTAGGTGCGTCAGGGGTGTCTAGGGGGCACGAGTTGTCCAAGGAGGGTGGGTGGGCTGTCCACGGGTGTGGTGGGCTGTCCACGGGGGGAGGGGCTACCCAGGGGGTGGTCGGGGCTGTCCAGAAGGCTCGGGGATTTCTAGGATGGAACAAGGTGTCTAGGGGGAAGGTGGAGATATCCAAGGGGTATGGGGTGTCCAGGGGGTGGGAAGGCTGTCCACATGTGTGTCGGGGCTATTTAGGGGGTACGGTTTGTCCATGGGGGTTGGCTGTCCATGGGGGTGGGGGTATTCCACGGGTGGAGGGGCAGTCCAGGGGGGTGGGCAGGCTGTCCAGGGGGTGGCAGGGGTGTCTAGGTGGGTCGGGGTGTTCAGGGGGTAGGGGGTGTCCAAGGGGGTGGGCGGGCTGTCTACCTGGGTAGGGGGTTGTCCATGGGGTTGGGTGGGCTGTCCAAGAGGGTGGGGGAGGGGCTGTCTGGGGTAGTGGGTGGGCTGTCCATGGGGGTGGAAGGATGTCCATAGGGGGAGGGGCTGTCCACGGGGGTGGGTGGGCTGTCCACGGGGGTGGCAGGCTGTCCACGGTGGGAGGGGCTGTCCACAGGGGTGGGTGGGCTATCCACGGGGGTGCAAGGCTGTCCACGGGGATAACAGGGATGTCGAAGGGGGTCAGGTGTGTCTAAGGGAGTGGGCAGGCTATCCACGGGGGTGAGAGGGTTGTTCAATAGGGTGCAGGCTGTCTAGGGGGTTTGGGGTGTCCAGGGGGTGGGTGGGCTGTCCACGAGGGTGGTGGGGCTGTCCAGGTGTTATGGGGTGTCCAAGGGGGAGGGTGGGACGTCCATGGGGGTGTGTGGGGGGGGGGGGGGGGTGTTTAGGGCTATCCAGGGGGTTTATGGGTGTCCAGGGGGAACATGGTGTCTAAGGGGGCTGGGCGGGATTTCCACGGGGGTGGGGGCTATCCATGGGGGGAGTGTTGTCGAGGGGGTGGGAGGGGCTATCTAAGAGAGCTTTCCAGGGGTCACGTGGTGTCCAGGGGGTGGGCGGGGCTGTCCAGGGGGTACAGGGTGTCCAAGGGGGTGGTCAGGCTGTCCCCAGGGGGTGGCGGGGCTATCCAGAGGGTATGAGGGGGGGGGGGGGTTGTTCATGGGGTGGGGGCTGTCCACGGGGGGAGGGGCTGTCCAGGGGGGTGGGCGGGCTGTTAATTTTGGGTGGTGGGGCTATCCAGGGGTGTAGGGGGTGTTTATGGGTTAGGGGTGTCCAAGGGTGTGGGTGGGCTCTCCACAGGGGGGGTTGTCCACGGGGGTGGGTGGGATGTCCACGGGGGTGCGGGAGGGGCTGTCCAAGGGGTGGGCGAGCTATCCACAGGGGTGGCGGGCTGTCCATGAGTGGAGGGGCTATCCACGAGGGTGGGTCGGCTATCCATGGGGGTGGAAGGGCTATGTACGGGGGTGGCAGGGCTGTCCAAAGGGTGGGGGTGTCCAGGGGAGAGGGCAATCTCTCCAAGGGGTGTGTACGAGCTATCCATAGGGGGGGGGGTTCCAGGGGGTGGGTGGGATGTCCACGAGGGTAGCGGGGCTATCCAGGGGGTATGGGGTGTACAGTGTGGTTGGGGAGCTGTCCACGGGGGGATGTCTAGGGGGGTGAATCAGTCACAGAAAATCATCAAGTCATGTATTATTATTTATAGATAACAAAATAAAGTTAATGTGACCTACCTAATCACACATATATTCAGGCACACCAAATCAATAAACATCAAAGGTAAATAATATTAGTCCACAATGTAACCTATCAATCTGTACGTCATCACCATCACTATCATCACCATCATCATCATCCTCACTGTCATCCTCATTTTCATCCACATCATCTTCCTCACCCTCCTCAATGCCCTCCTCCTCACCCTTGTACTCAGCGTCAGCCTCCTCGTCACCCTCTTCTTTATCCTCGCCCTACTCCTCCACCTCGGCCTCCTCCTCCTCTGGCTCAGCCTCCTCCTCCCCATCATCTTGACGACCACTTGAACTTCCACCTGGTTCACCATATATAGAATTCATTGATGACATATATCCATTAAAAGTTGTGTTGAACTCTGGTGGAAGTGTGTGGTGTAAAACTTCCATCAGTTTCATAAATGCAGTGTTTGGCATAGCAGACTAGTCTATTGTCCATGTGGCCCTTTTTTCTGCCTATTATACCTCTTCCTTAACCTTCTGGAACTCAGTGGAACTACAACTCGTACCTGAGGAGGGCCAATAACTCTTCGGAACTATACTCTACCCAGGTCGACGACATACTCTACCAGGGTGTTCATCTCCCAACACCTGATTTCAGTGATCAATTAGCCCATAATTGTCTGGTTTCTGGCCAAGAAGGGACTCTAAAGTAACCAGTTACAAATTTAAATAGATTATTAGGTTACAAAATAGAGATTAAAATTTTAAATCTACAAAGTAAAACTTACAATCTACTTCTTAGTCAGTTCATTAACCGCACTTCCATCTTTCTTTCTTCTACTAGAGAAAAACAGTTTTTCTCGAGGCACACGTCCTTCTATATTCAATTTATGCCTCTAAAATGACCTTGAATGTAGGAATCCATAATTAAAAATAGGATACCAATAATTAATTGCATAATTAAAATTATATAACATCTTCACCAATCAAATAAATTATGGTGGAAGCAATAGAAAGTTCAATTCGTAAAGAAAAGATATAAACTATCATACCTACTGCCTCCCATGATATGGTATCGTAGTACGTCCTAATGTGTGGACATAATTTTTAGCATCCATGATTTTTTATTTCTTCCAAATGAATCATAAATAAAATTCAATGATTATTATTAATGAAAAATACGAAAATTTTCATTTAAATACCTCTGATGTGATTAATACCATAAAATGGCTAGTCATCCAATGAGTAATCAACTTCCAATACTGTTCTAACATACAATCATCCATGATAGAGACCACCTATATCTATGTTCCCACTCTAGCACACCATCCAATACAAAACTCGTTCTTATAAGGTCTCCAAAGCTTGCCTAAATCCTTTAGACATGCGGGCCATCCACCCTCACCATCTGGGAAATTTAACCATAACTGACACCAAAATATTAATTCATATAAATAAAAAAATAATAATACATTCCATTAAATACAACATATATTTTTTACCCATATCCATACCCAAGATTTATCCTTAACATCATTTGGCAGCTGTCTCCAGGAGAGCGGGCTGACAGGAATGGTGTCGCAGTATTTGGAAAGCGACGCCAAAAAAATCTGACATTGCGGCCCTGATTTTTCAATCATTTGACTATCTTCATTGTTTTCCACCATCAAATGTGTGCAGTAGTTCCACACCACACTCTTGCGTATATTCCCTCACCCCCTTCACCTATCAATATATGTATTTTTTATGAAACAAAAACAAATATTTTATCAATACATGTTATAATGAAACTAAATAATAGTGTAAAAATTTGTTAGGGTTGTATATGTATACCAGTAGTAGTCTGATCAATGGGAACTGTTGGATCTGCAGAAACTGAGGGAACAACCTATACGAATGGAGTGGGTCAAAATATATGCTCCATAAGGATAGACTCTGGTGGAGTAGGGGTTGAAGAAGATGGAATATAAAATCTCAGAGAGAAGGAAGAAAAAGTAAAAGAAGATAATAGGGATGGCTGGCTAAATGCTGGATGGGTAGTGGGAATCATCATTGGATATGTTACAGACGGGTGAGGAGGCTCAGATGTAAAGGGTAGTGAAAACATGGAAGGCCTAAATATCTCGTGTGTCTCTAATGACACGCCGAGATCAGATTGTGGGATGGGTGGTTTGTCAGTGGGGGTGCAGGGTCTAATCGGGTATGCCGACCAAATCGTCTGGCTCTCGTACCACCCCCCTCATACGAACACCCTAAGTAATGGGAACACTACTAGGTTTCTTATCAAATAATTGTCACCTAATAGATGGATCCTGAAAGAATGTTTAGAAAAAAAATAATCACATGACATTATATATTATTTAAATATATATTTGAAATAAAATACTCACTGCAGGCACTAGTGGTGGAATGCCTAGCTCAGTCATGCGATGATTGTTTTCCATAATATGTTTTCATCACCACTCTTAAATTGGTTTCATTTATTATATTTGAAAACAAATATGGAAGTAAATATAAAAGTATAACCAATTTTGAACCCAAAAAACAAAATAAATTATAAGGAATAGGGGGATTCGTGGAACATTGATTCTATCATATTCATAAGGGGTTAAGCAGTTTTCAAAACTAAGGAACAATTTAATTTCTTTAGCCCAGGTAAATGATGTAGGACACAATACATTTTTTTAGAAGAATAAAAAACATCATGTTCATTACCTAGTAAAATTTTGAAGAGAGGTCTTAGAGTTATACAAATTTTATTCAAAGCACACTTGAAGCATTGAAATGTTCACTAAGTTAGAAATGTTGGTTTCGTCGATTTGAATACAGTTCAATTCCAAATTAAAAAAAGAATTCAAATAAAATTACATCAAATAAAGTTTGAAAATTCACATAACGGTGAAGTCAGATACAACATATTTGTAATCAATATTAAATAAATTTGAATAGTACCATCCTTAACAGCCCAAGTTGAGGTAAACCAAAATAATTGAGAACATGAATGTATGATTTTATATATTTTCCACCACAACTTCAGGTTCATAGTAAACTCTGAAAATTGAGCTATTGGAGTCGTCAAAAGTAATAAATGGATTGTTTCCAATGGCAGTAGGGATGGTGTCGATTCCATCATCATTATATTCAAAAATATGCCTTGGAATTACTTTAATAATGACACAAAATTCAGGTCGAAGATGGTCTCTGACATAAAAAACATGTTTCTCTATTGATACCAATACATATGGTTCGTCGATAACAAGAGTTTGAGTCATATAAATTACTGAAAATCCACAATCATCGACAAATGTGCCATTCCTCCTCATCGAATCAAACCACTATAATTTTATCATCGCGACTCATCCATGAGAATAATAATCCAATATTATTATTTTTTCAATGAATTCATAATAACCTACATTTTCAAACTACAGTATACTATCTGATGCACTAGTATTATAGTTTGTTGTGGAAGTAACCATAACACCATCATGTTTTGTTCTCATGTTCTTTTCTCTTTTAGTGATAATAAATATGTACCCATTGATAATAATTGATTCATAGTCACGAACCACAATATTCGGACCAAAATCCCAAGCTCTTATTTCCTTAGAGACAGAGTCAGCATAAAATCCCAATAAAGAAAATATAAATCAATATTAAACTTAATTAATTATTGTCTTAATTATTTTAAATATTAATATTATTACCTTTAATTTTAACCAAGTAGAAAACTCTTTTCTATGAAAAGTATCCATCCATATCAAAGTTAAAGAACGATGCTTTATATTTATCCTCGATTAATGATACTTATAAATAAAATTAGAAATATTTTAAAAGAGAGATATATATATATATATAAGATATACATATTCAATTTACTTACACGATGTAGTCATCAAAAAATTCACAGTTGAAAAAAACGTTGCGATGTGCCATCTCCTGCTCTTCAAGGATTAATGTCGTCAATGTATATGATCCTGGAATTCTTCCTGTATGAGGATGTTATAGAAAACTGGGTTCAATTTTTTTATAATGTTCTTATTCATTTCTCATTGGTCTGTTCATCCTTGTAGTAAGATCAGAAAAATACATAGAGCATAAATTCATACATTCTTAATCCAAGTAATCATTCACGATAGAACCTTTAGGACGATTCCTATTACGGACATAAGACTTCAATGTGTATATATTTCTTTTAGTTGGATACATCCAACAAAAAGAAATAGGTCCCCTGAGAAGTAATTTTTTTTGAAATATGGATAGTTATATGAAACATGCATGTGAAAAATGATGGAAGAAATATTTTCTCTAACTCACACAAAATTAATGGGGCTTCTGCCAACATTTTTGCAAGAAATAATTGGACAACTTCTTAGCACAAGGATATATAAACAAGTGGAAAAACCAAATAACATCCACCCTTACATTTTAGAAAAAAGATGATTAATTTATATTGGAATCAACTCATGAAAAAGAATGTTATAATCTTGAGTCTTTAAAGATTTTATCTTCAACTCTCTTTTGTTGACCTGTTTAGATGTGTTGCATGAATAGCCATTGAGAACTTTAATAGTCTCTAGTACTTCTAGAAATTTATTTTTTCTATAGGTTTTATCACATAATAATCACATGGAACTTTCCATTTATTTTCACTGATATACACATGATGAAATTCTGGTCTAATTCCCCAATCCACCAAGTCACACTGAGACTGTAAATCAACTTCTGTCTTTCCCTTAACATTTAGAAGAATCAAAAGAAACATTTCACATATATTTTTTCCAATTTGAATTACATCTAAGAAATGATGTAAAAAATTGGATAACCATTAAGAAAATCAATGAAGATACTTATTATCATCCAATTGTAATAGGTTTCCATGGAAACATTCTTTCCCTTTCTAGATTTCATTGGAATCTTCGTGAATGAAAAAAATGAAATCTTTAAATTCATTAATCACATCAGTTCTAGACATATGATGAGGTGAATCCTCAATCTCCATGGTATTGTAAAAGCTTCGACGATTATTTCTATATGGATGGTCCACTGGAAAGAATCATTGATGTACCATAAAACTGAAACTACAATGATGTTTCAGTCTTCTGGATTGTGTATTATTCATAAAAATAGGACATGATAGTTTTCCCTTCATGCTCCATCCAGACATCATTGCATAAGCAGGAAAACCATTGATCATCCACATAAGCAGAGCACACATCTGAAATATGTCTTTCAAACATGTATCATATGTGCACACACCCACATCCAAAAGAAGTTTCAAATATTTTATTAAAGGTTTGATGTATATGTCTATATCATTTGTTGGGATCAGAAGGATCAGATATGTGTATACTCATGAAAGTGAAATGTTTTTTCATACACAACCATGGGGGAAGATAATTAATGTGTATAAAAACCGGCCATGTGTTTTGCGATGTAAGTATCCACCCAAATGGATTAAAACCATCACATGAAAGACACAACCTCACATTACACACATCAGCTACAAAATCAGGATATCGAGCATCAAATCTCTGCCATGAAAATCCTTCTACAGGGGGAACCAACTCATCCATAGTCTTCTTTCTTTTGGTATCATGCCATTTTATTTTTATTGATATTTCATCAAACATAAAAATATTCTAGAGTCTGGGGATCGATGGAAAGTGCCACATTACTTTATGAGGAACACGGGATGGTGTTCCATCAGCTTTTCGCTTCCAGTAGGATGTGCCACATTTTATACAATCATTTCCTTCAATATTTTCCCCCATAATAAACTGAAATCTTTTGGGAAATCAGGAATTTTGTTTCATTAAAATCAAAGTTCCTTAGCTAAGTTCTATGAAATATATTGGTTTGAGGGAAAATCTAAATCATCTGGAAGTAAGTCCTTAAAGAAGGTAAGAATGTAATCGATGGTAGTATTAGAAATTCTATACATTGTTTTCCAATGAAACAATCAGATTAAAATTCTACCTTTTTCATTTTACTGCTTTGTCTATATACTGGAGTCATGGCAGCAACATTCAATTCTTTCACCCTGACAACATCATCATTTTCATTAAACGAATCATGTCTTCTCATATCGAAATATTCATGGGTTGAAATCCTTTCTTTTTAATGATAATGAATAAACAAAAAAAGGTCAAATAAAATATTCTGCAATCCAGTCCTCTCATTTGTGTCATCATCAATTTTAGATTTCATTTTCCTCCCATTGTAATCCACACATAGTAGTTTTCTTGAAAACCATACTTGGTTATGCGGTTGTTGACTTCTTCACAACTCATCCAAGGTCTTCCAACACAATTGTAAAAGGGGAAGTGTATGTGAACACTATCTGAATCATTATGAAATGAAAAATTAAAAAAGCTCTCCAAATTGTTTTGAAAATCACTTGAGATCCCATCGGTTTCATATATCCAACTTTGATCCATTCTGTAAAAAAATTGTAATAATTCATTTCTTCAAAATTAATTCAATAAGATTGAAGTTTCATAGAAAATATATTTCAGTAAACGAGAAATGTTCACTTTATATGAAACCATAACTGACACACTAATCTATATGAGAATCATAATATAAAAAACAACAAAATACTATATTTATAACAAAATATCATTGAAGAACTATACATGAGTGTAAAAGATCATGTACACTTGTGGAGGAGAATTATTCATGAATTAAATAAATGTTAGATCGAAAAAATTTAATATTTAGTAGATTATTTAAGTGATCACATACACTGTCCAAGGGGGTAGGGTGTCTAGGGGGTGGGGGGGTGTCTATGGGGTAGGGAACTGTCCTAGGGGGTGGGGGCTGTCCACGAGGGTCGGGGTGTCCAAGGGGGTGGGAGGGCTATCCATAGGGATGGCGGGGCTATCCAAAGGGGTGAGGGGGGGAGGGGGTGTTAAGGGGGGTAGGGGTTTCTAGTGGGGTGGGCGGGCTATCCACTGGGGTGGAGGGGGGGATGTCCAGGGGGTATGGGGTGTCTAGGGGGTGGGTGTGTCTTGGGGGATTGGGGGGGGGGTGGGGGTGTCCAGGTGGTGGGCGGGCTGCCCACGAGGTTGGGGTTGTCAATGGGTGGTAGGGGTGTCTAGGGGGTGGGTGGGCTATCCACGGGGGGTGGGGGGTTTTCCAGGGGGTACGAGGTGTCTAGGGGTGGGTGGGATGTCCACGGTGGTGGAGGGGCTGTCTAGGGGGTTGGGGGTGTCCAGGGGTGTGGGGGGCTATCCACGGGGGGGGGGGGGGGGGGGGGCTATCCATATGGGTGACAGGGCTCTCTAGGGAGGTAAGGGGTGTCCATAGGGGTTGGCGGCTATCTACCAGGGTGAGGGGGGGGGGGGGGGCTGTCCCATGGGGTATAGGGTGTCTAGGGGGTGGGGGTGTCCGGGTTGATGGGGGTGTCTAAGGGGGTGTCCAGGGGGGTGGGCGGGCTGTCCACGGGGTTGAGGGATATCCAGGGTGGTAGGGGGTGTCCAGGGTGTGGGAGGGCTATCCACAGGGGGTGTCAAGGATGTCCGGGCGGTACGAGGTGTTCAATGGGTTGGTAGGGCTATCCATATGGGTGTGGGTGGGGGTGTCCAAGGGGGTAGGGGTGTCCGGGGGTGGGGGGGGGGGTCCACGGGGTGGGGGTGTGTCCACAGGGGTGGGGGTTCAGGGGGGTTGCGGTTGTCCATGGGGTTGGGGGGCTCTCCAGGGGGTTGGGGTGTCCAGAGGTGGGGTTTTGGGGGGATAGGGGGTGTCCCCAGGGCGGTGGGCAGGTTGTCCATGGGGGTGGGGGCTGTCCATGGGGTACATGCTGTCCATAGGGGTGAGGGGATACCCAAGGGTGTGTGACTGAGAGTTATGATATTTAATTGGGTTGTCATTCCTGTTATAAAAAACAAATGATGGGTGTTAAGGATTGGTGTAGTAGTTTTTTTTACTGAAAATCCAATTTGGTAGGATTGGTGACTTGATAACATGATGGTATCAAGTTTACAATTGTGAAAATGTTGGGGTATTGGATTTTGGTGGAAGGAATAGGGGTTAGTGAATATATACAGGTAGTTATTAAGAATGATATGATTTTTGGTAATGAGTTTTTAAGGATTTTCACCATCATGTCATGATGATTAAGGGTGTTTTCCTATATGAAGTTATATGGATTAGTCAATATTTTTTTCCATCATAACATGAATTAAATTTAAGATGTCATTAGAAGGTGAAGTCTAGATATAATAATTATTTATTAAATGCATTTAGAGGTAGGCTTATGAATATGGGATGTGCATATGGTAGTAGGTCCCTGGTCTAGGTGGATATATATGGATATTTTCTTCCACTGGTCTCTATAAGAAAGGATTATAAAAGGGTCCCACTACCTTCCAAGTATATATTCTTTTGATAAAAACGTTTTATGGGAGAAGTAATTCATACTATATAGTTAATGTCACTTTCAGATCATATGTTTCCTTACACATCAAGATGACTAGATAAGAACCAAATCCAAAGGGGCCTCAAACGTATCCAAATATCTAGAAGTGATGAATTCCCAGTGCTTATTGGCGAACTATGGAAGTGATGACTTCCCACCTGCACAACCCCCCCCCCCCCCACTTGCACACCCCCCACTTGCACCCCCCCACTTGAACAACCCCCCTCCCTCCACCCGCACCTGTACAACCCCCCACCCCCACATGTACAACCCCCCACCCCCACCTGTACACCCCACCCCACCCCATCCCCCAACAGACTCACACCTGTTCAGACCACAACCAACCTACACACTCCCCTACCCCACCCACTTGCACAGTCCCCCCTGCACATCCCCCCCCCCCCCCACCTGCACAACCCCCCACCTCACACCCAACAGACTCCCCCCACTACACACGCCCACTTGCACATCTCCCTTCACCCACTTCCCATCTCCCATCACCCACTGCACATCCCCCCCACCTGCACCCCCACTTAAAATAAATTTGATTCACACAATCATGATAGTTGAAATATAGAACAAAAACAGAAAACAAATCAAATTTCAATTGTTGGGTAGAGAATAATGCGCATAACTCAGGTTTAGGCCAAATCAAAATATAAAACAAAAAAAAAAGATTAAAAACATTAAAACTAAGTTATGACCTACAAATTTGATGTTTTGGAAAAAACTAGTTTCTAATTGAAGATGGATCTGGTGGAATAATTTTCCAAGGGATAGAGCTATTAGGTCTCTTTTTTACTTCTGCAATCACGTGGATGGGGGATTGGGTCTACTTTCAATTTATGGGAAAACATTCCCAATAGTTTAGAAAACTGTTGGGAAAGACTTTCTAAAACTAACATATCCATATGGTTTTATCAAAACATTGGGTAAAATTCATCTAAAAATCATATATTCCAACGGTTTTATCAAAACGTTGGGTAAAAGTCATCAAAAAAAATTATATTCAAATGGTTTAGTGAAACCATTGGATAAGGACCTCCCCAAACCCCTATTCCAATGGTTTATGAAAACCATTGGAAAACTTCCATTGGTATATCCTCCATTTACTGTAGTGTCACTCCATTGATAAATTCTCAAGTCAAAGATATGATCTTGATAAGAGTAATTTTAACTCAATTTCCATTCATTGAGTTAAACATCCAAGTCATTGGTGTTCTTTTTACAAAAATATTTGTGAATATTCTATGATTGATTTACAATGAATATCCAATAATATTGAGTGTATTTATTTTACACACATTATTATGTAATTGATTTATACTTAATCTAAGGATACAATTTTTAGAAAGGATTTCATATAAATTTACATTCCATTGAGACTTCATAGCTTTTTTGCACCAATTCACTCTGATATGGTGTATATACTGTCCTTTGGAATAATATATCATGAATCCCTTTATTCTCGTGATATTATAAAGTTCTGACTAAATGTCATTCCTCAATTATTTTTAGTCAAGTGTCTCTCATTTTCTTAAAAACTCGTTAACTGAAATATCATTTTAAATGTTTTAATGATTTATTCTTCTAAATATTTCTCATTAATGTCCATGTTTTAGAAAATTGTTTCTAGGATTTATTTATATAGACATTAATGTTTTAAAATTTTAATTCCTTTAAATGTTTCAAAGTGGTATGGGACACTTTGATTTCAAAAATCTCTTTATTAAATGGTTTTGAAAATGGTTTGATAAATCATTGATAATGTCAATATCTTAAAATGATATATTTTGATTGAAATGTGGAAATGTTATCTTTACTTTATGCTTGTTTTGTGTGTTTTGAATTTGTTATGGTTATTGGGAATTGTTTATGCATAAGGGTGGTTCTGTGATAAACCTAGGGCAGGTGTGACTATAATAGTTCTCCAATGCATTGGGTAACATGACTGAGGTAAACGTTATTGTTTCTCCTGAGAGATTTATGGAATATATTGTGATGGGTCTTTGAACGTAACTCCTTATGTAGCTGTGATAGCTAAAATGTAAGTATGTTTTGTATGCCACAAGTTACATTTATAATTTGTGATATTTATGTGTTATTCATGAATATTATGATTTCATGTGGTATGTTATGATGGAAAGTATGGTTTCATTTATTTGTATTTATTGATGCGTTCATATTTCCTTTCCTTATTTTATAACCCTTACTAAGCTTTTTATGCTCATCCCAATTTTCTAAAATGTTTTCCACATGACTTAAGGATTAATATGGTCAAGGATGGGATCAAGGAAAAGTCATGTTGTCTAAAACTTTTAACTGGAAATGTTTATTTTTAAGAGTTTTTATTTTATGAAAAAATGGATACAGAGTAGTAGTGTCTACATGAAATTTTCAAGTTTATATGTAATAGTTATGGCATAATTATCTAAAAATAGAGCTGCCTCTTATGAGATCTAGGGTTTCCCCTTCTCTCGCCGTAGCCAAACCTTCTTCACCATGGTTTCTAGGTTTCCTCTCCTCTCTCTCCCTCTTTCTCACTTTTCGTGGCGTCCCTTCTCTTTCCCCCTAATGCCCCTTTCACCGGCTCTCGGGGCGGTTGTTTTCTCCATTTTGATCCCCACCCTCGAAGGGTTTATTTAAGTTTCAGGGTTTGATTTTATTTTTTTATTTGGGTTTCCTTTTCTATTTTGGTTCTGTTTCGCTCGGATGCCCACAGTCGAGTTGTGTTCTCTGATTGTTATCCCCATGCTCTTATTGTCGAAACCTTCGAGTCAAACCCCACTTTGGATTGCTCCGAAGGAGATATGGTGGTTTGGAATGAAGTTGGTATCGATGATCAATGATTCTTCATATTGCACCATTCTTACACCTCTTCCCTTGCGGCCAATCCCTTTGTACTAGACTCCATATCGGTATGCTATGACGGTGTTTTCGGTGGTTTTGGGATGGTGTTGGGGGATTTGTTCGATGCCAACGACGTGTCTTGGCGGTGTGGCTTCGGATGAATTCTGGTCATTTGGGTAGAATCTTCATCCAGGTAAGTGGTTATATTCCAGTGAAGCATTTGGACGTGATGTATTTGGCAATAGATTCAGTCTATCTTCCGGAAACTATGTTGTTTTCCAATGATGTGCAGTTGTAATGGTTTGATGCATAGTGCCAACGACGGTGCTCTAGCGGTTTGAGATGTGTTGGTGTTGGCAGTCAGTAATGTTTTGGATGCGTTTGTGTACCTTTTTGATACATTTTGTGTGGATTTGGTTGGATATGATTTGATTCAAGACTAAACGATGACAGGGTTTTTGGTTTCGTTAGAATGACTTCTCTCTGTTGGGGTGGGGTTTAAGGCAACATCGACACGAGGATAGTGATGAGGCGACGGGATGGTGGGTTTGCGACCTGAGGTTTCTCAGTACCCAATGAGCTCATATAAGGCACTTGGATCGATGCTGGATATTTCAATCTTCATTTTGAAATTTGAATTTGAATTTTGAATTTGAAATTACGTGTTGGAATCTTTCTATGTTTTGTAGTTTTAATTTCATGGATGGTTTTGTTGTAGGGTTTCCATTTTTCCCCTAAAAATGGATTATTAGAAAATCAAAAAAAATATTTGGATGAGGAATGTAATTCAAGATTATGAATGTTTTAAGGCTGGTTCCTTACAGTTGGTATCAAAGGTCGGTTTAAACAACTTTATGGATTATGAGTTTTCATTAAAACATGGTTAGTCCCTATGAATATAATTTCAGTTGAATCCTTGTTCTATAACTTCTTTAGATCTAGGAACGTCAGATACAAATGGAATGAGGAGGATCTCAAACGAAATTCTTATCTTTTCCTGATCACATTCTTGCAATAATTATTGAAAATTCATGTTCATATGATTGTGAAACTTTTTCTAGCATACAACTAACTTGCAAGAAGTTCTTTGAGATATCAAACACCTCTATTATACCTCGATATCATCATTGATCATGGGTTGTATTTAATCAAATCATATTTTCACAATATTCTCATATTTTCATGAAAAGTAATATTAACAACAATTATCAAAATATTTTACCATATCAAAAGATTTTGAAACATATTATGATTTTGAAAAAGGTGCTGAATAAGGAGACCCTTGCACAACTTATTTATACTTTCTTTTATAATATAGTTTCTCAGAACATACTTATGGTATTTTAAAAGAACCATTGATTGAAAGTTTCAACTCAATTTCAATCCAACTGTTTTATAAAAATCTTGTTTTATCAGATGTTTTGAAATTATATGGCATACATGATTATTTTCTGAAACTATTTTTCTGTGATCACCCATATGACCCAAGTGGTACATGGTGTATTTGGAAGAAGGAAGAAAATTATTTTGAATGATCTGTAAATCATTGTTGCAATGCATAGACCTTCTACCTACATGACTAAGATGATGATGAAACCATAAGGACACCATGATCAAGGTATGGTGTTCATTATATTGGAAATAGTTTTATTTTATCATATGGGGTGAAAAAAATGAAAATATATAATATGTTGATGTATTTATGTATTTGGATGAAAATAAAAGGTATAAGAAAACCTTTGAGGTTAAAACATGTTAGGGATATTTTTTTAGTTTTATAAAAAAGACAAAACGTAACATGGGTGACAACCCGTTGCGTCTGGCAAGGCCACAAGAGTCGAGCCGACAACCGAAGGGAGACAAGGGCGAATCACCTACCATTATCCTATGTGAAGTCCCCGTCTAGTATGACTTATTATTTTATGTTATATGATTTTATGGATCAAGAATATGTTTATTTTGGATATTATGTTTTATTAAATAGACATCCTTAGTATAGAAAAATGATTTGGTGATTAAGTAATAAAGGTTATTTTTGATGACATTCTTTTTTTTGGGAACACTATATGCTTAAGAAAAATAAAATACTATGGGATTTAATTTTTGGAGTAATGGTTGAAATATTATTTTGGAATAATATTTGTTTTTATTGTGAACATAAGGTGATTTGGGTTATTTATGGAAATGATTAATATATCATAAAAAATATTTGTTTAGTTTAATTACACTTTAGAATGAGACATTAAGAGTAGTCGATGTGTCTTGACATAAATGTTAGCATTTACTGTGGAAGGCTATGCAATTAAATCCTTGTGAGTTTTGGGTTTCTATCTTTGTTTGGATCATTTTGAAGTATTTTAAGGACAATTGTATATTGAATGGTCCTTCTGGAACATAGGATTCTTTTTATTGATTTTTGGGGATTAAGAGTAGTATTTTTTTAAAGGATTATTCTTTTGGGGATTATCTGATCTTGTACTAACCAATTTTTGTTTTGGTTGATGTCTAAAGATAAGGGAAATATATAGTTCATATTTTTTAGATGATGTGATAATATTGAAATTTATTCTAGCACTTTAGGTGTGACCAAGTCATCTTGAATACTTACCATTTGGAGAAAAGATGAGTTTTTAGTAGAATTTTATTAAAGTGTGACAATCTACATGAAAAGTAAATATATTTCCTTACTATCATAGTCTAGTTATTAATAAAATTCTTCAACTCTATGAAAAGGATCTTGAAGAAAAAATTTTATAAGCTCGCTTTTATCATCAGACGTTTACCCAACCAAAAATTTATGGTATTGTGGTGGTTAACTTTCTGTCGCCAAGTTCTCTATCACTCTCTTTTTATCTATGAGAGTTAGTTTCTCTTACATATCCATATTTTCTGGGAATACTAGTATCTGTTTTATTGATTGACCTTTATATTTCTCTTTCTTTATTTTAATGTGATATTTTTATTGACTCTTTTTCTTATGTGGGACATTCAATGAAGTTTCCAAGCCCGATTTTAAAATTGCAAGGACCCATTTCCCAAAAGGGGGGAAGGGTGTAACATCCTAGGTAAATAAAGAATATAACATTTTCCTATTTATTAATATTTTTTAATTAAATATTGTTTATAATTTAAATAAATACTATGTTCTATCGCATACCCAACATGCAACAAAGGGTTTATTTTAAATCTTATATTGCACACAACGTTGAGTTATAATGAAAAATAATATAATAATATTGTTATTTTAAATGGTAGTTAACACATAGTTGTTGTATTGGTGAGAATAAATAGAACTACCTAAAATATGATTATATATGTTTTTTAAATGTTTTTACATTTATCCAATAAATTTTAGAGGCTTAAAATAAGAAATAATCTGATTTTAAGCATAAAAACTCTAATATTCATTAAAAGGTTGTTTTACCACCTTTTGATGGTCAACCCTATTTAAATATATTTTTGGTCACTTTTATATATACTATTTGTAAAAATAAATTTTTATTTAGAATTGGGATATCAAAATTTACATTTGTTAATTTTTGGGTATTTTTCTGATAAAATTCATTTTTTAATGAATAGTAAAAAATACTGCATTTTAAATTCAAAACTTCCATTTATTCTAATATATTTAGAAGTTTAGACATTATTTCTAATTGTTTTTGAAGTGAAATTATATTATTTTTTTAATATATAATCCAATGTTGGTCATTAGAAATAATTTCACTTTGAAATTAGACTTAGATAAGTGGCAATCATTTAATAGTTATTATTTTTTAAAAACACACTTTTGGTTTTGACAGCTGGAACTAATTTTAAATTAATTTCTACCAATTAAATGTTTTGAATTTTTAAAAATGGATTCCATATTTGGAATCAGGAGTTTCAAATTGTGTAAATTGGTAACTTTTATTTTTAGACAATTGGAATATTTACTTCAGTAAAAATTTTACTTACCATGGTTAAAGGGTAATTATGGTAAATAAGGGTAACAAAATATTATTATAATAATATAAAATTTCCCTAACATGTGACATAATCATATTTGATGATACATTTCCAACCATTTCCATCATTGGTTTGATTATGGGACCCCGAGGAGCCACATGGGAGTGATAATGACACTTTATATTAATTAGTTTAAAGTAAAAACAAAAATTACTTAAACATATATCTTTTAGTAAATCAATTTTTAAATGTGGTTATATAAGTTATATATTAGAATATGAATATTAATTTTAAATATAAAATTATTTAATATATAATTATATATTTTTTATAATTTTTAAACATCATATAAATAAAAATATTTATGAAACAATAATGATATAGTGTTTACCTCATTAATGAATGATTTAAATATATAAGATTATAAAGATTAAAAAAATAACCCAAACCTGTACAATTAATATTGGATGATTTTGTTTCGAACACGAGGCATCTTATCTTCAACTTTAATGAGTTTTGGACCTTTATAAACCGAAAATCATTATATAATAAAATAATATTTTCAAGCATTCCTAAAGAGCCCCTCTTCCCCCTTATAAAATGATCTCACTTCTAACCCATTCCTCACACTTCTAAAGCCCCTTGTATTGTCCAACATCTTCCCAATTAATCTCCCTAAATACCTATCCACCTCCTATAATCCTTCTCTTATAAATAAGGCAATTCAAGTAAACCTATTGGTTCCAACCAAAGTGAGATACCTGATTTAAAGGTAACGTCTTCTCTTATGTTTTTTTGTTTTATTTTACTTCTCCAACCCCGTGAACTATTTTTATTCATTTATTTTTTAACAACACCAGAATAATCAATATACTAGGTTGTTTATATGAGAAATATTATAACAACACTTACACACACCTCCATCTAATGGGTAAAGAATATATTGTTTCTGTGGATGACGAACTACCACCTCACGAAACGATGATTGTTCAATATTCTCCTACCACCTCTCATGGTGGCCATTATGATGGCACTATATTTATATATGATATATATTATTTTTATGTTTTTTCTATGCTTCTGTAATTTTTATTTACCGACATGCCTTTATGCTTTCCAATATGAGTAAATATGATAATTTGATTCAAGGAAGTGAAGACTACCGCCCCTCAAGAAGATATGATTCGTTCATGACATAAATGAAACATATAAAGGATGGAGTTAATGAAATTATGTAACATATATATCATATTATATTATAATGGAATTATAATATACTTATTTATTATTAAGTTTTCATTCCATTAAATATGTAATAGAAATGAAAGTTGCGTTCATGCGTACGTACGACTTACCATCTCCATGAACGGTGTATTTCATTTCATATCTCCAAATGTTATGTAATATTAAAACTACATTCATATAATGGAAATATATGATTTATATGATTTCTAAATATTGAATATAATTCTGGAGATAATGTAATTTTGACCACATGGACAACTTGTAATTATAAGAAGTTCATTTTTGACTCAAGTGCCAAATATTGACAATATGACCATTATTGACTTGAATAATTTCATAATGTTAATAACATGTGAATAAGTGATATAAAAGTAATAATAAACTTTAAAAAGGTTCTTATGAAATTATAAATTATCTTTATCTTATTATTCTGAAGATTAAAGAACGAATGGGTCAAGCCGGACACGACGTAAGGGGTTTCTTATCTGTTTTTTAATTTCATGAGATTTAGATTATTCGCCACTTATTTATTGCATGTGGTGTATTTTATACTACCATTTGATTTATATTATCATGATTCTATTTATGTTCATGGTATTCTGTGATTCATTTGGTGGTTATTAAATTTTGGTCCTACAACTCGATCGATTACAACGTGGTAAGGTGTTTTCATTTCACTTTTTATTCTCATGAGATTCATGCTATATTTGCCACTATTTAATTTTGTGTGGTGTATGAACTTCACATGATTTTATTAATTGTGTAATATACTTTAATTATGGGTATTTACATATTCATTTTATTATCCTTCTTTCATGTGGTGTATGTTTTGTATGTTACCAAATCGGTAAGGGAACATTTTAACCTAATTTATATTCCTTGGGGTAATCTTCTAATTCTTAATTATGTCTTGTGGTGATTATGTGTGGAATCATTGTTTATTTATTTATTTATTAATTTCCACTCCCCTTTTTGTGGATATAATTTTGATACACATAATAACTATATTGATAAATTCTCAAGTCATCGATATGAACTTGTTAAGATAAATTTTAACTCAATTTCCATTCATTGAGTTAAACATACAAGTCATTGGTGTTGTTTTTACAAAAAATATGTTTGAATGTTCTATGATTGATTTACACTGAATATCCAATCATTTTGAGTGTATTTATATTTTTCACACATTATTATGTAATTTATTTATCCTTAATCTAAGGATATAATTTTTATAATAGATTTCGTCTCAATTTACATTCCATTGAGACTTCATTGTTGTTATGCACCAATTCACTCTTATATGGTGTATATACTATCATTTGGAATAATATATCATGAATAAAGTTATTCTCATGATATTATAAAGTTCTAATTAAATGTTATTGCTCAATTATTTTTATTCAAGCGTCTCTCATTTTGTTAAAAACTCTTTAACTAAAATGTCGTTTAAAATGTTTTAAAGATTTATTCTTCTAAATCTTTCTCATTATTGTCCATGTTTTAAAAAATGGTTTTTATGATTTATTTATATGAAAATTAATGTTTTAAAATGTTAATTATTTTAACAGTTTCAAATTGGTATGGGAAACATTGATTTCAAAAATCTCTTTATTAAATGGGTTTGAAAATGGTTTGATAAAGCATTTATTATGTCAATATAGTGAAATGATATATTGTGATTGCAATGTGGAAATTTTATATTTCTTTTATGATTGTTTTATGTGTCCTGAATATGCTATGGTTATTGAGAATTTTTCATGCATACGGGTGGTTCCGTGATAAACCTATGGAGGTGATCCTAAGATAGCTGTCCAATGCATTGGGTAACATGACAAAGGTAAATGTTAATGTTTCTTCTAAGAGATTTAGGGAATATAATATGACGGGTATTCCAATGTAACTACCTATGTAGCTATGATAGTTACAGTGTACGTATGTTTTGTATTCAACAAGTTATGTTTATGATTTATGATTTCTATGTGTTATTCATAAATCTTTTGATTTCATGGGGTATGTTATGATTGAAAATTATGGTTTCATTGATTTGTATTTATTGATGTGTTAATGTTTTCTTTCCTTATTTTTTAAAACTTATTGAGCTTTTTATGCTCATCCTATGTTTTTGAAATATTTTCCATAGGACTTAAAGATAAATAGGGTCAAGGATAGGATCAAGGAAAAGTCATGCTATCTAAAACAAGGAACTATACATGTTTTTTAAGATTTTTTATTTTATGAAAAAATGGATACTGAGTAGTAGTGTCTACATGTAATTTTCAAGTTGATATGTAATAGTTATGGACTAATTATCTAATAATATAAACCTGAAAATATCCTCAATGTGAATTATTCTTTTAATTCATGATTAGGTAATGTTATAAGGCTGATTCCTTATAGTTGGTATCAATGGTTGGTTCAGACAAATGTAGGGATTATCTGTTTTTTTAACACATGGTTAGTCCCAATGTCTATTATTTCAATTAAATCACTGTTCTATAACTTTTTCAGATCAAATGAAGTCAGTTAAAAATGGAAGGAGGAGGATCTCAGATGACATTTATATCTTTTCTTGATGACATGCTTACAATAATTATTGCAAATTCTTGTTCCAATTATTGTGAATATTATTCTAACATACAACTTACTTGCAAGCAGTTGTTCGAGATGTAAAACACCTCCACTATACCTTGATATCATCGTGGATCATGGGTTGTATTTAATCAAATAAAATTTTCACAATATTCTCATATTTTCTAGAAAATTAAATATTATCAAGGCATTTTCAAATATTTTACCTTATCAAAATATTTTAAAGCATATTATGATTTTGAAAAAGGTGATGAAGATGGAGACCCTTGCAAAACATATTTATATTTTCTTTTACAATATAGTCTCTATACATATATGTATGTAATTTTAAAAGTACCATTGATTGAATTTTTTAACTCAAATTCGGTCCGACTATTTAATAAAAATCATGTTTCATTAGTTGTTTTGAAATTATATGTCATACATGATTATTTTATGAAACTATTTTTCTGAGATCACCCATATGACCCAAGTTGTACAAGGTGTATTTGGATAAAGGAAGAAAATTATTTTGAAGGATCTATACATCATTTTTCCAATGCATTGACCTTATACCTACATGAAAAATATGTTGATGAATCCATAAGGACACTATGATCAAGGTATATTGTTCTTTCTATTGGTAATAGTTTTATTTTATCATATATAGGTGAAAAAATGAAAATATATAAATGTTGATGTCTTAATTTATTGGGATAAAAATGAATGGTATAATAAAACCATTGAGGTTAAAACATGTTAGGGATATTTTTGAGTTTTATAAAAAGGAAAAACCATAACATAATTGATGACCCGTCACGTCCGGCAAGGCCACGAGAATCGAACCCACAACTGAAGGGCGACAAGGGTGCATTGCCTACCACTATCCTACATGAATTCCATGGTTAGTATGAGTTATTATTTTAAGTTAAATGATGTTATGGATCAAGAATAAGTTTTTTTGGGATATTATTTTTTATAAAATGGACATCCTTAGTATAGGAAAATGATTTGGTGATTATGTAATAAAGGATATTTTGGAAGACATGCTCTCTTTTGGGAACACTATATGCTTAAGGAAAATAAAATATTTTGGGATTTAATTTGTGGGGTAATCGTTGAAATATTTTATTAGAAGAATCTATTTTTTTTATTGTGGACATAAATTGTTTTATGTTATTTATGGAAATGATAAATCTATAATAATGAATATGTGTTTAGGGTAATTACACTTCAGTATGAGACTTTAAGAGTAGTTGATGCATTTGGAGATTAATGTTAAGATTTAATATGGTATGTTATGTGATTAAATCCTTCTGAGTTTTGGGTTTTAATCTTAGTTTGCATTATTTTGAATAATTTTAAGGACAATTGTATATTATATTTTCATTCTTGAACTTTGGGTTCTTTTTGTTGAATTTTGGAGATTAAGAGTAGTATTTATTTTAATAAAGGATTATCCATTTTGGGATTATCAAATATTGTACTAACCAATTTTGGTTATGGTTGATGTATAAAGATAGGGGAAATATATATTTCATCTTTTATAGATTATGTGATACTCTATAAGTTTATTCTATCACTTCTGATGTGACCAAGTCATCTTGAATACTTACCATTTGGAGAAAAGATGAGTTTTTGGTAGAATTTTATTAAAGGATGATATTCAACATGACAATTAAGTATATTTCCATACAATCTTAGTCCTGTTATTAATAAAATTATTCAACTCTATGAAAAGGATCTTGAAGAATAAATGTTACAATCTCTCTTTTATCATCATAATTTTACCCAACCACAAATTTATGGTATTTTGGTGGTTAACTTTCCATGATCAAGTTCTCTATCAATCTCTATTAATCTATGAGGGTTATTTTTTCTTCCATATCCATGAATTCATGGAATCCTAGTATCTGTTGTCTTGGGTGACCTTTTTATTTCTCTTTCTTTCTTTTAAAGTCATATTTTTATTGACTCTTTTTTGATGTGGGATATTCAATGAAGTTTCCAAGGCCAATTTTAAAATTGTGAGGATTCAATTATCAAAAGGGGGGAATGATGTAACATCCTTGGTAAATAAAGAATATAAAATTTTCATATTTATTAATATTTGTGAATTAAATATTATATTTACTTTAAAGGGGATGCTATGTTCGATGGAATACCTGATACACAAAAACATGTTTCTTTGAAATCTTACGTTGCACACAATGTTGAGTTATACAAAAAATAATATATTATTATTATTATTTTAAATGGTAGTTAACACATAGCCGTTGTATTAGCGGGAATGAATAGAACTCACTAAAATATGATTATTTTTTTTTAAAATTTATCCAATAAATTTTTAAGGCTTAAAATAAGAATGAAATTGATTTTAAGCATAAATACTCTAATATTCATTAAAAGGTCGATTTACCAACTTTTGATGGAGAACCCTCATTAAATCTAATTTTGGTCACTTTTATATGTTTTATTTGATAACATAAAATTCATCTTTATAATCAGGACATCAAAATTTACATTGGGTAAATTTTTGGTATTTTTCTGCTAAAATTAATTTTTTAATGAATAAAGAAAAATACTGTATTTTAAATTCAAAACATCCTTTTAATATACTATATTTATAAGGATAGATTAACTTTTTAATTGGTTTTAAAGTGTAATTATATAATTTTTCCTGCTATTTAATTCAATTTTTCTCATTGGAAGTAACATCACTTTGAAATTGGACATAAATAAGTGTCAATATTTTGATAGTTATTATTTCTTAAAAACATGATTTTTGTTTTGACAGCGGGAATTAATTTTAAAATAATTTATGCCACTTATATGTTTTGAATTTGTAAAAATGGATACCATATTTTGAATCAAGTGGTCCAAATTATGTAAATTGGTAACGTTTATTTTTAGAAAATATGAATATTTACTTCAATAAAATTTATATTTAAAATGATTAAAGGGTAAATCTTGTAAATAAGGGTAACAAAATTTTATTATAATAATATTAAATTACCCTGATATGTGTCCTAATATTATTTTTTGATACATTTCTGATAATGGGCATCCTTGGATAGATTTTGGGACCCCATGGAGACACTTCGGAGTGATAATGACACTTTATATTAATTAATATAAATTAAAGACAAAAATGAATTAACCATATATCTTTTAGTAAATGAATATTTACATGGGGTTATATAAGTTATATATTTTACTATAAATATTAATTTTAAAACTAAAAATATTTCCTACATCATGATAATTTTTTTTATAATTTTTAGACATCTAATAAATAAAAATATTTATGACAAAATAATGATGTAGTGTTTACCTCATTAATAAATGATTTAAATAAATAATATTATAAAAAATAAAACAATATCCAAAACCTGTCCAATTCTTATTAGAGGATTTTATTAAGAAATGAGTCCTTTTATATTATTATTTAATGAGTTTTGGACCTTTAGAAATCGAAAATCATTATATAATAAAATAATATTTTGAAGCTTTCCTAAAGAGCTCCTCCCCCCTTATTGGAAGCCCTCACTTCTAACCCATAACTCACACTTCTCAAGACCCTTGGCTCATCTGAACTCTTCCCAATTAATCTCCCTACATACCTATCCTCATCCTATAAACCTTTCCCTAGGCATAATTCAATTCAAGTAAACCGTTTGGTTCCAACCAAAGGAATATACTCGAATTAAAGATAATGTCTTCTCTTAAGTTCTTTTGCTTTATTTTACTTCTCCAACCCATAAAATCTTTTTATTACATTATTTTATAACAAAAATAGTATCCTAAATATACTAGGTTGTTTTTTTGAGAATTATTCGAACTATACTTACACACACCTCCATCTAATGGGTAAAAAACATACTGTTTCTGTGGATGACGAACTACTGCCTCACGAAATGACGATTGTTCAATCTTCTTGTACCACCTCTCATGGTTTCCATTATGATGGAAATATATTTATATATGATATATATTATGTTTACGTTTTCTTAATTCTTCTATAATTTTTATTTACAAACATACCTTTATGCATTCTAATATGTGTAAATACAACAATTTCATTTGAGAAAGTGCGGACTACCGCCCCCACAAGGTGATATGATTCGTTCATGACATACATGGAACGTATAAAGGATGGAATTAAAGAAATTATGTATCATATATATCATATAATATTATACTATAATTATAATATACCTATGTATCATTATGTTTTCATTCCATTAAATATAAAATAGGAATGAAAGTAGTGTTCATGCGTACGTACGACTTACCATCTCCATGAATGATGCATTTCATTTCTTATCCCCAAATGTTATGTAATGTTATAAATATATACATATAATGGATATATATGATATATATGATATCTAAATATTGAATATCATTCTGGAGATAATGGAATTCTAGCCACATGAACAATTTTTAGTTATAAGAAATTCATTTTTGACTTATGTACCATATATCCACAAAACGAACATTATTGACATAAATGATTGGATAATGTTTATCACATGTTAATAAGTTATATAAATGGAATAATAAATTAAAAAAATGTTCTTAATCAAGTAGAAATTAACTTTAGCTTATTATTCGAGAGATTAATGAACGAATGGGTCAAGTGAGACACGCGGTAATGAGTTTCTTATCTCACTTTTAATTCCATGAGATTTCCATTGTTCACCACTTATTTATTGCATATGGTGTATTGTGTACTTATATTTGATGTATATTATAATTATTATATTTATATTTATGTTATTATGTGATTTATTAGTTGGTTATTAACTTTTTGTCTTACAACTCGATTGATTACAACGTGGTAAGAGCTTTTCATCTCACTTTTTATTCTCGTGAGATTCATACTATATTTTCCACTATTTCATTTTGTGTGGTGTATGTACTGAAAATTATTGTATTAATAGTGTAATATACTTTAATTATGGGTATTTACATCTTTATTGTATGATATTTATTTCATGTAGTGTATGTTTCGTAAGTTACCAAATCGGTAAGGGATCTTTTTAACCCAATTTCCATTCCTTGGGTTAATCTTCTAATTCTTAATTATGTCATGCTATGATTATGTGTGGAATCACTATTTATTTATTTATATTTTAATTTCCACTCCCCTTTGTGTGGATATACTTGTGATATACATAATCAATCCATCAATAAATTCTCCAGTCATCGATATGAACTTGATAAGAGTAATTTTAACTCAATTTCCATTCATTGAGTTAAACATCCAAGTCATTGGTATTGTTTTTACAAAAATATGTGTGAATGTTCTTAGATTTATTTACACTGAATATCCAATTATATTTAGTGTATTTATATTTTTCACACATTATTATGTAATTGATATCTCCTTAATCTAAGGATATAGTTTTTATAATGGATTTCGTATGATTACGTTCCATTGAGACATCATTGTTGTTATGCACCAATTCACTCTTACATAGTGTATATACTATCCTTTGAAATAATATATCATGAATCCATTTATTCTCATGATATTATAATATTATGATTAAATGTTATTCCCCAATTACTTTTATTCAAGCGTCTTTCATTTTGTTAAAACCGCTTTAACTAAAATATCATTTTAAATGTTTTAATGATTTATTCTTCTAAATAATTATCATTTATGTCCATGTTTTAAAAACTGGTTTTTAAGATTTATTTATATGTACATTAGTGTTTTAAAATGTTAATTCTTTTAAATGTTTCAATGTTGTATGGGGTACTTTGATTTCAAAAATATCTTTCTTAAATGGTTTGGAAAATGGTTTGAAAAAGCACTGATTATGTCAATATCTTGAAATGATATATTTTCATTACAATGTGGAAATGTTATATTTCCTTTATTATTGTTTTATGTGTTCTGAACATGTTATAGTTATTGGGCATTGTTTATGCATATGGGTGGTTTCGTGACAAACCTAGGATGGGTGAGCCCAAGATAGTTGTCCAATGCGTTGGGTAATGTGAAGGAGGTAAATGTTAATGTTTCTCCAAAATGATTTAAGGAATATACTGTGATGGGTATTACAACGTAACTCCTTATGTAGCTATGATATCTATAATATAAGTATTTTTTATTCCACAAGTTACCTTTGTGATTTATGATTTCTATGTGTTATTCATAAATATTATGATTTCATAAGGTATGTTCTAATTAAAAAGAATGGTTTCACTGATTTGTATTTATTGATGGGTTAATGTTTCATTTCCTTATTTTATAACCTTTACTGATCATTTTCTGTTTATCCCATATTTTGGATATGTTTCCCACATGACTTAAAGATTAATGGGGTCAAGGATTGGATCAATGAAAATTCATGCTATCTAAAACTCGGAACTAGACATGTTTATTTTTAAGAGTTTTTATTTTATGAAAAAATGGATATTGAGTAGTAGTGTCTATATTTAATTTTCCTGTTTATATGTAATAGTTTTAGCCTAATTCTCTAAAAATCTAAACCTAAAAATATCCTCAATGTAAATTATTTATTTAATTAAATATTTTTTAAGGCCAAGTACTTATAATAGATTTCATGATCGGGATAACTCATAATCTATGTATGAGTGATTCTATGTGGGTAATTGTTGATTATTTGATGAAATCATCCCATTTTCTACCCATCAGAGAGTCATTGAATGTAGAGGATCTTAGACACCTATTTTTTCAATAGGTCTTTTGGGTTCATGGATTTTCCTCATTGATAGTGTCAGATTGGGATGTCCATTTTACATCTCACTTTTAGAAGGGACTCTAGAAGGCACTGGGAACTTTGTTGAGGTTGATCACTATATATCTTTTATAGATGGATGGATAGTTTGAGTGGACCATCTGGACTCTTGAGGATATGTTGCAGGCATGTGTTCTTAATTTCAGTGGTTCGTGAGAAAGGCACCTAGAATTGGCCAAGTGTTTATATAATAATAGTTATCAATACATTATTATGATGGACCCACTTGAGTCATTATATGGGAGACCATTACAATAAACTTTATGATTTTATAATGTGGGAGAGTGTTCCTTTGTTAGACCAAGCCTTGTCCAGAAAACAACTGAGATAGTGCAGCTAATTCAGAAATTTCTAGCGAAAAAATCAAAGTCCATAGAAGTCATATGGATGACATCATAATCATACATTGTATTTTCAAGTGGGTTACAATATGTTTCTATGGTTATTAGTTTAGGTAGGTCTCCATTTGTTAGGAAAGAAAGGGGAGTTGGTGTCGTGCTATGTCAGGCCGCTTCATGTTGTGGAGATTATTGGGAATGTTCCCTACCAGTAATAGATTACACCTTGTGTAACCTTGATTCTTGGAAACATCCACATCTATTAGATATAGAGATACCATCTAAAATCACCCCATGTGTTAGTGTTGGAAGATTTAAAGTTAGAGGCTAATACCACCCTGGTGGAGGAGCTTGTTCATATCATGGATCATCAGGACAAGGTGCCTCATGGGAAGGTGATCCTATTTTTCCATGTTCTATATAATTTTAAAGGAAATATCCATGAGACATGGGAGTAATAAGATATGGAGAGAGAGTTTTTTTGTAACATGTTTTCTTCTATAGAATATTGAGGACTCTATGTAGCTATAAAGTATCATTGTAGGGAGTTTATGATGCCCTCTAGGTCACTTTTGAAAGTTGTTTTGAGTTTTATTTATCCTTCGAGTGAATTCATGGGGTTTTTGGGTGTTGGTGGTTGAAACTTTGGGTTTTTGGGGAGACTGTCTATGGCACACAATTTGTCTAAACTATTTGGAAACCATGAGATGGAATCTATAGTATTTGATAGTGCAGTTTCACATGGTTTGATATTTTTGTTTTTCAAGCTGTATTACACCCTAAAATAAATTGTATGACCAATTTTGGGTCTATAATGGAACCAACATGGTTAGAATACAATTATGCAAACTGTGTGGCCAAATTGTGTGACACTTTCCATCTCATTAAGAAGTTTTGATTTACCCATTTTCCTTATCAATATCATATGGTTTGGGGGATATTTTTTATTCCCCCACACATGAAGCCCCTCCTCCTTGGTAATGGGTCCTTCCCCCTCTTTGTGTATCTTATATTTCATTCTTGGTGGTTTCTATTCAGGTAAATCAATTTCTTCAGGATTTATTACTCTTTCTCCCTACCAAATCCTTGTTCTATAATTTTTTATAAGTTTGGAACACTATGAGTGTTTTTGGCCAAATATAGTGTATATGATGTGGGTTTTGGATATTTTTTTATTTTGTTTTAGGTGTGTGGGGATTGGTTTTATCTATTCTTGGTGCTCTTTATAAAGAGAGATGTGCTTCAGAACAAATATAAAGCATGTGTCTATATTTAAGGAAATTTTCCATGATATAGCTTTAAATTTATAATTTTATGTGGTTTTTATTTTTTAAATTTCCATTAAAATGATTTATTATATATGATTATTCTATGTTTTATGTGTTTCATATATTTTTGTAGAAATTTTGGTATTTAAATAGGGTTTTCCTAATGGGGGTGGAATGTGTGCACCATAAGTGTTTGATAAAATGGATCAAAGAGGTTTTTTGATTTCTAGTAGATTTATAAAAAAATTAGAAATTTTTTTACCTTGTTAATTGTGTTTCTGTAAATTTGAAATGTTTTGTTATAAAATTTCTTATGTTATGGATTTTTTGATACGGTCACTTTTGTGTGATTTTTTTCGGATAGAGTAGAACATGGGTTTATTGGGGTGTGATTGAGAGGTTTGATTGAAGAATTATGAAAGAATTTAGAGGGATGACCGTGTGATCCTCCATTTGTTTCCAAGGGCCGAACTAATCCTTTTTGTAGGAAGACCAGGTGAGCTTCCCTGTTGGTTGCCGAGAGACCGTGTGAGCTCTTTGAGTTGGGGCCCAGGGAAGACAGTGAGAGCTTCCATTTCTTAGTAAGCATACTTTTTTACTCACTCACAATAGGCCTGGTGGTTAAATCCCTAGTCTAACATTACTTATAGTGTATTGGTTTATCTTATTTACACATTTGATTAGTGTCATATTGATGTGATGATATGTATTATTCCCATTGTTCATTTCTAATTATGTGGTTATATGATGTTGGTGAACTGATCAAATTTATTATGCTATTTTGTTATATTTTAGCATGTTTTTCCTTTTTTAGTTGTTTATTTATTTGATTCATATTTGGATATTATTTTTGGAAAAACATTTTTTAATTTAAAAAGGAAAACCAAAGGGGTTAAAAAGGTTTACATGAAATTTGGATGTTTTCATGTGTTATAATTTTGAAATTAGATTCAAACAAGCTTGTTGTTTTTCATTGGTAAAATCTTTAAATAGATTTATGGTAGTATCAAACAAGGATTTTTGCATCACACCCTTCTTGAGACCTTTGGTAGAATTTTTAGATTTTATTTTGTAGAAAAAATGTAATGGAAAAGAAACCATGTTCCAGGTGACTCTTATTAATTATTTTAATCTGGTGTTTTGTAAAATATACATGGTCTATTAGGGTTGATATCATGTGGATTTTATTTTGGTCTTTCATACCTATTGGGTTGTACATAGACCTTGTTTAGAATAGTGTCCTATTTTTGGATTTGGTTTGATTTTGAGATACCATGTTTGTGTAAATGTTTAGCAATGGTATGTTTTTCCTTTGATGTATGTTTTAGTTTATGGTAACCATTTTTCTTCTACTGTTGAATCTAATCATTAGTATGGATATATAATTTTATGGATGAATTATGCCTATTTAATAGTGTTAAAACCTTACCAAGTGCTAGTTATTTATTTCATGTTATTTTCTCCATCCTGTGGAGGTCGGGAATACACTTTAGGCCATGTCACTGGCTGACTTGAATGATGGGTCAGGTAAACCCATGTTGGTTTATTACAATATGAAATTAAAAAACATGGTGATCCCCAATATGGTACTAATTATTAAGGTCCTCCTCATAGTGATGTATCTATTTATCACAAATATCCTCCCTATTACACCATCATTCCATTGTTAACCTCATATTTTTAGGCATGTGAAAAGGAAATGCCGATTATGCCAACCACTTCTTCATTGATCCAAGATGTTTCCTCTCAGTCCATAGACACCCTAAGGCATTGTTCATCATCCACCCCCAAATCATTTACCCCTATATGTTATTGAAGATGTTAAAACTAATCTATATCCCACTAACAAAATAGTAAAAATATATTTTTGGTTAGAACAATTTAATTAACCACTCATTTGATGATGAATAAAATTCCATTTGCTTATGGAGAGACTTGATTAATGAGAAATTACTAGTCAGGTTCTATCTCATTTCCACTTTTTAGTATGAAATTATGAATACACTTAAATATAAAAAAATACCTTATACCTATCACAACATATGGGTGACTCTATATCATAAAAATTATAGGAATATATCCTATAATGGATATATGGATAATCTAACTGTGATAGATTTTCAATGACAAAATATTCACCCACCTCCACAATTTTAGAATTCTTCACCAGATGATTGGAAAAACCATGGACAATGTATGCATTAGAGGTTGGAGTAAATATAGATATCTTCACTTCACTTTAATTATAGGAAAGTAATCTTTTATATGTAAATATGTGCGCAACATCATTACTTCCGGTGGATCATAATTCTTGCTACACCCAACTCATGCCATAGTTTGAGCCAAAAAAGTGAATAAAGAAGTGATGAAGACATTGGGGGTAGCGTGATATTATCCCCAACCCATAAGGATGAGTGTATATTTACCTCCAATGCCACCCCAATATAATCAAATTCCCAATAAGGTGTAGTCAAAACCATTAAAGGGAATGTTCGACCATAACTGACATGACTGGGTGTATTTTTACCTCACTCTTTTAACGTTGTTAGTATTTTATTAACAAATTGAATTTATAAAATAAGTACCACTATGGTTTAATCCATGAAAAATTCATGATGTTATCTTCTAGAATTATTTCTTTTAGAAAAAATTCTGGAGGATTCACTCCATATATCAATTCATGAAGTAATTGATACTCTATCTCAATGTGAACATCAAGAAAGGGAATCCAAGCTTCAAAGGGTTCTCAAGACTAATAAACTTTTTACTATATAAATATTGAAGAAGGATTATGATTTATCCATTGAAGTGTACGCATACCCTAATAATCCTTCTTGTTACTTTGATGTATATGAGGATCACATTATTTCTACTCATTATGTGTTAGTGAAATTTATTAACACAATCCCTATAGATAATTTAGAACCTGACACTGGTGTGGATGAACATAATGATGAGAAAAATGTTAAAATCCTATTTTAAATTGAAGTGTGCGAAGAGTGTGTGAACCCAATGATAAAGGTATAATTAGGACATGGGATCTCCTACCAGCAAGAATCTTCCTCCCATTTAGTGAGATTTCACTAGGGACATGGGGAAAAGTGCGACTATATTAGTATCCAGCCCACTATTCAAAGAAAACAAGACTGTTTCTACCAAAGAGAAGATTTCCTAGTATAAAGATGAGTTGTAGAAGTGGAGTTAAGTCAAAATTGAGTTGATCATATGGAATATACCTTCTACGTTTAACTATCAGTCTGAGGATACTATCCATTATTCATTGAATCTACTCTAACAAGAAGAGACTACTAGACTAATACAGTCAAATATGAGTCATTAATCTAAGCCAGGGATAATAAAATTGGTCTAATTTACCCATATGGCCATGGATATCAATAGTTCCCCCCTTAGGAAAATAATCACCACCATTATAGGTGATATACCCTAAATTGAATCAGTTTAGTCATCCACCATAGGATCCAATGGGTTGACTATATCAATCTCTACTAACTACCCCTTCTAAGGCATTGAACCATGTGACAGTGCCACCATTACACCTTGGATCCATTGAGTCTCTCACTACTCTTTTAGAATCCATGGATGGTTGACATAAACCAATATAATCAAATATTAAACCATATTTTACATGGTTGGGTATGAATACTCCTCAATCCCATTTTATAAATATTATTTTCTTGATATTCAATGATATGGTGGATCCATAATATAATCTCACACACTTAGATTCTTAATACAATCGAGTAATGGGAACACTACAATGGTAGGAGGCAGAAAAACTCAAGTGATTTATTGAAACCTTAGAGGGACACATGTTCATCTAGTATAAAAACCTACCAACTGAATCCATTACCATTTGGGAAGATCTATAATGTGTTTTTATCTAAAATTTAATATCAATACTAATTAATACTACTATCATTAACCTCCCATACATTAAAAAAAATGAAAATGAGGGTTGATTATATCATTTCAAGGTGGAAATGTTTGAACTATTATTTGAATATACAACTTTTGCAAGAGGATTAGAAATATTCATAGGGAATCTATGATATGAGATTCAGATGCTTCTCATTTTTTTAAATTACCGTAGAAGGTTCCATTAATTGAAAATTTTTGAACAATAACTAGAATATTCCATTAAATGCACTAAAGACAAATATTAATTGAAGGTTTATCCTCTTGATATTAAATATGGGAAAATATAAACCACAATTTTTTTGATCAAGCTAGTTTTGATACCAACCCCTAGTCTTGAACCCAAAAACTATCATGTAGTACCTCATTATACATAAAAATAATAATGATACCACCTTGATGAAAACATGTAGAATATTCATAAAAAACCAAATCACTAGATTTTTGAAAATTAGAAGAAGATAGTCTATTTCATCTAAAATAAGTATGTCACATGTTGTTTCATTTCTACTTTGGAGAAAACACTATTCATGTTACTTGAAAAAAAAAACTAAATGAGGCAGGGTTAAAGGATTTTTCTAATTATTTCCCTTACCATGAGATGATATCCGAAAATATTTACGAGTGTTTTATCTTAAATGAATTTCTTCAGATTATGATAGAGATAGAGTATGTAATGTTTATGAAACTCCAATATCAAGTAACCTATGTATAAGATACCACTCCTAAGGAATAAAGTGATTGTAATAATGTCTCACAATGTGGGACAAAAAAATCGATGAATACATGATGAGAAAATTAGTTAATTGTTCACACAATATCACTAGGTTATGATTAAATCAATATGTCATAACCCTAATTTCCTCTATAATACCCATGGAAATATTTCCATAATCACAGTATTCCATGGGTTTACATGTTAATAGAATAAGTTACAAGAAGAAGATCCCACATGGTCACCCAAGACTGTCTATACCCAACAGTAATTTCTACCCACATCAAGGGGAAGATGAGAACCACCCGGATAAACATAATTTTCTTCTAATGAAGGGTGATATTATGGATTTATTAATTTCATTGAAGTAACCTTCCCCTCTTACAATTAGTAGGTTTTTGATGAAGTGTGTTTCTACACGAATAATTAAGGAGGATGAAATATAGTTCAAGAAACAAATATTTAGAATAGACCCTCGAATTTATGTATCATTATTACTGAGGTCAATCATTTAGTTAAAACTCAAAGATAGGAATTCCAACGACTATAATAGAAACACCAATCTGATATTAAATCCACTTACTCTTTCTTCAACTGATTATACTGGTGGAATTATTTACAAACAATTAGTTGATTGATCAATTACATGATGTGTAGAGGTTATATTATATTGTTCCATAGATAATAAAAACACCATATAATTATAGTCAATGGAAGGATATTCCCGCACAATTATCTTTGGATCTTATGAATCAATTATTAGATCTACCACATGGTTGAATTCATAATCCTTTGGCTGAAAAATATGATATTATGAAGCATCTCTCTATCACCCCTATTAGGATTTCAATCCTAAATTCACTTGAACATTCCAAATAACTCATAGAATCCCTTAATAAGGCCCTTTCAGACCCTCAAGAGTTCCAAACCAAGGTGGAAACTTCCAAGATATATAAAATTTTTTTTGGCTCTACTGAATGTAACACAGTCATTTATTATAATGAATATGACTATGAAATTTAAACTTAAGAAGATTAGGTTAAAAACCTAATTCAATGACCAAATTCCCAAATTTGGATAAATGTATGCCCATTGGACAAATATTTTAATGATTTATTGAGAAATTCATGGATTCATATTCCCACAATAGTGATTTCTTTATATAATTAACTCATAATAAACTCTACTAATGGAAAATCTTGGTTCTATATGATGATAAATCCATTACGAATCTTAGGAAATTTAGTACATTGATGTGTGACATATAAAATGGAGGGAAAGTATCCACTACTAAAAATTTCTATTCAAATTGTTTCCCTTAATGTCTTAATAGATGATCCCATCAATCCATGAAATAAATATAGAAAATTTTTCATGTTTCCTATAAATCATATAGTGGTAATAAATCTATATCTGAGGAATAACTAGATTACTCTAGACAATGATATAAACCCTTCAATCACTTTCTTCTCCTATAATGTTAAAAAAATCTATTAAGAAACCACTATTATTGAGGAATATACCCCCATGTTATATATGGGTATCAATCATACCACTCGATAACCTTTACTAAAATGCATGTTTGAAAATTTTTTGATCCATACATCTAAGTCTCTTTGAATGACTTAAAATGAGCCTTGAAGTAAGAACATAGATCTTAAGATTATTTTCTTATATTCTTATGGGTTCAATTGTGGGAATCAACTCATTATTCATATGGATGTGATCCCAGTGAGGGATAATTCTCCCACACCATATTTTAAATCTCAATAGGAAATTATTTATAACAATATTGATGATGATAACGAATTTGATTCTGATATAAGAGATTCTACACCAAATCTGAATATGGTGTCTCAACCGACATCTAAGAACTCAGGTAGATGAATCTATGTGCGAAGGAATACCCATGAACTATACAGATCAGTCTCTCCAAGAATCTTGAAGAATACGATAAATATGTCTCCTTTATCAAATAATATTGAGATTTATTCATATTAAATTACCTGAAAATTTCCATGTTATATGCTTAGATGTATAATCATCGCATTGGTCTACTAGACATTCAAATCAGCTATAATAATGTAGTAAAGTTAATGCCTCAGACCCATGATACCACGGTGGATGCTGAAGTTTATAAATTGATGAAATAAAACATCATTTAGGATGTTAAATAGCTCATGTACATTTCCAATATTGCCTTTGTGGATAATACTAAAGGTAAAATCTTGGTATCAACTCACTTCAGGTATGTAGATAATCATTTTCCTATTGAATATTTTTTAGTTCTGATCATAGAATTATCTATTGATGAAAATTCCCATTTCAAGACCCCTCATTCATGGATAGATATTATGGTTATAATTAGATCTTAATGGAACCTAAGGAAGATGAGGAAAATATATTTAGGGTACCCCAAGGTTTATAACATTACCAAGTAATTACCTTAAGATTTAAGAATAGCAAAACAACATAAAACAAGCCAAATATAATATCATAAAGTCCTTTATGGGGAAGATCATAGAATGCTATGCTGATGATGTACTTATTAAATCCCAATGAAGCTGATATCAATTAGATAATTTAAAATAATATTTCAATAAGTTATATAAACATATCTTGAGGATGATCCCATTGAAATGTGCTTTTAGGGTGACCTCAAGAATGTTCCTCAACTTTGTGCTCTTCTATCATAGTATCAAATTAAAACCTGAGAAAAATAATATGATACATGATATGTATCATCAATGAGACCTCAATGAATTGAAAGAAATCTAAGGGTACCTTGATTATATAAGGTTCTTCATAGATAAACTTTTTCTGTAATTGTGTTATATTAGAAAAGCTGATGAAGAAAAGGATTTCCTACCAATGAGATAAATATTGTCAAAAGTCCTTTCATGACCTCAAGAAGTACCTATTGTACCATTCAGTATTGTTGCTAACTATAGAATTAAAACCGATCATTATCTATGTAGAAACATTGTATTGATATCCTAGGGACCTCCTCACTTATAAAATTACGTGGACATGGAGAATAACATTTATTATCCCATTAGGACAACATTAGATTATGAAACTGAATATTTTGATTCTGGAAAGAATTGACTTGTTTTGGTATTCATGGTATAGATTATCATATATTATCTAAAAAATAATTAGGTGTACTTAGTCTCTTTTTTTTAATCAAATTAGATATATACTTATTCATATGATGATAACTCAGAACTTAGTATGACAGGATGTTACTTGGAAGTGGTTCAAGATCCACTTTGTGTGATAAAAGGCGATCAATGGACATGCACTAGGTTTTATCTAGGAACCCAATAACTTGGAGGAGTATCCTTTAGAAATAGATATTCTTGATGAAATAGAATTTTGTATACACAAAAAAACCAAATAAAAGGAAATATACCTTGATTGTTCTTCTTGCTGTTCAACAAGAAGAAGGTTTGAAGACTAAAAGATCAACATAGTCAGTTTGGGTTTCATTTTTATCTATCTAATAAATGAAATTACATAATAATCCTTCCTAAGTTCATATATATTTACCTATAAGGGGGATAAATACTAGACCCTCATCACAGGATTATAAATTTCCCTAAAAATACCGATTTACCATTTATAAATCAATGTTTATTCAGAGTTGTTAATCAAGTAGATCAATGGAGACTATTACAAAAAGAAATAATAATTTATTCCCTTTATTGATTATATATGAAGGTTAATGTATGAATTCCCCTTTGATATAACACATATTCACATATATTTCTATCATAATTCTCATATTAATATGCTATAAAATGCATCTATATCCATAGAAGACCTAGATCAAGAAAAAACAGTCATTCATACGACTCACCATTGGGTGGTATCTTTTTTAAATAGTACAAATATGGAGGAAATAAATGAAATTAAAACCATCCAGGATCAAAGTGAATACAATACCTAAACAAATGAAGATTTAACAATTTTGATGTTTCAAATAAAAAATTATCTTAAAAATAGAGTTCTTTTATCAGCTCTAGCTGGGAAGGAATGTATTCTCTGCCATAAAAAAACTTCATCCTTTATTATGTATGGTATCCCTAGAATATCCTATAAAATTTTGGATTTTACGGATTCCTCCTATAGTGAATATAAATATGATAGATATCTAGTATTATATAAAAATTACACACAGGTTTCGAAAACATCCATCAATCAAGAACAATGTTATTCCACAAAATCCAGAGTCATTGATACTTTTATCCCTGAATGATGAAATACTATAAAAAATCCACAAAGATGTTCCATAGGTTTTAGATTAATGAAAATTTCATTCAACAATTCCAAGTGTTGTTTCACACATATAAATACGTTTATCTATTCACTATTTGATGAATATATATCATGGGTATATGTCCTTCAACCATAATATGGAAGTTCATATTTATTCTAATTTTCTTTACTAACTTATTCTTGAAATGAAAAGAAGTTGTAACCTTTAAGGAGGTTAGAAAAAAGGCTATAAATAACTTCATAAATCCTAATATCATCATTAGTTTTAGATTACTTCGTACAATATTTATATACAATGACTCAAACTTCCATGATTTCAAACTGAATTAGTTATGTCAAGAGTATAAGACTCCATACAACTACATATCTTACTACTAAATAGTGTAAAATGGATAGATAGAGGCCTTTAATAAAACTCTATCCAATATCCTTCAGAAGATAGTGGGGAAATACAAAAAATATTTTCCATATAATCTATTTCATGATTAATGGGGATCACATGATGAACCATAATAATATATAGGAAACCACATACTCACTAGTGTTATGAAAAAATCCCACTCTTCCCATTGCAGGTTATTCGCCCTCATTTCACAGTGCTATCTATGATCATGTGTCTAAAGTTTTATAGTCTCATATATGTATTTATGAGTTATAAAAACTTGATGAGAAGTGGTTAAAAACACTAAAAACTATTAGGTTTATCTGAATTAGGTCACCTGATCATTTAATAAAAATATATTCCTCCTCTTATTCATCCAAGTAGAATTGGAATTGGTTCTTAGAATTCCAATGCTGCATAAGATTAATCCCACACAAACTGAGTATAAATAAGAAGCGCCATATTTAATATTCAAGTTATAATACAATATATCCCATTACAACATTTCAATGGAAAAATAATTCATTTTTTTACTATTAATGTAGGGTTTCTCAAAAAAAAATACTTTCCATATTTTTACATGAAGTTCCAATCCGCTTGTCTTTAAAAATATCGGATAAGTCCATCTTTATAAAAACCTATAATGCACGGAACCCGATTCCTTATTTCATGATGTTAAACATAATGATATATAGTTCTTACCAAGTAAAACTTATTACTACTTAGAGTGGTCTATTTATATGACTTGATTACTTATATGAGAATCTGATCTATGTGAGAGTTCTTAGTGTGTTCTCTATATCCATAGACCTACACTAAAAATAAAATATACCACTATACTTATAAACTATGTGTGGTTTAATTATAGATATTTTGGATATATATTTACATCTAAATTTCCTCTCTCATTCCATTAAATAAATTTAATTTCTATCAAAACTCACATTTAATCTTGTTGTCTAAGACTTCGTTAGTTTATGTTGGGTTTTCCTCCAATGACCCATCACTATAATGAACCCACTCCATTTTATCCCTTTTTTTCTTTATGTATGAGCCAGATCTAAAAAAACACCATTTCTACAACATCCTCAATACATTACCTTAAAATGAGTGTAATAGTTTCTTTGTCACATGATATTAAACAACGAGACACTCGGTTCATTCCATATAACCTTTAAAAAATTAGAGTGGTTATTATTATATAAATTGACCACGTTATATGTATGTAGGTATGTATGTATATGTGTGTTTTTGTGTTATAGTGACAAGCATTTATATAGTTATTTTTTATTTATTTTTATGTTTATATATTATTAATATATTAAAATATTATTTTACACACATATATATAATTTAAAATAGAAACTCCCCCAAATCAGTTTTCCAATTTGGGACGGCTACAAAACAGGTTAATATATATATATATATATGTTAATGTTTTTGTATATAAATATAAAATTCAATATATTAGTATATATAATTAAAATAATATATATATATATATAATTTTAAATATATATCCCCACCATCGATGGTGGGGTGGTTAGGGTTTAGGTGGGTAAGGGGAGGACATGATTTTAAGTCCTCTATTCTTTCATATTTACTATGATTTTTCTTGGTGTTATGTTCTACAGTGACAGGTGTAACCAATCTATTGTATATATTTATAAACTTATCCATGTTTTAAATCCTGGGTAAAAAAATTTCCTAAAAATAGTCATTCTATTTAAAATTGGGGCTAAAACATCCAATTTTTTTTAATACATTGAACAATTAAAAACTAGACATGTTTAAAAATTTCACTAAAACAACTCTAAAATAGCCACAATATTTTGAAAACCCTTGGCTATGTTAGACACGTTTTCTTTAAAAATGTGGCCAAAATAGATATGTTTTCTAAGAAATGTGTCTAATTTTAAAATTATCTATGATTCTAAACATGGATAAAAATTGTTTCTAAATAATCCTTGTTATTTAAAAAAAGTGGCCAAAAAACTTTGCTAAATTCCAATATTTTATAGTGATATATGTGTTCCATGAGAACATGAAAACTTTCACATTTAAAAAACACTTAATTAACCCATGTAAAAGCGATTAATTTCAATAAAAATCTATATAACATTTGTAAATCCATCCATTTAGAGAAGGTGGATGATAACATAATAACATATCCCAAGAATAACATAAGAAACATCAAAGGATATTGACATAGTTGAAAAACACATTTTTATGATTTGAATAAATCAGTTTGTAAAATAATAATGGATACATATTTTTTTTTAAAAAACTTTATGAATTAATATTATTTTGAAAACTATTTAAGAACATGAAAATTAAGATCTATAAATAATAATGACTGTAATGGTGAAAGAATATGTTTGTATAGAAAATGATAAAGAAGGATACTTTTGTCAAAACGACACATGTGGAAAATGATAAAAATATATATTTTTCAATTTTTTAAATTAGAGATTGATTTAATAAAATATTAAATCATGTATAAGTACATCCATAATATAAATATGGTAGTAAAGGATTAATATTCCCAACCAAAAAGAATAGGCTGGGTAAGTTTCACTCACAAATGTTATATTGGGTAAATTATTTACCAAGAGAAATGAAATTTAGAAAGGACATGTAAAACCTCAATAATTTCATGAGTAGATGTAAATATATGGAGTTTAAAATAAAAATTTTACATAGTTTTTCCTACATGGGAATTTTTTCCTAATAACCCCTATTATAAATGAGATTTGGAAGAAACACTTACAACATTGTTACCTTTCAAATCAAATTACCATAAAAGAAAGAACATATGATGGATTATTAAATCCATTTAATGGACTAATATTTATATTAAAAATACATCAATGTAAAGTATATAGACCACCAAATAAAATAAGTAGTGAATACGAAACATATCTCAATGAATCCAAATTGAGACGAGGAAACCTTTTCCTTTTTCTCTTGATTTTACAAAAATTATTTAACTTCACGTATATGAATATGAACTTGTTAATAACTTACTTAATAACACTATTCATATCTATCATGTTTTATATTTCTCAATTATATTCATTTTATACACATATATTAGTTAATTTATTTATTTTTCATCATCATATGTCAGTAAATTCGATTATTTCACGCATGTCAGGTAAAAATGATGTTGAACACGATTCAATGGTACAATGTTAAAAAATAATAGATTATAAAATAAATTAGAATAATTTTTCTATTATTTATCTATACCCATGTTCACTTGATTGAAATAATGTTAATGGTTCCTGATATTGAGATATATGATGAATTTATTTAATGTAATTTATAGATATTAAAAGAATAATTTATAATGATCATCATTTTTTTCATAGTTTAATAATAAAATTCATGACATATTTAAATCATTAATATTATATATATTCATAAAATATATTTTATTACCATCCATGTAAGTTAGTGATGAAAATAATACACACCATTCATGGAGGCAGTAGTATGCACATCTCTTTCAAATACACTTTTATTTTTCTAAGAATGAAAATAAGGTGGAAATTATTTTATATTTTCATATTATTAATAATTTATTAATAATTATTTTTATTCACTAGTAAACTATTTTATTCCAATTTATATATGTTGTTTTATGAAAAATAGAACACGTCAGTCATGGAGGAGGAATTTCACATGTAACATAAACGAAGTTCTCATTTTTTGAATGGATGAGAGGGGAATAAACAATGGTTTCTATATTAATATAATAAAACATAATTATACTAATGATATTGATATTTTATTATACTATTTTTGAATACAATTTAAATTAGAATAATAAGACATACTTAAATAAAAACAAAAATGAGTTAGTTGGGAATTTTACATTACTCTTGTATGAATTTGATTAAGCATTTGAGGGGTGGTGTTTTTAAGAGACCAGAACTTCAAGGACATGAATTATAATTTTGGGGATAAACCTAGGAAGAGGTTTAGGGTGAAATATAATTTTTATATTATATGAAAATGGTTTTGGAAATATCATTTTGTAACTGAGGGGAGTAATCTTTTTTGTAATAATATGTTCACAATTCAAGTAAAGTGTCCCAAATGTGAGAAATAACAGACAAGGGAAGAGTGTTGGTTGAGTAATCCCTTAACTCTATATTTATTGATAATTTTTAATGAACTTTAGGTGTTTTCGATTAATTTTTTTCCTGTAATTTATTTTTACCACTATAGCTCTATTTTATCCACAATAACATCTTTTTATAACTAAAAATAAAACTACCCATACTAGATATTTGGATATTTTGATTCCAAATAAAAAATTTATTTCATAATATTAAATTTCTAAAAGTGATAAAAATTACTTTTAAAATAATAAATGTCAAACAGAAGTGTTTCAATTAATCATAATATTTTCAAATGAAATTTTTTACTAATAATAAAATTAATCCATGGTCAATAAAAAGTTTTAATAAATTTTTAATTCATGTTTATATGTTAATTAAGTTATAATCATGTTATTTGTAAAAATAGTATTTTTCACTATTCACATAAAAATAAATATTTAAAAAAAACATAAAAAATTCATCCCATGATAATATTGTTATTTTTAATTTAAAAATGAAGTTCATTTTTTGATATTTAAATTTTAAAAAAAAAATTTAATATATGATAAAAAGAAAAATTATAAAAAAAATAATTTTTTTATCCATTTATAATATAAGACAAATTATAATTAATTAATTTATTTTAATAATTATATTTCATTTAATTTTCATGTAATATTTTTCGTTTTAAATTTAAATAAATAATTATTTACTTATTTTCAGTTTTGTGTGAATAAAAAGATATTGAATGCATAAAATTTATTTAAGAGAAATATATTATAAAAACTCTGGGTGTTGCATTATACCCTCATTAATAGAATTTCACCCTCAAAATTCCATTTTTTGAAAGAAAAAATATTTGGATACTTCTACATCTTTATTTTATTAGGCTCCCATATAACTTCCTCAACAAAAGATTTTCTACCACACATCTTTTATAAGGTGAGTGGTCTTATTTGAAAACACGTCATCTCTTTGAACATGGTATAGATTCGGTGGATGTTCCAAGAGATAAGCTACAATATAGACATGATCAATAATATCCAAATGATTAATATATTTATGGTTTAACTTTCCCTTATTTTCAAATATCATTAATTTATTCCCAATAGATATTCATAAGAATACCTTATCACTAACATTAAACTCTAGTTCTCACAGATTATTTTTATAAAAACTCTTCTATCGACTTCAAGCCTCATTTTTGTGTTGCTGAAGAGATCTAACATTTATATACCATTTCCTCATCTTTTTTAGGTCCAAATAACTAACATTTTCTAACTTCATCACAACATGTTGAATTTCTACACTACTTTGCATAGAGGGATTCATAAGGATCCATCTGAATGCTCAAGTGAAAGCTGTTGTTGAAACAAAATTCATCTAGATGATGGTATTGATCCCAAACAACTATGAAATATATTGATCTAACTCTCATCATATCTTTTAGGTTTCGGATGGTACACTCTGAGAAAGCGTCGGTCTAAATATGATATCTAAAGATAATGTTAAAATTTATATTCAACACATGTTGAAGACTTCAATATAAATTTTAGGAAATCTATAAATCTTAATAAAATAAAATTTAGAGTGGTACACTTTAAAACATTTATAATTTTCTAATGTATATCTAGGAATGTTGGTCAAGTGGTAAATATTCTCTGATAGAAATAAAATGAACTAACTTATTAATGTGATTTAATATAACCCAAATAGAGTTATATTCTTTAGATGTATTGGGGGGTTCTATGATGAAATCCATGTCGATGTTTTACCATTTTCTTATTTTCATGGGTAATGTTTATATGATACCATTAGACTTAATATATTAAATGTTAACTTGCCGGAATACTAGACATCAAGTTATATACTCTGTAATATCCATTTTCAGGTTTTTCCACCAGAAATTCCATTTTTGGTTTCATATACATTCATTTTCTTCCAGGATGGATAAAAAATTATGGGCTATGTGATTAATCCAAAATTTACTTCATTAATTTTGGTATATAATGGAAAATATTCATTTCTAAATCATATCACACCATCATGATCAAGTTTGAATTATAGAACATTCAAAACCTTCTTTTTCAAGTCTACATCCTACTTATACACTTATTTATTATTCTCATGGATGGATTGTTAAAAATTTATTTTAGAAAGGTAGGGTTTCTCCCACTCCATCATGATTTATGGATCTATCCTCTAAAAATCCACAAGTATTGGATCTCTTTTAATCCAAATCATTGAAAACCTAGAATGATCTGCTGATACAAACAACCAGTCATAGTGTTTACCTTTATAAGGTGGTAATATATTGATTAGTCGCAATATTTAATCATTTCCAACCAAATACTTTGTCTCTCATTAAAATCATTCTATATGAAACTATAATTCACGATTTTATGATCAATATATATATCAATCCTATCAATATAGAGTTAATGCCTCTGTATTTTCAAAGAAAAAATTTCCACTATATGATCCATATTGTTAGTTTGGTAATTTTTCATATGAACCTTCAATTGGAATGAATCATACCCTACTACCATGTAATTTTGGATGAGAACACATCCCAATACCTTATTTTATACATTATTTTATATCTTAAACTCTTATCCACTATAGGTTAGTGTGGAAAAAGTGTACTAAAAAACTTTACCTTTAGTTACTTAAAATTTTATACACATTCACCCATATGAAGGAACTTGGATCCCATCCGAGTCAACTTGGTTAGTGTATTTGATTTCCATGAGAAATATTTCACAATGTTTCGTTATAAATTATTCAATTTGATAAAACTATGGATCGTGGTCACTATTGTTGGATTTTCCATTGTTCAATAACCAACATCTTAGAAGGATCCATAGATATACGCTCACTAGTGATTATATGACTCCAGAATGAGTCTTTTGTCACTATAATTTACATTTGATAAATTTTGATTAATATTTATCATTCCTTATGGTCTTTAACACTATCCTCAAATGATATTCATGCTCTTAAATACTCTTGGAAAATATGATAATATAATCTATAAATATTACCACAAACTTATCAAGATAACATCTAAAAACTCTATTCATCGTATCCATAAATATATCGAGTGAATTTCTAAGTCCAAATACAATCACTATAAATTCATATTGTCCATAACTTATACAGATTAATATCATGGGAATATATTCATTTATGAACCTTAATTAATGATATCCATATTGAAGGTCAATATATGAAATTTATTGATCTCCATATATTAGATTAAACACAACATAAATATAGGGCATAAGATACTATTTTTTAAGAGTGACCATGTTATGTTCCTAAAAATAATTGCAAAGATAGAATAACCCATATTTCTTCTTATCACAATTAAGGCCATTCTATAACAAGTACTTAAAATAAGTATAACACTAGGTGTGATTCCAATAGAAAACTCAACTTCACAATTTGGGTAAGACTGGGAAATTCATTAATAAATACATTATTATACTATCAAACAATAGGTTCATCTTCAATATTGAGTTTCTCCTCAACCATTTTCATTAGATACCCCTCTTTAGTAGGATTTAAGACCCATAAAATGGAGGTAACTTTCATTGGAATTTCATATTCATACTTAAATAAATAGATGATCATAGGTTGATTAAAGATATCAAACATTACTTCCCAATCTTGAAAATTGATATGGGATATTTTTATATCCAATTAATTTCTAAAATAACATAAAATATTACTATAGGTAGGATAATATGATTTTTAGTAAGGATATTTCCATAAAATTAAATCAAATATGACCTATGGACTTGAGTCTTGATCAATAAACCACAATAGTTTTTAGTGATTGTTTAATATATAATAATTATGGCGGTGACACAATACCCTTACCAAATTCTCTAGATATAAATGAGTGGGTAAAACTTGGATCAAATAAGTCATTTCTAGTTATAGATTTAATTATAACTATACCTTTCACAAATTCTCCCTCATTACCTACTTTAGTAGTTGTGATCACATAATACTTCACATTATGTGTTGTATTAGGTTGTTTCTTACACCAATTTTCATCATTAACCATTGGATTCATGCACTAATTATTGTAATGTTTGTACCAGTTTTAATTACAACATTATCATGTGGGGAGTACATTTGGTTTATCTTTGTTCTCATTATTGATTTACCTATTCATATATCTTCAACATTAATTTTATTTATTTACTTATTTTCTACACTTGTATTATATACTTATTCCCTTAAAGAAATTTCCCCATGCTTCTTTCCACATTATCAACATGAAGGGAGATTGATTTTCTTCCTTATATGGGTTTTATCTTTTGAACTTACTTGAAAATCTATTTTCTCTTATTAACCTCAAAATATGAGAAAAATAAGAGTGTACATTATACATTTCCAAATTGATATAACATTGAATGATTTATTTATAGATTTCAAATACTGTTATATCCAATTCATTATAGAGAATTGACTCATGAAAATAAAGAATTGATCAATTTTTCTTTCATAATTGATGATAAAACCATATGACTACCTTGCATGTATGGTTATATATCCGTCATAGGTATAAATGAATCATCATACTTCTACGTCAATTATAATAATTCTCTCTCCATTTTACTTTGAATACATTAAGTAAAATACTTATTGAAATTTACCTCCTTAATCTCTTCCCAGTTTATGGATTCAATTTCCTCCTCTTACCTCAAATTACTGATAATATCCCACTATTGACCTTATTCACCTTCTAAATCATAAAATATAAAAATAAATAGCTCAATATTTGATCACCAGATAAATTAAAATAATTTTTTTATAACAATGTTCCATTTCTTAATAATAATCATATTAAAGGTACCAAAAAAAAAGTTGGATGTTTTTTTATAGTGAGCCTGATCAAAATGTTATCTTTACTTTGTGTGTTCACGAGATGAAAATAGTTTGAATTATTATTCATAGCTTCAATGAGTTGGGTGAGTATTTCTATGAGGGTTTTCACCCCAAGTCCCATGACATTTCAGTTTTCATTTGGAAAATCACTACATTTTTTTCACACCCATTGTTAACTGAATTTATCATGGTTTCATCCGTTTACTAAAATAATTAAATGTTAGGGATAAATAATTATAAAATAAAAACAATGAAATTTGGAGAAAATTCTCATAATAATGTATATACCCTAACTTGTGAACTTATAAGTTTCAGTGTTGGTTACTCATTATCTATTTCCAATAATGTTCTCCAACTATACACTAAAAATATCCTATAATACTTCATAATGGTTCATAAAGTTCTTGTAAATAACTAGATCATATCCACAAAGAGTTTCAAACTAGGTGATAAATTAGGAATATTTTTCATGCATAAGATGACTATCATGTTGATATCCAACCAACCATTTTAGGATTTCAACCCCTTCATGCATCTGTTCCATAGCTTGAATCAACATGTCTGTATCTAGACAATGATGTTATTTTGAAGAAACCAAGCTGCAAACCATTTTTTTACCATTTTCAAATAGCCGGTTTTTGGGTGTCTGGTTCCCATAGCATCCAAAGATCACATTCAAAATTCAAATCCAAAATAACAAATCCTAACATCATTATACCAAATCTCTAACAGACGTTTCATGTCGTACCATGCGCCTCGGATGTACCACCACCTCGATCCTTGTAACCCACCGGGACAGTTCGCCGGTGAAGCACCACCGGGGAGCCCTACCCTTGGGTCTCTTGAACCCTGCATCGACACCATCAATCCTTTGACAATCTTCTTCGGTGATTACCCTATATGTTAAATTATCCCTAGGGTTGGTACTAAGGTTTTATAATACTAATCCTAAAAAATAACTAAATTATCCTTCAAAAATAACTATACCCTTATCTGGTACCTACTGAGATGACCCAATAATATCATAAATGTGTATACCATCATTTTAAATATATATTTGTTCCATAACTTAATAACAGAAACCCAAAACCATAATGTTTTAGTGTCTTCAGAGACTATGTATAATCAATTCTTTTAACAATATTGTCAGACATATCCCACGAGTTCTTCTCAAATAGTACCCTTCTTAATCATTACCTACTTAATTCATTCATTCATAACCTGGGGGGATATAAAAAAATAGGGTTTAACTTATATGATCAGTAAAGGTAAACAGGGTATATTTTAATTATTTATCATAATCGATTATAATATAAGAACAATGATAGGAAAAACTGATCATATCTTGAAAAAACATACCCAAAAAGTCCTAGACTATAAATCATGATCCATGGAATTAAACTCTTAAAAAAATAGTCATAAGAGTGAATATTTATCAATAATAAATTAGGGGTAAATAGATTATATAATAATCATAATATATAAGCTTGAATCATATACATAATCATAGAAAATTATTTCTTTATCCAAGGATAACTACCATTATCACCATAACGTTGTAGTCAGAGTCCCATAATGGCCTATATTTACTGCCCATTCCCCTAAACATAGTGGATATATCCCATAGTGTATGAGGATCTCTCTCATTTCTATTTCACACTATATCATGAGATATCATACATTACCCAATGCATTGGATATATATATATACTTCCTCAAACACTAATCACATAATGAAAACCATAAATATATATTCCCTAAGAACATGAAAACATTAATACTTCAACAACACTTAATAAACCAATGGAAAATACATGAGTTTCATAAAAAATACAATAATACACCTATAGAAATAAGGAGGGTGGTAGAATAAGAAAATTTCTTAAGTGTGACATAGGTTACAGAAAAAGATATTAACATAGTTGAAAAAATCCAATTTATGATTTGAATAAATAACTTTTTAAAATACGAATTAATACTACTATTATTTTCAAAACATTTTCAAATTATAATTATTTTGGAAAATCATTTTAAAATATGAAAAAAATCCTTGTTAAGAAAAATTCTCATAACGTTTAAATAATGGTTTCATAAAAAAAGTTATAAATGGATACATTTTTTTAAAATGACTAGTGTGATAAATATTTAAAAAATAAATACAATTTTATTAAAATAAAGAATAAATAATATAAAAATATATTAGAAAATTATTAATTCATGCATAAATATATCAATAAAATTAATATGGTTATAGAGGAAGAAGATTCTTGACCAAAAAGAAGAGGTGTTTTCGGTTTCACAAACAAGAATCAAGTGAGGAAAATTATTTACCATGGGAAATGATTTTGTGGTAGGATATTTAAAAGTGAAATAATAAATAGTGTAAAATAAAATGGAAGGGTTTTTAGTGATAAAGTTCACATAATTTTTCCTCTTCTGTATTTTTTCATAACAATAATGATTTATAAATGATATTGGAATAAAACCCTTATAAAATTTTTACCTTTCAAATTGATCAACCAAGAAATGTAGAACATATGTTAGATTTATAAATCCCTTGAATTTTGTTATAATTATATTAACAATACATCCGAATACAATATATACTTAATAAAATAAAATAATTCATGAATACAAATCATATCTCAAGGAAAAAAATTGAGATGAGGAAACCCTTACCTTTTATCCTAATTTGAAGAAATATCTTTAAAATAATTTATAATAAATATAAGAATATTAATCACTTATTTAATAATCTTATTAATATATTCTAAATTTTATATTTTTCAATTATAATCATTCAATAAACATGTATTGGTTATTTAATGCTTATATGTATCTTTAGATATTGATAATATTGATTGCTACATGCATTTTTTTAAAAGAGACATCGAAAAAAATTAGTAGAAATAATTTTCATCATTTTAAGACTATAAAATATATTTAAATAAATTATAATTGTTTATACATACCCATTTTTATTTGATTAAAATGGTTTTCATGTTTTATGAGAGATTGATAAATGATGAACTTGTTTCAGGTAAATTATCGATGTTAACAAAGTACTTTATAATGATCATTAATTATTGTGTAATCATTTAAGAACTATCTTATTGATGTATATTAATCCTTAATATCAGACACATATATATATATATTCATCAATTATATTTTATAACCATATATTAAGTTAGGGAATAAAAAAACATGTCGTTTATAGAGACGGTAGTCAACATGCATGTATGTTTGACATTTTCATTTGTCTAAGAATGGAAAGAAGGTAAAATTTTAGTAGATTTTTTATAATATTAATAATGTTATAAAAATTATATTTATTCAATAACTACCATTTTTGAGTCATCCATGTTTGTTGATTTATGTAAAAGGGAATAAATTACTCATGGATGTAGTAGTCTGCACCTAAGAGAAATCACAAGAATTCATCCTGGGATGATACTTTTATATTGAATTCATAAAAAAATATAATTTTTTAAATTTAAATACTAAATAAAAAAATAATATAAAATGAGAAAAATATATTTAAATTAATTTTTTTATCCATAATTAATTAAATATGTACATTTATTAGCATATAGGTTTGTTCCCTATCAATATGTTCCATGTTGTGCCCCCAGTTTAAATCAAACCACACCACATAACCTAATCAATGTAATAGTGTTCTTAGTGTGGTTATCAATATGTCTTTAAGAGACCAAATATTGATTCTTATATAAAGATCCCCTAAACTCCCATTTGAAGGGGAGAAATATATGAAACATCTGATTTCCTGAATCACATGCTGAACACTTATAAGAATCCCATTTAAGTTTTTTCATATCCAAAATAAAGGGAATATGTTAAAAATTAAGGGTATTTGTGTCCTCTAATGAGAAAAATCATTATAATATACCACTTCACTTAGGTCACCACCAAAACTAGGATGAAGGGACCTTCTTAATTATTTCTCCTAACAATATTTGTGCACCATATAGGTTCCCAAAGTTCTATAAAAGAGAAGCGTATGATTATTTCTCAAATGATCTAATACCATCTTCCATGGGCCATCTAACCATGTTCTCATTCCCTAAACCCCCAATCAAGGGTGAAATTAAACCTATAATAACTTTTCAATATATAACACATATTTTCCCAATTTGGTATATTCTTATTTCTCCAAACTAAACATCAATCCCCTTAGCCTACACTATCAGAAAAATGTTTATAAAACCTGCTAAACTAGGTTTCATTTTTCCAAGGTCTCTTAATTTTTATTACACCCATTTCCATGAATTCATCTAGTTTGAATCTCAGTTGGGAACCAAATTCAGTCACATCCTTTAACTAGACTATGATAATTTGAAAAACGAATTTAGAAACAATATTTAACCAAAATAAACTCCCTTCCAAGTCTCACCTCTCATGGTATCTCCCATATCCTTTTAATATACATGACTATATTATTCACAATAGAGTATTTCCTTTTTTATTATGTATTCTGTTGATAATGAGAATTGATAATCTTGTAAAAGATAACCCAAAATATTGATCCCTAATTGATAAGATCGTCATGATATATTCAACCATGTATTCCATTGATAACGAGGGCTATTTATTTCATGGGACTAGTGGAATATTCTTCTGATGATTATTTTTCTCATTTGACTTATATTATTTTTGATTAGAATCACATATACTAAGTTCCTAGTCAATCCTCCATCCAGCCTACTTAGTCTAATAAATGATCCACACATATCTAAATTATCCTCCCACTATGAATAATACCCAATAATTTGTTTAATGATTTTCATTCTCACTTATTTCATCCACTATTTCACATCACTTATGTGTTTAGTTACCAACAAACAAGATATAAATAAAAGGGAATTCCCCTAAGAGTAAGTAAGTTACTTGTTCTCATTGATAATCTCATCCATATTCACAATCAATGAGTGGTAGATATTAACACCTCATACTGGGTGTAAACATCAAAATTGGTCCGAACACTATGACCATATACTATAAGATTCCATGGTCTTGGTTTCATGACCTAAAATGGAACATCATTAGTCTTGGTTATACAACCATAAAAGGAACATCATTTTTCTTAGATATTTAAACTTAAAGGGAACTAATTTTTCCAAGGATGCATAACCTTAAAAGAACCATGATGTTCTTTGTCACATGGCCTTAAAAGTTATGACATGATCTATTAAAATTCACAAAACTATAAGGGTTTTTATTCCCTTTACTAGGATACATAGGTAGCTCTTCTCATTTTCAAAATCCCAACTCTTCTAAACCTACAACATTTTTAGTTGGAAATTAATTTCAAAGTTCCGAACTATGTGGATTTAATCCATATTGAAACCAACCAATAAGTGGAAGGATGGGAAACATATTATATATACATATTCTTACATCGATGCTTGGTGTTAATCAATCATTTTCATAATAAGGTAAAATGTTATTGTTATTGGTAGGGATTTAATGAATATTTATTAAATATATAAAATGTTTATGTACTAGGTAATATGACCCATAATCGGATTATCTAACCACTTATCCTCTAAACCCCAATGCACAATTCATACCATAGTTAGTTTATGGTATCCGACCTTTTTATTACATAACTTTTCATTACATTTTACAAATAGATGATCTTTAAAGTCTACTGTCTTAGAAATCAAGAATATAATACATGAAAACATAAAACATTATTCTAATACACTTGTAAAGATTTACCATAGGTTAATCATAAGTTTAATTACTAATTCTCATAAACCAGAGACATATATCAAAGGAAACGGTGAGTAGAAGGCCTAGTAAGGAAAACAAGGGAAACATTTTACATCTGAACTTAAGCGATATCAATAAAAAAATGAGAGATATCATAAAGGAATGATAAAGAGGAATATAATAGAAATAATAACGTTTCTCATAAATTGAAAATGTGTCTAAAAAATTTAATGTATACATTCATGAACATATGACCATGGTCCATTCCCAAGGTGTCGTAAAAATTATCAAGGTTATTCACCAAGGTATCGTAAAACTTGTCATCTCTAGAGATTAATTTTTACCCAATTCATTAGAGATATATTAGAGAGAACCATTAATATGTATTTATTTTCATGTGATCCACATATATCATAATAAATAATTTCACTACTAACCCAAATAGAATAAAAGAAATGGGTTTCATATCAAAATCAAGAGGTTTTAAAAGGTGCTTAAAAACATGATCATTAGGTCATTTATAACCCATGGAAAGGGAATTAGGGTTGTATGTATGTCAACTACAGAATCAAATATATCATTTTTATTTCTTTGTGAATACCATTGGAGATGAAATAGGTTTGTGTATTCACATAAATTAAATAAGATAATTTCTTGAGAAAAAATATAGAGATATTTTGAGACGAAATGTCTACAGCATAACGACTATATAACATGGTTTTAGAAAACATATAAAAGAGATGGTAAAAAGTTCAACCACTCATAAATAACTCATAATAAATTTTAGGGACATAATAAAATGTAAATAAGATCATGTTATTGATATTTAAATTACATACCACATGAAAAGGGAACATGAAATAAAAAAGAAGATGCAATTTCTTTTATAAAAATTCGTCAGCCTCACAGTGTCACAGAGAAATTCAAAAAATTAGTTGATGAGGGAGTAAAGGGTATATTATCATTTGGATATAAAATTGACAACAATAAGGATATATAATAACATAACCCACATAATAAAATGGAAACTGGAAGACATAACATAAAGGAAGCGATGACTAAAAGAGGAGGGTGAAAGGTTCTCTTACCTTAAAGAGTAAATTCAAAATATAAATGGTTGGGACCTTGGAAGAATTTATCTAAACTTTGGAGGACTAATTGGAAGGTAAAATTACCATATCTTCATTTAAGAGGAATTTGGAATGATATTAATGAAGTAATGAGTTGGTATTTATAGAAAAAGTGAAGGAATATTTTATTAATTTCTAAGGGACACATCATGAGTGGAATTTGAAAAACCATGGGCTTTCCCATGGTATTTTCCCATGTTATTGGACACTTAGGAAACCTCATAACATTTCTTACTATACACAAGTCAAACAGAATTATTACATCATGATTACATCATTAATGATGTCATTAAACACATAGAAACTCAAAACTGTATTTTTACAATTCACTGAAAAACAAAACATTTCATAAAAATTTCATAAATTCACCCTAACCTAATATAAATGAAATGAATTCAAAAATGAACTCCATTTTATTAAAATAATTTTCTAATTATGAGATAGTTAATTTTTATGTAAAAACATTATTTACCGAAAAAAATACTAATACTTAGCTAATAATTTTTGAAATAGTTATTTACTTATGTCATTATATCACATTACTGTTCAAGATTCCTAAATTATATTTATAATTAATTAAGTGAGGTTACTATTCCATTGGTCACATTACTAGTCATAATGGTAATATTACTATTCATAATTTACTATTCACCAAAAAATTAAGTTGATCTTTTTAGAATCTAAATTTCATAGTGATCAAAATTGTTGAAGACCATTTTTTGAATATAATTTCACATTATTAATTATTTAAAGTGTTACAAAAATATTTTAAAATACCCTTTTTTCGATATCCATCAATAATATGGAACTTATATAAATTCATCATATATTTATCTTGATATTTGAAATTCAAAACATTTACCATAATAAGAAATAATAATTTTATTTATACACAAGTTTTACACAAAGTATCTAAGGCCTCATTACATAGATCAATATAACACCTACATACGACCTAAGAGTATGGTGTGAAATGGTGATAGAATCTTGGGGTGGCTTAGAAAACATTTCCTAAGTAGTGATATCTATCATCTTGAACTTCTCCCATAGGATATTCCTTTCAAACATAACATGTTGAAGTTCAAAATGGGATTGGCCTGTTAAAAAGCCCAGAGAGGCTACCTTCTTCCCAATCTATAAAATATGGGCTTCGTACAACCCGATTCTACTAGATGAGGCCATCAAATCTTATTTCTGTATTAATTAACCATGATCAATTGTATTTATAAACAATGATCATAAAATTAAGAGTGTAGTTTCCAATGGTCATATTGACCAACGGTCATATAATAGTCAAAACCCAAGAGTATCATTTTAATTATAATCACTTCATTAATTAAAGGATATAATATTATTGAGTATAAAATAAACTAAAAAACAAAATCAGGATAAAAATATTATTCAAAAGTTTGGGTTGTCACATTCTTCCCCCCTTAAGAAATTTCATCCCCGAAATTTTAACTCATGCCCTTTGAAGAGAAAAGGTGGGGGTACTTCTGCCTCATAGAATCCTCTGGTTCCCATGTGGTTTCTTCACATTTTTGGTTCCTCCATGTTGGTCGGAGTGGATACTCAAGAGAGGGGGGGGGGGGGGGGTGAATTCATTTCCAATTAAAATTTCTGTTCAAAAATATTTCTCTTAAAATCCCTCAATTTAAAAACAAAGTTAAACTGTAGTGAATCTATATAGAGTGTAAATGTTCAATCAGTTTCTCAAAGACTGATTAGGTCTCAGTTGACTTAATCTGAAGATTAAATTAAGTTTTGAAACTAGATTACTGGTTTACAATAAGTATAAACACTTTCTAATTTAACTATTAAAGTATCTTTAAAAATGTTTTGAATTTCAATTTAATTGAAGCGGAATATGAAATAAATATATAATATACTTATAGACTTAAATTAAATTGCACAGCAGAGTTAACCAAGAGGTTCAGTCTCAACCCGAGACTTAGTCCTCTCAACAATTTATATAAATTGATCCACACCCTGGATCGGGGTTAACAACAATGAACACATTATCCAGGTACAAATACCTCTACCATAGTTCTTCATGGGAAACAAACAACAGCTCACAGCTGTCCAGGTCTTACTCGACCTCTAACACTGTCCACAGTGGGAAACAAAAGAGTTATAGAGTTTGAATGAGGATTTGAGAATCCTCCAGCTTAGCATAAGAGAAAATGTGTTTAAGATAAGCAGGGTACACACACTGCTCAAAATGTAAATGAAAGAATCACTAAAATAAGTAAGAATGAGTTTATAAATGCTTTAGTGATTATCAGTGCAGCTCTTGACTCGTTTGGTTGGTCATAAAAGCTTCTGAGTCCTCCTTTGGTTTCTTGTTCAGAAAAAAGAATGTCGTTTTCTTCCTTGGTTCTTGGTTCATCTTTAGTCTATTAGCCTCAGTGCATGAAGTTTTTGTTGTAGTCCTTCACTCAGGATGCACCTTGTGTTATCCTCTAGAATAAGTTTGTTCGTGTATGTCCAGGATTCTTGGAGTATGGATGTAGACTAGTGAAAAATTCTCCACATTTGAATGATGTTCAGCTCTTGTCTCTTTCACCCTTCCCGTATCTTCTTAGTGCCTTGATTATCTCTCCAAGTGTATATTGCATGATCTTTTTCCTTACCTTTATAGCTTTCAGCTTCGGCAAAAAGGATTGATCGCCTTTTGCATGTGTACTAGGTACGGTTCCCTGACATGGAAACAGATAGCATTAAATAACATTAACTACATTAAAAACATCAAATGTAACCCTTAGCATAATAAATAAATAGTATGAAGAGTATAGGGTTTGACTGGTTGGTCAATCATTAGTAGCTTGTGTTGGTAAAAGTGTACGGTGGACTTTGTGTCACAGGACCTTCCATCGGTATCTCTTGTTCTTGCATCGGTAGCTCTATATACCAGTTTCTCTCCATCGGTAGCTGTTTCTCCATCGGTAGCTCTTGAGCTATCGGTAGCTCGATGGATCGGTGCTTGTACTTGTATCGGTAGACTTACTCTATCGATAACTATCTGTGAACTGGCTCTATCGGTAGACTTCTGTCTATCAGTAGCTCTTGTCTGTTTGTCTGTCAGTAGCTCGGTAGACTGGTTCTATTGGTAGACTTCCTCATATCGGTAGCTCTGGTTTGTGATTGTCAGTACTCATATCAGCAGGATTACTCTATCGGTATCTACTGGTAGACATGCACGTCGGTAGCTCTATACATATCAGTGACCTTGGTGTATTGGTGACTATGTCTATCGGTAGACTAACTCTATCGGTAGACTGAGTACCTGTAGCTCTTTATCAATAGCTATACGCAGATCAGTGAATTACACTTATCTTTTTTTATGAAAAACATATCCTATTGTGTTATAATTACTTCAGAACTAATATAAACATGGATAAACAATGATTAACATATTTCAGAGACTATTTTAATATTATTATCATCTTGATCATAAAAACTCATAGGTTTGAAAGAATTAATATATAAATATGCATTAATTGGGATTATCAAAGTATATGAAAGAATGATTGGGATTATCAAAATAGGTGAGGTCAACAATCTCCCCCTTTTTGATAATCACAACTTATGATATTATTATTTTAAAATAGTGAGCAGTTGTATCAGAGAATATATCATTAAATGCAATTATCTCAGAGAAACAGTATGTTATTGAACATAATGGATCAGAGGTGGAAGAAAATGTTATAGTATCAGAGATAAAATAAAATGCAATGATATCGAAGGTAAAATTTAGTGGTATCAGAGAATTAAAAGAAATGGTATTAGAGGATGAAAGTACAAGCACTAGTATCAGAGGGGCAAAGCATGATAGCTCTTGAAAAAAATTTCTCCCCCTTTGATACTTTCTCCCCATTATTTATTCTTCCTTTAAGACTTCTCTGCTTGGGTGAATATTTCTCCCTCTTTGTAAAAGCTTGGTAAAATATTTATCCCCCTTAAAATCCTTGTAGAACATTCATGTAGAATATTTCTCCCCCTTTGTGATAATAAAAAAGTGGGAAATAAGAAAGATAGTCACTTGTATTAAATGGTATAACAAAGAATACAAAGAGAGAGAAAAATACAAGGACTCCTATCAAACATCTTAGCAACTTGATCAATCCACATCCTCAATGTGAGATTGTTCTTTTGGATCAGAAGAGGAATCAGGAGGTGAGGATGCCGGTGAAGGCTTAAGAATTCCAAAAATGATCAAAAGAGGATGAACCACAGAAAATGATGCTGGTCTGTACTGAGGAGTCCTTTGTGTGATCATAGGAGTGAGGCTTCGAATTGCTTGGGCAGGAGTCATCTGAACTGGAGAAGTAGTAGAGGTAAAGGCAGGAAAAGAAGGAGGGACAATCATTGTCCTAACATCAACATGTAGAAAAGGCAGCAATAGATTTCTGAAGTCCATAATTATTCTTCCTCCTCTCTCCATAGCAGATATGAAGTCATCCTTGTTCTCCATAAATTTTTCCAACGCTGGATTCAACTCTCTTAGCTTGCTAACCTGTTCTCGGAAGGCTTGATTGACAGGATGCAGCTTCATATTTTCTATCAGAAGCTTGAAGTGGATAGTCATTTGGGTTTTTGGGTAAATCTTTTGGAAATAGGAATCCACTTTATCTTTCACTTCTTTTTGAGAGGCAGAAGCTTCTCTCATATTGTCTTGGACTATCTTCATTATCTCTCTAGCTGAATCTCTGGTAGAAAGCACTACTCTGCTCAGCTCGGATGAGTCCACAGAGCCACTGGTTGAAGCTTAACCAAGCTCATCCTTCATCATAGCTCGAAACTGATTCAAACCCACGGAAGGTTTAGATGCAAGAGAACCAACAGAGAAAGATATAGTCTCTTTGAAGCTTTTGGTCAACCCACTGATAAGATTTTGAACTTGGGAATCCTGGGTTTTAATATGATCTTTCATAGAAGTTTGGAAACCTTCAAAAAAATGAAACCATCTAGCTTACCACACTCTTGACATAGGCTAAGTCATTGTCTGCTTGGGATTTTGATCTCATGTAAGAGTCTAAAGAAACAACAGATTCCTTTAGAGCTTCAAGATCTGATTCAAGTCTAGAAGCTTGAGCATAGAAGTCTTTAACTTCTTCCACTATTTCTGCCATGAAGTTCGAAAATTACAACGTAGAGAGAGTTCAAAAGACCTTTCCAACATACTCATCTCTTCAGCAAAACTGTGCTTCATCTCAGCAACTGATTCATTAAAAGACTCTTTCAACTCATCCCTGAGGGATTCAAGATCTGTCTTGGTAACCAAATCAGCAGGTCAAACTACAGTGGGTACTCTTTCAGATGCTAAACTGACCACAAAGTCAGTCATAACTGATTGAACTGAAGATACAATAGAAACTTCCATCCTATTTAGCTCTTCCACAAAATGTTCCTTAAGATTTTTCTTCATCTTATCCTGGTCATGAATTCTGACCACATCTTCAGGAAACAACTCAGATTCAATATCATAAACAATCTATGGTCCATTGTGAGATGCCTCATTATCTGAATCTGGATAGTCTAAACCACAGACTACAAAACCTGGGTTTTATTCCCAATCTTCAATTCCAGCAGCCACTGTAACACTTCCAACATTGGTTTGATGCTCCCCCTCAATGAGTGCATCCTCAAGTAGAACAATAGCATTATCAGCAGCATTCTCAGCAGGTATTTCATCCTGATGAGAAACTTATATTATCATTTCCATCTTTGCAGCAGCAGGAGGGTCTTCCAAAATAGGCAAGGGTATGTAAATTTCATTTGCATCCTCAGTAGGCACTAAAGTTTGTCCAATCACTGGACTAAGACTCAATTCATCTGACAGAGATGATTCACTTTCATGAACATCTTCTTCATTCTCTATGGCAGCCTCTTCAACAGCCTCTTCAATAGCCTCTTCAACATCATTTAAAGCAGCTTTTACAGTATCTTAATTATGTTTATCAAGATTTTCAGGAGCTGGGATAAGAGGTATGTCAGGGTCTCCTCTTTCATCAGCAGATGACTCTTCCTCTTCTGAATCATCACTGTATTCTGGCTCCTCTTCATCAGGTCCTAGACCTAGATCCTTCACATCCTTTGGTCTTGAAGGATGATCCATATGATTGAATTTTTCATATACCTTCTGGTCATCATTGACCCATTCTCCTCTCCAAGGGTTCCAATTTATCCTCATGTATTTGCAGACTGTGGATGTAATACAAAAGTTATTCTTGACTACTATTGTCTCATCTTGAGACTCAACAACCCCTTTTACTTTGATCATCACAAAAATCAACTTAGCAAAGAATAGGGCATTTGCCTTTGATTTCGGCCTTGTAATATCTTATATTTGGATCATCAGTAATCTTCAAAAATGAACTTTTACACAATGTATTAAGAGATGCAGGAGATAGATATCCTGATATCTCAAATTGGAAAAGTCTCCTCTCCTTGGTATCAAGACATTTTGAACAAATTTGAACAGCAATCTGTTCTCTCCATCCATTTCTGCAGCAACTATTTGTCTTTGATTTCCCTCACCAGTTAGCTCTTGCAAAGTAGTCTCATAGTTGAAAATATCATAGGTAGGTGGCATGTCTCTCGAGACATATCCAGATACACCTTCATGTGGAACTTTTATGCACTCATCCCATTCAACAGATGAAAACGACATCTCCTTTCCATTCACAAAAGAGATTACTCGATTTTCATTCTCAGATTTCTCAAAGGTTACAAACTCGTAAAACGTTTTCACTAATTTTGGAAAATAGGGACCATTGTTGTTCGGAAAACACTGTACCCATTTTTGAGCTTTAAGCACTTCGAGCACTAAGGACCTGTTAGGCAGCAGCCATTCTACACACAACTCCTTTTCAATCATGATGAATCTATTTGGTAGATGGGGATTCACTGGTCATCTTCCTGACATAGTTCTAGCAACACTACCGCTTTATTCCTACTCTAACTTCTGCTTCTTTGCTTTAGGCTCATCGGGAACATCTCTAACAGATGGGAGTTTGGTTTTTTCCATCTCAGATTCGAAGGATTTAGGGTTCTCGAACGATTCGGGAGCTAAGGTTTGAGGGTTAAGGTTTTGGGGTTCGGTGGATTTAGAAGTAGCTTGGACTTTGTTTTTATCATTTAGGAATCATAAAATAAATAAATGAAATGACATAATGAAAAAAACGATTTAGATTCTGGCGGCAGACAGAATTTTAAAACAGTGCCCTCATTTGTAGGGTCTATCAGTGAGAATTCCTATCAATGTGGTTAAATTGGTGAGGATTCACATCAGTGAGAGTTTCACATCGCTGAGAATTTTATGTCAGTGAGAATTTCACATCGGTGAAGATTTTACATCGGTGAGGATTTCACATCGGTGAGGATTTCACATCGGTGAGAATTTTTCATTAGTGAGGATTTCACATCGGTGAGGATTTCACATCAGTGCGAATAGCTACCGATTGAGGTTAAACATTCCTAACTCGTGTCTAAGGTAACTTAACCTATATTAACTCAAAGTTTTAGTGAATATGTCGGCTAATTTATGTTCAGTACCAATAAACTAAAGAGTGATATCACCCTTTTCATAATGATCTCTCAAGAAATGGTGCCTTACATCAATGTGTTTGGTCCTAGAGTGAGACATGGGGTTCTTCGAGATATTTATTGCACCAGTGTTATCACAATTGATTGAAACGTGCTTAAATTCATATCCATAGTCCAAAAGAGTGTTTTTCATCCCCAGAATTTTTGTACAGCAACTACCAGCAGCTATGTACTATGCTTCTACAGTAGACAATGCTACAGAATTCCACTTTTTACTACACCAATATACTAAGGATTTTCCCAATAAATGACATGTTCCTGATGTGCCTTTTCTATCCAACTTGCAACCAACAAATTCATCATCTTAATAACTTATTAACTCAAAGGGTTGTCCTTTTGGGTAAAACAAACCTAAGTTTACAATATGGTTAAGGTACTTAAAAATTATTTAACAGCAAGTAAATGAGATTATTTTGTGTTAGCTTGAAATCTTGAACACATACACACACTAAACATAATATCTGGTCGACTAGCAGTAATGTAATGTAAGCTTCCAATCATACCTCTGTAATTGGTTTGATCCACTGGTTTCCCAGTTTCATCTACATCCAATTTACAAATAGTACATATAGGAGTATCACATTCCTTAATACTATCCAAACCAAAACGTTTTAAAAGATCCTTTTTATATTTACTTTGATTCAAAATAATACCATTTTCATTTTTAAACACTTGAAATCTAAGAAAATATTTACGTTCTCCCATTAAACTCATTTCAAATTCATTTTTCATACTCTTTGAAAAATCAGTACATAAAGAATGTTTATAAGATCGAAAAATAATATCATCAACATAGATTTGTATTATTCAAACATCTTTAGAAATTCTTTTGATAAAAAGAGTTGGATCATCAATCCCTTTAGTAATACTTTTTGAGATAAGAAAATTACTAAGTCTATTATACCATGCTCTTGGAGCTTGTTTTAGACCATATAAAGATTTAGAATGTTTGAAAACTATATTTAGAAAATGGGGATTAGTAAATCTAGGTGGTTGTTCAAAAAAACATCTTCAATTATAAAACCATTTAAAAAATCACTTTTGACATCCATTTGATATAACTTGAAATTGAGATGATAAACATAGGCAAGTAAGATTCTAATGGCTTCTAATCTAGATACAGGTGAAAAGGTTTCCTCATAGTCTATACCTTCCTCTTGACTATATCCTTCTGCAACTAATCTAGCTTTGTTTCTAACTATGCTTCCAGACTCATTGACTTTGTCTCTAAAAACCCATTTAGTGCCTATTGTCAAAGTGTCCTTAAGTCTGTCAACTAATTCCCAGACATTGTTTCTTTCAAATTGATTTAACTCTTCTTTCATATCCATTACCCAAAATTCATCATTGATAGAATCATCAACATTTTTAGGTTCTAGCTGTGAAAGAAAGGCTTGATGTTCAACCTGGTTTCTTAGAGAAGCTCTAGTCTGTGTCCCTCTATCAAGATTACCAACAACAGCGTCCAAAGGATGATTATTTAGAATCCTTGTTGATCTCGTAAAGTTGGGACTAGAAATTTCAGGATCATCTATAGGTTCAGATTCTATAATAGCAGATTCTGGAATATGTCTAGAACTGGATGTTTTTACAGCAGGTTCTATAGATTTATCATTAAGGTTCAGAACACTCAAATCTTCTTCAAGATTTTCAAGAGAGGTATTAGGCTCATGTGGATCAGTTTCATCAAACATGATGTGAACAGATTCTTCCAAACATTTGGTTTTCTTGTTAAAGACTCTATATGATTTTCTAGTTAATGAATAACCAAGAAAAATTCCCTCATCACTTTTAAAAGCAAACTTTTCCAGATTATCCTTTGTATTAAGAATAAAAACTTTGCAGTAGAAGACTCTAATGTAGCTAACTTTAGGTTTTCTATTATTCCATAACTCATATGGGTTCTTCTTGAGAACTGGTCTAATTATGACTATTAATAATATAACAAGATGTATTCACAGCTTCAGCCCAAAATTAAATAGGCGGGTCATATTCATTATGCATGGTTCTAGCTATTTCTTGAAGGGTCCTATTCTTTCTTTCTACTACACCATTCTGCTGAGGTGTCCTAGGAGCAGAAAAGTTATGACTATAGCCATTGTGTGAGAAATAAGATTCAAACTCTTGATTTTCAAACTCATGACCATGATCACTTCTTAGAGTTTTAATCTTAAGCCCACTAAGATTTTCTACAGATTTGGAGTATTTAACAAAGTAAGAAAAAGTTTCACTTTTGTGAGCTAAGAAATGTACACAAATATATCTAGAAAAGTCATATACTAAGACATAGACATAGTGATTCCCATTTAAACAAGAAACTCTTGATGGTCTAAACAAGTCCATGTGAACAAACTCGAGAGGTTGACAAGTTGAGAATTCTTTCTTTGATTTAAAAGAAACTTTATGTGGCTTTCCCTTTTGACAAGGAATACAAACTTTGTCATCTGGGAATTCATGTTTAGGTAGGTCTCTAACCAAGTTTTTCCTAGTCATCTTTCTAAGTGAATAGATGTTGCAGTGTCTTAATCTTCTGTTCCAAATCCAAGATTCTCTATGAGAAGCATTTAAACAATTAACATTTTGTTTAGCTAAGAAATTTAAATCAACTGTATACACATTTTCATTTCTTAAAGCAGAAAATACTAAAACATTCTTAGAGTTAAAAACATTACAAGAATCATTTACAAACTTGACATTAAAGCCATCATCACATAATTGAGAAATACTTAACAGGTTATACTTAAGTCCATCAAGAAACAAAACTTTAGAAATTAAAATCGAATTAGTGTTACCAATCTGTCCTAAGACGATGATTTTTCCTTTAGAATTATCACCAAAGGTGACATGGCCTCCATCAACCTTGATTAAGATTTTGAATCATGAATAATCTCTAGACATATTCCTTGAAAAGCCACTGTCCAAGTACCATACCTTTTTGTCAGAACTCTTCAAACATGTTTCCTACAAAACAGATTTAAATAGAAAATGATTTTGGTACCTAGATCATCTAGGGTCTAGAATGGTTAGCAATCAAAGCTTTAGGTACCCATATTTGTCTTATGGGTCTCATATAATTTACAGAATCAATAGATTTTAAAAGATAAACTTTGTTTGATCTGTAACCATATGAATAACTAGTTGAAGTATATGAATTTCCAGAACTGGAATAAGAAGAGATTTTTGTCCAGACGTAGGAATAAATCGAGTTTTAGTGAATTGTCTTTTTCCAGGAGGGTATCCCAAACTAGTAGTGTATTTAGGTGCAACTTTCTTACCTAAAATTTGAGTTAGAGTGTCTTTTCCCTTTTTGAATTTTTCTAAGTCCTTTCTAAATTGCTCACTAGACATTTTCAGTTCTGTATTTTCCTTTAACAGTTGATCATTCTTTTCTTTTTCTATATGAAAGGTCGATTTAGCATTGGTAGTAAGAGCATGTTGTTTATTTAATGAATTATATTTGTCTTTAAGATCATTACATGTTTCTTCCAGCATGTTACAATATTCAAAAAATTCATCCTTAGACATATTTTCATCATTATCTGAATCACTTTTATTTTTAGAATAATAATCATTCAGCATAGTGGAAATAGGTACCTCCGAGGTATTGGTCATAAAGTACATGATGGCATGATTCTTCTCTGAATCATAAATTTCAGATTCACTTCTGAAGCGCTCCAGGTTGCTTTCATAGCCTTCTTGTACTTCTTGTATTTATAATCGTATTTCTTTTTGACTTTTAATTTTGGACATTCAGCCTACATGTGTCCTTTACTTTTGCATTCATAACAGACTACTTCATCATTCTTGCCCGCTTCCTTCCAATCCTTCTTCCAATGTCCCTTGTTGTCATACATTCCTTTGTAGTTAGATTTCCTGAGGAATTTCTTCTTCCTATAAAACTTTTTGAATCTCCTAGATATCTGAGCCATTTCAGCATCACTGCCAGAGTCTGAAACTTCACTTGTCAAACTTTCAGTTTGTATTTGCATTTTCTCCTTGTCTTTACTCTTAGAGGCAGTAGACATGAAAGCTATGGATTTTCTCTTTGGTTCATCATCTTCCTCCTTGTTCACCTTGAGTTCTTCCTCATACATCATTAATTTACGAATCAGCTCTTTTACAGGTAGTGCTCCAATGTCACATGACTCTCTGATTAAAACAGAAGTGCCTCTCCATTGGTCTGGAAAACATCTCATTATTCTCATAATTTGTTCCTTTTGTGGAAAAACCTTTCCAAGTGAACTCATTGTATTGACTATATCATTAAACCTGAGATATATAACAGAAATAGGTTCATCAGTCCTCATTTTAAAATTGTTATATTTAATACTATAACTATTTAATCTCATTTCTTTAACATTGGTTGTTCCTTCATGAGAAACACCGAAAGTATCCCAAATTTCAAAAGTAGTTTTACAGGTAGAAATTATATTGAATTCCTCATATCCTAAAGCACAGAACAAGGAATTCATAGAATTACAGTTATTATTGTAAGCAGTCTTTGTAGGTTCGTCCGAAGTAGTTCTTTCAGTTTCTAGAATTTTATATTCAGACTCTATAGCAGTCCAGATATCAATACCCATACTTTCTAAGTGAATTTTCATTTACAATTTCCACTGGGCATAGTTTGTACCATTAAAGAAAGGTGTCCTGTTAGTAGCAGCACCCTCTAGTCTATTATCCATAACTAGATTTTAGAAAATAGTTTTAAAGAGATAAAATTTAGAACTGACAGAAATATAAGATCTTTAAAAATGAAACTAAAATCACAGTTGGAAAACAGAGTATATAAAAAAAACTTTTAACCATATGATTCCAAATGTTGGTCGGAGTGGATACTCAAGAGGGGGGGGGGGGGTGGATTGAGTTCCAATTAAAAGTTTTGTTCAAAAACATTTATCTTAAATTCCCCCAATTTAAAAACAATGTTAAACTGTAGTGAATCTATACAGAGTGTAAATGTTCAATCAGTTTCTCAAAGATTGATTAGATCTCGGTTGACTTAATCTGAAGATTAAATTAACTTTTGAAACTAGATTATTGGTTTAAAATAAGTATAAACACTTTCTAATTTATCTATCAAAATACTTTAAAATAGTTCTGTATTTCAAAGTAATAGAAACGGAATATGAAATAAATATATAGTATACTTATAGACTTAAATTAAAATGCACAGCAGAGTTAACCAAGAGGATCAGTCACAAGCTGAGACTTAGTCCTCTCAAGAATATATATAAATTGATCCACACTCTGGATCGGGGTTAACAATAGTGAACACACTCTCCAGGTACAAATACCTCTACCACAGTTCTTCATGGGAAACAAACAACAGCTCACAACTGTTCAGGTCTTACTCCACCTCTACCACTGTCCAAAGTGAAAAAAAAAGAGTTACAGAGTTTGAATGAGGATTTGAGAATCCTCCATCTTAACACAAGAGACAATGTGTGTATGATAAACAGGGTACACACACTACTCGAAATGTAAATGAAATAATCACTAAAAGAAGTATAACTGAGTTTAGAAATGCTTTAGTGATTTTCATTGCAACTCTGGACTCCTTTGGTTGGTCAGAAAATCTTCTGAGTCCTCCTTTGGTTTCTTGTTTAGAAAACAGAGTGTCGTTTTCTTCCTTGGTTCCAGGTTCAGCTTCAGTCTATCAGCTTGAGTGCATGAAGTGTCTATTGTAGTCCTTCACTCAACATGCAGCTTGTGTTCTCCTCTAGAATATGTTTCATCGTGTATTTCCAAGATTCTTGGAGTATGTATGTAGACTAGTGAAAAATGCTCCACATTTGAATGTTGTTCAGATCTTGTCTCTTTCACCCTTTGTGTATCTTCTTAGTGCCTTGATTCTCTCTCCAACTGTATACTGCACGATCTTTTTCCTTCCCTTTACAGCTTTTAGTTTCGGAAAAAAGGAATGATCACCTTTTACATGGGTACTAGGTACGGTTCCCTGACATGGAAACAAAGATCATTAAATAACATTAACTGCATTAAAAACATCTAATGTAACTATTATGTTAATAAATAAATAGTATAAAGAGTATAGGGTTTGGCTGGTTGGTCAATCATTAGTATCTCGTGTTGGTAAAAGTGTACGGTGGACTTTGTGTCATAGGACCTTCCATCGGTAGCTCTTGCTCTTGCATCAGTAGCTCTATATATGAGTTTCTCTCGATCGGTAACTCTTGCTCCATCGGTAGCTCTTGATCTATCAGTAGCTCGATGTATCAGTTCCTGTACTTGTATTGGTAGACTTACTCTATCGGTATCTATCTGTGAACTGGCTCTATCGGTAGACTTCTATCTATCAGTAGCTCTTGTCTATTTGTCTGTCAGTAACTCGGTAGACTGGTTCAATTGGTAGACTTCCTCATATTGGTAGCTCTGGTTTGTGATTTTCAATACTTGTACCAGCAGGCTTACTCTATCGGTAACTACTAGTAGACATGCACATCGGTAGCTCTATACATATCGGTGACCTTTGTGTATCGGTGACTCTGTTTATTGGTAGACAAAGTCTATCGGTAGAATGAGTACCGGTAGCTCTTTATCAATAGCTATACGCAGATCAGTGACTTACACGTACCTGTTTTTATGCAAAACACAGCCGATTGGGTTAGAATTACATCAAAACTCTTATAAACATGGATAAATAATTATTAACATATTTCAAAGACTATTTTAATATTATTATCATCTTGATCATAAAATATCATAGTTTTGAAAGAATTAATATATAAATAATCATTAAATGGGATTATCAATGTATATGAAAGCATGATTGAGATTATCAAAAAAGGTGAGGTCAACACTCCACAACACCTTAACAAGTTGGTTGGATTATTGCGTAGAACCTTGTCCCTAAAATTCATGATCTCCACCGATTGCTCCCCATAAGTGAGGTCATGTTCCAGTTTTACCACATCTGAATTTAGTACATATGAAGGGTCAGGTATGTACTTCCTCAAGAGCGATATGTGGAAGACATCATGAACATGTGCTAGATTTTGAGGAAGTAAAATCCTATAGGCCACTGCTCCTACGCGATTAAGGATTTCATAGGGGCCAATGTACTGAGGGTTGAGCTTCCCTTTCATACCAAACCTAAGGAAACTCTTCCAAGGTGAAATTTGAAGAAAAGATTTTTCACCAACATCAAACTCCAAGTCCCTTCGATGGTCATTTTCATAGCTCTTTTTCCGACTCTAAGCATCCTTAATGTATTGCTGGATGGCATGAACCTTTTCTGTCATCTCATGCATAAGATCAGGAAAAGAATATTTCTCTCACCAGCTTCATCACAACAAGTTTGAGTTTTAAATTGCTTCCCATATAGAGTTTCATAGGGTTATATTTCAATGAACGAGTGGAAGCTGTTTTTGTAAGAGAACTCAACTGATGGAAGATATTGATTACACCCACCTTTAAATTCCATTGATCATGTTCTAAGCATGTCCTTGAGTGTTTGAATAGTCCTTTCATATTGGCCATCAGTTTGGGGGTGATAGGTCGTACTGAAATTCAATTTAGTGCTTAGATCTTGTCGAATACTTCTCTCAAATTTTGATGTTAACTGAGGATCACGATCAGATATGATATAAAGTGGAACTCCATATAGCCTTACCACTTCTTTCATGTAAATCTTGGCAAGTTGATCAAGATAAAAATCTTCCAAAAATAGAGTTAAAATGGACAGTCTTGGTGAGATGGTCCACAATAACCCATATCGCATTGTTTCCATTGGACGTTCTTAGGAGACCGGTGACAAAGTATATAGTGATATTGTCCCACTTCCATGCTGATATGGGTAGTGGTTGCAATACCCTTTTAGGAAGTTTTCTCTTTGCCTTCACTTGCTGACATACTAGGCACCTTGAAGTGTAGTCCGCAATCCCCCTATCCATATTATCCCACCAATAATGATGACGAAGGTCTCTATGCGTTTTTGTACTTCTAGGATGTATAAAGAACATAGAGTTATGAGCTTCATCCATTAACTCCTTATTTATTTCTTTAATAGTTGGAACAAATAGACTTAAACGAAATTTCAGTACACCTTCTTGATAAATATTGAACTCGTGAAACTTCCCATCCTTCAGTGCCTAAAATGTCTTCTGTAATAAAGGATATTCTTTTTGGGATTTATTGATCTTCTCTTGTAATGATGGTTGAGAAATCATTTGGGATAGGGATAATGATTTCCCTTCCCTTATAATTACCATGTCTAGCTTTACTAGGTCATTGATCAGTGGATCTCTTGGACTCCTTATCATGGATAGAACAACTGTGTCTTTCCTACTAAATGAATTTTCAACTTTGTTTGCTCTTCCAGGATGATAATGAAATGAACAATCATCGTCTTTAAGAAGCTCTAACCATCTCCTTTGTCTCATGTTCAATTAATTTTGTGTGAAAATATACTTCAAATTTTTATGGTCTATGTATATATCACATTTCTACCCATAAAGATAGTGAATCCATATCTTCAAAAGAAAAAGAATTGCTACCAACTCCAGTTCATGCGTTGGATAGTTCTGCTCATGATTCTTAAACTGTTGAGATATATAATCAATGACTTTTTCATTTTTCATGAGGATGCACCCAAGACCTTTCAGAGATGCATCACTAAAAAAATAAATCCTTCTCCACTTGAGGGAAGAGTTAACACGGGTTTGGTAACTAATCTCTTCTTCAGGTATTGGAAACTTTCTTCACACTCCTCTGTCGAGATGAGCATAACTCCTTTTTAAATTTAACATGGTTAGTAGATTACAATGTCCTAAAACGTTTTTCACAAACTTACTATAATATCCTGCTAATCCATGGAAACTACAAATCTTGGTTATTGTTGTAGGCTAAGGACACTCATATACAACCTTTTTCTTTTTAGGGTCAACTATGATTCCTTCATTGGTTATAATGTTCCCCAAGAAAGCAACCTGTTGTAAAAGAAATGAACAATTTATAAACTTTTAGAAAATTTTCTCCTTCTGTAGAGTTTTAAAAATAACTCTTAGATGATCCTCATGATCCTTGCTACTTTTGAAATATATTAGAATATAATCCATAAAAACCTCCAAAAAGTTATCAAGGTAGTCCTTAAAGACTCTATTCATCAAATCCATAAACATAGAAGGTTCATTAGTTAGTATAAAGGGCATACGAATAAACTCATAATGCCCATATCTTGATCAGAGTGCATTTTTTGGAATATCTTCTTTAATCACCCTCAATTAATGATAACCAGATTGAAGATAAATCTTATATAAGAATTGAGCAAAATGAAGTTGGTCAAATTAGACATCAATTCATGGAAGAGGGTATTGTTATTTACTGTGATCTCGTTCAGTTCTCTATAATCAATGCATAGCTGTATTGATCCATCCTTCTTATTCACAAAGAAAATAGGTGCTCCCCAAGGAGACACACCTAGTTGGATAAACCCCTTATACAAAAGATCTTGGATTTTTTTCTTTAATTCCTCTAGATCCACATTTTCTATCCTATATGGGGTCATTGATAACAAATGTGATCCAGGTATGAGTTTAATGCATAAATATACCTCTCTTTCTAGGGGAGAGGTCTCAGTGACTCCTTGGAAAATATGTCATGTATTCCTAGATGATGGTGACATTTTCTATCTTTATACTGTCATTTCCTTCTTCCTATTCACTGATCAACTCCATAAATAATCATATAAGAGGTTATTCTAGAAAAATATCAGGTTGAGATATCTCTCATTAGAAGATAATTGTAGGGTTTCCATTCAATACTACGAATATTTTCTTGATTTGGCATTTGATCTTAGAATTATACTTTGAGAGATAGTCCATCCCTAACATAATTCAAATTACAATATGATAATGAAAACTATATTTTCAATAGAATTGTGTTCACTAATGTAAATACTAGAGTTTCTAAACACTAATAATGCTTGGATAATCCCACTAGGAGTCTTTATTGATAACTATACTTTTAAAAAACTGGGGGTTGATTCTAAATTCTGTGCAAAATTGGAGGAAATAAAGGAATGTATAGAACTAGAATAAAATAAACTAATTTCTAGTTTTTATAGAACAAAATGAGTACCTTCCACCACATCATTTGGAGCTTCAACATCAGTTGTCATGATAGAAAAAGCATGACCTTTCTCCCTTGGCCTTTGTTGAGGCTGATGGTGGATCCTCTCCACTGACCTCATATTTTGACATTGTTTGGAAAAGTCCCCAAGTTGTCAAAACATATATAATTGGACATAAGGTAGGGCCTACACTATCTTCTCCTGGTCGTTAGTATTTTTGGGTTGAGTCTTCATCTCACTGTGACAATTTTGTGTGATATGGACATCTCTTCCACACTTGTAGAACTTCCCAGTCTTGAGCAGGTAGTTCTCCAATTGCTTCTTCACACATTTATTACACATGGGACATTGCACTTTATTTCCTCCTATTCGCTAATCAATGATCCAACCTAAGAATGGATCCATTTATCTCTTCTTGTCCTTAGATTTATGAGACCACTATATCTCACCAAACTCCAGTTTGAATTTTATTTCACTCCATATGATCTCCTCATAGCTGTCATAGTTTTGGTTGGCTTGATTCTTCCATAGATGAGGTCCTAGTCCACCAAAGAATCTATCAACCTCCCAATCTGGATCCATTAAAAATTTAGAGGTGTAACGCGAAATACTTGTGAAGTTCATCTCATAGCTTACCACAAATTCATTCTCCTTCAGCTTCATCTTGAGAAACTCTTTCTCTATTTTTTTTCTCATATAATGAGGGAAATACTTATTAAAGAAGATATCTATGAACTCTTCCCACTCCATTTCATTAACCTCCACTCTTGGACTCGTGTTTTTAATCAGTTACCAACACTGATCAACTTCTCCCTCTAAGCGATAAATAACCATGCTGATCCTCTCTTATTCCGAACATCGGAGAAGATAAAAGATCTTCTTGATTGAGCTAATCCATGGTTCAATAATGAATTGGTCGATAGATCCGCTGAAGGTTGGTGATCGTTGAAACGTAAAGGAATCAAAAAAATGTAGTTCCCTTAATGGGAGATCAATCTCTTTGCTTGATTCAAGTTATTTCCCATAATCTGAGTTAGTTGGTTCATCATTCTCTTGAAGGTTTCTATTCCAGCTTCCATCAGAGGGTCATCAGCGTATGGTCCATGGTGGTCACCATTTTCACGGTTCCTTCTATTTCCTGCCATTTTCTAAAATAATAAAACCATAGTTAGAAGCTTATTTCATTTATTAATATTTTAACTATAAATGTTTTTATTACTTAAACTTCATGCTTAAAAAACTAAATTTCTCTATAAATCCTTCATAATGATTCATAAAAATCTTGTGATTAACCAAACATATCCTACATGAGGGTCAAACTATGAGTACAGCAAGGCCCGTTGTCATATACTAGGATAACACATATCAATCTCAAAACTCCTTTTTGGAGTTTTCACTCCTAGATACATATGTTCAAGAGCCGCATCCACTTGATCATATTCGGACATGGATTTATTTGTTTAGAAACCACTTACTTAATATTTCACCAAAATATTAGGAAGTGTTCCTATATTTAAAATTTTCTATAGGGTTCTTCCTAAAGTTTTCATATCCTAATTTCCATAAATAACTAAACTATCTATTGATTCCAACAATGGAATCCCACCTTTTTATTACATAACTTTTCACTACATTTTATAAACATAAGATCTTTAAAGTATAGTGTCTTAGAAATCATGAACATAATACATGAAAAAATAAAACTTATTCTAATCCACTTGTAAGGATTCACCATAGGTTCATCCTATGTAAAATCACTGGATCTCATAACCTAGAGACAAACATCAATGGAAAGGGTGAGCATAAGGCCCAATAAGGAAAAAAAGTGAAACATTTTAAATGTGAACTTGAGCAATATCAAATAGAAAATGATGAATATAATAAAGGAATGATTAAGAGGAATATAATAACAATAATAACTTGAATTATAATGGGAAAATTTGTCTATGAAATTAAATTTATACATTCATTAACATATCACCATGGTTCATCCCCAAGGTGTCATAAAAATTACCAATGTTCTTCACCAAGGTATCATAAAAATTGACATCTCTAGAGATTAATTATTTACACAATGCATTTGATAAATTTCAGGTAGAACCCTTAATATTTATTTATTTTCATGTGATCCACATAGATCAAAATAAAAAATCTCATAATTAACCACATTCGAATAAAATAAATGGGTTTTATATCAAAATCGTGACGTTTCAAAAAGTGCTTAAAAACAGGATCATTATGTCAATTATAACCCATGTAAATTTAATGAGGGTTTTATGTATGTCAATTAATGAATAAAATATATGATTTTTATGTATTTTTGAATACCCTTATAAATTAAATAGTTTTGGGTATTCACATAAATAGAATAATAGAATCTCTTGAGAAAAAGATAGAGAGATTTTGAGACAAAAGTTCTGTAGCATAACGGCTATATAACATGGTTTTAGAAAACATTAAAAAGAGAGGGAACAAGTTTCAAAAACTCATAAATAACTAATAATACTGTGTAGGGATAGAATAATATGTAAATAAGATCATGGTATGGATATTTTAATGGAATACCACATAAAAGGGAAACATGAAAGAAAAAATAATGTGCAATTTCTATTATGAAAATTCGGAAGCCTAATGGCATCACATAAAAATTCAGAAAATCGGTTGATGAGTGGGGAAAGGGTATATCATAATTTTAACATAAAATGGAAATAAATTAGTAGATATAATAACATAACTATACAAAAAAAATGGAGACTATAAGACATAACATGAAGGAAGTCAGGATTAAAGGAGGAGGGTGAAAGGTTCCCATAACTTGATGAGTAACTTAAAAAGTTTGACTATTGAGACATTTGGAGGATTGAGGGAACCTAGGGAGGACTAATTAGGAGGTAAAAATACCAAATATATGTTGAGGAAGAATTTGGAATTAAATGAATGAAGGAATGGGTTGGTATTTATAGCAAAAGTGAGGGAATATTTTATTAATTTCTAAGGGACACCTCATCCGTGGTATTTAAAAAACCATGGGCTTTCCCTTGGTATTTTCCAATGGTATTGGCCACTTGAGAGACCTCATAAAATATCATACAGTACACAAGTCAACTAGAATTATTACATAATAATTATATCATTAATGATGTTATTAAACACACTAAAACTCAAAACTGTATTTTTTACTATTCACAGAAAAACAAAACATTTTATAAAATTATCCTAAATTCACTATAACCTAATATCAATGATATGAATTAAAAAATGAACTCCATTTTATGAAAATAATTATATAATTATGATATATTTATTCTTTAAGTAAAAACACTATTTACCTGAAAAAACTAATACTTAACTAATAATTTATGAAACAATTTTTTACTTATGACATTATATCAGATTACCATTCAAGATGCCTAAATTATATTTATAATTAATTAATTGAGGTAACTATTCCATTGGTCATACTGTTATTCTTAAGTGTAATATTAATATTCATAAATTACTATTCACCAAAAATTATGTTGATCTTATTAGAATCTAAATTTCTCATTGATCACAACTATAGAAGGCAATTTTTTTTAAAATAATTTCAAATTTTTAATTAATTAAAGTATTAAAAAATATTTTAAAATACCCTTTTTCCAAAATAAATCAATAATATGAAACTTCTATAAAGTCCTCCTATATTTATCTTGATATTTGAAATTCCCAAATTTTATCATAATAAGAAATAACAATTTTATTTATACAAAAGGATTACACAAAGTAACTAAGGCCTCATTATATATCCCCTTATAACACCTGCATATGACCTTAGAGTAAGGTGTGAAATGGTGATAGAATCTTGGGGCAGGTCGGCCAACATTTCCAGAGTGGTGATTTCAATCAACTTGAATTCTTCCCGTAAGAGATTCCATTCAAGATTAACGTGATGGATTTCATCCTGGGATTGGTCTAGAGAAAAGCCCAAAGATGCTACCTCCTTCCTAAGCTCTGACAGATGAGATTCTTATTGCCCAATCCTACTAGACGAGGCCACCAAATTTTGTTTCTATATTAATTAACCATGATCATTTTTATTTATAAGTAATAATCATGATGATAAGAGTATAGTTTCCAATGGTTATATTGACTAACAGTCATATTACAGTCGAAACCAAACAGTCTCATTTTTATTGTTCCGACTTTATTAATTAAAGGATATATATTTTTTAGTATAAAATAAAATAACACACAAATTCAGTAAAAAATATTATTCAAAATTTTGGTTTGTTACATTCTTCCCCCCTTAAGAAATTTCAACCCTGAAATTTTAACTCATTCCCTATGAAGAGAAAATGTAGGGGTACATATACCTCAAAATATCCTCTAGTTCCCATGTGGATTCTTCACATTTGTTGTTCCTCCACAACACCTTAACAAGGTGGGTAGTCTTATTACATAGAACCATGTACTTGCAATCCAAGATCTCCACTGACTGCTTCTCATTAGAGGTCATGTTCTAGTTGTACCACCTCTGGATATTGTAAATGTGAAGGGTCAGGTATGTACTTTCTCAAGAGGGATATGTGGAAGAAATCATGAACTTGTGCTAAATTTGGAGGAAGTGAAAGCTGATTGGCCACTTGTCCTACGCGATCAAGGATTTCATATGGGCAAATGTACCGAGGGTTGATCTTCCCTTTCTTACCAAACCTCGTGACTCGCTTCCAAGGTGAAATTTGAAGAAAGACTTTTTCACCAACATCAAACACCAAGTCCCTTCGTCTATTGCTATTATAGACCTTTTGTCATCTTTGAGCAGCCTTAATGTGTTTATGGATGGCATGAACCTTTTCTTTCGTCTCTTGCACAATATCAGGCCCTAGAATCTTTTTATCACTAGATCTATCCCAACAAGTATGAGTTCTACATCGCTTCCCATAAAAAGCCTCATTAGGTGCTATTTGAATGCTTGAGAGGAGTCTGTTTTTTAAGAGAAATAAAATAATGGGAGATATTGATCCCATACACCTTTAAATTCCATTGAGAATGTTCTTAGCTTTTCCTTGAGTGTTTGAATATTCTTTTCGGATTGGACATCAATTCGGGGGTGATAGGCCGTACTGAAATTCAATTCGGTGATCAGAGCATATTGAAGACTTCTCTAGAATTTTGATATTAACCTTGGATCATGAACAAATATGATAGAAAGTGGAACTAAATGCAGCCTTACCACTTCCTTCACATAAATCCTAGTAAGTTTATCAAGAGAAAAATCTTCCTGAATAGAGATAAAATTGCCAGTCTTGGTGAGATTGTCCAAAATAACCCATATCTCATTTTTTCCTTTGGAAGTTCTCAGGAGACCAGTGACGAATCCCATAGTGGTATTTTCCCACTTCCATGATGGTATGAGTAGTGGCTTCAATACCCCTTTAGGAATTTGTCACTATGACTTCACTTTCTGACATACTAAGCACCTTAAAGTGTAGTCATCTACCTTCTTTTTTATATTATGCAAACAAAAATGACCAGGAAGGTCTACATTAAGTTCATGATGTATAGAAAACGTAGATATATGAGCTTCATCCATCATCCCATTTATTTATGGAATAGATGAAACACAAAGTCTTGTACAAAATTTTAGTACACCTTCTTGATCAATATTGAACTTAGGAAACTTTCCATCCTTCACAGCCTCCAACTTCTTCTGTAAGAGAGGATCATCTTTATGATCTTTCTTGATCTTCTCTAGTAATGATGGTTGAGAAATCATTTGGGTTAGGATTGATGATGTCTCTTCCCTTATAATTCCAATGTCCATCTTTACTATTTCATTTATCAAAGGATATCTTTAAATCCTCATCATGGATAGAACAACCAGGTATTTACTTCTTAATGCATCTGAGAATTTTTTTGCTCTTCCAAGATGATAATGATTTGAACAATCATAGTCTTTACGAAGTTCCAACCATATCCTTTGTCTCATGTTCAGTTCATTTTGTGTGGAAATATACTTCAAACTTTGATGGTATGTGTATATATCACATTTCTCCCCATAAAGATAGTGCTTCAATATCTTCATAGAAAAAACAACCACTTCCCACTCTATATAACATGTAGGATAGTTCTTCTCATGATTCTTCAAATATTAAGATGCATAATCAATGACTTTTTGATTTTGCAGGAGGATGCACCCAAGCCCTTTCAAAGATGAATCACTAAAAAATGAATCCTTCTTCTCTTGAGGGCAAAGTTTACACTGGTGTGGTAACCAACCTCCTCTTCATATATTAGAAAAATTCCTCACACTCTTTTGTCCAGATGAGCTTAACCCATTTTCGAGTTAACATGGTTATTAGATTAGAAATTCATGAAATGTTTTTCACAAACCTCCTATAATTTCCCTCTAATACAAGGAAACTATGAATCTCAGTTATTGTTGTAGGTTGAGGCCACTCCTCTACAACCTTTGTCTTTGTTGGTTCAACTGTGATTCCTTTATTGATTACAATGTGCCCCAAGAATGCAACTTTTTGTATCAAAAATCCACATTTTCTGAACATTCCAAATAGCCTCTCCTTCCATGGAGTAAAAAAAATAACCCTTAGATGATCCTCCTGCTCATCGTGACTTTTGGAATGTATCATAATATCATCAAAAAAATATTAAAAAGATATAATGGTAGTCCTTAAAGAATCTATTCATCAAATACATAAAAATAGCAGGTGCATTAGTTAGTCTCAAGGGCATAAGAACAAACTCATAAAGTCCATATCTTGATCAAAATGAATATTTTGGAATATTTTCTTTCATCACGCACAATTTGTGAAACCCATATTGAAGATCAATCTTATAGAATAATTGATCCCAAGGAAGTTGTTCAAATAAGTCATGAATTCTTATAATAGGATATTTGTTCTTTACTGGGATCCCGTTTATTTTTCTATAATCAATGCATAGCTGCATCGATCCATCCTTCTTATTTACAAAGAGAATATGTGCTCCCCAAGGAGACACACTTGGTCGGATAAACCCCTTCTCCAAAATATCAAGGAGTTGTTCCTTTACTTCCTCCACCTCTACATTTTTCATCCTATATAGGGTCTTTGATATTAGATGAGATCTAGGTACAAGTTCAATGGAGAACTCTACCTCTCATTTGGGAGAGGTCTGAGTAACTCCTTGGGAAATATGTCAATGTGTTATTGGATTATGGGGACATTTTCTATCTTTATAATCTCATTTCCTTCTTCTTATTCACCTATCAACTCCATAAAGAAAAATATAGGAGGTTCTTCTAGACAAATATCAGGTTGAGATATCTCTCATTGGAAGATAACTATAGGTTTTCCATTCTAGATTTCTGATATTTCCTTGCTTATTCATTTGATCTTAGAATTATACATTGGGAGCCAGTCCATCCCTAGTATAATGTCAAATTTCAGAATGGGAATGACTACTGGATTTTAGATAATATTGTACTCACTAAAGTAAATACTATAGTTTCTAAAAACTGAATAAGCTTGGATAATCCAACAAGGAGTCCTGACTGATAACTATACTTTTAGAAAATTAGGGGTTGATTCTAAATTCTTTGCAAACATAGTAGAAATAAAGGAATTCATAGAACCAGAATCAATTAAATTACTTGCTAGATTTGATAGAACAACAAGAGTAACTTCTACAAAATCATTTGGAGCTTCAACATCAGCTATCGTGATAGAAAAAGAATGAACTTTCTCCCTTGGCCTTTTTTGAGGAAGATGGTGGTTCCCCTCCACTGCCCTTAGATTTGGACGGTGTAACGTCCCAACCCTTGAAGCCCAGAGTCAGTGCATTGTTATGTATCATTGTCATGATCACAAAAGATCAAGTCTCGAAAGAATGATTAATTTAGTAGCCTTGGAAGTGCTAGATACATTCATAAAGTTTTCATTACATCATAAAATGAAAAACTACAAAAACATTGTTTTCATAGAAAACACTGAGATACCATAGACTATCAATACAGTTCATTCATAATATACTTCTTCGGATCTTGGAATAAATAAAACATAGAAACGAGTGAGCTCAGATGATCAGTAAGGATTACAATATATCGGAAACTTTCAAAAATAAGCATAAAAATTTAAGGCAATGTATAAGACTAAAACAAATGCCTTTTAAACAAGAACTTCATCATAATATGGAAAATATAAAATCAAAATAATTCCATTTAATTACTCACATGTACATTCTACTAGTCGAATAATCACAAGCAATATCAATAGCCACTTTCATAATGATGAAATGCATAATTCTAGAATTCATAACCACATAGTCAAGGACTTGTACCAAGACTACAAATTAGATTTTGTCAAGGCCTTGTACCAAGACACTAGTTTGTCTCATGAGACCTACCTACGCATTGAGGAGCTATAGCGGGCTCCACCCATCACTTACCAAGTCCAATACATTTCTCATATGAAAAGGATTAAACATAACATAAACATTCATATTAAAACTAGGTTACGAAATTTCAATACTTTATCCATAATCCATGAATTGTGTAAAAATAACACATCCACATTCAAACATATCACAAAATATTCAATACAATATGGAAGTTTTTTATCTTAATAAATCAACTTCAAATAAGCTTAAAATCCATCAAAAAATGTTGACATAGATAAAATCAAAACATTTTTTTAGGGAAATATCTCTTTTAATTTTTAAATCATTTAAGAAAACATTTATTTTGGAAATATTCTTATAATATTTTAAGGGAATCTACGATGATGTTATAATGGAAGAAAATAGCCGCACCCGCCGTATATGTAAAAAAATACATTCTTACCTTAATTTTGTCAAAAATGTCATAAAGGACCTTTTTGGAAAACGACAGAAAGATTACTTTATAAACATCTTATAAAATTAAAACAAGTGTATAAATAACATTAACCCATAGTCTATAAAATATTTAGAATGTTTTGAAATACATTTTTAAGAAACATGGATGTGGATGATAAAGAGGTCCCAGTAGATAATTACGTATAAACAACCTTAGATAATGAAGAGATTGTAGAATGAATCCTTACCTTATAATTTTCCTTGGTTGAGGGTAGGTTAACCTCATGTATAATGGTGAAATAATTTTCATTAAATTATACAAGAATCATATACATTAATGTGATATCATATATGATCTTTTAACATTTCTTTGTTAATAATATCATAGTATTATCGTCGTTTCAGGTGTTAAATAATTCGTTTTCTATTGTATGATTTGTTATGTAAGTAATGTTTTTTATGGATAGGAAGTATCTTATTCATATTCAGAATGATATTAAGTCTTTAAACATTATTTTGAATCATCTAATGAAAATTATTCTTGAATGGAAACGATGGAGAATGGATCTCATCATGTTTGTGGAGACGGTAATCCGTATGTATGCACGAGCGACAATATCATTCTTCTGATATTAAAGTAATATATAATTGGATATTATATCATATATACAGAATCATTATCGTGTTATATTTATTATTTACATCAATTACACATCATTAATATACCCATCCAAATAAAAATGTATTGAATAACATTTGCACCACGATGTGGAGACGGTAAGTCGTACGTACGCACGTATGGTGACATGTGATTCAAAGGATGGATAGAATAATGAATTTGGTTTTACCATATTTATAATAACATCATAGTACATATAAATACTGGAGTTATTATTTTATAATGGAAATAATAAAGAAAGAGGAAGTTGAATAAGAAAAGAACTTGAAAGAGGTGATGAAATATTTTACTCTTCTTTGGGTTCTTCTTTTTTAATTTGATCAAAAGGGCTTCTTGGGATGACTTTATGACTAAAGTAAGGCCTCTAGGATTAAGTTAATATAGTTTAGAGGGTATTTGGGCCAGGGTTTTCTGATCCAAATGGCTTTGAAGGTGTTAATTAGAGAGAAGGGGGGAGTGTCTTTTTATAAGAGGGGTGGGGGCAACTTAGGAAAAGCTAGAAATATTATTTTATAACAAAATAATATTCGGTTTCTAATGGAGAAATAATTAATTATCTAAATGATATGGTGGTTATGGGTTGAAAAACACTCAACCAATAGGTTTTATACAGGTTTTTGTCACTATATTAACATTATCTTTTAGATTTAACTCTTAGTTAAATAGTTCGACACTTACCTTGTCTCTTTGTATTTTTATATTATATAGCGTATAAACTTACTATATACTTCCAACAAAACCCCAAGAGGTTCATTAATGATACACCTATCATTATATAGGTATTTTGGCTGAGCCTTAGATTATTAGTAATAGAATATCAATTAATAATATAATATTTGTTTTAAAAACTCTTTTATGTAAATTTTGACACTATTTGGTATTCTGTTTTTTTCTAAATTTATAACAGCATTATTACTTTGAAAAAAATTCACCAAACCAAGCCTAACATTTCATATTAACCTATAAACATAGTTTAATTCATAAAAAGTCTCAAATTACATTTATTTGTATATTTATAATATCAATTATTTTAATATTTCATTAATTAGGTAATTACTACATCATCATTGTGTCATAAATAAATTAAATTATATAATGTCTAAAAAATATATAAAAATACCATTATTTAGGAAATTTTTTTAGACTTCTAATGACTATTTATAGTTGAATTTATGTTATGTTTAACCCTATATTAAAAATGGCTGAGTTATTAAACTTTGAATTTAACACTGTTAGTTCCTCTTTAAATTAAATAATAATAATTATCCTAATCTAATCTAAGTAGACCTAAAGGATCATATTTTATTCCTAAGGTTTTTTTGGGTCGAGTTATACCTATAAAATAGAATTAGGACATGTTTTAGGGTAATAATAATATCATATTTACCCTTAATTACCATATTTACTTTTAACTGTGGTAAATAAAATTAAAAAGTTACTATTCACCAAAAATTATTTCCAACTTATTGAACCACATATTACTTATTGATATCATCTATGTCACTTGGATTTTTAAAATTAAACTCACAGAAGCGGTAAAATTAAGTTTTATGTAAATTTCCAAATACTCATAGAAGGAGGGTAAATGATTATAAAAAGTTCAATAAAAGTTATATATATATATATAATTATTATAAACTAAATCCAATTAATTATTTTGAACTTATATAGGTATTATGTATCTATTTTGACTTAAAATAAATTTAAATAAAATAAATAATTATTTAAATAAAAAATTGGTTTTAAAATTTAACTTAGTGTTTTTCACTATTCATCAAAAATTGAAAGCTTTCAGAAAAATACAAAAAATTCACCCTCAGCTAAGTTCGATATTCTGAATCCAAAAAGTAAGTCCATTTTGAAAGATAAAATTTATAAAATTTTAAAAAGTGGGTATTACTATTTATAACAGCTAGTTTGATTGGTTGTGGTGTGTTAGAACTCGAAATTGCATACAACACACGCTATTGTATTTTTCAAAGTGAAGCGTACCGTGGAAGCTTGGGGTGTTACATTCTCCCCTCCTTCAAATAATTTCATCCTCGAAATTTCTAGAATATTACTGCATAAAAAGACTCGGGTGGTTCTTCATCATAAGTTCCTCAGGTTCCCACGTTGCCTCTTCCATCTTTTGGTTTCTCCGTAGAACCTTTACCAGATGAGTCGTCCGGTTTCTCAGCACTTGTTCTCTTATATCATGAATCTTAATAGGCTCTTCGTAATAAGAAAAATCGGGTTCTAGATCTAATTCCTCATAAATGAGTACATGCATTGGGTCAGGCATGTATTTTCTCAACAGTGATACATGGAATACATCGTGAACTTTGGAGAGACATGGTGGCATTGTCAAATGGTAAGCTACATCCACAATTCGTTTAATAATTTCAAAAGGTCTGATGTACTTGGGACTCAATTTTCCCTTATTACCGAAACGTATAACACCCTTCCTTGGAGATACCTTCAAGAAAGCATGATCTCTTACCTGAAATTCCAAATCCTTCTTTCGGTTATCAGCACAGCTCCTCTTCCAACATTGAGCTTCTTTGATGTGGGTTTGGATTACCTTCACTTTTTCCATCATTTCCTCAACATGTTTCGGGCCTATGAGTTTTATTTCACCAACATAAACCCAAAAAGTTGTTATGTGACATCTCTTTCCATATAATTCTTCTTATGGTTTCATCTGAATACTTGAATATAAGCTATTGTTATAAGAAAATTCTACTAGAGGTAAATATTGATCCCACATACCTTGAAAGTCAAGTGAGGAAGATCTCAACATGTCTTCTTAAGGTTTGAATAGTCCATTCTAATTGTCCATCTGTTTGAGGGTGGTTGGAAGTGCTCAAACAAAGTTCAGTATCCAGGGATTTCTGAAGACTTTTCCATAACATTGATGTAAAACAGGGATCACGATTACAAACAATCGATAGTGGAACTGCATGAAGTCTTACAACTTCATTGATATATATTCTTGCTAATCGTTCAAGTGGTAAATTTTCTCTTATAACAAGAAATGTGCAGACTTTGTAAGATAATCAACAATGACTCATATTTCATCGTTCCTTCTAAGATTCTTTGGTAGTCCCATGACAAATTCCATCGTAATATTATCTCATTTCCACTCAGTTATGGGAAGAGGTTGCAAGACTCTTCCAGGTTGTTTCCTTCCAGCTTTCACTTGTTGAAAAACCATACATCTTGACACAAAAGTAGCAATCTCCCTCTTCATCTTGTCCTAAAAAAATGTTCATTCAAATATCTATACATTTTGGTGCTACCAAGGTGTATAGGGAAATTGGAGCTATGAGAATCATCTAACAATTTCCTTTTAAGATCAAGTATATTAGGAACAGAAATCCTCTTCCTGAATTTCAAAATCCCATATTCGTATACGAAGTTGATCAATCTCTCATCATTCACAAATTTAATCTTCTTTTGAAATTTCTCATCATGAGCTTGATAATTTTTTATCCTTTCTAATATAGATGGTTTGGAAAACATTTGAAAATGTATTGATGTTTCACCTTCCATGGTTATTCTCATATCCATCTTTACTAGATCCATGAAAATAGTATCTCTTTCAACTCTCATCTTGTTCAAAACTCCATGATATTTTCGTCTCAAAGTATTTTCCACATTATTTTCCTTCCCCATGTGGTAGTGAATGGTGTAATTATAATCCTTGAGTAGTACAAGACATCCCCTTTTCCTCATGTTGAGTTCTTTCTGTGAGAGAATATAATTCAAACTCCCGTGATCTGTATATATGTCACATTTTTTACCATAGAGACAGTGTCTCCAAAACTTTAAATCTAATATTACAGCTGTTAGCTCAAGATCATGAGTAGGATAGTTTTTTTCATGAATTTTTAGTTGTCGTGATGTATAGGAAATAATCCTATCATTCTAAATAAGGACACAACCAAGTCATTTCTTTGAAGCATCACTATAAATAACAAACCCATCATTCCCTGATAGTAGAGTCATTATAGGAGCATTGAATAATATTCTCTTCCATTCTTCAATACATTCTTCACACTGTTTATTCTAAACAAATTCAACCCCTTTTCATGTGAGATTTTTTAATGGGTTAGGCAATCGGGAAAAATTGTGGATGAAGCGTCAATAATAACATGTTAAACCAATAAAACTGCATACATCAGTTATAGTTGTCGGTGCTGGACATTCTTGGATTGCTCTTGTCTTAGAAGGATTAATGGAGATTCTATCCTTAGAGAAAATATGGCCAAGAAAAGAAATCTCCTGAAGCCAGAATTCACACTTGCTAAACTTCCCATATAATTCATGCCTTCTAAGAGTCTTTAGGATAATGCACAAGTAATTTTCATGATCCTTGTAGCTTTTGGAGTATACCAAGATATCATCAATAAATACCACTACGAAGTCATCAAGATATTCCTTGAAAACTATATTCATTAGATCCTTGAAGACAGAGGGTGCATTAGTCAATCCAAAAGGCATTACTGTAAATTCGTAATTCTCGTACCTGGTTCGAAATGCTGTTTTCGGAATATCTTCCTTTTTCACACACAATTAATGATATCCCGATCGATGGCCAATCTTTGAAAAGTATTGAGCTCCATGAAGTTGGTCAAATAAATCATCAATGTGAGGTAGGGGATACTTGTTCTTTATTTTTATAGCATTGATCCCCCTGTAGTCAATGCACAACCTCATAGATCCATCTTTCTTCTTAACAAAAAGGAAAGGGGCTCCCCATGGTAAAACACTAGGGAGAATAAATACCTTATTAATCAATTACTCTAGTTTTTTCTTTAGTTACACTAATTCCACAATGTCCATTCTATAAGGGGTCTTCGATATGGGCCTTTATCCAGGAATTAAATCAATGGAAAACTCAATTTCTCATTTTGGAGGTTATCCAGGTAAATAATTTGGAAACGCATCAACATATTGTTTTAAAATAGTTACATCCTCTATTTGAACATTCCTTTACTCGCCCATAGCTATTTCATTCTATTCCCCACCAATAATTGAAATTAGTTGAGCTAATGGGGGTGGATCTAGATAAGAATTAGTTGGTGACGTTTCTGCTCTAAAGATAAGGTACTCCTTATCATTATCATCAAAAATAGTAACCTCATTCTTCTTACAATAATTTTTTTCATCATGGTCTGAAAGACAATCCATACTGAGGATTATATCAAATTCAATCATGGGTATGACGATGAGATCAGCAGATAAATAACATTTATAATCCCTAATGGGGACTGATTCACAAAACTTTGTTGCAATGATACTTCCCTTAGGTTTTTTGACTGACAACCCCTTGCTAAATAAAATTGAAAATATCTAATTTTTTAGAAAACAGGGATGATAAGAAACAATACGATGATCTAGAATCAAATAAAGCATTTACTAAACTTGAGGAAACCATTAAATTACCTGCCACTAGGTCTTTCGTAACTTCCACCATAGTAGTAGTGATAGCATAAGCTTAGCCTTGATCCCTTGGCCTTTTATGAGGTAAGTTCCCCTGAAATTTAGTAAATTCATTCACATAATTCCCCCTTTCTCTAAAATTGTAGCATTCTATATTGAAATCCTCTTCCTTCCCCTTGCAATTATGAGCTTGGTGGCCATTTTCACCACACTTGTAACAGATTCTCATTCCCTTCTGGCAAGTACCAAGATGTTTCTTAACATATTTACTACAGGATGGATATTCAACTTTTCCCTTCTTCCACTTATTTCCATTTCCATAATATTCAATAGATCTCTTCTACTCTTGATTTGATTTAAATTTGTAAGACCTAGAGAATTCTTTTTCTATCTTGATAGAACATGATACAATATCTTCGTATGACAAGAAGGATTGTGAGACTAATACTTGATAGAGACATGGTTTTAACCCATCAAAGAAAAGATAAATCTTACTTCTTGGGTTACGGATATAATCTGCAGCATGACTTGCTAACATTGTAAAGTTAGCTTCATACTTGGCGACATTCTCATCCTCCTTTTTCCTCAGACTCAGAAATTGTCTTTCCATATCCGCTTGATGGTCATGAGGAATGTATTTTTCTATGAAAATTTCATTAAACTCTCTCCATTCCATATTTGATACTTCCTCATCTTCCTTTATGATTTTAATCAATGAAAACCATTGATCAGCCTCTTCAGTGAGGCAGTAAACTGCCATGACAACTTTTTCCCTTTCTCTAGTCCCCCAGGCTTGGAATATTTTCTCCAAGGAATTTATCCATTACTCATCTAATAATGAATTTATACCCCCATTGAATGTTAGTGGTTGTTTCCTCATGAATCAGTATAAAATTAATCCTCAATGTTGTGGATCAGGGTGCTCCATATGGGTAAGGTTATTATTCATAACCTGAGTGAGTTTTCCCAATATAGTGATGAGCTGATCTGCCCTACCTGTATCACCAGCTCCACTATAATTATCTTGAGCAGGAGGGAAATCCTTACATGGAGTGTGTGCATTGATATGGTTTCCATTCCATCCACTAGGCCTCATTTTTAAACAATGGCATAAACTAGAATAGTTTATGAATCACAATACATAAATCCAAACTTGTAAAACACCATAAATTGAACAGTTTATGGATATAATCCATAATCATAAAAATGTTTTCTTTTATAATGTATATAATCATAAACCCTTCATAATGGTTTGTATAGAGACTGAGAATTATCCTAAATATATCCCCTGAGAATGTTGTAACCAAGAGTGAATCAAGGCCCATTTTCGTGCACCAGTTCTCGTTCGAGTCTTTCTCAAAGGCGTGTTTTCGGGTTTTACCCCTAGGTACATCTGTGTTAGAGCCGCCACTACCTGCTCGTATCCATACATGGATGTATTGCTTGGAAAACTCAAAAAATCTCTACAATACAAAAATTATAGGATGTTTTTCCATACTAATCCTCAAAGTCTATCTTAGGGTAATGTTCTGTAATCATAGTTTTTCTAAATCTAGATTCCAAGGTTTGTACTAAACTTCCTCTGATACCAATTGTAACTTCCTGACCCTAGAAGACTAGTTTTGGTGCATTATTATGTATCATTGCAATGATCAGAAAAGATCATGTCTTGAAAGACCGATTAGTTCAGTAGCCTTGGAAGTACTGGATACATTCATAAGGATTACATTACATCATAAAATGGAAAATTACAATAACATTGCTTCCATATACAACATTGAAATCCCAGAGACTATCCCTGTAGGATAGTCATAATATACTTATTCGTATCCTGGGAAAAATAAAACATAGAAATGGGTGAGTTCAGATGCTCAGCAAGGATAACAATATAGTGGAAACTTTCATAAATAAGAATAAACATTTAAGGCAATGTACAAGACTAAAAAAAATCCTTTTAATCTTTAACTTCAGCATAATATGGCAATGATAAAATCAAAATAATTCCATTTACTTACTCACATGGATATTCTACTAGTCGAATAATCACATGCAATATCAATAGTCGGTTTCATAATGATGGAATGCATAATGCTAGACTTTATTACCACATAGTCAAGGCCTTGTGACAAGACTAAAAATTAGATTTTGTCAAGGCCTTATTCCAAGACACTAGTTTGTCTCATGATACCTACCGATGCATCGAGGAGCTATAGCGGGCTCCACCCTTCACTTACTAAGTCCAATGCATTCATCATATGAAAAGGTTTAAACATAACATAAACATTCTTATTAAAACTAGCATATGAAATGTAAATAATTTATCCATAAACCATTAATGGTGTAAAAATAACACATCCACAATCAAACATATCACAAAACCTTCAATACTATATGGATGTTTTGTATCATAATAAATCAACATCAAATAATCTTGAAATCCATCAAAGGATGTTGACTTAGATGAAATCAGAACCTTTTTTAGAGAAATATCTCTTTCTATTTTGAAATAATTTAAGGAAACATTTATTTTGGAAATAATTTTATAATTTTTTTAGGGAAGATTAGATGATGTTATAATGGTATAAAATAGTCTCACCCACCGTATAAGTTAGAAAAAGACATTATTACCTTAATTTTGTTGAAAAGATTATAAAGGACCTTATTTGGAAAATGACAGAAAGATTCCTTTATAAAAAACTTATAAAATTCAAACAAGGTTATAAATTACATTAACCCATAGTCTATAAAATAATAAGATTGTTTTTAAATACATTTTTAAGAAACATGTATGTGGATGATAATGAGGTCCTGGTAGATAATTACGTGTAAACAACCTCGGATAATGAAGAGATTGTAGAATTAACCCTTACCTTGTACTTTTCCTTGGTCGAGGCTAGGTTAACCTCATGTATAATGGTGAAATAATTTTTATTAAATTATACAATAATCATATACATTAATATGATATCATATATGATCTTTTAACATTTCTTTGTTAACAACATCTTAGTATTATAGTCGTTTCGGGTGCTAACTGATTAGTTTTCCATCGTATTCTTTGTTATATAAGTAATTTTTGTTATAGATAGGATGTATATTATTCATATTCAGAATTATATGAATTATTTAAACATTTTTTATTCATCTAATGAAAAGTAGTCTTGAATGTATATGATGGGGAATGAATCTTATCGCGTTCGTGGAGACGGTAATTCGTACATACGCACAAGCGACAAAATCATTCTTTTGATATTTAAATAATATATAAATGGATGTTATATCATATATATAGAATAATTATCATGTTATATGTATTATTTATATCAATTACAATTCATTATTATACCCATCCAAATAATAATGTCCTAAATAACAATTACTCCACAACGTGGAGACGGTAAGCCTTACGTACGCACATATGGTGACATGTCATTCATAGGATGAATAGAGTAATTAATATATTTGTACAATATTTATAATAACATCACAGTATATAGAAGATACTGGATTTATTATTTTAGAATGGAAATAAAAATAAAGAGGATGTGGAAGAAGAAATGAACTTGAAAGAGGTGATGAAATATTTACCTCTTCTTCGGGTTCTTCCTTTGATTTGATCAAAAGGAATCCTTAGTATGACTTTATGACTAAAGTAAGGCCTATAGGATTAAGGTAGGATAGTTTATAGGGTATTTGGGAATGTTTTTGATGAGAAAAATGTCTTTTAAGGTGTGAATTAGAGAGAAGGGGGAAGTGTCCTTTTATAAGAGTGATGAAGGCACCTTAGACAAAGATAGAAATATTATTTTATAACAAATTAATTTTAGGTTTTTAATTACTAAAAAATATATTATTTAGAGGATAATGTGGTTATTGTTCTAAAACCACTCAAAAAATAGGTTTTAGACAGGTTTGGGTCACTATATTAACTTTATCTTTTAGATTTTACTGTTAGTTAAATAGTCTGACATTTACCATGTCTCTTTGAATTTTTATATTATATGGGTAATAAACAAACTATATACTTCCAAGAGAACACCAATTTGTTCATTAATGATAAAACTATCATTATATAATTCTTTTGGCCAAACCTTATATTTTAAAGAATATAATATCAACTAATAAGATAATATTTTTTTTAAAAACACTTTTATGTCAATTTTGACACTATTTGTTATTTTGTTTCTTATAAATTCATAACAGCATTATTACTTCACAATAATATTCATATAACCAACCATAACAAGTCATATTAATCTATAAACTTATTTTAATTTATAAAAAAGTCTCCAATTACATTTTTTTTCATAATAATAATATCAATTATTTTAATATTTCATTAATTAGGTAATTACTGTATTGTCATTGTGTCATAAATAAATTAAATTATTTAATGTATAAAAATATAAATAAATTACATTTATGTAGGAATTTTTTTTATCTTTCTAATGAATATTTATAGTTGAATTTATCTTATGGTTACCCCTATGTTAAAAATGTTTTACTTATTAAACTCTGAATTTAACACTTTTAACTCTTCTTTGAATTAAATAATAATAATTGTCCTAATCTAATCCAAGTGTTCCTAAAGGATGATATTTTATTCCTACGGTTGGTTTTGTTCTAATTAGACATAGAAAATAGAATTAAGACATGTGTTAGTGTAATAAAAATATCATTTTTCCCTTAATTACCCTATTTACTTTTAACCGTGGTAAATAAAAGTAAAAAGATACTATTCACCAAAAATTATTTTCATCTTATTGAACCAAATTTTACTTACTGATATCAATTGTGTCTCTTGGATTTTTGAAATTCAACTCACAGAAGTGGTAAAATTAAGTTTTATGTAAATTTTCAAATACTCCAAGGTTGTGGGTAAAAGACGGTAAAAAGTTCAATAAAATTTTTATATTCCTAAAATTATTATAAACTGACTCTAATGAATTATATTGAAAATATATAAGTATTGTGTATTTATTTTGACCTAAAATAAATATAAATAAAACAAACAATTATTTTAATAAAAATTTGGTTTTAAACTATAACTCAGTGTTTTTCACTATTCATCAAAAATTAAAAGCTTTCAGAAAAATACCAAAAATTCACCCTAGTCTAAGTTCGATATTTCAAATCAAAAAATAAAGTCCATTTTGAATGTTAAAATTTATAAAATTTTAAAAAGTGGGTATTACTATTCATAAGGCTAGTTTGATTAGTTTGGGTGTGTAAGAACTCAAAGTTGCATGCAACACACGCTATTGTATTATTCGTAGAGAACCGTACAATGGAAGCTTGGGTTGTTACATTCTACCCTCCTTCAAATAATTTTATCCCAAAATTTCTAGAATATTACTTCATAAAAAGACTCGGGTGGTTATTCATCATAGGTTCCGTGTGTTCCCACATTGCCTCTTCTATCTTATAGTTTCTTCATAGAACTTTTAGCAAACGAGTCGTCCAGTTTCTCAGCACTTGTTCTGTTGTATCGAGAATCTTGACAGGCTCTTCGCAATAAAACAGATTGGGTTCCAGTTGTAATTACTTATAGGTGAGTACATGCATTGGGTTAGACATGTATTTTCTTAACAGTGATACATGGACTACCTCATGAACTTTGGAGAGACTTGGTGACATTGTCAAACGGTAAGCTATAGCCCCAATTTGTTCTAGAATTTTGAAAGGTCCGATGTACCTGGGACTCAATTTTCCCATCTTACCAAAACGTATAACACCCTTCCATAGAGATTCCTTAAAAAAACATGATCTTCTAACTAAATTTCCAAATCCTTCCTTCGGTTATCAGCATATCTCTTCTACCTTCTTTGAGCTACTTTGATGTGGGTTTGGAATACCATAACCCTTCCCCTAATTTCCTCAACAAGTTCTGGGCTTATGAGTTTTCTTTCACCAACATCATCCCAAAAAGGTGGTGTGTGACATCTCTTTCCATATAACTCTTCATATGGTGCCATCTGAATACTTGAATGGGAGCTATTGTAATAGTAAAATTCTACCAGAGGTACATATTGATCCCATATACCTTGAAATTCAAGTGAGAAAGAACTCAACATGTCTTCTAAGATTTGAATAGTTCGTTCTAATTGTCCATCAGTTTGAGGGTGGTAGGCTGTGCTCAAACGAAGTTCAGTATCCAAGGATTTCTGAAGACTTTTCCAGAATCTTGATGTAAAATGGGGATCAAGATTAGAAAAAATCAATATTTGTACTCTATGAATTATTACAACATCATTGATATATAGTCTTGCTAATCGTTCAAGTGGTAAATCTTCTCTTATAGCAAGAAAATGTGCTGACATTGTAAGACGATCAGCAATGACCTATATTGAATCGTTCCTTCTAGTTGTCTTTGGTACTCCCAAGACAAAGTCCATCGTAATATTATCTCCTTTCCACTCAGGTATGGGAAGAGGTTGAAAGACTCCTCCTGGATGTTGCCTTCCAGCTTTCACTTGTTGACAAACCATACATCTTGACACAAAATCAGCAATCTCTCTCTTCCTGTTGTCCCACCAAAAATGTTCCTTCAAATATCTATACATTTTGGTGCTACTAGGGTGTATAGAGAAATTGGATCTATGAGCATCATCTAGAAATTCAATTTTTAGATCAGGTATATTATGAACACAAATCCTCTTCCCATATTTCAAAATCCAATCTTCAAATACAAAGTCGATCAATCTCCCATCATTCACAGATTTAATCTTCTTTTGAAATTTCTAATCATCGGCTTGATAATTTTTTATCCTTTCTAATAAAGATAGTTTAGAAACCATTTGAAAAAGTATTGATGTTTCACCTTCCATGATTATTCCCATATCCATCATTACTAGATCCATGAACATAGGATCCCTTTCAACACTCATCTTGTTCAAAACTCCATGATCTTTTCTTCTCAAAGCATTTTCCACCTTATTTTCCTTCCCCAGGTGGTAGAGAATGGTACAATATTAATCCTTGAGTAGTTCAATCCATCTCTATTGCCTCATGTTGAGTTCTTTCTGTGAGAAATTATACTTCAAACACTTTTGATCGGTATATATCTCACGTTTTTCATCATAGAAATAATGTCTCAAAATCTTCAAATCAAAGATTACAGATGTAAACTCAAGATCATGTGTAGGATAGTTTTACCCATGAATTTTTAGCTATCTTGATGCATAGGCAATAACTATATCATTCTGCATAAGGACACAACCAAGTCCTTTCTTTGAAGCATCACAATAAATAACAAACCCATCATTCCCTGAATGTGGAGTCAATATATGAGAATTAAGTAATCTTCTCTTCAGTTCTTCAAAACATTCTTCACACTATTTTGTCCAAACAAATTTAACCCCTATTAAAGTGATCTTTGTTAATGGGTTAGGAAACCGGGAAAAATTATGGAAAAACGTCAATAATAACCTGCTAAACCAATAAAATTGCATACCACGATTTTACTCGTCGGTGCTGGCCATTCTTGGATTGCTCTTATATTAGAAGGATCAACAGAGATTCTATACTTAGAGACAATATGGCCAAGAAAAAAATACCCTAATGCCATATTTGACACTTGCTAAACATCCCATTAATTCATGTCTTCTAGGAGTCTTCAGGATAATGCGCAAGTAATTTTCAAGATCTTCATAGATTTTGGAGAATACCAAGATATCATCAATTAATACCACTAAAAAGTCATCAGTAAATTACTTGAAAACTTTGTTCATTAGATCCATGAAGATATAGGGTGAATTAGTCAATCCCAAAGGCATTAATGTAAACTCGTAATGCCCGTACCTGGTTCGAAATGTTGTTTTCGGAATGTCTTCTTTCTTCACACACAACTGATGATATCCAGATCAAAGGTCAATCTTTGAAAAGTATTGATCTCCCTGAATTTGGTCAAATGAATCATTAATTCAAGGTATGGGATACTTGTTCTTTATTTATATAACATTGATCTCTCTATAGTCAATGCACAACCACATAGATCCTTCTTTCTTCTTAACAAAAAGGACAGGGGCTCCCCATAGAGAAATATTAGGGCAAATAAATCCTTTATTACTCAATTTATATAGTTGTTTCTTTAGTTTTACTAATTCCACAGTGGCCATTCTATAAGGGGACTTTGATATGGGCCAGGATCTAGGAATTAAATTAACAGAAAACTCAATTTCTTGTTCCGGAGGATGTCCAGGTAAATCTTCTAGAAACACATCAATATATTCTTTCACAATAGGTAAATACTCTATTTGAACATTCCTTTCCTCAACCACGGTTATTTCATTCTATTCCTCCCCAATAATTGATTTTAGTTGAGCTACTAGGGGTGGATCTAGATAAGAATTAGGTGGTGACATTTCTGCTCTATAGATAAGGTACTATTTATCATTATCATAAAAAATAGTAACCTCATTCTTCTTAAAATAATTTTTTGTATCATGGTCCGAAATCCAATCCATACGAAGGATTATATCAAATTCAATCATGGGTATGACGATGAGATCAACAGATAAGGAAAATTTATATGCCCTAATGGGGACTGATTCACACAACATTGTTGCAATGATACTTCCCTTAGGAGTTTTGACTGACAACTCCCTTGTTAAATAATATTGGAAATATATAATTTTCTTAGAAAACTGGGAAGATATGAAACAATGAGATGATCCATAATCAAATAAATCATTTTCTAAATTTGAGGAAACCATTAAATTACCAGACACTACGTCTTTCGGAGCTTCAACCTCAGCAGTCTTGATAGAATAAGCTTGGCCCTAATCCCTTGGACTTTTCTAAGATAAGTTCCCCTGACATTTAGGTCATTCATTCGCATAATTCCCCCTTTCTCTACAATTTTAGCATTCAACATCGACCGCCTCTTTCTTCCCCTTGCAATCACGAGCTTAGTGGCCTTTTTCCCCACACTTTAAACAGACTCCCATTCCCTTTATGAAAGTACCAGGGTGTTTCTTCCCACATTTACTGTAGGATGGATATTCAACTCTTCCCTTATTCCCCTTATTTCCATTTCCATAGTGTTCAGTAGATCTCTTCTTCTCCTGCTTTTCTTTAAAGTCGTATGACTTAGAGAATTATTTTCCTGTCTTGATAGCACATGATACAATATCTTCATACACTGAGAAGGATTGTGAGACTAATGTTCAACAGAGGAATGGTTTTAACCCATCAATGAAAAGATCAATCTTACTTCTTGGGTTACGTATATAATCTGTAGCATGCCTCGCTAACCTTGTAAAGTTAGCTTCATACTTTCTGACATTCTCATCCTCATTTTACCTCAGACTCAGAAATTGTCTTTCCATATCCGCTTGATGGTCCTGAGGAAAGTATTTTTCTAAGATAATTTCTTTAAACTCCATACATTCCATATTTTATAGTTCCTCATCTTCCTTTATGTTTTGATTCAATGACCACCATTGATCATCCTCTCCAATGAGGTGGTAAACTTCCATGACAACTTTTTACCTTTTTCTTCTCTTAAAGGCATGGAATATTTTCTCTAAGGAATTTATACATTGCTTAGTCACTAATGGATCTGTACCCCAATTGAATGTTGGTGTTTTTTTCCTCATGAATCATTCTAACATTGATCCTCCACGTTGAGGATCAGGGTGCTTCATATGGGTAAGGTTATTATTCATAACCCGAGTGACTTGTCCCAATATAGTGATAACCTGATCAACACCAGTTGTATCACCAGCTCCACTATATTTATCTTGAGCAGGAGGGAAATCCCTACATGGTGTGTGTGCATTGATACAGTTTCCATTCCTTCCACTAGGCACCATTTTTAAACAATGGCATAAACTAGATTAGTTTATGAATCGCAATACATAAATTAAAAATTTTAAAACTCTTAACATAAACTGAACAGTTTATGGATATAATCCATAATCATAAAATTGTTTTTTGAGGAATTATATACTGATAAACCCTTCAAAATGGTTTGTAAAGAAAATAAGAATTATCCTAAGAATATCCCCCAAGAGTGTCGTAACCAAGAGTGCAGTAAGGCCTGTTGTCGTGCACCAGTTCTCGTTTCAGTCTAGCTCAAAGCGATGTTTTTGGGTTTTACCCCTAGGTACATCTATATTAGAGCCGTCTCAACCTGCTCGTATCCAGAAAAGGATCTTTTTCTTAGAAAACTCAAAAAATATCTACAATACCAAAATTCTACGAAGTTATTCCATACTCATCTTCAAAGTCTATCTTAGGGTAATGTGCTCTAATTAGAGTTTTTCTAAATATAGATTCCAATGTTTTTACTAAACTTCCACTAATACCAATTGTAACTCCCCGACCCCAGAAGCCTGGAGTCGGTGCATTATTATGTATCATTGGCATGATCACAAAAGATCAAGTCTCAAAATACTAATTAGTTAGTAGCTTTTGAAGTACTAGATACATTCATAAGGTTTACATTACTTCATAAAACTACAAACTACAAAAAAATTGTTTCCATAGACAACACTGAGATACCAAAGACTATCCCTATAGGTCAGTAATAATATACTTCTTTGCATCCTAGGAAAAATAAAACATATAAATGGGTGAGCTCAGATGCTCAGTAATGATAACAATATAGTGGAATCTTTCATAAATAAGCATAAACATTTAAGGCAATGTATAAGACTAAAACAAAAGCCTTTTAAACTTGAACTTCAGTATAATATGGCAAATATAAAATCAAAACAATGCCATTTACATACTCACATGGATATTCTACTAGTCAAATAATCACATGAAATATCAATAGCCACTTTCATAATGATTGAATACATAATGTCAGACTTCAAAACCACATAGTCAAGGCCTTGTGCCAAGACTACAAATTAGATTCTTCCAAGGCCTTATGACAAGACACTAGTTTGTCAAATGTGACCTACCGATGCATCGAGGAGCTATAGAGGGCTCCACCCGTTACTTACTAAGTCTAATTCATTCCTCATATGAAATGGTTTATACATAACATAAACATCCGTATTAAAACCAGCATACGAAATGTCAATACTTTATCCATAAACCATTAATGGTGTAAAAATAACACATCCACAATTATACATATCACAAAACCATCAATAAAATATGGATGTTTTTTATCATAATAAATCAACTTCAAATAATCATAAAATCCATCAAAGGATGTTGACATATATGAAATCAAAAACTTTTTTTTGAGAAATATCTCTTTCTATTTTGAAATAATCTATCAAAACCTTTATTGTGGAAATATTTTTATAAGCTTGTAATGGAAGCTTCTTCAATGTAATAATGGAGTAAAATAGTCGCACCTGCCATATAAGTTAAAAAAATACATTCCTACCTTAATTTTGTCGAAAAGGATATAAAGGACCTTTTTTGAAAAATGAAGAAAATATTCCTTTATAAACATCTTATAAAATTAAAATAAGGGTATAAATAACTTTAACCCACAGTCTATAAAATATTAATAATGTTTTGAAATACATTTTTAAGAAACATTGGTGTGGGTCCCAGTAGATAATTACGTATAAACAACCTTGGATAATGAAGATATTGTAGAATTAAACCTTAGCTTGTACTTTTCCTTGGTCGAGGGTAGGTTAATATCTTGTATAATGGTAAATTAATTGTTATTAAATTATACAATAATCATATAGATTAATAATATATCATATATGATCATTTAACTTTACTTTGTTAATAATATCTTAGTATTATCGTCATTTTGGGTGTTAACTGATTTGTTCTACTTTGTATCCATTGTTATGTAAGTGTTGTTTGTTATGGATAGGATATATTATTCATATTAAGAATGATATTGAGTCTCTAACCAATATTTTTAATCATTTAATGAAAATTAGTCTTGAATGGATACGATGGGGAATGAATCTCATTGCGTTCGTGGAGACGGTAATCCGTATGTATGCACAAGAGACAATATCATTATTTTGATATTAAAATAATATTTTATTAGATAGTATATCATATATAATGAATAATTATCATGTTATATGTATTATTTACATCAATTACACATCATTATTATACCCACCAAAATAATAATGTATTGAATAACAATTATACCACAACGTGGAGACGGTAAGTCGTACGTACACAGGTATGGTGACATTCCATTCACAGGATGGATAGAATAATGAATATGGTTTTACCATATTTATAATAACATCATAGTATATATAAGATACTGGATTTTTTATTTTATAATGGAAATAACAAATAAAGAGGAAGTGGAAGAAGAGAGGAACTTGAAAGAGGTGAGGAAATATTTACCTCTTCTCCGGGTTCTTCCTTTTGATTTGATCAAAAGGGCTCCTTAGGTTAGCTTTATGACTAAAGGAAGGCCTCTAGGATTAAAGGAGGATAGTTGATAGGGTATTTCTGTAGGTGTTGGATGAGCCAAATGTCTTTGACAGTGTGAATTATAGAGAAGGGAGACGTGTCCTTTTATAAGAGGGGTGATGGGCACCTTAGGAAAAACTAGAAATATTATTTTATAATAAAATTATTTTAAGTTTCTATTGGATCCAAAATAAATTATTCAAAATCTAAGATGGGGATGGGTATAAAACCACTCATCCAATATGTTTTAGACAGGGTTGGGTCACTATATTAACTTTGTCTTTTAGATTTTACTCTTAGTTAAATACTTTTACATTTACCATGTCTCTTTGTATTTTTATATTTCATGGGTAATAAACTTACTATATACTTCCAAGATAACCCCATGTGGTTCATTAATGTTAAACCTATCATTATATAAGTCTTTCGGCCGAACGTTATATTTTTAGGAATAGAATATCAATTAATAATATAATATTTGTTTTAAAAACTCTTTTATGTCAATTTTGACACAATTTGGTAACCTATTTTTGCTAAATTTATAACAGTATTATTACATCAAATAAATTTATCTAAACAAACCTAACATGTAATATTAACGTAAAAAAATTGTTTAATTCAAAAAAAGTATCAAATTACATTTATTTGTATATTTATGATATCAATTATTTTAATATTTCATGAATTATATAATTACTACATCATCATAGTGTCATAAAGAAATTATATTATTTAATGTCAAAAAAATATAAATAAAATTATATTTTGAAGGAAATATTTTTAACTTTCTAATGAATGTTTATAGTCGAATTTATCTTATGTGTATCCCTATATTAAAAATTGTTTACTTATTTATCTTTGAATTTAACACTTTTAACTCTTCTATGAATTAAATTATAATAATTGTCCTAAACTAGTCCAAGAGGACCTAAAGGATCATATTTTATTACTATGGTTATTTTGGGTCGAATCAAACTTATCCAATAGAATTGAGACATGTGTTAGGGTAATAATAATATCATTTTTACCCTTAATTACCCTATTTACTTTTAATCGTGGTAAATAAAAGAAAAAAGTTACTATTCACCAAAAATTATTTTTCATCTTATTGAACCACATTTTACTTACTAATATAAACTGTGTCTCTTGGTTTTTTGAAATTCAACTCATAGAAGCGGAAAAATTATGTTTTATGTAAATTCTCAAATACTCCTAGCAGGTGGGTAAAAGACGGTAAAAAGTTCAATAAAATTTTTATATATCTAAAATTATTATAAATTAACTTCAATGAATTATATTAAACATATATACGTATTATGTATCTATTTTGACCTAAAATAATGTTAAATAAAATAAATAATTGTTTAAATAAAAATTCGATTTTAAACTATAACTCAGTGTTTTTCACTATTCATCAAAAATTGAATGTTTTCAGAAAAATACCAAAAATTTACCTTAGGATAATTTTTATATTTTGAATCCAAAAATGAAGTCCATTTTGAAAGATAAAATTTATAAAATTTCAAAAAGTGGGTATTACTACTCATGATGGCTAGTTTGATTGGTTGTGGTGTGTTAGAACTCGAAGTTACATACAACACATGCTATTCTATTATTCAAAGAGAAGCGTACCATGGAAGCGTGGGGTGTTACAGACTGTGATTTAAAAAGTGACCAAGTTGTCCACACTTATAGAATTGTACATCAGGTAGGGCCTTCACCATATTCCCCTTGTCATTAGTGTTTGGGAGTTAAGGCTTCACCTCACTATGACAATTCCGTGTGATATAGACATCTCTTCCACAATTTCAGCACTTCCTTATCCCAAGCAGGCAGTTCCCCGAATGCTTCTTACCAAATTTATTACACATGTTTTGTTGCACTTGTTTCCCTTAAATTCCATAATAAAAGGTCATCCCTAATCTGGGATCCATTGATCTCTTCTTGTCATTGGATTTATGATACCACTACATCTCGCTAAACTCAAGTTCAACATTCATTTCACTCCAAACGATCTCCCCATAGCTATCATAGTCTCGGTTGGCTAGATTATTCCATAGATAAGGTCTTAGTGCACCAAAGAATCTACCAACCTTCCCATTTGGATCCATAAAAAAGAAAGAGGTGTAATGTTAAAGCCTTGTGAACTTCATCTCGTAGCTTCCCACAAATTCATTCTCCATCTGCTTCTACTCGGGAAACTCTATATCCATTTTTGTTTTAATAGAACTGGGTAAATACTTATTGAACAATATCTCTCTAAACTCTTCCCACTCCATTTCTTCAACCTCCAATCTTGGACTCTTGTTTTTAGTCATTTCCCACCACCGATTAGCTTCTACCTCTAAGCGATAAACAACCATGGTGACCTTCTCTTGTTCAAAATAGCAGATCACATAAAATATCATCTCAATATAGCTGATCCACTATTCAGTAATCAATGGGTCGGTAGATCCACTGATGGTTGGTGGTTGTTGATTCATAAAAGACTCAAAAAAATGTTGTTCCCTTCACAGCGAGGTCAATATCTCATCTAGATTCATGTTATTTCCCATAACCTGAGTAAGTTGGTTCATCATTCTCATAAATGTTTTCATTACAGCTTCTATGATAAGTCTTTCATGGAATGGCCTATTGCGGTCACCATTTTCATGGTTCCCCCTATTTCCCACCATTTTCTAAAAGAACAAAACCTTAGTTAGAAGATTATTTCATCTATTAGTCTTTTAATAATCAAGGATTTTATGTCTTAAAACATTATGCTTAAACAATTACATTTCTCTATAAATCGTTCATAAAAATTCATAAAAAGCATTTTATTAACCAAAAATATCCCCTAGGAGTGTCAACCATGAGTGAATTAAACTATTTTATCGTGTACTAGGATACCCCGAGTCAAGTCCAAATCTCTTTTTTAGATTTTTCACTACTAGGTACTTTTGTGCCAGAGCCACATCCACTTGTTCGTATCCAGATAGGGATTTATTTGTTCAGAAACTACTTACATAATATTTCCCCAAAATACTAGGAAGTTATCCTATATTTAAAATTTTTTATTGGCTTATTTATAATGTATCCATATCCTAATTTCAAAAAATAATTAACTATCCATTGATTCCAACTATGGTATCTCACCTTTTTATTACATAACTTTTCATTACATTTTACAAACAGAGGATATTTAAAGTCTGGTGTCTTGGAAATAGGGAACATAATAAATAAAAACATAAAACATTATTATAATCATATTTTAAGGCTTCACTATTGGTTCATCCTAAGTACAATTACTGCATCTCATAACCTGGATACATACATCAAAATAAATGGTGAGCATAAGACTCAGTAAGGAAAACAAGTGAAACATTTTACATGTGAACTTGAGCGATATCAAAAATAAAATGACAGATATCATAAAGGTATGATAAATAGTCATATCATAGCAATAATAAGTTGAATAATAACTTAAAAAAGTGTCTACAAAATTTAATTTAGACATTCATGAACATATCACCATGGTACATCCCAAGTTGTCATAAAAACTACCAAGGTTATTCAACAAGGTATCGTAAAACTTGTCATCTATGAAGATTAATTTTTTACACAATTAATTAGAGCTCTATCAGGGTTCACCCTTTATATGTCTTTATTTTCATTTGATCCACATAGATAATAATAAAAAATCTCATAATTAAAAATAATAATAAAATAAATGGGTTTCATATCAAAATCGTGACATTTTAAAAAGTTCTTAAAAATAGGATCATTATGTCCATTATAACCCATAGAAAGGTAATGAGGGTTTTATGTAGGTCAATTATAGAATAAAATATATCATTTTTATGTTTTTTTGAATATCCCTATAAATGAAATAGGTTTTTGTATTCACATAAATAAAATAAGATAATTGCTTGAGAAAAACAAAGAGATAATTTTTGATGTAATTTCTCCAGCATAACGTCTATATAACATGGTTTTATAAAACATTATAAAGAGAGGTAAAAGGGTCTAGAACTACGAAATAACTCATAATATAGTGTGGGGACATAATAAAATGTAAATAAGATCATGATATGGATATTTTAATGACATACAACATCAAAAGGAAAGTTGAAAGAAAAAAAGAGGATGTGATTTCTTTTATGAAAACTCGGTAGCCTAACAACGTCACTTAAAAAATCATAAAATAATTTGATGAGAGTGAAAAGGGTCACCCAAAATTTGGAAATAAAATAAATAGAAATAAGTACATTGAATAACATACCCCCACATAACAAAATGGAAACAAGAAGACATAACATAAAGGAAGTCATGACTAAAAGAGGAGGATGAAAGGTTCTCGTACCATGAAGTGTAACTTAAAAAGCACAATGTTTGAGACCTTGTGGGGCTTGAGAGAACATTTGGAGGACTCATTGGGAGGTAAAAAGACCATATATTAGTTGATTAGGAAATTGGACTGAAATAAATGAAGGAATGGGTTGGCATTTATAGCAAAAGTGGTGGAATATTTTATTAATTTTCCAGGGATACCTCATTAGTAGTATTTTACAAACCATGGACTTTACCATAATATTTTCCCATGTTGTTGGACACTTGGGACACCTAATAACATATCTTACTTCACACAAGTTGACCAGAAATTTTAAATCATTAATGATGTCATTAAGCTCACTGAAACTGAAAACTGTATTTTTACTATTCACTAAGAAACAAAACATTTTATAAAAATCTCATATATTTACCCTAACCTAATATCTATGCTATGAAATCAAAAATGAAATGCATTTAATGAAAATAATTTTATAATTATGATATATTTAATTTTTAAGTAAAAACACTATTTACCATAAAAAATAATAACACTTAACTAATAATTTCCAAAACCGTTTTTTACTTATGCCATTATATCACATTACCATTCAAGATGCCTAAATTATATTTATAATTAATTAATTGAGGTTACTATTCCATTGGTCATATTACTATTTATAAGGGTAATATTACTATTCATAATTTATTATTCACCAAAAATTAATTTGATCTTATTAGAATCTAAATTTCTTACTGATCACCACTGTAGAAGACCATTTTTTGAAAATTATTTCACAATATTTATTATTTAGATTATTAAAAAATATATTTTAAAATACTCTTTTCCAATATTCATCAATAATATGAAACTTCTATAAATTCCTCGTATATTTATCTTGATATTTGAAATTCAAAAATTTTACCATAATAAGAAATAAAAATTTTATTTATAAAAAAGGATTACACAAAGTAAATAAGGGCTTGTTATAAATCCCCTTATAACACCTATATAGGACCAAGGAGTACAATGTGAAATGGTGATAGGATCTTGGGGAATATCAGATAACATTTCCCGAGTGGTGATTTCTATTAACTTGAACTTCTCCCGTAAGAGATTCTGTTCAAGCTTAACGTGTTGGAGTTCAGCTTGGGCTTGGTCCAGAGTAAAGCATATATATGCTACCTCCTTCCCAATCTCTGAAAGATGGGCTTCATACGGCCTAAGTCTACTAGATGAGGCCATCTAATATTATTTCTATATTAATTAACCATGATCATTATTATTTATAAACAATTATCATGACGTTTAGTGTACTGTTTACAGTGGTCATATTGACCAACAACCATATAACAGTAGAAACCCAATAGTCTCATTTTAATTATAATCACATCATTAATTAAAGGATATAGTTTTGTTGAGTATAAAATAAAATAACACAAAAATTTGGGAAAAAAATATTATTCAAAATTTCGGGTCGTTACATTCTTCCCCCCTTAAGAAATTTCATCCACAAAATTTTAACTCATTCCCTATGAAGTTAAATGGTGGGGGTACATAAACCTCATATAATCCTCTGGTTCCCATGCGGCTTCTTCACATTAGTGGTTCCTCCACAACACCTTATCAAAGTGGGAATTCTTGTTGAGTATAACCTTGTCCCTACAATCCAAGATCTCCACCGGCTACTCCTTATAAGAGAGGTCATATTCTAGTTGTACCACCTCTGGATTTAGTACATGTGAAGGGTCAAGTATGTACAATCTCAAGAGGGATACGTGGAATAAATAATGAACTTGTGCTAGATTTTGGAGGAAGTGAAATCCAATAAGCCACTACTCCTATGTCATCAAGGATTTCATAAGGTCAATGTACCAAGGGTTGAGCTTCCCTTTCTTACCAAACATCATGACTCTCTTCAAAGGTGAAATTCAAAGAAACAATATTTCACCAACATCAAACTCCAATTCCCTTCAATGGTTTTTTTCATAGATATTTTTCCGAATCTGAGCACCCTTAATGTGTTTCTGGATAACATGAACCTTTTCTATCATCTCTTACACAAGATCAGGCCCAAGAATCTTTCTATCACCAACTTCATCCCAACAAGTAGGAGTTCTACATCACTTCCCATATAGAGCTTCATTGGGTTCCATTTGAATGCTTGAGTGGAATTTGTTGTTGTAAGCAAAGTAAACTTATTGGAGATATTGATCCCATACTCCTTTAAATTCTATTTAGCATGTTCTCAGCATGTCCTTGAGTGTTTGAATATTCATTTTAGATTAGTCATCAGTTTGGGGTTGATAGGCCGTACTAAAATTCAATTTGATGCACAGATCATGTTGAATACTTTTCAAGAATTTTTATGTTAACCATGGATGACGATCAGATATGATAGAAAGTGGAACTCCATGTAGCCTTACAACTTCATTCACGTAAATCCTAAAAATTTTATCAAGAGAAAAATCTTTTCGAATAGAGATAAAATGGGAAGTCTTGGTGAGATGGTCCACAATAACCCATATCACACTGTTTCCATTGGAAGTTCTCAAGAGACCAATGACAAAGCCCAAAGTGATATTTTCCCACTTCCATTTTAGCATGGGTAGTGGTTGCAATACCCCTTTAGGAATTTGTCTCCCTACCTTCACTTACTGACATACTGGGCGCCTTGAAATGTATTCAACGATCTCCCATTTCATATCATCCCACCATTAATGATCACAAAGGTATCTATAAATTTTTATACTTATAGGATGTATAGATAACGTAGAGATATGAGCTTCATCCATCAGCTCCTTCCTTATTTCCAAAATATATGGAACACATAGTCTTCTATGAAATTTTAATTCACCTTCTTGATCAATATTGAACTCAGGAATCTTCCCATCCTTCATAGCCTCAAACTTCTTCTGTAAAAGAGGATCTAATTTCTATTCTATCTTGATCTTCTCTAGTAATAACAGTTGATAAATCATTTTGGTTGGGGATGATGATTTACCTTCTCTTATAATTCCCCTGTCCAGTTTTACTAGGTCATTGATCATAGTATCTCTTTGAATCCTCATCTTGGACAGAACAACTGGGGTTTTCCTGCTTAATGCATCTGAGAATTTTTTTTCTCTTCTAGGATGATAATGAATTGAAAGATCATAGTCTTTAAAGAGTTCCAACCATCTCCTTTGTCTCATGTTAAATTAATTTTGTGTGAAAATATAATTCAAACATTGATGTTCTGTGTATATATCACATTTTCCCTCCTAAATATAGTGCCTTCATATCTACAGAGCAAAAACAACTACTGTCAACTCCAAATCATGCGTAGGATAGTTTTGCTAATGAGTCTTCAACTGTTGAGATACATAAGCAATGACTTTGTTATTTTTCATGATAACTCACCCAATCCCTTTCAGAGATTCATCGCTAAAAAAGAATCCTTCTCCACTTGAAGGCGGAGTTAACATGGGTGCGGTAACCAATCCCTTCTTTAGCTGTTGTAAACTTTCCTTACACTCCTTTGTCCAGATGAACTTAACCCATTTTCATGTTAAATTTGTAATTAGATTATAATGGTGTGAAAAGATTTTCAAGAACCTCCTATAATATCCCGTTAATCTAAGGAAACTACGAATCTCATTTATTGTTCTAGGCTGAGTTAACTCTTCTACAACCATTGTCTTTGTAGGGTAAACTGTGATTCTTTCATTAGTTACAATGTGCCCTAAGAAAGAAACTTGTTGTAAAAAAATCTCACATTTTAGGAACTTTACAAAAATTATATCATTCTGTAGAGTTTGAAAAATAACCCTTAAATAATCTCCATACTTCCCATGAATTTTGGAATGTATCATAATATCATCAATAAAAAATGCCACAAAGTTATCAAGTTTTTCTTTAAAAGATCTATTCATAAATTCCATAAAAATACCAGGTGCATTGGTCAGACTGAAGGGCATAAGAACAAACTCATAATGACCATATCTTGATCAGAATGCGTTTTTAGAAAATCTTCTTTCTTCACCCTCAATTGATAATAACCATATCAAAGATCAATCTTAGAGAAGAATTGATCACAACGAAGTTGGTCAAATAAGTCATTATTTCTTGGAAGAGGGTATTTTTTTATTTATTGTGATCCAGTTTAGTTCTCTATAATCAATGCATAGCTGCATCGATCCATCCTTCTTATTCACAAAGATAATAGTTTCTCCCCAAGGAGACACACTCAGTTGGATAAACCCCTTACCGAAAAGATCTTGTAGTTATATATTCAATTCCTATAGATCCACATTTTCTATCCTATATGGTTTATTTGATATTAGATGATTTCCAGGTATGTGTTCAATGGGAAACTCTACCTCTCTTTTTAGGGGAGGTCCGGGTAACTCCTTGGGAAATACGTCAATGTATTCCTAGACGATAGGAACTTTTTCTGTCCTTATACTCTCATTTCCTTCTTCTAATTCACCTATAAAATCCATAAAGAAGAATACAGGAGGTTCTTCTAGAGAAATATCAGGTTGAGATATCTCTCATTAGAAGATAACTGTAGGTTTTCCATTCAGCACAACTTGTATTTCCTTGATTTTGCATTTGATCTTAGAATTATACATTGAGAGCTAGTCTGTCCCTAGTATAATATCGTATTACAGAATGGGAATGACTACTATATTTTTGATAAAATTGTGCTCACTAAATTAAATAATAGAGTTTCTAAATGCTAGCAATTCTTGGATAATACGACCAAGAGTTTGGACTGATAAATATACTTTTATAAAATCAGTTGTTTATTTTAAATTCATTGAAAACATAGATGAAATAAAGGAATGAATAGAACTAGAATCAAACAAATTGCTTCATAGATCTGATATAACAACAAGAGTACCTTCCAACACATCATTTGGAGGTTCAACATCAGTAGTCATGATAGAAAAGGCACGACATTGCTCCCTTGGCCTATGCTGAGGCTGATGGTGGTTCCCCTCAACTGCCCTATGATTTGGACATTGATTGGTAAATTTCCCATATTGCCTACACTTATAGCATTAGACATTAGGTAGAGCCTGCACCATATTCCTATTGTCATTAGTATTTGGGATTTGAGACTTCACCTCACTATGACAATTCTGTGCGATATGGACATATCTTCCACACTTGTATCACTTCCCGCTCCCACGTAGGTAGTTCCCTGAATGATTCTTCCCACATTTATTACACATGGGACCTTGCTCTTTCTTTCCTCTTATTCTCTAATCAATGTTCCTCCCTACTATGGGATCCATTCATCTCTTATTTTCATTGTATTTATGAGACCACTATATCTCACCGAACTCTAGTTCGACTATCATTTCACTCCATACGATCTCATCTTAGCTGTCATAGTCTCATTTGGATATATTCTTCTATAGATGAGGTCTTAGTCCCCCAATTAATCTATCAACCTTCCCATTTGGATCCATGAAATATATATAGGTGTAACGTGAAAGCCTTGGGAATTTCCTCTCATAGCTTCTCACAAATTCATTCTTCTTTTGCTTCAGATCAAGAATCACCTTCTCCATTTTTGATCTCATAGAATGAGGGAAATACTTATTGAAAAAGATACCCTTAAACTCTTCACAATCCATTTCTTCAACCTCCACTCTTGGTCTCATGTTTTTAATTGGTTTCCACCACTGATCAGCTTCTCCCACTAAGAGATAAACTGCCATGGTGACCTTATCTTATTCCGAACAGCGGAGCACATAAAAGGTCTTCTTGATAGAGATGATCCACTATTAAGAAATCAATGGGTCAGTAGATCCCCTAAAGGCTGCACATTGTTGATTCATAAAGGACTCAACATAATGTTATTCCCTTCATGGTGAGATCAATGTCTCTACTTGCACTACTGAAAAAACGACATATACCCACAGTTCAAAACCCGGGGTATAGCTCCCAAAACCATGGGTATAGCCTATACCCGCGGTTTTGTGTACCGTGGTCTCGAAAGGCATCGCAATAGGGGTCTCAGCCTATACCCACGGTTCTTAAAAACCATGGGTATAGATATTGACACCATGTAATAAGTGTGCCGCCACCGTGTCAATGGCTTGTACCCACAATTTTCAAACCGTGGGTATTTAATTAAAAAATAAAGTCCATACCCAGTTTTGAACCCACGCCCCCTTCAATCTATATCCCTTACCTAACCACTCACTCAATTTGTTATACATGTTAGTATACGTACATTTTATATAACATATTAATTTTCACGACTAAATTTAAAAATTGAAGAGGCCGGACGAATTCGAAAATTGAAGACACTGGGTCTCGAACCGGCGACTTGCCGAAGAGAGAAGTCACGCCGAACCAACCAAGCTATAGAACTTTTTGTTAAATATATATATATTTGTCTACTTATATTAATATTAGTTATTTATTAGAAAAAACCATTAATGGCGATATTTGATCCCAGGACCGGGAGATATAACAAACGACCACTTAACCGACTAAGCTACAATGTTTTTGTTGTTTATTATTTCTGTCCGACTAATTATATTAATCCAGATCATCTTCCGGCCAAATTTTTTTCGTTGTCCCACATAATTTTTTTCCTCCATATGGCATGAAATCTATACCCACGGTTCTTTAAAACAATGGGTATAGGTCTTCAAAAACAAATATCCCAATACCCATGGTTTTGAAGAACCACGGGTATAGGTCTTTCGAAAAAACTCTATACCCACAGTTTGGCCAAAACCATGGGTATACATATTCAAAAAAACACCTATACCACGGTTTTGCAAAACCGTGGGTATTGGTCTTTAAAAATAATCTATACCCACGGTTTTGTCCAAAACCATTGGTATAGGTACCCATATTATCTCAATACCCACAGTTTTCAAAAACTGTGGGTATAGGGGTACCCTATATCGATGGGTTTTTGCAAAACCGTGGGTATAGGAACGTTTTCCAGTAGTGTTGATTCAAGTTATTTCCCATTACCTGAGTCAGTTGGTTCATCATTATCATGAAATTTTCTATTCCAGCTTCCATCAGAGGGTCCTCAGTGCATGGTCCATTACGATCACCATATGCATGGTTCCTCCTATTTCTATCCATTTTCTAAAAGAATAAAACCATAGTTAGAAGTTTATTTCATTTATGAATCTTTTAACTATAAAAGATTTTATGTCTTAAAACATCATTCTTAAACAATTAAATTTCTCTATAAATCCATCATAATGATTTATAAAAATCTTTTGATTAACCAAACATATCCCCTGGGAGTGTGAAACCAGGAGTGCATCATAAACCGTTGTCTTGTACCAGGATACCCGGGTCAAGCCCGAAACTCCTTGTCAGAGTTTTCACATCTAGGTACATCTCTGCCAAAGTCACATCCACTTGTTCGTATCCATACATGGATTTATTTTTTTTGAAACCACTTACATAATATTTCACCAAAATACCATGATATTTTCCTATATTTAAACTTTTCTATAGGTTTATTCCTATTTTTTTCATAGCCTAATTTCCATAAATAACAAAACAATCCATTTATTCCAACTTTGGAATCCCACCTTGTTATTACATAACTTTTCATTACTTTTTACCAAGAGAGGATCTTTAAAGTCTGTGTCTTGGAAATCCAGAACATAAGACATGAAAACATAAAACATTATTATAATACACATTTAAGTATTAAAAATAGGTTAATACTATGACCAATTACTAAATCTCATAACCTAGAGACATAAATAAATGGAAAGGGTGAGCATGAGGCCCAATAATGAAAACAAGTGAAATGTTTTACATGTGAACTTGAGAAATATCAAAAATAACATGAAAGATATCATAAAAGAATGATAAAGAGGAATATCATAAAAATAATAACATTAATCATAACATTAAAATGTGTCTACAACATTTAATTTAGATATTCATGAACATATCACCATGGTCTACCCCCAATGTTTCTTAAAAATTACCAAGGTTATTCACCAAGGTATCGTAAAACTTATCATCTCTAGAGATTAATTATTTACACAATGAATTAGAGTAATATCAGGGCACACCCATAATATATCTTTATTTTCATGTGATACCCATAGATCATAATAAAACATCTCATAATTAACCAAAATATAAATAAATAAATGGGTTTCATATCAAAATGGTGACGTTTTAAAAAGTCTTTAAAAACAAGATCATTATGTCATTTATAACCCATGGAAAGGTAATTAGGGTTTTATGTATGTCAATTAAAGAATCAAGTATATAATTTTTATGTCTTGGTTAATACCCCTGTAAATTAAATAGTTTTGGGTATTCACATAAATAAAATATCATAATTTCTTTAGAAAAAGATAGAGATATTTTGAGATGAAATTTCTGCTGCATAATGGCTATACATTATGGTTTTATAAAACATTCAAAAGAGATGGAATGAGGGTCACAAACTCATAAATAACTCATAATACAGTGTAGAAATATAATAAAATGTAAATAAGATCATGGTATTGATATTTTAATGACATACCACATGTAAAGTAAACATGAAGGAAAAAATAAGATGCAATTTATTTTATCAAAACTTGGAAGCCTAACGACGCCACTTAGAAATTCAAAAAATATGTTGATGAGATAGAAAAGGGTCTCTCATAATTTGGACATAAAATTTACAGGAATATGGAAATAGAAGAACATAACCAAATAAAATAAAATGGAAACTAAAAGAAATAACATAAGGGAAGTCATGAGTAAAAGAGGAGGGTAAAAGGTTCCCTTACCTTGAAGAGTAACTTAAAAAGCTAGAAGATTGGGACCGTAGGGGTCTTGAGGAAACCTTGTTAGGAATACTTGGGAGGTAAAAAGACCATAGATTCTTTGTGGAGGAATTTGGAATGAAAATAATGAAGGAATGGGTTGGTATTTATAGAAAAAGTGAGGGAATATTTTATTAATTTCCAAGGCACACCACAGTTGTGGTATTTTTGCAAAACCATGGGCTTTCCCATGGCATTGGACACTTGGTACACATAATAACATATCTTACTATACATAATTCAACCATAATTATTATATTATGATTACATCATTAATGATGTCATTAAACATAGAGAAACTCAAAACTGTATTTTTATTATTCACTAAAAAACTAAACATTTAAAAAAAATATCCTAAATATACCCTACCCTAATATCAATTATCCAAATTCAAAAATGAACTCAATTTTATGAAATGATTTTATATTTATGAGATATTTAATTTATAAGTAAAAACTATATTTACCTGAAAAAATACTGACACTTAACTAATAATTTCTGAAACATCTATTTACTTATGCCATTATATCACATTACCATTCAAGATGCCTAAATTATATTTATAATTAATTAAGTGATGTTACTATTACAATTGTCACATTACTATTCATAAAGGTAATAGTACTATTCTTAAAATACTATTCAATAAAAAATAAAATTTTCTTATTAGAATCTAAATTTCTTACAGATCACAACTGTATAAGGACATTTTTGAAAATTATTTCACATTATTAATTATTTAAATTATTAAGAAAATATTTTAAAATACCATTTTCCAATATTCATCAATAACATGGAACTCTTCTAAATTCATACTATATTTATCTTGATATTTGAAATTAAAAAAATCTACAATAAGAAATAACAATTTTATTAATACAAAAGTATTACACAAAGTAACTAAGGCCTCGTTACATATCCCCTTATAACACTGTCATAATACCTAAGAGTACAGTGTGAAATGGTGATGGAATCTTGGGGTGGCTTGGACAAAATTTCCCAAGCGATGATTTCTATCAACTTGAACTTATCCTGTATCAGATTCGGTTCAAGCTTAACGTGTTGAAGTTCAAATTGGGCTCAGTCAAGAGAAATATCCATAGATTCTACCTCCTTCCCATGCTCTGACAGATGGGCTTCGTATGGCCTGAGTCTACAAGATGAGCACATCGAATCTTCTTTCTGTATTAACTAACCATGATCATTTGTGTTTATAAACAATAATTATGGCATTAAGAGTATAGTTTAAATTTGTCATATTGACCAACGGTCATATAAAAATCAAACCCCAAAAATCTTATTTTAATTATACTCACTTCATTAATTAAAGGATATAGTTTTGTTGAGAACAAATTAAAATAACACACAAATTCTGGAAACAAATATTATTCAAAATTTCAGGTCGTTACATTCTTCCCCCCTTAAGAAATTTTTTCCCCGAAATTTTAACTCATACCCTCTGAAAAGAAAATGAGGGGGTACCTCTGCCTCATAGAATCCTATAGTTCCCACGGGGCTTCTTCACATTTGTGGTTCCTCCATAACACCTTAACAAGTTTGGTAGTTTGTTGCGTAGAACCTTGTCCCTATAATCAAAGATCTGCATCGGCTGCTTCTCATGAGAGAGGCTATGTTCTAGTTGTAACGTCTCTGTATTTAGTACATGTGATGGGTCATGTATGTACATCCTCAAGAGGGATACGCTGAAGACATCATGAACATATGATATATTTGAAGCAAGTTAAAGCTGATAGGCCACTGCTCCTATGCGATCAAGTATTTCAAAGGGGCCAATGTACCAAGGGTTGAGCTTTCCTTTCTTACCAAACCTCATGACTCTTTTACAAGGAGAAATTCTAATAAAGAACTTTTCACCAACATCAAACTCCAAGTCCCTTCGATGGTTTTTGTCCAAGATCTTTTTCTGACTCTGAGCATCCTTAATGTGTTGTTGGATTTCATAAACCATTTGTGTCATCTATTACACAAGATCAAGCCCAAGAATCTTTCTCTCATGAACTTCATCCCAACAAGTAGGAGTTATACATCACTTCCCATTTAGAGATTCTTAGGTTTCAATTTGAATGCTCGAGTGTAAGATTTTTTTTATAAGAGAACTCAATTAATGGGGGATATTGATCACATCCACCATTAAATTCCATTGATCATGTTCTCAGAATGTCCTGAAGTGTTTGAATATTCCTTTCAGATTGTCGTTCAGTTTGGGGGTGATAGGCCATACTAAAATTCAATTTGGCTCTTAGAGCATGTTTAAGACTTCTCAAAAATTTTGATGGTAACATTTTATCATGATCAGATCTGACAAAAATTGGAACTCTATATAGACATACCACTTCCTTCACGTAAATCCTGGAAAGTTGATCAAGATAAAAATCTTCTCTAATAGAGATAAAATGGGCAGTCTAGGTGAGACAACCCATAATAATCCATATCACATTGTTTTCATTGGATGATTTTGGAAGACTAGTGAGAAATTCCATAGTAATATTTTCCCACTTCCATGATGGTATGGCTAGTGGTTCCGATACCCCTTTAGTAATTTGTCTCTCTGCCATCACTTTCTGACATACTAGGAACCTTAATGTGTAGTTATCAATCTCCATTTTTATATTATCCCACCAATAATGATCCTGAAGATCTCTATACATTTTTGTACATCTATAATATATAGATAACATAGTGCTTTGAGCTTTATTCATCATCTCATTCTTTATTTCCAGAATAGATGGAACACATAGTCTTGTACAAAATTTCAGTACACCTTCTTGATAAATATTAAACTCAATAAACTTCTCATCCTTCATAGCCTCATTCTTCTTCTATAATAGAGGTTCTTATTTTTGATCTTCTTGATATTCTCTAGTAATGATGGTTGATAAATCATTCAGGTTTGGGTAGATGATGTCCCTTCCCTTATAATTTCCATTTCCAACATTACATGGTCATTGATCAAAGTATCTCTTTGAATCCTCATAATGGAAAGAAAAACCAGGTCTTTTCTACTTAATTCATTCGTGACTTGGTTTTCTCTCCCTAGATGATAATGAATTGAACAATCATAGTGTTTAACAAGATCCAACCATCTCCTTTGTCTCATGTTCATTTAATTTTGTGAGAAAATATACTTCAAACTTTTTTGGTCTGTGTATATATCACATTTCTCTCTATAAAGACCGTGCCTCCGTATCTTCACAGCAAAAACAACTACTGCCAATTCCAGATCATGCGTTGGATAGTTCTGCTCATGAGTCTTAAACTATTGATATGTATAATCAATGACTTTTATATTTTTCATGAGGATTCACCCATGAATATTCATAGATGCATCGCTAAAGAAACGAATCCTTCTCCACTTGAGGGTAGAGTTAACATGGGTGTGGTAACCAATATCTTCTTCAGCTATTAGAAATATTTCTCACACTCATATGTCTAGATGAAAATAACCCTTTTTAAGTTAACATGGTTAGTAGATTATAAATTCATGGAAATGTTTTTTAAAACCTCCTATAATATCCTGCTAATCCAAGGAAACTATGAATATTAGTTATTGTTATAGGCTAAGGACACTCATGTACAACCCTTTTCTTTGTCGGGTCAACTGTGATTCCTTCATTGGTTACAATGTGCCCCAAGAAAGCAACTTTTTGTAATAAGACTTCACAATTTCTAAACTTTTTGAAAATCCTCTCCCTCCGTAGAGTTCGAAAAATAACCCCTAGATGATCCTCATGATCCTCACAACTTTTTGAATGTATTATAATATCATCAATAAAAACTACCACAAAGTTATGAAGGTAGTCCTTAAAGACACTATTCGTCAAATCCAAAAAAAAGGTTCATTAGTCAGTCTGAAGGGCCTAAGAACAAACTCATAATCCCTATATCTTGATCGGAATTCATTTTTTAGAATATCTTATTTCTTCACCATCAGTTGATGATAACCAGATCAAAGGTTAATCTTAGAGAATAATTGATCCCAATGAAGTTGGTCAAATAAGTCATCAATTCTTGGAAGATGATATTTCATCTTTACTATGATCCATCTCAGTTCTCTATAATCAATGGATAGCTGCATCAATCCATCCTTATTATTCAAAAAGATAATAGGTTCACTCAAAGGAGACACACTCATTCGGATAAACCCCTTCTCCAAAAGATCTTGGTGTTTTTTTGTTAATTCCTCAAGCTCCAAATTTTATATTCTATATAGGATCTTTGATATTGAATGAGATCTAGGTTCGATTTCAATGGAGAACTCTACCACTCTTTCGGGGGGAGGTCTGGGTTACTCCTTAATAAATGTTTCCATGTATTCCTAGACAATGGGGACATTTTCTATCCTTATACTCTCATTTCATTCTTCTTCTTCACCGATCAACTCTATAAAGAATGATATAGGAGGTTCTTCGAGGAAAATATCAGGCTGAGATATCCCTCATTGGAAGATAACTATAGGTTTTCCATTCAATACTATTGATATTTCGTTGCATCTGTATTTGATATTAGAATTATACTTTGAGGGACAATCCATCCCTAGTATAATGTCGAATTCCAAGATGGGAATGAGTAATAGATTTGTGATAAGATTGTGCTAACTAATGTAAATACTAGAGTTTCTAAACACTAACAATGCTTGGATAATCCCACAGTGAGTCTTGACTGATGACTATACTTTTATAAAATTCAGGGTTGATTCTAAATTCATTGCAAACATAGAAGAAATAATGGAATTCATAGAACCAGAGTTGAACTAGGTTCTTTATATATTTGATAGAACAACAATAGTACCTTCCACCACATCATTTGGAGCTTCAACATCATCTTTCGGGATAGAAAATTCTTTCTCCCTTGTCCTTTGCTAAGAATAATGATGGTTCCCCTCCCTTACCCTTGGATTTGGACAGTGATTGGAAAAGTACCCAAGTTGTCCACACATATAACATTCGACATCAGGTAGGGCCTGCACTATCTTATCCTTGTCTTTAGTGTTTGGGAGTTTAGGATTCACCTCACTACAATAATTCCATGCGATATGGACATCTCTTCCACAATTGATGCACTTCCCACTCCGAAGAAGGCAGTTCCCCGAATGCTTCTCCCACATTTATTACACGTTGTACATTATACTTGCTTGCCTCTTATTCTATAATCAAATCATCCTCCCTAAGATAGGATCCATTGATCTTTTCTTTTCATTGGATTTATGAGACCAGTGCGTCTCACCAAACTCCAGTTAGACTTTCATTTCACTCCATACGATCTCCTCATTGCTGTCATAGTCTAGATTGTCTACATTCTTCAATAGATGAGTGTTTAGTCCCCCAAAGAATCTATCAACCATCCCATTTGGATCCATAAAAAATATAGAGGTGTAATGTGAAAGCCTTATAAAGTTCATCTCGTAGCTTCCCATAGATTCATTCTCCTTATACTTCAGCTTGAGAAACTCCTTCTCCATTTTTTCCCTCATAGAATGAGAGAAATACTTATTAAAGAAGATCCCTATGAAATATTCCAACTCCATTACTTCAACCACCACTCTTGGCCTCATGTTTTTAATTAGTTCCCACAACTAATCAGCTTCTCCCTCTTAGTGCTAAACATCCATGGTGACCTTCTCTTGTTTCAAATAATGAAGCACATAAAAGATCTTCTCGATAGAGCAGATCCACTATTCAGAAATCAACGGGTCGATAGATCCACTGATGTTTGGTGGTCGTTGACGCATAAAAGACTCAACAGAATGTTTTAACCTTCATAGTGAAACCAATATCTCAGCTTGATTCAAGTTATTTCCCATAACTAGAGTCTGTTGGTTCCTCATTCTCATGAAAGTTTCTATTCTAGCTTCCATCATAGGGTCATTAGTGCATGGTCCATTGTGGTCACCATTTGAATGGTTCCTTACTATTTCCCGCCACTTTCTAAAAGAATAAAACCATAGTTAGTAGCTTATTTTATTTATTAATATTTTAACTATAAAGGATTTTATGTCTTAAAACATCATTCTTAAACAATTACATTTCTCTATAAATCCTTCATAACGATTTATAAAATGCTTATGATTAACCAAACATATCCCCCGTGAGTGTCAAACTTAGAGTGCAGCAAGGCCCATTTTCGTGTACCAGTATACCCTAATTCAAGCCCAAAACTCATTGTCGATGTTTTCACTCCAAGGTATATCTGTACCAGAGCCACATCCACTTGTTCATATCAAGACATGGATTTATTTTTTCGGAAACCACTTACTTAATATTTCACCAAAATACTAGGAAGTTTTCGTATATTTAAAATTTTATATAGGGTTATTTATAATGTTTTAATATCATAATTTCAAAAAATAACTAATCTATATATTGATTCCAACTATGGAATCCCTCCTTTTTATTACGTAACTTTTCATTACATTTATAAAACAAAGGATCTTTAAAATATAGTGTCTCAGAAATTAGGAACATAATACATGAAAACATAAAAAATTATTCTAATTCACTTGTAAGGCTTCACCATGGGTTTATCCTATGTACAATTTCTGCATCTCATAACCTGGAGGCATTCATCAAAGGAAAGGGTGAGCATAAGGCCTGGTAACAAAAACAAGTGAAATATTTTACATGTGAACTTGAGCGATATCAAAAAGAACATGATGGATATCATACAAGAATGGTAAAGGGGAATATCATAGCAATAATAACATGAATAATAACTTGAATATGTGGATACAATATTTAATCTAGACATTCATGAACATATCACCATGGTACATCCCCAATGTGTAATAATAATTACTAAGGTTATTCACCAAGGTATCGTAAAACTTGTCATTTTTAGAGAATAGTTATTTAAACATTCAATTAGAGCGCTATATTGGAGAAAACATAATATGTATTTATTTTCATGTGATTTACATAGATCATAATAAAACATCTCATAATTATCCCAAATAGAATAATAGAAATGGGGTTCATATCAAAATCGTGACGTTTTAAAAATATTTAAAAACCTGATCATTCTATCATTTATAACCCCTGGAATGGGAAAGAGGGTTTTATGTATGAAAATTATAGAATAAAATATATAATTTTTATGTATTGTTAAATACCTCTAGAAATGAAATATGATTGGGTATTCACATAAATAAAATAAGAGAATTTCCTTTGAAAAATATAGAGAGATTTTGAGATGAAATTTCTACAGCATAACAGCTATACAACATGGTTTTAGAAAACATTAAAAAGAGAGGGGAAAAGAGTCAAAAAGTCATAAATAACTCATAATATAGTGTGGGGACAAAATAAAATGTAAATAAGATCATGGTATGGATATAATAATGACATACGACTTGAAAAGAAAACTTGAAAGAAAAAAAGAAGATGTGATTTCTTTTATGAAAATTCGACAGCCTAACGACGTCACATAAAAATTAATAAAATCAGTTGATGAGAGTAGAAAGGGTATCTGATAATTTGAACATAAAATGGATAGAAATAAGGACATATAATAACATACCCTCATATAAAAAATGGAAACTATAAGACATAACATAAAGGAAGTCGTGACTAAAAGAGGAGGGTGAAAGGTTCCCTTACCTTGAAAAGTAACATAAAAAGATCAAATGTTGGTGCCTTTTAGGGCTTGAGGGAACCATGGGAGGACTCCTTGGGAGGCATAAAGACCAAATATTTGTTGAGGAGGAATTTGAAATGAAATTGTTGAAGGAATGGGTTGGTATTTATAGAAAAAGTGAGGGAATATTTTATTAATTTCCAAGGGACACCTCATTAGTGGTATTTGAAAAACCATGGGCTTTCCCATGGTATTTGACTAGGGTATTGAACAATTGGGACACCTTATAACATATCTTACTGTACAAAAGTCTAACAGAATTATTACATCATGATTACATCATTAATTATGTCATTAAACACATCGAAACTAAAAACCCCATTTTTACAATTCCCCAAAAACAAAACATTTTATAAAAATATTGTAAATTCACCGTAACCTAATATAGATTCTCTAAATTAATGAATTAACTCCATTTTATGAAAATAATTTTCTAAATTTGAGAAATGTAATTTTTAATTAAAAACACAATTTACCAGAAAAAATACTAATAATTAACTAAGAATTTATGAAACAGTTTTTTACTTATGCGATTATATCACATTTCCATTCATGATCCCTAAATAATATTTATACATAATTAAGGTTACTATTCCCTTGGCCAAATTACTATTCATAAGGGTGATATTACTATTTATAATTTATTATTCACTTAAAATTAAGTTGATCTTATTAGAATCTAAATGTATTACTGATCACAACTATAGAAGACCATTTTTAAAAAATAATTTCACAGTATTAATTATTTAAAGTATTAAAAAATATTTTAAATTATCATTTTTCCAATATTCATCAATAATATGGAACTTCTATAAATTCAACCTACACATATCTAGATATTTCCAATTCAAAAATTTGACCATAATAAGAAATAACAATTTTATTTATAGAAAAGGATTACAAAAAGTAACTAAGGCCTTGTTACATAGCCCCTTATAACACCTCCATAAGACCTAAGAGTAGATTGTTCAATGGTGATAGAATCTTCGGGTGGCTTGGACAACATGTCCTGAGTGGTTTTTTCTATCAAAATGAAATTCTCCCATAAGAGATTACATTCATGCTTAATGTGTTGGAGTTCAACTTGGGCTTGTTCCAGAGCAATTCTTAGAGATGCTACCTCCTTCCTAATCTCTAACAGATGGGCTTCGTACCGCCCGAGTATACTGGATGAGGCCATTAAATATTCTTTCTGTTTTAATTAACCATGAATATTTGTATTTATAAACAATAATCATGACATTAAGAGTATAGTTTCTAATGATCATATTGAACAATGATCATATAACAGTCGAAACCCAACGGTCTCATTTTAATTATACTCACTTCATTAATTAAAAGATATTTTTTTGTTGAGTATAAAATAAAATAACACACAAATTCAGGAAAAAAATATTATTACAAAGTTCAGGTCGTTACAAAGTTCATTTTAATAATGGACCAACTTTGGAAAATGGGTCCACAACCAAGTGTAAACTATGGGTGAAATATATATTTGCGTAATAAATATAGTAGTATTGGTGTTCAATCATTAACATGTCTGAGAAATTCCAATTAAACCAGATTTCTTTTATTTTTTAACCTAAAGTGTTTTAATAAATTCAAAAAACAATATTAATAAATCATATCTATGGAGGAGAAGATAAATGAGATTATAAAAAATGAATCATGGGAGTTAGTTCCACCACTCAAAAATTGATTAATACTATATAGAAAAAATGGGTTTTTTAAAATAGTCTCAAAGATAACTGAAAAGCAGCATTGAAAATATATTACCTATTTCGAAAATGTTACTCTAAAATTGAGGATATAGGCATAGATGAGACTATTTTATCTATTCATAGGTATTTGAATAATTCATATTATTTTTCTATATATTAACAAGGAAAGATCACCATTTTTCAAATAGATTTAAAGAATAATTATATGTTTTTGTCCTTGATGGTGTTGGTTCTTAAGTATAAAAATTGAATGTATAATTTTATGGGTCATATAACATCCCCGATAAAGGTATTCAATACTGGAAAGTAGATTCAAGTTCATGAATTCTAAAAAAAGTAATGGTTAAATTTCTCTATTTTAAAAAAGGTGACACAATATAACTTGTTATTGTTGTGTTTATTGATGAGATTATTTTACCAAGACTAAAGTTAAAACATGTGAATATTTTATTACTAAAATGAATAATATGTTTCAAATATCAATGATTTTTAAAATGATTTTTTTCAATTCAAGTTATAAATGCAGAAGGTAAAATTTTCTTCTCATATGAAAAATATGATAGAGAGTATTTAAGTAGATTCAAAATAAAAGAATGAATTTCTTACTTTACCTGTCAATGCAAAGACAGAATATTATGTTTTCCATTACTCTTTTATTATTGATTCCCAATAAACTAAAAATTTCACACATTAAAAAATAAAATCCTATATATTTTTATATTAAACAAACTCTTGACTGTGTATTGTAGTATAAAAAGACATACATTTATTGTTTTTTGGTTTTTATAGTGCCACAACCTGATATATTCAAAGAGGAACATCATATATGATAAAATATATGAAATACAACATCAAGAATAGAATGTAATGAATCTCCTCAAAAATTTATGATATATTTATTTTTAAATTAATTCAATCTCTTCAACAGAATGAGATTTTTTCTACACTATGTTTGATCAAAACATGATACTCTCATTAAACATGACCATCATAAACTAGCTGTTAAGTTGGTTGAAATAAATAATAATTAAAAATTTATGAAAATTATATGGTTTACACATGTTTAAATTAAATTAAATGGTTATATACTGATTATAAATAAAGTAAGAATCATTTAAAAGAAAAAATAATTGTTTTCTAAAATACTTTATTTTTCTAAATGATGGTTTGACCTTGTATTGTGCACATAATGTAAAAACAATTTTTCAAATATTTAGAAAATGTATTTTTAAAAATAAACTTAATTTACTAAATCTTATTTTTTATATTATCTTTTTCATTAACTGACCCACCATGTCCCGCTTTGATAACAGAGAATCGAGGTACAACTACCCCTAGCCCACCTCCATAAGCCATGGGTTGGCGATGAACACTAAAATGCATAAATAATATGGGATTCCATTTCATAATGTACCTGTATGCACACACCCAATCGTCTCCATGTAGAAATGAATAGGGATAAATATAAAAGATAGTAACATATATTGTAAAAACCATCCATGTAACAACCTCTATAGAATAAAATAGTAAAATAGTGTAGTCTGAAAAGTGAAGTGAAAAAATACAGGTCCAACAAAAAATTTGTCCAAAACTAACAATAGTTGGAAAATATATATGCTTAGAGTGCCCAACTCTAAATATATAAGGCCCATCCACTGTAAAAAGTCTAATTCACCATGGTATCCCTATGGTCCTCTAAAATTATAGTCGACTTATCTGTCATCTGTATAAGACATGACAGATGCGGGAAAATCCCAAGCATGGGTGAGTATATACATACCCAGTAGGATGACCTGAAAGTTGAATGGTGAATTATTTTTAAGATATGATAGAATCATAAATCTCAACCCATAAAAAGATATAAATGAAAGCCAATTGACATGGATATATTCTAATAAAAGAAACTCATAAGAGAGACAGAAAGGGGATCTCCATCTCACAACCCATACCTAGAAAAGAGTCCAGAATAAGTTATTAGAGGTCCATCAATGATTCATATCATCTTGTATGTCTTTCTGTAAAATATACATGTTATTTCACTCCTTTCCATTATGCCACAGATCCATGGGAATATTATCTCTAGTTAGAGGACCCATACCCTAGTACAATATAACGGTTCTATTTAATAGATAGAGGACTCATCCACTGATACCATAGGATGGTAACACTATCATTGTATATAGAGAACTCATTCAATGTCCAAGATGGAGGGTGTCACTCTGATAGAAGATATAGGATCCATGTCCTTTCATAGTCATAGGGTGCTACTCTGATGGTAGAGGACCCATACCCTAACCCCACAGGATGGTTCTACTTAGATGGTAGAGGACCCATGCCCTAACTCCACAGAAGGTTTACACTAAGATGGTAGAGGACCCATAACCTTACTCTATAGGAGGGTGCCACTCATATAGTAGTGGTCCTGTGCTCAGACTCCACATAATGGCACCACTCAGATTCTAGAGGACCCATGTCCTGACTCCATATGAGGGTACCACTCATATAGTTGATAAAGGACCCATTCCATGTCCTCCTAGAAGGGTTCCACGTTGTGCATACTTATAGGACTCATGGCTTGTCCCAGCAGGAGGGTTTATTTTAATCTCTCTGATGATCTTTACCAATTAATCCCATCATCGAATGTCTCCAAAAGAAGTGTCATTCCAGGAACATCTCACATCTTATCTCAGAACCCACTAGAAAGTCCACCATAGAATTCTATGTGGAAAAACTTTTAGGATGGTCTACTCACATGACAAAATATGATTCCAAACGATGTAGATAGGATATGTAGAAGTTTACTCAAAAGGGGGTACAAGATTTGTAGGGTAATAACATGGTTTGTGGTCCTACCCTGCTTCCTGTTAATGTCCCTAATAGTAAATCAATCTATATCCATGTAACCATATGTAGTGTGTCTCTACCACCTGGGGTTGATCCATGTTCTACTAGTAATGGATGTGTCCTTCGGGCCATGTCTATGTACAATGACTGCATTCTTGGATGTGGCCATGACCATGTACTACAAGAGTACATTCCAAGTTTCCATCATTGAGTCACAAAATATGTGGGGGTCTCACACAGTGTGCGATACATAACTCATCAAAAAACCCTAGACTTTTCATCCAGGGGTCTAGATGTCTTGTGTTCTTCATACTCTACAGTGTGTAGTTGGGTTTTTTGTAGACTTTCAGGTCTACTTCATAGATCCTAGATCTACCACTCCTATTCCAAATTCCTCCTGATGTTCACCAGAAATCAAATGAAAGAGCCTCTATTCATTGATTCTTACCCTTTGGTTTCTACAAAATTGATTTCATTCGGTTCATTCAAATCCCTCACACACCCCACACACCTCCCACTACCTATCTAGATCTCAAAATTCATGGTATAATTACCCACAATACAAAAATAATCTATATCTTTCGTATAATCACTATTAATTTCATCACACATGAATATTTCATGAATCTCAGGATTTGGTCATGATTGATCCCTCTCGACAATATCAAGTTGTGATTATCATAGGAAAATGATGGAGAACAGGAAAAATGGTGAGGGAAATAAATAAGAAACAATGGTGAAACTATTTTTGGATTAATTTTCTTGACCAACATATTATATTTGGGATATCATGGGTGATAAATGTGAAACCAGAAGAGTAAACACGTGAATAAACAATTTATTCCGATGTGCGGGCTCATTCAAAGAATGAATTTGAACACAAATAAAATATTAACATTATGAAAATGATCAATCATTTAATAATAAAGAATAAGTCCATAAATTTTGAGTTCTACCCTAATATTGGATCAATTTTTGGTGAAGAATGTATTTTCTAATGATGGAGATGATTAATTTCATTAGTTGGACCACGATTTTTCTAGGATTTGGAAGCTCATTGTCGACTGATCCCAATTAACCAATGATTGGTGGTGGATTTATCTACAAAAAGTCCCAAGATTATGAGGTTAACCCTATATATCCTTCATAATAATTCATTTATATAGGGAATTATGTTTTAGGTCATTTAATGAATTAAATAATTAACTACATAATTAATCCACTAAACACACCCACCAATGGACGCTTTATCTAAACACCCAACACCAACCAACTATAGGTCATAGATAGGATAAACCTCACATTACGAATTTGACCGTGGTCTTAGATTTTGGATTCAAGACTCGATTTATGATATATTCCATTAATTCATAAAAATCATGTGAGTGTGATATAAAATAAATTCAATAATTTTATAAAATTAATTCTGGGAACAGTAGGACTCGAAGTCACATGTCGGCTCACTGCCTTTATCCAAAAATATTAATTGATATATTTTAAATTCCTAAAAGAAAAAAATACGGTCTCTATAATCTTTTTATGAATTTTTTATAATTTTTTAAATGATCATTTTTTATGATATGTGAAAAATAATGATTTTTATTGAAAATTTCATTTGAGTTTAATTTTTTTACAGAGTTAAATTATATTTTAAATTGGTTTTAAAATAAAATTTCTTCAATTATATTAAAATTTTACTTATTTAGGTATTTACAATAAATTCAATATTAAATTTTGATATTAAATCATTCTATACATATGATAATTTTTTTTTGGGAAACCACTCTTTTGTTGCATCTCTGATTTAATTTTAAATTGAATTTACCTTTTTGTGAATTGGATTTGGAAAATGGATTCCATATTTGGAATTAGAATAATTTATTTTACCTATTTATTTTAACTTAGTTTTTGACCATTAGGTGTGTGAGGATTGGTTTACCTCTTCTTGAGTGGTCTTCATGAAGGGAGACACGCATTAGATCTAATTTGAGTTATATGTCTCCATTTAAGGACATTTTCTATGACATAACACTAAATTTATAATTTTATTTCGTTTTTATTGTGTAAATTTTCATTAAAATTGTTTATTCAATTTCAGTATTCCATTTTTGAAGTGTTTCAAAGACTATTCAAGGAAATTTTGGTATTCAAAGAGGGATTTCCTAATTCTGGTGGCATTTGTGCTCCATAAGTGTTTGATTAAATGGGTAAAATACGTTTTGTAATTTATAATGGATTTATAAAATGGATTTATAAATGTTTTTACCATGGTAATTGTTTTTTTATAAATTTGTAGTGCCCGTTTATAAAATGTGTTGTGTTTTTTATTGTTGATATGGGAAGTTTTTTGTGATTGTGTTGGAATGGAGTAGAACATGGGATAATCAGGGTGTGATTGAGAGGATTGTTTAAGGGACTATGTGGGAAATCATAGGGAGGACCCTGAAATCCTCCATTTTTTTCAAAGATCCAAGTGATCCATTACTTAGGAAAATAATGTGATCTTTCTTGTTGGTTTCTGAGAGATCGTTTGAACTCTTGGGGTTAAAGAATGTGGAAGACCGTGAGAGATTCCATTTCATAGTAAGCATAATTTCGTACTCACTAACAATAGGATTGATGTCTAAAGAGATAGGTCCACATTAATCATAGTTGATTGGTTTGTTTGATTTATGGAATTTTGTTAGTTCCATTTTGATGTGAAGAGATGTATTTTTTCCATTATTCATTTCCACTTATATGGTTATATGATGTTGATTAAATGATTGACTTTATTATACCATTTTTTTATATTTGATCATGTTGTTCTTTATGTACTTTTTTATTTATATGATCCATGTTTGGAGATTATTTTTTTTAACACCATGTTTTTTCAAAAAGGAAATACAAAAGGGTTATAAAGGATTAAATGAAATTGGTTTATTTTCAAGTGGTATAATTTCGAGATTGGATTCAGACTAGTTTATTGGTTTTTACAAGTAAAATCATTAAATAGATTCATGGCGGTATCCTACTAGGATTTGTGACTCACACCCCTCTTGGGACCTTATAAGGCATTTTAAGATTTCATTTTGTAGGAATCATGTAATGGAAAGGGAACCTAATTCCAGGGTGGATCTTTATGATTATCATAATCTAGTGTTTTTCAAAAAATAAATGATCTCATAGGGATGGAATCATGTGGATTTTAATTTGGTATTACATACCATTTGTTTTGTACTTAGACCTTGTTTATAATTGTGACATATTTTAGGATTTGTTTTCATTTTGAGATACCATGTATGTGTATATATTTAGTTATGGCATGTTTTTTCTTCGATGTTTGTTTTGGTTTATGGTATCAATTTTTATTCTTCTATTGAATCTGTTTATTGGTATGGAAATATAATTTTATGGATGGATAATGCCTATTTGAAAGTGGTAAAACAATTCCCAAGTGCTCGTTAGTTATGAAAACTTATTATCACTAGCCTGTGGTGATCGGGAACATGCTTCAGGCTATGTGGCAGGCCTACTCGGATGAAAGGTTCATTCAACCAAGGTTGGTTTGTTACAATAATAAATTAACAACCATGGAGATCCCCGATATGGTACTCATTTCAATGGTCCACCTAATATATAATTCCACCATCATTCCAATATTAACCTCATATTTATAGGAACATGTAAAGACAAATATTGAAATTCCAACCAATTCTTCATTGATCAAAGTTGTTTCCTCCATGTTAATAGAAAACCTAAGTCATTGATCATCATCCATTCCCCCCAGATCGTTCACCCCAATATGTAATTCAGGAAATTCAAACCAACATATATCCCATTAAAAAATAAAACAAAATATATTTTTGGTCAGTGAGGATAATTATCCACTCATTTTATGATGAATGAAACTCCATTTTCATGTGAAGATACTTGATTAATGAGAAAGTACAAGTCACGTTCTTTCCCATTTCCACTTATTAGTATGAAATTATGAATTAACTTATTGAAAAAACATAAATTATCTTTATAATTACTTCTAGGTGACTCCCTATCATCTAAAATATAGTAATGTATCATATAATGGATATATTTATCATCTAAATGTGATGGATGAACAATGAAACTATGTTGACACACCTCAAAGATTTTTAACTTATACACCAGATGATTAAAAGTAACATGACCACTATGCACATCAGAGGTTGGGGTAAATATAGTTCTCTTAACTTAACTCTACTTGTAGGCCGACATGTTTTTTCATGGAAGGAGGGTTGCAACATTATTAATTCTAGTGGACCACAATGCTTGATACACCCATCTCACACTATAGTGTGAGCTAAAAAACTGAAGAGAAATGTGATGAAGGCTTAGGGGGTTGCATTATATTATCCATACCATACAAGGATCGGTGTATATTTACCTCCAATTCCACCCCACAATAATTAGATGCACAATAGGGTATAATCATGACCATTAAAGTTAAAGGTCGACCATAACTCGTAGGATTAGGTGTATTTTTACCCCACTCCTTCAAGGTTTTATGTATTTTATTGACAAATAATAAATATAAAATATGTACCATTTTAGTTTAATCTATGAAACATTCATGATTTTATCCTATAGAAGGATTATGTTTAGTGAAAATCAAGGAGTATTCACTCCTGATATCATTTTAATAACTTTTGACTCTATCTCTCTCAATGTGAGAATCAAGGAATAGAATTGAATCTTCAAAGGGGTATCAAGATTAATAAATTTTCAGTATGTAAATTTTGAAGAAAGATTGTGATTTGGATATTAATGTGTGCTCATAAACTAATGATTCTCTATGTTACTTTGATGTAAATGAGGATCACATTATTACTACTTGTTATGTGTTAGTGAATTTTATTAACAAAATCCCTATAGATAATGTATATCACGACACTAGTGTGGATGAAAATTACGATGAGACAAATGTTAAAATCATATTTTACAATGAAGTGTGAGATGAGGGTGTATGATACAAATGTTAATGGATGTATTAGGACTTGTGGTCTATTATAAGAAACCATATTCCACCAATTCATTGAGCTTTCATTAAGTACATGGGAAAAAGTGTACCTATGTCAGTTTCCAACCCACCATTCAAAGAAAACGAGATTTTTCCTACAAAAGAGAATATTTACAACATAAAGAGGAGTTTTAGAATTTTAGGTAAATCAAAATTGAATTTATTTCTTGGAATATACCTACAAATTTTAACTATCATTCTGATGCTACCATCCCTTCTTCAGTGAACCCACTTTTACAAAAAGAGACTACACAACTAATAAAGTTAAAAGTGAGTCATAAAATTATACAAGAGCTAAAAAAATTTGTCTACTTGAACTTGAATACAATGGATATCAAGATCTCCCCCATTGAAAAAAAATCACCATCATTATAGGTGAGCTACCCAAAATTGACTCAGGCTAGCCATCCACCACAAGCTCCAACTGGTTGTCCATATTAGGCTTCTCTACCTACCCCTTATAGAACATCAACCCATGTGAAAGTTCCACCATAACTTCTCAGATTCATTGAAACTCTCAATTATCTATTAGAAACCTTAGTAGGTTGACACACACTAATAAAATCAAAGATACAACCATATTTTACATGGATGGGTCTAAATCCTCCTCCACTTAATTTTAGAAAACATGTGCTCTTGATATTAAATATAATGGGGGATCCATAATAGATTCTCACACACTTTTATTCTTAATACAGCCAAATTTTGCTAACACTGGACTAGTAGGAGGTAGTAATACTCAAGTGTTTTATCAAAACCTTATAGGGACACAGGCTCATCCGGTATAACAACCTTACAACTAAATCCATTACCAATTGGGATGATCTATAATGTTTGTTCCTATAAAAATTAATCTCCACACTAATGAATACTACTATCATTAACCTATATAACTTTTAAAAAATAAAAATGAGGTTTTTATATATCATTTTCTTGTGGAATGGTTTGAACTAGTCCTTGGATATACAAATTTTGTAAGATGAGATTTTAGAAATATGAATATAGAATCTCTAATATGAGATTTTAATGTTTCCCATTCCTTTAAATTACCATGTAATGTTCTGTGAATTCACAATGGTAGCAAAAAAACTATAATATTCAATTCAATTCACTAAATACAAATATTAATTTAAGTTGTTTCCATTAGAGAAGAAACATGGGAAAATAGAAATCACAATTGTTATGATCAAGATAGATCTAATAGTAACCCCCAGTCATGAACCTAGTAACTATCATGCAGTACCTCATTCTATGTAAAAATAATAATGAAAAAACCATAATGAATAAATTTAGAATATTAAGAAAACTAAATTACTATAATTTTGAAAACTGGAAGAACATAGTCAATCCCATCTAAATGAAGTAGGTCACATGGGTTTTCATTATCACATTAGAGAAAATATTGTTCATGTTTCCATAAATAAAATAGTCAATGAGGTAGGTTTAAATTATTTCCTTAATTATTTCGTTTACCATCAGATGATATCCCACAATTTTTTAGAGTGTTTCTCATTAAATGAATTTCTTTAGAGTATGATAAAAATTTAGTATGTAAAGATTAGAAAACCCCATGCTCAAGTAACATTTTTATTTTCTACCACACTTTAGTAATAAATATATTGAATTGATGTATCCTAGTATGGGACAAAAAATTGATGAATGAATGATGATAAAATTAGTCAATCATGCAAAAACCATCACCATGGCATGATTAAATAATTCTGTCATAACCCAAATTCCCTTGGTAAAACCCATGGTAAAATATCCATCATCACAATATTCCTTGTGTTTATATGTTAATAGAATTATTTTCAGGAATAATATCCCACATTGTCACCCAAGCTTGTCTATACCCAATAGTTCTTTCTACGCCCATCAATGTGAATATGGAAACCACCCTAATAAATAGAATTTTCTTCTGATTAAGGGTGATATTATGGATCAATTAATTTCATTCAATTAAAATTCACCTTTTACAACTTTTAGGGTTTTTATGAAGTATATTTACCCTCCCATAATTGGGGAGGATACAATATAGGTCAAGAAAAATATAGATAGAATAGACCCAAAAATTTATGTATTATTCTTACTGAGGCCAAAAATTTAGTTGAAACACAAAGATAGAAATTCCAAGGTGCTTAATATAAACACCAATCAGATCCTAAATCCTATTGTTCTTTCTTGATAAGATACTGGTGGACCAATTGTTAAAAAATTAGTAGGTTGATCAATTCCATGATGTGGAGTGGTCAGTTTATCAAGATACATAGATAATAAAAACACCCTATAATTTTATTAACGGAAAGTGTTACTATAACAATTAGATTTGGATATTATAAATTAATTATGATATCTAACACAAGGTAGAATGAATAATCCTTTGGCTAAAAAATTACATTCTAAATCATATCACTATCGCCCCTACTATGATTTCAATCCAAAATTCAGTTCATATTTCCAAATAACTCATAGAATACATCAATCTGGCCCTTTCAGGCCCTCAAGTGTTCAAAAGCAAGGTGGTAATATCCAAGATATATAATTCATAATTTTTATATACTGAATGTGACAAAGTCATTTATTTTAATGAACAAGATTGGAAAATTTTCAATTAATAATATTAGGTTAAAAACCTAATTAAAATACCTAATTCCCAAATCCAAATTCATGCAAGTCTTCTAGGAAACATATTTCAATGATTTATTGGGAATGTCCTTGATTCATATGATCACAACATTGAAGCATTGATATAATTAATTACTAAAAAACTTTTCTAATGGGAAATTATAGGTACTCTCTAATGATAAATCCTATTATGAATCCTGTAGAATTTAGTACGATGATTTGGGATACTATAAAATGGATGGGAGGTATCCAATAGTAAATAATTCAATGAAAATCATTTCCACTAATGTCTTAAAGGATTATCCATTCAATAAATGAATGAAACGTAAAAAAGATTTCATATTTCCTATAATTCTTATAGAGGTAATAATTCTAGATCTGAGGAATAACTAGACTGTGCTAGGTAGTGACATAAACCCTTAAACCACTTTTATCTCATATAATGTATAAAAAATAATTATTAGAAACCACTATTAATGGAGGAAAAGTCCTACATACCATATATGGGTATATATATTACCCCCCAAGAGACTTTACTCAAATAAAAGTTTAAAGAATTGTATATCAATAAATTCAAGTCTCTTTTAATGGATTTAAATGAACCATGGAATATGAACATATGCCTTAAGTGTATTTTCATATATTCTTATGGGTTTAGTTTTGGGAATCAACTCATTCTTCATGTGGATGTAATCCTAATAAGAGAGATAATTCCCCCCACACCATATTTTAAATCAAAATAGGTATGTATTTCTTCTAATATTAATTATGATAGTCAATAAGAGGAATATATATGGGATGATCCACTAGAATTTGAATAAGGGGTATCAACCACCATATATGAACTCTAATATGTGAATTTAGGTGTGGAAGAAGACCCATGAACTACACTAATCAATATCTTTATTAATCCTAAAGAATATGATAAATGTGTCTCCTTAATCAAATAATATTTAGATTTACTCATTTGGAATTACCTAAAAATTTCTAAGTTATATCAATAGTTAGATACTGATCACTTTGGTCTACTAGAGAACAAACATAGATATTAAAATGTAGTAAAGTGAATGCAGGAGACCCATGTTGCCACGATTGATGATAATGTTGATAAATAGATCAAATAAAACTTCATTTAGGATATTTAGTAGCTCAATAAGCTTTCTAATATTTTCCTTGTAAAAAATAATATTGTTAAAATCTGGGTATGTATTCACTTTAAAGATCTAAATAGTCATTTCCTAGGGAGTGTTTTTTAGTATTGATCATAGAATCATCAATCGAAGCAAATACTCATTTAAATGCCCTATCATTCATGGATAGATATTAAGGTTATAATTCGATCCTAATGGAACCTGGGTGAGTGGAGGAAAATATCTTTAGGGTACCCCAAGGGGTATACCTCTACCAAGTAATTCACATAGGATTTATGAATTACCAAACTACATAACACATTCCATGAACCATATCTAAAATTTCTTCCAAGGGAGGATCATAGAATATCATATTGACGATGTTATAATAAAATATGAATAAAATTTTGATCACTTATCTAATATAAAATATGTATTAAAAAAGTTATATAATAATATCTTGATGATAATCCCATTGAAATGTGCCTTCAGGGTGACATTAAGAAAGTTCCTCGACTTTGTTCTATTCTATCAAAGTATCAAAGTCAATCCTAAGAAAAATAAGGTGATACATGATATGTATCCTCAATGAAACCTCAAGGAATTTAGAGGAATATAAGGGAACCTTGATTATATCAGGTGATTCAAAGATAATCTTTTCTAAAATTTTGTTCTATTTGAAAAGCTGATGAAGAAAAGGGCTATATATTAACAGATAAATATTGATAGATGGCCTTTGATGACCTCAAGAAGTAACTATTGTACCCTTAAGTTTTGATGATATATAAATTAGGAAAATTGATAATTATCTATGTAGAAACATTGTAGTGATATCCTTGGAACTTACTTACATAGAAAATGACATGGACAAGTATAATAACCATTATTATCCAATCAGGACAATGTTAGATTCTGAAAATTGATATTTTGATTCTAGATAGAATTGACGTGTGTTAGTATTCATGGTATAGAGTAGCATACATTTTCTACAACATCATTAGGTGTACTTAGTTTCTTTTTTACCCACTCAGAAATATATTGAGTCATCTGATGCTAACCGGGCACTTGGTGTGATAGGATGTTACTAAGAAGTAGTTCAACATCCAGAATATATCCAAAAAGAGATCAAGGGACACCCCCTAGGTTTTATCTTGTAACACCCTACCTTAGAAGAGTATCCTTTAGAAATGGTGAATCTTGTTGAAATAGACTTCTATATACACAAAATCCACCTAATCATGGGAAATGTACTTTGATTGTGCTTCTCGCAGTCCAACAAGAATAAGGTTTGAAGACTCAAAGCTCAATAGAGTCAATTTTGGGATCATATTTATCTCTCTAATAAATGAAATTTTGTATTACACTTTTATATTATTATATGTAAGTGACCATAATGGGGATGAATAATATAACCACATTATAAGATTAGAATTTTCTTTACAAATACCAGTTTCCCATTTAGAAATCATAGGTTTTTCATTGTTGGTAATAAACCAGATCAATTGTGACAATTACAAGAAGAAAGAATAATTGATTCCCATGACTGTCTATATATGAGGTTTAATGGATGAATTCACCTTAGAGATGATAATATCCTACATTTTTTTCATTCATAATTATCAAATTTATATGATAGACAGTGCATCTATATCCTTAGTAGACATATATCTAGATAAAATAGTCTTCAATATCACTCACTATTGGGCGGTCTCTTTATTCAACAGTAACAATATAGAAGAAATCAATGAAAGTAAAACCATCCAAGATCAAAGTGAATTCACATTCCAACCAAATAGATATGTAATCATCTAGATTCATCACATATGAATTTATATTTAAAATAGGGTTATTCTATAGGAACTAGCTAGGATGGAATGTATCCACCCATATGAAGAAAATTTCATCCTTTATTATGTCTAGTATTAATAGAAGTTACTCTAAAAGTGAGTGGTTGAGGATTTCACCTCAAGTGAATTGAATGAAGAGATACCCCCACTATTAAATAAAAAGTACATGCAAGTTCCAAAAGAACCCATCAATCGGGAACAATGATATTCCACAAGATTATAAGACAATGATAATTCTACCCATCAATTATACAATAGGAAATAAAATCCAAAAATATGTTCCATAGATTTTAGATTCATGAAAAGTTCATTCATCAACTCCAATTGTTGTTTCACACTTTCTAATAATTTTATCCATTGAATATTTGAGGAATATATATCATTGGTCTATATGCCTCATACACAACAATGAATTTCATATTTATTATAACATTTACTAATTTCATTTTGAAATGAGAAGAAGTTGTGGTCTTCAAAGAAGTTAAAAAAAAGGCTATAATTAAATTCATAATGCCTAATATCATCACTAGTTTTAGAGTCCTTCATATAATATTTATGTAAAATGACACCAAATTGTATTTTTTTGAACTCAAGGAGTTATATCAAGTGTATAATACTCTTTACAACTACATATCAGACCACTAAATAGTGTAAAATGGATAGATAGAGGCCTTTAATAAAACACTATCCAATATCCTTTAAAAGATGGTGGGGAAATAAAATAAATATTTTCGAAATAAACTCTTTCATGATTAATGGGATTATAAAATCATGAACCATATTATTATATAGAAAACCACATACTAACGAGTGTTAGAAAAAACTCCTACTTTTCCCATCAAGGTTTTGTCACCCTCATTTGACAATGCAATCTATGATCAACTGTCTGAAGTTTTGTAGTCGCATTTATGACTTGATGAGATGTAAATACTTGATGGTAAGTGGTTACAAACACCAATAAACCATTAGGTCTATCTGAATTATGTCACCTGATCATTTACTAATAATTTATGCCTCCTCTTATTCATCCGAGTATAATTTGTATTGGTTCTCAAAATGGGAATGTTACCTAGGACTAATCCTATATAAAATGAGTAGAAATGGGATGTTCTTTATTTAATACTCAATATATACTACAATATATACCATTACATAATTTCAATGGAAAAAGAAATCATTTTCCTACTGTTAATTCATGGTTTCTCAAAAATATAATTTTCAAATTTTTACGTGAAATTCCATTATCCATGTTATTAATATTCTGGGAAAAGGTCCTATTTATACAAACCTAAACTACATGGAACCTAAACCTTTGTTATATCATGTTAAAAATCATGATATATAGTTCATACCACATAAAACTTCAAACTACTTGGAGTGGTTTATTAATATGACTTGATTCCTTGCACAAGATTCTGATCTATGTGAGAGGTATTAATGTATCACACTATCCATAGAACTACACTAAAACTAAAATGTCCCCCATACATAAAAAATATGTGTGGTTTAATTATAGATATTTTTTATATATAGTGAAATCTAGATTTCATATCTCATACCATATCATAAATTTAATTTCCATCAAAATCCTTTTTCATCTTAGTGTCTAAGACACCACTAGTTTATTTTGGGGTTTCCTCAAGTGATTAATCAATATAATGAAACCACTCCATTTTCTCACATTTTCCCTTTTGTATGAGCTAGATCTATAAAAATAATTTTTCTCCAAAATCTTCACTACATTACATTAAACATCATGTCATAGAGTCACAGTCACATGATATAGAATGAAAAGACACATGGTTAATCACATATAACATTTAAACAACTTAGAGTGGTTAGTTTTGTATGAATTAACCATCTAATATGATAGTTTGGTCTATGTAAGAGTCTTAATGTGTGGTTTTACCTATAAAAAATGCAATGCATGGGTAAAACCCCCCCCATATTTCTCGAATGATTTTTGGATTGATTTTTGTTCTCACAGGATACGTAATAATCACTAGACTTTGTACTCTAGTTTCAACCATGAATACCATCAACCTTAATCCTAATGTATAGTATATTACATATTCTCTTAACTTATCCCAATAGACCCACATAAGGATGTAAGAAATTAAATCTGACTTAGTAATGATACCTAATTCACATTAGGTCTCTATCCTTCCCTCACTAGGACTCCAATCCACATACTTACTATTTCTAATGTACGCAAGCTATATCTATTAAGGGAACACACAATAATTACTCATGGCTTGATTCCTACTCATACAAGATAAATAGTGATTTTTAAAGGCCTCAACTCGGGTCCAACTAAATATTTTATCAACTCTAATTCTCCCTATACCATAGCGCATGTGACCTTAATCATTCGTGTTAGGTTTTCTCTAGTATCCCCACACCTGGATGGGTTCATATACCTATTTTTTTTATTTACACACAAACCATACCAATGTAAAAACTTTCCATGAAATATGTGTGGCTTGACTCTTGTTCATCACAAGGCACATAGTGACACACTAATCTTGTAGTCCCAGCTACAATGTATACTTTCATTCATTTTCCCCTTCCGTCATTGTACTATGACTCATCAACTTACATTGAGTTTAGAACAGTTTTCCCTAAAACTAAGATATCCTCTTTAGATAATTTTCCCATGCTTGTGAACTATATCAGCATAGAAACCTTCTAAGAACTATGTGTTTATGGATTACTATTATTTCAATATATATAGTAATGTTTAGAGATCAGGTCTTACACAAAACACAAATTCAAATTCCAATTTCATTTCCTCTACTCTCTACTAAATAGAAAAATTACTCACTCATTTCAGGTTTTCATTTATTAACCATGGGTTTTGATTATGATTATATATGATTTCTTAGAATCACATATAGCATGATTTATATTATTATAGGATACATAGGAACATCAAGGCCATTAATCATGGACCCTACTCAAAATTCCATTCAAAATAAATCCACCTCCCAATATATAATTTTAATACTTCACTTAATCTCTTTCTATTCTCACCATGTACCCATCTTAGTGGGTTAATTTCACATTTATTCTAGAAATAAAACCTAACAACTTATTATCAGTCAAAGATGTATGATTTTAAACCCCAGAAATGTTTATCAAAGATATACAGACGCAAAACCCAAAAACTATTATCAAATATACTCAACTATAAATATCATCCCTCATTGGTCTAACTTATAATGACTTAAACCATTTTAGGAAAGTGATATGGTACTTTCTAGCCTGAAAAGCCATGAAGGGAGCCCAAGGAAAAACATTAATATCTATTAATCAAGAATTCACCTTATATAAATTTTAAAAAAAATTATAGTATTTTGAAAAGTGAACAGTGAAAAAATCATGGTAAGTTGAAAACTAGAAAAGGATTGATTGATTAAGAGCCAATTTATATCCTATGAAGACATTAAAACTCAAAGATTAAGAAACATTTAAGGATAAGTGTACATATTGACCTGGATTCCACTAAATCATTGTTCCAAGCCTATTGGTTATAAGGCCTCAAGTGCTCCTCCCCCTATGCCAGATTCTACCGACTAACATAAAAAACCTAGGGTGTGGTAGTGGTGTGAATGTGCCCTCATATCTAAGTGAGAAAATAAAATAAATAATTAAGTATAATTTACAAAAATAAATAAATAGAGTGTGGAAGTAGTAAATAAACTGAAATAGAACATGTTGTGAAAATAAAGGAGAATTCTACAGAAGGTTGAACAACTATGACATACAAACAACACTGGCCTCCCACTGATCTGACCATTTTGATACAAGATTACAATAGACACTTAGAATAAGTACATGGCTCTACTATGAACTTTGAGCCAGACCATACCCCCGGTATCAATAAATTGTTGAACTGCACCAACCCAAATAGAATAACCCAAATGAGTGGCTCTACTAGAATATGTAACTTTATGCCTCACAGCTAATTACCGTTAAATTGTTCTCAACCTAAAAATCAGACATACAGTTTACACATACATTGAGGTAAAAGTGTAGGGGTGAGAAATTATCTCAATATGCCACCCCAATGATGATCTTATAAATACACTGTTATAAGTATATGAAAAAGAAAAACACTCAACGTAGTCTAGAATCAAATGAAAATATTAGTAAAGAAAATAATGTGATACCACAGTAGAACCCCCTCCCCCCTCGAGTCTGTGATCCCAATCAATTAGGCAAGTTCCACCATGGATTTTCATATATATATATGTATACATGTATGGTATGATACCAATACATATATACATAAATAATAATATTAATGAGTAAGATGAATGAAATAACATAAAAACCATCAATAGTCGATCCTTGGGTCTGTAATCCATTATCATCTAGTTGTGAAAGGTAATTGAGATAGACACGATGCTACTCAATCCTTGTATCATTAAGTCTATAGTTGGTTCCATAATCCCAATTGAAATATTCCTGCTTTGGACAGAAGCAGAAATGTCTCTGAGTAAGCTATGTCACCATAGGGGGATACTCGTCCTACACCTCGGTTCACTTGTACTCACCTCCAATCACTGTAAATAAGGATTCTAGTGAATTAATTCTAGGTATCCTATAATTGGAAAATATCTATAATACATGATTATAAAGGAAGGTAAATCCAGCCCAATGTCTGAGCCCTAAGCCCCCATCCATAGGCGGTCATGACATTCGGAACTCAGATAATCCTTAAGGGTATGACCCTTAGGTGATCTATAGGGATAATTCACCAGTGACATACCATAACCACCCTTGGAGTCTTTAATAAGGGAGAGAAGAATCATATCTATCTTCTATAAGAGCATAATCATTCCTGGTATCCAACAATGTGAAATGTTATGTTCGACACTGTGGTCAAGTAACTAATCTATGAGAGTGTAATCGTCCCTATCAATTAGGATAGTGTAATAATCCACATGTATAATCAGATAAAAGATAGAATAATCATCCTCATAACATATAAAATTTAGGAGAGTGGAATAATCCTCAACACATATCAAAAATTGGAGAGAGAAATCATCCTCATCACTGAGGAGAGTGGAATCATCCATGAGTATCATTACTTGGGATGTCATGCCCAAATATCATAATAGTAGGCTCAATACTCAGATACTAAGAAACACCTTTGGACATCCCAATAACATAATAATCACATATATAAGCTTAAAATATATATCACAGGTAGTACCTCTAGTTATAAAAATAAACATAATAAATTACATGACCTAGAAACAAGATCCTAGGAAGAACATATGGGCATCCCAAAGACAAAGAAGGATGCCTCACGTTAGGAACAACAGCCACTAACCAAAAATAACCTATCATAATCATTACTGCATTAAAATAAACATGTTAAAGTATAAATGAAATATTTAGGTTTTCCAAATGCATCATCTGAACACTACAGCCACAACTCCATTGGATTAAAATTTTAGGATGAGTTATAAGGTGACACCCGCTACCATCTCTACCCAAAACCATTGTAATAGCTTCATGTCAATCACACATTAGGGCACCTAGTGGGTCCCTCAAGTTGAACAGAGATAAGAATCATACTTGGGATCCTCAGTAAGAATGGAAAAAGAGTTATCCTATAGGGGATACTCAAATGGAATAAAAGATCAAGGAATCCACTATAGGAACCTTCGAACAACACAAGGGTGAGGGCATACTATAGGGGACCCTCTATAATCTTATAAGAAATAAGTGGTATCCTACATGGGATACTCATAACAGTATACAAGAAAATATACCCAAAAAAGAGACTCCCTAAGTCAATATATAATCAAATGAATCCATTAGGGGATCCTTGGTATAGAAATACTATAGATGTATCCTATAATAAATCCTCTAGGTTGGAATGTAAGTAGAGGATTCCTATAAGGGATCCTTGGAGACAACTTGTATTAAGACCTCATAGGCTTGATGGGAACATCTTGTAATGGGATTTCCTAAATGGGAAATATAAAAAAGAATCAATTCAAGAGATATAACACATGTATCATCTCAAAATAATTATCACTCTCATAAGAAAAAATATGGAATTACCAATGCAAGAAACTATCCATTCATAAAAATTCATAATTTCCACATAAGAGACCTCAAAACACCTCATAGGTCATAACATCCTAATATATACGAAAATAAACTCAGAATGGACTAATAATGGGTTTAATTGAGACTATTTCTTGAAAATACATGAAAACCCATAAATGGGAAGCAAAGGAGGAGTGCACACCATGTTTCCCTAGTACACGACGTACACCCTAAAGTTCCCACCCGGGCATGTACTTTTGAAGGATATGTCATGTAAATGACCATTTACATGGCGCGCAAGATGGGTACATAGAATTTACCCTACATGGGGTACCTTTCTATTTCCCCCGACTATCCTAGCCATGTATTTGGTCTCTCTGTGTACTTCTACACAACGTGCGACCCTCATGGGGTCTGTCTGTGTACTCTACACAGCCATATACTCCTACATGGGTATCCAAGATGGGTACTCGGCTACGTGGATTAGTGCCAATACATGGTATGTACACCATAGAACATGGAGTGTACTTAAAAAACATCACCTTCCCACAACAGGAATAACACACCATGTGTGTTCCCAAATCCACACACTGTGTAGATGGGTTTTCTTGAATGGAAAACCCTCAGATCACTCAAAAACCCTTTTTTGGACCCCAAAATAAGTAGATCAGCCCAAAAGGGGACATAATAAATCATATAAGGTGACTCAAACATGAAAATGATTAAACTATGGGGATTTATGGTGAAACATAAAAAAAACTATCCTTGGATTTCATCCACCAAAGATTCACCAATTTCCCGACCTAAGGTTATCGTACGCCAATCTGGCATGTCTTGAGATCTGTAGTGGTACCTCATTGTATCATTCTATCTTTATCTTTCTCCTTATGTTTTTTCTCTCTATCTCTCTATTTTTCATGTGAAGGGGATTACATAAGGGCATACAAGGGAAACCTGGAGGAAAATAAATAAAATAAAAAATAAAAAATTAAAATGAAGTAAAATAAAATAAAAAGAAAAATGATCCCATGCTGACCTCGATGACTAACTCAAGTTTATGGCCCACCTAAGTTGAACTACCCATTCTATAATCAATGATAGATAATGAATCTTAATTCGATTCTCTATTCAAAATATATGACCGAACGAACTTGTGAAAATTAATTAATATTTTATTTATTAATTATTAAATACCAATTATTCAGCTAAAATTCAAATGGCTTGGATTTACACCAAACTCCAATCCTAGGGTATTAAACCTATTATAGGACCAAAAGGGTTGTCAAAAAATATTAAAGATAATATATAAGGGGAAACCATTTCACCACTTACAATCATATGATAGAAAAAAAATTAAATTTCTACTAAAAAGTTTTGTCCATAAAAATATGCGTCCTTACAATCTCCCCCTATAAACCCTCTCATCCTAGAAAGGACTTTTTTGTAATACTAGAATCCATAATCTTAACCTAAGAATCTACACAACAAGCTATCTGAACTGTCAAATGATCGACCTCACAGAATCAACAACCATCTTCTAAACAGAAGATGTTTACCTACGACTGATCTATGACCACTCACCATAGGAATACCCTTATCATCTTCTAAAATCAAACTCCTAACCCAGAATCCTACAAAAAATACCAAGTTTTAACTAAAACTAGGGTTAACACCCTCAAATGGCCAATGGGGAACTCCTCACCATATAGATTACCTTACACTACTCCTTGAGCATAACCTCAATAGGTTTCCTCTTCCCAAATAGGAAATACATTTAAAAAAAAGAAGCTCGACATTGGGTCAACGATGTCTCAAAATACTCAAGATGATGTCAAGATTGAGCATGATCATCCCTACCAAGAGTACATTGAGATTCTACAAAAGGGGATATACAGCTCCCTTCGATCCATGCTCACAACAAAATAGGCTAACATGCTTTTAACTAACAACTGACACCACATCAACCAACAATGCATGTCTAGATCTAGCCATGAGTAAACCATTTCATGATACATGATTCATTCATATTCTCACTTATACCATGGAGGTACATTCATTACATTAAATACATCTCCTAGAAAACCATGTCCATGATATGATGTGAAAACATCGGTCCTCAGCTCGCACCCGGCCACTCACCGATTTACGATTAAATGGTACTACACAAACCAGTGTGTACCCTTATCACCCAAATCATACTCTAGTGATTTTTCCATTATAACGATAAGCTGATTGTGCTACATAGTATGGTAGTCTTGTTAAGCCTGAGGCTCCCATGGAAGTCCTCTTCAAAACCAGGCACCTCACCTATGCCATGATTTATTCCACAATATCCAATCACCCTACATCATTATAGTCATGAGATTTTACCCTATTTGACTATATTAAAAACAATAGAAACACTAGTCAACTAGGATAGACACAAAAAAAATCCTTCTTATAGAATCTATTCTTGATACCAAAGCACTCTGGGTGCTTTTCAAAAGTTTAAGGCATCAACATTCCTATAACACAAAACTCGATCACATATCATGCCTTGATCTTAAAACATGCATAAAACCAAGATCACTAGATAAAAAAGAATTCATAAACTTGTTATAATATCTCCCACATGGGATTCCCTCAAACAAAATAGATGTCATCCAACAAGGGTCTGATTCATAATTAAGGGCATCTAGGTCTCCCACCAATCCCTAGAGAATAAGTCTCACAACTAGGTCTCAAGGTCTAACCACATGGCCCAAAATATCAAACCTCTCCAAATAAGGTAATTACCATAATGAACTATGAGGGTCAAAACTGAAAACACGACATATAAGGGCTTGATCATCACCGAGCATCCTCAAGAGGATCTGCACCCTATTTTTCATGATATCAATGAAGAAGAGAGACTAAACTGACACATACAGAGAATCCATACATGGTAATACCCCATCAAGGTCCATCTCAAAACAAAATTCCTAGTATCTGTCAACATTTTAATTAGTGATCCGACTATATAACCATGAACTAAGAAAAAACACCGTACAAGGTGTACAATATAAAGTCACCACATGCCATATCGACCTAATAGGGTCACTGCACCTCTTATGCACGAGGAATGATTCATCATTCTCAACACCAACAACTTAGTGTAGATCCAAATAACCTTAAATCATATTGAAATATATACATTTATGTAGGAATAATTTAATAATCCTCATTCATTAGTAATAATCACACATTATCATGCATATATGATGTGAATCCTATGTGCCAAATATGATGTCTGAGATGCCTCTATCCTTTGTTGGATAAGATTAAAAAGCCATATATTTCCCCATTATAATAGGAAAAGAGTTAAAAATCCACAATTAATCATATCATCTACAATACATGTTTTTTAGTCAGGGTGAAAATAATATACAACTGTAACATCAATGATCAAAACATAAATCTCAATCCTCTAGAAACCAGGACATCCAACTGGAACACGGGTTCTCAACACACCAGTTTGATATACATCACATGTTATGAAACATTTACAAAACTTATATATACAATATCCCAAATAGTAAATTCTAGTAAATGAAAAAATATGATAGCACTTTGTGACATCCTGACATAGATGCCACTAAATTGGTGCCCCAAATTAGTTGGTTATGAGGCCTCAGGTGCACCTCCCAAGATTTTAGAGGCTTCCTGATAACAATGATGAAGTATAGTGTGATAGAGTAGAGACTATATCCGTATATCAGATTGAGATAATATCCTAAATAACTATGTATCATACACAATATCAAATAAGAAAAGTGTGGAAGTAGTAAATAAATTGAAATAGAACATTTTGTGATAATAAATTAAAATTCTATAAAATAAAAAATATCCATATCATACATACAAAACTGCTCACCCACCAGGCTAACTATAAAAATATAGGATTAGAAAAAAAACTAAAATAAAAGAACCAAGATCTACTAAAATCTCCCATCCATACCAAATACATGGTCCCTAGAAATTTTTGAACAGAACCATCCTAAACAGAAGAACCAACATGAGCATCTTTGCTCAAAATAAATATTTTCTCTTCATCACTAACCACCATGCAACTATTCTCAATCGGAAAAGCATACATAAGGTCTAAACATAAAATAAGGTTCATGTGAAAGTGGTGAAAAATAGTCTCATTAGGCCATCCCGATGATGAAAATATACACACACTTCTATAAGTGTATGGAAAAGAAAAATTCTTAGGCTAAATGAGACTCAACATTAAAGATATGTAAATCCAATAATGTGAACCCACAGTCAAATCCATGATTCCATGATCCTAGTCATCTTCAAATGTGCCACCACGGATGTACATATCTATATGCATGGACATGTATTGTCACATACCTATAAAAATATACATAAATACGAATACAAATGAGTATAGTGAAAGAAATAATATAAACACCCACAGTAGTCGAACCTTGGATCTGTAATCCTGATCATTTGGACATCATATGAAAGAGAATTGAGATGGGCTTCATGAAACTCATGATATGTATCATTAAGTTGATATCTAGGTTTGTAATAATAATAGGCATATACCTTCTTCATCCAATGTTTAATATGTCTCTAAGAAAGCTATGTCACCATAGGGGGATACTCATTCTACACCTTGGTTCACCAGTACTAACCTCCAATCACTATAATCAAGGATTCCATTGAAGTATGTTTGTAAATACTATAAATGGAGAAGAACTAGAATCTGTTCCACTCATGCAATATAAATCCAGTCTAATGTCAATGAATTAGGTCTCAGTCCACAGACATTCACAAAATCCAGAACATGGATAATCTCTAAAGGTCTGACCCATAGGTGACTTATTAGGAGAACTCATCGGTGAGATTCCATGCCAAGACCTGTATTCTATAATAAGGGATAGAGGAATCATTACTATCACTCAAAATAGTGTAATCATTTTGGGAATCCAATAATGTGATACACCATGTTCAAAGAAATGCTCAAGTAACTGATTAGAGAGTGTATAATTATCCCTATCACTCGGGAGAGTGTAATCATCCGCAAGTATAATCATATCGAGGATATCATAATAATCCTCATCACATATCAAATTGAGGAGAGTGGAAGAATCCTCATCACATATCAAACAGAGGGGGTCTAAATCATCCTCATCACTCAAGAGAGCAGAATCATACATGATTATCATTACTAGGGATGCCATGCTCGGATATCATAGTAATAGGCTCAACAGCCGGATACAAGGAAACACCTATGGACATCCCAAAAATATAATAATCACATATACATTCTCAACATCCAGATCCCATGTAGTAGATTTAGGTATACAAATAAACATAATAAATGACATGTCTCATAAGATAGATCCTAGGAAGAATGTTTGGGCATCTCGAAGAGAATGAAAGACTCCACGCATCAATCATAACAACCAACAACCAGGACTTAACTATATTAATCATCAATGCATCAGCAGTAAACAAGTTAGAGTATAAAATTTTTTTTTGGGTGAACAAACACCCAAACCAAACACTACTACCACATCCCCATGGGATTACATGTTTGGAACTAGTTCTAAGGTGATACATGCTACCATATCTACCCAAAATTGGTGTACTAGATCAGGTTCAATCACACATCGGGGCACCTATTGGGTCCCTCATGTCAAATATTAAGAGGTATCCTACTTGGTATCCTTACCAAAAAAGAAACTGAGGAATCTTATATTGTATCCTAAAATGGTAAGAAAGACTAATGCATCCTATATGGGATCCTTAGAACAACATAATGGTGAAGACGTCCTATATGGGACTGTATTTAACTGTTTAAGAAGGCATATGCATCCTCTATGGGATACTCAGATTTATATATGGGTATTGGTATCCTGTAAGGGGATCCCTAAGATATAATATAAGCAAAGGAATCCATCAGGGGATCCTTAGTACAAAAAGAATATATAGGCATCTTATAGGGGATCCTTTAGTTGAAATATAGGTTGAGGAATCCTACAAGAGATCCTCAAAAAACAACTAGGCTCATGGTCTCATAAGCCAAAAGGGAACATCCCCTAAAGGATAAATCCAAAAAGGGGATGAAAAAAAGAATCAATTAATTTGGGATATATCATTTCTAATCATAGAACATGTCTCACTCTCAGGAGACACAATATACAATTACTGGTGGAAGAATCTCTCCATTCAAGAAAAGTTAGAAACCCCACCTAAGAGTCGTCAAAAAACCTCATGGGTCTTAACATCATGATCTATGTGAAATGATACTCATAATGGACTAATAATGGGCATAGTTTTGAGTCCTTTGTGAATGTCATGAAAAAACCCTTAAAGGGTAGAAAAGGACGAGAACACGGTGTGTTACCTTAGTACATGATGTGTAACCTCATGTTCTAACCCGGGTGTGTACTCTAGCTGGACAAGGCATGTAAAAACCCATATATATGTTGCGTAAGATAGGTGCATGGAGTGTACCCTACATGGGGTACCTACCTGTGTCCCTCAATCGACCTGGAAAATTATTTTTCTTGGCTGTGTAAATCGACATGACATGCGACCCACAGGAGGTATGATCATGCACTCTACGTGGCTATGTGCCCCTATATAGGTATCCTGACTGGGTACCAAGCTAAACAGCCGAGTCCCAATACATAGTGTATACACTCTATTACATGGAATATGATTAGAAAAAAATCATATTTTCCAAATAGGAAGACCACATGGTGTTTGTTCCCTAAACCACATGTCGTGTAGACGGGTTTCCTAGAATATAAAACCCTCAGATCACCCCAGAACCCCCATTTTCTCCCCAAAAATTAATAGACTAGGCCACAAGGGGAAATAAGAAAGAATATAAGGAGATGAAAATATTGAAACAAATGAACTACATAGATTTATGGTGAAATTTAAATATGACCTATCTTTGGGTGGAAACCACTGAATCTTCGCCTACTTTCGTGGTCCACAGTTTCCACATGGTGATTTGGGTTGTCCTAAGCTCCATATCGGCACCTCCCTCTCTTCCTCTCTCTTTATCCATATATATCTACCTCTACTATCACTCTCAACTGAATAAAGGAAAATTTATAGGGGATTTCATGAGAATCTGAGAGAAAAATAAATAAAACAAAAAATAAATAAATAAAATGAAGAAAAAGAAAAAGAAAAGAAAAGGGGACCCAGACCAACCCTGATTCCCCACTCAAGTTTATACCTTTCCAAGGAAAAAAATCTGTATTTTGGACTCAATGGAGGATATGTAATCTCAATATTGTGATCCATTCATAAAATATTACCTAAGGAACCTTCATGAATTAATTAATATTTAATTTATTAAATATTAAATATTAATCATTCCAGTAAAATTTAAAAGGCTCAGATTTCCACCAGACATGTGTAAAATGGTAAACACCCTATTGTGGGACCAAGAGAGTGGTCATAGAAATTATCCAAGATCATCTGATAGGCTAAAAATCCCTTTTTACCTTTTATAATCATCTGATAAAAAAATTTAATATTTTTTCTCAAAAATTATGTTAAAAAAATGTGGGTCCTGAAAAATGGAAAAGATATAAAGATTTTGAGGGAAAATGTTTTTTCTAAAGAAAAAGTAAAGTCATTCTTAATAGGTATAATAATCAGGAAAAAAGTTATATCACACTCCTATTCCTTATATATTGGTTAAGAAAATATGTAAAAAATATACAATGATGTAATTTTAGGGCATATGAACTCTCTTGAGTATTGATCCTTCCATAAAACACCCCTTCATAAGTTTTATAATACTACGTAATTAACTCCATTTTATCCAAATGAATGAACAATGTCTTTCCTTGAAGGTAGATGTGTTATGTATCTATCATTACAATATCCATCAAAGAGAAGAATTTTATAATGAAATCCAATTTTATAGTATTTTTTATAACAAGTATATCTTGACTTATTGTGATGGAAAATTTACAATGTATCTAGATCAAATATATCCATCCATTATTACAAAATGTAAATATGATCAATTGATTTATACCCTTCATAATTTGAATCAAGCATTAGGATGTTTTGATTAAACTAATAAATTTTCATATAGTGTTTTGAGTGATTTAACTATTGTGATATTACTCATTATTGGTTTTATAAATTTTCAAAAGGCCACAAATAAAGTAACTCACAAGGTCAAGAATCCTAGAATAGTTTGACACAAGAAAATTAGTAGATTTATTAAGAAAATCAATATAATGAACAACCATAAATTTTTATTCTCTTTTCAATTGGTTTTGAAAAGTAACATGAGATATTAATGTTTAAAAATTATTCTACATCATTATTTTTATTAACTCTCAAGGATGAATTAGTGACTTCTATGAGTCCATAATAAGCTTATAATGTTTATACAACGTTATAGTATCCACCTTATGTAACAACCCATGTGTTTACATTATAATAAATTTTGATTTATATTAATATTTATGAATAAGATATTAATTTTATATTAAAGAGGAAAATTATTCCAATAGATTACTCTACATGCAACAATGAGTTTCTATGAAATATTACATTGCAAACAGCATTGAGTTATACTGAAAAATAATATAATAATATTATTATTTTAAATGGTAGTTAACGCCTAGCGATTGTATTAGAAAAAATGAACAGAACCAATTACAATATTATTATACACATATTTTAAATATCGTTACATTTATCCAAATAAATTTAGAGGCTTAAAATAAGAGTAAATCTGATTTTAAGCGTGAAATACTCTAATATTTTTAAAAGGTCATTTTACCACTTTTTGGTGGTGAACACTTTTTGAAACTAGTTTTAACACCATTATATGTTCTATTTTAAAAAATAAATTTCTTTCTTATAATTGGAACATCAAAATTTACTTCGGATATTTTTCTCGTAATTTTCTGATAAATTTCATTTTTTAAATGAATAGTGAAAATATCGAATTTTTAGTCCAAATTGCCTTCTCATATAATTTATTTATATAGTTATATAGTAAATTTAATTTTTATTAAAGTATAAATGGAATATATTTTTATCATTTAATCCAATTTTGGTCATTTTATGCAATTTTACATTGAAATTAGACGTAAACACATGTCAATATTTTGATAGTTATTACTTCTTAAAAACATGCTTTTTGGTTTCAATAATGAGAATTGATTTTAAATTAATTACTGCAAATTATATGTTTTTAATTTAGAAAAATGGATTCCATATTTGGAATCCTGATGTCTAAATTGTGTAAATAGTTAGCTTTAATTTTTAGACATTATGAATAGTAACTTCAATAATTATTTTAATTACCATGGTTAAATGGTAAATCTAGTAAATAAGGATAAAAATAATATTATAATAATATTAAATTATCCTAAAATGTGTCCTAACACTATTGGATAAGATATGTCTAACCACAGGCATCCTTGGGTCGATTTTGGGACCCCATGGAGCCACTTTGATGTGAAAATGACATTTTATAAGAATTAATTTAATGTAAGAATATATAACATAAACATGTATCTTTGATTAAAACAATTTTTATGTGGGGTTATATAAATCATATCTTCAACTATAAATAGTAATTATAAATTTAAAAATATTTCCAACATCATGGTATTTTATTTATAATTTTTAGACATCAAATAAATAAATTTATTTATGACACAATGATGATGTTGTGATTTTTTTATTAATGAATGATTTAAATAAATGAGATTATAAATATTAAAATAAATTCTTTTTGAAACTTTTTCAGCTATACATGAATTTTATGGATGCGTATGAATTTTTATATTTGAATTAAATAGTGTTTTTTAATTAATAAAGTGGTTATGGATATTTTAAAAATTCATGATTTGAATCGTATAAAAATTAACATAAATGAGTTTTTAAAACAAATACTATTTTATTAAATTATATAATAGTCTTAAAAATCTAAGATTCATCCAAATGACTTATATAATGTTTCAAATCTCATTAATGAACCACTTGAGAGTTTATTTTCATTTTATGTTAACTATTTGAACCTTGTATTATGAATATAAAAGAAAACATGGTAAGAGTTAAATTAGTTAATGAAGTGTCAAAGCTAAAATAAAATGTTAAATTTGAAACAAAAACATGTCTAGAACCAATTGGTTGAGAGGATTTAAAAATCCTCAAATTATGCCTAAATAATCTACCAATATCCCTCACTTACTCTTATAAGCCTTACCATAGGTATAAGGAAATTTGAGAAATCATTTTGGCTCAAATAAAATGGAGTTACACGTTTTTAGAGGAAGAACACGGAACATACATGACGAATCAGACTTAAGGTAAGGGAAACATTCACCATCCTCTTTTATTAAAAGAATTATTTTATATTATGTATTTTAATTTCCATTTTATAATGTTGGTATATGTTATTATATATCATTATTTTTGTACATTTTATGTCCAAGCGATGAGAGACCCTTATCTGTTTCATCAACTCATTTTCTGAATTTTTATGTGACATTGTTAGGCTTCCGAATTTTCATAAGGGACATCATCTCAATCTCCTTTAATTCATGTGTATGTTGTTTTCATGAACAGTTATTATCCTCTAATTTTTATATAAAACCATTTTTAATATTTATATCATGAATTAGTATATTATCATGATATCTTATGTCCTTTTTTATTTTACTCCTCAATGGTTATTATTTAAGAGTTTCTAAAGTGGTAAAGGACTCTTTAACTGAAACATCATCTTAAATGTTTTAAAGATTTATTATTCTAAATATTCTTCAAAAAATTACATGTTTTCAGAATGGTTTAAGGATTTATATGTACATGACTATTTTAATGTTTCAATTCCTTTCAAAAGTTTTAGAGTGGTATGGGACACTTTGATTCAAAACAATAATTTTTGATTGTTTTAAATGAACTGATTATATCAATATCTTGAAATGATATCATGTGATTACAATGTGGAAACATTATTTTTCCATTATCATTGTTTAATGTTTTATGATTATGTTATGGTACTTAGACATCTGACAGGTGGTTATGTGATAAACCAATGATGGGTGGTTACATGAAAATCCAAATGAGGAGTGGTTTCGTGATAAAATAAGGATAGGTGGTCATGTTATAACCTCCAATGCATTATGTATGGAATTCGGCCATATGGATATTCCGTTTAATGATGTGTGTGGAATTTGACCATATGGTTATTCTATTTAAGTATTTTTATGTCCCAAGTAACCTTTATATGTTATATGATCTTTTTGATGGGATTTATTGTAATATTTTGGTTACAAAAAGGTTAAGAAATGATCTTTTATTCATTGAAGTATATTTACTACTTCATAAATGCCAAAATTAATACATTATGATAAATTATCCAGGGATTTTCAAGTTATAACAAGGCTAATAGTTTTTTTCTTTATGTATCCCTTACTGACCTTTTTGTGCACATCCCATGTTTTTAATTGTTTTTCAGAGGACTTAAAGAAGAATAGTGTCAAGGATGGTATCGAGGAAAAGTTATGCTGATTAAAACATGGAACAAACTTGTTTCTTTTTAAAGAGTTTTTGTTTTTATGAAATAGATATATACTGATTAGAAGTGTCTAGTTTTAAGGTACAAGATGTTATTTATAAGTTACAACCTAATTATATAAATCTCTAAACCTAAAAAGATCCTTGATGTTAATTAAAAGTCAAATTATTGAATTATCTCAATATTAAGTAATGTTTGAGGATGGTTCCTTATAGTTGGTATCATAGGTCAGTTTAGATAACTTTATAGGTTGGGGTGTCATTTAAGCATAAGTGACATAACCATAATGGTTATCATATTAGAAATAGTTATAGTCATTTTAGATAAATTGAATGAGTTTAGGATAACATGAATAAGTATATATTAGTGTTTACCCTACTCAAAATATATTATATGACGATTTTACTCATATACTCTCAAAGAACTTTTTGGATTTAGTAAACGGATGGATTTATCAAGCACCGAAGTAAAAAAATGGATGTGAAGGAAACTATGGTGGATTTATAAATGAGAAACTATATGAAGTGGGAGCGGAAATGAGAACTCTTATGGTTATTATTTACCGACTATCTAAAGTCATGACTGACCACTTGAACTTTTGTGAATTTTGTAAGACAACATATATGAGAGAAATGAATACCAATGGATGTTCGGGTAATGATCATAGAGGTAATTGTATTCAAAAACCTATGTGTTAAGGATGTGGAAAGAAACACCAAGGAAAATTCTTTGAAGGGATGGGAAGATGTTTCAGGTGTGGTAATGAAGGTCATAAAGAAATAACCTACCATCAAAAAAGGAATCATCCAATTGACTCTAGGAAGGGGAAAGAAGTTCTTTATAAAGGATCAATTGAATGTATTAAATATAATGTAAATGGTAATTATACAAATAGATTCCCTATGAAAAATGTTCAGGAATGGGATCTGAAAGATCATACAAATAAATATATCTTTACTAATTCCTAATTCCATTCCAATTGTAGATTATGAAACTCAAAATGACCTATGAAAGGTATGGATTATTTCTTATCTCATTATTTGACATTACTGAAATCTTAAGACATTATGCATTATTTTCTTGGTAAAAAATAAGTATAATATAATAAGATGGAAAAACATGGATAAAGTATCATGAAGAATGTTAAATGATTAATATGTCTACAATTTAGGAATTCATGAGTTATGTTATATATCTGGGTGATGAAATGTTTAAATGTATTAATTCTCTTTTATTGATGGGATTAATTCAGAATACTTTTCTCTTGTATGGGTAACCATTATATTTTTTATGTGAATATGTTATTTTAAGAAGAATTATCTTTTTTGTGTGGATATAGTGATAATGAACTATTTAGTTTTATAAGATCCTTGAATTTGAGGCAATTATAGGTTATTACCTTTTGGGATGAAAATTCAAGGTATGAGATAAACTTTGAGGTTAAAACATGTTATGGATATTTTTAAGGATTTTATCCCATTTTTTTATTGTTATTTTAATTATACATTTTTTTGAAAAATGACAACATGTATACTATGTGACAACCCGTCGCGCCGGACACGGATGTAGGAATCGAACACACAACCAAAGTGTGACTTGGATTTATTGCCTACCACTAGACTACATGAAGTCCCTAGTCAGTATAACTTATTCTTTTTTGTTAAATGATTTTATGGATCAAGAATATGTTGATTTTTGGAAAATATATTTTATCAAATAGATATCCTTAGTATTGGAAAATGATGTGGTGATTAAGTGAAAACGCTATTTTGGAAGAAATTTTCTCTTTTGAGGACACTATATGACTAAGGAATATTAAATACTATGGTATTTAATTTATGTAGTAATGGTTGAATTTTATTTTGGAGCAATCTTTGTTTTTATTGTGAACATATAACTATTTGGGTTATTTATGGAAATGATTAACCTATCATTGAGAACATGTGATTAGGATAATTACATATAAGTATGATTCTTTAAGATTAGTCATTGTTATAAATATTAAGATTTATTGTGGAAGACTATGTAATAAAATTATACTGAGATTTGGGTTTCATTCTTAGTTTGGATTATATTCAATAATTTTAAGGAAAGTAGTGTATCGAATGGTATTTTTTGAACTTTGGGTAATGTTTGTTGAATTTTAGAGATTAATAGCAGTATTTCTATAAAAGATTATACTTTTTAGAAATTATCTAATCTTGTACTAACCATTTTGGTTTTGTGTAATGTCTTAAGACAAGAGAAATATATATAGTTCATATTTTGTAGAATGTGTGATTCTATAGATGTTGATTCTAGCACTTCAAATGTGACCATGTCATCTTCAATACTCATCATTTGGAGAAAATATGAGTTTTTGGTAGAAATTTATTAAAAGATGAAACTCCACTTGAATGGTAATTATATTTCCTTTTGTTCTTATTCTAACTAGTAAAATAATTCCTCAACATTATGAAAAGGAACATTAATTTTTTTTGTCAGTTTACTTTTCCTGTTGTGGAATCAAAGACCGTTTAACCAATCACAAGTTTGTGATTTTCTGGTGGTTAAATTTCTCATGATCATATTTTCTATCACTCTCCATCAGAACTAGATGGTTAGTTTCTCTTTCATATCAATCTTTTCATACATAAAATCCTAGTATGAGTTATCTCGGGTGACCTTTTAATTTATCTTTATTTATTTTAAAGTTATATTTTTATTTACTCTTTTTTCCGATCTGGTACTTTCAATGATGTTTCCAAGCCCAATTTTAAAATTACAAGGACACAATTTCCAAAAGGGTGGATGGATGTAATGAACCAGATATTTATAGAATAATAATTTTTTATTTATATTAATATTTATGAATAAGATATTAATTTTTTGTTTAATATGACACTTTTTTCAATAGCAAACTCGACACACAACAACATGTTTCTATAAAATACTACATTGCACACAATATTGAGTTATACAGAAAAGTAATATTATAATATTATTATTTTAAATGGTAGTTAATTCCTAGCCATTGTATTGGAAAATATGAACAAAACTAACTATAATATGATTATACATGTTTTTTAAATATCTTTACTTTAATCCAATAAATTTTAGAGGCTTAAAATAAGAGTTAATCTGATTTTAATCATGAAATACTCTAATGTTTTTAAAATGTAATTTTACCACCTTTTGATTGTGAAGATTTTTTAAATCTAGTTTTGACATCATTATATATTCTATTTGAAAAAATAAACATAATATTTTGAATATTAACATCAAAATTTACTTTGGATAAATTTTTGGTAATTTTATGAAAAAGTTCATTTTTAATGAATTGTGAAAAATATCGCACTTTTAGTCAAAAATGCCTTTTCATCTAATTCATTTATATTGTTAGATTTTATATTTAATTTTTTAACTATATATGGAAAATAATTTTAACAGTTAATCTAATGTTCTACATTGGATGTTATTTCACTTTTAAATTGGACATAAACACATGTCAATCTTTTGATTGTTATTACTTCTTAAAAACCCTCTTTTTGGTTTCGACAACAGAAATTAATTTTCAATTAATTACTGAAACTTCTGTGTTTTGAATTTTAAAATATGGATTCCTTATTTGGAATCCATAGGTCCAAATTTTGTAAATATGTACCATTTATTTTTAGACATTATGAATAATAACTTCAGTAATTGTTTTAATTACCTTGGTTTAAGGGTAAAGCTGGTAACTAAGGGTAAAAAAATTATTATAATAATATTAAACTACCCTAACATGTGTCCTAATCCTATTGTATGAGATATGTCTGGCCATGAGAATCCTTGGGTCCATTTTTTGACCCCATGGAGACACTTTTATGTGAAAATGACATTTTATAAGAATTAATTTATAGTAATGAAAAATATAACATAAACATGTATCTTTTACTAAAAAAAATTTATGTTGGGTTATATAAGTTATTTATTAGACTATAAATAGACATTGGAAATATAAAAATATTTCCTACATCATTGTATTTTATTTATAATTTTTAGACATCAAATAAATAAATTTATTTATCGCACAATGGCAATGTATATATTTCCCTATTAATGAATTATTTAAGTAAATTATATTATAAATATTAAAGTAAATTTATTTTCGAACTTTTTATTCCATACATGAATTTTAGGGATTATTATGACTTTTTATGTTTGAATAAATTATATTTGTTCTAAATAATTAATTTTTATGGATTTTTAAAAAATTCATGATATGAATAATAAAAAAATTGACATAAATGAGTTTTTAAAACAAATACTATTTTATTAAATTATATAATAGTCCTAAAAATCTAAGATCTGGAAAAATGATATAGATAATGTTTAAAATGTCATTAATGATCCGCTAGAGGTTATATTGGAAATTTATGTTAACTATTTTAACCATATTGTATGAATATACAAGAAGACATGGTAAGAATTAAATTAGTTGACTAAGGGTTAAAGCTAAAAGATAAGGTTAAATTTGAAATTAAAACTTTTTTAAAACCTATTGGTAGAGAGGATATAAAACAATCCTCATATAATATTTTAATTAAATTAGTTTTGGGCCTTTTGAAATAAATTCAGTTTATAATAAAATAATCTTTCAATAAATTTCTAAAGTTCCCCTCCGCCCTCTTATAAAAGGCCACCACCTCTAACCCTTACTCACACCTCTCAAGCCCCTTGTTCCATCCAACCTCTGCCTAAATAAGTTCCAAAAATTCCTAAATTTCTCCTAGAATCATTACCTTATGTATAAGGTAATTTGAGAAATCCTTTGGCTCAAATCAATGGGAGTTACACATTTTAAGAGGAAGAACAAGGAACATATGCGATGAGTCAGACTCAAAGTTAGGGAACCTTTCACCCTCCTCTTTTAGTCAAATACTTATTTTATATTATGTTTTTTAATTTCAATTTTCTTATATTGGGATATTCTCTTATATATCCTTATTTATATACATTTTATTTCTATGTGATGAGAGACCATTTTCTCTCTCATCAACTCATTTTCTGAAATTTTAAGTGACGTCGTTAGGCTGCCAAATTTTCAGAAGGGACATCATCTCAATCTCCTTTTATCGAGACATATCTTATTATCATGCACAATTGTTATCCTATAATGTGTATATACAACCCCTTTGAATATTTATATCATGAATTATTATATTCTCATGATATCTAAAGACCTTTTTGATTTTATTACTTAATGATTTTTATTCTAGTGTTTCTCAAGTGGTAAAGGACTCATTAACTGAAACATCATTTTAAATGTTTTAAAGATTTATTATTATAAATATTTTTCATTAATGTACATGTTTTATAAATGGTTCTAAGGATTTATATAGACATCAGTGTTTTAGTGAACAAATTCCTTTGAAAATATCTAGAGTGGTATGGGATACTTTGATTCAAAACTCTTCTTTTTGAATGTCTTAAATGAACTGATTATATAAATATATTGAAATGATATCTTTTGATTTCAATATGGAAATGCTATTTTTCCATTATAATTTTTTTATGTTCTATGATTATGTTATGGTACTTGAAAATTTGATGGATGGTTACGTGAGAAACCAATAACGAGTGGTTATGTGATAAACCAAATGACGGGTGGTTCCATGATAAACCATGGATGGGTGGTTACATTATAACCTCCAATGCATTTTGTATTGAAGTAGGCTGTATGAATATTCCATTTAGTGATATGTGTCGAAGTAGATGATATGGTTATTACATTTAAGTATTTTTATGTCCCAAGTTACCTTTATATGTTATATGTTGCTTTCTATAGTCTTTACAGTAATCTTTTTCTTACAAAAAGGGTAAGCAATGAGCTTTTATTCAGTGAAGTATATTTACTACTTCTTAAAGGTGAAAAGTATTAATTTATGATAAATTATTCATGGGCTTTCATGTTATCCCAAGGATAACAGTTTTCCTTATTTATTTATCTCTTACTAATCTTTCTTATTCTCATTCGATGTTTTAAAATGTTTTTCACAGGACTTATAGAAAAATAGAGGCAAGGATGGGATCAAGGAAAACTCATACTGCTTAAAACATGGAACAAAACATGTTTCTTTTTAAAGAGATTTTGTATTATAAAAAAATTGATACTGAGTATAAGTGTCTTCTTGTAATGTTCAAGATGTTATGTATACGTTATGACCTTATTTTCTAAATCTCAAAACCTAAAAAGATCATCGATGTGAGTTAAAATTCAAATTATTGACTTATATCAAGATTAATTAATGTTTATGGTTGGGGCCTTATACCTTCTCCTTAGGAAAAATATTTTGAGCCTTGATACTTCCATACTCACTAAGATTCTTAGCATCTTCAATAAGATTTTAATTTTCTATTGGTTTCTTTTGAACGTTGGATAATTATTTTCAAAGGTAGATTTTGAGAATTAAATCATCATTAGACAGTTTTCACTACTCAAACATAATCACAGTATCTATAGAAATTCATTTAGGTTCTTAGGCCTTATGTTGCATATAAAAAACTATATCCTTAGCTCTTTACATCTATAATAAGGACTTTATTTCATAATCCCACTCATCAACTATTTTCTTAATTGTGGATCGGATATATCTGCAGTCAAATAATCTATATCCTAGGTTAATGAACATTTACTGAAGTTTGGGAAATTTATAACAAAATTATGTCATGAGAATCTCATCAATTAACTACTAGATTCAAAACCACACCAGCTTACTTATAGACCGACATAGTGCAAGGGACCTTGGATTTGAGGTAAAACTCTCTAGGGATAATAAAACATAGGCCAACATAGAGTCTCTGAAGGTGAATTTGATCATGAAATTTTTTGTTCTTTTTGATGCATTATATGAGGGAAATATGATGGAAGTATATTCACAATTATACTAATCCATGTAATGTGCAAACACATTTGAAAAAAACCAATGATATATATGTTAATTAGAAGATACAAATGATATATATATAATAAGAATTGATCTTTATCCTATTTCTATAAGTTACTATTTCACCCACTACTATTGACCCACTAGATGGTAAAATGGGTGAAATTTATGTCATTTTAGTTACATATCCTTATATATCATTGGTTTTTGTTAAGGAAATGATCACCTTTGAAATTTTTAGATTTTATATTGAAATGACTAGTGCATCTTCCCTATATAGTCCTTCGACATCCTCATGTAATTCCCCTGGAAAATATACTAGGTAAAACTGATGCCTTGAATCATAAGTGGAAAAAGTATACTAATAAAGGAATTAGGGTCTTAGCCTCTCATTTAAGGATCATTATATAGACATTTACTATAGATATATTTGTACAAAATCATAACCGAATACAAATTATTATATTAAGTAGTGATGAAAGAAGAATTGATAGTGGATCTTATATACTAAAAATCATCACCTAAGTTGATAAATTCATAGAAATATGCTGAGAAATATAATATCTTCACCCCATAAGTTCTCTCACACCATATGTAACACTTTTATATTTTTGGAATATTTGATTTCTAAATTATCACATTTTTCGATAGCGGGTTTTACATATGACACAAACTTAAAATGAAAATATGAAATATTTAATTTAGATTAAAAATATGACTATTGAAACCAGTCCTTTGAATTAATAGGTATTAATAGAAGTAACCCCCTTATGATGACTATGTAGAATTTTATATTAATAGAAGAGTCATTTATTTTACTTAATAATATTTTTTCCCAGATATGTGTTTTTATATTAAATTGCATTCATATCACATATATTAAATTAATTTTATAAAATTAACTTAATTTATGAATTCCACATATCCAAATTATTTGAATATGAATTTTTTATATTTTTCTGAAATATTTGATATCTAGGTGAATAATATAAAAATATCAATTTTTCGAATACCATCACTATTAATACAAGAATGAATAATAAAATTAAAAATAATTTACAATAAAATATATTTATAAATTAAAATTAATATTTGATAAATACTATTCTAAACCCGTGTTTAAAGTTTTCGAAACATAAGTACCATTTTACTCTAAAAACTATTTTTATTCGCTAATATTAAACATATTAGTTCCCACCATTAGCAAAAATTAAATATAAAAAATGGATTTTATAATTTAGATAAATATTTTAATATTATAAAATATTATCAATTTCATTTTAATGTAAATATATAATATTAGTAGGATTAAATCTAATTACCATAATAATTGTGAAACTGTTAATTTTAAAGAATTTTTTACTAACATTATATAATTTTTATATAGTAAAATAAATTATTCTAATCTCAAAAATTACTCTAAAATAATTTTTAATCCTAATATATATATATTAACAATCATAAAATTTTTAATCCCTACTAAATAATATTAAGATCACTTAATAGTTAAAAAACATTTTCTATAGAACATTTTCTCTATATATTAAATGTTTCAATTTAAAAGTTAATCTCCTTATATTTATAAATATAATCATATTATAAATAAATTAAATTTAGGTTTAGGTTTTTAAAATTTCATAATAAGGGTCACCATAAAAATTTAATTTAATATAAATTTCATGGGGTAAATTTTTTTACTAATGTAAAAACAAAAATGGTAAAATGAAAAAATATAGTGGTAAAAGGATTTATGCATGCTTAAAGCATATGTTTAAATCAATGGTGGATGATTTATTAACCTTAGAAAATCATAGACTCTATTATTTTAAACCATTTGAACCATTAAACCTTGAATAGTGAAATACCATTATTGAAATGTAATGGGAACTTCCTAAATTACCCATCTCTTCACGTATAAAAAGGGAACACTTCCACCACATCATGAAACACCAATTACATAGAATATGATCCCTAAACTTAGATTTTTTTTCCATATAGAAATATATCTCAGGTTTATAGGTATACAATATCAATTAGTAATCCCAAGGCTTTTATTTCCAAGGATTCATCAAATGAAACATTCATGTTCTGAACATAAGTACTAACATTTTCCCAAAACATTTTAAAGAGATTATCTCATCCCAGAGGGATAATCCACATTTAGTTATAAAAAGAAATATTACAATAGTTTTAAGGAAGGTATTTTATGACTATATATTTTATAAAGAGGTATCATCTCCTCATGTAACATATTAGACAAATTGAAACCCTCATAGCTTACCCATTTATTGGAAAGTACATCTTAAAGACACTTTTCCTCTTGAGAAAAATGCGCAATATAATAATTCATTTTTGAGAGAGTTTCAATGAAATTGATCTAAAGGGAGGTCATCTTAAAGGAAAAATTATTTTTACCAGAGATTAAATCTATAACTAATGAGGTTGAATAACATTCAAACCATAAATTATTCTATCCTCACTACCATTCCCTCTCCACCGCTATGATCAATCCAAGAATTTCATCCTCTGTGGAAGATTAAATTACCTAGTGTTCAAAAATAAAACTAATAAAAATACAATTTTGATCCCTAAAAATAGTATCATATCCTTTAGGACCTAGATTCCATATTTATGCTCCATTTTAGTTGCATTTGATCTATCTTATGAAAGGAGAGTTCCAAATAACTTCTAGATTTCCATTAGGAGGAAAAAATTTACCTATAATATCAAAACATTTTAAAATAGAATATTAGTGAATTATTTTGTCATAGATTCTATACTAGATCAAATTTCTATTCCTCTCTACCATAATGATTTAAAAAATACAATAATTCATATGGATGTGATCCATGTTATGCCATCCCTTTTTCCTACAAAGTTACATGATGTGGACCACCTTCTTGAATAATATTGTTAAATAATATCCTAGATGACAATGAAAATTTAATTACTGATTATTTATGACATAAATAAGTACAAATTTATTTTATTCTGGTTCTAGAATGGTGAAATTAATGTTGAACTCATTATTTAAGATACCAATATTCTTTCCTTAAAAATCACCAAAACAAGAATATCATCAATTTCATAATTGATGATCTAAACTAAATAAACCAAAGAATAAAATTATAAATATATAAAACTATAAATAAAAATTTATAGTAACTAGTGTATCTTTTATTGATAAACATTTGGAGAATAATGAATAGCCACACCACTATTATGAAACTAGATCAAAATGATCAAGATTAATGGCATCTGATATCAAAAATAGATATTAAATAACTAATATACATATGGGGAATAATTACAAATTACGTTTATTAAATGATAAATATAATAATAAGGTTCTTAAATATGTGATTAAGATATTTATTTTTTATTATAATATAGATTCATAAACTTTAGTGAATCTCAAAAAATAAAATAAGGAGTTTTGTCTAAATATAATTTCTTGATACATATTTTTTATTGAGCACAATAATATCTTTATTATACTAGGATTAATTAATAATGTAATTATTTTTACATATTAATGTTTTAATGGGGTTTTAATTTCTATAACATTTTATTTCTTTAAATGGATTTCTATTCAAATGATATAAAGGTTTTAAGGGTCTTTGTTAACTCAAATCAATTCATTGAGTTATAATACTTCTTCTAAAACTTCAATATTTCAATTTTTGTTTCTTCCACCATACGAATTTATTTTATGTTACATTATAATACTATTTGGCGATAATTACTTTTAAATGAAAATAGTCTACCTTGATTAATTTCTTCCTCAAAAAGTGTATCATCATTGAGAATAATTTTTCCCCCTTTAACGATGGTTTCCCTTCCATTTCCATATCTTCCTTTCCCAAAAATGTTCTCCTTTATAATTAGAAACCTAATTATATGATATCACATGTTACCTTTATATTACCTTTCCAACCTTCTCAAATAGATGTTTTATTATCACTTTTTATGATGTGGTATTTCAATGAATATATATTAAAATATTAAAATGGTTTACGTTCCATGTTCATTTGTTTTATCATTCACTCCACATTTTCTAATGAAACCATTATATACTTTTCATAGATATATTATTGAATATAATGTTTAAAAGTAAATGTTTTCAAAAAATCACTTCACCTAATTAAAAATTGGATTTTGAATGGGACCCTTAACTTCATAATTTATGATTATAGTAAATAAAATTGAATCACTTTTGAATTTTCATTCAAAATATGAGCATTATTCTTTAGGGAGGTTCCTTTAAATTTTATGAAATGATTTTAATAATGATTTTATCTCTTTAATTTTTTTTTAAATTAAAAGCGAATATGATTATAATTCTTGAAATTAAATGATTGTTTATAAAATAATCTTATATACGAGAATGTATTTTTATGTCATTTATTTTTTTAGAAAGAATTATTCTATGTTTTTGAAATAATATTTCTTTTAGAAAAATTTTTTTCATAAATTTTTTTTTATTTTTAAAGGATAATATTTAAAAAAATTTATCAAGCTTAAAAAATTTAATTTTAAATAAAAACATTTTCATATGTTTTGAAGCATTTTTGAAGGGGATATTTATTATTACTTTTGAAAGGGATATATCTAAAAAACTCAAGAGAATGTTTTTTAGATATGTTATCATAAGATTAAATTCTTTATTTTACTTAGGGAATATTCTTTATTCCACTATCCATCATATTTATCTTTGTGGATTATCAAATCTTCTATTATTTTTTTATAAAAGTCATCTCTTTTCTATGGGTAGGTTAAGTGATGTTTTAAGAATGAATATTGTTATTTTGTAATGGAATACACACACTAACATAGATGATAATTAATATGAAATATGGGGTATTATATAACCCTTCAATGAATTAGTTGATGTTTTATGTCATGTAACATGATTAATTATTGTAGGAATGTGGTACAAAAGGCTTTGTTCACAAGTTTATTATGTGAATTTTATACAGGAATAGTTTTCCCATGTTTTTTGTGCGAACTTAATACATGAACCTTTATTCACATGATTGATGAATGAAGAAGGTGTAGAAATATTTTTTCAGAAGTGGTTCTTTGAGTATGATATGGGTATCTTGGTTTAAAAGATTTTATTTATTTATGTTTTTGCAATAACTACTTATCATGTTATTATTCAATGTCATTTGATATTTTTTATATGTTTATGATTATTCCCCTTGGATCATTATTATTTTCTCACACTATTTTATTATGGAATATGTTTTTTCTTTTGATATTACATGTCCTTCTATCTTGACTTCTGAAAAACACTAAATTTTCAATTTTATTTTCAATAAGATGTTTATCCTCAACTCATTTTTTTCGTATATTATTATGATCTAATAGTTTATGAAATGTTGATGAGTCATTACCCTCATTGAAAATTTTAGGTGAACTAATTTATATGTTACCCTTTAATAATTTTTTAATATGAATATGAATTATGAGATGTCTAGAGGGGAGTATAGTGTAGATCAATTATGGAGAAATGATTATAAGTATCATAACATAAGTTTATAGTGTAACTTTTCTAAAATTACACTAAACCATCCATTCATATAATTTTGTAATTATTTTTGAGATATAAAGTCTAAATTATGGTAATTTTATAAAATTAATATACTTTCATCCCACTTTGTATCAAACCCAATGTATAACTAATCTATTTTTTTGTACCAGATCTAATAGTGCAGGTCTAGGGTGCCTTAGTTGGTATGAGAGAAGGAAATAGTTATTGTAGGATTAGTTTTTTTATATTTGGGATTGGTAGGAGATAAATTTAGTTAAAATAATTGGGATGTGTTTAAGGTATAATTATTTGTATAGGATAACATCGTGATTTTTTTCTAAAGTAGTTATTGTGTCAGTTCAAAGAAATTAAATCCTTGTTTAGATACTACAATGTTAATGAAAATATGGAATATATGGTGCTAGGGGTAATCAACCAGAGACATATTGGTTGAGTATCAACTCAATATTAACAATAGTGCATGATGAGTGATCCTAATATAATAAACCTAGATAGACACTCTCAGGGGATAATCTTTCGATAATTCATGTTCTCCTTATGAAACATTATCAAAGATTTAAATATGTTCAAATTCAAGGATGAGTTAGGTAAAAAACCTAAAAGGGATATGTGCATAGACAAACTAGGTTAAATTGAAATAGTGATAGTTTTATCTGAAAATTTCATTGTTGAAAAAAAATTATCATAGTTTTTGATGAAGGTTTCATTGAAGAAGAAATTATATAACTCAATGTTTATATTAATAAGATTATTTTCAATTATTTGAGGGGATATTATCATAATAATATTGGTTTATTATTTATTTCTATATATAATATTAAAAAATGAATGTCTGTAAGTTATGTTTCTAGAAACTTATAAGGCTTATCTATAGAGGTATATTTGGAATAAATGGTTGAAAATAATATTATATGCCTAAAATGAGGGAAAATATTTGTTTCATACTCTTACATGTTATGGTAAGTTGGATACATTTCTAGAAACTATATTATGATTCATGTCTATATTTTAAATAAATTTATTCTTTTTCTAGTGCATGAAAATTAAAAATGAGGATGAAATTTATTTATAGTAGAATGTAAAACCCCATTATTTTAGATTACATATTTCTTCATAAATAACACTATGTTTGGTAGCATTTTTTACACTAAAAACTAAACTAAAATTAATCCATGATATATTTTATTTAGAAAAAAATATGACCCTTCAAACCTTTCCTTGTAATTAGTAGTTATCAATATAAGTAAACACGTTATGAAAACTATATGAAATGTTTTGTTAATATAAGAGTCATCTCTTTTGCTTAAAAATACTTTTGTTTTCCATCTATGAGTTTTTAAAAAAAAATAATTTCAATCAAATCTAGGATATGAATTTGACAAAATTAACATAATTTTTTAATTCCATATATCTAATTCATCATAAGATGTATTTTTTAGGATTTTTATAAGATAGTTTTTTAGGTGAATAGTTAAAAAATTCATATTTTTCTAATACCTACATTTTTAATACAATAATAAATTAAAATATGAAACCCTTTTTAAAGTGAAATATATATTTATAAATTAAAATGAATCATTTAAAAATACTATATTACCCCAATTTTTATCTTTTTGGAAACATAAATAATATTTTACTCAATAACATATGTTTATCCTTTTATATTAAAAAACATATATTTAATCACTATTACGAATTAAATATAAAAAATATTTTTTATATTTTAGATCAGTATATTCATATTATTAAATAACATCAATTTCATTTTGAGGCATAAAAATAATATTACATTGATTTAAGGTAATTACAAGGATAATGGTAATAAATTATAAATAATATTAAGAACAACAAATGATGAAAAAAAAATTCTAAGAATTTTTTATCAATATATTGAATTTAAAAGACAATTTTACATTATTTAGATATTTAATTAGATCATATTAATATTAAATTTAGTTTAAATATATCAATATTTGGTATTATGGGTGACCTTATAATTTTTTTATTAAATATAAATTACTTCTGTAAAAACAAGTTACCATGGAAAAACAAAAATAGTAAAAATGTAAAAATCTAGAAGTAAAAGCCTATAAAAAAGTTTAAAACATTTTTAAAAATTAATAGTATAGGATTTATCAACCTAGTATAATAAAAAAATCCCTTATTTCAAACTTTTGGAGCTCGTGTCTGTTGAATAGTGATATTCTATTATTGAAAGGTAATTAAGACTTCCCAAATTTCCATTTTCTTAACTTATAAAATGGGTACACTTACACTAATTCATTATATACCTATTAATTAAAATTTCACCTAAAATAATGAAATTTCTCTCCTTATATGATAATATATCACTTTAATAAGCCTGTAGTCTCAATTATTTTTTGTAAGGCCCTCATTTCCAAGGAGTCCTCTAAGGGAAAACTCAACTTCACAACATTATATATTTCACTTTCAAATAAATTTTACAAAATATAATTTTAATCATTTATTATTTATATTATATTTAACGTTTTTATATTGTTTTAATAACCATTAACCACGATTCCCATTTTTTATTAAGAAAAATGAAAGTGCCATTCGTTGGTTGTGTTGACCACTGCCTCTACAAAGTAACATATCTCATTTTTCATCTAATTTATCTAATATTTATTCAAATATCTATAAATTTGACTCAAAAAATTAATAATATTTAAATAATATTATTATTTTTATAAAATAATGATATTATTCCAAAAGAAATCACTTTCATAACTGTACTCATCAATTAATTATTGTCTCTTCATGCTTGGGTCAGTCTGACCACCTACTTGGAAAATAATATAAAATAGTATTATGGATTATAAAGTAAAATTATTTAATAATAATATATTATATAAATAATTAAAAAATTATTTTTTTTTGGTTCTTGAATAGAAACATTATTATTAAACTAAAAAATTAAGATACCAACATTTATTCATTGAAAATCTCTGAAACATGCTCATCGCAAATTTCATATATAAGGATCAAAACCAAAATTCCCATATAATGAATTTAAAAATTATAAATAATTATAAACAATAAATTTTAGTAAATATTATGATTTGGGAATGATTAAATTTTTGATAATAATAAGTAAAAACACTTCTATTATGAAAATGGATCAAATCGATCATGATTACTAACACCCGATATTGAAAATAAATAATAACTAACTACTATAAATATCGATAATAATTATATATTAATTTTATAAAATATTATATAAATAAAAATGTTATGAAATTTTTAATTAATATAGTAATTTTTTATAACAAATATTCAAGTACTTTAGTGGAATTGGGGAATTAGTGTATGGGGTTATTTGTCTCAAATTTAATTTCTTGAGACATGTTTTTTATAAAAAATGATATAATTATTATAAAATTATTTATTCCTAATTAAAATATTGTACTATATTCATGTAATTAAATTTATTTTATCCTCCATATTGTGTTCTTTCATTAAATATATTATGTTTCAAGGGATACTATTATTGTAAGGGTCTTTGTCCACTGAACTCCCTTTGTTGAGTTATAATGATTAATCTTTACCTTATTTATTCCATTTTTTTCTTACACCATAAGATTTTATTTCATAGTAATTTATATTCCTATATATATAGAATTAATTTTTAATTCAATGATTTTACCTTTATTAACTTCTTTATTAAGAATTATATCATTATTTAGAATAATTCCCATACTCTTTAATAATGGTTTCCCCACCATATCTGTATTTTCCATTGTCACCAATGTTCTAATTTAAAATTATAAAACTAATTATTTTTATTCTCATGTGAACTTAATCTTTATGTTATTCTATTTTAAAATTGATGTATTTATCTCTTTTTTTAATGTGGGATTTCAACAATGATATTTAAAAATATTTTAAAAAATTCCTTCCATGATTATTTTTTTATCTTCCTTAAACAATTATCTATAAAACCATTTATGTACTTTTCATTGATACATTATTGAATATAATTTTTAAAATTAAAAGTATTAAATAAAATTTAATTCACATATTTGGAAATGAATTTTTCATGTGACCCATAACTTTCTTTTTACGAGTATGGTTAAAATGTTTTCTAATTTTTTAGAGTTTCTTTTACTTTATAAGAATTATTTTTTTTAAACTCCCTTTCAATGTTTTAAATTTTTTTACAAATTATTTTAACTCTTTTTAATTTTTAAATGAAAATACAATATTCTTATTTTTTTAATGTAAAATTTTATTTTTAACGGAATCCTTGATTTGAAAATTGACTTTAATGTATTGTGTTTTTAAGAATGAATTATTTAGTGTTTTTGATTGAGTATTTCCTTTATAAATTTTTTTATATATCCATTGTTTTTATTAAATTATATTTTGTGAAAATTTTTATCAAGACCAAATTATTTCATTCTAATGAAATTTTTTTGAGTATTTTTCAAGAATTTCTAAAAGTGATATTTGCTTCTATTTTTCAAAGTGATATATCCAATAACATCAAGATGTTTTTTAATATATTTCAACATCCTTAAAATACTTATGTTAAATTGGTGATATTTTTTTATTCAACTTTATATATTATTTCTCTTTATGGATTATGAAATTTTTATGGAATGACTTTTTATGAATCCCATCAATTTTCCATGGGATAATTAAACGATGATTAAATTATAATTTTTTTTCATGTTCTAATGGAAAAAATATGTATAAATAATTATTAATATATACGTTTTGTTATTATATAACCTTATAATTCATTAGGTAAGGGTTTATAGCACATGAAATGATGAATTGTTTTGTGAACATGATACATGAAGCTTTATTCACATGTTTGTTGAGTGAATGTGATACATAGAGATTTTTCAGAAGTTTATTGATTAGAAGTGATGAAAAAAATATGTTTACATGATTTTTTTGGGAACTTGATGAGGTGATTGTTTTTGACAAGTTATTTTGTAAATGTGATTCATGTATCTTGGTTAATAATATTTTATATTCTTATGTTTGTGCCAAATTACTTATCATGCTATGTTTCAATGTCATGACATATTTTCTAAATGCCTATAATTATGACCCTTAGCTCATTATTATTATCTTACACTATTTTTACCATGGAATATGTTTGTTAATTTGAGATAACATGTACTTATATAATATCTTATAAACAATACTTACTTTTCATGGTTCTTTTTAATAAGATCTTTACCTCCTAACTACAGTTTCTCATAATTTATAATATAACCCTTGATTTCATATTGATGTATTTTCAGACTTACTGAATGTTTGAGATCCTCACTTTCTTATTATTATTTTCCCTTGGATTTTAGGGTGAATATATCTTATGATAAGTCTATAAGTGAGTCTAATGTGTCTCAATTATAGGTAAATTTTCATACGTATCATAAAATATATTGCATATGTAACTAGTCTTCAAAGACACTAAAAATTATATTATCAGGATTGTGTGTTAATTTTTTCTATAAAATTTCTAAATTATGGAAATTTTTAAGAAAAAAATATAGGTTCATCTCATCCTGTATCAAATCTAGTGTTTATCTAATGTATTTTTAGCACTAAATTCAAAAGTGCAGGTTTTGAGAACCGTACCATGTTCTAGAACTACAATTCTTTAAATTCTTGTAGAGACTATTTTTGGAAGACTATTACACCATATAATAATGTTATACGAATATTTTAAATATATAACAAAGAGATCTATCTTTGGACTGTTGTAGGTGTCGGGAAGAGCCACTGCTAATGTCAGTTGCACTACACCCAAAGGTCCCACATGAGTCATGGGAACTTCCACAACCAAATCTTCCCTCTCGATGACTTGAAAATTATTCCAGGGCATCAAGATTTCCCTTAATATAATTTAGGCATCTACCTCAACATCATATGGATCTATAGTGAATTGGTTCACATAGTTCCCATCATCCTATTCAGTTAACATGCAAGGAATTAAAAAAAATGATGTCGTTATCCCAAAAAGTAAAAAAGAAAAATGACTATTTAGGGAAGATGATGCATTTTTCTAGAGAGGGGTTAATTACCTATTAGAACCTATCCTATTTACTCACTATCAAGTCATAACTCATATGTCCACCAATCCGAGAAGTGTTATTATATGATTTAATTGATGAAATAATAGTTTTTGTATAAAATTATTTGAGTGTTCTATTAAGAGTCACCCATTTCATCTGTAAAAATGGAATATCTAGTATTTCAACCCTTTTTTTATTTATAACCAATGAAATTGGGATATAAAGCCTTTTCTTCTATTCATATGGTGATAAATTTGGGATGGTATACATTGGATGTTTCCCTTTAGCCTAAATCATGAACTTGTAGCCTAATTTTGGATCCTCCTCTATTAGGCCCCATGAAATTATTTAATTTTATAGTAGGGATCTAGTCGATGTATATTATAAAGAATCTACTAGTTCCCTTACCACCTCCATACCCTTTATGAAAAACATAGTTAAAAAAATCAATGAAAGTTTAAAATTAAAGATGATCTTTCCATAGTATTTTCATTATATGTCTTCAAGATTGAGGGTAGAATTTCATTCCTCGTCAACCTATTAGTTGATTTTCCCTTCAATGTTTCCATTATCTAACATATCTTATAAACATATTATGAATGTAACTCTGTCATCGACTGAGTTCTCCAACATATATAGCTCTTTTACATATAGTAAGAACTATAATGGATGAATTTCATGGTTAAAGTTGAAATGATATTTCATGTTTCCCATCTATAAGATTCATATTCCACCTTATAGCACAACACATGCGTCCTCATCTTTCTTAGTAGCTGACCAATTACATTAGAAACAGAAGGGATCAATGTAAAACCAATTCATATATAAAGTTATAGGATATCCTATTATGAATGGTAAAACATGATTCAAGTTCAAATTATTTGACTACGTGGATAAGTTCTAGAAGATAGGTCGACCTTAATGTTCAAAAAAGGACAATAGAAGTTTTTAGTGGAGGTAGTTCATTTGAATAATGATATCTTATGATGGTTGTGTGTATGAAGTAATTGGTCTAGAAGGTGTGAATTGGGTTTATAACAATGATATGGGCGTTATAATAATGGTACTACAATGTTGTTACCTATGATTTATGGTAAATTATTAGAGCATAAAAATCATTCTTAAATTTATAAGAGTAACTTTAACTATTCACTGAAACTCATTGGTTGTAGTTAGAGTTACTACAGGTGATCAACAATCACCATTATCATTGGTAGAACTTATATGAATATTATAAGTCTATAAAACTATATAGGTGGGTGGTACCCAATATAGGTGGGTGGTACCCACTATAGGTTGGTGGGACCACTTTTACACCAGCGATGATGTGATTGTGGGATTACTTGTTATTAGTGATCATAATTTATGGTAATTCTTGTATCATATGAAGGAATTAAAATAGACCAACGATCTCCCATATATGTAGGACATAATGTATGAACAATATAAATCCAAAGAGTTCTTTTTCTTTTCTTTCATTTCCTCTTGAATACTTTTGTGAGTCTTTTTGACGTTTGACTTAGTTTGGTGAGCAGGGTGAGGTTATTATTTTTATCATCTAATAAACTAATATTTAAGGGAGTAACTTTTGGTCCATGAAGTTTTTGGGATTTATTCCACTATTCTTGAAGTTGTGTATGGTTTCTGTTTTAGTGGATTAGTGGTGTACTCTTCTAATAAATGTTAATAGAGGTTGTGGTTCTAAATTAAAAAATGCACACTATGAAGACTCTTGTAACATTATCTATCTGTGATATTAATTTAGTTCTAGTGTGAGTTTAAAAATATATAATGGTGTGTAGATTGAAGAGACTATTTTTTTATATAAAATTGTGATGAAATGGATTTTGATTGCTGGAGAACGAATACATAGGAAAATATAATTATGAATGATTTCTATGTTATACTAGACGGATTTAGAATAGTGAAGATGAATTTTTTAATAGGAATGGATAGATCTAAAGGTTCTTCAGTTATTTAGGATATCATTATCTCAAAATATATCTTTTAACATCTTGGATAAGAAGAACACAAGAATACTAATGGAATATCTGCACAACATGTATGATAATCCAATAACATTGAACAAAGTGTTCAAGATGGAAATGTTGTTTAGAATTAATTTATCAAAATTTAGACCTATAGATGATTATATAAATAGGATTAATAGGATTCTATGTATGAAAAAATTAGTTAATGAAATTTTCTTGGAAGATGTGTTGAAAATTATATTGTTATCTTCACTACTAAAAGGTTGGGAAGTAATTACAACCACTTTAACTAACTCTTAGAAGAAAAATTACTTTGTTTTTTATGATTTCACAAATCTATTCATGAATGACTAAAATGATAGAGGGAATTCCAAATTCCTTTTGTAACTTGTATAAATTATATATAATAGAATGATCACCTCAAAATATTATTCATAATAAATTAAAAGATAAGTCCCAAAATTGGTGCTGAGTTAAATTGATCAGTCTCAACCCTATATGTTGGAAATATGGGAAGAGAGGGCATATGAGAAAAAACTATAGAGAACAAAATTAAAATTATATAAGTTAACCTTTAATAATTTCAAGTTTTGTTAATTTAGAATAATGTAGTATATTTTTATTTATAAGGTTAAATATATCAATGGAATCATGGTTGGATGATTATAAAAAACCATCACATTCTATTATAGAGTAAGGATTCATGGAAAAGTTTATATCAAGAAGATTTAGTAAGGTTCACTTGGGAAATGATGAGTCTTTTAAAGTCAAGGGTAATTCTAATGTAAACTTTTAAATGTAAAATGAGAGATTCATGATTTTGAAAGTTGTTTAAAATATAAATATCCTATAGAAAAATACAATCTTCATTGGTTAGAAAAATTAACATTATTTCAGAATAAGTTTTTCCAACATAGTATAGAAATTAATTCAGGTTTCTATGTTAGTAGAATGTGAATAAAATTATGTAACATTTCTCTAAATAAAATATAAAATAAATTTATTATTTCCTGTGGAAAAAATTATAAATTCATAAAGTTCTGGTTTTACTGACTTATTTATATCAATTAGAAGAACATTAAATTTTTAGTAGAAAAAGTAGTACAAAATCATGATCATTCTAAAATCAGACATTGAGAGAGTTTTTTACCTAATAAATAGAAAATAGATTCATTTAACTTTAATGAAAGAATGTTGAGATAAGAAAATATAACATTTTTTCAGATAAATGTTTTGGGGCCAACAAAATCATGTACATATGTATGATCCTTATACATTTCAACATCCATTGATGAATAAAAATAGAATGTATTGGTTTACTTTAAGAAGATAAAGTATGAGGTATTTAGAGTGTTCATCAAATAGAAGTCCATAATGGAAGGATAATTTGGCCAGTAGTTAAAATGATTAATATCCAATAATTATAGTGAATTTAGTAGAAGGTATTTCTATAACTATTTCTAGAATAAGGGAATCAAGACGGAAGAGACTATAGCCAGGACACTAGAGTAGAATGGTGTGGTATAGTGAATGAATTATACATTAATAAAAGGGTATATAGAAATACATTAAACTATGATATGTCTATTGAGATTTGGGATGAATTTTTGTACTATAAAATATACTAAGTAATCTAAAGTCCAGCAGCACTAAAGGGAAAGAAGATTCAAGAGAAACTATGGTATAAAACAAATAGAAGTCAGCCATATGAAAGTTTCTATAAGTCTTACCAATGTCTATGTCAATTCAAAATATACATAAAAACTTTAATATAAATCCATGACATGTTTATTTATGGGATATGGTGATAAAAAATCTAGATTATGGAATTGTGATGATGAAAATTTGAAGATAGTTAAAAGTCAAAATGTTCTCTCAACTAAGATGGTATTATGGAACGATTTAAAAATTGTTGATAATGATGTTTTGGGAAAAGAATCATCAAAAAAATTTCCAAATTTATTTTAAGTAGAGTAATATAAGGATACAAGTTTTGGAATGTTTAGGGAGAATTGAGTGTCCAACAATTATTCTATTGGAAGATATACTGAATTTCTCTAAGATTATTGAGTTCGAGATTAGAGATCTTAACGATTTTGTTTTAGAAATTATAGTACCAAAAAGAGAAGGTACATATATATAATTTAGTAGATCTACTACTGTCAGAAGACAAGTTCATAGGTTTAGAAATGATTTGAACTTTTTTAATTTAATCGGTTGTAGAGATATTGAGAGTTTAGAAGAAGTAGCTTATCTCAATGATTATTTTAAGTGATATTTAACTATAAAATATTAGTTAGATTCATTACCTGAGAATGAAAATTGGAAGATAATAGATCTTACATAATGGAATAAATCACTTGAGAAAATGGGTTTTTTAGTTAAAATAATAAGATGATGGTAAAAAGAGGTGCAAGGCATGGCTTTTTGTAAAATAATTTCCAAATAAGAATAGTATTGAATTCTCAAGAATTTTTTCACTTGTTAGTAAGTAAACTATTACACAAAAAATGTTTAACATGGTTAGTACTAGTAATCCTCAATTAAAAAAGATAGATATAAAGACAATGTTACTTCATGGGGACTTTTAGAAGGAAATTTACATGAAGAAACTAGTTGGTTTTGATGAAAATAAAAATGGGGACTTGGTATTTTATATGAATGGAAAAAAGCACTATGAAAATAGAACCAGAAGTATAAAAAATTCATGTTGTAAAAGGGTTTCACAAAAAGATATGTGAAAAAAATATTTCTACCAGAAGGTAAATGAGGATAAAATAATCATTATCCTACTCATATATATAGATGGAATGCTTTTGAAAGGATAGAAAAAAGTTATATTCATAATACAAATCATGGTTTTTATAGGGGATTCACAATGATAGATCTTGGGGAGAATATGAATATTTTGTGTATATGGATTTACGAAGATGGTAATGGTAATATTTTAGTGGGGTTTTAGAAGGAGTATATCTATAAGATAATCAAAAAAAATTTAATGTTCATATGTAAGACAATACCATCCCTTTTTGGCATGACACATCAATTTTACAAGGATAAAGCATCCAAAATAGAAGATAAGGATATGCATTTGGTGAATGTTTTATTTTAATAAATTATAGGAAACCATGATGAATTCTATGGTGTGTACTCCCCCAAACATTACTTATACAATGGAATTCATCAGTCATTTAACATTAAATGAAGGAAAAGATCATTAGCAAGTAGTAAAATGGATTATTCATTATCTCAATCTATCGAATGATCTAACCTTATTCTCTAGGATCAGTGAAGCACAATCTGGGCATACACATTTAGAGTTTAGGGTATTTTTTGACACATGGAAGAGTACAACTAGTTTTTTGTCCACATTCAGAGTAATGACAGTTGGATATATTTCAAGGTTATATCCAGTGCTATATTTTTCCACTATGGATATAGATTATATGATAGTAATAAAATATGGGAAATAAATGATATAGTTTATGTGTTTTCTAGAGTAACTTATAATGATCTAGGAGGGTGGAGTTCTTTACTATGATAGTGAAATTGAAATATATTTGGAAAAGAACATGTTTTTTCATGATTATATGAAACACATCAACCTGAATTCTTATGAATGTTTCTAGATGAAAATGAGATTTACCTATGGAAGATATCTAGATAAAAGAATCCATATAAAATGTTCACCATGATTTTACTTTATAAAATTCCAAGGAAAAACTTTTCCTTAATGTTTCTTGTGTGAAAGAAATGAAGATAGAGAAACTATTCTCTATACAAGAAGAATTTCTAGGTTTTTTCCTAAGAGTTTGAGATTTTACATGATTTTTCATTGAATCGGTATTCTTGTGGTATATTATATAGAATTTTAAAGCCTAATTCAATTTTTAATTATGCAATAAAATGGAAAATATCTTGAATAATATGCATTCTTGAGGTTTAGATGACCATAGGATAAATAATCAGTAGAGGAATTGTTTTTGAAAGATGATTTATTTTGATGGTTTTTTTCATTCATCCAGTGGTCTTGAACATATGAATGGAATTTAAAACACATTATGTAGGTGTTATGATGATGGAATAAAAAATCATTCATCAAGGTTTTTGAAAAAATAGTTGAGCATAAGAGTTGTGCAATATTTACTAAGAGTAGATTTAATTGTTCACTAAAAGTTAGAGATTTTTCTAGATATTATATTGGTAACTACAAGTCACAATTATTGGTTTAGGTAATTCCCTAAATATCAAAATTTAGTTAAAGTGGATAACCATTTGAGGCCCAATATAATCGAGTGTGGTCAATTATATACCTATTATGATATGATCCAATGATTACTTGTAATTAGTTATATTAAGTGACTATAAATATTGTATATTCTAATGGAATTAGAATGAAGATGTGTTCTCCCATGCACACAAGACAAAATAATCTATGCATGTAAATTTGAGGTGTCATTTCATTTGATTTCATTTCACCCTAGGATTTTTTTCATCAATGTGTGTGTGGTATGACTTAGTGCAATGACTGGGGTGAGGTTCTTCTTCCTATATTTTGGTACACTAAAAAGCATAGAGGTAACTACTGGTCTAGTATGTTTTTGTACTTTTTTACATTTTTTAGGAATTTCTAGATGGATTATCTTACACTGTATTTGTGGTGAAAAATCTTAACACATTCAACCATTCCAGAGAAGGTTTTAGGAAACTTTCTCTTTTAATATTTTCCTATAATGCATTCTCCATCCAAAGAATCATCCTACCACCTCAAGATTGATTGCCTCACTCTAGGCTCATGCTATGTTGGTTCAATAATTTTAAGCTATTAAGAATATTGTGGACTTGTTTTCTCGGAGTCATTAGGGGAATAATCTATGGTTAATTTCTTTGGGGACTTCCTGGTGCCATATTTTTCTTCATAAAAAATTTAGTCCATCATTCATTGTGGGAAACTTTCAGGTTATCATATAAAGGGGTTATGAATACAAGTACACATGTGAATACCCTAGTTCTATCCCAATGAAGTAATTCAAATAGGGTGATCAAATAAATTCGTGTGTGGTCTCTTGATTCATCATCAACCCAAATTTTCTAGCCACCATTGGGTATTGTTCCATCATCACAAATTTTAGTGGTGTATAAATTTTATATTGTTGGTATTGTAATTGATGTAAAAACCTATATGGTTCATAGGATTTATAAATTCGGTCACAGTCGATCCATGCCAATAAAAATTTCCCCCTCCAAGCTTGGATATATAACATCTTCTCATACCTAGTGTTACAACCATCCACTAATTTCCCCATTGATGGTTTACCATAAGGAAATATATTAAACTATAATTTTTTTATTAGTTCGTTGAAAAAATTTTCATCTTTCATTACGAGGGGTGGAATGCTTGATAATACCTATTAATGGCCCAAACCTGTACCACATAATCCAAACTAGGTTGTAGAGTTTATATGTCTTGATGTGTGATGATACCCAACCTTACACCATGTGAAATAACACAGGAATACAGAATGGGTAATTTCCAATATATATAGACATATATATTGGGAAGTGATTGATTTTGGCCAATGCTAGAACTATTAAGCCAATATTCTTTCCCTCAACCAACCTAGCTCTCATAATGAATGTTCTTGGTCTCACTACTATGTGTGATTCATAGACTAGAAATAAAAACCCACTAATACACATAATGAGGTAGTCAAAATGATGATTTTGGGGTATATGTATAGGTTACTTCTATAGCTCCCTTATTCAAATTGACCTCCTTCCTGATCGATCCAGTAGGTTCTTATAGTTCCCTTGTTATGTATTGTACGAAATATCATGGTATGTTGTATGGTTGTCCCATGACCATGTTGCAGTAATAATATTTTTTCCTAGGTATCAAAAATAGTTTTTTTCAATAGACAGGGCTCCTTCCCTATAGCTCTTATGACTTAAAAAATAGTGCAAGTTCTAACAAGAGAGTTTATAAGGCATTTTCCTAGAATAAATTTGGGATGAAACTCATCACACATTACCTTTTGTATTGGCATGTCAGATTTCTTTTTTAGGTCCCATAGACCTATCTCTATCGATCTATGCGAAAAATATATGGTGTTGGTTTAGGGACTCCAATAACTGAGAAACTTAGGGATGAAATGGGACTTATTATATTTTCTCATCTTTTATACCTAGAAAGGCTCATATATTTCTTCCATCTTCAATTGATTGTTGAATTAAATTCATGTATATCGAACCCCACACAAATATATCCATTCAGGTTGGAATATTTCCCCAGGTTGAAAATCCAAATCATTATTTCATCATTACAGATGGTTTTAGACTTCCTAATGGTATACACACACATAATAATGTGTTCACGGATATATTGTTTATTAATTTCTGCATAGATTTACCTTTTAATTCCATATAAGGTAAGCTATATTAGAACAACCATACATTATGTATTCACCCCTTGATGATATATTTTCAACCCCCAAGTTCATGTAGTGAGTAAACCATGAGTCTAAAAAGTTTTTATTTGGTTGGGGGATGAGACAACCTAAGCATAATATACATGCATATACCATCATTAAAGAAGAATATTCATTACAAAACATTATTATACACACTCAAAAACCATAAATGTTTATTTTTTTGGATTCCAGATATATAATAAACATATTTAGGAACAATATTTTACATATCCCACAATTTCTTGTCACATAACACCCTTCTTAGGCATTTCTGACATAATGATTTCCTTTATAACCTAGGGAAACAGAACCATTAGAATAGGATAGATATACAACTCAGTAAGGGTAAACATGATTGATATCAATCAATGATAACCAACAAGTATAAGATTAACCTAATGGTATACGAACATGATCATAACTTATGAATACATACCCAACAATTCATAGACCAAAAATCATTAGACATGGCATAATTCTTTCTCATAAAAAATATATGAGCTATAAGAGTATAGATTCAATAATAATCAATCAATAGTATTGATATCATATCATAAGAACAAGACATTTGATTTTTGAATACACATAAGAATAGGAAATTTTTTCCTTAGTCAAGGATAACTACAAATACCATCATAACATAGGGGAGAGAGACCCATTGTGGATTACCTTTACTCCCAATTTCCACAAAAATATTGAACAAAGTAACATAATGGATTTGGTACACTCTACATTCAATTTCATATTATCTCATGAGATATCATACATTACCCAATGCATTTAGGGAAAATATAATTTTAGTCCCATCGACCACATAATGAAATATACAATTAAGAAATAAATTAATTAGTGATGTTTTAAAATGTAGCTAATGTCATTTCCTATGTTTCCTAAAAAATATAGGGAAATGTGATGTCTCTGAATATACACATTTATAATCATATCTAATTAATAATGTTTGTAAACATCACTAATTAGTAATGTTTTTAAACATTTAAAATTATCCATATTTATAAGCATTTCTAATTTATATATGTTTATAAACATCACTAATTTATCCACACATCACTAACCGATGTTGTTTAAAAACATACGTAAATGCCTAATTTATTAGCCACATTTTCTATAAATGTGGGTGATTTGTTTTTTAAAAATTTATTATATAAATTTACCTATTTAATTAATTTTATAAACATTTTACAAATATATTTATATATGTGGGTGTACATTACATTTTCTCGAACACCTCCATCTGAGAACCAACTTCACTGCCCCTATCACCGGCCGTGTAAGCCTCATCAACCACCCCAACACCCATATCACCTACTAACATCAAACATATCTTTTCAAACCCCACCTCAATCACACCCTCATCACTCACTGATTTTCACATCTCGTGCCCCATGAAAAACCACCTCGCATGATGAAGTTTTCCTGTAACCTTCCAATATTATAGGATTCAAACATGGGACATGTGTGCCCAATAACCGGAAACTGGACTAACTGAGATATGATGATTTTTTTTGTTAAATATATATATTATACTATACTAATAAAAAGGTTAGTATATTTGAATATAAATAAAATTAATATATATTATATATAAATGTATAGTTTTCTATATTAAAATATATGTGTATATATAGATATGTGAATATATATATATATAAATTTTGGTAATAATAATTGTAAATTTATAAATAAATAAATAAATTTTATTTATTTATTCATATAGGTAAATTAATGTAATTATATTTATAAATTTATATATATAAATTAGTGTAATTTTATTTATTCAAGCATGAAAATTGAAAAAATTAATTAAAAAAAGGTCACATTTGAGGTTGTGTGAGAACCTCACAAGGTTCTATAATGGGTTAGACCTCATAAGACCTGAAAAGGCCATTCTATAATAATTTTAATGTGTTAGAACCAATCACACTATTTAAAATCCATTTCATAGACATTTTCTTATTCTTTGGGTCTTATTCTATGTGTTCTTCAAACCAGTCCTACATTATTCAATGGGATAGTATAACCTCTTACGGGATAATCTTCCCCTAGTTAAATTTACAATTAAGGATGTTGTCGTTATAGTGGTATATTTTCCTAATTCCTCGTTTAAGTTAACGTGTATCTCTCATTTGAACATTCTCCTCACTTCTACAATTGTGCCCATATAGGTAGAGATCCATCCTTTATTTCTTCTTTAGAGTGAAGCAACAATTCCATACTTTTTTCCATATTGTATTCCCCTCTTTTCCTTCCTCTTTGACTAATTCCTCTTTCAAATCCATTTTCTCACCTAGTAATTTCAATTCTTGTTTCGATTAGGGATGAGTCTCCTTATTCTTGAAAACATTAAAATCATTATTGGAATTGATAGTAGCTCCTCCACTTGATGTAATTATAATGATAAATTAGTAATATATATATATATATAAATTAATGCAATTATATATACATATATATATTATCATCATAATTAATAATTTACATTATATTAGTATAATTTATTCATGTAATTATATTATATTAGTGTAATTTTGAAATTATATTACATTAGTTAACTATAAATTTATATTATAATAGTGTAATTATAAATTTATATTTTAATACTATAATTATAAATTTATATTACATATTATATTAGTGTAATTATAAATTTATATATTATATTAGTGTAATTATAAATGTATATATTATATTAGTGTAATTATAAATTTATAAATTTATATATATTATATTAGTGTAATTGAAAATTTATTAATTTATAAATTATATATAAATGTATATATGTGTAATTATAAATTTAAAAATTTAAAAGTTTATATTTTTGTATTTCAAATTTATATTAGTATAATTTATGAATTTATAAATATATATTAGTGCAATTTGTAAATTAACAGTGTAATTTATAAGTTTATAAATTTATATTTGTGTAATTTATATTAGTGTAATTTAAAAACCAATAAAATTGTATTATTTTAATTTATAATAGTGTAAATTATATTATCTTATTATAATTTTTATTATTTTAATTTATAAATTTATAAATTTATACATTGATATTACTATGATTAATATTTATGTTAGCGTAATTTAAAAATTAAAAAAAATTATATATACATGTTATAATTTGTTATTATATATTAATATTTATGTTATATATTAATATATATATATATATATATTAATATATTTTTAGTCTATATATTAATATATAAATTAACATAAATATTTATAACTCTCAATAAAGTTCCATATATATATATATTAAAAATCATTTAATTTATTTTTATTAATTTATTACAATTATATTTTAGTATTTATGTTTTTATGTTTATATATATGATTTTATGTATGTGTATATCAATTTTATATGAAGAAAATTTATTTTTAATTAATATATAATATATTTATATATGTAATATCATTAATATGTCTATATATATTTATTTAAATACACTTGTAAATTTATATATATTCATATATAGATTAATGTATTTATCTATGTATGTATGTATGTATATGTATGTTTTTGTGTTATTATGAAAACCATTTATATAGTTATTATTTATTTAATTTTAGGTTTATATGTTATTTATATATTAAAATATTAATTTGAGAACACATGAATAATTTAAAATAAGCCCTTACCCAGATCGATTTCCCAATGTGGGATGACTACAAACCATGTTAATATATATATATATATATATGTATTTATATATATATAAATATATTTATTTATATATATATATATATATATATATAAATTAAAATAGAAATATTATGATATTTTTTTTGAAAAGACGGAGAGATAACATTAATGACAAAGATCAGTAGTCGTACATAAGCAGAGCCATGAAGGGAAATTGTCCAGCCATAGATGGTTGACATCGAAGGGGTTTGAGGCCGCCAGCTGATGGGTCGCATTGTTTCGTTCCCTTTTGGTAAAGGAGAAGGTGCAGCAAGAGAAGCCATGGCAAAGCGAGCGAAATGTCTTGATGATGAAGCCAAAAGGCTGGAGTCCATAGTCATTGTGGTTAATATCATTGATTACGATAATGCAGTCAGACTCAATGATGATATCAGCTCATCCATGTTCCACAGTGAGAATCATACCTGCAAGGATGGAAGAGGCCTCAGCCACAACAGGTTCCTAGAAGGTATGATGTGATTCATATTTTGCTGCAATGATTTTCCCCAGATGATTTCGGGCCAGGAGACCGAGAGCAACAGGCCCATCCATGGGGAGAGATGTGTCCACGTTGATCTTAAGAATCCCTTCCATTGGGGGGTTCCAATGAGGGGGATAGGAGGGGGTTGCACATGGCATAAAATGTCCTTTGTGGTCCTTCCAGCCGTCAATCCATGAAATGGCTCGTTCAATCCAGAATTTGGGAGGTTTATGAACGTTGTGGAAAAACGAATCGTTACGCCGAACCCAAATGATCGAGGCGAGGGTGAAAAGAGAACTTGCATTAGACGATGAACGAGTGGAACACCAATGCATCAAAAGATCGGGGAGGTCAGAGGCAATGTCCAGTGAAGCATCCGAATTCGGGCCCCATTTATTCCAAATTTCCATAGCTCTCGGGCAGTGAATGATGGTGTGCGAAGGAGTTTCTAGAATATTATGGCAAAAAGGGTAGGACTCAGCACTGGCCATATGTCGGTAGACAAGAAGGCTCATGGTAGGGAGGGTGCCCGTGCACACCTGCCACCAAAATTGGCGTATTTTTTGGGGGACATTGAGCTTCCATAGCGCTTTCCATGGTCCCTAATCACAGTCGAGAGAGTGGATTCCAAGAGCCAGTATGTACCCAGATCTCACCGTGTAATTGCCTAAAATTTCATTGGTCCATAAAAGATGGTCAGGGCCTACATCAGGGACCTAGGGGATGATCAAGATAATTCTTTGGTCTCTTTCATGAAACCATTCTAGGATCTTTTCCACACACCACCCCGAACCCTAGTCTGAAAAGAGGCAGTTGACAGTGGCATCTTTATTACCTGGCTGGGCAGGGGATGTGGACCAAATACCATCATTATCCACAAGACATGGATTGGTTCAGATGTTGAAAGATGAGCCATTTCTAGTCCTCCAGTCCAGCCCTTTTTCTAGGAGATTTCAGGACCCCCAAATACTTCTCCAGAGGAAGCTAGGTCAGGGGCCAAGAGAGGAAATATGAAAGTCTGTGTGGGGAAAGTACTTGGCATAGAGTACCCACGCCTAGAGATATGATGGACGGTTTATAAGGTTCCATCCATGCTTGTCCAACAGTGCGTCAATGAACAGAAATAGATTCTAGAATCCCATCCCTCCCTCCGACTTGGGTTTGCAGAGTTTCTCCCAGGCTAACCAGTAAGGTCTATTCCTTCTATCATTTTCCCCCACCAGAATTTGGTAGTATGTGAATAGATTAGATTAAATATGGATGCCGGAAGCTTAAAAATTGACATAAATTAACTGGGGATAAACTTAAGGATGACTTTAATGAGGGTTCCTTTTCCAGCTTTGGAGATGCTTTTTGGGGTCCGACCTTGAATTATTTTCTCAATCCTGTCTACCAGAGATGCAAAGATTTATTTTTCGGACCGGCCAAACACTATTGAAAGCCCAAGATACTTCTGGTGTTTATCTACCATATGGATTCCTACAGAAGAAAAAAGTTCATCTCTGTTGGCAGGAGGCACCCCTGCGCTGAAAGAGATTTCTGATTTGTTCTGATTGATAGACTATCCAAACACCCACTCATATTGCTGGATCGCATGACTAATCACCCGACATTCATTTAAATTTGATCTGGAGAAAAGGAGGCAGTCGTTGGTGAAGAAGAGATGCGACACTTGTGGGCTCTAACGACATACCTTTTCCCAATGAATAGACTTAGAGGATGCAACCCAGAAAATAAGGTTAGAAAAAACATATGCCACCAAGATGAAGAAAAAAGGGGAGAGGGGATATCCCTAGCACAGGCCTCAGGTTGGGTCGAATCCTTTGGTGAGCTCCCCTTTGGCCTTAATTCTGAAGGAGATAGTCGAGATGCAGTGCATGAAAATATCTGTCTATTTAGTGAAAAATCCAATTCTGAGCATCACATCTCTAAGGAACTACCATTCTACTTTATCATAGGCTTTGGTCATATCTAGTTTCTAGGCCATGGTTCCCATTTTCATAGTGGAGCACATTTTCATAGAGTGGAACACTTCATGAGCCACAATTTCATTATCAGTAATAAGCCACTTGGCCACAAAGGTACTCTAGTTTTAAGAGATAATATCAGGAATCCAAGGACGCAGCCAATTGACAAGGATTTTTGAGAACATCTTATAAGAGACATTGCAGAGGCTGATCGGTCTAAAATCAGGGATCACCTGAGGTTTCATGATTTTGGGGATGAGGACAAGGACAGTTTCGTTGATGGTGGAAATGCTTGTATTCCCCGCCCATATTTTTTTTATCATTTTGCAGATGTCGAGATCGATGATGTGCCAGTATTTTTTAAAAAAGGGTGTGAAAACCATCCAGTCCTGGGGCCTTAGTGGGGTGGATATGTTTCAAAGCCATGTGTATCTCATCATTCATCACATATTTTGTAAGCTGTGGATTGATCTCATCGGTGATCACGGGTCTGATGCATTCTTCCACTTCAGCAGACATGATAGGAGTTCTTGTGGAGAATAGGTTCTGAAAATAGCATAACAAGGCTTTGTGAATGTTGCTGCTGTCAAAAACTTTTCTTCCATAAGGTCATGATAGGCTCATGATAGAATTTTTCTGATGCCTAGCTAAAGCTTTTAGGTGGAAATACCTTGTATTAGGGCCACTCTCTTTAATGTGGATGTCTCGTGCCCACATAGCCTAGAATCTTTTCTTAACACATAGGGCCCCATCCAACTCTCTTTGAGTGGCGCCAATTCTGGAGATGTTTCCATTGGATGGGGGTTTCTTGAGTAAGTTGTGTAACTTTTTTTCAAGGACATCACAATACCTATCGAGTTGATGGAATTTCTTGTTGCTCCAAGATCTCAGACTGGATGCAAACTATTGGAGATTGAGGCCAACATCATCATGAGAACTCTTACAACATGATCAGACCACCTCTTCACATTCCTGGTCTTTTAACCAGAAGCTCTCAAATTTGAAGGGTCTGCTGAGTTGTCTATTTCGTTCACCTTGCATACAATCAATGAGAATTGGGTAGTGATCCGAACATTTAAGGGCCATGTGGAAAATATGAAACATGTTGAGCAGATTAAACCAATCAGTAGAACCCAAAAATATATCAAGATTCCCAGCGATGCAGGTGCCTTTAGTATTGCTACGGAACCATGTAAAAGGATAACCTGTGTACCCCAAATCAACTAGGTTCACCCTAGTGATTGTGTCTTTGAAGTTTCACATCGAGGCTGAGTGACGGATGATTCTGCCTCTCTTTTACATATAGAACACAATATCATTGAAATCACCTTCGAAAAGAATAGGGCTCAGTATGTCATGACACATCTTGCCTCGAAGGTCCCATGATTTCACCTATTAAGAATGGGATGGCTAGCCATATAATCCCACAATGGTCAAGAGTGTGTGCAAGTTAGTTTGAATAGTCACTACCACATGGTGCATGGAGAAAGACAAAATTTTTATGTCAATATTGTACTTCCAAAGGAGACAGAGGCCCCCAGAATGGCTTTTTCTGGGCACTAGAAAGCAGCCTTGGAAGCCACACTTCAGAGCAATACCATTGGTGTCCTTGTTTTCCAATATGGTTTCGGACAGAAAAACTATATCGGGGTGACATTGAGCATAATTACGCTGAAGCCTGCGAACTGCTCATGTGTTGACGAGCCCACGACAGTTCCAGCATAACACAATCATTGCTCTTGGTGGGGTTGATTCTCACCCTCCTCCACCTTTGGTTCCTCCGGACTTGTTTCGACACTTTTCGTTTTCCATCCTTTGGTGGGATTCCTCCCCGATTGGCATGTTTTATTTTGTCTTTTCCTGACCCCGGGGTTAGGGTCTTCTGGGTGACCAATACTTCCTCATCATTGCACCCTTTTCCACATGTGACGGGTGATTGGGCCCAGCATTGGAGTTCCCATCATTCCATGGGCCTCCATTGTTGTTATGTCTATTACGGACAATTGTGGGTCTGGATCCGGATCTGGTGGTTTGTTGTGCATCGGAATTGGTGTTGAGCATCGCCTTGGTGGTTCTTTTTTTCTTCGTCTCCAACCATTTAGATGATTGGGTATTATATTTCAAGGAGTTAGGATAAACTCCAGCTTCTCTCTGAGTAGGATATTCAGCATTATAGAAATCCAGAGGTCCAAGCATAATGGATTTTCCATGAGTGGGTTCCACCTGACTGGTATGTGGTAACGTGAGATGGTCATGGTCATTTTTTTCCATCTCAGGGATGAAAGAATAAGAATATATCCTAAGAAAATATTAATATAACATATCGTAAGTACAACATAATGAACATCAGGGGATATTGACATAGTTGAAAACCTCATTTTATGATTTTAATGAATTGTTATTTTAAATAAGATTGGATACACCTTTTATTTTCAAAACAATTGAGAAATAATATTATTTTGAAAACTATTTCAAAACATGGTAATTAATCTCTAAGAATGAGAAAGATCATGATGGTGAAATAATTTTTTTCATAAGTAAAATGTTAAAGAGGGATACTTTTTTCTTGAAAATGACATATATTGTAAATTCTAAAAAATTGAAAACATTTTAAAATTATAAAATGGATTTAATAAATTATTAAATAATGGATAAGGACATTAATAATATAAATATGGTAATAAAGGATGAATATTTCTAACAAAAAAGAAGATGTGGGGTCAGTTTCACTGACATGCATTATATTAGGTAAATTATTTACCAAGGGAAATGAAATAAAGAAAAGATATGTAAACCCTCAATAATATCCAAAAGAGAATAAAATGGTTAGGTTTTCAAATAAAATTTTATGTACTTTTTTCCTACATTGAAATTTGATTATAATAATCTCATTTTAAAAATGAGATTGGAAAGAAATAGTTACAACTTTTTTACCTTTCATATTAGAAACACATGAATGTAAGAACATATGATGGATTCTTGAATCCCTTGAATTGACTTATATGTATATTAAAAATTCATGAATATGAATTATATAAATCACAAAATAAAATAAGTTGAAAATACGAAGAATATCTCAATGAAGCCAAATTGAGATGAGGAAACCTTTTCCTTTTTCTTCTAATTCCTCAAAATCTCTTTAACCTCAGGTATATTAATTTGACCATATTAATAACATACTTGATAAAACTATTCATATCTATTTACATTTATATTTGAAAAATATATTCATTTACTACACATGTATTATTTAATTATTGTTATTATTTATCATCATATGTTAGTAATTTTGATTATTTCACACATGTCATGTAAAAATTCTTTCGAAGATCATTCTATGAAAAAAAGTTCATAAATACCAAATTTTAAAATATATTAAAATCAATTTCTAAAATGAATTATCTATCCCTATGTTCACTTTATGGAAATAATGGGAATGGTTCATGTGATTGAGATATATGATGAATTTATTTAATGTAATTTACAGATATTAACAGGAAACATTATAATGACCATTGTTTTTTTTCAAATCTTAATAAAAAAATTCATTACCTATTTTAATCCTTAATTTTATATATCTTCATAAAATATATTTTATATCCATCGATATAATCTAGTGATGAAAATAACAAAAAACATTCCTAGAGGCAGTAATACGCACACATGCATAGAATACATTTTCATTTTAAAAAGATTGAAAAGAAGGTATAAATTAATTTATATTTACATAATATTAATCATTAGTTCATCATTATTTTTATTCACTAAGTACCCATTTTAATCCACCCATTTATATTGGTTTATAAAAAATAGAATATGTCAGGCATAGAGGCATGAATTCATATATAACAGGAATAATGTTATCATTTTATAATTGGTTGAGAGGGGAATAAATGATGGATGTTATATTAATATAATAACACTTTAGTATACTAATGATATTGATTTTATTATTAAATTATGGTTTAATATACTTAAATGTAGAAAAATAAGTCTTAATTAAATAAAAATAAAAATAAGTAATTTAGGAATTTTACATTACCTCATTACAAATATGATTAAGCCTTTAAGGGGTGGTATTTTGAGGAGACCAAAACCTCTATGATATGGATTAAAATGTTGGAGATAGATATGGGAAAAATGTTTAGTGGTAAATTATTTATTTTATATTATATGAAAATGGGTGTGAAAATATCATTTTATAACTGAAGAAAGTGACTTTTTGTAATAAGTTGTTCACTATTCACGGAAAGTGTCCCATTTGTGTGAAATAATGGAGATGGTAAGAGTGTTGGTTGAGTAAGACCTTCCTCAAGAATTTGGTGATAATTTTTTAGTAATTTAATGTGTTTTTCCTAATTTTTAACTTTTTATGTAATTTATTTTTACCACCAATACTATATTTTTTCCATATTCACTTATTTTTATAACTAAAAATAACATTACCCTTACTAGATAATTTTGATATCCTGATTCGAAATATGAAAATTATTTCAAAATATTAAATTCCATAAAGTGATAAAAATTAATTTCAAAATAATAAATGTCACATATAAGTCTGAAAATTAATCATAAAATTTTTAAATTGTCAATTTTACTTATAGAATAAATCCATAGTCAAGAAAAAGTTTTAATAAATTTTCAAATCATGTTTATATCTTAATTATGTTAAAAAATTCCTGTTATTTGTAAAAATAGTTTTTTTACTATTCAGATAAAAATAATCTTTCTCATAAAAATATAAAAAATGCATCCCATGGTAATGTTTTTATTTTGAATTCAGAAAATTGGTTAAATTTTTCAATTTTGAATTGTAAATAAAAATATAATATGTAATAAAAAAATTAAGGAAAACAAATATTTGTATCCATTTATAATTAAATTAGTAAATATTATAATAATTAATTGATTTCTCTAATTATATTTCATTTAATTTTCATGTAATATATTTCAATTTATATTTTAATAAAAAATTATTTACTTATTTTAGATTATGTGTGAATCACAAGCTATTTAATGCATAAATATTTAAGATAAATATATTCTAAAAATAATTGGGGTTACATTATACCCCTATTAACATAATTTCACACTCAAAATTCAATTTTTCTAATGGAAACAAATTATGATACTTCTACATCATTATATTCTATGGTTTCCATATAACTTCCTCAAAAAAAATTCAGGCACACATCTTTTACAAGGCGAGTGGTGTTGTTTGGAAATAGATAATCACTTTGATCTAGTATCTTTACTAGTTTTTCCTCATAATAAAAATTATGCTATAGTTTTAAATCCTCTATGTTCAATACATATAATGGATCAAGTATATACTTCTTGAAAAGAGATACATAGAACACATCATGAACATGGTAGAGCTTCAGTGAAAGTTTGAAGCGATAAGATACAATCTGGATATAATCAATAATATCAAAGGGATTAATATATTTTAGGTTTAACTTCCACTTATATTCAAATATCATTAATTTATTTCAATGAGATATTCATAGGAATACCTTATCACTAACATTAAACTCTAGATCCCACTAATAGTTGTCAAAAAACTCTTCTATCAATTCTGAACCTCCATTATTTAATACGGAATGGATCTAACATTCTTTACCATTACCTCATCTTGATTAGATCCAAATAAGTTAGAGTATCCAACTTCATCACAACATGTTGTAGTTCTATAGTACTTTCTATAGAGGGGTTTCTAAGGATCCATCTGAATGCTCAAGTGAAATCTATTGTTGTAAGGAAATTCATCTATATGAAGGTATTGATCCCAACCAAATATGAAATCCATAAAGGCAACTCTCAACATATCTTATAGGGTTTGAATGGTCCACTCAGAAAAATGATCTGTCTGGGGATGATATGTAATTCCAATGTTCAAATCTATATTCAACACTTACTAAATAAATCTATATAAATTTGAGGTGAGCATTAGATCATAAACAAATACAATTGAGGGTGGTACTATATAAAATCATTTCAATTCTCTAATATATATTTAGGAATGTTGGTCAAGTGGGAAATCTATTCTGATAGTAATAAAATGACCTAACTACTTATAGTGATTGACTAAAACCCAAATATATTTATAACCTTTAGATTTATTAGGGAATCCTATGATTATATCTATGTTGATGTCTTCCCATTTTCATATTGGACAGGGTAATTTTTGTATAATTCCCTTAGACATTGTATATTCACCCTTAAACTGCTGACATACTAGAATTTGAGATACAAACTCCGTAATATCCATTTTCATGTTTCCCACCAGAAATGATCTTTGAGAATTCATATACATCCTTTTTATTATTGTATGGATAAATAATGATAGACCATGTGATTAATCCAATAGTTCCTTCATTATTTTTCATATATAAGGGTCACATATTCATATTTGAATCTTATCACTCCGTAATGTTCATGGTTGAATTATTGAACATTTTATACCTTATTTTGAAAGTCCACACCCCTCTTATACACTAATTTAATGTTCTCATGGATAGATGGTTAAAAATTTATATGATAAAGGTATGTTTTCATCCATTACCTCAGGATTTCAAGGTATATCCTCTAAAAATCCACAAGTATTTTGTCTCTTTTAATCCTCATCATTGATAAAATAGCATGTTCATCTAGATACAAAGAACTTGTCACCATGTTTACCTTCCCAGCGTGGTAACATATTGAGTAGTCACAGTCTTTAATCTCCCCCAACCATATACTTTGGCTAATATTAAAATAATTCGGCATGAATCTATAATTAAAGATTTTATGATCAATATATATATAACACTTATCACCGTAGATGTAATGACTCAATATTTTCAAAGAAAAATTAACATTGTAAGCTCCAAATCATTAGTTTGGTAATTTTTCTCATGAACCTTCAATTAGAATGTAGCTTAAACTACTATCATGTCATTATGAATGATAATACATCCCAATCCCTTATTTTATGCATCATTTTATATCATAAAACCTTATCCACTATAGGGTTGTGTGAGAAAAAGTGCACGAAAAAACATTCCCTTTAGTTACTTCAGCGCTTCTTCACATTCACCGGTCTAAAGGTACTTGGATCCCTTTCGAGTCAACATGGATTGTCTATTTTATTTCTATGAGATATATTTCACTAAGTGTCATTAGTAATTATTCAATTCAATAAAAATATGGATCATGGTCACTATTTTTGGTTTGGACCATCATTAAATAACCTATGTATTATAAGGTTATACATATATACCCTAACATGTGGTTACATGACTCAAGAATGAAACTTTTTGTTACTATAACTCACATTTGATAAATTATGCATAAAATATATCATTCCTTAAGGTCTTTAACACTGTCATAAAATGATATTCTTGATCTTACTTACTCTGGGAATATATGATAATATCATCTGCAAATACTACCACAAACCGATCATGGTAATATATAAAAAATTAATTCATCAAATCCATAATGATAGAGGGGGAATTTCTAAGTCCAAATAAAACCACAATAAATTCATAGTGTCTATACATTATATAGATTATTGTCTTGGGAATATCCACATTTTGGAATCTTAATTAATGATATTAATATCGAACGTAAATCTATGAAAAGTATTTATCTCTAGACATTTGATCAAACACAACATCAATACAAGGTATAAGATACTTATTTTTCATAATGCTTTGGTTAGGTTCATAATAATAAATGAAAATATAGATTAACTTATATTTCACCTTAACAAATGGAATAAGAGTAACCTTATAGTGATGCATTATGGAATATGAATCCCTTATCTCAATTCTCTCAGAGTTTTTTCTTTAATTCTTATAACTCAATTGAGGCTATTCTATAAGGAGTATTTTAAATAGGTATAACACATGGTATGATTTATATAGGAAACTCAACTCCACAATTTGGGGGAAGACTATGAAATTATTTAATAAATTTATTATTATACTACTGAACAATATGTGCCTATTCAATATTGAGTTTCTTTGCAACCATTTTTATTAGATACCTCTCATGATTGGATTTATGTCCCATAAAAAGGAGGTACATTTCATTGAAAATTCATATTCATCATCACATCAATAAATGATCATATGTTGATTCAAGATATCAAATGTGAGTTCCCTTCCTAGAAAATTTATATGGAATCTATATATAGAGAGCCTATCCATTTTCAAAATAACATAAAGTCTTACTATAGGGAGGATAATATGATTTTTTGGAAGAATATTCCCCCAAAATTCAATCAGTGATGGTCTATAAAATTGAGTTCCAATCAACAAACCACTAGGGGTTTTAGTGATATTTAAATATATAGTCATCAAGTTTGTGATACAATACCATTAGAAAATTCTCTAGATATAAAATTGTGGGTAGAACGTGAATGAAATAAGTCATTTCTAGTTCTAGATACAATGATAAGTGTACCTTTCATCACTTCTCCCTTATTGACTATTTTAGTAGTTCTGATCTCATAATACTTCACTTTATGTGTTGTATTAGGTGGTTTATAACACCAATTTTCGTCACTAACCCTTATATTTATTTGCTGATTAGTGTAATGTCCGTACAACTTTTAATTACAACATTATCATGTGGGAGGTACATTTTGTTTCTCTTTGTTCACATCATTTATTTAACTCTTCATCTCTCTAAAACATTCATTTTCTTGTAGTCCTTATATTCTATACTTGAATCATTTACTTATTCAATTAATTAAATTTCCCCATGTTTCTTACTACATTGTCGACAATAAGGGAGATTAATTTTCTTTTTTCTATTGGTGTTATCATTTGAACTTACGTGAAAAATCCATTTTCTCATCTTGTCCCTAAAAATATGATAACAATAATATTTTACGTTCTATATTTCCACATTGATATAACATTGAGTGATTTATTTATTGATTTAAAAGACTCTAATAGTCAATTAATTATAGAGAATTGGTCTAATGAAAATAAATAACTGATCTATTTTTCATTCATTATTGATGATAAAACCATAAGTATACCTTGCATGCATTGTGATATCTGCCACATTGGAACTAAATGATTCATTGTCCTTCTACATAAATTATAATAATTACCTCTCTATTTTATTTTAAATATTTCATGAAAATACTAATTGAAAATTACATTCTTAATATCTTCCCTATTCATGGATTCAATTTCCACATCTTTCCTCATATTCTCTATAATATTTCACTACTAATAATATTCACCTTCTAAATGATAAACAACCAAAATATATATCTCATGAGATGATCACCGGATAATGTAAAATATATTTTTTATAGAAATTATCTATTTCTTAATAATAAGTGGACTAGAAGTTCTACTGAAGGAAGGTGGGTGTTATTATATAAATTTTCTGATACAATGTTTATTTTTCCTTAGTCAATTCAAGATCTCAACATGGTTTGAATTATTATTAATATCTTAAGAGAGTTGGGTTAGTATATCCATGAGTTTTTTCACCCTAAATCCCATGCCATTTGGGTTTTCATTTGGAAAATCATCACATTCTCTTCCACACCCATTGTTAACTTAATTTCCCATGGTTTCATCCATTTACTAAAATAAAAGAATGTTATAGGGGAACATTATAAAATAAAAAGAATAAAATTCTAAGAAGGAACTATTAGTAATGCATATACCCTAATTTATAAACACATAGGTTTCAGTCTATGTTATTCATTATCTATTTCCAATTATGTTCTCTACCCTTTCCCTAAAAATGTACTCAAATACATCATAATGTTTCCTAAAGTTCATGTAATTCACCAGAGTATATCCACCAAGAGTTTCAAACAAGGTGTGCAATTAGGAATATTTTTCATGAAAAATATGAATATCGATTTGATAGTCAGCCAACCATTTTAGGGTTCTAACCCCTTAGTGAATCTATTCTAGATATTTCATCAACTTGTTTGTATCAATACAAGGATGTCATTTTTAGTTAAATTACACATTACCCACTTTCCAAAAAACATAAGGTTGTTATCCTATACATATAATCATCCCTAGGGTTCATAGTAAGGTTTTATAATTCAAATCATAACAAATAACTAAACTATCCCTCAAAAATAACTAAACCCTTCTCTAGTACAAACTGAGATAGCCCAATACTAACATAGATGTATATACCATCATTTTAAATGAATATTCATTCCATCTCTTAATAACACACACTCAAAACCATAATGTTTTAGTGTCTTTATAGACTATATATATAATCAATTTAATTGAGAATAATATTATACATGTTCCACAAGTTATTATCAAATAGTTCCCTTCTTAAAAATATCCTACATAATGCCTTCCTTCATAACATAGTGAAATTGTAACATAAAATAGGGTGAAATCATATGCTCAATAAAGGTAAACATGAGAGATATAGATTATTGATCATAAATGATTATAATATAAGAATAAGGGTATGTGAAAATTAATGTAAATTAAAAAATCACACCCAATAATTCATAGACTGTAAATCATTATCCATGGTATTAAGCTCTTTCATAAAAAGTAAAATACTCATAAGATAGGATATTTATAAATAATAAATCATGACTAATTAGAGTATATAATAAGAATAAGACATAATATTTCATTATATATAAAATCACAGAATATCATTTACTTGGGAAAGGCTAACTACCATGATCACGATAACTTAGTGGTCAAAGCCCAAAAGTGGGCTAGGTTCATTGGCTATTCCCCTAAACATAGGGGATACAGTCCCATAGTGGATTAGGTTCACTCTCTTTTCTCGTTCATATTATATCATGATATATAATACATTGCCCAATTTATCGTATGGATATATACATCCTCATATTCTCGTTACATAATGAAAACCATAAATATAAATGTTATGAGAGGATGAAAACATTTATATTTCAATAAATCTAAATTAACCTATGGAAAAGAGATGTGTTTCATGAAACTTATATAATATATATAGGGAAAGAAGGTGGGTGGTAGCCTCATAAAATTTTCTAACTGTAACAAAAGTTACATCATTGGATATTTACCTAGATGAGAGAGTCCTTTTTAAGATTTTAATAAATAACTTTGTAATATAAAAATGAATACTTCTATTCTATTCAAAACCTTTTTAGATAAAAATAATTTTTTAAAACCATTTAGAAACAAGAAAAAAATCATTGTAAATAAAAATTCTCATCATTTTAAAATAATGTTTTCATAGTGAAAAAGTTATAAATGGATATTTTGGTCAAAATGACCCATGTGAGAAATATATAAAAAATATTTTCAAAATTTTGTAAATAAAGTTAAAATAGTATAAAAAACCTCAATCAATTATTAAATCATGGATAAAAGGATTTCTAAAATGAATATGGTTATAGATAAGGAAGATTCATGACTGAAAATAAGGTTGTTGTCGATTTCAATTACATGGTTCTAATAAGGAAAATTATTTTCCATGGGAAATGAATTTAAAAGATGAAATATAAAATTGAAATAATAACCATTGTAGAATAAAATTTATGGGGATCTAGTGATATAGTTTTCATAATTTTTCATCATATGAATTTTTTTATAATAATATCGATTTAAAAATGATTTAGGAAAGACACCCTTCCAAATGTTTTAATTCCCAATTTGAATACCCATAAAAGGTAGAACATAATATGAATTCTTCAATCCCTTAAATTTTATTAGAATTATATTAAAAATACATCCATATCATTTATATACATTGGAAAATAAAATAAGCGGGGAATACAAAGAATATATTAAAAGAGAATAATTGAGTTTAGGAAACACTTAACTTTTAATCCTCAATTTAATAAAATATCATTAAAATAATTTATAATAAAAATAAGAATATTAATAGCTTATTTAATAAACTTATTAATATCTATTTCCTTTAAAAAAATTCAATTATACTCATTCAATACATAGGTATTGGTAATACGCTGCTACTGAAGTGATCCTTGGGGTTGTACAACAGGCTAATGCAGCGCATGCTATAACTTGTAGCAATAATGTGAATGATTTCATCATTCTTAGAAGGATGAACATTAAGGTGAATTTTCCTAAACCATGAGGCATTATTGAGGTCTTCTGTAATTTTCTCTTCCTTACTGGATAAAATGTTATACGGATCGTGCATCAAGGGGAAACCCATGCCCTACAGGATTTGGATTTATTTTCAGAGATCAAAATGAGGGTGTGGTGGAAGCCATTCATGGACTTTACGGCCTTGAAAATTCCCCAGAACAAGAAATGTATCGTTTTATCCAAGTTGTTTGTACAACTAGATAATGGAATTGGAATATCCTTTGGTTTGAATATGAATCTTCAACTATTATTCTAGTGGTTATGATGGGAGTGGTCCACCTCTCATAGGAGATGAAGACAAGATGGGATAACTATAATGATATGATTTCTTCAATGAATTACATTATCACATGCACCTATCATGAGGCCAGTTATCTTGTTGGTAGACTTTAAAACAATGGAGTGATTTAAGAGGTTTTATATCATTCCACCTCTATACCATGTGACATGCTATCCATTTTCAACGTGATAAATGTAGAATTCCATTTTTTAGACTCTTGTAATATTTTTCTTATTCTTAATCCAAGATTCTATGAGATCACTTTTATAAAAAAACATGTACTGGTTATTTAATGTTTATTTTCATCTTCATATATTAGTAATTTTGATTTCTACATAATTTTTTTTCAAAGAGACCTCGAAAAACATTCATAAAAATAACTTTCATTATTAAAATATTATAAAAGTTATTTAAATAATTTTTAATTGTTCATTCATTTTCATTTTTTGTTGATGGAAATAGTCTACATGGTTCATGAGAACATGGTACATGATGAACATGTTCTGAGTAATTTATTGATATTAAAAATGAAGATTATAATGATCATTAATTATTATGTCATAATTTAAGAACTATCTTCATGAAATATATTAATCCTAAATAATATATATATATATATACTCATCAATTATATTTTATAACCATCTATTAAGGTAGTGATTAAAATAAACTTGTCTTTTATGGAGGCGGTGATCTTCATGTATTCATGGATAAAAGTTTTATTTTTATAAGAATGGATAGAAGGTAAAATTTTAATTAAATTTTTATAATATTAATAATGTTATAAAAATTATATTTATTCATTAATTACCGTTTTTGTGTCATCCATGTATTTTGGATTATGTAAAATGGAACACGTTACTCATGGATGCAGTAGTTAGCACATAGAACGAATAGCGTTCTAATTTTTCGAATGGTTAGGAGGGGAATGGATAATGGTTGTTACATCAATAAAATAACACATGAGTACACTAATGATAATTATCTAATTATTTTAGAATGGTATAATATACTTATAGGTATATGAAGAAGATGTAAATGAATAAAAATAAAAAGAAGTACTTTGGGAATTTTACCTTAATACTTTGAATAAATACATTCCAAATTTTATAAATTCATTAAAGGGTTGTATTTTGTGAATAAATAAACCTATATTAATTTGATATTAATTTTTAGGGAGGTATTTGGGTATAAATTTAACAAAAAAATATAGTTTTTAGAGTTTATACAATTAGATGGTGGAAGTCTCCTTTTATAAGTGAGGAGAGTGGCATTTTTTTAAAAAATTGGTACACTATTAAGGGAAAGTGATTCAAATAGTGGGAAATAAAAAAGAAGAGATTAATTTTAGTTTAGAAATATATTTAAAAACATTTTTAGATTATGTTTTAGTAATTTTAGTATTTTATTTTTATTTGTAACTTTTACCATAATTTACTTTCACCAGGATAACTCATTTTTTACCTTGGTAACTTATTTTATAAATAAAAATGAAATTACTCTTACTAGATAATTTGGATATTTTAATTCAAAACATGAAAAAATTTAATAATATTATATTTATAAAAATTAAAAAAAAAAATTAAAATATTAAATTCATAACACATAAAAATTGTTTTGGAAAAAATAATAATACAGATCTAAAATTTCAAATATAATGTTTTAAATTAATATAAATATTTTCAAATGCATAATTTTACATATAAAAAACACATTATTTCTATAAAATTTTTTAAAAAAATTTAAGTCATTTTATATCAAATTTATGGCAAAAAATTCATTTTATTTTTAAGGTGTTTATTTTGAACTATTCACCTAAAAATAAATATTTTTAGAAAAATCCCCAAAATACATCCTATGATAATCTGATAATGTTTAATTCAAAAGAAAAAGCAAATTTTTTAATTTAGATACTAAAAAACAAATAATAAAAAATAAGAACAATATTTTTAAAAGGAAATTTTTTTCTATCCGTAAATAATTAATGTTGTATTTCTTGTTGCACCTACGTCTGTGCCCTATCAATATGCTTCATGTTGGGCCCCCAATTTACATAAAAACACACCACATGACCTAATAAAAGTAATAGAGTTCCTAGGATGGTTATAAATAGTAATATAGGAGACTAAATCTGGATGCCTATATAAATCCCCTCTAAACACCCATTTGAAGTGGAGAAATCCTAGAAACCTTTGATTACATGAATCACATGACCAAAACTTCTAGGCATCCCATTTAAGTGATTTTTATATCTAAAATTAAGAGAATATAATGAAAATGATGGATATTTATGTACTCCAATTAGTACAATCATTATAATAGACCACTTCACCTAGGTTACCACCATGACCATGATGAAGGACCCTTCTAAAGTGGTTCTCATAAAAAATATTTGTGCACCATCTTGGTGCCCAAATTTCAATAAAATAAAATTTATTGGTTCTTTCTAAAATGGTATACACCCATCTCTTAAGGGACGCACAACCAAGTTCCCATTCACATAATCCCTCAATCAAGGGTGATAATAAAACTTTGAGAACTTTTCAATATGGAAGTCATACTTTCACGATTGAATATGTTCTTAGATTGCCTAACAAAAAATCCATCGACTTATCCTAACCAATCTGAATTCGGTTCACAAAACATTCCAAAATGGGTTCCATTTTTTCAATGTTTCCTACTTTTTATTACACCCAATTCTATGTATTCATCTATTATGAATCATTGTTGGGAACATCATTCACTCACATACTTTGATTGGGCTATGATAATTTCACAAAATACTTTACCAACACTCTTTAACCAAAATAAACTCCCTACCATGTATCATCTATAATTTTTATCCCATATCCTTTTACTATACATTACTATATTATTCACATTATAGTATTTAGTTTTTATCATTTATTCCTTTATAATGTGATTTGGGAATCTTGTAAAATATCACCAACAATTTCCCTCCCTAATTAATAATATCTTCAAGATATATTCAATGATGTATTCCCTTGATGATGAGGGTCTCTATTTCGTAGGACTAGTGTAATCTTATCCTGATGAAATATTTTGTCTCATTTGACTTGATTATTTTGGATTTTCATAATGTATACTAAGGTCTTATTTGGTCCTCCATGCATCTTTCTTAGTCCAATAAATGATCCATGCATCCCCAAATTGGCCTCCCATTAGGCATAATACTAAAAAAATTATTTATTATCACTATCTATATTTCCTCCACTATTTCACATCAATTAAGAGTTTAGTTACCAAAAAAAGATTAAGAAAAGGTCATTCTAGTAGGAGTAATTAAGGAACATGTTCTCAGTGATAATCTAATATAAGTTCCCAATCAATGAATGGTTGATATGCACACCTAATATTGGGTGTAAACCCCAAAATTGGTCCCAGTACTATGACCCTATACTACAAGATTCCTTGGCCTTGGTCACATGACCTAAAATGGAACATCATTAGTCTGGGTTATATGACCTTAAAAAGAACATCATTTGTCCTGGATGCATGAACTTAAAGGGAGATTCTTTTTTCATGGATGTATTACCTTAAAAGGAACCATGATGTTACTTGTAACATGTCTTTAAAAGGTATTACATGACCCATCAAAAGGTGCCAAACTATATGGGTTTTTATTCCCTTTACTGGGATACGTAGGTATGTCTTCTCGTGTTCACAATCCCAACTTCTTTAAACTTACCACCTATCTGGATGAAAATGGATTTTAAAGTGCCCAACTGTGTGTATTTAAACCATAGTTAAACCATCCTATAAGGTCGATGATGGGGAACTAATTATATTTATATATTATTACATCGATGAATGGTTTCAGTCAATAATTTTCATAATAAGGTATAATGGTATTGTTACTTGGATAGATTTCCCGAATATTTATTAAATCAGTAATAGAGTTCTGGACACGGTAATAAGACCCTTAATAGTGTGAGATACCCCATTATCCTCCCAACCTTGATTCAATTTATAGAAAATCATAAGATTATCTTAATAACTTCCAAATTTTTTTAAATGGATCCATAAACAAACATAAAATATGGGTGGAATACATATTGGGGTAATAAAGATAGTAATATAGGTGTCCAATCATTAGATGTTTGAGAGATAAAATTATACTATATTTCTTCCATAGGTTAACTTGAAGTGTGTTAATAAAGTCAAATAACATTAGTAATAAATTATATATATGGAGGAGAAGATAAATAATATTATAAAAAATGAACCATAGGAGTTAGTAACATCACTCAAAAAGAGGAGAATACTATTTCAATAAAATTGGTTTTTTGAAATAATCTCAATGATAAGGAGAATTAGTATCAAATAAATATTACCTAGTTTGAAAAGGTTACTCTTAAATTGAGAGTATATACCTAGATGATATTTTTTTAACTATTCATATGTCTTTGAATAATTACTATTATTTTTCTATATATTATGATAAAATATTCATCAATTTTTGAATAGATATAAAGAATATCTATAAGGTTTTATCCTTGATGGTGTTGGTTGTCAAGTATAAAACTTTAATATATAATTTTATGGGTTATATAACTACCCCTATCAGGGTATTCTCTACTAGAAATTAGCTTTAAGGCCATGAATTCTAAAAAAATGTAAGCTAAAAACCATATTTCAAGGGAGGGGACACAATATCTATTATTATGGTTATGTATATTAATGAGATTATTTTTTTCAAGAATAAAGTGAAGATGTGTGAGGATTTTACTATTCAAACAATTAATATGATTAAAATATAAATAAATAGTTAAATGATTTTTTAATTTTCATGTTATGAATGAAAAAGTTAACATTTTCCACTCACAAGAGAAATATGACTGAGAGTATTTAAGTAGATTTAGAATGTAAGAATCAATAACTTATATTATATTATGACTTTGAGATAGAATATTGTGTTTTCCAATACTCTTTCAGGGTTAATTTCAAGTAAACTCAACATTTCACGTCTTATAAAAAAAATTTATATTAAAGTAACTCTTTACTATGGATTTTTGTATAAAAAGACATAAATTTATTGATTTTTGGTTTTTTATAGTGGCACAACTCATGATTTTCAATGAGGAACATCATATCCAATATAAAATATGACACACACCATCAATCATAGAATATAACTCAACACATAGAGACTTTATGATAAATTTATTTTAAAATTAATTCAATGTGTTCAATACATTGAGATGCACAAAACATTGGGTTTGAAAAAAACACCGTACTCAATTTAAACATGCCCATCATAACCTAGTTGTTAAAATGGAATATATTAATAGTAATAACAGAATTATGAAAATTATATGTTTTTAAAATGTATAAAATAAATTAAATGGATATATATTGTTTAGAAATAATATAAGAATCATTTAAATGAATAAAAATGTTTTCTGAATATTCATTTTTTCTAAAATATTGTTTATCCCTGTTTTTCTCCCATAATTTAAAATTAAATTTTAAAATCTATAGAAAATGTATTTTAAAAAATAATCATAATTTTTAAATATATATTTCCAAATTATATTTTTCTTCACTCAACCCACCAAGGCTCTCCTGGCTAGTGTAGAGCCGAGCCACAACTACCCTTGCCCAACTCCATAGGCCAAGGTTTGGTGATGAGTGCTGAAATAAATAACTAATATGAAATACCTTTTTATAATGTACCTATATGAACACACCCAACCCTCTCCATGAAGAAATTTAGAGGAATAAATATAAAGGATAGTAACATCTAAGGTAATAACCATGCATGTGACAACATCTTGGGAATGCAAGAGTACAATAGTGTATTCAAAAAGTAAAGGGAAAATGTACATGACCAAGCCAAAATATGTCCTAACATGAGAATAAATGGATAATTTAAATGATGATAGAACTCATATCCAAATCTCCAGGATCTAACCACTGTATACAATCAAATTCACCATGGTACCCCTATGTTCCTCTAAAATTACATTCGACATATCCTTCATCTTTAAATGACACGAAATGTGCTGGAAATGCCCATGTGTGGGTTAGTATATACATAAACAGTAGGATTCCCTAGAATATGAAGAAAGATGTAATAAGATATGTGATAGAATCATAAACATCAACCCATAACAAGAGAGAAATTAAAACCAATCATTTGAAAAATATTCTCATAAAAGAATCCTATATGAGAGAGAAAGGGGATCTTTATCTCACATTCCATCCAAGGAAAAGAGTCTACAATCAGTTCCAAGAGGTCCATCAATGATTCCCAAAATCTTGTACATATGTTTATAGAAATATCTATGTTAATACACACCTTACCCCTATGCTAGAAATTCGAGTGGATATAATATTTAGGTAGAGGCCCCATTCCCTAGTACAATATAATGGTTTAACATAATAAATAGAGGACTCATGCCCTGACACTGTAGGAGAGTGACACTCTAATGGTATATAGATAACCCATGCCTTGTCCTAGTATGAGAGTGCACCTCTAATAGAAGATATAGGAACCATGTCATGTCAACGAATGATGGTTTCACTCTGATGGTCGAGGACCCATAACCTAACACCACTGGTGGGTGACACTCAGATGAATGAGGACACATTCCTTAAATCTACATAATGTTTCCCTTAAGATGGTAGAGGAACCAAAACCAGAATTCATAGTAGGGTTCCACTCATATGGTAGAGGACTCATGTCCTAACTCCGTATAAGGGTATAACTCAAATGTTAGAGGACCCATGCCCTACCTCCAAAGGAGTTTACCACTCATATAGTTGATATAAGACCCCTTCAATGTCCCTATAGAAGGGTTCCACGTTATGGATAGATATTGGACCCATGCCCAATCCTAACAGGGGTTTATTATAATATCTCTACCGATCCTTCCCAATCACTGCCATAATTGAACTTCACCTTAAAATTTTTCATTCCCAGAACATCTCACATCATATCTGAAATCACACTACAATTCCACCACTTCATTCTACATTGAAAACATTTTGGATAGGCTACTCAAGGGCCAAAATATGAGTCCAAATTAAGTAGATAAGATAGGTAGAAGTTTCTTCAAAAGTGGGTAAACAATGTGTAGGGGACCCACATGTTGTGTGGTCCCACCCTACTTCATGGTCATGTCTATGCTAATACCAAAATATCAATCCATGTAACTTTACATGGCATGTCTTGATCACCCATGGTCGATCCATATTCTACCAATCATTCATGTGTCCTTCATTCCATGTCTTTGTACACTGGTCATGTGGTCGGTTATGTCCATGCTTGTGTTCTCCCATAGTACATTCTACGTTTCTAGCACCGAGATGCACAACATGTGGGGGTCTCACACAATTTGGGATACTTAAGTCATTTTAAAAACCTAACATTTTCATCCATTGGTCTACATGTCATGTGTTATTCAGACTATACAATGTGTAGTTTGGTTTTCTGTAGACTTCCTGATCTACTTCATGGATCCTAGATCTACCGATCCTATTGCTTATTCAACCTAAAATTCATTGGAAGTCTAAGAGAAGAGTCACTTGTCATTAACACTAAACTTATGGTTTCTAGAAAACAGATTTATATTAGTTCATTAAAACACCAAAAATAACCCAAACACCTCCAAATACCTCACCAATTATCCAAATGCGTGGTAAAATTACCCAAAATACACAAACCATCCCTATATTTCCTCTAATAATCAATTATTTCATTTCACGTGAATCTTCTATACATCTTGGGATTTTATCGTGCTTGATCCCTCACAAAAATATTGAACTCTGGTGCCCATAGGCCAATGGTGAAGAAATTTTAGAACAATGGGAGAGAATAACAAGATAAAAGGGTGAAAAAATCATTGGATAAACTTTCTTGGACAATGAATTATATTGGGGATAGATGGGGAGAGAGATTTGATTCAATGAGAGTAAACAAGTGAATATACAATTTATTCTGATGTGTGGGCTCATGAAAAGGATAAATTTGAAGTCGAATCAAATAATAATAGTATGATCATGGTCAATCATGTAATAATAAAGAAGGACTCTAAAATTAAGATTCCCACCGCAATATTAGATCAATTTTTGGTGAAGAACATAGTTTCCAATGATGGAGAAGATCTATTACGTTCGTTCCACCTCGATTAGCCTGGATCCGAAAGCTCGTCATCATCCGATCCCAATTTACCAATGATTCGTGGGGTAATAATTCACTAAATGTTCCTATTATTATGATTCTAACCATATATATCCTCTATAATTATTCATTTATATAGGGAATTATTTTTTAGGCCATTTAATGAATTAATTAAATAATTATGTAATTAATCCACTAAACGCAACCACCAATGATGGATTCATATGAACACCCCACATTGGAAAACATTATGTCAGAGATATGATAAAACTCACATTATAGATTACAAATTTGTCTTATATTTATGATTCAAGACTCCATTTAGTATATATTCCATTAATTCTAAAAAATCATATGAGCGTAATATAAAATATATTTAATAGTTTTATAAAAATAATTCAAGGTAGATCGGGACTCGAAGTCGCATGTCATCTTAGTTCAAATCTCCAATAATATTTATTTAATATATTTAATATTACTAAAATGTAGAAATAGGTCCACTATAATCATTGAATTTTTCTTGAGAATTGTTTACAAAATTAATTTTTTAACAAAAAAGTGAAACATAATGATATTTATTGAAAACTACCTTTTAGTTAAAATTATTTACAAAGTAAAATTATCTTTTAAATTGGTTTTAAAGTTAAATTATTTCAATTATATTAATATTTTAATAATTTATATCATTACAATTAATTTCAAATTTTATTTTGATATTATAGAATTCTATATTTCAGATATTTTTTTGTTGGAAAACCACTCTTTCATCACGTTTGTGGTTTAATTTTAAATTGATTTTTTAATTTTTTTGTGAGTTGGATTTGAAAAAACTAATTCCATATTTTTAATCAAAACAATTTATCTTATGTAATATTTTTAAATTAATTTTTTACCATTATGAATGGTAAAATTAGAAAAAATTTATTATCACGGTTGTAGTAAAATTGGGTTTATCGGGGGTTAAGCTTAGAATATATAGGTAACAAAATGACCTAAATATTTTTAAAAATCTATTGGATAGAAATATTTCACAATTATATCTTCTTAGGTTTTATAATTACTCAATTTTGATGCTTTTGGCATTAGAAAAATGTGGGTAAAATTCCATGTGTGTTCTCTCCCTAAGTTATAAAAGGCCACCCCCTCTCCTCCTCTATACATGCTTAAAAACCATTTAGTTTATCCAGTAACTACGAAAATACCTTACATAATTACCTCCCCACATAATATATGCCTCGTTTTTATTAGTAATACCTCCAATTAATGCTTTAGGTATAATCCTAAAGAGGCTCTCCGAAGAAGAGGAAAAATCATTAAACGTCTGTCTTTGTTTAATTTGTACTTCCACCTCCCTCAAAAATTATTAAAATACAATAATATATTAAAAGGATTTTGATTATACATAGAATCTAGTATTTCAATTTCATATTCCAGATCCCTCTCAAATTCTATCAAATGGGAAATGAAACCATCAATCGTGTGTACAGTGGAAAATCACCTCATAAACCATTGTAATTTGTTTTTAATCACCACCTTTAAAGGATAGATATAATAATGGTTATAAACTATTTATAAGATATTTATGATATTATTATACTTATATAGTTGTTATATAATATATACCTTCATACATTTTATTCTGTGGGGGATGTAGTAACATCGCTCGTGTGTACGGTGGACTACCGTCTCCTAAAACGATGTGATTTATTTTTCACATACACATTACATAGAAGGTAGTAAGGATAAAATTATTTATTTTGTGTGATATAAATTAAATAAAAATAAATTTTTAAATATAATAACTCATAAAAGTTCTTAACTTTAATCCTTTAGAAAACTACATCGTCGCTCGTGTGTATGTGTTGACTACCGCCTCCACATAACGATGTAAAATTTTTTCGTTTTATTTTTACATGGATGGTAATAAGGTAATACTATATTAATATACATGATATATATAAAATAATAATTATTCTAGAAAAAGTAATTATTAATAATTTTTTGAGTATTCTTTCTGTCGAGAAAAATGGAAACAACGTTCATGTGTACGTATGGCCTACTATATCCAAGAATAGTGTAATCCCTTTTCTATATTTAACATTAATAGATTACTATAAATATATATATAACAAATACATACAATATTTATATCATGGTGTAAATTATAGTTAATATTCAATTTTGATGAAATTAAAAGGAACAAAATTACCGAACTAAGACATACATGAAAAATGAAGCAATTGTCACCCAAAATAGCAATTTTATAAAAAATAATTATAAATAAAAAAGTGATAAAATACTATTAGTAAATCATATATTATATTAGATATAAAAATATGGTTATATAATATATTTATAAAAACCTATATTTACTAAATATTAGGTTTAGACATATATTAATGAAGTCGAAGTTGGAGTAAGGGTTTCTTGTCTGACTTTTACTTCTGTGAGACATACACCATGTTCATCAATTATTCCTTTGAATGGGGTATATATTTCTTATTTTGATAATTTTAATTATGGAAATATTTAAATTAATGGTATTTAATGTTTAATTTAATGTTATTTCTTCTATGGGCTTATGATTCAATAGTTAACATAGTAGTAATGGTTTATTTCACAATATCATCATTATTTGGGATTATTTTTTTGTTTAAGTATCCATTAAGAGGATTATTTTTTATTTCTGTCATAAATGAAAAGTATTTTCTTATAATATGGTTATTAATCATATTTAAAATTAATAGTACCACTTTTATTCTTATGTTTACATAAAATTATTAATAATTATTTTTAATAAATTCCAACGATATTTCTCTCTTTGGTCGAAAATCCTTTTTCATCAAAATCCTTTTTTTCTCAATATGGTTTCAATTTTTATAAAATTTTTAAAATTATTTATTAAAAAATTATATACACATTTTTTATTTTATAATGAAAATTTAAAAAGTTATCTTTATTTTGTTTTCAAAACAAGGCTCGTTTGGCTTTTACCAAAATGTGAACATATTCTTTGTTTAAACATGTAAAGAACGAACAAAATTTCATTATCTCATGAAACATATGTTTTTTAGAAATAAATTTATTGGTTTAAATGAATCTTTTAAATGAAAATATTTTAAAAAATTATTTGTGTACATTTAGTTAAAGAAAAGTAATTTTCAATGTGAAAAGGTTATTTTCCTCAAAAATGTTAATGACATTTTTATAGTATTTCTATTCATCAATGACATCAACCCTTTATTGTACTTGTGATATAATGTTAATATATTATAAAGATGTCATCCTTATTATTTATTTATATTTATTATTATAATTTTTAATGAGTATGTACACTTTTAATACAATTCATCATATTAATCTAGATGGTTTATGATTATGTTTACTTGATTGGGGTTAGTATTAACATTTCATAAGTTAGTTTTAAATATGAAGTTTTATATTGATTACATTTCACAACTTTCATATAAGGAATTAATTGGACATAATATGTTACGGGTGGGGCCCAATTATAGATATCCCATCGATGCATCAATAGGTTTTGTGAGACAAATCAGTTGGTCAAATTATATGGGTTACTACCCTCATATTTAAACGATATTGTGAAAGTTCATTAAAGTTTGTTTTAGATGTTCAAAATTATGAAATTACCTTATTATGATATTAGTTATTGATGTCTATGTAATTATTCAATTTTTTATAATATCCATTGGTATGATTCAAGTTTATGTAATTATTTATATGTCTTTATTTGATCATAATTTAATTCTATCATATTATTCTCATTTCATTGAATAAATGGAATGTGCTTAAATTATTTACCTATACATATTGATTACACTTATTTGTTCATTATAGATTACATTGAATTATTACATTTATTGAGTATATGATATTACCACTTCCTTAAGTATTATTTTTCCTAGGGTACCATAAATTGTTTTGTTATTGATACATAGAGATACACTGCGAGGAACAATGGAATTATTTAAGGAAAACTATGTATTTTACTTTTCCAATTGTAATTTGAATTCAAATTATGTATCTAGATTAAGAATATTGATAAAATATTTGATCCTTCATGATACAATTCATTGTATATTATGACAATGTAATAATGTAACCACAATATATAGTCTATTGGGATCAGGATCTATCAAGTTGATTTCAGAGGATGTTTAGAAGAAACATTGTGAACTAGATTTAGGAATATATAGATTAGGAAATGGAACCCTATGATAGTAATTGATAATAAGTATAGTAGAACATCCTAATGTTTTAATAAGGTAGAGATTATGTAGTTTCTATTATAAATTCATCCATATTCGAATAATAAAAGTGGGAATAGTTCTAAAATAGATTTACTTAGGATTAAAAACTCTAAAAAATGAATTTTGGGATTTACTAAAGGTTTACCTGGTACACAAAAATGGTCCTTACTATGCACCTATTTTGACACTCTTGGGGGATATGTTTGGGTTACCTCGCATTTTCTTTTTGAATAATCATGATGTATTTGAATATATGATAACAATGAATAACCTAGTTTAAATATAGGGTGACATAGATTGAAAAGAAGGTTTAATGATTTAAACATAATATAAATTATACATCATGACTATGTGATTTCCCACTATGATTAGTGTTTCTCACACTATTTTTTTGGTTTTATTCATTGGATGGAACTAGAAGAAACTGGGTTAATGTTGAATGGAATAGAAAATGTTTTTATAAGAACCTAAATGGGATAATGACTGGGGTGAAGGATGTTGTAATTATGCTTAATAAATTATCATGATATATGATTACAACTTTCACCATAACAAACACTCAAACTTAGAAAATGAGAGAAGGGTGGAGTCCACTAAGTGTTTCAATAGTACAAACCGTGGATGGAAGATGTATTTATTTATTTCATGTCCAAAATGTGAAAATAGAAATGTGGGAGAGTGTCTCAAAGAAACAAGAAAATGTATTTTTTATGGAAAAGGGTGACATAAAGAAAGTAATTATAGAGTAAAAAATGGAATGTTTTGTTAACAAATGGTTTAGAATAATTGTCTCTATAAAGAATTATTTAATGTTGAATGTTTCAAATGTGTAATGTATATGCATTATTAAAATCTATGTCCAAGGGGAAAAGCTCATGAATAGAATCGTCAAAGTCATATGAGTGATGGTTATATTACTGATGATGAAGATATTAAAAATGACATACTAATAGAATAAGGTATTGAAGAATAAGATGTTTAATCCTAGTTAATAGTTTAATAATGAAATGGAATGACTAATGTGATTTTATATTAATTCAATAATTACTTAATAGGTATTTTAAATCAATGAAATTATGATTATAATAATTAATAAATTTTTAATTATTGTACTATAATAATTTTCATTAAATATTAGAGAGAATATGTTGAATTATACCGATAAATAGAAAATTGGTTATTCATTGGATGTCTTAAGTTATCTTTTTTAGATTTTATTACAAGTTTGGATTTATGGAATAAATTTGAAAAATTTAGATTTTATTTTTGGGAGAATTCATGTTTTCTTCATGTTTTTATATTGATCAAGGTATTCACATATTTTGAATAACACATTAAGATCCACTTTATAATTCCTGGGTATTATAATGTTGATTTAGTGACCTTCCTTCTAAATTTGATCCGATAAAATTTTGATGAGCATTGAATTTAACTCTTTATGTAATGGATTAAGTAGAAATTTTGATGTTATTGGGTAATTTTTTCTAAACATTTTGGTTTTACTGAAGAAAAGAGGAATATATTGTTACTCTTTTATAGATCGTACAATCCATTAAAAGTTAATTTTTGTTTTTCGAGAATAAAAAAAAATTGGATATTAATTTCTTGGAGTAAGATATGAAAGGGAAATTGATTTATGCACAACCAAAGGATGAAAGTATTCTCATGAAATAAAAATATATAAAGTAAATATCTTTCCATATATTTTTTTTAAATAACAGAATTTTTGAACTATAGGAAAATGTTCTTGAAAAAAAATGTTATCCTAATACAATCATTTATGATGAACTTATGGTATTTGTACCCTTTATAGATATACAGTTTTAACCTTCATTTCTAATTCAATGATTTTATTTTTTTGGATTTCACAATTTCTTGTGATCCATTATCTCTATCACTCTCTTTAATTATTTATGATTTTCTCAAATGTACATAGCTTTATTTCCAACATATTTTCTCCAACATGGAAACCGAGTTATGTGATTATTCCATATGTAATTCATAATTCCCTTTATATTTTATCAAGATGATGTTTTATGAACCCTTACCACTATGTGTGATTTCAAAAAAGTAATTTTTAAATGTCAAACCATTGTTTAATGAGATAAAGACTGAATTTCAGGGAGACGATTTATTTATGGGGTAGAATATAACACCATAATATTTTAAAAGAGGAGCATCATATTCGATAGAGTATATGAAATAAAATATAAATATTGGAATATAATATAACATGTTGATACTTTATGATATATTTATTATTAAATAAATTTAATCACTTCAATACATTGCAATGCACATAAAATCGAGTCTGAAGATAACACGCTACTCTATTTAAACATAACCATTATAACCTAATTGTTAAGTTGGCGAGTATGAATAGTAATAACTGAATTGTGAGAATTATATGGTTTAAAAATTTATAAAATAAATTTAATTGTTATATATTTATTATAAATAAAATAATAATCATTTAAAATAAAGAAACTATTTTCTGAAAAACTCTTTTTTTATAAAGCATGGTTTAGCCACACTTTCCGTGCATAATTTTAATGTATTTTTTAATAAATTTAGAATATTTATTTGAGAAAATAAACATAATTTATGAAATTTACATCTTGAAATTATATTTGGGTAAAATTTTTATAATTTTATGAAATTATTAACTTTTTGATAAATAGTGGAAAATATTAATTTTTATTGAAAATTTTATTTTAGTTTAAATTATTTAACAAGTTAAATTATATTTTAAATTTGTTTTAATGTAAAATTAGTTGAATTATATTAAAATTTTACTAATATAGTTTATTATAATCATTTTCATATTGAATTTTGAAATTAAAACATTCTATAACTATGAGAATTTTTTCTTTGGAAAACCACTCATTTGTGGCATCTATGATATAATTTTAAATTTAATTATTTAATTTATGTGAATTAAATTTGAATAAATGGATTTCATAATTGGAATAAAAATAATATATTTTATATAATAATTTCATCTTACATTTTTATAGTAATTAATATTAAAATTAATAAAAAAATAATTATCACAGGTAAGGTAAGAATGGGTTTATAAGGGGGTTAAACAAAGAAAATAAGGGTTAAAATTGAAAACTTCTCCAAAACAAATTTTTTTTGTTGTATTTAAACCTTATCAGCTATAAAGTTGGATAATTACCCATTTTGGAATTTTTTCCATGATAAAAATATGGGTATCACATTATCTTTTAAATATCCTTAGGTGTGTCCTCTCCCCCACTTATATATGGACACCCTTTCTCCCTCCCCTACTCAAAATTCCAAACCCTTGGGTTTAGAAAAGAACTATCCAAATAAATACCATAATTACCTACACATATCTTAGAGTACAATTTTTATGATTAATCTCTCTTATTAAGGCTTTACGTATAATCCTAACAGGCTCTCAGAAGAAGAGGTAAAATTCAGAAATGTGCGTATCTGTTTTATTTATTCTTACAGGTCCTTCAAACATTCATAAAATATGATAATATAATAATGAAATCATATCTTATATACAGATATTTTATTATATTTATTTCATAACCTAAATAAATCTCCACTTCTATCAAGTGGGAAATGAAACTATCGATCATTTGTATGCCTGACAACCACTTCATGAACTGATGTAATTCGTTTTCCATCATCACCTTTAGAGGATGGATATAATGATGTATTTAAAATATTTATATGGTATTTATGAAATTATTATACTTATATACAATATGATATCACATATATCTTCTTACTTTTCATTCCTTGGGGGATACAATAATGTCACTCGTGTGTACATTGGGCAACCGCCTCATGATACGATGTGATAAATTTTCTTCTTACAATTTATATAGAAGGTAGTAAGGTTAAAATTAATGAATATATGTGATATTTATGAAAAAAACAAAATTATTTAAATATAATTTCACATAAAACTTATTACCATCAAATTTATTGGAAATAATAATATCGATCGTGTGTACGTGTAGACTACCGCCTCAACATAGGGGTGTGAAATGTTTTAAATTTTTTATATATATGGTAATAAGGATGTATTTTATTAATTTAAATTATATATATTAAATAATAATTATTATGTAAATATTAATTAATATTTTCTTTTTTTCCTATCCATTAAGAAATAATGAAATAGAGTTCAGGTGTACGTACACCCTACCGTCTCCACGAATGATGTAATCCATTTTCTATCACTACATTTAATTGATTAATATAAATACATAAATAATGAATATATATATATATTATTTATATAAGTTTTTACATTCTAGATATGATGTAACCATAATAATATTAAAATGACTAAAATTACCAAACAAAAATGTACATGAAAATATGAAGCAATTATCACCCAAAATAGTGATTTAAACAAAGAATCGTTAACAAGTGGGTGATAAATGACTTAAACTGCATCATATAGGGTATGTGATATATGAGTATGGTTTGATAAAATAGGTATAATAATCCTATATTTATTATTCAAGAGGCTTAGACTCATATGAAGGAAGACGAACCTAAGATAAGGGTTTCTTGTCTCACTTTTATCTCTGTGAGATGTACGGCATATTCATGACTTATTGAATTTTGCAGTGTATATTATTCCAATTTTGAAATATTAGATCGTTAATATATTTATATTCATTTAATTTTCATTTTCATTTGATTTTATTTCTTTTATGGGGAAAATTATTCAAAATATACTAAAGTTGTAAGGGTTTATTTCACAATCTCATCATTATTCAATATTTTTTATGTAAGTCTACTTTGAGGAAATTATTTTATATTTAAATCATAAGACCCATATATTAAATTATTATCTTGTTATTCATGAAATTTTAAACTAATGGTATCATTTTACCACTCATTGGTACTTAAAATGATCGGGAAACTGTCTTTAATAAAATCTGACATTATTTCTCTCTTCAGCTGAAAATCGGTTTTTATTAAAATCCACATGCATAAATAAAATAAAAATGGTTTTATACTTTTAAAAATTATTTACTATAAAAGAAATTTACCCATTTTTTACTTTTTAATTTTTTTACACAAATCTTCATGTCATTTCCAAGACAAGGCCCATTTGGATTTTATCAAAATTGTGAAAGGAATCATTTCTTTAATGTGTACAATAAGAAAAACATTTACTACCATCATGAACATTCATTGTTTTAATGATTAATTTACATGTTGCAAAGATTATTTTAAAATAATGTTATTTTTAAAATATTTTATGAACTTTTAGTTAAAAAATATTTTTCAAATGTGAAAAGTTTATTTCCCTCAAAAATGTTTTTAATGAAATTTGTTTGGTATTTATATTCATCAATGAAATTAAACATTAATTGTAATTATGATCCACAGAGGATATGTTTTATAGATATCATAAATTTTATTTTTTGAACTCCTTTTGATCAATTTTACTAAGGATGTACAATTTTAATATAATTCAACATATTACATTCGATGGTTTATGATTATGTTTATTTTATTGGGGAAGTATTGACATTTCTTATGTTATTCTTCAATATAAATTTTTATGTTATTATGTTTCAACCATTTCATATGAGGGATGAATTATACATAGTATGTAATGGGTGGGGCCTATTTATAGATATCCCTTTAATGCATTGATAGATCTCATATGATAAATCATTTTCCCAAATTAGGAGGGTTTCTACCCCTAGATTTTAACCTTATTGTGAAGGGTCTTGAAAATATGTTTTACATTTATAGAATTGTGCATTCTATTATTATGAGATCTATTTTTTATGTACATGTTATTATTGAATTAGTTATAATATATATAGATATGTTTCAAGCTTATGTGATTACTTATATGGATTTATTCGATCATCATTTATTTTTTCCATATTACGATCATTTTATTGACTAAATGGTCTGTGTTGTAGTTATTCACGTGGACATATTTATTATTATTATTTATTAATAATATATTTCATTGTATATTTACCATTACTAACAATCTAAGATCACCTATTTCTTATGTTTTATTTTCCTCAAGATACTGGGAAGTGTTTTATGATTGATATGCTGAGATATGTTATGAGGAATTATGACAACCCTGCTTTTTATTACATGATTAAACATAATTTATTACATAAAATCACTTGATACAACATGGAATATAGAGAGGTCTAGTGTATTTAGGGATTAGGATCATTACATAACAACTTAAAACATGAAATAGAACATCTTTATTAAATACTTTCTTTACATGACCACTACATTCCCTCAAACTTAGCATTACATTGGATAACTGGAGGACATGCATACGAAAAGGGTGAGGTATAAATCCCAATAAGGGAATAATCATGAAACAACACGAGGAATAAAAAACATGTTAGAAAATAGGCATATCAATAGATCACAAGAGAAGCATAAACAAAAAGGCATGATAAATCATGATACTCATAAAATAGAAATGTGGCAATAACACTTAACATGGAATTAGCATGAGCCAAGGCTCATTGCACATGGAGCATGAGTAAACCCTCAGAGCACATGAAGCATGAGTAAACCCTTATTGCACTTAAATTAGCATGTGTAAAAATCCATTGCCCATGACGTATCATAATACTATACTTTACCCAATGCATTGGAGCGCTATCAGGGCACACCCTTCTTAAACATTTCACTTCATGAATAAGTGTGCCACATGGATTAAAAAACATGGATTCATTAAACATGGATTCATAAAACATCATAATTTATTATATTATAAAGGAAGATAGAATTAATATATGAAACTTTATAATCAATATTTAAATGTACATAAAGGTGAATACACTTGATAGAGAAATGGGCATGGTATTCACTACACAATGACATTGTCTTGGAAAATCGGTGCAATTTCGGCAGCGTAAAGGCCTGAGGTAAGAATTTATAAAAAATTTTGATGGGAGAAAAAGTGGGGTATAATCATATATACACGAAATGGATAGTAAGGGGGTCATAGAGATAAATTTCCCAACAATTTTAATGGAATTTAGATTCTTGATACAAAATAAATTCTTGAATGTAAGTGAGGAGAGATAAATTACTTTCAGAATTTCTGCATAGTAACGGGTGTACGTACGAGGCATTTACTGAGAGAGAAAGGGGTCTCTCATAATTCAAACATAAATAGGGCAGTATTCTGGAGGTTCAAAACCATACCCCAACATTTATAATTGAAATTAAAAGGGCATAACAACATTAAGAAAATTGGACAAAATGAGAAAGGAAGAAAAACCCTTACTTGGAAGTGTGCTTCTAAAGGATTGAGAGAGGATTGAGAGAGGATTCTTGGGAGATTGGGGGAACCTCAGGAAGATTTTAGAGATAGGAGGTCATAGGTTGGATGAACTCCAAAGGCTTTGAGTGAGGAGGAAGTGGGAGCTTGGGTGGGTTTATGTAGGAAAGTTGAGGGAATTCTTTATTATTTAGATTTGGGACACCTCACATTAGACTAATCCAAACCACAAACCATCTCACGGTTTTTGCCAATGATTATTGGAAAATTAATGTGGAAAATAATATTTTATAAGGCCAAAGTCTTAACTTCTTAAAATAATGTGATTCTTATGTGTAGGTGAGTCACAGTCCCAAGGAAAACAATTTAAAAAGACAAAATGTTTAATAGCTCTTGAAGGGTCCACTAAAGCTTTGTAAAATAAGTCAAAAAAACCAAAAATTACATTATTTTAATGGTAAAACGTATATTGGACAAACATAAAGTTTATAGTATTTTATTACATCACTATTGGGTCTTTATGAAGTCATAAAACACATTATATATTTAAACTGTATTTAATTCATACCCAAAAATTTGATTGTCCCTGAAAATAATGAAAAATTCACCATTAGATAATTTTGACGTCCTGATTATATAAATAATATTAATTTTGTCTAAATTATTTTTTAAATATGTTAATTTTTACATTTAAAAAAAACCGACATTTATCGAAAATATATGGATTTTCACAAAACTGGCTTTCAAACCTTAATAAAAATTAAAATTACATTTATAAAATTATAATATTATTTGTATTTAGTAAAAAATAATATAATAAAAATAATAATATTTTATTAAAATATTATTTAATTCAAAAATCCATTAATTCATCAAAATAGATTTTATTGTTGAAGATTCACTAAACATACTATTTGTTCTTTAAAAACTATATACAAGGTACCAATAATAAAATGAAAGTAGTTTCATTATTATATAAAAAAATAATGTACCTAACCATAGTACTAGGGTATTTTTAAATAACCCTTTAAAACAACCACATAAGACCGAATGTTGAGGTGTGCGATGGTGTCAGACTCTTGGGGTGGCTCGGATAAAATCACTCGGGTGGTAATCTCTATCAACGTACACTTATCCCATAGGCGGTTCCGCTCAAGATTAAGGTGTTCAATATCGTCTTGAGATTGGTCAAGAGAGAAGACCAATGATGCCACATCATTTCTGAGATCTAACAAATGGGCTTCATACGAGTCAAGTTTACCGGATGAGGCCATCACTTCCTTTGTCTGAGTAAATTGGATTTGTTAAAGCCCATATTTATACTAATCATGTGATCACTATTCAACAGATACAATAGCAATAGTCACAATTCATAATGGTATTTTAAAATCCAAAAACATAAAACAAATGAAGTACATATGTTGTGTAACTATTTCACATATTATGACATTTAATTAGATCAAGGGGGATTTTCCATAACAAATTTTTGGGTTGTTACAATCTTCCCCCTTAAGAAATTTTTCCCTTGAAATTTCTTTTTCCCACACTAAAACTGATTTGGGTAACTCTGCTTCATCATTTCCTCTGATTCCCACATCGCTTTTTCAAACTTTTTGTTTTCTCCACAACACCTTGATGAGGGGAATTGTCTTATTTCATAGAACTTTTCCTCTACAATATAAAATCTTCAGAAGTTGCTCATCGTAAGAAACATCATTCTCTAGCTGTACTACCTCTTAAAAGAGTACAAGTCAAGGGTCTGGTATATACTTCCTTAAGAGGGATACATGAAATACATAATTTACTTTGTCCATGGTAGGTGGAAGTGATAGTCGATAGGCCACAACTCCAACATGATCAATAATTTTTAAGGGGACGATGTACTTTGTACATAACATCCATTTCTTTCCAAACCTTATGACCTTCTTCCACAGAGATATGCATAGAAATACCATGTCTCAAAATTTAAACTCATGGTCTCGTCGGTGGTTATCTGCATAACTCTTTTGTCAACTATGGGCTTCCATGATATGTTATTGAATGGTTTTCACCTTCTCCACCATTTCTTATACCATTTCAGGTCCAAGCAACTTATGCTCACTAACCTCATCCCAACAGGCTGTTGTTCTTCCCCTTTTCCCATAAAGGGCTTCACATGGTTCCATTTGAATGCTTGAGTGGAAACTGTTATTATAAGGAAACTCAACCAGAAGAATATGTTGAACCCATCCTCCTTTAATGTCCATTGAGAATGCTCTCAACATGTCCTCAAGTGTTTGGATAGTCTGCTCGGATTGGCCATCAATTTGAGGATGATAGGCTATATTGAGTTCAGTTCATTATTCAGAGCATGTTAAAGACTCTTCCAAAACATAGAGGTGAATCTAGGATCTTGATCAGACACAATAGATAGTGTTACTCCATATAGCCTTACCACTTTATTGGTATATATATCTGTACCAGTTGATCCAAAGAGAAATCCTCCTGAATAGAAATAAAGTGTGCAACCTTTGTAGGACGATCCACAACAACCCAGATTGTATTATTGCATTTGGATGTCTTCGGAATTCCGGTGACAAAGTCCATAGTGACGTTCTCCCATTTCCATTTTGGTATGGTAAATGGTTGCATCATCCCCTTATACTTCTACCTCTCTTCCTTCACTTTCGGACACACCAGGAACTTTGCTGTATATTCAGCAATCACCTTCTTCATATAATCCCACCAATAATCCTCTTGGAGATCTTGATACATCTTTTTCTTTCCTGGGTTAATAGAAAAATTTGAACTATGTGCATCATCCAAAAGTTCCTTCTTCCACTCTAGAATTGATGGAACCCATATTCTTTTCCCAAATCTCACAATTCCTTCTTCATTAACATTAATCTCCGAGGATTTCCCTTTTCCGATAGCTTCCAATTTTTCATGAATTCCCACATTATCCTTTTGATCATCCTTTAACATTTCTAAAAGTGACGGTTAAGCAATAATTTGTGAAAGGATTGATGATATTCCCTTCATTATTATTCTCATGTCCATCTTCATCAAATCTAAGAAGATTGTATATTTTTCAATTCTCATTAATGATAGAATTGTTGGGTCCTTTCTACTTAGGGCATCTGCTACCTTGTTCGCTTTCTCAAGGTGGAAATGGATTGAGCAGTCATAGTCTTTGATCAGATCTAACCATCTTCATTGGTGCATGTTCAACTATTTCTTTTTAAATATATACTTGAAGCTTTTGTGGTCCGTATATATTTCACACTTTCCCCAATGAGATAATGCCGTGAAATTTTCAAATAAAAGATCATCATATCCAACTCCGTATCAGGTGTTGGATATTTTTGCTCATGAACATTCAATTTCCTTGAATCATAGGGAATTATTTTTTTATTTTTCATCAACACAAACCCGAGTCCCTTCTTCTATGCATCACCGAATACCACAAAAAGTTCTCTACTTGTGGGTAAAGTGAGCACGAGCGCAGTGATAAGATTTCTTTTTAACTCCTTGAAGCTTTCTTCGCATTCATCACTCCAAGAAAACTTTACACCCTTATGAGTTATCTTAGTAAGAGGGTTGGACAATCATGATAAATTTCTCACAAATTGTCAATAATATTTAGCTAACCCCAAGAAGCTACGGATATCCGTTCTTGTTATTGGCCTCAACCATCCCTCTATTGCATCTATTTTGGAGGGATCCACACTCATTACTTCTGATGATATAGGCCAAGAATGAGACCTCCTTTAACCAAAACTCACACTTGCTATACTTTTCATAGAGCTTCTCCTTCTGTAAGGTCTCTAGTACAGTTCTTAGATACTCCTCACGCTCCTCCTTGGTTTTAGATTATATCATAATATCATCTATAAATACTACCACAAATTTGTTGAGGTAATCTCTAAAGACTCTATTCATAAATTCTATGAACATTGCTAAATAATTAGTGAGGTCAAAAGGCATTACTATGAATTCATAGTGCCCGTATCTGGTACGAAAAGCAGTCTTGGGGATATCTTCCTTCTTCACCCTTACTTGATAATATCCCAACCACAAATCCACCATGGAGAAGTATTGTGCTCCACACAGTAGATCAAACAAGTCATCAATTCGTGGGAGACGAAACTTGTTATTTATCGTGATTTTGTTGAGCTCACGATAATCGATGCAAAGGCGTATTGACCCATCCTTCTCCTTGATGAAGATGATTGGTGCACCCCATGGTGAAGCACTAGGGCGTATAAACCCTTTATCAAGATTCTCCTATAGTGGTTTATTTTGATTTTCAAGATCCACAAAAACCCTTTTATATGGAGTATTAGATATTGGAAGTTCCCTAGGTATAAGATCAATTTAGAATTCCACATCTCTTATAGGAGGAAGACCAGACAATTCCTCGGGAAACACTTCAGAAAATTCCCTCACAATAGGCATATCTTATAGGATGATTTCTTCCTTGGACTGAATCATTTAAGCCAGATATGTGTTCTTATTGGGTAGTAATATCCATGCTTGAGATGATGGAGTTAAAGAATATTCATCTTCCTCCTTGCACTTGTATAGAATCGGGGGTCGATTATCCACATGGAGAGTGATTTCCCTCTCCCGGAAATTTATATTGGCTCTATATAAGGAAAGCCAATCCATGCCAAGAATCACATAAAATTCCACCAGAAGGAGTATGATGAGGTTCACCGGGAAGTATAATCCAAATATTATGATAGGGGAGGAGTTATATTTATGGTATGCAATGATTACCCCATTTACCGTACTCACTGACATCTTCACTTCCATGATTTGTGGTGGTGCTGGGATTGTTCTACTAAACATTCGAGATATAAAAGAATGCGTAGAACCTTAATTAAAAAGTATGTTCTCTATTCTTGAATTAATAACTAGTGTACCTTTCACCACTTCATTTTCAGGGTTCACTTCGGCAGTAGTGATGGAAAAAGCTCATCCTTTCTACCGTGGAGATTATTGGTTGCCTTCGAAAACCCTTGGCTTAGGGAACTAATTTTCAAGATCCCTTGGTTCTTTATAGATGTTGAAATGAACCAAGAATTGAGGTTTTAATGGATAATTCCACTCCTCTTTCATAGTCATGGGTCATTCTTGTCGATATTTAATTACGAGTTTCCCTTATCTTCCACACCTAAAGAATTTCCGCATCCCCTTCTGGGAATTTCCAGGGTGCTTCTTTCCAGACCTTTGGCAAGTGGGGTGTTGGATCTTCTTAGCACCATGGGATTTTTCCATCGGACCACCAGCATTGAATTCCACCATACACTTATTATCCTTATGATACCCCTGAGATTCACTAATCTCCATTTCAACCTTGATGGAATATCGGACAATTTCTTCATAGCTGTCAAAGTCACGGATCGCCAGCACTTTCCGCGGGCTAGGTTTTAGATCACCAAAGAAGCGCTCAACCTTGCATTCGGGGGTAATGAAAAAGCCGAAAGGGTATTTTGAAATCCTTGTGAATTTTTCCTCGTACGCTCTAATAGATTCATCATCTTTTTTCTTGAGGTTAAGGAAGTAACTTTCCATCTTAAGCTAGAGGGTGCGTGGAAAATATTTATCGAAATAACATCTTCTGTAAATCCTCCCATTCCAACGCCTCGATCTCCTCCTCGGGCTTCATATTTTTTATCAATGTCCACCATTGATCAGATTCACCCTCCATATGATAAGTAGTCAAGAGAACCTTCTTTTTTAAAGAACATTGAAGGATGGAGAAGATAGTTTCAAGGGAGTTGATCCATTGTTATGCGATTGAGGGATCAGATGATCCATTAAAAGTAGGAGGCATTTGTCTCATGAAGCTCTCGATAGCGACTTGTTCTTTCTTATGGGTGGTTGAATGTTCCTATTGACCCATGTTTCTATTAAAATCTTGATTTAGCTGAGAGAGAATCATGACAAAGTTCGTGATTCCCGCTCCCATTGGATTGGGCATCTCATTAGTACAGTCATCTGATTGATATTCACATCGATTGTTAGCCTGAATCCTTCTATTATCGGCCATTAGATGGAATGAAAGGAAATTTAGGGGTAACACGTAAAGGGTAATCCAAGGACAAAACTAATGACTTATAAATAACCTTAATTTTCTTAACATATAAATCTATTGGATTAATTCTATGTTATCTGTGATCTACTTTCTAACATATTTTCTTATGGCATTTTTTTGTCCCTTAATAATGGTTCATACTAAGCTTGTAAATTTACTAAAGAATATCCCCCAGGAGTGTCGTATCCAAGAGTGAGGCAAGGCTTGTTTTCGTGCACCAGTTTCCATTCGAGTCTATATCAAAGCGGTGTTTTCAGGTTTTACCCCAAGGGTACATCTGTGCCAGAGCAGCCTCTACCTGCTTGTATCCATACAAGGATGTATTTTCTTGATAAACCACTTACTCATTACTCACCATAACTTAGGGATGTTTTTATTATACTTAGTCATGTCTATAAGGGTTTAATAGTGTTTTCTAATCCTAATCCCAAAAATAAATAAACATATCCTCTGATACCAACTATGAAAACCCTGCTTTTTTTAACACAATTAAACATAATTTATTACATAAAATTCACCTGATACAACATATAAGATCGATAATTATAGTGTATTTGAGTCTTAGGATCTTTACATAACAACTTAAAACATGAAATACAATATATTTGTTGAATTTTTTTACATGACCACTACATTCCATCGTACATAGCATTGCACGGGATAACCTGAGGACATACATAAGAAGAGTGTGAGCTATAAAGCCTAGTAAGGGAATAGTCATGGAATAAAATCAGGAATACAATACATGTTAGAAAATAGGCATATCAATAGAGAATAAGATAATCATAAACATAAAGGCATGATAAAGCATGATAATCATAACATGGAAATGTGGTAACAAAACTTAACATAGAACTAACATGAGCCAAGGCTCATTCCATATGAAGCATGAGTAAACCGTCATTGGACATGGAGCATGGGTAAACCCTCATTGCACTTGAATCAGAATGAGTAAACACCCATTTCAAATGATGTATCATGATATTATACTTTACCCAATGCATTGGAGCGCTATCAGGGCACACCCTTCTTAAACATTTCACTTCATGCATAAGTGTGCCACATGGATCATAAAACATGGATTCATAAAAAATCATAATTTATTCCATGATAAAGGAATTTGGAATTCATACATGAAACTTTGTAATAAATAAGTTAATGTGAATAAAGTTGAATACCCTTGATAGAGAAATGGGCATGGTATTCACAACACAATGACATTGGCTTGGAAAATTGGTGTAATTTCAGTAGCGTAACAACGTAACGTAAGAATTCATAAAAATGGTTGATGAGAGAGAAAGTCGTGTCTCATCATATGTAAATGTAATTTAAAGTAAGGGGTCATATAGATACATGTCCCAACAATATTAATGGAATTTATATTCATGATACAAAATAATTGCTTGAATGTATATGAGGAGAGATAAATTCCTTTTGGAATTTCCGCATAGTAACAGGTGTACATGGTAGGCATTTATTGAGAGAGAAAGGGGAATCTCAAAATTAAAACATAAAGAGAGAAATATGGGAGAGGTTAGAAACCACACCCAAACATTTAAAATTGAAATTAAAAGGGCATAACAACATTAATAAAATTAAACAAAAATGAGAAAGGAAGAAAAAACCATAGTTAGAAGTGTGCTTCCAAAGGCTTGAGAGAGGCTTAAGAGAGGATTCAGAGAAGATTCATGGGTGATTGGGGCACCTTGGGAGGATTATAGAGAGAATATGGAAGAGGTTGGATGAACTCAAAAGGCATTGAGTTAGAAGGAAGTGGGAACTTGGGTGGGTTTATATAGGAAATGTGAGGGAATTATTTATTATTTAGGTTTGGGAAACCTCACATTAAACTAATCCAAACCAAAAACCATCCTATGGTTTTTTCCCATGATTTTTAGAAAATGGAAGTGAAAAAAAAAATATAAAGCCAAAGTCTAAACTTCTTAAAATAACTGGGTTTCTTATGTGGAGGTGAGTCACACTCTTATGGAAAACTATTTAAAAAGACAAAATGTTTTATAAGTCTTGAAGGGGCCACTAAAGCTTTGTAAAATAAATCAAACAAACCCAAAATCACATTATTTTAATGTTAAAACATATATTGGGCAAAAATAAATTTTATAATATTTTATAACCTCACTATTGGGTCATTATGAGGTCATAAAACACATTATATATTTAAACAGTATTTAATTTTTACCCAAAAATTTGACTGTCTCAGAAAATTATGAAAAAATCAATGTTGGATAATTTTGATGTCTAGATTCCAGAAATAATATTAATTTTATGTAAATAATTTTTAAATATGTTAATTTTTTACTTTTAAAATAAAAACTGACATTTATCAAAAATTCATGGGTTTTGACAAAAAAGGCTTTCAAACATTAATAAAAATTACAATACATTCATAAAATTATATGAACATTTATATTTAATAAAACATAATTTAATAACCATAATAATATTTTATTAAAATATTATTTAATTCAAAAATCCATTAATTCATCAAAATAGATTTCTTAGTTGAACATTAACATAAAATACTATTTGTGCTCTAAAAACTATTTACAAGGTAACAATAATAAAATGAAAGTATATTCATTATTATATACAAAAATAATGTACATAACCATAGTACAATGGTCTTGTTAAATAACCATTTAAAACACCCACATAATACCGATGGTTGAGGTGTGCGATGGTGATCGACTCTTGATGTGGCTCGGATAACATCGCTAGGGTGGTAATCTATATAAACTTCCACTTCTCTTGTAGGTGGTTCTGCTCAAGATTAACGTGTTCAAGCTCGGCTTGAGCTTGGTCAAGAGCGAAACCCAATGATGCCAGCTTCTTTCCGAGCTCTGAAGAATGGGCTTCATACTGGGCAAGTCTACTGGATGAGGTCATCACTTCCTTGTTCTGAGTAAATTGGATTTGTTAAAGCCCATATTTATATTAATCATGTGATCACTGTTCAACAGATACAATAGAAATGGTCACGATTCATAATGGTATTTTAAAATCCAAAAACATAAAACAAAATAAGTGAACATGTTGTGTAACCATTTCACATATTAAGATATTTAATTAGATCAAGAGGGAGTTTCATTAACAAAAGTTTGGGTCATTAGAGGAATAATGGAATTATTAAAGAAAACACATTGTTTATTTTATGTTTTCAATTTCAATGTGAATTTCATGTATGCATATACTTTACCAAGAATATTAAACTATTTCGTCCTTTATAACGTTGTTACTTGTATCATATGATAATGTAATAAAGTAACCACATAATCTAGGCTGTTGAGTTTAGGGTCTTTACATTTAGTGATGATTGGGTAGGTTCCATTATAGATTTAAAGTCAACTTCTGAAGGTTATTTCTTTATGGGTATGGAATTATTTTCATAAACCATTATGAAAAAAAATTAGTGGAATTATTGATGATCCCAATGGATTGTGTATTTTATTATTATTAATGACAATTTTAATACCTTTATTAGTGTTTCATGTCACTAAGTGAGTATTCACTAACTTTATATGAATGTTTTTTCCTCATAAAAAATTGTAGAATAGTTTATGTTTCTTATTGAATAACTTATCTAGATATATTCATGAAATATCCTTATAAAATTAGATTATTGATGATATAGTATTCATGTAACATAATTGGTAAATTTATCGATGTGTTTTGTATAAAAATATGTAATGATTTAAAATCTAACTTTGTAAAAAACGTGTAGATAAGTTCTTAACGGTGTTTAAATTATGATAAATGGGTAAGTTAAAGTATTATGTAATGGGAAAACCATCCACTGAATAATGGGTTTGATTATGTCTAAATTAAATATGTACATATCTTATATGAATATTTATAATTCTAATTTTGTGGATGAATAATTAGGTAGTTGATGTTATTAAAATACTCATAATTGGCTATTTAGATGATGCAAATGTACTTGAAAAATAATAGAGATGAGTTTTGAATTATTCAAATAGTCCCTAAAAAGACTTGAATCTATTTTTATGTGGCTTAAAGTGTTTTATATTTCATGGAGACATTTTAAGTGTGTCTTATGTGATTTACCAAATTTCTATTCATAATAAGATAAGTCTAAAATTAATCTATGGATACTATAAATTTGGTTAAATTTTTTTTAAAACATATAAAGAAAGACCATAAGAGTTTATTGGTATTTCATATGATTTTTTTTAAAGATAACATTTGTTAAGATTTAAAAGAATGGTTCTGTCTAGATTTATTAAGACATCACTTTAATTTGTATCACTTATGCTAAAACAATTTAATAATATTGATATTAAGTTCATGTATTTTACTTCCAGGAATATGACTCTGTGGAGAAAATAAAACTTCCTATATTTCTAAAACTAGAATTCCGTTATAATTTTTGAGTGATTCCATAATACTTTCTTGTAATGTAAGACATTTCGAAGCTATTTGTTACTTTAAAATTAGCTACAAATTTGAAGTTTTTTAGTCTTCCATGAAGGGTGTAAAACATAATAAATATCTTGTAAGAATTTATTTGGGATTATATTACATTTTATATATATGTTTGTAAGAATGTCACAAGATTATAAAAATAATTACATAAAGTCCTATAAAATTTAGAATCCACTTTCTGTGTATGAATTTGGAATTAGTTGAAATTTTAGAATTTTACTAAATAAAAACTGGGTTTCTAGAAATTAGATTCTAAAGAATAAAACAAATAGGATAATTTTAATGCAATTTTTTCCTGGTCTAAACCACATGATGATTAGATAAGAAATTTTAAAATAATTATATGAGAAAGTTTAAATGAGAAAGATATTTAGGAAAACTATTTCATTAATATATTATTTTGAAATAATAATATTTAAAATTCATTTTTAGTTATCAAGATGGAGAAATTTTTGGAACAAATATGATATTTCTGGAATGAATATTAATTACTTTTAATATCATAAAGATAGATATGATTCATAAATAATTATTTATATAACTTGATATCCACGAAGGATTTATTTTTTATAATGTTTTTAAGCCTTAAAAGAGGAAATTCTAGATAAATGTAATTTAGAAAAAAAATACACAGATGTTCATTATATAGTTCACTGAATTAAATATAACAAACTGATTTTTGATACAATCAATGTAGATGATCTGTTTTAGAAGAATTTTTAATGATGTATTCAATATAATATAAGTGGACTACATAATTGGAATTCCTATTTCAGAAACTCTATAGTAATTATAGGATGTTCCACAATGTAATAGTGTTGTATTATTTTTTTATATATCCATATATATTGTTTATTATAGATTACCAATAGATATATTGTGTAAAATAAATAAATTCTTCAGCCTACTGGAATTTTTTTTAGAATATCTATTACAATGGAGAGTAAAATGAGAATAATAGAAGAGTTGTATTTATTGTATTTCACAAGAGATAAACATTTAAAGAAAAAGGGATATTTTATTTCATATGAGACACCCACATGTAATATATTGGGGAAAAATAGAATTATATTTTTTAAAAAAATATTCAAAGTTTATGTTCCATGTTATTAAATAAAAAATACATTTGTGGTGACCTATGTTTAAAAAATGAGTTCAATAGAAAGAGAGTGAAATGTTTAATCAACTGTCAAATAATAAGAACAAGTTCTCTCGTTGAGAATCATAATAATATAACACTAAAATGAAAACGATGTAACATTCATGTATAAAAGTATTATATAAGAAACATTGGGAATTATATTTAGGAAAGTATAGGTTAGGAAAAAAACCATATGATAGAAGTTGAGAATAAGTGTAGTAGAACATCCAAAAGTTTTATTAAGGTAGAAATTATTTATTTTTCCTAAGAAATTCATCCATGTTAAGATACAAAAAGTCAGAATATTTCTAGAATATATGAACCTAAGATTAATAACTAAAAAAAATTCATGTTGGGACTGAATCAGGAGTTACCTAGTACATGAAAATGGTACATAATATGCACCTTCTTCGATACTCTTAGAAGATATGTTAGGGTTAATTCAAATTTTATTTATGAACCATCATGAAGGATTTGAATAAGTGATAGACATGAATATCCTAGGTTTAATAAAATTTTAATAGATTTAGAAGAAGGCCTAATGGGTTAGATATACTATAAATGATTCATCATGACTATGTGATTTCCAACTATGATTAGTATTGCCCACACTGCACTTTTTTCTTTTAGTCATTAGATGAAACTAGATGGAACCGGGTAAATGTTGAATAAAATATATATTTTTATGATGATAAACTAAATGTGATTATGATTTGGGTGAAATATATTGTAATTATTCCTAAACATTTATCCCAATATATGATTAACAACTTACACCCTAACCAACTCTTAGACTCAGTGAATAAGAGAAGGATGGAGTCCACTAAGTGTTTAAATAGTGGAGACTATAGAGAAAGAAGGCTTGATTTCCTTCTTGTCTAAAATGTGAAAACATTCACCTATGAAAGTGTGTTGGAGGAAGAGGAGAAAAAATTATGTGTGGAAAAGAGGGGCACAAATCAAGTATTTACTGAAGAAAATTGAAAATTTTAGTTAAAAACGGATGAGAATAATGGTCTCCCTATAGAATTATTGATATTAAAATGTTTTAAATATGCATGTATATTAATTATTAAAATATATATTTCTGGGAGAAATAACATGAAGATAATCATCAAGTCAGTGTAAGTAATGATTATATTTCTTATGATGAAGATACTATAAATGACATATGAAAGGAAGAAGGTATTTAAGAATAAGATGATGAATCATAGTTAATTATTTAATAATTAAGGTGAATGAAAAACGTGGTTGGGTTTGGATACAATAATTATTTTATAGTTATATCTAATAAATGAAATTATGGTTATAATAACTATGAAATGTTTAATTATTGTACAATAATATTTTTTTAAGGATTTGAGAGAGTAAGTTGAATGGTACAGATGACCAGAAAATTGGTTACTGATTTTATGGTTTTTGTTAACTTTATTATATTCACAACATGTTAAAATTTATGAAATATATTTGACAAGATTAGATTTTATTTTTTTAATAATTCATGTTTTCATTAACTCTTTTTGGTGATCTAGTTATTCACGTATTTTTAATAAGAAATTAATATCCACTTTATACGATATGTGGTTTATATTGTTGATTTAGTGACCTTCTTTCTATATTTGATCAGAAATATTTTAAATGAGTCTTAAATTTAACTATTTATGGAATCGATTATGTTGAACATTGGTTGTTTTTAAATGATTTTTTCTATCCAATTTTATTTTAGTAAATATCAAAGCAATATCTTATTACATCCTTTTAAATAATACAATCCATTAATAGTTTATTTTAGTTCCTTGAGAATAAAAAATAATTTTTGGGTATTCATTTTAGGAGTAAGAGATGAAGTGGTAATTGATTTAATCACAACCAATGGATGAAAATTTTCTCATGAAATAAAAATATATAATGTAACTATCCTTACATATATTGTTAGATAATAATAGAATTAATCAACTATGGGAAATGGTTCTTGAAACAAAAATGTTATACTAATACATTCATTTATGATGAACCGATGGTCTTTTCACTCTTTACATATCTATGGGTGTGTGTATTTTGAACATTTTTGGGATAACCTACTTTCTTTTGATCAATTATATCTATCACTCACTATAATTATTTATGATTTTCTTTTATGTCCATGTATTCACTTCCAACCTATTTTCTCCTACATGAAAACATAGTTATGTGATTATTCCAAATGACCTTCATAATTACATTTATATTTTATCAATAGGATTTACTATGAAACCTTATCATGATGTGGTATTTTATGAAAGTTATTTTTAAATTTCAAACCCTTGATTACTGAGATAAATATTAAACTACAATAAAAAAAATTATTTATGGGGGAAAAATATAACACCCCAAAATTTTAAAAGAGGAGAATCCTATTCGATAGTGTATTTGAAAAAAAAACATAAATATTAAAATAGAATATAACACCCTATGAATTTACGATATATTTATTTTTAAATAAATTCAATCTTTTATAGCGTGTGATACATGTAACATCGTGTTTAAACAAAATACAATACTCTATTTAAAAATTACCATATAACATAGCTATTCGGTTGGTAGGTATGAATAATAATAGATAAATTATTAAAATTATATGTTTTACACAATTATAAAATAAATTTAATTCTTATTAATTGATTATCAAGAAAATAAGAATCATTTAAAAAAAATGTTTTCTGCAAAAATATTATTGTTCTAAAAAACAATTTAGCCATGATTTTTTTGGCTAATTTTAAGGAAATTTTTAACAAAGTTAGAAAATTTAACTGAAAACTAAAGTTTCAATTTAAAACATAAAATTAAAAAATATATTTGGCGGGCTTTTTGAATTTTTTTTAAAAAGATTAACCTTTAGATGAATAGTGAAAAATTCTGATTTCTATAAAAAATATTCTTTTCGTTTAAATTATTTAAAAAGTTAAATTATATTTTAAATTATTTTTAATGTTAAATTAGTTCAATTTTATTAAAATTTAACTAATATAGGTTATTGTATTAATTTTCATATTGAATTTTGATATCAAAACATTCTATACCTATGATCGCTCATTCATCGCATTTATGATTTCATTATAAATTGAATTCTTACAATTCTTAGAATTGAATATGAAAAAATGGATTCTATATTTGAAATAAAAATAATTTATATTATATAATAACTTCAACATAATTTTTTACCATTATTAATTATAAAAGCAGTAAAAATTAATTATCGCGATTAAGGTAACAAAGGGATTATTTAAAGGATAAACTTAGAAGATATGGTTTAAAAATGAAAACATGACAAAAACACATTTTTTGTAGTATTTAAAACTTTTCACCTATAATTATGGATTATAACACATTTTTTAATCTTTTTTAATGATAAAAACATGGGTATCACTTTATCTTTTAAAAAAATCCAATGTGTGTCCTCTTCGCCATTTAAAAAAGGACACCCTCTCTCCCACCAATAAAAAAATTAAAAAAACCTTGGGGTCATATAAGAACTATCCAAATACATTCCCCAATTCCATACCTATATCATAGAGTCATTATTTTTATTATTAAACTCTATTAAGAAGGCTTTATGTATAATCCTAAAGTGGTTCTTATAAGAAGAGGTAAGATTCTTAATCGTGCGTTTTTGTTTTATTTCATCTTCCACCTCCTTCAAACATTCTTCAACTATGATAATATAATAATAACATGATATCATATATGATGATATTTTCAATGTTTAATTTCAAAACCTAAAAAAATATTCACTTCCATCAAATGGGAAATGAAACCATCTATCATGTGCGCGTCAGACAACCACCTCACAAACTGATGTAATTGGTTTTCCATAAACACATTTAGAGGATGGATGTAATGATGTATTTACATTATTTATATGATATTTATGAAATTATTATATTTATATAATTATTATATCAAATATATCTTCTTACTTTCTACTCCATGAGGTATACAATAATGTAACTCGTGTGTACAACAAGCTACCGCCTCACAAAGTGATGTGATTCATTTTTTTCTTACACTTTAAATGGAAGGAAGTAAGGTTATAATTTATAAATATATGTGATATTTATGAAAAAAAAACAAAATACTTATGTAAACATAATGTCACATAAAACTACTTACCTTCAAATCCGTTGGAAAACAATAATGTCATTTGTGCGTACGTGTGGACAACCACCTTTAAGTAGCAATGTAAAATGTTTTTCATTTTATACATGATTGGTAATAAGGATGTATTTTATTAATATAAATTATATATATTAAATAATTATTATTTTTAAAATATGAATTAATATGTTTTCTCTTTTGGTCTATTCATCAAGAAAAATGGAAATAGAGTTCATGCATACATACACCCTACCGTCTCCATGAATAGTGTTATTCATTTTCTATCTATAAATTTAATTAATTAATATAAATACATAAATAATAAATATATATGATATTTATAACATTTATAACATTATATATTATTTATCCATAAAAAAATTAAATTTTTTTAAATTAACGAACTAAAACATACATGAAAAAAGAGCATTTATTACCTGAAATAGTGATTTTAACAAAGAATTGTTAATAAATGGGAGATAAAATAATTTCAGTAAATAATATATTGTATGTGATATATGAGTATGGTTCTATAATACAGGTAAAATAACACTATATTTATTTTATATTAGGTTTAGACTCATATGAATTAAGATGAACCAGAGGTAAGTGTTTCAAATATCACTTTTATTTCTGTGAGACATACACCATATTCCCAACTTATTCCTCTATGTGGTGTATATAATTCACATTTTGATAAATTATATCATGAATATATTTATATTAATGGTATTTTATGTTTCATTTTATTTTTATTCTTTCATGGGCATTATGATTCAATAGTTACTAAAATGGAAAGGGTTTATTTTACAATCTCATCATTATTCGAGATTGTTTTTGCTTAAGTCTCCTATGGGGAAATTATTTTATATTTCAATCATAAAAAATATATTTAATAAATATATGGTTATTCAGGAGATTTTCAAGTAATAGTATCATTTTACTACTCTTTGGCACTTAAAATGATGAAGAAAATATATCTAATAAAATATGACTTTATTTCTCTCTTTGGTCAAAAATCGTTTTTCCTCAAAATCCATGTTTTCTAAAAATGTTATAAAAAGTATTTTTACCCTTTAAAAAAGTTTATTGTATAAATAATTACCCATATTTTACTTTTTAATAAATTTTTCGAAAGAAATCTTCATGTCGTTTCCAAAAAAAGGCCTATTTAAATTTTATCAAAATTGTGAAAGGAATATTTTATTTAATGTGTATGACATGAACAAAATTTTCTACCATCATGAACATTCATTTTTTAAAAGATTAATTTATATGTTTCAATGATTATTTTCAAAGGAAATTATTTTCAAATTATATAGTGAAATATTTTAATAAAATATATATTTTTAAATAAGAAAAGGTTATTTTCCTCAAAAAAATTAATGAAACTTTTATGGTATTTTTATTCATCAATAAAATTAAAACATCATTGTAATTATGATATAATTAGTATATTTTTTATTGATATCATAATTTTTATTTTTTATGATCAATTTGAATTAGGAAGTACAATTTTATTAATATTCATCATATTACTCTGGATGGTTTATGATTATGTTTATTTGATTAGGGTGTGTATTAACATTTATTATGTTAGTATTTCAATATGAATGTGTAATTTGATCTTTTTAAACCCTTTCATACGATGAATTCATTGTATATAGTAATTAATGGGTGGGGCGTGTTCATAGATATCCCCTCGTTGCATCGATAGGCCTCTTGAGACAAATGAGTTTCCAAATTAGATGGGTTACTACCAATAGATTTAAAATTTTCTATGAATGGTTTTGACAGTATGATTTACATATCTGGAATTATTAAGTCCCTCATTATGTGATTACTTATTTATTAACATGTTGTTATTAAATTATTTATAATATTTATGGATATGTTCCAATATTATGTTCATTTTCATATGGATTTATTTTATCAATGTTTATTTTTTTAATATTATGATTAGATTATTAATTAAATGGAATTTTTTTTCATTATTTGCCTTTCCATATTGATTATTATTATTTATTCATAATATATTTCATTGTAAGGTTACCATTATTTTCCATTTTAGATCACCCATTTCATATGTTTAATTTTATCCAAGATACCGGGAAATGTTTTATGATTTATATTCAAGGATATGCTATGAGGAATAATGAAATTATCAAACAAAACCAATTTTTTCATTTTCTATTTTCAATTTTAATGTGACTTTCATATATGTATGTAGTTTACTAATAATATTAAACTATTCGGTCCTTCATAATATTGTTACTTGTATCATATGAAGTTGTAATAAAGTAACCAAAAAAATCCAAGCTACTAGGGTTTAGGTCTTTACAATTAGTGTAGATTGGGTAGGTGCCATCATAGATTGAAAATATACTTCAAAAGGTTCTTTATTTATGGTTAGGGGGTTATTTTCTTAAACCATTATGAAAAAAATCAGTGACAATAATGAAGTTCCCATTGGATTGTGATTTTTTTTATTTATTTTAATTTTAAAATATTTCTTAGAATGTAAAGTCATGAATTTACTATTCACCTACAAAATATGAAAGTGTTTCCCTCATAAAAATTTGATGAAGAGTTTATGTTTATTCTTGAATAACTTAGCTAGATCGATTCAAGAAATATCCTTTTAAAATTATTTGACTGATTATATAGTCTTCAAGTAAAACACAAGTGATAAATCTATATAAGTTATTTCTATAAAAAATTGTAATTATTTAAAAGATAACTTTGTAAAAAACTTGTAGATATTTTATTAATGCTGTTTAAATTTAGATGAATTGGAAGATTTAATTATTATGTTATGGTGAAACCAACCACTTAATAATGAGTTTTATTATTTCTAAATCAGTTATGTTTATCTCTTATATAAAAATTTTATAAATATAATTTTTTTAATGGAATTATTAGGCAGTAAAGGTTTTTAAAATGCTTATAATTCAGTATTTATATGATGAAAAAGTACCTTAAATATAAGACAAGGGATTTTTGAATTATTCTAATGAACCCTAAAGTATTTTAAGATCTTTTTTGGTGACTTAAAGTTTTTTATATGTATTGGATAAATTTTAAGAATCTATAAGGTGATTTACCAAATTTATATTCATAATAAGAGAAGTATATAATTAATGTTTCAAAGCTATAAATTTGGTTAAAATTTATTTTTTAAAACTTATGAAGCAACCCCATAATAATTTATTTATGTTTAATATAATTTTTTTAAGAAATTATATTTTATCTGTTAGAGAAAAGGTTCAGTATATATTTCATAAGACTTCACTTTAATTTTTATGACTTCTTTTGATCTGGTTTAATAATTTTTATATTTAGTGTATGTCTTTGAGTTCCAAGAATATAAATTTGTAGAGATATTAATACTTCCATGTTTTCTAAAACTAGAATACCATAATAATTTTTAAGTGATACCATAAGACATTCTCAAAATGTAATACATATTTAATCTATTATTGACTTTATAATTATCTATAAATTTGATGTTTTTATGAATTCCATGAAGGGTGTATGACTTTATAAATATCTTATAAGACTTTTTTTGGGAATATAAGATTTTTTATATTTATGTGTTTAATAATTTTACTATAATATCAAATGAATTTTCATAAAGTATTTTAAAATAAAGGATCAACAACTTATGTATGACATTGGACTTAGTATATGTGTTAGAATTATACTAAATGAAAATTGAGTTTCTATAATTTATATAATGAAAATTAAATCAAATGGTATAATTTTAATCCATTTTTTCATGATCTAAACAACATAATTCTTGTTTAATACATGATTTGGAAATTATTTGAGAAAGTTAAAATTAGAAAAAGTGAGAGGAATAAATGTTTCATTAAAATATTATTTTTAAATGAGAATATTTTAAAATAATTTTTAGTTATCAAAATAGATGAAATTTCTGGAAAAAATATGATGTTGCTGGAACTAATCAAAATTATTTTTTATATCATAAAGAGAGTTATTATTCAAAAAAATGATTTATGTAAAATTAGAACCAAGAAGGATTTATTTTTGAGAAATTTTTTATTCATGAAATGAGGTCATTCTAGATTAAAGTAACTTGGAAATGAGAAATCCAGAGATGGTTAATCTATAGTTCACTGGATTGAATATAATAAACCCATTTGTGATATCATCAATCTAGATAATATTATTTAGAATAATGTTTAATGAGGTTTTCAATAAAATATAAATATAATCTAAAATTGGAGCTTCTATTTTAGAAGATCTCAGGTTGTGATTGCATGTTATGAACCACAATAGTGATTCTTTATTTTTCATATAGCCATAGAGACTGTTTATTGTAGATTACCTATTGAGATATTTTGGTAATATGTTTAAATCCTTCTAGAAAAACATATAAGTTTATAAAATTCATAAAAGGTATGAACTATAGGGGAAAAAAGATAAAATTTAGATGACGCATATTGAATATATAAAATATTCATAGAAATATTAGAATACATTTATAAATAGAATGTTTGGTTGTTTTGGGAATTTCTATTAGTATTGAAAGATAATTCTTCATTGTTAGGATAAATGTTAGTATCTATCAACCAAGAACAACTCTTATATTGATCAAAATAAGATAACATAGTATAAATTTAATAAGGTTGGGAAATTAGAAAATTCTACCTTGGGTAATAAACAAAAGAGGAAATATTGGGAGACTTATCCAAATAATTCAAAGAATATAGCTATATTGGAGGATTCTATAAATAGAAAATAGTTCCACTATAGAAAGAGAAACCACACCATAGACCGGTGTAAAATATATAGGAACATCAGTAATGTGAAAGGGAGAAATATATAACTTAATATAGGGTCAATATAAGAGATATATAGAAATATTGGTTTAATTATTGAAATCCCTAATGAAGAAGTTTAGAAATCCCCAAGGATGGTAAACTATTGATCTATAGAAGAGGTGGGAAGAAGGTGCAAGAAGACATGAAATATGTCTATAAATTTTATGACTATTTTTCCATGTAAAATTAATATCAAAGGGAAAGTACCAATTAATTCATTTTCAAAATATTTTTCTATAAGGAAAGGGTACACACTCAAAAAGAAGAAAGATCATCTACCCAAACAATGATTAAAATTTGTGTTTTCCAAATAGGAAATGGACAAGAATATATAAGAAGAATAAAAAAATGAATGTGATTTTATAGGTAAATAAAAGAAGTATTCTCAAACTAATAATAATGTTAAAAACATAAATTATTTAGTGTTTTCCAATGGTTGAATAGTCTGTAAAGTCGACAATAAATATAGAAGTAATAACTCCAAACATTTAAGAAACACAAGGAAAATAATCTATGGATTGAGTTCCATGTACCATCCTTGTAGCTCTCATTAAATAGATGATATACTACTTTACTTATTGTCTATTTTTTAGTTTAACTCTAAAGAAGGATTTGACGATGAAGGGAGAAAGAAGAGAAATAGTGAAATATTTAATCTCTAAAAGCAAAAAGATCATCCATTATTAAGATTATAATTCACAAGTGGTGTTAGGATAATAATGGAGTCATACATTCTTAAAAACATATAAGTTAAATATTGATGGAGATTATACCTTGATGTGGATCGTATATGATGTAAGTTTCTAGATATTTATTCTTTTATGTTAAATCAATAATTTTGGAATGTCGTATAAAAATAAAGGTTGAGATATTATTTTAACTCTAACAATTCTATTTTGTTTTTTTTAAATAAGTATTCAATGTTGTAGGGACTATATAACAAAATTAATTGGAGTAATTTTCTTGAACTTGAAATGTTTTGATGTCTTTGTACATGTTGAGTGTAGATTCATAAAATTTCATTAAAAAATTATTTTATTACCCCCTAAGAAAGTAAAAAAATATGGTTGCTATCACATTGTAGTTTTTATATTAAATGAATTTTTAATAATTTAATCACTCTTTTTCTAAACTAGGTTATACCAAGTAAACACGTAGTTGGTTAATTGATGGAACACTACTAATATAAAAATTTTTAACATCATTATCTCATTTAAATTGAGAGAATATATTAGTAAAGATGAAGAAAAAAATTGGATAAAATGTTTTTTTAAATTCGGGAAACCAGAAGACCTTCCCTTGCAACCATTGTATCAATAAGAGGGATAAATCATTTCATTTTTTTATTAATTAGTAACAATTATGAGGGTAAAAGTTAACCACTAAACAAATATTAATATGAATTCATTATATTAAGAAGTTAAAATCATTAAAACCAAATACAAAGGATGATATTTAAGTTCAATGGAGATTGTTACTTTATTTGTTATAAATAAACATGATAATTTTTTTCTGGGAGTGTTGTTTGATGGTGTGAGTATTAAATCACAAAAAAATAAAAAGTGTTTCCATTATAAAAAAATTTATAGGAGTTTGTGTTGTTGATTTGTTAAATACATGGTAATATAGATTAAAGTATCATCCCCTTAAATCATATGATTTATGAGATATCTCTAATATCAAATACAAGTGAAAAATTTATCTAATTTCCTTACATAATATTTTTAAAAGGTTTGAAAAGATGACTTTTTGAAAAACTTAGAGAGCTTTTATTAACAAAGCATAAAGTTGTCTGAATGAGGGGACTGAAGTACTAAGTAAAAAGAAATATATCCACATCCAAATAGGTAATGGTGGTTCAAATATTAAAGGGGTTCAATTATAAAAATCTAAATTGGAATTTGGTAACATAATTTAGCTACACAAATTTATCCCTTCTCAATATCTACACTAATCCACTAGGGAACACAATTAATAGTAAAAGATGATTAGTATGTTGTGGAATCACAGGATATAAAAAATGATGTGTATAGAGTCACAAATAAAATATATAAGAGTGGAAGTCACATTTACATTATAAATTGTGTACTAACACCAAAGTGAACTAAAATTCGGAAATAATCTAGTGTAATATGATAAATTAAAGAATATTTATATCAAGTACCACTTCATCAAGGAAAATGTGTAAAACACGAAGATCAACTTTAATAACTTTTCAATGAAGGATAAGTTATAGGATATCTTGATATTTCAATTAATAAATGATTTGATCCAAAATATGAGATTATTTTTGTGAGTTAAAGTCCACCCAAAATCCCAATGTTTCAATTATTTTATATATTTTTTATTCATTTAAATTTTATGGATATAGGGAAAATAGTTTGATAAATCATATTTTAAAGTGGGATAAACTCTTATAAAATATGGAGTTAATAAAGGGGGTTAATAGGAATTTTCTATATGGGGTATATGTTGTTGTTGTTATATGATTTGTTCTTTCATAAATCATAGAAAAAGTTTATTTTAAAGCTCAAATGTTAAACATGTTTCAAAAAAATTCAAAATGGGATATTGAATCGACATTAAAAATTGGGAAGATTTAATATCCCTCTTGTGAATTAAATTGATAAAAGGGGAGTGATAAACCCCTATTAATACATTCTCAATAATGTATTGAAATTTATATAGAAGAGATATATAAATAACAATTTAATCCTATATTATAGTTTTTAGATAATAGTTTCATTGAGTTTAAAATATTACCACTTTACATAGGTTATTCATTTATGATATTTGAAGTTTATTTCATGTTGTATTTATTATCAATATGCTCGTGGATAAATTCTAAATCAATTATAGTAGGATTCAAATAATATGAATGAATATTTTTTTAAGGATTAAAATTAAATATCCTATAATAACTTCTTGATATATTACAAATCCACCCATATATATGTGTCATTTCGTAATGCAAATCTATGATTTATACATGATGATTAAGTTGAGTAAGAGTTAATGATTTTATATTATGAGAAATTAGTCACATTATAATTTTGAGGATTGTTCTATAACACTATTTTTCATGATTTAATACACTACTATGGAAAATATTGGTGTTCCTATAAGAATTAAAGGTAAGAGTTCAGGCCAATGTTTTAATTAGAATTTTGTAGTGAATTAATGGGGTTTAAAAGGAAATTAGTTAACTTTAAATATTGAACCATTGTATTTGTCATCATTATATAATTAGTTCATGATACATGAAAATTTTATGGATCTCATAGAAGATTTTAAGAACTTAATATTGTGATATGGTCTATATTTTTTATATAAAATTGACCAAAACATTATTCCAGAATGTAGGATGTTACCCTATGATTGTTTGGAATTTTAAAAGTAATAATATTATTAAATAATTATTTAAAAACATAGGGATATAAATACAAACCTTAAAATTGTTATATTAACAGTATTATGGCTAGGTTAGAGTAGAAGAAGAGAGTGAACACTTAATATATCATTTTAGGAACTTAGAGATGATTATAAAATATTGACTTACTTTTTTGACACTTGTTTTTTATCTTACATGTAATATATTTCAAAACATTATTCATTCTATATTCTCTTGTTTCTTATTTATAATAATATAAGGATGTTTAATTCAAGATTACAATTACTATACACTAAGGATATAACTACTCTTTTTAGTAAATATTGTAAAAATATTTTCTGTTGCGTACCATTTACTAATAATTTTTATCTCTCATGACCACTGATTTCATAGTTTTATTCAATCTTCCTATGTTTAGATGACTTTAGAATATATTTTTTTGAAATGATGTTTTTGTTTACAATTTATTCAATCCCTTCTCAATGGTCACATATATTTCACCAAGGAATTTAATAGTGACAAAAAATCTAAAAATAAATGATAAAAATGGATCAACCAATCCCTTAATATGACAAAGGATATCAACATGGTTAACTCATCCATGTGTCATATTGTAGATGATTATTTAACATATCCATTCTAGTTATTTAATCACTAAATCTATTCTATGTATCATAAAATTAAATATAAAGATAATAGTGAATTCTATTGTAAAAACATAAACTCCTATAGCATAGATCATGTTTATTCTTGAGATATTATGGTTGAGTTATTCATCAATAAATCCCATTCTATATGTAGAGATCAATCGACACATGGATTACTAATATTTTATATAATCTTGTATACACATTATTTCCCAAACTAAATGGGTAATTTTTTAATAATGTATATAAATGTATCTTAAATAATGAAATAAGGGATTCAATGATTATGAGATAGATTTATTTCTATTGGTGGATTTAGGAGTTGATCTAGAAATCCATTGGATATGAAAGGATTTCAATACACATGGAAATATCAAAGGTTATTGAGAATATATGTTATAATCTCAAATGAAAAGGGAATGATGTAATAATGATAATATTTCAAAATAAAAGGATTTAAAATAGACACATAATGGATATAAAAACATTGGGTTCAATTAGGTTTATTCACTTGGTTCTCACAATATTTTTTATACTCTAATCATATAGTTCTAAACCAAAATGTGTCTGATCTAGTAGGGGAAAAAACAAATATTACCACGAAATGACTCCATTAAAATCCTTATTTGGTTGGTAGTGAAGTTCCCTTTAACCCCAAAATCCATTACTAATAGTCCACTAGATAGATAATAATACTAACATGTTATAAATGGTAAAAGGGGTGTGTTACCCTCTTTAATCCATGGAAATTAAATAAACCACTGATCAAAAACAAATACCATAGTTTAAATAAAACTAAAAATTCAAAAAAAATTGAAATAATTCATGTAATATTACAAAATTGAGGAAATATATAAACCCATAGATAAAAAAATAATCAGAAACTACTAGGGAAATTAAAATCTCCTCTAACATATATTAATTATCTATACATGAGATATTATGGTTCATATTAATCTCTAACAAAGTTTTGTAAATATATAAAAATAGTATATAGAAGTAGGGGTGATCAAAAAAGTATAATTAGTAGGTTCCTTTCATAAAACTCTCGTGTTAATATGACCAAAGCATACTAATGATTTATTGAATAAATTGTGAAACTTGTGCAATATGTAACTCAAAGTCATATAAAAACCTATATCACTAAAAGTAAACTCTCCAAATCTTCATAAAATATATGTATAATCAAATTAGTAAAATATATCCATATAGGTTCCACATATCCACTTCCCTACAAATCTATTCATCATCCCATCCCAAATACACATGTTTTAGTTATCTTATCCAATTACATTACTATATACCAAATCCTCATATCACATCCACATTGTGGAGATTCATTTTTGAAACCATGATATTATGATTGATTTTTTGATAATATATGGTAAGAGTGGGATGAAATTGGATTCCATGCATGATAATCCTTCTGTTATAGAAGCTTATTATTCTTGGAGGATTGTTATGGATTCATGGTGATGCTTTCTGGAAGGAATATTTTTTTATCTTAAATAAATGGTTTGAATGCTACTTAAGGAGAAGAAAAAAAATTAAACAGGAATAGATGAGTTTTCAATATTTCATGGAATTCTTGATGTTATTTTGATAAAGTAAATCGATGAATAGTTAATAAAAATTGATCCAAATATTAATAGAAGAACCAAATTATCCTTCCATTAATGATAATGTTTGAGATCAAAGGTTACACCTGAGAGCGGTAGTGGAGCGGTAGGCTAGTGTGACTTGATACTAACAGGAGAGGCATGGGTTAGCAAATAGAAGTAAACAACATTCAGTGTGGCATGATTACTCTTTGACTAGGATAAGTCCTAATGGATCTATGGATAGCCTCATGAGAGTGATAGGTAGAAAAATACCTAGGATACCATGTTTTTATCGATGCATGATAGTTTATTGAGACAATACAAGAGTCAAAATACATAAATATTACATCATTTTAGATGAATATTCAATATATCTCCAAAAAACATTCCCTAGAACCACAAAGGTTTAGTTTCATTAAAGAATATATACATAATCACTTTATTTCATTAAATATAGATGACACCTCTTGCAATGTTCCTATCACATAGTAAACTTCTTAGACATACCCTTCTTAAAACTGTTATTCATAACAGAGGGAATGGAATCATAAAAATGGAGAGATAAAATTCTCAGTATGGGTAAAAATAGGTGATATCAATCAATTTTCATAAGTGGTCATAGGATATGAATAAGTTTATGGTAACAGGACCATAACTTACAAACATCATATACAATTAGTTAAAGATATTTAATCATGAATTATTGCATAAGAATTCTTCAATTCAAAAGATACAATCCATAAGAGTAAAGAATCATTGACAATCAATCATAAGAAATGAGATCATATCATAATCATAATACATAGGTTTATGGTATACACATACACATATAAAATAATTTCTTTAATCAAGGTTCACTAGAAATACTATCATAGTGGATTGGGTTTACTACCCATTCCATCATTTCCTCAGTAGAGGTTCACTACCAAGACTATCATAATGGATAGAGTCCTTAACTGAACATGGTTTACTCCCAATTCAATTCCATATTATCTCATTATATATTAATATTTACCCAATTCATTGGAGATATTTATAATACCCAACCATCATATAATGAAAACTTTGCATATGTATATCAAAAGATCATAAAATAATTCATCATTTAATAATAGCATAACCCACCAAAAGGAATCATACTTCATAAATAGTAACATTATTTCATCAATTTACAACCCCTATAAAATAAAAGGGTTTTATAAGGATTTAATTATAACATAATTTTCATGTAAGAAAGAAATGAGTTTCATAGAATCATCCTTAAATGATCATCATCATAAGCCATAAAGAAAAATATATGGGATATAATCATGATATCATATCACAATGGAACCATAATAATCTATAAATTAAATTTACATAGTTTATGAATACCCTTAAAAGTTCATTTGGACATTTTATAAAAAAATGGAAAGAACTTTTTCTTTTGGTATATTTAAAATAAATAAAAAAAATAGAGAAAAAAATTATTCAAAACATCCTTGGAAACACTAAAAGTAAATTTAAAATTTAATAATGTTTATTATAGAGGGAAAATTATCTTCTTCAAAAAATATTAAAAAATAATCCATTCAATCTTTTTGTAAAAAGTCATAAATAATCTATTTAATTTTTTTAAAAAAAATAATTTTAAATACTTAGAAAAGGAGTGAGTCAAATATCATAGAGAATGAATTTATATAATCATTGAATCATATAAAATAACATTATTAAAAACATTTTAAAGAATAATGTCATGGAACAAATTCTTGCTAATCAAAGATGAAATAAGGTTAACATTTCATATAAAAAATTTTCTCGATTGTTTTAAGTACCAAAGAGAGGATAATAAAAGGAAACCATTAAAAAATAAAATAAATTGTGTAAAATATAATTCATGGGTTTTAAGAGCTATAGAATATATAATTATTTCTAATGATATACAATCATCAACAATCAATATTAAAAATTATATTGTAGTTTAATCCCTTAGCACTTTGGAAATTTTTTAATCATAATCATTTTGAATGAAATAGCTTCAAATAAAAATATAAATACCATTATTATAAATATAGTAATGATATAATATTTCATAGGGGTATTATATACACCATATAAACAAAAATATGTGTATAACATAGATCACATCTCAACAAAACAATATCGAGACAAAGAACCCTTACCTCAAGTTTTGACATTATTCATATACACTCTTAGAATCCTATATAATAAAATTATATTTATTATAAATATATTATTGTACCATATTCATACTTATATTAATATATATTTTTATTATATAATTTCCAATTACCCTTTTTTAATAATTATTTATTAAAATCATTATTCAGGTAAAAATTGGTATGTTTTCCATGCATGTGTCAATTTGAAGGTTATGATAATTTCAAATTGGTTATGGTTTCAGAATATATATTATATAAATAATATTATAAATATATTAATTAATAATTAAATACTCTTTTATATTGATCTATATTGGGTATTGATGAAAATTTAATTATCTTTCTAAATAGAGATGATAGTCCATCCTTACATAAACATGACGATTTATCTTTTCGATAGATAGAAAAAATGGTACATTATAATTCACCAATCCAAATACATAAATATATCATAAATATAACTTATATTCATTAAATATATCCTTATTTCCAACCATGTAAATAGTAAATAAAAAATTAATCACATCGCTTCGGGGAGGTGGTAGTCTACACGTACGCACAAGCGACATTATCATTTTACAATAGATAGGAAGAAGATTGAAAATGGATATAAAATTAACATAACAACATATAAGTATATGAAAGATACTCATTTAATTATTTTAATAATGTTATAGATTTCTTTAGTAATTTTAATAAGAAATAAAATTGAAAAAAATTGGTTAGAACGTAAACCTCTTCTTCATATATCCTCTTTTAAAAAGTATCTTAATGATTATTACATTGGTATTTTTGGAATAATAGTTACTCAAGGTCATGGATAAGGATATTGGGATATTTTTTTATTATATTTATGTTTAGTTAAATGGATAAAATGGTATGGATAAGAGACGATAAGAGGTTCCCTTGTATAATTGAGGGGAGTAGAACTATTATAAAACATTAAAGTATAATAAAGTTATATTCAAGTGGAAGTGGAACCAAAGAAACCAAATTTTGAATATAAGATAATTTTGGGTATAAATAAACTTATCCAATAAAATTACTTAGGTTTTTGAGATATTTTATCAATTATCTCTTTCGTTTAACCACTTATTAATTCTTTTAACTTTAATTATATTAGTTAATTTTTACCTTGGTTACTATTCATAATGACCAAAAATGAAATTGAACTCATTAAAAAATTTGGGAATTATGTCTCCAAATATTGAAATTATTTTTATTAGATTCATTCTCAATATGTCATATAAATTAATGCTAAACTATATGTGAAAAGCGCATTGAAAATCCTATTTAGAAAAATCATTTTCAAGAATAAAATGAGATTTATTCAAATTAATTTTCTTGTACAAAACATAATATGAAGGTTAAAATATTTTATTGAATATATAATATACACCTTTAATTAAAATCATTAATCAATAGTGATTTATTTAATTTATAAAAACACAATGTGCACACAAAAAGAATTTATCTGAAAAACATCTATTTGTAACATTAAAATGAATTTACATTCATTTATAACCTTTTGATATCCAATGAATTAATTTTTTAAATGTATAAAAACTAAATTTTCATAATTTATTTGTTACTCTTTATACCATATAATCAAAAAACTACGATATAACTATCATGTTTAATAATAATATTTCAATTGTATATCATAGTTTGTTTAAACTTGGTGTTGTGTGTAAAGAAAGATGTGATAGAAATAAAACTTATTTAAATATAAAAATATAATAAAATATAGTGGTGGTAAATTCTATAACTTTATAATAATTTATTCCTAAAAATTCAACCACTTTTGTACAAACAACTGAGGATTCTTTTCCCACATCACATCCTCAGGTTCATATATAGCCTCCTAAAATTTATTTCTTTCTTTGTGAAACATTAGCAAAGTGAGTGGTCTTATTAAATAATAATTTCCATATTATATTCATTCTTTATTCCTTTTAGGAGAGATAATTTTCTAGTAGTATGAAATATTAATTTATTGCAAGTGAATAATTGGGTATGTACTACCTCATGAGTGATACATAGAACGCATCATGAACAATAGGGGGATTTGGTGGAAGATCCAAGTGATAAGAATCCATCCCAATAAGATCAAGAATATTTAAGGGATCAATAGATTTATGGATCAACATTTCTTTCTCGAAAAATATCACAACCTTCTTCTGTGGTGATATTAATAGGAATACCTTATCAACAACTTTAAACTCTAAATCTTACTAATTATTAGAATATATTTTTATTACCTCTATCTAAATTGATGTGATGGTGAATATATCTAAACTTATCTACTATTTCCTCAGTTAAATAAAGTCTGAATAACTTTTTATCTCCAAATTTATCCTAATACATTATATTTATGTACTTTCTCTCATAGAGGGATTCATAAGGATCCCTCTAATTGCTTGGGAGAAAGCTATTATTATAAGATAACTCTACCATATAAAGGTGTTGAACCCCAAAAAAATTAAATCCATAGAATATTAACTCAATATATATTATATAGATTCATGTTACACTTATAATTTCCATAAATCTATGTATGCTATGCAGTGCAAAAGTTCAACTCTATATTTAAATATTATTGAATAATTCTCCAGAATATTGATGTTCATCTCATATTAGGATCAAATATAATAGGATATGGTAGTAAACTAAATCTTACCACTTAATTAATGTATATAGTAAAAATATTATTAATGGATAAATATTTTATGATTTCAAAAAATGTTTTAAATTTGTATGGTTATCAAATATATCCCAAATAACATTATGGACATTATATAATTTTAGGAGTAGGAAGATGAAATCAATGGTGATTTTTTCCCAATCCTACATTTCATGGTTAATGATTATAACATCTCCTTAGATTTTTGTTTCTCATCCTCAAATTTTTGATATACCAAACATAAATATACATAATCTGCAATATCACCTTTCAAGTTGTCCCACTAGAAATACACTTTCAGATATCAGTACATATTTTATACTTCTTTGAGGAATAATTATTGATGATATATGATCTAAATCAAATAATTATTCTTCAAATATGGTATTGATAGGACACATACATGGTTCTTAAACCATATAATTCCATCACTATCATGGTTAAAATCATAAACATTCCTCACCTTCTTATATTATTTCACATATTCCATCAATTTCTATTTAATCCTCACATAGATGCATTGTTGAACATTTATATGAAATAGATATGATATTTTCCCTTTCATTATTATTTAAACATTCATATTTTTTAAATAATTATGTAGGATCTCTTTAAATCCTAATTACATAAAACATGCATGATCTTTCCACCTCAAGGCATCAACCACCTTATTTGTCTTCACAGGGTGGCAATGTATTGAGAAGCCATAATATTTAATCAATTCCCTCTATATACTTTGAAACATATTTAACTATAATGTGAGAATATTTAATTTTAGATTTAATGATCAATATATATATATATATCACAGCTTTCACCATAAAAATAATTTCTATATATTTTCAATTTAAATATTACCACTATCATCTCTAAGTCATGAGTCGGGTAATTTGTCTCCTCAATTTTAAATTATCACGAGGTATAAGAAATCAATATAGTATTATGAATTTGAATGAATATTAGTCCCTTCTTTTATTCAAAACTATTGATCCTAAAATATTCTCCACTATAGGTTAGTGTGAGTATAGGTGGACTAACCAACATTATTTTTTGATCCTTGAAATTTTCTTCCCATTCATTTGTCCAATTTAATTTTATCCCTTCTATGTCAAATTGGTTATGATATTATATATACCTAATATATATATGAAAAATAATTTATAGTATCTATCCAAACCATGAAATATATTTTTCTTAGTCTCCCTCATTTTTCTATTCCCTTTCACACAAAAAATTATCTTTGAAAGATCCACCTATTGTGAATATATATCCTCATAATGACAATTTTATAACCCAAATATTCAATTGATAAATTTTTTATTAAATTTGTCCCTATTTTGGGCTTTCAACACAATAAAAGAAATTTTCATAATGATCTCCTTTTCTCTTAGAATATATAATAATATCATCTATTAAAACTACCACAAACTGATCATTGTAATCTATAAATACACAATTCATTGGATCAATAAAGATAATGGGGGAATTGGTAAGTCCAAATAAAATCACTTTAAATTCATAAATATTATACCTCATAAAATGGGTTTTCTTAGTTATATTATCCTCATTAACCTTTAATTGATTATATATATAATGAAGTTTAATTATGTAAAATTATTAATTTCTACACTATTGTCCATAAAATTCATCAGTAAAGGGTAGATAATACTTATTCTTGATACTTATCTTGTTAAATTCTCAACAATCAATAAAAATATTCATTGAAAAATCTTTATTCTTAACAGAAGGAAAAGGTTCACTCTATGGAGACATACTAAAGCATATGAATCCCTAATCAAGATTCTCTTGGAGTTTCTTCTTTAATTCCTACAACTCAATTAGGGCCATTTTATATCATGACATTGAAATAGGTGTATCCCTAGGTATGAGATCAATTGAAAATTTTAATTCAGGATTTAGGGGAAAAATATAAAAGTATTTATAAAATACATAATATTATTCACAAAAAATAGAAATATCCTTAATCGTGATTTTCTCTCCCACAATTTGAGATAAATATCCCTCATCAATTTGTATTAAGACCCATAAAATTGATGTGATTTTCATTGTATATCCATATTAGTCCTTGAATTAAAATATGTTCATAGTTTCATTTAGAATATCAAATGTTATTTACTTATTATAGAAGTTTATAATGTATATCTATATATAGATGTTGTCATAACCAAAAATCACATGAAATTCCTCTAAAGTATAAATAAAAATATTTTCCTAGGGAACATTCTTACAAACATAAATAGGACATACCTAACTCTAGAGTTGAGTATAAGTGAGGCTTAAACATGGTGACCCTCTTTATAAATTGAAAACACATAGAACCTTCTTTGGTCTAAGAGTAATACCTTAGAATAGGGAATTTTCATCGATAATTCCAATGTTCTCCACATATAAGACATTTTACTATTATTGGTAGATTTGGATGAATGTAATTTCCATTTATTGGTATCATTATTTTTCCTTGAAAAATATATACTTTATGAAAGTTTTGCATAGAGAAAACACCTTCATGTTCTTTTGTGACTTTTCCTAAAGTAATTCATCCCACATGATTGAAATGTAAGAAAATGAATATTATTCCCTGGATGGTATTTATTATCCAAAATTTCCTAAAAATAAATTTTTATATTATTCGGTACATTCAAAAATTCATCTACACCCAGGATGTTAATCATATTTAGAGATAGCTAATCAGGCATAATCAAAAGGTATCACATTCTAACTTCTATTTAATTTCGTTTCTCATGAGAAAATTTGTTTTATCAGAAGTTACATTATTTGTTAAATAAATTCCTCCTAGTTAAAGAAATTTTTTAAAATCAAAAATCATAGTATGGGTATAAAACATTAATAATCATAGTAAACAATCATACGATTTTGAAAATAAGTCTTATGATGTCTAAAATTATGACACTTTATTTAAACACATGAAACATTAAATTTGTCTCATAACACTATTGATTATTATAGGGTTCATATATTCTATCCTCTCATTAATCATAATGGTTCATAAAGAGAATGTGACTTAATCAAATCATATCCTCTATGAGTTCATAATTGGGTGTGTAGTCTTAGTCTCACTCATCATGCGCTGAGTTAAGATCAAGTCAATAATCATCCATCATTTTTAGGGTTTCTACCCTTAGGAACATATGTTTCCCAACCACATGCACATTCTAGTATCTATATAGGTATTAAACTTCTAGTAATACACATTAAATATACATTACAAAAACATTAAGTAATTTTCCTATACTTAGAATTAACCCCAAGGGTTCTCACTAGAGGTATCTAATCCAAAATTTAAAAAATATCTTGACCTTTCTCTAAAACAAACAAATGCTACCCATGAATTCCACAAATTTATATTACATATTTCGAGATAAATATTCAATACATATCAAATAAAACCTTCCATAGAACCATAAAAGTTTAGTGTCATTTAAGACAACATAAATAATCATATTATTTTATGAAAGATATTCAAAATACTTGAAAAAGTTATCTAAAATAGTACACTTTTTAGAAATACCGTAATTAAAAGAATTTTTTATAACATAAGGAAAGGAAACATTAGAAAGGGTTATTTAGATGATCTATTATAGTAAACATAAAAGATGTCAAACAATCGCCATATGTGAGTATGAGATAAACATAAATTTATTATAACATGTTCTAAACATATAAAATTCATACCAAATTAGTCAATGTTTTTTAATTCTGAATCAGATAATAAGGATTTTTAATAATAAAATAAATAATTCATAAGAGTGATAAATCATCAATAATCAATTATAATCCATGATAACATGTAATAATCATAAGAAATTGGTTTATAGGATAAACATAGTCATGGAAAATAATTTGTTTAATCAAGTATCACTACCAAGTATATCATATTAGATTAGGTTCACTACCTATTCTATCATTTCCTTATTTAAATTTTACTCCCAAGACTATAGTAATTGATAGAGTCCCTTACTAAAAAAGTATCACTCCCCATTCTAGTCTATATCATCTGATGAGATACTAATCTTTACCCAATGCATTGGATAGATTTAATGGACACACACATCACATAACTAAAGCCATACATATTTGTGACACAATATCTTAAAAACATACATCAATTCATCATAGGATGACCAATGTAAATTAAAAATATTTCATAAACATTTTATCATTCCATCATAATAAAACCCATGGAAAATAAATGGTTTTCACCAAAATTTCATCATAACATAATTAAACAATAGGAATGAAAAAAGATTTATTGAATCATCCTAAAATCATCATAATATTAATAAATAAAAAAGGATTAAAGTGGATTGTATCATAATATCATATCCCCCATGAATCATATAAATCCATAATTAATGTTTTGATAGATTAAAAATACCTTTATATGATTATTTGAACATTTAATTGGAAATGTAGAAAATACCATTTTCTGTCAGTATATTTAAAAACTAAAAATTCCAATAAAATTGATAAAACAATTATTTTAAATAAACAAAAATAAATTTTAATTTAAATTTAAATAAAATAAATATCATGATGGTAAGAATAACATTTTGTGGGGTAAACGTAAAAAAAATTATTCTTTTCTCACTTTTTAAAAAAAGTCATAATAAACTATTAATAAAATATTATAAAATTTCATTTTTAATACTTTGTAAGGAAAGAAAAATATTGTTGAAAATGAAATTAAATAATCATTTTATCGTAAAAATTATTATTTAATATATTTTAAAGAACATTGTCATGGAAAGAATTGTTCATAGGACAAATAGGAAATAAAGTCAAATTTTCATGAAAACAATTCTAGATAGTTTTAATTAAAAAAAGGGAAAAATTGAAGTAATTTAATAAAATCTTATAAATAAAAATATTATCATAAAATATATGGTTCTTAAGATATAAAAACATATTTTTCCCCATAAGATACTCAATCTTAGACAATCTTGATTAAAAATGATTTTACAACTTACACCTTTACCGCTTTGGAAACATTTGGATCATAAGCCCATTGAAATAATTAACATAATATGGAGAATTAAATAACATAAATATAAAGGTACTCATCATATAATATGTCATATTAGTTTTATAAACACCATGTATACAAAAATAGGTATATAATATGAATCATGTCTCAATAGAATAATATTGGGATGAACTCTTACCTCAAATATTTAGTTTCTTTTTGCATGATTGAATCCTCTTTTATATTAAATTTGTATTTATTATAAATATATAAAAATACCATATTCTTAATAATATTATTATATATTATTCTTCGAAAATTTTTAATTACCCTTTTTATTAATATTTTTTTTAAAACATTATTTGGGTGAAAACTGATCTTTTTTTATGCATACATTAGTTCAATAGCTCTAGTACTTTCACCATGGTCATGGTTTCATCATATATATATTATAAATCATGTAATTAATTTAGAATTTATTCATTATATACTCTTTTACAAACAAACATATTTTGTGGTGATGTAAAATGAATTACATCACTTCATGTAGATGGTAGCTTGTATGTACACACGAATGATATTTCCAATTTTAGATGGATGGAATAAAAGAAATGTACATAATAATTTAACTTTATAGAATAATAATTATATTATAAATATAATCTATATTAATTAAATTTATCCTTATTACTATCTATTTAACTAGGATATTAAAAATGAATAACATCTCTTTGTGAAGGTGGTAGTCTACAAGTATGAACAAGTGACGTTATCATTTTACAATGGATGGGAAGGACATAGAAAATGTATATGAAATTATAATAATATTTAATTATTATAGTATATATAATTTTCCATAAATTTAATAGGGTTATATATCATTTATAGGTCTTTTAATATGAATGAAACATAAAAATGTTGGTAAGAACATATACCTCTTCTTCGGGTATCCTCTATTTAAAATCACTTTAACGATTTATGGTTGGGTAATTTCGGAAGAATAATAACCCAAAATCATGGAAAATAATTTTTTGAGAGTTATTTTTTAAATCTTGGTCAAGCTAAAGGGGTCATATATTTTATATAATAGAGTAGATATGGCCTCCTTTATATAAGTGAGGGGAGTGGAAGTCTCTAAAATAGATAAAACATTGAAATATAATAATCATATTAAAGTGAAAGTGGCATAAAAGAAATCCAAAATGTTAAGCTAAGATAATGGTGGGAAAACATATACTTATCCAATAAGATTTATATATTTTTTAGGTTGTTTTAACCCTTATATATTTAGTTAAATCCCTCGTTAACCATTTTAACCATTATTATAGTAATTAATTTTTAACTTAGTAACTATTCATAATAAATTAAAAACGAAATTAAACACAGTGAAAAATTTGAAAATGGTGATTAAAAATGTTGAAGATATTTTACCATATTCAATTTAATTAATTAGGAGAAGTCAATTATAAAATAAGTGTGAAAAATGAAATGACAACTATTTTATAATAAAATCATTGTTAATCATAAAACTTAATTTATTCCAATTCCTTGCATTCTAAAAACAATTATATTAACATGAAAATGTTTTATTGAGTATTTTAACTAAAACATTAATTAAAATCCATCATTAATAAGTATTAATTTAATTTATAAAATCATATTTTACACATAAAAACAACATTTAAGAAAAACATCAATTTTTAAATTTCAAATGATTTTATTGTTATTTTTAACCAATTATAACTAATGAATTTATTTTCTATATATGTTGAAAAATAATTTATCATAATTTAGTTCATCATATTAATATAAACATATCCAAAGCTTGGTTATAACAGTCACAATAAATAATACAATTTTAATATTTTATCATGATTTGTTTAAATTTGGTGTTGTGTGTAATGAAAGTTATAAAATAAATAAATATTATTTGTAGGTAAATATTACATTAAATCATATGGTTTTAAATTTATTATGTGACTAATATTAATATATTAAAATTCATATAGAGATGAATGAAACAATTTTATTTCCGTCTTCTTCAACCTTTGGCCTATTTTGTATGTGTGAATCAAGGTGATATCAATCTTGATAAATGGGGAAGAACCTCATTCACATCTTCAAAACAATAAATTAATCATACTTATTAAGAAACATAGATATTTTAAGGACCAATTATTTTTCATGAACTATTAAATCATAATATAGTGTCTTTGTAAGGATTACCATGAAAGTTCATATGGTTCACAGCCTTATAAACATTAGTTGGAATCTAATTTTCTTGCCTCAAAGATGAAAATTGTGTTGTGAGGGGCTGATCAAGGGATAAAAAATATCTCTAGAGTTTTAATGATGTCTACACTATAGTGGATGATAAAAACCACAATTTTTTTTTTCTATATTAGGTTTCTAACCCACAATAGAAATATATTGTGCCACAAATGAAGATCAAACAAGATATGATAGTTCTAAAAAATTAAGGAACTCCCTGAAATAAGGATATAGTTGTATTGGAATCTAAAAATAGAGAAAGTGGCTTGTGCCACAAAAAATTGATACACAAAATTTTAGTTTTGGAAGTTCAAATTAGTTATGTAAAAACTATCATTGTACACCTTGAATCACATTTACACACCATAATATATAATTTTGTGTCAATTAGATCATTTTTTAAGGGAATAAATTTACTAGGAATGGTTTTGAAGTTATAAAACACTTATTAAATTCTAATTTAAATCTCAATGGTTGGGATTAATTGGAAGATGATCCAAGGGATTTTTAAAAAAAAATTAAATTTAAGTGTACTTATAATTTAAAAATTGAAATTCAAATGATACATAGTTATTTATAAGATCTTATATATATAATTAAATGAAAAGAATATATAATATAGGAAATCTAAATGGAATTAAAACATCACCATTGGATAGAGTATAATAACTATGTGTTACTAGTGGAGAAGATCGTTAAAAACATGATCCCTAACACATATCTGACTCATAAAAGAAGTGATGTTGCTGAAAAAAATATTTGAATGTCTATTAAAAAGTTGAACATTATTGTGTGAAAATAAACAAAGAAGTACTGAAGATATATAAGTGGATTAATTTTGTTTTTCTATGATAAATGAGATAAAATTATGGATTATTATTGACTTCAACATTCCAAAGGCCTTAGAATTTTTTATTTCTTTTAGATAATCCCCCTTTTGAGGGTTGCGGGGGAACCCTTACATAACCCTTATGCTCAGTGACACAAGGCCCATACATGAACTGAATACCTAGTGGAAAAAAATAACCTTTGAAGGTCAAAGATTAGACTAAAATTTGGAACTACCCCTCCCCAACATCTGCGTCATTAGAGGCATCTAACTCCCCACCTCACATAGTTGATCGGCTAGCATTTCCCCATGCAGAGTTGCATGATGCCTGGTACTAATTGAAATTGCAATGTACTCTCATTTTTTCAATCAAATTATATTTGATATGGAGGATTCTACTTTATCTAAATCCATTTCTAGGTCTACTTCTAAGTGTTCTTCCTAATTACATCTTGGTCATTTGCATCACAGTGGACCAGTGCCCTGAAGTCCTTTTTGGTGGCCTGATGGCCCAGTGGCCCGAAGTCATTTGGATGCCTGAAGACCCAAATTGGATGAATAATTATAGCTACACCAAAAACTTTTAAAATAACAACTACATTTCTACTACAGTATCCAAGAAAGTATCCCTCACCCTAATTTATTCATGGGTGTTTTTTTTCCATGTCGGATCCTCTACCACTAGAGTATATGCTCATTGGAATAAGGGTTCTTATTCCATATATATTTTTTGAATATTAAGTTTTTGTTGAATGAAAATTACTTAAATACAAATTTCGAGAGAGGAAGTTTTTATGAAAATTTTACAAGATACAATTTTAGGATTATCCATTATTTATATGGCTTTTTGAGGAAATAATAGAAGAATGTACAGAATAATAATTACTTTTCAAGAATTATTATAAACAAGAGTATTTTAATTATATAGAGATTGGTTGAATGTTATATTTAAAACTTTTCTCATATGTAGATAAATATATTTGGAATATGAGATTGAGTAGAACTTAGAATACATTAGAGAATCTCTTTGATAGATAAAGATGCAAAATATATCAATTCCATGTGTTAATCTTGAATGGACATCATGTTAATAAACTAATAAAATTCCTACATATATATAATTAAATATAAATTACGATCTTGTATTATCTGAGTAAAATAGATTAAGATTCCATGGACCAAGGTAAATAATTAAGCTCTTCCAAAGGTTGGAACCTCATACTATGAATTAGTGGTTAATTTGTAATATCAACATAACATTGATATGTGCTCCATGGAGTATCCTTTTATAGGTGAAAAAAGTAAAAAACTAGTCCTATTATGTTATTTATATTCAAAATATTTTTTTAATTTGTGATGTGGATTCATTTTTGGAAAATCATAAGTTGAATAGTGTTCCTTCGAACAATGGAACAAGATCCCGAAGAAGGAAGCCGAAAATAGAAAATTTTAGTTCTTCCTACACCCTAATTAACCCCATATCATGGAGTACCATGAACTTAAAAGTGATATTGTATAAATTAGGTTCTATTTAAATTCAACCTATAATATTCAATTATGTAAATTTAAAGAAAAATGCAAGTGTGGTTGAAATTTCTATTCCTAAAAGATCAATCATCATTATCTATTATCCACTTATTATGGATTCTATATGTTAAGATAGAAATAGGGTATTTAAAATCATAATGTATAACTTTAGAGTGATATTAAATAATCATATATTAAAATAAATAATAATTACTATATTAAAGGTCTTTTGAAATAGATCTTTTAGTAAACATAAAAAATTGAGGCTAAACATTTTTATTTTGTAAAAGTTATTGAAAAAAATAAATTAGTACATGAATAATTAGAAATAAATAATGATTTAAATAAAAATGATGATGAATATGTCATTATGATTTATATTTTGAGTTCTTATATTGAATATATATAAGTGATAATTACTTCACTCGTGGAGTATCTTACTATTTTTAAATGTAACATCCCAAAATTCTAAAAGATTAACATTTTATTCAATAGCCTATATGAAAGCAAAACCATGCCTACAAGGGATTATAACCTCATGAGACTTTAATATATATCTATGTTTAAACATATTAAGTATCTTAAATAGCTTTAATTACATGTAACATTCTATTTTTTTGAGTTACATGCAACAACGAGTTTATTTGATAGCTTTCTTTACACGTGAGACCGAGTTTTACTGAAAAATAATATACTATTAATATTATTATTTAATATAACAGTTATCACTAATAAATTGGAATGTTGTATATTAGTATGATTAAATAACTTACTAAAAATATATAGTTTACACTTTTTTATTATTTGTCTATTTATTGGTAATAAATTAAGTATCATTTAAAAGAAAAAAATATTTCTTGAAAAACTACATTTTTCTAAAAGTCAGTTTAGTCATGTATTTCATACATAATTTATAAATAATTTTTTCCATTATATATTATTAATTTGATTAAATACACCTCATTTTTGAAATCACAATACCAAAAATATCTTAGGGTGATTTTTGTTTATTTTTTTGAGAAGTTTCATTTTATGTTGAATAGTGAAAACATTTAATTTTAATTGAAAACTACCTACCACAATTAAGGTTAAAACATGGTTTTTCTCATTATATACATTTTTATTAAACATAATTTTACAAACACATATGTTTTTTTAATAAATTGGATTTCATATATATTATACTTATTTATTAATTTTATAATAAAACTAATTTTAATTTTAGTTTTAAAGGATAAATTGCCTAAGTTAAAGGATACAAGTTACTATGGTAAAAACTAAAAAGGTAAAATTAAGTAAACATAAATACTAATGAAAAACATGAAAAAATATGTTTATTATAGTGTATTATAGGTTTTTATAGAACAAATAAACCCTAAAATCAATTATTATTTAATTTTTTAGCCACATGATGTAAGGGATACCCCACAATAATGATTGCTTTTGGGTATTTAAAAAAAATCAACACCTCATCGACTGTAAAATAGAAATAACTCTCCTCCATTCTCTACAACATAAAATCACATTATTTGACATAATAAAATACCAAATAACTTACCAAATACCCTAAAATAATATTATAATCCTTATTTTTGGTATAAATCTAATCCAGTAAGCGTTTTGATGAATGTATAAGGAAAATACCCGAAGAAGAGGTAACATTATTCAATAAGAATTTTTATTTTATTTCTTTCTCAACCTCTTTAAATTTAAATTAAAAAATTAATATATATTAAAATAAGTATATAAAATATATCTATATGTTGTTATAATTAGGTAATTACCTAAAACCATCTCTATTTCCATCAAATGGGTTACAAAATCATCGTTCGTGCGTACGACAGCCTACATCCTTGCAAAACCGATGTGATCTGTTCATCCATTAAAACCTTTCACGGTTGGGATAATGATATATATAAAGTATATATTTATATATATGGTATTTATAACATATTTATACATTATGATTCATTAAATCATATATACCCTTTTTTACTTTCCATTTCGTAGGAGATATGATAACGTCACTCATGTGTATGGCTGACTACTGTCTCATGAAGTGATGTGAATTATCTTTCAATAAAAATTTACATGGAAGGTTATAATGGTAAGTTTAATGATTATATATGATATAAATAACATAATTATGATATCTAATATGTAATTATTTTCATTTAATGATAATATATGCCATTTTCTTTCTTACTTTTTGGCTAAATGAAAGATGATAACGTTGTTCATGTATGTGTGGACTATCACCTTCACCAAACGATGTGATTCTCTTTTCTTCACCACACTACATGGATGATATATATTTATATAAATATATGTGTATGTATATTTAGATAAATAATATGATATTATGGTATTATGATCATTCTATAAAGTTAATATATTACTTACCTTCTTTCCATAATGATGATTGTAAAATAGAAATGTTACACATGCATACGTATGGATTACCGTCTCCATGATCGTAACATACTTCATTTTCATCATGATTGGTTTAAAAAGTATAATTGATATATAAATATAATAATTATATCATCATTGTTATTCTAGATATTATAGAACAATAAAATATTTGCAAGAAATAGATATTACATGATGAAACACACATGAGAATCCATGGAAATTAACCCCCAAAACGATGGAAGTATTGAAATATTATTAAGGAACATGTGATAAGAAATTATAAACAGATCATATATGATATCATAAATATTAATATAGTTATTTTATAATTTAATAAAATATTTAAAACCACTATACCATAGGTTAAATCACATTCATCTAAAAGGAATCATAAGGTAATGTATTTCGTCTCAATTTGCCTTCCATTGAAACTTATTTGTTATTACGCACCATTACACTTTTATGTGATGTATATACTACCACTATGACATGTAATATTGTGAATAATTCATTATTTATAGTAATGTGAGTTCCAATTTGAATTATTTTATCCATGGGATTTTACTTAAAATTAACAAATTGTAAAAGTTATTGTGCAATCTCACTTTCAATTATGATTATTATCTATCTCTTGAAATAATCAATTTCATTTAATACTTTTTCACTAGAAATTAAATATATATTAAATATAAATACTCTTATGTAATTTATATTATTATTTTCTAAACCATATACCATTTTCACATAAGGTTCTTACCTGTAATGTTATTTGATTAACTGGAGAAATATTTATAAATCTTTATCCTTTACTCAATATGGATTTTTGAAAAGGTTCATTTTATTTTTAAATTAAATCAATTAATATATATTTATGGGGAATTATTTTAAAATAAAATAAATGGGTTGGGAAAAAGTAAATTAAATTTCCTTGAGGCATCAAGGGTCCCCTGAGACAAAATCAGTTGGACAAACCCTATGTGTTTGTAATTAGTAGTTTTAAACTACCTTATGAAAGGTCTTGATAATAGAGATATAGTTTTCCAAACTGAATAGGTTTTTACCCAATTGTCTTAAACCATCTTGTGAAATATTTTAATGGTGAAGGTATCATGTGCATAGGAAAATTGAAATCTGATAATTAAGCATTTCCCTTATTCAGAATTCAATTATTATTATCCATGATATTTTCACTATGATATTATTCATGGATTTATTTCATTATATGTTTATTGATTAAATGGAACATGTTTTCAATTATTTACCTTTACATGTTGATTATTCTTATTGATTCGTGATAGCATCCATTGTACTTAACCCTTATTTAACATTTGAGCTTACCCATATTTTGTTTCTTTTCCCTAGGAACCCATGAAGTGTACTATATTGATATATAATGATATTATAGAGGGAATAATGTTCTTCTAAAAAACAATTATATTGTAATTTTTATATTTAAATGTAATTAAAGACCCAAGTATGTATTTGGTTTACCAAGACAACTATGTTATTCATTCCATCAGTATGTGATTCATTATATCCTATGCTAATAAAATAAAGTAATAATGGGTTGCATGCTACTAGGGTCATAGTCTCTACAATTGGTATCATGGGAAGATTAGTATAAACATTGGGAATAATATTTTGGGAAACATATATTATGGATCAAAATCCCATAAAATACTTTGAATATATGTAGAGAATAAAATTCAAATGTATTGGTAATGAAGATATTATGTGATTTTTTATAGAAATACATCAATTTATAGACATTACAATTGGACACAGTTATGAAATAAAGGTACCTAGAGTTAGTGACTCCAAAAATGGAACATTGTGTTGGACTCTATCATCACCTGGTGTTCAATAATAGGCCTTAAGGAAAACCTAGTTTGACACTCCCAAATAATATTCTTAGTATAATTCATATTTTATTCAAAATTCATTTAGAAGGATTTAAAAATAAATATATCTCTGAAGAAACCATGTTTATGATTCTAAGATTAAAAATGACTAAATTTTAATTTATGCTATGTGTTACAGTGTATTTGAAATTATAAATTATGATTTAAAATGCATACTTTAATGAGGTAATCCAATATATTCCATTTTTTATATATGGAACCTAGAAGGAAGAAGGGAATCAATAATCATATCCCATGATTATATTTTATTACTAAGGAATCTAATACAGTTGGTATTGGAACTGAAAAAAAAAATTATTGTTATATTAGGGTATCATAATCAAGTAACGAAAAATAACATTTCTTAGATGGAGGCACTTATTCCACAATGAGATTATCCCATGTTGGATTGTTTTATGTGAAAAATACCACATCATTAAATGGTTACACTCATCCAATGGTATTCAAACAATAGATTAATTCTTTGGAGAATATATTTATGGCATTGGTATTATGTCAAAGGAAAATGTTATACTTATAGTGTTTTTTCTCAAAGGCGATGCTGGTCAATGGAGGTCATTGATTAAGAATACACGGTCAAGGGGAAATAGAACTTGTGTAATAGAACGTTTTTAAGGAGACATACTTCAAAAAATATTTTCCTCTTGAGAAAAAACAAAAATGATGGGAATGATCCTTATCTTTAAAAAAATATGAAGAAATTGTTGATGAGTATGAGACTACCTTTACAAGGATACCCAGGTATGCTGTGGATTAAATACACCAGAAAAAATTATAGATTGAACACTTTTTTAAGGAATTATGCCATGTATATGAAGGGTTCTGGTATCTCATACTTTTACATCATATGATTAAATATTTTATGTTATATAAATATAGATAAATAATTCTCTATGTATTATGGATGAAAAGGGAAGCTAGAGTAGAATAGGATAATAGTGAAAAATAGATATGTGGAAGAAGAGAAGGAAAAATTTTCTTGCATGTGACAATTATGGAAATAAACACCCCAGTACATGCTTTAAGGGACTGGGAGTTTCATACAATTTTTGAGAAAAATGTCTATATTCTCTTCAGATAAAGGTAAATAAAGATGTTTCCAATTTTCAATTATTCAACTGTAAGGTTATGGGCCCTTACGGAAACTAATTCCTTAAGAATTAAAGGAATATATCTCAAAAACTTTTAATAGATCATGGTCAATCTTATTTTATTAAAATAAATGAAGAGGAATGATTAATGGGTTTGTGTTTGGATTTAATCATTATTTTATTTGAGTATTTTTTTCAATGATTTCATTGTTATAAGAATTATTAAATATATATGTATTTTATAGCAATACTTCTTCATTAAATATTTGAAAGCATGTCTCGAATGTTATCAATAAAAATGATTCAATGGAAAATTGAACTTCTGGGAAAATGCATTATTAATGTCCTTTAATATGTTCCTGATGTTGATATAATGATTTTGGGATAAATAGATAATTTATATGGATAAATTAAATTAGATAGTATTGACTACCATGTAAATGATAAATGATTTGTTGACAAATTGTTTTATTCTTGATGGAGTTTACATCATTTTTGGATTTATGGAATATATATACCAATCATTTTTTTACTTAAATAATAAGTAATAATTCATGTTTTCTATATAGTTTTCTAGTAACTCAGTTTATTACCATTTTTCAAGAGAATAGATGATAGAGGTATTCACTTGTTTGGTATGTGAAAATTAAGTGATACATCATGTTTTTTAGATATTAATTGTGAGTTCATTTTGGAAATTCAGTTTTCTTATTTATAATGTTTTGGATATTCATATTTTGGTAGGTTCATTACATTAACCCTTTATGAAATGGTTTAAGATGAAAATTGGAAGAGGTTTTATAGATTAACGTATTACTTCACCATATGAATATTTATTCACACTGGATAACCTATGCTAGCTATTTTTTTTATAATAATAATTAGAGTTCTAAGTACTAACTTAGAATTATTTTATGGATCTTCTGATCCATTAAAAGTAAATTTTAGTTCTCCATACATAAAAAAATATTTTATTGGATATTCATTTCCTGGAGTAAGGTATGAATTAGAAATTGATTGAAAGACAAATATAAGATGAAATTATGCCTATAAAATAGAAACATATCGATTAACTATATTTCCTTATATTATTATATAGTAAAAGAATTATTCAAGTTTAGGAAAAAGGATTTGAAAACAAAAAATATATGTATTCTATTACATTTATATAAGATGGATCAAATGGTCTTTTAAATCATCATGTATTTTGGTTTTGAGGCCCTTAACATTCAATTGATTTCTAACTTTCTTGTGATAAATGATCTCTATTAGTCTATATAGTTATTTTTACTTTTATTATATGTTCATGTTTTTTATTTCCCACATATTTCTCCTACACTGGAACCCAGTTACTTGACCTTCGTACTTCCCTTTCTCTCTTATTAAGAGGATATATTATCAAATATTTTTTAATATGGGTTTTTTCAATAAACGAACTTCTAAATACCAAACCCATGATTTCCATGATTTATTTTAAATTTTGAGGATGAAATTTGTTTATGTTGGGGAGAATGTGACACCCTAAAATTCTAAAATAATAACATTTTATTTAATAGAATATGTGACATGAAACACCATTCATTAAAGAGAATATAACATCTTGAGACATTATGATATATTTATTTTTACATAAATTAAATCTCTTAAATATATTTCATTACATGTAACAGAATTCTAATCTTATGTTACATGAAACAATGAGTCTATTTAATGTCTTGTGTTACACGTGACACCAAGTTTTACCGAACAATGATATACTCTTGATATTATTATTTAATATGACTGTCATCACCTAACCATTGAAATGGTGGGTATGAAGAAGATTAACTAATTTATTAAAATATATTTATTACAAAATTTTATTAATTATCAATTTAATAGTAAAAATCATCATTTAGATGAAAAATAAATATTTTCTTAAAACTGCAATTTTGTAAATGGCGGTTTAGTCATGCATTACACATATAACTAAAAATTAATTTTTTTTTATCAATTTTAGAAAATTAATTTGATTAATTAAACTGAATTTTTTAAATCATAATACCCAAATTATATTATTGGAACTTTTTTGGATTTTTTTGAGAAGTAACTTTTTTTGTTGAAGAGTGAAAAATATTGAATTTTAATTGAAAATTGTCATTTATTTTAAGAAATTTATAATGTTAAATTATATTTTGAATCAATTTTAAAGTAAAATTAGTTCAATTTTATATCATAAAATATAATTTAGTTAATTTTAATAATTTTCATATTCAGTTTTTATATAACAATATTGTATACTTTTGATCATTTTCACTTTAAAAACTAGATTTCTCATCGTGTATACATGATTAATTTTAAATAAATATTATACAATTATATGAATTTAGTTTATAAAGAAGGATTAAATATTTTAAATAATAACAATTCATATTATTTAATAATTTCAACGTAATTTTCCCCATAATTATTAGTGAAAACAGTTAAAATTAATTATTGTGATTAAGGTTAAAATAGAGTTATGCACATTACATGTGTTTGTATTAAACTTAATTTTACACACACATAGGTTGTTCATTTAATAAATTAGATTTAATATATATAATAATTATGTATAAATTATCCAATAACACTCATTTTAATTATAGTCTTAAAGGGTAAATTACCTAGGTAAATTAAAATATACATGTTATGACAGTAAAAAATAAATGGGTAAAATTGAGTAAACTTAAAGACTAAAGAATAAAAAGATAAAAATATTTTTCTTAATATGTGTTGTATTGTTTTACCACATAAAACATCCATTCAATTATTATTTAATTTTTGATTTAGATGAGGTAATGGAGGCCTCCCGTAGTGAATACTTTTGTGTATTTACAAAAATGCCACTCCTCCTAAACTATAAAATGGAATCCACTCTACTCCCTTATTCACACCTCAAAACCACTTTTTTCATCCAATAAATGACCAAATAACTTCCTAAATTACATCCCATCATCATATAATCCTTATTTTGGGCATAAATCTAATATAGGAAGTCTTTTGATGTAATCCTAATGAAGAAACCCAAAAAGAGGTAACACTATTTAATGACTATTTTTATTTATTTCCTTCATCACCTCCATAAATTATTATTAAACCTTTATTATATATTAAAAATAGTATATACCATATAATGATATTTTTTTATAAAAATTATATGAACTAAAACCTTCTCCACTTCCATAAGATGGGTTATGAAATCATTGTTCATCTGTATGGAGGACTACCACCTCACGATCAGATGTCATTGGTTCTTTAGTTACATTATTTCACAGTAGGGTATAATTATGGATATAAAATATATAAATGAAATTTATAACTTAAATATACCTATGTAATAATTATATCATATATACCATTTTACTTATCTATTTCGTAAGAGATATAATAATGTCGCTTGTGTGTACGGAGGACTACTACCTTGTAAAGAAGTGTGATTTGTCTTTCACTAACACTTTACATGAAAGGTTATAAGGGTAAACTTAATGACTATATTTGATATAAATTAAATAATTATTATATTTTTGAAATATTTATCATTTCTTAAAGATAATATATATTTTTTTATTTATTACCTTTTCACTAAATTAATGATGATAACATTGTTTATGTACGACTGAACTATAGCCTTCACGAAACAATGTAACTTTATTTTAATCACCAAACCACATGTATGATATATATATATATTTATTTATTTTAATAGAATTAATATGATATATGTGATATTATAATAATTATGTAAGGATAATATATTAAATACCTTATTTCCAAAATGATGCTTGGAAATTATAAATGTTACTCATGGATGTATATAACCTGTCGTCTCTATGATCATAAGTACTTCATTTTCATAACAATATTTCATGATTGCTTAAAAAAGTATAATTTATGTTTGAATTTGATAATTATGTCATTATTTTTATTTTTTAGAAGATATATCTATATAATATGTGCAAGAACTAGACATTTCTTGATGAAACATGCATGAGAAAACAAGGTAATTAACCCAAAAATAATCGAAAAAATGAAATATTATTAATGAATGGGTGATCATATGTCATTAGAGGATAATATATGATATCATAAATATTAATATATTTCTAATATAAGTCCATACAATGTTTGAAACCATTATTTAGGAAGATAAGTCATGTTCGACTAAAAATAACCATAAGGTAAGGGATTTTTTCTTAATTTACATTCTGTTGAGACTTATTTGTTATTATGGACCAATAAACATTTATGTGGTGTATAAGCTAACCATTTTTCATTTAATATCATGAATACTTCATTATTCATGCTATTTTATGTTTTAACTTAATAATTTTATCCAAGGGGGTTTGAATTGAAATTATTAAATGGTGAAAGTAGTTGTACAATCTCACATTCTCTTTTGATTGTTATCATTATTTAGAAATAATCAATTTCCTGTAATAATTTTTCATTGGATATTAAATTTATCTTAAATATCCATATTATTATGTGATGTATATGATATATTTTCTAATTTGTTTTCTATTTTTACATATAGTTTTTACTTTGAATGTTATTTTATTAACTTGGTAAATATTGAAAAACATTTATCCATTACTCAATAGGGATATTTTATAAGAAATATTATTTATGAATTAAATTAATTATTCAATGTATGATTAATTATGTGTACATTAAATACATGGTTATAGTACTAATTAATATAATCCTCTCGATGCATCGCTAGTTTCATGAGACTAAATAATTTGGCTAAACCCTATACATTTGTGACTAGAAGTTTTAAAATTTCTTGTAAAAGGCTTTGAAAATATAGTTATAGTTGACCAAATAAAATTGGTTTATACCGAGTTGTTTTAAACCATCTTATAGAAGGCCTTTATAGTAATGGTATCATGTTCCAGGGAAACATGTTATCTGATAATTAAGCTTTTCCTTCATTCAAAATTAAATTATTATTATCCATGATATTTTCACTATGATATTATCTATATATTTATTTCATTATCATTTTATTGATTTAATGTCATGTGTTTTACGTTATTTACCTTTCCATGTTGATTTTAATTATTTATTCATGATAAATTCTATTATACTTAACCATTACTGAGCATTTGATCCCACCCTTATTTCATTTCATTTCCTCATGAACCCATTAAGTGTAATATGTTTAATATGCAATGATATTATAGAGGGAATGATTTTATTCTAGAAACAAATTATGTGGTTATTTTTTTTATTCAAATTTAATGAAATACTCATGTATGCATCCAGTTTACCAATATTACTAAACTATTTAGTCATTTAAGATGTAATTTTATCTTATGTTAGTGTCATAAAGAAGGAATCAACTTTAGGCTATTGGGGTCAGGGTCACTACATTAAAAGAAGGATTTTTTAGGAGTCCGTAGAATATGACTTTTTTTGAAGTTATAAAGACATTATTTTTGTAAATATTTCACATGTTTATTATGATAGTATTGATATAGAAAATTCTTTAATGTCTCAATAGAATTTAGTGAGTAAGATAATTATAAAAAGATTAAATCTCTATAGAAATTGCTAATAGAATCTTATAATTCTATATCAATGATCTCCAATGGATCACGAGCTCTTTCTCCATCCCAGTGATGAAACCTAGCTGATTCTCGATGATGATTCCCCCTCCCCCTTCCTGGTGGAGGGAGGGGGGATGTCACTTTGGATCCACCACCCCTGGCGTCGCGGGTGGCATTTGTTCCATTTTCAAACCCTAATTTCCTTCCAAACTTTTCGTCCATTTCCCTAAGTCAAAAAGTTACAGATCTTTATCATGGGTCCCCTCACCTTCCTATTTCTTCATCAGAATTCTCTGCAGCATCAAGCTTCCAAGATTTGACACTGGTTGCCCGTTTTTCTCTTCAAAGTCCTTCTGTTGATGAGTTTGATCGCTTTGTGTATAGTGGTTGGGATCTGAAGTAACGTGAAGTTGTAGGGATTACTGATAATCATCTCCTGATGATTCGATTTGGTTCGGAGGAAGACTTAATCAGCCCCTGGTCCATAGTTCCCTACCAATGCAACAGTTGCAAATTTTTTCTTCTCCGATGGTCATTCGATCTCTCTACGAATCGGGATCCTCCTTCAGTAGTGACATGGGTAAGTCTGCATAATCTTCCCTTACCTTTTCAAAATACTTTGATAATTTGTATGCTAGGGAATCTGGTCAGTTTCTTCCTCTGCTCGGATGCTCGTACATCCTCTGTGAGTCATCCAGTGAATCCTCGTTTTTGTGTTGAGGTGGATGCCTCGAAGCCCCCGGTCAACTAGATTTGGATTGTTGTTGGTGAGGAGTTCCGATGGAGGAAAGCCATTGTGTTTTAAAATTAGGTTGATTACTGCTCGAATTGTTCTCACTTGGGTCACTTGGATGGTCACTATCATCATGGAGCCTGAAGCAGGAGGCCAGATGCTTCGGTGAAGAGGAATGGTGGGGTATCTGGTCATGGACAGTCGAGTCCCGATGTAGCTAAGCATAGAAATATTGTTCATTCGGGTGAGGCATATCTGGGGAGGCAGACACAGGATTCACTTAATCTATCTATTTATGTGGTGTTTGATATATTGAAACATTGTCTCTCTCTGAATAATGGTGTGAATTAGATTGAAAAATATGAGGTTGGCCCTGGTTCTGGAATTGGAGGCAAGCTGGGAGCGCCAGCTTCTATCGGGGAGATGTTGCATCATGGTAAGAACCTTGTTGGTCAGTCTGCTGTAGGAAGGGGTGAAAGTGTGCTAATCAAAGCCAGGAATGTTGAACAGAAGGGGGAGGAGCTGGAATTGTGCTCAGTTGATGGGCAATCTCTTGATGCACTTCTTGTAGGAATTCCCCGCAATGTGCGGGCTGGAAGTGGGGGAGAGTTGGGAACACTTTATAATTCCATGGATAATCCTTCTGGTCAGGATGATGTAGAGAGAGATGATTTTGGTATGAACAAAGCTAGTGAGGTTGAGCATAAGGAGGGAGACCTGGCTTATAGTTCGATTGATGGGCAGATTGCACCCCCTGTTTGTTCAGCTGGTAAGGTTTCTCAGTTGCAGTTGACTTCTGATTGTGGTATACAGATCACAGTTGATACTTGCAATCGCTTTTAGTAATTGGATCAGGATGATATGAATGGGTTCCCTCAAATTAAGGATGTTCCCATCATGCAGTTTTCTAAAGAGGATGTTTTGAAAAAGGAGCTGGAGGTTGGTTCAGTTTTTATGGAGTCTCCATGATGTTTGGATATTATTGATATCAATGGGCAGTATGACCAGAGCCGGACCCTTCCTAATGATTTTTAAGAGATGTAAATTACTAGAAAATGGGGGGATGTCTCGGACAATTACAAAGAAAATATTTGTGATTTGGCCCGGCCTTCCTTTAGTGATGTTGTCAAGGATGGGAAGAAAAAATCTGGAAATAGGGGAAATCCCACAGTTAAAAGAAGAACGAGGAAGGTTTATTCTGAATTGCCAAAGCTGGTGTCAACTAGGTCCTCTGTCAGGCAATCCTCTAAGGAGTTGTTATCCTTAGAGGAGTTGAATCTCAGATGGAAGTATGAGAAGGTCCTGAAGTACTATGAAAGCTCTGAATGGGAATCAACTACTGCGGAGGAAGTAATATATCATGGGTATGGCGAGGGGTATGAATTTTATGACTTGTAACTGGTTTTTCGTGCTTGTTGTGATTGTTCAACATACTTTTCCTTTCTTAATAAACGGTCAGAGGGTTTACCTTTTACTGAGCCTTTCTGGTATATTAATGATCTCTAATGATTACATTGAGAATAAGTTTTTACAAAATATTTTTTTAACCAGCCAATGCCTATGAAAAATATAGTGGAAGATAAATTTTCAATAAATACTATTATATAAATACATAAATAAATATATATATATAATTGAAATCAGGAATGGAAATCAGGAATTATATGTTTTAGGTAAAAGAAAAAAAGGATTAATGGATATGAAAGTTATTTAGTATCATTACAAGATGAAAATGAAAAAAATGCAAATCTTCTTATAAGGTAATGTGAAGAAAAAAATAAATATTTCTTAGATGAAAGATATTTTCTCAACTTCATGTGATTCTAAATAGAAGTTAAGTTGAAAAATATTGAGGACACAATTATAGAAAATAAGAATATTTAGTGTGAGTCTGCTAAGTTAAAAATAATTTTTGAGAAGTGATGTTAATCCCAAAGATCAACTGATTTGAGAAAAGATATATTTAGATGTTGTACATCATCTTCCAACAAAATGATGAATATTACAGTGAACTAAAATCAAAAAATGAATTAATTGTTTTAATCTGACAAGTGGATTCAAAGAGATAAGTATGATAATATATGTTTCTATTGTATAATTCTAGGTTATATAGTAAGATATTATGAAGATTATATTGATATGATTTCATTTTTTTAAAAGGAGAATAAGTTCAGTGTTTTCCAAACCATATGAAATAATGTTCCATTATTAATCATTTGATTAATATATTTCTAAAAATGATATTGGTGGTTTAAAAAAATACAAATTCAAATGAAAATTCATGTCTATACAGAGATATTTAAAATAAACCTTTAGTGGTATTTTGTTAGAAATAAATTTAATTTTATGAGTGATTTTAGATTTACTATTTAAGGCTAAGATCCATGGAATATAATAACAATCAATGGTCATAATAATATAATTTTTTAACAATGTGATAATAAAGGTTATATTATGAGGAAATGAAATATGAGAAAAATGAAAGGATTGATGAAAATGTCTACAATTGTTATTATTAGTATATATGAAGATGTTTTGAAAAATGAAATATGTTACATAAAATAATAGATTTATGATACTAAATGATTATTAAATGATAAGGATAAGTAGAATGCCTCATAAATGTAACACCCCAAGATTTTATACTGTGTTATTTCTTTAAAATAATACAAAAACTTGCACTACACGCAACACCGAGTTCAAGCACACCATGAATTACCAAACAATCCGTTCAAAAGAGGTTATGAATTGTATTAACTAAATTTTAAACTTTATATAATCCTTATAATTTTAGAATCCATATTATGAGTTTCTTAGACATAATACAAGAACAGATTCATTTTCAGTATTGCACTTTTATCAACTTTTAATAGTGAAACCTTTTTAAATAAAATATTTTAAACTTTTTGACTAAATGGGGACATCAAAAAAATCCCAAGCTTCCACGGTACGCTTTCCTTTGAATAATACAGTAGCATGTGTTGTACGTAACTTCGAGTTCTAACACACCACAACCAATAAAACTAGCCGTTATGAATAGTAATACCTACTTTTTGAAATTATGTATATTTTATATTTTATAATGGACTTCATTTTTGGATTCGTAATATCGAATTTAGCCTAAGGTGAAATTTTGGTACATTTCGGATAACTTTCGTATTTTGATGAATAGTGAAAATTACTAAATTTTAATTAAAAACAACTTTTTTAATCAAAATAATTAATAGTGATAAATTATGAATTTAAGTGGTTTTAAAGTATATTTATAATATATTTTTACCATTTAATATAATTTTGTTCATTGGACATAATTTTACAATTAAACCGAACATAAACAGGTGTCAATCTTTTGATAGTTATTATCTCTTAAAAACACGCTTTTTGTTTTGACAGCGGGAATTAATTTTAAATTAATTTCTTCCACTTCTGTGTTTTGAATTTAGAAAAATGGATTCCATATTTGGAATCAAGATGTTCAAATTGTATAAATAGGTAACTTTTATTTTTAGACATTTTGAATAATTACTGCGGTAAAAATTTTATTTACCATGGTTAAGGGTAAATCTGATAAATAAGGGTTAAAAAATAATATTATAATAATACTAAATTACCCTAAAACGTATCCTAACCTTATTGGTTGATACATGTTCGACCATAGGAATCTTTGGGTCGATTTTGGGACCCCATGGATCCACTTGTAAGTGATAATGACACTTTATTTTAATTAAGTTAAAATGAATACAAAAATGACACAAGCATATATCTTTTAGCAAAACAATTGTTACATAGGGTTATATATGATGGATTTTAGATTATAAATATTCATTAGAAATAGAAAACGCGTTCCTACATAATGATATTTTATTTATAATTTTTAGACATTAAATAATTTATTTTATTTATGAAACAATGATGATGCAGTAATTACTATAATAGTGAACAATTAAAATAATTTATATTATAAATACCCAAATAAATATAATATGAAACTTTTAATGAATTAAACTAATTTTCTAGGATAATATGATATATTAGTATTGATTTAATTGACTTTTTTCGAAGTAATAAATCTGCTATGAGTTTCACAAAAATCAACTATTGAATAGTGTCAAAATTGACATAAAAGAGTTCCTAAAACAAATATTATATTATTAATTGATATTAAATTCATAAAAATATAAGGTTCGGACAAGAGACTTATATCATGATATTTTCATCATTAATGGACCACTTGGGGGTTGCTTGGATGTATGTAGTAAGTTTATTAACCATATTATATAAAAATACAAAGAGACATTGTAAAAGTGAAACTAATTAACTTAGAGTTAAAACTTAAAGATAAGGTCAATATAAGTACCCAAACCTTTCTAAATTCTATTGGTTGAGTTGTTTTCGACCCATCCCCACCTTAAATTTTGAATAATCAACTTTGGATCCATTAGAAACCGAATATGAATTTATTATAAATTAATATTTCTAGTTTTTCCAAAGGTGCCCCTCACCCTTCTTATAAAAGGGAACTCCTCCTTCTCATTTCTTCACACCTTCAAAGCCTTTTGGTTCGACCAAAATCTGTCAAAATAATCTCCCAACTTCCCTCAATACAACCTAGGGGCCATAGTTTGATCATAAAGCCAACCTAAGGAGCCCTTTTTATCAAATCAAAAAAAAGAACCCGAAGAAGAGGTAATGATTTCACCACCCTTTTCTAAGTTCATTTCTTCTTCCACTTCTTCTTCCTTTGTTGTTACCATTCTAAAATAATAAATCCAGTATCATATATATACTGTGATGTTATTATAAATATGGTACAACCATATTCAGTATTCTATCCACCCTTTGAATAACATGTCACCATACGTGCGTACGTACGGCTTACCGTCTCCACGTCGTGGTGTAATTGTTATTCAATATAATATTATTTGGATGGGTATAATAATGATGTTTAACTCATGTAAATAATAAATATAACATGTTAATGATTCTGTATATATGATATGCCATCCATTTATATATTATTTTAATGTCAAAATAATGATATTGTCGCTCGTGTGTACGTACGGACTACCGTCTCCATGAACGCGATGAGATTCATTCTCCATCGTATCCATTCAAGTATAATTATCATTTGATGATTTAAAAAATGATGTTTAAGGAATTGATATCATTCTGGATATGAATAATATAAAACCTATCCTTTACAAACATGTCTTACGTAACAAAACATACAAAAGAAAACAAGTAAGCTAACACCCGAAACAACGATAATACTAAGATATTATTATCAAATCAATATTAAAAGATCATATATGATATCATATTAATATATATGATTCTTGTATAATTTAATAACAATTATTTCAATATTATACAGGAGGTTAACCTACCCCAACCAAGTAAAAGTACAAGGTAAGGGATTTTCTTATCTCACATTCAATTCCGTGAGATTTCCATTATTCGCCACTGAATTATTGAAAGTGGTGTATTGTGTATTGGAATTTGATATATATTATCATGATTATCTTTATATTCATGTTATTCTGTAAATAATTTGGTGGTTATTAACATTTGGCCATACGACTCAGTTGATTAACATGGTAAGGGGTTTTCATCTCACTCTTTATTTCCGTGAGATTCATGCCATATTTCCACTATTATCTTTTGTGTGGTGTATGTACTGCCCATAATTGTATTCTTTGTGTAATACACTTTAGCTTATGTGTATTTACATTTTCATTGTATGATACCTCTTTTATGGGTTGTATGTTTCATAAGTTACCAAATTGATAAGGGTTTACTTCACAATCTCTTTAATATCAGAGGTTGTCTTTACGTAAGTATCTACAGGGAAATATTTACTATCCATGTCCATATTTCATAAAAGAGTTTTCAAAGGGATTATTTCTAAGGGAACATTTACTAAAAAATCATTTTAAATGTTTTAAATATTTATTCTTCTAAATCATCCTCATTTATGTCCACGTTTTCATAATGGTTTGTAAGGATTTATTTATATGAAAATGGATGTTTTAAAAGTGTTAATTCCATTCAAAAGTTTCAAAGTGGTATGGGACACTTTGATCCAAAAATGTATTTAAATTCCTTACTTTCTAAATTGTGTAACATTAAAATGTTTTCATGAAAAAGGGATATTTCTGTCAATAATTTAAAAAAAAAACATTTTCATCTATGTCAATATCCTTTGATGGATTTTAAGATTATATGAAGTTGATTTATTATGATATAAAACTTCCATATTGTAATGAATTTTTGTGATATGTTTGACTGTAGATGTGTCATTCATGGTTTATGAGTAAAGTATTGACATTTCGTATGCTAGTTCAAATAAGAATGTTTATGTTATATTTCAACTTTTACTTCATATGAATGTGTTGGACAAATGTTCAAGGTTGGGGACTAGCTGAAGTAAGCCCTCCAGGTTGGGGACTGGTAAAAGTAAGCCCTCCAGGTTGGGGACTGGTAAAAGTAAGACCTCCAGGTTAGGGACTGGTAAAAGTAAGCCCTCCGGTTTGGTCTCCGGTTATTAGAGGCACTCCGGGTTGGTGTCCGGTTATTAGAGGCACTCCGGGTTGGTGTCCGGTTATTAGAGGCACTCCGGGTTGGTGTCCGGTTATTAGAGGCACTCCGGGTTGGGTTCCAGTTACAGTTAGCCCCAAGGTCTTGGGAAGAGGCCTTGAAAAGAAATTAAAGTTTAGCATTATGCATTCCATCATTATGAAAGTGGTTATTGATTTTTCATGTGATTATTCGATTTGTAGAATATCCATGTGAATAAGTAAATGGCCTTATTTCATTTTACTTTTTCCATACTATGTTGAAGTTCAAGTTTAAAAGGCTTTTGTTTTAGTAATGCATTGCCTTAAATGTTTATGCTTATTTTGAATGTTCCGCTATATTGTTATCCTTACTGGGCATTTGAGATCACCCCTCTTCTATGTTTATTTTACCCAGGATGTGAAGAAGTAAGTTATGAATGACCTGCAGGGATATTATGAGGGGATAATAGTGTGGACTGTGGAGATATTATGTTGTTGTAGTAGTTTTTCATTTTTTGATGTAATGTAAAACTTATGAATATATCTAGTGTTTCCAAGGCTACTAAACCAATCGGTCTTTCGAGATTTGATCTTTCTTGTGATCATGCCAATGTTATGTAATAATGCACCGACTCTAGGTAACTGGGGTCGGGGCGTTACAGTTGGTATCAGAGGAATTTTAGTACAAACCTTGGAAGCTAGATTTAGATAAACTCTGATTAGAGCACGTAGACCTAAGATGAACTTTGAGGATTAGTATAGAAGAACTTCCTAGAATTTTGGTATTGTAGAGATTTTGTGAGTTTTCTGAGCAATACATCCCTGTCTGGATACGAGCAGGTAGAGGCGGCTCTGGCACAGATGTACCTATGGGTAAAACCCGAAAACGCCGCTTTGAGCTAGACTCGAACGGGAACTGGTGCACGACAACGGGCCTTGCTGCACTCTTGGTTACGACACTCCCGGGGGATATGCTTAGGATAACTCTCATTTTCTTTACAAATCATTATGAAGGGTTTATGAGTATATACTTCCTCAAAGGAGACATTTTTATGATTATGGATTATATCCATAAACTATTTAATTTATGTTATGTGTTTTAAAAGTTTGGGATTATGTATTGTTATTCATAAACTAATCTAGTGTATGCCAATGTTTAGAAATGGCGCCCAGTAGAAGGAATGAGAACTCCATCAGTGCACATGATACAAAGAGAAAGAAGGATCATATATTTTATGGTCTTAAGCCAGAATTTACAAGAGAAATAGTCTCGCATGTATTATCATCATATGAAGAAATAATAGCATGTGTTGATAAGATAAGTAAAGAGTTTACTGAGTCCTATGGCTTTGAAGGGAAGCAAGAGAAAGAAAGGGTGGAAGAGAGAAAGATGGATAAAGGGAAGAGGAAAAAGAAGAATTTTCCCACATGTGGTAACTGTGGAATGAAACACCCTTGAACTTGCCTGAAAGGAATGGGTGTTTGTTATAAGTGTAGAGGAAAAGGGCACAAAGTACGTGACTGCAAGGGTAAGAAAATGGTTTCAAATGTACAATGCTTCATTTGCAAGGAGTTTGGACACTATGCGAACCTATGTCCCAGTCATTAGAATATGCCGCAAATGATATTATTGGATAATAATCAAGTTATGATACTACCACAGATGAAAAGGAATGATTAGAGTTCTTATGTTGATTATGTCAATTGAGTGTTGTATCAACAATGTACTTGTTATAATAATTATGGAGTATATAAGGATTGTACTACAGTACTATTTCATTAAAGACTTGAGATTGTGTGGAACAAAGAAAGGTGACTCAACAGCAGGATAATTTTTTGGAAAATATATGGTTGAGAGAATGATAAACCATACTATAGTTCTGATACCGAGTTAGTGATTTTGGAATAATACATGATTGTTTTGGATAAATTATATTGGATATTCTTGACTACCTTGGAACTGATTAAGGATCTGTATATCCCATTATTGTTGGAGTTTAAAACATTTTTGGATTGATGAGGTATATCCAGCATTCTATATGGAATAAAGGAGCATGAATGTAATCAATAAGGAATATGGTAATTCAGGATGTTTCAGTGTATTAAAAGAATACATGATGAAGTTATTCATATGCTATTAAGTGGTAAAAAGGATCTACATTATGTTTAACTTCCTTATAAATGTTGGACTGTGAGTTTGGTCAGAAATATTTTGGATAAATTTTAGTTTGAGATTAATTTTGGATTTCCATAAAAGGACAACCCAGAGGTCGGGCGGCAACCCGTTGCGTCTGGCAAGGCCTTGAGACTTGAACCCGCAACCGAAGGGCGACAAGGGTGTATCACCTACCACTGGCCCAAGAGATGTCCTGGATTAAATAATGTAGTTTTTTTTAAAGATCTGGTAGATGAATTATAAATTTGTTTATTTTGGAACCCTGTACGAATAGTATAAATAGAATTTTTTTTACTAGTGAAAGATGAGTTTGTGGTAGAAATTTATTAATGGACAAAACTCTAATTATAAAGTAAGTATATCTCCTTATGATCTTATCCAATCTCATAAATAAATTCCTCAACATTAAGAAAAGGAACTTAGAACAAAAATGTTGTCCTAGATGGTACCTTAAATCATCACTAATTTATGGCTTTGGGATTGTTGGCCTTTTCATAGCCATGTTCTCTACCACTCTCCATCGGATAATTGATGGTTAGATTTCTCTTCCATATCCATATTTTCTTACATGGAAACCTAGTATGTTTTATTTTCGGTAATCTTCATACTTTCCACTCTTTATTTTAAATAGAGGCCACATTAATTCATTTTTCGATGAGGGATTTCAACTAAGATATTTTGAAACGTCAAAAATGTGTTATCCTAATACCCTATATTTTGTTGAACCGATGGTATTTCAAATCATCGTAGATTGATGAGTTTAAAGACCTCAATTTTGTACTTGTTTATGATTGATGACCTCAATCACTACCTATAAATATTTATGTTTTTCCTCCAATTATATGTCTCTAATTGCCACCAATGTTCTCCTAATCGAGATCATAATTTGGTGGTGACCCTTTCATTTCTCATTTCCTCATATTAAGACTAAATTTTAGTAACCCAATTTCCGATGAGGGTTTTCCCACAAAGATATTTTTTTTATTTTCAACCTTTTATTTTCGAAGAACAATTTCAAATTGCGAGGACGCAATTTATTGAAGGAGGGGAGAATGTAACACCCGAAGATTTCATAGTGTGTTATTTCTTTAAAATAATACAAAAACTTGCACTACACGCAACACCGAGTTCAAGCACACCATGAATTACCAAACAAGACGTTCAAAAGAGATTATGAATAGTATTAACTAAATTTTAAACTTTATATAATCCTTATAATTTTAGAATCCATATTATGAGTTTCTTAGACATAATACAAGAACAGATTCATTTTCAGTATCGCACTTTTATCAACTTTTAATAGTGAAACCTTTTTAAATAAAATATTTTAAACTTTTTGACTAAATGGGGACATCAATAAAATCCAAAGCTTCCACGGTACGCTTTCCTTTGAATAATACGGTAGCGTGTGTTGTACGCAACTTCGAGTTCTAACACACCACAACCAATCAAACTAGCCATTATGAATAGTAATACCTACTTTTTGAAATTATATATATTTTATATTTTAGAATGGACTTCATTTTTGGATTCGGAATATCGAATTTAGCCTAAGGTGAAATTTTGGTACATTTCGGATAACTTTCATATTTTGATGAATAGTGAAAATTACTAAATTTTAATTAAAAACAACTTTTTTAATCAAAATAATTAATAGTGATAAATTATTAATTTAAGTGGTTTTAAAGTATATTTAGAATATATTTTTACCATTTAATATAATTTTGTTCATTGGACATAATTTTACAATTAAACCGAACATAAACAGGTGTCAATCTTTTGATAGTTATTATCTCTTAAAAACACGCTTTTTGATTTGACAGCGGGAATTAATTTTAAATTAATTTATGCCACTTCTGTGTTTTGAATTTAGAAAAATTTATTCCATATTTGGAATCAGGATGTTCAAATTGTGTAAATAGGTAACTTTTATTTTTATACATTTTGAATAATTATTGCGGTAAAAATTTTATTTACCATGGTTAAGGGTAAATCTGGTAAATAAGGGTTAAAAAATAATATTATAATAATAATAAATTACCCTAAAACGTGTCCTAACCTTATTGGTTGATACATGTTCGACCATAGTAATCTTTGGGTCGATTTTGGGACCCCATGGATCCACTTGTAAGTGATAATGACACTTTATTTTAATTAAGTTAAAATGAATACAAAAATGACACAAGCATATATCTTTTAGCAAAACAATTGTTACATAGAGTTATATATTATGGATTTTAGATTATAAATATTAATTAGAAAGATAAAAAGATTTTCTACATAATGATAGTTTATTTATAATTTTTAGACATTAAATAATTTATTTTATTTATGACACAATGATGATGCAGTAATAACTATAATAGTGAAAAATTAAAATAATTGATATTATAAATACCCAAATAAATATAATATGAAACTTTTAATGAATTAAACTAATTTTATAGGATAATATGATATATTAGGATTGATTTAATTGACTTTTTTTGAAGTAATCAATCTGTTATGAGTTTCAAAAAAATCAACTATTGAATAGTGTCAAAATTGACATAAAAGAGTTCTTAAAACAAATATTATATTATTAATTGATATTAAATTCCTAAAAATCTAAGGTTCGGCCAAGAGACTTATATCATGATAGTTTAATCATTAATGGACCACTTGGGGGTCTCTTGGATGTATTTAGTAAGTTTATTAACCACATTATATAAAAATACAAAGAGACATTGTAAAAGTGAAACTAATTAACTTAGAGTTAAAACTTAAAGATAAGGTTAATATAAGTACCCAAACCTGTCTAAATTCTATTGTTTGAGTTGTTTTCGACCCATCCCCGCCTTAACCTTTGAATAATCAGCTTTTTATCCATTATAAACCGAATATGAATTTATTATAAATTAATATTTCTAGCTTTTCCAAAGGTGCCCCTCACCCCTCTTATAAAAGGGCACTCCTCCTTCTCATTTATTCACACCTTCAAAGCCTTTTGGTTCGGCCAAAATCTGCCCAAATACTCTCCCAACTTCCCTCAATACAACCTAGGGGCCTTAGTTTGATCATAAAGCCAACCTAAGGAGCCCTTTTGATCAAATCAAAAGGAAGAACCCAAAGAAGAGGTAATGATTTCACCACCCTTTTCTAAGTTCATTTCTTCTTCCACTTCTTCTTCCTTTGTTGTTACCATTATAAAATAATAAATCCAGTATCATATATATACTGTGATGTTATTATAAATATGGTACAACCATATTCAGTATTCTATCCACCCTTTGAATAACATGTCACCATACGTGCGTACGTACGGCTTACCGTCTCCACGTCGTGGTGTAATTGTTATTCAATATAATATTATTTGGATGGGTATAATAATGATGTGTAACTCATGTAAATAATAAATATAACATGTTAATGATTCTGTATATATGATATACCATCCATTTATATATTATTTTAATATCAAAAGAATGATATTGTCGCTCGTGCGTACGTACGGACTACCGTCTCCACGAACGCGATGAGATTCATTCTCCATCGTATCCATTCAAGTATAATTATCATTTGATAATTTAAAAAATGATGTTTAAGGACTTGATATCATTCTGGATATGAATAATATAAAACCTATCCTTTACAAACATGTCTTACGTAACAAAACATATAAAAGAAAACAAGTAAGCTAACACCCGAAACAACGATAATACTAAGATATTATTATCAAATCAATATTAAAAGATCATATATGATATCATATTAATATATATGATTCTTTTATAATTTAATAACAATTATTTCAATATTATATAGGAGTTTAACCTACCCCAACCAAGTAAAAGTACAAGGGAAGGTATTTTCTTATCTCACATTCAATTCCATGAGATTTCCATTATTCACCACTAAATTATTGAAAGTGGTGTATTGTGTACTGGAATTTGATATATATTATCATGATTATCTTTATATTCATTTTATTCTGTAAATAATTTGGTGGTTATTAACTTTTGGCCATACGACTCAGTTGATTAACATGGTAAGGGGTTTTCATCTCACTATTTATTTTCGTGAGATTCATGCCATATTTCCACTATTATCTTTTGTGTGGTGTATGTACTGCCCATAATTGTATTCTTTGTGTAATACACTTTAGCTTATGTGTATTTACATTTTCATTATATGATACCTCTTTCATGGGTTGTATGTTTCATAAGTAACCAAATTGATAAGGGTTTACTTCACAATCTCTTTAATATCAGAGGTTGTCTTTACGTAAGTATCTACAGGGACATATTTACTATCCATATCCATATTTCATAAAAGAGTTTTCAAAGGGATTATTTCTAAGGGAACTTTTACAAAAACATCATTTTAAATGTTTTAAATATTTATTCTTCTAAATCATCCTCATTTATGTCCACGTTTTCAAAATGGTTTGTAAGGATTTATTTATATGAAAATGAATGTTTTAAAAGTGTTAATTCCATTCAAAAGTTTCAAAGTGGTATGGGACACTTTGATCAAAAAATGTATTTAAATGCCTTACTTTCTAAATTGTGTAACATTAAAATTTTTTCATGAAAAAGGGATATTTCTCTCAATAATTTTAAAAAAAAACATTTTCATCTATGTCAATATCCTTTGATGGATTTTAAGATTATTTGAAGTTGATTTATTATGATATAAAACTTCCATATTGTAATGAATTTTTGTGATATGTTTGACTGTAGATGTGTCATTCATGGTTTATGAGTAAAGTATTGACATTTAGTATGCTAGTTCCAATAAGAATTTTTATGTTATATTTCAACCTTTACTTCATATGAATGTGTTGGACAAGTATGTTCCAGGTTGGGGACTAGCTGAAGTAAGCCCTCCAGGTTGGGGACTGGTAAAAGTAAGCCCTCCAGGTTGGGGACTGGTAAAAGTAAGCCCTCCAGGTTAGGGACTGGTAAAAGTAAGCCCTCCGGTTTGGTCTCCGGTTATTAGAGGCACTCCGGGTTGGTGTCCGGTTATTAGAGGCACTCCGGGTTGGTGTCGGGTTATTAGAGGCACTCCGGGTTGGGTTCTGGTTACAGTTAGCCCCAAGGTCTTGGGACGAGGCCTTGAAAAGAAATTAAAGTTTAGCATTATGCATTCCATCATTATGAAAGTGGTTATTGATTTTAAATGTGATTATTTGATTAGTAGAATATCCATGTGAATAAGTAAATGGACTTATTTCATTTTACTTTTTCCATACTATGTTGAAGTTCAAGTTTAAAAGGCTTTTGTTTTAGTAATGCATTTCCTTAAATGTTTATGCTTATTTTGAATGTTCCGCTATATTTTTATCCTTACTGGGCATTTGAGCTCACCCCTCTTCTATGTTTATTTTCCCCAGGATGTGAAGAAGTAAGTTATGAATGACCTGCAGGGATATTATGAGGGGATAATAGTGTGGACTGTGGAGATATTATGTTGTTGTAGTAGTTTTTCATTTTATGATGTAATGTAAAACTTATGAATATATCTAGTGTTTCCAAGGCTATTAAACCAATCGGTCTTTCTAGATTTGATCTTTCTTGTGATCATTCCAATGTTATGTAATAATGCACCGACTCTAGGTAACTGGGGTCGGGGCGTTACAATAAATTAGTGATGGATTATTCAATGATTTAGTAATGGGTGGAAAAGAAGAAATTATTGATATAATTGACCAAAGGAGAGGTAGATCATATAAATAACATCAATATTTTTTATTAAATACCATCTAAGAAAAATAAGATATTGTCAAAATCTATGAATAATGTAGAAAACGTCATCATGATTAGAAAATAAGATGTAATAATAAATATAAAATTACCAAATAAGAAAAGGAAACTACGTGAATAATTTTTTAGCATTGGGGGAGGATGTATTGTTCTGATGTGTAAAGAAGCATGAATAAGTGAAATCATTGAGAATATTACATGATAATAAATATCTACAAATCCTAAGGAGAAGATGATTGAAAATAATATTCATGAATAACATTACATTATTGGTACTTTTAAAAGAAATATCACTAGGGGGTTTTAAAGAAAAAATAAATAAAAGGGTTGGTTTGAAATAACTAACTATAATCCTAAACATGAGAATGTTAGAGGCTTCCCCACTCCTCTTGTTCTCTATTTATATATCTGATGATTAGATTAATAAATGATAAATGGGGAGATAAGATGGACATGATATTTTCATTTTAATAAGAAATATATATATATGGAGAAAGATTTTATTCTTTATAAATCTAAAAATGTACTATATGTGCATTAATAAAGATGATGTATGTTCCATGTGTACATTGTATAGGAACTTGTTTGAGTTTGGAAATGTATGATGAAATTAAATGGTAAAAGTAATGAAAAAGAATCATAAGTTTAAGAATGGAGTTAATCTTCCTCCTTAAGGAAACCAATAATATATTATATCTATATGGTTTGGAATAATGAATTTCAGTGGATATATATTCTGTTTTGGAGTGAAGGATGATTTAAATGTTATATCTCATAAATTATGTGGGTTTAAGATAGAAATGAAACAAATTAAATGTATCATGATGAATCTAGTAAACACCATCTATGGAGTTATTCAAATTAATTAACTGGAAGGGAGAGAACATATTAATCAATGATATAGATTTATATAAGTTATTTATGTCTATTTGTTTATTAACTGATAGTTGGTTTTAGCTATATGTTGTAACAAGGTACCAAAGAGATTCTAGATAAGAGATCTATATATAGACATTTGGTATCCCCATTTTGATGAATGGTCAAAAATATGATACTGAAATTTAGGTGGATATGATGATGGATATTCAACTTTTTCATAGCCTTATATGAAAAGGGTGATTTTTTATGATGTGTTAGAAGATATAGATTTTACAAGTTGAATATATATCACCCATGTGTTTTAATGTTTTTTCTTTAGCAGTATTGTAAGCTTGTGATTAATATCATTGGATGTTTGTTATTGGTTTCTCAAGATTCAGGTATTTATTGAAAATATAATTCATAATATGGAAAACATGGATTTTTTTTACCTTGAATCTTTTTTCCAACACTAAGATCGAAATCATTAAGCTTAGAGGTTTTATTGACAAGTCATTTCCAAGATGTGAAATACACTCATATGATTTTAAAAGGTGGAATAGAACTATGATATGAAATTTCTTCAGTAGTTGAAGTGATAATGAATGTTGTAAAAGATAAATTCAATGGTTTTAATGTTTTTCAAATATAGAGTATGAGGTAATAATTAAGGGGGAGAACAATTTCTCCAAATCTAGAATTCCTGAAGGCATGATAATGTTAGTGATTTCTCTAGAAATATTTTGGCACAATAACTATATTGAAAAAGTGGGATAGAAATAAAAAAATATAACATTCCATGTTGATACATCCAAAGGAAGGAGGAAATGAACCTTTTCATTTTATTGAAAAAGGGGGCAGAAAAGGATTCCATAAAATCTTTACACTATATCAAGGAAGATTTTATAGGAAATTTTTAACAAAATACAAAGGGGTGGATGTCTATAACCATGATATTATATTATATTTTTTGATAATATATAGTAAGAGTGAGTTAGCATTGGATTTCATGATTTATAAGTAATCTATGAAGAAAATTTGTGGTATTTAGAGGATTGTTATGGAATCATGGAGATTTATAGATGGTTATTATGGATTCATAATGTTTCTTGGAGGATAGTTATGGATTTATAGTTAATATTGGAGAATTTTATGGATTATTGGTGATGATTTTAGGATTTTTATATATTAACAGTGATGGTTTGATGAATGATCATGTATTTATCTTGAAAAAGTTGTTTGTTTACTACTCAATAAAAACATACATATGGAATAGAATGGTTTTTTATGTTGGAATAATGTTTGATGTTATTTTGACTAAATAATATGAAAATAGTGAATAAAAAATGGGTCTAGACCTTAAGGGAAGAACTAAAGTATCTTTCTATTAATGATAGTGTCCAAGCTCAAAGGCTCCACCTGAGATTGGAAGTCGAGTGGTAGTTCAGTGTGTGTGGGCATTGGAGGGAGAAACATGGAAAGGTTCCTAGGGGTAAACACCATACAAAGTGGAGCAATGACCCAATATCATTGATAGGGAATATAAGGTTTCTAGTTGGCCTCAATATTGTCCATGGTAATAAACCATTTGGGAGTCAGCCCTGTATTTTCTGATATGATATGATTTTTGATGCGTCTACTATTTATGTATTACAACATGTAGAGAAAGCAATGAAACAATGTCTTTATGATAATATCAAACCTCTATCGTATTCTATATAAATGAATCAATATATGATTATCCTTGATCAATTAGCAATGATTCCATTTAAATATATATATAACCAAAATAACCATAATATTGAGGTATATAGATAGATATTAGACCCTACATATTTGAAGAAATATTAGAGCATGATATTATATCTTTGTAATTTTTAAGATGAATGTAGATATGGTTCACTACCTTGTAGTCATTATATGGAATTTGATTTACATACCCCAAATACAAATATTTCATCATTAAGGAATAATGAAATAATTATAGTGGGTGTAGAGTTGTTATGATTTCTATTCCATGAGGTATGAGACATGAAATAATTGGTTTTTTACTGAATGTAACCACACTATAATAAATTTTTTTTATAAAGTAATATAAAATAAGATACAATAGATTGGAAAATCAATTCCCTTCATGATGAAAAAGATATAGTTTCACCAAAATATATAAAGAGAGAATTTATTTTTCACTACAAAGATTTATAACACACCACATTAATCTTGAATGTTGAAATGAGTTGTGTGAAAAATATATTTCTTAACAAAAAATCATAGTACTAACCAAAAACATTGATTTATAGTCAATTCAGACAATTTTTTTTAACTTGAATTTATTAGGAATGTTTTATAAATTTCATAGCATTTATTAACTATTCCTTCAAATCCCATTGGTGGGATCAATGTGAAGATGATGCAAGGGTTGGTTTTGAAGAATAGTAGTTAAAAGTTAAGTGTTATTTGAATATAAAATTTGAAATTCAAATGATACGAGATTATTTATTAGATCTACTATGCATAATAAACCATGGAGAAAATACAAGATTGAAAATATAGAGGGAATTCAGTGACCATCACAAGAGATATTGTATTAAATATGTGCTCCTAGTGGAGAAGGGGGTTGAAAATGATCCTTAAAAAATATATGAATTAACTAATAAGTTATATTAATGAAATAAATAATATTTTTTGATTTATTTTGAATTTGAAGTGTCTTGTCTGAAAATGAATATAGATTTATAGAAGATATAGAAAAAGAGGAACTAAGCATTCTTAGGAGAAAGGTGATAACAACATGGGTCCTTATTGAATATCTAATTTTAGAAGATTGAGTTTCTACTAAATGAAATTTATTTGAAGATCATTTTTGTAATAGTATGTTTCTATAAAAATATGGGAATATAAGATTTCAGGATTATCAAATATATATTAGGTTCTTTTAATAAATAAAGGAAAAAAATTTATTGAAGAACACTTCCCTTGATGGAATTATTATCACATGGAGTATTACTACACTATATATATTATTTAAAGATAATATTTCTCACTCTTCCCATAAGTATTTGAACAAATCTAGTATTGGTAATTAAGAATCACTTGGAATATATTAGAACATATATTTTGATGATGAAGACGCATGGAATATTAGTTCCTTATATTGATCATGAAATAACCTTCTTGTTAATAAACTGTGAAAGGGCCTATAAGTTTATAAACACATATTTTTAACCCTCTTCAAAGAAGTGAGTGAAATATTAGAAGAGGCAATGGCCCTTGGTGGAGTAATGATCTCTTCTTCAAGTTCTAACCTCATACTCATGAAGTACTGGATAATCAGAAATATCAACCCATCATTGATATGTTATCCATGGAGTATTTATTTACTAGTGGACCAGTTAATATATCAATTTTCTAACATGATTTTATTTCATTACATTTTTATATAGAAAGACTTATGTAAAAATAAGAGGCTTGAATAGTGGTCCTTCTAATAAGGGAATGAGATCATAAAGAAAAAAAGAATTAGATAGAAAAGTTTGGTTCTTCATATTGTAACAACCAAAGAATTTTTAGAATAAATCATTTTCATATCTTATTAATATTTCTTTGTTATATTTTATATAGTTATATTCATTATAATAATATTAGGTAATTTTTCATTCATTAAGAAGAAACCCATTATTTCTAACCAATTAGAGTTTTCATGCATTATTTGGTTTTATTATGATGCTTGATTTAAAAATTATAGAATTTTAATTTAATTTAGTAAAATTATTTTTTTAATTCTTAATGTCAAAATTATCTTAGGATGAATTTTTTATAATTTTCTAAATTGATTACTTTTTAATGAATAACAAAATATTGATTTTTATTGAATACAATATTTTGTTTTAAATTATTTATAAAGTAAAATTATATTTTGGATTATTTTTAAAACTCTATTTTCTATTTGTTTTAAAAAAAATTGCATAATAGTGTTTTCTAAATGAATATTATACATGAAATTATTATTAAAACATTTTTAATTTAAAATGACATTTTTATGAAAAATCTTTTTTCATCTTGTTTTGTCGGTTTAATTTTAAATTAATATATACCGCTTGTGCATTTTGAATTTTAAAAAATTGATTCCATATTTTAAATTGTGGGGTAAAAAATTGGTAAATAATTCCATTTTATTTTTGGTCAGTATGAAAAGTAACCATAGTAATTTTGTTACCACGGTAAAGGGTAAATCCTGTAATTAAAGTTAAAAATAAAATGATAAAGACTATAAAATGAATCTAACACTTGAATAACTTTTTTATGAGTTTATTTCATTCATATTCATTTATGTATATAATATATGTTAGTTTTTCTATTTTAATTTTATTATGCACATTATAATATTTCATTTAAAGAAAATTTAAAAATGTCAAACTCATGTTTTTTGAAAATTATATTATTTTTAAGATGAGGATAAATAGAGAATATTTTAGGTTATAAAAATTAATTTTAAATATAAATTATTAATATTAACCATGGTAATTAATTTTTAAATTTTAGTAATGAAATAATTTTTAAAAATTCTTACACAACTCTAACACATAAATTATTTATTTAATGGAAAAATAAAGTAAATGATATTAAAAATATTAAATATAGTATAATTTTAAATAATTAAAGTGACATAAGAATTTTATAGATAATAATGACATATTATAGAGGTTTTTAATTATTTTATTAGTATTATTTGGTAGTCTTGATTTTTTTAAAGTCAAAGTGAATGAATAGTTCAGAAATTGATATTAATGATATTTTTTAATTAATAATATTTAATTAAATTATTAAAATTAAGAAGAAACCTTAGATTCAGAAAAATGAATTTTATATGGTTAATGAAATCAACCATGGTTTATTTATGTGATGTTTTTTCAATTTATAGTAATATTATTAACACTTAAATGGTAAAAGAAATTAATATTATATTAATGGTCAAAAGGGTTAGTGAAGGGTTAAAACAAAGATATATGGGTAAAAATATGACAACCCTACTTTTTTATTTCACACATAAAAATAATTTATTACATAAAACCTTTACTTAATACAACATATAAGATAGAGAGGTTTAGTGTCTTTGGGGCTTAGGAACATTACATAACGACTTTAAACATGAAACACAACATCTTTATTGAAAACATCCTTTAAATGACCACTACATTCCCTCGTACTTAGCATTGTGTTGGATAAACTGAAGACATTGATAATAAAAGGGTAAGGTATAAATTCTTGCAACGAAGTAAACAATAAATAACATGAAGAATAAAATACATGTTAGTAACTAGGTATATCAATAGAGCATAAAAGAAACATGAACATAAAGGCATGATATAGCATGATTATCATAACATAGAAATGTGGAAACAAAACTTAACATGGTATTAGCATGAGCCAAAGCTCATTACACATGGAGCATTTTTAAATCCTCATTTAACTTGAATTAAAATTATTAAACCCTCATTTTACTTGAATTATCTGGATTAAACCATCATTGCTCTTGACGTAACATGATACTAATATTTACCCAATGCATTGGAGTGCTGTCAGGGCGCACCATTCTTAAACATTTCATTTCATGCATAAGGGTTCCACATAGATCATAAAAAATTGAATCATTAAAGATCATCATTAATTCCACGACAAAGGAATGAAGAATTAATACATGAAACTCTATAATTAATAAGTAAGTTTTCATAAAGGTGAATAACCTTGATAGATAAATGGTAACGGTATTCCCAGCACAATGATCTTGGATTCAAAAATCACGGTGCAATTTCCATAGCATAACAGCGTGACATAAGAATTAATAAAAATGGTTGTTGAGAGATAAATGGATGTATCATAATATGTACAAAAAAATTGACAGTAATGGGGTCATGTAGATACATTTCCCAATATATAAAATGGAATTTCGATTCATATTACAAAAGAATTTCTTGAATATAAATTAGAAGAGTGAAATTCGTTACAGAATTTCAACATAGGAAAAGGTGTACATGTAAGGAATTAACGAGAGATAAAGGAGTACCTAATCATTTTAATATATATATATATGACTGTATAGTGGAGGTTATAAATTATTCCCCAACAATTTTAATTGAAAATAAAATGGCATAACAACATTATGATATTTGGACAAAAATGAGAAACGTAGAAATCCCTTGCATGGAAGTGTGATCCCAAAGACTTGGGAGGGTCTTGAGAGAAGCTTCTTGAGAGATTGGGGCACCTTGGGTGGATTATAGAGAGAGCAGGAAATTTTTTGGTATATCTCCAAAGGCATTAAGTGAAGATTATGTGGGAGCCTATGTGGGTTTTTATAGGAAAAGTGAAGGAATTCTTTATTATTTAGGTTTTGGACCCTACACATTAAACTAATCAAAAATACAAACCAGCCCATGGTTTTTGTCCATGTTTTTTTTTCAAAGGGGATTAGACAAATTTATTTTATAAGTACAATGGCCTAACTTTTTAAAATATTAGGCTTTCTTATGTGGAGGTGAGTCACACTTTCAAAGAAATCATTTTAAAAAAATAAAATTTTTTATAAGTCTTGGAGGGTCCACTAAAGCTTTGTAAAATAAATAAAACAAACCTAAAATCACATTATTTTGATTTTAAAACATATATTGGTGGAACATAATTTTTATATCATTTTATTACATCACTATTGGTTAATTATGATGTCTTAAAACATGTTATATATTTAAACAGTATTTATTTTTTACCCAAAAATCCAACTATCTCAGAAAATTATGAAAAATTCACCATTGGATAATTTTGACATCCAGATTCCAAAAAAAAAATTCATTTTATGTAAATAATTTTCTAAATATGTGAATTTTTACTTTCAAAATAAAAACCGATATTTATCAAAAATTCATTGGTTTTGACACAAACATCTTTCAAACCATAATAAAAATTACAATTGTATTCATAAAATTATAAGATCATTTATATATAATAAAAAGTAATTGGGTAATAATATTTTATTAAAATTTTATTTATTTCAAAAATACATTAACTCATCATAATAGATTTCTTAATTGAATATTCACTAAAAATACTATTTGGGATTTAAAAACTATTTACAAAGTATCAATAATAAAGTGAATGTATATTCTCTATAAAAAATAATGTACATAATAATTGTACTATGGTATCATTACATAACCCCTTATAACACCCACATTGGACTAAAAGGTAAGGTGTGTGATAGTGAAAGACTCTTGGGGTGGCTCGGATAACATCGCTCGGGTGGTAATCTGTATTAACTTCCACTTCTTTTGTAGGTGGTTCTGCTCAAGATTAACGTGTTGAAGCTCGAATTGGTCTTTTCCAAGAGAAAATTCTATTGACACGACCTCCTTTCCAAGATCTGACAAATGGGATTTTTATGGATCAATTTGAATGGATGAGGTCATCGCTTCCTTTGTCTAAGTAAATTGGATTTGTTAAAGCCCTATATTTATACTTATCATGTGATCACAATTCAACGAAAATATTAGCAATGGTCCCAATTATTAATGGTATTCTAAAATCCAAAAACAAAAAACCATGGAAGTGCATATGTTTTATTACCATTTTACATAATGAGACATTTAATTAGATCAAGATGAATTTTCATTAACAAAAGTTTGGGTCGTTACAAAAAATGCTATCTAAACATAAACAGATGTTATTCGATTAAGGTATTTTGACTCATAATAATATTATATTTGTATAACTTCACAACCATTTGGACATAAAAATTAAATTATATTGATTTAAAATTTTATAAAATCCCAAAAGTGCCCCTCCCCTCTCTTATTAAATGTCACATCGTCTTCTCATCTATTTAAATGTAAAAAACCATTTATATTGACCAATATCCACCCCAAATACCTTAATAAAACCCCCTCATCATTTTATAGAGGAATTATTTTGGATATGCTACCTATCATATTGGTCGTAATGTGTAATGAAAAAGAGATTTTCCAAAGAAGATGTATATTTTTAACCGTATATTTTAGTTTTATTTATTCTTCATCCTCCTTAAAATATTATTAAACCATGATAAAATAATAAAAACAGTATCCTATATATAATTATATGTTATTATGTTAATGGTGTAACCTATATACATCTTCTATTCTATCAAATGGGAAACAAAATCGTCGTTCGTGTGTACGGTGGACTACTACCTCGCAAACCGATGTAATTAATTTTCTATTAAAATCTATCACGACTGGATTATAATGGTGTAATTGGTTTTTATATATTATATCCATGTCATATTAATCATTCATAAATTATGATATATCATTTAACTTCTTACCTATCCATTCACTAAAAAATGATGACGTAATTTATGTGTACATGTGGACTACCACCTCCACAAAGAGATGTGATTCGTTTTTCATCACCACAATACAAGGATGATATATATAATTATATTTAAATAATTAATATAATATTTATTATTTTTTTATAATTATTTAAATATAAAATAATAGTTACCTTTTTCCATAATGATCGCTAAAAAATTGAAACATTATTCATGCGGACATATGGCTAGCCATCTCCCTGATTGTAACATACTTATTTTTCTTATACCCATATTTCATGATAGGTATTAAAAGTATAGTTTATTTATAAATATTGTTAATATTTATTTATTATAATTTTTAATATTATGCAATAATGACAACTTTTACCATAGTTAATCCATCAAAGTCATTTTGGACTTATGAACCGAATATTGTCAAAATATATGATGTTAACATAACTGATTAAATAATTGTATATAATATGGTAATAGATAAAACAAAAAAAATAAAAAAATTGAAAAACTTTTTCAATGAATTAAATAACTAACATAGTTTGTTATTTAGTTATATACGGAATGCAATGACAATCCGGACTTAAGGTAATGCACTTTAATTTAAAAGTTCTCCATTAATGTTTCCATTCCAATTATTTTTATTCAATTAATATATTTTTAAATATTATTTTATGGATGTATTTATATTGACATAAATTAATTATTAAAGATATTTTATGTATTTTTCAAATGGTTTTCAAAAGGAATATTTTTACAATGATTTTTTACTTTCTTTAAAGAAAATAAAAAGTAATGTTCTATTTTAACATGAACGATGTCAATGTATTTCCCCTACACCAAAACCATTATTTGAAGTTTGGATTCATTTAAAATATTTCATAATTTATTAAATAAAAAAAATCTTTTTTTGGATATTTTCTTATTGAAATGTATTTTTTAAAATTAAAATATATTTTGATATCTGAATGTTTTTTTCATACAGTCTTAAAAGTGTTTTCAATGTTTTATATTGAAAAGTAAAGTTATAAAATGTTTTATTCATGATTTGGCACATTATCATTATATTTGATAAATGGGTGATCTTGATACATATTATAAAATGGTTTGAGACCCATTTTAGATCATGGGTGAGCACAACATAACATATATGAACGGTGAGCCCCATTATAGTTCTCTAATTCATTGAGTAAAGCTATGTAGTTAAATGGTTAGGTTTATCCTAATATATTAGCGTAATATATTTGAATAATTATTCCAAGTATAACCATGATTGTTTTTTGAAGTGTAAAAATGATGTTACTCGAAGTATAACCATGATGGTTCTTCAATTTGTAACTATGAGGGTCACCCCATATAAAAGAGTTATATAAAAATAATTCCTTGATTCTCCTATATGATTTATCTGTGATTGATATGGGTTTTAAAGGATTTCTTTGATAAAAATTAAATGTGTAATTTTCATGTGAAAATGATTTCTTTTATTCTCTCAAATAATATTGTGATAAAAGTTAAAATTCATTAGGTTTTCATGTTCTTCACTGGACTAATATTTTTCTTTCCTTTTATACTCCTTACTGATATTTTTGTTCTCATACCACATTTTAAAATATTTTCCACATGGTTTAAGGATGGATAATGAAAAATAAGAAATAATTTTGAAATTCATGATGATTTTTCATTGAAATTAATCATGTTTTATTTTAAAAAAATTAAATTGTGGGAAAAATGGATACAGAATAGAAGTGTACACTTTTTAATATATTATATTTTATGTAAGATTTATGAATTAAATCTATAAAACTTTGAACCAAAAATATCATTGGGAATGTAAGAAAGTGAATTATAGTTTAATGTCTCTAAAATATGGATTATTTAAGGTCAAATCCTTGTAGTTGGTATAAAATAATGTTTTATATAACTTTAGGGTTTAGGATAATGTTAATATAATAGCCTAAAAATATTTTACATAATGGTTAAGTTGAAATGATATAGAATTTGATGATTACCATGTTTCTTCATATAAATTATGTTTGTTCAGAATGGTTCTTCATAGTGGTAATAAGGAAGATATAGCAGGATGTCACCTAGAAGAAAATATCCTTCCAGCTCAACAACCTAGAATGGTTGGGATTGGATAAGAGTAGTTTTTTACATTAAGAGTTTAATTAACACAAGCTATAAATTGCAATGGTATTTAAGCCAAAGAGAAACCGGATCTACCAAAAAGGGACATGAAGATAGTGAAATATTTTTTTAAGAAAATCCCTCCAACATTCAGTGGATCTTTTAAACTAGTGGTAGTTTAGGGGTGGAATAATTACCTAGAAAATATATTCTATGTCATGTGTTGTTTGGATTAACGAAAGGAAACTATTTCCATTTGTCCTTTAGAAAGTGAAGTTAATCGATTCGGATTTTTTCATAATAAAACCAAAGATATATATGATCTTGATGGAATAGAATGGGAAACATTTAAGAATATTTTTCTAGAGAAATATTTCCATAAGATTTTTTAACTCATGTTGGAGAAATTTTTTTGTAATTGAGGGAAAAGGATGCAGATTTTGTGTCTATGTTTGGATAAAACAACATAATATTGTCCATAAATCTACCAGATTTTATTGAATACTCTGATAGTAAAATTAATAGATTTTACATAGGATTCAAACCATATTTATAAATTGCATTCTACAAATGATAAATTAAAATATTTGAAAATTTTATTCATTGTATTGAGAATATTGGGATATAGTTTACTGAAACTTATGTACCTCATGTTGATAAGAGTGAGAAATAGTCATGGTAGAAGAAAATAGAGAAGAAACTATAAAATGGTATAGAGGTAAGACCCCAATATGTTTCAATTGTGGTAAAAAATTCATGGAATGTTTGATAGGTTTTTTATAATGTTATCGATGTCATAAGATGGAGAATATATATCATGATTATAATATAAAAGGTCTTGGTAGTGGTAAGGCCAATTTCAAAAATTAAAAATGTAAAGTTTTTTAAATGTAGTGAGTTGGTCATTATATATATTTTTATTCAAAGAAGAACCTAAATGATGATAATAACCAATATTATAATAAGAACACTATGGTGAAATCATTTTCCACTACTTCAGAAGAAGTTTTTCTATTAAAGGAAGCGGTAACAGGTAAAATTCTTGTTTATTATGATTATAAAAATGTCTTATTTGATTCTAGATCTACACATTATTTCCACTTTGAGAAATATTCTAGTAAATTTTAAATCTCACCTCATAAAATGAAACCCAAACATATGGTAAAAACATAATGGGAAGTATTAATTCAAAAATAAGTTATAAGAAACTTTATGTTGTTATTTGTAGAAATAATTTTCCTATAAACCTTATTTTCTTTCCCCTATTAGAGTTATTTATCATTATAGGTGTGTATTGGATATCTATTTACCATGATAAGATAGATTGTAGAGCTAAAGTAGTTTTTTTTAGAAAGAGTTTCATTTTTTAAAACAATAAGATTTCCATACCATTTATAATATATCAGGAAGTCAAGAAACTATTAAAAGATGAAAATGAATTTTATCATTCAAATATTATTTAAAATAAGAGAAATATTGATATTAATGAAGTTTTGGTAGTGAAATAATAATTGGATGTTTTTTCTGATAAGTTTCTTGGTGTTATACTTGATCGATATGTTGAATTCCCTATTAACTTAATGTAAGATGTTTAGCCAATTTCAAAACCCCCTTAATGAATGGATTAAGTAGAACTTTTAAAATTGAAAACTAGTTATTGGAGTGCCTTGATAAAAGAATTATTTATCTAAGAACATAAACATAGTGTGCTCTAATTTTTTATAAATTAATTATTGTTTCATGGGGCATTTAATTGATTATACATATTTAAATAACATCGCAACTAAGAAAAAATATCATTTTCCTCATATCGATGAATTCTTTTATCACCTCCATAGAGCTCAATAGTTTTAGAATATTGACCTATGGTCTTAGTAACATCAACTAATTCTAAATGTTGATAAAATTATGAAAATAGAATTTTTGAATAGATATGGGGATTATGAGTTTGTAGTTATGGATTTTGTTTAACAAATCGACCCAAATTACCCTCAAACCTGGAACTTGAACCGATTCCCCACACACCCGAAAGGAATTATTGTTCTTCATATGATGAGGAATATAACTTAGGAATCAAAAAACAAACATAGGGAATAATTTCACCCAACCTAAAGCACAAAATATAGACCAAATATGTATATATAAAAAGAGAAATAGAGATAGATAAATAAAAAAATATATTCCATAACACTAAGAGAATATACCAAAAATGATACAACTCAAGTATTAAGATCAACTAAAAGTAAAAGAAACCCAAATAAAGAAAACTAAAAAAGAAACTGAATACTCTATATGAATGTGTGGTAAAACTCCCACCATCTCACCACCACCTACCAAAACATATTTTATAGAAAACTTGCTTCCTCACTATAGGGATATACCTTTCCCTACATGGAAAGACATAACTAGGTATATACACCATAAAAGGGATGTATAGGGTGTGATATAATAATCTTAGTAGGATCCCACCTAAGTGTTACATAACAAGTATATTTATAATAATATTACCATTCTTAAATTTAAAGAAAACATGGAATGATAATGAGTTAAATAGTTTTTATATCAAAATAATGGAAAATCATTCTCATTTTCACATAGTTATAAATAATCTATAAAAAATAGTTTCATATAATATCACATATATTAAGTAGTTAATAAAATCCAATAATTATAAACAAAAAATAACATGTAACATCATACTAAGGATCACTAAATTTAATGCTAGAAAAATACTCATACCATCTATAATGACTAGTGCACACTCAATTCCCTAAAACATATGTCTAAAAAGTAGAGGAACATCTCATGAGTTCTCCCCAACAATTTCAAAACAATTCCCTAGATCCACATGCCTAGGTTGAAGATGAAAAACCCATGGGTGAACCCCACAATGAAAAAATGGATATGGACCTAAGCTACACCTCTCACCCAAGTACTTGAGGCTTCCCATGTGCAATATTTTTAAAACCATGATTTCAAAACCATGATTTCAAATCCATTTCAAAAATAAATTTCACAATTCATTGAAAATTCATTTTATTTTGTCATAAGAAGGGGAAAATCATATTTTTTAGACCCATATTTCCACCAACATGAATCCATATATCATGCTAATTTATTTTTAAAACAATTTATAATACTAGAGAATCATTTTTCATCCAACACAAGATAAATAAAGAATCACCTAACTCAAACTATGGTCAGACATGCTTATAAAATGATCCACTAGCACTATAATAAACATAAAGACAACCATGGAGGCCCTGGAATTGATTCTCTCATTATAGAATAAGTCTAACAAGGAAAAGCATCCGAATGAGAAGATTAAAAAATACAAACCTCAAAGAACCCACACATCACCACACAACAAAAATGAGGGTTAACCATTTGGAGAATATCACACCAAAAATATAGAAAAGATTAATAATAACATCACTATATAGTCAACAATATGAAAACACAGTGCAATAGCACTGACATGACCAACGGTAATGAAGAAGTTGGAAGGTCACTTACGCGAAGAGACATAATGAGTCCCCTACAAACATCAAGCACCAAACGATGTGATCCAATAAGAGTTAAGATAATCTAAATCACTTTGGAGAGCACTAAGGGAATCAGGGATAGTATAGCATGTATGATGAATGAAATACATAAGATACACTACACGAATAAACCTAGTGGTCTGACGGTTTTATGGTGTAAATGAATCTTTATCTTGTATGAACCCCATGAATTACGTACACCAAAAAACATTCCAACTCATATGTTATTATTTTCTCGAGTGATGTTCATACAACATAAAAGTGGGTCTAATGGTGTAAAAGAATTTTATTACGTAAAACTATTTTAACATCTTACAATATTCTTGTTCAATAAACCAAAATCACATATTGTTTCCAAAAACACATTTATGTTGTAAATGTGTCTTATGGAAAACAATTTACATGTAGGAAACACCAAATCCAAATCATATGGAAAAATACCAAAAACATCCCAATTCCCTTAAACCCTTAATCACATTTATACCTATACTCCTTTAAGTTAAAAAAACATGCATCCCTGAACTATATGTAATTTTACCCAAAAAATTATCCTCATCTTTGAATGTACTGAAATGATAAAAAAATACGGAAAAAATAAGTAATTTAAAGAAGGTGTCATGATGTTAAAATTTCACCAAAATACGACTTTTCATCATATAGATGTCATGTGCAAGAATTTTTTTCTGGAAAGAGGTGAGGCTACAACTCCCTCACTGAGGTTACATGCTCCCATGTCTTAGAATAATCAGATCCATATCACCAAGAAACTCTGACCATTGGAATAAACATAGCATGCTAGACCTTCACCTAATAGTCAATGATCTCTAATGGATTAATTAAAAGTAAAACCTAAGTCTCTAACTCAATCTCTTCGTAACTCAAAACACGAGGGGTCAGGATGCTACTTCTGGAGATAAGATATATTGAAAACATTCAAAATACATGTTAACTAAGCAAGTAATGCCAACTGATATGAAACATCCCCAAGACACTCAGTGGCCTCAAATATTCCAATGTATCTCATATACAACTTTCCATACATTATATATAGACAGTGACCTAACCAAGGATATGCTTTCATGAAAACCAAGTAACCAATGACAAAATAAAAAGGATTAATTTGATGATCAATGTACAATTTCTTCTCACTCACAGATATAACCATATGTTGATGTATATCCATAATCCTTGTCAAAATCCCATAAATGAGACTTAGTCCCACAAAACAGTCACTGACACCTCTACCTAACAAATAGTTTATCATCATGGGTGACTATACAAATCCTCAAAGGGATCCATTCTAAACGATGATTGTTTACTATTATTTTATACAATATTGACCAGCCCTTGATGGCCATACCATAATCCACCAAAATCCAATATATAGGCATGAAGCGTATCCTCCTAGATCTGAATTACATGATATCTCTGACAGTCTTTATGTGAATGATTTGTTTTACTTAACCTGACCTAAGTCACCATAACCTCCTAGATACTCTTATAGAATCGTGAGGTAAACATGTGATCCCTATCTAAAACAATGGAAGAGGGAATTCCATGTGACCTCATAACCAATTTTATATACATATTATATATATTTCCACCTTCAATGGTGTCCCTAATATAAATGAAATGATCTGATTTATTTAGCTAATAAATCAACACTTAGATAGCATTATTAGCTTATGGATTCCATGGTAATGCAACAACAAAGACTATAGACACATCATACCATTTCCAAACCTAAATTGAAAGAGTCTGGAGTAAACTATAAGGTTTTAGATGTTCTGATCTTATTTGTCAATAGGTGTAACAGTGGGAAACATAATCTTCAATTACTCACATCATACCTAGCCTCCAGTATCACTATCTCATGTCATAATACATATTTATAGTGACCGGATGAATGGCACAAAAATAAGTGTTATAGTTAAAAATAATAATCTCTCTAAAGAAGTTTGGATAGAAAAACAGTCTCCAAAGTAAATAATTCTATATAAAGAGAGACCAACCAAAAATAGTCTCCCAACCGTAAAGGGTTTTTTAAATTCATATGAACTCATCATTATACTATTCACCCAGAAACATAAAATCAAGGAGAGGATATGATAAGTAAAAATTGGTTAAAACCGTATGTGAAACATACTCCTGTGGTTCTAGGTGAAATTGGTGATTAGTCAAATATGGTGCCACTATTCCATTGATTCAAAAATAGCTAGTGGTGTCACTTTCATGATAAGAGAATATAAAATGGCATTCCCCTTTACCAAGATGTAAAAAATGTCTAGGTTCAATGCCTTATGTTATTCCACCCATTTAATCTATTTTAGATTCATGTATTTCTATGAAAATATATTGTTCAGACTCTCATAGATAGAAAATATTATGAACCTCTCCCCAAAGTAATAGTGTTATCAATATTTTATTGCTTGCATAACTGAGGTAAGCTTCAAATCATGAGTGGGGTAATTATTCTCAGGCATCCAAATCTAATGATATCCATAGATTATATTATGATCATTATGTATAATAATGGTACTAAGAGCAACACAAGAAGAATCAAAATATACCATATACACCTTACCAGCCTAAGGTAATATTAGAATATTAGATAATGTCAAAATACAATATAGTTCATTGAAATAAGACCAACATTTCATATCCCATTTTAAATTCACCCTTTTCTTAATAAAATAAATCAATGGTAATTCCAACTTTAATAAATCCTTAAATAATTGAAAATAATATATTATAAGACCAACGAAGTTCCAAACCTCAAGGTTATTTTGCGGATCCTCCCATGAAAATAAATCCTTCACCTTTTTAGGATAAACTGATAATCCATGTTTAGAAATCATGTTCCACAATATTTTCACTTCTTAGATCTATAAATTTCATCTGAAATTTTTTCCATAAAATAGTGAATCCTTAGAATTTCTAAATCCAAACTCAGATGGTTCTTGTGCTCACATTTAAATCATGAATAAACCATAATATCATCCATAAAAACTATTATAAAATTGTTCAGGAACTAATGTAATATCTAGTTCCTTAATTCCCTATAAATATAGGAGAACTAGTAAGATCAAAATTCCTCAAAAGGTATTCATAATGGCTATATATTCTCATTAAAGTAATCTTTGGTATGTTATACTCATGAACCTTAGGCGGATAATAACCCAAACATAGATCGATCTTGGAAAACCAATTTTCCCCATTTAACTAATCAAACAAATCATTAATTAGAGGAAAATGATACTTATTATTATCCATCACGTAGTTCAACTTATGATAGTGCACAAAAAATAAAGTAAAATATCTACCTTCTTGGAAAAGGGAAATGGGGTTACTAATGGAAAACACTAGGGTGAACAAAAACATGCACCATCAAATCATATAACCAAATTTTGACTTCTTTATGCTCTACTGGTGCCATATGATAAGAGTTTATTGATATTGACAGTGTACTCAGCACCAAATCAATCATAAACTCTACATCCATATTTAGAGTAAGACCAGAGAAGTAATTTGGTAAAATGATAGGAAAGTCCCAAAAACCATGGTAAGATAAAAAATGGAATAAATTTCATTGGGATTAACAAAAAATATATAAAAAATCATTAACTCGCAGTAGAAATTTCATGCATGACCAGACCTTAGATCTCACTCTCTTTGAAATAACCAAGATGTTCCATCGATAGAACAAAATGAGGCATAACAATGATAACAATCAATCTTAGCATGATGAGAGATAATTCAATCCATTATGATGATGAAATCAATAATATCTTGATAGAGAATGCAAAAATCCCAAACTAGCTCTGCATCAGCTATCAAAATTGAACAAGAAGGAAACTAAAACCCCTAATCTTTCATCTTCATAAGAGGTGTCACTGACTTTATAACAAAATACATGAGCTTAATTATAATTTTAAGCATATAAAAAGGAATAAATAAATGAGTATGAGGTTCCAGTACCAAATTATGATGTATCTTAAGAATTTGTAATAAATATAGTATCTCTCACTATTGTTAGACCCATATCAACCAACACCGAAAACTCATCCACTATTTGAAGGTGATTCACTTTTGAAGCATATGAATAGATCCATGTAGACATTAAATCATATTACTACAAACTGTTTGAAAGTTAAGGGAACATTACTATCTTTTAATGATGTTGTAGAGGAGGCCTGATGATGAGGACCACCTCCACCACCCCTGTGATGATCGTGACACCCCATCATCTTCACATGTGTGCCACTATGTGGAAGATAAGTACCATACGATCCAACCATACATATAATATCCATTTCTCGCATTGATTACCTGTATACTATATTTTTATAGGTTGAAATCTTTAGAATGAATAACTTTAATCTATTATCTCATCATAAACCCTATAGGTACTTATGATCCTTCAACTGATCATCATTCAATACCTCTGGAGAAAAGTGAACAATCTCTATAAAAAAAAGGTATATATTGACACCGATTGATTTCTCTACTGTAAAAATTAGGACTTCAGACACTTTTTCATTATTAGAGACTTTTTAAAGAATTACTAGAAGAATTCATCCTTGAAACACTTCCAATCCAAGCCCACATTCATATCTTCTAGTAACATGGAATCTCACTATCACATGTTGGGACCTTCAAGTCTGAACACCACACACTTCACCTTGATATTCTCAGGTTTATCTAGGTAGTTTATGATCTGGTCAATATTTTTTTGTCAATCCTTTTCAACTTGGGGACAATTTGTACTCTAAAAGGATGATGTTTTATCCTATAAAAACTCTTGATATTGATCCATTTCTTTCCCATCTTTGGTCTATACCTAAACAACTAATTTATATAATTGTGGTACATTCTAGTCCATGATAGAAATTTATTGAATGGTAACCTCTATAATATTCGGTTCCAATGATATATTCCCTTGAGAACCATCTATTTCACCTTCCAATGGAACCCCTGGAAGATGTCTCAGAGGCATATCACTATGCATTGAAAATAAATGAAATAAATAGAAAACCAGATAAATATTAGTTCAGACCAGAAAAACATAAGAATAAAATGAGATTATAATCAAGAACATATAATAGGATAAACATATCCTAACATCCCATGGAATCTTGAGTCTCATCACCACAATATTTGTCTGTGCATTCACTATAGCCTACCTCCCAAGTACGGAAAATCATATTTCTCTTCTACCAACATCCTATGATTGAGCATAAACCAAGCCTCTAATACCTTTTTTTAATCAACCAACCTAGGTTAAAATCAAACCTAACACCACAACTAGTCTTCCTTATAACCAAAGGGAATTCGAAATTCTGATGGGATGGCAACAGGAACTCAGGTATCAAACAACAACCAAAGGGAAAAATTTCACCCAAACTAAATTAAAAAAATGTCATATATATATTAATATTAGAGAAAAAAAATTAGAAGAGAAATAAGGAAAATATATTACATAACACTGAATTAATATATTAGAAATTATAAAGATCAAGTAGTTAAAGAAACCCACAGTATAAGTCCAACAACAACAAAAAACTAAAATACAAAATGACTACTCCTTGTGAAATCTTTGGTAAACACCCACCATCTCACCACCCGCTTCCCAAACTTAGAAAATAGAATCCTCATTTCTTTACTAAAACATATTTCATTTCCGTATATGAAAATTCATATCATGGTCAATACAGCACCGAAGGGGTGTGCACAGTGTGAGATAACAATCTCAATAGAATCCCACCCGGGAGTTCTAATAAATTTATCTTTATAATAATTTTAACATTCTCAACATTAAAGTAAAAAAGGAATGATAATCAATTAAACAGTTTTTATTTGAAAATAATGGTAAAATATTTCATGTTTCAATATTTTTAAATAATATATGTAAGACATTTTCAAATCATAGCACATATATTGAGAATCTAATAAAATCCAAGAAGTGTAAACCCAAAAATCGTCAGTAACATGAAGATAATGATCATTACAGATTATGAAATTTTAAAACTCATAGAAAAAACAATGAATAGTCAACAATCATGTCCCTAGAACATAAACATTAAGAGAAGAGAAAAATTGTATGAGTTTCCACATAATAATGCCAAGCCATGTTCATAGAGAAATAGGCTTAAAGAGAAAAGGAACACCCCTTGAGAGAGCCCCTGAACAATAAAATAGATAATGGCCCAATGCTACTCCTATCAATTACATACCGAAGGCTTCCCATGTGAAAAATTTTATAAACCATTTAAATAAAACTATTCTTTGAAAACCATTTCATAAATCAATTTCACAAGGATTTGTAAATACATTTTATTTTACCAAAATAAGGCGAAACTCATCATTTTCAAACACTGGTTTCCCCACACAAAAATCCATATATCATCCAAATTTTTTATAAAAAATACTTATAAACCTAGAGCATTAAAGTTTCATCTAAGATTGGTTGGAGATGGAACCACTTACCTAAAACTTGGGCCGCACATAACCACAAAAAGATCCACCAATACTAGAAGGAATGAAAACACAACCAAAGAGGGCCCTGAATTTATTCCCTCATCATAGAGTAAATCAAAAAAGTAAAATGGTTTGTGGAGAATATAAAATTACACATACCTTAAACAACATTACTTTCATAACTCAAACAATATGAGGGTTATCCTCGAAGATAATATAGCACTACATATCTTGAAAGGATCAAGAAGAACATCACTACAATATCAATGGATCCAAAAACCTAGTGAAATGGAAATATTGTGACCAGAAGAAATGAAGAAGAAAAAATATTTCTTACCTAAAGTGATGCAGTACATCCACCATAAAGATCATGTACTGAACGATGTGATCAAATAAGAGTGGAGATACCCAAAATCACCAAAGAGATAACCTAGGATTCAAGGGAGAGGAGATATTATATAAATAATTAAAAACATAAGATATGATGCATGGTTAAACTTATTGGGTTGATGTTTCTAAAACATAATTAACTTTTTTTCAACGTAATAAATGCATGAGATAAGTAAATTGAAAAACAGAACACATCAAATTCTATTATTTTTTTGAGTGATGTTCTTATGATGTAAAATTAGGTCATATGAAATAAAAGGTGTTTGTAGAGTATATAATATTTTATGGAGTATAATATTCTTATTCCATAAACCAACTTCATGGCTTGTTCATAGTGGAATATTTATGCCATAAATGTGTCTTATGGTGTAAGATGGTTCTAAAGGCATCAACAAACCTAGGTTCTATAGAAAACTGCCATGAAAATCTCAATACCCCAAATCCAATATCAAATTTATAACATAACTCCACTAATTCAAACAAACATACATCAATGAACTTTAGGTCATTTTCCCCATCATAATCTCCCCATCATTGAAAGGTTCAAAACTCACCCAAACAATGAGGGAAACAAGAAGTACCAGAAAGAAGGTATCGGGATGATACACATTAGGTTGTATAATGTACTAGATATATTTATATATCTTACAAATAGAGTCTTCCATGAATATTTTAATATATTTTTTATTATATTTATTGTTGATATCTTGTTTTATTAAAAAAATTATAAGGATCATTTAATACATCTAAGGATTGTTATGAAAACCTTGAATGAAAAGAAACTATATAAAAAATATAGAAATTTTGATTTTTAGTTAAAATATATTTTATTCCATGAAAACATTATGAATAAATATAAAATAACTGTTAATCCAAATAAAATGAAAGTGGTTGAATAATGAACAAGACCAAAAATGTTATATTTATTCAATGTTTTCTAAGGTTAGTAGGATATTATTTGAAGTATGTTGACAAAATTTCTTAGTTATATATCACACTAACTAAGATAACTAAAAAATGAGTTAGCCTCATTTGGATAATAATATGTAATGATTACTTTTGGAAACTAAAGAGAATATTACTAAATGCGCCAACTTTGGCCCAACTCTCCTTAAATGGAGACTTTTCATCTATGGTGATTCTTCTTTGAAAGGACTTGGTTGTGTTTTGATGTTGAATAACATGGTAATTTGATATGCTTTATTTGAATAGAAACACCCTGAGTTGAATTATTCTACACATGATCAATAATTAGCTGTTATAGTCTTCGATTTAAATTTTTATAGGCATCACTTATATGTATTAATGTGTTAAATATATTTGGATAAAACAATTTGATGTATGTATTCAATCAAAAGGAGTTGAACATGAGTAATAGAATTTGGTTGGAAATAATAAAGTATTATGATTTCATGATCCATTACCATCCTAGAAAATCCAACAAAGTTGTTGATTCTTTAGGTCAGAAAAATAGTGACTCATTAACCATGTTACATTTAAAACGTGACCCTCTGGTTGATGATTTGAAGAATTGTTTCCTAGATGTTTTGGATATGGGAACTCTCTGTTTTTTTCAGGTTTCAGTATAATCATCTCTTTCAAATAGAATTAAGTAGGCTCAGAAGGGAGACTATGAGTTTTAGGAAAATGTAAAATTGGTTAATAAGTCTATGTTTTATGAATTTAATATTAATAATGATGGTTTTTTGAGATTATGAAAGAGATTACATGTGTATTTTGTTTCAGAGTTGAAGAAATAATTGTCGAGAAAAACTCATAGTTACCCAATTTTCCATTCATCAAAGAAAAACTAATATGTACAAAGACCATTGAGAGTATTACTTTTGGGATGGAATGAAAAGATATATTTTGAATTTTACCATGAAATGTATGGCTTGTAAACTAGTTAATGTATAACAACAATTGAAAAAGGGGATGATTCATCCTTTTCCTCTATGAGAGTGGAAATGGAAAAATATAGCTGTGGATTTTGTACTAATATCTCCAAAGACATATTAGGGTAATAATATGATTTTGGTTATTGTTGACCAATTAACTAAATTTTCACATTTATTTTTCTATTTAAGATACGCTATATTTAGATAATATTTTTGGAATATATATTAAGAATATAGTCAGGTCACATGGAGTTCATATTTCCATTGTATCTAACAATAATCCCAAGTTCACTTTAAATTTTTGGAATGGCCTTCGGAAGTCATTGGGAAATAAATTAAATTTTAGTAAAACCTTTAATCCTCAATATTATAGATAGTATGAATGAATTATTTAGATCTTGGAAGAATATTTGTGCTTCTTCAATATATTACAAGGGTGTTTGGGATCGACATATTTATTTATTTGATTTTTATTATAATAATAGTTCTCAATCCAATATAGAGATGATACCTTTTGATGCATTATATTAAAAACATTTCCAAAATCCATAATTTTCTGATGAAGTAGAAGAAATGAATTTTATGGGACCATCGTTGGTAAATTAATTAGATTAGAAGGTGAAAAAGATTCACAACCTTATAATGATGGATCAAATAATGTAGAAAAGTTGTTTGGATAACTAAAAAAATGATATTTATTTCGAGGTAGTTGATCTAGTTTTTTTAAAAGATTCTCCATGAAAATTTGTTATGTGTCTTGGTAAAATGAATATTCTATATCCAAGGTTCATTGAAACATATAAAATCCTAGATAATGTTGGATAATTTTATTAATAAGAGTCCATTCCTTCATGTTTATCCAAGGTATATAATGTTTTTCACGTTTCAATGTTATGAAAGTATGTTCCAAATTCATCTCATTTATGGAGCCCAGATATAGTTCAGTTGGAAGATAACCATTCATATGAGGAACATCCTTCGTAGATTCTTTATTATAGAGAAATTGTTTTTTGGAACATAGGAATTCACAAAGATAAGGTTCGGTGGAAACCCATATGGTTGAATAAGGATCATAATAATATTAAAATGATATGATGGGAAAATATTCCAACTTGTTTAATAATTAAATAAAATTTCAAGGACACAATTTCTAAAAGGAGGGAATAATGTAGCAACTTAGGTATTGTTATAAATTGTGTTGGACACATGAATATTTAAAATATATGAATATTTTGTTCATTATGTTGAGAATATTGAGATATAGTTTATCAAAACATAAGTTTCTCAAGATGATAAGAGTAAGAATTAGTCAAGGTGAAAGGAAATGGAGAAGCAACTAGAAAATTGGTATAGTGGTATGCCCCAGATATTTTTTAGTTGTGGTAAACAAAATTTCACGGAATTTTTGATATATTATTTATAATGTTATTGATTTCATAATATTGGGAATATGGTTTGTGACTATAATATAAAAGGTATAGGTAGTGGTAAGGCTAGTTTCAATAAGTAACAAATTAATGTTTTTTAAATGTTGTGAGATGGGTCATTATACATATGGTTATTCAAATAAGAACAAGAATGATTAGAATCCATAAAATTATAATAAGAACACTATAGTTAAATCCTTTTCCACTCTTTTAGAAGATGCTTTTATATCAAACAGAGTGGTAATGGGTACAATTCTTATTTATTATAATTATACTAATGTCTTATTTGATTCTAGATCTACATATTCTTTCAACTTTGAGAAATTTTCTGGTAAATTATAAATTTCACCTCAATAAATGAAACTCAAAGTTATAGTAAAAATCCAAGGGGAAGTATTAAATAAAAAATGAGTTATAAGAATCTTTATGTTGTTGTCTATGAAAATACTTTTCCTAAATACATTATTTTCTTTCCCCTAGTAGAGTTTTATGTCATTGTATGTATGGATGGGATCTCTGCTTACCCTGATAAGATATAATATAAAGCTAAAGAAGTTATTTTTCAGAAAGAGTTCCATATTTTAAAGAATAATGAGTACGTACTATTGATAACATATTAAGAAGTCAAGGAACTATTAAAATATTGAAATTAATTTTATCATGAACATATTATTGAAAATGAAGGAAATATTCATATTAGTGGTGTTCTAGTAGTGAAATAATAATTTGATGTTTTTCCTGATGAGTTTCCAAATTTTATACCTAATTGGGAAGTTGAATGTTCTATTGAATTAATTCCATATGTCAATCCAATTTCAAAACCCCTAAACATAATGGATAAAGTATATCTTTTGGAATTGAAAAATGGTAATTGGAGTTTCTTTATAAAATCATTATTAATCCAATCACTTCATCGTAGTGTACTTTTTTTTATTTAAAAAAAATATGGTTTCATGAAGCTTTTAATTGATTGTAGATATTTTAATAACATCACTATTATGAAAAAATAACTTTTTACTCATATCGATAAATTGTTTGATCACCTCAAGGGAGATCAAAATTTTTTGAATATTGACCTTTGGTCTTAGTACCATTAACTAAATGTAAATGAGTATGAAATTTTGAAAATATAATTTTGGAATAGATATAGGAATTATGAGTTTTCTATTATGCCATTTGTATAATGAATCGACCTAGATTACCCTCAAACCATGAACCTGAAACGATTTAACACACACCCGAAAGGAATTAATAATCTCCATAGGCTGATGACTAGCACCCAGGGATCAAAAAACAACCATAAGGAACAATTTTACCCAACCTAAAGCAAAAAACTTAGAAGATATATATACAATGAAAGGAGAAACAACGATACAGAAATAAAGAAAATATATTCCATAACACTGAAAAAAGATACCAAAAATGATACAACTCAATTGTAAAAACAACCCAAAGTAAAAGACTACCAAAAATAGAAAACTAAAATAGAAACTAAATAATCTAGGTAAAAGTGTGGGAAAACTCCCACCATCTCACCACCACCAACCAAAACCAAGTTAACATATTCCTTGTCGTCTCACTATAGTGACAAAACATTCCCAACATTAAAAGATATAACTAGGTCTACACATCACTAAAGGGGTGTACATGGCGTGATCTAATAGTCTTAATACGATCAAGCCCAAGTGTTACATAAGAATTATCTATATAAAAATCTGAACAAGCTCAAATTTAAAGAAAAAATGAATGATATTTAGTAAAATAGTTTTTCTATAAAAATAATGGTAAAACATTACAATTTTTCAATAGTTAAAAATAATATATATATATATATAACAGTTTCATATGATATCACATATATCAAGTAGGTAATAAAATACAAGAAGTATACACTAAAAATAACATGTAATATCATGCCAAGGATCACTAAATTTCATGCTAGTAGAATAATCATACCATAGATAATGACTAGTTCACACTTAAGTCCCTAGAACGTAGGCATGAGGATCATAGGACCACCTCATGAGTCCCCCCAACAATTTCAAACCAATTCCCTAGATCAATAGGTATAGGGAGAATATGGACACCCCATGAGTGAACCTCACAATGATAAAATGGATATGGATCTAAGCTACACCTCCCACCCAAGTACCGAAGGCTTCCCATGGGCTAAATTTTTAATACAATTTCATCAGAACCATGATTTGAAAATGATTTCATAAATCCATTTCACATTTGACTGAAAATAAATTTTATATTATCATAACAAAGGGAAAACCATATTTTTTTACACGCCTATTCCACCCACACCAATTCATATACCATGATAATTTATTTATAAAACAATTTATAACACTAGAGAATCATGTTTCATCCAACAAAGGAAAAATAAAGAATCACCTACCTCAAAATAGGGTCATACATGCTCATAACAGGATCCACCACCACTAGAATAAACACAAAGATTACTGTGGTGGACTTATAATTGATTCTATCATCATAGAATTAGTCCAACAAGTAAAAATAGCCAGAGGAGAAGATAAAACAATACAAACCTCAATGAACCCACACACCACACCACAACCAATATCAGGTTTAACTTCTGGGAGAATATCACACCATAAATCATGAATGTATCAACAAGAACATAACTATAAGATCAAAAAATCTGAAAACGGAGTGAAATTGCACTAACATGACCAATGGTAATGAAGAATTTGAAAGGTCATTAACCTAAAGAGACATAATGTGATCACTACTAAGATCAAGCATCGAACGATGTGATCTGATAGAAGTGGAGATAGTCGACATCACCTTATAGAGAACTAAGGGATTGGGGTATTGGATATCATGTGTGATGAATGAAATACATAAGATACAATACATGGTTAAAACTGCTGGTAAGAAGGTTCGGTAGTGTAAATGACTCTTTATCAAGTAATCCCCCCATGAGTTACGTACACCAAAAAACATACCAACACATATGTTATTATTTTCTTGAGTGATTTTCAAATAGCATAAAAGTGTGTCTTGTGGTGTACAAGGAGTTTATAATGTAAACTTGTTTTTATGGCTTAAAATATTCTTGTTCCATATACCAAATTCATAAATTATTTCCAATGACACATTTATGTTGTAAATGTGTCTTGTGTTACAAAATAGTCTTGTAGGAAACACCATACCAAAATTCTATAAAAAAGAACAAAAAAAATCTAATTCCCCCAAATCCTTCATCAAATTTATACCCAAACTCCATTAATTGAAACATACATCCCTGAATAATAGGTTATTTTACCCAACAAATTATCCTTATCTTTGAATGTCCTGGAATGAAAACAAAAAATTGGGAAACAATAAGTACTATAAATAATGTAACATGATGTTAAAATTTCTAAAACAAATGTCTTTTCACCCATGGTAAGTCATGTAGAATAATGTTGTTTTTATAAGGACCCAATCCTAAGAAACCAGACTCGGCCCATAAAAATTCTATGTAAATTTGTTTTACAAAAGAAACATGAATAAATACACAGCATCACATGAAACAGATGATCTTTTACCAGCCTAGGTTCTAGAGAATTAGAATCCAATAATACATTCGGTTATAAAAGTATAATGTATAGTAAACATTAAGCAAAGTATCATCAGAGCAACGCTTCCACATTAGATATTCGTTATGGAACTTACACTAAACCTAGAAAAATAATTTAAATACATAGGGTGAGCACAAAAATTCCTCGAAAGGGGTTTTAAATCAAAACCATTAAGAAGTTATTTTTTTATAAATCATTTCTTTAAAACACTTGAAATTATATCATGAAAATTATTATTTCACATATCTCATAATCAATATTTTCTAGCTAGATTATAATAAATCTTTTAGGATAACTCATGCTTAAAAATTTATAAACTTATTTAAGAGTTATGAATAGAATGAATTATAAAATATCCATGTACATGAACAAAAATGCATTTAGTTCCTCTTATAAGTTAGATAATGACCAATCATAATCATTCAATGATACGGAAGAGGTGTGGATAAGAATTTACACATGAAATATTATTTATTCATAATTTCACATAAAACAATGTCATTTATCATTGTGGTTTGGAAACATAAATTTTAATGTATTGATATACATGTATATAAAACATCCAGCCATGCTCACATGAAAATATAAAAATAAATAACATTGGTTCATAAAAGTTTGATCATTGGTCATGAATATTTTATTATCTAAATAAATCACATAGACTTCCACTTACTATAATCATTTTTAGGGAAAGTATAATGCAGGACAATCATAAAAATTATATCAAGGCCTCATGCCATGACCATAAATAATCATTCTGTCAGGGACATGTGCCAAGACTATACATAATAATTCTGTCAAGGCCTCTTTTCAAGACCCAGTTTGTCTCATGTGACCTACTGATACATTGAGAGGCTATAACAAACCTCACCAATCACATAATATGTCTAATACATTCCTCATATGTCTAGAATGTCTTATATTCAAATTGTTTCATGCCACTTTGAATAATTAAATGTCTCTTATTTAAAGTGTTTCATACCACATTGAATAATTAAAATTCTCTTATTCAAAGTGTCCCATGCCTCTTTGAATAATTTAATTCATAATCCATATGTTACCATAAGAGATAAATATCATTCTTTCAATAACTATCTGTATTCATAAATGAACTGAATCATGAAATAAATGTAAAATTGAATCTTGAAATTTCATGGTTTTTCAATTATACTCTAGGAAATGGATATATAAAATTTATCAATGAAATTCATGGACAAACAGATATGCTTTTTCACATGTGATGATGACAGGTTCACATAAAATAATATATTCTTTATGTTTTCACATAAAATAATAACTCTTAAATTCAAAACCCTTGTTTCATAAAAGTAAACATTTTATATAAAAGAATACATGTTTTTTAATTTAATATACTTATAATCTATGATTAAACCATACAATGATAAATGAGAGTTTTAATCAAGTTAAATCATAAAATTTAATAATTAATAGTCTTCATTGTGGCAGATTCATCATGAATTACAATATTATATTTGTAAATGTAAAACATTCATTTCATGTGAGATATTGATGAATATGAAAATAATTAAGCACACTTCACTATATGTGTTTATGTAAGTATATATATGTATTAACCAAATTATAATTCCAACCATTTATCATAAAATAATAAATTGAGATGTATTCATGTAATGATAACAAGTTAATGATTCCTTTTAAACTTTTGGGCACACAATAACAAAAAAAGGTTTTGTTATTGTTTTCCATTATAAATTATTATTCGTGATCACACATACAATTAGACCATGTAATCAAAAACATTAAATTCATGGATTGACTTATGAATGTAAAAAATGTAAAAAGGGAGTATAAATATGTTTATACATATATATTAATACATAAAACTAAATTTTATTTTTGATCTAACAATTTTATAACATTCAAAACATAAAATCATATGAAATCTAATTTCATTAAAAACTTCTTTAAATAAAAACAAGACTGACATACATTTATGAAATTGTACATATTTATATATATATATATATATTTGTTTTCTTAAATAAATATATAATCAAAATAATCCTTATGTAAAATATACGTGTAGGGAAACACCCTTATTAAAGTAATTGTTCATCCTTTAAAAAGAAACTTAAAATAGGTTTAGTATGCCATTTATAAAAAACCGTATATACAAATATAAATATATGAGTTTATAAAACTTTCAAAACATCACATAGAAAACCTTCTCAAGTGTTATACGCGATATAAACATAAATTAAATACTGGTAATCAACATTTTTAAATCCCAAAATAGTTTTGGATTGATATTTATATAGAATTATATATACACAAAGTGTATATATGATATTTGTATAACTAAAACAGAGTTTATAAAATCCTTACAAGCATTATGTACTTCCAAAATATCAGATAATCACTAATATCATTAATATGAAAATCCAAATCATATTAGGATTAAAATCTACATATATATATACAACTTTATATACACAAAAATGTATATAAGAGTTTTGCATAATGAAAAAGAAGCATAACAAACCCTTGTTTGACTTCAAGAAGTATATCTAATTGAGAACAGTTCAATGGAGAGTTGGGAAGAAGAAAACCCATAGGGTTAAGTGTGAAAATGAGGGTTTATATAAACTATTTATATATATTTTTATACACTTATGTTCAAACATAAAATATAAACAGAGAAACTTGAATATGACAATTGAAAATGAGAACAAACACCCTAATCAATGTAAACCCTAAATTGATCGATCTTTTTTATATATACATAGTTTAGGGAAGCTTACATAATAATCCAATGGGGATTTCATAAAAATAATTTTCCCATGGTAGACTTGTGGAAAAACACAATGATTGGGTCTGAGGAGAGTGATCGGAGGGTCATGGGATGAGGAAGACCAGTAGAGGATGAGGAATCTGATGGTGGAGGCACATTGGTTTGAGGGTTCATAAAAGAAGAATAGTAAATGGTATGGACAACTGGTATCATTTCTTCTTGATAATATGGTTGTGTAAGTGGGAATAATGAATCAACCGGCTTAATAGAGGCGGATGGCTGGGATGATGTGAGGAAAAACCAATGGCCATGATTATTTTTTAGGGTTAAAATAGTCATCTCACATCAAAATGGTTGGGACTTTGGGACTGCCTTATAAGTGATGGTGCGCCATCCATATTCCAATAACACACACACATAGGGGCTCCAACACATGGGGCTCCATGTTGGCTTTCACCCAAACCCTACACCGTGCTCATGTGATCCTTATACATGGGCCTGTGCATGCACTTATCTCACACCATACAAAAATCATGTACGACTCAACATGCACAATTCATGTGCTTGGTCTAACTTTGGTTTCCTTTGTGAGATTCCCAATAACCTTGAGGACTTTTCTTTCAACGTTTTCCTCATTCAGATGGGGTACTCACCATATTTTTACCAAAAATTTATTAAACACAAATAGTTAATAAAAACAGAACATATGTATTAATTTCCTTATATATAAAAACATTCTTTCTCAAAGTTCAAAAATATAAATGTTATTATTTTCATAATTTTGTATCCATTTTGAGTTTTAAAACATTATAATTTTAAAATCTAAAAAAATAAAACATTAATTAAAACCATGTCATCGTTTAACAAAGATATAACATTAAAATATTTAAATCATTTTAAAACATTTAAAATACTTAATGATATTATAATGGTTTTATAAAAATACCAACTGTCACATATTTCTGAACTCCAATGTTTATTATTATAAAATAATGATCATATAAATCTTCAATGGTTAACATTTTTTTATAAATAAATGTTTAGGGTATTTCAAAACTTCAAACCATTTTGTCTTATAAAGAAGGTTATCTACATTTCCTTGACTCTGAATACTTTTTCCAAAGTAATTTACATAATGTTATTAATTATAATAGACTCGAGGGATGTTCACTACTTACATGGTCTAGTTTTTAGGCTCGGTGGTCTTCTAGTGATCCTGATAATCCTTGTAATATGTATTCTAGGATAGTTATGGTCTTTTGGCCTTATTCTACAATAATGTTTTAGTTTTTAAATTGAATAAAATGTGTCTTATTTCATTCTAAAAGAATTTTTTTGGATGGCACCAATATAAAACAAAATAATAATATTAATAATAATAAAAATAGCTGACAAAATATTATTATTACATTTATAATTAAATTCGGGGACAATATCACCCCTAATAGAATTGTGTCCTAACAATTATATTGTGCTCATATGATTCTACAAAACCAACCTTTTAGAATCATCCTTGCTGTTTCTACAAAATATGTCTTAACTATTATTAATTTAATTAACAAAATATGAATGAAAAAAATTTAATTTATACATTTACCAGTTACACAGATGTTGGTGATTCTCCATTGTAATGGTTTCCAAGGTAGTTCTAAATTCATCAATTTATTTGGTCCAAACGCACCTCGAGCAGTTAGAGACAAACTCATGTATGTTGCGATCGGTCGTTGGGTGAAGGTAATGTGAGATGAAAATCTCAAAGATATTAGAAATAAATTGATTCCTATAGACCAACCAGACCACCTTATTTTCTAAAACATCTTAAGATACCCTCGAAATAATTTTTTTGCCACACATAGAATGCATGTTGTTTATGCACTCTGATAAAGAAAATGAAACCTGACCCCTAGAAGAATTGGAGTACACTAGGGGTGTTAAATATTTGATAAAGTTTTTTGCAAGATAAACATAGGTTTCTGAAAGGATCTAATACATCCATGAACAACTTTAATATTATCATTTCTAGTATCTCATCTGGAAGGGAAAATATATTAGTTGTCGAGTCTCCACCTTCCATATAAAAATCTATGAAAGGAATTTTATTTTGGAAAAAAAACTTTAGTTAGCAGTTTTATTCTAGTCCTCCAAAGTTCCCTAGGTCATTTCTCTAATACTGATAGTAAGGACCCGAGCCCGATCTTCTAGACTCATCCCTTTCAAATGTTGTGTAAATTTTTTTATAAAAGAAACGTGAGTAAATACACAACATCACATGAAATAGAGAAAATTTTACTGGCCCACGTTATGGAGTATTAGAATCCAATAATACATTCAGGAACAGAAGTACAAAGTGTAGTAAACATTGAGAAAGGTATCATCAGTGCAATGATTCAACATTAGAAATTCATTACGGAACTTCCACTAAACTTGTAAAAGTAATTTAAATACATAGGGTGAGCCCGAAAATTACTAGTAAGGTGTTTTAAAACAAAACAATTAAGAAGTATTTTTTCTTTAAAATGTTTCTTTAAAACACATGCATTTAAATCATGAAAATTAATATTTCATATAAAACTTCATCACTATTTTATTGTTAGATTCTAATAAAGATTTTTGGATAACTCATGCTTCAAAATTTTGAAACTTATTTATGAGGTATAAATATAATGCAATATAAAATAAGCATTTAATTGAACATATATGCATTTAGTTCCCCTTATAAGTTGGATAATGACCAAAATTACTCATTAAATGACATTCCATATGTTTGGATAAAAATTTAAAAATGAAATATTATTTATTCATAATTGATCATAAAAAATATAATTTATCATTGTGGTTTGAAAACCTAAATTTTAATGAAATGCTATAAATGTATATAAAACATCAATCCATGCTCACATGAAATATAAAACTGCATAATAGTGGTTTATAAGAGGTTGATCATTGGCCATGGATATTTTATTAGCTAAAAATCACATTGACTTCGACTTACTAGGATCATTATGAGGGAATTCCTAATACAGGACAATCATAAACATTCTGTCAAGGCCTTGTGCTAAGACCATACATTATCATTCTATCAAGGCCTCATGCCGAGACCTAGTTTGTCTCATGAGATCTACTGATGCAATGAGAGTCTATAACGGGCATCACCCATCACATAATAAGTCCAATTCATTCCTCATTTTTCTGGTATGTCTTATATTCAAAATGTCTCAAACCAATTTGAATAATTAAATGTATATTATTCAAAGTTTTCCATACCCCTATGAATAATTAAAATTATCTTATTCCAAGTGTCCCATACAACTTTGAATAATTAAATTCTTATTCCAAAAGTTATCATAACAGATAAATATCATTCTTGCAATAATTAGGTATATTTCTAAATGAAGTGAATCATGGAATAAATATAAAAATTAATCTAAAAATTGAATGGTTTGTCAGTGATACTTTAGGCTATGGCTATATCAAATTTATTAATGACATGCATGAAAAAACAGACACACTTATGAATATGTGATGATAACTGGTGAACATAAAATAATAGATTGTTTAGGTTTTCCACATAAAATAATAACTCTTAAATTCAAAAACCATGATTCATTAAAGTAAACTTTTTATATACAAAAATATATGTTTTTGAATATAAGATAATTTTCATTCATGATTAAACCATAAAGTGATAAATAAGAGTGTCAATCAAATTAAATCATAAACATTAATAATTAATAGTATTCATTATAATAGATTCATCATGAATTAAAATATAATATTTTTAAATTTAAGACATTCATTTCATGTGAGATATTTATGCATAAGAATATAATTAAACGCACTTCACTATATGTGTTTATGAATGTATATATATGTATTGATCAAAATATAATTCCATCCTTTTATCCTATAAATATATATTGGGATGTATGCATGTAATGACAACTAGGTAACATTTCCTTTTAAAATTTTGGGCACACAATAAAAAAAGGATTTGTTATTGTTTTCCAATATAAATTAGTATTCATGATCACACATACAATTATGACATGTAATCAAAAACATTAAATTCATTTAATTACTTACAAATGTAAAACATGTAAAAAAATGTGAGTATAAATATGTTTATAAATATATATTAATGCCTAAACATAAATTTTATACATGATCTAATCAGTTGTACAAATTTTAAAATATAAAATCATATCAAAGCTAATACCATTAAAAACTTCATTAAAAGAAAACAATATTGACATATACTTATGAAATTGTACATAATTATATATATATATATATTGGTTTTTCATAAATAAAGAGAAAATCAAAGTACTTATTGTGTAAAATATGCAGGTAGTGAAATACTCTTTTTAAAATAATTGTTCATCCTTTAAAAAGAAACTTAAAATATGTTGAGTATTCCATTTATACAAAACAATATATACAAATATAAATTTATGCATTTAGAAAACCCCAAAACATCACTTAGAAAACATTGTCTTGTGTTATATGCATCATAAAAATCCACTAATTACTGGTAATCAACTTTTAGAAATCCTAGAATAGTTAAGGATTGAAATTTTTATAAAACCGTATATAAAAAAGTGTATATATGGGATTTTCATAACTGAAATGATGTTTAATAAATCTGTACAAGCATTATATACTTAAAAAACATCAGTTAATATCTAATATCAATCATATGATAACCCAAATCAGATTTAGATTAAAATCTATAAATATATAACCGTGTATACAAAAAATATATATATAATTTTTTTGTATAATGAAAACAAAGAAAAAAAATCCTTAATTGACTTCAAGAAAGAGATCAAATCAAGAAGAGGTCGATGGAGAGTTGGGAAGAAGAAAACTCATACGGTAAATTGTAAAATGGGGGTTTATATTAGATATTAATATATATATATATATATATACACTATAGTTCAAACATAAAATATAAACAAGGAAACGTGAATATAACTATTACAGATGAGAAAAATCACCCTCGTCAAAGTAAACCCTAAATTAATTGGTTTTTTTATTATTTATAGTTTAGGGAATCTTATAGAGGAATACAATTGGTTTTGGATTAAACTAATGTTCCCATAGTAGACTTGTGTAATAATGACATGACTAGGTCTGAGGAGATTTATGGGAAGGTCACGGGATGAAGAAGAATAGTGGATGAGGAGGAATCTGTAGGGTGAGGCTTAATGGTTTGAGGGTTCATCAAAGAAGAAGAGAAAAAGGAAAGGATGGCTCTGATCATTTTTACTTGATCAAACGGTTGTGGGAGTGGGCATGATAAATCGAGCGACATAATAGAGGCAAACAACTGGGACGATGTGAGGAGAAACCAACAGCCATGGTTATTTCCTTAGGTTAAAATTTTCATCACACATCGAAATGGTTGGGACCTTGGGACCACCTTATAACTGATGGTGCACCAGCCATATACCAATAACACACGCACACACACATGGGATCCTACACATAGGTATCCTACACATGGGGATCCATACTGTATTAGCCCAACCCCTACACCACTCTCTTGTAGGTCTTATACATGGGCTCATGTGTGCACTTAGCTCACACCATGCACGGCTCGTGTGTGACTTAGCATGCACCATGCAGGTGCTCAGACTGACTTGGACTGACTTTGGTTACCTTTGTGAGATACACACTAACATTGAGGAATTTTCCAACAAGGATGTCCTTAGTCAGATGGGGTACTCACCATATTTTTATAAAAAATTACTAAAAACAAATAGTTAATAAAGATAGAACATACATATTAATTTATTTATAAATAAAAACATTCTATCTCATAGTTAAAAAAATTTTAAATGTCGTTATTTTAATAATTTTGTATTCATTTTGAGTTTTAAAACATTATAATTTCAAAATATAAATATAAAATCTAACTTTAATTATATCCTTGTCATCATTTAACCAAAGATAAAACTTTAAAATATTTAAATAATTTTAGAACATTTGAAATACTTAATGAAATTATAATGGTTTTATAAAAATAGAAATGGTCATGTGTTTCTGAACTACAATGGCTATTAAGAGAAAATAACAGTCATATATATCATCAATGGTAACAAAGGACTTACAAATAAATTTTTATGGTATTTCAAAACTTCAAATTATTTTGGTTTATAAGGATGGTTCTCTACATTCCCTTGATACTGAGTATTATTTCCATAGTACATTCCATAATTTTTTTCATTATGAAGAAACTCAAGGGATGTTCACTATTTACTTGGTCTAGTTGTTATGCTTGGTGGTCTTCTGGTGATCTTGATAGGCATTGTAATAGGTATTCTAGGATAGTTATGGCCTTTGGGACTTATTGAAAAGTAATGTTTATGTGTTTCTATTGAATAAAGTTTGTCTTATTTCATTCTACAAGAATTTGTTTTGGATGGCACACATATATAACAAAATAATAATTATTATTATTATCATAATAGATAAAAAATATTATTATTAAATTTATAATTAAGTTCTGGGTATTATAACATCCCCCCCAAAAGAATTTTTCCCTTACAATTCTATTATCTCATATACTTCCACATTACCAACCTTCTAACATCATCCTCGATGTCCCTAAAAAATATTTTCTTAACAATTATTAATTTAATTAACAAAATATAAATTAAAATCATTAAATTTATACCTTCACCATTACCAAAAATGTTGGTGATTTTCTGTTGTCATGGTTTCCAAGTTAGTTATAAATTCTTCAATTTCTTTGGTCTAAACGCACCTCAAACTGCTAGAGTCATACTCATGTATACAACGATCAGTCATCAAGTGAAAGTAACAGGAAATGAAAAGCATGAAGATATGTGAAAGGACTTGATTTCTATAGACCAACCAGACCACCTTTTCTTCTAAAATTTTAAAATCATAAAGCCTCCAATATGAATAGACGGTTAGGAGTTTAAATAGGTCAGTTTCGTGGAGGTCACCCACTTCAGTAGCTTCCTAAAAATTCCTTAAAGATGGGTACCTTTCAGACATGGTAAATATCTGAAGATAACCTCTATATAATTTCCCTACCATGCATAGAATGAATTTTGTGCATGCACTATGAGGAAGTAAATTAAACCCAACCCCTGAAAGAATATCAGTACACTAAGGGTGTTGAATAATTGATAAATTTTTTTGCAAGATAAACATAGTTTTCTGAAAGGATGGAATATTCCATATATGACTTTAACATTATTATTTCTAGTATTTCATCTAGAAGGGACAAAATGTTAGTTTATGAGTCTCTACCTTCCATATAAAAATGGTTGAAAGTAATTTTATTTTATAAGACATACTTATGTTAACTGTTTTAATCAAATTTTCCAAATATCACTGGGACATTTATCTAATATCGACTATAAACATTCAATCCCCAGAAACTAGACTCGGCCCTTACAAATGTTCTGTAATTTTTTTTATAAAATAAATGTGAATAATTACACAGAATCACATGGAACAGAGGATATTTTACCATCCTAGTCTCTAGAGAATTAGAATCCAATAATACATTTGGGTATAAAAGTATAAAGTGTTGTAAAATTCAAGCAATCTATCATTAGTGAAACACTTCCACATTAGAAATTCATTATGGAACATCCAATAAACATATAAAATTAATTTAAATACATAGGGTGAGCACAATAAAATCCCAGTAAGGGGTTTTAAAACAAAACCATTAAGAAGTAATTTTTCTATAAAACATTTCTTTAAAACACATGCATTAAAATCATTAAAACTAATATTTCACATAAAATGTCCTCACCATTTTCTTGTTATATTCGGATACATATTTTAGGATAACTCATGCTTTAAAATTTATAAACATATTTAAGGATTATAAATAGAATGAATTATAATATATTCATGTACTTGAACCTAAATTCATATAGTGCCTTCTATAAGTTGTATAATGACCAAAATTAATCATTCAATGACATGCCAGAGGTGCAGATAAGAATTTACATGTGAAATATAATTTATTCATAATTTCACATAAAACAATATCATTTTTCATTATAGTTTGGAAACATAAATTTTAATTAATTTTCCTACATGTATATAAAACATCAAGCCATGCTCACATGAAAATATAATACTAAATGACACTAGTTCATAAAAGGTTGATCATTGGTCATGGATTTTTTATTAGCTAAAAAATAACATGGACTTCCAGCTACTAGGATCATTATGAGGGAATTTATAATGCAGTACAATCATAAAAATTATATCAAGGCCTTATGCTAATACCATATATAATAATTTTTTCAAGGCCACATGCCAAGACATATTTTTTCTCATGAGACCTACCGATTCATCGAGAGGCTATAGGGGACCTCACCCATCACATAATAAGTCCAATACATTCCACATTTTTGTAGTATGTATTATATTCAATGTGTCACATACCACTTTGAATAATTATGTGTCTCTTATTCAAAGTGTCCCATACCACTTTGAATATTTAAATGTCTGTTATTCAAAGTTTCCCATACCACTTTGAATAATTAAATTCTTATTCCATAAATTATCATAAGAGATAAATATCATTCTTTCAAAAACAATATATATTAATAAATGAAGTGAATCATTAAATAAATGTAAACTATAATCTTAAAAATTCATGGATTGTAAGTTATACTTTAGGCTATGGAAATATCAAATTTATTAATGACAAGCATGGACAAACATACATGATTTTTCACATGTGATGATAACTGGTGTGCATAAAATAATAGATTTCTTAGGTTTGTCACATTAAATAATAACTCTTAAATTCAAAACCCTTGTTTCATGAAAGAAAATATTTTATATAAAAAAATAAATGTTTGGTAATTTAAGATACATATCATTCATGATTAAACTATACACTGATAAATAGGAGTTTCAATCCAAATAATTCATAAACTTTAATAATTAATATTATTCATTGTGCTAGATTTATTGTGAATTAAAGTATAATATTTATAAATGTAAAAAATTCATTTCATGTGTGATATTGATTCATAAGAAGATAATTAAACACACTTCACTATATGTGTTTATAAATATATATATATATATATATATATGTATTAAAAAAATCACATGAGCCTCACCCAGTTGGTGAAGACTCCTTAAGTGCATCCAAGAGACCCGAGATCAAATCCAAGTGGAGGATAATTTACGAGGTACTGTAGCACTACTATAGCAGTCCTGTAGTAGGTACTATAGTAGATAATGTAGCGGGAACTGTGTAGAACTGTGGGAGGCACTATGTGGGAATTGTAGCAGGCACTGTTTGGAACTGTAGTAGACGGGAATATTCCCTCGTTTGGGCCTTCGGGCCACCGATTTGGTCTTCAAGTCCTTTAAGGCCTTCGAGCCACCTAGGCCTTCGAGTCGGTAAGGCCTTCGGGCCACCTCATGGCCTTCAGGACACCTTTATTGTAGATGAAAACCAGATAACCTACAAGGAAAAAGCTTCAGAAAGAGGAGGATCAAAGAGCTTTCACCATAGTAGAAGCTAAATGGATTGAAAGAATGAGAGGGTATGGCACCTTCTATCAGAACAAGCCTGTGCATGCATGGGAAATCCTAGCCAAACAACTATCTGAAGGTGGAGAGTTGATTTTATGATGAAGATACTGGGGAGGAGCAGTTCCAAGTAGTTAGTCTAGGTTTTATGTAATGTTTGAAGCCTACAGGAAATGAATTCCTCTAAGGCCTATAGGCCATGTAATACTTACTCTTATGGGCCTTGTATGGGTTCCACCTCATCCCTTGAAAGGTGGATTATCAAAAATCAATTAAAAAATTAAGTCCTTCGATCCATTGGAAGATGTATTAAACAAAAGTTAATTATAAACTTTTATCCTAAAATTATAAATTTGGATGTATGCATGTAATGAAAACAAGGTAATGATTTCTTTTAAAATTTTGGCACACAATAACAAAACAAGGTTTTGTTATTATTTTCCATTGTAAATTAGTATTAATGATCTCACATACAATTTTTCCATGTAATCGAAAAAATTAAATTCATAGATTGAATTAAAAATAAAAATCGTGTAAAAAAGGTGAGTATAAATATGTTTATACATATATATAAATTCTTAATCATAAATTTTATTTTTCATCTAATCAATTGTACAAATTTCAAAACATAAAATCATATCAAATATAATACCATTAAAATCATATTTAAATGAAAACAAGATTGACATATATTTATGAAATTGTACATACTTATATATATATATATTGGTTTTTCATAAATAATTAGAGAATCAAAATAATTCTTACGTAGTGTAGGTATAGAAACAACCACTATAAAATAATTTTTCATCCTTTAAAAATAAAACTAAAAATAGGTTCAGTATGCCATTTATACAAAACCGTATATACAAATATTAATATATGAGTTTAGAAAACTCTAAAAACATCAATTATAAAACCTTTTCAAGTGTTATACACATAATAAACATCAATTAAATACTGGTAATAAACATTTAGAAATCCTAAAATTGTTTAGGATTGAAAGTTGTATAAAACCATACATAAAAAATGTATATATGGGATTTTCATAACTAAAACGAAGTTTAATAAATCCTTACAAGCATTATGTACTTCAAAAACATCAGTTAATTGATAATATCTATCATGTGAAAACCCAAATTAGATTAAGATTAAAATCTATATATATAGTCGTATATACACAAAAAATTAAATAAGGGTTTTTCATAATGAAATTGAAGCAAAACAAACCCTTACGTGACTTCAGGAAGGAGATCGAATCAAGAAGAGGTTGATGGACAGTTTGGAAGAAGAGAACCCATAGGGTTAAGTGTGAAAACGAGGGGTTTATATAAGCTGTTTATATATATTTTTATACACTATGGTTCAAACATAAAATATAAACAAATAAATTTGAATATGACTATTGTAGATGGGAACAAACAACCTAATAAAAGGAAAACCTAAATTAATTGGTAATTTTATTACATATATAGTGTAGTGAATCTTACAAAGTAATCTGATGGTGTTTTCATTAAACTAATAAACCCATGGTAGACTTGTGAAAAAATGAAATGATAGGGTCTAAAGAGAGTTATGGGATGGTCATGGGGTGAGGAAGAATAGCGGAAGAGGAAGAATCCATGGGTTTAGGCTCACTGGTTTGAAGGTTAGTCTAAGAAGAAGAGGAAAAGGGATGGAAAAATTGGATCATTTCATCTTGATCAGATGGATGCAGGAGTGGGTGTGATGAATCTAGAATATTAATAGAGGAAGACTATTGGGATGACATGAGGAGAAAAAAATGTCAAGGATTATTTCCTCGGGATAAAATTCTCGTCCCACATCGAAACAGGTGGGACTTTTGACCACCTTATTAGAAATGGTGTGTTAGCCATATTATAATAACACACGCACACACATAAGAGCTCCTACACATGGGATTATATGTGGGATTTGGCCTAAACCCTACACCGTGATCATGTGGTCCTTATACACGTGCATGTGCGCGTGCTTATCCCACACCATGCATGGCTTGGGTGAGAATCAACAAGCACCATGCATGCGCTCAATCTGACTTGGCCTGACTTCAATTTCCTTTTTGATATGACCACTAACCCTGAGGACTTATCCTTCATGGTTATCCTTGTTCATATTGGCCATTCACCATATTTTTATCAAAAATTTATTAAACAAAAATAGTTAATAAAAATAGAACATATATATTAATTTCCTTATATATAGAAACATTCATTCTCATAGTAAACAAAATTATAAATTTCATAATTTTCATAATTTTTTATTAATTTTGAGTATTAAAACAATATAATTTCTAAATATAAATATAAAATACAACTTTAATTAAGCCCATGTCATAATTTAACCAAATATATAAGTTTAAAATATTCAAATCATTTTAAAACATTTGAAATACATAATTACATTATAAAGGTTATATAAAAATAACAACAGTCAGATGTTTCTGAACTCCAACAGCTATTAGGATGAAATAAAGGTCATATATATCATCAATAGTTATAATGGACTTATAAATAAATGTATAGGGTATTTCCAAATATCAAACCATTTTTGCTTATAAATATGGAGCTCTAAATTCCCTTTCCACATAGTAATTCTTCCATAGTACTTTCCATAATATTTTTCATTATAATAGCCTCTAAGGATATCCACTACTTACTTGGTCTAGTTTCTATACTTGGTGGTTTTCCAGTGATCCTGGTAGGCCTTTTAAAAATCATTCTAGGATAGTTATGGTCTTTCAACCTTATTGCAATGCAATGTTTCAGTGTTTCTATTAAATAAAATGTGTCTTATTTTATTCTGCAACCATTTTTTTTCATAAAAACAATATAAAATAAATCAATAATATTAATAATAATCATAATAGATAAGAAAATATTATTATTACATTTATAATTAAGTTCATGGTGTTACAGTTTTGGAAAGAGGTGAGGCCAAAACTCCCTCACTAATGTTTCATGCTCCCTAGTCATAGAAGAATCTGATCCATATCACCATGACACTCTGAACATTAGAATAGACTTACCATGCAAGAACTTTTCCTAATACTCAACGATATATAATGGCATCTTTAACACTGAACCATTTGTATCTAATTCAATCTCTACCTAACTCAAAACATGAGGGGGTCAGAATGGTACTTCCTAAGCTAAGATATGTGGAAAATAACACGAATACATGCCGACATATCTAGTAATTCCAAATGATAAGAAACTTTCTTGATCCACTTAGTGACCTAAAATAGTAAAATATATCTCAAATACAACTTTCCCTACTTTATAAGTAGACAATGACAAAACCAAGGATAAGGTTTCATAAAAACCAAGTAACCAATTAAAAAATACAAAGGATGAATTTGCGGATCAATATACAATTTCTTCTTACACTTATCTGTAACCAGATGTTGATTTATATCCTTAATCCTTTCTGGCATCCCCTGAATGAGACTTCGTCCCACAAGAGAGGCCCTGACACCTCTACCCAACAAATAGGTTATCTACTTTGGTGACTATAAAAATCTTTAAAGGGATCCATTTTAGTTGACTATTGATTATTGTTATTATATGAAATATTGACCAATCCTATATGGTTATCCCTTGATCCACCAAAATCCAATATGTACGTATCAAGCCTAACCTCCTGGATCTGAAAAACATGATTCGTATGACTGTCTATCTATGGATGATTTTTTTACTCAACCTGACCTAAGTCATCATCACATTTTGGATACTCTTCTATAATCGTGAGTTAAACCTATGATCCATATTTGAAATAATGGTGTAGTGAATTCCATGTGACCTCATAACCTCTTTTATATACATATTTCCTATATGTTCACCTTTAGTGGTGTCCCTAATCGAAATGAAATGATCTGATTTATTCAACTGATAAATTAACACCTAGATTGCATTATTACCTTATGGAGTCCATGGTAATCCGAAAACAAAGACACTATACACCACATCCCATTTCCAAACCTAAATTGGAAGAGTCTGGAGTAAACTAGAAGGTTTTAGATACTCATATTTTATTTATTCATAGGTGTAATAGTGGGATACATAATCGCCAATGCATCGCTTCATACTTTTCCTCTAGCATCACTATCTCATGTCCTAAGACGTATTTATAGTTCTTAGATGAATGGTATAAAAAGTAGTGTTATAGTTAAACAAAATTAATCTCTTCACATATGTTTGGTTGACAATCTGGTCTCCAATGTAGATAATTCTATATAAAGAGAGACCAACCAATAATATTATTCCCACCATAAAGGGTTTCTTGAATTCATCTGAACCCACCATATTACTATTCACCCAGCAACATAAAATCAAGGCGAAGAGATGATAACTTAAAAATTGTTAATATTATACATGAAACATCCTCCTGAGGTTCTAAATGAAACTGTGTGAAGATTCCAATAAGGTTCCACTCTTCCATCGATTCCAAAATAGCTAGTGTTGACACTTTCGTACTAAGTGCATCTACAATGAAATTCTCTTTTAACAGGGTGTAATAAACTTCAAGGTTGAATGTATTAATGTATTCCACCCATTATATCTATTTGATATTCTTTCATTTATAGGAAAATATATAATTTAGACTCTCATAGTTAGAAAAATAAACCTCTCCCCAAAAAATAGTGTTTCTAATATTTAAATCCATGCCAAACTACAAAAATCTCAAAATCATGATTGGGGTAATTCCTCTCATGCATCAAAAGATAATGAGAACCATATATTATAGTCGGATTATTATGTATAATAATAGAACCCAGATTATCTCTTGAACAATCAAAATATACAAAATACCCCGTACCAGTCTTAGATAATATCATAAAATTAGACGATGAAAAAAGATAATTTAGTTCATTGAAAAAAGACTAACCTTTTCACATCCCATGTTAAAGTAAACCCTTTCATGGTAAAAGTGGTCAAAGGTGACTCCAAATTTAAGAAATCCTTAAAGAATTGTCAATAGTATCTTGAAAGACCATCAAAGTTCCAAACCTTAAATTTGTTTCGCAGATCCTCCCATGAAAATACATACTTCAACTTCTTAGGAAAAACTGATAATCCATGTTTGTAAATAATGTTCCCAAATAATTTTACTTCTTGGATCTAGAAATTTCATCTTGAAAGATTTCCATAGTAACAGTGAATCCTTATGATTTCTAAAACCCAACTCATAAGATTCTTATGATCACTTTCAAATATCTAATAAACAAAAAATATCATCCACTAACAGTACCATTAAATTTTTGAGATAATGATGGAATATATATTTAATTAATTCCATAAAAAATAAAGGAGAACTAGTTAGATAAAAAGGAATTAAAAGGTATTCATAATGGACATACCATCTCTTGAAAGTCATCTTTGGTATGTCAAACTCATTAAAATTAAGAAGATAAAATCCCAACCGAAGATCGATCTTAGAAAACCAATTTACCCCATTTAACTAATTAAACAAACCATCCATAAGAGGAAAATCATACTTATTCTAAACCTTCACCTAGTTCAACTTCTGATAGTGAACACAAAAATTAAGTGAAACCTCTTCATTCTTAGAAATGATAACTGGGGTTACTAAGGGAAAACACAAGGGTGAACAAAAATGTTGTCAACCAGATCAACCAACCAAATTTTGAGTTCTTTTAGCTATATCGGTGCCATGTGATAAGAGGGTATTGAGATCGACCGTGTACTTAGAACTAGATTAATCATAAACTCTAAATCCATATTTAGAGTAAGACTAGAGAAATAATTAGGTAAAATGTTAGGAATTTCAAAAAAATCATGGGAATATCATCAAAAGAAGAAATTTCATCAGGATTAACAATAAATACATTAAAAACTCTTTAACTTAGGGAAAAAAGGTTCTGCATGACCAAACCTTGGATCCCACTCTCCCAGAAACACCCAAGAGCTTCCATAGAGAGAATAAAATGAGTCACACCAATGATAACAGTCAATATAATAATGATGAGTGATAATACAATCCATAATGATGATGAAATCAGTAATATCTATATTGAGAACTAATAAATCCTAGACTAAATCTGCATCAGCTATTGAAATCGAACATAAAGGACACCAAAACCCCTACTCTTTCATCTTCATAAGAGGTTTCACTAACTCTATACCAAAGGAAATGAGCTTCATTTTAATTTTAAGCACATTAAAAAAGGAATAAATAAATGATTATTAGGTTCCAGTACCAAAAAATGATGTCTCTAAAGAGTATATAATAAAGTGAGTATCTCTTACTATTTTTGGACCTGTGTCAACCTACATCAATAACTCATCTACTATATGAAGCTAATTCACTCCTGAAACCTATGGATAGATCTATGTAGACATTAAAGAATCTAACTATATCATAGTGGACTTTGGGGATGATAATCCCTAACTATAACATGTCTTAGACATTTCATGATAGAATCTAACCAAATGGACATAGGGGACACAACAATTGCACATCTCCATAAGAATAAAGAAAAATTATTTAGTGTGCCTAACCATACCAAAATAAGTTAATTTCAAGGGATCGTTGCTGGATATAAATGATGTGAAAGAGGATTCCTCCTAATAAGGACCACATGTACCACCCCGACGATGATCATGCCACCTCATCTTCTTCCCATGTGTGCCACTATATGGAAGATAAGTGTCATACGATCCAACCTTACCTGTAATATCCATTTGTCCCATCGATTACCTATCTACTATCATTATACAGGTTGAAATAATCAGCATGAATACATATAATATGATATCAGTTCATAAACGATGTAGGTACTTATGAGCCTTCAACTGATCATCATTCACTACCTCTAAAGAAAAAACAAACTTTCTCTATGAATCAATAGGTGTATGTTGACACCAATTGATTTTTCTAATACAAACAGAGGGACTCAAAATATATTTACATTATTAGATACTTTGAAAAGAAATATTGGAATAAGATGTTTTTGAAACACTTCCAGTCCATGCCCACATTCATATCTTCTAGTAAGATGGAATCTCACCGTCACTTGTTGCGACCCTCAAGTCTTAACACCACACACTTCACCTAGATATTCTCAGGTGTATCTAAGAATTTAAAGATCATATAAATATTTGTTTCAATCTTACACCTCTTGGGGATCATTTTTACCCTTAATGTATGATGTTTTATTATATAAAAACTCTTAATATTGATCAAGTTTTCCCCAGATTCTATCTGTACCTAAAAAACTACATTCTGGACATGTAGTACATTTTGGTCTATGATACAAAATGCTCAAATAACAGCCTCAATAAGATTTGATTAAAATTATATAATCCCTTGAGGAGCATCTATTTCACCCTCAAATGAAACACATTGAAGATGTATCATGGGCATATCATTGTTCATTGAAAATAAAAGAAACGAATAGACAACCAAGTAAATCTCGTCTCAAACCAAAAAAAATATAAACAAAATGAGATTAAGATCAAGAACTTAAAATTGGTGATACATATTCCAACATCCAATTGTATCTTGAGTCTCATCACCACAATATTTGTCCATGCACTCACCATATCCTACCTCCCATGTACCGAAAATCCTATTTCCCTTCTAAAAACTCCATAAGACTAAGCATAACCAAAGCCTCTAATTCCATTTTGTAATCAACCAACCTGGGTTACCCACAAACCAAAAATCCCACCCAATCTTCCATATACCCAAATGGAATTCCCAATCCCCAAGAGCTAGCGACTAGAACTCATTTATCAAAAAACAAACAAAGAGAAAAATTCACTCAAACTAAAGTAAAAAAATTTCATATATATATACCTATTTGAGAGAAAAATTAAAAGGGAAACAAGGAAGATATATTCAATAACACTAAAAAAAGAGAATAGAAAATATACAGAATAAGTCGATAGGGAAACCTAATGTATATGTCTAATAGAAAAAAAATTAAAATACAAAATGACTACTCAATGTGAATGTTTGGGTAAACTCCCACCATATCACCACCATCATCCCAAACGTAGATGTTAGAAGTTGTATTTCCTTACTGCATCATTGTTCATTCCCCTATATGAAAATACATAAACAGGTCAATACATCGCTAAAGGGCGGTTCATAGTGTGAGATAACAGGCTCAGTATAATATCACCCAGGTGTTCCAAAGAAAGTATATGTATAATAATCTGAACATTTTCAACATTAAATAAAAAAAGGAATGAGAATTAATTAAACATATTTTATAAGAAAATAATGGTAAAATATTCCACATTTTCATATTTCTAAATAATATATGTAAGGTAGTTTGAAATAATAGCACATATGTCAATAATATAATATAATCCAAGATTTATAAACCAAAAATAATAGGTAAGATCATGCCAATGATCATTACAAGTTAGGATATAATAATACTTATACCATAAATAATTAATTGTGAACAATCATGTCCCTATAACATATACATAAGGAGCATAGAAACGTTTTATGAGTGTCTACATAATAATTTTAAACTAGTTCCCTAGAACAATAGGCTTAAGGAGTAGAGGAACACCCCATGAGTGAACCCCTGAACAATAAAATGGATGATATACCTTCACTACTCCTTCCGTCTAACTACTCAAGGCTTCCCATGTTCTACATTTTCTAAACCATTTCATCAAAAATATTAATTGAAACCCATTTATTAAATCTATTTCACAATTATTTGAATATATATTACATTTTACCAAAATAAGGGGAAAGTCATCATTTTGAAACACTATTTTCCCTACATAAATATCCACATGTCATCCAAATTTACTTATAATTTTTTTTTATAAAACCAAAGAATTCATGTTTAATCTAACAGTGGTTATATATAGAACCACCTACCTAAAACATGGGTCTCACATGACCCAAAATAGATCCCCCAATATGGGAAGGAAGGAAAATAAAACCAAAGATTCCTTGGAATTTATTCCCTCATCAAAGAATCAGTCCAAAAAGTAAAATGGTTGGTGGAGAAGATAAAACAACACATACCTAAAATTAGATGTATATCATAAATAAAAATACATGAGGGTAGGCCTCTAAGATAATAAATAACTACATATCTAGAAAGGGTCAATAAGAACATTACTACAAGATCAATGGATCCAAAAACATAGTGCAACAAAAATATTGTGACAAATAGAAATGAAGAAGAAGAAAGTTTTCTTACCTAAAGCGATACAGTACAACCCCCATGAAGATCAAGAATGGAATAATGTGATCCAATAGATGTGGAGATACACAAAATCACCCATGATAGAACCTATAGTTAGAGGGAGAGGAGATCATGAATGAATAATTTAAAACTCAAGACACGATGCATTGTTACGCCTATTGGGATGAAGTTTTTACAGCATAAATGACTTATTTATGGTGTAATAAGTGCATGAGATAAGTACACTGGAAAGCACAACACCATGGATTCTCTTATTTTCCCATGTGATGTTCTTATGATGTAAAAGTATGTCAGATGACATAAAAGGTGTTTACATAGTAAATGTTATTTTATATATTATATGATTCTAATTCCATAAACCAACTTCATGGATTATTCCCAGATGAACATTAATTCCATAAATATATCTTATGGTATGAGATGGTTATATAGAAATCACCATACGAAGGTTCTATAGAAAACATCCCGCAACACACCAATGCCCCAAACCTAATATCTAATTTATACCAATTTAAACAAATATACATCCATGAACTTTAGGTCATTTTCCCATCCAAATTCTCCACATCCTTGAAAGGCCAAAAACTCACCCAAATAATGAGGGAAAAAATAATTAATTAAAATAATGTAGCAGGATGATACAATTTGGGTTGTATAATGTACTAATTATATTTATAGATCTTATGAATAGAGTCTTCCATGAATATTTAAAGATTTTTTTGTTATTTTTATTAATGATATCTTTATTTATTAAACAACTTATAAGGATCATGGAATACATCTACGAATTGTTCTATAAAACATGAATGAAAAAAACTATATAGAAAATTTAGAAAATATTAATTTTGGTTAAAATATATTTTATTCCTTGGATGGATTTTGAATAAATATGGAACAATTAATTATCATAATGAAACTAATGTGGTGTAATAATGGCCCAGACCTAAAAATGTTATAGTGATTCGTTGTTTTCTTAGGTTAGAAGGATATTATTTTGAGTATGTTGAAAATATTTCTCAGTTATATAGCCCACGGAATAAGTTAACTGAAAAATGAGTTAAAATAATCTTTAAAAAATGTAATGATTTTATTCAGTAACTAAAGAGAAGATTACTGAATTCTCCAACTTCATCCCAACTCTCTAGAAATAGAGAGCTTTCCTCTATAGTGATTCTTCTATGAAGGGAAATGGTTAGGCCCTGATGTTGAATAACTAGGTAATTTATTATGCTTCATGTCAATAGAAACCCCCTGAGTCAAATTATTCAACACATGATCTAGAATTAGCTGCTATAGTATTTGATTTAAATTTTTGGAGGCATCATTATATAGAGTAATGTGTTAAATATATTTTGATCAAAAAATTTGAACTATATATTCAATCAAAAAGAGTTGATCATGTGGAAGAGAAGATGGTCAGAACTAATTAATTGTTATGACTTCATGATCCATTACCATCCTAGAATATCAAAAAATGTAGCTCATTCTTTGGGTCAAAAAAATAATGATTTATTAAACATGTTGCATTTATAACATAACCCATTGGTTAATGATTTGATGAATTATTTCCGTCAATTTTTTGATATGGGAACTCTCTCTGTTTTGTATCATTTTTCATTATAATCATCTCTGTCAGAAATGAATTAGCAATCTCAGAAGGATGAATTTGAGTTACAAAAAAGGTATAATTAGTTAATAAGGATTTGTTTTCTTAATTTAATGTTAACAATGATGGTTTATCAAGATTTGAAAAATGATTATCTGTGTATAGTGTTTCAGAGTTGAAGACAGAATTTTCGAGTAGAGCTCATAGTTCCCCATTTTCCATTCATTATAGAAGCACTAATATGTTCAAATACCATTAAGATTATTACTGGTGGGAAGGAATAAAAAGTTATATTTCTAATTTTACCATGAAATGTATGGATTCTAAACTTGTTAATGTATAAAAAAATTGAAAATGGGGATAATTTATCCTTTTCTTATTCCAAAGAGGAGATGGAAAAATATATCGATTTATTTTGTACTAGAATTTCCAAAGACATCTCAGGGTCATAATGTGACTTTTGTTATTGTTGATAAATTAAATAAATTTTCACAATTCCTTTCCATTTGAGAGACTCTGTATTTAGATCAACTTTCTTGACTACATATTAAGAATATAATCAGGCTACTTGAAGTTTCTCTTTCCATTTTATCTAACCATTATCCCAGGTTCACTGTAAATTTCTATAATGTCCTTCAGAAGTCATTATGCACTTGATTAAATTTCAGTACAACCTTTTATCCCCAATATTATAGATAGTACAAATAAATAATTTAGACCATTGAAGACTTTTTTATGCTATTTAAATATTTTACAAGGGATGGTGGGATCAATATATTTCATTATTTTTTTTCTTGTAATAATGGTTTTTAGTCAAATATAGAGATGATACCTTTTGAGGTATTATATGAAAATCATTTCTAGACTCCATCATTTTTCAATGAAGTATGAGAAATTAATTTTATGGGACCATAGTTGGTAAATTAAATGGATGATAAGGTGAATATGATTCAAAAACATATTATTATGTCTCAAAAAAGGTTAAAAAGTTGTTTGGATAACAAGAAAAATGATCTCTCTTTTAAGGTAGGTGATAAGTTTTTTCTGAAATTTTCTCCATGAAAAAGTATTATGTGTTTTTGTAAAATGGGTATTTTAAGTCCAAGTTTCATTGGACCATATAAAATTATTCATAAAGTTGGATCAGTTTATTACTAAGAGTCCATTACTTAGATATTATCCTGGTTACATAATTTTTTCATGATTAAATGTTAATCAAGTATGTTCCATATTCATCTCATTGTTTGAGCCTAGAGATAGTTCAGTTGGAAGATAACAATTCTTATAAGGTACAACCTTTTTAGATTTTTATTATAGAGAAATTATTTTTCGAACATGTTAATTCACAAAGATAAGTTTTTTTGGAAAAATAATATGGTTGAAGAATAAACATTAGAATATTAAAATTCTATGATGGGAAAATATCCCCACTTATTTAAAAATTTAAATAATGTTGGGAGGACAGAATTTCCAAAATGGGGGAAAATGTAACAATTTAGGTATTTTTATAATAAATTGTTTTAATTTCTTATTAATATTATATATTTATATTTTATAGTGAAAAAATCATGAGAATAATATTAAGTGGTTTTTAAGTCAAAAGGAAATGAGCTTTCTTTTTCTGAAAAACATTTTTACTTGAATTTTGTTACTTGAATTTTAAATTAAATTATTCCACTTTGATTTTGTGACTATTAAAAATTATATTAAATATTTTGAATTATGATTTATAACTTTGGTAAATAGAATTGTTTTATTCTTTGTTAAATTCAATAGTAACCTTAGTAATCATGTTGAGATGATAAAGGTTAAATTATGTAATTAAAGTTAAAAATAAAATGATAAGGATTGTAGAATGACCCTAAAATATTCCTAAATTTTATCTTATGAGTATATGTCATCCATAGTCATATAAATATCGAATATATGGACTTTTTTCCAGTTTAATTTGATTATGAAAATTATAAAATTTTATATAATGAAAAGTTAAAAATATTACTCTTGTTTTTAATAAATATAATATTTTTAAAACGAATATAAACATACAATATGTATAGTTATAAATATTTATTTTATTTATAAATTATTTATCTTCATTATGGTAATTTATTTTCAATTTCTAGTGAAAAAAAATTCTTCGAATGTTTACACAACACTAACACAATAATTATTCAATTAATAGAAAATAAAATAAATGATATTAAAAATATTATAAGTTGTATAATTTATAATAATTAGTGTGACCCGTGAATTATATTGATAAACATAAAATATTATATAGGATTTTATTATTTGGATTCTAATTCCTTTTTTTGTTATTAAAATAAAAGTAAATGAATAATTCTAAAATTGACATTAATGATAGTTTATAATAAATAATATTTTATTAAATGATTTAAAGTTTATAAGAATAATAGATTAATACAAATAAAAGTTATATGGTTATTGTAGTAAAAAAAATTCATTTATAGATCCTTTTATATTTTATAATAACATTATTATCCCCTTAAGTGCAAAAATACATTAATATTATGGTAATTTTCAGAAGGGTTAACAAATGGTTAAAACAAAACTATAATGGTTAAAATTTGTTATAAACTTGTAAAAATTTAATTAAATTAGTTTATTTAGATTAATTATAATCTTATATTCAAATATTATCAATTTCGATCCATTTTAAATGAAAATTAATTTATATAAATTTAATATTTTTAGAAATCCCAAGAGTGTCCTTCCAATCCGTTATAAAAGGGCTCATCTTATCCTCATTTATTAAACCATAAAAACCAATTTTGTTTAAATAATATCTACCCATATCCTTTATAAACATCCCTACCCACTTCTAGAGGCCTTATTTTGGGAATAATACCAATTTTCAAGGCATGAATTTTTTAAGTGAAGGATATTTTCCAAACAAGAGGTATAGTATTAACCACGAATTTTAGTTTTACTTCTTCTTACACCTCCTTAAAATTTTATTCAGAAATGATAAAATAATAACTCCATTATCCTAATTATAATTATATATTATTATTTTAGTGGTGTAACCTATATCCATATCATCTTTCATAAAATTGGAAACAAAACTATCATTCATGTGTACAACAGAGTACTCATCGTGAACTGTTGTAATTTATTTTCCATAACTATATCAAACAAATGGATTATAATGATGGAATTAAAATTTATATATGATATTAATAAAATATTTATCATATTTAAAATATAATTTATCATTAAACTTCTTAAATTTCTATTCACAAGAAAATGATAATGTTGTTCGTGTGTACATGTGGACTGCCACCTCCTCGAAGTGTTGTGATTTTTTTTTCATCACCACATAACATGGATGATATACATAATTATATTTAAATAATTAAATTTATATTATTATAATTTTGGTAATATAAAATAATACTTAACTTATTTTTATAACAATAATTGAAAAATTTAAATGTTACTCATGCGTGTGTATGACCTACCGTCGCCATTATTGTAACGTGGCTAATTTTTCATAAAAAAATTCATGATTGGTTTTAAAAGTATAATTGATGTATAAAAAGAACAATTATGATATGATTATTATTATGGATATGATTTAATAGTGAACATTATTGGTTCTAGTAGACAACTAAAGAGGGGATGAATTGAGTTTCCTATAAAATTTCTATTTAGAAACAATTTAATATATGAATCCCCTAATTTTATAAAATATACTAGTTAAAAAATAGTATAAATATATAATTTTATCTTATGAAAATGTTATCAAAAGATCTAACATTGATTTTTTTTTTAAATACTTTAACTTTTTAAACTAAACTAATCATATCAAACACACGATATAAAACAGTAGTTTAAGTTAATTATTAGAGTACATTTTTTTAATAAGCTATAGAATGAAACAAATTTTTTTAATATAAATAAATTAATATATAAAGGGAACATCCTAAATTTAGAAAGGGTTTTTTTTCAAGATGAGATATAATCCCCTCCAAATGAAAATCACTTGCATCAATGTATTTTATTTTTAAATAAATCGATCCACCTATAAGATCCAGTTTTATAGACAACCGATCACAAGGTGTCTCGACAAAGATATTTTTCAACAGTTTTATATATGATAAAAAAATACCAACTTTGTAGGACCACTTCCATAGTTTTTCATGGCAATACAAGTGAAAATATTTTATGGTGTTTTATATACTCCCTAATTTTGTGTAGGAGACAATTTTTTACAAATGATCAAAGTAATAAAAAACACAATATAAATTTATACAAAAAAAGAGAAAGATGTATGAGATAAGAAAATGTGATTCATATTTATTCAAATTTAATTAGTTGTCTAGAGTCTTTTAAATTTTACTTTATAATGATCTCGAATAATTTTTATAGTAAGTTTAGGAAACTAGAGTGTCATGGATATTTATAAATGAGTATTGTCTTTATCGCAGGTGCATGTGTAGGATCATTTTTTAATCTTTGTAAGAAAATATTTTCACAACTCCCTTTACACAATAAAATTTTCTTATTAAAAATATCTTCACCTAAAGTAATCTATAGGAGAATAATAAATTAAGTATTAAATACACTGAGACATCAATTAATCATTCAAAAAATAGTCGTTGAAGATTTGAAAATCTCTACTGCAAATTTAGACACGGTAAGATGTGTTCACATAAATAGTAGTTAGTGGGAATGAAAACATGACATGGTTAGTTAGCATGGTTAGTTTTTGTGATTAGATGTAACAAAAAGATCATTCATTTATGCGTAAAGTTCATTTTATCTTCTAGTAGGAATTGTTATTCATGTGGTTACTAAAAATAACAGATAGTATCAATATTTTACTTAATGAAAATTTTATTATCCATTGAATTGTAACTTTTTTTATTCTTCTATTATGTTGTTTCCTTTACATTGATATTTCACTAATTTTCATGGTATGGTATTTTTAACACAGAGTACATACATTTAAATCTTATGTTTTGTTGATTGTACATGTGGTGAGGTGATTTTCAACACACAATTATATCAACTCCAATTTTTGGTAGGTTCATTACATTAACATAATTTGTTCAACGATTCATGATAGGTAGAGTATACAAGAATACAAGTGAAATATAATATGTGGTAAGGTGACACAGTCACTTGACTCTGATAGTTAGTTTGATTTCTTCACACGGTAAGGTTTCATGGTTTGGTTCAGACTTATCCATTTTCTCAAGTTTGGTAGAATAATAATTTACTAAAAGCAAACATGAAATTTATTCATAATACATTATACATGATTTTGGAACATTAAAATAATTAGTTTCTAGTATAATATATAAATATCTACCTTTTTATGATCACAAATCATAGAATTTAAATTGAAATTAATTTATTATAACAAATTTATAGTTTCAAAGGATTGATATAATAGTTTACCAAGTTCCTGAAATCACACAAATAAATTAATTTTAGTTTAATTTATCACTAATCCTCCTTTTGGGATTATTAAAAATGGAAAAAAATAAAACAAACATGGAATAGGTTAAAATTAAAATGAGAATAAATGTGGAAATTCCATTAATATTGAAAAATGTTTTACAAATTTATTTAAAAAATTACAAAAATTATCTATCATAGATCTTAATTTGAATACATATTTGGGATATCTCTGTAATATGTTTTAAGTTTAGAATCCTTTGCTTTTGATGTAGAGTTAGGGAAAAGGTAGTCTGAGGAGAATATTAGTAGGCCGACTCTCTAAGAACTACACATCTAGAAATAGGTCATACATTTTGAAAGGCTATTTTAAAATTTAGGACGAAAGGATTAATGGTAAAGGATGTTGTGGTTATAACTAGGGACATAATAATGTATAATGGGGTCAGTAAAACTACCTATTAAGTGTAGATATAAGGTTATATCAACCTAGTAAACCGACAAATATTTCAAGAACCATTCTCTGAATCCTGAAGGAAATAATCTTCATTATCCATTAAAGCTTACAAAATATGATTCATAACATCTTTTCAACCTGTGACATAAAAGATTTATCCCTGGGAGGAATCTTGAGATATGGGGCTAGGGTTCAGAACAAACCCTTTAAATACGAGTTTGTAAGGATTTTAATAAGATATTAATCAATATCCTTCTTCATTATTTCTCTATCTTGCCCAGCCTATTTCACATATTCTGTTAAAAGTTACAAAGTCTTGGTATCAAGCGTTTGAAACCCATCAAAAACAACTTCTCATGTTATAATAAAAACATCAAACAAAACATTAAATTGATCACTAATGAGTGTTCTACCTTCAACTCATCAAAACCTGACTGCATAGATGAATTAAGGAGACACACTAGGTAATATTAAAATAAAGAAGTCATAAAACTTTACTCTAACTAAATCATCATATCATATAGATCAGACTGAAGTGAATTGACCTAAGCTCTCAAATTTTCAATCTCAATCTACAACATTTCTAATTTGAAATTAAATATTGTCTAAGAATAAGTTATTATTATTACAATAGAATCAAAATTTTCAGATTTTTAAAAAAAATTAAAGTATTTATCACAATTAGTAAAACAATTTTTGAACATATCCATCATCTATGATTTTAGCACATCTAAGTCATCCTTAGTGACATATGAAGTATATGAGATAGAGGTGGATGGATCATATGGTTTTAGACTACCATTAAAATTAGGAATACTCTCCACAAATGTAGCTCTGTTTGGATGATATGAAACTATAGAATCATCAGACACTCTTTCCTGATGAATAGTATTATTACTATCCTCAAAATATTTATCATTAGAACTAACTTTCTAAGTTTCTTCATGTTATTTATATGAAGTAGGACCAAATATTTCATGGAGAGTCTGATCAATTGAAGGTTTCATAAAAGATACATCAAGATTTTCTTGAGTATCTATATCAAAAATAAGATATTCCTTTATAACTCTTTAAGAATAAGGGATAATAGGTCTACCATGTTTAGGTGAACTTCCTCCAACATCATCTAAATCTATATAAACCATCCCTAAAACTATATGTCTAGGCTTTATCCTCGTAGTTGTTGTGTCTCTAATAGATTTACTGGGAGTATTTTAAATCATATGTGATCCACCTAAACTGACTTCATCCCTTTAAGAGTACTTCGACTCATCCATATCAAGACTATAGCTACTAATATAATCCTTTGTGTCAGCCAGATCCTCAAACATAATCTCTTCTTCATGTGATAGAATGGGTAAGGGTGACATGGGAGATCAAACAGAAATGGAAGAATAAGCTTTCCTACTATCTTCATGAGAATACCATGATTCTTTATCCAAATATACCATCTTCACTTCTTATTTAACTTATATTTCACCAACAATCACTTTATCATATTAATACACAACTATATTTTTAGGCTCGATATCATGATCAACATGATCCCATTAACTAACTAGGTACTTCATAGGATCAAATATTTTATACATATTTTTTTGTTTATCCACCCATTCCTTTTTCCATGTGATTTAATTTACCTTCATCTACTTACAAATATTATGAGTAAGAAAAAGATTTTATGATGAGGTAATTCTTTCATGCCCTTGAGTGACTAAGACTTTTCACTCTAACAAGGATGAAATAATATTTGGGAAAGGAGAAGAATAAAATTTTAAAATATCATTACAAAACTCAACTATATGTATCATAAAATATTTAAAAAGTTTTATATAAACTCATTTATTCATAAAAAATAATAGAAACATATCCCATTGTAACTAGATAATAAATTCACCTTTATTTATACAAATTAGGTGTTGGATATACTTGACTAGTAGCCTAAATTCTCTTATCAAGTCAATGGTAATGGGGCTTTTGGGAGTTCCATTCTCAATGAGTGCATTTAAATCATTATAAAACTCAAATTGTGGAAGATTAACTCGATTATATCTCTAGTAATATCTAAACTCACCCTTGTGATGTACAACAAAAAAATTACCATCATCTAAAATAGAATTATAAATGTTTTCAATATATCATCATTTTAATTGTATCTTACTTTTGTCTAGGGAAGAACTCAAGGTTCACATAAAATTATTTAATAAACTTTGGATATGCTGGATTAATATTCTCTTTAAACCAAGAATCACACCTCTGTTCCTTAATCACATTCTAAAACCAGGATCTACTTGATTTCATCCACTACGCATCGATTTCCTTTTCTGTAGAGACAAGATGATCAACCAGGTGTGGATTCTTTGGCTCCAATATCAAACTTAAGATGATTTTGACATCTTATACTTATTTGAAGTAGGATACTTAATAGATAAGCATATTTTTAACATTTTTTTCATCCTCATCATATTCAATTCAATTTTTTTGGAAGGGTTGAATATGGGAGACAAAATAGAGATGTTCGAGTTAGAAAGATTGAGAGGTTTGAGATATGAGAAATAAATTCACTCAAAATAATTTAAAAGGATAGAGGATATCCAAGGGAAAATATAGGAGTTGATTCAGATTAAAATTTTAATGTTATTTAAATAATTTAGAGGTTTAAATAATAATGAATATAAATTATATCCTACAAAAATATTTTCATGAAAACAATATAAGTATTGAAACAAACATATTATGTATACCGACCATGGACCTACGAGACCAAGTTTTTGGTAGACATTATGATCATGGAATCATGGTGGGTATTCTAACTACATGAATTAAATTCTCACATTAGTCATAGTAGGCGTGTGAACTTCACTTACTATTTAGTTTTTAAAAAATCCAAAAAAAAGGTTGAATATTTTAACACAAGAATTAATAACTAATGATATATTAAAATAATTAGATATATTTATCACTCCCAATTCATGTCTGATATAATTATTTATCTCAACATTGAAGGGTGGTATAAATATATTAGCATGATGATGTTCAATACCAATAAATTCAATATTTATATAACCCTTTTGAAAATGATCACTCAAAAAGTGATGTATTATATCAATATAATTTTTTCAAGATTGTGATACAAAATTCATAGAAATATTTATCACACATGTATTATCAAAATTTATAGTGATATGTCATAATTGATATCCATAGTCTTGTAATATATGTTTCATCCATAGAATATTTCCACAACAACTACCTGAAGCCATGTACTCAACATCATTAGTGTATAATTCAATGATATTTTATTTCTTACTACACCACGAAACATGGAACTAGTCCAAAAAATAGAATATTTTAGAATTATTTTATAACTATCATAAAACAACCAAAATAATCATATGTATAATTCATTAAATAAAATTTTTTCCCTCTAGACTAAAACAATCCTAAGTTGATTGTATTTTTTAGGTATTTTAAGATTCTTTTCAAAACTATAAAACTTGAATATTTTTGGGTTTTCTTGAAAATGATGATACATACACACACTAAACATTATATATGTCTGACTAGAAATTATATATAGTCAGATTCCAATCATGTCTATATAAGTGTTTGGATCAATCAGTTTCTTAGTTTCATCAAGATCCAACTTACAAATAGTAATCATGAGAGTATCACTACCTTCAGTACTATCAATACCAAAAAAATTAATATATGTTTAGTTTACTTTTTTTGATTTAAAATAATTCATTATTTATTTTGAAAAATATCAAAATAATGAAAAAATGACTAATTTCACCCATTAAACTCATTTCAAATTCACTTTTCATCATTTTTTAAAACTCAGTACTCAATGAATTTCTTGAATATCCAAATATAATATCATCAACATTTATTTTTACTAATAAAATATCTTTTGAAATTATTTTTATAATTAAAGTAGGGTCAATTATCCCTTAGGTAAAGCCTTTTGAAATAAAAAATTATCTAATCCTAACATACAATGGCCTTGAATATTGTGTTAATCTATATAAATATTTTGTTAATTTTAAAACATCATTTAGAAATTGAGGGTTTTGAAAAAAAGGAAGTTCATCAACAAAAAAATCATCAATAACAATACCATTTTAGAATACACTCTTAACATTCATTTTATATATTTTGATATTCAAATTTTTGGTATAAAAAGTAAATTCCAATGGATTAAAGTCCATCTAATGATAGAAATGGTTTATCATTATTAATACCTTATTCATGGATATATCCTTATGCAACCATTCTAGCTATTTTTAGAACTATTATTCCCAACACATAAACCATATCTTTAAACACTCATTCTGTTCCAATAGTTTGGTAATCCTTAGGTCATTAAAATATTTCCTATAATCTATTTCATGTGAACTGATTTAATTCTTTAGGCGCAGACATTTCCTAGAATTCATCATTAATTGCATAATTGATGTTCTCATGATCAAGCTATGATAAGATACCTTATTGTTTTACATGAATTCTAAGAGAATCTCAAGTTTTTGTTTCTTTATCTAGGTCACATACAACTACATCTAAGTGATTGTTTATGATTCTTAAAATATCTGGGAATAGAAGTGTTTGACATCTCATTTTCATCTAGAATCTTTTTTTTAGTTTGTTTTTTAAAACTAGGAGAATTATTTATTGGAGGTCAGGTAGAATTTGTTTCCATATTTTTAAGGTCCTACCCTATATTATTTTAAAGGATTATTAGGTTCTTATGGATCTATCTCATAGAACATTACATGTAAATATTCTTCTACAAAATTATTCCTTTTATTTAATACCCAATATGTGTTACTATTTTTGGAATACCAAATGAAAATTACTTCATCAAATTTGGGTGAATTGTTTTCTAAATTCTCTTTCTTATTGCGTATAGAGTCTTTACAACCTAAAACTCAAAAGTAATTAACTTTTGATATTATATTATTCCATATTTCATATAGGGTCTTCTTTTAGAGTGTCTTGATGAGAACTCTTAATTGTATAACAAGATATTTTAATAGATTTGGAAAAAAAAAAAGTTAAATCATACTCATTGAGCATGGTCTGGGAAGTTTCTTTACGGGTTATATTTTTTATTTATATTAAACAATTATTTTTTGTCATCATCTGAGTAGAAAAGTTGTGGGTATAGATATATTTTGAGAATATTGATTCAAACTCTTGATTTTAAAACTCATGGACATGGTCAATTCTGAATTTTTGTATCCTAATCCCACTAAGATTTTATATGTATATAGCATATTTAGAAAAACATAAAATAGATTTTCTTTTTTGAGAAATGAAAAAAACCCAAGTATATATTGAAATATCATCAACTATAACAATGGGAAAATATTTTATGTATAAAATAGAAACTATAGAGGGTAGAAACAATCCATGTGAATAGTATATAAAGGTTAAAAAGATGAAACTTCTTTATTTGGTTTGAAATAAATCTTGTTATGATTTCCCTTTTGATAGGAATTATAGAACTTTATGTTGGGAATTCTAGCATAGGAAGATCCTTAATTAATCCTTCACTAGTTATGTTTCTAAGTGAGTGAATATTTAAATAGACTAATCTCTTTTTAAAAAGACAACATTTATTTTTAAAGTTAGTTAAAAAAGAAATATTCTTAGAAAATATAGAATTTAAATCTGCATCATATACATTATCATTTCACATAGCAGTATAAACTAAATAATTTTGAATCAAATAGTTTTCAAGCATTGTGTTCAAACTTGAACAGAAAAACATAATAAAAAAATTGAAAAATGCTAAGTAGATAAAATTTTAATCCATCTAAAAATAATAAATTAGAAATTAAAATTATTTTAGAGAAACTAATTATTCTATGTTTAATCGTTTTCACTTCAGAATTGTAACCAAAAGTGACATGTCCACTATCCACCTAAATTAGTTTCTAGAAACTTGAGTAGTCTCTATACATATGTTTTCAACATCCATTATCCAGATACTATAATTTATTATGGTAAATATTCAAGAAAGTTACCTATAAATGATATTTAATCCAAAAACTATTTTGTTACCCATATAATATTTAGTCTAGAGATTTTAGAAATAAGTGATTTAGGAATCCATACTGGTTTTAGTGGTTTCCTATAATCATACCTTATACTTTCAGAAAAAAAGTATTTATTTGGTTTTTTAGAATAAGAAATATAAACCAAACTAGCATAACTAGAACATGGAAAAAAATTCTTAATAATTTTTCTTTTTCCAAACTGATATCCAATTCTTGAAGCATATTTATTATTAGTTTGTTTATCTAGGTAATATTTCCTATCAAATTTTTTAATCTCTCTAGATTTTTATTTAATTTTTCATTACATAATTTGAGCTCATTATTTTCCTTAATAAGTATATTATTCTTATCTTTTTCAATAGTAATATTACTTTTATTGTGTGCATGTATGGAATGCTACTACATTAAAATTTTAAATTTATATTTTAATTCATTATAATTTTCATACAGTTTATTACATTTTTAAATAATTCATCACTGGACATATTATCATTATTGTATTTATTTTTAGAAGAGATAGAAGTATGTATAAGATATTCAAGAGAGATATCCAATACCTTAGATGTATTTTTCCTGAAACACATGTTAGCATTATTATTTCCTTAATCTCTGCTCAACTCGGAATCACTTGATTTGTCCTCATAGGCACACCAATTAGAATTGATATACATTCTATATTTCTTATCATTTTACTCGTTTTTCTTACCATATTTCAACTTGGGATGGTCTTATTTTATGTTTCCTTTCCTTTTACACTCATAAAATGTTATTTTATTAGCAGTATCATCCTTTCTCTATTCTTTTCTCTAATTCCCTTTATTGCCATAATTACCTCTATTATTGGATTTCTTGAAGAAATTATTTTTTTGTTAAAATAAATTGAAGTGTCACCAAGCTATATTATTTAGTAATCACTGTCTGATGATGATTCTTCATCACCATATGATGATGATTATTAATCACTTGAACTTTCATCTTTGAAATTATCTTATTTGTTTATAGTCTTATATATTAAATGCAACTAACTTTTTTTTTTGTTCTTCCACTTTCATTCTCATTTGTAGTTCCTCTTAAAACATCATGAGATTTCTGATTAGATCCTTGACCAGAAACTTAATTATATCACATAATTCCCTTTTGTAAATAGATTTTCCTTTACATTTTTTGGTAGACATCTCAAAGTCCTCTTTAAATGATTTTTTTCTATAATTCTATTCTAATCTTCATGCATTTTGTTAAATATCTCATTAAACCTATGATACATATTAGAAAGGTATTCATTGGGATTTATCTTAAAATATTCATATTTAATAATATAAGTATTTAAATTCATTTCTTTTAACATTATAAGTTCCTCCAGGAGAAACAGCCAGTATATCCCAAATCTCAAAATTAATTGCACAAATGGATATTGTAATGAATTTTTCTTCCTTTAAAGCACAGTAAAATGAATTCATAGTTTTATATTTATAGTCCTATGATGCCTTAGGTGAATAACTCAAAGTATATATAGATGCTTAAGGTTTTTCATATTTATCCCCAATAGAAGACCAAGTGTCAAACCCCATGATCCCTATATGAATTTTGATTTTAAATTTCCATTGATCATAATTGGTTCCATTAAAATAACAAGGATTATTAGTTACAATTAACTAGTAGATTATTATTATACATAATGAAATAAATTTAGATAAATTTAAAAATTCTGATCATTATGATAAAATACATCACATTGAAGAGTATTTTTAAAGAGGCTCTAATATGGAAAGTTGGTCCTTGTGGAAAATTTAAGAAGGGTGAATTGGGTTCCCAATAATTTTTTTGTTATATAAAATTTAAAATATAAATATGAAAATTTGATAAAATCACCCATTTATAGAAATTGTATAAATATATAATTTTATCTTTGTAAAACGTTCTAAAAATAGTTGTCACAACTTAGTTAAAATGATTTTGAAAATATATTAGGTTTTAAACTATTCTCCCTGTATCAAACACATTATATAAAAAAACTAGTTTAAGTTAACTATTCGAGTACAATGTTTTCTAATAAATTACAGAAAGATACTAATTTGATTTGAATTTAAAGAAAAAATATATAAATAGAACATTATAAATTTAACAAGGGGTTCAGTCTCAAGCTGAGACGTAATCACCTTCACTTAGAAATCACCTGATTCTAAGTAGTTTATTATTAAATAAACCAATCCACAACCTAGATTGGGTTTTAAATACTATAACTTAGAAGTTTTTCCAAGACCAGAGCCTCTTACATACTTATATGTGGGATGAAAACAAGATATCAGGTCACACATGGACTCTTCTATATTTTTTCATGGAAATAAAAATGAAAAGGTTTGAGGGAGTATCAAGTACTCTCCAGTTTAGCACAAGATATTATGTCTTACAAATGAATAGAGAAATATAAAAAATAGTTTAAATATAAAGAATAAAAGCAAAGGAAAACATATATGATATAATATAATTTGTTTTATCATGATCTGAATTTATTTAGTTATCTTGATTTATTTTTATTTTTATTTGGAAGTAGCTCGAACAAGTTTCACGGATGATTTAGGAAAATAGAGTGTCATTGAGATTTATGAACAAGTCTTATTTTTAGAACAGGTGCATGTGTTTGATCCAAAATTATTATTTATAAGATATGTGTCATAAAAACCCTACACATGGTCATTTATTCTTCTTTTAAAGATTATCATCCAAAATTATCCAATAGAGAACAATCAATGCTGTCTTAAATGCATTGATGCTTCAATTAATGCTTCAAAAATTAGCGATTGGAGATTTAAAATTCTCCATTGATAAGTTAGCCATAGAAAGATATATTCACATAAAAAATTTTTAGTTGACAAGTAAACTTGACATGTTCAGTTGTAATGGTCAATTGATGCAATCATTTAGCATGAATATTTCATTCCTTCATGCAGTCATTTCATTTGATCTTATGGCAGGAATTCTTCTTCATGTTGTTACTAACAATAATAGACGTAGTAAGTATATTACTTAATGAAAATTTTTCATAACATGGAACAATAACTTGTTTTCTTAATGAAGTATGCAGTTTACTTTATGCGGTCACTTACCTGATTCACAATTTCATGTCCTTTAAACTCTTTGTAGGTATATCTCTATCTCATGTTATGTTGATTGTACTTACAGTAAGGTGACTCTCAACACATCATAAGTTCAATCCTAATTCATGGTAAGTTCATTACATTGATATAATTTTTTTAATCTTGTATATTAGGTTGAGAGTACAAGTGGTCAGGTGAAATATAACATGTGGTAAGTTAACATGCTCACTTGACCATCGTAGTCAGTTCAATGTCTTCACACAGTTAGGTGGCACAGTAAAGTCCAGAATTATCCATTTTTTCATGTTTTCCATAAAATAATTTACTAGAAACAAACAATAAATTCTTTAATAAAATTATAAACATGATTTGTTATCATTAAAACAACATGATGAAGGTCTTATCCAAGAACCTATTTTACCGTAGTCAAACCACCAATGTTATTTTGGGCTTATGAACCAAATATTATCGAAAAATATAATGTCAACTTAATATATTAAGTAATTGTATATAACAAGGTAACGGATAAAATAAAAGGAATAATAAACCTTAAAAAGGTTCTAAATCATGTAAATAATTAACATAAGTGTATTATTTATGAATATAATGAATTTAAATGATGAGTCAGACACCATGTAAGGGACTTTCTCATAAAAATCATCTTTTAATGTTTTTCTTCAAACTCTTTTTATTCCATGTATATATTTTATTTAAAAAATATTTTATGGATGTATTTATATGGAAAAAAATAAATTATAAATGACATTTTATGACTCTAACAAAGGTTTCTCTAAATTAATCTTTTTAAATAATGTTTTATCATTCTTTAAAAAAGTTAAAAAAGAATATTCCATTTCAAAATATAAGGTGTCAAGGGATTTTACAACCCTGAAAACCATTTCTTTAATTTTTTATTTCTTTTCAATATTTCATTTTTTCTAAAAGAAAAGCTACATTTCCATTTTTGGGTATTTTGGTTTTGAAAATTATTTTGAAAAGAAAATGATATTTTGATATCCAGAAGTGTTTTTCATACGGTCTTAAAAGAGTTTTCGATGTTATTATTGTAAAAATTGAAATAATAAAGCATTTCATTCATGATATGATACTTGATCATTTTATATACGAAATAAGTGAACTCGATATAGCTTATATGACTAGTTGATCCCTAGTATAGCTCACGAGTGAGCCTGATATAACATATACAAAGGGTGAGACAAATTATATCTCTCTAATGCATTGGGTAATGGGGTGGATTTAATTAATTACTTTTCTCTTAAGAGATTATGAGAATATAGTTTGATGGTTATTCCAAGTATAATTTTGATTGTTATTTAAATTTTAACTATGATGGTTACCCCAATTATAACCCTGATGGTTATTTAAATTATAACTGTGATGGTTACCCCAATTATAACCGTGATAGTTATTCCATGTGTAACCATGAGGGTCGCTCTATATGAAAGAGTGATATGTAAATTATTCCCAAGTTTCCTACATGTTTTATCTGTGATGGATATTGGTTTTAAAGGTTTTGACTAATCAAAATGTCTGTGTGATTTTCATGTGGAAACTATCTATTACACCCCCTCAATGAATATTGAGATAAAGGTAAATGTATCATGGGTTTTCATGTTTTTAATTGGACTAATGGATTTATTCTCTTTTTAAGTCCCTTAATGATATTTTTTTCTCGTACCTTGTTTTAAAATGTTTTTTATAAAGATTATGGATGGGTAATGGAATAGAAGAAGTCATGTTTTATGTCATGGTGATTTTTCAGGAAAATAAATATTTTTTTATTTTAAAAGTTTTATATTGTGGGGAAAAAGGGAAATGAATAGAACTGATCACTTTTTAATATATGTTATTTTTTATAAGAGTTATTAACTAACTCTGTAAAACTATAAAACAATAATATCCTTGGGAATGTAAGGAAGTGAATTATATTTTAACTTCACTAGAATGTGAATTTTTTGAAGTCAGGTCCTTGTACATATGCCACGATCCACCCCCTCCCAAGATTTCCAAGGTGCCTACACTCATGCTACAACTGCATACTATAACATTATACCAAACAAGTATGTCATAATGTCATGTTGTAATTAAGTTTGATATATATCATAACCAAAATTACGTCCATGGTAAGAAGTAATAACAAGAGAAGGGTAGTGTTCATCTATTAATTCCCACAACATCATAAATGTTGGGTATTTACTTGGTTCCCAAAATATCAAATGGGAATATTTTAGGTTACTTGATTTTGTTAGTAGTGTATAAGAAATGAAAAAACATAAAATTATATAATACTCAACAACCATATACAAAGTTCCCCATATTATAATATTTTCTCCTATAAATATTCCATATCCATCATTTTCATATCCATGCACACACTACCACTACCTCTAACCATACGACATAAAGAAACACAATTACAACATAGTTAAATTAAAAAAATCAGTTTTAATTATTCAGCTTCATATTAAATTTCTAATTACCCCATGTGTTAACCAGTACATTTCATAATTAATTCCAAACACTTCATTTCATTTAATAATTATTTTCAATGACTAATTATTTAATTCAACATCACCTTCCCTCATCATTTACCTTCTTTAGCCATTCATTCAGTCAATTACATATTTCATATTCTAGGAACAACTATCTTACCACAATACCGACTTCATTATACTACCATATGAATATCATACCATTAAATTCTCAACACATGTATACTTTTACCACATAAATATAACTATACCACATTCTTGATTCTACTAATGATATTCCATATTATTCTTTTTAAAGAAATATGAATGTAGTGATAAATTAATATATATATATATAACCTATTTACCACCCTCCTAATATCAATTTTTAGTTTATATAATTTTTTAAATTCATCTACTTACTCAAAATATAAATAATAAATGATATATCCATATCAATAGAAGTAGATAAAAAAGAGAGATAATGAGTCACCTATATCAAACCAAATTCATTAATTCACTCTATGAATATATGAAACTCATTTATTACACATCCATGTTCTCATGAAGTTCATACACCATATCTAGAATGTAACACCCCAATATTACATGGTATGCTTCTCTTTATGTAATAAAACAGTGTACGATGTACGCAACACCGAGTTCAAGCACACCACGACCTATCAAACTAGCCGTTTAGAAAGCAGTTATGAATAGTAATAACCAAATTTTGAATTTTATATATATCCTATATAATTTTAATATTCATATTTTTTGTTTCTTAGACATAATATAATGAAAAATTCAATTTTTCAGATTAAAGAAGTATTTTTCAAAAAATGCAATTTTACCACTTTTTAAGGGGGAACCCTTTATAAATCTAATATTTGACACATTTATATATTTGATTTGACAAAATAAACTTCTTCTTTAGAACTGGGTCATAAAAATTTTGTTTTGAAAAATTTTTGGTATTTTTCTGATAACTTTCATATTTGGATGAATAGTTAAAGATACTAAATTTTAACTAAAAACAACTTTTTTAATCAAAATAAATTATAGTGTTAAATAATACATTTTAATGGTTTATAAGTATAATTAGATTATATTTTTACTATTTCATACAATTTTGGTCATTATAAGTAATTTCACATTTAAATTTGACATAAACACATGTCAATCTTTTGATAGTTTTTACTTTTTTAAAAACCCGCTTTTTGGTTTTGACAACGGGAATTAATTTTAAATTAATAAATGAAACTTATATGTTTTAAATTTGGTAAAATAGACATCTTTTTGGATTTTTAATATCAAATTTATCTTAGGGTGAAATTTTGGTATTTTTCTAAAAACATTCAATTTTTGATGAATAGTGAAAAACCCTGCGTTATTGTTTAAAAAACGAATTTTTATTTAAATAATTATTTATTTAATTTAATTTAATTTTAAGTCAAAATAAATACATAATACCCATATTAGTAAAATTTAATTTATTGGGGTCATTTTATAATAAAATTAGATGTACAAAAGTTTATTGAATTTTTTAACGTTTTTTACCCACCCTCTAGGAGCATTTGCAAATTTGCATAAAACATAATTTTACTGCTTCAGTGAATTGAATTTTAAAAATCTGAGAGAAAAAATTGATATTACTAAGTAAAATGTGGTTCAATAAGATGAAGATATTTTTTTGGTGAATAGTAACTTTTGACTTTTATTTACCATGGTTAAAAGTAAATATTGTAATTAAGGGTAAAAATGATATTATAATTACCCTAACACTTGTCCTAATTCGATTTAATATGTATAATTCGACCAAAAAAACTTAGGAATAAAATATTACCCCCTTTGATTTACCTGGTTTAGATTAGGACATTTATTATTTTTTTATTTAAAGAAGAGTTAAAAGAGTTAAATTCGAAGTTTAATAACAAAAAAAATTAATATAAAGTTACACATAAGATAAATTTCACTATAAATATTCATTAGAAAGATAAAAATATTTCCTAAATAATGGTATTTTATTTATAATTTTTATACCTTAAATAATGTAATTAATTTATGACACAATGATGATTCAATAATTACATTATTAATGAAATATTAAAATATTTGATATTATAAATATCCAAATAAATGTAATTTTAGACTTTTGATAAATTACACTAATTTTATAGGTTAATATGACATTTTGGATTTGATTAAATAATTTTTTTCAAAGTAATCATGTTGTTATTACTTTCACCAAAACTAAATTCTAAATAGTGTCAAAATTGTCATAATTGAGGTTTTACAACAAATACAATTTTATTAATTGATATAATATTCTTAAAAATATAAAGATTGGCCAAATGACTTAGATAAGGTTATATATATTAATACTGAACCACTTGGGTTTCACTTGGCTTGTTATAGTGCATTTATAAACCAGATAATATAAAAATACAAAGAGACATGGTAAATGTTAAACTATTTAAATAAGTGTTAAATCTAAAAGATAAGGTTAATATGGTAATATAAACCTGTCTAAAACATATTGGTTGAGAGTTTTCTGACCCATCCTCACCTGATCCTCGAAATAAATTATTTTAGATCCATTAAAAACTGAAAATTATTTTATTATAAAATAATATTTCAAACTTTTCCTAATGTGGCCCTCACATCTCTTATAAAAGGGTACTTCCCCTTCTATTGATTTCACACCGCAAAACCATTTGGATCGTCCAAAATCTTCCCAAATATCCTCCCAACTTTTCTCCCTTCATCCTAGAGGCCATCTGTTGTTCTGAAATCCAACTTAAGGAGCCCTTTTGATCAAATCAAAAAGAAGAACTCGAAGAAGAGGTAAATATTTCATCACCTCTTTCAAGTTATTTTCTTCTTCCACTTTCCCTTTCATTGATGATTACATACCAAAATAATAACTATAGTACCTAAAAAATACTTTTATGTTATTATAAATATGGTACAACTATAATTGTTATTATATCCATCCTATAAATGAAAAATTCACCATACGTGCGTACGTACGGCTTATAGTCTCTACGTCGTGGTGTAATTTGTTATTCAAAAACAGCATTTTTGGATGGGTATAATAATTGGTATAAATGATTTAAATAGTAAATATAAAATGTTAATTATTATTTATATATGATATAACATCGAATTATATACAATTTCACCATCAAAAAAAATGATATTGTCGCTCATGCGTACGTACGGCTTACCATCTCCACGACGCGGTGAGATGTCATTCCCCATTGTAACTATTCAAGACTAATTTTCATTTTTTGATTAAAAACAATGTATAAAGACATGATATCATTATTTATATGGATCAAATACATCCTATCAATAACAAACATGACTTACGTAACAAAACATTTATAGGAAAACAAATCAGTTAACACCCAAAATAATGACACTACTAAAATATTATTAACAAAGTAGTATAAGATGATCATATATGATATAATATTTATGTATGTGGTTCTTGTATAATTTAATAACAATTATTTAACTATTATATAATATGTTAACATACCCTCGACTAAGGAAAAGTACAAGGCAAGGGGTTTTCATCTCACTTTTATTTCCGTGAGATTCATGCTATATTTTTCACTATTACCTTTTGTGTGGTGTTTGTACTACACATGATTGTATTATTGGTGTAATATAATTTAATTTATGGATTTTAACATAATCATTGGATAATCCTTATTTCATGGGTTTTATGTTTCGTATGTTACCAAATCTTTATGGGAATTTCAAATTTTAATTTCCACTCATTCGGTTTTACGCAAACATCATTGATTACTTTACTCCAAGATTATGTGTGAAATCACTATTTATTTACTTATGTAGTAATTTCTACTCCCCATTGTGTGGATATAAATTTTTATACACATAACCACTCCATTGATAAAAATCTCAAGTCATCGATATAAACTTGATAAGAGTAATTTTAACTCAATTTTTATTCATTGAGTTAAACATCCAAGTCATTGGTGTTGTTTTTACAAGAATATGTGTGAATGTCCTATGATTGATTTACACTAAATATCCAATAATATTTAGTGTATTTATATTGGTGACACATAATTATGTCATTTATTTATCCTTAACCTAAGTATATGGTCTTTATAAAGGAATTCATCACAACTTACATTCTATTGAGACTTCTTTGTTGTTATGCACCAATTCACTTTTATTGGGTGTATATAATGTACTTTGACATAGTATATCATGAACCCATTTATTCTCATGATATAATAAATTTTTGATTACCTCAATTATTTGTATTCAAGCATCTCTAATTTGGTAAGGGACTCTAACTAAAATATCATTTTAAATGTTTTAATGATTTATTCTTCTAAATCATTCTCATTAATGTCCATGTTTTAAAAATGGTTTTAAGGATTTATTTATATAGACATTAATGTTTTAAAATTATAATTCCTTTTAAAAGTTTCAAATTGGTATGTGAAAATTTTATTCAAAAATATATTTTAAATTACTTCTTGTATAAATAGTGCGTCATTTAATTGTTTTCAAGAAAATGGTGATATTTATCTAAAAATAGTTTTAATGACTATTTTCATCTATGTAGATATCCTTCAGTGTATTTATTCTTGATTATGGTTGATTTATCATAATACAATCATCCATATTGTATTTAATTAGTTATTTTTCACTATGGATGTGTTATTTTCATGCCATTCATGGTTTATGGTTAAAATATTGACATTTTGTATGCTAGTTTTAATACAAATGTTTCGATTATATTTCACTCTTTCATATGAGGAACGCATTGGACTTAGTAAGCGATGGGTGGAGCCCACTATAGCTCCTTGATGCATCAGTAGGTCTCATTATAAAAACTAGTGTCTTAGCACAAGGCCTTGAAAAAAATATTATTTGCAGTCTCAGCATAAGGCCTTGACTATGTGGTTATAAAGTCTAGAATTTTGCATTCCATCATTATGAAATTGGCTATTGATATTTCATGTCATTATTTGACTCGAAGAATATATATGTGAATAAGTAAATTGAATTATTTAGATTTATATTTTCCATATTATGTTGAATTATAAGTTTAAAATGATTTTGTTTTAGTCTTATACATTTCCTTAAATGTTTATGATTATTTATTAAAGTTTCTGCTATACTGTTATCCTTACTGAGCAACTCAGCTCACCACTTTCTATATTTTATTTTTCCAAAGATGCGAAGATGTATATTATGACTGATCTATAGGGATAGTCTAAGGGAAATGAATGTGTTCAAAGGAGAAAATTTTGCTGTTGTTCTTCATTTAATAATGTAATTTAAAACTTAAGTATGTATCTTGTACTTCTATTACTACTAAACTAATCGGTGTTTTGGGACGTGATCGTTTGTGATCATAACAATGTTATGTAATAATACGCTGACTCTGGGTAACTAGGTTCGGGGCATTACAGTTGGTATCATAGGAAGTTTAGTACAAACCTTGGAAGCTAGATTTAGAAAAACTCTGATTATAAATCACTACCCTAAGATAGACTTTGAGGATTAGTATAGAAGAACATCCAAAATTTTTGGTAATTTAAATATTATGTGAGTTTTTCAAACAATAAATCCCTGTCTAGAGACGAGAAGGTAGAGGCGGCTCTGGCACAGATGTACCTAGGATTGAAAACTCTGATACAGAGTTTTAGGCTTGACTCGTGGTATCCTGGTACATGAAAACGGTCCTTGATGCACTCTTGGTTACGACACTCCTGGGGGACATGATTAGGATAATTCACATTTTCTTTACATACCCATTTCACAGATTTTAATATAAGATGATAATAAATAACCTTGGTTAATCCTAAGGTGTTTTAGACTGAAAATAATGTTTCATGATATTCTCTAAATGACTTTATAAATATTTTTACTCACATAATGCTTTCTGGTTTTAGTCAACGGATGGATTCCAAGAAAGTTATTATAACATTGAGCATGATGTACAAGGTGGTAACAGTTGTGGAAATGAGCAACAAAATGGAATGATGATAAGCGTAAAAGATATTGTGTTCATGCCAAATCATTTTTCTAAAAATATGATCAATAACATATATATTAACCAACTCCTGGACTCAACAAAGAATAGAAAGGTGACGAATGATAAGAGCTCCAACAGTGGAGACCATAGAGAAAAGAAAGATCAATTTATATAATATAGGAAATGTGGTTGGAGACACCCAAGAAACTGTCTCAATAAAACAAATAAATTATTTATGTGTGGGAAAGAAGGATATAAAGTAAAGAATTTCTATGGAAAAATGAAGAGTACTATAGAAGATAGTAAAAATGATCCCAAGAATACATTTACATTCATTTGACATAAATGTAGGGGAACTGGCCATTACCCGAGTGAATGCCCTATTCTATTGGATAACCTCTTGGTCAAGGAAGAACCTATATGGAAATAAATGGATAGTGAAATGTTTAAAAGTATTAGTGCTCTGTGTTTATGGGATTAATTTGGAAGACTTTTCTATTATATGTGTAACCCTACAATTTTTTATGCAAAAATGATATTTGAGGAAGAATTATCTTTTCCCTTGTGGATATAGTTGTGAATAACCATTCGGGTTTAAATGGTCTTTGAATTTATGGAAATTACAACTTATTAGATTTTGGGATAAAAATGTGAGGTTTGAGATAACATTTTTAGCTAAATTATGTAATGGTTATTTTGATAAATTTATCATTTTGGAAATGTTATAAAATGTAGTTTTTGAAAAAGTAAACATGTAGACCATGTGACAACCTGTCACGTTGGAGAAAGCTACGGGAATCAAATTCACAACCAAAGTGTGACTAGGATTTATCACGTACCACTGGACTACAAGAAGTCCCTGGTTAGTGTGACTAATTATTTTTCGTTAAATGATTTTATTGATCAATAATAAGTTGATTTGGGATCATATGTTTATGAAAGGGATATCCTTAGTATAGGAAAATGATTTTATGATTATGTGATAAATGTTATTTTGGAAGACGTTTGCTCTATTGGGAACACTATATGTCTAAGGAAAATAGAATACTATGGAATTTGATTTGAGGAATAATGATGGATTTTTTATAGATATTTAGGTTATTTATAGACATTATTAACCTATCATAGAGATTATGTGATTAGGTTAACTAATTTTATGTCTGTGACTTTAATAGTAGTCTATGTTATTTAGATATACAATTTAACATCGAAGACTACGTAATCAAATTCTTCTAAGTTTTGGGTTTCAACATTATTTTAGATTATATTGAAGGATTTTAAGGACAAATATTTATTGAATTTTTTTTATTGAACATTGGATATTGTTGGTTTAATTTTAGAAATTATTATTATTATTTATTTCTTTAAGGATTATCCTTTTTAGGGATCGTCTGATCTTATACTTACCATTTTGGTTTTGGTTAATCTCTAAATACAATGGAAATATATAGTTTATCTTTTGTGGATCATGTGATTCTCTAGAAGTAGATTCTAGCACTTTATGTGTGACCATGTCATCTTGAATGCTCATCGTTTAAAAAAAGATGATTTAGTTGTAGAAATTTATTAATGGATGAGACTCTACATAAAAAGTAAGTATATCTCTTTATGTTCCTAGTTAATTTCATAAATAAATTCCACAACATTATGAAATGGAAATTAAAACAAAATACGTTATCCATTCACTTTTCCTACTGGGAAGCTAATGACAGTTTAACCCATTAGAAGTTTGTGGTTTTATTGTTGTTAAAATTATCCTGATCATGTTTTCTTTCACTCTCTATCAGAACATGACACTTATTTTATCTTCCACATTCATGTTTTCCTACATGGAATCCTAGTATGGGTTATCTCAAGTAACCTTTGTACTTATCTTTATTTCTTTTAAAGTGATAATTTTATTGACTGTTTTTCCGATGTGGGAATTTCAATGAAGTTCCTAAGCCCAATTTTTAAATTTTGAGGATGCAATTTCCAAAATGGGGGAATAATGTAACACTGAAAGATTCCATGGTACACTTCTCTTTAAGTAATACAACCGCGTGCAATGTACGCAACACCGAGTTCAAGCACCCCACAACCTATCAAAATAGCCATTTAAAAAGCGGTTATGAATAGTAATAACCACATTTTAAATTTTATATATATCCCATATACTTTTAACATTCATCTTTTGAGTTTCTTAGACATAATATAAGAACAAATTTAATTTTTCAGATAAAACAAGTGTTTTTCAGAAAAAGTAATTTTACCGCTTTTTAAGGGTGAACCTTTTATAAATCCAATATTTGACACTTCTATATATTAAATTTTACAAAATAAACTTCTTATTTTTAATTGGGACATAAAAATTTAGTTTTGATAAATTTTTGGTGTTTTTCTGATAACTTTCATATTTGGGTGAATAGTGAAAAATACTAAACTTTAACTCAAAACCACTTTTTTAATAAAAATAATTTATAATGTTAAATTATACATTTGAATGGTTTTGAAGTATAATTAGATTATATTATTATCATTTAATACAATCTCGGTCATTATAAGTAATTTTACATTTAAATTTGACATAAACACAGGTTAATCATTTGATAGTTTTTACTTTTTAAAAACCCGCTTTTTTGTTTTGACAATGGAAATTAATTTTAAATTAATAAATGAAACTTCTATGTTTTTAATTTGGTAAAATAGACCTATTTTTTGGATTTTTAATATCAAATTTATCTTAGGGTGAAATTTTGGTATTTTTCTGAAAACATTCAATTTTTGATGAATAGTGAAAAACAGTACGTTATTTTTTTTTAAAAAAAAATTATTTAAATAATTATTTATTTTATTTAAATTAATTTTAATTAAAAATAGATACATAATACCTATATTATTTTAATTTAATTTATTGGAGTCATTTTATAATAAAATTAGATGTATAAAAGTTTGTTGAATTTTTTAAACGGTTTTACCCACCATCTAGGAGCATTTGCAAATTTGCATAAAACATAATTTTTATGATTTTGTGAATTGAATTTACAAAATTTCAGATACATGGTTTATATTAGTAAGTAAAATTTGGTTCAATAAGATGAAAATAATTTTTGGTGAATAGTATCTTTTGACTTATTTACCACGATTAAAAGTAAATAGGCTAATTAAGGGTAAAAATGATATTATAATTACCCTAAAACATGTCCTAATTATATTGGATAAGTATAATTCGACAAAAAACAACTTTAGGAATAAAATATTACCCCCTTTTGTCCACTTGTATAAGATTAATACATTTATTATTATTTTATATAAAGAAGAGTTAAAAGAGTTAAATTCAATGTTTAATAACTAAACCATTTTTTATAGGGTTATACATAAGATAAATTCGACTATAAATGTTAATTATAAAGTTGAAAATATTTCCTACATAATGGTACTATATTTTTAATTTTTAGACATTAAATAATTTAATTTATTTATGACACAATGACGATGCAATAATTACCATATTAATGAAATATTAAAATATTTGATATTATAAATATCCAAATAAATGTAATTTGAGACTTTTGATGAATCCCACTAATTTTATATGTTAATATGACATTTTATGGCTGATTAAATAATTTTTTTTTTGAATTAATCATGCTGTTATGATTTTCACAAAAACAAAATATGAAATAGTGTCAAAATTGTCATAATATAGTTTTTAAAATAAATAGTATATTATTAATTGATATAATATTCCTAAAAATAAAATGTCTGACCAAAGGACTTATATAAGGTTATATATATTAATAATGAACCACTTGGGTTCAGTTGTCTTATTATAGTATGTTTATTAACCATATAATATAAAAATATAAAGAGACGTGGTCAATGTCAAACTATTTAACTAAGAGTTAAATCTAAAATATTAGGCTAATATGGTGACCTAAACCTATCTAAAACCTATTGGTTGAAAGTATTTAGACCCATAAATACCTTATCCTCTAAATAAATCATTTTGGAGCTATTAGAAACTGAAAATGATTTTATTATAAAATAACATTTCAATCTTTTCCTAAACTGACCCTCACCTCTCTTAGAAAAGGGTACTTACCTTTCTCTTAATTTTACACCTCCAAATCCATTTAGATCTACCCAAACCTACCCCAATATCCTCCCAAAATTACTCCCTTCATCCTAGAGGCATTACTTTGGTCATAAAGCCATCCTATGGAGCCTTTTTGATTAAATCAGAAGGAAGAACCTGGAGAAGAGATAATTATTTCATCACCTCTTTCAAGTTGTTTTCTTCTTCCACTTCCTCTTTCTATGATAATACCATGCCAAAAATAATTACTCAAGTACCTTATACATACTATTATGTTATTATAAATATGGTACAAACATATTTTAATTATTATATCCATCCTATAAATGACAAAATCTCCATACGTGCATACGTAGGGCTTACAGTCTCCACGTCATAGTGCAGTTTGTTATTCAAAAACTTCATTATTTGGAAGGGTATAATAATGGGTATAACTGATGTGAATAATAAATATAACTTGTTAATGATTCTGTATATATGATATATAATCCAATTATATATGATTACGCCATCAAAATAATGATATTGTCGCTCTTGTATACGTACGGCTGACTGTCTCCACGATGCGATGAGATGTCATTCCCATCGTAACCATTCAAGAATAATTTTCATTTGATGATTAAAAATAATTTTTAAATACTTGATATAATTATGTAAATGAATCAAATACATCCTATCCATAACAAACATGACTTACGTAACAAAACATATAACGGAAAACGTATCAGTTAACACCCGAAATAATTATACTACTAAAATATTATTAACAAAGAAATATTAAAAGATCATATATGTTATAATATTTTTGTATGTGGTTCTTGTATAATTTAAAATCTATTATTTAACTATAATATAGGAGTTTAACATACCCTTTACTGAGGAAAATTACAAGTTAATGGGTTTTCATCTCACTTTTATTCCCGTGAGATTCATGCTATATTTTCTACTATTACCTTTTTTGTGGTGTATGAACTTCCCATGATTATATTTTTTGAATAATATAATTTAATTTATGGGTGTTTACATCATCATTGGATGATCCTTCTTTCATGGGGTGTCTGTTTCATAAGTTACCAAATTGGTAAGGGACTTTCAAATTTTAATTTCCACTCATTCGGTTTTACGCAAACTTCATTGATTACTTTACTCCAAGATTATGTGACAAATCACTATTTATTTACTTATGTAGTAATTTTCACTACCCTTTTTTTGGATATAATTTTGATACACATAATCACTCCATTGATAAAATTCTCAAGTCATCGATATAATCTTGATAAGATTAATTTTAACTCAATTTCTTTTCTTTGAGTTAAACATCCAAGTCATTGGTGTTGTTTTTACAAGAATATGTGTGAATGTCCTCTGAATTATTTACACTGAATATCTAATCATATTGAGTGTATTTATATTTTTCACACATAAATATGTCATTTATTTATCCTTAACCTAAGGATACAGTCTTTATAAAGGAATTCATCTCAACTTATATTCCATTGAGACTTTTTTGTAGTTATGCGCCAATTCACTTTTATTTGATGTATATACTTTACATTGACATAATATATCATGAATCCCTTTATTCTCATGAAAAGATAAATTTTTTATTACCTCAATTATTTGTATTGATGCGTCTTTAATTTTTTTAGGAACTCTAACTAATATATCATTTTAAATGTTTTAGTGATTTGTTCTTCTAAATCTTTCTCATTAATGTCCATGGTTTAAAAATGGTTTTAAAGATTTATTTATATGGAAATTAATGTTTTAAAATTAAAATTACTTTTAAAAGTTTCAAAGTGGTATGGGAAACTTTGATTCAAAAATCTCTTTTAAATGACTTCTTGGATAAATAGTGCGTTATTTAAATGTTTTCATGAAAAAGGGGATATTTCTCAAAAAATAGTTTTAATGACTATTTTCATCTATGTCAATATACTTCAGTGTATTTATTCTTGATTGAGGTATATTTTTCATAATAAAATCATCCATATTGTATTTAATGAGTTATGTTTTACTGTAGATGTGCTATTTTTATGCCATTCATGGTTTGTGGTTAAAATATTGACATTTCGTATACTAGTTTTAATACGAATGTTTTGATTATGTTTTACCCTTTCATATGAGGAATGCATTGGACTTAGTAAGTGAAGGGTGGAGCTTGCTATAGCTCCTTGATGCATTGATAGGTCTCATGATACAAACTAGTGTCTTGGCACAAAGCCTTCACAAAATCTTATTTGTAGTCTTGGCACAAGGCCTTGACTATGTGGTTATGAAGTATGGCATTATGCATTCCATCATTATGAAATTGGCTATTGATTTTTCATGTGATTATTAGAGTATTATAATATCCATGAGAATAATTAAATGGAATTAATTAGATTTAAATTTTCCATATTATGATGATGTTTAGGTTTAAAAGGCTTTTGTTTTAGTCTTATACGTTGACTTTAATGTTTATGATTATTTATGAAAGTTTCTGCTATATTGTTATCCTTACTGAGCATCTGAGATCACCCCTTTCTATATTTTTTTCCTAGGATATGAAGAAGTATATTAATACTGACATTTAGGGATAGTCTAAGGTAAATGAATGTGGTAAAAAGAGACAATGTTGTTGTTGTTTGTCATTTTATAATGTAATGTAAAACTTAAGTATGTATCTAGTACTTCCAAGACTACTATACTAATCAGCCTTTCCGGACTTGATCTTTTTTTATCATTACATTATTATGTAATAATTCACTAACTATAGATAACTAGGGTCATGGTGTTACATAGAACACAACAATGTTGAAACAATAATCCATCACTACAATACACCAACCAATCTCCATATACCCTCGAGATAGAAGAATAATTTAAAAGATGGAGAGAGAGGAAGAATGGTACCTTAGATAAAATAGATTCAATATTATGATACTATGAACTAAAATATTAACTAAAGGAACTCAATAATCACCATTCAATATATAAGTCATCTAAGGTCTCTAGAATTAATAATAATAAAATATAGGATAAAGAGACACTTAAACTTACATTTAAACTCAGGTGGAGTAAAACACAACATGGATCTCTAATCCATGTTGTGTTATGGGTTGGTAAAAGTTTACCTACAAAATATTATGACATAAAACCATAACTCCTATTAATACACTAGATAATTACTTTCTAACATCATATTTTTTGATGAAAAATGTGAGGTGTCAAATATAACAAGGCATGGTTTCCCAGAATCCATTTCAAACCGTGAGTTAAAATCATGTAAGTTTCTATTAAAATCACCTTATTTCTATATCATGATGATGAATTGATATGTTTTACTCCCTATTGTAGGAATAAACGCCACCAAAATTTTCCACCAACTGACAATATGAAAAATATTCATTTTAATCAAATCATTACATTTCAAATAAACACATGATGTGGTTCTTACTATGTAGATTCCAAAAAAAAATATCTAATACTCACTCTATATAACAATGAATACACACCATGATGAAATCAACAACTAATATGAAATTAGTAAAACCACACCATAATGTAAACACTGCCATGGCATGGTTTCTTCATAAACTAAACATTACAACTAATTCACCTCCAAACTCACACTCTATTCCTCCGACAACTGAAAAATTCACAAAATCACTAAAATGGAATACATTAAAAATACAAGACTTCACATTATATACTTGAAAAATCATTATTATTCATGTGAATAAAAACATAACCCTATAAAAACAAAGAAGAAACAATAATTTCACCATTAAATATACTCAACAAAAAAATAAGGGAAATACAACATCAATTATTTTCATAAAAAATATAATCCCAAATCTACAAAAAAAATAATAAATTTTGGAATTAAACCCACTTCTAGGAATCTAACTCCCATAAATACTTCCAGGATTCAATAAAACAATAACCAAGGGAAGTATTCCTCCTTGATAGACCTTATCCTAATAAACCTAAATCTCTACATCTCACTCTACAAGTTTCATATCCTTCTAAACATCATACACTCCCCATTGAATGATTTGGGGGGTCATCATACAGATATCATTGAAATCATGAAACATGGAGTATTTCATTAGCATGATCTATTTTTTGTTATAATTTCAACCTGAATGACACCTTGTCAATACACTACAATACCTTGAAAAATATAATGATCCTTAGAGTGGCTTTTCTATTTTTACCAATCCTCCATTTCTTATCACAAGGAGAAACCTTCAAAAAGACACAACCAATGAACCAAAACTTCAATTTTCCACTATTATGAGCATTATAATATTTGTAATGATATATGGAAGCCTTTACCCACTCTAAAACAACTCACTCCTTCTCCATAATACTCTAGGAAAAAATTTCCAATAATCCCTAACTCTTTAGTCTGGAATTATGGTGATCTACATGGTTGTCCATAAAACACTTCAAAAAATCTCATTCCAATAGAAGGGTGAGATCTATTATTACATGAATAATCAACCAAATTAAAAGAATTCAGACAAAAACCAATAAAATTGAGAACTCATGCATGAATCATGCACTCTAGTATTTAAGTCATTTGATTTTTATGGTTATTTATAAAAGTATAAAACATGATGGTAAGAAATAAGTGGGAGATAGACATGTTATATAAGACCTTCCACACTCATAAAGCTAAGAAAGTATCTAAGTCCCAAGTTATCATCCCCATAAATATATTTACTCTCACCAGACACTACATAAAAATACTCACCAACACATCTATCACACCTGAATTCTTAATCAGGATAAAATAGGAAGACTATTTCAATAATAATACAAAAACCTATATGGTTTCATGTAGTTAAAAATATTAACTAAAAATTATAATAAAATTTATAAATATATAATACTATTTCCAAGGAGGTAATATAAATTTTTTATAAAATAATATATAAAACCTTATTAAATAAATATATAATACTATTTCCAGACCACTAATGTTTCTTCTTCAAGGCATGATACATATTTGAAAAACCCAAATTCACCACTACTGGTGAACTATGAAACTCACATAGAAATAATTCTCTAATAGACTATAGAAAAAACATTCAATTAAATAGAACATTAAAATCACCATCCTCTGTAGATATATTTATTTCTTCTCTATAGTCAATGAAATATCTTAACACCTCTACATAAAAATATCCTAGATAAGATTCCCCTTCACATTGAAGAAAAAAATATTGAACCATTATCTCAAACCTGTAAACTCTAAAAAAATTATTCTGCATCCATATAAAAATTTGGTATCTCCCATATTAACCTCCAATCATCAGTAGCCTCATGAATAATAACTCGATGGGTATTATTTCTCGTAATTTCATCTACCTAGTTAACTATCCAAAATGTGTAAAATATATCAAAATTATAATAATATAATAACTATAAAAATCTCTCCTAATATATATTCAACCCCTACTAAGAAAATATATAACAATTAATTTTATTATTAGTGAGGAAAAAAAGTGACAACTAATGATGTAATGCTTTTATAGATGTAAATAAGACCCTACTACTGTAAGAAAAATATAATCTATGGAATAATTATACCCATGAGGATGTGACTTCCTAGACTCATAAGATATCCACAACCACTCTTTAATTATAATATAACTAAGTTAAATAGAAGAAGTTTCCAAACAAACCTTAAATAAGACACCCACCTCTAACAATAAAAGGATATGAGAACTGAAATTCTTCACCTTCAGATACCCAAATACTATTTTACTATAATCTTTCATAAGAAAACGTGGTTAGTATTGATTAAAGAAGTCAAATTTTTATAATGTATAAGAAATTAGATATTTACCTCCTTTAATAACCTGTAAAACTATGAAATATATTCACCCCTATAAAATTATTGGATTCTTTCTAAGAAACAACTGCATGAATATTATATGTAACAAATTTTAAACCATAATAATGAAATTAATATCTATGAAAATACACCTCACATGGCTAGAACATTCCTAAGGAAAATTTTCATACAACTAATTTATTTTAAAGATCACCAATGTTTCCTTAAATTCATAGTGTGATGCCTCCCAGTCTTTGAGTACAGTAAAATAATGATAATGAATAAAACTAAAAATAAATTGAGGAACTCCCGAAACACTATATTCACCAATACCAGGACCACCATTGGAACATTTATAACTTTTAAAGGCATAAACCTGAACTCAAATCACTAATAAATACAAATGAAATAATTATATTATATATCCTTCTCATTTACCCATGTTTGATGATAGTTTAACCATATATCAATATTTTATAATTAGTTGTGTCCCTTTAATTATTTGAGTAAGTTGTTAATTATTAGGTGGGTATAATGGTTTTTCACCATCATCTAGTTCGACTGATTATAATATATACAGAGTTTCAAGAAACCATTATCCTTATTTGTAAACAATATTAGAGTTCTTGAGAAGATACACCCAGTTAGATGAATTACTTATAAAATATATCATTAAACAAAATCCAAAATTCCAAATCTCAATGGATCCATCATATAAAGAGTCAAAGAATTTGGATAAATTATGGATTGTAAATCTATTACAAATTTCATTTAAATTTAGGGTATAATGTAACTACCTATTCATTAAAAAAATAAAAAAAAAATATTGTCAAAATCTCAAAACATTTACCACCTACTACTCTGCTGAACTCAACATGAATTCCATCAACTGTGATGAAATAGGTTCCAAATATAAATTATCCATATTACTATCTTACTTATTGAATATTATCAAATGTTCACTTTATATGTTAGATAAAACCACTCACCACCACTAAAATCAATGAGGGTATTAAACATACAACAATTCTATAACAATGATAGAATTATAATGTGGTATATATAATAATAAGAACTCACCAATTAATATATACCTCCCTAACATGAGTTCTCACCCCAAACACACCACCATAAATTTATCAGCATATTTAACAAGTGTAGATATAAAAAATGGAATTATAACCTTTTCCACATTAAGTCCTAATGCTTTGATTAAGGTAGATTAAATAAACAAGTTTAATAATCCCATGTCAATAAATGTATAAGTCAGGGAATAATATAAAAATATATCCACTCAGATGATTTTTTTTAACTTGGTTACTAATAAGTCCGATAAGGAAACTCACTTTTAAAAGAAATTTGAAACTTTCAAGGTCATTCCATCACCACTATTCTATATCTATAGTGATCATTGAAAAATGTTAGACACATATACTATTGATATTCATGCACAAAACATAAATAGAAAGCCAAACCATAGTTATTGGTCAATATTAATGAACTACCATTTCAATAAAAATTAGATAAGGATGGATGAGTAAAACACATATAAGTTTAGATAATTAGCTACTTTAATAATTATAAAATTTTATCTACGTCATAAACTTTTTAAAAATATTTAATTGAAGGATATATTCTCCAAATTACACATATCACATTGTATGATATGTTCACGATGCATAATATTACATGTGTTATTTTAAATAATATCATATTCTTGGTTTCTTAGAAAATCATTAGATATGATATTTTCATTTCATAGCTACTACCATAGAATAGAAATGAAATTTTAATGGTTTTCATTCAAAATATGTATGCATTGTCTATCATTATTATTATTGATTCATTTAATGAAACACAAGATTTTTGAAACTCTTGTGTGTTTAAAAAACATTTATAACAGAAGTAATTTACTTTTGTGACTAATAACATATAAGTAAATGCTTGGGATTAAAGGTGAATTCTTTGATTCTATAAGAGGATAATCAAAACAACCATGATAGTGATCTAATAAATCGTTTCTTCCTTACACCTCTCTCTTTCCGAAGTAGTCTCTTCCACTTTCATTTTCTTGGTAAGGTATCAATATACCATGGATGTTTGGGACATTATACCCAAGCATTGTGTGATTCAACTGGCCCATCCATACACCACTAAGGAGGGACTCTAATGGATGCCTCTTACTAATATTATTTAATCTTTTTATTGAAGACTGGTGTATAATATATCTTCAGTGTAGGGTAAACTCATGATCTTTATTTTTTGAAATTTCATTGTTTCATTTTAAAATCATGGTAGATCTTGGAAATGAGATTTATAATTTATTGAATTGACATGATTAAGTTTTAATAATCAATATAACCCCATTTACAGCATCAGTGTGTCACCATGTTCTTTTATTCATGGAAAAAAATTTAAAATAATTAATATAACCTATTTTATTACATTAATTTACTCTATTAAAAAATATGGTTTATGTTTTTTTTCTAGGGATAGTTTTATGACATGAAATGTCATAATTTTTAATTAGATTAGTCTATATGATATGAGAAATTATTTTCATTTTTATATGTTATAACATATGACATAAAGAGGTGGTATCCCATGATAGAACCATTTCCCATTTTAAATGTAAGGAATATAATAATATACACAATATACTAGATATCGTATGTGAAGAAATCACATGTTTTTAAAGGTTTTAATGTTACACAGACCTCATATAGTAACCTATAATAGTCACTACACACTAAGTTATTCATATTCTTTCCAACATGACATGTTGTAAGTGGTGAAAATCAATATCAATCATAAAATATGACTGATAGAAATTAAAGTATTTATCTGATGTTGTGTATCAATCACCTCTTACAATATTATTATAATAGTAAAGATGATATACTAAATATAATCTGATTTTTATAAATCTTAATTATGAATTGAATTAAATAATTTATAAATTGTTAAAAAATTATAAGAAGTGGCATTTTTGAGATAATTATTATTTTATAAACATGTTAAAAATTAACTAATTATCAAATATTTATAACTTATTAATTAATTTTTTTATGATATATATATTAAAAAAATATTCCATAATATTAAATTATGAAATTAAAATACCATTCTTAAAATATATGATATGACTTAAAATTCTTCTACAAAAATATTACATGTAAATTATAAGTATATTTTATAAAATAGTTATAAATGACTAAAGAAGGAAAAAATATAAAAGTGTTATAATTTAATATTATGAGTTGTTCATAACTATTTAATTTTAATTATTTAAAATAAATGTTATAATCCTGAATTTATTAAAACCTAATCGAAAGGAGTTTTAAAATTTGATCTAATCAATGTTTGAATAAAAATAACTTTGGGATATTTAGATTATGTAAATTATAGATAAAAAATTTGGAATAAGAAATATTTTTATTCTGTTGCATATAATATGTGTAAATTGAATGCTATATGTAGAATAATATTAAGGATTTTATATTGGATATAAATACAGAGTGTTTATATTTATTAATTTATAGAATATTTATAATTCTTGAATAAATTATAATGTGTTTATATTAATTTTATTTATAAATTTTTCCAATATATTTTATCTCATGTTTAAGAATTTTGATTTTTTATTTAGTTAATTTATTACCTATTTATTCATGAATATAAATGTCTTATATTATGGATGAAAATATACTTTAGTCTAAAGAATTAAACTACTTCAATATTTTTTTACACAAGTATCTATGGAGTTTCATGTTATGTATGATAATTGACTTAGTTTTATTGTTCCTTTAATTTTTATTATACTAGATTATGAACTTTAATTTAAAGGTTGATTGTAGTTTATACATATTATGAGTTGGAATTTTGATGGAATTTAGGTCTCCCATTAGTGAAGTGTCCATGGGTAGAGGCAGTCTAGGTTTTATTAGTCACTATTTTAGAGGTTTATGCCTTTCCTATAAAAATTAAGGTTGACTAACTTCCCATTCAATCTAACTCTTGTGGGGTATTTTGATATTATATGATTCATATAATTTAAGTGAATGGGTGTTATTTATATATTTCTTGATATTAATTTGGATATGTATTAATATAGTTAGATTTTTTTTGGTGTAATAGCAAATGATATGAGTTATGTTGAGTGTTACACATCAATATGGTTTGAACATATTGATTTGGTGGAAGGAAGAATATCCTAAACTAAAACATAAAAATAATGTACATTTTTAAAGGGGATAACATGAGATGCTGTATAGAGATTAAATCCCCTATACAAATACTAAGTTTACTATTCCTTCTAAAGAAAATAATTTTCAAGACCTCGATCATCCAATTGAGTATTATCATATAGAAGTTAGGATCCCTTAGATTGTATGATGTAAGAAAAACAAGTAATGAGATGACTTTATGAGTTGGAAACCTCATTTTTGTTATTTTATTTGGGTTAAACTTATCTAAGAAACACATAAGAAGAATATTTGTAGAATAAAGTTATGTTTATATATATGTTTCATTGGTTAAAAGAGTTATATACTAAACAGTACAAGATTCATATATAATATGATTAAAATTATAGTCTTCCTAACATTATAAAATGTGATCAAGGGATTCGAGGGATGTGAAGATAGATTTGATTCGATCTTGCTTATCAAGGGGTCTCGTGGCTAAGGAAATATAGTTCTTATAATCTTAGTATCAAGGGATTCCTTATATAAGGTAGAAAGACCTTTATGATTTACTAAAAAATGTGGATACCCAAATATAGGGGTTTTCACTTCCATTACACTGAAGGTTAAAGTGAGGATATATTTTATAAAGGTTATTTGAGTTTTCATTAGAACATTATAATTTTTTGTTTTACTAATTTTTGTAAGTTTATATTTCCAATGTGTATTTATTAAAGGAAACATAGATTTTGATATAAACTTTTCTTAAACTCAAAGAATATTAATTATCAGTAAAAAATCATATCTGATTAATTTTCATAATCATATAAAAAGTTTATATGACAACCAATATTAAGAGGTTTTATGTTTTTATTTTAAAAATTTCCATTCACCCCCACCCCCTATTGTAGTTATTCTACAAACTCTTATGATCCTACATTTGGTATTAGAGAAATTTTTACTAATTTTTCTAGTTTATATTTTTTTATAAACTTATACATTTTATATGATTTATTCTATTTGTTATAAGCTAAATAAAATCTCATTTTTTTGTAGAAAGATTACATTTTTTAATATTATAAGTTTAAATATTTTAACATTAAAAAATTTGAATCCTATAAGACCACCAATATTTGTTGGTGATGAATATGAGTATTATAGATATCGAATGAAGATATTTGTTAGGAATATAGGAGTATGATGTTTTTTGTGTTGATAGGAAACAAAAAGATTCCTAAAAATAGGATTCTGCATTTTCTAGTGATGAAAAGTTAGCATATGAACTAAATTATAGAGTCTAAAATATATTATTATGTTATATAACTGGTAAATTCTATAGTAAAATTTATTCCTGTGAATCATCTAATGGTATTTAGAAAAACATTGGGGTTACTCACTTTAGAAAATCCAAATTTATTGAAACCACAAGAGATATGTTAATATATCATTATAAAGACATTTATTTTCTACCTGGAGAATATATTGTAATGATGTGTAAGATATTTATGACAATCCTGAATACTTTACAATATTTTGGAGATAAATATCATAATGATTAAATTTTGTTAGAGAAGATTATTTAGATTATTCTATCTTAAGGGGAATGTAATAGAACAAATCCAGATAAAACTAATAACCTTACTAAGTTATGTGTGGATGATCTTATTAGAATTCCCATGTAGTATGATGGTATGATGAAAATAGATAAGTAAAAAGAGAAATAGTTAAATTGAGTATCTTTTTCTTCTATATAAAATGATTCTAAGAAAGATAGATCAACTAAAGACGTTTTTAAATCATTAAATAAGAATAAAGTCAAAGATAAGAGAGAAAGTGGTCTGTCTAAAAATAGTAAAAATGAACTAGAAAATATTTCACATAGAATGAACAAGACAGTTGTAAAGAGGGATTTTCATTACAAGTACAATAATAATCTTTAAGAAATAAGTGGAAAGAAATATTATTTTGAGAAGATATTCTATGATTGTAAGAAACCATGTCTCATCAGACCAGATGTTACAAGAATTAAAATAAAGGACATGGAATAAAGAAGTTTTAAAAAATTATAAAAGAATAAAGGAGAAAAAATTCTAAATGTAGCTGATATCTAAAGTGCTAGTGGTGGAGACAGTTCTTCAGATAATTCTTCTAGTGTTAGTTTAGATAATCAAAAATTTATGGGATTTTATATTGTGATTCCAAATAAAAATGAATGGTTTTGGGAAATGGTATATATTGAATCCCTTAAAAATTAAAATTAAAATTAGAATTTTTCTAATTCTAAGGATGAATATCATTATACACCTTTCAAAGAAGAAAATTCTCATTCATTAGAAGATGATGACACTTTACCAAGTTTTGTAGATGTATCCAAATTTTGAAAACTGTTAAATAAATATATGTAAATTTTATACAACAAATATGATGATTCTATGGAATATCTTTAAAAATAAAATAAAAATATTACTAAACATTCCAAAGAAGCTATTAATCATTCTAGTAAATTAGGTAAAAAAAATATAGTGCTAATACAACTAATTAGAATAAATATTTAGTTGTTGAACTAAACTATTAAAATTTGAGACTAAAAATGTTACTATAAAATTTTGATTTTGGAAAGGAAAATTTTGTTAACATGTACAAAAAAATTTTAACTCATATAATTATTTTATATATTGATTTTATAAACCCAAAACCACATTTTTTAAAATAATTTTTTTATTCCAGAAACTACAAATTCTTATTATAAATGTTGAAGTGGTGTACAATTGAAAGAAAAGTGTTTTTTAAATAGAGTAAAGTCATTTGGATTTTATAAAAATTAATTTTCCAATGAATTAATATTTTTTTAACACAAAAGAGTTCGAAACATATGTATTCCTAAATATTTATTTTCCAATAATGTTGGACTCAAGAAATTTTGGGCTCCAAAAGGCTAAAATTTTATTTTTAGTAAAACAACAAGTGTACCAATAGAAATGATATTTAGTATATTGATAGTGGTTTTTCATTAAATTTTACTGGAAATAAGAAATTATTTAGGAATATTATAAAGAAAAAATGTGTTAATGTAACTTTGGGTGATAATTATGAAGGAGAGATATATGGTATGGGTAATATTGTTCTTATTATAAAACCATTAATTTAAAATATTTTATTCATCATGGGACTAAAGAACAAACATATTAGAACAAGTAAATTATGTAATAAAGGTTTCCTTCTAAAATTTAGAAATGATAACTATATTTTTTAATGTTATGAAGGTAAATTAATTTTTTCCACTGATAGGAATGAGAATGTTTACACACTTAACATAAAAACCATAGAAGCTAAGATCTACCTTTTCTTGCTTAAATGGAATACCAATTTCAATTGTAGAATTGAAAACTAGAAAACTATAATATAAAAAAATTATCCATATTTATTAAGTACTAGTTTATATATAATAGATTAAAGGTTGAATTCATCTAAATTGTATGATACTTCTCATTTTGGAAAGTAACATAAGTCATGTTTTAAACATATTTGTATATTTTAAACATCTAATGCATCATATCTAGTTCACATAGATTTATTTAGACCAATACAAATTGGACGTATAGGTGTAAAATACAATGTATATGTTATATTTGAAGACTACACTAGATATAGATGGGTCTATTTTCTACTAAAATAATGAAAAAACTTTTTCTGTTTTAAAATTTTTATAGCTTGTGTTAAAAATGAGAAAATTAAACCTTCATTAACTATTCTTGCTAACCATACTAGAGAATTTTTATATTCCAAATTTAATAAGTTTTGTAGTAAAAAATATATACTACATAACTTCTCAACTCCTAGATCACCCAAGAAAAATAGTGTAGTTTAAAGAATAAATAGATTTCATCTTGTAGTTTCTAGAACCATGTAGAGTGAATATTCAATTGGTAAACATTTTTGTTCTGAAGAAGTTAGTACTTCCATATATACTATAAAATGACTTTTACTTAGACATTTTGTTAATTAAATACTTTATGAGTTGTGGTTAAAAAGAAAACCAAAACTTTAATACTTCATGGTTTTTGAAAATAATGTATTTAGTATAAATATTAAAGGTAATTTACATAAATTCACTCCAAAACCTGATGATGGAATTTTTCTCAATTATTTTACAATTGATAAATCTTATTGATTTTTTTATAAAAATATTATACAATTGAAGGAACAGTTCATGTCAAATTTGGTAAAACTTTTATTTTTATCAAACAACCTGAAATCAAATGTTTAGATGTTTACACTAAAACAAAATTTCAACCCAAGTTATAAAACTATTTTTATGAGAGAATAAATAAATAAACTATTTCTGATGTTATACCGCATGAATAAATTCAACATGTTTATAAAGAACATATTTTTATAAACCTAACAAATTAGATAGTCCTTAAGATTCATCCTAGTGATAATATCATTGGTTGTGTAGATTAACCAGTTGAAACATGAAGTTAATTAAGAAACAAATGTGAACATTGTGCATTTTTATCTCAATCAGAACTCAAGAATCTTGATTAGGGTTTAGGTGGTGATTATTAGATAAATTTAATATACAATAAACTCAATTAATTTGAAAGGAATAATGTTTATAATTTGGTTGAATAGGCAAAATATTTTTCTATAATTACTATAAAATGTGGTTTCCATAATAAATATGATAAAAAGAGAAGAATGGTAATAAATAAAGATAGACTTGTTGTAAATGGTTATAATCAATAAGGAAACAAAACATATGATGAAACATAATCTCCAATAACTACAATTGAAGCTATTCATATACTTCAGGCATATAAATCATTTCTATAATTAAGAATTTTTCAAATGGATATGAAGTTTGATTTCATTAATGGATATTCACAAAAATATTTTTATATAGAAAACCCACCTGGTTTTAAAAACCTAAAATTTCAGAATCATATTTTTATACATTATAATTTTATTATAGACCTAAACAAGTTGCAAGAGGCTGGTAAAATAGATTAATTAATTTTTTTTACAAAAAAAAAATATTAATTGAATTGTGGATCCAACTCTTTTTATTAAAAAAAGTTTTCAAATATATCATCATTGTTAAAATTTATGTCAATAAAATTATATTAGGTTCAACTAAAAAATATCTTAGTGATTTAATTTTGAATATTATGAAATATGAGTTTGATATTAGCATGATAGGTGTATTAACATTTTCCCTTGGTTTTCAAATTTCTCAATAACCAAAAGGAACATTTATATTTAAATAAACCATTATAAAATATCTTCATAAAAAGTTTGGATAAAAAAATACTAAAAGTATTAGTACTCTTATTAGGACCTCAAAGCCAACTTATATTAATGAATTCGGGAAATAATTTGATCAAAATTTCTTTATAGAAATTATAAGTAATTTACTATATGTTACAACCAGTCAAAAAGATTTAATATTTTCTATATGACTATTTATAAGATATAAAGAAAGTAAAAAAGTGTATTATCATAATTTAAAGGCCCAAAATTATCACTCTTAGATATTAAATCTTCTTATATAAAACTTAATTGCATCAAAAAACACGTATTAGGATCATGAAGGTATAGTTCCTTTGGATACTAGATATAAAATCTACTTATTTCATGAAATACCTTAAACATATCACATAAATATCTTCTCACATATTACTCTTCTTAGGAATACCCTACTTAATACCTCTATTCATACCATGAGGAAAGGAAACATAATAAAGGGAGAGATTTTGTGATAATTAAGGGTAAATAAGGGAGATATGTAAAAATAATATTAGAATATGGGTATGAGAACATGATAATAACATTTTAAAACCATACCCTACATATCAAGGATCCAAATCATGAGTTATGGTATAAATATTGGTAGTTCATAAGACATGAATGATAAGTAAATAAATGAAAATGAACCCTATGAACATAAAATTTATAGAATATGTATATTTTTTCATATACATAAGTATAGGAAATCATTACCTTAGTGGGAAAGGTTCATTTCAAAAATTATCTTTGTGGAATGAGTTCACTACTAAACCATCGTAGAGGTCAAGGTTCACTTCCAAGACTACCATAGTTTAACAATTCCTTTACTGAAATAGGTTCACTACCAATTCCAATACTTTTTCTATAATAATATATCAATTTTAACCCAATACATTTAAGTAGATATAATTCACACTGATCACATAATATAAATAAAACATACAAGTTCCATAAGATCACAAAATATTAATCATATCAGAACCTAAGAAAAAAAATTGGTTTTATAAACATTTCATTATTATATAACCTATTGAAAATAAACTTGTTTCATAATAATTTCATAAATTCATCCTAACATAAACCTTTAAAAAATAACTATATTTCATATGGATTTTATCATGGAATAACCCATGGAAAAAAGAAGTGGGATTCATAAGAGTCTTATCACGGTACAACCCATGTATGGGAAGAAAGTTTCACAAAAATCATTTCATCCTAAACAGAAACCATCCAGATAAAGAATAAGAATGGTATCCTTAAATCATATTATCATTAAATCATAATTACATTAAAACATTTCAACTTATAAGTAAAATTATTTTAAAATATCGCATCGGAAATTTATGGAGAAAAATAGCCTTTCAACATTAAAAACACTTTTTAAAAGATAAAACGTGTTTTAAATACTTTTCAATGAAAATAACCCATTAAACATATAAAGTAATATTAAAAAATAATCCAAAAAATTTCTTAAGGAAAATAACATTTCTATAAAAATAAAATTTTAAAACAAAGAATACATAAGAAATTTTGGAAATAATTTTTTTTAAAATTAAACTTGAAACCTTATAAATTACAGTTCAAATAAATTAATGTTCACGAAAGTGGTAAATTGTGTTCATTCTATCCACCTTAAAATTAATATTCCCTTTACATTTTTTATAAAATTCAAATGTTCCTTATTTGGAAAAAAACAAATGATTCCTTTTAAGAAACTTTCAAAAAAATAGAACACGGGTAAAAATGAATTCAAATAAACATTAATGAAAATTTAAAAAAATTTGAAAACTTTTTTAGAAAACATGGACATGGAAGAGAAAGGGCTTTCGAATTAAGAAATAAATGAAGTCAGTTTTCTTTAAAAACATTATTTTGAAATCATTATTGTATAAGGAAAGTAAAATGAAGGGAAACATGTAATCTATATAAATTGACATAGTATAAGAAATTTCATGAGTTTCTTAAGATATAGATCATAATTTTTCATCATTATAAGCAAAAACCTAATTAATATCGATAAATGATGAGATTATATCATAAAAACATTACCACTTTGGTAACATTATATGGTAAGAATCATGGAAGAATAATAATAAATGAGACATAATATATCATTAATATAATTATATTTATGATATAACATGTCAAAGGGGTATTATATACACATCATTAAAGAAGATAGATTCATAACACAACATATGTCTCAAAGAAAGAAAATTGAGACAAAAACCCCTTACCGCTTTGGATGCTTTGGAACCATAAACCCCATGAAATAGATATCTTAAAATGGATATGTAAATTCCTATAATTTTTTGAAGAGTCATTATAAAATACATTAATGGTCATTATATTCACCACATAAAAGAAACACATGGTGAATTTGTCTCATATAAAATACAAGTGACATGGAAATCTCATAATTTAAGTATCAACTTCCTTCATACATATTTGAACGTCATGTATAATAAATATAAGTTTAATGTACTTATATATAGATACATAGTTATATATATCATACCATATATTATTTACTTATTATTTCACAAAATGACTATGGTATTTATTTTATTTTATTCTTCTCTTGGTGTTGGATATATTGGTGGAGGTTTGGGTCGAGTTCCCGATGAGAATTCTTTTGTTTTTGAGTTTTTGGGTGTATATTTGAAATCAAAATAGTTTTTGTGTATGTTTTGTGGAAAAAACATGAATACTATTAAGGTATAGGGTGTTTTCAATTCAATTTCTTATTGAATAGTTTTTTTTTTGCATGGTTTGAGTACTGTTTGGTCCAAACTATATGAGGTCAAGGACAAACTGTGTGGCTCTTTTTTGTGTAAGGGACATGGCACACAACTTTTTAAGAGTTAGGAGAAAACATGAGGCAAGGGTATGGGATGTCTCTGTAATTTTTTAGATCCATATTTCATTGTTGGTGCACTATTTCCCAAACCATGCAGAAAAACCATGTGGGTTTCCCCTCTTCTTCAGTGGGGTGCACACTATTGGCCCACTGTTTGGAAAATTATGTGGCCTAACTTTACAAGTTTCACATATATTTATAAACATTAAATTTACACTTTTCCCTCTTATATTTTAACCCAAAATTGGGTTCCCTCTTATTTTCTCAACCTAGGAGCACTAGGGGATCCTAGAAAACCTTGTCCCTTGCTCCCACTCCTCCATTGAAGCTCCCTCAAGGTCCTTAGGTAAGTTTCCTTTGGTTTTTAGCCAATTTTCCCATCTTATTATTCTTTATTCTTGGTTTCATGGTTATTACTTGGTTTTTTGTCTCTTAGTTGAACACTAAATGAAAGGTTTGATGTGTTTATTGTGTTCCTTCGGTTCTTGGGTATGTGGATTGATTAATGTGCATAGTTCTTCTTTATTTGAAGGTTTAATTTCATGCTCACGCCATCGAGGTAGGTGTTTCCATTATTTTACTTTCTATAACATCCCATGGAAAATTTATATTTTATAATCATTTTATAAATGTGATGTTATTTCTTGTTTTGTGTTAGCATAAATGGTTTTTGTGTCTTGGTGATGGTATTTTGATGAAAATGGGGTTTTCAAAAGGTTTGACTTAGTTATATACATTAATATACATGTGTGGTGTTTGATAAAATGTCAATTGATCCTTTGAAATAGGTTTTTGTATTTTGAGAGTTTGTTTAATCTTATTTGACTTTTTTTATATTTTTTGGATTTTTTTTTGAATTAAGTTTTGAGTAGAAATGTTGGTGACTTTTATGATTTAGTTCCCATTTGTGGATGTTTTTATTAGTGTTAAAGCTATTGGTGACTCTTTGTTTTGGTTTTGGATATTTTTATGGTTCATAATGGATATTTAATCGGTTATAAGAACATATTTATGTGCAAAGGTTGTACATATGGATGGGCACGCAAATGAAAATTATCTTCATAAACCTTATCAACTTAAACCCCGTATTTTCAAACACGTATTCCCCCTCGTTATTTTATTCATCAACCATGTTCTCCTCAAGTGGATCCTTAAAACCCTTAAAATTTTTATAAATGTTCATTGGATTCAAATGTCTCAAATTTTGTTCCAAATTTTTAGTTTGAAATTGTGGCCCATTTGGCACTTTGAGATGAAGTTCGGTTTCTAAAGGAACTAAAGGCCCATTTGGAACCTTTAGTACATGTAGTGTGTTTTAGTCCCAGTTTTTTGAAATAAATTTTGAAATAGATTTGGAACTATGAAATGGAAAATTATAATTGGTATTTTATAACATTTGGGAAAGTGGCTTGGAAACTCATGTGATTTGAAGGCTCATCTAGAACTTGTATGTGGATTTTTATGAGATGGGAGCCTCTATGGTGAACCCTTTGAGGAGAGGGTCATCACATAGGTGGTTTAGGTGTTTGGTCTGGGAAATCATGGTGGTTGTCAGTTTCAATCTGATTCATGCACGAGAGGACCTCCTCATTCACCACATACTATTATCATGGGATTCCTTAGCATCATCTAGAGGGTTGAGTGATGGTTTCTTATCGACCCTAAATAGATGGGATTCCACCAACTGTATTTTTTGATATTCTAGGTGAGAAGTTCCACTATATTGGATAGTTTATAGTGGCATGTTAGTTATTGACTATGTGGCTATACCATATGCCAACAGGTGAGCCTAAACCATGTATTCTCAGGATTGCTTCAATAGATGTTTAGGAAATTCCAATGATTAGTATATGTATGTTGTGTTTTATTTTGATTCACTTTTTTTACATATGATGTTATCTTCTGAAATATTTCTTATAACGTCTCTTTTATTTTTTGGTGTTTCTTTTGTTCGCATTCTAAGTAAATTCCTTTGGAAGTTGGTTTGTAAAATGGGTTTTAAATAGAAAACTATTTTAGGAAGGAAATTCATGATTTGTTCCTCTAAAAAGGGTTTTCATGGAAAGCGGTGGTTGGTTCGTTGAAATGATAAAAATCTATTTTATAAATTTATTTTAAACTCGTGTTTATGGACTATTTCATGAAAGGAAATTTATGGATTCTATGGTGGATACCTACTGGGATGTTAATTCTTATACCCTACATGTGCCACTCGGTGTTGGTGACCCAATATCTTTTATATGTTCAGGTTTCTCAATTGTTTTTGCCTTTGGAGAATGTCAGTATTGTGGTTAGTGGTGACCACAATGTCATGTGGAGATCATGTCGTTCTAGTTGGGATTTAGTTTCATTTTTCAGTTTAAATTATTTTAGTAGTTGTATCTTGATCTAGATTGTATTAATTCATGTTTGGTTATTATTAGTAATGTTTTGTTCTCTATTAAGTTAATTTTTCATGGTTTTTATTTGTATAAATAATTATTATTGTGATTTCATTGATTCTTAGTTCCATTCACCATCCTTGGAGGATTGGGAACTCCTATCGAGCCTTCTGGTGGACTGGGTCAGGTGTCGGGCTAGAAGAAAGCCCGACCTATTTCTTGATAACATGGTTTCAAGGGATCGATTTTATATTTGGTACATCAGGTATATTAGATATTATGACTATCATGACTTGATAGGTAGGTATGGGAAGTACACCATGAACCCTTCCTCATTTTGAGCCTTGAGTTACCAGGGGTAGTTCGAGATTTGAGTCTTCTATTTTGGTTTGTATACATAGGAATTGATAATATAAGTGAGCTGATGTTATACAGTGGTCTTACATGGATTAGTGACCAATATAAATCCAACATCATGACTCAATAAATTCCTAGTGGTTGGTGATTTCATGGGGCATGGTCTATTAGACCATGTGTATGGGTTATGCATGGCCACTAGTTCCCTATTTCAAGAGTTTGGTGTTAGTTATGTATTGTATAGGTTTTGGTTGTTGTGAATGAATTTTAAAATGGAAAATGGATTTTAGAAAAAGGGAAAAATAAATTTTTAGAATATGGTGTATAAAATTTTAAAAAAGTAATCTTTGTGTTTAAATTTGGATTTGAAAATGGGTTTTGGTATTTTTGAAAATTTTCTTCAGAAGAAGGAATTTTTGAATGTAGAATAGAAATCATGGTTTTTAAAGAGTATTTTGGATCTATTTGAGGATATTTGGTTTATAATTTTGGTATTTTATTTTGGAATATCTAATTTGGTTAAATTTTTGTTTGATGTTGATTCGGTTTTGTATTTATTTTTTTATTAGATTATGATGCCCAAAAATATTGTAAAGGTTCTTAGTGAGTCACCCCCAGTTTTTGACTCATCCTAGACTCCATGTGGGGTGGTATAGTCAGTTTATTCACATGTTTTCTGGTATTACATGGTGATTGAGGTCCATTAGAGGCTGCGAAGTGCCTTGAAAAAGTACAGTGTGTCTTCAGATCATTAAGAACTCTCGAATCCTTGAAGGTATGAGATATTATGGGTTTATTTGGGGGTTATGGTTTGGATCAATGTAAGTTGATAATCACACCATAATTAAAAGGTTTATGGTCTTGGAAATTCTTAAGGACCACTTTAATTCAATGGTTCATACTTTATGAGGTTAAGGTGAAGAAGGTGGCATAGCTCTTGGGTATTCACTAAGGTCATTGGATTGTGAAGGCCTATGTTGACCACCATTAAATAATTATTTCAATTTCAATAGAGATAGCATCATAGGATTGGTTGAAAGCTCATATCATTGTCCTGGGTATTCCTATAGAGATTAAGGAAAATGTTCTCTCATTTTGGGAAGTTCAGTTCAAGAAGTTGTTGGGCGAGGCGTTTCTTTCCATATTGGTTCTTTTGGTGTATTTGGTAGTAATAGGCGCTCATGGAGGTTTATAATCTAGAGAGAAGTGTGTGCCATAGGAACCTATTCTTTTTGTGTATTCTTCATTATTTTTAGTTTCTTATTTGTCAGACCACTCATTCATGTGCTTCTAGTGTGGTCGGCTTTAGAATTCGAAGATATCCTTCCAAAATCCGGTGAAGGCTTTCCAGCGATGTGTCCTCTTGGGTCATCTAGGGAATTTTTTAAATTACCGTCTCTTAAAGGGGAAGTCCCGATCAGAGTTAGTCAGCTCTTGAATATAGGGTGGGGAGACTTCAAACATAATGTCTCTAACCATAGGACCTGAATTGAAGCTTGCACGTAGTCATTAATTGTTGGGCGTGTGGATAACATTGATCCATCTTTTGTCTCAAATGTTAGACTGAAATCGGCCTAAGTTCCTCTATTATGGTTTTCTTTGTTGTTGTATGATCTCTTTTATACTAGCATCTTGGTGTTATTATTCTATTTTAATTCCAATGGTTGTTAACTTTATGAATGTGAGTCTTTGACTAGTTATTCTACCTTTTGGATTCCTTATAGAAATGATGTATTCTTTTGGCTCGAGATTGGTTTTGGTACTATGTTATGTTTAAGAACCCGGATTTTAGAACAGGTCAAAATACCAACCCTGTTTGAATTTTTGATTGGTTTCTGAGGAAATTGGAGGAAATGAGAATTTTCTGGAAATTTCCAGACTACACGCCATGTACTTTTAAGTACACACCGTGTATATATTAAGAAAGTGTCGTCTGTGTGCCCGCCGAGTACATGCCGTGTGATGACCATCTAGAAATTTCTTACTACACGGCGTGTATTTTTCAACACACCATTTATTCCCGACCATGTGGTGGCCATACATGGCGTGTAGGCCTGTTGGCCGGGTAGAACAAGGTGCACGCCGTGTTCCCCTTGGACACGCCGTGTAGTCTATCCGTGTATGCGGGATATACATGGTGTCTGGGTAAGTCAGAGAGGAAGAGAAGAGAAACCCTGTACATTTCGTGTACCCACAGGTACACGCCGTGTACTCATGTCGGCATGTTGGCGGAATCCCAACTGCCAAATGAACATTTAAATGATATATACATGTCATGTAGTCATGAAGTACACACTGTGTACATTCTTTTTTTGCGTTAAAATGGGATGTAGCCTCGTTTTGAGGCAGAACCACAAAAACTCGCCCAGTTTCATGAACCAAGCTAGCCAGATCTTCTTTCTTCTCCCGATCGTCCGTTCGAACTCCGATTTGATCATGGGTTGATCTGTTGGAACCCCCTTAGTAAGGCCTCGATTCCTCTTTGCCCATTTTGTTTGATTTTCATTCTATAATGAGTTATAGGCATTTGAACGGTATTGAATCTTTTGTATATTTACCATGTTTTAGACCAAATTGGCGACTATTACCGGAGGAGTAGCGTCATACGAGTCTTAGGTAGGTGGTGCATACTTCATTTTGTGTTTTTGTGGTTTTTTGGGTAACACAGCCTTCAGTGTGTTTTTAGGTATTTTGAGCGGGACCTGTTTTATCTGCTATTTCATATTAAATTGCTTATGGGACATAAGGGGTGCCTTTGGGTATGCCATGTTACCAGTTTTCATGTGCGAGCCGGGTGAGGGGTCGTGGCTAATCAGGGAATTTTGGTCGGGGAATTCCGAAATGTTTTTAATTGAAATATTAAATGTTAATTTATTAAATCATGTTATAAATTGTTAGTGGAATTTAATATGTCAATACTTGTATGGGACAGCACCTCGCATAGTGCAATTCAACTATTTAGTTTGTTTTGCGGGTTTATGTTTTCTGTTAAATATGTTATATATGAAATTGTTGAATTGCATCTGCTTGACCCATTGGGTTGTGTTGGGCTTGGCCCGGTTACAGTTGAGTGATGTTGATCACAGGTTGGGCTTGGCCCGGGTTACTTTGTGTGGTTTTGACCACGGGATTGGGTGTCATGGAGATCGGGTGTCATGGAGATCGGCTTGATGCAGTACGACTGCCAGGTTGGGCATGGCCCGGGTTACTAGGATGGTGATTCCATGATAATTGAGCGACATGGTCGCAGGGATACGAGGTGTCAGAAGTGTGGTGGCTTAGGTACTATTTTGGTGATTACCTCTCACCCGGAACTTTGAGTAGTGTGCACACAGAGATACTCCGTGATGAGGTGGTTTTGACCACTTGTGTGGGTAGAGGCCCCCGTAGTTGTGGTTAGGTATTTTGGTTGGGGGTTCTTGCCGTAGAAAGCCACGTGGGAGTTTAGGAGCCTTCAGGGGATAGCTTGAGACACGAGGTGTCATGAGGAACACGGTGTCGGGTTACTATTCTTGGACATGCCTTCAGGACGTCGGTACTTGAGACACGAGGTGTCAGGAGGCAAACAGTGCCAGGTTTCTATTATTGGGCATGCCTTCGAGATGTTGGTACTTGAGACACAAGGTGTTAGGGGGCACATGGTGTCGGGTTACTAATCTTGGGAATGCCTTCGGGACGTCGGTACTTGATACACAAGCTGTCAGGTGGCACCTGGTGCCGGGTTACACGACAGAGATTCTGGCATTGGTCGAAGCAGGTGATACTCGATGGTGGTTGTTGGGCACCAGTGGAGTTTGTGTTTACTAGTGCATTGTACTGTTTACTACATTCCCTGTAAATTCATGACTTCTTAAACACATATATTTGGTATACACCGTTGGGTGGTATCATACTGAGATTTGTCTCACACCCTACACGGGCCCTTTGCGACGCGTGCAGCCTTTATGAATCTACGTGCAAGAAAGAGGCCAGCTTCAGGATCTTGGCTGCGTTAGTTGTCGCATGGAGATGGTATGGACCTTGAGGTCATACCTATCTTGGGTTTACTTTGTTTTGTTTAGTTTCCTGTATCGGCATGCTTACTTGTGGTAGCTACCATTGGTTAGCCATTGGAGCCCTTTTTATATTCAGTTGTGTATAACCTACTTTGGATGAAAGTTTTACTGTTTAGTAGTAGTTACATGTTATTAGCATGATGTTGTGTTTATTTCTGATGCTGTTGTTGTATTTATTGCTTCTGTTGTTTTCTTTATTGATTATGGTTCCGCTCTGCGGGTCTGGTTTGAGTCCGGTGAGTCTTCTTTCCGCTACATCTTTACTATTATACTTGGACCAGTACCCATATCATGATCCTCTGAGAGGTTATAGCCTCCCCACTATACCTAGTAGACCCTCGCTGCTAGTCGGAAGCCTTTGGCGTTCAGGGGAGGTTTTCTTAAGGTACTGACACCCGACCCGTTCGACACTGTTCGGGTGGCTGGCCGGGTCCGGGTCGTTACAATGTGGTATCAGAGGAGTTCATGATAGGGATTTAGTAGAAGATTTTTACTGGATACTAATGATTTTGAGACTTCTCTTTTTATTTATGCTGGTTTTACTATTTGGGATATGGTAGACTGGAGATAGGTTGTTGTTACTGGGACTGGGTTTCTAGCTTGTGCTTGGGTGCCTGCTACCCTAGGTATGAGGGACGGACCAAGTTGTCATGGGTGGGAATTGTTGTATGCTTTTTTCTAAGATTACAGTTTATATGATTTCCACCTTGGTGGCTCACTTGATTTGTGATGTTCGTGATTGTGATATGTGACCCTTGACCCGGTATGGTAAGGGAGAATTGGACCTTGTCCTGGTATGGAAAGGCTGGGTTGCTTGGCTTTTGATAGGAACATTTTATGGTATTTCAATTTCATAATTTCACATATTCTTTGTGAAGTGATAATGCCATGTGAATAAAAAAATCAATTTCCAGGCTATGTATGCTTTGAAATGGGAATAGGTGAAACTCCTAATAGAATTTCTTGTTTATTGCAATATGGATTCCATGCTTTATATATTTGTAGAATTTCATGTTGAGGCAGTGTAACTGTCAGGATTGGGCGACTTGGTCATCAGTTTGAGGCAACGTGAGTTGCCATGATGGGCATGGACCGAGATACTTTTTGATTCATGGCTCTGTTGAGGGCGGGTAAGGAGTCCATGAGGCCTGGATGCCATGGGGCATGGGTTTCGGTGAGGGAGAGTAAGGGTAGTTGTTATGCACTACCTTTTACTGATTTCTTTATCTACATATAATATATTGTTATATGTATATATGGGTTGTCTGGACATTTATGGTATTCAGTGGGTTACCCCTTCATGACTCGATAGAGTGTCAGAAAAGTAAGGATACAGTGCCGCTGGTGCAGGATCAGGTTCGGGATTCGGTACGGGCAGAGTATGTGCTGCAGGTACAGGCTCAGGGACAGGCTTATGGATAGGATCCAGTGCAGGCAGGGCTTCAGCTGGGTTTGGCATCGTTCGGGTCGTGGCAGGATGAGCAGCTCTGAGCTAGCCTAGTACGCGTCTTACAGGGGATGGATAGAGGCGCGCAAGGTACAGAGACTTCTATGGCATATATGATGCGGGAGTTCCAGTCGCAGCACCCACTACTTTTTTCAGGGAGAGGGTGGTCCGTAGGCGGTAGTGAACTGGATAGAGAGTATGCAGATGATTTTCGAGCAGCTCGAGACACCTCTAGGGAGAAGGGTCAAGTAGGCGACATACATGCTGAGAGGACCGTTGAAGCATTGGTGGGACGTATAGGTTCAGGCTCATAAGCACGAGGGATTGTCTTGGAAGGACTTCAAGGATAGGTTCTTTGACCACTTCTACCCGGAGACACTGATGGCAGAGAAAGCTCGGGAGTTCTTGAGTCTTCATCATGGAGACATGTCTATCATGGACTACGCGGTTACTTTCACAGAGTTGTCTCGATTTTCACCTCGTACGGTGAGCGATGACGCGGCTAGGGTGAGGTGCTTCAAGGATGGCTTACGACACACCATTAGGGTCCAGGTGAACATCTTCATGTTGGGTTCTTTCTCCGAGGCGGTGAATTAGGCACTCATAGCCAAGGGCAACGAGAGAGAGAAATCTCTCTTGGGAAGTTCAACAGCTTCAGGTGATGGTTCGGATAGTAGGAAGCGAGGATGGGATGAGTTCCAGCAGGGCAGTCAGGCCATTGATTTATCTAGACCACCTCATGGTAGTTCTTCAGTGATTTGCTTCTAGTGTGGATAGTAGGGACATGTTCGTGCACAGTGAGATAGGCCTCCGAAGGAGTGCTGGGAATGTGGATAGGATGGGAATCTAGAAAGGTTTTGCAGGCAGCCTTCTTAGATAGTTTGTAGGCAGGGACCAGGATAGACTATAGCATCCGGAGTTGGTTCAGGTTCGGTACCCGGAGAGGGTTGTCGAGGTTCAACTGTGTGCGGAGGTCATGACAGAGACGGTGGGACCCAGATGAGGGGTTAGTGGCCGGTGACTAGAGCAGTGTCGCATGGAGGTCACGCGTCAGGCAGCCATATTCCAGGCCAGGTTCACGCCGTGGAGCTGCCAGAGGATGAGCAGGCTGGTGAGCCGACGACGGTTAGAGGTACACCACAGTGTGGTTGTGATCTCCATGATTCCTTTTTGGCATGACCTGTAGAGGAATGTCTAGTTTGAGTGCACGTGGTGCGCAGGATCTATGTGGATTGACTAGATGCTAGTCAATGGGATTGGCACTATATCAATTCTGTGATATATATATATATATGAGATGTGTTGCATCAGGAGCATCAAGGATGCGGGTTACTTGAGGTGTCGTGGGCATTGGGGCATCGATGATGCGGGTTACTTGGGGTGTCATGGGCATCGGGGCATAGAGGATTTGGGCTACATGAGGTCCTAGGAACTATGTTCGATTTTGAGCATCCATGGCATGTCGGACCTCCTAGAGGCGGACACTGATGCGGTGTGGGATACGGTGGGTGTCGGGAATGACACAGGAGCGCCAATGGGGTGCAGGGGTGACGATGCGCCACGAGCGGACTATGCATCTAGAAAACAGGTTAGTAAACTTTTTTTCTTTGAGTTTTGTTGGGTTGAGACTGGGTTAGGTGATTCCTAAGGTGAGGAGCCCCTTGAAGAGTTTAGTCAGGACCACTGAGACCAAGGATGTCCTGGTTGCTTTGAATGGAGTGGTATGTTTGGTGCCATCTTCGGTTTTCGTTTGATAGCTTGGGGATGAGCTATGTTAAGGTGGGGATATTGTAAGAACCCGGGTTTTTAGAACGGGTCAAAATCCGGACCCTGTTTGAATTTTTCACTGGTTTCTGAGGAAACTGGAGAAAATGGGAATTTTATGGAAATTTCCAAACTACACGCCGTGTACTTTTAACTACATGCCATGTATATGTTAAGCATGTTTCGGCCGTGTTCTCACCGAGTACATGTCATGTGATGACCGTGTAGAAATTTCTTACTACACAGCGTGTAGTTTTCAACACGCTGTATATTCTCGATCGTGTGGTGGCCATACATGGCGTGTAGGCCAGTAGGTTGGGTAGAACAAGGTACATGACGTGTTCCCCTTGGACATTCCATGATGTCTAGTCGTGTATGTGGGATATACATGGCGTGTGGGTAAGTCGGAGAGGAAGAGAAGAGAAACCATATACATGTCGTGTACCCACAAGTACACGCTGTGTACTCATGTCAGCTGGTCGGCAGAATCCCAGCCGCCAAATGAACAGTTAAATGATATATACATGGCATGTAGTCATGAAGTACACACCATGTACTTTTTTTGTATTAAAACAGGTAGTAGCCTCATTTTGAGGGAGAACCTCAAAAACTCGCCTGGTTTCGCGAACCAAGATGGTCAAATCTTCTTCCTTCTCCCGATCGTCCGTCCGAACTCCGATTCGAACACGGATTGATGCGTTGGAACCTCCTCGGTAAGGCCTCGATTCCTCTTTGGCCGTTTTGTTTGATTTTCATTCTAGAATGAGTTATATGTGTTTGAACAGTATTGAATATTTTCTAGATTTACTTCGTTTTAGACCGAATTGGGCTGTTACCGGAGGAGTAGTGTCATACGAGTCTCAGGTAGGTGGTGCATACTTCATTTTCTGTTTTCGTGGTTGTTTGGGTAACACAGCCTTCGGCGCGTTTTTTGGTATTTTGATCGAGACCCATTTTATCTGCTATTTCATATTAAATTTCTTGTGGGACATATGGGGTGCCTTTGGGTATGACTTGTTACCAATTTTCATGTGCGGGTCGGGTGACGGTCCGTGGATCATCGGGAAATTTTGGTCGGGGAACGCCAAAATGGTTTTAATTAAAATATTAAATGTGTTAAACTGTTTAGCTTAATTTATTAAAGCCTATTATAAATTGTTAGAGGCATTTATGACCTTAGTGTTGGTATGGGACAACACCTCGCACAGTGCAATACAACTGTTTAGTTTGTTTTTCTGGTTTATGTTTTTTGTTAAATATGGAATATATGAAATTGTTGAATTGCATCTGCTGGACCCATTGGGTTGTGTTGGGATTGGCCCGGTTACGCTTGAGTGATGCTGATCACAGTTTGGGCTTGGGCCGGGTTACTTTGGGTGGTTTTGACCACGGGATTGGGCATCATGGACGTCAGCTTGAGGCAGTACGACAGTCAGGTTGGGAATGGCCCGAGTTACTAGGATGGTGATGACATCAGACTTGAGCGACATGGTCATAGGGACACAAGGTGTCAGATTTTTTGTGGCTTAGGTACAATTTTGGTGATTAATACTCACCCGTAACTTTGCGTAGTGTGCACACAGAGATACTCTGTGATGAGGTGGTTTTGACCACTCGTGTGGGTAGAGGCCCCCGTAGTGGCGGTTAGGTGTTTTGGTTGGGGGTGCTTGCCGTAGAAAGACACGTGGGAGGTGAGAAGACTTCAGGGGATAGCCTGAGACACGAGTTGTCAGGAGGCACACGATGTCGGGTTACTATTCTTGGGCGTGGCTTCGGGATGTCGGTACTTGAGACATGAGGTGTCAGGAGGCACACGGTGCTAGGTTACTATTCTTGGGCGTGCCTTCAGGGCGTCGGTACATGAGACACGAGGTGTTAGGGGAAATATGGTACTGGGTTACTAATATTGGGCATGTGTTCGGGACGTTGGTACTTGAGACACAAGCTTTCAGGTGGCACATGGTGCTGGGTTATATAACAGAGATTTTGGTGTTGGCTGAAGGAGGTGATACTCCATGGTGGCTGTTGAGCACTAGTGGAGTTTGTGTTTACTTGTGAATTGTACTGTTTACTACTTTCCTTGTAAATGCATGATTTTTTAAACACATATATTTGGTACACGCTGTTGGGTGGTATCCTACTGAGATTTGTCTCACACCCTGTACGGGCCCTTCAGGATGCGGGCAGACTTTATGGATCTACATGTAGGAAAGAGGCCAGCTTCAGAAGCTGGGTTGCGTTAGTTGTCGCATGAATATGGTATGGACCTTGAGGTCATACCTAGCTTGGGTTTACTTTTTTTGTTTACTTTCATGTATCGTCATGCTTACTTGTTGTAGATACTGTTGGTTAGACATTGGCTCCCTTTTTATATTCAGTTATGTATGTCCTTCTTTGGATGCATGTTTTACTGTTCAGTAGTAGTTACATGTAATTATCATGTTGTTGTGTTTATTTCTGCTACTGTTGTCATATTTATTGCTTCTGCTATTTTCTCTATTGATTATGCTTACGCTCTGCGGGTCTGGTTCGAGTCTGCTGAGTCTTATTTCCACTGCATCTTTACTGTTATACTTAGACCAGTACCCATATCATGATCCTCAGAGAGGGTATATCCTCCACACTATACATAATAGACCCTCGCTGCTAGTCATCAGCCTTTGGCGTTCAGGGGTGGTGTGCCTAAGGTAGTGACACTCGACCCGTTCGGCACTGTTCGGGTGGTTGGTCGGGTCCAGGTCATTACATTATGTATGTTTGGATATTGTTGAGAATTTTAGAGTTAATGAATTATGGCTTTTTGGTTGTTTGGTTTGATTTCCTTCTGTGGGTTTCTCTTAATGTCAGGGGAATTTGTTTGGTTTGGGAGTTCCTAGTTCTAGTAGTCATAATTTTTAGCGTGTGCGGATAATTTTTGAATTAGTTTATGTTGGGGATCCTGATTTCACTCGCATCACGTAGAGATTTTTAATGTCTTCCATGCCTGTTTACTTCTTGTGGTGAGTAGAACAGTCCCCCCCCCTCCCCGTGGTTATCCATGTTTTAGTTTTTCTCTGTAAGTGTTTGGGTGTGACTTTCAGAGTGAAAGTTCACAAAGTGGACCATTATTCCATTTAATATCATCATGTTTTTAGTTTGAGCCTTGTTCCTCATGTGGCTGAGTGAATTTTTGGGGGCACAAGGTTATTATGGTGGTGATAATTTTCACATGTTGACCATGTTATTAATTTTATTTTATTATTCTCTTGGTGTTGGGTTTTTTAGGTATAGGTAGAGTTACTGATGAGAACTTTTGATTTTTGTAGGATTCGAGTGGATTTTTGGCCTATGTACAGTTTGTGTGCCTGATTTGAGGGTAAACTATGAAGCTTGTTAAGGAATAGGGTGTTTTTAGTTCAATTATTTCTTTCACAGTTTGTTTGGAATATTTTTATCACTATTTAGACCAAATCATGTGAGTCCAAGGAGAAATTGTGTTGCTTCTTTTGTGTTGGGGACAAGGCCCATGGTTTCTTCATGGTTAGGGGAAACCATGTAGAGAGATTGTGGGGTGGATCTGAAATTTGGTTGAACCTTTTTTCATGGTTAGTACATGATTTCCAAAACTATGCAGCCAAACCGTGCGAGGTGACCCTATTCTCTAGTAGGGTGTGCACGGTTGGAACCCGGTTTGGAAAAGTGTGCAGCTATCTATGTGTGTTTCCCATATCATTAAAAACATGAAATTACCACCTTTCCTATCTTAATTTTTACCCAAAATCGGGTTCCTTATCTTTTTATCTATCTAGGAACACCCGTGGGATCCCAAAAACCATCCTCCATTGCTCTCATTCCTTCATTAAAGCATCCTAAATGTGTTTAGGTAAGTTTCCTTTGGTTTTCAGTAAATTTTATCCTTCTATTCTTCATTCTTCTTGGTTTCTTGGTCCTTCCTTGGTTGGATCTCTCTTGGATGAACCCTAGAGGTAAGGTGAATGTGTCTGATTTATTCTTTTAGTTATAGGGTGTGTGGGTCATCAATTGAGTTTAGTTCATCCTTCTCCAAAGGTTTCGTTGTGTTCTCACACCGACGACGTAGGTGTTTCCATTATGTTTCTTTACGGCACCTTCCATAGAGGATAAATCATTTATAATTTTTTTGAAAATGTGATGTTCTTGACCGTGGTGTGTTATCATTAATGGTTTTTTTCTTTTCTTGATGGGATTTTGATTGAAAGGGATTTTCCAAATGATTTTCCTTAATTATATATATATATATGCATTAAAGTTGTTTGATAAAATGTAAAATTATCCTTTGAAACAGATTTTTGTATTTTGATAGTTTAATTTACCTTTTTTGAATTTTGGATATGTTTTTTATTTTGTTTGTGAGTTTTGTTTTGAGTGGAAATTTTGGTGAGATTTATGATTTAGTGCCCATTTTTGGATGTTTTAATTAGTGGTAAAGCTAGTGGTTACTCTTTGATATAGTTTAGGGTATTTTAATGGTTCACTATGAATGTTCCATTAGATGTGGGAAAATCCTTAAGTGTCTGAGGTTCATATATGGATGGGCACACAAATGAAGATTGTCTCGATAAATGGGCTCAACATAAATCCCATATTTCCAAACACTTATTCCCCCTCCTTCCATTCATCTTCAACCCTCTTCTTCTCAAGTGGATCCTTCAAACCCATAGTGTTTTTATAATGGTTACTTTCTTTCAAAGGACTCAAATGTGGTTCCAATTTTTTGTTTGAAATCATGGCTAGTTTGGAACATCTAGATGTGGTTGGGTTTCTAAATGACCTAAAGGCCCATTTGGCACCTTTCATACATGTTATGTGTTTTTTACTTGTTTTTTAAAATGAAAATGGAAAAATATTTGAACTATGAAAAGGAAATGTCCTAGTTCATATTTTATAACATTTTTGAAAGTGGTTTGAAAACTCATTTGATGTAAAGGCCAGATTAGAACTTATGTATGGCTTATTGTGATATGGGATCCTCTATAGTGGATCCTCCTAGGATAGGGTCATCACATAAGTGGTTCTGGTGTTTGGGATAGGAAAGAATAGGGTGTTGTGGGTTTTAGTATGAACCATGCCTATGAAAACATCCCCATTCAACTCTTACTATTTTCATGGGATTCATGGACGTCGTCTAGATTGTCCGGTGATATTTTCTTGTCATCCCTAATTAGACTAGTTGGCACCCCATTGATTTTCTGAGAGGCTAGGTGGGACGTGCCACTGGATTGGAAAATGTAAAGAAATAAATTTTTTATTGACTATGAAGATCCACCATACACTGTAAGGTGATTCCAAACCAATTATGTCTAGGGATTTCTTCTAGATATGTTTTGAAAATTTCCATGATTACTATCTATATGTTATGTTTTATTTTTTTCACCTATTTTACCTGCATTGTTATATTTTTCTTGATTTCTTGTTTTATCTCCTTTGTTTTTGGGTATATTTTTTTAACATTATTAGTTCTTTATTTTATAATTGGGTTTATAAACTAGGTTTTTAATGGTAATGTTTTTTAGAAAATAAATCCATGATTTGTTTTTCTAAAGTGGATTTTCTTGGAAAGTGGTGGTTGGTTCTTTAAAATGATATAACATATTTTTTAAATGAATATCAAACTAGTGTTTATAGACTATTTCAGGAAAGTAAATGTGTGGATTTTATGGTGGTTACCTACTAGGTTGTTTATGCTAACACCTAACTTATGCCACTCTATTTCAGCAGACCTGAGCTATTTTGGGGGTTCAGGTTTCTGGTTCGGTTGTGCCTTTAAAGTAGGTTGGTCCTGTGGTTGGGGTTGACCATGAGGTCACGTGGAGATCATGTCGTATTAGTTGGGGTTTAGTTTCATTTTCTATTTTTTGTTTTATTTAGAGGTTGTATTTTGATATCATTTTTATTAATCGATATTTGGTTATTATTGGTTATGTTGCATGCTTTGTTATGTTCATCTATTCTAATTTTTTATTTTTCTAAATCATTCCCTTTGTGATATCTTTGATTCCCAATGCTAGTCCCAAGCCCAGAAACATCGGGAATGCCTCTTGGAACTTTTCATGGATTGGGTTGGGTATCAGTTAAGATGGAAATCTGACCTGGTATGTGACATAAGTCCTTTTATTACCCATTTATTTAAAGTTCCATGTTAAAGTCATGTTTCTAGTAATAATTACTTTGTTTTTAGTATATGTTTTGATTTGGTATTTCTGGCCCTATCACTATTTTCATGGATCCTTAATATCTAAAATTTTTACCATAATATAAATATCATATATATTCAGTATATATTTATTTACAATAATCCATAAAATATAAATATAGAAAATGAAATACACCATTCATGAATACGGTAGGTAGTACATATGCATAATTGTTGTTTCCATTTTCATGAGTGATTAAATGAAAGAAATGTATATAATGTATTAGCATTACAGAATCATTTTTATGATATATATAACACAAATGTTAATTAAATTCTCCTTAATCTCCTTCTATACAAAGTAATTTTGAAAAACAAAATCATATCACTTCGCGAGGAGGTAGTCCTCCAGACACACGAACGAGGTTATCGTATCCCCATAAAATGAAAAGTAAGAAGTTATATCTGATAACATAATTAAAGAACTATAATTATTTTATCAATATCATATATATTCATTTAATTTATCCTTATTACAATCCATGTATAAAAGAAATGAAAAACACACCACATCAGTTCGCTGGGTAGTAGTCTGTCGTTCACACGAGCAACATTATTGTTTTCCAACGGGTTAAGAGGTAGAAAGGTAGATGTTTTATTAAAATTAAATAGTTATAATGATATCATAAATATTATATATAAACACTAAATATTTCATTATATCTATCTATGAGAGGAGGTATTGGGAAATTAATAACATCGGTTTATGTAGCGATAGTTCATCGTACACATGAAATGATGAGTTTTCATCCCATTAGATGGAAGAAGAGATGGTTTCTAGTCATTAAAAAACATAAAAACATATAATTATACATAATATGCTGAGTTTAATATATTATCATGTTTTAATAATATTTTATGGAGGTGGAGGAATAAAATATAACACTTGGTTAGGGACGTTACCTCTTATTCGGACAAATTCTTTTATTTTTCACCAAAAGGATATCTATGAATGATTTATAACCAAAATAAGGAATCAATGAAGATATTATGGAATTAAGGATTTTAATTTTATATTTATTGTCCAAAACAATGGGTTTTCTATGTGTGAATATAAGATGATAGGGGTGTCCTTTTATAAGTGAGGTGAGCGGCACACTTGTAATTTTTCGAAATAAAAAAGGCGTGTCCATGTTTTTTACAAGACACAAGGATCCAAAATGAGACATTATAAAATATTAGAGTTTATATGGTCTAAATATGGCCATATAATTGGTATTTTACATGTTTCCATGTCATTTACCTGTTATCGTTTTAGTTTAACCCCCTATAAACCCATTTTCACCTGGTAAAAAAAAAATCTGCTTTTACTATTCAAAAAAATTAAGTTGAACTGATTATAAATTATAGATTATTTTGAATAAAAATAGGGAATATATTTTTCCAAATTATTTTTACATAATTGGAAATTTTTAATTAAAAATCAAACCAGCAACCACGACAAGAAAGTTGTCTTCCAAAGATAAAATATTCAAATGCTTAAAAAGTTTTTATATAAAATTTAAAAATAGAATTAATTAAAATAATCAAAATTGGATTAATATATATATATATATATATTTATAATATAGCTAATTTTAGTTTTAATACCACCTTTAAATAATTCATATGTTTTTAAATGCATTAAAAGAAAGGAAAAACTTAAATCAAAACAAGTATTTTCATTATTCATCAAAAAAATTATTCTAAGAACATTATTAGAAATTCGCCTTAAGATAATCTTGAAATTATTATTTATAAAATTAGGAATATTTTAGATAATTAATTTTATAAAATTTCCATGAAACATTTTATTATTATTCACAAAAATAAATAAATAATAAATTTTTTTGAGAAAATAGTGTTTTCAAAACATATAAATACTTTACCGAATATTTAGTGCATTTTTATGAATATGTTTTATTTATATAAAACCATTATAATTAATATTTAACATTTACGTATTCCTACTCATTCACCAAGTTTTAATGACTAGGTAATAACAATCATGTTTAAATAATAATATAAATTGTTTGTCATTGTTCGTTAAAACTCAGTGTTGCGTGTAATGTAATCTATCGAAGAAATAAAATTTATTCAAATTAGTTTTTTTTTAAATCATGGAGTTACATTATACCCCATGGTAATGAATTTATTCCTCTAAATTTTTCAATTTTATGTAGATAGATGAGGCTACTTCTGCCTTATCATATCCTCAAGTTCCCACATAGCTTCATCAAATTGGTGGTTTCACCATGAAACTCTGATCAGGTGAGAGGTATTGTTTTATAAAACATTCTCTATTTCATCAAGAATCACCACAAATTGTTCCTCATATGAAATATATTACTCCATATATATGACCATTCAGTTTAGTAAATGTGAAGAATCATGTATTATCGTCCTCATTGTTTTAATGATCACCAAATCATGATTCATATAAAAATAATGAGATTTATATTTTCTATTAGAATTTTATTATATGAGACAGATTAGATACAATTTGGTTAAGAATTAGAAATACTCACTGTCAATTATTTTGACCATCCACAATGAGTTATTAATGAGATCGAAATTTGGTAAAGTATGAGACACTGCTAGATAAAGTCTCACCACCAAAAAATTCTCACCTTTACCTTGAGACATCATCAATGAAGTTATACGATTAGAATAAGAATTTGACAAAGTGTTAGGATGAAAAACCACCAGCCTAACACACCACCAGACTGACAAACCACCAGCCTAACACATTTCCAGCCTGACACACTACCAGCCTGACACACTGTCAGCGTGAAACACCACCAGCCTAACACATTTCCAGCCTGACACCACCAAGAAAGTGTCACTACCAGCCTGACACACCAGCAATGGATCTCACCACCAGAATCTAATTCATCGCGAGACTTATACATCTCCAGTCTCACCATTCTAAATCCTCATCTTCACTATTTCAATTTATTTTAAATTTAATATTTCTAATGGATAGTTTATCAAATTTATGGCTAAATTTAATTTTAATTATTTTTGCTTAATTATTTGATAGAATGCATAGAATTATGTGTCAGACATAGAGTATAAGAAGCATGGAGGATCCATATGATTCTCTATTTTTCTTTTGTTTTTTTGTTGTAGTTGTTGTAAAAAGAGGAAGAAGAATCCCTCATTCAAAAAGGGTTGTGGAAATACGCATAGATAGATGAACATATAGAGTGAGTAGGATATTAATGTAAAAACGAGAATAGATTACCTACTACATTCATCCTACTCTTGACTGAGAAAAGAAAAGAATATATTACATCCAGTTCCATCCTGCTATCAATAAAAAAAAGTCTACAATACACTATTATATAGAAGATTTATAAAATATGGTAAAAGCCTTGGTTCAAATCAATTTCAGGGAGTCACAATATGTAGAACATAACAGTCTAAGAAACACTATTATTTTGCATCTTTATTTTCTTTTTTTATCTATTTATATTTACATTATCAGTAGTTTGGATTACTCATTTTAATTTATCCTACACAACCACCTACTTTAAACTGTAATATACATAGATATCTTCAAAACACCTTTTATTCTTGTATCCCATGTGTTGCGGTAGAGGTCCTCCTGTGACTGGTTGTTTATTTTATACTCAAATTGAAATTGTGGAAGAGACCATATGGGTCTTGGATAGTTGGAATAATGTTGAAAAACTTAATCCATGTTGGGGATAAAAAGTTTATTTTATATAAAATTCTGATCAGCAGGTTATTTTTAAGTGGAGATGACTAAATCTCTTCTCGAGACTGAATCTCTTGTATTAAAATTTCGTTTTTTATTTCGTTTTTTTCTTTTTTGGGTTTTTATTTTATTTAAAATGTATTTGTTTTAAACTAGAAAACAAAACCACTAATTTTATAATTATTTCTAATTAGTATTTATATAAGGATTTTATTTAGAAACTTTATTTCAATGGTTAAATTAATATTGTATTTTTTTTTTAATCGAGACATAATCAGTCTTTGATAATTATTTTAAAAGGTCAAATATTATGTAAAAGTGTTGTTTTAACTAACTGGGATTCTTTATTTAAATATAGGTATTTTATTTAAATCCATTTTGAATAAACAAATTATTGGTTTCTCAATTCACCACCCTCTTGAGATACTCACTCTGACCAACATTTGTCATCAGAGGTTAAAGCATTGGTATAAAAGTTTTAGAAACATTTGTACTGTGATTTTAGTTGTCCTTTAAAGATCATAAATTTATATTATCACTAAATTTAATTATTTAATAGATAATAGAAAATAATTTTATTTTACTAAATAACCTCCCTTTTTAATGGAAATAACTATTCTCAATGGAAGATCAAAATTAAAATTCATAGAGTATTGGTTTTAAAATATGGACTACCATAGAAGATAAATATGAACTATCTGCCAATGTGTGAGTTACATGATATGATGTTAGATAAAACGCTTATAGTTATAATTTTAACTCTATAAATTCCCTTTATTGAGATTTAGAATATGAGTAATTCAATAGAATTTCTTCTTGTAAAACATATTTTCATATTTGGAATACAGTATTAGTTTTACATGGGGGAACAACTAATGTTAAAGAAATGAGATTGAATACATATAATATTATGTAAGATACATTTAAGATGAATCCTGATGAATCAATCTATGATATTTATCTTAGGATCAATGATATTGTGGGAAATATGAGCTCGTTGGGAAATATAGTATCAGACAAAGACCGGATTATGAGATTTCTAATAAGCCATCCAGAAAGATAGAGAGGAATATCTTTGCCAATTATAGAGTTATGTGACATTAGAAAACTAGAAGTCTAGGATTTTATAAGTAATTTGATTATGTATAAATAATATTTCAAATTTAATCAAGAGGAATATTATGATCCAAAAAGATTTTAGTAGCTTTCAAGTATACTACTTCCAAACAGAAGAAAAAAATAAAATATTTAACCTGAATGTTCATCTGACATCGAGTCACCACCAGACAGTGATGAGGATATGGTCCATTTGGACATAATATTTATTAATTTTTATAGAAATAAAAAAATTTTCAGAAATCCTAGTGATAATGGAAAGTATAAAACTAAAGGAAAATGTAATATGGAGTATAAGAAAAATGATATTGAAATTATCTATTATGAATGAAAAATAAAAAGACATTTCAAGGTATACTATATAAAACATCAATAAAAAAATAAATAAGATGATAAGTACTGAAGATTTAAGAAATCTATGAAGGAAACCTATAGTGCCTCTGAGGAGAGCTGCAGTGATTTTGACTCTTATACTAAAAAGAAATCATACATATCCAATAAGTGATTCATGACTAATGTCTCTGAGGTTACTACTATTTCTAATGATTTACATGTTCTTAATTATTATAATTTTGAAAATGAACATAATGATCAGGAAATTTCTCAATAAGATATGTTTTAATATTGAAAAATTCAAGATGAAACATTTAATGACTTTAAGGATAAGTACAAAGTTCTTAAGAGACAACATGATTTTTCTAAAAATACTAAATCTACATTATCTCTTGAAAAGGAGAATAATTATTAGTCACCAAAGGAAATTATTGAACTTATTTAGTCCAATGAAGGACTGAAAAAGGATTTAAAAAGGTTTACCAATGGTAGAAAAACTATTACTATGATTCTATAAAAAAATTAATTCTAAAATATGTTACATTTTTAGGATACCAACCTGGAAAAAGAAGGATAGTCAAGAGTACTTTTGTACCTAAATATAAATCTGAAAGATCTACTACCAGTTATTTTTTAAATGGGAGAAAAACTATTTTTCTTTAATAAACTTTTAGTCTGTTTATGAGAAACCTGTTAGACAAATGTGGGTTCCTAACTCCCTAATTACTAACAATTCTATACCTAGGAAAATCTGAAAACCAAAATCATTTCTCGTGTAAATATTATTTTATTGTAAAAATACTTGAATACCTCCTAAAAAATTCTATGGTGCTTGCAGAGTGGATGTTCAAGGAATATGAAAGAAGACTATTCTAACTTTAATAGCATAATAAATCTTGACGGTGGTCATGTCACCTTAGATGATAATGATAATGGGATGATCATTGGCTTTGGCCATATTATTAAAATCAACATTGTTTTAATTTATATAGTATTTTTTATTGATGATTTTAAGTACAACATTATTATCATCACATAATTATGTGATGTTGATTTTTATTTTATGTTTGAAAATATTACATGTAATTTTTTTTATTCTAAGGATGTTTTAGTTTTTAATGATTTAAATAATAAAAAAATTATACTATTGATCTTAATTTTTTAATTTCTAAAAAGGTTCCTAATTGAGAGCCTCTCACAAAGAATATTGGATTTGGAATAGGAGACTTGGACATTGTAAAATTCACTCACTTAGGAAGCATACTTGAAAATGGTTAGTCAAGGATCTAGCAAAAATACTTCCTAAATGATAAAGTTTATAACCCCTATCAAAAATGGAAACAACAAAATATTTATTTTAAATTATGGAAAGAATTTTCAACTTATCAACCTCTTCAGTTGGTTCATATGGATTTATTTGGACCATCTAGATTTTCTAGTCTAAATTAGAAGCACTATGTTTATGTTCTAGTAGATGAATTTTTTAGTTATACTTGGGTGTTGTTTTTATCTCATGGAAGTAATGATTGTTCTTATTTCACCAATTATTATAGATCTGTAGAAACGTTAGGTGGACATATAATTATGTTTCTATGAAATGACCATGGTTGTGAGTTTGAAAATCAAGGCATTGAATCCTTTTTCTTACAAAATGGTTATAGTTATAACATCTCTGGTTCTATGACCCCTCAGAGGAATATAGTTGTATAAAGAAGGAATGAAACACTTCAGGATATAGCTTATACTATGCTAAATTAATATGAATTACCTATCTAAATTTCGAGAATGGTTATGAATAATTCAAGTTACATAATCAATAGAGTTTTAATGAAACCAATCTTAAAAAAGACCCCTTATGAGATTTGGTATAATAGAAAGCCTAAGTTTAATTACTTTATATTTTTTATTTCAATGTATTTATTCTTAACAATAAGTATAATCTAGAAAAGGTTTCCTCAAAAAGTGATGAAGGAATTTTCCAAGGTTATTCAACCTCCAATAAAGCCTATAGAGTTTTCAATAAAAGTACCGAGACTGTGGAAGAGTTTGTTCCCTTCAAATTTGATGAGATAGATAAACATGAGCCTAATACCTCTTTAGAAAACCTTGTGTATGATTTAGCTTCTCTGAATTTGAAATCCAAACCATTTAATTCTCTTTTTAAATAGTCAGAAGAATCATCCAGTTCTAAATAATGTCAAGAACTTCAAAAACCAAAACCAATAGAAGAAGCTGAAGTGACTAGCACTAATTTTTCTCGAGTTGTTAAGTTCAATCCTTTAGAATCTGTAGTTTCATACCTAGATAAAGGTACATAGACTATAGATTCTCTACGAAATCAGGCTTAACATCAAGCAGTATTATTTCATCTTAAACCAAACAACACCAATGATGCAATCAATGATAACTTTTGGGTAATGGAAATGTAATAATAATTAAATCAATTTGAAAGAAACAATGTATGGGTACGTGTTGATAGTCTTAGAGACACCTTGACTATATTCCCTAAATGGGTGTTTAGAAGAAAGGTAAATGAATCCAGAAAAATAGTGAGAAACAAGGATAGACTAGTTACACAAGGTTATAATCAAGAAGAAGCAGTAGACTACGAATAGACCTTTACTCTAGCAGCTATACTTGAATCCATTAGAATTATTCTTGGTTATATAGCTAGTATATATTTTAATATTTATCAAATGGATGTAAAAAAGTTATTTCTTGTATGGTTATATAATTGAAGATGTTTTTTTTGAACAATTTTCTAGTTTTCAAAATCCACAGTTTCCAAATCATGTTCTTAAATTAACTAAAGATTTGTATGGTTTAAAAAAAAGATCTTAGTGCTTGGTATGATATGCTCAGCTATTTTATTATTTCAAAAGGTTTTTAAAAAGGTATAGTTTATGGTAGAATTTTTATAAAACAAATTTTAAAATATTTTTTAGTTATACAAATAAATGTAGATGATATTATTTTTGGATCATCAAAAAAAATTTATGTATTAAGTTTTAAAAAATAATGCCAAGTGAATTTGAAATGAGTTTAATGGGTGAACACAAATTATTTACTAGTTTTTATATCATTCAAAAATAATAATTATTTATATTAAATCAATGTAAGTATACATAGGATCCTATAAAACTTTTTAACTTGGATAGAACCGAGAGTAGTGATCCTTCAATGAGTAACACCTAGAAATTGGACCATAATGATGATGGAAAACCAATGGGTCAAACTAGTCACAGAGGTATGATTAGAAGTCTTCCCTATCTATATACTAGCTGGCCTGATATTATGTTTAGTATGTGTATGTGTGCTTGTTTTCAATCAAATCAAAAATAGTCTCACTTCATTACTATAAAATGAATTTTCAAAATTCTAAAATTTAATACCAATTTAGGATTATTGTACCCAAGTGGACAAGAATTCGATTTAGTTATTAATTAGAGTGATTATTTTAGTGGATGTATGTTATATAGAAAATAACCTCTGGAACATGTCACATTTTAGGCATGTCTCTAGTTTCAGGTTTCACTAAGACACAATTTTTTTCACTCTCAACTACGGAATCTGAATACATATTTCTAGGTAGCTATTGTGCACAAATTATGTGGATGAAACACACATTACTAGACTATTTATATCAATTCTGAAATGTGACAACAAATTTTGACAACAGAAGGGATATAATAATTTTTAATAATCATGTATCACATTCTAGAACAAAACATATTTAGGTAAGACATCAATTTTTGAGATATCATTTTCAAAATGGGGATATCCCTATTGAATACATTGGTACAAAACATCATCTTGTTGATATAATCGTTAATCCTTTTAATTGTGATAGAATTAATTACATTAAACATATATTAGATTTGATAAATTTTGGTTAGTTTCAATTTTTTGGGTCTCACCATTGGGAATGTCTCACTGTTGTGAAATGTATCAGCATTGTGAATGTATCACCATTTTGAATGTCCCACCATTATGAATATCTCAGGATAGTGGACTTCTCAAGTGTAGAATTCTCACCATTTTACTTCTCACTGTTTTAATTCTCACCATTGTGATGTTTTCCTCTGTTGAAATGTTTCATGACTTTGTTAAATTTTCAATTCATTGTCTTGAACTTATGTTTTTTCTTTTATTTTGGGTATATTTTATAACTAGATTTTAATTTATCCCAATTACATATTTTGATTTTTTGGATCCCTTAAAAATTCAAAATGATATATATGTCACTTGGTTTAGTTTCAACAAACACTCTTTCCCCATGTATTTTCTCTCTCAATCCATGTGAGATCATTCTCTTTCAAACCTCTTGACCTTCCCTTCACCTTCGACTGAGCCAACTAAGAAAACCTACATGACCAAAGTGAAGCAACCTATAGATCCCGCACTAGAAAAGTAAAATTATACATGGAAACCAAAAGTGGAATCCATTCATTGATAAATATGTTGAAAAAAGGAATCATAAGCTAGGAAAATAGGTTATAGCATCTGTAAAGGAAGCTAAAGCAGAATGGCTTCTTTTGAGTAGATATTTAGTGAAAAACGTTTTATATAAACAAGGATGGATTGATTGGTTCTCTTCGAATATAAGACCTGTTTATATTAGTTTAGTTTATTACTTCTACTAGTATGTCATGTTTGGTTTTGAATAAGAATAATAGTACGAGGTAGGAATAAATGTTAAAGGTCACAAAATTGTCTTTTCATCATAGTAGTGGGATAAGTGTCTGAAAGTTCCATATGAGGGTGTTTTTAATTATTATCAATGAAATATCCTATATGGTGGGGATAATTCTATTAATGAGGAATCCCTTGAAAAAATTAACTGAATATTGAATAGTTAAAAGGCCAATCGCTTCTGAGATGGTTGGGGAATTTAGGTCGCTTTTCAAATTCAACCATCACTTTTTATTCCCATGTAAGGGTGAATTTTCTACTATAAGGTATCAAGATATCTATTTTCTTTTTCTTATATAAATAGATCATAATATAAACCTTTTAAGATACCTTATACTTCATATATTGTAAATAATCAAGCCAAATTCAATATAAAATTGTTGAATCTATCCTAATATGATTTCTTGTATGATTAAATATAGAGGTTTAGTTGATGAAAATGAATAATATTGGTGGACTATGGTATCTTTTTATCCATAGAATAGTATTTCAAAGGATAAATATTATTTGAAACCCATGGAAATGGAAGTGGGTAGATGATAGTGAAAATCGATATGTTGAGTTTAACCCTGTTAATCATCCTTCAAGACCAAAAGATATAGTTGAACCACATTTATAACCTGATGAGGTTGTTGAGAAAAGGAATATCTACGTGATGAGGGAAGTGATGCTGAATTGTACCCTAGTTCTCCTGTTATAACATTGGGATCTCCTAGCCCACATTGGACGCTTCATAAAAGAGAGAAGTCAGTAAAAAGTGATGGGGAAGAGACTATGGTCTCTGGAAAAGAGAAGTTTTAAATAATTCCTAAATCTGAAGATTAAAATGGTGATGACACTGATGGTGAATATGGAGAGGACAATGAAGATGAAAATGGTAAAGGAGGTCGTGATAAAAATATGAATGGGTATAAAGATGGAAATGAGGATGAGGATAGAGATTTCAATCCAGATGGTTCCAATGGGAAAAATTAGATAATTGGATATTGAGACTCCTCATGATTTTCTTGATTCTATAAAAGGATAAGCTTCTATATCAGAGGACAGAACTATTTTTGTTGGTGAAGTAGATATATATACTAGATAAATGGGATATGCTTATGTTGATGGGAGAAATCCCCACGTTTGAAAATTCATAATGTTTGTTACTTATGATAATAATATATTTTTTTCGCAATTAGACAGAGTTAGATCAAGTAGCTAAGAATATATGAATTATTGATGCTATTGAGAAGTATTTGGTTGAATAAATGGAAACTGATTCTATTTTTGAATAAAATGCTTTTGTTTAGTTGTGAGATGTGTCTTCTTGAAATAATCAATCAGTTGATGATTATAGGGTTGATGCACCATCTGTTGAATAGATAATGACTGATAATTATATTGGTTTACCTAAGGTAGTGATATCTACATTTGTTTTTTATTCAGTGGTTGAGCCACTTGGAAAGCCTTTTGATAGGTTTATTGATCCCATGATAGAGGAATGGTATTTTTTTGATATGGTTGGTAGTTCACCAAAGAATGGTGAACCATCCATTCGAGAAGAGAGAGATCCAAAATGACGGATTGTTTCTTAGATTTATGTTCCTAGTTTATTAAAAATATTTTCTTTAGTGAGATATCTTTATCTTATTGTCCAATATATTCTTACTGATGTTGTCACCAATGGTGACTTTGATGAGTTTAGTGAAAATATCATTTCTGATTTTGATATGTTTTTAACGAATCAAGTGACACTTATTACTAAGCTCAGTGAATAATATGCTAGTTATTAGTTTGATTTGGTGATTTACCACATTAAACTAATGATGATGCACTATTTTTAAGATGTTTAAATTGATAATAAAATACTTTCTAGTGAAATGGATTCATTTAGATCTATTGTTCAAGGGATGCATTCTTCATTTTCTACCTCTATGGTTTCTCGGTTGGAGAGAGTTGAAAGTATTACATCTATGGTATCTAGTTCAAGTTCTCCTCCTCCTATTTTTGATATTTAGTTCCTTATATTTATGATTAGAGAAGAGAATAGATCTTCTTCCAGTAGTGATTTAGGGGATTATTTTGCCTTACATTTATAGAATTTTGGAAAGTTTGAACATAATAATGATCATGATCTTATGATGATCGAAGAGTATTCTAAATATATGAAATCTTATAGAGAGACCGTAACCAAATCCATAAATTATTATCTTTCGAGGATATATATTAATCATTCCATGGATTCCAATTTCATGTTTTTAGCTAAAAATTAGAGGATGGCTCTTGTAAACCATGCCTTTAAGGAACAAATAAACCAGTTGAAAGATATGACTCAAATGCTGTAGAGAATTAAGGAACAATTTAAATGATTTTTTCAGTGCTATGGAGAATGGTGGGAAAATAATATTAGACTTAATCAACCCTGTGTATCCTTCTCTACAAGTGCATCGTATCGTTGTTGTAGTTTGTGAAGCCAACCTGGTGAGATCCAGTCTAACACCCTCTATCAAATACTCCCTTCATCCAAAAGTGACAAAAGATATGAATGCACTTTTTCCATAAATATTAAAACTGTTTTCCTTGTCACATAGTGATGTTTTTCAACACCTCCAACCCATATTGGTCGGAGAGACCCATTCTCTACCAGGTGTTCCTACAACCATGCCTCGACCTCCTTCAACTCCAACAAATGTTCTTACTAAACCCTCTGTCATCATTGATTCTTCCTCTAAAAAGTTAAGGGGAAAACAACCTTTAAAACCTTTATCCAATCCTAAATATCATATAATTGAATTAGTATCTTTTATGGGATTATTTTTTACATAACTTTTTATTGAACACTTTTTGGACTATATTTTCATTGACTTTCTTCATAAGAATTCTAATTATTTTCTTAATCTCTTTCTCTAGCCTTTCCTTTCTTAATCTTCATCTATTCATTTTTTAAAAAAATTATAATCCTAAGATGGGGAGAAAATATATGGAATTTTACTTTATAGTTCTTTTATTCTCTTTCTCTTTCTTTGATACCTTACTATTTGGTATAACTATTTTTTTTATATTATTTGTTTCAATTTGTTTCTTTGTCTCTTTCTCTATATTTGATTTCATTTGTATAAAATATATTTTTTTTCCATTTTTCTTTTATACCCTTTGTATCTTTGTTACTTTTTATGACTTTATATTTATTTTATACTTTAAATATGAAATGTTCTCATTTATCATTGATATCATGTGTATAAAAATGTCATGATTTATTATCAACCAAAAAGGGTATATTTTTTACATCCAATTTTAATGATAAAAAAATCACAATTCTTAGGATAATAATGATATTTATGTTTACTATTATCATTTTATTATATAATAAATATTTGAAACACTTTGTTTAAGTATGAGAAATAATAACCATTTAGAAGTATTTCCATCTGCAATGAGTTGCCAATAAGATTGAAATTTGACAAAGAATGAGACGCCACTAGCTAATGTATCACAGCCAACAAAGTCTTACAATTACCTTGAGACACTTTTAAGGAATTCATACCAATAGAATCTAAAATTGAAAATGTTTTGGGATGTAACACTGCCACCCTGACACACTGCCAGCATGAAACACCACCATCCTAACATACCACTAGCATGGAACTACCATGAAGGAGTCATATTTACAAGGAGACACCACCAATGTATCCCACCATCAGATTCTAATTCACCTCCACACATATAAATCTCCATTTTCATTATTCTAAAGACTCACCACCATTGGTTCAATTTATTTTTAATAGAATATTTCTAACAACTAGTTTATCAAATTTAATGCAAGAGTTTATTTTAATGATTGTTACTTAATTTCATGATAGAATGTATTGACATATGTGTCAATCATGTAGTAATTGGATCATAGAGGATCCTTATGATAATCTCTATTTATTTTTCTACTGTTAAAATAAGAAGAAAAGTCCCTCATGGAAAAATGGGTGTGGAAATACACTTATAGATCTACACGTGTGGAGTGAGCTAGATATTACTCGATGAACCAAAATAGCTTACCTGTTACATCTTGTTTACACAATAATGAGGAATAAAAATGACATCTTACATCATGTTCCTTCCTACAATCAAGAACAAAGATTCTACAACAATATATTCTATATAAGATTTCTAAAATACAACTCAAGCCTTAGTTCAAATCACTTTCAAGGAGTTACAAGCTACAAAGACTTATAGACTAAGAAAAACTATTCCCTTATATATTTATTTTCTCTATTTGTTTTTTTATATTTACATTGGGTGTAGTGTGACTTACTCTATATTAATTTAACCCAAATTTTCTCATGCTTTAAACTAGAAGATACATAAATATCTTCACAAAACCTTGTATTATTGTTTCACTTATATTGTGGTGGAGATATGGTTGTGACCTAGTATTTATTTTGTACTCCCACAAAACTATGGAAGAGACCCTATGAGGTCTGGATAGTTAGTATACTACTGTAAAACCTGATCTAGGATGCGGATAAATTTTTTATTTTCTATAAACTTATTGGTATCAGGTTATTTCCAAATGGATAGGACTAGGTTTCATCTTGATATTGAACCTCTTGTATTCAAATTACACTGTATGTTTTTTTGTTTTATATGTTGTGTTTCAGTTTACATTAAACTGTATTCGTTTTAAACAGGAAAACAAAACCACCACTTTGATAGTTAGTTTTAATTAGTTTTATATAAGGATTTGATTTAGTAAATTGATTTCAAAGATTAAATTAATATTGTATATAGTTTCTAACTGAGACCTAATCAATAATTGAGAATTATTATAAAAGGTCAAATATTATATCAAAATTCTGTTTTAACTAACTTGGATGAATTATTTAAATTTGAGAAATTTATTTAAATCCATTTTAATATAAATTTTTATTGGGTACTCAATTCACCCACTTCTTGAGATACTCACTCCGACCAACTTGTATGTACTTCCTCAAAAGAGATAAATGGAACACATCAGGGAATTAAGAGAGGTTTCGTGGATATTATAATAAATATTCTATCATCCTAAAAAGATAATGAATTTTAAAGGGATCAATATACCTAGGTCTTATCAACCCATTGTATCTTAAGAAAAATTATATATTTTGGTTGTGCTTTTATAAATTTTCAATTCATCTCTTACTCTAATAAATAAACATGAATATGTTATTCCTAAAGAAATAATCGATCATAAAATTCATAATATAAGGATAATCCAATCGTTCTATTTTTTTAATGGTGGTGTTCTAGTCAAATACCAAATAACTAATTTTATTAGTGAAAAAAATTAAATAATAAAATTACATGAGTCTAAAAGATGGTATTTTTTTGCAACCCCTATCATAGATAGAATTAAAATTAGAGGGGATATAATCAAGATATGTAATATCACAGTTTACTCCCATATTAGAGAGTCCATCTTCAACCTTGTTCGCTTTATGATAGGTATGAGTGAAAATATAGCTGGTATCCCTGAGAGAATACAGAAAATATATTCAATGTGAAGTAACTATCCATGAGAGATGTATTAATCCATTCCATATGTATTGTACAATGGTCTTAGAATCACTTTCAATATAGATATTATTCCAGCCAAGATGCTTTGTAAAAGATATATCATGAATCACACTCATTATTTCAACTTCTATAGAATAGGTGACACCACAACTGCCATAGAAGCATCCTTGAAGATTCCCGTAGTGTTTTCTAAAGATAAAACCACAACCTAAGGGTCCCAAGATTCCATTAGAAGTGCCATCAACATTAACTTTGATCCATCTAGGAGGTGGAGATTGCCAAAAGATATCAAAAGTGCGTCTAGGCTGGGGTAAAATACCGTTCTCTTCATCATCTTATTGTTTAATACTTCTTTCCTACCCAGTTAAATGTGAATCATGTCTTAGAATTCATCAACCTCAATTTAATCATTCTTATTAAATTTGACATAAACAATACTGTTAGAATATCACATACCTTTTATATTTAATTTTTAGTCTCTTCTTCATGAGTTGTATAAAAATTACTCATACACATTTCTGATTCTATAAATGATATTTCCACCTAGGATATTGATTTGAATAATACCCATATTTTTCATATTTAAAACATTCAACCATTGATGATTTCATATGAAGACCGTTATTATCTTCTATTGAGTTAACTAAACTTTTCATTTTTCCTTGGGAATTAATTTATTTGGGCCATTATTTTCCACACTCAAAAAATCTTCTCATTCCTTTGATACATTACCTTGATTTATTCGTACCACATTCTAGACATATAGATAAATGATTCTTTATTCCTCAATGATCTCCACCACCCAAGAACTTAGAGAAATATATTTGTCTCTTATTTGGTGAGTCTGAGAGTTGGTTGAGGTGGAAGTTGTTAATCATATATCGTGATAACTGATTTGGAATAATCATAGTATCCTTCACTCCAGTCATCATCCCATTTGGTTTCTCATCAACACAATATCTATCAAAATCAACATTAACAAATTTCTAAACGGTTCCTACAATTTACTAAAACTAAAAAGCATAGTGTGAACAACAATAATCCTAGTGGGAAACCACATAATCATTAAAAATAAAATATAGGTTTTCTAAATTAGAACACCGTATTTAAAAAATATAGAACCTTAGGATTAACCTAATTAATTCATGGTAATTATCTAAATCCATCATTATGGTTAGTAATGTGTATTGGAATTTCCATAGCATATCCCCTGAGAGTGTCAAACTGGGTGTACAACAAGGATCCGTTTCAAGCACTATGTGATAATGGAGTCTAACTCAATGTTCCCTTTTCGAAGTTATTCCCCCTAGGAACCTCTATGATAGAGCCACATCCACTTGTATTATCTAGATATGGATGTAATTACATTAAAACCAATCTCTATATCTTTTAAAAAAATTCTAAGACATTTTCCTATACTTTAACTCGTCATTAATCTTATCCTTAGACATATCCATAGAAGTATCCTTAGAAATATCCCCATGGATCTCATAGATATTTCCACATCCTAGTTTCCATTAAATAACTAAACTTATCCTCTAATTCCAATCGCAGAGATGCAAACTTTTCATACACATATATCACACCTTAAGAGATGAATATTCATTACAATACAAAAACACATGCCTGATGATTGTCAATCTATAGTTCGTTGGGATAATAGACACACAATATTCTTATTTCTTGAAATATCTCCATCATATACCATAAATATCTCTCCAAATAGTAATATTTTTAATATACCCGAGTTAAAGCCTTTCATCATTAACTGGGTAAAGGAAACATAAGAAAGGGTGGTATCAGATACTCAGTAAGGGTAAAAAAGTTATATATATATAAACATAACATGTGAATGAGGGTATGAAAACATGAGGATAACATTTGAAAACCATACCATGTATAATAAATATTATATTATAGAGTCATCGAATAGGGATTAGTCATTCATAAGACAAGAATCAAAATAAATTCAAAGAAAATAAACTATGAGAACATAACATTAGCATAACAAATATATTTTTGGAATAAACATAAGCATAGAAAATATTTTTCTTAGTATTCAAGGCTCGTTAAATAAACTATCATATTGGAATGATTTCACTTCCCAAACAATCATAACAGTCAATATTCACTCATAGGACTATCATAGTGTAAAAATTACCTTACTGAACTCAGTTCACTCCCCATTCTAATCCGGTATATCCCATCCTATATCAAACCTTACCCACTGAATTGGAGGGAGATATTTCTCTCACCCGTCACATAATGAAAATCAGACATACATGTTCCACAAGATCATAAGAAATTCATTATATCAGAACCTAAGAAAACAAATGGTTTTCATAATAATTTCATCATAACATAAAATATAGAAAACAAATAGGTTTCATAATTATTTAATCATAGAATAACTAATAGAAAAAGTAGTGGGCTTCATAATAATTTTATCATGGTATAACCCATTGAAAAGGAAGTGGGTTTCCTAAGAAAATTATTTGGTTATAAACCATGGAATAGAAATGGGTATCATAAATATATTATCATCATAAACATTAACCATTCAGATAAAGAGCAAGAATGGTATCCTTGGACCATATCCCAAGTATACAATAAGTAATATAAAAGGATGTAATATTAGATGGAAAATTATTTTAAAAGATAACTTGGAACATTATTAAAGGAAAATAGCCTTTACACTTTGAAAAAAAACTTTTTATACCATTTAATATTTTTGTAATGCTTTTCATTGAAAATAACCTTTTTAACTTATAAAAAATGATTTAAGAATCAAGTAAAAAATTTCTTGAGGAAAATATATTTTCTATGAAAACAAATTTCTAAAACTAAAAATTAATAAGATATTTTAGTTTATTAAAAATATACTAGAAAACATCTAAAGGAATATTTAATGAAAATAGTGGTCATGATGGAGATAAATCCAATTTTTACCATACACATTAAAATAAATATTCCTTTTAAATTTTTGGTAAAATACAAATGGTTGTTGTTTTAAAAAATACACAAATATTCAATTTAGAAAAATTATAAAAAATCAAAAAAGGTTAAAAATTACTTTAAAAAGTCTTTGAGGAGCTTCAAAACATTTTTGAAAACATTTTTAGAAATCATCGATGTGGAAGAGAAAGGGTTTTTTACCAAATATTGAAATAAAGTCGGTTTTGTTTAAAAATATTATTTTGAAATATTGAGGGTATAAAGAGAGTAAAATAATGTTAAAAATGTGATATCATGACATAAATAGTGTATAATAAAATTCATGAGTTTATTAAAATATAGATAATAATATTTCATCATCTAAAGAATAAACATAAGCAGTTTGACAAATAACGAGATTGTATCATAAAAACATTACAAACATGGTAACATTGAATCATAATCCCCATGAAAGAATAAAATTAAATGAAACATAATATATAATGGATATAAATATATTAATGATATAAATTCCCAATTTTTTTCTATAAACACATATTAAAAGAAGATAGTTTCATAACACAACATATGTCTCAAAGAAAGAAGACCATGATAAAAATACCTTACTTATTTGGTAACTTTTGAACCATAAACCCCATGATAGAGGTATCTTAAAATAGATATGTAAATCCCCATAATTATCAGGAGAATAATCATAAAATTAATTCATGGTAATTATATACACCATATAAAAGAAACACATGATTGATATGGAATTGGTCTCATAGAAAATAAAAGTGAGATGGAAATCCCTTACCTTAAGTATCAGTTTCTTTTGTACACAATTAAAACTCATATATAATCAAAATAAATTTATTATAAATTTATTAATGAACCATAAATATATATATCATACCATATATGATTTAATTATGACCAACTGTTACATATTTTTTTATAATTCCATGTTAAAGTCGTGTTTTTAGAAATAACTAATTTGTTTTCATGTTTATTTTGAATTGGTGTTTTTGGTTATATTACTTTAATCATGGTTACATAATATCCATAATTTCAAATATAATATAAATATGATATATATTAATTTAATATTTATTCATATTAATCCATAAAATTTTGAGATAGAAAATGAAATTCACCGTTCATGGAGACTGTAGGTTTTACACACGCATGAACATTGTTTTAATTTTTTGACGGCAGTAATAAAAGAAAGGTAAATAATATATTTCCATTAAATAATAATTTTTATTTCATATATATCACATATTTATCTTAAATTTACCCTAATTACATTCCATACAAAGAAATAGTGAAAAAGAATCACATCACTTTGTGAGGTGGTAGTTCGACGCACACATAGACGACATTATCATACCCCCTATAGAATAGACTATAAGAAATTATATTGTTGGATATTAATAGTTTATTATTTCTGAAATATAATGTTGAATTAATGTTTAAAAAATTTAATGTCATAAAAAAGTCACTTTGAGTCAAAATTATCAGACTCGGACTTTGTCCCTTGATCAGAGTATTAAAATTATAACCAATAAATATCAAATATATCAAAGGTGTTTATAGGCCTCATATAAAGTCTGATAAAATAATTATGTGAAAGATAAGTAAAAATAAATTTCTATTTTATAAAAATAGTTGAAATTAAAACTTATATAATCAATAAATAAAAAATATTATTATACTAAAAATAACATACAAGATTTATAAAATAATTTACTCTTTAACCATAAAAGTTATGGAAGACAGAAATCATGAATTAAAATTTATATTGTTTTAATACCTACTATAAAGGCCCTTCTTTCCTTACTATGAAATACCTATATATGATGATAGTAATGTCAATATCTTCTAATCCCCTGAAATCCCTCAATACGATGATCGGTATAGATTTGTCTTTATTAAATAGGAAATCCCTCGATACTATGATCAATGTCTCTTTCATACTAGCCCCAAAGTCCCTAGATCTAATAGATCATATTAAATCATCCTCTTATCCCAAAAAACCATCAATCTAACATTGATCAGACACAACAAATTTAAAATCAAGGGGTTCCAAACAATTTAAAATCCTCACACGGATTCCTTATAAATTCAAATCTCTATAAAATTAAAGTGTGTTTAGAAAAAAAATGATAAAGAAGATAAAAACATATATGTGTTGAGTTGTGAATGCATCATCTCACAACTCTTCAAATGAACTCCAATTTATAGTAAATTATCCAATGGTCATATTTTATATTTGCTCATAATGTTCTCTGACAGCCTATACATTAAGAGCTCATAGTGATCTGCATCTTGGTCTTCACAGATAAGAAATTTATTGTCTGAAATCATTTAGTATAGCACCATACAAATGCTATTTTAGATTTAGAACTAGGGATATAATTCTAATCACTATGATTATAAACTTTGGATAGTCAAATAGTCTTTTTTATTGTTTTTCAATCAAGTAAAATAAGCAGAGGTTAATCTGATGTATCAAAACCAATGTTACTCCAATGTTTTTAATTTTATTAGTTTGATATAAGATAAATTATTTTAACCACTAGTCATTGTAATAGTTTTTTTGATTTATCAGACTCTTGTTCAGTCTAACTGATCAGATTGAATAATAAAAGTTTTTATTCATTTCTCATCAGAACTATTTCTATATTAGGTATAAAAAGATGTTTTCCAAAAAAAATACCAAAACACTTGGGATTTATAAATTTAGTGAAATATATTTTTAACAAAGTGTTTATGATTTCTAAAACTATAGTAAGGAAAAGTATAAAGTATACATTTTTATTATATAATCTCCATGTTTTTGGAAATCACAACCCACAATACATAAAATGTAAAATTAATAACATTGAGATACTTAAAACCTATTTTTTTTAATAAAATCAAAGATATACATCATATAAAATATGTTCCTTTATCATAATTAAACTCTTACTGAGTTAATACATTCTTTTTTTAAAATTTTTTGATCTGTTGGAAAGTAAAACATTAGATTTCCCTAATTAGTGAAAGTATTTATTTGAAATATTCTTCACCTTAAAGAATATCCAAAAAATCTCAAAACTTCTCCCCCAAAGAATCTCAAAACATCTCACCCAATAATTTTAAAAAAATATCTAAAAACTTAACCCCATTTATGATTTACAGAAAGAATAGGGAATGTATATAACTACCTAAAATGTTAGAAAAATATAATATATGAAATAATTGTATGTAAATTAACTATTCATTCAAGATGTAAAAGTAAGAACATACATCAAATATAAATTGTAAAAATAGAAAAATTTTGTATTTAGATAAAGAGTCATTCATATTAAACATTCATTCAAAAAGTTTTTAATTATATCATGAGTTTTGAAAAAATAATCGGTTCTTTAATTTAAATTTTTTTGATGATCACATTCTTATTCTTAACATATTCATAGTCTTTTACAGTTTTGAAAACTGATGTCCAAAGCTTGACAATATTTTCCTCTATATTTTTCTCTACTAAAATTATACCTTTGACCTTTAAAAATCCTCACTAATCTTCTTATTCTATTATTTAATAAAGAACTAGTCATATTCATGTGTTCTAATTATAACATGCGAAACTTTTCTTTTAGAAATATAAATTCCTCATTTTAGTTATATATCATGTCTCTGAATTATTCAACAAACATAACTTTTTTCAAAAAAAATTGGTTGATATTTTATCAAATTAATCAGTAAAGTATATAGAATCTTTATTTATTTCTTTTTATTTCCATTATCTGGTCCATACTGTCTTCCAAATCATTGTCAAATTTTCTCTCCCATATAACCATGCTGTTGAAATGTCTTTTTTGATATTTTGTTTTACTTTTTATGGTTTTCACTTCTTCTTCATTTTGAATTACATTTTTAGTTAACATATTCAAATATTATGATTTTTCATTCATTGAATTATAATTTTTTTTTCATCTTACCTTAATGTTCAAGAGGTATGGTATTAATTCACTTAACCTTTTTAAAAGTATAAAAATATAATCAATGTTATATTGTGTCTTGGATGTAGTTGAGTCTGATTATTCTTGTTAAACCTATGAAACATGTGGTCTTGAAGTTACATTGTCTATTTTTTCTTTATTTTCAACTTTATCTATATCTGATACTTTCATAAAAATATTTTCATCTTATGAAATTTTTACAACGTAAACTACTTTATCTAAATAAACCATGTTAGATAATTTCATTCGAGATTACTTATTTTCTTCTCATTCTTCTTTTTAATATGATATCACAACCCTTGAAACATTAATCTCTACATTTATTCTGACTGAGATGATAAATAGGTATATTTTATAGATGAATCTGATGAGGTTTTCTCTTTGTTTCTCCCTGATTCACTATTTATTCTTCTTATTTTTCTTATTCATCATCATCTTCTTCTTCTTATTCTTATTCCTCTTCTTATAATAATTATTCTAACTCAAAGATCATTCTATAACTACCACGCATTTCTGACAACACCTATACTAAGTCTCTTAACTGAATTAGTTTCTTAATTTTTAACTTTCTTATGAACTTTTATTCAGAAAGATTCTGTCATAGACTTTTGAACCCGAGTTTCTTCAATATTCACTTTTACTTTACCCTTATCCTCAAATGTTGGTACTACTGAAGGAATAAATTTTGTTTCTATAAACTCCAAATCAAGATCAAGAATAGTCTAATTGGTATGAGGAACTATTCTATACTATATAATTGGTTTCACAACTAACAAATGATAAATGGATTGAATCAGATTCTTTGATTATTTTTTGATATATTTCATTATATTTTATACTATTTTATCCTCAAAAAAAAATTTATATTGTTTCCTTCTATTTTAAGTTTCCTTTATTTGATGAACGGTCTGAATCTTAAGTGTTTTCCCTTATCTTTATCTAAACCAAATGATGTATCCCCATGTTTCTTCTGATATTTTTGATCTATAAACTTCTTGAATTCATTATCATCCATTTGTTTATATTTTTTGTTTCACTTTTGGAGGAGTAGATTTATCATTTCACTTTTATTTCTAAACTTATTTTACTTTTTAAGGACTTGCATCCAACACAATTATTTCAATCATATCCACAAAATTTTTCATCTTGTAATCGAAAACAATCTTCAGCCTTGAAATTGTTTCTTCTCCAATAAGGGAAATCTTCCCCCTCATAGAATATTAAAAATTATTTATTATAAATACTTACATGAAATTAAATAACAACTTATTTATGAAACAAGGAAACATCAATATTTAGATTCCATTGAATCCTTCTTCATCTATTCCAACAAATTAAAAAAATTATAAGGTTTGAATGCCTCATATTCATCTGAAAAACTAAAAAAAAATATGTCTAGAACATTTTGAGTATACCTATCACACATCCATGTAATCATATAAACTTTCTCCCACAAGGTTACTACCCTGTAATATGGTGTGAGGTGAGTGAAATTTCTTAATTTATCAAACAATGTAAACAAATATTTCTCATCTTTTAATTTGATAAAAATCCCATATCTTTTAGGAAGTTTGTTAGAAGGGATGTAAACATCACCTTGTAGGGGAACATCTTCCAATTCTATAACTTATTGGTATTAAATTCTATAATGATGACCAGAAATAGTAAAAAATATTTCCTCCTTATTTTCATTTTAAAGAAACTTTACTAAAGCATTAAATTATCTCACTATCTCAAGGTAATATAATTCAAAATCTTAATTATCAACACAATTATTTTCCCAAGACTAAAACATTAAACCCTTTTCAATAAATTATCACATTTTTCATACCAAATTTGTTGATGAGTCTTTATTTTACAACTTCCCTTTTTCAAACTCTTCAGTGGTGGCCATCATACTGAGTATTATACCAAAAACCGGAGGAATGACAAAAGATCGGAATAACCACTAAAAGGTGTAGCGAGATTCAAAAATAGAAACATTGAGAATCGATGTGGGAGATGGGAGACCCACCCTTTTATTCGTACTAGAAGTGATAATTAATCTTCCATATAAATAAATGGTTAAGATTAAGAATGCATTTATTATCCAATAATGAATATTTAATTCAAGAATGTTTCTAAATATATATCTAAAATTTTAATGTTTTAAAAAAATATCGGAGTGACCAATAGTCCTATTAGAAAAAATTATTATTTTTCAACACAAATTTTTAAAACTAAAATAATTTGTGCACCAAAATTTATATACTTAAGTAATGAATAATTAAAAACCAAAAGAATAATATCTTTTGAAGAAAAAAATGTTTCATCGGTATGAGTAACCTATTCATCCTGTTTTTTAAATAAAATAATAATCATAAATTTTATAAAACAATTATTGACTGGAATATTTTTATTATAATTTTTTAGTCTAGATAAATTTAGTTTTGGAAAATATTTTTAGAAAACATTAACATTGGTATGTTTATACAAATAATTAATTTTGATAAATTTTATTAATTTTTTTGAGTTTGAAAAAGATATCATGAAAAGAAAAACATTTTCAAGAAACTAAAAAATTAGAAAACAATATGTTTTAAAAAACTAAATATTTTAGAAAAATAATAAACATATATACTAAAAATTTCAAAAGGATTTTTTTAATGTATGGATATTGTAAAACTAGAATTATATATGAATAATAATTTGATATTGATCATTCCTGACTTCTATCTAGTATATTCAAATCTATTGGAACTAAGGGGTTTAGTAAAACTATTACTAGTTTTTTATTTCATTCTAATAAATTGTAAAACAAGATCTCATTCTAGTGTGTTATTATAAAATAAATAATGTCTTATACCTATGTTTTTAGGAATTGGGTAATGTTATGGGTTTTTAATTAGGTAAATAACTCTTATGTTATCATGAAATATTTGAGTTTTAGTAAAACACATGCCATAAACAGTGAGTGAGTGTTGCATCCACAACTCTTGAGCATACCAACTTCTAGCTACTATATATTTACCTTCAATAGTGGAAAGTTCTACTGAGTGTTTTTTCTTATAAGACCAATAAAATAAATCTTCTCCAAAGAAATTAAATATTGTGAATTTACATTTTCATTCCATTCTATTTCCACCGAACTCATAATCTGAAAAACAATTTAAGTCAAAATCAATTCTAGAAAGGTAAATCAAAACTAAATCCATAGTTACACTAAGGTAAAGAAAAATTATTTTAATTTGTTTGAGATGGTATACTTTTATATTATCTTGATATCTAAAACATAAGCATACTGAAAACAATAAATCCATATTACTAGCTTTTAAGTAAAGTAAACTTCCAATCGTACCTATAAAAGTATTTTGATCAACTTGTTTTCTAGATTCATCAATATCTAATGTATTTGAGGTTATGATAGGATTACTAATACTTTTAGTTTTTTCATACCTGGATTTATTAAGTAAATATTTTAAATACTTATACTGATATATAAAATTTTCTTTTGTTTTTTTTATTTGAAAACCTTGAAAGTATGTTAAATAACCCATCATACTCATTTAAAATTAAGTATTCATAATATCTGCAAGGGAATCATTTAAACAATTATTAGTTGAACTAAATATAATTTCATCAACATAAATTTATATAATCATAATAATTTTATAAATTTATTTTATAATAAAATTCGGATTCGTAACTCCATTAACAAATTGTTTTTGAAATAAAAATCCATTTAACCAATCATATTAACCTCTAGAGGATTTTTTATGTCCATAAAGAGGCTTGGTATGTTTATAAACATGTTCTGGATGTTTTTTATTATAAAAACATGGTGGTTATTCTATGAAAAGAATCCTCTTAAACGTATCCATTATGTAAATAACACTTCACATCCTTTGGATGTAGTTTGAAATTTAATAATTCTACATAAGATAGAAGTATTATACTATTCTCATGAATTTATATTGGACCATAGGTTTCTTAATATTATAATACTTCCTAATGATTATAACTCTTAGCAACAAGTTTAGCTTTGTTTCTACTATTTTACCATTTTCATTAAATTTATTCTAAAAAAGTCCCATTTTACTCTAATTATTGAAGTATTTTTAGGTCATTCAAATAAATTCCAAAATTGATTCCATTCAAACTCATTGATTTTATGTCGTATAACTTTTATCCAATACCCATATCCTAATTCATCATCGTGATTCTTAGGTTCAAATTGTGATAAGAATTATTGATGTTAAATTTCATTTCTTAAAGAACTTCTTGTCCTAAATGGTTGATCTACATCAACAATGATATTATCGCTAGGATTATTCCTAAGAAATAACTAATTGTTGGTATATTTAAAACTCTATTCTTCAAAAATAGGTTGAAATTATTCTTGAGGGAAAACTTTAAAAACATATTCCTCAGTTTTTTCTCATGTGAATAACTTTAAAAAATCAATTGAAAATTAGTTTAGAAATAACATCTGATTTTATCAGTTACTATTCTTTGAAAATAAACGGATAGGGTTTACAAAATTTAACATGAACTATTTCTTCAATAATAATTTTAATATTTATAGAAAACTCTATAAGACTTTATAGTTTTGGAATAACCTGAAAGTGTTCCTTCATTAGATTTTTATGAACAATGATGTAAATTATCTTCTGTATTCAAGATGTATATTTTACATCAAAAAACATCGAATTAAAAAACTTTTTATTTCTTCCTATCCCAAACTCATAATGATTTTATTTAATAAAAGGTTTAATAAGAAATACATTTATATTATAATAGGTAGTACTAAATTCTTCATCCCAAAAACAATTAGAAACTAAATATTCACTATTCATGGTTCTAGTAATCTCTTTAAGAACACTATTTCTTCGTTCAAAAACACAATTTTCCTATGGAGTTATCGGTTTCAAAAGGTTATATATAATAACTTTATTACTATAAAAATTATCAAAATCATAATTTACGAATTCCTCACCATGATCACTATTAATATTTATCAAGGATATTTTTTCTCATTTCTAATTATGGTGGAAAAGTATTATAAAAACTAAAGTCTTAAAATTTACTTGTTATAAAATAGACCCAATTATATCTTGTGTAATCATAATATAAAAAAAATACATAATATTTGGAACCAATAATTCAAGTTTGTGTAGGAAAAAATAAGTCCATGTGTACTAACTATAAATAATCATAACTTAAGACTTCACTAATAGATTTAAAACATGAATTATGTAACTTATCATATTGATAAGGATCCCAAAATTTCGAATAATTAAATATAATTTCTTGTAGATCCTTAAAAATTTCTTTATTAGTCAACTTAGATAAAGATATATAGTTACAGTGTCTTAACCTTTTATTCCTGAACCAAGATTTATTTTCCATTGTACTATGAAAAGGTAGATCTTGGATTCTAAGGCCTTATGAGTTTAAAGTGTAAAATTTATCATTTTATTTGGTGGAAAGAATAAAATTGTATTTTGAACTATTAATAGTATATTTTTTATTCCTGAAGTTCACAAGATAAACCTCATCTTATAATTAACTTATGCTTATAAGTTTGTTCTTAATTACTATACAATAACATTAGAAATTAAAAAATTTATTTGAAAAAGAATGTAACATCTAATGATACTCTATCCTTGATAATCATATCTGAATTTAACCCTTTAACATTTTATGTTTATTATATAATTAAAGAAATATTTGTTTCTAGTCATATTTTTTGAACAACCATTATCCATGTACCAATTGATTTTATTATTGGCACATTCTTTATTTTCCTAAAAACAAAAAAAATTACTCTTTTAGAACCCAATCCTTCATGGATCTGGTGTTATTAGAAAATAAAATGTTAGGTGACCCCATTTTTCAAACATTATTATGTGGAGAAAATTTCATTTCTTTTGAAAACTGTAATTTATGATAACCAAAAGATTGAAATTTTTTTAAATAACACTCATTTTTCTAATGTTAACCACTTTGATTTTTTTTGAAAAATAGAGCACATTTTGTAATAAAATAGTTATAACTAAAAATAGGTTTATTATTAGTAAAACCCATTTCAAAAATATCACTACAAGGTCTAATTTTTTTATACATTTTATCAAATTATTCATTATTAGTGGTAAATATAGATAAAATATTCTTCAAGATATAAATATTATATTTAATTTTAACAAATAAATTCTTATCATGAGTATTATTAATATTATAACTAAGTTTCAAAAAATATTTTTTTTCTTATTTTTATAATAAATAGATTTCTCAATATTTTTTAAATACTATATTTAAAAAAAATTAATTATCAAAACCTTTAGAAAGATCTGATATTTCAATAGTTAAAATAGTTGTCCTTTAATTTTCCTTGCAATGTTTTTCTTGATAATTATCATGTTTTTTATAAAGTTTTATTGTTTTCAATTTCAAGTAAAATAGAAAACCTAGATACTTATTCATATCGGGGTATAGTATTATCATCTTCAGCTGAAGAGGATTCTTTATCAAAAAAAATTTCTCATCATTAATTTCTGGATAGTTAGAATTTAATGAAATATTTTTTTTGTGATTAATTAGTTTGTACCTTATCTAAGAGAAATTTACTCACCTTTTTAATTTCTAAAAATAAACCAATATTTTTTCTTGAGCTGTCATTGAATGAGAATTTTCAGAATAACTATCTCCACCACTTTCACTCAAAGTGTCAGAACCTTTCAAACTATTGTTTCTCTTATGATTATAGTACTTATTTTCATTTTTATTTGAATTTATATCTTTCCCATCCTTGGTTTTCATCTTAGGAAAATCTAGTTGAATGTTTTTGATATTATTTTATTCATAACAAATAAATTCAGAATAATCATTCTTATTATTCATATCCTTGTGAATTTTCATGTATCTGTATCGAAAGTCTTTTTAACAAAAAATTTTATTCATTATTATTGAAAGATTTTATGACAAATTCTCATAAGGTTATGATTAAATATAATTTTTTTAACAACAAATTTCTTTTTCATATAATATTTTATAACTTTCATATAATATTAAGTATTTTTGGGAAGATTAGATATAATTGTAAAAGAAACTCTACCATTTTTTTCTCATTTCCTTTGAATACGTTTTAAATAATTCTTCATATTTAACAAGTGTTCCAATAAGATCAATAAGAGTAAGATTTTTTATTTTCCTTGTATTGTCCAAGGATTTCATTTTTTATTCCCATTCATTAGGAAAAATCATTATGATTTTATCAATTAAAATTCCATTTGATAGATATTTCTATCCAAGGGAATGTAAATTATTAATGATAGTCATTAATATTTGATTCATTTTTTCTACTCATTCTTCAGATAATAAATCAAAATCTTGATATTCAACTCTCATCATAGCTCTTCTAGTCTTAACAACTTTAGAAGTTCCAAATTGAGTTACTTCTAACTTTTCCCATATAGTGTCAGCTTCTTCACATGAAGAAAATTTGACTATATATAATTCTTATCATAGAGAAAACTAAAGTATTCCTTAATCTATCATTTAGTTGATATTATATTTTTCCTGATTCGTAAAATTAGTAACTTCCTTGTCAAGAATATTATAATATCTAGTCAACATGAAAAATTTATCCACACTGATATTGATAACACTAGTCCTCATTATATCACTCCAATATTAATAATAATTCCCATAAAATATAGGTGTTCTAAAAGGATTTATATTTTCAAGTTTACAAACATTAAGACTTTTAATATTATTATAATAGAAAGCTTTTTTTACCAAAACATGTTCGTGTAACAACATTTATAAACAAGCAATTTATAACAAAAATTAATAAGTTGAAGTATACAATAGAAATAAAAACATATAATATATAGGTATATGTGATATTATAATTACATAAGTTTAATTATTTCAAAAATATCAAATATATTCATTTAATCTATCATTATTACCATCCACGCATAATAGAAATGAAAAACACTTCACATCGCTTCATGAGATGGTAGTCCACTATACACACAAGTGACGTCATTATATTCTAAAGGAGTAAGAGGTAAGAAGGTAGAAGTGATGTTTTAATAGAAAATGTATGATAATTTCATAAATACCATATATAAGAATTAATTCCACCATTATATATGTCCATGATAGGTGGTGATGGAAAATTAATAACATTGGTTTGTGAGGTGGTAGTTTGTCATACACATGAATGCTGATTTATATCACAATTGATGGAAGTAGAGATGTTTATAGGTAACTAAATTAATATAAAAACATGTTATTGTATAGAATATACTAATTTTATTATATCATAATGGTTTAATAATAATTCAAAGATGTGTAGTAATAAAATAAAATGCTTGGTTAAGGATTTTACCTCTTCTTCATACTTCTTTTGGTTTACACCAAAAGGCTTCCTTGGTAGGATTTATAACCAAAATATAGCTTATAAGATAATATGGGGGAATTTAAGGAAGTTATATGGGTAGTTATTTTCTGAAACAATGGTTTCAGATGTATGAATCGGAGGGAAGATGAGTGATAATTAATAAGTGAGGTGAGTGGCACACTTGTAATTTTTGAAACAAAAAAGTTGTACCCATATTTTTTACATGTCACATTAAAAAAAAGCACACTGTCAAACCTTATATGTGATAAGGTCAAAATATTTCCTTAAAATGGGTGTTATACAATTGTATATGCCCTTTTACATTTTTTCTCTTTAGTTTAACCCCCAAAAACCCATTTTAAACTTAACTGCGGTAATAGATTTTTACTGCTTTTACTATATAAAATGGTCAAAATTAATGTTTTCCATAATATAAAATATAAATTATTATTATTAAAAATATGAAATATATTTTTCCAAATTAAATTAACAAAAATGGAAAAGTTTAATTTAAAATTAAACCCACAATGCAACGAGAAAGCAATTTTCCAAAGAGAAAATGTTAAAAAGTTAAAAAAAATTATATCAAAATTTAATATGAAATGGATTAAAATTAACAAAATTAGATTATTATGTATACAACTAAACTAATTATACTTTTAAACCACCTAAAAATAATTTATATGTTTTTAAATGCTCTAAAGGTATTCAAAATTCTTAATAAAATCCAATATTTCTAACTATTCACTAAAAATTTTATCTTCTTATAAAATTATAAAAATCACACCCTAATATTATTTTAACAAAATTATTTTAAAAAAAGAATTTTATTTAATCTAATTGGTTTTTTAAAAGTGATAAAATTAATTTTATTATTTTTTTCACAAAAACAAAATAAAAAATATCATTTTATTAGAAATGGTATTTTAGAAACATATAAAGGCTTTATCAAAAATTAAGTACTTTTTTATGAATATGATTTATTTATATAAAACCAATGTAATTAAAATTAAAATTTTCTTTATTACTACTCATAAATTGAATTTTAACAACTAGGTAATAATCACCATATTGAAATAATAATAAAAATATTAATAGTTTGTCTTGGTTCATTAAAACTCAATGTTGTGTGAAACATATAATATCAATGAATTTAAATTTATTCAAAATAAATTCACAATATCTTTGGGAGTTATTTGTAAATATATAAAAAAAGATCTTTTATCTTAAGTTAATTATAGGCCTTCGACTATTTTATTCTTCTAGAAAATATTTTGATTTAAAAAGTTTTTCAGATACTGCTTTTTTTATTGTAAAATTCATAGAAAAAATACATATGGAAATATAAATTTCTTAGGAAGGGTTTTTATTGGTCTTTTAGGAAATAAAAATTATTATAATTTTCTATTGCGGAAGCTGAATATAGGGAAACTGAATGTTTTTATGGTCAAGTGTTGTATATGCAACACACTCACTAACTATTCTATAAGTTTTTCTAAAACTCTAATTTGTTGTGATAACACAAGTTCTATGGATTTTAGTAAAAAAATCATCAAATCCCTCATGTGTTAATAACATAAATATAAGACACCATTTCCTTCAGGATCAAACACAAGAAGGTAATGTTATTTTGTAATTCATTATAACACAAGAACAACATAAATATATTTTACAGAAAACATAAATACCTATAGATTTGAATATATGAAATAGTATATCGGAATGATCAACATAAAATGATCATTTATCTAATTCTTGTTTAAATAATCACTTTATAATAATGAACCCCTTTATAAATCATGATTACATTCTTATGATATTTTAAAATTTAATGTTTTTTCACTTAATTTTTTTTGTAAAAATATTTCTCAAAATTTTTCCTAAACTTTTACACTTTTTTTAGAAATACTTTTTAAAAATAATCACGATCAAAAAAATTTAAAATTTTCTTAGACAAACATATCTAAAATTTTTCTTGATTAAATATTTCTAGAATATATATCAGAAAATTGTTTCTTATCTTTTCATTATTTTTTTCAAAATCCAAACAGATAATATTACTAAAATATTTTATAATAAATTTTAAAATTTCCTTCAACAAGAGGTAATTTATAAATGTTCAGTTTTACTATCATTTCTTATAATATTTTTTCCCTATTTATAACTTTTATATCTTTAATACGTTTTAAGAATATTAATAAATAATTATATCTTTATTTTTATAAAAACATCAATATTTCAAACATTTTATACATATTTCAAGAGATTATAACAACTATCTATCAAAAAGAGAGTTTAAATCTCAATCGTTAGATCTGCAGAATTTGAAGAGTCTCCCTTTTAATTACCATATAAAGGGGTGTGGGTCACCACCACAACCTTCCTTTTTTGTTTCTTCTAACAATACCCAATGCTCGGTTTCCTCTCCATCTGATATTTTGATATTTGTCCAATAATTTTCCTTCATCCAATCAGAAATAATGGATTATTAAAATTATTTTTTATATATAGTTTTTATAAAAGAAATATTTATTGAAAGATCATGGTATGAGAAATATGATTCTTTTTTAAAATATAAAATTATTTTTCAACGTTTTAAACACATTTTTGATGAAAAATATGACTTGGATCTTTATAATCTAGAGATTTTTATTAAATTCTATTATTCAGTTGAATTTAATGAAGAAGTTAATCTCAAATTTGTCACTTTTTATTTATTCTAGGATTTTTTATAAGTCGAATTTTCTCCAAGTGGCTGATTTAGTAGATGTTCCTTATATAAGAGAATAAAATCTTATTACATTTAAGTTGCCTAATAAATTATAAATTTTTTAGAAGTAAAAAAGAATAAAAATCTTTATTTACTTTTTATGAGAATGTAATAAAAGTGCATCATATTTTCTAGAGGATTTAATCATAGAAATTTGAATGAAAAATTTTCTTATTCCCAGAAATGGGGATAAAAAGACTTTGAAGGTTCATGACCTTTTTGTTTTTTATTTTTTGTTTAATATGAGGTAGTTCAACCTTATAGAGTTTGTTTATAACTGTGTTGAGAATATCAGTAGTGGAACTATAAAGTTGAACATTAATTCGAATTCAGTTTTTATAAATAAATTTGTTTTAACTTCATGAAAGTTTAAAATATTTAGAATAAGGCTACTCTAGAAAGGGGAAAACTATATTTTTTCAATAAGAAAAAATCAATAAGATGAGGCTTCTATTGTTACCCCTTTCAGATATATTTTTGAAAAAATGGATAGATATGTGTTTAAATAAAAAATAGATATATTGAAGGTGAATGTTATAGAAAATAAAAAGGCCAGGGAAAATTCACCTTTATTTCCAAATAATAAAGTGAAAACCATGTCTTATGAGTCTTTTATAGATTTCGGGAACAATAAAGAATCAATTAATCCATATGATACTTGTTTTGGAATGGATAAAGTTGAGTCCTTGGAATTGATAAACATACTTATAAAAATCTAAAATAAGAACACTATAAAATAAACAAAATAAATGATATGAGTATGAAAAATTCACTAAATATTTTTTACAAGTTTTTATGAAATTTTATACAAATATTGAAGTTACAACATAGGGAGAACTTATCTCAATTTCTCCTCTTCCCATTTTACATCGAATAGTTCCTCATTTAATTCCACCATAAGGAAAACAATATCAATAATTAGAAGATCTTATGTCTATTGAGAAAAACAATGTAAATGCATTTTCTTATGAAAATTATCAATATAGAGAATACTTTGATGTTTATAAAGTTCTTATTAAGTCTAGAAAAAGAAAATAAAGAAGTGATTAAGAACATCATAATGATTTAGAGAAATAAATAGAAGTTAAAGAATGTGATTGCATGTCTTATACTTATATTTCATCTCACTATAACAAAGAAATAGATCTCAATGTTTTGGAAAAATATGATTCTTTGAGGGAAGATTAATATTAATATTATCAATTAAAGGTTTTAGAAAACTTTTATATTGATAAATAAGTTCCATAGAAGAATTTTTTGATAAAAACATTCTAGTGAAAATAAAGAATAAGTTAGAGCTTCAAGACCTCCTCCCATGACCATTCCAGATGTATCGTCTGATTAAACACACTCATCACCTATTATAATAAATTAGATAAAATAAATGATAATGAATTATTCTAATGAGGTTATAAAGAAAATTAATGATTAAATATACTATTTCCTTGACATACAAGATAGATGTAAGTACATCCAATGGATAATCGATTTTTTATAAAATTAAAATTCATTGAAATAGATTATAGAAAAAATTATTAAAAATAAACCTAGTTTTAAATATTTCAAAGGAAAATAAAAGAAAGAATCAATAATTTTAAAATAAATTAGATAATGTATTAAACATACAGAGGGTTATTTGAAATAATATGTTAATAAATTTGAAGATATGATGAATTATACTAAAATAGCTATGAAAATAGTAATAGTTATGTAATCTAAAGTCAATGAATGTACAAGAACCATTGATAATCATAAGTATCTTTCCATATCCCATGAAGAGGAAATAATGGACAATAGGAAGGGATTATAAGAATATGATAATTAGTTTCAAATTTCATGTTTTAAAATAAGAAAATTAAAGGTTTTTAAGAATATATTATGAGACTAAAAGAAGAAAAAAAGAAGTTCCATGATTTTTAATAAAAGATGATATTGACTAAAGGAATAGCTACTAAATCAAAAAATAGTGATGTGTATTAAAGGATGTTTAAAGTTCATGTAAATAAAATTTTGAATAAATATATATTCTTTTCTTATGACCTATTAAAAACTTTTGTAATAAACAAACTATTTTTTATGAATAATTTTAATAAATATTCCAACATATTTTTTTGAATGTATGTTTTCTAATTCCTCTAGATAAATATATTTTTCATATCTTTTGGATGAATGTTTATTCATTTGATAAAATTATTTCATAGAAATATTTGGTCCTCTAAAATTTTGGGTAAACTTTAAAATTCCCTATATATTTTTTGAAAATAATAAATGGGGATAATAAAGGAGAAAACGTAATACCAAAAAAACATCCAAATGAAATTTATTCAAGAAAGGGGAGATATTGATAAAGTGGGAGAAACAAATAAATAAGTAAAATGTTATTATATATACAAATATGGATTGAGTATATTTAAAAGATTTTAAAATTTATTTTTCTCTTTGAGTTTTTTGTCTTGTTCGTTTCAAAAAGGTAGTCATTGTTGAGTTGAATGTCTTACATTCAACACATTCTAACATTTGTTTTAAAAAACACAACAGACTTCCTTTAATACTTAATTTCACTAAATTCCTAATTCCAAATTATTTATAATGTTTTTATAGTAATTTTATTTTTATCAAATGTAGAAAATATATTCAATCAGAAAAAAATTCTAAACATTCTACTGAAGTAATTTTGTGTATATTTCAAAAGTGTACTTTTCCACATTGGAAAAACCAGTACGTTGATACATTGATCGAATGAGTTTGTTTGTAACTTAGGTAAAATAATAAATTTGTACATTGGGTAATCCTATATGTTTTTACATTATATGGATATAATTATATAGGATTAAGATTTAAAAATTCTAAATGATAATGTATAATAACGTCTCCCCGTATAAATTTCTGCTAAATCCCATGTACAAACATCCATTAGATAGAAGTAGATGTATTCTCCAGATAAACCTTTCTAAATCTATTAATTAAATAATTCCATTGTACTAGATTAACCATGCTTTTTCTATTTTATGAAATTCATAAATATTTTAATGGTCTTACTAAGTACAACACCATATAAAGTTTTTTAGTACTTTTAAATTGGAGAAGAGTTCTTCCAATGATGCTTCAACCACATATGAAGAATAAAAAATATGACCATTGGGTATTTTTCTATAAATATAAGCATCATTCATGGAACATGGGGCTTTTTCATTACTAACAATCTAATAGTTTTGGTGACGTTTTTTAACATATTGTTACTTTGATTGATCGCTTCATTGTAATCATTTAGAGTGATTTTACTAAATGCATACTCTTTGTGATGATCAATGAAAATGAATTATGTTTTATGTGTTCTTTATAGTTTGTTTAATCCGGTGATATTGATGGGTTCTAGTGATAGGAATATATATTTAATCTTTTCTTGCTGATTAAGATTTCTCATGTCAAGGGGAATAGATTTATTTCGATCATAGTATCGATGGATTCCTTATTTAAGGAAGATAGACCTTTATAGTTTGGTGAAAATAATAGATACCCACATTTATGGTTTTTAACTTCCCTAACACTTTATTTTATAGTGTGGGTATCTTTTATGAATATTCTATAAGTTTTCTTAATAACATTATATTGTTTTTTACTTGTTTTTACAATTTTCTATTTTCACTGTGCATTTCTTAAATGAAAGTTTTATTTTGATATAAACTTCTCTTAAACTATGAAAAAAATAAATTTTTAGTATAAAAGTATGTTCAATCACTTTTAAAAATAAGATGTAATGTTTTTTTGAAAACCTATATTAAGATGTTAAGAAAATTGTAAGTAGTTATTTGGTGAACTATAATTTACCCCCATATGTTATCATTTATAAAAACTTTTACGATCCTATAGGATCTATAGAGATGAGTTTGGATCCTCCAACCACTTCTCTTATTGGATTAAGGATCTAATTGATGTGATCAGTTCCTATCAGGTAAGTGAAACCACTTATGATTTTTGAATCCCCCTTCTCTTATTTTATCACTCTCTTTAAGAGAAATTGATCATCATGATATTGATTCATTGGAACCTTGATTTTATTTATTGTGATTCTATGGATTCTTCTTTCATCTTCTTCACCCCTCAATCTCCATTGGTGGTTCCAGTTTTGGGTGTTTGATAGATCATGTGACTAAAATTAAGTTGTTTCATAAATATTTTACTTACACTTGAAACCACGATTGATTTATTGATTTCAGTATTTTATTCAATTGATTTCTAAACCTTAAATTTAAAATATTTGATGATTGATTTCAAAAGGCATGGATATTTTTAAATAAAACCCTTTTTAAAAGTTTTTTAAAATATTGTGTGTAATTTGAAAAATAAGGCTTCAAATTATTTGATGTTTATTCTGGATAAAATTTTTATTAAATGAAATATGAATTTGAAAGGTATCATTTTGATAACAACCTTTGATTTGGTTTTAAATTTTAAATGGAATGTTAGAACTTGAAATTGTTAATTTGAATTATAAATGAAGAATTGGGTTGAAAATAATTATTTTACTTTGATTGAATGATTGAAAACACATGTGATCCTAAGTATTTAGTGGTTGACTTATAGGAGCATGCTAGGAATCTGACCCCACAAAAATGGATTGGTTATGAAAATTCTAGCTAAACCAAGTTCGACATGATTTTCCCCTATGGGGAGTTGAATGATTATTTCTTGATAACCTAATCCTTAGGTTTATGTTCAAACATTAATTCTTGATTGATTGAATAAGTAGTGTGAGGATCCAAGATCCAGTAACTAACGAACCTTATGGAACATGACCATGTTTATTTACTTTTTTTATTATTAAATTACAATATTGATTGAATTTCTTTATTCACATCATTATATTTTATAAAAAATTTCATATAAGCCTATTTATTTATATAAATAAAATATACTTGATTTGAAATATTATTTGAAAAAAAAATTACATGTTTTTCAATGACTAGTTTTATTTAAATTGAAGCATAAATGGTTTGTTTTTTTATGAATTACTTAAGGAACATTTAATGATATCCTATTGGGATATTTTTTTATCACATTATACCCTTAACTTTAAGTGATTGTTGATATTATTATAAAGGTCTATGAAAATGGAAAGTGCCACATGGTGGTGGTGGGTGTGCTTGACAAGTGGGGACTTGGTTAATGATGGTGACTGGTGGAGTTGTGTTCCACATATTACAAAAATATTCTGAGACTTTTTCTTGGTGTATAGTATTTCATTTATTGAATGATACATAATTTTTGGATTTCATTATCTCTCTACTTATGGTAATTTTCTCCTTGAGGGGTTTTTGGAATATTAAATATTCACTACTATATCTTCCACTGATATATATTGACTCATTGTTCTTATATAAAAATCATCCTATTTGACCATTAGATGATACTGAGTACTTTTCTCTAGCCTGTGGAGATCAGTTTCTAGTGTACCAGTGTTTTTTGTTTGGTTCATGAAACTATGTTTATGAGGATTTAATGAAATTTGGATAATGAATTAAATATTACCTAAATTAATTATATGACATTTTATGATATGTGAAAGTGATATGGTGTTATATGCATAATTTTAAATCATATAATATTCTTGGTTTTTTATCATATCATTAGATACTCTATAATAATATCATATAAACTACATTAGTATGATACTATAATGTTAATGGTTAACATTCAAAAACCTCGTGTGTTGTCTATCATTATTGATTATGTTTCCTTTAATGAAAGGAATGGGAGTTGAATCGTCTATGGGTTGGAAAATGTTTGTAAGCTAAGGCATTTTATTTTTTAACACATAACATAGAATTATATATGAGGGATTCAAGGAGTATCCTTGGATCCTATGAAAGGAGATTGAACACCATTGAGACGGTGGTTTAAGCTAGACTTGATTCTTACTGAATCTCCCTCCTTTAAGCTTTATCCTTATCCCTCCATTTCTTGGGGAGGTACTAGAAAAATTTGGATGTGGGGGGATCACCTCGAAGCATTAACTTTTTCAGTCATCCCATGGAAACGCTATATAGGTTATATTATAAGGGATTCCTCAAAGTGATATTCCATAATAATTTGATTAAATACTAATGTGAAATATATATTTAGTGTAACATAAAAATGTGTTCGTAATTTTTAAATTCCATGGTTTTGGTTTGAGGCCTGGTAGATCGTTGAAAAATTAAGTTTCTAATCAATTTTACTACGTTTATTATGTGTTAATATATCCTTTGAAATTCCTCACTAAGGGATTATCTCTACAAGATCATTCATCTTTACAAAATTTACTCGACCACTCTGGGAATTATTATCACCACTATAAAAGTAGAAATGATGTAGGGGTTTACCTAACAAATAATGTCTACTAATTAATTTCTTTGAAATTTTAAGCCCTTAAATAGTAATATGGTAATAATTTTGTATAATAGTGTTGGCGGTTCAAGAACCTCATCTATAGGTCCTATAGGCCCAAACTATTTTGATGGATTAAAATAAAATCCAACAACCACACCTCCTTTTTCTTTGAAGACAACAATTTATTCCAAATATAACCCCTATATTTCTCCCATGTGACCAATTAAGATACAAAATCACTAAGATAAATTTCACACTATTTCCATGATAAACCTTTAAATATACTAATCAATATTTAAATAAAATTATATAATTTCGATTTAATATTATCTAATTCAAATCTCTATATCCTTGAGACATTTATCAGTTTTCTGGTTCAAAATATATCCAAAACACAATGGAAAATTCTTTGAAGAAATTCATAAAATGTATTTATTTTTCAATTATCTTCCTATTATAAAATATGTTGATTAATAAAATGAGTATCCTACTATACATCACCACCCTAAACTATACAATTCCATCTTTCACATGTAATCTCTAAAAGAATAGAAAATATTCTTAAACCTATGATTTGGAAAAAAAATAATGTCCATCGGTTATTTTCAATTAATTTCCTTGAAATATTCCCAAAATGAAATAAATTTTCAATCAAGAATAATACATGCACCAAACTTAATATTCTACCACACAATTAGAAAAAAAATTTAAAAGTGATCAATAGACTATTAGGGACCTTACATTAGATCACATGGGATATTCTATATATTTTTTGGTTTCTCGATCCTCTGTCACATGTTATGCTAAAATAATATAATTTCCCTACCAAACTAATGAAATCCTCTCAAATTCTTACTCCAAACTACGTCATAATAGAAAATACTATCTCATGTACCACTCTACCATAACCTAAATCTAATAAAACCCTTTCTAGGTTGGTTGTAAATTTGAATAGGACCTTTTAATTCCATGACTAATAATAAATGGGTTTTATACTATCAACATGGTTATACAAATATAATATGGGAGGCACCACTCTCATTAATCCCATGAAATAAAATAAAAACCCAATAAAAACTCGCATAAAATATAACCAAATATCATAATAATAATGTAATCATGTAAGGGCTATCCTACATCCAAGTAAATATAATAACCCAAAGATAATAAAAATAATAAAAACTACTTGGGAAAACAATAACTCATACAATATCAACTAATCACCAAAAAATTATCTAGTAATGATCAACCTCATCTCTGAAACAATACTATAAATTTTTTAAAATATATATAAAATTATGGGTGATAATTTAAGTATACACAATAGCTTATTCCCTAAAAACTCTATTTTAAATGTTGTATAATCATTCTAAATCATCAATCAATAACCAGTGAAAATGATATTTGATTTAATTCATATTCATTTAGATATCCATTTTAGTACAAGTTAACTCTCCAAACCTATATACCATATAATCATATTAAAATCATAAAAATATATCAATAGAGGAACCCTATACACACAATTCTACTGATATAGTCACCCTCACATACCAATGATAGAAATTAAATCACTCCCATCCCTTGTTATCTCCACATAACACATCTTCATACCACATCAACATTCTAAAAATTCATATAAAAAATAAATACTGAAACCTCATACCAAAGAAACATACCACGCCCTCATGTCATATTCAGGTACACCATATATAAAACCCACTAAAATTTACATGGTTGGAGGGATTAGTGAGAGATTATTATTAGTCATCCATTTATTCCCCCCATATCCTAGATGTTAGGGGACCACAAGGTACCCAAAACCACATATGGGATTCAGTTAGGTTACCTAAATAATATGTTATTGTCTAAGAAATAAAAAACATTAAATAATATAATATATAAGAAATTACACCCTATGCTACATGTTCTATTAATGTAAAATATATAAAAAAACATTTCCCACATTATCTATACCACATATCTATTACCACTACCTCAAACTACACAACCGAATGAATTTTTACTAACTCTATCTACACAATATAATCAAATATAATAAATTCATAGTTTACCTAATAATTTACCAAATTAATTCTTCAACTTCATATTCATTCAACAATTAACAAATTTATTAACTAAAATATTTTATAAATACATCCTAGAACTTCAATTATTCATTTGATAATTAATTTTAACATCTCGTTAATTCATTTTACAGCACATACTCTCTCTATTCATCTTGTTTAACCATTCATTTACTTAATTCCATAATATATATCCATGGAACTTCTAACTCATCATTATACCAAACTTTGTATACAACCACATCAATATCAAACTGATACATACGGAACCAATCTACACTATACCATATAAATCAAACAATAAAACAAACTTAATTAAACTAAATATACAACATAATTATAAATTTAAAATAAATGGAAAAGTAATGATAAAATAATATATATCACAACATATTTAAAACCCTATTACCTAAAATTTAAATTTATGAAATTTCATAATTTCTATTTACACAATCAAACAGAATTAAAGAATACAATATCTACATCAATAAAAATAGGTAAAAAAGAGTTATTCAGAATAATTTACCTCAAACTAAATGCTTCAATCATCTCTATGTTGAATGATGAAAATTGATTCTAAAACATATATTTTATCATAAAGATATTACAATTTATTTAGAACTCATCATACTCATATCAATTATACATCATCATATTACATCAACCATTTCTTATAGACACTAGATATGGAATACAAAAGTGGGATAAGTTGGAATAACTATACCAAAGCTCATGTAGATTCACTCTCTTGAGAATAAAAAATCAAGGATCCACTAAAGTCACTAAAAAACCATATAAGATCGATTTTACATATATGCTTTCTAAAAATAATAATTTATTAAATAAAATGAAATAGAATCACTCAAACATATATTTATGATCAATTGAATCATATGACAACATGATATCCAAAATCACATAATCTTTTAGGTCAAGTAATGTTGATCCAAAAAACCATGATGAATTAAAATTTTAACTCTAAAAACAATATTGGAAATATCCTTCATAAATTTAAAATTTTTCCAAAAAATGTGGTAAGAAAAATAAATATTAATGTGTTCTTCATGGATACCCATCAATTCATGATATAAAACCATGATTTAGTCTCTTTTAACCACATAATTTATTTACCGTGGTGATGAACCAAGATGTAGTTCTTCCATATTTCAAGAAGAAACTCTACTAAAATATTCCTTTTACCCTAAATATCCAAAATATCTATTTTAATCAAAAAAATTATTGGATAGAAAAGTAATATATAGTTCTAAACTTGAAATATCCATTAAAAACTTTTATATTCTATCACTAAAACCATGTAATCACATCATAATTAAGGTAGCTACCATGATGAATATAGGGAAAAATGTCATAGTATGAGCACTATTAGAGTATATTTTATTCCCAAACCCAAATTTCAAATTTATTCACCCTTTAACTAACCCCTTCTCTACTGATCACCTCTAAAACTCTTAAAGGCACTTAGGAGGAAGCACATTGAAAATACCAGTCTTCTTAAATATTTTCCAATGAACCTATTTTAAATCCTAATTATGTTATGATATTTTTTAAAATTTTATAATAATTAGTTAAAAATAAGTGAACTTTCATTATTAATCATTATTCAATATATATATATATATATGTATATGTATTTCTTCTTGCATTATTTAATCTAAAATTAATTCCCTCTTCTTGGTTTTCTTCATGTATGAAAAAATTAAGTAAATTAGGTATTTAGTGGTGTATGATTATAGTTATATTGACTGGTTTAATTCCCTAAGCTAATATTGCCTAAATGGGTTATGAGTTAGAGATCCCATAAGACCTTGGGAGTGCCTCCATGTGTTTTAGAGGTAGCCAACTAGAGTTGAGACTAAACTATACTCTTAGAATCATAATAAAAAATAAAAATAAATAACTTAATCATAAAATAAATACATATTAAACATAAATAATTATAGATAAAGTTTAATCATATATTATATATAAACCAAAACATTATATAATAAAATTGACACATTCAGAACATACAGATACACACACATCAATAGGATTCTTCATTGATATGATTAATTAGTAGATAATATAAAGAATAAAAAATATATAAGGATGCACAACTCAAAACCTAAGTCCCTCCTCATTCCCATAACCCTATAAAATTCAGATATTCTTGATATATCTCTTATATATCTTACTATCTTGGAATGATACATGAGGGATACATTTCAACCTATGTTCACCTATAGGGTGTGATCATAAAATGTAGTATGGAACCTTCAATGAGTTCTGATATATATGACAAAATATCCATGTATATATGTAAATAAAATTAATTAATCATTAATGTACATCAAAAAAGTAATCAACTCAAGATTTCATGTGCTAACCAGGACACCATGACACCTAATCCCACATATTTTGGGAAATTTCAACATTTTATGTTAATTCTCTCTCGGGAATATAATACCAACCAACTGGAATTTGGGACTATATTTTTCTTTAAATATTAGAAATAAAGTGTCATAGAGGTTTTAAAACAACCTACTTGTATTACTATTTGGTATAAGGATTTATATATTGAGTCATAAATGAATTGAGAGTATGACTTTTAATTATAGAAGAAAAGTAAATGATGTATTGGTCAAATTATGGTTTAAAAAATGGAATATATGAACATATCAAGAAAAATTGTAACATTTGTATAAAATTTTATATTTTAAATGAATCTAAGAGAAGTCATAACATAGTCAACACCAAAAAACTAATAATTTAAGGATCCTCTTTCTCGTCCAAAATCTCCTTAGAATGTTAAAAAAATGAGAAACTAATAGATTTAAATCAACAATCAAATTCAATGGTCTCTATACTACAAAAAATTAGAACATTAATCTAAATAATCATTGTATCAATAGAGTCATGATATGATAAAAAACATCAAGGAAAATATATCCCCAATCCAAGATATCATCTAATAACCAATCCAAGCCTATTTCTCCACTAGATGATAATATATAATCTATCAATAAAAACCCATATTAACCTATATCATTGTACCCAATCTTACAAAAACATAATATGTAGCCCAAATAATTAACCTCAATAATATTGAATACCTAAGTCCATAAAAAATTATTATATTTTTTCCTAAAAGATGTACTCAACTTTATCAAATTGATATACCAAATAGATGTGGTAATCTCTTTTAAGAGATCTAACATAACTCCCCTGAACATATTCTCATATAACAAACACCCATATAAACACCCAGAAGTGATTTAAGAGTACTCAAGCTTATTTCCAACACTCTTCCATTCACTATGCAAGTATGTAATTCTAAGGTTTACCCTATATTAATTGACACATTGGTGTTCCAATACAAGGACTATTCGGGATTGTTCCATCTCTAATCATTCCCTTGAAATATAAAATAAACCCAACTATTACCCACATAACATCTTACCAATAGTTATTACACATATTTATAATATCTATGAATTAATAAGCTTCTTGTGAATCCCCATACCCATTCTCATATATTTGTTTTTATAAACACATATTTTATATATTATCTTTGATACTAGTTGTAAAATCATAGATATAACCATCTATAATTAAAAAATCAATAATGTTTAATTTTATCCCTTATATCAAAAGGATCATTTTAGGTTTATAGATTTAGAGAATTTGGAGATATCATAAACAAATAAATCCTAAGTTCTTTGTATCAAGTGTACTTTTATTCTTTTAAATATTAAAATGATAAATACATAATTATTTTTCAACATATTCCATAAATTTCTCCACACATATTATCCTTCTAAAACATTTCATGTGTACTAATTTTATTCCTAGCTTGGGGAAAAATAAACATAATAAGTGGTTAGCTGAAACATTCTATAAGGGAAACTATACAACTAAAGTAATCATCGAATAAAAACAGAATAACTATGCAGGTATGAATAGGTTAAAAACATGAATACATAATCAAATTGAAACTAAGACCATTATATATACATCAAACTAAATTAACACCATGATATTAATAATACAGACCTTATACTGATGGAATGCATAATTCCATATGACATAAACCTACTTTCAAGTCCCAGATCCAAGACACTATCAAATTATGTGGATATTTATAAATCCAAAACCAACCAATTTTGTCTCATGAGAAATGTCGATGCATCAAAGGGATATATGATCTCAGGACCCACCCATCACCTTTTTATTTCAATTGTATTCACTATAAGATTCATGTCATGACCCACCTTCACCAAGATGAGGAAAGGGATAGCTTCCAGACCCATCTTTCTTCAAGTTGAATGAGAGCTAATGACCCCCGAGTATCGCCTTCAACAGGCCCTGGATTGGCGACTAACACCACAGGTATTGAATCTCATGTAAAAATGGAAGGCATTGCCCTTTTTATTTTAATAAGAATGGGAGATAAGATGGTAAATCCCAAAAAACTCCAAAAACTGAAATTAAAAGTTTATCCAAAAATCCACTCCCATATTCATGTTCAAGATAAACGGATACAAGGTATAAGAAAAATCCAAGGAAGGTACCAAAAGAAAGAAAACCAGAAAAAAAACATCCAAAGCCCGAGCTAGTAATGTCTGGAATAGTCCACAATGTCCTCCTGGAAACCTGAAATCAGCATTATATACATAGGGGGAGTATATAGGTATACTTTGTAGGGAAAACCAAAATCTCTCATATACAAGTGGGGAGCCATTATAATTCCCTATGAGAAAATAATAGAGATAACCAAAGCACCTAGAAAGAAAACTCTCCACCAAGGAACACTCCCCAAATAAAATAAGTCAGGAAAAGTATTAGTAATAGCACATCGGTATTTGGGTACCCAACACTACTTTCCCACATTTTATTTTGGACATACTACATGTCAGAACTTCCCCACAAGTCTCATTGCAGTCCCACTACCACCCCAACAATAACCTTATGGGCCATCACCACACATCCCTCCCACACACACTTGGGCCACCACAACCATACATAACCACACCCACAAACACCTGGGCCACCACAACCAATTAAATGCCTAAAGATATCTGGGATAGAACAACCATTATCACACCCGAAGACACCTAGGCCTCATCCTAAAGACACTTGGGAAAAAAACATACTTTCACACACCTAGTACAACCACCACAACACACCATGCCCAAACATTCTTGGGATATAATATACCTTAGGCCATCACAGCCTTCTTGAAGAGTCTTGGGCTACCTGGGAAAGGGATCAGAACAGAGATAATAACTAGCCACTCATAATAATGTTGGGAAAAACACCCACCCCCATGAAATGAGAGTTTTCGGAACAGAGTGGTCAACATGGGTGGGGTTACAATAAGAAATAAAATAACTAAATTTATACATAAAATTAGAAAAACACCCATCCTAACCTTAGGGTCCTGAAACAGGCAACTAGCCCATACACAAACAGAGAACAACCACCCCAATTACAATCCCTACATGCACGAACACACAACAAACACAACTAGAGAACAACCCATTTCTGGAAAACAATACCACAGTGTACCCATTCAAGTTATCATGTTCAAGTGATTCCATTTAAAATATTCTTTCACTATTGGGAAACTAAAAGACATATCCACAAGCCAAGATAGAAACTGAAGGAAAATATCCAAGAATCAATTTAGGCATTCACACTTAGTTCTCTTGTAAAGTCACAACAATAAAATGGATTCATGAGGTCCCTCAAATTACTGGAACCAAACCAATACCCAAGATATGTCCCCACATAGCCTAAAATCCACAACCAACAACTAAACAACAGGAGATCCCATCCTCATCCATGTCACCCCACATGCATCAATAATAACAACCATGTGTATTAGCAGAAAAGAGTAAGGGAGTTTTCATATTTAACCATAACATTTATCAATTTACTTCTTTACATTTGGTTACTTGGGGTGATCACACCAGGATTCTTATTCATTGGGAATACATTTTATCTACCAACTTTACGTGATTAACTAGTTTCCATATTACCTCCATTCAATGACAAGATTATCTATAAAAACAGAGATTCATTTGTGTGCAAGAAAATACCACCAATGGTCACTATTTTTTATGGAAATAATCCCATACAATTCATAACATAAAAACTAAGATAAAATAAATACAGAAACATCATCATAAAACACACTCCTTTATTCTTTAGATTATGTTTATTATCTTCTTTAAGGTATGTTTTTGTCCACGTCCTAAGGGAAGCAATATCATACCCTCCCCGCATGACACACAGTAAAGAGAGATAAAGGAAAACCCTAATTGGATGATCACGGGACAAATTTTTTATCCTTGAATCAAGAACTGAGGATATGAAACTTTCCAGAAAGGAAAACTTGAGGGCTTCAAGGCTGAGTGGAAAGAGCTCTAGCACGGGAACACGATTCGTCTCCAGAGTAAGTCTCTAGGGATTACTTATATAATGGAGAGTAATTATGAAGAGAGGATCTCAGATTAAGAAAAGGCCATTTCCTAAAATCTTGGAGATGATTTCAAAGTCCTTAAATGTTATATTGTGGCTCAACCATGCGGTTGGGCTATTTCACACATTGGGATTAATTGAGATTTAATAATTATCTTCATAGATGGTGGAGATAATGGCTACAAGTTAATATATTTCCTTTAAATGGAGAAAAACGTATAACAAGGGTGAAACTGTAAAACACGAAAAAGGTGTGACACTGAGGAAAAAGGCCACCCATTTTGGTAACTCAAGGGTTTCCCGACTATTAGGCATTTAAAACGTCTTTTACTAGATTTGAATAGATTCGAAAGGGGTATTAAAATACATTTACATAAAAAGATGAGTTACTGGGGGGAAAACTGGAAGGTCCTAGAAAACAGGGAAGGAATCAAGGTTAGGTGAGTCACCATCATCCTAGCACCATCGCACTAGAACCATCACCCTGGCATCGTAGCCCTGGAACCGTCACCCTAGCACTGATACTGATTGGTGCTATGGAAAACCCTTCGGTGCCACTAAAAACCATCAGTGTCACAGATTCTCATTGGTTCCACCGATTCTCATCGGTGCCATAGATATCGATCAGTTACACTGACTCCCATTGGTGCCACTGACGCTCATTAGTGCCATCATTCGTTCAATCCAAAAAAATTCTAAACTTCTTAATGCATCACTGATGGTCCCATGGGACACCCCAAACACCATAATTTGTAAAATTAATTGACCAGGTGGGTCCGGGAAATTACATAAAATACCTCTCAAACTATTATCACCCTCGAGAATTCAAGATTAAACCTGAAGAAAAGAGGGGGTCCGAACAGCCACCTCGCAAGATACCTCCTATGTACAAACCACCATAGAGTTATTAGAAATCTAGAACAATCCTCAATATCTAGGAACACCTCTCCCTCATCTATCTCCTAAAAAACTACGGATATACTACTTCTATTCTCCCCCACGAAATAACTCAAATATATAAAGGTCACACTGCCCACACAAATGGGTTCGGGAGTCCCTTCCTCCATGTCAACATATTATCCACTTTTGGCAGCACTGACTCACCCACATGGGTTTAATCACATCCACCTTAATGCATCTTTATTAGGGATAAGGTCCTCCCCTCCCTATAGTGAGGAATTTTATACATATTAGGAGAGAGTAAAATAGCCCATATTATAGTTAACAAGTTCAAGCACTACATCACAGTCAAGTATAAAACCAACACATAACAAAACTCCAATTAGCTCTGAGTACTGGGAACACATTTGTGCCTCCTGTTCCCAGGTACTCTCCTCAAGGCCACCATGCCTCCACAACACATGAACAAAGGATATGGTTCGTCTATGAAGCACCTTATACTCACGATCCTTGATCCCTAGTGGTCGCTCCATGAAAGTTGTATCATCTTCGATATCAAGCTCTCCACAGTCAAGGACGTGTGAGTCATCGTGTAGATACTAATAGAGATGAGACACATGGAAGACATTGTGGATCCTCTGTAAATGTGGTGGTCGAGCCAACTGATAAGCCACATCACTAAACTGTCAAAACACCTCGATTGGCCTGACGAACCTAGGAGAGAGCTTACTCCCCCTGTCAAACCTCTGCTACCCACGCGAAGAGGAGACCCTTAAGAACATGTGGTCCCCAACCCTGAACTCCAAGGGTCTCCTCCTATGATCAGTGTATGACTCTTTCCAGTCCTGATTCGCTTTGATCCTCTCATGCACAAGCTGAACCTTCTCTATCATGCTCTGCACTACCTCTGGGACAAGAACACCAATTTTCCCAACCTCGGTCCAGCACACAGGCAAATGACACGACCTTCAAAAAAAGACTTCAAATAGAGCCATGTCAATGGTTGCATGATAAGTATCATTGTAATATAACTAAACCAGTGGAAAGTGTTGTACCCATGATCCCCCAATGTCCAAAACACATTCTTGTAACATGTCTTCCAACATCTGGATGGTCCTCTCTGTCTTCCCATCTGTTTGGGGATGGAATGTAGTGCTAAGGCATAGTTGGGTTCCAAAATCACGTTGTAATCCCCTCTAGACATGGGAATTAAAGTATGTATCTCGATCTAAAATGATGGTTCTGGTAACTCTTTGTAGCTTCACAACCTCACCCATGTACTCCTATGCCAAGGTACCCACTGTGCTCGACTCCTTAACCACTCTGAAGTGAGCCTATTTCATTAGTTGATCCACCACTAACCAGATGGAATCAAAATCTCCCTCATCCATGGGTAGTACCATGAAAAAATCCATTGAAACATCATCCCACTTCCTCTCGAGAGAATCTAAGGGATGAAACAGACCGCCTGGAACACAGTGCTCAGCCTTTACCTATTGGAACAGGAGGCATGTTTCCACAAACTCTAACACTACCCACTTCACTCTAGGCCACCAAAAATAACCTCTTAATACCCTATATATCTTCAGAACTTCTGGTTATACCGCCAGGGGTGAGTTATAGAACTCATAAAGAACTCTCTCACGCATTTCCATTGGTAAAAACAACATTCAACGAAACACCCTTTGATTTTGACCATATTCTGACCATCCTTCTAGAGTATTTCCCTAGATAAAATGATCATGTATCACTTGAGCCTCTAAGTCTCCCCACTGAGACTCCTCCACATTTTTTACCAAGGAAGATTGCACTGTCATCTGAAACATAGAGCCCCTACCATCCTCCACCCTTGCATCCAAGTGCAAGGCAGCCAACTCTTCTATTGCTTTGCAAGAATATACTAACTCTTGAACCACATCCCTCCATGACTTCCTTCTCAAGGAATTGGCCACCATTTTCTCCTTTCCTAAGGTGTAGGATATCTCGAAGTCATAGTCCTGAAGAAATTCCATCCACCTCCACTGTCGCAAGTTCAGGTCTTGCTGGGAGATGACATACCTCAAGCTCTTGTGATCTGTGAAGGCCTTGTAGCATTCCCCAATGAGGTAATGATGCCATAACATTAGTGCAAACACAACCACTACAAGATATAGGTCATTCATTGAATTGTTATGTTCATGAGGAGATAACTATCCAGACCCATAAGAGATCAATCTTCATTGTTGCATCAACACACACCAAAATCCTAGACTAAAAGCATCACAGTACACATAAAATGTTACCCCTTACTCTGGAAACCTCAATACTAGGGCACTGACTAGTTTACCCTTTATATAATTTAGGGTTTCCTAGCACTGCTCACTCCAAATGAAAGCCTGATCTTTCTCGGTCAAGTCTATCAAAGGCTCTACAAATCGAGAGAAGTCAGGAATGAACCTCCAGTAGTAACCTGCTAGACCCAAAAACTACAAAACTCTTCCACATTCTTGGGCACTTCCCAAGAAACAACCACTTCAACCATTAACAGATCCACCGTTATTCCCAATTGGGACACCATGTGTCCAAGGAAGTTCACCTCTCATGTCCATAAAATTCACTTGGAAAACTTCATGTAGAATTGCTGTTATTAGAGGACCACCAAAACATTCCTTATATTCTCAGTGTGATCCTCCTATGATCTTGAGTAGATCTGGATTTCGTCAATAAAAACGACTAAAAACCGGTGTAGATGTTTGCAGAAAATAGAGTTCATGAGCCCCATGAACACAACTGGTGTTTTTGTAATACTGGATGACACGACCACGATATCAAAGTTCCCATATCTTCATATTAAATTATTCTTTGAGATGTCACCCTCCTTCACCATCAATTGGTGATATCCAGACCACAGGTCTATCTTAGAGAACCAAACTACTCTCTTCAACTGGTCAAAAAGGTCATCGATCCTTAGGAGGGGATAACAGTTCTTGACCATTACCAGATTCAGCCTTTGGTAGTCTATACACAGCCTAAGACCACTGTCTTCCTTATTCGTGAACAATATTGGAGCACCCCATGGTGACTTGATCAGTTGTATAAAACACTTCTTCATCAGTTCATCAACCTAGATCTGCAATTCCCGTAACTCAGAAGGTGACATCTGATAGGGATCCATTGAAATTGGATAGGCATCAGGTTGTAAGTTTATCCCAAACTCAACATCACATTGAGGGGGTAGGGTCATAACCTCTTCATGGAAGATATAAACAAACTCACTGATGATCCCCAAGACATCTACCATCTCTGAGTCTACTGGTTCCACTGACATCTCATCTAGAATCAAAAGAATAGGCTCCACACATTGGATGCCCTCCCGGTAACCCTGCTGGCTGATGAAAGCTACACGCTGGATGCCCGTAACTGAGAACACAACCCATCCCTGGAAGCAGTCGATAATGGTGCACACAGAGAAAAAACATTAAATGCCTAAAATGACATCATTTGGTTTCATATTTAGAAAAATAATTTCCCCACTGTATTGATGTGGCCCCGTAATCAGTCTGCATCCTCGAAAAACGTAAGACAAGTTGTTCTGACCTCCGACTAGCGTACTCACTACCAGGGGCATGAGAAGTCTCTTCACATCTAGACCCAGATCATGGGCTATATTGAGTGTAACAAAAATGTGTGAATCTTATAATTCAAACAAAGAACAATAAAGGGTACTAAATAATCTAATCGTACCTTGGACGATTTTCAGCCCTGCTAGAACTATTGCCTTTGTGGCGTGCAACTGCCCACGCCCATATTCTTTTCCCCTATGCTATTTTCCTCCTCCCTAATCATCCCTTGGTTGAATTCCTTTAGGAGTTCCCTGATTCCAGCCTCCTCCTACAGTGTATTCTCTCAGATGAGCGGGAGCTCACTGTCCCTGTTTCTGCAGCTAAAAGGGTCTGGCTAGAAACTACTACTGCTGAGGTGGGTGCAGAACCTGCCCACCTCAACTGTACTGCACTCAGTCTAGGCACAGATTCTGAAGATTCCCATGGCTACCATTGATAAAATTCCTCAGTCCTAGGCTCATAGAGAATGGGTAAGGACCAGGAGATCAAAACTGGAACTACTGAGGTCTGCTCCCCATCGACTAGAACCTGGAAGGCCCTGATGCTAAAGGCCTACTGATAACAGCCTTCCCCTTTGACGAGCTCATCTGGAACCCCTCTTGCAGCACACCTCCCAATGTGTTTATCCTCTCCACTACTTCATCCTGCTTCTAGTCCTCTATGTACATTAGTAGAGTGAAGGTCATAACTGCGTACTGTAGGGAAGGTCAAAGTGCCTCCTCCAAGCACCTTTCCCATAATTCCTTGTCTGGGAAGAGGTATCGAGAGAAACTAAAGAGATCCTTGAACTTGATCCCCAACTCCATTACTAAAATACTCCCCTAATATAGGGATAGTAACTCTCACCTCTCCTCATCCTTTATTTTAGAAGAAAGGAATTCCACCCTGAACTCTATCTCGAAGTCGGTCCATAAAACCTCGGCTTCCTTATTCTCCCCGAGATAGTGTGTCCAACACTTACGTTGTGCTCCCCATATCTAGATCATGGCTAAGGGAACACAGTACTCAGCCAGATCTTGGATCAAGGTTAAATATATCACCAACGCCTCGAGCCATCTTTCTGTCTTTATGTCCAAGACGCTGCCCTCGTACTTCCTGAGGGTCTACCGCTGAATGGCATGAAGTTTCTTCTTCCACTGGTCATCCTCCTCCTCTCAATTAGTCCTCCGATAATCTGTAAAATCATCCTCCTGGGCCATGATATCCCACACTACTCATGGATATCTTCTCGGTTCCATAGCTACATGGTAAACAAGGAATGCCTAGGCCCATTTAGTGTATAATATTTCTTTTAAATTTTGCATAAACTTGTTATTCATTTTAAATTCACTAGAACACCCAAAAACACAAAAGAACACAAGTCATCATGATGCATGTACCTTTTCAAGGGCCTCTACCCTGAAATCAATGTATCCTCCCTTGGTCATTCGGTAGGCCCAGAGTATTTGCATTGGATCATGGAGGACCCTAAAATCCCGTTTCCTAGCTAGTCTTCCCTAGCCTATTTCACACACTAAGATTTCCTAACACTATTTCCCAACCATCCCATGCAATTATCGCTATTCCTAACCCCAAACTCTATCCTATTTCTCAACAATCTCCTTATGATACCATTCTGTCATGACCTGCCTTCCCCATGATGAGAAAAATGACAACTAACTATCATACCCTTCATTCTTCAAGTTGAAGAATAGATAATGACCCCCAAGTCCCACCTTTAATAGGCCCTAGAGTGGATACTTGCACCAAGGGTGTTTAATATCACATAAAAATAGAATTCATTACCCTTTTTATTTTAATAGGATTGGTAGATAAGACAGTAAATCCCAAACAACTCCAAAAACTGAAAGTTAAAGTAAATCCAAAAATCAACTCCCATATGCATGTTCAAAATAAACTGATATAAGGTACAAGAAAACTCCATGGAAGGTACCAAAAGAAATAAAATCATCAACAGCTCTTGAAGCCTGAGCTAGAAAATCTTGGCATGGTCCTCAAGGTCCTCCTGGAAACCTGAAATCATTTTTATATACATAGGGTGAGTATACAGGTATACTCAATATGGAAAACCAAAATCTCTCATACACAAGTGGGGAGGTATTCTAATTCCCTATGAGAAAAAATTGAGATAACAAAAGCACCTATCAAAGAAACTATCCACCCAACCTCCCCAAGGCACGCTCCAGAAATAACGCAAGTCAGGAAAAGTAATAGTAATAGCACATCGATATTTGGGTACCCGCACCGCTTTCCAATTGGTTATCTAGTACATCCTACGTGTCAGACCTCCCCCATAGGTCTCATTGTGGTCCCAATGTTTCCCAAACAACAACCTTATGGGCCATCACCACACATCCCGCACGTACACACCTGGGACACCACAACCACACATAACCATGCTCGCAAACACCTAGGCCACCACAACCACTACCATGCCTGAAGACACCTGGTCCAAAATAACCAATGCCACGCCCGAAGAAAGCTGGACCTTATCCCGAAGATACATAGGAAACAAACTTGTCCGCGCACACTTGGGCAAATCACCACAACACAACCTACCCAAAGAGTCTTGGGTAATAATATACCTTAGGCCATCACAGTCTACCTGAAGAGTATGGGGATACCTGGGAGAAGGAGAAAAGGTGATAATAACCATCCGCTCACACAAATGTTGGGGAAAACACCCTACGCCCATGAAAGGGGGGAGTTTTCATGGAGATCTCAATATGGGTGGGGTGTGAATAAGAAACAAAAGAACTAAATTAATAGATATAATTAAACAAATACTCATCCCAACCTAATGGTTTTGAAATAGAAAACCAACCCATACACAACCAGAGCACAACCACCCTCGTTACTATCCCTACATGGACAAACACACAACATCCACAACCAGAGCACAACCCATTTCTAGAAAAATATCCCCTAGTTTACCCATTCCCATTATCATGTTCATGTGATTCCATTTAAAATATTCCGTCACTATCAGAAAACTAATAGGCATAGTCACAAGCTAAGATAGAAACTGAAGGAAAATAGCCAAGCAATTAATTAAGAATTCAAACCCGGTTCTCTAGTAAAGTGACAACAACAAAAGGGATCTATTAGATCCATTGATGTACTTGAACCAAACCAAACCCTGAAATATGTCCCCACACGGCCTCAAATCCACAACCAACAACTGAAAAATATGATATCCCATCCCCATCCATGTCACCCCACAAGCATCAAGCAAAAACCATGTGTATTATGCTAACAGAGCAAGGGAGTTTTCAGATTTAACCACATGATTTATCATGTATTTTCTTTCCATTTGGTTAACCAAGGTGATCACACAATGATTCTCATTCATTAGGCATCCATTTTATCAACAAAATTTATGTGATTAACTAGTTTCCATGTTATAGCCATTCAATCACAATAATATACATAAAAATAGAGGTTCGTTAGTGTGAAATAAAACACCACAAATGGAAACTATTTTTAGTGGGAATAATCCTATAAAATTCACAACATGAAAATAAAGATAAAATAAATACAGAAACACCATCATCAAACACACCCCTTCATTATTTAGAGTTCGTTTATTATCTTTGTTAAGGTCGGGTTTCATCCACATCCCGAGAGAAGCATTATCATAACTAACCCGCATGATACACCGTAAAGAGAGATGAAGGAAACCCATACTTGGAGGATCAAGGATTGAAGTTTTATCCTCACATTAAGAACTGAGGATGTGCGACTTTCAGGAAAGGAAAACTTGAGGGATTCAAGGAATAGTGGTAAGGGCTCCAGCAAGGGTGCATGATTCATCTCGAGAGTAAGTCTCTAGGGTGTACTTAGATAATGGAAATTAATTATGAAGAGAGGATCTCAGCTTAAGAAATGTTCAGATCCTAAAATCATGGAGACAATTTCGAAGTACTTAAAATTCAGACTGTGGCTTGACCACATAGTTGGGTGGTTTCAAAATTTGGGATTAATTGAGATTTAATAATTCTCCTCAGAAATGGTAAAGATAATGGTTGTGAGTTAATATATTTCCTTTAAATGGAGAAAAACTCAAAACAGGGTTGAAAATGTAAAACCTGAAAAAGGTGTGACACTGAAGAAAAAAGGCCACACATTTTGGTAACTCAAGGGTCACCAGACTATTGGGGGTTTAAAACATCTTTTACTAGCTTTAAATTGCTTTGAAATGGGTATTAAAACAATTTTACATCAAAATATACATTACTAGGGGGAAATTGGAAGGTCTTAGAAAAACAGGGAAGGACTCACCGTTAAGTGAATCAACGTCACCCTGGTACCGTTGCCCTAGCACCGTCGCCCTGGCACCGTCGCCCTAGCACCGTCACCCTTCCACCGTCACCTTGGCACCGTCTCCCACACACTGTCGTCTAGGCACCATCACACTGGCATTGTTGCCCTAGCACTGTCACCATGGCACCATCCCCCTTGCACCGTTGCCCTGGCACTGTCACCCTGGCACCTTTTCCCTAGCACCATCTCCCTGACACCAATGCTGATTGGGGATATGGACGACCCATCGGTGCCACCGATGACAATCAGTGTCACTGACGCCCATCGGTGCCACCTAAGCTCATTGTTGTCATTGTTCATTCAATCCTAAAATTTGGAGAACTTCTTAATGAGTCACTAATAGTCCCCAAGGCACCCCAAACACCAGAATTTTGAAAAGTAATGGACCAGGAGGGTCTGGGCCATTACAAGTCAAAAATAATATTCATTCTACTCCCTATGTAACCTCTTATAAAATAAAAACATGGATATCCATATAATTAAGAATAAAAAATATCAATACCTAATCAACCTACATTAGTAGTCAATAATCATTAAGAATTTTAATCATTTTACACATGTTAATAAATGGGATAACATGGTCATAACTCTCCCTAAAAAGAAAATATATGGTTAAATAATACATAGTAGACTTGAAAATAAATTTTTACATTGGGATAATAATATATAGTAAACCAATAATTTTCCCCATGATAATAAAAATGATAACATGATCATAACCCATCTAGTGAAATAAGGTGGATAGTCAAGAAAAACATAGTCAATTTTCCAATAATTATCTATATTGGAAAATCAATATATAAAAGACAAACACATTTCCCCATGTCAATATAATACCATTATTTCAAGGTTAACATCATCTAATCTAAATTATGAATTTTTTGATTCTCACAAAATATTTATGAATGGTTATATGACTAATTCAATACTAGAATAACATGATCATAAGTATTCTAAATAAATTATGTGGATCATTCTAAAAGAACATATTCAAGGAAGTGAGAAACATTATTCAAAGGGTTTATGTGGTAGGAATGTATATCCCTATAAAAAATGATATAATTTCATTTAATACAATCAAATGGCATAATGTACAAAATTTATATAAAATAAGTTCATGTGAAAGATCATAATTCAATGAACTGAAATCGAGTGACCAAAAACTCTTACTATTAGGGTAACACTTTATTTAAAAGACATTTTAATAAAAGAACTTGATTTATTTTAGTTTATACCCTGAATTACAAGGAAGAAATGTACATAAATTTCTTAGGATAGTAATTCCATATAACACCATAAAAATGAAATATGATGTATAAAATGTAACATGTCTCAAAAAATCAAAATTGAGACAAAGAAAGATCTTACGGCTTGAGTGACAGTTTAATAAAAAATCATTAAAAAATAGAGATTATAATTGAACTTAAAATACCATTATTAAATGATAATTCATGATATTATATCTCAAATAAGTACCATATATATCACAAAAATAAAATTAGGTGGATAATACCAAACATGTCTCAAAGAGATGAATTTGAGACGAAACCCGTAACCTTAGTCCTGATTCATTTTGAACATTCACCAAACATTAAGATTAATTAAATTAAGTTCATTAAATACATATTCAAAAACCTTATTCATAAATATAACCATTTGTAATCTTTATTTGCAATCATTATATACATATAAATATTAGTTAGTGTTCTCCCATTTTCAACATTGGGTTTAAGTAATCTTTATCACTTTGAACACGTTATGTAAATTCCGTATTGTTATTTATTTTTTTTCCAATTTATATCAATATTATATAATCTAATATATTTGTATACATATTTTAACAGCCCAAGATTTCATAGTACGTTATTTCTTCAAAGTAATGCAATAACTACACTACACACAACACTAAGTTCAAGCGTATCACGACTTACCAAACTAGTCGTTCAAAAGTAGTTATGAATAGTATTAACTGTATTTTGAACATTATATAATCCTTATAATTTTAGAATCTATATTATGAGTTTCTTAGATATAATTTAAGAACAAATTCATTTTTTTCAGATAAAAGAATTATTTTTCAAAAAATGCAATTTTACCACCTTTTAATGGAGAACCCTTTTTAAATCCAATATTTGAAAATTTTATATATTCATTTTGACAAAATAAACTTATTATTTATAATTGGGACATAAGAATTTAGTTTCAATAAATTCTGGGTGTTTTCTGATAAATTTCATATTTGGGTGAATAGTGAAAAATACTATTTTTTTAAAAAAGTCTAAAAGTGGGAATTTTATTACAATCTTTAGTAAGGAGAGGAAAGAGGTCATCTAGAAACTCATCAAACCATGTAATGGCCTGGTTTATCCCCTTTTGGAAAGAGCATCTGCCACCGTATTAGCTTCATGGTAGGCATGGGTGGCAATATATCTGATCTCCAAAAGTGAGTTCAGGCAGATCTTCCAACTCGCAGTAAGAGGCCAAGAGAGGTGGACAACCCCATTCCAAATGGATTGAACAATGTTGGTGGAGTCTCTTTCGATCCAGATATTTTTCCAGCCTTTATATTTGACAAATTGTATCGTATGGATGAGAGCCAGCATGTCAACTTCAAGGGAGGAAGTGACCCCACAGCTGCTATAGAAACAACCATGGTAGTGACCAGAGGAGTCTCTGAAGATATCCCCGCAACCCGTAGACCCTAGATTTACTTTGGAATCCCTGTTCACATTGATCATGATCCATCTAGGAAGTGGGGCTTGCTAGAAGACTTCAAGAAAATGCTTTGGCTGAGGAAATATGCCTTCAATCTATAGACGCCTCAGGATCACAAAGCCACTGATCGTGTTGTCGTAATTGGCCTTCTGGATCGAGGTAGCATGTTTAATAGAAATCAGGATTCTCATGAGACTTTCAATGAGATTGGGAGAGTGATTATTATGAATAGTTTAATTTATATCACACTAGATAACGTGTAGAGGCTCTGCCATGGCAGATAAGAAGAGTTTTTTGATTTTTGGTGAGAATTTAAGCTCTACACAGTGCTTTAGCTGAAAGAGGATTTTGTCAAAAGGAGGACATCTGCAATAAAATATGTCATTAATAAAATTCCACATAGCAAAAGCCTTAGAACAAGATAAAAAGATATGGTTTATATCTTCTCGGTGTTGGTGATAGAGAGGGCATTTAGAACAAAGGTGAATGCAAAAATATTAGAGACAGGTCTCAATAGGGATACGCTTATAGACCAATCGCCAAATAAGAGTATGTATGGAAGGTTTAATCCAAGGTTTTTTAAAAAAATTAACCAGGAAAAATCAGAATCAGAGTTAGAGAAATAATGATTGTAAAAAATTTTAGAATCAAGCATACCATTGTGGGTCGGTTCCCAAACTATAAGGTCATCATCGCTAGAGAAAGGGTAGCCCTCAACCACCTGCATGATGGATTCAAGTATCTATAAAGTTCTGGAATGCATCACATCCTTTATAGTGCAGTTAATGATATCAGTGGAAGTATTAGGTGGAAACCTAGAGATAAGTGGGGAGCCAATCCAGTTATCTAGCCAAAAACGAATGGTGGAGTCCAAGCTAACTAACCATCTAGAGTTATTCATGATGTGGACAAACAAGTTTCTTAGAGAGGGCCAAAGAGAATATTGGACATAGTCTAGATTCCCATTATTTATCCTCATAAGAAATTTATTTCTAAGGAAATAAAGGGAGTCAGAGGAGTTATTGATCAGTCTCCAAGTGAGACTTTCTTGGAGGTCCTCATTAAATAAATTGAGATTTTTAATATAAAGGCAACCCTTTTCAAGAGGGGTGCAACAGGTCGACCAAGGGATGGTAACAAGTTTTTTTCAATGATGCAGTCGGTCCAGACAAAATTTTTAATATAAGTATTAATTCTCTTGAAAAGACTAAGCGGCCACTTATAGATCATGAGGGATTAAACCAATTTGAAAATAATGGTCAATTTCACAAGGAAAATCCTGCCATCCATGGACATAGATTTCTCTCTCTAGGAAGTGATCTGATTAATCAATTGATCAACCACATTATTAAAATAAATAGCTTTTGGCTTGCCCCAAAATATGGGAACTCTGAGATAAGTAAAAGTAAAGGAAACTTCCTTGATGCCGAGATTTTCTATAATGTGGCCTTTTCGGGAGAGGGGAAAGGACTTCCCAAAGAAAATATAGGATTTTTCCAAATTATGGATTTCCATGAAACCTCTTCGTAATGGTATAAGGATTTTTTAAGGTTAAGGATGTTCCATTTATTTCCATTGATGAAAAGAATTATGTGATCAGTATAAAGGAGATGGGTCGGGACAGTTAGGTTCTTGGAAGCCAAGATGGGTTTCAGGTTAACTTGAGAAACAAAGAAGGAAAGAAATCTACTTAGGTAGACTTATGAAATAGCAAAGAGAATGGAAGAAAGTGGATCACCTTGATGAACTCCTTTAGAGAATTTAAAATAACCCTTGGGATATCCATTCACCAGAATTGATATTGAGGCGTAGTTGAAGAGAGAGTGAATCCAACTAATGAAAACATCACTGAAGCCAAAAGCTTGAAGAACATTGAAAATTAATGTCCAGTCAATAATATCAAATGCCTTCCTAACATCAAGCTTTATGTAAATGTTGCTTCCTCGGGAGACTTTGTTTAATGATTTGGTGCATTCCGAAGCAAGGAAAACGTAATATTGAATGGATCTACATTTGATGAAACCAAATTGGTTCCAGGAAATAATTTTGTTACATAGAGAAGAAATAATATTGTCCAGAAGCTTGGTAATGATTTTATAAATATAATTAATTAGATCAATGGGCCTAAAGAGATTAATTTCAGAGGCATTAAAGTCAGTTTATAATAATTTTAGATATATAAAAATTTTATTGAACTTTTCGCCGTCTTTTACCCACCTCCTAGGACAATTTGCAAATTCATATAAAACTTAGTTTTACCACTTCTGTGAGTGGAATTTCAAAAATCCGAGAGACACGATGAGCCTCAATAAGTAAAATGTGGTTCAATAAGATGAAAATAATTTTTGGTGAATAGGTACTTTTTACTTTTATTTACCACGGTTAATGGTAAATAGGGTAATTCAAGGTAAAAAGAAATATTGTATTAATTCAAAATTACCTTAACACATGTACTAACTTTATTGGATGAGTAATTTCCAACCACTAGCATCCTTGGGTAGATTTTGGGACCCCATGGAGCCACTTATGAATGATAATGACACTTGAGATTAATTAATTTAAAGTAAAGACAAAATTGACATAAACAAAAATCATTTAGTAATTAATTTTTATATGGTGTTATATAAGTAATATTTTTGATTATAAATATTATTTGGAAAGATAAAAAGATTTCCTACATCATGGTATTTGTTTTATAATTTTATGACATTAAATAATTAAATTTATTTATGACACAATGATGATGCAGTAATTACCTTATTAATGAAAGAATCAAATAAATGGTATTATAAATATTAAAATAAATATAATTTCAAAGTTTTTATGACATCCACAAATTTATTATGTGAATATGACATTTTAGGGTTGATTAAATATATCTAGTTCGAAGTAATCAATTTGTGATGACTTTCACAAAAACAAAATACCAAATAATGTCAAAATTGACATAAAATAATATTTAAAGAAAATAGTATATTATTGGTTGATATAATATTATTAAAAATGTAAGGTTCATCAAAAGGGATTAAATAATATTATATGTGTCATTAATGAGCCACTTGATGTTATCTTGGAAGTTTAGAGTAAGTTTATTAACCATATAGAGTAACAATACAAGAAGACACCGTAAAAGTTAAACTATTTAACTAAGAGTTAAATCTAAAAGATTAGGTTAAAATGGTAACATAAACTTGTCTAAAACTTATTGTATGAAAAGAGTTCGACGCATAACCACATAATTTTCTGAATAAATTCATTTGGAACCATTATAAACCGAATATGATTGTATAATAAATTAATACTTTAATCTTTTTCTAAAGTGACCCTCACCTCTCTTATAAAAGGGCACTTCCCCTTCTCTCAAAATAAAACCTCCAAAGCCATTTGGGTCGGCCAAACCCTACCCAAATATCCTCCCAACTATCCTAACTTCATCCTAGAGGCCTTAATTTGGTCATAAATTCAACTTAAGGATCCCTTTTGATCAAATCAAAAGGAAGAACCTGAAAAATAGGTAATGATTTCACCACCCTCTTTCAAGTTCTCTTATTCTTCCACTTACTATTTCTTTGTTGTTTCCATTCTAAAATAATTACTCCAGTATATTATATATAATGTGATGTTATTATAAATATGGTACAACTATATTCATTATTCTACCCATCTTATGAATGATAATGTCACCATGCATGCGCACGTACGGCTTACCGTCTCCACGTTGTGGTGTAATTTGTTATTCAACACTATGTTATTTGGATGGATATAATGATGAGTAATATGTATATAAATAATGAAAATAACATGGTAATGTCTTTGTAAAATTAATATACCATCCAATTCAACACCTTTAAGGAAATGATATTGTCGCTCGTGCGTACGTATGGATTACTGTCTCCACGACGCGTTGAGATTGATTTCCATGATCACCACTCATTGATGATTATAAAAATATATATTACTAATAAGTATGTAATATATGACATAATAATGCTACTGGAGATATATATATATATATATATTTATTTATTTATTTACTTACATATATCTTATTCACTTAGTTCCGTTCAATATGATATGAAAACGGAAACAGTGTTTATGCGTATGTACAGACTACCGTCTCCATAAACGGTGTTTTTCATTTCATATATATGTTTATTATACATATTTATATTCTAAATATATCTGATATATAAATCATTTTTATATTCTGTAAGTATTTAAATCTTTATTTAAGTGATACAATCAAGAGTAACAAGTTAAAACACCTACGATAAAGAAAGCGATTATTACCCGAAATGTTAATTTAACAAGGAAATTATTATTAAATGGGTAGTGTAAACTAATAAATGAATCATGTATGGTATAATAAATATTAATATAGTTCTGGTATAATTTAATAAAATACTATGATCATCATACATGAGTTTAAATGTACCCTTGACTAAAGTAATGTTCAAGGTAAGGGTTAATTCCTCAATCTCATTATTATCCGAGATTGTTTATGTGTAAGTATAAACTGGGATATTTTTATCATCCATGTTCATTTTTCATAAAAATGATTTTGAAATTAATATTTTAAGGATTTGTGAAAGGTACTCTTTATCAAGATCATAATTTTAAATTTTTTAAAGATTTATCTTTCTAAATATTTTTAATTAATGTCCATGTTTTCGAAATGATTTTAAGGATTTATTTATATGGACATGAATTTTTTGAAATGATAATTATTTTCAAAAGTTTCAAAGTGGTATGGGACACTTTGATTCAAAAATCTCTTTTAAATTACATCCTTTATAAATGTGTGACTTTTAAATGATTTTACAAAAAGGATATTTCTCTCAAAAAAATTTACTCATCATTTTCAACTATGTCAGCATCCTTTACTGGATATTATTTTTGATTGAGGTTGATTTATTATAATACAATATTCCATATTGTATTGAATGAGTTATGATATGTTTGACTACGGATGTTCTATTTTTATACCATTCATGGTTAATGTATTGACATTTTATATGCTAGTTTTAATATGAATGTTTATGTTATGTTTTAACTATTCATATGAGGAATGGAGTGGACTTAGTAAGTGATGGGTGGAGCCCGCTATAGCTTCTCAATGCATCAGTTGGTCTCATGAGACAAACAAGTGTCTTGGCACAAGGCCTTGACAAAAATTTTATTTTCAGTCTTAGCACAAGGCCTTGACTATGTGGTAATGATGTCCGGCATTAGACATTCCCTCATTATGAAATTTGTTATTACATGTGATTAGTTGACTTGTAGAATATCCATGTGCATGTTTATATGGTAATATTTGATTTATTTCTTCTATATTATGTTCAAGTTTATATTTAAAAAGGCTTTTGTTTTTATCACACATTTTTCCTTAAAATCTTATAGCTTCTGCTAAATTATTTACCCTTACTGAGCGTCTGAGCTCACCCCTTTCTTATGTTTTACTTTCCTATGATTCCATGAAGTGTATTATGATTGATAAGTAGGGTTAAGATTGGGGATTAATGTCATTCTCAATGGATCATTTATGTTGTTTTTTACTTTATAATGTGTAATGTAACATTAATGTATGTAATCTATTTTCCAAGACCACTAAACTGATCGGTCCTTCAGGACTTGATTCCTTGTAATCATGCCAATGTATTAAAATAATTCACAGAATTTGGGTAACTGGGGTCGGGGAATTACACATATCATGTGATAGTTATTAAAATTATCAATTTACATGAAATAAATTAGTTTATTATAAAACAAATAACAACTATGATGCTTTTTTGACGTCATGGGTCCAATTCCCTCATAAGTAACCAAACTTGTCGGCCCCATGGCCTCAAGCACACCTCCCCATATTCCAGAGGCTATTGACTAGAAGTGAGGGTCTAAAGGTGGTATGTTTGGGAGATAAATCATTCTAGATCAATACAAAATATAGTTTGCGAATAAATAAAATAAAACGAACAACATAAGATAATAAAAATGGATAATCTAGTTCAAAACAAACCAACCATGCATGTATACAAGATTATAAAAGTAAAAGGTAGTCAAGAATTCAATAGTTAATATATATAGAAAGGATATATGGATAATATAATAATTTAATAAAATACCAAACTCTAAGAGGTGTTCTATGCATATTCTTGGCCATAACTCCCATACAATGTCCTAGACCATGATAGGTAATAGGAGGGAAGCAGAAACCAAGTCCTAACTTGAAACCAATAGACCAGCATGGGTACGAAACAGTGGTTCTAATAGGGTTTTAGTGAAATTATATATAATACCACGAATGTTTTCTAATGAATTTTCTAGACATTGAGTATAATCCATGTAAACAATGTAAAGAATCTTGAAATAAATAAAAAATAAGAAAGGAAGACAGGGGGATAGACTAACTAAGATCTCTTGATTACAAGAGATGATTTATAATTTGTTCTTAAACTATAGATTATCTTGCATGGAGGATTAGTGTAATATATTGGTGGTTGTGGGAGATATCTGGATAAAATGAGGGAGAAAAAGAGGGGTGGAAACTTATAAGAGTAGAGAGGAAATGGTAATTTTTCCCATTTAATGAGGTCTATGGTTTGGCTGAAAAATTTATAAAGCAATGTGTCAACTATACATAATTATTGATCAAAGCATACCCCACCTTTCATGGTGAAAACATTTGATTTACAAAATTATGCACCAACCATACAAATTCTCCTTATAACACCCCAAGATTATAATTGTGGAAATTCATGTTGGAAAGTGTATATCAAATGAAACACCAAACTTGGAAGAGATTATAAATAATCAAGATTTTTTGATATATTTCTTTTTAAATAAATTCAAACTATTTGATATCTTTTGATTCATGAACCACTCGGTCTAAAAAAATAAGATACTCTATATTATTATTTAAAAAACACTATTATAATCTAAATGTTAAATTGAAGGGTATAAAAATGAATAAATATATAACACAAATTAATTTTTACACTTTTATAAAATAAATTAAATATTTTTGTATTTATTATAAATAAAATAATAACCATTTGAATTAAATATAACATTTTTCTGAAAGCAGTTTTTTTTCTGAAAGATGAATTAGTCGTGCTTTTCAAACATAATTTCAAAATAATTTTTAAAAAATTTAGAAAAATTATTGATAAAATAAAATTAATTTTTAAAATATATATGTTAAAATTTTCTTTTGGTGAATTTGTCATAATTTTTTTGAAAATATTTATTTTTTGATGAATAATGATAAATACCAATTTTTATTGAAAACTGCATTTCTGTTTAAATTATTTAAAAAAGTTAAATTATGTTTTAAATTGGTTTCATAGTAAAATTAGTTTAATTATATTATTATTTAACTAATTTTGTTCATTGGAATCAATTTAATATCGAATTGAGATATAAAAACTTCTCAAACTTTTTTTAAGTTTTTCTTTTGGAAAAATTTTTTTTGGCATGTATGTAGGTTTAATTATAAATTAAATTCTTAAAATTTTGTGAGTTAAATTTAATAGAATTTTATTTAATATTTTTATTCATCATAATTTATATTATCATATATGTTCAACATAATTTTATACCATAATTAATACTGAAAACGTAAAAATTATTTACCACAATAAAAGTAAAAACGGGTTTATTGGGGGTTAAACTAAAAATATAAGTATTAAGATGAAAAAACATGTATAATTTTTATAATATTTTATTATTTAAACCTAAAATATTATAATTATACAAAATGATCCATTTTTTATCATTTTTTAATGAGAACAATGCGGGTGGAATTCTTTCTTTAAAAAAATCCATGTGTGTCATCTCCCCCTCATATAAAAGGTCACCCTTCTCCACTATTTTACACAATTCCAAAACCCATTGGTTCATACATAAAATGAAAAAATAAATAAATTAATTCCATTAATATATCATATAATCTATTTTTCATAAATCCATCCTATAAATTCTTTTGGTGCAAACCAAAAGAAGTTGTTCGAAGAAGAGGTAACATCCTTAACCAAGCATTTTATTTTATTTATTACTACACCAAATTCAAATTCTATCAAACCATGATGATATAATAACATAATTTTATTCCATAAAATTATATATTTTAAAATTAAGGTATTTACCTAAAACCATATCATCCTCCCTCAAATGGGAAACAATATTATTGATCTTGTGTAGGATGGACTACCGCTTCACGAACCGACGTAATTCATTTTCCCTCACCACTTATTATGGATAGATATAATGATGTATATAATGTTTATATATTATATTTATAATTTAATTAAACTTTTCAATTATAATATCACATACATATTATTAATTTTCATTTAATATAAAAGACGATAAGGTTTCTTGTGTGTAAGGTGGACAATCGACTCACAAAGCAGTATTATTCGTTTTTTTCTTACACCTTGCATGGAGGGAAATAAGGATTAATTTGATGTTTATATATTATATTAATGAAAAATTAATAATTATGTAAAATAAATATATCATACATTCACATACCTTACCATCTATTTAATAAATAATAATGTCGTTTTTGTGTACAATGGACTACCACCTTGCGAAGTGATTTGATTTGTTTTTCACAAACTCTTCAAATAGAAGTTAATAAAGGATAAATTTACTAATTATATGTAATATATATTAAATAATATTTTAATATATATTATTAATATATGATCCACTTTTTTACCCTTTCATCTGTTTTGGAAATGATATCATTGTTCGTGCACACATACGACCCACCATCTCTATGAAGTGATGTGATTCACTCTCTATGTTAAAAATTAAATAATGATAATAAATAAAAATTTATTGAAAAATTATATTTATAACATTAATATAATTTTGGATACTATAGAACTATAACACATGTTTAAGTTCTATAACTTTCATGATGAAATGTGTAGAAGAAAACATGGAAATTAACACATGAAACATTAGTGATAATTAATGATTATAAATGAATGGTTGATAATAATTAGTAAAATTGATAATATATAATATTATAAATATTAATATAATTATAATATATTTTAAAAACAAGTTTAAAACCACCATAAAAAGGCTAAAGAGTCTTCAACTAAAGGGAAGCGTGATATAAGGGGTTTCTTAACTCAATTTCTATTCATTGGGTTATACGAATACTTAATTAACATTATTAAGCCAAAATTATGTGTGAAATTAATTTTGATTGATTTAATTTGTATTTAATTTTTTCTTTAATTTACCTATAATTTTTACAAATAATTTCCCCATTGATTAACTCTCACCTCAATGATACAAACTTTGTAAGGGTTTCATCTCAAACTTCCTTCATTATCACACATGTACTTTTATGCACCCAATGTCATTTGAATGGTTTGTATACTGGAGATTTACATATTATATCATTAATCATTCCAACATAAAAGGATTTTATGTCAAAATTAATCTACTTAATTCTTGTTAAGTTATGATTCAAAAGCTACCAAAGTCATAAGGGATCTTTCTAATCCACCCTTTTCTTCAGATTTTTACCATTCTCTATCTAAATAATATTCTATATCATTAAATTTATGGAATTATAATAAATTATATATTTATGTATATGAAATTTTTTCCAAGATTATTATTCCTTATTTTTAGGGGATAATATATTCCTTATGATCATCTCTCAAATACTTTCATTATGGAATCTATTTTAATTATGTTATGAGACAAGATTATGCAACCCATTTATTTCCATGGGTAATTATTATTTTTAGGAATTATGATTGATATCTTTATGAGGAACTTATATGAATTTACATTAAATAAATATGATGGGTGGAACTAGAATTATATATCCCTTCATTGATTTGGGAAATTTTTTAGTCTCGTGATATGTCATGTATGAGATTAGGGAGTGAACCTAATCCATTATAAGACTATGACCACCATGTGATGTTGTCTTGGTAGTTATCCTTGACTTATATTAATGTCATGACTTATTTCATTGTCACTTTTCCATGTTTCCATGATCTTATTATACAATTATATTTATGTTATTCTTCCACTTTATTACTCATGTACCTTTACTTTTTTAATATCATTTTATACATTTGACTCACATGTTAGGTCTCCTTATCATGTTTATTCCCTTACTATTATTTTTAGCACACTAATTTATTTATATATTCTCTAGATTATCTATTACATATTTAGGAGCTGTAATGGATTTTTTAGATCATAATATAAAATAAAATAAGTATCCCATGTTTTAGTTTCCTTCTATGTATTATGAACCTATTATTCCAAAGACACTGGAACTTTATGATCCTTGTGATGTAATTATTTGGTATTGTTTATTAAGAATCATATATTTATATGTTCATAAGTATTAGGCATCCATAGTTTATATCAAACGAAATTTTTAGTTAAAATTTGGAACTAAGATGAGAAAACTTTAGTGATAATCTTAGGAATAATTATAAGAATTATACTAAGTATAGAAAAATATCATCCAATCATGGTGAAGTACCGAGCTAGTGGTTTCTAAGTAATTACATCCCTATATGGATATTAAAATTATAGTACCCAAAAATGAGCCTTACTACGCATCTAGTTTGACAAATCTGAGAGATATGATTTGGAAATTAATAAACTCCTTATGATCCATAATTAACGATTTAATTATATTATGATCATGAATGTCACAGGTTGATCTAATAGTGTCTTATATTTTAATGAATGTGTCATGATTTAAACAAATTATAAATAATTTTTCATCATTATGTTGTTTTCCACTATGAATATTGTTGCTCACACATTTCTTTATGGTTTTAGTCGATGGAGGGAACAAGAAGAAACTGAGTTAACATTAAATGTGATATATATTTTTTTATGAGCATCTATATGGGATTATGATTAGATTGAATGATATTATTATTATTAATAATCAGTTATCATGATATATGATTAATAACCTTCACCTTAACTAACTCTCTAATTCTCTAAAGAAGAGAAGGATGTAGTTCGTTGAAAGCTTGGGTGGTGGGGAGCATGCTTGAAATATTATTAAGGTTCATATATGTCAATTATTTGGAAATAATCGACCAAGTTAATGTATCATAGAATCAAGAAGATGTTTTAAGTATTGAAATTTAAGACCCAAATTAAGTAATTACTAAGTAAAAATGAAAATTTTAGTTAACTAAATGGATGAGAATACCAGTTTCCCTAAGGCATCATCAATGGTTGAATTTTTTAGATGTAGAAAGAATGGGAATTAATAAAATCAATTTCCTTAGTGGAATGCATAAGAAGAATATAAAAAAAATGTATGATTTATGGTTTGGTTGCTGATGATAAAGAGAAAAAAAATGACATATAAAAGTAAGGAGGTATTAAGGAATAAGATGATGAAGTGTAGTTAATGGTTTAATATTGAAGTGGAATGATTGAAATGTTTATTTATTTGAATTCATGAATTATTGAATCATGAAATAAATATATATAAGGATTATTCTATATATTTTTTGGGTTGATGATTTGTAGTAATATGTTATATTACCTAGAAAGGTAATTTAATGTAATGATGATACTCTATGAAAAAATTCATAATTTAAGGAAAGATAATATTGGATATGTGATTGATGTTGTAGTAATTGGTTTATTTTATGGAAATGAATGATCTATATAGAAACCCTTAATGGTTAAAAAGCGGGATTTTATGACTAATGTAATTTTTAAGATGTTTATCATATTCTGGAGAACATTATAGGATCATGTTGAGTTTTTAAAATGAATATCACAAAAGTTTTTAAATATTTTTATAAATAGGAACAATATAAACTACAGGAAAACCCATCACATATGAAAAGATGATGAGGCTCAAACCCATAACTAAAGGGTGATAAGGGTGCATATCCTACCACTATCCTATGTAATTTATTAGTTTGTATGAAATTTTTTTACTTAAATGATTTTATGAATGAATATTAAGTTGATAAAATATTTTTGAGGTAATTCATGATTTTTGGGAGATGTTTTATTAGGTTGAAGTATGTATATTTATTAGGTTTAATGTAGAGTAATATTTTAGAATAATGTTATTACATTTTTTTAGATGTAAGAAGATGGGTTTTAAGGATAAATATTTATATAATGGATTAAGTTTAACTATGGGTGTTGATAATATGGTATTATAGAATAATGTATTATATGTGAAAATGTGTGATAAACATTTATTTAGTAAAGAGAAGATTCATAGATTGTTATTCTTGTAGAGATTAAGTGATTCGTTAGAAGTTAATTTTAGTGTTTCGGGTATAAAAAATTCATATAGGTTATTATTTCCTTAGATTAAGAGGTAAAGTTTAAATTGATTGAAGCACAACCAAAGGATGAAATTGTGTTTTTGAAATAAAATTATATCATGTATGTTTATTTTTTGTGTTCTCTAGAATCCCTCAACTCTAGGGAAAGGATCCCAAACAAAACAATTATCTTATTACCTTAATATACGATGAATCAGTGGTATTTTAATTCATCACTAATTTGTGACTTTTTGATTGATATTCTCTTGATCATTTTATTTTTTATCAATGATCTTTATATATCTATATAATTATTTATCCTTTTCTTCCATGTCTATTTTTTCATTTCACACCAATGTTCTTCTACAAAGAAACCTAGTAATCTGTTATTCTAAATGAATATCATACATCATTTTTTCTCTTATCAAGAAGAAATTTTATTAACCCTTTTTAATGATGTGACTTTCTAAAAAAGGTTTTTCCAAATTCAAACCCTCAATTATAGAGATCAAGATTAAATTTTGAAGACATAATTAATTTAATTGTGGTAGAATGTAACACCCCCAAAATATAAAACAGATTCACCATGTTATATGGAATATATGAAATTCAAATCAAAGTTTAGAATATAATGTAACACTCTGAGAATTTATGATATATTTATTTTAAATAAATTTAATCTCTTTGATATATTCTGATGTAGGCAACACTAGGTTTAAATGAACCATAATACTCTATATTATTATTTAAATAAGATCATAATAACAAAGTAGTTAGATTGGTGGGTAGGAAAAATAATATATAAATTATGAAACTTATGATTTATACACGTATAAAATAAATTCAATGGTTTTTTATTTATTTGAAAAAATATGATCCATTTGAAATAAAAAGAAATGTTTTCTGAAAAACTATATTTTCGGTAAAGGCATATTAGTCCCGCTTTACAAACATAACATAATTTTTTTTACCACTATTGGAAAAAAAATTTCCAAAAAATAAAATTCATTTTTTAAATCTAAATGTTAAAATTATATTTTAGTTAAATTATAATTATCTTTTGAAATGATTTATTTATTTATAAATAGTGAAACATACATATTTTTATTAAAAACTGCCTTTTTGTTTAAATTATTTAAAAATGAAAATTATATTTTAAATTTTTTTAAAGTATATTTAGTACAAAAATATTCCAATTTGAATAATTTATTTCATGGGAATCAATTTCATAATTAATTTAGATATTAAAACTGTATAAACTTTTAATTGTTTTTCTTTTGGAAAAACTTTTTTTAGACACGTCTGTGGGTTTAATTTTAACATAATTTTGGCCAATTATATTATTTTAATTTGTAAAAATAGATTACATATTTTTAATTAGAATAATTTATATTATAAAATAAGTTTAACCTAATTTTTTCTCCATATTAAATAGTGAAAATAGTAAAAATTATTTTCTGTGGTTAAGGTAAAAATAGATTAATCAGGGAGTTAAAATATAAATTAATGGGTTAAAAATGAAAAAAATCATTACCAATTATTATTTTAGGGTAATATTTGTACCTAATATATTATAATGTTCAAAAACGTTTTATGTTTTAGCTTTTTATCATGAGAATTACATGGTTGTAATTATTTCGTTTCAAAAATTCCAAGTGTGTCATCTCCCCCACTTATAAAAGGCCACCCCCACTCCTTTCCTTTCTAAAACTAAAAAACTCATTGATTCAGACAACCCCTAACAAAAAAAATTAATTCCTTACCATAATCCTAGAATACTTTTTTTTCTTAAATTCGACCATGGAAGGCTTTTGGTGCAAACCAAAATTAGTTGTCTGGAGAAGAGGTAACTTCTTTAACTGAGAATTTAACATTATTTCTTCCTCCACATCCTTAAAATATTTTTAGACCGTGTTGAAATAAAAAATATGTGTATCTTACACATAATGAGATTTTTTTCTATTAATTTAATTAATTAAAACAATTTTTTCCTCTCTCAATTGGGAAACAAAATTGTTGATCTAGTGTAATATAGAGACCTGAAGCCTGACGTACATGAACATTACATTACTTTTGCGGAATACTTAATACATAACAAAAACACACACACAAGGACCGTAATAGTTTAGTGTCTTTGGAAACTCGGAATATAATCTTCTAATCATGGTGAAAGATCTTCAACATATCCCATAAAGATCTTCTTTTTTTTAAACCTAAATCCTTTCTTTATATCCTGGGGAAAATAAAACATAAAAGGGTGAGCTCAAATGCTCAGTAAGGGTAAACAAAAGAAATATCAATCGCATCATATTCATAAGAACATAACTTTTGGAAATCTTAACCTCCAAAAGAGAGCATAATTTCATAACATGGGATAAATCGTAGTAGTGAAATGTAATCCCAATAATCATAACTTAAATGATGAAACATTGTGGCATACACACAAAATCATAGAGAATCATTTCTTATTAGTCAAGAATCATTTCCAAGACTATCTTAGTGGACAAAGTCCATTTCTGAACTGAGTCACCCTCGTTTCAGTCCTGTTTCACTGAACCGGTATAACCTACCGTTCCAGCCATGTCTATCTCATGAGATATAAAATCTTTACCCAATTCATTGGAGGGAGATATAGGTCCCACCCATCTCATAATGATACCATTCTTATGTGTGCCACAAAATCAGAAAACCATACATCATAGCATAACCTATGTAATAAAAATGGGAATCTTAAACATCGTGACATCATAAAACAATTCATATATGATAAAGGAATTCATAAAAATATAATTTCATCATAACATAATCAAATCAATGTAATACTAGGGATAAAAACATAACCCTTTATTATCTTATAAGGAAAATAATTTTTATAAAACACTTGAACTCCATTCTTGAGGAAAATATCCTTTCTACTTCAAAAAGATTTTCCTTTCTTAACATGTCATACAATTCTAAACTAAAAGAAGTTGATTAAAAATAAACTTGAAAAGGAAGATTCTTGTAAATAATTTTTTAAAAATCCATTCATGTTGTATAAGTTAAAAAAACATTCTTCTAGTACTTTTGTCGGAAAAGTCAAAAAGTACCTCATACGAGAAACAACAAAAGATTCCTTTCATATCTTTTACTAAAAACTCACCGAAGGGTAAAATTGGATATAAAAAATTTTAGGTGGATGGAAAGATTATTACATATTGAGGAAACATGGATTTGGATGATAAAATACACCCCAGTAAATACTAAAGTATAAACAATCTCGGATAAAAATGAGATTGTGATATTTCCCTTACCTTAGGTCTGATATTCTTTGTACATGTCTGAACCTCCTTTATAATGATTTAAATAATGTCATTAATTTATTACAGAATCATATTCATTGTTATGATATCATATATGGTTCACTTATGACTTTATATTACCCGTTCTTTTGTAAATTTCATGGTAAAGAATCGTTTTGGGTAAAATCGTTTCATTTATCGTAGGTGTTTGGACTTGTTGTTCTTGACATTATTATTACTTATATCATGATTTAATTACTTTCAGAATATAAAATATTATTTATATATCATATATATTAAGTATATATATATATATAATAGATAGATAAATGAAATGAAACACACCGTTCATGGAGACGGTAGTCCGTACGTACGCATGAACGCTGTTTTCCTTTCCTTATTGTATTGAATGGAAGTAAGTAGATGACATATATATATACATAAATCCAGTATATTTAACATGTCATATATTTCATTATTATTCATTATATATACTTTATAATCATTCATGAATGGTTAACGTGGAGAATAAATCTCATCGCATCGTGGAGACGGTAGTCCGTACGTACGCACGAGCGATGATATCATTCTCATGATCATGGAATTGTATTGAAGTGTATGTATACTATTTCAGAATTAATATCACTTTACAATAATCATATATAGTTATTATTTACACCATTATACCCATCCAAGTAAGGTGGTGGTTGAAAATAGATTACACCACGGCGTGGAGACGGTATTCCGTACGTACGCACATGCGGTGATTTCGTTTTCCATAGGATGGATAGATGGGTAAATAGGGTTGTTTAATACTTATAATAACATATCATTATATGAGTGATACTTATTTTATTACTTCATAAGGAAACAACCTAAGAAGAAGAAGTGGAAGAAGAAATAAAGTTGAAAGAATCGGTAACGGACATTACCTCTTCTTTGAAGCACCTCTTTGAGATCTCCTTTTAGGGCACTAAAATTTGTATTTGAGGAAGAAAAAAACCTCTAGGATGTTGCTATGGAAGTGGATAAGAGAATTTGGCAGGGTTTGGCCGATCATGAAGGCTCAAAGTGGTGTGTGTAAGAGGGGGAGGAGGTGCCCTTTTATAAGGGAGGAGAGGGGTACCTTTGGAAGAACTAAAACTATTATTTTATTATAAAGTCAAATTCGGTTTTAAATAGCTCCAAATTGATTTATTTCGAAGCTAAGGTGGGGATGGGTCGAAATACTCTCATCCAATATAATTTAGACAAGTTTAGGTTCCTATTTTAACCTTATCATTTATATTTAACTTTAAGTTAGATAATTTTACTTTTACCGTGTCTTCTTGTTTTCTTACACTATAAGGTAAATAAACTTACTATATCAAGCCAAACGAACCCCAAGTTGTTTATTATTAATATATATAACCTTATCTAAGTCATTTGGCCGAACCTTAGATATTTAGAAATAAAATAACAATTAATAATATAGTATTTGTTTTAAAAACTATTTTATGTCAATTTTGACACTATTTAGTAATTGATTTTTGTGAAACTTATAACAGAATTATTAGTTCGAAAAAAGATAATTAAATCTATACTAACATGTCATATTAACCTATAAAATTAGTTTAATTCATAAAAAGTCTCAAATTATATTTATTTGGGTATTTAAAATATCAATTATTCTAATTTTTCACTATTATGGTAATTACTGCATCATTATTATGTCATAAATAAATTAAATTATTTAATGTCTAAAAATTATAAATAAAATATCATTATGTATGAAATATTATTAGCTTTCTAATTAATATTTAAAATCGAATTTATCTTATGTATAACCCTATATTATAAATGTTTTACTAAATAAACTTTGATTTTAACTCTTTTAACTCTTCTTTGAATTAAATAATAATAAATGTCCTAATCTAATCCAAATGGGCCTAAATGGTAATATTTTATTCCTAAGGTTGTTTATGGTCGAATTACACTTATCCAATAGAATTAGGACATGTGTTAGTGTAATAATAATATCATTTTTACCCTTAATTACCCTATTTACTTTTAACCGTGGTAAAAAAAAGTAAAAAGTTACTATTCACCAAAAATTATTTTCATCTCATTGAACCACATTTTACTTACTGACATCAACCATGTCTCTCAAATTTTTTAAATTCCACTCAGAGAAGCGGTAAAATTAAGTTTTATGAAAAATTCATTTTTTTACTACCACTTAGTGGTTTCACTATTCATCAAAAAATGAAAGTTGCCAGAAAAATACCAAAAATTAGGCCTAAGCTATATTTGATATTATGAACTCAAAAATGATGTCTATTTTACCAAATTCAAAACATATCATTTACATTAACTAATTTAAAAATTAATTCCCGTCGTCAAAACAAATGGCCTGTTTTTAAGAGATAATAACTATCAAAAGATTGACACTTGTTTATAACTTGTTTAAATGTGAAATTACATCCAATGACCAACATTGTATTAAATTGTAAAAATATATTCTAAATATACTTTAAAACCAATCAAATTAATAATTTATCACTATTAATTATTTTGATTAAAAAAGTTGTTTTTAATTAAAATTTAGAAATTTTCACTATTCATCAGAATATGAAAGTTATCCGAAAAGTACCAAAATTTTACCTTAGGCTAAATTCGATACTTTGAATCCAAAAATGAAGTCCATTTTGAGAGATAAAATTTATAAAATTTTAAAAGGTGGTTATTACTATTCATAACGGATAGTTTTAATAATATTTTAATAGCATATCGTTGTTTAATGAAACTCGGTATTGCGTACTACACACGCTATCGAGGAAGGTCGTGATTGCGTGTAATGCAAGGCAAGTCAAGGATGCGTGTTGTGAAAGCTCCTTTTGGTGTATCATACAACACAAGACATTAATTAAATTAAAAATAATATTTTTCATAAAATCTCGGGGTGTTACATTCTACCCCCCTTAAAATGAATTTCGCCCTCGAAATTCGTCGGGGTTATAAATGGTTTACTATTCGAAATTTTCTTTCATAGAAACCCACATCGTAAAAAGGAATACCAAAACCAATCTTTAAAAACAATAGTATGAAATGTAACGGTTACCCAAATAAACTAATCACTCGGTTTCCACATAGGTGAAAATATGGATATGGAAGAGAAATCTAACCATCATGTACTGATTGAGAGTGGTATAGAACTTGGCTATGAAAAAGACATCAATCACAAATCCATAGATTTGTGATGATATAAGGTATCATCTGATTCATCGGATATAAGAGCACTAGGAAAACATTTTTTGTTTTCAAGATCGTTTCCCAAAAATTGATGAAATTGGAATTAGAATAAATACTTTCATTATTTTGGTATAGTCTCACCGTTGGTCGTTCTTTAGAAAATTTACACTTCATCTCTTAAAGAAATGAAGTTGAATTTTTCATTCGTGATGTGTTAGCAGATCATGTGATAGAATGATGGGTCATTCCATCAGTCTCAAACAAAAGGTTAGAAAAGTTATCAAAAAATACATAAGTCCATCTATAGTGAGATTAATGATATATGGTTCCTAAAATGGACTTATACTTCATATATCATACTGCTTAATATAATAAAACTAGTTTCTACTAAACAGGGACTTCCTGTAGGCCATTGGTAGGCGATAAAGGGCAGTCGCACTTCGGTTGTGGGTTCGATTCCCACAGCCTTGTCCGACGCAATGGGTTGTCGCCCGTCCTGCAGGTTGTCCTTTTTCTAAAACTATATTACTATAACATCCCATCAATAATTTTTTAAAAAAAAATTATCCTTAAACAATACTAACTTATGTCCAACATAATCCATTCCAATCTTTAGGCTTATCCATAATACTGCAGTCCACTCTCATAATATAGTGAAAACGATTACCAGAGCATTAATACCATCATTGATCCCCATATATCATAAGATATGTCTTGTTGGACACATTAGAAACATTCAAAGGCCTTAATCATGTATTCTCTTGAATACCCATTAAACCTTACTGAAAACATGAATGCAGTTAAAAGTTAACACTTTCCACATACCAAAATCCTCAAAATTCTATATACTCAAACCATGATATCACTTAGTCCTTATATCAATCATGATCTCATGAATACTATTATGCGCATATCATCTTATTTCCAAAAATATCTCAATCACTTTGAATACCACATTAGACCAATACATAAATATTCCAATACTCCATGATACAACATTATTTTGGAATCCCACTACATAAATACTCAATCATTCCACCACATCGTTGTCATATTCAACATCGCCAATAGTGATCGCATGTGACTTCCCTTTGTCCTTTGCCTTAAGCGGTTGCTCATGTCGATCATCACTAACCCTTGGATTAGGGAATTTATTAGCATAATGCCCCATTTCCTTGCACTTGAAGAATTGAAGTTTTGGTGGTGCGTTCTCTGCATTGTTTGCTTTATTCACATCATTAGAAACCCTTTTTCCATTACTTTGACACTCAGCTGCTCGATGACCTTCTTTTCCACACTTAAAACATTTTCTAGTCCCTTTAAGATAATCTCCACCATGCTTCTTTCCACACTTTGTGCATAAGGAAACATTCATCTTCTTTTCACCATTATTCTGAGATTTCTCCTTGAACTCCATCTTTCGTTTCTTGTCAAAACCATGAGAAGGATATGTAACACCAACTTCCATTTCTACCTTGATAGCACAATGCACAATTTCTTCATAGCTACTGAAGTCTCTTATAGCTAATTCTCTTGGAATACTTGGTTTTAAGCCACTGAAAAATCGATCAACTTTACTTTCAGGTTGGATGATAATTCCAGATGCATACCTTGCAAGTCTTGTAAAATTCACTTCGTATATACCAACAGATTCATCATCCTTCTGCTTCAGCTCAAGAAATTCCTTCCATCTTTGTTCGAAGAATACGAGGGAAGTACTTATTGAAAAATAAGTTCTTGAACTCGTCCCATTCCATGGACTCAATTTCATCTCTTTGCCTCGTATTCTTGATAAGATTCCACCATTGATCAGCATCACCTTCCAAACGATATACTGCTAAGATGAATTTATCATGTTCAGAACATTGAAGAACTGAAAATATCTTTTCAGTGGTACTGATCCATTGTTCAGCAACAAGTGGATCAGAAGACCCACTGAAAGAAGGTGGACGTTGCCTCATGAAGGACTCAATAGAATATTGTTCCCTTCTCTCCTCATTTGGATGTCCAGAATGATTCATATCTTGTGTAAGTATAACAATAATATTTTTCACTCCATCTCCCATAACATTTGTTTGTTCAGGAGGACAATCATTGCATTGTCCATTGAATTGATCAACACGGTTCCTTCGGGTTCCATCCATCGTCTAAAACCCAAAAAGAATAGTGTGAGAGGAAAAAATTATGCTAGGGAAAACAAAATAATAAAGGGGGAGTATCCTCAATATCTAATATCTTAGGTTAAATTCTATGATCATTACCGTAGTTCTAGGACTGTATCCTATATCTCTAGGGATCTCACTAACGTTCTCGCATCCTAGTTTCCAAAGGTTGACTAAACCTTTGCTCTGATGCCAATTGTAGAGACCCGAAGCCTGACGAACATGAACATTACATTACTTTTGCGGAATACTTAATACATAACAAAAACACACACACAAGGACCGTAATAGTTTAGTGTCTTTGGAAACTCGGAATATAATCTTCTAATCGTGGTGAAAGATCTTCAACATATCCCATAAAGATCTTCTTTTTTTTAAACCTAAATCCTTTCTTTATATCCTGGGGAAAAGAAAACATAAAAGGGTGAGCTCAAATGCTCAGTAAGGGTAAACAAAAGAAATATCAATCGCATCATATTCATAAGAACATAAATTTTGGAAATCTTAACCTCCAAAAGAGAGCATAATTTCATAACATGGGATAAATCATAGTATTGAAATGTAATCCCAATAATCATAACATAAAACATGAAACTTTGTGGCATACATACAAAATCATAGAGAATCGTTTCTTATTAGTCAAGACTCATTGACAAGACTATCTTAGTGGACAAAGTCCATTTCTGAACCGAGTCACCCTCGTTTCAGTCCTGTTTCACTGAACCGGTATAACCTACCGTTCTAGCCATGTCTATCTCATGAGATATAAAATCTTTACTCAATTCATTGGAGGGAGATATAGGTCCCACCCATCTCAAAATGATATCATTCTTATGTGTGCCACAAAATCAGAAAACCATACATCATAGCATAACCCATGTAATAAAAATGGGAATCTTAAACATCGTGACATCATAAAACAATTCATATAAGATAAAGGAATTCATAAAAATATAATTCCATCATAACATAATCAAATCAATGTAATACTAGGGATAAAAACAGAACCCTTTATTATCTTATATGGAAAATAATTTTGATAAAACACTTGAACTCCATTCTTGAGGAAAATATCCTTTCTACTTCAAAAACATTTTCCATTCTTAACATGACATAAAATTCGAAACTAAAAGAATTTGATTAAAAATAAACTTGAAAACTTGAAAAGGAAGCTTCTTGTAAATAATGTTTTAAAAATCCATTCATGCCGTATAAGTTAAAAAAACATTCTTCTCGTACTTTTGTCGGAAAAGTCAAAAAGTACCTCGTACGAGAAACAACAAAAGATTCCTTTCATATCGTTTACTAAAAACTCACCGAAGGGTAAAATTGGATATAAAAAATTGTAGGTGGATGGAAATAATATTAAATATTTAGGAAACATGGATTTGGATGATAAAATACACCCTAGTAAATACTAAAGTATAAACAATCTCGGATAAAAATGAGATTGTGATATTTCCCTTACCTTAGGTCTGATATGCTTTGTACGTGTCCGAACCTCCTGTATAATGATTTAAATAATGTCATTAACTTATTACAGAATCATATTCATTGTTATGATATCATATATGGTTCACTTATGACTTTATATTACCCGTTCTTTTGTAAATTCCATGTTAAAGAAGCGTTTTGGGTAAAATCGTTTCATTTATCGTAGGTGTTTGGACTTGTTGTTATTGACATTATTATTACTTATATCATGATTTACCTACTTCCAGAATATAAAATATGATTTATATATCATATATATTCAGTATATATATATATAATAGATAGATAAATGAAATGAAACACACCGTTCATGGAGATGGTAGTCCGTACGTACGCATGAACGCTGTTTTCCTTTCCATATTGTCTTGAATGGAAGTAAGTAGATGACATATATATATACATAAATCCAGTAGATTTACCATGTCATATATTTCATTATTATTCATTATATATACTTTATAATCATTCATGAATGGTTAACGTGGAGAATGAATCTCATCGCGTTGTGGAGACTGTAGTCCGTACGTATGCACGAGCGATGATATCGTTCTCATGATCGTGGAATTGTATTGAAGTGTATGTATACTATTTCAGAATCAATATCACTTTACAATAATCATATATAGTTATTATTTACACCATTATACCCATCCAAGTAAGGTGGTGGTGCAAAATAGATTACACCACGGTGTGGAGACGGTATTCCGTACGTACGCACGCGCGGTGATTTCGTTTTCCGTAGGATGGATAGATGGTGAAATAGGGTTGTTCCATACTTATAATAACATATCAGTATATGATTGATACTGATGTTATTACTTCATAATGAAACAACCTAAGAAGAAGAAGTGGAAGAAGAAATAAAGTTGAAAGAATCGGTAACGGACATTACCTCTTCTTTGAAGCACCTCTTTGAGATCTCCTTTTAGGGAACTAAAATTGGTCTTTTAGGAAGACCAGAACCTCTAGGATGTTGCTATGGAAGTGGATAAGAGAATTTGGTAGGGGTTGGCCGAGCTTGAAGGCTCAATGTGGTGTGTGGAAGAGGGGGAGGAGGTTCCCTTTTATAAGGGAGGAGAGGGGTACCTTTGGAATAACTAAAACTATTATTTTATTATAAAGTCAAATTCGGTTTTAAATAGCTCCAAATTGATTTATTTCGAAGATAAGGTGGGTGTGGGTCGAAAGCCTCTCATAAAATAGAATTTATACAAGTTTAGGTTCCTATTTTGACCTTGTCATTTATATTTAACTTTAAGTTATATAATTTTACTTTTACCGTGTCTTCTTGTTTTCTTACACTATAAGGTTAATAAACTTACTATATCAAGCCAAACGAACCCCAAGTTGTTTGTTATTAATATATATAACCTTATCTAAGTCATTTGGCCAAACCTTAGATTTTTAGGAATAAAATAACAATTAATAGTATAATATTTTTTTTAAAAACTATTTTTTGTCAATTTTGACACTATTTAGTAATTGATTTTTGTGAAACTCATAACAGAATGATTAGTTCGAAAAAAGTTAATTGAATCTATACTAACATGTCATATTAACCTAGAAAATTAGTTTTATTCACAACAAGACTCAAATTATATTTATTTGTGTATTTATAATATCAATTATTCTAATTTTTCACTATTATGGTAATTACTGCATCATCATTGTGTCATAAATAAATTAAATTATTTAATGTCTAAAAATTATAAATAAAATTATGTATGAAATATTATTAGCTTTCTAATGAATATTTACAATCGAATTTATCTTATGTATAACCCTATATTATAAATGTTTTAGTAAATAAACTTTGATTTTAACTCTTTTAACTCTTCTTTGAATTAAATAATAATAAATGTCCTAATCTAATCCAAGTGGGCCTAAATGGTCATATTTTATTCCTAAGGTTGTTTTTTGTCGAATTACATTTATCCAATAGAATTAGGATATGTGTTAGGGTAATAATAATATCATTTTCACCCTTAATTACCCTATTTACTTTTAACCGTGGTAAAAAAAGTAAAAAGTTACTATTCACCAAAAATTATTTTCATCTCATTGAACCACATTTTACTTACTGACATCAACCGTGTCTCTCGGATTTTTGAAATTCCACTCAAAGAAGCGGTAAAATTAAGTTTTATGAAAAATTTATTTTTTTTACTACCACTTAGTGGTTTCATTATTTATCAAAAAATGAAAGTTTCCAGAAAAATACCAAAAATTAGGCCTAAGCTATATTTGATATTATGAACTCAAAAATGATGTCTATTTTTCCAAATTCAAAACATATCAGTTACATTAACTAATTTAAAAATTAATTCCTGCCGTCAAAACAAATGGCGTGTTTTTAAGAGATAATAACTATCAAAAGATTGACACTTGTTTATAACTTGTTTAAATGTGAAATTACATCCAATGAACAACACTGTATTAAATTGTAAAAATATATTCTAAATATTCTTTAAAACCAATCAAATTAATAATTTATCACTATTAATTATTTTGATTAAAAAAGATGTTTTTAATTAAAATTTAGTAATTTTCACTATTCATCAGAATATGAAAGTTATCCGAAAAGTACCAAAATTTCACCTTAGGCTAAATTTGATACTCTGAATCCAAAAATGAAGGCCATTTTGAGAGATAAAATTTCTAAAATTTTAAAAGGTGGTTATTACTATTCATAACGGCTAGTTTTAATAATATTTTAATAGCATATCGTTGTTTAATGAAACTCGGTATTGCGTACTACACACGCTATCGAGGAAGGTCATGATTGCGTGTATTGCAAGGCAAGTCAAGGATGCATGTTGTGCAAGATCCTTTTGGTGTAGCATACAACACAAGACCTTAATGAAATTAAAAAGAATATTTTTCATAAAATCTCGGGGTGTTACATGTAAGATGGACAACTGGCTCACTAATAGACGTAATTCATTTCCATCACTGCTACTCACAATTGGATATAATGATTTATGTAATATTTATATATGATATTTATTTTATAATTATACTTATGTGATTTTAATATCACAAAAAAAATATTACTTTCTATTCCACAGGAAATATAATAATGTCGCTCGTGGGTATTACGGACTACTGCCACGCGAAGTGATGTGATTCTTTTTCAACTTAATCTTAAAATGGAAGGAAATAAGGATTAATTAAAAATTTATATATTATATTAATAAAATATTAATATTTATTTTAAATAAATATATCATATAATTTATTACCTTACAATCCATTGAATAAATGATAGCGTCATTCATGTGTATGGCAGGCTACCTCCTCGTGAAGCAGTGTGATTCATTTTTCACTAATTATTTGTATGGATGGAATTAAACAATAAATTTAAACAATATTTTTGATATATATGACATGATATTTATTTTTTAATATTAGTATATATTTTTATTCTCTTACCCTTTCACCCATTTGGGAAATGATAATGTCTCTTGTGCATATGTACGATCTACTATCTCCACAAAGTGATTTAATTCTGTGCAAAATTTAATAATGATTATAGAGAAGAATCTAATGAAAAAAATGATATTTATAACATTAATATAATTATTTATATGATGTAACTATAACCTTTTCCATGATCTTAAAGAATCATGATAAAACATACAAGAGAAAAAAAAAGGGAATTGACCCCAACAACATTAGTGATATTGAAAGATTATTAATGAATGGGTGAAAAGATGATATAAAAGGGATCATATATGATCTTAAAAATATTAATATAATTATTGTAAAAGTTTATCACATGATTAAAACCAATATATTTTAGGTTAAAGAGATATAAACTAAAGTTAAGTGTGAGGTAAAATATTTCTTAACTAAATTTCCATTCGTTTGGTTATACGACTACGTCATTGCTTATATTATAAAAAAATTGTGTGAAATGATTTTTGATTGATTTAAGTTTTATTTATAATTTTATTTGTTAGTATATATATTTTTTACACATAATCACCCCATTTATTAAATCCCACATCAAAAGTATGAACTTTTTAAGGGTTTCGTCACAAACTCTCTTCTTTGATACACATGTTCTTTTATGTGCCTAATTTCTTTTTAATGGTGTATAAATTGGACCTTTAAATATTATGTGACATCCTGTTACTATTTTTAGGTATTCCTAAACCCCTTTATTTTTACCATTCTTTGGTTGGGTGTCATTTATCGGTCAATCAGGAGGAAATTTTAAAGGTTTCGAAATTCTATAGGTTAGTAAACGGTTGGTGCACTATTTTCCAAAACCGCACGCCCTCTCAGGGCAAACCATGAAAACCCAAGTGGTTGGATTTTTTCATGACTTTCAAATATTTTGAACATGTTTTCTCTTAGTAGATACTCTGTAACCCATTTAAAGGGGTGCACGGTTAGTCGTCACAGTTTTTCAAACTGTGTGTCCATGCCTAAAAAATCGTGCATACCGGTTTTTTAATATGACTTTAATTTTTAAAACCCTTAACCATATTTTTTACATCCCCAAAAAATAGGTACAACCCCAAACCAATTTCTCCTTCCTTGGTGTCTCCCAAGAGCAATCATTGGCCCCTTGGAATCCTCAAAAAAGTGATTTGAAGCTAGGAGAACTACATTTGACCTCTACCTAGTAGGTTGCCTCTTCCCGTTCTTAATCTCCCGTTATCTATCTTCTCCACCCTAGGGTACCCTAGATCCCTATATTGATTTTTGTATCTAATACCCACTATTTTGGGATATTAAACATAGGATTGATACTAGGTTCCCATTACCGATGTTCTTTATAGGTGAATCTTATTTAGGGTCTGGTGTTTTGAGATCTGTTGATCTCAAGGTCGGTGGTTTCATCATGATGCCCAAATTTTATTAACCCTAAATTTCTTTATTTAAATACAATTATTTGATTAAAATTTAATTTTGTTAAACTTATTTCAATTGATTTATTAAAAACCTAATTCCCCTGAATTATGGTGATTTAGATTTGAAATTGGATTTTTGGAATGAAATTGGGGAAAACCCGCAATTCCCTTAAATTGGGGTGTAATTGTGAAATTGATGGAATTTGGTGGAATTTAAATTTGATGAATTTAAATAATGAAATTAATAAAAAAAATCAGTTAAAATTTTGAATTTAATCATGGAAATTGAAATGTAAAAGAGAAATATGAATTGATTTCAAATTCTTATTTGGAGAAAAATATACTAAATCATTTTGATAGAAACCTTTAAGATTTATATTGGAAAATGTTTTTCTTATTAAAAATAGTGTGTGTCGTGGATTCCAAGAAGAATGTGACCAAATTTTGAGTAGAGATAGACCTTCTTATTTGGAGTTAGGGAAAATGATATATCTACTTTCTTTCGATTTGGTGTGGGAATCTTAGAATAGTGATCTCCCTCAAGTTGTTGTTGTGTTTTCTAATGTGTTTCCTTATGACTTCTCTAGTTTTGCACTAGTAAGGTAGGTAGAGTATTCTATTTATTTAGTTCATGGTACTCAGTCTGTTTCTATTCCCACTTAACATATAGGACCTACTGAAATGAATGATCTGAATACTCATTTTGATGATCTTCTATAGAAAGGCTTTATAAACCTGAGTGTGTCACCTTGGGAGGCACCGGTTCTCTTAGCTAAGAAATTTTATGGTTCAATTATCCTTTATATTGATTACCAAAATCTCAATCGAGTCATGGTAAAGAAAAAATATTTGTTTCCAAGAATTGATGACCTGTTTAATCAGTTAAAAGGAAAAAAGTGTTTTTGAAAGATCGACCTTTGATCTGGTTACCATCAGTTCAGGATAAAAGAATTTGATGTTCAGAAAACCACCTTTTGGAGTAGGTATGGCCATTATGAGTACCTTGTTATTCCGTTTAGATTAACAAATTCTCCTGTTGATTTCTTTGATTTAATAAATAGTATTTTCCATGAGTATCATGATACCTTTGTGGTAGTATTTTAGGATGACATCTTCATTTACTCTAAGTATGAGGAGGACCATGTCCATTATCTAAGAACAGTTCTGAGATAATTCAGAAATCAAAAACTTTATGAAAATCTTTCAAAACTTGATTTCTAGATTCAGGAATTGAATTTATTGGGAAACTTGGTGTCAAAACATGGTATATCAGTTCATCTTAATAAGGTAAAATCATTTATGACATAGAAACAACCATATAACGTCTTCAAGATTAGAATCCTATTTGGTTTATCTAGGTATTATCGCTAGTTTGTCAAGGACTTCACAAATTTGGTTTCCCCAATGTCTTCTCTAACTAAAAATGGAGTAAATTTTTCTTTTGATGATAAATTTTAGAGTTCTTTTGCTGAGATGAAACATCTTTTGATGACTGCTTTGGTGTTGACTATTCCAAAGGCCGCGTACGGATATGTGGTCTTATATAATGCATCGAATTCAGGTTTGGGTTGTGTTCTTAATTTATTTGATCACATATTTTCATATGGATCTTTTCGGATAAAGAAACGTGAGAAAAACTATACAAACCAGGACCTTGAACTTTCAGTTTTGATGTACACGCTTAATAGTTTGCAGCATTACCTTTATATAGAAAGGTTTATTATGTTTTTAGACCATAATAGCTAGAGTTATATCTTATCACAAAAATATTTGAATCTCCACTAGTTTGATTGGGTTGAATACCTGTAGTCTTTTGATTTCAATATTTCATATACCCCAAGGATAAGGAATGTCATCACATATGATTTAAGTAATAATTTTACAACTCAGGCCATGAAACAATCTTTTAAAGAGTGGAAATTTATAGCTCTCTTTGCATAGTTTCATATCAGATTTTGGGAATCAAGGGATAAGGATGCTTTTTCTAGTATTCCTTTGACATCATATCTTCTTGAGATGATTCTTCAGTAACAGTAGCTTGAGGATTAGTTTTGTGCACTTATAGATTCTTTTTTAGTGGGGAGATAGTTTTTCATTGGTATTTCTCCAAAGAGGGCATACTAAGAAATCATAATCACTTTTTTATGTTGTTGCCAATATGGAATGCTTTGATGGGGGATTTCCATAACTCCCAGTGGGTAGTGATCCTAGAAACAATGAAGATATTATATGACATGTGGAATAGATTCATGTTTCCAGGTTTGAGATAGGGAATTACAGATTTTGTCTCTCATTGTTATACATGCCAATAGGTCAAGGCTTTTTACTAGAAATATTCTAGTTTTCTTCAGCCACTTTTAATACATACTTGTAAGTGGGATGAGATCTTTATGGACATTGTGGTTGGGTTTCCTTATACCTAAAGAACGAAGAATATGATATGGGTTGTGATTGATCGAATAAATAAATCATCTCACTTTATACCCATTTCTGATACAACCAGAGTTGAGGAGTTTGGAGGTCTCTATGTGAAAGTGATTGTTCATTTTCATAGACTTCCATCTGCTATAGTTTCTAATAGAGATTCACGGTTCACTTCTCCCTTTTCAGATATTCCTTTAGGAGGCACTCAAATCTCAGGTATATTTGGCATGGCATACCATATTCATTTAGATTTCTATATGGATATAGGTATAAAAATTGTTGAGGATGTGATATATGCTTGTGTTCTAGACTTTTTTAGGCCCTCAGATGATCACTTGGGTGTGTTTGAGTTTTCTTATAATAATAGTTACCAATCTGTGATCAGAATGGCTCTTTTTGAGGCATTTTATGGTCAGCCTTGTGGATCTCTACTATGTTGGTCAGAGATTTATGAAAGTTCCTTAGTTGGACCAAGCTTGGTCTAAGATATGACATCAAAGAATCAGTTGATTATTTAGAGAATTTTTTCTTATATTGATCATCATTTCATACCTTTGAAATTATCAGTTGGTGACCAGGCGTTCTTGAATGATTCACTCTAGTTGGGTCATCGATAGCTTGGGAGTCAAGGGAAACTTACTCCTTGCTTTGTGGGACCTTTTACGGTTTTTGATAAGGTGGGAAATTTTTTTTACAATTTAGGTCTTCCATTATAGATGAAGTCGATATATAACATGTTCTATGTATATTATCTACAAAAGTATCTATATAATTCATCTCATGTTATGAGCTAGAATGATCATGAGGTTGAACCTGATTTATTCATGTTTGAATGTCCAATCATGATATTTTATTATAAAACCAAGGTACTTCATGGGTCTATGATACATTTGGTTCACATTCAATGGAATCAAGGTTCTGATAACCATGAGACTTGGGAGAGGGAGGAACTGATGAGAGAGTAGTGGCCTCAAGTATTTTTCATAGAAGCTTCTTGGTATAATTTTTGGGGGTAGAAAGTTACTATGGGGGGGAAGGTTGTAATATCCTATTACTTTTTTTAGGTTTTCCCAAACCCCCTCTTTTATCATGTTTTGGTTGGGTTACATTTATGGGTGAATTGGACAGAAATTTTAGACGTTTAGAAATTTTTCGAGCTAGTGCACGGTTGGAGCACGGGCTTCCCAAACTGTGCACCCTATGAGGGAAAACCATGAAAAAACAAGAAGTGGAGTTTTACAAATCTTATTCATGGTTTAAAAAACCATGTACAAAATTAGGATAAATCGTGCAACCCATTTAAAGGGGTACATGGTTATTCCGCATGAATTTTCAAACCATACGGCTCTGCCCATGAACCTATGAATTTGGGTTCTTTAAAATGATTATACATTTTAAAATCCTAATCCCTTCTTTTTGGGTCCCTAATGGACCAGTCTGACCCAAACATATTTCTCCTCCCTTATCGGCTCCCAAGATAAATTCTTAGACCCTCGTAACCCTCATAAAAAAGATTCAAAGGTAGGAAGACAACATTCCATCTCCACCCAGTAGGTTTCCTCTTCCCATTCTCAATCTCCTATTATCTCTCTTTTTCTCCCTAGGGTTCTATGGATCCTTATGTTGATTTGTGGATCTAATAACCTCTATTTTGGGATCAAAAAACTATGTTTGATTCTCAATTCCCATTCTTGATGTTCTTCATTGGTGGATCCCATTTAGGGTTTCGTGTTTTGAGATCTGTTGATCCTGAGGTTGATGGTTCTGTCATGATGTCCAATTTTTATTAACCCTAAATTCCTTTATTTAAATTTAATTTTTTGATTTAAATTCAATTGTGTGAAATTTATTTCAATTGATTTATTAAAAACCCAATTTCATTGAATTAGGCTGATTTGGATTTGAAATATGATTATTGGAATGAAATTGTTGAAACCACCCAATCCCATTGAATTGGGGTATAATTTTGAAATTGATGGAATTTGGTTGAATTTAAATTTATTGAATTTAAATTAGGAAAATGATAGAAATTGTTTCAATCACATTATTAAATTTAATTTTTTAAATTTAATTTTGAAATTTAATTGCAAATTGATTTAAAAAAATTATTTGGGTTAAAATGGATTTAAAAGGATTTGATAAAAACCTTTGGGTTTTATATTGGAAAAATGCATGTTTTTTATTAAAACATCATTTTGGTTTTTAAATTGAAATTTGACATATTGGAAATACATAATGGGATGAATTGTATTTTAATAAGTCTTAAAGTAAATTTCCCTTCATTTATTTTTTATTAAAAACATGAAAGCCTTAGGTAATTCATTTTTTATTGGAAAGAAGTCAACCATTTACAACATTCTAAAACATAAATGCAGCATGTCGTATCCCAGATCGAATGGTGATTAATTCACCTTTGGTTGTACCAAATGGATGTTTTTATACACAGATTTATGTGTCACCTTGAGTGTGTGTAGTCACATAGCCTAGAACTATCGTACCTTCTTAAGCATATGACCATGTTTCTCTCTTGTTTGTATTTTAAATGAATATATGACATTATTGTAAACTGTTTTACCTGAAATGTGAATTTATATAAACTGTTTTATATAAAAAATCTATTAATACATTTCTTCAAATACTCCATCATTTGAAAATGGTAGCATTTTTTTAAAATTATTTTCATCATTGAATTGTAAAAAATTATATTTTAAATATTCTTTTAAAATTAAAAAACTGTTTATTTGAAAATTGAAAGATATTGAATTGGTTAATTAAATTTTGGCATCTTATTATCGATCCCTTGGTGATACCCTACTGGGATTTTTTATCACACCCTACATATTCCTTCGAGTGTTTGTAGATTATCTTCTTCCAGGTTTGAGTGTGGGTAAATCCCCACTTGGAGGTGGTTATAATTATTGATCTGTTGACTTAGTGATTTGCATCCATTGGGACCAGGGGTAGTTTTTCCTATTTTTGGTACTTTGTTGCAGTACTCTAGGTTGTTATACATGTTTTACTTTTGGTATACTTCTCCCTATGGAGTTTCTTTGGTATGCATATTGACTTTTTTGTCTTTACTTCTACAATTTATGTTGAAAAATCATTCCCACTTCCATTCTGTGTGATTCAATGTGCTAATAGCCAACTAATGGAAATTAGGAATGCCCTTCAAGCTATATCTGTGTTGGCTCATTTATTAGGATACCGAGATACCTGGGCTAGTTCATGACATACTATATAATTAATCGTTCCTATATCATTATATTTTATGTTATAATTAATATACTTAATTTATTGGAAGTTATAATTCAAAAGTTGCCAAATAATAAAGGGTTCATTCTAATCCACCCTTTTTATCAGGTTATGACAATTCTCTCTCTAACTTTATCAAGCATTAATGTTATGGAATGCGTCTAAATTATGTATATATGTCTCACACATGTATACCAAGATTATTCTACCTTCCTTTTATGGGGTAATATTTTCCTCATGATCATATCTCAAATTCCTTCTTTATGTAATCTATTTTCATTATGTTATTAGACAAGATTATGTAACCCATTTCATTCCATTGATAATTCTTATGTTTATACCTTATAATTGATATAATTATGTGGAACAAGTATGAATGTATATGAAATGAATGTGATGGGTGGGACCAAAATTATATATCCCTTAAATGCATTGAGTAATGTTTTAGTATCATGCGACATAATTTTTGGGATTAAATAGTGAACCTAATCCATTATGGGACTTTGTCAACCATGTGATGTTATATTGATGGTTATCCTTGACTTATGTGGACATGAAGTTTTATGTTATAGATACTTTCCAAGGTTTACATTATCTTATTATACAATATTTTTTTGTAATTCTTCCTTGTGGATTCTCATTTTCCTTCTATTTTATGATACATTGTTATACCTTTTACTCAAATGTTATGCTTCCATATCATGTTTATTCCCTTACTGGGATTTTTAGCACACCCCTTTTCTTTATGAATTCCCCCAGGTTATCCCATTCATATTTAGGATCTATAATGCATTTATGATCTTATAATGTAAAATAAAATATGGATTACTTGTTTTAGTTTCTTGTTTTACATTATGAACCTAGTCTTCTAAATACACTAGGCCTTTATGATCCATGTGTTTTTTTTAAGGTGAGGCAAGCCTCTTTATTCAAATAAAATCCAAAACATGGAACAACAAATGGGGTCAGACAAGACGAATTTCCCTCATTCTAAAACATTAAATGCCAAAGACATTAGTAGACAAATTCAACAGGATTATAATCATTATAATCCTAATCAGAATCATCTTCCAAGGGACTGAAAGAATTAACTCAAGTTTTTATCCCACTAGAGATGGATCTAGTCACCATGGTGGGCTTCAGGTGTGAGTAGTCCTTCCTTGCCTGGGAATTCATCATTGAGGGCGAAGAGACTTCATTGGAAACTGATTTACTTTTAACAGCATCACGATATGAACATTTCTTTGGTGAATCATCATTCTCCATGTCAGAACATTTTCCCCCATTATTCATTGTGCTCAACTACTTGTTAAGTTTCCCAATAATCTGTAATCCTGCCTCTGAAGTTTTGAAAGCATCCATGTCAGGGTTAATGTTCAATGTATCTTACCTTACCTAGGTTTTAGAATTATTAGCTTGAGTGGAATCCACAAAAACTACATCTAATTTTTACTATGTATGTGAATAATGGCCATGGAGAGGAGTCATAAGCCCATCCTGTTTGTCAACAGATTCCTACAAATCCATGGCATGGTAGCTGACCTCATGATGATTTACAACCTATATCTGTGCTGTTAGATTAGTACCATCTGCTGGATGCTTTTACTCATTCATATCTTACTGTGACCCCTCGGTGAGGAATCGATCCTCTAGTTGAGATTGGATAGCCTTCACCTACATTGGACCAGACTCATTACCTTCAATGTCATCACCCAAATTTCCAGTTGCTTGAAGAGATTCTTCATCTCTTCGATGTCTTTTATGGAGATTCTTACATACCTTCAGGTTCTGACCCTTAGCAGATCAATAAGAGTAGATATCATTTATAAGACAATTCTTCTTTAGATGTCTAACGGTTTGACATTCCACACAAAATTGTGGTAATTTTTCATACTTAATCTGCATATTAATATCATTCTCTGATGTAGAAAGAACAACTTGTTCAAAAAAGTCCAAATTTAAATCAATTTCAAATATAATACTAGAAAAGTATCCATACTTGGCTATTTCTGTGGCTCTGTCCATTTTAATGGGAACACCCACACCCAATGCAATATCAAACAATATACGGGGTGCCAAAATATCCAGTTTAATCTGACATTCCATTCATGAATGGTAACCATTCTAGGTTTAAAATAAATTGATCCAAATCCCTATTCTCTATGATTCAGATCCTTATTCGGGAAGAGGAAATGAAAAAATCCTTTCCCTATAGGGATACATCAGTAATCCGAGAATCCCACGACCAAAGAGAGTCTTTCTGAATGTTCTGTCACCTTCAACTGCTTAGCCCCAATTGGTAAAATCATATGGGCAAGAATCAAGTATCATAAAATATTAATCATATCTACAATGGCATTATCATTAACTTTGACATGCGAAATCTTACCTTTTCAGATGATTCTCTCGGGAGTGAAAGCCTTCAACGATGCGAAATGGTTTGGATCATTATACACCTATTCTTTTAAAAATAACCATATAGTTTTCTATATCCTCATGTGACATCCTAGGTAATGATATAATAAATCATGTTCATGTTTATTAATTTAGTAATATTCATTATAAAAATATTATGTAGTTAATTAAATGAAAAGGGAAATGGTTTTAATAAAAGTCTTTTATTATAGTGTTATATTAAAAAGACTACTTTATAAATTTTATAAAAAAATTAAATATAATATAATTTTTTAAATCATCATATCAAAATTTACTTAGGGTGAAATTTTGGGATTTTTCAGAAAATATCAGTTTTTCAGGGAATAGTGAAAAATACAATTTTTGTAAAAAATACATTTATTTTCAAAAATTTGAGTATTTTAAAAGTACCATTATTCTTTAAATATGATTTAAAGATAAATTAATATTATTAATTAATATTTAATCCACTTATGTTTTTTTGAATCAAATATTTATTTTTTTAGTATAAGATTATTTTTTATATAAAAATAGGTTTTTCTGAAACTATTTTAAAGTGCACAATGTTTCTGAATTTTAATTAATTGAAATAATAGATAATGAGGTATATTTTAAATGAAATTTAAAGATTATATATAAATAAATGTTAGTTTATATTAATAAAATTATTACCATTAATCATAGATTTAATATAAAATCATCTTTTTCTTGAAAAATACACTTCTTGAAAACCCACTTTTTAGTCACGACTGTGGATTTAATTTTAAATTCAAATTTTCCCAATTTTTTGTATTTAATTTAGAAATATGGATTCCATATTTTTAATCATAATAATATATATTTTATAATAAGTTCAACTTATTTTTTTACCATAACTAATAGTAAAATAGTAAAAAATAATTAACATAGGTAAGGTGAAAACAAATTTATCGAGGGTTAAACTAAAAAGATAAGGGTAAAATGACCTAAAAATTTGTCTAATATTTATTTTATGGAAATATTTCTAAATTAAGTTGTATTATTATTTATAATGAACCATTTTTAATCCTATTGTAATGTGAAAAATGTGGGTACACCATTTTATTTTTAGAAATTACAAGTGTGACACTCATCTCACTTATAAAAGGCCACATCTTATCCTATCCTCTTCACACCTTCAAATCCATTTGGATAGTCCAATACCTGACCAAATACATTCCTAAATTCACTCCCCATGTCTTATTGTCCTTATTTTGATCATAAATCTATCCTATGAATGTTTTTGGTTCTTATCTAAGGAGGTTGTTCGAAGAAGAGGTGTCTTGCTTAATTAAGCGTCCTTATTTAATTTCATTATCCACCCCATTAAAAAAATATTTAATTATTCTTATATAATAAAAAAATTATCTATAATATTATTATATGTTATTTTCTCAATGAAATAACCTAAATCCATCTCCTCTTCCATCAACTGATATATGAAATCATCATTCGTGTGTATAGTGAACTATCACCTCGCGAACTGATTGTCATTAATTTTCCATAATTTCCTCTCATGTATTGTTATAATGATAGATTTAATGTATATATATGAAATTTGTAACATATTAATACCTTAATTTTCATTATATCACTTATAACCTCTTACATTTCATTTTCTGGGGGATATAATAATGTCAGTCGTGTGAACAATAAACTACCACCTTGTGAAGTGATGTGATTCATTTTTAACTAACACTTTACATGGATAGGGATAAAGAAAAAGTTAATGAATATATGTGGTATAAATGAAATAAATATTATATTAATTAAATTTTTTCATTATAAAAATATAATATATCATTTTATTTCTTTAACTGAAAATTGGTAACGACGTTTGTGCTTACATGTGGACTACTGACTCCACGAATTGATATGACTTTTTTTCATTAGTAAATAAAATGGATGATATAAATAAATGTATTTGAAGAAATGATATGTTATTTATGATATTATTATAATTATTTATGTATAAAATAATATATTTCTTTTTTCAATGATTATCATTGTAAAACTAAAACATTACTCATGCATACGTATGGACTATCATCTCAATAATCGTAACGTATTTTGTTTTTTCATAATTTTCATTCTTTATTGGTTAAAAAAGGCATAATTTATGTATAAATATTATAATTTTTTCATGATTATTACTTTTTAAAATTTAAAATAATTACCTCTTTGACCATAGTAAACCTAATAAAGTCATTCTTGGACATATAAGACAAATATCATCAAAATATATGATATAAACTTAATTGATTATTTCATTTTTTATAACATGTTAATGCGTAAAATAAGAGAATTCAAAAACATGAAAAATATTCTTGATCAAGTAAATAATTGAAATCAGTTTATTATTCAATAAGATAAATAATGAGCATGAGGAATCACAATCGAGGTAAGGGACTTCATCTTAGTCTCCTTTCATTGAGACATATTTTGATGTTATTCAACTATATTATTTTGTAAGGAGTATATTAAACCCCTTTGAAATTTTATATCATGGATTTCTCTATTCTCATGATAATTAATGTTTTGTTTAATTTTATTCATTCATGGAGATAACATGTCAAATCTTTCGACAGTTTTCTTTTAATAAAAAAATAATACTTTAAATTTTTCCTTCAATAACTTTTTTCCTTCCATATCCATATTTTTATAAAATTATTGAGTAAAATTATATCAAAATTAGAGTTTTATAAAATTTAATTTATATATTTATTTTAATTTCATTGAAAATAAATCTTTGTACATAATATTTAACTTTCCTTATAGGTGAAAAAAGAAATGTTCTATTTTAATGTGTACGGTGACAACGACTTTCCACACCATCATAGCCATTATTTAAAGTTTTTATTCCCCAAAAAGATTTCAGTTTTAATTTAAATAAAAACTCACTTTCCCTTTTTCTGGATATTTTGGTATTTAAAATTAATTTTTAAAATAAAAGGGTATTTTAGTATTTAAAATAGTTTTTTAAAAGAAAGTGGTATTTTGATATCCTAATGTGATTTGAAACTAGTTTAGAAGTGTTTTTCAAATGTTTTATGATAAAAAAGTGAAATCATAAAAAATATGCATGATATGGAACTTGAGCATTATATAAAAAACTAGTGATCCCAATATATCTTATATAATAGGTTTTCCCAGATAGCATAGGGTTCTCCTGATAAAACTTTTGAAATAGGTGTTCCCAGATAGAGTTGGGTGTCCCAAAATAGCTTATACGATGGGTGTTCCCAGATATCACTCCAACACATTGGGTAATGTTCATTTTCTTACCATGAAATAAGGTGGAGTTACAATAGTGTTTTTCTAATTCATTTATCTAGGATACAGTTATTTCTGAAACGGTTTCAAAATGGGTTATGATTGTGATGCTCTAAGTTGCCAAAATGTGTTTTTATTTACTTATAATATATTTTAAAATGTTTTATTCATTAAAAAATGGTGTGTGTGTTTTTCATGTGTAAATTTTTTATTTAATATTCTCAAATAACTTTAATGAGAAAGGTAAACATTACATGGGTTTTCATGCTTTTCAATGGACTAATAGTTTTCTTTTTTTTAAGTCCCTTAGTAAGATTTTTTAATGATACCATGTTTTTAAAATGTTTTTCACAGGTTTTAAAGATGGTTAAGGTAAATTAAGATATAAAATTGAAAGTCATCAATATGTTTCCATAAAAAAATTATGTTTTAATTTAAAATATTCATATAGTCTGAAAAATGGATACTGTTCAAAAGTGTCCACTTTGTTTTATATAATTTTTTTATGTGTGGGTTATGACATAATTCTCTAAAACTATAAACCTGAAACAGATCCTAAAATATAGTAGAATGAATTTTTGATGTAAAACTCAATATTATGTAATGTTTAAGTATGGTTTGTTATAATAAGTATCATAGGATAGTTTAGATAACTTTAGAGTTCAGTATAATGATAATTTAATAACCTTGAAAGAGTTTAATTTATATTTAGGTTGAAATGATATATAATTTAAAGATTATCATGTTTTTTCATCTAAACAACATTTCTCTAGAATTTATTTCTATAGAAGAAATAATAATGTTGTAGTGGGAAAGCACTGAGAGGAAAATATTCTTCCAAATTAGCATCTTGAGATGGTTGGAATTGGAACCAAATAGTTTACTAAAGTGATGTCTTGGTTGACATAAGATATTAATTTTGGTGGTATCTATACTATACAAATACTTGAACTATAATAAAGAAATATGTCTATAGTGTAGAATTTCATGAGTAATATCCCCCATCATTTAGTGTAAAATCTAACCTTGTTTTAGTCAAAGGATGGATCAATAATCTGGATAAGATATTTGAAGTCATGGGATGTTCAGAACATCAAAATATAATTCTTTTTATTTATCATTTGTATGTGAAGTTAATTGATGGTGGTCTTTGGTTGAGAATACCAAATATAAATATGATATTTATACCCTATAATAGGAGAAGTTTAATAATATATTCCTTAAGAAATATTTATCTATGGTTATTTGAATTCATATGGAAAAAATATTGTAATTGAAGAAAAATGATGATGATTTTGTAGTTACATATGAATAAAACATTACAATATTGGCCAATTATGTGCCAATTATATTTAGGACACTAACAGTAAAATTAATATATTTTACTTGGGGTAGAAACCAACTTTATGAAGATATTTGTACATGTGATATTTTAATATTTATGATATAGTGGTTCTTTGTGCTGAAAATGATGAAATGGATTTTAATTCAACATATGTTCCAAAGGATTAAAAAAAAGAAAATGTTAAGGATTCAGGAAATAGAGAAGTAAACAGCAAATAATTTCGGTGGTAATCCCCAAAAATGTCCCAATTATGATAAATTACATTTCAATAAGTGTTTAATAGGATTCAGAAAGTGTTTTTAGTATGGTAATTTTAGTCACATGGTTCATGACTATAAAGTAAAGAGTCTTAAACAACCAAAGAATGGATTGATAGTTATCCAACCTATGGTGAGGTATTTTATTTGTAATTATTTGGTTCATTATGAAAACATGTGTCTAAATTAAGTTTCATAGGACAGAAATCATCATTATCAGTAATAGAAGGGTGTATAAATGTCATTTTCTACTATTAGAGTTGATGTTGGAATGTCGAATGAAGTGGTGACATGTATGATATTTATTTATTTCAATTATACCAATGTCATGTTTGACTCTGGATATTTATATTCATTCATTTCTAATAAATTTAAAAGTAAAATGGAAATATCACAACATGAAAGGAAGATTGAACTTTTGGGGAAAACATCATGTGTAATATGAAAGGAACCAATATTTATAAGAATCTTCCTATTATTATCAGTTGGATGGTCTTTCCCAAAAATCATGTTTAACTAGTCAGAGTAGAGCTTGATGTCCTTCATGGTATGGATTGACATTTAGTTTATCATGATATGAGAGATTGATGATATAATAAATTTATTTTTAGTGATTTTATGACTTTGATAATGTACCAATAAATTGATATATTTATTAGATATGGTAGTGAACGTTAAATAGATTATATTGTTGAAAATAAATAAACTATTAAAATTAGTGATGTTCCAGTAGTGAATGTATACCTATATGTATTTCCTAATGATTTACATGGTGTTATTCTTGATTAGTAAGTTGATTTTATAGTTGAATGTGTTCTTGATTATAATCATAATTCTAAAACCCCTTATCAAATAGCCCATGTGGAATGTTTAGAATTATAAAAGGGATTACAAGAGTTAATGATAAGGGTTTCTATTTCCCTAGCACTTCACCATGGGGTGATCTTATTTTGTTTGTTAAAAAAGAAATATGGTTCGAGTAGACTTTTAATTTATTATCAACCCTAGAATAGAATCACTATTAAGGAAAAATATCTATTTCCATATATTGATGATTTGTTTCATTTTCCCCAATAAGATAAATATTTTAGAAAGGATGTTCTATGTTTTGGGTACCATAAACTAAAGTTTAAGGAGGATGAAATTTTAAGGAAACTATTTTGGACTAGTTACGGTCACTATTAGTTTTAAGTTGTGTTATTTGGGTTGTCTGATCCACCTTCTATATTTATGGTTCTTATGAATAGTATTTTTCATAAGTTCTTGGATAATTTTTTTGTTGTGTTTATTGATGAAATTATATAATATTATAAAATATAGGAGGAACATGAAAAAATATAAGTATTGTATTGAAAACATTTAAAGAAATGAAACTATATATATATATTAGTAAGTGTTAATTTTGGGTGCAATAAATTTCATTCCTTGAAAATATTGATTCTATAGATGGAATAACTATTTTCCCTTCTAAAACAAAAGTTTTTGAAAAATTTCCAAGACCCAAAAATATTACATAGATTCACAGTTTTCATTTATTATTAGGTTACTACTACTGGTCTATTGAAAACATTGCTCAGTTGTCTATCCAACTGGCTATGTTAACTCAAAAATGAGTTAAATTTGTTTGGACAAAACAATGCGATGATATAGTTTAAGAACTATAAAGAATATTTTTAAATGCACTGGTTTTTTTCATGACTTATAGAAATAGAGAATTTTTCATCTACATTGATGCTTCATTGAAGGGACTTGGTTGTGACCTAATGAAAAATAATTAAGAAATTTCTTATTATTCACATCAGTTGAAACCTTATGAGTTAAATTACAAAAGATATAATTTAGAATTACATCTTGTGTTTTTTATTTAAAAAATTTTAGTGATCACTTAAATAGAGTAAAGAGTGAAATATATATTGATCATAATAGTTTTAAGTAAATATTCACTTAGAAATAATTGAACATTAGGTAGTAAAGATGGTGGGAACTGGTTGTGGATTATGATTATATGATTAATTACCATCCTAAAAACAAAAAAAGTAGATAATTCATTGAGCTAGAAAAATAATGCTACATTAACCATGTTATTATTGGAATGTGACCTTGTAGTTAATTATTTGATGAATTTTTTCCCTGAGGTTGTCGATGTAGGTATATCCCTTTTTTGTTTCTATTTTAAGTGAAATTAAATTTTTCAGAAACAATTAAGAAAGATTAAAAGGAGGATCATGATTTGAATCAAATGGTAGAATCTATAAATAATGTTAAGTTTCATGAATTTAATTTTCATGAATATACTGTTATTATATTTTGAAAATAATTATGTGTGATTTGTATTCTTATTTAAAGAGATATTTGTTATGTGAAACTTGTAGTTCTTTATTTCCCAATCATCAGGTCATTACTAAGATGTACTGAGACCTTTAAGAGTCTTATTGGTGGGATAGTATGAAAAAAGATATTACTAACGTTTCTATTATATTCATGAATTGTTGACAGTTTAAAGTTGAATTAAATTACCAAATGGAATTATTCAACCTTCTCTAGTATTGAAGTGGAAATTGAAAAATATATCTATGGATTTCATGGTGGAGTTATAGAAGACTTCTCGAGGTAATAATGTGATTTGGGTAATTATTGATCAATTAACTAAATCTACACATTCCCTTCCCATTTGATATATTATGTGTTTAGATCATATTTCTCAACTGTATCTAAAGAATATAGTCAGATCTCATGGAATGCCACTCTCCATTTTTTCAGACTATGGTCTTAGGTTGACATCATTTTTTTGTAAAGGAAATCAAAAGTCATTGGTACTAAATTAATTTTTAGTACATATTTTCATCCTCAATATAATGGATAGCTAGAGGAAATAATTAATACTTTGGAATATATTCTTCTTCATAGGTTAATATATTATCAGATAATTTGGTATGATCATATTTCTTTGATGATTTTTCTTATAATAATATTTTTCATTGCATTATGCAGATAGCACCTTTTAAATCATTATATGGAAAGCAGTGTAAAATGAAAAAAAAAATTGGACAAAGTAAGCGAAAAGAATTTAATGGTAATATTTATAGTAGATGGAATGGATGATAAGGTGTATTAGATTCATAAATATATGAGGATTTCTTAGAGCAATCATAAATTTTATTTAGATAAATAAAGGAAAGAACATTCTTTCAAGGTAGGTGATCAGGTTTTTCTAAAATTATATCTATTTAATAATGTGATGATCTTTAGTAAAAATGCGAAGCTATGTTTTTGGTTCATTGGACCATATTATTTCTCATAGAAAATCATATTAGTTTTCTATCGAGTGTCTTTCCCCCCAATTTAATCCATGATACACAATGTTTTTCATGTTTCAATGATTATGAAATATATTCCAGATTCATCTCATGTTTTGAGCCCTAATGTAGTTCAATTGGAAGATAATATTTCTTATAAGGAATATATTTTGTATATTATTAACCATAAATAGATAGTATAGTGAAATAAGGTGATTCACCAGGTTAATGTTTTATGGAAAAACTATATGGTTAAAGAGGCAATATGGGAATCTTAAAATACTATCAGGGAAAGATATCCCAACTTGTTTAATAAGTTAATAAAACTATGACAAAAAAATTTCCAAAATTGGGGATATAAAAACTTTGGTAGTGATATAATAAATCACTTTTATTTTTATTACTAAATTTATATTCATTATTACAATATTAAGTAATTTTTTTAAATTAAAAATAAAATATTTTTAATTAAACTTATTTATTATAAGGTTTTATATACAATTTTTATTTATAAATTTTATAAATTTAGTATTAAAAAATTGATATCATTTATAAATTAGTATATCAATATTTAATTAGGGTAAAAAATTTTAATTTTTGGGAAAATATTGATTTTTCAGTGAGTAGTGAAACTACAAATTTTTATAAAAAATCCATTTATTTTCGATAAATTAATTAATTTAAAACTCCCATTAAGTCTAAATTTGATTTAAAGTAAAATAAGTATTATTTATTTATATTTAGTCTAATTAAATTATTTTTAATAAACAATATATTTTATTTTCGAATAAGTTTCTTTTTGGGTTTCCGAAAAAAAATTCTAAAAACTGTTTTAATGTGAAAAATGTTTCTCCATTTAAATTAATTAGAATAATACTCAATAAGGAATATTTTTAATGAAATTTGTATATTATATATTAAAAAATACTATTTTATATTCATAAAATTATTATTATTAATCATAAATTTATTATAAAATCATATCTTACTTAAAAAATACATTTCCTAAAAACCTATTTTTTCATAATATCAGTGAGTTTAATATTAAATTACATTTTACAAATTATAAGGAATAAATTCAGTAAAAAGGATTCAGTATTTTTAATCATCCTAATTTAAATTTACTAATAAGTTTAACTTAATTTTGACCATAATGAGTAGTGAATAAAGTAAAAATAAATTACAACTATTATGGTGAAAACAGATTAATATGTGATTAAAATGAAAATATAAGGGATTAAATGAACTAACATGTTGTATAAAATATATTTTATAGACATATATCTACCTTATAGTGTATAATTCAAGATAATGGTCCAATTTGGAGTCTTTTTTCCTGTGAAAAATGTGGGTATGTGATTTTCTTATCAAAAATCACAAGTGTGCCACTCACCTCACTTATAAAAGGCCACACCTCTCATCTACTATTCACACATGAAAATCCATTTTGAATGTCCAATCCCTAAAAAAATACCTTCATAACTTACCTATAAATACCTATATTACTTATATTTATTAGAAAGTCATCTCAATAAGGATTTTGGTTCTTAACTAAGGAGGTTGTCTAAAAAAGAGGTATTATGCTTAACCAAGCATATTTATTTTATTTATTCTTATATCTCCTTAAAATATTTTTCAAATATTATTATATAATAAAAAATGTATATAAAATATAACAAGATTTTATTATGATAATTACATAAACTAAATCCATCTCCTCTACCATAAAATGGGATATGAAATCATTATCCATCTATACGGAATACTACCGCATCGTGAATCGATGTCATTAATTTTCCATCATCACCACTCACTAACTTTTATAACGATGTATTTAATTTATATATATTATATTTTAAAAAAATTATACTCTTTTAGTTTTTATATCACATATAAATTCTTACTTTCCATGTCTTGGGGGATATGGTAATTTTTCTCATGTGTACGATAGACTACCACCTCACGAAGCGTTGTGGTTCATTTTCCACTAATTCTTTACATGGAAGGTGATAAGTCTAATATTAAATAATATACGTGATATAAATTAAATAATTAAACTATCATTACATATTTATCATTCTGAAAAGAAAATATATCATTTCCTTTCTTACACTAAAAAATAATAAATTCGTTCATGCGTACATGTGGGTTACCGCCTCCACAAAGCGGTGTGACTCATTTTTAATCAGAAAATCACATGGATGATATATATAAGTATATTTTTTGAAATAATAGAGTATTTTTAATATGATCATCCTTATTTAATGATAAAATAATACATTCTTTCTTTCTATAATGATCATTGAAAATGGAAATGTTACTCGTGCGTACGTATAACCAATCGTCCTCATGATTGTAACATAGTTAGTTTTTCATAACCATCATTCATGATTGGTTTTAAAAATTAAATTTATGTATAAATATAATAATTATTTCCAGATTATTAGTTTATATATGGTGAAATTATGACCTCTTTGACCATAGTTAGCCTAGTGAATTCATTCTTGGATAAATAAGCAAAGTATCATCAAAACATATGACATAAACTTAATTTATTTAGTAATTGTACATAACATGTTAATAAGTGAAATAAAATGAAAAATAAATTTCAAAATATTTCTTAATAAATTATATAGTTTCAATAATTTTATTATTCATTATGATAAATAATTAATGTGGTGAATCAAACTTTAGGTAAGGGTCATTGACAAAATCTTCATTCATTGAAAAATATTTTGATGTTATGCACCTATATTAGTTTATAAGGTGTATATACAACCCATTTTACATTTTATACCATGAATTCGAATATTATCATGATATTTAATGTGTTTTAATGATATTCTTTCATGGGGCTTATGATTCAATTATTTTTAAATTTTTCTTTTACTTAAAAAATCATATTTTAATATTTTTTTTCAAAATATATTTTTATAATATATCCATGTTATTTTAAAATAATTTTATGAACAAAATTATATGGAAATGAGTGTTTTCTAAAATTAAATTTTATTTCCTTCTTTTAATTTTTTTCACAACTAATATTTTTATGGAATGATGGAATTTCTTTACAAATGAAAAAATGAATGTTTTATTTTAACTTATATGACGACAAAAACTTTCCCCATCACCATAACCATTATTTGGGATTCCCATAAAATATTTCATGTTTTATTAAAATAAAACCAATATTTCATTTTGTCTAAGTATTTTGGTATTGAAAATAAAATTTAAAGGAAACTGTTACATTTTTATTGAAAATGTTTTTTTAAAAGAGAAGGGTATTTTGATATCTGAAAGTGATTTACATATGATTTGAAATAGCTTTCTAATATTTTATAATGAAAAAATAAAAGAATATAAACTTTTTATTCATGATATAAAACATGATAATTATATGAGAAATGGTTGGTCCTAATACATATTATATTATAGGTGCTTCCGAATAGCGTCGGGTGATCCCAATATAGCTTACTTGATTGGTGCACCCAGATAGCATCGGGTGAGATGGATAAATATTTCAAGATGAGTGCACCCATAAATCCCTCCAATTCATTGGGTAATATTCCTTTTCTGAATTGGAAATAAGGACGGAGTTACCAGAAATTTTCTCTTATTGATTTAACTAGGCTATAGTTATTTCTGGCATTGGTTTCAAATGGGTTATGAATGTTATGCTCTATGTTTCCAAAAATAGTTTTAATTCTCTTGATATGGGATTTAAATGTTTTCCTTGATAAAAAATTGTGTGTTTTTTTTCATGTGGGAATTTTTTAATTCATACGATCATATAAATTTGAAGATAATTACATGGGATTTCATGTTTTTTAATATACTAATGGTTTTTTTCTTTTTTATGCCCCCTACTTAGATTTTTATACTCATACCATGTTTTTCTAAAAATCGTGGGGTTTAAAGATGGTTAAGGGAAAGGAAGAGTTAATACTGAAAGTTTTTATGTTTTTTTATGAAATGAAATCATGTTTTATTTTAAATGTTTTATATGGTGTGAAAATGGATACTTATAAAAAGTTTCCACTTGTTTTATATGGTTTTTTATGTTTGAGTAAAGACTTAATTATATTAAACTATAAAACTAATAAGAACCTAAAATATAAGAGAAGAAATTATAAAGATAAAATTTAATGTTACATAATTTTTAATGTTAGGTCTTTATACCCCAATCATGCTTTAAACAAACCATGATCCATAATAAATAGGTCGTACAGGTTGGGTGCTTGGTTAGCACTAACCGTTATCTTGAGGATATTCCTCATAAAACATAAGTTATGAAGCCTACAGAACCCAATACTTATAAAAGAATTGAGGACACATATTGGTCCCCAAAACATATCCAAAATTACACTTTAATATATTCAAACTCTTGAAATTATATTCTAAATCACATTTTTATAAACCAACCAATATTCAAATTAAAAATTAAAATTCCCATTAGAATTATAAAATAGTATGAATATGATATCTTAAAACCTCGCCACCTTAGAACTTCTCATCCTTGATAAGATTTAGTGGAAATACAATACTTTATGAAAACTACAACAGTCATTGAAACCCATTCAAATGACATTATTTCATTTTATGATCATTTGATACTCTTCTAAGGTACAACACCAAGAACAATACACAATACAACTCAAAATGGGGATGACACTCATGTTACTTATAAGAAAATTATATGATGATCCAAAATTATTTGTCTATATTATGAAATATACATTGTAATATCATTTAATATTTTATGACCCATGTTTCTCACTACTATAGGGAAAATCTCATGAGGCTAATTTTGATCCCTAAGAACCCGTCACCCTCAAAATTGCATGTAAAAAAACAATCTCAGAAGTCCACCAACCCATTCGGCATTGTTCTAAGTGTATCATACCTCAACACACATGATATATCCACAAACCTAATACCAACTATCAGTTTCTGAATTTGAATCCAAAAACATGTTTCTTAACCACCCATACACAAACTGAATATGATAACTCTTCTTAAAATCACTTGTTTCACTTTACAAAACATAATCACTACCTGATTCATGATTTATTTACCACTAATGGAATCCTATGATTTTTAATATTTATCTCAAATATTTTAAATATATCTCAGTGAAAAAAATCAATGATTATAATTTCATCCTTTGTTACCCTATAGTAACTTAAGAAAAGTTTGTGTTACCCATCACTAACATAAGAATAATTCTAATTACCCTTGATTTAATTAATAAAACATCCAATTACCCTTAAGTAACTTAGGAAAACATATTATTACCATTTATTAACTTAATAAAAAATTATTTTACGATTTTAAAAATAATGAAAACCTCTAGTTACCCTTCAATAACTTATAAAAACTTGAAATTACCCTTTAGTAATAAAATAGAAATCATGTTACCTTTTAGTAACTTAAGAAAAAATCTAATTACCTATAATTAACTTAATAGAACTCAATGATTCCCTTTAGTAACTTAAGAGACTTCGTATTAACCTTCAATAATTTTAAAACAAATCTGGAAAACCTTCAGTAGCTTATTAAAAATTCATGGTTCCCTTCAATAACTAATGAAAATTTCTAGTTACCTTTCACTAACATAAGAAATATTCATGTTACCCCTTAATAATTTAAGATACTTTTTACCCTTTATTAACATAAGAAAATGTTCTTTTACCCTTTAGTAAATTAATAAAACATCATGTTATCCTTTAGAAACTTATGAAATCTTATAGTTACCCTTTAATAACTTAAGAAAAATTTATGTTACCCTTCAATAACTTATGAAAACTTTGATTTAGCCTTCAATATCTTATGAAAAAAATCAATATACCATTTAATAACTTAAAAAATTCATGTTACACATCAATAACTTAATAAAAACACTTTAAAACCTTTAGTAACTTAATAAAACTTCATGTTACCATTCTTTAACATAAGAAAATTTTTAGTTAATCATCAACAACTTAAGAAAACTTAAATTTCACATGTTTAAAGTATGTCAAGATTAATAGTAAATTTTCTATTTATGGGATCAATCATGTTACTTTAGATCCCAAGGGTACATGTAATCATTAAAATATACCGAATGAAGTCTGGGTCTGAGTTCTAGTGTGCTTAAAATATTTTGAATTCATCCAAATATCTCTCCATCGTGCTTCCTTGTAATAACTGAAGCTCCAATTACTAATCGTATGTCTATGTTACTCACACAAACTAAGTCTAAATCTATTGTTCAAATATGTATGAGACTAGAAAACTAAAACTTACCATATCTTAAGAATTTAAAATCCATTTTATCAATTCTATAACGTTTTTTAAGGGTCATGTTCACTCTCTCTTAAAATAAAAATTTTCCTTGACTAAGTGACACTCCCCAATATAGTATTTTTCTATTCATAATCTAACTGAGAATGAAAACTTATAGCATGACACATGCTCCATCCACCACTGAACACATTTTATGGATATGTCAAACATTCTTATTACAGGAACCAATATGAAACTAAAGAATATTATAAGTGTTACTAGAATATTTTCATTCATCGATACACACGTAACACTCTTACCAAGACACACTCATACTTTTAATTAGAATTGCACACTAAATTCAAACTTACCCAGATCGACAGTGTTACAACACCTGATCCTTTTACATCATTATCCTGGGCATTGAGATAACTAAGATTTTAATTAATAAATTAGTTCTATGTCCCATGTGATATTATCTTAATTCCTAGGTCACCCTACTCCATGAGTGATCCATGAATGTACCCCCTGTAAACTAATGACTCTTTTTCCCTACAGTCTTGAACAAAACCCTCCCAAGGTGTTACTTTGATCACATCACTTAAAACATAAAAACATGAATGATTACTATAAAATAAATAATAGATCATACCTCAAGGAATTAATTGAATAAGAACAATTTATATATATCTGTACCACTTCATTATTACCAATAACGCACCAAAATTCCAAAGAAAGAACATTGTATTCGATAGCGTGTATGACATGCAAAACCAAGTGTGTAATGGAGTACAATATTCTGAAGCTTTACAATATATTTACTATTTAATATAAATTAAATCTATTATATAGATTTAAATGAACATGATACTGAGTTATCATGCATCGCACACAATAAATACTTTCTTCAATGACTTGCGTAGCACTCAAGATTGTGTTTTACTGAACAACAATATATTAATAAAATATTATTATTTAATATAATATATCCTAGATCATAAATTTGAAATTATTAATAGGATTAAATATATTATTAAAATTAATTTTTGACACAAATATAAAATGAATTCATTGGTAATTAATTTAATATAAATGAAAATATAAATCAATTGAATAGAAAGGAAATATTTGTATGCTTACAAAGGTGTTTTATCCTAATAAATTAAATTAATTACTATTGGTGAATTATATAATTGAAATATATATATATTATAGAATAAATAAAATATTTTTCATATTCATCCAATAGGTTTTATAAGCATAACATAAGTATAAATGTAGTTTTATGCTTAAAATTTATATTTTTATAAAAAGGAAATTTTACTGCCTTTTAATGGTGAACCTATTTTAAATCCAATTTTTGGAACATTTATAAATTTTATTTGTCAAAATAAATTTCATTTTTGAAATTTGGACATAAAAATTATCTAACGGTTATTTTTTTTATTTTTATGTAAGGTTTAATTATTTGATGAATAGTGAAAGATACTGAATTTTAATTCAATAACTGCTTTATCGTCTAATTTGTTTATAAGGTTAAATTATTATTTTATTGGTTTTAAAGTTTAATTAGATAAATTATAAATAATTTAATCCAATTTAGTTCATTTAAATAAATTTAACTTTGAAACTTTTTATAAAAACTTAGCAATCTTTTGAGAATACTTACCTTAAAAACCTGCTTTGTCGTCCCTTCCGTGGGATGAAATTTAAATTAATTTACCAAATAATGTGATTTTAATATATATAAAAGGATTAAATATTTTTAGATATAATAATTTTTATTTTTTAATTATTTAAACTTGTATTTTTAGTTAAATTAGTGAATGTTATTAAAATTAATTATAGCGATTAAAGTAAAATTAAGCTTAATATGGGACTAAACCTTAATATTAAGGGCCAAAATAACATTTAAACAAACCCAAAATAAATTTTATGGATATATAACAACAATATAATATATTTTATATAATTGGGTTTGTTATTGGAGGCACATGATTTAAGGGATACCTCTCAATAGTGTTTACCTTTTTATATTTACAAGAATGTCACTCCTCCTCCACTATAAAAAGTCACTCACACCTACCATGTATTCACACCTTTAAAGAAATTTTTATCATCCAAAAAAATCCAAAACAAATTACCTACTTTCCCAACATTATCCTAGAGGTATCCCTTTGGTAATAAATAAAACTAAGGAAGTATTTTGGTATAAACTAAAAGGTGTTTCTCAAATAAGAGTTAAATTTCTTCAAGAATCACTTTGGTTTCATTAACATATACACCCCTTAAATTATTTTCATGTAATGAATATATAATAACCACAGTATATTATATAAAATTATATGTTTTTATGATAACATTTTTACCTACACTTTCACACACATCCATAAAAATTGGATACGCAAGAAACGTTTGTGTGTGCGGAAGACTACCGCCTTGCGAACCGATATCGTTCGTTCTTCCATTTTCTTCCATTCAAGGTTGTAATAATGATGTATTTTTAATTTATATATGATATATGTGATATTTATAATTTATTTATGTATATTTAATTTTTATATAAATTATACTTTTATGCTTTCTATTTTTTTAGATTATGATAACTTTGTTTGTGGACGTGTGGACTATCGCTTCCTCAAAACGATGTGATTCATTCACACTATACATGGAATTTATTATGGATGGTTTTAATAAAACTATGTGAAAAATATTATATAAATATTATAATATAATTATAATATTCATATATATCATTAACTTTTCATTCTTTTGAAATACGACCAAGAAATGGAAGTAGCGTTCATGTATACGTACAACCTACCATCTCCGTGGACGATACATTTCATTTTTTATCTCCAAAAATTATGGAATATCCTAAATGTATATATATATATATTGAATATATATAATAATTACATCATTTTTTAAATTATGTATATTAGGAAATCATGATCAACATAAGAAGAACGAAAATAAAAAGTCAAAACTTACTCGAAAAACTACGCAATTAACACTCAAAATAGTGAAAATAATGAAAGATTATTAACAAACAGGTAATAAGATGTTATAAGAATATAATATATGATATTATAAATATGAATATTTATATTTATAAGTTAGTGACATGATTAAAACCATTATACAAGAGTATAATGTTTGTTCACCCAAATGGAAACGCAAGGTAAGGGTTTTTCATCTCACATTCTACATCTGTGAGATAAATGTAATATTCACCACTCCCTTATTTTGTTTGGTGTATCTAATTACCATTTTTATATTTTATATCATGAATTATTTTATCTTCATTGTTTTTTATTTTTTATTTGAACTATTTATTCAAAGGGGGTTTGAATTCAAATTTATCAAGTCGTAGATAATTTCATAACCCGATTAATTTTCATTGGGTTATATTACTTCCTTGAATTCATTAATATTCCAAGATTATGTGTGTCATAATTTTTTACTATATATTTATTTATTTAAATTTTAAACACGTAATCTATTCATTGATTTATTCTTACATCAATGTTATGGTCTTTCCAAGGGTTTACTATAAAATCTCATTTTGTTTGGAATTTTTTAAACTTGAATTTACATTATAGGAAATTATTATATTATTATTTAATAAATCCTATCATTTTATTCTCCTATAGTAATTCGTGACATTTTTCAAGTAATACTACCATTTTTCTACACTTTGGTACTCATAATGTAATATAAAATTTTTTCAAGAAAACCCAACATCAATTCTCTCTTTAGTCAGAGAACCTATTTTCTTATAATAACCTTGTTCTCTAAAAAATTTCTAAAATTTTTTTTTTACATTTCCAAAATTATTTAATAAATAATTTTTTACCCTCTTTTTCTTTTATAATTTTTTTCAAAGGAATATTCAGGTCTTTTTTCTAAACAAGGAACTTTTCTGACCTTTTTCCATGAAAAAGTAACGTTATTTTTACCTTATATGGCCTATATAGATATAACCATCATAATTTCTTCAAATATCCCTCTGTAAGTTTAAAAGGATAATTTTAAAGAAATTTTTTTTATGGTTATTTTCTAAGAAACTGATTTTCAAAATTTGTTTCAAAGTAAAGAGTATATTTTCCTCAAGAATTATTTTAAATGCTATTTCTGTAGTATTTCCATTTCTAAATGAAAAAAACCATTTATTTTTAATCCAATTAGGAAATTTTATATTGAAAACATTCATATTCTTCCTCTATATTGTGTTTGATTTATTTTTCAAAGGATAGTATTGGAATTAACTTTACTGTTTCATTTTTCAGTCCCCTTGAAATATTCAATTTCCTATGATCATTGAACATTGAATTTCACCTAATTATCCATATAATTTATCATGTATATGTTTATTTCCTAAACCATGTACCATTTTTAAATATTGTTCTTACATTGAAAGTTATTTTATTTACTGAGGAAATATTTATAAATATATATCCTTTACTCAATACAGATATTTGATAAGGTGCACTATTTTTGAATTAAATTTATTATTTGATATATGAGGAATGATTTATAAATGAAATACATGAGTTGTATATCATTTAAAATAATCCCCTTGATACATTGGTAGTCTCGTGAGATGAATTTAGTTGGTGAAAATCCATTTGTGTTTATTTCCAAGTAGAATAGATTTTTTTTCTACCTACATATTTAAATTTCCCCGTCAAAGGTATTAAAATTAGTATGCTAAAAAATCTTGTGAATGTCTTGATGGTAAAGGTATCATGTTTCTGGGAAACATGACATCTGATAGTTAATAATTTCCTTCATTTAGTATTAAGTTATTATTATCCATGTGATTTTTTATTTGACATTATTTATGGGTTCATTTCATTCTAATTTCATTGATTAAATGGAATGTGTTTCAATTATTTTAATTTCCATATTTATTATACATTATCAAATTATTTAAATTGCTTATGTTTTTAGTTATTTAGCTTTCCATATTATTTATGCACTCCCTTCTCGATTTATTGATTACATATCATGTGTGTTCAAATATTTATCTTTCTGTAATTATTATTCACATTGATTCATTGTTACTTCTATTGTACTTTGACCTTACTGATCATTTAATCACACCATTATTTTGTTTCCTTCCCTAATAATCCTAGAAGTATACTAAGAAAAATATGAAAGGATATTATATTCGGGAATAAAGTTATCCTATTATCGAATAAAAAAATTATTTTGTAATTTTTGTATTCATTTAAAATAAAATACTCATGTATGTATCTGGTTTACCAATACTACTAAACTCTTTAGTCCTTTAGTATTTTATTCCTTTTAATAGTTCCAATGTAATTGTAGAAGACACCAGCTCTGCGATTACTATGGTCGGGTCTCTACAAATGGTATTAGAGGAAGAATAGTAGAAAGCATTGGAACTAAATTCAGTAAAACAAAGATTATATAACATATCCCTAAGATAGAATTTGAGAGTAATTATATAAGAACATCATAAAGTTTCATTAGATACAGATTAGGTAGTTTCCATAGAAATGAATCCATTTCTAGACACTACAAGTGGATGTTGTTCTAGCACATGTGTAACTAGGGGTAAAAACTCAAAAAATGTGTGTTGGGCCTAACTCGAGTGTAACTTGGTACATGATAGATGGCCTTACTATGCACATGGTTTGACACTCGCATGGAATAAATGTAGGAAATTAACATTTTCTTTACAAACTATTATAAAGGATTTGATAATGAAAATGAATAACCTAGGTCAAACCTTAGACCAAGGAAGGACCTATGTTAAAATAAAATGGATGAAGTATTTATGCATTGAGGTTGTCTTGAAAATCCTTATTTAAAATGATATTGAGTAAATAGACTTATTTTAAGTATATATATGATATATATATTGGAAATTATATTGATATAGTTTTAGTTAAATGATAACTTGTATGAAGAGTGAAAACCCATCAAAACTGGAAATGTGGTAGGGATAGAACTCATAATCGAAGGATGATAAGGGTTTGTTCTTACCATTGACAAACGTGATGTCCTGCTTAATATATCATTGTTTTTAGATAATAAAGTTTATGAATAAATATTAATTATGAAACAGTGACACAACATTTGAGGTTTAGAGAATAATTTATTAACCATATTATTTTGAGAAATAGTTATAAACTAACGTAAAGATTGGTTTTATGGATCTCATAATCCAAAAAAGGAAAATTTTAGTGGTTTGGAAAAAAAGGGTTCACTCTTGGATATCCACTTTATGGAAAAATGAATAAATTAGAATTTAGAAGAACCACAAAAAAAAGATGGAATTGTTCATATGAAATTGAAGTGTATCAACTAAGTATATTTCCTTATATTCTTTGTCAATAAAATAATTTCTCAATATTATGAAAAGTATCTTAAAACAAAAATGTTATCCTAAAACCTTCATTTTTGTTGAAATGATAGTCTTTTAAGTCTATATATATTTATGAATTTCAGTCCCTCAACTTTCTATTGATCATTCACTCATTTTTCATTGATGAACTCAATAAATACTTACAAATATTTACGCTTCTCCTCTATGTACATATCACTACCTTCCACTAATGTTATCCAACTTAGAGACCTAGTAATATGTTAGTACATGTGACCTTGTACTTTCCATTATCTCTTTACTATAAGATATTTTTAAAACCCTTCTCAGGATATGGTATTTCAACATAGTACATATCAAAGAAATTTTCTACCTAGATTAAATTTAAATTGATGTGATGAAATTTATTTAATGTGGTGAGAATTTGACACCCTGAAATTCTAAAGTAAGAACATTGTATTCGATAGCAAATATGACATGAAATACCAAGAGCATAAGGGAATATAATATCCCAATACATTAAAATGTATTTACTATTTTAAATAAATTAAGTCTATGAAATGTCTTTAAATGCATGTGATACTTAATTATCATGTGTTGTACACAACAACAAATTTCTTCGATGACTAGCATTGCACACAAGACCGAGTTTTACCGGAAAACAATATATTATTAAAATATCATCATTTAATATAATATAACATGGCCATTAAATTAGAAGTTATGAATAGGATTAGGTAAAATTTTAAAATATATGGTTTAAAAAAATATAAAATGAATTCATTGGAAATCAATTTATTATAAATGAATATAATAACCAATTTAATATAAATAAAATATTTTTACGCTTAAAAAGGTGTTTTATCCAAATAAATTCAATAAATTTATATTATTGAATTATATTAATAAAATATATATTATAAATTCAATCAAATTTTTTTATTCATCCAACATGTTTTATAATCATAAGATAATAATAAATTCAGTTTTTTTCATAAAATTTGTATTTTTGTAAAAAGTCAATTTTACTACCTTTTAATGGAGAACCTATTTTAAATCCAATTTTAGTATATTTTATAAATTATATATGTAAAATTAATATTAATTTCTGAAATAGTATAACAAAAATTAACTTAGGGTTATTTTTTTATTTTTCTATGAGGTTCCATTTTTTGATGAATAGTGAAAAATATTGAATTTTAATTCTGAACTACTTTTTTGTATAATGTATTTAAAATGTTAAATTATATATTTTAATTTTAAAAAAATTAATTATATAAATTTTAAATCAAATGATCCAATTTATGTTATTGGAATCAATTTTACTTTGAAATTGGATATAAAAACTAAGCAAACTTTTGAATATTTTTACTTTAAAACCCAGCTTTGTCGTCTCCTTTGTGGGATTATATTTAAATTAATTTATGCCACTTATATAATTATAATTTATAAAAATGGATTCCATTATTTTAATAAATATATGTTATAATGGCTAATATTCTCAAATTTTTATTTGATGCCAAAAAAATTTGAAAGTAATTAAAATTAATTATAGCGATTAAGGTAAAATTAAGCTTAACATGGGACTAAACCTTAAACACAAGGGTCAAAATAACCTATACACTATTAAAAAATATATTTTATGTCCATATATTGACCATATATTCTCTTGTATCTAATTTGGTTCATTATTTTAGGCACATTATTTAAGGGAGACTTCTCAATATTGTTTACCTTTTTATATTTATAATAATGTCACTCCTCCAATATAAAAATTCACTCACCCCTCCCATTTATACACACCTTTTAAGACCTTTGTGTAAAAACCCAATATTTTATGGTATGTATAATTTTAAATTTAATTTCTTTGATGACATAGGATTCAAATAACACAAAGATTAAACGAACAATTATATATAATTAAATATCATTATTTTAAAATCATTGTTATAACATAGATGTTAACTTTGAGGGAATGAATTTTATTAACCAAAATATAAAATTTATATATTTTATATTTAATCAATTGTTTTTAAATTCATTTAAATAATTTTAAAGACGTAAGTTAATAATGAATCAAATTCTATCCCTTAAAATGATATATTTGTTTAAAGGCGGTTTTTTCCACCTTTTAATGGCGCACTTGTTTTAAAACTAAATTTTTGAAAATTTTATAAATTCTATTAAACAAAATAAACTTTATTTTTAATATTTTAATATCAAAATTATCTTAGGGTAAAATTTTGGTATTTTTTTAAAAATGCTTATTTTCCAGTGAATAAGTGAAAAATCCCAATTTGTATAAAATTGTAATTTTCATTATATTAATAGTTTATTTATGATTTGAATAGTAATATAACATATTTTAGTTTAAATAAAATTTTTGTATCTTATTGATGATAATATAAAATATTTATATCATTGAATAAATAAAAAAATTGTTTTCAAAAGGCTAAATTAACTATTAATATTTTGTGAAACAAAAATGTTTATTCACACTTTTATAATTAAAGTAGTTATTTAAATGAAAATTTATTTTCAATAAATAGATTTATAAATTAATAATTTTTCTTCTAATGATTATAAGATAATTTTATGGGACCTTAATTAATTTTTTAATGTGTTATAAAATCAGTTATAATTTTAAAATCAATATTTTTTGAACAAATGGGAATTTAATTAAAAATTAAATTTCCTATATTTAGGAAATTATTTTTATAAAATATTGTTCTTTTTTAGTTATACATGTCTAATAATAGTTAGGGTGAATTTTTTATATTTTTCTAAAATAATTTAATTTTTGGTGAATAGTAAAATGCGGTAATTTACAGTATATATACATTATAAGTTAAATACACTATTTCTTAAATCATCACTGACATATGCACCATAATATCTAAATATAATTATATCTTTATTATATATTTTTATTGAATCATCACTATTTCTTTTCTTGATCCAAAAATAATAAAATAATGAATTAAATATTCAAAAAACACCCCTCACCTCCTCTAAAAATATCACTCATCACCACCTATTCTCTTCACGCGTCCAAAGCCTTGAAATTGTACAATTTTTACCTAATAACTCTACCAAACATCATTTGCATATTTTAGTCTTAATGGTATCACTAAAATACCTAGCCCAGGTCCCTTAAGGTGGTTCTTATAGAGAAAAATTCATGAGGTAAAACCCTTAATCCATCCTTTTCATTTTATTTTATTTTTATTTTATTTTATTATCTATATCTCACCTCCTATTTACAAACATTCATGATAACTCCATTATCTTATAAATTTTATTATTTTATTATATAAATGGAAAATCCACAATTATTTATCTTCTCATCTTCCCCTTTTTATTCCAAAAATGAAAACATTGTCCGGATGGTGCAGATTTACCGCCTTCGTGGGCGGAGAATTCTCCTTTTTCGATTCTAGATACAAGTATAGACATAAAAAATTTATATTTAAACCAGAATTTAATATTTTTAATACAACTTATTTAATATTTTAGAACCGGTATATATATATAATATTAATTCCACACAAAACTATCGTGTGATGATTGAAAACCCTCTGAAATAATCTAAACTATTATCACAAATATTTTATCTGATGATTCATAAAAATTCCACATAAACAAATGAAATATAAAAAATTTTAATATTATTTAATTTCATTAATAATATATAATTTCAATTTTAGGAAAATATTCTCATTTTACGTTATTTTCCATATTTATATACAAGTAAACCGATCGTGAAAACCAAGGAAATAAATGCTCTTGAATGATAAAATTTTATTTTATAACTCAAATAAAATGACATAAATGAACTTAAAAAAGTATAATAAATAAAATACATGTATAAGTTTTTTATTAATTAATTAATTAATGGATTTAATATGACTATCTAGAACTTAAGACCAAGTACAGAACACATTTGGACAAAAGGTAAGGGTTTTCCTATCTCACTTTTATTTCTGTGAGATATACCTTATTCAACCCTATTTATTATGTGTGGTGTATGTATACTAACCATTCATGTATCATATAATGATTTTATTTGTCTTCATTTTATTCAATGTCTTATTTGATGATCATTAATTTTATGGGGCATATGGTTTGATTGTTTTTAAAGTGGTAATGGATTCTTCCCAAACCTTTATCTTTCATTTAGATTGCACTTTCTCTCTCTTTAACCCAATGTAATTGTTAATTTAATTTATATAATTCCTATAAATTATATTTATATGTTCCAAACTCATTTATCTAGATCATTTCATCTTCCTTTGATGGGTAAATACATGTTTTATAAGGTTCTCTTTTCAATTTTTCTTGATAAGAAAGCCCAGTATAAGGGATTTTTCAAATTTCATAACCATTTTCAAGTACACTTCCATAATCTATTTTAAGCCACAAATATTTTTCTAAAATAACTATTTGTATAATGAAAAACTATATTAGTTCATTTCTATCTTTATTAAAAAAAATAATCCTTTTACCGTTCAAAAGACTCTTTAATATTTTCCCTTAAAGCGTACTAAAGAGGCTTATTTCTCAACTTTCTTGAAAACTCATTTTACTTGTTTTTACTTAAGTTGTAAATAATTTATTCTCCAACATAATTTCATTTTATTTCCATTTTTTATAGGATATACAAGTTTAAAATATTATTTTATGAACAATAACAATAACATTCCAAAATAACTCTTCTTTCCAATGTAAAAGGGTATTTCTCTTCGAAATTTATCAATGATTTTATTGGAGTATTTTTATATATGATTAGGATTAAAATATTTCAAAGTGTTATGGTATAGTTCAATTTAAATATTTCTTTTTAAATTTGATTATTCGACATATGAGGAAGGCATTAGACTTAGTTATTGATGGGTGGGGCCCGCTATAGCCCATCGATGCATCGATAAGTCTCATGAGACAAACTAGACTAAGTTTCGGATGAGGCCTTACTCATTTATATACACTATTGGATTAATCATTGATGTTATGTTTATGATTTAGGATATTATGCATTCTCTAATTATGATATTAGTAATCTATATTCAATGTGGTTATTCAAATAGTAGAATATCAATGGTTAAGTTTCATTCTCTTGTGATTATTTATATGGAATTATTTGTTCACCTTTTATTCCTGACATATTATTCTAAAGATTGTGTTTTAATGGCATGTGGTTTTAGTTATTCACCATACCTTATTGTTTTTTATTTTTTATAGCATATTTGTATTGTTTACCCTTACTGAGAATCTAAGCTCACCCCTTTCTTATGTTTTATTTTTCTTAGGATGTGAAGATGTATATTATGACTGATATTTAGGGTTAAGCTAGGATAATGATAGTATTCTCATAGAATTCTATTTTTTGTATTCTATGTTTTAAAATTTAATATAATGTTCATGTATGTAATATTTCTTGCAAAACTACTAAACGGATTGATCCTTTGGGATTCAAGTCTTGTATCTATTACAATATACTAAAGTAAGGCACCAGCTTCCAGATATTGGGGTTCGGTTCTTTACAATTGTTATTAGAGGAAGTTCAGTATAATCCTTGGAAACTATATTTAAAAAACATATACTAGGGAAAATAAATCCAAGATAGACTTTAAGGATAATCATAGAATAAAATCCTAGAAATTTGGTGAAGTAGATATTACGTGAGTCTTCCTAGAAATATATCCTTATCTTGATACTATAAGTGGATGTGGTTCTAGAATAGATATACCTATAGGAAAAAACTCTGACAAGGTGTATCAGTCCTTACTCAGCGAAACCTAGGACATGACAATGGGCCTTACTACACACCTGGTTTGACACTATCAGGGAATATTCTTAGGATAATTCACATTTTATTTACAAATCATTATAAATTCTTTAATTTTAAATATGTCCCTAAAGAAACCATGTTTATGATTATTATATTATCTATGCAAAAAGTTTTCAATTTATGTTGTGTATTTCACTAGTTTTGGGATTATACATTATGTTTCATAATGTTATGATCTAATCTAGTGTATGACATTGTTTAGAAATGGTGCATATCAAAAGTAATGGTAACCACATCAATGACAATAACCCAAAGAGTAATAATGATCGTTTCATTGATGGGTTTAAGAGAATATTTCAAAGGGAAGTCATCTCCCAAATATTCTCATCATATGAGGAAATAATATTATAATATAAAAAGATATTGAAATAACTATCCAATTATTATGGCTTCAAAGTGAAGAAAGAGAATAAGAGGAAATCTAGAAAAAAGATAGATTAAGGGAAAAGGGTAAAGAAGTATTTTCCCACATGTGATAATTGTGGAAGGAAACACCTTGGTATATACTTAAGAGGAAAAAGATTTTTCTTCAAGTGTTGAGAAAAATTCCACTATGCTCATGATTGTAAGGAAATGAAATAATTTTCTAATTTTCAGTGCTTCAACAGCAAAGAGATAGTACAATACAAAAATAAATGTCTCAAGTTTCAAAATGAATATATATAAAAAGAGGATAATGGATCGTGATCAAGCTTATGCTACTACCATAGATGAATATTAATGATTAATATGCTTGTGTTTAGATTAAATAATTGTGTTATTTTATTATTTTATCAATAATTACTTGGTTATAAGAATCTTTAGATATATAATGATTGTACTATGGTACTTCTTCTTTAAATAATTTGAATCATGTGGTTAATAGAACCCATGATCTAGAGAAGTGATTATGTCGTCATCTAATCTTCTTGAAAACACATGACTTTGGAAAGATAACATGATATGTTTGATTTATGTTGATATAATATTAAATATATATTTAAGGGATATTATTGGTGACAATGAAGGTGGTTATTAATCTGATGGTTTTTGTTATGCTAGAATCATTGGATGTTTGGATTTAAGGAAAACCTGATATTTTACTCTTGGAAGCATGTATGTTTCAAAAATATTTATAGTATATTAAGGTATTCATATATTTGGAATGTGGTATTAATAGCTACATTATTTGGATAATCTAATATAAATTTGATTTTGTAAATTTAATGACCTTCCTTTTAAATTTTTCATTGAATGTGGATAGACATGTTTTTCATGAGTCTAAAGAATAGTTACTTTTGGAATGAATCATGTTAAACTTTGGAAATTATTATTCATTCATAAAATATAATAACCTTATTGGATTGAATAAAAATTTAATAAAAGGAATGGATTAAGAACCATATTATTTTTTAAAATTTCTTTGGGAATGAAAAATTATCTTGAGAATTCATTTCTAGGCGTAAGGGTTGAAGTGAAAATATATCAAAACACAACTAAAGGATGAGATTGTGCTTATGACATGGAAAGTAATCAAGTAAGTATATTTTATAAAGTACATATATAAATATTAAATTGATCCCTCAACTTTAGGAAACATATTTTGGATAAAAACTGTTATCTATTTACTTTTATTTCTAAGAAATAAATTTTCTTTTAACATATCACAAGATCTATGGTTTTTTGATCATTAACCTTCTAATGACCTTGTTCTCTATCACTCTCCATCAGAACTTGATAATTAGATTTATCTTCTATGTCCATGTTATCTCTTTCCACAAATGATTTCCTACCCAAAATCTATGTTTTTTCGTGACCTTTGCATTTCTCTTTTCCTCTTATTGAGAGAATATTTTATTAACTATATTTCCAATATGGGTTTCCCACAAAAGGAATTTTTAAGTATCAACCACTTATTTTCAAAGTACAATTTTAAATTTTTAGGACAAAATTTATTGAAGTAGGGGAGAATGTAACACCAAAATATTTTTTGGTATGTATCTTTTTAATTTTAATTTATGTAACATCATAGGTGTCAAACAAAACCAATCTTAGATAAACAATCGTATTCAATTATATAACATTATTTTAAAACATTCGTTATAAGCTAGCCGTTAAATTAGTGGGAATGAATATTATTAACCAAATTATGAACTTTATATATTATATATTTAATCAATTGTTTTTCATTCATACAAATTATTTTATACACATAATATAATAATGAATCCAATTTAACGAATTAAACGGATATATTTTTTTAAAGGCCATTTTTTCATCATTTAACAGAGCACTTTTTTTTAAACAAAATTTTGAAACTTTTATAAATTCTGTTGAAAAAAATAATCTTCATTTTTAAAAGTGTAATATCAAAATTATTTTAGGGTAAACTTTTTGTATTTTTCTGAAAATATTTATTTTCCAGTGAATAAGTAAAAAATCACGATTCTTATAAAACTGTAATTTTCATTATATTAATAGTTAATTTATGATTTTAATAGAAACATAACATATTAAAGTATAAATAAAATTTAGGTATCTATTGAATGAGAATATAATATATTTATATTGTGTAATATGTAAATAAATGTCTTAATAATGATAAATTAACAATTAGTATTTTTTTAAGACATAAATGTTTATTCGCAGTTTTATAGTTAAGAAAATTATTTAAAATTAAATTTATTTTCCTAAAGTATATCCATAAATTAATATTTTGTTTCTTATGATAAAAATATAATTTTATGGGACCTTAATTAATTTTTCAAAGTGTTATAAAATTAATTATTATTTTAAAATTGATATTTTTTTGATTAAATGATGAATTTAATTAAGAAATAAATTTAACATATTTAAAAAATTATTTTCATGTAATGTAGTACATTTTTTAATTTTAAATGAGTAAAAAAATTTAGGGTGAATTTTTTGTATTTTTTAAAAATAGTTGACTTTTTGTGAATAGTAAAATACAGTAACTTACAGAATATATACATTATAAGTTAAATACACAATTACTTGATTTATTACTGATGTAAGTAGTATAATCTCAAAATATTATTCTCTATTTACTTTATTAAGTCATTTAATAATCACTATTTCTTTTCTTGATACAAAATAATAAAATAATTAATAAAATATTCCAAAAAACACATCTCTCTTCCACTATAAATACCACCCCTCAAAACCTCTTCTCCCCACAACTTCAAATCCTTTAAGCTTATAAAAATTCTACCCAATCCCTCTCCCTAACATATTTTATACATTATGGTCTTTCTGGTCTCACCAAAAGATAAAACCCAAGTCCCTTAAAGAGGTTCTCTAGGAAAAGAATTCAAGAGGTAAAACCCTTAATCATTCCCTTTAATTTTCTTTTATTTTTCATTTCTTTTATTATCTTTCCCCCACCTCCTATGTCCAGAAATTCATGATTTATTCATTTTATTATATATATTATATAATTTTACTATTTTAATGTAAAATATATCATCAAGTCTCTTCTCCACTTCCCCTTTTTATTCTAAAAATGAAAACATCATCTGTGAGGCACTGATTTACCACCTTTATGTACAATGATATTTTTTTCAATTAATCCTTAAAGTATGGTCATAAAACAATTTTTATAGCTAAAAAATCATTAATATGTTTAATCCAACTTATTTAATGTTTTATAACCATTATATATACATAATATTAATTCATAACACCAAACTAGCGTTTGATTATCAAAAAATCGCAAAAATAATCTAAAGGATAATAACTTGCATTTTGTCTAATGATTCATTCACATACCTTAAAACTGAATGAAATATATAACCATTTAATATTATGGAAGTTAATTATTAACATATAATTTTAATTCTGTACATATATGCTCATTCTACATGAGTTTTCATACATATATAAAAGTAAACTTTTCATGAAAACCTAAGAAAACAAACGCTCCCGAACGATAAAATTGTATTTTATAACTCATAAAAAAGGCCATAAATTAACTTAATACAATTATAATTAATGGAATAATTGTATTATATTTTATTAATTATTTAATTATTTAATTTCATTTTATTATTCATGACATTAAGATCAAGTGCAGAATACATTCGAACATAAGGTAAGGGTTTTCTCATCTCACATTTATTTCTGTGAGATATGCCTTATTCACTACTATTTATTATGTGTGGTTTATGTACATTAACCATTGATTTATAAAATCATGATTACAATTATATTCTTCGTATTAAATATCTTACTTTATGATCATTAATTTTATGGTGCATATGGTTCGACTATTTGAAAATTGGTAATGTATTCTTCCCAAACCTCTATCTTTTGTTTGGGTTATGCTTTCTCTCTCTTTACCCTAATGTAATTCTTCATTATATTTATTTACTTCTTATAAATTTTGTTTATATGTTCCAAATTAATTTATCTAGATCATTTAATTCTTTTTTTATGGGGAAATACATGTTTTATAATGTTCTCTTTTCAATTCCTCTTGATAAGAAAGCCTAGTTTAAGGGAACTTTCAAATTTCATACCCATTTTCAGGTACACTCCATAATCTGTTTTAATCTAGAAATATTATTCTAAAATCACTCAATTTATCATTAAAAGCTATATTATTTCATTTATGGTTTTATAAAAACATTTAATCCTTTTACCATTTAAAAGTCTCTTTAATATTTTCCTTTAAACCACACTAAAGAGGCTTATTTCTAAAGTTTCTTAAAAACTCTTTTTACATGTTTTCAATTAAGATGGAAATAATTTCTACCTCAAAAATATTTTCATTTTCCTTACCTTTTCTTTTCTTGGATATACATGTTTATAATATGATTTTATGAAAAATACAAATTATTTTCCAAAATAACTCTTCTTTCTAAATTAAAAGGGTATTTCTCCATAGAATTTATCAATGATTTTATTAGAGTATTTTAATCATTGATTATGATTCAAATATTTCAAAGTGTTATGGTAAAAATTTATTTAAATATATTGTCTTAAATCTATTATTAAACATATGGGGAATGTATTGAACTTAGTAAGTGAAAGGTGGGGCCCACTATAGACCCTCGATTCATCAGTAGGTCTCATGAGACAAACTAGACTAGGTTTTGGATAAAGCCTTACACATTTATGTATAATTCTTGGATGAGAACTTGATGGTATGTTTATTATTTCTATAATTATGAATTCCCTCATTGTTATATTAGTAATTCATATCCCATGTTATTATTCGACTAGTAAAATAAGCATGGTTAAGTTTCATTCTCATGTGATTATTTATATGGAATTATTTATTCAGATTTTATTCCTAGAATATTATTAAAAAGATTATGTTTAAATGGAATTTGTTTTTATTTATTCACCATGCCTGACTTTTTATGTTTATTTTTGATAACTTCCACTATATTGTTTACCCTTACTAAGCATCTGAGCTCACCGCTTCATTGTGTTTTATTTTTTCCATGGCGCCATGAGGTATATTATGATTTATATACAGGTTTAATATAGTATAACTATGTTGTTCTCAAAGGATTATATTTTTTGTATTTTATGTTTTAAAATGTATTTTTAATTACATGTATGTCATATGGATTCCAAAACAGCTAAACTGATTGATCATTTAAGATTTGAGTCTCATACCTATGCCAATATAATAAAGTAAGGTACCAAATATGGGCTAATGGGGTTGGGGTGTTTAGAATTTTTATCAACAAAAACCATCCCAAATAATCTCCCAACATCCCTATCATAATTCTATAATCCTATCTTTTATAATAAATCTAACCAAGGAATTGTTTTTCTATAAACCAAAAGGTGTTACCTGAATAAAAGGTAACCTTCTTTAATGATCACTTTTGTTAAATTTACTTATCTGCCACTTAAATTATTATTATATCATGATTATATAATAACCTCAATATATTAAATATTCTGAGATGATTTTATTCTAAGATATTGACCTAAACTTTCACACAAATTCATCAAAATGGGATACACAATCAAGATTCTTGTTTACGGTAGACTACCACCTCATGAACCGATGTCGTTCATTCTTCCATTTAATAACTTTAATGGTTGGGGTAATAATGTATTTATAGTTTATTTATGATATATGTAATATTTATAATGTATTTATGGTTCTATAATTCTTATATAACTCATTCCTTCACCCTTTCCATTTTGTGGGAATATGATAACTTTGTTTGTGGATGTGTGGACTATCGCCTCCTCAAAACGAGGCGATTCATTCACACTATACATGGAATGTATTGAGGGTGGTTTTAGAAAACTTATATGAATTATATGACATAAATATTATAATGTAATTATAAGATACATACATATCATTTAACTTTCATGATTTTAAAATACGACAAGGAAATGGATGTAGCGTTCATGCGTACGTACGGCATACCGTCTCCATGAACAGTACATTTAATTTTCCACCTACAAATATTATATATTACTATAAATACATATATACAGAATATATAAGTTAATTAAATCATATTTTACATTTTGGAGATGATTAAATCTTGATCTACATAATAATAAAAAAATAACAAGTCAAAACATACTTCAAAAACTAGGCAATTAACACTCAAAAGTGTCAAAATAAAGAAATATTGTTAACTAATTGGTAATAAGATATTATAAGAAGATAATATATGATATTATAAATATTATTATGGTTCTGTTATAATTTAGTGACATATTTAAAACCATTATACAGGAGGATAAAGTACATTCACCCGAAAGGAAATGCAAGGTATAAGATATTTTTATCCCACTTTTTATATCATTAAGATAAATGTCATATTCACCACTCACTTATTTTGTGTGGTGCATATACTTACAATTTTGATATATTATATCATGAATTGTTTTATATTCATGTTATATTCAGTTTCAATTTGAATTATATCTTCTAAGGTGATTTGGATAAAAATTTACCAAGTAGTAGAGAATTTCATAACCTGATTCCTTTTTTTTTGGGTTTCATTACTTCTTACTTGTCATTAATATTCCATGATTATGTGTGTAATAAATTTTTAAAATATATTAATATATTTTCAATTGTTTTATATGGATTTAAATTTGACACACATAATCTATTCATTGATTTATTCATACATCAACGTTATGATCTTTTCAAGGGTTCACCTCACAATCTCATTTTGTTCAGGATTGTTTACAATTGAATATCCATTAGAGAAATTTATTGGATAATTGTTAAATAAATCCTTAAATTTTATTCTAATATAGTTATTAATTTCATTTTTTAAGTAATAGTTCCATTTTTTCACTCTTTGGTACTCATAATTTTTTAAAAAAAGTTTTTAAGAAAACCTGACATCATTTCTCTCTTTATTCAAAGAACATGTTTTCTTATAAAAACTCTATTTTATAAAAAGGTTTTTATAAAAAAAAATTAACCTTTCTAAAATGACTTATTAAACAAGTGTTTACCATTTTTTCTTTTAAAAATGTATTCAAATGAGTCTTCTTTTCACTTTCTGAACAAGGCACTTTTCTAATGTTTTAACAAAGTAAAAGAATTTTTTATTTTTACTTTTTACGACCTATATGGATTTACCTATCATCATTTCTTCTAATATTTCTATATATTTTTAAAAGGATAATTTTTAAATATTTTTCTTTTCAATATATTTTCAAAGAAAAGGATTTTCAAAAAAAATTCAAAGTAAAGTGGAAATTTTCCTTCAAAAAAATTTTAAGATATCTTATTATAGTATTTCAATTCATCAATGACAACCCTTTATTTTTACTTAAATTTGGATATGTTTTATTGAAACCATACTTATTATTCCTATATATGGTTTTTGATTAATTTTTCTAATGATATTTTTGTAATTCAATTCTTTGATTCATTTCGTAGTCCCCAAAAAATATTCAATTTCCTACGATCATTAAACATTGAATCTCCCATAATTACCCATATCATTTATCATGGATATGTTCATTTCCTGAATAGTAAATCATTTTTATATAAGTTATTTAATTTAGAATTTTTTTTATTTTCTATGAAAATATTGATAAATTAGTATCCTTTACTCAATATGGATATTTGATACGGAACATTTTGTTGAATTAAATAAATTATTTGATAAATTATAAATTCTTTGGGAATAAAAGTCACAGGTTGGGGACCATTTAAAGTAATCCCATTGATGCATCGGTAGTCCCATGATATGAATTTAATTTTCAAAAAACCCTTTGAGTTTGTTTTTAAGAATATTAAACAGGTTTCTACCAACATATTTAAACTATATTGTAGAAGGTCTGGACAATAGTATACTAAAACATCTGGTAAAAGTTCTTGATAGTAAAGGTATCATGTAACTTAGAAACATAACGTTTGATAATTAAAAATCTCCTTCATTTGGTATTCTGTTATTATTATCCTGATATTTTTTAATTGATATTATATATAGATGTATTTCATTTTAATTTAATTAATTTAATTTAATGTGTTTTAGTTATTTTCCTTTCCATATAGATTGTGACTTATCAATTTATTCAAATGTAATATGTTTTTATTTATTTACCATTAAATATTATGTATGTAATCTCTTCTAATTTTATTGACTACATGGCATGTGTGTTCAGATATTTACATTTCCATAATTATTATGCCCATTGATTCATCATTTCTTGTGACGTACCTTACCCTTACTGAGAATTTGAGTTCAATATTATTTTATTTCCTTCCTAAGAATCCAATAATTGTATCAAAAAATATATTAAATGGTATACTTTTGTTGAATAAAGTTATCTTATTATCGATGGGAAAAATTATATTGTAAATAGTGTATTCATTTGTATTGAAAGACTCATATTTTTATCTGGTTTACCATGCCTATTAAACTCTTGGTTCCTTCGGGATTTGATTCCTTGTAATAATTCCAATATAATTGTAGTAGACACTAGTTCCTTGATTACTAGGGTTAGTTCGCTACATTACCTCAGTAAAAAGGCCACACCTATTTCATATGATTCATAGTTCATTTGACATACAAATTCTATCTATGCACTTGATTTTACAAACATTGAGCCATGGAACCATGGTGTTTCACACAACTAGTATCAGACCAATGGCATTCTGAGTCATACACCATTTGAAAAAGAAGGGTCACATGACTCACTAAGTAGTTGACCATGCCCTTGTAATGTCAGTCCTTTTATGATTAATTATCCATGATTATCATGTCTCAAAAAAGGGTAATTTTACTGAATGTCTAAGAACATACCCAGGGCATTATTCCACAACTAAGTTTCCTACATGAGCCCAAAAGGTAAACAAATGTCACTTAATTTACCTAACACTCACTGAAAAATTGCACAAATTCTTTCTATCTCCAAGGACTCTACCACAACTAGGACAACCCCTTACTTTATATAAATAATTGACTCTATACTATATTCATGCCGAAAAGGTCACTAGGCTTTCTCGACTAACCTATATTTACCACAAAATAAAAAACACCAATCAAGACTCACAAGAAGCACCCATTTTCTCATATAAGATATTTCTCATTGGATTCTAAAAATAACACCCAATATAAGGTCATTTTCTCAAATATAACTAAAAGGTTTCATTAAATCAATTACACCGGTACAAATTTTTAACATAACAATTGACTAGGATTAGATGAATTATATTTCAAGTACTAGTTATAGAGTAAAAAAATTATAAATTATACTTGTAACATTATTTATCTAACACTAAAAAAGTGATCTAGGAAAAATATATTATAATTTAAATTTAACATTTAATTATCCATAAGTTCCCACATATTTTCACAATTAAAGAAAATAGAAATTAAAAGTTAAAAAGGAAAAAAAATCTTTAGGTTATAATTATAATTTTAAATAATTTTTTCCTCATATCAGTATGACCCAAAAACACTCCAAAGGTGTCTTTTGTTATATTAAGGGGATCAATTAAGTAATATTATATCATACACATATATAAATAACCATATTAATAGTTGCTAATATATTAAATAACTATCCCATTTATCATAAATAAACCCCCAAGGGGTTAAGTTCCATTGAATGTAATGATAAGTCTGACCTTCTACGGTCAATTCATGACAACTATGACTATTTTTATGGGTATTATTTTCCAATTTATGAATAAATTCTCTATAAATAATAATTTTCATACCATTTAAGTGAAACCAATAAAAATATAATTTATTAATGATTTTAACACACCCACCATGGGTTTATCTCATAGGAAAAATATGCCAAGGCTGATATATGGGGGTAAAATAAGGAATATAAGGATTCATTTATGTGATTAGCCATTCATAAGTTATGGAGGAAACCACTATATAATTTTTAATTTGAATTATATTTAATATGCATCAATAATAAATCACTTAGAGTTTTTAAAACAAAACTGATTCCATTAACATTAAAGATTCCCTTCAAGCTTAATCATTTATTATTTTAAGGTTATTTTATCAATTTAATTAACTTTGGTATGGTTAGATGGAATTTAATCATCAGTATATATGGGAAAATTATGTTTAGGTTGATGAAAAAACTTTATTAAACCAAATGAAAACCATAAATACAACTTGGAAGATATTACATTGACAAATAATATAGGTATACCAGGTGGGGAATCACACAATCATGCTATACAGATAAGCATGACATTGGAATGTGAATAATATATACCAAAAATGATTCTTGAAAAAACCTTCTATATTACCATACTGATCTAGGAGATAAATCCAATAAATTGGTAAGAAAATGAATGATAGGAAATCACTCAAGGTGAAATAATAATCAACTATAATATTGAAAAATATGAACAACTGTCCCAAGTATGGAAACTTGATCTTCCCCTACACGTGGGTATTCCATTCCCAGACATGACCTATTTTCTATATTCCAACACTACAACAACCCTAAGGTTTATAAATGAAATTCCATTTTAAAATGAATAAATTTCTTATTAAGTGATTATGTTATAGAAAATACATCCATTAATTTGGTTATTTTTAACCTTTATATGTTATATAATCTTGGATTTAAAATACCATTAATCACCATAACCATTTATAATATATCAATTGTATAGAGACTGTTAAGATTTTAATATATTAATTTTCATGATAAAGTCCAATTGACATAACTGGAAGAAGCGATAACCTCAAGCAGTAGGATTATACTTTATAAATCCCATTTTTCAGAGCCTCCAAGGGATATGGAATCATTTGGATTTTACCTTGACCAATAAAAATAAAATATTTAATAACTAAACCATGATAACAACATTTTATGGGATAAGTTCAATCTTATTAAGATCACAACCAAAATTATATTAACAGAACCACCCAAAGAAATTATCATCATCATAAACCTTTCCCTTAGGGAATATTTTGGTGTTATGACGGGTTATGTTTCTAGACCCTAACATTATGAATTTTTATATTTATATTTTAAAATAACATAGTTTTTATATTTATCCTTTTTATTATTAGTTTATATAAGATATAATAATGATTTAAATAAAAAATATATTTTGATAAGATAAAACCCAAATTGTATTTTTGGGAAATATATAGTTTCAATTAAAACACTATTTTTGATTAATTAAATAATTTTTTAAATAAATAAAATTTTAATAAAATATTCTTATTAAATAATATTTTTTTAAATGAAAATTTCAGTTTTTAACCAAATTAAACTTTTATAAGAGTCAAAAAATTGTATTCATCAAAAAAACCCATTTTTTCAATAAATGGGTATTTATGATTTAAAATCTCCAATTTTTAATTTATGAAAAAATATTTTGATAAAATAAATCTTATAATTGAAATTAAAATGTATAAATTTCACAATGGTTACTTTTACATACTTTTCCAAGACATTAAAAAGTTTGGATAAAAATTAAATATGGTATAAATATACGATAGGTATTATGACAACATAAATGTCCAAAAGTGTTGTAATAACTACTATAAAGAGTTTCCATGATCAAAATTATGTTTTATATTTAAAATAATGTGTTTTTTTATTTAAATTATGAATTTTATAAATCCTTAATGAATCCTCCAAAACCTATATTATATTTTATGGTTTTAAAATCAATTCGTTATGAACATGAATCACTTTCACATCCCTCAGGGTATTACTTTATTGATTTACGTTCTTGGAATTATAAAATACTGAAAAATACTTCTCTTTGGTATAAACCATTGTAAAACCCATTGTAATGTTCATGGTTTTCATTATTTTATAATATATATTCAAAAACCTATGTTTTGAAATTAATATATACTTCTCATCTCATTTACTATAAAAAATAACCAAACCCACCATTCTTATCCAGTCAAATAACATAGCGCATAAATATACTAGGCCTTTTCTTCCCTATATCTCTCTTAAGGATTCCCAAAACACTTATTATGATCCTACCAATCTTTTATAAGTTCTCTCTTGTGGTTAGGGATCCTCTCCTCCACTTTATTCAAGTACCTTTCTAATATTATTCCTTTTTATTTCCAATTTTTCATGTTGGGATTTGTTTTTACAAATCCCTTTTACTATCATTATTTTTTAAAAGTTATGAGATAACCATTTTCACTCTCATTATACTCTTCCATGAATCTTCATATACCCCCATTATACTATTGAGATTATCCTTTGATTTTCCATACCAAACATTTGTGCAGTGAATACTAATCCCTATTTACACATTAGGTATACACCTAGATGTTCCTATAAAATGTTTATTTGGTAATTCCGTGTACATAACCTACACTTCATAATCATGGTATTAAAATTTATAAAATATATCATTATGTTGTATGATCTATATGGCACACTTATGCGTATACACGATATGAATATAATAAGTAGGCCCATAATTATATATCTCTATAATGAATTGTGTAATGTTGTTGTCTCATGAGATACCATGTATGGTGCGTGAGAGGTTATACTAAGAACACTATGTTATGTTTTTTAAGTGGTTATCCTTAACTTATGTTTATAAAGTCATGTTTTATGCCATTTCTTCATTCTCATGTTTCCTTAATGTTATCATTTTATATCATACTATGATGCAAAATTTTATAATTCCCACCCTCTTATGTTGCCTTTATATTCATCTTTGCTCTCATATTGTTCTTTACCTTATCATATTACTGTATTATTCTTTTACTGGGCTTTATAGCTTACCCATTTCTTATGTACGTGTCCAGGTTATCCCATGCAATTTTAGATGAGCAATAGAAATTTAAGGGCATGTTGGGGTGTTTTTAAATAGTATTTTTATAAACATGTTTCATGTTATTTTGGTATGTAACTAATTTTCCAAAGACATTCGGTATTATTATATAATGGGATTTTATTATTCTTTCCTTTATCTATTAAATAAATAATTAAGTTGTATTAAAATATGGTCTATCATATTTTCTATCATAAGAAGGTTTAGTTACTTTTGGGGGATTGATATTAAAAAACCATACCGAAAGACATAAGGATTAAACTAAAGGGAGAAAAACATCCCTAGATTTTGGTAAATTATATATTAAGTGGGTTCCAAGTAAATACATCCATGTCTAGATAAAATAAGTGGATATGGATCTTGTATAGTTGTACTTAGGGGTAATAGCCATAAAATTTTCATATTGGGCTTTACACAATTGTCGCCTAGAGAATGAAAAACAAGCCTTGGAACACACCTCATTTGAAACTCTTGGAGGATTTGATTTGGTAAATTCATAAGCTCTTTATGACTATTATTAAGGGTAAAAGGCCATAAGATGTTATTTTAGGAAATATATCATAGATAACATAGATTGAAAAAATTAAATTAATAGGTTAGGGAATATATTTAATTTACGACTTATCTATTTAATGTTTACTATTTCTAATTTATATGTTTAATATTTTTAAAATTATCATCCCTAACTTTCCCTTTATTTAAATAAATGGCTGAAAAAATAATAAACCTAGCCAATAACCAATGTGAGGGGTAATGTAATGACTTCCCAAATGATATGTTCAACCATATGGGAGAATGATTCAGAAAAATCATGACAATACATTCTCAATTAACTAAATTTTTTAATATAAATTTTAATTAGGAGTGATACACGCATCCCATTAATAAAGATCAAGTTTTAATTGATACCTTTATATAAAAAAGGCCTCTTACATTGAGAAGATATTATAATACCTTAATCATATAAAAATGGATGAAATCCATTGAAAATATCTTCTTTATCCATCAATACTCTTAAAATGAGAAGGTTTTATTATATTTTTATTGTATAAAGGGATAACATGATCAATAGAGGTTATTGATAAAAAAATATGAATCTTTAGGATTAGATCGAATTGATGGAGTGGAAATAATTTCAAAAAAAAATAAGTAAATATTTTCCTCATAATATCAACCATAAAATGGAGATATATTTCCTCAGCTTGATGAAAAAGAATGATGAATCCATTATGGAATAAGAGGTGAACTTTACATGGCTTCCAGGATATGGCTTAAAATTTTTAATCTCCCCTAAAATTAATGTTGACTGCTTATTTGGTCGGCGATTGATGTGTCTATGGAAATATTTTATGATTTAAAACATTGATAGCACTGAAGAAGTTGTCTAATGCGCCCTCAGAGTTAAAATGGAGATCAAATAATCTCAATGGTATCACAGATATAGGGATAAGAAGTGAATGGTAGATTTTAATTATGGTGGTACGGTGGAGAAATATCATGGGGGAAAAATTGCAACATCTCACTTATAAAAATTGTGGGAAAAAGTATCCTGGAAATTTCCTATAGGTGGAAAGAAAATAATTTAGTTTTGAGTAGGAAGGGAACCTGGATATAAATTGCTGATAGAATAAACCAACCAATGTGACAGAATATAGGAATAATAAAATAAACCCTCAATATATTTATAGTGTTTCAACAATAATGATTAAGGGTGCTATGAAAATCAGTACACTGAGCTAAATGTTTTCAATGGAAACTAATGACAATGACCTTCAAGGACTAAATATAAAGGATGATTTTATGCTATCATAACTACTATGGTGGATCTTGAAAATTAAGTGGTTAAATGTATTCTACTTATTCCTTAATATATAGAGAATGTACTATTTTATTATGGGTCTAAAAATTATTTCATATCATGCAAGTTTAGTATAACTATTCAAACACAACCACAAAACATAGAAGTCAATTTATTGATGAAGATAGAAAATATGTAAATTATTATATCCTAATTGTATAACTCTCCTATCAAAATTTATGATCTAAATTTCATAGTAAATCTTATAATACTCCCTTTAGTGGAATTTGATTCTATTCTCTACATGGATTGAAATTCCTTGTATGGAGCCAAAATAAATTTCCAAGAGAATGAAATCACCCCTTGTATTGAAAATATTTCTCTAATTCTATATGAGTGCAATTTGGAGGATGAATATACTTTTTTATAATAATATCAATCATTTATATTATTTACTTGTGATCAATTTATTGAGAATAAGGAAAATATTATCCTTAGTGACATGCCCACTGTAAGGGAATTCAATGATGTGTTTCATGAATAATTTCCTAGTATTTTTCATAGTCTGGAGTTTAAGTTTTCAATAAACATATACATAGATCTTTGAAAATATCCCATACACCAATATAATATCCACTTAAACTTAAAGATATGAATAAGTAACTATATAAGAATTTGGATAAATGGGTTATATGGACAAGTGATTCACTATAGGGTGTATCAGTTCTTTTTGTTAAGAATAAGGATGGGTGAATGTCCCTATGCATTTATTATCATGATATCAAAAAGTTCATGATAAAAAATAAGTATCCTCTTCTATGGATTTTTGACTTGTTCAATTAGCTAAATATAGCATAGTATCCTCTTACATTTGGGCTCACTAATGCTATAAATATCTTTATGGACTTGATGAATATTGTATTTAGGGATCAACTAAACAAATTTTTGGTAGTATATGTAGATGATATTCTTATAAAATTTTAAGTAAATAAGTAACATAAAGAGAATTCAATTTTTTAAGACCCTACATAAAAAATATTGTTTTCAAAGTATAGTAAATTTTATTTATGGATGGATAAAGTACCATTCCCGAGTAATTTGATCACCCATAAAGGGATATAAGTGGATCCTTCAAAAACATAGGCAGTTGAAGGATGAACCAGGAAAAAAATTGTGATAAAAGTCCATAGTTTCCTTAGATTAACTGGGCATTTTCATCGATTTTTGAGAAACTTCTCATGATTTTCTAGACCACTAACCAAGATAACTCTAAAGGTTTTCAAGTTTTACTATACTGATTAATTTTAAGATAGATTTATAGAGTTAAATAATAGGATAACAACTTCACCTATACTAACACTACCAACATGTGGGGAAGGATTTTTGAACTATAGTGATGCACCCAAAAATGGATTGGGTCATGTACTCATGCAAGATAAATGAGTGATAGCATATACCTCCCTCCAATTAACGGTTCATGAGAAGAACTATCCAACACATGATCCGTAATTTTCTATAGTGATATTCGCATTTAGGATTTAGAGAACTTATCTCTATGGGGGAAAGTGTGACATATATACAAATCATAAAAGGCTCAAGTATATATTCACATAAAAGGATATCAATATGATCCGATGAAGGTGGTTATAGATGATCAATGTTTATGATTTTTTAATCCATTTCCATCATGGGAAGGTGAATAAAGTGGAAAATTATTTTTTAGAAAGGATCCCACTACCCTATCCATGATGAGGATTGAAAGGGGTCGAATATTCTTAGACATGAAGATTATGTACATGGTAATAATAAAAGGGTCTACATTCAAACATGCTCAAATATCTTCTCAATAAACTATTTTTAAGAAGATAAAGGAGGCCCGAAAAGATAATGATGTGATATAGAAAAAATAGAAATATTCTGAATTTTAAACATTACTATATTTGGATTTAAAATGTTTGGAAGTCGTATATATATCACATCAAATATAGAGTTGAAAAGGGATCATTTTTATGTTGTTTATAACTCATATATCTCTATTCATCCAAGAAGCATTAAGATATATAGAAATCTCAAGGAAAACTTCTAATGGGATAACATTAAGAGGGAGATTGAATAATTTTTATATAAATGCCTAGTATTCCAACAATTCAAAGCTAAATGATATAATTCTAAGGCTATGATAGAACGATTTATCAAATTATAATAAAAATGGAAAAAAATTGCAATAGATGTTGTCATAGGACTTTCCAAGACATCTAATGGTAGTAATTCTATCTGGGTAGTAGTCATTATCCTCAAAAGTAAACTTATTTCATTAATTTCAAGGAATATTTATCTCTTGACCCACATACCATGATATAAATAAGATAAGTGGTAAGACTATATGGAGTTCCACACTCCTTTATATCGTATCAAAATTTGAGGATTACCTTGATGTTCTCAAGAAGCCTTAAATAAGTGTTAGATACAAAGTTGATTTTTAGTATTTCTTATCACCCTTAGATATATGGTTTTTCTAAGAAAATCATTCAAATTCTATAGTATATTATGATATCATGTTAAATGGATTTCTAAGGATTTTGGTATCAACACCTTTCACTATTAGCATTCTCATGTAACAACATTTTCCATTATTACATTCAAATGGAACCTTATGAGTATTTGTATAGGAAGAGGTGTCATAATTCAACATTTTGGGATAAATTTTGATAGTAGAAGCTCATGGGAGCTGATATTATCCAAAATATTATAGAGAAGGTTCAAATAATTCAGTGTCATATGAAATCCTCGAAAAGTTGATAGAAAATCTATACAGACATTCATTGATGAGACCAAGAGTTTGAGTTTATAGATAAATTATTCCTTTTTATATCAATGTAGAATAAATTCATGAGTTTTTTGAATACTTTAACTCTTATTCCAAGATACATGGGTCCCTTTGAAATCCTTGATCATATTGGAGCTATGGCCCTTCGACTAGCACTCCCACCGAACCTATCTTAAGTACATGATATATTTCATGTATCCCTATTAAGGATATGCATACTATACCTTAAACGTATACCAAATATAGAGGTTTTACCATTGGAGAATGGGATTTTATACAAGAATCATCTGGTGAAGATCTAATATTATAAAGACAAAGTTCTAGGAAATAAGACAACTCACTCATTTAAAGTGCTATAGCAGAACCACAAGTTTGAGGAAGAAACATGGTAACCAAAAGAGGTGGTTAGATATTATTACCCTCGTATATTTCAGTTTATTATATAAAATTTCAAGGGTGACATTTTTAAGGGGGAATAATGTAATTACCTAATGTTTTATACATGAAATTCCCTTTTTAAATGAATGAATTCTCTATTAAGTAATGATGTTATAGAAAACACATGCACTACTTTGCTTATTTTAAATCAATATAAGTTATATCATGTTAGATTTAAATGAACAATGAGAATAATAACCATTTAAAATATATTCATTTTACCATGACTATTAATATTATTATATATTAAGGTTTTTGATAAAGTTCAATTGAAACAGATGGAAGAAGCAATGGCCTAGACCGGTAGGATTGTAACTTATAAAGACAATTTATAAGATATTCCAGGGGATATGGAATCACTGGGGTTTTCAATTAACTAAGACCATGATTATATTCAACAAATAAATCCTGAGAAAATTGATTTACCAGAGAATTTCATTCTTTTCGAGATCATGATGCAAACCATGTTTATAGAACAACCCCAAGAAAGAATCCATATAACACAAATTACCCTTAGGGAATATGCTGGTGTAATAAGGGGTTATATATCTAGATCATAAGAATATGAACGTGTATATTTTTTTAATAATATAAATATTATATTAATCCATTTTATTATTACTTTATAAATGATTAAATAACGAGTTTCATAAAAATTATATTTTGTTACAATGAAACACAAATTTTATATTTGGAAAATATCTAGTTTCAATAAAATCATTATTTTTGATGAATTAAATAATTTATAAAATAAAATTTATTTTAAAAAATATATTCTTTTAAAATGATATTTATTATATATAAATGATATCATAATTTTATTAAGTCAAATGTAATATTTATAAGGTTTTGGAACTATTATCATCATACAAAATAGTATTATTCTATAAATAGATATTTTTTATTTAAAAGTTAAAATTTTTATATTTTGATGGTTATTATGATAAAATAAATATTATTTTTGAAATCAGCATGTCAAAATTAGCCAATAGTTAATTTTTCATGATTTTTTTAAACAATCTAATTTTTGTGTAAAATCTTAATTCTGTATAAATATATAGTACAAATAATGACATCATAAAATCCCAAAAGTGTTTTAATATATACTATAAATAGTATCCATGACAAAAAATTTATATCCCTTTTAAGATAATTCATTTTTGATGTTATTGTATTAATTTTAGAAAAACTTAATGAATCCTCCAATACTTATATTATATTTTCTAGTTTTAAAATTAATTATTTATGAACATGACAAACTTCCATTTCACTAGGTGTATTATTTTTAAGATTTAGGTACTTATCCTTAATAAATATTAAAAAAACTTGTCTTTAGATAAAATATGGGGAAATCCATAGTAAAGTTTGTGGTTTTTATTATTTTATTTTATATATTTCAACAACTAAGTTTAGAAATTGATAATGAATTTCCACTTTCTTTTAATGTAAAAAACCATCCCAACCACTCTTTCCTCTCAACTCAAAATCCTTTTAGCATGAAGTTACTCTTATTTAACCTCTATAAAGTCCCCTAAGGTTCCTCAATCCCATAATATTCTCCTTCCAATATTTTAGAATCGCCCTCTCAAGATAAGGGAGTCTCTCTTTCTTCTCTTTATTCAATCGCCTTCTTAATATTATTCCATTTTATTTCCAATTTTTTATGTTGGGATATGTATTTAAACATTAATATTACTATACTTATGATTTCAATGTGATTATAGACCCCTTTTACATTCATTAAACTCTTCCATGAATCTTTATTTTCCCTCATTATTCCACCAAAATTATCATGTGATTTTCCATGAAAAACATTTATGTAGTGAATACCCATCCCCATTTCCAATCAAGGTTATTCACCTAGATGTACCTAATCTTAACTCATTTGGAACATCCATGTATTTATCCCACACAGCATTATTTTAGAATTAAAATTAATTAAATGCATTCTTATATTGTATGATCTACATGGCACTCTAATTCACACAGAATTATATAAAACTCCAATGAATTGTTTAATATTTTTATCTGATTACATTTTGTATATGTTTTATGGTAGTTTATCCTAATAACACTATTTTATGATATATCAGTGGTTATACTTGACTTATGTTTATGATTTCATGTTTTATGTTGCTTCCACATTACTCTACTACCTTTATATTATCATCTTATATCGTATGTAAATGCTCATGTTTATGATTCTCGCCCTCTTATGTTATCTTGATATGACTCTTAACTCACATGCAATTCATTACCTTATGCAATTATTTTATTATTTCTTTACTAGGATTTATATATCACTAATTTCTTATTTACATGCCCAGGTTATTCCGAGCAGTTTTAAAAGAGCAAGGGGAATTTAGGATCATGTTTTGGAGATTTCAAATATATTTTTTATACCCATGTGTCAAGTTATTGTGGTATGTATCAAATTTATGAAAGACACTAGGCCATATGATCTCCTAGGATTGTGTTTTGTGTACCTTTATATAATAAATCATGTATTAAAGTGTATTAATACATGTATTGTTATAAACATAGTCATAATGTCCTCTATACCAGCCCCAAATAGTAAAAAAGGAAAACATATCATAACACTTTGTGGCATCCTAAGATCATTTTAGTCATAAGTAACTGAACCTGGGGTTCATATAGCATCAAGAATGCCTCCTCATATACCATAGGACACTAACTATCAATTAGGGTCTAAAGGTGGTATGATGGAAAAATTATACCCACTAAATCAATACTAAATATAGTAGAGGAATAAATAAAATAAAATGAACATTAAAAGATAATAATAACTGATAACTTGATAAGTTCCAAACAAATGAACCATGCCTGAACATTAGATGATAAAAATATAAGGTATTCAAACATACAACATGAAATATATAAATAAAGTATAGATAGATAAAATAATAAATAAATAAAATACCTAACACTTAGAGTTAGTCCAAGTAAATGCTCGACTGTAGTTCTCATATCGCATCCTATCCCATGATATGTAACAAAAACTCTAGTCGATAAATATGTGTCATAACCAAATATAGGCCCAAAATGTGTATGAGTAAATATTATTAAGACACCACAAATGGTTTCTAATTTATTTTTTATTTTTTGATTATAAACCATATCAGTGTGCATTATTTAAATAAGGAAAGTAGTAAAGTAGAGGTAAATTAGGGAATAGGTACAGGTTAGACCATATCTATTCATAGGAATAAAAACTTAATTATAGTACCCATATATATAACCCTAGGAATCTAAGAATAAGTATCTTGGGGAAACCCCTGAATGGTTCTGGTAAATCCCATTATTGGAACCAAGCATAATCCAACGAGTATTCCAAAGCATTCACACACATACCAATTTTTTTTTAAATTCTTTAAAGATAAGTGAGAACCACAATGTACACAAAAAGAACCATATGTGGGATAGACATGGACCCATGCCCAAGAATAGGACCACCCAAAAGGAGAAACCAAACAAAAGAAACCAAAAAGCATACCAGACAAGGAATGATTTCCAAGACCGACCCACCCAAAAAACACCACCAAAACGTACCACTGCATCAAGACATTGCACATGTCACCCATCCTCGAGACACAACACCACTGCCACATCTAGGACCACCTATCCATCAATCCAGGAGCCGAAACAGACTATCGGGTACGGGCACGATGAGTTGGTAAACCACCAAATCACCCAGAATCATCAAACCCATAAAGGCTAATGGATGAGAACACAAGGGAGGTGCCTACACTACCACCACCACTGCGAACCACTACCAGGTGCCAGCCATAGACCATGTCACCGACCCGGACATCCAAAAACAACACCCAAAAGCCACACAGTTCAGTGCTTCCATCATCAGAACCACTAACACCATCCTAAATCACCTGATATCTTTCGAACATGAACATCATGGGGTTCTACGTGAATGGGAAGGGAAAAATAGAAGAGAGGATTTTTTGGATTGTGTTACCAGAATCGAGGAAGAAACTAGAAGACCCATGGGTTAGACTGACGATCTTCCCCTGCGCCTGCATCTGAACTCGAATAATCCACCATCAAATCGAAAAAAAAAGAACCTGCAACAAGAAAGGTAAAAATGGATAGGGACCCGCGGTATTCCCCGATCGTTCAAAAGGATTCCCTTTGTGACCTCGTAGTGACTCAAGAGGAATATAATGAACCTGGGGGGACGTAGCAGAAGAGATGTGGGGGGATAGAAAAATCGGTTGAATTCATCACGGGAGTTGGAGTGGAGACCAAAAAACCAATTTTTCGGAGAAGGATAAATGAATGTTGAAAAATCTATGAATATGTGAAATCATGGGGTGATAGACACCCTCAAGCATCACTACACGAACCAAACCTCTATCGTATGCCGCTTGAAATAGAGGAGGGAGGGAGGGGGAAGACAGTGATAGGAAACCCTCATCGAAGGAGCTCCCAATGTATCTCCCCATACGGGCCCATCATCATCCACCATTTCCAAGGCTTTCAAATTTCTATAATGGTTCTAACAAAGTCTGAGGATCTATTCCATGGTAATATTAGGATAAGATATATTGGAATACAATTAGATACTCCAAGGAATTTTTTGAATGAGGAAATAAATTTGATTCCTAGGAGCTCATCCCTAACATTATAATGTTTTCAGAGTTTTCAGGTAAATCATAAGTGTCAAGATGAGGCATAAAAAATGAATGAAATTGACTGGATACATGATGGGAATATCCATTGGAATTCACATCAATGAATCATGAGGCATATATTGGGTTCACACATGGAATTCAAAACTGGAATCGAAGTCCAACACATGGTAGACCCCACTATAACCAATCTCATTAAAGGAATAGGGATCAAGGCAGATAACAAAAGTGAGAAAAAATTTAATCATGTAAATTATTTTATTAAAATTAATCCCCAACCATAGAGGTGCCTCGCAAGTTGGACTATAATATTATATGAGGTTTAATGATTTAATTTTTCTATTTCTTTTAAATAATACATTTAATGAAAATAACTTGGGATCTAGTATTTATTAATGATAACCAAAGTGTTTTAAAAGGTTTCAGTAACCCATGAAATTCTCAAGGTCTGTCTAGGAGTTTTATTATTTAAGTAAAATTTCCAAAAAACCATAAAGGGGGGTTACATTACTTAAGGGGAGAATAAACTAGGTTTTACAAAGAATCAATCCAAACACGCCATTTGAGGTGTTTTGGTTTCATAAAATTTATGTTTCTCAAGGGAATTAAGATAAAGTCCCCCTAATGGGTGGTTTTGGTTGTGGTTTTCAACTTTAAATGGTTCAAGGGGGGATTTTACAACATCTAGGTTAGGTTTTAGGCAAAAAAATCTAATGGATTTTAAATTTAGGTGTCAACATCTAAAATTGATGGAGTGTGACACATTGACACATTTTATAAATGGAAATATATTTAGGGGGAAGAATATAGTCCACCTACCTCATGCATAGAAATATTCACTCATTTTTTATAATCCCTCAATTCAATATAGATATTAGAAAAACAGACACCAAAAAACCCCTAAAAATATAGAATAACCCATATAAACAATGTGGGGATGCATGATAGAAAAGGAAACTAATAAAGGAATCCAAAGGAAGGATAGAATCATCAAAATATCATAATCATATGTGAAAACATCCAATTTGTACAAGAACTGAAGAAGATATCCCCTGGAGAAATAGAGGAATAGGAGGGTGTGTGTGGGAGAGATATTGGAAAAAAGAGGGAGAAACATATGGGTGGAAACTTATAAGGTTGTAGGTATAAAATTTAAATATTTCCCCTTTTAATGGGACATGTGGTTTAGCCACATAGTTTTGTAAACTTGTTCCCATGGTGTAGAATCACCAGCCAATTCACACCCCACCATGTATAGTTAAAACACCTGATTTATAAAACCACATGTGAACCACTAATATCCCCCATACTCATCAATAAACAACCACATAGTTTTTTAGGGTCTTACACATTGTTTAAAAAACTTTATACCCTAATAAATAGGCTGCACAGATTGGGGTGCACAGTTTGCATTAACTGTGTGCTTACTATGCACCCCAGGCTATTACTCCCAAATCCTAAGTTCTAAATCTCAAATCTCATGAGACTTATATGAGAACCAAAGGCACCTCATTGATCCTAAACCTTATCTAAAAATATCACTATAATACATTCAAACTATTAGAATTCTATTCTTAAGGTCAGTTTTAAAAATGACCCATCCATCATATTGAAATTTTAAATTTTATTTACAATTATAAAATCATATAAACATGAAAACTTATATCTCTAATGGCTAGAAACAAATAAAATCTCACCTTGAAAATACTTTATTTAAGGAAACATCCAGAAATATATTTTATTAAACTAACATTTTAATTTAGTTCTAAAATTGTTAGACATAGGATTTATAAGATCAAAAAAATATTTTAAAAAAATGATGTTCTATAGATTCATATAGGATCACCAAAAAGATTTTTTAATCCTCTAGTTTATTCTTATATAATGATAGAGTTATACAAATTACAAGTTTCGTGAAAACTTTATTTTTTGACTAAAAATAAAACATTTCCAAAAAAATATCAAAAATTAATACTAATTTAATTTTTATATGAAGAATTAAAAAATAATGTTCATTTTATTGATTTTAAATTAAAAAATTTAAAAATTCAATTTTTGAAAAAAAATCATAAATTATAATGAATACCCATTTTAATTGGAAGATGAAATTTTTAAATAATAATTTTTATTATTACAATATTGTATCATTTACCTTCTAAATTATTGTTAACCAATTATTAATATTTAACATAATTTATCACTATTATTCATATGTTTCTTGAAATATAAATTTTTATCACATAAAAATGATATTTTTAAAAAAATACCTTTCTAAACAATAAATGACCTTATTAGTCATTTTAGGTAAACTAATAGAATTCCATTCATATTAAAAGTTTCCTAAATTTTATTTATATATATATTTTTCATAGAGATATTACTCTTAATCGTTTACATTAATTAAATGGTAAGTTTCTTATGGTCATAATTAAATATTTACATTTCATCTAAATATATATTGGTTTCATTTATATCTAGTGTTGTGTGTGGAGAAATATATCGAACATACTGGCATATTTGAAGGAAATAATAAATTAAGATCTTGGTTTTTTATACATCTCAATAGATTCCCATGCATAAAATATTCTAATTCTACTCTTAAAGGTATATTCATTGCTAAGAAAAACTATGTTCGTATATTTGTTACTCTTATTACCACTAAGTGCGCCCAGGTGCAGTGGTCACACTCTTTTAACCCCTCTAAGAAACTAATATATAACAACACCTTTATGATTAGAAGCCTACTCAGGGTCTTCCACCCATACTTATGTCAATAAAACCTCTAGTAGGGATATTAAATGTCTAAGATACAAAATTATAACCCTATACCTATATATCCTAGGGAATATCACATACCAAGTCTTTTCAAATGACTTAAACACTTTGATATAACAAATTTAACACATTGAGGATCATTATAAGACATTTATAATTTATTAAATTAATTAACACACCTTAGAGGCTTTTCATACAAAACTAAAGGTCATTCACTTTAGATTAATATCAATTAAGTGACTCAAAAATTCCAAAAAACATGCATGAAATCCCATATATACACCTTTAAGGATATAATATAGTCTAATTCACTATTTTTAGTTTACCTTGTCCCTACATTAAATTATCAAGACTGAATCCCATGTTCACACACATGACACATGCATAAATTCACATATATATCGATAAATATTAAATAAACCACATATATTATGATTATAGGATTTAACTCTTTGATAATATGTCTTAATCTGGATTTATTCGCATAAAGTAAAGAAATATGACAAATAGGCCCTAAAATAAATTTTACAACAAAATAGTAGTGAGGTGATAAAAATAGAATTATCCTAGGTATTATCTTATACTTTTAGAGAGGATTATATTTATTTAAAAGACATGTCAATCCAATAATATACAATTATATGAGGTACTTAAAAGTGGTGAGGGGAAATTAGGGAATGAGAAGGATATGGGGAAGCTGGGGATGGGTTGTGTGGCTTAAAAGTATAAGGGGGGTACGGATTTAAATTTTACAAAAAAAAATTTGATATTAATTAAAAAAATTAAAAAGACTTAATAGACCCCTGGTACATGGTGGATGGCTACTAGGTACCCAATGGCTACATAAGGGTTTTCTAGCACTTGTTTCTTCATCGGGGTAACTCATATAGAGCAATTGTGTACTTTGTAAAATATGTTGCATTAATGTAGTATACTTCACCACCCCTCCTACCTTTACCCCCCACATATTTATTCCCCCAAACTATTGATATTATGTAATAAATATCAATGAGATATTTTATATCCCAAATTCTCAATCCGAATCAAATTTCAAAAAACATCCCCAACTCTAGATTCTTAAAAGTATAACATTTCTTTGATTATACCTACCTATAATGATTTAAGTCATTATAAACTATCCACTATAGTACATGTTATCACTATTAAATAACCATAAAGATATCCTAATTTCTTATCTATCCATTAGAATATGATTCCATCACCCACATATAATCTTCAATCTAGATATGATTCAAATACCCATATACACAGTATAGACAAATTACCTTTTAACCAAAATAACTATTATGACCCTATATACACACTATTCTTTTTCAAATTTCATATATAATGGTAATTTTACTTCATTATACTCAATTGAACATGAAAATTATTAGTTATTCCTTATATACATTGACTTTCTCAAAAACCTACACTTGAATGCTGCATTATAAACTCATTAAAATCATGGTATCTCAACTCCAAAAATTATGTGAAATATCACAAGTACCACTTCGTATGCTCACCAGATCATACCCCTCATCAGTTTCCAAAAAACTAATTGGCCCAACTATTATATAAGAGTCATTGAATCTTGAATGATCATAGAAATTGATTCAACCCATCTTGCCCCCATCCTTAGATAGGATACAACTTTATATCGATGTGGATGTTACACATTATATAACACAAGATACATATATTAATTATCCTATAAGGTTATCCCCTTTATAATATTATCCATTTAGTATCTTATATAACATCCAAACACTCAATCTTTGACACCTCATAAAGTACATTACCTATGAGACTAACTTGAAATTCCATAATTGGTCTACCCCAAATCACACCCATTAATATTAACCCTCTACAGCACATAAAATATAAAAAAATAACAATGATTTGGTTAAATATTTAATACCATCAATTATGTAATAATTAATCTATACTAGGAAAATAGATATTTCCCATTGTAACACTGAAATCATGAATCCACATGATAAAATTTCCAATAGAACCATTGAATATTTCTTATCTTTGAATAACTATGAGATTCCATCATACCAATAAGACGATAAGAATGCATATGTATTGATCCAAAATAATTGAAGAAATGATGGACTCACTATTTTATTTTGCTATAGAGGTGGTAAACTATCTCATTTAATGGATCAATCATAATACCTATATTTTCATTTTCACCCTAAGACTTTGGACTTCAGTAATAACTTTTATCTTGTAATTTTATCTGGAATTGAAACGTTTTGTTGATGTACAGGTCGAATCATATTTGAATTTTGGCGCTTTTGTTGATAAGAAATTGCTTTCACTTGGTAATGTCCACTGCACAGGTAGGGCATGGTCGAAGCCATGTTGCTTCACCAGATCACCATCTGACCTGCCCAGTGCATGACTAGTTAATTAATTAAAAAAATAAAAAATAAAGTGAAAGAAAAAATTAAATGAGAAAAATAAACTTATTTACGAGTTGTTTTAATAATAATAATAATAATAATAAGAATAATATTGATATTATTATTATTATAATTCCTATTAATATTTTAATTAGGTTTTCATTATTAAGTTTTTTTATTATAAAATTATTAACACTATTATTATTATTATTATTATTAATTTTATTTATTTTTTTAGATGGTTTAAGTTTTTTTAGGTTTTAATTTCTTTTTTTCATTTTTTTCATTTACTCTCTACCTCCCCCCCCCCCTTGCTTCATCGACCAACATCTTACCCAAACACCTCCCCTAATCTTGCTATAGACCATCTCCCCCCTAACCCTAGAAGCACCTGGTCGGCACCTCTTCTTACTTCCCTCTGACGATGCACCAAACTGGAACCCCTCCTCCCGTCCAGTGAATAGTCGTGTGCCACCCTCTATGCTTCAAACCATCTTGATCCACTCCCCAAATTTGTTCCCCACCTTCTCCATCAAATCCTTCGGTGATCTCCCTTGCACACTACGCACCTCTGACAGCCCCTTCTTTCTCATTCAGCCTCCTATAGCCTCGTCATAGGTGTGTTCCACATTGATTTGTTTTTTTTTTTGGTATGTTTTTCAGTTAGGGTTTTGTGTTGAGTTTGGTTCTATTTTGGTGTAATTAGATTTATGTCTTGATTTTATGGTCTAATCGAGTTGTTTGAGGTGTGGTTGGAGTGAGGTTGAAATTGGGCACCAAGTTTGTGAAGTTTTTCTACATTCAGGTTGGCGGTTCCGCATATAAATATTGTTGTATGAATTAATTTGTGTGTTTCATTAATTTACCATATTTATTAATTAGTTTTCATGGTTATAATTTTGTTTTATTTGATTTTTGATACGCATTTTATTTCTTAGTAGTGTGTTTATCCGATATGAGTGCATTTTTTCTATGACAACCCATATTGAGGTATTTATTAGTGTCTTATAAATTGTGCAGTTGGATGGTTAGAATGTGCAAGGATTTTAGTTTGTGTAATGGTGTGGAATCAATATGAATTTAGTTATAAAAGAAATTTCAAGTGAGTTTTTGGTGTTTTAAGTCATGTGACACATCTTGAATTTGTTTAAAAAATTTCATAGTGGTTTGCTTAATTGTGAAAATGGTTTCTTTAACTATGTAGATGGATTATTTTATTGTGTAAGTGATGGTGATTATGTTTTAAAACGGTTTTGGTGTGCATATGTTTTTAAAAGATAGTTTATGTAGAAAAACGGTGGTATTGCGTATGTATAATACTTTGTTTGGTTTGTGTGCATGAATATGGCTTGTGATGTAAACATGGAATTTGAATGGGCACAAAAGGGAAGCCCAAGTACTAGGTGGGCGGAGTTAGACTATTGTGCTAGTGATACAGAAGAGAAATTATACCACTTTCACTTACATTGATTGATGATTACAACACTAACTAAAAATTTAGATTATGAACGGATATTTCTAGGGTTACGGAGATGTCCCCTACTAGTGTCTCATATACAAGAATGCAGGTTGTCATGGTTTCTATACCACTTTCATAGAGATGTGAGGTTCTAGGGTCCCACTATTTTCTAGTACCTATAGGTCCTCCCCCACAGTTAGTGATATTTTATAACTTTGTGCTCACCTATGACATATGGTGTGACATTTGAGATACTATAAAATCAAAAGTTATTTTATTTTGAAAACTATATTCCTTAAAATTTGTTTTCCTTAAATATATTTTCATAAAAACTATTCAAGCATTTAGTTATTTTCTTCTATTAAAATTGAAAGTGTAGTTGTCATTTAATATTTATTTGTGGAATATTTTCTTGGTGGAATCCTATTGGGTGTCAGATCACACCTTACTTACACCTTAGGGTGTAAGTATTTGGAAATGGTGGTTTGAGTTGCTAGTTGTCTTCTGGGTGCGACGTTGAAGAGATGGCTTTAGAGTGGTGTCCTCTTACTAGGTATAGATTTTATATTTAGTTTTTTGTCACCTTAAATAGTGGTAGTTTTTTTTTGATGTTTTAGTTTAAATATGTAACTCTAATCCTCGTTTTTGGCTAAAGTCTTTTTTGGTTGTGACTTCCATCACTGGTTTATAGTTTATTTTCTGTTGTTTTAATTTATAAATATATGTGGGTAAATCGTTCCCAATCTTTACTTTTGATACATGGGCATTTGTGCCTTCCCATGGGGATTAGGAACACCCTTCGGGGTTTACCATATATAAGGTCAGGCTTTGATGGGTTGGAAACCCGAGTTAGTTCATGATAAAATTGGAATCATATGAGGTTAATCCCTTTGAATTATTTTATTTGGGATGAGTCTGGATAGAAAGGTTTTAGGACTTTCAGGACTCTGAGCTCTGGTTGCGAGTGTGGTTCCTAGCTGGCACACCTCGGGACAGACCTCGAGTCTCCATGGGATGTTAGGATGCTTGTTTGACTTCTCCTCCAGGTGGGATGTGCAGGTTGCAGACTGTATGTGGAAATCATGTGGGGAGAAATGGTTTGGTCATTGTGTTGCTTCTGTATGTTTGGTTTACGGATGTTTATTTTTCTTGCTAAATGTTTTTCATACCTTATGGATTAATGATGTTAATATGTGACTATTTATTCTTTTATTAGCATGCCTCACAAAAAATCTCCCTTGAACCCACAGGAGGAAGCTGTAGAGAGTTCTCCCTCACCTCTTGATCAGAGGTTAGAGAAGTTGTAGTCTGGGCTATTCAGGCTTTAGAAAAAGGAGTGACTCTTGCTCCTACTCTTACTCCAGCTAGAGAAGATGAGTATGGTCCCAAGAAGGATAAAACCTAGGATTTTCTCAAGAAAAAGACCTTTATTTTTCGGGGTAATGTGGAGCCTCAAGAAGCATAGGAATGTCTAGAGAAGATACATTTCATGTTCAAATTATGAGAAATTCCTGAGGAGGTCAGGGTGAAATGTGCCTCATCTCTAATAGAGGGTATCAATCATAGGTGGTGGGAATCATTGCGTCAATCCAAGAAGCATGAGCATATGAACTATAAGTATTTCAATACTATATTAAATAATTAGTATATCCCAAGGTCCTCATCTATTCTAGATCCTATAAGTTCATAGATCTTTCCTAGGGAGATTGGTAAGTTATGGAATTTTTTAACTTCCTTATTGAGCTAGTGTGGAACATGCATGATATTTCATTATAATGAATCTATGAAAGCATGGAGGTTTGAGAAGGGGATATGAACTGAAATTTATTCTCAGGTCTTCTTGTTCATGTTGGAAACTTATGCTAAGGTGGTTGATCATGATTTCATCGTCGAGATTGATTAGAAAGGAATTTCTGAGTTTTTTGGAGTAGCTTCTACTATGGGTAGTGTAATTTCATTCAAGAAGAAGAGGAAACGTGATTAAAAAGGGAAGAATTTTTGTGGAAGCTCAATCCATCCTTGTAGGAAGACTTCATATGTGGCCTCTAGTGTAGGTTTTATCAGGTTCTATTAGTGTGGGAAGAAAGGTCACCTCAAATAGGATTTCATTCCACCCCCCAAGAATTTCTATTGGTGTGGAATTATTGGGATCCTACAATGGTTTTATAGGGCATCACACCCTTATCAGAGTGGGGCTGGATATGTGGCTTCTAAGAGAGTGAAATTTCAGTCAGATCCAACCAGGATGATGGGATCTTGTTTTTGGGGTCATAGAGGTAGGATTGTGTCATCTTCTAGGAAAAGCTATATCATGGCAGAGCCACAGGTGAGCGGTTATTCTCATATATGGATAATTCATCTACATGTTGTGGAACATGCACTAGTGGGATCAGATACAGGACCTTTGATATTCTGTGGTACCATCCTAATTTCATCTTCTATAGCTGTAGTTTTATTTGATATTGGTTCTTCATTTTCCTTATATATTCCCATCTTGTGAACTTGTTGATCCTACTAACTTAGATCTTATCTTTTTCAATGGAGTTGGTAACATTGTTGGGTAAGAAGAATGAGAAAGCCCTTAGTTGTCTATCGTGTGTACTTTCTGTGTTAGGAGTTCAGATGGAATGGGATTTATTGGTCCTGGATATGAAACTGTTCAATGTGATCCTCGACATGGACTGGCTGGTGCACTTTCAAGAACATATTGATTTCTATCGGTGATGAGTTAGTTTTATGGAACTTGATGGGAGTCCTTAGGTATTTCTTGGGGAACGGGATCCTCGATCGGGTCACACAGGACCTCCACTTCTAGAGGTGGGAAATCTTGCGTATCCTTTATCATCACTTGAATTGGAGGATGGTGGTGGTGCTCTTCAGGGTGAGTTACCTCCTATATTGGATGAGTTTTTAGAGTTATTTATAGATGACTTCTTGGGCCTGCTCCTAGAGTGGGATCTAGAGTTCTCGATCAAATTAGCAGCAAGAACACAGCCTATATCTTTTCTCTCATATCATATGGACCCCACTAAATTGAAGGAATTAAAGATACATCCGGACAATTTGGAATCCAAAGGGTTCATTCACCCAAGAGTCTCTCCTTAGGCCTCTCCAGTCTTATTCGTGAAAAGGTTGATGGATCTCTTAGGTTATGCATTGATTATCGAAATTTGAATATGGTAACCATCAAAAATAAATACCCTTTGCATCGTATTAACAATTTTTTCGACCAGATAAAGGGGGAAAAGTGTTTCTCCAAAATCAACTTGCGTTCGGGTTACCACTAACTTAGGGTGATAGAGGCAGATATCCCAAAAAACACCTTTCCAAAGTAGGTATGACCACTTTGAGTACCTGGTCATGCCCATTAGATTGACCAATGCTCCAACAGTCTTTATAGAACTCATAAATAGGGTATTCCACCAGTATCTAGACTCCCTTTTCATGGTATTCTGGGATGATATCCTGGTTTACTTTGGATCCTAGGAAGAGCATGATCATTATTTGAGGATCATCTTGAGAACTCTGTAGGATCATCACCTTTATGTGATGATTTCTAAGTACACCTTATGGATAAAATAAGTGAATTCTCCGGGCCATGTCATTTTGGAGCAAGGGGTTTTAGTGGATTCTAAGAAGATCAGTGATGTTATGTCATGTGAACAGCTGACTAATGTGTTCGAGATCAGGAGTGTTCTTGGCCTGGTAGGTTATTACAGGCGACTTTTTTGGGATTTCTCACGGCTTATTTCCTCTATGACCACACTCACCCAGAAAGGGGTAATGTTCGAATAGAGCACAGTGTTCCAAGAATAATTTGAGGAGTTGATGTGGTGGTTGACCACCACGCATGTATTGATCTTTATATATTTTTGGAAGGGATATTGGGTTAATTATTATTCTTTAGGTACGGGCATCAGGTTTTTACTCATGCAAGATACTGATGTATTGTCGTATGGTTCTCTCCAACTCCGACTGCATGAGAAGAACTACCTGACACATGAATTGGAGTTATAAGTGGTGATGTATGCCCTGAATACTTTGCATCATGGCCTCTTTGAGTACAAATTTGTGTTCTAAAAAGACTGTAAGATCCAAGCCTACATCTCTTCATAGAAGGATCTTAATCTTAGGTAGCACCATTGGATCGAGTATCTGTATGGGTTTGACTTTAATATCATCTATACCCCAAGAAAGGGTAATTTGGTGGCCAATGCCTTGAGAATAAAAGTGCCAGTGTAGGCTTTGAGGAATTCTAGTGATGTGTGTACTTTGATGTGGTTCTTTACCCAGATACACTTGAAGAACAAGGAGCACAAAGGAGGTACAATATTGGAAAGAATTCAATTGACTCCTACTCTTCTGGAGGTGATTAAGTGGGAGAAGCTCAATGATGAGTTGTTTCATCTTTCTATGAATTTTATTCATTGTGTGGATACTTCTTATGATTGGTATTAGTCTCCCAAGGGGATTTTTTGCTTCAAGTGTCGTGTAGTGGTGTCATTGTCTTTGTGAAAGGTGGAGATTTAGGATAGCCACCAGCCTTAGTGGGTCATCCATCCTAGTACTACCAAGATGTATTAAGATGTTCATCACCATTTATGGTGTCTAGGAATGATATGGGACATAGATAACATTGTTTCGAGATGGTATACTTGTCAGCATTTGAAAGCAGATAATCAAAGACCCTTTGGGTTGCTTCAGTTATTACCCATTCCTACCTAGAATGGTACAGGTTTTCCATGGACTTCATTATTGTCTTTACTCCTACACCTTAGAGAAGGAACACTATTTGGGTAGTGATTTAACATTTGACCAAATCATCCCACTTTATTCTGATCAAAGATATAATTAAAGTGGATGAGTTGGGTAGATTGTATATTTAGGAGGTGGTTAGACTTCATAGTGTATCATCATCAATTATTTCTGACAGATATCATATCTTTATCTCTCAGTTTTGGTAAGGACTTCAAAGGGAATTGGGATCACATATAAAAACTATCACGGCATACCATCCTCAAATGGATGGTCATATGGAGCCGGAAAATCAGATTCTGGAGGACATTCTTCGTGCATGTGTGTTAGATTTCGGAGGATCATGGGATAACAATTTGTAATTGGTCAAGTTCACATATAATAATAGTTACCAATACTATATTTTAATGGAACCCTTTTAGGCTCTCTATGGTTGTCCATTTCAGTATATTTTATGTTGGGTTGAGGTAGGCAAGACCTCACTTTTTGGATCGAGCATTGTATAGGAGACGTTTTAGAAATTTAGGTTGATCAGCCAGTGGTTTTTGATAGCTTAGAGTTTTCACAATTCTTATTTCGGTCAGAGGCATCAAGATCTCATGTTTTCCATAGGTGATCAGGTGTTCTTGAAGGTTTTTCCCTCGCTTGGGTCACCATCATTTGGGAAATTAAGGAAAGCAGATGTCGAGGTATGTCAGACCTTTTGAGATCACTAATTGTATTGGAATGGTGGCATACATGTTAGCTTTAACTTGTCAATTGTCTTCGATTCATGACGTATTTCATGTCACCCAATTTAAAAAGTATAATATGGATCCATATCATTTATTGAATTGGGAGGAGTTGGAAATAGAGAGCGATTTATTAGTGTTTGAGTGGCCAGTACGGATAGTGGATTCCCAAGAGAATGTGCTTCATGGGAAGTTCATTCCATATGTTTGTATCCTTTAGAAACAATGGAATAATGAGCATGTGACTTGGGAGTGTAAGTCATGGGTGGAGCAGGAGTACCCATTATTATTCTCTAATCAGGCTTCGAGTTGACTTTCTAAGGGAATTAAGTTTAAATGGTGGGGAGAATTTTCACACCCGAACTTCGGACTTCAGTAATAATTTTTATCATGTGATTTTACCTAGTTTTTAAATGTTTTGTTGATATGCAGGTCAATGCTGATTTGAATTTGTGTGATTTTGTTGATAAGTAAGAGTTTTGGCTTGGAAATGTCCGGCACACTGGAAATCTACAGTTGAAGTTTTGTGGATTTTCTAGATCACTATGTGGCCTACCCAGTGTGTGGTTAGTTAATAAATTAACCAAAAAAATAATAAAGTGAATGCAAAAAATAAATGAGAAAAAGAAACTTATTTAAGAGTTGTTTTAATAATAATAATAATAATATTGAGGTAATTTTTATTATTATTCCATTTAATATTTTAATTAAGTTTTTATTATTATTTTATTGTTATTATTATAAAATTATTAAGATTATTATTATTATTACTGATTTTATTTATTATTTTTGAGTTGGTTAAGTTTTTTTAGGTTTTAATTTCCATTTATTTTTTTCTTTTTTTTCTTTTTTATCTTTTCCTCTCTTCCTCCCCCACCATTGTTGGGTCGCGCAACATCTTACCCTAACCCCTCCCCTCATTGTGCTATAGTCTATTACCCCCTACTTGGATTGCACTATCCCCAACCCTAGAATCACCTGGCCAGAGCCTCCCCTTGCTTCCCTCCAAAGATGCATTAGACTGGCACCCATCCTCCCATCTAATGAACAGTCACTCGTCACCCTGCATACTTCTTACCATCTTGCGCTGCTCCCCATAGTCGTTCACTACCCTATATTATCATTTGAAAACTCCAGTGACACCCCCCCCCCCCAATCATGCAGCGCACCTCCGGTAGCCCCCCTTCTTTCTCAGTCAGCCTCATGTACCCTCTCTACAGGTGAAGTCCACTTCAATTGGTTGTTTCTTCCATTTTCTGTGTTTTCTGGTTAGGGTTTTGTGTTGTGTTTGGTACGATTTTGGTGTAATTGGTTTGATCTCTTGATTTTATGGTCTCATCAATTTTCTTGAGGTGTAGTTGGCATGTGGTTGAAATTTCACACCAAGTTTGTGAAGTTTTCTTACACTGAGGTAGGTAGTTCCGCATATAAATTGTAACACCCTGACCCCAGTTACCTAGAGTCGGTGCATTATTTTAATACATTGGCATGATTACAAGTAATCAAGTCCCGAAAGACCGATCAGTTTAGCAGTCTTGGAAAATAGATCACATACATGAACGTTACATTACACATTAGAAAATAAAACACAACATAAATGATCCTTTGAAAATGCCATTAGTGTCCTAGATTAACCCTGCTTATCAATCATAATATACTTCTTGAAATCCTGAGATAATTAAAACATAGAAAGGGGTGAGCTCAGATGCTCAGTAAGGATAACAATATAGTGGAAACAATCATAAATAAGTATAAACATTTAAGGCAATGTATAAGACTAAAACAAAAGCCTTTTAAACTTAAACTTTAGAATAATATAGCAAAGATACAATAAAATAATGCCATTTACTTATTCACATGGATATTATACTAGTCGAATAATCACATGCAATATCAATTTCCACTTTCATAATGATGGAATGCATAATTCTAGACTTCATAACCACATAGTCATGGCCTTGTTCCTAAACTGCAAATAAGATTTTTTCAACGCCTTGTGCCAAGACACTAGTGTGTCTAATGATACCTACCGATGCATTGAGGAGCTATAGTGGGCTCCACCCATCACTTACTAAGTCCAATGCATTCCTCATATAAAAAGGCTTAAACATAACATAACAATTTGTATTAAAACTAGCATATGAAATGTCAATAATTTATCCATAAACCATGAATGGTATAAAAATAACACATCCATGGTCAAACATATCATAAAACCTTCAATACAGTATGGAATTTTTGTATCATAATAAATCAACTTCAAATAAGTTTAAAATCCATCAAAGGATGTTGATATTGAAAAAAATGATTTGTAAAAATCTTTGAGAGAAATATCCCTTTTTAATAAAAACATTTAAAAGTCACGAAATTTGTAAAGGAATATATTTAAATACATTATTGAATCAAAGTGTCCCATACCACTTTCAAACTTTTGAAACGAATTAACATTTTAAAAACATTCATGTCCATATAAATAAATCCTTAAAACTCATTTTGAAAACATGGAACATTAATGAGAATGATTTATAAGAATAAATATTTAAAACACTTAAAATGATGTTTTAGTAAAAAAGTTCCTTAATAAGAATCCCTTTGAAAACCCTTTTATACAACATGGACAAGGATAATAAATATGTCCCAGTAGATACTTACATAAAAACAACCTCGGATAATAAAGTGATTTTAAAATTAACCATTACCTTGTAATTTTCCTTGGTTGAGGGTAGGTTAACCTCCTTTATAATGGTGAAATAATTTTTATAAATTATACAAGAATCATATACATTAATATGATATCATATATGATCTTTTAACATTTCTTTGTTAATAATATATTAGTATTATCGTCATTTTGGGTGTTAACTGATTCGTTTTCCTATATATGATTTGTTACATAAGTAATGTGTGTTATGGATAGGATGTATATTATTCATATTCAGAATGATATTAAGTCTTTAAATATTGTTTTTAATCATTTAATGAAAATTAGTCTTGAATGGATACGATGGGGATTGAATCTCATCGCGTTCGTGGAGACGGTAATCCGTACGTACGCACGAGCGACAATATCATTCCTTTGATATTAAAATAATATATAAATGGATAGTATATCATATATCAAGAATAATTATAATGTTATATTAATTATTTAAATCAATTACACATCATTATTATACCCATACAAATAATAATGTATTGAATAACAATTATACCACGACGTGGAGACGGTAAGCCGTACGTACACACGTATGGTGACAAGTCATTCAAAGGATGGATAAAATAATGAATATGGTTGTACCATATTTATAATAACATCACAGTATATAGAATATACTGGATTTTTTATTTTATAATGGAAACAACAAATAAAGATGAAGTGGAAGAAAAATGGAACATGAAAGAGGTGATGAAATATTTACCTCTTCTTCGGGTTCTTCCTTTTGATTGGATCAAAAGGGATCCTTAGGATGGATTTTTTACTAAAGGAAGGCCTCTAGGATGAAGGGAGGACAGTTGATAGAGTATTTGGGTAGGTTTTTTCCAAACCAAATTGCTTTGAAGGTGTTAATTAGAGAGAATCGGGAGTGCCCATTTATAAGAGGGGTGAGTGGCACCTTAGGAAAAGCTAGAAATATTATTTTATAATAAACTAATTTTCTGTCTCTAATGGATCAAAAATTAATTATTTAAAGTATAAGGTGGTTATGGGTCAAACACCACTCAACCAATATGTTTTAGACAGGTTTGTCTCACAATATTAACTATATCTTTTAGATTTAACTCTTAGTTAAACAGTTTGACATTTACCATGTCTCTTTTTATTTTTATATTGTATGGTAAATAAACTTACTATAAACTTCCAAGATAACCCCAAGTGGTTTATTAATGATACACCTATCATTATATAAGTCTTTTGGACAAACCTTATATTTTTAAGAATTGAATATCAATTAGTAATATAATATTTTTTTTAAAAACTCTTTTTTGTCAATTTTCGCACTATTTGGTATTTTGTTTTTTCTAAATTCATAACAACATTATCACTTAAAAAACAATTCATCTAACCAACCGTAACATTTCATATTAACCTAGAAAGTTAGTGTAATTCATAAAAAGTTTCAAATTACATTTATTTGGATATTTATATTGTCAATTATTTTAATCTTTTGTTAATAAGATAATTACTACATCATCATTGTGTCAAATAAATTTTAATATTTAATGTCTAAAATTTTAAATAAAATACCATTATGTATGAAATATTTTTATCTTTATAATGAATATTTATAGTATAATTTATCTTACGTATAATCCTATATTAAAAATGTTTTAGTTATTAAACTTTGATTTTTACTCATTTAACTCTTCTTTAAATAAAATAATAATAAATGTCCTAATCTAATCTAAGTGGACCAAAGAGGTTCATATTTTATTCATAAGGTTTTTTTGGTCTAATTATACTTATACAATAGAATTTGGACATGTGTTAGGGTAATAATAATATCATTTTTACCCTTAATTACCCTATTTACTTTTAACCCCGGTAAATAAAAGTAAAAAGTTACTATTCACCAAAAATTATTTTCATCTTATTGAACCACATTTTACTTACTGATATAAATCGTGCTTCTAGGATTTTTTAAATTCAACTCACAGAAACGGTAAAATTAAGTTTTATGTAAATTTGAAAGTGCTCCTAGGAGGTGGGTAAAAGACGGTGAAAAGTTCAATACAATTTTATATATCTAATATTATTACAAAATGACTCCAATGAATTACATTGAACGTATATAAGTATTATGTATCTATTTTGACCTAAAATAAATTTAAATAAAACAATTAATTATTTAAATAAAAATTCGGTTTTAAACTATAACTCAGTGTTTTTCACTATTCATCAAAAATTGAAAGTTTTCAGAAAAATACCAAAAATGCACCCTAAGCTAATTTTGATATTCTGAATTCAAAAATTAAGTCTATTTTACCAAATTTAAAACATATAAGTTGCATTTATTAATTTTAAATTAATTCATGTTTTCAAAACCCAAAAGCGTGTTTTTAAGAAATAATAACTAACAAAAGATTGATACTTATTTATATTCAATTTCAAAGTGAAATTATTTTAAATGAGTAAAATTGTATTAAATGGTAAAAATATAATCTATTAATACTTCCAAACCATTAAAATGTATAATTTAACACTACAAATTATTTTGATTAAAAAAGTTGTTTTAGTTAAAATATAGTATTTTCACTATTCACCCAAATATGAAAGTTATTAGAAAAACACCAAAAAATTATTAAAACTAATTTTTTGTCCCAATTCTATAGAATAATTTAATTACATTAAATTGAATATATAAAAGTTTCAAATATTGGTTTTAAAAAGGTTCTCCATTAAAAGACGGTAAAAATGCAATTTTTTAAAAAATACTTCTTTTATCTAAAAAATGAATTTGTTCTTATATTATATCTAATAAACATATAATATGAATGTCAAAATTATATAGAGTATATAATATTCAAAATTTAGTTAATACTATTCATAATCGCCTTTTGAACGGTTAGTTTAGTAAGTTGTGGTGCGCTCGAACTCGGTGTTGTGTGTAGCGCAAGCTATTGAATTACATTAATGAGATAATGTGCTATGAAATCTTGGGTGTTACATTCTCCCCTCCTTCAATAAATTTCATCCTCACAATTTGAAATTGTTCTTTGAAAATAAATGGTTAAAAATAGAAAAATACCTTTGTGGAAAACCACATCGGAAATTGGGTTAATAAAGTTTAGTCTTAATAAGAGGGAAAGGGAAATGAAAAGGTCACCACCCAATTATGATCTCAATTAGAGAAAATTGGTGGAAATTAGAGACACATGATTGGATGGAAAATGTGTATATTTATAGGGAGTGATTTAGGTCATCCATCACAAACAAGCATAAAATTGAGAGCCTCGAAACCATCAATCTATGATGATTTAAAATATCATCGGTTCAACAAAACATAAGGTATTAGTATTTCACATTTTTGGTTTTAAGATCCCTTCCCTAATGTTTAATAATTAATTTATTTATATAAGAATAATAAATCTATATATATATATATATATTTGACAAGTAGAGTTTCATCCTTCAACTAATTCCTACAACAAACTCATCTTTCACTCTAAAAGATAATAGAATTCAAAAAATATTCTATTTATCCTAGTCATATAGGGTTACAAAAAAAATTAATTTATAATTTATCTTTTAGGCCATTAAAAAAAATTACATTATAATGTCTAGAACATCACGTAGGATGGTTGTATGTGATGCACTCTTGTCGCTCTTCGGTTGCGGGTTCAAGTCTCGTGGCCTTGCCGGATGTGACGGGTTGTCACCCAACCTTTAGTTTTTCCTTTTTATGAAAATCCAAAAATAATCTCGAGAAATTATTTAACCTTAACAATATTATACAATGCCAAAACTAATCAATTCCAACCTTTAGACTTATCCAAAATACTTATGTCCAAACTCACAGTCCAAAACTTATAAGGAAGGTAAACACAATGAAGATCCTTTTTGCCACATAATAACATGTGAATACCTTCATCATGTATTATTTTAAAAAATAGTAACACCCTAAATTACCATAAAATATTATTGATTACATCCATTCTCCCTTATTCCTTATAGAATACTAGATATACTCTTTATATCCAAAAATGTCTTAAACTCCACTAATGAGTGGTGATCATAAATCATCCATAAATAACACCATTTCCAATTTAAACCCAACTCAATAACAATCCTTAATTTAGGATATCAAAACTAAGTATCAAATTCCCAAGAATTCACCCTAACCATGTAAGAATTAATTTTTTTATATCTTAACATCATAAGGAATTAATTATAAACACACTATCTCACTAGGGTATCTCATAAATGGGAAAAGTAAAATTAACCTACATACTTAGTGTAAAGAAAAAAACCAAAACTCAAAATGGTATATGGACAACCATTAAATATACATATCATTAATATCACCTTGGATTTATATGACTAAACCTATAGAGGTTTTTATCTCATTATCCCAAATTAATTTCATATACTAACTCAATAAAATTGAGGGTCTCTAACTGGTTATCATATCTCTATACTAGCTCAACCCACTAGAGTTTTTATTACCGAAACAATTATCTCTAAGAAAAAAACCATACTATAGGAGTATAAAACCTACATCAAACCATATCTAGAATATCTAATACATAGGTATACCTAAAATGGGTTCATCATGTACCATACGAGTATGACTATCATAACTTATTACCAAAGTGATCACATGTAAAAACCACTGATATTGATTTGAATTAATTAAATCACCACCAATATATTACTCAGAAATACATAAAATAACTTATTTTTTAAATTTTAATAAATTGAAATATTCTTTTTAAAATGTCTCCAAAAAAATATTTAAGAGTTTTTTCTGAAAAATTATTTCCAAAACCACATTATTTTTCAAAATTATTTCCATACTCATAACCAATAATCTATATTCAAATTAACTTTATATATATATTATGATGAAAGAACTAATGATCTTATGCCATCCATGACCATAATTAAATAATAATTAAATACTCAACCTAAAATATAATACTTGAATAAAATATTAATTATAATTGAAAAAACAAGATCACCAATCCCATACGCCTAGTGACTTGTTCTTCCACTATATAGGTGTTCATGATGCATAAGGATTGTGTATATCCCATGTTACAACACATTCTATATCTATCTATCGTATCCAAAAATAGAAAAAAAAATCCATGATACCAATTTATAATGCCCTTTCCTTGTCTATCATGAATAAACACTACTCCATAGATGTCATAAGAGCTTAGGCATACCCCCTGAGAGCCAATAGGGTTATGACCTATGGTGAGAGTTTATAATCAATGTTAGGAATTATATAATCTTGAGATCATAACATATATTAATCGATAAGTAATATATACATCATATAACACCAAAGTTATATAAGAAATTTTAATTAAATATTAATCATCAAAAATATAAAATCATCAACATGATATAACTAAATATTCTGATGTTGAACCTATATATATACACACATCAAATTAATCACTCACTGAGAGAATCAAATATTGTATAAAGCTGATAAAATTAAAAACAATAGAAGTAGACATAAAAAAATCCTGATTCCCTCCTTGGTTCTATTTATAAACAATATTCAACCATTCCAACTAGATCTTCATATAACCAGCTACCTAATAATGAGACATGGGAGTTTCACATCCAACGGAGTGCATGTGTAGTGTGTAATAATAAAACTCAATAAGGAATCACCAAAAAGGTCATTCACATATATAAAAATATATATTTATGTTTATATATATATATATATATATTAGTGTATGGAAATATATAAAATAAATAAATTAGGATCATTAATCAGATAAGAAATCACGTTGGGTCATCGTGTGCAAACCAAGACACCACAAAACCTAACCAACATGCTTCTACGATTGGTTTTATATAATTTTTGTAATAAAAAAGGAATGATATTTCATTTTAAGGGGCTGCTAGACTAGATTTCAGTGTGAATATCAATAATCAAGTTATAAAAGATATCTCAAACTAGGTTCTGAATAGATCTTGGTGTATAAGGAATTCCAGATAAATATTGAAAAAAAAACATACGACATTACTATCAATGATATAAGAAAACCAAATGGAATCGTGTTTATATATCCAATGTAAAAAATGGGAATACATTAAATTAATTATGGAAAGATGTAAAAATTATCAAGTCATGTGTATAAAAAATACAACAAACTGATTTCATAAAATTTACAACCTCATATATCTTGGTATTTAGGGATTCACTCACTCATCTATAATCTCCTCAAAATTAGGAATGAATTGGAAACTAGGTGGTATAATTGAACACCCTCATATCTAGGTCACAGAGACACTAAACCATCAGTATCACTATTTAAATATTTTTTACATCAATAGAATTATAATAAATAAGGAAAATGAATGGAAAATGAATGGAAAATGAATGGAAAATATTATCCCAAACTAATCTCTTGGTTAATAAACTATCCATACATCACATTATATTAAAGTATAACATATAAGGATTCAGTCAAAACCAATCCTAATCTATCTCAATATACTCTATATTATAGATCATAATCAATAGCTAAAACTATAACCCCCAAGAATCCCAGATCCCTCAATCTATGATCAATCAGTCAATCATGACTCTCTACTCATATTCAACTACATCAAATAACTATAAATAATTCATGGGGTAAACTCTTTCATGAATTTAAATATAACTCACCTTAATATATTATCATATCACAAACACAAATATGAACACACTAAATTTCATTAAGACTGCTTGATTTTATTTTACACATTTTTCCATGAACTACACATACAAGTGATGATAAAAGTTACCGTAAATTAATATACAATTTGGAATTTCACTGTAAGGATAATTCCTCCTCTCACATGTACTTTTAATCTATAGGAAAACCAAAAATAACACTCACACCATCTTACCCATAAGTATTAGACTTTCATATACTTGTCAATACTTACAAGGTTTATTACTATAGGCACATTTCTTACATATTCTAATTACTCTCTTAAATAGAGCTTCATGACAAAGAAAATCATATACCTATTTTTCAATATCCTAGTTCCATAAAACCCAGCCATTTCAAGTGTTAATTCTCTATTAAAACCAATAATAAGATGTAACATAACAATACCTTCAAGCTGATAAGGACAATAATGGTCCACCACAAATAATTCCATCAATCCCCCCATCTATGTTGTTTTAAGGTCTGAAATCCAAAAAATTATTATCCTCTACTAAGGCTACGAAAGGTCGATCAGTAAATAAGAATTACCAAAGTACTTCACCATTGTTAAGTCACAAATTCAACCCATTAATAATAATTATTGGATATTCTTTATTTATCAAATGAACTAATACACATATAAGGTCTTTCAAACAAAACGATAGGTTTCACCCCTTAGTGGAATAGTTATTGTGACACACCAAAATAATAAAACCATGTATGAAATCCTCATATATTTTCCAAAAGGTTGTAACCTAGCCTAATTCATATTTTGGAGCTTTTAGTATGACAAAAAAGTTTTTTTAAACACAAAATCCATGTGAAAACATATAAAATGAATATATATGCACATATATATTCCTAAATATTAAAGGGATCACCTAATCATGCTAATATAAGTTGTATCATTTTATATCATGGCTTGATATTTCTTCATTAAACTAAAATTGATAAATGAAATCAATAGGCACTAAAATGAGTTATATAACCAAAAAATATGAGATAATGAAAATAGTAAGAAGGATCCTTGGTATTACCTTATCTTTGTTGAGAGGAGGCTCTTTATTCAAATTAAACATTAATACAAAAACATAAATTTTCCAAGGATCATTTAAGTGGTGAGGGGGAAGAGAGAATAATAGGGTTAGGTTTCATACATGTTTTATTCATGTGGATAAAAATAGTAAGGGTAGGTTGAATTTAAAAAAAATCAATTTTTAAAAAAAAGGCTTAGGAGGACATCGGGTACTTGGTGGGTGGCCACAAGGTACTCAGTAGACAAAAATTAGTTCCTTGAAACTTATTTACACACCGAGAAACCAGGGAAGCCCAACTGAGTGCCCAATGTAGTCTACTATATTAATGTTTTTTACTCCCCCGCCCTTTCAAACTTCACTCTATACACCCACATTTTACCAAAACCTCCAAACTTATATTAAAACATTCCCTTGAGATACCCCAAATTATTAAATCTCTATATAAATCAAATTTTAAAAATTATCCCCTCTATATTCTCAGAAGAATAAATTTACTTTTATTCTACAGACTTGTAAAAATTTGGGTCATTACAATTGGTATGAATTATTGTTTATTATTTCATACTGATTTATTCTCTCAATTTTGAGTTTTTTTAGTAGTGATATTTATAGTATCAAAGATTCGCCTAATTATTTTTAAGTGGTTTAACTAGTTTAAATAAATCAAATATGAGGGTTGGTGAACTATAATTATATCATATTAATGCTCAAATTTTTAAATAGTGTAAGTTTAAAGTTTTATAATAACAGATTTCATTCACTTAGATATAATACAACCATATTTATTCACTAATATGACTAAAATGTAATAATTTTTTGTAAATATCATAATTGAATAACCTCTATAAAAAACTATTGTATTGTAATATTGATTACAATTAATTACTGTTTTAAATACACAAATATTAGTCTACCATTTAAAATTATTTTATTCAACATAACATAAAATTAAGAAAAATAACAAAAACCATCACTGAGTAAAAATAATACACCTTGAGAGACAAAATAATGTTACTACTAAATTTTATTCCACTATTTATAAGTAATATGTTTTAGAGGATCGTGATAAACACTTCAAATAATATGGTTCCATATTTCGGGAGTATAGATAATTTAATTTAATTTTTTATGTTTTGAATATATATTTATTCTTTTCTCTATTTTTTTTTATTTTTTTCATAATTGAAATTATTTTCATACATGAATTGATAAACAAATGATATCCTCTTCATATTAGATAAAGTCATTAAAATATTTTGTGTCTAGAGATATAAATGTCTCTAAAATTTTTAGAAATTGAAATTGTTATAATTTTTTACATATATTAGTGAAAATACTAGCATAATAAATTATAAATAGAATTTTAAATGAATGGTTGAAAAAATTACAAATTTTATTCAAATTCTAAGGGATGTTTTTTTACCTAACATCATTTATCAAGAAAATCATGTTGTTTATCCTGTATTGCAAATTGATTATGAACTAAAACATAAACTAATTAAACTTCAATGTACTTTAGACAATGATCCAAACAATTATTTTAATTTGTCTACATTATGTATATTATATTGAATCCAAAATGAGTTACTGATGATCAAGATAAATAGAGAGAATATACATTTTCATTAGAATAATATGATAAAGAATTTTTATAAATTATATAATTAAGTGATTATTCATGTTAGGATGATTATAAATAGATATTTCATACAATATTATTTTTAACCTTATGAAGTACCAATTTTTAGAAGTGAATGTGTGTAATTAGGTAAGATTGTAGACAACATTTGTATAAGTAATAGGATTGGTTTTAGAAAAAAGTATATATATTTCTATATTAATAGATTTAAAAAAACATTTCTTATTATTCTTTATAAAAATATTAGTTGACAGTGATAGGATCTTTTTAGATGTACTGTCAAAAGAATCACTGATTGAAAAATCTCTATATGAAGATAAATAAATAATAAATTAAGATCTCATAGAACTCATAACAATTTTTTATAAAAATAATATTGAGATTATGTTTACATTTGGTGAAGGATATTAACTCTAAATTAATTGATATTAGATCTTTTGAACTAACAAATTAGGTGATGGATATTACATTTAACTAGAAAAAAAACAACCCAGCTAATAATTATTTTTTGAATTTTTACTTTAAAGGATAAATAAACCAATCTATTTCTATAATTAAAGTAACCAAAGTGCTATATTGTATTTGTAAAAAAAATAATAAAAATAACTAATGGTAACCATGGATGGAGTGATAATTTGATTATTAATCATGTGATCAACCAAAAATAACAAAAAACACAGTATATTATACTATTTAAACAATTATTTATTTACGTTTATAAACAACTGCTATTTCAAAAGAAGAATGGTGATAATCAACCATCAATAATTTCTCAATACCAAGGGAATGTAAATGTAAATATAGATTCAAATACTTGTGGGGAGTTGGAACAAATTTTATTAAACTAATGAATTGATATTAAGGTTATATGAATCAAATTATATATATTTCTATAGTTCTTAATGACTTTATAAATCATGGAATATAATATCATTCTTCCTAATATTTCCAAAAAAATTAAAAAGAAAATGTTAGTATGAACACTTTTAGAAGGTTGTATGGTATTTATTAATGAAACCACTTTTAAAAGGATAAAAAATGTATTATCAAACCAAATAAGAGTTTGAATTAACTTATAGGAAACTTTTGATCAAATTCATATAAGAAAGAGAGTTAAAACCCCTCAAGGAATGGAAATGAGAAAAAAAATGTGCAAGATATATCTTTTAAACTGTTTCCAACAACTTCTTGGATAGTCCAATCCAAGAATTAGGATGATGAAAATTTATAAATAGATATACAGGACACTTTGAAAAATGATAGATCAATATCCCACTACTAGAACAAATTAAAAAAATACCAAGGTATGAAAATTTATTAAAGGATGCTTTAATAAAAAAGATAGGAATTCAAAGTAATGGGAGTGTTATCTTGGAAGGAAATTTCATAGCATTTATCACTCCATAAATACTTACTAAGGGATAAGACCTAGGAATATTCATAATTCCATGAACTTTAGGGATGCTAAATTTCATTTATGATTTATGTGACTTATGTTCCTTAATAAATTTGATTTCTTTATTTATTAAATATTATCAAATTATGACTGTAAAAGTGGTTTTATAGTTGGATAATTGTGAAACAACTTATCTAACTAGTTATTTATTGGATTTTTTGGAAAGGGAGTGAAATTTAATTTTTATTTTATATTTTATATAGTAGACATGAAAAAACAATTATATAAATCATATAAATTAATAAATATTATAATAATGTTTTTGAAATTTGTTAAGATAAAAAAAATGTGATTGGAATGATATATTCTATGGGATTTAGTGATGAAATAGTACATTTTAACATTCTACAATGAATGAAATATCACTATGAAGACTATTTTATATTAAAATTTTCAACTCTTTAAAATCAAAACATTTTTTACAAGTGAATAATTAACTGTTAAATTGAATCATGAATTTGGGAACTAATCTTGTCTTTTAAATCAATTTGTGGGTTAAAAAAACCATTTTTGAAGTTGATATTGAATTTAATATAAAATTAATTGATGAAAAATTAAGTGATGATATTATTGAAGATTTATAACAGAGACATTAATTTATTTCTATATATGATCCTAAAATGTGTACTTCACATTCATTACAGGACATATAGGTCACACAATTTAATATACCAAAATTTTTAACATCTTTTACACACCTGCTTAATCTTGAGTTAAAACCAATAACTATAAACTATAAATAAAGTTAAATGGTGAGTGAAAAGAATTTACCTTTGATAATTTCATATAACATACCTTCCTATCAAAAAAATTAATTGAAAAATATTTTGAATGAAAAAATTAAATCAATAATATAGACTATATGTCACATTATTATAAATAATCCTTTAATTTTCGTGTATATAATTTTCTAGAGAATTAAGCTTAATATATTTATAAAATATATAGAAAATGAAAACTTAAATTACTAAAAGTTGTTAAAAAATATTTGAAAAACTTTTTGGTACTGAATAATCTTCACACTTTTATCTTCGTAGTGGGAATTTCCAATCCAAATTTTACCCGATAAGTATGACATCACCATTATTCAGAAAGATAGAACAAATATTATTCTTATAAGAGTTAAATATATTTGGAAACTATTTTTATATTATATGAATTTTAACCATGTTACGAGAAAATGAAACTTTCTAATTAAATTCATATATCGGATATTATAAAGACTGGTTGGGAGTATACATAACCACTTTTTGGATTTATTAACTGGTTATTTTCATGTTTAATTTTCACTAGAGTGCAATGAGAATTCAACATTTCCATTACAATTTAGTATGCTTTTATAAATAAATGAAATTTTAATTATATAATTTTATAAGAATATTTCATATGTGTATTGTATGTGTATATTCAAATTTGATTGAAAACTATTTGGTGGTATTTTTTGATGACTTTAAAGTATATGGAATATATTTGAACCAATTTATTTTATGTCTGAATAATATTTTACAATGATTCATTTAAAATATTTTGATTTTCAATTTTATAATATTACATGTCATGGTAGAGAAAGGCATTGTTTTAAGAAATGATATTTTAAAACATGACATTAATGTTCATATATCCATGAATGAAATCATTACATATATTCTATAACATAATTTTGTAGGTATATTATATAATTTTAAGGTTATAAATGATTCTATATAACGTTCAAATTTTTTTTTAGCAAAACCACTTTACCATTGTCAAAACTACTTCAATAATACATGAAATTTTTATTTTTGGATAAATTAAGGTGCATATTTACCAATTTAAACAAGACTATCATATCCCCACCTATCTCCCAATCACCATGTTTAGAGCTCCCATTTCAGTTAATATATGATGTCTCTAATTAGGTGCTCCTAACCCACACTTCTAGATTTAATGCTTAACATATAAAGTTTGATATATAATATAAAATAAAAACCAACACCCTGAATCAAAATTTCAATATCTTTGGTAATTATATATATATATATATTACATAATCCACCAATTAAATTTTATCAAATACTTAGTCATATACCCCTTATAGAATAACCCAAATTTCTTTAAAACATATAACCACTAATGGAAATGGGAAAACATAATAATGGAGTGAGTTAAAATGCTCATTAAGAGGTAAAACATTAAAAAAGATAAATATAGGAGTTATTAATAAATTATAAATAGGTTAGGCACCTGATCATGAGATAAATGAAATGATTAATGGAATAAGATCATTAAATTAGAAAAGTGATCAAGAGTCATGATCATATAATCATATCAGGTAATACAATATATAATAAGTCTATCATAAAATTATAACATGTACCATGAAATAAGGATACAAATCATAAGACCATAATCAGTAACCATTATGATACAAAATAGGAATATAGTATGACATATAAATGTGGAAAATAATTATTAATATTATTTCATAAGGATATGTCATTTTTAACCAAGAATAAATTCATATCATATTGGACTAGGTTCAACACCAATATTCCATAAAAAATGGGCTCAACTAACCACCTATATCCCATAATATAACATCCAAAGATAAATGAATCATGTCTATGTATAAAATTGTGAAAAAAGAAAACTATATAATGTTCATTCATAATGATATCCTGAGATATAAATTTTTTCCATTTAATTAGAGGTTTGTTTAATTTATATACCACTCGTTTCAAAAACAATATTGATACATATGTGAGTCACAAGAATATGAAAATAATCATAAATCTAAAAAAAATAAAAGATAAATTAAGTAATAGAAATTAAATGTGAATCTAATGAAATGAATTGAATATCAAGGTAAACATCCTAAAATAATGATTACAATATATAAAGTAGTCACACAATAAATAAAAAATGGTATACAATCAATTAAATAATTTCCTTAGTTAATCGAATGTATAGGTATCTATGTGAACGATGTATAATTTGTTAAGGAAATTTAAGGTATTATAAAATAAAATGAATTAAAAAAGTTTAAATTTATAAATAATTGATGATAAGACATGATAAAGGAAGTTATAATTCATTTCTCTCTTGTAGATTTCATTTCCTCTACACCTCAAAAACATAATAACATGGAGAATATATCATTACATTATTTTGATATTGTATCTATTTATAAAAATGATACTATTCGAGGAAATGAAACTTAATAAATGTTCAAATTGGTGGAATGTAAAATATTATTTACTTATATGTAAAATTCTTCAAAATATTATAATAAATTTTAGACATTTCAGAAAAATAATTTCCTAGTGTTTACACAACAAAGTATTAATTTATTAAAAAATCATCTTTAAGGAATTGCATAAATGTAAAATTATTTTAAAATGATATTTTAAAATTTAATCATTAATATAATATATAATAGAAATATAGTATCTGTAAAGTAATATTGATAAGAATATATGGTAAACTATAAGAGGAATCTTTAATTTTTTTCATAATGTTTGGTGAAATTTTTGTAACCATCAAAAATAATTTTCAAAATATGATAAAAGCCATTTAATATTTTATTTTAATATCATAATATCATAATAATGAAAACTTTAAGGAAAATAATGTTCAATTTTAAGACACATTAAGAGTGAAGTAATAATTAAGAAAATTAAAAATAAAATAAAGAAATATTTAATGAAGTGGGAATTATTGAAAGAGATTGATATTGGGTGATAGCGAACATAACCACAAGAATGAAAAGGTGTGGAAAAGAACCCTTACGAATAATGAAGAAATGAACATTAAGTATATAATAAAATTAAGAAGGAAAGTAACACCTCAAAGATAAATTAAAAAAATAATCTATTAAATAATTGGGTGATAAAATATATAAGAGATTAAATAAATAGATAAGAAATATATAATGATAACAATGATTTGGAAGAGAACCCCTTATGAATAAGTAAGACATGAACTATGAATTCATATATCAACAAAGGAGACCATAACTACATTAAAAATTAATTGAATATAGTAAGGTATATGTTAAATACCATAAATAATATACATAGATGAGATGATAGTAAATGTAGAAATAATATAAGAAAAGACTGATGATATGGAAGAAAACCCATTCCTCGAGTCCTAGATCACTTCATGTGTCCTCTGACCTCATGGATAACTAAATTCTATTTATTAAATCCTATTAATTTATCAAATAACTTAAAAAACAAAATAATGATAGAAATAAGAATTTTTACCCTGTTATTTGAGTCACCTACTTTGGATTAAGTCAAAATCCTTTAAAATAGTGTTTTTTATATTGAACATGGGATTAATGTTATTTATAAAGGTTGTTAGAAAGGTATTTTATTAGAGAACTAGAAACATACAGATTATGGGAAATGATGAGAAAATGGTGGAGGTGGGGAATTAATATAGTTTAGGGGGTGGTAATATTTGAATAAAATACTAATTATTTTATTATTTAGGCTCATTAAGTGTTGATTCTTTTGACTTTTATTAGTGTTTGATTAAAAAATATAGGTTTCGTTGATATTTTAGCACACCTAAAATCGAATAAAATATTGAATATATTTTATTCAAAGTAATGAGTCAAAAATAGGTTTTTATTTGAATGAAACATAACTTAGGATTTGAAAAATGATTAATTGGTTTTGAAGATAAGTATATTATTTTTAAATAAATTATTTTATTTATTAATTACTTTTTAAGATTTAATTTTTTTTTTCAATATTTTTTAGTTATATTTATTTCATGATGATTCTATAAAACTTATAGTATATATAAAAAGTGTATTATCTTATTTTTCATTGAAAAATAAAAAAATCAGATAAATTTAAAAAAAATAAACATAATGTAATTCCAATATTTTTATTCCAAAAATTAATTCCATTTTGTCAAATTAAAATTCTAAATATTATATATGTTTAATATTAAAATAAAATAAATTAATACATAAAAATAATTTATTTGTAAAATCCCAATTCAATAAATATGAGTGATTACGTTTATATTTTCCATTATTCCATAATTATTTTATTTTTTTATTTTTTTATTTTTTTATTTCAAACTTTATACACATTTTATAAAAATAATATTCTAATTAAGATTAATTTTGATTTTAAATAAATACTTATTAAAATAGTTTTTTGTGATAAATATTAAACATTATAGTTATAATTCTTCACAAATTATCATAATACTTATATAATGACTAGATTTTTTGTTAGTAATTTCCATTTTGTGATAATAGGACACCATATATATAAGAACTTATATTTATAAAAAATATAATAAGTATTTTTTGGTATTATTTTAGTATTACAATATAATTTTACCATTTATTTTTTTATATGATGTACATAAATCTTTACTTAACATTAATAATTATTATATTATATTCAATTGGTTTGTGTTAAAATTCTATAAATGCTAAAACATGAAAAATGTTATGTCCAAAAAATATATTTTAATGAATAAATTACTATAAATATGACCATATCAAAATAAACCTTATAATAATAGTAATTGGTTACCAGGTAAAATTATATCTATACAAACAATCATCAATTCAGAAAAAGATATTTAAAGTAAACATGTTAATAAATAATTATTATTCATAAAATTAAATTACACCTGAATGAAAATTTTATAGAATTCATGTTTTCAATAAATGAAATCAGTTATTTAATGTGTGTGTGTGTGTATTCTATGTTCATATCATTAAAACAGAATGAAAAATAAATTTATCATCTACAAATATAATTTAAGGAATAAATTTCTAAAATTATTCATTGAAAATATTTGATGTTACATCCAAATACACATTTGAAATAGCCTTTTTAATAAAAGGTGGAGGTAAAATCACATCTTATTTCATAATCATCCCAAATAATGGATGCAACTCAATTAAACTATACCACTACAAAGAAATCCTTGGAATGTTTTTTTAATTGATAAATTTCATTGATATCTGTTTGGAAATAAAGTTATTATTTTTTATACCATAAAACCATAATATATATTTTGAATAATTCAAATGTGAACATCGATAATGTTAAATGGATGCAATTATTTTAGGAATTTGATTCAAATACTATGGATAATAAAGGTATATAAATCCTTCTGGTTGATCACCTGGACAGATAATAACCCACACAAGAGGCTAAAACTATAGATAATAAACCATTAAATATTTCACCTATAGGTGGGAAAGACATTATAGTTTTAAATAAAAACCTATTATATGGTGATATAATGATCTTATTAGTCACATTTTATCATACTACTTCATTTAAAAACATCATGCTTTAAAACTAAATGTAGAATCAATGTTTTTTATAAAGATATATATTTTTGGGAAAAAATTTATAATTAACTAATAAATAAATGTATAATAGAATATTAATTTAAATATATTTTACATTTTTACACATTAATTTATAATGGATAATTGAACCCTAAATAACAAATATAATAGAATTGTTATCATGATTATAATTTCCTACCTTATTTAATGATTAAATTGATTTTATAAAAAGTTACACACAAATTCAATTCAACAAAACCATTTATATAATACATATCATACATCAAAGACCTTTTTTTTAATATTTGATGCATGGAGTATATATTTTATAAGTCCATTCCATGTATCCTTTGGTTTTTTATTTTGATTATTTTTCAAAATAAGATAATTTCAATTCTATCAAGACTAGTGATTCAAATATTGTGATATATTGTTTAGGCCACATATATTTTACAAATTTGAAATTATTAGGTCCATCATAAAATATCTAGTGAAACACTTTTTAAATAAAATCATGGATGATATGATCAATAAGTATTATGTACTTTACAAGACACATACTATATACTATCCATGGAAAAATGAAAAATATATAGTATTTAACAAAGAACTAAAAAGGTTTTTGTGGTAATATATCCAACCAAATAGGAAGGATTAGAATAAGAGGATAGAGTATACGTTTTGGGAATATAGATTTTACATTAAGACCCCAATGGGAATGTGTCCTTAGAGAATTTTTTTGGAAATGATTCCACCTTCAAAAATTGACAAAATACAAGGATTTATAGGTAGTCAAGAAATTAAATATATACATTAAAAATTTTGGAGAACAATGTGGTTATAAATAAAATATTTAATGGGAATTGAATAAGTGACTTTGATAAATTAAGTATATATAGGTAAATAAATATAACTAACCATGAAATGATTATATAGAATAAATGATTTTATATTTGAGATATAATGATATTTTATAATTCAATATTAAATCCAATGTCTGATAAATCACTTTCCATGTGGAAATAAACATTTACTGTTACTAATGTTTTTTCATATGGTGTAATGTAAATCATGGTAGAAACTTCATAGAGATATTTCATAGTGAATGGAAAAAAGGATTAGGATCGTTTATGAGTACCTTCAAAAATAAATTGTATAGGATCTCACTCTACATCAAGTTTCCCTTAAATAAAACAACTAAGTTGTCTCCATCCATCACTCTTATTATTTTATAATCATATATATATTTATATATTGAATTGATATAATACTAATTATATATACATTAAGAATAATAGAATAATAATGTGCAATGTAATTATAAATTTTTGAGATTTAGATAATTTAATCTGTATCATTTTAAATATGTTTCATTTTTTAGTTTATTTTTGTTTTTTATTATGGTGTATTTTCCAAAATTTTGATGGGAGTAAAACACCAAATGAAAATTTTAAACATCAATCCATTTATGAGCTATAATGTAAATATTTGGAATAAACCTTATGTTGTGGATAAATTCCACATGTCCTTAGTGCACTCCTCGATCACTAGAGGTTGGGGACTAGAAATAGGTATTTTGATCAATTAATTTTGGAGAAATTTACCCTAAATGAATCATCATATAAGAAAAAATATATGAAACTAAATTAAATAACAATGAGTAATATATTTAAATAAAAACATCATCAATAGAATCTAAATTAGTATCCCACAAATACCTAATAATAAAAATTATCTAAAAATTAAAATACAACTCAAACCTATCCTAAAAGGATAATAACATTAAAATAACATTAAAATAGTAAAAAACAAGATTTATTTATCTAGAATAAAATTAAATAATCTTTATTATTTCCTTAGAAATAATCTCATTCTACAAAGGACCCTTTCCTTTATCAATACTAACATAAATATAATTTCAATTCATATAATTTGTAGATGTACAATGTCATGAACCAACCCTGGTCCTTCATTAGCTGGGCTACTGAGCCAGCCCATGGAGAGCCTTGAAGAGCATTTCCAATCCTCATGGGTTGAAAACTAATTTCATGGCATCCTAAAATACTCTTGAGAATGAATTCATCCAAATAAATAATATTTAACCTAAAATATAATTCAATTGGAAATTTTACATGGTGCTTCCAAATAGTAAATGTACATGGAAATTTCATATGAAAACAAACCAAAAAAGAACAGATAAAAATAAATATGAAACTCACATTAATATATATATATATATATAAACTAATAAGTTCCCAGTATAAAAAGTTAATGAAATCTTGTATAATACATACCCCATCTAATGAAAACTAAAAGAAATAAAAAATAACTAAACACAATCTCCTCCTAACATAAGGTCACCATCAATACTCAAACATTGTCAGCTCCATGAGAGTTATAAAAGAATAAGAACTCAAAGATAGATTTTCCCAAAATATTGAACTGGAAGCTATATAAAGAACATGAGCCTACTGACATTGGGTTTTATAAGTAGGTTGTGAGATAATAACTCCAAATTATTTTACCAAAGATTCAATGAAATTATATTTTTAGAAAATTATATAAATTCTATTTTGAAATATGATTGTTAAAATTTGGTTTTTTCAAATGATTTTGGAAAAAAAATTGATAAATATTTCAAAAATTCAATTTTTGAATACTAGATGGTGTTTTAAAATTTTATTTTTTCCATTAAAACATATTTTAAAATTTACCTCTAAAAACTATTTTAAGCCACTTTTAGAAAATTCTATAGAAATAACTCAAAATTCACAAATAAAACATCAAACACACAAATGAGGTTAAAAATAGAATATGTAAAAGAGTATGTTATTTAAATAATGATCAAATAACTCATAAAACAATAGAAAAAATCAATGAATGATTTCTAAAATGAATAATGTATTTAAACATACAATAAGAGATGTAATATCTCCCTTCATGAGTCTACTAGTCAGTGTCTCGATGGGATTCACCACATCACCTAAGGTGTGCTGCCCTATATTCCAGAAGTTTCTAACTAGTTGTGTGGGTGTAAGGTGGTATAGTGGGGGTAGACTATACCCTCTGGTCAGAGTGGAAACAACTGTGTTAATAATAGATAATCGTATAAACCACATTGAAGGACTTCACCAAAAAGACATGACTAGTGCCAAAAATAAATGCAATATAAAAAATATATAGCAATGAAGTATTCTATGCATGTCACAATAAAAACCCCAAGGGAAGATCATATACACAAGATGAAAAAACAGAATCTACAATTCATCACCAACTATTCATGCATCTATCCCAACTTCATCATCCATACTCCATCCTATTATTTCATATAAATCATTTTTCAATGGGTCGTTTCCCAGAACTAGAACCTATGACCAAATAGTGATATCTTCTCGGGTACTTATGTTCTATGGAGGCCCAATTTGTGTGTGAGTATAACTCAATAGTCCCCCACTATGGATTTCTTATAATATAATCAATTGGAAATAAAATTTCATGTAGAAGTTCAAAAATTCATTTTAATACACTTAAAAATTCAAAATAAAAGCTATAAGAACCCACAAACGGCATGCCTCCATGGTGACACTCGAGCTTATACTATACCACTATCGATCCTTAGGTCTATGATCCCAATCGACCAAACCTACTTCAAAAAATTTTGGTGTATCTCTAAGCATGTAGCGATGACTGTGTGAACTATAATATAACAACCATCCTTTCAGGTGTCTTCCTTTTAAGTATCATAACAACCCTAGAGGGTGATTTCTATAAGGGTATTATGACCACACTCGAAGATGTATCCCATGTAAGATTAGTATGACCATCCCAAATTGAGTTTTCATAACCTCTCCATATGTTGTATTCAAGAACTCCCTATAGAGAGTATTCACAAACACCCCATATAGAGTATTCTTGACCTATATGAATGGAGTATTCACAACCTCCTCATAGAGAGTTCTCCATATGAGTATCATCATAATTCAGAACAATTCATATTGTCTATTCAAATTTACCATTTCAATGTTCCCTTAACAATTTATCATTATTATCCATTTACACAATTGGTTCCATTCTATATTTATCATTTAAAAATTCACTTAACAATTCATTTCAAACTCACAAGTCAACAATTCAAATTATAACACCCATTAACCATTTTATAGACCATGGTTTACCAATTTATTGTAACAATATAATTTCATGATCTAATATCCATTTAATGAAAAGGTATTTTCATTCACCAACACATTCATCCATTTAATCCATAGTATTCAATCAATGATACCAATTAGTGGAATCCATTTAATCTTATGAATTTTCTTCTTATAAGGCACAATGTTCCATTTTTTAGACCATTCCAAGGTAAATTACATCACTAAGGAATTCTATAAGGAATAAACTCTATTTAAAGTTTAATAAATTTCAAGGGGCATTAGACTATGAAAAATGGAAATTAAAACCATAAATTATAATTTAGGTCGATACCTAGAAATGTTTGCATGACTGCACAACACATAACATGAAGAAAAAGAGATGAGTTTATGAGGTAAATTTAGAGACCACCAAACTCATACATAGAAATTTCTAATCACCCTAAATAATCCTCTATTTTCACTTAAAAATGAAGATATTGAGAAACTAGAAAAAATACCTGAAAGTGGGCATATTATAATTAAAATCTAAGAGATCACTAGATATTGAAATAAATAAGAAAAGGGGGTAAGATTAATTAAATACTCACTTTAATATATTGATTTCACCCACTTGAGAATGAAAAAGAACTATGGATGAGGGAGATTCATTATACCCTTAAAAGGGGGAAGAAGAGACTTGGAAGCGTATAATGGCTAAATGGGGGGCCAAAATCCCAAGTGGGAACAAAACAATGTTGTCTCGGGTAAAATTACATGGACAACCTTATTTAAAAATCCCAATAGAACCCACTGACTCATTATTGACCTCTATCGACTAGACACTAGCCCCCACCAGTAAGCAGCTAGCCTCCACCAGTGAGCCAATGGAATGCTCGGCTAGTTGGTGAGACCAGTGTTCATACAGGGCTACTGGATTTCTACCAGCTATCCAATGTCTACGTACCATCTATATAGTAGCACTCCTAAAGTCCCTCCTACTACAATCATAGGTTTCCCTTTCAAAAACAAGGTCTTGAGCCCCCAAACACCCTCGAAATGTCTTGAACTCTAATAAAACCCTCTATTTTAGGTCATTACATGAGTCTCAAAAAAACTCATAAATACCCATATCTCTATAAAGGGTCGTGATCTTACAACCTCCCGAATACATGAAAACTCATCCTCATGATGCATTCCTAAACATCTATAAGCCTCTGTATGGATATACTATGAACCATTGGTGTCACTGACCCCCAATTAATGAACTAAAAATAGATATCTTACTAGTTATGTCCATGGGAACACTACCCCTAACATGGACCCCCAATTATAAGGAATCACAACATACTATGCCTCATGAAGATGATCATTCTATTAATTCCATTACAATGCCTCACTCCCATTTTAATCCTTTAATTCCAAAACAAATTACATCATGCCTCATAGGTTGATTCCACTAGCCTAAATCAGATCATTCTCACCAAAACACACACATTAAAATGCATTCTCTCCCTCAAGACTACTTTTCAACAAAGCCTCACCTAAAAAATCCAATCTACATGCCACCACTGATTTATGAAGTCCCACTGACTCCATTACCATAAAACCACTTCTTGATTGAAACATCTGATCTCATTTCCTAACCTTCACTCATATCTCACGATTATAAAATTCCCCACCTACACAAGGTCACAGGTTTAGATGTTAACACCATCTATGAACAAGTCCGGAACTCATCATATTTCTACCAAAAATTCCTATCCAAGACTAAATCATATTCACCACATCCAATACTATCTTCCCAATGTGATTTCTAATCCACCACAAAAGATTATATGCTATATAATAGGTTGGACTTTCTCCGACCAACCTATCTCAAAATTCTCAAGTTCCATCGCTAACACACCATTAAAATACTAGTTCATGCTTCCTCAATTCATGAAGGTAATTATGTGATCATCCAAACAACCACACTCGTGTTCACACCCAACCCATAGTGTGATTTCCATGACTGAATTTCCAATTGATAAAAGTTTCCACCACACCCTATGTGAGTATTGATACACCAATGATACAACCCACACTTGGATTATCAAATTCATTTTAAGGAAATATGGTATGTTTGGGTACAACTTCTTATGTTATTTATAATAAAATTGTCACCAAAGTTTGGTCTTATTACACTCACATCCTTTCCATACAAAGGTTGTGACATTGTGACCTATACAGAACTCCCCACGACATAACTTTACCAAAACACATTGATTTCAATCCAAACAGGTTCCTTCATAAAAAGTCACATGTCACTCCTCTTGATCCATGCTCATTTACAAAAACATTGATGCTTGTAACAAGGGGAAAATGGTTTGACTATATCACCACACATCAGTATACGCATCTATACCACATATTAACAAAAGTTCTTTTCAATTTTCCCTCTAGAACCCATGGTCATCATGTCTATAAGAATTATACTAGTTTCCATTTCACCACTCTTTGAGAGGGACCTATCAAGAAAAACCTACTATAGAACCATAACCCTGTAGTGAAAAGAATTGAATTTAGATTAATTATGGAACCCCAACCACCACATTGATTGACTAATGAATTAGAATCCAATAGGCCTCATGCATATGTAGTATGAATAACCTCATTATCATCAAAACCCATGGGTTTCATGATTCTCTATGACTAAACACATAGTCTAACTAATGATCACATCGATTGTACCTTATTAAAACAAGGCTAACATTCCTTACTCAATGAAAATTCTATTATAACATGATAGTATTATAAATACAAGATCACCCTAGGTGTATCCTTCTCAACTCAAAGTATCATTCAATGGAAAATATTAGTCATTCAATTTCTCTCTAACTAAAATCATTACAAAATTAAAAGTGCATACACATTCTCTCACCACACACTAAAACACACCCAAGGTCAATAGGGTTAAGCACTTCATCTATATTTCTCTCTAAAACCCAATATCGATATACAAAACACTAGTAATCAAGGTGAATTTCATCACTAAGAACTAGGAAAATCACATGAACTTTCTTGTATCTTTTAATATTTCCACTTGTGAAAGGAACCTCATAACCAATCCATTTACACCCTCTAGGCCTTCATCACCAATATTAACATTCCAAATGCATTTTACATGTTCAAACCTTTAAACACAAGAATTTAACCCCAATTTCTACATCTAAGTCATTCACATAACCAATCTAATCACTATAATATATCATTTTAGAACATAACAAGGTACAAAATCACTAAACATGAGTAAAATATAAGGGTCACTATGTTCTCTCACCAATGTTGCACATCCTATCTCACATAGGTCTCACACTATATGAAACTGACCTTTCCCTATTTCATACTCTCGTGATATACAGCATGCTTAAACACCCCTATATATAGTTATTAAACCCACACATAACAACATCACCTACCAAAATATCAACCAAAAAGATATCTGAAAATTGAAATATACGACGGTTCTCTGGTTCATAGGTTAACAGTATATCTTGTGAGAAAAAACACTCTACTACAAGATACACCCCATATAAAGTGGTTTTCATATCTTGTTATCTCTTCATAGAACCATATATCCTAAATAGGTTCAGGTAATATCACTATAAATAAGTCCCACATTATAACACACACTTATTTGAGATTTTTCCAACATCACATTCTAAATTAAATGATAACTGGTCTAACCCCTTAAATTATCTTACCTAATAACACAGTAATCTCATAACTTGGGTGCTCTCAATATACCCACTAGCCAAACATAGGGTCAAGATTAGAACATAAGGCTCTAAACTATCTTGTTAATTTACATTCTCATCAGTTATCATTTAATTTTAATTAAAAACTCCAAAATTTAACTGCAATTAAACCAAGTTCCCTTCTAAGCCCTATTTAATCTCTTAGGCCATATATTATTTGTCCCACATGATTCACATTTTAAGTATTTCTATTATTTTTCATGATTTTACATTTCAACCATTCATTATTTATTTTTATATCACATTATAATTTTGGTTAGAAATAATTTTATTGGTATATTATGTGGAAAAACACCATATAAGTTTCTTACTATCACTATATTTAACCAAAACTTTCATCTAATAATTTATTTACATATGTATATTTAACAATAAGTTACATAGGGTGATTGTATAGTGATATGTAACCATAAATTTTATCAAGCATAGAATTTAATGTAATGTCATGATTGTAAATAAATTCAATCTCTCTGATATCTTTCAATGCACGCAACACCAGGTTTGAAAAAAACATGGTACTCTATTAAAATATTATTATTTAGACATAACAATTATAATCTAGCCGTTAAGTTGGAAGGTATGAATTGTAATAATTCAATTGTAGATATTATTTGGTTTAAACATATATAAAATAAATTCAATGGATATATATTGATTAGAAATAAAATAAAAAACATTTGAAATAAAAATAAATGTTCTCTGAAAAAAACTGTATTTTTTAACAAAAGGTTTAGTTGTGCTTTACACACATAATTTATAAGTAATTTTAAAAAAAATAGAAAATTTATTTGAAAAAATAAGCTTAATTTTTTAAATATTCATTCAAAATAATCTTTGGGGTATTTTTTGAGAATTTTCTAAAAAAATAATTTGTTTGATGGATAGTGAAAAATACTATTTTTTATCTAAAACTTTCTTTTAATTTAAATAATTTATAAAGTTAAATTATATTTTAAATTATTTATAATGTTATATAGGTTAAATTATATTTCAATTTAACTAATTTATTTCATTGTAATTGATTTACTATTTAATTATGATATTAAAACATTCTATACTGATGAGAACTTTCTATTTGGAAACACACTATTTAATCACATTTGTCCTTTAATTTTGAATTAAATTATATAAATTCTATGAATTTGTAAAAATGGATTCTATATTTTTAATCATCATAATTTATATATATATCTAATATTGTCAATTTAATTTTTGAACATAACAAATAGTGAAAACAGTAAAAATTAATTATCACGGTTAAGGTAAAAATATGTTTAATAGAGTTAAAATAAGAATATAAGGATTAAAACTAACCTAAAACTTGTTAAATTACAATTTTATGGAAATATGTAGACCCTATAATCTATAATGTTTAATAATGACCCATTTTTTGTCCTGTGGCATGATAAAAATGTGGGTATCACTTTATCTTTCAATAAATTCCATATGTGTCCTCTCTCTCACTTCTAAAAGGACACACCCTATCCTCCAATATTCATAATTCCAAAACCCATTGGTTTAGACAATATCTACACAAATAATATACTCATTTACCTCCCCACATACTAGAGGCATTATTTTGATTAGGAATCCCTCTTAATAAGTCTTTAGGTATAAACCTAAAGAGGCCCTCTAAAGAAGTGGTAAAATTCTTAAATGTACGTATTTTTTTTATATATTCTTCCAATACATTAAAACCTTATTGAAATATGATAATATAATAACACCATTATCTCATATATAATTATATTTTTTTATGTTAATGTAATAATCCATATCTATCTCCACTTCAATCAAATTGGATGATCTTGTTTACGGCTGACTACCACCTCGCGAACCAATATAATTTGTTTTCCATCACCACCATTCCAAAATGGACATAATGATGTATTTTACATATGTATATGATATTTATGAAATTATTATACTTTTTTAATATTATATCACATATAAATTCTTACTTCCCATCCTGTGGTGGATACGATAAAGTTGATTGGTTGTACAGCAGACTACCGCCTCACGAAGCAATGTGATTCATTTTTCTCTTATGATTTACATGAAATGTAATATGTTTAAAATTAATGAATATATGATAAATTTATGTCATAAACATACTTATATAAATATAATATCACATATAACTTCTTACCTTCCAATCTTCTGGAAAACAAAAATGTCACTCGTGTGTACGTGTGGACTACCACCTCCACGTAACGATGTCAAATATTTTTCATTTTATTTTTATATAGGCAGTAAAGAGGATGTATTTGACTAATACATATAATATATATTAAATAAAATTTATTATTTAAATATGAAATAATATTTATTTTTCATTAATTCTATCCATAAATAAAAATGGAAAGATCATTCATGCATATGTATGGTTTATCGTCTCAATGAACGGTGTGTGAAATTTTATATAAATAACTATAATAGATTATTATAAACAAATTCATAATGAATTTATATGATATTTATATAATTTTTAACATTATGGATATTATTTAGTCATGATCAAATTAAAAGGAATAAAATTACTTGACTAAAACATACATGAAAAATGAAACAATTATCACCTGAAACAGTGATTTTAATAAAAAAAATATTAATAAATGGGTGTTAAAATAATATAAGTAAATAATGTATAGTAAGAGATATATGATTATGGTTATATTATATATTTATAAAAAACAATATTTATTATTTAGGTTCATACACATATGAAGGAAGTCGTACATGAGGTAAGGTTTTCTCATCTCACTTTTACTTCCATGAGAAATATGTCATATTCACCACTTATTCCTTTTTGGGGGGTATATACAGCTCATTTGGATATGTTATATCATGAAAATATTCCTAATAATGGTATTTAAAAATTAATTTAATGTAATTTAATTCATGGCGCTTATGATTCAAAAGTTACCAAAGTGGTAAGGGTTTAATTCACAATCTCATCATTATTCAAGATTATTTTTGTTCAAGTATTACTTGGGAAAATTATCTGATATTTATATATTAAACTCAATAAATTTTATTATCCACTAGTTATTAATGGACTTTTTCAATTAATAGTACCATTTTCTCCCTCTTTTTTATTAAAATTATTTGGAAAATATTTAAAAAAAACAGATTTTATTTCTCTCTTCAGTTGAAAATTATTTTTTATTAAGATCCATATTTTCTAAAAATGTTTTCAATTTTTTTTAAAATTTTATAAATGATTTAGTAAATTAATTTTTACACATTTTTTATTTTTTTTTAAAATACTTAAAGAAATCTTTATGTCATTTTAAAAAAATGCCTATTTGAATTTTACCAAAAATGTGAAAGGAATATTTTTTAACGTGTGTAGATTAAACATAATTTTTCATTGAAATGACCAATAAATGTTTTAAATATTATTTTATAAGTTTAAAAATGGTTTTTTAAAATAAAATTATTTTCAAATTACTTTTTAAACTTTTTTCGTGAAAACTATTTTCAAAGTGAAGAGATTATTTTCCTCAAAAATGTTTTTAATGAAATTTTTTTTGTATTTCTATTCATTATATTTATTATCCATTATTGATATATTATATTGATATCATCCCTATTATTTATTTTTATGTTTTATAATGATTTTGATTGAGTATGTTAAATTTTATTACCATTATCTATGTAACTCTGGACTGTTTATGATTATGTTTATTTGATTGGGTTAGTATTAAAATTTCATATATTAGTTTTTCAATATGAATGTGTATGTTGATTATATCTCTCCCCTTTGATACAATGAATGAATTTGAATTTGTAAGTGATCGGTGGGTCCCGATTATAGATATCGCCTCAACACATTGACATATCTTATGATACAAATCAGTTGGACAAATTATATAGATTTATACCCATATATTTAAAATATATTATGAAAGGTCTTGATAGTATGTTTTAGATGTCTGAAATTATGCATTCCCTAATTATGAGATAAATTATTTATGTCTATGTGATTATTCAATTAGCTATTTATAATATCCATGTATAATTTTAAATCTTTTTTCTTTATTTATATGGATTTAATTGATCACCATTTATATATGCCATATTATGCTCCATTTATAGATTAAATAGAATGTGTTTTAGTTATTTACCTTTCCATATTGATTATTATTATTTATTCATGATACATTCCATTGTATGCTTACCTTTAATGAGCATCTTAGCTCACCCCATTATTATTTTTTATTTTCTATAGGATACGAGGAATTGTTTTTCATTGATATGCAAGGATATACTATGATGAATAATGGTATTCTCAAAGAAAAAACTTTGTGTATTCTATGTTTTAAAATGTAATGTAAATTTAAAGTATATATATAGTTTAAAAAGACTTGTAAAATATTTTTTTCTTCAGGATGTGATTCTGTAAATCTAATACCCATGTAAAAATTAACCACCCGATCCTAGCTATTGGATTCATGGTATTTACAATTTCTATCATAATAATCCTAGTAGAAACCTGGGATATATATTTAGGAAAACATATATTAGTGAATATATCCATATGATAAATACTGAGAATAATTTTAGAAGAATATCCTTGTAAAGTCATTGTCCTGGAAGCCACTAACGGGTGCCCCGATCTAGGTCACCACATGACCTCAAGCGCGCCTCCCCATATTCCAGAGGTTTTTTACTAGTGTTGTGGGTCTAATATAATATAGGAAGACAATATCCTCTTTATTAGAGTGTGTAAAACCTCAATCTTCCAAGCTACACTTCTCTTTGAATAATACAATATATTGTGGTGTGTGCAACTTCGAGTTCTAGCACACAACGACCAATTAAACTAGATGTTTAAAAAATTAGTTGTGAATAGTAATACCAACATTTGGAAATTTTATAAATTTTATTTTTCATAATGGACTTCAATTTTTTATTTGGAATATCAAAATTATCTTATGGTGATTTTTTGTATTTTTCTGAAAACTTTCAATTTTTGATGAATATTAAAAAACACTACGTTATTGTTTAAAACTGACTTTTTATTTAAATAATTATTATTTTTATTTAAGTTTATTTTAAAGTCAAAATAGATACATAATACCTATATTAGTCCAATGTAATTCATTAGATACATTTTATAAATAGATTATATATATATATATATAATTTATTAAACTATTTAACGTCTTTACCCCCCTTCTAGGAACATTTTCAAATTTGCATAAAATGTAATTTTACTGCTTCTATGAATTGAATTTAAAAACTCCTATAAAAATTGTTTTCATCAATAAGTAAAATTTTGTTCAATAGGATGAAAATATTTTTTGGTGAATAGTAACTTTTGAACTTTATTTACCATGGTTAAAAGTAAATAGGGTGATTAAAGGTAAAAACATATTGTAATTATCCCAACACATGTCCTAATTCTATTGTATAAGTGTCTCTCAACCAAAATCGACCTTAGGACAAAAATATGATCCTTTTTATCTACTTGGATTAGATTTAGACATTTATTATAAGTTATTTAAAGAAGAGTTAAAAGTGTTAAATTCAAAGGTCAATAACAAAACCATTTTTTCATATAGGGTTACACATAAGATAAATTTGACTAATTATATTAGTTATAAATATAAAAATATTTCATACATCATGGTATTTTATTTATAATTTTTATACATTAAATAATTAAATTTATTATGACATAATAATGATGCATTAATTACCTTATTAATGAAAGATTAAAATAATTGATGTTATAAATATTAAAATAAATGTAAATTGAAAATTTTGATTCCATCCACGAATTTTCTAGTTTAATATAACATTTTAGGGTTGATTAGAATTATTTTTTTGAAATAATAAAATTTTTATGACTTTCAAAAAAACCAAATACTAAATAGTATCAAAATTGACATAAATGATTTTTTAAGAAAAATACTATTTTATTAAATGATATAATAATTATAAAAATATAATATTAGGAAAAAAGACTAATATAGTGTTATATATTTCATTAATGAACAACTTTAGGTTCTTTTGGCATTTTATAGTAACTATATTAACCATGTAGTATAAAAAATACAAGAAGACATGGTAAAAGTTAAACTATTTTACTAAGGGTTAATTCTAAAATATATGATTAAAATGGTGACCTAAAATTTATAAAACCTATTTTTGGAGAATATTTATACCCATACCCACCTTATCATTAAAATAAATCCATTTAGAGATAATATAAACCGAAATTGTGTTTGTAATAAATTAATATTTCAAGATTTTCCTAAAGTGCCCCTCACCTCTCTTATAAAAGGGTACTTACCCTTATCTTAAATTCAAACCTCCAAATCCATTTGGATCAGCCAAAACCTGCTAAAATCATCTTTCAACTGCCCTCACTTCAACCAAGAGGCCTTACATTGATCAGAAAGCCAACCTAAGGAGCCCTTTTGTTCAAACCAAAAGGAAGCACATGAATAAGAGGTAATTATTTCATCACCTATTTCAAAGTTCTTTTCTTCTTCCACTTCCTATTTCTTTGTTGTTTTCATAAAAAAATAATAGCTTCAGTACCTTCTAAATACTTATATGTTATTTAAATATGGTATAACCATATTTATTTTTCTACTCATCCTATGAATTAAAAATTCACCATACATGAATACGTACGACTTACCGTCTCCAGGTCATGGCGTACTTTGTTATTCAACACTTCATTAGTTGGATGAGTATAATAATGAGTATAATTGATTTAAATAAAAACAATAACATATTAATTATTATTTTTATATAATATACCATTTAATTACATACGATTTCACCATCAATAGAATGATATTTTCGCTCGTGCGTATGTACGGCTTACCATCTCAACAATGTGATGAGATTTCATTCCCCATCATAACCATTCAAGAATAATTTTCATTTGATGATTAAAAAATATTGTTTAAGAACTTAATATAATTATGTATATGAATCAAATACATCTTATCCATAATATACATGACTTACTTAACAAAACCTATAATGGAAAATGAATCAATTAACACCTGAAACAATGTTACTACTAAAATATTATTAACAAAGGAATATTAGAGGATCATATATGATATCATATTTATGTGTTTGGTTCTTTTACAATTTAATAAAAATTCTTTAACGATTATACAAGAGGTTAATTTACCATATACTAAGTAAAAGTACAAGGTAAGAGTTAATTTTACAATCTCATTATTATTCGAGGTTGTTTATACGTAAGTATCTACTGGGAAATATTTATCATCCACATTTGTGTTTCTTGAAAATGTATTTCAAAACATTTTTACTATTTCTTAAACTATGGGTTAAATTCATTTATACCATTGTTTGACTTTTTATAAAATGTTTTTAAATGAATCTTTCCATCGTGTTCTAAACAAGGTATTTTATGACCCTTTCAACAAATTAAGGTAAGAATGTTTTTTAACTTATACAGTGGGTGTGGTTATTTTCTACCGTTATAACACTTTCGAAGATTTCCTTATAATATTATAAGAATATTTTCAAAATAAAATTTTTCTTTTAAATTTATGCGACTATTAAAATATTTCAAAGTAGAAAGAGATATTTCACTCAAATAGTTTTTGGATTTGTTTCATCTATGTCAACATCCTTTGTTGAATTTTATGCTTGTTTGAAGTTGATTTATTATGATCCAATATTTCATTTTTAATTGAAGGTTTTCTGATATGTTTGACTATGGATGTGATATTTTTATACCATCCATGGTTTATAGTTAAAGTATTAACATTTCTTATGCTAGTTTTAATATGAATATTTATGTTATGTTTCCACATTTTCATATTAGGAATGCATTGAACTTAGTAAGTGATAGGCGCATCCCACTATAGCCACTTGATGCATCGGTAGGTCTCATGAGACAAAATATTGTCTTGGAATAAGGCCTTGATAATATTTTTTATTTGATGTCTTGGCACGAGGCCTTGTCTATGTGGTTATGATGTCTGGCATTATGCATTCCATCATTATGAAATTAGATATTGATATTATATGTGATTATTAGACTAGTAGAATATCCATGTGAATAATTAAATGTAATTAGTTGATTTATCTTCGCCATATCATGCTGAAGTTTAAGTTTAAAAGGCTTGTGTTTTAGTCTTATACATTGCCTTAAATGTTTATGCTTATTTATGATAGATTTCGCTATATTGTTATCCTTAATGAGAATCTGAGCTCACCACCTTCTTATCATTAATTTCTCCCAGGATGCAAAGAAGTTTATTATGATTGACCTGGAGGGATAGGATTTGGGATATGAGTGTGTTCTAAGGATACACAATGTTTTTGTTTTTTTTATTTTCATAATGTAATGTAAAGCGTTTGTAAGTATCTAGTACTTCCAAGGCTACTAAATTGATCGGTCTTTCTATACTTGATCTCTTGTAATCATTTCAATGTTATGTAATAATGCACTGACTCTGGGTAACTAGGGTTGGGTCGTTGCAGTTGGTATCAGAATAAGTTTAGTACTAACCTTCGAAACAGGATTTAGAAAAACATTGATTAGAGAAAATTACCCTAATATAGATTTTGATGATTAGTATAGAACAACTTCCATGAATTTTGGTAATGCAGAGATTTTGTGAGTTTTACAAGAAATACATCCATGTCTGGATACTACAAGTGGATGTGGTTCTGGCATAGATGTACCAACGAGTGAAAATCCGATAAGGAGTTTCGGGCCTGACCTGGGGTATCTTGGTACACGACAATGGGCCTTACTGCGCACCTAGTTTTACACTCTCGGGATATATGCTTAGGATAATTCACATTTTCTCTACAAACCATTATAAATGATTTATGAGTAAATACTTCCCCAAAGAAAACATTTTTATGGATTATATGCATACATTATTCAATTTATGGTAAGTATTTTATAAGTTTGGAATTAATAATTGTGATTCATAAACGAACCTAGTGTATTCTATTGTTTTGAAATGAAACCTAGTAGAAGGAATGGAAACCATATCAACACACATAATCCATATAGGTATTTCCCTCCTACTCAAGATAATTATAGTGGAGCTAGTGATGCAACTGGTGCTAAACATCTTATAACCATACTAGGAAAACTCGCTCAGGTTATGAATAATAACCTTACTCGTATGGAGCACCCTTATACACAATGTGAAGGATCAATGTTAAACTGATTCATGAGGTAACAACCACCAACATTCAATGTGACTACAAATCCTTTTGTAGATGAGAAATGTATGAGTTCCTTAGAGAAAATATTTCATTTTTTGGGTAGTAGTGAAATGGAAAAACATGTCCTAACAGTTTATCACCTCATAGGAGATGTAGATCAATGGTGGTCATTAATTTGAAACACAAATGAGTATGAAGAATTATCAAATATGGAATAAAGGAAGTTTAAAGATAATTTCTTAGAAAAAACTTTCCTCATGAACATTGAGCGGATATGGAAAGATAATTTCTAAGTCGGAGGCAGAAGGAGGATGATAATATCGCAAATTATGAGGATAACTTTACAAGGTTAGAAAGGCATGATGTAGATTATATACATAACCTAAGAAGTAATATTGATCGATTATTTGATGGGTTAAAACCATTTCTCCATCGAGCATTAGTATCACAATTCTTCTCATCGTATGAAGATATATTATCATGTGCTATCAAAATAGAAAAGGAATTCTCTATGTATTATAAATTTAAAGTGGATAAATATAATAAGATATATATTGAACATTCTAGAAAATGAAATGTGGGGAATAAGGGAAATGTTGAATTTCCATCCTATAGTAATTTTGGGAAGAATCATCCTGGTATATTCCTAAAGGGGATGGGAGTTTGTTACAAGTGTGGAGAAAAAGGCCACCAAGCTCATCATTATAAGGGAAAGAAAGAAGTTGTCATTGTTCAATGCTAAAATTGTAGAGAAATTGTTCATTATGAAAATGAATTTCCTAAGCAACTAGGAAAATTACCTCAAAAAATGCCAAGGGAGAAAGGCCAAGCTTATGTGATCACAATTGCTGAGGTTGAAGTTCTGAATGAAAGGGGGGTAGGTACTTTAATCATTTCCTAAAAATTATCCAATGCTTTATTTGATTTTGGATCATCGAATTCTTTCATATCTTCCCAGTTTTCCTATAAAATTAGATATTTTAAATTTGACATATTAAGGGATTTGTCATTCAAAACTTCTAACGGAAGTATCATTGTAATAAAGTTTTGTCAATCAGTTACCATTATGGAATATAAACATGATTTATCTACTGATCTTATTGTCATAACCATGATTTAATTTGATATAATCCTCAGTATGGATTGGATTTCAGACCATGATGTGAAAATTTATTGTAAGAAGAAGGAGGTTACAATTTTTTATGATGATAAGGAATCCCTTATCTTTAGAGAGAAAACATCACCATCTGATTCTCATAAAGATCCACCCCTATTAGCTCTACTAAATTCAATTTTTGGGGAGGAAGGAAGTGAAATAATTATGGGTGAGGAAAGGAATGTACAAATAGAGGATGTACCTATTGTTCAAGAATATATTGGTGTGTTTCCATAGGATTTACTTGGACATCCTCTAGAATAGGAAATTGGGTTTTCCATTAACTTAATTTATGGTTCAAGGCCCATACCGAAGACCCCTTATACAATGTCCACTATGAAATTAGTGGAACTAAATAAACAACAAGAGGAATTGAGTAATAAAGGATTTATTCACCCTAGTGTTTCTCCGTGGGGAGACTCTGTTTTTTTTGTTAAGAAGAAAGATGGATGTATGAGGTTTTGCATTGACTATAGGGAAATCAATGCTATAACAATAAAGGACAAGTATCCCCTACCTCGCAATGATGATTTATTTTATCAACTTCATTGAGCACAATATTTTTTAATGATTTACCTTCGATCTATATATCATCAGTTGTGCGGGAAGAAGAAAGACATTCCAAAGATAGCATTTTAAACTAGGTATGGGCATTACGAGTTTACAAAAAATGCCTTTTGGACTGACTAATGCACCCTCTATTTTCAAGGATATAATTAATAGAGTTTTCAAGGAATATCTTGATGACTTTTTGTTGGTATTTATTGATGAAATCTTGGTATACTCCAAAATCTATGATGTAACGAACCAAACTTTCAATAATAAAAATTCCTCTTGATCTAATTAAATGTCTTATTTTGAAAAATGTTTATGTATAACATATGTACTTCATTGGTTCTATGTTTTTGGATTTTATAATAACATTAATAATTTTGATCATTTATAATATTGCCATTGAACATTGATCACATTATTATTATAAATATAGGGCTTTAATAAATCCAATTTACTCAGACAAAGGAAGCGATGGCCTCATCCAGTAAAATTGCTCCGTAAAAATCTCATTTTTCAGAGCTCGGAAAGTAGGTGGCATTATTGGGATTCTCTCTTAATAATACCAAGCCAAGATTCAACACGTTAAGCTTGAATTGAACCGCCTATGGGAGATTTGGAAGTTGATAGAGATTACCACTCGAGCGATGTTATTCATGCCACCCCAAGAGTTTTTCACCATCGCACACCTTACCTTTAGGTCATATGCAGGTGTTCTAAGGTGTTATGTAATAACACCCTGGCTTATGTGCATCATTTTTGTATAGAATAAAGAATTTACATTAATTTTATTATTGTTACTTTGTAAAAAGTTTTGAAATCACAAATAGTATTTTTAGTTAATATTCAATTAAAAATCTATTTTGATGAATTAATATATTTTTTAATTAAATAATATTTTAATAAAATATTATTAATAAATTAATTTTTATTAAATATAAATTATCATATAATTTTTATGAATACAATTGTGATTTTTATTAAGGTTTGAAAGTCATTTTTTTCAAAACCCATGAATTTTCGACCAATGTTGGTTTTTATTTTAAAAGTAGAAAAATCACATATTTAGAAAATTATTTAGATAAAAAGAATATTATTTTTTAATCAAGATTTTAAAATTATACAATGGTGAATTTTTCATAATTTTCTAAGACAATCGAATTTTTGGGTAAAAATTAAATATTGTTTAATTATATAATGTGTTTTATGACATCATAATGACCCAATAGTCATGTAATGAGATACTATAAATGATATTTTTGTCCAATATATGTTTTACAATTAAAATAATGTGATTTTAGGTTTGTTTTATTTATTTTATAATGCTTTAGTGGACCCTGCATGACTCATAAAACATTTTAACTTTTTAAATTGATTTCCTTGAGAGTGTGACTCACCTCCACATAAGAAATCCTAATATTCTAAGATTTTATATAATTTTACTTATAAAATAATGTTTTTACACTCCTCTTTGGAAAAAACCATGGGATGGTTTTTTGGTTTTGATTAGTTTAATGTGTGGTGTCCAAAACCTAAATAATAAAAAATTCCCTCCGTTTTCCTATATAAACCCACCCAAGATCACACTTCCTCTTCACTCAAATCCTTTGGAGATAGACCAAACTCTTACCTCATATCTCTAAAATCCTCCCAAGGTTCCCCAAGCTCCCAAAAAGTCTCTCTCAAGCCCCTCCCAAGCCTTTGGGATCACACTTCCAAGTAAGGGATTTCTTCCTTTCTCATTTTTGTCCAAATTTCATTATGTTGTTATTCCATTTTTTTCAGTTAAAAATGTTGGAACGCCTCTCCCATAATTCCCTTATTATGTTTGAATTATTATATACCCATTTCTATCTCCTTAAGGCCTCCCATGTATATCTGTTACTCTTCCAAAATTCTGTAAGGGATTTCCCTCCCCTCATTTACATTCAAGCACATCTTTTATATTATAAATCTAAAATTCATTACATATGTTCGAATATATATATATATTACCCCCTTACTATCAATTTCATTTATATATAACAAGACACACATTTCAATCTCATCAAACATTTTTATGAATTCTTGTGTCACATCATTATGCTGCCGAAATTGCACCGCGGTTTTCCGAGCCAAAGCCAATGTGTAGTGAATACCATGCCCATTTCTCTATCAAAGGTATTAACCGTTATGCACATTATTAATTTATTATATAGTTTCATGTATTTATTACACATTCCTTTATTGTGGAGTAAATAATTATGTTTAATTATTCCATGTTGTATGATCCATGAGGCACACTTATGCATGAAATGAAATGATTAAGAAGGGTGTGCCCTGATAGTGCTCCACTGCATTGGGTAAGGATTAGTATCATGGTACATAATGTAAAATTAGGGTTTAATCATGCTTATTCAAGTGTAATTAGGGTTTACTCGTGATCCATGTGCAGTGATCCTTAGCTCATGCTAATATCAGGTTAAGTGTTGTTGCCACATTTCCATGTTATGATCATACCTTTATGTTCATGTTTCTCTTATGATCCATTGATATGCATATTTACTAACATGTATTGTATACTTCATGTTATGCCTTTTTACTCCCTTACTAGACTTTATAGATTACCCTTTTCTTATGCATGTTTTCAGGTTATCCGATGCAATGATAAGTACGAAAGAATGATGTGGTCATGTAAAAGAAGTTTTCAATAAGATATTGTGTTTTATGTTTTAAGTTATTATGTAAAGTTCCTAAGTGCCAAAGACACTAGACCAATCAATATTATATATTGTATCAAGTGAAGGTTTTATGAAATAAAATATTTTTAAGGATTAAATAAAGAGTAGGGTTGTTATAGTTTGTATCAGAGGATAGGTTTAGTTATGTTTGGGATTAAGATTAGAAAACCCTAGTGAAATCCTTAGAGATAAGACTAAGAATAATAAAAACATCCCTAAATTGTGGTGAGTATTGAGTAATTGTTTTATTAAGAAAATACATCTTTGTCTCGATACGAGAAGGTAAAGGCTTCTCCGGTAAAGATATATCAAGGGTTAAAACCTGAAAACACCACTTTGATCTAGACTCGAATAGGAACTGGTGCGTAAAAACAGGCCTTGCTACACTCTTGGTTACGAAACTTCCAGGGGATATTGTTTCGTAAACTCATAATCTTAGTACGAACCGTTATTAAGGGAATAAAAAACAATGCCCCTAAGAATATATTTTAGGAAGTAGATCATGGATAACATAGATTGAAGCCTATAAATTCATAAGTTAAGGAAATAAAAGTAATTTATAAGTCATCTATTTTTGTATTTGGATTACCCTTTATGTTTTACCCCTAACTTTCCTTTTATTCCATCCAATGGCTGGTGATAGGAGGAATCAGTCTAAAAACTGATGCAATTATCAATGTGACTAATGTTTTAATGAGATTCCCAATCTGATGGGAGGGGAAATCACAAACTTTGTCATGATACTCTCTCAGTTAACTCAAGTTTTGAATAAAAACATATGTCAAGAAGAACATTCAACCCCTCCTAAGAGAGAACAAGCCGCAATAGAGAGCTTCATGAGACAAAGGAATCTTACTTTTAATGGATCATATGATCCTTCAATTACCAAACAATGGATCAACTCCATTGAGAATATCTTCTCTATCCTTCAATGTTCTGAACAAGAGAAGGTACTTATGGATTTTTATCGTATGGTGGGTGAAACTAATCAATAGTGTACATTGATCAAAAGTATGAATCCTGCGGAGGAGAATGATGTATTTGAATGAATGGATTTCCGGGAAAAAAAAGATTGACAAAGATTTTCCTCACACCCTCCAGCTTAAGATGGAAAGGGAATTTCTTTACCTGAAATAAAAAGATGACGAATCCATCAGAGCATATGAGGAAAAATTTACAAGGCTTTCCCGATACGCCTTAGACTATTTTGTTAACCTATAATGAAAGGTTGACTGATTCTTTGGTGGGATAAAACCTAGCCTTCTGAAATCCCTAGTGATCTGTGACTTCGAGAGCTATGAGAAAATTGTCTAATGTGCCCTAAAAGTCGAAATGGAGATCGGAAAATCTCAGGGGTATCATGGGGATAAGAAGAGAAAGGTTGACTTTAATTCTGGTGGTCTGACGGATAAATCAAATGGTGATAAGAAATTACATCACCCCACTACCCAAAGGTGCGGAAAGAAGCACCCTTGAAATTTCCCGAAGAATATGAGGAAATATTTTAGGTGTGGAAGGGAAGGGCACCAAGACATTAACTGTCGGAAAGAAAAAACTTCAACTATGAAGGAGGAGAGGAACACTTTGTTCAACCCTCAACGCACTATTCAATCTGTAAAGACCCGTAAAATTCAAGAGAAATTTTTTTTATTAATTTTCTTTGGAATTTTACAAGAGCGCGGTTTCTGACGGCACCTGATTACGAGGCCCGGAGTGCCCGGAATCAATTTCCGAAGTTTGGCTCGGGTACGTTCAGTGAACGAACGAGTGGGAATTCCTAACTTTTGAACCGGTGCCCGAAATCGAATTCTGAGGGCACCGATGAACTCGCAGTGCCGATATTCGCTTAAGGAGACCTTTTCTGAGGTTGCGTTTTATGCAGAATGAAAGTTAGTTTTGGGAAAAATTAAAAGAAGTTAAATAAAATGTGGAAACACATTTTATTTTTAACTTGTTGGTTAACTCCTCCCAAAGGGAGTTAGGGGTGGGACCCACATCCACTTAACCTCCCTTGAGAGGATTAAGTGTGGTGGGGCCCACACGAACCCTAACACTTCTTCTTCTCTTTTAAAACTCCCTATAACTCCTCTTTAATTAACTTGACAACTGGGTTAATTAATTGAGTTATTTTTGAATTTCAAACCTTTGAAATTCAAAGTGGTCTAGTTGTGTAAATAAAATAAGGCTTAGGCTTATTTTATTTTGGTTAGAATTCTCTTACCACATAGAGAGAATTTGGAGCTTTCTTCTTCTTCTTCAAACTCAATGAAGAACGCGAAGAACGCCGTTCTTCAATGAAGAATCTCTCCGTCGAAGAACATGGTCCTTCCGCGACGCCGTATCCGCGACGCGACGTACTTATTTCGCGTCATCTCTTCCGCGACGGTTTCCCGTGACGAAATCGCCGTCAAAGAACTTCGAATCCTCACTTCACGACGTCGACGTCCTTTTCCCGCGACGCCGACCATCGCGACACTCGTCTTCCATGGGTCGTTGACGAACATCGTTCTTGAAACCGAGGTAGGGGTTTGTTGTTTCTTTATTTAATTATTTTCCGTTCTTGGTTCTAGCATGACAAACTTGAGGAAGAACGATTATGTGTTATCGTTTAACGAGAGTGGGGGGGGCGGACCGCACAAACACGGCCGAACCCCCACCTTTGTTCTTGAATATTTCTTCAGGATGAAACGAGATGGCGTGGTGACGTCGCACCACGCGGGAATCACACGGCAATTATTGTTCGGAGCCGTCGAGCCGCGCCGTGGAAAAATTATCATGAACGCGACGTCGTCGCGCTGCGTCGAAGGAAACAGAAGGCGCCGCGGCAGGAGCGGGGCCGCGGCGGAGGGGCGCGGTGTCGTCGCACTGTGCCGGATGACGAAGTCCGCGGCCGGTTCCGGGCCGCGGCGGGACGTGATGACCGGCGGCCAACCGGGCCGCCGGTGTTGGATGACGGAAGAGGACCGGCCCTTGCCGGTCCTGTTGAGAAGAAGCCGGCCGGCCAGGTCGGGCAGGCTGGACTGGTGGAAACCGGGGGAATTAAATTCCCCTAGTCTGCTTAATTGGTCCCCCATAATGAGGGGGGCCGGTTTCATAAAGGGGGCGGGCGGCCCCCCGTTTTTCCAGCAAGCTCGGCCTTCGGCCGAGCTGGAAGCGTGCTGCCTTGCTCCGAACCGGCGCGCATGGCCGGTTCACCAGGCCAGGCCGCGCCGGGCCAGACCGCGCCGGGCTGGGTCGACCCTGTCCGGGGCGGGTCGACCCGGTTCGGGCCATCCGGGGGGTCTCGGGCCGGGACGGCCCGGGCCCGAAACCCCCATTACCGAGCGGTTTGGATTCAAATGCCCATAACTCGGGCTACAGACTTCCAAACGACGCACTGTCAGCAGCGATGCGATCCTTGGATCGAGATGGTCGTTTCAATATATCGCACTCAAGGATTCGGAATACTTTGAGTTCGGTTGGGTTGGTTCATGCACGAAACCAACCGGGCCCTTGGAGCGGAAACGCTCATATCTTGACCTATGGACGTCTGATTGACGTGCTGTCAGCTTTGTTGAGTTCCTCTTAGTGAGAAGGATCTTTTGGCATACTCGGCCCGAGGTTTGGACGCATGTGGAGTACGGTCGGGTTGGTTTTTCCTTAAAAACCAACCGGGCCCCTGGGACGAAAAAGCTAATAACTCTCAGACCGAGCATCCGATTGACGCGCCGTCTGTTGCGTTGAGTTCCTGTTGACGATACAGAACTTTTGGATACATCAAATCTGGACTTTGTGACAGTTGATGTATCAACCTCTCGGCTCGTGGAGCGGACCCTCCCGAACGAGCTGCTGTGTGCGGAAACCCTAGAGCTGGCTGCGACTGCCACTGCTACTGCTACTGTGACTGCGACGACGACAGTACAGAGATCCTTGGTGTATTCGACGACGATGACCACAGCACTCAGCGATCCTACGTGGATCAGTGCTACAGGTCCTGTGTGGGCCCGATCCTTTGTGGGTTCGATCCTGTGTGGGTCTTCGCTCAGCGGTCCTGTGTGAACCAGCGCCTACAGGTCCTGTGTGGGCCTGATCCTGTGTGGGTCATTGCGGGGGTTAGTACCTATCTATCCTTTGTGGGTACGACGACTTAGATGGATCGGTGATCATCTCTATCATCTTCCGAAGAAGTATACCTGTGTGAGCTGGATCCTGTTGCTTTCCTGTGTGGATTGTGTTGTGCCATCCTGTGTGGATTTCGTTTTGCTTTCCTGTGTGAAATACGTATACTTTCCTGTGTGGACTGAGTTGTACTTGGGCTCGGAGGTTGGAGCGTATTGGAATTGATGACTTAGGTATATGTATGGGCATATACCTAAGCAGTGTCGGTTGTTACTTCGTGATTGTATCTTACCTTTTTGGTTTATCCTTTGTGGATTTTGGGTGACCTTCAGGGGTCTCGGGGTCTCTACTGAGTAGCTTATACTCACCCCTGCACGGGCTATGCCTGCACTACGTTGTGTTGGTTCCAGACGACGGGCAGCATTGATCGTGGTTGAGGCTTGCTGAGTAGGACGGTACCTGGAGGTGGACCACTGGGCGGGACATGCTCGGAGCAGACGGCGGGACCTGAGGAGCAGTGGATCTATCTGTACCCACCCTTCAAGAGGGATTTCCAGTGGACAGCTCGGTGTAGCGGCTTTTACTTTACAGTTGTTGTTTTCCCTTTCGAGTTATACTTTACTTTCAGTTTGGGTTTGTATACTGGCCCATTTACTTTTCCGCAATTTCAGTTGTACTCTGTTTTTACTTAGTGTTTACTTTTCCCCTTGCTTACTCTATGGTGCTTGTTTACTTTACATAGGCAATGTCTTCCCTTTTTACCGGGATTTACGCCTTGGTGCTAGTCGCCAGCCCCTGGCCTATGGAAGGCGGGCTTGGGGTAGTCACGGCACGGACCCCGAGGGCGGGTTGTGACAAATTGGTATCAGAGGAGTTCGGTTCTACCGCGAACTCTGATCTTTTCTATGTGAAGCAATAAAGTTTAGCGTATTGAGTGTGGTTATCAGTCCAGGAAGTCCAGTGTTGGTGCGGCGGCCGACGTATCCGTACACCAGGACCCTGACTTCTGATTTCTGACTTAATGCACGAAAACATTGATTGCGTGTGTGTTTCAAGTTTTTGTTCTGATTACTTTGTATCATCTCCCCAGGTATACTATTCTGACCGTGGCGCACCTGTTTCCTTTTCAAGATGGCCCCACGACGGCAGCCAGCTAGGGTTCCGAGAGTCGAGCGTGATGACAGCCCACCGAGCGACGAGGCTTCGGTGCAGGGCCCTTTGTCAGCAGTGGCACTAGCGGTAGCACTACCCATCGAGCCACCGATGCTTCCAGTACCAGCCGCTGAAGATGCACGTCGCCTCAGCGCACTGCATGAGTTTCAGCGCCAGCGACCGCCCAGGTTTCGTGGGGAGACGGACCCCCAGGCAGCCGAGGACTGGCTGGAGGCAGTGGTACGAGTTTTCAGTCCAGTGAGGACACTAGCAGACCTCATGGTGATCCTCACTGCGAGCCTACTGCACGCAGCAGCAGAACGACGGTGGAGCTTGATGCTCCAGGTGCACGATGAGGTATCTCTTATATGGATGGACTTTGAGAGCCTCTTCCTCTCGGTGTTCGTCCCAGCCACCCTCCGTGCGGTGCGCATCCAGGAGCTTCTTCAGCTGCGGCAGGGCAGCATGACGGTCGCTCAGTACTCGGCAAGATTTACCAATCTCTCACGCTACTCGACTGACATGGAACGGGACCCATTCTTCCGGGCCCGAACCTTTGAGCAGGGTTTGAGACACAAGATCAGGGCATCGCTGATCTCCCTCAGCATACCGACTCAGACGGGAGTACTGGAGCGGGCCCTTTTGATCGAGAGCTTCCTTGTTGAGTCTACACCAGCGCCGAGACCCACCGCAGGGCGGCACTTGGCAGAGTCTTCTGCAGCAGGCAGTCGACGGATGACTCAGGGGTCCAGGAAGACCAGACCTTCAGGCAGATGACCTCAGGACACTGGCTCAGCAGTGTGGGGCACACAGCGCGGAGCCAGTCTTTCGAGAGACAGACAATGCTACTCGTGCGGCGGGCAGGGCCACATGTCTCGTGACTGCCCGACCCACCGTGCCGAGGAGCAGCAGATGGTTGAGGGACCACTGAAGCATAGGCAGAGGGTCGACCGTGGAGGTCCGCAGGGAGGAGGCGGATGAGGCAGAGGAGCTGGCCGAGCAGCAGGTGGTGGGAGACGCTTTGAGGCTCTACCACCACTACCACCAGGAGATCCACCCTGACCACAGGGAGCTGGCGGGCAGAGACGGGCACAGCTCCAGGCAGCAGAGGCCTACGACCACGGCGCACCTGAGATGATTCGAGGTACTATCTGTGTCTATTCCACCCTTGCTGCAGTACTTATAGACACAGGAGCGAGTCACTCTTTCATAGTCGCTACCCTTGTTCGGAGCTCGGAGATTCCGAAAGAGCCGTTGGCTCGATCCTTACGGCTAGAGACTCCTACGGGAGTAGACTCGACGATTACACGCTGGTGCCGGCAGTGTGAGCTTACTCTAGGAGGCGAGAGCTTCGGCTGGGATCTTCTTGTAGCAACGTCGAGGCCTTACGACGTCATCTTGGGCATGGATTGGTTATCTATGGTCCATGCCCAGATTGACTGTTTTAGGCGCAAGGTGCGATGTGTACGCACCGACGGGAGCAGGTTCACCTTCACCGGCGAGAAGGGAGCCTTTGCAGCACAGGATGGACTTCCGCGGAGGAGAGGATAGCCCATCACTCATCAGTTGGCTAGCCTCATTCTAGGAGCAGTTGACGTGCGGAGTCCTGGTTTTCCTGCAGTGGTGGATCAGTTTGCGGACGTTTTTCATGACGACGTTCCAGGGCTACCTCCTCGTAGAGAGGTAGACTTTTATATTGACATGTACCCCGGGACAGCCCCGATATCCAATCCAGCATATTGGATGGCTCCCCGCCGAGCTTCGAGAGCTACGGGTACAGTTGGAGGACTTGCAGGGCAAGGGGTTCATCCGACCCAGTGTTTCACCCTGGGCTTCCCCGATATTGTTCGCCAAGAAGGCGGACGGGAGTTTTTGACTCTGTGTTGACTATCGTCGCCTGAACCAGGTGACGATGAGGAACAAGTATCCACTATCGAGGATTGATGACCTCTTTGATCAGCTCAAGGGAGCACGGTGGTTCTCGAAGATAGACCTCAGGTCAGGCTATCATCAGATCAGAGTCAGAGACAAGGACGTGCAGAAGACGACCTTCAGATGTCGGTATGGCCACTATGAGTTCTTGGTTATGCCTTTCGGCGTAACTAATGCTCCAGCAGTGTTCATGGCCCTCATGAACAGGATCTTTCAGCCATACCTCGATCGATTTGTCGTAGTCTTCATCGACGACATACTGATTTACTCGACGACTGAGGAGGAACACGCATACCACTTACGAGTTGTACTAGACACACTCCGAGAGCACCAGCTTTTTGGTAAGCTCTCGAAGTGCCAGTTCTGGATACGTGAGGTCCACTTCTTGGGACACGTCATCTCTGAGGTGGGAGTTGCAGTGGATCCCGTGAAGATCGAGGCAGTGCTAGCTTGGGAGCCACCCAGGAGGGTGATGGAGGTTCAGATTTTCTTGGGACTAGCCGGATACTATCAGAGATTTGTGCCAGACTTCTCTAGAGTTGTGGCACCACTCACAGCTTTGACGAAGAAGGGGAAACCCTTCGTGTGGACAGACAGATGTCAGCCGAGCTTCCAGGAGCTGAGACAGAGATTGACCAGCGCACCTATCTTTAGGTTGCCTGAGGAGGGAGTAGGGTACGTAGTCTACTGCGATGCATCGGGGACAGGACTCAGAAGTGTTCTGATGCAGAAGCGGGCAGTGATCGCTTATGGATCACGTCATTTTAGGCCGCATGAGCAGAACTACTCTACCCATGACCTGGAGTTAGCAGCAGTGGTCTTCGCTCTGAAGACATAGCGACACTACCTGATGGGCGAGCGCTTTACAGTCTTTTATGATCATCAGAGTCTCAGGTATATCTTCTCGCAGAAGGACTTGAACCTGAGACAGCGGCGATGGCTCGAGTTCCTCCAGGACTATGACTTTGAGATAGTCTATACTCCTGGGAAGGGGAACGTGGCAGCCGATGCCCTCAGCAGGAGGACGGGCATTCAGCTACTTGAGGAGGCGACGAAGCAGCTAGCCTCTTTGCAGATATCCTTCATGGATAGAGATGGAGCAGCCTTACTCCAGTCTCTCACAGTCACCCCTCCACTACTGCAGCGGGTCAGAGAGGCACAGCATGAGAACGCTGACTGTGAGACACGGCGTGCACAGATATCCTCAGGACAGGCACCTGATGGTTTCTCCCATGGAGTAGAGCACGACATCCTTTTCAGAGGACGTACCATGGTACCAGTCGCTTTTCAAGAGGAGGTGCTGAGAGAGTTTCACACTTCTCCTTTGGCGGTACATCCTGGAGTGGCGAAGATGTACCAGGATCTCAGATGACAACACTGGTGGTCGGGCATGAAGAAGGTTGTAGCAGAGTTCGTTTCTCGATGTCTCACCTGCCAGCAGGTGAAGGCAGAGCATCAGGTACCAGCAGGCTTGGTACAGCCCTTGGAGGTCCTGGAGTGGAAGTGGGACGGGATATCTATGGACTTCATGACTGGACTTCCACGTACTTCTAGAGGTCACGACTCCATCTGGGTGATTATCGACCGACTCACCAAGTCGGCTCACTTCTTACCCATCCGAGAGCAGGGCTCAGTGGAGAGCTTGGGACGTCTCTGTGTTCAAGAGATTGTGCGGCTCCACGGTGTGCCATCATCTATCTTCTCTGATCGAGATGCTCACTTTACTTCCCGACTTTGGAAGGGGTTATAGGAGGTGTTCAGGACGCAGCTATGTCTGAGCACAGCCTTTCACCCTCAGACGGATGTTCAGACGGAGGGGACCATTCAGACTCTCAAGGACATGCTCCGCGCATGTGTCCTCGACTTTGGTCACAGCTGGGAGGACCACCTACCCTTGGTGGAGTTTGCGTACAACAACAGCTACCACTACACCATCGGGATGGCACCGTACGAGGCATGGTACGGCCGACCTTGTAGATCTCCTTTGTGCTGGACAGACCCTGGGGAGTCAGCACTTGTGGGACTAGAGATTGTCCAGGCCGCGATAGAGAAAGTCCAGGTCATCCAGGAGTGGATGAGGACAGCTCAGAGCTGGCAGAAGTCATATGCTGACAGGAGGCGGAGGCCACTAGAGTTCGAGGATGGAGACCACGTCTTCTTGCGGGTCTCACCTCGACGTGGTATACGGAGATTTGGCCGAGACGGCAAGTTATCTCCGCGCTTCATCGGACCCTTCCAGGTCCTCAGCAGGATTGGCGAGGTGGCTTATCGCTTGGCTCTACCACCTCAGTTGCACCGGGTGCATGACGTCTTCCACGTGTCTCAGCTGAGGAGATACGTGCACGACCCGACGCACATCATTGACAATGGGGAGCTTGACGTTGACGATGGGGCGACTTTTACAGAGGTCCCGGTGGAGATAGAGGATCGACAGGAGCGGGTCCTACATGGACGGTCGATTCCTCTAGTGCGCATCAGATGGCAGCACGGGAATCTCTAGGAGAGCACTTGGGAGAGGGAGGCTCAGATGCGTGCTCAGTACCCTCATTTGTTTACCTAGTTTTTGATGTATCTTTACAGGGATGTAAAGCCCTGAGGTGGGAGTAATGTAAAGACCCATAAAATTCAAAGGGAAATTTTTTTTCTTAATTTTATTTGGAATTTTACAAGAGCGCGGTTTCTGACGGCACCTGATTCCGAGGCCTGGAGTGCCCGGAATCAATTTCCAAAGTTTGGCTCGGGTACGTTCAGGGAACGAACGAGCGGAAATTCCTAACTTTTGAACCAATGCCTAGAATCAAATTCTGAGGGCACCGATGAACTCGCAGCGCCAATATTCGCTTAACGAGACCTTTTCTGAGGTTTCGTTTTATGTGGAATGAAAGTTAGTTTTGGGAAAAATTAAAAGAAGTTAAATAAAATGTGGTAACACATTTTATTTTTAACTTGTTGGTTAACTCCTCCCAAAGGGAGTTAGGGGTGGGACCCACATCCACTTAACCTCCCTTGAGAGGATTAAGTGTGGTGGGTCCCACAAGAACCCTAACACTTCTTCTTCTCTTTTAAAACTCCCTATAACTCCTCTTTAATTAACTTGACAACTTAGTTAATTAATTGAGTTATTTTTGAATTTCAAACCTTAGAAATTCAAAGTTGTCTAGTTGTGTAAATAAAATAAGGCTTAGGCTTATTTTATTTTGGTTAGAATTCTCTTACCACCTGGAGATAATTTGGAACTTTCTTCTTCTTCTTCAAACTCAACGAAGAACGCGAAGAACGCCGTTCTTCAACGAAGAATCTCTTCGTCGAAGAACACGGTCCTTCCGTGACGCCGTATCCGCGATGCGACGTACTTATTCCACGTCATCTCTTCCGTGATGGTTTCCTGCGATGAAATCACCATCAAAGAACTTAGGATCCTCGCTTCACGACGTCGACGTCCTTTTCCCGCGACACTGACCACCGCGACACTCGTCTTCCGCAGTTCGTTGACGAACAACGTTCTTGAAACCGAGGTAGGGGTTTGTTGTTTCTTTATTTAATTATTTTCCGTTCTAGGTTCTAGCATGACAAACTTGAGGAAGAACGATTATGTGTTATCGTTTAACGAGAGGGGGGGGGGGGGGTCGGACCGCACAAACATGGCCGAACCCCCCTCCTTTGTTCTTGAATATTTCTTGCAGATGGAACGAGATGGCGTGGTGTCGTCTCACCACACGGGAATCACACGGCAATTATTTCGCGGCATCGTCGCGCCGTGCCGTGGAAAGATTATCATCAATGCGACGCCGTCACGCCGCGTCGAAGGAAACGGAAGGCGCCACGGCCGGAGCGGGGCCGCGGCGGAGGGGCGCGGTGTCGTCGCATCGCGTCGGACGACGAAGGCCGCGGCCGGTTCTGGGCCGCGGCGGGACGTGATGACCGGCGGCCAGCCGGGCCGCCGGTGTCGGATGAAGGAAGAGGACCGGCCCTTGCCGGTCCTGTTGAGAAGAAGCTAGCCGGCCAGGTCAGGCCGGCCGGATTGGTGGAAACCGGGGGAATTAAATTCCCCTGGGCTGCTTAATTGGCCCCCCATAATGAGGGGGGCCGGTTTCACAAAGGGGGGCTTGTGGCCCCCCGTTTTTCCAGCAAGCTCGGCCTTCGGCAGAGCTGGCAGCGCGCCCAGCGCGCTGCCTTGCGCCGAACCGGCGCGCCCGGCCGGGCCGCGCCCGGCCGGGCCGCGCCGGGCCGCGCCCGGCCGGGCCGCGCCGGGCCGCGCCCGGCCGGGCCGCGCCGGGCCGGGCCGTGCCAGGCCGGGTCGACCCTGTCCGGGGCGGGTCGACCCGGTTCGGGCCATCCGGGGGATCTCGGGCCGGGACGGCCCAGGCCCGAAACCCCCGTTACCGAGCAATTTGGATTCAAATGCCCCTAACTCGGGCTACGGACTTCCAAATGACGCGCTGTCAGCAGCGATGCGATCTTTGGATCGAGACGGTCGTTTCAGTATATCGCACTCAAGGTTTCGGAATACTTTGAGTTCGGCCGGGTTGGTTCATGCACGAAACCAACCGGGCCCTCGGAGCGGAAACACTCATATCTTGAGCTACGGACGTCAGATTGACGTGCCGTCAGCTTTTTTGAGTTCCTCTTAGTGAGACGGATCTTTTGGCATACTCCGCCCGAGGTTTGGATGCAAGTGGAGTACGGTCGGGTTGGTTTTTCCTTAAAACCCAACTGGGCCCCTGGGACGAAAAAGCTAATAACTCTCAGACCGGGCGTCCGATTGACGCGCCATCTGTTGCATTGAGTTCCTGTTGACGATACAGAACTTTTGGATACATCAACTCTGGACTTTGTGACAGTTGATGTATCAACCTCTCAGCTCGTGGAGCGGACCCTCCCGAACGAGCTTGCTGTGTGCGGAAACCCTAGAGCTGGCTGCGACTGCTATTGCTACTGCTACTGTGACTGCGACGACGACAGTACAGAGATCCTTAGTGGATTCGACGACGACGACTACAGCACTCAGCGATCCTACATGGATCAGTGCTACAGGTCCTGTGTGGGCCCGATCCTTTGTGGGTCCGATCCTGTGTGGGTCTGCGCTCAGCGGTCCTGTGTGAACCAGCGCCTACAGGTCCTGTGTGGGCCCGATCCTATGTGGGTCATTGCGGGGGTTAGTACCTATCGATCCTTTGTGGGTCTGACGACTTAGATGGATCGGTGATCATCTCTATCGTCTTCTAAAGAAGTATACCTGTGTGAGATGAATCCTGTTGCTTTCCTGTGTGGATTGTGTTGTGCTATCCTGTATGGATTTCGTTTTGCTTTCCTGTGTGGAATACGTATACTTTCCTGTGTGGACTGAGTTGTACTTGGGCTCGGAGGTTTGAGCGTATTGGAATTGATGACTTAGGTATATGTATGGGAATATACCTAAGCAGTGTCGGTTGTTACTTCGTGATTGTATCTTACCTTTGTGGTTTATCCTTTGTGGATTTTGGGAGACCTTCAGGGGTATCGGGGTCCCTACTGAGTAGCTTATACTCACCCATGCACGGTCTATGCCTTCACTACATTGTGTTGGTTGCAGACGATGGGCAGCGTTGATCGTGGTTGAGGTTTGCTGAGCAGGACGGTACCTGGAGGTGGACCACTGGGCGGGACATGCTCGGAGCGGACGGCGGGACCCAAGGAGCAGTGGAGCTATCTGTACCCACCCTTCAGGTGGGATTTCCAGTGGACAGCTCGGTGTAGCAGCTTTTACTTTACAGTTTTTGTTTTCCCTTTCGAGTTGTACTTTACTTTCAATTTGGGTTTGTATACCGGCCCATTTACTTTTCCGCACTTTCAGTTGTACCCTGTTTTTACTTAGTGTTTACTTTTCCGTTTGCTTACTCTGTGGTGCTTGTTTACTTTACAAAGTCAATGTCTTCCCTTTTTACCGGGATTTACGCCTTGGTGCTAGTCGCCAGCCCCTGGCCTATGGAAGGCGGGCTTGGGGTAGTCACGGAACGGACCCTGAGGGCGGGTCGTGACACATTCCTTCAACTACAAAGAACCATGGAACTTTGAAAACTAGTGCCCTAAGCCAAGGGTTTTTGGAGGCAACCAACAACCTCCAAGGCAGCAAAGGAGATATTTTGTCATCACTACTGCAGAAGTGAACCCCAACAACGAAGTGGAGATAGGTAAGCTAGTTATTCATTAAATAATAGAGAACATACTTTTTGATTCTAGTTCTACACATTCTTTTAAATCTAGAAAGTTTAGTAGAACAATCCCAACACCACCATAAGTTGTGGAAGTAAAGATTTCGGTGAGAATGAAAAATGGGTAAATCATTGCATCTCAATAATATACCTCATCCCCTGTCATAATTTGTGGATTGAACTTCACGGAAAACCTCGTCATACTTCATTTGGTGGAATTTGATGTAATTATTGGCATGGATTGGCTTTCCTTATATAGATCCAATATAAATTTTCATGATAGGAAAATCACTCTCTATATGGAGAATCGACCACAGATTCTGTACAAGTGCAAGGAGAAGGATGAATTTTCTTTAGCGCCATCATCTCAAGCATGCATATTACTACCCTATGAGAATGAGTATCTGGGTCAGATTATTGAGTCCAAGGAAACAACCATCCTATAAGACATGCCTTTTGTGAGGGAATTCTATGAAGTGTTTCCCGAGAAATTTCTTGGCCTTCCTCCTAGAAGAGATGTTGAATTCTCAATTGACTTATACCTAGGGAATTTCCAATATCCAAGACTCCATATAGAATGGTTTTTTTATAGCTTGAGGAGCTGAAGAAACAACTACAAGAGAATCTAGATAAAGGGTTTATTGTCCCAAGTGCTTCACCATGGGGTGCACTAGTTTTCTTCGTCAAGATGAAGGATGGGTCGATGCGCCTTTGCATTGATTATCATGATCTCAACAAAATTACAATAAATAAAAAGTATCCTCTACCCCAAATTGATGACTTGTTTGATCAGCTATGTGGAGCACAATACTTCTCCAAGGTGGACCTGTGGTCGAGATATTACCAAGTAAGGGTGAAGAAGGAGGATATCCCCAAGAATGTTTTTCGTACAAGATACGGGCACTATAAATTCATAGTAATTCCTTTTGGACCCACTAATTCTCTATAAATCTTCATGGACTTGATGAATAGAGACTTTAGAGATAACCTCGACAAATTTGGGATAGTATTTATAGACGATATTCTAATATACTCAAAAACCGAGGAGGATCATGAGGATCATCTAAGAGTTCAATGTTAATGAATAAGGAATTATGATATTTGGGACTAGACTATGTGTTTCATCAAATATAGAGTTGAGGAAAGAACATTTGGATGATGCACATAGTTAAAATTTCTCCATTCTCCCAGTAAAAACAAAGATGTATCGAGATATCTGAGAGCATTTTTGGTGGGATAACATAAAGAAGGAGATTGCCGAGTATACATCAAAATGTCAGGTATTTTAGAAACCGAAGGCTGAGAGGCAGAAGTCTAAGGGTATGATGCAACCATTACCCATACCAGCATGAAAATGGGAGAACATCTCCATGGACTTTGTCATTGGACTTCTGAATACATCTAAAAGAAACAATTCTATTTGGGTACCATTGGATAATGACCTCTTGAGAAAGTGCATACCTGACCCATCTCATGTACTCAATCTACAGGTGGTACCATTATAGAATGACCTCTTCTATGAAGAGAAGCTGGTGAAGATCTTAGATCGTAGGGAAAAAGTTCTACAAAATAAGACAATTCCCCTCATCAAGGTGTTGTGGAGAAACCACAAGTTTAAAGAAGTGATGTGGAAATAGGAGGAAGTGATGAAGCAAAGCTACCCACATCTGTTTTAGTGTGGGAAAATGAAATTTTGAAGGCGAAATTTCTTAAGGGGGGAAGATTATAACAACCCAAACTTTTATTAATGAAAATTCCTCTTGATCTAATTAAATGTATTATTATTAAAAATTGTTATGTAAAACATATGCACTTCCTTGATTTTATATTTTTGGATTTTAAAATACCATTAAGAATTGTGACCGTTTCTAATGTAGTTGTTGAACAGTAATCACATAATTAGTATAAATATGGGGCTTTAACAAATCCAATTAACTCAGACAAAGGAAGTGATGGCCTCATCCAGTAGAATTTCTCCATATGAAGCCCATTTGTCAGATCTTGGAAATGAGGTGGCTTCATTGGGCTTCGCTCTTAACCAAGCCCAACCTAAGCTTCAACGTGTTAATCTCAAATGGAACCACCTACAAGAGAAGTGAAAGTTGATAGAGATTATCACATGATCGATGTTATCTGAGCCACCCCAAGAGTTTGTCATCCTTTCACACATTTCCCTTAGGTCATATGCGGGTGTTATAAGAGGTTACGTTACAAGACCCTTGCACTATGATTATTTGCATTATTTTTGTATAGAATAAATAATATACATTCATTTTATTATTTTTACTTTGTAAATATTTTTTAAATCACAAATAGTATTTTTAGTTAATATTCAATTAAAAAAATTATTTTGATGAATTAATGGATTTTTGAATTAAAAAATATTTTAATAAAATATTATTACTAAATTAATTTTTATTAAATATAAATGATCGTATAATTTTTAAGAATACAATTGTGATTTTTATTAAGGTTTGAAATCTTTTTTTATCAAAACTGAATTTTTGATAAATGTTGGTTTTATTTTAAAAGTAAAAAATCACAAATTTAAAAAAATATTAGATAAAATGAATATTTTTTTCGAATCGGGACATTGAAATTATATAATGGTGAAATTTTCATAACTTTCTGAGACAGTCAAATTTTTGGGTAAAAATTAAATACCATTTAATGATATAATGTGTTTTATGACATTATAGTGACTCAATAGTGATGTAATAAAATACTAAAAATGATATTTTAGGTTAATATATGTTTTATCATTAAAATAATGTGATTTTAGGTTATTTATTTTACAATGCTTTAGTGGACCCTCCAAGACTTATAAAACATTTTAACTTTTTAAATTGATTTCATTGAGAGTGTGACTCAACTCCACATAAGCAAGCTTAATATTTTAAAAATTTCGGCCATTGGCCTCATAAAATAATTTTTTACACTCACTTTTGGCAAAAACCATGTGAAAAAATCTATGGTATGGTTTATGGTTTTGATTAGTTTAATGACTGGTGTCCAAAACCTAAATAATAAAAAAAATCCCTCTCTTTTCCTATATAAACCCACCCATGATCCTACTTCATCTTCACTCAAAGCCTTTGGATCTCGACCAACCTCTGACATCCTCTCTATAAAATCCTCCCAAGGAGCCCCAAGCTCTCAAGAAGCCTCTCTCAAGCCCCTTCCAAGACTTTTGGATCACACTTCCATGTAAGGGATTTCTTCCTTTCTCATTTTTTTTCCAAATTGTGTTATATTGTTATACCATTTTTTTCAATTAAAAATATTGGGGTATGATTTATCACCTCACTCATAATCCCCTATTTATTTTTGAATTATCATATACCCCTTTATCTCTCATTAATTCCTCATGTGTACACTCATTATTATGCCGAAATTCCGTATGGGATTTCTCTCCACTCATTTAAATTCACACACTTCTTTTATATTATGAATCTAAAATACATTACATGTGATGGGGAATGTATATATATATATATGAACCCCTTACTTTAAATTTCATTTAAATATGATGAGACACCCATTTCCCTCTCATCATCCATTTTTATGAATTCTTATGTCACGTTGTTATGCTTCCAAAATTGCACCGCGATTTTCCAAGCCAAAGTCAATGTGTAGTGAATACCATGCCCATTTATCTATCAAGGTTATTCACCTTTATACACATTTACTCATTGATTATATAGTTTCATTTATATATTATGCATTCATTTATCATGGAATAAATGATGATGTTTAATGATTCTATGTTGTATGATCCATGTGGCACACTTATGTATGAAATGAAATGATTAAGAAGGGTGTGCCCTGATAGTACTCCAATGCATTGGGTAATGATTAGTATCATGATAATTCAATATAAATGAAGGTTTAATCATGATAATTCAAGTGATATGATGTTTTACTCATGATCTATGTGCAATGAGCCTTGGCTCATGCTAATATCATGTTAAGTGTTGTTTCCACATTTCCATGTTATGATCATGTACTTATGTTCATGTTTATCTTATGTTTTATTAATATGCCTATTGCTTAACATGTATTGTATACTTCATGTTATTCCTTTTTACTCCCTTACTGGTATTTATAGATCACCCTTTTCATATGCATGTCCTCAGGTTATCCCATGAAATTCTAAGTACGAAGGAATGATGTGGTCATGTAAAAGAAGTTTTCAATAAGAAGTTGTGTTTTATGTTTTAAGTTGTTATGTAATTTTCCTAAGCCCCAAAGACACTAGAACTCTCAATATTATATGTTGTGTCAAGTGAAGTTATTATGTAATAAAATATGTTTAAGTATTAAATAAAGAGTATGGTTGTTATATACAAAGATCATGAAAATCACTTGTTCACTAATATGAAAACTCTTAGAAGAAATGAATTATATAGGAAGTTTAGCATGTGTGAATTATGGCTTCAAAAAATTTCTTTTCTTGGTTGTATTGTCTCTAAGGATGGAATATATGTTGATCCTTCTAAGATAAGGGAAATCCAAGAATGGCCAGCATCGATTAGTATAACTTTGGTACGCAGTTTTATTGGTTTAGAAGGTTACTATCAGTGTTTTGTCCAGAATTTTTCCTGATTAGATAACCCATTAACCAAGCTCACATGTAAAGGGATTAAATTTGTTTTGAAAAAAGAGTGTAAAGGATGTTTTGAATAATTGATGATAAGATTAGTAAATGATCTTATCTTGACTCTACCATCAGGGAATGATGGGTTTGTTATTTATAATGATGCATCAAAGAAAGGACTTGGTTGTGTCCTTATGCAAAATGATAGATTTATTGCCTATGCATCACGATAGATAAAAATTCTTGAATAAAACTATCCCACTCATTATCTTGAGTTAGTAGCTATAATATTTTCTATGAAAATATGGAGACACTATCTTTACGGTGAAAAATGTGAGATATATATTGATCACAAGAGTTTAAAGTATATTTTCTCATAGATATAACTCAACATGAGGCAAAGGAGGTGGCTTGAACTACTCAAGGATTATGATTGCACAATACACTACCACCCAGAGAAGGCAAATAAGGTGGAATATGCTTTGATCAGGAAGGATCATGGAGTTATGAACAATTTGAGAGTTGAAAGGGACCATATGTTCATAGATATAGTAAATATGGATATGATAATAATCATGTAAGGTGAAACATAGATACTTTTTCAAATTGTTTCCAAACCATATTTATTAGAAATGATAAAAAGTTCTCAGACTGATGATGAGGAGTTTCAAAAGAAAATTAATGATTTAAATGATGGGATATTGATTTAATTTGTATATGAAGATGGAATTCTGAAATTTAGAAGGAGGCCTTGTGTTCCTAACATACCTGATTTAAAAAGGGAACTGTTGGATGATGCTCATAGCTCTAATTTCTCTATAAACCCTAGTAGAAATAAGATGTTTAGAGATTGAAGGAACATTTTTTGTGGGACAAAATGAAGAGAGATATTGCTAATTATGTGTTAAGATGTATCATTTTTCAATAGGTGAAGGCTGGAAGACAACATCCTAGATGATTAATGCAACCTCTTCCCATATCTGAGTAGAAATGGGATGATATTATGATGAATTTTGTCATGGGGCTACCAAAGACTCTTAGAAGGAATGATGCAATATAGGACATTGTCGATTTTCTTACCATGTCAGCAAATTTTTTTATATCAGAGAAGATTTACCACTTGGACATTTAGCAAGACTATATATTAATGAAGTTGTAATACTTCATCGTGTACCCCTATCGATTGTTCTTTATCATGATCCCCATTTCACATCAAGATTCTAGAAAAGTATTCAGAAAGACCTGGATACTGAACTTTGTTTGAGCACTGCCTACCACCCTCAAACTGATGGACAATCATAATGGACTATTTAAACGTTAGAAGACATGTTTAGATCTTTCTAACTTGACTTTAAAGTTATGGGGGATCAGTATTTACCTCTGGTATAATTTTCCAATAATAATAGCTTTCATTCATGTATTCATATGGCACCATATGAAGCATTATATGGAAAGAGATGTCGAACACCAACTTATTGGGATGAAGTTGGTGAAAGAAAACTCATAGGTCTATAACTTGTTGAGGAAATAATGGAAAGGTTAAGATTATCCAAACCCACATCAAAGTAGCTCAAAGTAGGAAAAAGATCTATGTCGTTAACTGAAAGAAGGATTTGGAATTTCAAGTAGGAGATCATGTTTTCTTGAAGGTATCTCCATGGAAGGGTGTTATATGATTCAGTCAGAAGGGTAAATTAAGTCCTAGGTTCATCGTACTTATAACGACCCATACTTTACATACATTGTTAATACTTCAAAATTGAAGCACACTTATTACAACATATGACAAAACCACAAAGGACCGTATAGGTATAGTGTCTTTAGAAACTGGAAAACATAAACAACTGGTTCATAAATCTTCTACAGTGTCTCCCATTTATTTCATCATATCTAGGGTCCCCTTTAGCATATTCTACTTAATATCCATCTTCCTGACCTGGGGAAAATAAAACATAAAAGGGTGATCTCAAATGCTCAGCAAGGGCAAATAAAGGAAATAAAAATCATATCATATCTTTTTAAAAATTATAACCTGCAAAAGAGATCATAATATCTTAACATGGAACAAATCATAGAAGTGAAAATGAGATCCCCATAATCATAACATGAAACTTGAAACTTTGTGGAATGCACACATAATCATGGAAAATCATTTCTTGTTAGTCATGACTCATTTCCAAGACAATCTTAGTGGACAAAGTCCCTTTCTGAACCGAGTCACCCTCGTTCCAGTCCTATTTCACTGAACCGGTATAACCTACCGTTCCAGCCATGTCTATCTCATGAGATATAAAATCTTTACCCAATGCATTGGAGGGAGATATAGGTCCCACCCTTCTTATAATGAATCCTTTCTTATGTGTTCCACATAATCATAAACCATACATCATAGCGTAACCCATGTAATAAAAATGGAATTCTAAAACAACATGACATCATAAAACAATTCATATAAGATAAAGGAATTTATAAAAAATATTTCCATCACAACATAATCAAACCAATGTAATAATAGGGATAAAAACAGAACCCTTTTATTATCTTAGATGGAAAATAATTTTGATAAAATACTTGAACTCCATTCTTGAGAAAAATATCCTTTCTACTTCAAAAAAACATTTTTCCTTTCATAACATGTCATACGACTTTAAAATAAAATAATTTGATTAAAAATAAACTTTAAAACTTGTAAAGGAAGTTTCTTGGAAATAATGTTTTAAAAAATCCATTCATGCCGTATAAGTTAAAAAAACATTCTTCGTACTTTTGTCAGAAAAGTCAAAAAGTACCTCGTACGAAAAACGACAAAAGATTCCTTTCATATATTTTACTAAAAACCCACCGAAGGGTAAAATTGGATTTAAAAAATTGTATAAGGATGGAAATAATATTACATATTGAGGTAACATGGATGTGGATGATAAAATACACCCCAGTAAATACTTACGAATAAACAATCTCGGATAAAAATGAGATTGTGATATTTTCCTTACCTTAGGTCCGATTTGCTTTGTACGTGTCTGAAGCTTCTGTATAATGGTTTAAATAATTTTATTTACTTATTCCAGAATCATAAATATTGATATGATATCATATATGGTCATATTCTTAGATTTTTGTTAGTAATATTTCATTGTTACTTGTTACTCGGGTCTTTATTGCCTTTTGTTCTTATGCGTGTTTTTCTGAATAAATTCTTATTCTTATTTTAAGGTTATAGATACCTTATATCAAGAATGGTATTAGTGTAACATATATCATATTTATTCATTCAATTCATTTATATAATTACTATGTAATGATGATCATGTAGAACGAGTCGCATCACATCGTGGAGACGGTATTTCGTACGTACGCACGAGTGATGATATTGATCCTATGATCGTGGAATTGTATTGGAGTATATATATATTATTTCAGTATCAATATTACTTTATAATAATCATAAATAGTTACTCATTACACCATTATACCTATCCTTGTAAGGTGGTGGTGGAAAATAGATTACACCACGGCGTGGAGACGGTATTCCGAACGTACGCACGCGCGGTGATTTCATTTTTCTGTAGGATGGATAGAAGGTGAATTAGGGTTGTTTCATATTTATAATAAAATATCAGTATGTAAGTAATACTGATGTTATTACTTTATCATGAAACAACTAAATAAGAAGAAGTTGAAGAAGAAAGAAATTGAAAAGATCGGTAATGGATATTACCTCTTCTTTGGAACACCTCTTTGAATCCTCCACTTAGGGAACTAAGATTGGTCTTTGAAGAAGACCAGGACCTCTAGGATTATTCTAGGGAAGTGGAGAGGAGAAAATGGCAGGGGTTGTCCGATCTTGAGTGCTCAAATTGGTCTGAGGAGGAGGGGGAGGAGGTGCCCTTTTATAAGGGAGGAGAGGGGCACCTTAGGAATATCTCAAAACATTATTAAAGTCAAAATCGGTTTATAATGGTTCCAAAGGGTCTTATTTCGAAGCTAAAGTGGGTATGGGTCGAAATCCTATCAATAAATAGGATTTAGACAAGTTTAGGGTATTATTTTAACCTTATCAATTAGATTTAACTCTAAGTTAAATAATTTAACTTTTACCGCGTCTTTTTTTTTCTTTCACTATATGGTTAATACACTTACTATAACATGTCAAACGAACCCCAAATTGTTTATTATTAATATATATATCCTTATCTAAGTCATTTGGCTGAACCATAGATTTTTAGGAATAAAATAACAATTAATAATATAATATTTTATTTAAAAACTATTTTGTGTCAATTTTGACACTATTTGATATATGATTTTTGTGAAAGTCATAACAGAATTATATGTTCGAACCAAGTTGATTAAATCAACACTAATATATCATAGTAACCTAGAAAATTAGTTTAATTCATAAAAGGTCTCAAATTACCTTTATTTTGGTGTTTATAACATCAATTATGTCAATATTTCATAAATAAGATAATTACTGCATCATCGTTGTGTCATAATTAAATTAAATTATTTAATGTCTAAAAATTATAAATAAAATACCATAATGTAGGAAATCTTTTTATCTTTCTAATGAATATTTATTGTCGAATTTTTCTTATGTATAACCCCATATTAAAAATGATTTACTTATTAAACTTTGATTTTAACTATTTTAACCCTTCTTTAAATAAATTAATAATAAATGTCCTAATCTAACTCAAGTGGGCCTAAATGGTCATATTTTATTCATAATGTTGTTTTTGGTCGAATTACACTTATCCAATAGAATTAGGACATGTGTTAGGGTAATAGTAATATCATATTTACCCTTAGTTACCCTATTTACTATTAACTGTGGTAAAAAAAAGTAAAAAGTTACTATTCACCAAAAAAATTATTTTTATCTCATTAAACCACATTTTACTTACTGATATCAACCGTGTCTGTCGGACTTTCTAAATTCCATTCACAGAAGCGGTAAAATTAAGTTTTATGCAAAATTCAGTTTTTAACCTACCACTTAGTGGTTTCACTATTCATCAAAAATTGAATGTTTTCAGAAAAATACCAAAATTTCACCCTAGGCTAATTTCGGTATTCCGAATCCAAAAATGAAGTCCATTTTGAAAAATAAAATTTATAAAATTTCAAAAAGTGGTTATTACTATTCATAACGGCTAGTTTTAATAATATTTTAATAGCATATCGTTGTTTAGTGAAACTCGGTATTGCGTACGACGCAAGCTATCGAGGAAGGTCGTGATTGCGTGTAAAGTAAGCCAAGCAAGTGTGTAGTGAAAGATTCCTTTGAACAAAATATTACTCATAAAAATCTCGGGTGTTACATTATACCCCCCTTAAAAAGAATTTCGCCCTCGAAATTCGTCACTTTGTATCAAACATATGAGGATACTTCTCCCTCATCATATCCTCAAGCTCCCAAGTAGCTTCTTCTAATTGGTGGTTCCTCCATAAAACTTTCACCAAGCGAGTGGTCTTGTTTCGTATGACTTTTTTGCTACGATCCAGAATCTCTATCGACTGTTCTTCATAAGAAAGATCTTGCTCCAGCGGTACAACTTCTGAGCTGAGTACATGTGAAGGATCAGGTATGTACTTTCTCAGGAGAGATACATGGAACACATCGTGAACTTGAGAGAGATTCGGTGGAAGTGCCAATCGGTAAGCTACCTTTCCAACACGATCCAGTATTTCTAAAGGACCGATATATCTAGGGCTCAACTTACCCTTCTTTCCAAATCTCATAACCCTCTTCCAGGGAGATTTTCCTAAGAACACTTTATCACCCACTTCAAACTCTAGGTCTTTTCTTCGGTTGTCGGCATAACTTTTCTGTCGACTCTGAGCTGCTCTTATGTGTTGTTGAATAGATCTGACCTTTTCTGCCATTTCATCAACGAGATCAGGTCCTAATAGCTTTCTTTCCCCAACTTCATCCCAGCAAGTTGGAGTCCTGCATTTCTTTCCATAGAGAGCTTCATAAGGAGCCATCTGAATACTGGAGTGAAAGCTATTATTATAAGAAAATTCCACCAAAGGTAGGTGTTGATCCCAACCTCCTTTGAAATCCATAGAGCAAGCTCTCAACAAATCTTCTAGGGTTTTAATTGTTCTCTCAGACTGACCGTCTATCTGGGGATAATAAGCAGTGCTGAAACTCAACTCTGTATCCAGAGTATGCTGAAGACTTCGCCAGAACTTCGAGGTAAATCTCGGATCCCGATCAGATATAATAGAAAGTGGTACTCCATGAAATCTTACCACTTCCTTTACATATATCCTGGCAAGCTGATCTAGAGAGAAATCGTCTCTAATAGCAATGAAGTGTGCAGACTTTGTAAGACGATCAACTATGACCCAAATAGCATTATTGCCTTTGGGTGTTTTAGGAAGTCCTGTGACAAAGTCCATAGTGATGTTTCCCCATTTCCATTCGGGTATGGGTAATGGTTGTAACATCCCCTTAGACTTCTGTCTCTTAGCTTTAACTTATTGACAAACCAAGTATCGAGAGACATATTCAGCAACATCTCTTTTCATGCCATCCCACCAGAAGTACTCTTTCAGGTCCCTATACATCTTCGTGCTTCTAGGATGAATAGAGAATGATGAACTATGAGCCTCATCCAGCAGCTCCTTCTTTAATTCGGGGATGGGAGGAACACAAACCCGATTCCTGAACTTTATTATCCCATCACAATCAAGGTTGAATTCAGGAACATTTCTCACCTTCTTTTGTAACTCGACATCTTCTTTCTGTGCCTCTTTAATCTTCACATGTATAGATGGTTGAACATTCATTTGAGAAAGATAATATTTTTCCCCTTCCATTATAATTCCAAGATCCATCCTTTGTAAATCCATAAATATTGGATCTTTTGTGATCCTCATCATGGATAAACTAGCATGGTCTTGTCGACTTAATGCATCTGCCACCTTGTTTGCTTTCCCAGGGTGGTAATGGATTGAGCAGTCATAATCCTTAATCAGCTCCAACCATCTTCTTTGACGCATATTCAGCTCCTTTTGTGTGAAAATATACTTTAAACTTTTATTATCAGTATAAATATCACAACATTCACCATAAAGGTAATGCCTCCAAATCTTTAATGCAAAGATTACCGCAGCCAACTCCAAATCATGTGTTGGGTAATTTTGCTCATGGATTTTCAACTGTCGTGAGGCATAAGCTATCACCATATCATTTTGCATAATAACACACCCCAATCCCTTCTTGGATGCATCACTGTAGATCACAAACCTTTATCCACTACAAGGTAGTGTGAGCACAGGTGCACTGGATAACCTTCTTTTCAACTCCTTGAAATTATCTTCACATTCCTCTGTCCAAAAAAACTTAACTCCTTTCCGAGTCAACTTGGTGAGTGGATTAGATAATCATGAAAAATCTTTTACAAAACGTCGATAATATCCAGCCAAACCAAGAAAACTTCGGATCTCAGTTACTGTTGTTGGTCTTGACCATCTTTTGATAACCTCTGTTTTTGCTGGATCCACAGATATCCCCTCTTTTGAGATTATGTGACCCAAAAATGCAACTTTTTTAAGCCAAAATTCACACTTGGTAAATTTGGCATAAAGCTTCTCCTTTCTCAGGGCCCTCAATATAATTCTCAAGTGATCTTCATGCTCTTCCTTGCTCTTTGAATAGACAAGAATATAATCTATAAAGACTACCACAAATTGATCAAGATAGTCTCTAAGGACTCTATTCATTAGATCCATGAAGATAGCAGGGGCATTAGTAAGACCAAATGGCATCACTATAAATTTATAGTGTCCATACCTTGTACAGAAAGCTGTCTTTTGTATATCCTCCCTTTTGACCCTTAATTGATGATACCTTGAGCGAAGATCAATCTTGGAAAAGTATTGAGCTCCGCGTAGTTGGTCAAATAAGTCATCAATGTGTGGGAGAGGATATTTGTTCTTGATAGTGATCTTGTTATGTTCTCGATAATCAATGCAGAGTCTCATTGATCCATCTTTCTTCTTAACAAATAGAACAGGTGCTCCCCAAGGTGACGCACTAGGGCGTATGAATCCCTTATCAAGATTATCTTGGAGTTGCTTCTTCAATTCCTGCAACTCAATTGGGGCCATTATATAAGGTGTCTTTGAAATTGGCACAGCACCCAGTACGAGTTCTATTGAAAACTCAACTTCACGATTTGGTGGAAGACCCGGTAATTCCTCCGGAAAGACGTCATCAAACTCCCGTACAATGGGCATATTCTTAATTGTGAGTTTCTCACCAACCATTTGAGATAAATAACATTTATTTAGTGGAATCTATACCCATAAGATGGAAGAAATTTCCACTGGAAGGTTATGTTCATCCTTGCATCGATATACGATTGTTGATTGATCTGGAATATGAAATGTGACTTCCCTTCTTTGGAAATTGATATGAGCTCCATGTAGAGAAAGCCAATCCATGCCAAGAATCGCATCAAATTCCACTAAAGGAAGGATCACAAGATTTGCAGGAAGCACTTTCCCACAAACTTTGATCGGAGAAGAATTATAAACTTTTGATGCGACTGTTGTACCATTAGGTGTTGTCACAGCTAACTCAATATCTAATTGTTGAGGTAATACGGTGATACCCTTAGAAATTTTTTCAGAAATAAAAGAGTGGGTGGATCCAGAATCAAATAAAACATTTGCTACTTTAGAGTGGATGGTAAGTTTACCTTTCACCACTTCGTTATCGTACTCCACATCGCTGATAGAAATTGCATGTGACTTTCCTTTGTCTTTAGCCTTAAGATTTTGTTGACGTCGACCATCATCATCAACCCTTGGATTTGGGAATTGATTGGCATAATGCCTTATCTCCTTGCACTTGAAACATTGAAGTGTAGTAGGTTCATTTTGTGTATCCCTTCCTTTGTTTGCATCATTAGACATCTTCCTCCCATTATCGTGGAATTCAAATGCCTGATGACCTTCCTTTCTACATTTGAAACATTTACTTGTCCCTTTAAGACAACTCCCTCCATGTTTCTTTCCACACTTTGAGCATAAGGGAAAGCTCATCTTATTTTCAGTGTGATCTTTAGATTTTCCTTTGAATTCAATCTTCCTCTTCTTATCAAACCCATGTGACTGATGGGTTACTCCAATCTCCATCTCGACTTTGAGAGCACATCGAACGATTTCATCGTAGCTATTGAAGTCCCTTATGGCTAACGCCCTTAGAAGACTTGGTTTTAAGCCACTAAAGAATCGATCGATCTTACTCTCAGGTTGGATAATAATACCAGAAGTGTACCTTGCAAGTCTTGTAAAATTTGCTTCATAGGTACCAACAGATTCATCATCCCTTTGCTTCAGTTCAAGAAACTCTTTCTCCATCTTTGTTCGGAGAATACGAGGGAAGTACTTATTGAAAAATAAGTTCTTGAACTCGTCCCATTCCATAGACTCAATTTCATCCCTTTGCCTCGTATTCTTAATAAGATTCCACCATTGATCAGCATCTCCTTCCAAACGATACACTGCTAGGATGACTTTATCATGTTCAGAACATTGAAGAACTGAAAATATCTTTTCAGTAGTACTAATCCATTGTTCAGCAACTAATGGATCAGTAGACCCACTGAAAGAAGGTGGACGCTGCCTCATGAAGGATTCAACATAATGTTGCTCCTTCCTTTGCTCGTTTGGAAGTCCTGCATGATTCATAGCTTGAGAAAGTTGTGTGAGCATGGCTACAAGATTTTTCATTCCAGCTCCCATATCGTTTGGTTGCTCAGGGGGACAATCATTGCATTGCCCATCACATTCCGCATTAACACGGTTCCTTCGGGTTCCAGCCATTGACTAAAACCAAGAAGAATAGTGTGAGCAACACTAATTATAATAGGAAAACCACATAATCAAGGATAAAATTTCACACTTAAGGTCTTATCCTAGGGTATTCATGGCCATTTCTAAAACACTAAGATTGTTTTCTATGCTTAGACTTATCCTTAGGGTTCTTACTAAGGCTTTCACATCCTAGTTTCCAAAGGTTGACTATACCTTTCCTCTGATACCAACTATAACGGTCTGGAATTAATTCCAGTGGACTATAATTCATACCTATCAGGGCACTCCATGGGTGGCTACACCCCCTGGGCGGGACACACCACCATCCCCAGTGGCAGCCATTTCCTCATGAAGCCCTTGGGCGGAGAGCCATGCTTTGTCCAACGCTCACATGTGAGAGTTCCCAAGGATCGGATACATTCCTACCTCCTTTGCCTCTGATACCAACTATAACTACCCATACTTTACATACATTGTTAATACTTCAAAATTGAAGCACACTTATTACAACATATGACAAACCCACAAAGGACCGTATAGGTATAGTGTCTTTAGAAACTGGGAAACATAAACAACTGGTTCATAAATATTCTACAGTGTCTCCCATTTATTTCATCATATCTAGGGTCCCTTTTAGCATATTCTACTTAATATCCATCTTCCTGGCCTGGGGAAAAGAAAAAATAAAAGGGTGAGCTCAAATGCTCAGCAAGGGCAAATAAAGTAAATAAAAATCATATCATATCTTTTTAAAAATCATAACATGCAAAAGAGATCATAATATCTTAACATGGAACAAATCATAGAAGTGAAAATGAGATCCCCATAATCATAACATGAAACTTTAAACTTTGGGGCATGCACACATAATCATGGAAAATCATTTCTTGTTAGTCATGACTCATTGCCAAGACTATCTTAGTGGACAAAGTCCCTTTCTGAACCGAGTCACCCTCGTTCCAGTCCTGTTTCACTGAACCGGTATAACCTACCGTTCCAGCCATGTCTATCTCATGAGATATAAAATCTTTACCCAATGCATTGGAGGGAGATATAGGTCCCACCAATCTTATAATGAATCCTTTCTTATGTGTGCCACATAATCATAAACCATACATCATAGCGTAACCCGTGTAATAAAAATGGGATTCTTAAACAACATGACATCATAAAACAATTCATATAAGATAAAGGAATTCATAAAAAATATTTCCATCACAACATAATCAAACCAATGTAATAATAGGGATAAAAACAGAACCCTTTTATTATCTTAGATGGAAAATAATTTTGATAAAATACTTGAACTCCATTCTTGAGGAAAATATCCTTTCTACTTCAAAAAAACATTTTCCTTTCATAACATCTCATACGACTCTAAAATAAAAGAATTTGATTAAAAATAAACTTGAAAACTTGTAAAGGAAGTTTCTTGTAAATAATGTTTTAAAAAATCCTTTCATGCCGTATAAGTTAAAAAAACATTCTTCGTACTTTTGTCGGAAAAGTCAAAAAGTACCTCGTACAAAAAACGACAAAAGATTCCTTTCATATCTTTTACTAAAAACCCACCGAAGGGTAAAATTTGATTTAAACAATTGTAGAAGGATGGAAATAATATTACATATTGAGGGAACATGGATGTGGATGATAAAATACACCCTAGTAAATACTTACGAATAAAAAATCTCAGATAAAAATGAGATTGTGATATTTTCCTTACCTTAGGTCCGATTTGCTTTGTACGTGTCCGAATCTCCTGTATAATGGTTTAAATAATGTTATTGACTTATTCCAGAATCATACATATTGATATGATATCATATATGGTCATATTCTTAGCTTTTTGTTAGTAATATTTCATTGTTACTTGTTACTCGGGTCTTTATTGCCTTTTGTTCTTATGCGTTTTTTTCCGAATAAATTCTTAATATTCTTTTAAGGATATAGATACCTTATATCCAGAATGGTATTAGTGTAACATATATCATATTTATTCATTCAATTCATTTATATAATTACTATGTAATGATGATCATGTAGAACGAGTCGCATCACATCGTGGAGACGGTATTCCGTACGTACGCACGAGTGATGATATCGTTCCTATGATCGTGGAATTGTATTGGAGTATATATATATTATTTGAGTATCAATATTACTTTATAATAATCATAAATAGTTACTCATTACACCATTATACCCATCCTTGTAAGGTGGTGGTGGAAAATAGATTACACCACGGCGTGGAGACGGTATTCCGTACGTACGCACGCGCGGTGATTTCATTTTTCCGTAGGATGGATAGAAGGTGAATTAGGGTTGTTTCATATTTATAATAACATATCAGTATGTAATTAATACTGATGTTATTACTTTATCATGAAACAACTAAATAAGAAGAAGTTGAAGAAGAAAGAAATTGAAAAGATCGGTAATGGATATTACCTCTTCTTTGGAACGCCTCTTTGAATCCTCCACTTAGGGAACTAATATTGGTCTTTGAAGAAGACCAGGACCTCTAGGATTATTCTAGGGAAGTGGAGAGGAGAAAATGGCAGGGTTTGGCAGAGCTTGAGTGCTCAAATTGGTGTGAGGAGGAGGGGGAGGAGGATCCCTTTTATAAGGGAGGAGAGGGAAACCTTAGGAATATCTCAAAATATTATTAAAGTCAAAATCGGTTTATAATGGTTCCAAAGGGTCTTATTTCGAAGCTAAAGTGGGGATGGGTCTAAATCCTATCAACCAATAGGATTTAGACAAGTTTAGGGTATTATTTTAACCTTATCAATTAGATTTAACTCTAAGTTAAATAATTTAAATTTTACCGTGTCTTTTTGTTTTCTTTCACTATATGGTTAATACACTTACTATAACATGCCAAACGAACCCCAAATTGTTTATTATTAATATATATATCCTTATCTATGTCATTTTGACGAACCTTAGATTTTTAGGAATAAAATAACAATTAATAATATAATATTTGATTTAAAAACTATTTTGTGTCAATTTTGACACTATTTGATATATGATTTTTGTGAAAGTCATAACAGAATTATATGTTCAAACCAAGTTGATTAAATAAACACTAATATATCATAGTAACCTATAAAATTAGTTTAATTCATAAAAAGTCTCAAATTACATTTATTTTGGTGTTTATAACATCAATTATGTCAATATTTCATAAATAAGATAATTACTGCATCATCGTTGTGTCATAATTAAATTAAGTTATTTAATGTATAAAAATTATAAATAAAATACCATTATGTAGTAAATCTTTTTAGCTTTCTAATGAATATTTATTGTCGAATTTATCTTATGTATAATCCCATATTAAAAATGATTTACTTATTAAACTTTGATTTTAACTATTTTAACCCTTCTTTAAATAAATTAATAATAAATGTCCTAATCTAACTCAAGTGGGCCTAAATGGTCATATTTTATTCATAAGGTTGTTTTTGGCCGAATTACACTTATCCAATAGAATTAGGACATGTGTTAGGGTAATAGTAATATCATATTTACCCTTAGTTACCCTATTTACTATTAACCGCGGTAAAAAAAAGTAAAAAGTTACTATTCACCAAAAAATTATTTTTATCTCATTGAACCACATTTTACTTACTGATATCAACCGTCTCTATCGGATTTTCGAAATTCCATTCACAGAAGCGGTAAAATTAAGTTTTATGCAAAATTCAGTTTTTAACCTACCATTTAGTGGTTTCACTATTCATCAAAAATTGAAAGTTTTCAGAAAAATACCAAAATTTTACCCTAGGCTAATTTCGGTATTCCGAATCCAAAAATGAAGTCCATTTTGAAAAATAAAATTTATAAAATTTCAAAAAGTTGTTATTACTATTCATAACGGCTAGTTTTAATAATATTTTAATAGCATATCGTTGTTTAGTGAAACTCGGTATTGCGTACGACGCAAGCTATCGAGGAAGGTCGTGATTGCGTGTAAAGTAAGCCAAGCATGTGTGTAGTAAAAGATTCCTTTGAACAAAATATTACTCATAAAAATCTTTGGTGTTACAGTACCTTTCAAAATTCCAAAACTAATTGGGGTTATATCTTCCCGTTTGGAAATGCTGCAAAGTCTCTCTAAAGTTCATGATGTCTTCCACATATCACTGTTGAGAAAACACATGTCTGACCCAACGCATGTACTCAACTATGAAGAAATATAATTGGAACCTGATATGTCTTATTTTGAAGAGCCTATCAGGATTCTTGATACCAGAGAACAAGTGTTGAGAAACCAGACGACTCGTCTGGTAAAATTTATTTGGAGAAAGCATAAAATGGAAGAGGCAATGTGGGAACCTAAGGAACCTTTGATGAAGAACAACCTGAATCTTTTTATACAGTAATATTCTAAAAATTTTGAGAACGAAATTATTTTAAGGAGGGAAGAATGTAACACCCCAAGCTTCCATAGTATGCTTCTCTTAGAATAATACAATAGTTTGCGATGTACACAACTTCAAGTTCTAGCACACCACGACCAATCAAACTAGCCATTTAAAAAAGTAGTTACGAACAGTAATACCCACTTCTTAAAATTTTATAAATTTTATTTTTGAAAATGGAATTATTTTTTTGATTCTTAATATCAAAATTATCTTAGGGTGAATTTTTGGTATTTTTCTGAAAACATTCAATTTTTGATGAATAATGAAAAACACTGCGTTATTGATTAAAACTGACTTTTTATTTAAATAATTATTATTTTTATTTAAATTTATTTTCAAGTCAAAATAGATACATAATATCTATATTTTTCCAATTTAATTCATTGGAGTAATTTTATAATAAGACGAGATATATAAAATTTTATTGAACTATTTAACGTCTTTTACCCACCTTCTAGGCACATTTTCAAATTTGCATAAAATGTAATTTTACAGCTTTTGTGAATTGAATTTCAAAAATATGACACATAAGTTTGTCATCAGTAAGTAAAATTTGGTTCAATAGGATGAAAATAATTTTTTGTGAATCGTAACTTTTGACTTTTATTTACCACGATTAAAAGTAAATAGGATAATTAAAGGTTAAAAAATATTATAATTACCCCAACACATGTCCAAATTCTATTGGATAAGTTTTTTTCGACAAATCAACCTTAGGAATAAAATATGATCCTTTTTATCAACTTGGATTAGATTAGGACATTTATAATATTTTATTTAAAGAATAGTTAAAAGTGCTAAATACAAAGTTCAATAAATAAACCATTTTTTATATAGAGTTACACATAAGATAAATTTGACTATAAATATTCATTAGAAATATAAAAATATTTCATACATCATGGTATTTTATTTATAATATTTAGACATTAAATAATTAAATTTATTATGACATAATAATGATGCAGTAATTACCTTATTAATGAAAGATTAAAATAATTAAAGTTATAAATATTAAAATAAGTGTAAGTTGAAACTTTTTATTCCATAAATGGATTTTATAGGTTAATATTACTTTTTAGGGTTAATTAAATGTATTTTTTATAATTAATCAAGTATTTATGACTTCCACAAAAACCAAATACTAAATAGTGTCAAAATTGACATAAATAAGTTTTTTTTAAATATAATATTTTATTAACTGATATAATATTCCTAAAAATCTAATATTCGGAAAAAGGACTTATATAGTGTTATTTATGTCATTAATGAACCACTTTAGGTTCTCTTGTCATTTTATATTAACTATCTTAACCATGTAGTATAAAAAATACAATAAGACATGGTAAAAGTTAAACTATTTAACTAAGGGTTAAATCTAAAAGATAAGGTTCATATGGCGACCTAAAATTTTCTAAAACCTATTGGTTGAGATTATTTTGACCCATAACCACCTTAGCCTTGAAATAAATCCATTTGAATATATTAGAAACCGAAAATGATTGTATAATTAATTAATATTTCAATCTTTTCCTAAAGTGCCCCTCACCTCTCTTATAAAAGGGAACTTCCCCTTCTCTTACATTCACACCTCCAAAGCCTTTTGGATCATCCAAACCTTGATCAAATCTCCTCCAAACTACCCTAAATTCAACCTAGAGTCATTTATTTTATCATAAATCAAACCTAAGGAGCGCTTCTATTCAAACTAAAAGGAAGCACCCGAAGAAGAGGTAATTATTTCATCACCTCTTTCAAAGTTCTTTTCTTCTTCCACATCCTCTTTATTTACTATTTTCATAAAAAAATATATCTAGTACCTTATAAATAATTATATGTTATGATAAATATTGTACAACCATATTCATTATTCTACTCATCCTGTGAATGATAAATTCACCAAACATGCGTACGTATAGCTTACTATCTCCAGGTCATGGCATAGATTGTTATTCAACACTTCATTAGTTGGATAAGTATAATAATGAGTATAATTGATGTAAATAATAAATATAACATGGTAATGACTCTGTTCATATAATATATCATCCAATTAAATATGATTTCACCATCAATAGAATGATATTGTCGCTCGTGCGTACGTACGGATTAACATCTCCACGACACGATGAGATTTCATTTCCCATCATAACCATTTGAGAATAATTTTCATTTGATGATTAAAAAATAATGTTTATGAACCTAATATAATTATGAATATGAATCAAATACATCCTATACATAACAAACATGACTTACAAAACAAAACATATAAAGGAAAATGAATCAGTTAACACTCGAAACAATGATACTACTGAAATATTATTAACAAAGAAATATTATAGGATCATATATGATGTCATATTTATGTATGTGGTTCTTGTATAATTTAATAATTATTATTTAACCATTATACAGAAGGTTAATGTACCCTCGACTATAGAAAAGGGAAAGGTAATAGTTAATTTTACAATCTCTTTATTATCTGATGTTGTTTATACTTAAGTATCTACTGGGAATTTTTTATCATCCATATCCGTGTTTCTTGAAAATGTATTTCAAAACATTTTTACTATTTTCTATACTATGGGTTAAAGTCATTTATACCCTTGTTTGACTTTTTATAAAATGTTATTAAGGGAATCTTTCTCTCGTTTTCCAAACATGGTACTTTATGACCTTTTCGACAAATTAAGGTAGGAATGTTTTTTTAACTTGTACGACGGGTGCATCTATTTTCCACCCTTATAACACTTTCTGAGAATCCCTTACAAGCTTATAAGAATATTTTCAAAATAATTTTTTTTTCTTTTAAAATTATATGACTATTAAATGATTTCAAAGTATAAAGAGATATTTCACTCAAATATTTTTTAGATTGATTTCATCTATGTCAACATCCTTTGTTGGATTTTATGCTTTTTTTATTTGATTTATTATGATAAAATCTTCCATATTGTATTGAAGGTTTTTTGATATGTTTGACTATGGATGTGCTATTTTTATACCACTCATGGTTTATGGGTAAAGTATTTAAATTTTGTATGCTAGTTTTAATACGAATGTTTATGTTATGTTTCAACATTTTCATATAAGGAATGCATTGGACTTAGTAAGTGACGGGTGGGGCCCACTATACCCCTCAATGCATCGGTAGGTCTCATTAGACAAACTAGTATCTTGGCACAAGTCCTTGACAATATTTTTTATTTTTAGTCCTGTCACGAGGCCTTCACTATGTGGTTATGAGGTCTAGCATTATGCACTTCATCATTATAAAATTAGATATTGATATTACATGTGATTATTTGACAAGTAGAATGTACATGTGAATAATTAAATGGAACTATTTGATTTATCTTTTCCATATTATTCTGAAGTTTAAGTTTAAAAGGCTTCTGTTTTAGTCTTATACATTACCTTAAATTTTTGTGCTTTTTTATGATAGATTCTGTTATATTGTTATCCTTACTGAGCATCTGATCTCACCCCTTTCTTATGTTTTATTTTTTCTAGTATGTGAATAAGTATATTATGATTTACCTATAGGGATAGGCTAAGGGATATGAGTATGTTCTAAGGAGACACAATTTTTCTTTTTTTTTCTTTTCATGATGCAATGTAAAACTTGTGTATGTATCTAGTATTTCTAAGGCTACTAAACTGATCGGTCTTTTAGGACTTTAACTCTTGTGATCATTCCAATGTTATGTAATAATTCACTGACTTTGGGTAACTAGGGTCGGGGAGTTACAGATTAAGGCACAGAAGATAACCATAATAAATAATATAATCCATAAAAAACTGAATTTCCAATAATTTTCTAAATAGGGGACAACACATTAAAAAAGTAAATATTTCATGTCATGCTAACAATGCTATAGTGGGTAGAAAACCCAAAATAAATAAAAATACTTAAATCCACAAATGGGTCTTGAATCCATGTCTAGGTCCTCAACCATGCACATCTCGACACTAACTCAGCTCCCATAAATACGGCCCTTTACCTTGTCCTCACCTGAAACTATGAAATCTTCTCTGGTACCCAACGACAACCCAAGAAATGTGTGAGTACAACTCAGTAGGCCACCACAAACAGTGTCTATAAATATCCAGTTTAAACATATAGCGCATGAAAATAAATAAGTAATGGAAAGATAAACAAAATACAACTCAAGATTCATTAGGTAGGAATATTCACTTGGTCCATTTCCCTTTACTATTTTCATTTCCATTAGTTATATGATCTTTAATACTAAGTTAATTTTCAAAACATGTTCTATGGTTTAGGTATTTACATCATTTATACAATGTCCTAAGTATAAAAATCCTTATTCAAAAGGGGATAAGTCAAATTCTCTATCGCACTAGGGTAAACATATCATAAACAAATGCATCACACTTACCTGGTAGCCCCAGTCCAGGTAGTTTCATCTAATGCAATCATTAGGGGTATAAAGCCTCATTCTAACTTCATAACTCATGAATTCTAAGGGTGGGGTTTAGAGCCTCAGTCTAACCCAACCTGTGGGCATAGAACATCAATTCAATACCCCTACATGCTTTCAAGCCATGTTAACATGATTATTTATCCATTTACCACATATATCATATCACAACCCATACAAAATCAATAAACATAGAATCCATATTTCTAATCTTATAGAATGTAGAATTATCCTCAAAACATAACCCATTAGAATATTTATTGACTACATTAAATAGACTATTTAATCCATTTATATTTCTCATTCCTTAACCGATTTAATTGTATTCAAAAATTACCATACATTATCCTACTCAACATAATCATCAATTCCCTTATTCTAACCCATTAACACATTTATCAAGTTTACCATTTCATATTCATTAACCCCTTTATGCATTTCAAGTACCTTTCATAAATAACTTACCATAATTTTCTTTATTACAACTAACTAAATTCATGTCAATCCAAACAATATCTTATACCATTAACAAATTCTAGACACCAGCATTCATATTTCCCTTTTTAATTAAATCTATCGGACGAACATTTTTTTCATGGGTTCTACTCTATCACAGACCAATTTAGGCTTGACACTACCATTTTCTCTATTTAGAGTCATTAGCGCACCCTATGGGTGGACCTCAATTGGTCTAGTAAACCTCAATGCACCCCATAGAGATCGTTAGGGGTTCAAATCCCCATTTTAACATCAGTTTTTATTAAATCCTGATAAGAACATTAAACACACAGCAAGGGGGAAGCAACTGCACAACCATGCAGGCACAAATCAACATAATGACTATGGGATATAACTTGTAGACCACCTACCTCGAATCTGAAGATGAACACAACCTTCACCTTATCCTTATATCCAAATTCAATCCCCTTGAATCCCATACCTATGATCCACCATAAAAAGATGGTTTTATTTCATTCCAAGAAGAAGAACAAATTTATAAGCCCTGATCCGGAAATGAGAAGCAAGTGAAGCATTAGACTTTACCGAAGCTTCAACCCGCAACCAATGATGCTTTAAATGGCCTATAATCGAAGGATAATGGTCCATTGGAATCTTGGGAGGGTTTAGTTCATCTCTAGGGTTGAGAGAAGGAGAATCGAGAAGAAATCAGGCAAGGAACTTAAAATCATGAGGGGGCAGTTTTGTAATTTTTCACTTTTTAATGGGGTGCACAGTTTGTCAAACCATGCGCAAATTGTGCGCCAACCTCTTCCCAAGATGGGTTAATCCACATTGTTACCTGGGGAGTCCTATACATCTTAAAAAATTGTGTTTAAATCATGTGAGAAGAATCTATCCAGGGTTTCAGGGTTTGGATTCTCCCCTCATATGGTTTTCACTAATAATGTGTAAACCATGAAAGATTCACTAAATGGCTCGGTTTTCCCTTTCATTCATGTCATGAGCCCTCAGAAAACCCCCAAACCTCCTTAAACACCGAGTAAACATTTATTTATCCAAATTTAAGAGATTAAAGCCATAATTTAAGTAGGGGGATACCTTTGTTATGTTTGGGATCTTACAACCTCCCCACCTTATAATGGATCATCCACGAGCCACACATCCAAGAATCACTTAGCTACCAAAGAAAAGAGATCGAGCCACTGAGCCTACATATCAAACCCCCTCTACCAGTTTTCCTCTTCAATGCTACCATGATACCACAAAACTCGAACCAATGGGATAGTCTTTCCCCATAATACTTTCTCACTACAATCCAAAATCCAAACTAGATGTTCTTAAAAGGATGAATCATCCCCAAGCTTAACATCCTTAAGATAAATCACATGATATGGGTTTGGGTGATATGACTTAAACTATGAAAAATGAAAATTGTCATTTATATCATTGTACCACTATGGAAGATCCAATCGGTATGCTACCAGTTTAATCCTCTCCACAATCTCAATTGGCCCCACGTATGTGGGTTCCAACTTTCCCTATTTCCAGATTCGATAGTGTCCCATCCTTAGAAACATTCAAAGGAACATGTGATCACCCACCTTAAACTCAAGAGGTCTAAAACACTAATCTTCTTATGAATTATCTCTACTCTGTTATGTTTCCATACATTTTTGGGTTAACTGAATATGTTATGACATCTCTTTCCTGATAATCAGTCCCAAAAACCCTACTTATCTATATTCTATCCAACATAATAGAGATCAACACAGTCTAACGTAGAGCGCCTCATATGGTTCCATCTGAATCATATCCTGGTAACTTTTGTTGTAAGTGAACTCAACAAGCGCTAAATGTTTTCCCCATAATCCACCAAAATCCAGGACATAAACCCACAACATGTCCTTTAACACCTGAAGAGTATACTCTAATTGTCTGTCCATCTACAGGTGAAAATCCATAATCAAAATCTCCTGGGTACCAAGAACCCTCTAAAATCCCTTCCAGAAGCTTGATGTAAAATGAGGGTCACAATCTAAAACAATATTTCACGTCACCCCATGAAAACGCACTATTTCAAAAACATAAAACTCATCCAACTGATCCATGGTAAAAGTCTCTTGAATCAGTAACAAATGAGCCACCTTAGTTAACTGATCCACAAATACCAATATCGCATCATTCTTACATGGATTTCTTGGAAGACCCTTAAAAAATGCATCATCACGTCATCCCATTTTCATTTTGGAAAGGGGAATGGCTGTAAAAACCTTCCCATTAGATGTTGTTCAGACTTCACCTACTATCAGGTAAGGCATCGTGCCATGAAACCTTCAACCTCCTTCCTTATTCCTAACCACCAATAGTTCCTAAGAAGATCATGATACATTTTTTTAGACTACGAATCACTTCCCACTTCAATTCATGAAACTCGTACATCAACTCTTCTTGTATACATGTTGGCACAAAAATATTGACATGAACATAAATGATTCCATCATCCCCAAAAGTCTGGACAGAAGATGACTCCCCACCTTTAGAATTTCCCCTCAAAGTCACACGTTCAGGATCTTTGTATTGTCTGTCCTTAATCTGGACCAGAACTATGGATGAAAGGGTCGTTTCCCCTTTAACTTCTTACACCAAAATATGGATCTCAGAAAACAATGCCATCGTCCTCCACTCAAAATTGGATTCCAGAATTGATTGATTCTGAGTTTTCTATATCAAATCACCTTCAAAATTTTTTCCCTTTCCTAGTGTGTAAGACAGCTCGAAATCAAAGGACTGAATGTACTCAACCCATATTCACTGATGAAGATTCAAATCAACCTATGAGAAAATGTAATTGAATCTCTTATGATCAGTGTATACCATAAACCATTCTCCCAACAAGTAGTGCCACCAACACTTTAATACATACTCTAACATGTCCAATTTGAGGCCATGAGTAGGGTAGTTTATTTCATGGTCCCTAATTTTTCATCAACCATATGCAACAACCCAACCATCCTACATTAATACCTCCCCAATCCCAACATTGGACGCATTACAAAACAAGTTATACACTTTACATGGCACGGGTAATACTAGATCTAGTGCGGTAGTCACCTACTTCGTTAACACTTGGAATGCATTCTCACATTCCCCAAAACATTCAAAATTTATGCCCTTCTTGGTCAAGGATGGAATATATACATCCAAATGAGAGAAATCATTGAGGAACCATCAGTAATATCCATACAAACCCAAAAAACTTTAGACATCAGAAACATTCTTGGGTTTCTCCCAAGACACCACTACCTACACTTTATATAGGTCTACAAACATACCTTCCATTGTGATGATTTGTCCTATTAAATGAACCTTATCAATCCAAAAATAGAACTTGGATAGCTTGGTGTGTAGCCTATCCTCTCTTAGAATACTCAGGATGATGTCGTGGTGTTTGGTATGATCCTCATGAGTTTTAGAGTACACCAATATTTCATCGACAAAAATGACCATGAATTGAATCAGGTATTGGTGAAAATTTTGGTTAATTAGGACCATAAACACTTACAGCGCATTCGTCAACCTGGATGGAATAATGACAAACTCATAAAAACCATATCTGCTCCTAAAGGTGGTCCATGGTATATCAAAAGGTGTCACCCATAACTGGTGATATCCCGACCTCAAATCAATTTTTAAAAACACTAAAGCACCACTCAACCCATTAAAATTTCCATCTATGTGAGGAAGGGGGTATCGATTCTTAACTTTCCTCTGATTCAGCTTCCTAAATTCGACACATAGTCACAAAGATACATCATCTTTCTTAGAGAACAACTCCATTTATCCCCAAGGTGACATACTCTGATGAATAAACCCTTTATTTTTCAATTACTCCAACTAGGTTCCAATCACTTAGAATTCTACTGGTTCCATTATATATGGAAGAATGGAAACTGGTTCTGATCTTGGTAAAAACTCAATCATGAACTCAACATCCCTCTCGGGTGGCAGCCCTGAGAAAACCTTGATAAATACATCCTAAAAAAATCCACCACTGTATTAAATATGGACAAATCCAATCCCTCATCATCAAGAATGATACAGGAAACTTGGGATGTGATTTCACCCAATCGCTGACAAACTAGCCTTGCACAGTCTGCCCAAACATCTCATTCACCGTGATGGACATACATGTCTCCCTAAAGATACCTGAATGTTACCATATGGAGATAATAGTCAATATGAGCTCAGTAAAACACCATTCAATCCATACCTAGGACTAAATCAAAACCCTACATCTCAAGCACAAAAACATCCACAAAAATGATATCTTCTAATTTCAAGAGAACATGCCTTACACTACCTAATATTTTCTTCTCTAGCCCCTATAATTGTATCAATCGATGTGACCCCACATAATTTCTACACTTATAGGCCTAAAAAACCAAACACTAAGCAGAAATAAATGAATGTGAGGCACTTTTATTGAATAAATCATTATAAATAAAGGAAACTACAAGGATCATACCTCAAATAGTCGATGGTCTAGCCTTGCCACCTATAGGTGTAGACTAAACTTCATGGGGATAACTTGTTCTTCTTCCTTGAGATTCTTATGGTTCACCGCCCTACTAGAATGGAAACTCTATCCCTAGAGTTCAATGCCCACCACCTTGACTAGTATGGCCATTTGAACTCCGAATTCTTACCCAATAATGGGTAACATATCCCCTACCTACACTATGTACCATCCTTATTCTTTCATTGGTACTCACCTATCGATAGCTCCTACAAAACCTTTTCACATTCCCCAAACTACCACATGCACGGGACTCAGTCGGTGGTTCGGGACACTGACATCACATATATCCCATCCATCCACACTAAAAGCTGAAAACGCAATCACTAACCTGAGAGGATTGTTTCCTTTTCTAGCTACCATGTTTGTCGCTACCCAGATGAAAGCTCCTGAAGTGTCTATTCCTACCATCATAAGATACACCACTAGATCGCCTAATTGAGACTACATGACCACTATTAGAGGTATCCATGAGATTTCATTCTGAAATAAGGTCATGATCTATCATTTCAGAAAACTACTGTAAATGTAAAAATATTCACTTGGGACTTAATCTAACATCTATGTTTGTCCTAGAAGTGCCTCACAATTTCTAACTCATCCCCAACCAAATATGGAACAAAACGTTGCAAGTTGGTGAAATTGATAGCATAATCTTTAACTATCTTAGTCCCCTAAGTCAAACTCATAAACTCTACAACCTTCCACTACCTCAAGGTCTCCGGGTATAAGTATTTCAGAAACTTTTCTGGGAGGTCCTTCCTCAAACATATACTCTAATTTCTCAGCCTGAAACAAGATGTCCCACTAGTGTTTTTATAGTCCTCATAAAAAATAATTTTTCAACTTGAATCTCTTCTTAGGATGTAACACCCCAAGATTCCACGGTATGCTTCCCTTTAGGTAATACAACAGCATGTGATGTACGCAACACCGAGTTCAAGCACACCATGACCTATCAAACTAGTGGTTTAGAAAGTGGTTATGAATAGTAATAACCATATTTTTAATTTTATATATATCCCATATAATTTTAAGATTCATATTTTGTGTTTTTAAGACATAATATAAGGACAAATTCAATTTTTCAAATAAATGAAGTATTTTTCAGAAAATCCAATTTTATCACCTTTTAATAGAGAACCCTTTTTAAATACAATATTTGACACTTTTATATATTCAATTTTATAAAATAAACTTCTTCTTTAGAATCAGGACCTAAAAATTTTAGTTTTGATAAATTTTTGGTGTTTTTCTGAAAACTTTCATATTTGGGTGAATAGTGAAAAATACTAATTTTTTACTGAAAATAACTTTTTTAATCAAAATAATTTATAGTGTTAAATTATACATTTGTATGTTTTGGAAGTATAATGAGATTATATTTTTATCATTTAATACAATTTTGGTCATTATAAGTAATTTCACATTTAAATTTTACATAAACACATGTCAATCTTTTAATAGTTTTTACTTTTTAAAAACCAGCTTTTTGGTTATGACAATGGGAATTAATTTTAAATTAATAAATGAAACTTCTATGTTTTTTAATTTGGTAAAATAAAAATCATTTTTGGATTCGTAATATCAAAATTATTTTAGGGTGAAATTTTGGTATTTTTCTGAAAACATTCAATTTTTGATGAATAGTGAAAACCCCTGCGTTGTTGTTTAAAAAATGAATTTTTATTTAAATAATTATTTATTTAATTTAAATTAATTATAATTAAAAATATATACATAATACCTATATTAGTTCAATGTAATTTATTTAAGTCATTTTATAATAAAATTAGATGTATAAAAGTTTATTGAATTTGTTTAACGTTTTTTACCAACCTTCTAGGAGCATTTTCGAATTTGCATAAAACATAATTTTATTTCTTCTATTAATTGAATTTAGAAAATTTTAGAGACATGGTTGATATTAGTATGTAAAATTTGGTTCATTAAGATAAAAATAATTTTTGATGAATAGTAACTTTCGACTTTTATTTACCACGGTTAAAAGTAAATAGGGTAATTAAGGGTAAAAATAATATTATAATTATCCTAACACATGTCCTAATTCTATTTGATAATTATAATTCTACCAAAAAAACATTATTAATAAAATATGACCCCATTTGGTCCACTTGGATAATATTAGGAAATTTATTATTATTTTATTTAAAGAAGAGTTAAAAGGGTTAAATTCAAAGTTTAATAACTAAACCATTTTTAATATAGGATTATAAAAAAGATAAATTCATTTATAAATATTCCTTAGAAAGATAAAACTATTTCCTACATAATGGTATTTTATTTATAATTTTTATACATTAAATAATTTAGTTTATTTATGACATAATGATGATATAGTAATTACCTTTTTAACGAAATATTAAATTATTTGATATTATAAATATCCAAATAAATGTAATTTGAGACTTTTTATGAATTCCACTAATTTTATAGGTTAATATTACATGTTAGGGTTTATTAAATAATTTATTTTCTAAGTAATAATGATGTTATGATTTAAAAAAAACAAATACTAAATAGTGTCAAAATTGTCATAATCGAGTTTTTAAAAAAAATACTATATTATTAATTGATACTATATTCCTAAAAATATAAGTTTCAGACAAAGGACATATATAAGGTTATATATATTAATAATTAACCACTTTGAGTTCATTTTTCTTGTAATAGTATGTTTATTAACCATATAATATAAAAATACAAAGAGACATGGTAAATGTCAAACTATTTAACTAAGAGATAAATCTAAAAGATAAGGTTAATATGGTGACCTAAACCTGTATAAAACCTATTGGTTGAGCGGTTTTCTAACCATCTATGCCTTATCCTATAAATAAATCATTTTTGAGTCATTAGAAACCGAAAATGACTTTATTATAAAATAATATTTCAAGCTTTTCCTAAAGTGACCCTCACCTCTCTTATAAAAGGGTGTTTCCCATTCTCTTAATTTTACACCTCCAAAGCCATTTGGATCGGCCAACCCAAGCCAAAATATACTCCCAACTTTCCTAACTTTATCCTAGAAACCTTCCTATGGTCATAAAGTCAACCTAAGGATCCCTTTTGATCAAATCAAAAGGAAGAACCCAAAGAAGAGGTAAATATTTCATCACCTCTTTCAAGTTCTTTTCTTCCTCCACTTCCTCTTTATTTGATGATTCCATACCAAAATAATAACTCCAGTACCTCCTAAATACGGATATGTTATTATAAATATGGTACAACCATATTCGTTATTCTATCTATCCTATAAATGACAAAGTCACTATACGTGTGTACGTACGACTTATCATCTCCACGTCGTGGGGTAGTTTGTTATTCAAAAACTTCATTATTTGGATGAGTGTAATAATGGGTATAACTGATATAAATAATAAATATATCATGTTAATGATTCTTTATATATGATTTACCATCCAATTATGTATGATTTTACTATCAAACTAATGATATTGTCGCTCGTGCGTACGTACGGCTTACCGTCTCCACGACGCGATGAGATGTCATTCTCCATCGTAACCATTAAAGACTAATTTTACTTTTATGATAAACATTAATGTTTAGAGACTTGATATCATTATGGATATTAATCAAATACATCCTATCCATAAAAAACATGAATTACGCAACAAAACATATAAAGGAAAACGAATTAGTTAACACCCGAAATAATGATACTACTAAAATATTATTAACAAAGCAATATTAGAAGATCATATATGATATAATATTTATTTATTTGGTTCTTGTATAATTTAATAACAATTATTTAACTATTATATGGGAGGTTAACATACCCTCGACAAAGTAAAAGTACATGTTATGGGGTTTTCATCTCACTTTTATTCCCGTGAGATTCGTGCTATATTTTTCACTATTACTTTTTTTCTGGTGTATTTATTGCCCATGATTGTATTTTTTGCATAATATAATTTAATTTATGGGTATTTACATCATCATTGTATGATATTTCTTTCATGGGGTGTATGTTTCCTAATTTACCAAAACGGTAAGGGAATTTCAAATTTCAATTTCTACTCGTTTGGTTTTACGCAAACTTCATTGATTACTTTACTCCAAGATTATGTTTGAAATAACTATTTATTTACTTATGTAGTAACTTACACTCCTCTTTGTGTGGATATAATTTTGATACACATAATCACTCCATTGATAAAATTCTAAAGTCATCTATATAAACTTGATAAGAGTAATTTTAACTCAATTTCTATTCATTGAGTTAAACATTGAAGTCATTGGTTTTATTTTTACATGAATATGTGTGAATTTCCTCTGATTGATCAACATATTATATCCAATCATATTGTGTGTATTTATATTTTTCACACATAATTATGTCATTTATTTATCCTTAACCTAAGTATATGGTCTTTATAAAGGAATTCATCTCAACTTACATTCCATTGAGACATCTTTGTTGTTATGTGCCAATTCACTTTTATTTGTTGTATATACATTACTTTGACATAGTATATCATGAATCCATTTATTCTCATGATATTATAACGTTTTTATTACCTCAATTATTTGTATTCAAGTTTCTCAAATTTGGTTAGGAACTCTAACTAAAATTTCATTTTAAATGTTTTAATGATTTATTCTTCTAAATCTTTCTCATTAATGTCCATGTTTTAAAAATGGTTTTAAGTATTTATTTATATGTACTTTAATGTTTTAAAATTAAAATTCCTTTTAAAAGTTTCAAAGTGGTATGGGGAACTTTGATTCAAAAATCTCTTTCAAATGACTTCTTGGATAAATAGTGCATCATTTAAATGTTTTCAAGAAAAGGGGATATTTCTCTAAAAATAGTTTTAATGACTATTTTCATCTATTTCAATATCCTTCAGTGTAATTATTCTTGATTGAGGTTGATTTATCATAATACAATCATCTATATTTTATTTAATGAGTTATTTTTAACTGTGGATGTGGTATTTTTATTCCATTCATGGTTTGTGGTTAAAATATTGACATTTCGTATTCTAGTTTTAATACGAATGTTTAGATTATGTTTCACCCTTTCAAATGAGGAATGCATTTGACTTAGTAAGTGATGGGTGGAGCCCGTTATAGATCCTAGATGCATCGGTAGGTCTCATGAGACAAACTAGTGTCTTGGAACAAGTCCATGACAAAATATTATTTGTAGTCTTGTCACAAGGGTTTGACTATGTAGTTATGAAGTCTGGCATTATGCATTCCATCATTATGAAATTTTCTATTGATTTTTCATGTGATTATTTGACTAGTATATTATCTATGTGAATAATTAAATGGAATTATTTCGATTTATATTTTCCATATTATGACAAAGTTTAAGTTTAAAAATCCTTTGTTTTAGTATTATACATTGCCTTAAATGTTTATGCTTATTTATGAAAGTTTCTTCTATATTGTTATCCTTACTAAGCATATGAGCTCACCCCTTTCTATGTTTTATTTTTCCTAGGATGTGAATAAGTATATTATGACTGGTCTCCATGGATAGTCTAAGGGAAATGAATGCGGTCAAAGGAGACAATGTTGGTGTTGTTTTTCATTTTATAATGTAATGTAAAACTTAAGTTTGTATCTAGTACTTCCAAGACTACAAAACTAATCGGTCTTTAGGGACATGATCTTTTGTGATCATGCCAATGTTATGTAATAATGAACCGAATTCGAGTAACTAGGGTTGGGGTGTTATAGTTGGTATTAGAGGATGTTTAGTACAACCCTTGGAAGATAGATTTAGGAAAACTCTGATTAGAAAACACTACCCTAAGATAGACTTTGATGATTAGTATAGAAGAACATCTAAAAAATTTGGTAATGTAAATATTATGTGAGTTTTACAAGAAATAAATCATTGTCTGGATACGAGCAGGTAGAGGTGGCTCTGGAATATATGTAACTAGGAGTGAAAACTCTGATAAGGAGTTTCGGGCTTGACCTAGGGTATCCTGGTACACGACAGTGGGCCTTGCTACACTCTGGGTTACGACACTCCTGAGGGATATGATTATGATAATTCACATTTTCTTTACAAACCGACTTGACGAATTTTATTATAAGATGATAATAAATAACCTTGGTTAATCCTAAGGTGTTTTATATTTAAAATAATGTGTCATTATATTCTCTAAATGATTTTTATGACTATTGTTACTCACACAATGCTTTCTAGTTTTAGTCAATGGCTGGATTCCAAGAAAGTCATTGTAACATTGAGCATGATGTACAATGTGGGAACGGTGGAGGAAATGAGAAAAAAATAGAATGTTGATAAGCGTAAAAGATATCATGTTTATTCCAAATCATTTTTCCAAAAATATGATCAATAAGATATATATTAACCAACTCCCTGACTCAACAAAGAAGAGAAAGGCAATGAATGATAAGAGCTCTAACAGTGGAGAACATGGAGAAACGAAAGCTTAATTTCCATCATGTAGAAAATGTGGAAGGAGACACCCAGGAAAGTGTCTCAATGGAACAAATAAATGATTTATGTGTGGGAAAGAAGGACATAAAGTAAAGAATTGCTGTGGAAAAATGAAGGGTACTATGGAAGAAAATAAAAATGATCCAAAGAATCAATTTACAGTCATTTGTCCTAAATGTAGGGGACTCGGCCATTACCCGAGTGAATGCCCAATTCTATAGGATAACCTCTTGGTCAAGGAAGAAACTATATGGAAATAAATGGATGGATAAATGTTTAAAATTATTAGTGATCATTGTTGATGGGATTACTTTGGAAGACTTTTCTCTTGTATGTGTAACCCTACTGTTTGTTATGTGAAAGTTCTATTTGAGGAAGAATTATCTTTTCTCTTCTGAATATAGTCATAAATAACCATTTGGGTTTATATAATCCTTGAATTTGAGACAATTAAATGTTATTAGATTTTGGGATGAAAATGCAAGGTATGAGATAACATTTGTGGTTAAATTATGTTATGGCTATTTTGAGGAATTTATCAGTTTGGGAATGTTATAAAAAATATTTTTTGAAAAAGGAAAACACACAGACCGTGTGACAACCCAACACATCAGGCAGAGCTCTGGGAATCAAACCCACAACCAAAGTGCGACTGGTATTTATCACTTACCACTGGACTATAAGAAGTCCCTCGTTAGTGTGACAAATTATTTTTAGTTAAATAATTTTATTGGTCAATAATAAGTTGATTTGGGATCATATGTTTATCAAATGGATATCCTTAGTATAGGAAAATAATTTGATGATTAAGTGATAAATGTTATTTTGGAAGACATTTTCTCTGTTGGGAACACTATATACCTAAAGAAAATAGAATACTCTGGGATTTCAATTGAGTAATAATGATGGATTTTTTTATAGAGATTTGGGTTATTTATGGACATTATTAAACTATCATACAGAATATGTGATTAGGTTAACAACTTTTAATTATGTGACTTTAATAGTAGTAGATGTTATTTGGAGATACAATTTAACGTGGAAGACTGCGTAATCAAATTTTTATATGTTTTGGGTTTCAATATTAGTTTGGATTATATTGAATTATTTTAATGACAATTGTTTATTGAATGGTATTTATTGAACTTTGGGTATTGTTGGTTTAATTTTAGAAATTAATATTAGTATTTATTTCTTTAAAGTATTATCCTTTTTGGGGATTTTCTGATCTTGTACTAACCATTTTGGTTTTGGTTAATCTCTAAATATAATGGAAATATATAGTTTGTCCTTTATGGATCATGTGATTCTCTAGAAGTTGATTCTAGTGCTTTAGGTGTGACCAAGTCATCTTGAATACTCATCGTTTAAAAAAAGATGAGTTAGTGGTAGAAATTTATTAAAGTATGAAACTCTACTTAAAAAGTAAGTATATCTCTTTATGTTCTTAGTCAATATCATATATAAATTCCTCAACTTTATGAAATGGAACTTAAAACAAATAACATTATTCGTTTAATTTTCCTACTGGGAAACTAATGACCATTTAACCCATCAAAAGTTTGTGGTTTTTTTGTTGTTAACATTCTCGTGATCATGTTTCCATCAAAACATAACACTTATTTTATCTTCCACATCCATGTTTTCCTACATGTAATCCCATTATAGGTTATCTCAGGTGACCTTTGTAATTCTCTTTCTTTATTTTAAAGTGATAGTTTTATTGACTCTTTTTTTGATGTGGGACTTTCAATTAAGTTAATAATCCTAGTTTTAAAATTGTAAGAATTCAATTTCCAAAAGGTGGGAAGAATGTAACACCCCAAGATTCCACAGTATTCTTCTCTTTAAGTAATACAATAGCGTGCGATGTACGCAACACCGAGTTCAAGCACACCATGACCTATCAAACTAGCCGTTTAGAAAGTGGTTATGAATAGTAATAAACACATTTTGAATTTTATATATATCCCATATAATTTTAATATTCATCTTTTGTGTTTCTTATACATAATATAAGGACAAATTCAATTTTTTAGATAAAAGAAATATTTTTCAGAAAATGCAATTTTACCGCCTTTTAATGGAGAACCCTTTTTAAATCCGATATCTGAAACTTTTATATATTTAATTTGACAAAATAAAATTCTTCTTTATAATCAGGACATAAAAATTTAGTTTCAATAAATTTTTTTTCTTTTTCTGATAACTTTCATATTTGGCAGAATAGTGAAAAATAAAAAATTTTAACTGAAAACAACTTTTTAAATAAAAATAATTTATAGTGTTAAATTATAAATTTGAATGGTTTGGACATATAATTAGATTATATTTTTATCATTTAATACAATGTTGATCATTATAAGTAATATCACTTTTAAATTTCACATTAACACATGTTAATCTTTGGATAGTTTTTACTTTTTAAAAACCCGCTTTTTGGTTTTGACAATGAGGATTAATTTTAAATTAATAAATGAAAATTATATGTTTTGAATTTGGTAAAATAGACATCATTTTTGGATTTATAATATCAAAATTATCTTAGGGTGAAATTTTGGCATTTTTCAGTAAACATTCAATTTTTGATGAATAGTGAAAAACGCTGCGTTATTGTTTAAAAGCGAATTTTTATTTAAATAATAATTTAATTTATTTCAATTAATTTTAAGTAAAAATAGATACATAATACCTATATTAGTTCAATGTAATTTTTTGGAGTCATTTTATAATAAAATTAGATGTATAAAAGTTTATTGAATTTTTTAACGTTTTTTACCAACCTTCTTAGAGCATTTGTAAATTTGCATAAAACATAGTTTTACTAATTCTGTGAATTAAATTTAAAAAATTAGAGAGACACTGTTGATATTAGTTAGTAAAATTTAGGTCATTAAGGTGAAAATAATTTTTGGTGAATAGTAACTTTTGACTTTTATTTACCATGTTTAAAAGTAAATAGGGTAATTAAGGGTAAAAATGATTTTATAATTACCCTAACACATGTTATAATTATATTGGATAAGTATAATTCGACCAAAAACAACCTTATGAATAAAATATTACCCCCTTTGGTCCACTTGGATAAGATTAGGACATTTATTATTATTTTATTTAAAGAAGAGTTAAATGAGTTAAATTCAAAGTTTAATAACTAAACCATTTTTAATATAAGGTTATACATAATATAAAATCGACTATAAATATTCATTATAAAGATAAAACCATTTTATACATAATGGTATTTTATTTATAATTTTTATAAATTAAATAAGTTAATTTATTTATGACACAATGATGATGCGGTAATTATTTTATTAATGAAATATTAAAATATTTGATATTATAAATATCCAAATAAATGTAATTTGAGACTTTTGATGAATTACACTAGTTTTATAGGTTAATATGACATTTTAGGGTTAATTAATTAATTTTTTTAGAAGTAATCATGCTGTTATGATTTTCACAAAAACCAAATACTAAATAGTGTCAATATTTTCATAATTGAGTTTTTCAAACAAATATTATATTATTAATTGATATAATATTTCTAAAAATATAATGTTAGGAAAAAGGACTTATATAAGGTTATATATATTAATAATGAACCACTTGGGGTTCACTTGGCTTGTTATAGTAAGTTTATTACCCATATAATATAAAAATACAAAGAGACATGGTAAATGTCAAACTATTTAACTAAGAGTTAAATCTAAAAGATAAGGTTAATATGGTGACCTAAACCTGTTTAAAAACTATTTTTTGATAGTTATTCGACCAATACCCACCTTAGCCTTGAAATAAATCATTTTGGAGCCATTAGAAAAAGAAAATGATTTTATTATAAAATAATATTTCAAGCTTTTCTGAAAGTGACCCTCACCTCTCTTATGAAAGGTTACTTCTCCTTTTCTTAATTTCACACCTCTAAATACATTTGGCTCGGACAAAACCTAATCAAATATCCTCCCAAATTTCCTAAATTTATTCTAGAGGCCTTTTTTTGTTCAAAAAGCCAACCTAAGGATCCCTTTTGATCAAATCAAAAGAAAGAACCTGAAAACGAGGTTAATATTTCATCACCTCTTTCAAGTTATTTTCTTCTTACACTTCATATTTCTTTGATGATTTCATACCAAAATAATAACTCTAGTACCTGATATATATTTTGATGTTATTATAAATATTTTACAACCATATTCGTTATTCTATCCATCCTATAAATGACAAAGTCACCATACGTGTGTACGTACGGCTTACCGTCTCCGCGTCGTGGTGTAGTTTGTTATTCAAAAACTAAATTATTTGGATGGGTATAATAATGGTTATAACGGATGTAAATACTAAATATAAAATTTTAATTATTCTGTATATATTATATACCATCCAATTATATATGATTTCACCATCAAAATAATGATATTGTCGCTCGTGCGTACGTACGGCTTACCGTCTCCACGACGCGATGAGATGTCATTCCCCATCGTAACCATTCAAGACTAATTTTCATTTGATGATTAAAAATAATGTTTAAAGACTTGATATCATTCTGGATATGAATCAAATACAACCTACCCATAACAAACATGACTTACGTAATAAAACATATAAAGGAAAACGAATCATTTAACACCCGAAATAATGATACTACTAAAATATTATTGACAAATAAATATTATAAGATCATATATGATATAATATTTATTTATGTCGTTCTTTTATAATTTAATAACAATTATTTAACTGTTATATAAAATTTTAATGTAACCTCGACTAAGGAAAATTATAAGGTAAGGGGTTTTCATCTCACTTTTATTCTTGTGAGATTCATGCTATATTTTACACTATTTCCTTTTGTGTGGTCTATGTACTTCCCATGATGGTATTGTTTGCATAATATACTTTAATTTATGGATATTTACATCATAATTGGATGATCCTTCTTTCATGGGGTGTATGTTTCGTAAGTTACCAAATCAGTAAGGGAATTTCAAATTTCAATTTCCACTCATTCAGTTTTACGCAAACATCATTGATTACATTACTCCAAGATTATGTGTGAAATTACTATTTATTTACTTATGTAGTAATTTAAAATCCCCTTTGTGTGGATATAATTTTTATACACATAATAACTCCATTGATAAAATTATAAAGTCATCGATATAACCTTGATAAGAGTAATTTTAACTCAATTTCTATTCATTGAGTTAAACATCCAAGTCGTTGGTGTTGTTTTTACAAGAATATGTGTAAATTCCATCTGATTTATTTACACTGAATATCCAATAATATTGAGTGTATTTATATTTTTCACACATAATTATGTCATTGATCTATCCTTAACCTAAGGATACCGTCTTTATAAAGGTATTCACCTCAACTTACATTCCATTGATACTTCTTTGTTGTTATGCACTAATTCACTTTTATTTGGTGTATATATTGTACTTTGACATGATATATCATGAATCCCTTTATTCTCATCATATAATAAAGTTTTGATTACATCAATTATTTTTATTCAAGCGTCTCTCATTTGGTTAGAAACTCTAACTAAAATATCATTTTAAATGTTTTAATGATTTATTCTTCTAAATCTTTCTCATTAATCTCCATGTTTTAAAATTGGTTTTAAGGATTTATTTATATGGACATAAATGTTTTAAAATTAAAATTACTTTTAAACGTTTCAAAGTGGTATGGGACACTTTGATTCTAAAATCTCTTTTAAATTCCTTCTTGGATAAATAGTGTGTCATTTAAATATTTTCAAGAAAAAGGGGATATTTCTCTAAAAATAGTTTTAATGACTATTTTCATCTATTTAAATATCCTTCAGTGTATTTATTCTTGATTGAGGTTGATTTATCATAATAAAATCCTCTATATTGTATTGAATGGGTTATGTTTGACTGTTTATGTGCTATTTTTATGACATTCATGGTTTGTGGTTAAAATATTGACATTTTATATGCTAGTTTTAATACAAATGTTTAGATTATGTTTCATCCTTTAATATGAGGAATGAATTGGACTTAGTAAGTGACAGGTGGATCCTGCTATAGCTCCTTGATTCATCGGTAGGCCTCATGAGACAAACTAGTTTCTTGGCACAAGGCCTTGAAAAAATCTTATTTTCAGTCTTGGCACAAGGCCTTGAATATGCGGTTATGAACTCTGGCATTATGCATTCCATCATTATGAAATTGGCTATTGATTTTTCATGTGAATATTCAACTAGTAGAATATCCATGTGAATAAGTAAATGGAATTATTTCTATTTAGATTTTCCATATTATGATGAAGTTTAAGTTTAAAAGTATTTTGTTTTAGTCTTATACATTTACTTAAATCTTTATGCTTATTTATGAAAGTTTATGCTATATTGTTATCCTTACTGATCATATGATCTCACCCCTTTCTATGTTTTATTTTTCCCAGGATGCAAAGAATTATATTATGACTGGCCTGTAGAGATAGTCTAAGGGAAATAAATGTGGTAAAAGGAGACAATGTTGTTGTTGTTTTTTCATATTATAATGTAATGTAAAACTTAATTATGTATCTACTGCTTCCAAGACTATTAAACTAATTGGTCTTTCGGGACTTGATCTTTTGTGATCATGCCAATGTTATGTAATAATTCACCAACTCTGGGTAACTAGGGTCGGGGGATTACATAGGAGGAGTCTCTAGGTGACCAAGGATTGTCTATATGGATGCTATATATAACATGAATGCCTCAAGCCAACACTATCCAGCAAAAGTTAGAGGGTGTTGTAGTTTAAATTCCCTATTTAGCTCAAACATGCGTGGCACAACCCTCCCTGGGTCCCATTCCATCAATTCATAAAACAGGCAATATTCTCATGAAACTAATCTTCTCCCCCATTACCTTGATTCATTAATTCCCTTACCCTATCTCTAGAAGAGAGCTCTCTGTGACATCCTAATTTCACTTAACCGGTACACATCGATATGGTGTCATCTTCCTACAATTCCAAGCATGTGTCTTAGAATATTTAACATAAATCTTCCTCAATTCTCACAAAAGAAGGATTTACACTTGTCATGAACAACTCAGCCTACACAACAATCCCAATGAACATCATCACATATAGAATACTAACCTTGACCAATCCTACTATGGGTTATGGATAACATGATATAAACCAACATACATAGTCATAATTCTTTCATTGGACTCCCTTTTAAACTATTTATACACTCATAACAGAAAAATTTTCTTTTAGACACATTTCTCATTTCAAAATTTATTACAACCAACATTTTAACTCATTCCCACCCCTTCATTAATAACAAATCTTTAACCCTCCTATAAAATTATTTCCCTTTCACCCATGTATATAATTTTCATTAGACTCCATTTTCTTCACATTTTCAATATTGTAAAATGCATCCTACCCTTCATGTCCCACACGCCCATACCATGTGTGTCTATCAGGATGTGTTCCACCTATATTACTATGTGACTATAATGATGCATGAATGCATAATTTCATGAAATTATATCCATGAGAAAGATATCATAAAACTATCACATCACACAACATGTGAATCACCCAATGGTGAAATATCATTCAACTATAATAACTTACACAAAAAACAATAATCCCACCCTAGGTGACTTGGTTTTTCCCTTATACATGGGTTAGATACTCCCAAGGAAGTTCTCATTTCCAAGTCACAACACATCATAATATTCTATCTACCATACATAAATAGTAAGTCACAAAAAAGACCTTCTCTGATACCACTTTGTAACACCCCCGACCCGGATGCCACTAACCAGTGCCCCATGTTGGGCCTCCACATGACCTCAAGAACGCCTTCTTGTACTCTAGAGGTTTCTGAAAAGCGGAGAGGGCCTAATGTAACATGAGGATACTATACCATCTTTATCAGAGTACTCCACAGTATATAACCATAATAAATAATGAAACCCATGAAAAATAAATATAAACCTTTATTTCCAACCATTTCCAAAACAGGGTATAACGCAACCAAAAAGAAAACATGCCATGTCATGCTAACAGTTCTATAGTGAGTGGAAAACCCAAAATAACCATAAATGACTAAATACCCAAAATGTGTCCTAACTCTAATTCTAGAAACCCAGCCATGAAAATACTGAGCCCAACTCAACTCCCTTGCATAGGTCGATTTCCCTTGTCCTAACCTGCAACCACAAAATCTTCTTGGGTACCCAACGGAGTCCTGAGTAGTATTTGAGTACAACTTAGTAGGCCACTACTAACGATGTCTACAAATATCTAGTCTAAATAGATAGTTCCTACAAATAAATAAGTTATTAAAAGATAAAAAAATACAACTCTATGTCTATTAGGTAAGAATATTCACTTGGTCCATTTCCCTTTACTATTTTTATTTCTATTAGTTATATTATCTTTACTAATAAATTCATTTTCAATATATTTTATATGGTTTAGGCATTTACTTCATCTACACAATGGCCTAATAAAACAAATCACTATGCATAAGGGGATAAGTCAAATTACCTATCTCACTAGGGAAAATATATCATAAACAAATACATCACAGTAACCTTGGATCCTCGGTCTAGGTAGTTTCATCTAATGCAACTATAAGGGGTGTAGATCCTCATTCCCACTCCCTAACTTGTGCATTCAAGGGGTGTGTTTTAGAGCCTCATTAAAAACCAACCTATGGGCGTAGAACCTCAAGTCAATACCCCACATATTTCCAAGCCATGTGCACATGCTTATTTATCCATTTACCACATATACCTTATCACAAACCATACAATAGAAATAAACTTGACATCCATATTTCATAATCATTCATCATTTAGAATTAGCATCAAGCCTTAACCCAATAGAATATTTAAATATTACATTGCAGGTCCCATTTAACCCATTTCTATTTATCATGACTTAACCCATTTAAGTGTATTAAACAATTCCCATACATTATCCTACTCAACATAATAATAAATTCCCTTATGAAAACCCATTTAACACAATTATAAAGTTTATCATTTCATATGCATTAATCCCTTTATTCATTTTAAGTACTTATCATAAATCACTTAGCATAATTACCTTTATTACAACTAACTCAATTCATGTCAAGCCAAAAAATACCTTATACCATTACCAAAGTCTAGAAACCACCATTCATATTCCCTTTTTTAATTCAATATAGCGCACCAACATGTTCTTCATGGGATCTAATCTATCACAAACCATTTTAGAGCTTGGAACTACTATTTTTTATGTTTGGAGGCATTGGTGTACGCCATGGGTAGCCCTCAATTGGATTAGTTAGCCTCAACACACCCCACAGGGATAGTGAGGGTTTCAAATCCCCATTTAAGTATTCATTTTTATCAAATATTCTTAAGAAAATTAAATTCACAATAAGAAAGAAGAAGCGGCACAACCATGCAAGCACTAATAAACATAAAGACTATGGGATATAACTTATAGACAATCTAACAAGAATATGAATATGGATTCACCCTTTTACTTAGAATTAGATCTGAATTTAAGAACCATTTGAATCCCCAACCTAAGATCCACTGTAAAAATAAGGTTTTAGTTATTCAGAAGAAGAATAAAAAATCTACAAGCCCTAATCCAAAAAATAAAATCAAGAGGAATGTTATAGTTACCCTGATCTTCAATCTGCAACCAACGACACTCCAAATAGCTTAGAATAGAAGGATAATGGTCACTTGGATGCATAGGAAGGAATGGGTCATCACTAGGGTTGATAGGAGGAGAAATGAGAAATAAATAAAGTAAGGAACTTAAAATCCTAACGGGTCATTTTTGTAATTTTTCACTTTTTAATGGGTCACATGGTTTGGTTGCACGATTTTTCGAACCATGTGTAGAATATACACCAGCCTCTACCCAAGAAGGGTTAAGCCACACGGTTACCTGGGTAGGCTCAAACGGTTTAACAAATTGTGTGCCAACAATGCGAGAATATTCTATCCAATTTTGCACAGTTTTCTTCCCCCTCACGCAGTTTTCACTAAATGTGTGAAAACCATGAAACATGCACTAAATGTACCAATTTCCACTTTCTTTCGTGTATTGATCCCGCGGACCACCCCCAAACCTCCTAAAAACCCAGTAAACATTTATTTTTCCAAATTTAAGTGATTAAAACTAGAATTTAAGTAGGTTCATATATCCAAAAAGTCTAATATCTTACAATCCTAATGTTTTTATAAGGTATATATTATGTGGTATTTTCTAGAAATATATCCCTATCTGGATACTACAAGTGCATGTGGTTCTGGAACAAATATACATAGGGGTAATAACATCAAAAAATGCATGTCGGTTTTTACATGAGTGTTTCTTAGTACACAACAATGGTCATAACTATGAACCTGGTTTGACACTACTGGGGGATATGTTTAAGATAATTCACATTTTCTTTACAAACCATTATGAAGAATTTGGAAATATTTTTATGATTCGGAAACTTTTCAAAATAAATAATGTTTATAACTAAGATTATCCATACCTAGATTTTTTAATTTATGTTAAGTCTTTTGCTAGTATTAAGATTATACATTATGTTTCATAATTTTATGATCTAATCTAGTTTATTCCATTATTTATAAATGGATCCTATGGATGTAGTGGGAACCTGATCAATACACACACCCTATGTTGGGATTTCTCTCTTGGGAAATATAATTAATCTAGAGCTGGATTTGGAGCTAGAAATGAATAAATTATAGACATATTGGGGAATAAAATTATGGTTATGATCAATATGACCTTTCTCATATGGAGAAAACTACTATTCCATCACATGGTATAACAATGTTAGACCACATCACGTGTCAGCAAACCCCATCATTCATTGGGTCTATGAATCCAATTGTGGCTAAGAAATGGGTAAGATCCTTAGATAATATATTTATCACTTTGGGAGGCAATGAATGGGTGAAAGTTATCATGGAAGCTTATCAACTCTTAGAAAATGCAGACCAGTGGTGGTCATTGATTTAAAACAGTAAGGATAAAGAAGAAATGGAAAACAAGGAATTGATGGATTTTAAAGTACACTTCTTAGAAAAGTATTCTCCTCATGAGCATCGATCCTATAAGGAGATACAATTCCTAAATCTAAGAAAAAATGAAGATTAAATTTTTTCTATGTATGAAGCTAATAATATAACGTTAGAAAGGCATGCTACGAACTATTTATATAATCCAAAGAGAAAGATTAACCATTTATTTGATGGTATTATGAAAATTATTCTAAGGGAACTAGTCTACAAAACTTTCTCATCACATTAGCATATAGTATCATGTGGTTTAAAGAAAGGGAGATAATTCTCCAAGCCTAATGGATCCAAAGGGAAGAAAGAAGAGAAGAGGATAGTAGAGAAAAAAATAATGGGAAGAGGGGGAAAAGTATTTTTTTCCCATGTGATAATTGTGGGAAGGAACACTCTTGTACTTTTATGAAGAGAATGGTAGTTTACTACAAGTGTAGAGAGAAATTAAAACATTCCCTTGATTGAAAAGGAAACAAATAATTTTTCAATGTTCAATTCTTTAACTATAAAGAGAAGGAGAAATATCAAAATAAATAAACCAAGAATCAAGGTAGTGTACCTTAGAAGAAGCTAAGGTATCATGGTTAAGATTATATTTTTACTACAAATTAAGTGGAATGATTAATGTGTTTGTGTTTGGATTCAAGAATTGTGTTATATGAGTATTTTATTAATGAAATTACGGTTATAAGAATTATGAAATGTATAATTATTTTAAAACACATGTTTGAGGGAGGATAACCCTTAATATTTGGTTGATGTTGAGATAATAATGATAAAGATGTGTTTATGGGATAGTGTTGGTAACCTTGAAATTGGTTAATGATTTAAGTTATCTTTATTGGAGTTTAATGAATATTTGGATTTATGAGATATATTCGATAACCTGAGATTTTATTTTTGGATTCACACATATTTTTATTAATGTTTTATGGTGATCAATTCATTCACATATTTGGAATGTGACATTAAGATCCACTTTATATTGTATAGGGAATATAATGTTGATTTAGTTACATTCCATCAAAATTTGGTGAGACATATTTTAGATGAGACTTAAGGTTAAATATTTATGGAATGGATTAAGTTAAAATTTGGGTGTTATTGGATAACATTATCAAACCATTTTGGGTTCAGTAAAGAAATGGAAAATAGTTTGTTAATATTTTATGGATCTTAAAATCTGTTAAAAGTTAATTTTAGAAATTTAGGAATAAAAAATTAATTTTTGGGTATTTATTTATTGAATTAAGAGATGAAGTGAAAATTGATCAAAGAAAAACTAAAGGATGAAATTTTAAGTATATTTTTTGGTTTTTTCTCTCACAAAAATAAAATATTGCCTCAACCTTATGAAAAATATCCTGAGAAATTTTTTTTTCCTATTACTATAATTTTAGTTTAACCAATGGTATTTTAACTCATTACAGATTTATGGTTTTTTGGTGGTCTACACTCTAATGAATATGTTCTCTATCACTCTCTATTAATCTTTGGGATTCAGTATTTTCTTCCATGTCTGTGTTTTCATTTCTCACTAATTTTCTTCTACTTAGAAACATAATAGTGTGTTATTCTGGATGAAATTCATACTTTCCTTTCCATAATATCAAGAGAATGTTTTATTAACCCCTTTTATGATGTGGATTTTCAAAAATGGTATTTTTAAATTTTGAATCCTTTATTACTGCGAACAATATTAAATTACAAGGATATAATTTTTTTAAAATGTAGAATGTAAAATCCTGAGATTTTAAATGAGGAAAATCATATTAGATAGTGTAAATGACACAAAAAACAAGATTATAAGTGAATGTAACAACCAAACACTTTTAAAAATATATTTTTAAAATAAATTAAATCTCATCGACATACTCTAATGCACAAAAAATTGAGTTTGAATGAAACATAGTACTCTATTAAACTATTATTATTTAAACATGGCCATTATAATGAGTTGTTAAGTTGGCGTATATAAATAGTAATAACAAAATTATAAAAATTATATGGTTTATACATGAATAATATAAATTTAATGTATATCCATTTATTATAAATAAAACAAAATCATTTGAAATAAAATAAGTTTTAAAACACTATAATTTTCTAACAGACGGTTTAGTCATACTTTCCACACATAATTTAAAAGTAATTTTTACCAATTTTAGAAAATTAATTTTAAAAAAAAAAAAAAAATCTACATGAAAAAATTATCTTTGGGTGATTTTTTGTGAATTTTATGAAATGGTTAATTTTTGGATGAATAATGAAAAATACTGATTTTTATAGAAAAATTCCTTTTCTTTTAAGTTATTTAAAAAGTTAAATTATATTTTATATTTATTTTAATGTTAAATTAGTTAAATAATATTTCAATTTAAATAATTTAGTTCATTGTAATCAATTTTATACTGAATTTTTATATCATAACATTCTGTACTTATGAGAATTTTCTCTTCGGATAACCACTCTTTCATCGTGTCTATGATTTAATTTTAAATTGAAATTTTCCACTTCGGTGAACATGTTTTGGAAAAATGGATTCTATAATTAGAATCAGAATAATTTATATTATCTAAAAAGTTCAAATTAATTTTTTACCATAATGAAAAGTGAATACATTAAAACAAATATCGTAGTTAAGGTAAAAATTGGTTTACATGGGGTTAAAATAATAAGATAAGGTTTAAAATGAACTAAAACTTTTACAAAAACCATATTATTGAAATATTTAGGCCCTTTTATCTCTAATGTTCTATAATGACTCATTTTGGAGGATGTTTCATAATAAAAACATGGGTATCACTTTATATTTTCAAAAATTCTATGTGTGTCCTCTCCGCCACTTATAAAATGGAACCCCATATCCTCCCCTATTCACACTTAAAAAACTATTTGTATAGTACAAGACCTACCCAGATACCTTTATAAATTCCATCCCCATATATTAAAGGCCTTATTATGATTAAAAACTACTCCAAATAAGGCTTTAAGTATAAACCTAAAGAGGCTCTTTGAAGAAGAGGTAAAATTCTTAAACGTGGGTATTTATTATATTTCTTCTTCAAAATATTTCAAAAAATATTCACATATGATAATAAAATAACCACATTATATCCTATATATTATTATTTTGTTATTTTAATTTCATAATCTATATCCATCTCTAATTCCATCAAATGGGAAATGAAATCGCAGATCGTGTGTACGGTGGACTATCGCCTCGCAAACCGATGTAATTTGTTTTCCACCACTACATTTAAAGGCTAGAAATAACAATGGATTGAATATATTTATATTTTATTGATGAAAATTTGATTAATATATAATTATTATATCACATATACCTTATTAATTTTCATTACATAGTGGATTTGATAAAGTTGCTCGTGTGTATGGAGAACTACCGCCTCGCGAAGCGATGCGATTCGTTTTTCTCTTGCACTTTAAAAGGAAGGTATTAAGATTTAAATTAATGAATATATATAATATTTATGACCTAAAATTTATTTTTTAAATATAATATCACTTATTACTTCTTACCTTTCATTCAATTGAATATTGATAATGTTTCTCGTCTTTACATGTGGACTGTCGTCTCTAAATAGCAATGTGAAATGTTTTTCATTTTATTTTTACATGGATGGTAATATAGATGTATTTGATTAATATAAATTATATATATGACATAATAATGATTCTGAAAATATGAATTAATATTTATTTTCCTTTCATTCTGTCCATCGAGAAAAATGGAAACAACGTTCATACGTACGTGCATTTTACCGTCTCCATGAATAGTATAATCCATTTTATATCACTAAATTTAATAGATTACTATAAATAAATATATAATGAATATATATTATATTTATATCATAGTTAAAAAAATTATATGATTAAATCTTGTTCAAATTAAAATGAATAAAATTACCAAACTAAAACATACATGAAAAACGAAGCAATTATCACCCAAACAGTGATTTTCACAAAGAATTTTAATAAATGGGTGATAAAAGAATATAATTAAATCATATATGTTATTATATATATGAATGTGTTTAAGTAATAGGTTTATAATAAACCTATATTTATTATATAGGGTTTTATGACACATATTAAGGAATTCAAACATGAAGTACGGGTTTTTTGTATCACTTTTACTTCCATGAGACATATGCCATATTCACCACTTATTCTTTTTTTGTAGTGTATATAATTCCCCTTTTGATATGTTATATCATCAAACTACTAATTTTCATGGAATTTAAAGTTTCATTTGATTTTATTTCTTTCATGGGGACTTTGATTCAAAAGTTACCAAAGTGGTAGAGGTTTATTTCACAATCTCTTCATTATTCAGGATTGTTTTTGTTTAAGTTTAACTTAGAAAAAATATTTAATATTTATATACTAAAGTAAATATATTTTATACTAATTTATTTTTTCATGAAATTTTTCAATTAATAGTACCATTTTAATACTCTTTTTACTTAAAATTACTGAGAAAATGTTCTTAGGAAAATTATACTTTATTTTTCACTTCTATCAAAAATAATTTTTCATCAAAATACTTATTTTCTAATAAAAATAAAAAATGTTTTAAAACTTTTAAAAATAATTTATGAAAGTAATTTTTAAACTTTTTTAATTTTTTAAAAAGAAAAATTGAAAATAATATTCATGTCGTGTTCAAAATAAGGCTTATTGATTTTTACCCAAAACCTGAAAGGAATCCTTTTTAAAAATGTATGGAATTAACAGAATTTTCCCTCATCATGAACACTCAATGTTTTAAAGAATATTTTAAAAGTTTTAAAATTTTATTTAAAATGGAAATTATTTTAATAATATTATTTGAACTTTTTCATTTTAAATATATTTTCAAAGTGAAAAGTTCATTTTCCTTAAAAAAATTAATGAAATTTTTATGGTTTTTATATTCATTGTACTTATGATCTACTTGGGATATGTCGTATTAATATCATCCCTATTATTTATTTGGATGGTTTATGATCAGTTTTACTAAGGATGTACAATTTTATTACCATTAATAAAATTAATTTGGATGGTTTATGATTAAGTTCATTTAATTTGGGTAAGTATTAACATCTCGTGTGTTAGTTTTTCAATAAAAATTTTAATATTGATTATTTACACCCCTTTAATATAAGTAAATAAATGTGATTATTAACTAATGGGGCCTAGTTATAGATATCCCCTTGATGCATCAATAGGTCTCATGAGGAAAATTAATTAGCCAAATTAGATTGGTTTCTACCAAAAAAATTAAACTTCCTTATGAAAGGTCTTGACAGTATGTTTCAGATGTCTAGCATTATGTATTCCCTTATTATGAGATCAGTTATTGATTCCCTTGTAATTATTCAATTTGTTATGATATCTAGGGATATGTTTTAATCTTAAGTGATTATTTATATGGATTTATTTGATCATTATTTATTTATGCCATATTATGCCATGTTTATTGATTAAATGGAATGTGTTTCAGTTATTTACCTTTCCATATTGATTATTCTTATTTATTCATGATGGCTTCCACTATACACTTACTCTTACTAAGGATCTGAGATGACCCATTTCTTATGTTTTATTTTCCCAATGATATCTATAATTTCATTGTGATTAATATATAGGGATACAATATGAGGAATAATGGTGTTCTAAAAGACAAAAATTTGTGTATTTTATATTTTAAAATTTATTGTGAATTTTGATTATGTATATATTTTACCAATAATACTAAAGTATTATGTACTTTGGGATGTGATTCATTATATCTAGTTCCAATGTAATAAATTCACCACTGACTTCAGGCTACTAGAGTTGGGGTATTTACACAACCCCTCTATATTATTTTAATCCATATATGGAAATAATTTTTTATAAGTTATAAATTATAGGCAGAATATAAATAAATGGAATATATAAATCCTAGGAAACTATGAATCATAAGAATCATATGTATTAAATATAAATCTTATCTATCTATAATTTTTCCGTATCCCATACACAATATCTTACAATATAATGAAAATAGTAATAAAACATAAGTTATAACATCATAAATCAAGTGCATAAATCGAGGTGAAATATCACAACTGTAATAAAAAAAATACCTAAGAAACAATTCCCAGCCATAGAAACTTGGGGTTTTCCCCATATGTAGGTCGATAACTCCTATTAATGAGCTCATTATCAATCCTCAACACATATTGTCCTCATATATCTTATCTCCCTAAATAGTAAGACAAGATAAAACACATATGATACCACTTTGTAATGCACCCCCTCGGAGACCACTAATCAGTGTCATGATCAAAGTCACCACATCACCTCAATCGTGTCTCCCCATATTCCATAGGCTTCCAACTAGTGGTTAGATTGTGATGTGGTGTATATGAGAGAATATAACTTCTTCTTATAGTAGAAAAAAATAGTGTAAATAATATAAAATGAAATAAACTGCATTTAATATAATCACAAACAAGACAATGCAAGTGCCAACAATTTCTTTAGTATAAAAATTGTATAACAATTGAGTATTAAATACATGAAAAAATGGATCCCCCAAGGGTAAATCAAACACATAAGATAATAAAAATGAATAAAATCAAACTAAATATATATCTAAACTCTAATTTTTCCTAAGTACAGCTCGACCCCATTATCCACTCCATTATAGTATGCCAAAAAAATCATATTACAATGCGACCTTTCCCAGAACCTACACTTGTGACAAAATAGTGATATCTATTCAGTTACCCAAGTGTCATGGTGGCCTGAGTAGGGTATGAGTAAAAATTATTAGTCCACCACTAATATCATCCCAAAATATAACTATTCTAAAATAAATGCGCATATATAAAAGAAAAAAATATTTTATAAATAGTTAAGAATTCTAAAGTAATGTTTTAAATTACCATTGATGCTTGAGATTCATGGCGACACCTGAGATCAAACTATACCATATTAAATCATTATGTTTATGACCCCAATCAAATATACCTTCTTCATCTAGTATAGAGGTTTCTTTGAGCATATCATGGTGATCATCCCAACCACACTATCACAACCACCATTTTGATTATTTTCTATATATATAACACAACCACTCTAGATGGTGTTTTCTAAAAAGGTTATCATGAAAAACATAAAGGTTATTTCCCATATAATATTATCACATCCTCTTTAATGGTATTTTTCACAACCTACCCATATGAATTATTAATTATCTCCTCATAGGTAGTTTCATGACTTACCCATAGGGAGTATTCATGGCCTACCTATAGAGAGTTTTCCATTTGTGTCCAATCACATATTAAAACAATTAATTTAGGCCATTAAAATTCACCAATTAAATGTTTCCATATAAATTCATCGTCATTATCCATTTAGACTATTGGTTCCATTATACATTTAACTTTTACCAATTAATTTAACAATTAATTTCCATCTCACAAGTCAACAATTCATGTGATAACATCCATTATCCATTTAATAAACCATGATTTACCAATTTACTATGACAATATCATTTCATGATCCAACATCCATTTCATGAAAATTCATTTTCAATAACCAAAATATTTATCCATTCAAAGATTCAATTCCAATCTAGGTAATCCCCTTGGAATCTCTCTTAATTTCAAAATAAAAAATTAAGCTATCAATTCCAATTATAACAGTGATGGTTGAAAATTTTGATTTCAAAATAATCTATTCAAAAAAAATTACATTTAAAATCCTTTTACTATTTTTAGTCATTCCTAAACCCATATCTTTACCTAGCATTGGTTGGGTTTTGTTTGAGGTTTTTTTGGCTTCATTTTTTCAAGAAGTTTTGAAAACTTTGGGCTAGTGCACGATTGACACGTGGTTATCCCAAATTGTGTGCCCTATCATAGAAAACCATGAAACCCAAGGTAGTGGTATTTTTAATGGTTGACACATAGTTAGTCATATCATTCGACATCTTAGGAGAAACAATGAAACCCATGTAAAAAAAGGTGCATTGTTAGTTTGCACGGTTTGTCAAATGGTGTGGCTCTGCCCAAGAAACCACGTGTACATGTTTTTAATTGATCCAAATGTTAATTAAAAATTCCCAAAGCCCTATTTTAAGCTCTTTATAGACCGATACAACCCAAAAATGATTTATCCCTTCCTTGGAGCTCTCAATAAGAGTTCGTGGCCCCTCATATCCCTCCTAGAAGCAATTCGAATGTTGAGAAATGCCCTTCGATCTTCTCTCAGTTAGTTTTCTCATCATGATCTCTATCTCATGTGATCTCTCTTCTCCTCACTAGGGTTCCATGGAACCCTATGTTGATTTATGGAACTAATACCTTCTATTTTATATCTAAACCTAGCTTTGATTTATAGATCCCCATTATCATCATCATCCATTGTTTTTTTCATGTACGGCTTTGTGATTCACGATTCATTGATCCTAAGGTAGGTGGTTTCATTACAATGACCAATTTATGTTAACCCTAAACTAATTTGTTTAATTTTAATTTTTTGAATTAAATTAAATTGATTGGTTTTGATTAAATGGGTTTCAATTGGTTTATTGGAAAACCCAATTCCATTGAATTAGGGTTTTTAAGAAAAATGGGTTTTTGGCATAAAATTAGAAAAAAAACCCAATTACATTGAATTGGGGTGTATTTATAAAAATTAGTGAGATTTAAATTTTTAAATTTTAAATTTTAAAATTTTTTCAATTAAATTTTTGAATTTAATTATGGAAAAAGGATTTGATGGAAAATTGTGAAAACCCCAATTCCATTGAATTGGGGGTTTGTTATAAAATTGATGGAATTTTTTTGAAAATTAAATTGTTGAATTTAATTGTGAAATTGGTTTGTGAAATTGAATGGTGAACTGATTTAAAGTCTTTATTTGTGAAAATTTCCTAAAATGGTTTTGATAGAGACCTTAGGGTTTTATCTTAATGAAAAGGCATGTTTTTTAATAAAAACTCGTTATGGGTTTTAAATAGAAAATTGACATATTTGAAATGAATAATGGGATGAATTGTATTTTAAGTAGTCTTAAAATAAATATCACATCATTGTTTTATAATAGATCACATGCAGGACTTAGGTAGTTAGTGAGTTATTTGGACTAAATTTTATGATTTATAATGTCCTAAAACATAATATCAGCACATCACATACCTTAGGTGATGGTGATGAGTCCTCTTTGACCTAAGTTCAAGAGACTTATGTACATAATGAAATATCACCTTGAGTGTGGGGTCCATATAGCCTATAACTATCATACCTTCTTATGAATATGACCATGTTTCTTGCTTTTTTTATTTTAAATGAACATATTACATTAATGTAAACTATTTTACATGCTTTGTGAATTTATATAAACTCTTTTATATAAAAGTGTTTATTTAATTCATTTCTGAAAAGTTCTATTTGTGTGAAGCACCATTTGTGAAAGTATTTGTAATAACAGAAATATGAATCTTTTTTAAAATTATTTCCATCATTCTAAATGTAAATCATGATTTGTTGAAATCTTATCTTTCTGAAAAACCTATTTATTTAAAAATTTGGAAGCACTTATTTGGTTAATTTGATATTGAAATATGTTATAGAATCTTTGTTGAGAACCTGCTAGGCTTTTAGATCACACCCTATTTATGCCTTCTCGTGTTTGTAGATTAGCTCCTTCTAGGTTTGAGTAGGGGTAAAGTGTCTCTTGTAGGTGGGTCTAGTTGTTGACCTATGGACTTGGTGAGTTTCGTCTGAGTTGGGACTTGGGTAGTTTATCTTCCTGTATTTATGGTACATTATTATAGTATTTGGGATTTTTTGTTCCTATTTTATTTCAAGTATACTACTCCCAGTGGAGGTTCTTTTGTATGCATATTGTCTTGTTTCTTTTTCTTCCATAATTTTTGTGGAAAAGTCATTCCCACTTTCATTTTTTATGATGTCAGGGGATAGTTGTCGACCCATGGGGATTAGGAACACCATTTAGGCTATGTTAGGGCCATCTTTGTTATCAGGTTACCAGCGTACCCAGGTTGGTTTATGAAAAAGTTGTATTAGAGCACCAGATTGATCTTTTTATCTTGAAGTTAGTACGCATTTCATAATCATATCAAGACTTAAGAGGTATTTGTGATTGACTGCCTAGCCATCTCTCACCAGAATGAACCCTGAGTCACAATGTGTGGTTAGGTATTGATGTCTTGTGGATTAGTTCTAGTATTTTCCCTATTTTGATTTGGATATACTGAAATGAAAATCTTGTTTGTTCTATCTCTTAGGATTAATTTTCCTTGTTGCTCTATTTGACTGTTAATCTGATGTATTATTTGTGTATAATGATGTTGTGTAGCATCATGCCTCTGAGAATACGTGTGAATCAGATCCAGGAGGAAGTTTTTAATAAAACATAGTGAGAGAACCCCCTTATAGACCCAAATTTGGTAGATGTGGTTGTGTAAACTGTCTAATATATGGGCTAGGAACCACATCCAGTTCACGTTCAGGATATATCTATGGAAACTTAGAGTGAAATTATCAATATTTGATCTCAAGATTTTCCTCACCAGAATCTAGCACCATTGAAAATCTCAAATTATCCTCAAAATGCTGAGGAATGGTTGAGGATGATGGAGTGTTTCTTTGGTTTCTTAGACACACCTGATGAAATCAAAGTGAAGTGTTCCACCTTCATGCTAGAAGAAACAAGAAAGGTATGGTGGTACATTAAGGTAATGTCTAATAAGCATGAGGTCTCAGAGTGGAAAGGCTTTAAGGTTCTTTTTACTAACCATTTCTATCCAGAGTTAATGTTGTTGGCCAAGGCTATAGAGTTTTTAAGACTTGATAAGGACAATGGGATAGTGATAGAGTATGAAAATAATTTTACTAAGTTCATACATTTTTTACCTGATATTATATCGAATAAGAATATAAAGGCTCTAAGGTTCAAATTGGGACTTTATTGGGATATTCATTCTCAGATTTTCTTTCTGAAGTTCCCTTATTATATTGATGTACTGGATAGAGTGTTAGTGATTGAAATGGACCTGGATGGAAATTCAGGGTAATCAGGAGTTTCTTTCTCTCCTTATGACAATGTGAGTTCCTTCAAGGGAAAACAGAAGCATGATTATTCTCATGTAATATCTCAAAAATAGTGTTATTCTAGACCTCCTGAAGTACCAGGTAGAGGTCCTTTGATTTTCTACCAGTGTGGAAATATTGGACATTCAAAGAGGGTTTATACTGAGGCACCCAAGGTATGTGGTTCTTTTGGATGTTCAGGGCACTTGTAAAGATTCTTCTAAGTTTATTCTACTCTGTATAGTGGAACATAATCATCAACTCCTCCTACAACTATGGGGAAATCATATGATTCATGTTCAAAAGGGTTCTAGCCATTGGCATCAAGAATGAAGCTTCTTCACATAGTGGAAGAGTCTCTAGAGGAAGCGGATATGGATCTAGCGACTCTAAGAGGTACCATTACCATTGAATCATCATTATTTAATACTCTATTTGATACGGGTTCATCTCATTCATTTATTTCAACCTGTATTGTTAATATTCTTAATATTCCTAGAGATATTTTGTCATATGTTATGGATATTACTACACACCTTGGTACAAAGAGAGAGCAGGGACTCTGTAGTCCTGCTTGTGTTTTCTCTCTATCAAAATTTCAATATTGCTTAGTGTTTTCTGGTTCTCGACATTAAACTTCTTGAGGTCATATTTAGGTTGGATTGGATCATTTCCAATAAATCTAGAATTTATTGTTATCTTCGATGGGTTTCCTTTACTATAACCAATGGTGTGTGTCATGTATTTCATGAAGAATGGGTCCCAAGGTCGATTAGGGTTGGAAATTTATTTCCAAATTTGGTGAACGTGATATTATTGTTTAATTTTGATCTTGAGTGGGAATCTTTGAGAAATGATCTCCCTCAAGTTGTTGTTGATTTTTTTGATGTGTTTCCTTCTAACTTCTTTGGTTTGACACCGGTAAGGGAGGTAGAGTTTTCTATTGACTTAGTTCCTAATACTCAACTAGTTTTTATTCACTCTTAACACATGGAACCATCTTAACTAAAAGAGTTAAAGTACCAGTTAGATGATCTCTTAGAGAAAGGCTTTATATGCCCAAGTGTGACACCTTGGGCAGTGTCTGTTCTCATTGCTAAGAAAGTTGACGGTTCAATTAGCCTGTTTTTTCAATACCAGAATCTCAAATGAGTAATGGTAAAGAAAAAGTATCTATTTCCAAGGATTGATGATTGGTTGGATCAATTGAAATGGGGAAAGTGGTTGTTAAATATCTACCTTCAATCTGGTTACCATCAGTTGAGAATAAAATAATCTGACATTCATAAAACCGTCTTTCGGAGCAGGTACAACCAATATGAGTACTTTGTTATGCCCTTTGGTCTAACCAATGCTTTTACAATCTTTAGGGAATTAATGAACAGGATTTTCCATGAGTATCTTGATACCTTTGTAGAAGTCTTTGTGGATGACATCCTTGTTTACTCTATGTCTGGGTAGGATCATGTGCATCATCTGAAAACAGTTTTGAGTTTCTTGATAAATTACAGACTTCATGAAAAGCTTCTGAGGTGTGATTTAAGGATTCATGAAGTAAACTTATTGGGACACATGGTTTCAGAACATGGTATTTTAGTTGATCTTAAAAGGTTAAGAGATGTTATGAGATGGTAACAACCATGTAAGTTTTTCAATATTTGGAGATTATTGGGTATAGATGGTATTATCACTGGTTAGTCAAGGACTTCTCAAAGTTGGAATATTTGATGACTTCTCTAACTTATAAGAGAGTAATGTATTCTTGGAATGATAAATTTTAGTGTTATTTTGTTGATCTGAAATGTATTTTGGATACTATGTTGGTGTTGACTCTTCCAGAGGCCAAGCAGGGATATGTATTCTTTTGTGATGCATCAGGATTAGGTTTGGGTTGAATTATTATACAATATGATCATTTTATTTCCTATGGATCTCATTATCTTAGGCCACATGAGAAGAATTTTCTTACCCATGACCTTGAAACCTTGGCTAGTGTTCAATTGAAAACTTGGCTAGTTAGGGAAGTCTCCCATAATCAAGGTTTGGGGTTTCCTTGGCTAGTGTTCAATTGAAACCTTCTCTTCTCAAATTTATTATTCAAGAAAAGTATCTTAATGGTTTTTAGAAATAGATATTCCATTTATGGTGGGGATACTGTTAATGACTGGTCGTTCTCCATATAGGGCATTCTATGCTTTCGAAAATGTATTTTTGTTCCCTTAGTGGAAAGGAAATCTATTATGAGAGACTTCCATAACTATCATTGGGATATGCACCCGAAGATGATGAATATGTTATATAACATGTGGTGGAAGTAATTTTGTTTAGGTATGAGATGGGGTATCACTAAGTTTTTCTCTCATTGCTATACATTCCAACAAGTGAAGGTTGAGCACCATAAACCATTGGGTTTACTTCAGCCACTTTCAGTACCTACTTGGAAATGGGATCAGGTCTCTATAGAATTTTTTAGTTGGGTTTCTATGTACCCAGATAAAGAAGAATGTGATATGGTTTGTGATCTATAGGCTGACAAAGATATCTTACTTTATACCCATTCATGAAACAACCAAAGTTGGTGAGTTGGGAAATATCTATGAAAAAGATTTTTTTGTTTTCATAAAGTTCCATCAGCTATAGTCTCTGATAGGGATCATCAATTTACATATAGTTTTTTTAGATTACTTTAGGAGGAATTGGGATCTCACATTTGTTTGAGTTTAACATACCATCTGCATTCATGTGGCTAGATAGAAAGATCTATACAGATTCTTAAGGATACGCTTCATGCTTATATTCTCAACTTTGGTGGGGATTTAGATGATGATTTAGAGCTAGTTGAGTTTTATTATAATAATAGTCAGTGATCCAATATCATAATGGCTCCTTTTGAGGTCTTGAATGGTCATCCTTGCATATATCCCTTGTGTTGGTAGGAGGTTGGTGAAAGTTCTTTGGTTGGACCAAGTTTTGTGCAAGAGATGACAACCAAGATTCAATTGATTCTTCAGATAATGTTGATGTAATATAACTGATATAATTCTTATGATGATCATAATTGCACACCGTTAGAAATATCAGTTATTGACCATGTGTTCTTGAAGGTTTCACCCTAGTTGGTTCATCGACGGCTTGGTAAGTAGGGGAATTTTCTCCTCATATTGTGGGACCTTTCATGTTTGTTGAGTAGGTGTGGAATGTTGGTTACCAATTATAACTTCCACTATAGATGACATTAATAACATGTTCTGTGTGTCTCATCTATGAAAGTTTCTATCTGATCTATCTCATGTTCTGAGCTAGAGTGTTCTTGAGGTTAAACCTGATTTATCCGTTATTATACGAAAAGTTAGGATAGTTGATTCTAAAACTAAGGTTCTTCATGGGAGGAAAATACCTTTGGTTTGTGTACAATGGAATAACAGTTCTAACAATCATGAGAAGTGGGAGAGAGAGGCACAGATTAGAGAGTAGTGGCCTCATCTTTTTGGCATGGAAGCATATTTATAGGATTTTTAGGGACATAAAGTTTCAATGGTTTGAAGGTTGTAACATCCTATTACTTTTTTCAGGTATTCATAAACCCTTATTTTTACTAAGCTTTGGTTGGGTTTCATTTGAGGTTATTTCGGATTATTTTTTTCAAAAAAATTTGAAAATTCTGGGCTAGTGCACGGTTGGAATATAGTTTTCCCAAACTGTGCACCCTTTCAGAGAAAACCATGTAACCCAATGTAGTGGGATTATGCATGGTCGACATGAAATTAGTCAAGTCGTGAACCCTATTATGAGAAATTTTGTGGCCCATTTAAAATAGGCATATGGTTAATCTGCATAGTTTGTCAAACCATTCATTTCTGCCTAGGAAACCATGCTTATGAGTTTTTAATTGATCCTGATTTTAATTAAAATTTCTAGAACCCCTATTTTTGTCTCTCGATAGGCTGGTATGACCCAAAAATGATTTCTCCCTTCCTTGGATCTGCCAATAATATTTCTTGTCCCCTCATATCTCTCCCAGAAGTGATTCAAATCTTGAGAAACACCCTTTGATCTTCTCTCATTTAGTTTCCCCATCCTAATCTATATCTCCCATGATCTCTCCTCCCTGATCTGGGGTTCCATGGATCCCTATATTGATTTATGGATCTAATACCCACTGTTTTAGATCTAAATCTAGGTTTAATTTATAGATCCTTATTTTTTTCATCCTCTATTTGTGTTTTCCGTGTATGGATTGGTGATTCAAGATTCATTGATCCTGAGGTAGGTTGTTCTATTAAAATACCCAATTTATGTTGACCCTAAATTACTTTGTTTAATTTCAATTTTTTGAATTAAATGAAATTTCCTGGTTTTTATTTAATGGATTTCAATTGGTTTGTTGAAACCCCAATTTTATTGAATTGGGATTTTTAAGAAAAATGGGTATTTGGCATGAAATTAGAAAAAAAAAAACCCCAATTCCATTTAATTGGGGAGTATTTATGGAAATTGGTGATATTTAAATTTTTTAAATTTAAATCATAAAATTATTTCAATTAAATATTTGAATTTAATTATGGAAAAAAGGATTTGATGGAAAATTGTGAAAAACCCCAATTCCATTGAATTGGGGGTTTGTTATGAAATTGATGGATTTTTTTAAAAATTAAATTGTTGGATTTAACCATGAAATTGGATTGTGAAATTTGATGTTAAATTGATTTCAAATCCCTATTTTTGAAAATGTCTTAAAATGTTTTGATAGAAACCTTGGGGTTTTATCTTGGTGAAAAGGCATGTTTTTAATTTAAAACCAATTATGGTTTTTAAATAGAAAATTGGCATATTTGAAATGAAGAATGGAATGAATTGTATTTTCAGTAGTCTTGAAATAAATTTCTCATCACTGTTTTGTACTAGATCACATGAAATTCTTAAGTAGTTAGTGAGTTATTTGGATGACACTTTATGATTTACAACATTTTAAAAAATTATATCAGCACATCACATCCCTTAGGCAATGGTAAAGTGCCATATTTGACCTGATTTCAAGGGAATTATGTACATAATGTTGTATCGCCTTGAGTGTGGGGTACCTATAACCTAGAATCATACATTCTTAAGCATATTACCATGTTTCTCACTTTTTTTTATTTCAAATAAATATATGTCATTATTGTAAACTATTTTACATGAATTATGAATTTATATAAACTATTTTATATAAAATTGTTTATTTAATCCTTTTTTGAAAATTTACATTTGTGTAAAGCACTGATTGTGAAAGTATTTCCATAAATTTAAAATTTAAGCTTTTTTTAAATTATTTCAATCATTATAAATGTAAATCACGATTTGTTGAAATGTTCTCTTGATATGAAAAACCTATTTATTTGAAAAATTGGAAGTAGTTATTTGGTTAATTTGATATTGGAATCTATTATGGAATCCATTGGGATACCCTATTAGGATTTTATCTCACATCTTACTTGTTCATTCAGGTGTTTGTAGATTACATCTTTCTAGGTTCGAGTAGGGGTAAAGCATCTCTTAGAGGTGGTTCTATCTATTGACCTGTGAAATTTGTGAGTTGCATCTAAGTTGGGACATGGGTAGTTTATCTTACTGTATTTCTAGTAATTTCTTGTGGTACCTGGTCTTGTTTATTCCTATTTTATTTCCAATACAATACTCCCAATGGAGCTTTCTTTGTATACATACCATATTGTTTCTTTTTCTTCTATAATGTTTGTGGAAAAATAATTCCCACTTTTATTTTGTATGATTCCAAATTCTTGTCATAAACTTATGGGGATTTGGAATTTTACTTCTGCTATGTTAGGATCATCTTGGTTATTAGGTTACCAGGGTACCAAGTATGGTTTTTGATAACTTGTTATCCATTTTAAAAATAGTAATTAATCAATGATACATAGACAAAACATGTCCAATGTATTAACTAGATGCATCCATTTAATCTCATCCAGTTTCTTTTTATAAGGCATAATTTACCATTTTAATTATCATATTCTAAGGTCAATTACATCACTAATCCATTCCACTTGGAATCACATATTTCTATAGTTCAAAAACATTAATGAGAATTTAACTAAAAACAAAAAATTAAAAACATTAATTTAAAATGATTTCAATACCTAATAAAGATAATTTATCCACACAAAACATCCATTGAAGAAAAATAGGTGATCCATAGGTAAATTTTGTGGAGAAACTACCACATAGTTATAATGGCCTGATCACCCAACATAGGATTATGATCCCACCTAAAATGGGAGGAATTGAGAAACCAAAAAAAGAACAAAAAATAGGGAATATTAAAATAAAAATTCCCAAGATTACTAGCCACTAAAATAAATAATAAAAGGAAGTAATGATACTCATAGAGACACTTTAATTTCTTGATCAAACCTGATAGATGATAAAATGGACCATAGATGAGATAGATCCACCATTTCCTTAAAAGGAGGAAAAAGGGGTGTTGATGGGTCTACTGACAGAATGGGGGCCAAAATCTTGAGATGGAGAAAAAAGGTGTGGCCCCAGTTAAAATTATATGGCTATTATAATTAAAAATTGCACAGGAGGCCACTAGTAGGAAGAAACTAGTAGCAGGAAATTGATCATAGTGCCCATACAAGGCTATTAAATTACCACCTATTAGTCGATGGATCTTTATTAGCTATTCAATGGAACTGTAATAGGATTTACTACTATAATCCCCTAGTTCCCTTTCAAAAACTATTCCCCAAGACCCTAAACACCCCTAGAACATCTCAAACTATAAAAAACCCATCTATTAAAGCTCACTACATAAGTCTTAAATTTTTTTTAAAATAATCCTACCTCTATAAAGGTTTGATACCTTAAAATAGAAACAACGATCAATTATACATAACATGATTGTAAAATAATAAAAAGAATAAAGCATAATCATAGTAATTTTTAATAAAAAATAAGTCAAATTAAGGTTTATATAATCATAGACAACAACTAAACTTCCAATGTGATGATTGTATACATACTTGAGTGAAACAATCTTCCATCCTATTGATGCATCCTTAAAAAACAACCAGTCGAGATTATATACCTATTCTCACTAATGGAACTCTTTTAATATGTATTATAATATAAAACTAGGGGATTATAGTCAGTACATGAACATAATTAACATAGTATCCATAATAATATCTCACTATGATGCCAAGGATCCCCATGAAGATAGAGATAGAATGTGGGGAAATATTTAACATATAAATCATTAATAAAATATATCACAATCACATCCATCATCCAACCTCCTTACACACGCTATTGAAAATATTATCTTTATAACTTATAATAATTATAATAAATTAAATCAATTATCAAAGCTCATACATAATCCTAGGGTGTATGTCATTTTATGAAAAATATATTTTACTGTAAAGTTCCAAAAAAATCCTTCAGTTTTAGAACAAATAATCATATATATATATAAAACTTCATGTAAAACACATTTTCAAAACCAAGTTAACTTTGAAAAATCAATTTTGAAATCTAAGGGGGAAACCCCACTTTAAAATCACTAAATCTAATATATCATAAGAAAAATGAAGCACAATATTAATAAAAACAAAATAAACACTATAAATATATATCATTTATAAGAAGCATAAAAAATATCCAAGAGTCACACTAAATTCCATTAATAAATTAATCCTAAACATTAACCCATATAAACACAATAAATTAATCAAGTGAAATTAATTCAAAGTTGAAAATATTCCTTTAAAATACTAATCACTTCTCAAGAAATATTCTTAAGAACATAAATAAACACGTAACATAAAAAAATTAATTAATAGGGGATTTAAAAAAGATCAATCATATCATTAATTTGAAGAAAAAATGGATTTATATTTAAACACTTACCTAGGTTAAGTTCATATGGTATAAAACTATAAAATATGTATATAGGAGGTCCAAAGATGGATTTATCACAACCTAGGAATCAAAACAAAAATTATTTAGAACTAAATCCCATATATGGTTAGGCTAACATAACCCCACAAAAAAATATAAATGGGGTAAACATTAATGGAAAAAAGGAAGAGATAAAATAAGAAAAAAACATTTAAAATCTGCTGGAAATTAAAGGATAATGCCCAAAATCATAAGGAGGAAGTAGAGGGGTAAATTTACAAGGTTTACCTTGGATAGAGTTGTGCAGTGGGAAGGAGACGAAGAAGTGGGGGCTGAAAATTATAGGGTTAGTTTAGGAAAATAAAAATTTTAAAAATTTGTGTGAGCCACGTGGTTTGGCCACATGATTTACCAAATAGTACAGATGGAATTATAATCTAAAAAAGGAGTCACATGATTTGGCCACATATTTTGACAAACCATGCACCAACCATGTGAATACATCTCTAAAATACTATAGTCCCTCAAACAATAAAGGTACACGGTTTTCACTAACCGTGCACAAATCTTACGACATTTACATTTCCAAATTTTTTAAAATTTCAAAGGAAAAGGACCCAAAATTAAAGAATAAGGATAAAAATAAATCAATAAATAAATCCATATGGAAAAGTAAGATCGGGCTATGACATACAAGGTGTGATAAATAATCTTATTAGAATCCATGGTGACCTAACAACATCCCTTAGGGTTTAATATGTTTTTATATGAGAGGTGTAATTCCATTAAATTATTATAACAAATTAATAGTCACAAACAATTAAAAAATTATAAGATAACCAAGAAACCCTCAAAATATAGTTTTTGATTTGGGTCACTCCACTAATACTATGGATATATTTATAAGGGTGAATATTCAAAACACATGGCTTAATGAACCCCTATCAAACATACAATATATATATATATATATATTCTCTTTGTTTAACCAATTTCATAAATAATATCCTTTCCAAACCCATACCAAAGTATGTGTCATGACCTAACACAAGGTTTATCTATTCTCATGGATATAATTATATTGTATCTTTACCTAAGGCTTTATTTTATGTTATTAAAACTCATGGTATTTATATAAAAATAATAATAATAACATAAACACAAAACTAAAATCACAATTTCATCACATTAATCAAAGAACAATAATAATTTTATTTATTTAACCTTATCTCATGTTTAAATCAAATTTTAAAACTCATTTTTAGAAAGATATTTATCCATTTAAAATTCAAATTTCATGTAATAAAGAAACCATTATTTAATTAGTATAAAAATTATTAAACTTATTTCAAAGACATAAATTTAAATAAATATAGATTTTGAGGAAAAAATATACTTTTTTACCCTACATAAATGAGTTTAAAAATGTAAATTTAAATCATTTAACTTTTTATAAAACCTAAAAATTCCCATAACATAAATATGAATTAAAAACATCTCAAATGTAATTTTAAAACATTCAATAAAAAATTCACAAATTTTTTAAAAGAAAATATTCATTATAATTATCAATAATAGTAAACAATTTCTTTTCTCTTATAACACAAATTTTCCCAAGGATAAAATTTTATTCATTCATTAAATAAAATTTTATTAAATAAACACAAGAAAAAAATGGTATCCTTGTCCTTATTAATTATTTTTATACTCTTTCCATCAAGTAAAGCTTAATTTTCAACTCATTTAACCCTCACATTACTAAAAACATCAATAAAAGTTCCCAAATCACTTTAAAACACTAAATTAAATGCCAAATTAATGGGATTGGTCACATTACACTTATTTAATTAAAAATACACACTAATGGTGATTTTATAATTCCTCCTCAATCACTATGAATTCATAAATCAATCAAACTAGAAGAATATAAGTTGATTATAAGATATCAACATGAAAACCTTTGTGCATTCTAAAAAATGATAAGGAAAATGAATCTATTACCATTATAATTTAAATGTCCTTAATGGATCAAAATTATATCAATAATTCATGAAATAATCAAAAAAATAATCTAAAGGGATATATAGTGATTTTTAGAGAAATATTCTCATAGAAATAATCTTTCAAAAAAATATGAATTTAAATATAATTCCCATGACCATGACAAGAAGAACTGAGTTATCATTAAAAGTGGGTACGAATAGATTACTAAAGTCTTAGTAAACCATATTGAACGTTAATTATATCACTGCAGTCCCAATGTCTATTCACCAACCTCCTAGTCATTGTTATGTAGCCACTTTTAAGACTACAATACTTTTGGTGGGTCTAACCAGAGTTTTAGTTGTCTTCTACATTGAAAAATTTATTCACTCAACCAATTATTACCTCCAAAATATATTTGAATCATTTTTTAAACCCAATATTTAATCCAAAAAAATATTATTAAATATGAAACAAAACATTAAATTCAAATCATACATGAAATATAAATATTCAATACACACTCTCCACCATAAGTCTATTTTTCCAAAAAAAAGTGTTATTATACATCTCCAATGAATTAGTCTAACCATTGGAACCTCGTATATTATTATATCTCTTATTTATCCAATCATACATAACCATTCTACCATAGTACACATATAAATGCTATAACTTTTCCCCATAAATTTTTTTCATTATCATCATTAACACACCCTATTTTCTCAAAAAATATGTAAATATCTCCAATTTAAAATCATAAAAATGTATTACTTAGGATGGATAAAATTAATATTTTATAAATCAATACACTTGAAATTAATCATGAATTCAACTACACTTTAGATTCACTGCTAAATGATAAGAAACTTCCCTGATATTCTCCAAGATTTTAAAGATTCCTACAAAATGAGGAGTCACTTTCAATTTCATAGCTAAACATAAATTTCCCAACCAAGTGATTCATGAAGAAATCTATGATCCCAAAAAAAACTCAATTTATAAATATATTCAATTAGTATATGACTTTTTACATATATAACGTCTCTCTAATCAACTAAACTTGATTATAAGTCTCTATCACCATGTGAGGCCCAAATAGAGATGCCTTAACAGCCTACATCCAACATAAAGAAGATAAACATGACTTTGAAAACAATTTCTTAAACATATCTATCCCAAAATATTCTTAGTAGATATTATAGTATACAAACTCCAATAAATCTATACAATCTTCTTATTTACCACTAAAAACAAGGATACATGCACAAATAATATCCTTAAGAATGTGAATTTGGCATAAAATTTGGGCCTACGGGCTATGTAATGGGCTACAAGCCCACTGGGCCTTAGGGCTATGTAATGGGCTACAAGCCCACTGGGCCTTCGGGCTATGTAATGGGTTTCCCTCTACCCAGTTAAAAGAGGTCTTTTCTTTGATTTAATAATAAAAATGAGGCTTCGTCCCCAACCTTTTAAAAAAAATATCCTTAAGAATATATTTTATCCTCTCAAATTTTTCATCATCCTATAGATGGTAATCCATACTCAACTTCACCTAAGTACCTAAACCCTTGTATATGCCCAAAAAACATTAAGATATAAATCTAATATTATAATTAAAGAAATATCACTGAATAACGCATGGTCTCTTACAATCAGTAAGACATGATTATTTCTAAGAACGTCATAAATATGATTTTATATGATAGGTAAAAATGAGAATCTTTAGATAATTGATCAATAACCACTCAAATTAAATCTCATCCTTTCATCATCCTCAAAAAGAAAGTAAAAATATCTATATTATTTTCAATCTATTTATATTCAAATTTGGGTAATGAATGAATATTACCTATAAACCAATAATTTTCATACTTTATCTATAAAAGGTAGAATATATTAAAATAAATCTACCCATATGTCACTTCATTTGTGACCACATAAAGTGTTTATAAACACTATGGTATACCTCAGTTAAGATGGGATGAACTATCCAATAATAAATATAGAAGTATTACATCACGTATTCTCATAAAACCAAGGTAACTAAAAGTTTTCCATGGAAATAAAGAAGAGAATTGGTATCTAGATTATATCTTTGTATTTTCTCCCCACTATATATTTAGTCAAAAAAAACCATAACTCCACATTTGAATTCTAAATATCTTTTTCCTACTCTACTAGATATGAAGTGAAGGGCGATGGTGATAGGATAACAATATATTCTTCCATATATGTAAATTTATCGATAAAATAAATATATAAGCTAAAGTGACTTGATCATCATTTATATAAATATAAAATTTAGATGAATATTAAATAAATATCAGAATAATACATGTCTAAGAATCATAATAGTTTATTTTATTTGTATACTAGATACATAATAGACTTATTTCTTAAAAATTCAACATCTCAAAAAAATTGATTGTCACACAATACCCTTTTTAGTCATTTCCTACTTAAACCCATTTTTTATTACTTAGGGAAATGGAAACATAAGAAATGATGATCTCATATGCTCAATAAGTGTAAACCTAGTAAATATAAATTAATGGTAATGTGTGATCATAATATAAGATTAAGGGTATGATAGCATGATCAAAACATTTTATATCATACCTAATAATTCATAAACCATAAAACATGAGTCATGTAATAAGGCTTTGTCATAATAAAGTATATGATTCATAAGAGTGTATATTCATCAATAATAAATCATGATAAATGTGATAATATCATAAGCATAAGATATAAGTCTGTGCCATAAATTTGTGGAATATTCATAATGAAATAAATTATATTTTAAGGCTTTTCACCATGACATTCATCTTAAAGTAGACTTGGGCTAACCACCAATGTACATTCATGGGTTTGGATCAACCACTTGTATACCCTGTTAGACTTGGGATAATCACCCATGTACTCTGTTGGTCTTGGGAAAAATCCAACGTACCCTCTTGGGCTTCAAAAACACTACCTTGTACCCTATTTGGCATGGAAAAACCTCTCATGTAACCTCATGGTCTTGGGTTAATCACCCATTCCCTTTTAGCTCACGAAATATAAAAAATTACTTAATTCATTAAAGGGATATGATGAAAAAATCCATCACATAATAATAAACAATTCATATATATTCCTAAAAACATAATAGCATTCATCATTACTTCATAGTTTAATTAACCTGTGAGAAAGAATTAGATTTCAGGAAATATCATCAAAACATACTTAACATAGTATATCCATAAAAAGGAAGTGGATGGTATTATAAGATCATATCTCCATTAAAATGAACTGACTTGGGCTTCCATCTCAACTAACACCCTACCCGACCTTCCATAGGCCCAAAGGGTTATCCCAAACCCAATGGGATGAAAACTAGTTCTTGGGTATCCTAGAATATACCATGGGAGTGATTTATCCCTCATACAACAATATAAATAGCTAGTGGAAATAAAATAGATAAGACAAGGAGAACATCCAATATAAAAAAATACAATTTTTATATAAAGTAACAAGTAGTGAATAGAAATTAAAATAAGGACAAAGCATGAAATATATCTGGATAAAGCAACCGATAAAAAACCAAAGATAAAACAAATTACTAATCACTCCAGAAATCCTCTATGTTACCCATGGTCAACATACAAACAAAAATATCCCTAAAAATATAAAATAAACCCAAAAATAAATAAACCCTGGCCCAACCACCACATATAATCTAAAATATATGTATAGGCATGAGCTAAATATCTCAGTAGTTCACTACCCACTGAATATATATAGTTTCTTTTATATTAATTCCAAGAAATTATAATTTAAAAAACACATAAGAAAAATTTTCATTTCTCATAAATATTTACATGTATAAACAACCACATATTGAAGTTGTGTTAAATTATTTTTCTTAATATTAATTAAATGAAAATAATCACTTGTAGAACACCTTCCCTTAAGAAAGGCCTCTTTTTATAAAAAACCCATTTTAAATTCACACTTAAAACCATTTCAAAAACACTAATTTTAAAATTCATTTTTAGATCCACAAATTAGGATTTCATATTTAAAAGGTATTTCAAAATATCAAGTAAAACCCATCAAATAAGTAAAGAAGCATAAAACCAGGTTTTAAAAACCAACACAATAGAGTTTTTAAAACAATCCCATATCACTTTGTCCTCAAAACATTCCAAAATCTCTTCATAAAATCAATTTTAACATTTAAAGATCACACCATTCAAAAATATCATTAAGACAATTTGAAATCATATTAAAACCATACTTTCACTTTATTTCTTAAAAAAAACATTCTAAAATCTATGTTTAGGATATTTGAAAACCATACTGTAGTATAAATAAGATGGTATTCACATAATCAAGAACCACTATGTTAAGGTCAAAAGACAAGTAGAAAAAATAGTGAAAATATAAATGTCAAAAATTATATAAGAAGTATGGGATTAAAAATGGTAAACAGAATCCCCAAAAAATATTTATTAGGATCCTAGAGTCATGGTAATTGTCTAAACACCCTAGTATTAAAGACATCAACTAGAGAAAAGAAACTAAGGTTGGGACTATTGAACCTATCTACATCCCTATTAGTCCAATTGAACTATCTATAAATAAATTTCATGGGAGATCTTTCACTACCATAGGATACAAAAAGGTTTCTAGTATAATGATATTTTATGCTCTTTTCCTAAATAAAGGGTTATAGCTTGGGAACATTCCACATATATATTACTACTATACACTAGGGATTTTTTATACAAGTCTCCTACTATATACCTAGGAATCGCATGAAAATTCAAATGGAGGTGAACATAATTAAACCATTACTTATATCTAATTTAAAGAATTTGAAGAAACTCATACCTCATATCATACACCCTAGAAATAAACAACCTCATACACTTTCAATACATTAGCAATATACATAGATGAATCAATATAAAATATCTCCTCTTGGGATCACAAGACATCACATGCATAACAATAGTCACGTAAGGATTAATGGGGGTCACATAAACATTAATGAAAACTCATTTCTTATAAAATTCCAAATAGTAATTTTTCCAAAACATGATTATAATTCCAATAAAACTCACACCATTTCCAAATCCTATCTCAATCCAGATGTGATACTAATTTTTTGGGAACTTAAAATTCCCTTAAAACCACTTTTCAAATCTATCAGGGCCATAAAAAGGCTTTAAATTTCATACACAAAGTTTAATGCATGACTTTAAAATAAAAATTCCCATATAAAACATTTTGAACACTTTAAAACTCTTTAAATAATTGGTTTAAAATTTATTAAATATAAAATAACAATTTAAAATCTCAAGAAAACATTGAAAACCTCTTCTAAAACACTCAAATGGTTTTAACAACCAACATAAGAATTTTTAAAAACACTTGATATAGAATAAAATTTCATTCCAAGATTTAAATATATTTATAAGTCTCTATTTTTTTCATCAAAGGAAAAATTCATAGTTATTAATTTAATAAAGAAACACTTTAAAACCAAAAAAATAATAAAATATAATATAATGTGACAATAAAGGATAACCCACACTAGTTCAATAGAAAACATACCAAAAGTTTTCTCCTTAAATAGTGAACACCAAAATGATCTAAGACACTACCTCTGAAACCCCTTCATGAGAAAATTACCATGATTAAAACTAACCCCAACCCTAAATTCATACAACACCATCATTAGGGTTTATCTAAGGAACTAAAATCAAGTGAGAAAGTGAAATAAAAGGGTGGAAGAGGTTTAGAGGGACTTTATAAGAGTGAATCCACTTGAAACCAAGGAGAACGACCATAGAAATAGAATATGAGGAAAGGAGGAAGCTCCCTTTGGTGCACCTGGTCCATTCAAGTAAGAGGGGGGAGAAGGGGAAGCTAAATGTACTAAATCCAAGAAGATGAAAATTAGGAACTTCATTTTTTTTAATAAATCTAGGTAGGGAACCCTATTTGTATTAGTGATTTACCATACTATGTGATAACTATGTGCAATCAACTACCAAGAAAAACCCCACTAACATAGTTTACATGGGACTCTTCACGGTTGGATGAACCATACCCCAATCATTTCAATTGGCATTACCAAATTGAAGATCTAAATTTCATGCTTGTTTCAAGGTTTAACTAACCATGTAAAATCTTTGATATCTTACCCATGAACACTAAATCCCCTAATGGTTTACACTAGGATCTACATATTTTGGGCTCGAACTTGTGCTTCTCACATAGACCAACCACGTGAAAAACAAAATGAACTAAAAATTCCACTACTTAAGGGTAATAACATAGTTTCCTCAAAACCATGCGTGTAAACCATGTACAATAATTAAAATAATATAATTTCCATATTATGGGCCAAAACCTCTTAGAATAATAAAATTCCCCTAAATCACTAAAAAAATAAACCACACATTAACATAGAGGGTGACACAATTCTACCCACCATCCCACATTCTTCCCCTAAAAATTCTCTGGTCAAGTTTTTGGTTAATAAAAAATAAATTCTAAAATGAACTCCCATGATAAAATAGAAGTCCATGAAAAATTATATGAATACTTAAACAACATAAAATATCCTTTTGAAAAATCAAGAAACCACACACCCAAAAACCATTCTATTACCGAAATAAAGAACCTCTATGAAGATGTTTACATTGCATAGATTTCCCCACCATTTAGAAATGATATAATATGGTGAAATAAATAAAAACCCTTTTTCATAAAGAATATGGAATTCATTAAAAAATCACATTCTCGATATATCTAAAATGGCATTACAAAACTCTTTTGGACTCATCTAACCATTGAAATGGATAAAATTCACAAGGAAATCACTAATCGTCGAAACATCCTAAAGGTCCACCAAAATCAAGTCACCAAATCCAATGCTTTCTATAAAAAAAGATCACAACAACTTGATACATGCCTCGCCAATAAATTACATGATTCAAACCCTAAGGCCATACAGTGAATATGAGGGCACTATTAGAGTTGGTTCCTTAGAACCAACTTCTATGTACTTTAGGATAACTTGTATTCATAGTTTTTAATATTAATAAAATCCATACCAACTCATGATTTTTCTTTTATGTGACATAGTATGTGATAATGTTCTAATAGTAGTTGTCCCATTGACAGGTTAGAGAAGTTCTACACTATGATGAGAACCTAGAAGTGCCACAATGTTATTCTTAATTATATTTTATATAGTCATATGAAATCATTTGAGGGACACAAATGATACAAGATATCAGGGGTGAATACTCATAGGACTTTGAGACACATTATCATAGTGTATGCCCTTGGTAATATCCAGTGTAGGATATTATGAGAAAGAGACATGTCGATAGGAAATCCACATTTATATGTGTCATTGTATGTTCTTATCTACAAATGTGTGTATTCATCCTTATACTTTAATATTCTTATTAATGAGTTTTATAAGTCAAGTACTTTGATGTATGGAAAAAAATTGTGACAACATACGTTTTTGGTGAGGTAGGGTATATTGAGTGTGTCAGGAGTAATATTTCATCAATGAATAATGTGAGAAAGTTTTTGTATCTTCGGTTATTTAAAGGATTTTGATATATTAGGACCTTTAATGGAAATAATATTTCCTGAATAAATCCATTGCCATGTTTTTCTATAGGTAAGTTTGATTTTCCGAAATTCAAAGAAAGACACATTGAGCACATAGGTTGATGGAACCAACATGCAACCTGCATTATAAGAGATTTCATGATAAATGGATTATATTATATAGTAAGAATCTTTATAAGGTATTATTTAATTTTGGCATTAACTTCTTTCTCTATGGGTACCCCGGCGTGTTGCTGGATGGTAACCTTGGACTTTAGGTTTCTTCTCCTAATGCCACTGAGAAATAGGCATGGTAGGTCACCAACTAAGTGTATCTAAAATCTTAGTTAAATAATATATTATTATTTATTACTTAACAAGTAAAATATATATAATTCCTACACTTGGTTTAATAATTATTCATGTTTTTATGATCACGTATATTTTTTCACCATTTATTCAAGAGAATACTATGTTAGTGGAATATTTAATAAATATTTATTTTTTATTTTATGAATATAATATTTTTTGTATTTATTAGTAAATAATGTTTTCATATTTATTTATTAAATAAATAGTTATTATTCAAGACCTGATTAATATTTTGGAGGAATAGTGAACTGTGTTGAATGGTTTATTGAGAAATAATTTATATTGAATATTATTTAATTAAATAATATTTAATTTAATTTATGAGTTTTGAACATGTTAATAAATAATAATATGATTATTATTATAGACATGGGTTTATGTGGGGATTAAATAAATATTAAATTTCACTTGCGTAATTATTTGTTTCTAACCCTAGGGGTATATGAACCCAATTATATTATCTTTCAGCTGATCCAATTCATTTTTTCGTTGCACACAGTGATAGCAAGAGAGAATCCTATCAAATCCATATAGAGATCCCTTCTCCAATAATTCTCTCAATAACGGAGATTGATCTTTCTAATCCTTCCAATCTTGATTTTAGGGAGATCAAGGAGAATCATTTAGAAGGGATTCTTTAGGATGTAATGACTCGTATTTTCTATGGTTTCATTTTTATAAATTAATTGGGAAAATTTTGAGACTAGGTGATAAGACTGTGTGAGATTCTTGGACCAGTGTTCCTAGAATGATACGGTGAAAAATGTTATGTTTTTAATAAATCTCATAGATGGTTTCTTATTTAAATGGGAATAACTTTTAAATAAGTGCTCGAACTAGAAATTGGAGGGCACTGTTGCGTTCAGAGCAGCTGCTTTACCTTACTTGGGGTCAAACATCGACTAGTTCAGGTTGAATGTGAAAGTTATAAATTGGACAAAACTGTAATTAAAATATTTTAATAAAAATATTCTTGTTTGAAACTATGTTGGTTTTATTTTAATTAAGGCTTATTTTTAGTAGTTATGGGTTATCTCTAAAACCCTATAAATTTCTCCAAGGTAAGGTGAGGGAAACCTCTCCGACGAATGATGATGAACATCGGCGGATCGAGGATTAACGACAACACGGAACCCTGTTCTTTGTCAACAAATGATCTAGACTTGAGGTAGGATGTTAATCTCTTTATGATTTCTTGTCCCTTATTAGATTCAAACAATGAATGTGGACCAACCCATGGGAAGGTTCACTCGTGGTGCAATCATTCATGGGGGATGGATTTTATTATAGGGATTAAATGGATGATAAGTCTTTGTGAATATTAGTTGATTATTCTTCATTAAAAATTCTAACATGAACAAATCAAGGCCGACATGAAAAAGGCCACGATCCATCCATTTGGGCATTTATGTGCTTTTTCTCTTTCCCTCAATCTCTTGAAATCCTTTCTCCTCATTCCTCGTGAAAAATGATCATAGGATCATTGCGCCCTCGATCCATAGTGCAACGATCTAAAACTGGGGATCTGTTCCCGTAGTGTCATAAGGTGGTTCCGGTTATGGCTGGTTCAAGTAGAGCATAGTGGGGCAAGGCCACCATTGGGGAATCTAGTGGAGGAGGTAGAAATGGCCTGGTAAGGGTAGATGAGCCAGGTGGGGCATGGCAGGAACGAGTCATCGGCAGGGAAGCCAACAGCAGTGGTGATATGTGGTCCAGGCGGTACCATTTTAGAGGAGGAATTTGGTGACAAAGGTCACGGGCAGTGACAAGGGGCTGAGAAAAGAGGTCATGGTGGCAGCCAAGGGACATAGCTTGAAGTCGCATCGGACAGAACCCGCAACGGTGGTGGAGTTGCGAGACTAGGCGGACGAGGAATACTGGCCGCATGAAACATGTTCTAGTAGCACATTAACTGGGGGAGTTGGTTGGCCATGCATTTGGAAAACTTCATGGACCAGAGGGATGCAGGCAAAGTGGGTTGTGTCCAGCATAGCAAAACCAGGCCACACGATGCAGGCTGGGGTAGAGAACTGGTATGCTCCGACAACCCAATGGGTCGCGGAAGTTTTGGATGAGCTGAATTGGGTCAAGCCAGGTCAGGTCGATCCAACTGGGTTTCGTCAGGTCAGCTAGACTAGTTGGTTTCAGTCTGATGGGTCAGATCGGACTCGGACTGGATCCAGGTCGGACCTTCTCAAAAAATAGTCATAACTTTCAAACCATGTGTCTGTTTGACAAGACATTTGTGGAATTGGGACCCTTGTAACAAGATAGTACTATTGAGATACTCTAAGTGAGTTTTTTTAGATGTTGTTTTATGACCTAATGGATTCAGGATTAGTTTCTCCTGGAACAAGCGTGCTATGAGCATAATCCTACGGTTTGTTGTGACTATGTGATCTTGGTGACTATGTGACTTGGGGGCTACATGACCCATTAACACTCTATGCGCCATAGATGTTATGTGTGCCATTGATTCTTTGTGTGTGATCTAAGTTCCATGTTCCATCAACACTTCGTGCACTATCGACCCTTTGTGCATCATCGATGCTATGTACGCCATCGATGCTTCGTGTACCATCAGCACTTTTAGTGTCATGGATACCAATAGATCTATAGAATACAAATAGAAAACCTTATCTTCATTATTATACTTATACCCATGTGATCTAATGTATTAGCTATACTTTTTGTGTTTCATTTTTTGTGTACTTCATGTGTTTTATTTTTGGTATACTTCCTATATTTCTTTTTGGTATTTCCTTTTTGGTTTATGGGTGTCCTACTGAGTATTGTTTTACTCGCCCCTGCACGGTTTTTTCCCACATGTCTCGTGTCTTGTAAATATGATCGATGCTTTGATGGAGGTATAGGTGGACCATGACCAAGTGGTTCTTAGAGTTATCAGATAGACGTGTGGTGCTCCTACAACTTTAGAAAGTTTTCTTACACCTACCCTTCAAGTAGGGTTTTTTGGGAATGAGTTTCAGGAACTTGTGTATTCACTTGACAGATTCTTTCTTTTGGTGGGCCTATATTCTGGACCTATTTACTTTTCAGTTTTCCCACTATCATACTCTGTTATTGGTATCATAGTGTATGCATGAATTTTTTACTTTTTGTTTTTACGTTTCAGCATTTTGGGCTTGGAGATGTGTGCATGTGTACAGGTATATAGAAAAATGTCTACCATTTATGGGATATGCCAACTTGGGGCTAGTCACAAGCCCCTAGCCTATCGAAGGAGGTCTTGGGGTAGTCCCAGCATGGGTTCATCTAGGACAGATCATGGTAGATTGGTATCAGAGTGTGTCTGTTCTACCTAAATAACAAATATTCTATGACATTTGTTTTGGGTCAATTGTGTTAAGTGTTTGGAGTTAGTATTTCAGACCAAGGACTCTAGTGTTGGTGTGGCGGCCGAAGTATCCATACACTGGGAATATAAATTTTGTTTTTCAACTCAGTACATGAAAACACTAGTTGTATGGATAATAAATCATACATGCATCATATAGGATTGAGTGTGTTCTCATGTCCTTCTTGAGTCAGTGTCAGCTCATCAGGTATACTCTATTGATTATGGTATATCTTGATCAATTTTAGGATTCCCCCACATAGATAGCTAGCTAGGATTCTAATGCATGATTATGATGATGATCTGCCTAGCGATGAGGTATCGGTGTAGGGACCAGTATCATAGATAGCACTCCTGAGTGGTGTACGACTGATACCACCACCCAGAGAGCAGTAGTTACTACCAGCGCTATTGGTAGAGGATACACATAGAATGAGTGTGTTGCATGAGTTCCAGAGGAAGTGACCTCCTTGATTTAGGGGTAATCCATACCCCCAGGTAGCTGAGGATTCATTGGAGTCACTTACGTGTGTCTCCCTCCTAATGAGAATGCCTCTCAACCAGATGCTAGTCCCAACTGCAAGTCTTATATAGGGCTCAGTGGGGATATGGTGGATCTTAGTGATCTAAATGCATTACGAGATTCAACTCACTTAGAAAGAAATTGAGCACCACTTTAGGGAGGATTTATTTCTAGTAACGTTACACTCAGTGCACATACAGGAGGTCTTACATCTATAGCAGGGTAGTCAAACAGTAGCGGTGTACTCGGTGAGATTTACTGATCTTTCTCACTACTCCAAGTATATAGTGTAGGACCCATTATATAGGGATCATACCTTCGAGAAGTGGCTGTTACAGAATATCATAGAATCCATGATATCCCTTAGAATCCCAACATATGTTGGGGTACTGGATTGAGCCCTGCTAGTGGAGAGCTTTCTGGTAGAGCAGACACCAGTAGTGGGAGCTACCAGCATGAACAAGGATGCTGAGTCTTTGACAGTGGGTATCTTACAATTGATGCAGGGACCCAAGCAGGTTAGGCACTCTAGGGGATGACCCTGGGACATGGGATTAGTGGTGCGAGGTTCCCAGGGTAGATTAAGTCATCTGAAATATAGGTTATGTTACTCATGCGATGGTCGAAAACACGTTTCTTGAGATTTCTTGACATTCCATATGGATGATCAACAGATAGTTGAGGTACTATCAAGGCATAGGAGGAGGCAGGAATAGAGTGGTCTAAATTTCAACGGTCATTGAAGAGGTGTAGGTCGGGCAGGAGGAGGTGGGTGGAGGTTCGAGGTACTACCACCACCACCCCTAGGTGGTCCACCATGGGCTCAGGGAGCTGGTGTATAGGGATGAGACCAGCTTTAGGTGATGGAGGATTATAACCCTAGTTCTCAATATATGATTAGAGGCATGATCTTTGTCTTTTTCACCCTATATTGAGTTTTGATAGACATAGGTTCTAGTCATTCCTTTCTCACCATGACCCTTATTCGAGACTCAGATATTCTATTGGAACCATTGACTTAATCCCTATGATTAGAGACTCATATGGGGGGATATTTGATAATCACACACTAGTGAAAAAAGTGTTCCCTTACTCTGGGGGCTGAGAGTTTCATTTGGGATGTCTTGGTGGTAGCGTCGAGGACTTACAATGTCATTCTTGGTATGGACTCATTATCCATATTTCATGACCATATTTATTTTTTTAGGCATAGAGTGTGGTGTGTCTATGGAGATAGGACCAGTTTCTCCTTTGTTTGTTAAAAGGAAATGAATGCAGTGCAGAATGGACTTAATCAGATGAGGGTGAAGCTGATTACTCACCAGTTGGCTAGCCTCACCCTTGGTGTTGTGGATAAGATGAGCCCTCACTTTCTTATCATGGTGGAGGAGTATAAGGAAATCTTTTAGAAAGATTTTCTAGGATTACCTCATCATAGGGTGGTGGATTTCTTCATTGATCTAGTCCCTAGGATGGTATTGATATCTATACTTGCATATCAGATGGCTCCCATATAAATTCATGAGTTAAAGGTATAGTTGGAGGACTTGCAGATTAAGGGCTTTGTGAGACCTAGTGTTTTACCATGGTTGGCCCTCGTTTTTTTTTCAAGAATCCAGAAGAGAGCTTGATGTTAGGTGTGGACTTCTAGAACTGAAACCGAGGGAGCAAGAATAATAATTGTCCACTATCGAGGATTAATGACATCTTCGATCAGCTGAAGGGAGCAAGGTGGTTATCAAAGATAACCCTCAGATCTGGCTATCATCAGCTTCATTTACGGGACGATTATGTATCTAAGATAGCCTTCATATGTCGGTATGGACACTATGAGTAATTAGTGATGTAATTCAGTGTGACGAACACCCTGAAAGTGTTCATGGAAATCATGAATAGGATCTTCCATCCTTACTTATACCAGTTCATCATGGTCTTCATTGATGAAATCCAAGTGTACATAGCATCTGAGGAGGAGCACATGATACACTTGAGGATGGTCCTGAACACACTACAAGAGCACATTCTTTATGAAAATATATCAAAGTTTTAGTTCTAGGTTCAAGAGGTCCACTTTTGGGACACATCATTTCAAAGGCTAGAGTTGCAGTAGATTGGGTGAAGACTGAAGTGGTGCTTCCTTGGGAGCCACCTAGAGTGTTACCGAGGTGCGGAGTTTCTTGGGCTTGGTTGGGTACTATCGTAGGTTTGTACCTAACGTTTCTAGAGTATCATCACCCTTAAAAGCCTTCAAAAGTAAGGGGTATCATTTCTTGTGGAAAGAGAAGTTCCAGTAGTGATTTCAGAAGATGAGGAATAGATTGAAGAGTTCCCTCATCTTGAGATTATTGGAGGAGGGTGTTGAGTGCATGGTGTTCTATGATTCATCATGGACTTGGCTTGGTAGTGTCCTAATGTAGGGGAAATTTATGATTTCCTATGGTTCATGCTAGTTGAGGCACCATGAGTAGAACTATGCGACCCATGATCTTGAGCTATTAGTTGTAGTATTCACATTGAAGATGTGGAGACACTACCTGATAGGCAAGTGGTTTACCGTCTACTCTGACCACAAGAGTACCAAGTATATATTCTTTTAGAAGGATCTAAACTTGAGATGGAGATGATGGCTAGAGTTCCTCCAGGACTATGAAATTGAAATTTTCTATACTCATGATAAGTGGAACATAGTGGCGGACACTCTCAATAGGAGATCCATCTTTCAGTTGTTGAGTGAGGCATTGGTGTAGTTGGTAGTGTTACATATATTCATTGTGGATGGAGATGGATCATATTACCTCTAGTCAATGGTTTTCACTCCTCCACTATTACAGTGAGTTAAGGAGGCATAGCTTAGGGACATTGACTGTGAGACTTTATGTGATCATATGTCTATAGGGAATACCCCTGATAGATATTTGAAAGGTGGGAAGTACGTTCTTCACTTTAGAGGTTGAACAACAGTGTTAGTGACGTTACGGGAGGAGTTTTTGAGTTAGTTCCATACTTCCCCTTTGGTGGTACACACCAGAGTGGAAAAGATGTATCAGGACATCAGACGTTAGTTATGGTGTCCGGGAATGAAGTAGGTGGTGATAGAGTTTTTTTCTTGATGCCTCACTTTCCAAGAAGTGAAGGTTGAGCACCAAGTTCTAGCAGTCCTGACTTAAACACTTGAGGTTCCATAGTGGAAGTGGGATGGGATATCGATGGAATTTGTGACAGGTTTACCATGCACGTCCAGGGGGCATGATACCATCTGGGTGATCATTGAATGACTCACCAAGTCATCCCACTTTCTGTTGATCTATGAGTAGAGTTCAGTATAGAGATTGGGATGCCTCTACATGCATGAGATAGTTTGTATTTATAGAGTGCCATCAATGATCCTCTTGGATCCTGATGCATATTTTAGATAGAGGTTGTGGAAGGGATTACAGGAGGAGTTTGGGACTCATTTGTGCTTGAGCATGGTATTTCATCCCCAGAAAGAAGTCTAAATAGAAAGGACCATCTAGATTCTTCAGGACATGCTATGTTCTTGCATCCCAGACACTTTGGTCACAGTTGGGAGGATCACCAACCACTGGTGGAGTTTGTGTACAACAACATAAATTACTCCACCGTTAGTATGACATCATTTGAGGCCTTATATGGGTGAACATACAAGTCACCACTATGCTGGATAAACCTAGGGGAGTCATCAATCATGGTTTCAAAGTTGGTATGGTCTACCACCAAGAAGGTTCAGCTCATCCAAGAGCAAATGAGGAATGCCCAGAGATGGCAGAAGTCATATGATGACAGAAGTTGGAGGCCTCTGTAGTTCGAGTAGGTAGACTATGTGTTCCCTCAGGTATCACCTTGACAGGGATTGTGATGATTTGGTTAGGGGGAAGTTATCTCCAAGATACATTATCCCTTTTCAAATTTTGAGTATGGTGTGGTTGCATACCACCTTGCTCTACCCCCATAGTTACATCGAGTGTAGTATGTCTTCCACGTGTTGCAGCTAAGGAGGTATATGCATGACCTATCACACATCATCGATTGGGGTGAGTACGACATTTACGATGGGGTGACTTTTGTGGAGTAACCAGTAGAGATTGAGGATTGATAGGATTGGATCCTCATGGGTGGTTGATTCCTCTGGTGTAAATTCAGTGGCAGCATGGAAATCTCTAGGAGAGTTTTTGGGAGCAGGAGGCTCAGATGCATGCTTAGTGCCTTCATCTTTTTGATGAGTATCCCTTGTTTTGGAATTTGGGTATGTAAATTCCTAAGGTAAGGATAATGTAATGACTCGGATTTTCTCTATTTTTATTTTTATATATTAATTGGGAAAATTCTGAGACCAGGTGCTAAAACGTAGTGAGATTTTGAGGTTTGGTGTTCCCAGAATGATACAGTCAAAAATATTAAGTTTTTAATAAAGCGTGCAGATAGTTTCTTATGTAAATGGGAATAACTTCTAAATGAGTTCCTAGACCATAAATCTGAGGGAAAAATTACATTTAGAGTAGTGGAATTAACTTAGGTGGGGCCTTAAATTGACCGGCACAGGTCGACTATGAAAGTTAGAAATTGTATGTAATCGTTATTAAAATATTTTAATAAATATATTTTTATTTGATGTTGCATTAGTTTCTTTTAATTAAGTACTATTTTTTAGGAATCTATGGTTATCGCAATAACCTTATAAATTATTCTTAGGCAAGGAGATGGAAACGTATCTGAGGAATGATGATGAATACTGACGGATCGAGGACCGACGATGACATAGAACCTCGTTCTTCATCAATGACTAATCTAACCTCAAGGTAGGATATTGATATCTTGGTTACTTCTTGTCCCTTATTAGATTCAGATGATGAACACATAACAACCCACAAATAGGTTTATCTTCAGTTCCATCATTCATGAGGGATGGATTTTATTGTAGGGATTAAAGGGATGATAAGTCTTTGTGAATATTAGTTGATTGTTCTTCGTTAAACCTTATAACATGAACGGATCAATGCCGACACGAACAAGGCCAAGATCATTCCATTTGGGTGTTCATGTGATTTTTATCTTTCCCCCAATCTCCTATATTCCTCACTCCTCATTCCTTGTGAAAAATTATTAGAGGATTGTTGCACCCTCAATATATGGCACAACAGTCTGAAACTAGGGATCCGATATCACGATAGCACAAGGCGGTGACGACGCAAGGTGGTGGAAATGCAAGGCAATAGCCGGAGGTGATGGCTCTGGCTAGTTCAAGAAGAGCATGGTGGGGCAAGGACACCGATGGGGAGTTCAGCGATGGAGGTAGCACCGGCCTGGTAGGACCAGGCGGGGTACGGTAGGAACGGGCCACCAATAGGGTGACTAGTGGAGGCGGCGAGACGCGGTCCAGGCGGGACCACGTCAGAGGAGGCGCGTTGTGGTAGAGGTTATGGGAGGTGAATAGGGTATATGGTAAAAGGTTGTGGCGGTGGTAGTAGGACATGGTTCAGAGCCACATCGGACGGAACCTGTGGCAGTGGGGCCGCAGGACCAGGCAGATGAGGGGGGTTGGCCACGTGAAACGCAGTTTAACACCGTGTTGTCTGGTGGAGCTAGCCGGCCACATGGTTGGACAACCATGTGGACTATAGGGATGTGGCTAGGGTGGGATGCATCTAGAGGAGAAAAACTAGCTCGCATGACACGGGCTGTGTTGGAGAACTAGGATGCTCCGGTGACCCAATGAGTCATGCTCAACAGGACTAGCCCAGTGGGCCAAGCCGGTTCTGGCCAGGCCGAACCAGGTTGGGCTAGTTCGAGTCAGTCCAACCAGGTTAGTTTGGGTCGGTCATACCAGGTCAATTCAAATGACGGGTGAGGTTGGGTCTGACAGGTCAGATCGAACCTCGACTGGATCTGGGGCGAAACTTCTCAGAAAAATAGTTGTAACATTCAAACCATGCGTCTGTTTGATGTGTCGTTTGCAAAATTTGGACCCTTGTGATGAGACAACCCTTTTGAGATACTCTAAGTTAGTTTTTGTGGATGTTGGTTTACGATCTAATTTCTTGAGGAGTAGGTTCTCCTGGAACAAGCGCGCTATGAGTGGATCCTTGGGTCTGGCTGTGATTATGTTATCTTGGTGACTATGTGACTTGGAGGTTGCATGACCCATTGATTCTCTGTGATTTGTTGATGCTCTGTGCATCATCGACGATCCTTGCATTATTGATGTTCTGTGCTCTATTGATACTCTGTGTTCCATCGACGCCTTGTGCACCATCAACACTTTGTGAATTTTCGACACTTCTAGTATCATAGGGACCGAGAGATCTTTGGACTAAAACTATAAAACCTTAACTTCATTCTCGGACTTATACATGTGTGAGATGAATGTATAGACTATACTTTTTGTGTTTCCTCAAAGGTGTGCTTAGTGTATTTCCTTTGTGGTATACTATATGTATTTTTAGTGGTATTTCCTTTATGGTTTCAGGGTGTCCTATTGAGTTTTGTTTTACTCACCCGTACATGGTCTTTTCCCATATGTTTTGTGTCTTGTGCAGACAACTAACACTTGGATGGAGTTCTAGGTGGACAAGGACCAAGTGGTTCTTAGAGTAATCTGACGGATTTTTTGTGCTCCTATAGTGTCATACAATTGTCTAACACCTACCATTTAGGTAGCATATTTTGTGGACATGTTTCGAAAACTTGTTTATTCAATTGACATATTATTTCTTTTGGTGGGACTTTATTCTGGCCCTGTTTTCTTTCTAGTTTTCCTACTTTCCTACTCTTTGGTTGGTATCTTAGTTATGCATGCATTGTTTACTTAGGGTTTTTACATTTCAGCATTTTGGCCTCATATATGTGTTCATGTGTATAGGTACTTAGGAAAATACCTCCCATTTGTGGGATATTCCTACTATGTGCTAGTCGCCAGCCCCTAGCCTATTGGAGGTGGCCTTGGGGTAGTCACAGCATGAGCCCCTCTAGGGTGGGTTGTGACAGAGTCGATAAAAGTTGAATAACGTAAGTGATGGTATATACCATTCTGGAACCTAGTGATTCTCATGATGACATTCATATATTTTTGGAACACATGTGGATCACTATTATATGGAATCTATTATTTATTCCTAAAATTTAATGATGGTACAACTTAGATCAGTTTTTAGATCCATCAATGAAGAAATAATTTGATTTAAGGTAAATCTTTAATTGATTAGATTAATTATAATTAATATGTGATGATCATGAAATTTGGTTACAGTGTTTATTTATTGTCTATATTATTTTATTTAATTCTGTTAATCATGGTGTTCATCATTATGTAAATATTGGATCAATCATCAATCATGAGAAAAAAATTTGGGCCTAACCCATCACATGCTTCTATTGAACCCAGAACCTACAAGTTCTATCAAAGTGGTCACATAATTATTTATAATTATTTAAATTTCGTTGATTGATTTATGCATTTATTATTGGTTTTCAATTCTAGTTTAAAAAAATTTTAATCTGAATCATGAGATTTTTTTTCTTCCTTTTCCTTTATCATAAATATAATCAATTTGATTAATTTTATTAATGAAATAAATTCGAAGATCTTATCAAGAGGTTATGAGGAATCTGGACATATAACACAAGAGTACATGTTGTGTAACCCATAGGTACACACCATGTACTAGTGTTTAATGCACCAATAATTAATTAAAAGTTAATTCAAGTCCTTTAAATTTATCATACATGCTAAGTTTAATTACACACTACTAGTTGATTGGGAAATCCTGGTTCACGGTCATCTAGAGTACATGAACTGTAACTTTTGTGCATGGTGTATAGTCTTTTAGTCACATATGGGAAGTATATCTTTTTACATGGCCTACATGACCGGTGGCCATGTAAATCAGAGGCCACATATTGTATAGCCCATGTACACACTATTTAATCCAAAAAAATTCATTCCACAGTTATAAGTTGAGTCCCTAGGCATGTTTCGTAGATAGAAAGTGATAATAATACATGTTGTGTATCTTAAATTTACACTCTGTGTACTTTTAACAAATTACATTGAATTAAAATTAATTTATTATACTGTGAAATCCTTATAAACATGTAATTTCATGTGGCCATTAAGTTTATAATACACAGCATGTGTTGGGTTTTTATATATAAAAAAGTTTAATTAATTTCTATATAATTTTCAGATCTACATATCATGTATAATTCAAATTACAATTATTACTCTATGCGCATTGAAGAATTACACGCTACATAGAAATAAAAAAAATCTTGTAAACCATGATATCATTAATTTGATAGTACACGTCATTATATTACATGATAAGTCATGTATTCCACATGTCACAAGAGTTAATAGTATATGAGTATAATACATGTTGGGTAGTTAGAATGGGAACTCATCATGTTTCCTCCAAGGTACATTTTTCGTATATAGTTTATTTTAAATAAATTTATTAAATTTTTTAAAATTACGATGGATGAGAATATTAAGGAAATATGGATGAGAATTGAGATAAAACAATTGATTAATTAAAGAATATAATTAATTGACCTGAGAATGATTTATCTAAAATAATAATTATTAGATTTCAATACTAATTTTATTAAATGCATAATTCATTGCATGAAATGGGATGATCGTAATCCTAGACCAGACCTTTGTATGTGATTATTTTCATTTAACTTTTTATTAAATTAAATTTTTGGTTTGTGTTTCATCTCTCCTATCATTATATAAGGGCATGTGTACCCATGGTTTCTTTTATGTAAATCCCTTAACTAATCATTTAGTTCCCCTAACCAGTGTGAGTAAAATCATATATAATGGATGGAGATCCCAAGATAGTGGAGGTGGTTCAAGTTTGGATCTGAGGAAAAACCAACCCAAGAGAGATACATGGGCGGACATATGGAAAGTTGTAATATAAACCTCAATTAGTTCAAGGTGTATTTTACCATAGGTCGATGATTATTTTATCATCTTTTATATAAACTAAATATTAGTAAAATCTCATGATCGTACCACATTATTATTTTATTTTATTTCAATTTTCATGGTTATTTCATTATGGATATTTTGTTTCAATCACATGAATTAATGAATTATCAAGATGAAAGATAGAACTAAAATAAATTGTCTTTTGTATAAATATTATATAATAAATGGTTAATCACTTAAGTAAATTCAATTAATATTGAAAATTATATTAATAAAGATAATAATTGTATATTTATGCATAAAAGATAAAAATACCTCAATTATATATATTAAGTCGGAATTGCCTACTACTATTTTAGTTAAAATCGAACCATAGTTCAATGTGCTTGACCAGCCAAAGTTGGGGTGGTTTTAATTATTAGGGAATTCTAACCTGATGTTTTAGGTTGAATTAACTTAGTTCACATCAAGGGTTGACTGCCAAAGTAGGACTTGGTGTAACTAAGAGACAAGGGTGGAGGAAATACAGTTTAAGTATTTTAGGATTGGGGATTCCACTAAACATATCAAGGAACTATTACATAATGCAGTTAGAATTCGGAATGCCTACCAAAAACCCGTAAAATTGCTTGACCTGCCAGTGTTGGGGTAATGGGAAGGGGAATATGGATCCTTTCAACTATAATTTAAAAGTAATAGTATATTCTGAAGCCAATGGCGGGGGCAATTGGGTTTTGATAAAATTGTGGGAGATTAATAAATATAATATTTAATTATTTATCTAAATTTTATCAGATAAAGTACTAAAACTTTGGTCATCTCATTTGTAGAAATAGCAATAAAAATGACTTCAAAAATATTACTACAACCCATACTTGAAAAGGATAACCTTATCAGTAGTATAAAATTTCCAAGAGTTGATATGGTTCTTATGCATTATCTTATTCCATGAAAGGAATTTTTATGTGACGGAAAAACCTATTCTTGATGTTCTTAGTGATGAGTATATTGAGGAAGAGTTGACTCTCTATGAGAAACATTTCAAAAATTCTATATATGTTCACTATTTCATGCTATCATTCATGAACAATGAAATTTTGAATCAACATGAGGGCATGGATGTGTATACCATGATGTCTTTCCTTAAGGATCTCTATCAAGAGAAGGAAATAAATGAGAGGTATGAGATCTACAATGCTCTGTTTACAACTAATCTTGGAGATTAGGTGCCATCTGGGCCTCATGTAGTTAATAATATTGTCTATATTGAATTCTTAGACATCATAGGGATTAAATTCTTAAATTATTTGTGCATAGATCTCATACTTTCCTCACTCCCCATGACCTTTTCCAGTTTTATTATTAATTATAACATGAGAAATAATGAGAAGAGTATTTCAAAACTTATTACACTGATTCACCAAGTGGATAAGAGCATGGGGCACAAAAACCCCACAGTTCTTATGGTGAATAAGAAAAGGAAGAACAAGGAGAAGGGGACCAAGAATCATAAAAAGTCTAAATATCATGATCACTGTTCTTCCAATAATAGGAAGATATATATACAGAGAAAGGAAAAGTATGCAGTATGTTTTTCATGTGGAAAGAAAGGCCACTAGAAGATGAACTACACCCTGAAGCAAGAGGAAGATAAAGGTGTGTTCATTATTGAGTGTAATATTTCAATATCTATTCATTGGGTATTATATATAGCTTATGGATCTCGCATATGTATCTAAATTTTGGAAACAAGTAGATTATGAAATATAGTTATAGGAGAGGTGGATTTTCAAGAAGCCAATGGTGTGAGGATAGTTGCTCCATCCATTAGTGACTGCCATTTTTCCTTGACAATAGTATTGATATTGGTTTTAATAGACTGTTATTATGTACCAAATTTTTCCAAAAACATACTTCATGTGTCATTCTTAGATGCATATTGTTTTATTTTAAATTTTTTGTAATAAAAGTTGTTACTTTTATAATAAAAACATATTTTATGGTATGGAATATTTAAATAATTTTCTGTATCTATTAAATTACGAAAACCAAGTATTAGTAATAGATAAAAAATCATGTTCTCATGACTTATATAACACCCATATATTGCATCACCATCTTGTTCATGCAAATGATAAGTGTTTGAAAAAACTCTATCAATAAGGCAATTTAGACTCTTTTGAACTAAAACCACTTGAAATGTGTCATGCTACTTTACAAGGAAAAATGAATAAACCACCATTTAGTGGATAGTGTGAAAGTTCCATAGTGATTTTATTATTGGTATACACTAATGTGTGTGGACCATTTTCTGTAGAACCAATACATGGGTATTATTACTTTAGATATTTTACTGATGACTTGAGTAGATATAGATATGTCAACTCAATGAGGTATAAGTTCTAGACCTTTGATAAATTCAGTGATTTAAAGAATTAAGTAGATAATAGACTTGGGAAAAAGATAAAGAATCTTATATTAGATCAAGGTGGTGAATATCTTAACCAATAGTTTATCAACTTTCTATAAAATTTTTGGATTCTATCTCAACTCACTCCACCTTACGCACCACAATGGAATAGTGTAGGTGGAAGGAGGAATTATACCTTGTTAGATATGGTAAGGTTTATGATTATTCATGATGATCTTCTATTATCCTTTTAGGTATATTCATTACAAATTGTGTTATATATATTAAACTGAGTACCAACTAAAGAAGAAAATAGAATTCCCTTCGATTTATGTAGTGGAAAGAAACATGTTTTTTGTATACATGTGTATGGGGTTTTGAGACGTTTGTTAAGTTCTTCTTGAGAAAAAAACTAGCACCCTGGGGAATAAAGTGTATCTTTATAGGGTATACTAAGGAAATAAATGGATACTATCAATACATTCCCTTATAAAATAAAGTGATTATCGCTAAACAAGATATCCTTCTTAAGAGGGAAAACATCCCTAATAAGGATAGTGGGAGAAATATTTACTTTGATGAAGTTGATACTGAAGATACACAAGAGTTGGTACAAGAAAAGATTCAACAGTTTCCCATGGAAGAAGTATTTCTTGAAACACAAGTACTACATAGGAGCACTAGAGAGGTAAGAGAACTAGAGAGATATGGTTTTATAATCACTAAAGATGTTGACTCGTTATTTGTCTAAAATGATGAAAATCTATCCTATAAAGAGGTAGTATAGAGATAAGAATATGCAAGATGGAAAGAAGCCATGAATTATGAAATAGATTCCATGTATCAGAACCAAGTTTGGGTTTTTTTTATGCCCCAGTTGATGTAAATCCCATACGGTGAAAATGGGTATTCAAGAGAAAACTAGAAATAAAAGGTAAAGTAAATAACTATAAAGTGAGTCTAGTGGCTAAAGGGTTCAAATATTTACAAGGAATTGGCCATGATGAAACCTTTTCACCAGTTTCCATGTTTAAATCCATCAGATTTATACTTTCTATAATAGATTTACATGACTATGAAATTTGGTAGAAGGATGTCATAATATCTTTAATTAATTGAAAACTTTTGGAAGATGTCTACATGACACAACCAGAAGGGTTTGTGACTCTAGGTAATGAAAAAAATATTTTCAAGATTCATAAATCTATTTTTGTATTTAAGCAATAATCCAGGTCATGGAATATTTGATTCGATGAAGCTATAAAGTAATTTGGTTTCATTATGAATTAATGTGATCCATGGGTTTACAAGAGGTTTAGTAGGAATGTATTCATTATCTTAGTATTATATTTTGGTGACATGTTACCTATTTGAAATGACCTACTAGTTTTATAGTCTCTTAAAAAATGGTTTAATAGGTGTTTCTCTATGAAGGACTTAGGTAAAGAAACCAATATTCTAGGGATCAAGATCATTCGTGATAGATCCAAGAGTATTCTTGGACTAATTAAAAGTAAATAAATTGACCCAATACTAATTAGATTTATTATAGAACAATCCAAGAGGGTATTGGTTCTAGTGTCACATGGTATACATATTTTTTAGAAAATGTGTCCTAAGACACAATAGGAGAAAGATATAATGATTAAGATCTTATTTGCTTTAGTGATAGGACTAATCATGTATGTTGGGTTATGTACTAGACTTAGTATTTTCGATGCATTGAGCATAGTAGGTAGATATCAAGAATATAGAGGAGAACAAAATTGTTCTACTATTAAGAATACCCTCATGTGTCTGAGAAGAATTAAGGATATGTTCTTGGTGTATAGAGGAGACAAGGAGATGGTCATCAAGGGTAATACTAATTATAGTTTCCAAACAGATCATAATGATATTAATTCATAGTGAGGATATGCCATTTGTATCAAAAAAATGACATGTGAGATAGAAGAGTTCAAAGTAGCCATTTATCACTGATTCTATAGAAAATTATGAGTATATAGTAGCTTCTAAGGCAACCGAGTAAACTATTTGGATATGAAACTTTGTCCAAGATTTTGATATGGTACATATAATTAAAGACCATATCACATTATATTGTAATAATACTAAAGTGTAAGCTCTTTAAAAAGATCCAAGGTCACACCAACGGACATAACACATACTCTGGAAGTATCACCTCTTGAGTCATTTTTCTCATAGGGGTGAAATTACAGTAAGTAGAGTTCCCACATAAGAAAACTAGGTGGAATCCTTAAATAAAGGCCTATATCATTATAATAAAGTATCATGTGAGAGCTAGAGGACTGATGGGTGTTACTTGTTGGCTCTAATTTATATGGGATACTGTTAGAGTTGGTCCCCTAAAACAAAATTCTATATATATTATGATAAAATTTATTCATATTTTTTAATATTAATAAACTCTTTATATTATCAAGATTATTATTCTAAATGACATAGTAGGTGATAATGTTCTAAGAGTATATGTCCAACTAAAAGGTCATAGCAGTTCTCCTCTATGATGAGAACCTAAAATTTTCACGATGGTATTCTTAAATATATGTTCTTTAGACCAATGAAATCATTTGAGGGACAAAAATGACACTGTCTATTAGGATTAGAGACTCATGGGACTTTTAGGAACCTTCTCATGGTATACGACCTTGGTAATATCTAGTGTAGAATATTATGAGAACGAGACCCGCTAGTAGGAAAGTCACATTTATATGTGTCATTGGATGTTAATATCTATGGATGTGTCTATTGATCATTATATTTTAAGATTATTATTAATGAGTGTTATAAGTTTCTTACTTTGATGTGTAGAAAAAACCATGAGGACATATGTACGTGGTGAGGTAGGATATGTTGGGTGTGTCCCAAGTAATATTTCATTAATGAATAATACGATAAAGGAATTTTATTTTCTATTCTTTAATGGAAGTTGATATCTCATAACCTTTTATGAAAATTATATAGCCTAAATAAATAAATGATCGTGGTGTTCTATAAGAAAGTTCAATTTACAGAATGTTAAATAAAGAGACATTGAGCACATAGGTTGATGGAACCAGCAAGCAGCCTACTTAATTAGAGATATCATGATAATGGGGTTATTTTACATTGTAAGTTTTCATAAGATATATTATGTCAATGTGTAATTAACTTATTTCTCTATGGGTTCCTTTTTATGTTTCTAAATTCTTACCTTGTACTTTAGGATGGTTCACCTAATACTATAGAGAAAAATTCCTCAAGGGTCACACACTAAGTGTATACAGAATCTCAATTAAATAATATGGTATTATTTATTATTTTATAAGTTGAATAAATATTATTCTTTCATGTAGTTTAATAATTAGCTATATTTTATTGATCTCAAATATTTTGTATCTTATTATTTGAGACGATATTATGTGAGTGGAATATTTAATAAATATTTATTTTTTATTATGTGAATATAATATTTATTTATTTATTGGTGAATAATGAAGTGATATTTGTTTATTAAATAAATATTCACTATTCATCTCCTGATAAATATTATGGAGGAATGGTGAATTGAGTTTAATAGTCCAGTAAAAAATAAAATGTAATTAATATTATTTGATTAAATAATATTTAATTTAATTCATGAGTTTAGTGCATGTAAAGAAATAATAATATTATTATTATTATTATAGGTATGGGGTTTTGGAGATTAAATAAATATTAAAGGGAACTTATGAAATTATTTATTTCTGACCATATAGGTATATAAACTCAATTCAATTATTTTTAAACTAAGAAAATTCATTTTTTGTGCACAATGACAATCAAAGAGAATCCTCTCGAAGCCCTAGAGTGTTCCTTTCTCTAATAATGCTCTTAATAATAGAGAGTGATCTTCTTCCACCTTCCACTCTTAAGTCTAGATAAATCAAGGAGAATCCTTTAAAGTGATTCTTAGGGTGATAAAATGAGAATGATGTGTGTGAAAGGATCTACCATCCTAGCACCTGAAGATTCCAATAGCAATGTTCAGATATTTATTGAAAATTATTGGCTCGCTTCTAGAGGGATTATATTATTGATTCCTACAACGAAACAACATTACAATGTAGATTAGTTTTTAAATCCATCAACAATAAAATATTTTCATGAAAGTTAATTCCTTAATTGATTAAATTAATTATAAATAATATGTGAGAATCTTGTGATTTGGTTCTGACATGTATCCATTGCCTATATTATTTTATTTAATTTAATTGATTGAGACATTTATCATCATGTAAATATCTTTGATTATTTATCTATCATGACAAATAGCGATGTTGGGAAGGACCCATCACACGCTTTTTCTACACCTAGAACCTACATGAACTTAGGTCTAAACCCATGAAATACATTCTCATAATGATTGTAATAGAAAACTCCACTCGATAGCACTGACATTCAAACAAGAACCATACCATACCCCAATCAATAATGCACATACCTTACATTTTATCCCATGTCTATATAAAAAATAAGAGACAACCCATATTCTACAGCATAAAAAAGTAACATAAACATTACTAGGAAAAGAGGCATGAAAATATTTATATCAACCTCTAGTTATAAATATAGACCAAAGAGGCACCTAAGGAAAAATACCCATCAAGACACTCTTCAAGCCATAACTTCTCCAAAATCACTGAGTAAAAATCCCCAAATATTTCATCATCCAAAATAGATAGAACTAATAATGTGAAGGATGCATTAAAAGATGGATAGTACACTAATCTAAAAATTTCACCAAGATCAATCGAATAAACCTCCCAAATTATATTTCACATATGAGTCTCCAAGAAAATTGATCCTCACCAATATAACTATCCAAACAAGTTTCAGAGTTCCAAACCACTCTACCCATATGTTTCTCAAGTAACTCACCAACAAGTACTACCTTGAATAATTTTAAGACACATCACAAGAGGAGATGATAACATAAGAAGTCCCAAAATCAAACAAGGGAAATATCCAATCACATTCTTTTAAAAAAATCACTAGTGTTTTTAAAACCACATTCCCCCTTAGAAAAAATTCTCAAAACCTTATTTTGAAAATAAAGTTACCCATTAAAATCAGTATTCATTTCACTGAAATTCTATCAAAATTCATTTTAAAATTTTAACTCCAAGCCCAAAAGCGATTTGATTGATTTTAAATTTTAAAAAAATTAATTTTAAATTCAACACTATCTAGTTCTAAAATGAATTTCAAAACATTCACATATTAAAAAAATTTTCAAAACACCCACTAAAATAGAAAAAACACAACAATACCCAAGATCTATTTTTGGAAGAACCTTAGATTCCCTTAAAATGATAATCCCTCTAAAATGATTTCCCTTCTTTTTCAAAAACACTTTACGCACATGAATCTTCAAAAACATTTCCAATTGGTTTAAAACTAAATCATGTTCTATATTTCAGAATGAAATCAACCACATAAAATCATTTCATGAAAAAAAATCATTTTAAAAAAAATCCTTAAGGAATTATTTTAAACCAAAAACACTTTTCACATGAAATCCATCTTCCACACATGAAAATTTAATTTCAAATTACAAATGAAATCACATAAACAAAGGAATAATACAAGACTTGACTAAAATCTAATCAAATGATTCCAATATATCAAAGACCAACTATGACTTCTTTCCCATTTCCCAAACATGCTAGGAAATCCATGTGTCAATGGATCAAAATAGTACAACCAAAAGGGATGTGGAACCGTGCCTGACTTGGCCACATAGTTTATATACATATGTCAATTATGAAATGGTCACTGTAGTGTGTCCAGAATTAGGGTTTTATTTTCCTCTTGGTTTTCTAGGACAGGTAATCCAACTTCATTCCTAAATTTTCATTTTTACTTCTATTACAAAGCATAAATTACCACAACTTTGGATTATAAAACTATTCTAATGAGGATTAGGCAACACCATAACAGGAATAAAATAATAGTCCAACAATTACATTTAAAAAAAATCTAGAATCAAATAAATAATCATGACTACCTTAGAAAATAATAGGCATAATGTGAAAAGGTGATTACAGCATTATCCCTACACCTACCTCTTAAGTCCTAAAATCCTTATCTCTAAGTTACCAATTCATAAAATAACATGATAGTGATTATAATACCTATAATCCACTAATAACCTATGATCAAATACCATTTTATAATAAATTTTCTTGAGATTCCATCTCAAGTGACACCTGACCCAGCTCACCAAAATCCTCAAGGATGTTCCTGATCCCCAAGGGTTGGAAACTGGTTCCTAGACATCACAAAACACACCTTGAGAATGATTTGTCCCTCATAAAACAATATAAATATCCATTATATATAAAATATTTAAATCAAAGTGAATATACATTATAAAAAAATACAATTGTTACATAAAGTAACAAGCATCGAATATAAATGAGAGTAAAGTCAAAACATTAAATACACAAGGCCACAAGTGGTCAATAAAAAACCTGAAGCTGAAATAAAATTCCAAACACTACAACAAGATTCCATTTGACACATGGTCACTATAAAAATAAATATATCGCTTGGAAGAGTAAATAGATCCAAAACATCCACATCAAAGTTGATACCCACCAAATATATACAATTGATTTTATATTTCATCTTATTAATACAAGTTTTAAAATATATAAGAAAATTTTACATTATTATTAAATCATTACATGAAGAAAAAACTCCACATCAAAGTTAGGTTAAAAACATTTTCTTTATTTTCATTAAATTAAAACAATAACTTAAAAAACACTTTTCCCTAGAAGAAGACTCTTTCACTAAACCAATATCTTAATGTCTCTCTTTAAAACCATTTTATAAACACCTAATTTTAAATACAAATTTAAAACCTCAAAATAGGCTTTTATTTTTAAATGGTTTTCCAAAACATCATTAAAAACAAACTAACACATAAAACTAAGAACTTTTACGTAAATATGTGTTTCAAAAACCCACACAAAAGAGTTTTAAAAACAAACCCTTTTCCATTTTTCCTCACAAAATTCCATATCAACTTTATAAAAAAATTTAAAATTCAAATATCAAGCTTTTCATAATCATTTGTAAAACAATTTTAAACCATAATAAAACAAAACTTTAAACTCCATTGTTTAAAAATCCTTTACAATGTCCCTTTTAAAGACATTTTAAAAGTAATCCATATTAAATAATAAGTAATACCCAAAATAATTCACAACTATATCTAGTTCTCAATAAGTAAAAACAAACAACCAAAACAAAGGTTCCAAGAAATCATGCAAGAAGTATGGGAACCCACAAGGTAAAAGGAATCCCCTAAATGATCCTGAGTAGGATCCTAGAATCATGGTCATTATCCTAAGGTCGTAGTAATAAATAATTGAAAAGGATAAAACTAAGATATTTTGGCACTACTGAACCTACATACATCCCAATTAGTCTTATAAAACTATTCTAAAATAAATACCCTATGAGATAATTCACTACCATGATCTATAAAAAAGGATTCTAGCTCAATAAACCGCTATCCTTGAAGCCTAACCAATGGGGTATAACAGAAAAATATTCTCTAGATAGAACACTAATTTACACTAAGTATCTATATTATATAGTTTACTTACCATCTGAAAAGAAATTATATGAAAACTCAAATGGAGGTGATAAAAATTAAACCATCACATGTAACAAATTTAAATAATTTGAAAAAACTAATGTCTCACCTAATAAACCCTGAAAAAATGACCACATAAACATTCAATGAATAAGTAGTATATAAATATCCATAAATATAAAAAATACCCTAATTAGATCACAAGAAACCATAGGAATAAAAAGAGTCAGATGGGGCTCATAGAGTATCTCACAAACATTCATGAAAACTCATTTTTTTTAAAGATATCAATGGTCCATTTTCTAAAACATGCTTGTAATTCCAATCCAACTCATTCCATTTCCAAATATTGTCTTAGTATATTCTTGAGACTAGTTATTACTAAAAAAAATATTAAGACCCATTTGGTAACTCACACTTCCCTTAAAACAACCCTTTAAATATCTTATCTCCATAAAAAGGTTTCAAATTTCACACACAATGGTTAACATACCTATTTAAAAAAACAATAAAAAACATTTTAATCACATTAAAACTCTTCAGAACCTTGGTCTGAAAAATAATTTGATACAAAACACCCATTTAAAATCTCAATAAAACATCAACAACCACTTTTTAAACACTTACATGCTTTAAAAATACACTTGGAGAATTTTACAAAAACATGGAATGCAATCCCATTTCATGCCAAGGGTTAAATATATTTATAACTCGCATTTTTTCCATAAAAGGATGCATTTATAGGTATGAAATTAATAAATAAACGATTTAAATCCAATAATAATGCAATGAAATGTATTGTAAAGTGAAAACAAAGAAACACATACCTTGGTTCAATTTAAAACAATACAAAAAATTTCACCCTTAATGGTGAACACCCACTTGTATCAAGACATGACCTTTATAAAACCTACATGAGGAAACCCCATATTTTAGACTAACCATTACCCTAAAATTTTCCAACATCAATATTTATTTTCATGGGAGGAACTAAAATTAATATAAAGAAGGAAATATAAGGTACTATAGGGTTTATAGAGACTTACCAAGTGAGAACCCACTTGAAACCAAGGAGAACAACAATATAAATGGAAGAGGAGGAAGGGAGGAAGATTCCTAGGGTGTGCCTAGTCTATTTGATCATGAGGGAGGATAATGGGAGGAAAGAAGGTTTAAATCCAAGTGGGTGAAAAATGATAATTTCAACTATTAATGAATATGGTTTGGATACGTTGCTTGGACACATATTTTTTCAAACTGTGCACCAATCATTTGCAATAAATTTCCTATAAATAACCTAGTTTCATGGTTCATGTGTGACTACTTATAATTAGATGAACTATACACTAACCATGCTAAATATCACTATCAAACATTATAGACAACTTCAATGAATTCCACATGGTTTAACTAAACATGTTCAAGCCATGTGCACTTACCCATGCACTATAAAATCCCCTTACAGTTCCCATAGAACCCGCATAGTTTGTATTCAACCATGAACTATCCATTTATTCCAATCATGCTAAAAAATGAACTAAAAAGTATACTACATAAGTTAATAAAAAGGTTTCCTCTAAACCATTTGTGCAAACAGTATACGTCATGAAAAACAAAAGAACTTACATGTTCTAGTATAAAACCTATTAAAAACTTAAAAATACACACAATCACATAATATAATATAAAAGTATCCATAATTTGACATGGAGGGTGTCACAACTAGTGAAACATAAAAATACATAAATAATATTGACATATATGAAAAATAATTCTATAAAAGCATTATAATGATACTTTAAAAAATAAGAAAAAATATCATTTTTTTGAAAATTTTAAAAAATAAAAATTCCTATGAAAATTAAAAAAAAAATTATAAAACCAAAGGAAATTTTTAAGTAATCTTTGTAAAAAATAATTCACATGGAAATGGTAAAATTCATTCATTTGGTAAATTTGTTTAAACAATCCTTTCACACTTTTCTAAAAAGTCAATTATAACTTTTATCGAAAATATTGTAAATATTTATTTAAAAAAATGGAAAAGAAAGTAAAATATAGTTTAAAATTACTTTATGAAATTATTATATTATATAAATAACATTATTAAAACATTTTAATGAACATAGAAATGGAATAAAAACTTTCCCAATCAAAATATAGAAATAAGGTCAGTTTTTATTAAAAACACTATTTTGGTATTCTTGATTACAAAGATGGGGAAAATGGAAAAAAATACTTAAAAACTAGATAAATATCCATATAAGAAAAAAATATATGGTATTATGAGATAAATGTAATATAATTCCTCTAAATTATACTGAAACGTAAATAATCCCGATTAAAAGTGAAATTAGAACATAAACCCTTACATCTTTCATAAAATTTGTGTTAAAACTTCATGAAATAGAGAATTATATTGATTAGTTATTTAACATAATTTTCATGAAATGTATCATGAAATAAATTCAAGTTAATTATATACAATGAATAAAATATTGAAGATTGTGAATATAGAACATATCTAAATGAAGGGGAATTGAGATGAGGAAACCCTTAAAACATTGGTATCTCTTGAATCAAAATCCAATGAAATATTGAAATAGATATGGATTTATAAATCACTTAAATTCATGAAATTATGAAAAAAAATTCTATAAGTAATTACATATACCAAAAAATATACAACAAGTGGTGAATATGACATATGTCTCAAAGAAAGAAATGTGAGATGGGAAACCCATACCTCAAGTACTGGATTGTTTTGTATGCATTGTAACATCATTTACTAAAAATTTGTATTTTTTATAAATATATTTTAGAACAATATTAATACTTTTATTATTATATATAATTTCCATATAATTTCCATTCACCCATTTTTCAAGAATTCTTTCTTAAAATCAATATTTTGGTATCATTTTTTTTCTATTTTCTATGCATGTTTTGGTTATTCGATTGCAATACTTAATCCTTATTCATGGTTTAATATTTTAAATAATAATAATAATGTTATAAATAAAATATATATTTATTATATAAACTTTTATAATGATCCATGTTATATGGTGATGAAAGATGAATTACATTTTTTTGTAGAGGTGGTAGTTTGCACGTATGTATGGGTGATGCTTTCATTTTTCAATTAATAGAAATAAAATAAGGTAGATAATAATTTTTCTTTAAATATAATAATTATGTAATAAATATCATATATATTCATTAAATACATCAATGTAACAATCCATTATAGTCAGTGATGAAAAATGAAATACATCACTTCATGGAGGGGCAGTCTGCATGTACGCATGAGTGACACTTCATTTTACATTGAATGGAAGGAGATAAAATGGTTATGAAACTAACATAAAATATTTATGTATAGTAAATATATTTATTTAATTATATTAATATTTTTATTTAATATTTTTAATAGGAAGAACAAATAATCTTAAAAGAAGTTGGTTAAGACAGTTACCTCCTTTGGCTTACACCTCAATCATTCATAGGTTGATATTTTTGTGAGATAAAAAAAATATAAGACCTGAGGAGTAGAGTTTGGAAGTGATTTTTTCATATATTGGACTAGATAAGGCTTTAAATTAGTGTGGATAAGAAGAGGAATTTCCCTTTTATAAGTGAGAGGAGTTGTTCAATTGTAAATACTCTTACCTTTAAAATAATATAAAGTCATTTTAATTGGAAGGTGGAACCAAATAAGTCCAATTTAGAATACAAGGTGATGGGAGGTATAAATACACCCAAAAAAGTAGATAAAGATACATTTTTTCATGATAATATAACCCTTATCCCTATGTTTTTCCCTTTTTAACCAATTTCATCCTTTACCATGATGACATAAATTTTTACCATGGTAACTTATTTTTATGACCAAAAATGAAATTTAAACTATAAAAAATTAAATTATAATTAAAAATGTGGAATAAATTTTATTATATTCATATTCTAAATTTAAAAAATAACTTTTAATATAAATTCATAAAACACAAAAAAAACAAATTATAGAAAAATTCCATTTTAAAAATAAAAATAGATTTACACAAAAATCATGTATAGAACTGATCTTGAGGAAATTTATTGAAATAATAAAAAATATATATATAATATTTTTATGGATTTTAAATAAATTATAAACACAATGGATCAATATGAATACTTTATTAAAGGAAAAATACTAAAATATATTTTTATTAGAATAAAATGTATCTCAGGTTCCCAAAAGTCAAACATGGGTTTCCAAATTCAACATAATAGTTTTAAATTACTTATTTTACTTAAAAAATACATATTTATTCAATACTAAGGATTAAATTTTTTTATTTCATGATTATATCATAATAATGTCATAAAAGTTAAGGTATTTATAAAAATTATATTTTCACAATTCATAAAAAAATCAACAATTTTGGAAAAATAACAAAAATTAAACCTAAGATATTTTTAAATTAATAATTAAAAAATGAATTTAGTTTTATAAAATTAAATTTCTAGAGGTGTTATAAGTTAATTCTAATATTTTTACCCAAAACACTTAATTTTCTTAAAATAATTTTATTTTTGAAGTATAAAATAAATTTATTCTCATTCCTTTCCTAGTAAAAACTATTATACGTTTGTTAATTTTTTTATTGAATATATTACCAATAAATTTCATCAAATTAATTTACTATTAGTTATTAATTTAATTCATTATAGAAAAAATATATTGTGCACCTAAAAACAGTTTTCAAAAAATATATTTATTCTTACCATCAAATTATTTTATATTCATTTCTAACAATTTTATAATAAATTTATGGTCAATAATTAATTTATATCTTTAAAAAATTGTCCCTAAGTTTAATACTATAAATAAGAAAAATTTTCATTTAAAAATATAAAAAAATAATGTTTATAAGTTAAACATTTCTGTTTAACCATTAATTATTAGGATAGTATTCCTTATCATTAAATAATAATTTCATGGATGTAATTATTTATTTTACTAGTTATTAATTCAATTTTATCAAAAAAATTATTAATATCATTCCTCAAAAGTAATAAATTTAACAAAAAATCATAATTCAACATAACAGTTCAAAACAGATTATTAATAATTATTGGTCTTTCCTTAAGTAAATTTTATATTTTTATAAAGTCAATGATTTTATCAATTTCATATAGATATATAATAATGTTTTTCATATTATATTTTAATCAATAATTATTCACTAAATTTTAGTGTTGTGTGCATCACATTTGATCGAACACATAAATTTTATTAAAGATAGTATATTCTAAAATATCAAGGTGTTATATTCTACTCCCATAAATAAATTTTATACTTTTAATTTTAATTTTAACTTACTAAAAAAATACCTAGATCATCCACAAGATTGTCAAAACCCAAGATGAGATATTAATGTAACAAACTTTTGTAAGTCTAGAAAAATCAACTTTTACCCTTATAATTTACATGCCCTTGATATTATGTTTCTAAACAAACATTTGAGCTTAATACCCCTTATCAAGATATAATATGACTCATATAATTGATGTAATTTCTATTTATATTTATGTGTTATCATTGCACCAAAAACATTCTTTGGTTTATTTGGAAGATGAAATATAACTTTACCATTATGAAAATTAATAAGGGGTCAATGTAAAGAGATCCAAATCATACCCAAAATCACATCAGGTTTTACTAAAAGGAGAATAATTAGATTTTTTATAATGTGATTTCCAAAATAAATTCTATTATAAAGTGACTATAGTCTTAGGAAACAAAAATAATACCATTGTGAAATTTAATTGATAATTATTTATCTAATTATTGGTGTGGTGATTTGATCTCTTTATAAAAATTTACTTATATATAAGAGTGGGTAGATTTAAAATCAAATAGGAAATTTTTAGTTCTTTAGGGGATGATGAGTGTACCCTATACCACTTTGTTTTCATGAAAAACTTTGATTGTCAAGAGTTCATATGCCTTCCCTTTATCATTTTTCCTAGTATTTTTTTTGTCGTCAATTAGTTTAATTAACCTTGGATTCGTGAAATGGTTTATATAATGTCCATACTCCATGAAATTATAGCATTAATGTGTGATTGGAAGATTTGGTTGAGCTTTCTCTCCATTCATTTCATTGGATAACTTTTTCACATCACATTGAAATTCATCTGCATGATGGGCTTCTCTTCCACACTTGAATAATTTACATGCTTTTTGATATAATTTCCCCTTTTCTTATTCTGACATTTTTTCTATAAAGGAACATTAATTTTCTTTCATCCATGTGTTTTATTTTTTTAATATCAATTAAAATATATGTTTCTCAACTTATCCCCAAAATAATGAGAATAATGAGAGTACTACTATATTTCTACCTAAAGATCACATTAAAAAATTTCTTTATAGTTATCAGATTATTTTATAGCCAATTACTTATGAAAACTTGGTTTTAAATTAATAAAGAATTGACTGGTTTTTCTTTTATAATTGTTGATAAAAAATCATAACTTTTAATTATGTTGAAATTGACCTCATAATATTTAGTCCTTTTAATTACTTATACATTTTAGTGAAAGGATTTAGTGGGAAATACTTATTGTAAAATACCTTCATAAAATCTTCTTGGGTCATTGTGTCAATTTCTTCCTCGTACCTCATATTCTTGATAATTTTCCTCCATAGATCAAATTAACCTTCCAAATTACACATATAAAAAAACTCTTTATGGTCCAAGCATTATAGAATAGAAAATATTATTTCTATAGATTTGATCCATTTCTTATAAATTAGCTGATTAGTGGAACCATTGAAAGAAGGTGAAAATTTCTACATGAAAGAATCTATGGTCAGTTTTTCTTACCATTATAAATTTTGAAGTTTATCATGATTTGTCGTACATTTCGTAGGTTGAGAGACTTTAGTGAGAATAGACATAATAATTTTCATCTTATCTCTCATTCCATTTGGTTTTTCTTGAGTATGATCATTGTATTTTTCATCACATTTTTTATTCACATGATTTATTCTTGTTCTATTGATTGACTAAAACATAAAATAACTGGGTGATTATAAACATGATAAATTATATAATAATGGAAATCATTCATGTGATGTCATAATTTATGAAATCTTTTTATCAACCCATGGAATTCTATGTTTTAATATGTGTTTTCCACATAAATTTCCAATTAGTCCTTCTAACATAAATATATTTAAACCCCTTATAATGATTCATTAGAAGAATGTGAATTGACTAAATCGTATCCCATGGGAGTGTTAAACTAGGTGTGCAGTTAAGCCTCTTATCATGCACTAGGTGAAGATATATTTGGTACTTAACCATCACTTTCTAGGTTTTTACCCCTACGTTCATTTGTACTAGAGCATGCATCTAGTTGTTTGTATCCAAATAGGGGTATCATTTCTAGAACACTATACAATATCTAATTTATAAATATTTTAGGATATTATTTTATATTTTGATATATCTATAGGGTTATCACTAAGGTTTTCTAATCCTAATATCCAAAAATAAGTTAACCTTTCTTTGATACCAACAATAGAGACCTGAGTTTCACTAATACAAATATTATACCATTTTAGATGAATATTCAATACATTTCACAATAATTAAATCCTAATAACTGTAAATTTTTAGTTTATTTTGAGGCTATATACATAATAAACTTATTTCATAAAATATCATTAATATCTCTCATAAAGTTATTCTCACATGGTACCTTCTTAGACATTTCCTATTTAAAACCTTTCTTCATAACCTAGGAAAATAAAAACAAAAGAAAGCATGACCTTAGATTCTAAGTTAGGGTAAATGTGGGTGATATCAATTGATTATCAAATATTGATAAAAATATAAGCTTAAGTGTGTGAGAATATAATCATAACTTATGAGATCGCACCTAAAAAGTCATAAACCATTAAACATGAGTCATGTAATAATGATTTTTTATAATAAAAAGACACGATTCATAAGAGTTTGGATTCATAAATAATCAATTGTGAGTCATGAGAGCATATCATAATCATATTGCATAAGTTTTTGGCCTAAAATTGTGTCACAAGCATAAGCATATAAATCATATGTCAAGGAATCTCACTGGTACATTCATCACATAGTAGGCTTGAGATAACCACATGTATACCTTATTATTCTTTGTAAAAATACTCATGTACCCTATTGGACATGGGATAATAACCTATGTATCATCTTCATATTAGTAAAACCAACAGTGTACCCTCTTGGGCTTTAAAAAACCCCTCATATACCTTATTATGCTTGCGAAAACTTCTTGTGTGCCCTCTTTGTCTTATAAAATCCACCATAGCACCTTATTGGTCTTAGGATAATCACCCATGTACCCTTTGAGATCTTTAGATGTAAAAAAATATCCATGTTCATTGAAGGGATATAATGGAACCACCCATCATTTAACAATAAACCATTTATATTTATTCCATAAGAACATAATATCATTCATCATTCCTTCAAAGATTAATTAACCTATGAGAAAGAAATGAGTTTTATTAAAAACCATTAAAACATCATCAACATAGGAAATATATTGAAAAAAATTTAATATAATAATAATATCATATCCCAAGTGATGTTTAAAAATACTTAAATTATGTTTATATAGATGAAAAATGTTTTTAAAAAACAATTCAAAATATGATTTGAAAAACAAGAATAAATATCCATTTCTTTTTGTAACTTTTAAAAAATCAATGAAAATTTGAAAAAGTATTTTTTTATAAAACCATGGAAATTTGTACTGAAATCTATATAAAAATTAAAGTACATTAGGTGAGAAAATCCATTCATTCGATAAAAATTTAAAAATATTCATTCCACACATTTATAAAAAGTAAAATGTGACCCACGTAGAAAACCTTATAAATATTTATTTTTAAACTTTTACAAAGAAATTAAAATATATATTAAAATTAATTTTAAAAAATAAGAGTATATAAAAATTTCTTGAAATATTTAAAATAACAAGGTCATAGAAGATAATTTTTTCCAACCAAAAATGAGAAATATGGTCATTTTTTCTTAAAAACATTCTTTTAGTATTTTTGAGTTTGAAAAAGGATAAAAATGGAAAAAATAATTAAAAAATAAAAAATTATCCATAGTATAATAAAATAGATAACGTTTAAGATACAAAGGGCATATAATTCCACTAAATAATATTTAATCATAAACAATCCAGATTAAAAGTGATATTGGAACTTAAACCCTTATATCTTTGGTAACCAATGAGTTAAAACCTATTGAAAGAGATAAAAATATTTGGATAAGAAAATAACCCAAATTTTCATGAAAATTGTTATAAAATATATTCACGGTAAGTATATACATGCCAAAAAATAACGGTGTTGGTCAACATAGTACATATCTCAATAGAGGGAAATTGAGATTAGGAAACCCTTACAACATTGGTTTTTCTTGAATCGAAATACCATGAAAGATAGAGTGAGATTGATTTTTAATTTTTTAAATTTCATGAATATATGATAAAAAATTCATAGAAAATTATATACACCAAACAATGTTAAACAAGTGGCGGATATGACATATGTCTCAAAGTACGAAAAATGATATGAGAAACCTTTACCTCAAGTCCTAACCAATTTTATACACATTTTATTCTCCTATAAAATAAATTTAGATTTATTATAAATCAACACCAAAACCATATTCACACTTATATTACTAAATATATTTCCATTATAGTTTAAAATCACCCATTTGTAAACAATTATTTATGAATTCAATATTTGGGATTCGATTACTTCGTCTTCCATACATGTTTCGGTTTAACATTTCGGATCCTTACCCCTTGGTCAAAGTTCATCACCTATAGAATCTTAATCATGTAATTAATATCATATATATTTATTATATACACTTTTATAATGATCCATGTAAGGCAGCAATCAAAATTGAAATACATCACTTCATGGAAGCGGCAGTCTGCACATACACACGAGTGGTGATTTCATTTTTCAGTGAATGGAAAAAGGAAGGTAAATAATAATTTTTAAAAAAAATAAATATATCAAATAAATAATATATATTCATTAAATACATCTATATAACCATTAATTAGAGTCAATGATGAAAAATGAAATACATCTCTTCATGGAGGTAGTAGTTTTCACATACTCATGAGTGACACATTATTTTTTTCATTGGATAGAAAGGAGATAAAAAATTGATGTAAAATTAAAAAACACATTTAATTATGGTAAATCTATTAGTCTAGTTATATTAATATTGTTATATAATATTTAGATGAGGTGAAATAATAAATAATCTATAAAGAAGATGGTTAATAAATTTACCTCTTCTTTTGGTATCCTCTTTTTTATTGCACCTTAAGCATTCAAAGGTTAGACATTTGGTGAGATAAAAAATTATAGGATGTTTTTATGAGAGATGGGAAGTAATTTTGGAAAATCGTTATTGATATAAGGTGCTTATGTTGTCACACATGGGTTTTAATTTTCTTCGATTCTGACTCAGGTTGGGATTTGGGTGAACCCATGTATAATTTTTTTTTTGAGATTTGATGATAAAAACACGCATTTTGGGTTTAGCAGCACTCGGCGCACGGGCAGGGCATGATTCAGAGACCGTGCAGCCTGCCCGATTTCCCAAATAAATTAAAATTTTAAAATAATAATGAAACAAAGTTAAAATTAGTGTTAAAAATAAAATAAAGTGATCATGTCTTTTAAACATAATAATATTATTATTATTATTGAGGATAATAGTAGTATTATTATTAATTTTTTTTGTTATTAATCTTTATCATAATTATTCAGATTATTATTCAAATTATTTCTATTAAAAATGAAATGATGAATATTATTGTTATTATTAAAAGTACCATTAATATTTTTATAATTATTAGAAACGTTATTAATATTATTATTATTATTAAGAGTGAAATAATTGTTATTATCTTTATAATTAAAATTTTTATGGGACGCATGGGGTTATTGTGCGGTTACTTGGCACTTGAAATAAATAAATAAAATGAAGTTTAATGAATTATTTTAATAATAATAAAAATGGTAATTTTTATTATTATTATTATTAGTTTTAATAATATAAATATTATTAGTTTTAATAATATAAATATTATTAGTTTTAATAATATAAATATTATTATTGGTATTAATAATATTAATATTACTATTATAACTATTAACCTTTTATTATTATTTTTATTGTTTTCATTTATTATATTATTATTATGAATTTAGTTAGGGTAAAAAAATAAGGATGAAGTCCCCCCCAACCAGGCATGACCTCCCCCTTCCCTCATAACCCTACGACATGTCGTACCTCCCCTATGATAGCTAGCCCCCGTTCCATAAAAGTTTTTTAAGATGAACCCTTATTGTGTCTTCTCTAGTGAAGCTACCTACCAGCATAGGTCCTTCTGCTCCATCCAAAAAACCCCCTCGTGAACCCAGTATGGTGTGCCTCTTACCTCATGTGACCCCTACTGGCCGAGGATGTCCGCCCTACCCTTTTATCCCTTATTGGCGCCTCTCTGGTATGTGAACCACTACTGGACGGTGCCTCTCCGGTGATAGTGACTTTTTTCAGGCACCCCGCTCATCCTCAGTGCAAGTGCCTTCCTTTGGGTAATATTTTAATTTCTATTGATGGGTTTTTGGGGTTTCTAGCAAGTTTAGGGTCCGAAATTAGGTTTTAACCTTTTGTTTTTTGATTTAAACTTCTTGGTTACGGCTCTTTTTTTCTTCTTCATGGTGCCAATGAGATTTGGGTGTGATTTCATGCCATTTTATGGAGGGGTCTCCATGTGAGGTAAATGGTTCCACGCCCTAGCATTATTTGATTAATTTAATATGTTTGTTTAAATTTATCAATGTATTCTTTGGTTTGATTATGTTATTTATTTTGTGTTTTTGATGTGGTTTGTGTGTTTAAATGATAGGTTTGGATTCTTAATATAGGTATTGGTTGTGTTTTGGTGTGTTATTTTATGTAATGTTTCTATAATGTGTTCTAAGGGTTGTTTGGAAGGTGAAAAATGTGTTTTCAAGGTCTTTGAGGTGTGTTTATATTTAAATGGAAATTTTCAAAGGAAAATGAATCACTTTGGGTTTGTCTTCCTTGTTGTGAATTTTATGTATAATTTGTGAAATGTTTGAAAATGTGAAAATATTATCTTAAAAATAGTTTAAAGTATGAGTGGTTTTATTAATGTGCTTGTCCATTATTTTGGTTGGTCTAAATTGGGTGTTTTCTTATGTTAGAAAAAGGGGAAATTGGTAATTATTTATAAGTGATGATAAAATTATTGAAAGTCACTTTTCTGTGGTGTTCATGAATAGAAATGAGTTGTTTTGAAAAGAATAATGTTTTCTTTGAAATGGATGATCTTTGATAGGAAATATCTGGCGTGTGTTCATGTGAACTTTAACTCGAGCATAAGGGGAAACTTCAGGTATCTTGGTGGGAAGACTAGGACTAGTATGCCAGATGATACATAAGTGGTTTTTCCCAGTTTCTTCTAGTATTATTGACACTACAACACTAACTAAATATTTGTTATGATTTGATACCATTGGGTTATGAGTTTGTTCCCTACTGGTGGCTTGTTCATGAGAATGTAGATCGTTTTGGTTCATATGGCACATTTACACCGAGGTATTATGTCTCTAGGGTCCCAATTTTGATATCTACCTTAGTGGATTTACCCATGGTGCTCTACTATTCATGATGTGGTGTCTTCTATCCGCACATGGAAGACCACTTGTGTGTGTGTGTGTTCTTTATGAATTTTCTCTTCCACTTTAATGTAGTGTTTTTGAAATGGTTTTTCTTTAAGTGTTTCATTTTAAATTTTTGCTTTTAAATGTTTTCCTTAAAAGTTTTTTAAGATCATGAAATTTAATAAGCATGTTAAATTATCTCTTTGATTTTGTGTAATGGAATATTTTTATTGGGTGACATCCTACTGGGCACCTGGATCACACCCTACATACACCTTTTTGTGTAAGTAGACCTTATTATTTGTGTATCCTAGGTTGAGGCATCATTCTTAGCGATGGTGGTTTGGTTTGTTGGTGTTCTTCTCGTTCAGGTTACTGTTGGTTGCTTGGGGATGTGCCTTCTCATGTTTCTTAGAGGTTTGTGTTGGAGTTTTAGTTTTTCTTTTTTGTAGTTTCCTTTGGGTTTTCAATCGAGTTGTGAACATTAAATATGACCATAGTTTAAGGGCCTATTTTTTTGTCTATTTTATGTTTTAATTTATTTATCTACTTTGATTTTTTGTGTTTATTGTTTCAGGTAAATCATTCCTAGGTAATATTTTGATACCTGGGAACTTTTTCCAGCCTGTGGAGATCCGGAATTCCCCTCAGGCCTTACTACAGACCAGTTAGGGTGTCAATTTCATGGTGACCCGACTTGGTTTCTGACAAAATGGTATCAGAGAATGTTCACTCTTTTGGGTATTGTTTCTTAGGAAAGTGTACGGTTATACCAAAGCTAGGATTATCGTAACTCTATGTTCTGGCTACAAGTAAGGTGTCTGGCCAGCACACCTCCTGGAAGGACACGGGTTACCAGGGGAAGTTGAGGTTTTTTTGAGTCTTTAGTCCTTGTGGTCAATCTTGTTTGGGGAAAATGAAAAGAGAGCATAGTTAATGGTCTCATCAAGCTCACAGGGCCTGGTAATCCATGTAGAGTCAGAGACAATTACCTAGTTACTCTCTGTGATGGTGAATTGATCAGCATATGGCCACCAACCATATGTCCAAGTCACCACTGGAACTAATTTACCCTTGTGTTATCTTTTGTCCCTTTGGGTTTTGGAAATCATATTGAAAACCTCTGCTTGAAAAGTTATGAAATCAGTATTTTTAACTGGAAATGACTTGATTATCGAAGTGGTGTAACATGTGTTTTCAGAATAGTTTGGAATGAGGTTCTAGAATTTTGTATTTACATGAAATAATTTTTTTGTAAAATGATATTGGATTTTTTTTTATAATTGAAACTTGTGGATTTAAAAACATGATTGTTTGGGACACAAGGGGGATTTTAAGGTTGGTTTTGAAACTCTATTTTCAATGGAATTTGTTAAATTAAGGAAAGGTGATTTGAATAGGATGAAATGTTTGAAATTGACATGCATGGTATGAAAATTAATTTTCATCTGGATAATTAGTGATTTTCTAAAGTGTTTGTGTGACTCGAAATGATTTTTATTTGAAGGGTTGATGAATTTCTGAATCGGTATTTATGAAAAATAGAAATGGATTTTTAACATTGTGACTAGTGGTTTTTCAAAGAGTAGGTGTGTGTCAATTTTCTCTTTGGAAAATTGAAAGAATATGGTTCTATACTTTGGTATTTACATGGGTAACCACATGCATGAGTTATATGTGAAATTTGAATTGGTGCTTGGTCAACATGAGAGCATGCATGTGTAAGGCCCATGAAGTACAACTGGTGATTGTGTATCCCACCCTCCCAGTTTTATTTTTGAAAGAGTTTTCAAAGAATGTATGGAGTGTTTGATGATCTATAGTTGTTTGGTATGTCTTTTTGTGTTTTTTAATCTTTTAATGGGTGTTTTGAATTTTGAAAACTTATTTTGTTAGAATGATATTTCATATTGCATTTAGTAGGTAAGTTGGGTTGAGATATCACTTAGTGGTATATTTTGAGAGGTGTCTTAGAAGGCCTTTGCAGTGGTTTTTCCTGTGCATTGGGTGTTTTCTCAGGGAATTCTTGACCATTGGACTATTTTTATTGGGTCCTTTGTCTTATTTCTTGGCTAGTTTACCCCCCCCCCATAAAAATTTAGTGTGTAATTGACATGCGACCACAGACAGTTCACCGTTGACTGGCCCTCCAGTTGATCAAAGTAAGAACATCATTCTTGTGTTTTAGGGTTAAGTCCTTTTTTTCTTCTTTTAGGTTAAGTTGATCATTTTGCAGCAAAAGGGAGAATATATAAGTGGTTAAAATAAATCATAGTTTACTTGATTCATTTGAGTTCTCAAAGGTGAAGTTTGAAACCCGTTAACCTGGATGACCATAGGTGAAGGGAAATACTAGGGGAAAAAGTATAAATTAGTATGGGTTCTTGGTTTTATCCACTATCTTAAAACGGTCTTTGAATATTTTGTTGGATCCATCTAAGTAAGGGTTAATGTTAAGCTACATGTGTGCTGAATATAGTTGTAAGAGGATGTTATGGCCACTTGCAGAAATCTCGAGTCGTTGAGAATTAGTTTAAAGCCCCTTTTCATGTCATGTTTCTTTCAGAAACAATGGTCATGTTTGGTGATGCATGGTGGTGTTTTTGTCTTGTTCGATTGCAAGGTAGAAGGTTTTGGGAAATTCTAAGGTCCTCTATCTTGAAAGAAGTTTATTTTCCTTTAATAAATTTTAAATTCCTCTATTCTATAAGAAGGTTTCTTTTATTTGTCATTCCTCTTGATGTTTCTCATTCGGAATAACAAGGGGTGATGTGCATGCACCATCTTAGATTTTATGTTGGTGATGTTCCATGTCAGAGTAAGTGGTTGTCAAGGTGTGTTGTGCCTGATGGTGTTGCCTTTATTACAGTAGGGTTTCGTGTGGCACCAGAAAAAAGAGTTTTGTTCTGAGGTTTCAATGCTTGACTGTGAGGCAGGAGATGCTTTAACCAATAGATCTCTAGTCGTAGGTTCTGGAGTGAAGCTGTTGTATAGTCAGAGGAAACCTAGGTTAATGAAAGGCTTGGTTCTAATTCATGTTCTCAGTGTAGAATAGAGGGATATTTTAAACCTCTGGTGTCATTATGTTATTATATTTGTTCCCTTTCAGTGGAATATGGTGGTAGGGCCTCATTTCCATATTGTGGAATATTTGAGCAAAAGGGGTTAACCCTTGGTTGTATGGAGGCCTAGTCATATCGCTTTCTTAAAACCCCATTGGTTGGGTATCACCAGGTTTAGGCCTCTATTTAACAACCCTTATGGGTTCTATTTGGGTAAAATTGGTCTCAATTATATTTTGGTGGTAATCGGGGGTTTGAAGTTGTTGGTTTGTCTTTTTTTGTGGTTTTGATGCCCTAATAGTTGGGGACATCCCTCCCCGCCCCTTGGTGTGGGGTGTTTGGTCGGTGTAAGGAAGTTTCTGAGTTCAGGTGTTTCGATTGGTTCTAATGGTGCAGAGACCCACCATGGGTTTTTTTAAAGTTCCTCTTAAACATGTCGGTGTTATCCCATCTCTTATAGTGAAGAGTCCCTTCAGACCTCCCCATGTTGGCCTTTTGGTTATGTTCCAAGAGATGGCTTGGTTGTAGGTGATGAGATTGTTATTTGGATGTGGTTTGGTATTGTTTGTTCATTTTGGTCAAGTGGTGTGCTTTCTGTTTAATGGTGCTTGAGGTGTCTTGGTTTGTTAAGTTGGTTTCCATGGGTGTGAGAGTTCCTTTCCTTGATAAATCAACTCGAGGTGTTTTAGCTCTTTAGGCGGGCATCACTTAGTAGGGTGTCCATTTCAGTATCCTGGGTTCTACTTGTTAGCATTTCTCTCATTTGTGGTGTTTTTTGACCTTTGTATTTATCTTTATTTGAGAATCTACTTGAACTATAAAGAAGTATCGGTTTCTGCTTTGCAGTTCGGCCTTAGTTGTGGCTTTCTGGGGGCAGAAAGCACTATAGTGGGGAGAATTGTCACACCCAGGTTTTGATTTTCTTCGATTCCTGATTGGGTTAGGATTTGCGTGAACCCATGTTTTTTTAGGTTTGTTGAGAAAAATGTGCATTTTGGGTTTAGAGACACCTGGCGCACTTCCAGGGCACAATTCGGAGACCATACAACCTGCCAGGTTTTCAAAATAAATTAAAATTTTAAAAGAATAATGAAACGAAGTTAAAATGAGTGTTAAAAATAAAATAAAGAAATTAAGTGTTTTAAACATAAAAATAATAATATTATTGTTACAGATAATATTAGTATTATTATTTAATTTTTTTTATTAATCTTTATCACTATTATTAAAATTGTTATTAAATTTGTTATTAAAATTATTTCTATTAAAAATTAAATGATGAATATTTTTATTATTATTATAAGTTCCACTAATATTATTATAATTACTAAAAAAGTTATTAATATTTTTATTATTAAGAGTGAAATAATTGTTATTATCTTTATGATTAAAATTTTTATGGGATGTGCGGGGTGACCGCGTGGTTACCCGACACCTAAAATAAATAAATAAAATGAAGATTAATAAATTATTTTAATAATAATGAAAATGGTAATTATTATTATTGTTATTATTATTATTATTAGTGTTAATTATATTAATATTTTTATTGGTATTAATAATATTAATATTACTATTATAACTATTAACATTTTATTATTATTATTATTATTGTTGTTGTCATTTATTATATTATTATAATGAATTTAATTAGGGTAAAAAAGAAGGATGAATCCCCCTTACCATGCATGACCTCCCCCTTCCCTCAAAACCCTATGGCGCGTTGCACCTCCCTCATGACATTCATCCCCCCATTTCGTCAAATTTTTGTTCGGTGAACCCCTGATGTGTCTCATCCAGTGAAGCTACCTCCTGGCATTGGTCCTTCTGCTCCATCTGAAAAACCCCCTCCGTGAACCTAGTCTGGCACGACTCTTGCCTCGCGTGACCCCTACTATCTACGGATGTACATCCTACCCTTTTCTCCCCTATCATCACCTCCTTGAAACGTGAACCACTACTAGATGGTGCCTCTCTGGTGATAGTGATCTTCTATGGGCGCCCCACTCATCCCTTGTGCACATGCCTCCATTTGGGTTAGATTTTGATTTCTCTTATTGGGTTTTTAGGGTTTCCAGTGGGTTTGGGGTCCAATTTTAAGGTTTAACCATTTGTTTTTTGGATTAAATCTTCTTGTTTAGGGATCTTTTTTGCTTCTTTGTAGTGAGAATAAAGTGAGGGTGTGGTTTTGTGCCATTTTCTGGAGGGATATCTATGTTATGTAGGTGGTTCCATGCCCTAGCATCATTAGATTAATTTAATATGTTTGTTTAAATTTATCAATTTATTCCTTGGTTTGATTATGTGGTCCATTTGGTGTTTTTTATGTGGTTTGTGTGTTTAAAGGTTGGAGTTGGATTCTTAATATAGGTATTGGATTTGTTTTGGTGTGTTTACTGATGTAATATTTCTAAAATGTATTCTAAGGGTTTTTTGGATAGCGAAAAATGCATTTTCAAGGTATTTTAGGTGTGTGTATATTTAAATGGAAATTTTCAAAGGAATATGAATCAATTTAGGTGTGTTTTCCTTGTTTTTAATTTTATGTATAATTTTTGAAATGTTTGAATAGGTGAAAAGATTTTTTTTAAAATACTTTAAAGTATGAGTTGTTTTATGAAAGGTATTGGTTGTTTTTTTGGTTGGTATTAATTGGGTGTCTTATTTTGTTATAAAAAGGGGAAATTGGGAATTACTTATAAGTGATGAAAAAAGTATTGAAAGTTGCTTTTCAATGGTGTGTGTGAATGGAAATGAGTTATTTTAAAAGGAATAATGTTTTATTTTAAATTTTTGGTTTTTTATATGAAATTGTGGTGAGTGTGCATGTGAACATTAACTTGAGAACATGGGGAAACCCCAAGTATCTAGGTGGGAAGAATAATACTAGTACTCTAGATGATACGTAAGTGGTTCGTCCCAGTTTCATCTAGAAGGATTGACGCTACAATACTAACTAAATATTTCTTATGATTGGAGACGATTTGGTTATGGGTGTGTTACCTACTAGTGGATTTTGAATGAGAACGTAGATCGTTGTGGTTCGTATTCTATGTTTACACCAAGGTATGATGTCTCTAGGGTTCCATTTGTGCTAGCTACCTTAAGGGATTTCCCACGATGCTCTACTATTCATGACGTGGTGTCTTCTATCAGCATATAGAATACCACTTTAGTGTGTGTTTTCTTTATAAATTTTCTATTCCACTTTAAAGTAGTGTTTGTGAAATAGTGTTTCTTCAAGTGTTCTGTTTTAACTTTTAGCTTGTAAATGTTCTCCTTAAAAGTTTTTTAAGAACATGAAATTGAATAAGCATGTTAAATTATCTCTTTGATGTTTTGGAATGTAATCTTTTTATTGGGTGACATTTTAATGGGATCCTATATCATACCCAACACACACCTTTTGGTGTATGTAGACCTTATTCTTTGTGTATCTGAGGTTGAGGCATCGTGCTTAGCGATGGTGGTCTGAGTTGTTGGTGGCCTTATCATAGAGGTTGGTGTTAGTAGCTTGGGGATGTGGCTTCTCGTGTTTCTTGGAGGTATGTGATGGAGTTTTAGTTTTTATTTTTTTGTATTTTCTTTTGGGTTTTGAGTCAAGTTTTGAACTTTAAATCTGATCATAGTTTAAGGGCCTGTTTGGTTGTCTGTTTTTTGTTTTAATTTATTTATCTTATTAGCTGTTTTTTGTTTATTATTTCAGGTAAATTGTTCCCACATAATATTTTGATACCTGAGAACTTGTTCCAGCCTATGGGGATCAATAACGCCCCTTGGTCCATGTCGCGGACAGGGTCGGTCATCGATTTGATGACAATCTTACTTGGTTCGTGACACATGTGGTGTAGAGAAGTGAGAAGTAGATGTTCCATTTTATAATTTAGGGGACTACCAACCTAGTAAATACCCTTAACTTAAAAATAATATAAAGTAATTTTCATTGGAAAGATGAAATAGATATGTAAAATTTGGAATATAAGGTTATTGGAGTACTGAATACACTCAACCAATTAGATAAAGATAAGGTTTTTGTGGTAATATTATCCTTATCTCTTAGTTTAACCCCCATTTTACCTTTATCAGGATAACTTAACTTTTTTCCACGGTAATGTATTTTTATGGGAAAAAATAAAGTTAAATGCATATCCAAAAAAATCATAATGATTAAAATATGGAATCCATTTTAATAAATTAAAATTCTAAAAATGGAATAAATTAATTTTAATATAACTATGAAAAACACAATGAAAGATATTTTAAAAAAATTAAGTATAAAAATGAATTTACACAAAAATCATGTATAAAATTTATATCCATGAAATTTATTTAATTATAGATGATAAAATAATTGTTTTATGAATTTAAAAGAAATAAAAAATAGAATGGATCACTATGAATACTTAATTAAAGGAAAAGGACTAACATGTGTTTTTTAATAGAATAAAATATAAATTAGGTATGAAAAAATAAAGTTTGGGATTCCAAATTGAACATAATATTTTTAAATGATTTATTTTACTATTTAAATAAATATTATATCTTGATAATGGTTTAATATATTTTTAAGTCATTATTAGATCATAACAGTGTTATAAAAGTTATGATATTTGTAAAAATGGTATTTTTGACTATTCACCTAAAAATAAACCAATCCAAAAAAATATTAAAATCTTAACCTAAGATAATTTTAAAAATATTAATTCAAAAATTAAATTCATTTTATCAAATAAATTTTTTAAAAGTGTTATAAATTTATTCTAATATCCACACTAAAACATGTAAAAACCCATTTATAAAATAAATGCATTGTTGAAGCATAAAATGAATTGACTCTCATTCATTACCATGAAGCAACCATTAGATTATTGTTAAATTATTTTATTTATTATAATATCAATAAATTTTAACAAAAGTATTTATATTTATTTATCAATTTAATTTTTCATGATAGAAATATATTACACACTTAAAAATAGTTTTTTGAAATAAAAATTTAAAACAAATGGTTTTATAATTATTTATAACCAATGGATAATCAATTTTTGAATAATCATTAATTTTTCTAAATGTATTAAAAATAATTTTCTATAATATTAATAACATAAATAAGTGGAATTTACCTTTAAATAAAGCTTATATAATAACATAAAGTTTGTAAACAAAATAATTCCATTTAACCAATAATTATTAAACTAGTATTCATTATCATTACCTAACCATTTCATGGATATGTTTAATTGGTATTATTAATTATTAGTTCAATTTTATTATAAAACATTATTGATATCATTCCTCAAAAGTATTAAATTTAATAAAAAGTAATAATTCAATAAAACAGTGTAAAACATTTTTTCATGAATTAATGTTATTTCTTTAAGTGAGTTTAACCCTTAATAAAAAGTAATTTATTTTATCAATTTCATTTAAATATATTATAGTTTATTTAATTTTATATTTTAATCAATAATTATTTACTTAATTTCAGTTTTTTGTGAATAACAAGCTATCAAACACATCAAATTTATTTAAGAGAATAAATTTAAAATATTTGGGGGTTATATAAGAAATTATACATCATTCGATTCGTGAACCACATAAATTTGATATTTTTTGTTTATGAATCAATAATAAAATTTCCTTTTTATTGATATATATCATCTCAATATGAAATAACTAGACACATTCAACATTTCATCTCTACTGAGGATTCCAATCACTATGAGAGAAAATATATTTCAAGATTTTATGATTGGCGTACATAATAAACCACTCAATGAATAAATAATATCACCAAAACTTGATAACATTACCACTACCCCTAGATTAAGATCATGCCTATGATAATTATTCTCATACAAACCTAACTACCAAGATCAACATCTAATTACCCCTTTATCATGTATCAGAACACAACTTCACCCATTGCTAGATACACTACAATAAACCTCAAAGTGTTGAACTAACATAGGTAAAATAAGAATATGAATTTATTTCATACTTATCATTAGAATATAAAATAGATCCATAAATCTATAATCCTAAAGAAAAATTATCCTTTTGGTAGTCAATTTCATCATTGACATAGTTAAATGATATAATTTCTAGAAAAATCAATAGTGATAGCCAATATGTTGAAAAAAAACTCTAAATTTCATGAACATTCCTAGGTACATCCCAATAAGTCATTTTCACCACCTTTTTATGATCAAAAAATATTCTAGAATTAGTGATAAAATATTTAAAAAAATCACTTCTTGAATCAAGAAATATCACTTTGACACCTTAACCTGAAGTTTGTGTTCTCTTAATCTCTTAAGAAAAATAACTAATATATCTCCATGATAAATGTAATATCATGAATATATTGATATATCTTAGAAATTATAATGAATGAGTATAGATAATAGTTGAAATTTTAGATAATAAACTTCATAAAAATATAAGATCATTATTTTCCATAAATAGAATAACCAAAACTCACAATGATTATATATGGTTTATAAATTTTTCTTCAATATATCTTCAGATCAGACCCTATGATGATGACATCATAATCAAATATAAAATTTTAAAAATTGTTAGACCCTCTCTTACTAGACAATCAAGTCAAAATTTTCATTAATGTATACCAATTATTGATGATAACCATATGAGATCACACCCAAAAAGTTATAAACCATAATACATGAGTCATAGAATAAGGATTTTTTATAATAAAAAACATGATTCATAAGATCATGGATTCATAAATAATAAATTGTTAGTTATAAGAGCATATCATAATCATAAGAAATAATTTCATTACCTAAAGTTGTGGCATAATCATAAGCATATAAATCATTTTTCAAGGATTCTCACCAATACATTCATCACATAATAGGCTTGGTATAACCACATGTGTGCCTTATTATTCTTGATAAAACTACTTCTATACCCTCTTGGGCTTGGTATAATCATTTTTGTACCCTCTTTAGCCTGGGAAAACCAATAGTTCACCCACTTGGGCTTGATAAAACCTCCCTTGTACCCTATTGTGTTTGGGAAAACCTCTTGTATACCCTCTTTATCTTAGAAAAACAACCATGGAACCCTCTTGGTCTTGGGATAATCATGCATATACCCTTTGAGATCATTAGATATAAGAATAACTATATTAATTTGAGGGATATAACATAACCATATATCACATAATAATAAACCATTTATATGTATTCCATAAGTACATAATAGAATTCATCATTCCTTTAAAGTTTAATTAACCTATGATAAGGAAATGAGTTTCAAGAAACATTATCATCAACATAGAAAGTAAAGAGAATGTAATTAGATAGAAAAATAATATCATATCCCAAGTGATATATAACAATCATTAAATAATGTTTACATATAAGAAAATTAATTTATAAAACCATTATAAATATGCTTTGAAAAAAAAGAATAAATATCCATTTCTTTTTGTAACTTTTAAACATTCAATAAAAAATAGAAAAATTATTTTTGTTGAAAAATCATGGAAATTTGTACTAAAATATATATAACAAATAATGTACATTACTATGGGAAAATCCATTCATTCAGTAAAAATTTTATAATATTCATTCCACACATTTATAAAAAGTAAAATATAACCCATATAGAAAACCTTGTAAAGATTTATTTTTTAAAAAATTACAAATAAATAAAACATATATTAAAATGAATTTTAAAAAAATAGTGTATATAAAAAAATTACTGAAACATTTAAAATAACATGGTCATGTAAGAAATTTTTTTCCAACCAAAAAGGATAAATAAGGTGATTTTTTATTAAAAAAATTATTTTAGTATTTTTGAGTTCTGGACAAGAATAAAATGGAAAAAATACATGAAAAATAAATAAATTACCATATGATAATGTAGAGACCCATACTTGACGTACATAGACATTACATTACTTTTTCAGAATACTTAATACATGATAAAAAATGACACCCAAGGATCGTAATAGTTTAGTGTCTTTGGAAACTCGGAACATAATCTTCTAATCATGGTGAAATATCTTCAACATCTCCCATAAAGATCTTATACTTTTGTTTTATTACCTAAAACCTTTGTTTATATCCTGGGGAAAAGAAAACATATAAAGGGTGAGCTCAAATGCTCAGTAAGTGTAATCATGGAGAAAATAAAACAAACCATATACATTTGAACATAAAAACATGAACATAAAGTTTAAATATCAAAATCTTGAGAAATGACATTAAACATGGTAGTACATAAGGCATAGATCATAACGGAACATCAATAATGATAAAATAGCATGGGAATAAAACATGTAACTGTGGAAAACCATTAAGCACGTGATATGATTTCCATAGTATCCAAGGCATTGCTGCCAAGACCATCATAGTGGACAAAGTCCCTTACTGAATCGAGCTCACTCCTCGTTCCAGTCATGTATCACTGAACCGGATTATCCTGCCATTCCATCCATGTCTATATCATGAGATATAAATATTTACCTAATGAATCAGAGGGAGATATAGGTACCACCCATCTCATAATGAAATCATTCTTACTTGTGCCACAAAATAAACATAAATCATTCATCATAACCCAAAGAATAAAATGGGTTTCATAAACATCATCTCATCGTGACATAATCCATATAAAACAAATGGATACCATTTCATCTTAATAAAAATTAAACCATGTAAATAATAGATACATTATACTTGAAACATAAACATTCTAAATAATTTCATCTTAGATGGAAAATAGTTTTGATAAAACACTTGAAATGAATTCTTGAGGAAAATATCCTTTCTTCTTAAAAATCGTTTTCTTTTCACAAAATGCCACAAAATTTTATAAGAAAATTATTTTATTGAAAATAACCATAAAAACTTGTAGAGGAAGATTCATGAAAATTAGGCATTATGAAACCATAAAAATCCATTCATGCCGTATAAGTTAAAAAACATTCTCCTCGTACTTTTAACGGAAAAGTCAAAAATTACCACATATGGTAAACAAAAGAAAGATTCCTTCCATAACACAAAGTAAAAGTCAAAAAGGGGTAAACATAACTTTAAAAAAATGGAATAATATTAAACATTTTATGAAAACATTTTTATGGACATGGATGAAAAATATAACCCCAGTAAATACTTACGTATAAGCAATCTCGGATAAAAATGAGATTGCAAAATTATCCCTTACCTTATGTCCAATTTCTTCCGTATGTGTCTGAGACTCCTGTATAGTGGGTTTAAACATATTATTTTCTTTTAGTATAATCATAATAATATTTATTATATCATATATGATTCACTTATGACTTTATATTAACCGTTCATTTGTCAATTCCATGTTAAAGCAGTGTTTTGGGTAAAATTGTTTCATTTATCGAACATGTTTGGATTTATTGTTCTTGATATCATTATTAATTATATCATGATTTACTTACTTACATAATGTAAATCATGAATTATATATCATATATATTCAGTATATATATATATATAATATATAGATAAATGAAATGAAATACACCGTTCCGGGAGACGGTAGGCCGTACGTATGCATGAACGTTATTTTCCTTTCTTTATTAACTTGAATAGAGGTAAGTAGATGACATATATATATATACATAAATCCATTATCTTTTTTATGTCATATATTTCATTATTATTCATTATGTATAATTTATAATCATTCTTGAATGGTTAACATGGAGAATGAATCTCATCGCGTCGTGGAAACGGTAATCCGTACATACGCACGAGCGATGATATCGTTCCCATAATTATTAAATGGTATTTTAGTGGATGATATAATATATCATAATTATAATCATGTTATAATAAGAATATATAGCTATTATTTCCACCATTATACCCATCAAAGTAAGGTGGTGGTGGAAAAACAGATTACACCATGGCGTGGAGATGGTATTTCGTACGTACGCACGCACGGTGATTTCATTTTTCATAGGATGGATAGAAGGTGAAATAGGTTTGTTTCATATTTATAATAACATATCAGTATATTAGTGATACTGATGTTATTACTTTATAATGAAACAACTAAATAAGAGGAAGTAGAAGAAGAAATAAACTTGAAAGAATCGGTAGAAGAGATTACCACTACTTCGACGTGCCTCTTTTAAACTTCCTCTTAGGGAACTAGAGTTGGTATTTTGAGAATACCAAAACCTCTATGATATAACTATAGAGGTTGAGAAGAGAAATTGGAAGGTTTTTTCTGATATTGAAGGCTCAAAATTGTGTAAAGAGGAGAGGGAGGAGGTGCCCATTTATAAGAGGGGTGAGGGGCACCTAAAGAAAAACATAAAATATTATTTTATAATAAATTCATATTCAGTTTATAATGGCTCCAAAGTGTCTTATTTTAATTTTAGGGTAGGGATAGGTCTAAATCCTCTCAACCAATAGGTTTTAGACAAGTTGAGGTTATAATTGTAACCTTATCATTTAGATTTAACTCTAAATTAAATAATTTAACTTTTACTGTGTCTTCCTGTATTCTTACACTATATGGTTAATAAACATACTATAAACTGCCAATAGAACCACTATTGGTTCATTAATGTAATATATATATTATTATATAAGTATTTTGGCCGAACCTTATATTTTTAGGACCATTATATCAATTAATAATATAATATTTGTTTTAAAAACTCTTTAATGTCAATTTTGACACTATTTGGTATTTTGTTTTTTCTAAATTCATAACAGCATTATTACTTCGAAAAAAATTCAACTAGCCAACCCTAATATGTTATATTAACCTATAAAATTAGTTTAATTCGTAAAAAGTCTCAAATTAAATTTATTTGGGTATTTATAATATCAATTATGTTAATATTTCATTAATAAGGTAATTACTGCATCATCATTGTGTCATAAATAAATTAAATTATTTAATGTCTAAAAAATATAAATAAAATACCATTATGTAGGAAATATTTTTATCTTTATAATTAATATTTATTTCCGAATTTATCTTATGTATAACCCTATATTAAAAATGTTTTAGTTATTAAACATTGATTTTAACTATTTTAACTCTTCTTTAAATAAAATAATAATAAATGTCCTAATCTAATCCAAGTGGACCAAAGAGGTTCATATTTTTTTCCTAAGGATGTTTTTGGTCGAATTATACTTATCCAATAGAATTAGGACATGTTTTAGGGTAATAATAATATCATTTTTACCCTTAATTACCCTATTTACTTTTAACCATGGTAAATAAAAGTAAAAAGTTATTATTCACCAAAAATTATTTTTATCTTATTGAACCAAATTTTACTCCTTGATATTAACCGTTTCTCTTGGATTTTTGAAATTCAAATCACAGAAGTGGTAAAATTAAGTTTTATGTAAATTTGCAAATGCTCCTAGGAGGTGGGTAAAAGACGGTAAAAACTTCAATAAAAGTTTGATATGTCTAAAATTATTACAAAATGACTCCAATGAATTACATTGAACTTATATAGTTATTAGGTATATATTTTGACTGAAAATAAATTTAAATAAAATAAATGATTATTTAAATAAAAAGTTGGTTTTAACCAATAACTCGGTGTTTTCACTATTCATCAAAAATTGAAAGTTTTCAGAAAAAAACCAAAAAATCACTCTAGGCTAATTTAGATATTCCTAATCCAAAAATGAAGTCCATTTTCAAAGATAAAATTTATAAAATTTCAAAAAGTGGTTATTACTATTCATAATGGCTAGTTTATATAACATATCATTTTTTAGTGAAACTCGGTATTGCGTACAACACACGCTGTCGTGGAAGGTCGTGATTGCGTGTAATGCAAGCCATGTCAGGGTTGCATGTAGTTCAAGATTCCTTTGTTGTTGCGTATAATAGAATCCAATCATATTTCATTTATACATTGAATATATATATATATACACTCAATGTTGCATAGAATAACTTCTATCAAACGAACTTGAATTTTTGTGTAACACGATCCAAGAATAGTGTTGTGTATACTGGAAGATAATACGGTGTTGCTTATAGCGCAAGATAATCTTGGTGTATCAAACAACACAAGACATCAAATAAATTAAAAAGAATACTTCTCATAAAATCTCAGGGTGTTACATTCTACCCCCCTTAAAATGAATTTCGCCCTTGAAATTCATCGGGGTTATAAATGGTTTTCTACTTGAAAGTTTCTTTCATAGAAACACACATTGTAAAAAGAAATACTAAATCATCATTTTAAAAAGGAACGTTAGAAACATAACTAATACCCAAAGTAACTCATCACTGGGTTTCCACATAGGAGAATATAGGTGAAAATATGGATATGGAAGAGAAGTCTAACCATCAAGTTCTGATAGAGAGTGGTAGAGAACATGGCTATGAAAAATCCAATAATCACAAATCCATAAATGTGTGATGATCTAAGGTACCATCTAATTCATTAGATATGAGGGTACTAGGACAACATTTTTTGGTTTTCAATATCATTTCCCTAAAGTTGAAAATTTTGAAATAGAAGAAATTATTACTTGATTTTGGTACAATCTTGTTTTTGGTCATTCCATGAACAATTTCCACTTCATATCTTAAAGAAATGAAGTTGAATTTTTCATTCGTGAAGTATTAGCAGATCATGTGATAGAATGATGGGTCATTCCATCTGTCTCAAACAAAAGGTTAGTAAAAGTTATCAAATACACATAAGTCCATCTATGGTGAGGTTAATCATATATGATTCCAAAAATGGACTTATACTTCATCTATCATACTGCTTAATAAAATAAAACTAGTTTCTACTAATCAGGGACTTCTTGTAGGCCATAGGTAGGTGATAAAGGCATGTCATACTTCGGTTGTGGGTTCGATTCCTGCAACCTTGTCTGACGCGACGGGTTGTCGCGTGTCCTGCAGGTTTTCCTTTTTCTAAAACTATACTATTATAACATTCTAGAAAAAAAATATTATCCTTAAAAAATATTATCTAATGTCCAACTAAATCCATTTCAACCTTTAGGCTTATCAAAAATACTTCTGGCCAATCTCATAGTATAATGAAAACGATTACTAGAAAGTTCATCTACCAAGCATGTGAATACCATCATTTATCTTCCATATATCATAAGATATATCTTGTTGGTCACATTCCTAATATTTGAATACCTTAATCATGTATTCTCTTGAAAAATGAATACCCATTGAACATTAGTGAAAACATGAATGCTGTAAAAAGTTAACTCTTTCCACATACCAAAATTCCAAAATTTCTATATACTCAAACCATGATATCACTTTGTCCTTATATCAGCCATGAGCTCATTAATACTATCAAACATTTCATTCTCTTTATCCCTTCATTATGTGCATATCATCTGCTTTCCAAAAATATATGCATAACCTTTCACGGTTACCAGTACCATTTAACATATACTTTCAAATACTTTAGGGAAAAAAATAGTGTAACAATCCTTAGATGTTTCTTTATTCCGTAGTACCATTAAATTACCTATACAATATAACTCTTGATAAAAATACAATCATTCCACTACATTCTTAAACCATTGACCAAGATTCAACACTTCTTTCATCTCATATATCATTTGTATTCTCTTCATCATCATCAACATAAATACTACCCATATGACCATGCTGATTCTCTTCATGAACTTTTCCCTTAGAGCATTGATTTTCATAATGCCTGTACATTCCATATTTAAAACTTTTAACCGTTGTTGATGTCGTAGCAATACCATTATCCTTGTCCATAGTGTTAACTGAACCTTTTCCTTTGCAATTACTGGATTTGTGTCCTTCTTTTCCACACCCAAAGCATCTTCCAGTTCCATTTAAACATTCTCCCTGATTCCTCTTCCCACATGATTTACATGAGGGAAATTAAACTTTTTTTCCTCTATGATCGTCATTAAACTCCATCTTTCTCTTATTAGCCGAGTCAGGAAACTTACCAAAGTTGATATTATTGATCATATTATGAGATTGCTGATTAGGCATAATAACGATGTCTGGACATCCAAATCCTATTTCATTTGGTTGCTCATGAATAATATCATTCCATTGTTCATCATATTCTTTATTAACATGAATCCTCCTCTTTCCTTCCATTTTTTAAAACCCAAAAATAATAGTATGAGAGGAAAAACTCATACTAGAAAAACAACATAATCAAGGGGGATTACTTTCAATCTCTGACATCTTAGGTTTAATTCTGTGATTGATACCGTAATTCTAGGACTATTACCTATATGTATACTTAACCTTAGGGACATCCCTAGACATACCTTAGAAATATCATTAGGGATCTCACTAAAGCTTTCGCATCCTAGTTTCCAAAGGTTACCTAATCCTTTCCTCTAATACCAACTATAGAGACCCATACTTGACGTACATAGACATTACATTACTTTTGCAGAATACTTAATACATGACAAAAAATTACACCCAAGGACCGTAATAGTTTAGTGTCTTTGGAAACTCAAAAAATAATCTTCTAATCATGGTGAAATATCTTCAACATCTCCCATAAAGATCTTCCACTTTTTTTCTTACCTAAAACCTTTATTTATATCCTGGGGAAAAGAAAACATATAAAGGTTCACCTCAAATGCTCAGTAAGGGTAAGCATGGAGAAAATAAAACAAACCATATACATTTGAACATAAAAACATGAACATAATGCTTAAACATCAAAATCTTGAGCAATGACATTAAACATGGTAGTACATAAGGCATAGATCATAATGGAACATAAATCATGATAAAATAGCATGGGAATAAAACATGTAATTGTGGAAAACCATTAATCACATGATATTATTTCCATAGTATCCAAGGCATTCTTTCCAAGACCATCATAGTAGACAAAGTCCCTTATAGAATCGAGTTCACTCCTCGTTCCAGTCATGTATCACTGAACTAGATTAACCTGTCGTTCTAACCATGCATATCTCATGAAATATAAATCTTTACCCAATTCATCGGATGGAGATATAGGTCCAACTCATCTCATAATTAAATCATTCTTACTTGTGCCACAAAATAAACATAAATCATTCATCATAACCCAAAGAATAAAATGGGTTTTATAAACATCATATCATCGTGACATAATCCATATAAAACAAATGGATATCATTTCATATTAATAAAAATAAAACCATGTAACTAATAGATACATTATACTTGAAACATAAACATGCTAAATAATTTCATCTTAGATGGAAAATAATTTTGATAAAACACTTGAAATGAATTCTTGAGGAAAATATCCTTTCTTCTTAAAAATCATTTTATTTTCACAAAATGCCACACAATTTCAAAAGAAAATGATTTTATTGAAAATAACTATGAAAACTTGTAGAGGAAGATTCATAAAAATTAGGCGTTATAAAACCATAAAAATCTGTTCATGCTGTATAAGTTAAAAAACATTCTCCTCTTACTTTTAACAGAAAAGTCAAAAAGTACCACATATGGTAAACAAAAAAAAGATTCCTTCCATAACACAAAGTAAAATTCAAAAAGGGGTAAACATGAATTTAAAAAAACATGGAATAATATTAAATATTTTATGAAAACATTTTTATGGACATGGATGAAAAATATAACTCCAGTAAATACTTACGTATAAGAAATCTCGGATAAAAATGAGATTGAAAAATTATCCCTTACCTTATGTATAATTTATTCCGTATGTGTCCAAGACTCATGTATAGTGGGTTTAAACATATTATTATCATGTAAAAAAATCATAATAATATTTATGATATCATATATGATTCACTTATGACTTTATATTAACCGTTCATTTGTCAATTCCATGTTAAAGCCGGGTTTTGGGTAAAATCGTTTCATTTATCGTACGTGTTTGGACTTATTGTTATTGATATTATTATTACATATATCATGATTTAATTACTTCCAGAATATAAATCATGATTTATATATCTTATATATTCAGTATATATATATATAATAGATAGATAAATGAAATGAAATACACTGTTCATGGAGACGATAGGTCGTACGTACGCATGAACGCTGTTTTCCTTTCCTTATTGACTTCAATGGGAGTAAGTAGCTAACATATATATATATAAATAAATATATTAGCTTTATTATGTCATATATTTCATTATTATTAATTATATATAATTTATAATCATTCTTTAATGGTTAACATGGAGAATGAATCTCATCGCGTCGTGGAGACGGTAATCCATACGTACGTACGAGCGATGATATCGTTCCCATAATTATTAAATGGTATTGGAGTGGATGATATAATATATCATAATTATAATAATGTTATAATAATAATATATAGTTATTATTTCCACCATTATACCCATCCAAGTAAGGTGGTGGCGGAAAAATAGATTACACCACAACGTGGAGACGGTATTTCGTATGTACGCACGTGTGGGGATTTCGTTTTCCATAGGATTGATATAAGGTGAAATAAGGTTGTTTCATATTTATAATAACATATAATTATATTATTGATACTGATGTTATTACTTTATTATGAAACAACTAAATAAGAGGAAGTAGAAGTTGAAAGAAACTTGAATGAATCGGTAGAAGAGATTACCTCTTCTTCGACGTGCCTCTTTTAAACTTCCTCTTAGGGAACTAGAGTTGGTCTTTTGAGAATACCAGAACCTATATGAAATAAATATAGAGGTTGAGAAGAGAAATTGGCAGGGTTTTGCTGATATTTAAGGCTCAAAATTATGTAAAGAGGAGAGAGAGGAGGTTCCCTTTTATAAGAGGGGTGAGGGTCACCTTAAGAAAAACTTAAAATATTATTTTATAATAAATTCATATTAAGTTTATAATGCCTCCAAAGTGTCTTATTTATAGGATGGGGTGGGTATGGGTCAAAATTATCTCAAAAAATAGTTTTTATACAAGTTTAGGTTACCATTTGGACCTTATCATTTAGATTTAACTCTAAGTTAACTAATTTAACTTTTACTGTGTCTTCTTGTATTCTTACACTATATGGTTAATAAACTTACAATAAACTGTCAATAGAACCCCAATTGGTTAATTAATGTAATATATAGATTTATATAAGTCTTTTGGAATAACATTAGATTTTTAGGACCATTATATCAATTCATAATATAATATTTTTTTTAAAAACTCTTTTATGTCAGTTTTGACACTATTTGGTATTTTGTTTTTTCTAAATTCATAACAGTGTTATTACTTCGAAAAAAATTCAAATAACCAACCCTAATATGTTATATTAACCTATAAAATTAGTTTAATTCATAAAAAAGTCTCAAATTACATTTATTTGGGTATTTATAATATCAATTATGCTAATATTTCATTAATAAGGTAATTACTACATCATCATTGTGTCATAAATAAATTGAGTTATTTAATGTCTAGAAAATATAAATAAAATACCATTATGTAGAAAAAAAATTACCTTTCTAATTAATATTTATAGTCGAATTTATATTATGTATAACCCTATATTTAAAATGTTTTCGTTATTAAACATTGATTTTAACTATTTTAACTCTTCTTTAAATAAAATAATAATAGATTTCCTAATATAATTCAAGTTGACCAAAGAGGTTCATATTTTATTCCTAAGGTTGTTTTTGGTCGAATTATACTTATCCAATAGAATTAGGACATGTGTTAGGGTAATAATAATATCATTTTCTTCCTTAATTACCCTATTTTCTTTTAACCGTGGTAAATAAAAGTAAAAAGTTACTATTCACCAAAAATTATTTTTATCTTATTGAATCACATATTACTCATTGATATTAACTGTGTCTCTCTCATTTTTTAAATTTAACTCAAAAAAGCGGTAAAATTAAGTTTTATGTAAATTTTCAAATGCTCCTAGGAGTTGGGTAAAAGACGGTAAAAAGTTCAATAAAAATTTTATATATCTAAAATTATTATAAAATGACTCCAATGAATTACATTGAACTTATATAGGTATTATGTATCTATTTTGACTGAAAATAAATTTAAATAAAATAAATGATTATTTAAATAAAAGGTTGGTTTTAACCAATAACTTTGTGTTTTCACTATTCATCAAAAATTGAAGGTTTTCAGAAAAAAAACCAAAAATTCACCCTAGGCTAATTTTGATATTCCAAATCCAAAAATGAAGTCCATTTTGAAAGATAAAATTTATAAAATTTCAAAAAGTGGGTATTACTATTCATAATGGCTAGTTTATATAACATATCGTTGTTTAGTGTAACTCGGTATTGCGTACAACACACGCTATCATGGAAGGTCGTGATTGCGTGTAATGCAAGCCAAGTTAGGGTTGTGTGTAGTGCAATATTTTTTGTTGTTGTGTATAATAGAATCCAACCATATTTTATTTATACATTTAATATATATATATATAAACTCAATGTTGCGTAGAATAACTTCTATCAAACGAACTTGAAATTGTGTGTAACACGATCCAAGAATAGTGTTGCATATACTGCAAGCTAATACGGTGTTGCGTATAGCGCAAGATAATCTTGGTGTAGAAAACAACACAAGACATCAAATAAATTAAAAATAATACTTCTCAAAAAATCTCGGGGTGTTACAGATAAGATGGGTCTTAAGAAACAAGAAGTATATAATTCTTATAAACAATATTTATGCATAAACAACCCTCATTAAAAGTGATATTGGAACATCATCCCTTATATCTTTAGTAACTATTGAGTTAAAATCTCATGAAAGAGAGATGATTATTTGAATTAGAAAATCCCCAAAATTTTCATGAAAATTATTATAAAATATATTCATTGTAATTATATACATACCAAAAAATAATGATGGTGGTCAATATAGAATATATCTCAATGGAGGTAAATTGAGATGAGGAAACCCTTATAACATTGCTATGTCTCGAATCAAAATCCCATGAAAGATAGAAATTGAGATTGATTTTCAATTTTTTTTAATTTCATGAATATATGATAAAAAAATCCATAGAAAACTATATAAACCAAAAAAATTTAAAGAAGTGGTGTATATGACATATGTCTCAAAGTATGAAAAGTGATATGAGAAACCTTTACCTTAATTCCTAACCAATTTCATAAACATTTTATCCTTATATATAATAAATTTATATTTATTATTAATAGATACCATAACTATATTCACACTTATATTACTGTATATCATTCCATTATAATTTACAATCACCCATTTATTAATTCAATATTTGGGAGTTAATTACTCTGTCTTATATTCATGTTTTGGTTCATTTGTCCTGATCATTACACATTGGTAATAATTTTTTCATCTATAGAATCTTAATAATTTCATACAAATCAAATATATTTATTATATACACTTTTATAATGATCCATGTAAGGCAGTGATGAAAAATTAATTACATAATTTCATGGACGTGGTAGTCCGCATATGTGCGAGTGATGATTTCATTTTTAAATCAATGGAAAAAAGGAAGGTAAATAATAATTTAAAAAAATAACTAATATATTGAAACAATCATATATATTCATTAAATACATTTATATAACTATCATTATATTCAATGATGAAAAATTAAATACATCTCTTCATGGAGAAAGTAGTCTACACATACACATGAGCGACATATTCTTTTTTCCATTTGATGGAAGGGAGATAACAATTTTTTGTAAAATTTTAATAATAAATATTTAATTATGTTAAATATACCAGTGTAATTATATTATAACTGTTATACAATATTTTTATGAGGTTGAAGAAGAAATAATTTAGAAAAAATTTGGTTAATACATTTACCTCTTTTGTGGGTATCCTCCTTTGGATTACACAATAAGCCTTCAACCATTGGAATTATGGTGAGATTAAAAATTATAGGACATGGGAAGGTGAGTTGGGAAGTTATTTTTGAAAATCTTTGTTGATATAAGGTGCTCATGTGGTGTGGAGAAGTTATAAGTAGAGTTTATCTTATATAAGTGAGGGGACTAACAACCATGTAAATACCCTTAAATTAAAAATAATATAAAGTAATTTTCATCATAAAGTGGTACCAAATATGTAAAATTTGGAATATTAGGTTATTTTAGGAGTAAATTCACTCAACAAATTAGATAATTATAAGTATTTTTATAATAAAAGCCATATCTCTTAGTTTAACCCCCTTTTTCCTTTACCATGGTAACTTAACTTTTTTCTGTGGTAATTTATTTTTTTGGGAACAAAATAAATTAAAAATATAACCAAATTTATTAATAATTATTAAAATATATAATCCATTTTATTAGGTTAAAATTATAAAATTGTAATGAACTAATTTTAATATAACTATATAAAACACAATTAAAAACTATTTTTATAAAAAAATTCAGTATAAAAATGAATTTACACCAAAAATAAAATTTATATCCATGAGATTTACTGAGTTATGGATAATAAAATAATATTTTTATGAATTTTAAATCAATTAAAAATAGAATTTATCACTTTGAATACTTAATTAAAGGAAAAAGACTAAAAAAATTTGTTAGAATATAATATAACTTAGGTATGAAAAATTCAAGTTTGGGAGTCCAAATTGAACATAATATTTATAAATAAATTATTTTACTCATAAAATAAATATCTTATCTATAAAAGGGTTTAAAATATTTTTATGCCATAATGGGATCAAAATAATTTTTTAAAAGTTATGATATTTGTAAAAATGGTATTTTTGACTATTCACCTAAAAATCAATAATTCTAGAAAAATCCTAAAAATTCACCCTAATATAATTTTAAAAATATTAATTAAAAAATTAAATTAATTTTATCAAATGAAATTTATAAAGGTGTCAAAAACTTTTTCTAATATGCACACCCAAAACATGTAAAAACCATTTTTGAAATAAATACATTGTTGAAGCCTAAAATGAATTAATTCTCATTAATTACCTAGTAACAACCATTAAATGATTGTTAAATTATTTGAATTAATATAATATCAATAAATTTTATCAAAATTATTTATCTTTATTTATTAATTTAATTTTTCATAAGGGAAATATATTTGACACTTAAAAATAGTATTCTGAAAAAGGAATTACCAAGAAATGTTTTTATATTTATTTATAACAAATGGATAATCAGTTTTTGAATGGTCATTAATATTTAAAAATGTATTAAAAATAATTTTTTATAGTTTTAATACAAAAAATAATTGGAAAATACTTTTAAATAAAAAATATATAATAATATAATGTTTATAAATAAAATAATTCCATTTAACCAAGAATTATTAAACTAGTATTGATTATAATTATCAAACCATTTCATGGATGTCATTAATTGATATTATTAATTATTAATTCAATTGTATAAAAAAATATTGATATCATTCCTCAAAAGTATTAAATTTAATAAAAATTAATAACTCAATAAAATAATTGAAAACAGTTTGTCAATAATTAATAGTATTTCCTTCAGTGAGTTTAACCCTCATTACAAAGTCATTTATTTTATCAATTTTATTTAAATATATTATAATGTCTTAAATTTTATATTTTAATTAAGAATTATAAACTTAAGTTCGGTGTTGTATACATCATAAGAAATTAAACACATCAAATTTATTGAAGATAATGAATTCTAAACAATTGGGGGGTTACATAAGCTACTTTACCTCATTCGATTCATAAACAACATAAATATGATATTTTTTTATGAATCAATAATAAAATTTTCTTTTTTTTATACATCATCTCAATATAAAATAACTAGAGACATTCAAAATGTCATCTTTACTGAGGATTAAAATCACTATGAGAGAAAATATATTTCAATATTTTATGATTGGTGTACATAATAAACTTCTCAATGAATAAATAATATCACCAAAACATGAGATAATTTCCACTACCCATTGATTAAGATCATTTATATGATAATTATTCTTATATGGACTTAACTACCAAGAGCCATATCTCATTACCCATCTGTCTTGTATCAGAACATAACCTAGACAAATTCTAAATGCAATGTAATAAGAGTTTACCCAACTTTGTTAAAATATTAATATGAATTGATTTAAACCTCATCTTTATAAAATAAAATAGATCCTTATATCTATCACCCCAAATAATAATTACTCTTTTTGTAGTCAATTCCATAAATGACATAGTTAAATGATACATTTCCAAGATAAATTAGTACTAATATCCAACAAGTTGAAAAAACATTAAATTTCATGAACATTCCTAGGTACATACCAATAAGTCATTGTCACATCCTTTTTAGGATCCAAAAATATTATAGATTTAGAGGTAAAATAGTTAAACAATTTTACCTCTTGAATCTAGAAATATCACTTTTACATTTTAACATGAAGTTTGTATGCTCTCAAGGTCTTAAAAAAGATAACTAAATTCTCTACATACTCAATGTAATATCTTGAATATATTGATATATATTAAAAATTTATAATGAATGAGTCCAGATAATAGTTGAAAGTTGAGATAATTAATTCCATAAAAAATATTAGAGCATTAATTACCTGAAATACAATAACCAAAACTCAAAATCCCTATATATAGTCTAGAAATTTGTCTTCAATATATATTTTTATCACACCCTATGATGATGAAATCATAATAAAAGATCATTTTTTGAAAAAAATTAGTCCCACTCAATTTGTCCAAACAATTCACAAATTGTTAGTAATGTATACCAATTATTTATGGTAATCATATTCGACCTCTTATAATCAATATATAACTACAATCTCCAGTTAGAATTCTTTGAAAAAAGCGGAAGGGCGTATGAGGGATAAACATATTTCCTTATTAATTTCTTAGATAAAATATTTTCCAATTTAATATTAAATTATATATGTTTATATTGTGTTATATGGTAAGGATAAATTGGGAAAGACATTGTACATGATACCATGTCTATAAAAAAATCTATTTCTCTTTATATAGTTAAACATAGAAAATCCTTAGGAATAATATCCCAATATCAATCCACTGTAGAAGGTAAAATAGTACTAATAAAACCTTTGAATGGTTTAATGACCATACCTAAAGGATGATAGGTGATCATCATCAACTATTCCAATTTAAACCTAACCCTATTGGAATGATAATCCCACCCTCCTAGAAAAATATAATTCATTTTACAAGAAGAAATTTTTATGACCAATCTCTGATAATATTCAATATGATCCCAAAATGATATCAACCAATTCATCCCTATAATCACACAAAAACAATTCATATACAAAATTTGTAAGTGAAAAAGATTTCAAAATCCATTAATATTAATAGAATAAACTGGGAATATTCTAATAGGATCCTCTATTCTTCCCATTTGAGGATTAATAGTCAATACACCTCATAACATGTCAATATCCATTCCCAAATCATGCACCAAAAAAAATAGAAATAAATTATTTAGATGTACCAATATCAAATAGTATACTACGTAAAGTTGAATTGGCTAAAATTATACCTTTAAAATTCAATTCAACCATACCAAAAAAGGTTACTCCTTACCCCATAATGAATAACTAACCAATACCTCCCTCACAACTTTGACCCAAAGTTTCAAGACTCCTTTGAGCCACATATATATGTTGAATCTATCCTTGATAATATATTTCAACTCTATTACTATATATATCATTTTAAATCTTACTACCACTATGATAATTTTCAATAACATATTCTCAGATGACTCTAACCCGAACTTTATCTTTTTACCACCTCTTGATCTACCAACACCCACTAAATTACTCATTTCCTCATATAGATATTTCTTAACCATTATAGATTTTTTAAAACTTATATAAATGTGGGTAGAAAAAGAGTATCTCCCAGGAATTAAGCTTTATCTTTAAACCATGCTCAAAATAATCAGCTTTAGGGGACTCATCACAACCCAAAGTTGTTGAAAAATAAAGTAAATAAATGATCTTGAATTAATATTTAATAAAACAAAAGTTACTCTTCTTCAGATTTATAAATTATTGGTCTTTATCCATCATCAATGTCTCATATAAAAGCTACTCTCATAATGGAACCTAAAAAACATCCCAAGTCATCCATCTAGTCTTCTTTTCATGAATAAGAATATCCTAATAATACCACATTAATCACTTGAGAATGAAAAAAAATAATATTAAACATATTATCGTTAGGTGTATCAATTAAATCAAATATATTACTCATGTATTCAAGAAATCCTTCCTTATCCCGCAATCCAACATCTTGCCTAAATATAAGAAGACACTATGACCAAAATTCTTGAACTAAATTAGTCATCACCACCTCCTTCATATATGGTGTCGCTATATATATTCTAAATAACTTTAAGTATACTTTCTATAATCTTATTTTCATCAATATTATTAGGTACTCTTACTAGAGGAGCATTTTCAGACTCCTTTTACATATGGGCCTCATTGGATCACTACATATCCCCCTTTTTCATTGGAATCATAGGTGAATTTATTTTATTCCATTATTCTACAAAATCCAAACACCAATAAGTAATCTAACATCACAACCTTTCATAAAATAAGCACATAAATCATCATTTCCTATACATGTTCTCAAAGTAATCAACCAAATTAGATTAATAACATTAAATCATTAAATTGATCCTATGAATTTTAGTTAACTAATTTATTATTAATACTTTTGCTGAAATATATTTTCCAAAAGGTCATAATAAATTAAATTCATGTTTTCCTAATAATTCAGCATAGTGAAACAAACTTAGGTCAATCACTAATGAATGAATACTAAAATTCAGCAGCTAATCATTTTCATTTTTATTTATATATTAAAATAATGATAAAAATACAAAAAAATTATAGTTTAAATGAAGGTATTTTTATTGCATATCAAAAATAAATACAAGAATTATTATGAGTGTAGATGCATAAATATAATAAAGTAAGATTAGTATTTCTTTATTTAAGTTTTTATAGAGAAATATTATCATTTTTTTAACAAAAATATACTTGTTACTATTATTTTAATTCATTTTGTAGCTCAAAAGGGTTTACTATGTATTTAAAGTTTTAAAAAATTGTTAATAATGCACAGAAATCTTAGACATGTATAAAAAACCATTCTTGAGTATATATTATAAATCACTTCACCATACATCATCATTCTAGTAAAATTATATCATTATATATATATTTATGATGGTGGGAGTGACATTTTTTGAATTATAAGAGATGAAAAAATTATACAAAGAAAAGTAAGATAACTCTAAAAACTAATATATTGAACTTCCACTAAAATATCATATTAAAAATATATATACGAAATGAATGATTAAGAACTAAAAGAAACATATTGGATTCCTTCTTTGGACAGGATAAACAATTATTACCCTTTTGAAAAAGTATACTAAAGATAAAAGAACAATATAGAAGATAATAAGAACCCTACAATATAGAAAATCTATAATGATTATATATATCTACCAAGAGAAAAAAAATCTCAGTGGTGAGAGAAAAATTTCCCAATGAATTAGTAATAGTCATAAAATGAACTTATACTATATTTTTAAACCATAAATAATATAATTTGAGAATAAAACTCTATGAAAATTGAGTCTTATATGTATCAAGTCTAGGTATTCCCTCTTTAGTTCAGTTCAGGCATGAAGCATAGTTTCACTCTAGCTTCATATCACCAGCTGGTAACTTGATCTTCACTATCTAACCAGAAATATAATCCATGTGATAACACATTAGTTCCTTATCATAAAAACATTGTACATGCTCATCAAAATAAAGGTGTACTTGGTTAAACTTTAGGTAACTTATTTCAACTACACATAAATATCTCCTTCGTATAGTATAAGTCAAATAGTAGTTCAGTTAATCTCACTTGGTTCAACTAGAAATCCAAAAATACAGTAGCATAAAATGAAATCTAACACAAAACAAAGTCCCCATTGATATCTAGACTAATAAGTGGTATCTAGTGACTCTATATGAACTTGAATAATATATTGAAAATTTCTTCAAACAACACTAGATAATGAAAAAAAGAAGATTCAATTCCCTATATTTGATGTTGTAACAATGAAAAAGTTGGTTTATCTCAAAAACTAGTGAATTATAACCTATATCATGTATATAAAATCATAGAAACAATTTATACTCAAAAAAATTATACTAGATTTAGATTAAGATCTATAAAATAATTTTCCATATTCAAGATTCTAATCTACAGTGACTTATACTCTATCATGTATCGATATTTTCTGCTAAAAATAATGGAAAATCTATCCTAACTCAAGATAAAGCACAAAAAATAAATTTTGAATGAACTGCAGTTCATAAAATCATTCACTAAAGTTAATGTATCTATATTAGATTAAAAAATATCATTTCAAAAATATCCAAGAATATAAAGAATGAATATAATTTCATAACTCATATTCAAATGAAACTCAATGAAAATTTCTTGAACATTTAAATTCCAAATGTAATTTTTTTATTAGATTAAATAAATAAGGATGATTTTATTTTATTATCTATAAACTAAAAATGAAAATAAAACAAACTTTTATGTAGGATTATAATATCAAATTAATGATATATTTAGTGAATTATAAAGGAAATAAACCACAAAACCATGATTTATCACTCCCCTACACTTATCTTCTTTGCTTTTAGGAAGAATATTTAACAACATTAAATTATAATATTTAAATAAAAAATCATGGTATAAAAGTTTAATCTATTATCTATAATTATTTATTTAATATCATTTCATTTTCTCTTTATTTATTCATATTTATTTTAATAATAATTCTATACCCATGATTATTCTCACCTACCTTCTCATATTACTATATCTCTCACACCTAAGGAATTTTATATAATGATTTCCTAATTATTTAAAACATGTGAACATTCCATAATAATGTTTTATTCCTAAATATTCCACTTATTTAATAAATGAGAATGTAAGTCTGAAGTATGTTTAATTGGAATGATAGAGAGTTAATGGGTTTTAAGATTAATGTTTGAAACCAAAGTATTTAAAGAGGAAGATTTTAACTCATAAGTAAAATACATATATAAATATTTGGGGAATAATATAAATTATTCCAAATTCAAAAAAAATTTACCAATCACATCACTCATTGTCCTCTTTGATTAAAATATACACACATTAATCATTTGTTGAAAATGAAAAATTACTCTTTAAATATCTTTCTACTTTTCATTTTTTTTTAATATTTTCAAATATTTTAGGTCCCATTGGTATTAACTACACTACCTATTTCTTATAAAATTGTATTTTTTATTCTCTATAATGTGTACTATATCCATATGACAATGAGAACTAGTGTTCACCCCAAGAACTATCCCTTATAGGCAACATGTCATTTTACAATATATTTAGGTAGGATAAGATTTTAGTTTCTAATATAGATCTTATAAAAGTCATTCACATTATCTAAGGATTAAAAGGAGTTTAAATGTAAATTCATAAATTTTGGTGTAAAAATGAATAATTGAAAGACTTAATTCCTTTCTAATCTTAACACCTCTAATATCTTAGAGTCTTATATAAGAATTTAAACTAATTTTTGAATTTTTAGAACATGTAACAAGTATCCTCAATAATTAAAAAAATTGTATAAAGATGAAAAATATGTTTAAAACCCTCTCAGGTATGTGTTTTTAATATTTTATAGTTATCATAAACATGATTTTTACTTTTGGTCAAAATGATTTTAAATTTTCAAATTAAAAACCAATAAATGATTCATATTTGTAATCATGTGAATTTTTATATTATAATAAAAAAATCCAATAATGATAAAAATTTATATTTGGAAGTGAAATCATTTCATCTCAAAACACAAAATATTTAAAGAAAAAAATGAAAAATAAACCCTAAAATAACACTCGAATCTTCTCCACACAACTATTTTTTACATTTTTATCAATGTAATCAAAGAATAATATTCAATGTAGAACATAATAGAATTAGGAAAATAATAAAGTATATGGTGGATCAATAAAACCCAATTTTTTAATTATATCTATAGAATTAGATTTTTGTTTTTTTTAATGTAGTTATAACATATTCCCTCAACATATTATCCGTAAAGAAAACAATAAAACGTTATTATACTAAAAAAATAAACTACTACATTAATGTTTTATTCCAAAATTGTATAAAAAAATTAATGATTTAAAGTGGTGTGTGAAACCACTATATTCCTCAATATGATATAATGAAATCTAGAAAATGATTATTATGATAAAAATTATTAAATAAAATCTATAAACATAAAAAATATAATAAATTCTTTGATGAACCCCATGTGTGATTTTTTTATAATATCCACGACTAGATAATAAAAGTGGTTTATGCCCAGTTTAAAGGGGGATAAGTCTTACTCCTTATGAACAATCATTTACTCTTCATTCAAGTGTGTTTCCCTACACACATCTTTCTAACCATATAATTAGAAAAATGATTTTTGAGGAACACTTTGATAGTGTAAAATCTTATCTCTACCTCTTCTTCTAATTATATATCACATATATGGAATAAAGTATTTTATAAAAAAGTTAAGGGGCCTTAGAAAATTATTTATATACTCATTTAAATTGGTCTTTTATTCACTCATGTATATCATATTTTCAATTTTATACATTTATGGGATATATAATATTTATCATATGCTACACATGTTCTCGATCAAGTAAATACTCTTCATTTAACACTACCATATCCTACTTGGTAGTATTTTGTTCTTTTTTATTCTCTAATGTTGCAAAAAAAGTTATTGAATCTACACTTTTATAAAAAATTAATATTAGTAATTAACTAATAATTTAGAATATATATATATATAATAAATTATATTTAACATTTCCCCTCAAATGTATCAACTTGTAACTCCTTTTCTCTATTAATTAACACCATAAAGTTCAATTAATATCCCTCAATAGGTTTAGAAACAAATCTAAAAATACTACATATTATTTTATACAATATAATTCTTCATAAGGCTATAAGGTAGTCCAAACATCTTCTAAATTAACAATATCTACATAAGTATATTAAATATAAAATTCAATTTCAAGGAAATTAAATAAATTTTTATTATAAATAAATTATCTTCCTAATTATATTAAGCTTTCAAATATTTATACATATGGAAATATTTCTTGATAATACTTGTGTTAAATGTTATAAATGTATCCTACATCATTATTTCTTTAAAATACACCATCTATGGGGTTAGATCTTCTTTAGATAAGGTAAGGAATAAGGGTAGTGATTTTTTATCATCAAATTAGGGAGTGTAAAATAGCATACAAACATTAATAAAATCAGTCCCATACTCATACATAGCATTTTTATTACCCACAATAATAAAAATAGACATGTTTTTTTTCAGAACATTTCTCTGAAAAAGTAACATCACGTGGCCTAGTGGAATTAATAAATCTGTAATTTGAGTTTAACAATGGGAATTTAGTGATGAAATCATTAGAGCATTCGAATTCATGGTTTAGAATGAGAGTTTATTTTATTTTTTATTATTAAATCTTGAATTTTTTATGTTTAAGGATGAAATATTTTGTGTTTTGGATGTGTAATGAGGTTCCATATGTAGTTAGATGTTTTAGGATGTCTAAGAGGTGGTGTTATCTGTAGTTTAGAACTATTTCTAACACAAAGTACAAGGTGGTGTGGTACTAAGTTCCAATTAAGATAGGATGAAGGATTGGTGTCCTTAGGGACCCAATGGGTATTTGATAGCCCATAACGAGTACCTAATAGATTCAAGTCATGGTTTTTTAAAATTTTATTTTAGAAATTTTACTCCTAGTCTCTTTATTTATTTTGGTTATCCCCTTAGAGCCCCTTCCTTATAGTTGTTTGAGAACTCTCCTTGGGATAATACCTAATTATATTATCTCGTTGATCTTTCTCCATTAATAAATAGTGTTTAAAGGGTATTTATCCATTCCAAATCAAAATAAATCCCCTTTTCTATTCTCCCCTCTACTATTTTCTTTTGATTTCTTACCTCCTATGTTAGGGATTGAAATTGAATTCTACTAAGGCATAGTGGAATTTATCCAACTCAATTCAGATTCCTCATATATTTTTTAAAGGAAGAATAAATTATTAAATTTAATCTAATATGTAAATATTTTTTATGAACAGTTTTTAGGTCTGGTATGTTATAGGGTTTTTATAATTTTTTGATAGAAGTGGAAGTTGGTTTGGATATTTTGGTTGGGGATTTAAGCTACTATGATATTGGATGGATTTTAGAAGTTATTTATAATACCCTAAGATTTTATAAGAATAAATTTAGGTTTGATAAAGTATATTACATGAAAAAATAATCTTATAAGATAATGTAACACCCCAATACTTTATTTTATATTTATTTTTAAATAAATTTGATCTCTTTAATTGCTTTTGAAACATCAAACATCGAGTCAAAATGAACTACAATATAGTATAATGTTCTAACCATTCCATAAAAGTGGTGGGTATAAATAGTACTAACTAAATTATAAAACATATGATAATATATTTATTCGAAATAAAATAATAACCCTTTAAAAGAAAAATAATAGTTTTCTGAAAAACTGTATTTTTTTATAGATCATTTAGTTGTGACTTGCACACATAATTGAAAATTAATTTTTAAAACTTTTAGAAAATTTATTTGATAAATTTTAATTATTTTTTTAAATCAGAAAATAAAAATTATCCTTGGGTGAATTTTTTATATTTTTTTGAAATGTTTCATTTTTTATGAAAAGTGAAAAATGTGAATTTTTATTGAAAACTGCCTTTTCATTTAAATAATTTACAAGGTTAATTTATATATTAAAATGGTTTCAAAGTAAAATTAGTTTTATAATATTTAAATTTAACAAATTTAGTTTATTGGAATCAATTTCATATTGAGTATTGATATTAAAACCTTTTATACTCATGGGAATTCTCTCTTTGCAAACCCGCTTTTTCTTCACGTTTGTAATATAATTTAAAATTGGATTCTTCCACTTATTTCAATTGAATATTGAAAAATATATTATATATTTTTAATAAACATAGTTTATATTATATAATAAAGTCAACTTAATTTTTTACCATTATGAATAGTAAAATTAGTAAAAATTAATTATCACAGTTATGGTAAAAATGAGATTATCATGGATTAAACTAAGAAGATAAGGGTTAAAATGACCTAAAAATGGTCCAACATGTATTTTATATCCATATTGTAACCTTAAAACCTATAATGTTATATAATGACCCATTTTTTATGGTTTTGAAATTACAAAAATGTGGGTATCACTTTATCTTTTTAAAAATTCCATGTGTGTCCTCTCCCCACTTATAAAAGGGAATTTCCTCCCTTCGCTTATTCACACCTATAAAGCACATTTTCTTGACCAAAACCCTTCAAAATATATCCAAAAAATAATTATAAACCATATATATCTTATGGTATTCCCAAAATACTATCCCTAGGTTCTTTAAGAGGATATCTAAAGGATATTTCTCTAAGAGAAGGTAATTTTCTTAACGAAGATTATTCATTTTATTTCTTCTTTTCCCAGATTCACTTATGTCTTAACACATACAATATAATAAAATAAACATATACTATATACTTATATTTAATTATGTTTTTGTTATAATATTTATAAATCTCCTCCTTAATCAAATAGGAAACAAAATCGTTGATCGGGTGTACGGTAGACTTCCGCCTCACAAATCGATGTAACTCGTTTTCCATCAACACATGTCATGATTATATATAATGGTGAATTTAATATATATATATATATATATAATATTTATGATATTTTTATGATTATTTAATTATAATATCATATATACCTTCTTACGTTTCATGTCTTTTAAAATATGATAACGTCACTTGTGTGTATGGTGGGTCACTCCCTCGCAAAGTGATATAAGTCATTTTTTAGTTATGCTTTATATGCATAGTAATAAGGATAAATTTAATTAATATATATGATATATGTGAAATTATAATTATTATATAAAATTAATATATCAACCACTTCCTTACCCTATCACTCGTTAATGGAATGATATTTTTACTCGTACGTATGTACGACCTACCATCTTCATGAAGCGTTGTGATTCATTTTCCATGTGAAACATTCAAGAATGATTATAAAAAATTATAAAATGAGTACATATGATGTATATAAGATTACTATTATTATATATATTATTTATATATATCTTATAACCAAGAACCATAACTTTCATGTCAAAACATGCATGCAAAAATATGGCAATTAAACACAAAACAATGAAAATAATGAAATATTATTAACAAATGGGTGGTAAAATGTTATAATAGGATCATATGTGATATTATAGATATGAATTTGGTTATAAAATAAATTAATAACATTATTAAAACCATTATATTGTTGATTCAATCATATTCAATGAAAAGGAAGCATAAGGTAGGGGGATTCATCTCAATTCCCCTTCATTGAGGCGTATTTTATTGTTATGCACCTAATTTTTTTATCTAGTGTATATAATACTCCTATTACATGTAATATTAAGAATACTTAATAGTTAATTGTATTTTAAGTTTCAATTTTAATTATTTAATCCCATGGGACTTTAATTGAAAATTACCAAGTAGAAAAGAGATTTATAAATTAATTTCTTTTTATTGGGTTATATTACTTCTTCATTGTCTTCGACATTATAATAATATGTGTATAAAAACTTTTTAATATCATATTGTATATTTCCACTTGTTTTATTTAATTTAAATTTTATACACATAGTTGATTTATTGATAAATTATCACTTCAACATTATGAGATTTATAAGGGTTTATTTCACAATATTATTTTTAATAGGGATTGTTTATGTGTGAATTTATATTAAAGAAAATTATTTAATTATTATATAATAAAACGATTTAATTTTAATATCATTTGTATATTCATCAAATTTTCATGAAATTTTACCATTTTCATCTCTTTTTTCCAAAAAGTGGTTGATGTTTTTAAGAAAATCAGAATTCATTTCTTTTGTCAGACAAAAATCCTTTTTCATATAATTCTATGCTTTCTATAAATATTAAAAAAAGTTTTAAAAATTATCAAAATGATTTATTAAAGACATTTTTACCCATGTTTTACTTTTTATAAAAAAAATAATGGAATCTTCATATCTTTTTCCAAAAAAAAATCCCATTTGGATTTTACCAAAAATGTGAAGGGGATATTTATTTTAATATGTATGGGATGTACAAAATTTCCTGCCATCATGAACATTCAATATTTTAAATCTTTATTTATAAGTTTCTAAATTTATTTTTATAGAAAATTATTTTCAAAATATTTTTTGATATTTTAGTTGGGGATATATTTTTCAAATTGAAAAGGTTATTTTTTTCCAAGAATGTTTTTAATGAATTTTTATAGTATTCATATTCATAAAAAACATTAAGAATTTTTTAAACTCTTGCTAAAATAGATATATATTGTATTAATACCATCCTTATTATTTTTCTGCACGGTTTAAGATCATATTTACAAGGTAAATTATTGATATTATCTTTCTTGATAAATTTTTGTAACCATTAACTTTTCATTGAAATATTTATTTTTTTATTATCATTAGTCATTACATTTACCCAAAATATCTATATTATTTATCATGTTTATACTTATTACATGAATCATATATATGGTATTTTACTTTTAATTTTATATGATTGACTGGGGAAATTATTGTTAATCTATATTCCTTACACAATAATGAAATTTGTTGATAAGTCGTATTTTTTTTAAATTAAATTTATCTTTAGATATATGAGGAAATAATTAGACATATAGATATGGGTGGGGAATGTTTATAGATATTCCCTTGATACATCAGTAGTCTCATGAGACAAATCATTTGGTTAGCCTTAGTTAAATGGGTTTTTGATGTATATCTACCCATTGGTTTTAAATTGTCTTATAAAAGGACTTGATAGTTAAGGTATCACGATGCATGAGATCATGAAATCCAAAAATTAATATGTTATCCCACCTTTTTATTAAATAAATATTTCATTACATTATATAAAATAGAGGATCTTTTACAGTTTATTTTCTTGGAAAAACGGTACATAATACATGGAAACATAAAAAATTATTATAATCCACTTGAAAGGATTCATCATAGGTACATACTAAGTACAATTACTAAATCTCATAACTTGGGGACATACATCAAACTAAAGGGTGAGAATAAGGCCCAGTAAGGGAAAGAAAGGGAAATAGTTTACTTATGGTCTTGAGGAATATCAATAAGAACATTATCCAAAGAGGCATATAATAATAATAATAATAACATGAATAATAACATGTAAATGTGTCTAATTTTTTTTTGATACACTAATAATTATATCACAAAGTTTTTTCACTGAGGTGTTATAAAATTACAAAGGTTATTCACTAAGGTATCATAAAACATATCATCTCTAGAGATTAAATTATTAAAACAATGTATTAGAGCGCTATCAGGGATGAACTTTAATATGTATTAATTAATATGAGCTATATAGGTCATAATAAAAATTTTATAAATAGCCTGTGGAGAATAAAATAAACGGGTTTCATATAAAAATCATGTCATTTTTTAAAAAATGATTAAAGATAATATCTTTATATCATTTATAACTCACAAAAAGGGAATGAGTGTTTTATGTATGTCAATAATAGAATAAAATAAATATTTTTTAAATATTTTTGAATACCCATGGAAAATAAAGATATTTTTGCATTCACGTAAAGAAAATAAAATGGAATTTCTTGAGGAGAAGAGAGAAATTTTGAGAAGTAAAATCTACAACATAATGAGTATAAAACATGGTTTTAAAAAGGATAAAAATAGGGGTGACAAGGGTCACACATAAATAAAATAATATCAATCAAGTAATGGGATAAAATAAATTTTATAGAAGAAAATATTTTAGAAATTTGAAATACATACCACATAAAAAGGGAACTTAAAAGGAAAATAAAAGTTGAGATTTCCCTTACCTTGAAGAGTAGTTCATAAAAATTTAGGATTAGGACCTTGGGGGATTGATGACACCTTGGGAGGACTCCTTGGGAGGTAAAAATATCATATATTCTTGGAGGATGAATTGAGAGTGAAATTAAATTGAGAAATGGGTGGATATTTATAGAAAAAGTGGGGTATTTGTTTATTAATTTCTAAATAAAGGCTTTGAACACCTAGGTAGTTGTAAAGGAAAAATGGTGGGTTTTTTCATGGTATTTTCCCATGGTATTGGATACTAGGGACAAATTTTATGTTAATTTGGAGTCGACTGTAATTTTATATTACTTGTATTGGAAAAAATTAAAGTTTTCACAAAATAAAATTTTTTAATTTAGTGTTTTTATTTTATAATTTGAAAAGTAAATTATATATGTTAGGTATACTCAGTCGAAAACCCTGAGAGGGGGGTTAAATCAGGGTATGAAAGAATAAAACTTTATCCCGTTTGTATCTTGTTTTTTTGTTAGAAAAAACACAATTCTCACTAGGGATAAATTTTATGTTATTTTAGAGTCGACCATAATTTTATATTACTTATTTTCAAAAATCAAAATTAAATTTTTCACAAAATAACATTTTTAAATTTAAAGTTTCCATTTTAGAATTTAGAAAAGTAAATTATATATGTTAGGTACACTATGTCAAATAACCTAAGAGGGGGGGTGAATCAGGGTATGAAAAAATAAAGCCTTCTCTTATTCGGATCTTGTTTCATTGTTAGACAAAACTAAATTATCTCTTCCTCCCATAGCAATATACAAACACACATGAAATCATGCATAGGCTACAATGATTTTTACTTCGTTCACCCTCACTAGGCTATATCCAAGGATTATACAACGGCAATATGCCAATGTACCAAATTCACTAAGGATCACTACCCATAAAGAGTACAATGTTTGGGCTAGATATTCTATGCCTAGGCTTACTTTCTTTACAATGTTTAGGGCCTGGTCACTACATTCCCAAGGGTCACTCCCTATGTCTCTTTCTTTAGATCACTGCTAGTGGAAAGGGTCATTGTCTTCCTCTTTCTTCACTTATTGCTCTTGGAGAGGAATCCACACATCGTTTATCAACTTGTAGGTCAAAATTAGTTTATGGTCATGTAGGTCCCTTCATTTTCATGAATTTATGCATCCTCAACTATAGTTAGATGCTTCGTTGAATTCTCTCTTTCACCCGCAGATGAATTCCACCTTCCTGAGTAAGTCTAGGTACCAGAAAACACTTTCATAAACTGATTTGAAGCTTAGTCAAGCTTCTTTGAGAAAAATACAAACCATATTGTTCCTCCACATACTGTGTAGCATGTTTGGTACGTGGAAAACCTCTCCGTGTACTTCTTCTGCCTTCTACAAACTATTATCATCTCTGCATACTGCTGCCTTTACTTCACCTCTACGAATAGCCCTCTATCTGTGAACTATTCTCTGTTCACAGAATTTCTTCGCTTCCACGTACCAGAGCTCCCCCTCCATGTACCTCTTGTGGATTTCTCTCTCTCGCGCGCATATAGGAGATTCCTCCTCCACATACTGATTCTTCCTTTGCGGGTTAAGAATCCCCGTAAACACCTTCAGCAAAATTTATTTCGTGCGAACCACTTCATCTTTCACAGAATTCTTCCTCGTGAACCTCCTTCAGAATTTACTAAAATCCCATACCAAAAATATGTTCTCTAATGATATTCGGTCACAATAGTAATCGGTGGGATTATTTATTATTATATAGGAAAAGATACCCATAAAATCCAGTAATCTAATAAATACCAAATCTTCAATCCAGCCTTCACCGCATAACGATCCTTCTACTACCGCGAACTTCCAGCCTTTCAGTGAACCATTTTTTATACACAGTCTTTGTAACTCTGTTGATCATATGTGATTGATCTCTTTATCTAATGTCAAATCATCTGTGTACCACACCTCCTTCCGCCATGAACCATTTTTGGTTTCGCGAACCGCCCTCCCTTCACTAAAAACTATTATTGTGAACCATTATCGCATCTCCACATATTGTTCTCGCTGCCTGGTATGTGACCGCATACCCTTCCCAGACATGGTATATTAAACATGTCATGGCCCCCTCATTTCTCTTCCTTTGCTGATTTTATTCTTCATTATTCACATAAATCCCAATTATGAGGCCCCAAAATTTGGAAAACACTTGGAAACGGTGCCACCTTAAAAACGTGTCTTCAGTAAACACCAACCATACTCATTCGCGGTTATCTGGAATGTTCAACAAACAAAACCACACCCAAAACATACTGAGAGGACACCTTTAGAAATTTTTTCCCAATAATCTCCCCCTTTGGGTTTTTTGACAACTCTTCTCATAATAATACTGCACATTTTGATACCTCATTAAAACTCCTTCCATATTCATCCATCATTCTCTTTATGCGATTAAGATAGCGGTCAAGGATTTAGTCAGCACATACTCTAAGCCCACATGATCCATGCACAGTATGAGAAACAAGAGTGTAATGAAAATTTCTTCAATGAATCACTTCATGGATAATTACCAATTGTTGATACCATACTGATACACTTATACCAATGAACTTCTTTCATCATGAACCTCAGCCATCGTGATATCTAATCATTGATTGATCACTTCTAGCATCATTAGATTTAATACTCCCACTATATAATAGCTCCTCCAAACAGCTTCAGATCAGCTTCAAATCCCCCAATCTCGCTGCTCCATTTAACAGCTTCTCCCCATGTCTTTTCTCCCCTAGAATAATCACGTTTTCTCTCCCTTTGTCAATGAACTTGAAGGGAACTTCAAGGTTATCTATAGTAGGGTAAAGAACACATATAATCATATTAGGTAAAGACACATGAAACCTTGGGGAAAAGGGGTCCCACATCCACACTTTTTCAAGTGTGCGGATTCGACTGGAATCCTAGAGCTAGTCAATGTCTTTAAAACACTTATTTGGGTAAGGTCTTCATAAGAATATTTGCATCTTATTATTCTGTAGGCACAAACTCCAACTTCATAAGACCTTTATCCACCTTCTCCTTGATAAAATGATATTTGATTTCAATGTTCTTTGTCCTTGAGTGATGTAATGGATTTTTTCTAAGGTTTATATCACTTGAATTATCACAACAGATTCTGATCATAGATTTCACTTCAATTCCCATATATTCAAGATTCTGCTTCATCTAGAATTGTTGTGTGTAGGCTTGATTAGCCGCAATATATTCAGATTTTGGGGTGCTCAATGAAATGAAATCCTATTTCATTATCAACCAAGAAATACACAATCCTTCATGATAAAAGGAACCTCATGATGTAGATTTCTCGTCATCTGTTGATCCGGCCCAATCCTCATTTGTATATCCCAACAACTATGGATGAGTTTTTCCATTATACATTAAACCAAAATCCATTGTTCCCTTTATATACCAAAGTATTTTTTTTACTACAATCATGTGGATATCCTTTGGATTTCTTTGATACCTTGATTTTTGGCATGTAGAAAATACAATATCAGGCCTTATTGTTGTTAGGTACAACAGACTTCCAATGATTTTCATGTATTCTGTGATATTAACTGTCTTGCCTTCATCATATTATGATATATTCAATCAGGTAGTAATCATAGTATTCATTTATTTGGAATTATCCATTAAAAACCTTCTCAAAACCTCCTTGGCATATTTATATTGAGAAATAAAAGTTTCATTTCTTCCTTACATCACTTGTAAGACAAGAAAAAATGTCAACTCACCAATCATCGACATTTCAAACTCAAATTTCATGAATTCATAAAACTGTTCACATTTTTCTTCATTTGATCCATCAAATATTATGTCATCAACATAAACCAGCACCATCATCCTTTGAATATTTTCATTATTGAAATAGAAATTGTAATCAAATCCACCATGCTGAAAACCAAACTTCTTTTGAAACTGATCAAGGCTCGAATACCATTCTCTCGGTGCTTTCTTCAAACCATATAAATCCTTCTTCAGCCAACTTACTCTGTTATTATCTTCATGAATGATAAAACCATTTGGTTACTCAATGAAGACTTATTCTTCCAGAACTCCATTCCAAAATGTTGACTTGACATCCATCTGGAAAATTTTAAAATTCTTTGCACTGTTATGTCCATAAATAATCGGATTGTCTCCATCCTTGCAACAGGTTAAAACATCTCATCATTATCAATACGCTCTATTTGAGAGTACCCTTTTCACACCAGGCATGTTTTGTTTCAAATCCCCACACCATATTCATTCATTTTATTATGAAAGACCCATTTCATCCTTATGACATTTTTTTCTATTGGTCTTGAAACAATCTCCCAAGTCTGATTCTTCTCAATTTGGTCAATCTCTACATTCATGGATTTAACCCAGTTCTTCTCTTCAGTTGATTCATAAAAACTTTTAGGTTTCACCTGTGATAAGTATAATTATTTTCATAGATTCTTTATTCTTCTTGTCTAAACCGGTGTTGTCTGACCACCAATTATTTTATGTCTATAAATTTCAGCTATTCTCGCTCATCTCTGGATAGATACGGATTTATTCTCATCATATAAGTCTTCTTTTAAATCATCCTATGGAGATGGAGTGTCTCCCAATCTTCTCATCTCTTCCTCATTATCCTCCTGAGTCTGATCATGTATTTGCTGAAGATTTTTTTCATTTTGTACTATAGTCACATCATGACATTCAACTATCTTCCCTACCTTCTTATTGAAACATTTATATGCTTTTCTTTTCTTTGAGTAGCCAAGAAATATCCCTTTATCCCCATAGGTTTTAAATTTCTTATGTTTATCCTTATTGAGAATGAAACATTTACTTCTTAATATTTGAAATCACTTCAATGACGGCTTCCTTCCATACCATAACTCATATGGATTATTCTCCTCTTTTGGAAAAATTAATTCTCTTTGTGAAGTGTATACTGCTGTCATTACTACTTTTTTCCAAAATTTCTCCAGAAGGTATTTTTCAATGAGAATTGTTCTGTCCATATTATTGAAAATCCGATTTATTCTTCCAACTAATCCATTCTGTTGTGGAGTTATTACTGCTAAAACTTGATTCCTTATCCCATATTTTTCAAGATAATCCTTCACTTGGATATTTGTGAACTCTGTTTCAATGTTTGTTCAAATCGTCCGGATTTTCTGACCAAGCATATTTTCACATTCTTGTCAATATCTTGTAATAAAAATGAACACTTTATATTTGTGGGTGATTATTGAAACCTACTCCATTATTCTATTTTCATCAATTAAGAGAACATAATATCTTGTCCCATCAATATCCCTCATTGAAATTAGACCACATACATCAATATACACCAACTCAAGCAATCTTGTTGACTTTTTCTCCCTTTTCTTATATGTCTTTCGAATGATCTTCCCCTATTGTTAGGAATCGTATGTATGAGTATGATCATGTGATAATCTAGGGAGATTTTGAGCTACATCATATTTCACAAGATCTTCCAAGGAACCTTGACTTATATGGCTAAAATGCTTATGCCATAACTTTTTTTCTTCATAATTAGATAGAAAGCACATATCTTCTTCTCCGCTCACAAGATAGAGATTCCCTTTCATGCGATTTCCTTGAAACACAATAGTACCATACTTTTTCTTGATGATATATAATTTCTTGGAAAAAATTATGGCATGCCCTGAGTCACACAATCGACTGCCACTAAGAAAGTTGTGACTAAGCCCCTCAACAACCAAGACATATGCTCGTCTCATGTCTTTTCCTCCAAACTTGGATTTTCCTCAACAAATAATTTTCAATCCCTCATCATTACCATATCTTAAGATACTTTCTTTATCATATCTGATTCTAGTCACTAGACCCTTATTTCCTGTCATATGAGAAGTGCATCCATTATCAATGATTCATATCCCAGTGCGATATGATGCCTTGAATGCGATTTCTACAACCACCGCTTGCTCAACCCTTTTCTTTTTTACCCAAGTCTTTGAATTCATACCCATCATGGAATGATAATCTTGATCTTCCTCAGCATATGATCGACCAGCTTCAACTTGTAGGGATACAAATTGATTTTGAATTTCTAACTCTCTTGATGATACATTTTGTTGCTTCTTGTTAACAAATTTGGTTTTCCTCAGCACATTCCTCTACATTGTCGACGTAAAATATCTCTTTATATGTCCAAATCCTTTACACCTAAAAAAATACCATCAAATGATGACCTAAAATTTTTATCTCTATACAACCACCTTTGTTGGTCTTGTTACCTTTAGTACCTTTTTGCTAGAGAACATACATTTTTATAGTGTCACATCTTACCGCAACAATATCATCTTATATAAGGTACATTAATTTGTGGAAATGATGCACCACTAGTTATTCCTTGGATTCTATATATATATTGATTCTACTTCATACCCAAATCGATCTTCAATCATGGAGTGGGTGCTTGTTTTCTGACATGAACCATGACTGATTTCTATTTTAGATCGAGCCCCATACTAGCATTATCATTTAGAATTGGTGTTTGCTTCTATTCTGATGGACCACTCTACTCAAAACTCAGCTTCTCTATTGCTTGTATGATCTTCTTTCCTAGCAGTTTCTCTCAATCTTTAATTGTTCGTCATAGACTGATGACTTCCTCTTCTAGTTGTTTGATTTTTTTGATTTGATATTTTCTAGTTTCAGTTAAACATTCAATTTCTATTTTTTGTTCTTCAATTTTGATTTTTTACTCAACCATTTTTTTGGAGCTTTATTGCATTGAAGACCTCAACTTTTCAATTTCTGCATTCAAATCAGAATTCTCTTCTTCCTGCTACTTTATAAAGAGGTTGGCATCACAAACTAATTTGTTAGATTTCTTTGTTTTCGCTCTCCAAATATCTACCTCTTCAAGGGATGATTCTAATTCATTTTGAAGATAATTCATTCCTTCAATTTTTACTTCTTCATTGTCAATTTCTTCTATTGTTAATTAATTTCTTAAAAATGCCACCAAAGCATATATTTTATTATCCTTGAAGTCCTCCAAATCTTTTGCCTCATATTCTTCTAAACTTTCATCCTCTTTTGAAAGTAGATTATTCTTTTTTAATAACTTTCTCCTATTACTTCTCCTCCCTTTCTCATTTGATGAATACTTATTTTGGGTAAATTCATCATTTTCCCCATTTCATCATTAGACTTATTAAGAAACTTTGCTTCAAAATGCCCAATCTTTCCACATCAAAAACATGAAAATGGAAGTTTACCTTTGAACTTCACTTTTCCCCTTTGTAGATTAGAGGAGAGAAATGACATGAAATTATCCATATTGTTCTCCTCAGGACTATCTTCAATAGAGATATTCTTAATGGAATTGAATTCCACTTCCCTAGACTTCCCCTTTTCCACTACATATTTATCATCGTTTCTCATTTCATATGCTATAACAGTACTGTGCAGGTTATCTAGTGTCAACCCTTTTGGGTATTTGTCTTCCAATACTGAAACTTTCGGATTGGATCGCGGTGGAAGTTTTCTCAAGATACGTTTCACAATCATTATATATTTAATTACTTCTCCAAGACCCCATATTTCTTCCATAATAATATTTATCCTATCAAAAAATGCATCAACAGTATCATTGGGATTCATTCTTATATCCTCATACTTGTTCCATAAGACCTACAGATTTACTTCTTGGACTTTTCAGTTGCCCTCATAAATGTTCAAAAAAATTCTCACATTACATGTGAAATTTTAAGACATAACCTTCATATAAATTTAATTTTATATGGCTCCCCATAAAGAATTGATTATGTTAGCATCAGAATCCAATTCTCTTCTTTCATCTTCTGATAAGGCGCCACTATTAATGTCAGCTGATATTCCATGCACAGCTGTTGTGAAGACATCCATCCGTATTGATCAGAAGTAGTGCTGCATCCAATTCTTCCATATTTGAAAATTATTTTTGTCAAAGATCGGAATTCCTTTATGATTGACCACCTCTATTTCTTCTTCTTGAGATAAAACCACAAACTTTCAACATTTCCCTCCAATGTTAACTGTTAGCTCTACTAGGTCGAATACCCTGAGAGGGGGATGAATCAGGGTATGACAGAATAAAACTTTCTCCCATTCGGATCTTGTTTCATTTTTAGAAAAAAAAACTCAATTCTCTATTCCTCCCATATCAATATAAAAACATATATGAAATCATGCACAGGAAACATCAAGTTTTACTTGGTTCACCCTCATTGGGCTACATCCAATGAGCATACAGTGACAATGTGACGATGTACCAAATTTACTAAGGCTCACTGCCAATAATGAGTACAATGTTTGGGCTATATCTTCTATACCTATGCTCACTGCCTTTATAATGTTTAGGGTCTGGTCACTGCATTCCCAATAGTCACTCCCTATGTCTCTTTCTCGGTATCACTGCTAGTGGAAAGGGTCATTGTCTTCATCTTCCTTTGCACACTACTCTTGGAGAGAAATCCACACACCATTTATCAAATTATTGTTCAAATATAGTTTATGGATGTGTAGGTCCCTTCATTTTCATGAATTCATGCATCCTCAACTATAGGTAGATGCTCTATTGAAGTCTCTCTTTCACTTGTAGATGAAGTACACCTTCCCGGGTATTGCTAGGTACCAAAAAACACTTTCACAAAATGATTTTAATCTTACTCAATCTTCTTTGAGAAAACTTTGAACCACCATGTTCCTCTGCGTACGATGTAGAGGGTTTGGTACGTGGAACACCTCTCTGCGTACTGCTTCTACTTTCCATAAACCACTACCGCCTCCACGTAATGTTGCCTTCGCTTCACCTCTGTAAACTGTCCTCTATCCACAAATTGTTCTCTATTCAAGGAATGTCTTCGCTTACGCATACCGGATCTCCCCCTCGATGTACCGCTTGAATAATTCCCTCTATCAAGCATATCATATATTCCTACTCCATGTACCGAGTCATTCTTTGTGGGTTAAGAATCCCCGAAAACACCATCAGTGGAATTTCTTCCATGCAAACCACTTCATCTTTCACGGAATTCTTTCATGTGAACCTCCTTCAGACTTTGCTGAAATCCCAGACCAAAAATAGGTTCTCTAATGATATTCGTTCACAACAGTAATTGGTGGTATTAGCAATTCTTATATATTCAAAGATAACCGAAAAATCCTCTAATCTAATATTTACCAAATCTTTAATCCAACCTTCATTGCATACCGATCCTTCTACCACTGTGAACTGCAAGCCTTCTAGTGATTCATTTTTCATATGCATTATTCATACTGCCTTTGATCATACTCGTTCAATCTCCTCTACTGAAGCCAAACAATCTATGTACCGCACCACCTTCAACAATGAACCATTTTTGGTTTTGTGAACCACATGCCCTATTCTGAAAACTGTTACCGTGAATCATTCTCACAACTCTTTGTACCGTTCCCACTGCTTGGTACAAGACTGCGTACCCTTTTCAGACATGGACGTGATCCATGTCTCGGGCTCCTCATTTCTCTTCCTTTTCCAATTATGTTCGCCATTCTTCACACAAATCCCTATTTTGAGGGCCCAAAATTTGGAAAACATAGGGAAACTGCACCACCTTAAAAACCTATCTTCATCAAAAAACAAACCATACTCATTCGCGGTCATTTGGCTTTGTCAAAAAACACAACCACACCCAAAACATACTAAGAGGACACCTTGAGGAATTTTTTCCCAACAATATATTTAGAAGTTAATTAAAATATATTAGAATAATTTATATTAATATAATAACAAATTTTAAGTCTTTTATTGTGTTTAATTAGTTATTACATAATTATGACATTATTATGATGTCATTTAACATACCAAAAAACTCAAACTGTATTTTTACTATTCACGAAAAAATTATCATAAATTAAACCTAACCTAATTATGACATGATGATTTCAAAAATGATATTTATTTTTTCATAATAAATCTCTAAATATGATAATTTTAACTTTTAAATAGAAAAATCATTATTTATTAAAAATAATAGTGGATTGAAAATGCATAGTAATATTTATGACACTTAAAAAAATAAAATTATTTTATCATTTATTTTTAAATAAGAGTGTTTTACTCATACTATTTCATTAAAATAAACATTATTCATAATACCTTAGTTTATTATAGTAATTATATCTTTTCTAAAAGTATAATTTCTGTCTAAAAAATCAATTTATCAAATTCGTCATATTTTTTTAATTCAGAAAAACAATTCTTAAAACGAAAATGATGGAATAAAATATTTATTTATATAGAAGAATTATACATTAAGTAACTAGGGAATTTATACATAACCCCTTATAACATTTGTGTACGACCTATGGGTAAGGTTTTAAATGGTGATAGATTCATGGGACGGCTTGTATAACATCACCTGAGTGGTAATTTCCACTAACTTGAACTTCTCCCATAGGTGATTTTGTTCAAGCTTCACTTTTTGAAGCTCATCTTGGGCTTGGTCAAGAGGGAAGCCTATTGAAGCCACATCCCTCCCAAGTTCTGACAAATGGTCTTTGTATGTCATGACTCTATTAGTTAAGTCCATTGTTTCTCCTTTCTGAATTAATTGTCCTTGTCCATTTCTACGTATAAACTCTAATTATAAAGTTAAATTTTTTATCAATATTATTTTTTCCAATGGTCGTATTGACTAATGGTCATGTAATGGTAGAAACCCAATGGTTAAATTTTAAATTATCCTCACCTCATTATTAAATATATATGGTTTTATTATGTATGATACAATAAAACATGAATTTTCAGGAAACATTTCTCATTAAAAAAATTTGGGTAATTACATTCCGCCCCCCCCCCCTAAGAAATTTCATCCCAAAAATTTCAACTTATACTCTCAATTGAGAACAGGCATGTGTAATTATTCCTCATTGTTTTCTCTAGTTCCCACACCTCTTATTCATATTTATGGTTCCTCCATAATTCTTTGATAAGTTGGGTAGTCTTTTTTTATGGGACCTTTCCTCTAAGATCCAAGATCTCCACCGGTTTCTCCTTATAAGAGAGACCATGTTCCAGTTGTACCACCTCAGGACTCAATACATGTGAAGGGTCAAGTATGTACTTCCTCAAGAAGGATATGTGGAATAAATCATGAACTTGAGCTATATTTGGAGGAAGTGAAAGCTGATAGGCCACTACTCCTTTGAGATTGAAGATTCCATAGGGGCCAATGTACTTGGAGCTAAGCTTCTCTTTCTTCCCAAACCGCATGACTCTCTTATAAGTTAAAATTCAAAGAAATTCTTTTCCGCCAACAAAAAACTCCAAGTCCCTTCGATAGTTATCAGCATAGCTCTTATACCGACTCTAAGAAGACTTTATGTGTTGTTGGATGGAATTAATCTTTTCTATCATATCTTACACAAGATCAAGCCCAAGAATATTTCTCTCACCAACTTCATCCCACAAAGTATGAGTTCTACATTTCTTCCAATATAGAGCTTCATAGAGTGTAATTTTAACACTCGAATTGAAGTTTTTTTATGAGAACTCAATTAATTGGAGATGTTAATCCCATACACCTTTAAATTTCATTGAGCATGTCCTCGAGTGTCTAAATAGTTCTTTCAGATTAGCCATCAGTTTGTGGGTGATAGGTCATACTAAAATTCAATTCATTGTTAATAACATGTTGAATACTTCTCTAGAATTTTTATATGAACCTTGGATCACAATTAGAAACAATAGAAAGTGTAACTCCATGAAACCTCACCATGTCTTTTATATAAATCTTTTCAAGTTGGTCAAGAAATAAATCTTCTTGAATAGAAATAAAATGGGGTGTCTTAGTGATATAACTCATATCATATTGTTTCCATTAGATGTTCTTAGAAGATCGGTGACAAGTTCCATAGTGATATTTTTTCACTTTCGTATTGGTATGGGTAGTGGTTGTAATACCCATTTAGGAATTTTTTACTCTGGATTAACTTAATGACATGTCGGGACCCTTGTAGTGTAGTCCAAAATATCCCTTTTTATGTTATCCCACAAATAATGATCATAATGGTCCTTATAAATTTTCATACTTACAAGATGTATAGATAACGTAGAGCTATGAGATTTATCCTTAAACTCCTTCTTTATTTATAGAATATATGGAACACATAGCATAGTATTAAATTTCAGTACACCTTCTTAGCCAATATTGAAATCAGGAAACTTCCCATTCCTCACAATATTTGTCTTCTTCTATAACAACAGAAATTCTCTTTGATATTTCTTGATCTTATCTATTAATGATGGTTGAAAAATAATTTTGGATAGTTTTGATGATGTCCCTTCCCATACGATTCCCATGTACAGATTTACTAGGTTTTTTGATCAAAGGATCTCTTTGAATCTTTATCATTGCCATTATAACAGGGTCATTCCTACATAATGCATCAGGGAATTTATTTTCTCTTCTAGGATGATAATGAATTGAATAATAATAGTCTTTAAGAAGTTCCAAAAATCTCTTATGTCTCACGTTCAATTCCTTTTATTTGAAAATATAATTCATACATTAGTGTTCTGTGTATATATCATTTTTCTCCCCATAAAGATAGTGCCTCTATATATTCAGAGTAAAAATAACTACATCCAGCTCCAGGTCATGTGTAGGATAATTCTTCTCATGAGGCTTCAAATATCGAGATGCATAAAAATAACCTTGTAATTTTTCATGAGGAATCACCCAATACCTTTTAAATATTCATCGCTAAAAATAACAAATCCTTTTCTAATAGAGGGTAGAGTTAACACAGGTGTAGTAACCAATTTTTTATTAGACTCTTTAAAACATTCTTCTCACTCCTTTGTCTGTTTGATCTTGGACCATATTTTAGTTAACTTGGTTATTGGATTATAAAGTTGTGAAAAGTTTTTCAAAAACCTCTTATAATATTCTGCTAAACCAAGAAAACTATGAATCTCAGTTACTATTCTAGGATGAGGCCACTCCTCCAAAATCTTTGTCTTTATAGGGCCAACTGATATTCTTTAATTGGTTACAATGTTCCCCAATAAAGAAACTTGTTGTAACCAAAATTAACATTTTCTGAACTTTCTAAATATCCTCTCCTTCCTCAATGTTTTCAATATAACCCTTAGATGATCATCATGATCCTCACGATTTTTTTAATATATCAGAATACGATCAACAAAAACTACCAAAAATTTATCAAGTTAGTCCTAAAAGACTCTATTCATCAAATCTATAAAAATAGAAGGATTATTAGTCAAGCCGAAGTTCATAACAAAAAACTCATAATACCCATATCTTGAGAATAAAGCGGTATTTGGACTATCTTCTTTCTTTTCCCTCAATTGATGATAACCAAATCGAAGATAAATCTTAGAGAACAATTGATCCCCATGAATCTAGTCAAATAAATCATGAGGGTACTTATTATTCACTTTGATCTCATTAAGTTATCTATATTCAATTCATAGATACATTGACCCATCCCTATTCTTTATAAAGAAAATAGGTTCTCCCCAAGGAGACACACTTGGTCAGATAAACCCCTTCTCTAAAAGATCTTGGAGCTATTTCTTTATTTTCTCTATCTCCACATTTTCCATTCTATATGGGGTCTTTGATATAGGCTTGGATCCATGCATGATTTCAATGGATAACTCTATATATATTTCTAAGGTAGGTCTAGGTAACTTCTTAGAAAATAAATAATTGTATTCCTAAATGACGGGGACATTTTCTATTCATACACTTTCATTTCCTTCTTCACCTTCACCAATAATTTCTATAAAGAAGTCTATGGGGTGTTCTTCTAGACAAAGATCAGGTCAAGATATCTCTCCATTGAAAACAACTGTAGGTTGTATATTCAAGAATAATGGTATTTCATTGATTCTATAGTTGATCTTAGTATTATAAATTGATATCCAGTCCATACCTAGTATAGTGATGAATTCTAGCATGGGAATGACTACTAGATTTGTGAGAATATTTTTCTCAATAAAGTAAATACTAGAGTTTCTATACATGGTGATGCTTAGATAACCCCTCTAATATTATTTAAATATTACTCTAGTTCTATCAGTTTAGGGATTGATTTTGTATTCTTTACAAACTTAGAAGAAATAAAGGAATATGTAGAACCATAATCAAAAAAAGTACCTTCTAGCTTTAAGAGAACAATAGGAGTACCATCTACCACATCATTTGGAGCCTCTACTTTAGCTTTTTTAATAGAAAAATCACAACATTTCTCCCTTGTCCTGTGTTGGGGTTGATAGTGATTCCCCTATATTACCTTTTTATTTGAATAGTTATTTTCAAAGTGTATAAGTTTTACACACTTGAGGTATTGGACTTTAGGATGGGTCTACATTATCTTCCCTTTGTTGTTAGGGTTAAGAAGTTGAAACTTAACCTCACTATGATAGTTCCAATCAATATTGCCACCTATTCCACACTTGTAACATTTCCCACTTCCAAGAAAGATTTGTTTCAAATGGGAATTTTCACTTTTCTTCCTCCTCTTCCAAGATCAAAGTTCCTCCCCAAGATTGGATACATATATATCTTCTTCTTGTTTGATCTATTGGAACACTGCATCTCTCTAAAATCCATTTCAACCTTCATAGAACTTCTCACTATATCCTCATAGCTATCATAGTATCGATTGGAAATATTCTTATGTAGATGGGGTCTTAGTCCACTGAATAATCTATCAACCTTTCCATTAGGATCCATGAAAAACCTATAGGCATAGAAAGAAGTTCTTGTAAATTTTCTCTTATAGATTCCCACAAATTTCTTTTCCTTCTGCATCAGTTCTAGGAATTCTTTCTCCATTTTCATTCACATAGAATGGGGGAAATGTTTTTTTAAAAAAATACCCCTAAACTCTTCCCAATACATATCTTTAATATCCATTCTTGGCATCATTTTTTTAATCAGTGTCCACCACTGATCAGCTTCTCCCTCTAAGAGATACACATCCATGGTTACATTCTCTTGTTCTAAACAAATAAGTGCATAATAGATATTTTCTAAAGAGCTTATCCATTATTCATAAATAAATGGTTCAGTAGATCCATTGAAAGAAGGTGGTTATTGATGCATGAAGGATTGAATGGAAAGTTCTTCCCATAGATTTGAATCCAGTCTCTTGGCTTGATTCAAGTAATTGCTCATAACCTGATTCAGTTGATTCATCATTCTCATGAAGTTTCTCATCTCGTATTCCATCAAAGGGTAGTCATAACATAGTCTGTTGTGCTCGCCATATATGTGAACCCTCTTATTTCTTTCCATTTTCTAGTGATAAATGTGTTTCTTTTAATAATATTATAATTTCTAAATGAATTTTATATCTTAAAACATCATTCTTAAATATTATATTCTTTAAAAAAATACATTTTACATAAATCTTTCATAATGGTTCATAAAAATCTTGTGATTAACTAAAAATTTCTACCAGGAGTGTCAAACCAGGAGTACAGTAAGGCACGTTGTCTTGCACTAGTTCACTTTCAAGTCTATCTCAAAGCGGTGTTCTCAGGTATTACCCCTAGATATATTTTTTCTAGAGCCACATCCACTTATTCGTATCCAAAAGGGATTTCTCTGTTCACAAAACATTAACCTAATATTTAATCAAAATACCATGATGTTTTCCTATATTTAACTTTTCTCTAGGGTTCTTCCTAAATTTTTCAAATCCTAATTTCCAAAAATAACTAAATCATCCTTTAATACCAACTATTCCATCCCGCCTTTTATTACATAAACTTTTCATTACATTATACAAAATAGAGGATCTTTTAAAGTTTAGTTTCTTAGAAAAAAGGTACATAATACATGAAAACAGAAATATTTATTCAAATTCACTTTAAAGGCTTCATAATAGGTTCATACTAAGTAAAATTACTAAATATCATAACATGGGTACATACATCAAAAGAAAGGGTGAGCACAAGGCCTAATAAGGGAAAGAAAGGGAAATAGTTTACTTTTGATATTGAGTAATATAAATAAGAAAATGAGTCATAGAGACATATCATAACAATAAGAATATTAATAATAACAATTAAATGTGGTTATAACATTTAAATGATACATTCATAATAATATCACCAAGTTTTGTCACTGAGGTGTCATAAAATTATCAAGGTTATTCACTAAGGTATCATAAAACATGTCATCTCTAGAGATTAAATTATTTACCCAATGAATTGGATAGATATAAGGGTGAAAATTTCATATGTATTAATTCATTTGATCAACATAAATCTTAATAAAACGCTTCACAAATAACCTATAGAGAATAAAAGAAATGGTTTTCATATAAAAATCATGGTGTTTTTAAAAAAAATACTTAAAGACAAGATCTTTATGTCATTTATAACCTATAGAAAGAGAATGGGGGTTTTATTTATGTCAATAACATAATAAAATAAATCATTTTTACATCTCTTTTAATACCCCTATAAAGAAAATGGTTTGGGTATTCACATAAAGTAAATAAAGGGGAATTTCTTGTGGTGAAGAGAAAAAATTTGACAAGTAAAATCGGTAACATAATAGGTATAAAAAATGGTTTTAGAAAAGGGTAAAAAGAGAGGGTATAAGTATATTCCATTAATAAAATAAACTTAATACACTAAATGGATAAAATAAATTGCATATAAATAAAAAAGTGAACTTGAAAGAAAAATAGAAGTTGATATTTCCTTTACCTTAAAGAATGGTTCCTAAACCTTGATTATTGGGACCTTGGGGGATTGAGAACACCTTTTTAGGACTCCTTGTGAGGTAAAAATATTATTTCTTAGTGGAGGAATAATTTTTAGAGAAAGTAAATGTATAAATGGGTGGGTAATTATAGAGAAAGTGTGGTATTTGTTTATTAATTTCTAAATAATGGCTTTGAACACCTAGGTAGTGGTAAATGCACACTCATGGGTTTTTCCATGGTATTCTCACATGGTATTGGGCACTTGGGATGCCTTTTATGTTATTTTAATCTAAAAGAGTCTACTATAATTTTATATTAATTACTTTTTCAAGGAAAAATCTTTTTTTCACAAAATAACATTTTTAGAGTAAAGTTTCCATTTTTGAATTTGAAAGGTAAATTATATATTTGGAAATTGGTTAAAATATATTAGAATACTCGATATTAATAAAATAACACATTTTAATTAATTAATTTTGGTTAATTAGTTATTACATCATTATGACATAACTATAATGTCATTTAACATACTAGAAAACTCAAACATTATTTTTACTATTCACTGAAAAATAAAGTATTTTATAAAATTCTCATAAATTCACCCTAACCTAATTTCAACGTGATTATTTAAAAAAGGATATTTATTTTTTCATAATAATTCTATAAATATTATAATTTTAACTTTTAAATATAAAAATCCTTATTTATTAAAAATAATAACGGATTAAAAATGTATAGTAAAATTTCTAACACTTGAAAAAATAAAATTATCTTATCATTTTTTAAGTAAGAGTGTTTTAATCATATTATTTCATTAAAATATATATTATTCATAATAACTTAGTTGATTATAATAATTATATCTTTTCTTAAAATTATAATTTCTATCTGAAAAATCAATTTATCTTATTCATCATATTTATTTAATTATGTAAATAAATTATTAAAATAAAAATGATGGAATAATAATTTTATTCATAAAAAGTAATTAGACATTAAATAAATAATGCCTTGACACATAACCCCTTATAACACCCACGTAAGAACTAAGGGTAAGGTGTGCGATGGTGATAGATTCATGGGGCGGCTCGGATAACATCCTTAGAGTGGTAATTTTCACTAACTTGAACTTCTCCCGTAGGCAATTTCATTCAAGATTCAATAATTTAAGTTTAGTTTGGGATTGGCCAAGAGAGAATCCCAATGACACTACCACCCTCCCAAGTTCTAACAAATGGGATTTGTATAGCATGACTTTACTAGTTGAGGCCATCATTTATTCTTTCTACATTAATTATACTTTGTCATTTCTACTTATAAACTCTAATTATAATGTTAAAAAATTTATCAAGAGTATTGTTTATAACAGTCATATTGACCAACAGTCATAATTAACCAATGATCATATAATGGCCAAAAATCGATAGTAACATTTAAAATTATACTCACTTCGTTATTAAATAGATGTGGTTTTGTTATCTATGATACTACAAAACATACATTATTAGGAAAAAATTATCATTAAAAAAAGTATGGGTCATTACAATTAAGAATTTATTTGATCAATAATTCAGTTATTATTATCCATGATATTTTTTCAATGATATTATGTTTGGAGGAATTTCATTATTATTTTATTGATTAAATGTCACATGTTTTCAATTATTTACCTTCCCATATTTATTATGCATTATCTAATCATGATAGTAAAATAGTTTAAATGTCATGTTTGTTTAACTATCTACATTACCATGTTGATTATGCTTATGGATTCATGATATCTTCCACAATACTTAATCCTTGTTGATCATTTGATATCACCCTTATTTTTTCCATTTTCCATGAATCCAAGAAGTATACTATAAATGATATGAAAAATATGATAGAGAGAATAATAATATTCTTAAAAAATTATGGTGTACTTTTTTTATTGAAATGTAATATGGTAATCATGTTGGTATATAGTTTACAAAAAATACTAAACTATTAGGCCCTTCCAAATACAATCCCTTGTATCTTATAGCAATGTAACAAAGTAGACATCAGCTTTGGGTTATTGGGGTTGGGGTTGTTGCAATTTTTAGCAGAGAAAGTTTAGTATAAACCTTAGGAATTAGACTTAGGAAAACCTATATTAGATTACATAACCATATTATAGACTTTTATAATAAGTATAAAATAGCATCTAAAATTTTGATGAGTTAGAGATTATATGGTTTTTCCAAGAAATATATCTCTATCAGGATACTAAAAGTGGAATTTGTTCTTCAAAATATTTACCTAGGGGAAATAAATCTGAAAATTTTATATTGGGATAGACTCGAGCATTACTTGGTACATGAAAATGATCCTTATTGTACGACTTATTTAACACTCTTAGTGTATATTCTTTGGTTAATTCATATTTTATTAACAAACAATTATGATGTATTTGAATAAATGATGATAATGAATGATGTAGGTTAAAACTAAGGTGTATTATATTGAAAAGAAGGTTCCATGATTTAGAAATCCTATAGATGAGTATATGGTTTTACTACTATAATTATTGTTTTTCAAATTTTGTTTTTTGGCTTTAGCCAATGGCTAGAACCTGAAATAATCGTGTTAACATTGAACTTAAAGGAAAATGTGGTGACTATAGGAAACCAAGAGGGATAATGATACGAGTGAAATATATTATTATTTATTCCTAATTAATTATAACAAAGTATAATTGACATAATATACCTTAACCAACTCCCAGAATCATTAAAGAATAAGAGGATAGAGTTCGCTAAGAGATTAAGTGGTGGAGACTGTGGAGGAAATAAGGCTTGATTTTCTTAATGCCAAAAATTTAGTAAGAGGGACCTAGGAAGGTTTCCCAAAAGAATGTTATAATTTTTTATGCATTGAAAATAAGGGTTTAAAGAAATGAATTTATGAGAAAAAATTAAGAGTCCGATGGAATAAAAAAAATTAATCCAAATGATCCATTTATAGTGTGTTTTATTTTTTATGTGGGAAAATTGGGATTTATTCAAGTCAATGTACTCTCCTAAAGGTTAACCCCTATAAAAAGGAAGGTAATATAATGAAATAAAATGGTTGAATTATTTATGTATTGGGATATATGAATTAAATTGTAGAAGTTTTTTTACTAATGATATTTTGGTTATAAGAATCAAAAATTCTAATAATTTTGTAAAATTTTAGAATAATATATGTATTCATTAACTTGAGAGTTATGGATATCATCATGGTTTATGAGTTTAAGGTTGATATAAGTTAAAGTTCTTAAAATAACCTTTTTAAATTTTTTTGTGGTGGGAATATAACATGATTAAGGATATTTTTATAAAATATTTATGGGAATAGAACCAATTGGTTTAGTATATAAAAAAGTTACTTGAGGAATAATTCCTTTACATTTTTTGGACTTAAGATTAAATTTATTGGTAACCTTTAAGGTTTATCTTTTATTTGATGTTATAGTAATTATGGGTCATCACAATATGGGACTGTTATATGAATTATAATAATATGGTTTTAGAAAAAGTACAACCTGCATATCATGTGACAACCCATTGTATCCAGTGAATGTTATAGGGATTGAACCCACGTCTGAAGGATGATAATGGTTTAGTACCTACCAATGCCCTATGTGATGTTCTAGTTAATATTTAATTATTTTTATATAAATTATTTAATTAATAAATATTAATGGTGAACCAATGGTGTTACTATTCAGGTTTAGAGATTAATAATTTGTGCTAACCATATTGGTTTTAGAAAATATTTTGAAATAGGCAGAAAGACTTTTTACTTATTTATGGATATCACAATCCATTAAATGTTAATTTTAATTATTTAAACATAAAATTTCCTTTTGGATATACATTTTTTGGAGTAATATATAAAGTGGAAATTGATTGAAGCATGACCAAATGATTAAATTGTGCTTGTGAAATAGAAACATATCAAGTAAGTGTATTTTGTTATTTTATTAGATAGTAAAATAATTCTTCAACTTTAAGAAAAGTATATTGAAATGTAAATATTATCATATTAAATTCATATCCAAGGAATCAGATGATATTTTTAATCATCACATATTTAATGTTTTTTTATCTTTAACATTCCATTAATCATTCACTTTCTTGTGATCAATGATCTCTATCACTCTCTATAATCATTTACGATTTTCTTCCATGTCCATATCTTCACTTCCCACCTCTTTTATTTTACTTAAATCCTAGTTATGTGTTATTCCATATGAATATCATATTTACTAATCTATATGATCAAGATATTGTTTTAATAACCCTTTTACAATGTGGGTTTTTCAATAATGGTAATTCCAAATGTTAAACCCTTGAATACTGAGATCTATTTTAAACTACAAAGACACAATTTATTAAAGGTGGGTAGAATGTAACCCCCTGATATTTTTAAATAATAAATTTGGTTTTGATATTATACATTACACATAACAGTGATTGTATATGAGAACATAACACCCTGATACATTATGATATATTTATTTTTAAATAAATATGATCTCTTCGATAGCTTATAGAACATACATCCCTAAGTCTAAATGGAATGAAATATATTATACCATTATAACATAGCTATTAAATTGGATTGTATGAATAGTAATTGAAAAATTGTTAAAAATATGTTTATTTATTTATCATAAATAAAATAATCATCATTTAAAATAAAATGAAATGTTTTCGGAAAAAAAAATATTTTTTTCTAAAAGAGGGTTTAGTCGGGCTTTGCATGCATAATTTAAAATTAATTTTTACTAATTTTAGAAAATTTATTTGGAAAAATTAAATTCATTTTTAAATTCAGTATACCAAAATTATATTAGGGTTAATTTTTTGGAATTTTTTGTAATGTTTCATTTTTCAATGAATAGTGAAAATGATGAATTTTATTGAAAATAGCCTTTTTGTTTAAATAATTTACAAGGTTAAATTATATTTTAAATTGATTTTAAAGTAAATATAGTTAATTTATATTAAAATATAAATGATTTTGGTAAATTTAATTTATTTTATATTGAATTTTGTTATTAAAAATTTCTATACTTATGATAATGTTCTCTTTAGAAACCTTCTTTTTCGTCATGCTTGTGGGTATAATTTGAAATTGGATTCTTCTACTTTTGTGAAATGAATTTTAAAAAATGGATTTCATATTTTTAATAATAATAATTTATAATATTTAATAAGTTTAACTTCATTATTTTATAATTTTTAATAGTAAAAGGAGTAAAAAATTAATTACCACGGTTAAGGTAAAAACAAGTTTACTGGGGGGTTCAGCAAAGAAGATAAGGGTTAGAAATAGCCTAAAACATATATAAATCCAATTTTATGGATATATTTATACCTTATAACCTCTATAATTTTATAATGTATGATTTCTTAGGCTTGTAACATGAGAAAAACATAGGTATCACTTAATCATTTCAAAAATTCCATGTGTGTCCTCTCCCCCAATTATAAAAGGTTACTATATACCTTCATTTATTCACACATATAAATACATTTGGATAGAAAAAAACCTATAAAAATATATCTTGAAAAATATTATCCAAATTTTATAGAGTCTGGTATTCTCAAAAGACCAACCCTATGGTCTTTAATAGAAGATCCAAAAAGGTTCCTCTAAGGAAATGTAATTGTGTTAATAAATCTCTTTCATTTTATTTCTTATATTTACACCTTAAATTATGTATTAACACTTCCAATATAATAAAAAAATATCAAATAAAATTATATATTATTATTTTCGTGGAATAATATTTATCAATCTCCTCCTCCATCAAATGGGAATCAAAATCATCAATCGTCTATACGAAGAACTACCGCCTCGCGAACAGATGTAACTCATTTTCCATAAACACATCTTAAAATTGTATATAATGATGGATTTAAAGTATATATATAACATTTATTATATTATTATACTTATCTAATTATACTCCCTCGTGATTTATAAATGGCCTGCTGTCATTTTCAAGAAAATTAATACCTTTATTAAAAAATTTATCTGGACTGGAAGTATTCTTGAAAGGAAGCTTGTCACCATTCCTTGGAATTCTTGTTGTAGACCTATTTATAGAGGTGGGATTGGCATAAAAAATTTAAAGATTTTAAATGATGCTCTCCAGGCTCATCTCACTTGACATATTATTAATTCCCCTTCTAAAGCCACTAACTTTATGTATCACAGATTTCTTTCTAAGCTTTTAAAAGGGAATCTCAATTTCATTAATTCTTCCATCTGGCCATCTATCAGGGACTCTTATCATAATATCATGGATAATTCTAGATGGATGGTTAGTGTTAACTCTTCTATTAAATTTTGGTGTGGTAAATGGTATGATAACCCCTTGATAACTTTGTTACCTTCTAGTAATACTCCTGAAGACACTAATCAATCTATAAAAGATGTTCTTCAATTTCAACATCATGATCTCCCGGATAATATTATGTAAATCATTGATAATCATTCTTTCTCTCCTGATGGTGATTTCATGGTTTGGGAACCTGGCCCTAATGGTGTCCTAGACTCTAAAAGCTTTTATAAGCAGAATTTCTCTCACTTTGAATCTAGTTATAGTTGGGTAAGTCAGTTTAATAAACCTTGGATTAAACCCTCTAGGATCACCCTTATATGGTGTATTTCCCATAATAGATTTCCTACTGATACTATTCTCCAAAATTTTGGGATCCATCTTTGTTCTAAATGCCTCTTATGCAACCAACACAGGGAGGATGCGGATCATCTTTTCCTGTCTTGTGCGACAGCCCCTGCATTATGGAACTTTGTCTCTGATCTTTTCAATTATAGATGCTCTTTTACTGATTCTATTTCTTTGTTTCTAATAAACTGCACTAGATCTGATTTTTCTTTACAGATCAAAAACATCTGGTTGGAGGTAGTGGAAGAGCTCATTTATGAGATCTGGTATGTTAGAAATGATCTTATTCATAATAATCATTCTTTTAATCTCGATACAGAAAAATCTTGGATCCTTGTGGCAATCCAGGAAGCTGCTTTTATTCAAAAAGATTGCTGCAACAACTCAGTTTGAGACTTTGAGATCCTTCGTCGTCTCCGTGTTCCTGGAAATTATCCAAATCCAAAACGCACCTTCGAGGTTTTCTGGAAGGCTCCAATGCAGGGATGGATCAAAGTTAATGTTGATGGTGCATCAAAAGGAAATCCAGGTCCTGCCAGTTGCGGTGTTATTTTCAGAGACTCTGCTGGCCAGTGTCAGGGTTGTTTCTTCGTTGGATGTGGTCACTCGTCATCGCTGGAGGCGGAACTGCTGGGTGTCATCCATGCTGTTGATTTTTCTCTTCAAAGAGGTTGGAGGAAACTATGGATTGAGAGTGATTCATCCACCATCATTCATGCCATATGGAATGGCAGCACTCATCTGTCCTGGAAGCATACTTCACGTTGGATAAACTGCCTTAACTTGATCCACAGGATTGATTATATCGCCACCCATACTTACCGTGAGGCAAACTTCATCGCTGATGCTCTTTCCAACAAAGGAGTTCACCAGCGGATGACTTGGATGGACTCCCTGCCTGCTGATTTATTTGAACTCTTTGATAGAGATTGTAAAAAAATCCCCTATTTCAGACTCTTGTAACTTTCTTGCTTTTTTAATAATAATTTGTGCTTTGGTCTTTGACCAAAGCATTACCTTTAAAAAAATAATAATAATATCATCTATATCATCTTTATTTAATTCCCTTTAAAATATGATAACATCACTCATGTGTAAAGAAGAACTACCACCTCATGAAGCGATGTGATTCTTTTTTCACTTACAATTTAAATAGAAAGTAATAAGGATAAAATTAATGAATATATGTGATATATATGATACTAAATTGATTATATAAAATTAATATAACACTCAATTCCTTACCCTTTCACTCGTTAATGGAATGATATCATCGCTCGTGCATATGTATGATCTATCATCTCCACAAAGCGATGTGATTCATTTTACATGTACAACCTTCAAGAATTATTATAAAAATTTATATAATGAATAAATATGATTTTTATAGAATTAATATCACTATATATATAATGTATATATATTTTATACCCATGAACTAGAAATTTTATGACAAAATACGCATGAGAAAATAAGGCAATTAACACTCAAAACAATGACAATAATGAAATATTATTAACAAATGGGTAGTAAAATTTTATAAGAGGATAATATATCATATTATAAATATTAATATGGTACTATTATAAATTAATATCATGGTTAAATCCATTATACAGGATATTTAATCATGTTAAACCAAAAGGAAGAATGAGGTAAGGGACTTCTTCTCAATTTCCCTTCATTGAGACATATTTTATTATTGTGCACATAATTTCTTTTGTATGGTGAATAAACTTACCCTTTTACATGTAATATCATAAATAATTTATATTTCATGGTATTTTAATATTCAATTTCAATTATTTTATCTAAGTTTATTTGAATTGAAAATTACCAAGTGGTAAAGAATTTCATAACTCAGTTTCTTTTTATTGGGTTATATTACTTATTCATTGTCTTTGACATTATAATATTATGTGTATAAAGAATTTTTACAATATTATGTTATAATTACAATTTTTTATTTACATTTTATACACATAATCGATTCATTTATTAATTCTCGAATCAATGTTATGATATTTATAAGGGTTTATTTCACAAACTCATTTTTAATATGGATTGTTTATGCATGAATTTCTATTAAAATAAATTATTTGATTATCATCTAATAAACCCATTTAATTTTATTATCCTCTATTAATTCAGGAAATTTTCATTAAATAATACCATTTTTTACTCTTTGGTACATAAAATTATTCAGTTTTTTTAATAAAATTGAACTTTATTTCTCCATTTTAGAGAAAATACTTTTTCATCCAAATCCATGTTTTCTAAAAAAAATCATAAATTTTTTTAACATTCTAAAAATGTTTTTTAAATAAATTTTTACCCATGTTTTAGTTTTTAAAAAATGCTTCAAAATGAGTCTTAAGGTCATTTTTCCAAAAATTTCACATTAGATTTTCCCAAAAAATGTGAAAGGAATCATTATTTTAACATGTATGACATGTAAATAATTTCCTAAAATCATGAACACTCAATGTTTTAAATATTCCTTTGTATGTTTAAAAATTTATTTTCAAAGAAAATTATTTTCAAAAAATTATTTGAAATTTTATCATTAAAATGGTTTTAAAAATGAAAAGTTTGTTTTCCTTAAGAATTTTTTTAATGACATTTTTTATGGTATTTATATTCATCGATGACAAAAACCTTTTATTGTACTCATGATCCACTGGGAATAAATTTTATTTATTCCATCCTTATTATTTAAATGGATGGTTTATGATTAGTTAACCAGAGAAAGTATTAATATTCTCCCTCTTGATTATTTTTTTTATCATTAACTTTACCTTGAAATATTTACTTTCATATTATAATTGGACATTAAATTTCCCATAAATATCATATTATTTATCATGGATATACTTGTTACATAATTTTTATATCATTTCTATATGCTGTATTTTACTTTGAAAGTTATAAGATTGACTAGGAAAATTATTGTTAATATGAATTCCTTACTCGATATGAAAATTTGTTGATAAGGAATATTGTTCGTGAATTTAATTGATCATTTGATAAATGAGGAATGTTTTAGAAATAGAGATATGGGTGGGGCTTGGTTATATATAGGACCCTGATTCATTAATTGTCTCATGAGATGAATGAGTTGGCCATCCCTAGTTAAATGGGTTTTTGGTGTATACCTTCCCATCATTTCTAAACTGTCTTCTGAAAGGTATTGAATGTTGAGGTATCATGATTCCTGGGATCATGATGTCTAATAATTAATAATTTCATTCATCAATAATTCATTTATTATTATCCATGATATTTATTAATTATATTATCTTTGGATGAATTTCATTCTCATTTTATTGATTAAATGACATGTGTTTTCAATTATTTTACTTTTCGTATTTATTATGCATTATCTAATTATGATAGTAAAATTATTTAAATGGAATGTGTATTTAGTTATTTACCTTTACATTTTTATTATACTTATTTATTCATGATAACTTCCATTATACTTAACCCTTACTAAGAATTTGATCTCAACTTTGTTTTCTTTCCTTTCCCAGGAATCCAAGAAGTGTACTATGAATGATATGAATGGATATTCTATAGGGAATAATTATATTTTAAAATAAGTATATTATAATTTGTTTACTAAAATTTAAAAAGGGAAATGTATCTATATCTATTTTACCAATAATACTAAACTATCTGGTCCTTCGGGATATGATTCCTTATATCGTATACCAAAATAATAAAGTAGACACTGACTCTGGGTTACTCGAGTCAGGGTTGTTATAGATGGTATCAGATAGAGTTTAGTAGAAACCTTGGTAACTAGATTTAGTAAAACATATATTAGAGAACATAAACCTATTATATAATTTGAGTATAAGTATAAGATAACATCTTAAAGTTTTAGTAAGGTAAATATTATATGGTGTTTCCTAGAAATACAACCCTGTCAGGATACTACAAGTAGATGTGGTTTTAGAATATATGTACCTATCAGTAATAACTCTGAAAATGATGCATTTTTTTAGACTTGATCATTACTTGGTACATGAAATCAATCCTTACTGCGCACCTCATTTGACACTCTTGGGAGATATTATTTATATAATTCGCATTTTATTAACAAACCATTATATTATTTTTGAATAGATGATGAGAATTAATGACCTAGGATAAAACTAAGGTGTCTTAGATTGAAAATAAGGTATCGTGATTTAAAAATACTATAAATTATTATATGAATTTCCCACTATGATTATTTTTTATCACAATATGAATTTTGGTTTTAGTCAATGGTTGGAACCCAAAGGAATCATGTTAACATTAAACATGAAGGAAAATGTGGTGACTACGAGAACCCTAATGGGATGATGACATGAGTGGAGGATATAATGATTATTCCTAATAAGTTATCCTAAAATATTATTAACAACTTACACCTTAACCAACTCCTGGACTCACCAAAGAAAAGTATGATGGAGTTCTGTAAGAGCTCAAGTGTTGGAGACCAAGGAGGAAAGAAGGATTGATTTCATTCATGTCAAAAATGTGGATAGATACACCTAGGAAGGAGTATCAAAGGAATTATATAATGTTTTATGTTTAGAATATAAGGGAATAAAGCAATTAATTTCAAAGGAAAATTTAATAGTACTATGGTAGGAAATAAATTTCATCATAGGGATCTATTTATAGTTTATTTTATTAAATGTGGGTAACCTTGGAATTATCTTATTCAATGTACTATTCTAAATATTAACCACTAGAAAAAGTAAGGTCTTATATTGAAATAATATCATTAAAGTATTTATGTATTGGGATTAAATAATTAAATTGTAGAATTATTTTTTTTTTGCCAATAGTATTTTGGTTATAAGAATCACGAAACATCAAAGGATTATATAATATTTCAAAAGAATATATGCCATTATTAACTTAAGAGTTATAGATATCATCATGGGTTATGAGTTCAAGGTTGATCATAATTTCAATTTTTTAAACAACCCTTTTTAAAATTTGTGTGTTGGAAATTTACCATGATTAAAGATATTTTTGGAAAACATTTATGGGAATACAACCCGGTGGTTTAGTATATGAAAAAATTTATTTTGGGAAGAATAGCCTTACATTTTTTGACATATGATTAAATGAATTGGTAACCATTAAGTTTTATCTTATATTTTATGTTGTGGTAATTAGTTTTAATTATAATTTGGTAATATTATAGGAATTATATTAATATGGTTTTTGATAAAGGAAAACCCTCATATTAGGTGACAACCCATTACATCTGGCGAATTCCACGGGGCTTGAACCCACAAATAAAAGATGATAAGGGTTTTGTACCTAACATTTTTCTACATGATTTTCTGGTTAATATGCCATTTTTTTAGTTAAATGATTTTATAAATAAATATTATTGATGAACCAGGGGTGTTACTATTGAGTTTTATATATTAAAAACTTGTTCTAACCATATTGGTTTTAAAATATATATATAACTATGTGGAAACACCTTTCACTCTTTTATGGATATTATAATCTATTAAAAGTTAATTTTAGTGATTTAGATATAAATATTCATTTTTAATATTCATTTCTTGTAGTAATAAATGAAGTTGAAATTTATCGAAGCATAACCAAAGGATGAAATTGTTCTTATGAAATAGAAATGCATCAAGTAAGTGTATTTCCTTATATTATTAGATTGTAAATGAATTATTAAATTTTAGGAAAAGGACCTTGAAAAAAAATATCCTATTACATTATTATTCAATGAATCAAATGATATTTTAAATCATCATAAATTTTAGGTTTTTAGTTGCTTAACTTTCCATTGGTCATTCACATTCCTGTGATCAAGGATCTCTATCGCCCTCTATAATTATTTATGATTTTCTTCTATGTTCATATCTCCACTTCCCACCTATGTTATCCTAGTTTTAATCTTAGTTATTTGTTATTATATATGAACATAATATTTACCTTTCACTCATATCGATATAAAGTTTTATGAACCCTTTTCCATTTTGGGTTTTTCTACAATGTTATTTCCAAATTTCAAACCCTTGATTACCAAGATCAAGTTTAAATTATGAGGACGCAATTTATTGAAGGTGGGGAGAAAGTAACACCCTGATATTTTTAAAGAAAAAATTTGGGTTAAATAGAATATATTAAATTAAACACTAATATTAGATGATAAGGTAACACCCTAATACTTAATGATATATTTATTTTTAAATAAATTTGATCTCTTCAATAGCTTACCAAACACACAAACCTGGGTATAAATGAACTGTAATATGGAATACCATTATAAAATAGATACTAAATTAAAGGGTATTAAAATTAATAACTAAATTATGAAATTTTTATTTATCTATTTATTATGAATAAATTAACAATCATTTAAAAGTAAAATAATTTTTAAAAAAATGTATTTTTCAAAAAGACAGTATAGTCACGCTTTGCACATATAATATAAAATTAATTTTTACCACTTTTATAATATATATTTGATAAAATTAACTTCAATTTTTAAATCATCTTTTAAAAATTATCTTAGGGTTATTTTTTTGGACTTTTCTGTAATGTTTTATATTTTGATGAATAGTGAAAAATACTTATTTTATTGAAAACTACCTTTTTTTAAACGATTTACAAGGTTAAATTATATTTTAAATTATTTTAAAGTAAAATTAGTTAATTTATATTAAAATTTAACTAATTTAGATCATTTTAATCAATTTCATATTGAATTTTGATATTAAAAACTTTTATACTTATGATAATTTTCTATTTGGAAACAGACTTTTTCATCGCATTTGTAGGTAAATTTTGAGTTAGGATTTGAAAAATTATGTGTATTAAATTTGGAAAAGTTTATTAAATATTTTTGAATAGTCATAATTTATATTATCAAATAAGGTTAACTTATTTTATACCATTATGAATAGTAAAAGTAGAAAAAATAATAATTATAGACTTTTGATCTACTCAAAACATAACCCTACCAAAATTAATCATAAAGATCATGATACACATTATAGATCTTTTTTTATTCTCAAAATTCCAACCCTAGGGTATTTAAGGGGACACTACTAGAATTATATATATTTGCGATGGTCTATTTGTGACGGGATCCCGTCGCAAATAGCCAGTTGAAGAAAACGGTGTCGCAAATACATTTACTTGTGATGAGCCCATCGCAAAACATGGTATTTGTGACGGGATTTTTTTCTATCACAAATAATCATTCAATTATATACATTATATATCAATCAACCATTTGCGACGGGTCCGTCACAAATAACCATCCAATTATATACATTATATATATATAAACATTTTGCGATGGGTCCGTTGCAAATAGTATTTGCGACGGACTCGGCGCCCCATCGAAAATACTATTTAGAAAAATATATTTAGATTATTTGTGATGGGATCCTGTTGCAAAAGGTCTCGTTGTAAATACTAATCATAATAATAAAAATAATAAAAAATATTATTATTACTAAAATAAAAAAATATTAAAAATATAATACTAAAAAAATATATTTAATAAAATTATGATTAATAAGAAATTAATATTAAAATTACTAAAATGATAAAAAAATAAAAAATTATTAAAATTCTCAATATTTATAAAAAAAGATATAAAATATCATAAAATATTATTAATAATAATAAAATAAACAATTATTAAAAAATATAATACTAATAATAAATAATAAAGTATTAAAAATACAAAAAAAAAATTATGCAATATTTTCACCAATATAAAAGACAGAAACTGTAAATAGTTTATATTACTACAAATCTTGAATTCAAATATTTTTATCATAAAAAACAAATCACTGGGGGGGGTCGTCTGCTAGAGGAGGTGGAGGAGGTGGAGGAGATGGTGGAGGAAACTCCATCCCTAAACTATGAGTTAGACGGTGCATGTACTTCATCTGCTCGTGATGTTGTTGTTGTCGCTGCTACTCTCATCAATGCATCTCCTCCTCGTGCTGCTACCGCCGACACATCTCTTCATGCTGCTTCTGCAAACTCTCTATAAGCTCAGCCTGAGTTCACAACTGCTCCTGATACTGTGAGGTAGAAGATGATGCCTCTCCATGATCTCCTCTCAAGATGTACACCGACATCGCAGCAGTACCATAATAAGTACCATGAGTCAAATAAGAGCTGATACCAACTACTCGGCCCTTCTTGAAGCCATACTGAGTCGCATGCATCCATGATGCCTCGTCGAAATGGTGGGCACTAGTACGCTCAGTCGTCTCATCCTGACTCTCAGCCTGTGTCTGAGAGGTCACAGCCTCATATGAATCCTTCAATTTCAATTTGAAATTAAAATGGTGATAATATTATATACAGTTAATAAAAAACATAAAAATAATAATACTAACCACAATATGACATTGGCGATCACCTCTAATATCTTCAGTGGCTGGATCACTGTACATCCTCCAATAAACGTCAAACTCAGTAATATCGGGATGCTCGACTGCCTACAGAAATATAAAATAAACTGTTTATATTTAATGTTATTTAAAATATTTAAAAACTATACTTACCAAATTCTCTCTATGCGTACTGAATGTACGGATACCAGCTCGATGTGTCACCTCCTGTCTCCCCCGATTCTGTCGTCTATTGAAGATCTCCTCTGAAATCCACCACACAACCAGTGTAAACATAATTCATCCCAAACGTGAGATGAAATGTACTCTGGTCGGTGGGCTCTACAGGACTCATCAAATTCTATCACTCCTGCTTTCTTAATGGTTGTTCTTCTCAAATTGTGCAAAAACTGATGGAAACGGTCATGCATAAACATCTGTCATGCTGCATGGGTAGCTTCATGCATGCTATCATCGATGGGATACCATAAACCCTACAAATAATTTATAATATAAAGTTATTAATAAAATAAATTTCAAAACAAATATTATTTATTTACGTACCAACCAATGATCGAAATGTAACGCCGCACATCAATGGGAATCTGTTCCCATGTGATCTATGGCTGAGAAAAATAATTGCGCAAGATAGTGCTCCCCTGTCCAATAGATACATGTAAAGAACTGTGAAAAAGGAATAAATGATCAAACAATTAGTATATATATAAATAAATTAATAAAAGCTAACTAAAATATATAGGTTACCATACCTCTGTGTGCGTGGATTGAAGCCATGACATGGACGCTACTCGGGGATAGGGTCAGGAATCATCATTCGCGCAAGACCGTGCCCCCTCCGCATACCCCCTGAACCACTAGTAGGCTAAGGGTAAGATGATCCAAAATCCCCCTCATCCAAAGGTAGATCACCCTCCTAAAACTTGCGAAATATATCAGGATCCATCTGAAACACAAAATGATTATTGTTAGCAGATAGTTGAAAATAACTATTATATATAGATATATATTAGTTATGATTATAATCAGTATTTAAATGTTTCAATGTCCATCTTCATCCAAATCTTCGTAGTTGTCCATGTAAATGTCTTCATCTTCCTCCTCAACATCATCAATATCCATATGAGTTTCAGTTTCTTCATCTCTTGTCATTTCAAATTCATTTGTAACATCATTAACATCTTCGTCATCATTGATCCTTAATTGTGGGGTTTCATCATCGATATTCATGTCTCTTTGTGAAAAAAGTGGATTTTGAACAGTCTCTTGAAAAATTTCAATTGTTTCCACTTCAATAGAACCACATTCATTTTGACTAAACTGATTTTTCCAAGATTTCATTTTTATTATGCTCCACCAATCACTCAAGTCTCCTGAAGTGTCACAGTAATTTGCGTAATAAATCTGATGTTCTTGTTGAGCCACTAAAAATAGTTCATTTACTATAAGAAGAATTTTATATTTAATATCGACGATTCCATGAGTCGGATGAACATGCAAGCCTCTCTCAGTATCCAACCACTGACATTTAAACATCGTTATATAATTTTGTCATAGATAACACAGCTCGATAATTTCATCCAGAATGCCATAAAAGTCAAATTCAATTTCTTTGTGATACCATCCTCTCAAGAAAACTACACTATTCATTGTTTTTTTATTCCCCATATGCACGTGTATGAAATTGAAAACCATTCACCACATATTCATTATAAGATTTAACCATTTTGGATGGTGGGTTACTCAATATACACAGTCGCTTATCAATTTTAGCATCATGTTGAGACACCTAAAAAATTTTAAAAAAATTATTAATATTATAAATAATAAATGGAATTGATATTAAACCATTAATAATTTATGTTACCAGTTTTTGAAACCATTGAGAAAAAAAATTTGTTTGCGTTCTTCAAGAGCAGCTACTGTAATTTGTGGAAGTTGTTTCTTAATATGATTATCATATAACCTACAAATAAAATAAGTTTACATACTACAATATAAATTATAGAATAAGTGATAGAAGCACTCACAAGGCAATTTATGTCATTTCTTCATAGTTGAGTAGAACATATGTATAAGCTATGTGATGTTCATCATCTCAAATCCACTGTTCATGAACTCCACCGAAACCAAAATTTGGCTGATTAAAAACTAATAAATGATTTTCCATTTCATTATTAACATTACCTTCATTTCATCCCATGAGATTGTGTTTTGAAGGATATTGAGAATCAAAATAATGATAGCCGAAAAAAGCAATTTCCTCTTGTAAAATAAGCTTCAGCAATTGAGCCTTCAACTGATGCTTTGTTACGTACTTTTTTCTTCAATTTCTGCATGCATCTCTCGAATGGGTGCATCCATAAAAACTGTACAGGACCTCTACATTTAGCTTCATGTGGAAAATTTAATATCATATGTCCCATTAAGTCAAATAAATTCAGTGGAAATATTTTTTCCAGTTTATATATAATTGCAGCAACATCTTCTTCCAGTTTTCTTAGGGGATCATAGTCTGTTGTCACTGCACAAATGTCTCGAAAAAAATATGATATGTCTGTTATCGAATCCCAAATCATTGAATTCAACAAACCTCTGAATACAATCAGCATAAGTAATTCCATTATAACATGACAATGAAGACTTTTTAATCCAGTAATATAACCATTCTTAACACATCTTCCCAAATTGAAAGCACAGCCATATGGAAGTCTCAAATCTGCAATCCACTCACAAAATAATAAGTGAATCTATTTAGACAGTGTATAAGCTGCTTTTGGCTTTATTAACCTCTGTTATCTGACATTTTCAAATAGTTCAAGTTCTGGTCGCCTACAAATTTGGGCAAGATCTAATCGTGACTTTACAGTATCTTTGGTCTTAACTGGTGTATCCAAAACTGTATGAAATAAATTATCAAAATATTTTTTCTCAGTATGCATGATATCCAACATGTGGTGGACCAGCAAATCAGACCAATATTAAAGATCCCAAAAAATGATTCGTTTTATCCAATTATGTTCTTTCCCAAAGCCATTAATTTTCTGTTGGTTTACTATTGGCCTAAATCTGATGGGAGGTAATGAAAATACAACTGATTTTAACTCTATACGTGATATCATCTTTAGAGTTTCATCCCTTTCAATTGTACCTTTTCTGAAATGATATTTGTTCCTTCGAAAAGGATGATTGGTTGAAAGAAATCTATGGTGACAGTCATAATAGCAAGTTTTTTTTCCATTAACGAGCATAAAGGCTTTGTTTTCTTTCATACAGTAAGGACATGATTTCAGACCATGTGTACTCCAGCCAGATAACATGCCATATGTCGGAAAGTCACTAATCATCCACATCAATTTATCTTTTAATATAAACTTTTGTTTCGTAGCAACATCATATCTACTAGCACCATCACTCCACAATTTATTTAACTCATCAATCAATGGCTTCAAATAAAAATCAATATTCTTTTTCGAATGTCCTGAGGTTAATAGAGTCAAAAATATATAGGGATCATTCATCAACATACATGGAGATAAATTGTACAGAGTTATAAAGATAGGCCAACATTAATAATGACTACCATAAGAACCAAACGGACATAAATCATTAGTAGAAAGACCTAATCGCATGTTTTAGCCTTCTAAATCAACAGACGGATACATACAATCAAAATGTTTCCATAAATCACCATTAGATGGATGATTCATGCTTTTATCAGTTGAAATATTGGTTGTGTGCCATGACATCATTGACGTTGTGTTCTGATACATAAATAAGCATTGCAACCTGGGTGTAAAGGGGAAATATCTCAACTATTTTACTGGAATCGATCCAGACTTCCCCGATTGAGCTTCTTTATACATTGATCGTCCACATGTGGGACAACTATCTAGTGACTCATTTTCACCAGAATATAATATACAATCATTTGGACATGCATGAATCTTCTGATAACTAAGGCCCAGATTACGAACCAGCATCTTGCTCTCATAGTAATTTACAGGTAACACATTTCCTTCAGGTAATAGTGTTTTAACCAAAGAAAATATCTGATCAAAATAGTTGTTTGACATTGCATTATCTGATTTAATATCCATGAATTTTTCAACCCCTTCTAATTTTCTTATCTTGTAACCTGGATATAATGCATCCTCATCAGACCTCAACAACTCATAAAATTAAAATGGTGCCAACTCAGGAGTTAAATCACTGTCATCTTGAGTTTCAGTTTGTTGAACAGATGGACCTGTAACATTATGTACTAAATTTTGAAACTGTGATGGATCCGGAATCAAGTTATTAGTATCTTCTCTAGAACTGTGTTCACTGTTTTGATACCAAAAAACATAATCTGGTTGAAAACCAAACCGCAAGAGAGGTCCCCTAACCTTATCAAATGTTTCAAATGTTCTCAGAGCACATTTTTTACAAGGACACTTAATTGTGCCTTCTGGAACATATTCTAGTTTTGATGATGCAAATGATAAGAAATCTTCAACACCCTCAATATATACATGATTTAAACGAGAACCATTTGGATTTCTATGCTGATTTATCAAAGCATGATCATCTAATAATGACTGATGTCGATTTCCTTGTTCCATATTTTTCTACAAAATATAAATCATCATTGTTTTTGAATAATTTGAAATTATAAAAACACTATCTGAAAAAATAAGATAAATAATTACAACTACTTCTTGATAATTACCATTAAATTTAGGCGACACAATTTCCAGTGGATTGACGGCTACTCTTTTGTCTGACGGCTCATTTACTTGCATCTTTCTCACACTGAAATCACAATGAAGAATCTTCTCGGAGGTATTCTTATTCATTCTCATGAATATGAAAATGTATAAGCGTACATCTGAGCAGTTTCTTCATTGTGATTTTAGTGTGATAAAGATGCAAGTAAATGAGACGTCGGACAAAAGAGCCCCCTTTTTATCGATGAATCATCTTCTTGCAATTGTCACCGCCTGAACACATTATGAAAAATGTGGTCTTATGAATGCATATTTATAATCATTCATACGAGATTGGATATGCATACGTAGAAACATACTTTTCATAATGTTTTGAGTTGGTGAAAGTTGAAAGCAGAAGAGTCATCGAGCAAAAGGAGTGTCGTCAATCCACTAGAAATTGTGCCAAGTTATTACAAGTTATTAGAATTTTTTCCTATTTATTTCTATTTATTCCTATTTATTCCTATTTATTCCTATTTATTACTATTTATTTCTAATTTTTTCTATTTATTACTAATTATTCCTATTTATCAGTAATTATTACTATTTATTTATAATTATTACTATTTATTCCAAATTATAAATATTTATTGCTAATTATAAATATTTATTTCTAATTATTACTAATTATTACTAATTATTCCTAATTATTACTAATTATTACTAATTATTACTAATTATAACTAATTACTACTAATTATTACTATTTATTCTTATTTATTACCAATTATTCCTAATTATTCCTATTTATTAGTATTTATTTTTATTTATTCCTATTTATTACTAATTATTTCTATTTATTACTATTTATTACTATTCATTTCTAAATATTACTATTTATTGCTAATTATAAATATTTATTGCTAATTATAAATATTTATTATATCTAATTATTCTTATTTATTACTAATTATTTTTAATTATTTGTATTTATAAGTATTTATTATTATTTATTCATATTTATTACTAATTATTACTAATTATTTCTATTTATTACTATTTATTTCTAAATAATACTATTTTTTTCTAATTATAAATATTTATTGCAAATTATAAATATTTATTATTTCTAATTATTCTTATTTATTTCTAATTATTCTTATTTATTACTAATTATTCTTATTTATTCCTATTTATTATTATTTATTATTATTTATTCATATTTATTACTAATTATTTATAAATATTACTATTTATTTCTAATTATAAATATTTATTGCTAATTATAAATATTTATATCAAATAATTCCTAATTATTCCTAATTATTCCAAATCATTCCTAATTATTCCTAATTATTCCTAATTATTCCTAATTATTCCTAATTATTCCTAATTATTTCTAATTATTCCTAATTATTCATAATTATTCATAATTATTTCTATTTATTCCTAATTATTCCTAATTATTCCTTATTATTACTAATTATGTCTATTTATTACTATTTATTCCTATTTATTCATAATTATTCCTATTTATTACTATTTATTGCTAATTATTCTTATTTATTGCTAATTATTCTTATTTATTACTAATTATTCCTATTTATTGCTAATTATTCCTATTTATTACAAATTATTCCAATTTATTACTAATTATTCCTATTTATTAGAATTTATTCCTATTTATTAGTATTTATTATTATTTATTCATAATTATTATTATTTATTATTATTTATTCATATTAATTATTAATTATTCCTTATTAATTATTCCTATTTATTACTAGTTATTTTTATTTATTTCTAATTATTCCAATTTATTACTAATTATTCCTATTTATTACTAACTATTCCTAATTGTTACTAATTATTTCTAATTATTACTATTTATTACTAATTATAAATATTTATTCCTATTTATTCCTAATTATTCCTAATTATTCCTAATTATTCCTAATTATTCCTAATTATTCCTAATTATTCCTAATTATTCCTAATTATTCCTAATTGTTCCTAATTGTTCTTAATTATTCCTAATTATTACTAATTATTTCTATTTATTACTAATTATTCTTATTTATTCATAATTATTCCTATTTGTTACTATTTATTGGTAATTATTTCTATTTATTGCTAATTATTCCTATTTATTTCTAATTATTCCTATTTATTACTAATTATTCCTATTTATTAGCATTTATTCCTATTTATTAGTATTTATTATTATTTATTCTTATTTATTAGTATTTATTCTTATTTATTCTTATTTATTCTTATTTATTATTTATTATTCCTATTTATTATTAATTATCCTATTTATTATTAATTATTCCTATTTATTACTAATTATTCCTAATTGTTACTAATTATTCTTAATTATTACTAATTATTCCTAATTGTTACTAATTATTCCTAATTGATTCTATTTATTGCTAATTATTACTAATTATTCCTAATTATTCCTAATTATTTATAATTATTCTTAATTATTCTTAATTATTCCTAATTATTTATAATTATTCCTAATTATTAGTAATTATTCCTAATTTTTCCTAATCATTCCTAATTATTCTTAATTATTACTAATTTTTCCTAATTATTAGTAAATATTTTTATTTATTACTAATTATTATTAATTATTATTAATTATTTCTATTTATTACCATTTATTTCTATTTATTACTATTTACTGCTAATTATTCCTATTTATTGTTAATTATTCTTATTTATTGCTAATTATTCCTATTTATTGCTAATTATTCCTATTTATTGCTAATTATTCCTATTTATTAGTATTTATTCCTATTTATTAGTATTTATTCCAATTTATTACTAATTATTCCTATTTATTATTAATTATTCCTATTTATTAGTATTTATTGCTATTTATTACTAATTATTCCTATTTATTAGTAATTATTCCTATTTATTAATAATTATTCCTATTTATTAGTAATTATTCCTATTTATTAGTAATTATTCCTATTTATTATTAATTATTCATATTTATTATTAATTATTCCTATTTATTACTAATTATTCATATTTATTACTAATTATTCATATTTATTATTAATTATTCTTATTTATTAAAAATTAGTACTAATACTTTCAATTTATTATTACAAATAACTACTATTAACAAAAACAATTTAAATCTAATTAAATTAAAACTAATCAAAAATAATTAAAATTAACATAAAAAAATAAAAAAAACATTAAATTAAATAAAATATAAATACCTTTAAACTTGATCTTCTATTGATGTAAATAGCTTCAAAACTTTTTCGTCAAAAAAAACTAACTCAAACAAATTCTCACTCTAAAAATCGGGTTGAGAGAGAGAGAGAAAGTGAGAATTGGGAGGAGGATTTGAAAAAATTCATGGGGGTATATATAGGTTAGATTAATTGCAATGGGACCTTTTGTGATGGGACTACCGTCACAACAGATACCTTTTGCAACGGGCCCCGTCGCAAAAGGTATCTGCCGACACACGTTTTGCGACGGGGCATCATCTCGTCGCAAAAACTCATTTACCGCCGCCGGGTATTTGCAATGGGTCCCGTCGCAAATAACTTCCGAGTGACGAACCATTTGTGACTGGGAAATTCCCCATCGCAAATAACCTTCTCGTCCCAAAAAAACCATTTACCGCCGCCGGGTATTTGCGATGGGACCTGTCACAAATACCTCTGAGCGACGAACAATTTGCAGCGAGAATATTCCTCCCGTCGCAAATAAGCTTCCCGCAGTTTGGCGCGCAATCCGCGCCAAACCGCGCATTACTTTTTGCAACGGGCCACCGAAACCCGTCGCAAATAACATGGTATTTGCGATGGGACAACTCCCTTGTCGTAAATAATATCTGGAATGGACTATTTACGACAAGATAATATCTCGTCGCAAATAACCCGTCGCAACAGGTTGTTTTTCCTATAGTTGGAGATCCAAAAGAGGTTTCTCTATGAGAAGGTAATTGTCTTAACGAAGCTCTTTCATTTTCTTTCTTATTTTTCAACCATAAATTATGTCTTAAAACTTATAATATAATAAAACAAGTATATAACATATAATGAGGTATTATTATGTTTTTGTAATAATATTTATCGATCTCCACCTCCATTAAATGGGAAGAATTATCGATTTTGTGTACGGCGGACTACCTCCTCACAAACCAATATAACTCGTTTTCCATCAAAAATTCTCACGATTATAAATAATGATGGATTTAATGTATATATATAATATTTATGATATTATTAAACTTCTTTAATTATAATATCACATATACCTTCCTAATTTCCAAGTTTTTTAAAATACGATATTGTCACTCATGTTTACGGAGAACTACCACCTCGTGAAGCTATGTGATTTTTTTTCACTTACTCATTACATGGAAAGTAATAAGGATAAATTTAATGGATATATGTGATATATATGACATGATATTTATTATATAAAATTAATATATCACTCACTTCCTTACCATTTCACTCGTTAATGGATTGATATTGTCGCTCGTGCGTATATACAATTTATCGTCTCCACAAAGCAATGTAATTAATTTTAAATATCCAACCTTCAAAATTTATTATAAAAATGTATATAATTGGTCAATAAAATTTTATAACATTAAAATAACCCTATATATAATGGATCTATATCCTATACCAAAGAACCATAACTTTCATGACAAAACATGCATGAGAAAATAAGGCAATTTACTCCCAAAAATGAAATTAAGGAAATATTATTAACAAATTGGTGGTAAAATGTTATAATAAGATCATATAAAATATTATAAATATTAATATTTTTATGGTATAAATTAATAACATAGTTAAAACCATCAAACATTATATTGAATCATTTTCAAACAAAATTAAGAGTGAGGCAAGGGACTTCGTCTCAACATCCCTTCACTGAGGCATATTTTATTGTGGTGAGCATAATTTCTTTTATATGTTGTACATACAGACCTTTTTACATGTAATATCATGAATAATTAATAATTAACGGTATTTTAAGTTTCAATTTTAATTATTTTATCTAAGTTGATTTGACTTGAAAATTACCAAATGGTAAATAATTTCATAACTCAATTTCTTTTCATTGGGTTATATTAATCCTTCATTGTCTTTGAAATTTTTAAGATTATTTGAATAAATTATTTTAGTTATCATATGTTATACTTCAATTTTTTAATTTTATTTACATTGAATACACATAATCAATTCAATGATTAATTCTCACTTCAACATTATGATCTTTGTAAAGGTTTCTTTCACAATCTCATTTTAATAGGGAATGTTTATGTGTGAGTTTCCATTAAAGGAAATTATTTTATTTTTTTCTAATGAACCCAATTAATTTTATTAACCTCTATTTATTCATGATATTTTCATGATATATTATCATTTTCCTCTCTCTTTCACTTAAAATAATTGGATTTTTTTAAGAAAATCATACTTTATTTCTCTCTTCTCCCAAAAATCATTTTTCATCAAAATCCATGTATTATAAAAAAAATTGATTTTTTTAATTATCTAAATTATTTATTAAAAATTTACCATGTTTTACTTTTTACAAAAAAAAAATGAATGGAATATTCATGTCATTTTCCAAAAAATGCATGTTTGGATTTTACCAAAAAAATGCCAAAGGAATCATTGTTTTAACATGTACGACATGTGTGGAATTTCCCGTCATCATTTCAACTTAATGTTTGAAAGGTTACTTTATAAGTTTCAAAGGATATTTTCAAAATAAATATTTTCAAAATATGTTATGAAATTTTATTTTTAAAATCATTTTTGAATTGAATCCGTTATTTTCCTTGAGAATGTTTTTAATGAAATTTTTATAGTATTTATATTCATCAATGACAACAACCCTTTATTTTAATCATGATCCACTAGGGATATGTTCTATTTAAACCATCATTATTATTTATCTGTATGGTTTACAATCATTTTTTCTAAGGAAATTATTGACGTTCTCTTTCTTGATTAATTTTTATATTCATTAACTTTGCATTGAAATATTCACGTCCCAGTTATTATTAAACATTACCTTTCCCCTATATATCCATATTATGTATCGTGGATATAATTTTTACTTAAATAGTATATCATTTATATATACGGTATTTTAATTTAAAAATTATATGATTGAATGGGGAATTTATTGTTAATATGAATTTCTTACTTGATATGAAAATTTATTGATAAGGAATATTGTTTATGAATTAAATCGATCATTTGATATATGAGGAATGTTTTGGAAATGAAGATGTGGGTGGGTCCAAGTTATAGATAGCACCCTCAATACATTAGTAGTCTCATGAGATGAATTATTTTGATAGCCTTAGTTAAATGGGTTTATGGTGTATACCTTCCCATTAGTTTTAAATCGTCTTATGAAAGGTCTTGATAGTTGAGGGATCATGATGCCTAGATCATGATTTCTAATAATTAATCATTTTTTCATCAGTAATTTAGTTTTTATTATGCATGATAATTTTTCAATGATATTATCTATAAATGTATTTCATTCTTGGTTTATTGATTAAATGAAATGTTTTTTTAGTTATTTACCTTTTTATATTTATTATGTATTATCTAATCATGATATTAAAATTATTTAAATGAAATGTGTGTTTAGTTTTTTACCTTCCCATGTTGACTATGCTTATTGATTTATGATATCTTCTATTTTACTTAACCCTTGCTAAGCATTTGAGATCACCCTTATTTTCTTTCTTTTCCCAATAATTGAAGAAGTGTACTATGAATTATATGAAAAGATATGATAAAGGGAATAATTATATTCTCAAAAAAAATATACTTTAATTTTTTCATTCAGATATAATATGGGAATCATGTATGTATCTAGTTTTCCAATAATACTAAACTATTTAGTCCTTTAGGATATGATTCCTTATGTATTATGACATGGTAATATATTAGACACTAGTTCTAGGTTATAGGGGTTTGGGTTGTTACAGTTGGTATCAGAGGAAGTTTAGTAGGAACCTTCGTAATTAGATTAGGTAAAACGTGGATTAGGGAACATAACTCTATGATAGACACTGAGGATAAGCAAAGAAGAACTTTATAAAGTTTTGTTAAGGTATATATTATATGTTTTTTCATGAAAATACATCCATTTCAAGATACTACAAGTGGATTTGGTTCTAGAACATATGTATCTAGGGATAATAACTCTGAAAATGTAGTGTTGGTCTAGACTCGATTGTTACCTGGTAAATTAAAATGGGTCTTATTTCTCGCCTGGTTTGACACTCATGGGGGATATTATTTGGATAATTGACATTTTATTAATAAAATATTATTACGTATTTGAATAGATGATGATAATGAATGAACTATATTAAACATATGGTGTCTTAAATTGAAAAGAAGGTGTCATTATTTAGACATCCTATAAATTATTATATTATTTTCCCACTATAATTATTTTTTCACACTATGATTTTTGGTTTTATTAAATGGCTTGAACCTGAAGCAATCATGTTAACATTTAAATTGAAGGATAATTTAGTGAATATGAGAAACTAAATGGGATTTATACAGGAGTGAAAGATATCATGATTATGGTTAATCAATTATCCTGAAATATGATTGACAACCTATATCTTAACCAACTCCCAAACTCACCAAAGAAGAAGAGGATGGATTTTTTTAAGAGTTCTAGTAGTGAAGGTCATGGAGGAAAGAAGGCTTGATTTACATCATGTTAGAAATGTTTAAATACATTCCCAATAATGAGTATCAAAGTAATGTTATAATGTTTTATGAGTGTGAAAGAAATGAATTAAATAGTGAATTTCTGAGTAAAAATGAAGAGTGCGATGGAATAAAATAAATTTTATCCCAGGTGTCCATTTATAGTTATTTTTCATTAATGTGGAGAGCCTATCCATTATCTAAGTTAATGGTATATTATAAAGGTTAACCTATAGAAAAAGGAAGGGAATATATTGAAATAAAATAGTTGAAATATTTATATATTGGGATTCCATAATTAAATTATAGAAGTATTTTTTTAACCAATGGTATTTTGGTTATAAAAATCACAAAAAAACTATGGATTTTGTAAAATTTTAGAAGCATAAATGTCTTCATTAACTTAAGAGTTATGGATTCCATCATGGGTTATTAGTTTAAGGTTGATCATATATTCAAAGTCTTAAACACCCCTACTGAAAATTTAACTGTTAGGAATATAACATGATTAAGGAAATTTTAAAAAACATTTAAGGTAATACTACCCATTAGTTTAGTATATAAAAAACTATTTATGGAAGAATGCCTTTACATTTTATGTATATAATATTAAAGGTATTTGTAACCTTTGAGGTTTATCTTATATTTTATGTTGTTGTAATTATGGTTCATTTAAATTTGGTAATTTTATAGGAATTATATTAATATGGTTTTAGAAAAAGGACAACCCACATACTGGGTGACAACCCATTACATTCAATGAAGTCCACAGGGCTTGAACCCACAACTGAATGATGATAAGGGTTTAGAACCTACCAATGGACAAAATTATGTTCTAGTTAACATGTCATGGTTTTTACTTAAATGGTTCTATGGATAAATATTAATGAAGAACCGGTAGTGTTACTATTGATTTTTAGAGATTAATAACTTGTGCTAACAATATTGGGTTTGTAAAATATTTAAAAATAAGTGGAAAGACTTGTCATGGTTTTAAAGATCTTAAAATCTATTAAAATTTAATCTTATTGCTTAAAACATAAATATTAGTTTTGTATATCCATTTCTTGGAGTAAGAGATGAAGTTTAAATTGATTTAAGCACTACCAAAGGATAAAATTGTGTTTACAAAATAGAAACATATGAAGAAAGTTTATTTAATTATATTCTTAGATAGTAAAATTATTCTTTAACTTTATGAAAAATCATCTTGAAAAAATATATAATCTTATTACATTCATATATGATTAATCAAATTATCTTTTAAATAATCACTGATTTAAGGTTTTGAGGTCCTTAACTTTCTATTTACCATTAACTTTCTTGTGATCAATGATCTATATCACTCTCTAAAATTATTTATTCTTTTATTCCATGTATATATCTTCAATTCCCTATAATGTTCTCCTACTTGGAATCCTAGTTATGTCTTATTCCATATGAACATCAAATTTACCTTTCTCTCTAATCAAGAGGAAGTTTTATTATCGCTTTTTTATGTTGTTTTTTCAAAAATAGTATTTCCAAATGTCAAACTCTTGATTACCGAGATCAAGTTTAAAATATGGGGGCACAATTTATTAAATTTGGTAAGAATGTAACACCATGATATTTTTAAAGAATAAATTTTGGTTTTATATCATATATTATATGAAATACCATGTGTGGATGAAAATTTAACACCCCAAGACTTCATGATATATTTCTCTTTAAATAAATTTGATCTCTTTGATGGATTGTGGAATACACAACCCCGAGTCTAAATGAACAGAAATATAGTATAACATAATAAAATTCCCATTTAATTATATGGTGTTAATAGTAAAAAATAAATTATGAAAATTATGGTTATATATTTATTAGAAATAAAATAATAATAATTTTAAAGAAAAACAATTTTGTTTGAAAAAGAATATTTTTCTAAAAGAGGGTTTAGTATATTTTGAAACTATAATTTAAAATAAATTTTTACCAACTTTATATAATTTATTTGATAAAGTTAATTTCCTTTTTAAAATTATCATATCTAAATTATTTTAGATTCAATTTTATCTACTTTTCTATAATGTTTCTTTTTTGATGAATAGTGAAAAATATTGATTTTTATTAAAAACTTACTTTTCATTTAAATAATTTAAAAGGTAAAATTATAATTTAAATTTGTTAAAAAGTAAAATTATTTTATTTATAATAAAATATAAGTAATTTTTTCATTTTAATCAATTTAATTTTGAATTTTTATTTTAAAACATTCTATACATATGTGAATTTTCTCTTTGGAAACCTGTTTTTTCATTACGTTTGTCGGTATAATTTGAAATTAGATTATACCACTTATATATATTGAATTTGGAAAAATGGATTCCATATATGGAATCATCATAATTTATATTATCTAATAAGGTCAAATTAATTTTTTTCCATTTTGAATAGTAGGGGTGTCCAGACCCGACCTAACCCGACCAACCCGACTCGACCCGATCGGGTCGGGTCGAGTTGGGTCGAGTTAAAAAATTTATACCAAGGGTTGGGTTGGGTTGGGTAATATCATGGTTGGGTTGTGTCGGGTCACGGGTTGGGAAAAATTGACCCAACCCGACCCAACCAACCTGACTATTGTGAGTTGCATCTTCAAACTTCGCCCTCTCCCCCTGCCTCTCAACCCAATGCCCCCTCACCCTCACCCCACGCCGTTGTCTTTCTCCTTTCCTACACCATTCATTGAGTTCATTTCATCACCCACAATTACATGAATACTATATTAATTGCATATATGATTGAATCTTACATGAAATTTCTAAGACAAACATAAAATAAATTCAAAGGAATCGAGATATGTGAAATCAGTGGAAAAACAATGCCCGATCAACAAAGAAAAACATGAAGATAACTGGATTTCATTCTATTTTGCTACAAAAAATAAAAAACAAGCAAAAAACCAAATGAAGATAGACCAATTTTAATGATTCGAAGATCCGATGGTGGAGGATAGACTAAGAAAATGATCATTGAACATCTTCTTCACCCTCACCAGTCTAGTGTATCCACTGCACCACACCTACATGTACCCTCTTCCTATGCCACCACCTCCATCTCCATCGTGACTGTGTGCAGTGCCAAATATATCGGTGTCAGGAACTACCCCATTCTCATCACCCTCCTGGCCTCACCTTGAACCTCCTCAAACCTTGATAACTACTTTCAGGCAAGCTAATCACATCACACCATCGAGTCGCATGTTTTTTTGGGTCGATTTATTACACAGCGGAGGACACGAGCATTCCCTAGTGTAGCCAAGAAGATGATGTAGAGGAGTACGTAACCCGATCAACCCAAGGGTGATATCCAAAAAAATAACTGAACATTTTTTTTTGTCTATAACTCGGTCAACCTGCAACTTGGGATCATAAAATAATACCAAACAATTTTTTTTCCTTAACCCGATCAACCCGACCCGACCCAACCCGATTTAAGACGGGTTGGGTCGGGTTGGGTCTGAATCCAAAAACATCTCTGACCTGAACCAACCCAACCCGACCTATTTTGCTTGGTTCGGGTCCAAAATAGCTCTCAACCCGACCCAACCCGACCCATGGACACCCCTATTGAATAGTAAAAATAGTAAAAATTAATTACTCTGTTTAAGATAAAAACGGGTTTACCAGGGGTTAAAATAATAATATAAGGATGAAAATGACTAAAAAAATTCCAAAACCAATTTTATGTACATATTTTTACCTTATCACATCTAAATTTATTTAAGTTACCATTTTTTAGTCTTTTATAATGATAAAAAACAAGGGTATCACTTTATCATTTAAAAATTTTCATGTGTGTCATCTCCCCCAATTAAAAAAGGCCACTCTATCCATTCACTTATTCATACATATAAATCCATTTCGATTTAAAAAACCCTACCAAAATATCTCCTAAAAATACTTATACACATTATATTTCTTATGGTCTTCTCAAAAAGCCATCCCTAGTATCTTTAACGAGATATCCAAAGGATATCTCTCTAAGAGAAGTAAATTGTCATTACAAAGATCTTTCATTTTATTTATTCTTTTTCCACCTTCAATTATTTATTAACAATTATAATATAATAACACCAGTATATAAATTATATGGAGATATTATTAAGTTTATGGAATAATATTTATCAATCTCTTCCTCCTTCAAATGGGAAACAAAATCGTCAATAGTGTGCACGGTAAACTACCGCCTCACGAACTGATGTAACTTGTTTTACATAAACACATCTCACGATTTTATATAATTATAAATTTAATGTTTATATAATATTTATGATATTATAATATATATTTAATTATAATAAAAAAATAACTTCTTAATTTCCATGACTTTTAAAATATGATAACATCACTCATGTGTATGAACTACAACCTCACAAAGTGATGTAGTTCATTTTTCACTTATGATTTACATGAAAAGTAATAAGGATAAATTTAATGAATATATGTAATGTATATAAAATAATATTGATTATGTAAAATTAATATATCACCCACTTCCTTACCCTTTCCCTCATTAATGGAATAATATTGTCGCTCGTGCGTACGTAAAACCTATCATCTCTACAAAGTGATGTGATTCATTTTCTATGTAAAACCTTAAATAATGATTATAAAAATATATAAAATCAGTAATTATGATATTTATAATAATAATAATAATTTTTAGATAATTTATTTATATCATATACCCATGAACCATAACTTTTATGCCAAAACATGCATGAGAAAACAAATCACTTAACACCCGAAACAATGAAAATAATGAAATATTATTAACAAACATGTGGTAAAATGTTATAAGATGATAATATTTCACATTATAAATATGAATATAGTTTTTTTATAAATTAATAACATGGTTTAAACCATTATACATGATATTAAATCATGTTCAGCCAAAATGATGCAAAAGGTAAGTGACTTCGTCTCAATTTTCCTTCATTGAGGCATAATTTATTGTTGCGCACCTAATTTATTTTATATAATGTAATACTACCCATTTTACATGTAATTTCATGAATAATTAATAATTCATGGTATTTTAAGTTTCAATTAAAATAATTTCACCTGAAAGGTTTTGACTTGAAAATTACCAAGTCATAAATAATTTCGTAACTCAATTTTTTTTCATTGGGTTATATTCCTTCTTCACTGTATTTGAAATTATAAGATTATGTGTATAAATAATTTTGAATATATTATTTTATAATCAAACTTTTTTTATGTGTATTTTTATTTTATACACATAATTGATTCATTGAGTAATTTTCACTTCAACGTTATGATCTTTGTAAGGGTTTATTTCACAACCTCATTTTTAATCAGGATTGTTTATATGTGAATTTACATTGAAGAATTTTATTTTATTTTTTATATATAAAACCATTTAATTTTATTCTCCTATATTTATTCATGAACTTTTTATTAAATATTATCATTTTCCTTTCTTTAGTACTTGAAATTATTGAGAAAGTACTTTTTAGAAAATCAAACTTTATTTCTTTCTTTTGTCGAAAATATTTTTTCATCAAAATCTATTTTTTCTAAAAAAATTTACAAAAATATTGTTAAAATTTTCCAAATTATTTATTAAATAAATTTTTACCCTTGTATGAATTTTTAAAAAATGTCTTGAATTTAATCTTCATATTATTTTCCAAAAAATTCCCATTTGGATTTTACCAAAAAAATGTGAAATGAATCATTATTTTAACATGTATAACATGTATAGAATTTTCCACCATCATGACCACTAAATGTTATAAATATTCCTTTATAAATTTCAAGGGCTATTTTAAAATAAAATTATTTTCAAAATATTTTGTTAAATTTTAGTTTTAAATTAATTTCTAAATTGAAAAGTTTATTTTCCTCAAGAATATTTTAATTATATTTTTTGGTATTTTTATTCATCAATGACATCAAAACTTTTATTGTAATCTTGATCCACTAAGAATATAATGTATTTATACTGTCTTTATTATTTATCTATATGGTTTATGATCATTTTGAAAAAAGAAATTATTGACATTATATTTTATGATTGTTTTTTGTAATAATTAACTTTCCATTAAAATATTCACTTTATTGTTATCATTTCAAATTGCATTTCCCCTATATATCCATATTATTTATCATGGATATACTTATTACAAAAAAATTATATCATTTATATATATGGTATTTTACTTTGAAAGTTTTATGATTGACTGGGGAAATTATTATTAATATGTATTCCTTACTCGATACAAAAAATTGTTGACAAGACATATTTTTCATGAATTAAATAAATCATTTGACATATGAGGAATGTTTTGGACATGAAAATAGGGGTTGAGTCTAGTATATATATCCCATTGATGCATCAGTAGTCTCATGAGATTAATTAAATTTCTAGACACAATTAAATGGGTTTTTTGTGTATACTTTTCTATTGGTTTTAAATTGTCTTGTCAAAGGTATTGACAGTTTAGTTATCATAATGCCTGAGATCATAACACCCAATAATTAATCATTTCCTTCATGAAAAATTTAGTTATTATTATCCATGATATTTTCATAATGATATTATCTATGGATGCATTTCATTATCAGTTTAATTATTAAATGACATGTATTTTTATTTATTTACCTTACCATATTGATTATGCATTTTCTACTCATAAAGGTAAAATTATTTAAATGGAATTTTTTATTTATTTATTTACCTTTCCATGTTGATTATGCTTATTGATTCAAGATAGCTTCTAATGTATATAACCCTTACTAAGGATTTGAGCTCACCCATATTTTCTTTCCTTTCCCAAGAATATAGGAAGTGAACTATGAATGATATTCAATGATATGATAGAAAGAATAATTATATTCACAAGAAAAGTTATGTTGTAATTTGTGTATTCAAATATAATATTAGAATCATGTATGTATCTAGTTTACTAAGCAAAATAAACTATTTGGTCATTCAGAATGTTATTCCTTGTATCATATTTGTGTAAATTTTGGATGAAGATAGTTCATTTTAAAAAGGTGGTGAAACATTTGTAATAAATTATCAAATAAATAAAATTAATTTGGTTATTCCTTGAACTGATTTATCCATTATAAATCATTATTTTAGAGGGTGTGGAAGATATATGGTAGGATCCACAATGGAGTATCCATTGGATATATCATCGTATATTGAGAGACCTTGTTTGGTGGATCCCCATATCATCAAAAATATGTATGATTTATTTATCCAATTTGGTTACTTGAGTTTAATCATCTCTAATTTTGTTAATTTTCATAAACATTGAATATTACTTTGAAACTCAAGTATGATATTTTTCATATAACCCCATTTATAATGATATAATGATCATGTATTTTTATTGTGTATATTTTGAGGAATGATAGATTTAATTTATAAGGATCTTAAATTCTCTCTTAAATTTTAAATATATATTTTTCAAATTTTATAGAATTTATTATCATGGTAGAGTTTCATAAATATTCAAGAGGGTGTGGTGAATTGAGTTCTTAAATTTTTATCCAAATTAAAACCTACCATTTAAATTTGGTTTGAACCTATCCCACTCTCCAAAATAGATATGAAAAAGAAAATAAAAAAGTAGGAAACGAGAGATATATAGTGGTTTAAGGCCCAAATATCCCCTAGTACATTGCACTAACACTCTGTCAGTGAGTATAGAAATTTTCTCTATACCATAAATTTTCATAGGGGCTTCTTAGATGGGTTCAAGAAGTTTTCACTTGGTATAATATCCAACATCCTATTTATAGCCTCTTATTTACAAGGATTATACATAGTCTCTAACCACACTCAAAACAAAGAGTGTGTACCTGAAAAGAAGTGATGTGTAAAAAAGGGTTCTAGTTATGTAAAAAGTAGTAAGAGGTAACTGAAAGATGATTAGGCTTCTTCAAATAAGGGGTACACTTCAAATTTATCTCTCAATATAGTTTGTTTCATGTAGATTAAATTTTAAAGAACACAGTAGCAATAGATCTTTTTTTATTTTCATTGAAAAAATATCTTGAAAAACAAAGTATTCATGAGTAGTCTTTCTTGTGTTTTAATCACTATACATTATTGATAGAAGTTATTATCTTTTGTAATTATATTATTTATCAATTCAAATGGTTGAGAGTAAATAATATAATACTCAAAAATTAATGTTATGTCCATTGTGTGTTACTTTTTCTTTAGAAATAAAAAAATAGTTGTAGCCATTTTGGAGTAGTTACAGTCTTTCTTGGAATTATACAATATATTAGATATATAAACTTTAAATAGTTCCTTCTTTATTCACAAGGATATATCTATATTTTTTTATACTAAAATAGGGTCATTTTTTTCTCTAAATATAGAAACAATAATAACCTTCTTGAGGCTGTAATAAAATATCATGAAAATACCAAACTTCATAAGCCTTTGTTTTCAAAGATCGATAGGTTTTATAAGAGTTTAAATTCATATGTGTTTTAAATTTCCATGATTATTTAGAATAATATTTTGTTTTTACCATAGGTGTTGGTCCCTATCATATGAAATAATTAAGATAATATGTATTTTACATTGAATATAAGTCTTTTATCCCAAATGTATGTATTTTCTTATAAAAAAAAGATTTTTCTTAGAAACATAATCATTTTTCATCAGTATTTTCCGAAATATAACTCTTATAGACTTAATGAAATTTCCAAAAACTGAAGTATCTTAAATCTTTTATAAAACGTGAATGTATTTAACCATATGACTTCAAAAATAAGAAAATTTTATTTAACCAAAATAAAAATATCTTTTAAAAATATTTATAACATTATAAAAATTAATATACAAACATAAATAAAAATAATTTTTAACAAAATTACGATTTTTGTTGTTATTAGAACTTTATATAAATTGGGGAAACATTAGTGTGTCTAATAATCTCCCCAATTTTTATGATAAAAATCCATAAAACTATAAACAAAAAATTTGATAGAATATAAAAATAAAATAGTTCACATTAGAGTATTTATATAATCTATCAATCGTGATACTTTTGAATATTAAAATTGAGTAAAAAAATTGTTTGTTCCATGTTCTTCCCCCACTTTTTGTGATAATAAAAATATTTCTAAAATAATGTATGTAACACATTTAATATAGAACAATTAGTTTTAAAATATTATGATGATATATATTAAATTAATTATAACTTGGAATTTATTGGTAAGATATTATTGAAAAATACAATAATTAAACATAAATTAATAGTAATCAACCAAGAATGTGTGGAAATATGAGACTGGATATCATTGAATAAATAATAAAATTATAAAGAGTCAAAAAATATACATCACCAAAATAATAAATAAAATTCAATCCTGAGGATCAATATTGGGTTGTAATAAAGGTTCAAAAGTGTTGATAGGAGTATATTTGGAACCTAGGTTAATAGTTCCTTTATTAAAGAAACCAATATTAGGTGTAACAAGTCTTTTTTTAGACATGATTTCTCCAAGATCAGTTTTATATTTATCATTCCATGTCTTGACTAATTAAATTTCATCTAGAATCATTTTTTAGCTTCTTTTCAGAAACTTAGGTAATAGTAGAGTAAAAAATCATAGGATTTTAGGGTTTTAACTAGTGGTAGTGGGAGATTATCTTCAATAAAGAGCATCAGGGTATAATATGATATGCTTAAAAATTTGATATGCCTAAAAAATTCTTGATGAAATTTAAAAAAATCAAAGAATATAAATATATATTTGGTTGTACATCACTCATAGAATTTCCAATTCTAATTTCAAAAAAAATTCTCCCAACCTTATCCTATAATCTCATAATCTCATCCATAGAATAGTTATGTAAAACTATAAATCACTTATTTGGACTAGAATTATAACTTTTTCATGTCCAAAAGATCATATCTATAATAGATGAAGTGGTCCTATATAGTTTCAACTATAGAATTAATTATTTCAATGATTTGAGAAGGAAGATATATATATATATATTAATAAATTTAAAATGATCTTCTGAAAGTATTTTTTAAGTATCATTAGGTAGAAGATATGGATTGTCCAAGAATGTAAGATCTGAGGTTGGCGTGATAGAGATCTAGGTAGGTTTCATAATAAATAGTATGTCTTTGAAAAGAGTCTCTAAATTAGATTTATCTTTTTATAGTATTATCTTTCTTGTATTCATCATGGATTGATCTAAGAGGAAGCTAATCCTGAAATAATTATTTAGAGAGAGAATATTTCTTAGGAAGTCATGGTCCAAGATATCTTCTATCATTGCATTTAAAAAAAGAACTAACATAGTTCACCAATATTTACACTATCTCAAAATTATAATAGTTGAGAATATTTATGAATCCCTTTCTCATATAATCTTGAGTTACCTTGTCCTAAAACCTGGTAGGCTCATCTTTAAACACACATTTTTTCATATACTTCTTTAAATATTCCATTTCATAATATGATAGAACATATAGAAAAATAGATGTTTTCTCATAAAAATTTACCAATTATTTTCCATTGGAGAAATATATTTGAATGTAATTACATTAATAAATATATTAATCAAAAAAAAATATAGCCTTTGAATATAATATACTTCTAAGGTTCTACTTGATTTCATTATAATTATTTCCTAAAAACCTTAAAAAGTTTTTCAAGGTTATGTCCCATTCCTTTAATAGCATGAAAACATTATTACTTTCAGTCTTGGCATCCTAAATATCTATAGATAAACCCCTATGAAAGGAATGAATATAATATATAGATATCAAATCATATTGTAAGGATTGGACCCTATAAATTAGCATACTTAAATTTGAACAAATAGGTCCAAAAATTATATTAATAAATTAAAGCTACTTGAGAGTTGAAGTGTACATATCTTCTTGAGTAGATTGAATATTTTTGATTAATTCAAATTAGTATACCAAAATTCTCTTTATCATATGAAAATTTGTTTTGGAAATATAATTATACTTTTGGATTCTCATATCTTATTTCAACCAATAAAATTTTGATATTGGAACTAAATTTTCTTTTAATTCTATCAACTAATACTTTAAATATTTTATTTCCATTAGCACTTTATTATACTATATTTATGAATGGTTTAAATTTATCTTAAAATTTTATTTTGAGTATCCATTATCTCCATAATGTTACATAAATTGGTTTTGGGGATTGAGTTCTCCTTTAGGATTTTTAATTCATCCATGGAAGATCTAAGCTCAGCCTTGAGCTCATTTATATCCAATCTGGAATTAAAAACACTTTAAAAACCAAAATTTAAAATTTATTAACATGATACTCCAAGTAATAATGATTTTCCTTCTGATTGACTGAGTTTGAAACATCTACTTATTGAATACCAAGAGATAGTACCTTTTTGGTGTCATCCGAAGAAGGTAAATCCTCAATAGATTATTTTCTATCAAGTTTTAGAATGTTTTAATATGAAATAATATTACATATATCCACTATAGAGTCTTTATTATTCACACCCACTGAGTCCTCAAGGTCCTCATGATTTGAAAGGACATCAAATATAGTCTCCAGATGAGATATTTCAGCTCTTACTTCTTCATTTAATAACCTTTTTCAATAAATTTTCCTTAACTATCCTATAATTCAACAACTTAAATCTCCATGGGAGGCACAACATCATTTATTAAACTAGATATAGGAATATTTTGAGCCTTAGTGGCCTCATCTTGTACACAAACTTTAGCATCAGTCCTATAAAAATTCTTACTAGCTTCTATATTTTCATTCTATAATCTAGTAGAAGTTGATTTTGATATATACTTAAAAAAATCCTCATTAAAATGATAAGAATTCTTAGGATCAAAATTTTTGGTTCCCCCCCCTAAACATCAATATGGTACAAATGATCTTCTCTTTCCTCATTATCTACTCCAGCTTCGTTCTCCCTTTTCCTTTTTATAACTATCTTGTTCTGAGAGGAATCTAAAATCAAATCTATATTTTTAAAAGTCCATAAAATAGGATCTAATGAATTTGGTACTTTTTGAACTCATATCTATTAAGGAAAAATTATATTTTATTAAATATCATGGTCAAAAGCCTTTGATAATAACAAAACTTAATCCTTATCTTTGACTGACTAAAATAATACATATATTTCACCATTTATCTAAGAATGTTTACCCTTTTCTCATTTACCTAAAAAAACATCAGATTTATGTATTTGAATAAGGCCTTCTCAAACTGAAAATATATTTAGGCTATCCTAGTTTTAATAAACTTTTACAACACTCATTGATCAAAAACTAAATCCTTTTGGAATTTATTCTCAATAAAAATAGATCAAAAATAGATTTTATAATAAAAAAATGTCAAATTTAATCACAAAATATGAAAGTGTGGATAAATAGATATTTATCATCTAGAAGATAATGAAAATATTCAGTTATTTCCATAGTATAAATGGAGATCTTATTTCTATTTACCTTTGATTTAATAGTATCTTCATCTTGAAAAAAATTGAGTGTTCTCATAAAACTCTCATACATCCTTTTTAAGAACAGTTCCAAAATTTTCCTTATCTAATACCCATTAATAACCCTATAAGATTAAAAACTTTCATATAAAATGGATCATTTTATTCATTTAACCAAATTCTATATCTTTTCTATATATCATTGTCTGATATATATTGCTTGACTTCATATTCATTGAGTTTTTTAAATAATCATCATCAACTCTCTTGGATTTCACCAAACTCATAAAATATTGAGAGGTAGAGAAATCAAGTTCTTAGGGTTTTCATTTGGGTGGATGGGATAATGATATCTAAGGGTTTAAAATCAAGTGGTTTTGAGCCAAATTTATTCACCTTCTAATATCATATGAAAATAATATACACTTTTTGTCACTTTGAGTAACTGGGCACATGATGTTTGAAAATTAAAAATCAATAAGGGATAAATGAATAAATAATGTTTAAAATACTGAACACTAATAATCTTATATAGATAAGAATATAAGATGAAAAGAAATTAATTTGAATACTTATATAATATTGAAGAAAATTTAAATAATTATAAAATAATTTAAATTATAGTAATCCTAATTCAATATTGATAAAATGAAAACTAACTATTTGCAAGAGACAATAAAAATGTTATACTAATTTATTTTTTGTAAAAATTAATTCGGAAGAGATGTCACCCTTTTTCTAGTGATATATTAGGAAATTATTCCTTATATCAATGTTATCAGTCCTTAATTAGATTATTGTATTTTTTTTAATGTTGATAGTAGATGTGTTATCACACTTAATTATTACATGATCAAAATAGATTCCAAAATCCCAAAAATTGTGTTTCATCCACAACACAAAGTTATAATAACAAATATCTATAATATACAGAGCTTCAACAGTTGATAATGAAACTAAGTGTTACTTCATACTAGATCATGAAACTAAAAATATCCCTAGAATATGGTATGTTTTAAATGCATTTCTCCTATTTAATCTAAAACCACCAAAATCCACATCGGAATATGAAACTAAATTAAAGATAGAATTTTTTATAAAAGTAAAAGAGGGTGAAATATTTCCTTTAAAAAAATTAAAAATTATTTAACAGTTGTTAAATGTGATACATTTGGGTTTTCTAGAAATCAATAACATAAAAACATGATGAACATAAATTCCAATAAACTAGAAAAATAAATATAACATGGTTTGAATGATTATTCTATATAACCAATTTTCAAATGGTTTTCAAGCTTTATCTAAATCATGATTAATATTAAAACTCATGGGAGTTGAATATAATTTATTGTTTTTAAGTATGAACCTTTTTATTAAATCATGAATGAATTTACATTAATTTAAAACTTATCCAAAAAAAAATTGATAAATATGAAAACCAAGAAAAAAGTACATCCTAATAAATTAAAACTATTTTTTCTTGAATTTTGTAATTTATTTATGTAATTTTTTATTTTTGGATCTAAAAATTACATCATAAATATAAACATGAATGAAAAAATGTCTTTTTATGAGGTTTTATTAAAAAAATTTGGGTCTTACTAGATTATAATAAAATAATTTGGTAAAATAAACGAACTTATCCTTTCATACTAAACTATAGGTTCTTTTTTAAGACTATAAAAAGATTTAGTAAGTTTGAAAATATAATTTGGAAAATGTGGGTTTTCAAAACCTATAGGTTGTTCAAGATATACCCCCTCCATTAAAACCCAATTTAAAATTATATTTTTCATCCATCTGAAATAACTTGAAATTTATAAAGGATGCATATTTTAAAAATATTTGAATGAATTTTAACCTAGAAAAAGGATAAAATTTTATTTATATTATATTCCTTTGTGTTATAACCATTAGTAACTAACCTATATTTATTTCTGGTGATAACACTATGATCACCCTACCTATTTATAAATATCCATTTAGTCCTTATAACAGGATAATCAGATGGATTGTCAACTAAATCCCATACTTTATTCCTCCTAAACTAGTTTAATTACTCTTGTATGGATACTACCCAATTATTATCATTTAGATCTTTATTTATTTTTTTAGATTCTATCTAGGATAGGAAAATATAAAATTCATAAAATTTTCCCATACATATTTTTTTCTAAATCCCTTATCTAAGAGTCATATAATAGTCTCTAAATGATGGGTTTTAAGGGTTCTAGGAAATGTATGCAACATAATTTTAGGTTCATCAAATTCAAAAAATTTAGTGATATATTGTTCACCATAATGTTTAATATAATTATGATTTTTTACCAAAAGAGAGTTTCAAGTAACATGTTATCAAAATAAAAACTTTGGTCATCAATTAGAATTTTTTTGTGATCAAAAGGATCACTTTCATTAAATTTCACATGAGTAGATTTGTCAACAATAATTGTATTCTTATTGAAAGCAATATAGTCATTATAAGTGGTAGAAAAACAAAGGAAGATTATTTTATCATCCTTTAGATTTAACATAACAAGATTTATCTTAGTGTTAAAAATATAGACTTTTCATCCAACAACCTCAATTTTTCCAACCTTTTGTTTTCAATTGTTAAAAAGTGCATTGGGTGTTTTCTTCAAGTTAATCCTTATTAGAAATATATTAATTACATAACATACAATGTTTAAAAATATATCCCAAAATTAAGTAGGTATGATATATTCACAAGATATTTATATATATATATCATTTATGGTATCATTCCTCATTTCAATAACTTCATTCTTTTAAGGTATTTTAAGGGAAGAAAATGAATTTTTAATTCCATGTTTTGAACGAAAAGAATTAAACTCAAAGTTTTCAAACTCCTCTCCATGATCACTTCCCCAAAGATGAAATTTTTTCATCTTTTTTATTTTTAACTAGCTTATAAAAGTTTACTAAAACAACACATGTTTCACTCTTAATAATTAAGAAATAAACCCAAGTAAATCTTGAAATATCATCAAATAAAATGTAAATAAATGATTTTCCACCTAGGATTGTAGTTTTTAATGGACCATAAAAACCCATATGAATAATATCTAATGGTATATAAGTTTCAATCTCTTTAACTACTTTTAATTATAGATTGTATTTATCACCCATTTAGTGTGCATCGCATGGATTATTTTTGTCCAGTTTATTTTCTATAATATAAATATGAAATTTTTATTAGAACAAATTTTCATGGAATTCAACATAATAATGTCTAAGAATTCTATGCTAAATCAAATATCCATTAATTTCAACATTCAAACTGTTTATATTCTATTTTTATAAAGAATTAATATGTTGAGTGTAAAAAATTTAAGTTCTCGGTTCTTTATATTTATAGAACATGTGTTACAAAAAAATCAATAGAAATTTCATAATCATGAAGTTGATAAATACATATTATTTTGTGATTTAAGACTTCAAAATAATGTAATTTTTTTATGAGAACTGAATTTAGATCATCAAAAATTTCCACTCCAATAATATTTCCTTTGTAATTTTCATCAAATCTGATATAGCCTTTATCAATTTTAGATAGTGAGTAGAAGTTGCAAAAATTTCCACTAATAATTCTTGAACATCCACTATCCATAAAAAAATTTCACCATTACTACAGTAGATTTTTCTCTATAAATACAAAATAAATAAGTATATATTTTTAGTACTAAAATGCATCTGGTTTTAGTATTTTTATCGATAAATCATTTGGTAATTGAAATATTTTAACAATTTCTAGAATTTCTAAAATGTCCATAATTTCCAAAGTTTCCAAATATTATATTATTAAAATTTGATAAGTTTATAGAAATAAAAGCATCATTTACATCATAAATTCAAATATATAGTACGAAATAATCATTATCATAATGAAAATTTTAATCATAGTGAAAAAAAGTAATATTAGAAATATTTAGGATTATAGAACTAATAAAAAAATAATTTTTATATAGTTTTGGTTTTTTTCAATTATAATATATTATTTTTTTACCTATATTAGATTTTTTTGTTACCAAGTATTTCATTAAGGTGATCCTATTTCATAGTAAATATGGTTATGGAAACTTTTATATCTTTATCTTCTTTTATTAATTACATATTTTTATGGCATGGACAACACAACCTGAAGAAGAATATTCTAATTAAAATTTCAATTATAAAATCAATTTAGACACATCACCATTTTTAAATAGAAAAACAATGTATGTTTTCTTTAGAGACTTGTTTAACTTCTTAAGATATCCATACACATCATCTAAAATAAAGAAACACTAATTATTTCATAAAAATAACAATTTTGAGAAAAAATTCTATTTTAGATGAAGAAAAACAAACAAGTTGTACCTATTTAGTATGATCCATGAAATAGATATTAGCTTTATAATTTGAATGCTCAGCCTGTGAATTTGAAATAGAGTCGCTATTTAAGTCTTTAGAAGAAATACATGTGGTCATCATTGCTTAATTCTCTTCCTATTTGTAATATAATTTTTTTTGAACATATTTTTAGATTTAATTATATATTTAAACTAAGGGAAATTAGGCTTTAAATGTCTTATCATCTTGAATTCATAATAATGTAATTAATTTAAATTTTCATAAAAAAATTTGTACTTGTTGAAGAATTTATTAAATTATATTATCTTATTATAAAACATTTTGAATTTTCATGAAAATTGAGCATGTTATCAATCAGAATATGAATCAATTTTTTCTTCTTAATTGTAAGAGTTATCCAATAATTTTTCTCTAATTTTATTCTCATCCTATGAAGTAAAGGCTTTTAGGTCAACATTTTTCCTTTTGACTAATCTGTTATCTTCAGCTTTAGCCTAAATCTCTACCTTAAACATCATAAGAGTACCAATAATAACTTTTATTTTAAAATACCTTATAGTGTTTATTGTCTTACATCATTTGATATTTTACTCCATTTATATGGTATGTTTTTGAGAACTTTTAATCCCTAATCAAGTTTGAGTATAGGAATAACCAGAATTTCTACATCATTCACAATTTCAGATAATCCTTAATTTAACTATGTGATTAATTATCCATTCACCATTATCAAAGTATTAAAATTGATTTTTTTTTATAGATTAGTTTTATAACATTATATATTCTTTCACAAGTAACTAAAATGTTATTCCACATTTCATGAGTTTTAATGTATTGTAAAAGATAATTTAACTCATGAGAACCTAATTCATAGATAATGGCATTCATGGATTAAGATTTAAGATGATATTAAAATTCTATTGTAAGATAATCTGTCTCAGGTTTATATTTTGTAATTTCATAGGGTCTTAAAACTTTAAAATAAACCATCAAACAAATATTCTTCAAGTGGATAATAATTCAAGATTTCCATCACCCATAGTTTTCTCCATTAAAATAGTATACATGAATAAGAGAAATTTATTCTTTAGAATAATACATTATTTAAACTTATTAATATATCTATATACATTAACTATTATAGGTTGAAAATTTTATATTCACTTTATATTAAACCAATTTTTGTTTCTATAGAGTTTCACAAAGACTCGGGCAGAGTGAATTGAGTACTTAAAATTTTCTCAAACATAAAACCTTTATCATAAAGTTGGTTTGAACCTATACCACTATTATTTAATATATTTTTAGTATAAAAAAAGAAACTGAACACATGATATTTATAGTAGTTTAAGAAACAAATATCCCCTTATCTACTCCACCGACACCATCTCAATAATCTTGGTGATTTTCCCTATACCAACCCTTTTCCTTGGGTCTTCCCAATTTATTTCAGGTAAAAATAACTTGGAATAATATCATTGATAATTTTCTAGGATCTTATTTACAAGGCTTATATATAGTCTATAACCACACTCAACATAAATAGTGTGCACCAATAAATAATATATTTGTTAAATAGAGTTCTATTTCATCACATAGAAGTAGGGAAACAGACATACAATCGAGATTATTTAAAGGAGTTGTATTTAAATTTAGATCTGAAGATAGTTTATTTTCAATAGATGAAACTTGAAATCACACAATAGTAAAATATCTTTTTTTAATTTCACAAAAAAATATCTTGAAAAAATTAGTATGTGAGAGAAGTAGATATTGTGTTTTTCAAATAGTGTATTCCTAAAAAAGTTATTCTCATTTATAGAAAAACAATTTATCAATTCAAATAGTCAAGAGTAAATAATATAATATTTAAAAATTAATGTTATATCCTTTTTATATGAATTTTTCTCCAAAAATAGAAAAAAAAGTATCTATTTTGGATTAGCTACAATCTTTCTTGAAATTACATATCTTCATAGAAATATAAGCTTTAAATAACTCCACCTTTATCTATTCAGATATAACTAATTTTGATGGTAATAAAGTAAAAATATAATTTTCTATAAATAATTAAATGGAAATAATCTTCTCTATATTGTAACAAAATATCATGAAAATACTAGACTCTATTTGTCTTTATTTTCATAGGTGTCTAGTTTTTATAAGCCTTTATGTTCATGAGTATTTTCACTATGTGTAAGTCTTTAGCATAAACCTTTATTGTGATTTTAAGTATTTTTCATGATCACATGGATTTATCTAGATCATAATACTTTCCATATAAATTTATTTTTTTCATTCCAAGCATAAGTCTTTTCTTATAAATTTTAGACCTTTCGTCTAAACATAATTCACTTCTATAAGTAGTTTTGTAAATGTATGTCTTCTAAACATAGATAAATTTTCAAAAATAGGAGAATCATATGTTTTTCATAAATAAATTTATGAATTTGAGGGTATGACTTCCAGACATATAAAATTTTCTTTAACTATAATAAAAATATCTTATAAACATATTTAAAACATTATAAAAATTTATCTTCATACTTCAAGAAAAATTATTAGTAATAAAATTTATGGTTTTTTGATTATTAAAAAATAGGATAAAGTGGGATATTTCATAAAGAAATTAAAGTGTCCAATATAATCCTATTAGAGTGTTGTTCTAGGTGAATATAGGAATTCAATTTCCTTGGATTCATTTAAATCCCATATTAGATTTTAAGATAAGTTAGAGAGTAGTTTTAGTGACTGTTTAGATGATTTGGTGGAAAAATATTCATATAGTTGATTCATAAGTCCTCCCATATATCACAAGAAAATTTTCACTGGGATGAATGAAATTAATTTGGAATCAATCTAATTAGAGTTTTAGATTATGATATATCTTATAGATAAGTTTTTACCCATTGTATTATCGCTATAATTTGATCCACTTAGAGTTTGGACTTGGAGAAACCAAGGATGAATCTAGAATCAGAGTGAATGAAAATAATATGGTAGGAAATTTGGTATTTATCCAAGGTGGTAAATGGAGGTCAAACCACCACAAGTGGCAGTGGAGGCTACCAATGTTGAGGATTCTAAAAATGGAAATTTGGTATATTCAATTTTAAATCATATGACCACTACAATGCCATGTTTTCCAAGGTTGTATGAATAATGTGATAGAAGCAATGGTATCCATGGATGGTTTGATCAAGAGGATCAAACAATATATGAGATGTGATATAAGACAACACTTCAACTACCAGATTCCTTGATATGGAATTGTTTCATTCTCTATGTACATGCACAGAGAGTCAAGTGGGTAACACTCATATAGAATGTCACAACCTTTTTTAAAAATTCAATAGAATGATCAAACAATGGTGGTATATAATTGTGGTATACTTTTGGTGTGATATAAATATGATATGGGATTCATAATCTTGTTGTCAGTTTTTTGAACACATCCTAGCTTGAGTAAGAGTTAAAATCACATGTTGGATCATGTGGGGGTGTCGATTGGAATCATTTGATTGGAATAATTAAATTAGGGTTCTTGAGGGTGTGTTACATACTATTTTTAGACCCTGGATGCTAATTTGGACTCCTTGTGACATCTCAAACCAAATGAAACCAAATTTGTGTCATTTTAAAATTATTTAATGGTTGAATTTAGTGTTCAATGATGAAAATAATTTTAAAATTTTTCTTATAATTTTAATAATAATTTGTCTTTTCTAAAAATAATTAGATTTTTTTATCACTATTAGTTGTTGGAAATAATTTAAAAGACTAAAATCAACTCAATGGATCATGAATTTTTGGATTAGGATATTAGTATTTCTTTAGTTATTGTGTGAATATTATTGTTAAATTATAATAATAATTTTTTAGGGAATGTTATTGAGGATTAAGAAGGGAGGTTTGAGTAAATAAAATGTATGAATAGCATAACCATTGGATTTGGTGAATTTTTTAGGACTAATAACCAATATATTTAATTAAATACTAAATTTATAGGGTAGTAAATCATTTAATTTAATAATTATTCTTTGTAAAATGTTTTGATAATATTTATCAAGATTACAAATTCATCATGGAATAATTAATTTAATACATTGTTCATATATGATCAAAATAGATGAAAATAAAATAATGGAATGATAGGAATTATGGAAAAAATAAATAAATAATGAATAACATAAGGTTACTATATAAATGAAATAATTATTGTTAATATTATGATGTGGATTCTTGAAATGTAATGTAAATAATATAACTCTATATAATTAATTGGATGGTATAAATAAATTCCTTTATATCATGGAATGAAATGACTTTTATTGGGACAATAAATGTGGGAAAGGTAATTAAATCAAAGTAGAGATGATAGTGGCTAATGTTGTAAGTCAATAACAGAAATAAAAGAATATATAAGAATAAGGATGGGTATTTTCTCATATGGTGTGGAATGATGAAAAAAAGATTATAATTACATAATTAACATTCTATGAATTATAGAAAATTAATGAGGAATTTTGATGAAGGAAATAATGAATAAATTGGTGGGATTATTATGATAAAGATTCAAATGGTTTGGATTTGACCATGGGACTTAGTATAAGTACCTTGATTTACTTCCCATAAATTAAACATGACTTCTATGAGGATAATGATATTTTCTATATTGCTATAAGGTAAGTGGGACAATTCAATAATAACCATTATTTATTCTTGAATTATTGTTATTGAATTACTAGGAAGAGTGAATCCATTGAGTCAGATGTAGTTGGTGGATTAGTAAATGGTAATTCTTTCAAGACTAAAAAATATATCATTGTTTTTATATGAAGTGATTGATTATCTATAATTATATTCTCATATATGTGATGCAACATACGACAGATGGATATCAATGGTGACTAAATAAAATAGTAGATCTTCTTGACACTCAACCTTTGTCATGAGTTGGAGTGAGATAAAAATGACCATAGTTTTTATCACCCATTTATTTGGGTGAATACTAAAAATAATTTATACATGAATATACTTCCAATCAGCCACATATTTGGGTTGAGATATATTAGATATTTCTTATAGATGATTAGAGATGAGTATTTCCTCTAAAATCTTATGTGGTATAAATTAATATGAGTGATTCTTCCAGTATCCCTTATATGTGGACATGATGTAAGGGATTAGTGTATATGGGTAATTCCTCCACAATTTCCAATACAAGAGTACGATGGATGTCAATTCACCTAGGTAGAGACACTCTTCCACACCCACAACCAATGGCATGAGGTGGATTACAGTACACCAATAACTACTCTACTCTTTAACCACTTCCCTTGGATTAGAAGTACCAGATAAATAGTTACAACACTTTATATTTTCATTTCCTCTATTATTATAGTATATATTATTATACATGGAGATTTATATTTCTTCTAAAGTTGAAAAATGTATATTATATTATCTATGGACATGAATATTTACTCCAACAATATATGTGTTTATCATTCATCACTTTAGAGATATATGGAGATATATATATCCTCAAATACATTTTAGATATGTGGAAATGTGTATTACCTATAAAATATAATGTTTAGTTCATCTATGATAAATTATCAAGAAAGAAATCAATGATATCATGTGGGATGTGATCTCTGTTTCTTTATTGATAAATATTATTATTTTATGGGAATGATGAAAGTGAGAAATGATATGGATGATATTGATGGATCGGGGTTATTTGTGTTGATGACATTATGTGACATTATATTGTCTACACTTTTCATTCTATTGATGTACTTAGACACTATATGTTTATTGGGTTATCTCATTTCCTAGGATGAGCATAATGGGTGTTGTTATACTCACCCTTGTATGCACACTTTCTTGTTATTCACCTAGTATCCCTGAAAATCAGATAATGCAAAGGATGGATGATCATTTTTTCTAGAGATGGATTGTCTATGTTGATAACTGGTGGATTTTAGATCCCATTATAATGACCACCGTACTTTCTTCAATGTTGGGATGAAATCTATTTGGGATTCAATAGTTTTACATGGTGATTACATTTTAATTAATTTACATTTTATCTTGTGTATTTGGTTACAAATTCCTGAATGGCCCGAAGGCCTTCATTATTATGGATTTTTGATAACCCCCCTTTCAAGGGATGAGGGGGAACCCTTACGAGGCCCGTAGGCTTAGAGATTACATGTCTCGTAGGCTTAAAAGATTACATGACCCGAGGGTCTTAGGGAATTTAACCATACTATCTACAAGGAACTTCCCCTGGTTATAAATCCATAAATTATATTATTTAGGTTACATTTAATTCATACTATAGTGTATTTTTTTGTATGATAACTGGTTAAAGGTCGACATAGAGGTAATGTCTCTCGTAATTATGTGGATACCTAAACATCGGTCTCTAGCCCTTGGCCTTGTGGTGGAAGGCTTGGATAGTTCACTTATTGATAATATGGTATGTGGAATAATGGGTTTAGGTTGTTTTTCATTGATTTTTAGGATTAATAAATCTCACCAATAATAAATTTAAGAGGTTTCAACTCTTTGAATTAATTTCTAGTATATTCGTAAGACATTCCTACTAGTTGTTTTGAAATTAATAATAAATTTTGAACATCGATTTTGGAAAATATAAATAAATGATTTTCAAATGTATTTTTTTTATAATATGAAAAATAATATTAGAGGATATTTTTATAAATATTTGTAATTATTTTTATTTAAATGTTTTTTATTTAAAAACATGATTTATAATCTTGTGAAAGGATAGTTTTTTCAAAGTCTCACTTGTGTAATATTAACATGTTTACATTAAACATTATTCTTAGATTCTTCTATAAAATTTTAAACCATGTTTAATTTATTTATTTATATTATTTTATTAACTGAGATACTTTTCATGTCTTTTTTCTATTTTCATGCTTACTTTAATTTAATATCATTCTTAACAATGTTTTGGGATGTTATATAGGTAGTAAGGCATAAATAGTGTCATCTTTGTTATGCCCTTTCATGTTCTATTTTTTGAATATGTTATGACCTTAATAACAAGAGATTAAATAGCGTGAATTTGTTCTACACATGAAATCCCTTTTGTTCCCCCTATCCTGTTACACTAGATGGATCACTACTTCCTACATTAATATAAATGAGTAATAATCCAATAATATAATCTTAATTCTTGTTAAGAGTTACATCGATGATGAGGTTACGATTGATATAGATTATTAAAAATAAATAATATCATTCTTATACATATTTGGATTCATAAACCAGGTCATTACCTATATCACCCTAAGATTTAAAATTATATATTTTATTTCTTTTAAAACCTAATGTATTTGATATCATGTAATGCATGCTACGCTGAACTAAAACAAAACATGGAACATTATATAATCATTAAAATGTAATGAAATAATTAGTAGGTAAAAAAATAGGTAATATAATTATGAAGTATATTTATCAATAAATATGAAGTTCCTTATTAATACCAATTCATTGATAAAATTTAATTAATATAGGTAAATTGATAATAAAGCTATTTTATGCTTAAAATGTATTTTTTATAAAACTATAATTATTTTTACTTTATTTAAATAAAATAAATTTATTATAGATAAAATAAATTTTCTACATTAATAATATATTAACCCTAATTTAATTGGTAATTGATGGGAAATATATATAAGAATAATTGAAATTTTAAAATATTATTTTCCTATGAAAAAAATATCATTTTATATTTATTTAAATGTTAAATTCTCAAATTTTATAATTTAAATTTGATATAAATAATTTATTTTTTGGATTTAAAATAATAATATTGGCTTGATATTAATTTTTTATGATTTTTCCAAAATTGTTTTTTTAGGTTAATACTGAAAATTATAGTTTTCACCAAAGTTGAAACTTTTATGGAATTATCGTTATATAATAAAGATCTAAGAGATTAAAAAACATTTTTAATTGATTAAATATTTATTTAAGGAGTAAAACTAAACATTTTGAAATACTATTTTGAATTTATAAAATCTATATTTAACATTTTATTAACATAAGTAATATTTTCCAATAAAAGAAACTGTTTTGGCCTTTTATTTTAAGTAGATATTATTTTGAAAAAAAAAATCATTTTTTATTGATTTAAAAGACACATAAAATTAATTTTTTATAATAAAATAATTCATATCATGGAAATAAAAAAAAATATATTTTTAACATACACAAAGATTTTAATCTTATAAATACACTTTTTATAAAAATGGGGTTTTACGCTTTATATGAGATAATGTTCAAATTGATTTTTACTATAAATATAAATTTAAACTGATAAAATGGATTTTATATTTGGAATAATTAGGTCCACATTATTTAATAAGATCCATTTTATTTTTAGGTATAAAAATTAATTACCTAGGTAAATACAAATTACCACAGTAAAAGCCAAAAGATTTGAATGGGTTAACAAAAGGGGTAAAAGTTATAACATGATAAAAACAAGTTTATAATTGAATTTTTGAGATTTGATTTGAAAAAACTCTTCTATAATCCATTATTGTCCATTTTTTAGTCTTCTTGACATAGGAAACATGCTCTCTCTTTATATTAAAGCGAATTTTTAGAAAAATGTCATTATCACCACTTATAAAAGGGACATCTTGACAACCATTAAAGACCACTAAAAATTTTTGATTTAATATTGGAAATATTCCCCTTTTCTATACCCTATAACCCTATTTAACTTTCATTATCTTCTATACACAATATTTTTTCTTTAGTCCTTCCATTCCAAGGAATCTTCCATGGTAAGCTCAAAGTTCTCAATGTAAGTTTAACTTTTCCCAAACGATGTCTCCTTTCTATCATTCCCTTTAAACTATTTTTTCAAAATATTATATTATGACTTCATTACTTATATTATACTTAATTTTTTTATATTTTATGAATAATAATTAACTTTCTTTCCCATTTTCAATTAAGAAAAAAGAAAAAAAAATCATGTGTGTGTGCAGAATACCACATCGCTAAAGTAATGTATCTAATTTTTTATCTATAATATTTATTATTTATTAAATACTCATATAATTTGATTCAAAACATTAAAATATATAAATTCTTTAATTAATATTCTGTAATAATGATATTATTATAAAATGAATAATTTTTATAACCATTAAAATCCATTAATTATGGTATGTTCATGTTTGGGTCAATCAAACCACATACTCGAATAATTCTATAAAATAATATCATGGATGACTATAAGAACTTAATTAATGATAATATATTTTATAAATAAGTAAATAATTATTTTATTTTTTAATGTAATTTTAACAATATTATTACACCCATCAATTAAGACACCAATGTTTGTTCATTAAAAATCACTGAAACATACTTATCATTGATTTAATCTTTGAGAATAGTAATCAAATCTCCCACAGAATTGAATTATAAAATTTTAAATAACTATAATGATTCAATTATAGTACCTTTAATGATCTAATAATTATGAACTTTGTGAGAATAACTAAGGACTACACCACTACTACAAAACTAGTTTAAAACGATTAAGATTACTCGCACCCGATATTAAAAATAGATTGTAACTAACTAATATACATATATATAATATTTATATATTAAGTTTATAAAGGTTATAGATATGAGTAAGTTTATGAAATAGGTTATTAAGATATTTTTTTTAAAGTAGATTCAATCACTTTGGAGGAATTTAAGAATTAATTTAAGGGGTTCTTTGTCTCAAATTTAATTTCTTGAGACATATTTCATATTATGATCCATGATATCTTAGATATGGTGTGGTCACTACCTACTAGATATATTTTACTATATTATTAAAATTAATTTATTTTAAAGTGTTATATTATGTTTTTTTTAAATTGCCTTAGTTTTAAAGGACGGCAATGTTTTAAGGGTGTTTACATCTCAATTTTTCTTCATTGATATATGATTTGTATTATCCACTTGTTTTCCTTAATGGTGTATATATTGGTATGGGAATTCATTTTGTAATATTTTTCATGTAATTTAATGTATTTAAAAATCCATATCACATTATATCTTTCATTTTCCTTCAATTAAAAGATATTAAAACTATAAGGGTTCTCCATAGACTTGATTTATTTTCATTAGGTCAAAAACCATATTATTTGGTGATACTCTTTTAATATTATTTTATTCCACCATTTCTCTATTATAAATTATATTTACCATTTTACTATGGGATAAGTATTGACTTGACCATATAACCATTACTCTATATGGTGTTAGATCGAGGGATAGTTCCATTGACAACTGATCAAGTTATAGATTAAAGAAATATTTTACATAACCATATACCATTAATCTATGTAATGTTAGTTTAAGGTATTATTACATAAAAAGATATTCCAATTATTTTTTGGGGAAATTATTTAATTAACCATATACCATTAATCCATCCAATGTTTGCTTACCTACCTAGAAATCTATTCCATTTATTGATTGTGGAAATTATTAGCTTAACCTTACAAAAATTAATCTATAAGTTGTTAGCATGAGGTATGATTACATAGAAAACTATTATATTTATTGATAGGGGTAATATTAAAAATCCATATTATTTCTATTTCAATATGGATGTTATTTATTAGTAATTGAAATTGGTTATGTGTTTTATATTTTATTCATTATTTTATATAATGAATGAATTGGACATAATTAGTTATGGTTGGGACTTTTAATAGCATCTTGATGCATCGAAAGGTCTGATAAGAAAATCTAGCTTAGCTATTTTGGGGTATTCTTTCCTGGAACATAATTTTTATTAGAAATGGAACCTTTATGGTAAGATCATGATGACTAAGACCATGTTGTATTCGATTATGGTATGAAATTAGTTATTCATCATTATATATTTCACTAACAAGGAACTAGTTATTATTATCCTTGTGATCTTTTTATTTACATTGTTATTCATGGATATATTATTCCCTTAGTTTTATTCTATTATGGAATTATTTTTCATTATATATTCTCACCATATTATTTATTCGCATATTATGCTCACTTATGATCTTTGATTATTATTTCTTATATTAACCCTTACTGATCATTTAAGATCACCCCATTTCATATTTCTATTTCTCCAAGTTATGAAAAAATGTATTATAAATGATAAGCCTAGAATAATTTATTGTGTATAGAATTAATTAGATATTAAAAATTCTTATTATAAATTAATTAGTTTCTTATATAGTGAGAAAAATGACCTTTGGTTGAGAAATAAATGAGCTTTATTAGTTAAAAAAATTTCTTAGGGATTGTATGTAATAAAATATATTCCATAAATCATGCAATTAAGTATATTTATACCCAATCTGTTACTATTGGTATCAAAGAGAGTATATAAAGTATATTCTTTCAGAACCAGATTTGGGAGTAAGGGTATAGGCTGTCATAGTATTATTTACATGTGAAACATGTGTTCTATTTATATTAAGATGAACTATTTACAAAAACATTAATATCACCACCTATAAAAAGGACCTATCACCACCCCTTCAAGAAAACTCCCAAATTTCGATATCCACTTGAAAATATTACCAATTTATCTTCCCATAGAATTATATTTCACTTCCTTAAGCTTCTGGAAACAAGATTTTGTCTTATGTCCCCCCTTTCCAAGGAATCTTCCAAGGGAAGCTCTGAGTTCTCAACATAAATGGTAACTTTTCATTAACATTATTTAATTTATATCATTCCCATTTAAATATATTTTTCATAATATTAAATTATTTATTAATTATTTTTAGTATACTTATTTTTTATATTTTTGGGATAATAATTAACCACATTTACCCTTTACCATTATGAAAATTGAAAATTTCATTCATGCATGTGTGTAGACTGCTGCCTCCACGATATAATGTATCTCATTATTCATCTATATAAATTATTTTTATTAAAATATCTTAAAATATGATTAAATTCCTTAAATATATATAAAATATATTATTATGATTCATTAATAATTATATTATTCCAAAACAAACCACTTTCATAACCATAGTAATTTGTTGATTATGGTATATTCATGTTTGGGTCTGTCTAAACGCCTACTTGAATAATGTTGTAAAATAATATCATTGATGAATATGGAAGATTAATTACAGATAATATATTATATAAATAAGTAAATAATGATATTATTTTTTGACTTGGAATGGTAACATTTATATTAAAATCATTAATTAGCATACCAACATATGTTCGTTAAAACTCACTAAAACATGTTCTTCACCAATTTCATCTTTGAGGATCAAAAAAAACCATACAATGAAATAATAATATTATAAATAATTATAAAGCATTAATTCTAATACCTTGTATGATTTTGGAATGATGAACTTTGGTATAATAATGATGAATTTCACTACTACTGCGAAACTAGTTCTAAACAATCAAGATTACTCACACTAGATATTGAAAATTGATAGTAACTAACTAATATACATGTATAGAATAATTATAAATGAAATTTATAGTTTTAATATATATGAATAAATTTCTAAAATATGTGATTGAGATTTTTTTTTTATTTTATAATATTATTAAGCACTTCAGTGGAAGTCTAGAATTAAGGCTAGGGGTTCTTTGTCTCAAATTTAATTTCTTGAGAAATATTTCATATTGTCCACCATGATAACTTTGATATGGTTTGATTACTATATAATAATATTATTTTAAGATATTCATGTAATTCATGGGTTTCAGGATTCGTATCATGTTCTTTCTTTAAGTGGACTTTGATTCAAAATATAACTTGTTCGTAAGTTTTTTAGCATCTCAATTTTACTTCATTGAGATATGATTCGTATTCACCATTTATTTCCTTTTATGGTGTATATATTGAACATGAATTTCTATTTATTATAGTTTTCAGGAAATTTAATGTATTTATAAATCTATATTACATTATATCTTGCATGGTCCTTTGATTTAAAAGATATCAAATTTTTAAGAAATTTTGTTTGACCCGACTTCTTTTCATTTGGTCACAAAACATATTCTTTAAATATACTCATATAGGATTTTTTTTATTCCACTATTTATCTATTTTACATTGAATTTCCCATTTTAAATTGGGATTATTATTTATTTAACCATGTAAAAATTACACTATACAGTTCTATCTTGAGGTATGCTTACATAGAAATATGTTCCGCTTATTCATGGGTGAAATTTCTAACTCAACTATATATCAATACTCCATGTGGTGTTAGTTTGAGGGATACATATATAGAAATATATTACACTTATTTGTTGGGGAAATTATTTACTTACCAATATACCATTAATTTATATGGTTTTATTTTGAGGGACTCTTATATAGAAATAAATTCCATTTATTGATTTGGGAAATTATTGAGTTAACTATATGACCATTAATCTATATGTTTCTGGATTTAAGAATTATTACATTAAAAGATATTCCATTTATTTATTGAGGAAATGTTGAAAATTCATATACTTGTTATTTCAATATGGATTTTTATTTATTACTAAGGTGATTTAGTTAGGTATTGTATTTTTTATTTATTCCTTAATATGATGAATGCATTAGAATTAATTAGTGTTGGGTGGGGTTATAATAGTCCCTAAAATTATAATGGAAAGGTAAAAGGTTTCATGAGGTTGGAATTTCAAATTCTATTATTATTTATAAATTTTTATATGTTGAAGGATTAAAACATAATTAAATAAGAATTTAAAAAAAGCGATGATACAATATTTTTTAAATTTCAAAATGATAAATGAATTGTATTTAAAGATAAATATATTATGTTTTATACAAATAGAAAATACAAAATTTATTCAATTAATTTTTCTAAATTAACTGATCATAATATCAAATGTTTAAATTCTATAAAATCTAATAACATATTATGGCATAGGATGTTGGAAAATACTAATTTTATATTGATGCATAAGATCTCAAAGAACTAAATAGTTCTAAAAATACCAGAACATAAAGTGGGAAACACCTTAATTTGGGATTCTTTAATGAAATTTAAACAACATAGAAGAAGTTTCAAGACAAATAAATCAGTAAAAATTTAAAGGCCTCTTGATCTTATTCATTTGGATTTATTTGGCCATATTAAACCTACTAATTTGTGAGTTAAGAGATATTGCTTTTTTATTATTGTTGATTTTACAAGATACACATGGGATTATTTTCTTACACATAAATCTGAAATTTTATCTACATTTATCGATTTTTGTAAATTAGTTAAAAAAGATAAAGTATACTTAATTAAATCAATTAAAATTGATCATGGTGGTGAATTCCATAATTTTTATTTCATCTATTTTTGTGAATAATATGGGTATTTTCACAATTTTTCATCATGTAGAACACCAAAACTAAATGGTGTAGCTGAAAGGAAAAATAAAACACTTTAAGAAATGGTAGGGACCATATTAAATGAGTTTAATATACCAAAATATTTCTCAGTAGAAATTGTGAATACTTCTTGTTATGTTACCAATAGAGTTGTTTTTATACCTTTGTTAAAAAACACATTATGATATTTTGAATGGGGAAAAACTAAAATTGGATATTTTAGATTGTTTTAGTGTAAAGTTTTAAGTATTTACACTAAATGTACTTAAGATAAATTTGATGAAAAATTTGATGAAGCCATTTTATTGGGATATTCACATAATTATAATTCATATGTAGTACATAATAAAATAAAAATGGTTTTTGAAGAATAAATTCATGTTATATTTGATGAAAAATTGTTGAATAAAAGGAATTATGATATTTAATAACTTGAGGATCAATTTAGAGATTTTAATTTTAAAGAATAAGTACCTCAAGATAAAAATTCATATATTAAGGGGTATAATATTTCTTCCTAATATGAACTTATTAATGAATGTTCTTAAAAGATTCATAGATATCATCTTACAGATAATGTGATTAGTAATTTTGAATCAAATTTTTAAACTAGAAAATATGTTATGAATATTGTTTCTTATCATTCATTTATTTCTGATTTTTTTTCTAAGAATATTTATGATACTTCAAATGATCCTAATTGGATATTGGCTATGCAATATGAATTAAATAATATTATTGGGAATTATATATAGTGTAACATCCCAGGTAAATAAATAATATGAAATTTTCATATTTATTAATATTTGTTAATAAAATATTAATATTACTTTCAAGGTAATGCTATGTTCAATGGCGTACCCAATACTTAACAATGAGTTTCCTTGAAATCTTACGTTGCACACTGATAATATAATAATATTATTTTAAATGGTAGTTAACACCTAGCCATCGTAATGGCGGGAATTAACAGAACTAACTACCAAATGATTATATATGCTTGTAAAATATTTTTACATTTATCCAAATAAATGTTAGAGGCTTAAAATGCAAATGAATCCAATTTTAAGCATAAATCTTCTAATATTCTTTAAAAGGTCGATTAACCGCCTTTTGTTGGATAACCCTTTATAAATATACTTTTGAAAATTTTATATGTTATATTTGACAAAATAAAATCCTTCTTTAGAATCTGAACATCAAAATTTACTTTGTGTAAATTTTTGTTATTTTTCCGACAAAGATCATTTTTAGTGAAAATGTTGTATTTTAATTCAAAACCTCTTTTTAATCTAATTTATTTATATGGATAGATTATCTTTTTAATTAGGTTTAAATTTTAGTTAAAATATATTTTTACCATTTAATACAATGGTGTTAATTGGAATTAATTTCACTTTGAAATTGGACTTAAACTAGTGTCAATCTTTTGATATATTTTGTTTCTTAAAAACATGTTATTTTTTTGACAACAGGAATTAATTATTAAATTAATTAATGCAACTTATATGATTTTAATTTTTTAAAATAGACATCATATTTGAAATCAGAATATCAAATATATCTTTGGGTGAATTTTTGGTATTTTTCTGAAAAACTTCAATTTTTGATGAATAGTGAAAGCACTAAGTGGTAGTTAAAAAAACTGATTTTTCGTTTAAATGAAATTTTACCACCTCTGTGATTTAAATTTCAAAAATCCTACATACATGGTTTTCATTAGGATGTAAAATGTGGTTCAATGAGATTAAAATAATTTTTTGGTGAATAGTAACTTTAAAGTTTTATTAATCGCGATTAAAGGTAATTAGTGTAATTTAAGGTAAAAATAATGTTATAATAATATTAAATTACCTTGACACATGTCCTACCCTTATTGGATGAGTTATGTCCGACCAAGACAATCCATGGGTCAACTTGGGGACCCCATGGAGCCACTTGGGTAAGAAAATGACATTAATAACTTTTTATTTAAAGATAAAATAAAAATGTCACAAACATGTATTTTTTTTAAAAAAAATATTGTTACATGGGGTTATACAAGTCATATTTTTTACTATAAATTTTCATTAGAAATATAAACAAATTTCCCACATAATAGTATTTTTTTAGAATTTTTAGACATTAAATAAATTAATTTATTTATGACACCTTGATGATGAAGCGATTACCTCATTAATGAATGATTTAAATAAAATGAAACGATAATGTAAAATCTAAGACTTACACTTGTCAAAACCCAATTGTATAGGTGGATATAGAACCCTTATCACCATATCCTACAAATATATTATTGTGGGACCTTTAAAATCCAAAACTCATTATATAATAAAGTAACATTTCTTGACTTTCCAAGAGTGCCCCTCCTCCCTCTTATAAAAGGACCCCAACTCTACCACCTTACCCACACCTTTAAAGCCTTGGGATAGACCAAAATCTGCTCATTTTATCTCTCCACATCCTTGTCTTCATCCTAGAAGCCTTACCTTAGGCATAAATCTCTTCAAGAAACCATTTTGGTTCAAACCAAAGGGAGCTACACAATTTAAAGGTAATGTCTTCTAATATGTTCTTTTGTATTATTTTAATTCTCCAACTCCTTAAACTCTTTTTATTCATTTCTTTTGTAACACCACCAGTATCTTCAATATACTAGGATGTTGTTATGAGAAGTATTCGAGCTACACTTACACACACCTCCGTCTAATGGTCAAAGAACATACTGTTTCCGTAGATATCTTCTCCTACCACCTCTCATGGTGGCCATTATGATGGAACAATATTTATTTATGATATATATTATATTTATTTCTTCTCTATGATTTTCTATTTTATATTTAAAACATACCTTTATTCTTTGTATGTTGTGCAAATGCGATAATTTCATTTCAGGAAGTGTGGACTACCGCCCCCTCAAGTGATGTGACTCGTTCATGCACTACATGGAATGTGTAAAGAATGAAATTAATGAACTTATGTGACCTATATAACATATGTATTATACAGGAATTATAATATACCTTTATATCATTATGATTTCATTCCATTAAATACGAAATAGAAATGAAAGTAGTGTTCATGTGTACGTACGGCTTACCGTCTCCATGAACGGTGCATTTCATTTCTTACCTCTAAATGTTATATAATATTATAAATGAATGTATATACTGGATATATATGATATATATGATATATAAATCGTGAATATAATTCTGTATATAATGGATATTTTACCACATGAACAACTTGTAATTATAAGAAATTTATTTTTGACTCAAGTACCAATGATCGATAAAATGACCGTTATTAACTTAAATAATTACATAATGTTTATAACATGGTAATAAGTGATATAAAAGGAATAATGAACTTAAAAAATGTTCTTAATCAAGTAGAAATTAACTCTAGTTTATTATTTAGGATATTGAAGAACGATCGAGTCAAGTCGGACACGAGGTAAGGGATCCTACCTCTCTCTTTCTTTTAAGTACTCTCTTTTATGTCATTTCTGTAAGCTCCTCTTTCTTATGTTGGGGGATGCTCTTTTATATTCCTATTACTGTATATTTTATGTTCATATGATTAGATACCCTATTTGATCTCGTCAATCCATTTTTGGAAGTTTTAATTGGCGTCGTTAGGCTGCCGAGTTTTCATAAGGTATTTTCCATCTCACTTTTATTCCTGTGAGATTCATGCTACATTTGCCACTACTTACTTTTGTGTGGAGTTTTACTGCCCATGATTGTATTCTTTGTGTAATATACTTTAATTTATGGGTATTAAAATCTTCATTGTATGACCCTTATTTCATGGGGTGTACGTTTCGGAAGTTACCCAAATCGGTAAGGGAACCTTTCACCCTCCTCTTTTTTAAAGACTTATTTTGTTATGTCTTTTAATTTACAAATTATTATGCTGGGATATGTACTTCTATATCCTTATTGATTTAAAATTTATTTACAAGTGATTAGATACCCTTTTTGTCTCATCAACTCATTTTCTGAATTTTAAAGTGAGGTCGTTAGGCTGTAGAATTTTTACAAGGGAACTTCTTAACCCAATTTCGATTTCTTTGGGTTCAACTTGTAGTTATTGAATATGTCATCATATGAATATGTGTGAATGACCTCTGACTGTTTTACACTTAATATACACTTATATTGGGTATATTTATATTTGTCACACATAATTATGAGATTGATTTATCCTTAATTTAAGGATACCTTCTTTATAAGGGATTTCATCTCATTTTACATTTCTATTGAGACTTAATTGTTGTTATGCACCAATTCACTCTTATATGGTGTATATACTATCCTTTGGAATATTATATCATGAATCCCTTTATTCTCATGAAATTATAAAGTTATGATTAAATGTTATTCCTCAATTATTTGTATTCAAGTGTCTCTCATTTTGTTAAAAACTCTTTAACTAAAATATCGTTTTAAATGTTTTAATGATTTATTATTATAAATATTTCTCATTAATATCCATGCTTTAAAAATGGTTTTAAGTATTTATTTATATGGATATTAATGTTTTAAAATTTTAAAAGCTTCAAAGTGGTATGGGCCACTTTGATTCAAAAATCTCTTTATTAAATGTTTTAAATAGTTTTGAAAATGGTTTTTAGAATGGATTCATTATTTCAATATCTTAAAATGTTATATTGTTATTGAAATATAGGAATGTTATCTTTCCTTTATGCTTAAGTTATGCATTATGATTATGTTATGGTTCTTGGCCATTGTTATGTATATGGGTGGTTTCGTGATAAACCTTGGGCGGGTGAGCCCGAGATAGCTCTACAATGCATTGGGTAACGAGACGGAGGTAAACGTTAATGTTTCTCCTAAGAGATTTAGGGAATATAATGTGATGTGTATTAAAAATGTGACTCCCTATGTAGCTATAATAGCTATAATGCAAGTTTTATATGGATGGCATAAGTTACCTCTATGATTTATGATTTCTGTGTGTTACTCATAAATCTTATGATTTCGTAAGGTATGTTATGAATGAAAAGTTTTGGTTTCATTGATTTGTATTTATTGATGGGTTAATGTTTCTTTTCTTTATTTTATAACCCTTACTAAGATTTTTGTGCTCATCCCAAGTTTTTGAAATGTTTTTCACAAGTCAAGGGAAAGGTACATGATGTGATGATAGTGTCAAGGAAGTGTCAAGAAATAATCCATGATTTATTTAAAATATGTTTCCTTTGATGGAAAAAAATCAATATTGTCTTTGTTATAACCACCTTGTTTAAATGTGGAATGTAATACATGATTTTATGACCTAATTCTCTAAATCTCTCAACCTTAAAAGATCCTCAATTTTAATTCTTTAATAACTCAAGATTAAGTAATGTTTAAGGCTGGGGCCTTGTAGTTGGTATCAAAGGTCGGTTTAGACAACTTTAGGGAATATGAGTTTTCGTTAAACACGTGATTAGTCCCTATGTTTATTATCTTAGTTAAATCCTTGTTTTATAACTTTTTCAGATTAAGGAAATGGAAGGAGGAGGATCTCAAATGACATTCATATCTCTTCCTGATGACTTTCTTGCAATAATTATTGCAAAGTCATGTTCGGATGATTGTGAAACTTTTTCTAGCATACAACTCACTTGCAAGTAGCTGTTTGAGATATCAAACACCTCTACTATACCTCATTATCATCGTGGATCATGGGTTGTATTTAGACAAATCCTATTTTCAAAATATTCTCATATTTTCAAGAAAGGTAAATATTATCAAGGCATTTTCAAATACTTTACCTTATCACAATATTTTGAAGCATATTATGATTTTAAAGAAGGTGCTGAAGGAGACCCTTGTGCAACCTATTTATATTTTCTTTTAAAATATAGTCTGTCAGCACATACCTATGGTATTTTAAAAGGATTGTTAACTGAAAGTTTCAACTCAAATTCGGTCAAACTATTTTATAGAAATCATGTCTTATCAGATGTTTTGAAATTATATGTCATATATGATTATTTTCCAAAACTATTTTTCTATGAACACCCATATTACCCATGTTGTACAAGGTGTATTTGGATGGAGGAAGCAAATGATTTTGAAGGATCTCTAAGTCATTTTTGTGATTCATGGACCTTTTACCTATGTGAACAAGATGACGATGAAACCAAATGGACACCATGATTAAGGTATGATGTTCTTCATTTTGGGGATCGTTTTATTTTATCTTATGATGGTGAAATAAGACTTTAAGAATTAAGATGTTGAGATCATAATGAATTTGGATGAAAATGAGAGTTGTAAGGAAACCATTGAGGTTAAAACATGTTAGGGTTATTTTTGATATTTATAAAAGGGACAACCTATAAGATGGGTGACAACCCGTCGCGTCCGTCAAGGCCACATGAATCGAACCCACAACCGAAGGGCGATAAGGGCGCATGGCCTACCACTAGCCTACGTGAAGTCCCTGGTTAGTATGACTTATTATTTTTAGTTAAATGATTTTATGGATAAAGAATAAGTTTATTTTGGGAACTTATGTTTTATTAAATGGATATCCATAGAGTATGAAAATGATTTAGTTACTGAGTAATAAAGGTTATTTTGGAAGATGTTCTCTCTTTCGTGGAAACAATATATGCCTATAGAAAATGGAATACTTTGGGATTTCAATTGAGGAGAAATGGTGGAATTAAATTTTGGAAGAATATATGTTTTTATTATAGACATATAAAGATTTGTATTATTTATGAAAATGATTAACCTATCATGGAGAATATGGGATTAGGTTAATTACTTTTTAATATGAGACTTTAAGAGAAACTGATGTTATTTGGAGATAAATGCTAAGATTTATCTTGGAATACTATGTAATCAAATCCTTCATAGATTCGGGTTTCAATATTAGTTTTGATTACTTTGAATAATTTTATGGATAGTTATTTATTGAATGGTCTTTGATGAACTTTTGGTTTTGTTGGACAAATTTTGGAGATTAAGAGTAGTTTTTCTTTTTGTAAAAGATTATCTTTTTTGGGGATTATCTGATATTTTACTAACCATTTTGGTTTTTCTTAAGGTCTAAAGACATGGGAAATATATAGTTCAACTTTTTTGGAATATGTGATTCTATTGAAGTTGATTTTAGCACTCTTGATGCGAACAAGTCTTCCTAAATACTCATCTTTTGGAGAAAATATGAGTTTGTGTTAAAAATCTAGTAAAAGATGAAAGTCTATATGACAAGTAAGTATGGTTCCTTATGTTTTAGTTAAGCCCATAAATAAATTCTTCAATTAAAAGAAACTTAAAACAAAAACGTTGTCTGTTAACTTTTTCTATGGGGGAATCAAACATCGTTTAACCCATCACAAGTTTGTGATTTTCTAGTGGTTAACATTCTCCTAGACATGTTTTCTATCACTCTCTATCAGAACATGATGGTTTGTTTTCTCCCCCATATCCATGTTTTCATGGAATCCTAGTATCTTTTGTCTCGTGTGACCTTTGTATCTCTTTTTATTTATTTTAAAGTGATAGTATTATTGACTACTTTTTCGATGTGGGGATTTCAATGAAGTTTCCAAGCCCAATTTTAAAATTGCGAGGATGCAATTCCCCAAAGGGGGGAAGGATGTAACATCCCAGGTAAATAAATAATATTACATTTTCATATTTATTAATATTTTTGAATAAAATATTAATATTACTTTAAAGGAAATGCTATGTTCAATGGTGTACCCAGTACGCAACAATGAGTTTCTTTGAAATCTTACATTGCACGCTGATAATATAATAATATTATTTTAAATGGTAGTTAACACCTAGACATTGTAATGTAAGTAATGAACAGAAATAACTACCAAATGATTATATATGCTTTTCAAATATTTTTACATTTATCCAAATAAATGTTAGAGGCTTAAAATGCAAATGAATCCAATTTTAAGTTTAAATCTTCTAATATTCTTTAAAAGGTCGATTAACCGCCTTTTGATGGTGAACCCTTTTTAAATATAATTTTGAAAATTTTATATGTTATATTTGACAAAATAAAATCCTTCTTTATAATATGGACATCAAAATTTACTTTGTGTAAATTTTTGTTATTTTTCCGACAAAGATCATTTTTAGTGAAAATGTTGTATTTTAATTCAAAACCTATTTTTAATCTACTTTATTTATACGGATAGATTATCTTTTTAATTTTGTTTTAAGTGTAGTTAAAATAGATTTTTACCATTTAATCCAATGGTGGTCATTGGAATTAATTTCACTTTGAAATTGGACTTAAACTAGTGTCAATCTTTTGATATATTTTGTTTCTTAAAAACACGCTATTTGTTTTGACAACGGGAATTAACTATTAAATTAATTAATGCAACTTAAATGATTTTAATTTTTTAAAATATACATCATCTTTGAATTCGTAATATCAAATATAGCTTAGGGTGAATTTTTGATATTTTTCTGAAAAATTCCAATTTTTGATGAATAGTGAAACTACTAAGTGGTAGTTAAAAAAACTGATTTTTCGATTAAATGAAATTTTACCACCTCTGTGATTTGAATTTAAAAAATCCAACATTAATGGCTTTTATTAGGATGTAATATGTGGTTAAATAGGATTAAAATAATTTTTTGGTGAATAGTAACTTTTATGTTTTATTAATCGCGATTAAAGGTAATTAGTGTAATTTAAGGTAAAAATAATGTTATAATAATATGAAATTACCTTGACACATGTCCTACCATTATTGTATGAGTCATGGCCGACAAAGACAATCCTTGGGTCAACTTGGGGACCCCATGGAGCCACTTGGGTAAGAAAATGACATTAATAACTTTTTATTTAAGGTTAAAATAAAAATGTCACAAACATGTATTTTTTTACTAAAACAAGTGTTACATGGGGTTATACAAGTCATATTGTTTACTATAAATATTCCTTATAAATATAAAAATATTTCCTACATAATAGTATTTTTTTTATAATTTTTAGACATTAAGTAAATTAATTTATTTATGACACCTTGATGATGTAGCGAATACCTCATTAATGAACGATTTAAATAAAATGAAAAGATAATGTAAAATATAAAACTTACACTTGTAAAAAACCTATTTTATGGGATTATATATAACCCTTATCACCTTATACTTGAAATATATCATTTTGGTACTTTTAAAATCTGAAACTCATTATATAATAAAGTAACATTTCTTGACTTTCCAAGAGTGCCCCTCCTCCCTCTTATAAAAGGCCCCCACCTCTACCACCTTACCCACACCTCTCAAGCCTTTGTATCGACCAAAATCTACTCATTTTATCTCTCCACATCCCTCTCTTAATCTTAGAAGCCTTACCATAGGCATAAAGCTCTTCAAGAAACCATTTTGGTTCAAACTAAAGGGAGTTACCCGATTTAAAGGTAATGTCTTCTCTTATGTTCTTTTATTTTATTTTGCTTATCCAACTACTTAAACTATTTTTATTCCTTTATTTTGTAACACCAAAAGTATATTTAATATACTAGGATTTTTTTATGAGAATTATTCTAGCTACACTTACACACACCTTCGTCTAATGGTTAAAGAACATACGGTTTCCGTGGATGGAAAATTACTGCCTCACGAAACGATGATTGTTCTATCTTCTCATACCAACTCTCATGGTGGCCATTATGATGGAAAAATATTTATTTATGATATATATTATATTTATTTCCTCTCTATACTTCTGTATTTTATATTTAAAGCATACCATTATGCTTTGCATGTTGTGCAAATGTGATAATTTCATTTGAGGAAGTGTGGACTACCGCCCCCTCAAGTGATGTGACACGTTCATGCAGTACATGGAATGTATAAAAAATGAAATTAATGAACTTATGTGACCTATATAACATATGTATTATATTGGAATTATAATATACCTTTAGATCATTATGATTTCATTCCATTAAATACGAAATAGAAATGAAAGTAGCGTTCATGCGTACGTACGGCTTACCGTCTCCATGAACGGTGCATTTCATTTCTTACCTCTAAATGTTATGTAATATTATAAATTAATGTATATACTGTATATATATTATATATATTATATCTAAATCATGAATATAATTCTGGATATAATGGATATTTTACCACATGAACAACTTGTAATTATAAGAAGTTTATTTTTGACTCTAGTACCGATGATCGAAAAAACGACCGTTATTAACTTAAATAATTACATAATGTTCATAACATGGTAATAAGTGATATAAAAAGAATAATTAACTTAAAAAAGGTTCTTAATCAGGTATAAATTAACTCTAGTTTATTATTTTGGAGATTAAATAACGATCAAGTCAAGTCGTACACGAGGTAAGGGATCCTACCTCTCTCTTTCTTTTAAGTACTATCTTTTATGTCATTTATGTAAGCTCATATTTCTTATGTTGGGGGATGTTATTTTATATTCCTCTTACTGTAAATTTTATTTTCATATTATTAGAGACCCTATTTGATATCGTCAAACCATTTTTGGAAGTTTTAAGTGGCGTCGTTAGGCTGCCGAGTTTTCATAAGGGATTTTTCATCTCACTTTTATTTCTGTGAGATTCATGATAAATTTGCCCCTACTTACTTTTGTGTGGTGTTGTAATTCCCATGATTGTATTCTTTGTGTAATATACTTTAATTTATGGGTATTCACATCTTCATTTTATTACCCTTCTTTCATGGGGTGTACATTTCGGAAGTTACCCAAATCGGTAAGGGAACCTTTCACCCTCCTCTTTTTAAAAGTCTTCTTTTGTTGTGTCTTTTAATTTACATATTATTATGTTGGTATATGTCCTTATATATCATTATTGATGTAAAATTTATTTCCAAGTGATGAGATACCCTTTTTTTCTCATCAACTCATTTTCTGAATTTTAAAGTGACGTCGTTAGGCTGTCAAATTTTTACAAGGGAACTTCTTAACCCAATTTCAATTTCTTTGGGTTCAACTTGTAATTATTGAATATGTCACCCTATGAATATGTGTGAATGACCTATGACTGTTTTACACTTAATATACACTTATATTGGGTGTATTTATATTTTTCACACATAATTATGAGATTAATTATAACTTAATTTAAGGATACCTTCTTTATAAGGGATTTCATCTCATTTTACATTTCTATTGAGACTTCATTATTATTATGAAACAATTCACTCTTATATGGTGTATATACTATCCTTTGGCATATTATATCATGAATACCTTTATTCTCATGATATTATAAAGTTCTTATTAAATGTTATTCCTCAATTATTTGTATTCAAGTGTCTCTAATTTTGTTAAAAACTCTTTAACTAAAATATCGTTTTAAATGTTTTAATGATTTATTCTTATAAATATTTCTCATTAATATCCATGTTTTCAAAATGGTTTTAAGGATTTATTTATATGGATATTAATGGTTTAAAATTTTAAAATCTTCAAAGTGGTATGGGACACTTTGATTCAAAAATCTCTTTATCAAATGTTTTAAATGGTTTTGAAAATGGTTTTTAGAATGGATTCATTATTTCAATATATTAAAATGTTATATTGTTATTTCTATATGGTAATGTTATATTTCCTTTATTCTTAAGTTATGTGTTATGATTATGTTATGGTTCTTGGACATTGTTATGTATATGGGTGGTTCCGTGATAAACCTAGGGCGGGTGAGCCTGAGATAGCTCTCCAATGCATTGGGTAATGAGACGAAGGTAAATGTTAATGTTTCTCCTAAGAGATTTAGGGAATATATTGTGATGGGTATTCCAAATGTGACTCTCTATGTAGCAATGATAGCTATAATGCAAGTTTGATATGGATTCCATAACTTACCTCTATGATTTATGATTTCTGTGTGTTACTCATAAATCTTATGATTTCGTAAGGTATGTTATGAATGAAAAGTTTTGGTTTAATTGATTTGTATTTATTGATGGGTTAATGTTTCCTTTCCTTATTTTATAACCCTTACTGAGATTTTTGTGCACATCCCAAGTTTTTGAAATGTTTTTCACAGGTCAAGGGAAAGGTACACGATGTGATGATAGTGTTGAGGAAGTGTCAAGAAAGAATCCATGATTTATTTAAAATATGTTTCCTTTGATAGAAAAAAATGAATATTGTCTTTGTTGTAACCACCTTGTTTAAATGTGGAATGTAATGCATAATTTTATGACCTAATTATCTAAAACTCTAAACCTGAAAATATCCTCAATGTGAATTCTTGAATAACTCAAGATTAAGTAATGTTTAAGGATGGGGCCTTATATATGGAATTCAATTTTTACACCAAATTATTCTCATATTATTGGAACAAAATGGAATTTTAAAACTAAACTTGATGAATATGGAAATATAATTAAAAATAAATCTATATTAGTTTCTCAAAGATATTATAAATAAGAAGTCATTAATTTTGAAGAATATTTTTCAAATATTTCTATATTAGATTTAATTAGGATATTGTTATATTATACTAACTTTAATGGATTTAAATTATTTAAAATGGATTTCAAAACCACTTTTATAAATTGTAATATTTATGAAAAATTATATGTTATATATCCCCCTAGTTTTGAAAATTAAAACGTCATGACTATGTTTTTAAACTATCTAAATATGTATATGGTTACAACCAAGAACCTTCAGATTGGTATGAAAGATTAACTAGTTTTCTTGTGAAAAAAAATGAGAAGGGAAATATTGATCATACTGTGTACATTAATAAAAGTTGTAATGATATTTTTATTGTAAAAAATTTATATTGATTATATTATTTTTGGATATTCATGTGAAAATATTTGTAAGGAATTTTCAGATTTAATGACTTCTAAATTTTATATGATTATGATGGGGGAATTGAAATTCTACCTTGGTATGAAAAAATTTCAAATACATGATGGTATTTTTCTAAATCAATCCAATTATGTTAAAGAGTTAGTTAAAATATTTGAATTAGATTCACCTAAAAGTAAAAACACTCCCATGAATACTAATTGAAAATTAGATTTTGTCAAATCTATATAATTTCTTGATGTTACAACCTATAGAGAGATGATTTGAAGTTTGTTATATTTAACTAGTTATAGGTCTGATTTAATGTTTTTAGTTTTCATGTGTGATAGATTTCAAAAGATACCCTAAGGAAGGTCAAATTAAATATTTAAATAGGATTATTAGAGATGTTAGATAATCTTTGAATATTGGTTTATTTTATCCTATTAAAACTAATTTTTGATTTGGTTATCCATTCTGATTCTGATTTTGGTCGATAAAATATAGGTATAAAGATCACTTCAGGTATCTATCATTTACCTAGTAAATATTTAGTTTCTTATGCTTCAAAGAAACAAAATTATATTTCCTTTTCAACTACTAAATCATATTATATAGTTGTTGCATCCTGTTGTGCTCAATCATTATAGATTAAGCAAACATTTTCTAATTTTGGTTTTTTTATAAGATTCCTATTTTTTATAATAATAAGTCTACTATTTATATTTTTAAAATTCCCTTACAATACTCTAAGATAATCACGTTAATGATAAGTTTTATTTTCTTAGATATCATGTTCAAAAAGTAAATATAAATCTAGAATTTTTTTATATAAAATTACTTAACTAATATCTTTATTAATCCAAAGGAATTCAAAAAGTTTGATAAAATAAAGTTTGAATTTGGTATGATATAGATTTTAATTTTAATTTATCTATTATGAATTTAGGGTGAGTTTGAGTATTTTTATATGCTAAAATATTTATATTTACATGAAATTTATAAAATATGGAATCTTTTTTCATGTTACTAATACTTGATTTATGAAAATATTTGTTTGTTATATTAAATTTGTAAGACTTTTAATACATACTAGATGATTTTGACTTATTTTTTAAACTTTCAATTTATATAAAAGCTTATTTTATGAAGGGTTTTAAATTATTTTTTTCCAAACAACTTTTAAAATTTTATTTGTTTTATAGTGGATCCTTAACATATTTTTTAAAAAATTGAAGGATTTATAGTGGTTCCTTATCATATGTTTTAAAATATAAATGTTTAAGAACATTTTATACACTATTTATTATCATTTAAAAAAGATAATTTTTCTAATAAAACTTTTTATTTTTGATAACTTCAAAAGGGAGAAAAGTTTTTCAAATTATATTTGGATTTGTATTTATCAAAACATAGATTGGTTAAAGAATCCACTCAACACTTCCTTTCATTTTTTATAAAACTTTTGGGACTTATATTTTTTTCTCCCATTATGAACTAATATTATATATATATATATATATGATATATGATTACTTATAAGGATGGGGAAAGTGTCTATTCTAGTTAAAAAAATATTTTTATTCTTATTTTTTCCCTTTCTTCAATCCACAAAAGAAAATCTCTATACTTTTTGGATTATTTTTTATCTTCATTGAATGGTCTAAATAGGATCCCCTTAATCCTCCTACAATCACACATGGGTCGGAAAGAGGGGAGTATTCCTCATTTCCTACACAACATTACCCAAATATATGTAATGTAATTTTATACCATAACAATTAAAAAATGAACTAAAATTAAATATCAAATTTATTATGAATATATTTATCATGCCATCTAATTCCCTATAAGTTAGCCTTATAAACCCAGTTTTTTCCTAATTTTATCTGAACTAACCAATCCATGATACAAAAAATATGACCTGAGAAGGATTTGTCCCCACTTGCCTCTACGTGGCAATGTCGTTGTCATCCATTGTAGAAGAAAGGGAGAAGAAAGGGTGGAGTTGAATAGGAAATTGAATTGTATAATGATAAATAGTAGATAATATAATCTAAAACATTTTTTTACTATTAATATTTTTAATTAATTAGTTTTAATTTAACAACCAAGTACTAAAACTTTAGTGGATCAATAAAATAAAAGAACTGAATTGAAAAAGGGTTTTCATCCTACCTTTTCTTGTTTCTTCTTCCTTTGATCCTTCTTATCTTAGACATCAGGTGGAATGAGTTTTATAAGAAATCTAATCAACTATTTAAAAAAAACAAAAAATGAGCTCAAATCAGACTCAAAGCCCGACACATGATAATAATTTCATATATAGAAACTTCACTTCACATTCACAATGGATTTAGAAGAATTCAATTTCAATCTAATATTTTTTAAAAACCTTAAATAATCATGTCACGCATAAATTAATTAATTTAATTAAATTTAATTAAATGTTTGAAAAATAAATGTCCTCCAAAACTCATTGAACATTCACACTAAGGTAAAATATTCATTCCATGATCAATGATGTGATTAAAAGTTTTGGGATCATCTTCCATGAGAAACATTTTTTTAATCCAAAAACTAAAAAACACATGAAACCTTTTTTAAATAACTAAATATTTAAATTGTCACATGTTCTATAACTTAAAATTTTTCTGATCCATAAAAAATATAAACCTCAGGGGTAAACACCTCGTTATTAACATGATATAACAATTGAAAAAAATGGGTTCATTTACTTGATTAAATTTCAATTTTTCTCATTCAAGTGAAATTTTACCAAAATGCCCTTCTTATTTCACAAAATTTAAAACTAAGATTTTGGGAACTCTACTGATGTTCTTTTTTTTAGTGATTATCACACATTTTTTTATTTAAATCACATTAAAATACTTGTATAAATATTTAACCTCATTCGATAACCATAAAAGATGATCCTTGGAACTCAAACATTTGACCATCATTGATTAAAATTTTCTCAAATGTTTTTTATTTTTACAACACTTGCAACATGATATTCAATTCCTATACTAATTTTTCAAAATTTCAATGATTATTTTGTATGTTTGAACTCCTTTGATCATCATTACATGGTGATTAAAAAGAACATGAAAACATGTGGTAGGATAAATAAGTAGATTCACATGTTGTTGCATGTACATGAACTTCAATGTAAGGGATAAGATCACCACTATAATAACTCAGATTTTTAGTATGTATTTTCCTTTCATAAAATATATGTTTTCATAATAAAATTATAATATTACATGAATATAAAATTAAAAAAAATTATTTTATTAATGATACAAAATTACATATGAAGGATTAATGCACTCCATAAGATAAATAATATTACAATGGGATAATAAAAACAAGTAAATAGAAATATTGCAAGGTGGAATTATTTATCAGTATGCCCCCCATGATAATCATCCTACCAAATATAATTATAAAAATAATGTGAAATAGTATAAATATTGTTGTCATTTTGAGGATGAAAAGAGAATATATAGTGTTTTATTTTTAAAGAAGTGAGAGTGGTTATATATAGAAAAAATATAACTATTAATGGAAACTATTGAGGTATTCGTTACAGGTAGTCATTATATAACCATTGAGGTTATCATTATATGTTACCTAAAATAAGAAGTATTATCCCAATTATATGTTCAATTAGGTAAGTATAATCAATTAAATACTCATTTTATATTAATAAAGTAATTATGTTTATTTCATGTCAAAAAAAATTAATCAATGGTTAACTATATTTCTTTCATATAATTTTTTATTTTGGTCTATTTAAAAAAATATTTAATTATTAGAAATTTTATAAATGTATATTTATGTTAATTAAATTTATTTATATTGATATTCAATATTATTATAGGCTTAGAATTAAATTTATCAAGGTATGAGATAATAATATGGTTTTTCATTTGAAAAAAATAAATATTAGTTATTTAAAACAAAATATTATTTTAATTTATAATGATTTTTTAAAAAAATATTGAATAGTTTTAGATTGACTTTAATTATATTAATATCATATTTTTTGTGGTCATGAAAAAAATAGGTTTAAGATATTTTTCTAAAAATTAATAAAAAATAAGTTATGACAGTAAATAGTAAATATGATATATAATAATAGTTTTTGATTAAAAATTATTTTGAAAGATTATAAATGATATTTTTATTTAAATTTATGTTTTTAAAAGTTTTAAAGTATTTATTTTTAAATACAATATTTCAATTTAGTTTTTTTATAACATTAGTAATACAATTGAATTCAAATTCCATTTAAAATATGAGTTTGACTTTAAGTGGAATTTTACTTCCTATTATTATATTTTTATCTAAATTTAAATATAACATTATAAAATCTTATATAATTTTTATTTCATTATAGGATACTCAAAATATCATATAAAAATTATTCAAATAATATAAATTAATTTTTATGTCAAGACAAATATGAAAATACTTATCAATGTTGATGCAATGCTTATGCATCATTGGAAAATTCGAAGTCAGTAGCTAAAGTGATATGAAAGAGAATGGATAAGGTGAATCTTGAATTTAATAGACAAATATTATTAATAATAAATTATATTGATATATATTCATTAATTATAAATATACATAACAAGTTAATTATCTAAATTCTTACTCAGTGCTTGCTTAATGTAAGAAAAGTCAAAATTATTATCTTAAAAAAATTTATTGATGTAGTTTGATTTTGATACATGTTTTCTGAATATATTTGATGAAATAAGAATATTTTTTTATTAAAATGTGATTTAATTGATAATATTTTTAATCTTGTTCATATTGAATGAAAATTATGATTCTCAGAATATTTTCATAAAAATGATATTTTTATACTAATTTGATAAAATGTTCTTATATTTATTTTTGATATATTTTTAGAATGATTATTTTCTTTTTAAGATAGTAGTTCTCATTAAAATTTAGTTTTGAAGTGATTTTGAGATATTTGGGTTTTGAAACTAATTTGTTCAAAGTTCCATCTTTTGATTTTAAATATATTTTTCTAGAATGAATTTTCAATATTATTTGGAATTAAAAAATTCATGTATTAATCTATTTTCAAGTTTAATTTTAATTTTGAATTCATTTTATCTCATATCAATAAATTTACAGTGAAATATTTAATATATAGTAAATTTTTTTAAGACTTTTTCTAGAGAGAATGTAATACTTTCTTAAAATATCATATGAATTTAAAATTTTCATAAGTTAGTTATTAGAATTTTATAAGACTTCAAATAATTGAGGTATAAAAATTCATAATTTATTAGCATTATTTTAGAAGACTTGTGGGTGTTTGTATTTTAAAATCAGATTATTTATAAGTTTTAATGATACTTCCAGACAATTTCTATAAGAATTTATGGACAATATCCTAAGACTTCCCTCAGAGTCCCGTTTGACTTATTAGGGCGGTTCCGTAAGAATTGGTTGAGAAAATTTGCAAGTATTCTACCCAAGATCATAAGAATTTCAAATTTATTCCTAAACCAAACATGGGATAATATCAGAGCCTGAGTTGTCAAAGTAGGGATGAATTTGAACAAAACTTTTCTGAACTTAGATCTGTGAAAAAAACTGCAAGTTCGCGGGTCGATCTGTTAGCCTGTGGATTTTTGCGGGTTAGGGCTTCAAATATTTAATTCTGCATAAATCTAGACCGCAGATGGCCCGATCTATAAAACCCGCAGCCCATGCGGATAAATCCGTTGGGTATCCACGGGTCACGTTAAACCCGTAAGTGTTTTATTTTGCAATAAAATAAAACCAATTTATATTATCCATTATAATTTATATCGAAAATATAACCAAATTATAAAATAAAAAAATGAATGAATTCACTTACACCATAGGTCCATCTCCCACAAAAAAAATCATTCCCGTTGAAAAATAAAGCACCCATCTACACTTTCTTCACTTCCCAAAAAGAAATCCATGGAAAATTAATTACCGCCCTCATCTCTTTCCAAAAAGAACCCCACTCCCCCAAATTACCCCACACCCCTTGTCGCCCCTCCTCCCCTTTGCTTCTTTCTACACCTGCGGCCTACCTCGCCTGCCCGACTCTCCCTCTTCCGTCCATCCATCCCTCACCCCATCGCAAGTTCACAACCCTCTCACATCCATCTTCCCAAAAAAAACCCTTAAATCCAGCCCTCGGATCCCTCACACACATCGCACGCATAGTGCCCTCCCCTGACTGACCAAATTGATGTAAATATCTGGATTCACTTCCCTCCTATCTCGTCGTCATTTTTTCCACTCTAGGCGACAGGTCACTACGGGTTAGAGTTCTGTTGCGGGGTTGAGGTTCAACATTGTAGTCCATAGGCTCCACTGCCACTTAGTTCGTGGCACTGAGGTTGAGACTCAATGCTTCTAGTGCCGCTGGGTTCAATTGCTGCTGCAGGGGTTGTGCCTCAATAGTGTAGCTTAAGGGTTTCAGCTGAAATCATGATTTTATTAGGGCTTTGGGATGGTGTTGGATTATTTTGAGGTATGAACTTCAGTTATCTTTAGAGGGTTGGAGTTGTTATTTGTATTTTCTGAAGTTAAGTTGCGAACTATTGCTATAGATTTAGATACTTGATTTTTCTTCCGGTTTTAGTTTGTTCTGAAGGCTGAGACATCCAAACTACAGGTTAGTGTACATATTTTTCTCTTCATTATCTCAACATATTTGAGATGGACAGCTGCTGAATATTTTGTTATTTATTACAGGGTGTTACTGAAAAGTTTTACGCCAATATAACAATCTGTCTCTGATCAACCACATGTCAGAGCAAACACTCTATAAACCAGGTTCAATGAATTCATTTAAATTTAACACATAACATATTATAGTATAATATTTATATGTTTTTTGTTTTTTTACAGTATGAATCACAATATTTTGGATGGAATTAAAAGAAATTGTGATGAAATTATATCACAACCAACTCATAGGGAAAATAATTTCGAGCAACAAAATCAGATTGGAATTGGTGATATAGAAAGTGGTTTTAATTTAGAGCCCAAGAATACGAGACAAACCACATCAGATTTTTGGAATTGGTGCACCAAAACTAATAAAAGCCACGCCAAATGAAACTTATGTGGAAAATTGTTTGTTTGTGGGGGAAACAAATATGGTACTTCAACATTATCTCGTCATTTTCTCAGTTGTAAAAAGAAGAAAAAAATTATAGTGATGTGTCCAAAATGATTATTGATCGTGAAGGGAGGTTGGCATCTATAAAACTTGATGAAAAAACTAGTTTGAGAATGCCTCTCTATGTGTATCATAGAGCATGATCTTCCATTTATTTTTGTTGAGTATAAAAGAATCAGAGAAATTATGAAGTTGCTTAACTTTGATGTCAAGACATACAGTAGAGGCACTACAACATTCAATGTTTTGAAATATTATTCCACTCAGAAGGAAAAGTTGAAACAAATAATGGATTCTAGTCCTAGAAGAATATGTTTGACATTTGATTATTAGACTGCTTGCAACAGTGAAGGATACATATGTTTGAATGCTCACTTTGTTGATCATAATTGGAAGTTGAATAGCAAGTTATTATGTTTCTGTAAAATGGATGTTCCCAATACAGGAATTGAATTGGCAAAGAAAGTTTTTTTTGCTTTGAAAGATTGGGGCATTGACAAAAAAATTTCCCGCTTACCTTGGATAATGCATCAGCTAATGATAACATGCAGGAATTTTTTAAGCAACGTTTTCATAATCAAAATAGTTTGTTATGTGATGGAAAAATTATCTATGTGAGATGTTGTTCTCACATATTAAAAATTATTTTTCAAAAATGTTTAAAAATATCCAGTGATGCACTCTTTAAAACTCGAGAAAGTGTAAAATATGTTAAATCTTCTGAGGCTAGAATGAAAACTTTTCAAGTGTCAATTAAGCATGTTGGTGGTGTTGACACTAAATTTGGATTACGTCTTGACGTTTCAAATAGATGGAATTCAAATTTTACTATGCTTGAAAGTGCTATCAAGTATAAATGGGTTTTTTATGATCTTGCTTTGAGTGATGCTAAATATCAATACTATCCATTAGAAGAGGAGTGGAAAAGGGAATCAATTATATGTGAGTTTTTGCGTCTGTTTTACGTGATGACCAAGTTGATATCAGGATCATCTTATCCAACATCAAATCTTTACTTCATGAAAGTGTGTAAAATTGAATGTTTGCTCAGAGAAAACATGACAAGTGATGATGATATTGTTAAGGACATGGATTCTAGAATGAAAAGTAAATTTAATAAGTATTGGACAGAATATAGTGTTGTTCTTGCCATTGGAACAGTTCTCGATCCAAGAATGAAGCTTGATTTGTTAAAGTTTTGTTATTTAAGGCTTAATCCTTTTACCTGTGAAGAAAAATTTGCATATGTCAATAAGTGGTTGTATAATTTGTATGAAAATTATGAAAAAACAGATTCAAACAATGAAGCAAGTGATGGTTTTCAAGTTAAAGCTTATGCATCTTCCTATAAACATGCCAATGGAGGATTTGTAACTATCCTGGATTTTTTTTATGTAAGTATTATTTAAATTATGTTCTTATAAATTTATAAAATTATTTGTTTTTAATCATATGAATTATTTTATTGATATAGTAATATCTGCAATATGAGATTCAACATGCGACAAAAATTGGAAAGTCTCATTTAGATCTTTATTTAGATGAGCCAAAATTACAAATGAACCATTTTGAGGATCTAGACGTGCTTCAATATTGGAAATATCACAAACATCATTTTTGAGCTCTTCTAAACATGGCATGTGATATTTTAAGCATTCCAATTACAACAGTTGCTTCTGAATCTTCTTTTAGTATCGGAGGTCTTATTTTTAACAAGTATCAGTCTTCAATGCTTAATAATCATCTTCAAGCTCTCATATGTACTAGAAATTGGTTAAATGGATTTCAATCATTTGAAAAAGGTATATATATGCCACAATTTTTTGAATTTTAATATATTAATTATATTATTCCTTCATTTTTATAATTATTAATAAACTTTTTTTTTACTACAGAAGAATATGACTATCAAGATATCGAGGATGATGATGTGTCCAAAGAAGAGTCTAATTTTATAGATATCCATAAAGGAGATGATGATATGGAATATATTAATTGTAAGTTCATTTTTGTTTGTTTGTATTTCATAACTTCTTGATTTGAATATATTTTACTTTTATTTTGAAAATTGGTAGTTTATAGTTTAGTTTGTTAAATATATTTTTAATTCAAATCATGAGAAAAAATGTTCTAGAGAAAACATTATATTGACTTTATATTTCATTTTGCACTAAATAATATTCTTCATTTCTATGCAGGATATGAATTTGACAGTCAAATTTCATTTAATACTAATAATTTTTCTAATCTAAGAGGTGAATTCATTTTACTCCTTGAAGTTCTAAAATAAATTTTTTATTTCATTATTGTTAAATGATTTAAATTCTTTCTTGATTTTTCAGCTTTCAGGCTTGGGCGTTGTACTTTTAAAAGAATTGTGGAACTCCCAAGAATAGAATCCCATAGAGGATGGAGTTGGAGTGGGTGGGATGTTGGCATGAGTGATTTTTTTATGGCTATTTGGTTTGTACTTTAGGCATTTAATGATGAATCTTTTCAATACATTTTATGTTTTGATGTAATTTTATTTTTTAACCATTCTTTATGTTTTTTATCAAATTTATATATATATATATATATAATGTTTTAGGTCTATGGGCTGATCCGCAAGCCCATGGGTCCCGTTAGGGTAGGGCTAGGGCTTTTATTTTATGGTCCGCATTTTTTGTGGTTCGGGCTAGTCCGTTCTATTAAATCTGCAGCCCGCATGGTCTGCCCCGTGGACTAGCCCGGCCCGGTCCGTTAACAGCTCTATCTGAACTCATAGGAATTAACATAAGATCAACTAAAGATAATATAATTATTCATCATCAAGGATATAACATGCCAATTGAGGAATCTCAATATCGATCTGAGATTCATTGTAATTGGAGGATGACGAGAATTCAACACTTCCAAGTCAAATAATGATGTTGAAGGATATGATTATACCTACTATGAATTGGGGATTATGGAAGTTGAGAAGGGATGATGATAAACTCCAATGCTCAGCAAAGAAAGTTCCAGCTGATGAAGGTGTTGAAAATGAATCTAGTAAGATGAGAATTGAAGAACATATTTTCTCATTTGAAATTAGGTGCTTTAATTTTTTTCATATTGAAATGCCATATTTACTAAATAAACTATTTAAATTTATTTATTATGTTTCATACATTCAAAATTATAGATTATTTTATATTCTCAATTTAATGTTGATTCGTCTTGGATGCTCATTTTCTATATGGTCTATTTACTATCAGTTTGTTTCCTTGTGTGTGGGACTCTGTTTTGGTCCACTATGCTCAGTCTGTGGAACTTTCATTCACATGTTCTTACTAACCGATCATTCGTGGATTACATTCTTGTCCATTGATCACTACTTCCAACCATTTCATCCTCACCATCCAATTTTTTGTGTTATCCATTAGAGGTGGTTTGTTTCTATTTAGGGGAGCGTGTGTGGGGACTTCTGGTTGGTTTTGTTGTTTCGAGGCACAGGTGTGTTAGGGGATTTGATAACCCCTTCACCCTATATATTCATCTTACTTACATCATTTAACATTTTTAGTTTTGGTTCTATATTTGGCTCTAGAACCCTAGATTTGGTGATTTGTTTCCTCAGTGGTGAGTCTTCATGCCTGTCATCCTCCTATGTACACCACTGGTGTACAGCTTCTGATGGAGTTCCAACAATGGAATCCTTCGATTTTAAAGATGTGTGTTTGAGTTCTCGAGTAAAGAAAATATGATTTTCAAATTCTAGACCAGGTGAGTACCTCTACGAGCATAAAGTCCCACTATAATTTTCCAACGATGGATAAAAGAGATCAGGATTATCGAACCCGTATGTATAGCACTGTAAGTTTAATATTCCTTCTTCTTTTTCTAAAAATTTAGCTTTTTTAAGCTTATATTATTGTTTATTTAATCCTTTATGTTGTAATATTATTTTTCATTGAGCATTAATAAAATTAATGAGTGTGTGGGTGGTGTTATTACCATGCACATAGGCCCCAATGGGACCAAAGCATGTAAATCTCTGTGCTCTTTGTTACTTTCTTTCTTTCCTGCATCTTGAATTTTTTGTTTAATTTTGATTCAAACACTATAAAAAAAATTCAAAAATGGTCTTTTTTATGTTTATGTGAACTTTGTATTGCTATTGAACCTTCCCCCATACAAACTGGTAGTAGATCCTCATTGGTTCTCTTTTTTTGTTGAATCCATTTCTTAGTTTTAATTATGGTTTCTATTTTAATTTCTTCACTTCAATCTCGTCTTGAATCACCTTTTCCTTCTTTATATTTGTAATTTAATCCACTATAACCTCAATAATGTTTTTGAATTATAAAATCTAGTTGTATAATCATGTATACCCTTTCATATTGGTTTATTATTAGGGGTTCGTGCTTATCATTTTCCATAAAAACTTGGTTTTCTAGTAATTTGGGTAAACATGTCAACAACTAGATTTGAGATCAAAAAAATTGATGGTGACAATGACTTCAATATATGGAGGATTAAGATGAGATCCTTAATAGTTTAGTAAATATTAATTGATCCCATATTCATTCCTAAGAAACCTATTATTACTATTTTTAAAACTGGATAAACAACTACTATTTATGAAGATGTATCCCCTAATGTTATTTTTATGGCACACAATTCTATGCTTCTTTCTTTAGGTGATAAATTACTTAGAGAATTTTCTTTTGAAACTACTACTAGTAGTATATGAATTTATTTAGTGAAATTATACATGATAGCTTCTCTAGTTAGTATTATTTACAAGAAACATTAAATGTTTATAATTAAAATAAAACCTAGTATTTTAATTAAAGACCATTTAGATGAATTCAATACATGGATGATAGATCTAGACAACAAAAATGTAACTATTGATGATGAAGATCAAGAAATGATCCTTTTAATTTCTTTAGATAATGCCTATAGAACTTTATCAGAAACAATGATGTATGGTCATGACTCTTTAATTCTATAAACGTTAATTATACCCTACTATCTAAGAAACTATATTCTAGACCAAGATTTAAATATGAGGTAGAGATTATTTTCACAAGAGTTATACCAAAGTCTAGGATTAAAAATAAAGAGTTTAATAAGAATAAATTCAATAATAATAAAAAACCCAAGTCTGGTTATAAGTTTAGGGAAAGAAAAAATTGGTTGCTTCCACTTTGGAAAGGCTAGATACACTAAAACTAAGTGAAAAAAAAACATAAAAAACAAGAACTTGAAACCAAACAACCCACTGACCAATCACTTTTAGTGAGTTCTGGTTATGAAACAACTAAAGTGTTGAATGTGTTCATCCATTTCCTCTACCATTAGTGGGTTTTAGAATCAGGATACTCATTCCATATGTGTTCCTTTAGGGACTACTTTATTGATTTAGTAGAAAGGGTGGAAGGAGATGTTCTTTTAGGGAAAAATATGAGGTGTCAACTAAAATTAATTGGTTTTATTTTAATTGAACTAGATGACCACACTGCTATTACTTTTATAGATGTTAAAAGGGTTCTTGAACTCTATAGAAACCTGATTTCCTTAGGGATTCTAGACCATAAGGGCTTCACTTTTAAGTCTAAATAAGGTTATCCAAAAAATATCCAAATTCTCTAAAACTATCATTAAGGGTTGCCTTGTTAATGGCCTGTATGTTTTTAATGGAAAACCCATTCAATATAATTGGGTATTTTTTATACCACTAATAATGATAATACTTTTTTATGACATAGGCGATTGGGGAATGTAAGATCTAAGGGTTTAGAGGAACATAACAAACAAGAGTTGTTGGATGATATTACACCAAGAAACCTTCCTTTTTGTGAGGATTGTGTAGTGGGTAAATCCAAGAGAGAAATATTAAATAGTTTTAATTTTAAGTCTAGTTTCTCCTTATAAAATCAGGTTGGAAAGAAAATTAAAACTATGAAAACAGATATAATGTTTTTGAGACCTTAAAAACCTATAAAATTATTTTATAAAATCAGTTTGGAAAGAAAATTAAAACTATGAGAACAAACAATGGCTTAGAATACCTCTCCAATGAATTTATATAGTTATATAAATCTGATGGAATTTTAAGAACCTAGAATGATAGGGAAAACTCCTAAAAATGGGCTTGTTGAAATAATGAATAAAAACATTCTTGAGAGAGTCTAAATCATGTTTTCATGCTCAAGTCTCCCTAAATATTTCTAAGAAGAGGTTTCCAGCACATAATTTTATCTCATAAATAGGTTCCTAGCCTCTTCCAATCACTTTAAAACCCCAAAAAACATTGGTATAACAAACCACCCTCTTATAATAACTTAAGAGTATTCATTTTAACTACTTATACTCATATAAATACTGATAAGCTTGATCCTTGAGATCTTAAATGTATTTTTGTGGCGTATCCGGATGGTGATAGGGGCTATAAGTTTTAGGTTGTTAAACTTGGTTACTAAAAGAGTATTATTAGAAGGGATTTTTTGTTTTATGAGTCTTTTTCTCCTAAATATAAATCTCTCATGCCCAACATTGAAGATGCAGATATTTATGGGACTGTTGAAACTTATCCATTAACCTAGTTTGAGGTTATTATATAGACTCCTCCACTTAATCCTCATCCTTTGACCTAAGCTAAATTAATATAAAGTTTTAACTCATATTCAGATGTTTAACCTCCTTCCAATGATACAGACTATAAAATAACCCATGATAGAGTTAGGTGGGTCCCTAAACATCCTACACAGTTTATCCAATATGATATATATTTTTATTCCATTCATGTTTCTTAGGATCTTATTGATGATAATCCTTGGGATTATAAGAAATCCCTTAATTATAAATATTCAAAATAGTGGATATTTTCCATGAATGAATAAATTCATTACATAAATAAAAATCACATGAGGACTGTCATAGATAAACCATCCAATGATAAAGTAATTGGATGTAAATGGATTTATAAAAGAAAGAAAGATAACACTAAAGTAAATAAAATTAAATTCAAAACTATATTAGTCACCAAGTGATTCCTCCAAAGATAATGATATATGATTTCAAAAAAAACCTCGTGTTATTAAGCATTCTTTCATTAGTTTGTTTCTATATTTTACTGCTTATAATGAGTTTCACATTGAACAACTTGATGTGAAAACTGATTTTATTCATGGTTACCTAAATGAGAAACTTTATATGAATCTTCCTAATATCTACTCTAAATAATTAAAATATAACTAAGTTTTCCTTTTAAATAAATCATTATATGGTTTAAAACAGATCTCAAGGTAGTGGTCACTAGTGCAAAAATCCTTATTAATATCATTTTTTTTGTTTTTTATGTCTCTTTTTAGCTACCATTATTAATGGTGATGTTATAAATATTGTCTTTAATGTAGTTTAAAAAACATAACATTGTAAATTAATAATGGAACAGATTTTTGATGTCAGTTATTTAATAACTGATGTAATGTAAAATATATTACATCATTTATTTAATAAATGATGTAAAACAACTATTCTGAAGAAAGGTTTTTGAAATCAATTATTAAATAACTGATGTAATATATTATATATCGCGTTGGTTATTAAATAACCGACGTAAAAACTATTTTTTAAATAATTCATCTTACCCTTCCTCTCTACTTCCAACCAAACCAGAAATAAGAAAAACTAGCAGTAGAACAGTAGAATAATTAAAGAAGCACAAAAAAGAAGAACTAGTAACAGAACCAGCAAAAAAATTACACTTTCATAGTTACAACATTCAAAAATTACAATATTAACTAAAAACAAACCAAAATACAACCAAAAAAACTACCAAATACACATTTATAATTACAATATTCAAAATTACAATATTCACTATAAACAAACTAAAATTCAATCAAACCTATAAAATAATTTAACCATTCCACTTGTAAGTGTGTTACCTCTTGGGCACTATAATATTGAGGGTTATCAAATAGCTATAAATTAAAATAAAAGTAGTTAACATGTATAATGAATAAAACAAATGAAAGATTAAGGAATAGTTTATAAGGAAATCTAACCTCATCGAACTTCATAACTATTCTAGTTGTAATTATTTCATACATAAATTTTAACACATAATATCTGTATTCGATGACACCTTTTTGTTTATTAAAATTATATTTAAATGAGTTTTTAAATTTAAAATATCATTTTTATATAATACACCCAAAATGTACTAATTATAAATGGATATTTACCTTTAATTTTACATATTTGATCTTGGCACTCTTTTTCTTTGTGGTTTTTGAAAGAAATTTCATCCCCTGTTAGAAAATAATATGAATGAAATAAATTTAAAATTCATTATGATATAAACTATTAATAAATTAAAACTTACTTTTCCAACATGTTCTTAAAATTTCCTCACACATCACCATGGATAGAGTATATCCAGTAAAGTGTCTTATCCCTTGGACAAAAAACACCTAACATCCAATGGTCACTGATAAAAAAAAGTAATGTTAGTAGTTATTATGTTAAAAGATAAATAAAACATTTTGATATATATGTTCCATACCTCTCAATATAAGGAAACATCCAGCACTGCATAATTACATTCTTTTCAAATATTTTAGCAATATAAATTGTTCTTTGTTCCTCAGTCAATGTGTATAATTCAGGTGAAATCAACTATGGGTCCATAAATACATATACATCTATATTTTCATTTTCCTTACACATTTTATAAATATACCTAATATAAAAAATACATAAGTATAAATTTTCAATAAATTTAATTAGGGAAATATTTATTCTAAGACTTACATTGAAAAAACTTGAATCACATTGATGTCCAACTTATCTCAAGTAACAAGCTCTATGATAACATTTTTTTTAAATCCCCACTTCTATTGCATGCCCACAAACATGATCTTCCATTAGAAATGTAAAATGACCTGCTAACAAATTTGAATATCTTGATAATTTTTTGAGACTACTAGAATATGTATCTGATGTCATAGCCATTTATCTTTGTTTTTGGCTATAAAATATTTCTTTACCTATAAAGTATTCCTATAAATAAATAGATAAATATATTAACTTCAAAATGTTAAAATAAATTTAATAAAAAAATAAAATAAAAGATAAAATATATACAGACATATATGGTAATGTGTCACAGAAGTCTAAATGGACAAACTAAAAAGTGGTTGATACTTTGTCCAACTATCCTCACCTCATCTGTAAGTAATCGTGCTCCAGATGATATATCTATAATATCCTGTATAGTGACCCTATGTTGCTCTACCTATAACTATTGATGATGAATTGTATCTCCTATATAATATATCATCCCATATGTAACTATATGATAGTGAGGATCATCAATATACAACTCACAAAAACTTGGAAGTTGTGGAGGAGGGGTGTAGGAGTAGGATAAAAAATGGGGTCTCCAAGCAGAGGTAGAGGATAAAAAATGGGTTCTGCAGATGGATGTGGGTGAGAGCTACTGGTAAAGGTGGAGGAGTGGGAGTTATAGTCTGAAATTGTCTTTTCATGTCTGCAAACATACATTGTATCGACATTCTAATCTTTTCCTCCATCGTTGCATTGATATTTTTAACTTCAGCCTCCAAATATTATTTTTTTATAAAAACCCTCCATAGAAGAAGCTGGAGAATGCGGTAACACTTTTCTCAATGATACACCCACTGGGTATCCTTAAACATGACCCAGTTGTTTGGGATTTCCTAATTATACAGATAAAATGTGTTTCCACCCATCACCTTTAAATACCCCTTATGTGCTCTACTCCTCAAGAAAATCCTCTATGAATCATTTAGAAAATTCTATAATGATTCAAAGTATATAAATAATTGAATTTACTTAAATAAATAAAATAAACATCTTACAATCCTTTCAATTATGACCCTCGATTCTTCCATAAGATATTTCCCACTTTTTCTCATCCAATACCTCTTCTATTTTTCATATCTATATTGAGGGGATGGAGGGGAATCCTCTCCATAGCTTGTAGACTCGGCTCTAAGTTTTTTTAATTTTTCATCCATAATTTGTTTTTCCAATAAAGTATACCCTATCCGAGATAAAATATGAGGGTATATATTTTTAGATTGTATTTTCTGATGATATCTCCTCGATTTATGTAAATTAATAATAATAAATCATTAATAAGTCATTAATAAGGTCATTAATATAAGAAAAAATCTAAAAGTTTACATTTAACTTACCAGAAATGATTATTGTCTTTTACTTTCAACAAATTGTTTCCATGTGTCTTCATCTATAAAAGGATATATATATATATGACATGGATTGTCATGTTTCTTATGCCCAAAAATGACATTAGATGTAAGGGTTGATTCGAAATCCCTCCATCTCCAAGCAGCCATCGATAATCATTTCTTCCTAACTCCTCCAGTGTTAGGTATATCAAACTTCATCTAATAAAGAATAGGGAAAACATATTATACTATAAACATTTCAAGATTAATCAAAAAGTAGAAAAAAATCTTACCAAAATGGTCTCCCACAACTAATCTAGTGTTGTTTTGTCAACACTTCTCTGATCATTAAAAAGATGCTAACTTTTCTTTTACCATGAGTTGATACAAAACCCTTTAATTTTTTTCATTAGGACCTCTTGGAATATCATTATCATAAAATTCCACCACTATCCTATGGTCTTATCTACAATAAAGTTATAATTTTGGTAAACTTGTGTAGCCACATTTACCAACCCTTGAACTCTTCTTTACTATTGTATGGGTACATAAAGAAGATTGGGGAACATCAAGAAGAGCATGTGGGTGTTCCTCCCCAGAGGTATGATCATGAATATCATCTCTATAAGTATGTGATTGATCAACTGATTGATCTATTTTCATCCTTCAAATCAAAAAAATAAACATTTAGTACACAAATATACAAATTTACATATTACAATTCTAATGTAAACAAAAAATGAAAAATTATGAAACAAAAAAGTAAACTAAAACTTAACACATTATTATTCATATTTGTTATAGTTGACTAAAATTCTAACAATAGTAATGATATATGAAATGTCTTGTAAATGAATGAAAACAAATCCAAAATTGGTGTAGGAATATTAAAAATGGTCCAACTTAATAAATCATATTTTACACCAAAAATAATATTTTTTAACATATGAGATTTAAAATAATTTTCATTAAAAAAATCAATAAATATATAAGTTATGTAATGGTAAACATGGTAAACTAAAATAAACTAAACTAAAATAAATAAACATTTCTACCTATTATTTTTAATACATGTTTTAATAAAGAAAAAAATTACAATATCTAACATTTTATGAAATTAATAAAAGTAAACGAGAAATAAACATATGTTACCTGTAATATTAGGAATGTACTAATGGGGTGTTTTCCCAAATTCCTTCATCATGGTCATTCCTTATGGCACAAACCATTTCTATAAAATTCTCATCATTATTATCAGTTAACCTTTCCATATAAGTAGTAATCTCACATAAATCAGTATCTTCTTCAAGTTGATCATCACCAACTTATTGTTTTTTCCTTGTAAAACAATAGATCATTGTATATCGGATTGATCAAAAAAATAGAAAATTTGTTTTTCATGTGTTTCCATTATAAAATAAATAGTTGTGTCTTCCAATATATTCATATTTCTTCAATGACTCCATAATATGCACTCGATGCAGAAATTGGGTTTTTGTATTTAGAACTCAAAAAATGCATTGCTTCTGCGAACACCAATACACCACTATTCTGAACTTTACTTCTGTTGTCCTAATATTTTTTATGAAATTTATAGTCATTTATGTCATACCCAGACCATGTTATCACATTTAAACTTGGACCACCTACTAATCATCTTAATTTCTTTGATGCATCTGATCTACCAAGCATAGCCTTTTTAAACCATGACAAAAAATTTATTTTATGCTCATTTAAAATCTACATTTCTTTTTTATTTAGATGATTTTTTTTCAAAATATTAATATGAAATTTTATATATGGTTGATATTCAACTATGTTATTCAAGATATATAAATGTACCTTCTTTATCTGTTCACCTAACAATGATTTGAATTTCAAACCACAAATCCACTTTTCCTCATTATTAACTCATTCATGATGAGATGGAGGAAAACCAATGTTCTCTTCTATAGAAAATTAGCTCATAAAAAAATTCTCAACCTCATTAATATACTTTTCAATAATGGAGGCTTTAGTTTAATATGAATTCTTAACATACCCCTTCATTATATTCATATATATTTCAAAGGGATACATCCAACATAGATATACAGGTCCATAAAGCTTTATTTCTCAAACCAGATGAACTATTAAATGTACCATTATATCAAAAAATATGGATAAAAATAAATTTCCAATTGAAAAAGTATAGAAATTGATTAATTTTCCAAAATTTTCAAATTATCTAGATCAACCACCTTATTACAAATTGAATTAAAAAAATAACACACCTTCATGATAGTCATTCTGACATGGATGGGAAATATTCAATACAATGAAACCGGTATAAGTTATTGCAGTATGAAGTGACAATCATGATATTTCATACCTATCAACTTCAAATCCTTCAAATAGAAAAAAAATACATTTGAAAAATAACCTTGTGACACATTGATATCATGAATACATTGAAAAATTATAAGTTTATCCCTCTTGGATAATGTATAAAAATATTAGGTAAGACATGTTCACCTTCCATCAGGAGTGGGAGCTAACTCTAAACATATTCTCATTGATAGTAAATCTAATCTTTCATTAAACCCATCTTTAGTATTTCCTTTAATATATAACAATGTTCCAATCAAACTGTCATGGATATTCTTTTCCATATGCATGACATCAATGTTATATTTCACTTCATGATATCTCCAATATGGTAGCTCAAAAAATATTGACCGTTTCTTCCAAATATGTCTATAATCATTAGATTTATGTGTCTTTCCCAATGTCACATCAAGGTTTCTCACCCTCTCAAAATACTCATCTATAGATAAAGGTTTTGGAGAAATATCAAATTATTGTGAGTCATTTAATGCCTTTTTTAATCTTTTATAAGAGTGATCCATAGGTAAAAACTTTTTACGGCCCATGTATATTATTTTCCTCCTATGATGAAATTGATAATATTAAGTCTATTGTTCACAAATTGGACACGCTTTATGCCCCTTAACACTATATCTAGACAAATTTACATACGCTGGGAAGTCATTTATAGTGAACATAATAACTGCATGCAGTTGAAAACATTCCATTTAATAAGAATCATACACACTAATATCATCCTCTCATAAGAGTTTCAAATCATCAATTAATGGTGACAATAAAAAATCAATATCATTTTTGGGTTGTTTTGGTCTAGAGATCATTAAACTCAACATGACATATTCATACATCATAAAAAATTCAAGATATAGGTTGTAAATTACCAATAAAATAGGTCATAAACTATGTGTGCTATGGAGGATTCAATATGAATTCATTCCATCCATGCACAACCGAAGTATGATATTTCTAACTTCATTTTCGAATAAAGGATATTGTTCATCAATTTTCTTCCACTATGGACAATCAGTTGGATGACATATTTTTCCAACACATATCTGCTCATTATCATGCCATCTTAACTTTTTTGCATCATGTGAATTGGAAAATAAACATTTAAAATGAGGAATTATAGAAAGATACCAAAATACCTTGGCAGGTATATTTGTAATATCTACAATAGCCTATGATTTTTCTTTCAACTTATACCATGATTTTCCACATTTAGGAAACTCCAACAGAAATTCATATTCCTTCCTATATATCACATAGTCATTCAGACAGGCATGTATTTTCTTATATCCCAATCCCATCAGGCATAATATTTTCTTGAACTTATAATTTGAATCTAGAATATTATTGTATTTAGGAATAATTTCTTTCAACAATTGTAGTAGCTCTGTAAAACTCTTATCACTCAATCCATGTTTCACCTTCAGGTTAATCAATCTTAACACTGACGATAAAACCATGAAATCTATACAAACAGGATACAATGGTTTTTAATCATCACCATATAGATTCTCAATTTTCAGTTCTTTCTCAATTTTTTCTGCTTCAATATCATGAATCATTTCTTCAATTTCATCAGAGTTACCATCTTGTAAAGCATTATCCTTAATAGATCTGAAATTTTTCCAAGTTTCACTATTTCAAATCCAAAAGCTATAACTCAGATTAAAACCATTACAAATTTAATTATCTTTTGATCTCTATGATTTTCAATTTCTTCATATATAAAAATTTTAGGCATGGACAAAAAAACATGTCATTTTTTGGAAAATTTATTTTAGAAAATTCCAAAAAAAGCATGAACACCTTCCTCATAATTATCACTCATTTGATGTGATATAATCCAACTTTGCCTTATTATTACCTATAAAAAATATCAAAATAATACATCTTGTTAAGATAATCCAATTTTATATAAATATGAAATATATCATAATTTTAAAGTAACACAATTTTGAAATATAAAACAAATATATGCGTATTTGAAAAATATAATCACAAATTATACATAATAATGGAAGATAATTTTAAATATAAATGATAAATCATAAAAATATATGTATGAAAATAATTTTAAAAAGAAAATATAGTTAGATAATACAGTTTTAAATTTATATGAAATATTCCATAATTTGAAAGTAACATAATTGTGAAATATAAAACAAATATATGCATATTTGAAATTTATAATAATATTTTTTTGAGAAATAAGATATAAAATCATTATGTAAAAATAAAAAACCATTCCCTAGTGTGATTTATTATTAACCCATCATATCATGAGTTTTTTTTACTTAATTTTTATCCTAATTATCTAAAATATTGACTTAACAGGTCTTAGGATTGTATTGAATTGAAATATTTTCTTTATTTCATGTAATTTTGATGGTCCCGTTTATGGGTTTTAACATTCTTATTTAATTTTTTGTGGAAAATGGTATTGTGGAAAATAGTCTTATGTATAGGCCTTGAGAGGAACCTTGATTATATTGGTAAGGTGGTGCAAATATCCCATTCAAGGTATGTCAAAAGGTTGTTTTGGGGGATACTTAGCTAACATGGAATGCCTTGAACCGGTTGAATTTATAAGTAGTAACCAAACTGGTTTTTGGTAGGGCCTCAAGCAAGCCCCCCCCCCCCATATACTAGAGGTTGGTGACTATCAGTGATAGTTTAATGGTTGTATGGTTAAGAGGAATTTAGACTTTGGAACAGTACTAAATATAATATAATAATAGTAAATGAAAATTAGTGGAATGTAATAAAAACTAATATATAATAATAAATAGTTAACCAATGCGTAAATTATATCATCCATATATATCCCTTAATCATAAGAAGTTCTAATGACTTCATTATTAAGATATACAAGTTTCCTCTAGTATCCCAATGATCATCTCATCCATTTATAACACATCAGGATACATTAAAAATGTATTTGGGTGACATGGTATGAATATCTAAATGAAAGTACATATTTAATTTTATCTCTTTATAATACTCATTGGAAATAAGGTAAGTAACTAAAACAAAAATATCATTGAATAAAAATTCCAGGATACCAATGATAAAATAATATCAAGATATTAAACTACCTTAAATAATTAATAGTAAAACACACAATGAACGAAATAGAAAAACATATATTTAGTATCCATGAATGACCAATGATAAAACAATATCAATATATTAAACCACCTTCAACAATTAATAGTGAAATACATGATGAACTAAATCGCAAAAATTATATTCAGAGCATCCATGAATGACCTAAAACAAATCATGTGAGGCTTACTTGAGATTGGAAGCTGAGAAGATAGATGTGCCAATAAAAAACATGATGAAAAAATATAGAAAAACGAGTTTGGAGGCCACGAGATCAAAGAATTGATTCTAGGGTTTATGGGTGAGAGATATTGAGTTGTTGTCACCTGAAAGAAAAACAACAGAATGACTCGAAACTAAAATTCATAAAATTTTAAATGATTTATCACTTTGGTTATTTAATAACTGATGTGATAAAGAGTTTTTTATAACATTTATCACATCATTTGTTCTATAACCGATATGATAAAATGATTTATAACATTGGTTATATAATAACCGACGTGATAAAGCAATGAAATTTTCTTTATCACATCGGTTATTAAATAATTAATGTAAAAAATTGGATTTATCACGTCAGTTATTTTATAACTGACCTGATAAATCAATGGTGTTTTCTTTATCATATTTTTTATATAATAATCGACATAAAAAAAGTGACTTTATCACATCAGTTATTTTATAACCGATGTGATAAAGTGAGATATTGAATTTATCACATTGGTTATAATATAACTAACGTGATAAATCAATATACAAGGTATTTTTCATCGGTTATAAATAAATAACGTGATAAATACTTTTTTGTACTAGTGGGTATAGAATATTTTATTTTTTTATACTTGATAACCATCTCATTAGGAATCAATATGATGCTTGTGTTTATTTAAAGTTAATTAAAAATAGTATGTTTTACCTATTGTTGTATGTTGATAACATGCACATTATTTGAAATAACATAAAGATTATTAGTATTTTTAAATCTCAATTAAAGGGAATGTTTGAAATAAAGGACTTAGGGGAATCTCATAAAATTTTATGTGTATAAATTATAAGTGATAGACCAAATAAATTTTAATATCTTTCACAGTATGCATATATTCTAAAAATAAATAAAAGGTGTCTGTTTGAATCTCTCAAATCTGTAAGTGTACCATTTGAATATAATTTTAAACTTTAATTAATTCAAGCACCCATTATTTCTACTGATACTGAATTTATGTCTAAAATTCTCTATGAAAATATAGTTGGAATCATCATGTATTTTATGATCTTCACTGGGCCTAATATAACCTTTGTAATATGTAACCTTGTCATGTTTATGGATACTTTAGGAAAGCCACATTGGCTTTCCCTAAAGTGGTTGTTATGGTTTTTTTCATGTACTTCTAATTTTTCCTTATATTATAGTAAGAATATGGATACTGCTAAATTAATTGTTGGATATATAGATGATGATTATTCAGGGAATATTGATACCCAAAAATCACTCACTAGGTATGTCTTCACTACTTGTGGAGGCCTAATTTCTATAAATGAAATATAAAGTTTTTTATCTCTCTTTAAACCAAAAAATAAAAATATATAGCTTTAATAAAGGCTACTAAAGACACCTTATAGCTGAAGAGTTTTCCTATTGAGATAAAACTTTATGATTCTGCTATTAATGTGTATAATGATAGTCAATATTCCGTATATTTATCCAAAAATTTAGTATGTCATGGTAAATCCAAAAACATAGATATTAAATTCTATTTCATTAGAGATGTTATATAATCTAGAACTTTGTGTCTCAATATGATAAACATCGATGATAACCCAGCTGATAGTTTGACTAAAGTCATGGAATTATCTAAATTAAAATATTTCTTAGATAGAATGAATTTGATTCCTATTCTATAACCTTAGGTGTAATAAAATCACCAATTTCAATTAAAAATGGTAAAGATTTGTGAAATTAGGTGCTTTCATTTGTTTTCATATTAAAATGTCATGTTTACTAAATCTTATATTTAAATTTCTTTATTATGTTTCATGGATGAAAAAATCTAGATTTCTTTTATATGTGTAATTTAATATTGATTGTTCGGGCCTGGTCATTTTCCTCATAGTTCATTTTCTAATGGTTCATTTACTTGCGTGTGGGCCTATTTTTTGGGACACTGATCTTGTATTGTGGTATTTTAGTTTGTATTTTCTTACTCATCGATCCGACACAGCTTACATTCCTAGTTATTGATCACTGTTTTTCCCATTTGATCCTTTTCATCCACCTATTTGGGTTATCTACTAGAGATGTTTTTCTTTTATTTGGTGGTATTTGTGTGGTGACTTCTTGTTGGTTATGCTATTTCGAGGCATAGTGGTGTAGGGGAATTGATGAAAACTACAACTCATCCATTCAACTTACTCACACCATTTTACCTTTCTAGTTTTGGTTCTCTCTCCGGCTCCGTAACCCTATATTTGATGATTTTTTTTCCTCGGTGGTAGTTTTCATCCTCCTGTGTACATCACTATTGTAAAACTTCTAGTGGAGTTTCAACAATGAAATCCTTCAATGTTAAATATGTGTGTCTAAGTGTCCAAGTAAAGAACATATGATTTCCAACTTCCAGGCCAGGTGATTACCTCTATGAGCACAAAGATCTAAAATATTTTTTGATGATGGATAGAAGAGATCAGGATTGTTGGAACCATGCATATAGTGCTATAAGTTTTATATTCCTACTTCTCATTTTGTAACTTTAGCTATTTGAATCTTCTATCATTGTTTCTTTAAGCCTTTATGATGTAATCATTCTCTTATTTAAGCATTAATAAAAAAGAATGAGTGTGTGGTTGGTATTCTTATCATGAACATAGGCCCCAATGGGATCGAAACATGTTAAATCCTTGAATTTTTTACTGATTTATTTCTTTATTTCAGCTTGAATGTTTTGTTTCATTCATATTTGAACACTATAAACAAAAATCCCAAATGATAATTTTCGGGTTTGTGAAAACTGGCTATTTCTAGTGAACCTTCCCCCTTACAGTTGGGGTTATTCCTTGTGCAAGTTTGATTTGAAGATGATGGGGTCCTTGATGTGTTTTCAATACTTCAGTTGTAGAGATGATCAATGATGCACACCAGGTTCTTAAATTTTTTCCTCATAGAATTCTATTGGTTATAATAACTGAGTGCTAAGTTGCTGAAGATATTTTTAAGCCTGGCCGAGTTTGAATTGTCCAGAAGTGTAAGTGAGTCAAAAAGAAACAGATTCAATCCATATAAGGTGAAAAATTCACTTCACAACATAGATCTTTGAGGAGATAAATGAGTGTGAATAGTACTTATAAAGATATGATGAGGTTCAAAAAATATAGTATATATTTGATAAAGAATATCAAAACTTAAGTTCAAGTTTGATGCAACCTAATAGTGGAGTGAACCAGTTTGAAGAAATCCAAGAAATCATTCATATTAAAGAATATTATTGAAGTTTTAATATGTATTAAATTAAAGTAGTGATAATTTTATCAATTAATGTTCCTGTGAAAGTGACTGTGGTTTTTTATGATGATTTTCTAAAATTAAAGTAGTATTGATAGAAGGGAATCGAGTAAACTCTCACATTCAGTTATCATAGAATGAAGGTGGTACACTAAGTCAGTGAGAAGGAGTAAAATAAAAGAAAAATATAAGATAAGAAATAGGGTGACAACCATTCTTGTATAAACACATTGGGTATTTAGCACATGATAGGGAGACTAGAATAGAGGCAAGGGGCAGGACTCAAAGCAGTATTTCAAAGGGATTGGAGATGGAGGGAGGATTAATCTCAATAAATAATATCTTTCTCTATTACTTCTTATTTTATTTACTCTTATTTTATTTGAGATACTTTCATTTAATATTATTGTTTTTGTTGTGATCATGTTTATTTAATCTTTTTTAGGTGGGTGGATTGGATGAACTAAATATTATTGTCCAATTATTCCATAGTTTTAATAATAGTTGTCTATTTTTATTCATTAATTTTTCCACTTAATTATTTTCTCATTTCCATGAGGATGAATTGAAAAATTAATTTAGAGTTAAATTATTTTTTGGTTGTTTATAATCAATTCACTCTCCACCAAAATTAATATATAAATGTGGTTTTCACTAGAGATATAACTATATATTCCTTTCATCTAGAGTTTTCATTTTCTTTTCGTCATGATAATCATTTTTATTTCAATCCAAGTATCAAAAATTTAAGAGTAATGGAGATTTTTCCTTGTAATTTCAACTGAATTACTTAAATTATAAAAGTTTAAATTTTTTTTTACCCCGTGAATAATCGTCAATTTCTTGGGTTTTGATAGACATATCAGTCATTAGGAGAGTTCACTAGCCAAAGTTATCTACTAAGAGACACCTAGGTGTTTCAACTCAATTTAAACTCATATTTTTAGCACTTATATATTTAATTTTGATTAAATAGTGGATATATTTTATCAATTTAATTCATTCCATTTCCCCCTAAATCCATCATTTCTCAGCTTTCCTACCTTTTATTCTATTTTCAAGCTGTTTCCTACAATATAATCATTGGTTTCTTCATTTTTCACTCCACATTTTCACCATCCTTTAATCACATTTATTATTTATATTTTTCTATTGTTTTTTCTTCATCTTAGATTGAACAAATTTTCCTTCCATTTGGTTCAACCATGCTCACCATTGTCTCAGTAATAAGTAAGTTTTATTAATTATATTTTTGATATTAGTCAATGACCTGCTATTAACTATCATGATAAAAATGGAAATATGTAATGTTATATGTAGTTTTTTAATATAATTATGATTAGTAATAAATAATAATTATGATATTAATTTACTTTTAAAATTAAATAATAGGATTATTATCCAGAATGTTTATGTATTTTCAACACAGTGCTTGTGCAAGTAAGTGAACAGTCAAAAATGGTGGTTTTAAAATATTTAAAGTGCTAAGTTTTAAATTAATCATGGTTTTGCATAATTTTAAAATATAAAAGTGATAAAAAATAAATTTTTTAAATATTTAATGTTTACTTCCATAATTATATAGATATTTTTAAAGTTAAATTACAAGATGAACCCTAAAAATGACTTTAAATAGTATTTAATTTTAATAATGAATTATAAATTAATAAAAAATAGAAAAATTTATATTGAAACATATTTGGATGATTTTTGGTCTAAAATATCTTCTCTTATCCATTTACAATCCACTTTACACATAAAAATTACATTTTTTAACCTTAAAGATTGAATATTTGTGAAAATGTCATAGAATTTTTTTATAAAAGTGGAATCATTATACCCTTTACAAAAAACATATAAAGTTAATTTTTTTATTAATATTATACTCAAATATCACTATAAACCCCCCTTTAAATGTTCCTAAGTATTTGTTCTAGCCAAAATTCCCTTCTCTGATGACTTTAAACACAATCTAAGGGAGACGATTCAATGAGCAAGATAAGGGTTTCAAACTCAATATTTCCTTTCTTATTTGAAATTATTAATCATTAAAACTATTTTAAACCATATATTATTTTTCATAAATGATTTTATTTCTATTTAACTAACTTTATTTTTATTCATTATTCAGGTTACATCACTCTTCCTTTCTTAATAAACCCTTTTTATAATCAATTATTATGTCAAAGTATTGATTTCAAAATCCATCTCTTTTCTTTTCTATTCTCCCCTTATTATTTATATAATATGGGTAAACTTTAAAATTAATTTTTAAATATTAGTGAATTTTTTTCTCAAATGTATTTATGACTCTCAAATATTTACTACTCGTTCTTTTCTTTTAAACTCTTCTACAAAACATCATTCACTTGTGGTGGTTTTACGCTACAAAAGTGAACAAAGATGTTTTATTTTTCAATTAATATTTTCATGGATATTTTTAAAAAATATATTTTATGATTGGATATAAAATTTATACTCATATAATTTATTTTTTATGATTCTGTAATGATAAAATAATCATCATAATTTTGATATCAAAAGTAAAAATTCAAAGTTATTTTTAAGCATATAAAACAAGATTACCGGGGAATATTTTCTATATTAGAATAATATAATAAGAAATTGAAATCATTTTATTATATAATGACACAAAATATATACCATGAAACTTATAGTTCTTATAGAACCATTGGAAAAGGATCTTTTATAGTTATTTCTATACCGAGACTGTTTTTGAACTATATACTAGACAGCCTCAAAACAACCAACGTAAGAAAAATTAATACATTAAATTAATAATGCATGATAATAAATGAATAATAATAATTATAATAAACTTGTAAAAGTTATTGAATCAAGTAAATTATTAATAGGATTTTATTATTCTGGAAGTTATAAGGCATACGTAGTAAGCTGGGATTCAAGGTATGGGTATTCTCATCACAATTTCCTTTCTTTGAGACACGTTCAATTTTATTTTATTTAAAATTGTTGATATATTATACTATGGATATTTTTTATAATAATTTTAATTTAATTAATGAGAATTTAAATATCATTTTACAATCTCTCTTTCATTGGTTTTGACTCTTACTTTACCGAGGTTGTAGGGGGTTTCTTTTAAACTCTTACTTTAAATGTTTTGAAGTCATTCTCTCAACTATATATATAATATTTTAAAATAATTTTCTTTCTCATATTATTATTTATATTTATAAATATTATATTATTTTCTTTTAATTTCCTCTAAATAGGTAATTGGTTAATCCATTATTTTTAAATCATTTTATTTTCTTAGGTTAACTTTAATACTTATATCTATGGGTTCAAATAAAAGATTATATGTGTTTTATTAATGATATAGTACTTGGAAGTTATATATGTTGATGGGTGGACCTAGGATATATCCTCTCAATGTATTGGGTAATGATTTATTATCTATATAAGTGATGTTGGAATTAATTGGTTGTAAGTTATTATATTACGGGTTATTAGAAACAATTTCTTATGAGTTATTGTAAGGGTAATTATGATTTATTCTATTATGGGTGATTTCAAGGGTGATTTTAAGGGTAATTATGAATATAATGTTCTAAGAAAACATTCATGGTGATTTTATCTTCTTGCATGCGAGTTTTCTTTAAGATCCTATTTGAAATATTTTTGATATGAGTATTTTAGGTGACGTTATGATTGAATATGAGTTTATGATCTTATATCAGTTCAACGTAACCACTTATGTTATTAATTAAAATAAATAAGATTTTCTATCACTCAAGTCCTAACCAGTTTCTTTTATATTGTTTATTCCTTACTAGGTTTTATAATCTCATCCAAGTTTTAAATTATTTTATACGGTTTGATAATTAGTGAGAATGATAATAAATTCAAAACTAAAGTTGGGTAGTCTTAAATAAAGAAAGTGTAAAAACATGTCTTATAGATTTTTATTAGTCTTTAAAAGGGTGTTTTGTTATGTATTATTAAGGGTTAAGTGTTCTAATTCTAAAAAAATTAAAACTAATGTTTTTTGGGATGTAAGTGTTATAATATATATCAGAAAGACATGTAATTATGGTATGGTTATGTTTGGGTTGTTATAATTGGTATCAGAGAAAGTTTTAGATAACTTTAGGGGATAGGATGCTGGTAAGGAAATAAAGTAAATACAATTATTGGATGTTAAATAGGTTTCATAGGTATAAAACACTATTTATGATTATATTATCATTAGATAGGTTTTGGTCATTATAAGGGTTTCTAAATTTTTTCATATAATATATGTCAATTTTAGAATGGTTATCCATAAAAATAACAGGGTGAATAAAGTAGTAATAAAATAAGAGGATAATACAATTCTAAATCAGAAATATATTAAGGTTAGAGTTAGAGTTGATCAGTTTTTGACTGTATTAACTCAACTAACATAGGGTATAATTGGTGGTAGCGATACAATTGAGGGAGAGAGATAAAAAAAAATATCCATATAATAATATATCAATATTAAATAATTTAATTTGATAACATCCTCCAATATTTGGTGTAATCTTAGACCATATTATATATGGATTCTATAAAAATTCTTGGGAGAATATATTTGAGTTTTTGGGTCATTCAGTGCATCATAATGTAACTCTTACAATTTATCATCTAGAAGGTGAAATAAATCTATAGTAGTCTCTAATTAAGAATATTAAGGGGAATAATTTGATTGATACCATAGAATATAAGGTATTTAAATATATTTTTCTTGAAAAAAAATTCATTAAGTCCTTTGAATTAGAATAGAAATAAAATTTATAGATTTGAAGAAAAGTGAGGAGTACTTAGTAGTTGTGTGTAAATATAATTTTAAAATATTAGTATGGTATTTTTCAAAAACTTTCTCAGTCATGAAATTTATATTAATAGATTTTACATAGGTTTGAAACCTAGTTTATGAAGGTAATTATTAACTCGTGAATTTTTAATTTATGAGGAAAAATTTGTTGTATGGAGAATGTAGAGATGGATTTTTTTGACACTTATAAAACTCAAAGTCTTGAAGATAATACGATGATAATTAGAAAATATATAGAATATTATAGTATGAAAAAACACAATGGTAAGAGAAATTATTTTTCTTTAATCCTTAAATTTGGTAAAAAAAACATTTTGGTGAGTGTATTATGGGGTCTGGTAAGTGTTATAGGTGTGGTGAATTTGGATATATAACTCAAAATTGTACATTAATAAATAATATCTAGGGTAGTAATGAGAAAATTTTGAATTAAATCCTTATAAAGGTTCTCAATTAATATTATAATATTTTAATAACAATGAATTTCGGTATTATGCAATTAAAGTTTCTAAGATAAAGGTTTGGGAAGGAGATCAGTAAGATATTATGAATAAAGATTTGGTGAATTAATTTTCTATTTTGAATAAATATGAGGAAACTATGAATGATATATGAAAGGTATGAATTGATTTATATAATATTTTAGTATATATTTTGAAATATAAAACATTATTAGATTATAATTGATGAATATTAGGATGTTATTTGTATTTGTGATTGTAGGGAGGAAGTATGGAGGAATAAAAAAATAAATCCTAGTTAAAGGATTATGAAGGAGTTATATGATTTAAGTATCTACATAAAGGGTTTCAAGAACTAGGGATTAGTGGTTTTTTACTTGTTTTCAAGGAATTAATATTTTGAGGATGCAATTTCTTTATAGGGGGTGTAATAAACCAAATTTTTAGCATGAATTTTACTTAAATAAAATTATATATTTTTCATAATAAAACTAGAATAGAACAGGGGTATGGAATAAAATAAAAAATATATTGTATTAATGATACAAAATTATATATAAATGATGAATTCACTCCATAAGATCAATAAAAGTTCAATGGGATAATAAAAAAAAGTAAATAGAAAGGCTTCAAGATCTAATTATTCATCATCACAATCCCCTGTGAGAATAATTTCACAAAATAAAATTATAGAAATAAGTAAAACTTGTATAAATATGATAGGAATTTTGAGTATGAAATGAGAAGATACAGTATTTTATTATTATATAATTAAGTAGGTTTATATATAGGAAAATATAATCGTTGAAGGTGTTTATTGGGGTAGTCATTATAGGTAGTTGTTATATGACTATTGGGGTTATCATTATATGATCCCTAAAATAAGAGGTAAGTCAAAAGTTATATGATTAATTATTTAATTATAATTAATTAGATTCTCGTTTTATATTAACAAAGTATTTCTGTCTTGTCACGACCCGACCCTACCCGGGCTCAAGCCGCAACTACCCTAAGCCCGCCTCCATAGGCCAGGGGCTGGCGACAAGCGCCAAAGGCTAAATAACTCGGGGAGGCCTTTACCTGAGTACCTGTACACACACACGCAGCACACTCAATGCAAAAGTGCAGAGTAAAAGAAAAGGCAAGTAAAGAAAAGGGCAACTGCTATATATAAACCACAAAAGTGCATCGACCTCTAACATTACAAAGAATGTGCTGAAGGTAAACTGAAAAAGGAAAGGGGAAAACACACGCCCAACTAGAAAAGGTGCCACAACTCGGAAATAGGTAAACAAAAGAAAAACAGCTGGAAGGGTCCCCCACCTGGAACCCGACTCCGACCACCGCACGCGGTCCAAGCTCCCGAACTCCTAAGCTCCACTGAAGTCACGACCAACCTGTCTGTCGTCTGCAAGGGCACACCAAGTGCGGGCAAATCCCAAGTAGGGGTGAGTATAAAAATAATCAGTAGGATACCCCGAAGGCTTGAGGGAGCAACAAAGGAGGTATCGAAGGGTGAGTAGTAGATCGAACTGGAAAAAGTAAAGGAATGCAACAAGGAGTGCAGTAGAGTACCAGTAGAGAGTCCAGCTCAACCCAATAAGAGAAAAGAGGTAGACTCGTCCAGAAACAAGGAGCTGGAAATGGTGAGAAGATGAACTTCTCATCGATTCTTCACTACATATAGCAGGAGAGTAGACTCGTACAACCACGAGAAGCTAGACACGGAAAGCACGTGGCATACCCTGCGTGTCTTCGCCTCTCCTGGAGGGAGAGTAACCAAGCCCAAGAAGTGGGTACTAGAACAAGGTATATACATATCCATATGCTCAAACAAGAAGCCCGAACAAGATCTTAAGGGGATCTCCATCCCGTAGCTCAGCCCAAGAAAGTGAGTAGCCAACAGTCCCAGAAGTAAACACCACCGATGCCCAGCATCCCGCACGTCTTCCCTGAACTGCAAGTCAAGGGCTCAAATCACCGCACCTTGAATCTATCTGCTTTGGGCGGAACTGACTCACCCGCATGGTTTTAGGTCGTGTCGCAAGGACGTGTCTCGGTGGGGAAAGCGCCCCTCATACTTGAGATTTTTTGGGGAACGTCAATCCACACCTCGTCACTGCACCGTAGTCGAGAGGTCTCCTCAAAGTCGATAGGTGACCCCCTGCCCAGCCCCACTGGAGGGTGATCCCTGGGAGTCGACGGGTTCCCACTGGAGGGAGACCCAGCAAGAGTCGACGGGTGTCACACTGCCCAGCCCCGTAATAGGGTAATCTGCTGGAGGGAGACCCATCTAGAGTCGTCGACGAGTCCTAATGCCCAGTCCCGTAAAAGGGTACTCCGCTGGAGTGAGGCTCAGAACCATCATCAGGGACCACTTCCCAGCCCATCTGTAGGTAAACCCGGCATCGGGGACCACTTCCCAGCCCAGCTGGAGGTAAACCCAGCATTGGGGACCACTTCCCAGCCCCAATGGAGGTAAACCCGGAACCACTCTGACCATCCCGGCTAGATGGTACTGCTCGGTGAACACCGCTGTACTGGCCATCCCTGCTGGATGGTGACCCACTGGCCATCCTTGCTAGATGGTACCGCTCTGGCCACCCCTGTTGGGTGGTACCACACTGGCCAGCCCTTCTGGTAACAAACTCCTGGCTAGCCCTACTAGAAACAACCTCCTGGTCAGCCCTGCTGGAAACAACCTCCTCGGTAGAGGATCGGTGCCCGCGTAAAGTGTTGGTCACACCGATTCCACAAGAACTCTACCAGGGAACATAAAGGAACAAGAGAAACTCCTCGGGCCTCTCAGGGCGATCACACTCTAATCCGCTGATTCACTGTTGAAGCAGACTGAGATAACTCAACCTAGAAAGTGGGGAAAACACCCACACTGTACGAGCACACGTAGTCGCAAACGGTGTCGCAGTCCAGTGAAAGGGGCACAGTACTGAAACCCCTAACAGCTGAAGAAACAGAGGAACCAAACCATCTCTTCTGGCTAAAACCATCGAGAACAGAACCAGGGGAAAAACACTCAACCCTGCTGGTCAAACAAACGAGCACAGAGCCATGGGAAAAAACTCAACCCCACTGGTCAATAATCGAGAACAGAGGGACCCTCTACATCGCGAGAGGTCAAAGGTACGCAAAGAAGAACACGGAACGCACATGGGGCCCACACAACGTTTGACCCCAAGTCAACCCCAACCAAGCACACAAACATTCTCAGGTACAACCATCCACATGTACCTCCCAGCATTCTCGCATACTCCCAGAGTATGCCATGTCTCCAGCCCAAAGGCTAACATGCACACGGCACCCGACATCAACGTGAAAACGTGAATGTAACAACTCCAACTTTCCACCTCAATGGATGAGGCACATCCAACCACATCTCTTCAAGAATTTACATCACTCACATGGGAGTGCACGCGATCACACGCCAAGGGTCCGCTACAAACACAGTAGGACGAACCACCACCGGAGCGCCTTACTTGCTTCCACATTTAATAAGATCATGCAAGAGGCTATGCACACTAGAACAGATTACACTACAGTAATCCTCATAGAAAAACATGTGATATCGACTACTTACTTGCCTCAAACGGATATCCGATGGAAAAGTCACCAACACCGCTTTACGCCCGAACAGCGTCCCGTGGTCCCGAGCCTCAGCCCCGAAAACAGTCGGGTGCATCACACCATTGCGATCCCCTCGGGAAAACACGTCAAAAGGACTACTCACTTGATTTCAATGGGTATATGGAGAAAAATATGCATTCTGGCGCACCGCACACGAGCAGCGCTATGTGGGACCCACATCCCGGTCCCAAAGCACAATGAACGGATCGCATCGTTGTGATCATCTCGAAAAAGTACACAAGTTTGACTAATCACTTGTCCAAACCGAACACCTGGTGATAAATCTGGAAAATTACCGTCAACTCCCAAAACGGACCTCGTGGGGCCTGCACCATTGTGCGGAATCAAAGCGGGTGGATTGCTCCATTGTAATGCCCTCAGAAAAACACCCAAAAACGACTGTTTGCACGCCCCGAACGGACGACCTAAGAGGAAGTTGCTAAACGATGCTCGCAGCTCAACAGACGGGCCGTGGGGCCCATGCCTCATTTCTAGTTTCAACACCCTAAACCTCACTTCAAAACTCTGGCTCAACGCCGGGGACCCAACGCCGCTGATGGCGCTCAAAATGGACATCGGATGTGCCCACGCCGTCCAAAACAAGAACTCCCGGAAGAGCGCCCGTCCACTTAACGGTCGTGCAGCGCCCCCGAGCCCCTCGTCTCGGGAATTAAAAATTCCCTAGACCATCTCAAAAAGTCTATCTCATCGATACGGTTCCACTGCCGCAGACAGCACACGAAACGGACGTCCGTAGCAAAAGATATGGGCATCTGAATTTTTAAGAGGAAAACCCCTTTGGGCCGGACCGGCCCGGCCCTCCGCGGGCCACGTTGCCGCCCCCTACAGGCCCTCGTGGTCGGTCTTGTTCCCCCACAGTGACCCACGTTACGCGGGTCGCGGTCGCGCCACACGGGGCCGCGCGCCTCGCAGCCCCCTCCCCCTTGTGCCCTACACTGGCGCCCATCGCCGGGGACCCTGCCGGAGTCCCCGCCTCACCGCTATCCATGCCGGCCGCCTGCTGGAGCAGCCGCCTAGAGCCACTCCGCCCTCCGGAGCTCGCCGGACCGCCCTGCCGACTGCCGGAAACCGCCGGTCTGGCCATAAAACCCCAAAACCACCCCGAAAATTCGTCGGACCGCTGCGGGCGCCTCGGAGCTCGGAATTCAAATCCGAAAGATGCGTCGGAAAGCTCAGATCGATATCTACTAATCTATGGAATTTTCTTGAAGATCGGGCAGCAATTAGACAGTATAATTTGGGCTCAAAGAATTTGTTAATTTAAAGAAAACAGAAACGAAACCTCCTACCTCATGGTTGTAGCCCGACGCTTCGTCGTCGACCCACCGGAGTGGCCGCGCCTTGCCGGGGCTGCCTCGCCGGAGTGAAGGAGGAGAGGGAGGGGGCTGTTGCCTGCCGCTATCCAGGCGAAGAAGAAGAAGAAGAAGAAGAGGGAGGGGTGTGTTTAAGTAGAAAACACTTAAACCCCTCGCCTGGCACGCCCCTGACTCTGCTCCCGACGCAGACAAAAAGGAGGGTGCCCCTGGGGTAAACATGACACCTCGAGCGTAACGATGGTCTCATAATTTTAATCTGAGGCCCCGTTCAAAAGTTATAAAATTTAACGACCGAGGCCGCTAAATTACGAAAATTCCCTTGGCGGCGTTTTTCACAGAAGGCCCGCACCCGCGAAAGTTACACCACTCCTAGGGTAAATGGAACATTCCAGACTCAACAGTGCCCTTGGTTTCCCAATCCGAGACACTGTTTAATAGATTCTTGAGTTAAGCAATTAAACGAAAAAATTAATTATTTAATTTATCTGTTCCACGCTCTAATAGCAAGCGAGGGGTCCAAACGTCCCGCACCGACATGTTTTATGTCGTTCCTAGGGTAAACACCCCATTTTGAACCCATCCGTAAACTCATATTTCTGATCTGAATCACTGTTTAGGAGTTGTCCCATTTATTTGGCGTGTCCAGTGTGAACGCACAGAAAATTTAATTCCGGCCACACCGGGGCTCGGAATCGCACACCGTCTAAAGGAGCTGATCTGGAATAACATCAAGAATATTACAAAGTCTTTATCAGAAAAAACCGGGTTTTTACATGTCTATTTCATTTCAGAAAATAAATTTTATTAAATGGTTAAGTATATTTCTTTAACATAATTAATTATTTTGATATATTAAAAGAGATATTTAATTATTATATATTTTATAAATGGTTATTTTTGTTAATTATATGTATTTATATTGATATTTATTATTATGATAGTATTATAATAAATTTAATCAAGTTATGAAATAAGAATATGGTTTTCCATTTGAAAAAGAAATATATATCATTTGAAACAATGTATTATTTTAATATATAATGAGTTTTTATTTTAAAATTTATTCTTTAATAACATTATATTGATTTTAATTAAATTTATATCATATTAATAATGTTCATTTAAAAATTAGGTTTATGTTATTTTGATAAAACATTTATAAAAAACATGACATGATTGTTATAGAAAAATGTGATGAATAATCAAAAAAATTTATTAAAAAATATTGTAAAGACATATAAATAATATTTTTATTTTTATTTTTATTTTTTTTTAAATTAAGGATTTATTTTGAAATTAAATATTTCAATTTAATTCAATTATAATATGAGTGATACATTTCAATTCAAATTCATTTTTAAATAAGAGTTTGAGTTCAAGTGGAATTTTACTTCTTATAATTATAAGTTTATCTAAAATGGAATAGAACATTATAGAAAATTATGGAACATATCTTTCATGATGAGATACACAAAATATATTATAAAAATTATTCAAATAATATACATTTATTTTTATTTCAAGATAAATATTAAATTGCTTATCAATGTTGACGTGCTACTCACACGAGATTGGAAAATTAAAAATCAATGTATTAGGTTATATGAATGAGAATGGGTAATCTGATTCTCAACTTTAATAGATAAATATTCTGAATATTAAATGATGTCAATATATTTTGGAACTAGGAGGTTATGTTTTTTATTTTTTTACAATAGGTGTTATATTAGTTGAAGATGAATTTTTCATTACATGGCATGGAATGACAAAGATCCAGAAGTATCATTCTAGAAGTTGTTGGGAATGTATACATGGTGTTTAAATTATTTAATAGGAGAAACTTTTTTGAATTTGAATTTGTTCTAGAAGTAAAGTGGAATACCTAAAGTAAATTTCAAAACTTATTTTTGTAGTATAAGTCTAGAAGTTAAAAAATCTAAGTCAAGAAGTTGATTCTGAAGGTTTTAGAAGTTATAGGAAGAATTCATGGTATGAAAATAAGTATCACATCATGAATGGTGTTATCATAAATATAGAAAAGGATATAACATTTTTTACCTATATACATAAGATTTTTTTTGGAATAAATGTGGTAATTTGGAAAAGTCAACACACTACATTGAATGCACATAGGTTTCTTATCATAGAAATATCGAAGAGTCCTAAAGTTCCATGTATACATAAGAGTAATAGAGAATATTTGAGATCTCAAAAAAAGGTCATGAAACACCCTATAATATGTATAGGTCACTAGGAAAAGAGGTTAAAATGATAAATTCCTAAAGTAGCCTCATTTTGTTATGTAAGTTTGACCACCGATGAGAAAGAAAATGGAAAAGTATTATATGTATGGGTTATAAGAACCTGAATATGTAAAGGTTGATCAAAATCCTAAAAAATGGTAAATTATTGAACTCCCTAGAATATATAGAAGTTTATTAGAGTTCTAAGATATGGTGTGGCTCAATGTTTACTTATTTTAGGTAAAGAGTAAGTCATGTCATGGGAAGGATGGTCACACTGTGAAGAGACATATGTGTTTTAGGGGTACTAGTTGTTTGATTAAATTCACATTGTGGATGAATTACACATCACAATAGGTTTGAATAAATAAGGAGAAATGGAGAATCATGCCATGAATTTTAGGCTATGATAGTTCAGTATTGGATTACTTAATAACATGAATCAAATCACATCATGAAGCTATATGTCACATCATGATAGGATAAATGAATCAAGAGAATGGGAGCATCATGTAATGATCTTTGATGAGTTGAATAGAATATATTTGGTGGATTTTTTAGATCTCATATTTTATTAAGTATTGCCCCATAGAGAAGTGTATCACATAGTGATTAGGCTATAGAAGTGAAATATTACACTGTGGTGAGGATCATCATGTCGTGAATGAGTTATTATAAGAATATATGGAGGATTTTGTTGATGTTTCAAATGAGGTAATTGCCTAATATTTCAAGAGGTTAATTCAAATTTTAATACACGTATTATACTGCATTAACTATATGGACACATGGAATCATCATGAGGATTTGAGGAGGAGAAAATCATCCCTATGATTGGAATGAACGGGACATGTTTTTTAAGAGCTATAAAAAACTAAAACTATCATATCAAGAATAAGAGATCCTTTCTATGAAAATAATTCTCAATAAAATGAGGTATTTGTGACAAATTCCCATCATAGATAGCCCATCATGGAAAAAAAATTTACAATTTCTATTAATTGAAATGATCTATCACAATTAATCAGGGGGTTATACTATTTATGATGGATATTGGTATCCATCATAAATAATATTTGTGACGGATTATGAGTTTGGTTGCAAATAATTTACCAAGTTATTTCAATAGTTTATAACTTTGTCTCAAATAGTATTCTTTAAACATGTTTGTGATTGATTTAGATTTCCATCACAAAAACTATTTACATTGGAATTATAAATTCATCATATATAAATCTAAATAAATAATTAAAATTAAAATTCACTAAAAAATAAAAACCATAAAAAAACATTTATAATAAAACTAAAACACATATAATATAAAAAACCACAAAAAATAACATAATAGTAATTTCACAGAGGGGGTAGGTGATCGGCTCTATCAGGTATAAGGAACTCCATCCTAAAATCTCATGGAAGTTATCAAATATACTCCATCATTTTCCCATGCTTCTATTTTCACTGATGCTTCTTCTAGTGTCATTGCTCCTCCAAATATCTATTCAGTCTCTTTATAATCTCATCCTAATCTCACAACCATGCCTCATACTCTACAATAGTGAAGGTTTCTAATCCTACATGATCTCCCTTAGAGAAAAATGATAACATCAATTAAGTATTATAATAACTAATCAGTATCGATCATGAACCATTTTCGATCACCTATCCCTTCTCAATACCACTCATCATCGCCCGCAGCCAAGCCACCTTATCAAAATGCGACTCACATGAGGATCCATTAACCCCGCTATCAATCTCAAAGCATAAAAGTAATTTTCATAATAAATTTTATTTTCTTGATGTCCCAATATATTTTTTCCATGTGCTATATGAAGACTTTTATATTTCATGTTAATGAATCCATGTCTTTAATGAATACATGGTCATCAATTAGTATCATACCAATGAAATTTAAACATTTTTATATAATTCTATCTTAGATAAAATGACTCAATTATTCCATCAAGCATGTCATAAAAGTTAAATTCAGTTTCTTTTTGATGGGGTTCCTTTTAAACTAACACCATTATTTATTGATTTTTTTTATTCTTCATATGTGTGTGTATAAAATCAAAATATGTAAACCACATATGAATTATAAGATTTTACCAATTTGGATGGTGGGTTACTCGGTAAATATAATTAACTATCAATTTTATTTCCATGTTAAAATACCTAAAAAAATAAAAAAGCAATTAATAATAGATAAAATAACTAATTGATTTTATTTTTTGACTGTAAACAAATTAACTTAAGAATTTTTGAAACCAATAGAATAAAATACATTATTGACATTCTTCCAAATAATCTGGGGTATTTTGTTTGGATTTTTTTCATTTGATCGTCATATGATCTATAAAACAATTAGTATAAATTTATTTTAAAAAATATTTAAAAAATATAGGTTAAAGTGTCACTTACTACACAAATTGTGTCATTTATTTACAATTGAATATATTTATGAGATTTGTGTTGTCCATCATCATAAGTTCATCATTCATAATCACCACCAAGACCAATCCCATGATGATTAAATGCTAATAATTAATTATTCATGAAATAATCAATATTTCCCTCATTGCAACACATTCTATTATGTTTTAAAGGGTATTTATATTGAAAATAATAAGAGAGGAAATTTGAAATTTCATTCTAAAATTGCGCTTTTACAAATGACCCATCAACTAATGATTTTTTATATACCTTCTTTAATTTTGCATACTTCTCTCATTTAGATACATCCATTGGAACTATATCAGACCTACATATTTTTATTTATATGAAAAAATGAGCATTAAATGTTTTATTGAATCAAATAATGTCAGCAAAAATATTTTTGCAAATTTATATAGTTTTTAGCATACTCAGTGCATCATAATTTTTTATTTTTATACAAAAATATTGTAAAAAATTATATTTCATTCAATACATCATAAATTGAAAAATTCAAAAAGTCTCTAAGACAATAGGTAGTAATATTTTCATTATTACATATAAATAATGAAATCTTAACCTAATAATATGACCATTTCTTATATAGAGAGAAAAATTATAAGAATATCCATCTAAAAACCTAAAATATATAATACATAGATAGAATAATAAGATAATTTATTTCTAAAGTTCAACAGCTACTCTTTCCTTCATTAAATTTTATGCTTTAGAATTTTCAAATTACTCAAGTTTGGAATGCCTGTAAATTTGGGAAAGATCTAACTATGCATTTACAATATCTTTAGTCTTAATAAGTATATCCAACATGGTATAAAATATGCTATCAAAATGGATTTTTTCTCAATATGAATTACATCTAGAAAGTAAAGGACCAATAAATCAGACTACAATAGTAGGTCCCAAAAACTACTTCACTTTATCCAATTGTGATCTCTCCCAAATCCATCTATTTTTTATTGGTTTATAGTTGGTATAGAGTTAAAAGGAGGAAATGAATACATAATAGATTTTACCTAAATAATGGATTGTATTACTAGAGATTTGTCTCTTTAAATTCTACCTTTGTAAAATAATTTCTATTATTTTAGGAATGATGGTTTGTAGGAATAAATCTCTGATGATAGTCAAAAAAAATATAGTTTTCTTTCATTAACAAGAATAAATTATTATTTGGCACTTATACAGTATAGAAAGGATTTCAGAAAATGTGTGCTTTATCCAAATAACATATCATACACTGGAGAGTCACTTATTTTATATATTAATGTAACTTTTAGTGTAAAATTATGTTCTATAACTACATTATATGTAATTACAATGTCACTCTATAATAAAATTAACTCATCGATCAGTGGCTTCAAATATACATTTATATTATTCTTTGGATGACTAGAAATTAATAACACCAAATAGATATATGGTTCCTTCATCAAAATTTAAGGAGATAAGTTTTATAGAGTTGTGAAAACAAGAAAATAAGAATATTGATTTTTTTAAGCACCAAATTGATAGAAATGATTAGTAAAAACACTTAAACATACATTATCAAGTTTTTAAGAAAAAGATGGATGTAATTGATCAAAGCGTTTCCATGAATCACCACCAAAAGGATAATTTAAGCGTTTAAAGGTATAAATATTGTATCTATTCCATTCCATCAATATGTGTGTGTTTTAAAACATAAATAGATACTAAAATCTAGGTATAATTAGAAAATACCTCAACTGTTTAATAGGAACAAATTTAGACTTTTCTTATTATACAACTTTGTACTTTGATTGTCCAAATGTTGGAAAATTAACTAACAATTCATATTCACTATAATATAAGATTAAATAATTTGAAAATTCATGGATCTTCTCATAACTAAGACCCAGATTATGGAACAACTTCTTACATTTATAAAAATTAACAGGCAGTGTATTTCCCTCAGACAATAAATATTTAACCAAAGAAAAAAATTTATAGAAACAATTATTTGACATTCTAAAATTTTATTTAACAGCCATAAATTTTATAACATCAAATTTTATTATCTTTAATCTAGGATATAAGGTATCCTTAGTATATTTCAATGAATCATAAAATTGAGATGGTTTCAATCCAAGATTTTAATTATCATTCAATGTTTTTGTTTCTTGAAAACATGGGTCAGTAAATTTATGTACTAAATTTTGAAATTATGATGAATCTTAAAATAAAATGTTTGTATCTTATTCTAAATTGCATTCATCATGTTAATATCAAAAAAATATTATTTTTGAAAAATAAACTGCAATAGATAAACACCAAAATTATCAAAAGTTTAAAATCTTATAAGATTACATTTCTTAGACAGACACTTAATTGTCCCTTCTCAAATAAATTCACAATTCAAAGATGAAAATGATATAAATGTTTCTACACACTCAATATAGGCAGGATTTATATGAGAACTGTATGGATTTCTATAATGATTTATCTAATCATGATCTCATAATAAAAAATTGGTGTTTATTTTCCAAGTGTGTGGTTTTCTAAAAAATAATAATAATTAGTTTATTACATAAAATATTGAAACAAATATAACACAACTCATTGTTATAATATTTTATTAGGTGTTTTTACTAATATTATTATAATAATTTTTTAAAAAAATTACTAATAATTTCACTTAATTTTATTTAATTTTTTTAAAATTTAGTATAATAATATTAATTAAATATTATTTATAATTACTAATTTTTTATTATTTTTTAGTATTTATTTAATTTATTATTTTTCTTTGATATTAATTATTATTATTATTAAAATTTTAGTGACTTTTAATTACTTTTTCGCAAATTTTTATATCTCAAAATGAGTATTATTTGGGAAGAACTATTTGTGATGAACTATATCACAATAAGAAATTATGAAGGATTCATAAATCTGTTACATATAATACTTATTTCAATGGGAATTAATTTTTCTATCACAAATGTGTCTTCCCTATGTGGAACTATTTGCAACAAATATTAATAAAATATTTTATAATATTTATAGTTTTATAATTATATTTTTAGTCTTTAAAAATATATAACATATATTTATTAATTTTAAATAATATTTATTATGTAATTATACTTTATAGATAATAAAAGTAAGAATTGTGAAAAAAATTAGTTGAAATAAATTATTTTTTAGTAATTTATAATTGTATAACTTTTTATTAAGTAAACATAATTAACTTTCTCATATGGGATTATTTTTTTTTTTTAGATTAAATATAATAACTTATACTAATATATACTAATTAATGAATATTAATTTTTTATTTATTATTATTGATATTAATTATTTAATATTTTAATATTTTTTGCTAATCATAACAAATATTTTTTATTTTAGACTAATTTTAATAATTTATAATAGTTAATTGATATTCATTTTTTATTTAATATTATTTATGATTTTATTACTTTTCCCTAATTATAACTAACATTTGTTATTTTAGATTAATATTTTTATCACTAAAATATATTTTAGTAATTTATTATAAATCATTATCTACTATGATCTTATAATCTATTTAATTATACTTTTATAACAATATTTTCAGCCTTTAAAATTATATAACAAATATTACTGATTTAAAATAATATTTATTTTTCAATTATATTTTTATATAATAAAAATAACATTTTTTAATAATTTTAGTCGATATAAATGATTTTTTAATAATTTATAATAATAAAATTATTTAAAATGTGAACTTAATTAACATTACTATGGGAGACTATTCATTATTCATTATTTACTTTAGATTAATTTTAATAACTTATATAAGTTTATGATAATTAATGACAATTCTAATTTACTTATTATTATTTATATTAATTATTTTATTATTTTATAATAATTATAAATATTATTTATTATTTTATATTAATTTGAATATATTATTCTAATTTATACTAACTAATTACTATTAATTTTTTTAATGTTATTTATATTAAATTATTAATAATTTTACTAATTATCCTTAATTGTAACAAAGATTAATTTTTCATAAATTAATCTTTTAGTCACTAAACAACATTTTAGTAATTTATTATAAATAATTTTTTTCTATAATATTATAATTTTTTTAAATTATAGTTTTATAATAATATTTTTAGTCTTTAAAATCATATAACATGTATTTAATTATTTAAAATATTATTTATTTTCTAATTGTATTTTTATGATTAAATAACAATTTTTAATAATTTTAGTCAATATATTTTTTTAGTGATTTAACATAACATTACTATTTATTTATTAAACTTAATTAACTTTCTTGCATGGGACTATTAATTATTTTTATTTATTTTATATTAATTTTAATAACTTATAACAATTTATAATAATTAATTAAAATTCTTTTTTTATTTATTATTATTTTATATTTATTATTTATTATTTTATTCTTATTTCATAAATATAAATATCATTTATTATTTTAGATTAATTTTAATAATTTATACTAATTTATAATAATTAATAACAATTGATTTTTTATTTAATATTATTTATATTAAATTATTTATAATTTTATTACTTTTTCTTAATTATAACTAACATTTATTATTTTAGATTAATTTTTTTATCACTAGACTATATTTTGATAATTTATTATGAATTATTATCAACTTTAATATATAGTTTTTTAAATTATAATTTATAATAATATTATTATTTACTACCTAAAATATTAATTTAACAATTATTTATAATGATAATTTTAAATAAAACTAATATATTATTTTCTTTATGTTAAAAATCATAATGAACTAAACATCGATTAATATAATAATTTAAAAAAATTAAAGAAAAATATGTAACAATGTGACATGAAAATAACTTAAACCTTAATAAATTAAATTAATTAACAAGTTATAAAATGGAAAAATATAAAAAAAAAGTAATATCTATTAAATTTTTTTAAAATAATATCTTTAAACTGATATCTAGGTCATAAATTATAGATTTGTAATCTAGAATCCTTCAAACTAGAGTCTGGATCACAAATAGCAGATTTACAGTCCAGAAACTTTCAAACTGGAGTATGGATTGTAAATAGAGAGGATTTTTGAATTTTACAAATGTATAGAGGTTATATCTATAGCATACTTTTTTATGATGGATGATTCCATCATAAAAATTTCATTGTTTTAAATATTTATGATGGAATATGTATTTTGTGACAAAGAGACTATCTATCACAAAACATAGTTGCCATAAATACTTTTCCTACTTATCTGAAAAATATTTTTCAGACTCTATTGGTCATAAATAATCCATATCCATACTATTTACAACAGGTCATCATAAAAAATAATATTTATTGTGATGGAATGTATAGTCCAACATAAATAATCTTGGTGTGAAAGGATTATTTGCAAGAGACGACATAGTTTGTTGCAAATAAGTCTTTTCTGCAAAGCTTATTTGGGATAGGATGATCATCTCATTAAAAATAAGTCTTTCATGTGAAAACTTTTGTGATGAACTATACATTCTGTTATAAATACATTTCTCATGCCTAATCTTCTTACAATTAACTATACATGTCATTGCAGATAATACTCTCTATAATAGTGCGTGTATTTCCATCAAAACTATGCATGATGAACTTCTTGCCCGTCATAAATAGTTATTGGTAAAAAAAATATTTGTGATGGAATGATATTTCCATCACAAAAAAAATAGTTCTCTACAACTATTTTCAATGGAATTAAATTCTATCATAAATACTCTATTAGAAAAGATAGAAATTTCTATAGTGACTAGGAAAAATTTAATATCAAAAAATGAATAGATAAATTATGGAGAATATTTGATACATTTGGTTCAGTGAATAAGAAAGAGGATAACCATAGAGAATTTTCATTGATATATTTGATTCAACTCAAGAGATAAGGCTTGGATAAGGAGGATGTATTACACTTATACATATAGTTGTTGAATGGGTAAAATAAGATAGTTCTAGTTTAAGATTATCTTTATTTTTAGAACAAGTGTTGTCGTTTTGATAGTTTTTAAGACATAGATTCAACATTCATATCAAGGAGTTAATCTCATCCATCATTAAATAAGGAGATCATGACAAAGTGAAGTTTAGCGGAGCATTAATCCGGAGATGAGGATGAAATTTGTCTCAGTAACCTATAATGAATCAAAAGAGACTATCATGTCAATAAAATATTGAAGAGACTCTAATGTATATAAACTGATTGTTTCTTTCATTTAAGTAGTGTGTAAAGTAAAAGAAGAGGTAGTGGCCCTTGGATCAATAGTGTATCTTTAGAGAACCTTGTATGGGTAGTGTGTCTTGGCATGGAGTGACTCTGACTTAAAAACATGAATCCATAGAAAGTTAGTATATTAGATTATGGTGCACTAACAGATTATTATGTTTCTACTCCATGTATTATCCCTTAGTGGTGAACCAAGTAAAATATATGTGTCATGTGTGTATTTTACGTTCTACATCCATGTTTATTATTTAGTGTGATCAATATAATAGAATAAGAGATTGAATAAATTCTTGCTAACATGATAGCACGATCAGAATGTCATAGGGGACTAAAAGAAAAGAAAAAATATTTAATTAGTGTTCACCTTGATTCAAAACCCCCCTCTTAGGGAACTTTAGGACAACCTAGTCCTAACAAGTGGTATCAGATCTAAAATTTTCTGACTTGAAGATCAATCTATGAAACTATTTTGGATTTTTTTTAAACATATATTCAAAGATAAAGCCTCTATTTTTTAGTGGTTCTGATTTTTATGGATGGAAAAAGTAAATGTATTGGTGTCTACAAGCCTGTGGTGAAGAGATCATAAGATATTTATAATTATATTTTGATTTGATAAATCAAAATGAATGTATACATGATACATAGACTCAATAGATATTTATAAAGTTTTATATTGTGAGGAATTCAAGAAAAAAAATTCATTGTGTTAATTCTTTTGATATTTGAACATTTTTGGAGAATATATATGGAAAACCAGTTGAAGTAAAAGAGGTTGTGTATACCTCAAGAGAAGATTGAAAACATTTCAATAATGAGAAACCACTAAACAAGTCTGTTGAATATTACCATATATTAAATAGAAAGATGATGAGGAATATGAAGAAGACTCCTAAAATAGATTCTCCAATTGGGGTTAAAAATTATGAATATGTTGTTAAATATGATTTTAACAATGTCTTATAAGATACTTGTAAATCTAAAAATTTAAAGTTACCCCTAGAGATTTATAGAAGTGTGTATTTTAATTATTAAATGGAATTAACATCAATTATTCATTCATGTGAATTTTCATTCAGTGATTAAGAAAAAATCCAATCCATGTATGAAAGGGTAGTTCAATAAGAAATCATTCGTCAAGTGGAATTATCATTTATAAAAGATTTTTTCATAGAGAATAAAAGTCTAAATATAGTATATTTAGACTTTAATATGGACATAATAAATATTTGTGTAAGATAAAGGTCTAAAGTGACCTAATTGAAGAACTTTCACATGAAGTAGAAAAATAAATGGCCACAAGGAAAGATCTGAAAACAAGCATTATCCCTCTCAAACCACAACTTCAATAGAGGATACAATTATCAAAAGAAGCTAGCTCTAGGATGAATAAAATGGATACATAATTAAAGGAGAATAATGATAAGATCAAGGATATCAAGGAGATGTTGAAGAACACTAATTAAAAGAAGAATATCCCTCTCATAAAATTCATAAAACATATAGTGCACAAAGTTCCCAATCCGAAAAAAGTAATTAAATGAGAGATTATAGAAAAATCCTGAAGAGATTACTCTTGGAAGAATATATCTTTAAAGTTATACTATTTTTGAATATTTCAACATAGCATGAGTGTTTTTATAGAGACCTAGGGGCTTAAATTTGGAATAAAACTTACTACATCAACATCTCAATGGACAAATGACTACATAAGGTATGATTTTTATAATAACCCATACATAACCAACCAATAATTATGAGTTTAATAGAAAATTTTTCAATTTATTACATTCTCATTATCTTTTAGGTTTGTAGTTTCATAGAATTATAAAAACCACTACATTATAACCTAGTACACCTCCACACGGTGTGCATTTTTTCCAAAAAAAATAGGATCTTAAATTGACAATCATATTTCATTCATGACACACTTTCTTCATTCAAGTTGAGTCTTCAAAACTAAAAAATTGGACTTTAAAAAGTTTATACACATCCTTAGGACCTATAAAAAACATTTTAAAATGTGGTATGATCACAAAAAACATAGTAAGGGATATTAAAATAAAATAAACCTGTTAGTCCATTTGAAAATCATGAAATTTTTTCTTTTTACATAATAAAATTAGATCACAAATAATCATTTTATTATTAAATAAAATTCATTTCCCAAAATATTTTCATAAAAAATATAATAATAAATCATAAAGGTACAATCATAATCAGTAATGTTTCTTGGAAAACATGAGAACTCATGACATATTTTCCTTGAAAAAACAACCTTTCATCTTTAAAAGATCATAAACATTTCTTTAATCATAAGCTCATTTTATTACCTCATGAAATAAAAAGATTTCCATTAAAACTCATATAGATCATATAAAATCATATAGGAATCTTGTTAAATTATCCTTACAATCAGCCGTACAAGAACCCTTATAAGAACCATTATAATGGAATAACCTTCCTAGATATTTCCATCATACCTCCTCTCGAGAACATATCATTACCTAATTCATTGGAGAGATATATATGACCCACCCATTATAATATATAATGTAAAATAAGTATAACATGAATAAAAAATATATTTTCTTTCACTTTATTCATAAAAATATCCTTTTGAACCCAAAAGCATAAGCACCTATAGTTATCCCATAAAATAAAAGCAAATATCCTTTTCTTTGATAACTTTTAAAAAAATCACAGAACAATGTAAATTGAATTAAATTTAGTAAATTATGAAAACTTAAAAGGGAATATTAATAATGAATAATGGTCATGAATGTGGTAAAAGTTGTTCAAGCGGTAAACGTTTAAAAAATATTTTTTTCACACCTTTATAAAGAAAGTAAAATTGACTTATATAAAAAAATGTTAAAATATTTATTTTAAAAATTTTGTTAAGACATTAAAAGATATTTGAAAATAATATTAATCATTACTTCTGATTATAAATATTATCATTCTTAAAAAAATTAAAAAAACATGTATATGTAAGATAATGAGTTTAAAACATTTAAAATAAGGTTTTAAAGAAAAATCCCTTAGCTTAGTTTTCCACTTAGTCAAACGCACTCTAATTTTCATATATAATAAATTTAGATTCATTAAAAATATATATCAAAACAATATTTATATTTATCTTAGTATATACCATTCACTTATAATTTATTTTACCCACTTAACAATAATTCTTTGTTAAAATCAATATTTTTGTGTTAACTATTCAATTTTCCATGCATGTTCTGATTCGGCGGTTCTGATCCTTGAACATTGGTAATGTTTTCATCATATACATAATTTTAATAAGTTTTATAGTATATTTTTTATATATTTATAGAGTTCCATGTTCACTTTATGGAACTTATGGTGATTATTCACATGGAAATCATAAAAATTTCATTTTTTAGAAGTTTTGATTTTGTAGAACGAATTGATTTTATTAAAAAATATACATATATTTATATATTACCATTATTTAATTATTTAATTATCATAAATTCATAATTATTTTATAATATTACTAGTATATAAAATTCCTCAATCATTCATGAAATAAATATTATAATAATGTTCATGTAAGTGGTAAAACCGACAAAAACAAGAACATGTCATAATAGTTGAATGAGTAAGAACATGTTATTATATAATGATAACATCACTTTTATATAATATTAATAATTTTATAAATTTAATATTAATTTATTTAATTAATTTTTTAAACCATCCATGTAAGGCAGTAATGAAAAATGAGATATATTGTTTCATGAAGGTGGTAGTCTGCACGTACACATAAACAATGTTTTCACTTTTCAAGGGATGGAAAGGAAAATATATTAATGTTGGTTTATATTTAAAAAATCATAATTATCTTATAAATATTTTAAATACTTCTTTATAATCAACCATTTAAGGCAATTATGAAAAATGAAAAATGTCATTCATGGAGAAGGCAATTCACTCGTACACACGTGTGACATTTTGATTTTTTTTGTTGGAAAGGAGATATAAAATGGTTGTACCATCAACATAATAACACTAAATTATAGTAAATATATTTATTTAATTATATTATTATGGTTATAAATTATTTTAATGATGTGGAAGAAGAAAGAAACTTGAAATAACTTTGTTAAGACTTTTGCCTCTACCTTGGAAATACTCCTTTGTATTACACCTTAATAATTTTTAGTTTGGACTTTTAGTGAGACCAGGACCTATAGGACATGGGAAATATAGTTCTAGTGATTTTGGTAGATCTTTTTTGAGATATAGTGCTTAAATTGTTTGTATAAGTGAGGGGTGAAAGGATCCTTTTATAAGTGGGGGGAGTGGCACTCTTGAAAATTTTAAAAGTTTCAAAATAATATAAAGGTATACTTCAAAGAAAATTGGTATGAAATGTCCAAATTTCAAGGATTAGATATTTTTTTCAAAATCCACTCATCCAATAAGATTAGAGATAATATTTTGGGACTTTATCTCATAGTTTTAACCCTTTTACCTCATTTAATTCTCTATCGAGGTGACTCACTTTTTATCATGGAAAATTATTTTTATAACCAAATATGAAATTAAAATCATTACCAACTTTAAAAATTATGATCCAAAATATGGAATCCATTTTCTATTATTCAATTTTGAGAGCTGGTAAAAATTTACTTTTAATATAAACATGAAAAACGTAATGAAAATCTTTTTTTAGAAAAATATCTTTTAAGAATAAAAAATAATTTACATAAAAATCAGGAATAGAATAGATCCTCATGAAATTTATTGGTTTAAGAATAAAAAAAACTAGAGTTATTTGAATTTATAAATAATACAAAATTGAATATATATTTATAAATAATTATTTAGATAAAATGATAAAAACAACTCTTTTATTAGAATAAAACATTACTTAGTTTTTAAAATGTCAAACATAGGTTTTAATTTTTCAAACATAGGTTTCAAAATTCAACATAATATTTTTAAATGATTTATTTTAATTCTTTTATATATATATATTATTATATAAAAAAAGGTTTCATAAATATTTAATACATTCTTATATCATGATAATGTTCTAAATGTGACAGTATTTACAAAATTCGTATTTTTCACTATTTAACTAAAAATAAACCTTTTCAGAAAAATCCTAAAAAATCACCCGAAGATAATTTTGAAATTATGATTTCAAAAATGAAGTTAATTTAGTAAAATTAAAATTCTAAAATTATATTCTGATATGATGAAACACAAATTGTATTTTCGGAAATATATAGTTTCAATCAAGACACTCTTTTTGACGAATTAAATAATTTTTTAAATAAATTATATTTTAATAAAATATTATTATTTAATAATATTTATAAAATATAAATGATAATAGAATTTTACAAAGTCAAAAGTACTTTTTATAAGGTTCAAAAAATTGTTATTGTCAAAAAAACGGTATTTTTCAATAAATGGGGATTTTTTATTCTGAAGTAAAAAATATCATATTCAGAGAATTATTTTGATAAAATAAATATTATTTTTTAAATTATAATATTTAAATTTTCCAGTGGTTAATTTTTCATAATTTTCTGAGACAGTCAAAATTTTAAGTAAAAATTAAATACGGTATAAATATACAATATGTATTATGACATCATAATGACTCAAAATTGATGTAATATATACGAAAAAAAGGTATCCAAGACCAAATAAATTTCACTCGTTTAAAATAATTTGTTTCTAAGTTACTTTATTAATTTTATATACCCTTAATGAATCCTCCAAAATTTATATTATATTTTAAGATTTTAAAATCAATTCTTTATAAACATGACTCAATTCCACATCACCAAGGGTATTATTTTAATGATATCAGTTCTTAAACTTATAAAATAATTAAAAAAACTTCACTTTTGTAGAAACCATGGGAAAAATCATGTGAATTTTTTTGGTTTTTATTACTTTATCATATAGAGTCCAAAACCTAAGTTTAAAAATTAATAAAGAATTCTCCTCTCTTTTGTTATATAAACCCACCCAAACTCTCATTCCTATTCACTAAAAAACAAGAATCATGAAATTACTCAATGAATCACTATCTATAGTCTTCAAAATATTCCCCCAATCTCTTAATAATCTCCTTCTAGGATTTAAGAAGCACTCTCTCAAGGAAAGGGATCCTCTCTATCTCCTCTTTATTCAAGCACCTCTTTTATATTATGGATTTTTTTCAATTTTTCATGTTAGGATATGGTTTCACACATCCTTATTACTTACACTATGATTTCCAAGTGATTATAAACCCTTTTAACTCTCATCAATACCTCCCATGAACCTTTACGTACCCCTGTTATGTTACCAAAATTATCCTATGAATTTCCATGTCAGACATTTGTGTAATGAATACCCGTCCCCATTTCCACTCAAGTGTATTCACCTAAATGTACCTATCCTTAATTTATTGGGTACTTACATATATATAAATCACAATATTTAATCATGGGAATAAAGTTTTTGAAATACAATCCTATGTTGAATGATCTATGTGGCACACATATGCATGTACATGATATAAATATGACAGGTGGGCACAGAATTATATAACCCTCCAATGCATTGGGTAATATTTTTATCTCATGAGATTATATTTATGGTGCATTTGAGATTATAATAAACATTCTATGTTATGTTGTCTTGGTGGTTATTCTTGATGTATGTTTATAATGTAAGGTTTTATATTGTTTCCACATTCCCATGTTTCCTTTATGTTATCATGTTCTATCTTGCCTCATTATTCAAGATTATGATTCTAACCCCTATTATGTTACCATCATTTGAATCTTGGATCACATGTACTGATTTACATTATTATATGATTTTTTTATTCCCTTACTGATCTTTATATCTCACCCTCTCTTATATACATCCTCGGGTTATCTCATGCAGTTTTAGAAGAACGGTGGAATTTTAAGATCATGTTAATGAAGTTTTCAATAATGTCATTGTATTCCTATTTCAATTTGTTATGATATATACCTAATTTCCCAATTAAACTAGGCTACATGATATTTTGGGATTGTATTATGTGTGACTATAGAAAAAATCTTGAAATAAAGTGTATTAAAGATATGGGTTGTCATAAGTTATATATTGAGGATCCCTGGTATCATATTGTTTTATATAGGATTATATATTATATACAGGATAACATATATCATCAATAGATGGAGATGTATTGTCTTAGGTTAAAGGTATAGGATATTATAGATAGATCATCTAGATTACCATTACTTATATATGAGGTTACTATAGTAGGAAAAAGTATTGACCATTTTTTACTTCAGCCATCTAGATTTTTCCAAAAAATTACCATCAAGGTATGTATATATTATATCCTTTATTCTATATTGGTGTTAAAAAAATTAAAAATCATATTTATATTTTTTTTATATTTTTTTACAGTAATAATTTAAAGATAAATTCATATTTTATATAAAATAACATGTACAGGTTGTTATGACTTCATTTACCACTTATTCTAGACTTTATAGATTATCAACATACTCATATTTTTTGTTGGATTTTTATGATCTTCCAATGGTTGCTAACATTTTTTGGAATAATATAACTGTTATGATTTTAAAGATAGATATCATAGAGCATGTAACTGGATATCTTTTGGGTATCAATGTGATAAAATTCTTTTCCATATAAGTCGATTATCATATTACTTTCAATTATATCAATTTAATCAAACTTAATACTTATGTTTCTTTTTTATTAGGTATATTTATACACTTTGTATTCATTATGATACAAAATCATTATATGTATTTTTTTACCCATAATTTATTTCACCAGTAACATGTTGGAACCATGGTCTTCTATGCATGATTTGGAGTATGGTTTTTGTTTGTTGTCAATCCTCAATGGAAGTTCGGATCGTGTACTAGCAAAGAGATCATACCGTTCAAGTAGACAACAGTATTGAAGGTGGCGTCGTTTCCCAGTGTTTGCCAAATTTTTGGGGTCCAAAATTTGGAAGTTGGTGAGCATCGCGAAAATAGGATTTCAAGGAAGAGAATAATTAAATATGGCAATGGCATGAATTTCGCGAAGAGTGGCTTAATGGTTTGGAATTCACGAAGACCAGAAGTATGGAGGCAGTGATTCTTCGAGATTACGTCAAAGCTTTGCGAACGGCAGAGGATGAAGAGCATCGCGGCGATGAAGAGCTTTTCGAGGGAACTTTGCGGCAAAGACGCGAAGGAAATGATGGAACGCTCCATGATTACGATGAGCTCCGCGAAAGAAAAATTGTTGTAGTGCCTCGCGATTTTGAGAGAATTTCGGTGGGAACTTTGGAGCTTCGCGATTTGAGCTGACGTGGCGCTGACTTCGCGCGGAAGGGTTGATGGTCGGTGGAATCGCCTATAAATAGAGGTTGATCCCCTCAAGAGAAGTAGAGAGAATTTTAGAGAAAATCCTTTGCTCTCGGTTCGCAAAGGTCACTCGCGAAGGCAGTGTGCTTCGCAAAAGAGGAGCTTCACGGTGGCTATTCTAGCTCCTTGAAAGTGGTGCGCCCCACGTTGGCTCAGTGAGCTTCGTGAAGATCCAGGAGCTCCGCGACAGCCAAGCATTGCGAAGGCTGGAGGATCGCGAGAGTGCTTCGCGATTGAGCTTTGCGAAAAGGCAGGGACTCTGCGAAGGCTTGTTTGAGCTTTGCAAAATTGTGAGCCTTGCGAATTAGGGTACTTTGTGAAGGCCCTTTCCAAAGGTTGTTTGCCCAATGGACAAGGGAAATGGGGGTATTCATCAGTGGATGGAATTTGGACTTTAACAGAGCATCAACTCAGAACTCTGATGCAAGAAAAGTCTCATGATGAACAGGAGACAAAGAACTTCATGTCTATCTATTGAAGAGACCTTCACATCTATAAACTGAGTGAGACTTCCCCAACGGCAGTGAGCCAGGGGGAGTCAACGGGAGTGACCCGAGGGACGCAGTGAGCTATCCCTGAACTTTTGTAAAGGTAGTGAGCCTGGGACAGAGTGACTATACCCGAACCTTTGTAATCTACAGCTAGTGAAGCATAGTGGATTTAGGTACGACCGACAACCTGTCGATGTATGCTCCTTGGACGTAGTCCTTAGTGGTAAACCAAGTAAAAATAAGTTGTGTCATCTCTCTGCATGTGAATGTTTCATTGCTGATCATATCCATCATACAGATTTAAGTAGTTCCTACCAACGTGGGAACAAGATCCATAACTTTAAGAAGAAAAAGTTGACACCCTGATTCACCCCTCCCCTCTCAGGGTGTCCCGGGGTCCTACAAGTGGTATCAGAGGGTAAAGGTTGTTGGCTTTGAATATGTCCTTTGTCTCCATGGAGAATGCATTCAATGTTAGGGGAGTCCCTCTCTTAGATGGAAATAATTTTCAGATCTGGAATAACAGGATGAGATCTCATCTAAGATCTCTTGGAATGGAAGTTTTGTTTTCTACTGTGCAAGGAATACAAGTCACTGATCCAACAAGCCTGGCTATGACTGACACAGACAGGAAAATTCTTGATGCAGATGCTAAAGCACAAAATGCACTCACCGCAGCTCTTTCTGATCAGATCTATCTAAAGGTGATGAGTTGCACTTCAGCAAAGTCTATGTGGGATAAACTTGAAAACATTTATGAAGGAGATAGCAAGGTAAAGGAGGAAAAACTTCAGGTTTTACACAACAGGTTTGACAATCTAAAGATGCATCCTAATGAGAATGCATATTCATTTTTTAATCGAATTACTGAAGTAGTGGGATCAATTCTAGGTCTTGGAGAATAAATCAAAGACATTGATATCATAAAGAAAATCTTGAGAATACTTCCTCCCATTTACAATGAAAAGGTGTCATCCCTTGAAGAAATAGATCTATCTAAACTATCTCTGGATGATCTGTTAAGTAGTTTAGTGGCATATGAGATGAGATTCAAACCCGAAGATGCCACGACTCGCGTGAGCAAGGAAATGGCATTCAAATCCATGGACAAACTGAAAATTTCAGAAGACAGTGGTGGTGAAGATGACGAAGAAAAATAAATTCTTTCCCTTATCGCCAAGAAGTTGAAAAAGGGGAAAGGTAAATTTAGAGGTAAGATACCTCTTGCATGTTTCCGTTGTAGAAGAGTTGGGCACATTGTCTCTCATTGCCAAATAAAGTTAGATGATGATGAGAGCGAAGCTGAAGACATTGAGAAGCCTCGGAAAAGGTTTTTCAAAAAGGGTGACTTCAAATATGGAAAGAAAATGCAGAGGAATAGTTTTTTCTGTGAAGAAGAAGATGATGATATTGAATTTTGTGAGGAAGAAGAACCAGAATTTAAAACTGAAAACCATGCTTCCATGATGGCTACCACTGAAATATCAGAATCCTCAATCAATAAAGGTAGAGATAATTAGACTACTGCTATTGGTAATCCAAAGATTCAAATTAAGGATGATTTCTCCAAGATTGAGAGTAAATGTAAGAGATTTAATAAGTGGAAGGAAATGGTGGAAGAATCATCAGAATATGTTGATGAACTTGAAGCTGAAATTGAACGTCTGGAAGAATTTGTGAAAGTTCAGTCTAAAATCCTTGAAATCAATGATGATGTAGTGGATCTAAAGCTAAGAATTGAAGAGCAGGGAAAGGTCATCAATGACCTCACGTCAAGACTGGAAGAAAAGTCCAAGACTACTGAGGGTCTTGAGGAGGAAGTTGTTACTCTTAGGAGTAAACTTGAGACTGAATCATTTTCAAAAGAATCAAGGAAGAAAATACCGCTTAGAAGATTCTCAGATGCAGAATTACTAGAAAGATCCAAGTGTGGTTCATATGGGGTTGAAAAAATCTTGAGCGTTCAAAGACTCGCCTGCATGGGAAAGAGTGGAATTGGATGTGAAGCTGAGACATCAACTACTGGAAATAAAGAGATCCAAAAGAAAGACAAAACTAAGGTTGAACATGTTGAAACATTGCCTAAAGTGCTGAAAAAGAAACCCTCAATCCAAACTAGAAGGAGAACTGACAATTATCCTCAAACATTCAGAAATGATAGGCAGTTCAGCTATTCTCCCAAGGATGAAGGTATGAGGAGAAATTCAGGTGAGAAGACATTCCCTCTCATGAAGTGTCAGTTCTGTGGCTATCTGGGCCATACCATGTCATATTGCGAAGAGGCAAGGAGATACTTGAATGGAGAAGATCTGGGAAGTCAATAAAGGAGAAAGATTTCATATCCTCCATCTTATAGAAGAAATAGCTTCTATGGTTACTATTTTAATTTTTCTAATTTTGGCCATAAAGCTATGTATTGCAGGCAGCGGTACGACAGGAGAAATTCATACAATACTCAAAGACGGGACAGTGTTCATCATCCTAATGATGTTGTTCTCACAAATAGCTTTTCCCCTCTGGAAGAAGATTATGGGTATGAAGAATCAGATTATGTGGAAGAAAGTATTAAAAGGACACCAGTATCCTATGGTCAATCCAATATCTCATGGAAAAAGAAGAAGAAGATTGAGAAATCCAATCTTGCAGAAGTAGCACTCAAAGCTACAAAGAGCAGTAGCACCTGGATCCTTGATAGTGGATGCTCTTCCTATATGACGGGAAATTCTGACCTTTTGATGAACATTGAAAAGAAGGTTGATGGAATAGTATGGTTTGGTAATGATGGTGCTTTGAAGATTAAAGGCAATGGGAATACTGCTCTCACCAACGGGGAGCTAAAGAAGACTGAGATTCTTTACGTGGATGGTCTACGCCACAATCTCCTTAGTGTAAGTCAACTCTGTGACTCAGGGATCATAGTAACCTTCAATCAAAAATGTTGCACTATAAAAGGAAAAATAGGAAATTCTCTTATGAAAGGCTGTAGAATAGATGGAAACTTATATCAAGTTGACAGCAAAGTGAACTCTTTCTATTTGTCTGTTGAAGAAGAAAACAATTTATGGCATCAAAGGTTGGGGCACATTAACCAACAAGACATGGAAAAGATATCTAAGCTGAAGATAGTCATGGATATTCCCATTCTAAAACGTGAACGGGAAAAGTCTTGTGATGCTTGTATTCGTGGGAAACTGGTTTGTAGTTCATATCGGCCAAAGAAGAAAATGGCATTGTATCTTCTTGATCTCATTCATACAGACGTATGTGGCCCAATAAATGTTGCTGGAACCTATGGAGAAAGGTACTTCGTTCTTTTCATTGATGATTATAGCAGAATGGATTGTGTAATAGTGATCCATAGGAAGCGACAAGTACTTGATTGTATGAAAACTTATCGACGGATTGTCGAGAATGATACTGGACGGACAATAAAAGTCCTGCGATCTGACAATGGAGGGGAATACACATCCATCGAGTTTGAAAATTACTTAGAAAAACATGGAATACAGCATGAGGTAGTTGTTGTGAGAACTCTGCAACAAAATGGAGTTGTTGAGCGCCGGAATCGACAGGTCAAAAATATGGCTAGGACTATGATGATTGAGAGTGGTATCTCTCGCCATTACTGGAAGGAAGCTTTTGAGGCTGCAGTGCACATTCAGAATCGAACAGGGCTTTATATGGGAGAAATAAAGACACCATACGAATTGTGGCATGGAAGGAAGCCTTCATTGAAATACTTTTGTGTTTTCAGAAGCAAATGTTTCATCCGGAATAAAGAAGGAAACCAAGGAAATTATGGTGACAATGCTGATGAAGGAATTTTTCTTGGGTATCCAATGAACAGCAAAGCTTACAAGTGTTTCAATAAACACTTTGAGAGAATTGTGGAAAGCAATGATGTTAAGATCATTGAAGGAAAAACTCCAAATGCTTCAAATAGTACCTATGCTGATGAGATAGAAGATGAGAATGAATGTGAACATGGAATAAATACAAATACAGAAATAGAGGAAGGTGTACAAAACACTCAGGGGTCACATCATGATGTTGACTCAGACGAAGAATCTAAAGTGGAAATCTTGGATGGCGAGAATGCAACTGAACCTCATAAAAAAAATCAAAGAGCATAAATTGATCCATCTAACATAATTGGAGACAGGAATGCACCTACACAGACAAGGATGATGAGGAATAACACACCATCTGCATTTCTGTCAGTTGTGGACCCATCCACATTTGAAGAAGCTGCAAAGGATGAATCCTGTGCGAAAGCCATGAATGAAGAGTTAGACCAGATAGACAAGAATCAGACATGGGATCTGGTCTAGAGACCCAGTGGTCACAATGTGATTGGAACAAAATGGATATTCAAGAACAAGTTTGATGAACATGGAAGTGTTATCAAAAACAAGGATCGACTGGTATGTAAAGGGTATTCTCAGATTGAAGGTGTTGATGTTGAAGAAACCTTTTCTCCAGTTGCTAGACTGGAGTCAATCAGGTTGTTCCTTTCCATGGCTCTCCAAAGAGGATATAAAGTATATCAAATGGATGTCAAGACAGCATTCTTAAATGGTGTTCTCGAAGAAGAAGTCTACATTGAACAACCAGTGGGTTTTCTTCTTGGTGTGGATGAATCAAAGGTCTTCAAGCTGAAGAAATCACTTTATGGCTTGAAACAGGCACCACGGGCATGGTACTCCAGACTAGATTCTTATCTCAAGAAGCTGGAATTTAAAAGAGTAGGATTAGATCACAATATCTATGTGAAGAATTATCCAAAAGATCAGTTCATGGTTCTCGTTTACGTCGACGACATTATATTTGGTGGCAGCAGACAGAAATCAGTGGATGAATTTTCCAATCATATGAAATCAGAATTTGAAATGTCAATTATTGGAGAGCTCACATATTTCCTGGGGCTACAGGTGACTCAAAGGAAAGACTACACTTTTATCTCTCAAGAAAAGTATGCAAGAGAGCTCATGAAGAAGTTTAATATGAAAGACTCTAAACCAATGTCAACTCCGATTGCAGTTGGAACCAAACTTGGGAAGCATGAGGATGGGAAATCTATAGATCCCACCATGTACAGGAGAATTATTGGGAGCCTACTGTACCTGACAGCGACACGGCCAGATATTGTCTTTTCCACATGTCTTGTAGGCCTCTTTCAGAGTAATCCAAAGGAGGAACATATGGCAGCAGTAAAAAGAATCATGAGGTATATTCAAGGTACTCACAATTGTGGATTATACTTTGCTGCAGGAAGGGACAGTGAATTATCAGCATTTTCTAATGCTGACTGGGCTGGCGATGTTGTGGACAGAAAGTCCACCAGTGGTGGATCATTCTTTATTGGGAATAACTGTGTTGGCTGGTTGAGCAAGAAACAAGAAAGTACTTCTCTTAGTACTACTGAAGCTAAGTATATATCCGTCACAAAGGCATGCACTCAACTACTATGGATGAAGCAACAATTAACAGATATTGGTGATGAGTTAAAGCAACCAATGGTGATTTACTGTGATAACAAGAGTGCAATTTATCTTACAAAAAATCTTGTTCAGCATTCTCGTACAAAACATATTGAAATCAGGTATCACTTTATCAAATAAAAAGTTGAGCAAGGGGTGATTAGAATGGATCACGTGGGAACTGATGAGCAAGTAGCTGATATCCTGACGAAACCACTGTTAGCAGCTGTGATTGAAAAGCATTGGTTGAACCTTGGTGTTCAACCACCTCCTACTGCATAAGGAGGTTCCTAAATTCCCCTCTCCCCATTTGTGAAAACTTTTTTTATTTGTTTATGGATATTATACAGGTTTATGGGGGAGATACTATCCAGGGGGAGTATGGTTTGAGATGAACATTGAACAAATTACTGGTCTTTGGATTTATTGTCAATGGGGGAGAAAGGAGAAAGGAATAAATTCAGGCAACTTCTGTGATGAGAAGAATGAGAAGGAAAATAGTGGAACCCAATTCAATCCTCCTCTCTTGTTTTCTACACCGAGCATTGCTCACGTAGACTTAGAGTGTTGGCTGAGTTGATTCCTGCGTTTTTGGTTTTCACATGGATGGAGATCTTTTGAATTTACTTTCTGATTGCCAACAAACCCAAAGGGGGAGATTGTTGGAACAATGGTCTTCTATGCATGATTTGGAGTATGGTTTGTGTTTGTTTTCAATCCTCAATGGATGTTCGGATCGTGTACTAGCAAAGAGATCATACCGTTCAAGCAGACAACAGTATTGAAGGTGGCACTGTTTCCCAGTGTTTGCCAAATTTTTGGGGTCCAAAATTTGGAAGTTGGTGAGCATCGCGAAAATAGTATTTCAATGAAGAGCATAATTAAATATGGCAATGGCATGAATTTTGCGAAGAGTGGCTTAATGGTTTGGAATTCACGAAGACCAGAAGTATGGAGGTGGTGATTCTTCGCGATTGCGTCAAAACTTCTCGAATGACAGAGGATGAAGAGCATCGCGGTGACGAAGAGCTTTGTGAGGAAACTTCGCGGCGAAGGTGCAAAGGAAATGACGGAACGCTCCGCGATTATGACGAGCTCCACGAATGGAAAATTTCTGTAGTGCTTCACGATTTTGAGAGAATTTTGGCGGGAACTTCGGAGCTTTGCGATTTGAGCTGACATGGCGCTGACTTCGTGCAAAAGGGTCGAGGGTCGATGGAATCGCCTATAAATAGAGGTCGACCCCCTCAAGATAAGTAGAGAGAATTTCAGAGAAAATCTTTTTCTCTTGGTTCGCAAAGGTCACTCGCGAAGGCAGTGTGCTTCACGAAAGAGGAGCTTCGCGGTGGCTATTCTATCTCCGCGAAATTCGTGCGCCCCGCGTTGGCTCAGTGATCTTCGCGAAGAGGCAGGACCTCCGTGACAGCCAAGCATTGCGAAGGCTGGAGCATCGCGAGAGTGATTCGCGATTGAGCTTTGCAAAAAGGCAACGACTCCGCGAAGGCTTGTTTGAGCTTTGCAAAATTGGGAGCCTTGCGAAGTAGGGTACTTTGTGAAGGTCTTTTCCAAAGGTTGTTTTCCCAGTGGACAAGGGAAAAGGGGGTATTAATCAGTGGATGGAATTTGGACTTTAACAGAGCATCAACTCAGGACTCTAATGTAAGTAGAGTCTCATGCTGAACAGGAGACAAACACCTTCATGTATATCTATTGAAAAGACCTTCACGTCTATAAACTGAGTGAGACTTCACCAACGGCAGTGAGCCAGGGGGAGTCAACGGGAGTGACCCGAGGGACGCAGTGAGCTATCCCTGAACTTTTGTAAAGGCAGTGAGCCTGGGACAGAGTGATTGTACTCGAACATTTGTAATCTACAGCTAGTGAAGCATAGTGGATTTAGGTACGACCGAAAACCTATCAGCGTATGCTCCTTGGACGTAGCCCTTAGTGGTGAACCAAGTAAAAATAAGTTGTGTCATATCTCTGCATGTGAATGTTTCATTGCTGATCATATCCATCATACAGATTTAAGTAGTTCCTACCAACGTGGGAACAAGATCCACAACTTTAAGAAGAAAAAGTTGACACCTTGATTCACCCCTCCCCTCTCAGGGTGTCCCGGGGTCCTACATAACAAAGATAATGAAATATATATAAAGATCAGTATATATTTTCGAAAGACTTCAATATGATGCAATTCAGTGTAAGATGCTTTCTTATCTTGAAAGGTATAAAACATATATTTCTTAAATTTTTAATTCTATTAACTAAATAACCACTAAAATTATATTTTTGTATACTATTTATCATTATATTCTTTTCCTTTTTTGTCCAAAATAGAATATAGATTACTAATAATTCTCTATACATGGTGATTTGTGAGAAAATTTTAGATAATTATTGGACATGTAAGTTTGATTATTTGAATAATTATATAATATAATGACTTTTAATTTTATTTCATAAAAATAATTTTCAAATATTTCATGATATTAATTTATAGAAAAAATGGTAAATAATAAATTAAAGAGATAATATGTGCACACAAAGGTGACTTCTCATTTATAATTACTACATTTTAGCTATAAATACTTAAAATGTTATTTTGAATTGAAAACTTCTTTTGAAACAGAACTTCCATCATAAAGAAGAAGTAAAGGGATGTGGATATTATGTTATAATATTTATGTTTGAAATAATTTAAAATGGTATAATTAAAAAATTCTATAAAGTTATATTTTAATATAACCTTTCGATTAATTTATCTTTCAATTATATTGAGAATACATGTTAAATGATTTACTTTTAATTTATATATTTTTTATGACCCTCTCCCTTATTATTGAGAACATATGAATAATTTATAAGGAGGATTTGTGTATTATTTCACAAGTTTGATTGGGTTGTAGTTTATTTTTAATATATATTTTGATGTTTAAATTCCAAATTGTGAAGGTGAAATGATTTGAACAAATGTGTGAGGTAAATTTTTATTATGACACTATATTTCTGAGTGTTTTTTTGAGTTCTATTTGTGTTGTTGTTTCTATATTTCTAGGATAATTTAATTTAAAAATAATGTAAAAATATTTTTTTGTATGTTTTATTATATAATTGTCATGAAAAATTTGAAAAAAATGGGATTTTATGTCAGTTATACAATAACCGAAGTAAAAAATACTTCATATTCTGCAATTTTTTACTACTTTATACAATATTTTATATAATAACTAACATGAAAACTCTATTTAAAACATCTTTTATAGTTACTTTACTATTTAAATGATATTTAAAAAACTGATGTTGAAAAGCCTTTTTTCACTAGTGTGACATGTTTTTTTAATCCTTATAGTCTATTTAAAAGAATCGTGAATTTATGAGATAAACTATACTAGATTTATGTGTTTCATATCCAATGGTAATTTTTTGTATTATATAAAGGGATTATATGATCATGAATATGATGTATATAGTTACATCATGTGGTGTACATGTTCATATAGATATATGAGTGTGTTTGATCGAGATCACGCTAAGCCCCTTTATAACTTGAGTATTGATGATGATTTTATAAAGGTTGTTCATTGATTATAATTATTGATCAAAGAATTTTTAATTTTTCTAATACTATAAAGGATCCAATGGTTACACAGTAGGTATAATTACCCAAGGTAAACATACCTTTATTTTATATCATTTTCATATGTTAATTAGTACATTTCAAAAATAATCACACAATCCTAATAACATAAGGTTCAATGTCTTTTAGGATCATCTACATAAGTGAATTTTTTATGATACTTTTGAAAAATTACCTATAATTTATCCACACTATATTACCTTATAGAATTATAATAAGTCTCAATCATCTTCATAACTTGGCTAATTTAAACATAAAAAAGGGGTGATCTCAAATGTTCAGTAAGGGAAAACTTATCATTATGTCATCAAGGGTCATATGTATAAGATATAACATAAGTAAGGGAGAAATATCTTATTAAAATAAAATAGAACTATAAAATTTTTACATGAGTCATGATAGGAGGACATGTAATAACAATATATGTTATGTAAAAATAGTTCAAGATCATGAGATAATAAACATGAGCCATGGATCATAATCATAGACTTATAGCATGGAAATGTAACATTACCTTGAGATATATAACAATAAATAAGTTTGGAACAAACATAATAATAAAGAAATTATAATTTTGTGAACAAAAAATGTCCACAATTCATGTTTTGAATAAAAAAATGTCCACGCTTCGCGTTGTGAACAAATAAAATGTTCACACTTCTTGTTGTGAATAAACAAAATATTCACACTTCATGTTGTGAACAAAAAAATATTCACATTTCATGTTATGAATAAATAAATTTTCCATGTTTAAAATCCTTATATTATGATATATAAATCCTTAACCAATGCATTGGAGAGAGATATATGACCCCACCCACCATAATCCATACATATGAGTACCATTTAAAAATAAAATCATCCATATTATCATAAATAACCCATGGGAATAAAATGGGTTTCATTCATCACATCCTATAGAATCCATGGAATAAAAATGGGTTTTATATCTTTTACAAATGGGTTCACATAAGTAAATTATTCTCAATTATATCAATAATCATATCATGATAAACCCATGGAAAATAAATTGGTATGCAAAAATATTTAGTATCTTTATATTTAAATACCCTTCATTCTCGATAATAGAGAATAAGGTATTTACACCATATAAATAAAGGATATATGTTTGAGTTAATAATTTTCCCAATCAATCGATGTATGGAATATATGTTACCACACTTTAATCAATGGGAGAAAATATAGAGTGTTTATAAAGGAAATAAATTAGAAGAAAAATCATAAACATTCATTAATAAGGTAAGAAAAATGTATTAATAGATTTCCATGATTTTAATACCACAAAATAGTACAAGAGGATTTAGAGGGTAATTCATGAATGTAAATATCTAATGGAATAAATCTTCTAAGATAAAGTTTATAATATATGTGAAACTATAATAGTTTTTAGAAAATTTTCTTATCATTTTCATTAAATAATAAGTTACGTATCATATTCAAAATAAATTTTTAAAAAGGTAAAGTGAAAACTTTGAAAAAAATTACTTTTAAAAAATAAACTTCAAAAATGGATCCTTGAATAGATATAATGGTTATCAAAAAAAATATGGTGTGGAAGATAAAACATTTTATTTTTAAAGGATGTAAAAACATTTTTAATATTCTAAAATACCTTTATTTAAAACCAAAATCATAAAAAGAGATAACAAAATATCATTTTGAAAATAATATAAGGTAAATATTAAGTTCACATGAGATAATACATAATTAGGTTTCCAAATATAAAGGATAACACTGTTGGGAAGGAAAATATAGACAAGGAGGGGAAACCATCATTTAAGAGGATGGGAATTGTTCTCAATAATGGTATAATTTTTTAGAAAGGAATTTATCATGGTAAAATATTTAAATTAAAATTTAATTATCCCAATATAGGAATTTAAATTACTGTGAAATAAAATATTAGGGTGGAATAAATCAATATTGGAATAAAAAATTTCAAGAAGAATCATTATAACTCAATGAAGGGAGCTGAGTTAACAAAATTGTTTCAACTTTAGTATTATTTGAATTGAAATTCATTTTAAAAAAGAACATGATATGAATATTAAAACCCCATGAATTACATTAATTTGGTAATGATTTTATTAGGAATTTATCGCACCATATTAAATACATCATGGTGCACAATAAGAATTATGTCTCAAGAAATTAAATTTGATACAAGAACCCCTTACAGCGCTACAGTCTTTTGAATTTAAAATACATGGAAGGTTGTAGACGCCGGAAAAGTCCGTTGCTCCCAAACGAAGCTCCGGATGCGGAAAGCGAGGTCATATTTGGAGTCGGAAGGATGTTTCGGAGGGCCCGGAGGCCTTGCGCGGAATTTCAGAGGCACGCGCGCAAAGGTGATGTCCCGCGCGGAAAACCCCCGGGATGCGCGCAATGCGCCGGCCCGGCGCGCAATTCTGCGCGCCACGGGTCCGCGCGACTCCCTTACGCGCCGCGCCCGATTCCGCGCCCGCGAGAAGAATTTCGCGCTCGCACCCTGGATTCCGCGCCCGGGGTTGCCTATAAATACAAGGCGACCCCCAACGTTTCAAAGGTTGCTGGAAGTCGAAACGTCTCCCGTGCGCGCAATTCAACCCCTTCCGCGCGCAATGACGAACTTCAGGTAACCTCCTTTCTTTCGCGCAAGAAAGCCTCGGGGTCCGCCTTCGCGCGCAATCCCTGCTGGCTCCTTTCATTTGAATAAACACTCACCCTAAGGCCTTTGCGCGCAAAAGAACCCGCTTGCGCGCAATTGCCCCGGGGTGCGCGCAATCCGGCCCGATTGCGCGCACCCCCCTTCTTTCAAGTGGCCATTCATTAGAGAATGAGCCGTTGCCCCCGCGCGCTATCCGAAGCCCGGTGTGAGCAATCTGAAGCATCCGCGCGCAAGGCGCTGGCCCAATTGCGCGCCAGCCGTCCCGATTGCGCGCCGGCCCGCAGTATTGCGCGCAAAGCTTCCTTTTTGCGCGCAATCTGCCAGGGTCGCCCCCGTTGACCTCCCAAGGTTACCCGCCTGTGTGGCACCCGATGATTCTCATCCCGGGTGCCCGCACCGTGCGTTGTCTTCCCGTGCGGCCCTCCAGGCTTGCGCGAAGTGACACGCACCTATGTCCAGCATGACGTTAAACTGCATATATGTCCAGCATGACGTTAAACTGCATACTCGTCCAGCATGACGTTAAACTGCATATACGTCCTGCACGACGTTAAACTGTACATCGTCCGCGCTGCAAGACGTTAAACTGCCAAGTGCTTCGTCCGGCAACCTATGCCCAGCATGACGTTAAACTGCACACCCGTCCAAGCTGCACGACGTTAAACTGCCTAGCCCCCATCGTCCGTGCTGCAAGACGTTAAACTGCCAAGTGCCTCGTCCTCAACACATGACGTTAAACTGTACTTCGTCTGGCAAGACGCTAAACCGTCCGCAACCTGATCCCGTGCTCCGCACGCAGGGTCTCCCCCGGTTTGGACGTGGCCCCCACCCGCTCGTCTCTGCAGGGATGTCGGGATTGTCCCCCTTTTGGGACGATTTAATGGGAGTGGCTTTTCCCTACGGGGGCAGGGTATTACAAACCCCTAGTTTCTCGTGGGAGGCTGCACATGTGTATCTCCATTGCACCTCCCCACTGCCGAAGCCAGTAGAGGGTCTGACTGGGATCGAGGTGTCTTTTGCTTTCGGTCCAAGTCCCTTCCAACTGAGTTTTGCAGTATCCGGGCTGCCCCAAGTGCGTAAGTCCTGACAGAATGAACTACGTGGACTTTGATCCCTGTCTTCTATACAGGGTACGTAGGAAGCCTCCCTGAGGTCCAAGCCCACCACCTGGTCGTCCCGGTCGTATTTACGTCGGTTCGTCCATCAGTGGACCCCTCCAGGGTTCACGCTTGCGTTGATTCACCTATGAATCCGCCCCTGTGGGAGACCGCCCGTGTGTATCTCCACGGTGCCTCCCCACAGCCCCCCTTTTCCATTTCCCCTTTTATCGTCCAGCATGACGTGAAACTGTGATCCACCCGGCCGTTCCATCCCCCTCCGTGCGAGGTGGTTCGGTTCAATCCTCCGCCCGGCGGCCTCGACCTCTTCGTGAGTCGGCCTGCCGACGTCCAGCATGACGTTAAACTGTATGCCCGAACTACGTTGACTTTGATCCGTGTTAACGCGCGGTACGTAGGAAGCCCCCCTGGGGTCCAAGCTCTTTACTCCATCATCCATCCTGATCCTTACCCGGGCCGCCACATCCCGGTGGGGTCATGCCACTTCACTCCACTCCACGTTACTTGGGAAGCCGCCCATGTGCTGGCCCCAGCGTCGGAGGTTCCCCGCAAGGGGTTCTGTCATCTGATCCACTTTTCGTGTTGATCGGTCCGATGCCGTCCCCGCTGGACGTTAAACTCGCGGCATACCCCGTGTTAAACACGGGAAGCTGAGGAAAACCTCAGGTGACACAGTTCCCCGCACCTAGTACGGGATGCCTCAGGCCATCGTGCCTTCGAGAAGCCCTATTAGGGACGGAAGACAGACGTGCAGAGCCGCAGTGTTACAACACGCCCCCAGCACCCAGAGCCACCCGGCCTTCTCACCGCAGGTTGCTGCCCCGCCCAGACTCCTTGGAACGTCCGGGCGGAAGCAGCGTAATTAACCGGTGTCCATGAAGATATGGCGCCGGGAACGAGATTCACGAACATTCTTAAGTCTATGAGGGAGACCCGGATTAGGCGACAAGTTCCGAGGAGACGTCCGAGGAAGGAGGAGCCGACATCCCATCATCCCGGTTTCGATCAAGGAGCAGACGCCCCTGAATAAGGGACGGATGCCGCCCGCCCTTGGAAAGCGGGACTGCGGGACCACAAGCCGCGCGCCCATCCCCTCGGGTTGACGGGTGCACGCGCGAACGCGTCCTGGCGGAACAGCGTAACCCGACGCACATCCGCACCGAAACAGAAAAATGGTGAACCCGACGTGAATCTCTTCTCCTCGATACGAAGACCGATGGCTTTCAGAGGTGTTGGAAGACCGGCGTGTTGCCCGGCCAAGCATTCAGTCTTACCCGCCAGGGGCTGGGGAAGGGACATCGGGCACTCCGTCTCGCAACGTCGAGGGCCTGGGTTCCCCCCACGGAAGGCGTCGTGGCGCTAATGGTTGGTTGTCGATTCCTTTTTCCTGTCAGTATTAATGGGTCATTCTCCCTGCTTTCAGAAATCAGGTCGCCCGATCTAGTGCCCGAACGCCACCCGCCCACTGGCGCAGGGACAGGGGAAACACCGACGCGGCTACTCCGCGCGGTCCCGCCCGTTCCACAGCCGTCCCAGCAGCCGCAATTGCGGGACGACCACGCCCTCTCTCCCCCTCGGAGGTCATCCAGAGAAGGGTGATCAACACCCTGGTGCGGAGATACGAGGAAGAGGGAGTCATCCCCACTAGGGAAATGGCTCGCCTAGACCTTGAGGAGGCTGCGCCTCGCCACCACCGCCGCCCCCGAGGGCCGCGCAGGGAGGCACCGCCGCCTACCTCAACGTCCAACCGCTTCGGGAGCTTATCCCCGGAGCGCTCTGACAGTTCCCTTCCCTATGCGGATGAAGTGGAAGATGCCCAGGATCACCCTATCCGAGGTCCGCTCCAGGGATCCACGATAAGGGCTCCCGCCAGGCCACGGCGACATCGCCGCCAGGCCCCTCAAGTCGAGGAACAGGCTCTCCACCTGCCCGCGCCGCTCATCCCGGCTCGTCTGTCTCGACGCCAACGTCGGGCACGAGCGGAAGAGGATGCCCACCTTGGGGCTCTAGCAACAGCGGCCGCATTGGCCCAAGCCACTGCTGGCTCCAGTCGCCAGGCCTCTGCGCATCCTGAGCGGGGGAACTCCTATGCCCGACCCGGATCGAGGCCCCGACCGCCCCAAAGGCAGGTTGGGTTGACTCTCCCGGTTGCTGGCACTGGCAGTAGCCACCGCGGACCACCTCGCGGTAGCGCTATTCACCGGCAGGATCTACTCTGTGTGGCCGATCCAGGAGGCATGGGTCATCCCACCTCCCGATCCCGGCCCGGAGTCCTGCCCGGGATCATCTCTCCCCGCGTCCCCTTTGATATCTGTCCCGGTGCCCCTCGCACCTTGGTTCCCAGTCCTCTCGGCCCCAGCACCAGTGCGGCCGGAGGACGCCAGGACAGAGATCAGCCCTGCCCCGAAGAACCACCCAGGGGCAGGAAGGCAAGGCGTCGACGCCGAGGGAAGAATGTTGCGGAGTTCCGGACAGAGATCCGACCGGTTTGCTTCTCTGACTCAGAGGCAGAGTACGATTCGGCGACAGAGCCCCTTCCCCAATCCCGCCAGTCAAGGGCAGGGGTAGGAATGCGGCACGTCAGCCTCGTGCTCCCCGAGAGCGAGATCGATGTGATCCCCGCGTCTCTCCGAAGGTATATCCGGAGTAACGAGGGCCTGGTAGACCCCCAAGGATCAAACTTGCGATTGGTACCGGCCCCTCCGGAAGTGCCTTCCGTCTCGATCAGAGAAGCCGGAGACTTTTTCTGGGGACCGACGGTCGAACCACGATCTGGTGCGCCCTCGGCGAGCACCGATGCTACGGCAGGATGTTCGCTCGCCGGCCCGTCCTATCGTGATGTGGTAGCTGGGGCACCGCCACCCTCAGGGGGAGGCCCGGGATATGGAGGCCAATCGGCCTGCTCGCCGTATTCACCGCCGGCCAGCCCGTCGGCCCGACGGCCCGCCTCGGCACCACTACCAGTTCCCCGTCCGTTCCCAGCCATGGAAGAGGACCGAGGAGATCTGGGTCCCGAGTTTGAGTCGTGGAGCTTCTGGACCGTCCTTGCAGAGGGCCACTTCCCTGAGAAGTTTTGGCCAGTCGCAGGACCGGGCTTTGATGCACCCGAATCGCTCACCCCGGATGAGTTCGAGTGCTTCCGCCGAACTCTCCGGGAGACTCACTCCCGTCTTCACTGCCTACAAATGCCATACCCCGGGAGTCAACTACACCTGGAGGATATTGGTGAGCAGTGCCGTCAAATTGACCTGGCCATGCTCCCCGCGGTTCGGCACCCCGGGTCATTTGGGCACCACGAGGCCCTCCAACAACGATGCGTTGAGTGCTTTCAAGTACTCCGCAAAGTTATCGAGGAAGCCACTCCCCACGTGTATATCCGTGGATGGGGGCAGTACGCTGCCCTACGCTTCAGTGTGATTCGCCGACAGCCCGATTCGTTGGGTGGCCCTGAGGGTATATCCCCAGGGACAGGAACAGTCAATATGGCTGACCTGTCGGGAGAGGGGAACGACTTGGAACTTCTCGACAGGGGCTTCCCCCCCGAAGACAAGCCGTCGTCAGACCCATCAGTGAGAGTTACTCGTCATCAGAGGAACCTCCTGGGGCTCCCCGCACCCACTGAAGCACTGACGTTGAGCCGAAACGTCAGCAAAGGAAAAGAGCACAGCGAGGCTATAAGGCCCGCCGACCCATCTGCCTCCATGCGGAAGGCAGAGGAGGATCCCGAGAAGGCTACGCTACGTCAGCAGCTCGCCGAACAGAAGAGGCTGGTTGACCAGCTCCTCGCCGAGCGCGCTGCAGAACGGCGGCCTGACTACGGTGATCCCAGGCCAGGGCAGCAGGGACCGGAACAACCACCCCTCGATGAGACTCTCCCGGGCAACCGTGATTACGCCGTGTTCGCCGACAGGAGAGAGGCCATTGCCTACGGCAAGAGGGCGCGGTATGTTTCGCCACACCCTCCCGAGCAACGCGACTACCCGAGAGATCCCGCTCGGATTCCTCCCGCTGCCCCAAGGGCCGCTCCGCCAGCCATCCCACGAGCTGCCGAGTTCGACGATCCGGTCGACGACCCGATTGAAGGGCCATGCAATGCGCTCGTGGTTAGAGATCCTCGCCAGGACTGGAACCCATGTCCGGACGATCCGATGGCGGCACTCATTGCCCGCTTGGAAGCCTTGGAGACTCAGCAGGTGGCGATCCCACCGGACGGCAAGCCATACCCAGCATGGGTGGATGACATGCCGGCGCCTCCGGGATTCGGGAATCCCACTTTCGCCCCCTTCAACGGGACCGGAGATCCGCCACAACATTTGGCCCATTTCAACTCGAGGTGCGGGCCTATGCTGGGGACTCCGGCGCAGCAAGAGGCCGCTAAGCTTCGCTGCTTTGTCCAGACACTGGAAGGGCCAGCATTTGTCTGGTACAGCCAGCTTCCCGTCGGGTCGATAACTAGCTGGGAGGACCTTCGTAGACAATTCCTCTACCAGTTCAGTTCCACGACCCGGAAGACGAGTATCGCAGACCTCTTCAAGTGCAAGCAGAGGCCTGATGAGCGAGTCGCGGACTTCGTCGCCCGATGGAAGGGTCTCACGTATTCCCTTGACATGCCATTGACTCAGGAGCAGTTGCTGACAATGTGCGTCGGGAACGTCAAGACCGAGCTGGTCCCTTCCCTGATTACTCAGAATTACCCCGGAGGGTTCAGGGACTTCTCAGACAAAGCTCAACGTCTTGAGGAAGCCCTGCAACAGGCCAGCCAGGCACACCCGCTGCCTCCTATGATTCCTGCAAGGAGAGCCAGCAGGGCTGAGCCCGCTGCTGTGGCCCAGATAGAGGCTCCCAGGCCGTTGGAGCTGCTGCCGGTGAGGCCAGCTCCGCAGCCTCACAGGAATCCGCCTCCACGGGCTCAGTTCCCGGCCCAGCAACGGCAGCCTCAGAACCGGCCGGCCCCTCCGCGTAATGTACCGCCGCAACCCCGGCGAGATAATCAGGGTCCACCTCCTCGGCAGGCCCCTCCGGCCCCTCGTCAAGACCGCGCTCCCAGGGGCCCGCGACACCTGACGTACTCATTCCATGAGGATCAGGTCCCCGGTTATTTCCGGAGCGCCCTGGAGCAGAGGATTGTGCGATTGCCTGAGTGCTGGAGGCCAGAGGAGGCACATCTCACGGATAACCCCCGCTACTGCCCCTACCATCGGGCCCTGGGGCACACCATCCAGCGGTGCTATGTGTTTAAGGACTGGCTCCAAGACCAGATTAACAACAATGTAATCAGGTTGGGCCCAGCTCCAGCACATGTAGCGGGCGTGTTCGTGGGATCAGATGACGATAGTGGCAACGAGGACGAATGGCAGCTGGTCTCCGACCGCGGGTCCCAGAAGTATAATAACTGGATGGCCCGCAAGACGACCATTCGCGCCCAGGGAATCATCCGTGCGCGCTTGAATCAGCCTGAGCCCCCAGAACCTGCGGGTGCTGCTTCGGCATCGTCGTCCCAGTCTGCCTCCTCCAAGAGGAGCAAACGGCGGCAGCGCAAGAAGGAAGAGCGCGCCCCGCCAGTTCCGCCACTATCCCGTACTCTCGGCGATTTCATGCCCCCGGGGATGGGGGTCCCTCCTCGGATCCGCCCGGTGATGGATGATTCGTCCGATGACGGTATTGGGTACGCTTCGGTTAACACCGTCGAGCTGGTAAATCCCTTTTCGGTTCCCGACGTTGAAGAACACCAGGTGGACCTCCCTAGCGTCCCCGGTCGTCGCCACCGTCGGAAGAACCGCAGCAGCAGGAGTCGCCGGGGCACAGCCGTCGGTACCTCCGGCCAGGCCGTGCACGCCACTGAGACTAGGTGGCAGGCTCAAGATCGAGCTCAACGTACGCAGGCTCCCCATCCGGGGATGACGGATTCGCCTCCGCCACTGTTTGTGGTATGGGACCGGGCAGAACCGCCTCAGCCGCGTCGCGACCAGCTCCGCCCTGCCACAAGTCCATCCCGGCCTCCTGACTCCAGTACGGTGACCATTTCCCGGACTGCGACCAGTGAACAGCGAGATGCGCCAAGTACCAGTCGGCCGCCGATCCAACCGGTAAGGCCCGTCATGCCACCAACCGCAGAGCAATCTCCTGCAACCAGGAGCTCGCGCTTGGCCAAAAAGTATGATGTCCTGAAGCACTTGGCCGACATCCCAGCAAGGCTCTCCATCCTTGAGGCTCTGCGCATGTCATCTGAGATGCGCGAGGCACTCGCTGAAGCCCTGAAGAGCCCCCTCCAGTTCGAGACAGAGGTTGCGGCTGCAGAGGCCTTCCACGCCGAAACGATCGAGGACGCCGAATGTCAGGCAGTTATCTCGTTCTCTGGTAAGGATGAGGACCCTCCTATACAGGGACACATCCGTCCGCTGTATGTCACTGGCCAGTTCAATGGCCTTGAAGTCCGGCGTTGTCTTGTCGACACGGGGTCCGGGATTAATCTGATTCCAACTCGGACGCTCCGGAGATTGGGGTTGTCTGAGGATGACTTGATTCCCTCCGACCTCAGGATCCAGGGGTACGACCGCACCGAGCAAACCCCGGTCGGCAAGATACGTTTGAAGACCCAGTTCGGTGACTTGGTTGCCAACACCGAATTCATGGTAGTCTCTCAGGACACTGCGTATAACGCATTGATGGGCAGGCCATGGCTTCACCTTCATGCGGCGGTTCCCTCGTCATACCACCAATGCCTCAAATACTCCCTTAATGGTCGAGTAGGCGTGCTTCAAGGAGATGCCTCTCCTTTTGCCTCATGTGAAGCCCGCTATCTGGACGCGGACTATTACAAGAGCAAGGATAAGCAGATCCTGGCAGGTGAGGTTGAGCCTGTCACTGTTGCAAGCGATCCCTGGGCAAGTCTGGATGACGCTTACGTCCTCCCGATTCACCGGTTGGACGTCGCCATGGTCTTGACGGTCCGCGAGTCTCCTGATGAGACGGCCGCGACCGCCCGCGCCAGCACCAGTGGCCCAGCAGGATCTGGTAGCCCCAATGCAGTTTCCAACGCAGTCTCTCCCGTGGATGATCCCTCCCCGAGTGGAGAGGACGTGGAAGATGCACCCCCAGCCTTTGAGGAGGGCGTCCCCGCCACGGTCGATGAGTTAATACAGGTGAACCTTGGAACCGAGGCAGATCCAAGACCCACATTGGTCAGTGCCGCCATGCCCTCTGAGGAGCGGCAGCAGTACGTGGACTTTCTCAGGCAGCACCGTGATGTGTTCGCTTGGGGCTATGACGAGATGCCGGGGCTAGATCCTCAGGTAGCCGTCCACCGCCTAGGTCTCCCGGCGAACCATCGCGGGTTCAAGCAGCCTCCCAGGAAAATGCACCCATCCCATGGTGCCATGGTTGAGGCCGAAGTTGACAAGCTTATCAAAGCCAACTTCGTGAGGGAAGTTCAGTACCCCAAATGGCTGGCCAACATTGTGCCGGTCAGGAAGAAGAACGGGCAGATTAGAGTCTGCATCGACTTCCGCGATCTCAACCGCCACTGTCCGAAGGATGATTTTCCCCTTCCAGTGACAGAGCTGTTGATTGATGCCACAGCAGGGTTCCAAGCCCTCTCCTTCATGGATGGATACTCCGGATACAACCAAATTCGGATGGCCCCTGAGGATGAGGAGTTCACTGCCTTCAGGGCCCCCCAAGGTACCTTTTGCTACCGGGTCATGCCCTTCGGCCTGAAGAATGCAGGTGCCACCTACCAATGGGCGATGCACCGCATATTCAAGCCAATCCTCGGCACACTGGTGGAATGCTACGTCGACGACTTGGTTGTCAAATCGCGCCAGCGTCAGGACCATCTCAAAGATCTTGAGAAAGTGTTCAGCTTCCTCCGGTCTCGCTGCCTGAAGATGAACCCGTTGAAGTGTGCCTTTGGGGTCACCTCCGGAAAGTTCCTTGGATTTGTGGTAAGATACCGGGGTATTGAGATCGACCCAGAGAAAATCAGGGCGATTAGCCAGATGCCTCCCCCGGGTACCGTCCGGGAACTGCAAGGGTTCCAAGGCCACTTAGCCTATATACGCCGATTCATCGCGAATCTGGCCGGCAAGTGTAAGCCATTTTCTCGGCTTATGAAGAAGGGTGTCACCTATGTATGGGATAAAGAGTGTCAGACCGCTTTCGAGGAAATCAAGCAGTACCTGCTTCAACCTCCGGTCCTGATGCCGCCCGTATCCGGAAAGCCGCTGGTCCTTTATGTGACCGCCCTGGAACGGTCCCTGGGTGCCCTTCTCGCCCAGAAGAACAACGAGGGAACAGAGAATAGCCTCTATTACCTCAGTCGCATGCTCCTCGATGCGGAGGTTAGGTATTCCCCCATCGAGAAGAGCTGCCTGGCGCTCGTATTTGCCGTACAGAAATTACGGCACTACTTGCAGCACCATGAGGTACAGTTGGTTTCTCGGGTAGACCCGTTGAAATATATCCTGAGCCGACCTATGTTGACTGGCCGTCTAGCGCGGTGGGCTGTGATTCTCCAGCAGTTCGACATCAGGTATGTGTCTCAGAAGGCCATCAAAGGGCAAGCGTTGGCAGACTTTCTGGCCGCTCACCCGACCTCCGCGGATCAGCCGCTGGATCTAGGCTTTCCTGATGAGACCATTCTCTCGGTTGATCGAGCCGATCCATGCTGGCAGATGCACTTTGACGGTGCCTCCCGGAGCCCCACCGGTAGAAGACTCGATAATCCTAAGCTCAATAGAGTGGGCTTGGGCATCGTCTTCATTACCCCGGAGCGAGCCGTGCTGCCATACTCTTTCCTGTTGTCAGAGGGCTGTACCAACAATGAGGCGGAATACCATGCCCTCATCACCGGCCTCGAGTTAGCTCTCGAGATCGACGTGCCCCATCTGTGTGTGAAAGGGGACTCCGAGCTGGTCATTAAGCAGATCAATGGCGACTATGTTGTCAGGAAGCCGGAACTTGTGCCATTGTTGGAGTGCACCCTCCTTCTGATGGCCCGGTTCCCTTCTCGGCCAGAAATTGTCCATATTCCCCGGTCGCAGAACGGTCGAGCAGATGCTTTGTCCAGCCTGGCTGCGTCACTTGCGGAACCTGAACAGGACAACCTGATCGTCCGCGTGACGCGCCGCAGGCTCATCGCTCCCGTTATCCCGGAAGAAGATCGCGGCCCGTTGGTAAGTAATCTCACCACGGTTGCCCCTATGCCCGGAGCCCCGAGTACCCCAGATATAGCAGTCGGATCAGCCCCTGATTGGAGGACGCCTTTGGTTGAGTACCTCCAACATGGCATTCTTCCGTCAGATCGGGCCGAGCGCGAGCGAGTTCGACGCCGCGCATCGCAGTTCGTCCTCCAGAGCAGTCCCGGCCTGGAGCAGATCCTCTACAAACGCGGATTTGATGGTGTTCTCCTCCGTTGCCTTCAGGGAGTTGAGATCCCACGAGTCATGCAAGAGGTTCATGCTGGTTCATGCGGCGCCCACCAAACTGGGCCGAAGCTGTCCCACCAGATTCGGAGGTTGGGATACTTCTGGCCCTCTATGATCCATGACTGCATCGAGTACGCCAGGAGGTGCCATGCGTGCCAGGTTCACGCGAACTTTGTGCATCGGCCGCCGGAGCCTCTCCATACCACAAGGTATTCCTGGCCCTTTGCAGTCTGGGGACTGGACGTTGTGGGACCTTACCCACCGGCGACAGCTCGCCAGTGCCGGTTCATTCTGACCGCCACGGACTTCTTCTCCAAATGGGCAGAAGCGATTCCGCTCAGAGAGGTCAAATCCTGTTCGATCGCTGACTTCGTGACCTCCAACATCATCTATCGATTTGGAGTGCCTCACGCTATCCTCACGGATAACGGAACCAATTTCCGAGCAGCCGAGTTGAAGAAGTTGTACGCCAAGTATAACATCCGCTCGAACCATACATCTCGCTATCATGCGCAGGCGAATGGACAGATCGAGGCGTTTAACAAAACCCTCTCTAACATTCTGCAAAAGATGGTTGGTCAGAACAAGAAGAGTTGGCCGGACAAGCTCCCCAACGCCCTCTGGGCTTATCGGACGACGACTCGCAATTCCACCCAGATGACCCCTTATTCCCTGGTGTATGGAGCTGAGGCCGTCCTGCCCATCGAGATCCAGTTACCGTCCTTGCGCACTGCGGTCTACGACCAGCAAGCGCCGGACAGAGTTGCTGAAGCCCGTCTAGTCGAGTTGGAAGCACTGGATGAGAATAGACTTCGCGCTTTGCACAACTTGGAGAGGCATCAAAGCAGGATGGCTCGAGCTTTCAATAAGAAGGTTCGCCTCCGCTCCTTCCTACAGGGTGATCTAGTGCTAGCCCTAAGAGCACCGATGATCCCCGGCAGGAAGCCGCCCAAGTTGGAGCCCAAGTGGGAGGGACCTTTTGTTGTCCACAAGGTCTATCCCAATGGCGCGTACTCCCTAGCGACTATGGATGGTGAGCGTGTCACTCCTCCCACCAACGCTAGGTTCCTCAAGCAATACTTTGCCTGAGTGTCACCACGTCCTGCACGACGTTAAACTGCATTCGTCCAGGCTACAAGACGTTAAACTGTTTAGCATTCGTCCGCGCTGCAAGACGTTAAACTGCCAAGTGCTTCGTCCCGCATGACGCTAAACTGCACTACGTCCGAGCTACAAGACGTTAAACTGTTCAGCATTCGTCCTGCATGACGTTAAACTGCCTCTCCAGAACTACGTATGGCTTGATTCCCATCCTTATGGGATACGTAGGACCGCCTGAACCCTCGTGTTTCAGGCCCAGCCCCATCCTTCGGGAATTTCCATCCCATCTCGGGCCCTTGGCCCAGTTGCCCCGGGGTGTGCGGCGTATGGTGTGAGTGCGGGGCTATGCCCTCATTCACGTCGGTTTGTTCGTCACGCTGTACGCCCCCCTCCACGTTTGGGGATGCCTTCTGCTCCCCCCTTCTTTTTTCCTCATCGTCCTGCATGACGTTAAACCGCACTTCAAGAACTACGTATGGCTTGATTCCCATCCTTATGGGATACGTAGGACCGCCTGGACATCATGTTTCAGGCCCAGCCCCATTTCCCGGGAATCCCTATCCCGCGTTGGGCCTCTGGCCCCAGTTCCCCTCCTTTTTGTGCGAGGCGTATCGCGTGAGCGGGGGATTATGTCCTCATTCGCGTCGGTCTACTGGCCGCGCCGTACGCCTCCCCCGTGTGTGGGACTACCTCACACCCCTCATCGTCCTGCATGACGTTAAACTGCCTTTCAAGAACTACGTATGGCTTGATTCCCATCCTTATGGGATACGTAGGACCGCCTGGACGCTTGTGTCTCAGGTCCAGCCCCGTCTCTTGGTTGATCACGGGGACCTGCCCCCCTTCGGTTGCTCTCAGGGTGAGTCCTCCGACCCTTTCCGGAGATCTGTTAACATGTTTTGGGGTGCTTCGGTCTATGACTCGTAGTGTCAGATTCAATCCCGACAAGTCCTGTGTTGCTTGTCAGGCCTCGCGCTTCCTCTTGTTCGAGCCTTCACTCAAAGGGATCCTCGTTAGCGGTTTGGGTACGATGCCTCAGTGCTCTCCCACCGCTCCGGGTCGATTTACCGGCGGGTCTTGGGCCGCAAATCGATATGAATCCTGCGATTGAGCGGTTGATGCTCGTTTGCTTGCCCCGTCTTAGGCTGACGCGATCGGATGTTGTGTTGCGAATGCGTCAGCAACGTCCTTGATCGCCATGTCAGCTCTCTCGGGCTCTGAACATTGGTTGCGCAGTCCTCATCACACTCCGCCTTTGTGCGTTGTAGTGGGATCTTGACACTCTCTTCATACCGACCTCCGGTACGCCTCTACACGTTAGGCAGACCAACCAGGGTAATGATGTCGTTCGAGGCTCCCATGATCTGAGCACCAAGGATATATGCAGATATCCTCCCTAAGGGCCATGCGTAGCTGGACCCTCGTCCCCATAAGGAGGAGGGAGTCGCCCGAACAATTGCGTTCTGGGCCCAGTATATCTGGAGGCTAGCATCTCTGCCCCTCGGGTGATGGACATACGCAGACCCCCATCCCAAGACTCTTCTCCTGGAATCGTGCGTGACCGCAGGGCTGGGTATGCTCCCACCTCCGCCGTGTCCGCCGTACCGCGGTAAGCGGATTCCTCCATGGTCCGAACCACACGACCTTAAACTGTGTTGTCTGGTCCTACCACACGACCGTAAACTGTGATCGTCTTGGCCGCCCGACGAGAAACGGCACTGCATCGTGATGTCCTCCTCAGGGGACACTCATGTTGGGCGCTGGTTAATGACCACGCCATTCATCAATGCCTTCCATGGCTTGATTATTGTGGCGACGCCAGAGATTTCTCAATCACGGGCATGTCGCCGCACAAAGAAAAACCATTCATCTTTAAGGACAAACAAGAAATATCAAATGCCGCTCCTTTTGTGTGCGAGGGTCAGACCCGCACTCTTCCCCGCGCTGGTGCCCGATTGTGTTGCACCGCGCTTCAAGAACTACGTGCGGCTTGATTCCCATCCTTATGGGATACGTAGGAACGCCCGGATGTTTGAAACTTCGGGTCCAGCCCCCCACCTCTTAGAGATTCCCCCTTCTCTGGGGAATCCGCCGCCTTCAGGTCACCCTCAAGGCGTGTTCCCCGACCCCTTGCCGTGGTCCACCGGTGTCAAGAGTACTCTGGTTTATTGCCAGGAGGGTCAGGATCCGCTTGGTCAGGTTTCCTCCACTTTTCAGGCTTCGTGCTCCCTTTCATTCGGACCCATCGTCTACGCCCTGGGTGGAGCCCCCGTGAACGGTTCGGACACAATGCCTCAGTGCTCTCCCACCGACTCGGGCCGGTACCCCCAATGGCCTCGGGCAGCAAATCGATATAAATCCTGCGATTGAGCGGTCGATGCTCGTTTGCTGCCTCATTCCACCAACGGTTGGTGCGATGTTGATGCTGCTTTTCCGCCACGGTCGGCAGTATTCTCATATCGTCACGCCGGTGCTCCCGGTCCTCGAGTGAATGGCCGCATGATTCACATTTTCCACCTCCCATTCTGACCAGGCGAAACCTCGACACTCTTGACACTATCCCTCAGTGCATCTTCGCATATCCAGGGGATATGACCACGATGTGGCGTGCTTTGAGCCCTTATGGTCCGAGCTCTAAGACCTTAAACTAAGATCTCTCCTTATGGTCCGAGCTCTAAGACCTTAAACTAAGATCTCCCCTTATGGTCCGAGCTCTAAGACCTTAAACTAAGATCTCCCCTTATGGTCCGAGCTCTAAGACCTTAAACTAAGATCTCCCCTTATGGTCCGAGCTCTAAGACCTTAAACTAAGATCTCTCCTTATGGTCCGAGCTCTAAGACCTTAAACTAAGATCTCTCCTTATGGTCCGAGCTCTAAGACCTTAAACTAAGATCTCCCCTTATGGTCCGAGCTCTAAGACCTTAAACTAAGATCCCCCCTTTATGGTCCGAGCTCTAAGACCTTAAACTAAGATCTCTCCTTATGGTCCGAGCTCTAAGACCTTAAACTAAGATCTCCCCTTATGGTCCGAGCTCTAAGACCTTAAACTAAGATCTCCCCTTCTGGTCCGAGCTCTAAGACCTTAAACTAAGATCCCCCCTTTATGGTCCGAGCTCTAAGACCTTAAACTAAGATCTCCCCCTATGGTCCGAGCTCTAAGACCTTAAACTAAGATCCCCCCTTTATGGTCCGAGCTCTAAGACCTTAAACTAAGATCTCCCCTTCTGGTCCGAGCTCTAAGACCTTAAACTAAGATCTAGCCCTTCTGGTCCGAGCTCTAAGACCTTAAACTAAGATCCTCTAGCCCTTATGGTCCGAGCTCTAAGACCTTAAACTAAGATCCTCTAGCCCTTATGGTCCGAGCTCTAAGACCTTAAACTAAGATCCTCCACCTTTATGGTCCGAGCTCTAAGACCTTAAACTAAGATCCAGCCCTTATGGTCCGAGCTCTAAGACCCTAAACTAAGATCTACCCCAAATGGGGTCCTACGTCCTGCATGACGTTAAACTGCACTCACAGAACTACGTGTGGCTTGATCTCCAGCCTGATGGAGTACGTAGGAACGCCCGGACATTTCGACTCGGGTCCAGCCTCAGGGATCGATAAGTCCCGCCCCTCCTCGTCGCCGGCCGTCTGGCCTGACTTCGGGTAGAGTGGTGCAGTTGTGATATTCTCCCCGATTCAGCTCGGGATGCCCCATCGCAATGATGGGAAGCGACAGTTTCCTCGTCAGAGAGGTGCTGTCTGAGAATTGAGGTGACTCACGGCCAGATTAGTGCATCCGCCCAATACGCTTTCCCCACGGTGGCGCAATTTTGAGAGCGTTGGATTCTGTCCGAACAAATCGTCACTTCGCCCCACGCTTCGCATGCCCTGTTGATCTGGATTTTCCACCCTTGTGTCTGAAGGAACCCCAAAGCGGTATTCATGATGACATGTGGTCCGCCTCCTGCAATATGAATGATGGCCTTTTTCGGTCCGTCTATTGCAGTTGTTATGGTCGATCCACTGTCCGCCTACCGTCTTGGGCATTTCCTGGAAGGCCGATCGTTGTGGATGTCTGGATTCGGGACACGCGATTCACCCTTTCTCATTTCCCTATGTTCGGATAAAATCTCAACGCCCCTAGCGTTGTCCCGCTCGTGTGTTGGAACAAGTTGGGGGACGATACATTGGTTAGGTCTGAGGTCTCCTTTCCCAAGAATGACCTCCCTCTTTTCTCCAGAAACCCAGGCCCAATTATGGATGCCTGATGCTTGGTTAACGCTCCCACGAGACAATTTGTGGTTGAGCATGTTAAACCAAAAGACGCAGATAAATATGGCGATTCGTACAAGTGGATCAAATATTAAGTAGCGGAAGCAAATGTTCTGGGAATGGTAAAAAACAGCCCTTAGGGATTAGCGTGCTGAATGAGTCTTTCTAATGCCGCTACCCTTTGGCTGGCGGCCTCCAGGGCTGCTTCTCGTTCTCTGCGTGCCCTCTCCTCGTCGGCGGTCGCAGCACGCAGTTCGTCAATCCTGGCCTGTGCACGCTCCCGCTCGACTTGGAGTGTGACCATCTGTTGGCCCGCCTCCGTCAGCTGTACCTGAGCGTCGATCAGTTGTGCCGATAGTTGCTCCACAAGCTCGGTACATGCTGCGACGAAGGCCTCCTTCTCTGCCGCCTGCCCTTCGAGGCGCCGGACTTCCTGCTCTGCCGCGATGAGCGCCTGCGTGCTCTCCGACATGTCCCGACTTTGTGCGACGTCGGCACGCCGGCGGCTCTCGCGCATCTTCTCGGCCATGAAATCACGGACCGTCAGATGGAGGCGTTGAGCATCAGCTCCCCCGGCACACAGGAAGCGCAGCCAGGTCTGAAGTGATCCCATGCGCCCCAGCCATTCCGATGGGTCTCGCTTGAGGAAGCGCTGGATGCACTTCCACCCCCTGCGTCGCGTTACCCGGCTATCCTCGACCGCCTCCGCGTCCGAGTCATCCATCTCCTCTGGGTCGGCAGGCCGGTAGGCAGGGAAGGCAGCCAGCAGGTCTGCTGCAGGGTCCGCCCCTGGGAGGTCCTCACGAGGGAAAGGTTCCCCAACATCCGGGCAACCTTCTTCTCTCTCCCTAGCGGCGCTGACACCCTCGTCAGCCCCCAGCCTCTCTCCGGTGGCAGCACCGCCGACGTCCGCAGCCCCTTGATCAGCAGTTGGTGGGGCCGGCTCGGTTTGGGAAGCCTGTTCCGGAGCAGGCGGCATGTCCACCACTGGTCCACTCGTAGATGGCCCGGGTTCGGCAACCCGACGAGCCTCCGATGTTGAGATCACTGCGCAGGGCATGCCATGGTTAGTCACGGATCGTCAATGGCAAGCACCAGCAGTAAAGTAGGGAGACTTACGGGAGTTCGGAGCATCATCTTCCGCTACCCCGGTCGCCGCAGGAACAGTTGCAGCAGGGGACCCCTTAGCGCTTGTCAATTCGATAATGGGTGCCTGGCCCCCGCCTTGTCCTGCTGGCGCCTCTCCTACTCCTGTTGAGGACGCCTGACCGACGTCCGTGTGCTCCTGAGAAGGATGGAGAAACGGGTTAGAAGCTGCATAAGAGAATGGATGAAGCAAGTTGAGTAGGGATAGAAGCGGACCTCGAGGAGCTCAGTGACATCAACGTTGTCAGAGCCGGCCACCTCGCCGCTCTCCCGTGGGCTCCCCCGATGGGACCTTCCCTCGGAGCCTTCATCCTCCCCCGTCTCCTCCTCCTCCTCGGAGTCGTTACTGTCATCTTCTTCCGGCGGCATCTGTTCCGGAGCGGGCTCGAGACCGAGCATCACCTTCACCAGAAGGGATGGCTCCGCACGCTGACCACGTTGGCGCGCGTACTCGTCCATGGCCGTCAGATATGCATATTGCCGGTTGAAGTCCACCCTGTCGGTGATCTGGAGGCGCCCGACCTCTGGCAGATAGATTCCTTCTCTGAGTATCTTTCGCCAGATGACGTCGGTCCCCAGTGACTGCCGCAGGGTCATCCAGGCCGACCACAGCGCCGGGAAGACTGCATCGTGGGAGGGTTCGAGCAGACGTCTCACCTGCTTCCCGGGCCGCTCCTCGACCGCCGCATGTGCCCCCTCTCTGGGCGCTGAGGTCGTAGCGGCAGCCTGCGATGCGCCCGCCGCCGAAGTCCCTGCTCGCGCCGGCCCCGCTGCTTGGCGCGCCTCCGTTCTCCCCCGTGTGGCGGCGCCTCGCCTCCTTCCTTGACGCCCGGTCTCCGCACGGGTAGCCTCGAGCCGCCGGACTAGCTTCCGCAAGAGCCCCTCAGGGTACGCGATGGCCCAGTGTTCGGCGTACTCGGTTGCCAAGCCTGCGTTAACTCCGGTAGGAGGGAGGGTGATGACGTCGCCAGAGCCGAAGGCGACGAACATCAGCCACATCTGGCGAAGGACGCCGGGGTTCGTCTCCTCCCGGACAGCAGTGAATACCCTCTTCGGCATCCGCTGAAGGCACCCGAACTGCCTGGCGAACCGGGTCGGCACGTAAGGCTCGCAGATCACCTTCCCGTCGATCCGAGCCACGAGCACCCCACCCCGCATGTTCAGGAAGTATTCATGCTGCTCCAGCGGGCCCTGTCCGTTGTCGATCATCTGGCCGACGGGAGTGGGGAACGGGCTGAAGTTGAAATTGGCATGATTGCCAATCCGAACCCTCACGCCCTCCTCACTGAGGGTCATCGGAGCGACCCCCGCAATGTTCAGCAGGGAGGGTCGCAGGCCGTTGCCCGGAGGACTGATGGCATTTGGGAACGTATACCCACCAAGGTGAGCAGCCACCCAGCCGTGGAAGAACTGAAAGGGCCCACAGATCCTTCGTGGCGACCCCCCTCGTGAGATGCGTCCCAGAATGGCATACAGCCTCGCCAGTACTGGGACCCCGAGGTTGTACCTCTTATTGGCAGCCATGGCGCCCGCCATCGCCAGCGTCGCCGGACGGACGCCCATCCTCGCATCCCGCACTGGCAGGAGCCACCCGCTCAGAAAGGCGGCCAGGAACGCCGCGTACCGGACGTTCGGGTCCCGGGCCTCGATGACGCGGTACCCCCATGAGCGGTAATCGCCCGTCTCCAGGACCCGCCAGTACGACCCGTTCCGGCTCCTCTGAGCTGCGGTCGGGCACCGCTTCCCCCTGCCTGGCATCTTGACCGCCGGGTCATGCTCCAGGAACTGGCCGAACCAATCCTTGTAGGCTATGTCCTTCTGGAAGTCTTGGATCCCGAGCCGCTGCGTAGCCAGGTCAAGAAGATGCCAGGTCAGAATGGGAGTCCGTGACCTGTCCTCCCAGATGTTCTTCGGTGGCAGGAACTCATCGTACTGGTAGCCCTCCAGCGGGATACCTCCGATGCAGTGGATGTCCCAGAGACCGATGCCGACCTCCCCATGGTGAAGATGGAAGGTGTTGGTATCCGGGGACCAGCGAGTGAACAGCTCCGGCCCGAGCTCAGACTGCTGGTAGAAGTGGAACTGCGACGTCCACACCGCCTCGAACAGGCCGATGTACCGCAGCTCCTCTGCGAAGTGATCGCAAGTGTGGCGTACCCAGAACGCCCAGGCCCATTCACTGGTAAAGTTGCCCCCGGATCGCAAGTCCCAGTCCTTCAGCCAGCCCTTGGTGTCGTCAGTGACACTCTGACGGTATGTGCTCGAGTAGAGGGCTGGAGAATTCTCCGCTGTAGGCTCACCCCCATCAATGGTTCGCGTCCTCGGGTTCAGGACGTAGACATCCAAGTGCCTGGTTTCCCTGGCAGGATGCCCATTGTTGGTGATGTTATAGCGGTGAAGCTCGTCCTCCCGAGTCACCCAGGTTCGCGGCGCATCAATCTCGAACCCTGGCACCAGAACCTCATCGAGGATGCCGAAGTTCCAGAGCGGCAGGTTGTCCGACAGTGGATATGTCTTCTGGGTCGGCGTTAGTAAGTCGAACAAGGATTGATTGTTGGAAACAATCTCCTTGGCTCTGTAAACCTCCTCGTTCGTCGCCATCTCAGCTCTGCGAGTGGCGGCATCCCCCTCATTTCCTCTGTGCGCGGCCATCTCAGAAGTTTCGGGAGTCGTGCGGGTTAAGGGATGAAGAGTGCGGGATCGGACGAGGCTGGTGGAAAAGTTTGAAGGTTGGCGCGCAATCCAAGTGGACGGCGCGCAATTGGGAAGACTGTCGCGCAAAGTTCCGGGGTTTCGCGCAAAAACAGGCGAAATCCGGACGGTTTTGCGCGCCGATCGGGCGAATTTCGCGACCGGAAGAGGCAATTTCGCGCACGAGAGCTTGGGAGCTTATCGCGCGGAAGGCCAGAGTACGGAACGCGGGACCCAGCGCCCCTATTTATAGGCGAGGCCGGGCCCGCGCTGCGCGGAAAGCGCTTTGCGCGACCGCAGCGGCGAATTTCGCGACCGGTGCCCCTTTTTGCGCGCCTAAGTCCCGCGCCGCCCAGGACTTCGGCATTCCGGCGTCTCCCTCGGAACCCGATCGTTGCGACCTCTCGCCGATCAGATTCCGAGGGGGGGCTTTTGTAGACGCCGGAAAAGTCCGTTGCTCCCAAACGAAGCTCCGGATGCGGAAAGCGAGGTCATATTTGGAGTCGGAAGGATGTTTCGGAGGGCCCGGAGGCCTTGCGCGGAATTTCAGAGGCACGCGCGCAAAGGTGATGTCCCGCGCGGAAAACCCCCGGGATGCGCGCAATGCGCCGGCCCGGCGCGCAATTCTGCGCGCCGCGGGTCCGCGCGACTCCCTTACGCGCCGCGCCCGATTCCGCGCCCGCGAGAAGAATTTCGCGCTCGCACCCTGGATTCCGCGCCCGGGGTTGCCTATAAATACAAGGTGACCCCCAACGTTTCAAAGGTTGCTGGAAGTCGAAACGTCTCCCGTGCGCGCAATTCAACCCCTTCCGCGCGCAATGACGAACTTCAGGTAACCTCCTTTCTTTCGCGCAAGAAAGCCTCGGGGTCCGCCTTCGCGCGCAATCCCTGCTGGCTCCTTTCATTTGAATAAACACTCACCCTAAGGCCTTTGCGCGCAAAAGAACCCGCTTGCGCGCAATTGCCCCGGGGTGCGCGCAATCCGGCCCGATTGCGCGCACCCCCCTTCTTTCAAGTGGCCATTCATTAGAGAATGAGCCGTTGCCCCCGCGCGCTATCCGAAGCCCGGTGTGAGCAATCTGAAGCATCCGCGCGCAAGGCGCTGGCCCAATTGCGCGCCAGCCGTCCCGATTGCGCGCCGGCCCGCAGTATTGCGCGCAAAGCTTCCTTTTTGCGCGCAATCTGCCAGGGTCGCCCCCGTTGACCTCCCAAGGTTACCCGCCTGTGTGGCACCCGATGATTCTCATCCCGGGTGCCCGCACCGTGCGTTGTCTTCCCGTGCGGCCCTCCAGGCTTGCGCGAAGTGACACGCACCTATGTCCAGCATGACGTTAAACTGCATATATGTCCAGCATGACGTTAAACTGCATACTCGTCCAGCATGACGTTAAACTGCATATACGTCCTGCACGACGTTAAACTGTACATCGTCCGCGCTGCAAGACGTTAAACTGCCAAGTGCTTCGTCCGGCAACCTATGCCCAGCATGACGTTAAACTGCACACCCGTCCAAGCTGCACGACGTTAAACTGCCTAGCCCCCATCGTCCGTGCTGCAAGACGTTAAACTGCCAAGTGCCTCGTCCTCAACACATGACGTTAAACTGTACTTCGTCTGGCAAGACGCTAAACCGTCCGCAACCTGATCCCGTGCTCCGCACGCAGGGTCTCCCCCGGTTTGGACGTGGCCCCCACCCGCTCGTCTCTGCAGGGATGTCGGGATTGTCCCCCTTTTGGGACGATTTAATGGGAGTGGCTTTTCCCTACGGGGGCAGGGTATTACAAACCCCTAGTTTCTCGTGGGAGGCTGCACATGTGTATCTCCATTGCACCTCCCCACTGCCGAAGCCAGTAGAGGGTCTGACTGGGATCGAGGTGTCTTTTGCTTTCGGTCCAAGTCCCTTCCAACTGAGTTTTGCAGTATCCGGGCTGCCCCAAGTGCGTAAGTCCTGACAGAATGAACTACGTGGACTTTGATCCCTGTCTTCTATACAGGGTACGTAGGAAGCCTCCCTGAGGTCCAAGCCCACCACCTGGTCGTCCCGGTCGTATTTACGTCGGTTCGTCCATCAGTGGACCCCTCCAGGGTTCACGCTTGCGTTGATTCACCTATGAATCCGCCCCTGTGGGAGACCGCCCGTGTGTATCTCCACGGTGCCTCCCCACAGCCCCCCTTTTCCATTTCCCCTTTTATCGTCCAGCATGACGTGAAACTGTGATCCACCCGGCCGTTCCATCCCCCTCCGTGCGAGGTGGTTCGGTTCAATCCTCCGCCCGGCGGCCTCGACCTCTTCGTGAGTCGGCCTGCCGACGTCCAGCATGACGTTAAACTGTATGCCCGAACTACGTTGACTTTGATCCGTGTTAACGCGCGGTACGTAGGAAGCCCCCCTGGGGTCCAAGCTCTTTACTCCATCATCCATCCTGATCCTTACCCGGGCCGCCACATCCCGGTGGGGTCATGCCACTTCACTCCACTCCACGTTACTTGGGAAGCCGCCCATGTGCTGGCCCCAGCGTCGGAGGTTCCCCGCAAGGGGTTCTGTCATCTGATCCACTTTTCGTGTTGATCGGTCCGATGCCGTCCCCGCTGGACGTTAAACTCGCGGCATACCCCGTGTTAAACACGGGAAGCTGAGGAAAACCTCAGGTGACACAGTTCCCCGCACCTAGTACGGGATGCCTCAGGCCATCGTGCCTTCGAGAAGCCCTATTAGGGACGGAAGACAGACGTGCAGAGCTGCAGTGTTACAACACGCCCCCAGCACCCAGAGCCACCCGGCCTTCTCACCGCAGGTTGCTGCCCCGCCCAGACTCCTTGGAACGTCCGGGCGGAAGCAGCGTAATTAACCGGTGTCCATGAAGATATGGCGCCGGGAACGAGATTCACGAACATTCTTAAGTCTATGAGGGAGACCCGGATTAGGCGACAAGTTCCGAGGAGACGTCCGAGGAAGGAGGAGCCGACATCCCATCATCCCGGTTTCGATCAAGGAGCAGACGCCCCTGAATAAGGGACGGATGCCGCTCGCCCTTGGAAAGCGGGACTGCGGGACCACAAGCCGCGCGCCCATCCCCTCGGGTTGACGGGTGCACGCGCGAACGCGTCCTGGCGGAACAGCGTAACCCGACGCACATCCGCACCGAAACAAAGGTATAACATTATATGTATTTGTAAATATCTTTGTTTTCATGAAATTTATGAAAAAATAAATCTATTTCCAATACATACACCATAAAAAATGAATAAGTGGTGAACATGAATCATATCTCAATGAAATAAAATTGAGATCCAAAAACCCTTACCTTAGGTTGTAATTCATTCTTTATGTGCACCTAACATTATGGATAATCAAAATAAGTTTATTTAAAACTTTATTAATGATTTTTAATCAAAATATCATTTTCTATTGTCTATTTATTATCATATTTTATTCATTTATTAAATAGTTTTATCTTTTGTTAGTTACTTGGGGTGGTTCGGTCAATTTCTCTAGAACTTCCCGGATATATTAACCATGGTCAATTATGTTGTAAAATAGATTCATAATCTCCAAAATTTTATAATTTTATGTATTTCAATTTTCCATTAAAACAAAATTTGTACATTTCCATAGTTTTTCCCAAAATCGACTCAAATTAATAAAAGTGCCTCGATGTGTTCATTTAATGTGGTTAAGATTAATTTGATTGATTATTGTTAATATAACTTATAGGATATGAAATATTATCTTTATATAATATTAATATTTTCATAAATATAATTTTATACATTATATACATTATTAAATTCATCCATGTTAGGCGGAAATGGAAAATGAAATGTGTCGTTTCGTTTAAGCGGTAGTCCACATATATATGGATGATGCTCTCATTTTTCATAGAATAGGTGGGGTATAAAAATAAAATAATTTATCATTTTAGAATCTTAATAGTTTTATAATTATTATATTTTTCATTAAATATCTCTTTTGGACTAGTCGTGTGAAGATTTTATGAAAAATAGTACTTGTTATTCATGGAGGTGGTATTCCACACAATTACATGACAACGTATTCATTTTCCAAATAGTTTTTTAGATAGGTAGGAAAGTTTTATTTAATTATTATAATATTATTTTCATATATTAATGATACTAATTTTATTATATGGGTAAAAAAATGTTTGATAGGGTATAAGTATAAAGAAACTAAGAGAGTTAGGTTGAGAACATTACCACTCCCTTTGGATGTTCTCCCTTAGATAACACCTTAAGAATCCTTAGCTTGGTATTTTGGTAAGACCAAGGATTATATGTCATGGGTATATGGTTGAGGAGAGACTAGGGTAGAGTTTTGGTATTGTTAAATCTTTCTAATGGGTGTAGAAATTTGTTAGGAATGATCCCCTTTTTTAAGTGAATAAAAAATGGCCTTTTTGTAAATACCTATTACATCTCGATGATGTCATAATACTATCCAAGGGTAAATGAGTCCAAAATTTATCCATAATTGAGTTTAGTGGTTTTTTAGTAGATCAATCCTCAACCATGAATTTTTATATATTTTTTAAACATGTTTTGAGTATTTTACCATTAGATTTTTTATACTTTATAATTTTTTTTTATCATGGTAACTAGTGTTTAACTAATTAATTTATGTTTTACTAAAGAAAATAAAATATAACTATTGGTCAAAATTAGTATCTCAGGAGGGGGTGAATTTAGTACCCAATAAAAATTTCTATTAAAACAAGTTTAAATAAAATCTCCCAAATAATTAAAATAGCCAAATTAATCAAAATAGCAGATCAATATAAGTTCTTGTCTTTTAAATTATTTCTCAAATATTGATCAAGTCTCAGTTAAAAAAATATAAGAAAATTACTTCAACTTTTAAAATAAATTTACTTAATTAAAACCTTATATAAACACTAATTAAAACTGACTATCAAAGTAAAGGTTTTGTTTATAGTTTAAAATAGATTCATTTTTAATCATAGAAATAAAACAAAACAAAACAAAACACATAGTGGAATAAATACAAGAAGTTCAATATCAAGTTGAGACCTAATACTATCCAATTATAAATCACCTACTACCAAGAATATTGTATTAAATAATATTGATCCACAACCTGGATCGGGTAAAAATAGTAACATCTAACCAGTTGTCCAGGCTACATAGGGACCTCTTCCACAACAACTGTATAAATAAAACAAACATAATCCACATAAGGACCTCTTCTACAACATGTGGGAGAATAGGTATAAAGAGATTATATAAGATATTGAGTATCTTCTAGCTAAATTTTAAGATACAATGTGCATGTTTAATATACAGAGTAAATCACACACTACTTAAAGTAAAGGTAGTAAATAGAAAGAGAAAATAAAGATGTAGAGAAGGTTGAATTGCTCTATCTATTATTCTATAAAGCATAGTCTCCTTGAATATATCTTGAATAGAAGTTTGAGTTGTGTTTATGAAAATGGTAGTAAAATGGAGCGTCGCGATCTCTCTTTGTTGTGACTTAAGGAAAGGAACTAGATGTTCTATAAGCTCTACTCTTTCGCAATTGGTTGAATGTGAGATGCAGCATATAAGCTCTCCAGCAAGATTTACACTTTTCAGCACTCTTATCTTTCTAGAAATATGGTTCAATCTCTATACTCTATATATACACATGATGGAGTCTACTTCATAATATATCAGCATCATACCAAAAGAATCATTCAGATCCTCTGCTTCTTGTACTGATAAACTAATGCAAAATTTAATTCATTACTATAATAGTTTAAGAACAATAATTAAAATAACTATAAATATTAAATTTAATAATATATCCATTAGAAATATTTAGTTCAAAATAAATAGAAATAGTGACGGTGACTCTTCTTAATAGTGAGACAACTTTGGCAGTGACTTAGGCTTGTGGTGATTCATGCCAATGGTGACTCATCTCGGTAGTGACGTGTCTCAACAGTGAGTCATCCTAGTACTTTTACAAATTTCATGGTGGTTTTTAAATTCTAACGGTAGGTCGTATTCAAAGTTTACTTCTCTCTATTGGTAGGTATTTTCAACACTTAGCCAAATTTTCATCTTGGTGGTGACTCGTCTCTGATGGTAGGTATTTTCAACACTTATCCAAATTTCTTGGTTCAACGGTGATTCATATATAATGGTGGGTCTTTCCCATACTTATAAAAATTATCATACTAATGGTGAGTCATCCTCAATGGTGACTCCTTTCTCGTAGTGGTTATTTCTAACACTTATCCAAAATTCCATTCTGACAGTGAGTCTTCCCTGGTGGTGACTCATCTTCAACGGTGAGTAAAGTCTGATAGTGGGTCTTTCTAATACTTATTAAAAATTTCACTAATCTATATAATATTATAAAATTCTACCATAAAACATAAAACTCATTAATATCATAAGAAACAATATTTTTTGATCATTAAAACAAGGTTTCCAACATTATCTACCTTTTTTATGATCATAAATCATGACATTTTATAAACCATCTATATAATAAACTGTGGATTTAAAATAGATCTATTTGGGAGTTTGATCATAAAGTAAATTTATATTATATCAATGATAGTTAGATATTATGGAATAAAATGAATAACATTAATGAATAAATCAAGGAATAAATAAATGTCATAGAGGCATTCTCCCCCTTTTTGGGGTTATCAAAAAGTAAAAATAAAACAGGAAATGCAATAGAACAGAATACAAATAATAATAGAATTTCTATTGAGAAAATAAATTTAAGTATAGACAAAAAAATATAAAATAAAAAGTCATATAAATATCCCCATAAAAGACTAAAAGTCTAATGTCAACACTTTTCAGGCTTGGTAGAAGGAAAAAGTGGTGCTTTTCTCTTTCCCTCATCAGAAGAAGAAGGCTCAGAAGAAGAAGTTGGGGTAATTACAAGGATTGTTTTAGGGACAGTAGGTAATGAAGGAGTCTCTATAAAAATGATAGGCCTAGGTTGATGTAATTATTCTCTAGGAGTCAAACTTAAGGGATAAAAATGAGAAAGTAAGGGGGAATTTGGATCTTGAGTAACACCTAGTATAAAAATTCTGGATTAGAAGATGGAGGGGTGAGATGAGTAGTATCTGGACTGGAATATTGAGTCACCACTATGGTTCCAAAAAAATGAAGAAAATATTTCATCAAATTTATGAATTACATAATAAAATTAACATCCCTTTCCATATCACTAAATAAGTTATTTTTCTCTTCCATAAACATCTTGATCATTGGAGTCATCACTTTCAACTAATGAACTTATTCTTTAATGTCTTGAGTGGCTGGAGGAATTATAAGGTTCTCAGTAATGAACTTTAAATGATATTTCATATCATACTTATTATATATCTTAGATAGACAATAATTTATATATTTTATAATTTTCTCTCTACCATCTTTTATATCCTTTAAATACTCTCTAACCATCATATTCACATGATCACTATTATGTCGAATTTACCTCAAAATTTCCTAAGGGATGTCAGGTACATCACCTAAAACACTAAGATGATCTTCTAAAACCACTAACCAAATCAAATCAACATCAAGAGGATGAGGTGGACGAATATAAGTATAATATGTGGAAAAAAATATTCTCCACCCTCTCTAACAAATAATCCATAGAATCTTTAAATAAAGATCTTATCTCATATACTGTAGAGATAAATGTATCTAAATCATTGGATAACCTTTTGTTCTATATATCCACTTATTGAATGTGATGTATCATCTTTGGCTGGATATGATGTATCACAATCTCAAACAGATACCCTGCATCTCTCCCATTCATCTTAGTGACCAGAGGTGTCTGGTTTCTCAATAAAAAACCAAAATCAGAGAGAATCCTCTCTCTGAAGGATTCTAAATCATATTTGGTAACAACATCAACTATCCTAGATTCAACGGTAGAGGAATCAACTCTATCTATGTTAGTAACCTATGATGTCTCATATTTGCTAGGAAAATATGAAGAAAATATCAATAACTACCCTATAACATTTATATGATCTATCAAGGATCCCTTAGGATTCATCTCATCTTGAATAGAAGGTCTCTCATCATCTAAATCTAAGTATCCTAGACCAATTCTGACATATCCTGTAATTTTATCACATTCCTTGAGAATTGGGTTAATTAATCTAAGAGAATGAATACAATGAGACTTAATAATAGAAGAGTCAAAAATTGTATGCTCAACAAAAATAGGTACAATACTCAACTGCTCAACAGATCTATGCACATTAGTTTTCTGCTCGACAACCATCCACACATCTGCTGTAGGCACACTACAAACACTATCAATAGTGGGATCAACAGGGTGACTATCCAGGCTTATGGATTCCTACAAATCAATAGATGCTTCCTTCTTGTCTCTAATAGAAATATCCATATCTTCAACTAAGCTAGGTCTCTCTTTAGATCTATAGAAAACTAAAAATATTGGAGAAGAAATAAGTGTGTGAGGCATCTCAACATCCTCAACACCAATGCGAACACTAGGAGCATCATGGTAGGAAGCTCCATCACTATCATATCCATATCTATTTTCTTCATCTTATCCTCCTTATTATTTGTCATCTTCATCATCATTCTTACCACTTATATTTTCTTCAGAATACATAGAATTTCTATTAAACTATTATTCACCAAAAACTTTTTTTTCTTCTCCATCGATTACTTATTTTAAGGAAGTCTCTTGGAAAGGAGAGATCTAGGTGGGCTAGGAGCACTATAATAAATGGCTGGATAAATCTTAGGCAGGTCCGGGTTACTACCTTCATCCATTGAAAACTCTTTCTCCTAATCACTAGAGGTAGCAGATTCCTCCTCTCCCTCATTTAAATACTCAACCACCTTATCTAGATCCAAGCCACGATCCATAATATTATTCAATCTAGAAGGGTGATCAATCAGATTGAAGTACTCATAGAGCATGTCACTATCATCATTCCATTGTTTCTTCTAAAGGTTCCATATTATCTTTATCCTTTTACAAATAACCCTTGTTATACAAAATCCTCTACATTTTACTACTATTTATTCTTTCTCATTAACCAGTACCTTGGCTTCCAACATGGATGAAATTAAATTGAGGTATATAAGAGATTTTGACCTTGAATATTACTTGCACATTTTCATCGTGTCAACCATCAGATATATACATAAATTTTTATTTTTATCTCTCTTTATAAGACATCAAAGATATACATCTGGATACCTCATTATAGAGAAATAAGCTTTCCTTGGGAACATAATATGTTAAATAAACTTGAAAAACAAAATGCATTCACCATCAAGCTTAGTAACAAATGGTCTTCTTACTATCCTATATCCTGTCAACTCCATCAAAGCATCCTCATAAAAAAGGTGTCACTTTCACTTGGAATAGTTCCCTGATAGTCATTTGAGACACCTTATTGAGGTAATTTAATACATATTTCACATTATCATTAATAGAAAACAATTTTGAATCCATTTATTATTCTTCTTACCCAGTCTTCATCTTCCTCAAAATTAAACTCCACATATTGATAAAATGTGTGCACTAACCTAGGATAGAAGGGCCCTTCATTGCTAGAGAACTATTATACCCATCCCTAGTCTTGTATAAATCTAAATACTAATGACTTTATTAACATAAACCATTTAGAATAAACTTCCTTTTAAGGTACCACAACTCACTTTGCAAGCTTTGGGTTTACTGACTCAACAATAGTTGGACGGATCGACTCTCCTTTTTGCTTCTTTGAAGGGAATGAGTCATCTGGAGAAGATTTAGTGGTTCATTTCACTCTAACCATGGTGATCGGATCAGAAAGTTTGGGTGAATTCAATGTAAGGTCGATGGTTGAGAGAGAAAAGGTCGTGGTAAGGCTCGAGGGTAAGGCGTGAGGGAGTGATAGCATTGAAATTATAAAAGTTTCTAATTTATATCATTTAGGGATTTATGGATTTTTAAATTGAAAAAAAAAAATCAAATCGTATAGAAATTAAAAAAATTAAATAAAAAACCCATAAAAATAAATTAGAAATAGTGGATCCAAAACCAACATTGGATCCAAAACCAATGGTGGGTAAACACAATGGTGGGTAAAACTCCAACGATGGGTAAAACTCCAAAATTGGGTAAATCTCCAATGGTGTATCCCAAAAAATTATACTCAGCCAAAATTAATCATAACTAATTCATGTTTGTTGTAGTTCATTATTTTATAATTCAAGTGCTTAGTGAAAATATGAGCAAAATGATGTTTAGTTCCAATGTATTTAAGATTTATATCACCCTTTTGAAAATGATCTCCCAAAAAGTGATGCCTCACATCATCTTGTTTCATTCTAGTGTGAGATATAGGGTTTTTAGAAATATTTATAGCACATGTATCATCACAATTTATAAGTATATTTCATAATTGGTATCCATGGTCTAGCAATGTATGTTTCATCCACAAAGTTTGAGTACAACAGCTACCTATAGCTATATATTCAGCTTCATCGGTAGAAAATGAAACAGAATTTTGTTTTTTACAACACCAAGATACTAGATACTTTACCAAAAGTTAACATGTTTTAAAAGTTTTTTTTATATCTAAATTATAACAAACAAAATTAGAATCTGAATAACTAATTAGATCAAATGATTGTCTTGTAGGGTAGAACAATCCCAAATTTGTTTTGTACTTGAGGTATTTAAAAATCCTTTCTATAGAAAGTAAGTGTGACTCTTTTGGGTTTTCTTGAAAATTAGAACAAATACATAAACTTGAAATAATGTCAAGTTAGCTAGAATTTAAGTAGATAAGACTTCCAATAATACCTTTGTAACTGGTTTGATCCATTTATTTCCCATCTTCATCAAGATCCAACATACAGGTGGTACTCATAGGAGTGTCACTACTCTTAATGATATCAAATCAAAACGTTTTAAAAGTTATTTAGTATATTTAATTTGATTTAAAATAATTTCTTCTTTATTTTAAAAAATCTAAAAACTAAGAAATAATTTCATTTCACCCATTAAACTCATTTCAAATTCATTTTGCATCATTTTTTAAAATTCAATACATAAATAATTTTTAGAAGATCTAAAAATAATATCACCTAAATATATTTTAACAACTAAAACATCTTTTGAAATTATTTTTATAAATAGGGTAAGATCAAATATACCTTTTGAAAATCCTTTTGAAATAATAAAAGAGCATAACCTATCATTCTAAGATCTAGGATCTTGTTTTAAACCATATAAAGATTTTTTTAAATTTGAAAACATGATTTGGAAAGTGAGGGGTTTGAAATATGGGTGGTTGTCCAATAAAAAAATCCTCAATTATATACTCATTCAAGAATGCACTGTTGATATCCATTTGATATATTTTGAAATATAGATATTCTACATAGGATAGAAATATTATAATGTCTTTAATTATAGATACAGGTGAAAAGGTCTCTTCATAGTCTATAACCTCTTTTTGATTATACCCTTGTTCAACTAGTCTATCCTTATTCCTCAGTATTATGCTAGATTCATCGACCTTATTTCTAAACACCCATTTAATTCCTATATTAAATGTTTATTTAGGTCTATTAACAAGTTCCAAAACTTTATTTCTTTAAATTTTATTAAGTTTTTATTACATATCCATTACCCAAAATTAATCATTTATTACATCATTTATTTTCTTAGGTTCAATCTATGACAAGAATGCTTAATGTTCAACCTGGTTTCTTAGAGAAACTTTAGTGTGTGTACCTCTATATAAGTATTCAATAACAGAATCTAAAGGATGATATTTAATAGTTCTAAAAGATCTATAAAAATAAGGGTTTTTCACCTCAGGATTCTCTATAGGTTTAGGTTCTAAAAGTTTCTCAGAACTGTATAATTTTTCTACTTGTTTTACAGTAGAATCATAAGTTTGGTAATTTATGTTCAAAGTGGATAAATCATACTCAAGGTTTTATAAATGGGTTTTAGACTCATGTGGATTTGTCTCATCAAAATTGACATGGACAGACTCTTTTACAATCTTGGTTCTTTTGTTAAAAACTCTATAGTATTTACTTGATGTTAAATAACTTACTTCATCACTTTTGGAGGAAAACATTTCAATATTATACTTAGTATTAAGAATAAAGACTTTGAAACCAAAAAATCTAAATTAATTAACCATAGGCTTCCTATAATTCCAAATTTCATAAGGTGTTTTCTTCGATATAGGACTAATTAAAACTTTATTAATTATATAGAAGGCTATATTCACAGCCTCTGCCTAAAAGTAGACAGATAAGTCATATTCATTAAGCATTTTACAAGGATATATCTTGAATTGTTCTATTTATTCTTTCTATAACTTCATTAATCCAAGGGGTATTAGAAGAAGATAAGTTATGACCATAGCCATTTTGGGATCAAAAGGATTAAAAATATTTATTTTCAAACTCACGTACAGGATAACTTCTTAAGTCCTTAATTCTAATTCCACTTAGGTTTTCTATAGATTTAGCATAGTTGTTAAAATAAAAACAAGATTCACTTTTGTGAGCTAAAAATAATACCCAAGTATACCTAATAAATTCATTTATAAGTACATAGATATAGTTTTTCCCATTTAATCTAGAAACTCTGGATGATCCAGATAAGTCCATGTGAACTAACTTAAGAGGTTGAGAAGTTAAAAATTCTTTCTTTAATTTAAAAGGTATCTTATATTGTTTCCCTTTTTGATAGTGGTTACAGACTTTGTCATTTTGGAATTCATGTTTGGGTAGATCTATGACTAACCCTTTCCTAATAATCTTTATAAGTGAGTGAATGTTATAGTGGCCGAGTCTCCTATGCCAAATCCATGATTCTCTATCAAAAGTGTTTAAGCATGAAACATTTTTTGAAATTAAAGAATCAAGATTAATAGAATACACATTCTTATTTCTCAAAGTAGAAAATACTAAATCATTTTTAGAGTTAAAAAAACATTACAATCATTATTTTAAAACTTTTCATGAAAACCATCATCACGTAGCTATGAGATGCTAAATAGATTGTATTTTAAACCATCAACAAAAAGTACTTTATAAATTAAAACTACGTTAGAGTTATAGATTTAGCCAAGTTCAATGATTTTTCCTTTAGAATTGTCACCAAAGGTGACATGACCACCATATACCTTTATTATGTTTTTTAAGCTCGATGAATCTTCTGTCATGTGCCTGGAACATCCACTTTCCAATACCATATATTTCTACAGGTTCTTTTAAAGTAGTTTTTCTATAAAAAAAAGTTTATACCAAGAATGATTTTGGTACCTATATTTTCTTGGGTCCAAATATTTTAGTAATTTGGGCTTTAGGGGGCCATATTTTCATTATAGTTTTACTATAAGAATATTGTAAACTATTTTAAATAAAAACTTTATTAGTTCCACTCGAATAAAGACTTACATTAAAGTTTCCAAAAGTAGGTTTAGGAACAAAAGTTCTCTTAAATATTACTCTATTTCCTAGTCGATAACCTATACCAGTACTATATTTAATAGAAATTTATTTTTCTAGTATTGGAGTGGGTGTTTATATTCCATTCGTAAATCTATTTAAGGCTTTCTTTAGTTTCTCATTTTTCAACTTTATTTTGGTATTTTATTTTAATAATTTATAATTTTTCTCTTTCTCTATAACAAAGTCAAATTTAATATTATCATATAAAACATGCTATTTATTCAGAAATTTGTATTTTTCTTTAATCTCATTAAAGGTGTATTCAAGAATATTTTAATACTCAAATATTTCCTATTTTGACATATCATCGTCATTTTTATTTTTAGAATGACCAAAATTAAATACAGGTGATACAATAGGTACCTAAGATATATTTTTCATAAAGCACATATTTTCTCTGTGAGGCTTTTCTTTATGAGTTGAGTCTGAGTCACTTTATTTTTCCTCAGAGGCACTCTATGTGGCTTTCATGTATTTCTTATATTTCTTATACTTATCCCCATACTTCTTTTTGTACTTTAACTTGGTATAGTTTTCCTTAACATGTCCTTTTCTCTTATACTCATAACAGGTAATATCATTTGAATTTTCATCTCTCTTCCAATCCTTTTTCCAATTCCCTATATTATCATACTTTACCTTATAGATCAGTTTTCAAAATAAATTCTTTTTCTTATATAATTTCTTAAACCTTCTAGCCAGATGGGCCATTTCCTCATCACTATTAGCTAGTGATTCCTCATCACTATCAGCTAGTGATTCCTCATCACTAGATATTTCATCTTGAACTTTCTCTTTTTCTTTTTGTTTTCATGTATTAGTGTTGAATGAAATAAATTTCCTCTTTGTATCATCATCCTATTCATTATTAACCTTAATATATTTCTCATACATCATCAACTTTACAATCCATTCCTTGGCGGGTAGTTTACTGATGTCACGAGATACTCTTATTGAAATATATGTCCCTCTCCATATTTCTGGAAGACATCTCAGCAGTCTCATAATTTGATCTTTGTCTGACACTGGATTCCCTGAGGAGCTCATTGTGTTCACTATATCATTAAACCTGAGATACATATCAAAAATCATCACATCAGGTTTCATCTTAAATGTATCATGATTAATTATATAAGTTTTCAATATCATTTCTTTAACATTATTAGTTCCTTCATGAGAAATAGTTAATGCATCACAAATTTCATAAGTAGTTTTACTATCAGAAATCCTATTAAATTATTCATCTCCTAAGGAATAGTAAAGAGAAGTCATTGCTTTGAAATTGTTATTGTAAGTAAGTTTAGTAGCATCATCCCATGTATTTCTAGAAATCTTAGTTAACTCAAATTTATCCTCTTTAGAAAACCATATTTCGAAACCCATGCTTTCAATATGAATTTTCATCTTTATTTTACATTGATTATAATTATTTCCATTAAATAAAGGAGGTATATTGGGAGTGGAACCTTATTATCTATTATCCATTTAAAGAACTAAATTTAGGATTGATAGAAATTTAATATCTTTAAAACACAACTAAAATCACAGTTGAAAAGATTTTAAAAAAACATTGATACCAAATATTGTTCGGAGTGAGTATCTCAAGAGGGGGATAAATTGAGTACCCAATAAATTTTTTTGTTAAAATGGGTTTAAATAAAATCCCCCAAATAATTAAAATAACCTAGTTAATTAAAATAGTTAATCAATATAATTTCTAATATTCTAAAATATTTCTAAAATATTGACTAAGTCTCAATTAAAACAATATATATATATATATATATAAATTAATTTAACTTTATAAATAAATTTACTTAATAAAAACCTTATATAAACACTAATTAAGACTACCTATCAAAGTAGAGGTTTTTTTATAGTTTAAAACAGATTCAGTTTAAACCATAGAAATAAAACAAAACAAAAAAACAAAGAGAAAATAAATACAATAGGTTCAATCTTAACCTGAGACCTAATCATATCCACCTGGGAATCACCTGCTACCAAACATATTATATTAAATAATCTTGATCCACAACCTATATTGGGTAAAAAAAATAATAGCTAACCAGCTTTCCAGGACACATAGGGAACTTTTCTACAACAAATGTGGGAATAAAACAAACACATGACACAAAGGGACCTCTTCCAAAACACGTGGGAAAACAAGTATAAAGTGAGTATAGAATAGATTAGGTATATTTTGGTTAAAGTACAGAAGATAGTGTGCATGTTTAATATACAGATTAAATCAAACACTGCTAAAAAATTAAAGGTAGTAAATAGAAATATCAAGTAAAGATATAGAGAACTTTTTGTTACTCTTTCTATTGTGAGATGAATCTTTAGTCTCTTTGGATACAACTTGAACAAGATTTTAAGTTGTGTTTCTGAAAATGGTAGTAAAATAGAGTGTTGTAAGATCTCTTTACTATGAATTCAAGAAAAGAACTAGATGTTCTATAAGCTCTACTATTTCACATTCAGTTCAAGGTGAGATATAGAGTGTAATCTATCCATCAAAATTCAAAATTTTCATCACTCTTCTCATTCTAGAAATATATTTTAAGATCTCTACTCTATATGTACACATGATGGAGTATTCTTCCTAATATATCAGAAGCATTCCATAAAAATCATCTGGATCCTATTCTTATTATATTAATACTGACACAAACTTTAATGCATTCCTATAATAGTTTAAGAACAATCATTAAAATAACTCTCATTATTAAATTTGATAATATAGTTTTTAGAAATATTTAATTCAAAATAAATAGAAAGAGTGACGGTGAATCTTTTGAATGGTGAGACAAATCTAGTAGTGACTTAGGCTGGCGGTGATTCATACCAATGATGACTCATCTCAGTGGTGACTTATCTCCATGGTGATTCATTCTGGAACTTTTCCAAATTTCTTGGTGGTAGGTCAAGTCTTACAGTAGGTCATCTTCAACGGTGACTTCTCTCTAATAATAGGTCTTTTCGACACTTAGCCAAATTTTCATCATGGAGGTGACTCATATCTGATGGTAGGTGTCTTCAATACTTAGCCAAATTTCTTGGTTCAATGGTGACTCATATTTAATGGTGGGTCTTTCCCATAGTTATCCAAATTCTCATTACGACGGTGATTCATCCCTAATGGTGACTCCATTTGGTGATGGGTGTTTCCAACACTTAGCCAAAATTACATTTTGATGGTGAGTATTCCCTAGATATGACTCACCTTCAATGGTAAGTAGAGTCTGATGATGGGTCTTTCCAATACTTAGCCCAAATTTTGATAATATGTCTTGTATTATAAAATGATACCATAAGACATAAATCTCATTAATATCATAAGAAATATTATTTTGTGATCATTAAAACAAGGGTTCCAAAAATAACCCCTATTACCAAATTTTTGTGTGATGTAACTAAATTTATCCTCTATTTAATCTAATTTAATTTCTAAAAATGATAAAATTAACTTATAAATTAAAACATATAATATATAGTAATATTTTTTTGTAAAAAAAATTTTGAACCATTTAGAGTTCAAAATATTATATAACATTAATTACCAATTAAATGGGTGATGATATATTTATATACATGTTTAATAATCATATCAGGGTCTATATAATATACATTATTTTAATTTATTACATAAAAATTAAATATCATTGATAAATCAATTCTTTAAAAATAACACTTTCATTATTATCGTGGTCATTAACTTTAATCTTAGTAATCATACTTTTATGCTTAAAAAAGAAATTTAAATTAATATGTACATTTTGATCTAAAATATTAGATCCATTTTTTAGGTTTAATTTCTGCAAGTGAAGAAAACTAATTTTTTATATAATCAAAAAAATAGTTTTTAGAGTAAAATATTACTCAAGTTTCTAAAATGTTAAACATGAGATTTATAAATTTAACATAGTATTTTTAAATGATTTATTTTAATTTATAAACATATATTTATATATATAAAAGTTCTTGATGACTTTTAATTCATTCTTGTATTATGGTAATTTCAAAAAGTGACGTTACTATCAAAATCATTTTTTATTCAATATTCACTTAAAAATCAATTATTTTAGAAAAACCCAAAAAATTATCCTAAGGTAATATTATTATTCAAATTCCAAAAATTAATTTAATTTGATCAAATTAAAATTTTAAAATTTAACTTTAAATGATAACAAAATAATATAATGAAAAAAAAATCATAGTAAAATTTATTTTTAAAATATTAACTATTATTACTTTTATTTATTATTAATTAATAATTAGTTTGGTGTTAATATATTATTCATATCAACTATATATATCTTATCTATAATAGATTTATTTTCTTTTAAAAACTAATATAAAAATCCAAATTTAGAGAAATACATTTTTAAGAATAAAATGATCTTCTTAATGTTATCAATGCATTAGTGAATAAACTTTATTTTTCTTTAAAAATTCAAGATGTGAATTTTGAATAATAAATGTTATTAATAATTACATGTTTATATTAACCTGATTTATAGTTACATAGATCCTCAGGATCTTTATGTAATATCTAAGCATAATGTAATCTCTAGTGGCAGTAACGGGTGGTGATTCTGCTAGCATAGATCTTGTGTAAATTTCCTTGAGTTTGAAATTCTCTCACATATGATTTCTATCATACCATAATTGTTTTATTTTAACTTCGTTTTGGTCTAAGGAAAACCCTAGTAAAGTTTCTTCATTTCCAAGCTCGAAAAAATTGAGCTTCATAAGGGAGACTTTTCTACCCAATGTCATTTTTGTCCTTTATATATTTGATAAAATGGTTAATTCCTTTTATACCCATTAATTTAACAGCTATATTATAATAGTAAAATTTAATAATTTTATTTTAAAGTATCACAGTTTTTTTTAGTTCAATGTTGTGTGTGAAACAATCTATCCAACACATTAGGTTTCAAAGGGGAAAATAGTAAGATTTTGGGGGTCTACATTATAACCCCTTAAATAAATTATGACCTCACATTTTTAATTACTAATCACTAATGAAATATTTAAGTATGTTCTTTATATAGACATGACTTGGTATTTGATTTCTAAATAGGTATCAACCTTAGTAACTTAAGTAAATCTAAGAAACTCATCTATTATTTTGTAATAGACATATTAAAATATGGGGTTTCTTCCTAACCATTTTATTTAAACATACCTATTGATTAGGTGTCATAACTCTTATAGTAGAATTATATTTTTATGAGATTTGATAGTCATCCTATCACTAATAGATAATAGTAGTTTGGTTTGAAATGTGATTTCCTTGTTTTTGTAATTAACATAGTGTCTATGTTAAGATAGAAAATCCATTTCAAAAATCACATAAAATTAATATAAAGGAATACTTAATAAGACTTGGTTGTATCATTATCCCATAAACCTTAAAGTAGATTCATACACCTTGGATATAATAATGATGTCATTCATAAAACACATCGTGATGGTTTAAGAAAAACATGGGAAATTTGAATTTTTGATCTCAGGTAGTTTTTAAGGTAAATGGTAATTTATCCTATAAAGAGATCTTGAATAATTCTTCTAATAACTTCTTTGGTCCCATAATAGGTATTTTACCCTAGTACATGAGTTTGGTGGAATTATGAGCAGTTTGAATTTTGGTAGAATATTTAAAGTTTAATTAATTAAATATTATTTATTCAGTCATGTTCATTCAGTTATATATTCTATTCAAAGCATCATATTTGAATTTTGAATTCTTTTTTGAGTTTGGAGTGGGGGGTTCCTATGAAATTCATAAAAATGTGTCATTCACTGGGGTTGGGCTGAACCCCATTTCCTTCTCTCTCCTTTTTTCTTTTCTTCACTTTTTATTTCTTTTTTACGTTTTATTCTCTTTTTCCCATTTCTCCCTTGTGTTTCACATACACCCCTCCCTTATGGGTCTTCTTATAAGACAAATGATAGGTATATGGAGAGAGATAGAGAGAATATAGAGAGAAGGATAAGAAGAAATTATCATGGATCTCAAGTCACACTAGATCATTGTGCGACAGCTGTAGGTCATAAATTGAATCAAATACTCATTTTTTCTTATAGGTAGACCCTTATTAATTTTTTTCTCCATAAATCCCCAAATATTAGTTTTTTATAAGTTTTAATCTTTTTTGGGGCTATTGGGGACCCCTTGTGGGTTGATCTGGTGGTTTTCAGTGAATCAGGGGGGTTTGGGGAGGTTTAGAGGGATTTCTATTCTAGAAATCCCAATCACACGGTGTGTGTTTTGATGAAAACATACCTTGTGTTATTCATATTTAGGAAAGATTATCTTTTTAGTAGTATACTCTGTGTGCCCCAAGTACACATCGTGTAGTTGTTCTTGATCATGTACCTAGCTTAGTGGTCATGTAAATGGGTAGTTAGAGTTTGGGAAGTACGCATGATATACCCTGGGTACACACCATGTAGCAGGGCTTGTCCATGTGGCCATGTTTTTTGTAAGATTCCCCATGTGAGGCGTATATGGTTGTGTTGTAATACATAGTCAAAACCCATGTACACCCAGGTCATATAAAAGTACACGACCAAACCCCATGTGAGATGTGGTCAAATACTAGTACATGGGTAGACCCCAAGTGTGCTCTGTCCATGTAGAAGTTCATGGATAGGTGCACATTAGGGAGTACATGTTGTTTACTTAGAAGTACATATTGTTTAATTTTTCCAACAAGAGAGTTTTGGGTGTATTTGTGCCCCAAAGTCAGAATTGGGCTTTTGAGTAGTCCATTCTGAGTGTTTTCTCATATAGATCATGATGGTGGAATAATTTTGGAATTTATAGGCCATATGGATGATTTTTTGGATGGATAGGGTTTTGAAAGAGGATTCCTTCAAGGTTCCAAGTTTAGGATCCTCCAAAGGGTTCGGGTTGTGAGTTGTGAGGCCTGTATGAGGGTGTTTTCTTATTTACCACCTTGGATAAGGATTCCAAGTGTGTTTTCTTGAGGTTATTTGGAAAAATTCTAGAAGGTAAGATCAAGTGTCTTCTTTGATGGACCATTAGTTCATTTGCTTAAGCTTTATACCCAGTTTCTTGAGGTTTGGACTGAGAAGAGCCTTTGTGTTGGGATGACATCATGGGATGTCAGGTATAGATGAGTGTCATTGAAAAAAGTTTGAGATATAACTGAGGGACTTACTTCAGGAATTCCCTTCTGGGAGAGTTATTTCTTAAGGTTTCCCTTCTAATCATAGTGTGGATTGAGGTTTTTCTTATGGGTATTATGGCTTGAGGTTTCCCTTCTGGGTGAGTGATCTTTGGGTTGTGAGTTATGAGACCAGTTGAGGTTTCTTTTGACAGGCTTGGCCTAAGGTTTTGTTTTTATGGAGGAGACCCTTTTATGGTTTCCTACCTGAGATGAGGTTTTGGGGACCATAGAGGGTGCCCCATGCTTGTTGTCCTATGAGATGGTCGATACTGGTCTCAGTAGTTCTAATCAGTGGGTTTGGGTGTAGCCAACCCTAGTGTTTGAGCTTATGGGATTATAGGTTTGAGTTTGTTCTTATTTATGATTGGATGTGATAATAGACCTTTGGGATATTATTAGACCAAGTATTGGACCTGAGATAAATAAAGTGGCTCTCCTCTTTTGGATGGTTGTTATGAGGTAGGTCTAGGGAGCTGATGGATGATCTGGATGAGTGTGGCCACCCTAACTTAGCTTTTCACCCTAGATAAGGTTGGTGGTATAGGGAGTCTATTATGATCCTAAGATCGATTTATATGAGTTTGGGTCCTGTTTAGGGATCCCACTGATATTATGATAGTTTTTTTATTTCCTAATTAGTTTTAAAGGTCTTCTAGGACTTGGTAGTATACTCCCTAGGTCAACAGGGAGTCCCTAAGACCGGTTAAAATCATACTATTGGAGTCCTAGATCTCAATACATGAGATTCATTATTTATATTTCTAGGTTGAGATACTAGGGTCCATAATGTGTGCCTATCCTTGCGTTGGACGTTGGAGCTCCTTGATCTAGCAGATGTACTTGATGTGTGGTCGTGTGTTCCATATTTCTTAATTCCTCTGGTTGGGGCCAAAGATAGGGTAGATTTACCTCAGGTGTTGGGATAGAACCTATGGTTGTTTTTTTCCTTTTTTTATTTTTATTCATGTAGTCACATTCAGCTAGGCTGGAAATGATGAGTGTTGCATGAACATGTTATGATAGAAAATGTTAGGACCACTATTGGGAGTGGCCTAATAAGATTTGTTTCTCACCCCCTGCATGTGCGCCTTGGTTTACATGTAGACCTTGTGTCTTATTTCAAGTTGAGTATGGGATGCGGTAAATTGGGCGGAGGCCTAGTGTTTCAAGATTGAGCAGAGTTTCTCATGTGGAATCTTGGTTCGAGCTGGAACAGTTTGACAGTCATGGAGACTAGGTATGTGTTTCAGCTCAGAGTAGAAATATAACCTTATGTATTTATTTTATCTTATTTTATTCTATATTTGGTCGGTCCAGTAGGTGAATAGTGACTTTATTCTTTGACCTTGAGTCTGCCTGCATCATTCCATTTATTTCAATTGTTTTATTTATTTATTTATTTGTTTATGTTCACTCTGATGTTCATGGATGTGTATGTGTTTGGTTAATTTTTGATGTTATTGCACTATGATCTGAGGGAATAGTATCCCCACTATATCATTTTAGGTCCTCCCCATGAGTAAGTAGCCTCTGGCATATGGGGAGGCATGCTTGAGGACTTTTTGCGGGCCGATTTGGGTGACAGTTTAGGTCAACCTAGGCCAGTTCATAACAAAATAGTATCAAAACATTATTTTCTTTGTCTTTATATTAGATATTTGGTAGACAAGAGATCTAGGAATGTGTTGGATCTAATGATTGATATCAATCTAGTGCATCATGAACACCTGTTCTGATAGAAATTTTAGGTTACCAGAGTTATGGGGTTGTTGTTCTTGGTTTTCACTATTATGATTGTGTGATTTTCACCTCAAGTGTTGCACTTATGTTTGTAGATTTTATGGTTTATGATTTTTTTGATCTTCTATTGATGTAAATAGGCCTATGTTCATGCATCCTGATAGGTACATAATATCCTCATAACATTTTATTGACTAATTGAGGTTCAGTTTTTTAAGGTGTAAGTAACTGCTTATATGGAATTTCTTCATATAAGTACTTGGTGTCATTCTACTCAACTGAACATCAAGTATTTTTCTTCTTATGACATGTCATTTGGATCCTTTTTTAGGTGTTCTTTGGTAATTTATATGTATTCCATTCATCAAGGGATGCATGGAAACCCTTGTGGGTTGGTGGGGGCTTCGAGATACCATGTGGGTGGTAGTTGGCTCGATGAAGGAATGGATTACCTGTGAGATGGTTGGATCAAGATGAAGTTTACCTGAGGTTGTGGTAAACCTAATAAGTTCGGTGGGGAATATGAGGATTTCTTGGTCTTGTGAAGTAAATAATTGGGAGTGATCTTATTTTTTTGGCTGGCATGAGAGAACAGGTTTGGTTGGATTCCTGGCCCTATTGGTTCTGGTTGTGCCTTAGGTAGCACGATTAGAGTGTGGTTAGGCACTCATGGTTTTGGATTAATGTCCATGTAGAGGATGGTCATGTGGTGGATCTTGTCATGAAGGAGATTCCTTATTTTGAAGAGGAGTGTTGAGGGTGATCTAGTTTTTTGGAACTGACCAATGTGAGAAGCATGGTCAATATATTTAGGGAATTTAGCCTAGGTTTGCTAAGACTTTTCTCATTCTAGAGTGGGAGTTTGTGATAGGTTTTAATAATCACTCTTCCTTGAGGAATAGAGAGGTGGTTATCATGGATTTTAGAGGAAACCTTGTTGATCAAAGTCTTGTAATCTCTAGTTAGGTGAAGTTTTGGTTGTTTCATGAGTTCAGCGCCTGAGGAGCAGTGTAAGGGAAGCCTTGTAGTGGGGACTGAACCATAGAGTGTCAGGGGTTTTATTTCACATTTTAAGAGGTTCATTGAGTGTTGGAGATTTGTAACTTGTGATCTGAGAATTAGTAGTGATTGGTGTTTGGCACTCTAATGTGAGCGGTTTGGCCACATCCAGTCATTGTGTTAGGTAGTGGATCGATCATGGGCTATGAAGTTTGGTGTTTAGATAAGGGTTGATGATAAAGATACTCTTGTGGTGGGGAGCATTAGATCATTCATGGTTGAATTACCCTTATGTTGGGAGATCTGTGGGCACTGTAAGAACGGTCGGGAGATATTCATGGTTATGATGGAAGAATTGGTGTTTTAGGTGAGGCTTGGTAGCTGGTTCACCATTAAGGCTTCTTAGAAGCAAGAATAATTTATGTTGGGGAGCTTATCATGAACTGCATCGTGACGATTTAAGAAAAATTTGAGAAATTTTAATTTTAACTCTCAGGTGGTTTTAGAGGTGAAAATTGGTAATTTATTCTATTATGAGATCTCATATATTTTTTATGACCACTCTGTTGGTCCCAAAATAGAATATTTACCCTAGGTAAAGAGTTTAGTGGTATTTTTCTCTAATTGAATTTTAGTAGAATATTAATATTTTATTAATTAAATATTATTTTTTGAAACTTAATTTGGTGATATATTCTATTTTCATATTCATATTGAAATTATAACTCCATTTTTGAGTCAGTAATGGGGGTTTTTTTCTAAGAAAGGTGTAAGCTTGCATCGGGCACTGAGGCCGAGTCGAGCCCCCTTTCCTTCTCTCTCCTCATTTTATTTTCTTTTCTTGTTTCTTTCTTTTCTCATTTTTCTTATCCTTTTTTATTTTCTCCCTTATGTGTCATGTATGCCCCTCTCTTGGGGGTCTTAAATTGATAGATATGATAGGATTAGGTAGAGGGATATAATAGGGATATATGGAGAATAAAGCATCATCATGGGGCTCAGGTCGTGCTGAATCATCATACAGAAACTACGGGTCGCGAATCAAATCAAACCTTTTGCAGTTTCTTCCTAAAGGCAGACCCTTTTAAATTTTTCTCTATAAATCCCCATAAAATAATATTTTTAAGTTTTAATGTTTTTTTGGAATTTTAGGGACCCATCATGGGCCTGTCTGATGGTTATCGGGTGAATCTGAGGGTTTTGGGAGGTTTGGAGGGATTTATATTCAGGAAATCCCAATCACACAATGTGTGGTTTAATGAACACAAAATGTGTGTTCTTTCTATTCTAGGAAGATGATATTTTAGAGGTACATGTTTTATACCTCAAGTACACACCATGTGGTGGTGATTGGCCATGTACCAAGCCAAGTTGTTGTGTACATGGGCATCTAGAGTTTTTTAAGCACTAGTCGTGTAGTGGGTAATGTCCATATGGCCATGTGTTTGGGAAGACACCCCATGTGAGGGTTATATGTTCATGTAGTAGTACACAAGAAAAACCCTTTTATGCCATATTCTTATAAAAGTACATAGCCAAACCTTATATGATTCATGGTCATGTACTATAACACGGTTAGACCCCAAGTGTGCTCTAGACATGTAGAAGTATATAGATAGGTGCACATTTGTGAGTACACATTGTGTACTCAGAAGTATATGCCATGTACTTTTCCCAGCAATAGGGGTTTTGGATGTCTCTGTGACCCTAAGTCAGAATTGGGATTATGAGTATTCCATTATAAGAATTTTTTTACATAGATCATAATGGTGGAATCCTTTAATCATTTAAAGTCCATATGGATAGTGTTTTGGACTGAGAGAGATTGGTAGGAGGATTACTTTGAGTTTTTTATTCTATGATATGCCTGAGGGTTTGGGCTATAAGTTATGATTCCTATGTAAGGGTGTGTGCTTATTGACCACATTGGTTGAGGATTCTAGGTGTTTTTCTTGAGTTTATTTAGATAGATTCTAAAATGTGGGATCGAGTGTCTTCTTGATGGTACTGTTAATGAAGAACATTTATGATAAATTGTTTTAACAAAATTTTTTATTTTTTGAAAACTAACCTTTTTGTATAATAATGTTTTGTTATTCAATATTGAAGCATGTCCATCTTAATATGACATGTAATAAAGTTTAAAGTTACGAAAAGTTAAAACACAAACATAAAGGGTGTGAATATTGTTGTTTTTAAGAAAGATGCTTTTTGGACTCAGAGAATTAGACTGAGAAGCACCAGACTCAGAGTATCGAATCCATCAGCATTAGATTCAGATAATTGGATCCAAAAGAATCAAAGGTGGAAATTTTTATTTTCTAGAACTTTGTATTTTTTGTAACCAGAGAAAGAAATAAGATGTAGAGTTATAAAGTCAGATGTTGCTGAGTGAAGAAGTCGGAATGATGCTGAAGAGGTTTTCTAAAGAAAGTGAAGTCATGAGTTAGAAAGTTCTCAAACTTTCTAAACTAAGTTATATGATTCTTTATTGATCATTAAGTTCTTATAAATCATGAAACATACTCATGATAAAATATTTTGAATTAATGGAGGAAACTTAATGATTGAATCAGTTCTAGTGATCAAGAAAAAGTTTTTAATCAAATCCAGAAGTATTGGATACATAAGATTGAATCCAAGAGTTGGAATGTGTGAAGCTGATAAATTTTGAAGAAGATCAAAGTTTCTAAGTTGATTCATAATTGAATAATTTCCATCTTTAGGGAAAAATCATCATAATGTAATTTTTATCATAATGGGAAAATCCATCATAATAGTAATTTCATCGTAAAGAAAATTCCATCATTATGAGGATTCCATCAGACTGACTCTAAGAATGAAATTTAGGTAGACTGTAATGAGATGAGAAAGAAAGGAAGATCGTAATGAGATGAGAAAGGAAGGAAGATCATAATGAGCTGAGAAAGAAATGTGGATTGTAATGATATGAGAAAGAAAGGAAAAGTGTAATGAGATAAGAAAGAAAGTTAGATTTTAATGAACTCATAAAGAATAACATATCATAATGAGATTATAAATAAAGGAGGATGAAGATGGAAAAGATCCATCATATTAAAGCTGAGGAAGTTACATCAGATTAAAGAAAGGTTACAAGGATGATTATTAAGATGACTCAAAAAGAAGATATTATAATATTTGTGAAGAGATGAAGAGGTAAAACCTAAAATTAAATTATGTGTAAATCTCATAGAAAATTGAGAAGTTCTGACATTTTCAAAATTAAAGTTCAAATGTGACTGTTTTAGAGTTTTGAAATTTTAGGATGTGGGGAAAGTTTTCAAGTTTTCCGCTTTTTTTTATAAGTCACATATAAAGAGAGGCACGCCTCATTCACATTTTGTAACTTTTACATAAGAAACAAAAGGCAGATCACTAAAGAAATCAAGTGAAAGTTATTTCTAGATAGAGATCTTATTATGAGGATCATACTAGTGAAAGTTTATTTATCGGATTGAGAAATATCTTATTGAGAGGATCTTATTGAGTCGATCAGACTAAGAAAGATCGTACTGATTTTATGAGCAGAGTTTGAGTAATGAAAATTGATAATGAATTCATTAAACCGAGTTTATCATATCCAGATTCATCATATGGAGAGAATTAGATCAAGCCTTATCAGATTGAGAGAATCAGATCCAACAAAATACGACTGAGGATTTAGACTGAGAAATTGTGGTGCAGTTTTAACAAATTCTTTATTATTTTTCTTTAGATCAATTGTTTTATAATAAAACATTGTAAAATTATGGGATTCAGTATAATCTTTCTTATTGGGAGATAGAATGTGTCTAATGGGAGTTGTAATAAGTTGTATTCACTTCTTCATAATAGTAAATTTCCATAGACCCGCAGTAGTGGCTATGGTAGGGATGTGGGTTCTCAAAACAAGGCCAAACCGTGTAAATATTGTGTAATTTACTTTCTTTACTACTTTTTCATTCATGAGTATTTACAAATGATGATAAGGAAATAAATCTTAACAGGTTGCAGGGGTTAATTTTTTAAAAATTATTGAAACTTATAAAAGTGAACAACTATTTCAAACCCCTTCTCAGTTGTTATTAGATCCTTTGGAACTTCAATTAGTATCAAAGGGGAGGTTCCTTTTTAAATCCTTATCATGGATAATATCGATTATGTTAACAGTAGAGGAATTCCTACATTTTATAGAAAAATTATAATGGATGGAAAAATCAGATGATTCCTTATCTTCTATCTCTTGGCCTAGAAGTTGTTGATGTTGATACTATTTGTTTTCCACCTATTGAGAAATATGATCCTATGATGTTTCATGATAATATAAATATAGAAGTTAATGGAAAGTTTAGAAATTAAATCCTTATTTCCTTATCATAGAATGTTTATTAGAAGGTGATGGGTCTCAATACTTCAAAAATTATATGGGACAAGATGGAAAGTATTTTCAAATGGAATACTAAAGTTAAGGAAGTAAAGTTACTAATCTAGTGTAGTAGTTATGAAGACATCAGAATGAGAAATGAAGAAACTATTGATGATTACTTCACAAAAGTAAATTAAATTGTTTGCAACATCAAATGATTCGGAGATTTCATAGAAGATTCTACAATTGTGAAGAAATTTATGAGAAACTTTTCAGATAGGTTTGATTCAAAAATTTCTTCATTAGAAGATATGGATGATTTATCTCTTGATAAATTGCATAACTTCCTTATTTATTATGAAATGAAAAAAAACTACAATGTTCAAAAATAATATGAAATACGAAATGGTTTTTGAAGCTATGAGAAAGTTGAAAATTTAAGATGTTGGATATATTGATCCCTATGACTCTCAAGGTAAAGAGGATGATGAGTTGAATGATAAAATCATGTCTCTTATATTCAAGAAATATCTAATATGAAGAGGAAAGTATGGAGGTAAACTTTCTCTCAAATTTTTTGAGTGTGGTATAATTTGAAACTTTTTTATGAATTCCCCCAAGAAGAAATTTGGAGAATATCATGATGATTATGATGGAAAAAAATGATGGAAAAAAGTGGAACAAAATTTCTAAAGAATAAAATTCATCCAAAAAATTCAAAAATAAGTTTATTAGGAATAAGATAATTATGTTTATTAAGAAAGATAAATCAGACTCAACTGAAAAAAAAAATCAGAAGATGAAAGTTTAGAAAAATTCAGAACCTTCATTGCAAAAGTTGAGAAAGTTGAAGACTCCTCAAATAGTGAAGAAGAAGGAGATGAAGAATATTATAGAGAGTATCAGCTTAGAATATAAATTCTTTCATGTCTTGATAAAAACAATCTCTCAAGAAATAAATCAGAACGATAAAGAAATATTTTCAGGAAGTTACTAAAGAAAGAAAAGATGTCATCAAGTAGGAGGGTGAATATATTCAGGAGATTTTAAGTTACAAACATAGAATTTATGAACAGGGAAAGATGGCTGAAGATCTCATTAAGAAGCTGGCAGTTAAGGAAGAAGAATTTAACAAGTTTTAATCAAAACTTCTTAAATCCAAAAATACCTTGAGAAAGATGAATGAAAGCTACAACAAAACCTTGTAAGTAAAAGATGATACTTCTAAATTTGCTGAGAAGAATCAAATCAAGAATCAAGTGAAATCCCCACCCATCAAAAATAACATTTCATCTAATTTTTATAACATTTTAGGTTCTGTATAAAGTGTTAGGAAATATTGGGTGGAAAAATTATGTGAGAAACCTATCACATCTACAAAATTTGAAAACTCACCCAGGAGGAAAGACGATCCATAACCATAGTGTGTTGAAATAGAAATAAGTTATCAACCTGAACAAGGCTTCTATAAATAAATATCTTACTTCAATAGAAAATAAATATTTGATGGTTATTTTTGGTGTTGTGGAATATATATCCATAGAGCTTATAATTTTTGGCATAAACTATCTCTTCCTAGAAGAATGTTTGATGAAAGAAGAATTAATAACTTTCCTAATCCAAAGAAAGTTAGAAAATAAAAATCTCAAGATGTGAGAAACCTTCCAGCAAAAAAATCAATTTGAATGTTTAGAAGAGGTTTGTAGAATATGTGATGAGGTTGATCATCATGATGAAAAATGTATGAAACTTCTTCCAGAACAAGTTTCTTATAGTGGAAAATAAAAGGAAGTTGGAAAGAAAAATGTTAAAGAAATATATTGTATTGTTGAGATAGATTTTAAAGAAAATAAAAGGAACAAACCATGGATTCTTGATAGTATTTTTTCTTCACATATGACATGAAATTACTAATGGAGGAGCACTTATCTTTGAAAATAATAGTTCCTTAAAAATCAGAGGAATCAGAATGGTTGAGATTGAAGCAGAGAATTTTAAATCTAAGGAATTTTTATTTTTTGATGGGATAAAACATAACTTACTTAGTGTAAGTCAACATTGTGATGATGGAATATAAATAATATTTAGAAAATATTATTGTGTTATAAAAAGTCTGAAATATGGAAAAGTGATTACAAAAGGTGAAAGAACGAGTTGGAATCTTTTCTAAATACGATTATTTAACAACTCTTGTTACTTAAGTACTGATGATGAAAACAAATTGTGGCCTCGAATACTTGGCCATCTTGGATATAAATAAATTGAATAAACTTTCTAAATTTTATGTTATTAGAAACTTTCCATAATTGAAAAGAAGAGAAGAATATGTTTGTATTACTTTTCAGAAATGGGAGATTACTAAAAAATCATAAGAGAGTTGAGATTCAATCTACCATACCTATTAAGCTTATTCATTATGATTTATGTGGGAGGATGAGACATCAATCAAAAAAATAGATTTATACTTTATCACTTTTATTGATGATTTCACTTGGATGAAAAACATCTTGTTTATAAAACACAAATCATATGTTGTGGAATTGTTCATGTTTTTTAGAAAAGAAGTTAAGAAAGAAATGGCAGCTTATATAAAAAAGTTAAGAATAGATAATGATACTGAATTCACAAGCAATACTTTTGAAACCTATCTTATAAAAAATGGTATCAAACATCAATATAGTTCTCCCCATACTCCAAAATAAAATAGAGTAGCATAAAAAAATAATACAAGCTTTGTGGAAATGGGAATAAGTATGTTAACAGAATACAAACTTTTAAAGTTCTATTAGAGAGAATTTTTTAGTACTATTATACATATTAAAAATAAATACTTGTTGAGACTAGAAACTAAAATGAATCCTTATGAAATGTGGTATAACAAAAAACCTTCATTTAAGTAATTCAAACTTTTTGGAAGTCCATGTTTTCTTAAAATCAAAAATCTGGATTTGGGAAAGTTTGATAAGAAAGTTGAGGAAGGAACTTTTATGGGTTACTCACTAAATAGAAGAAGTTAAAAATGCTGAAATAAATGCTTACAAAGTTTGGTGGACTCATATGATGTGAAATTAATTGAAAATCAAAATTCCTTAACAAAAGTTGTTGAGAATATTTAGGAGGATAAATTGGAGATTTTCAACAATAGTGAAAGTAATTCAAAACATCCTTATCAAGATTCAAATGAATCATGTGATGAGGAAAGTAAAACTGGGAGAGAAAATTTGAAATTTCTTACCTTAAAAAAAATATTGAGTCTAAAAAAATATTGGAAATCAAAATACTCTAGTTCAGATAAGAAGAAAGTTGATATTAGAAAATTATACTTCACATATCTCAAAAGTTAAACCAAAATCAATTTCAGAAGTTATTCAATATAAAGAATGGATGGATTATATGAATGAATATTTGGATCAGATTGAAAAAAATGAAACATGGGAACTTTTTCCATGGCCATAAAATAAAAATGTTATCATAAAAAAGTGGGTTTACAGAAACAAGTTGAATGAACATGGAGAATTTTCAAGAAAAAAAGCTAGGATTGTTTATAAAGGCTGTGCACAGGTGGAAGATATAAGTTTTGAAGAAAACTTTTTCCCTATTACAAGATTAGAAACTATTAGAATGTTTCTATCAGTGTCCACACATCATAATTAAAAAGTTTATCAGATGGATGTAAATTCATCTTTCTTAAATGGTGATATTGAGGAAAAAGTTTACATTGAACAACCTTGTGGGTTTCTACTTGATGAGGATGAAAAAAAAAGTCTATAAACTCATGAAATATTTTTATGGGATGAAACAAGATCCACGTTCTTAGTATTCAAAAATTGACAATTGTTTGAAAAAATTAAATTTTTCTAAAGGAAAAGTTGATAAAAACTTATATGTGAAAGATGTTGACTTCGCAACTCTAATTGTAATTATTTATGTGGATAATATAATTTTTACTGGGGATAGAGAAGATGTTTAACATTTTCTGAAAAAATGATGAAGAATTTTGAAATGTCTATGTTATGAGAATTAACTTTATTCCTTGTCTTACAAGTTTAAAAAAAAAGAAAAATATATTTTCTTATCTCAAGAAAATTATGATAGGGAATTGTTAATGAAGTTTGGGATGGAAGAATCCAAAGAATTTTATACTTCTATATATGTGAGAACAAAGTTGAGTAAATATGAATCCAAAAAAAGTGTGAATCAGAAAAAAATCTGGAAGTTGGTGGTAAGTATAATTTATCTTATAGCCTTAAAGCCAGATATTGTTTATGTTGTGACTTTGGGTGATAGGTATCAAAGTAATCTGAAATAGTCACATATTTTCAAAAAAAAAAGATGATTTTGACATATGTAAAAGGAACAAATTCATATGGGTTCTTATACAAAATAAATTATGAGATGAAGTTTCATGGTTATACTTATGCCCATTAGGCTAGATATTGTAATGATAGAAAATCAACCTCATGAGGAACATTTTTCTTGGGTGAATGTTGTGTGAGCTGTCATAGTAAGAAACAAAGTTTAGTAACTTTGATCACATATGAATCCAAATATTTTATAGTTACTCAGGATTGTACTCAAATGTTGTGGAAGAAAGTTTAGCTAGAAGACTTGAAATTAAAAGTTTCTAAACCATTAAAGATACTTTGTAACAATCAGAGTGCAATTGATCATTCTAAAAATATTTTCCAAAATTCAATATCAAAACACATTGATATAAAGTTTCACTTTATAAAAGAAAATTTTGTTTTTGGAGATGTTTTACTGGAATATATTTCAACAAAGTACCATATTTCTAATATATTTCCAAAAGAAATGTCGAAAGAAAGTTTTGTGGAATTGAGGATGAAATTTCATGTTTAGCCTCCTCCCGTGAACTCTTAAACCTCATAAGGAAGAACCCCCATCGTGCTTTGTATTATGTTGACAAAGGGGGATATAAATTAACAACTTTATAATTTGTAATAAGTTTTTACTTATCTTTATTTAATGAATCTGAAGTTGTGGTTATCATAGAATGGGAGAGAGAAAAAGAAAAGTGAGAGAAAAATATAAAAGTGAGGGGATTTTATCTTTACATATCCATGAAATTTTCTTTCCACTGAGGGTTGTAATTCATTCAAAAAAATTACTTTATTCAGTAGTGTGGTGTCAGGACACTATCTTTTAAGAAAGGCTATATTTTGATAAAATTCAAAAAAACTTGATTTTCTTACAAAACTTGAGTTGTGAAAAAAATTATGAGATATGGAAAATTTGTTAACGAGGGTTGTCAGCAAATACAAATAGGGATATTGAAGAACTTTTGTGATAAATTATTTTAACAAAGTTTTTGTATTTTTTGACAACTAAAGTTTTTTGTATAATGATGTTTTTGTTATTTATGGTCGAACCCTATCCATTTTAGTGAGCCTTGTAAGAAAGTTTAAAGTTTCTGAAAGTTAGAACCCAAACATAAATGGGTATAATAGTGTTGTTTTTTAGAAATATGTTTTTTGGACTCATAGAATCAGACTGAGAAGCACTAGACTCGGAGTATCAGATCCATCAGCATTAGATTCAGATCATCGAATCCAAAAGAATCAGAGGCAAAAATTATTAATTGCTAGAAGTTTTCATTTTCTGTAATTAGATAAATAATGAAGTTGCTGAGTTAGAAAGTCAGATGTTGTGGAGTGAAGAAGTTGTAATGATGTTGAAGAGGTTTGTTAAAGAAAGTGGATTCATGTCACAAACCAACCTGAGTTGATGTTCAACCAGTCACTCAAGCCAGTCCACAACATGGCCCGAAGGGTGTTCCTGATCCCCACAGGCTGGTAACTAGTGTTGAGCATCAAAAAAATCAGTTGGGAACAATTATTCCTAGAAATATAAAAGACTAATAAACTGAAATAAACTAGACAAAATAGGTAAACACTACCAGTGGAAAATAAAATAAATATAACCAGCTAGACATACCTCTAAGTGAACCCATGGGTCACCACCAAACATAGAACCATGATCGTAGAGTGATCCAAGACTAGAACCTAAAACTGAAAATTAAAGTAGGTGTGAGCACCGAGATGCTCAGTAGGAAATCCAAGGGATAACAATTCCCTATGCCCTTACCTTTAAAAATAAACCCAATCATGCTAGTTTTAAAATAAGACATATTAAAATAATTTTTTTATTTTTTTAAAAATCAAGTAACTAGTTTACTTTTTTAAGAAAAACATTTCTCTTCCACTATATTTTCATAATAGAATCCAAGTATGCATTAACATTCCAAAATGAAAGGAAACCAACTTATATTAAGATGTGGTTTTTAAAAATGAGACATAAAGTGAGAAATAACTAAAATTAAAACTCACATCAAAAGAAACATGTCACAAACGAGCACCATGGGAAATTCCTATAGGTAACTTGAACATATGGGACCCTAGATACCTTATACCTCAACGAAACGTGGAATAGTAACCACACCGAACATCATTCTTGTGCATAATACACTAGTAGGTAACACACCCATAAACTAGTGGTCTCCAATCCATCATCAATATTTAATTAGTGTTTTCATCATCAATCTTGCTAGAAGAAACTGAGATAAACCACTTCTGTATCATCTAGAATACTAGTCCTAGTCTACCCACCTAGATACTTGGGGTAAACAATGTGCTCTATTTCAATGGTGTTGATTTTTATCAATAAGTAAATATACACACACATCACATTCTTTATCTAAAAACTTTCGAGTTTTCACCATCAACCACCCCCCTTAAGCACGTCCTGTTTTTTTCAAAAACACACATCATTGCATAAGCCTCTTTACTTGGCACATATAAGAATTTTTACATTTAACATACACATAATTTTTCTAAAGTAAGAGGGAAAACCTTAAGAGGGTTTTCCTTTTTCATAAATCATTCTTAAAGTGCCAAACGAGCTTAATCACTTACAAGGAACACTTTTCATTTTTGAAACACAATCACCCAACATTTTTAAGTTTCCAAAATAGTTTGAAATCTTAAATAACAACCAAGGTACTACATGTTTAAAGCAATCTTAAACCCACACTTAAAATGATGCGACCCTTTTAAGAAAATTAAACCACCCTTTTACCTTGAATTCACACTACAACCCATTTTGGAAATCACTTTGGAACTTCTTTGGAAAAACAAACATTTCATTAGAATTTTATAACCAATCGGCTGAAAGACCACATGTCTTTGAAAATACCCATTTCGTGTTTAAAACATCTAAGAAACCAATTTTAAATAACCACAACCATTTATTCATAAACATATATATTGCATATTCATTTCATATAAAGGCAGAAGACACACTTTTAAAAGAATACCAATCCATAATGGAAATTCTAATTAAAGGTCAGGGCATAGGGAACCTAACTCAAGGTGGAACCAAGTCATCCACTTTGGATCTTAGTGCTTTCTAACTAAAAATATGTTTCTACCCCACTAATTATATTTTTCTTCACATACATGCAAGGACACCTAGCCTCTATGCACACATTCTCATGGCCTATGAACATGTGCAGGGGGATCCTGCAGGTTTTCTTATATGCATATATCAGTCTCCACTCACTTGTGTATGCATTTTTGATATATACACATAGGAACATCTAGCCCCATACATTTAAATTAAATTTCATGGATTAATATACAAATAACAGGGAACCAAAATGTATATATTTACTTACCTACGCACACGCAGGCAAGTCTCCCTTGGACCAGTGACTCAAAACTGTAACAAACAGCCCAATGCACTTTGAAAAATTAACCAGGGGAATTTTAAATAATTAAGGACCTTAAATTATATGGTTCGACAACCAAGCATCAAAAATAAGAATAAAATAAGTAGAAAAACATACCACAAGAAACACAGCTTTTGACGATGGCAGCCCAAGACCACTTCAACTACACGCATATAAATTTTCATATATATATATTTATATATATATATCCTTTGACCCAAGTACATATTACCTTCTCCATGAGGGAATATTCTCAAATAGTATACATATATAAACATGCTTACCTATGTATATACATATAGGTCTTTACTGCTGACAACTCGAACCCACATCGCGATGATAAAAACACACTAAAACAATAAAAATGATTCTAAAAATTACCAAGGCCTCCAAAAAAACTAAATTAAATGGGGAAGTAAGATAAACCTCACCCCAAACATTTTTTTATCCTTTATAAGATTTAATAAACTGTTTAAAAATTTTATAAAAAAAATCTAAGGAGTATCACATGGTTTTACACAAAAAGACACACTTAAAATTCCCTTTTTGAATTAAACGCAAACCAACACCATATCAAACCAAAATACGTAGCCCTTATATAGTTCAATAAATCAACTACACAATTTATAAAATAAAATTAAGCAACACAATAAGGGTTTACACATGAAACACACCCAAATTACACAAGAAATGCCACCTTTAAATCAAATGCATGTTTAATTCTATCAAAACCCATTTTCACACCATGCTAATAGTAAAAGAACATGCTACATTGATTAAGAAAAATAAATTCACCAAAAAAATGTTTGCATATGAAACCACCCAAATTCGGATGAAAATTTTATTTTTAAAACCAAATGCATAGTGAACCCTTGCTAAAACCAATCTCGCACCATGAAAATAATCCATAAATCATGCTAAAAGTTACACAAAAGCATAATCAATTTACCAAAAATGAATAAGCACATATATTCACCTACCTTGGGTGTAGGAATTCCCCAAAATCTAGTGTGAGTCTCCAACCGAACCTCAAAAACAGCACAAGGAAGCAAGATCGAACCCTAAACATAAATATTGAACCATTAAAACTCAAGATCAAACCCTAGAAACATAACTTTAGTTTCAGGAAAAAACTGAAACCCTAAAGGAGAATCAAAAACCCTAAAAATTACCCAGAAAAGTATGGTTATCTTCGGGGAGTCATGCGAGGGGGGTCGCAAGAGGGGATCCCACCCGAAGAGGGTAGCCGAAGGTGAGGTCACACCGACAGGGTATTGTACTAGTAGGGAGTTATTCGGCCTAGGGGGAACGCGCGAGGGGAGCAGGAACGGCGTGAGGTCACCGGAGTGCCGGAGAGGGTTGTGCCGATGAAGATCCATCCAACAAGGAAAAGCATCCATGGGAAGGGGAAGTAGTGCACACTAGGGGAGGATAATCTAGGGAGCGATGTAGCAAGGGAGGAGAGAATGAGAGAGAGGAAAGAAATAGAAAAAAGAAAAAAGAAAAAAGAAAAAAAGGGGGAAATATAAATAGAACCTAAAATAAAAAAAACTCTATCCAAATTAAATATTGTGACTAGTGATAAAGATGATAATAATTAATAAAAATAATAATAATAAAAACAAAAACAACTAAAATAATAATAATAATAATAACTTGTCACTAATATTAAAAATAATATTAATAAGAATAATAATGATAATAAATAATAATATCATTATTATTATTATTATTAAAACAATACTTTATTTTATTTTATTTTTCATTTAAATTTTATTTTAATTTAAAACATAGGAAAACCACATGGTTATCCGGGGTGAAGTCACATAGTTATCGAACCATGCTCTGCCCGCACGCCAGATGCTGCCAAGCTTAGGACGCCCATTTCCAAAAAAACACAAAAATTAAAACCAAGGCTCATCCCACTCAAACACAAAATAAAGTAAGACTAAGGATGAATAAAATAATTAAAATAAAAGAGAATTTTTGGTTCATAGTGTGAAAATTATCTCTGCCATGTCACTTTCTATCCCCAGAAATTTTCAAAAGACTTGGTTGGTCAAAACACGGATCAACAACACACGATTCTAAAAATAGTACCTTGATCGTTTAAGGACTAAAATCTGAGAACTCACTTGATAAACAAAGGAACAGTCAACAAGATACTCAAACCACTTAAACGAGAGGACCGATAGTGAGGAACCCTCATCTCCAAACACAACCACAACATAGAATACCCCGAACCCTAACTTAAAAGTTACCAAAGCTCAATGGAACTTATTCAGACATTCATCAAGAGACCCATTACCCGGCTAAGTAATTATTACATTTAGGGTCAGGTGGAACAGGAACAAAGAATTACCCCATTATGAGCTCCTTAAATACCAAGTTTCCCTTGGGTTCATATCATTATGGTCTTCCCACCATATTAGGATTATGGCCAACTTTGTCCCTTCTAAATTGAAACCACTCACAAAACCAAATCAAACTACTAACACCTCCGAGACTAGTGATGGGTCTCCCCACCATTTTAAGAGCAATTTAACACACATGGGTCAGACCTTCCATCACAAACCCATCAGTACTGACTGAATCCCAACACAAAAGGAGGAGAGAAGGTTTCCCCCAATGGAAGGAACCTAAAATGAACACTGATTTCTGACTCATCACTCCCTCGGGACATGAGCATTTCCAACTTGTTACACTCAAAACCCAAACCCATTAAAAAGAAAGACTAGCCGCTCAAGATTTTATATCCCACGAGACACAACCACAATAACTTTGGGAAGGAGTTCACTATGACCTTTAAAGGAAAAAGGTCCCAGAACAAACATCCAAGAGAAATAAAAATTCAACCGACGTCCTATCGAACGTCAAAGATAATAAGTTGGATTCGCATCCCCCCCCCAATGACTACACGACTTCTTGAAAAGATTCACTCTATGACCTATGGTTGGAGTCCTGATATCTTAAAGCATCTGATACACCATATCCAAGAACTGAAAACCTTCAACCTAGGCTTCATCCTCCGACAACACAGCTTACAGAACTTTTCTACGGCCACAACCTCAATAGTCCTTCAAATGATTATGAAATAGTAGCTTAGAGTTCCAAATCAACCACATTAGAAGAAACGAGCATGTGGTTCTTAGATCTATAAATAGGGAATGAAGTGGGACACACCCTAGGAATAGGTTCCTCTGGTTCGAATTCCTCCTAGGATAGGGAACCTTTCACAAGCACCTCAAGAAGCTAAAATGCCTTTTGTCACAGTCCACTCATTGTGACTCAGCTTTCAAAAGAAAAGGGTAAGTACCCTTCACCAGTTTAAACAAGGTCCTTTTAACAGAACCAGAACTGCTAATGCCCCCACGACATCTAGAGTTCCCAAATGCCCAAAGACACGCCCAATTTTCTCAAGTTACACCACAACCACTATCAAACCTTGACCACCATAAGAAAAAATAGTGTGCAAATATGTCTATACTCCAATACTCATTTTGAGGTCTGGGTAAAACCATCAGCCAAAAAATATTCTTCATAGGCCATTGGACATTTTTGGGCGGCATAATCTAAATGAGAAACAAAATCCAACTTGAAGCACATCGCAAAACAAGCCACCGCATCTAATCATAAATTAAATCTTAACTCAAACATAATATCAACCCATGAATACTAATACATAAACAAAGCACCACACAAAGAAACCCAAAATTTTCCTTATGAAATCACCACTTTCTTTTTGAACTCAAACCATTTTCCACTTAAAAACATTTGGACATTGGAACCCATTTTGAAAACCCCTTTCATTCCAAGTCCTTTTGGACAAAAACCATTCCAACGCACCAACTTATCAAAACATACTCTTTGAAAACAAAAGTAGCCTCGGAAACCAAGTACCCACCCATTGGTATTATATAAGGCCTCACATGTACGTACATTCCTATTCCAACTTGGCACCCATCCACACATATCAACTTCATGTCAACTGTCCATATACATGAGCATCCATAATAATACCAAAGGTCAAACAAATAATTTCCAAATTCTTATTTATAAGAGACATCAATTTCACATTTCACAAGAATTTCAAAATCCCTAAAACATTTTCCAAATCCATTTTTGATTTACGCTTTAAAAAATCTGTAAGAGATCCCAAAACAGTTCACAAAAGAACATCTATTTTCAAAACAACTCATTTAATTTTCAAACAAGCCAAGACTTTAATTTTGGAAATCCAATTTTCAATAGACTAATCATCCATTTTTCAACTCAATAAAAACACCCAAAAACCAGTTAAAAATCACACCAAGAACAGCCCAAAGAAACCAATTCACCCAATGAATCAATATTCCAAATTCTCAAATAAACAACTACTACACACAGTTTGGTCACATGGTTTGGCAGATCATGCACCAACCGGGTGAGTACATAGGAAGTCATCAAAGGCAATTTCATGGTCTGCACATGGCTTTCCAGGAAATGTACAGCAACCATGCACCCCTCTAGAATGACCACCAAAATTCAAGACCAACTAGAAACACACAAACAAGACTAAGGTCCTTGAAAACAATTGAGATTCAAGCACGGACTCCAAGGCAAGACCATCCCATGCCACCCTAGAAATTCAAGTGTCATTCCAAATATGTGGTGATTAAGCACCTACCCCCAATTGACCACTTGGATTCCAAAAATCCTAACTCCAAACTATTGGACATCCCCAAAGGACATGGGATAAACCTACCTCTGATACCATTTTTTCATGAACCAACCTGGGTCGACCCTGAACCGATCACCTGAGCCGGTCCGCGGCAAGGCCCGAAGGGTGTTCCCAATCCGCACGGGCTGGAAACTAGATTCGGCCATCAAAACAAGCAGTTGGGAATGATTTAGCCCAAAAATATAAAAGATAGATAAATATAAATAAAGTGTAAAAAACAGGTAAACACTAACAGCCTAAAATAAAATAAAGATAACCAATTATAAATACCTCTAAGTGACCTCATGGGTCACCACTGAATATAGAACCACACTCGTAGAGCGATACAAGACTAGAACATAAAATTGAAAAGGTAAAGTAGGTGTGAGCACCGAGATGCTTTGCAGGAAATCCAAGGGATAACAACACCCTATGCCCTTGCCTTTAAAAAGAAACCCAATCATGATAGTTTAAAAATAATACATATTAAAATAACGTTTTCATTCTTTTCAAAATCAAGTAACAAGTTTAAATTTTTAAGAAAAACATTTCTCTTCCACTATATTTTTGGAATAGAATCCAAGTATGCATTAACATTCCAAAATAAAAGGAAACCAACTTAGATTGAGATGTGGTTTTTAAAAATGAGACATCAAATGAGAAACAACTAAAATGAAAACTCACATCAAAAGAAACATGTTACAAACGAGCACCATGGGAAATCCCTATAGGTAACTAGCACACGTGGGACCCTAGAGACCTCGTACCTTAGTGAAATTTGGAATAGTAACCACATTGAACATCATTATCATGCATGAGCCACTAGTAGGGAACACACCCATAACCTAGTGGTCTCTAATACATCATCAATATTTAGTTAGTGTTGTCATATTTAATCTTGATAGAAGAAACCGGGATGAACCATTTCTGTATCATCTAGCACATTAGTCCTAGTCCGTCCACCTAGATACCCAGGGTTACCAATGTGCTCTATCTCAATGGTGGTGAGTTTTATCAACAAGTAAATACACACACACCTCACATTATTTATCTAAAAACTTTCCAATTTTCACGACCGACTTCCCCCCTTAAGCACATCCCTTTTTTTCAGAAACACACATCATTGCATAAGCTTCTTCGCTAGGCATGTATAACAATTTGTACATTTAACATACACATCATTTTTATAAAGTAAGAGGGAAAGCCTTAAGAGGGGTTTTAAATATTTATAAATCATTCTTAAAGTTCTAAATGGGATTAATCACTTATAAGGAATGCTTTTCATTTTTGAAACATAATCACCCAACATTTTTAAGTTTCCAAAATAGTTTGAAAGCTTTACTAACAACCAAGGTACTACATATTTAAAGAAAGCTTAAAAATGCACTTAAAATGAGCAACCCTTTAAGAAAATAAAACCACCCATTTACCTTTAATTCACACCAAAACCCATTTTGAAAATCACTTTGGAACTTCTTTGGAAAAACAAAATTTTTAATACACTTTTATAACAAATCGGGCGAAAGACCACACGTCTTTGGAAATACCCATTTCGTATTTAAAACGTCTAAGAAACCACTTTTCAAGAACCACAACCATTTTTTCATAAACATATATATATTCCATATGAATTTCATATAAAGGGATAAGACACGATTTTCAAAGAATACAAAGCAGTAATGGAAATTATAATTAAAGGTCGAGGCATAGGGAACCTACCTCAATGTCGAATCAAGGCATCCACTTTGGTTCTTGGAACTTTATAACTAAAATTTTTAACTCCCCCGCTAATAATATGCATCTTCACATACATGAAAGGAAAATTATCCCCTATGCACACATTTTCATGGCCCATGAACATGTGCAAGGTGATCCTTATAGGTATGATTATACGCATATACCAGTCTCCACTCACCTGCTTATGCATTTTTGATATATACACATATCCACACCTATCCCCATACATGCACATTCAATTCCATAGATGAATATACATGTAATGGGGGAACCTACATGTATATATTTACTTACCTATGCACACGCAGGCGAGTCTCCCTTGGACCAGCGACTCGAAACCACACCAAACAGTCCAACGCACTACGCAAAATTAACCAGGGACCTTTTAAACAATTAAGGACCTTAAATTAAATGGTGCGACAACCAAGCAATGGAAATAAGAATAAACTAAGTAGCAAAATATTCCTCAAGACACGCAGTTTTTGACGATGGCAGCCCGAGACCGCTTCACCTACACGTATATACATTTTCATATATATATATATATATATATATATCCTTTTACCCAAGTAAATATTCTTTGTGTCATCGGTGAATATGTGCAAAGAGGATACATATATATATTCTTACCTATGTATATATATATAGGTCTTTGCTACTGACGACTTGAACCCACATCGCAATGACTAAAACACACTACAATAATAAAAAGGAGTCTAAAAATTATCAAGGGCTCCAAACAAAAATAAATTAAATAGTTAAGCAAGTGAAACCTCACCCCAAACATGTTTCACACCCTTTATAATATTTAATAAACTATTTAAAAATTTTATAAAACAATTCCAAGGAGTATCACATGGTTTTATACAAAAAATACCCACTTAAAATCCCCTTTTTGAATTAAACGCATACCAACACCATATCAAAACAAAATAAGAATCCCTTATATAGTTCAATAAACCAACTTCATAATTTATAAAATAATATTAAGAGACACAATAAGGGTTTACACATGAAACACACCCAAATTCCACAAGAAATGCCACCTTTAAATCAAATGCATGTTTAATTCTATCAAAAACCATTTTCGCACCACATTCAATAGTAAAAGAACATGCTATATTGATTAAGAAAAATAAATTCACCAAAAACAAATTTTTTTCATATGAATCCACCCAATTTTGGATGAAAATATTAGTTTTAAAACCAAATGCACAGTGAACCCTTGCTAAAACCAATCTCGCACCATGAAAATAATCTATAAATCATGCTAAAAATTACACACAAGCATAATAAATTTACCAAAAATGTTTAATCACATGTAATCACCTACCTTGGGTGTAGAAATTCCCTAAAATCTAGTGTGAGTCTCCAACTAAACCTCAAAAGTATCACAAGGAAGCAAGATTGAACCCTAAAAAAATATTAAACCATAAAAACTCATGATCGGACCCTAAAAACATAACCTTAGTTTCTGGAAAAAACTAAAACCCCAAAGGAGAATTAAAAACCCTAAAAATTCCCCAAAAAATTATGGTCGCCATCATGGAGTCATGCGAGGAGGGTTGCAGGAGGGGGGCCCACCAGCAGAGGGTCACCGGAGGGGAGGTCGCACCGACAGGGTGATGTGCTGGTAGGGAGGTTGTCGGCCAAGGGGCAGTGCATGAGCGGCACGAGGGGATCAGGAGCGGCGCAAGGTCATCGAGGCGCTAGAGAGGGTTGTGTCGGTGAAGATCTGGCCAACAAGGGAAGGAGTAATCCATGGGAAGGTGAAGCAGTGCACACCATGGGAGGATGATCTAGGGCATGACACACCAAGGGAGGAGAGAATGTGGGAGAGGAAAGAAAGCAAAAAAAGGAAAAATAAAAATGGTACCTAAAATAAAAAAACTATCCAAATTCAATATTGTAATTATTGATAAAGATGATAATAATTAATAATAATAATAAAAATAATAATAATAATAATAACAGTAATAACTTATCACTAATATTAACAATAATGTTAACAATGATATTATTATTATTATTATTATTATTAAATAATAATATCATTATTATTATTATTAAAACAATACTTAATTTCATTTTATTTTTCATTTATATTTTATTTTATTTGAAAACATAGGCAGACTACACGGTTATCTGGGGTGAAGTTGCACGGTTCTCAAACCATGCTATGCTCGCACGCCAAATGCTGCCAAGCCCAGAACACCCATTTCCAAATTAAAACAAAAAAATCAAACCGAGACTCAACCCGCTCAAACAAAAAATAAAGTAAGACCAAGGATGAATAAAATAATTTAAATAAAAGATCAGTGTCGGGTAAGAGTGTGACAATTCTACCCACCATGACACTTTCTTCCCCCAAAAATTCCCAAAAGACTTGGTTGGTCAAAACATAGATCAACAACGCACAATTATAAAAATAATACCTTGATAATTTAAGGACTCAAATTTGAGAACTCACTTGATGACCAAAGGAACAATCAACGAGAGACTCGAACCACTTAAACGGGAGGACTGATAGTGAGAAACCCTCATCTCAAAACACAACCACAACATGGAACACCTCGACCCCTAACTTAGAAGTTCCCAAAGCTCAGTGGAACTTAGGCAAAACTTCATCAACCTACCCATTACCCAGCTAAGTAATTACTATATTTGAGGTTGGGTGGAATAGGAACAGAGGATTTCCCCATCAGGAGATCCTTAAATTCCAAGTTTCCCTTGGGTTCATTTCATTATGGTCTCCCCGCCATATTAGGATTTTGGCCAACTTTGACCCTTCCAAATAGAAACCCCTCAAAAAACCAAATCAAACTCATGACACTTGTGAGATTAGTGATGGATCTCCCCACCATTTTAAGAGAAAGTTAACACACATGGGTCAGACCTTCCATCACGAACCCATCAGTACTAACCGACTCCCAACACAAAAGGAGGGGGGGAAGGTTTCCCCCAATGAAAGGAACCTAAAGTGAACATTGATTTCTCAATCATCACTCCCTCGGGACACGATCATTTCCAACATGTAACACCCAAAACCCAAACCCATTAAAAAGGAATACTAGCCACTCAAGATTTTATATCTCATGAGACACAGCCACAAAAACTTTGTGAAGGAGGTCACTGGGACCTTTAAGGGCCTAGAACAAACATCCACAAGAAAGGAAAATTTAACTAGTGTTCTATCCCAAGTTAGAAACAATAAGTTGGATTCGTATCCCCCCTAGAAACTGCCTGAATGTGTGAAAAGCTTCACTTCGGGACCTATGGCTGGAGTCCTGATGTCTTGAATCATCTTCTGCACTGCAGTTAGGAATTGACAACCTCCAACCGACTCTTCATCCTCCGGAAACACAACTTATAAACTTTTTTGTGGCCACAACCTCAACAGGCCTTAAAAAGATTATGAAAAATAGGATTAGAGTTTTAAATCGACCACATTATAAGCATTGAGAATGTGGTCCTTATATTGAGAAATAGGGAGTGACATAGAAGACACCCCAAGAAAAGGTTCTTCCAGTTCGCATTCCTCACTAGATAGGGAACCTTTCATGATCACCTCAAGAATCTAAAACGCCTTCTGTCATATTCCACTCGTTGTGACTCAACATGAAAAAATAAAAGGGTAATTACCCTTCACCAGTTTAAACAAGGTCCCTTTAATAGAAATAGAACTATTAATTCCCCCATGACATCTAGAGTTCCCAACTGAAGACACACCCAACTTCCTCAAGTTACACCACAACCACTATCAAACCTCGACCACCGTAGGGAAAATAAATAGCATACAAAGAGTTATATACCCCAACACTCCTTTTGGGGTCCAAGTAAAACCATCAACTGAAAAAGATCCTTCAGAATCCATTGGACATTTCTAGGCGGTATACTCTAAATGAGAAACAAAATCCAACTCGAAGTGCATCGCAAAACATGCCACCACATCCAATCATAAATCAAATCTTAACTAAAACATAATCCCAACCCATGAATACTAATTCAAAAACCAAGAACCACATAACAAATCCCAAAATTTCCCTTATGAAGTCACTACTTTCTTTTTGAACTCAAACCATTTTCCACTTAAAAAAACATTTGGACACCGAAACCCATTTTAAAAACCCCTTTCATTTCAAGTCATTTTTGAAAAAAACCATTCCAACGCACCCACTTAAACATACTCTTTGAAAACAAAACAAGCCTCAGAAACCAATTTCCCACCCATTGGTATTCTATAAGGCCTCACATGTATGTACATTCCTATGCCAACTTGGAACCCATCTACACATATCAACTCTGTGTCCAATATCCATATACGTGAGTGTCCATAAGAATACCAAAGGTCAAACAAATCATTTCTAAATTCCCATTTATAAGGGACATCAATTTCACATTTCACAAGAATTTAAAGCCCCAAAACGTTTTCTAAATTAATTTCTTATTTATGCTTTACAAAAGCTTTAAGAGATCCCAAAATAGTTCCCAAAAGAACATACATTTTCAAAAAAACTCATTTCATTTTCAAACAAGACAAGACTTTCATTTTGGAAATCCAATTTTCAATAGACTAATCATCCATTTTGAAACCAGATAAAAAATCCCCAAAAACCAGCTAAAACTCAAACCAAGAATATCCCAAAGAAACCAATTCACCCAACGAATCAATATTACAAATTTTCAAATAAACAAATGCTACACATGGCTTAGTCACATGGTTTGGCTAACCGTGCACCAACCGGGTGAGCACATAGGAAGTCGTCAAAGGAAATTGCATGGTCTTTACATGGATTTACAGGCCATGCACAGCAACCATGAACCCCTCTAGAATGACCACCAAAATTCAAGACCAACCAGAAACATGCAAACAAGACTAAGGACCTTGAAAAAAATCGAGATTAAAGCACAAACTCCAAGGAAAGACCATCCTGAACCACCCTAGATATTCAAGTGTAATTCTGAATAGGTGGTGATCAAGAACCTACTTGCAATTGACCACTTGGATTCTAACAATCCTAACTCCAAACTATTGGACATCCCCAAAGGACATGGGTTAAAGTTGTCTCTGATACCATTTTGTCACGAACCAACCATGGTTGACCCTAAACCAGTCACCTGAGTCGGTCCACAGCATGTTCTAAAGGGCGTTCCCGATCCCCATGGGATGGAAACTAGTTTTGGGCATCAAAACAAGTAGTTGGGGACAATTTAAACCATAAATATGAAAGACAGATAAACAGAAATAAACTGGAAAAAATAGGTAAAAACTAACAACAGAAAGTAAAATAAAGATAACCAGCTAGACATACCTCCAAGTGACCCCATGGGTCACCACCGAACATAGAACCATGCTCTCAAAGAGATCCAAGACTATAACTTAAAACTAAAAATTAAAGTAGGCATGAGCACCGAGATGCTCAGTAGGAAAGATGAGGGATAACAACGCCCTATGCTCTTGCCTTTAAAAAGAAACTCAATCATGCTAGTTTGAAAATAAGACATATTAAAATAATGTTATTAATTCTTTTCAAAATCAATTAACAAGTTTACATTTATAAGAAAAAAATTTCTCTTACACTATATTTTCATAATAGAATCCAAGTATGCATTAACATACCAAAATGAAAGGAAACCAACTTAGATTAAGATGTGGTTTTTAAAAATGATACATCAAGTGAGAAAAGACTGAAATGAAAACTCACATCAAAATAAACATGTCACAAATGAGCACCATGGGAAATCCCTACAGCTAAATAGCACACGTGGGACCCTAGAGACCTCGTACCTTAGTGAAACGTGGAATAGTAACCAAAACAAACATTTTTCTTATGCACGAGCCACTAGTAGGGAACACACCCCTAACCTAGTGGTCTCCAATCCATCATCAATATTTAGTTAGTGTTGTCATCATCAATATTTCTAGAAGAAACCAAGACAACCCATTTTTGTATCATCTAGCGTATTAGTCCTGGTCTGCCCACCTAAATACCCGAGGTTACCAATGTGCTCTATTTCAATGGTGGTGAGTTTTATCAACAAGTAAAGACACACACACATCACATTATTTATCTAAAAACTTTCAAGTCTTCACCATCAAACCCCCCCTCCCTTAAACAAGTCCCTTTTTTTCAAAAACACACATCATTGCACAAGCCTCTTCACTAGGCACATATAACAATGTGTACATTTAACATACATGTCATTTTTCTAAAGTAAGAGGGAAAGCCTTAAGAGGGGTTTTTCTTTTTCATAAATCATTCTTAAAGTTCCAAACGGGCTTAATAACTTATAAGGATCACTTTTAATTTTTGAAACATAATCATCCAACATTTTTAAGTTTCCAAAATAGTTTTAAATATTAACTAACAACAAAGGTACTACATGTTTAAAGCAAGTTTAAAATTGCACTTAAAATGAAGCAACCCTTTTAAAAAAATCAAACCACACTTTTACCTTGAATTCACACCAAACCCCATTTTGGAAATCACTTTGGAACTTCTTTGGAAAAACAAACATGTCATTACACTTTTATAAAAAACCTTCCGAAAGACCACACATCTTTAGAAATACTTATTTTGCGTTTAAAACATCTAAGAAACCACTTTTCATGGACCACAACCATTTATTCACAAACATATATATATATATATATATTACATATGCATTTAATATAAAGGCAGAAGACACATTTTTAAAAGAATACCAAGTAGTAATGGATATTCTAATTAAAGGTTAGGGCATAGGGAACCTACCTCAAGGTGGAATCAAGGCATCCACTTCGACTCTTGGTGCTTTATAACTAAAATTTGTTTCTCCCCCACTAAGAATATGGATATTCTCATACATGCAAGGACACATATCCCCTATACACACATTCGTATGACCCATGAACATGTGCAAGGGGATCCTTACAAGTATACCTATACACATATACCAGTCTCCACTCACCTGCGTATGCATTTTTGATATATAAACAAAGGCACACCTAGCCCCATACATGGACATTCAATTCCATGGATGAATATACACGTAACAGGGGAACATACATGTATATATTTACTTACCTATGCACATGCAGGAGAGTCACCCTTGGACCGGCGACTCGAAACCACACCAAATAGTCCAACGTACTATGCAAAATTAATCAGGGGCCTCTTAAACAATTAAGAACCTTTAATTAGATGGTGCGACAACCAAGCAGCGAAAATAATAATAAACTAAGTATAAAAATATACATCAAGACACGCAGCTTTTGACGATGGCGGCCCAAGACCGCTTCACCTACTCGCATATAAATTTTCATATATATATATATATATATATATATATATATCCTTTCACCCAAGAAGATATTCCCCGTGCCATGAGGGAATATGTGCAAGGAGGATACATATATATACATGCTTACCTATGTATATACATAGTGGTCTTTGTTATCGATGACTCGAACCCACATCGCGATGACCAAAACACACTGTAACAATAAAAAATAGTCTAAAATTTACCAAGGGCTCCAAACATAACTAAATTAAATAGGGAAGCAAGAGAAACCTCACACCAAACATTTTTTTCACCCTTTATAAGATTTAATAAACTATTTAAAAAATTTATAAAACAAGTCCAAGGAGTATCACATGGTTTTACACAAAATGACCCATTTCAAATCCCCATTTTGAATTAAATGCACACCAACACCATATCAAAACAAAATACGCAGCCCCTATTTAGTTCAATAAACAAACAGCATAATTTATAAAATAATATTAAGCAATACAATAAGGGTTTACACATGAAACACACCCAAATTCCACAAGAAATGCCACCTTTAAATCAAATTCATGTTTAATTCTATCAAAAACCATTTTTTCACCACGCGAAATAGTAAAAGAACATGCTACATTGATTAAGAAAAATAAATTCACCAAAAACAAATGTTTGCATATGAATCCACCCAATTTCGGATGAAAATTTTATTTTTAAAACCAAATACACAATGAAACCTTGCTAAAACCTATCTCGCACCATGAAAATAATCCATAAATCATGCTAATAATTACACGCAAGCATAATAAATTTACCGAAAATGTTTAAGCACATTCTATCACTAAACCTTGGGTATAGGAATTCCCCAAAATCTAGTGTGAGTCACCAACCGAACCTCAAATACAGCACAAGGAAGCAAGATCTAACCCTAAACATAAAGATTGAAACATAAAAACTCAAGATCAAACCCTAAAAACATAACCTTAGTTACTGGAAAAAACTGGAACCCCAAAGGAGAATCAAAAACCCTAAAAATTACCCAGAAAACTATGACCACCATAGGGGAGTCATGCAAGGGGGTCATAGGAGGGGAGCCCGCCAATAGAGGGTCATCGGAGGGGAGGTCACATTGGCAGGGCACTGAGTCGGCAGGGAGGTCGTCGGCCAAAGCGCAGCGCATAAGCAGCATGAGGGGAGCAAGAGCAGCGCGAGGTCACCAGGGCACCGAAGAGGGTTGCGCTAGTGAAGATCTGGTCAACAAGGGGAGGAGGCAGCCACAGGGTGGGGAAGCAGCACACACCAGGGGAGAAGGAGCTAGGGCGCAACCCAACAAGGGAGGAGAGAATGAGGGAGAGGAAAGAAAGAAAGAAAAAAGAGAAAATAAAAAAAGGAAAAAATAGAAATAGAACCTAAAATTAAAAAAAAACTATCCAAATTCAATATTGTAACTAGAGATAAATATTATAATAATTATTATTAATAATAATAATAAAATACTAATAATAATAACAATAATAACTTATCACTAATATTAACAATATTATTATTATTATTATTAAGTAATAATATCATTATTATTATAATTATTAAAACAATAAGTAATTTCATTTTATTTTTCATTTATATTTTATTTTATTTTAAAACACAGGCAGACCGCACGGTTATCCAGGGTGAAGTCACACGGTTCTCGAACCATGCTCTGCCCACACGCCAAATGCTGCCAAGCCTAGTATGCTCATTTCTAAATAAAAACACAAAAATTCAAACCATGACACAACCCGCTCAAACACAAAATAAAGTAAGACCAATGGTGAATAAAATAATTAAAATAAAAGAGCATTGTCCGGTCAGAGTGTGACAAGTCAGAAGTTAGAAAGTTCTTAAACTATCTAAACTAAGTCATACGATGCTTTGTTGATCATGAAGTTTTTATAAATCATGAAACATACTCATGATAAAAGCTTTTGAAGAAATGGAGGAATCGTAATGATTGAATTGGTTATAGTGATCAAGACAAAGTTTTTAATCATATCCAAAAGTACCAGATACAAAAGATTGGATCTAGAAGTTAGAATGTGTGAAGCTGATGAAGTTTGAAGAAGTTAAAATTTTCAAAGTGGATTCAAAGTTGAATGATTTCCATCATTATAGAAAAATCATCGTAATGGTATTTCCATCATAAAGGGAAAATCCATCGTAATGGGAATTTCATCGTAATGACAATTCCATCATTATGAGGATTCCATCATATTGACTCTGATAACGAAAGTCAGGCAGATCGCAATGAGTTGAGACAGATAGACATATGGTAATGAGCTGAGAAAGAAAGACAGACCGTAATGAGCTGAGAAAGAAAGGCAGATCGTAATGTGTTGAGAAAGAAAGGCATATCATAATGAGCTGAGAAAGAAAGGCGGATCGTAATGAGATGAGAAAGAAATGCATATGAAGCTGAGGAAGATCCATCATACAGAAGCTAAGTAAGTTACATTCACTATGAGAAAGCCCATCATTTGCGACGGGGCCCTCTTCCTGTCGCAAATAACTAACTATTTGTGATGGAAATAGGTATCCTATCACAAATGGTTTGGTGCACATTGCACACCAAACCATGGGAAGGTTATTTGCAATGGGTGGTTTTCACCCATCACAAATAACCTTTGGAGGGTTTTAATATTTGTGATGGGTCCCGTCACAAACACTATTCGTTGATTTTAGCATTTGCGATGGAACCAGTCGCAAATACCCTTTTTAACCACCACCCCCTAATTAATAGGGGTTTAGCATTTGTGATGGGTCTCGTCGCAAATGCTATGTCAGTAGGTAGGAATTTGCGATGGGTCTCATCGCAAATACTTTTTTAACCACCGCCCCTAATTAATAGGGGGTTAGTGTTTGCGACGGGTCCCGTTGCAAATAATCTAACCTACATATACCCCCCATCCGTTTTTTTCCATTTCACATGTCTCTCAACTCCTCTCTCTCTCTAAACTCTCATATCTCTCTCTGAAATTTTTATAAAATTTAAAATTTCATATCGGAGCGATTTTCAAGCCTTGCAACATACAAAAGATTTTGTTTTAAGGTATTTATCTATTAATTTTATTTTTTAATTAATTCATTTAATTTTATGTTAGTTATAATTATTGTTAATTAGTGATAATTAAATTAAATTAGAATTAGATAGTTTTATTTTGCATTATTTATTTTTACAAATATGTTGTTTCATTAGTAATAAATACTAATAAATTGTAATAATTAACAGTAATTAGTAATAAATAATTATAAATACGAATAATTAGTAATAATTAGGAATAAATAGAAATAATTAGTAATAATTAGAAAATAATTAATAATAAATAGGAATAACTAATAATAATTAGGAATAATTAAAAATAATTATTAATAAATAGTAAAAATTAATAATAATTTGTAATAAATAGAAATAATTAGTAATAAATAGGAATAAATGATTATAAATAGGAATAATTAGGAATAAATAGTAATTAGGAATAATTAGTAATAAATAGGAATAATTAATAATAATTTGTAATGAATATGAATAAATAATAATAATTTGTAATAAATAGGAACAATTAGTAATAAATAAGAATAAATAGTAATAAATAGAAATAAATAGGAATAAATAGTAATAATTATGAATAATTAGTAATAATTTGTGATAAATGGGAATAATTAGTAATAATTTGTAAAAAAATGGAATAATTAGGAATAAATTGTAATAATTAAGAATAATATGTAACAATTTGTAATAAATAGGAATAATTAGTAATAAATAGAAATAATTAGTAGTAAAAATGAATAATTAGTAATAAATACAAATAAATATAAATAATTAGTAATAAATTGGAATAAATATGAATAATTAGTAATAAATAGGAACAAATATGAATAATTAGTAATAATTAGTAATAAATATGAATAATTAGTAATAATTAGAAATAATTAGTAAAAAGTATTAATAATTTGTAATAATTAGTAATAATTGGTAATAATGTAATGTCTTGGGATTTTAGAGTATTTTTTTAATTATATGGAATTATTTCGAGACCTCATGCTTTGATGGCACATGATTCTGAGGCCCGGTGAGCCCGGAATGGATTTTTTGAACTTTTTTTAAGGTATATTTAGTAAACGTGCAAGTAGGATTTTCTAACTTTTGAACTGGTTCTTGAATTAAAAATCAGAGGGCACCGTTGAACTCAAAATGTCGGGATTCACCTAGAAAGGACTTAACTTTGACAGGAAAGGGTCGGACGTAAAAGTTAATTTTTTAGAATTTTTAGAAAAATAATAAAATAAATTTATAAAGTTATTTTATTTTTCTTCGCATCGTTGAGTGGCGAACGGTGACGCTACGGTGCGGCGACGAGGCGATGACGAGGCGCAATTAAGAAAGTTCCTTAATGGATCATTGTGCAAGCGTAATGATGCAACGTCGCAGCATAACAGAAATGTTGTGATGTGTTTATTTTTATTAAATGAACGCGTTGGAGGGTGGAGAATGAAACTGTGAAGATTTTATGATGAACCTCTGACAAACTTCCTCTCCAACGAAGAACGACAAACGCCGACGAATGTCAAACATCTTCGACGCACCTCGAAGAACGGAGTCGGAAGCGATGAACGACGTTGATGTCTTGAAACCTCGAGGATGTAAAGTTGTGGCAATGAACGTCAAAGAGGTGAGGGTTATTTGATTTTAAAATTCTTCCCCATTCTTATTCTAGAAACGACGAACGTGGATCAACCCATGAACAGGTTGATCTGTGAATCGTGCGCTTATGCGAGAGGGTGACTTTTCTTTTGGGAGTTATTATCTAGGGATAGTTTATCTCTAGTTTGATTGAGCCACAATCCATGAGAATCCCCATGATTATAAACCTCTAACGCGGAGGGAGCGGGCCGACACGAACAAGGCCCGAGCACCTCTGTCGTGTGCGTTCTTTGTGTCTATACCCTCAAAGTGGTGGCAAGATGATTCTGGGACCTTTGTGGCGATGAGGATGTTCCCCGGAGAGCGTAGGCATAGGTGGCGCAAAGAATAGACCAACAAATCTCGTCCAGTGGTCCGTCAAACATCTGTCGGCGGCCCGCAGCGACAGCGGCGGGCGGAGGTGGAAGCGCGCTTGTCAGTGCATTACGGCAGCAGGATGCCGCGACCAACTGGCTGAGGTGGCAGCAGAGAGATGCGGAACCTGCCTGGCACCGCGTGGAGGGATGGCCCATGTTCGGGCCATCCGGGTGGTTCGGCGAGCCGTGATCGCTCGACAAAGGCAGGAGGGCCTTGCGCATCCATAGGGCCAGCAGAGGCCGGATGCGGCAACCGGCCGTGTCCCCGCTAGGTGACGCACCACCGTCTCGCACCACATGGACTCAGCTTCAGGCCGGCGGGCCGCGCCCCTAGCCAGTGGTTTGGGCTGGAGGAGACCGGGTCGCCAGGTGACCCGACGGGCTGGACCCTCGACCAAACTGAGTCGGGCCCAGAGAAGCCCTTTGGGCCTGGCCCACTAGCCAGGCCAGAACGGACCGACCCAGACCCGAACCGGGTCAGGTCAAGTTAGTCAAAACTAAACCGTGGTATGTGGGCCCCCTGGGCCAGCTTGTTTGGGTCGGTCCGACTGGGTCGGACCGGGCTGAGATGCTACCAGCTTCTGTTTACTAAAACGCTTGTATCTCTCAAACCGGGCATCTATTTGACGCGTTGTCAGTGGTGTTGGGAACCTTGCGATGAGGCGGTCCTTCTGAGATACTCTACGTGAGTTTTCGCAGAAGTTGTCATACGACCGAGTTGGATCGGTCTCGAATCCAGCCGGATCCTTTTTACAAAAATTCCCATATCTTACAAATCAGGCGTCTATTCGACGCACCGTCTGTTCCGTTGGGACCCTTACGAAGAGATGGTTCTTTGGGGTTACTCTATGTGGAACTTCATGGAGGTTGAGGTATGACCGATGGATTAAGGAGTGGATCCTCCCGAAATCAAGCGTGCTAAGTACGGGAATCCAGTGGCTAGTTGTGACGTGAAGAATGAATAGTGATCCTCTATGGGTCAGCATCTAGCGATCTTATGTGGGTCAGCACTTAGCAATCATGTGTGGGTCAGCACCTAATGATCATGTGTGTGTCAGTACCTAGCGATCTTGTGTGGGTCAGCACCTAGCGATCCTGTGAGGGTCAGCACCTAGCGATCCTGTGTGGGTCAGCACCTAGTGACCCTGTGTGGATCAACAACAGAGCCTCTCAACAGAATAAGATGATCTAGCTTTACAACTAAACATCTTTACTTTTGTACCTATGTTATACCCGATGTAAGCTGCATCTTTTACTTTGTGCTATGTTTTTGAGATCTTGTTTGGTGGCAATAGCTCTGTGGTATTTCCTTTGTGGTGTTTTCCTTCATGGATTACTGAGAGACCTTTGGGGGTCTCGGGGTCCCTACTGAGTATTGTTATACTCACCCCTACACGGGTTTCACCCGAACCTGTTGTGTCTTGTGCAGACGACATACAACTTTGACTGGGACTTTGGGGAGCCATGACTAGATGGTGCTCGGAGGTGGGTCGATAGATGTGGTGTGCTGCAGTGACATCTGATAGAGAGTTATAGCTACCCTTTAGGTAGGATCCTTGGCGAACAACCTCTGGAGCTTGTACTTCTTTTGTTATACTTCCTTTCAATTGGGCTTGTATTCTGGCCCTTTTACTTTCAGTTTACACACTTTACTCTCAGTAGTGATATTTTGTGGTGGTTGTACTACTTTCTTTCCTTTGTGGTTTACTTTGTGTGGTATGCCCTGTCTGTGTGTGTACACGTTTAAAGGCATTGTCTTCCATTTTTGGGATATGTCTTTCTGGTGCCAGTCACCATCCCCTAGCCTATGGAAGGCAGACTTGGGGTAATCACGGTACGGGCCCCGAGGGACGGGTCATGACAAATAATTTGTAATATTTTTTAATAATTTTTAATAATTTGGAATAAATTGAAATAAATTGTAATAATTAGGAATAAATAGTAATAATTAGTAATAATTAGGAATAAATAGTAAAAATTATGAATAAATAGTAATAAAAAGTAATAAATAGTAATAGATAGTAATAATTAGTAATGATTAGTAATAAATAGTAATAAATAGTAATAAATAGTAATAATTAGTAATAAATAGTAATAAATAGGTATAATTAGTAATAAATAGTAATAAATAGTTATAATTAGTAATAATGAGTAATAAATAGGCATAATTAGTCATAATTAGTAATAAATAGGTATAATTAGGAATAATGAGTAATAATTAGCAATAATTAGTAATAATTAGCAATAATTAGTAATAATTGGAAATAATTAGTAACAATTAGCAATAATTAGTAATAATTAGCAATAATTAGTAATAATTAGTAATAAATAGTAATAAATGGTAATAAATAGTTATAAATAGTAATAAGTAGGAATAATTAGTAATAATTAGAAATAAATAGGTATAATTAGTAATAATTGGTAATAAATAGGTATAATTAGTAATAAATAGGTATAATTAATAATAATTAGTAATAATTAGTAATAATTAGTAACAATTAGTAAGAATTAGTAAAAATCAGTAATAATTAGTAATGATTAGTAATGATTAGTAATAATTAGTAATAATTAGTAATAATTAGTAATAAATAGTAATAAATAGTAATAAATAATAATAAATTGTAATAAATTGTAATAAATAGTAATAAGTAGGTATAATTGGTGATAATTAGTAATAAATAGGTATAATTAGTAATAATTAGTAATAAATAGTAATAAATAGGTATAATTAGTAATAATTAGTAATAATGAGTAATAATTAGTAATGATTAGTAATGATTAGTAATAATTAGTAATGATTAGTAATAATTAGTAATAAATTGTAATAATTAGTAATAATTAGTAATAATTAGTAATAATTAGTAATAATTAGTAATAAATAATAATAACTAGTAATAAATAGTGATAATTATTAGTGAATAGCAATAATTAGCAATAATTAGTAATAAATAGTTATAATTAGTTATAATTAGTAATAATTAGTAATAATTAGTAATAATTAGTAAAAATTGGTAATAATTGGTAATAATTACTAATAATTAATTAGTAATAAATAGTAATAATTAATTAGTAATAAATATTAATAATTAGTCATAATTAGTCATAATTAGTAATAATTAGTAATAACTTAGCATTAATTACTAGTAATTAGTAGTAATTAGTAGTAATTAGCAGCAATTAGCAGTAATTAGTAGTAATAAGTAGTAATAAGAAATAATTAGTAATAATTAGTAGTAATTAGGAATAATTAGTAATAATTAATAACAATTAGTAATAATTATTAATAACTATTAATAACTAATTAGAAATAATTAGTGGAAATTAGAAATAAATTACGGTAATTAAGAATACTTAGGAATAATTTTTTTTTCTTTTTTTGAATTGTGTTTTTCTTATATCAATTTATTTATAAAAAACAAATTATTTTATATTTTTTAGAGATATATGGAACATGGAAGTCAGCAATAGACATTATTAGATGACCGTGCTTGGATAAATCAGTGTAAGAATCTAAAAAATTCTGGTATAAATCCTTTATATATTGAGGGTGTTGAAACTTTCTTATCATTTGTATCATCAAAATCAGAATTTGTTTCAGAAGGGATGATTAAGTGTCCATATATAAAATGTGGTATGATGATGTTTGACACATTTGAAAACATTAGAGGTCATCTATTTCATTTTCATTTTCAAACAAATTATGTTTTTAGTATCAACATGGTGAATGAGGTTCCAGATAAGATACTAATAATTTGGTTCTGGATCCATTACGGTTTCAAAATTTAGTACATGATGTGGCAGATGTGTATTTTCAACAAACTGAAACTCAGAATGATATTGAATTAACTCTTGAGTTGGAACCATCTCAATTTTATGATTTGTTGAGGTCCACTGGGGATTCCTTATATCCTGGTTATAAGATAAAAAAAATTAAAGAGGTTGAAAAATTTATGGCTATTAAATCATATAATGGAATGTCAAATGGCTATTTTGATCAGATATTATCTTTGTTTAAAACACTGTTACCTGAAGGAAATGTGTTGCCTATAAATTTCTATGAGAGAAAGAGGCTAGTTCGTAATCTAAGTCTTGGTTATTATAAGATTCATGCATGTTTAAATGATTGCATCTTATATTATGGTAAAAATGAGTCATTGGATAGTTTTCTCATATGGGGACAATCAAGGTATAAAGAGGCTCAACTAGGGAAGTCTGCATTGATTCGTGTAAAACAGTTGAGGTATTTCCCGCTTACACCTAGATTGCAGGGTTTATTTATATCTCACAACACAATGGAATTGATGTCATGGAACAAAACCAATATTTCAACCAGTAAAATCTTAAATAATTCCTCTAATGGTGATTCATGGAAACATTTTGACCAAGTACATCCATATTTTGGTTCAAAATCTTGAGATGCATGATTGGGTCTTTCTACTGACGGTTTCTGTCCATTTGGTTCGTACAGTAGTCAGTATTCATGTTGGTATATCTTTATTACTCTGTACAATTTATCTCTTTGGATGTTGATGAAGGAGCTATATATATTTTTGACCTTATTAATTCCAGAACATCTGAAAAAGAATATTGATGTTTATATGAAACCATTGATTGTGGAGTTAAATTCATTTTATAGTAATGGTGTCAATACATATGATGTTATTGAGAAACAAAATGTCCTACTAAAAGATCATTGATGTGGATAATTGGTGAATTCATAGTATATAACATGTTATCTGGTTGGAGTACACATGGTCCAAAATCATGTATGTACTATATGATATATATAAAAGCGTTTAAGTTTGTCAATGGAAGAAAACCTTGTTTTTCAACTATCATCATAGATTCCTTCCAACTGATCTTCTTTTTCAGAGGAATAAATATAATTTTAGAAAAGACACAATTGAAAGAGATGGACCACCAATAATTATCTCAGGTACAGAGTTTAATCATTTTTCTCTTCATTACCTCCCATTACATTTGGACCAATAATAAACCAACAGAAAACTGATGGCTTTGAGAATGAACATAATTAGATAAAACAGATCATTTTTTGGGATCTTCCATATCGTTCTGATTTTTTGGTTCGTTACATGTTGGATGTCATGCATATTAAGAAGAATTTTTTTTGATAATATATTTTATATAGTTTTGGATACACTAGGTAAGACCAAAGATAATGTAAAGGCATGATTAGATATTTCCCAAATTTGAAGGTGATCAGAACTTGAATTGTTTGAAAATGTCATATCACAAAATTTAATGAAGCCAAAAGCAGCATATACACTTAATAAATAAAATCGATTATTATTTTGTTAGTGGATTGAATATTTGAGACTTCCATATGGTTATGTTTCCAATTTGGACATATATGTCAAAAATTGTCATATTACCATATTAAAAAGGCATGACTGTCATATTGAAATGGAAAGAATTATGTTGATTAGATTAAGAGTTTTTTTCAATTCTATGATTTGGGATGCACTAACATGCATATAATATTTTTTCGAGATATTTTTGTGGTAACAACAGACTATGATGCACTAAGAAGACTACAAGAAGATTTTGTTTTAATTTTATGTAAATTGGAAAAAATCTTCTCTCCAAATTTCTTTGACTCAATGGAACATTTGATATTACATTTTCCACATGAATAAAAATATGGGGGTCTAGTACAATTATAATGGATGTACTAATTCAAGAGATGCTTGTAGAAATTGAAGAAAAAAGTATGTAACAAAGCATTGGTTGAAGGATCAATTACAGAAGCTTATTTATAGGATGAAATTTCTTTTTTTCTACACTCATTGTTTTAAATATGAATATCCCTCAAAATAAAACCAAATGAGCCATAATGAGGAAAATGTTGACGATGAAATGATCAGTCAATTATCAGTTTTTAATCATCAAAAACTTGGCTTGGTGGAGTTCATGAATGATGGATTTTAGATGATGAACATCACAAAGCTCATACATATGTTTTTCTCAACTAAAAAGAAATGGAACCATTTTTATTGTGAGTTCTCCTATTACTTATTCTATAATATTTATTACAGTAAATTAATATTATTTTATTTGTTGGTTATATGATAATCATATCAAGAAACAGCTTCCAAAAATTATAGTAGTTTCTCTTGAAGAATGTCGGAAAAATAATTTTTCCTATTGGTTTCAAAAACCAATAACATAAATTATTTAAGGTTTTACATATAAAATCAATTTATTACTTTTTATATTGATAATTATTTTACAAATTTTTAAGTATCTAAACATACTAATAAAATTGATAATCAATTGTGTGTATTGAGTAACTCACCATCCAAAATGGTTAAATATTATAAATTATATGTGGTGAATGGTTTATATTTCATACACGTGCATATGGGGAATCAAAAAAACAATGAATAGTGGTGTTTTCTTGAGAGGATCTCATCATAGATAAATTAAAGTTGAATTTTACATCATACTAGAAGAAATTATTGAACTGTGTTATCTGAGAAAGAATTATATAATTATTCTTAAATGTTAGTGGTTGGATATTGAGAGAGCCTTGCATGTTCATCTGAACCATGGAATTGTTGATATTAAATATAAAATTCATCTTGCAATAAATGAACCATTTTTATTGTCTCATTAGGCACATTAAATTTATTATACAAATTACTATTCTACTTCAAGATAGTTGGGTGATTGGTGGAGCATAATAAAAATGAAATATCAAGAAAATCAGTTTATTCAAAGTGAATGTGGTTCCGTTGAAGTGCAAGTAATTGAAATTTTTCAAGAGACTACTCCAAATACATTTTTTTCATAAATATATGTGAATATCGATGATGACACACTATAGTTAAGGGTTGATGGTGATGATGATGTTAATGATGTAACAAATGAATTTGAAATGACAAGAGATGATGAAACTGAAACTCATATGGAAATTGATGATGTTGAGGGGGAATATGAATATATTTAACATCGTCAGATATGAATATGAGGATGAATATGAGGATTGATATAGTTAAATGTTGGTTATAATTATATACAATATATATCTATATATAATAGTTATTTTTAACTGTTTTCTAACAATAGTCATTTCATGTTTCGGATGGACTCGGATCTATTTCGTAAGTTTGAGGAGAGTTTTCTACCTGATAATGAGCAAGATGTTGAATCATCTGACCCTCATACTATTGACGATTTAGGGAGGACATATAAGGGGTGTGGTCTTGTGTGATTGATGATTCTTGACCCTATCCTCAAGCAATGTCCACATCTTGGATTCGATCCACGCATATATAGCTATGTTTACCTGTTTATTTTAGTTAGTTTTTATTAATTATCATTAATTTATTTATATACTAATTATTTGATTATTTGTTCTTTTTTTCATAGTTTTTCACATATAGTTATTGGACAGGGGAGTGATATATTATGAAATTATTTTTCTAGAGCATGGGTTGCATTGGATCAAATTCCCATAGATGTTCAACGCCGCATGTTCGATCATTGGATGGTATATAAATAAATAATATTTATTTTGAAATTTATTTAATTGATAACTTGATATTATTAATTTTTTATAGGATTTATGTTATCCCATCAATGAGAGCATGCATGACTCTATCTGGAAGGCATGATAGGGTTGTATGCATGATCATTGTTATCATTTTTTGCATAATTTGAGGAGGGAAACATTGAGGAAAGTAGGATTCACAGAGTTTGATCAGTCTTGTTGTGCCCACCAACCTAATTACATTTCATCTCAGGTTTGAGAGGTATTATGTTCACACTGTATGGGTGTTCATGTTCAGAGGATATCATCAATAGGTCAACAGAACCAAGGGATAAAGGATATGTCACATCAATCTAGTAGTCATACATTCAATATACATAGGGAACATATGGTAAGTACTTTTTTTAATTAATTTATATAACCTTAAATGTAAACTGTTTATTTTATATTCATATAGGCAGTCAAATAGCTCAATATTATGGAGTTCGACATTTATAGGAGGATGTACAATGATCCTATCCCTAGAGAGATTATAGGTGATCGCTAGCGTCATATTGTGGTTAGTATAATTTATTTTTGAGTTTTAAAATTAACTACAAATAATATTTTAACTATTTTAATTTTAAATTACAATTGAAGGAGACATATGAGGCTATGATGTCTCAGACACAGACTAAGATTCAGGATGAGACTGATGATCAGACCAGTGCAACAAGATTTAATGAGGCAGTATGGATGCAGGTGACCCAGTATGCCTTTGAGAAAGGCTAATTTGTTGGTATCAGCTCTTGATTGATGCCAGAGAGTTATTATGGTACCACTATGATGTCGGTGTGTAGATCGATAGGAGCTCATGGAGAGTCATCATCATATGTTGCACAGTATCAAGAGTAGTTGTGAGCTTAGGGTGAGTTTATAGAGAGTATGTGTAGGGAGAAGGAAGAGCTCTATCGATAACAGCAGCAGTAGAAGGAGGAGATGTGTCGGTGGAAACAACAGTAGTAGCAAGAGTAGACAATAGAGTACATTCAACGTCTGACTCATGGTTTAGGGATGGAGTTCCCTCCACGATCTCCTCCACCTCCTCCACCTCCTCCACATGACCCTCCCCCTCAATGATGTATTTACTTTTTATGGTAAAACATTTGAATGTGATATTTTTTTATAATATTATATATTTACATTTCTATATATTGTGTCTTTTATATTATTGTAAATATTTCATTTTTTATTATTTTATTATTTATTTAATTTTTTATTATTTTATTACTTTATTATTTATTTATTTATTTACTATTTTTATTATTTATTTATTATTTTATTAAAATTTTATTTTTATTATTATTTTGTTATTATTATTATTTTTATATATTTTTTCGAATATTGAGGTTTTTATTATTTTATAATTTTTTATAATAATAATATTATTATTAATTTTAATAATATTAATTTTATTGTTATTAATTTTAATAATATTAATTTTATTATTATTATTATTATTATTATTATATTATTATTATTATTATTATTATTATTTAATATTACTATATTAATATTTTATTATTATTATTATTTTATTCAATTTTATTAATATTATTATTTATTTTTTTAAGTTATTTGTGATGGGCCCATCATAATAGGGTTTCTAAAAAAGTCTAAGAAACTATTTGTGATGGGAGAATTTACCATCACAAAAAATACTATTTGCGATGTTATTTTATGCAACGAGGTATTTTTGACGGGTCCCTATCACAAATAGTCTGATTTTTTGTAGTGATTGGATTGAAGAAAGGTTAGAAGGATGATTACAAAGAAGACTCAAAAAGAAGATATTAGAATATTTGTGAAGAGTTGAAGAGTTCAAACCTAAAATTCAATTATTCGTAAATCTCGAAGAAAATTGATTTGGTTTGATAATGTCAAATTTGAAGTTTAAACGCAAGTGTTTTTTAGAGTTTTGAAATTTGAGGAAGCAGGTAAAGTTTTCAAGTTTCCTGATTTTGTTTCTCTAAGTCACCTATAAATAGAGGCACACCTCATTCACATTTTGTAACTTTTACATAAGCAGAAAAGAAAGAGCGTTGATGAAATCAAGTGAAAGTTATTTCCGAATAGAGATCTCGTGAGGAGGATCAAACGGTTGAAAGTTTTTTTTACCGAATTGAGCAAGATCGTATTAAGTCAATTGGACTGAGAAATATTGTACTAAGTTTATGAGTAAATTTTGAGTAATTCAGATTGAGAATGAATTCATCAAACTAAGTTCATCATATCTAACCTCATCATATTGATAGAATTAGATTCAGCCTCATTATATTGCGATAATTAGATTCATCCAAATCAAATTGCGTATTCGAACTGAGCAATTGTGGATTAGTTTCAACAAAGTCTTTATTCTTTTGTTTGGGTTAATTGTTTTATAAGAAAACATTATAAACTAATGGGAGATATTATAATCTTTCCTATCGGGAAATAGAAGGTGTATAATGGGATATGTTACAAGTTGTATTCACTTATTCATAATAATTAATTTCCATAGACCCACGGGAGTGGCTATAGAAAGGATATAGGTTCTTACACTAAGGCCAGACCTTGAAAATATTGTGTTCTTTACTTGGTTTCCTACTTTTTCATGCATGAGTATTTATAAAAAGATGATAAGGAAATAAATATCAATAGGTTGTAGGGGTTAATTTTTTAAAAGTATTGAAACTTATAAAAGTGAACAATTGATTCAACCCCCCCCCCCTTCTAAGTTTTTATTCGATCCTTTGTAACTTTAGTTAGTTTGATTGCTTGAGGTTTAGACATGGTTTCTTAATGTATAGACTAGTATAATCATTTAGGTTGGGACAACATCATGGGATATTGGGCGTAGATTTTTTCTATTGAGCATAGTTTGGGATAAGTATGAGGGACCTTTTGAGAAATTCCCTTTTAGGTAAGGTGTTTCTTGAGGTTTCCCTTCTGGGTGTGATGTGGCTTGTGGTTTCCCTTTTAGAAAGTACATCTTGAGGTTTCCCTTCTAGGTGACTGATTTTTGGGTTGTGATCTGTGAGACTGGATGAGGTTTCTTTTGATGGGATTGGCAAGAGGTTTGGTTTTTTAGAGGGGCCCCTTGTAAGGTTTCCTACCTGAGTTGAGTTTTTAGGATCCATGGAGGGTTCCCCATGATTATTGGCCTATGATATGGTCAATTTTGGTATCAGTAGTTTCATTCAGTGGGTTTGGGTGTAGTCGGCATTAGTGTTCAAGCTTGTGGTCTTGGAGGTTTGAGGTTGTTCTTTTTTAGGACTGGATATGAGATGAGACCTTTGGGATGTTATTAGACTGGGTTTTTTCCTTGAGATAGATATGGTTTCTCTCCTCTGTTGTATGGTTTCTAAGAGGTGGATATAGGTAAAAAATGGATGATCTGGATAAGTGTAGCCACCCTAGATTATCTTTTCACCATGGATAGGGTTTATGGTATGAGGAGGCTATTATGCTCTCTAGATTGGTTTATATGAGTTTAGGGCATGTTTGGGTAGCTCAGTGAAGCCTTGATAGGTTTTTTATTGCCCGGTTATCTCTTCGGGACTTCTAATACTTAGTATTATACTCTTGAGGTCGATAGGGATTTTATACCTCTAGTTTAGATCATACCATTGGAGTCCTAGAGCCCGGTATATGTGCTTTATTTTTTAGACACCTAGGATGATAGCCTAGGGTCTAGAATATTTTCATGTCCTTGTATTAGACTTTGGAGCTCCTTCTTGATTAGACGGATGTGCTTGATGTGTGGTTGCACGAGCCACATTTTTTAATTTCTCTAGATGGGGCCAGAGCGAGATTAGATTTACCTTGGGTGTTAGGCTAGAACCCTTGGTTGTTTTTTCCTTTTTTTCATATATTTTTTGTTTAGTTTTCTTCCTTTTTTATTTTTATGTTGGTGGTTATGATCAGTTAGGCTAGACATGACACATGTTTTGTACACATGTTATGCCAGTAGATGTTAGGACCACTGTTGGGGGTGGCCTACTGAGATTTTTTTCTCACCCCATGAATGTGCAACTTGGTGTATGTGTAGACCTTATGTTTTCTTTCAGGTTGATCACAAAATGTGATGAATCATGTGAAGGCCCACTATTTCATGGTCAAGTGGAGCTGCTCATGTGGAGTATTGGTTTGAGCTAGAGTGGCTTGATAGTTATGGAGATCCGGTATGTGGTTTAGCTCAAATTAGTAGTAAAGCCTGTGTACTTATTTTCTTTTCTTTTCTTTTGTATGTGGTTGGTATAGTGGGTGACCGGTGTCTTTACACTTTTTCCATGAGTCTGTATGCATCATTCCATTTATTACAGTTATTTTAGTTATTTATGTATTTGTTTATATGCACTCTGATGTTCATATATGTGTATGTATTTGGTTTATTATTGCTACTATTTCACACTTATTTTAGGGAATACTATCCCCATAATATCATTTCAATCCCTATCTACTAGTCGGTATCCTCTGGCATATGGGGAGGCTTTCTTGAGGCCTTGTTGTGGATTGGATAGAGTGATGGGTCAGTTCAAACTAGGTCTGTTCATGAGAATACCACCAAATTTTTTTATTTATAATTCAATAGCTAATATTTGGTGAAAACATACATGATATAAGGCATCTATAAATCTAGAGTTAAGAATACCTAGCACCACTTAATCATAACTATCCACCTCAATATTAGTCTTTTTATAGGATTTTCATTTTTTCCATAGTATAAAAGTTTATTGGTGTCGATGTTCATCTTAATCCATTGGATTAGTACACTAGTTTCTATAGTTCCCAAATTCCTCACATCTAAAACATTGAATCGCTGGTGGATCCTTAGGAAGAATTTTATTTTTATTCATCATGTTAACTAAGTTCTTCTTTTTTTCCTTGGTAGTTTTTTTCTTGATTCCCTCCTTTACCACATATAAAATATATTCCCTTTTCTTTTAGATAATCCCCTAGGTGACTCTTCCCGCATTTTTTATACAAAGGAAATTGAATCTTCATTAATTCAATATCTTCATCACCTAAACTTCTATGAGACTCCATCCTTATCTTATTTGGTGTGTTTGTAAATTTAACTATGTTTGAATTGTTAATCATAATTCTTGAAAGATTATTTGGCATAATCACAAGATTTCTCACTCCCACTCTTATCCCATTAGATGGATCATGGGGACAATCTCTATATTTTCCATGACATTCATTGCTAACTTAGTTCCTTTGGGATTTATCCATTGCTAAAACCAAAATGAATTAACATGAGTGTTTAATAAATAACATCATAAGAGAATTATCATAAATAATATTATGAAAAACACAACCAAAAAATTCCTTAATCTTTAAAACCACAAAATTAACTTTTATTTTAACCTAAATCGCTCTCTATTCAATCTAGGTTTCTTTAGTTTAGGTTCTCTCATACCCCTTGACCTAATTCCTTAACATGAAAAATATTTCATAATGGCATGTAAATATAATGTGATTAACCAAATAATATCCCTCTAAAGTGTATATCTAGGTGTGCAACCTTAGGTTCACTCAACATGTACCATATTAAAGATTGATTTGATACTCAACTAGCCTTTTAAAGGTGATAACCCCTATGTGGATTTATGACACAACCATATGAATTTCCCAGTATCCATATAGGGTTTTAATTTCTATAAATACCATATACTCAAAACTTTTCCAAAATTACATAATTTTATCCTATATTTATACTCAGCCTTAGGGTTTTCACTAATGTTTTATAATCCTAATACCCAAAAATAACTAAACTAATCCTAAAAAATAATTAAAATAATCCTAAAAAATAACCAAAACCTACTATGATACCAATTATAATGACCCAAACTAAACACATTTTTATTTTACATCATTTCTATAAGTTAATCATTTCATTTAGAAAATAATTACAAAATCCCAAGAACATAAGGTTTAGGTTCTTTGAGGATCATCTACATAAGCAGCTTATATTATGATACTTGTGAACATTACTCCATAATTAATCCACACTAGAATCTATTCTATAATTATCATAAGTTATAATAATCTTTATAACCATGAGAATGGAAACATAAAAATGCAGTGATTTCAAATTCTCAGTAAGGGAAAACTTATCATCATGTCATCAAGGGTTAGATTATATGTATAATATAAAACATGATCAAGGGAGAAATATATTTTTAAAAGAACATGGAACCATAAGATATGTCCATGAGTCAGATAGAAGGACATGTAATAACAATATATACCATAAAAAAATAGTGTTTAAACATGATAAAATAAATATGAATCATGAAGAATAATCATAGGCTTATGGAATAGAAATATAACATTCCCTTGGGACATATAATAACAAATAACTTTATAATAAACATAAGTATAGGGAAATTATAACATCGTGAACAAAAAAAATCCATGCTTTATGTTGTGAAAAAACAAAATGTTCATACTCAATATTGTGAACAAACAAAATGTTCACACTACATGTTGTGAATAAAAAAATGTCCATGCTTTGTGGTGTGAAAAAACAATATCCATGCTTCATGTTATGAAGAAAAAAAGTGGACATGCTTAGCATCCTTATCTCATGTGATATAAATCCTTAACCAATTAATTGGATGGAGATATAGGACCCCGCATATCATTATCCATATATATGAGTTCCACTTGAAAATAAAATAATCCATATTATCATAAATAACCCATGGGAATAAAATGGGTTTCATTCATCATATCATAGATATACCATGGAAATAAAATGGGTTTCATATCCTTTTAAAATGTATTCACATAAGAAAATTATTCATAATTTCGTCAATAATCATAAAATTATAAACCCATGAAAATTAAATGGGTACTCAAAGATATTTAGTATCTTTTTTGGTAAATACCCTTCAATCGGGATAATAGAGCATGTGGTATTTACACCGTATAGATAAATTTTATATTGTTAATTTAATAATTTTCCCATTTAATCGATGTATGAAATCTTGGTGAACAACCTTCAATTAATGGAAGGAAATAAGAGTGTTAAAATAGGAATGGCATTGGAAGAAAAATCATAAACATTCAATTACTAGTAAATACAATGGTAGTAATAGATTTCCATGAGTTTAATCCACTAAAATAGTATAAGATAATTTATAGGGTAATTCATGAAATGAAATTTATAAAGTAATAAATATTTTGATATAAAGAGTAAAATTAAAGAAAACCCATAAATTTGTTTTTATATAATGTCCTTATCATTGTCATAAAATAAGAAGTCACATATAAAATTCAAAAGTATTTTTTGAAAAGGTGAAGTGAAAAATTTGAAAAATACATTTATGTTAAAAAAATAAACTTAAAAAATATATCCTTGAATATATAAAAAGGTTATAAAAATAAAATTTGGGGTTGAAGATAAAATATTTTATTTTTAAAGGATGGAAAAACCGTTTTAGTATTCTGAAATACCTTTATTAAAAGAATGATTCATAAAAATAAATAACAAAACATATTTTTGAAAATAAGAGAAGGTAAATATTAATTTTACATGAGATAATACATAATTTTATTTCTAAATATAAATGAGAGAATTTACAAGAATTAAAATATGGACAAGGAGGGGAAACCATCATTTAAGAGAATAAGAATTATTCTCAACAATGTTATACTTTTTTAGAGAGGAATTTATCAAGGTAAACATTTTGAATTAAAAGGTCATTATCTCTATATAGGAAGATAACGAACCATAAAATAAAATCTTATTGTGGAATAAACCAATCCTAGAAGAAATAAGTTCAAGAATAATCATTATAACTCAATGAAGGGAGTTAAGTTAACAAAACCAGTTCAACTTTACTATTATTTTAATCAAAATCCATTTGAATAAAGAACATGATATGGATCTTAAAACCCCATGAATTACATTAATATTTTAAAATAAATTCACTAGGTAGAGATCACACTATATTAATGACGTCACGGTTCACAATAAGAATTATGTCTCGAGAAATTAAATTTAAGACAAGAGCCCCTTACAGTGTCAAAATATTTTAAATTGAAAATACTTGGAAGGTATAACATGAGATGGATTTGTAAATACCTTTGATTTCATTAAATTTATGAAAAAAATAAATCTATATCCAATATATAAACCATAAAAAAATAAGTGGTGAAGATGAATTATATCTTAATGAAACAAAATTGAGATCCAAAAACCCTTACCTTAGGTACTGATTAATTCTAAGAATACACCTAATATCCTGGATAATAAAATTTTGTTTATTAAAAACTTTCTTAATAAATTTTCTCATCTATATTTCATTTTCAAATGTCTATTTATTATCATTTTTTATTCATTTATTAAATAGTTTTAACTTATGTTGGTTATTTTATGTGGTTCTATCAATTTATTTATAACATCCTTGGTACATTTACTATGGTAAAATGTGTTATAAAATAGCTTAATAATCCCCAAGATTATATAATTTAATGTATTTTATTATTCCATTAGCACAAAATTTTTCAGTTCCACAAGTTTTCCCAAAATGAACTCAAATTAAAAAAGGTGTCTTAATGTGTTCATTTAAGGTGGTTAAGATTGCTATGATCATTTATTATCAATATCACTTGTATAATGTCCAATATTATCTTTATAGAATATTAATAGTTTCATAAATATAATTTTTATACATTATATTTATTTTTAAAGTTATATGTGTTGGGCAGAAATGGAAAATTAAATGTGTCGTTTTGTGGAGGCAGTAGTACACGCATACATTGATAATGCTCTCATTTTTTATAGAACTTAAGGGGGTAAAAAATAAATTAATGTATCATTTTATAATATTAATCATATTATAATTATTATATGTTTTCATTAAATAGCTCTTTTTTTACTTTCTATGTAAATATTTTATGAAAAATAGATCTCGTCATTCATAAAGGTGGTAGTTTGTACCAACGCATGGTGACTTCTTCATTTTTTGAATAGTTTTGGAGGAAGGTAGAAATTTTTTATTCTATTAGTATAATAACATTTAATAATATTAAAAATAATTATTTTATCATACTTTCATGGATATAAAAAGGGTTTTAAAGGGTATAAGTATAAAGAAACTAAGACAGCTCGGTTGAGATCATTACCTCTTCATTTGGATATTCTCCATTGGGTAATACCTTAAGGCTCCTTAGCTTGGTCTTTTAGAAATACCAAGGATTCTTAAATGTGGGAGATGGTTGAGGAAATATTAGAGAAGATTTTTGGTAGATCTAAATCTTTGTAATGGGTAAATAAATGTGGTGGGAGTGATCTTGTAACACCCCAACCCAAACCGTCGGGTCCGAACCAGAGTACCACGTGACCTCATGTGTGCCTCCCCATATGTGAGAGGCTTCCAACTAGAAATGAGGTTCTAATTACATTAGTATGGAGAACATAACCTCAATATAAAATTATAGAACAAATAATAAATAAACAAAATAATAAATAATAATAGTAATATGTATAAACTAAGATAGAATACATGTCATATAATAAATAAACAATGGGATTTCAAAGTGGTAATCCAAAATAGAGTAAAAGTGTATTAGATAAATAAATAAATAATTGTAAAATCCCCTGGAGTTTGTCCTGGTCTTCCACCATCTCCATTATTTACTGCTTAATCATCATCCATGAGCCCCTTTCCCTTACTCAAATCCCTATAAATGAATTCTACATGCACATTGGGATGATTATATAAGGTATGAGTAATAAAACCCAGTAGAACACCACAAATTAATCCTTAACCGATGTGATAATATAAACAATTGTATTCCATAAATAAAAAATAAATGTGCAATAAACACAACAATCTAAAACCAAGCACCTATGTGCTAACAAAGCCACCATGAGCCCTAGTCATACCTGCTTTGGCTCCACATTGGAAGGAATATTAAGATATTAGGAGTAATAAAGAACTAGACATGAGTCCAGTAATCACGATGCTTGATATCCTATATGTGTACTACTCGGTATCCACTAGGAATCAAGTGATTCATGTTCTCAACATCCATTCGGCATAGAGTGATCATACTAATTGACATCCACTAGGAATCGAGTAACATGCTCTTTAGCATCCACTAAGCATCGAGTATTAAACAAAGAATCCATGAGGCATCATAGTATCTATACCTTATTCTTAGTTTCATTATCTCCATTGCGGAGTGTCGTGTGAACTCCCCCTCTAAAGGATAAACATGTCACGATGGTCCACCTGCTTTGGACACCATGAAAAATACCTCTAAAGGTATTCATAATAGGGTAGAGTACCCAAGAAAGCATAGTATATCATCATGAGTAAAATTATAGACATATAATACATGTGATCAATATAAAACATGAATAAACAAGATATGAATATACTCATGGTAGCAAGTATCAAACAAGGTCATCATGGGCTATTCACACACCCGCATGCAATCTTAATCAAGCATTAATATCAATTATTCCAACAAAAATATTACATTATAGAAACAAGTGTAAATAAGATCCCCAAAAATGTAAGAAACTTCCTACCTAAAAGTAATTTATGAAGAACCTAAAGGTTCATCAAGGAATCATCACCCAAAACTTCTCCATGTCACTTAGGATTACTAGAATATAATCCTACATTTTATTTCAAAAGGAAATAAAAATGCCAAATGTGATGATAGATTCCCTCTCCTGGGGGGACAATGCATGTCTGCAGGGAAACTTGGGTGCCTGTGAGGCCTATTTGTTACATTGGTATCAAAGGAGGAACCTAGTTAGAAGTTTAGTGGAACTGCCTAGGTTGAAATATAGGGTCCATAATGGGGAAATTATTCTCTAAATGGGGGATATTGTAACACCCCATAAAGATAAATGATTAAAAGGATAAATATTACTACCCATGTTAATAAGTCACACCTTTTTTTTTATCATACATAATTAGAAATCCATGGTTAAATAGATTTGGCCTATAGTAGTGATTAGGATGGGTGACCTCCTGGGAAGTTTTACAAGGTGTGTTCGAGTGAGAAAAAAACACGTTGAAAGAACATTTATTATCCTATGGGGACATTCATTGGTCTAATGACCCATTCAGGCATGTTAGTGGGCCCCATGGAGGGGAAAACACATGTTTGAGGGGCACATAGGGTGCTTAAGGGGCACATGGGTGGGATACAAGGAGGGTACAACATGTGTTTGTGGGGAAACTATGGTTCCTATAAAGCCTAGTCATTAAATTGGTATTAGAAAAGGAACCCAGCCGAAAGTGTGGTGGCACTACCTGGGTTGAGATATAGGGTACACAATGAGAATATTGTGCTCTAAAGTGGGGGTGAATGTAACACCCTTTAATGTTAAAGTTTTATAATAATAAACTTTATACCCATTTCAACAAGGTGTGTCTTTCTTTTTTAGGTCCTACCCGATTATAACTCAATGAATAAATAGGTTTGTTCTAGAGTAGTGATCACGATGGATGACCAACTGGGAAGTTTCACATGGTGTGTGTGAGTGAATAAAAAACACACTAAAATAACATGTATTGGCATGTGGGGAAATTCATTAGTCCAATTTCCTATTCGATCATATGGTTGGGCTCTAAGGAGGGGACAACATGTGCCTTTGGGGAAACTAGGGTGCCTGTGGGGCCTATTTGTAACATTGGTATCAGAATAGGAACTCAGCCATAAGTATGGTGGCACTTCCTAGGTTTAGATGAAGATTCCAAAATGAGGAAATTTTTATCTAAAGGGTTGAATATAACACCTCATAATGATAAAGGGTAAAAAGTCTAAATTTTACTCTCCATGTTAACAAGGTGAACCTTTTTCTTTTTGGGATCCTATCTGATTAGAACTCTATAGTTAAGGGGGTTTGGCTTGGAGTAGTTTGATGACTTGTTCAATCATGTGTATGGGCCCAAGGGAGGGGATAATATGTGTCTGTATGGAAACTAAGGTGCCTACGGTCCTTGGTATCAGAGCGGGAATCCAGCCAGAAGTGTAGTGGCATTGTCTGAGTTGAGTTATAGGGTCCACAACGAGAACATTGTGCTTTAAGGGGGTTGAATGTAAAACTCCATAATGTTAAAGGGTTAAAAAGATAAATTATATTACCCATGTTAACATGGTGAAACTTTCTTTTTGGTAGCCTATCTAATTAGAAATACATAGTCAAATAGGTTTGGAATGGAGCAGTGATCAAGATGGGTGACCTCCTAGGAAGTTTCCCAAGGTGTGTTTGAGTGAGAAAAAATCACATTGGAAAGAACATGTGTTGTAGTATTGAGAGATTTATTAGTATGATGACCCAGTAGTGCACTTGGGTGGTCTCTAGGGACGGTACAACATGTGTCTTTGGGGAAACCGGGGTTCCTATAGGGCCTAGTTATTACAGATTCCCTTTATAAGTGAAGACAAATGGTATTTTTTTAAATACTCATTACATATTAATGATTTCATGACACTATTGAATGGTAAATAACTCAAAAATTAGGACATAATTGAGTGGATAGCTGTGTTGGTTGAGAAAGTCTCAACCATGAATTTTCACACATGTTTTCGAGATGTTTTGTGTCATTTAACATTATATTTTTTACACTATCATTTTGGTTTTTACCTTGGTTGCAAGTTTTTAACTAATTAATTTATGTTTTTCTAAAATATTATAAGATGAACCCTCTTACCAAATTTGGGTGTGATTAACCTAAATTTGGAATCTATTTAATCTAATTCAATTTATAAATATGAGATAATTAACTTTTAAATTAAAACATATAATATATATAAGAACTTTTTTTTGTAAAAAATAGTGTCTTAACCATTAAGTGTTCTAAATATTAGATAACGTTAATTTCAAATTAAATACTTGGTAATATATTTATATAAATGTGTAAGAATCATATCAAATTCTATATAAAATATATCATTTTAATTTATTACATAAAAATTACACAACATTAATAAATTAATTATTTGAAAATAACTCTTACATCATTATCATGGTTATTAACTTTAATCTTACTAATCAAAATTTTTTGACTAAAAATGACCATAATATGAACATTTTGATATAATATATGAAATACATTTTTTTATGTAATTTAAGAAAGTGATGAACACAAATTTTTATATAACCGAATAAAACAATTTTTAGAGTAAAATATTACTAAAGTTTCCAAAATGTTAAACATGTGTTTTATAAATTTAAAATATAATTTTTAAATGATTTATTTTACTTTATAAACATAAATTTTATATAAAAAATGTTTCAACAACTTTTACTTCATTCTTGTATTATGATAATTTCATAAAGGGGTGGTGGTATCAAAATCAGTATTTATTCGCTATTTGCCTAAAAATTATTTCTTTTAGAAAAATATAAAAAAAATTACTAACCTAATATTTTTATTTAAAGTAAAAAATGAAGTTATTTTGGTCAAATTAAAATTATGAAATTTAACTTTTAAATAAAAACATGATGATATAATGAAAACTGTTTTAATATGAAAATATATTTTTAAAATGTTATATATTATTAATTTTATTTCTTATTAATTACTAATTAAAGTGATGTTAATATATTATTAATATAAACTATAAATATTTTATCTATAATATATTTAGTTTCTTTAAATAAATCACATAAAAATACAATTTTAGAAAAATAAATTTTTAAGAATAAAATGATCTTCTTAATTTTATCAATGTGTTGGTAAATAAAATTTCTTTTTATTTAAAATTCAAAATGATAATTGTGTATAATATATGTGATAAATAATTTAATACATCAATAATTACATGTTTATGTCATCCTAATTTTTAGTAACATAGCCCCTTGAGATCTCCATGTAAGATCTAAGCATAAGATAAGTTCTGATGGCAGTCGCGGATGGTGATTCTTCTAGCATGGATCTTGTGGAAATTTTTGTGAGTTTGTACTTATCTCACATGTTATTTAGATCATACCATAATTATTGGAGTTTTATTTTTGTATTAAACTAAATAAAACCTTATTGAAGTTACTTCTTTTCCAAGTTCGGTCAAATGAGCTTCATAAAGGAGACATATGCTACCTAATGTCATTTCTTCGCTGCATAGATTTCATAATATGGTTACTTCCTTTTATACCCGCTAATTTAATGGTTATATTATAATGGTAAAATTTAATACTTTTATTTTAAATTATTATAGTTTTTTTTAGTTTCGTGTTGTGTATGAAACAAATTACATAAAGCATTAGGTTTTAAAGGATAAAATAGTAAAATCTTGGGGCTTTACAATTTTCCCTTGAATAAGGATTAATTTTGGTATAAAATAATTTATAAACCATATCATAAAAATATGAACAAAATTACTTTAAAAATAATAGTAAGTTTTAAATTGTTTAAAAATAATAATAATTTTTTTATCCTTAAAGAATATTTTTATGCATATAATTAATTAATATTTTTAAAGATTTGTTAAAAAATTATTTGTATTTATATTTCAAAAATAAAAATATATAACCCAACTCATAAAAAATAGGGAAATTTTACTTTAAAAATAATAAATTTTAAATAAATTATTTATTTAAAAAAATATTATCTTTATAAATGTATTTTTTATATTTAGTATTTAGTACTCATTTTTTTACACTTTAAAAAATCATTTGTATTTATATTTTAAAAAATAAATTCTCACGTAATTCAAAAAAATAGGAAAACAAATTTTCTTTAAAAAAAAAATTAAAGTCAATAAAGTAGTTATCCCAGTATATTTTTTATGTTTATGATTAAGTAATAGCTTTTGAAGACTTTAAAAAATGTATTTATATTTTTAAAAATTTCTAATATATAAATAAGTTCATAAAATATATATTGATTTTGTATTTGAAATATAATTAAGTTCTATATGACTTTAATGGTATAATAAATATTTCATTCCATGTATGTGAAATAATACCTTTAAAAGATGTTTAAAAAAATCTTTATATGTTTTAATTATTTCAAAAGGAAAAAAATTACTTTTTAAAGACCTGAAAATTCCTCTAGAAAACCCTATAGGAAATTTTCACTAGAAAAATCCATTTAAACTATATAAAGGTAGCTCCATTGAAAAAAAAATTAAAATAATAGTGGAGAACTTCATCAAAATATTATAGTGAGATTTTTTAATGAAAATTACACATTAAAATCCCACTAAAGAATCCATTACAAAATATTATTGAAAATATCATTGAAAATTCATAGTGTAAAATTATACTATAAAATTTCAATGAAAAATTCTACTAAAAATCATTATAAAATATTATTTGAAGATTAACGTGAAAGATTACACTGAAAAAATTTATTGTAAAGTACTAATAGAAAATCTCACTAAATTTTTTAGTGTATTTTTCTAACAGAGACCCCAATCCCCTATTATAGTTCATTACCTTCTGATCATGGTCTCCCCCGCCATAATAGGTACCAAATCTCAATTCCTTAATGTGCCTTGTAATTGAACAAGTAAAAAATTTCGCTTCTCATAGTGAACTCCATTGTTAGATTGGTTAAATTATCAGGACAAGAAATTATGATATCTAAACACAGCTGATGGGAGTTTAATTCATGATATGAAAGATCAAAACCCTAATCTTTTCCATTGGGCCACTCTAGGAGGGGATAGAAAGTTGGTGTTCCCAATGATCATAGTTAAAACACATGCGCTCTAAGGTATATAGAGGGGACATCCATGGTTATAACTACCATGCGTATTTCTACTAATAAGAGAATGTGAACTTGAAACCTCAACCAATAGGAGGAACGCAGTTACCATTGAGATGCACCTTCCATTTATAATAAAAAATTTCAATATAAAATTTCAGTGAAAATTTTCACTAGAAAAATCGATCGCAAAATATTAGTAGAAAATATCATTTGAAAATTATAGTGGAAAGTTCACTAAAAAATCACACCAAAAAAATCATTGAAAATATCCATAATAAAATTTTTCTGGAAATTTACACTAAAAAAACCTATTGTAAAATTATAATGAAAATCCCATTAAAACCACACTATAAAATACCAGTGTTAAATTTTATTGAAAGATTTTATTAAAAAAACTCACTAAAATTTATACTAAAAAATCAGTTTCCAAAATTTGGTAAAAGGTTTCATAGAAAAATCAAAGTAGAAGTATTTATTGGAAAACCACACTATAAAATTCTACAAAAAATATTTATTTTAATATCTATTAAAAAATTACACTAAAAAATAACACTTTAAAATTTTATTGTAAAATTTCACTTAAAATTAAATTGGAAAGACCCATAGTAAAATTTCAATAAAAAATCGACTGAAAAACTATTTAGTGAAAATTTCTATTATAATTACTCAGTAGAATTTTCATTATAATTTTTATTCCTATTAAAAAACAAAATATTTTCATTTAAAATTTTCATTTCCTATTTTAGAATTGGAATATAAAATTGATTCTTTTGCATGGACTTTTGAAATGAAATTTTTATTCCTTAAAATAAGAAATTACTTAAAAATCAAAAATATGTGATTTCATTAAAAACTAAAATAATTTTTTATACCCTAAAAAATAATTATCATGACCTTACAAATATTATTTTATTTTCAAAGGAAAACATATTCTATTAGTTAATTTTTTCAATGGATTAATTAAAAAATAAGAACAAAATTTTTTTCTTTATTTTTTAAGCCATAAAAATATCTTCTTAAAACATAAAAAACAATATTATATAGTTTCATTAATAAATGTAATATTTTTTAAATTTTTATTTTTGTATGTATTTAAAAAAATTCCATGTATTTAAAAAAATTATTACTTTTGAGATACAAATAAAATCTATTAGTATTTTAAATGATTAAAAATCTATTTTTAAAAACATATATATCATTTTTAGCATTTAAAAATGCATAAAGATACTTTTTTATAAACATAAAAATATTAATTATTAAAATATAATATTTTTTAAAATAAAATAAACATATCATTATTTTTTAATATATTATATAAAATTAGTATTATCCATAAAAAATTATGTCTCCATGTGAAAGAATTCTGACGGACTATCCTTTTTTTACTAGATAAGCACATCCCTTCTCAAAAAATATCATCTAAAATTTTCTTGTTAACCTGACCCTTAGGTTGGTCATTAGATGGGGGTCACATGTCTAATTTTTTTTTGGTCTTTCAATCAGGTGTGGGTTTTGAAAATGAAATCTAGTAGACAGGTAAAAAATATTGGTAGTTGAATCTATCGGTGATGATGAATCCTTTGGCAAACACCTCGTTGATGGCTACCAAAGTGATTTGAGGACCTCATTAGTGAGCATACATGATATTTGGAGATATTTTAACTCCTTGGATGATATCATCAGTGTTCCAATCTAGGTTTTCCACCAATAGTAATAAAAGATGACAGGAGGTTTATGCGAACTCTATTTTTCTATTTGTGGGTTTCTTTATAAATTTTTGGAGTTACTAAGATAGATTAATATTTGGGTGTTTCTTTATAAATTTTTGAAGTTATTAATATAAATAGATTAATATAAACTCACTTCATATTTGCATCTATAGGTTTCTGGCTATTCATATTTGTGTTTTTGGATTTCTTTAAAAAATATAGGACTTTTTTATTTTGTATCTCTGTAAATAGAACACTATGAATGTAATGATTTGGTTTTCTTATATTGGGATATTCAACTAGAAATTTTAACTTGAAGTTTTCTTTTTTTTCATAAATTGAAAGTATGGTAAATTTTATTGGTAATCTTCCATTGAAAATTCCAATTGATTTTCACTATGAATTTCAACTGGGAATTTCCACTTTCATCTAATTGGTTTGCATTGTGAATTTAGATTTCCATTTTTTTTTGTCAATTCGCACTGAAAATTACTAGTGAGAATTTACAATGGTAATTTTCCATCAATATTTCACACTGAATATTTTTAAATGATTTAAATAATTGGAAGTTTGTAGTAGTATTTTACAATTAGTTGGAATAGGTATATTTTTATGTGAATGTCACCATGTTTTAATATTTGAAAAAGAGTAAAAAAAATTTAACATTTCTAGAGTGATTTTTCAATGGGAATTTTTAGTGGCCATGTGCATTTGTTTTTCAGTGGGAATTTTTCTTACAATATCTAGTTAGATATTCCATTGAGAATTTCCAGTGGGAATTTTAACTGGGAATTTCTTGTTGTAAATTTTAATAGAAATTATCATTGGCAATTTCCCCTGGAAATTTGGACTTCTTATAAAAAAACTAATTTGTAATTATTAATTTATTCAAAGTAGAAATGTCATCTGTAAATTTATAATTGGAATTAGAAGTAAAATAAAAATGGAAACTACCTCTATGAGTTTCCATTTGGGGTTGTATAATTAACTATCTTGAGTCAACTAGACAAGCCACCCGAACCATCCCAACACAATGTGGTGAGGTGTAACAAGATAATGTAAACAAGTCTCATATATAAAAAAACAAGAAAAAAAATAGAGTATAATGCAGAAGAATTGATCAAACATCAAGAGACATACAATTCATGACAAATAGGATAAACCAAAAAAATATGTCAATATAAGACCAAAAAGTCTCCATATAACCAACTGTCACCTCTAAACCATCCCACTATGAAGTAAAAGGCAACAAGAGAAGTCGGCATGCTACATGATGCCCTTTCATTTACTTAAATCCTATAAAACAAAATCTACAACTTCCTAAAGGAAAAATTAGTGTGTGAGTACAAATCTCGATAGGATTCCACCACAAGAACTATATAAAGTCTAATATCAAGAATGAAATAGTTCTATCTTTAAAAAATATAGTTTTACAAAGCATTTTCATAAATCAAAACCATTTGTAAATAATCATTTAGTTTTCATAAAATCCTTTCATATTTACAAGACAAGGGATATGAAAAGCACATGTGATAATTATGCAAGTATAATCAGTACAATACAAGGGTTCACTATAAGATAAGATTTTAAACAATATAACCATGACACAATCCATCATGTGAAAGTATGTGACACTACTAGAAAATGGTATTATACCCATGGTTTTGGGAAAAACTGTGGGTATAGATATAATATGGGATCTTATACCCACAGTTTTGGAAAACCATGGGTATAGGCTACCCTATACCAATGGTTCTAGGATAACCATGGGTATAAGTTTTTTTTCAAGATCTATACCCACGATTTTTTCAAAATTGTGGGTATAGGGTTGTTTTTTGAGACCTATACCCATGGTTTTTGTAAAAACGTGGGTATAGGTTGTTTTTCAAAACCTATACTCATTATTTTTCCTAAACTCTGGGTATAGGGTTGTTTTTTGAGACCTATACCCATGGTTTTTGTAAAAACATGGGTATAGGGTTGTTTTTTGAGGACCTATACCCACAGTTTTCTGAAATTGTGGGTATAGATTTCCCACGTTATGGTGGGAAAAAATTCATGGGACACAAAAAAAAATTACAGGAACAACTATGGCCATGGTTTTCTACCTATAGCCATGGTTTATATAAATACATATAAGTAAATATATATTTATATACCAATAAGAAAAATAGGGTAGTGTCTAGGTTCCATAAGAGTAAAGGGGCGGTCTAGGGATCAAATCTCGTGGCCGCAGATTTTGTCGAAGCTATACGCACAGTTTTACAAACCATGGGTATAGGTTAATGACATGGTGGAGTGGACTTATACCCATGGTTTCCAAAACCATGGGTATAGCTCAAGGCTATATCAATGCCTTGATTACCCATAGTTCCTTAAAACCATGGGTATAGACTATACCCACAGTTTGAAACTGTGGGTATAGGGCAATTTTCCAGTAGTGTGAGCGAATAACCATGACACAATCCATCATGTGATAATCTAATCATAAATAAAAAATAACACTATTTGGGATCTAACCTATGGGTATACATAACAGACATAAAAATAAATCCCCAATTCAGACCTATGGTGGAAAAATCCAATGTGCTAAGTTTTTTCAAAACCATTTAAAAATCCACTCTCGCAATTTATAAAACATTTTTAAATAAAATATAATCCAATTCGGTGCTTGAAAACCCATTTTTAAACCAAACCCACCATTTAAGAATTTTATAAAACACTTGGTGTGCACAAATCGTTTTTAAATCAAAAAACCCTTTAAAAACATGATTTATTTCCAAAAAAATCCATTGTATTCACAAATAAATTAAATTAAATGAATAAACCAAAGTAATTTAAAATAAAAATAATCAATTCATATAATTAACCCTTTGTATAGAGACACCTACCATGGGAACGGGGGTAAAACTAATCTCCTTTGAAAACAGAGATCAGGGAAGAGTAAATCAGGTCCTCATGATCCTAGATCCATAATGAAAACATAAATCATATATCAACCCCCTTAGATATAGAATACACAACCCCCATTTGGTTACACAAAATTATATGATAATATATCTAGTGAGAATCTATGAATAAAATGAAAAACTGAATCAAGAATGAAACATAACTTGATGATATCTGTCAAGAATAATGGTAAATCACCAAGAATACCAAGGAATAAGTCTCTAGAGAACTGGGTAGTATTAGTTCAATCCAAAATGATATTAGGGGTGATTATACATAAAAACAACCAATATAAAAGGGTAAAAACCAACTTTTTAAAGGCACAAAGTGTCGCACATGGTTAGGTCACACAGTTAGACAAACTGTGCACCAACTATGTGTGCCTACTGTCTCAAGTCGCACAACTTCCTAGGACTAGCCACATGATTTTTTTCAAATCGTGAACCCCCTTATAAAAACACCCAAAACCCACATGATCTTCCCTAGTGAACCGCATAGTTTGAATAATCATGGTCAAACCATGCAAAACACCTCTATTAAAACACAGAGTTATCCCACACAGATAATTCACAATTAGTACTAACCATATGCCAACCATGGGTCTATCCTTATCCAAAAATCTCCATTTTTGACCCATGTTCCCCTGAAACCTATATAATGACTTTAAAGACAAACAAATCTTAAATTAAAGTGTACCTAAGATCTATCATGCATTACAATTATCCCCACCATGAAAGTTATTTATCCCTATAAAGTCCTCAAGATCCTGGAATAGTAAAAAGATAAGCTCACTACTACATCATCAATGAATCATTCTCCCATGTATCATAGTTATCCCATCCAAAATAGCATATTACTTGGACCAAATGAATCATTTTACCACATAGTAACTTATCCTGGTGATCAATAATCTGAACTGGTTGCTCAATAATAGTGGTATCGAGCTCAAGATCAACATCCTCACATTCAATCACATGGGAAGGATCTGGTTGATATCTCCTTAGTTGTGAAAGATGAAACACATATTGGATCAAAGTAAAATGGGATGTTAATTCCAACTGATATTCCACATTTTTGAGTCTCTCCATGATCACAAAGGTCCCCACAAACATCAGTTCCAACTTACCCTAATTACCCAATTGATGATGTCCTAAACGAGGTGAAACTCTATAAAAAAAACAATCACCAACCTCAAACTCTAGTGTATGAAAATAGTGGTCTGTATAGGATTTATGATGAGTATGTATTATTTCCAACCTCTTTTGGATCAACTACACATTTTTCATCATCTCCTAAATGAGACTCGACCCAACCAAGGACTGCTCTCCCAACTATGCCCAACATAAGGGAGATATACATGGATTCCCATACAATACCTCAAAGGGAACCATATTTATAAAATTTTAATAAATTTTTTTATAGTAAAATTCTACCAAAGGAAAATTATTTTCCCAAGATCCACCAAAATCAAGCACACAAGCCCAGATCATATCCTCAAGAACCTGGATAACTCTCTCTTTTTTTCTATCTATTTTAGGATGATATTTCATGGTCAATTTTAACTATGAACCCATTACCTCTTTCAAACCTTTCCATAATCTAGATGTGAACCTTAGATCCTAGTCAAAAGTAATTGTAGAGGTAATCCCATGAAGTCTCACAATATCTCGAATGTACAAGTCTCTGAGCTATACCACTTTCTTCGTCTCATTAATAGGTACGAAATGATTTAATTTTATAATTTGATCAATGATCACCCAAATTGAATCCTTAATACTAGGATTCTATGAAAATTTTACGATGAAGTCCGTGGATCTATGTAAATATCAACCCAATTCAATGCCAGAATGGGTAAAGGTTGAAATAAACCAGCAGGTCTCTGGTGTTCCACTTAAATTTTATGACAAGTGAGACACCGTGATATGAAATCTGCAACTGGACACCACATCTCGGACCACCAATACTGATGTATCAAGTCATGATACATATTGGTAGTCCCATGGTTCACGGAAGAACAAGACTAGTGTCCACTTCCCATCAACTCTTTCCTATGAGAAATCAAAACAACTGACCTACTAAGGAAGCACAATGCTCCATTGGGAGACTAAGACCACTCACCCAAGGTCTCCCCAAAATGAAGTTTTTACTAAATCATTGGCACTTGGTGTTTGTCACCTACTCAATATAAACTCACTCATAAAAATATGAGTCAACTTTAATTCAATCCATGAACACCTGTCCATTAAAATCTTTCACTCTCATGCTCATCTCAATGAACAAACTCATCAGAGACCACTCCTCAACTGACTACTTCACAGCTTAGGCCATAAATTTTCTTCTCAATAAATTAGTGAACACATTTCCTTTTTCAAGATTATATGAAATATCAAAATAAAAGTTCTAAAGATACTCAACCTATAATCTCTATCACAATTTCATATCCCTATAAATAAAAATATGTTTTAGGCTCTTATGATCAGAATAGACTATAAACCGCTCCCCAAAGAGTAGTGACACCGTGTTTTGAGTGCATGCATAACCACTACTAACTCAAGATCATGGGTAGGGTAATTATTCTCATGAGGGTGTAATTGGAATGAGCCATAGGCCACTACATATTTACCCTACATCAAGTCACATCCCAAAACCATACCAGAATCATTGAAAAAAAACATCATAACCTGATCTTGGTTCCTGAAGAATCAAAACTGGTAATGAAGTCAATATCACCTTCAATTCCTCAAAATATCTCTAACATTTTTCATTTCACTCAAACATTACACCCTTATGGGTTAAGGCTATCATCAGAGATATGAGTTTGATGAAATACTGAACAAATAGTTTGTAGTAACCAGTCAATCCCAAGAAGAATCAGATATCAAACACATTTTGGGCTTCTCCCAGGACATAACTTCCCATATCTTCTTAGGTTTCACTAAGATTCCCCTCTCAGATACAATATTCCCTAGAAATTCCACTTACCGAATCCAAAACTTGCATTTATAAAGCATTCCATATAGATGATGTTCCCTCAAGTTCTAAGAATGGCATCCAAATGGTCTATGTGCTCCTCCTATTACTTAGAGTACACCAAAATATCATCCATGAACATAATAAGAAAGGAGTCCAAGAGCCGATAAAATATTTGGTTCATAAATACCACAAATACTGTAGGTGAATTAGTGTGACCGAATGGTATAACTAGAAACACGAAATGTCCATACCGACTCCTAAACATTGTTTTGGGTATATCCTCTTCTCGAACTCTCAACTAGTGGTACCCTAACCAAAGTTCAATATTTGAAAACCATGACTCCCTATAAACTGATCAAAGAGATCATCAACCATGGGTAAGGGATATTTGTTATTGATAGTCACCTGATTTCACTTTTAATAATCCACACATTGTCTAAGATTCCCATCTACCTTCTTAGAAAACATGATAGGAGATGTCCATGGTGACATGATAGGATGAATAAATACCTTACACTCATGGTTTGAAAGCTAGAATTTATGTTCCATCAACTCTGTAGTTATCATATGATATGATGGAATAGAAATGGGTGTCTTACCAGGGAGAAATTAAATGGTAAACTCAACCTAAATCTATTATAGTAAACTAGAAAAATCATCTGGGAAGACCTAAGTGTAAGAACACACCACTATAAGAAGAAGACTACCCAAACAAGAGTCAATGACATCCAAAAAAAACTTTGACAACTAGCATGATATTACCTCAGTATAAGGAACAACAATCCTGGACCTTCCTGATCTAGAGTCTCACTCACCCAGAAAAACATGAGTGACCCCATCAGAAGATAAAACCGAACCTGAATATGATAATAGTCTATATAGGCCTTGACATTGATCATCCAATACATGCCAAGTATAAAGTCAAATATGTAAAGGTAAATATTTAAGAATTACCACACCATATTAAAATCATTTATCATCACCTGATATATGGGACACTTAAAACCTTGTTTGGACCTTTTTCCCAAGGGATTAGAAAGATAAAACCAGAACAACATAAGCTCTGAACACAATCCCAACATGTCAACTAACTTTGATGGTATAAAATAATGAGTAACACTTATATAAAACAAATATAGCACCATATAAGATGAAATAAACATCATACCTCTAATAGTAGTTGGCCCTACTTCAGATTCCTCTAGAACATACTATGCCGTATAAATACATTCGGTATCAGCTCCTTCCTGATCTTTCTTCACCACATGAACAACACCCTAACCTAAGGATAAGAATCAACACTATTGGAATCATTGGTACAAACCTATGAACCCTTGGTGAGATTGGATCTAGAATTACTTCCCTGGGACATCCTTTCACTAAAATGCCTCATGTGGCCTATTAGTCTGCAATGATGAAAAATATTAGGAGTTTCCATATAGTTAGGTTTGGTAAGAACATTCCTTCCACATTGGTAGCTAACAACCTTCTATTTTCCTCATGAATACACTGAAATTGGTCTTGAAGAAAACCGACTACCTTTTCACTTCCTTTTTTGTACAGAAGGCACACCCTGGCTAACTACTACACCAATTGAATCTATACCCAAACCAGTATTTCCACCTTTCTTTTCCTCTACAAAATATTCTTTTTCGACTACCTCTATAAAGGTTGGAAGGCACATGATAATCAACATAGATCGAATATCAGCCCTCAATTCCAACTTAAAACTTCGATCCTTTAGGCACTCATTGGTGACTAGCACTGATGCCAAACATACAAACTTAGAAAAACGGGTTGAATACTCTAGAATGGTATGTTCCCCTTGCTTTATTGTCAGAAAATCCCAGGTCTTCATTGAATGTAACGTCCTAGCGTAAAACTACTAGCTGAAGATCTTCTTGAAATAAGTCTAGGTAAGATCCTCATGAAACATAGCTTGCACAATAGAGTCTCACCATCTCCTTTATGGTCCATCAAGAAAGTATGTAGAAAAATCCACCTTAGATTCCTTAGGGGTCTTCAAGAAGTTGAAGATCCTATTAATCTACTCAAGCCACTCCTCAAGTTCATGGGGTCTTTTGTCACCATGGAAGATGGGTGGATGTTTCTTAGTGAATTATGATCCATGATCTACCATGCATCCAAAGTTCCAAACACCCACATGACCTAGAGTCTGAATTGTGCAGATTATAGCTTTAACTAAAGAAGATTCTACCAGAGGATTTTCCTGTGGAACTTATCTCATAGTGTTCTCACCCGGATTTAGAAGAGATGTTCTAGGAATAATAATCTATGAAATGTAAGAAAATAACCAATCATCTTTATATCAAATTCTAAAATCATCATACAAAACTCAAGAATTCATGTCAATTCCTTTAAAAAATGGGAATTTAAAGTAATACGAATTCTTTCGATGAAACTTAACACTTTAAAAGGTAAATGTCCCATTTAAATAAACTCCCCATATATTTTATTCAAATGACCTCAAAATCTAAGTCTCAAAATTGGTAAAAATTTTCCAAACACCCTTGGTAACTCAAGTTTAAATATAGAAGTGATATATCCCTGAACCCTCCTGCATCTACTACCTAAATCCTGATGGTCCTAACTCATGTCTACCCAATACACATAACCAAACCCAGGAAGTGTTATCACACTTCAGGCTAGGTATAACCTTTGATACCATTCTGTAATGAATCATCTTGGGCCAACTAGACAAACCACCCAAACTGGCATGTCATAATGTGGTGAGGTGTAACAAGATAACAACAATAGATATTATATATAAAAAAAGACAAATAACTAGAGTACAATGTGGAAGAAGAGATCAAATGTACAACATACATACAATTCAATTGAAATTGGATAAACCGTGAAATTTTTTCATGAAAAGAACAAAAAGTCTCCATGTGACAAACCGTTACCTCTAAACCATCCCACTATAAAGGAAAAGAGAATAAGAGAATTTGATATACTACATGATGCCCTTCAGTTTACCTAAATTCAACAAAACAATTTCTACAACCACTTAAAGGAAAAAGTAGGGTGAGAGAATAAAACCAAGTAGGATTCGACCACAAAATCTATACAAAGTCTAATATCAAGAATGCAAGAGTTTTAGCTTTAAAAAAACAATTTTACATTTCATTTTCATAAATCAAAACCATTTTCAAATCAACCTTTAGTATTCATAAAAGCCTTTCATATTCACAAGAAAATGAATATGATAAGTAAATTTTATAAGTATGAAAGAATAGTTAATACCATCTATGGGTACACTATAAGATAAGCATGTGAGTAATATGACCATAACACAATCCATCATGTGAAAGCATGTGAGAAAAAAACCATGATATAATCCATCATGTGATAATCCAGTCATAAATGATAAAGAATGTCATTTAGGATCTAACCTATGGGTATATGTACTATAAATAAAAATAAATCCATAATCCATGCCTATAGTGTATCCAAGCAATATAACTGCTAGTGGAATTACACACACTAAAGTGAAATAAAACCTCAAGTGGTATTACACACACTATGAGTGACATGTCTATTCTCGACGCACCCAAGGATAACCAATGTGCTAAGTTTTTACAAATCCATTTAAAAATTAATTCTCATAATTTATAAAACATTTTTAAAGAAAATAAAATCTTCTTTGATGCTTGAAATCCAATATTTAAACCAAAACCATTATTCAATCATTTTATCAAACACTTGGTGTGCACAAACCTTTTTAAAAGAAAATTCCCTATAAAAACATGATTTATTTCCAAAAAATATATTGTAATCATAAATAAAATAAATTCAATGAATAAACCAAAAAAAATTACAAGAAAAATAAGCAATTCATATAATTAACCCTTTGTATAGAGACACCTACATTAAGAATGGAGGTAAAAATAATCGCCTTCGAAAATAGAGATCGAGGAAGAGTAGATTGGATCCTCATGATCCTAGATTCATAAGAAACACATAAATACTCTATAAAACCCCTTATATATGGAATATATAGGCCCCTTGGGTTCCACAAGATTATAAGAGAAGATATCTGGTGAGGATATATGAATAAAAGGCAAAAACAGAACAAGAATGCAACATACCTTGATGATATCTGTAAAGAATGAAGTGAAATAGCCAAGAATACCAAGGAATAAATCTCTAGAGTGTTGGGGAAGGATTAGGTCAAGTTAAAATTATATCAGGGGTGATTAGGCATAAAAAAGACCAAGTTAAAAGGGTAAAAAACTTTTTAAAGGATCTGAGTGTTTCACATGGTTAGGCCACATAGTTAGACAAATAGTGTGCCAACCATGCGTGGCAACTGTCTCAAGTCACACGGCTTCTTGGGACCAGCTGCATGGCTTGGTAAAACTATGAACCCCTCTTATATAAACACCCAAACCCCACAAAATCTTCCCTGGTGAGCCACATAGTTTAAATAAATGTGATCAAACCATACAAAACACATCAGTTAAAACACAGAGTTATCCTGCATGGTTACTACATGGTTAGTAGTAATTGTGTTCCAACCATGCGCATGGATGACCTTCTCCAAAAATCTCCATTTTCGAACTATATTCCCTTGAAACCTATATAATGACTTTAAAGACAAACCAAGCTTAAATTAAATCATACGTGAGATCTAGTGTGTGTTAAAATTTTCAATTGGAAATTTTCAATATGAATTCCTACTAGGAATTTCTATTCACTAGTAATTGCTGCTGGTAATTTCTAATGAAAATTACCATTGGAAATTTCCAATTGAAATTCCCCACTGGTTATTCCCAGTGTAAATTACAACTAGGAATTCCTGCTAAGAATTTTTATGCACTAGTAATTTCTATTTTATATTTCCACTATGAATCTTGACTAGGATTTCCCCATAGAAACTCCAACTATAAATTATCAATTTAATTAAAAGAAGTGTTTTTTAATTTTTAGTTGATTAAAATTGTAAATTACATTTGGTAATTTCCAATTTTAATTTCAAATTGAATACAGTATAAAATTTCTAGTGATGATTTTGAATTTATTCTAAAGAACTAATTTGAAATCTAAATTTGAATAAAAATATATATCTTCTGTCAAATTATAGTTGATTTTTTCAATTAACTATAACTGGAAATTTCCACTAGATAATTGTAAGGACCCGGCCTTAAAACATTACATAATATTGAATTAAATGAATAATTCACATTGATGATATTTTCAGGTTTAGAGTTTTAGATAATTAGGCTATAACTATTACATATCAACTTGAAAATTACATGTAGACACTACTACTTAGTATCCATTTTTTTTAAAATAAAAACACTTAAAAAGAAACATGTCTAGTTCCATGTTTTAGACAGCATGACTTTTCCTTGATCCCATCCATGACCCTATTCTACTTTATGTCCTGTGAAAAAAATTTCAAAAACTTGGGATGAGCAAAAAAGCTCAGTAAGGGTTATAAAATAAGGAAAGAAAACATTAACCTATCAATAAATACAATTCAATTAAACCATACTTTTCAATCATAACGTACCTCATTAAATCATAAGATTTATGAATAACATATAGAAATCATAAATCATAAAAGGTAAATTGTGGAATCCATATCAAACTTACATTGTAGCTTTCCCAACTATGTAGGGAGCTACATTTGGAATACCCATCATAGTATATTCCCTAAATCTCTTAGAATAAACATTAACGTTTACCTCTGTCAAGTTACCTAATGCATTGGAGATCTATCTAGAGCTCACCCGCACTAGGTTTATCACGTAACCACCTGTATACGTAAACAATTCCCAATAACCATAACATATTCATTACACATAAAAAAAGGCATAAAAGAAATATAACATTTCCACATTGCAATCACAATATATAATTTCAAGATATTGACATAATCAATGCTTTATCAAACCATTTTCAAAACCATTTAAAACATTTAATAAAGATATTTTTGAATCAAAGTGTCCCATACCACTTTGAAGATTTTAAAGGAATTGATATTTTAAAAAATTAATTGTCTATATAAATAAATCCTTAAAACCATTTTTAAAACATGTACATTAATGAGAAAGATTTATAAGAATAAATCTTTAAAACACTTAAAATGATATTTTAGTTAAAGAGTTCCTAACCAAATAAGAGATGCTTGAATAAAAATAATTGAGGAATAAAATTTAATCAAAACTTTATAATATCATGAGAATAAAGCTGTTCATGATATAATATTCAAAAGGACAATATATACACCATATAAGAGTGAATTGGTGCATAACAACAATGATGTCTCAATGGAATGTAAATTGAGATGAAATCCCTTATAAAAATTGTATCCTTAGATTAAAGATAAATCAATTACATAATAATGTGTGAAAAATATAAATACACTCAATATGATTATATATTCAGTGTAAATAAATCATAGAACATTCACACATATTTTTGTAAAAACAACATCGATGACTTGGATGTTTAACTTAATGAATGGAAATTGAGTTAAAATTACTCTTATCAAGTTCATATCGATGACTTGAGAATTTATCAATAGAGTGATTATGTGTATCAAAATTATATCCACACAAAGGGGAGTGGAAATTAAAACATAAATAAATAAACAGTGATTCCACACATAATCATAGCATGACATAATTAAGAATTAGAATATTAGCCCAAGGAATGGAAATTGGGTTAAAAAGTTCCCTTACCGATTTGGTAACTTACGAAACATACACCACATGAAATAAGGATAATTAAATGAAGATGTAAATAACTATAAATTAAATTATATTATACAAAGAATACAATCATGGGCAGTACATACACCACACAAAAGGAAATAGTGGCAAATATAGCATGAATCTCATGGGAATAAAAAATACGATGAAAACACCTTACCACGTTGTAATTAATCGAGTAATATGACAAAAATCTAATAACCACCAAATTAATCATATAATACCATGAATATAAATAAAATCATGATAATATACATCAAATGGTAGTACAAAATACACCACATACAATAAATAAGTGGTGAATAATGAAAATCTCACGGAATTAAAAGTGAGATAAGAAACCCCTTACCTCATGTCCGACTTGACTCGATAATTATTTAATCTCCTGAATAATAAAATAAAGTTAATTTATACTATATTAATAACCTTTTTCAATTTTATTATTCTTTTTATATCAATTATTACCTTTCTATAACAATTATTTAATTATTTGAGTTCATATCGGACATTTTGTCGATGTTCGGAACTTGAGTTAAAAATGAACTTGTTATAATTATAAATTGTCCATGTGGTCAAAATTACATTATCTCCATAATGATATTAATGATTTATATATAATATATATCATATATATCCATTATATATATGTATTTATAATATTACATAACATTTGGATATAAGAAATGAAATGCACCGTTCATGGAGATGGTAAGGTGTACGTACGCATGAACGCTACTTTCATTTCTATTTCATATTTAATGAAATGAAAACATAATGATAAATATTTATATTATAATTCTAGTATAATATCATATATAATTTAATTATCTACATCCTTTATACATTCCACGTATGGTATGAACGAGTCATATCACTTTGAGGGGACGGTAGTCCGAACTTCCTCAAATGAAATTATCGCGTTTACCCATTATGGAAACCATAAAAGTATGATAAAAATGGAAAATAAAGAATCATAGAAACAATATAAATATAATATATATCACATATAAATTCAGTTTCATCATAATTTCCACCATGAGAGGCGGTAGGAGATAATTGAACAATCATCGTTTCGTGAGGCAGTAGTTCGTCGTCCACAGAAACAGTATGTTCTTTAACCATTATATAGAGGTGTGTGTAAGTGTAGTTCTAATAATTCTCATAAAAACAATCTATTATATTTATTATACTGGTTTTTTTATAAAATAAAGTAATAAAAATAGTTTAGGGGTTGGAGAAGTAAAATAAAAGAAAAGAATTTAAGAGAAGACGTTACCTTTAAATCGGGTAACTCCCTTTGATTTGAACCAAAAGGTTTACTTGAAGTGCCTTATTCATAAGGTAAGGCTTATAGAAGTAGGAGAGGGAAGTAGGGAGATTAATTTGGTAGAGTTTTGATGATCCAAGGGGCTTGAGAAGTGTGTGTAATGGGTTAGAATTGAGGGATTTTTATAAGGGGGGAGGTGCTCTTTAGGAAAGTTTAAAAATAATATTTTATTATATAATGATTTTCGGTTTCTAAAGGTCCAAAACTAGTTAAAGTAGAATATAAGATGACTCATTTAGAAATAAAATTATTCAATAATAATTGGACAGGTTTTGGATATTTTTTTAATCATTATAATCTTATTTATTTAAATCATTCATTAATGAGGTAAATACTACGTCATTATTGTGTCATAAATAATTTTATTTATTTTATGTCTAAAAATTATAAAAAAATATCATAATGTAGGAAATATTTTTAGATTCAAATTAATATTTATATTCAAAGAAATAACTTATATAACTCCGTGTAAGAATTGATTTACTAAAAGATATATGTTTAAGTCATTTTTGTCTTTACATTAAATTAATTAATATAAAGTGTCATTATCACTCTCAAGTGGCTCCATGGGGTCCCAAAATCGAACCAAGGATTCCCATGGTTGTAAATGTATCAACCACTAGGATTAGGACACATTTTAGGGTAATTTAATATTATTATAATAATATTTTGTTGCCCTTATTTACCAGATTTACCCTTTAACCATGGTAAATAAAATTTTTACTGAAGTAAATATTCATAATGTATAAAAATAAAAGTTAACTATTTACATAATTTGGATATTCTGATTCCAAAATGGAATCCATTTTTCCAAATTCAAAACACAGAAGTGGAAAAAATTAATTTAAAATTAATTCTCGCTGTCAAAACAAAAAAGTGTGTTTTTAAGAAATAATAACTATCGAAATATTGACACTTATTTATGTCCAATTTCAAAGTTAAATTACTTACAATGACTAAAATTGGATTAAATAGTAAAAAAATAATATAATTACACTTTAAAATAAATTAAAAATATAATCTAACCTTATAAATAAATTATATTAAAAGGCAGTTTTGAATTAAAATACTGTATTTTTCACTATTCATTAAAAAATGAATTTTATCAGAAAAATACCAAAAAATTACCCAAAGTAAATTTTGATGTCCCTATTCTAAATAATAATTTTATTTTGTCAAATAGAAGATATTAAAGTGACCAAAACTAGACTTAAATAGGGTTCACTATCAAAAGGCGGTAAATCGGCCTTTTAATGAATATTAGAGTATTTATGCTTAAAATCGGATTCTATTTTATTTTAAGCCTCTAAATTTTATTAGATAAATGTAAAAACATTTAACAAGCATGTATATTCATATTGTAGTTAGTTCTATCAATTCTCACCAATACAACGGCTAGGCGTTAACTACCAGTTAAAATAATATTATATTATTATTTTTCAGTATGACTCAGCATTGTGTGCAACATAAGATTTCAAAGAAACCCGTTGTTGTGTATTGGGTACGCCATCGAACATAGCATCCCCTTTAAAGTAAAATTAATATTTAATTCACAAATTTTAATAAATATGAAAATTTTATATTCTTTATTTACCTGGGATGTTACATCCTTCCCCCCTTTTGGGAATTGCGTCCTCACAATTTTAAAATTGGGCTTGAAAACTTCATTGAAAGTCCCACATCAGAAAAAGAGTCAATAAAAATATCACTTTAAAAGAAAGAAATAGAAATACAAAGGTCACCTGAGATAGCCCAAACTAGGATTCCATTTAGGAAAAAATGGATATGGAAGAGAAACAAACCATCAAGGTTTGATGGATAGTGGTAGAAAACAGGATTAGGAGAAAGTTAACCACCAAAAAAATCACAAACTTGTGATGGGTTAAAAGGTATTTGATTCCCTAGTAGGAAAAGTTAATGGAAAATGTTTTTGTTTTAAGTTACTTTTCATAAAGTTTAGGAATTTATTTAAGATCTTGAATAAGAACATAAGGAAACATACTTACTTTTCATGTAGACTTTCATCCTTTACTAGATTTCTACCACAAACTCGTCTTTTCTCCAAATGATGAGTATTCAAGATGACTTGTTCACATTGAAAGCGCTATAATCAACTTCTAGAGAATTACATAATCCACAAAAGATGAACTATATTTTTCTCATGTCTTTAGACATTAACCAAAAACAAAATGGTTAGTACAAGATCAGATAATCCCCAAAAGGATAATATTTTACAAAAATAAAAATTACTCTTAATCTCCAAAATTTGTCAAACAATACCCAAAGTTCAACAAAGACCATTCAATAAACAAATTTTCATAAAATTATTCAAAGTAATCCAAACTAAGATTGAAACCCAAATATCAGAAGGATTTAATCACGTAGCCTTCCAAGATAAATCTTAACATTTATCTCCAAATAACATTAGTTACTCTTAATGTCTCATACTAAAAATTAATTGACCTAATCACATATTATCCATGATAGGTTAATCATTTCCATAAATAAACCAAATCATCTTATGTCTACAATAAAAACATAGATTCTTCCAAAATAAAATTTCAACCATTACTCCACAAATGAGATCCCATAGTATTCTATTTCCCTTAAGCATATAATGTTTCCAAAAGAGCAAACATATTCTAAAATAACCTTTATCACTTAATCACCAAATCATTTTCCTATATTAAGGATATCCATTTGATAAAACATAAGTTCCCAAAATCAACTTATTATTGATCCATAAAATCATTTAACTTAAAATAATATGTCATACTAACCAGGGACTTCACGTAGGACAGTGGTAGGCAATGCACCCTTGTCGCCCTTCGGTTGTGGGATTGATTCTTATGGCCTTTCTGAATGCGATGGGTTGTCACCAATATTACTGGTTTTCCATTTTATAAAACTCAAAAATAACCCTAACATATTTTAACCTCAAAATTTTTCTTATACCTTTCATTTTCATCCCAATACATTAAGACCTCAACATCTTATATATTGTCATTTTTTTCACCTCCATATGATAAAATAAAATTATTCCCAATAGAAAGAACATCATACCTTGATCGTGGTGTCCATATGGTTTCATCATTATCTTGTTCATGTAGGTATAAGGTCCATGCATTGAAACAATGATTTAGATATCCTTCAAAATCATTTGCTTCCTTCATCCAAATACACCTTGTACAACTTGGGTCATATGGGTGTTCGCATAAAAATTGTTTCGGAAAATAATCATGTATGACATATAATTTCAAAACATCTGATAAAACATGATTTTTATAAAACAGTCCGACTGAATTTGAGTTGAAACTTTCAATAAATGGTCCTCTTAAAATACCATAATAATGTGCTGAGAGACTATATTATAAAAGCAAATATAAATAGGTTGCGCAAGGGTCTCCTTTTTCAACACCTTTTTCAAAATCATAATATGCTTCAAAATCTTATGATAAGGTAAAATGTTTGAAAATTCCTTGATAATATTTATCTTTCTTAAAAATATGAGAATATTGGGAAAATATGATTTGATTAAATACAACCCATGATCTACAATGATATCAAGGTATATTGGAGGTGTTTGATATCTCAAACAACTGCTTGCAAGTGAGTTGTATGCTAGAAAAAGTTTCAAAATCATCTGAACATGACTTTTCAATAATTATTGCAAGCATGTCATCAGAAAGAGATAGGAATGTCGTTTAAGATCCTCCTCCTTCCATTTGTAACTAACTTTCATTGATATTAAAAATTTATAAAATAAGGATTTAACTAAAATAATAGACATATAGACTAACCATGTGTTTAATGAAAACTCATAATCCCTAAATTTTTCTAAACCAACCTTTGATACCAACTTTAAGGACCTGGCCTTAAAACATTACATAATATTGAATTAAATGAATAATTCACATTAAGGGTATTTTTAGGTTTAGATTTTTAGTGAATTAGGCCATAACTATTACTTATCAACTTGAAAATTACATGTAGACACTACTACTTAGTATCTAATTTTTTTTAAATAAAAACTCTTAAAAAGAAATATGTCTAGTTCCATGTATTAGACAGCATGACTTTTCCTTGATCTCATCCATGACCCTATTCCACTTTTTGTCCTATGAAAAACATTTCAAAAACTTAGGATGAGAAAAAAAGATCAATAAGGGTTATAAAATAAGTAAAGAAAACATTATCCCATCAATAAACACAATTCAATGAAACCATACTTTTCAATCATAACATACCTCATGAAATCATAAGATTTATGAATAGCACACAAAAATCATAAATCATAAAGGTAAATTGGGGCATCCATATCAAACATAAATTTTAGCTTTCACAGCTATATAGGGAGTTACATTTGGAATACCCATCACAGTATATTCCCTGAAACTCTTAGGAGAAACATTAACGTTTACCTCTGTCACGTTACCCAATGCATTAGAGAGCTATCTCGGGCTCACCCACCCTAGGTTTATCACAGAACCACCCATATACATAAAAAATTCCCAATAACCATAAAATATTCATAACATATAAAAAAAGGAATAAAGGAAAGATAACATTTCCACATTGAAATCACAATATATCATTTCAAGATGTTGACATAATCAATTCTTTATTAAAGCATTTTCAAAACCATTTAAAAAATTTAATAAAGAGATTTTTGAATCAAAGTGTCCCATACCACTTTGAATATTTTATAGGAATTAACATTTTAAAACATTAATTGTCCATATAAATAAATCCTTAAAACCATTTTTAAAACATTGACATTAATGAGAAATATTTAGAAGAATAAATCTTTAAAAAACATTTAAAATGATATTTTAGTTAAAGAGTTCCTAACCAAATGAGAGATGCTTGAATAAAAATAATTGAGGAATGACATTTAATCATAACTTTATAATATCATGAGAATAAAGGTATTCATGATATAATATTCCAAAGGACAATATATATATCATATAAGAGTGAATTGGTTCATAACAACAATGATGTCTCAATGGAATGTAAATTGAGACGAAATCCCTTATAAAAATGGTATCCTTAGATTAAGGATAAATCAATTACATAATAATGTGTGACAAATATAAATACACTAAATATGATTTGATATTAATTGAAAATCAATCAGAGAATATTCACACATATTTTTGTAAAAACAACACCGATGACTTGGATGTTTAACTCAATGAATGGAAATTGAGTTAAAATTACTCTTATCAAGTTCATATCGATGACTTGAGAATTTATCAATGGAATTATTATGTATATAAAAAGTATATACACACAAAGAAGATTGGAAATTACAAAATAAATAAAAAATAGTGATTCCACACATAATCATAGCATGATATAATTAAGAATTAGAAGATTAACCCAAGGAATGGAAATTGGGTTAAAAAGTTCCCTTACCGATTTGGTAAATTACGAAACATACACCACATGAAAGAAGTATCATAAAATTAAGATGTAAATAATCATAAATTATATTATATTATAAAAATAATACAATCATTGGCATTACATACACCGCACAAAAGGAAATAGTGGCAAATATAGCATGAATCTCACGGGAATAAAAAAATGAGATGAAAACCCCTTACCACGTTGTAATCAATCGAGTCGTATGAACAGAAGTTAATAACCACAAAATGAATCATATAATACCATGTATATAAATATAATCATGATAATATACATCAAATTCCAGTACACAATATACCACATGCAATAAATAAGTGGTGAACAATGGAAATCTCACGGAATTAAAAGTGAGATAATAAACCCCTTACCTTGTGTCCGACTTGACTCGATCATTCTTTAATATCTTGAATAATAAATTAAAGTTAATTTATAATTGATTAAGAACCTTTTTCAAGTTTATTATTCCTTTTATATCAATTATTACCTTGCTATAAAAATTAGTTAATTATTTGAGTTCATATCGGACATTTTGTCAATGTTTGGACTTGAGTTAAAAATGAACTTGTTATAATTATAAATTGTTCATGTGGTAGAAATTACATTATCTCTAGAATTATATTAATGATTTAGATATCATATATATTCAGTATATATATGTATTTATAATATTACATAACATTTGGAGATAATAAATGAAATGCACCGTTCATGGAGACGGTAAGTTGTACGTATGCATGAATGCTACTTTCATTTCTATTTCATATTTAATGGAATGAAAATGTAATGATAAATATTTATATTATAATTCCATTATAATATCATATATAATTTAATTATATCCATCCTTTATACGTTCCACGTGTGGTATGAACGAGCCATATCACTTTGAGGGGGTGGTAGTCTGCACTTCCTCAAATGAAATTGTCGCGTTTACCCATTATGAAAACCATAAAGGTATGATAAAAATGGAAAATACATAATAATAGAAACAATTTAAATATAATATATATCAAATATAAATATATTTCCATCATAATTTCCACGATGATAGGCGGTGGGAGATAATTGAACAATCATTATTTCATGAGGCAGTAGTTCGTCGTCCACAGAAACAGTATGTTCTTTAACCATTAGATGGAGGTGTGTGTAAGTGTAGTTTGAATCCTTATCATAAAAACAAAATATTATATTGAGGATACTGGTGTTGTTATAAAATAAAGGAATAAAAATATTTTTTGGGTTGGAGAAGTAAAATAAAAGAGAAGAACTTAAGAGAAGACGTTGCCTTTAAATCTGGTAACTTCCTTTGGTTTGAACCAAAATGCTTACTTGAAGTGCCTTCTTCCTAAGGTAAGGATTCTAGTAGGAGGATAGGAATATACGGAGATTAATTTTCTAGAGTTTTTATGATCCAAGGGGCTTGATAAGTATGTGTAATGGGTTATAAGTGAAGGCTTTTATAAGGGGGAGGAGGGGCTCTTTAGGAAAGTTTAAAAATATTATTTTATTATATAACAATTTTCAGTTTCTAAAGGTCCAAAACTCATTAAAGTTAAATATAAGATGAATAATATTAGAAATAAAATCATCAAATAATAATTGTATAGGTTTTGGATATTTTTTTAATCGTTGTAATTTTATTTATTTAAATCATTCATTAATGAGGTAAATACTGCATCATTATTGTGTCATAAATAATTTTATTTATTTGATGTCTAAAAATTATAAAAAAATATCATGATTTAGTAAATATTTTTAGCTTTCAAATAAATATTTATAGTCAAAAATATAACTTATATAAACCCATTTAAGAATTTATTTACTAAAAGATATTTGTTTAAGTCATTTTTGTCTTTACTTTAAATTAATTAATATAAAGTGTCATTATCACTCCCAAGTGGATCCATGGGGTCCCAAAATCGACCCAAGAATTCCCATGGTTGGAAATGTATCAAACAATAGGATTAGGACACATTTTAGGTTAATTTAATATTATTATAATAATATTTTGTTACCCTTATTTACCAGATTTACCCTTTAACCATGGTAAATAAAATTTTTACTGAAGTAAATATTCATAATATCTAAAAATAAAAGTTATCTATTTAAACAATTTATATATCCTAATTCCAAATATGGAATCCATTTTTTCCAAATTCAAAACATAGAAGTTGAATAAATTAATTTAAAATTAATTCTCGTTGTCAAAACAAAAAGCGTGTTTTTAAGAAATAATAACTATCAAAAGATTGACACTTATTTATGTCCAATTTCAAAGTTAAATTACTTAAAATGACAAAAATTGGATTAAATAGTAAAAACATAATATAATTACACTTTAAAACCAATTAAAAAGATGATCTAACCTTATAAATAAATTATATTAAAAGGCAGTTTTGAATTAAAATACAGTATTTTTCACTATTCATTAAAAAATGAATTTTATCATAAAAATACCAAAAATTTACCCAAAGTAAATTTTTATGTCCCGATTCTAAAGAAGAATTTTATTTTTTCAAATATAATATATAAAATTGACCAAAATTATATTTAAAGAGGGTTCTCCATCAAAAGGATGTAAATCGACCTTTTAATGAATATTAGAGTATTTATGCTTAAAATCGGATTCTTTATTGTTTTAAGCCTCTAAAATTTATTGGATAAATGTAAAAACATTTAACAAACATTTATATTCATATTTTAGTTAGTTTGGTCCATTCCCACCAATACAACGGCTAGGTGTTAACTACCATTTAAAATTAATATTTAATTCACAAATTTTAATAAATATGAAAATGTTATATTCTTTATTTACCTGGGATGTTACAATAATTACCTATTTAAATTATCTTTTTCAATCCCCACTATAAATTTGAGAGTCTAAAGTTCCACAAAAAATTCTCGAGTGGAAATTCCCAATTGAAATTTCCAGTTGAATTTGATTATAAATTCCAACTACAAAATAATTTTTTTGAATCAATTGAAAATTTTAACTGATATTTCCTAGTGGAAATTATCAATTGAAATTTTCAAATTATTCAAAAAATATATAGTTTTAATTTATAATTTAATTCAACTGTAAATTTATACTATGAATTTCCACTGGTAATTTCCTCTCTGGAATTTCATATGGGACTTTCCACTCTGAAATTTCTAGTGGGGATTAAAAGTGGGTATCTTCAATAGAAATACTTATACAATGGAAATTCTAGTGGTATTTTATATTTTTATTTTCCATATAAAATGTATAGTGGGAAATTTCTAGTGGAATTATCCAGTGGAAATTTCCATTAGACATTTTCTAGTGATTTAAATAAATTGATTCAAATTCATCTAACATTTTCTAATTGCAATTTAAAATTTATTTGAGATTAAAATTTCCAGTGGGAATATATATCCACTAGAAATTTTCAATTGATTCTAAAGAATTTATTTTTATTTCAAAGTTGATGTCTTATATAAATTTGTAGTTAGAATATATAATTGAATACAACTGTAACTTTCCATCAAAAGTTTCTATTGAGAGTTTGTAGTGGATATTTCTAATGAGAATCTACAGTGTCAATATATGGGCATTAAAAATTTCTAATTTATTCAAATAACTAACCTATTTTAATTTATAATTGATTCAAATTGGATATTTCATCTACCAATTTATATTTTTAATTTCCAATTGAATTTCATCAAGAAATTAGCAATTAGAATTTCTACTAGGAATTTCTAGTTTGAATTTCCACTAGGAGTTTCTTGTTCCCCCTTCTATGAACTATGTTTTCATTTAAAGTTAAGATTCTAATTTGTTTAGGATACTTTTTTATGATATAAGAAGCCTCTACATAAACTAATGACCATTACAAGTCTTCCATGACAAGCTTTTGAAAAATATTTGATGAGATTATGGAAAAGATTATTGATAATCACATAAAATTTCTTAAAATGATTCCATGTTGGATACTATTTAAAGTGTTTCTTGATAACATAATGTCGTTTTATAATTATAAAAAATTGATGGCTATGTTTTATGTTTAATATAGAGTTATAATGTCAATTTAAATATGTTTGATGTAGTAAGAAGTATGATGAAGTTAACAGCTACTAACTTCTTCCATATATTTGGCATTGAGGATGGTGGCATACCATTGTCAGTTACCTATACATTAAGTCTAAAATGGTTCAAAAATATTGAGGATGAGGTTTTCACATATTGGTTTCCTATTCTCATAGGGATTTTTATGGAGATAAATTATTTAAACTTTTGAATATAGTGAAGATAAATATTTCTATGATGTTGCATGTTTGCTTTGCCTTTTTGTATGCGCAACATTATTTTTCCCCAAATCTGGTTCCTATGTGGGTTATAATTTCATAAAATATTTTGAAGACATATCAAAAATGAAGAGTTATTCTTGTGATATGGTTATACATGATAAGTTGATTACCTTGGTGAAAAAAATACACCACTCCTTTAAAATTTATAGGTTGTGTTTCAATTTGTTGGTAAGGTGTAAAAAAATTTAACTGTGTTTTTTTAGATAAGTTTGTTGAGTTATTCATAAAAATATTCACTATTTTAGTATTGGTTTTCTGAGAAGTATGGGACTGTTCCATCAAAAATAGAGGGTACTCCATTATTTTTTATGTGGAGTTTTCAATATATCGATGTTTCTCTACAAGAAACTACTAAGGTAATGTTACTATAATATGTTTCTGAACATTCCTTTATTTTAAAATTATGTCTAATACTTTAATTCCTACAATTATGTTTGCACTATTACTTATAGATTCTTAGCATAAAAAAACACAGTTATAGGCTAAAACAAATTCCTTCAAGGTTAAACAACTTGTTAAGTTGGATGGTGATGAAAACAACCTCTATTTACTATCACAGGATAGACAACAATAGTTTTAAATGAGGAGATTGTAGTCTGATATATGTAGAATGGGAAACTTTATAGAAATGAGAAGACACTAAAGGCCCAACTAAAATTTATGAATAGAAAAATTTCAATTTTTAGATAATTAATAGATATCAAGGATAAGAAAGAGATGAAAGCAGTTTTTAGTGTGGTGAAAGGAAGTGTTGAAGAGGATATTGTGATTCAACAAATTTATAAAGAAAAAAAGTAAAACTTCAATCACTACTATCGAGGTAAATACATAGTAAATTCATATAAATGACACATTTGTGAGGGGAAATAGTAGTATATAGGTAAGTGAGGGAGAGGAATATGTCATTGAAGAAGTAATTACACAAGAAGAAAAAGGTCATGAGGATACCAATGCAGCCACTTCTGCCAAAAAGAAACAAACATCATTGATTAGAGGTGTGAAGAGTAGGGAGTGGAAACCAAAGTGTAAATATCCATATATATATATATGGATGTGACTATGAATAAGAGACTTTTAATGCACCAAAAGTTTTACCAAATACTAACCAGGTGGGTGAAAAAATAGACTATAGTCATGAAATATGATACAAGGATGGTGTAAATGCTACTTGATGTTGAAGGAGAGAGGTAATGTTACTGCATTTATGCAGTTAGACATTTTATTATATATTTTACTTTTTACTAAAAATAAAAATGACCTCCAAGACAAAAACATAGTAGTCTGGGAATCAACTAACAAATCATATTAGATCAATTTTGAGAATGTTATTTATTTTTTAAACAATAGGTGCACTCCTAGTATGATATGTGTCATACTCTCTATTTAATTAACCATGATTGATGCTTTATGTAAAGAAAAATACCATATTATCCCTTTATTTTGTGATTCTGGGTGTTAGATGTGTCTAGATAAGGTTCCACGGTGTTTTGGAGGGGAAATGGGGGGTTAATCTAGCTACAATGTGGTGCCTTTGGTTGTGTTATAGGGTAGGTCGTTGCAGCATGGAGAACCCAGTTGAAGCATAAAGAGTCTTGAGGAAGTATTTAAAAGCTTATATCATTTTAATCATAGATATAAAATGGATTCATGATACAATTTAGGATATTCCATGGTAGTTGAGTATCTATGGCATAGAGTTCCTGACTGTGGCATAGCGGTTTGAGAGCGTTCCACTAATTTTTTAATAGTTGTAGCATGGGGGATAGGCTGCGTCGTAGCCTCCTTCTTAATGAATGGGTTTTGTGATGTGGTGGGTTTCACTACACTATATTCCCTCTCCCCCTTTTATAGGATATGTATCATGGAATGTGTCATGTTCCTTAGATGCAGGTTTTACTAGGAAGGTCGCAGCATGGCCCCTTGCATTGTGTCGTAGTCCTCCTTGTGTAATCCAGTTATTTGGTGTGGTATAGGAGGATATGTTGTGGTATTCTAGTTTTCATTTTTCCTATAAATATCCCAAGCCTCTCTAAACTAGATTTTCTCCTAATTTTCCCTCTTAAAACCTAGGTTCCCAATAGAGATTTTTGAATGCCTTGAAGCCCCTTTTAGATCATATGAAATCCTCAACTTCCCATATTCAATACATGGTGATATGAGGTGAGTTCTTCCTCTGTCTCTTGTGGTTTATTTGTGGATCAGTCTTGTTTCCTCCATTTTTTTCCATGTTATGGTGTTTGACCTTCACTATTTAAATAGAGTTTCCTTTTAATTTTGTTAGCACAATTATGGCATTAATTCCTTGGAGGGATTCATTTTCCTTACGGGAGAGGTGATCTGAGGTCCATATGTTGTTTCCATTATCATGTTAAGAACATTAGTGTCTTGAGGTAGGTAATTCATTGCTTATCCTTTTATTTTTATGGTAAATAATAAATTAAACATGCTTTAGCTTGTTTGGGTGGTAATGGAATTAACCCTAATAAAGGATAAAGTGGATAATGAAAATAATTGGTTTATGATTAGTGATCACATGTTGTTATATTCCACCACGATAATAATTTGCCTATTGATTTGATAGATAATGTGATATCTTTTATATGCTTTGTTTATCATGTTGTTTATGCTTGGGTTATGATTTAATTTGATGAAGTTGGTTAAAGAACGTAAAGCCGGTAATTTTTTAACCAGCCAAAGAATTGAAGAGGCATGTTTAATGAATCCTTAGATTCATATAATTTGATAGTAATAAAATTGATGCTAAATTCATGTTTAATTAAAGTTTTCTTTTGTGTTAATAGAATTATATAAAGAACATGAAGATTAAATTCTTGTTAAAATTTATAAGATAAAAAGGAATGTTAAATGATATTTTCTATTATTTAAAGATTTTTAAATCTAGAAGGTGATAGAAAGCATGTTTAAATGATTTAATAGCTTGCTATAGATGATTCCTTAGGTTAAAATAGTTAGAACTTGTGATAATTTAATCGGTTAATATGGAATAAAAACCTATTGTTTGCTAAAGATAAAGGTTTGGGGATGAGAGAGCATATTTTCCTATGGAGTTTGAATGCCTTGTGAGAGTATATTTGTATGTGAAGTTCGAATGCCTTACTTTTAGGACCAAGTTTCCCTGGTGAATATGTTTGTTGTTTGTTTCCTTCTATGTTACTCTAGATGTCAGCCTTGTTATGCGATGTGATATGATCTTGATATGGCTGATGATATATGGGCGGGGAGGCCCAGGTTTGTAGAAATAGTTAACGCCTATGATGGTGAGATGCATGGTGATATGCATGAGGGTGTTTGGGATGGCACTAGAGTTGATGGAAAGGGTTGAAGTTGGTATTAACCATGGATGTGTTTAAAGATAAGATTATTTCTTTATAAATTTATTTAAAGTTTAGATGGTCAGGTTTCTTGTTTATCTGCATTCATTTCCACAATGCTTGAGACAACTGGATGTTCTTGGTTATGCATCTATCTTTATGGTAGATTAGGATGTTTTCCTAGAGTACCTATAATTATGGAATGATTAATAATTTTTAATAAATTACTTAACCCATGGTGTTAGTTCTTGTTGTAATGCAATATGATAATCTCGAAAAACTTCGAAATCGGTTGGTTATACTTAGTGGGCATGGGTTTTCACCATAAAGTTTAATGAATGTGTGATCAGGATAATGTTAATCAGTGGATAATAAATTAATTAACATAAGGTCAAATGCTTAAAAAGTAAATAAGTAACTTAATGTAGGATTCTTAAATGCTTGTGTGTTATAGAATATATAGTCCCTAGCAGTAGAAACTAAGTGTTAGAGTGGCGATGGATTTAATTGGGCTTAAGACTAGGTTATGCCCATAGTGTGGTTATAAGCTATATTATATTCTGAATGTTTTGTGATTTCATATGCTAACCTACTCATATTAGTTAGGGTGAATGACACTCAATGGACTCTGGGAGGATGGTTTCTCCAACATCCAGGTTAGCGAAGTATGGATGGCTAACTACCCCCTCTGTCCCCGCTCTCTTATCCCGGTAGTATTATGTGATGGTATGCATGGCGATTATCTTTTCCCATATATGTGTGTAGAGGATAGTAATGTATTATTGTTATTTCACACACTTGTACCTCCATATATAGTATCTTAAGAGGTGTTATAGGTATGTCATGTATGGGTTGTGATGGCTCTAGGTACATATATAGAGTATGAGTTGTGATGGCTTGAGGTACAATACCCGATATATAATACATGGAATACAGGCTATGGTTACTCCTAAATACTACTCGGTTACTATATGGATATGTGTCATGGGATAATGGGATTATGAGATGATATGATTCACTGGGTGAATGTTGTGATACTTAGCCTAAGTTTCATTTTGTTATCTTATTTTGAAGAGAGATGGATTAGGGCGTACAATGTTGGGGAAGATCAGAAAAACAGTGGGGAAATGGTAGTAGAGTACCCTTTTTGTTTAATTACTATAATATATGATCTCTTGTATGTGATACTTTGTGAGAGATAACCATGAAAAGGCTAAGAACTCGGTATATATATTTAGGTGATGAGTTAGTTTCATTTGTTATTCACTAGGCTTTAGAACGCTTTCTTTATCTTTTCCATGTGAGTCCCTGGGGATGATACTGCTGAGTATACCTGTTATGATCACCCTATGTGTATATAAAATATTTTTCATATAAATAGGAGAAGGTTGGAGGTTGGTCTGGATAATATTAGCTCATCGTTTTTCAAGAGATCTTCAGGCTTCATGGTCATTGATGATTTTATCTTTTAGTACTTGTAATTTCTTTTTAGTTGTATTAATTTTGTATTACATTGAATGTATGCACTTGGGATCTCTTTTATCTTTATAAGAATGAGTTTATTGGTGTTATTACTTATCTCTATCTTTTTCATGTTTCTCTTAAAGGGTAATGCCTCCCATTTGTATATATGATATACCCTTGGTGCTTATTTCCAACTCGTAACCTATTAGAGGTGGGATTCTGGTGGTCATTATCTCCCTCCCCTCATTTCCAGTCCAAGTGGGGTACCTTTCACTACTGGAAAACTAACCTTTACCAATGGTTTGGAACCGTTGGTATAGGCCTCCAAACCGTTGGTATAGCCTATACCAACGGTTTGGAGAACCGTAGCCAAGTAAGCCGTTGGGATAGGTCTATACCAACGGTTTTCCAAAAACCGCTGGGATAGGTCTATACCAACGGTTTTCCAAAAACCGTTGGTATAGACCTATGCCAACGGTTTTGGAAACCGTTGGTATAGGTAATATGAAATCTATACCAATGGTAATGGAACCGTTGGTATATAAATTCCAAAAATAAAACATCTGTTGGGATTTGATCCCAAGACCCCTCTCTTATCATTGAACGACTCAACCACTAACCTAACATGACTTTTGTGATCATAATTACATAAATATATATATGTATTCTCATAAATATTTTAAATTTTGATTTATATAATGTTCTCGGTACGAAGGTCTGATAAAAAATGAAAGCACCTATACCAACGGTTGTTAAAACCGTTGGTATAGACCTATACCAACGGTTTTAACAACCGTTGGTATAGGTCTTTGGTTGAGATTTTGGTTCTGGGCAGTATGTTGAATTTTGGGCGACCTTTCCCAATGGTTTGGCCAAACCGTTGGGAAAGGTAGACCTATCCCAACAGTTTTGCCAAACCGTTGGGAAAGGTGGCATATTTGGGGGCCTTTCCCAACGGTTTGGCCAAACCGTTGGGATAGGCCTACCTTTCCCAACGGTTTGGCCAAACCGTTGGGATAGGTCTACCTTTCCCAACGGTTTGGCCAAACCGTTGGGAAAAGTGGCCAATTTGGGGGCCTTTCCCAACGGTTTGGAAAAACCGTTGGGAAAGGGGACCTATACCAACGGTTTTTGCAAACCGTTGGTATAGAAGCGTTGGGAAAGATCTAATTTCCAGTAGTGTTTGGGGGGAGGGTCATGAAAAAGTGGTATCAAAGGGTTTAGGTTGAGGGATATGATGGAGTTTGGAGTTAGGAATGGGTGAGGACTGCATAGGTTGGTAGGGAAATGGTGTAAGTTAAGTTTAGTAGGTGATTTAAACAATGGATATCAGCTGAGACATAGGTATTTAGGGCCCCCTATTATCTGACATGTGGATCTTTAAGTTTACTAAGCCTACTAAGTGAAGTGATACTAGTTGAAGGATAGAGACCTGGGAAAGGATCATGAATAATTATTCATTTCACCTATGTTTGAAATGGTTAGACCTTGATATTAGGATAAAACTTAAATAAATAAAATTATAATTGATTAATTAATGTTAAATATCCCATATTATAGGTTTAGGAGTCCCTAACCATTTATTCTTTTTCAATAATGGATCCAGGTCGATGTCCTCATCAGGTTCACGTCGAAGATGTTCACCAAGATGTGCCAGAAGATCACTGAAAAGTAGTGGTTGATGATGAAAACACTTGGAGGAGGATACTATAAGAGTTTCAATGTCATAGTCTATAGAAGTATAAAGGATCTGTTTTAGACTCACTGATAGAGGACTGGTTGGAAGAGTTTGAGATGGATTTTAGTTCGATTCATGCTCAAAAGGAGCACTGGGTTTCATTGGATATGACTATGCTACATGGAATAGTGAGGCGGCATTGGATATTGTTCCTTAGGGATCATGAGGAGTCATTGGTCTTCCTATAGAAGTTCAAAGACTAATTATAAGTATACTTTATTTCTTTTTCCATGAAGGTAGTCAGTCTTCATAAGCTTCTTACCCTTCAATAAGGGAGTTCCTGCATGTGGAAGTTCAAGATCCATTTCCAGTCCCTTCTCTAATATGAACGAACCTATTTACAAATGTTAAGGTTAGGGAAAGGAATTTCATTGAGGTTTTTCATCCACAGATCTAGCATTAGGTCACCTAATTTATGATGCAAATGTATCTCAAGGTGCTATAGATAGCAGAGGTTACTGATAGGATGTTGTCCAGAACCAGGTCATCATGAGAGGGGAGTCATTAGTATTCCTCATGTAGTAGATTTGTGGTTTAGGGTTCTAAGTTTCCTAGACAAATTAGCTTTTGGACAGTCGAGGGTAGGTCTCAATACTCATCATCTATTTTCTCTTAGATTGGAAGCTCTTAAGACTTTTCCAAGGGATTAGGTATGTATTTTTTTTATGGAGGTTGAGATTATTAAAGGTCAGAGTGTCTGAACTTTTTTAGAAGGTATCATGCACCAATTTTTCCACTTCAGGTTCCTCTATTAATGCATTTTTATCTAAGGAAGTAGTTACAGGATACTCTAACTTGGGATTAGCAAAGAGGGGATGCGTTGGGAAAAGAACAACCCTGGGATTTTCATCATCTACAAAGAGTATAGCGAATCCATGTAGGTGGTCATCATTAGGGTAATAAAGGTATTGGAGCAGGTCTTGGTCAGATTCATTCTCTATCATTTATAGTGAAAGGCAAGAAGAATGTCATTTGAGGTGCCCTATGCTTGTTTTCTAATTGGGTACATGCCTTGTTTGATTCAAGAGCTACACACTCAATTATATCACCTACCCTAGTCCATGATTTGGGACTTGAGGTGGAGTTACTTTTAGTACCCTTTGAATTGATTATTCCAGTTTTAGGTTGATATTATTTTTATAAAGTATGTAGTGATTGTGAGATAGTGTTGAGGCAACAATGCTCATAGGGAGACTTCTTATGATTACAGATACAACCTTATGAAATCATCCTTGGTATGGATTATTTGTATTAGTTTAAGGCTATTGTGGATTGATTCAGGTGATATATTTTGTTCTATGATGCTGAAAAAGAATATATTATGATTTTTGGAGAGTGAGGCCCTCAAATAGGTTGGAGACATGTTCCATACTTGTCTTCCTTAATGTTGAGTTTATGCTAAGATATTCAGAGGTTCATTTGTATCAACTTGGACCTTTTGACCTATTACTTTGTGTTAATTCTAGTGATGGATATTTTCATAGAGTTCCCAAGGTGTTGGTAGATGTTCAATAGGAGAAGGTGTTGTACCACTTCCTATCATGTCAAGGCTACGACGTGGAGTTAGAGGTTGCATCATAAGGGAGTGGTTGCAATATAGGGAAGAAAGTTAGTGTGTAGTGTCTTGGGTGAGGTGTTTTTGGAGACCCTGGATATGGTGTGAAGTTCTAGGGGATTAGTTTTTAGTGGTTCTGCTAATTTTGGCACCATTACACTATGGAGTAGGGGGATGCGGTGTAGCCCTTTTTGGTTGTTGGGGTCTATGGCATAGAAATTTGGTATGTACCATGGTCTATTTCTTATTTTATAGGATCTATAGCACAAAGATAGCCATGAAACATAGAGGTATCCTTGAAAATATAGTCTATGGAATGGTCCTTCTAACTGTGTTCTAGTATCACTCATTTTAAAACATTTTATGGGGTGGTCCTAGGGGTTGCGCTGTGGTCATATGTTTTACAGACCACCTATAAATTATTAAATCCCCTTAAAATAGACCACTTCTCCTTTGTTTCTCTTATTTATTAAGTGAACCAGGTGTGTCCCAAGGAATACTTTCAACCTATCACTACTAGAAATTAGAGCTATACCAATGGACCTATACCAACGGTTTGGAAAAATCTGTTGGTATAGGTACCTTATAGAGACTCTATACCAACAGTTTTGGAAAAACCATTGGTATAGGTCCCTTGTAGAGACCCTATACCAAAGTTTTCTCTAAAACCATTGGGATAGGTTGCTTATATGGACCTATACCAATGGGTTTTTCCAAAACCATTGGTATAGGTCCATTTTAGAGACCTTATACCAACATTTTTGGAAAAATCATTGGTATAGATCAAACAATCAAATTAAGTATACCAACGGTTCTCAAAACCGTTGGTATAGGTACCTATATTTTTTATGGATTATTTTTTAAAATAACATTAAATGCATCAAAAGTTAAAATACTTATAAATATACATATATATTTTTATGAAATTATGTTTACAAAAGTCATCTTAGGTTGGTGGTTAGGTCGTTAGATTATAAATGTGAGGTGCTAGGATCAAAACCTGTTGAGTTTTATTTTTACATTACCTATACCAATGATTTTGTAAAAACGTTGGTATAGGTTTTTCATATGACCTATACCAATGGTTTTATAATACTATTGGTATAGGTCTATACCAACACCATAACAGCCAACGCCCTCCAAACTGTTGGTATAGGTTATACCAATGGTTCTAAACTGTTGGTATAGGTTTTTTTTCTATTAGTGTCTAATTAGTTACTATCAACCCTGAACATTGAAGATTAATCCTTGGTGGTTAAGGTGAGTTCCCTCTTTGTTCTTCTCTAGTTTTTCTCCCAGTTTCTTCTTGTTTATTCATCTAAGAGGGGATATTGTCCAGGGAATCATGATTTTTGGTGTGGTTTTGATAAGTGTTGTGGTTGTTATGTTTTAGGCTAGTGAGATTGATCTACTTCCTTATGGTGATTTTTGGTGGCTTTCCTCTTGGTTCAAATATGAACAGCGAATTAGAAATATCTTTTTGAGGTAGGGGTTCCTTAATTTCTCACCTAGTGTATTATATAGGATGGTTTACTCTTGTTTATATTTGGTAATATAGTTTCATTGACTTAATTAAAGAAAAATAATTGGTTTAAATCGAATTAAAGGGGAAGATAAATGACTCGCATTTTTTTACATCTTTTTGATATTATGATAATGAGATTATCCATGATCATTATACCAATAAAAATCATGGTTGTTAGGATCCTATGCTTATGCTGATTTGATATGTGTTGTGAATCCCTTGATGTGTTATTATTGTAATTCCACCTTGAATAAATGTTTAATAACTTATACTCGACTAAACAAATGGTTTCCCTTGGAAAATTCTACTTTTGTTAGAATACCCTTAAAAGTAAAGTGAAACATGATGAAATCCCCTTGAACGAATCTATAAAATGTTATGTTTTTGTGATTTTAAATTGTTGTGATGTGTGGTGTGGATTGTTTCATTGGTGTGATGAATGGTCAGTGCATATGTTATAGAGGATGTGTGGTGAGATGTGTTAAATATGATGGGGGTATTGTGATGTGTGATGTGGTATATGATGGAAAGTGGTTGGGGTGTGGTTAGAATGAGGAGGTGGTTGTGGCTGTGAAATGGGCTTGTTGTTTTAGGGAGTTGGATTGTTTTGTTTGTTTGTGTGGTGTTGTGTTATGGTAGTTGTCGATGTAGTTTTGTAATTAAATGATAATTTTTAAATTAAAATGGCATGGGTTGGTTTGGTTAAAGGGGTGGAATTGGCTAATGAATGAATTAAAGTGGGATGTGTAGTTAAAATGGATAATGTAAAATGTGAAATAAGTGGGCTGGAAATATGAAATGAGTGGGCTATTTAAATGGAAATTGGTTGGTAATGTGAAATATGGAAATTGGTCTTAATTGAGAAACAATATGAAATGTGGTTTGTGGTTTGTGGGTTAATGTTATGTATTTAGTGATGTAAGTGAAAGTGATGAAGTGTAACATCCCATTACTAATATTTTAGGTATATCCTTAACCTCATCATGGTTTTCCTTTTTCATTGTCCATATAGGTCCAATAAGGAATTAGGAGGATGTCTATAATAGTGAAGTCACGGTTTTGTTGGACTCTTAGCTTTAACCATATTTTTCTGTAGGCTGTAGGGGGATTTCATAATGTGTAACTAGGTTAAACGACATATAAGAATTTATGGATGCAAGTCGTGAAAGGCTTTATACTATGAATGGTTACACAATGTGAATATCAGTTTCACGTTGTGAATGTTTTAAATAACGGTTTTTTAATCTGAGGCGATGGATTTCTCAGCGTACTTACACACCTTGGATTTAATAATGTGTAAAGTAGTTACACATAATGTAATTCCCCAATCAAGGAAGTTTTAGGGTGTTGTTTGGGTTTTGGGTGCCCATCTGGCTACAGCTTCTCCTTTTCTCTTGAACCAAGGCTCCTCTTTGGTGATTTTTGGAGACATCATTCCTTCCAGATCGATCCATTTGACGTTCAATCTTCATTGTGGATGTGGTGTGTCTCTCTGGGTGAGTGATCTTTCTACTTATTCATTTTCATTTATCATAGCAATGCCCTAGAATTTCATTATCAGATCCATTGATCTAAATTGGTGTTTCTTCTTTTCTTCTTACAAGATCCATTGTGTGATCTCATTCTGGAGGTCGTTCCTTTGTTGTTCGTGGTGATGTGAATGTTTTTTCTTGAGGTATGTGGGTTTCCTCCTTTCTTTTGACCCTTTTTTTCTAAATTGGATCAATCTTGACATGTGGATTATATTTTAGGGCATTCTTTGGCATTATTGGGTTTTTTCATTGGTGGATCACATTGCAGGCGTGCGCAACCTGATTTTTGAGGTAGGTGGTTCCATCTATAGCTTGTGTTTGATAAACCATATTGTTCCATTTTTATAAATTGGTTTATAAATAAATTGGTATGAAATTGGAATGATTTTTTTTGTGTGTTGGAATGAGATTTTAAATAAAAGTGGTTTTACCTTGGTTTTTGATAAATGGAAAGAAAAGGGGTATTTTCAAATCATTGAAAAGGATTTTGTAAAATGGTTTTGAAATGATTTTTGAAATGTTGAGATGATTGTGAAAACAATCACATGGGTTAGCTTAGGTACTAGGTGGAAGGTTTAGCTTGAGTCCATCATCCATTATGGGGGTTCAATTTTTTAGGTGTTCCTCTTGTCCTAGAGTATATATTAGTGGCTCTAGATATGTACATAATATTGTGGTTTCACTTTCTAGGGTGTCTCCCTAGTATTATAGTGTAGATAATTGGCTTCAGTTACAAAAATTCATTGTTCATAGATTTTTAGGTATGAGTAGTTTGTTGCCTGACCTGTTGTATTCCTTAGTATTGTGATGCTCGTGATGCTCCTGTTGTTTTGTATTGCTTAGATTGGTACTATTTTAGCCTAGATATACATGTTGATGCTTGTGAAAGATGATATGAAAAATGTTCTTTGAAATTGATATACCTGGTTTTATTTTAGAACTGTGATAAAGAGAAAACATTTACCATGTTTTTTATAAAACTTCTTTACTACTTATCATGCCATGTTTTATTTAAAATGAGAATATGGGAATTATTATATAGAGACTTGTTATGAAACCCTTGGGTGGGATCCTATTAAGCCTATTATCTCACACCTTGCACACCTATTTGGTGGTGTGTAGACCTTTATATGACTTCTAATAAATGGAAAGTAAAGGCATCATAGTGAGGCGGTGGGGTTTCATGTCAGCTGGTTTGGGTAGCTAGTGGTGAGATGGTGGGAGTTCATCCACACCATCACATGGAGTAGTTGTTTGGTTTTGGCCCTTTACAATTGAATTGTCTCTTGAACTTTTTGGATACTTTTATATTTGTTTTCTTTCGGTGTCTTTCTTATAGTTATGGAATATATTTATTGGATTTCTGATGTTCCTTCTTGCTTCATGTGTGTGTGTGTGTGTTGTGTGTCTGTTCAGGTTGGGTGAAATCATTCCCTTTGGGTTGTCGTTCGATGCCCGGGTACTTGTCACCAGCCCGTGGGGATTGGGAATTCCCTTTGGGTGTGTGATGGATTGGGTTGGGTGCTAGGTTTGAGGGAATATTGGGTCAGTTCATTAAAGTTTGGTATCAGAGGTGTTCTATCCTCAAGAGTCTTTATCTTGGGATGTCTATTAGACTGGATATAGGATTTTTGGGACTTGAGAGGTATGTTGCGATAAGTGTCTGACCAGCTCTTATCATGATGAGGCTCAAGTTTCCATGGGAATTTGGGATATGGGTCTCTAGTGTTGGGTTTGGTTTTAAATCTCAGTTTCTGCTTATGGGTTTTTTGGTTTAAACTGAGATTTTTTCTATTGTCTGATCATTCTTATGTTTTGGTATGCAACAATATGCCTCCAACACATATTCCACAAGTTCCTCAGGAGGGCTCAATTGATGTTCCTCAATGGAATCCACCTATAGATCATAATCTCATTGAAACTATTGTATAGACAGTTTGTGTTTTTGATCAGGATGTACCATGGGTTCAGAACGCAGTTGTTGAGGTACAGCCAGGAGCTGGAGGAGAGAGAGATCGATCGTGGGAATTCTTACATGAGAATCCACCATCATTTAAAGGAACAAATTAACCTCAATAGTTAGAGGATTGTATGGATAAGATCGGCCAAATCTTCAACTTTTTAGAGACACCTGAAAATATCAAGGTGAAATGTGCAGTATTCGGGCTCAAGGGTTCTGATAAGGGATGGTAGGATTTTATGGTATAGGAAAACATACATGAGTACTTGTATTGGAAGGGTTTCAAAACCCTATTCTTTAAGAATTTTTTTCTATAGTCACTGATGTTGGAAAAGTCTCTGGAGTTTCTGTCTTTACAATAGGGAGAGCGTTCAGTGTCGGCATATAGCAACCAGTTTGATGAGCTTGTCTGTTTTTCTTCGAACATGGTGAAGAATGACCAGTTAAAGGCTTGGAAGTACCTGTAGGGTTTGCGACCAGATATTATATTCCATATATTTATGTTAAATCTTTCTACCTATACATAGATGACAGACAGAGCTATGATGATAGAGATGGATATGGCAGACAAGGTTAGTTTCCCCAACCCTTCTCTTCCATCTATTGGCAGTTTTAGTGGTGTGAATGGGAAGAAGAAGAAATGGAATGATCATCGCAAAATTGGTGGAGGTGGGTATCAATATTGATCCACCTACACACCATATACTACATCTAGTTGTGTGCCTCTGACTTTCTATCAATGTGGCAAGGTCGGACACACCAAATGTTTTTGTCCTATACCTATGAAGATGTGTAATATTTGTGGACATGTTGGTGAAATGCATGGATGATTGTCTCCTATCGACCGGTCAAGGTTCTGGTGCTCTGCTAATGTGTATAGAAGCACTCGGGTCGAATCCTCGGTAATGATACTTTGTAATAGTCGTTTGTTTTTAGTTAATTGTATTCTGATTGGGGGGTTTGTTTGCAGAGCTTATGAAATAATTTATGTATGATGTTTGATTTAACAAATTGATAAATATTGGGGTGAGTTCATCATTAGGTAGTTAAGCTTGTGATATCCTTGAGCTTTGCTTTATATTGCATTAAATTAACACCCATGTCACAAGATGATTTTGATCGGAATTCCCAAGTGTTAAAGCTTTAATCCAAGCCGTAACTTAACTTAGGTTTCTAATCATTACCATTACTTGTTTATGGTAGTGTATTTGTGGTTCCAATAATCCATGGAATCCACATATTAAAAAAACATGTCATTAATCCATGACATATAAAGTTCAACATACACAATATTAATTTAAAGAACATTCGTCGAGGAAAAGCTCTCAATCACTTAACATACCTAAATTATAACTCACCATAATTAAAGATTTACTAAGACATTTAAATTATTAGTAATATTTTCTATTATGTTTAAGGTGATGAATTACAAAGAGAAGAAAAATAAAGGGATAAGAAAAGATTTGTGCACCGAATACACACACACGAACGATGATGAGAGTAAAAAAACCAGACTTTTTATTGAATAATAAAGTAAAAGAAGATGATGGATTTCAGATTGATTTAAACTACAATAAGAACATTAATATTGAACTACAGAAGTTGGATGATAATAAGAAATTAAGAAGAAGAAAATTGCATTAAAACATAATTACAAAGACAAACACTTGCAAAATTACAACGAAGAAAAATGCAAAAGTAAATGAAAACAAAGAGAGGAGGAAGGGATTATCAAGTGAAAACTTGAGTTTGGAAGATCCTACCAAGCCTTTTTCAGGGCCTTGGTACTTACAATCAATCCTACTTTGCTCTGAAATGCCAACCCTTTTGAAAGGAGAGGAGGGGATGTATTTATAGCCCAAGGTGGTGGACTGTTTACATTCCAGAAATACCCCTCCACTTGGCTCGCAGATATGGACATCAAGACAGCTGAATCTAGAGCAATATCCTTCTTCAAAGTTGTATATAATAAAGTTGGTCGACTACTCTAAATATTTGGAGTCATTTAGACTTAATTATCAAAAGTTATGGCCGGTTGATTAAACAAAGTAAAACTGTCCATTTCAATCCAGTCTTTTTTAAGTCCAGAATGTGAAAGGGTTTTTGAATATGAATATGCCTTCAAATCCGAATGGGTTATTCAACAAATTCGTCCGACTATATCTCCTCTTTCACACTGAAAAATCTCATCTCGATTTTATGCTTACATCATGAGATAGGTCATGCATACTATACTGATTTTAATTATCGTCCAGAATGGTAGGCTAGACTTCAAAGCTTCATTTGGGCCCCTTGTACTTGGATTTGGGCATTTAAATTTTTATCCAAGATGAAATGTAGTGTCACCAGAATTATGGTGGAGAGTTAATGTTTTTTGACTTTTGGATTGATCCCAGTAAATCAATCTTCAAGGCTGGTCCATTTTGTTCACAGATTCTTTGGTCTTGTTTGTGAGAACCATATGACCCTCCAAATGGCAGAATTGGCTCATGGTACCTTCTAATTAAATGTTTTATATTTAAAGTAGAATCCTACAAAACAAGAACCACATAATTTGGATCAGTATAGTGATATTTATTATTAAAACATTAAACTGACTCAATTGGACTACTTCTAAAAATGCTCAAAAATTATACTTAATATTAAAACATTAATATTTCACACAAATTATGCACATTTCATATAAAATCAGTAAAGAGAGAATATAATAAGTCATGAAAATATTAATAACATCAAATCCCCCACACTTAGTTTTGTGCATGTCCTCATTTGCAACAAATATAAAAACATGACAAAATCATTTTTACTCACCAACAGATTTTAAAATTTTGTTTTCTCCAATCAGGGGAGGTTTAGAATATTTCACTCATCCATTTTGAATTCCCCCACAAGTTTTTATAGAAACAATGTTCTAAAACTGATTCATTTTTTCATGCTCAATTTTAGAAATGGAAAATGTGGACACTCAAAACTCACACCTCTCAAGATGATAAAATTCATTTGTGGAGGTTCACTCTTTCACCAACCAAAAGTGAAAATCTTAGAGTTTGAAAAGAGTTCTCAGCTTCCAATACCTATACAAAGTGAAAAAGAATCAAGAGGTCTTTTTAATGGGTTTTTATGTGGCTATGGGATGGTAGGAATATAATGTCCAAGAGAGAGAAGAAGAGGGTTAAAATACCAACATAGAAAAAGCAATGCACATTTTTTTGAAATGAAACATGGAAGGAAATTAAAACACATATTTACAAGAGAATGATTGTGTGAAGAAATACACAATAGAGGAATAAAATATAAAGGTAATGAGAATATGGAATATTTACAAAACAAAAAACTTCTCCCAATAAGAATATAATGCAAGTGTTCTTTTTTTTCTTTTCCTTTTTTTTCTTTGTTTTTTCGAAAGTTGACCTTGAAACAGATCTCACACTCATATCCCAACCCATGTTTAATCTCCTCACGACACTGATTGTAATAGTTATAACAAGATCAAAGGTTGAGGAAGAGTGATTTTTGACCTACCCAAGACACAACCCATTTTTTCTTTTTTCTTTTTTGCTTTTTTTTTATTTTTATTTTTTTTGAATTTTTTTTTTTGAACACTTTTCAATATCATTTGTAAAATACATTACCAAATCCCACTGAATGACAAACTCCCCCCCCCCCCCACACACACTAAAATTTATGCTTGCCCTCAAGCATATGATAACACACCGAAAAGTAAGGAAATGATACCCAAAAATGAAATCCATTCCCCCCCACACTTAAATTTCAAAAACTTATGCAATGAAAATCCATGTTGATATTGGGTGGGATAAGGTATTGGGCTTGTAATGTGGCTATAAAAGAAAAGGTTGTCATAGGCTTGAAGGGTATTTCAAAAGGATGATTAATTTAAGGGAAATGGGAGGCTATTTGGCTATTGTGATTCTCATGTGGTTTAGAAAATGACTCTATCATATTAATACACACTAAGGTAGGAAATTTAGCTCTAAGTTCCACAAACTCAAGACTCACAAATGAGGGTGAAAACAAACATTTTGAAAAGATGGCCATAGGTGGCCTTGGCATGAAAGCAAATGTTTGTTCTCACGGTTTGGGAAAATCATTTTCCAAATCCAAAAATTGAGAATTCAAAAATTGTTAATTTTGACACAAAATTCTTTATCCAAAGTCATGATGAAAATACAAAAAAATTTAGATGAAAACATGTCTGTTAACTCCCCAAAATGGTTGTACAAAATTTCAAAACTCGATGGTGAGTAAGCATGACTCTTTAATTTTTTTTGTATTTTTTTTAAATGATTGTTTTTTTGGTTTTGTTTTTTTTAGATTTTTATTTTTGTAAAGATACACCCACACAAAAGAGAAAGTTAAAAATAAAGGTTTTGATAAAGAAAATGGTAAAAAAAATGAAAGAGAGGGGAAGAAGAAGAAAGAGGTAGATAAAGGAAGAGATAGAGAGAGTTAAAGGGAAATAGGTGCCCCCTGGTTTGGATTTGGCGGGTCGCCTTCTCCATCTAGTGGTAGGTCGGCTAGAGAAGTTGGGGATCTAGTGGAAGTCGATGTTGATCCAGGATTGTGCATCCTCTCATGGTGATGCTTTAATCGATTTCCATTAACCGTGAATGTCCTTTTGGAAGAGGGGTCTTGGACTTGCACTGCACCAAATGGGTAAACATTAGTAATAACAAAAGGACCTTCCCAACGAGAATTAAGCTTACCTGGGTGAAGCCGAAATCGAGAATTGAAGAGCATTACCTTTTCACCCTCATGAAATACCTTTCTCAGGATGTTTTTGTCATGGAGTACCTTAGATTTTTCTTTATAGAGATTAGAATTCTCATAAGAATCAAGTCGAAGCTCCTCCAGTTCAGCCAATTGCAACAATCTTTCTTCACCAGATTTTTCACAATCAAAATTACAGGTTTTTACAACCCAAGAAGACTTATGTTGGATTTCAACTGGTAAGTGACACGCTTTACCAAAAACTAGCCTAAAAGGAGACATCCCAATGGGTGTTTTATAGGCAGTTCAATAAGCCCAAAGGGATTCACCAAGTCTCTCAGGCCAGTCTTTTCTGGTGGGCTTAACAATTCTCTCAAGTACCCTTTTCACTTATCTATTAGAGAGTTCAGCCATGCCATTTGTTTGGGGGTGATATGCAGTTGAAGTTTTATGTACAACCCCATTATTTTTCAGAAGAGATTCTATGGTTCTATTACAAAAATGGGTTCCTAAGTCGCTGATCAAGGCACGTGGTGTGCCAAATCTTTGGAAGATGTGGGTCTTTAGGAACTCACTAACAGTATGAGCATCATCCTTCCTAGTGGGTTTGGCCTCAACCCACCTTGAAACATAATCGACCGCAATAAGAATGTATGAGAATCCATTAGAAGGGGGAAATGGTCCCATGAAATAGATGCCCCAAACATCGAAAATTTCACAAAAGATTAAGGTATTTTGGGGAATTTCATTTCTTTTGGAGATTGTGCCGAACTTTTGGCAAGTGGGACATGATTGACAGAACTCATTTGAGTCCTTGAAGAGTGAAGGCTAGAATAATCCAGAGTCTAGGACCTTTCGGGAGGTCCTTTGTGGTCCAAAGTGGCCACCTCCGGGAAGTGAGTGACAGAATTCTAAGATGGAAGAATGATCATTTTCTTCAACACATCTCCTAATTACCATGTCAGCCCTAGTTTTCCAAAGTTTATTTTCTTCCCAAAAATAGTATTTTGAATCACTTTTCAACTTCATTTTTTGTTCTTTTGAAAAAAATTCAGGAAAAACACCAGAAACCAAATAATTTACAATTTGGGCATACCATGGTAACCTTGGAGTGAGAGATGAAAGGTTCTCAATGGGGAATTCAGGATCAATGATTTCTGAATGAGAAGAATTATAAATTCTACTCAAGTGATCATCCACAGGGTTTTCTTTTCCATATCTATATTTTATTTCAAGGTCAAACTCTTGAAGCATTAGGATCCATCTTATTAGCCTCAGTTTGGAATCACTTTTCTTGAGTAAGAACTTTATAGCAAAATGGTCTGTGAAGATTATGATTTTGGAACCTAAGAGATAGGGTCGGAATTTATCTAAGGCAAAAACCACTGCTAGAAGTTCCTTTTCAGTCACAGTGTAGTGAGATTGAGTTTCATCCAATGTTTTTGAGGCATAATAGATGACATGAGGAATCTTTTCTCTTCTTTGACCAAGAATAGCCCCAACAGATCTATCAGAAGCATCACACATTAACTCAAAGGGTAAGGACCAATCTGGGGGTTGGATTATTGGGGCAAATGTTAGAGCATTTTTGAGTTCAACAAAGGCTCTCTTTAAAAACTCATCGAAATGGAAAGTGACATCATTTTGGAGCAAACGAGTGAGTGGGAGGGAAATTTTACTGAAGTTATGGATGAATCGCCGATAAAAACCAACAAGAACGAGGAATGAATGGATGTCTCGAACAGAGTTGGGTTCAGGAAGTGATTGGATCACTTCAATTTTGGCAGGATTGACTTCAATACCATCTTTTGAAACTATGTTCCCTAGAACAATCCCATTTGCAACCATAAAGTGAAATTTTTCAAAATTTAACACAAGGTTACACTTGACACACTTTTGAAGGACTAGAGAGATTGAATGAAAACAAGATTCAAATGACTCACCATAAATGGTGAAGTCGTCCATGAAGACTTCCATGCAGTGTTCAATGAATTCTGAAAAGATACTCATCATACAACTCTGGAATGTTGCAGGAGCATTGCAAAGTCCAAAAGTCATTCTTCTATATGCATATGTTCCAAAGGGGCATGTGAAAGTAGTTTTTTCTTGGTCCTAAGGTGAGATTGGGATTTGAAAATAGCCGGTGTATCCATCAAGAAAGCAATAGTGTGACTTTCCGGCCAATCTTTCTAGCATTTGATCAAGGAATGGAAGAGGGTAGTGATCTTTTAGGGTTTCAACATTCAATTTCCTATATTCGATGCACACATGCCATTTGTTCTTCACTCGAGTTGTGACTACCTCTACATGTTCATTTGTGACAACAGTTATCCCACCCTTCTTAGGTACAACTTGAATTGGACTAACCCATTCACTATCAGAAATTGGTTAGATAATACCAGCTTAAATAAGCTTGGTGATCTCTTCCCTAACTACCTCAAGGATGAGTGGATTGAGTCTTCTTTGTGGTTGTCTAATTGGTTTGGATGACTCCTCAAGATGGATGTGATGCATGCAAATGGAAGGGTTGATTCCTGGTATGTCATCTAGGGTCCAACCTAAGGCCTTTTTGTTTTCCTTTAACACTTGAACAAGTTTGGACTCCTCGGTTTCAGTAAGTTTGGAAGAGATAATGACAGGATATGAGTGATCATGGAAGAGGAATACATATTTCAGGTGTGCAGGAAGAGGTTTCAGATCAGTCTCATCTTTCACTTTTGGGCTCGACAACTCAGGAATGGAAGAAGGGACTTCAGTTGCTTCGGGTTTATTTTCCTTAATACTGTCCAAGGTGGAGCAGTAGAGATCAGAGTTGAGATGGGATTCAAGAGAGTTTTCAAGATCCTCTAAATTGATGGAGTCTATGAATGAAAGGTCCACATCAACTTCATCATTTATGACTTTGTTAATCATGGTGCAGATTTCACAAGATCCTTTATCATTAGAACATGAAGAACATGGTGGATTGGGGTTCAATTGACTCTTAGAAGTGTCCTCAAAATCATGGATTGAGAATGCAGAGTGATCCTCAGATGGGTATCACATGGCTTGGAAAATGTTGAACTTGACCAGTTGGTCACTGAATTCCATGGATAAGATGTCTAAATGGACATCAATCTTGGTTCTTGCAGTCATGAGGAATGGTCTTCCTAGAATTAGGGGAGATCGAGAAGAGTTCGTCTCACCTTCCATATCAAGGACATAGAAATCAGTAGGGAAGATAAGATCATTGACTCGGACAAGGACATCCTCAATTATTCCCTCAGGACTGGTTGTGCTTCGATTGGCTAATTAAATGACAAAACCCGTTGTATGTAAGGGACCTATACCAAGGTTAGAGAAGACGGATTTGGGCATGACATTAATTGAGGCTCCTAGGTCTATGAGTGAATCATCAAAGTTGGAACTTCCAATTTGGCATGGGACTGTAAAGGTCCCTGGATCTTTGCACTTTATGGGAATATACTGCTGGGTGGAAACATTTTCAAAGGTCCTAAGTTGCCTCTTGTGGGTACAAAACTCCTTGAGAAACTTGGCATACTTAGGAATTTTTTTTATGGAATCTAAGAAGGGAATGTTGACTTCAACACGTCTAAACATGTCAAGCATTTTAGGATTAGGTTAAAAGGACTTCCTTGTCTTAGAAATAGCTTGAGGAAAAGGAATTGGGTTCCTAAGTGGAATTGAAGGAGGTGAGGGGATGGTTTTAGGTTCCTTTTCAAGTTTCTTTTTCTTTTCATTTTCTAGGTCAACATTCAAAGGAGGGTTTGAGGATTTATCTTGAGGCATAGAAAGTTTCTTTCCTGATCTAAGTGCAATTTCACTTACATTACCCTTGGGGTTGGGTAATGGTTGAGCTGGGAGTTGGGAAGAATTTTATTGTTGTTGCTGGCTCAGGTGGGATGCAAGTTGACCTATTTGAGTTTCAATGTTTTTAAGGCTAGAACGGGTGAAGGAGGCAAGATCTTCCACTGCACTTTCCCATGGTTGCTTGGAAGAAGAGGCTTGTCCCGGATTGGGATTGCCTTGATTTTGGTTCTTGGAAAATCGATTGTATTGGTTTTGGAATTGGTAAGGCTCACTAGGATAATGGAATCCAGGAGGAAGATTGTTCCTTTGAGGTTGAGGAACAAAAGGATAAGGTTGATGGAAGTTACCACCACCTTGACCATATTGGAATTGGTTTGGGTTTTGAGCAGGGAATTGAGGGGGGTGAGATATGGGATTACCATACCTAAGGCCTTGGTTATAGGAAGAAGAGAAGGGCTCAGAGTGAGGTTGGTTGAAGTTTTTAACAAACTGACCTGATAGTTGAGGATTGGTGTTCCGCTGAGCATATGCTGCATTGATCTCCATTGGTCCAGATGAATCGGATTGATCCTCTTGAAGTTGTGGACATGTGTCAGTTGGATGAGATGGAGAGTTGCAGATTCCAAAGTTTTTGACAGGTCCAGGAAACATTGATTGCGGAGAAGACGAGGTTGGGGATTTGGTAGCCACAACTAGTTGTCACACAAGACCTATAAGTTCACTCATCCACTCGGTCATTTTTTTCAGCTCAATTGATTTATTATCTTGGTCTTGTTTGACTTGAGCATGTTCTCGAGTATGGAATTATTGTGTGTTTGCAACCATGTTACTTATGAGATCTCTTGATGCTGCATGAGTTTTATCAACAAGAGCACCACCACTTGTGGCATCAATGAGAGTTCTCTCCATAGACAATAACCCCTCATAGAAGTATTGGATCAAGAGTTGGTCAGGGATTTGATGATGTGGTCAGGTTGCAACAAGCTTTTTAAACCTCTTCGAGTACTCATGGAGTGATTCACTTGGGAACTGACGAATACCACTTATTTCCTTTCGGATAGAAGCAGTACGAGAAGCAGGAAATAATTTCTCTAAGAATAGTCATTTCATGTCATTCCATGTGGTTATGGAACCAGGAGGAAGGTAGTAGAGCCATGACTTAGCAGTGTCAGCTAGGGAGAAAGGGAATTCTTGAAGTTTGATTTGTTCTTCAGAAAACCCTTGAGGCTTCATGGTAGAGCACACCACTTGGAACTCTTTAAGGTGAAGATGTGGATCCTCACCGGCTAGCCCGTGGAAATGTGGAAGAAGATGAATCAAACCCAATTTGAGTTCAAAGTCAGCTTCTATGTTTGGATATTGAATACCAAGAGGTTGGTAATTCATATCAGGGGCAGTGAGTTATTTTAGGGTTTGTTCCCTAGGATTGGCCATTTCAATTTCAACTAGTTGGATGAGGACTGGTTCTTGAATAATTTGAGTATCTCTTATGTTCCTCCTAAGTTGGCGAAGTATTCACTCAATTTCAGGGTCAAACAAATCTGAGGGATTTTTTGGGAGGCTACGGGGAATTCAGAGAGATTTTGGAATAAATAGGAAGATGGTTTTTTCTTTGTATTTTTTTCAGTTTATGGTTTTTAAGAGGAAGACGGGTTTTTCTTTGTGTTTTTTTCAATTTTTTTTTTAAAATTTTGTTTTTTTTGGGGGGGGGGTTACAATAACCAGAAACTAAGGACTACATAAAGCACCATCCTCGGCAACGGCGCCATTTGAAATGCATGGCCGATTGTCGCATATCGACCAGTCAAGGTTCCGGTGCTCTGCCAATGTGTATAGCAGCACTCGGGTCGAATCCTCAGCAATGATACTTTGTAATAGTCATTTGTTTTTAGTTAATTATATTCTAATTGGGGGGTTTGTTTGCAGAGATTATGAAATAATTTATGTATGATGTTTGATTTAACAAATTGATAAAGATTGGGTTGAGTTCATCATTAGGTAGTTAATCTTGTGATATCTTTGAGCTTTGCTTTATATTGCATTAAATTAACACCCATGTCACAAGATGATTTTGATCGGAATTCCCAAGTGTTAAAGCTTTAATCCAAGCCGTAACTTAACTTAGGTTTCTAATCATTACCATTACTTGTTTATGGTAGTGTATTTGTGTTTCCAATAATCCATGGAATCCACATATTAAACAAAACATGTCATTAATCCATGACATATAAAGTTCAACATACACAATATTAATTTAAAGAACATTCATCGAGGAAAAGCTCTCAATAACTTAACATACCTAAATTATAACTCACCCCAATTAAATATTTACTCAGACATTTAAATTATTAGTAATCTGGTCTATTATGTTTAAGTTTATGAATTACAAAGAGAAGAAAAATAAAGGGATAAGAAAAGAGTTGTGTGCCGAACACACACACGAACGATGATGAGAGTAAAAAAAACCAGACTTTTTATTGAATAATAAAGTAAAAGAAGATGATGGATTTTATATTGATTTAAACTACAATAAGAAAATTAATATTGAACTACAGAAGGTGTATGATAATAATAAATTAAGAAGAAGAAAATTTCATTAAAACAGAATTACAAAGACAAACACTTGCAAAATTACAACGAAGAAAAATGAAAAAGTAAATGAAAACAAAGAGAGGAGGAAGGGATTATCAAGTGAAAAATTGAGTTTGGAAGATAATAACAAGCCTTTTTCATGGCCTTGGTACTTCCAATCAATCCTCCTTTTCTCTGAAATGCCAACCCTTTTGAAAGGAGAGGAGGGGATGTATTTATAGCCCAAGGTGGTGGACTGTTTACATTTCAGAAATACCCCTCCACTTGGCTCGCAGATATGGACATCAAGAAAGACGAATCTCGAGAAATATTCTTCTTCAAAGTTGTAGAAAATAAAGTTTTCCGACTACTCTCAAAATTTGGACTCATTTGGACTTAAGAATCAAAAGTTATGGTCGTTTGATTAAACAAAGTAAAACTGTCCATTTCAATCCAGTCTTTTTTAAGTCCAAAATGTGAAAGGGTTTTTTAATATGAAGATGCCTTAAAATCAGAATGGGTTATTCAACAAAGTCAGCCACCTATATCTCCTATTTCACACGGAAAAATATCAGCTCTATTTGATGCTTACATCATGAGATAGGTCATGCATACTATACTGATTTTAATTATCGGCCAGAATGGTGGGCTGGACTTTAAAGCTTCATTTAGGCCCCTTGTAATTGGATTTGGGCCTTGAAATTTTTATCCAATATGAAATACAGTGTCACCCGAATTATGGTGGATATTTAATGTTTTTGGACTTATGGATTGATCCTAGTAAATCAATCTTCAAGGCTGGTCCAGTTTGTTCATAGATTCTTTGGTCTTGTTTGTGAGGACCATATGACCCTTCAAATGGCAGAATTGGCTCATGGTACCTTCTAATGAAATGTTTTATATTGAAAGGAGAATCCTAAAAAACAAGAAACACACAATTTGGATCAGTATAGTGATAGTTATTATTAAAAAATTAAACTGACTCAATTGGACTACTTCTAAAAATGCTCAAAAATTATACTTAATATTAAAACATTAATATTTCACACAAATTATGCACATTTCATATAAAATCAGTAAAGAGGGAATATAATAAGTCATGAAAATATTAATAACATCAGTTGGCCATTTACAACGCTTCTATCAGGATATCACTACACCTCATTATATTCAGGGTTCATTGGCTCCAAAGGCTACTACAGTGCAGTCAGAAGCTTCAAAGACTTTAGGGCTCTGGACACAGGCCTCGGGAGTGAAGCACTTTCACGTAGTGTATGAATGTCCAGTAGAAGTTTATGCAAGTCTAGCGATAGTTATAGGTATTATCTTTATTTAATATTACATATCAATTGATTTATTTGACAATAGTTCCTCCCACTCATTTATATCTATAGTTTTTTTTGATATTATTAAACTTCCAATGTAACTTATATAATTTGTAATGGAGTTAGTGACACCTCTCGGTAAGAGGAAAGAGCAAGGGTTTAAGTGTCCTTGTTCATTAACAATATCTGATGCAGATTTGGTCTGGGATTTTCTTGTTCTTGAACTAGATATTTTTGATGTCATAATCAGCATGGATTGGCTTGTCACTCATTAAGCTTAGGTTGATTGTTATCATCACTGTGTTTCATTTCTTACTGCTGATGGGAGATCCTGTATGTTTCAGGGGGAGTGGGACCTGAGGTTTGGTCGTGTAGGACCTTCCCACCTAGAGCTCAAGAAATTTTTTTCTACCATTGAAAGTGAGCCTAATGATATCTATTATGTTGTTGATATTTCTATTATTGTTCAAGACTTTTTTGATGTTTTCCCAGACAAATTCTCCAGTATTCCTCCAGATAGAGAGGTAGAGTTTACAATTAACCTAGTACCATGTACACAGCCGATATCGATACCTTCTTATCATATGGCACCAACGGAGCTAAAATATATCAATATTTAGTTGAATGGCCTATTGAAAAAAGGTTTCGTTCAACCTAGAATTTCACCTTGGGTATCCCCTGTGCTCTTTTCTAAGAAGGCATATGGTTCACTTTAATTGTGTGTGGACTATCAAAAGTTGAACTGGGTAATAGTCAAGAACAAGCATCCTTTACCTCATGTGGATAATTTGTTTGATTAGTTAAAGGGGAAAAGTGGTTTTCAAAGATTGATATTCAGTCAGGTTATCATCATATCAGAGTTTGGGAGTCTGGTATAATAAAGATGTATCTTAGGAGCAGGTATGACCATTATGAATATCTTGTGATTCCTTTTAGTCTAAGAAATGATCCTATAGTTTTTATGGATTTTATGAATAATATATTCCATAAATATCTTGAAACTTTTGTGGTAGTGTTCATGGATGACATTCTGGTTTATTCAAAATTTGAGTGTGAGTACGAGCACCATCTGAGTCAGGTTCTCAAAATTCTAAAAATTAACCATTTGTATGAAAATATTTAAAAATTTAGTTTATGGATTTAATAAGTGAAGTTATTAAGGCATAAGATTTATGAACATGGATTATCAGTTGATCCTAAGAAGGTAAAGGTTGTCTGGTCTTGGAAGGAACCACAAAATGGCTTTGAGATACAGAGCTTCCTTGGTCTTATTGGATACTACCGATGGTTTGTTAAGTATTTCTCTAAATTAACATCACCTTTGACTAATATTACAAGTAAAGTGGTAAAATTCACATGGGATGTGAAGTGTCAGTCATATTTTGATGAACTAAAACAACTTCTGACATCAGATCCTATTCTGATATTACCTGATCCTGGTAAGGGGTATGTGGTGTTTTGTGATGCTTCTAGTGCTGGTTTGGGATGCGTTCTTATGCAATATGGCCATGTGGTAGCTTATGGATCTCTTCATCTTAAACTTCATGAGAAGAATTATCCCAATCATGATTTAGAGATTGTTACAGTTATGTATAAACTTAAATGTTGGTGGAACTACCTTTTTGGGGATAGGTTCACAGTCTTATCTGATCATAAGAGTTTGAGTTATATATTTTATTAGCAAGACTTGAATCTTAGATAGAGATGATAGGTAGGATACCTTTAGACATTTTAATTCAATATTTATTACACCTAGGGGAAGGGAAACATCATTGCAGATGCTCTTAGCAGGAAAGTACCGTCGTAGGCTGTTTTGGAATCAAAGGAGTGGAACCTTATGGGGATTTTCACTCGGTTTCACTTGGATTATCAAGAGGATGTTTTAAGTATGGTTCTGACCAGTGTTCAGTTATCATCATCTCTCATAGAGTCTATTTTTCAGAGTTAGTAGAAGGGTGATGAGTTTAATAAAAATTGAGAAATACTTTATGGTGGGGAGATCATTTTTGGTTGGTCTCTTTATTTATATGGTATGCTCCACTTTGGGAGGTGGGTTGTCATCCCAGCATATTTTAGGAGTTTATTTTTGTTTAATTGTCACATATCTTCATGGTTCATTCACCCAAGAACTATGAAGATGTATTATGATATGATATAATGATTTTTGTGGTCGGGTATGAAGCATGACATTTCAGATTATGTGTCCCATTGTTACACCTTCTAATGAATAAAGGTAGAGCACTTGAAACCCTCTAGTTTACTTCATCCTCTTCTAGTACCAGTCTGGAAATGGGATGAGGTGTCCATGGATTTTGTTTTTGTATTACCACAGACTCCTCAATGGAGAAATTCTATTTGGGTGGTTGTTGATCGGTTGATGAAGTCTACTCATTTCATACTGATAAAAGATACAACTAAGGTTGAAGATCTCGGTAAGCTGTATGTACAGAAGATTGTGAGGTTACATGGAAGTCCTTATATCATTGTTTTGGATAGGGATCCTAGGTTTAACTTGAGGTTTTGTAGGAGTCTCCAAGTGGCAATGGGAACTCAAGTCAAGTTAAGCACAACTTACCATACGTAGAAAGACAATTAGACGGAGCGAGTAATTTAGATCCTAGAGGATATGCTTTGTGCTTGTATCTTGGATTTAAGTGGATCATGGGATAGCCATCTAGGACTGGTTGAGCTTTTTTATAATAATAGTTATCAGTCGTCGATCAGAATAGCTCCCTTTGAGGCGTTTTATGGTCGCCCGTGCAAATAACCTCTTTGTTGAGCTATGGTAGGTGAATTATCTTTGGTTGGACCAAGTTTGGTTTAGAAGAAATATGAAAATATTCAATATGTACATCAATATATGGTTACAACCCAGAGTTTACAGAAATCGTATGCGGATCGGCGATGTCATCCTATGGAGTTTTCTATTGGTGATTGGGTTTTCTTGAAAGTTTCTCCTCAGTTGGGTCACCGTCGGCTTAGAAAAAAATGAAAGTTGGCTCTAAGATATGTTGGACCATTTGAGGTCACTGATCATCATGGATAGGTTGCTTATCAGTTAGAATTATCAGTTCAGTTGATAGGTATTCATGATTTTTTCTACATGTCTTAGCTCAGGAAGTATCATCCTGACCTCGCTCATGTTTTGGTTGGGAAGAAATTGATTTAGAGCCATATGTTTCTATTTTGGAGAAACTAGTTGAGATCGTTGACTCTTAAGTGAAATTCTTGCATGGGAAGTCAATTTCTTTGGTTAAATTTCTCCAGAAACACAGAGCATCTTCTCATGAGACTTGGTAATATGAGTCAGTGATGAGGGAGCAGTGGCCTCATCTTTTTTTGGGGATTACATCTTCCACATTACTTCTCAGGGATGGAAAGTCTTTATGGTGGAGAGTTTGTAACATCTCATTACCTATATTTTAGTTATATTATTAACCTCGTCATGGTTTTCCTTTTTCAATGTCTGTATAGGGTCGAAAAGGAATTGGGAGGATACCTATAATTGTGAAGTCACAATTTTGTTGGAATTTTAGCTTTAACTGGCTTTTTCTACAGGCTGTAGGAGGATTTCACACTGTGTAACTAGGTTGCATGATGTGTAAGAATTCCTAGATTAAATACATGAAAGGATTTATGCTGTGAAAGGTTACACAGCGTGAATATTAGTTTCACGTTGTGAATGTTTTAAATAACAAATTTTTAATATGAGGTGACAGATTTCTCAGTGTACTTAAAGACCATGGATTTCATAAAATTTAAAGGAGTTACATGTCATGTAATTCCCCAAGGAGGTAAGGTAATAGTTTGGGTTTTGGGTGCCCATTTGGCCACCACTTCTCCTTTTCTCTCATATCAAGGCTCCTCTCCGATAATTTTTGGAGACATCATTCCTTCTGGATCGATATATTCAGCATTCGATCTTTATTGCAGTTGTGGTGCATCTCTCTGGTTGAGAGATATTTCCACTTATTCATTGTCACTGATCATGGTAACACCCTATAGTTTCATTATCAGATCCATTTATCTAAATTGTTGTTTCTTATTGTCTTCTTCAAAGATTCGTTGAGAGATCTTGTTTCGTAGGTCGTTCCTTTGTTATTCGTGGTGCGACGAGCGTTTCTTCTTGAGGTGTGTGGGTTTTTGCCTTTATACCAACCCTTTTTTTCTAAAATGGATCAATTTTGAGATGTGGATTGGATTTTAGGGCCTCTATTGGAATTTTTGGGTTTCTTCGTTGGTGGATCCCGTTGTGGGCATGTGCGACCCGAGTTTTGAGGTAGGCGGTTTGGTCTCTATCCTGTGTTTGATAAATCGTATTGTTCCATTTTTATAAATTATTTTATAAATAAATTATTATAAAATTGGCATGATTTTTTTTGTGCGTTGGAATAATATTTTGAATAAAAGTGGTTTTACCTTGGTTTTTGATTAATGGAAAGAAAATGGGTATTTTTAAAGCATTGAAAAGGATTTTGTAAAATGGTTTTGAAATGATTTTTAAATGTTGATATGATTGTGAAAACGATCACATGGGTTATCTTAGTACTAGGTGGAAGGTTTATCTTGAGGCCATCATCCATTGTGGGGGTCCACTTTCTAGGTGATCCTCTTGTACTATAGTGTATATTATTATCTATTAGTACATATATAATGTTGGGGTTTCACTTTATGGGGTATCTCCCTAATCCTAGAGTGTAGATAATTGGCTCCAGGTATAGTAATGCATTATTCATAGATCTTTGGGTACAAGTATACTATTGTATAACCTATTGTATTCCTTGGTATTGTGATGCGTGTGTTTCTCTTGTTGTTTTGTATTGCTTGGATTTGTATTTTTTTAGCCTTGATATACATGTTGATGCTTGTGAAAGATGATATGGAAAATATGATTTGAAATTGATATAGTTTCTTTTGTTTTAGAACTTTAATAAAGAGGAAATTTTTACCATGTTTTCTATAAAACTTCTTTACTGCTTATCATTCCATGTTTTATTTAAAATAAGAATACATGAATTGTTATACACAGACTTTCTATGGAACACCTAGGCGGGATCCTATTGAGTTTGTTAGCTTACACCATGCACACCTATTTGGTGGTGCATAGACCATTGTGTGTCTTCCAATGCAGGGAAAGGCAAGGTTCCGCAGTGAGGCGGCGGGGTTTCATATCAGTCGAGTTGGGTAGCTAGTGGTGAGATGGTGGGATTTCATCCACTCCATCACATGGAGTAGTTTTTTGGTTTTGGTCCTTTTCAGTTGGACTTGTATCTTAGAGTTTTTGGATACTTTTACAGCCATTTGTTTCCACTATATTTATTATAATTATGACATATATTTATTGACTTTCTACTATTCCTTCTTGCTTCATGTATATGTATGTGTCATGTGTCTGTTCAGGTTGGGTGAAATCGTTCCCTCTAGTTTGTTGTTCGATGCTCGGGTGCTTGTCGCCTGCCCATGGGGATTGGGAATTCCCTTCAAGTATGTGGTGGATTAAGTCGGGTGCTAGGTTTGAGGGCAGCCCAGGTTGGTTCGTTACATGAAGTATGTTAGACCTTGGAGGTTATGTTGTGAGTTGGGATGTATATTGTGTGGTATGCCCATATATTAGGCTCGTGTGTTATGATATTATATATACATTGTATTTCCTTATGATTTTATATACATTCCCTACCCTTGTTGAGCACAAGTGATGACAACCAATAGTTTTGGGGGTGTTTTTTCCAATATCCTGGTGGTGAGGATGGATGGATGGCCACCCACTCTTCCATGCTCCCTCTTCTAGAAAAAAATGACATGCACGATATGTGATGGGTAGAAGTTAAAAGTGAATTGTTGAGATGTGATGTGATGTGATGCCCCAGGTGTCTTCGAGTGAGGTGTAATGTGATGGACTAGGTGTTTTCAAGTGATATGATGAGATGGATCATGATGGGGTGTTTTCATGTTAGGAGGAGGGCATGAGGTTGATGTCTTTCATGTTCATGATACCTAACTGTTCTTGTTATGGTTTTGATGTGATGTGTGGATCAGGTGTCTATGGTAAAGATATGATGTGATTTCCAAGGCATCTATAGTTTTGATGTGATGTGATGTGACGTGATGTGATTTTATATAGAAGAGGTGGGAGCACCAATACATATGTCGTTGGGGTGTGAGAATTGATAATAAGTGGGAAAGTGGTGTGGGGTACCTATCATCAGTGTACTTATTATTATGTTATTATACTTGGATGTATTATTTGGTGAGAAAGCCTTGGTGATGATGTGTTTAGATAGTTGGTTTGATTATGTGTTATTGGTTCTATTGTTTTCTCATGGGTGTATTAGTATGATTCTTTCACATGTGCATGGGAGACTTTGGTTACCCTAATGAGTATACTTGTATTCTCACCCTATGTATATAAACTAATTTTTAGGTTTCTATGAGGATTACTCTGACTATATTGAACATTACTAGTTCATACCTTTGGATAATTATTGTATTGTTGCCTTATATTTTCTTTTAGGTATTTACTTATGGAGACTTTTATCTGTATCTGATTACTTTATGCATGCATTGTGGGATATTTTTTGTTTTTCTTTTATATTATTCCATAAAGTTACTTATGGTTAATTATTCCTATCTCCCGATCATGTAATTCTTATATAGGGTAATGCCACCCATTTTAGATATTTTTATACCCTCGATGCTAGTCGCTAACCCAAGGCCTACTCGAGATGGGACTCGAGGGTCATTATCTCTCTTCTTTCATTATGGTATCCTTGGAGGAAGGGGGTTGTGACATTAGTTGTCGGTGTTTCTCAGGGTTATGAAAGAGTACCCTGATGTTTTCCTTGAGTAGGTTGTGGCATTACCCCCTAAATTAGAGATTAATTTTGGGATACATCTACATTAGGTCACTTCTTTAATCTTGATGTATCTATATAGAATGGTGCCTTATGAGTTGTGAGAGCTAGGAGTACTGCTCGATGATACGTTGTAGTGGGGTTTTGTTTAGACAAGTGTGTCACCTTGAGGTGCACTAGTTTTGTTCATGAAGAAGGTTGATAGTAGTTTTAATCTTTATATCAACTATCATCACTTAAATCAGGTGAAAATGAATAACTTATACTATATTCTTCATATTGATGATTTGTTTGATTATCTTAAAGGAGCTAGTTGGTTCTCAAAGATTGATCTATGGTCGGGATATCATCATATGCAGGTGAAGGATGTGGATGTTTTGAAGACTGATTTATGATGTCATTATGGGAATTATGAGTTGGTTGTAATTTCATTCAGTGTGATGAATTATCTAGTCATGTTCATGAGTTTGGTGAATGCAATGTTCAGAGAGTTCCTAGATCGGTTCATGGTGGCTTTCATAGATGAAATCCTTGTGTACTATATGTCTGAGGAAGAGAATGCAGAGAATCTACAGGTAGTTTTGGGATTTATTCATCATCATTGGTTGTTCATGAAGTTGTCAAAGTGTGAGTTATAGGATCTTGAAGTTCATTTCTTAGGGAATGTTGTGTCCTAGTGAGGATTAGTTTTGGATCCCACGAAGATTGAGATAATTGTTTATTAGGAATCCACCAAAACTGTTGAAAAGGTAAATAATTTCCTTAGTATTTAAGGATATTATAAGTGGTTAATATATTATTTATCTTGGGTTAAAACTCATATAATTTCTTTGACTAGAAATTATCATGCGTTCTTGTGGACTGACCAATGTTAGGTGGCTTTCAGGTACCTAAAAGACAAGTTGGTCGATGCTCTAGACCTTTGTTTTCCAGCAAAGGGAGTTAAATTCAAGGTTTTTGATTATTCATAGCTTGAGTTGGGATGTGTTTTTATGTAGTGTAGATAAGTTATTTCTTATAGGTCTCGGAAGTTATGTCTCCATAATGCAACTATTCCACCCATATCTCAAGTTATAATAGTTGTATTTTCCTTGAAATTGTGGTGAAATTACCTCATTAGAAATTATTTTATGGTTTTTATTGATCATAAGAGCATGAGGTAAGTCTTATACTAGCATGAATTGAATTTGAGAGATTGGTGGTGGGTGAAATTCTTGAAGGATAACATCATCAAGATTTTATATACATCGGGAAAGGGAAATGTTGTATTCAATGTGTTGAGTAGGAATTCACATAGTGATACTGTGTATGGGTCCAGAGATTCCTAGAGAGTTATGGAAGATATATCAGTGATTCATATTGATATGGGAGAGGTTGGGGTAGAGGTTTAATTTTCCAAATGATAGTACAATAATCTTTAGTGAAGTAGGTGAAAGAGTCACAGTTGGTGTATTCTGAGGTAGAGGTATGGAGAGACCAAGTTACCTTTGGTGATGCCCCTGATGGTTGGTCTAAGGATGAACAACATCGAGTGTTGTTCTAAAGAAGTATTTTCATCCATTTGGTGATGTGTGAGATGGTTCTCCATGAGTTTCATAGCTCACCCTTGGTGGTACATCCTATCATGAAAAATATGTGTCGAGCTCTAAGAGGTCAGTTTTAGTGTCTTGGGTTAAAGCATGCTATTTCAGAGTTTGTGTCTTGATGTTTGGTCTGTCAGAAAGTGAAGTTCAAGCATCGTGTTCCTAGTGGTTTCCTCTAACCGTTAGATGTTTCTCAGTGGAAGTGTGAGGACATCTAGATATAATTTGTTACTAGTTTACCTCAAGATCGGGGAGGATTTGATGTTATATGGGTGATAGTATACCATTTGATGAAGTCATCCCACTATATATCAATCAAGGAGTCAAGCTTAGTCGAGGTTTTGTTAAGGCAGTATCTGGAGGAGGTAGTGAGACTTCATAGGGTCCTAAGGATGATCAAATTTTACTATGATCCTTGTTTTACCTCCAGGGTGTGGGGAGGTCTCTAGTATGATTTTGTCTCTTAGTTATTCCTTAGAACTACTTTTCATCAACATACAAACAGTCAAAAAAGAGTGGACTATCAAAATTCTTGAAGACATGTTGTGCTCTTGTGTTTGAGATTTTGGAGGTGTGTGGATGATTCACCTTCCTTTGGTCAAGTTTTCTTACAACAAAATTTTTCACTCTACCATTGGTATGGAACCATTTGAATATTTTTATGAACAACCTTTCCATTATACATTATATTTTACTGGGGTTGGAGATACAATAATTCTTGGGCCAAAACTAGTGTAGAGCACGAAAGAAATGGTTTAGGTGATTCGTGAGAGGATGAAGGTAGCATAAGATCATCAGAAGTCTTATCCTGATTATAGGAGGAGACCTCTGGAGTTTTATGTTGTATATCATGTGTTATTGAAGGTGACTCCTCATCATGGTAAGTGAAGGTCTGGTCATGATAGTAAGCTTTCTCCATAGTTTCTTGGGCCTTTTGAGGTGTTGGCTCGCATTGGAGTTATGGAATATCAAATGGAACTTCTACAACGTATGATTTGGATACATGATTTATTCTATGTGTTATAGCTCTACCTTTACCTTCATGATGATTCTAATGTCATTAATTGGGGTGATATTGACGTTGATGATGATGTGACCTTCAAGGAGTGGCCTATAGAGATTTAAGACTTCCAGGAGAAGGTCTTGTGTGGCCATGTTATTCCTTTGGTTCGTGTCTTGTGTTGAAATGGTGATGTAGAGGAGATAACCGATGAATGTGAGTCATATATGCTCGCTCATTACACTAAACTCTTTTTTTAGCTCTTATATTATAACATTTCTTGTTTTCTGGATGTTGAGCCTTTTTTGTTATGAGATAGCTGCCTCTTGATGTTTTATTAGTGGCCTTGCACTTGTTTTAGAGGTATCTTCCCAGGAGAGTATTTAGGAGATCTTTGTCATTATTTCATGGTTTTTTATTTAGTTAATATAATAGATGTGGTTGATCTCCTATGATGGTGAGAACCTTGAGAGTTATCACATGATGTGGATGTTCAAACAACCTTTTTTTATTCTTTCTCTCTAGGTTTGGTTTTAAATTCTTGAGGATGAGAATAATTTGAGAGGTATCTGATATAAGGATATGGACGCTAGTATCCCTTTCCTTTTTAATTTTGGGTGTAATAGGTGTCTGTAGAAGGTTATAAGGTGTTATTTAGGGAAAATGGGGAGTTAAAGTGGCTACGGTGTGGAGCCTTGGGCTACGTCGTAGTCCTCCCTATGTTATCCAGTTCTGCAATGTGGTCTAGGAGGCTACATCATGGTCTTCTAATTTTTAGTTAGACTATAAATAAACTAATCCTATATCAACCATATTTTCTCCCAAATTTCTCTATCAACCCCTAGGAACCCAAGATATATTTTTTAAGGCCTTGAATCCCCTTTTTGATTAGATTCAATCACAGGTTCCTCGTGTTCGGTCTGTGGTGATATGAGGCAAGTTATTCCTTCATTTCATGTGGTTTATTCATGGATCGGTCTTGTTTTATCCTATTTCTTCTTTACATGTTATGGAATTTGATCTCCATCATTCTAATAGAGTTTTATTTTGATTTTATTGGTATGGTTGTGGCGAAACATCCTTGGAGTGATACAGTTTCCTTGTGGGAGTGCTGATCAGAGGTCCATAAGTTGTTTTCATTATCATGTGAAGAACGTTGAAATCTTGAGGTTTGGGATTCGTTTATTATCCTTTTATTTTTAAAATTAATCATAAATTGACCATGACTTAGGTTCTTTGGGTGGTAGTGGAATTAACCCTAATAAAGGATAAATCATGTAATGAAAATAATTTGTTTATAGTTAGTGATGGCATGCTTTTTCTTCCACCATGATAATGGTTTGCCTATTAATTTTCTAGATAACATGTTATCTATGCTATTATTTTTTTAACATGTTTTTTATGGTTGGGTTATTATGTTATTTGGTTAAATTGGTTAAAGAACATGAATTCAATAATTTTTTAGTTGGCCAAATAATTAAAGAGGCATGCTTAATGAATCATTATATTCTTTTAATTTGATTATAATCACATTGATACTAAATATGCATGTTTAATTTAAGTTGTCCTTCCATGTGTTAATGGAATTGGATAAATAAAATGAAGTTGGAATTCTTTTTAACATTGATAAGATAAAAAAGTAATGTAAAATGATAATTATTATTATTTAAAGTTTGTTAAAGTTATAAGATGCTAGAAACCATGTTTAAATTATTAAATGGATTGTTATAGTTGATGACTTAGGTTACCCTTAGTTGGAACCTATGATAATTTAATCAATTAATTTGATATGGAATAGAAACTGGTTGTTTTCTAAAGATAATCATTGGGTATTAGAGATCTTGTTTGCTTGTGGGGGTCTAATTCCTTGTGAGATCCTATTTGCATATGAAGGTTAAATGCCTTGTTTTTAGGGCCAAGTTGTCTTATTGACTATATTTGTTGTTTTTTTCCTTCTATGTTGCTCTAAATGTGAGTCTTGTTATGCGATGTGATGTGATCCTGAGATGGATGATGATATGTGGGCGGGGAGTCTGGAGTTTGGGTAGTAGTTGGAACTGGTGATGGCAAGATGGATGGCGATGTGCATGAGGGTGTTGGGGATGGCACAGAAGTTTATGGAACTGGTTAAAGATGGGCTTACTTGTGGTTGTGTTTAAAGATGATATACTTTCTTTATAAATCTGTTTAAAGGCTGGATATCTGGATTTCTTATTTATCTACATTCATTTCCCCATTGCTTGAGGTATCTAGATGTGCTTAGTTATGCATATCTCTTCATGGTAGCTTAGGATGTTTTCCTAGAGTTCCTATAATTATGGAATGAATAATAATGTTTAATAAATGAATTAACCTAAGGGGTTAGTGCTTGTTGGAATGCAATGTGATAATCTTAAGAAATCATGGACTTTATTGGTTATGTCAGGAGGGCATGGGTTTTCACCCTAAAGGTTAATGAACATGTAATCAATATAATGTTGATTAATGGATAATTAATTAATTAACGTAAGATTAAAATATTAAAAAAAATAAGTAATTTAATGTAGGCTTATTCAATGCTTGCGTGCTTATAGGATATCTAGTCCTTAACAGTGGAATCTGGGTGTCTGGGTAACGATAACTATAGTTGAGACTAGGACTAGGTTATTCCCATAGTGTGGTTGTGATCTATATTATATCATGTATATTTTGTGATTTCATACTCTACCCCACCCATGTCAGTTAGGATGACTGACACCCAATGGACTCTAAGAGGGTGTTTTTTTAAACATCTTGGTTAGTGAGGGACGGATGGATAACTACCCCCTATAGCCCCACTCTATTATCTTGTAAGTATTATGTAATGCTATGCATAATGGTTATCTTTTCCCATATATTTTTTTAGAGTGGTGTAATGGATTTTGGTTATTTCACACATTTGTATCTTCATGTATAGTGTCCCAAGGATTATTATAGGTATGTCATGTATGGCTTGTGATGGATCGAGGTACATACATGACGTATGTGTTATTATGACTTGAGGTACAATACCTGATGTATGATACACAATATATAGGTTGTGTTGGATTCCAAAAACTACTAGGTTACTATATAGAGATGTGGCATGGTATTATGGGATGATGGGATGATGAGATGATGTGGTGAACAAGGTGCATATTGTGATACATATCCTAGGTATCTCCAGGTTGGCTTATTTTGCAGAGAGGTGACTCAGGATGTGTGACATAGGGCCAAAGTGACAAACTAGTGGGGAAGTAGTAGCAGGGTACCCTTGTTGTTTCATTACTATAATATATGATCCCTTATATGTGATACTTAGTGAGAGATATCCATGGAGAGGTTGGGAACTCAGTATACTTGTTTAGGCAATGAGTTAGTTTTACTTGTTGTTCACTGGGATTTAGTATGCTTTCTTTATCCTTTTCATGAGAGGCTCTAAGGATGATCCTACTGAGTATACCCCTTATTATCACCCTACATATATATATAAAAAAAATTCAAGTCAGTGGGAGCAGGTTGGAGATTGGGTTGGATATTATTAGCTTGTGGTTTTTCTAGATCTGTTTAGGCTTCATGGCCACTACTGAGTTTATCTTTTGGTAGTTGTAGTTTCTTTTCAGTTGTATTAGTTTTTTTATTTCATTACATGTATGAACTTGGGATCTATTTTATCTTTATGAGAAGGAGTTGATTGGTGTTCTATCTTATCTCTCTCTTTTTTATGTTTCTATTAAATAGTAATTCCTCCCATTTGTATGTATGATATACCCCTATACTTTTTGCCAACCCATGTCCTATTGAAGGTGGGCTTTGGGTGGTCACTATATCCATTCTCTCATTGTCATCCAAGGAGGTGTACCTTTGGGAGGAGGGTTCATGACATTTTATCTTTTATTAAGTTATATTTTTTGAAGTAAGTCACAGATTCTTACACAATCATAATTGAAGAAAGATGTCAGATACCTAGAATGGATGGCATTGCTGAAATAGAATGTTGTTCCTTTATGCCTATCACATTTACAATAAGATTGAAGTTCGTTTTTGAGATAATTAATGATCATATTGTTCCATGATTTATATTAATTTAGTGCATGTTTAAAGATAACAATTACTATAATAATTTATTTACTTTTTTTGTTGGTTTATAGGGAGTTTTGTATTTGTAAAATGAGAAATTAAAGGAAAGCCTATTAAATCAGGCAATAGTTGATGGTATGAGGAGCTCTATGTTATTATTGTGCCTAGTAAACTCAGAAAATATCCATTGGGATTTGTTAGTCATGAATATGAAAAAAGGTTGTTTAGATATTATAACTTGACGAAACCTATTCTAGTAAGAAGAGATAGTGATCCATTTATTAAAAATGAGGCCAGTGTGGTAAGAGGTTACACATTATTCAACATAATTTTCAATACATTGAAATATGGACTACCCATTCATTTTTTTACAGAAATCATATTTGAAAAACATGTTAAGCCACAATATTTGCGAGAATTTCAAGGAGCGTAAATGAGATATGAAGATTGAAGATACATTGTGACGAGGATACACCACTTTGAATTGTGGAGTCATCATTTGTTATGTAATGGAATGTTTGGTAATGACAGTTGAAGTGGCTAATCATTTGAGTGAAAATGAATTCATTGATCAGTGACTATATATGGTTCATTATTTTCTAAACTATCCTATAAGGACAATGTTGGAGATGGATGTTGAGAGTAAGAAACTTTGAATATAGTTAAATCATTCTTTCACCAAAACAAAAATTCAGATATCGATTAACAAACAGAAATATTATAATTTATTGTGACCATTTAGGTGGTCAGGATATTGGGGGTGTAAATGGTTATTTGGTGATCTATATTAACATATTTATGAAGATTATATTTATGTAATATGTGATTATGTGATAGATTCTAAACTATAATTTGATTTTTTAAAGTCACCATTGTCAGTTCTTGGAATCAATTGGAAACTTCCGATACATAGCAATTCCCACCAGGAATTCACATTGGAAATTTCTAGTGAAAACTCCCATTGTAAACTCCAATTAGAAATTTCCACTTTTATTTAGTGAAAATTGCCAATGGAAATTGCCACAAGTGCAAATTGGCACTGAAATGGTAGTAGAAAATTACATTGCAAAACAATTGGAAATTATCTATGGAAATTCCCACTGGAAATGACCATGGGAAGTTCCTAGTGGTTGGATCACACTGCAAATTACCAGTTAAAATTTAGTGGAAATAAATTGGAATTTCCCACTGAGTTTCTAATGGGAAATTATAATGAACATTTCATGTGGAAATCCCTACTAAATTCCCAGTACAAATTCTCATACTTACAATTATGGTAAATCAAGGGTATCTTCCAAAAATTTCATTTAGGTTAAAATTATAAACTTAATCATAAAATAATCAAATGTAGAAAACATCAACTATGTACACCCACATTAGTATTTACAAAAACTAATTTTCATGAACAGATGAATATTGTTATTACATTCGTAACCGAAGTCGTAGATCATTTGAATTTTGGAATGTTTCCATTGACATGTCAGTTCTCAAAATTTTTATTTCAATCTGATTTATGGTGCATACTTTTGAATTATTCTTGTTAAAGTAACTACTACCAGCAATTTACCATCCAATTTTATATAAATAGTTGTCTCTATTGCTTCAAGTAGATGGATTTTTTGAATATAATAGTTGATTTTGAAGAACATTGGTGGATACAATAAAGGATTCATTGGTTGCTAAATTTTCCACTTTGATTTGATTAAAATTATTCTCTATTGGCTCCTAATTTCAGTAAGAATTTTATATTAATAACTAAAAAGAGAAATAATATAAGTTTTACATAAAAGTATAATTTTGTAGAGAATTAAAAGATTAGAGTATATGAAGTCCTATGAAGTGTGTTTAAATATAAAGTTTTTCAACCTACGATACAATAATTTCAACCTACAGTACAATACTTACTTACATTTAGATCTATGATAGGGTCACCATGGTAGACAACATTCGACAGTTCTATAGCACTTCCCTGTAATAGTAATATAACATTATTTATGCACGATGTCATAAAATATAGTAGTTCATTAACATAAAAAGGAAATAATAATTTCCTATAGGTTTTTTGGTCTCTTGATTTCTGATGTTGCGTCTTCTCTTTGTATATTTTCTTGCCTGCTTTAGACAACTTTTGAACATGTCACCAACTTTCCTTTTATCTTTCTTCTTGAATGATGTTATATATTATTGTTGATGTTCCATGTTATATTCTTCTTAAATGCGTTTAGAGGGTAAATTATTTCTACCTTCCTGAAATTCCCTGACATAATTTTTTAGATTTGGAATCCCAATCATATATATTTGTTCAAACTCATAGGATTCCATTATAATCTTTATTACCATTCATGCCAACTATTGGTAACATTTAGATTTTCTTGCTACCAAATATATTCTTCAAAACTATTAACTATCATGTCTATCATGTGGATGTCACATGCATTTAATGTCCATATCTTATGGATATATAACTTCAGCAAGAATTGTACATCCAAATGATTTAATATTTTGATTACATGACAACAAAAATACCCATAAATCTCAAATTTCATGCAACTACAACCAATTCTCATAGGAGGATCTTGGTACAGTACAAATTAAAAATCATTTGAGGAACCATTCATTCTGACAAAAAAACCATTTTGGGGCAATTATTTCATTAGAAGACTTAAGGAAACAAGCACCACATAGTTGTTGTTCATGTTGAAAAAGATCAAATATTTTTTGAGTATACAAATGACTTAATTGAACCATGATAATATGATATGGAGCATGATAGCATGAGAGCTTTTATATTCCCTCAAATTCACCCTTCATTTCTCGATATTTATTATTCTCCAACACACGCACAATCTATTGGAAGAATTTCAAGACACTGAGCTTATAATTCAAGTAATATTTTAATACACTGTTGAAACTATCACTCAACTATGTGATTTGAATGCCTAATGTCAATGCAGTCCTCATAAAATAATGATCCCATTTTCCTCTTAACTTGTAAATATATTCTAACCATGTTGAATTTTTATTACCGTGCTCTGGTTGGATTTTTTTCCATAAAGCCTCAATTTTTGAACTCTCATAAACCCCATACATGCATTTTTTTAATTTTTCCAACAATTTTGAGTCATATTTCATGACAGACCCTAAGTGTTTATGTAAAGACCCAGAATTTCTATGTAACTTTTTTTTATATGTGGGAATTTTATGAGTCCGTGAAAATTGACGGCGCGTGATTCTGAGGCCCAGTGTGCCCAGAATGAATTTCTGAACTTTTTTTCGGGTACATTCAATAAACGTATGAGCAGGTTTTTGTAACTTTTGAACTGATGCTCAGAATTGAAATCTGAGGGCACCGTTGAACTCACAGCACCTGTATTCGCTTAAGAGGACCTTCAACTCGACCGCAGTAGGTTGAGGGTGAAAGATAGAATTTGGGTTTTTCATGAAAGAATGAAATAAAATAAAATGGTGTAACATTTTATTTTCTTTGAAACTCATTTTGAATGTTGAGAGGTGGGGACCACCAAACCTAAAACCTCCCATGAGAGGTTATGGTGGTGGGGACCACTTGAGATTAAAACCCCTTTGAACCTCCCACTTAAATGAGGGTAAGCCTCTTGAACTTCCCCTTGATTAATTATGCCACCCCCCTTTAATTAATACACCAACTCAATTAATTAATTATTCCAATTTGAAATTATGCCAACAAATTCTATAATGTTGGCTAATTCATTTTTGGGTGGATTGGGGGAAGGTTTTTGGCAAAGTAGAAGGAGAGATATTTTGGGAGAATTAAAGTTCTCCAACGAAGAATGACCACCGAAGATCAAAGAATGAGGAAACCAATCCCGGGCCGGATCGGAAGCACCTTGCGGAGGTAACCAACGTAGGACATATTCAATCGACGATTGTCCCTCCCTCCTCATCGACATAAACAAACAAATCGAGGTAGGGTGGATGTTTGAATTTGTCCCCTTCCCGTTCTTGACAATTCTTCATGAATCAAGGAAGAAATTTATAACTGCTTGCTACTGCCCTAACGCGGAGAGTGTGGGCCAAACAAACATGGCTCGTCCTCTCCACAAATCTTGGTTCTTTTTTGTGTTCTTCACGATGGTGACGGCGATCGGTGTTGGTGGTTGGCACCAGAGAAATTCGAGAACCGCGACGAAGGCAACGAACGAAGGGCGGCCAGTCAAGCCGGACGCCGATGAAGGCATGGCACTCCACTGCCCTGTGGCGCTCTGTCATCCGTGGCCCCGCCGCCCGAAGCCTTCACCATCCATGGCCCCGCCGCCAGTGGCCTCCGTCGTTCGCAGCTACCGCCGCCTGTGGAGCTCCGCCGTCCGCAACCATGTCGCCCGCAGCGCTCCACCACCTAACGGCCCCCGCAGCCTCCGTGCCACGCGGCGCTCCGCCGCCCGCGGCCTCCACGCACCGCGGATCTCTGCCATCCACCGGACCCCGCGGCCTCACACCGTCCAGTAGCCTCACGTCGTCCCGCGACACTCGCGGCCTCCGCTGCCCCGCAGCACCCACGGCCTCGCGCCACTCTGCGCCGCCCAGGCTGGACCGCCAAGATGGGTCGCCCAGCGAGGGTCGGGCCTAACCCAGCAGGTCGAGAAGCCCAGTGGGCCGGGCCTGACCCAGCGGGTCGGGCCAGGTCAACCCATGACGGGTCAGCCCAGGACAGGTCGGACCGGACCCAGACCCACTTCGACCCATTTACGTATTTTCGGCCATATCTTGGGTACCAAGTGTCCGTTGGACGAACCGTCTGCGGTGCTGGAAACCTTGGAGCAAGATGGTACCTTTGGTATACTCCACTAGATATGTGGATAAAGCTGGGAAATGGTCAGATTGGATTGAGCACGAATCGAACCGGGCCCTCAGGACTAAAAGGCTAATAACTCACAGACCGGGCATCCGATTGACGCACCATCTGTTGCGTTGAGACCCCTATGAAGTGGTGGTACTTTGAGATACTTCCTCACGAGACTTAGTGGCAGTTGGAGTATCGACCAGAGTCTTGTGTAATGGACTCTCCTGGAGACAAGCGATCATAGTGTGGGGACCCTATAGCTGGCTATGAAGTGAAGAATGAAGAGCGATCTTGTGTGGGTCAGCACCTTGCGATCCTGTGTGCGTTATCATATAGAGATCCAGTGTGGATAAACACCTAATGATCCTGTGTGGGTTAGCACCGAGCAATCATGTGTGGGTCAGCACCTAGAGATCATGTGTGGGTCAGCACCTTGCGATCCTGTGTGGGTCAGCACTTAGCGATCCTGTGTGGGTCAGCACCTAGCGATCATGTGTGGGTCAACACCGAGCGATCCTGTGTGGGTCAGCACCAAGCGATCTTGTGTGGGTCATCACCAAGCGATCCTATGTGGGTCAGCACCGAGCGATCCTATGTGGGTCTACCTCTTAACAGAGTAAGATGATTCGGTAGTTACATCTAATCATCTCTACTATTGTACTTAAGTTATACCTAGTGTGAGTTGAGTTCGTACCAGAGCAGTACTTTCCTTTGTGGAAATACCTTGGTGGTATTCTTTTGTGTGGCGTACCTGTGTGGTACTTACCTTGGCGGTATTCCTTCCTTTGTGGAACAGTTGAGATTTGGGATTTGAAGTTGGACTTTGTGTTTTCCTCATGATTGAGATGGGTTTACTTGATAACTTAGGTATATGTATGGGCATATACCTAAGTAGGGTTTTCAGTTGATTTCATGCCTTGTAGTTTATCCTTAGTGGATTTTGTGAGACCTTGAGGTTATTGGGGTCCCTACTAAGTATCTTTATACTCACCCCTGCACGGGTTATGCCCGCACCCTATTGTGTTTGGTGCAGACGATGGATAGCGCTGACGGAGGACGAGAGTACCAGGACTGGAGGTAGCTCGGAGGTGGATGTTAGACGAGGCGAACCGTAGAGATGGTTGTTCGTGAGTTGTACCTACCCTTTAGGTAAGATTTGTGGTGGACGATCTTGGAGCTGCTTTTCACCAATCAGTCATCTTGTACTTTCAGTTTATTGTTGGGCTTGTATTCCGGCCCCTTTTTACTTTCAGTACTCTTTTGTTATAAAATTTTCTTGGTTTTTATATCTTGTTGTGTGCTTGGTTGTGTGTTTTTACAGGTTATAAAGGCAATGCCTTCCCGGTTTTAGGGAATACACCTTTCGGTGCTAGTCGCCAGCCCCTGGCCTATAGAAGGCCGGCTTGGGGTAGTCACAGCACGGGCCCTAGGGGATGGGTTGAGACAGTTTAATTCCATTTTGCATTAAGTGTCCAGTTCAAAGGTCGTGTCTTATTTTAGGCCGGGTAAAAGAAATTGATTGAGACATAGCTGCATCTTGATTTGTGAAAATAGTCTCGGGAATCTTTCTTCTATGAAAATCAAAATATCTACTAAAAACCAACTAAATTATTTTATTTTCTCATCATATAATAATGCTACACCGAAAATTACAATCTCTTTATGATGGTTTACGCCTATAAACACTCTTAAAGGCCTTTACTCCTCGTTTGTGTTGAAGGTTGTGTCAAACACGATAATGTATTCAAAATGATCATAATACCTTTTCATTTTGGGATCAACCCAAAAAAATGTTGCTAATTTGACTGAACATGTCAAGTTGCACTTAGTATAAGAATGATGTGTTATCCATTGATTACTTCTCCAGGTATTATAACATGCCATCAACATCATCTAGAAGTAGTTTTCTCTGCCTTTTGGATTGTAAAAAATTCGGTTGGTCTACTCATATATATTTAGGACTCTCATGCCCACCTATAATGACTATTACAAGTGAAAATGAATCACCGGGATTAAGACTACCTTTATCATTTACATCCAACTTGACACTTTGCATCACTGATGTGTCATTGCAGCCTCATTAAATGCATGGTCTCGGGAGAATGTAAAGAGTGGTTATGTTCCTTAAAAAATTTCTACACTCATACTACTTAGTGGACATGTAAAAAACTTTCATTCATTCTAGATAATTGGTCTTTGTTTCGGCATGTGACTTTTTGACATTAACATCATGTTTATCTGATCTTCAACATTCTTCTTTGTTGTATGTATACAATGTTGATGTTACTAAGTATTTATCCTTTTTATGTTTATTAATATCCTGTTTCCATACACTTAAAATAACAATACCTCTGTAAGAAACATAAAATGAATAGGCTTTAGACTCTGATATAAAAAACCATCTCAATGTTTTGTCTCAATGTAGTGCTTTGTTTATAAATTCTATTAGATGATTTTCTTTCTTATGAATTTGGAACTTCTTCTCTATCAAAGGAATTACAATTTGATTTTGTAATGTTAGAAGTATCATGCTTCATCATGTAATAGTCTGAAGAATACTACACAATATTCAAATCTAATGAATTTATGTGTTCTGAATCATGCACACCGTGTAGATTCAGCTCGATCCCATCCCACCTGACCTATAAAATTCATGTGCGCAAATTTTCAGATCACATTTATATTCCAACTAAAAATTAGTAGATGAAAAATCAGTTCATTTGAATCATTTGGAAAATCCCATTGGAAATTTCCAGTGTAAACAAAGTTCTAAAGGATCAAATAACAACTGAGAATGGGGGTGAATCAGTTTTTCACTTTTTATGAGTTTCAAAACTTTTAGAAACTTAACCTCTGCAACCTGTTAAGATTTATTTCCTTATTAACTTTAGTAAATACCCATGCATAAAAAAGTAAGAAATAAAGTAAATCACATAAGATTTACAAGGTTCATCCTCAGTATTAGAACCTACATCCTTTCTATAGCCACTCTCGTGGGTCTATGGAAATCCACTATTATGAAGAAGTGAATAAAACTTGTGCCAACTCCCATTAGAAACCTTCTATCTCTTGATAAGAAATATTATACTAACTCCCATAAGTTTACAATGTTTTATTATAAAAAAAATTGATCCAAACAAAAGAATAACTATTTTTTTGAAACTGATCCACAATTTCTTAGTCTGAATCCTCAGTTCAATTTAGATGAATCCAATTTTCTCAATCTGATGAGTCGGTATCTGATTCTCTCAATACAATGATTCTGGATCTGATTCTCTCAATATGATGAGTTTTGATCTTATTTTCTCAATACAATGAACTCATTCTCAATATGTAAAACTCAAGCTCTGCTCAAATTCTCAATACGATCTTTCTCAATTTGATCTACTCAATACGATATTCTCAATACGATCTTGCTCAATCTAGTAATGCAAAATGGGTGAGCCGAGGTGGGGTGGGCCAAGCCCATGCGGGTTTTTCCACAAAATCCCACATATAATGCGAACAAAAAAATTCAAGCCCTCCCCTCCCCACATAAGCTCTCAGGTTGCCCACAGGTTGCCCATATTTAAATAAGAAGATAGTATTTATAATCATTTAATATTGTATTTTTTCTCATTCTTAATGGTAGTTGTGGGAAGAAGTATGGATTGACAATAGCTAGAGTTTTAAGGTATGTGATGGAACATTTTTCTATGGGTTAATAGTGGCATACGATTATGCCGATGTGGTGGAGAAATTTTGTGATGCAAAGTAGGTGAGTGATCGGTGAGAGGTGATGAATGATGATGATGATCATGTGGTGAATGAATGATGACTTTACAGACAACAACTAGTTTCAAAGGAGGCTATTAGGATTCCCATGAGGTCCTTTCCTATTTTATTAATAAAAAATAAAATTAAATAATAAAAAAATTAAATCGAACCAAAAAATATTATGACTATAATAACTCTGTTAGAATTAAAACCATGTGCAGGCGAGATGAGGTCCATTTTTTGAGAGGTAGGATGACACACCATGTGAATATGGTGAATAATTACAATATAAATATTATGATATCATATTAAAAAAATAAATATAAACCTATTTAAAATTCACATGTGAATGAGTGGTGAATTGGTATGATAATTACAATAAGAAATCATATGTCAAGGTTTAATCATGATTTTCTTATTGAAAAAACTAAAATATTAAAGAAGAAAATATTTTAAAAAATATATTTTTTTAAAATTAGGCTTGCGGGTAAGCTGGCACCTGCGCGAACTCAACTCACATTGGCCCATACTCTTAATGATCAAAATTTTTAGGCCTTCCCCACCCCACATCCGCCCCATACCCATGAAGCCTGCGGGTTGCGGGCCTGATTTGCATCACTACCTCAATCTGGTAAACAAACATTCAACTATATGATCCTCCTCACAATATCTCTAGTTATAAATGACTTTCACTTTATTTCTTCAGCCCTCTGCCTTTTTTGCTTGCATGAAAGTTATCAATGAACAAATGATCTGAACAAGTATTTATAGGTGACTCAAAAAACAAGGCCAGGAAACATGAAAAATTTTCCTGCTTCCCCAAATTTCAAAAAGTACAAAAATATCTCACATTTAAACTTCAATTTTGACTTCTACAATCCTCCTTAGATTTCTACTATATTTATGTAAAATTTAATTTCAATTTTGACCACTTCAACTCTTCATAAAATTTCTGGAATTTTCTTTTTGAGTCTTCTTTGTGATCATATCATTATGAATTTGTTTCCTTATCAATGATTATGAATTTTGTATCCTTCTCAGTGATTACGAATTATGTTTCCTTCTTAGATCATTACGATTTTTGTTTCCTTCTCATTTCATTAAGATTTTTGCTTCCTTCTGAGCTCATTATGATTTCTATTTCCTTCTGGTCTCATTACGACTCATTATAATTTTTGTTTCCTTCTAAGCTCATTACGATTTCTATTTCCTTCTTAGCTCATTACAATTTATGTTTCCTTCTCAGCTCATTACAATTTCTGTTTCCTTATCATGTCATTAAGATTTTTGTTTCCTTCTCAGCTCATTATGATTTTTGTTTCCTTCTCAGCTCATTATGATTTTTGTTTCCTTCTCATCTCATTATGATGGAATTATCATTACGATGGAATTTCCCATTATGAGGGATTTTCCCATTAGGATAAAAATCCCATCACGATGGAATTCCCATTATGATGAAAATTTCATTCCATAACTTTGAAATTCTTCAAACCTCTCCACCATTTATTCACAACATTTTATCATGAGAGATTTTATGATTTGTGAGAACTTTATGACCAGCAAATAATCATCTGATTTGTTTTAGAAAGTATAAAAACTTTTTAACTCTTGACTTCATTATCTTCTCTCAGAACTCTTCAGCAACAATACAAATTATTTACTCAGAAACTTCTTTCTTTCTCTAATTATAACAAAGGAAAACTTCCAGTAAACAAAAAAAATTCCTCAATTTTTTTTGATCTGATGATCTGAATCTGATGCAGATGGATCTGATTCTCTTAGCAACTTTGGAATTTCTTACAAAGCTCATTACGATGGACTGGGTCTGATTCATGAATAAAAAAAACATTATTATACAAAAAGGTTAGTTTCTAACAAATACAAAAAAAAATGTTAAAATAATTTATCATAAATTTTCTTCAATCTCCACCTTTGGATTTATTGACAACCCTCATTAAAAAATTCTCGAACTCTCGGATTTTTTTTTCACAACTCAACTTTTGTAAACAACTCATATTTTTTAACTTTTATCAAAACATAGTCTTTCTCAAAATAGAGTGTCTTGAAACCACACTATTAGATAAAGTAATGTTTTTTGAAGGAATTTCATCCCTCAATGACAAGAAAATTTTGCGGCCATGTAAAGATAAACTCCCCCTCACTTTTATATTTTCCTCTTACTTTTCCTTTTTTTCTCCCCTATTTTATAATAACCATGACTTTAGATTCATAAAATAAAGATAAGTAAAATCTTCTTACAAAGTACAAAGTTATTACTTTCTCTCACCCATTGTCAACATAATCCAAAGCACAATGAGGGTTATTACTTATGAGGTTTAGGAAGACATGAGAGGAGGTTGAACATGAAGTTGCAGCCTCAATTCCACAAACCTTTATTTCGACATTGCTTTTGTAAAGATGTTAGTAATCTGATACTTTGTTGAAATGTATTCCAACAAAACATATCCAATAGAAACTTTCTCTTTTATAAAGTGAAAAATTATATCAATGTGTTTTGATCTTGAATGTTGGATAGGATTCTTAGAAAGATCAATTGCACTCTAGTTATCACAAAGTATCTTTAATAGTTTAGAAACTTTTACTTTCAAATATTCCTACTGAACTTTCATCCACAACATTTGAGTACAATCCTGAGTAGCTGTAACATATTTGAATTCATATATGCTCAAAATTACTGAAATTTTTTTCTTACTATGCCAAATCACACAAAATTCACCCAAGAAAAATGTTCCTCCTAATGTTGATTTTATATCATTGCAATCTTCAGCTCAATCGGTATTAGTATAACCATGAAACTTAATATCACTATTTCTTTTATATAACAACCCATGTGAATTTATTCTTTTGACATATCTCAGAATTATTTTTGCTGCCAACATATGTGATTTTTTCAGATTACATTGATACCTGGCACATAAATTCATGACATAAACAATATCAGGCCTTGAGGATCTAAGATAAAGTAGACTTCCTATCATCTTCTGAAAATATTTCTGATTCACATTTTTTATGAATTCATCAATACTCAACTTTATGCTCACTAAAATAGGATTTGAAACTTCTTTTAATTATTTCATCCCAAACTTCTTTAACAATTCCCTAGCATAATTTTCTTGACATAAGAAAATATATTTTTCCTTTTGTTGAACTTGTAAGAAAGGGAAGAAAGTTAATTATCCCAATATTGACATTTCGAAATTATTCTTCATTTATTCAGAAAATGTTTTTCAATCATCTTCTATATCCCTAGAAAAAATTATATCATCCACATAAATAATTATAATTAGAGCTCCAAAATCAAAATCTTTCACATATAAGTTTCTATCAACTTTACCTTTAGAAAAATTTAACATTCTCAAACAATTATCAAGTTTTGAATACCAATCACACAGAGCTTTTTTTAGCCCATACAAAGATTTATTCAGTTTACAAACTTTTTTTTCATCCTCATCAAGTAGAAACGCACATGGTTGTTCAATGTAAACTTCTTCCTCAATCTCACCATTTAATAAAACTAACTTTACATCCATCTAATAAAATTTGTAATTCTGATATACGACTACTGAAAGAAACATTCTAATAGTTTCTAATCTTATAATTGGGAAAAAAGTTTCTTCAAAATCCACACCTTACACCTGTGCATAGCCCTTACAAACAGGCCTGGATTTGTTTCTTGAAACTTATTAATATTCATTTAACTTATTTTTTTAAACCCACTTGGTTATGATAACATTTTTATTTTTTGGTCACGAAACAAGTTCTCATGTTTCATCCTTCTCAATCTGATCCAACTCTTCCTTCATAGAATCCACCCATTATTTGTGTTGAATAGCTTCTGAAACTGATTCCAGTTGAACTTTTGAGATAAGTGAAGTCTGATTATCTAATCTCAACTTTATTCTTGTCTGAACTAAAGCCTTCTGATTTCCAATAATGTTTTCAGACTCAACATGTTTTTGTAAAGTAGGAAATTCCAAAGTTTCTTTCCAAATTGAACTTTCCTCATCGCATGAATTTTATGAATCTTGATAAGGATGTTTTGACTTAATTTCACTATTGTTAGAAATCTCCAGTTTATGCTCCTTAGCATTATCAACAAATTTTGTTAAGGAACTTTTATTTTCAATTACTTTCATATCATACGAGTCCACCAACTTTTGTAAATATTTGTTTCAACATTTGTAAATTCTTCCATTCGGTGAATAACCCATAAAATTTCCTTTCTTAGTTTTCTCATCAAACTTTCCCAAATCCGGATTTTTTATTTTGAGAAAACATAGAATTCCAAAAACTTTGAAGTATTTCAATGAAGGTTTTTTGTTATACCACATTTCATAAGGAGTCATGTTGGTTTTTGGTCTCAAAAAACATCTATTTTGAACATGTATAGAAGTACTAATAGGTTCTATCCAATAGACTTTTTAAAGTTTGTATTCTGCTAATATACATCTTCCCATTTCCACCAAGATTATATTCTTTCTTTTTTCTACTCCATTTTATTGTGGAGTATAGGGAGAACTATACTAATGTTTGATACCATGATTTCTTAGATAAGTTTCAAAAGTATTTTTTTGTGAATTCAATACCATTATTTTCTCTCAACTTCTTTATAGAAACCCTTATTTCTTTCTCAACATCTTTTATGAAGAATTTGAACATTTCAATAGCCTCTGACTTGTGCTTCATAAGCATGATGTTTGTCATCCATGTGAAATCATCAATAAAAGTGATAAAGTATAAATCTTTTTTTTGTCTCATCGGCCCACATAAGTTGGAATGAATAATCTCAAGAGGTATGGTAGATTGAATCTCAATTCTCTTATGACTTCTATTAGTCATCTTTCCTTTTTGGAAAGTAATACAAACATCTTCATATCTTCTTTTCAATTATTAAAAATTCCTAACAACATCAAATTTATAAAGTTTATTCATGTTTCTCTGCCCAAGGTGGACAAGTCTTCGGTACCACAATTTTTTTTCATCTTCAGGACTCAAGTAACATGAGTTGTTGAATTATCTTATTTGAAATAGATTCCCACTAGTTCTTTCTCCTTTTGTAATAACTTTTTTATATTTCATACTTTTGATAATACAAAAAACTTTTATAAAAATAACTTATTTTACATCATCACAAAATTGACTTACACTAAGTAAGTTATGTTTTATCCCATCAAAAAATAAAACTTCCTTAGATTTCAACTTTTCAACTTCAATCTCAGTTGTTCTGATTCCTCTGATTTTTAAGGAACTATCATTACCAAAGGTAACCGCTCCTCCGTCATGACTTACAACATGTTTCAAGATTTTTATATCACATTTCATGTGTGAAGAACAACCATTGTCAAGTATCCATGGTTTGTCCCTTTTACTTACTTTAAAAGTTGTCTCAACAACAAAATCTCTTTCCTCAATTTTCTTCTTTTTGGCTTTCTTTTCTTTTTTATCATAAGAAACTTGTTCTGGAAGGAGTGACATACATATTTTGACATGATGACCAGCCTGATAACATCTTCCATAAACTTCTTCTAAACATTCAAATTTATTTTTTGTTGGAAATTTTCTAACATCTTAAGAATTTACTTTTTCAACTTTTTGTAAGCTAGGAAAGTTACTTATTCTACTTCAACTATTTATTCCACTTTGCTTAAATCTTCTTCCAGATATAGATAAGTTGCTCCAAAAATTATGCCTTGTGCCCATAGATTCCACAACACCAGAAATAGCCATCAAATATTGATTTTCTATTTAAGAAAGATCTTTCTTTGTATAAAACTTGTTGAGGTTGGTAACTTCTTTCAACTCTAACATACTCAGGACATGGACCATCTTTTCTTTTGAGTGAGTATTCTACTTTTGCATATTTTATAGGTTTCACACATAATTTCTCTACCCAATCTTTCCCAATACTTTCTTCAGAACCTAAAATGTTAAAATAATCATATGAAACATTATTTTTGGTAAGAGAATATTTCACTTGATTCTCGTATTGAGCATTCTCAACAACTTTAGAAGTCTCAGCTTTTACTTTCGAATCTTTATTTAATTTTTCATTCATCTTCCTCAATGCACTTTTGGACTTAATAAGTCTTGATTGAAACTTGTTAACTTTTTCCTTAGCTTCCAGCTTCTTACTAATATCTTCAATCATCTTTACTTGTTCATCAATTTTTAGTTTGTAACTTAAGATCTCCTGAATGTATTCATCCCCCTGCTTGATGACATATTTTCTTCCAACAGCAACTTCTTCACAATATTTCTTCATTACTCTAATTTATTTTTTGGGAGTTTTTTTTCTCAAGACATGCAACGAGTTCTGTTCTGAGATGATACTCTCTATATGATTCTTCACCACCTTATTAACTATCTAAGGAATCTTTTGTTTTCTTAACTTTTGCAATGAAGGTTCTAAATTTTTCTAAACTTTCATCTTCAGAATAATTTTTTTCAGTTGAGTTTGATTCAACTTTATTACTCAACATACTTCTTTTGTTTCCAGTAAACTTCTTCTTGTATTTTTTGGATGACTTTTCTTATTTATCATTTTTGTTCCACTTCTTCCATCGAGGTATTTCATTGGAATCATCGTGATATTCTCCAACTTTCTTCTTGGGGCAATTCATAACAAAGTGTCCAATTCCACTACACTCAAAACATTTGAGAGGAATTTTACCTCTATATTTCCTTCTTCCTCTCCGATAGTTTTTAGAGATAAGGGACATAATATTATCATTCAACTTGTCATCTTCCTTATCTTTGGACTCAAAAGGATCAAATTATTCAATATCTTGGATTTTCATCTTTCTCATATATTCAAAATCCATTTCATCTTTTATATTCTTTTTAAATATTAGAGCTTTCCTCGTTTTATAAGCAACAAGAAAGTTATGTAATTCATCAAGAGATAAATCATCTTTATCTTCTAAATAAGAAATTTTAGAATCAAACATGGAAAGTTTATCATAAGTTTCTTCACAGTTATAGAATCTTCCAAGACATCTCTAAATCCTCTGATATTGTAAACAATTTCATTTACTCTGGTGAAGTATTCATCAATAGTTTCTCCATCTCTCATTATGATGTCTTCATACTTACTATGCCAAATTTGTAGTTTTACTTCCTTCACTTTAGTATTCTCTTCGAAAATACTTTCCAGCTTGCCCCACATACTTTTTGAAGTATTGATAACCATAACCTTATGATAAACATTCTATGATAAGGATATAAGTATTGCATTTCTAGCCTTTCTATCAACTTATATATTTCTCTTATCAGCAAACGTTGTAGGAGCATCTTTCTCAATAGGTAGAAAACCAATAGTAGCAACATCAACAACTTCCAGGCCAAGAGATAGGAGACAATGAATCATCATAATTTTTCTATCCATAATAATTTTTTCCATCGAATGTAGGAATTTCTCTATTATTGACAGAATTGATATTATCCATGATAAGGATTCAATAAGGGAATCTTCCTCTGATACCAATTGAAGTTTCAAAAGATTGAATAACAACTGAGAAGGGGGTTGAATTAGTTATTCACTTTTTACAAGTTTCAAAACTTTTAGAAACTTAACCCTTGCAATCTGTTAAGATTTATTTCCTTATAAACTTTTAGTAAATACTCATGCATGCAAAAGTAGGAAAGCAAGTAAAGTGCACAAGATTTACAAGGTTTGATCTCAGTGTGAGAACATACATTCTTGTCATAGTCACCCTCATGGGTCTATGGAAATACACTATTGCGAAGAAGTGAATAGAACTTGTGCCAACTCCCGTTAGACACCTTCTATCTACCGATAGGAAAGATTATACTGACTCTCGTCAGTTTACAATGTTTTTTTATAAAACAATTGATCCAAATAAAGACTTTGTTGAAACTGCTTCATAATTGCTCAGTCTGAATCCTCAGTCTGATTTGGATGTATCACGTTTTCTCAATCCAATGAGTCTATATCTCATTCTCTCAATACGATGAGTTTGGATTTGATTCTCTCAATACAATGAGTTTGGATATCATTCTCTCAATATGGCAAACTCAATACAATTATCCCATTCTCAATCTGCAAAACTCAGATTCTGCTCAAATTCTCAATACGATCTTTCTAAGTCTGATCAACTCAATACGATCTTCTCAATACGATCTTGCTCAATCCAGTAAACAGACATTCAACTGTCTAATCCTCCTCACGATATCTCTGGTCGGTAATGAATTTCACTTGGTTTCTTCAACGCTCTGTCTTCTCCTCTTGCATGAAAGTTAACAATGAACGAATGATCTAAGCAAGTATTTATAGGCGACTTGGAAAACAAAGGTGGGAGACTTGAAAACTTTCCATTCTTCCTCAAATTACAAAAACTTTGAAATCTCTCGCATTTAAACTTCAAGTTTGACTTCTTCAATCCTTCTTAGATTTCTCTGAGATTTACGCAAAATTGAATTTCAAGTTTGACAACTTCATCTCTTCATAAAATTTCTGGAATTTTCTTTTTGAGTCTTCTTTGTAATCATCTCATTATGAATTTGTTTCCTTCTCAGTGATCACGAATTTTGTATCCTTCTTAGTGATTATGAATTATGTTTCCTTCTTAGCTCATTACGATTTATGTTTCCTTCACATCTCATTAAGATTTTTGTTTCCTTCTCAGCTTATTACGATTTATGTTTCCTTCTGAGCTCATTACGATTTTTATTTCCTTCTCAGCTCATTGCAATTTATGTTTCTTTCTCAACTCATTATGATGGAATTCTCATTATGATGGAATTTTCCCATTACGATGGATTTTCCCATTACGATGGAAATCTCATTACGATAGAATTTCCATTATGATGGAATTCTCATTCTATAACTCTGAAATTCTTCAAACATCTCCTCCCATTTCTTCAAAGTCACTACTACAAATATGGCATTTATCAGCGCTAGAAAAAACATTAACAACGCTAGAAAATCGCTGTTAATCGAGGCGAAGATAAAAGGGGTCTCTTTTATTAGTGTTTTTTAGCATTGATAAAAGATCCCTTTTATGAGCACTTTTTAAAAGCGCTGATAAAAGTTAAAAAAAACATAAATAAAAAAAATCTGCAAATCTGGGAGGGGCTTCAACGGCGCTTGAAGCCCCCTTCAACAGCGCCCCACCTCCCACAGCAGCCTGCACGCCCCGACCACCCCCTAGCCTTTAACATCGCCCTCACCCTCTTTAACAGCGTTAGGCCTTATTCCTCACCCGCACGCGCGACCTGCTTCCCCCAGAATTCGAACTCGGGACCTGTTGTTTGCGCGCCTAAGCCTTTACCACTCCACCATATTGTTTTGTTCTTCATTTATTAATATATATATTTATTTTTATATATATTTAGTTATATTTACTCATATATTAATATATATATATATATATTAACATATATATATTTAAATCAATATATATATATATATTCGTATATTAATATATATATATAGTTATATTTATATATTAATATATTTATTTGTATATTAATATATATTTATAAGATTAGTTTTAAATACATTTAAAAAATATGCTTTTTTGTGTATGTTTATAAATAAATAAATACATATATACAACACACACACATATTATATGTGTATTTGTAAGTATAATTATACATATTTATATATATTTACAAATATTATATATTAATATGTATATACACATGTTTAGAATATATAGATAATATATATCAGTTTGTCAGTACAGATGCACACAAATATATATATAGGCACACACACACACACATCATATAGATATATAAATATCAATATTTTTTTATTTTAAATAAAATGGATATTAGTTTTTTATTTAGATAAGCCTTATATATTGAGAAATATACTTTATATGTAAATATGATTAATTATTCATTTATAAAATTAAATTTTTATGGGTGAATATATAAAAAATATGTATATATTGTTATATAATTGATTATAAGTAACATTACATTGTGAAAAATGATAAAATTTTAAAGCTATAATATCAATATAAATGTAACCCCTCCGAATAAATTTAGTCCCCAGTAAAAAATGTCAAAAAGACCCCCTTAAACATGGTTGAAATTCCATTGAATGTTAAAAAATGTGGGTATCCGAACTAAAAACTCGGTTTTGGAGGTCTTTCGGGCCTTTTTTGGCTTAAAAAAATGTGACAAAAGGTTTCCTTAAATTATTAGCACGCAGAGCTCGTCGCAAGCTTTGATTTGATATGTTGTATAGCTCAAACGGACACTTTTATCAAAAGTTATGGTTGTTTGAAGTTTGAGTTACATTTTCAACTTATTTTATATCTTTTATTGATTTTTTGATTTTTTGTGTCTTCAAATTGTTATTAAATGACTATCAGTCGATGATAATTAACAAAATATTAATTAATAATTTTTTAAGATATTTTATAAGTCATTTTCAATACATATCTTATATATTAAGTGAAAATGTTTATTTATACTTATCTAAAACATATTTAAAATATATATATTATATTTATATCAATATAAATATACTTATATATTTATATATCAATGTATTATTTTTTATAAAATATATATATTTTTTGAAATATACCCTTTATCAGTGCTAGGGAAAAAAGGGTTGATAAAGTCCCCACTTTATCAGCGCTGCTAAAAAAGTGCTGATAAAGGGGGGGCCCTTTAACACCGCTGATAAAAGGGGTGTTTTTATCAGCGCTGATAAATGCACCCCTTTTATCAGCGCTTTTTTTAGCATTGTTAAAGGGTGACGCTACATAAACCCAGTTTTGTGGTAGTGAGCTTTTATCATGAGAGTTTTCAGGATGTGTGAGAACTTTATGACCAGCAAAGCATCGTCTGATATGTTTTAAAATGTATGTAAACTTTCTAACTCCTAACTTCACAATCTTCTCTCAGAACTCTTCAGCAACAATGCGTCTTCTTTCTTTCTCTGATTACGACAAATACAAACTTCCCGCAAAAAGCAATTTCTACCTCCGATTATTTTGGATCCGATAAATTACAGAGCTCAATACGATGGACTGAGTCCGATTTATGAATAACAAAAACATTTTTATACGAAAAGGTTAGTTGTTAGCGAATATAAAAACTTTGTTAAAACAAATTATCACAAAGGTTTTTTAGAAAACTCCCAAGGGGAACTTCAAGTGAAAATTTTCACTTTGATTCAGTTTTAAATTCCAATAGCAAAATACCAGATGAACTTTCCACTTTAAATCAATTAGAAATCACAAATCACTTCTTCTGAATCAATTGTAAAATTCAAGTGGGAATTCCAACTGTGAATTCACAGTGCGAATTTCCAGTAGATATGATATGTCATCTGAGAATTTCTTGTGGAAATTCACAGTGGAAATTACGAGTGTAAATTCCTACATGTTATTCTTGGAATCAATTGGAAATGTCTAATGCATAGAAATTCCCATTGGGAATTCCTATTAGAAAATTTCAATAGAAACTCCAAGTGAAAATTTTCACTGCGATTTAGTTTTAAATTCCAATGGTGAAACACCAGATGACATTGACACTTTAAAATTAATTTGAAACCACAAATCACTTCGTCTGATACAAATTGCAAATTTCAAGTGGGAATCCCAATTACGAATTCACATTGCGAATTTCCAATACAAATGTCACACGTGTATTCCTTTTGGAAATTACCAATAGAAATTCGCACTGAAAATTTACATTGGAATTTTCAGTAGAAATATCATTTAAGTTAAGATTATATTTTCAATCAAAAGCAAACCATTTTTTGCAAACTTTCCACGCAAACACCCACCGCAAATAATGTATAACATTTAATTTCTCAATGAAATGTATAAGCATTTTATTACAAGGTGTGAGAACTAAAAATAGGGAAAAAAATCCACCCTCAGCTTATTTATCCTCAGTTTCTTGCACTAGGAAAGATTCACCAACAAACAATTAGTCCAATACCAATTTCAAGTTCTTCAAGATTTATCAACCTTATCACATCGATATCATAGTCCTCATATTGGACGTTTGGTGAAAAAAAAAAAGTAGTACATCTTTATTTCATTTTGGATGATGATATTATTTCTTATTCATTACTTGGCAGTCACCCAAGTGTCATATATTGAGATACGAACATGAGAGGCGGCGTCATAAAAATACTCAATTTTTTATCTTCTGTGTTTTCATTTGATTTATCTGTATTTCTTCCGCATCGATTGAGAAGGCGTGGGTTTATTTTCTACTCTCGTGTTTTCGGGGTTTCGTTACTGCCGGAAGAAAACAGTGCCAGCAACCGTTGAAAGTCCTTGCATCATGGAGGAAGATCAATCGCGGCCTAAGAACGAACTCGAGATATCAGTTCTTCGCCGTGTGGGAGACGTCCTCTCCGCCGCCGTCGAGGCCAAGAATGTCGACGAGATCATCTGCGCACTACACTCGCTCGCAGTCTTGCTCTTCCCCCTCGATCCATCACTCCTATCAGGTCATTTACGAATCAATAACTGTATCCTTTGTTTTCTTCTACTATTTATAAAATGGAGGAAAATTTTGGAAACATTAGTCGTAAAATTGATTTTTGGCGTTTCTTGTAAATTTCCGCTTTACCTTTGATGAAAGCCGGAGGAAATTGGATGAAATTTGAATTTCTAATTTCTTCTCGGGCGTTTCTTGCCTGCTAACGCTTCAATATGAACGGGTACTCCAACGATGGTGTCCACCTCGATCGGGCAGCCTGGTGATCATTCTGCCCTTTATTCTCGAAAAAATGAAAATATAAATTACACTGTGAGATTTAGTAAAAGAAAATAAATGATTTGATGGTCTATAAATGAAAAAAAATAAAAAGAAAATAAATAATTTGGATTAAATAAATTCTTTTATGATACATGTAGAAAATAGGGATAAAATTGAAATTTTAAAATATTAATAACCCCCACCATCATTTCCTTCAAAATCATCCCAAATTTTGGATGTTTTAAAAACAATACCAGGGTTCTCTCCATTTATCTCCTTTTCATTTCTCTCCTCTTAACATTACCTCACCAAACATCATAAATCTATTTCTCCCTTCAATATCATTTCTTTTATTTCCATACCACCCATGCCAAACTAGCTCAGGGTCAATTGTTTTGTTTTCCTGTAGTTTATTGGCATCGAAACAGATTAATAATAACTATACGGTTTGCGTTTACATTGCAGGTAGCATCGATGAACGCTATAGATCCCAGGTTCGTGTTGTTACGTAATCGAATCAGATGCATGTTGATTAGTTAAAAAAACTTATCTTGTTTGAATCATGGTTCAGGTGGTCAGTGCTAAGGTTGCTTCCTCACAAGAGAGGAGTGACTGGTGGGAGATATTCTACAGAGGCTCTGCATTCCCGACACTTGCTAGGGTTCTATTGTACGGTATGTAAATGTCTTATCCTTTGTTTCAAATCACTTTTATGTTGAAAAATCCTCTCTTTGAGGACTATGATAAAATTTTCTAGATAGAAAATAGGGGCAATTTCATGGGATCTTAATCTCGTTCTATAGACGAACAAAAACCAAACTTTCTCCGGTGGTTGGGTAGTTCATCTGCCCTTGAAAAAACTCCTCGCCGCCGGCTGCTCGTCCGCCTTGACTGCCCACCAAATAAGACTCGCTATAGTGGTTGTCGACAAAGGAGAAAGGTCGTCGCTGTCAGAGGAATCCTGTGAACTCATCATCCGTCAATCACTCCCAAATTGGGAGTGACCCCCACAAATCTCCCCCTCACGAGCAATTTGGGGTAGAAGCTAGACCTGCAGTCTCCTTACAGGCGTTAAAAACATCATCATCAAATCGAACACGCTTCTTCTCGCCAGATGATGTGCCACTTCCACTATCTTCAATCGACCTCGAGTTGACTACGGTCCCCATCATATGATACAACCCTTGAGACTCTTTCCCAGTAAGCATCGCTGCATTGACACGTGAGACTTCCGACACTTCACCTGCTATGGAAATCTTGTACCCTTTCGAATCGAGCCTACTTAATGATACCAAGTTTCGTTTCATCCTCAGAACGTATTTCACGTCAGCCAATTTTCGTATTGCTCCATCGGGTGTCTTCAATTTCACCGTCCCAACTCCTCGAGCCTCGCATGTTGACCCATCACCAAGTCTCATCGAATCTCACGCTAGCTGAAAAGTATGAAACACATCTTTTGTCATACATATGTGTATCGAGCTCCCCGAATCCATAACCCATTTGTCTTTCTTTGGATTTTGAGCCTGCTCGTTCTTTCTTTTAAAAAATCGACATTTCCGCTTCATGTGTCCGTAACTTTTGCAGTAATGACACTGCATTTTTTTCCATTCAATTCTCTCATCTGAGTGCGAGCTTCCCGTTGTCATCCAGACTTCATCATCTCCCGATGATTCTGTGATGTTCACATCCTTCTCTTCACCTTTCTCTTTCCCAGCAACGTACCGTTTGTGCTCTTCACAGTCATTTTTATAGTGACCTTTTTTCTCGCACCAGAAACATGTGATTTTGCTAGGATCACGTCCTCTCGATTTTGGTCGTCATTCTTTATCTTCTGACTTCCAATATCGGCCTCTCCCACTTTGATCATCTTACATCACCACAATTTGCTCGCCTGAATACGTCATGGGTCTTCAGAATGCCTCCGAATCTTGAAGCGACGTCATCACTTTGTCTAGATTCAATGTTTCCTTCCTCACGAGCAATGCAGTCACAAGTCCATTAAATGAGTTTAGTAGAAATGACAAAATCAAAAGTGATTTGTCTTCCTCTTCAACCTTTACACCGAGCCCAAATAATTATGTTAGGATCTTGTTGAATTTGTTGGTGTGATCCAACAAATTTGTTCCTTCGTCCATTAGCAACTAGTACAATTTCTTCTTTAGGAATAATTTGTTGGTGAACGACTTCGCTATATACCATTGCTCCAACTTCTTTCAGATTTCCTTCGGTGAGGTCTCGTCCAACACCGAGTACTTTACGTCGTTCGCCAGACACAATCGAATTGTGCTGACGACCTGCATCTCGAGTTCTTGTCAATCATTGTCACTGGTTCTATCGGGCTTTTCTCCGATCAACGGTCTGATCATGCCCTGTTGCACTAAAATATCTTTCACTGTGCTTTGCCACAAGCCAAAATTGTTCCGACCTTCGAATTTCTCAATATCAAATTTTGGTAGTGCTCCGCCGCCATCGTCATTGTAACAAAACACGATTACTACCGTCGATGTCAAACCCCTTTGAAACCACTTTATAAAGTGCGAATTTTGTAAATCTAGCCATATGGATGCATCTGAAATGGTTGAAATAGCTGGAATCGATTCCTGAATCGCTGAAAACAGAGTCTGATTGGCCGAGATATAGCCAAAACAGCATCAACGGTCTAGATTGACCGTTGATGGGGCGTTGACGTGGCTCGCCGGAACAGTGGTTGGAAAAGTCGTTGGAAAGTCGCTGCCGGCGTGAACAATGCCGTTTTCTCCGACAAAGGGGCACTGACACCCGTGGTTTGACCGAAACTTTGACCGGCTCTACTTTCTCGTTTGTGTTTGATTCCGTTGCCATGAACCTCTGCTGTCCCAACACACACACACACAACGAGTTTCTATGATTTGTTGGAATTATATTTATTGAAGCTTCATTAAATTTTATTATTGATTCTTTCTGCTTTTTGTACTGTGAAATCTTCATAGCATTGATCGGCATTTGTTATAACTTGTACCATGTTATCATGCAGATATTGCATTCAGCTGGCTGGCTTGTTTTCCCTTATCAGCGATCAAGCATGTCTATGATGTTTTCTTTGTAGACGGGCTTTCTACTGAGGTTGTTCGGGCTGTAGTTCCTTTTCTTCAGCATAACGGGACTAACAGGCTTGATAACAATGCCATCCGGTCAAATGCTGAGAGGTATCGTTCGAGTATTTTCTTCAATACAAACAATTCTATGATAATACTTACCTTTTTCTGAAAAAACTGATTCATATGCTTTGGTTGTACACAAGACTGGTTCGATGTATTGTTTGTTGTTGAATCTCAAATACATATTTTTACATTATCTAAAATTTATTAGAAACTCCTTTTATTTGCAAAATCATGGTTTTTTTGAGCTTAAATGCATATCATATTCATATTGCAAGGATACTTATCTATGAAGTCTTCATTTCACATAATTGACCTTAGAACAGTGGGTAATCATCTGTGATGTTTATAATCACTCAGCTTGTTCCCTTTGATGCAACTTTAACAAGCTGTTTTCTCAAATTAAGTAACAACTTTATGTTTATGGCAGATTACTTGTACTTTGCCTTCTTGAAAATGATGGGGTTCTCCATATGGCTAAAGAATTTGGCATCTTTTGCAAGTTAGATTTTAGTGCTGAAAAGCATAATCCAGCTATATCTAGGCTGGCACAGCTTGTTGCATCTATTCCTGACACGGCACATCTGGGAGCTTGTGCTGAACTTTCGTCACAGTATCCTTTTCTCATCTGATTTATGTCACTCTTTTTTTTTTATGCTTCCGCGGGATTTGGTTTTATTTTGTCAACTAACTGTTTGAAAAATATGTGTTCAACTTCTTTGGATGCTCTGTTCACTAGATTTTTTGGAAGATTCTGATAAAAAACGGAAGTTATCAGTATTGGATAACGTTTCATCTACTTCAGCTCTTTCTCTATTTGTAGTTTCTTCTTTACAGACACACTTCAGTACATTCTTTAAGCGAATTACAGTCCAACTTCTTGCTGGAGCAGAAGAAAAAGATGCTGGTTTATGTGATGCTGCAACTATCTCAGCCAGCTGTCATATTGACGGCAACCTTGCATTTATCGGGGAAATATTTTCTCGCATTTGTCGGCGAGGGTCTGCAGGTGGCCAAAAAAAAAAAAAATTCATGCAGTGCATTCGAAAGTTTAAAATCATGTGCTTCCAGTCTTCCATTGCAATTTTTCTTTCAGGCTGTTTGTTTACTTTTATTTTCCACAGATGTGATAGTGAGTGAACTGATTCCACGAGCTCTTGGTCACGTTCAGAGTTTCTTACCTGCAAATTATCCGAAGCGTGCAGATCCGGCTGAGGCAAATCCTTGTTCCATATTTTGGTTGAAGTTGATGGAAGCAATCAAGGACCCATATTCTGTTGAGAGAATGTCAGAACACATTTTGCGTCAGCTAGCTGCTCTGCATTCCAATGATGAGGAAGCTTATTGGATTCTTTGGATGTTATTTTATCGTATGCTCTGTCATCAAGCCATCAGGTTAGCTTATTACTAAATTTGTTCATCACAGTACCTCTTGTCCCCAATATTTTTTATCTTTAAACATGAAACAATGACATCTCCCAACACTTGATTGTTAACGTTTGATCGATTTTCAAAGCCATGTATGCCCATATTTCTTATCTGATTGCAGTTGCTTTAAAGTGTGATGTTGTCTTCTTTCTCAGTTTTGTTTTGTTTTCTTCTCAGGTCATTGTTTGTTGAAAAATTCTTACTCTGGAAAGTTTTTCCTGTATGTTGCCTAAGATGGATTCTTCAATTTGCTGTTCTTGAATGCCCTCCCAAAGCTGGTGCATTAACAAGATGCCAAAATTGTCATGGTCTGTTAAACACCGTGCGGCGTTTGGTTTTGGTGTGGTCTAAACGTGAGTTTGTGCAGTCAGCTTCCGTTGAACAGCAAGCTTGTATCCTTTATCCCTGCTTTTCCTTTGATTAACTGGCACATAGTGATGAGCATGTGTTGTAAAAACAATTGCTGCTCATCATATTACTGAATCTTTACCATGCTTTTATTTATTACATGCCTCACCTGCTACTCACAATTCAAATAAAAAAGAGAGGAAATGATCCTGCTGAGCCTTGATCTTAGATTCAGATGTGACTGCAGCTATAGGCCTTTCTCTGGAGATAATGACAAAAGATGAATTAGATGCCACTAAGGATGTATCACGCTCTATTCTTCAGGGAGTGAGCTGTAGAAACTCATTCTTTTCTCTGTTTTTTTCTTCTCCTGTTATTTTGGCTGAACACTGAAACTTTTTGCTAAACTTTTTCTTTGTGTTGTGCTGAAAATCTGGCAGGCAGGCTTGAAAGTCCTGATTCTTTGGTTCGGAGAATGGCAAGCTGTGTTGCATTTGCGTTTTCTAAAGTTGTTGACCCAAAGAATCCTCTGTATCTTGATGATTGCTGCATCGGTGATACCATTGACTGGGGTTTTGGAATAATTACTAAAGGAGAAAACAAACAGGTGGTGGAAAAACGTCTCCACAGGACGACAACATCTACTAGCATAGAGCAGATAAAGGATGGTGATGGCATTGAACAAATTAGGGGTGGGAACAAAAAGATATCAAATTTTGCAGTGGTTGATCCAGATGAGATTATTGATCCAGCCACACTTAATAACAGACCTAATTTCGATGATGATGGATATGACAATTCCAGTGAAAATTCTGAAAGCGACTCTTCTTTACAACCTTACGATTTGTCTGACGATGATACAGATCTGAAAAGAAAAATCACGCAGTTGGTTGATTTAATTGGGGCGCTTCGGAAAGCTGATGATGTTGATGGAGTAAGGTTTACTGCTTGTTATTTTTGCAATGTTTTCTTTTATGTGAACTGATGGTGCATCAGTCATTGTTATTGGAGATTCACAATATCTATTCAAATAAATTGCCGAAGATGTGAAGGCGGCTACCCATATTTATGTTTGATTTAGACCAGGTTTGGTCAAATTAGTTACTTTCCAGATAATTATTTGTATATTATGATTCCCTTTGCAGGTGGAAAGTGCTCTTGAAGTTGCTGAGAAGCTTGTACGTGCATCGCCTGATGAGCTTCTTCATTTTAGTGGTGATCTTGCGAAAGCACTTGTACAGGTTCGTTGCTCTGAAGTGACCATTGAAGGAGAGGAAGACTCGGCTGAAGAAAAGAGGCAAAAGGCATTGGTTGCATTACTTGTCACTTGTCCTTTTGAATCCCTTGATGCTCTCAACAAACTATTATACTCGCCTAATATTGATACCAGCCAGAGAATCCTCATACTGGATGTTATGACAGATGCAGCCGAGGAGCTTGCTGCTGCTAAAACTATTAAACCCAGACACCAGCCAAATTGCCTCGTGTCAACTATTTCAGAAACTCAACCCTGGTTTTTGCCTAGTAGTGTTGGTCCTCCTGGAGCTGGCTCCTGGAAAGAGATCTCAGAAACAGATAGTTTGCTTAACTACTCGCATCGTTATGTAAGAGAACTCCCCCCAAAAGCTGGTCAGATCAAAAGAGGAAAAACCCGTCGATGGAGTTTCAGATCAACAAATACACCCGAAAACCAGTTGATGCAGTCCCATAATAGGTTTCCTCTGTATGCAGCAGCATTTATGCTTCAACCGATGCAAAGTTTTGATAAGAAAAGGCACGGTGTTGATATGCTTGGTAGGGATTTTATTGTCCTGGGGAAGCTTATCCATATGCTCGGTGTCTGTATGAAGTCTGCAGCCATGCATCCTGAAGCATCTGCTTTAGCGGCACCCCTTTTGGATATGTTAAGCTCTAGGTATCGTCTATCACTAGAAACTTTTAATCATGATCTCCAGGTCTGGATCCGTCAATTAGGGTCTGTGACAGCACTTCTGAAAAGTGCTTATAGTACTTGCTGCTTATGATAAGCAGTTACAAAAAAGTAGTGTAAGTGGCAGAAAAACACTTTCAATAAGCAATCTGGAAACACTTATGCAGCACATATCGTAAGTGATGTGCCTCATATGCAGTTATTAGTAAGTGACGGAAACACTTATGCTTAGGGTCTGTTTGGCAGCATTTGTTGAAAACTACTTAGAGCACTTATCACTAAAGATAAGCGGTTGGAAAAAATAAACTTACTAAAATAAACTACTTAGGGTCAGTTATTAGTGTTTTGTTTGTGGAAAAACACTTAAACTTGAATTCTAGATGAAAACCATTTAAATGAGTGGCAGAGAAGCACTTTTTCATCAAGTAACCTGGAAACGTTTATACAAAAAACAGTTATCATAGTGATAAGTGCTATAACCAGTTATCAATGAGTGCTGTCAAACGGATCCTAAAACCCGATACTGTATGGAGTTATGTTTCTAGACCCAACCCAATTTCCTGACAGATTCATGTGAACATTTGCCAGTTCCTGACCTGGGTCTGTTCAGGCTGGGGTTTGGGGGGTTTGGGTCTAGGTTCGTGTGTGGATGGATCAACCAACACTGATAAAACCGATGATGGTTCTATTGTTTGTGCTTGTGTCATTTTTGTGCAGAGAAATATGGCATCATGCAGAGGCATATGTAAGGAGATCTGCACTCTTTGCTGCTTCGTGCATATTGGTATCGCTTCACCCGTCTTACGTGGCGTCTGCCCTAATTGAAGGAAACATTGACATTTCTAAAGGGCTTGAATGGATCCGCACATTTGCTCTGCATGCAGTTGAATCCGACACGGATAAAGAATGCTATATGGTAAGAAGCCGGAAGCCTTATAAGTTTCTTGTTTGAAGTTCTCTTCAGCTATGGTTATTTCACACATGGCCTTAAGAAGCTGTTAACTTTCATGGCCAACTTATTGGGAAACCTAATCTTATTTTTATTTATATATGAAGTCGTATCTTTAAAATTCATTGAATTCTGCAAATGGGATTTTCAGATGGGTATGCAATGCCTCCAACTTCATGCTGAGATGGCCCTCCAGGCTTCTCGAGAAGTTGAATCAACGGCGACAACATTCAAGGCACCGGGTGTTGGTTTGCCGTCTGGTCGGTCCAATTTCACCATTAAAATTCCATAAAATAGGTAAACTGCACTTCCATTCATGACTAGCATTTTACACTTGCCAAGGTTCAATCTTTTAGCCTATGGGTTACTTTGATTTCAACGAAGATGAGCTATCACAATGGGAAGACATCTAGGAAATAATACATGCATTAATGCTGCTCGGAAAAGAAACATTTGTTGATTTTTTTTTTTTTGGGAAAAAACAGACTCTTCTAATGTGTAAACAAGGCAATCATGTCAAATGAGTGGCATGTTTGTGAGAAAAAAGTATTGGAGTCTTAATAATATGGGAGTGTTGGTTTTCTTAGAATGAAAAATGAAACTTTTATTATGTTTAAAAATATAAAGTTAAGTATAAAATTGATCAAATAATAGAATTTAAGTATTATGTTCACGTTGAGGTGGTGAATACTTTATAAATGAATTTAATGATTTTTGTGAAAAATATGATATAATTCATCAATGCATAGTAATTGCCGCTCAATAAAATGATTTATTTGAAAGAAAAAAACCACACATTAGTGAAAATGGTGAATTGCATGCTTGATAAATCAAAATTTTTATTAAATTTATGGGATCGAACCTTAGTAATTGCATATTATATTCATAATAAAATTGTATAAAAAGACAAAATTATCCCTTTGTGAATTTTGGACGGGTATAAAACTTTCTTATCATAAATGAACTTAGATTGCTCTTAAAAAAATTGAATGTGATTTGATAGTTATGTATAAAATAGTACAACATATACGATTATGGATTTGCCAAAGGTTCAAAACCTATTGGATGTAAATGAGTATTTACAGGAAAATATGTTCTCATATTACATTAATAAATATATTATTTGCGTTAGTTTAAATTAATCATTTGTTTGTTTATCAAAGAAGTTTTAAGATCCCATTTTTAAATTGGGATTGAAATAAAAAGATTTAAGGAATAATCGGGCGATATTGTTCTGCAAGGAAATGAAAGGAATACACACTCTTTATGGTATTAAACAAACACCTAAATAATATCATGAAAAATTTGATAATATTATTTTTTCTAATGACTACATAATAATGCCAATAATTATATTTATTCAAATTTTACAAAAATCATATGGATTTATTATATTTATATTCCCTTATTTAAAATGAAAGATCTTGGAGTAATTGATGGTATGAATATTATAGTGTGCATTTTTTTGTCAATCTCATTACGTTGAAATGTTACAACAAATTTTAATAATCTTGAACTTAAATGTTACGAATCAACTCTGGTCGACCCTGAATCGGTCACTCAAGCCGATCCGTCACATGACCCGCAGAGCGTTCCCGATCCCCATGAGCTGACAACTAATGCCAGAACTAAACAAAGATCAACCATCACCCAATGCACTTCCTTTAAGATAAAAGAAACATCAATCTTAATTTTTGAACTACAATCTATAAAAGTAGGTTTTTCTACACATTTTACTTTTAAAACAAAGTATAACCCATTGCCTTTATTCATTTCACAAAACCAAGTTCATTTCATTAGTGATACCAAAACCTTTTTAAGGGGAAAGTGATGTTTACATTTTCAACTTGCACAAGAGGACAAAACACTATTTTCTTTTAAAACAATTTTCATAAATCATTTGGAAACTAACACATCACTTTATAAGAAAAACACTACACAAGAAGGCATTACGTAATCACACAACAAGGGCAATGGAAATGATCATACTAGTATCTCAATCATCACTGCAAACAACTAAGAATCAATAGACATGAGTGAATCCAATAGATCAAGAACAATCCAGAATATACTAATACATGGGACCTCATCCCCGGTAGCATGCCACACGCCCTAATACTCTTGGCCACCCCAACCCAAGACAGGCCGATGGGCAAATCTCATAACAGTAAACCCAATATATCCACTTATTATGGACCACCAGCTAGTGTGTATTCTAGCCAGTGCAACAATCTTTTTTCAAAAAATTCTCATTGTACGTAGACAAGGCACGAGAAACATCTAATGGTGGTTTTCATAATAAATACTTTTATCAATTTCACAAAGTTGCCAAATGGACCTTTAAGCATTTTACAAAACCAATATTTATCAAACATTCAAATCCAACTTTCATAAGAGGGTGTAAACACATCATTTAAATATTACAAACCATGTGCAAAAGTTAATGACACATTTTATCAAACACTTGGTGTGAACTGTGAAAAACATGAAACATGTGAATCTTAAATTAAGAAGGCAAGTGCAAGAGAAAACCTACCTCGAATCCATGGAGGAACGACAACGCACGCTCGAAATCACCCCACGAGGGTTCCAAAACCCTAGATATACGAAGAACAACCCTAAACGAACAAAACCCCCAACATAAATCATGGGAAAACAGAATCCTAGGTTGAACATGACCAGAGGAGAAGAGAAATCCAAGAAAAAACGAAAGAAGAAGGAAGAGGGAGGAGAAAGGAGAGAAACCCTTACCTAAAGTTTGACTTCCTTCGTATCTGTCCGAACCTCCTGTATAATAAATATATGTTTATTATACATCTATTACAGAACCATACTAATATATTTCATACCATATATGATTTACTTATAGTCTTTTATGACCACTTTATTAACAATTATTTGTTAAAATCTCTGTTTTGGGTGACAATTGCTTTGTTTTTCATGTATATTTTGGTTTGGTAATTTTGGTCATTTTATATTGATCATGGTTACATCATCTCCAAAATGTTAATCATGATATAAATATCATATATATTCATTATATATGTATTTATAATAATTTATAAAAGTTAGAGATAGAAAATGGATTACACTGTTCATGGAGACTGTAGGCCGTACGTATGCATGAATACTGTTTATTTTTCTCGATGGATGAAATGAAATGAAAATAAATATTAATTTACCATCCCAGAATCATTATTATGTCATATGTAATATTTATATTAATCAAATACATCCTTATTATCATCCATGCAAAAATAAAATGAAAAACATTTCATATCGTTATGTGGAGGCGGTAGTCCACATGTACGACAAACGATGTTATTATTTTTCAACAAATGAGAAGGTAGAAAGTTAGGTGTGATATTATATTTTTAGAAGTATGGTTAGGTCACAAATATCACATATATTAATTAACTTTATCCTTATTACCTTTCATGTAAAGTGTATGCGAAAAACGAATCACATCGCTTTGCGAGATGTGTGTCCGTCGTACACACGAACGACGTTATCATATCCCTCACATACTGGAAAGTAAGAAGGTATATGTGATATCATAATTCTAGAAGTATAATAATGTCATAAATATTATATACAAAATTTAAATCCATCATTATATCCGGGCGCCGCCCTTTCTTCCCACTTTCTTTTTTTTTCTCTCCTCTTTCTTCCTCCCCACGCATCCCCTCTCTCCTGATTTTTCTTCTTCTCTCCCTCCCATCCTCCTTCTCACCCGAACCCGCCGCGCTCCCCCAACCTCCCTCCGGCGCCGCGCCGTGCCCCACCCTTTTCTCCTCCCCTCTCCGCCGCGCTCCACCCCTTCCCTCCCTCACGACCTCCCCCTTTCTCCTCTCTCCCGCTGCCTCCCTTCTCCCCTCCTCTCCCCTTTTCTTCTCATTCTCCCTTTCTCCTCTTCTCTTCCCCACGCGCCACCTCTTCTCCTCCTCTCCTTCTCCTCCTCCTTCTTTTCCTTCTCTCCCTCCCTTCTCTTCTCTTCCGCCGCGCCCCCCATCTTCCCCTCTCCCTCTTCCCTTCCTCTCCTCCTCACTCGGCCCCTCCGCCCTTCCCCTCTTCCAGCCGGACCGACCAGCAGTGCCCCTACTTCCTCTTACCGGACAGCCACTGCAGCCCCCTCCGCCTGCTGCTCCTCCTATTCGGCCGCCCTCCCTCCAACAGGCCGCCAGCCACACCTCCCCTCCTTTCCCGGACCGACCAGCCGACGCCCCTGCCTTCGCTCGCCGGACAGCCGCCACAACCCCCTCCGCTCACCGGACAGCCGCCGCGCCGCCCCTCAGTTGTCTTTCTGACGTTTTCCGTGGTCGGAGGTTTGATTTTAATTTATTTAACTTGATTTTGTTTAATTGTTAATTGATTTATTTAGTTATTATTGAATTTGTTTATCTGCTAATTAATTAATTAAATTTGTTTTAGTTGTTAATCAACTTATTTAATTTCATTTAAGTGTAAATTAATTAATTTATTGCTATTAAATTTTTTAATCATTTTATTTATTTGAATTGGTTAAATTGATAATTAATTTATTTAATGTTCATTACATTTGGTAAATTGTTAATTAATTTAATTGATTTTGTTAATCATCTTATTTAATTGAAATTGTTGGATTGTTAATTAATTTATTTAGTTAGTTTTGGAGTTGTATACTTATTAATCAACTTATTTAATTGTTATTGGATTTGTTTAACGGTTAATTAAATTGCTGATATTTTTTTGGGTTGGCACCGTGGTGACTTGGTCTACTGTTTTAGGACCTTTTTGACGGCTTCATACGGTGCGACTGTTGCACAACGGGAGTTTTGCGCCGTGTCGCTTTTCGTACCTATTTGAGGTAGGTGGTTTCGCATGCTTAGGGCATTTGATCAATTAGTCTGCTAGTTTGATTAATTTAGTATGTCTTTTATTTAAATGCTGCTGTGAGTTGTCGGTTTGACTGGTGGAGTGTGATGTTTTACTTTTATTAGTGGCTTGTTTAGATTGCCGGGTTTATACTCTGTTGTGCCTTGGTTTTTGAACAAATGGAGCAGTTGAAATTTGATCCTTGTTACAGTCTTAGTGTGTGTCCGAGTGGGTTTTTCACTGTTGGTTGTGTTGTTTTATTTTCTTAAAACTCCTAAACCAATTTTTCAAATGTTTGATAAACTTTAGTTTGGTTCTCGAAATTCCGTAGTTCTTGCATGTTGTGAGGTTCTATGTTGTGTGTTGTGTCTTGACCTTGATGAGTATGGTGAACTTTGAATATTGAGCACAAAAGGGGAAGCCTGGGTATTAGGTGGACGGACTAGACTAGCGTGCTAGTGATACGGGAGTGGCCTCGGCCCAGTTTCACTTAGCGGGATTGACGCTCACAACACTAACTAAACATTGGATGCTGACTGGAGACCACTATGGTAGGAGGTGTTTCCCTACCAGTGGCCCGTGCACAGGAATGTATGATATGACTCACCGAGACGTGAGGTTCTAGGGCCCCCCACAGCTTTAGTACTTTAGGGCCTCTCCCACTTTTGTTGCTCCTGTGCGATTATATACTCATCACTGGTTGGTTTTGGTGACTTCTGTGGTTTCAAAAGGTAAGAATGTTTCATTTTCTTTGAGTACCAAAAACCCATTTTTCCTATTTTAAAACTGTCTTTCTTTCTTTAAAAATTGTTTCCATCAAAATGTTAGTGCATTTATTTACTTTCTCTAAAATTTGAACCTGCAAACTGCTTTGGTCATCTAACCCTTTTTATGTGGAATCTTTTCCTTGGTGCCAACCTATTGAGCGTTTGCTCACACCCTACTTACACCCTTGGGTGTAAGTAGATCTGATTATGTCTGATGCAGGGAAATGCCAAGGTTTTGAGCACGGTGGTCCGAGTTGTTAGTTGACTCATCTGATTTGGCGCTGGTGGCGGAGGCCTGACAGTGATATTCTTCCACCAGGTGACAGTTACTGGTTTGGTTTTTGGTCACCTTCTTTTGGGAGTTAGTTGTGGTTGAGTTGTAGTTGCTCTTTTGTTGAGACTCGTTCATGCTATTTTTAAAACTTGTGGTTGTAATGTTGATTTCGGAATTCAGTTTACTTATGCTTTGTTTCTGGTTGTTATACGGGTAAATCGTTCCCAAGAATTTTAAATTGATACCCGGGCACTTGTGCCAGCCCGTGGGGATCGGGAACGCCCTTCGGGCCTTGCCGCGGGCTGGGTCGGGTGTCGAGTTGATGGCGACCCAATTTGGTTCGTGACAAATTCCCACCTAACCTCCCACTCATCTTTACTCAAAATCCATTGATCAAAAATTTCCTCTCCCTCTCCCTCTCCCTCTCTAAATCCCCCAAGGTGTTCCCAAGATCCTAAGAAATTCCTCCAAAGCTTTTAGAAGCGTACTCTCAAAGTGAGAAGATTCTCTCTTCCTCCTCTTTATTCAAACACTTCCAATTTTTCATATTTTCATATTTTTTTATACATTCTTTATTGTCCTTATGATGCCCAAGTAATGAGAAACCACCTTTCACTCTCATCAATCCCTTTCACAAACCTTTATGTACACCTGTTATACTGCCAAAATTATCCTGTGATTTTCCATGCCAAACATTTGTATTGTTTATACCCATCCCAATTTCCTCCACTCAAGGATATTTAGCTAGATATACCTATCCTTCATTGATGGAGGAATTCCATTTATGTAACCCACACTCCTTAATTGTGGGATTAAAAGTGATAAATTATGTTCTTATGTTGTATGATATACGTGACACATATATGTATGTACATGATATGAATGTGACAGGTGGGCTCAGAATTATATAACCCTCAAATGCATTGGGTAATGTTTTTATATCCCGAGATGAAATGTATGGTTCATGAGAGGATATCCTAAGCACACTATGTTATGATGTCTCAATGGTTAGCCTTGATTTATGTTTATGATGTCATGTTCTATGTTGTAGCCACATTCCTATGTTCCTTTGATGTTATTGTCTTATATCATGCTTCAATGTTCATGTTTATGATTATCACCCTGTTTATATCACCTTGATATTCCTCTTGATTAAAATGTATTACTTTTATCATGTTATGCTTTGATTATTTTCTTTTTAGGCTTTGTAGGTCACCTCTTTCTTATGTACAATCCTAGGGTTATCCCGTGCAGTTTTAAAAGAGTGGTGGAATTTTAAGAGTATGTTAATGAGTTTTAAATAATGTTGTTATATCCCTTTTTTAAGTTTTATGTTATGTATTTAATTACCCAAAGACACTAGGTCTTTCGATCTTTTTAGATTGTATTATGGGTGTATTATGTAATAAATCATGAATTAAGCTTTATAAAAGATATGAGTTGTTATAGTTGATATCAGTGAAAAGTCTAGTTATTTTTGGGGATTAGGATTAAAAAACCTTAGTGAAAGCCTTAAGGATAATAATACACATAGGAAATCATCTCTAAATTATGGTAAAGTATAGAGTAAGTGGTTTCTGAGCAACATAATCCATATTTGGATACTACAAGTGGATGTGAGTCTTACATAGTTGTACCTATGGGTAATAACCCCAAAAGGGCGCATTGGGCATTGACTCGATCGTCACCAGGTGCATGATAAAGAGACATTGCTTCACACTTGGTTTGAAATTCCTAAGGGATATGCTTTGACAAATTCATAAGCTCTTTATGAACCATTATGAAGGGAACAAAAATTCCTATAAAATTTTATGTTAGGAAATAGACCACAAATAACTTAGATGGAAACCTAGAAATTTATATGTTAAGTAATGTATGTCATTTATGAGTTATTCCTTTAATGTTCAACAGTTTCCCTTTTATGTGTTTAATAGTTTAATAATTCTCATCCCCAATTTTTCCCTTTATTTTAGTCAATGGTTGGAAATAGGAGGAACCGAGTCAACAACCAATGTGAAAGACAATACCCAAATGAGACGCCCAACCAAATGTGAGCAGAAGTAGAGAACTTCATGATAATACTTACTTAATTAACTCAAGTTTTGAACAGAAAATTAAATCAGTAGGAAAACCCACACCCCCTAATAAAGAGAAAGTTGCAATTGAGACCTTTATGAGAAAAAGACCTCTGAATTTCATCAGATCTTCTGATCCTTTAATCATGGAATAATGGACCAACTCCATTGAAAAGATCTTCTCTGTCCTTTAATGCTCTGAGCAAAAGAAGGCTGTGTTGTCTGTTTATCGTATGGAGGGAGAAGCTGGTCAATGACAGACATTGATAAAAAATATAATGCTCGAGGAGGAGATCAAAGCAATGAAGTGGAATGAATTTCAGAAAATGTTTTTCGTTAAATATTTTCCTCGTACTTTCTAACTAAAAATGGAGAGGGATTTCTTTGACCTCAAGCAAAAGGGAAATGAATCCATCAAGTCATTTGAGGCACACTTCATAAGATGTTTGCGATACGCCTCCAGCTTTTTCGTTGACCTTGAAAGTAAAGTTGACCACTTATTTAGTGGGATAAATCCAAATCTACAAAGAACTTTGGATATTTGAAAATTTGAAAGCTATGATGAAATTGTCCGATGTGCCATCAAAGTCGAAATGGAGGTCAGTGTATCTCAAGGGTTAGGAGATAGGAAGTGGATAATGATTTTCAATTATGGAAGAGTAATGAAAAAATATCATGGTGGAAAGAAATTCCAACATCTTACTTGTCAAAATTGTGGGAAAAACATACTAGAAATTGTTAGAAGGGGATAAAGAAATGCTTTAGGTGCAAGAATAAAGAACATCTTTATAGCGAATGCTGATGGGAGAAACCCACCAATTTGGTGGAAGAAAAGAATGATCCAATCAACCCTCAGCCTACCGTCCAATGTTTAAACTGTAAAGAACAAGGACACTATGCAAATCAATGCACTAAGCCAAGGATTGTCGATGATAACCAAGGAAAACAACCTCCAAGGTCCAGGGAGAAAGGGAGATCTTATGCCATCACAACTGCTGAGGTGGATCCTAACAATTATGTGATGACAGGTACCCTAGTTATTCTTTCAAGGATAATAAACATACTATTTGATTATGGTTCTACGCATTATCTCATATTACACAGGTTTAGTAGAACTATTCAAATATCACCACAAAACATGAACGTTGAGCTATATGTGAAAATGGAAAATGAGACAATTATTTCATTCCAAGAATATAACTTATCCCCTGTCCATATTTGCAGTTTGAATTTGCCAGAAAACCTTGTGATACTTCTTTTAGCATAATTCAATGTTATTCTGGGTATAGATTGACTTTCCTTATATAGTGAAAACATAAATTACCGAGAGAATGAAATCACCCTCCGTATCGTGAATCACCCTTCGATTGTATACAAGTGCAAGGAGGATGGATCTCCTTTGGTATCATCATCCCAATCATGGATATTATTGTCTTATAAGGAAGCATATCTAGCTCAAATGATTGAGATAAAGGAAAAAATAATCCTGGATGACATTTCCATTGTAAGAGAATATGCTAATGTGTTTCCTGATGAATTTTCTAGTCATCCTATAAGCCGTGAGGTTGAATTCTCAATCGAGCTTATATCCATAGCTTTTCCAATATCTAAGACTCCATATAGAATGACCATCATTGAACTTGAAGTGTTGGAGACAAAAATGAAAGAGAATCTGGATAAAGGGTTTATACATCCAATTACTTCACAATGGGGTGCGCCAATCCTTTTTGTCAAGAAAAAGGATGGGTTAATGCAGCTCTACATCGATTATCACGAGCTCAACAAGACGACGATAAAGAATAAGTATCCTCTACCACAAATTGATGACTTGTTCAATCAACTACGAGGAACCTAGTATTTCTCTAAGGTGGATCTTTGGTTGAGATATTATCAAGTAAAGGTGAAAGAGGATATCCCCGAGATTTCTTTTTGTATAAGGTGCGAGCACTACAAGTTCATAGTGATGTCATTTGGATCCACCAATTCTCTAGCCATCTCCATGGACTTAGTGAACATAGTCTTTAAGGATTACCTTGATAAATTTGTAGTAGTCTTTATAAATGATATTTTTATCTACTCCAAAAACAAGGAGGGACATGATGAGCATTCAAACGTGGTACTGAAAACCTTGTGAAAGGAAAAGTTATATGCGAAGTATAGTAAATGTGAATTTTGGATGGAGAAAGTAGCATTATTGAGGCATTTTATCACCAGTAAAGGAATATCTATGGATCCTTTGAAGACGAAGACAATTAAAGTATGACCCAGAACAACATCAGTGATGAAGATCTGTAGTTTCCTTGGACTACCTGAGTACTATCGTCAATTTGTGAGAAACTTCTCATGATTTCAATCTCACTAACCAAGCTGACTCGAAAGAGAGTAAAGTTTTTTTGGAATGATGAATATGAGGAGAGCTTTAAAGAGTTAAAAAAGAGTCTAATCACTACATCTGTTCTCACATTACCCATCAGTGGATAATGATTTTTGATCTACTACGATGCATCCAAAAATGCATTGGGTTGTGTACTCATGCAATATGAAAAAGTGATAGCCTATGCCTCACACCAATTAAATATTCATGAACAGAACTACCCAACACATGATTTGGAATTGGCTGCAGTGATCTTTATGTCGAAGATTTGATGGAATTATCTCTATGGAGAGAAGTTTGACATATATACAGATCATAAGATCCTCAAGTATATATTCACACAAAAGGATCTCAATATGCACCAATGAAGGTGGTTATATATGATTAAGGATTATGATTTTTTAATCCATTACCATCATGGGAAGGTGAACCAAGTGGCAGATGCTCTGAGTAGAAATGATCCTATAACTCTATTCATGATGAGGATTGAAAGACTTACAATATTTTTGAATATCCAAAGGATGGACATGAGAATAATAATAGGATCATCATCCCACCTCTCTAAAAAGAATGCCCAGTCATTCATTCTTGACAGGATCAAGGAGGCCTAAAAAATGATGAGGTGCTACAAAAAAAGGTAGTGGATATTTCAAAGTTCAACTTTGCTAAAGATGAAGTTGTAAGGGTTGGAACCCAGATATGTATCCCATAAAAACCTGAACTAAAGAGGAAACTTTTGTATGATGCACATAGATCATTATTCTCTATTCATCCAGGAAACACTAAGATGTATAAAGATCTGAATTAAAACTTATGGTGGGATAACATGAAGAGGGAATTATAGAATTTGTATCTCAATGCTCAGTATGATAAAAAGTCAAGGCTGAACAATAGAAGTCTAAGAGTATGATGCAATAATTGTCCATACCAGTATAGAAATGAGAAAACATAACTGTGAGTCTCGTCGTAGGACTCCCCATGATATCTAAAGGAAATAACGCCATATGGGCGGTAGTTGATCGCCTTACAAAGTCAACACATTTTATCGTTATCAAGGAAGATTTATCTCTTGACCAACTCGCTAAGATACACATAAGGTAAGTGGTAAGACTGCATGAAGTACCGCTCTCCATTGTATCTGATAGAGATCTAAGGTTTACCTTGAGGTTCTGGAGAAGACTTCCACAAGAATTGTATACAGAGATAAGTTTCCATACTTCTTATCACCCTCATATGGATGGTCAGTCTGAGAGAACCATTCAAATTCTAGATGATATGCTGAGATAACATTCAATGGATTTTCAAGGATGGTGGGATCAATGTCTCCCCCTAGTGGAGTTCTCATATAACAATAGTTTCCATTATATCATTCAAATTACACCTTATGAGGATATGTATGGGAAGAGGTGTCAGACCGTAACATCCTGTGATGAAGTTGGAGAGCGGAGGCTTATGAGACCTGATCTTATACAAGAGCCGAAAGAGAAGGTCCAAACCATTCAACATCATATGAAATCTTCCCAAAGTTGACAGAAAAGCTACGCGAACAATCATCGAGAATACAAAGAGTTTGAGGTCGGAGATAAGACTTTCCTTCATATATCGCCGTGGAAGAAAGTCATGAGGTTTGTGAAGAAGGGAAAAAATAGTCCTAGATACATTAGCTCCTTTGAGATCCTTGATTGCATCAGAGATATGACTTATCGACTAACACTCCCAACTAACCTATCTCAAGTACATGATGTGTTCTATGTATCCCTCTTGAGGAATTAATTATCATACCCCTCACATGTACTGAATCCATAGGTGGTACCCTTAGAAAATGATCTTTCATACGAGAAGCAGACAATGAAGGTCTTAAATTGTAGAGACAAAGTTCTACAAAATAAGATAACTTACCTAGTCAAAGTGTTGCGACAGAACCACAAGTTTGAGGAAGCAATATGAGAACTAGAAGAGGCGATGAAACCGAAGTACCCTAATATGTTTTAATGTATGAAATGAAAATTTGAGGGCGGAGTTTATGAAGGGGAAAAAATGTAACGACCCAAGCTTTTATAAATGAAATTCAATTTTGAATGAATAAAAACCTTATTAAGTAATATAGTTATAGAAAACACATGCACTACTTTGGTTATTTTAGACCAATTATAAAATATAGCCCGTCAGATTTAAAATACCGTTAAACATCTTAACCATTGATAATATAGTTGTTGTATAGTGAATGTTAAGATTAGTATATAATAAGGGTTATGATAAAATTGAAGCAGACGAAAGAAGTGATATCCTCGACCTATAGGATCCTACCCTATGATGCCCATTTATTGGAACTTTCAAGGGACATGACATCACTAGGCTTTACCCTTGACCAAACCCAAACCGAGATTCAACAACTGAAGCTCAACTGAAATTGTTTATGTGAGAAGTTCAAGTTATCGAGATCACAACCCAAACAATGTTTTCCAAACCACCCCAAGAAAACACCACCATCACACACCTTACCCTTAGGGTGCACACTGATGTAATAAGGGGTTATATACATTGACCCCAGTAATATGAATTTGTATATTTTTTAATGAAATAATGATTATATTCATCCCTTTTTATTATTTCTTTATAAATGATTATATGATGAGTTTGATAAAAAATTAGATCTTGATACAAGGAAATCAAAATTGTATTTTTGGGAAATATATTGTTTTGATTAAGACATTCATTTGACAATTTCAATAATTTTTGAAATAAATGTTATATTGATAAAATATTCTTATTAAATAATATTTATTTAAATATAAATGATAATGTAATTTAATGAAGTCCAATGTAATTTTTATAAGGGTGAGAAAATTGTTAGTATCATAAAAACTAGTATTTTCCAATAAACATGGATTTTTATTTAGAAGTATAAATTATCATATTTATAAATTTATTTTAGTAAAATAAATATTTTTTTGACATCATCCCATCAAAATTAGATGATGAATTTTTTATAATTTTCCGAGACAACCGATTTTTTGGGTAAAAATTAAATATGGTATAAATATATTGTTCATATTATGAGATCATAATAGCTCAAAAGTGATGTAATAAATTCTATAAAAGGCACCCACGACCAAATATATATTTCCCCTTTTAAAACAATGTTTTTTTGAAGTTATTTGATTAATTTTATTAACCCTTAATGAATCCTCCAAAACCTATATTATATTAAAAGGTTTTAAAATCAATTCTTTATGTACATGATTTACTTCCAAATCATCAATAGTATTATTTTAATATGTTTGGTTCTCAGCCTATATAAAATATTGAAAACCACTCTTCTTTGGTAGAAATCATGGGTAAAAACCATGAGAAGACTCGTGGTTTTGATTATTTTATTATATAGAGTCAAAAACCTAAGTTTAGAAATTAATAAAGAATTCCGCTATCTTTTGCTACAAATACCCACCCATCCCCCACTCATATTCACTCAAAACCCATCGAGCACAAAGTTCCTCTCCCTCTCCCTCTCTAAAGCCCTTCCATGGTGTTCCCAAGCTCCTAAGAAGCTCATCCCAAGCTTTTAGAAGTGCCCTCTCAAGGTAATAAGATTATTTCTTCATCCTCTTTATTCAAGTACTTTCTTTGAGTTATGCCTTTTGATATCCAATTGTTCATATTGGAATATGTTTTTATACATCTCTTTACTGTTCTTATGATGCACATGTAATGAGAGACCACCTTTTACTCTCATAAAACCCTTTCATAAACTTTTATGTACACCCAATTATGATGTCGAAATTATCCTATGATTTTCGATGCCAAAAATTTATGTTGTGCATACCCATACCCATTTCCACTCAATAACATTCACCTAGATATATCCATCCTTAATTAATTGGATACTTCCATGCATGTAACCCACACTCCTAAATCATGGTATTGAAAGTGTTTAAAGATGTTCTTATGTTGTATGATCTATGTGACACACAAATGTATATACATGATATGAATGTGATGAGTGATTCTGAAATTATATATCCCTTCAATTCATTCGTTAATGTTTTTATCTCATGAGATTCCATGTATGGTGCATGTGAGGTTATCCTAAGCACACTATGGTATGATGTCTCGATGGTTAGCCTTGAATTATGCTTATGATGTCATGTTTTATGTTGCCACATTCCTACGTTACCTTGATGTTATCATCTTATATCATGTTTTGATGTTCATGTTTATGATTCTCACCCTACTTATTCTACCTTGATATGACTCTTAATTAATATCTATTACTTTCATCATGTTATGATTTGATTATTTCCTTACCAGGCTTTATAGCTCACCCCTTTCTTATGTACATCACCAGGTTATCCCTTGTAGTTTTAGAATAATAGTAAAAATTTAAGAGCATGTTAAAGAGTTTTAAATAATGTTGCTGTATCCATATTTCAAGTTATTATTTTCTGTATATAATTACCAAATACACTAGGACTTTCAATCCTTTGAGATTTTATTATGGGTGTTTTTATGTAATAAATCATGAATTAAGGTTTAAAAAAGATACATGTTTTCATAGTTTGTATTAGAGAAATGTCTAGTTATTTTTCGGGATTAGGATTAGAGAACCTTAGTGAAAGCCTTAGGGATATGTATAAACATAAAAAACATCCCTAAATTATGGTAAAGTATAGAGTAAGTGGTTTCCAAGAAACAAAATCCTTGTTTGGATACTACAAGTGGATGCGGCTCTAGAACAGTTGTACCTAGGGGTAACAACCCTGAAAAGGGTACATTGGGCATCGACTCGATCTTCACATAGTGCACGATAAAAAGGCGTTGATACACACTTGGTTTGACACTCTCGGTGGATATGATTTGGTAAATTCACAAGCTCTTTATGAACCATTATAAAGGGAATAAAAATACCCCTAAAATTTTATGTTAGGAAATAAACCATGTATAACTTAGATTGAAACCTATAAGTTCACAGGTTAAAGAATATATGTCATTTATGAGTCATACCTTCATTATTTAATAGTTTCCCTTTTATGTTTTTAATAGTTTTATAATTCTCATTTATAATTTTCCCTTTATTTTAGTCAATGGATGAAAATTAGAGGAACCCGGTCAATAACCAATGTAATGCGCAATGCTCAAATGAGATGCCCAACACAATGAGAGCAGGATTAAAGAATTTCATGATAATACTTACTCAATGAACTCAAGTTTTGAACAAAAACTTGAATCAGAGGGAAAACCCAAACCCCCCCCCTAAGAAAGAGCAAGTTACAATTGAGACCTTTATGTGACAAATGACTTCAAATTTCTGTGGATCTTCTGATCCCTTAACCACAAAATAATGAATCAACTTCATTTAAAAGATCTTAATTTCTCTTTAATGCTCCGAGTAAGATAATGTTATGCTGATTATTTATCATATGGAGGGAGAAAATGATCAATGGTTGATGATGATAAAAAAATACGAAGCTCAAGGTAGAGATTGAAGTGATGAAGTGGAAAGAATTTAGAAAAATGTTTTTTATAAAATATTTTCCTTGCACTATTTGATTAAAAATGGAGAGGGAGTTCCTTGGCCTAAAAAAATAACGATGAATCAATCAGGGCATATGAGACAAAATTCACAAGACATGTGAAATACACCTCCAAATTTTTCATTAACCCCAAAAGTAAAGTTGAATGCTTATTTAGTGGGCTAAATATGAATCTGTGAAGAGATTTGGTGATTTGAGACTTTGAAAGATATGAGTAAATTTTCTGATATGCCTTAAAATTTGAAATGGAGGTTAGTGAATCACAAGGACCAGGTGATAGGAAGAAGAGAATGGATTTCAATTCTGACGGGGCACTGGAGAAATTTTAAGGGGGTAAGAAAGTCCAATATTTTACTTGTAAAAAGTGTGGGAAGAAGCATCTTAAAAATTGCTTGAAGGGGATAAGCAAATGATCTAGGTGTGGGAAGGAAGGACACCTAGTCAGTGAATGCCGATGGGAGAAACCCACCAATGTGATGGAAGAGAAAAATGTTCCAATCAACCCTCAGCCTACTATCCAATGTTTCAAATGTAAAGAACAAAGACAATATACAAATCATTGCACTAAACCAGAGATTGTCGATGATAACCGATGACAACAACCTCCAAGGCATAGAGAGTAAGAGAAATCTTTTTCCATCACAACTGCTGAGGTGGATCCTAACAATGATGTGGCGACATGTATGCTATTTATTCATTCAATAATAGCAAACATACTATTTGATTCTGGTTCTACACATTATTTCATATCAAGAAATTTTAGTATAACTATTCAAACACTATGAAACATTAAAGCGGAGCTATATGTGAAAATAGAACATGGGGAAATAATTTCATCCGAGACATATAACTTCTCCCATGTCCATATTTGCAGGCTAAATTTCCCAGTGAACCTTGTGATACTCTCTTTAGTGGAATTCAATGTTATTATGGTTATGGATTGACTTTTCTTATATAGATAAAACATAAATTGCTGAGAGAAGAAAATCACCCTCTGTATCAAAAATCACCCTCTGATTCTATACAAGTGCAAAAAGGAGAATGAATCTTATTTGGTATCATAATCTCAAGTATTAATATTATTTCCATATAAGCAAGCGTATATTGATTAAATGATTCATACTAACAAAAAGGTAATCCTTGATGACATGATCATTATAAGAGAATATGCTGATGTGTTTTCTGAAGAATTTCCTGGTCTTCCTCCAAGTCACGAGGCTGAGTTCTCAATTGAGTTTATGACCAAAGTTTTGTCAATATCCAAGACTCCATATCGAACGACCACTGTTTAACTTGAAGAGATAAAGAAAAAACTGCATGAGAATATAGATAAAAGGTTTATACACCCAAGTACTTCACCATGGGGTGAGCCTGTCCTCTTCATCAAGAAAAAGGATGGGTCAATGCGCCTTTTCATTAATTATCGTGATCTCAACAAGTTTATGATAAAAAAAGTATCCTATGCCACAAATTGATGACTTATTCAATCAACTATATGGAACCCAATACTTCTTTAAGGTGGATCTTCAATCAGGATATTATCAAGTAAATGTGAAGAAGGAATATATCCTCAAGAATTATTTTTGTACAAGGTATGTGCACTAAAAGTTCATAGTGATTCCATTTGGACCCACTAATGATCCAACTATATTTATGGACTTAATGAATAGAGTTTAGGGATTACCTCGATAAATTTTTGATAGTCTTTATAGATGATATTTTTATCTACTTTAAAAGAAAGGAGAAACATAGAGAGCATTTGAATGCTGTACTGAAGACCTTACGAAAAGAAAAGGTACATGTGAAGTACAATAAATGTGAATTTTGGATGGAGCAAGTAACCTTCCTAGGGAATGTTATCATTAGGAAAGGAATATCTGTGGATCCTTTGAAGACGGAGGTAATTGAAGGATGACTCAGACCCACATCTATGACAGAGTTTTGTAGTTTCCTTAGACTAGCTGGGTACTATCATCGATTTGTGATAAACTTCTCATGATTTTCAATCCTACTAACCAAGATGAATCAGAAGGGAATAAAGTTTGTTTGGTCTAATGAATGTGAGGTGATATTTAAAGAGTTAAAGAAGAGGCTAATCACTGCATTTGTGTTCACATTATCCCTAGTGGGGAAGTATTTTTTACCTATAGTGATGCGTCCAAAAGGGGTTTGGGTTGTGTACTCATTCAATATGACAAAGTGATATCCTATGCCTCCCACCAATTGAAGATCCATGAGAAGAACTACCCAAAACATGATCTGGAATTGACTATAGTGATTTTCATGTTACATATTTGATGACATTATCTCTACGGGGAGAAGTATGTGTAGGTTTCGGGCACAGTGGAAGCACGAGAGGGACAATGCCTAACTTTTCTTTTTTCCATTATCAATGATTAATTCGAGATCAAGTGACAATGAATGTCATGATCAATGGATTTGAATCAAAGAATAATCAAGGGTTATTAACCCAGAATCAATAGAGAGGTGATCAACACATGTTGTTTACAATTAATTTAATTAAATAAGAATTACCTTCAAGGTTATTCTTTCTTCATTGATGCGTCTGGCCACAGATCTGCAGTACGCTGTCGTTGTGTTGTAGAATTAAAGCATAGGATTCCTCTAGCAGTGATCCACATGTGTTCCATGAATCTACGGACATTGCTGAAGGAGTATCCAGGTGCAAGTGCGGAAGATCATTGTGCTTTCGATGTTTGCCTTCAATCGCCTTGAGAACCGCTTCCAAATCTTTCTACTTGATCCAATGGAGGAGGATCTCTCTCGTTCCTGAGAACATTCTTGGAGAGGGATGAACTCTCTAGACTCGAGAGCTTTTCTCCAATCTGTTGTGCACAACAATTTTCTTGGCTATGGTTATGAGAAAATAACCATAATTGAGTATTTATATTGCCAGGGTTAAAATAACATAATTTCACAATGCCCTTATTTATTTTATTAATACTAGCGAAATACCATGTCAAATAATAATAGTATTAATATTATTATCATTATTTCCTGACACATTCCTAACTTGCAAATTATAATTAAATATTATTTAATAAATAATATTCAATATTATTATTTCTCACCAGACCCTTGAACTCAGTCTTCCGATCCTCCACCATATTTATCGGACCTTGAGTAATGCCTATTTATTTATTAAATAAATATTACTACATTATTCACCAATAAATATATAAATATTATATTCACTAAATAGAAAATAAATATTTATTAAATATTTCAACCATAATATATTCTCTCAGATAACTAGTGTCGAAATAGATGTGATCAAGAATCCATGAATAATTATTAAACCACAACCAGGAATAATCTTTATTCAACTTGTTAAATAATAAATAATATATATTATTTAACTGAGATACTAGATACACATAGTGTGTGACCCTCTAGACCTCTTTCTCAGTGGCATTAGGCGAAACAACCTAAAGTCCAAGGTTAGCGTTTAGCAACACGCCGAGGCACCCATAGAGAAAGAAGTTAATGCCGTAACAATATGTCACCTCATATGAATGTTTACCATGTAATATAATCCCTTTATCACAATATCTCAAATCGAGCAGGTTGCATGCCATTGTCGTCAACCTATATGTTCGATATCTCTTTCTTTGACTTTTTGGAAATAGAACTTGTCTATTGATCACCATGATCATGGATTTATTTAGGCTATATCATTTCCATGAAAGGGTCTAAGATATTTTCTTCCGTTAAAGAACAGAAGGGATAATTCCTTTATCACACTATTCATTAATACGCTATTACTTATGACGCACCCAATATATCCTACCTCACTGCGAACATTTGTCATCACAGTTTTCTTTAATACATCTAAGTGCACGACTCATAATACTCATTAATAATAATATTAAAGTCTAAGGACCAATACACATGTCTGCAGATAGGAACATCCAATGACATAAATAAATGTGGATTTCTTACTGGCGGGCCTTGTTCTCATAATATCCTCTTGTACATTACCAAGGGTGTACACCATGAGAAGGTGCCTCAAAGTTCTATGAGTCTCCACCCCTGATATCCTATATCATTTGTGTCCCTAAAATGACATCATCTGTCTATAAAACATATATTCAAGAATAGTGTCATAGCACTTCCAGGTTCTCATCATAGTAAGGATCCGCTATGACCTTTTAGTGCGACAGTTACTCTTAGAACATTATCACATTCAATGTCACATAGAATATCAATCATGATGTGATAAGAAATTTATTAATATTCAAAACCATGAATATAAGTTATCATAAAGTACAAAAGAAGTTGGTTTTCAGGCACCAACTCCAACAGACCCCCACTTGCACTAGAGCCAACTACTAACAACCTTTAGTCTGCTAGCTCTCACATAATATTCATGCTTCTGCTGAGATAGGACTTTAGTCAAGGGGTCCACCACGTTCTCTTCTATGAGTACTCTGCTCACTGCAACTTCACCACTCTAATAAAAATCCCTCAAGAGGTGATACTTTTGGAGTATGTGCTTTGTCCATTGATGTTACCTTGAATCTTTTACAAGAGTCGCCGCTGTAGTATTATCACAATACAGTGTGATAGGGTCTTTAATGATTGTTACCACATCAAGATCCTGGACAAAGTTCCGAATCCAGATGGCTTCCTTGGATGCATCAGAAGCCGCTATGTACTCAGACTCTGCTGTAGAATCAGCTACAACCAACTATTTTGAACTCTTCCAGATAACAAATCCTCTATTGAGATAGAAAACATATCCTAATTGCGACTTTAGATCATTCTGATCTATCTAAAAATCGGAATCATCATACCCTCTAATGACAAGCTTCTCATCTCCTCCATACACTAGGAACATATCCTTAGTTCTTCTCAGATACTTAAGGATAGTCTTAACTGCAGTCAAATGCTGTTCTCCTGGATCTTCTTGATATCTTCCTACCATGATCAATGCATAGAAAACATTAAGTCTAGTACATAACATGACATACATGATTGATCCTATCGTTGAAGCATATGAGATTTTACTCATTCTATCTTTCTCCTATTGTGTATGGGGACACATTTTATTAGAAAGATGTAAACCATGTGACACTGGAATCAATCCCCTCTTGAATTGTTCCATACTAAATCTCTTTACTATCTAGTCAATATATGTACTTTGGCTTAGTCCAAGCAGCATCTTGGATATATTATGAATGATCTCGATCCCTAGAATGTAGGCTGCTTTAGCTAAGTCCTTCATGGAGAATCACTTGTTCAACCAGTCTTTAGCTGACTGTAAGATTGGTATGTCATTTCCAATAAGTAATATGTCATCAACATACACTACTAAGATAATGACCGCATTCCCATTAAATTTCTTTTAAACACATGGATCGCATTAATTCTTAATGAAACCAAATTCTCTTATGGCTTCATCGAATTGAATATTCCATGACCTGGATTCTTTCTTCAATCCATAAATGGATCTCTGCAACTTGAAAACCCTTTTGGCATCACCTGGTGTCAAAAAACCTTATGGTTGTGTCATATAGACATCTTCCTAAAGGTTCCCATTAAGGAATGTAGTTTTGACATCCATCTGCCAAATTTCATAGTCATGGTAAGCTGCTATGACAAGTATGATTTTTATGGATTTAAACATGACAACTAGTAAAAATGTCTCATCATAGTCAATACCTTGAAGTTGTTTAAAACCTTTATCCACTAGCCTTTCTTTATATGTACTTACTTTACCTTCCATGACTGGTTTTCTCTTGAATACCCATTTACACCCAACAAGATTTACATCAACCAGAGCATCAATTAGAACCCAAACTTGGTTCTGATACATGAAATCCATTTTAGAATTCATATCTTCTAGTCATATTGCAGCTTTTGAGCTCTCTACTGTATCCTTGTAGGAGAGAGGTTCATCATTGTCCAACAATAACAAGTCATCATTCTCAGTGACTAGAAAATCATATCTCTCCGATTCCCTTACCTCTCTTACACTCCTACGCAGTACTTGTGTTTCAGGAAGTACTTCTTCTATGAGGACTTGCAGAACTTGTTCCTGTACCAACTCATGTGTATCTTGAGCATCAACTTTATTGAAGTCAATCTTTCTCCCACTATCCTTTTTGAGGATGTGCTCCCTCTCAAGAAAGATGTCTTGTCTGGCAACAATCACTTTCTTGTATGAGGGGTTTGTATAGGTAGTATCCCTTTGTTTCCTTGGGATACCCTATAAAGATACAATTTGTGCCCCGGAGTGCTAGTTTGTTGCCTGAGAATGCCTTAACAAATGCCTCGCAACCCCATACACATGTATGCAATAAAATGAATTTCTTTCCACTCCATAGCTTGAAGGGAATTCCATTTTCTACTTTAGTTGGTATTTGGTTTAATGTGTATGCTGTAGTTTGTAATGCATATACCCAAAAGGACAATAGAATATCTTAATGACTCATCATCGACCTTACCATGTTCAATAAGGTACAATTCCTCCTTTCACTAACACCATTCCACCATAGTGTATACAGTGGAGTGAGTTGAGATAGAATCCCAAACTCTCATAGAAAGTTGATGAACTCTTGGTTAAGATATTCACCACCTTGATCCGATCGAAACTTCTTTATATTCTTACCAAGATGATTCTCTACTTCATTCTTGAATTCCTTAAATTTCTTATAGGACTCAGACTTATACCTCATCAAGTAGATATAGCCATATCTACTCAAGTAATCGGTAAAAGTTATGACGTAATAATATCCACCTCTAGATTCTATTGGAAATGGTCCACACACATCAGTGTGTACAAATCCTAGAAGCTCTATGGCCTTTTCACCCTATCCACTAAATAGTGGTTTGGTCATTTTTTCTTTTAAACAAACATGACATCTATCAAGTGGTTTTAGCTCAGAAGAGTCTAAATAACTATCTTGACAAAGTTTTGTCAAACGTTTCTCATTTACATGACCAAGACAGTGATGCGAAAGCTGGGTGTTAAATGAGTCATGTGAACTTGATTCATTATCAATCTCCAACACTCGATTTTCATAATTTAATACATATAGACTGTTATTTAAATGTGCCATACCATAAAATATTTTTTCCTTATAAAATAAACAACTTTTATTTCTGAACTTGAAAATAAATCCATATGTATCTAAACTTGATACAGAAATTATTTTTTTAGTAACAGTAGGTACATAATAACAATCACGTAAAACCAAGATCATTCCCGTTGGAAATAAAAGGCAGTGTTCACCAATGGAAAGTGTATCCATCCTCACACCATTGTCAGCTCACAGATCCACCTCTCCTCTAGAAATTTTCCAGAATCTTCTTGGTTCTTTCATTTGGATATAGATGTGAGCACCACAAGATGTATCTAATACCCAATGTGTAGATATGGAAATATCGAACTCGATAAAGAATGAAACTTTATCTTCCCCTTGCTTTTGGGTGCAGTTCCTCTTCCAATGGCATGACTTGCCACATGAAAAACATACTGCCTCCTTTTCCTTGCCCTGCCTCTGAATCTTCTTCTTATTGGTAGGACGATGCTCGAGAGCTTTAGACTATTTATAAGTCTTGAGACCCTTTGCCTTATCCTTCCTCTTCTTATTCACCATAAGGGCCATGAGTTTATTACGCCCCATGTCCTTATCCACTTGGTGAATTAAAGTAAGAAGTTACAAAAGACTCTTCTCATTATTTATCATATTATAATTCATAATAAAGCTAGTTAAGTTCTTGAGAAGTGATGAAAGTATGAGATCTATACACAACTCATCCGTGGATTTAATCCCTAAGATGTCCAGATGTTCAATGTAGCCAATAATCTTGACTACATGAGGACCAGTTGGTGCAGACCCTCTAAGCTTAGTTGTGAAGAAAGAATTGGAGATCTCACACCTCTCTTGTCTCAACTTCTTTTGATAGAGATACTGAAGGTGAGACATCATGCTATAGACATCCATATCCTCATGTTTCTTCAAGAGTTCATTGGACATGGATGATAACATGAAACACTAAACATCTATAGCATCATTCAGATGTTTCTCATAGAGAGATAGCTCTTCATCACTTGCCTCATTTCTAGGCACAACTAGTAAATGTTCTTCCAACATATATAATTTCCTTTCATGGATAAGGATGATGTGTAAACACCTCTGCCATTTCTAGAAATTCATGCTGGTGAGAAGGTTTTCCTTCTCAAGTATGAATCACATTGATATGTTTGATATCATTTTAATGTTGTTTCTACAAATAAGATAAGCAGATATTTAGTACTTTTTTTTTCTGATAAATTTAGGCAAATAAATAAATATTATATTTATTAATCTCCCAATATTTTATTGAAACCTAATATCCATCTCCATTGGATTCAGAATATCTCATTGCTTGTACATTCTAGCAGCAATGATCCATATTTCCCTTCTCATTACCCCAAATTTGGTTAGTCAAGCAACTTTAAAAGGTAGGTCAAATGCCAACTGCATTAACTCATAGTTTCTTGATTCATTGAGTGGACTCCCCAATCCTGAAATCCTTTAATCAGATTTCCTCAACCTTTTCCTCTCAGTTACACTAATTCCTTTTTTGGCAATCAACCCTTGATGTGAACCAAGTCAATTTAACCCAAAACCTCATGTTAGAATTCCCCGATAATTGAAAGCACCCAAACTTTGGTTGATCAAGCACTTTGAACTATGGTTCGATTCTAACCAAAGTAAAGTAAGGCTATACCGACTTAATATTTTATCGGGGGATTTTATCTTTTATGTGTAAATTTCCATTATTATCTTTATCACATGCTTATTAATATTAAGTGAGATACTTAAGTGATTAACCGCATCTTAGATAATATTTACTCATAAGCTAGTTTATTTTAGTTTCATCTTGCATGCTTGTTAATTCATTAATTATGTAATCACAACAAAACATCCAAAATGAATAACCATGAAACTAACAAAAATAAAATAAAGGGTATGATCATGAGTTTGTTCTAATGGTTAGTTTATATAGCAGTTGATAACCTAATTGCTGACCTAGGGGAGAAACACCTTGAACCAATCCGAGGTTCGTGTTTATATCTTTCCACCTATCCACCTTTGTATCTTGCTTGGATTGGTTTCTCCTCAACTCCTAACTTGAACCACCTCCACTAGTTTGGGAGCTCCATCCATTACATATGCTTTTACTCATACGCAGGTGAGGGGTAAAAAAGAGTTTACATAAAATAAACTATGGGAACACATTCCCTACATATTACTGAGGAGAGAAGGCATGCATGCCAAAAATTTAATTTAATAATAAATTAAAATGAAACCAATCACATACAAAGGTTTGGTCGAGCTCATGATTATCCAATAGCATGCAACAAATTACACATTTAACAAAACTAGCATTCAATTCTTAATCGTTCTTATTTAAGATAAATAACGGTTGAATTGATTAATTATTATCTTTAATTAATCAATCCTTTTATCTTGATACTTATATTAATTTTCTTGAGATTCTCATCCTTTATAATTTTAAAAAAATTAAATAAATTCATTTAAAATTAACCGTGTACATAACTTGTACCTTGGAAGCAACACGATGAATACTTGTCTGATTCTGACCAACATGTATTATACTCATATACTATTTTACTCTTGTGATATATAACATACACAACTTATTACGTACTTTCATGATGTTTACTTCACGGATGATTACATGAATTATATGATTTTTTGGCCACGTGTTATGCTTCAATGAATGTAGAGTAACAACTTGTAATATGACTCATACATGATATATAGATATGAATATTATACAGATATTAATTGAAAATTTAAATATTTATGTATATTAAAACCTATCACATGACATGTCCTATCTTTATGACCACACACAAGTACATGTCTCAAGGTTTACATAGTAAAATAAATAAATTTTAAATATGTGTAATCTGGTAAAAGTACCCGACATTTAGATCCGATCTACACGACATGTACACCCTTCACCTTTTATCCAAAGTTTACGCCTAGGGACTCGGCATGTGAGGCGTACTTCAAAAATTGTGGCATACATGACGCGTCTAGTGGGCCACATGCCGTGTTGACTCCGTGTTACACGGTCACTGGTCGGTTAGGCTATGTATGGAATACACGGCTCGAAACCTGACCCAAAGGGACTACACATCGTGTCAAGTGGGCCACACGATGTGTAGTTTGGCTGACCGAGCTCCAGTTAATCCTAGTCAACACGCAGTGTAGTAATGGTGTAATTAATTCCCTAATCAATGCAAAATCTCAAATTGATCTCCGAATCAATATTGATGTGTTGGACATGACTACACGACATGTAATGCTGATTACACAGCGTGTAGCCTGGTGTTTTATGACCAAGATATTTGTTACCTTCAGATGAGATCCTCAATTTTATTTTAATCATAAAATTAATCGTTTCTGTTAGATCCATGAGAAACGATAGAGGAAGAAATAAATCTCATAATTCAGATTTAATGAATGATTAAACTCGAATTGAAAAACTAAATTATGAATGCATAAATCACCAACTAAACTAAATAATTATAAACAAAAATGTGCTAGCTCTGATACCACTTGTAGGTTCCAAGCTCAATGGAAGCATGATATGAATAGTGCCCATATTTTCTTTTTTTTTCTATTATCAATGATTAATTAGAGATCAAGCAACGATGAATGCTATGATCAACAAATTTGAATCAAAGAACAAGAAAGTGTTATTAACCTGGAACCAATAGAGAGGAGATCAATACATGTTGTTTATAATTAATTTAATTAAACATGAATTACCAACAAGGTTATTCTTTCTTCGCTGATGCGTCCGACCACAGATCTGCAGTGCACCGTCATTGCGTTGTAGAATCCAAGCATACGATTCCTCTAGCGGTGATTCAAACGCACTCCACGAATCTCCAGACATCACCGAAGAAGTCTTTGGGTGCTAGCGCGAAAGATCCTTGTGCTTATGATGTCTACCTTCGACTGCCTTGAGAACCGCTACCAAAGCATTCTTCTTGATTCAGTGGAGGAGGATCTCTCTCGTTCTTGAGAGCATTCTTGGAGAGAGATGAATTCATTAGTCTTGAGATCTTTTCTCAAATCCATTGTGCAAAATGATTTTCTTGGCTAGGGTTATGAGAAAATAATCATAATTGGGTACTTATATCGCTAGAGTTAAAATAACATAATTACACAAGTGACCTTATTTATTTTATTAATCCTAGAGAAACCCCATGTCAAATGATAATAATAATAATATTATTATTATTTATTGACACACACCTAACTTGTGAATTATAATTAAATATTATTTAATAAATAATATTCAACATTATTATTTCTCACTGGATCCTTGAACTCGGTCCGCCAATCCTACACCATATTTATTGGACCTTGAATAATGTCTATTTATTTATTAAATAAATATCACTTCATTCTTCGCTAATAAATTTATAAATATTATATTCACTAAATAACAAATAAATATTTATTAAATATTTTTCCCACAATATATTCTCTTGAATATCTAGTGTCAGAATAAATGTGACCGTGCATTCATGAATAATTATTAAACTACAACTAGGAATAATTTGTATTCAACTTGTTAAATAATAAAAAATATATATTATTTAACTGAGATACTGGATACACTTAGTGTGTGACCCTCTAGGTCTCTTTCTCAGTGACATTATACAAAGCAGCCTAAAGTCCAAGGTTAGCATCTAGAAACATGATAAGACACCCATAGATAAAGAAGTTAATACCGCAATGACATGTCACCTCATACAAACATTTACCATGTGATGTAATCCCTTTATTACAATATCTCAAATCGAGCAGGTTGCATGCTAGTTCCATCAACCTATATGCTCGATATCTCTTTATTTGAATTTTCAGAAATAGAAATTGCCTATTGATCACAATGATCATGGATTTATTTAGGCTATATTATTTCCATAAAAGGTTCAGAGATATTATCATCCATTAAATAACAGAAGAGATAAATCCTTTATCGTATTATTCATTAATTCAATATTACTCATGACACACCCAACATATCCTACCTCGCCACAAACATCTGTCGTCACAGTTTTTGTCAATACATCTAAGTGAGCGACTCATAATACTCATTAATAACAATATTAAAGTCTAAGGACCAATACACATGTCCGCATATAGGAACATCCAATGACATATATAAATGTGGATTTCCTACTGGTAGATCTTGTTCTCATAATATACTCCTAGACATTATAAAGGGCGTACACCATGAGAAGGTGCTTCAAAGTCATATGAGTCTCCAGACCTGATACCCTATATCATTTGTGCCCCTCAAATGATATCATTTGACTATAGAACATATATTCAAGAATAGTGTCATATCACTTCTGGGTTCTCATCATAGCAGGGATCCGCTTTGACCTTTTAGTGCGATAGTTACTCTTAGGACATTATCACATTCTATGTCATGGATAATATCAATCATGATGTGATAAATAATTTATTAATATTCAAAACCATGAATATAAGTTATCATAAAGTACAAAAGAAGTTGGTTCTAGGACACCAACTCTAACAATGTGACATATATATGGATCATAAAAGCCTCAAGTATATATTCTCACAAAAATATATCATTATGTATCAATGAAGGTGGTTAGAGATGATAAAAGATGATGATTATTCAATCCATTACCATCCTGAGAAGACAAAGTGGAAGATGATCTGAGTATAAAGGATCCTATAACCCTATCCATAATGAGGATTAAAAGGGATAAAATATTCTTGGACATGCAAAGGATGGACATAGGAATAATTAAATGACCTTCATCCTACTTTTGTAAAATAACTTCTCAACAATCCATTCTTGAGAGGATTAAGGAGCCCCAAAAAGATGACGAGGATTTACAAAAAACTATTGCGAATATTCCAGAATTCAACTTTTCTAAAGATATAGTTATAAGGTTTTGAACCCATATATGTGTCCCATAAAAACCATAATTGAAGAGGGAACTTCTAGAAGATTCACACAACTCAACCTTATCTATTCATCTAGGAAGTACTAAGATGTATAGAGATCTAAAGAAAAACATCTAGTGAGATAACATGAAGAGGGAGATTGAAGAATTAGTATCCTGATGCTTGGTATGCCAACAAGTCATGGCTAAATGAAAATAATATAAGTGTATGTTGCAATTATTGCCCATACCAATATAGAAATGAGAAAACATAACCATGGATTTCATTAGAGGACTCCCCATGACATCTAAAGGCAATAACGTGATCTGAGTGGTAGTTGACCGTCTTACAAAGTTGGAACATTTCATTGTTATCAAGGGAAGTTTCTTTCTCGACCAACTTTCTAAGATATACATAAGGTAAGTGGTAAGATTGCATTGAATACAAATCTCTATTGTATCTGATAGAGATATTAAGTTTAACTTGAGGTTCTGAAGAAGCCTTCAACAAGCACTGAATACTGAGCTGAGTTTCAGTACTGCTTATCAACCTCAGACAGATGGTCAGTCTGAGAGAATCATTCAAACTCTATAGGTTATATTGAGATCATGTTCAATGGATTTCCAAGGATATTGGGATCAACATCTTCCCCTAGTGGAGTTCTTATATAACAATAATTTCCATTCTAGCATTCAAATAACATATTATGAGGCTCTTCATAGGAAGAGGTGTCAGACACTAACATGTTGGGATGAAGTTGGATAACAGAGGCCCATATGACCTGATCTTATCCAAGAGATTACAGGGAAGGCTCAAACCATTCAACATCATATTAAATTCACACAAAGTTGATAAAAAAGATCTATGGACAATCATCGATGATACCCGAAGGTTGAGGTCAGAGACAAGGTATTCCTTTATATATTGTCCTGAAAGAAAGTCACAAGGTTTGGGAAGAAGAAAAAGCTTATCCCTAGATACATCAACCCCTTTGAGATCCTTGATCCCATTGAAGCTGTTGCCTATCAACTAGCACTCTCACCTAACCTATTTCAAACACATAATGTGTTCCATATATCCCTCTTGAGGAAGTACATACCACACCCTTCACATATACTGAATTTAGAGGTGATACCCTTGGAGAGAGATATTTCATATGAGGAGAAACTAGTGAAGATCTTAGATCATAGAGACAAAGTTCTATGAAATAAGACAACTCAATTGATCAAAGTATTATGGTAGAACCACAAGTTTGAGGATGCAATATGAGAATCAGAAGAGGAGATGAAACAAAAGTACCCTCATCTTTTTTAATGTATGGAATGAAAATTTGAGGGTTGAATTTCTAAAGGGGGAATAATGTAATGACCCAAAATTTTATAAATGAAATTATCTTTTGAATGAATAAATGACTTATTAAGTAACATAATTATAGACAATACATGCAGTACTTTTTTTTATTTTGGACCAATTATAAAATATAGTCTATTATATTTAAAAGACCATTAAACATCTTAACCTTTGATAATATAGATATTTTATTGTGACCATTAATATTAGTATATAATAAGGGTTATGATAAAATTTACACAGATGAAAGAAGTGATAACCTAAACTAGTATGATCATACCCTATGAAGCCCATTTATCAGAGATTCTGAAGAAGATGACATCACTAGGATTTTCCCTTGACTAAGCCTAAGTTGAGATTCAACAACTAAAGCTTTAATGAAACTGTTTACGGGAGAAATTCAAGCTTATCGAGATCATGATCCAAATAATGTTCTCTGGATCACCCTAAGAAAGCACCACCATCACATGCCTGTAATGGGTAAAATGGTATTTTTACCCTATCAATTTATCTCAAATAGTTTTTATGACCACTACTTTGGTCCTGGAATAGGGTGTTTACCCTAGGACAAGAGTTTGGTGGAATTATGTGCTGTTTGAATTTTAGCGGAATAATTAATAATTAATAATTAATAAATTAAATATTAATTTATTCATGTAGGTTAATTCAGTTATATCTATTGAGTAAAGTGTCAGATTAAGATTCCATCTCCACCATTGAGTTTGGAATGAGGAGTTTTTCCTAGGTGAGACATAAATTCAAGTCAGGCGCTGGGACCAGCTAGACCCCCCTTTTCTTTTTCTTCTTTTTCTTTCATTTTTTTCTTTCTCCCCTCTAGCTTCTCGCAAATTCCCCCTTTGTATCCCCCTTCGCATGACTGAGAGAGAAAACAAGAGAGGGATAGAGAGACCGAGAGAGAGGGAGCGAGGGAGGAGGAAGGAGGAACCACCGCGGAGCTTGGGACGCGCCGAATCGTCATGCGACAACCATAGACTGTGGAAATGGGCAGAGTTTCAGAAGATTACACCCAAAGTTTGGATTTTTTTTAGTTTTTTCCATAAAACTCTGTAGATTTGGTGTTTCCTTATGCCTTCTTATGACCCTCATGTAAGGGGCACATGACCGTGTAGAGTACACATCCATAATCTGTGTGGGTCATATGCCGTGTAGATGTACATGACCAGATGATATACATGTCTAGGCCATGTGAGGTACATGGGAAGGTACCTCGTGTAAGGTACACACTGTGTACAGGGCCAACATGCCATGTATTTGAGATTTTACATGCTAAGTATAGGTAGAGGTACATGCTCAGGTGGGACCTTGAGGGTACACACATTGTACTAGGGTACACATGCCGTGTACTCCTCTTTTGCTACCCTTTGAGGATCTTTTCATGTTTTATGCCATGGAGTTATATTTGGACCAATGAGTAGTCCATTCTGAGTATCTTTTCTCATATATTATGATGGTAAGACCCATGAGGTGTTTTGAGGACTCCTAGGCGATGTTTCTTGAACAAAGTGGTTCTTCCTTTGGTAATCATATCTAGTGTCTCCTAAGAGTGAGACCTGATCTGAGATGATCCATGATCTATATCTCATGATCGATGCCTTTTTAGATTTTCCCTTGAGGATGTATCCCTTGTGATATATGCCCTTATGGACCAAGAGGCCATGATACTAGTTGTTACTTAGTATCTCTTGTAGGATTTCTCCATTTACATTTCAACATAGAGGATCCTTTGCAGGATGCCTCTATATCCTTACCATTAATAAGGATCCCCTGTAGGATGCCTTTTTTCCTTTGTACCGTGTTGTGTGGGTCCCATGTATGATGCCCCTTTTTCTATGTACTGTTATGAGGACCCCTTATAGGATGCCTTCGTTGGCTTATCATTCAAGGATCCCATGTAAGATTACTCCTTTACCTTATAGCTGAGGATCTCGAGTAGGATGCCTTCGCTTATGCATGGATCTTGAGGATTCCATGTAGGATTCCTCCTTTAATTTTTCTAATGAGGATCCCAAGTAGGATGCATCTTAGTGTTTGACTTGAGGGACCCAATGGGTGCCCTAATGTTTGACTGACCCTAAGCTAGTACATCGGGTTTGGGTAGAGAGGGTACCAGGTGTCACCTTAGAACCCGTGCTGAACTTGTAAACTCATGGGACTATGATTGTAAAGACCCAGAAATTTCAAGGGATTTTTTTTTCTTAATTTCTTTGGAATTTTGCGAGTGCGCGGTTTCAGACGACACCTAATTCCGAGGCCCGGTGTGCCCGGAATCAATTTCCGAAGTTTAGCTCGGGTACGTTCAGTGAACGAATGAGCGGGTTTATTTATCTTTTGAACCGGTGCTCGGAATTGAAATCTGAGGGCACCGATAAAACCTCAGCGGCGGTATTTTCTTAAGAGGACCTTTCCCAGAGGTGCGTTTGCTTGGGAGGAGTTATTTAAAATTTTGGATTAAATGTAATGTAAAATAAAATTGTGTTACAATTTTATTTCCTTATTCTAAGTGGTTTAATACTATGTGTGGGAGTTGGGGGGGACCCACTGGTTACCCTTGAGAGGATAATAGTGAGGTGGGGCCCACATGAGCCCCACCCCTTCACATTCCTTAAACTTCCTAACCCCCCTTTATGTGAGTAACACCTCCCTCTCACCTTCATTAATCTTTCCAACTTAACACCCCATTTAATTTGACAACTCAAGCTCATTTAATTAAGTGGTTTAGTTTTTGGATTTTGAGTTTTTGAAAAGGCATGGCAAACATAATAAAATAAGGGGGAGGCCTTATTTTATTAGTTTGGCTAGTTGTGTGAGGATATTGGGTGAGAGAGAGCTCTTGTCCCTTGGAAGAACTTCATCTTCTTTGGCGAAGAATGTTCCCACTTCAACAAAGAACGCTATTTCTCGAAGGGAGAGCATCGACTCGGTGACTCAGTTTCTTCCTCCATATTCTTCCTGCACGACCAAGGAGGAGGCACCGACATGGAAACTCACCATCGACGTCGCCATAAAATCTTCTCTCCGCGACAAAGGAAGGGAGATGCCGCTTCATCCTCAGACGTTCTCCGTCGACGTATACGGAGCTTCACCCCGTGACGCCGTTTCCCACGACGATCATCGTTCAAAAACTTGTGTCGAGGTAGGGGTTTTTCTTCGAACAAGTTTTTTCCATTATCTTTGTGAATTAAGATATGACCACTTGTTATCGTAATAACGGGAGGAGGTTGAACCGCACAAACACGACCGATCATCCTCCCCTTTTTTCTTGGTCTTCGTGGATTGTTATAATGAAGACAGCGCGGTGCCGTTGCACCATGCGGGAACAAGAGAACCGCGGCCGGAGCGGGCCGCGACGGAGGTGCACGGCGCTGTTGCGCCGCGCCAGTGAAGCCGAAGGAACCGCGGCCGGAGCGGGCCGCGGCAGTGGTGCTCGACACCGTCGCGCTGCACCAGAGGTCCTGAGGGAGGCCGCGATCGGAGCGGGCCACGACAGAGGGCGCGGTGCCGTCACGCCGTGCTGATCGGGGAAGAGCCGTGGCCTTTGGCCGCAACAGGACAACGGGAGGTGGCCGGTCAAGCTAGCCGTCGGCACACCCTGGAGGCGGGACCCCCGCGGGTCCCGCGTGGATCAACTGGCCGACCTTAATGGACGACCGTTCCAGAAAATCCGGGGGTTGAAACCCTCGTCCAGATCAAGGGGCGGCGCCCCCTTTGCGCCCCACTCGGCCAACGCTGAGACGCCCCGCTCGACCAGCGCCGAGCCACCCGCGCTGGGCCGGACCGCCCGCGCTGGGCATGACCGCCGGCGCCGGGCCGGGCCCCCAGCGTGGGGCCGGGCCACGCTTGGCCGTGCCAGTCAGACCGATCCATGCCCAACTGGGCCGGACCCAGGTCGGGTCGACCCGGTTCGGGCTAACCCAGGGGGTATCGGCCCGGGTCGGACCGGGCCCGAACCCCCTACTTCCGGACAGATCCATTTAAACTCCCATAACTTGGGCTACGGACCTCCGATCGATGCACCTTCAGTTGCGTTGGGATCCTTAGATCGAGACGGTCGTTAAGGTATATTAAACTCAAGGTTTAGGAGAACTTTGGGTATGGCCGGGTTGGTTCGAACCCAAAACCAACCGAGCCCTCAGAGCGGAAACAGTTATAACTTGAGTTCCGGACGTCCGAATGGAGTGCCGTCGACTTTGTTGGATTCCTCTTGATGAGATGGTTCTTTTGGTATACTTCACCTGAGGTTTGGACGCACTTGGATTATGGCCGATTTGGATTGTACCCGAAATCCAACCGGGCCCCTGGAACGGAAAAGCCGATAACTTTCAGACTGAACGACCGTTTGGCGAACCGTCAGTGGATTGGATTTAACGTTGAGAAACGATCCCTATGAGTATAACCTATGAGAGTTTGGGGTATAGTTGAGATACGGCCGGGTTGGTTCGTATACGAAACCAACCGGGCCCCCGGGACTAAAAGACTAATAACTCACAGACGGGCGTCCGATTGACGCGCCGTCTGTTGCGTTGAGACCCCTATGACGAGGCGGTCCTTTGAGATACTTTTTCATGGGAATTTTGATACTTGGAGTATTGACTAGTAGCTTGTGGAGTGGACCCTCCCGGAGACGAGCGTACGGAGTACGGAGACCTTGTAGCTGGCTGAGACCTGAAGACTGCTTGTCCGATTCGAGTCAGAGTGACTTGTATAGCCCAGTTGGGGGCACTACTGTGTTTGGGTGGCAAACCCACGACGGGGAGAACTACTGTGTTTGGGTGACAGACCCGCGGTACTCAACAGAAGGAGTACCTCTACAGGCTATTAGGCGGGGTACACTACTGTGTTTGGGTGGCTAACCCGCGGTACTCGATAGGAGGAGTACCTCAGTAGTCTTAGGTTAGTGAGCAGCGCCTCGGAGTCGTGACAAGATCAGTGTACTCGACAGAGAGGGAGCTCTTCAGCAGTTGCGGTTTCGATATCATTAATGAAAATCCTGGTTTGAGCTGAGTCATTGACCTTTTTGATTTTCCTCATGATTGAGATGAGTTACTTGATAACTTAGGTATATGTATGGGCATATACCTAAGTAGTGGTTATCCGTTGATTTCATATCTGTGTGATACCTCTTGATTGAGATGGGTTACTTGATAATTTAGGTATAAGTATGGGCTTATACCTAAGTAAGGGTTATATGTTTAGATCCTGATTTGTGGTTATCCTTGTTGGATTTAGTGAGACCATGAGGGTCTCGGGGTCCCTACTGAGTATCTTTATACTCACCTCTACACGGGCTATGCCCGAACCTCGTTGTGTTGGATGAAGACGACGAACAACGCAGAAGGAGGGCGAGTGTTTGAGGACTGGACAGTACCCGGAGGTGGACCTCATGATGAGTCAGTATCTGGAGGTGGACTTCCCGACGAGACGGTACTTGGAGGAGGTTGACAGGCGAGAGCGTTGAGGAGGCTATCTGTACCTACCCTTCAGGTAGGATCCGAGGTGGACGACCCAGGAGTTGCTTCTATCTTATAGCTGTTGTCTTTTCCGTTGTACTTTCATTCAGTAGTAGCTATACCTTTTCAGTTGGGTTTGTATTCTGGCCCATTTACTTTTCAGCACTATCTTTTGTACTTAGTGTTTTACTTCTGCTTGTAATCTGGTTGGTTGTTTTATGTTTTATAAAGGCAATGTCTTCCCAGTTATCAGGATTTACGCCTTTGGTGCTAGTCACCAGCCCCTGGCCTATGGAAGACAGGCTTGGGGTAGTCACGACACGGGCCCTGAGGACGGGTCGTGAAAAATTGGTATCAGAGGAGTCGGTTCTACCGCATAACTTAGGAGTCTGATATTTCTTTTCTATGATGCAATAGTGTTAAAGGTACTAAGTGTGGTCTTCAGTTCAGGGAGTCCAGTGTTGGTGCGGGCGGCCGACGTATCCATACACCAGGACCCTGACTACTGATTTCCGACTCAGTGCACGAAAACACTGATTACGTGTGTGTTTTCAAAAGTTTCTTTAAAATTATCTCAAACCAGGTCAGCTCACCAGGTATAATCATTTGACCATGTCACGACTGTTTCTTTCAGGATGACTTCACCTAGTCAGACAACGTGGGCCCAGAGTGAGGAGCGCGATGATAGCCCACTGAGTAGCGAGGCCTCAGTACATGGCCCTCCACCAGTTGAGACATCAGCAGAGAGTGCATGCCGCTTGAGCGCAATGCACGAGTTCTAGTGTCAGAGGCTTCTGAGGTTTCGAGGCTAGTCATATTTTCAAATGGTTGGACACTGGCTGGAGTTTGTAGCACGAGGTCTCCACACAGCTGGGACACCCGCAGACTTGATGGTGTACCTAGCTGTTAGCCTCTTCCAGGGAGCAGCTGAGAGGTAGTGGAGCCACATGTTCCAGTTTTGCGATGAGATGACCTTCACCTGGGAAGACTTCGAGACCTTCTTCAGGGTGGAGTTTATACTAGTGACTCTACACACCAACCGTGCTCAGGAGCTGCTGCCTTTTCTGCAAGATTTTCCATTAGTAGCTGAGTCATCTGTAGGCAGTAGACAGATGATGCAGAGGTCCGAGAGGACCAGAAGAGTAGGTGGGTGACCTCGGGTTATAGGATCGGTAGTGCGGGGCACCTGGGGTGGAGTCAGAGCCAGGCGTGCCAGAAACGGATAGTGTTTCTCCTGCGGCAGGAAGGGTCACATGGCACGTGATTTTCCGAATCCCCGCACAGTTGATCCACAGGCATTGGAGGAGCCATCGAGACAGAAGCAGCGGTGGGTGCTTGAGCAACAGCCGAGCGGTGGACAAGGCAGTGGAGCTTCAGAAGCAGGTGGACAGGAGTGGAACTAGTGGATTCCTTTTGTTCTTGGTACTTCTAGTTCCATGTTTCTGTTTTATTTGTGTCTTTGTACTTCGAGCTGCAGTAATAAAAGACACTTATCTTTGTGATGTTTAATTTCCTGCCCATTTGTATGGTTGATACTGAGAGGTCCCGGTTAAAACTGTTGACTTGACCCTCACTTTAGGGATTTCTACTAGAGGAGACCCAGTGACCTCACACTGATGCCGACAGTGTGACTCGACCCTTGGAGGCGAGAGTGACGATTGGATCTCCTGGTAGTAACTTCGAGGCCTTACGACGTCTTCCATGTCATGAATGCATCATTCATGTCAGGATTGACTGTATTAGGCAATGGGCGTGGTTTATCCAGGGGATGAGACCAAGTTTCTTCTTTCGGAAAAGGAGAAATATTAGTAGCTCTTACAGATCGTAGGCAAAGAAGGGTGGTCATTGACTGACTTACCACGTCGAAAAACTTCCTACTGACCAGAGATGGTATGAGCTACGACGGAGAAGGTGCAGATCATCCAGGAGCGGATGAAGACTGCACAGTACAGTAAGAAATAGGAAACTGGCGCCAGTCTCAGAGACTCGAGTGTGTAAAATGTTTCAAGAAGAAGAAGTGTTAAGGACATATGAGTTCGCAGAGCAGCAGACGTTGAGGAAGAGATAGGAGCACAGCGTGAGGTGGTGTACATTTTGACATGTCACAACCATCCGCCTTTGTTGTCCCTGCCAGGCTCAGGGAGCTGGAGGGCAGGGGAAGAGAGCGGCTGCATGCGGTCAAGGAGTGTGACCTAATGGTTCTAAGAATGATTCAAGGGATAGTCTGTGTCCACTTCTAGCTGCCGTTACAACAGACGTTGTTACAAATCATTCCTTTCTTCCACGAATCTTTTCCCAGACCTAGAGTTTTTGGTAATCCGTTGACTTGACCCTCATGTCTGGAGATACCTTTGGGAGGAGACTCAATAATCACACTTACGCCGATAGTGTGATCTGACCCTCGAGGCGAGAGTTTCAGTTGGAATCTCTTGGTGGCAGCGTCGAGGCCTTACGACGTTGGTCTGGGTATGGATTGGATTCACAGTTCATACCCAGATTGACTGTATTAGGCAAAAAGGTTGTGGATTATCTACAACGTTGAGATGGGTTTTCCTAGGTTGGTGAAAAGGAAACCTCAGGCAGCACAGGATAAACTCATGCACAGGAGGGTGCAATCGATCACTCTTGAGTCAGTCAACCTAACCCTCGTGGCATCCGGAGTTATGAGTTTCAGTTCTAATCAGGAAATAGAGGCCTCTAGACTTCAAATATGGCGACCACGTCCTTATACGGGTCTCACCTCGACGGGGTCTACGAAGATGTGGACGAGGCGGCAAGTAATCTCCGAGGTTCAACAGACCTTCCAGGTCCCCAGTAGAGTAGGCAAGGTGACTTACCTCCTAGCCTTTCCACCTCAGATGCACCGGGTGCACAATGTCATCCACGTATCTCAGCTGAGGAGATGTGTTCATGACCTATCCATCATCTTTGACCATGGAGAGATGGACATCGATGAAAGGGTGACTTTCACAGGGTTCCAGTTGAGGTTGAGGATCGAAAGGAGCGGGTACTATGGGGATGGTCGATTTATCTTGTGCGCTTCATTGACAACACATGAACCTCCTAAGAGCACATGGGAGCGTGAGGCTCAGATGCGTGCTCGATACCTCCCTTAGTTTTCCTAGTTTTGTGTTGTAGCTTTACAAGGACGTAAAGCCCTGATGTGAGAGTAATGTAAAGACCTGGAAATTTCAAGGAATTTTTTTTCTTAATTTCTTTGGAATTTTGCGAGTGCGCGGTTTCAGATGACACCTGATTCCGAGGCCCGGTGTACCCAGAATCAATTTTCGAAGTTTAGCTCGGGTACGTTCAGTGAACGAACGAGTGAGTTTATTTATCTTTTGAACCGGTGCTCAGAATTGAAATCCGAGGGCACCGATGAAACCGCAGCGGTGATATTTGATTAAGAGGACCTTTCTCGGAGGTGCATTTTCTCGGGAGGAGTTGTTTAAAATTGTGGATTAAATGTAATGTAAAATAAAATTGTGTTACAATTTTATTTCCTTATTCTAAGTGGTTTAATCCTATGTGTGGGAGTTAGGGGGGCCCACTGGTTACTAACAACCCTTGAGAGGATAATGGTGAGGTGGGGCCCACACGAGCCCCACCCCTTCACATTCCTTAAACTTCTTAACTCCTCCTTTATGTGAGTAACACCTCCCTCTCACCTTCATTAATCTTGCCAACTTAACACCCCATTTAATTTGACAAATCAAGCTCATTTAATTAAGTGGTTTAGTTTTTGAATTTTGAGTTTTTGAAAAGTCATGGAAAACATAATAAAATAAGGGGGAGGCCTTATTTTATTAGGTTGGCTAGTTGTGTGAGGATATTGGGTGAGGGAGAGATCTTGTCCCTTGGAAGAACTTCATCTTCTTCGGCGAAGAACGTTCTCACTTCAACAAAGAACGCTATTTCTCCAAGGGAGAGCATCAACTCGACGACTTGATTTCTTCCGTCATCTTCTTCCTCCACGACCAAGGAGGAGGCACCAATGCAGAAACTCACCATCGACATCACCATACAATCTTCTCTCCGCGACAAAGGAAGAGAGACGCCGCTTCCTCCTCGGACGTTCTCCGTCGACGTATACGGAGCTTCACCCCACGACGCCGTTTCCCGCGACGATCATCGTTCGACAACTTGTGTCGAGGTAGGGGTTTTTCTTCGAACAATTTTTGTTCATTATCTTCGTGAATTAAGATATGACCACTTGTTATCGTAATAATGGGAGGAGGTCGGACCGAACAAACACGGCCGATCCTCCTCCTGTTTTTTCTTGGTCTTCGCGGATCGTTGTGGCGAAGATGGCGTGGTGCCGTTGCACAGCGCGAAAACGAGAGAACCGCGGCCGGAGCGGGCCGCGACGGAGGTGCACAGCGCCGTCGCGCCGTGCCGGTGAAGCCGAAGGAACCGCGACCGGAGCGGGCCGCGGCGGTGCGGTGGTGCGTGGTGCCATTGCGCCGCGCCGGAGAACCTGAGGGAGGCCACGACCGGAGCGGGCTGCGGCGGAGGCCGCGGTGCCGTCGCACCATGCCGATCGGGGAAGAGCCGCAGCCTTTGGCCGCGGCGGGACAGTGGGAGGTGTCCAGTCAAGCCGGCCGCCGGCACACCCTGGAGGCGGGACCCCCGCGGGTCCCACGTGGATCAACCGGTCGGCCTTAATGGCCGACCGTTCCAAAAAATCCGGGGGTTGAAACCCCCGGCCAGCGCAAGGGGCATCGCCCCCCTTTGCACCCCGCTCGGCCAGCGCCGAGCCGCCCGCACGGGGCCGAACAGCCCGCACCGGGCCGGGCCACCAGCGCCGGGCTGGGCCGAGCCGGCTAGGCCGGGCCGCACAATCCGGGCCGGGCCACACCCAACTGGGTCAGACCCGGATCCGGGTCGGGTCGACCTGGTTCGGGCCGACCCAGGGGGTATCGGGCCAGGTCGGACCGGGCCCGAACCCCCTACTTTCGGACAGATCCGTTTAAACTCCCATAACTTGGACAACGGACCTCAGATCGGCGCACCGTCAGTTACGTTGGGATCCTTGGATCGAGACGGTCGTTACGGTATATTACACTCAAGGTTTAAGAGAACTTTGGGTATGGCCGGGTTGGTTCGAACCCTAAACCAACCGGGCCCTCGGAGCGGAAACAGTTATAACTTGAGTTCCGAACGTCCAAATGATGTGCCGTCAACTTTGTTGGATTCTTCTTGATGAGACGGTTCTTTTGGTATACTTCACCTGAGGTTTGGACACAGTTGGATTATGGCCAGTTTGGATTGTACCCGAAATCCAACCGGGCCCCTGGAACGGAAAAGCCGATAATTTTCAGACCGAACAACCGTTTGGCGAACTGTCAGCAGGTTGGTCTTCATGTTAAGAAACGGTCCCTATGAGTATAACCTATGAGAGTTCGGGGTACAGTTGAGATACGACCGGGTTGGTTCGTATACGAAACCAACCGGGCCCCCGTGACTAAAAGGCTAATAACTCACAGATCAGGCGTCCGATTGACGTGCCGTCTGTTGCGTTGAGACCCCTATGACGAGGCAGTCCTTTGAGATACTTTTTCGTGGGAATTGTGATACTTGGAGTATCGAATAGTAGCTCGTGGAGCGGACCATCCCGTAGAAGAGCGTACGGAATACGGAGACCTTGTAGCTGGCTGAGACCTGAAGACTGCTTGTCCGATTCGAGTCGGAGTGACTTGTATAGCCCAGTGGGGAGCACTACTGTGTTTGGGTGGCAGACCCACGGTGGGGAGCACTACTGTGTTTGGGTGGCAGACCCGCGGTGCTCAACCGAAGGTGTATCTCTGCAGGCTATTAGGGGGGGGGGTGCACTATTGTGTTTGGGTGGCAGACCCCGGTGGGGAGAACTACTGTGTTTGGGTGGCTGACCCGCGGTACTCGACAGGAGGAGTACCTCAACAGTCTTAAGTTAGTGAGAAATGCCTCAGAGTCGCGACGGGATCAGTGTACTTGACATAGAAGGAGCTCTTCAGCAGTTTCAGTTTCGATATCATTAATGAAAATCCTGGTTTGAGCTGAGTCGTTGACCTTTTTGATTTTCCTCATGATTGAGATGAGTTACTTGATAACTTAGGTATATGTATGGGCATATACCTAAGTAGTGGTTATCCTTTTATTTCATATCTGTGTGATACCTCTTGATTGAGATGGGTTACTTGATAATTTAGGTATAAGTATGGACTTATACCTAAGTAAGGGTTATCTGTTTAGATCCTGCTTTGTGGTTATCATTGTTGGATTTAGTGAGACCATGAGGGTCTTGGGGTCCCTATTGAGTATCGTTATACTCACCCCTGCACGGGCTATGCCCGCACCTCGTTGTGTTGGATGCAGACGATGGACAGCGCAGACAGAGGCCGAGTGTTTGAGGACTGGACGGTACCCGGAGGTGGACCTCATGATGAGTCAGTATCCGGAGGTGGACTTCACGACGAGATGGTACTTGGAGGAGGTTGACGGGTGAGAGCGTTGAGTAGGCTATCTTTACCTACCATTCAGGTAGGATCCGAGGTGGACGACCCAGGAGCTGCTTCTATCTTCTAGCTTTTGTCTTTTTCGTTGTACTTTCGTTCAGTAGTAGCTGTACCTTTTCAGTTGGGTTTGTATTCTAGCCCATTTACGTTTCAGAATTATCTTTTGTACTTAGTGTTTTACTTCTGCTTGTACTCTGGTTGGTTGTGTTATGTTTTATAGAGGTAATGCCTTCCCAGTTATCGGGATTTACGCCTTTAGTGCTAGTCGCTAGCCCCTGGTCTATGGAAGGCGGGCTTGGGGTAGTCACGACACAGGCCCCGAGGATGGGTCATGACAATGATAGTAGTGTTGAGTTTGTCCGTTCAACCACCCTCACTGATTTGTTTATTCTTTCACTTGTTTATTGCTGATGCAATAATGATAGGCATTGGTGCTTCCTAGTTGGTGGTTGTTGAGCCTGACACGAGGTTTCTTTCTTTCTCTTTGGGATTCCCAAATGTTCTTCCTGAGATCTGGATTTTGAGCCATGTTATTTTCATATGTTATTTGTATACCCAAAGGTACTACCTAAGATATGGCTGTTGAGCCTCTATATTTGATTATTATATTATTGGGATTTTCAGGGGTGCTTCCTGGTATTCGACTATTGAGACTATGATTATGATATACGAGCATGGCGTCCCTAGTAATGATACTCATGGATGATTATGCTCTCTTGAGTGATGAGGATGATTCCGATATCCTCTATTTGATATGCGATGAGGATGATTACGCTATCCTCAATCTGATTATACTCATGAATGATTATGCTCTCTCAAGGGATAAGGATGATTATGCTCTCCCTGATCAGTTAATTGACCATGGTGTTGAACATGGCGTTTCACATCATTGGATACCCGAAAAGATTATGCTCTTTCGTATGTTATGGATGATTGCGCTCTCCCTTATTTTAGACTATAGGGGTGGGCACGACATTTCACCGATGAGTTCTCCTTACAGTTCGCCTAAGGGTTAAACCCTTAGGGATTATCTGAGTTCCGAATTTCGTGACCACCTACAGACCAGGACCTAGGGCTCAGACATTGGATTGGATTTACATGGAATGAGCATCATGGCATCTAACTCTTGGCTATTTACAGGATGTCTGGATGTACTTCCTTAGAATCCTTCTTTATAGTGATTGAAGGCGAGTACGGGTGAACCCAATATTAAAAGGAGTATCCCCCCTATGGTGAAATAGTTTTCTTAGAGACATTTTCGGCATTGGCTGAAGCAGGTATATGTCGATTGATATTATAGACTCAGAGATCGACTTAATGATACACAACTTGAGTGTTACAATATCCAGCTCAATTCCCTTTTGCATAGGATGTCTAGGCGATTGGGATTACAGACCCAAGGATCGAGTGCTGATGTTTTTATGATATTTGATTCACCTTACTCATGTATATTCATATTTATGTATATATTTATAGGTATGAGATTATACATGTATACACATATAAATATGGACATCCATGGTGACACTTTCCAAGTTTATTGGGATTAAGGACCCAAGGTTTGACAATGATTTCACGTTTATTGGCTTTACTTATCTTTTCAGTTGTGTATCAGCTAGGCTGAGCATATTGCATTTTCATTCACTTATGGAAGCGTATTTATAGGTTTATTATTAGGGTGGCCTACTAAGATTATTTATCACCCCTGCAAGTTCACCTCGGTGTGCATGTAAACCTTATGTGTACTTTTCAGGTTGAGTGCGGTTTGCATGGTGGATAGGGCTGAGTCCTAGAGTTTCATTATTGAGCAGAGCTTCTCAAGTGAGTTATTTTGATCAGGATGCTGCAGTTCGAAAATGTTTGGATATTGGTTACGCAGTCTGGCTCAGAGTTAGTATTAGAGCCCTGTACTTTTATTTCATTTTCTTTTATACTCCTGTATATGTATGGTCGACACAGTGGGTGACTAGTGTTTTATGTATGACATAATTGTTCAAGATTTTATAGTTTTTTTCATTTACTATTATAGTATGTTCTATTTTAGTTTATTTACTTCTTTCACACTTTGTTTATTTACTGTTGTGTATGATACTTATCTATTTTCGCTGTTTTCTTACTCATGATAAGTGGGAATAGTCTCCCCACTGTCACAAACTAGGAGCTCGCTGCTAGTCGGTAGCCTCTGGCATACGGGGAGGCATGCTTGAGGCTTCGTAATGAACTAGATCAGAACACCAACTTAGTGGAATCCATGTTGGGACATTACAAAGTGGTATCAGAGATGTTCTTTTCTTAGTCTTTACTATTTGGGATATGGTAGACATGAGTATTATGAATGTGTCGGAACTTGTGATGGATATCAGACTGGTGCATTGAGAACACTTGTTCCGATAAGAATTCCTAGTTTCTAGGGGTATGTGATTGTTTTTCTAATCTACAATGTTACAATTGTATATGATTTTCTCCTTGAGCGATGCACATGTTGTGTGGATGTTATGATTTACTATGAATCTCTGGTTCTTGGACATTAGTAAGAGGCCGGTGATGGATTTTGACTCTTGGCTGACAAAGGCAAGAGGCATCTCATGCATCATATTTGGCACGTAAGATTCACATCATACAAGCCTTCTAGTGTGTGGTTTTACTGACGAATGAAGCCTATTCAATTGGGCCTACTTACACACACACACACACATTTTATTTTGATGGAAGGTTATGTAGATCTACATTGTGGTGTTTTTTTGTGAGGATGATGAATCCATACTCGTGCACGAGAGGTGCACTGACCCTAGTAGGTCGATATGGTACGTGATTCCCTTCTATTGTACCCCTTTGCAGGGTATCATTTCTCAGGTCGTGGTTATCTAGTCAGATCGCTGAGTACGATGTCGATGGATACTGGGACCTTTCTTATGAACTAGATATCTAGGGGGTATTAATATATACAGATTCCTGGTGAGTTTCAGTTTAGTCTCTCTTCTGAATTGTATCATGACTTCCAGGGAGATGCCCTTATGAGGATGTTCAGTGAGGGTCAGACCCTTGTTGGATGTGTTTTCGGTTTTGACCCTTGTAGGTTAGTTTTATCTTCACCTTCTTTAGAGTGGTTGATATTTAGGGCTATATGGGAGACCTAGAGACCCTTAGTTTTGACTTAGACCTTTATAGGTCTACATCCATTTTATTTGATGGTAACCTGCGTAAGAGGTTGGATCAGGTTTATGAATGCCTTTTTTTTTCTTTTTGTCAGTGAGCTTGGTTATACGCTCATTTTGAGATCGATTCATGGTAAGTGATCGAGTGTTGCATTATAGGCATGTTGATGCCTTCATCTTTTGATAAGAACCTTGGCCTCTTTGGTATCAAGACTGTCTTTGACGAACATGACTATTTGGGTACCTAGTCTAGTCAATCAGTGTTTTTGCTATTGCTAATTTAGTTAGAACATGGGTAGAGGCTTGGGATAGGAACGATGCTGGGTGACATGTGACTGTGGAATAAATCGTGACATAAGTGATGTGCTCGGTTTGGAAGAGGAGATCTAGGGGAGATTCTGGCTTGTTTGGACTGATGTGCCATGTGGCACGGTTAGCTTAGCCTCATGTTGGATGACTCGCTGGAGCGTGATTCGGGTGATAAAGGTATATGCTGGTTGTGCATGGTGTCGTTAAATCTTAAATTAGTGAGTGGCCATATGCAAGCCAAGGACTGATGTTTTCAAGACTTGGGAATGGTTTCTTGGGAGTTGTGGTTAAATGATGAATGTCTTTGTGGTAGAGGAGACATCAGGGGTAAATCGGGTGCCGTGAAATGGTTGACCCATGTTTGAACTTGGACACACATTGTTGGGAGATATGGTGCCAGGAGTTAGTTAAAGGCAAGTGTAGCCTATTTTGTTGTGAGCGTGGCTCAGAAGAGTTGTACATTCTTTTTTTTGGAATATTAGTGTACTCCTGGTTAGAGGCGATCATTCTATATCTTGACACCATCTTGAGTGTTCTACGAGAGCACCGATTCTACGTCACACTCATTTTCTTTTCAAATTTCCTTCCTGGTTGGTTAGTGAAACCTGTTGAGGTTGCGTTCATGGAGCGGTGTAAGGTATTCCATATGGTGGGGAGTGCACTATTGAATGTTGAGGGTGATAAATCTTGTTTTTAATTTAAATTCGTCATTGCCATGGGATGTTGAGCCCGGAGTTTGGTTTTGAGATGAAGATAAGGGTATTCCTATCTTAGGGAGTACCTGATCGGTCGTAGTTAAACATATCCCATGTAGGAGACGGTTGTTGATGCAATGAGGCTGGTCATTGGAAAGTCCAGATTGATTGGTTGTGCAGATTCTCATGTTGAGAGCATGACTTCTAGTCTTACCACTAGACTTCTTGGGGATGAGAAGGTTTATATTGGAGAGATTGTAAGGTCCTGTGTTTTTCTGGATGATATTTTTGAGCAGAAATTTGAATTTTTACTTTTAGATGCTTGTAAGGGGTAAAATGGTCCTTTTCTCCTATCATATGATCTCAGATAGTTTTTCTGACCACTTTATTGGTCCCAAAACAAGGTTTTTACCATAGAATAAAAGTCTGGTGGGATTCTGAGATGTTCGAATTTTAGCAGAATAATTAATAATTAATAATTAATAAATTAAATATTAATTTATTCACGCAGGTTTGTTCAGTCATATCTTTTGAATGGAGTTTTGGATTGAGATTTCATCTTCACTATTGAGTCAAGAACGAGGAGTTTTTCCTAGGTGAGGTATAAACTCAAGTCGGGCGTCAGGGCTGGTCGGGACCCCCTTTCCATTTTCTTTTTCTTCCTTTTCTTTATTTTTTTTCTTTTTTTTTCTCCCTTTTAGCTTCTCACGCACGCTCCATATAGATCCCACTTCACACGATCGAGAGAGAAAATGGGAGAGGGAGAGAGAGAGAGAGTGATAGGGAGGAAAAAGGAGGTACCGTCATGGAGCTCGGGACACGCCATATCATCATGCAACAACTGTTGATCGTGGAAACAGGAAAAACTTTGGCGGATTCCACCCAAAGGTTGGATGTTTTTATGTTTTTTACATAGAAACCTGTAGATTTTGTGTTTTCTAGTTTAAATCCCTCTTTATTCTTTCTTATGACCCCTCGTGGTCCGATCTGTTGTTTGTGGGGAGAAAATGGGTGATTCTGACCATTTTAGGGTTTTCTATTTGGGAAAACCCATCTACATGGTGTGTGGTTTAGGGAACACACACCATGTGTTATTCCTATTAGGGGAAAATGACTTTTTTGAAGTACACACTGTGTATGGGTTTTACACACCATGTACAGGGACTTAGTCGTGTTGTTGAGTATCCGGCCAGGCTGCCCGTGTAAGGGGAACATGGTAGAGTACATGACCAGACCCCATGTGGGTCACACGCTGTGTAGATGTACACGACTGGGCAATATACATGGCCAATGCCCCTTTTTCTATGTACCATTATGAGTATCCCTTGTAGAATTCCTCCGTTGGCTTACCGTTCAAGGATCCCATGTAGGATCCCACCTTTACCTTACTGCTAAAGATCTTGAGTAGGATACCTCCACTTAGGCATAGACCTCGAGGACCTTGTGTAGGCTTCCTCCTTTAATTTTTATACTGAGGATCCCAAGAAGGACACATATCAGTGTTTTAATTGAGGGAGCCAATGGGTGCCTCAATGTTTGACCGACCCTGAGTTAGTACATCAGGTTTGGGTAGAGAGGGTACCAGGTGTCACCTTAGAACCTGTGCTAAAATTATAAGCCCATGGGGATATGAAATTAGTGTTGGGTTTAGGCGTTTGTCCACCCTCACTCGTTTTTTTATTCTTTCACTTGTTTATTATTGATGCAGTGATGATATCCAGAGGTGCTTCCTGATTAGTGGTTGTTGATCCTGACACAAGACATATTTCTTTCTCTTTGCGATGCCCAAACGTTTTTCTTGGGATCCAGTTTTTGATCCATGTTATTTTCATATGTTATTTGTATAGCTTGAGGTATTACCTGTTATCTAGCTGTTGAGACTTTATTTTTTATTATTGTATTATTGGTATTTCCAGAGGTGCTTCCTGGTATCCATCTATTGAGCCCATGATTATGATATATGGGCACATCATCTCTAGTAATGATACTCGTGGATGATTTTTCTCTCCTGAGTGATGAGGATGATTCCTCTATCATTTGTTTGATATGTGATGAGGATGATTACACTCTCCTTGATCTGATTATACTTGTGGATGATTACTCTCTCCTTGATCAGTTACTTGACCACAATGTTGGACACATCATTTCACATTGTTGGATACCCGGAATGATTACACTCTTCTGGATGACTGAGATGATTACACTCTCCCTTATTATAGACTCTAGGGTTGGGCATGATGTCTCACTAGTGATTTCTTCTTAAAGATCGCCCAAGGGTCATAAACTTAGGAATTATCAGAGTTATGAATGTCGTGAATGCCTACAGACTGGGACCTAGGGCCCAGACATTGGAATGGATTTACATGGAATGAGCAGCATGACATCTAGCTCTTGGACATTTATAGGATGTTCGAATGTATTTCCCCGGAATCCTTCTTTATAGTGATTGGAGGTGAGTACGAGTGAACCCAGGGTTAGAATGAGTACCCCCTATGGTGATGTAGCTTTCTCAGAGACATTTCCGACATTGAATGAAACATGTATATATCAATTGGGATTACGAGCCCAGAGATCGACTTAATGATACATGAATTGAGTGACATGATGTCCAGCTCAATTCTGTTTTTCACAGGATGTCGAGGCGATCGAGATTACTGACCCAATGATTGACTGCTAAAGGTTTTTATGATATTTCATTAACCTTACTCATGTATATTCATATTTATGTATATATGTATAGGTATGGAACTATACATGTATACACATATAAATATGTACATCCATGGTGGCACTTTCCTAGTTGATCAGGATTATGGACCCGAGGTTCAAATGTGGTTTCACGTTTATTGGTTTTACCTATCTTTTCAGTCGTGTCTCGACTAGGCTGAGCATATTGCATTTGCATGCACTTATGGAAGCGTATTTATAGGTTCATCATTGGGGTGGCCTACTGAGATTATTTCTCACCCCCACACGTGCACCTCGGTGTATGTAGAATTTATGTCTCCTTTAAGGTTGAGAAAGGTTTTTATGGTAGATAGGGACAATGTCCATATTTTCATAATCGAGTGGAGCTGTCGAGTGGGTTCTTCTAATCAGGCTGGTGTGGTTCGACAGTGTCTGGAGACCGAGTACGTGGTCTGGCTCAGAGTTAGTAATAGAGCCTTGTACTTTTATTTTAGTTTTTTATACTCCTATATCTGTATGGTCAGCATAGTGGGTGACCAATGTTGTATGTATGACATACCTATTTGGGATTTTATAGTTTTTTTTCATTTACTATTATAACATGTTTAATTTCATTTTTTTACTTCTTCTGCATTGTTTATTTACTGTTGTGTATGATACTTAACTATTTTCATTTTTTTCTTACTCTGATATGAAGGCATAATATCCCCACTATCACATACTAGGTCCACGCTGCTAGTCGGCAGCCTCTGACATATGGGGAGGCGTGCTTGAGGTCTCATAACGAACCAGATAGGAGCACTAGTTTAGTGTCATCTGGGTTGGGATGTTACAAAACACCTTACCCTTAGGGCGTACATTGGTGTAATAAGAAGTTATATATCTAGATATTAGTAATATGAATTATATATTTTTTAATGAAATAATGATTATATTTATCCCTTTTTGTATTATTACTTTATAAATGATCATAGAATGAGTTTTATAACAAATTATAATTTGATAAGAAGAAATAAAAATTATATTTTTGGGAAATATATTTTTATAATTAAGACACTTGATTTTTTCAAGAATTTTTGAAATAAATGTTATTTCAATAAAATATCCTTATTAAATAATATTTATTTAAATATAAATTATAATATAATTTAATAAAATCTAATGTAATTTTTATAAGAGTTAGAAAGTTGTTAGTATCATAAAAACTAGTATTTTCTAGTAAATAGTGTTTTTATTTTAAAATTTAAATTCTCATATTTATAAAATTATTTTGGTAAAATAAATATTATTTTTGAAATCATCACATCAAAATTATCCAATGGTGAATTTTTCATAATTTTCTTAGAAAGTAAAATTTTTGGGTAAAAATTAAATACAATATAAATATACAGTCCATATTATGACATCATAATATCCAAAGAGTGATGTAATGAATTCTATAAAATTCATCCATGAACAAATATAAATTTCTACTTTATAATAACACGTTTTTAACTTATTTTATTAATTTTATAAACCCTTGATGAATCCTACAAAACCTATATTATATTTTAAGGTTTTAAAATCAATTATTTATGAAAACGAGATACTTACACATCACCAATGATGTTATTTTAATTTGTTCGGTTCTTGGACTTATAAAATATTGAAAATCACTCCTCTTTGACAAAAAAAATGGACAAAAACCATGAGAATATTTTTGGTTTTGATTATTTTATTTTATAGAATCCAAAACTTAGGTTTAGAAATCAATAAAAAATTCCCCTCTTTTTCTATAAATACCCACCCAACCGCCCACTCCTCTTCACTCAAAACCCATTAAGGATAAAATTACTCTCTATATCCCTCTCTAAATCCCTCCCAAAGTGTTTCCAATCTCCTAAGAAGCTCCCCCTAAGATTTTAGAAGCGCCCTCTCAAGGTAAGAGGATTATCTATTCTTCCTCTTTATTCAAGTACTTTCTTCGAGTTATATATTTTGATTTCCAATTTTTTATATTGAAATATGTTTTTATACATCCCTTTATTGTCATTATTATTCCCAATTAATGAGAAACCACCAATCACTCTCATTAAACCCTTCCATAGACCTTTATATACACCAGTTATGTTGTCAAAATTATCCCGTGATTTTCCTTTACAAACATTTGTGTTGTGTATACCTATCCCCATTTCCACTCAAGGGTATTCACTTAGATATACCCATCCTTCATTGACTGAATAATTCCATGTATGTAATCCACACTCCATATTCATGAGATAAAAACTGATTAAAGACGTTCTTATGTTATATGATTTATGTGGCACACAAATTCATGTACATAATATGAATGTGACGGGTAGACCTGAAATTATATAGTTCTCCAATGAATTTAGTAATGCTTTTATCTCATGCGATGCCATGTATGGTGTATGAGAGGTTATCCTAAGAACATTATGTTATGATGTCTTGGAGGTTATCCTTAACTTATGCTTATGATGTAATGTTTTATATTATTGCCACATTCCTATATTACCTTGATGTTATCATCTTATACCATGCTTCAATGTTCATGTTTTTTATTATCACCCCATTTATGTCACTTTGATATATATCTTGAATAACATGTATTAATTTCATCATGTTATGCTTTGATTATTCACTCACTGGGCTTTATAACTCACTCTTTTCTTATGTATGTCCCCAATTTATCCTGTGCAAATTTGGAAGAGCGATTGAATTTTAAGAGCATGTTAAGTAGTTTTAAATAATGTTGTTGTATCCATGTTTCAAGTTATTATGTTATGCATCTAATTTCCCTCGATATTTTGGGATTTTATTTTTGAGTTTATTTATGTATTAAATCACGAATTAAGGTTTATAAAAGATATGAGTTGTCATTGGACACCCGTTGATGTTAACAATCAATCTTCACTTTATTGGTGATCAACTAATCCATCCCGATGATAACATCAAAGAGGTCTAAGTCAAGGACTAGAAAATCTCAAACTATCTCAACTTCAAACATAGTGAAGGAATATGGGGGACATCAAAAACCCTGCTCCCTATTCTTTCTAAGAGGCATTGCTAGATCTATCATACAAGTCATGGGTTATGTTGGATGTTTTAATATATTCATAAAGCGAGTCGATATAAAAGAGTGGGAGACACCGATATCAAATAAAGTAGTTTCTAAAGATGAAAAAATAAATATGTTACCTCTCACTGTCATTGGGCCTGAATTAATTTACACTAGAGACTCTTCTACTATGTATAACTACTTCATTCTGGAGGTCTATGGTTGGAACCCCAATGACCTTGAATCATCCAACTACAACGCAGATCCTTTAGGGGATGATGAACCTGAGCCATAATGAGGAGTAGAAATAGCTTGTCAAAATCTCTGCATGTGACCATGACGTCCACATGAGTTGAAAACCTTCGAAGGTGCGGGACAAAAATGCTTTGTATCCTCAGTATTTCCACACCAGTATCAAGTTAAAGGAACACTTCTAGCAGTTGCTGAAGGTGTGGAGTAAGCCTACTGCTGAGAGACACTTCCACCCCCCTTATGAGATTCATTCAACTTCCTCTTCTTTCCATGAGAGACACTGAAACCACCACTTAGTGGAAGATGAATTCCAACCAACCCTGACTTTCCTATCTGGTCAATTTCATCCATCAGTACTCTGTCAAACACCTCAACATTGGATGTAAGCCTTAACATAAAAACATGAGAATAAATATTTTCTCTCAAGACCATATGGAACCTCCAAGCCTTCAACTTATACCACCTTATGAGAAAAAATGGACCAACTCAGCAAAACAACTGGCATACCTAGTCATAGTTTGATGACATTGCTGAAAGGTGAGTAACTCCATGTATTTTTCCATATTCATTGATTTAGGACAAAACTATTAGAAGAATATGGTCTTCAATTCATTACAAATCAAGAATTTATGCTAATTTTATTGAATCACTGTGTCCCATCATCTCTTGATAGGGCCTTCAAGTTTAAAGGTAACATACTTTACCTTAATGGAATTTAGAGTTTCCACAAAGTCAAAAAACCACATGTCATTCCCTAACTAGTCTTCCGCTTCCTAAGGACCATTCATCCCTTGGAAGTGTGATGGTTTATAGTGGAGAAACTCTTGGGGTCAATCTTTTTCTCCTCCAGTTCCTGGTTGTACCTCACCAGCTTGAGCCAGGGTTGAAACAATGTTTTGGTCCATGGCACAGACTGCTCACACCATTGATTCAACAAGGTTCTGATTGACTAGAAGGTTTCCTCATAGAACACCATCTGTAACACCCTCCTTAGGAACTCTAGGGTGTCTTCTGGGAGGCAAGGTACTATATTAAGGAAAGAAAAGAGAACATTAGATAAAATAACAATCTTAGTTTGAGTTAATAGAACACAATCAAGGAACTAAGATAAAATCAAAACACAACACGAGTGACACACTTCCCAAAAAACCTTGGAAACTTAAGGCTCATTATGATGAGATCTAGCCAAACACTCACTCATAAACTACCCCTTAAGTTCCGACAATCCTTTCTCATGTCTACCAAAACATCTTGAGACCAGAAGGTCATGATCATGAAAGCGAATCTTCCTTTGATACCAATTTGTCAAGACCTGACATGAGTCATTCCTGAACCATACACCCGAGCTGACCCATGGCAAGGCCCAAAGGGTATTCCAAATCCCCACATGCTGGCAACAAGCACCTTGGAATCAAGAACTACCTTTGGGAAAGGTTTCGACCACAAATATAAACCAAGGGATATAATAATGGAATATATATAAAATAAGGTCAACATACCAAACTAAACAAGAAATCCCAAGTACTCAAAATGAGAGACAACCCATATCTATTTGAACCATATCACCACTAAACCCCCACACCTCGGTAACATGGATACCTACCACCTCCACTAGGTACCTTGCCTTTATCCATGTCAGATAAAACAAGATATACACACATCCAAGGGTATGTGCAGAGTGTGAGAAAATAAGCACAGTAGGATCCCACCAAGTGTTTAATAAGCAGCCTTTATATGGTAAACAAATTATTCTCATTTAATAAAAACAACGACATGGAATACATTTTTTACAATTTATATCAAAGCATGGAAATTCACCCTTTTTAAACAGTTTCACAAAAAATTTCCAAAGAAAACAAATTTCATATCACATTTAAAGAAACCATTTTTATTTCAAAGCATTTAGAGCGGTACAAAGTATTTCAAACATTTCAAATATCCAAATAATGAATAAAAAACCATTTAAAAAAGAGCGGAAACATGGAAACTGAGTCCTAGGATACAATAGGTATGGGATAGCTAGGATCCTCACACCTTAGTGAATGTTCATAACTAGTGCACACCATAAGTCCCTAGGCCAACAATCATGTATAGGGATAGATGAACACCTCTAGGGGTGTCCATGGGTCAGGTTGGGTCAGGTCGGAGGCGTTTCACGGCCCGACCCAAACAAAAAAGGTCGGGTCGGGTCGGGTCGGGTCACATGATCCCAGAGCAGCCAACCCGACCCAACCCAACCCGTTGGGGTCGGGTTGCCCGTCGCATGCCCGAAGGACCTGACCCAACCCAACCCACTGAGGGTCGGGTCAATTTGGGTCGGGTTATATGTGTAAACCCGACCCAACCCGACCCAACCCGTCCCAACCTGACCCAACCCATCCCAACCCGTCCCAACCCAACGGACCTGAACTAGCCTGCTGCACAAAAAACCAGCCCCCCCACACAAAAAACCAGCCTGCTGGACAAAAAACTAGCCCCCCCCTGCACAAAAAACCAGCCCCCCCTGCACTTCCCCAACCTGCTGCACAAAAAAACCAGCCCCCCTGCACAAAAAACCCAGCCCTCCCTGCACTCCCTGCCCCCTCCCCCTTGCACTCCCTGCACACCATCCTCCCCCCTACACTCCCTGCCCCTCCCCCCTGCACTCCCTGCCCCCTCCCCTCCCCCTTGCACACCATCCTCCCCCCTCTTGCACCCCTGCACTCCCTGCCCCCTCCCCTCCCCCTGCACACCATCCTCCCCCCTACCTGCACGCCAGACCCAGCCCCATCCAGCACCAGCCAGCCTCCCCCCCCCTCCTGCACCCCTGCCTCCTGCCCCCTGCACACTCCCCCCTGCAAGCCAGACTTCCCCCTCTCCCCCCTGCCTGCACACACTAAACCAACCCAGCCTATCTCCCCCCTGCCTGCACAATGCACACACCAAACCCATCCCCCCTGCACACACCAACCCCCTCTCCCCCCTGCCTGCACACACCAAACCTGTTTAACCTACCCAGCCTGCACCCCTGCACACACCAGCCCCCCCTCACACTCCCCCTACAATGCAAACCAGCCCCCCAATAAACACGGAGAAAAAAACCACCCCCTGCACAAAAAACCAGCCCCCCCCCCCCCAGCACAAAAAACCAGCCTGCTACACAAAAAACCAGCCCCCCTACACAAAAAACCAGCTCCCCCTGCACTGCCCCAGTCTGCTGCACAAAAAAACCAGCCCCCCCTTCACAAAAAACCATCCCCCCATGCACTCCCTGCCCCCTCCCCCATGCACTCCATGCACACCATCTCCCCCATGCACTACCTACCCCCTCCCCCTGCACTCCCTGCCCCCTCCCCTCCCCCCTACACACCATCCTCCCCCCTCCTGCACCCCTGCACTCCCTGTCCCCCTCCCCTCCCCCCTGCAGCACACCATCCTCCCCCCTCCTGCACTCCCTGCCCCCTCCCCTCCCCCTGCACACCATCCTCCCCCCTCCTACACCCTTGCACTCCCTGACCCCTCCCCTCCCCCCTACAGCACACCATCCTCCCCCCTCCTGCGCCCTGCACTCCCTGCCCCCTCCCCTCCCCCCTGCACACCATCCTTCCCCCTACCTGCACGCCAGACCCAGCCCCCTCCAGCACCATCCTGTCTCCCTCCCCCCTCCTACACCCCTGCCTCCTACCCCCTACAAACTCCCCCTGCAAACCAGCCTTCCCCCTCTCCCCCCTGCCTGCACACACTATACCAACCTAGCCTATCTCTCCCCCCTACCTGCACAGTGCACACACCAAACCCAGCCTCCCCCCTGCACACACCAACCCCCTCTCCCCCCTGCTTTCACACACCAAACCTATTTAACCTACCCAACCTGCACCCCTACACACACCATCCCCCCCTCACACTCCCCCTACAATGCAAACCAGCCCCCCCAATAAACATGGAAAAAACATGGAAATCATCATATAAATCTACTTCCTAGTGAAGAAGTCAATCACACCAATAAACATGGAGAAAATAAAAAATATCATCTAATTAGGCCAAAATGACAATAAGGTAGGGTTTTCAGATCAATATTCAGAAGTTTAAATATTCAGAAAATGTGTAATACATGCTATGTAAATGTATAGGTAAGAAAACCCGTTGACAAAAGAAATTAGCCAGTATCCATGCTTTTGAGAGCAGAGACTCCACCATCTTACACCATATATAAGTTCAAAGTTTTTGACAATTTAAGAACAAAATGAAGAAGGGAATAAAATAGAAGAACAACCATGTTTAACTTACAAGTTAAGAAATCACCTAGATCAATTTCAAGAAACAGGTAATATAAAATTGGAAGCCTCCTTTAGGGCTAACATCTCTGCACAACAAACCTGCAACAATCATCCAGTACAACAAATATTTGTCTCAGCAACCTCGACATTTTAAATTAAGAAACAACATAAAACACACAAATGGAATGATGACACGAACCATTGCACATTGATCAAGTTTATCATTTTCCAAAATTTAGAAACAAATGACATGAAATTTCCATCCTTGTAAGTACGTGAAGGTAAAATCATAAATTTATACCTTAATGAAGAGTGATCCATCCATCATCCTTGATTCTTCTACTTTAGATAGTGAAACTCCGATCATGAATTGTGATGGATGGTGGCATTGTCATATCTTAAAAAACACAACAAAAGAAAGAACAAGTCAATATTTTACTTTATCAAAAAAACGTTTATAATTGACAAAAGAAAAATGATAAAAAATCATAATATTTTTAATGGTAGTACCTGATTCAATCGCTTCCACTTCTTCTAGTTGCTTTTGAATGTCATTTGGTTTAGACTTTCTAAACCAATTTTGTGAGCAAATTAATGCTTCAATAGTGTTGGGATTCAAACAACTATGAAATGGATCAAGGACTCGTCCTCCTGTACTAAAAGATGACTATGAAGATACTGTAGTTAAAGGAATTGCTAGAATATCTCTATCAATGCATGAGAGAACATGATATTTGCTTGCCTTTCCTTTCCACCAACTCAAAATATCAAATCCTTCGAAATCATCCTCACATTCATCAATCTCAAGATATCTCTCTAGTTCATTCCTTTGTTGTGTCAGTTGCCTTTTCGTTTTCTTTAATCTATACACATCTTTCCATTTCTCAGCATCCTCACTATCGGTACTAGCATCATGTATATGTGACTCTTGATGAGAATTGGACTCACATTTATCACCAACTACAATGGGATATCTACATTTGTAAAACTCATAGAGATTATTCAGAACCTTTGTTAATTTACTGATCAACTGATTTTTGTCTTCTTCATCATCAAGCATCATTTCAAAACTATCCCGGATATATTAAAATTTATATCGGGGATCAAGAACAACTGCCACAAGCAAGAGAGAATTAAAATTTGAACCAATACCCCAATACTTGTCCAACTTAAGATTCATTGCAATAGCCATTGCACTCACAGTAATATCATGACTCTTCATCCATTTCTTGATTTTTCTATATATGTCACAAAGTGTATGAAAGAATGTGTGACATATCACATGCATAGAACCAGAAAACTCAACAGTGCTATCATAATTTTTTTAGGAACTTGACAAATACATGAGCACGCTCCCAATCATATGTTGTAGGAGCCCCACCTTCACAGACAAGAGCACTCCTAAAACTTGCATCCTCCTCAAGGTGAATAAATAATTTTTCATACTTCTCTGCAACATCCAACATAAAGTAACAAGAATTCCACCTAGTAGGCACATCAAGAATTATGGCCTGTTTACTAGGAATTTTTAACTCCTCAACTATTCTTCTAAAAAGATCCAATCTTGAAGGTGAACTTCTCACAAATTTGCATGAAACTATGATTCTAGAAATTGATATCGATGTTTCCTTTAACCCATCACTAAAAATAAGGTTTAAAATATGTGCACAACATCTAACATGAATATACTCTCCATTAAGAATAGACCCATTCCAATCATTAAACCTCCTCACCAAATAACTGATCACTGTATTATTAGAACTAGCATTATCCACTGTAACAGTGTTAATCCTTTCAATCCCCCATTGTTTCAATGTCTGTTCTAATACCCATCCAATTGTTTCCCCTTTATGATCCACAACAAGAAAAAACATAATGATTTTTTTATTCAATATCCAATTATCATCAATAAAATGTTCATTCACAAACATATAATCCAGATTCTGAATTAAAGTCCATGTATCAGTGGTAAGACATACCATGTGAGAGAACATATCAAACATAGACTTCAACTTTTCTTTCTCTGCCAAATATAACTGAAAGAAATCCCTAGCAACTGTTTTTCTAGATGGAACTTGAAATCGAGGTTGAACAGCTTCAATAAATTCTCTAAAACCTTGATTCTCAACATATTTAAATGATAACTCATTAATGATTATCATTTTAGTAAGAGATATTCTACACTCTTCTTGATTAAAATGAGCTACTGACATTTTAATCGTCCCATAATCCTCATCTTCACATTTATTTCTAAGATTGAGAGTGCTTTGACTTTTGTCAAGATTTTTGTGTGGATTTTTATTACACCTTATCAAATGCCTATTCAAATTACTAGTTCCATGTTGTCCTGATGTGCAAGAATAATCTTTGCCACAATAATTACAAAAAACACTTCCATTTTTCTTATAAAAGTGATCCCAAGCTTGAGAAATTCTAGAACCAATAGGATCTTTAGGAACTATTAACTTTTTAGGAGACCTCTTACCCTCCTCACTTTCTTCAACTGGTATGCTACTATTCCCTCCTACTGAATGTGCAGTTGGAGTAGACCCCGTCTGACTTTGGGTTGTGCCAACTGGAGGATTAGAAGAACCACTTATTTTATCACCTTCCATGAACCACTAATTGATGTTAGATGTGGCACACTCCTGGAAGAGTATAAAGAGAATATATTTTGAAACCAATATATGGATTTGAAATTAAATTACAATGATCAATTAAACCAATGCAATGAAGGTCATGCCTCGTGGTGGTGGGTGCTCAATGAACACATCCTAAAATCCCTAAAACAAAAACTACATCTCCAAAACAGAATTGGTCCTAGTGAAATAATTCTAAATTCTAGTAGATTTTGAGTCGAACTAAGTTATCAATCTTTGTGACCAAACCATAATTCCACAGGAGTAGAAAAATAAAATTGAGAACTTATACATAATGGAAAACATCATTTAAAATAACATGATAAAAAAATAAAATGATTACCTCTAGTTAATAACACGCTAGACTGCCACTGATTCCTAGTAGAAAACACAACCTACCAACACCTTCTTGAGTCACTGTTGGCCTCCCGTTCCACCACTGTTTCTTACTGTGACTCACTATCAACACCAGTAATAGAACCAATTTAAGTTAAAGTGGATTAAATTCATGATGCAGTAGAAATAAACATTACTAGAAAAAGGAAAATCAAATCAAAAAAACACACACCATTAGCAGATTTGAATAACGAATAAGGAAAAACACATGCAAAAAAATCATCACCAAGAGCATAGTGAATAACATTGATTTAGTCTGAAAACTTGAAATCAACTCAGTGAAACCAGGAATCAATTGAAAACCTCAAACCAACAATTTGAACCTCACCATATCTGGATGATCCGAGGGGATCCTCCTCCAATTTTGAAGCTGAACTCCAGCACTAAACCCTCTACACCTAGCCCTACCGGACAACACAAACAGGCTGTGTGACACAGCAGCAGGCATCAGGAGGAGGAGGCGATGTGAGCCCTTTTCTGGATGGGTTCGGTCAGAGGTGCGAAAGGAGGATGGATGTGAGGGATTATTTTTCTCAAGGGAGAATAGGGATCAGAGAAGTTGAGGGGTTGGGGAAGATTAGGGAAGAAAAGAGGGAGAAGGAGAGTTTCTGTAGGCTGTCGAATCAAATCGATCGAGTCGAATCGTGAGGGAATGAGGGAGGAGAGGAGGGGAGTATGGCTTCTTCTTCACCAAGGGAAGGTCGCCAGGAACGGGGAGCGGATGAGATAGCGAGTCTATGGGGGAGGGGCACGAGTCCGTGAGCGAGGCAGAGAGGGGAGAAAAAAAAAATTAGCTGGCATCGGGTCACGGGTCGGGTTGGGTCTAAATGACTCTAACCCGCGACCCAACCCAAACCATGTATGGGTCGACCCAAACTGAACCTGACTCGGGTTTTTCCTGTGTGACCCAACCCAACCCAACCCAACCCGGCCGGGTCGGGTTGAACCCATCGGGTTGGGTCGGGTCTAGACACCCTGAAACACCTCAATAAGTGAAACCCTTGATGGTGTCATGAAATCCATTGTTTAGTTAGAGTTGTAATCGTATATCCTTTCTAAGTTAAACATATCATGCCCAATGTGCTTGTCCCAATTCCACCCCATCCTAAGTACCCCGAGTCCCCATGTGCTCTACCTATACCCAGTCTAAATAATTCAAAGCAATCAACATTCACCACTTACCCACAAAGATCATTCAATTTCACATACTATACTTTGAAATCACTTTTCATCAAAATAAAACATGCATTGAAATCACTTTCCATCAAAATAAAACATGATTTGAAATCATTTTCCATTAAAATAAAACCTACTTTGAAATCACTTTTCACCAATAAAACCAAGGGGAATTTCCATTTCATATAAATAGCCAAAGCTACCACATTTTTAAGAGCTAAAAATAATTCCATCCAAAAATTTAGAAAAACCATTTCAAAATGAGAAAACATGCATGATAAATAAAACAAAGTCTATTTACGAAACCCCACCTCGAAACACTTGGAATTATCCAACAATTACATGGAAACCACAACCAATGAGAATGAGGGTTCTAGGAAGCAAGGAGGAACCCTATACCATTAAACCCAATCAAGAATCTCAAATTCACCAATTTCTAGAAAAATGTTAATGAGAGGAATCGCATTCCACAATGATTCCCAAATAACACACAATGATCAATGAATATCCATATGATAATTTCTAATTCCATGATAAATCTATAAGAAAACTAAATAAATCATGTCACAACCCTTATATCTAGCATCAAGAACCCTGATTTAAGGTTTTGTTCAAGGAGAAAAGAGCATATCTAGAAGAACAATGGGAACAATAAATAATAGAAAAATACCTTAAATTTTCTAGATCTAAAACTCTTATATCCAATTGATTCATACTCTAAAAGGCAAGAAATCCCCAAAATATTCAAGAGGAATCTCCTAGGTTGAGAGCCTAATTTACTGGAAGAGGAATGAGGCCAAAATGAGGTGTTTTTTTCTTTTAAAAATAAAATTTGGATTAATTAATTAATGTTGCCCGATTTGAAAAATTATGTTCCCCCTTATAGGATACTGGATGAGGCACACGATTTGGCCACATGGTTTGGAAAACCATACGCTATCTATTTGAAATAACTTTGTCCTATGTTGTAATATTTGAGGAGAAGGCCGCACAATTTTTCCTAACCATGTGCTAATTGTGTGCCCTCAATTGAAACTCCAAACAAGCTACACAGTTTCTTGGGAAGACCCACATAGTTTTTTCTAACCATGCGCCAATCATGCACATGCCCAAAAAACTCTAAAATTTCTTAGAAACTCCCAGGATAACCCAAATAAGAAACCAAAACTAAAGAATCTCAACTAAAATGAAGGCAAGTACCTAAAAGATATACCGAGATATGACAATATAGGACTTAAAATTGAGATGTCAACTTGGGACTCTATTATAACATTAATTGTCTTATCATAAAGCATATCTGGATAATTTATGCCTTTATCCTATCTTGAATTTAAGATGACTTGTCTTTATATTCTCTATTGTGTTTTCAGGGTTTCCTACTAGGCATTGTTATACTCATCCTTGCACAGGATTTGTGCTTTCACATGTTGTGTCTGTATAGATGATGCATAGTTCAGAGGTGACTTTACTGGATGTGGATTTGGTGGAGCTGTAACTTAGTGGTGCTCGGTGGTGACAGTTGCTGATGGTGCTTGTGTTAGTAGATGGTGTTATGTGGAGTTCCCCTTTCTATCATTTCAAGGTCTATTTTGTTTTAGGTTATTAGGCCTTGTATTTTTCCCTTATTTTCTTTTGATTCATTTTTTTCACGCTATATAGATGATCAACATGTGTCACATACATTTTATATTATAGATGGTTGTGATGTCTAGTACCACATTATTATATTATGTTACAAATATATATGGTTGTGTGTGGGTTTATTAGGCTAAGACCTACCACATGTGTGATATTCCTTCTTGGTGCTAGTCACAATATCTTGGCCTATTGGAGGTGGGATTGAGGTGACACACTTGACTTACTACCCACCCATACGGGGTCCGAGTGAGACAAGTCATGTTAGAGTGGTATAATAGTGGAATTATCTAAGGAATGAAGTTTGGAGTTAGGAGCCTAGTGAGGTTTGGATTGGGAAACTCTGGGTAAATATGTCAAGGGGTTTTTGATCAGTTAATAGACTAGGGAATCCAATGTAGGTGCAAGCAACTGAAAAATCCTTTTTTAGGACTCTGATAAATTTTTATTCTACTCAGGAATCTAAGGAATCGTTTATAGGGTACAATGAGATTGTTCATGAATTATATAATGTATTAATTATGATTTTATCCATGTCCTTATCTATTTTTATCACCTAGATATGCTTTAAAAACCTTAGGTTAATCTCATAAAATGCAGGATGCCACCCCGTAGACAGCCAACTCATATTCAGAGATATGGTTGTGACAAGCCTATGCCAGTGCTTCATCCTCCAATCACTAATCAATTGAGAAACGATGTGTCGATACACAGACTTGAGTGGGAGGCATCTCCACCTAGTGAGCAAAGGTTACATCCCCTACCTACTGTATAGAGGGAAGATCCCCACCCGAGGAGTAGAGGGTAGTGGTGAACCCAGTTTTTATTTGAGTTGTATTTATTGTCAATGAAGGAGGAAACATGCATGATATAAATATGAGATGAAGTGGGATAACTTAGAAGGAAAATGAATTACCCAAGTATATTTAGAAGTTTCATGGAGTTCCCATGTTTAGATGATTTTTTTGTGTGTTGAACTATTAATAATGGATGTTGATTGGAGATGCACAACTTGGATGAATTGTAAGCTACTATCATATTTATATGATAATGGAAGTACTTACATTGGAGTTTCATAGAAATGCATTAATTGATTGAAATTGTGTTTTAAGTATTGGAGTTTCTACCACTAGATTATTAATGAACCATTCACTTGATGGAAAAGTTGTTCTGAAGATGCTGCTGCTTGGTATTTCACATGTATATCCGGTTCAATCATATTTGGTGAAAAAACAAGTGTTTCATCTAAGGATTAATATATGCGTGGGTTGATTTACTTAATGTTTAAAGTCTCTTGGATGAAGGTTTGTGAAGGTATAAGTTGAGTTGGGATATCCTTGAAGTCATTTGAAGGAAATATGGAAAACTGGATAAGTTTCTATGATATGTAAACATCATCTCACAGTTCTGCATAAGCATCATCTCATACTACATATGCCTGAAGTCATTATGCATAAAAATAATAAATTAAACCATATGCATAAAGTTTTTCCTGTGTAACCACTATACAAGTGATTGTATACATGACTTTGTACATGAGGTTGATCTAGTTTGGTCATGCGGTCGATTTGATGGTTTTTTTGTGCGGTCGATCTGGAGGTTGTTCATGTGGTCAATCCTGATGGTGTGGTTGATTGAGTTTGTACATTAGGTTGATATAGAAAGACACGCATTTGATCCTCATGGTCGATCAACTAACCGCATGTGTCATACAACTACTTGTGACTCATAGTAAATCCAAGATTTAGAGAATTTTTGATGGAGTATGCTGGGTGAAAAACTGAGACTACACCATGGTGAAATATAGGTGGACGTATTGAAGGGTATGGAATAAGTTTTAAAATGAAAAAGATGATGTAGAGGAATAATTATAAAGGTTGAGTTTCAAGAGTTCATGCATTAACATATGACTTTAATCTAATCACAAGTCTTCTACGTACGTCTTTGATCATATGTCTTTGAGCACATCTCTTTAGTTTATAAGTCTTTTGCAAAGACTTACAATATCAAAACATGATGATGCTTTGGCGCATGTTCAAGATCAAATATCATGAATCCATTCTCTATGTCATGATTATAGCTATTGAATAAGAAGGATGACCCATGAAGTAAGGTGGTTTGACTGTATCTGAAATATGATCGTTTTTCATGCATATATGGAATCTACTAAAGTGATTTTTAGAATAATTATAATATAAATAAGGTAATGATATTTCATAATATTTTGAATAGAAAGGGAAAGGATGAATTCAAGTGTTTAGCCAAATTTTTAGAAAGATTTAAAATAATTCTTTGACTCGATGATTTTGAATTTAAAGGTCATGATTTCATGTGATTTGAAGGACGAGAGTTATGGAAACTGAGTTATGAGTCTTCAGGAAGATTGAAGAATGAGAATTGAAGTCTGAGGTTTGAGGATCTTAAAAGTGTAAGAATTTTGAGGGAGTTCCAATACGGGAAAGACCCGATGCTGTTGTAACTATTCTCTATATCTATAAATATATTTCTAGGGTGAATAAAAAGAGAAAGTGGTTGTTGACTGTAACTGTTGCATTTTCTGAAAGTTGGAAGAAAGCAAGAAAAAAGACAATACTGTACCCATTGATGACTTGAGGTGTCAAGGAAAGAGAGAGATAGAACCAGTGCTACATGAAGAGAAGTTTCCATGTGCTCTAAATAAGAAGTGATCCAACATTGCATATAAAAGAGATTTCATGTATGTTGAAGAATGATAAGAATAAAAAAAGAAGCATATATTTTAAGTGGCATAAATCAATTAATCATGCACAAGATGAAATTATGAGAGATCCCATCCTACTGTAGAAGTCTGAAAAATATCGAGGCAGCCTATATGACTGTTGTGAGTGAGGGAAAAGGATTATTCATATAGTTTAGGAGGAAATTGAGACAACATTGGTGATCTTGCTTCAAGGAAGTGAAAGTCTATTATACTTTACAAAGGGATAAAAATATCTCACTTACTTTGTACTTTGTCAGTGCTAGGATAACGGATTTAAGGTCATACCCTTACATAAGATTCATTTGATAATAAGAAGGAAGCTTCACACATGGGTTAATTGTAACGACCCAAAATTCTATCAATGAGATTTTCCTTCCAATGTTTATTTTATATAATATAGATCACATATAAATCATAATAAAAATATTATAAATGAAGAATTAATTAAATAATAGGTATTTCTAGAAGTTAAGGAACCCAACTGATGAAATAGTAACCTGATCACAGGAATAGTAATATGACCCTTATGAATAGTAAATCAGCCTAATGAATAGTGACCTCATCCATTAAAGTTTAAATAAAATTTAGGCACCTTATTAATTAAAGTATCATATAATTATATCATAGTATAAGTAAATGAATATTTTAAAAATTATTAATTAAGTGTTGGTATTTTTGTAAGTCATAAATATTTAATTAAAATTTTATAGTTAATAAAATGATTTAAAAGAAAATTAATTTTCATAAAATGTATTCATAAATCAATATTTTGTTGTCTTATGATTTTAGGATAATTTTATGAGACCTTAGTAAATTTTTGAAAGTGTTATAAAATCAGTTATAAATTTAAAATCTATATTTTTCAAGTAAATAATGGTTTTAATTAAAAATTAAAAATCTCATATTTATACTTTTTTTTTTCATAAAATGGAGTTCATTTTTGTGTTTTACATGTTGAAAAATGGTTAGGGTAAATTTTTGGGATTTTTATAAAATACTTGATTTTTTGGTGAATTGTAAAATACAGTAATTAACAGTATAAATACATTATAAATTAAATACACTATTCCTTGAGTCATCACTGATGTAAGCACCAGAATTTTAAACTTTCCTTAATTATTTTAATATATTTGATGATAATACTCAAACTATTCATAGTCTTGATCCAAAATAATAAACAAATGAATTAAATATTCAAAAATCACCCCTCTCCTCCACTATAAATACCACCCCTCAACAACTCTTCTTCTCACACCTCTAAGCTTTTTAGGCTTATCAAATTTCTTCCCAATATTCTCCCCAATCATCCTAACATGTCTAGAATCTCTTGTTCTCATCAAAAGACCAAAACTAATCCCCTTAAGGAGGTTCTTAAGGAGGAGTATTCAAGAGGTAAAATCCCCTTCCTTTTCCTTTTAATTTCTTTTCAAGTTATTTTCTTTTATTATTCTCTCCTCACCTTCTCTATTCAAATGATCATGATAAATATAATATAATATATATACTGTAATTATATCATTTTAATGTAATATCCTTCATCAAACTTCTCTCTCTCTCTCTCTCTCTTTTATTTTAAAAACGAAATCATTATCCGTGAGGGGCCGATTTACAACCTTCACGGACAATCAATTTTCATTCTTAAATTTATCCTTAAATGTTGGTAATGAAACCATTTTATGGATAAAATAGACTATAATATATGTATTACAACCTTCCTCATGTTTTGGAAGTAACGTATTTACATAATACTAAATGATAAAACAAAATGAGTTCATTAGGATCAATAACCACTGTAATAATGTAAACAATTATCTCTAAATGTATTTTCTAATGATTCATCCTCATACCATATAAAAAAATGATATATATAACCATTTAAACTTATTTATTTTCATAAATATCATATAAATTCAATTCTGGAGAATTATACCCATTTCATCGAGGGGATATAGTGGGCCACACTCATCACTTTCTAAGTCCAATTTATTCTTCATATGAATGGGGCTAAACATAAACAATGTAGGTATTTACCTCCTATACAAGATAATGATATCGATATTGGAGCTGTGACTGGTGCTGAGCAATTTATAACTATACTGGGATAGCTGAATCAGTTTATGAACAATAACCTTACCCGTCTGGAGCATCCTGATCCACAACATTGAGGAGAAATGTTAGACCGCTTTATGTGACAACAACCTCCATCATTCAATGGGACTACAAACCAATTTGTAGTTAAGAAGTGGATATGTTCCATAGAGAAGATATTTCTCGCTTTGATAAGTAAAGAAAGGGAGAAGGTTGTCATGGTAGTTTATCATCAATCAAAAAATGCGTATTAATAATGGTCACTAATCCAAAACACAAAGGAGGAAGAAATTTAAAATATGAAATGGAGGGATTTTAAGGAAATTTTCCTAGAAAAATATTTTCCTCACAAACAATGAGCGGATATGGAAATACAACTTGAATCTAAGGTAAAATGAGGATGAGAATGTTTCCAAGTATAAACAAAACTTTACAAGGCTATCAAGGCATGCTGAAGACTAGATACATAATCCAAGGAGAAAGATTGACTAATTATTTGATGGTTTAAAACCATTCCTCTGAAGGGTACTAGTTTCCCAAAATTTCTCATCATATGAAGATATAGTCTCACGTGCTATCAAGATAGAGAAATAATTCTCCAAGTCTTATGAATTTAAGGGAAAGAAAGAGAAGAAGAGGGTGATAGAAGAAATAATGAATAAAGGGAAGAATAAAAAGGGAATTTTACAATATGTGATACTTACAGATGGAAACACCCTGAAACCCACTTAAAAGGAAAAGGAGTCTATTACAAGTTTGGAGAAAAAGTCCACCAATCCCGTGATTTCAAGGGAAAGAAAGAAGCTACCAATGTTCAATGATAAAATTTTAAAGAGATGATACATTATGAAAATGATTGTTTCACGACCCATCCCTCAGGGCCTGTGTTGTGACTACCCCAAGCCCACCTTCCATAGGCCAGAGGCTGGCGACTAGCACCAGAAAGGCGTATCCCTAAAATGGGAAGACATTGCCTTTTAACCTGTACATACACATAGTAAAAGAACACAACAAGAAGCAACTATGAAGTAAACTTCTGTAGTAAAAGTGTGCTGGAAGTAAAGGGGATGGAATACAACCCCAACTAAAAGTACAAGTACAACTAAAAAGTAAAAATACAACTGAAAAATAAAAAACAGCTCCTAGATCGTCCACTAAGGATCCTACCTGAAGGGTAGGTACAACTCACGATCAGTTTTCCCTGCATCACGTCACGCCAAATGGTCCACCTCTGAGCACCATCCAATCCTGGCTCCCTCATCCTCGATCAATGTTGTCCGTCGTTTTCACATGACACAACAAGGTGTGGGTGAAGCCCATGCATGGGTGAGTATAACAATACTCAATAGGTACCCCAAGTCCCCCGTAGGTCTCCTAGAGTTCCACAAAGGAAATAACACAAATAAAGAACTCAATCTCAAAGCACAAAGCAATAGACATCAACACTATTTAGGTATATTCCCATACATATACCTAAGTTATCAAGATATACTCATCTCACACATGAGGGAAGAATACCACAAAGGTAACACCACAAAGGTAGAAGTACCACACAGGTAACACCACGAAGTTAGGAGTACCACACAGGTAACACCGCAAAGACAACACCATGAAGGTAGAAGTACCACAGAGGTAACACCACAAATATTGGAGTACCACACAGGTATCACCACAAAGATTGATGTACCACACAAGTAACACCACGAAGACAAAACCACGAAGGTAGAAGTACCACACAGGTAACACCACAAAGAAGAAGTACCACTTATGTAAATGAATCAGCTCACAATCAGGTATAACTTAAGTACAGAAGTATAGATGATTAGTTGCAAGATAGATCATCTTATTCTGTTAAGAGGCACTACTACTGACCTACATAAGATTGTTAGGTAATAACCCCCACTGATCCACACAGGATCTGACCCACACATGATCGGTATGCGCTGACCCACACAAGATCGCTGAGCGCTGACCCACATAGGATCTGATATATGCTGGCCCACATAGGATCGATAGATGTTAACCCACTTAGGATCGATGTTATTTCTTCATGTTACAGCCAACCACATGATTCCTCGCACTCGGTGCGCTCAAGCTCCATAGAATCTACCCCTTGAGATATCAGTCATATATTGATCACCACTAAGCTCCATAAAGGAGTAATACAAAGTACTACCATGTTGTAAGGGTTCCAATGCGACAGACAATGCATCAATCGGACGCCAGGTATGTGAGTTATAAGCGTTTTAGTTCCAAGGGCCCGGTTGGATTCAGGTTCGATCCAACCAGGTCATACTCCAACTATCCCCAAAACTCAAGTAGAGTATACCAAAAGGACCGTGTCACTCCAAGGGTCCTATCATCATAGACAGTTTTTCAAACGGACACCCCGATTTCAAGTTATGGCCCTTTAAGCAAAACTGGGCCTGGTTGGGTCTTGGCCCGGTCCGACCCGGCCTGACCCGGTCTGGGCCGACCCGAACTGGTTTGGGTTGACCCGACCTAGCGGGGATTGGCCACGGTGGGCTCGGACTACTAGGCCGCGGTCCGGCCCAACCCGCAAGGGGGTGCGGCCCGGCCCCGGACCACGAAGGCGTGGCCCGCGGGGCTCGTGCGGCCCAGCCCGCGAAGGCACAACGCATCCCGGACCGGTCTTCCAGAAGGCGGACCGGTCTTCCTAGTTGGCCCCATGGGTGTGGGGCTGTTTTGGCTAGTCAGTGGGGCGCTGCCCCACCGCGTAACGGTAGGCCGTTTTGGCCGATTGGTGCTCCGCCAACCGGCACAACGTGAGGGCCGTGCCGCTCTCCACCTACCGCGGTTTCGACCGCAGCCTCCTCTAGTGGACCATGTCAGCGCGCCACCCTGCCTCCTCCTTCCATGGCCGGCTCATGTCAGCCGCCTCCTTCACCCGTTGTGGCTTCGGCCATGGCCCCTTGATCACTGGCGGCGCGCGACGGCGCACCGCACCTCCTCCGTGACTAGCTGATACTGGCCGCTCCACCAACCGTCGTGGCTTAGTGTTGTAACCTCCTCCTACAGCGCGCGACGACGCGCCGTCTCTATCATGGCCGGTCGGTGCCGCCACTCCGGCGGTCTTCCATGGAGGATGCAAGGGTAACAAGGTAGTAGAGGGTCCAAGCTGAGTTCGTTAGGCCCGCGCCCTCCGCGTTAGCTTGAAAACATGAGGGTGGATTAAAAGATTCATTAATCACTTGAAATTAGACAAAAATTAAATCCCTACCTCAAGAATGATGGAGAATGCCTACGATTGAGGAAGTGGGTTAGTGTTCATCTTCCCAGCAACAAGCATCCAACGACGCTGCTTGTACATTATCCTTCGGTTCGTGGTTCGGTGTCACCCATCACTGCCCACTAGAACCGTCTTCGTCCTCCAAGGGTTTTGCATCATGACACTTTATCGGCACTTCATTTCTTGGTGAAGCAGTGCTGATACCTCTCCCCAATCTCCATATAAATAGGATAGGGGGAGTGTGTCTAATGCTCGTGGGATTTATGAGGGTTCATTTATTAGGTACCTCCCTAATTCCCGATGATGCTGTTACTTAGGATTTGAAAGGTCAAACCATTTAATGGCTTGAAACGTCATTGGTCCCACGCTGTCGCTTGTCCGTTAGAGGTAAAGAAAGAATAAAATAACAAAGTTATTTTATTTATTCTTTTATAAAAAGTCCAAAATCTAACTTTTTCTCCAGACCTATTGCAGTCAAGGTGAAGCCTCCCTTAAGTGAATCCCGGTGCTACGGATTCAATAGTACCCTCATATTTTTAATCCGAGCACCGGTTCAAAAGTTAGAAAATGATGCTCGTGCGTTTACTAAACGTACCTTAAAAAGAAGTTTAGAAATTATTTCTGGGTACACCGGGCCTCAGAATCACACTCCATCAATTTTTGAAGACTCTTAATAATTCCATATAATTAAAAAAAGTTTCATGGAAAATCCGGTTCTTTACAAATTGTCCTATGTGTCAAGGAAAATTTCCCTAGAAAAGTGAAAGGGAGAAAGTTCAGGCTTATACATTCACAACTGCTGAGGTTGATGTTCCTAATGATGTAGTGACAACTACTTTAATCATTTATTCAAACTTGGACAATGCTTTATTTTATTTTATATTATCAAATTTATTTATATCTTCCTAGTATACTTTAAAAATTAGATATTTCCAATTCTCCTTAACAAGGGAGTTATCAGTAAAAACCATTAAGGGAAGTCTCATTGCAACAAAGACGTGTGAGATAGTCCCCATTATAGCATATAAATGTAATTTATTTTCTGATTTTATCATCATATCTATGGTTGAATTTGACATAATCTTTGGCATGTATTGAATTTCAAATTATGATGTGAAAATATACTGCAAGAAAAAGGAAATTATGATTTGTGAGGAAGGTGTAAAATCCCTTATCTTTAGAGCAAAAACATCACCATCTGATTCTCATCTATATCCACCCCCCAATAGCTCTAATAAATGAAATTCTTGAGGAGGAAGAAAAAAAATAATCTATGTATAAGGAAATAAATCTTCAAATTGAGGATGTACCTATTGTACAAGAATACAATGATGTATTTCCAGATGATTTACTTGGACATCCTTCAGAGATGGAAGTTGAGTTATCTATTGATTTAATTCCTAGTTCAAAACCTATATCAAATACTCTATATATAATGACCATTGTGGAATTAGTAGAACTGAAGAAACAACTTGAATAATTGATTGATAAAGGATTTATCCACCCTAGTGTTTCTCTATGGGGATCCCCTGTTCTATTTTTCAAGAAGAAATATGAATTGATGAGGTTGTGCATTGACTATAAAGAAATCAATGCTATTACAATAAAGAATAAGTATCCCCTGCCTCATATTGATGATTTATCTGATCAACTTCATAGAGATAAATATTTTTCAATGATTGATCATCAATTGCATGAAAAGAAGGAATATATTCCAAATACAACATTTCGAACCAAGTATGGGCATTACGAGTTTACAGTAATGCCTTTTGGAATAACTAACGCACCCTATATTTTCATGGATATAATAAATAAAGTTTTCAAGTAATATCTTGATGAATTTTTTGTGGTATTTATTGATGACATATTGGAATACTCTAAAAGATATGAAGACCATGAAAATCACTTGCGGATTGTTTTGAAGTCTCTTAGAAGAAATAAATTATATGGGAAGTTTATAAAGTGTGAATTTTGGCTTCAATAAGTTTCTTTTCTTGGATGTATTGTCTCAAAGGATGGAATCTTAGTTGACCCTTCGAAGACAAATGCAGTTCAGGAATGACCTATACCAATGAACATAATCAAGGTATGCAGTTTTATTGGTTTAACAGGTTATTATTAGCATTTTATTCAAAACATATCCCGATTAGAAAACCCATTAACCATGGTTACTCGTAAAGGGGATAAGTTCGTATAGACAAAAGAATGAAAAGAATGTTTTGAGGAATTGAAGAAGAGATTAGTGAATGCTCCGATCTTGACTCTACCATCGAAAAATGGTGGATTTGTGATTTAAAGTGATGCGTCCAAGAAAGGGCTAGGGTGTGTCCTTATGCAAAACGATAGAGTTATTTCCTATGCATCAAGGAAGTTAAAAATTCATGAACACAACTATCCAACTCCCGATCTTGAGTTAGCGACTATAATATTTGTTCTAAAAATATGGATACATTATCTCTATAGTGAAATATGTGAGATATATACAAATCATAAGAGTTTAAAATATATCTTCTCGCAAAAATAACTCAACATGAGACAAAGGTAGTGGCTCGAGCTACTCCAGGATTATGATTGTTCAATACACTACCACCCTGGGAAGTAAAATAATGTAGTAGATGCATTGAGAAGGATGGATCAGGGAGTTTTGAAAAAAATGATGATTGACAAGGACCCTGTGTGTATGGATCTAGAAAAGATGGATATGAGAATTATCAAGGAAGGTGAAACATCATTACTTTTTCAACTGGTTTCATAACCATCTTTATTGGAAATAATTAAACTTTCTCAGTGTGATGATGAGAATATTCAAAATAAAATTAAAGTTATGAATAATGGGAAGTTGCCAGACTTCATGTGAGAGGATGAAGTTCTGAAATTTGGGAAAAAAGGGAAACTAAGCTCCTGTTACATTGGTCCTTTTGAAATACTGGAGAGAATCGGAGTTGTGGATTAGTGTTTGGAAATATCTTCTAGCCTTTCTAAGGTACACAATGTGTTTCAAATCTCATTGTTAATAAAGTATATGCTAGAGCCAATGCATGTCCTCACTTCTGAAAGAATAGAATTGGAACCTGATTTATCTTACTGTGAAGAGCCTATTAGGATTCTGGACACTAAAGAACAAGTGTTGAGGAATTAGAATACTCGGCTGGTAAAGTTACTTTGAAAAAATCATAAAATTGAAGAGGTGATGTGAGATACTGAGGAGCTTATGATGAAGAACTACCCAGATCTTTTTATACGGTGACAATCTGGATATTTCAAGGAAGAAATTTTTGTAAGAGGGGAGAATGTAATGAACCAAAATTCTATCAATGAGATTTCACTTCCTATATTTATTTCATATAGTATAGATCACATATAAAACACAATACAATCTTTATAAATGAATAATTAATTAAATAATAGGTATTTCTAGAAGTTAAGGAACCCATATCGACAAAATAGTAACTTGACCTTAGGAATAGTAATATGACCTTTATGAATAGTAAATTGGCCTAATGAATAGTAACATCATCCATGAAAGTATAAATAAAATTTAGGCACCTTATAAATGAAAGTATCATATAATTTTACCATAGTATAAGTAATGAATATTTTAAAAATTATTAATTAAGTCTTGATATTTTTATAAGTCATAAATATTTAATTACAATTTTATAATTAATAAAATAATTTAAAAGAAAATTCATTTTCATAAAATGTATTCATAAATCAATATTTTGTTGTCTTATAATTTTAGTATAATTTTATGAGACCATAGTAAAATTTTGAAAGTGTTATAAAATCAATTATAAATCTAAAATCTATATTTTTCAAGCAAAAGATAGTTTTAATTAAAAATTTAAAATTTCATATTTAGAAAATTATTTTCATAAAATGGAGTTCATTTTTGAATTCTACATGTTGAAAATTCTTAGGGAGTTTTTTTTGGTTTTTTCTAAAATACTTGATTTTTTAGTGAATAGTAATATATAGTAATTTACGGTGCAAATACATGATAAGTTAAATACAGTATTTCTTGAGTCATCCTTGATGTAAGTACCATAATATCTAACTTACCTTCATTATTTTAATATATTTTATGATAATTCTCAATCTATTCATAGTCTTGAGTCAAAATAATATACAAATGAATTAAATATTCAAAAATCACCCCTCTCCTCCACTATAAATACCACCCATCACCACCTATTCTCCTCACACCTCTAAGCCAGTGAGAATTGTAAAATTTATTCTCAATATTTTCTCCAAGCCTCTCCCCCATGTCCAGGATCTCTTGGTCTCATTAAAATACAAAAAATAATCCATTTAAGGTGGTTCTCAAGGAGGAGTATTAAAGAGGTAAAACCCTCTTCCTTTTCCTTTTAATTTCTTTTCAAGTTCTTTTATTTTATTATCCTCTCCTCACATCCTCTATCCAAATGAGCATGATAACTCTAGTATCATCTATATACTATAATGATATCATTTTAATGGAATATCCATCATCAAAATATTTCCTCTCTCTCTTTTATTTTAAAAATGAAATCATCATCCATGAGGGGCCGATTTACAACTTTCGTGGATGATAGATTTTCGTTCTTCAATTTCTACTTCAAGGATGGTAATGAAACCGTTTTTATGGTTAATAAAGACTATAATATATGTATTACAACCTTTATTATGTTCTGGAAGTAACATATTTACATAATACTAAATGATAAAACAAAATGAGTTCGTTATGATAAATAAACGCCGTAATAATGTAAACAATTATCACTAAATGTCTTATCTAATGATTCATCCTCATAACATATAACCAAATGATATATATAACCATTTAAACTTATAGATGCTAATAAATATCATATAAATTCAATTCTTGATAATTATACCCTTTACACATGAACTTACATACTCATATATAAGTATACCGATTGTGAAAACCAAGGAAAGGAATACCCCTAAGCAATAAAATTGTTTCTTATAACTCATCAAAAGGCCATAAATAAACTTAATAAAATTAGAATAAATAAAATTAATGGATATAAGGTCATTAATTAATTAATTAATGTATTTAATTTGATTATCCATGATGTTAAGGTCAAGTGAAGAATACATTCAGACACAAGGTAAGAGTTTTCTTTCCGAACATCCATTTTCATTCGGGTTATGATTTCTCCCTATATACAAAAAAATAATTATTTATTAATTTTATAAAATTATTCTAAATTCTGTGCATACATTCCAAACTCATATTTTTATATTAGTTCATTTTTATAAGAAATACATGTTTTTTCAAGATTCCCTTTTCAATTCTTCTCGATACGCAAGCCTGATTAAAGGAAACACCCCGATTTATTACCCATTTTCAAGTACCATCCATAATATATTTTAGGACACCATTATTTTTCTGAAATCATTAATTTTGTCATTAAAAACTAATTTTTTTCATTAATTGTTTTATACAAATAATTATTACAATTAAAAATGTTTTTTCCAAAAGAACTCTTCTTTGAAAAGTAAAAGGGGCATTTCTTTCAAGAATTCCTCAATGATTTTATTATAATATTTTCATCTATTTCAACACCTTTATTTAATTTTATGATTTATTAAGATTTATATCTTATTATTTTCATCTGCCATATGTTATTAAATGTTTTATTATTTATTTGACTATGGATGTGCTATCTTTATAGCATTCACCATGCTACTCAGATTGGTTAGTGATTTTATTTACAGATTGGGGAAATTTATTTACATATCATATATTTATGTTTTTTATGTTTATCCCCATTCATATTAAGAATGAATTAGACTTATTAAGTGATGAGTGGGTCCCGATATATCCCTTCTATGATTCATTAGGTCTTATGAGACAAAATAGAATTGGGTTTTGGCCGAGGCCTTACCCTAGTATTTTTAGACATCTTGGACGAGGCCTTGATGATATGTTTCAGATGTACAATATTATGAATTCCCTCATTATGAAATTATTAATTGATAAACCATGTGACATTTGACTAGTATAATATCTATTATTAAGGTTAATTCTCTTATGATCAGTGATATGGATTTATTTTCTCAACTTTCATTCCTGTAATCTTATGTTCAAGTTTATTTTTATAGGCATGTGTTTTTAGCTACTCACCATGCCTAATGTTTATATTTATGACAACTTATACTATATTACTTACCCTTACCGATCATCTGATCTCACCCCTTTCGTATGTTTTATTTTTCCCTAGGATGCTTAGATGAATATTATTATGAATGAATTTAAGGAATAATCTAAGAGTTTATGAGTATTTCCAATAGAATTGCAATGTTGTTTTTGATTTCAAGTTTCAATGTAAAAATTATGTTTGTATCTAGTTTTCCCAAACTACTAAACTATTCAGTCCTTTAGGATGAAACATCCTTATAAACATACCAATGTATTCATATAAGGCATCGAATCTGGGAAACTTGGGTTGGGGTCTTTACATTAATAACAATAATATACTAGGATGTATTCTTTAGGGAGTAGAACCTCTTTTACAAACCTTAGTGTTGTATTATGTTGCTTTACATTTCTATATTAGTATATCGACCAAAGGGGAGGAAGATAAAGAGATATACACTAATTGAATAAGCAAGGAGGTGGTTAAAGGATAAAAGTAAAATTGAATTAAATAATACCAACACTGATTCACCCCTATCAGTGTCAGACACATTCCTATGTGATGCTAATAATTGATATCCGAGATGGTCACACATCTATTGGATTCTCATATTTGATTTTTTTTTTGAAAAAATGAGTTTATCTTTTCAAAGGCTATATAAAGTTCATATTTTCATAATCATGTGACTTTCTTGTCAAAGAAATTGTTGAATAAATTTCTACCAAGATACTGAAGAACATGAAAAAAAGGGAATGAAAAAAGATGAGAAAGGCATCTACTAAGAAGGAAGAGAATAACGAATCTCTACTAATTGAATATACTCAAAGTAGAGTTTATTATAATATTTTTGTTGATAATTTTTATCTTAAAGAAATTAGTGGTGAGAAGTTATCCCTATTAGTTAAATAGGAATAAAGATTAGCTTTCCCATGAAAAAATGTGATCAAGGAAAATCCTACATGGTATATGAAGATTTGGAAGCTAAATCTACCAAGGAATTGGACAATATTATAGTGTTATATAGTTTATCATCTCCACATGATGAAGGGGTACCAAAATTCTCTTGTAAAAATTTTCATACAAAAGAACCTTATGTCAGTGGGAATGATCACAATTTTGAGGATTAACATGATGAATCAATTGGTATTATAAAAGATATCCTGTATAACTTCCCCAAAGAAATTATATCATATATTTTTGTAATTTTTTGGAGTATGTAGAAAAATATCACCCACCATGAGGATGAGTATAAAAGGATAGAGAAGGATTTGAAATAAAGAGTATTAACACGTGTTAATCCCTCCAAACAAGTAGTGTTCATGGCGTAATGAATTTTTATCTCGAATAAAGATGCATCTTATTTGAAAATGAGTGACTCAATACAATTTAAGAAAGGTAATATACTAATAAAGTTCTTGATGAGAAGACCCATACATTAAAATAAGTAACTACTGTCAAAGATGCTCAACTAGAGATTAAATCTAATAAGATTAAAGAGCTTTAGCATCTACTAAAATAAAAGTTCAAAATTCATGAAGATCAAATTTAAGAGATAAGAAAGGCCTATGAAGACAAACTAAAAATAGTGGAGGATGTGAAAAGAATTCTCGATATGGAATGCTTGGATATTGCTATTAAATTGAAGAATCTAGAATCAATTCCAGAAATGCGTTCCCAATAAGTTGAAAAGAAAGCTGCTGCCACACAAAAAACAATGTAGGAATATTATACTAAAATAACTTTATCTAGCATAAAGATAATCTTGAGATCATCTAATGATCCATATTTAACAACCTCAAAAGGAAAGGAACCATCCAATTCTGAAAATAATATTTGTGATAAATCTATTTGTATGTGAAGTGTAGGTTTGAAACCCAAATATGTAAAAACTTCTTTAAAGAAACATGTTTTGGAACCCAAAACAACATCCATGTTGGATGAAATCATGTTTATAAGGTGTTATTCCTTGAATGAATCTCAAATAGTTGATGTAAATATTAAAAAATAACAAACTGTCAGTTCTGGAAAATCTAGACAACATATAGCACAAAGAAAGAAACCCAAGTTTGTTAGTCATTGTTTTTATTGAAATAGATTAAATAATGTGTCTATAGGTTACTGGTATAATATTTCATCCTATGGATGAAAATAAAATCCTATATCAGGGGGGGGGGAGTAAGGCCAAACTGAGATAGATCTCATAGAGTAAGGTGAAAGATATGTATGCCTCAAATATATTTAAAAATATCAGAGATATATGTGAAGTCTATAACGAGAGTGGTCATTGTGAAAATTCATTTAAGTATAAATCATTAAATCATGAAACTAAAATAAATGATAAGAAAAGACCACAAAAGCTAAAGAATAGAGATAAGAAAAATTTGGGAAAGAATCATGAAAAATATTTTGAAAAGAACATTCCTAATAAGTCTGTGAATAAGGATGGTGAGTTATCCTTGGGTAAAAAGCAAAAGAAAAATAGTGAAGTTCACAAAAATCGCAAGAAGTCAATGACGAAAGCTGCACTAAAAGGGAAAAGATGTTTCTTTTGTGTAAAAATAGGACACATCATGGACACTTGTAAATAATCCCTAAATGTGAATATTGATAGTAGCAAGCATGATTAAAATAAAAGGGAAGTCCAAGAAAATAACAATAGGATTGAATTGGTGAAAGGAATTTAAATAATCTATGTAGAAACGTTAAGAAGGTTGAACATATTACTCAAAATATGTTTGGTTATTTATCCACCTAATTCAGATAAAGTAAGAAAAATGGAAGCCCATGAAAAGGAAAGAGGCAAAGGGAAAGAGAATATTTCACATTAAGAAAAAAAATCTAATTTAATGATAGGTTATTAGAAAATGACAAACCAAGTTTTTTAGAAGTTTAATGTGGGAGGTGAAAGAAGGATGGAAACAATTCAAATGATTGTGTAACAATTATTCCAACATAAGAAGAAATCATGAAGAACTTGAAAGTTGCATCAAGTGATGAATGTTCCATGATGGATCATGTTAAGAAGAAGATCCCACATAAGGAGAGAAAAAAATTACCTATTTTTCCCAAAGGAAAATAAAATTTGAAAAATGATTGTGTAAGAATGAGGAGTCCATTCAAAATTGGAGCTAAAATGAAAAATGAAAAACTAATTGAGATGAAATTATCAATCTTACTTTTCACATTTATGAACAATGAGGTCTAACTTATTCCCTAAATCATTTGTGTTGTATTTGTGTGCTAATAATGTAGATAATTGAAGGTAATTCTGATTCTCAAATGGAGAACTAATGAAATGAATTATGCTGGAGTAACTATTCTAGATTTGAAGAAGTCACCATCTTAGTATGATTTGTCAAATGGTATTATAAAGAATATCTATAGAAAATACCAATACTGATGAAGGTAAAAAAGCTATCAAAACTGGACTATAGAGTGCCGAAAGTACCTCTCTTTGTAGGAATTAAATACATGATATCTTAAAGAGTATTTGAAGAAGTGAATCCACCATGATAAATAAATAATTAATTCTACCATATTGGTGTTATCTCAATAATTATAATAATAAAGATTACTTGATGATGTAAAGGTGGAGTGTATCCATTTAAGGGGAGGTTTTTGATAAGCTTTTGTAGTTGATAACACATGTGAATCTAGAATTTCTAGATGGTTCTTGACAAATAGTCATTAAAAATGTATAAATAACTATTCTTTAATTTTTTCTCTCAAATAAATGGTTTTAATATTATGGGGAAGAATTTTTTTAATTAGTGAAAAGAAGTTGATGAAACTTGAAGTTTTCCATGGATTATTGAAATAAAATAATACTAATTTCACGTGAATATTTTTGATTTATGTGTTGAGTGAGTGTAATAAATTCAGGTTTATTTTTTTTGAGAATATTTAAAATAAGTGATATCAATAAGTAGTATCATCCTGGATACATGTGAACAACCCCCTAGGAAGATAATTGAAAAAGTTAACATTTGGTATCATATTCTGTTGATTATGGATAACCTTGATGTCAAAATTAAACCCTCTTATTTTTCATAATGAACATTTCTCAATTAGATTTAGAGTGGGATGATTGAATACACATTTCTTAACTAAGAAGCGATACCATCCACTTACATGATTTGTAATTATTTTTAATAAGGGGGAGAGGGAAGAAATTGTAATAAGTTAAATATGGGAAAAGGGGAGAGCATAATTAATTGGGTTCACATATTGACATTCCATTTTCTAGCATTGGTATTGACACTAAATACAATGTGGGAGATTCATGAACCCATTTTTTGTTTGAGTTGTATTTGTTGTCAATGAAGGAGGGAACATGCATGATGTCAATATGAGATAAATTCAGGTAGCTTAAACGGACAGTGTAGTACCAAAGCATGTTGATAAGGTTCATGGAGTTCCCAAGTCTAGATGCTTTTGTGCGTTGAACTGTGAATAATGAATTTGGATAGGAGATGCACAACTTGGAGGAACTGTAAGCTGCTGTCATATTTATATGAAAATAGAAGTACCACCATTGAATTTTTCTATAGATCCATGCATAGATGGAAATAGTGTTTTGAGTTTTGGGGTGGTTTCTAATGGATTATTAAATAATCATTCACTTGATGAAAAATATGGTCTAAAGATTCCACTTCTTGGTATTTTACATGTATATCTAGTTCAAGCAGATTTGGTGAAAAAAATAAGAGTTCCATCCAAGGAATAATACATGTGTGGAATACTTTACTTAATGTTTAAAATCTCTTGGATTAAGGTTTGTGATGGAAGAATTTGAGTTGGAATAACCATGAAGTCATTTAAAGGAAATTTATAAAATTGGATAATTCCCTATGCTATGTAAGTATCATCTCACTATTCTTTGTAAGCGTCATCTCATGCTGTGTATATATGATGTCATCTTATGTAAACCTCAGACATGATCTACATAAAAATCAGATACATGGCCATATGTATGAAGGTTGTCCTGCGTAACCATTGAACAAGTGACCATATGCATGAGTTTATACTCGTGGTCGATCTAATTTGGCCATACAGTTGATCTAATGGTTGTTTGTACAGTTGATTTGAATTTTTTTCATGTAGTAAATTGAGTTTGTATATATGGTTGATCTAGATTGACACACGGTCGATCCTAACGATCTATTTACTGATTTCATGTATCATACTACCACTTGTAACTTATACCCAGTCCAATACTTCAAAAAAATTTCAATGGAGTATAATGGGTGAAAATTTGAGACTAATCCTTGATGAAATTTTTGTGAGAATTTTGAATCCTATTGAATAAGTTTTATAGTGAAGAAGATAACGAACATGAATAATGATAAGGGATGAGTTCAATGTGTTCATACAAGAGCATACAACATTAAGATGATCATAAGTCTTCTGCGTACGTATTTGATCATATGTCTTCAGTTTATAAGTATTTTAAAAATACTTACAAAATCTAAACATGATAATTCTTTGTTGTGATTTCAAGATCAAATATCACAAATCCATGATTTGTACTGTGATTCTAGCTACTAAAGAAGAAAGAAGAACCACAAGGCACAGAGGTTTGACCAAAATAGAAATATGTATGTTTTTTCATGAATACATGGAATCCACTAAAGATATTTTTGAGGATAATCATAATAGAATGAAGGCCATGATATTTCCTAGTATCATGAAGATAGGGGATAAGAGGAATGTGAGTCTTTATTTTAATTCTCAGAAAGAATATGAATAATGATTTGAATCAAATATTATGAATTTAAAGATCATGATTTAATGAGATTTTAATGATGATAATTATCAAAAATCAGTTCTAAGTATTTAGGAAGAACAATGAAAAATAATACTTGAAGTTAGAGATTTGAGGAGTTTACAAGTGATAATTTTGATGGATTTTGAATATTATAAATACCCAATTCTATTGAAACTATCCTCTACATATATATATATATATATATATATGTTTGCAGGCCGAATAAGAAAAGTAAGTGGTTCTTGGTTATAACCACTACACATTCTAAAAATTTAAAGAAGGAAAGAAAGGAAAGAGATGATACTGTACTTGTTGAATACTTGAGGTATCAAGGAAATGGAGAGGGATAAAAGTAGTGTTGTATAAAGAGAAGTTTCAATGTGTAGTGAAGAAAAAGAGATGATCTAACATTGTATATAGAAGAGACTTCATGTATACTGAAGAATAAGAATAATAATAATTAGAAGAAAAGGAATAATAAGAAGATATTGTGAGTGAAATGCATCAATTGATCATGCACTGGCCAATGTTCTAATAGATATAACCTAAAACATACTACTATATAAGTTTTAAGTATATTAAGATAACCCATATGACTATTAAGAGTGAGGGAATAAGATTATTTATATATTCTAATAGGGACTCGAGCCAACACTGGTGATCTTTCTTCAAGGAAGTGAAAGTCCATTCTCTTTTATAAAGGGAAAACAAACCCTCATTTTGTTTGTACCTAGTTGGTGACAAGATAATGGGTTCAAGTTCATATCCTTTCATGAGATTATTTTAATAAAAATAAGGAGGCTATGGACAAGGGATAATAACCACAATGTATTGGGGATGTAGTCATCCTTAGGGAGATAAACCTCATTAACAAACATTTGTGTTATTTTTTGTTTCTTTATATTTATATATCTACATACTGACTAAAGGAGAATAATAGAAAGAGATATCCACTCACTAAATAAGTGAAGGGGTGATTAAGGGATAAAATAAAAATTGAATAAAAGAATACCAACACCGATTCACCCCCTATAAGTGTCGGACACATCCCTGTGTGATCTTAATAGGTAGTCCCAACATAGTAGGATGAGAATACATATAGGTTGTGTGCACTTTATGAGTTTCAGCAAGATTGGACACCTAAATTCTGGGGAAATTAGAATCCTTGGTGGAAAATGATTGACTAGAGTTAGTAACTCATATTTTATATCCATTTTGGACACCCACCAACCATATGATGGTGCTTGCATCTAGTCTTCTTCAAGGCGCAACTAGTCTTCAGTGGATGATGACCAATTAGACTCACAATAAGGCCACCTTACCATGTTCAGAGTTTGAAAACTTTTTCAAAATGAGTACTATACATCAACCCTATAGATGGTATGAGTTTATGAGATTTTAAACCTTTAACAGGACTGCATGTCCATGTTTCTGCACACATTGAGGTTATAACCCTCATGAGATACTTATTGAAGATGATTCATGATGGTTTTTCATGATCACATAAGTTCAAGCGAGGAATTTAGAGGGAGATTCTATATGGGGTTGTACCGTTATACATACCAACCTATGTTAGAGTTATAGATAAATCCCTTTTGATTGAGAGTTTCTATCAGAAGATGTAGCCAAGGACCAGGGAAGGTTTCAGTCTCCATAAGGAGGAGTCATCAACGATGACCGATCGATGCCAGTCATCAAGATATCATCATCATAGGCATTAGCATTCATGACCTTGGTCTAAGGGATCTATAAAAGATGAATCCCTCATAGGGTTTAAACATTAAGAAGATAGGTTATGCTATTCCTGTGCGGGTAGAGGACATATGGATTGATACTATCTATGTGATTGATCACCTGAGGGTTTCATGCATGAAATTATGGATGGAAAACTATACCAACAGAAATGAAGAGATCATGCTCCTCTTTAAGGTGGATAGGTCAGCCCTCCCAGGGACATATTCAATAGAAAAGAAAGTGGTGTGGCAATAGGAGGTGTAGTTGGATGATGCTTTGATCCACTCACACTACCACCACCCCTAGATGGACCCTTTAGCAATATGGTGTTGGTAGCCAAGGTTACGAGCAGATGCACATTATGGAGGGTTGTGAACAGGTAGGTCTAGAGATAGTCTGAGGTGAAATCCTTGTCTTTTCTATATTGGTAATCACACTTATCAACACTATCACAAGATATTCTATAATTTACTTGACCTTCATGACCCATTATTTTGTTTGTTTTTGGTGTTGGAGGTGTCAAGAGGGAGTTTGGAGGAGTTCTGGAGGTTAGAGATGAATTTTAGTCATCTTGAGGGCCATCATACCACAACAGTGGGCATGGTTCTGGTCATAGTGAGAATTCTAGAGGCTTGGTCATGGAGCTGACCATTTTGAGATGGATGTTTTGGAGATGGTTGTGTGGTTCTTGGTGCACTACATTTATTGAAACAACTTGGTTGGATGTTTGGAAGGTATTTTACCTGAAGTGTTTCTATTATGATAAATGGGGATGATCTCCATGCCACAGTGGAGGGCATGATGCCGCTGGGTGCCTTGTGGGTTTTCCTTATCGAAAATGGGAACCATTGAAATGCCCATGTTGTTGGTCATGGTGATTATTTAGGTCTTAATATGTAAAATGGGGACCCTTTAAATGCCTTGTTTTAGGCGTGTGAGGTTGAGGTGAGGCCGAGCACATGAGAGAGAAGGTAAATGATGATTTGGAGCTCTATATGCCAAAGTTCTTAGCATGGTGGATCAAAATGGATAAGGATTTATCCTTATAAAATGGTGAGGGGCCGTGGTGGTCTACTGGGTGTTTGAAACTCCATGAACCATGCCATAGGGAATGGTGTGATGGAAGTAAAAATCATTTATGACTGTTTTGAATGTGCATGAAGTTTGGTAGTTCAAATATGGGAGAGTAAGATCTCCCTTTGATAGGAGAAACCACAATAATTTTGCATGCCTTTATGGCATGATGGAGGATAGTCAAACCTAGTCTAGAAATAGAGGGATGAATCTACCTTGTTTCATTTATTACTCTTTTCCCTTTGAACCCTAGATGAAACCTAATCCTCTCACCATCCTCTAAACATACCTTTGCAGAGTTTAAACTTCTTGGATTTTTAGATTGATTCTAATGGTTCATGGTATTATTCTTTCCCCTTTTCTCCTCTCCCCATTTTGTTTTCTTACAAAGGCTTATTTGGTAACGTTCCTCTATTTTGGGGACTAGTTTCAAACATACATTGATAGAAGATTTCCATAGATATGTTCTAGATATTTTCTATTCAAAGATGATGGTGGTTGATCCTTGTTTCTTTATCTATTGTGAATTAGTTATTTGAAGCTTCATATTGAGGTAATATATTAAATAAACTATCTCTTTTTGTGTGTGTGAAAATGATGAGATTATCATGCTTTGGTTCTTTGGATATTTAGTATAAATTAACCTAAAAATGATAAATAAATAGAAGATGGATAAATGGGAATAGAAGTGTTTTATATGTATTATATATATATTTCTATGTTATTTCATGTGATGCTGTTGCTATTGTTTATTTGGTAAAGAAATTCATGAATAACTAAATAAGAATATGATGAAAAAAATTAACATAGAACCTATGTGAATGAGGTGGAGTGTGAACTTTAATTTTATGTAAGAACCAAACCCCTTAAATTGAATAATGGTTGTCTGTTTTCCTATTGACATGATCCCCTTTACTACTGTGTTTTATTTTCCATGAAAACTTTCTTGTTGATGTGTTTATATGTGGAAATCACCTCATATAATTGAATTATTATTAAATCTAGTAATGGTTGATTACTCTAAACATGAAATGGTTTTCTACACTGGCCTACTTAGTTTATTCCTGGAAAGATGGAGGTTGTTGTTTCTCTGTGTGTGTGGCTATGATATGTGGTGAATTAATGGTTGGGAATGTTTGTGTGGTAAAAGGTTAGTGGATGGGATTGTTTTGGTGGAGGTGATGTGGTTGATTGATAAAGGGGATGATTTTGGTACTCGATTGGCATGGTATGTGTGGTAGTTCTAGACGATGTGATTTGGGATAGTGAATACGAAGTGAATGGTAGTAGCATGTGACTTTTTGTGAAGGGTGGATGAGAATTCATGAGGTTTTGGTTATGTGATGTGGGGATTTGTTAGTGATTCATGATGGAATGAGATGGAATGGTTTAATAATGAACCTGGAATAGGGTTGTTGGTTTAGAACTGATGATGTGGTAAATATTTTTAAATTGAACTATAATAAATGGAGGAATGAAATTGAAATAGTGTGGGTGTTGGATTGTGGATGGGTTTTCATTAAATATGTTTAATGAAATATAAAAAAAACATGTTTTGGAAAGATAATAGTGAATCTATAATTGGATGAGTAAATGTTTAAATAAGAACTTGTGGTTGGTTAGATAATTGCTTTCATGTAGTTCATGGCTGGTTATGTTGTAGAGGCAACGATGGTTGCGTATGGGTAGTGGTGATGTAATGGTGGAGTAGATGGGTTTATATCAAGTTTTTTTGTACACCTCTAGGATCATATTTGTGTGTGACTATATATCATTGTATTTTCTATATGCACCCCACCCAAGTTGGATAACTCGACCATCACACAAATGTTTTGGGTTTCAAGTGGTTTCCCAAAACATCTAAGTCAGTGCAGGTTGATGGATGACTACCCCCCTCTTCCTCGCTATCCCTTTAGTAGTACTATATGACATAGTTGGCGGTGATGTCTGGTGGTGATATTATTAGTGGTGGGTCATGCATGGTAGGAAGAGGACACAAGGTTGGTGTCCTTTATGTAACATCATGGTTAAAAAGGCGTGCTCTTTTAGTGTTTAAGAGCTTGTTTCTTGAGTTTGGAGGATGCAAGATTTGTTTTGTAAGTTTATATAGAACTTGGTATAGGTGTTTCCTATAGGGAATATTTACATCATAAAAGTTTGATTTACAATGTAAAATTATACATTTGGCTCAATCCATGAAAATGGTTTAGGGTATAAAATCTTTTACACCATAAACTAGTTTTTACATCATAACATGTTTTTCAAAGTACATGAATTATAGGGAATTTATGCCATAAACCTATGATTTACGATGTAAAACCCTCATGCACAATAGATTTTAGGCACCAATTGCATAACTACCTTTTCTTTTTTTTTGTGCAGCTAACTCTGTTGAACCCTAGGGTCCTTCTAAACAATTTTGGGTGTCTCCTCCTCTTACAAATCATTTCATTCAGTGCTCAATATTTAGCTTGGTTTTATTGCTTCTCTTTTAGTAAGTGTAAACTTTATACTTCTTCATTTCTCTTAGTTGTAGCAATGGTTTTGGTTTGCTTTTATGGGATCTGTTGATCATATGATAATTCTTGTTTGATCCCTTCTAGATCCATTATGCTCTTATCTTATGGAGGCTGACCCTTATGTTGGTTGTGGTGTGACAAACATATTTCTCAAGGTATGTTGTGATATATCCTGTCCATCAAATGTTTTTTATGGGATCAATTCTAAGATGTGAGAATCGATGCTAGGGCCACTGTTATTTTCTTTATATTTCTTTCAGTGTTAGTGGATCCCATTGTGGGTAGTGTCCGACCCAAGTTTGAGGTGGGTGGTTCCATCTCTAGACTATGTTATGTTAACCATTGATTTCTCTTGTTTTTTTAAATGGTTTTCTAAATGAAATTACATGATTTATGAATTTTTGTGTGTAAATGTATTTTTAAAGAAAATATGATTTCCCCTCATTTTGGTAAATGAAAGATTATTTTCAAAGAATTATAAAATAGACTGTGAAATGGGTTTCAAAGAAGGTTTTTATGGAAAATGGTGTTTGAAATTGTATTGTGAAATGTGTAAGCCCTTTTGAAATGATTTAAAATATATTACATGGGAGACATGGGTAATTAGGTGGAAGGTGTGGTATTGGGGATCATACTTTTCTTTTTTATTATAAGGGGGTTCGATTTATGGGGTGTCCGCCCGTTCCTAGAGAGATATGAATTAAAATATAGTAATTGACTTTACATTGTAGGAGGGTTCACTTTATGGAGTGTTTCTATGTTTCCTAGACCTTGATGCATGAGCTTTAGGGAATTGTATTGAACTCTAGTCATATTTAAGTACGAGTGACATAGATAACTTGACCGTAATATTATATTTAGAGTGTTTTACCATTATGATTTGTCTTTGTATTGTTTTGTCTTTGATATACTTGTTTTTTATAAAATGTAAATAGTTTGTTTAATTTATTCTTTGAAATTGTTTTTACCTAGACTGTTTTTGAATTGTGGAGAAAAGGAGAAATGCTTTACCCTGCTTTTAACAGAGAAATGATTTACTACTTATCATGCCTTGTTTTTTTATAAATTTAGAATATTTGGATTTTTGTATAGAGACTTGATACAGAACACCTTGGTGGGATCCTACTAATTCTATTTAGCTCACACCCAACACACCCCTTTGGTGGTGTGAAAACCGTGTATTTTGTTTTAATGCAGGAAAAGGAAATGATCCGTAGTGATGCAGTGAGGTTTGTGTCAGATGGGTATGGGTATCCATCGGTGATATGGTGGGACATTTCCCACATATTATATAGATTAGTGTTTTCTTGATTTTATTTACCTTTTTTGTTGTTTTACTTTTATCTTGGAGTTTTTTTAGCTGCTTTTGAGTTGTATCACCACTGTTAGTTTTCTTCATTTATGGAATATATCTGTATGGTTGTTTATTCTATTGTTTCTCTCCACTATGTATATGTTCCATGTATCTTATTTCAAGTTGGGTGAAATCATTCACTTTGGTTTTTATTTGATATCCAGGTGCTAGTTTTCAGCCCATGGGGATTGGGAACACCCTTTAGTTATGTAATAGATCAGGTCGAGTACCAATTTTTGAGGGTAATCCAAGACAATTCATTGAAAATTGGTATAAGAGGAGTTCTGTTCTCATGATTATTTATCTTGGAATTTTTGGTAGACAAGAGATATTATTTTTTGGACTTGATAGGTAGGTTGTGGTGAGTTCCTAGCCAGGTATCACCCTGGTGAGCCTCATGTTGCCATGGGATGTTGGGTTTTATGTCTTGTATGTTGGGTTTTGATGTTGATATCAGTTTCTACTTATATTTTTATGGTTTAAACTAAGATTAGACTATTGTTTGATCATTTATTTTGCTTATAGAATTTAGAAATATGCATATGAGAAATATTCCCTGGGATCCTCAGGAGGGTGCAGTGAGAGATACTTCTCAAGAGAATCCCCATCCAAATCATAATCTTTTAGAAGCTATCATACAGGTAGTTCATGATGTGGATCAGACTATACTATGGTATTAGAACCCAATTGTTGAGGTGAAACTAGTAGTTGAAGGAGGCATGAATCAATATTGAAAGATCCTACATGAGAAGCTTCCATCCTTTAAGGGAATGAATGAACCCCTAGTGGTAGAGGATTGGTTGGACAAGACCAACTATGGATTCAACTTCCTAGATACTACTAAGGATATAAAGGTAAAATACACAATATTCAGGATTGAGGGTCTCAGTAAGAGGTGGTGAGATTCCATGGTATAGGTAGGTTAACATGTGTGCTTGTATTGGAAGGGTTTCAAAACCCTCTTCTTTTAGTAGTGCTGCTCAGAGTCTCTGATGATAGAGAAATATTTAGAGTCACTCTCTTTACAGAAAAGAGTGCATTCAGTACCAGAGTACAAACATTATTTTGTAGAGCTAGTTTATTTTTCTCTGAAGGTGGTGATGAGTGACCAGTTGAAAGATCAAAAATAACTACATTTTTTTTGTGACTAGACATTTGATTACAGGTATATATGCTGAATATTTATAGCTATGTAGAGATAGTTGATAGAGTTATTATGGAAGATATTGATATGCTGGGTAATATTGGTTACTTTTCTCCATCTCTTGCACCCAGTGGTAGTTTCAGTGGCACGCTGGGAAAGAAGAGGAATTTGTAGGATAATTGTAAGGGTTGTGGAGGTGGGTCACAACTATAGTGACCCAGGTTTTTATACATGGATAATAAATCTTTTTAAATGAATATAAAATACATTATAAAAACATATGCCTAAGGACCATATTAGTTTAGTGTATTTGGAGACCAGATACACAATATTTTAATTTGGTAAAAGATCTTCAACATCTCCCATAATGATCTTATCCTTTAGTACTCTTCACAAACATACCCTATATAAAACCTTTCTTCATAACATAGGGAAAAGAAACATAATAAAGGGTGAGCTCAAATGCTAAATATGGGTAAAAAAGAGAGATACATAAGCATAACATGAACATAAGAGTTTTAAAACATGAGAATAACATGTGAAAAACATAACCTTTATATAAAAGATCTAGATATTGAGTCATGACATAAATATTGGTAGTTCATAAGGCAAAAATCATAAGTAAATCAAAGAACACAAGCCATGGGATCATAATATTGGTATAAGACATGGAATTGTGTCCTACAAATAAGCATAGAAAATCATTTCCATAGTAGTCAAAGATATTTTCAAAGGATTTAATAGTGGAATGAGGTCACTCCCCAAACCATCATAGTAGTCAAGGTTCACTCTCAAGACCATCATAGCAGACAAAGTACCTTACTAAATTGGGTTCACTCCCCATTCCATTCCCATATATCTCATGAGATATAAATCTTTACCCAATGCATTAAAGAGAGATATAGGCCACACCCATCACATAAGGAAAATAATACATATGCTTGGCATGAGATCATAAAAAATTAATCATATCATAACCCATAAAATGAAATGAGGCTCATAAACATTTCATCATATCATAACCCATAGAAAGAGACAACTTTCATAATCATTTCATCATATATTAACCCATTGAAAAAAGAAGTGGGTTTCATAAGAATTTTTCCATGGTATAACCCATGGAAGAGAAACAAGTTTCATAAACATAACATCATCATAAATATAAACCATTCAAAAAAGAATAAGAATGGTATCCTTGGATAATATCCCTGATAAAGAAAAAGTAACATCAAAGGATGCCATATTAGATGGAAAATTATTTTAAAAATATACTTGGAACATTTCTTGAGGAAAATAACATTTCTTTTATTTTTTTTAAAATATAAATCATTTTATTTTAAAATAACCTTGAAAAATTATAAATTAATATTTAAAAAATAATTTAAAACATTTATTAAGGAAAATATCCTTTCTTATTTGAAAAAAAAACATTTTTTAAGACATAAAACATTTTTAAAATCATTTTATTTGAAAATAACCCTGAAAACTTATAAATGAATATTTAAAAAATCATTTAAAACATTTATTGAGGAAAATTATTAAGGAAACTTTAAAAAATATTTTAAAACATTTCTTGTAGAAAATATATTTTTTTCTTTGAAAAAACACTTTTAAAACATAAAATATTTTGAAAATACTTTTCTTTAAAAATAAATATTAAAATTTATAAAGGAATCTTCAAAGAAAATAATGATCATGATAGCGGGAAATTCCTTTCATACCGTACATGTTAAAACAAATATTCCTTTTATAGTTTTAGTAAAAGGAAAATGATAATTGTTTGGAAAATGACATAAAGATTCCTTTTAATACATTTTGTAAAAATTAAAACATGGGTAAACATTTCTTTAATAAATAATTTTAATAATTTTAAAAACATTTTTGAATTTTTTTTTAAAATTCCTGGTTTTGGAAGAAAAAGGGTTTTTTACAGAAGAATGAAATAAAGATGATTTTTCTTGAAAACATTATTTAAAACTCTTAAGTATATAAAGAGATGAAAATATAGGGAGAACATGTTTTCTCATGAAATAACCAGTAGATAAGAAAAGTCATGAGTTTCTAGAAATATTAATCATAAGATTTTATCATCAGAAAAATAATCATAAATAATCCTGATTAATGGTCCAGATGTCAATATTGATCTTAGGCCTGATATCATCCCTCTGTTGGTTGATGAGAGTTACAATGAGTCCCTCTTAAACATCCCTCTAGATCATGAAATTAGAGACACTGTTTTCACTCTAAAACCTAATAGTGCCCCTGGCCCAGATGGTTTTAATAATGGATTATTTCAACGTCATTGGGATGTCATTCACTTGGATGTTTGCAAGCTTGTGAGGTCCTTCTTCGCTAATGGTTTTATACCTCATGGTCTAAATGCTCAATTTCTCACTTTAATTCCCAAAATTTACAATGCCTTTGAGATTCACCAATTTCGACCTATTTCCCTAATAACCACTCTTTACAAAATCATTACCAAAATCATTGCTAATAGACTTACCCCAATTTGCAACAAAATTGTCTCTTGGAATCAATTTGGTTTTATTAAAGGTAGTTCTATCCAAGACTGCATTTTCCTTTCCTTTAAATGCACTAACTTTAAAAAAAAAATCACAAGGGGTGGAAATGTCGCCATAAAACTTGATATTAGAAAATCTTTAGAAACCATAGATTGGAGTTTCATTTTTAAAGTCCTAAAAAGTTTTGGCTTCAATGATAACATTTTCATGAGGTTAAAAGCCTTGTTTAAATCTGCTTCAATATCCATTTTGATTAATGGATCCCCCAAAGGCTACTTCAAATGCACAAAAGGGTTTAGACAAGGAGACTCTCTCTCAGCCATCCTCTTTATTATAACTGAGGATTACCTCAGCAGACTCATCACTCAACCTGTCAATAAAAATAAACTTAATCCCATCTAGGCTACCATAAATCTTAAGGTCCCTACCCAACTATTATATTCTGATGACATCATATTGTTTCTTCAAGGTGACCAAATGAATATTCAAGTGCTCAAAAACAATATTTCTCATTATGAGGAGGTTTCAGGGAAAGATATTTCTTAGAACAAATAACATATTTTCTTTGGAAAAAATTTCTCCCTACAAAGGAAAGCCATTATCACTACTAATCTTGGGGTCAAAGAAGGTTTCTTCTCCTTCACCTACCCAGGGGTTCCTATATTTTGGGTAAGACCTAAATACTACTATTTCTCCAACATCATTGATCAAATCACCAATCAACTCTCCTCTTGGAAAGTCAAATCCCTCTCTATGGATGGTAGAATATGTCTCATCAAATCAACCATTGTCTCCAAGATGGTATAATCTCCCATGATCTATAAGTGGCCCATATGCACCTTTAAAAAAGTCAATACCTACATCAAGAACTTCATTTGGATGGGAAATATTTTTGAAAAAAAACTTGTCACTATCCCTTGGAAGACTTGTTGGAAACCCTTAGATAAGGGGGGTTTTAGTATTAAAAACTTAAAATGTTTCAATGATTCCCTACAGGCTAGACTTACTTGGAGATTAATCAATAATAGCTCTAATGATCTTGAATTCCTCAATCACATATTTCTCAAAAAACTTAAGAAGGGAAACCTTAATTATATTACTTCCTCGATTTGGCCCTCCATTAGACATTCATTTCATAACATTATGGAAAACTCTAGATGGATGGTTAGAGCTGACTCTGACATAAATTTCTGGCTCGATAATTGGACTGGAACCCCTTTAATCTCCATTCTTCCTCCCAACTCTCCACATGGGAACACTTTTCACACCATAAAGGAGATTCTTTACTCTCACAGGAATGATATCCCAGACAATATTGCTCAAATCATTGATAATTATCCTTATAATACCTCTGATGATTTTCTTGTCTGGGAGATGGCTCCTAATGGAATTCTTGACTCCAAAAACTTCTACAAGCATAATTTTCATACCAATGAATCCAACTTTCAATGGTTGAATCATTTTAACAAGGATTGGATCAAACCTACAAGACTAACTCTTATTTGGCGTATTGCACACAACAGATTACCCACTGAGGTCTGCCTCCAAACTTTTGGTATTCAACTTTGTTCTATGTGTCATCTATGTTATGAAAATAGAGATAATACTAACCATATTTTTCTATCATGTGTTACAGCCTCTGCTTTATGTAACTATATTTTTGACATCTTTGACTACAGATGGTTTATACCTGACTCAATATGCTCTCTTTTAAAGAAATGTGTTGGTCATGACGCTTCTCAGCAAATCAAAAACATCTTCCTCTCTGAAGTTTCTAAGATCCTATATGTGATCTAGTATGATAGAAATGATATCATTCATAATAAATGATCATTAAATCTCAATGTAGGAAAATCCTGGATTCTCATTGTGGTCCGAGAGGCTGCTTCGATCCAAAAATCCCACTGTAGTAACTCTGTTGAAGATTGGGATATACTGCACAAAATCTGAGTCAATGGCATTTATCAACAACCCAAAAGTACCTTTTAAGTGTTCTGACAAGCTCCCATTCTAGGATGGATCAAAGTGAAGGTGGATGATGCCTCAGAGGGCAATCATGGGCCTGCCGGCTGTGGGGAAATTTTCAGAGATTCTTTTAGCTAGTTCCATGGTTTTTTCTTTGGCACATGTGGTATAGATTCATCATTGGAAGCTTAAATGATGGGTGTCATCCATGCTGTCAATTTTTCCCTTAAAAAAGGATGGAGAAAACTCTAGATCGAAAGTGACTCAACCACCATTGTCCAGGAAATTTGGAATGGGATGATTCACCTGGACTGGCCTCTCAACACACTTTGGATGAAGTGTCTGAACTCGCTCTTGGAGATTGATTATATTTCCACTCATGCCTTTCAGGAAGCAAACACTGTTGCTGATGCTCTTTCCAATAAGGGAATTCACCAGGATATGCTTTGGCTGGATGGACTTCCTCCTAATCTTTTTCAACTTTTTGATAAAGATTGTAAAAAACACCCATACTTTTCATCTCCTATAACCCTTTTGTTTTTTATTTTCAATAAATTGTGATTTGGTCTTTGACTAAGGCATCACCTTCTTTTATAAATAATCCTAATAACGATGAGATTGTGACATAAAATATTTACTACTTCTGGTAACTTTGAATCTTAATATACATGAAGGAATAACATTAAATGAAACTTAAAATATCATAAGGATAATTAAATTCAGGAAATGACATGTTAAAAAGGCTTTATATACACCTCATAAAAAAAGATAGGTGCATAATATAACATATGTCTCAAAGATGGAAAATTGAGACAAAAATCCCTTACCGCTTTGGATTTTTTTGAACCTTGAACTACATGAAAGATAAATACTAAAATGGATATATAAATTACCATAATTTTTATTATAAGCATCATAAAATACATTCATGAGAAATATATACACCACATAAAATAATCATGTGGTGAATATGACACGTGTCTCATATAAAATAAAAGTGAGATGAAAATCCCTTATCGCTTTAGTAATATTTTTAATCGTAAGACCTAATAAAGCATAACTTCGAATGAAAATTTAAATATCATGAAAGGAATGATATTCATGATATTTAATGTAAAATGGGAATTATATAAACCACACAAAATAAATGAGTGAATATTTTTCATATATCTCCCAAAAATAAAAGAGTGACTAAAAATCCATTACCTTAAGTCTCGACTTCCTTCGTATACATTATAAATTCATGTATAATAAATATAAGTTCATAAGAAATATATTATAGAACCATAATCATATATATTATACCATATATTATTTAATTATGACCATTTATTACCTATTTAATAACATTTCCTTGTTAAAATCATGTTTCAGGTAATAACTACTTTATTTTTCACATATGTTTTGATTTTTTTTTATTTTCTGTACTATTACTTTAATCATGGTTACATTATCTTCAAAATAATAATCATGAAATAATTATCATATTTATAGATCAATTATAATTTTAAGACCAATCATGAAATATGGTTTGGATAAATGAAGTACGTTATGATCATGGAGAGAGTAGGCTTTACGTACACATGAGTAACGTTTCCATTTTTCAACGGTCATTATGAAAATGAGGTAAGTAATATTTTAACTTTTAAAACTGATAATATTATAATTAATAAAATATTATTTATTTAAACATAATTATACATATCATATATGCAGTGTGGTGATGATAAGAGATCCACATCACTTTGTGAAGGCGGTAGTCCACACGTACACGAACACCATTATCATCTTTCAGTGAGTGAAAAGGTAAGAAATAAAATGATATATTATCTTTTAATAATGATAAATATGTCATGAATATCATAATTATTTTATTTATATCACATATATTCATTAATTTTATCATTATAATCTTCCATGTAAATCATTAGTGAAAACGGATCACATGGCTTCACGAGGCGGTAGTCCGTCGTACATACGTACAACGTTATCATATCAGCTAAGGAATGAAAATTAAAAAGGTATATATTATATAATAACTTCATAGGTATAATTGTGTTATAAATATAATATACATACTTTATATCCATCATCATACCCAACCGTGATGGGTGGTAATGGAAAAATGAATGACATCAATTCGTGAGGTCGAAGTCCTTTGTACACATGAATGATGATTTCCTAACCCATTTGATGTAAGTAGAGATGGTTATAAGGAATTACATTAACATAAAAACATATAATTATATGTAATATACTTATATTATTATATCATCACGGTTTAATAATAATTTAAGGGCATGGAGGAAGAAATAAAATAAAAAAACTCATTGAAGAATGTTACCTTTTCTTTGGGTAACCTCCTTAGGTTTGCACCAAAAGCCTTCTTAGGTTGGATTTATGCTCAAAATAAGGAATATAGGATAATATGAAAGAATTTGGGAAGTGATTTGGGTCAATATTGGCTGAACCAAAATGGTTTTATGGTGTGAACAAGAGAGGAGAGGAGATGAAATTTTATAAGTGTGGTGAGTGACACATTTGTAACTTTTTGAAAAGAAAAAGGTGTACCATGTTTTTACCATTAAAAAGCCTCCAAAATAGAGTATTATCAATCCTAAGATATTATAGGGTCAAAATATTACTATTAATTATATTTTATATAATTTTATAGGTCATTTAACCCTTATATTTTTAGTTTAACCATCGGTAAACCCATTTTTACCTTAACCATGATAATTAATTTTTACTGTTTTCACTATTCATTTTGGTAAAAAATTATGTTAAACTTATTAGATAATATAAAATATTTTTATTTAAAATATTTAATCAATTTTAAAAATTAAATTCATAAGTGGCAAAATTTAATTTAAAATTAATTCCATAGATGCGACGAGTAAGCGAGTTTTCAAAGAGTAAAAGTTCAAAAGTTTACAAGGTTTTTCAATCAATATTAAATATTAAATAGATTAAAATAAAATAATTTGTATTAATAGATATAAAATTTACCAAATATTACATTAAAACCAAATTAAAATATATTTTAGCTTTATAAATAATTTAAACAAAAAGGCAGTTTTCAATTAAAATTCCATATTTTTCACTATTCATAAAAAAATTAATCTTTTTAGAAAATTATAAAATATTAACTCTAAGTTAAATTTTCCATGATTATTTCAAAAATATATTTTTTTCAAATAAAGTTTCTAAAAGTTTCAAAAATTACTTGTAAAATTAGTGCGCAAAAAGCGACAATACCATTTTTTTAGAAAAATACTATTTTTAAGCGTAAAATGGGATTTATTTTTATCTGTTGTCTAAAAAAATATAAGATGAATGTTGTAACATTATGTTAATATTTTTAGGTACTCATTGAACCTATTTTTTATCATGCTTTGGTTGGGTCTTGTTAGGAGTGCTTCGAGTGAAAATTTATAAAATTTTAGAAGTTTCTAGGTTTTGCAGAGTTGGCCCACAGTTTTCCCAAACTGCACACCCCCAGTGAAATCCTTGCACCCCTTGGGAAGTAGGGAATTCATGGTTTTAAAATGGTTTCCCAAACCATGTGACCACCTAGGAGAAATCATGCACCCCATTGTAAGGGTGTACAATTAGGGTGCACAGTTGAGGAAACTAAACTCAAATTCTTCTTCCTTAGAGGCTCCCTAGAGGTGTTTTTGGGTCTTCTAAACCACTTATAACATAGATCTATATAATTTACCACCCCTTATCATTGTATTTATAGGGAATTGAGACATTACTTGACCTTAATAAACACCTCCAAGATTCCAAAGGCTGGCAATAAGTGCCGAAGGTCTTTAATACATGTGGGGGACGATCTTCCCTTTAAGAATAAAACAACTAAATGAAAAATCCATAACAAAAAAACCAACTATATAATGTATGATAAAAATTAAATAAAAATAACATTTCATTTATCAAAATCATACTAAATTCAAGTACCACAATATAAGACTACAACATCAAAGTGAACAATGGAAGACAAACTATCAAAACTCCAAGACAACCACAAGACTCCAAAGCTCCACAATCTCCATGCTTCAACTTTACTAAACATCTCAAGTATTATGAGTTAATGATAAATACATGTGATAATTTACCATTTAAAATGTCCTGATAAATGACATCTTCAAAATAACCAAAGTGACAAAGAAGAGGTGAGTACTAAAACTCAGTAGGTTTTCCCAAATGACTTCCCTACTCATGCCACTAGAATAGAAAAGTTAGAAACTTTTATATAAAATAGTTTAAAAATAAATATAAACAAGTTACATATCAACCAGTTTTGCAGAAAAATATATTTTTCAAAGAAATCAACCAAACAATTCTTTAAAACCATTTCAAAAGTTCTCTTTGGCATAACCATTCCATTTCTCATATCCACACCACCAACCATGCATGATTCTTTATAAAAGTTCCATACTCATGAGAAATTTCTCATAGATCTAACAAGTTGTCACAAGGTAATTATATCACATGTTCCATTATACCTTTGACACCGAGCACAAGGTTATATTTCAACCAAGCCTCGTAAATTCAATAAGAACACACACACACACCAAGTATGCCCCCAAAACCATGCCAATCCAAACATGCCAAAACCATTTAAATAAAACATTTTTTTTTATTAAAAACCTTTTTCCAACATGAAATTTTAAAAATCCATCAAATCCATCTTTTAAAATAAACATTTTAAAATCAAGAAACTAAAGCACTCTTTTCACAAAAAAATACCATGATTCCAAAATTTAACCAACAACCATAAATTATAACTAAAGAAGATTTATATCATGATTTTCACAAAAATTTCACAATAAAAATCAATAAATGAAACCAATTTTAAATTAATCCAATTAGTTCTAGAAAGTGGAGTCGAGAGTGAAGCCACCGACCTCAAGATTTTTGGAGAAAATGATAAATGGCACAAAAAACATCACAAAACCAAGTTAAATCTCCACAAAACCACCCTAGAACTCTTCCCATATTATCAAAAAGGAAAATTATAATAATATTTTTCATCTATAACCATTGATCTACCCACATCAGGCATATATCTAAGAAACCAAGAGAGAGGGAGAAGTAGATCTAAAAAAAATCTAGAATGATCAAGAATGATCACATACTATGAGGAATCAGCTTCTAATCACTAAGGGAAGCCTTCATATCACCTCCAAATTGATGGGAGAACCTTCCTTGACCTTTGAAAGAGAAAAATCACAAGTTAGGGTCACATAGGAGAAAAAAAAATTTGGTTAGAGAGGAAAATGTGTGATGTCCACTTTTTAAGGAAGTGGTTTCTTGCTGTGCATAGTTTAGTGGCATAGTTAAACAAAGAATTTACTAACCATGTGCCAACCACTACCTTAAAGAAAACCCTCACATTATTGTCTCACATGGTCTCAAAAATGTGCACCAACCATGACAAAGACACTACCTAAAAATACCAAAACCATATTTCAAAGAACATGATTTCTACTAGGTAGACATATAGTTTGTATAAACTGTACACCACCCGTGCACCTAATATTTTACCCCTATCTTACTATGTACGATTTCCTTCAGGTGTTGCATAGTTTTCCCAAACCATGTACTAACTACACACCTATATAAAATCCCCCAAAACACTCTAAGATTTCTCCAAACTCTTCCAAACTTCACTCATAAACTTTATATACTTAAAAAGAATAAAAAAGGGTTACTTAACAAAAAAGGGGTGCTATATTCTCCCAAACATTGGTATTTCCATTCCCATAAAGTAGAAAACCATCACTTCCCTAAAATATTTCCAGCCATTTATCTTTCATTTCCTTCTCATGTTCCCAAGTCTCTTCCTAAATCTAACCATTTTCCCACAAAACCTTCACTAGACCAGTGATTTTTCCACGCAATAGTTTCTCTTGCCTATCAAAAATCCACACCGGGATATATCCCAATGAAGCATCTAGATCTCAGTCAACATGATCCCATATGATTACATGGTCAGGGTTAGGATGATACTTCTTTAATTGAGATACATGAAACACATTATGCATCACACTGAACCATAATGGCAATTCCAAATGATATTCCACCTCTCCCACCCATTCCAGTATCTCAAAAAAGACTATGTATCAAGGACATAACTTTACCTTATTCCAAAAACATTGATGTCCAAGCCTTGGAAAAATCATTGAAAACACATGATCACTTACTGCGAAGGACAATAGTCATCTACAATGACCCACATAAGATTTTTGATGTCTCTGATCCACCTATATCCTCTTCCTGATCAACTAAATCATCTCCGTTGTTTCTTGGACAGGGCTTGGCCCAAATAGTGAAGACTCACCTATTTCCACCCAATAAAGTGTAGAATGACAAGGATACCCATACAATTCTTCAATCATAGCCATATCTATCGAGGCTTGATAGCTGTTGTTATATGAGAAATCCACTAATGGAACACACTCTTCCCATGAGCCATAAAAATCCATTACACAAGCCTAAAACATGTCTTCCAACATTTGTATTATCCATTCAGATTGGCCATCCATCTGAGGATAATGCACCATACTCATAGTCAACCGAGTCCTAAGGAATTTCTATAAGGATTTCCAAAAATGATGCATGAACCTCCAATCTCTATCTGATAGGATCAAAACTGGTATTCCATATATCTTTAACACTTCTCAGATATAGATTTTGGAAAGTTCCTCAACCATATGTGTTGAACGAATAGGGATGAAATGGGCCGACTTGGTAAGAAAATCCACAATCACCCATATGGAATCACGATTTTGAACCATTATTGGGATACCTACAACAAAATCCATAGCTATATACTCCTATTTCCATACTAGAATAGGTAAAGACTGCAACATACCTGCTGGTCACTGATGTTATGACTTAATTTGTTGATAAGTTAAACATCTAAAAACAAACTCAACCACCTTATTTTTCATACCGACCCACCAAAAACGTTATTTAAACACCTTATAAATCTTCTATATTACCAGATTAAAAACCCATCTTGAATGGTGGTAAGCATGAAGAATTTGTTCCTGAAAGGACATATATATGACCATTCGATTTCTGAACCACAACACTGAATTCCCATCCAGCCTCCAACCTTCAATGGTCTCCCACCATTGAGTTTTGAACTTATAGCTACACATTTTTCATCAAATGCATATTCCTCCTTTACCATCTTCACCAAATTATGAATAAGAAAAACTATAAATAAAACTGCAACATCACCTCATTCTTTACATTCCACATGCATGTCAGCTAGAAACGACATTATCTACCACTCATCTGAAGATTATTTTTCCAATTAAGCATACGAATTTCTACTTAATGCATTTACCACCATTTTTCCTTTTCCCATTGTATACATCAACTCAAATTCAAACATTTTGAGATATTCTCTAATGCCCCGAGCCCAGAAGCCCAGAATCGGTGCATTATTACGTATCATTGGCATGATCATAAAAGATCAAGTCTCGAAAGGCCGATTAGTTTAGTAGCTTTGGAATTAATAGATACATTCATAATGTTTACATTACATCATAAAATGGAAAACTACAACAACATTTTTTCCATAGAAAACACTGAGATCCCATAGACTATCCTTGAAGGTCAGTCATAATATACTTCTTTGCATTCTGGAAAAAATAAAACATAGAAAGGGGTGAGCGCAGATGCTCAATAAGGATAACATTATAGCGGAAACTTTCATAAATAAACATAAACATTTAAGGCAATGTATAACTAAAACAAAAGCCTTTTAAACTTGAACTTCAGCATAATATGGAAAAAATGAAACGAAATAATGCCATTTAATTATTCACATGGATATTCTACTAGTCAAATAATCACATGAAATATCAATATCCACTTTCATAATGATGGAATGCATAATTCCAGACTATGATAACCACATAGTCAAGGCCTTGTGCCAAGAGTACAAATAAGATTTTGTCAAGGCCTTATGCCAAGACACTAGTTTGTCTCATGAGACATACCGATGCATTGAGGAACTATAGCGGGCTCCACCCATCACTTACTAAGTCCAATTCATTCCTCATATGAACAGGCTTAAACATAACATAAACATTTGTATTAAAACTAGCATACGAAATGTCAATACTTTATCCACAAACCATAAATGGTATAAAACTAACACATCCACAGTCAAACATAACTCATTCAATACAATATGGAAGATTTTATTGTAATATATTAACCTCAATCGAGAATAATAAAGGATATTTACATAGATGAAAAATAGTCATCAAAACTATTTGAGAGAAATATCCCCCTTTTTATGAAAACATTTAAAAGTATTACTATTTATCAAGAAGCTGTTTAAAATAGATTTTTGAATCAAAGTGTCCCATACCACTTTGAGACTTTTAAAAGGAATTTTAATTTTAATACATTAATTTCCATATAAATAAATCCTTAAAACCATTTTTAAAACATGGACATTAATGAGAAAGATTTAGAATAATAAATCTTTAAAACATTTAAAATGATATTTTAGTTAGATTTCCTAACCAAAAGAGATACACTTGAATACAAATAATTAAGGTAATCAAAACTTTGTAATATCCTGAGAATAAAGGGATTCATGATATACTATGTCAAAGTACATTATATACACCATATAAAAGTGGTGTATAACAACAAACAAGTCTCAATGGAATGTAAATTGAGATGAAATCTCTTATAAAGACTGTATCCTTAGGTTAAGGATAAATCAAGGACATAATTACGTGTGAAAAATATAAATATACTAAATATTATTGGATATTCAGTGTAAATTAATAAGAGAACATTCACACATATTCTTGTAAAAACAACACCAATGAATTGGATATTTAACTCAACAAATGGATTTTGAGTTAAAATTACTCTTATCAAGTTCATATCGATGACTTGAGAGTTTATCAATGGAGTGATTATGTGTATCAAAATTATATCCACAGAAAGGGGAGTGTAAATTATGACATAATCAAATGAATAGTGATTCCACACATAATCTTGGAGTAAAATAATCAATGAAGTATGCGTAAAGTCGAATGAGTGGAAATTGAAATTTCAAATTCCCTTATCGATTTGGTAACTTACGAAACATAAACCCATGAAAGAAGGATCATAAAATTATGATGTAAATATCCATAAATTAAAGTATATTACACAATGAATACAATCATGGGTAGTACACACCATATGCAATAAATAAGTGGTGAACAATGGAAATCTCATGGAATTAAAAGTGAGATAAGAAACCCCTTAATTTGTACTTTTTCCTTGGTTGAGGGTAGGTTAACCTCCTGTACAATGGTGAAATAATTTTTATTGAATTATAAATGAATCATATGCATTAATATGATATCATATATGATCTTTTAACATTTATTTGTTAATAATATCTTAGTATTATCGTCATTTTGGGTGTTAATAGATTCATTTTCCTTTATATTCTTTGTTATGTGAGCCATATTTGTTATGGATGGGATGTATCTTATTCATATCCAGAATTATATAATGTCTATAAACATTACTTTTAATCATTAAATGAAATTTAGTCATGAATGGATATGATGGGGAATGAATCTCATCGCGTTCGTGGAGACGGTAATCCATACGTACGCACGAGCAACAATATCATTATTTTGATATTAAAATAATATATAACTGGATGGTATATCATATATACAGAATAATTATCATGTTATATTTTATTATTTACATGAATTACAAATAATTATTATACCCATCCAAATAATAATGTATTGAATAACAATTACACCACGACGTGGAGACGGTAATCCGTACGTACGCACGCATGGTGACATGTCATTAAAAGGATGGATAGAATAATGAATATGGTTGTACCATATTTATAATAACATAAAAGTATATATAAGATACTGGATTTATTATTTTATAATGGAAATAACAAAGAAATAATAAGTGGAAGAAGAAAAGAACTTGAAATAGGGTGGTGAAATTATTACCTCTTCTTCGAGTTCTTCCTTTTGATTTGATCAAAAGGGCTCCTTAAGTTGGCTTTCTGACCAAAGGAGGTACTCTAGGATGAATTGATGGAATATGAGAGGATATTTGGGTAGAGTTTGGCTGAGATAAAAGTCTTTGAAGGTGTGAATTTGAGAGAAGGTGAAGATCCCTTTTATAAGAGGGGTGAGGGGCACCTTAGGAAAAACTTAAAATATTATTTTATAATAAAATAATTTTCGGTTTCTAATGGCTCAAAAGTGGATTATATAAATTATAATGCGGATATGGGTCTAAAAAAACTCAAACAATAGGTTTTAGACAGGTTTGGTTCACTATATTAACCTTAATGTTTAGATTTAACTCTTAGTTAAATAGTTTGACATTTACCATGTCTCTTTTTATTTTTATATTATATGGTTAATAAACTTACTATATATATTAAAGTGAACCAAAAGTGGTACATTAATGATACAACTATAATTATATAAGTCCTTTTGTGGAACCTTATATTTTTAGGAATAGAATATCAATTAACAATATAATATTTGATTTAAAAACTCTTTTATGTCAATTTTGACACTATTTGGTATTTTGTTTTTTTATAAATTCATAACAGCATTATTACTTCGAAAAAAATTCATAAAACTAACCCTAATATGTCATATTAACCTATAAAATTAGTTTAGTTCATAAAAAGTCTCAAATTACATTTATTTGGATATTTATAATATCAACTATTTTAATATTTCATTAATTAGGTAATTACTGTATCATCATTGTGTCATAAATTAATTAATTTATTTAATGTCTAAAAAATATAAATAAAATACCATTATTTAGGAATTTTTTTTAGACTTCTAATTAATATTTATAGTTGAATTTATCTTATGTTTATCCCTATATTAAGAATGTTTTAGTTATTAAACTTTGTTTTTAACTCTTTTAACTCGTCTTTGAATTAAATAATAATAAGTGTCCTAATCTAATCCAAGTGGATCAAAGAGGTTCATATTTTATTCCTAAGGTTTTTTTGGTCGAATTATACTTATTCAATAGAATTAGGACATGTGTTAGGGTAATAATAAAATCATTTTTACCCTTAATTACCCTACTTACTTTTAACCGTGGTAAATAAAAGAACAAAGTTACTATTCACGAAAAATTATTTTTATCTTATTAAACAAAATTTTACTCCTTGATATTAACCATGTCTCTAAGATTTTCAAAATTCAACTCACAAAAGTGGTAAAATTAAGTTTTATGTGAATTTACAAATTCTCCTAGGAGGTGGGTAAAAGACGGTGAAAAGTTCAATAAAATTTTATATATCTAATATTATTACAAAATGACTCCAATGAATTTCATTGAAATTATATGGTTATTATGTATCTACTTTTACCTAAAATATATTTAAATAAAATAAATAATTATTTAAATAAAAATTCGGTTTTAAACTATAACTCAGTGTTTTTCACTATTCATCAAAAATTAAAAGTTTTCAGAAACGTACAAAAAATTCACCCTAAGATAATTTTGATATTATGAATTCAAAAATGAAGTCTATTTTACCAAATTAAAAACATATAAATTTCATTTATTAGTTTAAAATTAATTCCTGTTGTCAAAACCAAAAAGCATATTTTTTTGAAATAATAACTACCAAAAGATTGACATTTGTTTATATCTAATTTCCAAGTGAAATTACTTCCAATGACAAACATTGGATTAAATGCTAAAAATATAATCTAATTATACATCCAAATGATTCATATGTATTTTTGAACACTATAAATTATTTTGTTTAAAAAAGCTGTTTTCAGTTAAAATATATTATTTTTCACTATTCACCCAAATATGAAAGTTATCAGGAAAACACCAAAAATTTATTGACACTAAATTATTATGTCCCGATCCAAAAGAAGAAGTTTATTTTTTCAAATTTAATATATAAAAGTTTCAAATATTGTATTTAAAAAGGGTTTGTCATTAAAAGGCGACAAAATTGTATTTTTTGAAAAATACTTATTTTATCTGAAAAAAATGAATTTTTCATTAAATTATGTCTCAGAAACTCATAATATAGATTCTAAAATTATAAGGGTTATATAAAGTTCAAAATTTGTTAACACTATTCATAACCACTTTTGAACGACAAGTTTGGTAAGTCGTGGTGCGCTTGAACTCGATGTTGCGTGTAGTGTAATTTATTTAATTACTTTGAAGAACTAACGTACTATGAAATCTTGAGGTGTTACATTCTTCCCTCCTTCAATAAATTGTGTCCTCGCAATTTTTAAAATTGGGCTTGGGAATATAATGGAAAGTCCCACATCTAAAAAACAGTCAATAAAACTATCACTTTAAAAGAAAGAAAGAGAAGTGAAAAGGTCACCCAAGATAACCCATACTAGGATTCCATGTAGGAAAACATGGTTATGGAAGATAAAATAAGTGTAAAGTTCTGATGGAGAGGGATAGAAAACATGATCAGGAGAAAGTTAACAACAAGAAAACCACAAACTTGTGATGGGACAAACAGTCACTAGTTTCCCAGTAGGAAAAGTAAACGGACAACATTTTTTTGTTTTAAGTTACATTTCATAAATATTAGAAATTTATTTATGATATTGACTAAGAACATAAAGAGATATACTTAATTTTTAAGTAGAGTTTCATTCTTTAATAAATTTCTACCACTAACTCATTTTTTTAAATGATGAGTATTCAAGAAGACTTGGTCACACCGGAAGAGCTAGAATAAACTTATAGAGAATCACATGATCCACAAAGGATAAACTATATATTTAACTTGTCTTTAGAGATTAATCAAAACCAAAATGGTTAGTACAAGATCTGATGATCCGCCAAAAGTATATTCCTTAAGAGAAAGAAACACTAATCTTAATTTCTAAAATTAAACCAAAAATACCCCAAAGTTAAATAAATACCATTCAATAAAATTTTTTCCTTAAAATCCTTCAATATAATCAAAACTAATATTGAAACCCAAAACTTAGAAGAACTTGGTTATGTAGTCTTCCATGTTAAATTGTATCTCCAAATGACATCAACTACTCTTAAAGTCACATACTTAATAGTAATTAACCTAATCAAATATTCTCTATTATAGGTTAATCATTTCCATAAATAACCCAAATCACTATAAATCCATAACAAGAACATAGATAAAAATCCACCATTACTCCTCAAATGAAATCCCATAGTATTCTATTTTCCTTGGGCATATAGTGTTCCCAACAAAGTGAAAGTCTTCCAAAATAACATTTATCACTTAATCACCAAATCATTTTCCTATACTAAGGGTATTCATTTGATAATACATAAGATCCCAAATCAACTTATTATTGATCAATAAAATCATTTAACTAAAAATAATTAGTCACACTAACCAGGGACTTCACGTAGTCCAGTGGTAGGTGATAAATCCCAATCGCACTCTGGTTGTAGGTTCGATTCCCATAGCTTTGTTCGACGCGACGGGTTGTCACACGGTCTGCATGTTTTCCTTTTTTGAAAACTATATTTTATAACCTTACCAAAATGAGATAAAATACTCAAAATAACCATAACATAATTTAACCACAAATGTTATTTCATACCATGCATTTTCATCCCAAAATATAATAACTTGTAATTGCCTCAAACCCAATGATCATTTAAAACCAAATGGTTATTTATAACTATATCCACAAGAGAAAAGATAATTCTTCCTTAAATATCATTTTCATATGACAAATTCAGGGTTACAAATACAAGAGAAAATTATTCCAAAGTAATCCCATCAACAAGGATCACTAATACTTTTAAACATTTCTCCAACCATTTATTTCCACATAGTTTCTTCTTTGACCAAGAAAATATCCTATAGAATAGGGCATTCACTCGGGTAATTGACAGGTCCCCTACATTTATGGAAAATGACTGTAAATGGATTCTTGGGACCATTTTTATTTTCTTCCATAGTACTCTTTATTTTTCCTCAGAAATTATTCACTTTATGTCCTTATTTCCCACACATAAAGAATTTCTTTGTTCTATTAAGACACTTTCCTGGGTGTCTCCTTCCACATTTCCTGCATGATGTAAATTGAGGATTCTTTTCTACATGGTCTCCACTACTGGAGCTCTTATCATTCATCACCTTCCTCTTCTTTGTGGAGTCTGGGAGTTAGTTAATATATATGTTGTTGATCATATTTTTGGAAAACTGATTTAGCATGAACATGATATCTTTTACGCCTATCAACATTCCATTTTGTTGCTCATTTCCACCACCATTACCTCCTTGTACATCATGATCAAAGTTATTATGACTTCCTTGAAATCTAGCCATTGACTAAAACCAGAAAGCATTGTGTGAGTAACAACAGTCATAAAATCATTTAGAGAATATCATGACACTATATTTTCAATTTTGAAACACCTTAGGATTAACTAAGGTCATTTATTCTCATCTTATATTAAAATCCTTCAAATTGGTTTGTAAAGAAAATGTAAATTATCCTAAGCATATCCCCCAGGAGTGTCGTAACCAAGAGTGCAGCAAGGCCCGTTGTCGTTCACCAGTTCCCGTTTGAGTCTATCTCAAAGAAGTGTTTTCGAGTTTTACCCCTAGGTACATCTTTTCCAGAGCCGCCTCTACCTTCTTGTATCCAAACATGGATTTATTTCTTGGAAAACTCACAAAATCTCTACAATACCAAAATTCTGGGAAGTTCTTCTCTACTAATCCTCAAAGTCTATCTTAGGGCTATGTGCTCTAATCAGAGATTATCTAAATCTAGCTTCCAAGTTTTGTACTAAACTTCCTATGATACTAACTATAATGCCCCGAGCCTAGAAGCCCAGAGTTGGTGCATTATTACGTATCATTAGCATGATCATAAAAGATCAAGTCTCGAAAGACCGATTAGTTTAGTAGCCTTGGAAGTACTAGATACATTCATAATGTTTACATTACATCATAAAATGCAAAAATACAATAACATTGTTTCCATAGAAAATATTGAGATCCCATAGACTATCCCTGGAGGTCAGTCATAATATACTTCTTTGCATCCTGGAAAAAATAAAACATAAAAAGGGGTGAGCTTAGATGCTCAGTAAGGATAACATTATAGCAGAAACTTTCATAAATAAGCATAAACATTTGAGGCAATGTATAACTAAAATAAAAGCCTTTTAAACTTGAACTTCAGCAAAATATATAAAAAATGAAACGAAATAATTCCATTTACTTATTCACATGGAAATTCTACTAGTCGAATAATCACATGCAATATCAATAGCCACTTTCATAATGATGGAATGCATAATGTTAGACTATCATAACCACACAGTCAAGGCCTTGTGCCAAGACTACAAATAATATTTTGTCAAGGCCTTGTGCCAAGACACTAGTTTGTCTCATGAGACCTACCGATGCCTCAAGGAGCTATAGCAGGCTCCACCCGTCACTTACTAAGTCCAATGCATTCCTCATATGAACAAGTTTAAACATAACATAAACATTTGTTTTAAAACTAGCATACAAAATGTCAATACTTTATCCAAAAACCATGAATGGTATAAAAATAGAACATCCACAGTCAAACATAACTCATTCAATACAATATGTAATATTTTATTGTAACAGATAAACCTCAATCGAGAATAATGAAGGATATTTACATAGATGAAAAATAGTCATCAAAACTATTTGAGAGAAATATCCCCCTTTTTATGAAAACATTTAAAAGTCTCACTATTTATCAAGAAGCCGTTTAAAATAGATTTTTGAATCAAAGTGTCCCATACCACTTTGAAACTTTTAAAAGAAATTTTAATTTTAAAACTTTAATGTCCATATAAATAAATCTTTAAAACCATTTTTAAAACATGGACATTAATGAGAAATATTTAGAATAATAAATCTTTAAAACATTTAAAATGATATTTTAGTTAGAGTTCCTAACCAAAAGAGAGACACTTGAATACAAATAATTAAGGTAATAAAAACTTTTTAATATCATGAGAATAAAGGGATTCATGATATACTATGTAAAATTACATTATATACACCATATAAAAGTGATTTGGTGTATAACAACAAAGAAGTATCAATGGAATGTAAATTTAGATGAAATCTCTTATAAAGACCATATACTTAGGTTAAGGATAAATCAACGACATAATTATGTGTGAAAAATATAAATACACTCAATATTATTGTATATTCAGTGTAAATCAATCAAAGGACATTCACACATATTCTTGTAAAAACAACACCAATGAATTGGATATTTAACTCAACAAATGGAGTTTGAGATAAAATTACTCTTATCAAGTTCATATCGATGACTTGAGATTTTATAAATGGAGTGATTATGTGTATCAAAAGTATATCCATAGAAAGAGGATTGTAAATTATGACATAAGAAAATTAATAGTTATTCCACACATAATCTTGGAGTAAAATAATCAATGAAGTATGCGTAAAGCCGAATGAGTGGAAATTGAAATTTCAAATTACCTTATCGATTTGGTAACTTAGGAAACATACACCCATGAAATAAGGATCATACAATGATGATGTAAATATCCATAAATTAAATTATATTACACAATGAATACAATCATGGTTATTACACACACCACATGCAATAAATAAGTGGTGAACAATGGAAATCTCACGGAATTAAAAGTGAGATAAGAAACCCCATGCTTTGTACTTTTTCCTTGGTCGAGGGTAGGTTAACATCCTGTATAATGGTGAAATAATTGTTATTAAATTATAAAATAATCATATGCATTTATATGATATCATATATTATCTTTTAACATTGATTTGTTAATAATATCTTAGTATTATCGTCGTTTCGGGTGTTAATGGATTCGTTTTCATTTATATTATTTGTTATGTGAGCCATATTTTTTATGTATGGGATGTATCTTATTTATATCCAGAATGATATCATGCCTCTAAACATTAATTTTAATCATTAAATGAAATTTAGTCTTGAATGGATACGATGAGGAATGAATCTCATCGCGTTCGTGGAGACAGTAATCCGTACGTACGCACGAGCGACAATATCATTATTTTGATGTTAAAATAATATATAATTGGATGGTATATCATATATATAGAATAATTATCATGTTATATTTTATTATTTACATGAATTACACATCATTATTATACCCATACAAATAATAATGTATTGAATAACAATTACACCACGACGTGGAGACGGTAATCTGTACGTACGCACGTATGGTGACATGTCATTAAAAGGATGGATAGAATAATGAATATGGATGTACAATATTTATAATAATATCAAAGTATATAGAAGATACTAGAGTTATTATTTTAGAATGGAAATAACAAATAAAGAAGAAGTGGAAGAAGAAAAGAACTTGAAAGAGGGTGGTGAATTTATTACCTCTTCTTCGAGTTCTTACTTTTTATTTGATCAAAATGGCTCCTTAAGTTGGCTTTATGACCAAAGGAGGTCCTCTATGATGAATTGAGGGAATTTGAGAGGATATTTGGGTAGATTTTGGCCGAGATAAAATTCTTTGAAGGTGTGAATTTGAGAGAAGGGGAAGTGCCCTTTTATAAGAGGGGTGAGGGGCACCTTAGAAAAAACTTAAAATATTATTTTATAATAAAACAATTTTCGGTTTCTAATGGATTAAAATTAGATTATTTAAAGGATAAGGTAAGGATGAGTCGAAAACCACTCAACCAATATGTTTTAGATAGATTTGGTTCACTTTATTAACCTTAACTTTTAGATTTAACTCTTAGTTAAATAGTTTGACATTTACCATGTCTCTTTGTATTTTTATATTATATAGTTAATAAACTTACTATATACATCCAAGAGAAAAAAAAGTGGTTCATTAATGATACAAATATCATTATATAAGTCTATTGGTCAAACCTTAGATTTTTAAGAATAGAATATCAATTAACAATATAATATTTGATTTAAAAACTCTTTTATGTCAATTTTGACACTATTAGGTATTTTGTTTTTTTCTAAATTCATAATTGCATTATTACTTCAAAAAAAATTCATCTAACCAACAATAATATTTCATATTAACCTATAAAATTAGTATAATTAATAATAAGTCTCAAATTAAATTTATTTGGATATTTATAATATCAATTTTTTTAATATTTAATTAATTAGGTAATTACTGCATCATTATTGTGCCATAAATAAATTAAATTATTTAATGTCTAAAAAATATAAATAAACTAAAATTATGTAGGAAATATATTTATCTTTCTAATTAATATTTATAGTCTAATTTATCCTATGTTTATCCCTATATTAAAAATGTTTTAGTTATTAAACTTTGATTTTAACTCTTTTAACTTTTCTTTGAATTAAATAATAATAAGTGTCCTAATCTAATACAAGTGGACCAAAGAGGTTAATATTTTATTATTAAGGTTGTTTTTGGTCGAATTATACTTATAAAATAGAATTAGTACATGTTTTAGGGTAATAATAATATCATTTTTACCCTTAATGACCCTATTTACTTTTAACCTTGGTAATTAAAAGTAAAAAGTTACTATTCACCAATTTTTTGTATCATATTGAACAAAATTTTAATCCTTTATATTAACCATGTCTCTAGTATTTTTAAAATTCAACTCACATAAGTGGTAAAATTATGTTTTATGTGAATTTACAAATTCTCCTAGGAGGTGGGTAAAAGACGGTGAAAAGTTCAATAAAATTTTATATATCTAATATTATCAGAAAATGAATCCAAATTAATTTCAATGAACTTATATGGGTATTATGTATCTATTTTTTCCTAAAATAATTTTAAATAAAATAAATAATTATTTAAATAAAAATTCAATTTTAAACTATAACTCAGTGTTTTTCACTATTCATCAAAAATTAAAAGTTTTCAGAAACATACAAAAAATTCATCCTAATCTAATTTTGATATTATGAATTCAAAAATTAAGTCTATTTTACCAAATTAAAAACATATAAATTTCATTTCTTATTTTAAAATTAATTCCCATTGTCAAAACCAAAAAGTGTATTTTTATGAAATAATAACTACGAAAAGATTGACATTTGTATATGTCCAATTTCAAAGTAAAATTACTTCCAATGAAAAAAATTGGATTAAATGGTAAAAATATAATCTAATTATACATCGAAAACATTCATATGTATTTTTGAACACTATAAATTATTTTTTTTTAAAAAAGTTGTTTTCAGTTAAAATATATTATTTTTCACTATTCACCCAAATATGAAAATTTTCAGAAAAACACCAAAAAATTATTGAAACTATATTATTATGTCCCAATCCCAAAGAAGAATTTTATTTTTTCAAATTTATTATATAAAAGTTTCAAATATTGGATTTAAAAAAGGTTCTCCATTAAAAGGCGCTAAAATTGCATTTTTTTGAAAAATACTTCTTTTATTAGAAAAAAATGAATTTTTCTTTACATTATGTCTAAGAAACTCATAATATGGATTCTAAAATTATAAGGGTTATATAAAGTTCAAAATTTGTTAATACTATTCATAACCGCTTTTTAACGGCTAGTTTGGTAAGTCATGATGCGCTTGAACTCGATGTTGCATGTAGTGTAAGTTATTGAATTACTTTGAAGAACTAACATACTATGAAATCTTGGGGTTTTACATATTCTATCCATATTATTTACCTAAAATTTAAATTCTGTTGTGAGAAAATATATTTCAAGATCTTATGATCAGTGAACATAGTAAATTTCTCACCAAAGAGATAATGCTGCCAAGTTTTTAAATCACAAATGACTACAACTAACTCCGAATCATGTGTTGGGTAGTTCTTATCATGAAAAGTTAACTTCATTTAGACATAAGCAACAAAATGGTCTCCCTTCATGATAATAAATCCCAACCCTAATCCCGAAACATCACAATATACCACATACCCTTATCATGATTCTAGTAAAATCAATATTGGTGATGATGTAAGGTGAAATTTTAGTTCTTGAAAAGATTTATAGAATTCCTAAGTCTATTGTAATGGAACATTATTTTTTGTAAAATATGTCATAGGTGAATCTAGTTGTGATAAATCATAAAAAAGTGTCGGTAATAACCAGATAGACCAAGAAAGAGATTGCAAGTCTTTCAAAGAACTCTCATGAATGCAATACAACACCTCTGAAGAACACACAATGAATCAAGAGATCATTCTCACTCCTGTAGAAGACAAGCTGAACTGCGACACTCTGTTCTTCAACAAAAAAACCATAAAAGGACTCAGAAGCACTCCTGTTGAATCCAACGAGTCCCGAGCTGCATTGATAATCACTAGAGCTTTCTAAACTCTTATCTATCTTCTCTACGTGATTTATTTATTAACTTTCGAGCAGTGTGGTGTACTCTGTATTTCTTATACACACACTGTCTCCTGCACTGAACTGCAGGATATCAAAATCCTCACTCCAAATCTCGTATCACGTGTTTACCCACATCAACTATGGAAGAGGTCCTTGTGTGGCCTGGTCTTTGCTTTGTTTCCCACGTAGAACAGTGGTAGAGGTCTCTGTATGGCCTGGACAGTTTTGTAAACTGTTGTTAACCCCAATCCAGGGTGTGGATCAAATTTATATAAATTTGAGAGGACTAAGTCTCAGCTTGAGACTGAACCTCTTGTTATATCTACTATGCATTTTTTTGTTTAAGTTCAAATTTTACTACATATATCTTATTTATTCCGCTACTATTACTTTAAAATAAAAAACTATTTTAAAGCTACTTTGATAGTTAAATTAGTAAGTGTTTACACTTATTGTAAATCAGTAGATTAGTTTCAAAAGTTAGTTTGATCTTGTGGTTAAACTAACTGAGACCTAATCAATCTTGGAGAAGCTAAGTAAACATTTACAATCTGTATAAATTCACTACAGTTTAACTTGTTTTATAAATTGGGGGATTTTAAATAGAAAATATTTTAATAGAAATTTTAATTGGAACTCAATTCACCCCCCCCCCTCTTGAGTATCCACTCCAACCAATATTTGGTATTAGAGGTGTGTTTTTTGCTTAAAAGATTTTTTAAATACTATGTTTTTTCAACTATTATTTTAGTTGTATTTTAAAGTTCTTAAAATTTATATTATTTCTAAATTTTTATCTCTTTAAATTATTTTTCTAAAATCTAGTTATGGATAATAGACTAGAGGGTGTTGCTACTAATATGACACCTTTCTTCAATGGTACAAAATATGCTCAATGGAAGCTGAAAATAAAAATTCATTTAGAAAGCATGGGTTTTGATATCTGGACTACCATAGAATCAGAATATAAAGTTCCCACTACTATTAGATCCACTTGGGATGAACCTACAAAGACTGCCTGCAATAATAATTATAAAGCTATGAATTCCATGTACTATGCTTTAGGAGATGAAGAGTTTAATATAATTTCTGCTTGCAAAATTGCTTTTGAAATTTGGGATACTTTGGGTGTTTCTCATAAAGGAACAACCAATGTTAAAGAAATGAGATTAAATACTTATACTATTAAATATGATAATTTTAAAATGAAAACTGATGAACCTATTTCTGATATGTATCTCAAGTTTAATGAGATAGTCAATACAATGAATTCACTTGGAAATTCTGTTCCAGCAAATGAACAAATTATGAGAATCTTGAGATGTTTACCAAACCGATGGAGAGGAACATCTATTTCAATCAAAGATTCATGTGACATTTCTACTCTACCTGTAAAAGAACTCATTGGTAAGCTTATGATGTATGAGGAATAACTCAAGGTAAATAAAGAGTAAGATGATGAACCTAAGAGAAAATATGTGGCTTTCAAGACTACTGCTTCAAAGAGTAAGGACAAAGATAAATCTCAAATACAAACTGACAGTTTAACCAGGGAAAATTCAGACTCTGATAGTGATGCTGAAATGGCTCAAATAGCCAGAAGGTTTAATAAGTTTTATAGGAAAAAGAAGTTTTTCATAAAATAAAATTAGAAAGTAAAGTATGACAATAAGGGAAACTGGAAAAAGGATTGGAAGAAATCTGACAAATCTGATGAAGTTATCTGCTGTGAATGCAAAAGAAAAGGAAACATTAAAGCAGACTGTCCAAAGCTGAAATACAAGAAGAAATATGATTACAAGGAAAGTAAGTACAAAAAAGCTATAAAGGCTATTTGGAGTGCTTCTGAGGATAGCTCCAGTGAATCTGAAGCCTCTGAAACTGAAAACATAAATAAAGCAAACATGTGTTTTATGAAAAACACTTCTAAGGTAACATCTGAAACTCCTGCTTTAAATTCTTATTATTCTGGAGATGATTCTGATTCTGAAAATATGTCAAAATATGAACTATTTGAATACTGTGATATGTTGGAAGAAACCTGTAATTAACTGAAATAAAAATACAAAGGTTTAAAGAAACAGTATGCTTTAACTGTTAAACATAAATCTGATCTTGACAGAGAAATAGAAAATAATGCTCAGTTGCTTAAAGAAAACACTGAACTGAAATTATCAAATGAGAAACTTAGGAAGGATCTATAAAAGTTAACAAATGGAAAAGATACACTAACTCAAATGCTAGGTAAGTAGATTTCACCTAGATATACTACTGGTATAGGATATCAACCTGGACAAAGGAAAATTACTAAAACTAGATTTATTTCTAAATCTGGACAGAATGTAGATAGTTCTAGTTATGGAATTCCATATGCTTCAACTAGTTATATTCATAGTTACGGATCTAATAAAGTTTATCTTTCAAAATATGTTGATTCTACAAATTTCATGATACCCATAAGACAAATTTGGGTACCTAAAGTTTTATTAGCTAACCTGTCTGGACCCAAGAAGATCTGGGTACCAAAATCATTTCCTATCTAAATCTGTTTTGTAGGAAACATGCTCGAAGAGTTCCCACAAGAAGACATGGTATTTGGATAGTGGATGTTCAAGAAATATGTCTGGGTATTACTCATACTTCAAGAGTTTAATAAAGGTTGATGGAGGTCATGTCACCTTTGGTGATAATTCTAAAGGGAAAATCATTGGCCTAGGCCAAATTGGTAACACTAATTCAGTTTTAATTTCTAAAGTTTTACTTGTTGATGGACTTAAATATAATCTGTTAAGTATTTCTCAATTATGTGATGATGGATTTAATGTGATGTTTGAAAATGATTCTTGCAATGTTTTTAATTCTAAAAAAAATTTAGTCTTTTCTGCTCTGAGAAATGAAAATGTTTATGCAGTTGATTTAAATTCCTTAGCCAAGCAAAATGTTACCTGTTTAAATGATTTTCATAAAGAGTCCTGGTTATGGCATAGAAGATTAGGACACTGAAATATACAATCACTTAGAAAACTAACTAGGAAAAACTTAGTTAGAGACCTACCTAAACTTGAGTTTCCAAATGAAAAAGTTTCTAATCCCTGTCAAAAGGGAAAGCAACATAAGGTTTCTTTTAAATCAAAGAAAGAAGTTTCAACTTCTCAACCTCTCGAGTTGGTTCACATGGATTTGTTTGGACTATCTAGAGTTTCTAGCTTAAATGGGAAGCACTATGTCTATGTCCTCGTAGATGAATTTTCTAGATATACTTGGGTATACTTCTTAGCTCACAAAAGTGAATCTTGTTCTTACTTTGTTAAATACTCCAAATCTGTAGAAAATCTTGTTGGACTTAAGATTAAAACTCTAAGAAGTGATCATGGCCGTGAGTTTGAGAATCATGAGTTTGAATACTATTGATCACACAATGGATATAGTCATAACTTTTCTGCTCCTAGGACAACTCAGTAGAATGGCATAGTAGAAAGAAGAAATAGAACCCTGCAAGAAATTGCTAGAACTATGCTTAATGAATATGACCTGCCTATTTATTTTTGGGATGAAGCTGTCAATACAGCTTGTTATGTTATAAATAGAGTTTTGATCAGACCTGTTCTTAAGAAGACCCCTTATGAGTTGTGGAACCATAGGAAACCTAAGGTTAACTACTTCAGAGTTTTTGGTTGCAAAGTCTTTATTCTTAATACAAAAGATAATCTTGATAAGTTTTAATCCAAGAGTGATGAAGGGATTTTCCTAGGTTACTCTATTTCTAGTAAAGCCTATAGAGTCTTTAATAAGAGAACCAAGTGTGTGGAAGAATCTATTCACATAAAGTTTGATGAAACTGATCCAAATGAGCCTAAAATCTCTCTTGAAAATCTTGAAGAAGATTTATCTATTCTGGACCTTAATGACAAATCTAATGAACCTGCTATAAAGACAACAAGTTCTGGACTTATTCCAGAATCTCTTCCTAATGAACCCGAATCTAGAGAAGAACCTGAAATTTCTAGTCCTACCTTTACTAGATCAACTAGAATTATAAAGAATCATCCTTTATATGCTGTTATAGGAAATCTTGATAGAGGGACACAGACTAGAGCTTCTCTTAGAAATCAGGTTGAATATCAAGACTTCTTGTCATAGCTTGAACCTAAAAAACATTGATGATGCTATTAATGATGAATTTTGGGTAATTTCTATGCAAGAAGAACTCAATCGGTTTGAAAGAAATAAAGTTTGTAATCTTGTTGAAAGACCTAAGGACACTTTCACAATAGGCACAAAATTGGTGTTTAGAAATAAAGTAGATGAATATGGAAACATAGTTAGAAATAAAGCTAGTCTAGTTGCACAAGGCTATAGTCAAGAGGAAGATATTGACTATGAGGAGACTTTTGCTCCAGTAGCCAGATTAGAAGTCATTAGGACTTTACTTGCTTATGTTGCATATCTAAATTTCAAACTATATCAAATGGATGTCAAGAGTGCATTCTTGAATGGATATATTACTGAGGATGTTTTTGTTGAACAACCACCTGGTTTTTCAAACCCTCATTTTCCAAATCATATTTTCAAATTATCAAAAGCTTTATATGGTTTAAATCAAGCTCCAAGATCTTGGTATGATAGATTAAGTACTTTTCTAATTTCCAAAGGTTTTACAAAAGGAATAGTTGATCCTACTCTGTTTATAAAACTAATTTATAAAGATGTTTTAGTTGTACAAATTTATATAGATGATATTATTTTTGGATCTTCAAAGACTACATTATGTACTGATTTTTATAAAATGATGAAAAATGAATTTGAAATGAGTTTAATGGGTGAACTTAAATTCTTTCTTGGATTTCAAATCTTTCAAAATGATGATGGAATTATTTTAACTCAAAGTAAATATACAAGAGATATTTTAAAATGTTTTGGATTGGATAGCACAAAAAGTAGTGACACTCCCATGAGTACCACCTGTAAGATGGATCTTGATGAAAATGGTAAATCCGTTGATCAAACCACTTATAGAGGAATGATTGGAAGTCTACTCTACCTAACTGCTAGTCGTCCTGATATTATATTTAGTGTGTATATGTGTGCTCATTTTCAAGCAAACCCTAAAGAGTCACATTTAAATGCTGTAAAGAGAATTTGAAAATACCTCAAGCATACTCCTAATTTAAAACCATTCTATCCCAAAGGACAATCATTTGAATTAGTTATTTAATCTGATGCTGATTTTTCTAGATGTAAGTTAGATAGAAAAAGCACCTCTGGAACATGTCACCTTTTAGGAAAGTCACAAGTATCATGGTGTAGTAAGAAACAAAATTTGGTTGCATTATCTACTGCAAAAGCTGAATACATAGCTGCTGGCAGTTGTTGTGCACAAATTTTGTGGATGAAACACACATTACTAGACTATGGATATCAATTCAGACATGTCTCAATAAATTGTGACAACAAAAGTGCTATTAACATTTCTAAGAATCATTTGTCTCATTCTAGAACAAAACTTATTGATGTAAGACTTCACTTTTTGAGGGATCATTATCAAAAAGGTGATATCACTTTGGAATTCATTGGTACTGAATATCAACTTGCTGATATATTCACTAAACCATTAAATTCTGAAAGATTAGACTACATCATACATGATCTTGGTATGATTAATCATAAATTAATATCTTACTGATCTTAATGTTTAATACTTTATTGTACTTTACTTTACGGTTTCATACTCACTGTTTCTAAGTTACTGTTTTATGTTCACGGTCTCACCGTCAAGACTTTATGATCACGGTCTGTCAACTCACTGTCTCACCGTGACTATACAGAATGCTCACTGTCTCACCGTGATGACTACCAACTGTCTCACCGTGATGACTAGTTTTCATCACACCGTAACGCCTACTCACGGTCTCACCAAGAAGAGTTATTTTTATTTTTATTTTAACCTATATTGTCGTAATTTTTATTTCACCTCTATTTTTTTTCCTACGTTTTTTGTTTTTATGACGTTTGACATTCCCAAATGATAAAACTTAAGGGTTTCATTCGATTCCTTACCCAAACTCTCTCCTGAACCTTCTCTTCCCTCTCGCCCGAACCTTCAGTGGATGCCAAGGATGAAGCGTCCATCCTCACCTTCGTCTGAGAAGCGCCGCACTAAGAAACAGAAGAGGATATCAAGGATAGCTCCCGAAGGACCTCTAAACTCAAACCTGGTAAGTCGTACAGTTGTACCTGAAAAATAGTTTTGTGCAGAGTGGTTGTTGTCTAGCATATCTTTAGTTTTGAAAGTTTTAAGAGAATAAGGATGGCTTGAATGGTTCGCGGGACAGAATGGACCTATTTACCCGAGACTGGTATCTCAATTCTATCAGTATGTGAAGTTTTCTTTTGAGTTTGGAGAAAGCTTTATGGTGAAAAGCTGGATAAATGGTTATAAGTTCTCTTTCTCTTCAAGGTTGTGGGCTGCATGCCTAAGAATTCCCCATGAAGGAGTTTGTGAAGATTACCAGAGAGACCCTCCTCCAACAACCAACATATTTGACCTAGAGAATGCTTTGAAGAACCTGACTGGAAATGGCACCAAGCGAAGGGCCATAGCTACTGAATTAGATGGGGAGACTAGACTTCTTTTCAAGTTTGTTCAGAATTTGATTAGTCCTAGAAAAGGAGACTTTGTTGTGATGAAGTATCAGGATGTGTTCCTGTTCCACCTGTTGAAGAATGGCCATAAAATCAATCTTTGAAAGTATGTTATCAACCATATCTGTGAGCTAATTAAAGTCACTTCCAAATCCACCTCCTTGTTTTACTCAAGGATGATCTTAGCTATGTTAGTTTCACAAGGGATGGTTGGACCAAATTAAGAAAAATTAGAGGACCTTGATTACAGCCTATCCATTCCTATCATCGGAAGGATGAAGATTAGCTGGAACCCCTGGAAGAAGTAGTGGGTTGGGGATAATGATCAAGTGTATAAAAAGTTTAATCCTGTTGACTATCCAAGAAGGCCTAAAAATCTATCTGATCCTGGTTTGGAACCAGATGAAGTGGATGAGTATTCAGAAGAAGAAGAAAAAGAGGAAATAACAGCTGAAGTATCTCCTAGAGAAGAAGCTAGAAGACCTCAAATGGAAACAACTCCTGTTGAAAAATAAAGGACTGTTATCCCTGCTGAAACACCTCAAGAAGAGGAAGTTGGTGTTAGTTTGAGAGAAGAGGAATCTCCTGGTTCTAGTGCGGATGTAAATCCAGAAGCTCATACTAATGCTGCAAGGAAATTGGTTTTTCCAGATTCAGAACAGTAAGCAACCTTAGAGGCACATCTTGCTGAAGAGGATCTTTCTGTTGAGAAAGAAGCAAGTCTGGAAGTTCAACCAGTGGAATAGTCAGTTCCTTAGATTATTACCTCTGCTGAAGAGAGGATGGAAATTTCCTTTAAGTTGGCAAGGAAAGAGTTTGCTGAAGAGATTAGGGATGACCCTGAGGATCTTATCCATGTTCCTGAGCCATAAGAATCTGGAAAGGAAGCACAAGTTGAGGGGGAGGAACCTCAAATCCTTGAGATTATGGAAGCTAGATCTGATAAAGCTTCTCAACCTTCTGTCACATATTCTGTGTACACTCAGTATGAATTCCCAAACTTTTATGATGTGAATGAGTCACAGCAAGTGACTGCAACTGGAATGGATCTTTCTTCTCTGTTTCAACTGAAGTCTTTAGCTCATCCAGAACCAGAACCAGAGCCCCAACCTCAATCTGAATCAGAATATGAGTCTGAAGATGACTATGAACCTCAACCAGAATCTTAACCTCTACCTTTACCTACACCCTTACCTGAGCATCACTCCTTTGTGACCAAAGATGATCTGAATGTTTTTGGAGAAACTTTGTTAGCTGGAGTTGAGAAAATTGTCTCCACTCAACCTCGTCCAGTGACTCAGTTAAGTCAAGAAGATGTATCAATTATCTTGTAAAATATTATCTTGCATATTAAACCAAGGATGACCCGTGAAATTCAAGAATTCATAGTTGAGAATAAGCTGCTAAGTGCTAATGTTGCAAATCTGAAAAGTATGGTAGCAAGTTTTCAGAATGAGTTATCTTTGAGATCAGAGCCTGCTCCTGTTTCTGCTCCTGCACCTATTGCTGCTTCTCCTGAGCCATCTGATTCCCTCCTTGCTAGAGAGATTTTGTCTCAAGTTCATCCATACATACTTTCTTTTGATGAGAAGATTGGAAAAAGGCACACCAAGATGCTGGAACACATGAGAGAGCTTGTGGAAAATCTGAATAAGCTTACAGATGAATAAACTGGATGCCTGCGAAAAGTTCAGAAATAGCTCAAAGTTCTAACTGAAGTTGTCAAAGCTTCACCTGCTTCTGGTCAGTCCTCCACACATTCTTTGGATGATTCTATGCTGAGATCCATAATCAAGGAAGAACTTTAGAGTGCCTTCAATGGCTTGGATCTATCTTCTTTGACAGAAGTGATTCAGAACAGTGATAGGGCATTGGACTTGGTTAGAATTCATTCTAAGATAGCCAATGATGCTCAACAAGAGATCACCAAGAAAATTGATTTGTATCTCTCCCGAATTTTCTCTAAAAGTGATATGACAGATCAATTTAGATATCTTGTGGAAAATTTGAGAATCCCTTTGGTGACTCAAGCTTTTAAAGCTCAAGTTCATAAACTTACAGAGTTCACCAGATTATTGGACAGATTTCTGGAGAATAAGGATGATTTTGAAAAGGCTATGCAATATGGTGGTGAAATCATTACTGATTTCATCAATCTTTTGAAGTCATATCTTCATCTTCTATAGTTTCTCTAGCTGCTGCACCCCTTAAACCTGGTCTACCTACCTTAGCCTCAATTGTCATGACAGTTAGCCAAGCTCTTTCTCAGATCCGGTCATTCATTCTTGACCAACCACAACCTAGATCTTTTACTACTCCCACTTTGTCTTCATCTGTTTTTGACGGTATACCCTTACCCTCTTTTTCTACCACATCTATTCCTTCTTGTACTTCAGCACCATCTCCTGCTGCTGATAAAGGAAAAGACAAGGTGGATCCCTGAAGATTCTAAGGACTGTTTTTCTTTTTTGATGGGATGTCATTTCATGTTTACTATTTGTACTTCTCCTGTATGTTCTATTCTGAACTCTTTTTAATGCCAAATGTAGTGCTTCATTTCATTTTCTCTACTTTTTGATAATCCCAAAAGGGGGAGAAAACTCCAAGTATAAAAGGGGGAGATATCTCTACAAGTATAAATGGGAGAGCAAAACTACTAGTGTCAGTTCTATAATGGTTTTTTCTATGCTAGTATCTTTAATATTACATGTCATTTATATTCTACCTATATCTGATTTGTGATCATCAAAAAGGGGGAGATTTTTGGACTCCTCATGTGTTAATCATGTTTTAATGATCAGAAATCCTATTACTTTCAATTAATCTCAATCTTCATTGAACATCTCGCTAATGCTCTTCAATCTCAATAATAACTACACATCATGTTTTAATGATAACAAATCTTATGATGTTAATTACCCTTTTTATTATTTACAAGTCTCATGCATGATCATAAATCTCACATATATTATCAAGCCTTTATATTTATGATTCAAGCTCTTTTACTCTCTAATGCTCAAAATTAATCCATATTCTTCATATTACTATCTAAGTCCAAATACAGATATTTATCTAAGTATGGAGACTCACCGTGACCAGACACCATGAAGGACTCACCATGAACAAACACTGTGAAGGACTCACCGTGACCAGACACCGTGACCCAGACACCGTGACCCAGACACTGTGATCCAGACACCGTGAAACTCATACCGTGAAGCTCATATCGTGAAGCACATATCGTGAATCACATACCGTGAAGCTCATACCGCGAAGCTCATACCGTGAAGCTCATACCGTGAAGCTTATACTGTGAAGCACATACCGTGAACCACATACCATGAAGAAGACACCGTTTACTTAATTACTGTGACACTGTTTCTTAACTTTTTTCAATATTATTTAAATAATGCTAACGGTCATATTTGATGTTTTTAATGAAATTAATGTTATTTAATGATAGTTGTTGGCATGTCAGGAAATCGTATCTCGTACCTATGAAAAGGGAATCATTCCTACTACTAGAACTCGTGGAATATAAGAAAGATTGAAATTCAGTACACGTGCAACAAGCACAAGTAGTGACGTGAAAGTGTGAATATACAACGAGAAGAACTTGCATACACCAGAGAGCATTGTGCTGAACGAGAAGAACAATCTTGAGCAAGAAAGAGATTGCAAGTCTTTCAAAGAACTCTCATGAATGCAATCCAACACCTCTGAAGAACACATGATGAATCAATAGATCATTCTCACTCTTGTAGAAGACAAGCTGAACAACGACACTCTGTTTTTCAATAGAAAAACTAGAGAAGGACTCAGAAGCACTCCTGCTGAATCCAACGAGTCCCGAGCTGCATTGATAATCACTAGAGCTTTCTAAACTCTTATTTATCTTCTCTACGTGATTTATTTATTAACCTTCGAGCAATGTGGTGTACTCTGTATTTCTTATACACACACTGTCTCCTACACTGAACTAGAGGATATCAAAATCCTCACTCCAAATCTCTTATCACTTGTTTACCCACGTCAACTGTGGAAGAGGTCCTTGTGTGGCATGGTCTTTGCTTTGTTTCCCATGTAGAACAGTGGTAGAGGTCCCTGTGTGTCCTGGAAAGTTTTGTAAACTGTTGTTAACCCCGATCCAGGGTGTGGATCAAATTTATATAAATTTGGGAGGACTAAGTCTCAGCTTGAGACTGAACCTCTTGTTATATCTGTTGTGCATTTTTTTAAGTTCAAATTTTACTACATATATCTTATTTATTCCACTGCTATTACTTTGAAATACAAAACTATTTTAAAGCTACTTTGATAGTTAAATTAGCAAGTGTTTACACTTATTGTAAATCAGTAGATTAGTTTCAAAAGTTAGTTTGATCTTTTGGTTAAACTAACTGAGACCTAATCAATCTTGGAGAAGCTAAGTGAACATTTACAATCTATATAAATTCACTACAATTTAACTTGTTTTATAAATTGGGGGATTTTAAATCGAAAATATTTTAACAGAAATTTTAATTGGAACTCAATTCACCCCCCCCCCTCTTGAGTATCCACTCCGACCAAAAAATCTCTTAGTTAATATTCTTATAGCCTCTTCCTCTCCTTTTTCCTTCTATTTTCTCTTTGGTTCTTTCCCTACCATGGTCTTAGTGACTCAGGGTTCTTATTCCTTCAATTTTAATTTATAGGTTTCATAATTATAGGGTTCCTATTAGTATTTCATATTTATTTGGTCCTTATTGAAGTGTATTTGAGTTTTCATTCAAGGAGGATACAAAGTTTGAGGTTGGATACCCTATTTCCAAGACTTTAAATTTATAACAATGACTTATTGATTTTTTTTAATGTGTTTTCTCATTATATTATGTAGTAAATATATTATATAAAATGGTTTTTATTAATGGAATTGGACACTTTCATGTTTCTATACTTCTCTATGCTTTCACCATGAGTTTTCTTCAACAAATCACGTTTTTTAAAACCATTTTGAATAGTTAATCACACTAAGTGCTTGATTAATCATTCAAATGGTTTTTATCATGTAAAATTGAAATATTAGAGAATGTTTTTGTCTTAATACCTATCTTCCAATTAACTCCTAGGGGTGTGGTTAGTTCCCTAATAGCTTCAAAGTGATTTATAATTTCATAACATGTGAAAATGATTGATACACATATACATTTTTTATGATAAAAATATGTGTCACCCAATGGTTGATTGCAAGGGATTGAGTTTTGTGAAATCATTCAATTTGGGGTAACTATTTTTGAACAGATTCCAAAAGTATTTATTTGTGGATCCATAAACACCCGATGGTTATATATCCATGAGGTACAAGATTTCCAAAGGTAGTCTCTCATTAGAAAGTTTGGCCAAAGATACTTAAGAATTCACATTGGTATAGAGGATGGGACTTCAGTCGCATCCCACCCTTTTGGGGGGAATTTTTCTTACTTTATGACTCTCTCATAGATTTAAGTTATGTTCATGAATCCTTCATTAACTCCCAAGTATAACGTGGATGACCCTTAAATGGAAAATCAATTATTAGCATATATGGAATTTAGAATCATCTATATGTATCTGAGGTTATTCATTGATGGAGATATCTATATGTATTTGATAGTCTCTATCAATGGTATCCTCTTATGTACTGATTATAGATTCTTTGGTCTTTATTATGATGATTCTCGTTTTTAGCCACATAGTGGGGTGATCTAGTGTGTCATCATCCAGGGAGATGGGAGTTATTTTAATGTTGGGATCAGACCCATGAGATGGGATTCCAATGTATTATTGTGAAAGGAATCAGAACTCATGTAGTTTGGTTCTACTTAATGGGGCACATAACACCTTTTAAGGTCATGTTATAAGGATCAAACTATGTAGTGTAGCATCATGAAAAAAGGACATCTAGGCATAAGGTGCCTAGCCAAATTTTGGGGTGGGACTTATGCCGAAGAAACCCAAGGAACTTAGAAGGGATATGGATTCTCAGGTTGAATAATACTCCTCTGGGAATGTGGTCCAAAGATAATAATGTTGATTTGGGGTGTTGGGTTTGGACCTCAAGGAGGCTTCCTATATATCCCATTTATATGGGAATAAAATCCCATGTAGTTTGGTTGTGATGACCTACACCTATGGAGGCCCTTTGAAAGTTTTTCTTTCATGGGATTATAGTCCTTTGAGAGGATTAAGTTGGGGATTATTCCTAAAAAGGATGACCTTGTTTGGTTTGGGGACATTAGAAGTGACTCGACTCATAGAGATTTTAGGGTTTCGTTTGGGGATAACACCTAATGAGGATTCCCTATTGAGAAAGGTTGAGGCTTCTACCAAGTAGGAGACCCATGAATTGGTTTGGTTGGGGAAAACTCTAGAGGAGTATTCAAAAAAGTTTTAGGATCATGTGGTTTTCATGACCACCATCAACATCTAATCCCACGTGAGTCTTGATCAATGTGAGAAATAATAGGAAACAATAGATCTGGGAAACCACACAATCCACTTTTCCTTGATGTTGGATACATGGCCTTGAGGACCCACATCTATGAAGACCCTCTGAAGGAAGGTGAGAGGAACATATGAAAGAATATTATCTACCAAAACATGCATCTGACTGTGTAGATGTCATGATCATGGATATCCTCTAATCCCACATGAGTAATGATGAGACATACTTGAATGTGGGAAACAAGAGGAAGTGGAAGATCTGGTAAACCACGCAATCCTCCTTCTGCTGGTAGAACAGGTTGGGGATACGGGAAGAGAAGAAAGGATTTTATGTTCCCATTACCTCTCCCATTTCATATCTAGGATATTCACATCAGACTACCCATCATATTATGACCCAGATGTCAAATAGTAGAAAGAGTTCAACCTACCATAAGAAAGGATAGGGTCTTACTCTAGGGGGGTGCCCTAAAATTAGTTCTAGAAGGATAATCTTATTCCATATTTAAGGTAAAGGAAAGTGTGCTCGTCACCCTCTCCAATTAGAACCAAGAGATCCCCGACACCACCCCCCAGGTTGGGGTACTTATGACCATGGGAATTCATATCTACATGCACCCTAAGGACCCTAACCATCAGGTAGGAAAAGTATGATATGCCTCTAATTGAAGGAATCCATATACAAATGAGATACATGTTGGTGTACCTATTTAAATGGTTTTACAAGACCAGATCCTTAGATGGAGGTTTGGATTTGTTCCCTCTCAAACAAGGGATCCAAATGCAGATAATCCATTCCATTGGTGGAATGGAAGAGGTCATGAGAATTAGCTCATGCAGGGTAGAGGTTGGTTAATCTAAGGAGGGTATCACACAGGGTATGCATGTGCGAATTGGGAGTGCTTAACATAGGTAGGTCTTCACAATATGAGAGTACTTAACACAGGTATGCCTATGCAAGATAAAAGTACTTTTTTATATGGACCACCTGGTAACAAACACTTGGGGTAAGAATTTTCTTAATGATTTAAGGGTCTCCATATGTGTTCTCTAAAGTGCCTCATGTAGGTCCCCGGTTAGGGAATAGGACTTCATGATAGTGTTCTTTAAACATGGGTTAAATGGTTCCTCACATAGTTTTTATGTATTTCATACCCTGTGGGGGATTTGGTTCCACTGCCCCTCTTTAATTATCTATTCTTCAGGTTTTGGAGGGCTACCTGGAAGATTTTAGAGGGCCTAGGTGAAGGATTAGGGTGAGAAAAGCATCAGGAGTTCTTTGAGATTTTTCATCCATATAAATGAATATTCATAGGGTCATGTTTATTGGAAAATATGGGGGCCTAGGTGAAGGTTCTATCTCGAATAGGTGTGTCATGTAGGTTGATGCATAGGTTTGTCATGCAGGTTGATGCACACATCTTTCACGCATGCTGATGCGCAGGTACCCTACAAGTCAACACTTCTTGGGGTTACCTGTGGAGAGGGAATTTTTTGAAGAGGTGTGGACTTATATTTATTTACTTAGATTATTTATTTCTCCTTAATTTATTTTCCTTTTACACATTTTCACCCATGTGACAAAACAGAGTGTCAACAAAATCCCCCCCACCCTCGGGATTGGATATGATCGAAAGAAGAGGGTCTGATCCTGAGGTAATGGGATGAAAATTTTATGTGGATCATATATTTATCCAGAACATATCTACTTCATAGGTTGTTTATGTATGTGGGATTCCTACACAAGCCATGTAGTGGGCCTCCGGCATCTATAAATAGGGTCTTTCATTCAGTGGATGGTCCTTAGGCCTCAATAAATATGGTCTCTCTGCTCTAGTGTTCCATGTAGACCTTCCAAATAAGATTCTTTATTAAAGAAATATTTGTGCATATAATGTATTCACCTACCTGTGTGATATATATGGATGGGTGAGTGACCAATGAATAGCCTCTTGGGTGAGGGACCTGTGCGAGCTCACTTGTGCGGGAACCCTGCATGAGCTCATGACTTTGCCAAATTTTCACATTTTGAAATTTTTTCAAAATGAATACTTGTTTCTAATGAAAATCTCTATTTTTCTTTTTAGTTTCAATGGTCACTTGGAAGATTATATTTTCTTATGAACAAGCTAGAAATCGCATGAAGGAGATGGTAAAATCTGTAGGACCTGAATATTATGACATAAGTGGTACTACATTACCAGATCTAGTAGTACATCTATAAAAGTATCATCATGATTAACCTGATAGTGATTATATATTTCTTTATGACCATGGTCATTTTAAGGATTTCATCATACCCTAGTTGAAGAATTGCACTCGTCATTTCTAGTTTCAATACTACCAGAACTTTTCTATCGCCAACTTTTCATGCATGGGTGCATACATTAATTTCAGGACATCATCCATAACTTGTGTCATGAATCATATACAATGTGATATGGATTTGAATATACATATTACTAAATTAAATCTGAATTTTTACATGTTTGTCTTCCATGATTCCAAGACAGATCAGTCAAAGGGTTGGAAGGTAGGCTGGGACCTCTGCCTAGTAGGGGGTGTTAGGCCCGAGTGAATGTAGGAATACTAGGTGCACCAGATGATTTCTAAAATTTCAACCAAGTCAAAATTATTGTTTACCTATAAATCCATCTAGGTAGACCATACATACATATAAAATAAAATTTAATTCATCCCTGATATACTAAGCCGATGGAGCCTGTAAACGAACTCTTTCTACTTAATGCATGGAAAAGTTGGTGTCAGCCTGTGGGATGTTCATAATATCTCAGGGGATCCAATCCTTGGATATAAGTATGATGAGTTAATCTCCTTAAGAGAAACGTGGTATGACACTAAAAGGATACAAATTCTAGCACATGATCTACTAAAGATATCTTAGGACATTAAGAAGGAAGACCCCTACCTGAGGGGGGTATCCATCCCAAAGCATGGATGAGTGCATTCCTAGATCTGAAGGGGAAAGGACCCACTTGAAAATGTACTATAGGGTGTCCTAATATAGTTAAGCAGAGTGATACTAGTATATTCTGGCTAACTTCGGAAAAGAGTAAGTACAACCAATGGGGGTACAAACCCAAGTCCATCATACCTACAAAGACACGTCTTGCAGGATTTTTAGCCATGTGGTTAGCATATACTTACTACATGTCTATGAGTCCAATGGTGGTGTGAGGCTAGGGACATTATTCATTGTGTCCAAGCTACCCTAGAATAAGTACGTAGGGTTAGAAATCCCTATTCTGGAGAAGATTCATCAATCCTACTTCATATTCACATAGAAAAGTCCCCTTTTATAATTAAAGTGTCACTCTAGGTATTGTGGGGATGTTTTGATACCCACTTAAGATCATATACCATGATAATTAGGGTTGATGTTCCTCAGGGCTGGTTTTTACCATTATTTCGAGCCTTTTCTATTATTCATCCCTTGTACTTGAATCCTAGTGAAACCTTGATAAAGATGAACCTATTCAAGGACTTCAATTTCATCCCATATAGAGAGCCACCTACTGGGATATTTACTGATTATGGAAAGGATGGTGATGATCTAAGATCGTATATGATTTCCTTTAGGGGTTATGGGATGGTGACACGTATTGATGGAGAGGTTATATATGAGGCCTATACTTCATATAGGTTTGCACACTAATTCAAGTGCCTGCAATAGATAATTATATCTCTTCAAGTTCATGTCTACTCAGAAAAGCATCCAATGGTAACCCAACAGCTATGGATGATTATAAGGATAGAGATAACTCAAGAAGTAATCAACCTACCTTTAGTAGGTGCATCTATTGGATTGACCTCTTGGTATGTCGAGGACAGGATTTCATCTTATCCCGAGGGAGTGTTAGGAAAAGTTTTCCATTGATTCAAGGCTGTAACAACTGTTTGGAATGAAAAGCAAGGTAGAAAGGATCATCCCCCTCTAAAAGATGATTCATCTCTCCTAAAGGGTTCTTCTTCCCCTTCATAGGGTGTGGATGATGAGGTCCCATGTTTTCCTAAATGACATCGTGCACGGTTTAGTATATTGTCTAGAATCAAAAGGGCTGCACCAACTGAGGCTAATCCCAAATAGTCCAAACATCATCATTAATAATCCACATGGACTCTATTTTCCCATCCTTAAAACATGATGGGGAGATTTTTAAATCTTGTGAAATCTAAGATCATAAAATTAGCTTCACGGTAGGATGGGATAGCATCTGAATACATGTGATCAGAGGAATTCCAATTTTGGAAGGACATGCTTTATGATGTTGAGATTGTATGGTCACTTCTTCATGTTGGGCTATGGATTCCAAAAATAGGAGATTCTAGAGACTCACCCAACCTTCTCTTTGAGGATGATCCCAATGAGGGGAGGATTTTTATCTAGGAACTAGAGATTCTTATTTATGCAATTGAAAACTGAATCACTTCCATGAGATGGGTAGAGGACATGTTGACATAGGGTGTTATTAAAGGGGATTACCACCCATCTTTCAAGGAATGGATTGACTATGTCAATCCCGAGGATACAAGTTCTCCTTTTCTTGTTTCCTTTTTATTTATTCCTTTATTTTATTTCAAACAATGTTTTGTTTCTGAGGGGAAGGTCATATTGATTTTTAGTGGGATAGGGGGAAATAAACTGAGATTCCATCAACCAAATATGGCCCAAATGAAACACCACTCAAAACTGATGAATTGTCTCCTAAACTAGGAGAACTATACCCAGTCCAGTGGACAATGGGGGCCGAGAATAAGGGAGAATTTCCACTACCACCTATAATATCTATCTTTGAGGAGGATCATTCTATCATTACTCCATCAAAAAATAGAAAATGTCATGGAATAAATTCCTTGGATAAGTCCCTCTTAATAAAGGTAAGTCCCCATGGTATCATTTATATGTGTTTTATCTAGAACAAATGTTTAACCTTATATATGGTTGAAGAATATCCTTCCCTCTCCTCCCTCAAGGGGCTTGGAAACAATCACTACTGGAAATGCTGTTTTTCCCAACGGGTGTTTACCAACGGTTTTCTAAAACTGTTGGGCTTGAAGGATTAAGAAATCCTTTCCCAACGGTTCATTGAAACCGTTGGGAAAAGCCACCCCTTTGCCAATGGTTTGAAGAAACCGTTGGTAAAGGGGTGTGTTAATCACCTTTTGCCAACAGTTCTTTTGAACCGTTGGGAAAGGGTCACCCCTTTTCCAACGGTTTCCTCAAACCGTTGGCAAAGGGGTCCTTAGCATCTCTTTCCCAACGATTCTTTAAAACCGTTGGGAATTATTTCCCCCAAATCCAGCCGTGGGGCTGGTCTCCCCCATTCGCATAGAACCTAATTTCATCCGCTCCACCGCTCTCCTCTTGCAAAATCCCCTATCCGAAGAGGTGAAAACCATCTGAAATCAGGTATCTTTTCATTTATACACATATACTTCCTTATTTTTATTGTTATTGCTTTAGTATTTTAGTTTTAAGTTATCAATCCACCTCCAGCTCTCTGCTGCTCTCCAAATCCCCCATCCGAATAGGTGAAAACCCATTTGACTCATCTCAAATCAAGTAATTTTTTCTTTATACACATATGGTACCTTGTTTTTATTGTTATTGATCTAATATTTTAGTTTTAAGTTTGGATTTTGATGTGATTTCACCGTGTAAAATAGGGAAATGAATAAATATTTTGTTAATTAATTAGTTTCCCCTGGAATATCAGTTGTGTTATAATATCCATGCTAAATAAAGGGGTAATGTAATAAAAGACCTTGAATAAATAAATTGTGGAAGTTGGGGTATGTTGCCTCTATGAGAGGTTTTTTGTTGTGTTTCATTGTATGTTGTAGGCAGTTTTATGGGGATTGAGGTGACCAGTTGGGCTTTGTGATATGTGGGGTTGTAATGTGATGGTTAGTGGGCATGGATGTGTCATGTGAAGTTGTATGATAGTGATGATGTGTGGTGGTGTTGTGTCGTGTGGAGGTGTTGTGTGATGAAGTTGTGGTGTATAATGTGGTGGGGTGGTTTTGGTTGTGCGGTGGTTTGTGATGTGCAATATTTTTATTGTGATATGTGGTTGTTTTGGTGAGATGGTTGGTCGATGTAACATGGTGTCGATGGTTATTGTGAGATGGTGAGTTGTTGTGTGGTGGTTTTATTTGTTTCCTGGTTATCTATGGAATAAATTATACTGTTAAAACAAAAAAACAAGATATTAAATAAATGAGATGGAATAGAAATGGATGTGTGGTAAATGGGTTTAATTAATTCAACATTAAATGAATGGACAATGTAAGTGTGAATGAAGTGGCTTATAAATGAATGTGAGAAATGCTATGCGTCTTGTGTGGTGGTGGTGTGGTTTATGTGTTTTATGGTAGTAGTGAAGTGTGTGATTATGTAGTTAATGTGAACCCATAGGTTGAGTATTTTGTGCTATCTATATATCATGTATTTTTATGTTATTTATACACATTCCAGGGGGGTGGTATGTCTAGGTGGTGGTGGTGGGGTTGCAGGGGAGGGGGGTGTGGGCTGTTTGGTAGGGTGGGTGGGGATATCCAGGGGGGTACGGGGTGTCCAGGGGGGTACGGGGGTGGGCGGGCTTTCCACAAGGGTGGACGGGCTGTCCACGGGGGTGGTCGGGCTGTCAAGGAGGGGTGGGCGGGCTGTCCAGGGGGGGTGGGTGGGCTGGCCACGGGGGGTAGGGGTGTCCAGGGGGGTGGGTGGGCTATCCAAGGGGGTGGGGGGCTGTCCATAGGGAGAAGGGGTGTCGAGGGGGGTGGGTGGGCTGTCCACGGGGGTGGTTGGGCTGTCTAGGGGGTAGGGGGTGTCCACGGGGGTGGGCGGGGCTGTCCAGGGGGTGTGGGTTGTCCTGGGGGTCTGGGTGGGGTGTCCTGGTGGGGGAGGGGTGTGTGGGGTGTCCAGGTGGGGTGGTATGTCAAGGTGGTGGTGGTGGGGTTGTAGGGAAGGGGGTGTGGGCTGTTTGGGAGGGTGGGCGGGGCTATCCAGGGGGGGTACGGGGTGTCCAGGGGGGTACGGGGGTGGGCGGGCTGTCCACAAGGGTGGACGGGCTGTCCACGGGGGTGGTCGGGCTATCAAGGAGGGGTGGGAGGGCTGTCCAGGGGGGGTGGGTGGGCTGTCCACAGGGGTTAGGGGTGTCCAGGGGGGTGGGCGGGCTATCCAAGGGGGTGGGGGGCTGTCCATAGGGAGAAGGGGTGTCGAGGGGGGTGGGTGGGATGTCCACGGGGGTGGTTGGGCTGTCTAGGGGGTAGGGGGCGTCCACGGGGGTGGGTGGGTTGTCCACGGGGGTGGGTGGGGCTGTCCACGGGGGTGGGAATGGCTGTCCACGGGGGTGGGCGGGGCTGTCCAGGGGGTGTGGACTGTCCTGGGGGTCTGGGTGGGGTGTCCTGGTGGGGGAGGGGTGTGTGGGGTGTCCAGGGGGGTTGGTATGTCTAGGTGGTGGTGGTGGGGTTGAAGGGGAGGGGGTGTGGGCTGTTTGGGAGGGTGGGTGGGGCTATCCAGGGGGGTACGGGGTGTCCAGGGGGGTACGGGGGTGGGCGGGCTGTCCACAAGGGTGGACGGGCTGTCCACGGGGGTGGTCGGGTTGTCAAGGAGGGGTGGGCGGGCTGTCCAGGGGGGTGGGTGGGCTGGCCACAGGGGTTAGGGGTGTCCAGGGGGGTGGGCGGGCTATCCAAAGGGGGTGGGGGGCTGTCCATAGGGAGAAGGGGTGTCGAGGGGGGTGGGTGGGCTGTCCACGGGGGTGGTTGGGCTGTCTAGGGGGTAGGGGGTGTCCACGGGGGTGGGTGGGTTGTCCACGGGGGTGGGTGGGGCTGTCCACGAGGGTACCCTACTAATATGGTTATGGGATGAGGCATGCTCTGATGTGATAACACATTAAGTTCTTGTTGGTTTTACATTTTTTCAATAACACATTAGTATGTTTTTTTCACATGTGTAGTTGATACCATGATTATTTTCTTCCTTTATCGTTTACTTAAATGTATTTTCTATTAAAGTTCAATCCTATTGAATTGTTTATGAAAAAACGACTTATATGATTTTTTTTACAGAATGGACAGAAGTTGGATGTATGAAACCGATCGTATCTCAAGCGATTTTCAAAACAATTTGGAGAGCTTTATAGATTTTGCATTTCACAATGCTTCAGATAGTGGTCGCATACACTTCCCATGTTCCAATTGTGTTGGTAGACCTTGGTTGAGTCGTGAAGAAGTCAGCTACCACATAACCAAAAATTGTTTTCAAGCAAACTACTTTGTGTGGTATCACAATGGGGAGAAAATGAAATCTCAAATTGGTGATGATCGAAATGAAAGGACTGGAATGGAGAATTTGTTAGATGATCGGTTTTCGTTTATTCGTCATCATGAAAAAGAAAGGATTTCGACTCAAGAAGACGTCGATATGAGGACAACTGATGCATCTAGTGAAAATGATGATATTGATAGGGTGAAAAAATTGAATGATGCTTCCACGACTCCAGTATATCGACAATGCGATAAAATGAAAAAGCTGGAATTTTTAATCCGATTGTTTCATGAAAAAACTATGTATGGGATTTCTAATACAGCAATCGATTACATTCTTACCCTCCTGAAGGATTTACTTCCAGATGATGCAGATATTCCCTCAAACCACTATATGGCATGGAAGTTAGTTGAAGAACTTGGATTTTCCAGAAACAAAATTCATGTTTGCCCGAAAGATTGCAGTTTATTCTGGGAAGAAACCGCTGAACGAAATGAATGTATAAAATGTGGCACATCCCGCTGGAAGTCAAAATCTGATGGAACACCATCCCGCGTTCCACAGAAAGTAATGTGGCACTTTCCATTGATCCCCAGACTCCAGAATCTTTTTATGTCTGATGACATATCAATAAAAATGAGATGGCATGATACCGAGAGAAAGAAGACTAATGATGAGTTGGTTCATCCTGCAGATGGATTTGCATGGCAGAGATTTGATGCTCGACATCCTGATTTTGCAGCTGACGTGTGTAATGTGAGGCTGGGTCTTTCATGCGACGGTTTTAATCCATTTGGGCAGATGCTTACTTCGCACAGCACATGGCCAGTTTTTATACACATTTATAATCTTCCCCCATGGTTGTGTATGAAAAAATCTTTCACTTTCATGAGTATACTCATATCTGGTCCTTCTGATCCCGGCATTGATATTGATGTATACATGCAACCTTTAATAAAAGAGTTGAAACTTCTTTGGGATGTGGGTGTGCGCACATACGATGCATGTTCGAAAGACATATTTTAGATGCGTGTTGCGCTTATGTGGACGATCAATGATTTTCCGGCTTATGCAATGATGTCTGGATGGAGCACAAAGGGAAAACTGTCATGTCCAGTTTGTATGAAGAATACACGATCCAGAAGACTGAAACATCGTTGTAGTTTCAGTTTTATGGGACATCAACGATTTTTGCCAAAGGATCATCCATATAGAATGAATCGTCGAAGATTTGATAATACTATAGAGACCGATGATCCACCTCAGCGTATGTCTGGAACTGATGTGCTTAATGAATTGAAAGATTTCAGTTTTTCGTTCGGGAAGGGTCAAATGAAATCTGGAAAGAGAAAGAATGTTTCCACAGAAACCTGTTACAATTGGAGGAAGAGGAGAATCTTTTTTGATTTGCCTTATTGGTCAACCAATTTGCTACGTCATTGCTTAGACGTAATGCATATTGAAAAGAATATATGTGAAATGTTGCTTTCATTTCTTCTAAATGTCAAGGGGAAGACAAAATATGATTTACGATCTCGACGTGACTTGGTGGATTGGGGAATCAGACCAGAATTGCATCCTGTGCGTATCAGTGAAAATAAATGGCAACTTCCATGTGCTTCTTATGTGATGACACCTACTGAAAAAAAAACAATTTTTGGAAGTATTAGAGACTATTAGAGTTCCTGATGGCTATTTAAGCAACATATCTAAACGGGTCAACAGAAGAGAGTTGAAGCTAAAATATTTGAAGAATCATGATTATCACGTTCTACTGCATGAGTTGCTTCCAATAGCAATCCGTCATCTTTTGTCCAATAATGTAAGGGTGGGTGTTATTCGGTTGTGCCATTTTTTTAGAGATCTTTGTGCTAAGAAGTTGTCCAAGTATTTCTTGCAAAAAATGTTGACAGATGCCCCATTAATTTTGTGTGAGTTGGAGAAAATATTTCCCCCATCATTTTTCACATGCATGTTGCATCTGACTGTCCATATTCCAACTAAAATACTTCTCGGAGGACCTGTTTCTTTTCATTGGATGTATCCAACCGAAAGAAATATGTTCACATTAAAGTCTTATGCTCGAAACAAGAATCATACCGAAGGTTCTATTGTGAACGGTTACTTAGCTCAAGAATGTATGGATTTCTGTTCAATGTATTTGTATGATCTTACTACAAGAATGAACAAACCAATGAGAAATGAAGAAGAACAATATGAGCAAATTGAACCCAGTTTTCCATCACTTCCTCAAACAGGAGGAATTCCTGGATCATATACATTGAAGACATTAAGCCTTGAAGAGCGGGAGATGACACATCGCACAGTTTTGTTCAACTGTGATTTGTTCGATGACTATATCAGGTAACAAAATTGAATATGTATATCTTAAATATATATCTGTTAAACTATTCATATTTTTTTATCTACAGGGAACATAAAACAATGATAAATAGGAAGCATCGTTCTTTATCTTTGAGAAGGTGAGAGACTTTGCATAGCAAAGAGTTTTCTGCTTGGTTAAAATTGAAGGTAAAAATATTACTGTTTAAATTAATTATTTCAATATTTACTTAAGTTTAACTGTCATTTATATTGCAGGTATTGATTTTGTCTACTGACTCTATCTCTGAGGAAATAAGAGCTTTGGCTTTTGGTCCTAATACCGTGGTTCGTGATTGTAAATCAATTGTTATCAATGGGTACAGATTTATTGTCACTGAACGAGCCAAAAACATGAGAACACAACATGATGGTATTATGGTTACTGCCACAACAGATTGTTATGCCAGTGCATCAGATAGTAGACCGCGACTTGAAAATGTGGGTTATTATGGAGTCGTTGAGAAAATAATAATATTGGATTATTACTCTCATGGACAAGTCACAATGATGAAATGCCATTGGTTTGATTCGATGACGAGACATGGCACATTTATTGATGATTGTGGATTTCGAGTAATTAATATGACCCGCACTCTTGCAACCGAAGAACCATATGTGTTGGCATCAATGGCTAAACAAGTTTTTTATGTCAAAGATCAACTTCAACCTGAATTTGGTGTCATAGTTGAAGTAATTCCAAGACATATTTTTGATGATGCTGATGATGGAATTGACACTGTCCCTATTTCCATTGGAACCAATCCATTTATTTCTTTTGATGACTCCAATAGCTCAATTGTCAGAGTTGATTGTGAACCTGAAGTTGTGGTTGGAAATATATAGAATCATTCATCCATGTTCTCAATTCTTTTGGTTTACCTCGAGTTGGGTTGTTAAGGTTGGTAATATTCATATTTATTTAGTATTGATCACAAATATGTTTTAGCTGAATTGACCGTTATGTGAATTTTCAATGTTTATTGGTTGCTGTTTTATTTGAATTGCATTTTCTAATTTGGAATTGAACTGTATTCAAACCAAATCAAACAATATTTCTAACTTGGTGAACATTACAACTTGTATGTTTTATTAAATTCATTCAAGATCTTCTAAAACAATTGATAGCTAAATTACCAATGAATCCCCTCATTCCCTCATATATTTAGTTTTTTGGTTTACACATTAATTTTCTTTTTCTAATTAATTACATATTTGTTTTCAAATGCAGGAAATGCATCCAATTGAAGAGAGACGAAGAAAAAAAAAATGGCGGAGAACAATCGTCGGATGGAGGAGATGGGAATTCAACCATTAGTGCCTACAGTGAGTACTTTATTTCAAATATATATATATATATATATATATTTACAGAATATATAATGTCATGTGATTAATTTTTTTTGTAAACTTTTTTGTAGTTCCACCATTACGTCGACAGTTATTCGACGAGGAGCCTAGTACTGGTCCTAGTACTCAGGTCGGTGGTACGAGGAGGGTTCGTACCAGAGGTGGACGTAGAGCTGCGCGTGCCCGACTAGACCCTGCCCCTCCCACTGACATTTCAGCCTTCCCACATTTTGATCCCGGTGTGTCGTTAGGGACACACGGGGTATTTAGGCCTCCCATGTTTTTGCTACCTTCTGCATCTTCTGCCCCGTCATTTTCACATCCCATGATGATTCCCACTCCCCAGTCAGCATCAGGTCATACACCTGTTCCATCTTCTTTTCCTTCTACTTCTGTCTCTCCGAGCTTTTATATTCCATCATCTTCGACTCCTGTTCCACCAGAGGGTGTTCCATCAGGTTCTGTGGATCCGGCGCCACTCATTGATCAGACTAGCGCAGGTATACTTATAAAACTCTAACAAATTTTTATAGCAATATTTATTTTCATTATAACATGTTTTGATAAAATATTTGTTTTTCTTTCATGACAGATACATCTACTGACAGGAGGCGGGGGCGGGGCCGTACACGCATGCGTTCGGTGTGGAACCGTCGCACACAGGTTATGGTGGAATATAATGAAGACAATCAGATGGTTGAGAAAACAGGGCAGCAATGTCGGAGTTTTCTGACGACACTTGCCAAATACTCCGACATCATTCCCGTCAGCCCGCTGTCGTGGAGACATTTGCCACATGAGGTCAAAGATAGAGCTTGGGCAGAGATATGGGTAAAAAAATCTGTTGTATTTAATGCCATGAATTATTTTTGTATTTATATGAATTAATATTTTGATTTCAACTTCGATTTAATTTTCCTGATGGTGAGGGTGCACGACTGGAACGTCTAAAGGATTTAGGCGAGCTTTGGAGAGCCTACAAGCATGAGCTATATATTGGCTGGCGTGCTAGAGTTGGCACTGAGTTAGAGGCGGTACCAGTCGTGGATGATTGTCCTATAGAGCAGTATCGTCAGATGATTACTCATTGGATGAGTACCCAGTTTAAGGTATGAATTAAAATTTGAGGTATTTAAATAATAACTTTCAAGTTTTGCATTAATATTATCCTTTACATTATCGAATTTTATTTAGGAATCATCTGGAAAAAATAAAAAAAACATTGATGCAAAAAAATACCTCCATACACTAGGACGCACGACGATGCCGGATCATGAGAAGCAGTAGGTATGACAATTGTTTATAAGTCTTCTTTACGACTTACATTTTCTTTAGTTTCCTCAATTATTTAATTATTTGCTAAAGTTTTTATATAACTTTTGTTTTCAATGTCATTGTAGAGGCAAGTACAAAATATTGAAGGACGTGTGCCTCGAGAAAAACTGTTTTGCTCGAGTAGACGAAAAAAGGATGGAAGTGCTGTCAACGAAGCGACTCAGCAGCAGATTGTAAGTTTTAATCTGTTGATTTTATATTTTAATATCTATTTCGTAACTTAATAATATATTTATATTTGTAACAGGATGCTTTAGAGGCCCTTGATTCCCAAGAAGCAGGCAATTTTGGGTCATCTGATCACTTACATCAGGTGTTGGGAGAGGATCATTCTGGCAGAGTACGCTGCCGACCTAGGATAGCCCCGACGAGGTATTGGCCTGCCTCAGGTACGAGTTGTAGTGCCACCGAGCTGCAGAAAGTTAGGGCACAGGCAGAACAGGCTGAGAAAAGGTCCACAGAGATGGCAGAACAGTCTGCTAGGGCAAACAGTGCATTTATGAAATTTATTGAAGTTCTACGTCCAACACTTCCAGCAGAGGCCAGCCCAGTGATTGATGAATACATGTCGTCGATACATTCTATATATGGTGCACCAGGTGTCAGTTCCAATGGTGGTCAGGCCAATGTCCAGCTTGAAGATGATGATGGCGAGGAGTCTGATGCGGAAGAGGAGGGAGATGAGGAGGGCGAGGAGGAGGGCGAAGGCAAGGAGGAAGGCGCTGTGGAGGGTGAGGACGATGAGGAGGACGATGACGAGGGTGATGATGATGATGATGATGGTGATGGTGATGCTGATGTGGGACATATTGATCCGTTACATTTTTGACTTATATTACTAAGATTTGATGTTTAATCTATTCTAGTTGTTGGTTTTATCTAGACTCGTAATATAGTATTGGAGTTGAGTTATTTTTATATATTGTCTGTTTTTATGGATGTTGTTGTCTTTTAGTGGTTGTGTGTTTGTGAACTCCCTGGACAACCCCCCTCATTCTTGGACCCTGGACAACCCCCCCCCCTCCCCCTTGGACCCCGAACACCCCCCAAACACCCCCCGGACAGCCCCGCGGACAGCCCCCCGGACAGCCCCCCGTACAGCCCCCAACCCTCCACCCTGGACCCCGGATAGCCCCCCGGACAGCCCCTCGGACAACCCCCCCACCCTCCCCCTTGGACCCCGGACAACCCCCCAAACACCCCCCGGACAGCCCCCTGAACAACCCCTGACAACCCCCTGAACAACCCCTGAACAACCCCTGAACAACCCCTGAACAACCCCCTGAACAACCCCCGGACAGACCCCTGAACAACCCCGGACAACCCCCTGAACAACCCCCAAACACCCCCCGGACAGACCCCGCACAGCCCCCCCACCCTCCTCCTTGGTCCCCAGACAGCCCCCCGGACACCCACCGGACAGCCCCCCCGGACAGCCCCCCGGACAGCCCCTCCACCTTCCTTAATTTCATTAGCTCTGAAATGTTTCATAGCACGATCAACTAAAATCTAATCCATACTAAATATGATATAAAAATATTCTATATGAATTTCCATAAGATTTTAAGTGAAAACAAAAAGTGAAATACGAAAAAATGACCAAACGCATTCGAAATGTGTTGATGCTTTAGGACAACGATCCATGGGTCATATGTGACGTGTACGAATCAACCCCGCCTCAATCCGAGGCGCGGTGCGGTCGGAACAACTCAAAGTGTATGTCTTTTGTTTCAAAAGGACATCATTTTAAGTGAAAAACATCAACTGACATACAGAAAACCGGCCAAACGCATTCGGATTGTGTTGATACTTTAAGACAACGATCCATGGGTCATTTGAGAAGTGTACGAGTCAACCCCGCCTAAATCCGAGATGCGGTGTGGTCGGGACCACTCTAAGTGACTTTCTTTTGTTTAAAATGGACAGTATTTTAAGTACATACGGAAAACCGACCAAACGCATTCGGTTTCTGTTGAAACTTTAGGAGAACGATCCATGGGTCATATGTGACATGTACGAGTCAACTCCACCTCAATCCGAGGCGCGGTGTGGCCGACACCACTCAAAGTGTCTCTATTTTGTTTAAAATGGACTTCATTTTTAGTGAAAACAAAAAATGACATACGGAAAACTGACCAAACGCATTCGGTTTCTGTTGAAACTTTAAGAGAACGATCCATGGGTCATATGTGACGTGTACGAGTCAATTCCACCTCAATCCGAGGTGCGGTGTGGCCGACACCACTCAAAGTGTCTCTATTTTGTTTAAAATGGACTTCATTTTTAGTGAAAACAAAAAATGAAATGCGGAAAACTGACCAAACGCATTAGGTTTCTGTTGAAACTTTAGGAGAACGATCCATGGGTCATATGTGATGTGTACGAGTCAACGCCACCTCAATCCGAGGCACGGTGTGGACCACCCTCACGCGCGTTTACGAAGCACGCGCATCACTTAAAACACGAATATTGAGTCGTACCGCGCAAACCGAACGTCCGATTGGCATTCCGTCTGCGCGTACACGTCACGAATAATAATTAGAATGTTTCACGGTGTTTTCAGGTCAATCCGAGGTTGTCCGCTATGAATTTGACCGTTTGACGCCCGTTTTGGCCGTTTATGACACCAGAACTGCGTTGTCGGTCACCGCGGGCACATGGCACGTCCAATTGACGCGTCGTCTGCTCGAACACTTCAGAAATCACTCACCCGTATTTTTCGTCTGATTTCAGGCCATTCCGACTTCGTTCGGCCCGTTTGGACCCCCCTCACGCGCGTTTCCAAAGCGCGTGCATCACTTAAAATATGAATATTGAGACGTACCGCACAAACCGCATGTCCGATTGACGTTCCGTCTGCGCGTACACGTCACGAATAATAATTAGAATGTTGCACGGTGGTTTCAGGTCAATCCGAGGTCATCCGCTATGAATTTGACCATTGGACGCCCGTTTTGGACGTTTATGACACCAGAACTGCGTTGTCGGTCACCGCGGGCACACGGCACGTCCGATTGACGTGTCGTCTGCTCAACCACTTCATAAATCACCGTCCTGTATTTGTCGTCTGATTTCAGGCGATTCCGACTTCGTTCGGCCCGTTTGGACCCCCCTCATGCGCGTTTACGAAGCGCGCGCATCACTTAAAACACGAATATTGAGCCGTACCGCGCAAACTGCACGTCCGATTGACGTTCCGTCTGCGCGTACACATCAAGAATAATAATTAGAATGTTTCACGGTGGTTTCAGGTCAATTCGAGGTCGTCCTCTATGAATTTGACCGTTTGACGCCCGTTTTGGCCGTTTATGACACCAGAACTGCGTTGTCGGTCACCGCGGGCACACGACACGTCCGATTGATGTGTCGTCTGCTTGACCACTTCATAAATCACTCACCCGTATTTGTCGTCTGATTTCAGGCCATTCCGAAATCGTTCGGCCCGTTTGGACCACCCTCACGCGCGTTTACGAAGCGCGTGCATCACTTAAAACACGAATATTGAGTCGTACCGCGCACACCGCACGTCCGATTGACGTGCAGTCTACGCGTATAGGTCACGAATAATAATTAGAATGTTGCACGGTGGTTTCAGCTCAATCTGAGGTCGTCCGCTATGAATTTGACCATTTGACACCCGTTTTGGCCGTTTATGACACCAGAACTGCGTTGTCGGTCACCTCGGGCACACGGCACGTCCGATTGACGTTCCGTCTGCTCGACCGCTTTAGAAATCACTGTCCCATATTTTTCGTCTTATTTCAGTCCATTCCAACTTTGTTCGGCCCGTTTGGACCCCCCTCACGCGCGTTTACGAAGCGCGCGCATCACTTAAAACACGAATATTGAGCCGTACCGCACAAACCGCACGTCCGATTGACGTGCCGTCTGCGTGTACATGTCACGAATAATAATTAGAATGTTGCACGGTGGTTTCAGGTCAATCCGAGGTTGTCCGCTATGAATTTGACCGTTTGACGCCCGTTTTGGCCGTTTATGACACCAGAACTGCGTTGTCGGTCACCGCGGGCACACGGCACGTTCAATTGACGTGCCGTCTGCTCGACCACTTCATAAATCACTCACCCGTATTTGTCGTCTGATTTCAGGCCATTCCAAAATCGTTCGGCCCGTTTGGACCACCCTCACGCGCGTTTACGAAGCGCGAGCATCACTTAAAACACAAATATTGAGTCGTACCGCGCAAACCGCACGTTCGATTGACGTTTCGTCTGCGCGTACATGTCACGAATAATAATTAGAATGTTTCACGGTGGTTTCAGCTCAATATGAGGTCGTCCGCTATGAATTTGACCGTTGGACGCCCATTTTGGCCGTTTATGACACCAGAACTGCGTTGTCGGTCACCGCGGGCACATGGAACGTCCGATTGATGTGCCGTCTCCTCGACCACTTCAAAAATCACTGTCCTGTATTTGTCATCTGATTTCAGGCCATTCTGACTTCGTTCGGCCCATTTCGACCCCCCTCACGCGCGTTTACGAAGCGCGCGCATCACTTAAAACACGAATATTGAGCCGTACCGCGCAAACCGCACGTCCGATTGACGTGCCGTCTGCGCGTACATGTCACGAATAATAATTATAATGTTTCACGGTGGTTTCAGGTCAATCAGAGGTCGTCCTCTATGAATTTGACCGTTGGATGCCCGTTTTGGCCGTTTATGACCCCAGAACTGCGTTGTCGGTCACCACGGGCCCACGGCACGTCCGATTGACGTGTCGTCTGCTCGACCAATTCATAAATAACTCACCCGTATTTTTTTCTGATTTCAGGCCATTCCGAAATCGTTCGGCCCGTTTGGACCACCCTCACGCGCGTTTACGAAGCGCGCGCATCACTTAAAACACGAATATTGAGCCGTACCGCACAAACCGCACGTCCGATTGATGTGCCATCTACGCGTACACGTCACAAATAATAATTAGAATGTTTCACGGTGGTTTCAGCTCAATCCGAGGTCATCCGCTATGAATTTGACCGTTTGACGCCCGTTTTGGCCGTTTATGACACCAGAACTGCGTTGTCGGTCACCGCGGGCACATGGCACGTCCAATTGACGTGCCGTCTGCTCGACCACTTCAGAAATCACTCACCCGTATTTTTCGTCTGATTTCAGGTCATTCCGACTTCGTTCGGCCCGTTTGGACCCCCCTCACGCGCGTTTACGAAGCGCGTGCATCACTTAAAATACGAATATTGAGCCGTACCGCGCAAACCGCACGTCCGATTGATGTGCAATCTGCGCGTACACATCACGAATAATAATTAGAATGTTTCATGGTGGTTTCAGCTCAATCTGAGGTTATCCGCTATGAATTTGACCGTTTGACGCCCATTTTGGCCGTTTATGACACCAGAACTGCGTTGTCGGTCACCGCGGGCACACGGCACGTCCGATTGACGTGCCGTCTGCTCGACCACTTCAGAAATCACTGTCCCGTATTTTTTGTCTGATTTTAGTCCATTCCGACTTCGTTCGGCCCGTTTGGACCCCCCTCACGCGCGTTTACGAAGCGCGCGCATCACTTAAAACACGAATATTGAGCTGTACCGTGCAAACTGCACGTCCGATTGACGTGACGTCTGCTCGTACATGTTAAGAATAATAATTAGAATGTTTCATGGTGCTTTCAGGTCAATCCGAGGTCGTCCGCTATGAATTTGATCGTTTGACGCCCGTTTTGGCCGTTTATGACACCAGAACTGCGTTGTCGGTCACCGCGGGCACACGGCACGTCCAATTGACGTGCCGTCTGCTCGACCACTTCATAAATCACTCACCCGTATTTGTCGTCTAATTTCAGGCCATTCCGAAATCGTTCGGCCCGTTTGGACCACCCTCACGCGCGTTTACGAAGCGCGCGCATCACTTAAAACACGAATATTGAGCCGTACCGCGCAAACCGCACGTCCGATTGACATGCCGTCTGCGCGTACACGTCACGAATAATAATTAGAATGTTGCACAGTGGTTTCAGCTCAATTTGAGGTCGTCCGCTATGAATTTGACCGTTGGACGCCCGTTTTGGCCGTTTATGACACCAGAACTGCGTTGTCGGTCACCGCGGGCACACGGCACGTCCGATTGACGTGCCGTCTGCTCGAACACTTCAGAAATAATTGTACTGTATTTTTCCTCTGATTTCAGGCCATTCCGACTTCGTTCGGCCCGTTTGGACCCCCCTCACGCGCGTTTACGAAGCGCGCGCATCACTTAAAACACGAATATTGAGCCGTACCGCGCAAACCGCACGTCCGATTGACGTGCCGTCTGCGCGTAGATGTCACGAATAATAATTAGAATGTTTCACAGTGGTTTCAGGTCAATCCGAGGTCGTCCGCTATGAATTTGACCGTTGGACGCCCGTTTTGGCCGTTTATGACACCAGAACTGCGTTGTCGGTCACCGCGGGCCCACGGCACGTCCGATTGATGTGCTGTCTGCTCGACCACTTAATAAATCACTCACCCGTATTTGTCGTCTGATTTTAGGCCATTCTGAAATCATTCGGCCCGTTTGGACCACCCTCACGCGCGTTTACGAAGCGCGCACATCACTTAAAACACGAATATTGAGCCGTACCGCGCAAACTGCACGTCCGATTGACGTGACGTCTACGCGTACACGTCAAGAATAATAATTTGAATGTTTCACGGTGGTTTCAGCTCAATCCGAGGTCGTCCGCTATGAATTTGACCGTTTGACGCCCGTTTTGGCCGTTTATGACACCAGAACTGCGTTGTCGGTCACTGTGGGCACATGGCACGTCCAATTGACGTGCCGTATACTCGACCACTTCAGAAATCATTCATTCGTATTTGTTGTCTGATTTCAGGTCATTCCGACTTCGTTCGGCCCGTTTGGACCCCCCTCACGCGCGTTTACGAAGCGCGTGCATCACTTAAAATACGAATATTGAGTCGTACCGTGCAAACCGCACGTCCGATTGACGTTCCATCTGCGCATACACATCACGAATAATAATTAGAATGTTTCACGGTGGTTTCAGCTCAATCTGAGGTCTTCCGCTATGAATTTGACCGTTGGACGCCCGTTTTGGCCGTTTGTGACACCAGAATTGCGTTGTCGGTCACTGCGGGCACATGACACGTCCAATTGACGTGCCGTCTGCTCGACCACTTCAGAAATCACTCACCCGTATTTGTCGTCTGATTTCAGGTCATTCCGACTTTGTTCGGCCCATTTGGACCCCCCTCACGCGCGTTTACGAAGCGCGTGCATCACTTAAAATACGAATATTGAGCCGTACCGCGCAAACCGCACGTCCGATTGACGTGTCGTCTGCGCGTACACATCACGAATAATAATTAGAATGTTGCACGGTGTTTTCAGCTCAATATGAGTTCGTCCGCTCTGAATTTGACCGTTGGACGCCCGTTTTGGCCGTTTATGACACCAGAACTGCGTTGTCGGTCACCGCGGGCACACGGCACGTCCGATTGACGTGCCGTCTGCTCGACCAATTCAGAAATCACTCACCCGTATTTTTTCTCTGATTTCAGGCCATTCCGACTTTGTTCGGACCGTTTGGACCCCCCTCACGCGCGTTTACGAAGCGCGCGCATCACTTAAAACACGAATATTGAGCCGTACCGCGCAAACCGCACGTCCGATTGGCATGTCTTCTGCGCGTACACGTCACGAATAATAATTAGAATGTTGCACAATGTTTTCAGGTCAATCCGAGGTCGTCCGCTATGAATTTGACCGTTTGACGCCCGTTTTGGCCGTTTATGACACCAGAACTGCGTTGTCGGTCACCGCGGGCACACGGCACGTCCGATTGACGTGTCGTCTACTCGACCACTTCATAAATCACTCACCCGTATTTTTCGTCTGATTTCAGGCCATTCTGAAATCGTTCGGCCTGTTTAGACCACCCTCACGCGCGTTTACGAAGCGCGCGCATCACTTAAAACATGAATATTGAGCCGTACCGTGCAAACCGCATGTCTGATTGACGTGCCGTCTGCGCGTACACATCACGAATAATAATGATAATTTTTCACGTCGGTTTCAACTCAATCCGAGGTCGTACGCTATGAATTGTACCGTTTGACGCCCGTTTTGGTCGTTTATGACACCAGAACTGCGTTGTCGGTCACCGCGGGCACATGGCACGTCCAATTGACATTCCGTCTACTCGACCACTTCAGAAATCACTCAACCATATTTTTCATCTGATTTCAGGCCATTCCGAATTCGTTTGGCCCGTTTGGACCCCCCTCACGCGCGTTTACGAAGCGCACACTTCACTTAAAATACGAATATTGAGCAGTACCGCGCAAACCGCACGTCCGATTGACGTGCTGTCTACGCGTACACGTCACGAATAATAATTAGAATGTTGAACGGTGGTTTCAGCTCAATCTGAGGTCGTCCTCTATGAATTTGACCGTTGGACGCCCGTTTTGGCCGTTTATGACACCAGAACTGCGTTGTCGGTCACCGCGGGCACACGGCACGTCCGATTGACGTGTCGTCTGCTCGACCACTTCATAAATCACTCTCCCGTATTTGTCGTTTGATTTCAGGTCATTCCGACTTCGTTCGGCCCGTTTGGACCCCCCCTCACGCGCGTTTACGAAGCGCGTGCATCACTTAAAACACGAATATTGAGTCGTACCGCGCAAACCGCACGTCCGATTGATGTTTCGTCTGCGCATACACATCACAAATAATAATTAGAATGTTTCACGGTGGTTTCATCTCAATCCGGAGACGTGGTGTGGCCGGCACCACTCAAAGTTTCTATCTTTTGTTTCAAAAGGACGTCATTTTAAGTGAAAAGCATCAACTGACATACGGAAAACTGACCAAACACATTCCGAATCTGTTGATAATTTATCCCAACAATCCATGGGTCATATGTGACGTGTACGAGCCAACCCGGGATGAATCTGAGTCGCGGTGTGGCCAGGATAAGTCTAAGTGACTCTCTTTTGTTTAAAATGGACACCATTTTAAGTTCATACGGAAAAACGACCAAACGGATTCGGTTTCCGTTGAAACTTTAGGAGAACGATCCATGGGTCATATGTGACGTGTACGAATCATCCTCTCTTCAATCCGAAATGCGGTGTGGCTGACACCACTCAAAGTGTCCATCTTTTGTTTCAAAAGGATGTCATTTTAAGTGAAAGGCATCAACTGATATACGGAAGAACGACCAAACGCATTCGGATTCTATCGATACTTTAGCACAACGATCCATGAGTCATATGTGACGTGTAAAAGTCAACCCCGTCTTAATCCGAGATGCGGTGTGGCCGACACCGCTCTAACTCTGTCTCTTTTGTTTAAAATGGACATGATTATAAATGAAAAGAACAACTGGCATATGCAAAACCGACCAAACGCATTCGTAATCTTTTGATAATTTATCACAAAGATCCATGGGTCATATGTGACATGTACGAGCCAACCCGGGATAAATATGAGTCACGGTGTGGTCAGGATTAGTCTATGTGTCACTCTTTTGTTTAAAATGGACAACATTTTAAGTACATACAGAAAACCGACCAAACGCATTCGGTTTCCATTTAAACTTTAGGAGAACGATCCATGGGTCATATGTGACGTGTACGAATCAACCCTGCCTCAATTGGAGATGCGTTGTGGTCGTAACCACTCATAGTGTCCGTCTTTTGTTTCAAAAGGACGTCATTTTAAGTGAAAAACATCAACTGGCATACGGAAAACCGACCAAACGTATTCGGATTGTGTCGATACTTTATCAGAACAATCCATGGGTCAAATGTGACGTGTACGAGTCAACCCCGCCTCAATCTGAGGTGCGGTGTGGCCGGTATCACTTCAGGTGTATTTATTTTGTTTAAAATGGACATCATTTGAGGTAAAAATATATGGTATAGAAAAAACCGATCAAATTATGAATTGAATTTTGGATTCCACATATAATTGTCATCTAAATTTTAAAATGAATTCTAAATGAATTATGTATGTTTATAATTATGTTATGAATTCTACTTTAATTATGGATGTGTATATTTTCAGGATGCATTATATGTGTTGGTTGGTTGGTTTTCATTATTTGTATGTGTTGGTTTGTTCTCTATATGTATGCATTATATGTGTTACAGGTACAATAATTGGATTGAAAAATGAATTGAAAACGAGGGCATAATTGGATTGAAAATTGAATTGAAACCCCAAAAACCAGACCTGCTGTGCAAACTGCAGGCTGCTGTGCAATTTTCACAGCAAAGCCTATGCCAACGGTTTTCAAACTGTTGGCATAGGCTCTATGTAGCTGTTTTTACCAACGGTTCAAGGAACTGTTGGTAAAAACACCATATCCCAACGGTTTGAAACCGTTGGGATACCCTGTTGCATGGTTGTTTTTACCAACGGTTCCATGAACCGTTGGTAAAAACCTTTCCCAATGGTTTGTAAACCATTGGGAAAGAAAATTATCTGTTGATTTCCCAACGGGCCAAACCGTTGGGAAAGGCCTTTCCCAACGGTTTGGCAGAACCGTTGGGATAGGTTGATTTTTTCTGACCTATCCCAACGGTTCTGTGTAAACTGTTGGGAAAATCCTTTCCCAACGGCTTACTTCCCCACGGTTTGCAGAACCGTTGGTATAACATATACCAACGGTTCTGCAGCCTTTCCCAACGGTTCTAAACCGTTGGGAAATGCTGGATTTCCAGTAGTGGATCCTCCAAAAAACAAGGAGTGAATACGAGACCAAATGTAGATTCCTACTGGGGAGTCATCTCCCTCGATAGAAGAAGTGTTGAGGGTTGAAGATAAATTATATGCTCTTATCACTGATCATACCACTATATAGAGGGAGAGGATTATGGTAATGTAAAATATGCATCATAAGGAATCATGTGATGACTAATGAATTTTAATCCTTATGATATTTCAGGTTCATCTCATGCATTAGAAGACCATGTGATGACTGATGCTGACCCTACGACTGTCTCTGTGGAATCTTTTTGGGTCTCAGGTCATCAGAAGGGGGTTCTACACTGGGTCCTGAGTCAAATGTTTCAATTTCCCCCATGGGTGATACTACCATGGGGATTAGGATATTAATATATTCTATGAGAAATCATGACATGAAATTTGAATAAATGATAGAATATGTTAATTTTTTCACCACTTTAGAAGAGTTTGAGGAATTTAATAGGTAATTGAATGAACATGACTCTTTTTTTCAACCAATTTTTATGTCTGATGTTTTGATCATGATTGGTTGAATCATGTAGCTCTATCAGTGGAGAATGTTCCAACGGTGGTGTGTGAGAAAGGTGTGGAAGTCCATCTCACTCCCACTATTGAGGGGGGAGCCATCTCATGTTCATCTTGAAATGGGGAGTCATCCTAAGCCTCCCTTTGGAATCTCTGGGAAGACCTTGGAGATTTCACCTCATCAAGAGGTCCCGGCTCAAACTGTTGAGGTTAGTGATGTCATAGAGGAATCTACCCAATCCACTAACCCATCACAATCTGAGTGTCACCAACTACTTTGATCGTCCCTTGGATCTTCTATTTGTTATCTTTTTTAAGCTAGTAATAAGTATTATCTATACCCAGTGCCATCAACTTCTATATCTAGGCCTGAGGAATAAGACTCCATGCCAATGCTCCCAATACTGGAAAGCGATGTCATTACTATCCCATAGGGAGTTGGGTAGGGTTCCTCATTGAGTGCACTAATCCTAGAGTAATCATATACTTTTGAAAGTTTCTCTGAGTTAGATTTAGATACAGATAATTCCTTACACATCACACACCGTGCGTCTTTGTGGGTCATCTATAAAATAATCTCTAAGATGCCCTTTAAATTCCATCCTTCGTGATTCTATCGATTTCCATTCCTATTTTTTATGTCAGGATATAGAATATTTTATTATCATATGATTCTTGTCAATGCTAAGGAGATCATTCACAAGTGGTAGTAAGAACACGAGCATCAATAGAACCTAATAAAGGTGAAGATACTTGTCAACACTGATGATCTTCGAGTTGTATTATCCTAGGAGGAGTCCAACCATGTCAATAATTCATCATAATTTAAACAAAGGATTTATGAGAAGACCATTCAAATATCACACCATCATCAATAAGTGGATGCTTCTCAGGGGGAGCTCGTAGAACTTCACCATTCCCTAGAAGGATCCCATACTAAACGGTCAATTTCTTTTGAGAGTGCAGTGAAGGAACTTCATGGGGCTGAGGAAACTAAATTTTTTCATTTGGTTGGGATTCAATAGGTAGATGATAGGGCTTGAGAGGTCATTCAACAAATCAAGATTTATGTTGAAGGTATATTGTAAAGTGTGGCAGAGAGACTTCATTTTGTGGATGCACCTACAATTTTTGTTTTGTATCATAAATGAAAAAAATGTTTCTAATCATCTATGTATTCATTCCTATTTTCCTTCTATGATAATAACATAACATTGAATCTTATTTTCATAGAAAGACATATTTGTGCTAGATAGTCTTAACCATAGTGATGGGGATGGGTACATGCTCTAATTTTTTCTTAATTCATGGGGCCTAGTGAGCGTAGTTTGACTATTTCTAGGTTTATATGGATAACCCAAAAACTTTGTGTCTTTTGTGTCACCACCTTAGTTTTTTCCTAAGTCCAATATTAGTAATACTTAGTAGGAGGGACTTGGATTTTTCTTAGACTTCTCATTTTTAGGTTTTTAGCATAACAAGTTTTTTTCCTATTTATTTTCATTGCTCGATTATTTTCCTAAACCATGTAGAGTACAGTTCTAGTGAGAAGAGACTCGAATTTTTTCCAGAGTTCCCTTTGTGGGTTTTCAATCTAGCAAGTACTATCTATTTTTGTGGGTAGTTTCAAGTCATCCAAGCTGGAATAATGACTGGTGTTTTAGGTCAAACATCTTTGACCATAGGTTTTTAAAATGATGACTCAAACAAGGATTGTTATCTAATAATGTTCCAACATTATTCAAATACACAATAGGAAATTTTGAGCCACAATTTGGTGGTTCTTGAATCTAAAAAATTCTATTAAGGAATAGAGGAGTTATCTCATGAGGATGAATTTTCCACTGGTTGAAAACCCCATTTTGTGGGTGAATTTATAAAAATACAACTAGGGCATGTTACTGTGTAGTAAAATAATGGAAGTGAAAGAACATAAAACTTTATGGGTAACTTATGAAAATATAATAGCGTGTGTTATAGTATAGCCAGGAAAAGGATTTCTTAGAAATTACAACATTCTATTATTGATGGTCGAAGGAATTTTATGATGATTCAGATTTCTCAAGACCACGATGGGTGTTTTTTCTAAAGGAATAGGTCTTAAAATGAAGGGAGTGTCTATATTGGTATTTTAAATAAATGGAAAACTTCTTCTACATGAATTTGGATTGGGATAAAGAGGGTATATTTTGTTAAATGGTCGATGTTAGGGGAGAAATTCCCCTTTCTAAAAAGGGTTGAAGTGTCGTTCATTTTAATGTCATGCAGTATAAACATTGATCATGTAGTTTAATGTCTTATGAAGAGGATGTTATTATATAGTTTAATTTATTGTGACGAGGACATTATGCTATGTAGTTTAATATCATACAAAAATTACACTATTATATGCAGTTTAAATTCATACAACAATGAAATTTGGGGCTATAATTTAATGTATTTATCTTTGAACGAAAGGGAAATTAAATCTCCCTTTTCGTAGTAATTTTTCTGGGAATGTGCCATCATATTCAGGTATGGGGAGGAGAATGTTGAAAGACATAATCTAGGGATCTCCAAATATGAATAGTGGTATAGGGGGAAGGGCTTGTGGAGATAGAGGAGGTCTCTCCTGATGATAAATTTACCATTGGTTTAAAAACCTATTTTGTGGGCTACTTTATGCAAAGACAACTGGGGAATGTTACAGTAAAGTCAAATAGTGTAATATACTAGAAGGAAAACCTATTTTGTAGAATAAATTATTCATAGAAAATTGGTTCATGTTACAACATAGTTTAGAAAAGGATTTCTCATGAATTACGACATTTTATTTTTGATGGATGAAGGAAATTTATGGTGATTCAGATTTCCCTGGACACAGAGTCTTGTTTTTTTGAAGGAAAGTACCTGAATACGAAAGGAGAATTTCATTTCCAAATTAAAAATGAATAGGGTAAATAGGTTCCCTATGCAGGTCTGATCCAATAATGGGAAATATGGTGCATGTAGTTTTAGGTCATACGACTAGGACCATAGAATTATAAAAATGATAGGTGATATGTGTCCTACCAGACCATGGTCATTCTAGAATACTTTAGACATGAGGGAGGAAATTATAAACCATGGTATTGTGGGTTCTCATATTGGGAGAAAATATATGGTAAAAATATTCAAGGTATAACCATGGACTGATTCAAATCATAGGTTCCAACATAATTTCATCAAAGCTTACGAGGGAAAAAGAGGCTTCTCTCGAGGGTGAAGTTACCGTTGGTTGAAAAACCCATTCTATGGGATAATTTATGCAAATACAACTGGGGAGTGTTACTACATATTCAAATAGTGGAATCATATGTATGAATACAATGTTTAGTAGGAAACTTTATGCATATCCAACAAGGGCATGTTACTTCATAGTCATGAAAAGAGTCCTCAGGTATCATACATTCTATTGCTAGAAGCTGGAGAAAGATTATGATGATATGAAAGTGTCTAGGATTAGGATTATGATGCTTGGAAGTTATATGTACAATTATAAAGTAATCATTCATACTGATATTGTCCATAAAGTGTATAATCCTTTTCATAGATCTTACTCATATGTAGGAGTGAGACATCTCTATTTCCTTGGTGGGGCCCCTAATGAGGGGACTGAAATTAAGAGATACTACATAGATTTTTGTTTATACAAAGGATAGGGGGTGTGTATTTTTACCCCATGGATGGGATTAGAACATGAGCCCTACGTTTCACTATGTATCTCACTAGGATAAGAATCAATCCACACATAGTTTTTGAAGTACCATGCCGTTTAAAGTCATGTGGCTAGGAAATTAGCCATGTAGTTTAATGTTATGCAGTAAGGGAATCTAGGTAGAAGGTTCCTTAACATGATTGTGGATGGACCAGGTTATAGGACTCGGGCATCACTACATATCTTGTTGGAGAATGAATCAGGCCATGTGTAGTTCTAAAATAAATATCCCCTACATTGATTGAATTCATGTATGGAGGAAAAAAAGGGGGGTTTGTTTTGAATATGGGATCAGACATTGGATGAGAACCCATATTGGAGCCTCTCATGTAGATATGAATTTTACATAGTAGAGTAGGGGTACTTCCAATATTATGTTGTTATTGGACTCGGGATTGAAGATCTTAACATCACTACATATCTCATTGGAATGATAATCAAGCCACACATAGTTCTTGAGGAAATTGTGTAGTTTATTATCATGAGATAAGGAAATATTGTGTTCCTTTAAGGTCTTGCATCTCATAACATGATATCCCCAATGTGAATTGATATTCCTTTCTCATGTAGAGTATTCTTTTACTAAAATTTCTAAGCCCATGTGAGCTATGCTCAGTGTGAGAAACAAGGAGTGGAAAAGGTTTCTTACACCACAAAAAATTAATACAAGGGAAGGATATGTGAATTTATATTTTTCAGTGGATGGACTAGGATGTGAGATCTTGGAATCACTACATATCTCATCATAATGAGAATCAAGCCTTACATAGTTCTGGAATCCCATGTAGTTTAAATTCATATGGTGAGGATGAAGATGAAATGACATGAGAGAGAGTAAATGTTGTGGTTGGGCCTAAGAATGGAAATATGGGAATCACTATGTATCTCATTGTGGTAATAATCAAGCCACATGTAGTTCTAGGAAGGTTATCTATATAGGTTTGACTCATTCAGAGGGATTGGGGACTTTTTTTGTTGTGGATGGACCTGATATTGGAGATTTGGGCATCACTATGTATCCCATTAGAATGATAATAATTCCATACATAGTTATAGAAAGATCATGAATTTTATATTCATTCAACAAGAATGTTAGACATGTAGTTTAACATCTTGTGCTAAGGATGTGGGTCACCTGACATGGAAAAGAATATTGTGGCTAGACTAGGGGATAGGATCTGATCGTTAATTTTTTTTAAAGGTTGGGGCCGAAGCCTCATTTTTTATTAAAGCAAAGCAAAGACCTCTTTAATTGGGTAGAGGAAGACCCATTACATATCCCGAAGGCCCAATGGACATTTAGCCCATTACATGCCCTGTAGGCCCATTTTTTGGCCCAAAGCCCATTCTGTGAATAGTAATGCTATAGTACCCGCTACTGTTATAGTACTCTGTCACCGCTACAGTGAGAATCAATCCACTTTTAGTAATTGAATAATGATGTGGTAGGGGTATCATCACCGAATATTATGATCTTCTCAAACAAGGATCAAAATGATGTGTTTTTTTATGTCATGCAATAAGGATATGAGAATATTGGGGATTACACCTATAAAGGGGGCCTAAGTTCCACTATGGAGTGGAAATAATGTAGGTGGGGCTTGTTCATGGGATCTACCCATCCTTTCTTCCTCAAGTCTAGAGAATAGGGAATCTCAACCCACTGAGGGGTTAGAGGGGTATGATTGGTACTTCCACCTGATATAGAGGCCTAGATTTATGTGTCCTTGAGGATTGTCTCATATCATGGTATTTTTTGGGGTTTCTTAACATCAAATGGTAGGGACATTAACCATGCAGTTTAATTTAATGTGGTAAGTACAGATGGTTCCTTGTAGTTTTAGGTTATACAATTAGGACCATATGTTATACAGTTTATCATCATATGATAAGGACTATGGTGACACATAGTTTAACATCATGAATCATAGACATCATTTCATTATTTTTAAGGTCATGGGAAAAATACCAACTATGTAGTTTAATATCTTGAATATTAGATGAATGTCATGTGATTATATGAAATATTTCTGTAGGTATCTTTCAATTTTTCAGGTCATAATGATCTCTCCATTTATTGAGATTAAGTAGTAAGCTTTGTTAGAGTGGACCTTGTGTATATAGTAAGGTCCCTCTCATTTTGCTTTAAGATTTGGAGGCTTCTTTCTTAGTATCATTGGATTCCAAAATACTAATGCTAGTTCTCCTTAGAGGAATGAACATAGGTGGACCTTCTTGTTAAAGGCTTGTGCTATCCAATTTTGATAGACTTATAAGTGATGAAAGGTGTGAAATATTTTCTCATTGAGCCACTCCAATTAATCCGATAATTTCTAGGATTGTTCATCTATGGATAGATGGTCACAAATGGAAATACAGAGCGATGGTAATTAAACCTCAATGGGAAAAATTGCTTCTGTTCTGTATAATAGTGAGTACAGGGTCACCTATGTGGTAGTACGGGTTGTATTACATTAATCCCATAAGGAATTCAAGAGTTTATCAAGCCAATACTTATTATCCTTAACCACTATATTTTTTATTATGTTTGATAGGGTCTTTTTTAATTCCTCTATCTATCCATTATTTATTGTGTGATTGTGGGATTAATAGTTGGACTTGATATTGTACTCCTAATATAGATTCTCCACCTTAGATGAATAGAATTTGGTTTTATTGTCTATTAGTATTGTATGTGGGACATAAAATATAGTAATATTGTTAACTTTCATGATGCTAATAATTATTTTATCCTCAACTTCTTTGAGGGTTATTTCCTCGGCCCATTTGGAGAATAAATCAGTAGTAGTTAAGATGTATTTGAACTTCTTGGTCATAGATGAAGGGTGTGGACCCACAACATCCATTATCAATATGGAAAATTTCCATGAGTATTTAGATATATATATATATATAAATATAAATAAATATATATATATATATATATAAACTCTAGGGGTTGATGGATGAAATTTTCATGCACTTGGAAGAAATGAAATTTCTTGGTTAATTATGTGAAATCTTGTGCCACAATGGGACAATAGTACACAAGCCTTAGGATTTGGTTGGAAATCATGTGTCCTAGCTAGAGTGAACCATAGGATCCTGAGTGTACATATTTAATAACATCATTAGTATCTTATCCATAAATACATCTAATAAGGACTCCATCAAAGACTAATTTATAGAGGACTTTCGGATGATTTGGACCACCATAAAGAGTGAAGTTGGTTGCTCGCCATCAGATTTTCTCCTTCCTAGATCTATCTGATATGAGTACTTCATTATGAAGGTAGTCTATGATTTTAATCTTCCACATAGTGGTAGTACCATATGAATCAAGTATAGGTATGATTTCATTGATCTCTTACATTCTGAATTCAACAAAAGGTGATTCCATTCAGCGATATGCAATGTTGATGATTTTTTTCCTGGTTTGGATCCACTAGAGCTATAAATGTATTCACTAATTCATTTTCATATGAATTACATGATCATGGGATGATGTTAAATGTTGGATCTAGGGGTAAATCTACCATTAACCCTTGGACATAGACTAGAAGGGGGATTAGCACTTCTTTTCTAGTGGTGTAATCCCCATTGATATGTTTGATTACCAACTTTGAATCACCTTTTACCTTTAAATGGTCCACTGGTATTTATATTTTTAGTTTTAGGCCTTCAATGAGGGCATGATATTCTAACTCATTATTATTATAGCCTTCCGATAACAAGGATTATGGTAAAACTGCCTTTATTGGGGAAATGAGCATGATCCCTAACCTGACTTTATTGAGCTTAGGGTCTTCCATTATCCTCCATGTTGGGTACCTGGAAACACTGTCAAAATTCATTTCCCATGTTTGGAGACTATCTTGAATAGAGAATATATCCTCATATATAAATTCAATATTTAATAACATCGTTTCTATATATGGGTGATCTGTAAGGAAATCTACCAATCCTTGGCCTTTCACTACTTTCGATGGAACAAATTGTATATAAAACTTATACAGAATAATAGTCCACCATGCCAGATGTCCTTTAAACATAGGAAAAATAAGTATGTATTTGAGTGGGTTATTGTGAGATACCAAATGTACTTTGTGATGTTGTAGGTAGTGCCTCAGTTTTTGAACTAAAAATATTAATTCCATGAATCTCTTCTCGATATCTAAATAATGAGTCTCAACATCAAGCATGGTTTTTTTTGAGATAATAAATGTTTTTTTCATTCCCAACAACATTATTCTATGTAAAAAAAATCCTGGTGATCTCTCTAGGGACATCACATATAGAATCAATAGATTTTCCTCAAAATTCGGCATTAATACTGATGGGATCAATAGATATTTTTTAAGGATTTAAAATTCTTCATGATATTCATTGTTTCACTAGTATATTACCCCCTTCTTCATCGGTTTGGTTAATGGAAAACACTTTCCTATGAGTATAGAAATGAAGAACCCGATATAGGCCAAGTTTCCTTGAATTCCTCTTAACTATTTAAGGTTTTGAGGTGGTGAAATTTTGACGATGGATTTTTTTTTCTTCTAGTCAACTTTGATGTCGAGATAGTGCATGATGAAACTAAGAAAAATTCTTAATTTTGCCTTAAAAGGGAATTTTATGTGTTTATTTTTAGGCTATGTTATCATAGTTTATTGAAGATTTTCACCTATTCATACATGTGATTAAAAAATTATTAGTAATTAACAAATAGATTTTTAACATAACACTAAAAAAACTTCCCCATGAAGGGTTTGAAGATGTGATTCATGGCACATTGGTATGTGACATCAGCGTTCTTCAAGCTAAAGGGCATTACTCAATTGTAGAATACTCATCAAGGGGGTCAAGGTGGTAGATTATTCATCTTCTTGGGCTATCCGAATTTGGTTTTACAATGAATATCTATCCATTAAGGAGAGGGATTGATAACCATTTTTTGCATCAATCAATAGTTTTTTGATTGGAATCGGGAAGTCAACTTTCAGACAGTGCTGATTGAGATATCAAAATTCAATGAAAACTATGATTTACCTATTCTTATTCTTCATATGGAAAAGGTTGGATACCCATTTCAGATATTTTAACTCTCAAATGAAGTCATACTTGATGAGTTTGTCCAGTTCAGCCTCAATTTTGGAGTCATGTGTTGGGTGTGCATGTCTGGATGCATTTTTTTATCCCCAGTGGTCTTCTGGAAAACCCAAGTGAGGGGTGGCCACTTTGAGATCAAGACCTATAATCTCTATGTATTTCCAAGTGAACACATCCTAGTGTTTCTTTATGAAGGAATTATATACCTCTTGTTATTTATAATTCATGGTTAAACTGGTCAAAGGGATTCATGGATCTTTATCTATAGTGAGATTTATTTCTTTGAGTTCATTATTTGTGGTGGAGAAACCTTCCTCAAATACTAAAGGGAAATCCATGAGGTATTTCTCCTCTTCCTATTCATAATGCTTTATCTTTTTTGCCTCTTCCTGAGAATTAGGTGATGAATCAAGTTTCTCAAAGTTAGGGGAGGAGTTGAAATTTGCACATATGGAATATAAAGAAACCATTTCTGGATCAATTAATGGTATGATGCCTTTTTGGAGCTCTATAGGGGAGATGAGGGACTACGAACAATCATATTCATCTTCTCCCATTTTCATGAAAACTTCTTCTAGCTTAGCTGATAGAATAGGGATCTCTTGAGTATTGGGGGATGGAATAAAAACATTTTAATTTAGGATTTCATTACTGCTCAAGGATTTGAAAAATATCTCTTACACTGTCATGCTTAATTTTCATGATTGAAATCAAAGAAATTTCTGAATGTGTGCTAGAATTTAGATCCATCTCCTTGATTTGGTTGATGGGCGACACATGATATGCACTGAGATGTTTGAAAGTGTTATCTATAATCATCTCCAGGCCATTTGAGTAATTTATTCAAGAAACATCATCAGTCATGTATTGTTTCCCCTCTCTCTGGTAGAATCTGGTGTCAATGTACTATGATTCACAGGATTTGAATGGGTATTTTTCACCATAAAATGTCACATTTTGTTCATTGATACAATATTTTAGGCATTTTTGGTATGATGAAGGGATAACTATATAAAAATGTAGTGAAGGTCTTCCCATAAGAATGTTGGAGTATGTATCTTTTCTAACAACCATGAATTTTGAGTCAGATATGAGATCCTCAAACTGAGTTCTGAGTTTGATTTCATCAAGAGGATTTTGTTCATTTTTTTCATATTCCTATCACATTAAACTAGAGGGGGGAAGTTAGATTCTTTGAAACCTGGTTGAAGAAGTCTTTGGATTAGAATAAGGTTGAATCATGAGTCATTTTCAATGAAGTCTCATTAGATATCAATGTCATTTATCCTTATAGATATATAAAAAGGGTTTGACATGCCCTTGTATGATGGAATCCTCATCCCGGTTTGTGAAATAGATGAACGTGTGGAATTCTTCAGGATTGTTCTTTGCACAATACACGTCGGAAATAGAAACCTCAAATTCAAATTCATGAGGGATCAACAAGGCCTCTATGAGTGCTTCTCATAAGTCTTCTGATAGATTCAGAGCATCTAGAATTGAAAAATTGGTTGACACAAGTTCTAATTACTTTAAAACATCATACTTATGGTCTAAAGGTCTGTGATTCTAGGTATAGGGATTCCCTTTTTCTGGTTCTATAGAATATTAAGTGCTTTATGTAGATGTATCCACCCTCAGAATAGAAGATAAAGGTTATTTATCTCTTGATAGATTAGGTCAACTAGGTCTTCCTGCATGATAAGGTTGAGTATGCGATGGTGTATCCTATAGTCAATCTTCCAAAATGGTCATGTTAGGGAATAACCTTTCATGTGTTGTGTAACTTCTTTTCTACTATTGATCTCGTTGGATAACTCTCCCATGAGTTTCATCCACATAAACAGTTCGATCATGGACGTTGTTAGAGTAGTGCCTCCTAGAACGACTGTGTATTCCCTTATATATTCAACTCTGACATCCTCTTCCCCTATTTCCCCAATATAATGTAGGGAATTTAGGTTCATAATCACACTCATAATCTATTAAGGGATACATTAAAAGAATAACATTAATATAACTGAAGATAAACTCCTCTTCTGATGGATTTTTTTTGGAAGGTTTAATCTTATTGTACCATTTAGAGAGGTGGTGCCTCTGCACCTAGGTCTATAGGCATTAAGTCCACTAAAGTAAAAAACTAAATTTTAACTTGACATAGGATCTTTTTTCGATGTTTTCTTATTGAACATTTTTTTTCATGACATTTTTTGGAAGACTTCCTTTCAGAGGACTAAGCTACTTATGGGGTTGGCTGTGTTGTAGAAAAATTGGCTTAGGGCATAGTCAGCTATTGAAAATGTTCTCATAGGATATCATGAGTTTATATGATCATATTTATGACCATAAAATTACTAAAATTATTCATAACCTTACTGTTAACTTCCTTCCATTCATTTTCCTCCTCTGTATTGGTGGTAGAGACACATGCTACTTGAGAAGGTGGCCTCCCAACTTCACTTTCCTAAAGTCCATCATTTTTTCAGAATGTATTAGAAAAAAAAACACTCCTGGATGTTATGACCCAATACTTTATGGAAGGAGAAATAGTTCGTGAGATCTTCATCACCATCCTTGTTGGGATTCTTGGGATTTTTCAACTTGATCAAGTTGTTTTCCAATTTTGATATAATGTAGCTAGGGACTTGATCACTTTTAAAATAATAGACCTTGTTCTTCATCTACTAAAATTATTTTCACCTCTTCTCTATTTTATCATCTTGATAAGGTGGGAATTATTGCGGATTATTAGAGGCTTAACTACATGATATGGTGCATGCTTTGGAGTAGGAGCAGGTATAGGGGCCTTTTTAAGTGTAATAGTGGAAGATTCTACCTTTCTCGTTATCTTCCTTTGAGCTGATGGAATTACCTAGGACTTTTATTTGATCTTTGTGAAGGATTCTTAGACTATTTTAGAAATCATGTTAAGGTATTGAAACTCTCAAGTGTATTTCACAGGGATAAGTGGTGTGCACAACTAATCACAGAGAATATCTATATATATGGGAAACAATTCTTCTTGAGGGATTAGTAGGTTTAAGGATTATGTCAATCCTTTCCACTGGGAAATGAAATCTGAGACCCTTTCATTCTCCTATCATTTTGAGTTTTATAAATCTAGGATTGTTGTCTTTTGTATCATCAAGTTGAGGTGGAAGAGAAACTTATGATGAAGGTCTTTCCACCCCATAATTCACTAAGCCAGAAAGCTAGTGTATCATAAAAAGGTTACTCCTTGCATTGATTGAATGAATCACATGATTTTCACTGCCTATTGTTATTCAAGGGTTCCTATTATAACACCCCAACCTTCCATAGTACGCTTCTCTTTGAATAATACAGTAGTGTCTGTTGTACGCAACTTCGAGTTCTAACACACACAACAACCAATCAAACTAGCCATTATGAATAGTAATACCCACTTTTTAAAATTTTATAAATTTTATATTTCAAAATGGACTTCATATTTGGATTCATAATATCGAAATTAGCCTAGGGTGAAGTTTTGATATTTTTCTGAAAACTTTCAATTTTTGATGAATAGTGAAAAAACACTGAGTTATAGTTTAAAAACGAATTTTATTTAAATAATTATTTTATTTTATTTAAATTTAATTAAGGTCAAAATAGATACATAATACCTATATAAGTTCAATGTAATTCATTGGAGTTAGTTTAGAATAATTTTAGATATATAAAAATCTTATTGAACTCTTCATTGTCTTTTACCCACCTCCTAGGAGAATTTGAAAATTCCCGTAAAACTTAATTTTACGGCTTCTGTGAGTGAAATTTCGAAAATCCGAGAGACATGGTTAATATGAAGGAGTAAAATTTCATTCAATAAGATGAAAATAATTTTTGGTGAATAGTAACTTTTTACTTTTATTTACCACAGTTAAAAGTAAATAGGGTAATTAAGGGTAAAAATATTATTAATATTACCCTAACACATGTTCTAATTCTATTGGACAAGTGTATCTCGACAAAAAACAACTTTAGGAATAAAATATTATCATTTAGGTCCACTTGGATTATATTAGGAAATTTATTATTATTTAATTTAAAGAAGAGTTAAAAGAGTTAAAATCAAAGTTTAATAACTAAAACATTTTTAATATAGGGTTATACATAAGATAAATTCGATTATTAATATTAATTAGAAATCTAAAAAGATTTCCTACATAATGGTATTTTATTTATAATTTTTAGACATTAAATAATTTACTTTATTTATGACACAGTGATGATGCCGTAATTACCGTATTAATGAAATATTAAGATAGTTGATATTATAAATACCCAAATAAATGTAATTTAAGACTTTTTATGAATTACAATAATTTTCTAGGTTAATATGACATATTAATATTTGTTATATGAATTGTTTTCGAAGTAATAATTCTTTTATGAATTTATCAAAAACAAAATACTCAATAGTGTTAAAATTGACATAATAGAGTTTTTAAAAAACATATTATATTATTAATTGATATTAAATTCCTAAAAATCTAAGGTTCGTCCAATAGACTTATATAATGGTATTTGTATTATTAATGGACCACTTGGGGGTCTATTGGATGTATATAATGAGTTTATTAACTATATAATATAAAAATACAAAGTGACATGGTAAATGTCAATGTAATTAACTACTAGTTAAAACTAAACAATAAGGTTAATATATTGACCCAAACCTATCTAAAATATATTGGTTGAAATTATTTAGACCCAACCTCACCTTATACATTTAATAATCCACTTTGGAGCCATTGGAAACTGAATATGAATTTATTATAAATTAATACTTTAAGTTTTTTCTAAAGAGCCCCTCCTCCCCCTTATAAAAGGACACCACTTCTAACCAATTCTTCACACCTTAAAAGCCTTTTGGATAGGCCAAACCCTGCCCAAATATTCTCTCAACATCCCTCAATTAAACATAGAGGCCTTATTTTGATCAAAAAGACAACCTAAGGAGACCTTTTGATCAAATCAAAAGGAAGAACCCGAAAAAGAGGTAATATTTTCACCACCCTCTTTCAAGTTCATTTCTTATTCAACTAATTCTTTCTTTGTTATTTCAATTCTAAAATAATAAATCCAGTATCTACTATATATTTTGATGTTATTATAAATATGTTACAACCATATTTAGTATTCTACCCATACTTTGAATGACATGTCACCATACGTGTGTACGTACGGCCCACCGTCTCCACGTCGTGGTGTAATTGTTATTCAATACATTATTATTTGGATGGGTGTGATAATTATGTATAATTAATGTAAATAATAAATATAACATGATAATTATTATGTATATATGATATAACATCCAATTATATATTATTTTAATATCAAAAGAATGATATTATCGCTCGTGTGTGTGTATGGACTATCGTCTCCACGAACGCGATGAGATTCATTCCCCATCGTATCCATAGAAGTCTAATTCTAATTTTATGATTAAAAATAATTTTTAAGGACTTTATATCATTCTTTATATGAATAAGATAAAACCTATCCATAAAAGCACAACTTATGTAACAAAACATATAAAAGAAAACGAGTAAGTTAACACCCGAAACGACGATAATACTAAGATATTATTAACAAAGAAATGTTAAAAGATCATATATGATATCATATTAATGTATATGATTCTTTTATAATTCAATAAAAATTATTTCACCATTATACAGGAGGCTAAACTACTCTCTACCAAGGAAAAAGTACAAAGTAAGTGGTTTCTTATCTCACTTTTAATTTCGTGAGATTTCCATTGTTCACCACTTATTTATTGCATGTGGTGTGTGTAATTCCCATGTTTATATTAATTGTGTAATATACTTTAATTCATGTATATTTACATCATCATTTTATGATCCTTCTTTCATGGGTGTATGTTTCATAAGTTATCAAATCAATAAGGAATTTGAAATTTCAATTTCCACTCATTCGGCTTTACGCATACTTCATTGATTATTTTACTCCAAGATTATGTGTGGAATCACTATTCATTTGATTATGTAATAATTTCCACTCCCCTTTCTGTGGATATAATTTTGATACACATAATAACTCCATTGATAAATTCTCAAGTCATCGGTATGATCTTGATAAGAGTAATTTTTACTCAATCTCGATTTGTTGAGTTAAACATCCAATTCATTGGTGTTATTTTTACAAGAATATGTTTGAATGTGCTTTGATTGTTTTACACTGAATATACAACCATATTGAGTGTATTTATATTTTTCACACATAATTATGTCGTTGATTTATCCTTAACCTAAGGATATGGCCTTTATGAAATATTTCATCTCAATTTACATTCCATTGAGACTCTTTTTTTGTTATACACCAAATCACTTTTATATGGTGTATATAATGTACTTTGACATAGTATATCATGAATCCATTTATTCTAATGATATTAAAAAGTTTTTATTACTTCAATTATTTTTATTCATGTGTCTCCCTTTTGGTTAGGAACTCTAACTAAAATATCATTTTAAAATGTTTTAAAGATTTATTATCTTTCTCATTAATGTCCATGTTTTAAAAATGGTTTTAAGGATTTATTTATATGGACATTAAAGTTTTCAAATAAAAATTCTTTTTAAAAGTTTCAAAGTGATATGGGACACTTTGATTCAAAAATCTATTTTAAATGTCTTCTTTAAAAATAGTGTGACTTTTAAATGTTTTCAAGAAAAAGGGGGATATTTCTCTCAATAGTTTGATGATTATTTTAATCTAAGTCAATATCCTTCATTATTCTCGATTGAGGTTAATCTGATACAATACAATATTTCATATTGTATCGAATGAGTTATGTTTGACTGTGGGTGTGCAATTTTTATACCATTCATGGTTTGTGGTTAAATAATTGACATTTCGTATGCTAGTTTTAATACGAATGTTTATGTTATGTTTCATACTGTTCATATGAGGAATGCATTGGACTTAGTAAGTGACGGGTGGAGCCCTCTATAGCTCCTCGATGAATTGGTAGGTCTCATGAGGCAAACTAGTTTCTTGGCATGAGGCCTTGAAAAAATCTTATTTGTAGTCTTGGCACGAGGCCTGGCTACGTGGTTATGATAGTCTGGCATTATGCATTCCTTCATTATGAAAGTGGTTATTGATATTGCATGTGATTATTAGACTAGTATAATATCCATGTGAATAATTAAGTGGCATTATTTCATTTTATCTTTGTCATATTATGTCATAATTCAAGTTTAAAATGCTTTTGTTTTTTTATACATTGCTTTAAATGTTTATGTTTATTTTTAAATGTTTTTGCTATATTGTTATCCTTACTAAGCATCTGATCTCAACCCTTTAAATGTTTTAAATTTTTCCCCAGATGTGAAGAAGTAATTTATGAATGACCTACAGGAAATGTATGAGGGGATATGAAGACAAGATGTTGTTGTAGTTCTTTTCACTTTATGATGTAATGAAAGACTTGTGAATATATCTAGTGATTCCAAGGCAAATAAACTAATCGGTCTTTCGAGAATTGATCTTTTGTGATCATGCCAATGTTATGTAATAATGCACCGACTCTGGGTAACTGGGGTGGGGTGTTACAGTTGGTATCAGAGGAATTTTAGTACAAACCTTGGAGACTAGATTTAGATAAAATCTTATTAGAGCGCATAGCCCTAAGATAGACTTTGAGGATTAGTATAGAAGAACTTCAAAGAATATTGGTATTGTATAGATTTTGTGGGTTTTCCAAGCAATACATCCCGGTCTGGATATGAGCGGGTAGAGGTGGATTTGGCATAGATGTATCTAGGGGTACAACCTGAAAACACCGCTTTGAGATAGACTCGAACGGGAACTGGTGTACGACAACGGGCCTTGCTGCACTCTTGGTTACGACACTCCCGGGGGATATGCTTAGTATAATTTACCTTTTCTTTACAACCCAATTTGAAGTATTTTAATATAAGATGAGAATAAATTACCTTGGTTAATCCTATGGTGTTTCAAATAGATAATATGCTGTCATGATATTCTCTAAATGATTTTATGACTACTGTTACTCACACAATGCTTTCTGGTTTTAGTCAATGGAAGGAATCCAAGGAAGTCATAGTAACTTTGGGAATGATGTAAAAGGTAGGAACGGTGGTGTAAATGAGAAACAAAATGGAATGTTGATAGGCTTAAAAGATATCTTGTTCATGCCAAATCAATTTTCCAAAAATATGATAAAAAACATATATATTAACCAACTCCAAGACTCAACAAAGAAGAGAAAGGCGATGAATGATAAGAGCTCCAGTAGTGGAGACCATGGAGAAAAGAATCCTAAATTTCCATCATGCAAGAAATGTGGAAGGAAACACCCAGGAAAGTGTCTCAATAGAATAAAGAAATGCTTTATGTATGGGAAAGAATGACATAAAGTGAATAATTGTCGAGGAAAAATGAATAGTACTATGGAAGAAAATAAAAATGGTCCCAAAAATCTATTTACAGTCATTTGCTGTAAATGTAGGGGACTTGGCCATTACCCGAATGAATTTCCTATTCTATAGGATATTTTCTTGGTCAAAGAAGAAGCTATGTGGAAATAAATGGTTGGAGAAATGTTTAAATGTATTAGTGCTCCTTATTGATGGGATTACTTTGGAATAATTTTCTCTTGTATTTGTAACCCCACAGTTTGCCATGTGAGAATGATATTTGAGGAAGACTTATCTTTTCCCTTATGGATATAGTTATAAATAACCATTTGGTTTTATATGATCATTGGGTTTGAGTCAATTACAAATTATTATATTTTGGGATGAAAATGCAAGGTAATAGATAACATTGTTGGTTAAAATTATGTTATGGTTATTTTGAGGAATTTATCTCATTTTGGTAATGTTATAAAATATAGTTTTTGAAAAAGGAAAACACGCAGACCATGTGACAACCCATCGCGTCGAACAAAGCTGTGGGAATCAAACCCACAACCAAAGTGCGATTGGGATTTATCACCTACCACTGGACTACGTGAAGTCCCTGGTTAGTGTGACTAATTATTTTTAGTTAAATTATTTTATTGATCAAAAATAATTTGATTTGGGTTCTTATGTCTTATCAAATGAATACCATTAGTATAGTAAAATGATTTGGTAATTAAGTGATAAATGTTATTTTCGAAGATGTTCGCTTTGTTGGGAACACTATATGCCCAAGGAAACTAGAATAGTATGGGATTTCATTTGAGGAGTAATGGTGGATTTTTATCTATGTTTTTTATTGTAGATTTATAGTGATTTGGGTTATTTATGGAAATGATTAACCTATAATAGAGAATATGTGATTAGGTTAATTACTTTTAAGTATGTGACTTTAAGAGTAGTTGATGTCATTTGGAGATAAAATTTAACGTGGAAGACTACATAACCAAATTTTTCTAAGTTTTGGGTTTCAATATTAGTTTGGATTATATTGAAGGATTTTGAGGACAATTGTTTATTGAATGGTATTTATTTAACTTTGGGGTATTGTTGGTTTAATATTAGAAATTAAGATTAGTGTTTCTTTCTCTAAAGGAATATCCTTTTGGGGATCATCAAATCTTGTACTAACTATTTTGGTTTTGATTAATCTCTAAAGACAAGTAAAATATATAGTTTATCCTTCGTGGGTCACGTGATTCTATAGAAGTTTATTCTAGCTCTTCCAGTGTGACCAAGTCTTCTTGAATACTCATCGTTTAAAAAAAATGAGTTAGTGGTGTAAATTTATTAAAGAATGAAACTCTACTTAAAAAATTAAGTATATCTCTTTATTTTCTTAATCAATCTCGTAAATTAATTCCTCATCTTTATGTAATGTAACTTAAACAAAATGTTGTCTGTGTACTTTTCCTACTGGGAAACTAATGATCGTTTGTCCCATCACAAGTTTGTGGCTTTCATGTTGTTAACTTTCTCCTGATCATGTTTTTTATCCCTCTCCATCAGAACTTGACACTTAGTTTATCTTCCATATCCATGTTTTCCTACATGGAATCCTAGTATGTGTTACCTTGGTTGACCTTTGTACTCCTCTTTCTTTATTTTAAGGTGATTGTTTTATTGAATCTTTTTCCGATGTGGGACTTTCCATTATATTCCCAATCCCAATTTTAAAAAAAATTTGAGGATGAAATTATTTGAAGGTGGGGAGAATGTAACACCCCAACCTTCCACGGTATGCTTCTCTTTGAATAATATAGTAGCATGTGTTGTACGCAACTTCGAGTTATAACACACACCACAACCAATCAAACTAGCCGTTATGAATATTAATACCCACTTTTTGAAATTTTAAAAAATTTATCTTTCAAAATGGACTTCATATTTGGATTCAGAATATTTAAATTAGCCTAGGGTGAATTTTTGGTATTTTTCTAAAAACTTTCAATTTTTGATGAATAGTGAAAAAACACTGAGTTATAGTTTAAAAACGAATTTTTATTTAAATAATTATTTTATTTTATTTAAATTTAATTAATGTCAAAATAGATACATAATACCTATATAAGTTCAATGTAATTTATTGGAGTTAGTTTATAATTATTTTAGATATATAAAAATCTTATTGAACTTTTCACCGTCTTTTACCCACCTCCTAAGAGAATTTAGAAATTCAAGTAAAACTTAATTTTACCACTTATGTGAGTGGAATTTAGAAAATATGAGAGACACAGTTAATATCATGGAGTAAAATGTGGTTCAATAAGATGAAAATAATTTTTGGTGAATAGTAACTTTTTACTTTTATTTGCCACAGTTAAAAGTAAATTGGGTAATTAAGGGTAAAAATATTATTAATATTACCATAACACATGTCCTAATTCTATTAGAAAAGTGTACCTCAACCAAAACCAACTTTAGGAATAAAATATTATCATTTAGGTCCACTTGGATTAGATTAGGACATTTATTATTATTTAATTCAAAGAAGAGTTAAAAGAGTTAAAATCAAAGTTTAATAACTAAAACATTTTCAATATAGAGTTATACATAAGATAAATTCAATTATAAATATTCATTAGAAAGATAAAAATATTTCCTACATAATGGTATTTTATTTATAATTTTTAGACATTAAATAATTTACTTTATTTATGACACAATGATGATGCAGTAATTACCATATTAATGAAATATTAAGATAATTGATATTATAAATACCCAAATAAAAGTAATTTAAGACTTTTTATGAATTAAAATAATTTTTTAGGTTAATATGACATATTAATATTAGTTATATAAATTTTTTTAGAAGTAATAATGCTGTTATGAATTTATCAAAAACAAAATACTCAATAGTGTCAAAATTGACATAATAGATTTTTTAAAACAAATATTATATTATTAATTGATATTAAATTCCTAAAAATATAAGGTTCATCAAAGAGACTTATATAACTGTAGGTGTATTATTAATGGACCACTTGGGGGTATCATTGATGTATATAGTAAGTTTATTAACTATATAATATAAAAATACAAAGTGACATGGTAAATGTCAATCTAATTAACTAATAGTTAAAACTAAAATATATGGTTAATATAATGACCCAAACCTATCTAAAATATATTGGTTGAAAGTATTTCGACCCAACCCTACCTTAGACATTGAATAATACACTTTGGATCCATTTAAAACCGAATATTAATTTATTATAAATTAATACTTTAAGTTTTTTCTAAAGAGTCCCTCCCCTCCCTTATAAAAGGACACCACTTCTAACCAATTCTTCACACCATCAAAGCCTTTTGACTCGGCCAAACCCTGCCCAAATATTCTCTCAACTTCCATCACTTCAACCTAGAGGCCTTATTTTGATCATAAAGCCAACCTAAGGATCCCTTTTGATCAAATCAAAAGGAAGAACCCGAAGAAGAAGTAATATTTTCACCACCCTCTTTCAAGTTCCTTTCTTCTTAAACTTCTTCTTTATTTGTTATTTCAATTATAAAATAATAAATCCAGTATCTCATATATACTATTATGTTATTATAAATATGGTACAACCATATTCAGTATTCTACCCATCCTTTGAATGACATGTCACCATATGTGTGTACGTACGGCTTACCGTCACCACGTCGTGGTGTAATTGTTATTCAATACATTATTATTTGGATGGGTATGATAATGATGTATAATTAATGTAAATAATAAATATAACATGATAATGATTCTGTATATATGATATATCATCCTATTATATATTATTTTAATATCAAAAGAATGATATTATCACTCGTGTGTACGTACAGACTACTATCTTCATGAACGCGATGAGATTCATTCCCCATCGTATCCATACAAGTATAATTCTCATTTTATGATTAAAAATAATTTTTAAGGACTTTATATCATTATTTATATGAATAAGATACAATATATCCATAACAAACAAGACTTATGTAACAAAACATATAAAAGAAAACGAGTAAGTTAACACCCGAAACGACGATAATACTAAGATATTATTAACAAAGCAATGTTAAAAGATCATATATGATATCATATTAATGTATATGATTCTTTTATAATTAAATAACAATTATTTCACCATTATATAGTAGGCTAACCTACCCTCAACCAAGGAAAAATTACAAAGTAAGGGGTTTCTTATCTCACTTTTAATTCTGTGAGATTTCCATTGTTCACCACTTATTTATTGCATGTGGTGTGTGTACTTCCCATGTTTGTATTCATTGTGTAATATAATTTAATTCATTTATATTTACATCATCATTATATTATCCTTCTTTCATGGGTGTATGTTTCTTATGTTTCCAAATCAATAATGAATTTGAAATTTCAATTTCCACTCATTCGGCTTTACGCATACTTCATTGATTATTTTACTCCAAGATTACGTGTGGAATCACTATTAATTTGATTATGTCATAATTTCTACTCCCCTTTCTTTGTATATAATTTTGATAAACATAATAACTCCATTGATAAATTCTCAAGTCATCGGTATGAACTTGATAAGATTAATTTTTACTCAATCTCGATTTGTTGAGTTAAACATCCAATTCATTGGTGTTATTTTTACAAGAATATGTGTGAATGTCCTTTGATTGTTTTAAACTGAATATACAACCATATTGAGTGTATTTATATTTGTCACACATAATTATATCGTTGATTTATCCTTAACCTAAGGATACGGCCTTTATGATATATTTCATCTCAATTTACATTCCATTGAGACTCTTTTGTTGTTATACACCAAATCACTTTTATATGGTGTATATAATGTACTTTAACATAGTATATCATGAATCAATTTATTCTCATGATATTAAAAAGTTTTTATTACTTCAATTATTTTTATTCAAGTTTTTCTCTTTTGGTTCGGAACTCTAACTAAAATATCATTTTAAAATGTTTTAAAGATTTATTATCTTTTTCATTAATGTCCATGTTTTAAAAATGGTTTTAAGGATTTATTTATATGGACATTAAAATTTTAAAATAAAAATTCCTTTTAAAAGTTTCAAAGTGGTATGGGATACTTTGATTCAAAAATATATTTTAAATGGATTCTTGACAAATAGTGTGACTTTTAAATGTTTTTAAGAAAAAGGGGGATATTTCTCTCAATAGTTTGATGATTATTTTAATTTAAGTCAATGTCCTTTATTATTCTAGATTGAGGTTAATCTCATACAATACAATCTTTTATATTGTATCGAATGAGTTATGGTTGACTGTGGATGTGCTATTTTTATACCATTCATGGTTTGTGGTTAAATTATTGACATTTCATATGCTAGTTTTAATACGAATGTTTATGTTATGTTTCATATTGTTCATATGAGGAATGAATTGGACTTAGTAAGTGACGGGTGGAGCCCGTTATAGCTCCTTGATGCATCGGTAGGTCTCATGAGACAAACTAGTGTCTTGGAATGAGGCCTTGAGAAAATCTTATTTCTAGTCTTGGAACGAGGCCTTGGCTACGTGGTTATGATAGTCTGGCATTATGCATTCCTTCATTATGAAAGTGGTTATTGATATTGCATGTGATTATTAGACTAGTAGAATATCTATGTGAATAATTAAATGGAATTATTTCATTTTATCTATTCCATATTATGTTGAAGTTCAAGTTTAAAAGGCTTTTGTTTTATTTATACATTGCCTTAAATGTTTATGTTTATTTATGAATGTTTCTGATATATTGTTATCCTTACTGAGCATCTGAGCTCATCCCTTTCAATGTTTTAAATATTTCCCAGGATGTGAAGAAGTAATTTATGAATGACCTGTAGGGAATGTATGAGGGGATATGATGACAAGATGTTGTTGTAGTTCTTTTCATTTTATGATGTAATGAAAGACTTATGAATATATCTAGTGATTCCAAGGCTACTAAACTAATCGGTATTTCGAGACGTGATCTTTTTTAATCATGCCAATGTTATGTAATAATGCACCGACTGTGGGTAACTGGGGTCGGGGCGTTACAGTTGGTATCAGAGAAAGTTTAGTACAAACCTTGGAGACTAGATTTAGATAAACTCTGATTAAAGCACATAGCCCTAAGATAGACTTTGAGGATTAGTATAGAATAACTTCCAAGAATATTGGTATTGTATAAATTTTGTGAGTTTTTTAAGAAATACATCCATGTATAGATATGAGTAGGTAGAGGTGGCTCTGGAACAGATGTACCTAGGGGTAAAACCTAAAAACACCACTTTGAGCTAGATTTGAACAAGAACTCGTGCACGACAACGAGCCTTGCTGCACTCTTGGTTACGACACTCTCGGGGGATATGCTTAGGATAATTTACATTTTCTTTACAAATCAATTTGAAGTTTTTTAATATAAGATGAGAATAAATGACCTTGGTTAATTCTATGGTGTTTCAAATTGATAATATGGTGTCATGATATTCTCTAAATGATTTTATGACTAAAGTTACTCACACAATGCTTTTTGGTTTTAGTCAATGGTAGAAGTCAAAGGAAGTCATAGTAACTTTGAGAATGATGTACAAGGTGGGAACGGTGGTGGAAATGAGCAACAAAATGGAATTTTGATAGGCTTAAAAGATATCGTGTTCATTCCAAATCAGTTTTCCAAAAATATGATCAACAAAATATATATTAACAAACTCTCGGACTCAACAAAGAAGAGAAAGGTGATGAATGATAAGAGCTCCAGCAGTAGAGACCATGAAGAAATGAATCCTAAATTTCCATCATGCAGGAAATGTGGAAGGAGACACCCTGTAAAGTGTCTCAACGGAACAAAGAAATGATTTACATACGGTAAAGAAGGACATAAAGTGAATAATTGCCAAGGAAAAACGAAGAGTACTATGGAAGAAAATAAAAATGGTCCCAAAAATCCATTTACAATCATTTGCCGTAAATGTAGGGGACCTGGCCATTACCTGAGTGAATTCCCTATTCTATAGGATATTTTCTTGGTCAAAGAAGAATCTATGTGGAAATAAATGGTTGGAGAAATGTTTAAATTTATTAGTGCTCCTTATTGATGGGATTACTTTGGAATAATTTTCTCTTGTATTTGTAACCCTACAGTTTGCCATATGAGAATGATATTTGAGGAAGACTTATCTTTTCCCTTGTGGATATAGTTATAAATAACCATTTGGTTTTATATGATCATTGGGTTTGAGGAAATTACAATTTATTATATTTTGGGATGAAAATGCAAGGTATGAGATAAAATTTCTGGTTAAAATTATGTTATGGTTATTTTGAGGAATTTATCTCATTAAGGTAATGTTATAAAATATAGTTTTTGAAAAAGGAAAACACGCATACCGTGTGACAACCCGTCATGTCAGACAAAGCTGTGGGAATAGAACCCACAACCAAAGTGCTATTGCGATTTATCACCTACCACTAGACTACGTGAAGTCCCTGGTTAGTGTGACTAATTATTTTTAGTTAAATTATTTTATTGATCAATAATAAGTTGATTTGGGTTATTATGTCTTATCAAATGAATACCCTTAGTGTAGGAAAATTATTTGGTGATTAAGTGATAAATGTTATTTTGGAAGATGTTTGCTTTGTTGGGAACACTATATGCCCAAGGAAACTAGAATACTATGGGATTTCATTTGAGGAGTAATGGTAGATTTTTATCGATGTTTTTATTGTGGATTTATAGTGATTTAGGTTGTTTATAGAAATGATTAACCTATAATATAGAATATGTGATTAGGTTAATTAGTTTTAAGTATGTGACTTTAAGAGTAGTTGATGTCATTTGGAGATACAATTTAACGTTGAAGACTACATAACCAAATTTTTCTAATTTTTGGGTTTCAATATTAGTTTGGATTATATTGAAGGATTTTGAGGACAATTGTTTATTGAATGGTATTTATTTAACTTTGGGGTATTTTTGGTTTAATTTTAGAAATTAATATTAGTGTTTCTTTCTCTAAAGGAATATCCTTTTGAGGATCATCATATATTGTACTAACCGTTTTGGTTTTGATTAATCTCTAAAGATAAGGTAAATATATAGTTTATCCTTCGTGGATCATGTGATTATATAGAAGTTTATTCTAGATCTTCCAGTGTGACCAAGTCTTCTTGAATACTCATCGTTTAAAAAAATGAGTTAGTGGTGGAAATTTATTAAAGAATTAAACTCTACTTAAAAAAGTAAGTTTATCTATTTATTTTCTTAGTCAATCTCATAAATGAATTCCTCATCTTTATGTAATGTAACTTAAACAAAATGTTGTCTGTATACTTTTCCTACTGGGAAACTAATGATTGTTTGTACCATCACAAGTTTGTGGCTTTCTTGTTGTTAACTTTCTCATGATCATGTTTTTTATCCCTCTGCATCAGAACTTGACACTTAGTTTATCTTCTATATCCATGTTTTCCTACATGGAATCCTAGTATGAGTAATCTTGGGTGACCTTTGTACTCCTCTTTCTTTATTTTAAGGTGATAGTTTTATTGAATCTTTTTCCGATGTGGGACTTTCCATTATATTCCCATGCCCAATTTTAAAAAATTTCACGGAAAAAATTATTTGAAGGAGGGGATATTGTTACACCCCAACCTTCTACAGTACGCTTCTCTTTGAATAATACAGTAGCGTGTGTTGTATGTAACTTCGAGTTATAACACACACCACAACCAATCAAACTGGCCATTATGAATATTAATACCCACTTTTTGAAATTTTATAAATTTTATCTTTCAAAATGGACTTCATATTTTGATTCGGAATATCGAAATTATCCTAGGGTTAATTTTTTGTATTTTTTTGAAAACTTTCAATTTTTGATGAATAGTGAAAAAACACTGAGTTATAGTTTAAAAAAGAATTTTTATTTAAATAATTATTTTATTTTATTTAAATTTAATTAAGGTAAAAATAGATACATAATACCTATATAATTTCAATGTAATTCATTAGATTTAGTTTAGAATAATTTTAGATATATAAAAATCTTATTGAACTTTTCACCGTCTTTTACCCACCTCCTAGGAAAATTTGGAAATTCACGTAAAACGTAATTTTACCGCTTCTGTGAGTGGAATTTCGAAAATCAGAGACACACGGTGAATATCAAAGAGTAAAATGTGGTTCAATAAGATGAAAATAATTTTTGGTGAATAGTAACTTTTTACTTTTATTTACCACGGTTAAAAGTAAATAGGGTAATTAAGGGTAAAAATATCATTAATATTACCCTAAAACATGTCCTAATTCTATTAGACAAGTTTATCTCGACCAAAAACAACCTTAGGAATAAAATATTATCATTTAGTTATACTCGGATTAGATTAGGACATTTATTATTATTTAATTCAAAGAAGAGTTAAAAGAGTTAATATCAAAGTTTAATAACTAAAACATTTTTAATATAGGGTTATACATAAGATAAATTCGATTATAAATATTCATTATAAAGATAAAAATATTTCCTATATAGTGGTATTTTATTTATAATTTTTAGGAATTAAATAATTTACTTTATTTATGACACAATAATGATGCAGTAATTACCGTATTAATGAAATATTAAGATAATTGATATTATAAATACCCAAATAAATGTAATTTAAGACTTTTTATGAATTAAAATAATTTTCTAGGTTAATATTACATATTAATATTGGTTATATGAATTTTTTTCAAAGTAATAATTCTGTTATGAATTTATCAAAAACAAAATACTCAATAGTGTCAAAATTGACATAATAGAGTTTTTAAAACAAATATTCTATTATTAATTGATATTAAATTCCTAAAAATCTAAGGTTCAGCCAAGAGACTTATATAATGTTAGTTGTATTATTAATGGACTACTTGGGGGTCTCTTGGATGTGTATAGTAAGTTTATTAACTATATAATATAAAAATACAAAGTGACATGGTAAATGTCGATCTAATTAACTAATAGTTAAAACTAAAACATAAGGTTAATATAATGACCCAAACCTGTCTAAAATATATTGGTTGAAAGGATTTCCACCCAAACCCGCCTTATACATTTATTAATCCACTTTGGACCAATTGGAAACCGAATATGAATTTATTATAAATTAATACTTTAAGTTTTTTCTAAAGAGCCCCTCCTCCCCCTTATAAAAGGACACCATTTCTAACCAATTCTTCACACCTTCAAAGCCTTTATATCGGCTAAAACCTACCCAAATATTCTCTCAACTTCTCTAAATTCAACCTAGAGGCCTTATTTTGATCATAAAGGCAACCTAAGGATCCCTTTTTATCAAATCAAAAGGAAGAACCCGAAGAAGAGGTAATATTTTCACCACCATCTTTCAAGTTCCTTTCTTCTTCAACTTCTTCTTTCTTTGTTATTTCAATTCTAAAATAATAACTCCAGTATCTCCTACATACTGCGATGTTATTATAAATATGTTACAACCATATTCAGTATTCTACCCATCCTTTGAATGACATGTCACCATACGTGTGTACGTACGGCTTATCGTCTCCACGTCATGGTGTAATTGTTATTCAATACATTATTATTTGAATGGGTATGATAATGATTTATAATTAATGTAAATAACAAATATAACATGATAATTATTCTGTATATATGATATACTATCCAATTATATATTATTTAAATATCAAAAGAATGATATTATCGCTTGTGCGTACGTACGGACTACCGTCTCCACGAACGCGATGAGATTCATTTCCCATCGTATCCATACAAGTATAATTCTCATTTTATGATTAAAAATAATGTTTAAGGACTTTATATCATTCTATATATGAATAAGATACAATATATCCATAAAAAACACGACTTATGTAACAAAACATATAAAATAAAATGAGTAAGTTAACACCCGAAACGAAGATAATACTAATATATTATTAACAAAGCAATGTTAAAAGATCATATATGATATCATATTATTGTATATGATTCTTGTATAATTAAATAAAAATTATTTCACCATTATACATGAGTCTAACCTACCCTCAACCAAGGAAAAGGTACAAATTAAGGGTTTTCTTATCTCACTTTTAATTCCATGAGATTTCCATTGTTCACCACTTATTTATTGCATATGGTGTGTGTACTACCCATGTTTGTATTAATTGTGTAATATAATTTAATTCATTTATAATTACATCATAATTTTATGATCCTTCTTTCATGGGTTTATGTTTCGTAAGTTACCAAATCAATAAGGAATTTGAAATTTCAATTTCCACTCATTCGGCTTTACGCATACTTCATTAATTATTTTACTCCAAGATTACATGTGGAATCACTATTCATTTGATTATGTCATAATTTACACTCCCCTTTCTATGGATATACTTTTGATACACATAATAACTCCATTGATAAATTCTTAAGTCATCGGTATGAACTTGATAAGAGTAATTTTTACTCAATCTCGATTTTTTGAATAAAACATCCAATTCATTGGTGTTATTTTTACAAGAATATGTTTGAATGTCCTTTGATTGTTTTAAACTATGTAGATACCCAAATCTTGACGTACATAGATATTACATTACTTTTGCGGAATACATAATACATAACAAAACAGACACACAAGGACCGTAATAGTTTAGTGTCTTTGGAAACTTAGAACGTAATCTTCTAATCATGGTGAAAGATCTTCAACATCTCCCATAAAGATCTTCCAATTTTTGTTTCCTTACCTAAAACCTTTATTTTAATCCTGGGGGAAAATAAAACATAAAAGGGTGAGCTCAAATGCCCAGTAAGGGTAAGCATGGATAAAATAAAACATACCATATACATTTGAACTTAAAAACATGAACATAATGTTTAAACATCAAAATCTTGAGCAATGACTTAAAACATGGAAGTACATAAGGCATAGATAATAATGGAACACAAATCATGATAACATATCATGGGAATAAAACATGTAATTGTGGCATCCATTAAGCACATGTATTGATTTCCATAGTAGCCAAGGCATTGCTTCCAAGACCATCTTAGTGGACAAAGTCCCTTTCTGAATCGAGTTCACTCCTCGTTCCAGTCCTGTAATACTGAACCGGATTAACTTACCATTCCAGCCATGTCTATATCACGAGATATAAATCTTTACCCAATGCATTTTAGGGAGATATAGGTCCCACCCATCTCATAATGAAATCATTCTTACTTGTGCCACAAAATAAACATACATCATTCATAAAAACCCAATAAAGAAAATGGGTTTCATAAACATCATCCCGTCATCACATAATCCATATAAAATAAATGGATATCATTTCATAATAAGAAAATTGAAACCATGTAAATCATAGAGACATTATACTTGAAACATACACATATGAAATAATGTCATCTTAGATGAAAAATGGTTTTGATAAAACACTTGAAATGAATTCTTGAGGAAAATATCCTTTTTTATTCAAAATCATTTTCTTTTCAAAAAATGTCATGCAATTTTAAAAGAAAAGGATTTTTTTGAAAGTAGTCATGAAATATTTTGGAGGAAGATTCATGAAAATAAGGCTTTATAAAACTGTAAAAATCCGTTCGTGCCGTATAAGTTAAAAAAACATTCTTCTCGTACTTTTGCCGGAAAAGTCAAAAAGTACCTTGTAAAAGAAAGATTCCATACATACCATGTAGTAAAAGTCAAAAATGGGTAAAAAGGACATTAAAAATACATGAAAAGATATTTTTAGAAAACAAGGACATGGATGATAAATATAACCCCAGTAAATACTTACGAATAAACAATCTCGGATAAAAACGAGATTGGAAAAGTTATCCCTTACCTTTGGTCCGATATGCTTTGTACGTATCTGAACCTCCTGTATAATGATTTAAATAATTTCATTGACTTATTAAATAATCATATTAATTGTTATGATATCATATATGGTTCACTTATGACTTTATATTACCCGTTCTTTTGTAAATTCTATATTAAAGAGCGTTTTGGGTAAAATCATTTCATTTGTCGTCCGTGTTTTGACTTGTAATTATTCATATGATTACTTAGATCATGATTACTTAATTCCATAATATAAAACATGATTTATATATAATATATATTCATAATATACATATATATAATAGATCGATAAATAGAAATAAATACACCGTTCATGGAGACGGTAGGCCGTACGTACGCATGAACGTTGTTTTTGTTTCCTCATTGAATTGAATGGAATTAATTGGATGACATACATATATATATACATAAATATAGTATCATTATTATGTCATATATTTCATGATTACTTATTATATATACTTTATAATCATTTATGAATGGTTAATCATTGAGAATGAATCTCATCGCGTCGTGGAGACGGTATTCCGTACGTACGCACGAGCGATGATATCGTTCCCATGATTGTGGAATTTTATTGGAGTGTATGTATACTATTACAGAATAAATATCACTTTAAAATAATCATATATAGTTATTATTTACACCATTATACCCATCCAAGTAAGGTGGTGGTGGAAAATAGATTACACCACGGCGTGGAGACGGTATTCCATACGTACGCACGCGCGGTGATTTCGTTTTCTGTAGGATGGATAGATGGTGAAATAGGTTTGTTTCATAATTATAATAACATATCAGTATATTAGTGATACTGATGTTATTACTTCATAATGAAACAACCTAAGAAGAATAAGTGGAAGAAGAAATAAAGTTGAAAGAATCGGTAACGGACATTACCTCTTCTTTGAAGCGCCTCTTTGAGACCTCCTCTTAGGGCACTAAAATTGGTCTTTGAAGAATACCAGGACCTCTAGGATGTTTCTAGGGAAGTGTAGAAGAGAAATTGGCAGGGTTTGGACGAGGTGGAAGCCTCAAAGTGGTGTGAGGAAGAGAGGGAGGAGGTTCCCTTTTATAAGGGAGGAGAGGGGCACCTTTGGAAAAACTAAAAATATTATTTTATTATAAAGTCATATTCGGTTTTTAATAGCTCCAAATTGATTTATTTCAAATATAAGGTGGGTATGGGTCGCAATACTCTCATCCAATATAATTTAGACAAGTTTAGGTCATTATATTAACCTTATCTTTTAGTTTTAACTCTTAGTTAATTTGATTGACATTTACCATGTCACTTTGTATTTTTATATTATATAGTTAATAAACTTACCATATACATCCAAGAGACCCCCAAGTGGTCCATTAATGATAAACCTATCATGATATAAGTATCTTGGCCTAAACTTATATTTTTAGGAACATAATACCAATTAATAATATAATATTTGTTTTAAAAACTATTTTATGTCAATTTTGACACTATTTGGTAATTGATTTTTGTGAAAAGTATAACAAAATTAGTAGTTAGAAAAAAGTTAATTAAATCAACACTAACATGTCATATTAACATATAAAATTATTTTAATTCATAAAAAGTCTCAAATTACATTTATTTGGGTATTTATAACATCAATTATGTCAATATTTCATTAATAAGATAATTACTGCATCATCATTGTGTCATAAATAATTTAATTCATTTTATGTCTAAAAATTATGAAAAAACTACCATGATATAGGTAATATTTTTAGTTTTCCAAATAATATTTATAGTCGAAAATATAACTTATATAACCCCTTATAAAAATTAATTACAAAAATATTTTTGTTAAAGTCAATTTTGTCTTTACACTAAATTAATTAATCCAAACTGTCATTTTCACTACCAAGTGGCTCATTGGGGTCCCAAAATCTTCCCAAGGATGCCCATGGTCGGCCAATACTCATCAAATAAGTTTAAAACAAGTGTCAAAGTAATTTTGAATTATTATAATATTCTTTTAACCTTGAATTACCCTATTTACCTTTAACCGCAGTAAATAAAAATTACCGTAGTTGCTATTCATAATTCCCAAAAATAAAAAGTAGCTTATTAACATAATTTGGACCCACTGATTCCAAATATGGAATCCATTTTTCCAAATTCAATACACAAAATTTTCAGAAATTAAATTAAAATTAATTCCGTTGTCGAAAGAAAACGGGTTTTTGTTTAAAACATTGCAAAAGATTGAATTGATTTAACCTACGAATTGAAGGTAAAATCAATTCTAATGACATAAATTATATTAAATGATAAAAATATATTCTATTTATACTTTAAAACCATTTAATATTATAATTTAACCACATAAATTATTATGATGAAAAAAGTTGTTTTTAATTAAAATATAGCGTGTTTTTACTATTCATTAAATATGAAAGTTATCAGAAAAATATCAAAACTTTATCCAATGTAAATTTTTATATCCTGATTCAAAATAAGAATTTTATTTTGTCAAATTTAACTTATAAACATTTCAAAAACTATATTTAAAGTGGGTACACCATCAAAAGGTGGCAAAACTGCATTTTTTGAAAAATACTTATTTTACCTGAAAAATTTATTTTGTTCTTATACCATGTTCTAAAAAAGGTGTAAGATGAATAATAATGTTATAAAATTCAAAATTTAGTTAATACTATTCATAACAGCTAGTTCATAATAATATATAGTTGTTTAGTAAAACCCGGTATTGCGTACAACACACGCTATCGAGGAAGGTCGCGATTGCGTGTAATGCAAGCCAAATTAGGGTTGCGTGTAGTGAAAGACTCCATTGTTGTTGAGTATAACAAAATCCAACCATATTTCATTTATACATTGAATATATATATATATATATACACTCAATGTTGCATAGAATAACTTCTATCAAATGAACTTGAAATTGTGTGTAACACGATCCAAGAATTGTGTTGCGTATACTGCAAGCTAATACGGTGTTACGTATAGCACAAGATAATCTTAGTGTAGCATAAAACACATGACGTCAAATAAATTAAAAAGAATACTTATCATAAAATCTCAGGGTGTTACATTCTACCCCCCTTAAAATGAATTTCGCCCTCAAAATTTGTCGGGGATATAAATGGTTTGTTACTTGAGAATTTCTTTTATAGAAACCCACATCATAAAAAAAGGGAATACTAAAACTTAATTTTAAAAAGTGAAGTATGAAACATAACGGTTACCCAAATTAACTCATCACTAGTTTTCCACATAGGAGATCATAGGTGAAAATATGGATATGGAGGAGAAATCTAACCATCAAGTTCTGATGGAGAGTGGTAGAGAACATGGCTATAAAAAAGACAACAACCACAAAGCCATAAATTTGTGATGATCTAAGGTACCATCTGATTCATCAGATATAAGATCACTAGGACAACATTTTTGGTTTTCAAGATCATTTCCCTAAAGTTGATGAAATTGGAATTAGAAGAAATACTTTCGTGATTTTGGTACAGTCTCACCGTTGGTCGTTCTTTGAACAATTTCCACTTCATCTCTTAAAAAAATGAAGTTGAATTTGTCATTTGTGATGTGTTAGCAGATCATGTGATAGAATGATGGGTCATTCCATCTGTCTCAAACAAAAGGTTAGAAAAGTTATCAAAAAATACATAAGTCCATCTATAGTGAGATTAATCATATATGGTTCCTAAAATGGACTTATAATTCATATATCATACTGCTTAATATGATAAAACTAGTTTCTACTAAACAGGGACTTCCTGTAGGCCAGTGGTAAGCGATAAAGGTCAGTCGCACTTCGGTTGTGGGTTTGATTCCCACAGCCTTGTCCGACGCGATGGGTTGTCGCCCATCCTGTAGGTTGTCCTTTTTCTAAAACTACATTACTATAACATCCCATCAATAATATCGAAAAAACTTCTATCCTCAAACAATACTAACTTATGTCCAACATAATCCATTCCAATCTTTAGGCTTATTCAAAATACTACTGTCCAATCTCATATTATAGTGAAAATGGTTACCAAAGAGTTTATAAAAAAAGCATGTTAATACCATCGTTGATCCCCATATATCATGAGATATGTCTTGTTGGTCACATTCCAAACATTCGAAGGCCTTAATCATGTATTCTCTTGAAAAATGAATACCCATTGAATCTTAGTGAAAACATGAGTGCTTTCAAAAGTTAACTCTTTTCACATAACAAAACCTCAAACCATGATATAACTATTTCCTTATATCATTCATGAGCTCATGAATACTGTCAAACATTTCATTTTCTCCTTATCCCTTCATTATGCGCATATCATCTTTTTTTCAAAAATATCTCAATCACTTTCCATAGTTACTGGTACCATAAAATTATTGAAAACCACAATAGACCAATAAATAAATATTCCAATATTCCACGATACTATACACAACATTATTTTGGAATCCCATTACATAAACACTTAATCATTCCACCACATCGTTGTCATATTCAACATCGTCAATAGTGATCGCATGTGACTTCCCTTTGTCCTTTTCCTTAAGTGGTTGCTCATGTCGATCATCACTAACCCTTGGATTAGGTCATTTATTAGTATAATGCCTCATTTACTTGCACTTGAAGCATTGAAGTGTTGGTGGTGCGTTCTCTTCAGTATTTTCTTTATTCACATCATTAGAAACCCTTTTTCTATTACTTAGACACTCAACTGCTCGATGACCTTCTTTTCCACACTTAAAACATTTTCTAGTCCCTTTAAGAAAATCTCCACCATGCTTCTTTCCACACTTTGAGCATAAGGAAACATTCATCTTCTTTTCACCATTATTCTGAGATTTCACCTTGAACTCCATCTTCCATTTCTTATCAAAACTATGAGATGGATAAGTAACACCAACTTCCATTTCTACCTTGATAGCACAGATCAAAATTTCTTCATAGCTACTGAAGTCTCTTATAGCTAATCCCCTTAGAATATTTGGTTTTAATCCACTAAAGAATCGATCAACTTTACTTTCAGGTTGGATGATAAAGCCAGATGCATACCTTGAAAGCCTTGTAAAATTCGCTTCGTAGGTACCAAAATATTCATCATCCTTTTGCTTCAGTTCACAAAACTCTTTCTCCATCTTTGTTCGGAGAATACGAGGTAAGTACATATTGAAAAATAAGTTCTTGAACTCGTCCCATTCCATGGACTCAATTTCATCCCTTTGCCTCGTATTCTTAATAAGATTCTACCATTGATCAGCATCTCCTTCCAAACGATACACTGCTAAGATGACTTTATCATGTTCAGAACATTAAAGAACTGAAAATATCTTTTCAGTGGTACTGATCCATTGTTCAGCAACAAGTGGATTAGAAGACCCACAGAAAGAAGGTGGATGTTTCCTCATGAAGGACTCAATAGAATATTGTTCCCTTCTCTGCTCATTTGGAAGTCCAGAATGATTCATAGATTGTGTAATTATAGCAATAATATTTTGCACTCCATCTCCCATAACATTTGTTTGTTCATGAGGACAATCATTGCATTTTCCATTGCATTGATCAACATGGTTCCTTCGGGTTCCATCCATCATCTAAAACCCAAAAAGAATAGTGTGAGAGGCAAAAATCATTCTAGGGAAAACAACATAATAAAGGGGAAGTACCTTCAATATCTAACATATTAGGTTTAATTCTAAGATCGTTACCGTAATTCTAGGAATATAACCTATACTTATACTTAACATTAGGGACATCCCTAGACATACCTTAGAAATGTCTCTAGGGATCTCACTAAAGTTATCGCATCCTAGTTTCCAAAGGTTGACTAAACCTTTCCTCTGATACCAACTGTAGGGACCCAAAGCATTACGTATATAGATATTACATTACTTTTGTGGAATACATAATACATAACAAAACAGACACATGTGGACCGTAATAGTTTAGTGTCTTTGGAAACTTGGAACGTAATCTTCTAATCGTGGTGAAAGATCTTCAACATCTCCCATAAAGATCTTCCACTTTTTGTTTCCTTACCTAAAACCTTTCTTTTAATCCTGGGGGAAAATAAAACATAAAAAGGGTGAGCTCAAATTCTCAGTAATGGTAAGCATGGATAAAATAAAACATACCATATACATTTGAACTTAAAAACATGAACATAATGTTTAAACATCAAAATATTGAGCAACGACTGAAAACATGGAAGTACATAAGGCATAAATAATAATGGAACATAAATCATGATAACATAGCATGGGAATAAAACATGTAATTGTGGCATCCATTAAGCACATGTAATGATTTCCATAGTAGCCAAGGAATTGCTGCCAAGACCATCTTAGTGGACAAAGTCCCTTTCTGAATCGAGTTCACTCCTCGTTCCAGTCCTGTAATACTGAACCGGATTAACTTACCATTCCAGCCATGTCTATCTCATGAGATATAAATCTTTACCCAATGCATTGGAGGGAGATATAGGTCCCACCCATCTCATAATGAAATAATTCTTACTTGTGCCACAAAATAAACATACATCATTCATAAAAACCCAATAAATAAAATGGGTTTCATAAACATCATCCCATCATCACATAATCCATATAAAAGAAATGGATATCATTTCATAATAAGAAAAGTGAAACCATGTAAATCATAGAGACATTATACTTGAAACATACACATATGAAATAATGTCATCTTAGATGAAAAATGGTTTTGATAAAACACTTGAAATGAATTCTTGAAGAAAATATCCTTTTTTCTTCAAAATAATTTTCTTTTCAAAAAATGTCATGCAATTTTAAAAGAAAATGATTTTTTTGAAAATAGTCATGAAATATTTTGGAGGAAGCTTCATGAAAATAAGGCTTTATAAAACCGTAAAAATCCGTTCGGTCCGTATAAGTTAAAAAACATTTTTCTCGTACTTTTGCCAGAAAAGTCAAAAAGTACCTCATAAAAGAAATATTCCATACATACCATGTAGTAAAAGTAAAAAATGGGTAAAAAGGACATTAAAAATACATGAAAATATTTTTTTTAGAAAACAAGGACATGGATGATAAATATAACCCCAGTAAATACTTACGAATAAACAATCTCGGATAAAAATGAGATTGGAAAAGTTATCCCTTGCCTTAGGTCCGATATGCTTCGTACGTATCCGAATGTCATGTATAATGATTTAAATAATTTCATTGACTTATTAAAGAATCATATTCATTGTTATGATATCATATATGGTTCACTTATGATTTTATATTACCCGTTCTTTTGTAAATTCCATGTTAAAGAGCGTTTTGGGTGAAATCGTTTCATTTGTCGTCCGTGTTTTGACTTGTAATTATTCATATGATTAATTAGATCATGATTACTTAATTACAGAATATAAAACATGATTTATATATAATATATATTCAGAATATACATATATATAATATATCGATAAATGGAAAGAAATACACCATTCATGGAGACGGTAGGCCGTACGTACGCATGAACGTTGTTTTTGTTTCCTCATTGAATTGAATGGAATTAATTGGATGACATACATATATAGATACATAAATACAGTATCATTATTATGTCATATATTTCATGATTACTTGTTTTTTATACTTTATAGTCATTTATGAATGGTTAATCATTGAGAATGAATCTCATCGCGTCGTGGAGACGGTATTCCGTACGTACGTACGAGTGATGATATCGTTCCCATGATCGTGGAATTTTATTGGAGTGTATGTATACTATTACAGAATCAATATCACTTTACAATAATCATATATAGTTATTATTTACACCATTATACCCATCCAAGTAAGGTGGTGGTGGAAAATAGATTACACCACGGCGTGGAGACGGTATTCTGTACGTACACACGCGCAGTGATTTCGTTTTCCGTAGGATGGATATATAGTGAAATAGGGTTGTTTCATACTTATAATAACATATCATTATATGAGTGATACTGATGTTATTACTTCATAATGAAACAACCTAAGAAGAATAAGTGGAAGAAGAAATAAAGTTGAAAGAATTGGTAACGGACATTACCTCTTCTTTGAAGCGCCTCTTTGAGACCTCCTCTTAGGGAACTAAAATTGGTCTTTGAAGAAGACAAAGACCTCTAGGATGTTTCTAGGGAATTGGAGAAGATAAATTGGCAGGTTTTGGACGATCTTGAAGGCTCAAAGTGGTGTGAGGAAGAGAGGGAGGAGGTTCCCTTTTATAAGGGAGGAGAGGGGCACCTTTGGAAAAACTAAAAATATTATTTTATTATAAAGTCATATTCGGTTCTTAATAGCTCCAAATTGATTTATTTCTAAGATAAGGTGGGTATGGGTATAAATCCTCTCATCCAATAGAATTTAGACAATTTTAGGTCATTATATTAACCTTATCTTTTATTTTTAACTCTTAGTTAATTAGATTGACATTTATCATGTCACTTTGTATTTTTATATTATATAGTTAATAAACTTACCATATACATACAAGCGACCCCCAAGTGGTCCATTAATGATACACCTATCATGATATAAGTATCTTTCCCGAACCTTAGATTTTTAGGAATATAATACCAATTAATAATATAATATTTGTTTTAAAAACTATTTTATGTCAATTTTGAGACTATTTGGTAATTGATTTTTATGAAAATCATAACAGAATGATTAGTTCGAAAAAAGTTACTTAAATCAACACTAACATGTAATATTAACATATAAAATTATTGGAATTCATAAAAAGTCTCAAATTACATTTATTTGGGTATTTATAACATCAAATATGTCAATATTTCATTAATAAGATAATTACTGCATCATCATTGTGTCATAAATAATTTAATTCATTTGATGTTTAAAAATTATGAAAACAAATAACATGATATAGGTAATCTTTTTATATTTCCAAAGAATATTTATAGTCGAAAATATAACTTATATAACCCCTTATAAAAATTAATTACTAAAAGATTTTTGTTAAAGTCAATTTTTTCTTTACATTAAATTAATTAATCCAAATTGTCATTTTCACTACCAAGTGGCTCATTGGGGTCCCAAAATTGTCCCAAGGATACCCATGGTCGGCCAATACTCATCCAATAAGGTTAGGACAAGTTTTAAGGTAATTTTTAATTATTATAATATTCTTTTAACCTTTATTACCCTATTTACCTTTAACCGTAGTAAATAAAAATTACCTTAGTTACTATTCATAATGCCCAAAAATAAAAAGTAGCTTATTAACATAATTTGGACCCACTGATTCCAAATATGGAATCCATTTTTCCAAATTCAATACAAAAAAGTTGCAGAAATTAAATTAAAATTAATCTCGTTGTCGAAAGAAAACGGGTTTTTGTTTAAAACATTGCAAAAGATTGTATTGATTTAACCTACGAATTGAAGGTAAAATTCATGCTAATGACATACATTATATTAAATTGTAAAAATATATTATATTTATACTTTAAAACCATTCAATATTATAATTTAACCACATAAATTATTATGATGAAAAAAGTTTTTTTTAATTAAAATATAGCGTGTTTTTACTATTCGTTAAAATATGAATGTTATCAGAAAAATATAAAAACTTTATCCAATGTAAATTTTTATATCCTGATTAAAAAGAAGAATTTTATTTTGTCAAATTCAACTTATAAAAATTTCAAAAACTATATTTAAATTGGGTGTGCCATCAAAAGGGGGCAAAACTGCATTTTTTGAAAAATACTTATTTTACCCGAAAAATTTATTTTGTTCTTATAACATGTTCTAGAAAATGTGTAAGATGAATAATAATGTTATAAAATTAAAAATTTAGTTAATACTATTCATAACAGCTAGTTCATAATAATATTATAATAATATATAGTTGTTTAGTAAAACTCGGTATTGCGTACAACACACGCTATCGAGGAAGGTCGCGATTGCGTGTAATGCAAGCCAAGTTAGGGTTGCGTGTAGTGCAAGACTCCATTGTTGTTGCGTATAACAAAATCCAACCATAATTCATTTATACATTGAATATATATATATACACTCAATGTTGTGTAGAATAACTTCTATCAAATGAACTTGAAATTGTGTGTAACACGATCCAAGAATTGTGTTGCGTATACTGCAAGCTAATACGGTGTTGCGTATAGCACAAGATAATCTTGGTGTAGCATAAAACACATGACGTCAAATAAATTAAAAATATTACTTATCATAAAATCTCAGGGTGTTACACACTGAATATCCAAACATATTGAGTTTATTTATATTTTTCACACATAATTATATCATTGATTTATCCTTAACCTAAGGATACAGCCTTTATGAGATATTTCATCTAAATTTACATTCCATTGAGACTCTTTCATTGTTATACACCAAATCACTTTTATATGGTGTATATAATGTACTTTGACATAGTATATCATGAATCCCTTTATTCTCATGATATTAAAAAGTTTTTATTACTTCAATTATTTGTATTCAAGTGTCTCTATTTTGGTTAGTAACTCTAACTAAAATATCATTTTAAAATGTTTTAAAGATTTATTATATTTCTCATTAATGTCCATGTTTTAAAAATGGTTTTAAGGATTTATTTATATGGACATTAAAGTTTTCGAATCAAAATTCCTTTTAAAAGTTTCAAAGTGGTATGCGACACTTTGATTCAAAAATCTATTTTAAATGGATTCTTGACAAATAGTGTGACTTTTAAATGTTTTCAAGAAAAAGGGGTATATTTATCTCAATAATTTGATTATTATTTTAATCTAAGTCAATATCCTTCATTATTCTCGATTGAGGTTAATCTGATACAATACAATCTTTCATATTATATCGAATGAGTTATGTTTGACTGTGGATGTGCTGTTTTTATACCATTCATGGTTTGTGGTTAAAGTATTGACATTTCTTATGCTAGTTTTAATACGAATGTTTATGTTATGTTTCATACTATTCATATGAGGGATGTATTGGACTTATTAAGTGACGGGTGGAGCCTGCTATAGCTCCTCGATGCATCGGTAGGTCTCATGAGAAAAACTAGTGTCTTGGCATGAGGCCTTGAAAAAATCTTATTTGTAGTCTTGGCACGAGGCCTTGGCTACATGGTTATGATAGCCTAGAATTATGAATTCCTTCATTATGAAAGTGGTTATTGATATTGCATGTGATTATTAGACTAGTAGAATATCCATGTGAATAAGTGGCATTATTTCATTTTATCTTTTCCATATTATGTCTAAGTTCAAGTTTAAAAGGATTATTCTTTATTTATACATTTCCTTAAATGTTTATGTTTATTTATGAATGTTTCCTCTATATTGTTATCCTTACTGAGCATTTGAGCTCACCCCTTTCAATGTTTTAAATTTTTTCCCAGGATGTGAAGAAGTAATTTATGAATTACCTGCATGGAATGTATGAGGGGATATGAAGACAAGATTTTGTTGTAGTTCTTTTCACTTTATGATGTAATTAAAGACTTATGAATATATCTAGTGATTCCTAGGCTACTAAACTAATCGATCTTTCGAGACTTGATCTTTTGTGATCATTCCAATATTATGTAATAATGCACCGACTCTGGGTAACTGGGGTCGGGGTGTTACACCCATCATGGGATCACAATGAAAGATGAAATGCATCAAATGATGCTTTGGGTTTCCTAATCCATTAAAAATTAGAATTATAGGTTTCCCAAAGATCGTCATGGGAAGAGACGGATCAACCCATTCAAGGTAAGAATTATTTTCTATTTGTATTCGTGTGTATTGTTCCTCTATGGATTTAAATAGATCTAAGAGTGAATCAAGAGCATTAATAATCCCTCAAGGAATTTATAGATAAGATAGAGCTTGAACAGGTGTAGCAACTGGTAGGGCCATCTGTGGTGGCACTTCTAGTATTTTTTGTGGGTAGCCTATAGGGGCAGTCCTGTAAGGATGTGGTTGGACCTATTTTGTTTGTGCAACCAATGGAGTTAATTATTGATATACTACAATGGTATCTAAGTATATTAGTGGTTGGTATCACATGTTGAGTGGATATTCCATATCCACTTCATCCATTGTGGAGAGACCTCTTTTCTGAGGTATGATAGTTGGGAGTGTGAGTGGAGAATATTCTTACAGAATATATCTAGCAGGAATGCTACCTTGAAGTAGTTATATATTAAGCCTCCTCAATTATTTTATCTCTTCCTCTTGTTGAGAAAATATTTACTTAATTTAAAGTGGTTAAACTTATCCAATAGGTAGGTGATTCACCATCTTTCCCTTTCACTTTTCTTTGTTGGGTGCTCTTTAAGGAGTTAATGCTGGATTATTTTAAGAAATTATCAGATTTAGGGTGAGCCTTTAGTTTTAGGTATCCACACCTCCTTCAATTATTTTTGTGTGTACCACATTATGAACTAAAACTTCCTCCACCATCTTCTCTGAATTGGCCTCATGTTATATAGGTTCTCTTCAAGGGTGTCATTGATGACATTCATCGATGAGTAATGAATTTTAGGCATTATATCAGTGTCTTTTCAAAACTTCCTTTCTCTACACCCTCCACAAGACCTCGTTCTCTTCTTTGTTGGTTTTCTATGAGATTTTTGGTATATAATAATCTATAGGTAATCTCTGTATAGTTCATTCATGTGAATTCTTAATGAGGGTACTGGATCACAAGATTGGATGAATTGGGAGGATCCATTATATGGAGTTTCTCCTAATTGGGATAAGACTTATTTCCACTGAGGAGTAGGTTTTTGAGGTTAAAATACCTCCTTACCTAAGGTGTGAGGTTGTTCTCATTCCACTTTCACAACTATTTGTGCCTAGTTTACTGACCTCTAAGGTTATGTTAAAAAATCCCCCAGCTCTATGATTTGTGGTTGTTGTTGAACTATTGTGGTTTCTACCATCATAGATTCCCTTATGATTGTATGGAGTTTTTTTAACATGGGATAGGTGCATCATCTGGTATGTACCTGAATCGCCCACCTCCAAAGATCATTATACTATTTCTAAAAATTTTACTATATAACAACTGAATTCACATAAGTAGGAGGCTTTCTCAATATTTTCATATGCTTGACATAAAAGTATGCCAATTTTTTCTCTCTTATGGCCCGATGTCAATGAAAGTCAGTCAAGGCATATTTTTTTTTGTGCATGTCATTAGTTGTGAACAAATTCTATTTTTTGAAGACATGTTGAATCTATAACATTGAATGATACCACATTTTGTGGAATTTATTGGTTAGGGAGCGTGGTGAAATGTAACGCTTTATGTTTGCCCCATACTCTTATATGAACATCATAGGAGGTATCTTTGATTAGCTATTAAAATATTTCTAACATTCTTAGGAATGCACTTTGAAGGGATCCTTGCTGTTTCTTGGACTTTGGATGTCATGCAACTAGGAGAGATAGCAAGTCAATTTGGCATTGCATCACTTCTATTACCTTGATGTGACTTCGATACTTGTCATATAGTAATACATTTTTCTCTCAAGTTATGAAGATTTTTCCATATATTGAGGTAGATATATTGCAAAAAATCTTTTAAAAATTTATATGGAATGTTGTATTAAGGGGTGTCTAAAGGAAAAAACATGACTGTTATGTTGTCTTTAGCCAGCTGTATCCTCATGTTTAGCATGTCATCTTCATATTTTTCTAGATTCTTCTCAACCCGGCCCAACCGGAGTTGACACTTAACCATTTTTTATCATAAAAAATGATATTAGTAGGTACTTTCTCTGAAATATTACAAGGAATATGACCCAAGGGTGGTTCAGAAAATGACTGTCTCCTTGGTTTGTCTTTTGAATGATAAATAATTTCACTTATCAATGAAAATTCATCAGACATGAATGGACTTTTTTCTCATGTTCCTCATGGTAGGAGGTCTTTCTCATCATTAAATATCCAAGTGGGATACCTTTTTGTTGAAATAAAACACTACTATGGAGAGAAATTTCGTAGCAAATGTCATCATGTGGAGTACTACCATGGAGAATTATAGCGAGGGGAAGACCCTATTTCTCTTTGATCTTATAGAAATATTGAGGGATTTTGTGACTCTCATCAGAAGATGGAAAATTAAGACTGATCAGATTATGGTAATGAATAAATACTTCATGGTGATGTGTCTGAGTAGGAACTTTGGGATTACTACTACTATTCCCATAATTTGGTAAATGGACGGTACGATCTTGAGATACCATAGATAAGTGTCTGAGGGATTCAAGAACCCCAATATTAAGTATATAAGGATATTGGATCAACTCTTTATTTTCTAGTCGTCTCTGGTGAGACTTATTTTTGGATTCCTTCTTGTGAACAACTGGGGCTACGTGCTTGGGGAAGTGGTTTTCATGGGAAGGTATTTGTTCCCACCTTTGAGTGGCCATTGGGATTGTCTGATTACCTCTAATTGGAATGGGTGTATGTTATTGATCCAGTTGTACATATATTGCAGGGGAGTTTTCCCCATAACCCTCTAGGATGGGAGTATAGGTGTGTGTCTACTTTAGGGTAACATGCTCATGAGCTACCCCATTTGTGGGGATGGAGCTATGTTTTTGTCCCTCTAACACTATTGTTGTCACCTTAATGATGTCCTGATAGGTCTGTAGGATGTGTATAGGAATTTTCATCTTCCCCTTCACCATTCTTAGGATATTCTTAGTGAATTAAATGATTGAAATGGGGATATATGACCATTTGGTATATAGATAAGGGGTATGTATACTCCTTTCCTCTAATTATAGCTAGTGGATACTAGTAGTAATCAGGTGTAGTGGTAGGGGTTTGAGTCTTACCCATATTCATCATAAGAATTTATAACTGATCTCCCCAGGTGTTTTTAGACAAAACTACAGGTAGGCTTGATGAATGCAGATAGGTGTGTGTGCATGATTGTGGTTTATCACTAAAATTGGATGGAAGTATTATTTGAACACTGATAGGAGAGGCTGTTAGAAGGCATGATGGATGTGGTCATGGATTTGTGCCTACTCATTGATTACCACTAAATTTGACTGGCATAAATTTTTGGTGTGGGCATGTGTATGTTCCTTATCACTATGTTCTACCATATTTGAATGGCGGACTTCCTTAGATGCCTCCAGGTGAGTCTACTAGCTATCTGAATCAGGGTGGGTAGGTATATGTGCTCACTTGTAGTTTTCCACCAAATTTTATTGGTGGGATTCTCCGTAGGATAAAAAAGGTATGTGCTTGATCCCTGTTGGTTGATTTCAACCCCCGGTGGGCCATATTTCATGCTCAAGTCTATATGATTTGGTTCAGACTTCCGAGTATGACACCCCATCTTGTTGAGGTTTTACTATCATGTGTTATTGGCAGTGGTGATTTTTGGCACCCAGTGAATTCTAGGAGAGTCCATTTGTGGCCTCTTGATCCACCTCCCTATGATAAGGGAGGGACTAGTTGTTTCATTTCAGGGATAATCTCATAAAAAGGTTGAATATTATGTTCGATGTCACCTGATTCTTGACCAATGATCATCAATGGTTGGATGATCGATGGGTATTTTCGAGGTGGAGGGCCTATCAGGCAGCCTCCAGGGTTGATATGGTACTGTTTTGATGATACTCTCAAACCAATGTGTTCGAGAAACATTTTTGAAGACACTGGGTTAGTGATGGAATCCTCTACTTAGATGAAGACCCAATATTAATAGTATCCATGGAATATAATTATGGAAGCTAGAAGTACACCATTGGATTTAAGGGGGTTCTGAGAGAAAGTGCCTAGATATAGATGAAAAACACAAATAGTAAAACCCTATCAAAGTATCATCTCATTTAAATGAAAACATTCATGATTTATTTATTTATTTGGACCCCTTTTTTCAAGAGTTAAAGGGTCCTAACATGTGGGTTACACCATCATCTTGGTTAAGGATTCATGTCAAGTTCACCATTTTTTTCAATGAAAACCTATGTGTCCCAATGGTTGAATGTAGGCGTTAAGTTTTGTGAAATCATTCACTTCAGGATAAATATATTCAAATGTCTTCTGATGGGGTTTTTTTATGGAGCTAGAAACACCTAATAGTTCTTTATCCATGAGGGACCTATATTCCAAAGGCAAACTCTCATTGAGAATTATGGCCAACAAGGCTTAAGAACTCACATTGTTCAAGAGGATGGGATGCCAGTCTCATAACACCCTTTTGGGGGTAATTTTTTTCTACTCACAAACTCTCCTATAGATTTAATATATGTTCAAGAATCTTTACTTAACTCCCAAGTATGATTTGGGCCACACTTGAATTGACAATCAATTATTAACATGTATAGAATTTAGAATCATATATATGTATCCAACGTTCTTCATCAATATAGATATCTTTATGTATTTGAGTTTCTCCATCAAGGGTATCCTCTTATCTACCGATTATAGATTCTTTGATCATTATTACAATGATTATAGTTTTCATCCACACAGTGGGGCGCTCTGTAGTGTGTCATCATCTAGGGATATGAGAGTTGTTTTGATGTTGGGATTGAACCCATGAGATGGGATTCCTACATATCCTTGTGAAAGGAATCAGAATCTGTGTAGTTTGGTGTCACTTAATGGGGTACATCGTACCTTTTAAGGTCATGTGATAATTACCAAACCATGTTGTTTAGAATCATGTGGCAAGGACCTCTAGGTATAAGGCACCTAGTAAAAGTTTGGTGTGGGACTTATTTCAAAGAATCCCAGGGAACCTAGAAGGGATATGAATTCCCTGGTTGAATATTACTCTACTAGTAATATGGCCCATAGATAATAGGGTTGATTTGGGGAATTGGGATTGGACCTTATGGAGTCTTTCTACGTATACTATTTAGACATAAATACAAGCCTATATATTTTTGTTTTGAGGACCCACACCTATGGAGGCCCTCTAAAAGTTTTTCACATTGGGGTGTATGGACCTTTGAGAGGATTAAGTTGGGGATTATTCCTAAAAATTATTCCCTTGTTTGGTTTGGTTCCAAGAGAAGTTTCTCGACTCATGGAGTTTTGAGGGTTTGGTTTGGGGCTTACACTAGAGGAGGATTCCCAGATGTGAAATTTTGGGGCTTATACCAAGTAGAATGCCCATGTATTGATTTGGTTGAGGATTAATTATAAGGAGGATACCCAAAAGGTTTAGGATCATGTGGATTTCATGACCACCATCAACCGCTAAGCACACATGAGTCTTGCTCGGTGTGAGAAACAATAGGAAATAGGAGATCCAAGAAACCACACAATCCACTTTTCCCTGAGGTTAGATACATTTCTTTGAGGACCCATGCCTATAGAGACCCTATGAAGGAAGGTGAGAATGAGATCTAGAAGAATATTTTCTTCCAAAACATGCATCTAACTGTGTGGATTTCATGATAATGGATATCCATTAAGCCCACACGATTCATGATGAGTCATTCTTGAATGTGGGAAACAAGAGGTAGTGGATGGTCTGGAAAACCACACAATCCCCCTTTTGATGGTGGAAGAGGTCATGGATACATGAGGATAAGAAAGAGATTTTATGTGCTTGTTCCCTCTCCCATTTCATATCCAGGATAGTCGCATCAGACTACCCATCTAGGTATGACCCAAGATATAAAGAGGAGAAAGATTGAAACCTCCTGTAAGAAAGGTTAGGGGCTTACTCTAGGGGGGATGCCCCAAAATTGGTTATGAAATAAGGATATCATTCCATGTCAAAGGGAAAGTAAAGCATGATCCTCACCCTTCTTTCTTGGAACTGGGATATCCCTAACAGCTCCCCCATGTTTGGGGTCCTCGTGACCATGGGAATGAATATCTATATGCACTTATAGGATCCTAACTATTAGGTATGATAAGTGTGGTACACCTCTAACTGAAGGAATGCATATCCAAATGAGATACATATTGGTGTGACTTTTTACATGGTTTTTCATGTCTAGAGGATTAGTTGGAGGTTTCAATTTTGTCCCTCTTAGATAAGAGATCCAAATGAAGATATTACCTACCATTGGTGGCTTAGAAGAGGGCCTGAGAAGTCGTTCACGCTGGGAAGAGGCTAGTTGATACAAGGAGGGTATCACATAGGGTATTCATGTGTAGATTAAGATTTCTTCGCACAGGTATTTATTTGTGAGTCGAGAGTACTTTGTGAAGGTACTCCTATACAAGATGAAGGTACTTTGGGTGACATACTACCTGGGAAACAACACTTGGTTGAGGCTTTTCTCAAGGATTCAAGGGTCTCTATAGGTTTTCCTCAAAGTGTCTTATATAGGTCCCTGGTTAGGAAAGGGGAATTCATGATAGTGTTCCTTAACCACTAGGAAAATAGTTCCTCATGTAGTTGTTATGTATTTTATACCCTATAAGGACTTTGGTTCCACTACCCCCCCCCCCAATTCCCTCTTATTTAGGTTTTGGATGACAACCTGGAAGCTTTCAGAGGGCTTGGGCGAAGAAATAGAGTAATCAAATCATCAGAAGTTATTAAGAACTTTTTATACATACAAATTAAGAGACCTAGGTTCTTATTTATAGGAAAATATGGAACCCTGAGAAAATGTGTTGGCTCACACAGGTGTGTCACACAGGCTGATGTGCAAGTTTGTCGTGCAGGCTGATGCGCAATTACCCTGCATGATGATGCTACTTGGGGTACATTCACAGAGGGACTTTGTTGAAGGGGTGTTTCCTTTTCCTTCTTCACTTCCCTTATTTCCTTATCCTTAATATATTTTCCTTTAACAATTTTTCATCCATGTGAAAAAATAGAGTGTCAACTTATGTACATATATATATATACACAATTTCATACATATTCATAAAAGTTTGTAATAATATGTACATTTGGATAAGTGATATTCATATATATATATATATATATATTAATATTATTTTGTGTGTGATTGTTTGAATTTTTTTTAGAAATTGAAAGCTATGTATTGAAATTGATTTTCCAAATGATAAATTTTTCTTTTCAAATAATGAGTCATGATTGGAACTTTAAGATGTTCTCTTTAAACATAAAAATCACTCTTATAGAAGGACCATTAGATTATGGAAATTGGTATTATGATAAAAATGTTATTTTTGGTGTATTCCTAGTAAGGGAATGTATATTTTTTATGTTTCATGTATAGGTAAAATGGATTTGTGCTTAAGAGGGAACTCAGATGTCAGAAGTGGGTTATTTATTTTAGTATAAAATGTATGATATCTATGCATATACTAGTTTGAGAAACTCACCTCTACTTAAATTTATTGGTAATACTTGGGTAGATTATAGGGGATACTAGGTACACTTGTTACACTATCTTAGTATTATGCTCTGGCTAGTGGCCTTGGGTTGACTAGGTTTGGATTGTGTGATTTATCCCTTAGTTTGGATGGGTAGGGAAAAACTAAGTGATGGGGTGGATTTTCTTGGTATTATGGCACCAATAATTTATTTTATTGGTACTTTTATAATTTTCGTAGAATTTATCTATTAGATCCTAGGTTTCCATGATAATTACTTTATATGTATTCTATTTTCTTATTATTTTGTGACACTATTCTGAAATTATTTCCACTGGTATATTTTCCTTTTGAGTATTTTTCATTATCACATGTCCTTCTTGCTAATTATATTATTGGAAAATATTTCATTCTTTAGAACCTATTTTAAAAAATAAAAATTAAAATGGTTTTCATAATTATCATCTCACTACTTGTTTTGAAAATAAGTTAAAATATTTATATATATATATACATACTTTCAAACTAGCAAGAAATGGTTTTCTATTATAAGGATAGTGGTGGATCTTGAGGTCACTTGGATGTATGTTTAGTTTTTAGTTTTAATTATGCTTCTAGTATTTATTTTATTTGTTCTTTTATTATTTATTTACTAATTTCTTTTATGGGATAAATTTTTGGCATTGGTACTCACTGATTCTCTTGGTATTTGTCTCCAACCCTGGAAGATTGGGAATGCCTCTCAGGATTTATTACAGATCAGATCGGGTTCCTATTTTGAGTTCAAATTGTTTTAGTTTTTGAATAATATAATTTTTCATATTACCATTACATAATTATGAAAAATATTAAATTTATTATTATAACATAATATTACTAGAATTTAGGTTTTCCTATCCATTCATGATGTAAGTGTTATAACATCATTCGTGTAGGTGGTAAAACTGATCCAAACAAGAACATGTTATAATGACAGAATGAGTATGAACATGTCATTATATGGTGATAATATCACATTTATATAAGATTAATGATTTAAAAAACCTATTATTCAAGTGATAAACCAGATTCAATAAGGTTTGGATGAAGAAGATACAAATGAATGATTAAGGTGAGGATAACACTTATGTTGAAGACTTGAATCTTCCCTAAGAGACTCTTGGAAATGAGGGATTTGAAACTTCTTATTATGACTAGAGGTTCCCAAACATGGGATATGATTTTTAGGGAGATAATTTTGGAATGTAATCAAGAGTAAACTAAAGGAAATTTTTGGGTTTAGTTTGGTAAAGTATGGGTCCTTTATAAGTGAACTTGAGTGATATTTTCACAAATACCCATTTCTTAATGTGTAAGGAATTTTTTCCATAGAAAGATAATCCAAAGTGTAAAAATAAGGGAGATGTTATAAGTGGGTCTAGAATTCACTCATACACTCATTTAGAGATAATTTTTTTATGATATTTTAGTCCTTTACACCAAAACTTAACCTTTTTATCTCAATTTTTCTTCTACCATGATAATTATTTTTTACCTTGGTAAATTATTTTTATGATTATAAATAAAAATAGTCTTATTTACCATTTTTCTATGTGTTTATTAAAAATCTGGACTCCATTTAATTCAATTCAATTTATAAATATGATAATTTTAACTTTTAAATGAAAACATAAATTAGATATAAGGAGAATTATTTTTATAGAAAAAAATTAAGCATTAAGTGTTTTAATATTATTTCATATCAATTACATATTAAATGAGTGTTAATTCAATAGTTTATATATTTAAAAATTAAATTGTATTAGAATATTACTTTAATAGTGATAAATTTAATTTATTAAGATAAAAATACACAACACATAAGAAAATTATTTTAAAAAATATATCATTTTGGCATTAAATGATTTAAATAACATCCCATTCAAATTATTTATTTATCTTCTAAATATTCAATTTCATCAATCCATTGCTACCAAAATATACCTTTGGATTTTATAAACACGTCAAATAATTATTTTTTAAAATAATAATAATAATAATAATAATAATAATAATAATAATAATAATATAACGAATAGAAATACACAATTTTATAATAAATTAGTTTAACTCATTATTATATTTTTTTCATTCCATAATTATTTATTACAGGTTAACTATATTTTAAAAAAAATTACTAACAATTACATAAATTTAATGTACCTACATTTATATCCAATGACCATATATCCAATTGATATATATCCAACAACCATATGTCCAATATTCATATATCCAATGACTATATATATATATGACATATTAAATTCCAATATATATCCGGACATACATCTCTAAAATTACTGATCATGTTCTCTAATTTCTTTATCAATTTGTTTATCATATTTCTAACATTTTTTATTCTTTCTATAGATATCATCAATGTTATGATCCTCATGGAAAATCATGATGATTATAATTTAAAAAATATAATAGTTTTACTTACTTGCATTTTCATTCCTTTAGTAATTTTAATAATTGTATTTAGTTTGGTTATTTCATAATGTATTTCATTTTTTATCATAATATTATATCGTAATAAAATAAATAATTATTCATTTTAGTTTTTTTATTATATCACAAATTATTGAACACGCAATATTTAATTAAATGTGAAATTCATACTAAAACCATACAGTGTGACAATTATGGTACCAAGTGAGTATTTTCTTTATTTATGATGATTTTAAGGATTTTTTTTTGTATGGTGTATTAATATATTTTGGTCTATATATTATACTTTATCCTTTTGGTACTGAGATTTTAAGATAATGAAATTATGGAACCGATTTAAAGTATGTGGTCTTTAATCACCTGGATGTCTTTAATATATGTTGATAAATGGGTGCCCCTTTGTGGTTTAATTTGTATTTTTAATGTTATTATTTTTATTATAAATATTTTTATTATTTTAGAATCTTGAGGACTAGAATATTGAATCTTGTATAGAATCTTATAAAATGGTACATGATTTTGTTGAATTTAAAATTCAATGAAGGATCATAAAACTAATGTTAAGTGGTTCATTCAATGGTGAGTTGATTGTTTGAGTATTGTTGGACCACTTTATAATATAGTGTATTATTAGTATTTAAATTTTGACTTTTTAGGATTTAAATTTTTTTTTTGAATGGGTTCTAAAATGTTTTGGTTGGTTGAAATTTGAAAATTATTTTTTAATAATGGTGTATATAGAGTGATCCTTAATTATACTAAAACATATTTTAATAGAATATAAGTTTTTAGTTTAAAGTTTTTTCATGCTAAAATAATGATTAAGTAGAGTGGGTAGATTTCATATATGTTTTGGAAAGGGATTTTAAAACATGGATATTTCAAAATGAGATTGATTTAAGTATATTATATTATGGAAAAGATGTTTTAAGTAATTATGTTTGTGTTTTTTTGGATTTATAAAATAAAAATAATAATTACTTAAAATAATAAATTTGGTTTAAGGTGTTTTTAAATTAGGGTTTCAAATTTATTATTTTTTAAATGGATCTATTTATAGGAAAATGAATTTTATTGATTATGATTTTTGTTTTCATTGCTTTTTAAAATACAACAAAAAAGTGATTTTGAATGAATTATTTTGGTATGATTAACCATTGTAATAAAATAGTATATTGATTTAAAATATTATTCATTATCAGTTTTCTTTCAAAATAAATATCAAGATGTATTTTAGTGTGAATTTTCTATATTTTTTTCATTTAGGTTGTATTTGGTGTTATGGAGTAGGGTACAAGGTTGGTGTGGTAGTTTAATTGGATTTTGTTCTTATTTTTATTTAACTACAATTTTTTTTGCTATATGTGGTTTGAGTATCCAAAATTATATATGAGTATTTGAGGTGTTTTAGATTTCTATGTTGATTGATGGGGTTTTTTTGTTTTTGTTAACATTATTGATTACTAAATTTTGTGAGATTTGTCTTGATTTAAATAATTTTGAGCCTTGGGAATCAAAATTTCGTAATATGAATAAATATAGTGAGTTTTTATTGGTTTGAAAATTATTCCTTATGTATTTTAGGTACATTGATGTGCAGTTGGTATATTTAAAGGGTTTAGTATTATAATTATATAAATTATGCATTAATAAGAAATTTTATTGATGTGACATGGTTTTAAATATTATGGAATAATTAATATGTATAGTTTATAAAATAATCTAGAGTGTGGGATCTTTGGTACTATATTTTCATAGTTTTTAAAACATACAGGTAAACCATATAACTTTCTATTTTTATTTTATTGACTTATTTTGATATCAAATCACTTAGAGATTGGTTGTGATCTTCCATGAAAATGGTATATTATATTTAAAGTGATTTGGTGAACTTGGATTTGTGTTTAATTGTATATATAGATATATTATTAGGATATATGAGTCTGTTGGGATTATTTGATTAAATATGGTTGATGCCTTTTCTGGAGAGCTAAGTAGCTTTAATTATATAAGATGGGAATGAATGGTTTTTTTATACACAGGTTGGTAGATACTATCCTATTCATTAAGTGGTGTTAATGTTATAGTATCGTGATTGCAATTTTATAGTTGTTACTAGGGATAGTTAGATAATTTCACATGTGTTTAGTGGCTTTAGAGTTGGAGCATAATTATTATTAGTGTCCTATGTCATATTTGGACACATCTAGAGGGTTTTAATTGATGTGTACTTTTAATCTCTTCTTTTATAAAACTATGTATTCAATCATTTTTTTGATTAGATGAAAAAAAATATTTTTTACCTCTTCACCTATTAGGAAATACACATGAATCCACACAAAAGAACATGGGATTTATAATCTTCTCTTTGTGGATAGTTAATCATTGGTTTGTTATAGTTATTATCCTATTTTACATGAATATGCGATAATTTTTAAGTAATAATCATTAGAGTAAGGGAATAACCTTGAACTGCTTTTATTTTATCTCTTGATGGTGTTCATGATTCTGCACTAATACAAATTTTTTATTGATACTGATTAATAAAAATGGTACCAAATATTTCATACAAATTCAGGTCTTTAGATCCTTGCTTCATATGAAAAATTTTGATACCAATATTCCACAATGACTCCAACTCCATTATTATTATTATCTATGTGATGAATATCACAAAAAACTCCTTCATTATTATACATCCAGATCAACAAAGCATCATGCATATTAATTTTCTTCCTCTCTTGGATATCTCTCTCTCTCTCTCCAATTCAGACAACATTGACACCAGAATCTTATCCCTTTGAGTCACACTACAGTCCAATCAAACACAACTCTATAGATTACGAATGGTTACTTTTACTTATTCTCTATTTTATTAATTCCATGATCCATGACCATAGTAGTTGTTATCCATAAATTCATCAATATTAACATCTTATTTGTAACAACCCTAACCATACTATCCTATATATGGTGGTTACTTTATTATATTGGTACTAGATATAAGAGATCATATCCTAAATGAAAAAATATTTTAGTAGTATTTGTAAACTAAATACATACATGATTCCCATATTACATTGGAAATATAAAAACATATCATACAAAATAATATCATATCCTTGATATCATTAATAATATCATTTTTATATATTTATGAAAGTAAAAAAAATAAATGGTGGGATCATATGCTCGATAAGAATTATGTATAGAGTAATATGTCATGAGTAAATAATAAATAATTAATATGGAAGAGTGGATAATCAAAATGCATTCCATTCAATTGATTACTTGAGTTAAATTAAAATTCGGGGATAAGATCAACATATAAAACACATGGATAATGAAAACTAAATTCTTAAAAGAGAAAATTCATAATCTCGTACATTTATGATCAATAACTCTCAACCAAATAATCATGAATATTTTCACAGAGGCCTCTCAACCAAGATATTATCATTATGTCAAGTCATCACAACCAGGAATACACCGAATACTCAATTATTATGACATGATCTTACAGCCACAACCAATACATCATGCCAACCTAGTTTGTCTCATGATACCTATTGATGCATCGAGGGGCTTTATATAACTGGGACCCACCCATCACTTGAATATCTTATGCATTCCTTGTATTTTGAATTATTAATACAATTCATTCTCAAAATTCCTTATAAATTAAAAATTATCCATATTAAATCAAGAATATAGAACATGAATACTTTATCAACATAGGTCTTCTAGAGAAAGAATAAATATGGTATCATTAGATCATATCCACAGTAACATCAATGGGTGTTTTCATAGTTAAATATACCATAAAAATATCATAGGAAAATTTATTAAGGAAAAATACCCTTTTCATGTTGAAATAACTTATAAAAAATTAAAAAAAAATCAAATATTAAAGAAATTATTTTTTTAGAGGAACTTTGGAAACTTTTAAATAATGATTCAAAGCATTGAGTGGTCATGGTGGTGGGAAATTTTGTTCATTTCATAAACATTAAAATAAAAATTCCTTTTACATTTTTGATAAAATGTAAAAATTACCTCATTTGGGAAAAAAATTCCTTTAAAAAAATTAAAAAGTAAATCATTGGAAAAAATTAATTTAAACAATCATAAGGTAAAATTAAAAACATTATCAAAAATATTTTTATAAAACATGGATACGCAAGAAAAAGATTCTCGATCAAAGTAAAAATGAAATATGTTTTTCATAAAAATAGTTTCTCAATATTTTAAAGTAACTAAGTGAGTAAAATGGTACTATTAAATTAATTTTACATGTATATATAGTTTATAATAAAATTAAAGGGTTTTATCATATAAATATCATATAATTCCCCCTAATAGAAATTCAAACATAAACATTCTTGAAATAAAATAAAATTGTAAAATAAATTCATTTCCACTTTAGTCTATTATGAATCATAACCACTATGAAATAAATAGATTAAAATGAAAATTTAAAAATCATTAATATAAATATATTCATGATATAAGTTCCACCACATTAAATAAACAAGTGGTGAATATACCATGTGTCTCACAGAAATAAAAGTGAGATAGGAAACCCCTTACATCATATCTGACTTTCTTTGTCAGTGATTTTAGCCTACTGTATAATAAATTTAAATTTATTATAATTATATAAAATAACCAAATACATAATTATAATATAATATGTTATCCACTTATAACATTTTAACACTCGTTTATTAATGATTCTTTTTTAAAATCAGCATTTCGACTATTAACTATTATGTTTTTTCATGAGAATTTTAGTTCAGTGGTTCATTTCCTTATAATTTGATCATGGTTCTATTATATACATAATTTTATTCATGATATAAATATAATATATATTAATTATATATATATAGTCATCTATAAAATTTATACATAGAAAAATGACTTACATCGTTCATGAAGATGGCAGGTCACACATACACATGAATGTTGTTTTCACTTTTCAATAGATGGAATGAAAGAAAGTTAAATGATGATTAAAATTTCAATAATAATTATTATATAATATATATTAATTAAATATATCATTATTATCATCCATGTAAATCAGAAATTAAAAATGGATCATATCGCTTCACGGAGGTAGTAGTCACACGTACGCATGAGTGAAATTTTTATTTTTCAATAGATTGGAAGGTGAGAAGGTAGATATGATATTATAATTACAGAAGAATAATTACTTCATAAATATCATATATATTCATTATTTAAATCGTTATAACCAACCAAGTATATTGGTAATGAAAAAATAATTACACTTCAATGTGGATACGGTAAGTCGTACATACGCACGAGCAATGTTTTCAATTTTCATAGGATGAAAAATAGATGGAAAATGGTTTTCCCATAATCATAATTACATAACATTATATTTATTATACTGGATTTATTATTTCGGTATGGTTTCAATATATTTATAGGAATTATAAGAAGAAATAAATTTGAAAGAGTCAGTAAAGAAGATTACTTCTTCTATAGTAAACTTCCTTTAGATCCCTTCTTAAGGACCATTGGAATGGTCTTCTAAGAATACCATAACCTCTAATTAATGTATAGGGAAGTTGATAAGATAATTTATTATGGTTTTCTCTAATCAAGCTTCTCAAATCGGTGTAATGAAGAGAGGTAAGGGGTTTTGTTTTATACGGGAGGGAAATGACACACTTAAAATTACACAAAATATTAAAATATAATTAATTAATTTCTCAAGTATAATTCATCCAAATAGACATAAATTAAATTAAAAATATTATATATTTAAAATATCATCATAAAATAAAATTTAGATTGGTTTTGGTATCATTTTAAACCTTATCTTTTGTTTTAACCCCTCCATTAACAATCTTTAACATTAACAGTGATAGCAATAGTTTCAATATTAAAGGGTTATAATTTTACTTATAAGGTGAAAATTGAATCATAATAGACAATTTATTAAATTTTAGACCATAAATTATCCCCCTTTACTTGTTTAAATATTTTTTTTTGTATTAAATAATTTAATAAAATATTATTTTTGTAAAATATCATTAATGTCATTTTTGAGACTATTCATTTAATTTAATTTTAAAGACGTCAAGAAAAATATAGATTTTAAATATAAAACATTAAAACGCCCCTAAAATGTTATATTTTTCTAAAAATTTCTTGTAACCCAATAATTAATCCACATTTTATTACTTTTAATACTATTAAAAAAATATTTTATTTTTTTATTAATTGAATTAATATTGTGTGTGTGTCATGTAAGAATATAAGGTAATTCTTCAATCACTAAAAATTTAAAAAAACATGATAAAAATTTAATTTATTTATCAAATAAAAAATTATAATTGAACATTTCCTCTTTTAATGCTACTGTAAAAAAATTAGATATATAAAAGTCAAGAGAGTGATATTTTGTATTTATTCTTTTCTTAAAATAACATAAAGGTCATAATGAAATAAATGGAACCAAGTGAATTTATATTTGATAATTGGATGGAAATGGATAAATTACATTAATATAATAGGTTAAAGGTAAGTTTTAGAAAAAATTTAAAGCTTTATCCCAAATTTTTAAACCTATTTTACTATTTTACCCATACTGAGGTGACAAATATTTACCAAGTTTATTATTCATAATGACCAAAAATTAAAGCGATGTATTTACCAAATTTGTTACATGTGATTCTAAATATAAAATAATTTTTTCAATATAAAATATCTATAAGTGTAAGAAATAAATTTTAATTTAAATTCATAAAACACAACAAAAAATAGTTTTTAGAAAAAAATGTTTTTAAACATAAAAATTAAATTATATCAAAATCATGAATATTACTGATTAAAATGGAATTAATTATATTATTATAAATAAATTGGATAAAAATTCACTTCAAGACCATATTCAAAATATATTGGTACTTTTCAATTACATTATTTAATAAATGAGGATATTTGAAAATTTGATATTTTTCATTATTCATTGAAAAATCAATCATTTCAGAAAAATCCCAAAATTTCACTGTAAGTTAATTTTGAAATGATAATTTAAAAAAAGTGATGTTAATTTTATATAATATAATTTCTAAAATTTTCAGAAATTAATTATAACTTCCATACACAAAATGTAATAAAATCGTTTTTTGAATAAAATGTATTTTTGAAGTATTAAATGACTTCACTAAAACTTGAGTGGGTATTTCCTAAGAATTCATCAATGAATTTTTATTGAGTATTAACATCATATATTTTATAATTTGGTTACTCATATTTATACCCTTTAGTTCAATCGCTAGGTGATCACATTTAAATAATAGTATTTGTTTAATATATCTCAATTCGCTTAAAGATCGGTGTTGCATGTTAAGAAATCTATTTAAAACTTTGAATTATTTAAAGATAAATATATCTTAAAATATAGGGATGTTAAATTATACTATATTTAATAAATTTTTCCCAAACAATTTCATCTCTATCTTTAAACTTTCAACATTTGTTGAAAACCCACAGCATATAGGGGATAAAATAATTTTTGTTAAAAAGGGGAAGTGGGAAACAATAAGGTCACCTAAAATATCAGGTATTTAGGTTCCTAGATAAGGATAAAATTATTGGGAAGTTAAAATATATATATGGAAGATAAGAATAATGTCCAATGATAAATAAATATTGATAGTACAAGGTCATGAGTAAGTTAATGACCACAAAACCATAAATCAATGAGGGGTGAAAATACCACCAATGTATTAGAAATAAAGGTAAAATAATGACATTTTTATTTCAATATTGAATAACCTTTATGATGTTTTTTCTAAACAAAGTTTTTTTATTTCTTAAAAACTAACATTTTTTAAAATAATGTTTTTGAAAAACTGGTAAAATTTTCTAAGGGGAGTCACTACTGAATACTTTCCATCATGATGGGAAATTCCATCATAATCAAGTTTAATTGGAATAACTTTGAGAAGAAAAATCATACTAAATATGAGAAGTAAAATCATTCTGACTCTGAGAAGGAATATTGGACTGACTCTGAGAAGAAAAATCAAACTGAATCTAAGAATAAAAATTAGACTAAATCTGAGAAGGAAGATCAGACAAAAGATGAACTAGATAATCAGACAAAATCTAAAAAAGATACTTGGACTAAAACTAAACAATATAATCATACTAAATCTGAGAAAAATAATCATACTAAAGCTAAGAAATATAATCATACGGAATTTGATCAAGATAACTAGACTAGAGCTAAGCATGCTAATTATACTGAAGCTAAGAAAGATAATTAGAATGAAGCTAAGTAAGATAATCAATATGAAGCTGAGCAAGATAATCAGACAGAAGCTAACCAAGATAATCAAATTGAATAAAATATATTATGTTCGAGAAGACTGATTTTTGAGAAATATTTAAAAGGTTATAAGATTTCAAAGTTTGAGTTTAAATATGAGTTATTTTCAGAGTTTTGAAATTTGAGTAAGTGGGAAAAGTTTTTCATTTTCTATTATTTTCTTGTCTGAGTCGCCTATAAATAAAGGCACTATTCATTCACACTTTATAACTTTTTCACAAGTGTGTAAAAGGTGGAGAACTGAGGAATTTGAGAAAGAGTTCCTTCCAGATAGAGATATAATTAGTTGATTGGACATCTATTGTTTTTTAACTGTACATAGAAACATAATATTGAGAAGATCGTATTAAGTTGATCGGACTGAGGAATATTGGATAGAGTTTTCCAGAAAATTTTAAGAAGTGTATATTAATAAAGGGAAGAATGTATTGAGTCAATCATACTAATTCAATCGGATTGGGTTCATCAGACTAAAGGCCATCATACTCAGGTTCATCAGACCCATGGAATTTTCTAGAGAAGATTGAACAAAGTATTTACTCTATTTTTTTCATAATTTTTTTGTAAGAAAATTTTTAAACATATGGGGGTTATTATAATCATTCCTATCATGAGATAGAATTTTCTTAATGGGTTTTAACATAATTTTTATTCCAAAAATATCTTTATTCATGCATGAGTATTTACTAAAAGATGGTAAGGAAATTAATGTTAATAGGCTATAGGGAATAAGTTTCTAAAATTCTTGAAACTCATAAAAAGTGAACAACTGATTAACCCCCCCCCCTTATCAGTTGTTTTTTTATCCTTCAAAACTTCAATTTGTATCAGATCCAATAGTCCCTTGTTTAATCCTTATTATGGATAATATTAATTTTTCAATAGTAGATGAATTCTTACATTTGATGGAAAAACTTATTATGGATGTAAAAATAGGATGAACCTTTATCTCCTATCTCTTGGACTAGAAGCTGTTTATTCATCTACAATAGGGTTACCTCCTATTGAGAAAGATACCCCGATAACTTTTTCTAATAATAAAAATATCAAAGATGATTTAAAAGATATAAATTTTATCCTTATGTATTTATTATAATATTTTAATATGAAGTTTATGGGTCTCAAAACTTCAAAAGAGTATGTGCGATAAGTTGGAAAGTATTTTCTAAGGGAATACCAACATGAAGGAAGAAAAGATACAAATTTGGAATATTAATTATGGATAAATAAGGATGAGAGGTGAAGAAACTATTAATTAATACTTTACTAGAGTAAATGAAATTTTTTGCAACATCATAGGGTCTAGTGATATCTTGGAAGATTCTAAAATTGTGACGAAACTTATGAAAATCTTTCTAGGTGGTTTTGATTCTAAACTTTACACTTTATAAGATAAGGATGATTTATCTCTTGATTAATTCTATACCATTCTTGTTTCTTATGAAATGAGGAAATATCTGAGGTTCAAAAAGAAGATGAAAGTGGAAATGGATTTTGAATCGATAAGAAAAATTAAAACACAAGATGCTAAAGATGTTGATCCTTGTAACTTTTAAGATAAATAGGATGATGAGTTGAATGAAAAAATAATGTCTCTTATATCTAATAACTATCTAAGAGGAATATGTGTAACACCCCAAGCCTCTACGGTACGATTCTATTTGAATAATACAGTAGCGTGTGTTGTACGCAACTTCGAGTTCTAACACACCACGACCAATCAAAGTAGCTGTTATGAATAGTAATACCCCTTTTTGGAAATTTTATAAATTTTTTCTCTCGAAATGGACTTCATTTTTGGATTCAGAATATTGAAATTATCCTAGGGTAAAATTTTGGAACTTTTCGGATAACATTTATATTTTGATGAATAGTGAAAATTACTAAATTTTAATTAAAAACAACTTTTTTAATCGAAATAATTAATAGTGATAATTTATGCATTTGATTGGTTTTAAAGTATATTTAGAATATATTTTTACCATTTAATATAATTTTGGTCATTGGACATAATTTTACAATTAAACCGGACATAAACAAGTGTCAATCTTTTGATAGTTATTATCTCTTAAAAACACGCTTTTTATTTTAACAACTGGAATTAATTTTAAATTAATTTCTGCCACTTATGTGTTTTGAATTTGTAAAAATGGATTCCATATTTGGAATCAGGATTTCCAAATTGTGTAAATAGTTAACTTTTATTTTTAGAAATTTTAAATAATTACTTCGGTAAATATTTTATTTACCATGGTTAAAGGGTAAATCCGGTAAATAAGGGTAAAAAATAATATTATAATAATAATAAATTACCCTAAAACGTGTCCTAAACTTATTGGTTGATACATGTCCGACCATGGGAATCTTTGGGTCGATTTTTGGACCCCATGGAGCCACTTGTAAGTGATAATGACACTTTATATTAATTAAGTTAAAATAAATACAAAAATGACATAAGCATATATCTTTTAGAAAAACAATTTTTAAATAGGATTATATATGTTGGATTTTAGACTATAAATATTCATTAGAAACCTAAAAATATTTACTAAATAATTGTATTTTATTTATAATTTTTAGACATTTAATGATTAATATTTTTTATGACACAATAATGATGCAGTATTTTCCTTATTAATGAATGAATCAAATAATTGGTATTATAAATGTTAAAATTAATATAATTTGAAAGTTTTGATGAAATACATGAATTTTATTGCTTAATATGACATTATAGTACTGCTTAAATGAATTTTTTCGAATTAATAAATTTGTTAAGACTTTAAGAAAAATCAATTATTGAATAGTGTCAAAATTGACATAAAAGAGTTTTTAAAACAAATATTATATTATTAATTGATATTAAATTCCTAAAAATCTAAGGATCGTCCAAGATACTTATATCATGATAGGTGTATCATTCATGGACCACTTTGGGGTCTATTGGATGTATATATTAAGTTTATTAACTATATAATACAAAAATACAAAGTGACATGGTAAATGTTAAACTAATTAACTAAGAGTTAAAACTAAAAGATAAGGTTAATATAATGACTCAAACCTATCTAAATTCTATTTTTTGAGTGTTTTTCGACCCATAACCACCTTAAACATTAAATAATCCACTTTTGAGCCATTAGAAATCGAATATGAATTTATTATAAAATAATATTTCTAGATTTTCCTAAGGTGCCCCTCCTTCCCCTTATAAAAGGACACCACTTCTAACCAATTCTTCACACCCTCAAAGCCTTTTGGTTCATACAACCCCTTCCCAAATACTCTCTCAACTTCTCTCACGTAAACCTATAGGCCTTATTTTTATCATAAAACCAACCTAAGGAGCCCTTTTTATCAAATCAAAAGGAAGAACCCGAAGAAGAGGTAATGTTTTCACCACCCTCTTTCAAGTTCATTTCTTCTTCAACTTCTTCTTTATTTGTCATTACCATTATAAAATAATAACTCCTGTATATCCTATATACTTTGATATTATTATAAATATGGTACAATCATATTCAGTATTCTATCCATCCTTTGAATGACATGTCACCATACATGCGTACGTACGGCTTACCGTCTCCACGTCGTGGTGTAATTGTTATTAAATATATTATTATTTGGATGGGTATAATAATGATGTGTAATTCATGTAAATAATAAATATAACAAGATAAGTATTCTGTATATATGATATACCATCCAATTATATATTATTTTAATATCAAAAGAATGATATTGTCACTTGTGCGTACGTACGAACTACCGTCTCCACGAACGCGATGAGATTCATTCCCCTTCGTATCCATTCAAGTATAATTCTCATTTTATGATTAAAAATAATGTTTAAGGACTTGATATCATTATGGATATGAATAAAATACAACCTATCCATAACAAACATGCCTTATGTAACAAAATATATAAAAGAAAATGATTAAGTTAACACCTGAAATGACGATAATACTAAAATATTATTAACAAAGCATTAATAGAAGATCATATATGATATCATAATTATGTATATGGTTATTTTATAACTTAATGAAAATGTTTCAACTATTATAAATGATGTTAACATACCATCGACTAAGGAAAAGTACAAGGTAAGGGTTTATTTCACAATCTCTTCATTATCTGAGTTTGTTTATACGTGATTATCTACTGGGACCTCCTTATCATCCACATCCATGTTTCTTAAAAATGTATTTCAAATCATTCTTACTATTTTAAATACTATGGTATAAAGTCATTTATACCCATGTTTAATTTTTATAAGAAGTTTATAAAGGAATCTTTTTGTCGTTTTCCAAACAAGGTCATTTTTAACCTTTTTGACAGAATTAAGGTAAGAATGTCTTTTTTAACTTATACAACGGGTGCAGCTATTTTCTGCCATTATAAAATCGTCGAAGCTTCCCTTACAAGCTTATAATAATATTTTCAAAGTAAATGTTTTATTTTATAATTATGTGACTTTTAAATGATTTCAAAAAAAGAGATATTTCTCTCAAATATTTTTGATTTCATCTATGTCAACATCCTTTGATGGATTTTAAGCTTATTTAAAGTTTATTTATTATGATACAAAACTTACATATATTATTGAAGGTTTTGTGATATTTTTGACTATGGATGTTTTATTTTTATACCATTCATGGTTTATGGTGAAAGTATTGACATTTTGTATGCTAGTTTTAATACGAATGTTTATGTTATGTTTAAACCTGTTCATATGAGGAATGCATTGGACTTAATAAGTGATGGGTGGAGCCCGCTATAGCTCCTCGATTCATTGGTAGGTCTCATGAGAAAAACTATTTTCTTGGCACAAGGCCTTGAAAAAATCTTATTTTTAGACTTGGTACGAGGCCTTGACTATGTGGTTATGATAGTCTCGCATTATGCATTCCATCATTATGAAAGTGGTTATTGATATTGCATGTGATTATTCGACTAGTAAAATATCCATGTGAATAAGTATATGGAATTATTTCATTTTATTTCTTCCATATTATGCTGAAGTTCAATTTAAAAAGGATTTTGTTTTATTTATACATTGCCTTAAATATTTATGCTTATTTATGAAAGTTTCCGCTATATTGTTATCCTCACTGGGCATTTGAGCTCACCCCTTTCTATGTTTTATTTTTACCAGGATGTGAAGAAGTATTTTATGAATGACCTGCAGGGATAGTATGAGGGGATAAGAGTGTGGACTATGGAGATTATATTGTTGTAGTTTTTGTTTTATGATGTAATGAAAACTTTATGAATGTATCTATTTATTCCAAGGCTACTAAACTAATAGCTCTTTCGAGACTTGATCTTTCTTGTGATCATGCCAATGTTATGTAATAATGCACCGACTCTGGGTAACTGGGGTCGGGGTGTTACAGTTGGTATCAGAGGAAGTTTATTACAAAACTTGGAAGCTAGATTTAGATAAACTATGATTAGAGAACATAGACCTAAGATGGACTTTGAGGATTAGTATATAAGAACTTCCTAGAATTTTGGTATTGTAGATATTTTGTGAGTTTTCTGAGAAATACATCCATGTCTGGATACGAACAGGTAGAGGCGGCTCTAGCACAGATGTACCTAGGGGTAAAACCTGAAAACACCGCTTTGAGATAGACTCGAACGGGAACTGGTGCACGACAACGGGCCTTGCTGCACTCTTGGTTACGACACTCCCGGGGGATATGCTTAGGATAACTCTAATTTTCTTTACAAATAATTATGAAGGGTTTATGAGTATATACTTCCTTAAAGAAAATTTTTTTATGATTATGGATTATATCCATAAATAGTTCAATTTATGTTAAGTGTTTTATAAGTATGGAATTATGTATTTTGATTCACAAACTGATCTAGTTTATGCCATTGTTTAGAAATGGCGCCTAGTGGAAGAAATGGAAACTGTATCAATGCACGTACTCCATGTAGGGATTTCCCTCCTGATCAAGATAATTATAGTGAAGCTGGGGATGCAACTGGTGCTGATCAGCTAATCACCATACTGGGACAACTCTCTCAGGTTATGAATAATAACCTTACCCGTATGGAGCACCCTGATCCACAGCGTGGAGGATCAATGTTTGATCTCTTCATGAGGAAACAACCACCAACATTCAATGGGATTACAAATCCCTTTGTAGCTGAGTAATGGATAAATTCCCTAGAGAAAATATTTTAGGCTTTAGGGAGTAGTGAAAGGGAAAAAGTTATCATGGCAGTTTACCACCTCACTGGAGATGTTGACCAATGGTGTTCATTGATTCAAAACATGAAGGAATATGATGAAGTATCAAATATGGAATAGAGGGAGTTAAAAGATCTATTTTTAGAAATATACTTTCCTTGTGACCATTGAGCAGATATGGAAAGGAAATTTCTGAGACTGAGACAAAAGGAGGATGAGAATGTCGCAAAGTATGAGGCTAACTTTACAAGGTTAGCAAGGTATTCTGGAGATTATATACGTAACCCAAGAAGTAAGATTGATAATTTCTTTGATGGGTTAAAACCATTTCTCCATCGATCATTAGTATCATAATCCTTCTTGTCGTACGAAGACATTGTCCCATGTGCTATCAAGACAGAAAAGGAATTCTCTAAGTCTTATGACTTTAAAGCAAAGCAAGAGAAGAAGAGATCTTCCGATCAATCTGGTAATGGAAATAAGGGGAAGAAGGGAAAAGTTGAATATCCATCCTGTAGTAAATGTGGGAAGAAACACCCTGGTACTTTCTTAAAAGGAATGGGAGTCTGTTACAAGTGTGGTGAAAAAGGCCACTAAGCTCGTGATTGCAAGGGAAATAAGGAAGCTATCAATGTCCAATGCTACAATTGTAGGGAGATGGGACAATATGCAAATGAATGTCCTAAGTGTCTGGGGAACTTACCTTAGAAAAGGCTAAGGGATCATGGCCAATCTTATACAATCACTACTGCTGAGGTAGAAGCTCTAAAAGACATGGTGGCAGGTAATTTAATGGTTTCCTCAAGTTTATCAAATGCATTATTTGATTCTGAATCATCGCATTGTTTCATATCTTCCCAGATTGCTAAGAAAATTAGATATTTCCAATTTTATTTAACAAGGGAGTTTTCATTTAAAACTCCTAAGGGAAGTATCATTACAACAAAGTTTTGTGAATCAGTCCTCATTAGAGCACATAAATGTTCTTTATCCGCTAATCTCATCGTCATACCTATGATTGAGTTTGATATAATCCTCGGTATGGATTGGATTTAGGACCATGATGTGAAGATTTATTTTAAGAAGAATGAGGTTACGATTTTTTATAATGATGATAAGGAACAACTTATCTTTAGAGCGGAAACATCACCACCTAATTTGTACCTAGATCCACCTCCAGTAGCTCAACTAAATTCAATTATTAGGGAGGAAGAGAATGAAATAACTATGGGTGATGAAAGTAATGTTTAAATAGAGAATGTACCAATTTTGAAAGAATATTTTGATGTGTTTCCAGAAGATTTACCTGGACATCCTCTAGAATGAGAAGTTGAGTTTTCCATTGATTTAATTCCTGGATCAAGGCCTATATCGAAGACCCCTTATAGAATGGTCACTGTAGAATTAGTGGAACTAAAGAAACAACTAGAGGAATTGAGTAATAAGGTATTTATTCGCCCTAGTGTTTATCCATGGGGAGCCCCTTTTCTTTTTGTTAAAAAGAAAGATGGATCTATGAGGTTATGTATCGACTACAGGGAGATCAATGCTATAACAATAAAGAACAAGTATCCCTTACCTCGCATTGATGATTTATTTGACCAAATGCATGGAGCTCAATACTATTCAAAGATTTACTTTCGATCTGGATACCATCAGTTGTGTGTGAAGAAGGAAGACATTCCGAAGACAGCATTTCGAACTAGGTACGGACATTACGAGTTTACAGTAATGCCTTTTGGATTGACTAATGCACCCTTTGTATTCATGGATCTAATGAATAGAGTTTTCAAGGAATATCTCGATGAATTTGTGGTGGTATTTATTGATGATATCTTGGTATACTTATCCTGAAGACTCTGAGAAGACATGAATTATATGGGAAGTTTAGCAAGTGTGAATTCTGGCTTCAGGAGATATCTTTTCTTGGCCATATTGTCTCTAAAGATGGAATCTCTGTTGATCCTTCTAAGACCAAGGCAATCCAAGAATGTCCAGCACCAATGAGTATAACTGAGGTACGCAGTTTTATTGGTTTACCAGGTTATTATCGACGTTTTGTCCAGAATTTTCCCAATTGGATAACCCATTAACGAAGCTCACACGTAAAGGGGTTAAATTTATTTGGACAAAAGAGTGTGAAGAATGTTTCGAATAACTAAAGAGAAGATTATTCAATGCTCCAATATTGACTCTACCATCGGGGAATGATGGGTTCGTTATTTATAGTGATGCATCGAATAAAGGACTTGGTTGTGTCCTTATGCAGAATGATAGGGTTGTTTCATATGCATCACGACAGTTGAAAATTCATGAGCAAAACTATCCTACTCATGATCTCGAGTTAGCAGTTGTGATATTTGCTTTGAAGATATGGAGACACTACCTCTATGGTGAAAAATGTGAGATTTATACTGATCACAAGAGTTTGAAGTATATTTTCTCACAAAAAGAACTCAACATGAGGCAAAGGTGATGGATTGAATTACTCAAGGATTATGATTTCACGATACACTACCACTCGGGGAAGGCAAATAAGGTGTCAGATGCTTTGAGCAGAAAGTATCATGGAGTTTTGAACAAGATGAGAGTTGAAAGGGATCCTATTTTCATGGATTTAGTAAAGATGGATATGGGAATCACCATGGAAGGTGAAACATCAATGCTTTTTCAAATGGTTTCCAAACCATCTTTACTATAAAGGATAAAGAGTTCTCAGACCGATGATGAAGAGTTTCAAAAGAAGATTAAAGCTGTGAATGATGGGAGATTGAGTGACTCTGTGTATCAAGACGGAATTTTGAAATTTGGGAAGAGACTTTGTGTTCCCCATATACTTGATCTAAAAAGGGAATTATTGGATGATTCTTATAGTTCCAATTTCTCTATACACCCTGGGAGAACCAAAATGTATAAATATTTGAAGGAACATTTTTGGTGGGACAACATGAAGAGGGATATTTCTGATTTTGTGTCAAGATGTATGGTTTTCCAACAAGTGAAAGATGGAAGGCAACAGCCTGGAGGTTTCATGCAACCTCTTCCCATACCGGAGTGAAAATGAGATAATATCACGATGGACTTTGTCATGGGACTACCAAATACTCCTAGAAGGAATGATGCAATATGGTTCATTTTTGATCATATTACCAAGTCAGCACATTTTCTTGCTATAAGGGAAGATTTACCAATTGAACGACTATCAAGACTATATATTAATGAAGTTGTGATACTTCATGGAGTACCCCTATTGATTGTTTCTGATCGTGATCCCTATTTTACTTCAAGATTTTGGAAGAGTCTTCAGAATGCCTTGGATACTGAACTACATTTGAGCACTGCTTACCACCCTCAAACAGATGGACAATCAGAACAGACTATTCAAACCTTAGAAGACATGTTGAGATCCTGCTCACTTGACTTTCTGGGTATGTGGGATCGATATTTACCTCTGGTAGAATTTTCCTATAACAATAGCTCCCATTCAAGTATTCGGATGGCACCATATGAAGCGTTATACGGAAAGAGATGTCGCACACCAACATGTTGGAATGACGTTGGTGAAAGAAAACTTTTAGGCCCAGAACTGTTGGAGGAAACAATGGAAAAAGTAAAGGTAATCCAAAATCACATCAAAGCAGCTCAAAGTAGGCAGAAAAGCTATGTCGATAATTGAAGCAAGGATTTGGAATTTCATGTAAGAGATCATGTTTTCTTGAAGGTATCTCCATGTAAGGGAGTCATACATTTCAGTAAGAAAGGTAAATTGAGTCCCAGGTACATCGGACCTTTCAAAATTCTAGAACGAATTTGGGCTGTAGCATACCGTTTGGCAATGCTGCCAAATCTCTCTAAAGTTCATGATGCGTTCCACGTATCACTGTTGAGAAAATAAATGACTGACCCAACACATGTACTCACCTATGAGGAATTATAACTAGAACCTGATCTGTCTTATTGCAAAGATCCCATCAGGATTCTTGATATGAGAGAACAAATGCTGATAAACCGGACGACTCGTCTGGTAAAAGTTCTATGGAGAAACCATAAGATGGAAGAGACAACGTGGGAACCCGAGGAACTTATGATGAAGAATCACCCGAGTCTTTTTATGCAGTAATATTCTAGAAATTTCGAGGATGAAATTATTTTAAGGAGGGGAGAATTTAACACACCAAGCTTCTACGGTACGATTCTCTTTGAATAATACAGTAGCGTGTGTTGTACGCAATTTCAAGTTCTAACACACTGCGACCAATCAAAGTAGCTGTTATGAATAGTAATACCCACTTTTTAAAATTTTATAAATTTTATCTCTCAAAATGGACTTCATTTTTGGATTCAGAATATCGAAATTATCCTAGGGTAAAATTTTGGAACTTTTCGGATAACATTTATATTTTTATGAATAGTGAAATTACTAAATTTTAATTAAAAACAACTTTTTTAATCGAAATAATTAATAGTGATAAATTATTAATATGAGTGGTTTTAAAGTATATTTAGAATATATTTTTACCATTTAATACAATTTTTTTCATTGGAAATAATTTCACAATTAAACCGGACATAAACAAGTGTCAATCTTTTGATAGTTATTATCTCTTAAAAACACGCTTTTTCTTTTAACAATGGGAATTAATTTTAAATTACTTTCTGCCACTTCTATGTTTTGAATTTGGAAAAATGGATTCCATATTTGGAATCAGTATTTCCAAATTGTGTAAATAGGTAACTTTTATTTTTAGACATTTTGAATAATTACTTCGGTAAATATTTTATTTACCATGGTTAAAGGGTAAATCCAATAAATAAGGGTAACAAATAATATTATAATAATAATAAATTACCCTAAAACATGTCCTAACCTTATTGGTTGATACATTTCCGACCATGGGCATCTTTGGATCGATTTTTGGACCCCATGGAGCCACTTGTAAGTGATAATGACACTTTATATTAATTAAGTTAAAATAAATACAAAAATGACATAAGCATATATCTTTTAGAAAAACAATTTTTAAATAGGGTTATATATGTTGTATTTTCGAATATAAATATTAATTAGAAATCTAAAAATATTTCATACATAATAGTATTTTATTTATAATTTTTATACATTTAATAATTAATATTATTTATGACACAATAATGATGCAGTATTTTCCTAATTAATGAAAGAATCAAATAATTGGTATTATAAATGTTAAAATTAATATAATTTGAAAGTTTTGATGACATACATGAATTTTATTGCTTAATATGACATTATATGATTGCTTAAATAAATTTTGTTCGAATTAATAAAGTTTTTAAGACTTTAAAAAAAATCAATTATTGAAAAGTGTCAAAATTGACATAAAAGGGTTTTTAAAAAAAATATTATATTATTAATTGATATTAAATTTCTAGAAAACTAAGGTTGGGGAAAAATACTTATATCATGATATTTGTATCATTAATGGACCACTTGGGGGTCTTTTGAATGTATATAGTAAGTTTATTAACTATATAATATAAAAATACAAAGTGACATGGTAAATGTTAAACTAATTAACTAAGAGTTAAAACTAGAAGATAAGGTTAATATAATGACCCAAAACTATCTAAATTCTATTGGTTGAGTGTATTTTGACCAATATCCACCTTAACCATTAAATAATCCACTTTTGATCCATTATAAACCTAATATGAATTTATTATAAAATAATATTTCTAGATTTTCCTAAGGTGCCCCTCCTCCCCCTTATAAAAGGACACCACTTCTAACCAATTATTCATACCTTAAAAGCCTTTTGGTTCGACCAAACCCTGCCCAAATACTCTCTCAAATTATCTCACTTCAACCTAGAGGCCTTATTTTGATCATAAAACCAACCTAAGCAGCCCTTTTGATCAAATCAAAAGGAAGAACCCGAAGAAGAGGTAATGTTTTCACCACCCTTTTTCATGTTCATTTCTTCTTCAACTTCTTATTTCTTTATTATTCCCATTATAAAATAATAAATACAGTATATCCTATATACTGTGATGTTATTATAAATATGGTACAACCATATTCAGTATTCTATCCATCCTTTGAATGACATGTCACCATACGTGCGTACGTACGGCTTACCGTCTCTACGTCGTGGTGTAATTGTTATTCAATATATTATTATTTGTATGGGTATAATAATGATGTGTAATTAATTTAAATAATAAATATAATATGATAATTATTATTTATATATGATATATCATCCAATTATATATTATTTTAATATCAAATGAATGATATTGTCGCTCGTGCGTACGTACAGACTACTGTCTCCACGAACGCGATGAGATTCATTCCCCATCGTATCCATTCAAATCTAATTCTCATTTTATGATTAAAAATAATTTTTAAGGACTTTATATCATTCTGGATATGAATAAAATACAACATATCCATAACAAACATGCCTTATGTAATAAAACATATAAAATAAAATGATTAAGTTAACACCCAAAACGACGATAATACTAAAATATTATTTACAATGCATTAATAGAAGATCATATATGATATCATAATTATGTATATGGTTCTTGTATAACTTAATAACAATGTTTTAACTATTATACAGGAGTTTAATGTACCATCAACTAAGGAAAAGTACAAGGTAAGGGTTTATTTCACAAGCTCTTCATTATCTGAGGTTGTTTATACATGATTATCTACTGGGACCTCTTTATCATCCACATCCATGTTTCTTAAATATGTATTTCAAATAATTCTTACTATTTTAAAGACTATGGTATAAAGTCACTTATACCCTTTTTGACTTTTTATAAGAAGTTTATAAAGGAATCTTTCTGTCGTTTTCCAAACAAGGTCCTTTTTAACCTTGTCGACAGAATTAAGGTAAGAATGTCTTTTTTAACTTATACGGCGGGTGCGGCTATTTTCCGCCGTTATAAAATCATTGAAGCTTCCGTTACAAGCTTATATGAATATTTTAAAAGTAAATGTTTTATTTTATAATTATGTGACTTTTAAATGATTTCAAAAAAAGAGATATTTCTCTCAAATATTTTTGATTTCATCTATGTCAACATCCTTTGATGGATTTTAAGATTATTTGAAGTTTATTTATTATGATACAAAACTTCCATATATTATTGAAGGTTTTGTGATCTGTTTGACTTTGGATGTGTTATTTTTATACCATTCATGGTTTATGGTGAAAGTATTGACATTTCTTATGCTAGTTTTAATACGAATTTTTATGTTATGTTTAAACCTATTCATATGAGGAATGAATTGGACTTAATAAGTGACGGGTGGAGCCCCCTATAGCTCCTCGATTCATTGGTAGGTCTTATGAGACAAACTAGTGTCTTGGCACAAGGCCTTGACAAAATATTATTTGTAGTCTTGGCACGAGGCCTTGACTATGTGGTTATGATAGTCTGGCATTATACATTCCATCATTATGAAAGTGGTTATTGACATTTCATGTGATTATTCGACTAGTATAATATCCATGTGAATAAGTGTATGGAATTATTTCATTTTATTTCTGCCATATTATGCTGAAGTTCAAGTTAAAAAGGCTTTTTTTATTTATACATTGCCTTAAATGTTTATGCTTATTTATGAAAGTTTCATCTATATTGTTATACTTACTGGGCATTTGAGCTCACCCCTTTCTATGTTTTATTTTTTCTAGGATGTGAAGAAGTATTTTATGAATGACCTGCAGATATAGTATGAGGGGATAAGAGTGTGGACTATGGAGACTATATTTTTGCAGTTTTTGTTTTATGATTTAATAAAAACTTTATGAATGTATATAGTTATTCCAAGGCTACTAAACTAATCGGTCTTTCAAGACTTGATCTTTCTTGTGATCATGCCAATGTTATTTAATAAGGCACCGACTCTGGGTAACTGGGGCTGGGGCATTACAAGAGGAAAGTATGGAGGTAAACTTCCTCTCAAATTTTTTGAGTGTGGTGGAATTGAAAAAAAAAATTATGAATTGTCCCAATAATAAATATGGAGAATATTGAGAGGATTATAATTAAAAATATTGATGTAAGAACTAGAAAAAAAATTATAAAGAATAAAAGGCATCCATCAAATATAAGCAGAAATTAATGGGAGACAAAATAAGTATGTTGAGTAATAAATTTGTATATGACTCAACTGAAAAAAATTATTCATAAGATAAAAGTTCAAAAAAAATTAGAACCTTTAATGAAAAATTTGAGAAAACAAAAGATTCCTTGAATAGTGAAGAAGGTGGTAAAGAATCATATAGAGAGTATCAACTTAGAACAGAAGTTTTTACATGTTTTTTCAAAAAAAACTCTCAAGAAATAAATCATAGTAATAAAGAAATATTTTAAAGAATTTTTTGAAGCTGTAGAAGATTTCATCAAGAAGGTGGAAGAATAAATTTAGGATATCTTAAGTTAAAAATTTAGAATTGTTAAATAGGGAAAGATGGTTGAAGATCTCAATAATAAATTGGTAGATGAGAAATAAGAATTTAACAAGTTTCAATCAAAAGTTCTTGAGTCTAAAATTACCTTGATGAAGATAAATGAAAGCTTTAATAAAGATTCAAAATTAAAATATGATACTTCTAATGTTTTTGAGTGAACACAAATCAAGAATTATTTGAAATACTCACCCACAAAAAATAATGTTTCATATGATTTTTCTAAAATTTTAGGTTACATAAAAATTATTGGGAAATATTAGGTTGAAAAGGGTGTGAGAAACCTATTTCATATATAAAATAAGAAAACTCACTTAGAAGGAAATATATTCCACATATATAGATTATTAAAGTAGTAATAATTCATCATCCTCAAAAATTTTCTATAGAGAAAGATCTTACTTCAGAAGAAGATCAATATTTGATGGATATTTCTAGTATTGAGGAAACTATGGGCCCAAGCCTTAAAATTTTTATAAAAACTTGTCACTTCTTAGAATAAGGTTTGAACAAAGTGAAAGAAATGGTGGAAAGAGGATGATTAACTTTCCTAACCCACAAGAAGTTGAAAAGGAGAAATCTCAAGATGTTAGAAACTTTCTAACAAAAAAATCAATTTGAATTTCTAGAAGATGGTTATGGAAGACTTGATCAACCTATTAATCATGATTAAATATGTATGAAACTTCATTTAGATAACATTTCTTATGATAGAAAATAAAATCAAGATGAAAAGAAGAAATTTGAGGAAAGATATTTTATTGTTGAGACGGATTTGAAATCAAGTAAAATGAACAAACCATGAATACTTGATAATTTTTTTTATTTACATATTAGTGATATAAAAATAATTAATCATGTTTAGCATCATGAAAGAGGATAAATTACTTTTGGTAATGATAGTTCCTTAAAAATTAGAGGAATCTGAATGGCTACTATTGAAATAGAAAATTTGAAATAATATGAATTTCTATTTGTTGATGAGATAAAAAATATCTTACTTAGTGTGATTTAACTTTTTTATGATGGAAAAGAATCGATCTTCAAAAAAATATTCATGTGTTTTACAAAGTGTGAAAGAGGGAAAATTTATGACAAAAAGAGAAAGAAACATTGGTAATCTTTTTCAAATTGGATAAATTAACAACTCATGTTATCTAAGTGCTGAAGATGAGAATAAGTCGTGGCACTGGAAACTTGGTCACCTTGGGAAAAAATATGACCAAATTTTATAAATTTGTTATTGCCTATTATTTTCTAGAATTTAAAATAAGAGATGAAGATGTTTTTATTACTTGTCGGAAATGGAAGATGACTAAAAAAGTCATAAGAGAGTTGATATTCAGTCTATTAGACCTATTAAACTTATTCATTCTGATTTATGTGGGATTATGAGACATCAATAAACAAAATTAAATTTATAATTTATCACTTTTATTGATTATTTCACTCTGATGAAAAATATCTTATTTAAGAAACACAAATCAGAGGCTATGGAAATGTTCATTTTTTTCAAAAAATAAGTTGAGAGAGAAATGGAGGCTTATATATATAATTTTAGAATAGATAATTGTTTGAAATTCACAATAAATACTTTTAAAACTTATCTGAGAAACCATGCTATCAACCATCAGTGTAGTTCTCCCTACACTCCATAAAAATGGATCATCATAAAGAAAGAATATAGTTTTAGTGGAAATGAGAAGAAGTATGTTAGTTGAATAAAAACATTCAAAGTTCTATAGGAGAGAAGCCATTTGTATTGTCGTACATATTCAGAATATATTTTTATTGAGACCAGAATCTAAAATGAATTCTTATGAAATCTAGTATAACAAAAAACCTCCTTTGGAGTAATTAAAAGTTTTTTTAATTCCATGTTTACTTAAAATCAAAAATCCATATCTGGGAAAGTTTGATGAGAAAGATGAGGAATGAAATTTTATAGGTTATTCACCTAATGTAAGAAGTTAAAAATGCTATAACAAACACTTAAAAAGGTTGGTAGACTCATATGATGTGAAAGTAATTAAATATCAAAATTTATTAACAAAAGTTATTGAGGATTCTAAGGAGGATAAACTGGATATTTCCAACGATATTGAAAGTAATTCAAAACATCCTTATAAATATTTAAGAGAATCGTGTGATGAGGAAAGTTCATATGGAAGAGAAAATTTAAAATTTCCCACCTTACAAAAAACATTTTGAGTCTAAAAACATTATTAAAAATCAAAAGGCTCTAGTTTGGACCAGAATAAATTTTATATTAGAAAATCAAATTTCACTTATCTCAAAATTTGAATTGGAATCAATTTCAGAATCTATTCAACACAAATAATGGGTGGATTTCTTGAATGAATATTTGGATTAGATTTAGAAAAATGAAACATGGGAACTTGTTCCATGACCATACAATAAAAAAATTATCAAAACAAAGTGGGTTTTGAGATACAAATTGAATGAGCATGGAGAAGTTTAAAGAAACAAATCAAGACTTGTTTTTAAAGGATATGCACAGGTGAAAGGTGCGTATTTTGAATAAACTTTTTCCCCAATTGTAATATTAGAAACTATTATAATGATTCTATTAATGTAAACTCATTGAAATTAAAAATTGTATTATATGGATGTAAATTCATCTTTCTTAAATGGTAAGATTTTAGAAGAAGTTTACATTGAACAACCTTGTGGTTTTTGTATATTGAATAAATCCTTGTATGGTTTGAAACAATACCCACATGACTGGTATTTAAAACTTGATATCTCTTTGAGAGTGTTGAATTTATCTAAATGAAAGGTTGATAAAAACATATATGTTAAAGATGTTGACTCCAGAACTCTAATTGTAATTGTTTATGTGGATGATGTAATTTTTTCTGTGGGGGAAGAAAATGTTTATAAAGATTTGCTGAGGAAATAAAGAAGATGTTTGAAATGTAAATTTTTGTAGAATTAACTTTATTAATTGACTTATAAGTTCAAAAAAATACATTTTATTATCTCAAGAAAAGTATTCCAAGTAATTGATAAAGAAGTTTGGGATGGCAGAATCCAAAGAAGTTTTTACTCCTATATCTGTTAGCACAAATTTGAGTAAAGATGAGTCCAGAAAATGTGTAAATCATAAAGACTTTTGGATGATGACTACCTTACATTATCAAGGCCTGATATTGTTTATTTTGTGACTTTAAATTCTAGGTATCAAAGTAATATGAAAGAATCACATATTTTATCAGCAAAGAGAATTATGAGATATGTCAAAGGAACAACTTCAGATGGGTTTTTATACAAAATAAATTATTAGATATAGTTCCAGGGTTATAATGATATTGGTTGAGATGGATATTTTAATGATAGAAAATAAACCTTGGGAGGAAAATTTTTCTTGGGTGAATGTTGTGTATGTTGGCATAGTAATAAATAAAGTTCAGTAAATTTGATCACGGCATAATCAGATTATGTTGTGGCCACTCGGGCTTGTACTTAGATGTTGTGGATGAAAGTTCAGCTGGAAGATTTGAAATTAAAAGTTTCTAAACCATTTAATATAATTTGTGATAATCATATTGAAACTAATATTTCTAAAAATCATATCCAACATTCAATATCAAAACACATTGATGTAAAGTTTCACTTTATAAAAGAAAAAGTAGATGCTAGAGATGTTTTGTTGTAATATATCTCAATAAAGTATAAATTTTTTTATATCTTCATGAAGGAAATGCTGAAGGAAAGGTTTTTTGAGTTGAGTTTGTAACTTTATATTCATCCTCCTCTAATTACTTCCTAAATCTCATAAGGAAGAACCCCCACCATGCTTTGTATTATGTTTACAAAGGGGGGGAGAAAGTAACAAATTTTTACTTTATAATAAGTTTTTACTTATCTTTCTTTTATGAATATGAAGTTGTGGTAATCTTAAAATAGGGGATAGAAAAAGAAAATTGAGAAAAGATAAAAGTGAGGGGGTTATCTTAACATAGCCACAAAATTTTCTTACCACCCAGGGATGGAATTACTTAAAAACATTACTTTATCCATTACTGGGGTGTTAGGAAAATCTCTTTTTAGAAAGGTTATGTTTTCATAAAAAGTAAAAATTTGAGTTATGAAAAATTTTATGAGAGTTTAAAAAACTGTTACTAAGTGTTTTCAATAAATAAAATGGGGTAGATTGAAGAACCTTTGTGATGTTTTTTCTTAAAAAAAATTATTTTTTTGAAAACAAAACATTTATAAAATAATGTATTTGAAAAACATGTGAAAGTTACTAAGGGGAATCACCATTGAATAATTTCCATCATAATGGGAAATTTCATCATAATGATGTTAAATAGGACTGAATCTAAGAAGGAAAATCAGACTTACACTGAGAAGAAACATCAGTCTAACACTAAAAAAGCAAGATCAGACTGAATATGATAAGAAAAATTGGACTAGCTCTAGAAAGGAAAATTGCACCGACTCTGAGAAGGAAGATCGGACTGAAGCTGAGAAAGAGAATGAGACAAAAGATGACCAAGATAATCAGACTGAAGATAAGAAAGATAATCAAACTAAAGCTGAATAAGATAATTTTACTGAATCTAAGAAATATAATCACACTAAATTTGGGAAAAATAATCATACTAAATATAAACAAGATAATAAGACTAAAGCTGAGAAAGATAATCAGTCTAAATCTAATAAAGATAATCAGACTCAATCTGAGCAATATAATCGGACTAATAATGAGCACGATAATCAGATTAAAACTAAGAAAGCTAATAAGATGATCAGACTGAAGCTAAGAGAGATAATAAATTTTAAGTTGAGAAAGATAATAAGAATGAGGAAAAGTTATTATGATTGATAATAATGATTTCATACAAATATTGAAAAGGTTTGAATAATTCAAATTTAGAGTTTAAATGTGAGTTTTTTTTTAAGTTTTTAAATTTGAGTAAGCGGGAAATTTTTTTAATTTTCCCACCTTTTCTTTTCTAATTAACATATAAATTGAGGAATAGTTCATTCACACTTGGTAACTATAAGGCCCTATCCTTAAATAATACTTAAAACTTGAGTTAAGTCAATAATTTGACTTTCATTTACATCGAGGATCTTTTCGGGTTTAGAGTTTTAGAGAATTAGGCCATAACTATTATATAAAAAATTAAATATTACAAAGTAGAAACTTCTGCTCATTATCCATTTTTTTCATAAAAAAAACTATTAAAAATAAACATGGTTTCATTTCATGTTTAAATATCATAACTTTTCCTTGATCCCATCCCTGACTCTATTCACCTTTAAATCCTGTGAAAAACAATTGAAACTTGGGATGATCATAAAAATATTAATAAGGGATACACAAAGATTGAAAATTGTCAGCCTTGAGAAAACATTTAAACCGTGAATACTTTATCATAAATTAATACTTTTCGCCTTTATAAAGTAGTAAATACTCTTTATTTAATATAATATCATTTCTTACCCTTTTTGTAACCAAAATATTACCATAAAAACCATAGAAATTACATATAACAAATCAAGGTTACTTAGGACATAATCATAATTAAATGGAATAACCATACGGTAGACTTCCACACATATCACTAAATGTAATATCTATATGGATGACTTCCATACCCAATGCATTGGAGGTTATAATGTAACCATCTATCCTTGGTTTATCACAGAACCACCCATCTTTAGTTTATCACATAACCACCATTCTTTGGTTTATCATGTAACCACCTATAAAATGTTCAAGTACCATTATATAATCATAACACATAAAGTATTTCAATTATCAATAATTCACACATAAAATTTCCTTTGCAATCAAAATAAATCATTTAAAGATAATTAAATAGTCAATCCACTTTCAAAACCATTTTCAATACCAAAATACCCAATAAAGGAATAGGGTATTTTTCTTTTCCTTTTTAAAAACATTAAGTCTTATAGAGGAATCCAAATATCAAATAACAGTTATGGTGGCGGAGAATTCGGTGTCACTATATACAATAAAAAACATTCATTTTGTTGTTTTGTAAAGAAAGTAAAACGCTTCGTATAAAAAGATTCCTTTTGAAAATATTTGAATTAAATTAAAAATATATAAAAAAAATCCTTTAAAATAATTTTATATCTATATAATAAATATGTAAATTAATATCATGAAAAAAAAATATTTGATAATTAAATATTTAAACATTCAAGGTGTCCCATACCACTTTGAACATTTAAATCTTAATCTCCATAAATTAATACATTTACCAAAACATTAAATAACATTATTAGAGATAAAATATGGATATGAAATTTTATAGTGGTTGTATATACACCTTATAAAATAATAAAGGTGCATATTATTAACAAATTCCTTAATGAAAGGAGATTGAGACAAAATCTCTTACCTTGAGTCTAACTAGTCACGTACAATCTTTATAATCCTCTTTTTCAATTGACACCTTTGAAGAACACCTTAACACCTCTAAAGAGGGTGTTATGCCTAAACTAAGTCCTCAAGAACATGGGTAGGGATTCTAGGAAAAGGTTTGGGAAGATCTTGGTCGAACCAAAAGTATTTAGAACTGTGAATATTAGAGAAGAGTGGTTACCTTTTATAGGAGAGGGGAGAGGAACCCTTAGAAAATATTAAAATATTAAATTAATATAAATTAAATTCTGGTCCCAAATAGTCCCAAAATAATTTATTTTTAAGATAAGATGATATTGGATTGAATTTAAATCATCCAATTAAAATTAGACAAGTTTTTCATATTTTTTAATTCTTATCTTTTTGGTTTAACCTTAATTTTACCCATTTTAATCTTACTCTGATATTATGTTATTTATATTTTTTGGGATAATGTAATTACCAAAACATGTCAAACGACCCAAAAAGTAACATTTATGAAATATTTGGACTTATCCAAACCAGATAGAAAAATATTATATTTTTAGGAATTTAATAACATTTAATAAAATATTTTATATTTTAAAATACCAATAGTGTCAATTTTGATACTATTCATTAGTTGACTTTTAACAAATATCACAAAAATAATATAATTTTAAAAAAACTCCTTTAAATAATCAAAAAAATATCAAATATATCCATAAAATTTATGGATGGCATAAATTATGTAATATAATATTTATTTTAATATTTATAATATCATTTATTTGATTCTTTCATTAATTAATAAATTACTACATCATCATTATGTCACCATTAAATATAATTATTTATTTTCTAAAAATTATAAATAAATAACCATAATGTAGGTAATATTTTTATTTTTCTAATTACTATTTATAGTTGAAGAGATAACTTTTATAACCCCATATTAAAAAAAATTAGTTATGAGAGACATGATTATGACATCTTAGTCTTTATTTTAAATAAAATGTTTATAAGTGTCATAATCACATCCAAGTGGCTCCAAGTGGTCCTAAAATCAACCCAAGGATGTTCATGGTCAGGATACACTCATCAAATTAAATTAGGACAAATGTTGGTATAGTTTTTATATTATTATAATATTATTTTTACCTTTAATTACATGATTTACCATTAACCATGATAATAAAATTTATTACTAAAATTACTATTCATAATGTATAAAAATAAAAGGGAATTATTTAAATAATTTAGACCTATTGATTACAAATATTGAATCCATTTTTTCAAATTCAAGACACATAAGTTGCAGTAATTAATTTAAAAATTATCCTCGTTGTCAAAAAGAGAAAACAAGTTTTTTAAATGTAAAAACCATCAAAACATTTACATGTGTTTATATCTAATTTCAATGTGAAATTACTTCCAATGACCCAAATTTTATTAAATGATAAAAACTTGATCTAATTATAATTTAAAACAAATTAAAAATATAATCTAACAATTTAAATAACTTAGACAAATAATCAGTTTTCAATCAAGATGTGGTATTTTTCACTATTCATTAAAATATGAATTTTATTAGAAAACTATCAACATTTCAACCAAATTAAATTTTTAATTTTGATGTACCTCTTTTAAATAATAATTTTATTTTTAAAAATATAACAAATAAAAGTGTAAAAAACTATATTTAAAATGGGTTCTCTATCAAAAGGTGGTAAAATTGTATTTTTTTGAAAATAGTTCTTTTATCTAAAAAATTGAATTTGTTCTTATATCATGTCTATAAAACATATATTATGAATTTTAAATATTAAATTAAATATATTAAATATATATTTCGTTAATAATATTCATAAAGAGTGATTTTATTATTTTATAAACTCACTTATTTTCATTTAAATAGTTTTTCAGAAAAACATTTCCTTTTAATTAAAAAGTGTTTTATTTTCATTTATAAAAAATTGTTTACAAAAATAATTAATTAAATACATGTTTAAACAATATTTTCATAAATCAATTAATACTTTTCATTCCCACCATTTTAACAGCTAGGTTATAAGGTAACATAATAATTATTTATTTGTTCGCTTAAGTTCAATGTGGCGTATTATGTATGCTATCGAACATATTGTATCCTTTTAAAAAATCAGGATGTTACATTCTCCCCCCCCCCCTAAATTTTAGAAATTTCATCCTCATAATTTTAATTTGGTTTCGGTAACTAATTTTTGACTCTTCAAAATACCGTAATTGCATTTCCACATTGAAAAAATGATTAATAAAACTTCCACATTAAAATAAAGAAAGGACAGTACGAAGGTCACCTAAGATAACATATACTAGGATTACATGTAGGAAAACATGGATACGAAAGAAAAAATAACTGTTAAGTTCTTATAGAGAGTGATATAAAACATGATCAGGAGAAATCTAACAATCACAAAACCATAAATTTTTTATTTGTTAATAGGATATTGATTTCATTGTAGGAAAAGTAAATGGAAAACGTTTTTGGTTTATGATTATTTTCATAAAGTTGAGGAATTATTTTAATACTTATAATAAGAGCATAATTAAATGTACTTACTTGAAAATTAAAGTTTTATACTTTAATCAAATTCCACCACAAACTCATCTTTTTCTCCAAATAATGAGTATTCAGGATGAATCAACTTATTAATCCACAAAAGATTAACTATCAATTTCTCTTATCTTGAAACATTAACCATAACCAATATGGTTAGGATAAGATAATTCTCCAAAAATAATAAACCATTAGATGAAGAAAATCTACTTTTAATCTCCAAAATTCAACTATAATTTCAAAAGTTTAACATAGACCATTAAACAAATAACTTTCATTAAAATTCCTTAAATAATCGAAACTAAGATGAAAACCAAAAAATTTGAAGTATTTGATCACATGGTATTTCAAGATAAATTCTAAAATTTATCTCCATAAATCACTCTTAATGTCTCATACCAAAAAGTAATTTTTTTAATCACATATTCTCAATGATAGGTTAATAATTTCCATAAATAACATAATTCCCCATAAGTCCACAATAAAAACATAGATTATTCCAAAATAAAAATTCAACCATTATTCCTCAAATAAAATCTCATATTATTCTATTTTCCATAGTCATATAGGGTTCCCAAAATAGTTAATGTCTTCCAAAATAGCAGTTATCACTAAATCCCAAAATCATTTTCCAATACCAAAGATATCCATTCGATAAAACATAAGTTCCCAAAATCAACTTATTCTTATTCCATAAAATCATTTAACTAAAAATAAATTATTACTAACTAGGGACTTCCTGTAGGCCAGTGGTAGGTGATGCACCCTAGTCTCCCTTCGGTTGTGGGTTTGATCCCCACGGGCTTGCCGGACACGATGGGTTTACACCCATCCCGTGGGTTGTCCTTTTTCAAAAACAATATAATTCTTATAATATTACAAAAATATTATAAAGACCTAAAAAATAACTATAACATGTTTTAAATTCAAAGGTTATTTCATACCTCTTATTTTTCATCCCAATAACTAATAACCCATAATTACCTCAAAAAAATATGTAGCCAAAAATACCATTAATCACCTTAAAATTTTGGAACTGAAATCCTCAAAAAGGATTTATAAGACATTAAACATATGATCAACCTAAAAATTATAAACTCGTATGATATACCTATCTCTTAAGAAGGCATACTAATCTCTAAAGTTTTCTAAACCATCCTCTCATTCCAACTATAAGGTCTCATTGTTAAACATTACTTAAAACTTGAGTTAATTCAATAATTTGACTTTCATTCACATCGAGTATCTTTTTAGGTTTAGAGTTTTAGAGAATTAGGCCATAAATATTACATAGAAAATTAAATATTACAAAGTAAACACTTCTAATCACTATCCATTTTTTCATAAAACAAAAACTTTTAAAAATAAACATGGTTTTGTTTCATGTTTAAACATCATAACTTTTCCTTAATACCATCCTTGACTCTATTCACCTTTAAATCCTATGAAAAAAATTTCAAACTTGGGATGATCATAAAAATCTTAATAAGGGATACACAAAGAAGGAAAAGTATTAGACTTGTGAAAACATTTAAACCATGAATACTTTATCATAAATTAATACTTTTCACCTTTATGGAGTAGTAAATACTTTTCATTGAATATATGCTCATTGCTTATTATTTTTTGTAACCAAATGATTACTATAAAACCCATATAATCACATATAATATTTAAAGTTAGCTTGGGAAACAATTATACTTAAATGGAATAACCATACGGTCAACTTCCATGCATATCACTAAATGGAATATCCATACGAACAACTTCTATACCCAATTCATTGGAGGTTATAACGTAACCACCTGTCATTGGTTTATCACGGAACCACCCATCTTTGGATTATCATGTAACCACCCGTATTTGGTTTATCATGTAACCACCCATCAAATGTCCAAGTAATATTATATAATCATAACACATAAAATATTTCAATTATCAAAAATTCACTCATAAAATTTCATTTTCAATCAAAAGAAATCATCTCAAGTTACTAAAATAGTCAATAAACTTTCAAAACTTTTTTTAATACCAAAATACCCAAAAAGGGAATAAGGGATTTTTCTTTTCCTTTTTAGAAAAATTAATGATTATAGAGGAATCCAAATATCAAATAATATTTATGGTGGTGGAGAATTCATTATAGCCACATACATTAAAAACATTCCTTTTGTCTTTTTGTAAAGAAAGTAAAACGCTTCATATAGAAATATTCCTTTTGAGAATATTTGAATTAAATTCAAAATATATAAAAATGTACTTTAAAATAATTTTATATCCATATAATAAATATTTAAATTAATATCATGAAGAAAAATATTTGATAATAAAATCTTTAAATGTTCAAGGTGTCCCATACAACTTTGAACATTTAAATCTTAATCTCTATGAATTAATTTGTTTACCAAAACATTAAATAAAATTAGTAGAGATAAAATATGGATATGAAATTTCATAGTGTCTGTATATACACCTTATAAAATAATAAAGGTAAATATTATCAAGAAATGCCTCAGTAAAAGGATATTGAGAAAAAGTATCTTACCTTGAGTCTGACTCGTCACGTATAATCTTTATAATCCTCTTCTTCAGTTGATCACCTTTGAAGAACACCTTAACACCTCTAAGGAGGGTTTTCTACCTAAAGTAAGTCCTCAAGAACATGAGGATGGATTCTATGAAGATTTTTGGGAAGATCTTGGATGAATCAAAAATGATTTGTATGTATGAGTATTAGAGAAGAGTGGGTACCTTTTTATAGGAGAGGGGAGGGGCACCCTTAGAAACTCTTAAGATATTAAACTAATATAAATTAAATTTTGGTTCTAAATGGTCCTAAAATTATTTATTTATAAGATAAGATGATTTTGGGTTGAATACCCATCATAAAATTAAAGTTAGACAAATTTTGAATATTTTTTAATCCTTATATCTTTGGTTTAACCCTTATTTTACCCTATTTAATCTTACCATGATATTACGTTATTTACAATTTGTGGGTTAATATAATTACCATAACATGTCAAACGACCCAAAAAAGTTCCATTAATGACATATTTGGACTTATCCTAAAACTTTGACCAAATATTAGTTTTTTATAAATTTAATATCATTTAATAAAATATTTTATATTTTAAAATACAAATAGTGTCAATTTTGACACTATTCATTAGTTGACTTTTAACAAATATTGTAACAACAAGATAAGTTCGAACCAACTCCTTTAAATCATCAAAAACAAGTCAAATATATCTAAAAAATCATTAATGGCACAAATTATGTCATTTAATATTTATTTTAATATTTATAATATTATTTATTTGATTCTTTCATTAATTAAGAAATTACAACATCATTATTGTGTCACCATTTAATTTAATTGTTTATTTTATAAAAATTATAAATAAATTACCATTATGTAGTTAGTATTTTTATCTTTATAATTATTATTTATAGTCTAATATATCACTTTTATAACCCCATATTAAAAATTTTTTAGTTATGAGATACATGATTATGACATCTTAGTCTTTATTTTAAATAAAATGTTTATAAGTGTCATAATCACAAACAAGTGGCTCCAAGTGGTCCTAAAATCAACCCAAGGATGATAATGGTCGGGATACACTCATATAATTAAATTATGATAGGTGTTAATGTCGTTTTTATATTACTATAATATTATTTTTACCTTTAATTGTCTGATTTACCTTTAACCATGGTAATAACATTTATTACTAAAGTTACTATTCATATTGTCCAAAAATAAAATGAGCATATTTACATAATTTGGACCTACTGATTCCAAATATGGAATTAATTTTTCCAAATTCAATACATCTAATTTTTAGTAGTTAATTTAAAAATAATCCCCACTGTCAAAAAGAGAAAATGGGTTTTTTAAAATTAAAAACCATCAAAAGATTGACATGCGTTTATATCTAATTTCAATGTGAAATTACTTTAAATGACCAACATTGGGTTAAATGATAAAAAATTAATATAATTATACTTTAAAATAAATTAAAAATATAATCTAAAAATAAAAATAACTTAGATGAAAAAATCAGTTTTGAATTAAGATGCAGTATTTTTCACTATTCATTAAAATATAAATTTTATCATAAAAATATCAAAATTTCAAAAAAAAGTAAATTTTGATTTATATATTACAAATAATAAGTTTATTTTTAAAAATATAACATATAAAAGTGTCAAAAATATATTTAAAATGGGTCTTTCATCAAAAGGAGGTAAAACTGTATTTTTTTAAAATAGTTCATTTATCCGAAAAATTGAATTTGTTCTTATATAATGTCTAGAAAACATATAAGATGAATTTTAAACATTAAATTAAATATATTACATATATATTTCATTAATAAAATTCATAAATAGTTATTTTATTATTTTATAAACTCACTTATTTTCATTTAAATAGTTTTTCAGAAAAACATTTCCTTTTAATTAAAAAGGTTTTTATTTTCATTTATAAAAAATTGTTCACAAAAGAATTAATTAAATACATGTGTAAACAATATTTTCATAAATAAATTAATATTTTTTATTCCCTCCATTTTAATATCTAGGTTATAAGGTTACATAAAAATTATTTACTTGTTCTCTGAAGTTCGAAGTGGCATATTATATATGTAATCGAACATATTGTCTCCTTTTAAAAACTCAAAATGTTACAGTAAATTTTTAATTATTCCATAAAATGAATAGCACTGATAAATTTGAGAAATATTTCCTTCCATACAAAGATCTCATTAGTTTATTGGAAATATTTTGTTTTGTTAACCAGGCTGAGAAACATCATATTGAGAAGTTCGTATTAAGTTGATCGGACTGAGGAAGATAGGACTAAGTTTTTCAATAGATTTTAATAGGTGAATATTTAGAAAGGGAATATTGTATTAAGTTGATCATACTGAGTCAAATTGGATGGGTTCATCATACTAAAGGCAATCAAACTCAAGGTCATCGAACCTAGTAACTTTTGTGGAGCATATTGAACAAATTCTTTACACTTTTGTTTTGGCTCAATTGTTTTTTAAGAAAATCTATAAAGTTAAGGGATTTAGTATAATAATTCCTATAATTAGATATAATGTGTTTAATGTTAGTTGGAATAATTTTTATTCACTAATTCTTAATAGTGAATTTCTATAGAGCCACGAGAGTGGCTATGGAAAGGATGTAGGTTCTCACATTGAGACTGAACCATGTAAATCTTGTGTGATATAGTTTATTTCCTAATTTTTCATGCATGAGTATTTAATAAAATATTATAAGAAAATTAATCTTAATATTTTTCATGGTTTAAGTTTCTAAAAGTATTGAAACTCATAAAAAGTGAACAACTAATTCAACTCCCCCATATCAGTTTTTTTATCCTTTGGAACTTAAAAGATCCTTTTACTATATTATTTTATGCATCATATACTAGTTACTAAATACTTAAAACCAAATAAATCCCAAAAATTAGTATTATTTCAAATACAGACATGAGTATAGAAACCATGTTTTCAACTATGGAATATTTATTCATGTTAATAGAAACCACTCAATAACTTGATTCCTACTAGGTGTCTTGATTGATAATTATTTCCTCTGAGTGTCAAAGGATTATTTAATATATTTGAAAATAGTATATGTATCTAGAATCAAATAACTTTTTATTTTATGATACCTATTATACAACTTAATGAATTTTAACTTCAATTTTAGTAATTGCATAAGCTTGGCCTTCACCCCTTGGATTCTTTTGTGGTAATTTCCCTCGATTCCTTGGACATTGGTTTGAATAATGCCCTATCGCTTCAAAACTAAAGCATTAGATAGTACTGGTTCTTTATTTTTCTTTCATTCATGAGACTTATGACCCCTTTCTCCACAAATGAAATAAACACCTATTCTCATTAAGAAAATACCTGGTTTTTTCTTTTCACAAAATCACATGTGGGAAGTTCAATTATTTCCTTATTTTCCTTCACCTCATTTATTTTTTCTTGGTGCTCAGTCATCCTATTATTCTATTAATTTCCTTAGAAAATATAATACTTGGAGAATTCTTTTTCTATTCTGATGTCACTTCACACCATATCATCATATGATGAAAAAAATTGAGAGAATAGTGCCCTTAAAAGGATTGGCTTAATCCCATTGAATAAATGGTCAATCTTACTTTCCATATTACATAAAGAGTCTATAGAATTACCTTCTAATATTTTAAATTTTTTCTCATACTCAAAAACACTTTCATTTTCCTTCTATATTAGATTTAGGAATTTCATTTCCATATCATCTCATTGATCATGAGAAAATTATTTCTTAAAGAATATCAATTTAAAATTCATTTGTTCCAGGCATTCTATTTTTTCAACCAATTTATTTTTATAGATCAATTACCACTATTGATCAGCATATACTTTCAAACAAGTATCTTCCAAAATAAAATTTTCCCTTTCACTACTTCCCAAATCTAGGAAAAAAAAATTGAGTGACTTAATCCATTGTTCATCTACCAATGGATTAGTAGTTCCATTAAAACATGGAGTATTATTTCACATGAAGTGATCCAGCATAGGTGAATCACATTGTGGAACAATATGTTGTTCCATATGGGCAAGTTTATTCATAATAACCTGAGTCAACTATCCTAATATATCTGTGATCTGATTATTTCTTTCACCATCTATATTGGACTTTTTAGTAGGGAAATCCCTACATTAACTATGAGTGTTTATTCCCTTTCCTCCATTAGTATACATCACTAAACAATGGAACACATTGAGTTAGCTCATAATAATAATGAATATTGATCCATAAATTAAAAATCCCAATATGGTAAAAGTTTTAAATTACTATAAGGAATTATTCTAATTCTCATATTAGTTATATTCATTTAAAATATAGTTCTCAAGGTTTCTGATAAACTTTATCTGATACCAACTATAAGAACCCTTACCCTAGTATCCCAGAACAGATGGTTACATTATTACATCAGTACTAGATACAAGTGATAACATCCCAAAGAATCGAATAGTTTAGAAATCTTGGAAACTAGATACATACATGATTCCCATATTACATTGTAAATATAAAAACATATCATAATAAACAGTCTTAAATACTTGATATTATTCATAATATCCTTATGTGTTTCATGGGGAAAGGAAAAAAATAAAGGGTGACCTCATATGATCAATAAGGGATATGTACAGTACAATCTATCATGATTAAATAATGAATAATTAACATGGAATAGTGGATAATCAAAACACATTCTATTCAATTTATAACTTGAGTTAAATAAAAATCCATGGATAATATCAACATAGAAAACACATGGATAAAAAAAAATATTCTTAATAATGGAAATGAATAATTCTAGACATTCATGATTAAGGCCTCTTAACCAAGAAAACATGAATCTTATCATAAAGGACTCTCAATGAAGTCATTAATTTTCAATTAAGGCATCTAAACTAAGTCATTATTATTTTATGGGAAGCCATACACCAAATTCCCAATTATTATGACATGATATTAACACCTCATCTTATACATCATTCCAAACTATTTTGTATCTTTTGATTTATCGATGCATCGAGGGGGTATCTATAACTGAGCACCACCCATCACTTTCAAATTCTACACATTCCTTAAATTTTTAATGATCAATACAATTTATTCTCAAAATGAATTATAAATAAAAAATTAATCATATTGAATAAATAATATGAAACATCAATACTTTATCATTATATACCATCCAAATAAAGAATAAATATGGTTTCATTAGATCATATCCCTAATAAAATCAATGTATATTGTCATATTTTAAAATACCACTAAAAGATCATTGGAACATTTATTGATGAAAAATACCCTTTTCACATTCAAATCACTTATTAATATCAATAAATTTATAAAATATTAAAGAAAACATTTTCTTTGAGATAAAATTTTGAAACTTTTAAAGGATGATTTGAATCATTGATCGGTTATGATAGTGGAAAATTACATTCATGTCATGTACGTTAAAACAAAAACTCCTCTAACATTTTTTATAAAAAGAAAAAAAGGTACCTCATTTAGAAAATGAAAATAATATTTCTTTTATTTTTTTTATAAAAAATAAATCATGTGTAAAAATTAATTTAAAAAATCATACGGTAATATTAAAAATATTCTTGAAAACATTTTTAGAAAACATGGACATAAAAGAAAAAGTATCATCACTAAATAGGAAATAATGTCTGTTTTTCTTAAAAAAAATTCTTGATATTTTTAATAACCCAAGAGAGTAAATGGTATTTTTACTTGATATCTCCATGAATAAAAATAAGATAATAACATTAAATGGTTCTTTATATATGTATCATATAATTCTCCTCAATCGTAATTCAAACATAAACAATCCTGAAATAAAATGAGATTGTAAAAGAAATCTCTTACCACTTTGGTATCTTTTGAATCATAACCCACATGAAATAAATAACTTCAAATTAAACTTTAAATACCATGAATATAAATGTATTAATCATATAATGGTCTCTATATGAAACAAATAAGGGGTAAATATGGCATATGCATCACAGAAAAAAAAGTGAGATGAGAAAACCCTTACCTAAAATATGACTTTTTTTGTAAGTGATTTTATCCTCTTGTATAATAAATTAAAAATTATTATAATTAAATAAAAAACCATATAAATACTTATATTATTATATATTATCCACTTATAACATTTTTTATACTCTTTTATTAATAGTTCTTTATTAAAATTATCATTTTTGAGTGTTAACTATTTTGTTTTTTCATGAGAATTTTAGTATGGTACTTTCGTTCATTATACATTGATCATGGTTTCATTATATCTATAATTATATTGATGATATAAATATCATATATATTCATTATATATACATGAATGTTGTTTTCACTTTTCGACGGATGGAATGAAGGAAATGAAAATAATAATTAACCATTATAGAATCATTAGTATATCATATATATATATATATATAATTCATTAAATATATCCTTATTATCATTAATTTAAAGTAGAAATAAAAAAATTATTACATCGCTCGTGGTGGTGGTAGTCCACATATACGCACGAGCGACATTATCGTTTTACAACTGATTAAAAGTTAAGAAGGTAGATATGATATTATAATTATAGAAGTATATTTATGTCATAAATATTATATATTTTTATTATTTTTATATTTATAACCATTCAAGTAAAGTGGTGATGAAAAACGAATTACACTATTATGTGGAGATGGCAAGTCATCCGTACACATGAGCGATGTTTTCACTTTTCATAGTATGAAAAAGAGATGGAAAATGTTTTTCCCATAATCATAATAACAACTTGGAATATTAATGATACTATATTTATTATTTTATTATGGTTACAATATATTTAGATGGAGTAGAAGAAGAAATAAATTTTAAAGAGTCGGTAAATATGATTACCACTTCTTTGGTAGGCTTCCTTTGATCCCATCTTAAGGACACTTAGAATGGTATTTTAAGAAGAAAAAAACATTTAATTCATGGATAGAGAAGTTTATAATTTAATTTTTCAGGGTTTTTTGTGATATTTTTCTCAAAGTGGTGTAATTAAGATAGAGAAAGGGTTTCCATTTATAAAGTAGGGAAAGGATACTCTTGGAATTACTGAAAATACTAAAATATAATTAATTTTTTTCTCAAGTATATTGCTCACAAATAGCCATTAATTTGAAGAAAAAGAGGCTATGGTCTAAATACCACTAGACAATGAAATTTATATAGGTTTTTGTTACATTTTAAACCTTATATTTTAGTTTCACCCCTTCGTTAACCATTTTTAATCATAACTATAGTAACAACTATTTTAATATTAAAGGGTCATAATTTTAATTATAAAGTGAAAATTAGATCATAAATGGATATTAGATGATGTATTCAACCATATATTATCCCCCTTTTCCTGGTTTAATATTTTTATTATTTTTAAATAATTTAATAAAATATTTTTTCATAAAATATCATTAATTTCACTTTCAACACTATTAATTTAATTTTAATTTAAGGACATCAAGACAAATATGTAATTAGTATATAAAACTTTAAAAATCCCTAATGTGTTATATTTATCTAAAAAAATGTGTAACCTAATAATTAATCCAATTTTTGTTACTTTTAAAAAAATCTAAAATCATTTATTTAATTTTTCTATTAGTTGAATAAATATTGTGTCGGTGTCATGTAAGCATTTAAGGTAATTATTGAACTACTAAAATTTTTAAAAATTATAATGAAAAAAATATTTAATTTATCAATAAAATAAACTTTTATAACTAAACTTTTCCCCTTTTTATTCTAATGTAAAAAAAATAGAGATATTAAATTTAAGAGAGTGATATTTTGTATTTATTCTTTTATTAAAATCATATAAAAGTCATAATCAAATAAAACTGGATCTAAGTTTCCATATATTAAATAATTAGATTGAAATGGGAAAAATACACTCAAAAAATAAAATAAAGGAACGTTTTATAGAAATTTTAATACCTTATCTCAAAGTTTTAACCCTATTTTATTCATTTTACCCTTATCAAGGTGAAAAATATTTATCAAGATTATTATTTATAATGAACAAAAATAAAAGGGACCTATTTACCAAATTTGATACTCCTAATACTAAATATAGAATCCATTTTTAAAGATAAAACCTCTTGAAGTGGTAGAAATAAATTTTAATATAAATATGTAAGATGCAATGAAAAAAAATTAGAAATATATGTTTTAAACATAGAAATTAACATATATAAAACTCCTTAATATTAATGATTAAAATAGAATTATTTAAATAATTATAAATAAAATTTATCATGTGTCACTTTAAAACCAAATTGAAAACATGATGGTACTTTTAAATTACTTGATTTAATAAATGATGGTATTTGAAAAATCAGAATTTTTCATTATTCCCTAAAAAATCAATCATTAAAAAAATTTAACAAAATCACCATAATTTATTTATTATATGTTTATTTTAAAAAATATTTTTTATTTTATAAAATGTAATTTATAATAGTTGAATAAATTAATTATAATTTCCATACATAAAATACAATAAAATGATTTTTGAAGAAATTTCATTTTTTGAAGTATTAAATGAATTCACTAAAAATTGTGTGAGTATTTATTAAAAAAATCATCAATGCACTTTTATTGACTAAGACCATTATATATTTTATAATGTGGTTACTCATATTCATACCTAAAAATTCAATGGCTAGGTTATCGCATTTAAATAATAATATTTTTATGATATATCTCAATTCGCTTAAAGATCGATGTTGTGTGTTAAGAAAGATATTAAACACTTAAAGTTATTTAAAAAAGAAATATATCTTGAAATATCAGGATTTTATATTATTTAATGGGATAAAAATGTTATTACCTTTTCCACAACAATTATCAATAATTAAGGATAATTATTAAATGAATAAACCTCATCAAATTATGAATTAATTCAAGAAACAAATGGAGTATGGGATTTAATTTATTATTAGCATAAATATCGATCCCTGACATTGTAGAGTGCTTAAACCTATAATCACCAATAAAAAACACCAAAATAATCCCTATCCATTGAAAACATTATTTTATATAACATTTAACTTCACTTATACTGCTCCAATTTTCACTTATACATTATGTTTCCTAGGATCAAAACATAATCAACCTTTTGGTTACTTCCCTCATAATTTTGAAATATCAATATCATAATTATATAGATACATGAAATCTTCACTTATTTAGCCCTTAAATTTTAATTTCCACACTTACATGTTCTTTTCAACCATTATATAACCTTTAATTCATTATTAACACTTATAAAAGGCCTTAAACTCTTTCTTCACTTCAAAAATCAACTCCATTTTCTTTATTTCTCTTATAAGATAATTTTTAACATTTATTTCATCCAATAAACCATATAAAACCATTATTCATATTATTTATATGATTTATATAGTTAATAATAAAATAAAACATGTTATATAGATACTTTTTCACTTTTTTAGTTTTCCTATCAATATTTTTTCCATTTGAAAAGTAAATTTTCACATATCTCATTAAATACTTATTTATAATCAATATACCTAGGTCTTATCAACTTATCATGGATCATCAGTATCTTCCTTTTAAATATAAATGTATCATAAATATCCCATTTTGGATTTTGTTGGAAACACTATATAAATCCAAACATCAATGAATCATAAAAAATTATAAATCATGTAATTGATGGGAACACCATTAATATACTCTTATAAATTTCATATCAACCAATAAAATCTAAGAATATGTGAGAATACTCATTATTTAAAACAATATTAATAGACTAATACTTATAAATCTATCCATTTTCACTTCATCAGCTCTTCATCACCAACTAAAACAATTGAGACACAAAACAATACCAATTGTTAAAGTTATGAATTTGAAATTATATAAACTAAACAAACTAAAAATTACTCAGATATAAATTATTGAAACCATATCCTCACATTTATAAACCAACTAAACCTCAAAATAATTCTCATCATTCATATTTATGATATTTCCTCGACATATACTCAATAAACACATAAAAATATTTTAACCAATGCTTACTAAATTCATAGCTTCATCCTTTTTTTATCCCAATAAATAAATTATAACCCTTTATATAAAAAAATATTAACAACTTTGTATTTATGTTATTATCTCCCACTTTGAAAATAATAATCCAAATAACTAAAAGAATGGAATGACCATACATGCCACAATCTTGAAGTGAAAGAGGATAAACACCCACCATAAATTTCTTATTATACAACCTATATTAAATAGTCTATTTTTAAATAATAACATTCATAAACACTTTAATTAGAGATTCATCTAGATTCAATTCTTATTTATAACTCATCAACTATGTTTGAACCATTTGTTAGAATTGTGCACTAAATCCATTATAGCATAGTGACGGTCATAATTTCATGGTGGTCTATCATTATATACCCCATGAAATAGTGTGAGACATTATGACATGGTGGATCATGCTTGTTCATTCATGTTATACGATATTAGGTGGGACTAAATCCATTTCATCTCTAAGTTCTATCATGATCACTTATTTTTCATTTGATAATGATTATAGTGAGTTTGAATGTCTTACAAAATCATTTAAGCATTAAAAAAATAAATATAGTATTATACCAAGTATTTCAACAGGTTGAAATGTATGGAACATTTATTAAACATTAAAATTAATATTTTTTAAATTTTTTGAGTTATTAGAGTCTTATATAAATCAGTTTTATCATTGAGAAAAAAATTTCATTCCATTATGTGAGACTCTCACTATGAATTCTCCATAAACCAAAACTCTCTCTTTATATCTCTATATATATCTATCTATCTCTCTATCTATCTCTCTATTTATCCTTTAATATCAATTTTCTAGAATATCATTGATAGAAAAGGATCATTCCTGAGTGATGGGAGATTTTTCCATCCCATGAACACCCTAGGAGGAAGGAATGTTTTATTTGTTTCTTGATAATTTCTATCAAACTCATGTGGATGAGCTGAATCAAAATAGAATAAGGTTTGATGTACATCCTTAAATCTTTTAATCAATATAATATATATATAATACCTTATGGTTTTAGGTTTTTTTGTTTTTTTACTGTGTTAGGATAAGAGTTATCCCCTTTGAAACCCATTAGTGGTATCAAATCCTTCTCTATTACATTTAGTTAGATCATTTGAAAGGATGAAGAAACTGGAAAATATGATTTTTATGATTATATTAAATGTAAAAAATAAAATGGGTGTTTTAATTTATTCACTTATCTTGACCAGGATAGATTGCACTATGAAACATGAAATTTTTTTTTGATACCATGACATAAATGATACAAAATAACCATTATGGGTTATGTATGAAGATCATGAAAAATAGATCATCATGGGATGATGTTGTTATGTCATGGTTAATTATTATATATATGTCATGGACCATGGTATATGTTAGCCCAATTAGGTTAAATACCCTAAGAGGGGGGGTAAATTCGGGTATGATAGACTAAATCTTCTTCTGTTTTGAATCTTATTTTATCATTAAACAAAACAATATTCCATTTATTTCCCATAAAAAATGTATGAGAAAAAATTAAATCATGAATGAGACACATAAACTTTAACTTGGTTCACCCTCACTGGGATACATCTAAGGATCATGCAATGGAAATGTTCCGATTGTACCAAATCCACTCAGGCTCACTACTAAGAATGGTGGTTCGAGATTGATCTCATATATACCCAGACTCACTGCCTTTACAAGGTTTAGTGTTTTCTAACTACATTACCAAGGGTCACTCCTTATGTCTCTTTCTCTAGATCACTGCTGGTGGAAAGGATCATTGTCTTTCTCTTCCTTCGCTCACTGCTCTTGGAAGGGATTCACCCACAATTTAGGTACTTGTAGGTCCTTTCATTATAACTAATGAATACAACATTAGTTATATATGTATGCTCTGTTGAAGTTCCACTTTCATCTAATAGATGAATACCACTTTACCATAGATGTATTGGGAAATGCCTTATAAAGAGCTTTTGTGATTCTCACTGCCTTCTCTAAGCTCCTCTTTCACGAATCTTAAATAGAATTTCATGAAGATTCTACCTTTCGCGAAGCTCACTTTATAAGGATCTGGCCTTAAACATTACTTATTATTGAATTAAATGAATAATTCACATTGAGGATCTTTTCAGGTTTAGAGTTTTAGAGAATTAGGACATAACTATTACATCTCAAAGGTTACAAAGTAGACACATCTACTTAGCTTCCATTTTTTTTACAAAAATAAAAACTCTTTAACAAAAGAGTTATATCTAGTTCCTTATTTTAGACAGCCTGACATTTCCTTGATCCCATCTTTGTCCCTATTCAACTTTATGTCCTATGAAAAACATTTGAAAGAAACTTGGGATGAGCATAAAAAGCTCAGTAAGGGTTATAAAAATACGGAAAGAAAACATTAGTCCATGTATACATAATAATCAATGAAATCATACTTTACTCATAAAACATAATCACATTAACATACCTCATGAAATCATAAGATTTATGAATAACTCATAGAAATCATAAGGCATAAAGGTAACTTGAGGCATTCATAACATTATTACGTAGGGAGTAACCCTCATGGTTACGTTTGGAATACCCATCACAGTATATTCCCTAAATCTCTTCAGAGAAACCTTAATGTCACGACCCGTCCTCGGGGCCCGTGTCGTGACTACCCCAAGCCCGCCTTCCATAGGCCAGGGGCTGGCGACTAGCACCAAGGCGTAAAATCCCAGTAAACAGGGAAGGCATTGCCTTTATAAGTAACAACCACACAGAGTCAGCAAGCGGAAAGTAAAGTGCAGAAAAGTAAAGGGGCCGGAAATACAAGCCCAACTGTAAAGTACAACTGAAAAGTAAAGTACAACAACTGAAGAAAAGACGGCGGCCTCGTGTCGTCCACTGGCAATCCCACCTGAAGGGTGGGTACAGATAGCCTCCAGGCTCCTCGGGTCCCACGTCCGCTCCGAGCACGTCCCGCCCAGTGGTCCACCTCCAGGTACCGTCCTGCTCCACGCCCCAACCGTGATCAGCGCTGTCCGTCGTCTGCAACCAACACAACAAGGTGCGGGCATAGCCCGTGCAGGGGTGAGTACAAGCTACTCAGTAAGGACCCCGAGACCCCCGAAGGTCTCCCGAAATCCACAAAGGATATAGCACAAAAGAAAGATGCAATCACGAAGTAACATCTGACTCGACTTAGGTATATGCCCATACATATACCTAAGTCCCCAATTCTAGCTCTGCTCACGAGCTCAAGAACAACTCAATCCACAAAGGAAAGCAAGACTCAAATCCACAAGGAGAGTAAACAGTAAAATCCACATAGGATAGTTCAACACAATCCACAAAGGAGAGTAACATACGATTCAGCTCAACCAGGTATACTTTTTCAGATGACGTCAAAGATGATCACTGATCCATCTAAGTCGTCGGACCCACAAAGGATCGATAGGTACTAACCCCCGCAGAAGACCCACACAGGATCGGGCTCACACAGAACCTGTAGGCAGTGGCTCACACAGAACCGGTAGTAAGGACCCACATAGGATCGGGCTCACACAGAACCTGTAGCACTGATCCACGTAGGATCGCTGAGTGCAGTAGTCGACGCAGTCCACTGAGGATCTCTGCACAGTCGTCGCCGCAGTCCACGAAGGATCTCTGCTCTGCCGTCGTCGCAGTCCACGAAGGATCTCTGCTCTGTCGTCGAAGTCACAGCCAGCGCTAGGGTTCCCGCACAAAGCGAGCTCGTTTAGGAGGGTCCGCTCCACGAGCCGAGAGGCTGATACATCAACTGACACGTAGTCCGAAGTTGATGTATCCAAAAGTTCCGTATCGACAACAGGATCTCAACGCGACAGACGGCGCGTCAAACGGACGCCCGGTCTGAGAGTTATTGGCATTTTCGTCCCAGGGGCCCGGTTGGTTTTTAGGGCAAAACCAACCCGACCGTACTCCGCCTGTATCCGATCCTCGGGCGGAGCATGCCAAAAGTTCCGTCTCACTTAGAGGAAACTACCACAGCTGACGGTACGTCGATCGGACGTCCGTAGCTCAAGTTATGAGCGTTTCCGCTCTGAGGGCCCGGTTGGTTTCGTGTACGAACCAACCCGGCCGAACCCAAAGTCTTCCGAAACCTTGAGTATAATATACCGAAACGACCGTCTTGATCCAAGGATCGCGTAGCCGCTGACGGTTCGTCAATCGGAGGTCCCAGGCCCAAGATATGGGCGAAAGACCGAAGAGGGCCCGAAAACGGGGGTTCTGGGCCCGGGGCGACCCGGCCCGAACCCCCCCTGGGGTCGGCCGAACCGGGTCGACCCGAACCGGGCCGGCTCGAACCGGCCCGAACCGGCTCGGCCGGGTCCGGTTCGGCCTGGGCGCGGCCCGGCCGACCGGACCGGCCGGCTCGGCTTCGGCCGAGCGGCCGAACAGGCCGCCGCCGCGGGTTTGACCCGCGGCATTTGAAGAAACGCGGCCCCCGCGGGGGGCCGCCTGTCACGCGGACGCGGACGGGCCGCCGCGTCCGTTCCCGGTTCCGCGCGGCCGCGGAACCGGCCGCCACCGCCGCCGCGGCTTCAGCCGCGGCGGACTTCCTCTACGGCGGCGCGCCGGCCGCCGCTGCCTTCCGCGGGCCGCCGAAGATGCTCCGGTGGCCCGTTTTGCCTCCCGTCTGCGCCGATGCCTCTCCCGGATGCCGACCTTCACTGCGGAATCAACGGATCGCCCCTGCCGCGCGGTTTGTCGTCGTCCGTCATATCCGCACAACAAAAGAGATCGGCGGAGGGTTGTCGGGTCTTTTTCGTTAGACCCGCACCCTCCGCGTTAGCCATAATCAACGGGAGAAAAGAAAAAAATGATCAACACATGATCCAACAATTTTATTTAAAGATAAAATTGTTCGTTTGAAACCGACTTTTTAAATTTTCAAGAACGTTCACGAGAAAATTTAAAAGGGGTAACTTTTCCAAAATAAATCCCTACCTCGAAGTCGTCGTCGGACGAGAGGTCGTCGCGGATTCGCTCGTCGCGGAAGAAGGAGATCGTCGCGTCGTCGCGGTATCCGGCGTCGCGTCGCCAATCTCCGGATCAAGAACAAACAGATTTAATTAATTAAATCCGTTGTTATTGAAATTAAGAAGGGAGAATTTAGAAGTTTCGATTCTCACCTTTAACCGTCGATCGCAGGTTCGCCGCGGAAGAAGAGGCACCGAAGAAGAAGAAGAAGAAGAAGGTCGCGGAAAAGCTGTTGACGTCGCGGATCGTGCGTCGTCGGATTCCGGTTCCGGCGTTCTTCGCGTTCTTCGCGTTCTTCGCGTTCTTCGCGTTCTTCGCGTTCTTCGCGGAGAGGGTGGAGGCTCAGAGGAATTGCACAACGATAGCAATCCTCCAAAATAGACAAGTTTGTCTATTTTATTATTTTGCCAACAAACGTAAAACACATAAGTAACGACCCAATTAATTCACGAAGAAACAGTCCATTTAATTCACGAAATAAACCGCCCAATTAAATGGTCTGTTAAGAATTAAAGAAAACGCGTCGGTTGACTTTTCAGTTACTTTGACGGGTTTTCGCGGGTGCGTTACTTAGCGAAAGAAACGGCGGGGCTCGTGCGGGTCCCACCGCACAAATATCCTACCAAGGGGTAGGATATTTCTGGATAGCATCCTATCCAGTTCAACTCAGTTCAAGCCGCCTTTAAGTGACTTTAAGTGGCTTCCAAGCAGTTTAAGTGAAATAAAATAAAGTTGTCGCACAAACTTTATTTTATTTCTGACTTAAAGCCGCAAAATTTAAAAACCACGTCTGAGCAAACGCAACTCCGGAAGAGGCGTTTCTAAGCAAATATCGGCGCTGCGATTTCATCGGTGCCCTCAGAATTTGATTCCGGGCACCGGTTCAAAAGATAGAAAAACCCGCTCGTCCGTTCACTGAACGTACCCGAGCCAAACTTCGGAAATTGATTCCGGGCACACCGGGACTCGGAATTAGGTGCCGTCTGAAGCTGCGCTCTTGTAAAATTCCAAAGAAAATTAAGAAAAAAAAATTTCCTTGAAATTTGCGGGTCTTTACATTACTCCCACCTCAGGGCTTTACGTCCCCGTAAAGATACATCAAAAACTAGGGGAACAAATGGGGGTACTGAGCACGCATCTGAGCCTCCCGCTCCCAAGTGCTCTCCTGGAGGTTCCCGTGCTGCCATCTGACGCGCACAAGAGGAATCGACCGCCCACGTAGGACCCGCTCCTGTCGATCCTCGATCTCCACTGGGACCTCCGCAAAAGTCGCCCCATCATCCACGTCCAGCTCCCCAAAGTCGATGATGTGCGTCGGGTCGTGCACGTATCTCCTCAGCTGAGACACGTGGAAGACGTCGTGCACCCGGTGCAACTGAGGTGGTAGAGCCAGGCGATAAGCCACCTCTCCTATCCTGCTGAGGACCTGGAAAGGCCCGATGAAGCGTGGAGATAACTTGCCGCCTCGGCCAAATCTCCGTAAACCACGTCGAGGTGAGACACGCAAAAAGACGTGGTCGCCATCCTCGAACTCCAGTGGCCTCCGCCTCTTGTCAGCATATGACTTCTGCCGGCTCTGAGCTGTCCTCATCCTCTCCTGGATGATCTGGACCTTCTCTGTCGTGGCTCGGACCATCTCTGGTCCCACGAGTGCTGACTCCCCAGGGTCTGTCCAGCACAACGGTGATCTGCAGGGTCTGCCGTACAACGCCTCGTATGGTGCCATCCCGATGGTGGAGTGGTAGCTGTTGTTGTACGCGAACTCCACCAAGGGTAGGTGGTCCTCCCAACTGCGACCAAAGTCGAGAACACATGCACGGAGAATGTCCTCGAGTGTCTGTATGGTCCTCTCCGTCTGACCATCCGTCTGAGGGTGGAAGGCTGTGCTCAGATGGAGCCGCGTCCCGAACGCCTCCTGCAACCCCTTCCAAAGCCGGGAAGTGAAACGAGCATCTCGATCGGAGACGATAGATGATGGCACACCGTGAAGCCGTACGATCTCCTGGACGTAAAGACGTCCCAAGCTCTCCACTGAGCCCTGCTCTCTGATGGGTAAGAAGTGTGCCGACTTGGTGAGTCGGTCGACGATCACCCAAATGGAGTCGTGACCTCTGGAAGTACGTGGAAGTCCAGTCACGAAGTCCATAGATATGCTATCCCACTTCCACTCCGGGACCTCCAAGGGCTGTACCAATCCTGATGGTACCTGATGCTCTGCCTTCACCTGCTGGCAGGTGAGGCATCGTGAAACGAACTCTGCCACAGCTTTCTTCATGCCCGGCCACCAGTGCTGTCGTCTGAGATCCTGGTACATTTTCGCCACTCCGGGATGTACCGCCAAGGGAGAAGTGTGAAACTCTCTCAGCACCTCCTCTCGTAAAGCAACTGGTACGAAGGTACGCCCCCTGAAAAGGATGCCGTGCTCTGCTCCAAGGGAGAAACCATCAGGCGCCTGACCTGAGGATATCAGTGCACGCCGGGTCTCACAGTCAGCGTCCTCACGCTGAGCCTCTCTGACCCGCTGTAGAAGTGGAGGAGAGACTGTGAGAGACTGAAGAAAGGCTGCTCCGTCTCTATCCACGAAGGATATCTGCAAGGAGGCTAGCTGCTCCGTCGCCTCCTCAAGCAGCTGAATGCCCGTCCTCCTGCTGAGGGCATCGGCTACCATGTTCCCCTTCCCAGGAGTATAGACTATCTCAAAGTCATAGTCCTGGAGGAACTCAAGCCATCTCCGCTGTCTCAGGTTCAGGTCCTTCTGAGAGAAGATATACCTGAGACTCTGGTGGTCAGAAAAGACTGTGAAGCGCTCGCCCATCAGATAGTGCCGCCAAGTCTTCAGAGCGAAGACCACTGCTGCTAACTCCAGGTCATGAGTGGCGTAGTTCTGCTCATGCGGCCTCAACTGACGTGATCCGTAGGCGATCATGGCCCGCTCCTGCATCAGGACGCACCCGAGTCCAGTCCCTGACGCATCGCAGTAAACTACGTATCCAACTCCCTCCTCGGGCAACCTCAAGATAGGTGCGCTGGTCAACCTCTGCCTCAGCTCCTGGAAGCTCTGCTGACATCTGTCTGACCACACGAAGGGTTTCCCCTTCTTCGTCAACGCTGAGAGTGGTGCCGCAACTCTGGAGAAGTCTGGCACGAATCTCTGATAGTATCCGGCTAGGCCCAAGAAGCTCCGCACCTCTGTCACGCTCTTGGGTGGCTCCCAAGCTAGCACTGCCTCGATCTTCGCGGGATCCACTGCAACTCCCGCCTCAGAGATGACGTGTCCCAAGAAATGGACCTCACGTAACCAGAACTGGCATTTTGAGAGCTTGCCATAAAGCTGGTGCTCTCGGAGCGTGTCTAGCACAACTCGCAGGTGGTAGGCATGCTCCTCCTCAGTCGTCGAGTATACCAAAATGTCGTCAATGAAGACCACGACAAAACGGTCGAGGTATGGCTGGAAGATCCTGTTCATGAGGCTCATGAACACTGCTGGAGCATTGGTTACGCCGAACGGCATAACCAAGAACTCATAATGGCCATACCGACACCTGAAGGCCGTCTTCTGCACGTCCTCGTCTCGAACTCTGAGCTGATGATAGCCTGACCGGAGGTCTATCTTTGAGAACCACCGCGCTCCCTTGAGCTGATCGAAGAGGTCATCAATCCGTGGCAGCGGATACTTGTTCCTCACTGTCACCTGGTTCAGGCGACGATAGTCGACACACAGTCGCAAGCTCCCGTCCGCCTTCTTGGCGAACAAAATCGGGGAAGCCCAGGGTGAAACACTGGGTCGGATAAACCCCTTGCTCTGCAAGTCCTCCAACTGTACCCGCAGCTCCCGAAGCTCGGCGGGGGCCATCCGATATGCTGGAGTAGATATCGGGGCTGTCCCGGGGTACAAGTCGATGTAAAAGTCTACCTCTCTACGAGGAGGTAGCCCTGGAACGTCGTCGGGAAAGACGTCCACGTACTGGTCCACCACTGCAGGAAAAGCCGGACTCCGCACGTCCACTGCTCCCAGGATGAGGCTAGCCAACTGATGAGAGATAGGCTGCACTCTCCTCCGTGGAAGTCCATCCTGTGCTGCAAAGGTTCCCTTCTCGCCGGTGAAGGTAAACCTGCTCCCGTCGGTGCGAACACATCGCACCTTGCGCCTAAAACAGTCGATCTGGGCATGAACCGTGGATAGCCAATCCATGCCCAAGATGACGTCGTAAGGCCTCGACGCCGCTACAAGGAGATCCCAGCCGAAGCTCTCGCCTCCTAGAGTAATCTCACACTGCCGGCACCAGTGCGTAATCGTCGAGTCTGCTCCCGTAGGAGTCTCTAGCCGTAAGGATCGAGCCAACGGCTCAGTCGGAATCTCCGAGCTCCGAACAAGGGCAGAGGCTATGAAAGAGTGACTCGCTCCTGTGTCTATAAGTACTGCAGCAAGGGTGGAATAGACACAGATCGTACCTCGAATCATCTCTGGCAAGTCGGGGTCGTAGGCCTCCACTGCCTGGAGCTGGGCCTGTCCCTGCCCGCCAGCTCCATGTGGTCGAGGTGGCCCTCCTGGTGGTGGTGGGGGTAGAGCCTGGAAGCGTCGCCCACCACCCGCTGCTCGGCCAGCTCCTCTGCCTCGTCCGCCTCCTCCCTGTGGACCGCCACGGTCGACCCTCTGCCTCTGCCTGGGTGGCCCCTCCACCGTCTGCTGCTCCTCTGGTCGGCGAGTCGGGCAATCACGAGCCATGTGACCCTGCCCGCCGCAAGAGTAGCACAACCTGCCTCTCGGAAGGCTGGCACTCCGCTGTGTGCCCCGCACTGCTGAGCCGGTGTCCTGAGGCCGTCTGCGTGGGGGTCTGGTCTGCCTGGACCCGAGAGTCATCCGTCGGCTACCTGCTGCTGAAGACTCAGCTACCTGCCGCCCTGCGCTAGGTCTCGCCGCTGAAGAAGGTTCTGCCAGGAAGCTCTCGATCAGGAGGGCTCGCTCCAGCACTCCCGCCTGGGTCGGAATGCTGAGGGAGATCAGCGACGCCCGAATCTCCTGTCGCAAGCCCTGCTCGAAGGTCCGGGCCCGGAAGAAGGGGTCCCGTACCATGTCGGTCGAGTAGCGAGATAGGTCCGTGAACCTCGCCGCGTACTGAGCGACCGTCATGCTACCCTGGCGCAGCTGGAGAAGCTCCTGGATGCGCACCGCTCGGAGGGTGGCCGGGACGAACTCAGAGCGGAAGAGGCTCTCGAAGTCCGCCCAGAGCAGGGATGCCTCATCGTGAACCTGGAGCATCAGGCTCCACCATCGTCCTGCCGCCGCCTGCAGGAGGCTCGCTGCGAGAATCACCATGAGATCCGCTGGTGTCCTCACTAGCCTAAAGGTCCGCACCACCGCCTCTAGCCAGTCCTCGGCGGCCTGGGGGTCCGCCTCACCGCGAAACCTGGGCGGTCGCTGGCCCTGAAACTCGTGCAGTGCCCTGAGGCGACGTGCATCGTCAGCGTCTGGTACTGGAAGCATCGGTGGCTCGGCGGGTAAGGCTACCGCCGGTGCCACTGCTGGCAAAGGGCCCTGCACCGAGGCCTCGTCGCTCGGTGGGCTGCCGTCGCGCCCTACACTCGGAACCCTAGCTGGCAGTCGTCGCGGGGCCATCCTGAAAAGGAGAACAAGAGCACCACAGTCAGAACAGTATACCTGGTGAGCTGGCACAAGTAATCGCAAGGAAAACTTGAGACTTTCATAAAGCAGATCAGTATACCCGGTGAGCTGACACAAGTAATCACAAAGAAAACTTGAAACACACACGCAATCAATGTTTTCATGCATTAAGTCGGAAATCAGGAGTCAGGGTCCTGGTGTACGGATACGTCGGCCGCCGCACCAACACTGGTCTCCCTGAACTGATAACCACACTCAATACACTAAACACTATTGCTTCACATAGAAAGAAAGGACGATCAGAGTCTGCGGTAGTACCGACCACCTCTGATACCAATTTGTCACGACCCGTCCTCGGGGCCCGTGCCGTGACTACCCCAAGCCCGCCTTCCATAGGCCAGGGGCTGGCGACTAGCACCAAGGCGTAAAATCCCAGTAAACAGGGAAGGCATTGCCTTTATAAGTAACAACCACACAGAGTCAGCAAGCGGAAAGTAAAGTGCAGAAAAGTAAAGGGGCCGGAAATACAAGCCCAACTGTAAAGTACAACTGAAAAGTAAAGTACAACAACTGAAGAAAAGACGGCGGCCTCGTGTCGTCCACTGGCAATCCCACCTGAAGGGTGGGTACAGATAGCCTCCAGGCTCCTCGGGTCCCACGTCCGCTCCGAGCACGTCCCGCCCAGTGGTCCACCTCCAGGTACCGTCCTGCTCCACGCCCCAACCGTGATCAGCGCTGTCCGTCGTCTGCAACCAACACAACAAGGTGCGGGCATAGCCCGTGCAGGGGTGAGTACAAGCTACTCAGTAAGGACCCCGAGACCCCCGAAGGTCTCCCGAAATCCACAAAGGATATAGCACAAAAGAAAGATGCAATCACGAAGTAACATCTGACTCGACTTAGGTATATGCCCATACATATACCTAAGTCCCCAATTCTAGCTCTGCTCACGAGCTCAAGAACAACTCAATCCACAAAGGAAAGCAAGACTCAAATCCACAAGGAGAGTAAACAGTAAAATCCACATAGGATAGTTCAACACAATCCACAAAGGAGAGTAACATACGATTCAGCTCAACCAGGTATACTTTTTCAGATGACGTCAAAGATGATCACTGATCCATCTAAGTCGTCGGACCCACAAAGGATCGATAGGTACTAACCCCCGCAGAAGACCCACACAGGATCGGGCTCACACAGAACCTGTAGGCAGTGGCTCACACAGAACCGGTAGTAAGGACCCACATAGGATCGGGCTCACACAGAACCTGTAGCACTGATCCACGTAGGATCGCTGAGTGCAGTAGTCGACGCAGTCCACTGAGGATCTCTGCACAGTCGTCGCCGCAGTCCACGAAGGATCTCTGCTCTGTCGTCGTCGCAGTCCACGAAGGATCTCTGCTCTGTCGTCGAAGTCACAGCCAGCGCTAGGGTTCCCGCACAAAGCGAGCTCGTTTAGGAGGGTCCGCTCCACGAGCCGAGAGGCTGATACATCAACTGACACGTAGTCCGAAGTTGATGTATCCAAAAGTTCCGTATCGACAACAGGATCTCAACGCGACAGACGGCGCGTCAAACGGACGCCCGGTCTGAGAGTTATTGGCATTTTCGTCCCAGGGGCCCGGTTGGTTTTTAGGGCAAAACCAACCCGACCGTACTCCGCCTGTATCCGATCCTCGGGCGGAGCATGCCAAAAGTTCCGTCTCACTTAGAGGAAACTACCACAGCTGACGGTACGTCGATCGGACGTCCGTAGCTCAAGTTATGAGCGTTTCCGCTCCGAGGGCCCGGTTGGTTTCGTGTACGAACCAACCCGGCCGAACCCAAAGTCTTCCGAAACCTTGAGTATAATATACCGAAACGACCGTCTTGATCCAAGGATCGCGTAGCCGCTGACGGTTCGTCAATCGGAGGTCCCAGGCCCAAGATATGGGCGAAAGACCGAAGAGGGCCCGAAAACGGGGGTTCTGGGCCCGGGGCGACCCGGCCCGAACCCCCCCAGGGGTCGGCCGAACCGGGTCGGCCCGAACCGGGCCGGCTCGAACCGGCCCGAACCGGCTCGGCCGGGTCCGGTTCGGCCTGGGCGCGGCCCGGCCGACCGGACCGGCCGGCTCGGCTTCGGCCGAGCGGCCGAACAGGCCGCCGCCGCGGGTTTGACCCGCGGCATTTGAAGAAACGCGGCCCCCGCGGGGGGCCGCCTGTCACGCGGACGCGGCCGGGCCGCCGCGTCCGTTCCCGGTTCCGCGCGGCCGCGGAACCGGCCGCCACCGCCGCCGCGGCTTCAGCCGCGGCGGACTTCCTCTACGGCGGCGCGCCGGGCGCCGCCGCCTCCGGTCGCCGGCGCCGCCGCGCCGGCGACCCGCGCCGCCGCTGCCTTCCGCGGGCCGCCGGAGATGCTCCGGTGGCCCGTTTTGCCTCCTGTCTGCGCCGATGCCTCTCCCGGATTCCGACCTTCACTGCGGAATCAACGGATCGCCCCTGCCGCGCGGTTTGTCGTCGTCCGTCATATCCGCACAACAAAAGAGATCGGCGGAGGGTTGTCGGGTCTTGTTCGTTAGACCCGCACCCTCCGCGTTAGCCATAATCAACGGGAGAAAAGAAAAAAATGATCAACACATGATCCAACAATTTTATTTAAAGATAAAATTGTTCGTTTGAAACCGACTTTTTAAATTTTCAAGAACGTTCACGAGAAAATTTAAAAGGGGTAACTTTTCCAAAATAAATCCCTACCTCGAAGTCGTCATCGGACGAGAGGTCGTCGCGGATTCGCTCGTCGCGGAAGAAGGAGATCGTCGCGTCGTCGCGGTATCCGGCGTCGCGTCGCCAATCTCCGGATCAAGAACAAACAGATTTAATTAATTAAATCCGTTGTTATTGAAATTAAGAAGGGAGAATTTAGAAGTTTCGATTCTCACCTTTAACCGCCGATCGCAGGTTCGCCGCGGAAGAAGAGGCACCGAAGAAGAAGAAGAAGAAGAAGGTCGCGGAAAAGCTGTTGACGTCGCGGATCATGCGTCGTCGGATTCCGGTTCCGGCGTTCTTCGCGTTCTTCGCGTTCTTCACGTTCTTCGCGTTCTTCGCGGAGAGGGTGGAGGCTCAGAGGAATTGCACAACGATAGCAATCCTCCAAAATAGACAAGTTTGTCTATTTTATTATTTTGCCAACAAACGTAAAACGCATAAGTAACGACCCAATTAATTCACGAAGAAACAGTCCATTTAATTCATGAAATAAACCGCCCAATTAAATGGTCTGTTAAGAATTAAAGAAAACGCGTCGGTTGACTTTTCAGTTACTTTGACGGGTTTTCGCGGGTGCGTTACTTAGCGAAAGAAACGGCGGGGCTCGTGCGGGTCCCACCGCACAAATATCCTACCAAGGGGTAGGATATTTCTGGATAGCATCCTATCCAGTTCAACTCAGTTCAAGCCGCCTTTAAGTGACTTTAAGTGGCTTCCAAGCAGTTTAAGTGAAATAAAATAAAGTTGTCGCACAAACTTTATTTTATTTCTGACTTAAAGCCGCAAAATTTAAAAACCACGTCTGAGCAAACGCAACTCCGGAAGAGGCGTTTCTAAGCAAATACCGGCGCTGCGATTTCATCGGTGCCCTCAGAATTTGATTCCGGGCACCGGTTCAAAAGATAGAAAAACCCGCTCGTCCGTTCACTGAACGTACCCGAGCCAAACTTCGGAAATTGATTCCGGGCACACCGGGCCTCGGAATTAGGTGCCGTCTGAAGCTGCGCTCTTGTAAAATTCCAAAGAAAATTAAGAAAAAAAAATTTCCTTGAAATTTGCGGGTCTTTACACTTAATGTTTAACTCCTTCGCGTTACCCAATGCATTGGAGAGCTATATCGGGCTCACCCACCCTTAATTTATCACAGAACCACCCGTTTTCATAAGCAATTTCCAAGAAACATAACATAATCATAGCATATAAATTAACAATAAAGGAAAGATAACATTCCCACATTGCAATAACAATATAACTTTTTAAGATATTGAAATAATGAATCCATTCAAAAAACCATTTTCAAAACCATTTAAAACATTTAATAAAGATATTTTTGAATCAAAGTGTCCCATACCACTTTGAATATTTTAACATTTTAAACAATTAATATCCATATAAATAAATCCTTAAAACCATTTTGAAAACATGGATATTAATGAGAAATATTTATAATAATAAATCATTAAAACATTTAAAACGATATCTTAGTTAAAGGGTTTTTAACAAAATAATATACACTTGAATACAATAATTGAGGAATAAAATTTAATCAGAACTTTATAATATCATGAGAATAAAGGTATTCATGATATATTATTCCCAAGGACATTAAATACACCATATAAGAGTGAATTGGTGCATAACAACAATGAAGTCTCAATAAAAATGTAAGATGAGATGAAATCCCTTATAAAGAAGGTATCCTTAAATTAAGGATAAATCAATCTCATAATTATGTGTGACAAATATAAATACACCCAATATAAGTGTATAGTAAGTGTAAAACAACTAGAGGTCATTCACACATATTCATAGGATGACATATTCAATAACTACAAGTTGAACCCAAAGAAATTGAAATTGGGTTAAGAAGTTCCCTTGGTAAAATTCAACAGCCTAACGGCATCACTTTAAAATTCATAAAATTAGTTGATGAGAGAGAAAATGGTATATCATCACTTGGACATAAAATTTACATAAATAAGGATATATATGAACATATCCCAACATACAAATATGTAAATTAAAAGATATAACAAAATAAGTCTTTTAAAAAGAGGAGTGTGAAAGGTTCCCTTACCAATTTGGGTAACTTTCAAAACGTACACCCCATGAAATAAGAACTATAAAACATTGATGAAAATACTCATAAACGAAAGTATATTACAAAAATAGTAGAATAATGGGAAGTATATACACCACTCAAAGGAAATGGTGGAAAATGTAGCATAAATCCCACGGGAATAAAAGTGAGATGAAAAATCTCTTACGAAAACTCGGCAGCCTAACGACGCCACTTAAAACTTCGAAAAATGGATTTATGAGATCAAATAGGGTCTCTCATAATATTAACATAAGAATTACAGAATTAGGAATATAAAATAACATCCCCAAACATAATAAAGATGATCTTTAAAGAAATGACATAAAAGAGAGTACTTAAAAAGAAAGAGAGAGGTAGGATCACTTACCTCAAGTTCGAATTGTCTTGTTCGTTTCATTATATTCCTGAATAATAAACTTTTGTCAATTTATAATTTCTTAAATGATCAAGAGAGGTATTTGTAGAGATTAAATGGGAAGGGGTTGGCTGAGCCAAAGACTTGAGGGGTGTGGGCAAGGTGGTAGAGGTGAGGGGCCTTTTATAAGAGGAGAGGAGGGGCACTCATGGAAAGTCAAGAAAAGTTACTTTATTATAAAATGATTTTCCTATTTTAGAGGTCCCACATTGATATATTTAGAGGATAAGGTGATAAGGGTTCAAAATATACTCATAAAATAGGATTTTTTTCAAGTGTAAGTCTTAGATTTTATATTATCTTTTCATTTTATTTAAATCGTACATTAATGAGGTAATCGTTGCATCATCATGATGTCAAAAATAATTTAATTTATTTAATGTCTAAAAATTATAAAAAAAAATACTATGATGTAGTAAATATTTTTAGATTTACAATTATTATTTATAGACTAATATATCATTTATGTATACAAAATTAAAATTAGTTTACTTAGGTGTTACATACTTTGGTTACATTTTCCTTTCTTTAAAAAAATGATAAAAGGTCACTATCACACTAAAGTGATTCCATGGGGTCCCAAGGTTGTAAAAGGGTATATCATGGTCGGACATGATACCACCAATAGCATTAGGACACATGGTGGGGTCATTTTATATTTTTATGATATTATATTCTTACCCTTAATTACCCGATTACAAATTAAACACGATAATTAAAGATAATTACCGTCATTAATATTCATAATGTCCAAAAACAAAAGAGTATTAATTAAATAATTTGGAAATTATGATTCCAAATATGGAATCCATTTTATCAAATTCAAAACACATAAATTGTAGTAATTAATTTAAAAGTAAATCTCGTTGTCAAAACAAAAGACGGGTTTTTAAGAAGTAAAATTTATCAAAAGATTGACTTGTTTTTACATCCAATTGAAAAGTAAAATTACTTTAAATGAACAAAATTGTATTAAGTGATAAAAACATAATTCAATTATACTTTAAAAACAATTAAAATTACAATCTAAATATATAAATAAATTGGATGAAAAGGCAGTTTTGAATTAAAAACTGTATTTTTCACTATTCATTAAAAAAACATTATCAGAAAAATACCAAAAATTAACCCTAAGCTATATTTTATATTTAAAATTCAGAAATTATGTCCATTTTACCAAATTCAAAACATATAAGTTTCATTAATAAATCATATAGTTAATTCCCGCTGTCAAAACAAATAGCGGGTTTTTTGGAAGCAATACCTATGAAAAGTTTGGCACTTGTTTATGTCCATTTTCAAAGTGAAATTAATTCTAATGACCACCATTGAATTAAATTTTAAAAATATATTCTAATTAAACTTTAAAACCAATTAAAAAGATAATCTAACCATATATTTAAATTAGATGAAAAAGCAGTTTTGATGTAAAATGCAATATTTTTCACTATTCATTAAAAAATATGAACATCGTCAGAAACATACCAAAAATTTAACCAAAGTAAATTTAAATATCCCAATCATAAAGAATAATTTTATTTTGAAAAATAGAGCTTATAAAATTTTCAAATGTTATATTTAAAAAAAGATCTCCATCAAAAGGCGGTAAAACAATCTTTTAAAAATATTAGAGTATTTATTCTTAAAATTGGATTCATTTGGATTTTAAGCCTATAACATTTATTGTATAAATGTAAAAATATTTAACAAACATATGTAATAATTTTTTAGTTATTTCTGTTCATTCCCTCCATTACAACATCTAGGTGTTAACTATTATAATATTGTTATATTATTAGTGTGCAACGTAAGATTTCAAAGAAACTCGTTGTTGCGTATTGGGTACGCCATCGAGCATAGCATTCCCTTTAAAGTAATATTAAAATTTTATTCACAAATATTGATAAAAATTAGAATGTAATATTATTTATTTACCTGGGATGTTACATCCTTCCCCCCTTTTGGAAATTGCATCCTCACAATTTCAAAATTGGGCTTGGAAACTTCATTGAAAGTCTCACATCGGAACAAGAGTCAGTAAAACTATCACTTTAAAAGAAAGGGAGAGAAGTAGAATGGTCACCCTAGTTAACCCATACTAGGATTACAAGTAGTAAAATATGGATATGGAAGAAAAAACAAAGGGTCATGTTCTGAGGAAGAGTGATAGAAAACATGTTTAGGAGAAATTCAACCACCAGAAAATCACAAATTGGTGATGGGTTAAACGGTATTTGATTCCCCAGTAGGAAAAGTTAACGTACAACATTTTTGTTTTAAGTTATTTTTCATTGAGGAATTTATTTTTGAGATTAACTAAATCATAAGGAAATATACTTACTTGTCATGTTGACTTTCAACTTTTACTAGATTTCTTACACAAACTCATACTTTCTCCAAATGATGAGTATTTAGGAAGACTTTTTCACATTAAGAGTACTATAATCAACTTCTCGAGAATCACCTAATCCAAAAAAGATAACTATATAATTCCCATGTCTTTAGACCTTAACCAAAACCAAAACCAAAAAGGTTCGTATAAGATCAGATAATACCCAAAAAGGATAATCCTTTTTTTAAAACAAATCTATTCTTAATCTCCAAAATTTGTCAAACAATGCCCAAAGTTCAATAAAGACCATTCAATAAACATATATCCATAAAATTCTTCAAATTAAACCAAACTAAGATTGAAACCCAAATCTCTGAAGGATTTAATCACAAAGTCTCCTAAGATAATCTTAACATTTTTCACCAAAATAACATCAGTTACTCTTATAGTCTCATACTGAAAAGTAATTAACCTAATCACGTATCCTCCATGATAGTATAATCATTTCCATTGATAACCCAAAATCAACTTACTCTTAATTCATAAAATCATCTAACTAAAAATAATTAGTCAAACTAACCAGGGACTTCTCATAGTCCAGTGGTAGGTGATAAATAACAGTCGCACTTTGGTTGTGGGTTCGATTCCCGCAGCTTCGTCCGACGCGACAGGTTGTCACATGGTCTAAGTGTTGTCCTTTTTCCAAAACTACATGATTCTTATAACATTCCCCAAAACGCAATAAAATCTTCAAAAATAACCATAACATAATTTAACCTCAAGTTTATCTCATGCCTTCCATTTTCCATCATAACATATAATAACCCATAATTACCTCAAAAGTAAGGAACATAAAAAACCTAATGGTTACCTTTATAATTATTTCCCAAACTTCCACATCGATTTGGTCATCTCGTACATGATGCATTAGATAACTCACCAAGTTTCAAGTGGTTGATCATGACTCCTAATAGTTGGTTTAGAATAACCACGATATTTCTCATTCAATCCCCCATTTCATCCAGTATCTTAATCAGAGAACCACCACAGCTTACTTCAAATCCATTGTCACTTTGGCTCCTGCTAGATCCATCCATTTACGAAAACCAAAAATGCCAGTGTGAGTATATCAACAAAATCATCATGTACTAATGAGGAAGATAAACACTAAGATATACTTACTCATTCACTTTATCTAAAAACTATGACTCTTTCTGAAATCCTAACCATTATGGTAATGTCACTTATGATTAGAGAATACCCTAACCTCTAAAGTTATCTAAACCGACCTCTGATACCAACTATAAGGACCCGGACTTAAACATTACTTATTATTGAATTAAATGAATAATTCACATTGAGGATATTTTTAGGTTTAGAGTTTTAGAGAATTAGGACATAACTATTACATCTCAAAGGTTACAAAGTAAACACATCTACTCAGCTTCCATTTTTTTCACAAAAATAAAAACTCTTGAACAAAATATTCATGTCTAGTTCCTTGTTTCAGACAGCCTGACATTTCCTTGATCCCATCTTTGACCCTATTCAACTTTATGTCCTCTGAAAAACATTTCAAAAAAACTTGGGATGAGCATAAAAAGCTCAGTAAGGGTTATAACAATACGGAAAGAAAGCATTAGTCTATGTATACATAAGAATCAATGAAATCATACTTTACTCATAAAACATAATCACATTAACATACCTCATGAAATCATAAGATTTATGAATAACTCATAGAAATCATAAGACATAAAGGTAACTTGAGGCATTCATAACATTCTTACGTAGGGAGTAACCCTCATGGTTACGTTTGGAATACCCATCATAGTATATTCTCTAAATCTATTCGGAGAAACCTTAACATTTAACTCCTTCGCGTTACCCAATGCATTGGAGAGCTATATCGGGCTCACCCGCCCTTAGTTTATCACGGAACCACCTGTTTTAATAAAAAATTCCCAAGAAACATAACATAATCATAGAACATAACTTAAGCATAAAATAAAGATAACATTCCCACATTTCAATAACAATATAACATTTTAAGATATTGAAATAATGAATCCATTCAAAAAAACCATTTTCAAAACCATTTAAAACATTTAATAAAGAGATTTTTGAATCAAAGTGTCCCATACCACTTTGAAGATTTTAAAATTTTAAACCATTAATATCCATATAAATAAATCCTTAAAACCATTTTGAAAACATGGATATTAATGATAAATATTTATAAGAATAAATCATTAAAACATTTAAAATGATATTTTAGTTAAAGGGTTTTTAACAAAATAAGAGACACTTGAATACAATAATTAAGGAATAAAATTTAATCAGAACTTTATAATATCATGAGAATAAATGGATTCATGATATATTATTCCCAAGGAAATTATATACACCATATAAGATTTAATTGGTTCATAACAACAATGAAGTCTCAATAAAAATGTAAGATGAGATGAAATCCCTTATAAAGAAGGTATCCTTAAATTAAGGATAAATCAATCTCATAATTATGTGTGACAAATATAAATACACACAATATAAGTGTATATTAAGTGTAAAAAAACCAGAGGTCATTCACACATATTCATAGGATGACATATTCAATAACTACAAGTTGAACCCAAAGAAATCGAAATTGGGTTAAGAAGTTCCCTTGGTAAAATTCGACAGCCTAACAACGTCACTTTAAAATTCATAAAATTAATTGATGAGAGAGAAAATGGTATCTCATCACTTGGACATAAAATTTACATCAATAAGGATATATAAGAACATATCCCAACATACAAAGATGTAAATTAAAAGATATAACAAAATAAGTCTTTTAAAAAGAGGAGTGTGAAAGGTTCCCTTACCGATTTGGGTAACTTTCGAAACGTACACCCCATAAAAGAAGGACTATACAACATTGATGAAAATACTCATAAACGAAATTATATAACACAAATAGTAGAATAATGGTCAGTACATACACCACTCAAATGAAATGGTGGAAAATGTAGCATAAATCCCACGGGAATAAAAGTGAGATGAAAAATCCCTTACAAAAACTCGGCAGCCTAACGACGCAACTTACAACTTCCAAAAATGGATTTATGAGATCAAATAGGGTCTCTCAGAATATGAACATAAAAATTACATAATGATTAATATAAAAAAAATTTCCAAACATAATAAATATGAGCTTTAAATAAATGACATAAAAGAGAGTACTTAAAAAGAAAGAGAGAGGTAGGATCCCTTACCTCAAGTTCGACTTGTCTTGTTCGTTTATTTATATTCCTGAATAATAAACTTTTGTCAATTTATAATTTATTAATTACCTAATTTAAATTTTATTATTCAATTCATATCGCATATTATAATGTTATAATAATTAGTTAATTATGTGAGTTCATATCAAATGTTTTTGTCGATGTTTGGTACATGAGTCAAAAATGAACTTGTTTGAAAAGAATTTTCCATGTAGTTATAAGTACATCATCTCCAGAATAGTATTAATGATTTAAATTTCATATATATCCAGTACATATTCATTTTATACTATTCCATAACATTTTTAGATAAAAATAAATGAAATGCACCGTTCATGGAGACGGTAGGTCGTACGTACGCATGAACGCTACTTTCATTTCATTGTCATATTAATGGAATTAAAAATAATTGAGAGGTATGTATATATTATAATTACAGTATAATATATATGTTATATAGGTCACATAAGTTCATTAATTTCATTCTTTATACATTACATGTATTACATGAATGAGTCACATCACTTGAGGGGGCGGTAGTCCACACTTCCTCGTATGAAATTATCGCATTTGCACAACATGCAAAGCATAAAGGCATGTTTTAAATATAAAATACAGAAGCATATAGGAAACATAAATACCATATATATCATATATAAAATACAGTGACATCATAATGGCCACCATTAAAGGTGTTAAGAGAAGATTGAACAATCATCTTTTCGTGAGGCGGTAATTCGCCATCCACAGAAACAGTATGTTCTTTAACCATTAGACGAAGGTGTGTATATGTGTAGCTAGAATCCTTAACATAAAAACATCCTAGTATATTGAAGATACTGGTTTTGTTACAAAATAAAATAATAAAAAGATTTTAGGGGTTTGGAGAAGCAAAATAAAACAAGAGAACACAAGTGAAGACATTACCTTTAAATCGGGTAACTCCTCTTGGTTTGAACCAAAAGGGTTTTTTGAAGAGAATTCTTCCAAATGTGAGGCTTAAATGATTAAGAGAGGGATGTGGAGAGATTAAATGGGCAGGGGTTGGCCGAGCCAAATTCTTGAGGGGTGTGGGTAAGGTGGTAGAGGTGGGGGCCTTTTATAAGAGGAGAGGAGGGGCACTCATGGAAAGTCAAGAAAAGTTACTTTATTATAAAATGATTTTCGTATTTTAGAGGTCCCAAATTGATATATTTAGAGGATAAGGTGATAAGGGTTCTAAATATACTCATAAAATAGGATTTTTTCAAGTGTAAGTCTTAGATTTTATATTATCTTTTCATTTTATTTAAATCATTCATTAATGAGGTAATCGCTGCATCATCATGATGTCAAAAATAATTTAATTTATTTAATGTCTAAAAATTATAAAAAAATACTATGATGTAGTAGATATTTTTAGCTTTAAAATTATTATTTATATTCTAAGATATAGTTTATGTAGACAAAATTAAAATTATTTTACTTAGGTGTTACATACTTTGGTTATATTTTCCTTTCTTTAAAAAAATGATAAAAGGTCACTATCACACTAAAGTGATTCCATGGGGTCCCAAGGTTGGCACAAGGCATACCATGGTCGTCCATTACACCACCAATAGCATTAGGACACATGGTGGGGTCATTTTATATTTTTATGATATTATATTCTTACCCTTAACTACCCGATTACTAATTAAACACAATAATTAAAGATAATTATCGTCGTTACTATTCATAATGTCCAAAAACAAAAGAGTCTTAATTACATAATTTGGACCTTATAATTACAAATATGGAATCCATTTTATCAAATTCAAAACACATAAATTGTAGTAATTAATTTAAAAGTAAATCCCGTTGTCAAAACAAAAGACGGGTTTTTAAGAAGTAAAATTTATCAAAAGATTGGCTTGTTTTTACATCCAATTGAAAAGTGAAATTACTTACAATGAACAAAATTGTATTAAGTGATAAAAAAAAATCAATTATACTTTAAAAGCAATTAAAATTACAATCTAAATATATAAATAAATTGGATGAAAAGGCGGTTTTGAATTAAAAACTGTATTTTTCACTATTCATTAAAAAAACATTATCAGAAAAATACCAAAAATTAAACCTAAACTATATTTGATATTTCAAATTCAGAAATGATTTCCATTTTACCAAATTCAAAACATATAAGTTTAATTAATAAATCATATAGTTAATTCCCACTGTCAAAACAAATAGCGGGTTTTTTGGAAGCAATATCTATGAAAAGTTTGGCACTTGTTTATGTCCATTTTCAAAGTGAAATTAATTATAATGACCACCATTGAATTAAATTTTAAAAATATATTATAATTAAACTTTAAAACCAATTAAAAGGATAATATAACCATATATTTAAATTAGATGAAAAAGCAGTTTTGATGTAAAATGCAATATTTTTCACTATTTATTAAAAAATATGAACATCGTCAGAAACATTCCAAAAATTTAACCAAAGTAAATTTCAATATCCCAATCATAAAGAATAATTTTATTTTGAAAAATGGAGATTATAAAATTTTCAAAAGTTATATTTAAAAAAAGATCTCCATCAGAAGGCGGTAAAACAATATTTTAAAAATATTAGATTATTTATTCTTAAAATTGGATTCATTTGGATTTTAAGCCTCTAACATTTATTGGATAAATGTAAAAATATTTAACAAACATATGTAATCATTTTTTAGTTATTTCTGTTCATTCCCTCCATTAAAACAACTAGGCGTTAACTATTATAATATTGTTATATTATTAGTGTGCAATGTAAGATTTTAAAGAAACTCATTGTAGCGTATTGGGTACGCCATCGAGCATAGCATTCCCTTTAAAGTAATATTAAAATGTTATTCACAAATATTGATAAACAGTAGAATGTAATATTATTTATTTACCTGGGATGTTACACACTTAGCCTTTGTGAAGCACACCTCTTTCACAAAGATCAACTAGCCTACATGAAGATCCTTCCTTTCACGAATCTAACATAGCCTTCACGAATTTCTTTACATGATGCTTAGAACATTCGGTTGGATTAGAGACTTTTTGAAATTATTCACATATCACCTTAATGAACCACCGTTCGTGAACCACCCTTTGTGAACCACCTTCATGATTCTAGAGCCTTAATATTTTTGTTAAGTCTCACTACTCTTCTGAAGGGGGTAGAGGCCTATTTATAGACATTTCTACTGATTCCAGAACCTTCCGGCCACATCATCACTATTTTGTGATGCTCCCACTTTTCTTCCGTAATGGTCCCTTTTTCATGAAGATCCAAAGAAATTTTCTATTTGTGACTCGTTTCTTAATTTTGAATATAACCATAAAACTCTTCACACCACTATGATGCTCCACTAACGATACTCCTCACCTTCATCTTTCACGATGCTCGTCTCTGTTCGCATAGATCACTGTCAACATTCTTTGATCCTTTGTGAATCACTCTTCATAAATCCCATATTTTTGAAACTCATGACTTTTCCATATTTTTATAAGGCCTTCAAGGATATCTACTTTTTTTGATGCTAGACAAACTCTAAATTTTAGACCGCAAAAATTTAGAAAACACTAAGAAACTGTGTCACCTTGTGTATGCAATTTTCTATACCTCTTCCATGGAATCCACTCCTCTGTATTGGATATTTTTCAACATTCATAGTCAAAAATATCTCTGGATCCTCACAATATACCTTGGAAATCCATTTTTTCAATAAACACAATCAACCCAAAAATATTATAATGTTACCTTGAGGGATTATTTCCCAACAATCTCCCCCTTTGGCTTTTTTTGACAACTCTTCACATTTTCATACTCCATTGAAGCTTCTTCCATATCCTATTAATCTTTACTTATTTCTATTAAGATATAATTCAAGGATTTACTCAACACACACTCTAATCCCACATGAGTCATGCTCGGTGTGAGAAACAAGAGTAGCATGAAATGTTCATCAATGAATCACTTCATTCCAAAACCTCTCAAATACTTTCATACAAACTCCATATATTGTGATATATATACTTTGATCAATCACCTTTAGTTTCATTAGATTTAAAACTCCCCTTATCTCATTTCTCCCCCTATCTTGTTGCTTCACTTATCAGCTTCTCCCCTGTCTTGATTAATAAATTTTCTCCCTTTTGAAATCAACAATTTCTCCCCATTTTTCAATGAACCAAAAGTCCATCTCATTGTTTTCTATAATAGGATAAAGAACACATATCATTATATTAGGAGAAAACAAACCATACCTCAGGGAGAGGGGGTCCCACATTTACACTTTTTCAAGTGTGGGGAGTCGACTGAAATCTGAGAGCCATTCAATGCCATTCAAATTCTTCTTTGGGTAAGGTCTTTGTCAGAATGTTTGCAGCCTATTGTTCTGTAGGCACATACTCTAACTTCAAAAGACCTTGCTCCATATTCTCCTTGATAAAATGACACTTGATTTCAATTTTATTTTTCCTTCAGTGATGTACTGGATTTTTTCTAATATTTATAGAACTTTAATTATCACAATGTATTATGATTGAAGACTTCACTTCTACTCCCATATCATTATGTTGGTGCTTCATTCACAATAATTGTGTTCATTCTAGAGTAGATTCAATATATTCAGCTTCTACAGTGCTCAAAGAAATGAAATATTTTTTCTTTCTTATCCAAAAAAATATATAAACTTCCAAGATATAATGCACCACCTGACGTTTACTTTCTATTATCTACTGAACCATCCCAATCTATATTTGTATATCCCAATAACTTTTGCTGATATTTTTCATTATAAATCAAACCAAAATCTATCATTTCCTTGATATATTGAAGTATTATTTTTACTACAAGCATGTGGATTTCCTTGGGATTTATTTAATAACATGCTTCTTGACATGTGGAAAAAATAATATCCAGTCATGACGCTATCAAGTACAACAGGCATCCAATTATCTTCCTATATTCTGTGACATTAATATCTTTGCCTTTATCATCCCATGATAGTTTCATCTGTTTAGCCATCGGAGTCAGTATCTCCTTGGAATTATCCATTCCAAATCTTATCAAAATATTATTGTCATATTTATATTGAGAAATTAATGTTCCATTCTTTCCTTGTGTTACCTGTAAACCAAGGAAAAACATTAGTTCACCGATCATTGACATTTTGAACTCACTTTTCATGAATTCAGAAAACTTTCTGCACTACGCTTCATCTAATCCTCCAATGATTATGTCATAGATATATACCATCACTATAATACTTTTATTACTGACATGGTTGACATATAGATTGTAATCAACTCCACCACACTGAAAACTGATATTTTTCAGAAATTGGTCTATCCTTGAATACCATTCTCTCAGTGCTTGCTTCAAATCATATAAAGCCTTCTTCAGTTGACAAACTCTATTCTCATATTCAGAAATGAGAAATCCATTTGACTTATTATTATAAACTTATTCTTCCAGGACCCCATTCAGTAATGTTAACTTAACATCTATCTGGAAAACCTTGAACTTTATTTGAACTTTTATGGTCAAGAATAATCAGATTATCTCTAGCCTTGAAACAGGTGAAAATGTTTCATCAACATCGATACCCTCTATTTGGGAGTACCCTTTGCACGCTATTTATGATTTGTTTTGAATTATCACACCATATTTATTCATTTTGTTGCAAAATACCCATTTAGTCCCAATGACATTCTTATCTGTTGACCTTGAAAAAATCTCCCATGTCTGGTTCTTCTCAATTTGGTCAAGCTCTTTATTCATAGCCTGAACCCAATTCTTATCTCTAGTTTCTTCATCAAAACATTTAGGCTCTGCCTATGATAAGTAAGTTTATTTTTGAATAGTATTCATCCTCCTTGTCTGCACTAGATCTGTATGATCACCAATTATGTTCTATCTATTAATTTCATCTCTTTTCTTTTGTCTTTGTGTGGATACTGAATTCTACTTATCCTTTTCATCATCTGAATCTATTTTTGAATCATCATCTGGAACTATATCATCCCCCGATTTTCTTTTATCTTCATCATTATCCTCATGAGACTGATCATGTATTTTATGAATATTCTACTCATTTTATATTATAGTTACATCATGACTTTTAACTACCTTTCTCATCCACTTATTGAATAATTTATATGTTTTTCCTTTCTTTGAGTAGCTAAGAAATATCCATTCATCTCCATGGGACTCAAACTTCTTGTGTTTCTACTTATTGAGAATAAAATGCTTACTTCTGAAGACTCAAAAAGTACTTCAATGATGGATTTTTTCCATTCCATAGCTTGTATGAAGTCTTCTATTATTTATGACATAGTAATGCTCTATTTTATGTGTAGACTAATTTCATCACTACTTCTTTCCAAAATTTCTCTGCAAGGTCTTTCTCAATGAGCATTGTTCTAGCCATATTTTTGATAATATGATTTATTCTCTCAAGTACTACATTCTATTGTGGATTTCTTACTACTGAAACATGGTGCCTTGTCCCATGTTTCTTGAGATAATCCTCCACTTGGAAATTTTTCAACTTGGTTCCATTATATGTTCTGATCTTCTACATTTTCTGACTTAGCATTTTTTAAATTCCCATCAATATCTTGTAAAGAAACTGAACACCTCATACTTGTGGGTGATGATTGATACTCATGTAATTTGGCTAAAATAATCAATGAATAGAACATAGTATCTCTTCCCATCAACATATATTGGTAAAATTGGTCCGCACACATCAATATGCACCAAATCAAGCAATTTTGTTGACCTTTACTCTTTTTACTTATATGTATTTTTAATGATCTTTCCTTTTTGACAATCATCGCACGTATGAGTATGATCATGTGATAATCTAGGGATTTCTCAAGTAGCATCATATTTCACCAGATCTTCCAAGGATGTTTGGCTCAAATGGACAATATTTTTATGCCATAGCTAGTTTTTTCTCCCTTTGATAAAAAAACATATCCTCTTCTCCACTCACAAGGTAGAGATTCCCTTTTATGTGCTTTCCTACAAAACAACTACACCATATTTTTCCTTGATGACACACAATTTCTTGAAAAATATCATGGAATTTCCTAAATCTCATAGTTGACTGACACTAAGAAATTTGTGACTGATACCTTCAAAAACTAAGACATTTTCATGTCTCATGTCTTTTCCACCAAAATTTTCTTTTCTAGAGGGAATAATTTTCAGTCCTTTTTCATTGCCAAATATTATGATACCTTCTTTATCAAACCTAATTCTGATCACTATATCCTTATTTATTATCATATGTTAGGTTCATCCACTATCAATGATCCATATTCCATTATGACCAGATGCTTTAAAATAAATATCTGTAACCAATTCCTACTCATCTTTTTTATTCTTGATCTATGATTTTGACTTCATACCCAGTATGGATTGATGATATTTATCTTCCTCAGTGTATAATAGACCGGATTCATCTTGCAATACTATAAAGTAATTTTTTATTTTCATCTCACTTGATTTTTCATTGAAATACTCTTTGCGACTAGTTTGATTCTGCTTCGGCACATTCCTCTACATGGTTGATGTATAGTATCTAGACATGTGACTAAATACTACACATAAAAAACAATGACCCTTGAATTATGTTATAGAGTATTGAATTTTATTAGGATACCATTGTTGTTCTTATTCCATTTGATATCTATTTGTTATGGAACACACATTTTGTGAGTGTCCCATTTTTCTGCTGCAATAAAACCTGATGTGAGGTGCATTCTTGTGCGTCACTTATTCACCACTAGTTTTCCATTGGGTTCTCCAAATATTATGAATCTAATTCATACCCAAATAATTATTCAATTTTTAAGTGGTTTATTGAATTATGACATTGATCATCACACCTCTTTGTTTTTTATCAACCCTCTTACCAACCTTGTCATTTAGATTTGTCTATTACTTTTTTTCTTCTATACCTCTATACTCCACTTTAATCTTCTATGTTTCCTAAATTATATTCTTTCCTAATGTCATATCAATATTTAAGAGTTTATTTGGATCCTTAACACTTCATCATAGGCTGACGACCACCTCTTCAAGTTCTTTGATATGTTTGATTTGATATTTTTTAGTTTGGTTCAAACTATCGATTTCCCTTTTTTATTTTTCAATCTTGAACTTGTACTCAACAACATTTTCAAATCTATCTATAATTTATGACTTTAGTTTTTCAATTTATTCATTTAACTTGGACTTCTCTTCTTTATGTTGCAGCATATAAAGTTTGTATTTACAAACTACTTTGTTGGATTTCTTCTTTTTGGCTCTCCAAATATCTATCTCTTCAATATAATCTTCTAATTCAACCTGAAGGTCTACTCTTCCTTCGAATTATTCTTCTTCATTGTCACTCTCTTCCCTTTTTTGGTAATTTTTGACAACTTCCACCATAGCATCTACATTATGATCCTTGTAGTCCTCCAGTTCTTGTACCTCGGATTCTTCAGAACTGCCATCTTCTCTTGAAAGAATATTCTTCTTTTTAAAGAGATTTATTTTAAAAAAATTCTTACCTTTCATGTAGGTTGAATACTTATTCATGTAAATTTCAAATTCATCCTCCTCATATTCTTGAAACTTATTAGGGCTCCTTGCTACAAGATGTACAACCTTTCCACATAGAATGCATGCAATTGGGAGTTTCCCTTTGAACTTTCCTTTTCCTCTTTGAAGATTTGATGAAAGGAATTACATCACTTAATCTGTCTCTTTATCTTCATGACCATCTTCAATGGTGAGTTTCTTCATGGCCTTTAATTCCACTTATTTAGACTTACCATTTTCTACAACATAATTATCATCATTTATCACTTCATATGCTATAAGAGTACTGTGTGATATATCTAATGTTATCTCCTTTAGATCTTTATCTTTAAATACAAAAACCTTTGGATTAAACTGTGGTGGAATTTTTCTCAAGAAGCACTTAATAATCTTTATATATTCAATAATTTCTTTAAGACCACGCATGTATTCCACAACAACATTTACCCAATCAAATAATGTTTCAATAGACTCATTGGGGTTCATTTTGAGATCCTCATATTTATTCCATGGAACCTATATCTTTTCCTCTCTGGATTTTGAGTCTCCCTCATAAATATTCAAAAACTTATCCCACATAGCATGTGTTTACTTACATGATGTCACTTTTTTATAAATATCATTTGATATGGATCCCCCTAAATAATTTATTCCCTTAGCATCAACATCTAATTTTCCTCTTTCAGCTTCTGAAAAAGTGCCTCTATCAATATTGGCTGATATTCACTGTATATTTGTTGTAAAGACATCCATTTCTAATGATCAGAAGTAGTGTTGTATCTAATTCTCCTATAATTGAAAATTTATCCCATCTAAGATTGGAATCCCTCTGTGATTTACAACCTATATTTATTATACTGAGTGAGAACCAATAACTTTCAAACTTTTCCCTCTGATACCAATTTCTATCCCAATTAAGTTAAATAACCTGAGAGGGGGGTGAATTAGGGTATTATAGATTAAAACTTCTGCCACTACAGATCTTTTTTTTTCTAAAAAAACACTTTTCTCTCTCTTTCCCATAGAAATTAATGAGAAAAAAATAAATCATGCATGAGACACAACAACTTTTACTTGGTTCACCCTCACTGGGCTGCATCCAAGGAGCATACAATGACAATGTGTCGATTGTACCAAATACACTAAGGCTCACTTCTAAGAATGGTGGTTTGGGATAGATATCATATATACTTAGGCTCACTATCTTTATAAGGTTTAGGGTTTTCTAACTGCATTCCCAATGGTCACTCCATATGTCTCTTTCTCTATCTTTCTACCGGTGGAAAGGATCACCATCTTCCTCTTTCATCACTCACTACTCTTGGAAGGTATTTTCCCATATTTTACAGACTTGTAGGTCATTTTATTATCTCTAATGAATATATCCTCAGTTTTATATGGATTCTCTATTGAAGTTCCACTTTCATCCAATAGATGAATACCATTTTACCACATATGTAATGGGAAATTCCTTCTGAACAACTTTCTCAATGCCCACTGCCTTTGTGAAGCTCCTATTTCATGAAGCTCACATAGCCTTTTATGAATCTCATACCTTTCATGAATCTCACTTAGCCTTCTTGAAGCACACCTCTTTCACGAATCTCAACTAACCTTCGCAAATCTTCTTTCTTTCATAAATCTTACTTAGACTTCATGAATTTCCTTACTTTTGTGATTTTCAGAACATTTAGTTGGCTTAATTCCTTTGTGAACTTATTCACATGTCACCTTAGAAAACCACCCTTCACAAACCTCCTTCACAATTCCATATCCTTAAGATTTTTTTTAAGTATCGCTACTCTTCTGAAGGGGGTAGAGTGCTATATATAGGCCTTTCCACCGATTCCAAAACCTTCCGCCCACATCATCAATATTTGATGATGCTACCACTTTTCCATTCATGATTCTTTTCATAATCGTGAAGATCACCATCAAACTCTTCATGTCACCATGATACTCCACTCGTGATTCTCCTCACCTTCACCATTCGCGATGCTCATCGTTGTTTGCGTAGATCACCCTCAACATTATTTGAGCCTTTGCGAAACACTCTTCACAAATACTATATTTTCAAAACTCGTGTATTTTCCATATTTTCATAAGTCCTCCAAGGAAATCCAATTTTTGTGATTCCATCCAAACTCCAAATTTTGGACCCCAAAAATTTGGTAAATATTGGGAAACAACGTCACCTTGTATATGAAATTTTTTGTACCACTTCTATGGAATCCACTCATCTGCCTCAGATATTTGTCAACATTCCTAGTCAAAAATCTATTTGGATCTCCACAACATGCCTTGGAAATATTCTTTTTCAAAAAATTCAATCAACCCAAAAATATTGCAATGTTACCTTGATGGATTTTTTCCCAACAGTCTAAAATGGTTTAGACCATGTCATAGTAAATTTAATCTAATTTGATTTAAAAACATTTTAAGTTTTTGAAAAAATGTAATTCTAACCCAAAATGGCTTGGGTTTTCATAAAATGGGCATAGTGTTACCCATTACATTATTTATACTCAGGGAACACTATGTCATAGTGACAAGCCATTTAAAAAAATTAAAGAAATTTTTTTGTTTAAATTATCCAAAAACTTCATCAGTTTAGGCCCAAACATTTTGATAGATGTGATATGTGTTTAAAGTTAATTTTCATGGTTAAAATATGGTAAAATATATAATTATTTATATTTATTTATGATTAAATTATGAATTTAAATACAAAAATTTGTATATTAGTAAAAAATTTTGGAAAATATAATTCCCCAAAAATTGGTCACCTAGAGTTAGTGGGTTATTTATTACATGGTAATTATATTAAATGAAATTACATTCCCAAGATCAAGGTTTAGTAGTCCTTGATACACTATATACATAAATATTACATTACAACATGATAGATTATATCATTTGAGTACAAATAATCATTCCTTAACATTTGGATTATAAAGACTCTTAAAGAGATGAATTTAGTTCACCGAAAGAAGAAAATCTAGAGAAACCTATGACCTTACTAGAATAGTGGTAGTGAGATTATATAGATCAGTAATGAGTTAGTCTAAAGAGATGAATTTTTTATGAATGCAAGGTATGGTGATCAGTTCATCAAAAGTTCAATAGATATTGGGATCATTGAAAGGAAGGTTGTTTCAATATTTGAATCACTCTCATCATGGAGTTTACATAAAATATTGAGATGTAGGTGAATGATTTTTCTACCATCATTTGGAAGTTGGGATGAATTAAGATATATGAGACCAGTAGTATCACAGTGAAATGGTTAGACCCCCATGAATATAGGAATTCATTGAAACTGGTGTGATAGGTTGGACCACTTTAATAAAATGTTGTGTTATTACTTGAGTTGGTGATATATGCATATGACTAGCCATAATTGATTATAAATTTTTTACTTCTAATGAAATGAATGATAAAATTTGTTCTCTAATGGATGTAATATTAAATTATGAACCACCTAAAACCTCTTAATCTCTTTTATTTATTTAATTTATAATTATAATTTCACTTTAATGTTTGTTTGATTTTTTATTAAATAATATTGTGTGTTTTGAACTCATTGTGGTGACTTTGGTGAAGTAATTATTACAAGTTTCATTACACTAAAATTCATAGGATTAAATTTGGAGTCTTCTTCTACTAACGTGATTCTGATTGAAGAAATTTCAGTGTGTTAAGTTTGTGTAAGGATTATAAAAAATTAGTATTTGAGAATAGAAAGTTCTCAAAGTCTTCGTAGTATACTTAGAAATAGGTCAAGTAATATTATTTCTTGTATAGAATTTTTTTGATTCAATTGGAGTCATTATAATGAAATGATATGGCGTTATAAGATAGAAAGTTTCATATCAAGAAATTTTATGGAAAGGATTTAAATTTCTAGAAGATAAAGATATAGGATTATATCATTTAGAAAGAATTGTAAGTTCCATTGAAAGGCATTAAACTAGATATGGTGGAGAATTTAGAATGGATAAGTCTGGATAGAAAGGATTTTAGTTTTGTGAGTATTTCATTAGACCGAAATGTGGATATGAACATCTAGGAAAAGAAGACTGTAGTAGAGTTTATTACAACCCTATAAGATATATATGAGAAGTATATTGAAATTAACAAAGTGTGTTAGAGGCAATAAATATTTAACATGATGATAATAAAAGGAATATCAACAATGGATCATGTAAATGGTTTCATTTTAATTTTAATCTAGCTAGAGTCTATGAAGATAACATTTATGGATGATTTTTAGGTCATATTATTGTCTTCCTCATTACTATAATCTTGAGATACGATGTTAATAGCAATAAGTAACTCCTCCAAAAAAGGGTGACTAGATATTCAATGATATATAAAACTTAATTCTTAATGAATATCTCTATAGGAGGTTGATTCAAGAACATTTTATAAATGCATTCAGTTTAAAGGGAATAGTGTAATTTCCTTATCAAAGAAGTCAAATATGATCAAAGGATAAGTCTAGAGAGAGAAGTAAAGGTAAATCTACTAGACACAACCCATTATTTTGGAACTATGGTAAAATAAATCATCTCAAGAATAAGTTTCATGAATGTAAATGAAGTTATAGATGATCAAATTCTAGAGTTTTAAGTTCTATTGGTTTGACTAGATAAATTAGTGAAAATATACTTGTGAGTGTCAACACTCCAGTGGAATATTGGATGGTAGATTATGAATAATCTTTCTACTTCACTACTAAAAGGTAATGCATGACATATTATGTTTCTAGAATATTTATAATAGTATATATAGTTGATAATTAATCTCTTGATATTATAGGGAAGGGATATGTTATAATTTAGTTTAATAATGGATGTATCCTCATGTTAATAGAAGTTTATCATATTCCTAAACTATAGAAGACATGGTTTTGGTTATACAACTTTATAAATCTAGGTATTGAACTACCTTTATAAATTGATTGTGTAAAATAACCCGAGGTTCCTTCATCATATATTAAGGTGTAAAGGATGATATATTGTATCTAGAGTTACAATTTTCAGAACATCAACTTGTCAAATTTAGATTTGTGGAATCGTTGGCTTGGGAACCTCAGTGGGAAAGGTATGAAAGTTTTAGTATAAAAAAAGGGACATTTAAGATGGATCATTATGAATTTGGAAGTTTTCATAGTTTAATACTTAGTAAGTAACATAAGGTGAGGTTTATATTGTGTATAATAACACCAATATTCCAAAATTTGGATCTTGTAAATACATATGTTTTGGAAATTTCTCCAGTTAAATATCATGAAGGTTCATAGTAATTTGTGAAATTCATTGACAGACCTATGATGAAAGTATGGGTTTATATCCTGAAACATAAATTATAAGTTTTTAGAGTACTTTTTTAATGGAAATATATGGTTTAAAGAGTGATATGATACAATATTAAATGATTGAGATAAAAAAATAGATTTGAGTACATCGAAATAAGTTTCTAGAACTTATGCATAAATATTGGCATTATGATTGAGAAAATTATACCAAGGACACTTAGGAAAAATGTTATAGCTGAATAGGTGAATTATACATTGATAGATTGGGTACGAAGTATAAAATTTCATTTATGAATGCCCAAGGTATTTTTGGTGGAATGAGTGAATACCATAGAATAATTAATCAATTGTATCCCCTCAACACCAATGGGAAAGGAATTGTCATAAATTTTTTTGATAATAAATACATTGGATTTAACTCATATTAAATTCTTTATAAGTATATCTTATATTCATGTCAATTAAAAAGATAAATACAAGCTTTAATTTAAGTCTCACACATGATTTTTATAGGATATTTAGATGATGATATTGGATTTTTACTTTGATATTATAATAAGAGGAAAGTTATTAGAAGTATAAATGTTATCCTTAATGAGAAGTTAATATGGAAGGACTAGAATTTAGAGGCAAAATAAGTTGAATGTAATGAGTCGAATTCAATCCAAGTAGATATTGATGTAGGGATATTAATTTCATAAATTCTAGATATTTTTTATGTCTAGGATTTTATTGGAATTTCATAGTTTTTATAGGAAAGTTTAGAGGGAATCATAGAAGGATTGAGGTTAAGACCATTGGAAGATATACTTGAAATATTAAGAACTAGTGAGACGTGTTCTTGAGTTCTGTAGGATGAAATTATGGTGGTTTTAGTTCAAAAATTATTAGAATCATAGGATAAATTATGAAAGGATTCAAGAATTAGATGGCCTATACAGATATATGGAGTTAACTTGAACATTTATCTTTTAACATATGGTAGAGAACTAGAATTCCGGAAATAAGTTTATAGACTCGGTGATTCTGGTAAGTGATAGTTTTCTATGAAGGAGAAGTTGGAATCAATTCATGTGAATATCACATGGGGATAATGGATTTTACACTTATAAAGAAGGAACTTGTGAACAATTTAGTTTTCTAGTTGATGGAAGAATTCAATGAAAGTAAAAGGTATAATAAAAGTATTTTTTTCAAAGGGTTTCAGAAGAAGGAGGGAATTGACTTATTTGATATATATTCTCTAGTATTTAAATATACTACCATATTATCCATGATAAATTTGGTTTTTAGGTGTATTATATCTAGAAAAATTGGATATGAAGATAATTTTTCTTCTTGGGGATCTAGAGGAAGTAATCTACCAAAGGAAACCTATTGGTTTTTTGGATAAATGAAATATGGGATTGGTGTGAAAAAATCAAGAAAATTCGATATGGTTTGAAATGAGCACCAATATAGTGGTTCTATAAGTTTGAATCATTCATATGTGATAATGGTTTCATTTGAAGTAATTCTGACCATTTTTTACTAGAATAAGTATAGTGATGGTAACTTAATCATTCTATTATTTTACATGGACGATATGATTTTTATGGGATAAAAAAATTATTGTATTAAAGAGTTGAAAAGTAAATTTTCTATAAGTTTTGAAAGGAAATATTATGGTGAAACAAAGAAGATATTAGGAATGAGGATTGATCAAGATAGGAAGACTGGAAGTTTGGTTTTATCTTATAAAGATTACATCAAAAAGGTTGTTGAAAGATATTTCATGACTAGATATAAATATTTTTCAACTCCTCTTGTTAGATAATTCAAACTCTCAAAGGAACAAGCACCATGAATGTAAGAAGAATTAAATCACATGGTTAGAATACCATATGAATCAGCAGTAGGAAGTCTCATGTATTCCATGGTGTTCACTCGACTGAATATTTCCCATGCAGTGGGAGTTGTCATTTGGATCGTGGAAAATATAATTAAATAACATTGGGAAGTAGTGAAGTGGATTCTAAGATATCTTAAAGGAATAGAAGATACTTCCATTTTATTTAGATAAGATGATAATTCGATTTGGTATATTGATGAAAATTTTCAAAAGGCTCATATTCATAAAATAGAATGACTGGTTATGTCTTTAACTTTGGTGGAACCACAAGTTTGGATATCAAGGCTATAAATATTTATTTATCTCTCCATAATGGAATCATAGTTTATGGAAAAAATATAAGAGAGAAAGGAAATGGTATGGTTTAAATATTTGATTGAGGTGATTTTAAGTATCTAGGAAGGTGCATTTTTATACTTTAATAGCCAGAGTGAAATAAACTTGGCCAAAAATATAGTGTTCCATATCAGGATGAAGCACATTGACCTTAAGTAACATTAAATCCAAAATTTTCTTAAAGATAAAGTGTTGGGATTTTGTAATATGGTTGGATGATAAAACCCATATGATATTTTCACCATGTTTTTATTCTAAAAAATTATGAGAAAACATTATGCCTCTTTTGTAATTAGGTCAAAGGGAAGGAAAAGGAGGCTTAGTTCATGTAGTAGAAGTTAGAAGGTTGATGCTTTAAAAAGTTCTATAGAATGATGTTGAAACCTTAAAGTAGTCCTAAAGTGTAATATAATTGTGATTATGAAGACTCTTATATATATAAAGTTATTTCACCGTAAGGACAAACTCCAGATAACCCTTTGTCCTTGTCAAATTACTGGTAGTAGGCTTCAGTAGATCGATAATGAGTTTGTCAGAATATATGAATTTTCAATGGAGGTAATTAATGGTAGTAAACTCACCAGAAGTTTGGTGGGTATTTGGATCATTTAAATGAAGGATTTATCTATTTTTGAATCACTCATATCATGGAGTTTTTGGAAAAGAGTGAGGTTTAGGAGAACTGTTGCTCTATTGGCATTTGGCAGTCAGACTGAGGAAAGCTACAGGGGATTAGAAATATCACGGTACAACGGATGGACCCCATGAATGGAGTAAGTTATTGTAATAAATTTATTGGGTATTACCCTATATAAAAGGTTAGTGGTATTAATTTAATAAGGTCTTGTTTTATTAATTGAGTTTGTGAACTATGTGGCTACCTAGTCATAGGATATTTTAAATTTTGTACTTCTAATGAAATGAATGCTATAATGTTTTCTCCTTTAGATGTATAAAAAATTTCATAAACTCTTAAAACCACTTGATTTATTTTATTTATTTAATTTATTTTGTAATTTTAGTTTTTTTATTCTGGAGTAAACAATATTGACTGTGTTGAACTTGGTATGGTGATTTGGATGAAACAATTATTCCAAGTTTTAGTACACTGAAGCTCAAAGGATTCTATCTAGAGTATGATTCTACAAATATGATTTTAGTTGATGAAAATCTGATGTGTGAAGTGTTTTTAGGGATTATCAACACTTAATTATATCTATGTATCTAATAAAATGTAGTATTTCTAATTATTACTAGGTAAATGGAAAACATAATGAAAGAGTGATCTCATATGCTTCGTAAGGGATAGCGTACAGTAGAAGATAACATATAATAATAATGGAATAAACAATATAAAATGAATATATAAACAAATAATAGTGATAATTTTTCCTTGAGAATTATAAAAATATAGTTTATATTATCTTACTCTCACTATAACAGTGAAAATCAAGATCAAACCTAGGATAAATTTTGTGTGAAATCTAAGAAAATAGTAAAATCTCAAAGAAAATAACACAAAAAAATGAGTAGAAGTGGTTTATTCCAGTGATAATGTGTAAAAAATTTGATTAAAAAAAGGTTAAATTAATGAAAGTGAATAGATTAAAGAAGATAGGATAAAATAATAACCAATAGAAGAAAATAGTAAGTAGTTGTAACTAGAGATAAATGGGTTAGGGGAAACTTAAATTTTATACTTTTAAATTGAAATTACTATATTTAAAAGTAAATAGTATTCTAGAGAACCATTTATAAAGATGAAACCAACCTAATTATTAATATGGGTGTCTCTAAACTGTTATTATTAGTAGATTGTCTACTATTGAATACATATAGAGAGTGAATGATAAATTTAGTTTCATAGAGATCAAATTCCAAATTGATCTTGGTGTACTGCTCCCATAATCTAAATGATTTTTTGTAAAAATATTATTGAGGATAGATTCTTAACAGTTTGAAAAATGAAATCAAAACCAATAATTATTGGTTCTTTAGGTTTTGGAATTTAAAAACTATAAGATAAAATGAAGTAGTAAAATATAATACATAAATGAGAAGAATGAAGTAAATGAATATAAGACTGGTCAATTTTATTTCCCCCAATAATTTATTATATGGAACTAATTTTCATGACATAAAGATATAATATTGAGTTTAAAACAAACAAAATTTAAAAAGGATAAAAAATAAGGGAGAGATGATTCCTCTCTGTTGAGGAGCTCCAACTTCCCAACTCTAGTGCAATTGTAATCTCTCGGTCTCTACTCATACACCCACTCAATCACTAAGTTCTAGATTCTCTTGATGATTAATGATGGATATCCCACATTTTTTGAATCAATCCCATCCTTTTTAAAATAATTTCATGTCAACTCCTAACAATGAGCTCACTAATAGTTTTTATAGGTTGAATGGAAAGTATATGCATGACCATTGGTCACTATTCAATGTATTCTTTCTATGACATGAGTGGGCCTCCTAATAGAATTTTCTCCTATTTATGAATATCATAGACCATGTGATCTTGATTCATCAATTAAACTTATCTTGAAATCTTTGTTAAGTTTCTCAATGTTCTTCTTCAAGCTCAACAAAGGCCCCACTTTCATTGATATTGATTTGTAAATTATATCACCTGGGTATTTTAACTCATTTATGTGAATTTATATATCCTTAAACATAGTTTAAGTACCCTTATACTAGAATTAGATCCTTAGTGATACCTTGACATAGGTTTCCATCCATAGATATACCTTTACACAACCCTTTTCACTCTGGTCTTACCCTTATGCAGCACTAAGAACCATGAATTTACTCTGATACACTACTTTAAATAACCTTTATGTTATTGATAAAACAACTTTACACAAGTTTTATACATGGTAGAGAACCCTTATACATATTCACTTTTATCTTAACACGTCCTCTTTCATCATGGGATAACCTTTAAGACATAAGATTACCCTTCCCAATTACATTGTTTCTTTTAATACCTATGTGGTATTAGGATCACACATACACAATATGGTAGTAAAACCTATGTTCCTAATGTTATGAAACTTATGCAGGCTTCCAACTACCTTTACATGAGATAAAAATTTGGGGTGATATTTACATATGGAATCGGTATTACCCTTCTCTGGGTTTTTTTGTTGAAATGATCCTGACTTAGAGACTATCTTCTTTAAAAATCATTGAATCATTAGTATTCATTTATTTGTTTTCCTAAGATCCTCTGGTTCAACATAATTGGAAGTGATTCTTCGTATAAATTCATCTTCTGTAAAATTTCATTGAGGAATTTGTTCAAGAATCTCACATGTACCCTTCTTCAATACTGAGACTGAAGCAACAAAAAGTGTTGAGGTCACCTCCATTTTCATCATCAGCCATGTAAACATATTATAACTAGAGATCAAACTCCATTATGGCTTCAATCCTACTAAAAAGCCCTCATATTTTTCTACTTAAATCCATGTTTCTCTAATATCAACAATTCAACCCCATATTTGATTGGTTTTTAGGATCTCAAGTTGGTATTTCTTCTTTGAATAATGAAGATCAGTTGAAATTCAAGGGAATAAAATGAAAACTCATCTTGAATTAAATTAGTTTCAAAGTGTCATATGTGAAGTCTCACAATACAGTAAAATAGGATGCATAGGTTCTAAGAACTCATATAAAAATTACCTACCAGCAATTTGATATGGGAAAGTTTTAAAAGAATTAAAATGAAATTAATATGGAAATGGATGAAACTCATATAAAAATGAAAGTCATGTGAGAAATAAAAAATTCTTACAATGTGAAAAAGACTTAAAAAACTAAGAGTCCTTTGATAACTGTAAAATTTATATGAATAATTAAGACTTTTGGAAAAGAAAGAAAATGTATGGGACTGATAGAAAGTCATACAAAATGAATCCTTACAAAAACATGAATTATCCAAATCAATGTTCTTTAACAAATTCCAAGTTTCACAGAAGTAAACCAGAATAACATATTCCACAAAATATATTCTATAATAAAATCATAAAACCTTGAACATTAAAATTACAAACTTCAAATTCCTAAGAATTATTTAAAAATTATAATTTAATGATTATTCCATAAAAAAAATTAAGATCCTGATATATGAGAAAATTAACCCAATAATCATTTAATCAATTCATCACTAAAAACAAACTATTTTATCAATATATTATAAGAATAAAACTTTCACCAAAAATTTAAAAAATCATAAATTACTCCTTTAAAGAAAAAATTGACATTAAAAAATCAATTAATTCCCCAAATATATGTTCCAAACAAGTATAAAATTAATCCTACATCAAATTATCACACACTTAAAGCATTTATTGTCCTCAAGTACACAATTAATAAATTTTAGTGAAAAAAATTAATATCAAAAGTGAAATATTGATATGGAAAATAAGGGAGGGAATTTAAAAATTGTTTTTTCTCCCATGGATTTTCTGAAGTAAAAAAGAATTATTTCACTTATTAAAATAAAATGATTTAGCCAAAAGTTAGTTTATGTTTTACAAGAATGATTGAATTTAAAAAAAATATTTAAATAAACTTCACTTTTCATTTAAATTTTCTTCCCAACTTCCCTTTTTCTCCAAGTAGAATAGTCTCACATAATTAACACAATAATAATTAGACACAAATGATGGATGACTGAGTTTAAAAATTTAAATTAAGGGTAATTAACTCATCTACTGGTTTTATCTTAAATAATAAAAAATTCATAAGGATTAGTATCTCATTTAATTTCCCATTTAAATGTGAATATTATTAGTTTAAAATATAATCAAAATTTTCAAAAAAATAAATTTTTAAAAATTACTCCCAAAGTTTCACCAAACCAAGAATTTTTAATAGATAAATTAATATGATGTTAAAATATTGATCCCTGTATAGAATAATAATGAAAAATAACTCTAATTAGCAAAAATAGTCATCAATTTCAAGAGAATTTTATAGCTACTAAAGATGATAATTAATTCTTGAAATAAAATATATTTTTAAAAATTATAAGGGTATATTAATGTGTTACCAATTAATTACTGCTTACCATATAAATAGACACATTCCCCACACTTATAACTAAACATTGTTTCCAATATTGAATTCTAATGTGAGAGACACATGTAAAATAATTAATTTTAAAAATATTTTCAAAATATAAGCTTTAAACATGAGTTTAAGGGTAAAAGTTTGTTCAAAAATATATTTTTCATTAAATATATTCAGATAGTTCATAGCATTTATAACAACTAACCAACGAGTAACTAAATAAATTTATAGTGAAGGATTTAAAAGGAAGCATCATGCTTAAGCTTTAAGTTCAAAAATATTTATAAGTGGGATCAGTATTCAGTATGCTAAAGCATTAATTCATAGAATTTTATAAACCATAAAATACATTAAACAAATAATAAAATATTTTAAATAAATTAGGGACCAAAATAGATGTAAAATTAAATATAAAAAATCACCTCAAAATAAACTTTTATTCATTTTTAGTCCATCCAAAACACTTTACCAATGGTTACATTGTTTCTAGCTCTTCCGTCTTATTAGTTATGAAAAAAATTGAATTATACCATTATATATAAAAAATTATTCTTTTATTTTGTTAGCACACTAGTATTCTTGTTTTAGAAAAGAGTGGTAAAACCAAAATTAAATATGATCACCAAAGTAGGTAATAATAGGAATATCACAACATCATTTAAATATTAAAAAATAGAATAGAAAATAGAATAATGGTCACGGTTCCCATGAATAACTAAGTTTTAAGTCTATAGTTAGACTCAATGGAATATCAACTTTCAAAAACAAATATGGTATCCAAACTCTTTCTCCACTTTAAAGTAATGATTGACCCTTTTCTCTATTGATTAATAATGGCATATTCTCTTCCCCTAATAGCTTCAAACATCCATTCACCAAGAATCTCAAGATAGTCAAAGGTTTAGACCATTTAGTTTTTATATTTCCATGAAAAATATTCAATATATAATTGAAAAGAAACACTCTTTAACTAGCCTTAAAATCCATATTCTAAATGTTTAAGTCATGAAAATCCTTGGATATTTCCTTGTATATACTAGAATTTTCATAGGATTCCATTCTAATCTTTTCTAACTCACTTATCTCTAACATCATTCTCTATCCATAATATTTAAAGTTAAATTTTAAGGCCTTCATTGCCCAAAAGGACTTGTTTTGAAGCTCCAGAGGTAAATGTAATGAATTTTCAAAGAGAATCCTATAAGGAGAAATTTATATAGAAGTTTTAAAGGCAGTTATATCAGCTCAAAAGGCCTCATATAACCTTAAGGGTCAATATATCCTTGAGACACCAACTATTTTCTCTAAGGTCTATTTAATATTCAAATTTGAGATTTTAGTGTTCCCACTTAATTATAAAGGATGTGTGGTTTCTATTTTATGCGCATAGCCATATTTTTTCATTAAGTACTTAAACATAAAGTTCTTAAAGTGGGAACTATAATCTATAGGTAGCTTTATTATTAGGGAGTGAAATAGCCTCCACCCACTATGAGATGTAGTTAATATCCATTAAGTTATACTCATTTCCATGAGAATATGGTAAGGGTACCATAAAATCTAATCCTAAAAAATCAAAAATCTCAAGCTTAATAATTCCCTTTTGAGGTAGCTCATGTTTTCTACCAACATTACCCATTATTTAATATTTTTCATAGCCCACAACTATGCTCCTAGAATCCAAGAAAATTGTAGGATAATAAAAAATGATTTAAATAACTTTTTGGGATATTATTTATCCCTCATGGTACCTTAACCATGTTGAAGAGTGAAAATATTCTAAAATGGATAGGATTCATTCCTTGGGAACACACTTCCTAAATATTCCATTAGCACACCTCCTGAACAACAAAGGGTCATCCTAAAATCAGTAATTATGGTATGAAATGAATTTAATTCTCTTATTTTATATGATATCCCTTAACATCATTCCTACGGCTAGGAAATTTGAAAAATCTGTATAATAAGTAGTTTGTTTAACTAAAGCTAAAAGTATTTTTTCATCGATTAAAAGGGAATTGATCTCTCTTAGGTTATCACATTAGGTGTAGGGTATCCTAGATAGGTGGTCAGCCACTACATTTTCAGCTACATGCTTATCTCTTATTTAAAAATAAAATTATTTTAATAATAGGATCCACATCATCAGTATTGGTTTTTAATATTTCTTTGGAAATAGGTATGTTAATGAATTAAGGTTAATAAATATTATAAATTTGAACCCAAACATATAATTTCTAAATTTATTAATATCAAAAATAACAACTAAAAACTATTTCTAAAATGTGGTGTCTTTATAGTAATATTACTAGAATCATTAATTAACTAAAAGGGCTACTTTTAGTCTCTTAGGGTGATGAAAACTGTTGAGGATAATTTCTCCTTAAACAGATTGAATGATTCAAAACATTTCTCATCCAAAAATGGAAAATACTTAATAATAAGATAACAAATAGGTCTAGTAAACCTTAATAAATCCTTAATAAATATCTAATAGAAAATTAAATATTATATAAAACTCTGATCACCCTTGAAATTTTTATAAGCATATAGATTCTAAATCAATTCTATCATATAATTTTCCACCTCTATTCCCCTCCTTGATTCCTTATGACCCAGACCATGGATTGGCCTTTTTCCAATTAAGAACAAGTTTGGTCTCTTGAAACCTTTCCAAAAATAGTTCTAGGTTCTCAAGAAAAGTCTCAAATATGCTTATTAGTATGTAAAATTCATTCACAAACACATCAATAATACTATCAATCGTGTATGAAAAAATATCCATCATAAATCTTTGAAAATTAGTTGTCATAATACACAATCCAAAGGGAATTCATCGGTAATAAAATTTCCCAAAGGGGCATGTGAATGTGGTTTTTTTCAGATCATCTAGGGATATGAGAATCATGTTTAAACCAGAATAACCATCTAGGAAATATAAAAATTAATTCCTAACTATCCTCTTAAGTAATTGGTCTAAGAATGGAATAGATAAATTTTCTTTTTTAGCAGTTGAGTTAAATATAATTATGTAAATGAAGAATCTCCATTTTTTTACTTTTATAAAATAAATTTTATCATCCTTTTCATTATTAATAATAGTGAAACCTCTTTTATTATGTACTAATTGGACCAGAATGATCCAAGGGCTGTTAGAAATGTGATAAATGACCCAAGAATAAAACAATTTTATCAGTTATTATCTCGTAGCTTCTTTTATATTGGGGTTTATCCTCATTTTTTCCTCAACATTTATCTTATCATTAGGCACAATTATGATATTATTTTTTCATAATTAATGGATAATTCCTTTGATATTATTTATGGAAAATTCTAAGGAATTTCTTTACCAATTAAAAAAGTTCAACAACATTTCCTCTAGATTTTTTCCTAACTTAGTGGATATAATAACTGGTAGTAAAGAGATATCACTTGAAAATGATTATTTTAGGTGAGAATTTAGAGGTTTAAGAACTAATTATGGTGATTCTTGGATGGAATGTAGGCTCTGGGGTTTTGGTGGCCCAAGGTATTAAATGTGTTTATTAAAAAATAAATAAGAGCTAAGAAAATCCTTTTATCCACCCTTATAAGCGTTACATGGATATTTTTCCTTAATTAGAGATAATTACCAAAAAACATATTGTATTTTCTATTATTAATATCTTCAATCATAATTAAAAAGTATCATTATTCTCCATCAAAAGTTTTTCAAATTAAAATAGCTGATCACTTAAATTTTTATTTCCATGTGTGATTTATTTGGAATTTCTAAAGACATTAAATTATTCATTTAGATTGTCCAAATTGAATATTTATTTCCCCTAAGTAGTATTAATGACTACTTATCTGATGAAAAATAAAGGCCTACTAATAATGATAGTGTAACACCCTAAGTTTTTATGGACCTGTTTTTTCAAAAAAAAAATTAATTTTTCATTTATATCTTATAATACACTAAGTAAAAGATTAATTTTACATGAAAATCAGACTTATCATATGTTAAATGAAACAAAAACATGGTGTGCGTTACATGAAAAACTAACTTGTCCTGTGTTACACGCAACACCGACTTGGCATACATTACACGCAACACCGACTTGGCATACGATACACGCAACATTGAGTTTCTATAAAACATTTATTTTTATTTTTATAATTTAAAGAAGATAATTATAACCTAGACATTAATAATATTTATATGAATATTAAAAACTTATTTTCAAATATTTTCTACAATTGTTTTATATTGATAATGAAATATATGATTTTTGGTAAAGTCCTTTTTATGTTTAAAAATATTTTTTTTAAATGAACTGCTTCTAATAATGAAAGTAATTTTATAAATATTTAGAAATTTAATTTGATAAAATAAACTTTTTTTTTGAATTCATAATGTCAAAATTAGTCTACGGTGAATTTTTTAGATTTTCTAACAAACTTCATTTCTGGATGAATAGTGAAAAATACAGGATTTTAATTCAAAACAATTTTTTAATTTAATTTATTTATAAGGTTAAAATATATTTTAATTTGATATAAAAGTTTATTAGATAAAATTTTTAACAATTAAACCAATTTTTATCATTTTAACCATTTCTTCATTTAAATTGGATATAAAGACTAAGCAAACTTTTGATTATTTTTTTACATTAAAAACTCACAGCGTCGTTTTGACAGTAGGATTAATTTTTAAATTAATTTTTTCCACTTATGTGATTATAATTTGGATAAATTGATTCCATATTTGGAATAATCATAATTTATAATGTCTTATAAGGTCAACTTTTTTTCACCAAAAATAATAGTGAAAGTGATTAAAATTAATTACATCAATTAAGAGAAAATTAGGCTAATAAAGTACTAAACCTTAAATTTAAGACCCAAAACGACCTAGATACTTGCCCAAAACCAATTTTATGTCCATATTTAGACCCTATAATAAATTATCTCTATCTTGGTTTATTATTGGATCCACATAAAACATGGAAAATTTGGATGGAATTCTCCCTTCAAATATTTACTAGAGTGTCACTTCTCTTCCACAATAAAAGGCCACCACCTCTAACCATTCCACACACCTATCAAACCATATAATTTAGGCCAAGATCAGTCCAAATATCACCCCAAAAATCTTCCCTTAGACCTTTAATCCTCCCTTTGGACATAAATCATCTCAATGAATCCTTTTGGCACAAACCAAAAGGAGTTACTCGATTTAGAGGTAACATCTTCTCTCAAGATCTTTTCCTTTATTTTCCCTATCCACACGATCCACTCTTTTTTCCATTATTGTGTGAAAAAACCAGTATAATAAATTTACTATTATGTTTTTAGTCTAATGGTTCTACCTATACTTACACACACCTCCATCTAATGGATATCGAATATGTTGTTTCTGTGTCTGGCGAATTACTGCCTCACGAAACAATGATTGTTCATTTTTCATTTACCACCAATCATGGTGGACATTATGATGTAAAGCATATTTATATATTCTATATATTGTATTTATTATGTATTTAATCTTATTTATTCCTTTTATAACACGCATCTATTTACTTTCCATTTGGTGTTAATACAATAATCTCGTTTGCGGAAGTGTGGACTACCACCCCCTCAAAGAAATGTGATTCATTCACACACCACATGGAATGTATTAAGGATGGATATAGTGAAATTATATGATATATATGATATATTAATTCTAATGGAATAATTATAAATATATATACATACATATATATATATACATATTTCATTTACTTACTTTCTTTTAATACGACAATAAATAAGGAAACATCATTCATGCATACGTACAGCTTACCGTCTCTATGAACGGTGTATTCCATTTCATACTTATTTATGATATAAATTATTATAATTTATATATAATTTATATACCTTATATTTATATCATTTTCTACATTCTGAAATCATGATATAAATATAAGGACCAATGATATAACAAATTAAGACACATGCAAAGAACAAAGAGAATATTACCCAAAGAGAAACCTTAACATAGGATCGTTAACAAATGAGTAATATAAGGTCATAATAAAACCATATATGGTAATATATATAATAATATTATTCTGTAAAATATGTATAATAAACTTATATTTATTATACAAGAATCTTGTATAAGTATGAAGAGAATCAAGACACAAGGTAAGGGGAGTTTCATCTCACTTTTAATTTCCCTGAGATACATGTTATATTCACCACTCTTTCCTTTTGTGTGGTTTATGTAATACCCATGATTATATTATAATAATATCATACTTAAATTTATGGGTATTCACATTTCCCTTTTATTATTCTTCTTTCATAGGGTTTAAGTTTCAAAAGATACCAAATCAGTCAAAAAATTGGCTCAATTTTCCTTCTTTGAGGCTCATGTTTTGTTATGCACCTAAAATCTCTTTTGAGGTATATATACTTCTATTTTACATTTTATATCATGAATTTACTTCATTATTGATATTTTAAGCTTCATTTAATTTCCTTTTCTTACATGGAGAGTATGATCCCAAGTTACCTAGTTATAAGAGTTTATTAAGACAATCTCATCGCATTTTGAGATTGTTTATGATTATACTTATTTTTATGAAATATTATGGTAAATATCTCAATAATATTCATGAGTTTACTTTTCCTCTATTTATTAAATATATCCTCATGTTTTAGAACTAGTTTTTCACTATTTGGTACTTAAGTAAATGTTTTAAGAAAAATATGATTGTCTCTCTCTTCGGTCAAAAAATCTATTATATTCAAAAACCATGTTTTCAAAAATGTTTTCAAAAGATTCTTGAAGATATTTTCCAAGTAAAAAGGATTTTAAAAACTATTTTATTTTTTTCAAATATTCATGTATAATTCTTCAAATCTATTTTCAAATAAAAAAATTTTCGAAAGGTTTTATGTAATAAAAAGAATTTTTTCAAAGAAGAAATGATATTTTCCTCAAAAAATGTTTCTAAAATATCTTTAAAATTTATTTCCTATATAATATAACATCCATTGGTGTTACTCATGACTTTATGGGGAAATTATTCAATGTTTTCATTCATATTATTTCTCTTAATGGATTATTTTTTTATGGCATGATGTTATGAAACTCATTTCTCTTTAATGGGTTATATGATTTTTAAAACCACACTTTTCATGGGTTATATTTAGGATGAAATGATTATGAAACCTGTCACTTTCCACTGGTAATGATATGTTTAAATTTTATGATACCCATTTAATTTCATGGGTTATGTTATGTCTATTTAGGATCTTGTGGCACATGTATGTATGATTTCATTATATGATGGTTGGGACCTATATCTCCCTTAAATGAATTGGGTAATGATTTATATCTCATGTGATAAATAGGGATGGAATGAGGGTTTACTCAATTTAGTAATATAGGGTTGGAACAAGAGTTCACCCAGTTCAGTAATGCAGGGATGGAATGGGGGTTCACCCAATTCATTAAAGGAATTTTTACACTATGATGGTATTGGTAGTGATGCCTTAACTATTATGGAAATCATATCATATGCTTATGTGTTTACCAAAATTCCATGTTTTATTCTTATGTTATGATTTCATGGATTATACTCTTTATTTAATTATGATTAATTTATTATGAACTTTCAATCTTTATTCCATGATCTATGTTATAATCTTTGATATATAGGGTATGATCTTCTATCTTCATGATCATGTTCTCATACCCTTATACTCATGATTGTGATTACATGTCTCCCTTGTTTACCCTTATTGAGTATTTAAGCTCACCTATTTTTATGTTTCCTTCCCCATTTTATGAATATATGTATTATTTTTTATGTGTCTAATATGGGTGATAGTCAAGAAGAACCTAGTGGGAGATAATTTAGCTCATTTATGTATCAGTGTTTATGTTTCCATGTTTCCAAAGGAACTAGACTAGTACGGTCTTCTTGCGTCTATGTAATGTTCTGTGTTTTCTACAAAATTTATGTAATGTTAATGTTTGAAAAGTGAGGGTCACTATAGTTGTTATCGAAGGAAATTTTTAGTTAAACTTTGAAAACTATGATGAGAAAACCTTTGTGATAACCCTACGGACACGTCTAAGGATAAGTATAGAAATGAGTCAAAGTATAGGAAATGTCCTGAAATTTTGGTGAAGGATAGAGTGAGTGGTTTCTTAGAAATATATCCCTGTCTAGATACTACAAGTGAATGTATTTCTAGAACAGATGTGCTTATGGGTAAAAACTCTAACAATATGTTTTGGGTTTGACTCAAGGTAATATGGTATATGACAATGGGCCTAACTGCACATATGGTTTGACACTCCTGGGGGATATTCTTTGGGAATTTACAAACTATTCACAAACCATTATAAAGGGTTTAAATATAATATGTATATGAATAACCTAGGATAAACCTAATGTGTCATAGATTAATTAAGGTATCATAAGTTATAAATCCTATAAGTGATTTTTCATGATTATGTGGTTCCTAATTATGATAACTATTTCTTACTTTATAATTTTGGTTTTAGTCAATGGTAATAACCCGAAGGAACCTTATTAATAGTGATTGTGATGGAAAATGCAATGATTGTCCTCCTAAGATACTGAATGCTATGGGAGATAGAATAAAAAACCTCATTTCTATGCTCACACAGCTTTCTCAAGATATGAATCATGGTGAACTTCTAAATGAGAACAATAGGGAACAATATTTTGTTGAGTCTTTCATGAGGAAATTTCCACCTTATTTCAGATGGTCTTCTGATCTACTTATTTCTAAACAATGTATTAGTACCAATGAAATTATATTCTATGTTATTTGGTGTATGAAGTATGAAAAATTCATTCTGGCTGTTTATTGGTTAGAAGGAGAAGCATATTAGTGGTGGAATCTAATCAATAATACGAGGCATCATGATGAGATTAAATCCATGTTTTGGGATGAGTTCAAGAACTTATTTTTCAATAAGTACTTTCCTATAATTATTCATACCAAGATAGAGAAATATTTCCTTTATTTGAATCAAAATTGTGATGAATCTATTGGTACCTATGAGGATAATTTCATGATACTTGTGAGGTATGCTTTAGGAATTATCATCCAACTCGAAATTAAAGTTGATAGTTTATTTGGTGGATTAAAGAAAAGTCTCATAAGGGCATTGGACATTAAATAATTTCGTAGCTATAAAGAGATTTTTTATTGTGAAATCAAGATTGAAATGGAGGTAGGATTCATGTATCAGTCTCATGGATTTGACAAGAAGTGGAAGATAGAGTTTAAAGGAAACTCTAAAAACCATGGAAAAAAGAAGATAAACTTTCTTTTATGCTCTAAGTGTGGAAATGATCATGGATTAAGTTGCCTTAGGGGGTCTAATAAATTTTTTAAGTATGTAAGGGAAGGCCATTGAGAAATTAATTGTCAAGGTGATGGGAATAAGTTGGCTCAAAATGCTAATGGAGAAAGAGATGCACAAAATGCACCTCCCACGATTCAGTGCTACAAGTGGAAGGAGAATGTGAATTATGATAAACATTATCCAAACCTAAGTATTAGTGATGATTACTTAATACAACAACATCTTAATATGATGGATAAGGGGAAATCTCATGAAATTTCTATTTTTGATGAGGGGTGTGATAATGATGTGATGAAAGGTACACTTACCATCTACTCTAGAACTATTAATGTCGTATTTGATTCTGGATATACCTAATCTTTCATATCAAAAGAATTTTCGAAGGGTTTTAAGATTCCTCCAAAATAATTAGACGTGGAATTAGCAGTGAAAATTCCTAATGGTATGATGATTTCATATCAAGTTTATGATTCCTATCTGGTTGAGTTTGTGGGAATGCACTTCCTATAAATCTTGTCATTCTTCCTTTGGTCAAATTTTATGTCATCTTAGGAATGTATTGGATTTATCTTCATAAATCCCACATCGATTATCAAGGAAAGGAATTTACATTCGAAATTTCAATCCCTTCAATGATCATCCATCAATGTGAAGATAAGTATGAACTTCCTGTGGAGATTGCATCCAGTGTTTGGGTATTAATTACCATTCAAAATGGTTTTTTATCTCAAATGGTTAGGGAGAAGATATATATTGATGATATTCCTATTGTTTGGTATTTTTTGAATGTCTTTTTGAAATATTTTCTTGGTCTTCCACCAAAACATGAAGTTGATTTCATGAAAGAACTTATACCTGGTTCCACACCAATTTCAAAAACTCCTTATAGAATGGCCCCGATTGAGTTATAGGAATTGAAGAAGAAACTCCAAGAAAACCTTGATAATGGATTAATTTGTCCAAGTGTGTCACCTTAGATTACACTGGTTCTTTTTTTTTTGAAAAATAAATATGGATCAATGCAACTCTGTATTTATTATCTGGAGTTGAACAAGATCACAATCAAGAACAAGTATCATTTTCCCCATATTGATGACTTGTCTGATCAACTACATGGAGATCAATACTTTTCCAAGATTTACCTACATTATGGATATCATCAATTGAGGGTCTAGAAGGAGGATATACCTAAGACAACATTCCGTACAAGGTATGGTCACTATGAATATATATTTATGCATTTTGGTCTTACTAATACCCCTTTTATCTTCATGGATTTAATGAATATAGTCTTTATAGATTACTAAATCTATTTTTTGTTAGTCTTTATAGATGATATTATTACCTATTCAAAGAACAAGTAAAATCTTCAAGATCACTTGATAATTCTATTTAAGACCCTAAGAAAGGATAATTTATATGAAAATTTAAAAAAAAAAGTGAATTTTGGATGTAAAAAATTTTCATTTTTTTGTCACATAATCTCAAGAGATGGTATAGCAGTAGATCCATCAATGATGGAGGCTATTGAAAGCAGGCCTAAACCATCCATGGTGACTGAGATCCATAGTTTTCTTGTATTATCTAGATATTATCAAAGCTTTGTAGATAATTTCTCAAGATTATCTAACCCTCTGACCAAGTTAACTCTGAAGGGTGTCAAGTTCTTCTGGACAGATGAATATGAGGAAAATTTCAAGGAATTGAAGAGAATGTTGGTCAGTGCACCGGTTCTTAAATTACCCTATAGTAGAGAATGGTTTTTAATTTATAGTTATGCATCCAAGAAGGGATTAGGATGTTTTTTTATGAAAAATAACATGGTTATATCTTATGCCTCACAATAGTTTAAGATTCATGAGAAAAATTATCCAACTTATGATTTGGATTTAGCAGCAGTAATTTTTTCATTAAAGATATGGAGGAATTATATTTATGGGGAAAATTGTGAATATATACCAATTATAAAATTATGAAAAATATATTCACACAGAAGGAGTTGAACATGATCTAGATAAGATGGTTATAGTTGATAAAAAATTATGATTTCTCAATACATTACCACCCTGGGAAAGTAAACAAGGTGGTGGATGCTTTGAGTCGAAAAGATCATGCTAGCTTATCTATGATGAGGATCACAAAAGATCTAATATTTCTAGATTTTCAAAGGATGGATCTAGAAATCCTGAAGGAAGGAGAAAAATATTATCTTTCTCAAATGAATGTTCATCCCTCTATCCAAGTAAAGATTACGGAGGCATAGAAGGAAGATAAAGATCTAAAAAATAAGGTTAGAAATATTCATGAGTTTAACCTTGAGCAGGATAGAATGATAAGGTTCAAAAACCTTGTATGTGTTCCTTCCATGTTATATTTGAAGAAGGATTGGTTAGAAGAAGCTCATAGTTCTTCATTATTCATTAATCTTGGAAGTACAAAGATGTATAGGGACTTAAAAGAATAATTCTAGTGGGATATAATGAAGATAGATATCACGGAGTTTGTATCTTGGTGTTTGGTATTCCAACAAGTTAAGGCTGAAAGACAAAATTCTAAAGGTATGTTGCATCCATTACCCATACCAGAATGGAAATGGGAGAACATCACTATGGATATTGTTGTTGGACTACCCAAAACCTCTAAAGAGTTTAATGCAATATGGGTGGTAGTTGATCAACTTACTAAGTCATCACACTTCATTGCTATCATGTACTATTTCTCTCTTGATTAGCTTTCTAGAATATACATTAAGGAAGTGGTAAGGTTTTAGGGAGTACCACATTCCATTGTATCAAATCGGGATCTAAGGTTTACCTCAAATTTTTGGAAAATCCTTTAGAAATAACTTAATACAGATTTGAGTTTCATCACTTCTTATCATCCTCAAATAGATGGCTAGTCTGAAATAACAATTCAAACCCTAGAGGATATGTTGAGATCTTATTATTTGGATTTCAAAGGTGGTTGGGATCAATACCTTCCTCTAGTTGAGTTTTCTTACAATAATAACTTCCACTCAAGAATTCATATGGAACCTTATGAAGCCCTTTATGGGAAGAAATGTAGAGCTCCAACATGTTGGGATGAGGTTGGAGAAATAAATCTATTAGGACCTAAGATCGCTAAGTAAATGGTCGAGAAGGTTAAAAACATTTAGTAGCATATCAAGGCAGCTCAAAGTCCGTAGAAAAGTTATGATGATAATCATCATTGTGATATAGAATTTGAAGTTGGTGAAAAGGTGTTTTTGTGAATCTCACCATGGAAGAAAGTTATGAGATTTGGGAAGAAAGGGAAACTAGGCCCTAGGTATATCAGCCCCTTTGAAATTATTGATCATATAGGGACACTAGCCTATTGCTTGGAAATTCTTCAAAATTTATCTCAAGTCCATGATGTGTTCCATGTATCCCTCTTGAGGAAGTATATACCTGACCCTTCACATGTACTGAACTTAGAGGTCATACCACTGGAGCAAGATCTTTCTTATGAGGAGAAACATGTTGAAATTCTAGACCATTCAGATAAAGTTCTATGAAACAAGACCACTGTCCTGGTCAAAGTTTTGTAAAAAAATCACAAGTTAGAGGAATCTATGCGGGAACTTGAGGATATGATGAAGCATAATTATCCTCATTTTTTTACCCAAGTAATGAATTTTTGAGGGTTAAATTCATTTTAAGGTGGGTAGAATGTAACACCCAGAGTTTTTATGGACCTATTTTTTTCGAATAAATTTAAATTTTCATTTATATCTTGGAATACACTAAGTCAAATATTCCTTTTACATGCAACGCCGAATTGGAATGCATTACATGCAACACCAACTTGGTGTACGTTATATGCAACACCGACTTGTTGTACATTATAGGCAACACTGACTTGGCATACATTACACGCAACACCGACTTGGTGTATGATACATGCAACACTGAGTTTCTACGAAATATTTCTTTTTATTGTTATAATTTAAAGGAGATAATTATAACCTATCCATTAAAAATATTTATATGAATATTATTAACTACTTTCCAAATATTTTCTAGAATTTTTTTACATTGATAATGAAAGATATGGTTTTTGGTAATGTCCTTTTTATGTTTAAAAACATAATTTTCTTGAATGAACTAATTATAATAATGAAAGTAATTTTAGACACATTTGGAAATTTAATTTGATAAAATAATCTTTATTTTTGAATTTATAATGTCTAAATTAGTCTATGGTTAATTTTTGGTATTTTTCTGACAAACTTAATTTTCAAATGAATAGTGAAAAATATGGGATTTTAATTCAAAACTTCTTTTTAATTTAATTTATTTATAAGGTTAAAATATATTTTAATTTTATCTAAAATTTTAATTAGATAATATTTTTAATAATTAATCCATTTTTGGTCATTGTAACCATTTCCACATTGAAATTGGATATAAAGACTAAGCAAACTTTTGATCATTTTTTTACTTTAAAAATTTGCAGTGTCATTTTGACGGTGGGATTAATTTTTAAATTAATTTATACCACTTATGTGACTAGAATATGGTGAAATGGATTAAATATTTGGAATCATAATAATTTATAATTTCAAATAAGGTAAAAAAAATTTTGACCAAAAAATATTAGTGAAAGTGATTAAAATTAATTACATCGGTTAAGAGAAAAATCAGGCTAATAAATTACTAAACCTTAAATTTAAGACCCAAAATGAACTAGAAACTTGTCCAACACCCATTGGATGTCCATATTTAGACCTTATCGTTAAATATTTACAATATTTCCACTCCTCCTCCACTATAAAAGGAAACTACATCTACACATTCCACACACCTCTCAAATATTTTAAGTTCAGACAAGCTCAGCCCAAGTAGCCTCCTAAAAATCCTAAATTATATCTAGAATCCTAAATTATGGTAGAAATCCTATCAAGGAATCCTTTTGGAACAAATCCAAAGGATTTACCTGATTTAGAGGTAATGTCTTCTCTCAATCTCTTTTCCTTTATTTTCATTCTCCACCCCCTCCACTCTTTTTTCATTATTGTGTGAAAACAATAGTATCCTCAATATAATAGGATGTTTTTATGCTAAGTGTTATACCTAAACTTTCACACACCTCCATCTAATGGATATCTAACATATTAGTTCTGTGTATGGTTAATTATTACCTCATGAAATGATGATTGCTCATTTTTTATTTACCACCAATCATGGTGGTGATTATGATGGAAACTCTATTTACATATGTCATATATTGTATTTATTATGTCTTTATGCTTCTATATTCCTTTTACAACACACATCTCTTTACTTTCCATTTGGTGTTAATACAATAATCTTGTTTGAGGAAGTGTGGACTACCACCCCCACAAGGCAGTGTGATTCGCTCACACACCACATGGAATGTATTAAGGATGGGTATAGTGAACTAATATGATATATATGATATAGTAATTCTATTGGAATAATGATAAATATATATATATACATATATATATATATATATTATTTACTTTCTTTCTTTCAATACGACAATAAAGACAGAAACAGTGTTCATACGTATGTATGGCTTACTGTCTCCATGAACGGTGTATTCCATTTCATACTTATTTATGATATAAATCATTATAATATAAATATAATTTATATACAAGATATTTATATCATTTTATACATTCTGGAATCATGATATAAGTATAAGGACCAACGATATAACAAATTAATACACATGTGAAGAACAAAGAGGATATTACCTGAAATGAAACCTGAACATAAGATCGTTAACAAACGCATAATATAAGGTCATAATAAAACCATATATGGTAATAGATATTATAATATTTTTCTCTTAAATTTGTATAATAAACTTATATTTATTATACACGAATCTTATATGATTACGGAGAGATTCAAGACACATGGTAAAAGGAATTTCATCTCACTTTTAATTTTTGTGAGATACATGTTATGTTCACCACTCTTTCCTTTTGTGTGGTGTATGTATTGCCCATGATTATATTCTAAGAATATAATAATTAAATTTATGTTTATTCACATGTCCCTTTTATGATTCTTCTTTCATGGGTTTTAAGTTTCAAAATATACCGAATCGGTCAAAAAAATTTATCTCAATTTTTTTTCCTTGAGACTCATGTTTTGTTATGCACCTAAACTCTCTTTCGAGGTGTATATACTTCCTTTTTACATTTTATATCATTAATTTGATTAATTAATGATATTTTAAGATTATTTTAATTTCCTTTTATTACATGGATAGTATTATCCAATGTTACCTAGTTATAAGAGTTTATTGAGACAATCTCAACGCTTTTTGAGATTATTTATTATTATGCTTCATTTGATGAAATATTATGGTCCAAATATAAATAATATTCATGAGTTTATTTATCCTATGTTTATTCAATATATCCTCATGGTTTAGTACCATTTTTTCACTCTTTGGTACATTATAATGTTTTAAGAAAAATCTTATTGTCTCTCTCTTCAGTCGGAAATCTATTGTATTCAAAAGCCATGTTTTCAAAAATGTTTTTAAGAGATCCTTGAATATCATTTTCAAGGAAATATTATTTTAAAAAATGTTTTATTGTTTTAAAATCTACATTTATAATTTTTCAAATCTATCTTCAAAGAAAAATTTTTTCAAAAGGTTTAATGTAATAAAAATCATTTTTCAAAGAAGAAAGGATATTTTCCTTAAGAAATGTTTCTAAAATATCTTTCAAAATTATTTCCCATATAAGATAATATCCATTATTGTTACTCATGAATTTATGGGGAAATTATTCAATGTTTCCATTCATATTATTTCTCTTAATGGATTATGTTTTGATGGAATAATGTTATGAAACCCTTTTCTCTTTCAAAGGTTATATGCTTTTGAAACCCGCTCCTTTTTATGGGTTATGTTTATGATGAAATTCTTATGAAACCTATCTATTTCCACAAGTTATGATGTGTTTACATGTTTATGATACCCATTTCATTAAATGGTTTATGATATATCTATTTATGATCTTGTGGCAAATGTATGTATGATTTAATTATGTGATGGGTGGGACCTATATCTCCCTCCATTGCATTGGGTAAAGATTTATATCTCATGAGATAAATAAAGCTGGAATGAGGGTTTACTCGGTTCAGTAATATAGGGATGGAATGAGGGTTCACTCAGTTCAGTAATATAGGGCTGGAATGGGGGTTCACCCGGTTCAGTAAAAGACCTTTTCCACTATTATGGTCTTGGAAGTGATGCCTTGGATACTATGGAAATCATATTATATGCTTATGTGTTTTCCGCAATTCCATGTTTTAGTCCTATTTTATGCTTTCATGGCTTATGATTTTTATTTAATTATGATTCATGTCTTATGAACTACCAATATTTATTCCATGATCTCTGTTATGATCTTTGATATACAAGGTGTGATATTTTATCTTCATGATCATGTTCTTGTACCCTTATGTTCATGATTATGATTACATTTCTCCCTTGTTTACCCTTACTGAGAATTTATCTCGCCCCTTTTTATGTTTCCTTCCCTAGGTTATGAAGAAATGTATTATGTTTTTTGTGTATAATAAGGGTTCTAGTAATGAAGATCCTAGTGGGAGATAATTTAACTCATTTATGTACTAGTTTTTATGTTTCCATGTTTCCAAAGGCACTAGACTAGTACAGTTTTCTTACGTCTATTTGTGTAATGTTTTGTATTTTGTGCAAAAGTTATGTAATGTTGATGTTTGAAAAGAAAGGGTCTCTATAGATAGGGACTTACTTATCATGATCCATGTATAAAATAAGGAATTAAACTGTTAAAAACAATATCCCAGCTACTACTATAAATTTATCTACTCTTCTAATGGGGTTAATGATAAATTGGTCATCCAACTGTAAAACTGATATAGTGGGTTGAAAATATCTTAGTCCTAGCTATAAAAATAGTGAGTAATGGATTAAATTGATACTAAAATCTAAGTCAAAAAGGTTTTTTTCTATATACTATTTTCTATCATGCATGGGATGATAAAACTATATCTAACTTTGAGCTTATGAGTTATGTTATTTTTAACAATATCATTGCACTCTTTGTTATGTTGTAAGTGGAAAATTCATATAATGTTTTATTGTTTGAAGAAGTCATTTTAAATGACTTAAAGTATGATGTGATCTGAATGAAATCTTTGAGGAAAGGAATATTGATTTGGATATTCTTGAATAAATCAATGAATTTTATTGATTTAGGTTCAATGTTATTTTTATTCACTATTTAAGGGAAAGTGGTAGTTGGGGATAGATTTCTCAAAATAGTGGGTATCACTCAAGTATTAAATGTTTTCTTTCCATTTATTTTTAGTCACCTTAAAGTATTTTTTATATTTTTTATATTTGAATATTGGGTTTTATCTTAGTTTCTTCATGGATATTTAGATTTATATAATTATTGTTACCCAGATTTTGACTTTTGGTTTCTTGAAAAAATTCAAATTGGGATATTCTAGCATCATTTCTAACTTCATAATGAGTTTTTAAACCACTATGAGTAGTGAAAATAATTTCATTCTCCCTAGGTTTTATTTTAGTTATGTTAGGATGTTTTCATTTATCTCTTTTTTTCATATCCCTAAAAATATATCCCATTTTAAACTCTAGATTATGTATCCTAGCATCTATTTGTGCTTTATCTGAATCGTGTTGGGATTTTTGTAAATTAAATTCATATTTTTTTTAATCAGGAATTCATATTAATTGATAGAAAATCACCCTTAATTCCTATTCATAATTAGATATTTTATCTTTATATTGGTTTTTAAATTATGGTCTGGGCTATTTTGGGAATCTAGGGTTAGGTTATCTTATCATAACTTGATCTCGCTAGAAAACAACAACTAGAGTGACTAAACATGACACATTGACAAAATTACTCTCTAATTGATTGGTTTTTACTTTGAATTTATATTTGGATAACACTTTTCCTATAATTATGATTCATAATGGAATAAATTTGATATTTAAATTTAGAAAGTTGTGAATGCACTTACAGCCCTAAACCAGTGGTGAACTCACTCTTATTCCCTCTACTTATCCTAGAATATTTGTGATATGAATTTAGGGCTATATTGTTAAATATTTTTCTTATTAATCATTTTTATATGTAATTACTTCCAAAAAATTAGTCAAATAAATTCTTCCCTTAAGGTGATATATTTTTATAAAATTCTTCCATAAGAAGATGGGTAGATATTTGATAGTGGAAAAACTATGATGGAAATTATCTAAATATATCTCAGACCTTATAAAAGTCATATGTATCCACTTAGTAAATACTATTAATTTTGTTTCATAATTCTCCCATAAGACACTTTGAGTAAAATTTCATTACAAATTATTCATAAAGTTATTCCTATGTTTTAAATATATCCTCATAAAGAGTTAAGAACAAGTTTCTAGCATTCTCCTTTATACAAAAATGGAATAATCTCATTCTAAGATCATTATCAATAATAACTTAAAATGTAAATTTTTTTATTTAATTATAGAGGTCCTTAATGAAGGCTATGGAGTCCTATTTAGTTAATCCAAGAAAAGTGGTACATAATGAAAGATATGACTATCAAAGTTCATAGTATTGTTATCTAGGAGTTAGCCAAATTGATTAGGAATTTTTTAACACTTATTAAGTTGAAACTCCATCGCCCTAGACCATTATAATTACTTTTTAATGTGTTTAGGTTGAAATTATTGAACATTTCCCATAGTGAACCTCTCTCATATCTCTGTTATTTCAAATTTATTTTTCCTTAAATATATAATGTGTCAGATAATTTTAGGAATTATGGTCTATAGGTTCTCATATATAAACCTAGAGTTTATGAAAAATACAATCTTTCATAAATGATAAAGCAAAAGTATAAGGATTTCAGGGTTTTTTTATAGATAATGATTGTTTTTTAAAAAATAGGTTTTTCTAGTCACATGAAGCCTTACCCAGAAATGATTACAAAATTTGATAAGTTATTATTGAGACTTAACAAAATATCATTTATATTATCCTAATCTCTCTAGAATAGTGGAAAGAAGGGTCAAACTAAAGAGAAATGTTTTATAAAAATCCAATAAAACAACAAAAGATCAATGGAAATAATAAAAAATAGTGTGAAAAGGTAGAGTATGATAATGATATAGTGTTCTAAGTATGATTAAAAAAGGTTAAATTAATTAAATTAAGAATATTAAGTAATATTGGATAAAAGAACAACCAATAAGTGAAAAATAGAAAGTATTTTCAACTAGAGATAAATGGGTTATGGTAAACTTAAATGGATTTCCATTAAATTGATGTTATTTAATTAAAAATTAAAGAGTAATCTAGAAAACCACCTCTAAATATAAAACCCACCCAACTATCAATTGAAGTCTCTCCCCTGGTATGCTCAATAGGTTCTCTACTAGTGAGTACACACATATAGTGTATGTTGAAGTTGGTTCAATAAATATCAAATTTTCAATTGATCTTGGTGTGATAATCCCATGATCCAACCCCATTTTTTCAAAATATTTTTGATAATAGATTGTTAAATTTTTAAATAATGAGATAAAGACCAATGTTTATTGGTTATTTAAGGTTTAAAATTTGAAAACTATAAGGGAAAATAAAGGAATAACAATCAGTGTAGAAATGAAAAAAACAAAATAAAATAATGTAATATGAATCAATTTTATTTTCCAATTACATTTATTATCCTAAAATAATGTTCATGAAATCAATATGAAATAATGATTTCATAAAAAACATCATGGTAGAAGGATGAAAAAAAAGGTAGAGAGGATTCCTCTCTATCGAGGAGATCCAACTACTTAACTCCAGTGTTGTTGTAATCTCATAGTCTATGCTCATGTTCCCACTTGATCTCTAAGTGATTTATTATTCTGATTCTTAGACGATGGATCCCCCCATAGTCTTCGATTTAATCCCCTATTTTTTTAAATAGTAGTGTGATAACTCCCATCATCAATCTCACTAGTGGTTTCTCTAGATTGAATGGTTGGTCTACATGTGGCCACAAGCCACTATTCATTATCTTCTTCCTATTACTCGAGTAGGACTCATAAAAAAAATTCACTCCTCCTTATGAATATCACAACTAGTATAATATTGATTATTCAGTTAAAATTATCATATAAGTTTCAGTACTCTCATCATTTTTCTTCTTCAAACTTTACAAAGGCCCCACTTTCATTGATATTGATTTGTGAATTAGAGAACCTAAGAATTTTAACTCATTTATGGAAACTTTATGTATCCTTAAACTTATTTTAAGTAACCTTACTTGAGAATATAATCCTCAAGGATACCCTGATGTGAGTTTTCGTCTATATAGATACCTTAACACAACCATTTGAACTTCAAGCATACCCTTACATGGCCCTAAGAACTACGGATTTACCCTGATTCGGTGCTTTAAATAACCTTTAAAAAAGGTGAGTCCATGATAGAGAATCCTTATAAAGATGTATTTTTATCTTGATGTAGACTCTTATTCCACAGGATAAACGTTACGTCACAAGGTTACCCTTCACACCTATGTTATTTCTTTTCATGCATAAACAGTCTTAGGAGAACACAAATGAAATCTGGTATTCACACAAATGTTGTTACACCTTTTAAACATGCATATTCTTCCAACTAACTTTGTGTAAACTATTAATCTATGGATTAATTTTATGAAGGGAATCATTATTACCATTATTTAGGTATTGTACGATGAAATTTCCCTAACATAGTAATTGTATCATTTAGTAAGCTTTGAATCATCAGTATTGGTTCATTTGTTCACCCGAGGAACTCTTGTGAAACAAAATTGGCAGTGAGTCTTCATATCAAGTCATCTACTCCAAGATTTCATTGAGGAAGTTTTTTGATCATATCACATTCACACTTCTTCAACACCAAAATCATAGCACTCATAAGTGATGACGTCCCCTAAATTTCTATCATTAATCCTACAAATAGATTAAGACCAATGATCAAACTTTTCCAAACTTCAATATGACATATAAGGCATTAGATTAATCTTATTCAATCTATATTTTTCTAATTTCAAAAAAAAAATCCCTATCTTGAATCGGTTTGTAGGAGATTTAGTTGATTATTATTCTTTGACTTATGAATATTGGTTGAACTTCAAGCAATCATGGAAAAAAATTGTCTCATATTTAATCAGTTTCAAAGTGTGGGATGTGAAGTATTATTATAGAGTCAAATAAGTTTTATAGGTTTCTAGAATTCATATGAAAATCACCTACCAACAAATTCATATGGGAGAGTTTTAAAAGTATTATGATTAAATTCACGTAGAAATAGTTTAAAGACATATAAAAATAAAATTAATATTAGAAATGTAAAATTCGTACGACGTGAAAAGTCTTAAAAAATAATAGAGTATAATGATAACTATAAAATTTATATGAAGAAGGAAGACTTATGAAAAATACAAAATCCATACAAGACTGACCCAAAGTCATATGAAATGAAGTCTTATGAAAAACATGAATTATCCAAATTAAGGTTCTTCAAAAAATTCCAAGTTTTATATGGGTGAAAAAAAATATTTTATTTCACAAAATATATTCTATGATAAAATCATGGAACCTCAAACATTAAAATTACAAACTCTAAATTCCAAATAATTGTTTGAAAATTATAATTTAACGATATTCCACCAAAAACAAAGAAAATGTAAGATCCTTATATATGAAAAATTTTAACCAATAAATCATTTAATCAATTTGACACTAAAAAAAATAAATTATCAAGATATTCCAAGAATAATAATTTTAAGACTAATTAAAAAAATTATCCATTTAAAGCATAATTTGACATTACAAACTCAATTAATTCCCCAAATAGATATGGAAAACATGTATCAAATTAAGGACACATTAGATAACATATCAATGAATACATAAGAATAACATTATCCATTCCTGAAAAAAGAAATAAATAATCACATGGATAAAATTAAATGATATTATAATTCTAGAAATGATGGGAATTAATAATGTCCAACGTCATAAACATGCCATTGAGGCCTTGTGCCAAGACATCAAACATAAAATATAAAGATGCTCCCATTACCCTATAATAGTTATCTAATGAGACCTACTAGTGTTCAAGTGAATATATAATTATAATCTCCAAACATCACACAAAGTATAATGAATTTCATCATATAAAAAATGGGCATAATAAATACATGTCATAATGTTCAATAATGAACAACTTATAAATACTTAGCATAATTTCTCAATGAAGATTAACTTATAACATTTTCCTATAAATAAATAAGGATCATATGGGAATTTTAATATATTTCCCCATTTAATGATTTAATAAGTATATCTTGTTAAATTACCATGATTCATGAAAGGGATAATTAGGGATTCACAATGTTCAAATAAGTACCCTTATCAAGTGAAGGATATGGAATTGTAGTTATCGGGTACTTATTAAGATTAATATTATCAATGAGTTTAGGTAGTTGAATACATGTATTTGAAATGTAAGTAAGACAGAAAATTATGTATAAATATCCTATGAAAATTAAGTGTATATAATAACACATGTTTGATATGAACTAGGGTTATAAAATTTTCTTAAGGAAAGATTGTCAGGTCGGCATGCATTGATTCTAATAGTGAACTTTTGTAAAAATTGAGTTTAATTCACTTAAGTACTGATAAAGGATTCATCAGATATAAAATTATCCAACTTTATTATAAAAATACCACATATTAGAAATAATACACCCATAATACAAAAAATACATGGAATACATAGGGATTTGGATCATGGAGTTTATGGCTACAAGAATATTTAAGCATAATAACAACTTATAAATGGAGTATAATATGAGTGAAATGGGGTATTACATGTTTAGGATATCATAAGGGTGGTAATTAAAATAATATAATTACAATATTTAAATAATAACTTGTAAATTTAAAATTATACAATAAAGGAAATGTAAATAGGAATTAAAAAGATAGAGAAAATTGACCCCTACTTTAGCAACATAACAACTTAGTAAAAGGGGATTAATGAGAGTGAATATATAATATATCATTTAAATTACATTATTGGTTTGATAATATACTATAAATATAATTATATTATCAGATGAAACGAAATTTTAAAAGTGATTACTACAAAATAATCATGATTGGAAATGAAGATAGGTAAATATGAACCATTATATTAGCATGGTAACGACTTATGAAATGGGTAATATAAGAAGCATTGGATAATATATCATGGAAAAAAGATAAAATTGATGATTTTATACAATAAATAAATTTATATCATCAAATTAAGAGGAATTTTAAAAGTGTTTATTATAAAATTATTGCAGTAGGAATGTGAAATGAGAGGAATAGAAACCCTTACATCTCTTAAGCTTCTTAGCCTAGATCCAAACCTTAAAACCAACCAAAATATTCAATATTTAAGATATATATATATATTAGAGAGTTATTTAGAGAGATATTAAGAGATAAATTCAATTTTTTTATGGGATAAATGAGAAAAGGGGTGTGTATTTATAGGTGTGGTGAGAGGAATTTAATGAAATAAAGTATTGAATGTGTTATCTTTCTATTTTCTTAAGTGATACAATACCTTCAATTATGACATAATTCATCCCATAGTGCTATGATATAATTTTTGGTTCCAAAATTAGGAAAATGTAACTACCTTGTCTGAGTTGAGTCATGACTACACATATATGATGTCATATTTACCATATTTCACTATTTTTACTGTATTTTACTACTTTTACCAAAAATTACCAAATTTCACAACTTGGATAATTTGGATGTCCTAATTCCAAATATTAAATCCATTTAATCAAATTAATTATCTAATTATTTATATTTTATATTTTATATGAGGATGATACATTTGATAAAAGTGTGATTCAGAGTAAATACAATTTCATTGATAAAATAATTTACAATTTATTACTACTTATCCCCAAGATACATAATCCCTTATCACACCATAATAAATCATGAGGGAAATTTTTTTAGGGTTTTTAAAGTTTCTTAAAGGATATATTATTAGTTTAATATAAGTTCTTCACTCGCTTCACCAGAAGATTGTGTCGGTAGGATGCTCAGAAAGGGGTTAGGCTATTAGGAATTTTAAGAAATCATGTTACCAAATGTATAGTGAGTTAATTAAATTATAAAGTAACAATTTATATGATTTAATATATCATTTTATAGAGTTTAAGGGAAATATTGGTTCATATTATCACTATTTATTTATCAATGATATCTAATCAAGATAAGGAATACTACATAATATTGTTGGTTGCACGGTGCAACAGATGAATGAAAATGTTTATAGGAAGTCTAGGTGACCTAATGAATAGGTGGTATCATATATATAAAGGGTATAGGTCCAATTTCATGTGGGTTATTAAATAATCAAGTGATCTTTATACTCTATTATCCATGTGGCTAACAATTCACTAGTATTAAACTTCGTACTTTTTGTGAAATAAAATATTTCAGTGTTCTCCCATAGATGTAGGATGAAAATATAAACCGCCTAAAGTTATTTTTATTTATTTTTTCTTATTTTCTATATTCTTATATGCTTGTTTGTGGTTTTTGGATTCAGTGTAGTGTTTTGGGTGTAGCAATACTTCCAAGTTCTGGTGCACTGAACTTATGTAGGATCCATACTGATGATCTTTTTTTGCTATTGTGATCTATAGGTATGTGAAATTATAGTGATTAATGTTTTGTTAGTTCCTCAATAAGTGGCATAAAATATTGGTAAATTATAAGATATGAAACTCATTATAAAGAGGCATATTCTTTTACCTACCTTTAAAATTTGGTTTTAGTGGGAGTTTCTATGGAAGGATCATGTATTTGGAAGAAGTAAAGGTGGGGTGGATATGTTTGATGGAATATACTTTAGTTTATAGTTGATATATATGGAAGATTATCTAATCCAAAAGTATCCTGAAGTTATATTGACTAGAACTAAACCATATAAAATGTACAAGGATAAATGGGAGTAGTGAGATAAAAAATATATATTTGTTTAATTAGGATGATTTTAGAAAGGAAGGTTGTTTTCAATATCTAGGGGAAGAATAAAACTAAATATTTTATAGAAATATTTATGAATATTTATGATAATCTTATTGTTCTTAATAAAGTGTTTTAGATGATAAAACTATTCAATTTGAGATTATAGGAAGAGATATCTATGTAATATCATGTGAATGATTTCATCATGATCTGGAATCATCTTGAGATAGTAAAGTTAACATTTTATAATGATTTTTGGGATATTTTTTTATAGTACTCTTTTCTAGAATAATGAGAAGCGATGGTAAAAATAGTGAGAAATTATTTTGTTAAAACTTATTTGGTATTTTTTATATTCATAATATTATCTTGAATGAATATATATGACAAAATTCAAGGGATTATCTAATAATGCAATGAATGTAGATGGAAGAGTATTTTCACTTTTTAGAAGGAACCAAATATGTCTAGTGTACAAATCTAGAGGAAATATTCAAGGGAAATCAACCATAACTTTCCCTCTATTTTGGAATTATATGAAGAGGGGAAACCTCAAGAAGGATTTTCAGGACCATAATACCAACAGAAGATCAATTTCTAAAAGTTCAGGTTCTATAAATATTGTAGCTGAATATGGGAGCATTATATCGTTTAGCGTTATTATTCTAATGGAATCCTAGATTATTAATTTGGGATAATATTTCTATTCCACATGATAAATCTTATGCATTAAAAATTGTGTTTTCATAAATTTTGGTAAAATTAATCCTCCATATAATAAAATTTTATGAATTTTTGGGAAAGGTGGATGTAAAAATTTGGCTAAATAGTGGACATTTTCTTGAGTTGAAGGATTTTCATTTTATCCCTGGCCTATGAAAGAATCTAATTTCCATGGTTCATTTTTATGATTTTTGATTTATATTAAACTTTTATAATATTATATGAAGGAACACTTGAGGTTATCTATTCATTTATAAAGGAGTGAAATGTGGAACCTTCTATCTTATTGGTAGAACATAAGGAGTCACAATGGATGAAGAATTAACATATGAAATGTTAAATTTGTAGAACTTTCAACGTTTTCATATCAATGATAAGAGTGTGAATATTCTAGTATAAAAATGGATGTTGAATCTTTGGAATTTAGAAATTTTTAATTTTGAAAGTTTTATACTTAAAAGGAAATATAATTTTTCCTTCAACCTCATTGGAAGGAATCTTATAGATATTAAACTAAAACTTATATATACTAATGTGTATGGACCTTCCCCAATCAAGTTACATACATGGTCATGGTACTTTGTGACTTTCATTAGTAATTCCAAAAGGAAGGTATGGGTTTATTTCCCGAATCAAAAGTTAGATAAGTTATTTATTCAATGGTAATTAATGGTGGAAAGAGAAACTAGATATAATATGGAGTGTTTGGGATCTAGTAATGAGGGTTATTTCATCATAATAAATTTCTAGAACTATTGCATACATGTGGATATAGTTCTTATAATTCCTAAAAAAAGGAATAGAAGAGAGGATAAAATAGACATTAAAGTATAATGTGTGAAGCATAAATATTCACTATGGAATTCATAATGAATTTTGGTATAATTTAAGTATATGGTAATGTATTTGATCAACTGGAGTCCATATTTAGTAGTAGATAAATAGTTACCATAATCATGGTGGTCTGGTAAAATACTGAAACTTCATCACCTAAAAATATTCAGCTATGTTTCCTATGTTCATGTGGATTTTGAGGTCTAATACAATATTGATGAAAAGTATCACGCATTTTTATTTATAGGTTGTGTAAATAATTATTTTGGTTTTCAAATTTGGTATGATAGAAAAAATACAAGTCATAAAAAGTAATAATGTTCTCTTTAATGAGATGGTTCTTTATAAGGACTGGAACTTGTTTACCAAGGAATATAAGTGAAAAAATAATCCCAATTTTAAGTTGATTTGGGTGGGAGTTTAGGAAGAAATGAACTACAAAAAAGTTTATGGGGTACAAATTCTATTATAAATACAAAAAATATGGGGGAAAGTTTAGATAGTAACACTAAAATTTTATAATACATACCAGTGATTAATATTCCGAAGAGCTCGATGACTGGTGAAGCTCAAGAAAGAGCATCGGTAGGTGAATTATAGAAAGTATTAGGATTGGAAAGAGATAAATAATAGGTTTAATGGTGAGGATCTTCTAGGATTATATGAATAGTAGATAGTTATAGAGAATATCATTATTTATTACTTTTGAGGGATGGAGGATAACTTTAAATTATAGAAGAGGTATCTAATATGAATAATTTTACTAAGTGGTAGCTTTCTATAAATGAGTATTTGGATTCATTTTATGTTAATAACACATGGGAATTAGTTAAACTTCCTCATATAAAGAGGGTTATATACAATAAATGAATCTTCCATTTAAAGGAAGAATATAACAGATGTTTAATGTATAAGTCTATATTGGTGGGGAAGGTTTTCCAAAAAATAAAGGAATTGACTTTTTTGTAAATATTTTCATCATTTTTTAAGAATATTATTATTAGGGTTGTGCTAATTATTTTTTCTAATATAAATTTATATCTTGAAAAAATGGATGTGAAGAAGGTATTTCTTTATAGAGATCTAGATAAAGATATTTATATTAAGCAATAAGATAGTTTTATTGACAAATGAAATCATGAATTGGTGTGTAAACTCAAAAGTAGTCTTTATGGGTTGAAGTGATAACCAAGGTAATAGAAACATAATTTCAATGATTTTATGTCAGATCAAGGTTCCATGTAGAGAAAATCATATCATTTTTTCTACCATAAAGAGTTTGAGGATTAATTTTTCAATATCCTTCTCTTGTATATTGATGATATTCCACTCATTGGGCCTAATTCTTAATGAATTTATAGGCTAAAGAAAAAAATTCACGTGGATTTGAAATTAAAGATCTTGTTGAAGATAAAAAAGATATTGGGTGTTTGGATTAAAAGGGATAGAAGTTCCGAGATCTTGGTACTCTCCTAAAATAAGTACATTTGAAAAGTATTTGAATGTTTTGGTACAACTAAATGTAAATTCGTTGTTACTCCTCTTTTTAGGTATTTTAGATTATCTAAAGATAAAGCATCTCAAATGATAAATGAGTCCAAGCACATGGATAAAGATTTATACAAATCTATAGTTGGAAGTTTTATGTACGCCATGATGTTCACTCATTCATGAATTTCTCATTCAATGGGATTTACTAACTAATTCATGGAAAATACAAAAAAAAAATATTGGGAGGTTGTGAAGCAGATTCATTGTTATCTCAAAGGAATAGTAGATACTTTCATGTGATTCAATCTAAATGAACCTCTAAAATGATATTTTGATACTGATTTTGGGAAGATTCTAATACTCTTAAGTGTAGCTCCAATTTTGGTTTTACTTGTGGTGGAATAGATATTAAATATATTTCAAGATAGAATTTATTTTTTTCTCCTATAACAATGGAGTTTGAATATTGCAGCAACATAAGTAAGAAAATAAATGGTTTGAGAGAGGTATATTCTTAAATAAATTGATATGGGTCAAGGAAATAGGACACTTTATGCAGTAATAAAAGTGATATTCACTTGGTAAAAAATATGGTTTTTCATATAAGGACTAAATATATTGACCTAAATTACTATTTTATATAGAAGTTACTTTAATATGGGGAGATGAAACTATAAAATATTGTTGGTAAACAAAACCCAATAGATATATTAATCTAATATTTGGTCTAATAAATCATGAGGTTATACTATGCCTTAGTGGGCTGGGGTTATTGGAAAGAAAGGAAGATGTAGTTCACTACACTGATTGGAAAGTGCATGCTTTCCAATGGATCCTTGAATAATTATTCAATTTATAGATTATTATGGTTTTGAAAAATCTTCAAGGATCCAATATTAGTTTAATATAATTTTGTGACTCAGTTCACTATAATAAGACTTCAATGAGATGGTCTGTGACAAATGGGTCTCGGTGATAGTACAGCCACCCTACCTTGGTCATTAGGTCCCGGCCCACGAGGCACCCCAATTGCCCCGCAGACACATGGTTCCCAACCAGGGGCCCACCCACATGCCTGAACGGGTCATCTGACTATTGATAGTCCCCATAGGCCAACACATGTTCTTTCCAGTTTGCTTTTTCCTCACTCACACACACACTGAGAAACTTCCCAGAAGGTCACCCATCCTGATTACTACTCCAGGTCAAGCACGCTTAATATGGAGTTCTAATCAAGTAGGCTCCTGAAAAGAAATGTGCATCTTGTTGACATGAGTCATATCATTTAGTCATTTTAACCCTTTTATCATTCGGTGGTGTTACAATCACCCCCCCTCCTTTAGAGCACAACGTCCTCGTTGTGGGCCCTACATCTCAACCCAGGCAGTGTACCGCACTTAAGGCTGGGTACCACCTCTGATACCAACTATAAGGATCCAGCCTTATTACATACATAATCTTGAATTTAGTCAAGAAAACACTTCCTTTTACATTGAGGATCTTTTCAAGTTTAGATCTTTAGATAATTGGGACATAATACATTCATAACATTACACATTGTTACAGAGTGGATACCATAAAAACAGTTTCCATTTTTTTCAAAATTTAAAACATTAAAACTTAAAACATGATTCCTTGAAAATTATTCAACATTTAACATGGATTCCTTCTTTTTCTTACACATACATTAACCTATGAAAATAATTTAAAACTTGGGATGAGCACAAAAACTCAGTAAGGGATATAAAAATAAGGAAAGAACACATTAGTCCATGAATACTTGTAACGTATGGAATCATTTTCAAAAGACATACTTATCACCTGTATATATATACTTACTTTGTGAAACATGATATTTCTACAATACCTAAGAATATAAGTATAACCATAAATTTATCTTGGGTCATTACTTACATAATCTTGTAACCCTCTCGGCTACCTTATAATTTGTAACCCTCATGGCTACCCTACTATTTTTGTAACCATCGCAGTTACACTTGAAGTAACCATACGGCCGAACTCCAACTTACACATACACAATGCATTGGAGGGATATATAGGTCCCACCCTTCATCATAAAAAATTCCCAAGAACCATAACATAATCATACAACATGAATAATAGCATAAAAACATTGCTTTTGAATTTTGAAAAACATAATTTTAAAAAAGGATTTTAAAAGAAAAGTCCCTTATAAATATCATATAATTGAATTAGGACTTAATATAATGGATGGAATATGTATATACTATGTAAATATACATAATTAAACATATAATAATCATAATTCATCACACAAACAATTTAAATACTACATAAATAATGTAGAATAAGGTTAACCCAAAGGATAGAAATCGGGTTAAGAATTCCCTTACCTCAGGCTTGTCTTACTTAAAACTTGTTTAAACTTCCTATATAATGGTTAAAATAGTGTTATTAGTATTTTTCAGAAACATTTTCATGTTTATAACATCTTATATGATCATTTCATAACCTCATTTCACCCCTTAATTGTTAGTATTTTGTTCCTTGCACTATTTTGGGTGAGTTCTTTACATGATTTTCATGATCGGTTCATGATGGGTGTTCTTGTAGATTGGAAGTGAAACTCTAGAATTGAAATGAAAAGGTATTTACATATTTATAGTACCATAATGTATACCATTTATAATTTTGATTTTTTATATAAGGATGATTCATAAGTTAAAATATTAATGATGTTCGTTTAGGTAATTTATTGGTTCTTTGATAATAACAACCTCATTTTGTCTTATAAATTAAAACCATGAATAAAAAAGAATTACAGAACCATGTATGTTACATAATAAATATATTATAACCTAGTTCAACCATAGAAATGGTTTCATTACCAGACTTTAAATAATTAATGAAAATTGAAATCACATCGTCCATGATGTCGGTAATTCGACACATCACGGACAATTTTTTTATTCCTTGAATAAGTGGAAGAGGAGAAGAATAATGATGATGATTTTTCCATGAACATGATAAAATACATAATATACATGATTTCTAGAGATTTAATTCCTCTTGGGTAAGAAGAGATGAAGAAATAATAAGAAAATAAAGTAACTCAAAATAAAAGAATAATTGAGAAATCCCTTACAAAAATTCGGCAACCTAACGGCTATGCCACATGGTTTTAGAAAATATTAAAAAGAGAGGGTATAAGGGTCACCAATTCAGAAATGAATAATAATATAGAATATATCAATAATAAGAATTAAATAATAACATGGTATGGAAACTTGGAAGTTATACCACATAAAAGAGAACTTGAATGGAAAAAGAAAGAAATTGAGAATTTTCTTACCTTGTAGAGTAACTCCTAGAGCATGAAGGTTGGGAAATTGGGGGATTGAGGAAAACTTTGGAGGAAAACTGGGGAGGTAAAGAGGCCAAATATTCGTTGATTAGGAATTTTGAATGAATTTAATGAAGGAAAGGGTTGGTATTTATAGAAAAAGAGAGGGATTATTTTAATAATTTCCAAGGGACACCTCATTAGTGGTATTTGAAAAACCATGGCATTGCCCATGGTATTTTCCCATGGTATAAGCCACTTGGGACACCTCATAACTTATTTTACTGTACACAAGTCTACCAGATTTATAACATCATTATTACATCGTTAATGATGTCATTAACACACCAGAACTTAAAACTGTATTTTTTATTATTCACCAAAAAATCAATTATTTCAGAAAAAAACCCCAAAATTCACCCTAACCATTTATCGACATGTATAATTCAAAAATGAAGTCCATTTTTTAAAAAAATTATAAATATTTTTAATTTAATTTTTAAATAAAATCATACTTAACTCAAAAATTAATAATTTAAAAATATAACTGCTTTTATATCACATTTAAAAATTAATCAATATGTCATTATATTAAAGCCTTAAGAAAATAAAATAATAGTACAATTTACTATTAATTAGGGTCATATTACTATTCATATTAATATTCATAAAGGTATGTTACTATTCACCAAAAAAAACAAGTTGGTTCCAATAGACTCCAAATAGCATACTGAACACAATTGTAGAAAACTATTTTTCAAAATTCAAAACATAGAATCAGTAAAATTATGTTTAAAGGATACTTATAAATATCTACATTAAACAAAATTTCAAGAATTTAAACATATTTTTAGAAAATATTGGGGTGTTACATTATCCCCACCTTTTGGAAATTGCATCCTCACAATTTTATTTACTTATTAAACAAGTGAGGGTACCTTTCCCTTATAGCATTTTCAGACTTCCATGTTGCTTCTTCAACCATGTGGTTTCTCCACAAAACCTTTACCTGGTGGATTACCTTATTCCGCAATACCAGTTCCCTTCGATCAAGAATCTGAACTGGTTTCTCTTCATATGAAAGGTTCTCCTCCAGCTGAACTGCTTCTGGGCTCAAAACATGAGTCGAATCTGGCACACACTTCCTCAACCTGGAAACATGAAAAACATTATGTACCTGAGACAAACTCGAAGGAAAATCTACTCGGTATGCAACTGGTCCAACTTTTTATAGGATTTCAAAAGGACTGATGAACCGCGGACTTAGCTTTCCTTTCTTACCAAAACACATCACACTTTTCCAATGAGATATTTTAAGGAAAACATGGTCACCTACCTCAAAAGAGAAGTCTTTCATTCTATTATCTGCATAACTTTTCTGCCTTATCTGAGCTATCCTCATGTGATTCTAGATCATCTTCACTTTCTCAGCCACTTCTTCTACTAATTCTGGCCCCATCAACTTTTTTTCACCGACTTCATCCCAAAACGCTGGAGTCTAACACCACTTTCCGTACAAATCCTCAAAAGGTGTCATCTATATACTAGAATGAAAATTTTTATTATAAGAAAACTCAACTAAAGAAATATGTTGATCCCAACTTCTCTGGTAGTCCATTAAATAAGCTCAAATCATATCCTCCATAGTTTGAATCATTCGTTCTGACTGCCCATCGGATTGAGGATGAAAAACTGTACTAAAATTTAACTCTATGCCCAAAAACTTTTAATGTCTATTCAAAAAGTTAGAAGTGAACCTGGGATCCTAGTCAGATACAATTAAAAGAGGAACTCCATGTAATCTGACAATCTCCTGGAGGTACAATCAAGAAAGTTGATCCAAAGAAATTGTATCTCGAATTGAAATAAAATGTGAAGATTTTGTCAACCGATCCACAATAACCCAAATTGCATTGTTACCTCAAGATGTCTTAGGTAGTCCCACAAAAAATTCCATGGATACATTCTCCCACTTCCACTCTGGCACTAGAAAAGGCTAAATCATCCCCTTTGGTAACTGTTGCTATGCTTTAACATACTGACAGGTCAAACATTTCATGGTAAAATCAGCAATATCCCTTTTCATTCCATCCCACAAGTAATACTCCTGAAGGTCTCTATACATCATAGTACTGCAAGGATGAATCGAAAATGGAGAATTATGAGCTTAACACAAAAAATATTTCTTCAACTGAGAATCACAGGGCACACACAACCTTTTTCCAAATCTTAAAACAAAATCTTTATCAAGGTTAAATTCTGGAAGCTTACCCATTTTAACCAATTCTACATTTTTCTGTAACTCACAGTCTTCCTTCTATGCTTGCTTAATTCTGTCTAACAATGAAGACTGCACTAAAACCTGAAACAAAACATATGTATTCCCTACACCAACAACTTCTAAGGAAAAATTCATCAAATCATTAATCAAGGGATCATGTTCCAAACATAAAATGGTTAATGATGCATGATGTTTTTGACTAAAGGCATCTGCCACTTTGTTTTCTTTTCCAGGATGGTAATTGATCATGCAATCATAATCCTTTATTAGTTCAAGCCATATTCTCTACCTTATGTTTAATTCCTTCTGAGTGAATATATACTTTAGACTTTTATGGTCAATATATATTTGACATTTGGCTCCGTATAAATGATGCCTCTAAATTTTCAAAGCAAAAAACCACAGCTACCATTTCCAAATCATGTGTGGGATAATTTAACTCATGATATTTTATTTGTCTTGAAACATAAGCAATTACCTGATCATTCTGCATCAAAACACAACCAAGTCCCTTCAATAGAGCATCACTGTAGATAATGAAATCACCATTTTAGGAAGGCAAGGCCAAAACTGGAGCATTTTCCAATTTCTTCTTTAGTTCCTGAAAATAAAAATCACATTCTTCTATCCAAAAAAATTTAACCCCTTTCTATGTTAACTTAGTTATAGGGCTAGATGACCATGAAAAGTTCTTAACAAACCGTCAATAATAACCTGTTAATCTAAGAAAACTACGAATCAATGTAACATTTGTGGGTTTTGGCCATTAATTAACCACTTTTGTTTTGGTAGGATCAACTGTTATTCAATCCTTATTTACAATGTGCCCAAGAAAAGAAATCTGTTGTAATCAAAAATCACACTTTCTGAATTTCCCATACAGTTTCTTTTTTTAAGGTTTGTAAAAAAACCCTTTTATTTTTTTCATGCTCCTCTTTATTTTTAGAAAATACCAGAATTTCATCAATAAATACATCCACAAATTTAACCAAGAACTCATGAAATACTCTATTCATAAGATTCATGAATATAACAGGTGAATTAGTTAACCTAAAGGGCATAAAAAAAATTCATAATGCTCATATCTAATACAAAAGGTTGTTTTTGGGATGTCATCCTCCTTCACCTTCAGCTGATGGTATCTAGATCTCAAGTCAATCTTGGAAAAGTATTGAGCTCCCTAGATCTAATCAAACAAGCCATCGATATGAGGCAAAGGATACTTGTTTTTAATAGTGATGTTATTCAAAGCTCTATAATCAATGAAAATTCTCATGGAACCATATTTCTTTTTAACAAACAAAACAGGATCTCCCCATGGTGAAGTGATGGGACGAATTAAGCCTTTATCAAGCAAATATTACAACTGATTTTTCAATTCATGAAGTTCTATTTGGTCCATATGATATGGGGGATTTGACATTGGCTTAGTATTAGGAACTAAGTCAATTTTAAATTCAAATTATTGATTAGGTATGACACCGGGTAACTCATTTGGAAAAACATCAAGGTATTCATTTACCACAGGCACATCATCAATCTGAACAGTTCCCTTGTTTTCAACAATATGAGCAAGATAACTTTCATTTCCATCTTTCAATATTTTCTCAACTTCCTGATATGTTATCAATTTTATGGGTTCATTCTTATATACAAACCGAAACTCTTTCTGAAAAAAAAACTTATTTCGCTCTACAGTTAATCTTAGTATGATAAACAGAAAGTCAATCCATTCCCAGAATAACATCAAACTCGACTAAGGGTAAAATAACAAGGTTTGCAGGTAAATTATTTCTAAAGACCACAATAGAAAGATTCTTATAATTCCTTTTTTCTATAATATTTTCCCCTAGTGTTTTAACAAAAAGTTCAGGTCTCATTTGTTGAGGTGATATTTCCAATTTACCCAAAAATTTCTTAGTGATAAAGGAATGTGTAGACCCCGTATCAAACAAAACTTTGTAAAAATCTAAGTGAAAAAAGAAATTACCTGATACAACTTCATTGGATGGACCGACATCTGCTGACGTAGTCGCAAAGGATCTCACTACACCTTTCTACTTATAGAATGGCTTCTTTGCATCATTTGGATCTCTCTTTGGTTAGGCATTTGCATAATGACCCATCTCATAAAATTTAAAACACTTTACAATTTGATTATTAGAATTAGTCTTAGGATAATTTTCATTTAAATATCGGGCCATATGTCCAAACTTAGAACATTTAAAGCACTTCCCAGTTTTGTTAAGACATTCCCTAGAGTGTTTCTTACAACACTTTTCACAAACTGGAAACTAGATTTTCTTACCATCATATTTCTTTGGTTGATTCTTACCCATCACTTTCCACCTAGACCTCTTCTTCTTCTTGTTTCCAAAATGCATGTGATCATCAGCAAACTCCATCTCTACCCTCTCAGCACATCGGAAAAGTTTCTCATAACTTTTTAATTCATGGGAGGATAACACCCTTTGATACCTTGGATTCAGTTCTGAGTAAAAGTGGTTGATTTTGATATCAAGATCCAGAATAAGATTTAGAGCATACCTCGCCAGTTGGGTGAAGTTAGCTTTATACATAGCCACTAAATCCTCCTCCTTTTTCTTCAATTCAAGGAATTGCTTCTCCATCCTAAGTCGCACCACCTTAGGAAAATATTTTTCAATGAAAATACTTTTAAATTCATCCCACTCTAAGGCATCAAAATCCTCTCTACCCCTAATATTCCTTACCATTGACCACCACTGATCAGCTTCACCTTCAAAACAATAAATGTAAAGACTTAACTTTTGATTGTTTGAACATCCCATAACATCAAATATCTTTTCAAGGGCTTTAATCCATCCTTCATCTACTACTGGGTTAGAAGATCCATTGAAAGAAGAAGGGTGTTGTCTCATAAAATGTTCCACTACTGTCATGTTCCGTTGTGGTACCTCTATTTGTTCTCTTTCATGGATGCCACCACCATTTATTTCCTGCGTTAGATAAGCCATTACTATCAAAAACTGCTTGGTTCCAATCCCTACCATTCCAGGCTGTAGATCTGAAAGGATGTCGTTCTATCAGTGCCTCTCCTCTTCAGTATCCCTGTTTCTTCTGCAGACAGCCATTCTAAACAAACATATCTTAGATGAGGTAACATGGTAATATTTAAATTCTATAACATTTAAAATTAATGATAGATTAAAAATCATTTATGGTATTATTTTAACATCATCCTAACCCCTAAAGTTATCTAAACCATCATTTGATTCCAACTATAACAACTGGGTCCCGATGAGAGCACAGCCACCCTGCCTTAACATGGTTGTTGGGTCCCAGCCCACCAGGCACCCCAGTTTCCCTGCAGACACATGGTTTATACCCAGGGGCCTACCCATAACATCAAATATATTTTCAATGGCTTTGATCCATCCTTCAGCTGCTACTTGGTCAGAAGATCCATTGAAAGTAGGAGGGTGTTGTCTCATAAAATGTTCCACTACTGTCATGTTATATTGTGGTACCTCTATTTGTTCTCTTGTATGGATGCCACCACCATTTATTTCCTGCGTTATCTGAGCCATTACTATCACAAATTGCCCAGTTCCAATCCCTATCATTCCAGGTTGTAGATCTAGAAGGATATTGTTTTGTCGGTGCCTCTCCTCTTCAGCATCCATGTTCCTTCTGCTGACAACCATTCTAAACAAACATATCTTAGATGAAGCAAAATGGTGATATTTAAATGCTATAACATTTAAAATTAATGATAGAGTAAAAATAATTTATGGTATTCTTTTAACATCATCCTAACCCCTAAAGTTATCTAAACTATCCTCTGATTCCAACTATAACAATTGGGTCCCGGTGAAAGGGCAGCCACCCCACCTTAACATGGTCATCGAGTCTCAGCCCACCAGGCACCCCAGTTGCCCCGTAGACACGTGGTCCTTTCCCAAGGGCCCACCCACATGCCTGAACGGGTCATCGGACTATTGATAGTCCCCACAGGCCAACACATGTCCTTTCTAGTGTTCTTTTTCCTCACTCACACACACCCTAGGAAACTTCCTAGAAGGTAACCCATCCTGATCACTACTCCATGCCAAGCATGCTTAAATGTGGAGTTCTAATCAGGTAGGCTCCCAAAAAGGAAGGTGCACCTTTTTGACATGATTCATATCATTTAGTCATTTTAACCCTTTTATCATTCAGGGTGTTACATGATCAATAGGGGTTAGGCTACCAAAATTTTAGGACTCCAGGTTAGTGGATGTACAATCAGTGAATTCATTAGTGGGATAACAATATCTACATTTTAATATCTCATTATCTATAGTTTTTGAGTAAGAGTGGGTTTTAGGATCAATGTTCAATTATTGGTGATATTTAGTCAAGCCAAGGAATGATACAAGGGATTGGTGGTTGTACAGTGAAATGGATGGACAACCATGTTTATAGAAATCCTGAGTGATTAGTTGATTGGGTGGGACCCTATAAATAAATGGGGTGGGACTAATTTACTAAGGTATATTAAATAATCAAGTGACCTTTTTACTCTATAATCCACATGGATGACAAGTCACTAGTTATAACCTTTGTATTTTCAGTGAAATAAAAAAAATTATCATTCTCTTGTGGATATAAGAAGAAAATACAAACTACATAAAATTAGTGCTCTGTATTTTTTTATTTTTTTCCCTATGATTTTGTGTTTGTTTGTGGTTTTTGAATTTAGTGTGGTGATTTTGGTATAGAAATACTTACAAGTTCTAATGCACTAAACTTATAGAGGATCTATACCAGTGACCTTTTTAAATCTTTTAGATCTATTGGTGGAAAATAATTCAATGCTTGAAGTTCAGGTGATTCATTAATAAATGTGTGAAATGGTGTAACTTTTATGGTTTAGTTCATCTAACATTAATCTAGTAGAAATTATCACTAACTTGAACTTCTCTCATAGATGATTCTCCTCAAACCTAAATTATTGAAGTTCTACTTGGGATTGGTCAAGGGTAAACCATAGTGATGCTACCACATTCCAAATTAATAGTTGTGACCATGATTTATCCCTTTTAAATCAATTATCTCCCATCATGACCCTTAAATAACACTAATTCTAATAGTTACATTTTAATAGTTATATTACTAATGGTCATAATGCCTAATATTCATAATTCCCAATGGTCATAATTCTCAGATGTCATAATTCCCAATAGTCATGTAATGGATATATTTCCTCTTAATTATTATAAATTCATATAAACCAAGCCCCTGAATAATACTTATTATTTTTAGTTCTTTCAATATGTTGATTCTGTGGACTAGATTTCTTTATTTTTTTACTATTATTTTCATAACCATGATTTTTATTGAATAATATGTTCCATGATACATATAAATTGCACTTTCATTTTTTATATTTTTTTATCCATTATTAGTTATATAGGTCTTAATAAATTTTTATTCTTTATTTTTAATGAATTAATTTGTAATAAAATATGTTTTATTCTTTATTACATTTTGCATGGGTATTACATCCCCCCTTATAATAATTTCACCCTCAAATTGTAAATAAATCCATGAAAAATGTAAATAAGACGATATAATTTCATCTTTAGGATCCCATGTTGCCTCTTCTATTTAGTGATTCCTTTAATGAATCTTCACCAGTCAAGTTTTCCATTTTCATATCACTTACTCTCTAGTATCATGAATCTAAATTGGCTCCTCATTATATGATAAGTTAGGCTCTAATTGAACTTGATCTGCCTTTAAAACATGGGAAGGGTCGATCATATACATACTTAGAAGTGATATATGGAAGAATCCATGCACCTGAGATAGGTTTAGTGGAATGGATTAATAATATTCCACAACTCTTATAAACTCCAATGTTTAAAATGGCCTAATGTACCTTAGACTTAGGTACACTTTATTAACAAATCTCAATACCCCTTTCCATGGAGATATATAACTTGGAATTAAATATCCTTCCTTAGGTTATCGGTATATAATTACAATCTACTTTTTGATGCCTTTATATGATTTTGGGTGGATATTACCTTATCTAATTTCTCTTCTATAAGTTCTTGACCCAATAACTTCCTTTCTCTAACTTCAACATAACATATCAAATTCCAACATCTCTTTCCACATAATGATTCATATGGTCACCTTTTTATACTATAGTGGTAGATATTATTATTTTAAAACTTAAATGGAGGTAAATAATAATCCCATATTCCATGGAAGTTAATAGGGCATGACCTTAGAATATCCTTCAATGTTTGGATAGTCCTTTCAAATTAACCATTTATTTTAGGGTGATAGGTTATTATAATATTAAGCTCTATATTTAAATCCATTTGGAGACTCTTATAAAAATTTTATGTGAACATTGGATTGTGACTATAAATTATTTATAAGGGTGTTCCATGAAGTTTCACAACTTTATTTGTATACAACCTAGCAATTCAATCTATAGGTAAATATTCTCAAATCTCTAGGAAATGAGCTAACTTTATAAGATGATCAATAATAACCCATATTGTATTATGACCCAATAATGAAATACATATTAATATTATCCAATTTTTAATTTGGTGTGGTTAAAGGTTCCATAACTACTTTGGGAAGTTATCTTACATCAATCACTTTTTGGCATGTCAAGCATCTTGTAGTGTAATCTACAATCTCCTGATTCATATTTTCCCACCATAAATTATCTCATATTCCCCTATACATATTTTTTCTAATATGATTCATAGATAAGTTTTATATTTTATCTTCATCTGATAGATACTTTTTCACCTCTAGTATTAATGGAATACATAACCTATTACCAAACCTTAAAACTCTATCACCGCCAATGTTAAAATCTGGTAATTTCTTATTCCCCACATCTTCCCAATTTTGTTGTAGGGAATTATCATCATGTTGAGATTTCTTAATCCTCCCCAATAAAGAAGGTTGGTTAATTACATAAAATAATTATGATGTTTCCCCTTTCATTATAATACCCAAGTCCATTCTTATTAAATCCTTGAGAATTGGATCATTCTCCACCCTTATCATAAAATAAGATATCATGGAATTTTCTACTAAATGCATATATTATCTTGTTTTCTTTCTCATAATGATAATTTATATCACAATAATATCCTTTATTAGTTTTAACTAGATAATTTTCCTCATATTAATATATTTATAAGTAAAGATATATTTTAGATTCTTATGGTCGATGTATATATCACATTTCTCACCATAGAGATAATGAATCGATATCTTTAGTGAAAAAATCACCACCACTAACTCTAAATTATGAGTTGTATTATCGATCCCATAGGGTTTTAACTATAAATATTCATAAGTCACCAATCTATAATTTTTCATTATAACATATACAAGACCTTTCCTTGATGTGTCGCTATAAATAACAAACCCTTATTTATTAGATATAAGAGTTAATATATGTTCATTTACCAATCTCTTCTTAAATTCCTAAAATATATCTTTCATTCCTTTTTTCTTGTGAATTTTACCCCTTTACATGTTAACTTGGTTAATGAATTAATTAACTTAGTAAAATTTTCAAAAAAAAACTCTGATTGTATCATACTAAGATAAGGAAACTACTTATTTTAGTTATGCTGGTGGGTATTATCTATTCCTTAACAACCTTTTTTTTAAGTGTTAATAGATATAACATATTTAGTGAAAAAATCCAAGAAAGTAAACTTTTTGAGTCTATAATTCACATTTAATGAATTTCCCATATAACCCCATTTTCCTTATAACTTCAATCCTAATTTAAAAATTAATTTCAGGTTTCTCATACATTTTATATTATATAATAATATAATCAACAAATACCAACAAAAACTTATCAAGATAATCCTTGAATAATATATTCATCAAATCTATAAACATATAGGGTGTATTTTTCAACTAAGAATAGATTACTATGAACTCATAATAACTAAACCTCATACAAAATGTCATCTTTAGGATATCCTCTATATTAAATTTTAATTGATGATAACAAGAATGAATATTAATCTTTGAGAATTATTAATCCCCTTGAAGATAATCAAATAGGTCATCAATACATGAGAATGGATACTTGTTCTTTATAGTAATTCCACTGATTTCATTGCCCGAATGGACTAAAGGCCTTCTTTTTTATTTTATTATGGATAATCCCCCTTTTAAGGGTTGAATAGGAACTCGTACATGACCCATAGGTCCAAGGAACAAGGCCTGACATGACCTGCAATACATGACCCAAAGGCCTATAGGCATACCATTCCCAATAAATGAACCATAGGCTAGACCCACTAGAACTACCCCTCCCTATCTTCTGCATCATTGATCACTTATCTCCCCACCTTTCATTGTTGATCGACTAGAATTGCCCCATACAAAGCTGCATGGTGCCTAGTCCTGGTGGTGGTTGTCAGGCCCTTTCATTCTTCTAATCCGGTTAGCTATACTTCTAGTGACTACTACTCTTGTTGCTTTGATCCTCTTATGGGGTTTTCTTTGTGTGAACTAGGCTACTCCATGGTATATGTGGCCCGAAGTCCCTATGGACCAAATGCCTTTGATGGCCTGAAGGCCCTTGAGACCCGTAGGCCCAAACCGACGGCCCGAAGGCCCAAATCAGGTGAATAGTTCTTACTATTACAGTACCAAACATTACCTACTACAATACTACTACAGTACCTGCTACAGTACCTGCTACTATAACCCAAAAATTCTCCTCCACCTGGTTTTGAACCTAGGTCTCTTGGATGCAAAGCAGGAGCCCTTACCACTCGGGTATGGGCTCGTTGACCCACTGATTTCATTATAATCAATATATAGCCTCATTGATCCATATCACTTAGTTGCAAATAAATCGTGTTATTCACATGGTGAAACACTTGGAAAAATTTAACCTTTTCCATGTAAGTTTTCTAATATATTTTTAAAATCAAATAACTCCACTAGATTCATTTGATATGGTGGCATAGATATTAGTTTTTCATTCAGGATGAGATCAATAGAGAATTAAACTTCTCGATCAAGGGGAAATATAGGTAATTCATCAGTAAATACATCAATATATTCTTACACAATAGGTACATCCTCTATTTTAAATAACTTCCTTTAGTATCATAGAATGAATTTTATCCATTTCTTACCTAATTATTTCATTAATATGAGCTACAGGGGGTGGACCCTAACAATATTTGGGTAGTGAAATCTCCTCTCAATAAACAAGTAGTTCTATTCTTGTCTCAAAAATTATGAATTCTTTCTCTATATAATAAATTATTTATTTATTATTTAAGAGCTAATATATCTCTATAATTACATCAAAATATTCCAAAGTTATGATGATTAAACTTTCAAATATAAAACACCCAGGTATCTTTATTGCAAATGAAGTACCACTTGGTGATCTAACTGATAAATCATTCCTTAATGCATTAAGTGGTGATTAATATTATTTTAAAATATGAAATATATTAAAGATTTTATAGTTCCAGAATCAAATAATATATTATCTAACTTTGAGTGATAATTAAAGTATCTATTATCACATAATTTGGAGCTTCAACTCTAGTTGTTATTATTACAAAATCTTGGCCTTGATCCTCATTACACTTATAGGTAAGATTCCCTTTGTGCTTGAGTAATTGGTTATAACAATGTCTCATATCCTTAAAGTTCAAAATTTTCATATTGATTGATTCTCTCATTTATTTTCACTCAAAATCTTGATGACCTTTATCTCCACATTTAAATCATACACCTAGTCCCCTTAAGCATACCCCTAGGTGTTGCTTCCCACATTTATTACATATAGGTAACTCTACTCTTTCTTTATTTTCATTTACAATAGTTATTTCCACATGAATATCATTTATCCTCATCTTCTTAGGTTTCCCTTCATAAATGAATGATTTAGAGAGAGAAAAGTTAGTCTTGATAGTACTTATTAGTATCTATTCATATAATGAAAAGTTTTAGGAGACTAATGATCTACAAATAATTTATTTTAAACCAACAAATAAATGATTAATATTACTTTATGAGTTTTTTATATAATCTAAAACATGCCTTGATAACCTTGTGAAATTATCACCATGCTCAGGCACTGTCTTTTCTTCCTTATTCTTCCTTTCCATCTAAGCACATTTCTCCCAAAAAAATATTTTTCTAGAAAAATAAAATTAAATGCATTCCACTTCATGTTTTTTATTTTCTCCACCTTATTAGTATTTTGAATTAGGAACCACCATTTTTTATCATCTCTTCTTAAAAAATACACATGAATGATAACTTGTTCCTTCTCAATAAACCCCAATTCCATAAATATCTTCTCTAGATACTTTATCTATTACTCTATCACCAATAGATTAGTATACCCACTAAATGATGGAGGTTGTTGACTTATAATATGACATAAAATGGTTAATAATTCTTTAGGGGAAACTAGTTTCTCCATATGGGAAAGGTTATTTTTTATAACCTAATTTAATTTCTCTATAATTGTAATAATTTTATTGGAACTAACACTAACTTTATTATCATAATTATTCATAAAACCCCCATGTTGTCCTAGATTATTATCTTGGTTCCCATTACTTCTTGTAAATTACATCATCAAATAAATGGTGTTTCCTAATTAGTAATATTATAATCTACTAACATATGAAATATGACTTATATATCATGTTTTCCTAAAATATATTCTTATGCACCTGATAAATATTGAACCAATTCTAGAATAATCATTAGAATTTTTATAAAGTTAAAATATAAGTTCTCTACCATTGTTATTATAAATATAATACCTAATATCTCTACTAAACCTTGGTTTGATACTAATTTTAACACTTATGTTCATTCTCACCTAGATCCAGTGGGTTATTTATTACATATTAGTGAGATTACATGTGATTACATTCCCAATATCAATGTTTAGTAGTCCTTAAGAGACTAGATATATAAATATTACATTAAAACATGACATATTACATCATTTGAGTAAAAATAATTATTATTTAATGTTATACATAGAGTATATCATACATATTATTCATCTTCATTACTTGGGTAAATGGGAAACATTAGGAAAGGGTGAGCACATACGCTTAGTAAGGGATAGAATACATCAGAAGCTAACATGGAATAATAATGTCATAAAAATATGATGATAATAGATAAAAAAATTATATCATATTTTTTATTTATAATATTTTTAGTGACCATAGATCACCTATCATGTGGGATGAACACCCATTTCCAATAATCCATAGACATCTTTTCCTTGAATTTTTCAATGAAATTTTTTTAAACACTTGAATATTACTTTACTTTTATATTACTCTAAATACTTAAAATGATCTTATTTATTCTCAAATAATATTAAAATATGTTAATAAATTCATTATCAACATGAATAGGTTTTTTACATAGTCTAAACACTTCATTTGCTGACTAGAATTTATTTCTATTTTTCACTTCTAAGTTTTTAAACTCCTTGTACATTTACTATCATTAAGTGGGATATATCACCCTAAAATTATATCTATTAATTATTATATATTTTTTGGGTTTAATATTAAATAAATATTTCATTAAAATATATCTATAGTTAATAAAACACCAACAGTGGTTATAAAATAAAAACTTTCTTCTAAAACTAGAAGATTTTCCAAAATTCATACCATATTGTTTTTTGTCTTTTTGAGATTTATATTGAGATAATATTTAAAAAATATGATATATTATATAATAATTATTATTTAATTTATAAATTATTTTTATATTCTTATCCTAACCATTTGTAGAAATATTTTCTTTAAATATTTCATTTCAAGATAAAATAGATTTCTAGACATCAGTAGCAACAAATTTTACCCCTTTCTTCTTCAGTTGATGTTAATTTTTTATTAAATTAAAAAAACCTTAGGATTGTAATTAATGAGTTATTTTTTATTTATAAAAATTATTGAGACTTTTGGATAGCTCAGAAGTCTATAATTTCATTTAGGTTTTTCTCTAACTTATTATACTGACTTCTCAAAATTAAACTTGAAATTTTTTATTTAATTATAAAAAATGTTACATTTTAATAAGATTATTCAAGATATTTATCCGTGGATATTAAATTATATTATAATTTTTAATTAGTTATTTTCTCCTCTTTAAGAGATAACTTTAACCTCTTGACATTTTTTACTAAAACTTACTCATTTTTAATTATAGAGTCTTTATCACTAATTAAGTTTTGAGAGAGTTTTCTCAAATTATAAAACTCCCTATAAAGATTTTTTATCTTTGATATTTACTCCTTAAATTAAAATTTTATCATGAATTACATCTCTATCAATTTTTTTCCTTCATTTCCACTTTTATCACCGATTAATGAATCTTCACTCTTGATTTTAGAAATCAATATATGCACTTAATTTTCAATTGATGGAAATCCTTTATATAAATTTTACTTAATGTTTGATTATTCTATGATATAAATTTTCTTATATTCACCTTAGAATAAATCTTGTATTTATCCTTATTATAATTCCCCTCCTTTCTAAACTTCTTCGAATTTCCCTTTGAGAAACCTCTTGAAGGAATCTTTGTCAAAATCACTATCATCTCTTTCCAAATTTGAATGGTTCACTAAAAATTTCCCAATACCAACATAATTAAAACACTTTAGATTTATTTTTCTATGATACTTACCTCTAAATTTGTGAAAATTTCTTAAAATTATATACATTATCTTGTTAAAACTAGTTTAAATATCAACTTCCTTCAAATCCAAATTTTTAGAAGCATTAGATTTGTCATGTCTCTTATCATTTTTCTTAACCTTAAATGTAATGAACCATGTCATTATGGGTTAATGGAATTTGGTAAAATCAAAATTATATGGAACTAGATCCAAGGGAGTTTGGAGATTATGATTTAATTTTTGATATCAGGGTTTTGATTTTGAGGTTGATTTTACAAGAATTTGGGAGTTTTTATGGGAATTCAAGGTTTTGGGAGAAGTATAGAAGAGATGGGATTGATTTAAAGTGTTATTAAATACCATTAGGAGCCTTATGAAGTTGTACTAAGTACTAAATATGTTTTCTGGTTTCTTATAAAGATATAAGATGTCAATGGATACCCAATAGTATTATACCAGGTACCAGGAGGCATATCCAGTAGGGTGGGGAAGACCCTTGGATAACCACAAAGTACCTAATGACCATCCATAGAGTGCCTAATGAACTTATGGTAGTTATTTTTAAAATTTTAATTGTATTAAAATTATGTTTAAAATTTAAATAAACCATCTCACCCACCTTGATTTCTCCTAGATCTATATTAATCATTACATCTAGGATCCACCAGTGATTATGGTCTCCTACCTGTAATTATAAACTCACATGCCTATGTATTTGCAGTTTTTATTATGATTTAATTCCACTTCACCCTGAACCTCCCAATTAGTTTCTTTTCATATATTTTTTTGATTTCAAGAAAATGAGAAAAAATCAACCTATGATTTTTTATGGGATAAATCTTATGATAATGAGGTAGGTTTTACCTGACATATAAATCAATTTAATTCATGTTTTGTGTCCATTTTGGCATATATGATCGATTGTTTGGTTTTGGAAGAGTTGAATGGGGACTGAGAGGTTTTGTTTTCATAAGATAAAATATGTAAATCCTATTAGTATTGGAATGGATATTTTCACATGATTAGGTAATATTAGGATCACTCATTGGCCATATATCCATGTTTCTCATATTCTAGTTTCATGTGAAAACCCAAGTATGGGTATCTGAGTGTGAGATAAATTGCAAGGGTCTTAGGATGTAATCTCATGAGCTAATAAGAGAGACTTAGAGTGCATAGTCCCTTTAGTGGCTTGGTTCAGTGATCAACCACTGGTGATATTTCTTCAAAATGGGTTAATCATGGATAAAGGACCATGGGAATTCACATAGAGAGGTAATTGGATATTTAGTCTAAGGTTTTACCATGGAAAAGGTTTATAAGGATTTTATATGGGTTTGGACATAATAGGTGATGGTCATGGTAAGATTTCACCTTATATATTATTTATAGGAAAGGAATATGATCTATAGAAATTGTAATATCTCTATGAGATATTATTAAGGGATTGGGTATGGGATTGATTATGGAATGAATTGTGGGGATAGGAATTCCTTGATGTGGTGTTTGTTTATGGAGGTTAATGGATAGGATTTGGCGATGATCTCACCTAATGGGATCCATCAAGTTATTTAAGAAAGAGATTTTAATATAACTTTGGGTTCATTTAAAGATAGAAATGATGGATATTAAGGCATAGGCCTTAAGTGATAAGACTTATATAGCCTTAAATATAAAATAAGTTTCCAAAATTTGCAGAGTCATGGGATGAAATTAAGAAATGGGTTCACATAATATGTTTCGTGATTAGTTGGATATAAACCAAGAATTGGAATATAAAATCACTAAGGATTTGATTATTTTTGGTTAAAAGTGAGTGATTAGGATTTGGGTTAGGTCCTTATAGACTAGGTGAGGAGATATATCTAGTGTGAGTTGAGATGGTTGATGGGTTCATCTTGGCATGAATCATGAGTTAGAGTGTGAAATGATGTGTTTATCCTATGGGATTATTAGTTATTAAGTGACTATAATGGAAATTATGACATAACTCTAGTATGATTGATCCCCAAATTATATATTCATCGTATATAAATCTTGAATGGTATTTTCACTAGCTTAGATCTATAAATGCATGTATTTCTATCCATGGGCTAAGAATGGGCTACATAACACTATGTGGATATTTTTTATGTTTTATATATTCTATGACTAATATAGGTTATAAATGTGATGGTTATTCCTAAGAGAGTGGGTCATGATATATCATTTCCATAATTTGGATGCCCCTATTAAGAAATTAGGACATTATTATTTCTTTCCATGATTCTCTTCCTTAAGAAGTGGGTCATTATACACCCCTTTCAGGATACAGATGTTCTTCCCAAGGAAGTGGGTCTTGGTAAACCACTCCCATTATTTGTATGCACTCTTAGATAGTTTTTAGATGATAAGGAATTCAGAATGAGCAGTTTTACCCCATAGTGTGGCTATTTTCCCATAGGAGAAGATATGTTACACCCCTCCCACAATTTAGATGTTAACCTCTAATTTAATGAACTGTCTTGGAGTCTAATGTTCCACTATGATATGGATTCAGTAAAACCTATAAAATTTTCTTGTATTAGATAAATTAGGTAGTGAGGATATTCATGGTGTCCTAGTTAGTACACAATTTCTTGACTTAGTAATGTGTATACTATGGGTTTAAGCTTGATTAACTTTTTTATACAAATATATATATTGGATATATTTTATAATATTTTAGGGTCCCCATTTGTGGTGAACTAGTGAGATTTTTTCTCACACCCTACATATATACTTTGGTAGATGTGATGAACTTATGTTTAGAATAAAATTCAAGATAAGGGCCTTTTTACAAATAATCAAGTTGGCTAAGCTTAATTGGGTTACAAATATGGGACCAAAGTTAAGCTTGGGGTAGTGTAGTCGGGTCTTTATGTGTATATTTTTATTATTTTATATATATCTATATTTTACTATCCCGTATGTAAATAATATATTTATGTATGACTAGTTTTTTTCATGGTTTCATTATGGTATCCCATATTGGTATATGTTTCTTTTTATAGTTATCATTTTATTGTAAAATTACCTATGTATACTCTAATATTAATTTTATAAATTTTTATGTGATTTATTTATTATTATTTTTCTTATGATATTGAGGGTATAGTCTCCTCGATATTGATCATAAATCATCACTGCTAGTTGGTATCATTTGGAATATGTGGAGATGTGCCTAAAATCTTTAGCGCTTTTTATCTTAGTACTATTCTAGTTAACTTAGTTGGGGATTCACATTAAAGAGAAACTCTTTATCATATTTAACATTATTCTTGTTATTTCCCCATTGTAATTTTATATACTATAAAAATAGTATATAATTTATTAAAAAATGTATTCAAATCTTTTTCTTTAATAGGGGATACTGTAGGATCAAATTTATCCAGTAATATTATAATAATCTTCTTAATAATGGTGAAATCTTATAATGTATCTAAAAATAACATTTAGTGATAAAAATATCATTTACTCTTATAAATATAACATCAACCATATCATTATAAAACATAAAAAAAAACCTCAAACATTGCTCACTAAATCTTTAACTTTGATTCTATGCCTTTTTCTCACCTTCATGGATGTTTTTCAACTTATATCAAATATCCTTTTTTCTTAATTACCATCAATTTCATGAATAGTTTATTTGATAATGAGCTTGGGATTAAATTATATGAATTTTCATTATTCTTGATGTATTTATTATCCTTAATTTTCATATAATCATCTGGATCCATTAGTATATATCTAATAATCACTTTATCAACAACATAAATAATTAGGGATAAAAAATGTTAACCATCCTCCCTTTATATTTTTTATAATTATTACCATTTAATGTAAAAATCCATTATTATTGATTGAAATTATGTGATCCATATTACTAAAAATCAATAGAACTTAAAAGTATAAATTTAGATGAAAATACACTACCTTCGTAACAATAAAATTATTTAAAGGGAAACCCAAACCACTACTATGATACAAACTTTTGGGGTCCCAAGTGAGATATGGATACACTAAGAGGGGATGAAATAGTGTATACTTTCAATGTTTTCTTTCTAAAAATGATTATTATTTTATCTTCATTTATAGATTAAATAATAATGACTTTATTTCTTTTTTACCATCTTTACATGTTATATAGAAAACATGTATCCACATAGAAGAACATAATATTTATAAGGTTAAATACAAAAGGTGAGTAGTAATCCTTAATGTATTATATTTTTTATCTTATTAAATTTGTGTATACTATTATTATCAAGTAATAATTTCAAAAATAATGGAATATACTTCAAATCCTCATAATCTATTATCTTAACATTCTCGTTCTCACACATTGATACAAATTTTACATTGATGCTAACTAATAAAACTGGACTCAAGTGTTGTATGCTAGGTTAGATTTTGATATTCTTTCTCAATATGAAGAATATTGATACCAAAAAATCAAATTAGATCCTTATCCATTATTATTATTATTTATGTGATGAAAATAATAGAAACTCTTTTTCTCTCACACATAGCTTTACATATCAATATAAAATGATGCTTTTTATTTTCTTCCTCTCTTGGATATCTCTCTCTCAGTCAAACAACATCAACTCTGGTAGTCTCTCTCTCTCTCTCTAAGTCGCACTATAATTGACTCAAGAATAACTCTACATATCATCAATAACTTCTTATCCTTATTATAATATTTATTTTTCTCCATAATCCATGACTGTTGTAGTTATTCTTTATAAATTCAGTAATTTAACAATTTTTTTAATTGGATAAAACCACCTTCACCATGACTAAAATAATCACAAATAATTAAAGATAATTATTTTATAAACAAAACTATTTGAATCATGTATTAAATTATTATAACATATATAGTGTATAATTCAATTTAAGATTAGTATAAATCCCAATCTATATCATTACATAGTGCCTAAAATTTTGATCATCATTATGCAACACCAGACCCACCCTTATATAGCCTTTAGAAATCATGATTCAACATTAATTAACTCCCTAACCAATCATACAAAACCTTTTTATTTTATGGTTTACCATTACAAAAAAATTTAAAAACCATTACAAAACTCACATTCATGAATTTCACATTTACACAACTCCAAATTCACATATAAAACACCAGTATTCACTTATATAACCTATTTTCATAAATCAACATTTATAAAACCTATTTATTTATTTTATAACACTTATTAATATAAATATAACTATTAAAAGGATTCTTTCATGTATTAATCACTTATGTTCCTTTCGTATTTTCTCTTACATTCTTATGAAAACTCACAAACCATTACACGTCATTTTTCATTTTTTATTTACACTTCGATAAGGCCTAAAAATATTCCTTCACATTAAAAATTAACTCATTTTTCATTACTTATCTAATAAGAGAATTTTCAATATTTTATTCATCTTATAAACCATACAACATGTCATTTAGATACTTCTTTTCATGTTTTATTTTTATTATAAACATTTTCGCTCTTTGAAAACTAATCCTTCACATGGAACGTCAACTCTTTATTGCTTATCAATATACCCATGTATTATCAACAACCCATGGGTCATTAATATTATCCTTTTGAATCTATATGGATCGTATTTAAAATGGTATGTTTCATTACTTAGGATGGGTATATATTTCCCTATTCATTTGTTGATGGTAGAGTTTAAGTATCATGATTGAAAATTTATAGTCGGTGCATATGGTGGGTAGATATTTCCCCATATGTCCAATGATGTTAGAGTCAAAAAAACATAATTGATCATATATGGGTGTTATTATCATAAATTTTTTATTCATCATAGGTTATCAACTATTTTATGTCATGAACCTTTTTTATATGGATATGTTCATGTTACACCATAAACAAAAAATCTCAATTAACTATGTTATGTCACTAAGAAAGTTGAGTGGATGGATCTATTATTCTATTAACAGTTATTATCATAAGGCTAGGTTATAGTGTAAAGTAAGAAGTCTAAATGGATATGTTACCCTAATTATATTATTAATCATAATGTTCTATTAAGAAACTCTAAGATTTTAAAACAGTAATATTTCTATGATTCTTATGGTTTGGTCTAAAATAGATATGGTCAAGAACCTATAATCAGAAAGGGGTGGTTTATAAATTTAATATGATTTATGGTATATCCTTTTTCACTTATTTTAATTCACCTGGTATTACACATTGATTAAATACCTTTTAGAATATTCTTATCCTAGTGGTATGAGATAAATTATGTTATATTTTATTTTTTTAGCATATTTTCTATTCCAAAATCATATGGTGTTAGATTGTTTTATATATTTTTTTTAAATTAAAAATATGATATACCATATACATGGTCATATGAATATATATTTTTATCACACTAAATAAAGAGAGTTCAGGATATAAGGAAAAATATATTAGGTCGGTGGTCCCACCCCTAACCCATTCATATTGTGTGGTATTTGATGTGCATGGGAAGATATTATTTCTTTATGATATGTGTGAGAGCAATTAATTACTCAGGGATAAAGGTGTTGTCTTGTGGTTATTAGTATCATGTAGACTGATGATTTAGTAGAAGGTTTTGTATTGAGTTGTGTTGTAAGCCAATGATATTTTTTTAATTAGGTTATATATTTACCTTAAGTCCTTATTTTTTTATTTTTTTATTAAATTATATTATGATTAGTGGGAATTAATGTACACATTTTTCATATAGATGGTTTTTTATATATTTTATATTCTATATATGAGGTGTTTCAATTATAAACCCCAAATTTATTTATCTACAAAAGGTGTACCCAACATACATATAGGTCTGGCATAATTTTTAGTAAAATATATATGTAACATTATAGTTTAATCTATCAAGGTTATAGTCTCCCTAGATTTTTACTTTATCCCTCACCAATATTTATAAATTTATAGCATAAACATGGATATACTTTAGTTCTTGTGGAATTCCAAATTAGGGCATATGATAGATAGAAGAGTGGGACATTACACATATCAAATTTTGGAATAAATAAGAACACCATCTTTAAATATGACAAAAATATTTGTGATAATACTTAAATACTTGATTCATTAAATTGATTAACATTACAGGTGTGTTCATCAAGACAAAGGGAATCATAAAAAAATTAGATACCATACCTTTTTTTAAATTTGGTCTACAATATATCTTCTATCCTTACCCTTATATAATGATATCCTTAAAAATTTATTGATCTCCATAAAGATAATCATATAGGACTTCAATTACTTATAAGTGATATTTATTCTTAATAGTGATATTATCAATCTCTCTATAATAAATATGTAATATCATTAAACCATATTTCATCTTTATAAATCGCATAAGATCGCTCTAGGTTATACACTAAGATGGATGAACCCCTTATCAAGAAGTTCTTAAAATTTTAACTTTATTTCCTATAAGACGGTGTTATTATATGCATTTAATTGGATATGGGTTGAGATTTAAGGATTAATTGAATGTAAATACACTTCTTGGTCTAAGGTAGGTATAGTAAACTCCTTTGGGAAGACATATACAGACACTTGTGTGATGGGTACATTCACCATCTTTATTCCCTCATTTTACTCCTTTATTTTTATGATTAATACATATCAATCCTTTGTTAAAAATAATTTAATATAAAAATAAAGTTTTAAGGAAGTATTTACATATTACTAATTACATTTTTATACTAATATGTATTGACTCATGAGGTTAAATATAACCTCTTTATCCTAAAATTTTATATTTATCCCATAATATGAGACTCAATTCAAACTGAGAATAAATTTGAATTTTACTTAGGAAAGAAAATATAATTTATAGATAATATTTTACTATATATAGTTATATGTAATGATTTAAATATATAGGTGACATTAATCTCACCATTTTTGGTTTTTATCAATAAATAAACCTTTAGAAATTGATAAGGTAAATCATTATACAGCATGAATTTCCAGGATATAAGTGAATTTTTTTATCTAAAATAAATAAGGAATATTTAATTCATTATAAAATAAATATAATACATATGAAAACATCATTGGTCATATAAAAATAATTCATCATGGTATCATATGCTTGATCTTCATCACTATGTTTTGAGGGTTGATAATTTTGACTCTTATTCTGCACCCTTTATTTGGGGCATTGATTCGAATAATTCTTAAAACCAAGGAATCATATTATTAGTTGGGGATTTTTTTTTAAAATTAAATTCTTGGGTCCTAGAATTATCAAACTGATATTATTGAGTCACTCATTGGAATCATTTTTAATCTTGGTGGTTACTATTTCTATATTTGAAGTATCTTCCAATTCCTTCCTTGAACACCTTTAATTGATGTGATGTTTCAGATTTTTCCATTTTTTCTACATTTATTATGATCTAATATCATGATGGTTTCCTTACCTCTTCTTTTAAAATACCCCTGGAGAATATAATTAATTTCATATCTCCATTTTAGCTATCTTAACACATCACAAAAAAAATTCCATAAATTTCAGACTCTTAGATTTCTAATTTCATAAAAAATACTTGGATTTATCCATCGTAAAATTTATCAATTTTAATCTTTTTTTCAATGAAAAAATTAATTCATGGATTTATAACTGAGTAAATTTGTCTTCATAAATTATTATATAACTTTAATCCTTAAACTTCAACTCCAAGAATTGTATCTACACATTGATCTACATTGTGCATGGAAAATAATCTTTTAATGAAATAGTTTATTAAAATATCCCCAGAGCATAAATTTTATCTCCTCCTCATTATTTATATTCTTTATTTATTTTCAACCATAAAAACACTGACTCATGTATCCCAGAGATGGTGGTTACTTTACTACATTGGTACGAAATACAAGAGATCACATTATATAGGATATAATAGTTTAGTAATCTTGACAAACTAGATAAATATATGGATTAGGAATTAAATTTTAAAACTTAAAAAACAAATTAAAAACTCAATGAGAACATTATTATTCCTTCTAAAATATCCATGAAATTATTCAAAGTTATCTTATGGGATCACTGGATAAAAGAAAACAAAATTAATGGGTGAGCTTAGATTCTTAGTATGGGGTACCGTGCAAAGGAATATATCATATAATAAACAAGGTGTGATTAGTATGGAAGGAATAATTAATAATCAAATATGTCATATAACTAATAACATAAGCATGTGATATACACATGGATAACATAAAAACATAAATAATCACATGTATAATAATAATTTATTTTATAGTGATGTAATTCATAATTTTAGAAATATTAATCTCGAAATCAAGGCCACATACCAAGAAATCATATATAAATTTGTAAGGACAATGATAAATACCCAAGTTAGTTTGTCTCATGAGACCTACTAATGAATAAAGGGACTATATAATTTTGGGCCTCATACATCACTAAATAATTATAATGAAATCATCATATAAAATAAATTAATAAATAATAAAATACATAATCAAGAATCCATATTAATCAATAATCATATGTATTGGGAAAACAAGTACGTGGAATGTCAATATTTTCCTAGTTAATAAATGGAATAATTTTCTTAGTATGAACCCTTTAAATTGATATCATTTATAATAATGGGTATACAGTTATGTAAATATTTGAAAATGAAATATATAAATTGTTTAAATGATATAAAATATTTCTATGAGATTAAATAACATAGATTTGAATAAGAAAAATAAACTCAAGAGAGAGATAAAGAGTGATAGAGAACATAACCCATATAAAAAAGGTAACGTGTGAATTATAAATTAATAAGAGAGTAATACATACCATAAATTAAATATAAATGAAATTAAAATAGTAATGAAAACTCCCAATAACTTTAAATTGAGTCATGGAATAGAAAATGTGAAATAGAATAACAATACTTGAAAATAATGGAGACTTGGGAAGAAAAACCTTATATTTCTATTAACATAAATTTTAAAATAAAAAAAATCACAAAACAATGGGAATAGTAACTACTTTTAAAAACCATGAAAACTTGAAAACTAATATTCATTAAGAAAAATGGTTATAAAAGTTGGAAAATTCATGAATGTGGTAGATGTTAAAAATGATATTCTTTTCACACCTTTGTAAAGAAAGTCAAAAATAACCTATATGAAAAACTTTGAGAAGATTCATTCTAAACTTTTGTAAATGTATTAAAATTAAATATAAAATGATGTAATAAGTTATTGAATTATAGTTAATAACATTCATAAAACAATCTAAATAATATGTATATGGAGGAGAAATATTCTCTACCAAAAATAGGAGATAAGGTCAGTTCCACTTATAGGAATCCTTTTAGTTGAGCTGTGAAAATAAGAAAAGTAAAATGATAAAAAAAACACATAAAACCTATAAATTACCATAGTATAACAAAATATATCTAGTTTTATATAAAAATAACAAACAATTCCCTCAAATAGGAATTTATACAAAAACAATCTTGAAATAAAGGTGAGTTATAAAAGAAAACCTTGCCTCGAGTTCTAAGTTGCCTTGTGTATCCTCTAAACTCCTAGATAATAACTAAGACTTATTATTAAATTATTTAATAACCATATTAGTTTTTATTACTTTTTATATTGATCTTTTTAATTCCTTTATTATATAGTTATTACTTATTTTCAATTAATATTCATCATCGTTTGTTAGTAGTTTCAACCATCCCCTGTTTGTTTTGGTATAACGGTTTCGGTCATCATTCCATGTTATTGAGTTAATAATCTCCATAATATTCAAGGAATTATAAAATAAATTATTTAATTATTTATGAAGCTTTAGGTTTTTTCCATGGGATTTTTAAGTATGGTTCTCCAAAATTAAATCCATAACATGCTTGTTTCGATGATTTTTAACAAATAAATGATGGTATATTAATAATGAGTTAAATATTAATATTAACATTAAAAAACCAAAAACAAAAAAAAAATTAATATCATATCTTACCAGTAATTAAATTTTCATTCCTATTCATGATAAAAATTATAGCATCGTTCATATAGGTGGTAAAACTGAACCAAACAATAACACGTTATAATCAATGGATGGGTATGATTGTGAAATGATTTTACAATAATATCATCACTGTAGAATCATAATGATATCATTAATATTTAATTAAATAGATAAATTATAATTGATAAGAGTTATATGATGAAGATAAATGAAAAATAATGAAAAGAAGTTATTACTTATAAAAAAGCAATCATATCTCCTACCAGAAGCCCTCCTGGTTTTGAAGGAATTAGAGCATTATCCTGAGACCAAGGGATCCAAAACGTGTGAGGTAATTATTAGGGAAGGAAATATCACAGTGTTCTAGGATTAATTATAATTTTATGTGTGTCTTTAAATGGGTGGTGGAGGTATCATTTTATAAGTGAGAGAGGTGGTATTTTTTGTAAATACTTATTTATTAATAAAAAAGGAATGACATATTCAAGTCAAGTGATCCAAAATTAAAAATTACCAAGGATAATATATATTAAGGTCAATGAATCCCTCATTCACCCATTAAAAGATAATATTTTTTTATATTTCATGACCATGCACTTTAATTTAACCTTTTTACATTATTTTAGCCTTTACCGTGATAATTAACTTTTACCTTGGTAACATATTTTTATGATTAAAAATGAAATTAACCTTTTACCTAATTCATATAACATGATTCATTTTTTATATTTTTAAACTCCTTTAATAATACTAACAAAAACCTATATAAGCATAAATATTTATTTTATATGACATAGAAAACCTTAAATTCATTATGTTTGCTATATTTTTTTAGTATTTTTAAATGTGTTACATCACCATATAAAATCCATTACATAAATATGTAACACCTATTATATTACCATATTTATATCTAAAAAAATATTCCCACTAAACATATTTATTGAGATAAAATCTACAAAAAATAGTTTGAATATTGGTAAGATTTAGGATTCATAATATTTATATTCAACACTTGAATATTATAATCAAACTTATTTTATTTACAAAATCTAATGTTATTATGTTAATGAATTATGTTGTTTTAAATAAATAAAACTATTTTATTATTTATAAAATCATAATTTTGGACATTTTCTATAAAATACAAACTCTTCTTTGATATTAATTAATAAAATATATAAATTTTACTCTTTACATTATTATCTTTATTTTCTGATATATCCTAAACACATTTATGATTTAAAGTGGCTTTCACTTTTAATTAAATTAGTATAATAATTTATTCATTATAGTTTGAGCTTCTCCAATTTTAAATGTACTTCTATTAGAATATTATAAATAATAAAACTTATTTACTTGTTTGGGAATATTTAACAAATAAACTATTAATAAACATACCTCATATAGAATTTTATGTATCTAGATAAATATCTTTAAAAAAATATCTATTTATTAAAATATACCTTTGATGGATGATAAGAACTCTTTACCATATATTTTACTAAATAACTTGAATACAACACTTTATCCTAGATAAAACATTTTTTCCTTTCTTATAAACCATGTTATAAAATGGATCAAATCATAAACCATGTGTATAAAAATAGTATCTCATTTCATTGAAAAATAATCATTTTTTAAAATAAGAATTATCTTATCTCATAACAGAATAATGAGATGATAAATGAGCATATTTAATAATTTCTAAATTTTTCATCCTTGAATAAATCCATTTTATTACATTTCTCCAAATTTTTAACTCTTTTCACTTTATTATAATGAAAAATTCAAGAATTATCAGCCCTTTATAAATTTTTAAACTCTTTTACATATTCAAAATAATTATTTAATGTATAGTTGGTATCATATTATAATTAAACAGACTTAAACATTACATAATCTTGATTTTTAAGTCAACAATTCATTATCTTGCATTTTAGGATCTTTTTAGGTTTAGAGTTTTAGAGAATTAGGTCATAACTCATACATAAAAAACCCATAAAATAAAAAATGGTCACTTCTGATAAGTATCCATTTTTCCAATAATATAAATTTTTTAAAATAAATACTAATTTAATTTCATGGAAAATTTACAATAATTTCAACTTAACTTCTTCATTTCTCTTACCCATCCTTAAACCCTATGAAAAACATTTTAAAATGTGGGATGATCACAAAATTATCAATAAGGGACATAAAAAAGAAAGAAAACCATCAGTTTAGTGAAAATGGGAAAAATTATATAATGTTTATCTTTATCTTCAAATTTCTTTGAGTGTATGAAATAAAACGTTTTCACATGAAAAAAATAGATGTTTTTCTTAAAGAAATTCTTTAAATCCCATAGCAAGCAATTAAAAACCCCTTATTTGTGACTTAGAGCATCATATTCATAAAAACATTTCAAAAACCTTTTAATTAAAATAACCATATGGATGTCTTACAATATTAAAATTATCCAATTAATTGTAGTTTTATAATTTATATAGAAATTCATATAAGATATATTAGGCTCGCCCATTTTTTATGAGCTATAATGGGACTCGACCCTTTTTATAAGTTATATGAGGCCAACCAGTGAGATATAATGGGGCTTAACCTTTTTTATAAGCTATAATAGGCTCCCCCATTTCATATAATTCTCATGTGTTATTTCATAAATAAAACACTTTATACTTTCACCTTTTCATTATAAAACCCTTTGAAAAACTCTTTTAAACTCATATGAAAAACACTTTAGGATAAAAATACCCTTTTCTTTTAAAAACCCATTTTCAGTAACAAAATACCCAACAAAAAGGAAATAGGGATTTTCATTGAGGAAAACATTAAATCTTTCAAAGGAATCTAGAAATCAAATAATTTCCATGGTGGTGTAAAATTTGTTGTCGTCGTGTATGTTAATAACAGAACATTCTTTTTTCCATTTGTCAAAATGTTCCGTATAAAACATATAAAAAAGATTAATTTTGAAAAGGATTGAAAATAAATTAAAATGATTCATTAAATTTAATTTATATATATTTTATACCCATATAAAAAATTTCATAAAATAATTTTAAAAACATGTACATGGAAAAAAAGAGTTGGAATGAAAATAATAAAAATATGTTTTTTTAAAAGAAAAGTCCCTTATCACTTTGGAAATATTTAAATTATAATACTCATGAAATAATAGCATTAAAAACTATAAATACCATAATAATATAAAAAATCATTTTATAACATGTCAAAGGGGTTGTATATAAGCCTTGTAAAATATTATAGGTGTATAACATCAAAATATGCCTCAATGAAAGCAAATTGAGATGAAGTCCCTTATAAAGATCATATGATTGAGGTAGGGATTAATCAATGAATTGATTTTTTTATCAAATGTAAATATACATAAAAAATTTTAAATACAACATAAAATAAACCAAGGTAATTACAAAAATAATATTAGTATGACATAATCAGTAAAGTAGATGTTTAACCTTGTGAATGAAAATTGAGTTAAGAAATCTCTTACCTTGAGTCTGAATTTCCACATGTGTCTTTATCTTCATAAATAATAAAATCATGTTAATTATTTAATTTCTTGAGAAAATTTTTTAATTTTATTATTACTTTTATTTCACTTATTACAATGTTGTATACAATTACTTAATCAATTAAGTTTACATCAGATTTTTTGACCATATTCGGCTTATGTGTCAAAAATGAATTTGATAGGTTGACTATGGTCAAAGAGGTTATTAATTAAACATCTATAAAATAATAATGATGAAATATTTATAATATTTATACATAAATTATACTTTTAATACCAATAATAAAATGTGGTTTTAATAAATTAAGTATGTTACAATCATGAAGATGGTTGGTCATACGCACTCATAAGTAATGTTTCCATTTTTCAATGATCATTATAGACAGAAGGTATATATTATTTTATCTTCATAGAATGATAAAAATATCATAAATATAATATTATTTCTTGAAATATACTTATATATATCATCCTGTAGTTTGGTTATGAAAATCAAGTCACATCACTTTGTGAAAGCGGTAGTCCACACATTCACGAACGACATTATCATTTCTTAGTGAGTGAAAAGGTAAGAAATAAAATGATATATTATATTTTAAGAATGATAAATATTTCATTAATATCATAATAATTATATTTATATCATATATATTCATTTTATATACTCTTATTACCTTCCATGTAAAGTGTTCGTGAAAATGAATCACATCGTTTCGTGAGGCGGTAGCCCGCCGTACACACGAACGAAGTTATCATATCCCCTATAGAATAGAAAGTAAAAAAATATTATATATTATATAATGAATAAATATGTATAATTATGTTATAAATATCATATATATACTTTATATCAATCATCATACCCAACGGTGAGAGGTGGTAATATAAAAATGAATGACATTGGTTCGCAGGCGGTAGTCCACCGTACACATGAATATTGATTTTATAACCCATTTTATGGAAGAGAAGAAGGAATTTGGTTATGAAATTAACATAATAGAATATAATTATATATAATATAATTTTTTTTTATATAATCATGGTTTAATAATAATTTAAGGGGGTGGTGGAACAAATAAAAAATACTTGTTAAAGAATGTTACCTTTTCTTCGGGTAACTTATCTTGGTTTGCACCAAAGGCCTTCTTTGTTTGGATTTATTCAAAAAATAAGGATTATAGGATAATATGAAGGAATTATAGAATTTATTTTTTAAATTCTTGTCCAAAACAAGGGTTTTTAAGGTGTTAAAAGAGGATGAGATGTGGTTTCCTTTTATAAGTGGGGTGAGTGCCACACTTGTAATTTTTTAAAAGAATGAATTTCACCCATGTTTTCTTCATGTCACAAGGATCAAATAATATAAATTTATAGATAATATAATTTATAAGGTCAAAATATGGTCATAAAATATATTTTAGATAAGTTTTTAATTAATTTTAACCCTTATCTTTTTTGACCCCCCAGTAAATCCATTTTTAACTTAACCATGGTAATTAATTTTTATTGTTTTCACTATTCAATTTGGTAAAAAATTAATCTGAAATTATTAAAAAATATAAATTATGATTATTACAAATATTTAATCCATTTTTACAACTTCAATTCATATAATTGAAAAAATTTAATTTAAAATTAATCTCGCAGTCGTAACGAGAAAGCGGGTTTTCAAAGAGAAAATGTTTTAAAAGTTTACAATGTTTTTATATCAAAATTAAACATGAAAAATATTATAATTACCTAAATTTTATTAACATATAAATATAATTGAACTAATATTACTTTAAAAATAATTCAAAATATAATTTAATATTTTAAATAATTAAAATGAAAATGCAGTTTTCAATTAAAATTCTATATTTTTCACTATTCGTTAAAAAATGAAACTTTTCATAAAAATTACAAAAAATAAGACTAGGATAATTTTGATATTATGATTTAAATATTTAAATTTATTTTTTAAAATAAATTTTCTAAAATTCGTAAAAATTAATTTTAAATTGTGTGTGGAAAAAGTGGTTAAACCCTCTTTTAGAAAAAATACAGTTTTTCAGAAAACATTTATTTTTTTTAAATGGTTCTAATTTTATCTCTAATAAATATATATATCCATTTAATTTATGTAAAATCCATATAATTTTTATAATTTATTTAGTACTATTCATACCCTTCAATTTAACGGCTAGTTTATAATGGTAATGTTTAAATAATAATATTTTAATAGATTATCGTGTTTTTTTCAAACTCGATGTTGTGTGAATTGAAATCTATTAAAGAGATTAAATATATTTGAAAATAAATATATCATTGAGTCTTGGGGTTTTAAAATCTTGTATAATATCATTTTTGTATGTCATTTACATTATCAAACATAATTTTCTTATATTAAAATCTTACGGTGTTACATCCTTTCCACTTTAATAAATTGCATTCTCACAATTTAAATTTTATCTCGGTAATCAAAGGATGTAAATTTGAAAATAATTTTTTGTAACCCTACATCATAAAAAATGTTAAAAAAACATATTCTTGATAAAACTGAAATGGAAGTTTGAGGTTCATATGGAATAACACATAACTAGGTTTCTAAGTAGGATAACATTGGTGTAAAGGGAAGATATGGAAATATAATAAAAAGCATAAATATTTATAGAGAGTGATTTGGGAAATTGATCATAATAAATTTAATGATCAATGGAAATTTAAGGGCCTCAAAACCATAAATATGTGATGATTTAAAATACCATTTGATTCATAGGATATGAATGTAATAGGATAACATCTTTGTTTCAATATCCTTTTCCTAAAGTTGATGAATTATTTTAATATATAAGAATATAAGAAAATATACTTAAATAATACATTTTTATTCCATAATCACAATTTCATCCTTTAGTTATGCTTTGATCAATTTCTAATTCATCCCTTACTCCATGAAATGGATATCCAAAAATGATTTTTTTATGACTAAAGAACAAAAATTTACTTTTAACGTATCATAAGATCCATACAAGAGTAAAAATTATTTCTTTCCATATCTAACTATTTCTAAAAACCAATATATTTATTTCAAGTTATCAAATATAATAAATTAATCTCTAAACCTCAAAAGTAACACCACTTTTTCATCATTAATATTTATTTTTCAAATAGTTTAACTAAAAACAATGTCATATTAACTAGGACGTCATGTAGGTCATTTGGAGGTGTTAAAACCTTATCGTCCTTCTATCATGGGTTAAATCCCTATAACTTTAACAGATGTGATGGGTTGTCACCTAGAATGGAGGTTATCCTTTTTCTAAACTACGTTAATATAATTCCTATAACGTTCCTAAAAAATGATAGACATCCTTTAAATAAAATTATTCATTTAATAACCCTTTTACTAATGTTTTCAATGAAACCCTTTTTTCACAAAGTCTAATAATCTTATTTTACTATTATTAAAATTTAAATAATGATCAAATGAACCCTAAAGGTTATTAATACCTTTAAACTTATGTCCATAAAATTTAAAGGCATTATTCCTCAAATAACTTTTATACTAAATCATATACATCAGATATCTATAAAAACACAATAAATTTCTCCCATTGTATTTCCATTAATTAAAACATCAAAATAGGGGTGCCTAGGACATTGAGATTATGATCAACCTTTGAAAAATACCAAGCTCCCTAGATCTGTCACCACTTCACCAGATGTCCTAACATCAACTATAGAAGTAGCAAATAATTTTTCCACCCCTTTTTTCTTTTGATTGTGATAATTTCTACCTTGAGTAAGTAACTTTAGAAACACATCAGCATAATTTCCTAACTCATTAAATCTAAAACATCTCAATATTTAATGGTTATTTTTTATCATATTCTTGGATTGTTTAGGAGTCTTTTATTTACAGTCATGAACCTTGTGACCAAACTTACCATACTGGTAGCACTTTCCAGATCCTAACATACATTACCCAAAATTTATTTTATCACACTTAGAACATGTTTAGGGATTAACTATGGGCTTCTTATTTGGTTTACTTTCTATTTCCTTCCACTTTGATCATTTCTTACTCTTTTCATCTTGGGGCACATAAATATTAGAAAACTCCATTACAACTTTCTCATCATAATGAGAAGATTTATCATAAATTTAAATTCTCATATGTACAAAGCTCTTCAAAAGCTTGATTTTAAGCCTAGGTAAAATATATTAATTTTAGTATCAATGCAACAAACAAAATCTGGTACATAACTATCCAACTATGTAAAATTTTCTTCATATGCAGACACTGAATCTTTATCCTTTTACCTCGATTCCAAGAATTTTTTCTTTTTCCTAATCCAAAAAACCTTATGGAAATATTTATTAAGGAAAATATTCTTAAATATGTCACATTCCATAGCATCAAGATCATATTTCTCTATGGTATTATTAACCAAATACAACCATCAATCAGTTTCACCTACAAAATAATAAATGGAAACAGTTACCTTTTGACATTTTGAACATCCCATGACTTCAAATATCTTTTCTAGAGAATTTATCCATCCTTCAACTACCAAAGGGTCAGATAATCCACTGAATTATGGGGGATTTTTCCTCATTAAATTCTCCACTATATATGTGTTCCTTCATGTTAGATCAGGTTCCTCTCTAGCATGGATACCCTCACTATTTATATCTTGTGTTAACTAATCCATCACAGATACAAACTATTATGTTCCAATTATAACTAACTCAGGATACTAATTTGGAAATATATTTTCTTCTCAGTGCCTTCCCACTACATATCCCCTATTTCCTCTATAAAAAAACATTCTGAATAGACATATTTTAGATAAAGAAACAAGGTAATCATAAAATTCTATATCATTTCAACTTGGTTATAAGGTATAATCTTTAAATGGAATGCTATTAACATTATCCTAACCCCTAAATCTATCTAAATTTTCCTATGATACCAGATATAAGGATCCATCCTTAAACATTACATAATCTTGAGTTTTAAGTCAAGAACTAACTATCTTACATTTGAGGATATTTTTAGATTTATAGTTTTAGAGAATTAGTCCATAACTATTACATAAAAAACTATAAAATAAAAATTTAAAAATTCCTATTAGTATCCATTTTTTATATAATATAAAAATTTTAAATTAAATCATGATTTATTTTTATGGAAAATCTATAGGACTTTCAACTTGACTTCTTCCTTTCCCTTACCCATCCTCAAACCTTGTGAAAAATATTTCAAAATATGGAATGAGTACAAAAAGCTTGATAAGGGACATAAAAAAATAAATTCATTAGTCCAATAAAAAACAGAAAAACTCATAAACAATTAACTCTACCTTCAATTTTCATTGAATGTATAAAATAAAACATTTTCACATGAAAAAGAACACAAAATTTTTTCTCAAAGAAAGCCTTTAAAACCCATAGAAAGTAATTAAAAACCCCTATTTCGGTGAAATAGAGCATCGTATTCATAAAACCCTTTAAAACCCTTTTAATTTGAATAACCATATAGATGACATAAAATATAATAATTAATTGATTCATTGGAGATCTATAATGGAGATCATCCTTTGTATAAGCTATATTGGTATCACCCATTTTTCATGATCTATAATGGGGCTCAATCCTTTGTATAAGCTATATTGGGATCACTTGTGAGCTATAATGGGAATCAACCCTTCGTATAAGTTTTATCAGGCTCACCCATTTAATATAATTATCAAGTACAATAACATGAATAAAACATTTTATTCTTGTACATTTACATCATAAAACCCTATGAAAAAATCTTTTAAACCCATATGAAAAGCACTTTTAGATAAAAATACCCCTATATTTTAAAAACCCATTTTCATAACCAAAATACCCAAAAAAGAGGAAAGGGGGTTTTTCATTAAGTAAAACATGGAATCTTATGAAATAATCCATAAATAAAATAATGGACATGGTGGCAGAAAATTTGTTGTCACCATGTATGTTAATAATAGAATATTCATTTTGTTGTTTGTCAAAATGTTTCGTATAAAACAAATAAAAAGATTCATTTTGAAAACCATTGAAATTAAAGTAAAATGAGACATTAAATTCAGTTTATAAATATTTTATTTCCAAATAAAAATTTTCATAAAATCATTTTAAAAATATGGACATGGAAAATAAATAATTGTAAGGGGAATATAAAAAGATATTTTTTAAAATAGAGGTACCTTTTCACTTTGGAAATATTTCAATTATAATCCCCATGAAATAATAGAATTAAACAAAACTATAAATACCATGATAATAGACAAATCCATGGTATAACATCTCAAAGTGGTTGTATAAACACCTTGTAAAATAGTATAGGTGTATAACATCAAAATATGCCTCAATAAAATGAAATTGAGATGAATTCCCTTAAAAAGATAATATCATTGAAGTCAGGATAAATCAATGAATTGATTATGTGTATAAAATTTAAATCCTCATAAAAAAGTTCAAATATAACATAAAATAAAAAAAAATTATTACACATGTGATCTTATCATTACATAATCATTGAAGTAGAAGTTTAACCCAATGAATGGAAATTGAGTTAAAAAATCTTTTACCTTGAGTCTGACTTGTCATGTGTGTCTTTATCTTCCTAAATAATAAACTTATGTTATTTATTTATTTTATTGATAACATTTTTCAAGTTTATTATTACTTTTATTTCACTTATTACAATGTTTTATATAATTTCTTAGTCAGTTAATTTTACATTGGCTGTTTTGATCATATTCGGCTTATGTGTCAAAAATGACATTGGTAGGTTGATTATGGTTAAAGAGTTCATTATTTACACATATACATAATAATAATAATAACATATTTATCATATTTATTCATAAATTATACTTTTAATACCAATAATTAAATGTGGTTTTGATAAATTAAATGTTTTATAATCATAGAGACGGTAGCTTGTACGTACTCATGAGTAACATTTCCATTTTTTAATGATCATTATGGAAAGAAGGTATATATTATTTTATCTTTAAAGATTGATAATAATATTATAAATTTTGTATTATTTATTTAAATATACTTATATATATCATCCATTTGGTGTGGTGATGAAAATAGATTTATATTTCTTTGCAAAGGCGACAGTCCACACGTTCATGAATGACGTTATCATTTCTTAGTGAGTGAAAAGGTAAGAAATAAAAAGATATATTATATTTTAATAATGATAAATATGTCATTAATATTATAATAATTCTATATATATCACATATATTCATTATATTTACCCTTATTACCTTTCATATAGAGTGTTAGTGAAAACGAATCGCATCGCTTCAGGAGGCGGTAGTCCGCCGTACACACGAATGACATTATCATATCACATATGAAATGGAAATTAAAAAAATTATATATTATATAATTAATATATAGTTATAATTATTATATAAATATAATATATATACTTTATATCTATCATCATACTCAACTGTGATAGGTGGTAAAAAAATGAATGGCATCGGTTCACACGACGGTAGTCCCCCGTACACATGAATAGTGATTTCATAACCCATTTGATGGAATAGAAGAATTATTTATGTTATTATATTAAAATAATAAAATATTAGTATATTTAATATACTTAGTTTATTATATAATAATTTTTTAAAAATAATTTAAGGCTTTTGTGGAATAAATAAAATAAAAACACTCGTTGAATAATGTTACCTCTTCTTCGGGTAACTTCTTCTGATTTTTACAACAGGCCTTCCTTGGTTGGATTTATGCCCAAAATAAGGATTATAATATGATATTAGGTATTTATAGAATTTATTTGGGTATTTATTGGCAAAACCAATGGGTTTTTCATGTGTTAAGATAGGAGGATACGTGGTGGCCTTTTATAAATGAGGTGAGTGGAACACTTGTAATTTTTGAAAGAATAAATTTCAACCATATTTTTTCATGTAAAAATGATCCAATAATACAAAATTATTGATATTATAAGGTATAAGGTCTAAATATATCTATAAAATATATTTTAGACAAGTTTTTAGGTCATTTTAAAGCTTATATTTTTTGTTTAACCCCTGGTAAATCCATTTTTACCTTAACCGTGGTAATTAATTTTTACAGTTTTCACTATTCATTTTGGTAAAAAATTAATCTGAGCTTATTATAAAATATCAATTCTGATTATTAAAAATATGGAATCAATTTTTATAAATTCAATTCATTGAAGTGTAAAAAATTAATTTAAAATTAATCCAGCAGACGCGATGAGAAAGCTGGTTTTCTAAGAGAAAATGTTCAAAAGTTTACAATGTTTTTATATCAAAATTCAATATGAAAAGGTTTAAAATTAAATAAATTTGATTAATATATATATAATTGAACATATATTACTTTTAAAAGCAATTAATAATATAATTTAACATTATTAATAATTTAAATGAAAATCCAGTTTTCAATTAAAATTCAGTATTGTTCACTATTAATCAAAAAATGAAACTTTTCATAAAAAACCTAAAAATTCACCTCCGGATAATTTTTATATTATTATTTCCAAAATTAATTTTATTTTTTCAAATAATTTTTATAAAATTTGTAAAAATTAATTTTAAATTATGTGCACAAAGCGCGACTAAACCGAATTTTAGAAAATATACAGTTTTTCATAAAAAAATGTATTTTTCATTTAAATGGTTCTAATTTTATCTATAATCAATAGGTATCCATTTTATTTATGTTTAAAATATATAATTTTCATAATTTATTTATTATTATTCATACCCTCTAATTTAATATCTATGTCATAATGGTAATTTTTAAATAATAATATTTTAATAGAGTATCATTTTTTATTCAAACTCAGTGTTTCATGCATTAAAAGATATCAAAGAGATTAAATTTATTTAAAAATAAATATACTGTAAAGTCTTGGGGTGTTAAATTCTCATTTAATATCATTGTTTAATTTCATTTTTGTTATCGAACATAATTTTATTCTCTTAAAATCTTAGGGTGTTACACATATACCCTTCAAAACTAGAAGATTTTATTTTTATGACATCAATGCCTGATATGAAATATACATAGAATTTATTACACCCCTTCAGGTATTCTATAAAATTCCATATTTAACATTTAATATTTCCATAATGGAATGAAATCTAACATATTTTAATTGAAGTAATTATTTAATATCTCCCCATCTTATCCCATGTGTTCCCTTAATGTATTCTTGCTTCTAATGATTTAATTATTATACTTTATACCTTCAGCCAAATTAATATGTTTCAAATATATTAATGTATAACTAATGATTTGTGTTACATACCCAAAAATAAAATCTTATTATGTCAACATATATGAAAATTTATCTCTTGTATATGGCAAATGAAACATTTTTTTATAAAGGTCTAAAATAATAAAAAATCAAAATCTACACATAATAAAGTATGGTATGATAGTAACCAACCCATATTTTTCTATAACAGATCATTAACTCTTTGGTTAGTGATAATTTTAACACAAAATCTCAATATTTAAATATCAATACTCAATATATACCTTGATTATAATATAACTTTAATACCCAATATATATATTTCATAACCAACCTTTAATATTAAGTTAATAACCCAAAAACAAATACTAGTATTGAATAAATGAAACTAAATATTATGTCATACTTAGTATATAACTCCTTATATTCATGGTATGGAATTTATATGTAGTTTAAACAATTTAAACCAAATAATACATCAATTCATAATATAAACACTATATATTCATGAATATTTAATATATTGGGAATAATTAATTAATTAATTAATTTTAATATTTATATATGGGATATATATTTATAATAATTTCATAAAAAACTATAAATACTAAAATTTAGATAATAATTTGTGTACATTTCATAACATATAAATATAAACACTATATTTATATCATAAATATGAACATTTCATATTTCATTATTTATAAGAAAATTATATGGATTAATTTATATTAAAATATATGCTTCTTTAAGAAATATGAACCCTTTTTATTTATTAATATATGAACAATTCATATTAATGATATAAATTATTTACATTATTTTAATATCATATTCTTTATATTTATTCAAAACATGTTTCAAATCAGCCAAAATCATTTTATCTTGGTTTAAAATTTTATAAAATAAGACATTTAATATGAACATTTTATATTATAATTTATGAACATTTCATAAAACAATATAAACACTTTTATATTTATCTATATTTTTTAATTTATAAATTTTGAACCCTCTGAAGTATGATGTTGTATTTTTTTCAATACTTGATTTGTGATTACTATTGGTGGATGTCTGAGCTCACATTGTGGTGATGAGTTAATGGAATTATTAAGTGTGATGATTATTTATTATTAAGTTTTATAATTTTTTATAATTTTATTCATGATTTAATATAAGTACTGCTACTATGGAAGTGTTTTCTATAATATGTTTCAAGTGATATTAAAGTGTTTGATAAGGCATTGGTTTGAGTTGAGAAGGCTCTAGGGTTGTTGGAGTGAAATATGGGATTTCTAGTTTTGAGGATGAAAATTATAAAGGGTATGACATGTGCATAAGGATAATTCTATCTTAAAGTTTGGAAAATGGAAAATTACCAAACTATACATAATCATGATTTATGTTGTGTAATAATGATTTTATAGTTTGTGTAATAATCATTCTATCCTTGCATAAGAATCATTTTATCCCTGCATAAGTATCATCTGAGTTGTGTAAACATGATTTGGATACTATGTAACCATCATTTTCATAGCCATCATCTTCATATACATCATCTATATAGGCATCATCTATATATGTGTAAGCATCATGAACTTAGTTGAATTTTGAGAAAAATACATAACTGGAGAAAGATTCATATGGATTGATTATAATATAAATATGAGAAATATTTAGAGTAAATATTCTAAACAAAACAAAAATAAATTCATAATATTCTTTAAATTTTTTCTTTATAGATTCATTATAATAATCACTCAAAAATATTATGATTCAAGTAGATAAAGGAATAAAAGCTATCCAAGGGGAAATTTGGTTGTGTGATGAGTTCCAAACCACAAAATAAGGTGCCCCGTCACTATTTCATGTTGTCATGCATACACGGAATGAATACAAATATTTGTAAAGATTTTGATTTTATAGAAGAATTGAAGATTTTGATACTCAATTATCATGTAAAGAAATAATCTTGAGTATTATAGAGATTTAAATAAAGATATTAACTCAATTTTGAATAAGTAAATCATGTCATGTTCAAAGTAGAGTTTACATAACTATTATAAAAAAATATTCATGAAATTTTCAATGGATATATATTTTATAGGAAAAATAAATGATTGTTTTGTGAATAACCAATATATTGTAGTATTGAAGAGAGAGAACTGATAATAACTGTGGTATATTGTTGTGTGAAGAAAAGGAATAAGATCTGTATTTGTGTAGTCTATGTGGAGGATCATTCATTATTTAGAGATCATTCTTTAGAATTATTTATTTTGGGAATCTATTGATACAAGTTTGTAATTGGTTGGATCCGTCCACTATAACAATCCCAATTTCACTCCTCTTCTCAAGTTATTTTTTATAATAAGAAAGGATTTATGTGCATGGGATAATTACTACGACACACTAGGAATATGGTAATTTATAAAGTTGTAAAACCTTGTTAACAAACATGTTGTGTCCCGTATATATTTTTGTTTCATTTTATTTATGATATCACTACATAATGGTCATTAGGGATTATAAGTTTTGAAAAATAAATATAAGCACTGATTTATCCCCCCCCCCCTCATTGGTTGCCATACCTATTTGATTATTTTAAATTAGTATCAAATCTAGGTTCACCATTAAATATATTTTTCTTGGTCTATCATAGAACACAAAAACTCAATCAATTGGAAAGTATTTCCATCATTTGAAATAAAATATTTTCATTTATAGAAGGAGAGGATGATGACTCATTTGGTATCCCTCTAATGGGATGTTCTTTATGTTACTCTTCTAGGTTTCAATATGATAAAGGAGATTTATGCTTGGTATTCAGCTAATAGGAATAATTTTGAGAATGATTAAAAATATAGAAATTATATTCTCTCTTCATTGTCTAAGAAATAATTAACCAAATTTTAGGGATGAAAAAATGTTAATGAAATCTAGTTAAAACTGCATAGTATTAATGAAGGAAAAAAATCAAGGAAGTAAAGTTTAAAATTAGAATACAATGGTTTTAATATACAAGAATAAAGAAATATAAATATCTTTATTATGAGTTTTTTACTAGATTAAATGATGTTGAAAGTTCTATCTGAGTTTTTATAGAGAATCTTGATGATCCCACTATGGTCAACAAGTTCATGAGAATAATTCCTAGAAAATTTAATGTTAAACTCACATTTTTAAATGATAGATACCTTGATGAATACATGATTGATGAATTATATATAACTCTTATTAACTATAAAATGATAAGAGTACCCTCACTTAAAAGTAAAGGGAATATAGAGAAATAAATTTCTTTAAAATATCTCAAAGAGTTGAATAATGATGATGAAAAAAAAACCACATGGAGAAATAAATATGGAAGATTATACTAACACACTTTATCTAATGATAAGAAAAAACACTAGAGGAAGGGGAGGTAAGTACAAAGGTAAGTTTCCATTTAAATGCTTTAATTGTGGGAAATTTGGTCACTTCTCATCCAATTGTCTTGAGAAGTTTAAAATGAAGATGAAGATGATGAAAATGAAAAGGTTTCATTTTATAATGGAAAATCATAAAAAAAACAATAATAGTTAAAATGGAAGAAGAAAATGTATCCAATGTTTTTAAAATGGAATTTGTTATCTTTTTAAGAATGGATTTATGTTGGTGATGGTTGTAATGATGATTAGCATACACATTTAGAAATTATTCATAAGGTTCTTATGGATTAATAAGAATATAACTTATAAGATGATTGTTTACATATTGATGATAAATATAATATTAAATAAGATGATTTAGATAAATAATATACCATGAATATATAGATTAAGATGTGTCTAAAATAAATTATAAGATTGATAAATGAGAATACACGTCTCAAGTAGAATTCGAAAGAACTTAAAAGGGTTCAGAAAAAGAGAGAAAATATCTCTAAAAAGTGAAAAAAATGAATTTTTAGGATGAATAAAAGAAGAGGATTATTTATTGAGTGAATTCTACCATTATACTTGGGGATATAAAAGTTATTAGATTAAAGTGGAAAATTATTAAGTTTAAAAAAAAGTAATAGAAAGATATATATAGCTATAAAAAGGACATTTAAGTAAAAGATTAATGTTATAATTATAAGAAACCTATAAATTATAATATTCAAGTATGGTAAAATAAAATTAAAATTATATATGATAGCGCCTTATAGAATAAATTTTTTGATTTACTAAGATATTAGGGGAAATAGTAATTGGTTTTCCCCATAAAACTAGAAGAAAAAATAAAAAACTTCTCATATATGAAGAGAGAAAAATTATAATAAAATGTATATACCATACTCATACATACATATAAGAAGTAAACAATATTATTTGGTGAAAAAAACTCAATACAGGCCTAAAAATGAGGAAATACATAATCATGTATAAACATGTATTTTCTACCAAATAACAAGGTTTCAGGGTTATTATTGGTATTCCAATGTGCATGGTCATAAATCATATAATTACTTGTATAATATTTCTCTTCCGGGTCAAATGAAGTAGCGTGAATCAAGGGGAATACATAAACTATAGTAAGAGGATATAAGATTCAATAATCAACATCTTGAATAGAATATTGAGATGAAAAACACTTCTGAGTGTTTTCAAAAGTCATGTGGAAGATGTGTTGCATTAGGCATACATCAAATAACTGCGTAAAATCTATACCAGCTCAATATAATTTTCATCAAAAGTTTGGAAATAATTAGGTTCAAAATTAATAATTTTATATTTTAGAAGTTTCTTTTAAGGTAAGAAAAACTAATAATACATGGATTATAGATAGTGGTTTCACATTATATGACACGACACGACCCAATGGGGCTCGATTCGTGACTCCCCAATCCCACCTATATAATATAGAGGCTGGATTACAATGCCAAGTAGGCTATCACACACATGGGAGGCCTTAGAATAAGGTACATATATGTACACACTCACATAAACCTCCATGAAATAGTGTAGAGATATATAAAAACTAAAAATAAATGCATATATATATCTATTCTAAACCAAAGTATAGTAGAAATACAGAAAGGTAAAAATACACACCCACCAAAAGAAACTGTAAAAGAATCCAACCTGTTCAAAAGGCCAGGAACTCTATCAAATGCACCCTCTATAAAGCTCCTTAGTCAAAGTCCAATAAACACCTCAGTTGGTCTAGCTCACTAAGCTCTGCCTGCTCCAGGTCCTCCTAGGACTCCATCGAAAGGCATGTGGTCTATGAAAGACATAACAAGTGTAGGAAAATCCCATCCATGGGTGAGTATAGAGATACTAAATAGGTTCCCCCAAAACCTTAAAATAAAATGGAGAAATTGAAAGGAATTAGTCCACTCGACCCAACCAGGGGGAACCTAAATGAGATAGAAAATTCATCTCAATACCATCCTAGGATAAAAACAACTAGTTAGATCATACTACATGGAATGTTATCCAATATGAGACAATTTCACAAGGAATACCCAGAAATCACCTAGATATACTTGTATAAGGCACCAAGCCTCATGAGGTTCTGACCTCATCACCAGTTACAGGTTCCTACTCGATCCTTTAAAGAAACACTTGACTAGGAGCACACACTCCATGATCCCAGTCATCCCAGATGACACTTGTTTGAGAGATAATCTCCATCGGTTACAACCCATCCATCCCTGATGGCATATCTGAGAGATACCACTAAATCAGGTATCACAAAGCCGATGTCACAACACTACCATCCCAAGGGAAATACATCTGAGAGAACACGCTCTTCGGATATCACCACTAAGAATATCACGATAAAACTCAGTGGATCTTGATCCTCAGAAAGGGGATCTCTCCTAGGATTCACTAGGGGATGATACCAACCCAATCTGGAAAACCATAACCCAAAACTCTTTGGATAGGGGATCACTCCTAGGGTCTTCTAAGGGATACCCCAACCCAATCCAGTAACCCAAATATCTCACTCGGTAAGGGGATCACTCCCAAGATCTTCTAGAGACACCAAAACCCAAACTTATATCCTAAAGATCATATTAATTAGATAGAGGATCGTCACTCATGTAGTATTGGTCATGACGATTCCACAAACCCTATCTAGAAACTCACGTGGTAGGGGATCGTACTCTTAACGATACCACAAACCCTACATAACCCATCTGCTGAGTAGGGGATCATATAACTGACGATGTCACAACCTTACTAAAAATTTCCACTATATAGGGTATCATACTCCCGACGATACCATAAAACCTATAGGTTTGTCCTACTAGATAGGGGATTGTCACCCATGTAGTGTTGGTGATGGAGATTCTGAGAACCCAATCTAGGGAATGATATGCTAGAGGATCTCACTCTGGCCTATATGAATGGATACCATAACTCCAACGATATAATATAGGATCCCTACTTGGCCTCTCTATAGGTATACTACAACTCTATCCAAGCTATTCCTATCAAGGGGATTACAACCCTATACCAAGGATGTAATACCACAAAAACCCTCATAGGGATGAACTAAGGGAGCTCACTAAATTGGTGCTTATCCAAATATCACTAACCTAAGAGGTCCACAATATCACATCACCCCATATATCTTAGACCCAAATAGTGGCCTCCATTACGTTCTACATGGAAAACTGCTTAGGATAGACTACTTGCAGACCTAAATCTGAGCTTCAAATGAGAAGATAAGCTAGGAGGAAACTCCTCTAAGAAGTGAATAAATGGAATGTAAGGGGGTCTACATGGAGTGTGACCCTGCATGAACACCTGATCATGTCCTCTGACCACACAACTTGGATTGGAATGTAGGAAAACATGCATGTCTCACCTTACCTGGGCCTCGGCCATGTATTCTCTTCACATGGCTCAGCCAGCCATATTAACCACACAACATGTACCCCTTGGTATATGGTGTGCACTGACTACACAGCCCCTTGGTTGTGTCTCTTGCCTATTCTCATGTCTGGCATCCTGTGTTTATGTACTCTGGTCATGTTCTATTACACGGTCGTGTACCTCACATGGCTTCCCTGGCCATGTCTTCAAGAAACATGACATGGGGTCACCACACGGAGTGTAACCCTCAGTACACGACGTGTAGTCCCTAAAACGCATCTTCCCTAAACAGGAAGAATACATTGTGTGTCCCTCTATTCTACACGATGTTTAGATGGAAAAATACATTTTAAATTCTCTGAAAATAGTTCATATCACCCTCATTCACCCCAAATCACATAGATCGACCCCTGAGGGGTCCCTAGTAAGAATCTAATAGCTCTAAAACCTTTAAATTATTCATAAACAAGGGGATCAGGACTTAAAACTCAAACTACCAACCATGTGGATGAAACGTTGAAGCTTCAAGGTCAAATCAGTGCTCTAAAGCTACTATCATGTGATCCAGGAGTGATCACTGTCAGTATTGGAGATTGAAGATGCTTTTTTTCCTCGATTCCATCCTTAGGTCGTCCGACTCCAAAGAGGGTGAGAGGGGAGGGGATCATGCCATAATGTGCACTAAGGGGGAGAGGTAAGGGATATTGGTATAATTTTATTAAACCAATACCCTTTATTTAACACCCTACTACCAACCCACCTTTGACCCAACACCTGGCGCCGATAAAGTTTATATCACACCTAGGGTAAACACGATGTTCTAAACTCAACCACAATCTTTGAAATATGATTTGAGTCTCTTCTTGGGAGTTATTCCATGTTTCTAAAGAAACCATGCAAGGGTGATAAAATATGTTTAATATTTTTATTATCACAACATTGAGGATCTATGGGCCCCAAAACTCCACACCAATTCAGTTCCTAGCTTAAAAAATATTCTTAGTAATATTCCAAAGTCTTATAGGTCAAACCTGATTCACTAAATCCTCCCCATGTTAAGGTTTTTTATCATCAAAAAGAAAAAGGATAAGCATGTGGGAAGAAACTGATCTCTCATATGGGACTCTCACCAAGACCACCAAAAAGTCCACCATGGGTTCTCGTGCTACCTACGATAATTCACTCACGGGAACCAAAAGGGATATCATACCTAAGTCCAGCTCAACCTGGTCGACATTGTGCAACCAAGAGGGAACATGTATCCTTAGCTGCGATAGGTGGAAAACACAAAGAAATATGTCCATCTGAAGTCATAGGGACTAGCGAAACACCCCCTTGATAACCTGATAGATAGACCAATGAAACTCTACTTCTAACACACAATTCAAAGGGACTCATCCACTAAATAATGATACTATATTCTTTGGGTGGCATTGTCTCATCCTCACAGTTTTGCATTGCATCTCAAGAATTCATCTTAGTGGGGAAATAATCCCTCATTCTCGTGAGTCTAATGCCATGTTATACCAAACCATATCCTTCTCAAGAATATCACGTATGAGCTGAAACTAAACATGTAAGGTCACCAATGAAAAAATAGGTCTTCCCAAGCACAAACATTGGGTTTTACCAATCCATCTTTGCAAAAACTACAACACACAACCCCGCCCAAATGCACAAGCTAGAGGGACTCATCCACCACACCTCAAAACTATCTGATTTGGGAGGTATTGACTCACCTGCATAGTTTTAGATCGCATTACAAAAAAACATCTCATTGGTGGAGGGATCACTCTTCCTCATGCATTCAAATCTATATGGAATAATTATAACACAGGTTCGTACCGACGCCCCATGTCACCCAGAATATACCTCAAGAAAGAAGAGGAAAGAAAAGAGTACCTCAAAAAAGTGTCTATCAATAATACTTTAGAAATTATAAAGGAAGTAGAGTATACCTATATCCATCCTTGGAGAATTTGTATCAAATGCCTCTACATACTACAGTTATCCTCTCCCCCATCCTCCAGCACCTTGATCCTAGCGTGGACCACCTGGGGGTGGTAGTGGCAACTCGTATCATCTTCCACCTCCTACTGCTACACCCGCTCCACCACTACATCTGCCACCCTATGGACCTATGTTCTTGAAATGTTTCTACTTACAAGGTGGTTCATCGATCGATTCCCTAACAGCAGCACAGTGAGTTGGAAAATATCTATAAATATATCCCCAACCATCACAAGCATAACACTGCCTATCATACGGATGACCAGAACTAACCTGGAAGATCTATTCTTTAGACCCACCATCCTGGGATCACCTCTTGAAGCATTATGAATACTCAGATCCCTAAAACTACCATAGGATAACAGCTACTGAACCAGCTTTCGAGGTCTCAGCTCCTGTGTTCCCAGCACTACTGGTTAGAGTCTGCTTATCTAGAAATCTCTCCACCACCAGGGCTCGCTCCAGCACTCCATCATAGGTGGGAATGTACAGTGGAACCACTAACACCCTGATCTCCCAGCGCAAGCCCTACTCAAAGGTTTGTGATCTAAATAATAGATATCAAACCATTTCTAGGGAGTAACATAATAGATCAATGAACCTATCTAAGCACTACTATATGGTCAAGCTACCCTGATGAAGCTACAAAAGCTCCTGGATACACACCAACCTCAACGTGTCCAGATAGAACTCCTTCTTAAAATCCTCTCAAACTAAAACCAAGTGATTGTTTCCACTTTGTGGGTCTACATAATAATACTCCACTATCGCCCAGCCAAACCATGAAAAATACTCGCCATTAGGACCACCATATGATCAGGAGGTGTCCTCACAAGGAAGAAAACACGTGTGACTAGATTCAGCCATTCATCAGCTGCCTGGGGAACTAGGTCACCCCAGAACCTCATAGGTCATTTACTCTAAAACTCATGAAGTGAACTCATCCTACATTCATCTTCATCCTTCATTTTCGGCATAACCAGCTTCTCAATGGGTGGTGGCTCAACTGGAGGTCCACACATAGGTCCAACCACATAACTAGTTCCCTACATTGAAGCCTCATCTTGGGGCAGATAATTACCACAATCCTACTATGAAACCCTTCCTATATTTCATCATGGATGAATCTTTAAATACATTCAATACACACCATGTTCAAAGAGTATATCTAGGGAGATGACCCAAAAAGACTAGGAAAAAAAAACAAAACCCATTTCTATATGATGCATGTTCCATTTATTTCCATGTGACCAGTGTCCTAATGTAATGAGTCAAAAAATTGGTTATAAGATTCCAACTGAATGGATACGTCGTCTTCCACACCATCACTGGAGTCCCTGGTCGGAAATTTGAACTCAAAACACCCTAACATTATCACTATGGAACCCAAACCAAGATCACGACACTACATTCCCAAAGTGAAACCCACTCTGATACCACTCTTTCATGACCCGACCAAATGGGGCTCAAGATGCGACTCCCCAAACCCACCTCTATAGGCCAGGGGTGGGAATCTAGCATAGAGTAGGTTATCACACACATGGGAGGCCTTAGCATAAGGTAATTGTGTGCACACACCCACATACACCTCCATGAAATAGTGAAGATATATATAACAAATTAAAAGAAATGATGCATATATATATCCCAAACTGGAGTACAGTAAAAATACAGAAAGGTAAAAATATACACCCACCAAAAGAAAATTGTAAAAGTGTCCAACCTGCTCAAAAGGTGGGGAACGCTTTCAAATGAACCCTTCATAAATCTCCTCGGTCAAGCTCCGATAAACACCTCAGTCAGTCTAGATCACTAAGATCCACCTGTGTCAGGTCCTCATGGGAGTATATCGAAAGGCCTATGGTCTTCACAAGACACAAAATGTGTGGGAAAATCCCATATAGGGGTCAATATAAAGATACTCAGTAGGAACCCCAAAATAAAAGGGAGAAACTAAAATGCATCAGTTCGCTTGACCAAACCAGAGGGAACCCAAATGAGAGAGAAACTTCATTTAGAGACCATCCTCAGATAAACACGACTAGTCATCTTATACCATATTTCATTCCATCCAAGATGAGGTATATCTATAAGTAAAACCCATAAATCACCCATAAATACTTGTATCGGGCACCAAACCTTGTGAGGTTTCAACCTCATTGTCAGCAATAGGTTCCTACTCAAGGCTCTAAAGCAACACTCGGCCAGAAGCACACACTCCATGAGCCCATTCATCCAAGATGACACCCATCTAAGATATACTCTCCATTAGGAACATCTGAGAGATACCACTCAATTGAGTATCATAAAGATGATGGAACAATACCTCCATCCCAAGGGGCATACTTCCAAGATAACACGCTCATTGGATATCTTCACTAAGAATGTCACACTAGAACTCAAAAAATATTGATCCTTAGAAAGAGTATCCCTCCCAAGATACACTACGGGACGTTATAAACCCAATATGGGAAACCATAACCCACAACTCCTAGGATAGGGGATCACTCCTAGGGTTTCTAGGGGATACCATAACCCAATCTGGTAACCCAAAGATCTCACTCAGTAAGGGGTCACTCCCAGGATCCACTGGGGGAACCACAACCCAAAATGATGTCTTGGGGATCATATCACTCAAATAGAGGATCATTTCTTCTATAGTGTTGGTCACGATGATTCCACAAACCCTATATGGAAACTCACATGGTATGGGATCATACTCTCGATGATACCACAAACCCTATATAACTCATTTATTGAGTAGGGGATCATATAACCAATGATGTCGCAACATTACCGAAACTACCCACTGCATATGGTTTATACTCTTGATGATACCATAAATCATACAAGGCTTAATTTCTAGATAGGGGGTCATTGACCGTGTAGTATTGGTCATGGTGATTCTAAGAACATGATCTAGGGAAACGATTCTCTAGAGGATCTCACCCGTCCTATCTGGATGGATACCATATATCTAATGATATTATAGAGAGTACCTCTATAGAATATATATAGGGATAAAACAACTCTATCCAAGATATTTCTATCAAGAGGAATACAATCCTGTACTATGGAAATAATACCACACAAACCCTTATAGGGTCGAACCAAAGGATCTCACTCAACTATTGTTGTTCCAAGAGTCTCTAACCCAAGAGATCCACAAAATTACCTCACCCCACATATCCTAGGCCCAAATAGTGGCCGCCATAATGTTCTACATGGAAAACTAATCAGGATCGACTACTCATGAGCCTGAATCTGAGCTCCAAAGGAGGGGATTCACTGGGCAGAAACTACTCTAAGAGGAGACTACATGGAGTGTAATGGGGTCTACATGGTGTGTGAACCCACCTGAACACCCGTTTGTGTCCTATGACCACACGACTTGGTTGGTCATGTAGGTCCATATGGTGTATACCAATGGTATGTGGTGTGTCTCACCTCACCTAGGCCTCATCCATATATCCCCTTCACACAACTCAGCCAACCATGTTAACCACATGGCGTGCACCCCTTGGTACACAGAGTTTCCTGACTATATATACCCTTGGTTTTATCTCTTGCTCATGCCTATGTCGAACACCCCATGTCTGTGTACTCTAATTGTGTTCTATTACACAATCATGTACCTCACACGGCTTTTCTATCCATATCCTCAGGCCACACAATATGGGGTCACTACACAGCATATAACCCTAGTACATGGTGTGTAGTACCCAAAACTCATCTTCCCCAAATGGAAATAACACAAGGCATGTACCTCTAGTCTACAAACCATGTATATGGTAAAATCCACTGCAAATTCCCTACAAATAGCTCATATCACCCCCGTTAACCCTGAATCACTCAGATCGACCCTCAAGGGGTCCCTAGCAAGCTTCTAAGGGCCCTAAAACCTTAAAACAATGCATAAACAAGGGGGTAGGACTTAAAAATTTAAATGCCTACCTTTCAGTCAAAAAACCAAATCTTTGAGGTCGAATTGGTGCTCGGAAGCTGTTGTTGCACGATATAATAGTGATTATCATTGGGATCAGAGATCGACGGTGCTTTATTTCCTCAATTCCATCCTCAAGTCATCTGTCACCAAAGAGGGGGAGAGGGTAGGGGATCCTTTCATAATTTGCACCAAGGGGGGAGTTAAGGAATATTGGTTTAATTTTATTAAACCAATATCTTCCATTTAACACCCCACTACCAACCCGCCTTCAACCTAACACCCAGCACTGACAAAGTTTATGTCGCGCCTAGGGTAAACACAGCATTATGAACTAAACCAAAATCTTAGAAATCCAATCTGAGACTCCACTTGGTATTTATTATATGTTTCCAAAGAAATTTTTCATGGGTGATAAAATATATTTAATATTTTTATTATCACCACGTCAAGGCTCTTTGGGCCCCAGAACTCCACATCAGCTTAGCACCTAGCTTTGGAAATATTATTAGGAATATTCCAAAGTCTTATAGGTTAATAATGAGTCACTAAATTAAAAAAGACTAAATATCTAAAAAAAATGAATAATGTGGATAAATTTGATGGTGGAGTTGTTACTTTTTTAATGATATCTTCTTGAAAGTTAAATATGTTGGAACTGGTAGACTTCGAAGGAACTAGATCAGTCCTGGTAATGTATTTTGTTAAATTCTTAAAGAAAAACCTACTGAGTGTATCACAACTTTGTGATTATGGAAATGAATTTATTTTTAGGGAAAATATATGCCTTTTAAAAAAGCTAAAAGATGGATTTTTATCTAAAATGGATTTAAAACTCGATGGAATTTATTGTGATTGGGAGAATTTAAATATAATTTTTATTTTAGTTTGTAGGATAAATACATCTTATTTAATATAATATTGAACCATCTTGGCCAAAATAAAATGAGTAAGTTAATCAAATAAGAGGCAATGGGAAATATTTCTACCCTAAAGGAAGACACCACTATAGTTTTCAAGACTTGCAAGAAAAGTAAAATGATGAACAAAACACACAAGGGAGGTGATGTTCAAATAGAAAATACATTGAAGTTGATACATTATGATGTATATGGACTAATGTCAAAGAAATATCAAAGTGAAGAAAGGTATTTCATCACATTCATTGATAATTTTACCATAATAACGTGTATTACATTTATGGACCACAAGTATCAAGCTCAATATAGATTTAAAATTTCTAGGAGGGTGGAAGGAAAACAAACTAGTTTATTATTGAAAATATTGAGATCATACAATGGTAAAAAATATTCTAACAGGAATTCCTCCAAGTATCTTAATGAACATGTCATAAAACATGAGTTTAGTTCCCCATACATCCCATAACAAAATGGGGTTGTTACAAGGAATAATATAATCCTTATTTTCATGGATTTATCCATGATTATAATCTTGACACTTCAAGATTTTTCTTTTAACCAACTATCAAAATTTCTAGAATTATTCAAAACAAATGTTTTTTTAGGGATAAATTTTACATTTATCCCTATGAAATGTGGTACAGGAAGAACCCAAATTTAAAACATTTTATATTGTTTGGGGTTTCATACTTAATCAAAAGAAAAGTAATAAATAGAAGAAAATTTTAGGAGAAATCAGATGAAGGAATATTCCTTAGTTACACACGAAATGGAAGATCCTACCAATGTTACAACAAAAACTTATAGAAAAATATTGATTATGATTATTTTTTTAATGAAGAATATGTACAAAAATATTTTATGATAGACAATTAGGATTATGTGGTTGATGATTGTAATAACCCAGTTCTTAGTTTTGAGGTACGGGCTTCTTCTTTTCCTTTTCCTTGAGTGATTTTGAGAAAATATGGAAAATGGGGAAAAATCCTAAATTTTGGAACTACACGCCGTGTACTTTTTCCACACGCCGTGTACTTCTGACCGTGTGGGGATGAGTACACGGGGCGTGTAGCCTTGTCGGTGACGAGGGGTGTAGGAACCGACTACACACCGTGTAGTGGTACTTACACGCCGTGTAGTCAGTCGGTAGGCCAATACAGTAAGGCGGTGGAGTAGCCGACAGCTGGGCGACAGTACACACCGTGTACTTGGGAGTACATTCCGTGTACTCTGTCAACGGATGAACATTTTGGCGGTGCCTCCAAATGAACAGTTAAATGAAAGAAGTACACACCGTGTACTCAGAAGTACATTCCGTGTACTTTTTTTTCGTCTTAAAACAGGCAGTAGCCTCCTCATTTGGAAGAGGATACACTTGAGTCAATTTAGAGCCAAAGGAGAAGGTCGGACCTTTAAAGATTCATCGGGTGTTCATATAGAATCCGATTTGGCTTTGGATGATCTTGTTGGAACCGCACGGGTAAGCCCTCTCCTCTCCTGGTACCATTCTTACCAATTCTTTCCCGAGGGGAACTTATTTACATTTGAATGGGTTAAGTTCTTCGTCATATCTACGCCGTTCTAGGGCGTTTCTGGATTCGGCGTTTGGGTATAACGTTCGTTGGCGTTTAAGGTAGGTGGCTTTGTGTTAATTTTTCCAACTGTCGTGCGTTTTGTGCGTTTTTGTGCCACGAACCCATGTTGGGGTGTCCTGTGGCTGAGTTCATTGCTATATTTAATGCCTAGAATTGATTAGGTATTTAATTATGATATTAAAATTCTGGTTGGGATCATTGTTTAGATCTGGAACCACCCCGGGGGTGTGTTTCTCTGTTTAGTCGTTTGGCCAGGATACCCAAGGGTATGCCTTTAATGTAGTAAATGTAGAATTACCTTGAGAGGAATTGCTTTTCTACTACATTTTGATATGTTGGGCATGGCCCGGTTACCTGTTTATCCTGAGGGTGTGGTTGTGATTAGCCTGTGGGAACTGCACTATTTAGCCCGAGGGATATAGTTATTTCGCCTGAGGGCAACCTTTTGTGCCTGAGGGCTTGACTTCTGTGCCTGAGGGAGACACTTCGTACGCCTGAGGGAAAGTTCTGTTTTGGTCTGAGGGAAATACCTACGGGTTGGATTCTGTTTACCTGAGGGTAAGATTTTACTTGTCTGAGGACGTGGATTGTTTACTTAGAAATGCATTGTGGTGGTTTCTAATATTTAATAGATTAAATGAATAATGAAATGGAAATATATCTGGTAATTAGTTACTTTTGAGTACTGTTTACTTTATTGCATTTTACTATTGCACACTGTTGTTGTATGCCTACACGCAGTTGGGCACGGGCCTTTGGTGGGTGCCTACTGAGATATATTTCTCACACCCTGTTTGGGTCACACTTTTCGGCCCAAAAAGATTACGTTGTTGCATGTGTAGATAGGGGAAAGAGTCCCTATACAAGTACATGATTTTTGTTGAGGATTAGGAGGGAATGGGACCGAGCCTAGGCTCGTGATGCTGCTGCCAGTTGTTTTGCTTTGTCTTGTTGTACTCTGCTTTTGGTTGTATCGTATTGATGTATAACATGTTCTGTCTATTTTCTTAGAACTTGAGACATATAGCATCATCATTTATATACTGTTGGTTATATCCACTGTTGTTGTTTATTTCAGTTGTGTATGGTTTACTACTTCCGCTGTTCGCTGTATGTTTTATTTTGTATTCCACTGTGCTACACTTTGAAAAATGAGGGCATAGTTTCCCCACTATCAAACTTGGGCCCTCGCTGCTAGTCAGCAGCCTCTGGTATTTGGGGAAATTCGCTTGAGGTCACGTGGCGAACCGGATTCGGGGCACCCGTTGCGTGGCACCCGGGTCCGGGATGTTACAAAGTGGTATCAGAGGAGTTCTTTTCTTTAACTTACTATTTGGGGTTGTAGTCAGGGATAGGATGGAACGGTAGTTGGTAATAAGATGTGCCTGGGGCGTAGCTAACCCATGTACAGGGAAAATCCAGTCTACCTCATATTTTGCAATTTTTCTGATTTTTCAAATTTTACAGTTGAAATGTTTTCACCGTTGGGTGACGCACTTGGGTTGTGCTGTTTATTTTTTATCTATGGGTTCTATTTAGTTTCAACTCGATGATATGAGGGTATTCTATATCATTCATCATTTAGGAACATGCTAGAATCACATTCCATGCATAGTTTCCATGCCATGTAGGTGCATTAGAAAATTTCATGTTGTTGTGATAGTTGTTGTGCTAGAAAAGCATGCTGTTGTGATAGCTGCACTGATAAAATACCTGCTATTTTATAGGGTAATTTTTGTGGGATATATTCATAGAATGGATGCCAAACTTTGGTTTTTGGGGAGTATGGGCCCCCATTGATCGGAATTTGGTGGATCATTGACCGTTTATTAGTTATAACACAGATAATATTTCAAACTTTGATTCGTGGGGAGTATGGGCCCCCACGGTTTGGAATTTGAAACTTAGGTGTTAGTTTCAGCATTTTCTAGGTTCCGGGGAAGTTTCTGAGGCGTACTATCTGGAAACCCAGTATACACGTCATGTAGTATTTTTACACACGCAATGTATGGCCTTATGTTCGGGAAGGAAAAAAAACTTTTAAGTACACGTCGTGTACTCTGAGTACAGGTCGTGTAGTCTCTTCCCGTGTCACAAACTGTATGGGCGGTAACACGGGGTAGTGATGTGCTTGGGTAAAACACGTCGTGTAGTGTGACCCAGAGTCTGGTCGTATAACTAACAACATGGGTTGGTGAACTCCTTTATAGAACACGCCGTGTCAATTATGAACACGCTGTGTAGTGTGACCTGGGGACTCGGTCGTGTAACTAACAACACGGGTTGATGTCATCGTTCCTTGAACACGCCGTGTACCTTTCAGGACATGTTGTGTAGGCTTGTCCGAGGATAGACCGTGTGGAGTTAGCCGTGTGGCTGGGAAATGGGATGGTGTACACGCCATGTGCGGGTGTAACACACCGTGTAGTGTCAAGCCGGGTAGTCGACCGTGTCAAAAATGACACGGGAAGTTGGAAAATAACACCATACACACCATGTAGATTATATACAAGCCGTGTAGTTTGTTCAAAAGAGAGCCATGTGGCTAAGCCGTGCAGAAGGACCCGGGCAGGGGAAGGGAAGTCAAGTACAAGCCGTGTAGTCAGTGTACACACCGTGTAGTCTTGTTTTGAAAATTTTGAGATGCCTTCTTTCTCTTGTTCCCTTTGTGGTTTCTTCATTTTAGCCTTAATAATATTGAATCTAAGGCTTGATTTTGACCTTGTAGTGTCATGCCACCTAGACGACCGTGCGTTGTTCTCCAGGAGAGTAGCAACGAGTATAATCCGAAAATGGTGGGCCATGGGCTACCAGTTGATCCTCCAGCAGAGCCAGATGCGGAACCAGCTACTATACCAGACACAGGCGCAGAGGCGCAGTTCCGTGAAGGATTATTGTGGTTCATGCAGACCTTTCAGGGAGCACCGCAGGCTCCCACATCTATGGCCGAACTGACACGTATCTTCCAGTAGCAGCATTCGCCTACGTTTTCAGGGGATGGCGGACCACAGGCTGCGGAGTCTTGGTTGGGGTCGATGCAGACTATTTTCAATCATCTTGAGACACCTCCAGGGCGGAGGGTCAAGATCGCAACATACATGCTGTGTGATTCCGCCAAGAGGTGGTGGGACGTTACCACCCAGTCAGAGCATCACAGAGACATGGAGTGGAAAGATTTTCAGACAGTCTTCTATGACTTCTTCTTTCCCGAGACGCTGAGGGTAGATAGAGATCGAGAGTTCATGAATCTACAGCAGGGTGCTATGTTGGTGATGGACTATTCTACTCGCTTCACCGAGCTTCAGCGCTTTTCACCCGTGCTGGTGGGTGATGAGACACTGAGAGCCATATGTTTTGAGGATGGACTTCGGTATGACATCCGAGCACTGGTGAATGCCTTCAGGTTGCCTACTGTACATGATATTGTGAACCAGGCGCTGATCACAGAGAGGAACCTTCGAGAATCTAGTGGTTTGGGCCAGGGCGGTTCAACACCAGTTACTGGTACTATTTCTGCTGGCAAGAGGAAGAGACAGATAGACTTATCTCAGGGCGGAAGTACCAGCCAGACATCTTCTTCAGGTGGTCCGATCAGGTGCTACCAGTGTGGCAGAGAGGGGCACAAGAGACCGCGGTGTCCACGAGACCCAGTGGAGTGTCGATCTTGCGGCAAGATGGGTCATCTACAGTGCTTTTTCAGGGCATTTCCACCGATGGCTAGTGAGAGGGGTTCTGTGCAGACTCCGCGTGCGGGAGCGGGACTAGTGGCTTCTTACCAGTCAGGGAACTGTAATACGTCAGGGCATGTAGGTAGAGATGGTGGTTGTGTTCGTGGTAGCCATACACCATGATCTCGGAGACAGTAGGGCGGGACAGCTCAGGGTATCCAGGCTATGTCACAGGGCCACGGCACTGGGCAGGCATATGCAGTGCGATAGACCCAGCAGGAGCAGGATCCCGGACCTTCTACAGTCAGAGGTACCATTTTAGTAGCATTTGTCTTATCTTCAGTACTTTTTGATACGGGTATTACGCATAGTTTCATATCTGTACCCTTTGTGGAGAGCCTTGGGCTCTATGTTTCTTCATCTTCTGTGATCATGACGATAGACACTCCGTTGGGGACTAAAACGGCTGGTGTGCGTCAGTGCAAGGAGTTCCCCCTTGAGGTTGGTGGGTGTCACTTCCTTTGGGACCTCTATGTCCTAGAGATGAAAATCTATGAATTCATTCTCGGGATGGACTGGTTGGTTCCCTTTCGATCCTTTGTAGACTGCTATCATCGTAGGGTGAGTTTCACATCTCCAGAGGGCGGAGAGTTTCTATACAAGGGTGAATGAGATGTTTAGGAAAGTCGAGCAGGACCAGAGAATCATGGGCGAGGTAGAGTCACAGCCCAGATTGTGAGCTTATATCTGGATGACCAGGGGACTTGTCAGATAGATTTCCCTCCTTTTTTTGATCGTTTCAGGGATGTCTTCCCGGACGACTATTAGGGTCTACCTCCGGAGAGAGGTGGATTTCTCTATTGAGCTTGTGCCAGGAGAAGCACCGGTGTCCATTTCTCCTTATAGGATGGCTACACCTGAGTTGCAGGAGCTCAAGAGGCAGTTAGAGGAGTTGCAGGCAAAGGGCTTTATCTGACCCAGTACTTCTCCTTGGGGTTCGCTGGTCCTTTTGTGAAGAATGCGGACGGTACCCTCAGACTTTGCGTGGATTATCGGAAGCTAAACCAATTGACGGTTAAGAACCGGTATCCTTTACTGAGGATTGATGATCTTTTTGATCAGTTTCGTGGAGCACGAGTGTTCTCAAAGATTTACCTGAGATCAGGATATCATCAGCTGCGTGTGAGACCATCTGATATACCTCTCACGGCTTTTAGGAGTAGGTATGGTCTATACGAGTATACGGTTATGCCGTTCGAACTCATGAACATGCCAGCGGTTTTCATGGCTCTGATTAATCGTTTGTTTCATCCCTATCTTGATTCTTTTGTGGTAGTATTCGTGGATGACATCTTGGTGTACTCTCACACTCGACACGACCATGCCACCCATCTTGAGATCGTATTGAGTACACTGAGGGAGCATCGACTATATGCTAAGCTCTCAAAGTGACACTTTTGGATGGACCAGATTCACTTCCTGGGTCATATCATCTCTAAGGAAGGAGTTTAAGTAGACCCAGAGAAGGTGAGAGCAGTAGTTTCCTGGGAGAATCCTAAGAACGTGTTTGAGATACGGAGTTTCTTAGGTCTGTCTGGTTAATACAGGCATTTTATATAGGACTTCTCCCGCTTGGCAGCGCCGTTGACGGGCTTGACTAAGAAGGGTGTGAAGTTCATTTGGTCGGAATCTTGCGAGACAGATTTTCAGGACCTGAAAGGAAGGTTGATATCAGCACCGATCCTAATACTCCCAGAGTAGGGGAAGAGCTATACAGTTTACTGTGATGCATCAAGTATTGGGTTGGGAGTAGTGTTGATGCAGGGCGATCGAGTTGCTGCGTACGGTTCTCGGCAGTTGAGGCCGCATGAGAGGAATTATCTGACGCATGATCTATAGTTAGCTGAATTTGTACATGTGTTGCGCTGTTGGAGACATTATCTATTGGGGGAGCATTTTTTGGTTTTCACTGACCACAAAAGCCTCAAGTACATATTTAGTCAGCGTGACTTGAATATGAGGCAGAAAAGGTGGGTTAAATACCTACAGTCCTTCGATTTTGAGCTGGCCTATACACCTGGTAAAGGTAATGCAGTAGCTCATGCACTGAGCAGGAAGACTCAGATACAGGCAGTGCAGGAGGCCAGTGGTGAGTGTCAGCTCATGGCTTTGTTCTCTGAGATGCATCTGAAGGTGCATGATAGTCAGGGGAAGACTTATCTTTCATCTTTAGTTGTGACTTCTACCCTCTTGGATAGAGTGAGGATGAGACATCTATCTGATTCAGAAGGCCTAGTTCTAAGGGAGTTGGTGGGAAGTGAGGACCCTCCTCCTGGTTGGAGGATAGGCGATGATGAGGTTTTGCATTTCCATGGATGAGTATGGGTTCCAGGGGATATACGCAAGGAGCTGATGCGAGAGTTTCATGCTTCAGCTTGGGCAGTTCATCTCTGGGTTACTAATATGTATCTTGACCTGAGACGTCAGTACTGGTGGCCGGTTATGAAGAGAGAGATAGCTGGTTTTGTTATGAGGTGTTCCACCTGTCAGCAGGTGAAGGCAGAGCACTAAAGGCCAGTTGGGCTGTTACAGTAGTTGCCCATTCCAGAGTGGAAATGGAATGATGTCGCGATGGATTTCGTGACGGGATTGCTGAGGTCACCTCGAGGCAATGACACCGTGTGGGTTGTTGTGGACAGACTCACGAAGGTAGCTCACTTCTTGCCGATCAAGGATACCTTCGGTGTTGACGAGCTCGGACAGTTGTATATCCAAGAGATCGTCTGTCTTCATGGGGTCCCTCGTTCTATCGTTTCTGATAGGGACGCCCGTTTCACGTCTCATTTCTGGCAGAGTTTTCAGAGGGCGCTGGGTACACATGTGCTTCTAAGCACAGCATACCACCCTCAGACAGATGGCCAGTCAGAGTGTACGATACAGGTGCTAGAGGACATGTTGCGTGCATGCGTCCTAGACTTTGGGGGATCTTGGGAGAAGCATATACCCTTAGTCGAGTTTTCCTATAACAATAGTTTTCAGGTGACTATTGAGATGGCACAATACGAGGATTTATATGGTAGGTCATGCCGATCACCTTTGTGCTGGTTAGAGGCAGGTGAGGCAGCTTTACTGGGGCCACAGCTTATGCAGGAGACATCTGAGTAGGTCCAGTTGATTCATAAGCGGATGGCTACCGCGAAGTGTCGTCAGAAATCTTATGTTGATCACCGCAGATGACCCTTGGAGTTCGAGGTCGGGGATCAGGTTTTTCTACGTGTTTCGCTGAGGCTGGGACACAAGCAGATCAGGAGACAGGGTAAGCTTTCACCGAGGTATGTGGGGCCATTCGAGATTCTGGAGAGATTCAGGTTGTTTGCTTATCGGTTGCAGTTAGCGCAGCGATACCGAGCCATGCACGACGCCTTCCACGTGTCTCAATTGTGTCGCTATCATTCAGACCCATCTCACACCTTTCAGTTAGAGGAGGTTGAGCTTCAGCATGATGTTTCCTTTGAGGAGCATCTGATACGTATCGTTGACAGGAGCACGAAGGTTCTCCGAGGCCGATCAGTTCCTCTCGTACGGGTGTTGTGTCCGAGTGCAGGATGAGACCTAGGAGCGGGAGGCCGACATATGTGCTCAGTGTCCAGAGTTGCTCTAAGATTTATCTTCACCACCCTTAGAAGGGAAATTCGGGGACGAATTACTATAAGGGGGGAAGTTTGTAAGAACCCAGTTCTTAGTTTTGAGGTACGGGCTTCTTCTTTTCCTTTTCCTTAAGTGTTTTTGAGAAAATATGGAAAATGGGGAAAATCCTAAATTTTGGAACTACACGCCGTGTACTTTTTCTATACGTAGTGTACTTATGGCCGTGTGGGGATGAGTACACGGGGCATTTAGCCTTGTCGGCGAAGAGGGGTGTAGGAACCGACAACACGCCGTGTAGTGGTACTTACATGTCATGTAGTCAGTCGGTAGGCCAAAACAGTAAGGCGGTGGAGTAGCCGACAGCTGGGCGACAGTACACGCCGTGTACTTGGGAGTACATGCCATGTACTCATGTCGACGGATGAACAGTGTGGCGGTGCCGCAAAATGAATAGTTAAATGAAAGAAGTACACGTCGTGTACTTATAAGTACACGCTGTGTACTTTGTTTTTTCGGCTTAAAACAGGCAGTAGCCTCCTCATTTGGCAGAGGAGACACTTGAGTCGATTTGGAGCCAAAGGAGGAAGACGGACCTTTAATGATCCATCGGGTGTTCGTATGGAATCTGATTCGGCTTCGGACGATCTTGTTGGAACCGAACGGGTAAGCCCTCTCCTCTCCTGGTACCGTTCTTACCAATTCTTTCCTGAGGGGAAGTTATTTACTTTTGAATGGGTTTTGTTCTTCGTCAGATCTACGCCGTTCTTGGGCGTTTCTGGAGTTGTCATTTGGGTATAACTTTCATTGGCGTTTAAGGTAGGTGGCTTTGTGTTAATTTTTCCAACTGTCATGCGTTTTGTGCATTTTCGTGCCACGAACCCATGTTGGGGTGTCATGTGGCTGAGGCTGTTGCTATATTTAATGCCTATAATTGATTAGGTATTTAATTATGATATTAAAATGCTGGTTGGGATCGTTGTTTGGATCCAGAACCACCCCGGGGGTGTGTTTTTCTATTTATCCGTTTGGCCAGGATACCCGAGGGTATGACTTTAATGTAGTAAATGTATAATTTCCTTGAGAGGAATTGCTTGTTTACTGCATTTTGATATGTTGGGCATGGCTCGGTTACCTGTTTAGCCTGAGGGCGTGGTTGTGATTAGCCTGTGGGCACTGCACTATTTAGCCCGAGGGTTGTAGTTATTTCACATGAGGGCAACCTTTCGTGCCTGAGGGCTTGACTTCTGTGTATGAGGGCGACACTTCGTATGCCTGAGGGCAAGTTCTGTTTCAGCCTGAGGGCAATACCTATGGGTTGGATTCTGTTTACCTGAGGGTAAGATTTTACTTGTCTGAGGACGTGGATTGTTTACTTAGAAATGTACTGTGGTGGTTTCTAATTTTTAATGGATTAAATGAATAATGAAATAGAAATATAACTGATAATTAGTTACTTTTGAGTACTGTTTACTTTATTGCATTTTACTATTGCACACTGTTGTTGCATGCCTACTCGCAGTTGGGAACGGGCCTTTGGTGGGTGCCTACTGAGATATATTTCTCACACCCTGTTTGGGTCACGCTTTTCAGTCCAAACAGATTACGTTGTTGTAGGTGTAGATAGGGGCAAGAGTCCCTATACAGGTACATGATTTCTGCTGAGGAGTAGGAGGGCATGGAACCAAGCCTAGGCTCGCGATGTCGCTGCCAGCTGTTTTGATTTGTCTTGTTGTACTCTGCTTTTGGTTGTATCGTATTGATGTATAACATGTTCTGGCTGTTTTCTTAGAACTTGAGACATGTAGTATCGTCATTTATATACTGTTGGTTATATCCACTGCTGTTTTTTATTTCAGTTGTGTATGGTTTACTGCTTCTGTTGTTCGCTGTATGTTTTATTTTATATTCCGATGCACCACACTTTGACAAATGAGGGCATAGTTTCCCCACTATCAGACCTGGGTCCTCGCTGCTAGTCGGAAGCCTCTGGCGTTTGGGGAAATGTGCTTGAGGTCACGTGGCGAACCGGATTCGGGGCACCCATTGCGTGGAACCCGGGTCCAGGATGTTACAATGATGAATCAAAATAAGTATAAAAATAAAATTTATATCCTTAGAAAGATGATACTGATTCTTTATATACCATTGATAAATAATAAAAACATGGGTTCACAAGTGTAGGTTCAAGGAAAAGGAATAATGTGGATAATAAAAATATTATTGGTGGCCAATATTTTTATAAAAAATGGCTTGGGATAACTTAAAAAGTTACCTTACCTCATCCTCCATTGAGCCAGAGGGTTGTTCCCAATCCCCTTGAGATAGAGAAAAGTGAAAGGGTATTTAAATATATATATAAAAAATAAGAACTATTTATCCTATATAATATTTAATCAGTAGTATAATTTTACCAAAATTATGGCATGGTGAATCCATACATTGGTATTCCATGAAAACTAACATAAATAGAAGTTTAAAATTAATATAAACAAAATGAAATATCAGGAAAATAGAAAATAAAAAATATAAAATAAAATCAATCCCATAGATCACCTTAAACTCCATTGAACACAATAGGCCATTTTTCATTCATTAAAACACCACATACATAAACACCTCCCATAAAGGAAAATAAATATAGGAATGGATAGTTTGTATAAAACTATCAAGGAACAAAAATAAACTAACATACCTAATAAGCTACCCGATGTGACATAAGGTGGTACTCCATCCAAATCTAATGAACTCACTCCAATATCATCCTAGAGGAAGAGTTTGAGAAATTTAAATCCTATAAATTATAACTTGAACTTGCAAGATCCACTCAGTCTATAGACATTGAGTGGTTTGAATATGGTGTGATCATAAATAGTCTAGTAGGTAATCACAATAGAGGCCATGTATTTACCTTTACAAATAATTCCAAAAACACAGGTTTGAAATACAATAATTCAAAATAATGTTTTTCTTTATTTTCAAGGAAAACAACTCAATAACATTTTTATATCCTTTTTTATATCCCAATACCATATTTTGAGAAAACTTAAAACTCCCATTAAGAATTTCATTTAAAAAAAGACTTTGAAAACTCATTTTTAAACATGATATCCCCATACTATTTTTTTCAAATCATTTTTAGGAAATAATCCTAAGAAGGAAAAAAAACCATCCCCCTTAAATAATGCCAACATTTTAAAATTTATCAAGTGAAATAAATGGGAAGTGAGCTAAAAAATATTCCAAGATATAGAAAATATATATGAGTGTGGGTATAAAGAAGAATTCATTATTAAAATCATAATATAGAATACATAGTAAGATCTATGACCTATATGATCCAAAGGTAACAAGGACTCACTCATAAAACATTATCTAACTATGTGATCCTAAACAAGTAATACAACTTAAGCCCCTTGAGGTCAATAGAAATAAACCCTAGATGTCATCATGCCAAAAGATAGGGTAGTACCTACCACTCTCCCACCTACCTAAGGTCTCCTATATTTCAAAATAATAAAAATAATCTAAAAAATCATTTGATAATAAGTTCTAATCCCATAAACTCAAACAAACACAATATAAAAATTAACTCTTTAAAATTCCCTTAGAGATCCATTTCTAAACTAAGTAGCATTTAAAGATCATTTTAAACCAAGGAAATATTTCATATAAAAACTATTAAACCCAAAAAACCATAGAATAATTAGTGTAAAAATTTCATTAAATAATTATAAAATAAAAATAAATAAGTATAATCAATATAAAATCTAAGAGAAAATTCAAACCATGCATTTAAGACCTTAAGAATAAAATTCTCAAATAAAATCCATGAATTTACAATTGAAAAAATTAATAAAATGTTTAAATACTATTTTAAATACCAAATTCCTTGATAAATGATATTAGAAATTTAAATAAACACATATTTCACTTAGTTTATAAGAAACTAGAATTTAGGAAACTTAAACACAACTTAGTCTTCTATGAAAAGATAGAATCATGGAAACGCCTACCTCAACAACATGTATATGTGACAAATAAATTACTATAAAAGGTAAAAGACCCAAAGAACACATCACATATCCTAGAAATAGAAACCATAAGGATTTAGAACCAAAACCCCACCTAGGTTTTGGATGATGGTGAGATGCAGCAAGGGGGGGAAGGAAAAAAATAAGATAATGGGAGAGGAAGAGGAGGGTAAGAAACCCTAACCTATAACAATTCCACTTGAAATCGTTAGAAGAAACTCCAAAAACAAAAGGATGATAAGATAAGGGTTTCATGTGGGGGTATCGTAGATATGAATTAAAATAAGAGAGAGAGGAGAACCTAGTTTAGGGGGTTTTAATTCATTAAAATCATAATTAGAATTTTGAAATTTAAAAAATTGGGTAAATCGCATGGTTACTGCAAGGTTTAAAAAATTGAGTTCCAATTTTGTGCTCTTTGCTGGGAATTCCAAAGCACACACACTATTTGGAAGCATGGTTAGGAAAACCATGTGATAACCATGTGAAAAATTCTGTTAAATTGAAGACCCTCCTACATGGTTGTCATGTGGTTTGCACTAACTGTGTATTGATAATTAAACATGAAAACTATACTCATCTCTTAAAATTTTAAAAAAATAAAACCACCTAAAACCAATAGGATATAATAAAATAAAATAAATATATAAAATAAAAGGGTTAAGTGAGGTTGGGAAGTCACAATTCTCCCCACTAAAAATCTTTCTACTCCCAAAAGGCTTTGAGTGAGAAAGGTCAATCAATACAAGGATGAGATTCAAAATCCTCTTCAAAAATAAAATTAAAAAAACTATGGGACACCACAACATCAAAATAAATTATATCTAAAGGATTAAAAGAACAATGTTGAAAACTAAACATCTTGATATCTCCAATGTGAAATTTGATTGTACTGTAAGAATCCAACCTTCTTCGTGCATGGACAACTATAGTGACTTTTAATAAATCTAGTGAAACAAATTCATGGCCTATGAGACTAAAACCAATCCATAGGGTAGGTTCATTTTAAGGAAACCAAATAAACTTCTGTATATCCAAACACCCCTAAGTTCAAATAATGGGTAAGGATCTCCTAGAAAGGGAAATATCCATGGTGGCCTCCCCACCATTTATGAATGTTTCTATAATTCCAATTCCACCAAGACAACCAATACTCTAAAAATTTATATATTACTATATCCTTCCATAAAGGACTCAATAAGTAACTGAATAACCATAATGAAATTCATTGATACCCAATAAAATCATTATTATATCACCCAATGCCCAAGGAAATCTAAATTAGGAGCTATTCCCAAACAAAACTCAAACACTCTGTCAAAACTGAGACCTTAGAAGAGATACTACCTCGAACATAGAACTCAAGACAGACCAAGAAAAAACCAAGAGTCGTCAAAAAATGTCTCATGTATAGGGATGTCTAAGAAAGAATAAAATGGGATCCAGACTTGGGTCTAGTGAGAGTAATTAGGGATCTTACCCTCAAAAGACTGGCCTTTGGTTAACCCAACCAAACAATAGAACACCATCCAAAACACAACCTGATCTAAGAGTAACACTGGTCTCATCCACCCAAATATACCCCCAAGACTTCCCACATATAACTCCTTATAAGTATAATATCATCATAAGGCTAACTTCACACCAAAATAAAGGGTTATAGCTATTATTAAGTTGTGAAATCACCAAAACCACCACATTTTATATAACTAACCAAATAAATACACAAATAACACATCAATATGTAATTTTCTCAAAATCTTCAAATGATATAGACCATATAAACATAAATACCAAACATCTATTCACCAAAATCAAAACATATATCTATTCCGAAATTCAAGGCCTTTTGAGTGCATATATAAAATTACAAAAAAGCATGAACCTTCTCACTCATGAATCCTAATTCAAACCAAACATCCTTGATCCAAACCATAAGAAGAAATTAAATTCATAAATATACTAAAGTATATGCTTTTAAAACTTATTTTATTTTAAAACATTTAACAAAATTATAATAAAAATAATGATTTTACAAAAAACTTATGAAAGGATAAACCCATTTTTCAAATAACCTATCTAAAACTGAAAAAATGTGAAAATTCAAACTGAAAACACCCCATTTCATTAAGAAAAATAATTAAATTTTATCTTTACAAAATGGATCTATTAAAACATTCTTCACACATAAATATCCTATATTCATTCATAATTTATAAAATCAAAAACCTCTTATCAATCCCCACTTCTAAGTTTTAAAAAACAATTTAAAATATTAAAAAACTACCCTTTAAATACAAAACACTCAAAATCCAACTTTTATAATTTTAAAATACTCTAAAATACTCAAATAGATTTTTTATAATTCTACTTATGCATATTTAGAAAAAAAATTCTTCTATTTAGAAATTTTTTGATTTAAAAACATTAATATCAATTTCAAAATCCACCATCCCCTTTTAAAACACTATTGAGACTGCCATAAAAGTTTATTTTAAAAACATTTAATAAGACTTTACCCCTTACCCAAAACCAATTCCCCATGACTTAAAAACAACCATTAAATAACAAATACAAACAATAAGGAATGAATGTCAATCAAACTACGCCCAAAAATATCAACCACCACAAAATTACCCTTAATTAACATCATACTAATGGTGAAGTCATCTCAGAGAGAAAGGGAGGAAAATAAAAAATATAGAGGATAAATAACATTGTACATGGTTTGGCCACATGGACAAGTAAACCATGCACCAACCATGTGATAGGCTCTTCCATGGTTCCAGAACCATCTGTATGGGCTCAGCATAGTTAACCAAACTATGTATGATAACCATCTAGTCCTAGTTTATTCACCACTTTCACCTCTAAAACTCATGATCACCCCTAAAACTATATATACACTCATCGAGGACTAAAGGATCTTAAAAAAATATCAAATTCCATAAAATATAAACAAAAATAAACTCAAAATCAAGACTCAAATCTCAACTACCCATGGTGACTCAAGTATCATCATGAAAGGTGTTGATCAGGAACCTAATCATGAATTTCCTCTCAATTCCTAGTGATCCTATCTCCATACAACCAAACTTACCAAATAAAAACCAGATTTTATATTCACTTGTGCCTTTTTTTAAGAAACATGTGCTTTGATACCATTTGTAATGAATTAACCTGATATGACCTCACACATCCTCTGACCTCATCCATCACTAACTATAAAAAAAAAATTAGAGTTTAAAATAGATTTAGTTTAAATCATACAAATAAAAAAACATACATCTGAATAAAATACAAGAGGTTTAGTCTCAATCTAAGACCTAATCCCCTCCACTTGGTAATCACCCACTGCCAAGAAGATTATATAAAATAATCTTTGATCCATAACCTGGATCGGGTAAACAACTGACAAGTTGTCCAGGCCACACAGGGAACTCTTCCATAACAATTGTGAGAATGAAACTAACACAGGCCACACAGGGACCTCTTCCACAACACGTGGATAAATAGGTGTAAAAGTGAGTAGAGAAGATATCAATTATATTCTAGTTTAAGTACAAGAGATATTCTTCATGTTTAAAATACATAGTAAGCACACACTTCTCAAAATGTAAAGATAATAAATAGAGAGAGAGAATAAAGATATAGAGATGATATAGTTTCTTAGTCTAATGTTCTATAAAGCTCATAACTTAATATATGTAGCTTGAATAGAAGCTTGAGTTGTGGTTCTAAAAATATCAGTAAATAGAGTGTTATGAACTATTTTATGCTAACTGTGGGATGGTATTGAATGTTTATAGAGCTTCAATCATCCATAGTTGGTTGTTGGTGAGAATGATTTGTGTAAGACACACTTCACAGCACTCTCTTTTTGGTTCTTGCAATGTCACTTAAGATCACTTAACGTGTACATGTATATTTCTCTCTATCACATGTCTCTATCTTCTTATTTTCATGATGGAGTTTGCTACTTATTTTAATAGCATCATGCATGAAGAATCATTCGAATCATCTGCTCCTCATACTGGATGATTGACATAGACTTTAATGGATATCTGTAATATTTTAATAATAATCATTAAAATAACTCTTGGCATTAAATTTGATAATATATCTATTAGAAATATTTAATTTAAAAAAAACTGAAATATTGGTGGTGACTCCTTTGAACAATGACACAACATTGGCAGTGACTTAGGCTGGCGGTGAGTCAAGCTGGCAGTGAGTCGGGATAGTGGTGAGTCATGCCAACAATGACTCATCTGAGCAGTGATTCTTCTCAATGATAGTTCATCTTAACACTTTTTCAAATTTTCATTCTAACAGAAGTTTGTCTTCAATGGTGAATTAGTTCTAGCATTAGACCTTTTTGACGGTTAGCCAAATTCCATAAGTCATCTCTGATAATAGGTTATTTTAACACAATCAAAAATCTTGGTTCATTTGAGATTCATCTCCTGGTGGTGACTCTTTCCCATAATTAGCCAAAATTCTATCTTGTCGGTGAATTATTGCTGATGGTAGGTCTTTCCCATACTTAGCAATATTTTCATCTTAACAGTGAGTCATCCATGTAAGTGAATCATCTTCAACGGTGATACATGTCTGGCAGTGAGTGTTTTCAATACTTGGTCAAAATTTCTCACCACTCTTTCTTATATTATAAAATATTGTCATAACACATAAAACTCATTAATATCATAAGAGAAATGGTGTTGTGATCATTAAAACAAGTTTTCCAACATGTTTGAAATATATCTTCTTATCATTTTCTGAATGAGGTATTTTTTTGACCTTTTTACAACAATGTAAAATGAATGTTTTTTTAACTTATATGGAATGTATGGAATTACCTATTATCATGACTGCTCATTGCTTTAAATATTCCTTTACACGTTTTTATAATTATTTTAAAAGAAAAAAAAATTCCTAATATTCTATAAATTTTTAGTTTTTAAAAGTTTTTTTCAAAGTGAAAAGGGTATTTTCCTCAATAATGTTTTTAATAGAATTTTTATGTTATTTCTATTCATCAATGACAACAAACTTCATTTTAATTATGCTACATTGGTGATATGTTGTAATGATACCGTACTTATTATTTCTATAGATGGTTTATGATCAGTTTGATTGGGGATGTACTATTTTGATATCATTCATCATATTGCTCTGGATGGTTTATGATTATGTTTATTGATTGGGAAAGGTATTAACATTCTGTATGATATTTTTTCAATATGAATTTTTATATTTATTACATTTCACCCCTTTCATATTAGAAATTCATTTAACTTAGTAATTCATGGTAAGGGCCCACTATAGCCCCTCTATGAATCGGTAGGTCTCATGAGACAAACTAGATTGGGTATTTGGATGAGGCATGACCCATTTATATAAGATGTCTTGCCATGAGGCCTTGATGGTATGCTTTATATCTCTTAGAAAGAGGCCTCAATTGTAATTTTAGATGTCTGGGATTATTAATTCCATCATTTTGAAATCAGTTATTGATTCCCATAAGGTTATTTGAATAGTTTTTATATCCTTGGATAAGTTTAAAACTCATGTGATTGGTTATATGGAATTATTTTATCATCATTTATTATTTCCATATTATTTATTGGGATCAATTTATTGATTAAATGACATGTGTTTTCTGTTATTTACCTTTCTATATTGATTATTCCTTATTTACTCATGATATCTTCTGATGTACATAACCCAAACTAAGTATTTTTTCTCACCCTTATTTTGTTTCCTTTTCCCAAGATATAAAGAAGGAATGTTTGAATGAGTTCAAGGATGAAAAATATTTACTTTCACTGTGTTTTGTTTTTTTTGTTTTCAAATATAATGTCAGATTCAAGTATATTTATAGTTTACTAAGATTGGTAAACTATTAACTTTGTTGGGATGTAATTGCTTGTATCTAGTGCCAATTTAATAAAGTAACCACCAACTCTGGGCTACAAGAGATGGGGTATTTATAGTACATAACTCTTACTGGGCATCTAAGCTCACCCTTTATTTTTTCCCTTTCCCCGGATATGAAGAAGGATGTAATGAATAATATCAAGTATGTGAGAATGTTTTTTATTCTATGTATCTTATATTTATAATATAATATGGGAACCATTTCTGTATTTGGTTCTTAAATACTACTAAAATGATCAATCCTTGGTTATATGATCCCTTGTATCTTATTACAATGTAATAAATTAAACACTGGATCTGGGTTACTGGAGTTTAGGTTTCTATAGTTGGTATCATATAAATTTTAGTAGAAACCTTGGAAACTAGATTTTGAATAAATATAGCTAACATGAGAATTGTGATAATCCCTTATAGTATTTTAGAACATTTACCATTATATGGAATATTATTTTATGGATCAATATTCATGGTGATTATAAGATAACTCTATGTGTGTAATTATTTAGTGATGGCACCTAATAGAATAAATGGAATAATCACCCATAGACAATGTAGGTATTTCCCTAATGAGCAAGCCAATACATATGGTGGTGGAACTGAGTAGATCATGGCCATATTAGAGTAGTTGACTCAGGTTATGATGAATAACCTTTTCTGAATGGGGTAACCTATTGTTCCACAACATGGTTCTCCTATGTTGGATCACTTCATGTGATAGAAGCCTCTATTTTTAATGGAACTACTAATCCATTTATAGATGAAAAATGGATTAAGTCTCTCGAAAAGATATTTATATCTTTGGGATATAATTAAAGTGAAAAGGTTATTTTGGAAGTGTATTTTTTGAAAGGATATATCGATAAATGGTGGTCATTGATACAGAAAACTAAAGAGGCTGAAGAAATAGAAAGTATATAATGGAGAACTTTTAATGTTATTTTCTTTGATAAATATTTCCCTTAAGAGAAAAGATATAAATAGGGAAGAATTTCCTTAATTTAAAGCAAAAGGAAGAATAAAGTATGATAGAGCATGATGCTAACATTATAAGATTATCCTAGCATGCTTTAGACTACATACATAATCCAAAAATAAATATTAACTATTTATTTAATGGTCTTAAGCTGGGTCTCTGAAGGGAACTAGTTTCTCAAATGTTTTCACCCTATGATGATATAGTATCAAGTTCCATTAATATAGAGAAATAATTTTCTATATACTATATCTTCAAGGGAATTCAAGATAATAAGAGGTTGGTTGAGCACTAAGAAAAAGGGAACACATCAAATAATAGTAAGGGAGTGAATAAATTTTCATCATGTAAAAATTGTGGAAAGAAACATCCTAGGAAATTCTTAGAGGTAATGGTATTTTTTTATGTGTGTAGATAAGGGTCATATAGATAATGACTATAATGAAAATAAATAATCCAATATTATCTATCACTTCAATTTTAAATAGATGTTCATTATTAAAATGGGTTCCATAAGCATCTAGGGAATTTACCATAGAATGGGCCAAGGGTAGAAGGCCAAGCATATGGAATTACTACAAACAAAATTTAAGTTCCAAGTGATGCAGTGAAAGGTATACTTATCATCCACTCTATAAGTGAAAATGTTTTACTTGAATCAGGCTCTACCCACTCTTTTATATATAAATAATTTTCTAAGGGTATCACATCACCACCTCAATGATTATATGTTGAGTTGGTAGTAAAAACACCTAATGGTAGGATAACTGCATCTCAAGTCTATAGCTCCTATTTGATTTAAGTTTGTGGTAATTTTATTCCTACAAATCTTATTATTCTACCTCTAGTTGAATTTGATGTAATTTTGGGCATGGATTGGATCTCTCAGTATAGATCTCATGTCAGTTGTTAATGAATTCAAGTTATATTTGATATTTTGAATCAACCTATGATGGTCTTTCGGTGTGAGGGTGAACCTAAACTCCCAATGGAAATTTCATCTATCATATGGGTATTATTACCTATTCATGAGGAATATTTATCTCAAATGGTTGGGGAGAAACTAAAATTGAATATATTCTTATTGTAAGGGATTTTTTTGATGTATTTATAGAAGTGTTTTTAATCCTTCATCTAAATCGTGAAGTTGAGTTTTTAATAGAACTCATACATATCCCTACACCTATTTCCAATACTCTATATAGAATGGACCTTATTGAGTTACAAGATTTGAAAAATAAACTCTAGGAGAATCTTGATAAGGGATTCATTTAGCCTAGTGATTCTCCATGGGGTTCACCTATTCTTTTTGTTAAGAAGAAATATGTTTCAATGAATATTTACATTTTTTATCGATAACTTTACAAAATAACTATTAAAAACAAGTATCCTCTACACCATATCGATGATATGCTTGATCAATTACAAGGAGATCAATATTTTTTCCAAGATTAATCTTTAATATGGATATCATCAGCTAAGGGTCAAGAAGAAGGATATACACAAGATAAACATATATGTGGGTTATGGTCATCTTAAATTTATATTAATTCCATTTGGACTTACCAATGATCCTGTTATCTCTATGGATTTAATGAATATAATCTTTATAAATTAACTTGATCGGATTGTGGTAGTTTTTATAGATGATATTATTATATATTCAAAGATCAAGGAATATCATGAAGAATATTTGAAAATTTTGTTTAATACCTTGAGAAAGTAGAATCTGTATGGAATATTTACCAAGTATGAATTTTTTCTACAAAAAGTATCATTATTGAGTCATATAATTTCAAGTGAAGGTATATCGAGAGATCCTTCAAGGATGGAATTTATTGATAAATGTATTAGAACAACTATGGTTACTGATATCCATAGTTTTATTAGGTTGGTTGGATATTATGGATTCTTTGTGAAATATTTCTCACAACAATCTAACCCACTCACAAAGTTGACTCGGAAGAGGGTTAAGTTCTTGTGGATAGATGAATGTGAGGAGAATTTTAAATAAGTAGAGAGAATAATTGTTCATTATGTATATGATTATACTACTCTATGGTTGAGAAGGGATTGTGATCTATATTGATGCATAAAATAAGGTATTGGGATGGTTCCTTGTGAAAAATGATATAGTGATATCTTATGCCACCCTCCAATTGAAAATTCATGAGAAGAATTACCCAACTCATGATTTAGAGTTTGCAATGGTAATTTTTGTATTGAATATATAGAGTCATTATCTGTATGGTTAAAGTTTTTACATATATACTAATAATAAAATATTGAAGTATATATTTACATAGAAATAATTGAATATTTTCTAGAGAATATGGTTAGAGTTGATCAAAGATTATGACTTCTCAATACATTACCACCCTAGAAAGAAAAATAAGGTGATTGATGTTATGATTCAGAAAGATCATGCTAGTTTTTCTATGATGAGGATTGAAATAGATCCAATATTTATAGATTTTTATAAGTTGTATCTTTAAATATTGAGTAAAGGGGGGAGATCTTATCTTTATCAGATGAATTTCCAACCATCCATCCATGATAGGATTAATAAGGAATAGAAGAAATATGTAGAATTATAGAATAAGGTGAGGAATGTTCCTGAGTTCAACCATGATAATTTGGAATGATAAGTTTCAGGTACCAAGTATGTGTATTTTTAATACTAGAGTTGAAAAGCAGTTGTTGGATTAAGATCATAGTTTATTATTCTCTATTCATCCTGGAAGTACAAAAATATATAGAGATCTGAAAGAGTTGTTTTGGTAGGATAACATGAAAAAGGAATATTTCCAAGTATTTTTCTTGATTCTTAGAGTAACATCAAGTTAATATTGAGAGAAAAAAGTATAATAGGATGTTAAAACCATTACTCATACCAAAATGGAAATGGGAAAACATTACTATGCATTTTATCATTAGACTCTCCAAAACATCTAAAGACAACAATGTTATTTGGTTTATATTCAATCACCATATGAAATTAGTGAATTTTATTTATATTAGAGAAGATTTATATTTTTATCAGATTACTCATTTATATATTAAATAAAGTTGTGAGATTTCATTTTGTACTTCTCTCAATAGTATTGGATCGGGAACTGAGGTTTGTCTCGAAGTTCTGGATAATCCTTCAGCAGGATCTAGATACATAGTTGAGTTTTAGTATTGTTTATCATCCTTAAAAATATTTTCAATCTGATAGGATCATTCAAACTCTAGAATACATGTTGATATCTTTCTCTATGGATTTAAAAGGTGGTTGGGATCGACACCTTCCTTTGGTAGAATTTTTTTATAACAATAGATTTCACTCAAGCATTCAGATTGATCCTTATGAAACCCTCTATGGAAGGAATTGAAGAAATCCAATGTGTTAGGATGAAGTTGGAGAAATAAATCTATTTGAAACTAATCTAGATGAGGAAATTACAAAGAAGGTTGTATCCATTCAACAACACATAATGGAATCTTAGAGCTGATAAAAAAGTTATGCTAAAAATCATCGGTGATATCTAAAGTTTGAACTTGGTGATAATGTATTCCTAAAAAATATCTTCTTGAAATAAGGTTATGATATTTTTAAATAATGGAAATTTGAGCTCTATATATATATTTCCCTTTGAAATTATTGATAGTATCGAGATTTTAGGTTATCGCTGGGTGCTTCCAATGAATCTCTCTCAAGTTCACGATGTGTTCCATGTATCTCTCCTAAGAAAGTATATACCTGATCCTTCACATGTACTAAAATAAGAGTTCATTCCATTTGAGAAATATCTTTCTTATGATGAACAACCAGTGGATATTCTAGATCGTATAAAGAAAGTGCTATGAAATAATACCACCCATTTGATCAAAGTTTTGTGGTGAAATCATAAAATTGGGGAAGATAAGTAAGAACCTGGGGATTTTATGAGTTATAAGTATCCTAAGTTGTTTTTTTAGAGTGAATTAATTAAAAGGGTGTAATTATTATAATGGATTAGAATGTAATATCCCAATATTTTATGATATATTTCTCTTTAAATAAATTTCTTTGATGGCTTGCTTTATATGCAACATCAGGTTCAAACAAACCAAAAAAAATATTGAAATATTATTATGTGACAGTTATATAATTTTTTAATTCATTATGTCAATATTATCTTAGGTTTAAATTTTGGTATTTTCCTGAAAAGATTGATTTTTCAGTGAATAATAAAAGAACACCGATTTTTGTAAAACTGTTATTTCTTTTAAGTAAAAAAACCCCATAATGATTTGAATTTAATAACAAATTAAAATAAGCCTCCTTTGGTTATAAATAATATAATAAAATACGTATTAATCATCATTATTCATAATTTTGGTATAAGATCATTTTTGGACTTAAAACACATTTTTCTAAAAAAATGTTTTTTGTTGCATTTTGCGTTTTTATATTAAATTAATTTCTTCCACTTATATGAATTGAATTTGATGAAATTTATTTCATATTTTAAATTAAGTGGTTAAATTTTTTCAAATTATTCACTTTTATTTTTGTACATTTATGATCCAATTTTCATCTTATAAGTAAAATTATAACCCTTTAATATTGAAATAGTTGTTACCGTAGTTAAGGTTAAAATGGTTAACAAAGGAGTTGATAAAAAATATAATGTTTAAAATGATAAATAACCTACCTAAATTTTATTATATGATTATATTATGACCATATACTCCTTATCATTGAATCCATGTCATTTTGGAACCACTTTTCTATGAATTTGACTATTATATTTTAATATTTTGAAAAACTGTAAGAGTTCCCCACCCCTCACTTATAAAAGGAAACCCCTTATATCTTTTCTTTACACTATATTGATTCATATATCTTGAAAAAAACATTCCCAATTCTCTTCTCCACTTTCCTAGTCATTAATTATAGGTTTTGGTCTTCTTAAAATACCATTCCAAGGGTCCTTAAGAAGGGATCTAAAGGAAGTCTACTGAAGAAGATACAATCGTCTTTAATGGGTATTTCAAGTTTATTTCTTCTTATACTTACTCTAAATATTTTGTACCCATACTAAAATAATAAATCCAATATCATTAATATATTTAAATTTTATTATGATTATGTTAAATCCATTTTCCATCTCTTTTCCATCCTATAAAAAGTAAAAGTGTCGCCCATGCGTATGTACGGCTTACCATCCTCACGTAGCGGTGTAATTTGTTTTTCATCACCACTTTACTTGGATGGTTATAAAGATATAAATAATGGATATATATTGTATTTAAGACATAATTATTCTTCTTGAATTATAATATCATATCTATTTTCTTATCATCCAATTAGTTGGAAAATGATAACATCGCTCGTGTGTATGTGTGGACTACCACCTACAAGATGAGATGTAATTTTTTAATTTTATATTTAAATGGATCATAATAAGGATATATTTAATGAATATATATGATATCATTCATGTGTATGTTCAGCCTACCATCTCCATGAATGGTGTAATTCATTTTTCTATATCTTACTTTCATGGATAAATATAAATATGTAGATAATGAATACATATGATATCTATAATATTATTAACATTTTGTAGATTATGTAACAAAAATATAAGTAAAATTACTGAAACTACTGAACCAAAATTCTCATAAAAAATGAAACAACACCCAAAATGGTGATTTTAATAAGGAATTAGTAATAAATGAGGGTTAAAATGTTATAATAGAATCATATATGATATTATAAGTATATAAATGACTCTTTTATATAATTATAATAAATTAAAATTTATTATACAAGAGTTTAGATCACCTATGAGGAAATTCAAACCTGAGGTAAGGGATTTCATCTCAATTTCCACTCTATTGATACATATTTGTTATTATGCACCTATTTATTTTTATGTGGTGTAAATACTACTCCTTTTATGTATTTAATGAGTTTATATATTTATTAATGATGATTAAAATTTCAATTCAAGTTTACTCTTTCAAGTGGTTATAATTTAAAAGTTACCAAAGAGGTGAGAATTTATTTTTCAATCTCACTTTTTGGGGTTGTTCTTATTTTCATTGAAGTAATATTATAATCGTTACTTCATAAAATACTTCTATTTTATTATCCTCTAAATATTTAATGAGTTTCCATATTTTTTTCTAACTTTACCTCTCTTTTTCATTTGACTTAAGCAAAGAAATTCTTAAAATAAAAGTTGGTCTTATTTCTCATTTTGATCGAGTATATTTCTTTCAATGTCTATATTTTTAAAAATTGTTTTACAAAAGTACTTTTTATTTACTCAAATAATTTATTAAGGACATTTTATGTTATCCTTTACTTTTTAAAATCTTTTCCTAAAGGGTTATTTTTTACTTTCTTTACAAAAAGTCAAAAGGAATGTTTTTTTAATGTATACAGCATTTACAGATTTTCCTGCCACCAAAACTATTTTATACTCTTTTATATTCTTCTATATGATTGTAATTTTTTAAAAATAAAACACTTTAATGAAATATTGTATTAATTTCTTGCTTCCATTTTCATTTATTCTCCAAAGGAAATGATTTTATCACAAAACCTATATTTCCAATGGATTGATGGTAATATTTTATCTCTTATTAATTTTGTGTTCATTAAATTTATCTAGAAACATTCACTTTCTTATGATCATTTTTAATTGGACATTAAATTTCTATTAAATATCTATATTCGTTGTATCATGGATATAATTATTTCATAAACTGTATACCATTTTTACATATGGAATTTTACTATGAAATTTATTTGATTGAATGAAGAAATATTAATATTTCATATTCTTAACTCAATATAGATATTTATTGATAATTCATATTGTTTATGAATTAAATTTATCATTAAATACATGAGGAATGCATTGGACATACAGTGGCAGGTGGTGGCCAATTATAGATAGCCCCTTGATGCATCGATAGGTCTCATGAGATAAATCAGTTTTCCAAAATTATTAAATGGGTTTTTGGTATATACCTACCCATCAATTAAACTGTCTTATCACAAATAATTTATGGTAAATACATCATGATATTTTTTATCATTAAATATAACATTAACCATTTCCTTCATTGAGAATTTAGTTATTATTATCCATGAGATTACTATATTGGTATTATTCATGGATGTATTTTTTTTCCCAAGTTATTGATTAAATGGAATGTTTTTTCAATTATTTACCTTTCATTATCGATTATACCTTATTTAATCATGATATATTATATTTTATGTAACTCTTAATGTGCATATAGGATCATCCTTTATTTTTTTTCCTTTCCATGGGATATGAATAAGGATATTATGAATAATATCAAGGATGCGAGAATGTTTTTTATTATATGTATTTTATATTTCCAATGTAATATGGGAATCATATATGTATCTAGTGCTTTAAGAATATTAATTTGATCAATCCTTAGTGATGTGATCTCTTTTATCTTATGTCGATGTAATAAAGTAGACACCAGCTCTAGGTTATTGGAGTTGGGGTTTCTACATTTTTTATGGCCTTATTATCCAATATCATATTTTTACTTTTAATATTTGAATTATGACATATTATTCTCTTATGATAATTATTATACAATGATAAAAATGATGAAATTATAATAATATCGATCTGAGTTTTGGATTGAAGTTATTCTTAAAGAAAAGCATGGTAATCCTAAAATTCTCTCAAAAGTTGTGAAGTAGAAACATAAAATTAAGGGTGAATTCATATATATTTTGATTCCATATCTTTAAATTATTCTAATGATAAAACATTGGTGAAAATATAAATTATGATTTTTATATATCTTAGAGAGATTTTTTCATGCCATTTTTTATAAAAGTGAGAATAACTTCAAAATGTAAAGATTTATAATTAAAATAATATATTATTATTTATATTATGAAGAAAATAATCCAATTATACCATGAATATTATGATTTAATATATTTATTTAAATATATTGAATAATAAAAAAATTCCTAAAACACACTTTCTCTCTTACTTTTAGTGGTAGCATCATTTGATTTGTGCATCAAAACTTGCATTTTTGTGATCCTTTCCAATAGTTTAACCTACTATGAAAATTTGGTGATTATAAAATATTTTTATCTCTAAGTTATAGTTCATGGATTGTGTAATATGGTGAAGGGTAGTGTCATGGTGAACCTCAGTGGCGAGCGGGTAGTGTCTTCTTTAACATCTAACCTTTGATTGGATGGATACAGAAGGGCCCTATGGACCTTCCTTTTGATGTGGTTATATCATCTTCAAGGGATATGTGATGTTTCCCAACTTGTGTGATTGGATGACTAGTAGGGTATATGTGGATTTTTATTTAGTCTTTTGGATTAGTGTGTTCTTTTTTATCCATAGATCTCATAGGTCGGATATTAGAGGGTGAGTAACACACAAAGAAGCATGATGTGCATGAAGTGGGTGTTCTAAGTGCATGGGTGGTTAAACATGGCTCTCTCTGATTAAAAATACCTTATAGAGAGATTTTAGGGTGTGTGGTATTTTATAATTTAGATCTAAAGTATCATTTAAACGTATTTTGACCTATTTAACCTAGTGTAATCTTATTTGGGTCATTTTGGTGAAGTTTAGTGGCTCAATTTAACTAATTTTCATCAAAAAATACTTGTGATATCATGTTTAATTTTACTTGTGTTAGCCTTTAATTAAATTCTTTTTTTAGAAATTTAATTCATTATGGTGTTAATTTTTACTTCTTATTATAACAATACAATCTAATTATGATGGTATAATTAATTATTTGTGGAAATGAGTGAATTAATCATTTAATCATTAATGATTTAGTTTTTGAATATGTTTGTGACTTTATTAACTTAGAGAATTTGGTAATTATTATTAAAAGGAATGATATTTATATGATAACATGGATTGCTTATGGTGTACATGAATTAATTACTTAAATGATAGTAATGATTAAGGAAAACTAGGTAAATTAAAAGTGAGATTAAAGTGAAACTCAAGATGTGTGATATAGGCTTCACTTAAATGGAATGTTTTATTTATTAAGATAGCATGAATAAAAATTATATATTTAGTGATAAGTTTTAGATTATTCTTACTTAAGATAGATAATTTAGACTCTTTAAGAATATGGTGATTGTTGTAGACTTTTAAAGTATTATGAGGATTATCCCTTGATGATGTGAGCTACTGAGAATTTTTATGAATGATGTAGATGTATTATGATAATGGAATAGACTAAAAATGTGAATATTAAATAAAGATAAGTATTAACCTTGATGATGATATAGATATATTCTAGTGATTTCATGGTATCTATTTGGTGATATTATAAATAACTTATGAATGATATGTAATTCTTATGTTGATAATGAGAAATATTTGCATAAACCTTTTTATCAAAAATAGTGGATTTCTCAAGAGGGTAATGCAAATAAAATATGATGGTGATGTGTGAATCTTATGATTATGATTTGAAAGTATCATGATGATGTGGATATTGATATAATTAATATAATGAATTGGTGAACTGGAATAATCTCATAAATTACACTACTGGAAAAAATATCTATATCAATAGGGATATACCCACAGTTTACCAAAACCATGAGTATAGGTTGTACAAATGATCTTATCCCAATGGTTTTATAAAAACGGTTGGTATAGGTTGTTTACATAGAAGATATACCAATAATTTTGAATAACTGTTGGTATAGAATCCTATAAAATACACTCTATACCAACGGTTTTTTGAAACCATTGTGGAAACCCATCCTGAGTTTCTCTTTTCATTTGGTTTTTATTCAACATCAAATTGGTGATTTCTAGATCCATCATTTAGTATTACCTTCCTACAGTTTCACCATATTTGATTTGTGGTTTCTTTAAAAAAAAGAGCTCGCTATGTGTAGAGTAGTGATGGAACAACATTTGTCCAAGGTTTTTTGTGAAATGGTCTTACCCTTACTTCCATAATTAGGATTTATATTAATGGAGTCTAATATATATTATGTTAGTGAGATGTTATGAGTAGATTTGGGGAACCTGTGTGTGAGGGATAAGTGACAGACTTTTTTTTTGAACATTGGGTCCTCTTTGACTTTCCATTTTTTAATTTGATTCAGGGATTGCATTTGTTTCATTATTTGATTCATTGGTCTTCTTTAATGGATAATTTTAATCATTATTGTAGTGAAATTTATATTTTTATTCTTCATCTGACCTTGATGACCCATTTTGATATTCTTGTTATGATAGTTATTTTCAATAATTTATTGAGATTTTATTTTGGTGAGTGGTAAGATTATGGATGTGATATATTACATTCTCATGATTTTTTAGATGTGTTATTTTTCTAAAATGAGGTAATTTCATAGGTTAATTGTAAATTATATCAAATTATTATCTATACTTAGGGGAGGAATGTCTTAACCATGAGATGAGATCTCATATTATTTTGAAAAAAGTTGGTTCTTTATTTAGATGATATATATATTACTTACACTATATGATTTATGATACATTATTTTATAGGTATAGATCATACCTTTTGATGCTAGATTGTTTTGTTTTCATGGTTAGTTGAGTAAAATTATTTTGAGGAGTCATTAATCCGAGCATCAATTATGATAGGAGATTAGATAATGGTATCACCTTGTGAATTACATAAAGGTGACATGATATATGATTTAACTTGATATCATTTAAATATGTTATTGATTAAATTTATAATCTCATCTTTATGAATGTGATCATGGTTGATTGAATGAAAAATATAGATTCTAGTGAGTCTTATATCAAGATATATAGTTGAATCAAGTTTTTTAAGGATAACCTAACCCTAGGGTAGATGTGATATATGTTAATCACTTTTTCTCCTAGGTTCTCTCCTCTAAACCTTAATGCATCTATTACACTCAATAAAAATGATAAATTAACCCTCAAGAATAATTATAGTATAAATATCTACCACATTTTCAATAATATTTGATAATAATAGTTCTAAATCCCTACTCATAACTCCATGAGCATTGAATCCACCACAGAATGCATAGTACTCAACGATGCCCCTTAAAATGAATATAAAAGTTATTTCTATCTCTAATACAAATAATATTACATGAATTATTCTATATGAAGATTATGTCCCATAATATAATCCATCTCTCAGCCAAATCCAATTTTGAGAATAGTTCAAAAACATGAATAATAAATTACATTACCTTCTAAACCCACACATTAATTTATAAATAAAATAAAAATCATGATCAAGAATAACCATTAATATTACTCTATATTAAAACCATACCTTATTTTAAATAAATACTCATTACATAACTTATCAATCAAACTGTAATATAAAACCACACTAACTAGACCTGGCACAAACTTTGTTGAACTAAACCAAACTAAACAAATAGAAACCAAACCTACTTGAATGGACATGCTTTAGACTAACCCAATCCAAACTAAACTGAGTTGACATTACCCAAATCAACCTAACTCTAATGGTCCAAAATGGATCAAAATTAACTATTAACCAAATAGAACCAAATTTACTTGAAACGACCTAACATAAACAAAAAAAATGAAACCGAACCAAACTAAAAAAATTTAAATGTACCATAAATACCTAATTAAACACTAAATAAACTAAATTGAAATGAATTTATCAGACCCTAAGAAAACTGAATTGTACCAAACCGATCTAAATAGGCTTTAAAATAAATGAACCGAACCAATCAACCCTTGACACACTGAAACCTAATGAAACTAACAAATCCTATCTATATCATAACTGAACCAACTCGACCAAACCAATTGAACTAAATTGGAATGACTTGATCTTTTCCAAATATACTTGAGTAGACCTGAACTACACTAAATTGCATCAAACTGAACTAAAATAAATAAAACCCTAATAGGCATGTACGAACCTGAACCAAACAAAAAGATCAAACCCAACCAAACAAAATTAACCAGAATTAAACTAATTATAAACAAATATAACTAACCAAAATTGATTCGAATAAAATAGAAAATATAGAACCAAATATAATAAATGTATTGAATTATCCTAACCCAACCCAAAATAAACCAAACAAATAGAATTTATTTTAACCAAAGTAAATAGAACTGATTTGAACTAAACTAACCCACTTTGAATCAAACTATCCCAAATTAAAATGGATGAAATTGAACCAAACCATATGCACTTGAACTAAAGATACACAACCACAACAGAATCAAACGAGACCAAATCAATAAAAACTGACCTAACCTAACCCGACTAAAACCAAATTTAAATGAACCTAATTAAATTGAATTGACCAAAACAAAATTAAACTGAATCAAATGAACTTGAATGGGACCAAATTTAAGGGGGTCACTAAGGAACCTATTTTAAGGTCCTTTATGCCTCATCAATTTATTCACTCAATTACATCTCATTTAAATAACACCCCTAGGTATTTATATACCATAATATAAATTATCACAATTAAATCCCTGAACCTTGATGTATTTGGCACATTATTACTCATTTATATAATTGAATTCAATATCATTGTTTTATATTTATAGTATTTTGTTATATATATAGTTTTTTTGTATTTTATATTATGATTATCATGTAGAATAGTGTGTCGGTTATGGTTTCATATAAAGTTAACTATTATTGTTTCCTTAAAAATATTTTTTATTAAACATCAATATTATTTAATTGCTTTTACAAAACGACATATAAATTTTTTTATAGAATTGATAGAAGTTGGATGTATGAAACTGATCAAATCTCAAGAAATTTTAAAACAAGTTGGAGAGATTTTTAGATTTTTAATTTAACAATGCTTCAGATAGTGGTCACATACACTTCCCAAGTTATAATTGTTTTGGAAGACCTTGGTTGATTCATGAAGAAGTTAGCTACCATATAACCAAATATGGTTTTCAAAAAAACTACTATGTGTGGTATCACAATGGATAGAAAATGAAATCTCAAAATGTTCATGATCCAAATAAGAGGAATTGATTGTATAATTTATTAGATAACCAGAATCTTTTTATTCATAATCATGAGAAGGAAAGTATTTAGACCTAAGAGGGCTTCTATATGATAACACATGATGCATATAATGAAAATTATGATGTTGACGGGTTAAAAAATGAATGATGTTTCCATGAATCCAGTATGTCAACAATTTGGTAATATGAAAAAAGATAGAATTTTTAATCCAATTATTTCATGGGAAAACTATGTATAGGATTTCTAACATTGTCATCGATTACATTCTTACCTTTTTGAAGGAAGTACTTCTAGATGATGCAGATATTCCCTCAAACCATTATATGGCATGGAGGTTAGTTGAGGAACTTGGATTTTTAAAAAAAATCATGCTTTCCTGAAATATTGTAGCTTATTCTTAGAGGAAACTACTAAACAAAATGATTGTATAAAATTTGGAACATCCCGATGGAAGCCAAAATCTAATAGAACACCGTCTCATGTGTCACAGAAAGTAATGTGGCACTTTCCATTGATTTTTATACCCCATAACCTTTTCACGTCGGTTGAAATGTCAATAAAAATTTGATGGCATGATATCGAGAGAAATAAATATAATGATGAGTTGGTTCATCTTGTAGATAGATTTTCATGGCATGCATTTTATTTTTGATGTCCTGATTTCACAGTTGACATATATAATGTGAGTTTGGGTCTATCATGTGATGGTTTTAATCTATTTGGGGAGATTATTACTTTGCATTGCACATGGTCGGTTTTCATACACATTTATAACCTTCATTCATGGTTGTGTATGAAAAAACATTTCACTTTCATGAGTATACTCATATATGGACCTTCTAATCCTGATAATGATATAGATGTATAGATTTAACCTTTAATAAAATATTTGAAACGTCTTTGGAATATGGGTGTGCGCATATATGATTCATGTTCAAGACATATTTCATATGTGTGTTTCACTTATGTAGACGATCAATGATTTTTCTACTTATGCAATGATGTATGGATGGAGAATGAAGGGAAAACTATCATGTCATATTTCTATGAAGAATACATGGTCCAAAATACTTGAATATCATTGTAGTTTTAGTTTTATGGTACATCGATGATTCTTTCTAATGGGTCATCCATATAGTAATAATCCTTGAAGATTTGACAATACCATGGAGACTGAAAATCCACCTCATTTTATGTCTAGGACTGATGTGCTTGGTGAATTATAAGATTTCAGTTTTTTGTTCAGGAAGGGTCAGATGAAATCTAGAAAGATGAATAATATTTTCACTGAAACCAGTTACAATTGGAAGAAGAGAAATATATTCTTTGAGTTTTCTTATTGGTTAACCAATTTGTTACTTCATTGCTTAGACATTATGCACATTGAAAAGAATATATGTGAAATGTTGATTTCAATTCTTTTAAATATCAAGGTAAAGAAAAAAGATGATTTACTATCTTGGTGTGACTTGGTGGATTGGGGCATCAAATTAGAATTGCATCATGTGTGTATTAGTGAAAATAAATGGAAAGTTTTGTGTGCTTCTTATGTGATGACACCTGTAGAAAAAAATAAATTTTTGGAAGTACTAGAGACAATTAAAGTTCATGATGGCTATTCAAACAACATATCAAAATGGATCAACATAATAGATTTGAAGCTGAAATCTTTGAATACTCGGGATTATTACATCCTTCCGCATTAGTTTATTCCAATAGAAATCCATCATCTTTTGTCCAATAATGTAAGGGTGTTATTTATTCAGTTGTACCATTTTTATATAGATGTTTGTGCTAAGAGGTTTTCCAAGTCTTTCTTTCAAAAAAAATTGGTAGAGGCACCATTAATTTTGTGTGAGTTAGAGAAAATATCCCCTCCATCATTTTTCACAAGCATGTTGCATCTAACTATCCATCTTACAACTGAAATAATTCATATAGTACTTGTTTCTTTTCATTGTATGTATCAAAATAAAATAAATATGTAAACATTGAAGTCTTATTTCTAGAACAGGAATCATCCTGAAGGTTCTATCATGAAAGGTTACTTGGCTCAATAATGTATGGATTTCTGTTCAATATATTTTTCTGATCTGACTACAAGATGGAACAGACCAATAAGAAATGAAGAAAACCAATATGAGAAAATTGAACCCAATATTCCATCACTTCCCCAAACTGGGGGGATTCTTAGATCATATACATTGACCACATTAAGCCTTGAATAACAGTAGATGGCACATCACACGGTTTTTTTTAAGTGTGATTTGTTCGATGACTACATCAAGTAAGTAAATTGAACATGTATATCTTATCTCGCCTCATGTAATTTTACATATCTATTAAACTATTTCTATTTTTTCATAATGGAACATAAATAAATAATAAATAAAAAGAATCATTCTTTATCTTTGAGAAGGATAGAGACTTTTCATAGAAAATAGTTTTATGGTTGGTTGAAATTGAAGGTAGAAATATTAATATAATAAATTAATAAAATCAATATTTAATTAAGTTTAATATTCATTTCTATTTTAGGTATTGATTTTTCCTACCGACTCTATCTATGAGGAAATTAGAGCTTTGGATTTTGGTACTAATTATGTGGTTTGTGAATACAAATCAATTGTGATCAATGGGTATGGATTTGTTATCATTTAATGAGTAATGAACATGATAACACAGCATGATGGTTTTATGGTAACTACTACAATATACTGTTATGCTAGTGCATCAGATAGTATACCTCAATTTGAAAATATATCTTATTATGGAGTCATTGAGAAAATACTAATATTGGATTATTGCTCTCATGGTTGAGTCACTATGATGAAATAAAAATGGTTTGATTCGATGAAGAGGCATGGAACATTTATTGATGATTGTGGATTTTGAGTTATTGACATGACTCACACTCTTTCTACCGATGAACCATATGCGTTGGCATCAATGGAGAAACAAGTTTTTTATGTGAAAGATCGTATTCAACCTAAATTTAGTTTAATTACTGAATTAATCCCAAGACATATTTTTGATGATGCTGGTGATGGAATTGACACCATCCCTTCTCCCATTATCCCAGATCCATTTATTACTTATGATGACTCCAATAGTTCAATTGTCAGAGTTGATTGTGAACTTGAAATTGTGGTGGGAAATATATAGAATCATCCATATGTGTTCTCAGTTCTTTTGGTTTAGCTTGACTTGGGTTATTAAGGTTAGTACTATTCAAATTACTATACTATTGATTACAAATATTTTGTATCCAACTTGACCTTCATGTGCACTTTCAATATTTACTGGTTTTAGTTCTCTTTGAGTTTCATTTTCTAATATTGAATTGAACTGTAGTTGAACCTACCAAACCAAACAAAGTTGAAACAATTAAATTGGAACAAAAAAGATGAATTGAATTGGACATATTAAACTAATTAATATGAAAATCAAAAACCAATGAAAATAATGACCTGACCAAAAAAATGGCAAAATGACCTAACCCAAAATATGAACCAAATGGCCTAAGACAAATAAAAATGTAAATATTACCTAATCAATTGACCAAAATGAACCAAATGACCTAACAAAATTAAAAATATGTAATTAACCTAATCAATTGACCAAAATTAACCAAATGACCTAACAAAAATTGAATTAGATCAAATTGAAAATATAATAAAACTATATCATACCCATGTTAAACATTCTAATGTGAACATATTGATTTTTCTATAACATTTCTTTTATGTTTTTATATTCTTTCCACTAAATATAAAATGTTTTTGTTATATCACTATGTATCATGTATTTGGTTTTACAATTGGTATTCCTTAATTAATTCATGTCTCATGTTCTTTCTTATTTGTATTACACATTGGTTATGGATTCCTAATTAATTCCATATTTGTTTTCAAATGTAGGAAATGAAAAACATTGAGGAGATATAAAGAAAAAGGATGAAAAATAATAATCATTGAATGAGAGAGATGGGTGTCCCTCCTTTGGTGCCTATTGGGAGTATTTTATTTTAAATATATATATATATATATATATATCAATAACACATAATGTCATGTGATTAATTTTGTTTTTAACTTTTAATTAGGATCCACCACATTGATGACAGTTATTTTCTTACTAGCCTAGTGGTTCCAGTGCTCAGGCTGACGATATGAGGGGGTGGTACTAGATCTATGTGCTCCACTAGGTGTACCCAATCACACCATGTCCCTCCCCCTAACATACCATCTACCATGCCTTTTGATCCTGCAGTGTCTTTAGATACACCCGGGATATTTAGTCTGCCTATGTTTTCACCACCATTTGCATTTGAGCCTCACCACCTATCTTTCCCTTATCTGATGATGGTTAATACTCCTTATCCATATTATTCATTTCCACAGACATTTATGCCATCTACTTTTCCTTCTACTTCCTTCTCCCCAATCTTATGCATTCCTGTTTCTTCGACTTTTTCTCTGACACATTCTAAGCCTCTGGAGCATTCATTAGGACACACTCCATTTGTATAGGTTGATGTTCCTTCAAAGTATAGGGATCCAGAGGTACCCACTGATCAGACTACCTCGGGTATATTTATAAAACCCTAGTAAAAAAATACCATAATTTATTTTCATTAAAATATGTATTTATATCATATATGTTTTTTTTCTTTAACAACTGGATCTTTCGATAGGCGGTGTGGCCATACATGCATGCATGCGGTGTGGAACCACCACACATAGATGATGGTGTAGTACAATGAGGAAAACCAAATGATTGGAAAAGGAGGGTGAGAATGTAGGATTTTTATGGCAACGCTTTCCAAATACTATGACAACATTCCCATTAGGCCGCTCTCCTGGCGACACCTACCAAATAAAGTAAAGGATAATACTTTGGCACAAATATGGGTAAACAAATTCATTAGATTTAATGTTAATTATTTTTTATATTTATATAAATTAATATTTTAGTGTCAGATTCGTTTTAATTTTCCTAATAGTGAGGCTGTGAGGACAACATGACTCATGGAATTAGGTGAGCTGTGGAGAGCATATAAGCATGAGTTGTATAGTGGCTGACTTTCTAGAGTTGGTATGGATTTATAGGCCATGCCTATCATGAATGGTTGTCTGGTAGAATATTATCGGGAAATGATTTCTCATTGGACAAATATCGATTTCAAGGTATTGATCAAATTTGAGGTTTTTGAATGAAAATTACTATGATTTTCATTAATACTTTGTTTTGTATTATTGAAAATTCTTTTTTAGGAACCGTTGGGAAGAAATAAAAAAAACAAGGATACTACGAAATACCTCCACACTTTGGGGTGGACTACGATGTCGAACCATGAGAGGAAGCAGGTATGACACTCATTTGATATTATAAGAGAATTGTATTTCTAAATAATGTTCATTATTAATAAATGAGATGATTATTTTGTTACACATGGTTAACAATTTGATCCTTTCTATCACATAGCCAAAAAAATAAAGGGTAAATGGACTATTTTCTAAGATAAATGTGTTTTATAAATTTTATATATTAAAATATGATGGAAGCATTTCCAAACAAACACTAGTAGTATATTTCAATAAATAAGGATTAACTTTTCAAGGATATCACTCTAAATATATAAATTTATATATGATGTACTATTATAAACTATTTATTTGTTGAGTATTCTCAATAAAGAAAATAATTATTATTTTCTATACAAAATTTCTCATGCATCTTTATATTATATTTTGGGGAAATATACTTTTTATAAGGTGTGTGGAGGTATATTTGAACTTACAAATGATTAAAATGTGAAAAATAAATGACTATTCTCATTTAATTAAATGTAAAAACCACTTTTTATTCTAGTATAAAATATAATTGTTGATATTTTTTTAATAATATATTCATATTAATCATAAATTTTATAAATTCATTCATTCAATCCACTTTTATGTATATGATTTTCACAAAAAAATCAATAAAAATTTGTTTATTGATTATTAAAGGTAAAATCAATACATAAGATTTAATGTATAAATCTAAAATCAAATAATAAATATTCATTTCTTAATGAATAAGGGTGGGGGAATTTGAGCAGCAGCGTCCCCCTCTCCCTCTCACCCTAGGGTTCTATCACCGGTGATTTGGAGGGGGGAGTTTTTGGTACCTTCCCCCTCCCCTTTCCCCATTTTCCACTTTTCCCCTCCCCACTTTCTCCCTTTCTTTGGCCTTCCCTGAGGTTGGGATTCTTTCTTTGTTTATCATTCTTGATGGTGCTTCATTTCCACGCTTGTGAAGGTATGATGGTTGGAAATACCGCTCAACCTTGTCAGCAATTTCAAGGTGATGTTCATGTTTACTATTCCACAGGGAGGTGTCGGTGGTCTCATTAAAGGTTTCTTGTTGTTGCTGCCCTTGGCCGCTCATACCCTGCTCCGGCCTCTCATTCCTCTACTCCTCTCCAAGTTGGATCTAGAGTAGTGGTGACAATGAGATTTGGGTTTTTGGGTTGGCGACCGAAGGTTCTTTCATTGATGACGCCTTTCTGAGCCCTCAGCCACTCAACTTTGCTTTGACCTTAAGTACCTCTGCTCCTCTCTCAGTTGGATATGGAGCGGAGGTAACATTAAGGTTTTGGGAGGTGTTGTTTGGTGGGTGTTGGTATTTCAGGTGTGTCTTTTTTTGTTTTTCCCTGGTGATGTTGTTTACTCACTTGAAGGATTCGTTCGGGTTTTTGCCTCAAATTCATCAGGAATGGTTTGTGGGTGCTTCTTCATGATCACGATTTTTTTATGTTTGTTTCGTGTCTATGGGGTTTGGTGACTATTGTGGTGGTGATTGGTTTACGCCAGTAATGTGTTGTTGATGGATTGGCGTGGTCGATAGTGCTTTTTTATGGTGTTTTGATCGACGATGGGATGAAGTCTGGTGGGTTCTCATCAGTGTGGTGGAAATGATGCAAATGTGATCGTCTATCTCGGGGCGCGGCTTGAGGCGGCTCACGACTCAAGATGTGACCCGACGGTGCATGATGCGAGGCAGTATGTGGATCGAGGTGTGATGATGGTTTTTGCTTTAATATGAATTTTGAATCAATACTTGGAACTTGTGTTGACCTGTATGAGCCTTGGTTACCGCTCAACCATAAAGCAGATATTTGAAAATCAAAATAATAATAATAATAATAATAATAATAATAAATTGTAAAATACAATGTACATAGTTTTAGAAGATTGAATACATGGTGGGTTATGATTGAATTCATAGTGTACAAGCTTTATTAAATAGTGAATAGTGAATTAACTTGGGGTAAATAAAATACGCTACATAGTGGACCATATCACTTGCAGTTCTCCGATATCTCATTATGTTTCTCGTGACTTAACTCTTAAGAGTTTCACTTATTCAAATTCCATTCTTTGTGTATTCATAAAACCATTTTATCCATCCATGGTGTAACAACTTCACGTACATGATATTTTCACTTGAAGGGGGTGTAAGATAAAGCCATTGAATGTGATATTTTTTGTCACTATAATTCATCTACCATATGTTTTTCTTTTCAACTTCATTTAGAATTAATATCCATTTGATTTTAGTTATGAAATTCATTATTAATAACCTATTTTCAATTATGGTTTTCTACATTAAATGTCATTGTAGAGGGAGGTTTTGAATATTGAAGAACATGTGTCTCGAGCAAAATTGTTTTGCTTTAGAAGAAAGAAAAAAGATGGAAGCACGATAACGAACCGACACAGCAGCAGATTATAAGTTTACTTTGTTGATTTCAAATTTTAATATCTATTTTATAACTTAATAGTCCATTTATATTTGTAACAATGTGCTTTGGAGGCCCTTGATGAGCAGGAATCTAACAAATTTAGGTCAAATGATCACTTGCATCAAGTTTTGGGAGATGAGAACCATGGCAGAGTACATTCTCGACCAAGGAAGAGTATTGTCCTGATGAGATATTGTCCCATTTCAGGTGCCAGTTTTGGTAGCACTAAGTTGGAAAAGGCTATTGCATGGGCAGCACAATCTCAATCCCGGGCAGAAAAGGCCCAAAATATGGTCATATAGGAGCGGAAATGAAATCAAAGGGCCAATGATGAATTTATGAAATTTATGACAGTTTTATTTCCAACACTTCCATCAGATACCGCTGCAGATTGTGATGCATATATGTCGACGATGCATACATTATATAGTGCATCAGGGTAGTGGTCCTAATGGTGGTCAGGGCAATGATGTTCCTAGCGATGACGATGGTGAGGATGACGGTGAGGAAGAGGGAGAGGAAGAGGGTGAGGATGAGGACAAGGATGAGGTCAAGGATGAGGTCGAGGATGAGGATGAGGATGACAGTGATGATAGTGACGATGATGAGGGACAAATTGATCCTTTACATTTTTTACTGATATTTATGACATTTGATGTTTAATGATTTATTCTGAATGAATATATGTGATGTTTTGAATGTGTGTTATCACTGGTTGAATGCATTAATTGGTTTCTTGTGTTATTATTATTTTTATATTGATTGGTGATGTCTGTTTGCAGGTAATTGACTAAGGTGGGTGATGGTGTGGCTTTTGGTGGCTATTGGAGCAGGTTCTATTGTTTTTTTGCAGGGTCTGTGGGTTTTGTGGCTTATGTTGTTCGTTTCTAGGTTTTGTGGGCAGGGTGGGGGTGCTATAGGTCTGAGAATTAAGGGGGGTTTATACCAATGGTTTCAAAACTGTTGGTATAGACCTATACCAACGGTTTGAACCATTGGTATAGCTCTATACTAACGGTTTTGAACCGTTTGCATAGGTTTTATACCAACGGTTCACAGGGAACCGTTAATTAAACCAAAATTCTACTGACCTTATACCAACGATTCACTAAAAACTGTTGGTATAGGTCTTTCCCAACAGGTATATACCCAACGGTTTGGAGAACTGTTGGTATAGCCTATACAAATGGTTCTCTAGCCTATACCAATGATTTTGAATCGTTGGTATAGGCTTGAATTCCAGCAGTGATGACATTGCCTTATCATTGAAATTTGATATACAAAAGGATATAGAAATTATGGAGGGTCATACAATAGCTCTTGGTTATTATGTTGAGTTTACAAGTGACTGATAGATTGATTGAAGACCAAGTAGTGTGATTGTTTTTCTTACTCATATTATTTTGTACGTTTGATGAATTTCAGTGGTTAGTAGATATCGATGGTAATGATACACTAGAGTGGTGACTCTTATACTCACCCACTAACCTAGACTAGATATAGGCAATGTCATACTCATATATTTATTTCCATTCTCACCCATATTCCTGGGTTAGAGATAGTTGATGATACACCTGTATCGATTCTTATTCCCACCCATTGTACTGGGTTTATGGTAGATGATGATTCACTTGAGTGTTAAAACTCTTTCTCTCACATAGCTCTAAGATTGAGATGGATGATGATGGAATGAGTACTTACCCTTTACTCACCCATAACTCTGGGTTTGAGGAAAACTAGTTGTAGAGGTACTACTCTAACATGATACTAGCCATAGAGGTGTTTCTTTGGCATGAGATAGTGGTGTATCTTAGGCGATTCGTTGGATAAAGAATTTATGATGGGATGTAAGATATGATATTATTATTTTATGATATTTTCAATGTGTGATCTGGTTGCACTACTCATCCTATGGGTGTTTTTGAGGAAGACCAGTGAGAACACGTTAAGTTACATGACTAGCATCCATATGTGGGGCGGATGAGTTGTAATATCCATTGAGAGAGAGGTGTGGTGATTCTTCGGGTAATTATAGTGTTGTGAGTGTTACGCCTCTCTGGGTAATTGAGGATTGAATTGTGACATTGGTTGAGAGTTTGGGTTCCTGGTGGCCTCTAATAGAACATAGTTTATGGAGACCCTTCTTATTTTGATATTATAAAGCATGAGTATGTGTATCTATATAAATACATTGTTATTTGGTGAGTGTGGCAGTGGCGAGATATGGGTTGCTTGATATAAAATGAATCATGGATATTGATTTGATCATTGATGACTTGTGTTAAGGTGTTTGGTTTTGACTATATTTTATATATTGATGCATGTAAACATTAATAGTTTATATAAGTTGGTTCACTGATTGGGAAGACATACTGATTATTGTTACTCACCCCTTCAGGCACACTTTTTTTAACTTCCACTTTTATGTTCATGCAGATTAACAGGTACAACTGGCAGATAACTTGAATGTTATACGGTAGTTGCTAGCTTAGAATCTTCTTTAGGGTGACCACATTAGTTTCATCCATATTCATTACATTTTTTTAAGATGTGTTATTTGTATGAGAGATGTGTTTGATTACTTTATATTGCATTATGGATATGTTTATTATATATGCATGTTTGTATGCTTCATTGTCGGCTGCTCATTTATACCATAGTGGATGATGTTACAAGTTAGCAGGAGATTGGTAATATTTAGATGTATTGCCTCTCATTATTTTGAGTGGATACCTCGGTGTTGGTCTCCAACCCCTAACCTATTGGAGGTGGGCCTGGAGAGTTTATCTATTGTGTTTCAAAATGTGATAGATTGGTATCAAAGTGTTAGGTAAGAGTTTGGAGTTAGGTATATCTGAGGATTGGTTGGGATAATTTAGAAAAATTATAGAAAGGAGCTCTAGTTCATTTAGTCAGAATAAAGGACTTTGAAAAGGATGTGAGCGGTGACTGATTCAAGAGTATGACTCTTATTAATGACTCATGAATGAGAAGCCTTATTATAAGAAACATTAGAAATAAAGGGGAACATGCACCATGTAGATTCATGACATAATTCTATGCGTGCATGATTTGATTGAATTTAGGGATAGTTTTCATGGGAAGACTGGTGAGAGATCTATTAATATCCACATCATATTCTATGAGATTTTAGATAAGGGGATATCTATAATACCTTCGAAGAGACTCAGATGGTAGTCTTGTCGCATGGTGGTTGCAAATTTATTACAGATAAACGGATAAATTATTCTATATGTTTCAGATTTTTCTCTTCTACTTGCCCTGGATTAATTAAAATTTTAAATTTTAATTATATGATATTTTAATTTGGAGGGAATTCTATGTGAAATCAAGAATTTTGAATACAAAGTTTGCATTGATTAGAGTGTTATTTGTGATTGATCATGGCACGAGTGAGTATTTTAGGATTTGAGTGAGTGATTTTCACTTGCAATCATTCTGGAAGTTCATCTCTTGGAGACTTGGGAAACTCACGCTGATAAGAAATTGTATGATTTTTAGTATTTGATGTTACCCTAGTGATTGGGTTAGTGTGATACTATTCAGTGAAATTTAGATGAATGAGATTCATTTACAAGATTTCTTTTCATGGTGAGATTACTTTTTGATCGACTGATAGAAGAAATCTTTAAATAGAGGTTAACTAGTAAACTTATTCTTAGATTTTCAAATGAGGGAACACCACATGAGGTACACTTAAAGCTTCTCATTAATTCCTTGGTTGTATTTTAATGAAAGATCGTGAAGTTACTGAGAATGCACCACAAGAAATAGTTTGATTTATGTGAGAAGATGAGTGAGTGATGATCATGCCTTGGTAGAATCAAAATTGAAAGCCATTTCTGTCATTCCAGCTTCACTGTCTTCTCTTCTTGCTGCTCCGCCTCCCCTGGGAAATATTTTATGCCCACCAGATCACCCACTTCGCTGATTACCTGACCCATCAACAAAAGGAGGAGATTATGATTGTAATATAAACCAACTACAGAATGATTACTCACATGCAAGGCTTTCACGAGATCTTCCCGGGTGTGTGAAGCAGAAACGCATATGCGTGCCCTTGCTAACAGCAAAGGAGTTGCTGGAAAAGCAACCGTCACCACCGCCAACTGTGATCACAACAGCATTACAAACTAAGAGCCATAATCATTATTTAAAATAAAATAAAATACATCATTGTTGTTCAGACTTGTAATCACGTGAAACATACTAGCACTAGAGGACATGGAAGTTTGAGTTTCACAGCACCAAGAAACACAATCAGCGGGGGATACAGTGGCGTCAGATTCTCTCTCTGGCGGAAGAGCTGAAGAGGAGGTGCATGATCGGGATGCAGTTTGGATGCTGAGCGCGGCTGCGATAGCACCTTAGATGATATGCTATACTCGATGAGTAGAGTTACCGGCATTCAATGGTACGGATCCTAGGGGTCGGATCACCCGAGCAGGGTTATATTTCCGGGTGCATCAAACTCCAGGGGCTATGAAGTTGTCCAGACCTCGGATGAGTATGAAAGGGGTTTCTATCAGTTTACCATTTTGGAGGAAGTTCGTCCAGATGTTTCGTGGCAGGTCTTTAAAGCTGAGCTGATGGAGCATTTCAGTGGTCTAGAAATTCAGGATCCATATGAAGAATTAGCCGCCATTCAGCAAAGGGGCTCGGTCTCTGACTACATAGTGTATTTCAAGCATTTTGCCTCCTTGACTCCCCGGCAGCAAAAGCAGCAATATGTGTGGTATTTTCTCCATGGATTGTGGGAAGATATACAGAATTGGGTGCGCATCCACAACCCGGAAACCCGGCTACAGGCGATGCGGTCGGCACAGCATGTCAGCTCGTTGTCACCAAGGGAGTAGGAGCTCATTTCAGAGGGGGAGGGCCGCGAGTTGCCAGCGGAATACGCGATGGCAACCCCCGTACCGTCAACCTCCGCAACAACAAAGCGGGGCCGTTTTGCAACCAGTCAGACATGGCAAGGGACCTGCGGACGGTGTACAAGTGCGTAATCCCTAAAATTAGTGTTACTCCTGGGCAAGGATGATGTCGATTTGCCAGAAGATGGAGAAACAATGTTGGACAGAGGGGTGACTCTGGACACAGCGGAAGCTCCGGAGACTGCACAGTGTACAGTGTTAGAGTATCGGAACGTTGGTCTTCCCGGTTCAGTTGGGGGACGGCAAAATGGCAAAAAAACATCCATGAAAGTGGAGGGACAAGTGGGCGAACTGCCTATACTCGCACTACTGACAGTGGCACTACCCATAATTTTATCTCCCCTAAGTTGCTTATGCTTCTCGGTTTAGCTGTTCAAGACTCAACTGAGATGAATGCTAAATTGGGCAATGGACACAGGGTGACCTCTGGGCGTGTGCCGAAATCTGCAGTTGATTTTGGGTGACTGTTCATGTAAAATCGATGCTCATGTTTTAGAACTTGGTGGATTGGATCTTATTCTCAGAATTGCTTGGCTGCGCACACTAGGGGATGTAACAACTAACTGGGGAGCAATGACAATGAAATTTTGTATTGCAGAGAAAGAATACATGCTCCAGGGGACAAGCTACAGTGACCAGGGCCTCAGATTTGGTTAGTCGGGAGAACAGGTCCAAAAGGGGGGGACGACAGCGGCTGAAGCTGGGTGAAAAGTACAGCAGAACCGAGTGGCCACTCACTGCACGGCAGCGACAGAGCCTCCATGAAATATTAGCGGAGTTGCATGGAGTTTTTGAAACACCCAGGGGATTACCTCCGGTTCAGCAGTGGGGGCACATAATCAGATGGCAGCAAGGACAGAGCCCTGTCTCAGTTGGACCATATCAGTATCCTCATTTCCCAAAAAAACGAGATTGGGTGGAAAAACTGCTGCAGACAGGTATTATCCGTTCCAGTTCCAGCGCATACTCCAGTCTGGTCTTGTTGGTCAAAAAAAAAGACGGACCTAACGGATGTGTGTGGACTATAGATCACTTAACCGAGTGGCTATTCCGGACAAATTCCCCATAGCAGTGGAGGAGGAATTACTGGATGAAGTGGGCTGAGCGACCAATTGGTCAAAAAAAAGACTGACCTAACGGATGTGTGTGGACTATAGATCACTTAACCGAGTGGCTATTCCAGAAAAATTCCCCATACCAGTGGTGGAGAACTTACTGGATGAAGTGGGCTGAACGACCCATTTTTCCAAGTTGGACTTAAAAGTCATGCTATCATCAGATTAGAATGCAGCGGGGGGGGGGGGGGGGGGGGGCAACTTTCCAAACTCATAGGGGGCACTATGAATACTTGGTCATGCCTTTTGGGCTAATCAATGCTCCATAAAGGCAGTTATGAACGATTTGCTCAGACCTTTACTCCGCAAGTTCATTTTGATTTTCTTCGATGGCATTCTTGTTTACAGCAGCACTTGGGAAACCCACCTGGAACACCTGCAAACAGTTTTACACATGCTTTGGGATCATCAGTTCTTTGCCAAAAAGAAGTGTATGAGAACGTGAGAGAGAGAGAAGTAAAACAGCCGTAGACACTTCCAGCCGAACCTGCTGCCGAGCAAACGCTAAAATGAATCATATCCCCTCCCCCTCTTCCTGTTCCCCTATTTATGAGTCTCCCAAAAAACACTAACAACCCCCCTGCCAGCTTTAACCAGTCCCAACAACTAACAAAATGCCAAAAGACATTGCTGCCCCTATTTATTTAATACTCCTGCCCATATACAGACAGCTGCTACTCCAGCAGCTGCTGCAGCAGAAAAAAGAATCTGCAATTCGGTAGAAACCAAGTCCAACATATTGTCCAGCAACCACCTCCTGTACATGACCAATAATAACTCGCATCCCTTCCGTTGTGGTGGCCCTTGACCCTCAAAGTCTACCTTCACAGTGTCTCTCTTCACTTCTACATTCCTCAATTCGTCAACTTCTGATTAGGACTGAAATTATTCTGCTCATCCGACTCTCGTCTATTGCTCTCATCGCAATGTATCCCTCTTCCTCTTTGATTTTATTTCTTCATATTCGGATGATTATTACAACGCATAAACACAACCTATTTATAGGGATACAAACATACAGAAAAACAATAGAAGGAAAACTAAACAGAAATAAAAATCCACAAAATGGTGCAGTAGGTGCCGCCCAAGCCTCCAAAGCCAAACACGTCAAACCGCCCTTGTCTGAAGTCGCCAAACCTCCATCGCAACAATAGATTGTTGGTGCAGTCCAAAGAAAAACAAGTTTTATCTTTTTCCAACATCCCCCCGTAAACTTGTTTTTCTTGTGAATCATACATTTGCATCATCTTTCTTCACATATCTGGGTGGCTGATCGACAGGTTCAAAGACTTCACCATAGTCAATGTCATTCTTTTGCTTGTAGCCTCCAATTGCGTCGATAGAAGGGATTTTCTCATCTATCACTTTCCTCCATATTTCATCGGATTTAGCTTCCTTAAAGCTATAATTGGCTCGAAAGTCGCCGAGAGACTATACAAATTTACATACTCCTTCATTGGTTATGTTCTCTCATATATATCCGCAAAGCTTCGAATGTTTTGGGGACATAGATGAGAAAGTTCTCGTTCAATGTCTTCAAAATGTAAGAGTATGTGGTGACGGCGTCATAGGTTCTTCAATTCCCCGTTCCTTCAATGGTACTTCAACAATTTTTTCATCTTCTAGAGTGAGTCGTACTTCTCTTGGTCATCATCTTGATTCCATTTCCAAAACCCCTTTTCTTCAAAGACAACATCTATGTTGTAAATAATTTTCTTGGTGTTGGGATTATACAAGCGTTGTCTCATTGCTCGGTCTCCGTATCCCATAAGAACACACTTCACCCATTCGTCCTCGAGCTTTATTCATTTTGCCTCTGAGATCCTGACATAGGCATTAGAACCAAAAACTCCAAGATAGCTTACGCTTGGATTGTGAGTACTCCATGCTTCATGCGGCGTCTTTGCTTCAAGATTTTTGGTCGGGCATCTATTGAGTAGATACACCAACACACAAAGCCGCTTCAACCCAAAAAGTCATAGGCACTTCTTTATCTTTCAACATGCTTCTCACCATGTTGAGAATGGTTCGATTTTTCCTTTCGGCTACTCCATTGAGTTGGAGTGTGTAAGCCGGTGTCAGCTGGTGTTGAATTCCATGTTGTTTGAGGTACTCTTGAAAAACATCAGAGGTGTACCCCCCACCTCGATCGGATCACAAAAGTTTGTATGTGATGATTGCTTTGATTTTCCGTCAGTGCCTTGAAATTTTTGAAGACGTCAAACACTTCCGACTTCATCTTGAGAAAGTATATCCATGTTTTCTTGTTATAATCATCAATAAATGTTAGAAAGGACCTCCTTTGTCCATTTGATTATGGATTCAATGAATCACACACATCGGTGTAGACTAATTCCAATGGCGCGGTAGCTTTCCAGTTGGACTTCGTTGCAAAGTTGTTTCTATGTTGTTTGCTTAGAACACAGTTTTCACATATTTGATTTGGGTGTCTAATGATAGGAAGCTCATTCACCATCTTTTTGCATCCTAATAATCTTAAACTTTCAAAGTTTAAATGCTCGAACCTGAGATGTCATAGCCAGTCTTTATCATCACATACTGTTGTCAAACATCATGGTACGTCGAGTTGGATCATAAGCGAAAAGATGTGATTCTTCGTCATCGGTACTTTTGTGATCATCCTTTGTCATCGACAATCATCATTTGTTTATTTTGTAGACTTATGTGAAAGCCATTTTCAACCAACTACCTGAGATTCAATATGTCAGTCTTCATGCCAGGTACATAGTAGACATTAGAGATCAAAGCATGATTATCATCTTTTTGCTTGATCAGAATATCTCTTCTTCCATGGACAAGTATTATTGAGAGATCATCAAATGAAATCTCTCCTCGAACCCTCTCGTTTAGGTTCGTAAACAAGTGTTTGTGACATGTCATGTGGTTGCTAGCTCCGTAATCAAGACACCACATACCTTGATTTTGTGTTAATGTTTGTGTCATCAATACATGGGACTTCCAAAAGTATCCCCTGCTTCGACGATATGTGCCTCCTCGGTAGGGGTGTCCAGAACCGACCTGGCCCGACAGGTTCGACCCGACCGACCGGGTTGGGTCGGGTCGGGTCGGGTTACACAGAAAAAGGTTGGATCGGGTTCATAACGGGTCAACCCATACATGGGTTGGGTCAGGTCTTGGGTTGGAGTCATTTAGATCCAACCCAACCCGTGACTCGATGGGTGCCATTAGCCAAAAAAATCCCTAAATCTAATCCTCCCTCCTTGCTCGCTCGGCTGAGTCGCACTCGCATCGGCCTCACTCCCCCGCGACCCCTCCCTTCCCCCTTGCGCGGTGAAGAAACCTGACCCTACTCCCTCCTTCCCTTCCCTCGCGATCGACGACAGGCAAGGCGACGAAACCCCCTCCCCTCCTTCCTCCTCCTTCCCCAGGCTTCCCCAACCCCTCGCGCCTTCTATTCTCTCTTCTCCTTCCCTTGCGAAAAACCCTACTTCCATCCTCCTCTCCTCTTTTGACTCCTTTCGCACCTCTGAACCCACCCAGAAAACAGATCTCCTCGCTTGCCTCCTCCCCCGAAAGACACCTTCCCAGCAATCAGGTTCGGGATTGGGAAGAAAAGAAAGCCCTTGGCTTGGCTCGGGTCGCCTCCTCTCCTCTTGTCTGTTGTTGCGCTTGCGTGTGGGTCTAGCGTGGTAGTAAGTCGTAGTAAGGAGTTGATTTTTTTATCATGTTCTTTTAAATTATATTTGCCAAATTGCCATTATGAGTCTTCAATTTTGTTTTTCTACTGTAAAATTCTGGTTTAGTCACAAATGGGCTTACCTAGTTCGACAACCTCTACAAGAGTCAAGTTCGGGTTTAGTCACAATTGCCTTTTCCATTTATCACCACTAAAATTCTGGTTTAGTAACAAATGCACTGCATTAGGCCCAATTCCGGTTTGGTGATGTGGTTTTTTTTGTGGGAATTTTAGGATGTGTTGGTTGAGAATCCACCAATTTTACACGAGGCGTGACTAGCATTGGTTTCATTTATTCCTTCGGGTTTCATTTTTCCTTCAATGGTGGTAGTTTGGAGTTCCCTTGTTTACCGTTGGCAGCCTGGTAGTCTTGTGATCGTGTTGGGCTCAAGGCTTGGATTATAATCATTTAAAGAAATTGGTTCTTAAAAATTTTATCATTGATTATCCTTGTATTTTTGTAATTTCAAATTTATATATTGGTTTTAAAATTTATTCTCCTCATTCTGCCAAGGGTGTGTGTGTCAAAGCCGACAACATCTAGCGATTCATGGAAGGTGATAAAATAAGTGGTTTTAATCATCCAATAGGCGCAGGAACCCAAAATCAGATGGGGTCTACTCCAACTACACATTCAATGGAAATAGGAGAAGGGAGTAGTTGCATACCAGTTGAAGAAAGTGAGGGTAAAAGGTCTCCTCCTAATAAGAAGGTAACAATTCATAAACCTCCTAGTTCTAGAATTTCTCAAGCTTGGGATCATTTTCATAAGAAAAATGGAAGGATTGTGTGTAATTATTGTGGCAAAGATTATGATTGATTATGATTGCACATCTGGCCAACATGGAACTAGTAATTTGAATAGACATTTAATAAGGTGCAACAAAAATCTTGACAAAAGTCAAACCACTCTTGGTCTTACAAAGAAGTGTGAAGATGAGGATGATGGGACAGTTAAAATTTCAGTAGCTCATTTTAACCAAGAAGAGTGCAGAATAGCTCTTGCTAAAATGATAATCATTGATGAGTTATCATTTAAATATGTTAAGAATCAAGGTTTTAGAGAATTTATTGAAGTTGATCAACCTCAATTTCAAGTTCCATCTAGACAAACAATTGCTAGGGATTGCTTGCATTTATATTTGGCCGAGAAAGAAAAATTGAAGTCTATGTTTGATATGTTCTCTCACATGGTATGTCTTACCACCGACACATGGACTTCAATTCAGAATCTGAATTATATGTGTGTGACTGCACATTTTATTGATGATAATTGGATCTTAAATAAAAAAATCATCTGGTTTTGTCTTGTTGCGGATCATAAAGGGGAAACAATTGGACAAGTATTAGAACATACATTGAAACAATGGGGGATTGAAAGGATTAATACTGTTACCATGGACAATGCTAGTTCTAATAATACAACAATCAGTTATTTAGTGAGGAGGGTTAATGATTGGAATGGGTCTATTCTTAATGGAGAGTATATGCATATGAGATGCTATGCACATATTTTAAACCTTATTGTTAGTGATGGGCTAAAGGAAATATCAACATCAATTGCTAGAATCAGAGTTTCCTGCAAATTTGTGAGAAGTTCACCTTCAAGATTGGCTCTTTTCAAGAGCATAGTCGAGGAGTTAAAAATTCCTAGTAAACAGACCATAATTCTTGATGTGCCTACTAGGTGGAATTCTTGTTACTTTATGTTGGATGTTGCAGAGAAGTATGAGAAAGTATTTATTCATCTTGAGGAGGATGCAAGTTTTAGGAGCGCTCTTGTCTGTGAAGGTGGGGCTCCTACAATATATGATTGGGAGCGTGCTCGGGTATTTTTCAAGTTCTTAAAAAAAATATGATAGCACTGTTGAGTTTTCCGGTTCTATGCATGTGACATGTCACACTTTCTTTCATACTCTTTGTGACATATATAGAAAAATCAAGAAAAGGATGAAGAGTCGTGATATTACTGTGAGTGCAATGGCTATTTCAATGAAGCTTAAGTTGGACAAGTATTGGGGTATTGGTTCAAATTTTAATTCTCTCTTACTTGTGACAGTTGTTCTTGATCCCCAATATAAATTGAATATGTTCGGGATAATTTTGAAATGATGTTTGATGATGAAGAAGACAAAAATCAGTTGATCAGTAAATTAACAGAGGTTCTGAATAATCTCTGAGTTTTACAGATGTAAATATCCCATTCCAATTGTTGATAAATGTGAGTCAAGTTCTCATCAAGAGTCACATATTCATAATGCTAGTACTGATAGTGAGGATGATGAGAAATGGAAAGATGCATATAAATTAAATAAAATGAAAAGGCAATTGACACAACAAAGGAATAAAGTAGAGAGATATCTTGAGATTGATGATTGTGATGTGAGGATGATTTCAAAGGATTTGATATTTTAAGTTGGTGGAAAGGAAAGGCAAGCAAATATCATGTTCTCTCATGCATTGCTAGAGATATTCTAGCAATTCCTTTAAATACAGTATCTTCAGAGTCAGCTTTTAGTACAGAAGGACGAGTACTTGATCCGTTTCGTAGTTGTTTGAATCCCAACATCGTTGAAGCATTAATTTGCTCACAAGATTGGTTTAGAAAGTCTAAACCAATTGATATTTGAAAGCAACTAGAAGAAGTGGAATTGATTGAATCAGGTACAATTAAAAATATTATGATTTTTTATCATTTTTCATTTGTCAATTATAAACTTTTGTTTGAAAAAGTAAAATACTGACTTGTTCTTTCTTTTGTTGTGTTTTTTTTAAGATATGTCATCATCCGCTACCACAATTCACGATCAGAGTTTCACAGTCTAAAGTAGAAGAAGCAAGGATGATGGATGTAGCACTCTTCATTAAGATATAAATTTATGATTGATTTACAAATTCTTTTCATAATACTGTCATCGCATACATAGATCACCCCCAAAGAATATATAGTTTCTTCCAATGAATTGATTCCTCATGTGAAGTTGTTTCATCTATCTCAGTTTTCAAGGAATATTTTGTAGACTCCTCGTGAACTACAACCACATGTTTTTTTTGTTCTTAGCATTGGCTTATGCTTTATTAATTTGTTTAGTCTTGTACAATTGATCATGCCAAACTAAACACTCTTTCTTCTATTTTATATTTTATTCCCTTCTTCATTTTGTTCTTAAATTGTCAAAAACTTTAAACTTATATAGGGTGAAAGATGGTGGAGTCTCTGCTCTCAAAAGCTTGGATATGCTGGCTAATTTCTTCTGTCTACAAGTTTTCTTACCTATACTACACAGCATCATACACATTTTCTGAATATCTCTGAACTTCTGAATCCTGATTTGAACCTTTCCTTATTGGCATTTTGGCCTAATTAGATGTTATTTTTTGTCTGAGATATGTGTGTCATATGTAATAATTTTGATGTAAATAAAGATTTGTGTGTTCAGTGTTGGGTCTGGTGGTCTGGGGAAGGGGTGCAGGGGGGGAGGAGGCCTGGTCTAGTGTGCAGAGGGTAGGGGGGCTGGTGGGGGAGCCTAGTCCAGGGAGCAGGGGGCTGGCTGGTGCAAGTGGGGAAGGGGAGGGGGCTGGTGCAAGTGGGGAAGGGGAGGGGGCTGGTGCAGCACGGCAGGGGGGGCAGGGGGTGGTGGGGGGAGGGGGGTGGGCTGGTGCCGGGCAGGGGGAGGGGCTGGTGCAGGGGGGAGAGGGAGGGGTTGTGCAGGGCAGGGGGGGCTAGTGCAGCAGGGCAGGGGGGAGGGGAGGGGCTGGTGCATCAGGGGGATAGGGGGGTGGTGGGGGTGCAGTGCTGGGGGAGGGGGAGGGGCTGGTGCGGGGGGGGACTCCACTGGAATCACCCAACTCAAGGCGCACCTTCACCACCACTTTCACACCAAGGATCTTGGACCACTCACCTACTTCCTTGGCATCGAGGTCTCCCAATCTGAGGACACTATCTCTCTCTGCCAACGAAAATATGTCTTTGATATCTTATAGGATGCAAAGTTGAGTCAGGCGACTGCAGTGGACACTCCTCTTGAGCCTGGGGAAGCTCTCTCCATGCCGACTCGGCACGCTTCCCTCACCCAGAGAGCTATCGTCGTCTGATGGGCAAACTCAACTACTTCACCGTGACACAACCCGACATTGTCTGCGTTGTTGGCAAAGTAAGTCAATTCATGGAGCATCCAACCAGATCTCAGTGGGATGTTGTCCTCTGCATTGCCAAATATATAAAGAAAAACCCTCCACGGGGCCTTCGGTCACATCATGCTCATTTGGATGTTGATGTCTTCTGTGATGCGGACTATGCAAGTTGTCTTGCTACCCGCAAGTCTACTTCTGGATTTGTCGTGTTCTTAGCCGGTAACCTCATCTCATAGCGCAATAAGAAGCAGATTGTTGTCTCCAAATCTAGTGCAGAGGCAGAATATCGCATCATGGCCACGATCACCACTGAGATCATCTGGCTTCGTCATCTTCTCCATGAGCTTGGTTTCTCAGCGCAGACATATGCTCATATCTAGTGTGACAATCAGGCAGCCATGAAGATTGCATTGAATCTCATCTTCCATGAACGAACGAAGCATATCGAGGTGGACTGTCACTTTCTTCGCTACCATCTGGAGCAGAACCATATCAGTTTTGGCCATATGCCGATGGCGGATCAGTTTGCCGACATCTTCACAAAAGGCCTCCCAAGAGCTCACCTGAACTCTCTCACTACCAAGCTGGGTATTCACAGCCTCCACGGCCCAGCTTGAGGGGGAGTATGTATGGCCTTGTTCGATGTCGTCTTTTTTCTTTTTGTGGGACTCTCAGTCCAAGCTGGGCATGTCCAGCTTGAGGGGGAGTGTTGGACCCCATTTTAGTATAATGGGTATTTCCGAGTCCCACATTGGAATATTCTGCCTTGTAATTATTTTTACTCATTTATAAAAGAATATCACCACCTCACATTGAGGTAAGGAGAATTCGCCATCTACTTACAGTAACATATATCCTTTGTAATCTGTTACTATTATCAAATGATTTGTTACTATACAAATAATCAATAGACCGTTACTATACAGATCATCTGATAAGAGTAATAGATGTAATCTGTATAGTAACAGTCTGTTGATGATCTATAATATGTCAGACTGTTACTATACAGATCATCTGAAACTCGTTGCCTCTCCGTCCATCGAAGTTTTGCACCCGACTGTGCCTACTCCTTCCATTATGAACTCATCTCTACCGCTGCTTCATCAAAATCCATTTTTCCTCCACCAGTCGTCGTTAGCTGCGTTTTCCTCTCTACAACGTTTGCACAATAGAAAACAAGTAGGGGGGAGAAACAAACTACACAACATTATTTAATGTTTTTTTCGGCACCGTCCGTAACTTCTTTAGCGGCGACCGCGCCTTCGGCAGAGATCGTGTTTTCTCCAGCAATTGCATCTCACGGCAACGCCTGCTCTCAACGATTGAACAATATCAATCATTTTCTCATGTCGCCTTCCTCTCAATGATCAAGTTTCCCAATTGAGATCGTCCACACTTGTGCGCAAGGTGTTTTCAATTACTCACAATGTTCGGCCGACTCTGTATGTCCCGATTACCTCTCCAAGTCTAGCCTATTCCAATCCTCGCGTCGTAGGCAGTCCACCAATGTTCGCGTTCCACGCTTCTTCCTCCCTACGCACTTGGCTCTCAATAATACAAAATCATTCTCCAACTCGGATTGTCCTCTTGTGCTCACGTTCCCATACTCCAACTGTTGGATTAGTATAGTCTGATCCGGTATGGATGATGTTTGGGTCGAATGTTTGCGGCTCGTACTACGCACAAGGCCGCAACTCTCGCAGGTCGAGCTCCGCAGTGAGCTTGTTGGGGGTTGCAGGGGGCAATGCAGCCCTGCTTCGAGGGCTCGGGGGCCGAAGGCCCTCGGCCCAGATTCTGAAGACTGTAGCAACTCTGACCACTGCAGCAGAGCTGACCGACCGACACCAACAGGGCACTGTAGCAGGTCGGACTTTGGAGTCAACTTTATTGTAGCTCTTTGGACTTCCAGTCATCGGCCATTGTAGCACTTTTGACTTGGGTGGCCACCTTTCACTGTAGCGATGCGAACTTCCAGCCGCCTTTCAATGTTGCACAGCGAACTTTCTGACGGTTGGTGGAATAGTGCTATGTCCTCCTTATTAGTTCATTTCGGGCTAGGTTTTTGTATGTGATTGAGAACCGAAAACTGCCTGTAAAATTGTTGCTCCCAAATCATGGTGAAGTTCTGCCTCTCCGTGGGCGTAGAGATTATTCTCGAACCACACAAATCTTCGTGTTCTTGTTCTTTTGTTTTTTTCCCTTTTAGAATCGTTTCTTTTCTGTCGTTGCGACTCCCGACGTTTCCGCATCACCAACGACCTCTCCTTTAGTTCGTCTCTCAACTGCGATTGTGTTACGATTGCATTTGTGACATCGCCCTGCGCTTCTGTCCACAACTTGCAACCAGTACCGAATGATTGTTCCACACAACCACAAACGCCAACGCTATCAACATTCAATCTCTCTCCAGTGAATTTCCCCAGCAAAGTCACCATTTGTTAGGACAAATGGGAGCGTGAGAGAGAGAAGTAAAACAGCCGTAGACACTATTATAGCTGCTCTGCTGAACAAAACTAGTAGAAGAGTTTCAAAGGTAGGAAAAAGGAGAGGTAGAGAAAGATGAAGAATAAACCCGCATTCAAAGTCCACCCTCCCGAGAGCCGAAGTCGAGACCACCGGCCGAACCTTCAGCCAAGCAAATGCTAAAATGAATCGTATCCCCTCCCCCTCTCCCCGCTCCCCTATTTATGAGTCTCCCAACAAACACTGACAACCCCCTGCCAGCTTTAACCAGCCGTAACAACCAACAAAATGCCAAAAGACATTGTTGCCCCTATTTATTTAATACTCCTGCCCATACACAAATGTTGGATTGGTGTTGCCCGATCCGGTTGGGCCGAATGCTTGTGGCCCGCAACTGTCGCAGGTCGAGCTCTGCGGTGAGCTCGTTGGGGGTTGCAGGGGGCAACGCGCCCCTGCTCCGGGGGTCCGAGGGCCGAAAGCGAAAGCCCCCGAACCCAATTTTTTGGCACTGTAGCAATGCTGACCACTGTAGCGGAGCTGACCGACTGACACCGACAGGCACTGTAGCGGTGCGGATTTCGGGGTCAACTTCACTGTAGCGCTTTTGACTTCCAGCCGGAAGACACTGTAGCACCTTTGACAAAGTGAGCCGCCGATCACTGTTGCAACGCGGACTACTATTCGGAACAGTGGACCGTCGTCTTCTTCATATGTAGCCCATTTCGGGTCAGGGTTTTACTACTGAAAAAAAAAACCCTCTGTAATTTGTGCTCCCAAATAGTGAATTTCTGCCTCTCCTGTGGACGTAGGGATTTTTCCCGAACCACGTAAATCGCTGTGTCATCTGCTTTCTTTCGTTTTTTCCCGTTTTTTGTCGTTGTGTCTCCCGACGATTCCGCATCAACAAACAGTCCAACACCCCACTCTCCTAACACTTTTTTCCCAATAGGAAGTGGAGTATCTTGGCTGTGTCATTTCACATTTGGGGGTCTCGATGGACCCAACCAAGGTCCAAGCAATTTTGGACTGGCCCAAACCGATGGCAGTCAAAGGTATTTGGGGCTTCTTAGGCCTCACTGGCTATCATAGAAAGTTCAAACAGGGGTACAGCCGAATTGCACAGACCCTTACTGCATTAACTCGCAAAGATGGGTTCCATTGGTCGCAAGAAGCTCAACAGACCTTTAACCACTTGAAAACGCTCATCACAAAAGCCCCAGTTTTAGCTCTGCCAGATTTCTCAAAAGAATTTGAAGTCGAGTGTGATGCCTCAGGCAGGGGGGTGGGAGCAGTTTTAATGCCAGACCAGCGCCCCATTGCATTCTTTAGTAAGGCACTTGCAGACAATATGAAGTCGACCTACAAGGAGGAGGTCATGGCACTGGTGTTAGCGATACAACATCAGCGAACATATCTGTTAGGAAGAACTTTCATTGTTTTTTCAGACCATTGCAGCCTCAAATTTTCGTTGCATCAACGTGTCACCATCGTGGCTCAACAATGTTGGATCGCTAAGTTGTCGGGCTACCAATTTGACATCAAATTCAAATCGGGGAAAAAAAGCACAGCTGCTGACTCCATGTCACGACAAGATGAAACGCTGGAGCTCCAGTTGCTCCACTCATTCCCAGTTTGGGATGAAGGCAGTAGATTACTTGAGGGTGTCCACATTGACCCTTATCTCAGCAAGGTCATACAGGCCATCCAGGATGGACAGCCTTCTTACCCAGGTTTCTCATATTCACAGGGCACCCTTAAATATAAAGGCTGTTTAGTCATTCCAGCCCCTTCCCCATGGGTGTCAAAATTGTTGGAGTACCATACTAACCCCCAAGGGGGGACATTCCAGGTTCTACCATACCTACCACAGGCTGGCAGCAAATCTGTATTGGCTAGGAATGAAGCGCCGCGTGTTGGATTTTGTTCAGCAGGGTGAAGTTTGTCGACGCTCGAAGTATTCTACACTTTCCCCAGTTGGTTTGTTGCAACCTTTGGAGATTCCGGCAGAGGTTTGGACAGACCATTCTAGGGACTTTATTTCTGGCCAGCCGAAGTCCCATGGCTATGATGTGATTTTTGTGGTGGTTGACCGGCTTTCTAAATACACCCACTTCATTCCAACGTCTATTGATAGTGACTGGGGTCCTATCTTCATCAATCACTTCTGGACTGAGTTTATTCCAGTTCAATGGTACAAAATTAAAACTCATCTCAGCATACCATCAGCAAACGGATGGTCAAACCGAAGTAGTCGACCGTTGTTTAGAGACTACTTCGGTGCTTTGCGGGGGAACAACCTAAAGGGTGGTCATATTGGCTTCCTTGGGAGGGATTGAGTTATAACACCACTTGGCATGATTCCATAAAAACCATGCCATTTGAGGTTGTTTATGGCCGCAAACCCCCCACCAGTATCACTTACCTACCCTCCAAAGTTTGGGTGGAAGCAGTTGCATCTGCTTTGGGGGAGCGTGATGAGGACTTGCGGCAGCTCAAACATCACTTAGGCTGCTCACAGTGTTATATGAAACAGCAGGCCAGACCATTGCCGCCGAGCAGTGGAATTCCAGGTGCGGGATCGGGTGTTCTTGAAGTTCCAGCCGCATAAACAGCAGTCCCTTGCTCAGCAGATTAACCAAAAGCTGTCCCCACGTTTCTTTGGGCCCTTTACTATTATGAAACGCGTTGGCCCGGTGGCGTATCAGCTAGACTTGCTACCACCCTTCCGCATTCATCCAGTCTTCCATATTTCCCAGCTCAAAAAGGCCATCGGCACACAGTTTGTACACCCCACACATTACCTTTGGGGTTGGAAGGGACCTGACTGATTGGCCGGAACCAGAGGCAGTGCTCTCTCATAGATTCAAACAGCAGTCTGGCATGAATATTCCTCAATATTTAGTCAAATGGCATGGCCGGTCAGCGGAGGAAGCAACATGGGAAGATGATTATATTCTCACAAATCAGTTTCCAGCTTTCAGTCTTGAGGACAAGACTGTTTCTCGGGAAGTGGAGAGTGATAAAACCCAAGATCAGCCTGGACAGGGGAAGGTGTACGCCAGGAGGGGTAAAAAGATCTTTGCAGGAGCAGGCAATTAGCTGGCCCACGTGGGGGAGGGAAATATTCGGTTATAAGTGGGGCACGGAATCGAGAGAAAAGGGGGAATATTCTTCTGTTAAAGGATTTTGGCCGCTGGGCTTGGGCGGGAGAGCAGGGGCGCTCTTGTGTATCCTTTATTATTAAAGGATTTTGACCACTGGGTTTGGGCGGGAAAGCAGGGCCGCTCTCGTGTATCCTTTATTATTTGAGTCCCGCATTGGAGGATGTTCATATTGTACTCTTATTCATCTATAAATAAAGGACCCAGTATCTTTAGGAAGGATGGGATTTCATTCAACAAGTTTGAAAAATAAGTGGTGTTTGTTAGGTTTCACAAAAAACACTCAACACTTAAATTCCAAAAAAAACACTAAGTTTTCAATAAGGACTGTCAAACAAAGCCAAAGTGTTATTAGCAGTTTTCAAGTGTAGTAGAACAGAGCCCGAGAGACTCACATTCTGCTTGAGACACTCCCGTGAAAATGCCGGAATTTTGGCTGGATTGTACAGCATTATCGCCATCACTGGGGAGTCATTATCCCCGAGAACCTCAAAGCCCATCTTCAGCAGCTCAGACCTGAAGAAGTTGCTGTTCTCTCTGATCTGTGCGAGCTTCTGGGCACCTGCACACAAACAGTAGTAGCTAATGAAATCACAGTCATCAAGAGAACTGCAGATCTTGCTTCACACTATTTAGAAATCTCAATGTAAACACAAAGGATGCATATTCAAACCTCTACTAGAACCATCTTGCCCCAGAATAACCTTTATAGCAGAGATGATCTGCTCTGCAGCTGGTGGGGAAATAGAAGTTGCATAAAGATGAGCAGGACAAGTTTGCTTCAAATATCGAATAAGTTCCTGAAGATAATGACATAATCGATAGGAAAGGTTATCCCTTTGATGAATGCCAATAAAAAAATGCCAATGCCACGATAGATATTACCAACAGAATACGAGCCAGAGGCTTAAAGTTTGGTTTGAGCACTTATTGGAAACTGTTTGTACCACTAAACAAATATCATAAGGAGTTTGAGTTTGAAAATTAAGTGGTATTTGTTCGGTTCCTGAAAAAGCACAAAGCCTCCATTTGACAACACTTTTTTAAGACTGCTTATGGCACTTATCAATAAGTGCATTTCTTCTAGATTTTAAGTATAAGCAGTTTCTCAGAAACAAATCAAACACCACACCTTTTTTTCAAACCACTTAGCATAAGTGATAAATGCTGTAAGCACTTTTCAGTAAGTTCTGTCAAACGCAGAAAAAAATACCATAAAAAGGTGACAGAAAAATACTTTTCCAATAAGCAATCTGGAAACACTTGTATAGAACTAGAATCACAGTCCATGACCCCCATAGATTGAATAAAAAAGATATTAGGGATTCTCAAACTGCAGCTCTGTTATCAATCTTCGATCAATAACTGTTAATTTATTTTACTTTATTTTTTTATTCTTGTAGGCCCTTGAACAAAGCAATAATTCAAGCAACCTAAATTTCTGAACACAACACATGTAATGCAAAAGCAAACCTTTGATCCAGCAATATAACCACCACAAGATCCAAATGATTTGGTAAAAGTCCCCATCATGACATCCACATCAGCAGTATCTACACCTAACAACTCACATGCGCCCCTTCCGGTTTCACCAATTGCTCCAATGCTGTGGGCTTCATCTAAATATATATATGCCTGTCATTGAAAAAAAAAAGTGAAACTTTTTAAATAATTATAACAGAAAACCAGGGGGGGTCAGAAATCCCAGTTGGAAAAGAAAAAACCCAACCCTCCTATGAATGAAAGAGAGGAAGAAGAAGAAGGGGAAATTGAAGATCTAAAACAGAGAAACAATAAAGAAATGAGTAAACATGACAATGTTTGCATCTCTCTTGTGCTCTTTGCATAATGAAGAAAGATAAGTAAAGCACAATCTCAGTAATCTTACTACGAAAGATGGGTCCTCGTATTTACATTCTCAACAACAAACCTTATATTTTTTGCAGACTGCAACAATCTCAGGAAGCTTACAAAGCTCCCCTTCCATGCTATATATTCCCTCAACAATGATCATTATTTTTTTCCAAGGTCGATGGGTCCTGGGTCGCCCCTCGGCTATTTGTTCTCGCAAGACTTCTTCCAAGTGAGAGGGCGCTGAAAGCAATATGTATTTAGAGAAAACCCAACACGTGAAAAGCAGTTGGAAGCTCCGTGCCAATGCCACGTCTATAGGCTACAAAACTTACTATTATGTTGGAAAACACGAACAGTGGCCCCGGATCCACGAGCACCATTAACAATGGAGTTGTGGTTCAATGAATCGCTAATAATTAAGCTTCCCTGAAAAAATAAGCTACGATAGAAGAACATGGACGAGTATTGAAAGCAGATCCAAAAAGAAAAATTAACTGACCTTCCCAACCAGAACTGGAAGGACAGCAGAGTTTGTCGCATAGCCCATTCCAAACACCAAAGCAGCAGGCTTTCCAACAAAATCCGCAACAGACTCTTCTAATTGATTGTGCAACAGTGTTGTGCCTGACAAGAGGACTGCATTAGAAAAATGCAGGCAAGGGCCTCAGACTCAAAAAAATCACAAAAGAAAAATACGCACCACCATCCACGCGGCTACTGCAAGTACTTGGAGAAAATTTCTTCAGTGAATCAACTGCACGAGGTGTGCAATATTCATCTGCGGCAGCAAAGCCAAGATAGTTGTATGATCCCAAATTAAGGCATCTCTTTATCAGGTTGGTTCGTCTATACAGAAACAATTTATAAAAAATTTCAAAGTTTAGAAAGCATTAAGGGTCTTAAAGATATGCTCGTATTAAGAGGGTTCAAACAGCTGCAACTGTGAAATCATAGACAAAATATGTCTAAATGCTAAAATGTAATCAATGGGGTTTGGCATTTAGCTTTTTAAGATGCCTCACATCATATAAGGTATGTTAATCATGAGAAAGGAAAAGAATAAACATTTACATCAAGGAAACTTAAAAATACAAGAGCAGCTAAAAATAGAGATAAAAAGCTCTTGATAGAATGACATATGTTGCTGACACTGAAACTTTGAAATCTTACTTCAATGTCTTGTTGTTGTCATTAGAATAGCGCTCAACTAAATCAAACCAGGAATCAGGAGCACTGGCTATCGGTCTTCCAAAACAGTCCTGTCAGTATGAATATGGAAATTAACTATAATGCAAGAAACTCCGTGTTAAGTGAATCATCCCAGGTAGACATGTAAACGCATAAAATGGGGATTTCTATTCCTAATCACGGTTTTAATTAAGATTACATCCCAGACAGCTTTCCCAAGATGTTTTTCTAATTCAAGAAGCCCCTAACCCCTGGCTATCGGTCTTCCAAAACAGTCCTGTCAGTATGAATATGGAAATTAACTATAATGCAAGAAACTCCGTGTTTAAGTGAATCATCCCAGGTAGACATGTAAACGCATAAAATGGGGATTTCTATTCCTAATCACGATTTTAATTAAGATTGCATCCCAGACAGCTTGCCCAAGATGTTTTTCTAATTCAAGAAGCCCCTAACCCCTCGCCCCACCCCACAACAAAAGTGAGCAACTTCAAAAAGGAAGTTGCGGAAAGATTTAAGAACGATATTCTGGATAAGCCCCAGGAAAAATTTAATCAAGGTAAAGTAAAAAATTCAAAGGAACCGACAAGAGGAAGAGTTATAAGGTCGACAGCATACCTGAATACGGAGGTATAAGCGGCGAATATAGAAGTCCTCAAGTCCTAAGCATATGGGAGCGTAACCCTGCCTTGCAAAATAAAATCATGGTTAAGCACCAATTAAGGAACGGGAGAAAGAAGGTGGCGGACAAAAGCACGGACCTGGAGATTGCTGGCATGCCACCAGTCAAAAAATTTCCTGAAGAAGTCTCTGATTTGGCCGAAAGCGAAGAGCAGGCCGTAGCTGAAGTAGGTGGTGAGGGCAGCGAGATAGGGGATAGCAATCATTTTCCACGCTGCACTCCTGCGCGTCGGAGGCGCGAGCGTTCCCGATGGACAGATTACAGTGGGGGGGAGAAATTTCAGGCAGAGGCGGACAAGGCGAAGAAAACCGAACGCACCTCACGCCTCGCCCAATGATTCTGGATGCAGCCTGTGAATTGCATTGCATCGGAGCGGTGGGGCTGTGGAATTGTCAAATCAAAACAAGCCTGATTCGGACCATGTCCTTTAAAAATTTCAAGCGGTGAAGCGGGCAGCCCCAACGCCCGGCGTGGCACTGTACGGGCCAAATCTGAATCGAAAGCCCTGTTGATTTTGTGTGGCGGCGGGATACCCGATTATGTGCGGTGATTCCTCGTGACATGAGCGACCCTCTATCTATAGAACAATATAATTCTAGCATACATACTCCAATTTTGAACAAAATGAATTTAAATTTTCATAGTCAAATCAAACTTTGTTGAAAATCAATTCATGACGTGAATTTGACAGATTTCTCAAACACCCCACTTATGTTTGATGAACACTACAAGTACCAATTGAATGGATCTCCTAATATAATTTACTAACTATAGAATCTTGTATTGAATTTGACATATTTCTCAAACACCCCACATTGAGCTACCACCACACGAGGCAGTGTTTCGGTTGGTGAGTTTTCATGCTAATTTGTAGAAACTCATGTTGTTACAGATTATGAAATTCAGAGAGAATTTGATTTTTTTGATTCCAAAGCAGAAGTCGTTTTGAGAATCAAGATTCGGATCGGAATTCTGAGAGTTGAGAGAAAATCCTTAGAAATTTCGTTGCCTAGGACTCGGAGAAGAAATGTTGCCCCATCCATGCTGCTACAATGCATGTACGGTGCATCTACGGCAGAAATTCAATTGGTTGCCCTAACTCAGGGGTTTGTTGGGTCTGCCCCTAGGCCGACACTAGTTGAAACATCTCAAGGTGATTTTTTTGGACGTGGGTTGAGACTCAAGAGATGTTTCAGGTGCTCAAGTGAATGTTGGAGCGGGGTCAAGGTGAACCCCCTCCCTTTGTTGGTTTTGTTGTAGGTAGTCGGACGAGTCGCGGCCCTTAGGTTGCGTCGTGACCCTTAAATCGTGTCGTGATGACCAGTCGCGAGGGGTGTCGTGACTAAGAGCATGGAGGCATCACATCGTGTGGTGGGAGATTGCGCATTGGAGGTCTGGGGCTTGCCCATGTGAGGTGTGTCGCATCGCAACCCATAAGGGTCGCGTTGTGATGGTGTTAGCGAGGGGTTAGCCCTTCTGCTTGGAGACGATCATGCCACGATTGGAGGGCCACACCACAACCCACCCTGGTGTGGAGGCTGCATCGCTAAGAGAGGGAGGTCGCACCGCAAGGGTCTGGGGCATCAAGTGTTTGATTATGTCTGAGGGGTGGTTGCGCTGGAACCCATAGGGGACACTTTGTGACCTAGCCGGACAAAGGAATCGCAGTGTGATGCTCATGGTCATGACACACCCGAGTTGTTTGCCTATTTTTTTAAACAAGGGCAGACTCGACATTTTAGGGTCGACCCCCTCAAGTTTTAGGTCGTGCATACATGAGGTCCATTCGCCCAGCTCCCCCCTCTTCTTCCCATCGTCCACCCCCTTTGATGCATGGTGGTTTTTGTGACGTTTCACGGTGATTCTAGATGAATTCCTTTCCCCTTTACTTTTTTGTTTTTCTTCCCTTTGTTTCTCATTTGTGACAATTTTGTATCAGGGTTTGAGGTCAATTTTGTAACACCCCAAGATTTTATGATATATTTCTCTTTAAAAATCTGATTTCTTCGATAGTTTGCTTTACACGCAACATCGAGTTTAAACGCATTACGATATACTATTGGAATATTATTATTTAATGTAACAATTAGTGTCTAGCCATTGGATTAATGAGTATGAATAGGATTATAAAAATTATGATATATATATATATATATATATATATTCCTTAATTCAAATGTATTGATTAATGCCTAAGAAATAATCATCAAATTTTAATAAAATCATTTCATGAATAAAATACAATTTTTTTTGAAGAAACATGTTTTTCTAGGTGTTATGTATTAAAAAAATAAATATATTGATCACTATTAAGAATTTATTTTAATGAAATTTATTTATAATGTATGGATAATCATTCATACATTAGTTATCTAATGGTTAGTAATAAAGATAAAATCTTTTGAAGGTAAAAATAGTTATTTTTTAGAAAACTGTTTTTATACGCTCAATGCGTTTTTTAACTTAATAATGTAAATAAATCATTGCGAATTAACGATGCTAAAGAAATATGTAGATTATATATTCAATAAAACATGTTAACATTCATCTAATAGTTTCTACACAGCAGAGAATGAAAGAAAACTCAATTTTATACGTAAAAATATATTTTTCTAAAAATGGTTTTTGTTGCGTTTTATGCACTTATTTTAAAATGAATTTATACCATTTATAGAAATTGAATATTGTAAAATGGATTCAATACTTTGAATCAGAATAATTAATATAATTTAATAATATCAACTTAATTTTTTATCAACATGAATGGTGAAAATAATAAAAATTTGTTACCATAGTCAGGGTTAAAATGGGTTTATCGAGAGGTTAAACTAAAAGATAAGGGTAAAAATGTCACTTAAACTTGTATAAATCTTATTGTTTGAAGATATTCCAACCTTATCTTATATTACCTTCAAATTCCTGGCCATTTGGTGCCACATGAACAAGAAAATGACTTTATATTATTTAAATCTTTTAAGTAATTTCATGTGTGTCTCCCCTCACTTATATAAGGTCACATCTTCCCCTCCTTCGTTTACACAATTTGATCCCTCTATATTGGTCAATCCTTGCCAAAAAACCTTTATATATTACTTGCGTTCATTCTTGAGCTCTCGGTCTTCCCCTAAAACCATCCTAAGAAGGCTTAAGGTGCGAGCCAAATGAAGTCTTTCAAAGAAGAGGTAATCATCTTACCTGACTCTTTTAAAGTTTATTTTTTCTTATACTTCCTCTAATATATTGTATCCATCCTAAAATGATGACTATTGTGTCATAATTATACTAAGATATTACTAAGATTATGAGACAATCTTTTTCCACCTCCTTCCCATCAAATGAGAAATGAAAGTATTGCTCGTGCGTACGTGTGAACTGCTGCCTCCACGCAGTGACATTATTCATTTTTTATCATCATCTCTTTTATATGGTCATATAGATTAATTTAAAGGATATGTGTGATTTTTATAACATACTTATGATTTTTTAATTATAATATATTGTTCACATTCACACCTACCCATTCGTTGGAAAACGATAACGCCGCTCATGCGTACCTGTGGACTACCATCTTCACAAAGCGATATGATTCGTTTTTCATTTTTTTTACATGGATGGTCATAAGGATAAGATTAATTAATATATATGATATTTATGATATAATTATGATTTTGGAATGGTGAATTATTATTTACCATTATTTTCTTCCATCCATTGAAAAGTGAAAACTTCACTTGTGCGTACTTACGAACTACCATCTCCACGAAGTGATATAATTCATTTTTCATTATCACTTTATATAAATGGTTACGAAAGCATATATAATGAATAAATATGATACTTATATCATGATTAATATTTCTTTAGATGATGAAACCATGACCAAGGTGCAAGTATCAAAACCATTAAACTGAAACATGTATAAAAAAGTCCAGTTTTCGCCTGAATATTCATTTTAATGAAGAAATTGTTAATAAAAGGATAATTGGAAATTATAAAATAATGATAAATAGTAAGTTATGTATGAATATGGTTATATATTTTATGTATAATAAATCTATATTATATAGGAGGTTTTAACACGTACAAAACAAGACGAGACTTGAGGTAAGAGATTTACATTACACTCTCATTTTTTTCAAGATTGTAACTTCTATTGATGGAAATTATATGATCCTTATCATTTAAACTACATATATTTTATTATAATCTGATTATTTCTTTGGTTTCAATGTTTTCCTTTCATTCTCCCCTCTTAGGTACATAAAATGATTGAGAAAATATTTTTATGAAAAGTCAACCTTATCTCCTCTTTGGTCAGCAAAATCTTTCTTCCATGTCCATACTGTAATATCTTGAGATTTTAAAAGGAAAGACTATGTTTGATAGCATACAAGATACGCCACATCGAGCTTAAACGAACGATAAAATATTATTATTTAAATGTAACTGTTATAACCTAGCCGTTAAATTAACAGGAATGAATAAGAATAACTATTTTTTTGAAATAAATATAAAGGTCCAACTCAATATAAATGTTTTGGTAAGTTCTTAGAAAACAATCATACAAATTTTAATAAAGTCATTATATTCTTCAAAATACACGTTTTCTTCAAAAATGTTTTTTAATTGCTTTTTATGTACAAATAATATAATTAATTTCTAAAGATTTTAGAAAATGTATTTGATAAAATGAACTTAATTTATGAAATTATCATATCAAAATTTTTCTATGGTGACATTTTTATAGTTTTCAGAAAAGTTTGATTCTTCAATGAATAGTGAAAAATACCAATTTTTATTCAAAGATATATTTTTCAAAGTATTTACAAGGTTAAATTATGTTTTGGATTAGTTTTGAATTTTAATTAGTTTATTTTGATTCATATTAATACAATTATGGTTTTTGAAATGGATTTTATACTTGAATTTAGTATAAAAACATTTTAAATTTAATAATGACATCTTTTTGAAAAACTGATTTTCGTTGTGTTTTGTCGGTTTAAATTTAATTTAAATTCTGAAACTTCTAAGTTTTGAATTTTGAAAAATTAATTCCATATTTGTATTTATGAGGTCCAAATTAAGTAAATAAATCCCTTTTATTTCTTGTCAATGTGGATAATAACTTTAGTGATTTTTGTTACCACAGTAAAGGGTAAATCGAGTAATTAAAGGTAAAAATAAAATGATAAGAACTATAAAATGACCCTAACACTCACTTAAATTTTATTTTATGAGTTAGGTTCAACCATAATCGTCCAAATATCGAAATTTTAACCTTTGAGAGACACTTGTATGAGACATGACATTATAATATTTTATTTTAAGAAAAGTTAAAGATGTCATACTCATGTTTTTTAATAACTATTACATTTATAATATAGGGTTATTAAAAAGATATATTTGACTATAAATAGTCATTTTAAAGATAAAATATTTATATTTATCATGAATTTTTATTTTTAATTTTTAGTAAATAAATAATTACCTTAAATGCTTGCACAATGTTGATGCAATAATTATTTTTTTAAATGGAGATATCAAATAAATGCTATTAAAAATACTAAAATAAATATAATTTGAAATAATTAATATTATAAAGGAATTTTATATATGAATTTTACATTTTTTGGATGTATTAAAATATTTGGTTTGATTTTATCTTGTTTTATTGACATTTTTAAAAGTCGAAGTAATGAATAATGTCAAAATTGGCATTAATGATATTTTAAAATAAATAATATTTTATTAAATGATATAAAATTTATAAAAATCTTAAATAAATCCAAATTATTGGTAAAAAGTTTAAAATTTCATCCATTATCCATTTATGGGTCATTTTTTATTTTATAGTAACTATATTAACCCTCAAAGAGTAAAAATACATATTGTCACGGTAAAAGTTAAATAGGATAAATAAGGGTTAAAACCAAAAGATAAGGGTATAAATATAGTCAAAACTTATCTAAGTTTTATTTTATGAGATTATTTTGACCCATAATAATCCTATATTCTAAATAAATCACTCTTGAGGATTTTTTAGTTTAAAATTAATTTATATTAATTTAATATTTTGAGAAATTCCAACAATGTCCCTCTCCTCTCCTATAAAAGGGCACCTCTTATTCTCATTTATTCACAATTAAAAATATTTTTAGTTCATAAAATATATACCCAAATCCCTACCCACATTCTAGAGGCCTTAGTCTAGGCATAACACTCACATTAGAGGTGTTAAAAAGTTAATCAAAGAATATTATCCAAATAAGAGATATTGTTTTTAATCAATTATTTTTGTTTTATTTCTTATTCCATTTCCTTAAAATATTATTAAACCATGATAAAATAACAAATCTATTATCCTACATATAATATGATTTTATTATGTTATTGGAATGACTCATTTCTATCTTCACTCCCATCAAATGGGAAAATAATTCATCATTTGTGTGTACAACGGATTATCGCATCACAAACTGATGTAATTCATTTTACATCATCGTATTTAAAGATTGGTTATAATGATAGAATTAATGGTTATATATGATATTAATTAAATATTTATCATTATTAAAAGTTAATATATCATTTATGTTCTTATCTTTCTAGACATTGAAAAATGATAACGTCGTTCGTGCGTACGTGTGAATTATCACCTCCATGAAGCGATGCAATTTGTTTTTCATCACCATATCAAATGAATGATATATATAAATATATTAATATTATATTTATGATATTATGATCATTATATAAATATAAAATTATACCTACATTCTTTCCATAATCATCATTGAAAAATGGAAACGTTATTCATGCGTACGTACGACCTACCGTCTCCTGATTGTAACATGGTCCGTTTGTCATATCAATATGTAATGGATTGTAAGATCCAAGTCTTGTATGATGTTATCTAGAGATTTATTTTAGGTAATATTTTGTTAAATTTTTAGTACTTTTTGTTTGAGTTATAATATGGGGCATGTTTGGGTGAAATTTGAGAAAAATAGAAGAAAAATGGGTTGTGCATAGTTGGCGCATGGTTAGATCAAATCGTGCATCCCAGTCCAAAAAACCATGAAACCCCAGATAGTGGGGAATCACATAGTTGGTACATGGTTTGATAAATCATGCACCCTAAAAATGAAAACTATTCACCGCAAATATAACTGGCGCACAACTGACACACATTTAGGAGAAATCGTGCGCCTCAGCCCAAGAAACCATGCATGGGAATTAAATAAGCCCAAAAATTATTTTAAAATTTTTCCGAACCCATAGGACTCACCTATTTTGACCCCCACTCAATCCTATGTCCCATTTCACATTTTTAGAGCTATCCAAACAAATTTCAAGCCTTCCTGACGTCTGTTCTTCGCGATCTGAAGCCTAAATCGAAGATCTCCTCATATCTCGGTAAATAGATCTCATCTCGATGCCTTTACATTCATTATCCTTTATCCTCTTGATATTTGATAAATTTTTTCCACTATTTTGTTGGATTTAAACCTTTTTGGTAATATCTAGATCTAGGATTATAGATTTAGATCCATATTTATAAGATCTTGATGTCTTTAATCTTGATTTAGGGTTTGAGAACCAGATCTAAATCTACATAATTATGCTACCCAATTTGTGAGGATTTCCATTGGGTAATATTCATCAATGAACCGAGGTAGGTGGTCTAATATGAAATTCCCATAGTTGTGATTTTTATATGTATATACATGTTTTAGGATTTCTAGCATTCTTTAGCAATTAGATCCCTAAATTGATTTAGTTATTGTGGCCAATTGATTAATTGATTTATTATTGAAATTAATTATTAATTGGGAATTTAATCATGAGATTAAGGGGTTTTTCATTTTGATAATTAATTGGGGAATTAATTATGGTTTTTAGGTGCTTCTATTTAGATAATTAATTGGATGATTAATTCTAATATTTAAGGATTTGCGATTTAGATAATTAATCAGGGGATTAATTATGAGATGTTGAGATAATTTGTTAGAGATAATTTAATTAATGAATTAATTATGGAATACCAAGAAATACGTGTTGAGATAATTAATGTTAGATTAATTATGAGATATTGATTTCATGATTTGAGATAATTAATGATAGATTTATTATGGGGCAATGGGGTTATTGCGTTGAGATAATTAATTGTAGAATTAATTATGTGATATTGAAATGGTTGATTTGAGATAATTAATTGATGAATTAATTAATGGTCTTGACATACTTAATTAATTGGATAATTAATTAAGAGTAATTTAGTGATAAAATAATTTATGAGTTAGTAATTTAATTGATAATGAATAATTAATTGATGAATTAATTAAGTGTAAAAGAATGGAAACATGGTCATTCTAACGCGACAAGTATGAATGGAAACATAGTCATTCACTTGTGAGTAAAGGAATGAGAACGTGGTCATTCAATTGAGATATGATATTACTTGGGGAACAATTTAGGCTCCGACATGAGCCGAAGCTAGTATTGAGGTGCATGTGTCCTTGGGAACCCTAGAGTTAATGTGGTTAAATAAATAATAAATGATAATGTGATAACTATTTATTTATGCATTGCACTTATTTCTTTATAAAACTGCATACACTATTATATAACTGGGTATTGTTTTAGACACCGTTGGTGGTGGCCTAATGAGTTGTACTCACAACCTAATCGGTATTCCTGATCGGTATATGAATAGACTTTATTGCTGCAGGACAAGTTAAGGGAAAGTGTCCTATGCTAGATGACTAGTTGGGGATGGAGCTCGGATGAGGGAACCAGATGTAGTTCTGGACTTGCATGGATGTCGTTGGTGTCTTTATTTTCATTTTTCATTTTAGACACTGGACACATACTTTAGCATGATATGCTTTCTGTTTCAGTTGGATATTATATTTCCTTCTTTGTTATCTTGAGATATTGATATTGTCTATGGTTATTTATGCTTCCATTATTGTGTATTATTTCTGCTGGTGTTTACTCTAATAAAAAGAGTGTATAGTCTCCCCACGATTGTCTTATCATACCCTCACTACTATTTGGAAGCCTTTGGTGTATGGGGAGTTGTGACTGAGGTCATGTGACTGACCGGCTCGGGGCAACGATATGTGAAACCCGGACCGAGATGTTACAAAGTGGCATCGGAGGTCCAGTTTTCATTTCTTCTTTTTTTGTCTTATTGTTTGGGAAAGGTAGAAAAGATACTAGGAAGATTCAGGTCTTGGTTATGAGCTCATGCATGGGAGTTTCAAACCCATGTATGGGGGAAAACCCAAGTACTCAGGGTGAGATTGTTGTTATTACTATTTCCTGTTACAATTGAATATTATTTCACCTTGGGTGACACACTTATTATGTGATGTGAAAATTGTTTTTGAGATTTTATGAGAATTGACTCGTGTCCTGGAAAGGCATGAGAGTTGAGTCAGCATGCATCATTCTAGACACTCAGGATTATTTTTTGACATGCATCATTTTAGGCACGCATGGGGAAAATGGGTTTTGGGTAAGTAGTTGAACTTAAATTGTTTCCCTTCCTTATGAAATTAAATTGAAAATGGTGACTAATATGAATTTGAGACTAGTAAAATGATGAAAAATGAGAATAAATGGATGTCTAAATGAGAAATTTGATATGATAACATGTTTACCCTTGTTAGCCAATGCCTAGGTGTAGGATGGTTAAGTGTTAGCACCTCGGTTTTGACTGCAGAGCGAGAATTGGGGAAAAGACTTATTATGGTTCTTCCTCTTACATAAATGTATTAATGTTATGAATCCTTGTCCTAAGGTCCATGTTTGACATTGTAGATAATATTTATTCATGAAAACGCTTGTTGAGAGGATTCCTAGGGGGAATAGCTAGGAATGATCCTCTAATGATGGAACCAGAAGCACCGATCGTGATGGGTGAGGAAGCAGGGGAGCAGTTCCAAGAGAACTTCACTTGTTTCATGCAATTCATGGAAATATACCTAGGGTGGGTTGATAAGATCATGTATGAACTGACGAGAGAGTTTTAGTTACAACACCCTTCGACTTTTACTAGAGAGGGAGGACCTTAAGGAGCTAAGTTTTGGGTTGATTCTGTCGAGACAATACTTGACCATTTGGAGACTCCTACTAAGAGGAGGGTCAAGTTGGCTACTTATACGATACAAGGCTCAGCGAAGCGTTGGTGGAATGTCTGGGCATGGACTGGATAGATGGATGGTATGTTGTGGAAGTACTTCTTGGGTAGGTTCTTGGAGAACTTCTACCCAGATACATTGAGACAGGAGAAAGCAGTGGAGTTCATATAGCTAACTCATGGGAGCATGTTTGCGATGGACTATGTTGGGTACTTTACATATCTGCAACACTTTTCTCTAGCTTTGATAGGATATGAGACAACTATGGTGATATGCTTTCATGATAGACTTAAGTGTGGGATTAATCCCCAAGTCAACCTATTTCAATTAAAGAAATTTGCCGATGTAGTGGATCTGGGTCTCATAGTTGAGAGAAATCTGAAGGATGATTCCAGTGATAGATAGATAGTTACTACTGAATGATCAAGATGTGCAACTTCCAAGATCATTAAGCGTCGTTATAAGAATTTTAGTTTGTGAAGTGGGAAGCTGGGTGGTTAGGCAGAAGGGTTAGTTGCACAGGACCTTACTGGAGTGCCTTTCTATCAGTGTGGTAGGCCATACCACTATCATCGACACTATCCCCAACCACCAGTAGAGTGAAGATCTTATGAAAAATGGGTCATCTACATAATTTTTGTAGGACACAGTGACAACCGGTTAGTGATTAAGGATCTATATAGAGTCAAATAATGGGAAGTGGATTTTCTACCCCTCATCAGAATAGTAGTATGAGTTCTATTAGCTGAGGCGACAGTGGCAATAGATGTGGTGCTTCTGGGAAAGATCACCCGTATCAACAGAGTGGTGCAACTCAAGGGAGTCAGACAACATCACAGGGAATAGGGGTAAGACAGTTGCATGCAATGTGGCCTATACTTATAAATAGAAAGGTTGGACCATCAATGGCGGAGTTTGTGAGTAGTGTAATGACTATTGATAAACCATTGGGGGTATGGTCAAGAGACATTTGTCTATTCAAGTCATGTTCTCTTAAAGTCGGGGAGTATTGTTTTCTATGGGATATCTATATCCTTGACATGTCAGGATTCAAATTAATAATGAGTATAGATTAGAGAGTCGCATACCGAGTCCACATAGATTATTACCAAAGGAGAGTGACTTTTATGTCTCCTAAGGGTGACCAGTACATTCACCACGGGGAGTGGGATATCCAGGCAGGCTGAGTAGGGCTAATTACTCAGCAATTGGGAGAGCTCACAATCCAGGTTTCTAGTCTTTTGTTGGATAAAGAAGGTGTAAAGCATGATATCTTTACACCAGTAGTGGAACAGTTTCAGGATGTGTTTCTTGAAGATTTCTTAGGGATTCTACCTGATAGAAATGTTGAATTCACTATTGATCTCATGTTGGGAGCTAATCCAGTACATATTCCATGTAATAGATAGATCTTAAAGAGTTCAAGACTCAGATGGAGGAGTTGGAGGATAAAGGGTTTATCCACCTGAGTAAGTCACCTTGGAGATCACCTATGTTTTTTGCAAAGAAGGTTGATGAGAATATACATTTATGTGTTGATTACTAGAAGTTTAACAAGACGACTATAAAGAACCGGTATCCTCTTATGTGTATCGATGATCTATTTGACCAGTTGAATGGATCTTGTGTGTTCTTGAAGATCGACTTGAGATCAAGGTATCATCATCCGAGAGTTCAGAATTCTGATATACCGAGGACTTCTTTCAAAAGAAGGAATGTTCTATATGAGTTTTTTGTAATGTTGTTTGGGTTGACAAAAACACTGGTAGTGTTTATGAAATTTATGAACATAATCTTCCACCCGTACCTGGATCAGTTCATTGTAGTATTTGTGGATAAGACTCATGATAATCATGCCCAACATCTTGACATATTTCTAAGTACATTGAGAGAGCATTGAATATATACCAAGCTATCTAAGTTTCAATTTTGTATCGATCGGGTACACTTATTGGGACACATAATCTAGGAGGAAGGTGTGTTAGTGGACCCAGAGAAGGTTCAAGCAATGGTTTCTTGGGAACATCCCAAGAATATATTCGATATCTATAGTTTTTTAGGGTTAGCTGGATATTATCAGAGATTCATTTAGGAATTTTATCATTTGGAAGCACCACTTTCAGGCTTGAGCAAGAAAGGTATAAAGTTATAATGGTCAAAATATTGTGATAATTCCTTCTAGGAGTTGAATAATCATTTAACTTCGGTATCAATCTTGATCCTACTTGGGTTAGGTGAGGAGTACACGGTGTATTGTGATGTTTCTGGGATCAGACTTGGAGTAGTGATGATACAAGGAGATCAATTTGTGGCATATGGGTCTCAGTAGTTGAGACCTTATGAATGAAAATACACTATGCATGACCTCGAGCTAGTGGTAATGGATTGTGCTTTGAAGTGTTGGTAGCACTATCTGTTGGGAAATAAGTTTACAGTGTTTACCAATCACAAGAGCTTAAGGTATATCTTCTCATAAAGAGATTTGAATCTTCAGTAGTGGATGTGGGTATAGTATATGCATTCATTTGATTTTGAGTTAGCATAGATGCCCAGGAAATGAAACGGTGCAATCGACACTTTGAGCATGAAAACATAGGCTCAGGTAGTACAAGAGTCTTGTGCCGATTGGAATATGATGACTTTGCTGGTTGAAATTCATGTGGTGTTTCAGGAGAATCAAGAGCAGATGAATCTCCTATCAATATCAATGGAGTTGAAACTTTTGAGCTAGATTAGAGACAGATAGTATGAGGATCTAGAATGTTTAACCTTGAGGGAAATATTTGAAGGCGACGAGTCACCTTCACATTATAGAATAGATGAGGATGAGATCATCTACATCATAAATCAGGTTGTTGTGCCTATGAGCATGCGAGAGGAGCTTATGCGGGAATTTCATGCCTCAAAGTGGGTGGTACAACTAGTTGTGACTAAAATGTACTGTGACCTACGAAGAAAGTTTTGGCGGTCATGAATGAAAAAGGATACAGGAGGGTTCTTGACACGGTGCTTCACTTGTCAGTAGGTTAAGGCAGAGCATCAATGACCTGGTGGTTTGTTGTAGCCATTGCCCATTCTAGAATGGAAGTGGTATGACGTGACAATGGATTTTGTGGTGGGTCTCCCACCAAGGAAGAATTATGCTATCTAGGTTGTTGTGGATTGATTGATGAAAGTAGAAAATTTATTGCTGATATGAGAAACCTTTACAGTAGAGCAATTAGGAGAGCTATATGTTTAGAAGATACTCTATCTACATGGGGTTCCGCAAACTATAGTTTTAGATCATGACTCACATTCCACTTCATGCTTCTAGAAGGTCTTATGGAAATCACTTAGTACACATGTATTATTGAGTACGACCTTCCACCCGTAGATGGATGGGCAGTCGAAGCATACTATACAGGTGTTTGAGGATATGTTGTGGGCATGCGTTCTTAACTTTGGTGGATATTGGGAGAAGCACTTGATTTTGGTATATTTTTCCTATAACAACAGTTATTAGAAAACTATACAGATGGAACCATATGAGGATATTTATGGTAGACCATGAAAATCACTGCTATGCTGGATGGAGGTAGGCGAGTCAGAGTTTCTAGGACCGAGTCTTGTGTAGGAGACATCAAAACATGTTCAGCTGATTCGAAAACATATGGCTATGGATCAGAGTAGATAAAATTTGTATACTGATAGATGGAGATGACTCCTAGAGTTTACACAGGGTGATCGTGTATTCCTTCAGGTGTTTCCTAGGTTGGGTCACTACAGGATACAAATATAGGACAAGTGGGCGCTAGGTTTGTTGGTCCATTCAATATTGTGGAGAGAATCAGGTCAGTGACATACCAATTGGATCTTCCATAAAAATATAACCCTACACATGATGTTTTCCATGTGTCATAACTTCATCAGTATCACCCCAACCCTTCTTGTGTAATAGAAATGGATGATGTTGATCTTGAGATAAATGTGTCCTTTGAGGAGCATCTGATACATGTGTTGGATCATAGTGAATAAGTGTTGTGGGGAAAGAATGTGCTGATAGTTCGTGTATTGTGACAACATGGGAATGTACAGAAGGAGACATGGGAAAAGAAAACAAATATGTGGGCTCAATGGCCCAATCTTTTTGGCTCATATTCTTAGGGAAGCTTGGGAGTGTAGCTCGAGGATGGGCTGTTATAAGGTGGGTAGATTGTAAGATCCTGACCTTTTTTGAAGTTATCTCGGGCTTGATTTTAGACACTCTTTTGTTAAATTTTGAGTACTTTTTGTTTGATTTATAACATGGGGTGTTTTTGGGTGAAATTTGAAAAAAATGGAAGAAAAGGGGGTTGTGTACGATTGGCGCACGATTCGATCAAACCATGCATCACAACCCAAAAATCCATGCAACCCCGAACAATGGGAAATCGCATGGTTAGAACACAGTTTGATAAACCATGTTCCCTAAAAAGGAAAACTATGCACCCCAAATATAACTGGCACATGACTGGAGCATGGTTAGGAGAAACCGTGCGTTTCTGCCCATAAAACTGTGTACAAGAATTAAATGAGCCCATAAATTATTTTAAAATTTCCCCAAACACCCAGGGCTCACCTATTTCAACCCTCACTCGACCCTAGGCCCTCTTTCACGTTTTTGAGCTCTTTGAATGAATTCCAAGCCTTCCTAACGTATGTTCTTTGCGATCCGAAGCCCAGATTGAACATCTCCTCCTATCCCAATAAGCAGATCTCATCCCGATGCCTTTCCATTCATTCTCATTTCTCTTATTTATATTTTGATGGAAGTTTTCCATTGTTTTGTTGGATCTAAACCTTTTAAGTGTGATCTAGATCTAGGATTGTAGATCTAGATGTAGATTTATAACATCTTGATGTCTTTAATCTTGTTTTAGGGTTTTAGATTCAGATCTAAATCTGCATCATTATACTGCCAAATTTTTTGAGTATTTTCATTAGGAAATATTCATCAACGAACCAAGGTAGGTGGTCTAATATGCAATTCCCATAGTCATGATTTTGATATGTATATGCATGTTTTAGTATTGCTAGAGTTCTTTAACAATTAGATCCCTAAATTGATTTAGTTATTGTGTCCAATTGATTAATTGGTTTATTATTGCAATTGATGATTAATCAAGGAGTTAATCATGGGATTAAGGGAATATACATTTTGATAATTAATTAGGTAATTAATTATGGGGTTTAGGGGTATACCATTTAGACAATTAATTGGAGGATTAATTCTAAGATTTAAGGATTTATGATTTAGATAATTAATTAGGGGATTAATTATGAGATGTTGAGATAATTGGTTAGATATAATTTAATTGATGAATTAATTATGGAATACCAAGATATATGTATTGAGATAATTAATGTTAAATTAATTATGAGAAATTGATGTCATGAGTTGGGATAATTAATTATACATTAATTATGGGACATTTGGGTTATTACATTGAGATAATTAATTATAGAATTAATTATGTGATATTAAAATGGTTGACTTGAGATAATTAATTGATGAATTAATTAATTTCCTTAACATACTTAATTAATTGGGGAATTAATTAAGGGTAATTGAGTGATAAACTAATTTATGAATTAGTAATATAATTGATAATGAATAATTAATTGATGAGTTTATTAAGTGTAAAATAATGGGAACATGGTCATTTTAATGTGAAAAGTATGAATAGAAACATGGTCATTGACTTGTGAGTAAAGGAATGGGAACATGGTCACTCAATTGATAAGTATATATGGTAACATGGAAATTATACTTATGGGCAAAGGAATGGGAACATGGTCATTCTATTGAGAAGTAAGAATGATAACATGGTCATCTTACTTACGAAATTTAATACTGGTAATGTCACGTACGTAACCTATTTTAGGGTTATTTTAAATTTATTTTCCACTCATGATTTGTTTTGGTGGTTTCCAATGGTTTTATTGAGAATAGGTGAGTTTTCATGAATTGGGCCAAACTGCGAGCCCAATTCCAGATTTAAAAATAAATTTTGTTTCATTTATAACTTTTTCAATTTTTAATATTTTTGACTCATTCCAACTCCTAATTGTTCTCCCCTGATATATTAACCCCAAATTTAAATTTGGGGCCTTTATAAATCCATAAGCATGGGGGATTTTTGTTTTTATTTGAGAATTGGGCCAACCTGAAGGCCCATTTTCCAGTTTTAAATTGTTTCATTAATTTATTAATATCTTATTCATTAAAATGGATTTTTCGGTGATTCCACCTCCCTATCGACCCTAAGAAGCCCAGGCGAGACCCCATTCCCTCCTCCCACAATTTGGAGCTCTATAGAGTCGCGAAAATAGTCGAAACTTTCTGGATTTCAGAAATCGTCCAGATTTTGGAGAGGTAAATTGATCCTTTCATAACTCCTTCTATTCGTAATATTTTCCTTCCATTCCAATTAATAAATGACCTAATAATTCTTGTGAGACCATCCCCTGAGTTTTGGCCGTTTTAAATTTCATATACTAGTGTTTTGGGGAGATTCATTCTAGATTTCTCAAGTAAGTTTGTCCATTTCTTTTCCTCTTTCAAATTGATTAGGGTTTCATTCTATTTTTTTAGGGTTTACTCCCTTTTTATTGAAGTGAAAAATGACCAGTGGGTAGGGGTTCGAACCTAAGGTTTAACCTTGGGTTTTCTTGGTCCAAGTTTCTATTTTTAGGTTTGATCTACCCTTCTTGAGGTGCGGCGGTGGTGCGTTTGTGTTTTCGCACAAAGGATTCAATGGTTTCATTTGATTTGGTAGGTGATTCCAATGTTGATGCAATATTTGTGTATTATCATGCTGTATTTATCATATTTTCAGATTTATATAATTTTATTATTGCTACAAAAATTGGTTCTAATGATGTTTCCATTGCAATTGAATTTAAAATGCCAATTTGGTGTGAAATTGGGGGTTTTCCAAAGAAGTGTTTTGTTTGTTTATTTGGGGATGCCCTATAAATACTTAGTTGTTTTTATTGATCTGTAATAAGTCATAAAATACTGTTTATAATGTTTATCCCCTTTGGTAATTTCTGCAAATAATGAGTTTTAATTGTGCTTGTAAAGAAAGTGAAGTTTTGGTTCCACTTTTGTGTGAAAATGAAGGTTTTACAAAGAGAACACTTCTTGTTTAACATGAGGATGCCCAAAAATTGATTTGTTGTTTTAATTGATATTTATTGGGCTGCCTTTACTATTTTGGTAACTTACAATTGTGAACATCGTGTACAAGTGGGTTTCTTAAGGGGTTTTGTGTGCAAAACTACACGAGATTTTGTGAAATTGATTTATTCAAATTCAAAGAGTTTGTTGTGTGTTTTAAGTGGTAGAAAATGAGATAGCTACTGTATTTGGTGTATGTGACCAATAGTGGTGTTTTACATTAAAATGGATGTGTGTTAAATCCTGAAATTGTTTGAGCACAAAGGGGGAAGCCCGGGTACCTAGGTGGGGCGGATTTGTACTAGTACGGCTAGTGGACCGGATGGGTTTTGTCCATGTTTCACTTAGCATTTGGATAACGAAAACTCTAACTAAACTATGTGGATGATGATTGGGGACCACTAGGTTATGGGTATGTTCCCTACTAGTGGCTCGTGCATGAGAAAGGATTTTACTATGGTTACATTACACTGAGGTACGAGGTACATGGGGCCTGAGACTATCTAGTGCCTAGGGGTGTTCCCGGTTTTGTTGCTCAGTGGATTTGTGGTATTTGCCCTTGTTTTTGGGTGTCTTTGGAATTATAATTCAGTATATAATATTCCTATTTAAATGTGTTAACATTTTGAAAGTTTTATCTTGAAAAATGTTTTCAATTTAAAGTTTCATTTCGTGGAATTTTTCACCTCTTTTAATTGCATATTAAAACTGCTTGCTTTTTCACCTTGTATTGCATGCACCTTGGAATCATAGGGTGGTATCCTATTGGGCTTAGGCTCACACCCTACTTACACCCCTTGGGTGTAAGTAGACCTTTTTTTTTGACCCAGGTAAAGGAAAGGCTAAGGGTGTTGACGGTTCAGGGTGTTAGTCCTCATCCTTGGGGAGGAGTAGTGGAGACGACTTGGGGGTGATGACCCCTTGTCATGTGGAGTCCATGGGGCTGTTTTGTTTCTGTTACATTGTGTCTTTGGACCTTTTGTATTGACTCTAAACCTATGTATTCAGTTCTGGTTTTTGTTTAAACATCGTTTGGTATAAATTTTTCAGATTCAGTTTATTGATTGTTTTTAATGGTTTATGCCTTCATATTCAGGTAAATCGTTCCCAAACCTAAATAAATGATACCCGGGCACTTGTGCCAGCCCGTGGGGATAGGGAACGCCCTTCGGGTCATGTCACAGGCTGAGTTTGGTGCCGGTTTTGGCGGTGACCAGATTCGGTTCGTGACAAAATGGTATCAGAGGAGGTTCATGTTAACTCTTTGGGTCATGTTATTTCGGGAAGAGTCAGGATATCATGGAGTTAGGATTGTAGGGACGTGGTATTATAGTTATGGGTAGTGTGCTTGATCACCACACCTCATGACAGGATTCAAGTTTCCTAGGGAAGTCAGGATTTATCTAAGTCCTTTGGTTTTCTTGTTTTAATGATGGTTAGGGGAAATGAAAAGAGGGTTGGGTTAATGGTCTCCGTAAGCTCGCAGGGCCTGGCAAGCCATGTGGAGCTGGGGATATACCCTAGAACACCCTATGTGATAGTGAAGTGATTGGAATATGGCCGCCAACCATATGTCCAAGTCACCCACTGAAACTAGTTTCCTATCAGATTGTTTTGTACTATAGTTTTGCAATCTTGGCTCTTTGGTTTTAAAAGGACTTGGTTTTAAGAAGTATAAAGTTTTTTTGAAATTATTTTCAAATAAATAAGGAATGGATTGATTTATGAAATGGTGGAACTGAATTTTTAGAATTTTTTTGAAATGGAAAATGGTGTTTTTACACCTATTTTGAAAGAAAGAACTATATTGAAGTTGGTTTTGAAAAGTGTTTACAATAGAGTTTTCTAAACAATCAAATAGTGTTTTAATGGGATGAGATGTTTTGAAATTGATGTGAATATATTGAAAGTGAGTTATTTTTTTAAATGGTTGTGCATTTCTGAAAAGTTTTGTAAGATGTGAGTTGGAATTTGATCTCGTGGTTAGCGGTTTTGAGAAAAAAGATGTGTTGGTTGACCATTTTGGTTTTGAAAAGTGGAAAGAATTTTTATTTTAACCTTTGGTATTTTCATGAGCAACCACATGCATGGGGTTATATGGGAAGAGGGATGGTTGATGACATGACTGGATGAGTGTCGGGATGGAAATGAGGAGGGTGCCTGGTGTGGCATAGAAACATGCATGTGTAAGGCCCATGGGGTACCATTGGTGGATGCGCTTACCGCTGAACCATTTGTTTTCAAAGAAATGTTTTTAAATAAAAAAAAACATGATTTCTTGATGATTTTTTTGGGATGGTGTATATTATGTGTTTTCGGAAAATGTTGATGTTGTGGGATGTTTTGAGTCCAAGAACCCCTCCTGTTTGAACTGTGTTTTGGGTTTGGGTTTGGTCAGTAAGTTGTGTTGTAGGGACGATTAGTGGTCTCTTTTGAAAAATGTTTTGGGATGCCTTTACGGTGGTTCCCTTCATGTGTTTGGATCTGGTTTGAGGCATGTTTTGACTAATGGACCAGATTGGTTGGGTCCTTGGGTTCTCTCATTGGATAAGGTATGCCCCCATTAAGGGTTAATGCACAGCTGAAGTGCAATCCATATTGTTTCGCCATTGGAAAATCCTCCAGTTGATCAATATAAGGAATATTTTATCGATCATTGTTGATTGAGTCTACACCCATTCATTTCGTTGATTTTTGGATCCTCTTGTAGTGGTAAAGTTATTGTGGAAGGTTGAAAGAAACCTTAGTTTCTAATGTTTCATGATTCATCGAAGGTGGAAGTGTTCTTGGTTGTAAGTGTGGATGAGTGTCTCGATGGTGTCTAAGAGGAACTTTGGGTTCTTCAAAGTTTCTTTGATGCATTAATTCATGTTAAACCACCGGTGTGGGAAATATGGTCACGATAGGATATTGTGGCCACTTTCTAGAATTGTGTGTTGTTTGGGGATGTTGTATAAGGTCCCTCTCCATGAATTGTTTATATCAGTTGAAATGGTCATGTTTGGTGATTCCTTATGATGTCATGTACTCGATTGACTGTATAGGTGAAAGTAGTGAAATCCTCTGAGAGTCCCTGTTATGTTGGGAAAATGTCTCCCTTGGAAAAACTTCAAAATCATCTATTTTAGAGGAATGTGAGTGTAGGTGTTCTTTACTTCTATTGTTTCTCACCTGACGAAACAAGTTGTGATGTGTGTGTATCTTCTCAGCCCTTGTTTCAGTGAAATATCGGGATAAGTTAAAGTGAGTTTGGAATGTGTTATGTCGAGAAAACTTATTTGGGACTGCGGTGTAGTTTTTGGTGGCACCGAAAAGAAGAATTCTCATTCAGTGGGTTTCCAAATATTAACTACGAGGCCGAAGATGCTTCAATCATTTGAGCTCCAGCCATAGGTCTCGGAGAGAAGCTGGCTCGTAGTCAGGGAAAATCCCAGGGCCATTTAAACCCTTGTACAAAGTCCTATCCTTAGTATGAAAGATGGGAATAGTTCAAACCTATGGTTTCGTCATGGTTGAGCACATAGTTTGTGCACGTTTAGTAGTGGCCGTGTGCTAGGAATCCATGTAGAAATAATTATATTCATAGTTAGTGCACAGTTTCCCAAACCATGCAGACTAATCCTGCGCCCTTCCTAAATCTTTGATTTCTTTTTGGGTCTTTCTGTGTCGGCCCATGCTGGTCGGTTAAGATGGTCAGTTCTTATGGTGGGGAGACCCACTATGATTCTCATGAATATTCCTTCATAAACATTTAATGGAAGTATATCCCTTTTACTAGAGAGTATGTTTGGGCCTCCCACTATTAGTGTCTTGATTCTGTCTCGGGAAAACAATTTAAGTTGTCTCTTGTGGTGGGGAGCCCATTTGTGTCTCTTCATACGAGTAACTCATATTTTTTTCTTTGGACTTGTCTGGGAAGTAGGTATTATCATTCGAAGATATCTAACTACCTACACATTCATTGGATAAACATTGATATTGGAGAGTTTCCAATGGTTTAGTTATAGTAGGGAAGTGTAACCTTGTTCAATGTTGTTTTTTTTGGGTAAATTGATTGAGTATTGTTCAGATTGTATTTGAGGAGTTTTCATTTGGGATAAATCCTGAATATACTTTATTGTTTCAGGAAAGTGGTGTAAGTTTGGTTTGTGACAGTATTCCTTCCATCATTGATCACTGGAGGTGTTTTGACCTTTGGGGGTGAAACCTGGCAAGGGTGTACCTATTGGTTTCTCAGTTGGATTTGGTTGTTGCTTTGACCTTGCTGTGACTTTCCGGGGCGGAAAGTTTTCAAGGTGGGGAGAATTGTCACGTACATAACCTATTTTAGGGTTATTTTAAATTTATTTTCCATTCATGATTTGTTTTGGTGGTTTCCAATGGTTTTATTGAGAATATGTGAGTTTTCATGAATTGGGCCAAACTGCGAGCCCAATTCCAGATTTAAAAATAAATTTTGTTTCATTTATAACTTTTTCAATTTTTAATATTTTTGACTCATTCCAACTCATAATTGTTCTCCCCTGATATATTAACCCCAAATTTAAATTTGGGGCCTTTATAAATCCATAAGCATGGGGGATTTTTGTTTTTATTTGAGAATTGGGCCAACCCGAAGGCCCATTTTCCAGTTTTAAATTGTTTCATTAATTTATTAATATCTTATTCATTAAAATGTATTTTTCGGTGATTCCACCTCCCTATTGACCCTAAGAATCCCAGGCGCGACCCCATGCCCTCCTACCACAATTTGGAGCTCGATAGAGTCGCGAAAATAGTCGAAACTTTCTGGATTTCAGAAATCGTCCAGATTTTGGAGAGGTAAATTGATCCTTTCATAACTCCTTCTATTCTTAATCTTTTCCCTCCATTACAATTCCTAAATGACCTAATAATTCTTGTGAGACCATCCCCTGAGTTTTGGCCGTTTTAAATTTCATATACTAGTGTTTTGGGGAGATTCATTCTAGATTTCTCAAGTAAGTTTGTCCATTTCTTTTCCCCTTTCAAATTGATTAGGGTTTCATTCTATTTTTTTAGGGTTTCCTCCCTTTTTATTGAAGTGAACAATGACCAGTGGGTAGGGGTTCGAACCTAAGGTTTAAACTTGGGTTTTCTTGGTCCAATTTTCTATTTTTAGGTTTGATCTACCCTTCTTGAGGTGCGGCGGTGGTGCGTTTGTGTTTTCGCACAAAGGATTCAATGGTTTCATTTGATTTGGTAGGTGATTCAAATGTTGATGCAATCTTTGTGTATTAGCATGCTGTATTTATCATATTTTCAGATTTATATAATTTTATTATTGCTACAAAAATTGGTTCTAATGATGTTTCCATTGCAATTGAATTTAAAATGCCAATTTGGTGTGAAATTGGGGGTTTTCCAAAGAAGTGTTTTGTTTGTTTATTTGGGGATGCCCTATAAATACTTAGTTGTTTTTATTGATCTGTAAAAAGGCATAAAATAATGTTTATAATGTTTATCCCCTTTGGTAATTTCTGCAAATAATGAGTTTTAATTGTGCTTGTAAAGAAAGTGAAGTTTTGGTTCCACTTTTGTGTGAAAATGAAGGTTTTACAAAGAGAACACTTCTTGTTTAACATGAGGATGCCCAAAAATTGATTTGTTGTTTTAATTGATATTTATTGGGCTGCCTTTACTATTTTGGTAACTTACAATTGTGAACATCGTGTACAAGTGGGTTTCTTAAGGGGTTTTGTGTGCAAAACTACACGAGATTTTGTGAAATTGATTTATTCAAATTCAAAGAGTTTGTTGTGTGTTTTAAGTGGTAGAAAATGAGATAGCTACTGTATTTGGTGTATGTGACCAGTAGTGGTGTTTTACATTAAAATGGATGTGTGTTAAATCCTGAAATTGTTTGAGCACAAAGGGGGAAGCCCGGGTACCTAGGTGGGGCGGATTTGTACTAGTACGGTTAGTGGACCAGATGGGTTTTGTCCCTGTTTCACTTAGCATTTGGATAATGAAAACTCTAACTAAACTATGTGGATGATGATTGGGGACCACTAGGTTATGGGTATGTTCCCTACTAGTGGCTCGTGCACGAGAAAGGATTTTACTATGGTTACATTACACTGAGGTACGAGGTACATGGGGCCTGAGACTATCTAGTGCCTAGGGGTGTTCCCGGTTTTGTTGCTCAGTGGATTTGTGGTATTTGCCCTTGTTTTTGGGTGTCTTTGGAATTATAATGCAGTATCTAATATTCCTATTTAAATGTGTTAACATTCTGAAAGTTTTATCTTGAAAAATGTTTTCAATTTAAAGTTTCATTTCGTGGAATTTGTCACCGCTTTTAATTGCATATTAAAACTGCTTGCTTTTTCACCTTATATTGCATGCACCTTGGAATCATAGGGTGGTATACTATTGGGCTTAGGCTCACACCCTACTTACACCCCTTGGATGTAAGTAGACCTTTTTTTTGACCCAGGTAAAGGAAAGGCTAAGGGTGTTGACGGTTCAGGGTGTTAGTCCTCATCCTTGGGGAGGAGTAGTGGAGACGACTTGGGGGTGATGACCCCTTGTCATGTGGAGTCCATGGGGCTGTTTTGTTTCTGTTCCATTGTGTCTTTGGACCTTTTGTATTGACTCTAAACCTATTTATTCAGTTCTGGTTTTTGTTTAAACATCGTTTGGTATAAATTTTACAGATTCAGTTTATTGATTGTTTTTAATGGTTTATGCCTTCATATTCGGGTAAATCGTTCCCAAACCTAAATAAATGATACCCGGGCACTTGTGCCAGCCCGTGGGGATAGGGAACGCCCTTCAGGTCATGTCACGGGCTGAGTTTGGTGCCGGTTTTGGCGGTGACCAGATTCGGTTCGTGACAGGTAATGTGGGAAATTAAGTGTGAATTGAAGAATGGTAGTAAAGGTAATCGAAGATGTGACCTCATAGGAGAATACTTTGAGCTCCGACATGAGTCGAATAAGATACTAAGATATGATACCACCTTTGAATACTTAGAGCTCTAACATGAGTCGAATTAGGTATTAAGATATGATATTACCTAAGGAACACTTTAGGCTCTTCCATGAGCCGAATCTAGTATTGAGGTATGAGTGTCCTCAGAACCCTGGAGTTAATGTGGTTAAACAAAGAATAAATGGTAATATGATAACTGCTTATTTATGCATTGTACTTATTTATTTATAGAACTACATACACTATTATCTAACTAAATATTATTTAGACACCATTGGTGGTGTCCTACTAAGTCATACTCACACCCTACTCGGGATGCTTGATCGGTACCTGAATAGACTTTATTACTACAAGACAAGTTAAGGGAAATGGCCCTGTGTTAGATGGATAGTTGGGGATAGAGCTCAGACGAGGAAACCAGATGTGGTTTGACACCTGCTTGGGTGTTTTTGGTGTCTTTATTTTCAGTTTTCATTTTAGACACTATACACATACTTTAGCATGACATGTTTTATATTTTAGTTGGATATTTTATTTCCTGCTTTGTTATCTTGAGATATTGGTATTGTCTATGGTTATTTATGCTTCCACTACTGTGTATTATTTCTGTTTTTGTTTGCTCTGATAAAAAGAGGGTATAGTATCCCCATGATTGACTTATCAGACCCTTGCTACTAGTCGGCGGCCTTTGGTGTACGAGGAGGCATGCCTGAGGTCACGTGGCCGATCGCTCGGAGCACTAGCATGTGGCACCCGGGATGGGATGTTACATGGATATATTTAAAAGTATAAATGATGTATAAAAATGATAATTATGTCATGATTATTATTCTTTAGATGATGGACTAATGACCACTTTGAATATAGACATCATACCAATTTCATTTTGGACTCAAGTACCGAATATCGTCAAAACGATTGACGTGAACTTAAATAATTAAGTTATTGTTATAACATGCTAATAAGTGATATAAAAAAATAATAAACTTGAAAAAAGTTTTCACGTAAGTAAATAATTACCCTAAGTTTATTATTCGGGAAGATAAAGAATGTACGTGGCAAGTCAGACTCAAGATAATAGACTTTTTAACTAAAAACCTTATTTTAAATGTTTTAAAGTTTTATTTTCTAAATATTTATCTTTTATTTCCATGTTTTAAAAAAATTATTTTCATGAATGTATTTGTATGGACATGAATTTTTTAAAATGGGAATTTTTGAATTTCCCTCAAATGTTTTCAAAATGGTATTTTTTAAGATTTTATGTAAGGGACTTTATTCTAAAGATCATTTAAAGTTCTTATTTAAACTATTTTTACAAAAATCAAAATGATTTTTTTCTACATATATGGAATGAATGAAATTTCTCACTTTCATGACACTTTAATTATTTAATGTTTTCTTTATAAGTTTATACAATCCTTTTCAAAGAATATGGTTTTATTATTATGTGTGCGATGTTTATATTTTAAAAGTGATTTTTTTACAAAAAAGGTATTTTAATATCAAAAAGTGTTTTGAACACAGGTTTAAAAGATTTTTCAAGGGTTTTATTTATGATATGGTCCTTGGACATTATTTATGATTAGTTGATCCCATTATAGCTCATGATATGATGGGTGAGCCCCATTATAACTCAAGATAAGTTGGGGTTTACCCCATTACAACTCAAGATATGATGAGTGAACCCCATTACAACTCTCCAATACATTGGGTACTCCATATATGGAAGTCAACCATATGGTTATTCCATTTATAAGGGTTATATAAGGGATTTATAATGATTATGTCCCAAGGAACCTACATGAATTTTATATGTTTGAAAATGATTTTTCATGGAAATAATGTGATTTTAAAAAGTTAATATAATGATCTTTTTGAAAAATAAAAATATTCATTTTTCATTGTAAAATGGTATGCTTTTAAGAAAATGTTTTTATGGGTTTTCACTAGACTAACAATTTCTTTTTTATTATATCCCTCACTAAGATTTTTGTGCTCATCCCAAATTTTAAAATGTTTTTCATGGGATTTTAGGGGGGAATAGAGACAAGGATGAGATCAAGGATTTTTTTTAAGATTTATTATAAAGAGAGAACATGTTTTATTTTAAATACTTTTGTTTTATTGAAAAAATGGATACTGTATACAAGTGTCCAATTATAATGTATGAGTTTATTTTGTAAGAGTTCATCCTAATTCTATAAAACTCTAAATGTAAAAGATCATTGGGAATGAAATAAATATAACTCTAGTTTTAAAATAACTAGAATATGTGTTGTTTAAGGATAAATCCTTACAATTGGTATCATAGAAAAGTTTAGACAACTTTGGAGATTGGGACATTTTCTTAAGAGTTAGAGATATCATCATGGGTTTATAATTTTAAGATTTATCATATATTTAGTGTATAAGAAACCCCTTTTGAGTCTTTAAGTTATGATATTTTAAGGTTACTAATTGTATTTTTGGAGTCATTTATTTTTGAGGTAATTATGGGTTATTACATTTTAGGATGAAAAATGAAAGGTATAAGACAACCTTTGAGGATAAAATATATTACGATTATTTTTTAGGGTGTTTCTCACCTTTTTTTTTTAATTTTATAAGGATTATAATAATATAGTTTTAGGAAAAGGACAACCCACATAATGAGTGATAACCCATCGCGTCTGACAAGGTCGTGAGTTTTGAACCCACAACCGAAGGGTGATAAGAGTGCATCGCCTACCACTAACCTACGTGATGTCCCAATTAGTATGAAATTATTTTTTATAAAATATATCTAACATATAAAAGTTATTTTAATTTTGGTAATATATGTTTTATCAAATAGATAACCCTAAGATTGGAAAATGATTTGATGATTAAGTGATTAGTGTTATTTCAAAAGACATTCACTATTTTTAGAACCATATATGATTGTGGTAAATAGAATACTATGAGATTTTATTATATTTTAGAAGTATATTTGATTTTATTGTGAATTTATGGTGATCCAAGTGATTTATGGAAATAATTATAATATCTTGGATATTATGTGATTAGAGCAATTACATTTTTGGTACGATACATTAAGAGTGTTTGATGTTATTTAGAGATAAATGTTAAAATTTATCTTAAAAGATTATGTGATCAAATAATTTATATTTTTTAATATTAGTATATAATATTTTTGAGAAAGTTTAAGGATAGTTATTTTTTGAATGATCTATGTTGAACTTTGGGTATTACTATTGAATTTTAGAGATTAAAGTAGTTTTTCATCATATAAAGGTTTATTCTTTTTGGGGAATTATCTTATCTTATCCTAACCATTTTGGTTCTGGTTAATGTCTAAAGACACAAAGAATATATTATTTTTATTTTGGATTTAATGATCTATAGAATTTGATTCCAATGCTTTGGGCATGGAAAATTCATCTTAAATTCTCGTCGTTTGGAGAAAAAGATGATATTTTAGTGGAAATTAATTTAAGGATGGAACTCTACTTGTCAAGTAAGTATATTTACTCATGTTATTAGATTGTGAAGTAATGTAATTCCTAAAATCAATTAAAATGACCTTGAAACAAAAATATCATCCATTCACTTTTCTTACTGAGAAATCAATAGACTTTTGACCCATCACTGATTTACGGTTTTGTGATTGTTAACTTTATAATGATCATGTTCTCTATCACTCTTCATAAGAACTTGATAGTTAGTTTTCTATTCCATGTCCATGTTTTCTTATATGTAATCATAGTATGTGTTATCTTAGGTAACCTTTACACTTTCCTTTCTCTCTTTTCAAATAGAAGTTTTATTAACCCGTGTTCTGATGTGGGATTTTAACAAATGTACTTTAAAAATTTAAACTCTAGTTATCGAGGACTAATTTAAAACTATTGGGAAAAAATTTAATGGGGGGGGATGTAACATCGTGATATTTTAAAAGGGAAAAACCATGTTTATAGTGTATAAGATACGCCACATTGAGCTTAAATGAACAACTAAATATTATTATTTAAATGTGATCATTATAATCTAGTCGCTAAATTGGTAAGAATGAATATGAATAACTAATTGTTTGAAATAAATATAAAGGTATAATTCAGTATAAATGTTTTGGTAAGTGCTTAGAAAATAATCACATAATTTTTAGTAAAGTCATTATATTATTTAAAAAATGATTTTTATTGATTTTATATACAAATAATATAATTAATTTATAGATATTTTAGAAAATTTATTTGATAAAATTAAATTAATTTTTTAAATCATCATATAAATTTTTTCCTACAATGAAATTTTGATAATTTTCTGAAAAGGTTGATTTTTTAAATAGTAAAAAATTATGATTTTTATTCAAAATTATATTTATCAAAGTATTTACAAGGTGAAATTATGTTTTTGATTAGTTTTAAATTTTAATTAGTTTATTTTTATTTAAATTAATCCAATTATGGTTTTTGAAATGGATTTTATACTTGAATTTAGTATAAAAAAATTAAATTTTAAAATGGCATTTTTTTGAAAAATAGTTTTTTGTTGCCTTTTTCCGGTTTAAATTTAAATTAAATTACAAAACTTTGGTGTTTTGAATTTTTAAAAATGGATTTAATTATTGGATTCATTAGGTCCAAATTAATTAAACATGTTTCTTTTATTTTTGGCCAATATGAATAGTAACTTTAGTAATTTTTTTACCACAATAAAGGGGAAAACAGATAATTAAGGGTAAAAATAAAATGATAAGGACTATAAAATAACCCTAACACTTGCCAAATTTTATTATATGAGTTATGTTAGAACATAATAATCCAAGGATAATAATTATAACCTTTTTGAGCTATTTGGATGAGAGCATGACATTTATATTATTTTGTTTTAAGAAAAGTCAAAGATGACATACTCATGTTTTTAATAACTATAACATTTCTAATATAGCATTATTCAGAAGATATCTTCAACTATAAATAGTAATTTGAAATCTAAAATATTTATATTCATAATTAAATTTTATTTTTAAATTTTAGTGAAGAAATAATTACCTTAAATGCTTACACAATACTGATGCAATAATTATTTTTAATGGAAATATCAAATAAATGTTATTAAAAATATTAAAATAAATAATATTTTATTAAATGATATAAAATTCATAAAAAACTTGAATTTGGAAAACTCATTTGGATATGGTTTAAAATTTATTTAATGATCCATTTATGGGTCATTTTTAATTTTATAGTAACTATATTAACCTTCAAAAAGTAAAAATACATGTTGTCACGGTAAGAGTTAAAGAGGTTAAATAAGGGTTAAAACCAAAATATAAGGGTAGAAATATAATAAAAACTTATATAAATTTTATTTATGATATTATTTAGACCCATAATCATCATATATTATAAATAAATCACTTTGGATCCATTTGGAATTGAAAATTAATTTATATTAATTTAATATTTTGAGAAATTTCAAGAGTGTCCCTCCCCTCTCCTATAAAAGGGCACCTCTCATTCTCATTTATTAACACTTAAAAAACCTCTTTGATTTATAAAATAACTTCCCAAATCCATTACTATAATCCCTCAACACATTCTATAGGCCTTAGTTTAGTTATAAAACTCACCTTAGAGGTGTTAAGGTGTTAATTAAAGGAGATTATCCAAAGAATAGATATCATTTTTAATTTATTGTTTCTGTTTTATTTCTTCTTACATTTCCTTAAAATCTTATTAAAATATGATAAAATAATAACTCCAGTATCATACATATACTAATATGTTATTATTTTAGTGACATGACCCATACCCATCTCATCTTCCATCAAATGGGAAAAGAATTCATCATCCATGTTTACGATGAACTACCGCTTCACGAACCAATATAATTCATTTTCCATCATCGTCTCTCAAGAATGGTTATAATTATGTAATTAATTCCTATATATGATATATTAATTACATATTTATTATTATTAAAAGATAATATATCATTTATGTGCTTATATTTCCATTCACATAAAAATGATAACATTGTTCGTGCATACATGTGAATTATCATCTCCATGAAGTGATGTGATTCGTTTTTCATCACCTTATCACATGAATGATATTTATAATTATATAAATACAAAATTATACTTACCTTTTTTCCATAATGATCATTGAAAAAAGGAAACGTTACTCATGCGTACATACGACCTACCGTCTCCATGATTGTAACATAGTTAATTTTTCATATCCATATGAAATGGATGGATTTAAAAGAATAAATAATGTATAAAAATTATAATTATGTCATTATTATTATTCTTTATATGATTTACTAATGACCACTTTGAATATATACATTATACCAGAGTCATTTTGAACTCAAGTACCGAATATTGTCAGAACATCCAACGTGAAATTAAATAATTATGTAATTTTTATAACATGATAATAAGTGATATAAAAAAGAATAATAAACTTGAAAAATATCCTCAATAAATTAAATAATTACCCTAAATTTATTATTTATAATTATAAATAATGTACATGACAATTCAGACTCAAGGTAAGGGAATTTTTAACTAAAAACCTCATTTTAAATGTTTTAAAGATTTATTTTATAAATATTTCTCTTTCATGCCCATTAAAAAAAATGATTTTTATGACTGTATTTATATGGAAATGAATGTTTTAAATTGTAAATTTTCTAATTTATCTCAATTTTTTTCAAAAAGTAATCTTTATAAGGTTTTATGTATGGGACTTTATTCTAAATATCATCGTTTAAAGTTCCTTTTTCAACTTTTTAAAAAAAGTCAAAATGAATGTTTTTTTACATATACGACAAGAATGAAATTTACCACTTTTATTATGATTTAATTCATTAATGTTTCATTTATAAGTTTCTATAGTTATTTTCAAAGAATATGGTTTCATTATTATGTATGCAGTGTTTATATTTTAAAATTTATTTTTTACAAAAACGTATTTTGATATCAAAAAATGTTTTTTTACACAAGTTTAAAAGAGTTTCAAGGATTTTATTCATGATATAGCCTTTAGACATTGTTTATGATGGGTTGATCCCATTATAGTTCAAGATATGATGGGTCGAGCCCCATTATATCTCAATATAAGATGAGTTGATCCCCATTATAGCTCAATATATGATGGGTGATCCCCATTATAGCCCTCTAATGCATTTGGTACTCCAGAGATGGAATTCAACCATATGATTATTCCATTTTTAAGGGTTTTGTAAGAGTTTTATCATAATTATGTCCCAAGGAACCTCTATTACTTTTATATGTTTAAAAATGAGTTTTCATGAAAATCATTTGATTTTAAAAAAGTAAGATAATGATCTTTTTGAAAAAGAAAATAATACATTTTCTGGGTAAAAAGGTATGCTTCTAAGAAAATGTTTTTATGGTTTTTCACCAGGCTAAAAGTCTCCTTTCTATTATATCAATTAATTATATTTTTGCGATCATCCCAAGTTTTAAAATGTTTTCCATGGGATTCTAAGGGGGAATAAAGACAAGGATGAGATCAAGGAAAAATTGTAAAGATTCATTATAAAGAGAGAACATGTTTTATTTTAAAGACTTTTGTTTTATGGAAAAAATGTATACTATATAAAAGTGTACACTTGTAATGTATGAGTTTATTTTGTAAGATTTTGTGCTAATTCTCTAAAACTCTAAACATAAAATATCTTTAGGAATGAAATAAATAGAATTATAGTTTTAAAATAACTAGAATATGTGTTGTTTAAGGCTGGGACCTTACACATAATCTTCAAAATTGATTTATAGAAATTTTTTACCTCTACTTGATTTTTTTTTTAAAATTCCATTTTCACGACCTTTGACTTTATTTACAAAGATTTAAAACAATATTTTTAATTTTTTTTAAACAAGTTGTTTTTTACTTTTTACAAGAGTATGAAAAAAATGTTTTCTTTTAATATATATAGCATGAACAAATTTTTCTACCATCACGACCATTATTTAATTTGAATATTCCTTTATAATTTTACATGGTTATTTTCAAAGAATTTTTTTTCTTTATATTATAGATTTTTTTGTTAAAATGTTATCAATAGAAAAAGATATTTTTCTCACGTTTTCAATGAAAGGTTCGAATGATCTTTTAAAGGTATTTTTTCATTAATTACCACATCCTTTGTTATATTCCACCAGGGATATGATCTTATGATTCTATAAACTTTTTTGGATGAATTATGATGATGATGTTCTTAGGATGATTACATGAAACAAATTTCTTCCCCACAGGTTAATTAAGTTATAATGAGATAATGAATGCTCTTATGATACCATCCAATTCCTTTCTCCGAGGGGATTATGATTATGTGATGATGAGATATTTAGGAAATCTATTTATTTTATATGGGTTATGATATGATATTATGATGAATTTTTTATGATCTCGTGGAATATATGTGTCTGGTTTTCATTATGTGATGGGTGGGCCTGAAATTATACAGTCCTCCAATGTATTGGGTAATGATAATAGGGTTAATAAACTCCTAAGAAACGATGGAGTTAATAAAATCCTAAGAGATGATGGTATTAAGAATCTCTTAAGAGATGGTAGAGTTAATAAACTCCTAAGAGATGAAAAATCTAACTAGATATAAGTTACTCCTAAGAGAATGTCAGAATTATCCTCTTTAGGTAATTTCACGAGGAATGTATAATGCCCAATATATTATTACGATTGTTAATGCTTATGATCATGCCAAAAAATTCTTATGAAATGTTATTATGCTTATAATATGCTCTCATGTATCATGATTGATTAATGATCATTCCTCAATCTTATGGATCATGTCTTTTGAAATGCTAAATCTTTATGACATTACTCATGATTTATGATCTATGTCTGATTGAGTGTGAACTTCGAAAGTTACGATAATGATCTCATACCCTTATGCTTATATTATTCTCACTTATGATCATTGATTAATATCTCTTAAAGTTACCCTTATTGGGCATCTGACCTCAACCTTTCTCATGTTTCCATTTTCCCCAAGTTATGAAGAAAGGTATTAAGTAAGAAATGACTAAGAAGGGTACTATGGGAGAATAAAATTTTGGGAGATATTGAAGATCTTGTATAAAATAATCTGATTATATATCTAGTCTCCAAAGACACTAGACTTTTACAGTCCTTGAGTGTATATTATTATGAAATGTATTGAATATTTATCTAAAATGATGCAATACTTATATTTGTTATACTCAAGTCACCTTAGATTTCTCCAGAGCATGGTGGAATCAGGTGAGTGTGATGGGGATTTTGTGTTTCTTCGATAGAGGTTGTCTTGAGAGTATGAATGTGTGTCGTTTCTCACCATTTGGTTAGAGGGGGATCACCATATTAATTTTTCTAGGGTTTTAGCAAAATTGGGTATAATTGACCGTTGATCCAGGTAATTAAATTAGGGAATTTATGTGTCTTGGTTTTGAGTGTGTATAAGGAGTGGACCACACCCTGTTTCTCAAGGTTTTAATGATTGTACACTGCTCGATGTGTTTTTAGGCAATTATTACTTTTTGAATTAAGTTGGAAAATAAATTATAAATAGTTATAAGTATTTATTTTTGGGTGTGATGACTTTAGATAAGAGCTTGGGTAATGAGATGGACTTGTAAGGGACTTAGAAGAGCTTAGATAGTGGTGGAAAATATTTCTTAAAGGGAGTGTATTGCATCCCAACTTTTTATTACATAAACTTTTCATTACATTGTACAAAATAAAGGATCTTTTAAAGTTTAGTTTCTTAGAAACAAGTTACATAATACACGAAAACATAAAAAAATATTATGATCCACTTGAAAAGATTCATCATAGGTTCATCCTAAGTACAATTAATGTATCTCATAACCTGGGGAAATACATCAAAGGAAAGGGTGAGCATAAGGACTAATAAGGGAAAGCAGGAGAACTAGTTTATATGTGACCATGAGAATTATCAATAAGAACTTGAGGAATATCATAAAGGAATGAGAAATATGCATATAATAATAATAATAACATGAATAATAACTTGGAAATGTGGATAAAACATTTATTTTATACATTCATAAGCATATCACCAAGGTTTTTCACTGAGGTATCATAAAAATTACCAAGGTTATTCACCAAGGTGTCGAAAAACATGTCATCTCTAGAGATTAAATTCTTTACCCAATTAATTGAAGCACTATCAGAGCACACCCTTAATATGTATTAATTTTCATGTGATCCACATATATCATAATAAAACATTTCATAAATAACCCTTGGAGAATAAAAGAAATGGGTTTCATATCAAAATCATGGCTTTTAAAAGAAAAATACTTAAAGACATGATCTTTATGTAATTATTAACCCATAAAAAAGGAAGGTGGGTTTCATGTATGTTAATCCCAGAATAAAATATATCATTTTGACATATAGGTGAATACCCCTAGAAAATAAAGAGTTCTGGGCATTCAAAAAAGAAAATAAGATAATTTCTTGAGAAAAAGAGAGAAATTTTGAGAAGAAAATTCGGTAGCATAACGGGTATGAAACATAGTTTTAGAAAATGGAGAAAAGAGAGGGTAAAATGGTCTCCCATCAATAAAAGACTCTTAATAAAGTAAAGGGATATAATAAAATGTATAGAAGAACATAATTTCGAAATTTGAAAGACATACCACTTAAAAAGTGAACTTGAAAGGAAAAGAGAAGTTGAGATTTCCCTTACCTTGAAGAGTGTTCCTAAAACTTGAGGATCAGGACCTTGGGTGATTTAAAACACCCTGGGAGGTAAAACTATCATGACCCATCCCCCAGGGCTCGTGCTGTGACTAACCCAAGCCCACCTTCCATAGGCCAGGGGCTGGCGACAAACACCGAAAGACATATGTCCTAAAATGGGAAGGTGTTACCTTTATAAACTGTAAACTCACACAAACCAAGCACACAACCAGATACAAGAACAAATTAAACTATATAGAAAACAAGGTGTGTACAGAAAGTAAAGGGGCAAGAATACAAGCCCAACTGAAAAGTACAAGAAAAACTGGAAAGTACAAGTAAAACTGAGTAAAACTCCTGTGAACACCCACCAAGGATCCTACCTGAAGGGTAGGTAAAACTCTTGAACAATCATCTCTATGGATCACCTCATAAAAGGTACACATCTGAGCAGTCTCCAGTCCAGGTACCCTCGTCCTCAATCAACGTTGTCCATCGTTTACATCAGACACAACAAGGTGCGGGCGTAGCCCGTGCTGGGGTGAGTATAACAATACTCAGTAGGGACCCTGAGACCCCCGAAGGTCTCTTAAATCCACAAAAGATAAACCAAAAAACATATAAATAACAGTAAAACCTACTTAGGTATATTCCCATACATATACCTAAGTTATTAAAATATACCCACCTCACAAAGGAGGGAATAATACCACACAAGTAATACCACGAAGGTAGGAGTACCACACAGGTATCACCACGAAGATAAAGTACCACACAGGTACACCATGAATATATAAGACTCATCTCAAACTAGGTTTACAACTTTGATAAATAGGATTATGATGCTGACCCACACAGAATCGCTATGAAAGTTGATAACCAGCCACAAGATTCTCTAGGGATAATAACAAGTAACATCCCTAGTCACAACATCAAACACCTTAGATGCTAGAGAACTCCTCCTCTATGGAGTATAGTGGGCCTATCTCATCACACAGAGGCACTTCCCACTAACCTTGGACTGCTAAGGTACTCCTCCTGTCAAGTACCATGGGTCTGTCGCGTCACACAGAGGCGCTCCCCACTGTTGGTCTGCCGCGTCACATAGAGGCGCCCCCCTCGCGGCCTACTGAGGTACTCCTCCTATCGAGTATCATGGGTTTACCGCATCACACAGAGGTGCTCCCGACCATGGGTCTACCGCTTCACACAGAGGCGCTCCCCACTGGGCCTATCGAGTCACTCCGAGTCGAAATGGTCAGCAGTCGTCAAGTCTCAGCCAGTCGCAGGGTTCCGTACGTAGCGTGCTTGGGAGAACCACTCCCCAATCCATTAGTCATACCTCAACCACCCCTAAGTCCCATGAAGAAGTATCCTAAAGGTTCATCACATCATAAAGGACCTGATGCAACAGACGACGTGTCAATCAGATGCCCGATCTGTAAGTTATTAGTGTTTCTACTCCGAGGGCCCGGTTGGATTCAAGTTCTGATCCAACCTGTCTGTACTCCAAACTTATCCAAAACTCAATTGGAGTACACCAAAAGGACCTTCTCGATCCAAGGGTTCCAGTGCCGTAGGCGGTTCATCAAATGGATGGTCGGTTCTCAAGTTATGGCAAAAAAGGTGAAACTGGGTCCGGATGGGGTCAGGTTCGGTCCGACCCAGTCAGTCTGACCCGACCCGAACCGGGTCCGGACCAGATGTCCTGGGCCTTGGTGGGCCTATCCCACTGAGCCATGGTCCAACCTGACCCGCATAGAGGGTGTCCCGGCCCGGCCCTCTGGGCGTGGCCCGACCCGCGCTGGGCACAACCTGGTGGCGCGGTTCGCCCGAGCTGGCGCCGAAGGGGGAGCAGACCCCCTTCCGTTCAGATTAAAAAAGGGAAGTGCCTTAGGGAATTTCCACATCACCTGAGGGACCCAAGAGGGTCTTTCCGATCCGCCACGGTCGGTCGGGTACTCCGGTCGGTCCTCCTCCCAGCGGCGCAGTCGCGCGTCACTGCTCCACCGCGACCGGCCGGGTGTCGGCCGCTCTTCGACCTCCGTCATGGCCAAGCAGCCGTGATCTTCTGCTTGTCCGGCGGCACAGACGCGCACCGCCCTACCTTCATATGGCCAACCGGTGTGCCATCCCTCCTCATCTTCCGCGGGTCACCGCATCTCCGTTCTTAGCCCGAAAAATAAAACGATCGCATATTTGTGATCCTTGGGTCGAGGGCTCTACGTCCATATGTAGTGATCAAAAAATATTGCATTTCTAGCATCATTAAATATTTGGAATTGAAGAACACACGAAGAACATGCAAAGAATAAAAAGATAAGAGACAAGGTATATGCACGGGACGATGGCCATGTTAGTTTGGCCATCGTTGTTGTGAAACCAAAATATGAAGAATCAATAAATAAATTCAATCATATATAAATCCCCTACCTCAATTTTCCAATGGAGGTGGAATGAGGAAGAAGAAAAAGTCATTGGATATTGAAGTCGGCGTTCATCACTCCTGCAAGATGCTCCAAGGTCGGTTCCTCGTTCTTCGATTCTGGAAGTTGTTCTTCGTTGGAGGATCTCCTTTGTTGGAGAAAGATCTTTCCAATTCTCCAAGGTTCTCCCATCATTTTCCAATACCTTTTACCGTGAGAGGTGAGGTGCCAAATTATATAAGCTCAAACAATAATTTAATTAAAGTTTGTACATTAATTAAATTAAGTTGACACATTTAATTTGGAGAAAGTCAAGAGTTTAAAGTTGATTCATTAATTCTGAATTAATGAATGCTATTAATTAAGGTGGAATGTGGTTACACATTTTGTGTAACCAGACATTTAATTCCCAACATTAAATTCCCGACCACCCTCGTATGGTACCCACATTCATGTTTCAAATGGGAGGTTTTAAAAATTAAATAAAAGTTGTTCTTTATTTTATTTTTATTCTTTTAACACTCCCACAAAATTCTGGAAAACTAACTTTCACCCTCGATCTACTGCGGTTGAGGTGAAGGTATCCTTAAGAGAATATCGGTGTTGTGAATTCAACAGTGCCCTCAGATTTTAATTCTGAGCACCGGTTCAAAAGTTACAAAAAACCTGCTCGCACATTTACTAAACGTACCTGAAAAAAAGTTTAGAAAATTATTAACTGTCACCCTCGACCCACGCCGGTCGAGGTTAGGCTCTGCCTAAGTGAGACGCACCCCAAAAAACCCAACGGTACTATCAGATTTCCAATCTGATTTACTATTTAAAATTTATGTATTTTACAATAAAATAATTGTCACTTAATTATTTTATTTACGACAAAAAACTAACTTTCACTAGTGGCCCGTGTGAGCCAATGTTAGTATCTTCCTAAATAAATCATACCCTCACGAGTTCAAAGGTGGTCATGTATTTTTAATCTGAGTTACCATTTGTGATTTATAAGCATTTTAAAAATAAAATAAATTTATTAATTATTTTATTTACGGTTATGCCACTTTTGGGTTTTCTCACAGGGGGCCCGTGCCGACTAAACTTAAGTCATGCCTAGGGTAAAACCGTCATCCTGAGTGCAAAAATGCCCTCTGATTTCTGATCCGAGTAACTTTTTAAGAGTTATTCTACTTTTTTTAGGAAAATTTCTTACGCACGCTAATTAAACCTTAACAAAACTTTGACGAATCATTCCGGGCACTCTAGGCCTCGAAATCGCACGCCGTCAGATTTTACGGTCTCAAAATAATTCCATATAATTAAAAAAAAATATACAGAATTTCTGGGACATTACAAAAACTATAAGATATTCACGGAGGATGATTTTTAAGTGAAAGGAAATGGATATATATAGGTGGGTATTTATAGCAAAAAGGAGGATTTGTTTATCAATTTCTTTGGACACCTAGGTAGTGGTAAATGCAAAACCATGGGATTACCCATGGTATTGAACACTTAGCACACCCATTATGATATTTTAATCCATAAGATTCGACCAAAATTTTATACTACTTATGACATCATTATGATGTTATTAAACATATAAAAAAAACTGCTTTTTTACTATTCATGAAAAAAATAAAATATTTTAGAAAATTCTCATAAACTCACCCTAACCTAATTTTGACATGCTGATTTAAAAAATGATATTTATTATATCATAATAATTATCTAAATATGAGAATTTTAACTTTTAAATATAAAAATACTTATTTATTAAAAATAATAGCTGATAGAAAATGCTAGTGAAAATGCATAATGAAATTTATGACACTTGAAAAAAATAAAATTATTTTATCATTTCTATCTAAATAGGAGTGTTTTAACCATACTATTTCATTAAAATAATTATTATTCATAATATATTAATTTATTATAATATTTATATCTTTTTTATGAAGTAAAATTTCTTTCTGAAAAATCAATCTCTCAAATTCCATCTCAATTTTATTAAGCAAAATTATTATTAAAACACAAAATGATGGAATAAAAAATTCATTTATACAAAGTAATTATACAATAATTTTGGGACATGTAACCCATTATTACATCTGTGTACACCCTAAGATTAAGGTGTGCGATGGTGGTACTTTCATGGGGTGCCTCGGCTAACATCAATTGAGTGGTAATCTCCACTAACTTGAACTTCTACCGTAGGCGATTTCGTTCAAGCTTTACTTTTTGAAGCTTAGCTTTGGCTTGGTCAAGGGAAAACCCCAGTGATGATACATCCCTACCAAGTTCCAACAGATGGGAGGCCATCGAATCTTCTTTCTATAACAATTTTCCTTTGTCAAAATTTTACCTATAAACACTAATTATAATGTTAAAATTATTATCAAGAGTATCTAATTTACAATAGTTATATTGAACAATAGTCATAATTGACCAAAAATCATATAAAAGTCAAAACCATATGGTCAAATTTCCCTTTATATTAACTTCATTGAAATAAATATGGTTTTGTTGTGAATAAAATAACATAACACACATTTTTAAGAAACAATTATCATTCAAAAAGTTCGGGTTGTTATAGAGTGGCTTCGTATGTGGAAGGTGGTTCCTATGAATTTCCTTGTGGTGTATAAATTTTGTTATGTGTAATGTGATATGAAGACTCACCACTATGGGCAATATACCTTTAATTAAATGAATCATTTGTTGATGCATATGGGTATAATAGAAGTGGCCCATGATGGACCCTTGAACACTAGTTTGATGCCTTGGGATTACTTATAAATAAAAGTCTTAAGATACATAAACCCTGGAGGTGTATAAATAAAATTAAATGAATGAACATAGGGGACCTTGAGATAGGTGCCTTTGGTCCTCCTCAGGTAAGAGAGGGTGATAGAATTGAGATGGTTAGCCTAGAGATAACCTAGGTTATCACGAACCTACCCAGGTCACCCCTGAGTCAGGCACCCAAACTCGTCCATGGTAAGGCCCAAGGCACATTCCCTATTACCTTGGTCTAGAAAATAGTGCTAGTTAACCAAGCATACAAAATTGGGAATGGTTTCACTCTAAAAAAATCATGGATTCCCTCTTGAAAAATATGGCATTACCTATATGTGTGTTGGACACCCGAACATCAATAACATACCAATAATAATAAATAATCCAATTATAGTACAAAACATAAATGAATAGAAACATCTCATAAACTAAAAAATCACAACAAAAAGCATTATAGATATAAAAAGAACCAAAATAAAGTTCCAAGTCGGTCAGGCTGATACAATAACATCCCAAAATAAAACAAAACCAAAATCCAAACCCAATAATCTATCATCCACATGACCCATGGATAAACTCCACATACTAAGATTACCAACTTGAAACATCCCACATGAAGATCAGAAATGAATTTGAGGCACCTGAAAATAAAACTTTGCATACACCGGATGAAGTATTTGGGGATTGAGTGTAACTAAGCCCAGTAGGATATCACCATGGAGTTTTTGAAAGTCATTTAAAAATACACTTCATTTATGTTATTTTAAAATATATTTATAAAATATATTTTTCATTCATAAATTCATAAAAACCAAATGTCACACCCATGAAAATTTTATAAACTTCCACCTCTTTTTCCTTAAATGAAGACAATCACTTCGAAAACGGTGCTTTAACCCATGATTTCTTTATGAAGTTATCATTTAAAATAAACTTTGAGAAATCAAGTTTAAAAACAATTTAGAAGACATTTAATAAAACAAACTAATATACAAGAATAATATATTAAAATAATAAGGAACTTGTAATGTCCTGCCCCAGTACACTCTGAACAGTAACCAGATAGAGTCGCTATGAGACGTCAGGTGTGCCTCCCCATATGTTAGATGATTCCAACTAGAATAAAGAGTCTAGGGTGTTATTGTGGGAGGTTATAACCACATATTAGAGTAAGTAAGAAATGAAAATAAAAAAATTACACACATCACAAATAATGAGAGTATATATAATCAATAAAAAATATCAATGTTGTATCAAATAAAATGAAAAAGTAAACACGCATATAGATTTGTAGTTATGACATCACGTAATGATTGATCACCCATTGATATGATAAAAAATATAAATAAATAAAATAAAAGTTCAAGGCTATACTTCTATCCTTGATCCATGCATAATTCATTTACTGACTCTGTCCAAGCTATCCAACCAATTGATCACTCCCAGGATTCTACCCAACTTGAACCTACAATCAGTGTAGACTGCTTAGGTACCCAAGTGTCATGGACACCTAAGAAGGTTGGTACACTCCAATAGGTAACTACCAATGTGGTGTTGTATATAAATATTAAATGTAATGTACACACATGTGATATGATCAACTGAATAATAAACATGGTGTGAAAGTGTAAATAAATAAATATTTTCAATACTCAGGTTCTAACATGACACCTGAGATCAACTATACCTTCACCGACTAGTATTGGTGTTTATCTAATCACATAACCTCATTTATAATCTAAGTTAAGATGATCCCCACCCAAGAAAAAATATCATTTAGAAATTGAGGGGTGTATCCGCACCCTACCGAGGAAGCAAGTTATTCAGAAACTCAGGGGCGTATCTTCACCCTGTCAGGGAAGCAAGTCTTATAGAAACTCAAGGGTGTATCTACACCCTATAAGGGAAGAAATTAATTCGAAAACTCAGGTATGTATTTGCATTCTGTCATGGAATAAAGTTATATAATAGTAGGAATAAAGGCTAAATATAAGGAGAACATCCAAGAAATCCCATTTATCTATATACATATCAGTGGGCAATGTGTCTCACCTGAATAATCTCATAGAAAAAATCTTGATGGGGTTGATCTTATGCCCAAAGTTTTCCTATAAACCTGAGACCATACATTCAAGTTCATGAACTATCATTGACTACTAGATCCTTATTAGGATCATCATCAATTTGAGTTATAAGGTGATACCCACAACCATCACTGCCCGCTATTATCCCTATTAGGGATCACTGGGAAACCTACTGAGTTCCCCTAGGTCACACCTCTACTAAGAAACCCTTTTCAGTTTCCTCTATATAATTTCCATAAATTAGGTCTAATCCTATTACTCAAATGGAATAATTTCCATTGGTGTCATCACGATCTCATCAAGTCCTCATTGGTCTCCTAAGCAACGCCACACTGGTACCACTCTATGGAGATGGAATAAAGCCCATATCACACCCCAAGTCATCATTAGGCCGGTAATAATGAATCCATACCATCCAAATCTTACCCAAGGAACACCTATCCAAGTGGTCACATCTCAAGGGGGAATAAACACTCACCCCATACTCATTATACTAGCCCAATGACTCTGAAGTATCTCACAGTTCTAATATGGACTACTTGGACCAAATGTTCCTAGTCCATCACACATATGCACTCAAGGGATCTAGGGGAATCAATACAATGTCTTATAAATTCACTCAATCAATTTAAGTCTCATCACTCAAGGTCTATATATGTCAATAAATGCATTTATGATCAAGGCCTCAACCATCATCGATCGAGCCATCAAACCAGTGCATAAGGGTCCTTCATGTCCCTTGACACATTGTGTAATTACTTTATAAGAATTTATTATTAACATATATAATTCATTAAATTTAAAAACCAATCAAACATATATGGAAAGACCACATATCACATTCCATATATAATAAATTCATTTATTAAAGGGGGGAATGTTTGAGGGACCACCTACCTCAAACACAGAGTTACCACCCTTTAAAGAAGCTTCACCACCCTCAACGAAGCCCATCCAAGATAGTATCATCTCCCAAGCTCCCATATCAAGACACATGATAAAAAAAATTAATTATAAACATCTATAATTAATTATTCACATCATTCTAACAATTTTTAATAAATTTATAAATTAATACATTTAGGCATAATTTCTTAACAACTCACCTGGTGATCCCACTGCATAGAAACCACAACCAACCATATGCGGAAGGCCCATAGCATACTCCAATATCCATATAGAGAAAAATCCCTAAAATTAAACACTAATTTAATTTCTAAAATAATTTAATATAAGAAAAAAACATAAATATATTCATACGGTGATGTACCTTCACCAAAACGACATGAAATAATGAGTGATCATTATATCAGGACATCCTCTATCCATGCTTTGTAAAATCCATATCAGTTCAGGATGATTCCACCATGATATAGTGGAATATTTAATGAAACATTAGGTAAGGTCACATAAAATCATATGGTAAAATAAGAGAAGGATATTTATGGGAGAAGGAAGGAAGGATCTCACCTAAAATCTCCATGAAAAGCCATAAAAAAACCACCCCAAACCATGTGACATTGAAAGAGAGGATGAGGGGAGACCCCCTGGTTCATCATGAACAAGGGAGAAAGAGAGTAGGGGTGAAGGTTTTTAAAATTTAAATGGAAAATGGGATTTTCTCCCATTTTAAGAAAACCAGGGCACACTACAACATGCACCACAATATGCACTATGTCGTGGTGCGCCCCTAGGTAGCCTCCAAGGATCCCAATATGCCCAATATAAAAACCAAGATCCTCACTTTTCAACATAGTGGAAAAGGATCTCCCCATAAAATCACTCCAATCTACATGGTGGGTGGAGATTCCTTGTATATTTTGGCCACCCTAGGGGAAAAATGATGGAGAAACACCCAACCTGGCCATTTTTCCTACCTCATTTCCCATAGGTGGTATCCCTTAGGATCTATACTCATAAAAACGTCCAAAAAGGTCATTTATACATATCCATTTCATATCACAAGGTTCCACAAGCACCAATACCACCAAGGGTGTCATTCCCTACACTATACCCAAGCCCCAAGGTCCTGAGAAAGTCAAAACGCCCAATACCACATGCATTTTCCTACCCGTTTCTGATAGAGACAGGCCCTAAGTTACACAAGCTTGATTGACCTTTCCTCAACATCCACATGTCTAAAAAAATATCCTTGATAAGGTCAATATATTAGAAACTTTATTTGATCATCATTTCTCAAACGACCTCTGTTTCTGAGAAAAAAAAAACAAATTCCCCTAAAGTTTCTCAACTCATACAGACACAATGTTTTATAGAACCATATCACCAATGAGATAAAAATAAACAAGTATCATTAATAATTCATGGTGCCATACATGCCAATGGAACCATAAAACAAGATAAATGGGAATCCCCTATGGAATTAATCTAGTATCATGGGTAGTAAACTAGGTCATATGGCAAGAAAATCCTAGAATTTACTAAAAGCATGTGACCAAATATCAGTGTATGTCATGTCCAAACCAACATAAGACACTCAATTCCACTCACATCAGATTCCTTGGGGGCACACCCCTAGCCTGGACCATGTTACTATAGGGAAAACTAGACATTGTATATGATGAACTAGTGTAACATAAGTCAAGACCTCCCACTCCATGCCTAGTATACCCATGAAAGTAATAATAGGAGGTGACCAATCAAATAAGTCACATGATCGATATAACAACATAATATAAATCACACCTTGCCTCCAAATCCCTCACAAGAAACAACCTCGTCCATGTCATCTATATCACAATTATAAACAATATTCCCATAAGGGGTCACAATCCATGTCAAAACAAGGGGATTAATAGGGTCTCATACACCCACTAATAGAAACCATTTCAAAATTCCAAATGATCCTTATTAAAAACAAACCTAGGATGCTAAGTACTTTATAACCATTTAAATCCCATTAAAACCACATGAAAAGGACAAAACATTTTATTCTATTTAAAACAATACAATGTAAATCATCCTTTACCCATGGAATGAACCAACCATGGTAAAATATCTTTCAAAACATTAATTTCATTTTAAAAAATTCATTGAAACTAATCTACAAAAACTTGTCACATTAACATCATTTTGGAAAACAAAACCCCTCGAAATACCCTTTATTCCAAGTAAATAACCACTCCAAAATAATTATAAAAACCCATTTGACTATGACATATAGTAATAACTTATCAAAAAAATATTTAAAAATCTCAAGCATCAAATTACATTCCAATTAAAGGAATCAAAAAAAAAACACCCACCTCAACCAAATGACGATCAAGCCAAAAGTCACCGCCTTCAATAGAAAACACTCAAACAAGCGAAGTTACATCCCCTATAAGCCTTAATAACCAAAAATACCAAGATTAAGTCACCATGAACCCTAAATATAACCCTAGAATCCCCTAGGGTTCATAGGATAGGAGAAGACTAAGGGAGAGAGGGAAACAAAGAAAGAGGGTGAATTAAGGAGGAAAGAAGGTATTACCTCAAAAAATCCACTTAAAATGAGGGTGTAGGAGCTTGAAATTACCAAAGTATGGGGGAGGAATCTCCATGAATGACCCCTAGGGCTATTCAAATTATAGGGGAATAAATAGGGGTAAAAAACACTTAAAGTTTAGAGGGGAAAAATTGGAATTTCAAATTTTACTAAAACTAGGTAGCTTTCATGGTTTGGTATCACAGTTTGGTAAATCATACAATAGTCGTGCAACTTGCACTGGACACTCACAAGACATTGCACGGTTTGGTCACATGGTTACTCATGAATATGTTCCAAACATGCAAGTCAGCCCCAAAAAAAAATTGAGCTACAAAATTTACTTGAAATCCCCACATAGTTTGGCGAGCCATGTACTAACTGTGAAAAATCACACTATCAAAACCACAACGCCACTCACACAATTACCACATGGTTATTTCTAATCTTTCTCAAACTATGTGATGCTTAGAAACTTACTAAATTTAAAAATTAAATCCCAAAACTCCCAAAAACCCAAGATAATCTAAAATTAATTAATATATAAATAATAACAGTGGCATGGGGAGTCAAAATCTCCCCACCATGACACTTTCTATCCCAATAAATCCTATATTAAAAGAGGAAGAGATGATAAGGAGCCACTATAATACTTATCATCTCGAGGTGGGTAGTAGGGGAAACATATAAAGTAGATCCTAAGGAAGGAAACCACCAAACACAACTTATTCTATTAAACCCAAGAGACTAATCCAAGCATAATTCTGCATGACCATGAAGGAAAAACCTTAAAGATATAGAGACCAATCATACATATCCCCACCATACAGGATTAATATAAAATGGTGGAATAAAAAAAGACATGAAACTTAATGAAAAAAATCATAAAAAATTATGGTTTCCACTAAAAACACACAAAATAACAAGTCATAACCAAACTCAACAACCATTCAAAGAACTAATTTCAAACCTAAAATAAACATAACCTGAAAGGAAAACCAACATTCTCAAAGAAAAAAACAAAAAACATTCATAATAAACCTCGACATGGAACAACATGGGATATAATCCTTAGGTCACTACACTCATCATGAAAATTAGGACCTCCAACCCAAAACATTATCCCATGACAAAACAAACAAATAGAAAACATTATTATCAAGTGATTAAATTCCCTAAGGCCACAATGGTCCCAATTACCCAAGCATGGACTTAATGGTCTCCCATGCTCAAACCACTATAAATATATCCTCAAAATGGCCACAAAACAACCACACATCCCAAGTAAACACAACCAAAACAATAAGTCACACACCCAAATCCATAAATCATCACCATCCCTAGAAGATAAAACCTAGAAATCCTTGATACACACCATAAAAAATCACAATGTAACAACCACCCAAAACCCGATTACACCCAATATCCCCCTTCATATAACTCAACTTAAAAAACCTCTAAATATATCCCAAATGACTACATTGAAGATAGGACATTGAATCATTCCTACAAGAAATGTTACAATGCCTATGAACTCTATACTAAAAACACATTAGAGGATTCCTCATCCTCCTCTGAGAAGGATGATTCTCATAATATATATCTTCAATCTTGGGATCAACCCACTTTTTTCTTCCCACAATATGGGATATCCCAAACTGAACCTTTCGAAACCAAAGCACTGATCACTAAGGACTACCTTTCTCTATCACCTTCCACTAATAAAGCCCTCATAATGCCTTCCCCATATGATGCCAAACTAGGATCAAATAACACTATTATAAGATTAGGAAAAATACCTCTATGAAATAAACAAGACTTAAAAGTTCCATTTTTGACTATATTGGGGGAGAAGACTACAAACTCTAAGAAATGATCAACATACTCCTTCACTGACCGCTCATCTCGATGAAGGACTACAAGTTCAAAGGTATTATACACTTTCACATCCTTAAGACAGTTCCATTGAAAAAATTATATCTTGAATAACTACCAGGAAAAACCCTCATACAATTGATAAGGTACCATCATCTCCCACCACACTTGGCTGGGTCCTTCAAACAAAGAAATAATGACCTTCACCCTTGAAGCTTCAGGAGTTTCTAAATAATTAAAGTTTCCCTCAATTATTTATATCCATTATATTACTTCAATCATGCCTTGATATTCATGAAAATAGAGTGTATGATGATTCAAGAATACTTATATAGAGACCAAGTACAAGGAATATCTTGACTCCACCACTCGATCATGAGTCTGGGTAGAGTTGACGAGTGAAGAAGCCATTCATAAATTACAAGAGGGTCCATCCTAAAGATCAGACCAACGAAAGTACTTCCCACTTTTATTTGAAGAATCTTTTGGAGGCATATTATAAATACAAAATACATTAACCTCAATCAGTCTACATTCCATAAATCAAATCACACAATGCCATCACAAATAAAAGCAATTCCAAAACAAAACTCTCTAAAAAAACACATAAATTTTCACTCTTTCCAAAAAATCACTTGAACATTGAAGATAGTACCATATTTAATCATAATTATCTTTATTATAGAAAACATAATTTTTTAAAAAATACCTCTAATTTAAATTTTCTATAAAATCATACTTCCAATTTTTTTTTCTATTTTCTTCATAAAACCAAGAACTTAAATAAAAATTTCCCTTCATTAAAAAATAATTTCCAATTTCATTTTTAAAAATTTTACCATGAAAACATATTAAATTAATTTAAACCCATTTTACAACCATTAAAAAACAAGCTTAAAAAACAAACCACCCTATAAAAACTCTTTTTCTTCTCAAAAACCAATTTCTCTAAGGAACAAAACACTTCCCCAAAGAGATTATGAAATAATGAGCCAAAAAATATTATAAATACACAACCAAAAACATCAATTTCACAATAAAAAATCCCTCATTCATCCTCATACTAATGGAAAATTCCATTGGGATCACTTGGAAAAGTAAGGGAGGTAAAATAACAATTCTGAGGGAGAAATAATACCGTGCATTGTTTGACCACACAAGTTGGTAAACCATGCACCAATTGTGAAAAAAAAACTCTTGAATTGTTTTAGGACCATCTAAATATGCTCCAAAAAGTTTAAAAAACCTTACGATCTAACCATTCATCCCTGGTTCTTTCATCAATTTCACCTTCAAAACCCAAATTGATCCCCAGAATCACTAATATACTCATCAAGGTTTAAAATTCCATCATTAAATATCAAAATCCATTGAATATACTTAAAAAAAACCAAATATCAATACCCAAATCTAAAAAACCCATGGAAACACAAGGTTCTAAATAAAGAATAGTTGGCCAAACAATTTCCCACAACCTCCACCTAAGTCTCAATGATGATCCTAGTCTTTTTTCTTCCAAGTAACACCCCAAATAGTAAGAGGGTGATTTTTACTATTTTATTATGAACCAAACCAAGACACCCCTAATCTAGAAAATGAGTTGATACATGAAAAGTCTTGAGGCACTTTCTTGATTGCCTCAGGCTAGAAACTAGTGTCAAGGTACCATGCATACACAATTGGAAATTATTTAACCCATAGAACAAAAAAAAATCATGGATTTCCTCCTAGAAAATTAAACATGGCCTATATGTTCATTGAAAAACCATGCATCAATAACATAACAATAATAATAAAACATCCTATCCAATTATGAATCATAAATGAATAGAAATATCTCATAAAAAACAATCATAACAATAAGAATCACATATACAACAAGAACAAAAAAAATATCCAAGCTGGTAAGGATGATATAAGAACATACCATAATAAAACAAAATCAAAATACAAAACCAATCATACATCATAAAAATGACCCATGTCCACACTCTATATCTGAAACCAACCAACCCAAAAATCCCAAGGTCATATCAAGAAAGAATTCAATGTACCTGAAAAGTAACTATAAGAGTTTCATACAATGAATAACATATGCAGGGTGTGAGCGTAACCAAGTACCCTAGGATCCCAATAAAGAGTTTATGTAAGTCCCTTAAAACGACACTTAATTTATGAAAGTTTTAAATACAACTGGAAAATATATTTTTTATTCACAAGTTCATAAAAAACAAATATCACATCCATGAATATTTTATAAACTTCCACCTACTTTTCTTTATATGAAAACAATAACTTTGAAAACATTACTTTAACCCATGATTTATTTATGAAATACCCATTTTAATTCCACTTTGATAAATTGAGTTTTAAAACACCTTGGGATGAGTTTAATAAAACAAACCAATGAAAAATAATTATAGATTAAAATAATAAGGCACCATATCACCAATGAGATAAAAATAAATATGCATCATCAATAAGTCATGGCACCATAGAGGATAATAGAACTAGGGAACACAAGAAATGATAGTCCCTAATGGAAATCATCCATTATCATGGGAAACACACCAGGTATTAATGTAAGATAATCCTAGACTTTACCAGAAACAGTTGACCAATTGTCGGCCTATGTTGCATCCAAACCAATACAATCCACCCAATTTTACTCACACTAGCTTCCTCGAGGGCACACCCGTATCCTAGACCACATCACTCTAGGGGACACTAGATAGTGTGTAGACCTAAACAGTGTATAATAAGTCTAGAAATATCAATTGGTGTCTAGTGTATCTAAGAAAGAAACAATAGGAGGTGATCAATCAAACAATTCACATGATCAATATAATATAATAATATAAATCTCACCTCACCTCCAACTCCCTTGTAAGAAACAACACCAAACATGTCATCCATATCATAATGATAAACAATATTACCCTCATGGATCAAAATCCATATCAAAATAAGCGGATTAATATGGTATCATACACACACCATGTGAAACCATTTCAAAGTTCCAAATGAGCCTTATTAAAAACCGACATAGGATTTCAAGTCCTTTATAACCTTTGAAATCCATTTCAAGATGCTTGGAAAGGCCAAACACAATTTATTCTATTTAAAAAAATTCTATGAAAATCATCCTTTACCTATGGAGTGATCCAAATAGGGTTAAATGTCTTTTAAAGCATCAATTTCATTTTAAACAAGTCATTGAAACCTTTATAAAAACACTTGACACATGAACATCGTATTAGAAAACAAAACCCCTTTAAATACCATTTATTCCAAGTGAGGAACCACTCCAAATAAATTATGAAAACCCATTTGACCATCATATATAGGAATAAATTAAAAAACAAAACATTTAGAAACCTCAAGCATAAAATTACATTCCAATTAAATGAACACACAAAAGAACCTACCCCAACCAAGTTGAAATTAAGCCAGAAGTCATCACCTTTAATGTAAAATTCTGAAATAAGAAAAGATACATCCCCTTTAATCCTAAAAAACCCAAACCACCAATATTAATTCACTCAAACTCTAAATATAAAATTTATGGATCTTGGTTCATGAGAGAGGGGAAAACCAATGGAGGGATCGAAATAGATAAGTAAGACCTTACCTTTATAAATCCACTTTAAATTAGGGTGTAAGATCTTGAAATCACTAAAGGATAGAGGGATAAAGATTCATGTTTGAGCTCTAGGACCATTCGAATGAGAGGGGAAGAGAGAGGGACAAAAACCCCTTAAAAGTTTATAGGAAAAAAGAAGAATTTAAAATTTTTCTAAAATCAAATAGCTTACATGGTTTGTCCACACAGTTTGGTAAACCATGTACTAGAAATTTGGAATGCACTTTACAATCACAAGTCACTACATGGTTTGGTCTCATGGTTACACCTAACCATGAACCAAATGCATGAGTCACCCTCAAGAATAAAATTGAGTTTCATGATTTGTTAGAAATCCTTTAATAGTTTAGAAAACTGTGCACCAACTGCTAAAAACCATACTATTAAAACCAAAACACAGATCACATGATTATTGATGGTTTATAGTACAGAAAAAGCATGTGAAGGTGAGAGATATATTAAAATTTATTTTAAATTTTTTTTCCTGAAACCAAAAGTGAGGATCTTGCACATCAAATTTATAATTGATTTATTTAATATTTGAAGAAATAAATACCCTGTCTTAGGAACTTTATTAATTGGGGAATGTTGATTGTCCAAAAAGACCCTTTCAAATTACCTTCGTTGAACTATGAGGATCCAATTATAGAATCCCTATAGCGGTGATCCACACATGCTCCTATAATCTTTGAGAAACACCACTCGATCTTCAGGTGCTAGCATGGTGAGTTGAATGTCTTGCATTGCTCATTCTTGATCTCTCATTCTAAGGTCTTGAAGAAATCTCTCTTGCACTTCTCGTTCTTTAGAGGGAGAGAGAAGGAGGAGTTTATAGGGAACTCGTTGTGCACAAAAATTCTCTATTCTCAATTTTTGAATTCTCTACACAATAGACATAACCGCCTATTTATAGAGTTAGTATTTAAGTTAAAATATTATTTAATTGCATACCGACCATTAAATAATTTTTTTTACCTTTAATAAACCCCATGCCACAAAATAATAATTATATTATTATTAATTTTGTGGCACATGACAACTTGCGCAATAACAAATATTATGCAACAGTCTTGTTAATTAATATTTTTCACCGAACTCTATCTTGGTCCGTTCGAACTCTTCTAGAATTTATTGAACAACTGAATAAATATTTTATTCATAAATAAATAATTTATTCACAATTTAGTGAATAAATATTTATTGAAATATTAAATAAATAAAATCAATATTTTATTCACAAGACAATGAATAAATAATTATTTATTTTATGAGATCAATATAACTTGAATAAAATTATTCCCTGGACTTGAGAATAATATTTATTCCATTAATTAAACTCAAATAGAATTTAATCGAGATAAAAAAAATCACTTAGTGTGTGACCCTCTAGGATTCTTTCTTGTTGCCATTAGGCGGGCTTGCCTAAAGTACAATATTGCTGTCTGGAAACGAGTCAAGACACCCAAGAGAAAGAACATAATATCGAAATGTCGACAACCACATATGAATGCTCAGTGTTTAATATAATCCTTTTATCTCAATATCTCCTCAAGAAGGTTTCACATCTGTGTCACCAACCTGTATGCTCGATATTTATTTCTTTTACTATCTTAAATAAACATGTCATTACACCATTTCCATGGAATTTAATGCGAAAATTATATTCTAATCAAAGGTATGGGATATTATATTTCATAAATATAGAAGGTACAAATCCTTCCTTAACTTATTCATTAATGACATGTCACTCATAATTTATACCACGTATCCAACTTTTCCATGACTGTTTATCATCATGGTTTATGAAATACATCTAAGTATGTGAGTTGTAACATGTGTTAATAATAATCTTAAAGTCTAAGAGCCATCACACATGCTTATAGATAGAAATATCCGATGACACCAAAATATGTGAAATTACTTATGGTGTGTCTGTTCTCATAATCTCCCATCTTGGAGATTACCAAGTGTGAAATTCATTAGAAAATGCCTCATTTTATTACAAGTACTCGCACCTGACAGTCTATGTACTATGTGTCCCATCATAGTACATTATCCAACCGTAAAACATTATTTGAGAATATCATCATATCACATCAAGGTTCTGATCAAAGTAGGGAACTATTATGACCATATCAATGTGATGTATACTCTAAGACATTATTAAATTAGTGTCCTACAAAACAACAAACAATATATAATAAGAAGGTTTATTAATATTCAATACATTGAATATATATGTAATCAAAGTATAAACAATTAGTCCTAGGACACCAACTCCAACAAAATCCCACCTGGACTAGTGCTAACTACCTAAGACCTTTAGTTTTATAGATCTCACATGATAGTCATGAGTCTACTAAGTCAAGGATTTAGTCAAGGGGTCCACCACATTGTCTTCCATGGAAATAATGTTCACTACAACTTCACCTCTCTAAGAAAAATCCCTCAAGAGATGATACTTCTAAAGTATGTGCTTCATCCAATGATGTGACCTTGTATCTTTTTTAAGAGCCACCACTATAGTATTATCAAAATAGAGTGTGATAAGATATTTACTACTAGATACCACATCAAACTCTTGAACGGATTTGCACATCCATACTACTTCTTTATCTACCTCAGAAGTCATAATATACTCGGACTCTTTTATAGAATATGAAACCATAGACTACTTTGATCTCTTCCAGCTCATAGAACCTCTATTCAAAGTGAATATGTATCCCATTTATAACTTCATATCATCTTGATTAGTTTAGAAACTAGCATATGCATATCCTATGATGACTATTTCCTCATCTCCTCCATAAACCAAGAACATATCCTTAGTTACCTCAAACGCTTAAGGATAGTCTTGAATACTATATAATGACTGTCATTAGGATTATATTTATATCTTCCTACCTTACTTAATATATAGGTAACATCTAGACCAGTACATAACATAACATACATGACTGACTTAATCACCGATTCATATGAAATCCCTATCATTCGGTTTCTTTACTCATGTGTTTGATCACACATTTTCCTAGAAAGATGAATTACATGTGATGCTGGCAACAATACCCTCTTGGATTGTTCCATACTGAATATCTTCAATATCTTATCAATGTATGTACTTTGACCTAGGCTGAGAAACCTCTTGGATTTATCATGATGGATCTTGATCCTTAAAATATATGTTTTCTCACCCATGTCCTTCATAAAGAAACATTTATTCAACCATGACTTAATAGACTATAAGATTGGTATTTTGTTTCCAATGATCTATAAGTCATCAACATATACTATTAAAAAATGACCACACTCCCACTAAATTGTTTATAGACACATGAATCACATTCATTCTTTATGAAACCAAATTCTGTTATGGCCTCATCAAAATGAATAGTCCATGACCTATATGCTTGATTTAATCTATAAATAGATCTTTGAAACTTTCATACCTTGTTGGAATCCTTTGGAGTCACAAACCCTTCGAGTTGTGTCATATAGATATATTTCTGAAGGTTCCCATTAAGGAAGGTTGTTTTGAAATCCATTTGAAAAATCTCATAATCATGGAAAGCCATAATGGAAAGTAGAATTATAATGGATTTCAGTATTGAAACTAGTGAAAAGGTTTCATCATATTCAATGCCTTGATTCTGTTTAAACCATTTTTAAACAAGTCATGTCTTATAGGTATTGAATTGTCCTTCTATGTCCAGTTTCTTCTTGGATACCCATTTTCAAACAATGGGATTTACATCTACTGTAAGGTCTACCAAAATCCAAAATTGGTTTGGGTATATGAAATTCATTTCAAAATTTAGGGCTTCTTGACACTTGGAAACATCTATGACAATTATCGATTCCTTAGAGGTTATATGATCATTATTATCAACTAATAATGAGTCATAATCCTTGATAAGTATAAAATCATACCATTTTGGTTCTCTAACCTCTCTAAAACTCCTATTTAGTAATTATGTCTCTGGAATAATTTCTTATTCCATGAGGATTTTTAGAATTTGTTCCTATTCCAACTCTTGTGTATCTTGAGCCTGAACTTCATTGAAGTATATCTTGCTCCCACTATCTCTTTTAGAGATAAGATCATCCTCAATAAATGTGGTATGTCTATCAACCTCAACCTTTTTTTTCTGAAGGATTTTATATATATCATACCTTTGTTTCTTTGGGATATCCCATAAGGATACACTTTTTTGCCTTAGAGTGCAAGCTTGTTACCTTAATAGGCCTTAAAAAATGCTTCACAACCCCACATGTGTATGTAATACAACACGGGTTTCTTTACATTCCATAATTGGTATAGTATACTACCTATTTCTTTAGTCACACTCAGTTTAGTACATATAATACTGTTTGTAATGTGTATGCCCAAAAGTATAATGAAAGACTTGCACAATTCATCATTGATATCACCATGTCCAACATGGTGTGGTTTCTCATTTCACTTACACCATTCCACCAAGGCATATAATGTGGAGTGAGTTGAGATAAAATCTCAAACTCTCATAAATAATCAATGAATTCTTGATTAATATATTCTCCACCACAGTCTGAGCAAAGTTTCTTAGTCTTCTTACCAAGCTAGTTCTGAACTTCATTATTGTATCCCTTTAATTTATTAAAAGAATCCGACATATACCTCATTAAGTATACATTATATATCTGTAAAGACCCAAAATTTACTTGTATTTTTTTTAAATATATGAGGATTTTATGAGTCTGCAAAAATTGACGGTGCGTGATTCTGAGGCCCGGAGTGCCCGAAATGAATTTTTGAACTTTTTTTCGGGTACGTTCAATAAACGTGCAAGTGGGTTTTTCTAACTTTTGAACTGGTGCTCAGAATTGAAATCCAAGGGAACCGTTGAACTCGCAGCGCCGATATTATCTTAAGGATACTTTCACCTCAATGGCAGTTGGTCGAGGGTGAAAGATAATTTTTGGGTTTTTCGTGGAAATAATAAAATAAAATAAACACACATTTTATTTTATTTGTTGTAACCACTATATGTGGAAGTTGAGAAGTGGGGAACACCAGACCTTAACCTCCCATGAGAGGTTATGGTGGTGGGGACCACCCGAGCCTAACCTCCCGTGAGAGGTTATGGTGGTGGGGACCACCTGAGGCCTAAACCTCTTGAACTCCCCTCTTAATGAGGGAGAAACTTATCAACTCCCTCATTAATGTGGAGGAGCCTCTTGAGCTTCCTCCACATTAAATTATGCCACTACACCACATTAAATTGTTCCAACTTAGTTAATTAATTTATCTAATTTTAAATTGTGCCAATAATTAAAATTGGGGAAACACTTTTTATTTTGGTGGGTTTTTCTTTTGAGAGCATTCGTTGGAAAAAGAGAGGGAGCTCTTGGTGGGAGAAAGCTCTCCAATGAAGAATGCCAACAAAGAACTTCTTCCACGAAGAATGTAACACCCGAGACTTTTATGTTATATAAATCATCAAAGGAATATTTTTCTACACACAACACTTGCTTGGATTGCTTTACACGAAATCACAACCTTCCTCAATAGCTTTCATCGTACGCAATACTGAGTTTCACTAAACAATGATATGCTAATAAAATATTATTAAAACTAGCCATTATGAATAGTAATAACCACTTTTTGAAATTTTATAAATTTTATTTTTCAAAATGGACTTCATTTTTGGATTCGGAATATCAAAATTAGCCTAGGGTGAAATTTTGGTATTTTTATGAAAACTTTCAATTTTTGATGAATAGTGAAACCACTAAGTGGTAGTTAAAAAAACTGAATTTTTCATAAAACTTAATTTTACCACTTCTGTGAGTGGAATTTCAAAAATCCGAGAGACACGGTTGATGTCAGTAAGTAAAATGTGGTTCAATGAGTTGAAAATAATTTTTTGTGAATAGTAACTTTTTACTTTTATTTACCACGGTTAAAAGTAAATAGGGTAATTAAGGGTAAAAATGATATTATTATTACCCTAACACATGTCCTAATTCTATTGGACAAGTGTAATTCGACCAAAAACAACCTTAGGAATAAAATATGACCATTTAGGCCCACTTGGATTAGATTAGGACATTTATTATTAATTTATTTAAAGAAGGGTTAAAATAGTTAAAATCAAAGTCTAATAAGTAAATAATTTTTAATATGGGGTTATACATAAGATAAATTTGACTATAAATATTCATTAGAAAGATAAAAATATTTCCTGCATAATGGTATTTTATTTGTAATTTTTAGACATTAAATAATTTAATTTATTTATGACACAAAGATGATGCAGTAATTATCTTATTAATGAAATATTGACATAATTGATGTTATAAACACCAAAATAAATGTAATTTGAGACTTTTTATGAATTCCAATAATTTTATAGATTAATATGACATGTTATTATTTATTTAATTAACTTTTTTCGAACTAATAATTCTGTTATTATTTTCAAAAAAATTAATTACTAAATAGTGTCAAAATTGACATAAAATAGTTTTTAAAACAAATATTATATTAGTAATTGTTATTTTATTCCTAAAAATATAAGGTTCGTCCAAATGACTTAGATAAGGTTATATATATTAATAATAAAAAATTTGGGGTTCGTTTGGCTGCTTATAGTAAGTTTATTAACCTTATAGTATAAGAACACAAGAAGACACGGTAAAAGTAAAATTATTTAACTTAATGTTAAATATAAATGATAAAGTTAAAATAGGAACCTAAACTTGTATAAATTCTATTGGATGAGAGGATTTCGACCCATCCACACCTTAGATTCTAAATAAATCAATTTTAATCTATTTAAAATCAAACTTGACTTTATAATAAAATAATATTTTTAGTTTTTCAAAAGGAGCCCCTCTCCTCCCTTATAAAAGGGCACCTCATCCCCCTCTTCCTCACACCACTTTGAGCCTTCAAGCTCGGCTAAACGCTGAAAATTTCTTCTCTCCACTTCCCTAGAAACATCCTAGAGGTTCTGGTCTTCTTCAAAGACCTATTTTAGTGCCCTAAAAGGAGGTCTCAAAGAAGCACTTCAAAGAAGAGGTAATGTCCGTTACCGATTCTTTCATCTTTATTTCTTCTTCCACTTCTTCTTATTTAGTTTTTTCATTATGAAGTAATAACATCAGTATCACTCATATACTGATATGTTATTATAAGTATGAAACAACCCTATTTCACCATATATCCATCCTACAGAAAAAGAAATCACCGCGCGTGCGTATGTACGGAATACCGTCTCCACGCCGTGGTGTAATCTATTTTCCACCACCACCTTACTTGGATGGGTATAATGGTGTAAATAATGACTATATATGACTATTATAAAGTGATACTGATTCTGAAATAGTATACATACACTCCAATACAATTCCACGATCATAGGAACGATATCATCACTCGTGCGTACGTACGGAATACTGTCTCCACAATGTGATGCGACTCGTTCTACATGATCTTCATTTCATAATGATTATATAAATGAATTGAATGAATTAATATGATATATATTACACTAATACCATTATGTAAATGAGGTATCTATAACCTAAAGAGAAGAATAAGAATTTATTCGACAATACACGCATAAGAACAAAAAGTTATAAACACCCGAATAACAAGTAGCAATGAAATATTACTACTAAGAAGCTAAGAATATAACCATATATGATATCATAAAAATAAGTATGATTATTTAATACGTCAATAACATTATTTAAATCATTATAAAGGAGGTTCAGACACGTACAAAACATATCGGACCTAAGGTAAGGGAAATATCACAATCTCATTTTTATCCGAGATTGTTTATACTTTGACATTTACTGGGGTGTATTTTATCATCCAAATTCATGTTTCCTCAATATGTAATATTATTTACATTCACCTACAATTGTTTAAATCCTATTTTACCCTTCGGTGAGTTTTTAGTAAAAGATATGAAAGGAATCTTTTGTCGTTTTTCATAGGAGGTACTTTTTGACTTTTTCGACAAAAGTATGAGAAGAATGTTTTTTTTAACTTATACAGCATGAATGGATTTTTAAAACAATATTTCCAAGAATATTCCTTTACAAGTTTTCAACTTTATTTTTAATCAACTTCTTTTAGTTTAAAATTGTATGACATGTTAGGAAAGGAAAAATATTTTTGAAGTAGAAAGGATATTTTCCTCAAGAATGAAGTTCAAGTGTTTTATCAAAATTATTTTCCATCTAAGATAATATAGGGTTATGTTTCTATCCCTATTATTACATGGATTTGATTATGTTGTGATGGAAATATTTTTATGAATTCCTTTATCTTATATGAATTGTTTTATGATTTCATGTTGTTTAAGAATCCCATTTTTACCACATGGGTTATGCAATGATGTATGATTTATGATTTTGTGGCACACATAAGAATAGTATCATTATGAGATGGGTGGGACCTATATCTCCCTACAATGCATTGGGTAACAATTTTATATCTCCTGAGATAGACATGGATGGAACGATAGGTTATACCGGTTCAGTGAAACAGGACTGAAACGAGGAGTGAACTCGGTTCAGAAATGGACTTTGTCCACTAAGATAGTCTTGGAAATGAGTCTTGACTAATAAGAAATGATTCTATATGATTATGTGTGTATGACACAAAGTTTCATGTTTTAAGTTATGAGTATTGGGATTACATTTCACTACTATGATTTATCCCATGTTATGAAATTATGATCTCTTTTGCAGGTTAAGATTTCCAAAAGTTATGTTCTTATGAATATGATGTGATTGATATTTCTTTTGTTTACCATTACTGAGCATTTGAGATCACCCTTTTGTATGTTTTATTTCCCCAGGTCAGGAAGAAGGTTATTAAGTAGAATATGTCAAAAAGGGACTCTAGATATGATGAAATAAATGGGAGGCAAAGTAGATGCTTTATGAACCAGTTGTTTATGTTTCCCAGTTTCTAAAGACACTATAGCTATACGGTCCTTTCTTGGTTTTGTTATATGTTGTAATAAGTGTGATTCAATTCTGAAGTAATAACAATGTATGTAAAGTATGGGTCGTTATAAAGAACGCCGACTTCGACTTCTTCCTCAAGACACCCTTTAAGGAAGAACGTCTTTGTATACGATGAATCGATGCACGAGCCCAAAATTAGAGGTGTGTGGCGGACGAGATGAATGTCGACAACTTCACCTTCTTCCTTCCTCGTCGATGTCAACAAACGATCAAGTAGGGGTTTATATGCGTGTGAATATTTTCCCTATTTCTCTCCTTGGTTTCTTTTTTGGTTTGGGAATGAAACGTTGTGGAAGGTTGTAAAGCTTGACATTCTTCTTTCATGTTGTTGTTGAGCCATATACTACCACCCAAACACGGAGAGTAAGGACCAAACCAACATGGCCCGACCCCTACTTAATCATTTGTTGACGTCAACATGGCCGGACCATATCCCCGTGGCTGGATCATCGCCCCGCGGCCAGACCGCCGCCCCACAGCCGGGACGCCACCCCACGGTCTCGCGCTGCCCTCGGCTAGCCGCCCCAGGCCAGGCCGAGCCGCCCCACGCACTCGCGGTACCCCACGGCTGAGCCGCCCTCACGGTACCCCTCGGTCGACCCGCCCTCGCGGCACCCTCACGGCCTGCCGGGCCGAACCCAGTGGGTCGGACCGAACCCAACGGGCCGGTCCGCACTGCGGGCTGGGCCGAGTCGGTCCGACCGGGTCCGACCGGACCTCGTCCCACTACGACCCAATTACATTCTTTTGGCCATAACTTTGGCACTGGACGTCTGTTTGACGGACCGTGAAAGGAATTGGAAATCTTGGAGTGTGATGATCACTTTGAGTGATACCCCACTATGTTTTGGATTAAGATGGAAAACGGTCAGGTTGGATTGAGCACGAATCCAACTGGGCCCCCGGGACTAAAAGGCTAATAACTCACAAACCGGGCGTCCGATTGACGCACCATCTATTACGTTGAGACCCCTATGACATGGCAGACCTTTGAGATACTTATTCATGGGATTTCATTGTAGTTGGAGTATCAACCAGTAGCTTGTGGAGAGGATCCTCCCAGAGATGAGTGAGCATAGTGCGAAGACCTAGTGGCTGGCTGAGAATTGACGACTACTGACCGTTTCGACTCAGAGTGACTTGATAGGCCTAGTGGGGAGTGCCTTGGTGACGCGGCAGACCCACGGTGGGGAGCGCCTTGGTGATGCGGCAGACCCATGGTACTCAACAGGAGGAGTACCTCAGCAGACCATGAGGGGGAGCACCTCTGTGTGACATGGCAGACCCACGGTGGGGATCACCTCTGTGTGATGCGACAGAACCACGACACTCAACCGGAGGAGTACCTCAGCAGTCTAAGGTTAGTGGGAAGCGCCTCTGTGTGACACGACAAGCCCACTGTACTCGAGAGAGGAGGATTTCTCTAGCAGCTGAGGTGTTCTACGTTGTGATTGGTAATGTTACTTGATACTACCCCTAGAGTAAATCCTGGTGTGAGTTGAGTCTGTACCTCCGTGTTTTCCTCATGATTGAGATGAATTACTTGATAACTTAGGTATATATATGGTCATATACCTAAGTAAGGTTTTCCGTTGATTTCATACTTTATGGTTTATACTTTGTGGATTTTGTGAGACCTTGAGGGTCTCGGGGTCCCTACTGAGTATCGTTATACTCACCCCTGCACAGGCTATGACCATACCTTGTTGTGTTGGATGCAGACGACGGACAACACTGACTAAGGCTGAGAGTACCAGGACTGGATGATACCTGGAGGTGGACCATTCGGCGTGTCGGTACACTGAGGAGACAGGTGGACATGGAGTGCTAAAGAGGCGATCTGTACCTACCCTTCAGGTAGGAACCTCGTAGGACGACCCAACAACTGACTTTCCCTTTTCTTTAGTTGTCTTGTATCACAGTTGTACTTATAATTTCTAGTTGGGCTTGTATTCTGGACCCTTTTACTTACTTAACTCACTCTGTTTATAGTTAATTTTACTTGTGTTCCTATCTTACTATGTGCTTGGTTACGTGTGCTTACAGGTTATAAAGGAAATGCCTTCCCAGTTTTAGGGAATACGCCTTCAGTGCTAGTCGCCATCCCCTGGCCTATGGAAGGCAGGATTGGGGTAGTCACGACATGGGCCCCGGGGGACGGGTCATGACAATATCTACTAAAATCATCAGTAAAAGTTATGAAGTATGAGTACCCACCCCTTTCTTCAACAAGAAATGGTCCACACACATCAGTATGAGCTAGTTCAAGAAGCTCTTTATCCCTTTTACCTTTCCCACTAAATGGGGATTTGCTCATTTTTTCTTATAAACATGCATGAAATACACCAAGTGGTTTTAGTTCAAAAAGAATATAAATATCCATCTTGATGTAATTTATTCAAGCGTTTTTCATTTACGTGACCTATTCAGTGATGCCAAAGTTGGGTGTGGTATGATTCATGTGAAGTAACTTTGTTATCAATTGACACTATTTGGTTTGTGTAATCCAACACATAAAGACTGTTATTTAAATGTGTATTACCATAAGAAATGTTGTCTTTATAAAAGAAGCAACATTTATTCTAAAATTTGAATATAAACCCATTGGTATCAAGTCTAGATATAGAAATAATGTTTTTGGTAACTAAAGGCACATCATAACAACCCTTTAAAACCAAGATCATTCTGGTTGACAACATGAGGCGATATTCCCTGATAGCTACAGTAGAAATTTTAGCTCTATTGGATAATTGAAGATCTACCTCTCCTCAGTCAATCTTTCTAAATCTACTTGGTTCTTATATTTGAATGCATATGTGAGCACCAAAAGATGTATCTAATACCCAATTTATAGAAATAGATAAATTTCACCCGATAAAAAATGCATCTAAAGCTTCCCATTACTTCTTTGACTGAGTGCAGTTTTTCTTCTAGTGGCCATTCTTTCCACATGTGAAATAGAAAACATCTTATTCTCTTGATTTCCCCTTGATCTTACTCTTCTTATAAGGGCATAAAGAAGCTTTGGGCTTAAATCTCTTCACTTTCTCTTTCCATTTGTTCACCATAAGTAAGAAAGAGTTTTTAATGCTTCATATACTTATCTACTTGGAGAAGAAGAGTAAGAATATTTAGCAGAGACTTATCAATGCTGCTCATATTAAAATTCATAATAAAGATGGAGAAGCTATGAGGGAGTGATTCTAGAATGATTTTGGTGCCCAGTTCTTTAGGGAGTTTAAACCCTAGAACCTATAAGCGCTCAATGTAGCTAATGAGTTTGACTATGTGAGGCCCAAATGAGTCACCCTCTCCAAGATTTCTCTGAAATAGAACCTTGGAAATATCAAACCGTTCCTTTCTAGCTCTCTCCTGGTAAAGACCGCATAGGTTGTTAATCATGTTATATGCATCCATGTTTTCATGAGACTTCATTAGTTCACTAGACATCACTGAAAGCATCAAACAAGGAATGATGACCAAATTTCTCAAATGTTTTTCATAGAAAAGGAACTCTTCATCACTCACCTCTTTAGCAGACATATCAAGCATTGAGGATTCTAACACATAAAATTTTCATTCATGGTGTAGCAGAACCTGAAGGCATCTAAACAGCTCCTAGAAGTTACTTCCATTTAGGAGGTTATCTTTATCTAATATTGATAGTAGGGATAGTTTGGATGATAAAATTTTCATTTTATTCTATAATTAAAAATAATAGATTATTAATACTTTTCTTAATTACAAAATAAGTGAGATATAATAAATTAAATGTTTATTCATTTATTCTCCCACTATTTTATCAAGTCTCAATAGCCCTCACCTTTAAAATTAGAATGTCTTGTTGCTTTAACATTATAGTGGAAAGTATTCCTATTACTTTTCTTAATGATCCCGACTTTGTCCATAAAAACCATAATAAAGTAATTAGGTAGGCGGTTTTGCCAACTGCATACTTTCAACTCCTTGATCTGTTGATTGGATTCCCCTATCCTGAAATCCTGACTTGGATTTCCTCAAAAATTACCTCCAAATTTATATTAAATATAATTTAGACATTAAACTCAATACAATTTAATTTAATTGAACCCCTAACTCTCATGATAACTCCCTAATAAAATTAAGTGTCCAAACTTTGGCCATTTACTACACTTAGTTCTATAGTTTCATTCCCAATCAGGTAATGAAAGACTTAGTCTAACTTAATATTTAATTGAGGGATTTAAATTTATTATGCACAATTTTTTTCTTGATTTATCCTTTACATGTATTGTTAATATTAAGTGGATTTTACTTAATTAATTAACCATGTTGGATAAAACATTTACACATAATTAATTTATTTTATTTTCTTCTTTGCACATTAATTAATTTATTTATATGATTACATCCTTGCATCCATAAAATAAATTATTTCATATACATAAATAAATAATTAATTAAATGACTCATTCATGAGATTTATATAATGGTTTATGTAATTATCTAACATTAAATAAACCTTTGACCTTGGAGAAATAACTCATATTTCCAGTCTTGGCATGGGTTTCAGCATTCCACCCATCCACCTATGCATCACCTGGGTTGGCATCATTATGGTTCTGTCTTGAACTGCCTCCATGCACCTTGGGATGATCCATTATTTACAAATATTTATTACTCACATGGAGGTTAGGGGAACCAAAGGATTGTTTAAATATGATTATGTAAATATCCTTGGACATTATGGTTCTACATAATAATGGAGGGATGGATGACTCACCTGAAATCATTTAATTTAATATTAAATAATTTTAAATTCATGAAATAATTTAAATTAAAACATTCAACACATACACAGGTCTTGGTCAGGCTCATGAATGGTCATACATGCAATGAACAAACAAAAGTAAATGGATAACATTCATTTTTTATTAGTTCTTTTATTATTTAAGAAAAATGTGCTTGCATTAATTAATTATCTTTCATCTTAATGATAATCCGATATTATTTGGAGATACCCATAAATAATGGAATTTATGGAAATTAAACGACATGACCAATAATGACATATTAATTACAATAAATTAATTAAGTATTTAATTTTTTTTAAAACCATTATTAAATTATCAAACACACAATGGTGTTACAATAAATAAAATAATGTTTTAATGCTGAAATTTTCAAATTTAATGTAATTTTAAAATTTTCCATTAATGGGAGACTACACGATGTGTACATACAGATACACACCATGTATCTCAGTTGCTATATATCCAAGTCACATGTCTGGGGCTTCAGCATGTTAACTCAGGTGGATTACATGGTGTGTGTATATACCAACTACACACCTTGTATCTGCTTGTCGTGTACCAGGTTTACCCGATTAACATGTAGTGTGCAATAAAAGCACCGCATGTAATTAATTGCTCAGTACATCTAGATACAATGCATATGGGTATACATTGTGTGTTTCAGCTGCACACTTTGTAACCCAATTTTACTTTCCAAAGATTTGGCACTTCTTGATGGAATCTCCGGTCATTCTTTATTTGTTCTTAAACCTTTAAGAAAATAAAACACTGAAAAAAATGATTAACATGTTGATAACATGTTAATTCAAATCGGATTAAAGAATGAATAAAGAATAACATGAAATGAAAATATAACCAAAATTGTGCATATATCAACAATCAAATAAATAATTATAAATTTAAATTTGACCTCTATGATACCACTTGATGGTTCTAGATATAACAGAAGTGTGTGAAGGTGGGAGATATATTAAATTTTATTTTAATAATTATTGCCTAAAACCAAAAGTGAGGATCTTGAACGTCAAATTTATATTTAATTTATTTAATATTTGAAGAAATAAATTATCAGGATTGGAACTTTCTTCATTGGTGAATGTTGATTATCCAAAAATACCCTTTTGGATTACCTTCATTGGAATCCCTCTAGTGGTGATCCACACATGCTCCTATGATCTCCGAGAAATACCACTTGATCTCCAGGTGTTAGCACAATGAGTCAAATGTCTTGCATTGTTCATTCTTGATCGTTCATTCTTTGGTCTTAAAGAAATCTTGATTTCATTTCTCATTCTTAAGAGGGAGAGAGAAGAAGAATTTTAGAGAGAATTCATTGTGCACAAAAATTATTTATTCTCAATTTTTGGATGCTCTACACAATAGACATAACCATCTATTTATAGAGTTAGGATTTAAGTTAAAATATTATTTAATTGCATACTGGCCATTAAATAACATTTATTACCTTTAATAAACCTCATGCCACATAATAATAATTATATTATTATTATTTTGTGGCACACACCAACTTGCATAATAACAAATATTATGTAACGTTATTTTTAATTAATATTTTTCATCAGACTCGGTCTTGATCTGTTTGAACTCCTATACCATTTATTGAACAACCAAATAAATATTTTATTCATAAATAAATAATTTATTCACAATATAGTGAATAAATATTTATTAAAATATTCAAGAAATAAAATAAATAATTTATTCATAAGATGATGAATAAATATTTATTTAATTTATGTGATCAATATAACTTGAATAAAATTATTCTTCAAACTTGAGAATAATATTTATTCCATTAATTAAACTCAAATATAATTTAATCGAGATCAATGAAAACAATTAGTGTGTGACCCTATAGGATTCTTTCTCATTAGCATTAGACATGCTTGTCTAAAGTCCAAGATTACTGTCTAGCAATGAGTCAAGGCACCCAAGAGAAAGAACTTAATGTCACAACATTAACAACCACATACGAACACTTACTATGTAATATAATCCCTTTGTCTCAATATCTCATTGAGAATATTTCACATCTCTGTCATCAACCTATATGCTCAATATGTCTTTATTTGACCATCTAAAATAAACACATCATCACACCATGGTCATAGAATTTAATGCGACAGTTCTATTCAAATCAAAGGGTTGAGATATCAGATTCCTTAAAGATAGAAGGGATAAATCCTTCATCAATTTATTCATTAATGACATGTCACTCATGACTCTCCCAATGTATCAAACTTCACCATGAACTGTTATTATCATGGTTTATGAAACACATCTATGTACGTGAGTTGTAACATGCATTAATAATAATCTTAAAGTCTAAGTACCATCACACATGCTCGTAGATAGAAATATCTGATGACACCAAAACATTTGTAATTTCTACTAATGGGTATGTTCTCATAATCTACCATCTTGGAGATTACCAAGTGAGAACTTCATGAGAAGAAGTCTCATCCGCTTACAAGTACTCATACCTGACAGTCTATGTACCATGTGTCCCATCATAGTACATTATCCAACCACAAAACATTATTTGAGAATATCATCATAGCACATCAAGGTTCTCATCATCGCGAGGAACTATTATGACCTTATCAATGTGACGTATACTCTAGGACATTATTACATTAGAGTAATGCATATCCACAACCAATATTTAATAATAAATATTATTAGTATTCAATACATAAAATATACATGTAATCAAAGTAAAAACAACTAGTCCTAGGACACTAACTATAACAATTATCACACATTTACTCCAAACTATATACAAATCACGAGACACCCAAAAAATTCCCAAATCACAAAATTAAAGTCCAGAACTCCAAAAAAAACTCAAGATAATTTGAAATTTATTAATATATAAATAATAACATAGACATGGGGTGTTATACAGGTGGAACCTTGAGATTCCTTATAGTTGTAGTCCAGTTGAATAGAGAGTGGGGTGAGTGTTCCTCCCCCACTGGTGTTGGAGTACCCAGGTGGTTATACCCTGGGTAGGATTATGGGGAGATTAGTGTTAGAGGAATAACCTAATTTGGTTCATGAGGGAGATGAGATTTAGTATATACCTCTAGTGTGATGATGATATGAAATTTTATATGCGACTGTTTTGGCCATGATGAGATCATAGTCATGTTGAGGTATGATATACCCTATGGGTGATGGGATTTGGACCTAGGGTTGGGAAAGAGAGTGATTCCCTATGGGGTGTCCAGACAATGATATGACCTAGGGAAATTTGGTGGGTGACTTAGTAATATGTTGACCCTGGAGAGGGATAATTAAGGGAGGTACTGTGTGGGTACTGTAGAAGATGAGTTACTATTCACAGAATGGGCATTGGCCAAAAATTTGGGTCTACGGGCTATGTAATGGGCTACAAGCCCACTGGGCCTTCGGGCTATGTAATGGGTCTCCCTCTACCCAGTTAAAAGAGGTCTTTGTTTTTCTTTAATAATAAAATGAGACTTCAGTCCCAACCTTTTAAAAATTAAAGTAGGTAGGTATTTTTTATCTAGGGTGCCACCTTAGAACCTAAGGATCAATGGTGCTAGTATAGTATGGATTTAGTGAGTGGGATATGTAATGGATCTAGTGTCTCTTGTGATCCTCTGCCCGATCACTGTCACCGTTAAGTGCCACCTAAATAATCATCACACTCGGAACATCTCACATCACATCTTTAAAGCCAATATGGAGAAAACCATAACATTTTATGTGAAAAAAACTTAGGATAGGTTACTTGGGGGACAAAATTTTATTCCAAACAAAGGAGATATGAGAGATTGAGTTTTTATTAAAAATAAAGAGGGGGTATACGATGCGTAAGGGTCCCACACGACATGTGGTCCCACTTATCTACCTGTCCTTGTCCATGTCAGTACATGAATCACTAGCTGTGTAATACTAAACAATGTTTAGGGTGACTAAATAATGTTTCCAAGCCACCTGGGGTCCCTACCCATGCTCCATGGACATGTCTGCGTACTTCGATACATGGTGTGTGTCTGGTCATGTCCATGTACTTAGGTACATGACATGAATCTGACCATGTCCTCTCGTATAAAGCCTTGACCATGTTCTACACCAAAAAAATGTCCACTTGGGGAGGGATACATGACTTGTAGGTGGTCTACACACCATTCCATCCTTATCTTTTTCCCAAAACCCTAGCGTCACAACCGCAGGAGCTACACACCATGTGTTTATCAGACTACATGATGTGTAGTTGGGTTTTTTGTAGAAAGTTAGATCTGCACTTGGTCATTCTAGATCAATCTTCTACACCATGGATATTTCCTACAGCTACCTGAAATCTGTGGATCCATGCTCTGATTGGAATTCTTTCCCCTTCGGTGGTAGAGAAATCGATTCCCAATACTTCCCATGTGAACCGACACACATTGCCAGTGTCCTCTACATGCGCCTCTCATCATCATTATTGGTTTCAGATATCATATACATGAAAAAATAACCTTTATACAATGATTCATCCCCAAATCCATCCCTAATCACTAATATATTCATTATATGTGAAATTGTCGTGAATATGGGGGTCTAATCAGGCTCGGTCCCACCCGACAATGTCGAATCGCGACCTTGTGGTCCAATGATGAATAACGCAAAGAAATTATGGGATAAAGGCATAATAACAGGGGTTTAAAATTTGTTGGAAAAGATTTATTAGCCAAAGGATACAATTGGGATGATTTGGGTGAGAAAACAAATGAATAACAAATTAATGTCAGTAAGTGGGCACATGCAATTGTCCACAATTTCACAGATCAAAGAAAGGAATTGACTATGCTCAACAATTTAATCAAATGAGGAAGAATCCAAAAATGAAAATTCCTACCTAGATATTAGATCATTTTTCATCAAATAATGTGCTCAAAAATGATTTAGAGGATTCTTTTTCTTCATTATACTTCAATCTTTTTCAATCCAGAGTCTTATCATCATCAGATGTTGATCCACCAACAAAGGCAAGGAAGAACGTATCTTGATACTCCTAGGGTTTATGCGGATAACCCTAGAGGATTATCCATAATGGTGGTTTTATATATAATTTTAGAATTAGGCTAAATAAATAAATAAATAAAATTATTTATTTATTTAACCAAACACAACACCCATGGCCACTTTTATCTGAACACCCCACACCCACCTATATTAGATCATACTTAGGGTAAAAATCGCATTTTGAACTCAACCATGGTCTCAGATTTTTGATCTGAGATTACATTTAAGAGTTATCTAATTTTATTTAATAAATCATGCATGTTTAATATAAAATATATTTAATATTTTTATAAAATTAATTATGGGCACACTGGGCCTCTGAATCACATGCTATCTCATCACCTGGCTCCGAAAATATATTTAGAAATATTTTAAAGACTTACAAGGAAACAACTAGGTCTCTACATCATTACCTCCAATATTTTCATCCCCAAAAAGCAAAAAACTCATGATAATGAACCCACATATGGATCTCCCACTCCCAGGAACTCTCATGCACATTCTCATGCTGCCACAACATGTAAACCAAGGGGATGGTTTTCTCATGTAGGATCCTCTCTTACCAATCCTTGATCACCATTTCATTATCCAAAAAAGTGGATCCATCCTAAATGTCCAGCTCTCCCCATTAAATAATGTATGTGGGGTCATGCATGTTTCTCCTTAGTTGTGACACATGTAATACGTCATGCACCTGCTCCATCTATAGAGGTAGGGTGAGGCAGTAATCAACCTCAACAACCCTCTGCAAGATCTCAAATGGCCTGATGAAACTTAGGGATAGATTTCTTACCCAGTAGAACCTCTACAATCCTAATTATGGGGAGAATCTCATAAAAACACAGTCTCCATGATTAAACTCCAAAGGCCTAAGATGTAGATCTATGTAAGAATTTTGCCTACTCTGAGCTGTCCTCATCCACTTGCAGATGACCTAGACCTTCTCTGTTGTCACCTGTACTAACTCTAGACCCATACAAGATGTATCTTCAATCTCTGTCCAGTGTAAGGGTGACCTACAGGGTCTCCCATATAGATACTTTAAAGGTTCCATGTCTATAGTAGAGTGGTAGATATTGTTATACACAAACTTTACCAAGGGAAAGTGATCCGCCTAGCTCTGAACAAATTCTAACATGTAATCCCTTAATATATCCTCCAATACATGGATAGTGTGCTTGGTATACCCATCTTTATGGGGGTGAAAGGATGTAATCATCCTCATACGGGTCTCAAATGCCTCCTATAGGCCTCTCCACAACCATAACATGAACCAAACATCACAATCAGAGATAATAGCTGTGGACACCCCATGAAGGTGAATAATATTTTGTACATACAACTACCCCAAACTCTCCACAAAAATATGCTCCTTGATAGTAAGTAAGTGTTCCGAATTCACGATTCTATCAAATATCACCCAGATGACATCATGGCCCTTTATTATCCACAGAATCCTTATCACAAAGTCCATGGATATGTTATACCATTTCTACTTTAGGATCTCAATGGGATATAACAAACCTTCCAAAACCTATTGCTCAACATTCATCCATTGAAAAATGATCCATTGTGAGATGAACTCAGCCATGCTCCATCACATGTCGTCCCACAAAAACCACTGTTGAAGGTGTATGTACATCTTCCCCACATCAGGATGTATAGCTAGGGGAGAAGTGTGGAACTCTCACATCATCTCCTCTAGCATCATGACTAGGACCACCGTCTGTCCCTGGTAAAGGATGATGTGATTTAATCCTTAATAATATTCATCTAGTGAATCTCTTATGGATATATGGTCATGAAATAACTCATATTATATGTATCATAATTGGGAATCTATCACATGTTGAAGGAGCAGAGGAGTCAACACTATCGACTATAGAAAAGTTGCACCCTCCTACTCAACTAGAGTCAGTTGTAAGGAATCCAACTGCTCAGATGCCTCCCGCACCAAACAAGCCTAGGAATTCATTCTAAGGGAATATGATACCATGTTTATCTTCCATATAGTATAAACTATCTTGAAGTAATATTCTTGAAGTAACTCCAACCAGTGCCGTTGTCTTAGGTTCAAGTCTCTCTACATAAAGACGTACCTAAGACTCTGATGGTCTGAGTAAACCACAAAGTTCTGTCCTAGAAGATAGTGCATCCAAAAACTTAGGGAGAAGACTACCACTAACATATCTAGGCAATTAGTTGTGTAGTTATTCTCATGGGGTCTTAACTACCTCAAACCACATGGGATAACTGCCTACCTCTACATCAACATGTAGCCGAGCCCAGCTCCTGAGGCATCACAATACACTACATACTCCACAACCTCCTCTGGTAGTCTCAACACAGGAGCACTCATCATTCTTAGACTCAACACCTCAAAGGACCTTTGGAACTACCCAATCCAGAAAAAGGGATACCCTTTATACATCTGGGAAGTCAAAGGTGTTGCAATATTAGAGAAGTCTGCCACAAACCTCATGTAGTACCCTGCCAAACCAAGAAAACTCTGCACCCCTAACATACTCTTGGGTGGCTCCCAAGCAATAACTGCATCGATATTCATTGGGTACACAACTAAACCATGCTCAAAAATTAAATTCCATATAAATTGAACCTTATGAATCTATAACTAGCACATCAAGAGCTTACTATAAAACGGGTTCTCCCAAAGCAAATCTAGAACCATCCTCAAGTATTCTGCATTCTCCTCCTCTGATGCAGAGTGTATGAGAATGTCGTTAAAGAAGAAAAACATGAACTAGTCCAAGTATGGCTAAAAAATCCAGTTTATTAAAGATATAAATATGGAAGGGTCATTCATTATACCAAAGGGAATCATTAAGAACTCATAGTGTCTGTAGCGACATCAGAATGTCAGCTTCGGAATATCTACCTCACAAACTCTCAACTGGTTGTAGCCGAACAAAAGATCGATCTTTGAGAACTATCTATCACCGAAAAATTGGTAAAATAGGTCATCAATACTTGGTAAGGGGTACTTATTATTTATCATGGCCTGATTCAGGTGACGATAATCCATGTAAATTCGCAAGCTCCCATCCACCTTTTTCACAAACAACACCGGAGCTGCCCAAGGGGACATACTTGTCCTGATAAAACCCTTCCCCTGAAGGTCCTCTAATTGTAACTGTAGCTACTAGATCTCATTAGAAGTCATATGATATGCCATATAATATATTAGACCAATCCCAGGATGCAAGTTGATACAAAACTACATCTCCCACCTCAGAGGTTGTCCTAAAAAATACTCAAGGAAGATGTCTATAAAATCCTCCATGACTGAAGGAATCCATATGCCTGAAGAGACTGCTACACTAATGGATATATTTTCCAACTAGTGGGTGATGGGATGCAACCTACTTCACAAAAAACCCACTCATCCCATCATGAGATCTCTTTCACCCACAAAGGATAATCTCATCCCATCAGTGTGAATACATCTGACTCATCTAAAGTGATAGTCAATCTAGGACCGAACTGTGGATAACCAATCCATACCCTAGATGATGTTATAGGGTTCCATCACAATGAACAAAAGGTATCACGTGGACCTCTCTCTACTACAAGGAAAATGGATTATTAAGACATGATATTTGTGATAAATGATATGTCTATCACAAATAGTATCATAAAATGAGTTATTTGAAATAGACAATGTTGTCCATCACAAATAATGGATAATTGTGATAGAATTTAAATTTCCTTTGTAAGTAATTTTGGTGAGAATGTGCACCATAACACATGAGTATAATTGGCGATGACTAATAACGATGAAATCTCATATCTATCACAAATATTTTTTTCATGCAAACCATTTATGATAGGTTAAATTCCATCATTATTAACCCATCACAAAAGATAATAAACCTAAAACATGAGACCCACTATCCTCCTCCCCATTTGACTATTTGAAAAACCTACCATTGGATGAGCCACATCCGGTGACTAGCACCCCAAATTTCCCAAAAACATCTGTCAAACATATTTTTTTGCAGATCTAGGCATAGATCTCTCAGGTGCAGACTTCACTTTCATCTTCCCTTATTATTTTTGTGATTTTCATTTAAATCTTGAAAAAATTGGAATGGTCAAAACACAGGTCAATAAGTTTACCTGATTGTTATGATTTATTTTATATTTAGGGTTTCTATAAGTTTATTATTCCTTATTTTGATTTCCACTAGCTTTGAATGAGTTAATTTCAATTGATTTTAGTTATTTTTATCATTTTTTGATGGAGTTTATTTAAATATGTTTACCTGTTCAATTGTATAGCATGGTTATGGTGATATAATTTTTGATTAATTATGATAATTGTTGAATTGTCACATTGATGTTTAATTGGTCAAATGTATCTGCTGTCATTGTTGTTGCATTTTTTTATACATGATTTAGTTTGGGAAAACCGTAGTCTAATAAATTTTATTTGATTTTCATGCTTTATTTGGTATTTAGGGTTGCTGCAAATTTATTATTTAAAATTTGCATGTTCATTTGATCCATGAGGTATTTCAATTGATTTTTAGGTATTTTTATAATTGTTTATTTTTTAAATTTAATAGACTTTTTTGTTTGATATTTTAGGTTAATTCACATATACTATTGATGTTTTGATTCCAAAAATAATGTCCTTTTTATAAAATTCAACATATAAAATTTAGAAACTTTTATTTTTAATTAAATCATGGAAATATACTGGAAAACTATTTTTAATAAATAAAATGAATTTTTTAACACTATTTTTTCTTAATCATTATGGCATCCTACCTTTTTATTACATAAGTTTTCATTACATTTTACAAACAGAGGATTTTTAAAGTTTAGTGTATTGGAAATCAGAAATATAATACATAAAAACATAAAACATTATTATAATCCACTTGTAAGGCTTCATCATAGGTTCATCATAAGTTCAATTACTACATATCATAATCTGGGGACATACATAAAAGGAGAGGGTGAGCAGAAGGCTTAGTAAGAGAAAACAATGGAAACAATTTACTTGTGATATCAATAAGAACTTAATGAACTACATAAAGATATGAGAAATGAAAAAAGAGGAATATCATAATAAAAATAACATGAATAATAACTTGAATATGTAGCTACAACATTTAATTTAGAAATTCATAATCATATCACCAAGGTCCATCCCCAAGGTTTCATAAAAATTACCAAGGTTATTCACCAAGGTATCGTAAAACTTGTCATCTCTAGAGATTAATTTCTTTACCCAATGCATTAGAGTGCTATCAGGGAACACCATTAATATGTCTTTATTTTTATTTGATCCACATATATCATAATTAAAATTTCATAAATAACCTAAATATAATAAAAGAAATGGGTTTCATATCAAAATTGTGACGTTTTAAAAAGTGCTTAAAAGCATGATCATTATATCATTTATAACTCATAGAAAGGGAATGGGGGTTTTATGTATATAAATTATAGAATCACATATATCATTTTTATGTATTTATGAATATCCTTGTAAATAAAATAGGTTTGGGTATTCACATAAATAAAATAAGAGAATTTCCTGAAAAAAAGAGAGATATTTTGAGATGAAAATTCTCCAGCATAACGATTGTGGAACATGGTTTTAGAAAATATTAAAAAGAAAGGGGACAGGGGTCACCCATTAATAAATGAATAATAATATAGTATAGGAACAAAATAAAATTGAAATAATAACATGGTACGAAAACTTGAAAGACATACCACATAGAAGATAACTTGAAAGGAAAAGAGAAGTTTGAGAATTCCCTTATGAAAATTCGGCAGCCTAACGACATCGCTTAAAAATTCAGAAAATAAGTTGATGAGAGAGGAAAGGGACTCTCATAATTTGGAAATAAAATGAACAGCAATAAGGATACATAATAACATACCCCAAAATAATAAAATATAAATTTAAAATACATAACATAAAATAAGTCTTGACTAAAAGAGGAGGGTGAAAGGTTCCCCTATCTTGAAGAGTAACTTTAAAAACTCAAAGGTAGGGAACTTGGGGGACTTGAGGGCAGCTTGGAAAGACTCCTTGGGAGGTAAAAAGACCAGATATTTGTTGATTAGGAAATTGGAATGAAATTAATGAAGGAATAGGTTGGTATTTATAGCAAAAGTGAGAGAATGTTTTATTAATTTCCAAGGGACACCTCATTAGTGGTATTTGCAAAACCATGGGCTTGCCCATGGTATTTTCCCATGGTATTGGACACTTGGGAAAAATCATAACATATTTTATTCCTCAAGAGTATACCATAACTATTACATAATTATTACATCATTAATGATGTCATTAAACTTACTGAAAACTCAAAACTGTATTTTTACTATTCACTGAAAATTCAACTGTTTCAGAAAAATACCAAAAAATAACCCAAACCATTTTTCGATTTAAAGAATCCAAAAGTGAACTGCATTTTATAAAAATAAATTTCATTTTAAATTAAATAAAATATATAAAATACTATTACTTTACTAATAATTTCTAAAACATTTATTTACTAATTCTATGATATAATTATATCACATTACCACTTAAGATAAATAAAACATATTTATACCTTCTTAGGAGATGTTACTATTCCAATGGTAAAATTAAAATTCATAATGGTACAATTACTATTCCAAAGGGTAAAGTTACTATTCATCAAAAAAATTATTTTGATCTTATTGAACCACATTTTTCACCCTGATTACAACCATGCATGTCAGATTTTTGAAAATCATTTCACAGAAAAAGTTATTTAATAATAAAATATTTTTTTACTATTAATCAAAAAACAATATTCATAAAACAATATTCATTAAAAAACACTATTCATAAAATAATATTCATCAAACTGAAACTTAGAAAAAATCTAAAAATTTAGCCTAGATTAATTTTGACATTTGAAATTCAAAAATGATGTTTATTTAACATAATAATTCTCTATGTATGAAAAATATATGAAAAGTACAATTTTTTACTGTAAAGACCCGCAAATTTCAAGGAAATTTTTTTCTTAATTTTCTTTGGAATTTTACAAGAGCGCAGCTTCAAACGGCACTTGCTTCCGAGGCCCGGTGTGCCCGGAATCAATTTCCGAAGTTTGGCTCGGGTACGTTCAGTGAACGGACGAGCGGGTTTTTCTACCTTTTGAACCGGTGCCCGGAATCGAATTCTGAGGGAACCGATGAAATCGCAGCGCCGATATTTGCTTAGAAATGCCTCTTCCGGAGTTGCGTTTGCTCAACCGTGGTTTTTAAAATTTTGGGCTTAGAGTCGGAAATAAAATAAAGGTTGTGCGGCAACTTTATTTTATTTCACTTAAGCCGCTTGGAAGTCACTTGAAAGCCACTTGAGCTAAGTTAAAGCGGATAGGGTGCTATCCGGAAATATCCTACCCTCTTGGTAGGATATTTGTGAGGTGGGGCCCGCACGAGCCCCGCCGTTTCTTTCGCTAAGAAACGCACCCGCGAAAACCCGTCAAAGTAACTGAAAAGTCAACCGGCGCGTTTTCTTTAATTCTTAACAGACCATTTAATTGGGCGGTTTATTTCGTGAATTAAATGGGCTGTTTCATTCGTTGAATTAATTCAACGAATTTAATGGGTCGTTACTTACGCGTTTGCGTTCATTGGCAAAATAATAAAATAGACAAACTTGTCTATTTTGGAGGATCCTCCTGTTGTGCGAGATCCTCTAAACCTCCACCCTCCTCGTGAAGAACGCGAAGAACGTGAAGAACGCGAAGAACGCCGGCGACCGGAATTCGACGACGCACATCGTGATCTGCGACGTCGACGAGCTCTACCCGCGACGTTCTTCGGCGACGCCTCTTTTTCCGCGGCCGATCCTCGTTCGGCAACTAAGGTGAGAAACAGATCATTTAATTCTCCCTTTTTAATTTCAATAACAACGGATTTAATTAATTAAATCCGTTTGTTCTAGATCCGGAGATCGTCGGCGCGACGTTTTTCCCGCGGTGTGACGAACGTCTCTTCCGCGACGACGCGACGATCCCCTCCTTCCGCGACGAGCGATTTCGCGACGACCTCACGTCCGACGGCGACTTCGAGGTAGGGGTTGTTGGAATATTTTATTTTCCCGTGTTTATTCTTTTAAAATAAAGAACCCGATCACGGAACAATTTTAATTTATTTAAAATTGTTGATTGGTTATTTCTTTTCCTCCCGTTGATTTTATGACTAACGCGGAGGGTGCGGATCTAACGAACAAGACCCGGCAACCCTCCGCCGATCTTTTTGTTGTGCGGATTTGGCGGACGACGACGAACCGTGCGGCAGGGGCGATCCGTTGATCCCGCAGTGAATATCGGCCCCCGGGAGGAGCTATGGCGCAGACGGGAGGCAAAACGGGCCACCGGAGCAACTCCGGCGGCCCGCGGAAGGCGGCGGCGGCGCCCGGCACGCCGCCGGAAGAATCCGCCGCGGCTCGGCCGCGGTGGCGGCGAACCGCCGGACCGCGTCCGCGGTCCGGCCACCCAGCACGCGGCCCGCGCGGGCCGCGTTCCTCCAAGCTGCGGGTCAAACCCGCGGCGGTTCCCTTCGGCCGCTCGGCCGAAGCCGAGCCGGGTCGGGTCGACCCGGTTCGGCCGACCCAGGGGGGGTTCGGGCCGGGTCGCCCCGGGCCCAGAACCCCCGTTTTCGGGCCTTCTTCGGTATTTTGCCCATATCTTGGTCCTGAGACCTCCGATTGACGAACCGTCAGCGGCTACGCGATCCTTGGATCGGTACGGTCGTTTCGGTATATTATACTCAAGGTTTCGGAAGACTTTGGGTTCAGCCGGGTTGGTTCGTACACGAAACCAACCGGGCCCTCGGAGCGGAAACGCTCATAACTTGAGCTACGGACGTCCGATCGACGTACCGTCAGCTGTGGTAGTTTCCTCTAAGTGAGACGGAACTTTTGGCATACTCCGCCCGAGGATCGGGTACAGGCAGAGTACGGTCGGGTTGGTTTTTCCCTAAAAAAACCAACCGGGCCCTTGGGACGAAAATGCCAATAACTCTCAGACCGGGCGTCCGATTGACGCGCCGTCTGTTGCGTTGAGATCCTGTTGTCGATACGGAACTTTTGGATACATCAACTTCGGACTACGTGTCAGTTGATGTATCAGCCTCTCGGCTCGTGGAGCGGACCCTCCTAAACGAGCTCGCTATGTGCGGGAACCCTAGCGCTGGCTGTGACTTCGACGACAGAGCAGAGATCCTCCGTGGACTGCGACGACGGCAGAGCAGAGATCCTCAGTGGACTGCGACGACGGCAGAGCAGAGATCCTTCGTGGACTGCGGCGACGATTGTGCAGAGATCCTCAGTGGACTGCGTCGACTACTGCACTCAGCGATCCTACGTGGATCTGTGCTACAGGTTCTGTGTGAGCCCGATCCTATGTGGGTCCTTACTACCGATTCTGTGTGAGCCACTGCCTACAGGTTCTGTGTGAGCCCGATCCTGTGTGGGTCTTTTGCGGGGGTTAGTACCTATCGATCCTTCGTGGGTCCGACGACTTAGATGGATCAGTGATCATCTTTGACGTCATCTGAAAAAGTATACCTGGTTGAGCTGAATCTTATGTTACTCTCTTTTGTGGTTTGTGTTGAACTATCCTTTGTGGATTTACTGTTTACTCTCCTTGTGGATTTGAGTCTTGCTTTCCTGCGTGGATTGAGTTGTTCTTGAGCTCGTGAGCAGAGCTAGAATTGGGGACTTAGGTATATGTATGGGCATATACCTAAGTCGAGTCAGAGGTTACTTCGTGATTGCACCTTTCTTTTGTGCTATATCCTTTGTGGATTTCGGGAGACCTTCGGGGGTCTCGGGGTCCTTACTGAGTAGTTTATACTCACCCCTGCACGGGCTATGCCTGCACCTTGTTGTGTTGGATGCAGACGACGGACAGCGCTGATCTCGGTTGGGGCGTGGAGCAGGACGGTACCTGGAGGCGGACCACTGGGCGGGACGTGCTCGGAGCGGACGTGGGACCCAAGGAGCCTGGAGGCTATCTGTACCCACCCTTCAGGTGGGATTGCCAGTGGACGACATGAGGCCGCCGTCTTTTCTTCAGTTGCTGTTCTTTACCTTTTCAGTTGTACTTTCAGTTGGGCTTGTATTCCGGCCCCCTTTACTTTTCTGCACTTGGTAGTTACTTTCCGCTTGCAGACTCTGTGGTGGTTGTTACTTATAAAGGCAATGCCTTCCCTGTTTACCGGGATTTTACGCCTTGGTGCTAGTCGCCAGCCCCTGGCCTATGGAAGGCGGGCTTGGGGTAGTCACGGCACGGGCCCCGAGGTCGGGTCGTGACATTTACTTCTAAAATAAATTTTTCAAAGTTGTATTAATTAAATATATACTTTATTAAGAAAATCTATTCCTAAAATAGGAATGATGAAATAATAATTTTATTTATACCAAGAGATTACACAAAGAAAATAAGGCCTTGTTACATAACCCCTTATAATGTCCACATAAGATCTAAGAGTAAGGTTTGCAATGATGATAGAATCTTGGGGTGTCTTAGACAACATTGTTCGAGTGATGATTTCTATTAACTTGAACTTCGTATGTAAGCGATTCTGTTCAAGCTTAACGTGTTGAAGTTCATCTTGGGCTTGGTCTAGAGCAAAGCCCAGTGATGCCACCTCCTTCCCAAGCTCCAAAAAATGGGCTTCATATGGCCTGATTCTACTAGATGAGGCCATCAACTCTTCTTTATGAAATAATAACCATTATCATTTCTATTTATAAATCACTAATCTTAATGTTAAGATTATAGTTTCCAATGGTCATATTGATCAACGTTCATATAACAGTAAAAACCCAACGGTCTCATTTCAATTATACCCACTTCATTAATAAAGGGATATAGTTTTTTTGAGTAAAAAATAATATAACATAAATTTTCAAGAAACAATTTTTATTCAAAAAGTTCAGGTCAATGCATTTCCCCCCCTTAAGAAATTTTGTCCTCAAAATTTCAACTCTTACCCTCAGAAGATAAAAGATGTGGATACTTTTTCCTCATAGTCTCCTCTGGTTCCCACATGGCATATTCATATTTGTGGTTCCTCCACAACACTTTAACATGGTGGGTAGTTTTGTTGCTTAAATTTTTTTCTCTATGATCCAAGATCTCTATCAGATTCTTCTCATAAGAGAGTTCATGTTACAGTTGCACCACCTCAGGATTCAGTACATGTGAAGGGTGAGGTATGTACTTCCTCAACAGGGATACATGGAATAAATCATGAACTTTAACTATATTTGGAGGAAGAGCAAGATGATAGGCCACTACTCCTATGTGATTGAGGATTTTATAGGGGATAATGTACCTGGATATGATTTTCCCTTTCTTTCCAAACCACATGAATCTCTTCTATAGAGAAATTCAAAGGAATAATTTTTCACCAACATCAAACTCCAAGTCCCTTCAACGGTTATCGGCATAGCTCTTCTACCGACTCTGAGAATCCCTAATGCATTGTTGGATTTCATGAACCTTTTCTGTCATCTCTTGCACAAGATCAGGACCAAGAAGTTTTTTTTTCACCAGATTCATCCCAACAAGTAGAAAATCTACATTTCTTTCCATATAGAGCTTCACAGGGTTCCATTTGAATGCTCGAGTGGAAGCTGTTGTTGCAAGAGAACTCAACTAATGGGCGATGTTGATCCCATCCACCTTTAAATTCCATTAAGAAAGTTCTCAGCATGTCTTCAAGTATCTAAATAGTCTTTTTAGATTGGCCATTATTTTAGGGATAATAAGCCGTACTAAAATTAAATTTGGTACTCAAAGAATATTGAAAAATTCTCTAAAATTTTGATATGAACCTTGGATCATAATCAGATATGATAGAAAGTGAGACTCCATGCAGCCTTACCACTTCTTTCACATAAATCCTGGCAAGTTGTTCAAGAGAGAAATATTCCTGAATAGAGATAAAATGGGCAGTCTTGGTGAGACGGTTCAATATAACCCATATCATATTGTGTCCTTTGGAATTTATTGGGAGACCAGTGACAAAGTCCATGGTTATATTGTCCCACTTTCATACTAGTATGGGTAGTGGTTGTAATACCCTTTTAGGAAGTTATTGCTTTACCTTCACTTACTGACATGCCAGGCATCTTGTAGTGTAGTCAACAATCTCCCTTTTCATATTATCCCACCAAAAATTATCACGAAGGTCCCTATACATTTTCGTGATTTTAAGATGTATAGATAAATTAGAGCTATGAGCTTCATCCATTAGCTCCTTCTTTATTTCCAGAACAGATGGAACACATAGTCTTATACAAAATTTCAGTACACCTTCTTGATCAATATTGAACTTAAAAAACTTCCCATCCTTCACAGCCTCAAACTTCTTCTATAAAAAAGGATATTCTTTATGAGATTTATTTATCTTCTCTAGTAATGATGGTTTAGAAATTATTTGGGTTAGGTTTGATGATGTACCTCCCCTTAAAATTCCCATGGCCAGCTTGATTAGGTCATTGATCAAAGGATCTCTTTGAATCCTCATCATGGACAAAATAACCGAGTCTTTCCTACTTAATGCATCAGTTACTTTTTTTTCTCTTATGGGATGATAATTAATTGAACAATCATAGTCTTTAAGAAGTTCCAACCATCTCCTCTATCTTATGCTCAATTCCTTTTGTGTGAAAATATACTTCAAACTTTGATGGTCTGTTTATATATCACATTTCTCCCTACATAGGATAGTTTTACTCACGAGTCTTCAATTGTTGAGATGCATAATAAATCACCTTTTCATTATTCATAAGGATTCACCCAAGCCCTTTCAAAGATTCATCGATACAAGTAATGAATCCTTCTCTGCTTGAGGGAAGATTTAGCATGGGTGCAGTAAACAATCTCTTATTTATCTCTTGGTAACTTTCCTCACACTCCTTTTTTCAAGATGAATTTAACCCCTTGTCGAGTTAACTTGGTTAGTTTACTAGAAAGTTTTGAAAACTTTTTCACAAACCTCCTATAACATCCCACTAATCCAAGGAAAATATGAATCTCAGTTATTTTTGTAGGCTAAGTCCACTTCTCCATAACCTTTGACTTTGTAGGGTCAACTGTGATTCATTCATTGGTTACAATGTGCCCCAAGAAAGAAAATTTTTGTAACCAAAACACACACTTTCTAAACTTTACAAATAACCTATCCTTCCCCAAAGTTATTAATATAACCCTTATATGATCTTTATAATCCTCCCAAATTTTGGAATATATCAGAATATCATCAATAAAAACTACCACAAAGTTATCAAGGTAGTCCTTAAAGGCTCTATTCATCAAATTCATAAAAATATTAGGTGCATTAGTCAATCTAAAGGGCATAACAACAAACTCAAAATGCCCATATATTGATCGAAAGGTGGTTTTTGGAATATATTCTTTCTTCACCCTCAATTGATGATAACCAGATCGAAGATCAATCTTGGAGAAGAGTTGAGCCCCACAAAGTTGGTCAAATAAGTCATCAATTCTTGGAAGAGGGTATTTATTCTTCACTATGATCCCGTTTAGTTATCTATAATCAATGTGTAACCACATTGATCCATCCTTCTTCTTTATAAAGAGAACATGAACTCCCCAAGGAGACACACTTGGTCAAATAAACCCCTTCTCAAAAAGATCTTGGATTTGTTTCTTTAATTCCTCAAGCTCCATATTTTCCATTCTATATAGGGTTTTTGATATTGGATGAGATCTGGGTATGAGTTCAATGGATAACTCTACCTCTCTTTATAGGGGAGGTCCAGGTAACTTCTTAGTAAATACATCAATGTATTTCTGAATGATGGGGACATTTTCTATCCTTAGACTCTCATTTCATTCTTCTTCTTCACCAATCAACTCCATAAAGAAGTCTATAGGAGGTTCTTCTAGACAAATATTAGGTTGATATATCTCTCTTTGGAAGATAACTATAGGTTTTCCATTCAAAACTATTGATATTTCCTTGCTTTTACATTTGATCCTAGCATTATACTTTGAGAGCCATCCCATACCTAGTATAATGTCGAATTCCAACATGGGAATGACTACTATATTTGTGATAATATTATGCTCACTAAAGTAAATACTAGACTTTATAAACTCTGTTGATGCTTGGATAATCCCTATAGGAGTCTTGACTGATAACTCTACTTTTAGAGGTTCAGTAATTGATTCTTATTCATTAAAAACTTATAGGAAATAAAGGAATACATAGAACCAGAATAAAAAAAATACTTACTATATTTGATATAACAATAAGATTACTTTCCGCCACATCATTTGGAGCTTCAACTTTATCTGTCGTGATAAAAAACACATAACCTTGCTCCCTTGACATATGCTGAGGCTGATGGTGATTCCCCTCCACTACCCTTGGATTCGTAAAGTGATTGTAAAAGTGCCTAAGCTATCCAAACTTGAAGCATTGGTCTTTAGGTAGGGCCTACACCATTTTCCCTTTGTCGTTAGTGTTGGTAAGTTTAGGCTTCACCTCACTAAGATAATTCCAAGCAATATGTCCTTTTGTTCCACACTTGTAACATTTCTTGTTCCCAAGAAGGCAGTTCCCTGAATGCTTCTTACCACATTTGTTGCATGCAGAATGTTACACTTACTTTCCTCCTCTTCCCTGATCAAAGCTCCTCCCCACACTTGGCTTCATTGGTCTATTCTTTTCATTCAACTTGTGGGACCACTGTATATCACCAAAATCAAACTCAACTTTCATAGCACTCTGTATGATCTCCTCATAGATATCATAGTCCTGGTTGGATAGATTCTTTTGAAGATGAGTTCTTAGTCCACTAAAGAATCTATTAACCTCCCATTAGGATCCATGAAAAATTCTGAGGTGTAATGGGAAAGTCTTATGAAGTTTATCTCGTATATTCCCACAGATTCATTCTCCTTCTTCTTTAGCTCAAGAAATTCCTTCTCTATTTTTTTTCTCATCGAATGAGGGAAATACTTATTGAAGAAGATACCTCTAAACTATTCCCACTCCATAGATTCAACCTCCACTCTTGGCCACGATTTTTTAATCAATTCCTACCACTGATTAGTTTCTCTCTCTAAGCGGTAAACAGTCAGGGTGACCTTCTCTTGTTATGAACAACAGAGCATAGAAAAGATCTTTTTGTTAGAGTTGATCCACTATTCATCAATCAATGGGTAGGTAGATCCACTAAATGTTGGTTGTCTTTGACATATAAAGGACTCAACAAAAAGTTTTTCCCTTCTTGGTGACATTGGTCTCTCAGTTTGATTCAAGTAATTTCCCATAACTTGAGTCAGTTGGTTCATAATTCTAATGAAAGTTTCCATTCTGGCTTCCATTGGAGGTTTGTCAGCATATGATCTATTGCTGTCACCATTTGCATGGTTCCTCCTATTTCCCACCATTTTATAAAAGAATAAAACCTCAGTTAGAAAATTATTTTATCTAATAATCTTATAACTCTAATAGATTTTTATGTCTTAAAACATTATGATTAAACACATTATTCAATATTAACAATTATATTTCCTATCAATCCTTCACAATGATTCATAAAAAGATTGTGACTAACCAAAAATATCCCCTAGGAGTGTCAAACCAGGAGTACAACAAGGCTCGTTATCTTGCATCAGTTTCCATTCGAGTTTATCTTAAAGTGGTGTTTTCAGGTTCTATCCCTAGATACATTTGTTTTAGAGATACATCCTCTTGTTCATATCCAGACAGAGATTTATTTGTTCAGAAACCACTTACTTAACATTTCACCAAAATACTAGGAAGTTTTCATATACTTAAACTTTTCTATAGGTTTCTTCATAAAGTTTTCATATCCTAATTTCCAAAAATAACTAAACTATCCTTTGATACCAATTATGAAATCCTGCCCTTTTATTACATAACTTTTCATTACATTTCACAAACAGAGGATCTTTAAAGTTTAGTATCTTAGAAATCAGGAATATAATACATGATAACATAATTTTTTTTTCTAATACACTTGTAAGGATTCATCATAGGTTTATTCTAAGTTCAATTACTGCATCTCATAACTTTGGGACATACATCAAAGGATAGGGTGAACAGAAGGCCCAGTAAGGTAAAATAAGGGAAACAATTTACTTGTGCTATCAATAAGAACTTGATGAATTAGATAAAGACACGAGAAATGGAAAAAGTGTCATATAATAATAAAAATAACATGAATCATAACTTGAATATGTGGCTAAAATATTTAATTTATACATTCATAAGAATATCACCAAGGTCCATCCCTAAGGTGTCATAAAATTTCCAAGGTTCTTCACCAAGGTATCGTAAAACTTATCCTCTCTAGAGATTAATTTATTTACCCAATGCATTGGAGAGATATCAGGGCACACACTTAATATGTATCTATTTTCATGTGTTACACATAGATCATAATCAAACATTTCATAAATAACCCAAAGAGAATAAAAGAAATGGGTTTCATATCAAAATTGTGACGTTTTAAAAAGTGCTTAAAAACATGATTGTTATGTCATTTATAACCCACAGAAAGGGAATGAGGGTTTAATGTATGTAAATTACAGAATAAAATATATAATTTTTATGTATTGATTAATACCCTTGGAAATTAAATAGTTTTGTGTATTCACATAAATAATATAAGATAATTTCTTGAGAAAAAAAGATATATTTTGAGACGAAAATTCTGCAGCATAACGGCTATGCAACATGGTTTTAGAATACATTAAAAAGAAAGGGGATAGGGGTCACCCATTCATAAATGAATCATAATATAGTATAGTAATAGAATAAAATTGAAATAAGAACATGGTATGGAAACTTAAAATACATACCAGATAAAAGAGAACTTGAAAGGAAAAGAGAAGTTTGAGAATTCCCTTACGAAATTTCAGCAGCCTAACGACGTCGCTTAAAAATTCAAAAAATCAGTTGATGAGAGCGGAAAGAGTCTCTAATAATTTGAAAATAAAATGGGCAGAAATAAGTATACATATTAACATACCCCAACATAAAAAAATGTAAATTTAAAAGACATAACATAAAATAAGTATTGACTAAAAGAGGAGGGTGAAAGGTTCCCTTACCTTGAAGAGTAACTTCAAAAACTCAAAGGTTGAGACCTTGGGGGGATTGAGGGAACCTTGGGAGGAATAATTGAAAGGTAAAAATACCATAGATTAATTTATGAGGAATTTGGAATGAAATTAATGAAGTAATGAGTTGGTATTTATAGAAAAAGTGAGGGAATATTTTATTAATTTCCAAGGGATACCTCATTAGTGTTATTTGAAAAACCATGGGCTTGCCCATGGTATTTTCCCATGGTATTGGCCCCTTGGGAAACATCATAACATATTTTATTCCTAAAGATTATAACATAATTATTAAATCATTATTACATCATTAATGATGTTATTAAACTTACTGAAAACTCAAAACTGTATTTTTACTATTCACCGAAAATTCAACTGTTTCAGAAAAATCCAAAAAATTCACCATAACCATTTTTAGATGTTTAGAATCCAAAATTGAACTCAATTTTATAAAAATTAATTTCATTTTAAATTAAATTAAATAAATAAAATATTAATACTTGACTAATAATTTCTAAAATATTTATTTACTTATATTATGATATAATTATATCACATTTATAACGCCCCAACCCTAGAAGTTTGGAGCCAATGCATTATTTTAATAAATTGGAATGATTACAAGGAATAAAATCCTGAAGTTCTGATTAGTTTATTAGTTTTGGAAAACTAGATACATACAAATGTTCAACATTACAACTTGAAAAGAAATGCAACATATAAGTTTTATTGGGAACATCCACAACTATAAGTTTATCCCTAAAAGTCATTCATAATAAACTTCTTCGTATCCTGAGAAAATGAAAAATAAGAAAGGGGTGAGATCAGATGCTCAGTAAGGGTAATAAATACAGTGTAATATATCATGAACATAAACATTAGGCATGGTGAATAACTAAAAACACATGCCTTTAAAAATAAAATTGAACATAATATGATAGGAATATAAACTGATTAAATATTTCCATAATAAAACATAATAATGGGTATTATAATAGTCAAAAAACCACATGAACTTTAAATTATTAGTTTCATAATGATGGAATGCATAATGCAGGACATCATAACCATACCTTCAAGGCCTCGTGCCAAGACCATAAATATCCATTTTGTCAAGGCCTTGTGCCAAGACCATAGTTTGTCTCATGAGACCTACCGATGCACTGAGGGGATATAGTGGGCCCCACCCGACACTTACTAAGTCCAATGAATTCCTGTTATGAAAGGGGATAAACATAAACAAATATACACATTCATATTGAAACTAACATATGAAATTTAAATAACATTCTCCAATCATTAATCATAAACACTAACTAGTCAGAGTAATATGGTGAATAGTTTCAAGATAGCACATACGTAGTCAAAATAATCATAAACCATTAAATAAAACATGTTGGATGATATCATATGAGATAAACCTAATTAAGTACAAGATTTAACAAAAGACGTTGATATAGATGAAGATGCTTTTAAATGAGGCCATTGAAAAATCCTTGAGGAAATAATCCTCAAACATTCCAAAGTGTCTCATACCACCTTTTAAACATTCAAATCATAATCCCTTAGAATATCACGAGAATAAGGTGACTCTTGATATGATATACCAAAGGGCAGTAAATACACCACAAGTAAGAAATAAGTGGCGAACAAGACATATATCTCATAAAAGTTAAAGTGAGATGAGAAAAATAATTTTTACTTTGTAAAGAAGAGTTATTTTGAAAAATAATTTGTATTTGTCATGAAATCAGATTGTAAACATGTATATCCCATAAAATAAAAGGTATGGTCATTGAAATTATATTTGAGGCTTAAATAAAGTCTTATTGAGGTGAAATCATTTAAAAACATGTAACTCCCCATGAAATAAAGAAGGATTATGATTGGTACACACATATATAATATTAAAACATAATTTATGAGGAGTATATAATAATAAATAATAATTTCATTAAGGTGAATAGAGAATAAGAGCATCCTAAATGAAAATGGAGGTTCAGGTACAAAATACTTACAACTTTGTAATCAATTGAATCGTATGATAAAAAATTAATAATCATAAAATTATACATTTAATATAATAAAAATAAATATATTCATGATATGAAACTTCAATGGGCACTATACATACACTATACACATGTAATAGTAGTGAATACATAATATCTCACAAAAATGAAAGTGAGATGAAGAAACCCCTTACAAACATTTCGGCATGGTAACATGTGTTCTTGTGAGGGATTAATGAGAGGTAAATGGGTATCATTCTATTTATATATCATAAGGGAAGTATGGGGGAGGTTATAAAACATACCCCATCATTAGTAATTAAAAATAAAGGGACATAACATAGGGGGGATTCTTGAATAAAAGTGTGAGAGAGGATCCCTTACCTTAAATCTGAGGGTGTTCTTCGCTTGATATTAATGACATAAATAACCAAATTAGGTTCATTAATTTACAATTCCAAAACCCTTTATAAATTTATTTGGTTTATTATAACATTATTATGTTTATTCATGGCCTTTTAGATGGGTTAAGGGATTTAATTTCATTCTCTGGGAGTGTTTTTTTTCATAATATTCATGATCAGCTCACTTATAAAAGAGTATGGTAGTTCACGTAATATGGGAGTTGAAGTCCAAAATTGATTTTATGTGTTATTAATGAACATTCAAAATATTACATGGTTATAAAATTCATTTGGTTATTTGGTGTGAAGGTGAATCATTATATAAAACATTAATGATAAAAGCTTGGATTAATTTGGTGATTTTTCTCACAATTACCTTGTTTTGTATTATTATTTTACACCATGAGTGCATAAGGATTATAGAATATTAAATAAGATAAAATACATATATAATAGTCTGGTTCAACCATAAAAATGGTTTCATGACCAGAGTTGAATAAGGTAAATCAAATTGAAAGCATCGTCGTCCTTGAATGTGATAAATCAACACATCTCAGACAATGCTTCATTTTTAGCATAAATGAGGAGGAAAGGAGAGATGAAGATGAATTATCCCATTAGAATAACAAAATTATAGTACATGTATAGTACTGGAGTTGTCATACCATTTGGAAGAGGAGAGTTTAGGAAAAAAAATTGAACAAAGGAACATGAAAATGAAAGAAAAGAAAAGAGGAATTTTGCCTCTTAAATTAACCTTTCTTGAGAGCCTCTTAAGGGAAGAGGATTTGGTATTTTTATGAGACCACGGGCTGCTGGTTGTGGGGGAGGATATTGGGATGATATTTGAGCATAATTTAGACAAGGCACAAGGCTTGAGAGAAGTGAAGATAAGAGGGAGTGAGGGCGGGTTTTATAGTGGAGGAGAGGAGGGTTTTCCTATCATTTTACTCATTATTTTATTATTTTTCCAAATAAAACCAATAATATTGATTCTTACGACCAAGAATAGTAATATGTGCATGTGATTTCTAACCAAGTGTGCTCACATCATCCATGATGCTATGAATAGTGAATTTAACTGATAATGTATATATACGGTAAATTATCGTATTTTACTATTCATAAAAAAACAAGTATTTCATAAAAATCCCAAAAATTCACCCTAACCATTTTTCAATGTGTAGAATCCAAAAATTAATTACATTTTTCAAAAATAAATTTGTAAACATGATTAATTTAATTTTTAATTAAAATCATAATTTACTTAAAAAATACAGTTTTCAAAACATTTATTTACTTATTCTAAAACATAGGTACATCATACTTTCACTTAAATCCTATATATATAATATCATAGGCAAGGTTACTATTCATAAGGGCATGTAACTATTTATAAGGGTAACATTACTATTCATAAGGGTATGTTACTATTCACCAAAAATTAAGTTGGTCATATCAAACTCTAAATAACTCACTGATCGTAATAGTGTATGTCATATTTTCAAAATTCAAATCATAGGGTTGGTAATATTATTTTTACTGGCTAGGTTATAATAAAATAGTTTTTTATAGAGGCTCAATGTTTCAAGCATTAAATATTAAATTTATTTTCAAAATCTTGGGGTGTTACAACATTACCACTTAAGATGACTAAAACATATTTATACCTCCTTAGGTGACGTTACTATTCCATTGGTAAAATTACCATTCATAAGGGTAAAATTACTACTAAAGGGTAAAGTTACTATTCAAAAAATTTTTTTTGATCTTATTGAACCATATTTTTCACCCTCATTATAACCATGTATGTCAGATTTTTGAAAATCATTTCACATAAAAAGTTATTTAATAATAAAATATTTTTACTATTCATCAAAAACACTATTCATAAAAAAACACTATTCATAAACTACTATTCATTAAATTGAAACTTCTTATAAAACTTCTAAAAATTCATCCTAGGTTAATTTTAACATTTAAAATTCAAAAATGATGTTTATTTTACTATAATAATTCTCTATGTATGAAAAATCACAGAAAAGTACAATTTTTACTTCTAAAATCAATTTTGTCTTAATTAAACACACACTTTATTGAGAAAATATATTCCTAAAATAGGAATAATGAAATAAAAATTTTATTTATACTAAGAGATTACTCAAAGTAACTAAGGCCTCATTACATAACCCCTTATAACGCCCACATAGGACCTAAGAGTAAGGCGTGCAATGGTGATGGAATCTTGGGGTGGCTCAGACAACATTTCCCTAGTGGTGATTTCTATCAACTTGAACTTCTCCCATAAGCAATTCCATTCAAGATTAACATGTTGAAGTTTGGCTTGGGCTTGGTCTAGAGCGAAGCCCAATGACGCCACCTCCTTCCCAAGATCCGACAAATGGACTTCGTATGGCCCGAGTCTACTGGATGAGGCCATCGACTCTTCTTTCTACAATAATAACTATTATAATTTCTATTTATAATCACTAATCTTAATGTTAAGAGTATAGTTTCCAATGGTTATATTGACCAATGATCATATAACAGTCAACAGTCTCATTTCAATTATACTCACTTCATTAATAAAGGGATATAGTTTTGTTGAGTACAAAATAATATAACATACATGTTCAAGAAAAAATTATTATTCAAAAAGTTAAGGTTGTTACATTATCCCCCCTTAAGAAATTTTGTCCTAGAAATTTCAACTCTTACCCTCAGAAGAGAAAAGACATGGGTACTTCTGCCACATTGTCTCCTCTGGTTCCCATGTGGCTTCTTCATATTTGTGGTTCCTCTATAACACTTTAACAAGGTGGGTAGTCTTATTGTGTATAACTTTGTCTCTATGATCCAAGATCTCCACCGGATGCTCCTCATAAGAGAGGCTATGTTCCAGTTACACCACCTCAGGATTTAGTACATCTGAAGGGTGAGGTATGTACTTCCTAAAGAGGGATATGTGAAATACATCATGAACTTGATCTAGATTCAGAGGAAGTGAAAGCCAATAGGCCACCGCTCCTATGCGATTAAGGATTTAATAGGAGCCAATATACCTGGGGTTGAGTTTCCCTTTCTTTCCAAACCACATGACTCTCTTCTATGGAGAAATTCGAAGGAATACTTTTTCACCAACATAAAACTCCAAGTCCCTTTGATGGTCATCGACATAGCTCTTCTTCCAAATATGAGAATCCCTAATGTGTTGTTGGATTGCATGAACCTTTTCTATCATCTCTTTCACAAGATCAGGCCCAAGAAGATTTATTACACCATCTTCATCCCAAAAAGTAGGAGTTCTACATAACTTTCCATATATATCTTCATAGGGTTCCATTTGAATGCTCGAGTGGAAGCTGTTGTTATAAGAGAACTCAACTAATGGGAGATATTGATCCCATACACTTTTAAATTCCATTGAGCATGTTCTTAGCAAGTCTTCAAGTGTCTAAATAGTCCTTTAAGATTGTACATTAGTTTGGGGATGATAGGTCGTACTGAAATTCAATTCGGTACTCAAAGTATGTTGAAGACTTCTCAGAATTTTGATGCAAACCTTGGATCACGATCAAATACGATATAAAGTGGAACTCCATACAGCCTTACCACTTCCTTCATGTAAATACTGGAAAGTTGATCAAGAGATAAATATTCTTGAATAGAGATAAAATGGGCAGTCTTGGTGAGAAAGTCCACTATAACCCATATCTCATTATTTCTTTTGAAAGTTCTTGGGAGACCAGTGACAAAGTCCATAGTGATATTGTTCCACTTCCATGCTGGTATGGGTAGTGGTTGTAATAACCATTTAGGAATTTGTCACTCCACCTTCACTTGCTAATACACCAAGCACCTTGTAGTGTAGTTATTAATCTCCCTTTTTATATTATCCCACCAAAAATGATCACGAAGGTTCTTATACATTTTCATACTTCCAGGATGTATAGAGAAAGTAGAGATGTGGGCTTCATCCATATGATCCTTTATTTCTGGAACAGATAGAACACGTAGTCTTGTATGAAATTTCAGTAAACCTTATTGATCAATATTGAACTCAGGTGTAAGAACCCGGTTCTTACTTGGAGGTAAGAGTTTCTTTTATTCTTTTTCCTTTGAGTTGTTTTTGAGAAAATAAGTGAAATTTAGGAAAAGTAAAGGAATCAGGGGTTACACGCCATGTAATCCTAAGCACATTCCATGTAGTATGCTCGTGTGTGAAGGGAATACATGGAATGTGGGAATGTTGATAAGGAAAAGAGGAAAAAAACAAACTACACGTCATGTACTCCCTAGTACACTCTGTGTAGCCTTTTCGATTGGTCCTAGAAAGTAAGTTGGTGAAATTAAGCTTCCAGATGAATAGTTAAATGATATACACATCGTGTATATGGACTTACATGTCATGTAGTTTATGTTTTTAACTTAAAATGGGAAGTATCCTTATTTTTTTGTTATTTTTGGATAGATGAGGGACCTGGTTTGTGAGGTAGTAGTTTTAATGCCCCGACCCTAGATACCCAGAGTCGGTGCATTATTACATAACATTGGCATGATCACAAAGGATCAAGTCTCGAAAGACCGATTAGTTTAGTAGTCTTGGAAACACTAGATATATTCATAAGTATTACATTACATCATAAGGTAAAAAAACTAAAACAACATCTTGTCTTCATATCCCCTCATACTATTCTTGCAGGTCATTCATAAATTACTTCTTCTCATCCTGGGAAAAATAAAACACTGAAAGGGGTGAGTGCAGATTCCCAGTAAGGATAACAATATAGCGGAAACTTTCATAAATAAGAATAAACATTTAAGGCAGTGTATAACTAAAACAAAAGCCTTTTAAACTTGAACTTCAACATAGTATGACAAAAATAAAATGAAATAATTCCATTTACTTATTCACATGGATATTCTACTAATTTAATAATCACATGAAATATCAATAACCACTTTCATAATGATGGAATGCATAATGCCAGACTATCATAACCACATAGCCAAGACCTCGTGCCAAGACTACAAATAAGATTTTGTCAAGGCCTTGTGCCAAGACACTAGTTTGTCTCATGATACCTACTGATGCATCGAGGAGCTATAGCAGGCTCCACCCTCCACTTACTAAGTCCAATGCATTCCCATATGAAAAGGTTTAAACATAACATAAACATTCATATTAAAACTAGCATATGAAATGTCAATAATTTATCCATAAATCATGAATGGTATAAAAATAACACATCCACAGTAAAAAACATATCACAAAACCTTCAATACAATACAAAAGTTTTGTATCATAATAAATCAACTTCAAATAAGCTTAAAATCCATCAAAGGATGTTGACATAGATGAAATCAAAACTATTTGAGAGAAATATCTCTTTTTATTTTGAAATAATTTAAGAGTCATACATTTATAAAATAAAACATTTTCTTTGAAAATATTCTTATAATCTTGTAAGGGAAGCTTCGACGATTTTATAACAGCGGAAAATAGCTGCACCCACCGTATAAGTTAAAAAAACATTCTTACCTTAATTATATCGAAAAGGTTAAAAAACACCTTGTTTGGAAAACGAAGGAAAGATTCCTTTATAAAACTATTATAAAAAGTCAAACAAGGGTATAAATTACTTTAACCCATATTCTTTTAAATAGTAAAAATGTTTTGAAATACATTTTTAAGAAACATGGATGTTGATGATAAAGAGATCTCAGTAGATTATTACGTATAAACAATCTCGGATAATGAAGAGATTGTGAAATAACCCTTACCTTGTACTTTTCCTTGGTTGGGGGTAGGTTAACCTCCTGTATAATGGCGAAATAATTGTTATTAAATTATAAAAGAATCATATACATTAATATGATATCATATATTATCTTTTAACATTGATTTGTTAATAATATCTTAGTATTATCGTTGTTTCGGGTGTTAACTTACTAGTTTTCTTTTATATGTTTTGTTACATAAGCCATGTTTGTAATGGATAGGTTGTATCTTAGTCATATCCAGAATGATATCAAGTCCTTAGATACTATTATTAATCATCATATGATAATTATACTTGAATGGATACGATGGAGAATGAATCTCATCGCGTTCGTGGAGACGGTAATCCGTACGTACGCACGAGCGACAATATCATTCTTTTGGTATTAAAATTATATATAATTGGATGGTATATAATATATAAAGAATCATTATAATTTTATATTTATTATTTACATGAGTTACATATCATTATTATACCCATCCAAATAATTATTTATTGAATAACAATTACACCACGACGTAGAGACGGTAAGCCGTACGTACGCACGTATGGTGACATGTTATTCAAAGGATGGATAGAATACTGAATATGGTTGTACCATATTTATAATAACATAAAAATATATATATTATACTGGATTTATTATTTTATAATGGTAACAACAAAGGAAGAGGAAGTGGAAGAAGAAAGGAACTTGAAAAAGGGTGGTGAAATCATTACCTCTTCTCCGGGTTCTTCCTTTTGATTTGATCAAAAGGGCTCCTTAGGTTGGATTTATGATCAAAATAAGTCCTAGAGGTTGTAGTGAGAGAAGTTGAGAGAGTATTTGGGCAGGGGTTGGCCGAACCAAAAGGCTTTGAAGGTGTGAAGTAATGATAAGGGGGAGTGCCCTTTTATAAGAGGGGTGAGGGGCACCTTTGGAAAAGCTAGAAATATTAATTTATAATAAATTCATATTTGGTTTCTAATGGATAAAAAGTTTATTATTTAAAGGTTAAGGTGGGTATGGGTTGAAAACCATTCAAACAATAGAATTTAGACAGGTTTGGGTTACTATATTAACCTTATCTTTAAGTATTAACTCTAAGTTAATTAGTTTCACTTTTACAATGTCTCTTTGTATTTTTATATTATATGGTTAATAAACTTACTATATACATCCAAGATACCCCCAAGTGGTCCATTAATGATACACTTATCATGATATAAGTCTCTTGGCTGAACCTTAGATTTTTAGGAATTTAATATCAATTAATAATATAATATTTGTTTTAAAAACTCTTTTATGTCAATTTTGACACTATTCAATAATTGATTTTTGTGAAACTCATAACAGAATTATTACTTAGAAAAAATTCAATTAAATCAATCCTAATATGTCATATTAACCTATAAAATTAGTTTAATTCAATAAAAGTCTCAAATTATATTTATTTGGGTATTTATAATATCAATTATTTTAATTTTTCACTATTATGGTAATTACTGCATCATCATTGTGTCATAAATAAATTAAATTATTTAATGCCTAAAAATTATAAATAAAATATAATTATTTAGGAAATATTTTTATATTTCTAATGAATATTTATAGTTGAAAATAAAACATATATAACTCTATGTAAAAATTGTTTTTCTAAAAGATATATGCTTATGTCATTTTTGTACTTATTTTAACTTAATTAAAATAAAGTGTCCCTATCACCTACAAGTGGCTCCATGGGGTCCCAAAATCGACCCAAAGATGACCATGGTCGGAAATGTATCTAAAAATAAGGTTAGGACACGTTTTAGGGTAATTTAGTATTATTATAATATTATTTTTTAACCCTTATTTACCGGATTTACCTTTAACCATGGTAAATAAAATATTTACCGCAGTAATTATTCAAAATGTCTAAAAATAAAATTCACCTATTTACAAAATATGAACATCCTGATTCCAAATATGGAATCCATTTTTCCAAATTCAAAACACAGAAGTGGAAGAAATTAATTTAAAATTAATTCCCGTTGTTAAAACAAAAAGCGTGTTTTTAAGAGATAATAACTATCAAAAGATTGACACTTGTTTATGTCCGGTTTAATTGTAAAATTATGTACAATGAACAAAATTATATTAAATGGTAAAAATATATTCTAAATATACTTTAAAACAACTCAAATTCATAATTTATCAATATAAATTATTTCGATTAAAAAAGTTGTTTTTAATTAAAATTTAGTAATTTTCACTATTCATCAAAATATAAGTGTTATCCGAAAAGTTCCAAAATTTCACCCTAGGATAAATTCGATATTCCAAATTCAAAAATAAAGTCCATTTTGAAATATAAAATATATATATTTTCAAAAAGTAGGTATTACTATTCATAACGGCTAGTTTGATTGGTTGTGGTGTGTGTTAGAGCTCGAAGTTGCGTACAACACACGCTACTGTATTATTCAAAGGAAAGCGTACCGTGGAAGCTTGGGATGTTTCATTTTAAATTTTTGATGTCCCCATTTAGTCAAAAAGTTTAAAATATTGTATTTAAAAAGGTTTCACTATTAAAAGTTGTTAAAAGTGCAATACTGAAAATGAATTTGTTCTTACATTATGTCTAAGAAACTCATAATATGGATTCTAAAATTATAAGGATTATATAAAGTTTAAAATTTAGTTAATACTATTTATAACCACTTTTGAACAGCTTGTTTGGTAAGTCATGGTGCGATTGAACTCGGTGTTGCATGTAGTGCAAGTTATTGAATTATTTTGAAGAAATAACACACTATGAAATCTTGGGGTGTTACAATAGTTCCAAAAGGGGATTTGGTTCTAATTTGAGCATCTGAACTCTGTTTCGATCATCGTCAGTCTTGTTTGAACCCAACCAACGAGTTCTCGATTACTCTTAATCCATTCTTGGTGATTTTTGTTCTTGAATATGTTATTTATGGTTGAGTGTATATCCTTGTTTTGTAGATCTATACCGTTCTAGCTTGAATTGGAAGTTGATACTAGATGAGGAGAGTCATACTACGATGAGGTAGGTGGTATCATGCTTATTGCTTAATGTCAAGTTGTTTATATGTGTCGTTGTACCGAGCACCCATGTTTGGGGAGTCATTTTGTTGAGACCTTTTCCTGTTTTAATTCCTAAGGATGTTTAGGTGATTAATTATATGAATTAAATCATGTTGAGACTGCTTGTTCTGATTAAGGGCCACCCTGCGGGTGCATTTCCCTTGGATAACTGTTGTTGGGCCTTTTTTGCTTAGGATAATCGTGGTTATGCCTCTATTTTCCCTATTATGGGTTGTTTGAAATAAATTGGTTAATTAAATTATTACCAATGTGGATTGTTTCCTTTTTAACCATGTAATAGTGTGAATATTGGATGTGTTGCCTTATGCGGAATTGCTTATATGTCAGGCTTGGACCTGTTGAATTATTCTGCCTACAGGAATAAATTTTTCGTGCCTTTGGGCAAGGTTTTGTGTGCCTGTGGGATATGTTTTGTTGTTCCTGTGGGAAATTACCTATGGGAAAGGATTTTTTATGCCTATGGACTGCCTAAGGTCAAGGTTTTGAACTAAGTTTTGACTATTGTAATGACTTATGATGCATCTGCCAAGCTAAATCACAAGCTTGGATTTGATTGTCATTTTACTTGATAGATTTCCTGGAGAGGTATCTATTGTGTTTTCTTGAATAAGGGATTGACTGGTCATGGCCAGATCCCAAGAAATTATGATTTTATGTAATTGAATTGCTTAATGAACATGAATGGTATAAATGAAACAAGACTTGTAGGATTGTTTACTTTTGAGTACTTTCTAGTTTAATGGTTTCATTATTATACAATACTATTTCATATACTCACTAATATATTAACACAAACCTTTGGTGGTTTCCTACTGGGATTTATTTCTCACACCCTATTTGGGTCATGTTTTTGGGACTAAACAGACTATACTGCTACAAGTTTCAACAGGGGAAAGGCTCCTTATATAGGTACTTGATTTCTACTTAGGAGAAAGAGATAATGGGACCAAGCTAAGGCTTACGATGCTGTTGTGTTTCATTTTTCATTGTTTTACCTTAGTATCGTATTATACTTGATAACAGTGTATCTTGTTTTCACTACTTTCTTAGAACATGTGACATGCTACTTCATTCTGATATTATATGCCTTCTGGTTATCTTTACCTTTCAATCTTCCATTGTTTACTTCAAATGCATATTGTTTACTACTTTGAATATTGTTATTATTTAGTATGTTGTGTTACACTCTACCAATGAGGGCATAGTTTCCCCACTATCACACCCTAGGCCCTCGCTGTTAGTCGATAGCCTCTGGTGTTTGGGGAAATGCACTAGAGGCCATGTGGCCAATGGGGTACAAGTCACCTTTTAGTGGCATCCAAATCCAGTACATTTCAAAGTGGTATAATAGGGTTCTGTTTTGGTTTGACTTACTATTTAGTGATATTAGATAGGGATATGAAGGAGATGGAGTTTTGTAATAAACTATGCCTAAGAGTAGCTACCCCACGTACAGGGAAAATCCAAATTTCCTCGAATTGACTTGTGATTTTTAGATTTTGAGCTATTACAGTTTATTCAATTTCACCATTGGGTGACACACTTATTTTGTGTTGTAATTATTAATATTATTGGGGTTCTATTTTGTTGCAACCTAATGAAATGAGGGTATGCCATCTCATACATCATTTAGGAACTTGTTAGAAATCACATGCCATGAATAATTGTCATGCTATTTAGGGAGCATTACTGATGCATATTGTTGTGATAGTACCTTGATATATATGCTTGATGTTGTGATAGGTGTATTGGTATGTGCAATAGTTTGGATTGAATGGATGCCAAACTTTGGTTCCTGAGGTGTATGGGCCCTCTTGGACTAGAATTTGGAGGATCATGATTCAGCCTTTTATATAGATTTGGGATATGTTATGTTATGTATGGGTTCCAAATTTTTATTCATGGGGAGTATGGTCCCTCACAGATCAGAATTTGGCATACCATGTCTTATTTTTCAAAAAAAGGGGTTCTAGGGAAGTTTTTGAGGCCTACTGTCTGGAAACCCAGACAACATGGCATGTGGTTCTATGAACACATGCCATGTGTTATTTCTATTTAGGGAAGAAAGAATTTTCTTAAATACACACCATGTACTTTGTGTACACACCATGTAATATATGACTGTGTAATGGGCCATGTGAGAGAAAATGTAGGCTGTTGAGTTTTGATCAGAACACAACATGTACTTTCAGTACACATTGTGTATCCTAACCAGGCAGAATACATGTGGACCTGGCCATGTGGGAGTACATGGCCAGGAGGATAGACCTATGTACACGCCGTGTGCGTGTGGAACACGCCATGTACCTGGGGTTGATACATGCCCATGCCGGCAATATAACACAACCATGTGACAATGTGAGGGTACACACCGTGTATTCTTTATACATGCCATGTAGTCCCTTTTTTTCCAAACTTTAAGGGTCTTTTCCTATTTTGTTTTGGCACTCCTGAATGGTAAACCTTAACAATGAGCTTGAACTAAGGAGTATTCTTGAACTTGTAAAGTCATGCTGCCGCAATGACCATGAGCTGTATGCCAGGATAACATCAATGATCATACTTCAGAAATAGTAGACCATGGACTACTGATGGATACTCTAGTTGTGTCAGCTGCAACACCAGCTGTTATACCGGACGCAAGTGCAGATGCACAGTTCTGTGAAGGTTTTTTGAGGTTCATATAGACCTTTCATGGACCACCACAGACTGCCACATCTATGGAAGAGCTAACATGTATCTTATAGTAACAACATACACCTACTTTTTTAGGGTATGGAGGACCAAAGGATGTGGAATGATGGATGGAATCGGTGATGACTATCTTCGAGCATTTGGAGATTCCTCTCAAGAGGAGGGTCAAGATCGCAACATATATGCTGCGTGATTCTTCCAAGAGATGGTGGGATGTTATCACTCAGGAAGGGATTTATCAGGATATGACATGGGAAGAATTTTGAGTGGATTTTTATGATTATTATTTTCCCGAGATATTGAGGACCGATCAAGCATGGGAGTTCATGCACCTAGAACAAGGCACACTGTCAGTTATGGACTATTCTGCCCAGTTTACTGAGCTTCAGTGATTCACATCTATTCTGATGAGCGATAACGTATCAAAAGCTAGAAAATTCAAGGATGGTCTTAGGTTCAATATCTGATCACAGGTGAATATCTTCAGGTTTCCTTCTGTCTTTGCTATTGTGAATTAGGCGCTGATCATCGAGTAAAATCTGTGGGAAGCTAGTGGTGCAAGTCAGGGAGGTTCAACACCGGTTTCCAGTACTATCTCAACCGACAAGATGAAGCATTATGTGGAGTTCTCTCATGGTGACAGTAGCATCCAGAACATTTCCTACGGTGGCCAGGTGATGTGCTACCAATGCAGAAAGGTTGGGAACAAGAGACCTCAGTGCCCAAGGGACTAGTTGAGTGTTGAGATTGCGGCAAGATGAGCCATCTAGAGCGCTATTGTAGGGAATTTCCACTAGTGGATAGTGAGAGAGGTTTGTACGTACTCCACATGCAGAAGCAGGGTCAGTAGCTTCTCACCAGTCTGGAAACTAGAATACATCAAGGCGTTTGGGTAAGGTAGTGGTCATGGCTATGGTAATCAGAACCTAAGATCTCAGCCACAGCAGGGCGAGTCAGCTCAGGGTAGCCAAGCAGTGTCTCAGGGCCGTGGTGCAGGTCATACTTATGTAGTGAAACAGACCCAGTAGGAGAAAGATCTTAGACTTTCTACTCTCATAGGTACTATCCTAGTTTCCTCTGTTATATCTTCAGCACTTTTTGATACTGGTGCTACACATAGTTTTATATCTATGGTTGTTGTGGAAAGCCTTAGGCTCTGTGTTTATACTTATTTTGATGTTATAACGCTAGACACTATATTAGAAATTTTAATGTAAGGTGTGCGTTAGTGAAAGGAGTTACCTATTAAGATCAGTGGGTGTCACTTTCCATGAAACCTCTATGTCTTAGAGATGATAGACTTTGATGTCATTCTCAGAATGGACTGGTTGGTTCCTTTTCGAGCCTTTTTTGATTTTTATCACCGTAGGGTGAGTTTCACGTCACCAAAGGGAAGAGAGTTTCTATATAAGGGTGAATGGGATGTCTGGGTGAGTAGAGCTAGACCCGAGCATCGTGGGTTGGGAGGGATGACAAATCAGATTGAGAGTTTATATTTGAATGACTAGGGAACATGTCTAGTAGATTTCCATCTAGTGGTTGATTGTTTTAAGGAAGTTTTCCCAAATGAATTCTTAGGCTTACCTCCAGTCATAGAGGTGGAGTTCACTATCGAGCTAGTTCCAGGAGCTACACTGGTATCCATTCCTCCTTACAGTATAGCTACGAAGAAGTTGTAAGAGCTCAAGAGGAAGTTGGAAGATCTGGAAGTTAAGGTTTTTATCTGACCTGGTACTTCTCCTTGGGTTTTACTAGTCCTTTTCGTGAAAAATGTGGATGATACCCTTAGTCTATGTATGGATTACCAGAAACTGAACCAGTTGATGGTTAAGAATCGTTATCCCTTGCCATGGATAGATGACTTGTTTGATCAGATTCAAGGAGATCAAGTGTTCTAGAAGATTGAATTAAGGTCAGGATATCATCAAGTACATGTTCAACCTATAGACATACCTCATATATAATTTCATAGTAGGTATGGCCTATATGAGTACTTGGTTATTCCGTTTGGTCTCACGAACGCGCTAGTAGTTTTTATGGAACTCATGAACCGAGTGTTCCATCCTTACCTAGATTCTTTTTTGGTGGTTTTCATGGATGATGTCTTGGTGTATTCTCACAATCAACACGACCATTCCAAACACCTTGATATCATTTTAAATACACTGAGAGAGCATCAATTATATGCTAAGATCACAATATGCCACTTTTTTATGGATCAGATTCACTTCTCGGGTCATGTCATCTCAGAGAAAGAAGCATCAGTGGACCTAAAGAAGGTGAGAGTAGTAGTTACATGGGAGCATCCCAAGAACTTTTTTGAGGTGCGGAATTTCTTGGGGATAACTGGTCACTACAGACATTTCATATAGTACTTCTCATGCTTAGTAACACCATTGATGGACTTGACTAAGAAGAGTGTGAAGTTTGTGTGGTCATAATCTTGTGAGACAACCTTTCAGGAGCTGAAAATACATTTGACTTCAGTGCCGGTACTGATATTGTCCGAGCTGGGAAAGAGTTACACCATATAATGTGATTCATTAGGTATCGGGTTGAGAGCAGTTCTTATACAGGGGGATCGAGTTGTTGTGTATGGGTCTCGACAGTTGAGTCCACATGAGAGGAATTACTCGACACATGGTATCGATTTAGCTATAGTTGCTCATGCTTTGCACCATTGGAGACATTATTTATTGGGAGAGTATTTTGTGGTGTACACGGATCATAAAATTCTCAAATACATCTTTACTCAATGTGATTCAAATATGAGATAGAGAAGGTGGGTGGAATACCTTCAGTCATTCGACTTTGAGCTTGCCTATACACCTGGAAAAGGCAATGCAGTAGCTGATGCACTGAGTAGGAGGACTCAGATATAGGTAGTGCAGGAGACTAGTGGTGAGTGGTAGCTTATGGAGTTGTTCTCTAAGATTCATCTAGAGGTGCATGACTGAAAATGATATACTTTTCTTTCATCTTTGGCTATTACCTCTACCATACTGGACAGAGTGAGGATGTGGAAACTATCGGATTATGAAGGTCTAGTTCCATGGGAGAGTGTGATAGGTGAAGACCCTCCTCCTGGTTAGAAAATAGGTTATGATGAGATCCTGCGTATCCATGGATACTTTTGGGTTCTAGTGGACATACGTGAGGAGCTGATGCGGGATTTTTATGCTTCTGTATGGGCAGTGAATCCTGGTGTCACCAAGTGGTATCAGGATTTACATCATCAGTATTGGTGGCCAGGAATGAAGAGATATGTAGCTGGGTTTTTCATGTGGTGCTCCACCTGTCACTAGGTGAAGGTAGAACACTAAAAACTAGAAATACTTTTACAGTAGTTACCCATTCTTGAGTGGAAATGGAATGATGTCATGATGGATTTTGTGATAGGGTTACTGAGGTCTCCTAGAGGAAACAATGTTGTGTGGGTTGTAGTTGATAGGCTTAATAAGGTCACTCAATTCTTACCAATCAAAGAGACCTTAGGTGTTGATGATCTTGGAAAGTTATATATTCGTGAGGTGGTATGACTTCACGGGGTCCCTCATTCTATTATTTCAGATAGGGAAGTCCAATTTAAATCTCGTTTATAGTAGAGTTTTCAAGGGTCTTTGGGTACACTAGTGTTTCTGAGCATAGCATACCACCCTCAGACTGATGGCCAGTCAGAGCATACGATACAGGTACTTGAGGACATGCTGCGAGCATGCGTCGTGGATTTTGGGGGCTCTTGGGAGAAGCATATTCCCCTGGTTGAATTTTCCTATAATAACAGTTTCTAGAAAACTATAGAAATGGAAACATATGAGGATTTATATGGCAGACCATTTTGTTCTCCCTTATGTTGGTTAGAGGTAGGGGAGACAACTATACTGGGACCTCGTCTTGTCTCGGAGACCACTAAGCAAGTTTAGTTGATTTGGAAGTGGATGTCTACTGCACAGTCCCGTCAAAATAAAATTTCTATTGCTAGAGATGAACTTTGGAGTTCAAGGTTGGAGATTGTTTTTTCATTCAGGTCACACCGAGGTTGGTACATAAGAGGATCAGGAGACATGGTACGCTTTCACTAAGATACGTCGGTCCATTCGAGATTCTGGAGAGATTTAGGACGGTTTCCTATCGGTTACAATTACCTCAGAGGTACCGAGCCATGCATGACGTCTTCTATGTATCTCATCTATGCCTCTATCACTCAGACTTGTCTCATGTTTTTCATCCTAGGGAAGTTGAACTTCAGGTTGATGCATTGTTTGAGGAGCATATGATTCGTATAGTTGACAGGAGCACAGAGGTTCTCTGAGGCCGGTCAGTTCCTCTCGATATACGTGCTCAGTGGCCGAAGTTATTCTTAGATATTCATTCACCACCCTTGGAAGGGAAATTCAGGGATGAATTTCTTTAAGGGGAAAAGTTTTTAAGAACCCAGTTCTTACTTGGAGGTATGAGTTTCTTTTATTCTTTTTCTTTTGAGTTGTTTTTGAGAAAACAGGGAAAATTGGGGCAAAGTAAAGGAATCAGGGGTTACACACCATGTAATCCTAATCACATTCCATCTATTATGCTTGTGTGGGAAGGTAATACATGGAATGTGGGCATGTAAATAAGGAAAAGAGGAAAAACCAACTACATGCCATTTACTTCCTAATACACACCGTGTAGTCATGTCGGCATGCCCTGGAAAGTAAGTCGGTGAAATTCAACTTCCAAATGAACAATTAAATTATATACATGCCATATATATGGACTCACACACTGTGTAGTTTATGTTTTTCTCTTAAAATGGGATGTATCCTTGTTTTCTATCATTTTGGATAGAGGAGGCACCAGGTTCGCGAGGCAGTAGCACCAGAAGGGGATTCGGTTCCCGGTTGAGCATCCGAACTCTGTTTCGATCATCGTCAGTCTTGTTTGAACCCAATTGGTGAGTGATCGATTACTCTTGAGCTATTATTGGTTATTTTTGTTCTCAAATGAGTTATTTAATGTTGATTGGATATCCTTTTTTCATAGATCTATACCGTTATATCTTGAATTGGAATTCAAGACTGGACGAGGAGAGTCATACTATAACGAGGTAGGTGGTCTCGTGCTTATTTCTTAATGTCAAGTTGTTTATATGTGTCGTTGTGCCAGGATCCCATGTTTTTTGTGTCATTTTTTTGAGAACTTGACCTGTTTTAATTCCTAAGGATGTTTAGGTGATTAATTATATGAATTGAAGCATGCTGAGACTACTTGTTTTGATTAAGGGCCACCATGTGGGTGTGTTTCCCTTGGATAACTGTTGTTGGGACTTTTTGTATTAGGATAACCATGGTTATGCCTATATTTTACCTATTATGGGTTGTTTGAAATGAATTGGTTAATTAAATTCTTACCAGTGTGGATTGTTTCCTTGTTAACCATGTAATAGTGTAAATATTGCATGTGTTGCCTTATGCTAAATTGCTTATATGTTGGGCTTGGCCCTGTTGAATTATTCTGCCTACGGAAAGAGATTTTTCATGCCTATAGGCAAGGTTTTATGTACATGTGGGCTATGTTTTGTTATTCCTATGAAAAATTTCCTATGGGTAAGGATTTTTTATGTCTATAGATTTCCTGGGAGAAAGGTTTTGAATTGAGGTTTTACTATTACAATGACTTATGATATGTCTACTAAGCTAAATCACAAGCTTGGATTCAATTATCATTTTACTTGATAGATTGGCTGTTGAGGTATCTGCTGTGTTTTCTTGAATAGGGGATTGGATGGACGTGGCTGAATCCCAATAACTTATGATTTGATGTAATTTAATTGTTTAATGAACATGAATGGTATAAATGGAACAAGACATGTATGATTTTTTACTTTTCAGTACTTCCTAGTTTAATGATTTCATTATTATACACTACTACTGCATATACTCACTAACAGATTGGAACAGACCTTTGGTGGTTGCTTACTGGGATTTATTTCTCACACCCTATTTGGGTCATGTTTTTGGGCCAAACAGACTATATTACTAGAGGTGTTGATAGGGGAAATGATCCTTATATAGGTACTTTATTGCTTCTTAGTAGTAGGAGAGCATGGGACCAATCCAAGGCTTGTGATGCTACTATTTTTCATTGTTGCACCTTAGTATCGTATTGTACTTGATAACAATGTATCTTGTTTTCGCTGATTTCTTAGAAGATGTGACATGATGCATCATTCTGATATTATATGCCTTTTGGTTATCTTTACCTTTAAGTCTTCCATTGTTTACTTTAGATGCATACTGTTTACTGCTTCCGCTATTGTTATTATTTAGTCCGATGTGTTGCAATCTGCCAATGAGATCATAGTTTCCCCACTATCACACCCTAAGACCTCGCTGCTAGTCAGAAACCTATGGTGTTTGGAGAAATGTGCTTGAGTCCATGTGGCCAACTGGGTACAGGGCACCTTTTAGTGTCATCCAGATCTGGGAAATTACATCATGAAACTTCCCATCCTTCACAACCTCAAACTTATTATGTAACACACGATCTTCTTTCCGGGTTTTATTGATCTTCTCTAGTAATGACAATTGATAAATAATTTGGGTTAGGGTTGATTATTTACCTTCCCTTATAATTCCCATGTTCAGCTTTACTAGGTCATTGATCAAAGGATCTCTTTGAATTCTCATCATGGACAAAACAATTGGGTCTTTCATACTTAATGCATCAACAACTTTGTTTTATCTTCTGGGATGATAATGAATTGAACAATCATAGTATTTAAGAATTTCCATCCATCTCCTATGTCTCACATTCAATTACTTTTGTGTGAAAATATACTTCAAACATTTATGGTCTATGTATATATAACATTTCTCCCCATAAAGATAGTACCTTCAAATATTCAGAGCAAAAACAACCACATCCATCTCAATATCATGTATATTATAGTTATGCTTATGAGTCTTTAACTATAGAGATGCATAATCAATCACCTTTTCATTTTGCATAAGGACGTACCCAATACCTTTCATAGATGCATCACTAAAAATAATGAATCCTTATCTTCTTGAGGTCAGAGTTAGCATGGGTGCAGTAACCAATCTCTTCTTCATCTCCTGGAAACTTTCCTCACACTCTTTTTTCTAGATGAATTTAACCCATTTTCAAGTTAAATTGTTTAGTGGATTATAAATTCATGAAAAGATTTTCACAAACCTCCTATAATATCATACCAATCCAAGGAAACTATGAATATCATATATTTTTGTAGGTTGAGGCCACTCCTCCATAACCTTTGTCTTTGCAGGGTCAACTATGATTCCTTCATTGGTTACAATGTGCCCCAATAAAGCAACTTATTGTAACCAAAAATCACACTTGATAAACTTTCCAAATAACCTCTCCTTCCTCAAAGTCTGTAATATAACCCTTAGATGATCTTCATGCTCCTCCCAACTTTTGGAATATATCATAATATCATCAATAAAAACTACCACAAGGTTATCAGGGTAGTCCTTAAAGACTCTATTCATCAAATCCATAAAATAGTAGGTGTATTAGTCAATCCAAAGGGCATAAAAACAAACTCAAAATGAACATATCTTGATCAAAAGGTGGTTTTTGGAATATCTTATTTATTCACCCTCAATTGATGATAACCAGATCAAAGATCAATCTTGGATAAGAATTGAGCCCTATGGAGTTGGTCAAATAAGTTATCAATTATTGGAAAGGGTATTTTCTCTTCACTGTGATCCTGTTCAGTTCTCTAAAATCAATTCATAGCCGTATTGATCCATCCTTATTCTTTATAAAGAGAACATGCGTTCCCCAAGGAGACACACTTGGTTGGATAAAACCCTTCTCCAAAATATCTTGGAGTTGTTTCTATAATTCCTCCAACTCCATATTTTCCATTCTATATGGGTTTTTTATCTAATGAGATACATGTATGTGTTCAATGGAGAACTCTACCTCTCTTTCTAGGGGAGGTCTAGGTAACTCCTCAGCAAATACATCAATGTATTCCTGAATGATGGGGAAATTTTCTATTCTTAGACTCTCATTTCCTTCTTCTTCTTCACTGATCAACTCCATAAAGAAGGCTATAAGAGGTTCTTATAGACAAAAATCAGGTTGATATATATCTTCTTGGAATATAACTGTAGGCTTTCCATTCAAGACTACTGAGATTTATTTACTTCTGCATTTGATCCTAGCATTATACTTTGAGAGCCAGTCTATCCCTAGTATAATGTTAAATTCAAAAATGGGAATAACTACTAGATTTGAGATAATATTGTTCTCACTAAAGTAAATACTAGAGTTTCTAAACTCTATTGATGCTTAGATTATACCTCTAGGAGTCTTGAATGATAACTTTACTTTTAGTGGTTCAGGAATTTATTCTATATTCTTTTCAAATTTGGAGGAAATAAAAGAATGTGTAGAACCAAAATCAAACAAAGTACTTGCTAGCTTTGAGATAAAAACAAGAGTACCTGCCACCACATTATTTGGAGATTCAACTTCAGCTGTCATTATAGCAAACACACGACCTTGCTCCCTTGTCCTATGCTAAGATTTATGGTGATTCCCCTCTACTACCATTTAATTCAGACAATGATTGGAAAAGTGACCAAGATATCCACACTTGAAGCATTGGACTTCAGGTAGAGCCTTCACCATCTTCCATTTTTCATTATTGTTGGGAAGTTGAGGCTTCACCTCACTATGACAATTCTGAGTAATATTTCCTTCTCTTCCACACTTGTAACATTTCCCTCTCCCAAGCAAGTAGTTCCCTAAATGCTTCTTACCACATTTGTTGTATGTGGAAAGTTACACTTACTTTCCTCCTCTTACTTGGTCAAAGATCCTCCCCAATATTTTCTCTATTGGTATCTTCTTTTCATTAAAATTGTGGGACCACTGCATCTAACTGAACTCAAGCTCAACTTTCATAGTACTCCACATAATCTCCTCATAGCTATCATAGAACTGGTTGGCTATATTCTTCTGAAGATGAGGTATTAGTCCACCAAATAATCTACCAACCTTTCCATTAGGATCCATGAAAAATATTGAGGTGTAATGAGAAAGTCTTGTGAAGTTCATATCGTATATTCCCATAGATTCATTTTCCTTATACTTTAGCTCGAGAAATACCTTCTCCATTTTTGTTCTCATCAAATGAGAGAAATACTTATTGAAGAAGATCCCTCTGAAATCTTCCCACTCCATAACTTAAACCTCCACTCTTGGCCTCAAGTTTTTAATCAGTTCCCACCACCGATTAGCTTCTCTCTCTAAGTAGTAAACAACCAGGGTGACCTTCTCTTATTCTGAATAATGGAGCATAGAAAATATTTTTTGATAGAGACGATACACTGTTCATCAATCAATGGGTCGGTAGACCCACTAAATTTTGGTGGCCATTAATGCATAAAGAACTCAATATAAAGTTTTTCCCTTTGTATTGAAATTGTTCTCTCATCTTGATTCAAGTTATTTCCCATAACTTGAGTCAGTTGGTTCATCATTCTCATGAAAGTTTCCATTCAGTATTCCATCAGAGGGCCATCAGTGCATGGTCCATTGTGGTCACCATTTTCATGGTTAATCCTATTTCCTACCATTTTCTAAAAGAATAAAACCTTAGTGAGAAACTTGTTTTATCTAAGAATCATATAACTCTAATATATTTTTATGTCTTAAAACATTATGCTTAAACACATTATTTAATATCAACAATTACATTTCCTATAAATCCTTCACAATGATTCATAAAAATATTGTGATTAACCAAACATATATCCAAAGAGTATCAAACCAGAAGTGAAACAAGGCCTGTTATCGTGCACCAGTTCCTGTTTGAGTCTATCTCAAAGCGGTGTTTTTAGGTTTTACCCCTAGATACATCTGTGCCAGAGCCACATCCACTTGTTCGTATCCAGACAAAGATTTATTTGTTCAGAAACCACTAACTTAATATTTCACCAAAATACAAGGAAGTTTTCCTATATTTAAACTTTTCTATAGGGTTATTCCTAAAGTTTTAAAATCCTAATTTCCATAAATAACTAAACTATACTTTGATACCAACTATGGAATCCTGTCTTTTTATTACATAACTTTTCATTACATTTTACAAACATAGGATCTTTAAAGTTTAGTGTCTTCGAAATTAGGAAAATAATAAATGAAAACATAAAACATTATTCTAATCCACTTATAAGGCTTAATAATAGGTTTATACTAAGTTAAATTACTGCATCTCATAACCTGGGGATATACATCAAAGGAGAGGGTGAGCAGAAGGCCCAATAAGGGTAAACAAGGGAAACAATTTACTTGTGATATCAATAAGAAATTTATGAATTACATAAAGACATGAGTAATGTTAAAAGAGGCATATCATAATAAAAAAACATGAATAATAACTTGAATATGTGGATATAAAATTTAATTTATACATTCATAAGAATATCACCAAGGTCCATCCCCAAGGTGTCATAAACATTATCAAGGTTATTCTCCAAGGTATCGTAAAACTTGTAATCTCCAGAGATTAATTTCTTTACCCAATGAATTGGAGTGATATCAGGGCACACCCTTAATATGTCTTTATTTTCATGTGATCCACTTATATCATAATAAAAAATTTCATAAATAACCCAAAGAGAATAAAATAAATGAGTTTCATATTAAAATCGCAATGTTTTAAAAAGTGCTTAAAAACATGATCGTTATGTCATTTATAAACCACAAAAAGGGAATGAGAGTTTTATATATGTAAATTCTAGAATAAAATATATCATTTTTATGTCTTGATGAATACCCTTGGAAATGAAATAGGTTTTTTTATTCATATAAATAAAATAATATAATTTCCTGAGAGAAAGAGAGAGATTTTGAGATGAAAATTTTGTAGCATTATGGCTATGCAACATGGTTTTAGAAAACATTATAAATAAAGGGGATATGGGTCACCCATTCATAAATGAATCATAATATAGTATAGGGATTGAATAAAATTAAAATAATAACATGGTATGGAAAATTGAAATACATACCACATAAAAGAGAACTTGAAAGGAAAAGAGAAGTTTGAGAATTCCCTTACGAAAATTCGGCACCCTAACGTCGGCGCTTAAAAATTCAAAAAACCAGTTGATGAGAGAGGAAAGGGTCTCTCATCATTTAGACATAAAATGGAAAGCAATAATAATACAGAATAACATAACCCAACATAAGAAATTTTAAATTTAAAATACATAACATAAAAAGAAGTCTTGACTAAAAGATGAGGGTGAAAGGTTCCCCTACCTTGAAGAGTAACTTCAAAAACTCGAAGGTTTGGACCTTAGGGGGATTGAGGGAACCTTGGGCAGACTCCTTGGGAGGTAAAAAGACTATAGCTTCATTGAGAAGTAAGTTGGAATGAAAGGAATGAAGGAATGGGTTGGTATTTATAGGAAAAGTGATGGAATATTTTATTAATTTCCAAGGGACATCTCATTAGTGATATTTGCAAAACCATGGGTTTGCCCATGGTATTTGCCCATGTTATTGGCCACTTGGGACACCTCATAACATATTTTAATCCTCAAGAGTTGACTAGAATTATTACATCATTATTACATTATTAATGATGTCATTAAACTTACCAAAAACTCAAAACTGTATTTTTATTATTCACCAAAAATTCAATTGTTTCAAATAAATCCCAAAAATTCACCCTATCCATTTTTCGATGTGTATAATCCAAAAGTGAACTCCATTTTATAAAAATTAATTTCATTTTAAATTAAATTAAATAAATAAAATACTAACACTTGACTAATAATTTCTAAAACATTTATTTACTTATACTATGATATAATTATATCACATTATCACTTAAGATAACTAAAACATATTTATACCTCGTTAGGTGATGTTACTATTCCATTGATAAAATTACCATTTATAGGGGTAAAATTACTATTCCAAAGGGTAAAGTTACTATTCACTAAAAAATTATTTTGATCTTATTGAACCACCTTTTTCACCCTGATTACAACCATGTATGTCAGATTTTTGAAAATCATTTCACAGAAAAGTTATTTAATAATGAAATATTTTTTATTATTCATCAAAAAACACTATTCATCAAAAACACTATTCATAAAACACTATCCATTAAATTGAAACTTCTTAGAAAACTTCTAAAAATTAGTCTAGGTTAATTTTGACATCTGAAATTCAGAAATGATGTTTATTTTACTATAATAATTCTTTATGTATGAAAAATCTTTGAAAGTATGATTTTTTACTTCTAAAATCAATTTATCAAATTTGTCTTAATTAAACATACACTTCATTAAGAAAAGCTATTCCTAAAATAGGAATGATGAAATAAAAATTTTATTTATACCAAGGGATTATAAAAAGTAACTAAGGCCTCGTTACATAGCACCTTATAAAACCCTCATAGGACCTAAGAGTAAGGTGTGCAATGGTGATAAAATTTTGGGGTGGCTCAGACAATATTGTCTGAGTGGCGATTTCTATCAATTTGAACTTCTCCTGTATGCGATTTCATTCAAGCTAAACGTGTTGAAGTTCGACTTGGGCTTGACCAACTGTCATATTGACCAACGGTCATATAACAGTCGAAACCCAATGGTCTCATTTCAATTATAATCTCTTCATTAATAAAGGGATATAGTATTGTTGAGTACAAAATAATATAACATACATTTTCAAGAAACAGTTATTATTCAAAAAGTTCAGGTTGTTACAATCATTTTTCATATCAATTTCTAATTAAATGAATGCTAATTTTTAATTTTATTTATATAAAATTTCAATTAGAATAATCCTTTAAAATTATTCAATTTAATTTAATGTGATAAAAACACATAAAATATAGAAAAATACAATTTGTTGGAAGATGGACCTTTTTAACACAAATTGATTTTAATCACATCTAACCATTAAATTTTATCAATTAGTTGATATTATAAAACATAAATTTTTTAATTATAATATGTAAAGAATTGAAATAATTCATCTTAACAATCATTTTATTTATTGGTGGTTTCACTCTTTTAATTATCTTATTCATATTTCATATTTTATTCTCATGATGTAGTATTGTTTATCTTGCACTGTAAAATATATTTTAGGTTAATGCATGTATATTATTTGATGTATTTATATTAATTAAAAAATATTGATATATATATATATATATATATTACATTGTGAGAAGTTAAAAAAAAATGTGTAAGGTTTTTAATATATATATATATATATTTATATTAAAAAATGTGTAATATTTTTATTATATATACATATGTATATGTATGTATATGAACATGTGAATATATATATATATATATATAGAAGTTTTAAAAAAATGTGTAAGGTCTTTAATATATATATATATATATAACGTGTAAGTTTTTTAATATATATATATATATATATATGCATGTGTATGCATATGAACATGTGAATATATATATATATATTAACATATGAATATGTTTGTATAAACATTTTTGAAAAACATGTAAGGTTTATTATGTGTGTGTGTGTGTTTATATATATTTGATATGTATATTTGTTTAAAAAAGAGTAAGAATATATTTGAAGTATTTATATTAATTAAGAAATCGTGATATATATAGTAATTGTTAAAAATGTAATAATAATTTCAATAATTTTAATAATTAATAATAATCATTAAATAATTTATAATGATTAATAATTAATAATTAATAATTAATTAGTCAATATTATTAATAAATAGTAAATATTAGTATCTATTAGAAAATAAAAATAATTCGTATAAATGTTTTGTTAATTAAAATAATTAGTATTAATAATTCATATAAATGTTGTATTATATATATATATATATAATATTAATAAAATATTAAAATGGTTACGCGTGTGATGTTATCAAATGCTTGACACACACAAATGTTATTGTCACACCTAGGGTAAGCCTTGTATTCCAGACCGAACAACGGTCTTCGATTTTTCACACGATACATAGTTTGTGAGGTATAAAAATTAGCAACAATTAGTAAAGATTAGTAAAAATGAATATTAAATCACTATAATTATTAAAAATTAACAGTAATTAGTAAAAATAGCAATAATTAGTAAACAATATTGAAAAATCACCATAATTATTAAAAATTAGCGGTAATTAGTAAAAATTAGGAGCAAATCACTAAAATTAATGAAAATTGGCGATGATTAATAAAAATTAGTAAAAATTACCGGTAAATTAGTAAAAATTAACTTTAAATCACTATAATTAGTGAAAATTAGCATTAATTAGGAAAAATTAATAGCAAGTCACTTTAATTATTAAAATCTAGTGGTAATTAGTAAAAATTGGTAAAAAATAGTTTTAATTCGTAAAGATTAGTAAAAATGAACATTAAATCACTACAATTAGTAAATAATTAGCGGTAATTAGTAATAATTAGTGGTAATTAGTAAAAATTAGTGATAGATCACTATAATTATTAAAAATTAGCATAAATTATTAAAAAATAGTAAAAATTAGTGGTAAATCACTATAATTATTAAAAATTAGCACTAATTAGTAAAAATTAGTAAAAATTACAGATAAATTAGTAAAAATTAACATTAAATCACTATAATTAGTGAAAATTAGTAGTAATTAGTAAAAAATAATGGTAAATCACTTTAATTATAAAAAAATATCGGTAATTAGTCAAAATTAGTAAAAATACTGGTAATTAGTAAAGATTAGTAAAAATGAACATTAAATCATTATAATTAGTAAAAAATAATTCTAATTAGTAAGAATTAGTGCTAATTTGTAAAAACTAGCGATAAATCATTATAACTAATAAAAATTAGCAACAATTAGTAAAAATTATTAAAAATTAGCGATAAATCACTATAATTAAGTAAAAAACAACAATAAATCGCTATAATTATTAGAAATTAGTTGCGATTAGTAAAAATTAGAAAATATTAGTGGTAAATCACTAAAATTAAGTAAAAAATAGTAGTAATTATTAAAAATTAATGGTAAATCACTATAATTATTAAAAATTAGAGGTAATTAGTAAAAATTAGTATAAATTACATGTAAATTAGTAAAAATTAATGTCAAATCACTATTATTAGTGAAAATTAGCAGTAATTAGTAAAAAATAAAAATAAATCACTTTAATTATTAAAAAGAAGTGGTAATTAGTCAAAATTAGTAAAAATTACTGGTAATTAGTAAATATTAGCAAAAATGAACATTAAATCACTATAATTAGTAAAAATTAATGGTAATTAGTAAAAATTAGTGATAAATCGATCTAATTATTAAACATTAGTGGCGATTAGTAAAAATTAGCGGTAAATCACTATTATTAAGTAAAAATTGGCAGTAATTAGTAATAATTAGTGGCATTTAGTGGTAATTAGTAATAATTAGTGGCAATTAGTAATAATTAGTGATAATTAGTAATAATTTGAGGTAATTAGTAATAATTAGTAATAAATAGTGATACTTAGTAATAATTAGTGGTACTTAGTAATAATAATTATTTTTTAGTTTAAATTATTAGAAATGTGAAGATGAAATAGGTCATCAAATTTTAGGTGATGAGATGTCACACCTCGACCACAGACGCCTATTATTTTATTCTTCTGTTGGTCCCACATCTTTTGGATAGAGTTGGTTTTGGGTTCGTGTTTGAATTTTTTTGAAGCTTTGATGTTATTAGCGGGTTTCGGACCCGTGCGCGGTCACCGCACGGTGGGCAGTAGCCGTGCAATCGGCTCAGGTGCCGTGCATGTATCTATCGCTCAAAAGAAATAATGTTTTACACAAATTAAATAAGTAAAATGTATAAAAATGTAATTAGAATAATTAATTATGATGTAGGTAATAATGTTATTATTAAAAATTGTGAATAATATTTTAGTTATCTAATTTTTGTTATTAATATAATTATTAATGAATTGTAATTTAATTGTAATTGTCATTATTATTATTATTATTACTTTTATTATTATTATTAAATTTTTATTTGTATTATTTTTATTAAACTTTCAGTAATATTGTTATTCTTAGAAATAAGATAAAACAAGAGTGAAATATATATTTTTTTTATTATTTTTGGTTTGGTTTTAGTTTATTTATTTATTTATTTATTTATTATTATTATTATTATGATGTTTTTTTAAAACCCTAAAACTACCCTTCCCCCTCCCTCCCCTTAGCCGTGACACCCCCCCAGAATCGCGCAACACCCCCTTAGGAATCGCAGAGCGCCCCCCCTGGTCCGTTCCTGCGCGCGCGCCCCCTTGCCAGAGCTCCCTTCGTCCGCAGATTGCCTCCTGGCCTCCTCCTCCCTACACTGCAACCCACCTCTCGACCTCCTACTCCCTACGCCACCGCCCGCACCTGCTCCTCCCTGCGCCATCCAACCACCCTGGCTCCCTGACCTCTAGCTGACCTCGCCTGCTCCAACTGTAGCACCCTCAACTAGCGCGACCCCCTCTCCAGTATCCTTCTTCTCCATGATTTTACTTTTTTGGGGGTTTTCTTTGATTTGGCCAAACCCTAACTGAGGGATTTTTATTTATGTGTGTTTCTCTTTTTTTAGGTATGCGAAGGGCCTGCAATGTTCTTTTCTCCCTTCCGTTGAAGCACGATTGTATTCACACCCCTCTGAGGAAGGTGAATTCGTGTATTTTTATTTTCTAAGTACTCCACTAATGTTCGCATTCTTTATTTTAGTTTTAAAATTTGTTTCGTATATTTTTTATGCCCTTAATTAGCTTGCTATAGAGTTCTTAAATTTTTAGAATTGGTTAAGAATATGTTCTGATTCGGTTCCTGGTTTATGTCAACATGTTTCTACAATGATTTTCTTGTTTAAGTGCCAAATCTTATTTTGACAATTTTTAAAATATAATCCGCATCCTATGGTTTTCTCATCTAGATTTTTGTGATGCTTCAGCATTGATGAATTGTTTAAAAATTGGTCATTAGCATGATTCATTAATTATGTTTATGTGTTTATGCACTTGGGGTGTTGATAAATTGTGATATGAGATTTTAAAATAAATTGATGCGATTTTGGGGGTGTTTCCCTTAGTTTTGTTTTAAAAAAAATGGTTAAAGTGTAATTTGGGTTTTACTTGTGAACTTTGTGATTTTTGTAGGGTTGGTTTTTGAATTGTATATTGATTGATTTGTTTGGCTTAAATTTTATTTTAGGGATTTGTGGTGTTTTTGAGTCCTGGGGGTTTATCGTAGGGAGTTGCGGTTGGTTTCGAAGGCGCACACACATATTCTTAGGTATGGATATATATAGATATACGTGTCTTCTGTGTGTGTGTTCCCTCATGGCGCGGGGAACACGTGCATCAGTTTAAGGATATATATATATATATATATATATATATATATATATGGAAGTGTGTGCGTGCGAGCGAGCTGCTACTTGAGTTAGAAAGCTTGGCATGACCATTGTTTGAGGTAGGCGTTTCCATTCCTTCTCTCTTTATGAAGTTTTCCATAGGCAATTGCATGGTTTCATTTAATTTATAAATGTTATTCACACCTTTATAATTCTGATAGTTTATTCATTGTAGTGTTTCTTTGATGGTTAAATGTGTTAAAAACAACTTTGAAATAGTTCCTTGGTTATGTGTAGGTGTTTCCATGCCTTTGCTCCCAATTTTAATCCATTTAATGCTTGTTTTTCTTAATTAAATCTTGATTATGTTTCGCACCTCTATTTTGTTTATAGTTAACTTATGGTAGTGTTTTCCTATTGAAAGATTTGATCAAAAAATGGATTTTTGGATGATCCTCTATTTATGCACATGCTTATACCTTTCCAACTTGATTGAAGCTAACTAACTTTATCTGAAAATGGTATTGTTGGACGTATTGAGTGGTGTTTTCTTGTAGAAAATTTTTATAGAACTTTTTTTCCCTACGTTAGTTGGTTTTATGGAACTTAGTGTTTTTGTAAAAATGATTTCACGTCTCTTTGAATTGGTATTTTTCTCGAATCCTTGGTTTTATAAGCGGTTCTTATTTTCTAAATGATGTGGGTCTCTTCGGGTGGTTCTTTAAATTGGTTTGAAAAGAAATCCATTCATATATGCCCGTTTGCCTTTTGGTGTATATATTTTGTTGAGTGCGTGGTGTAAGGCAACACTTGGTTTGTTTTTACAAAATTTAATATAGTATCACTAAAGAATTTTATTACAATGCTTTGAAACTTGGAACCTAAGGGCCTGTTTGGATTTTTAAATACAAAAGTGGTGTTTAGAGTTGTTTTGGAAGAGCTTATGCAGTGTTTTCATAAAGGCATTTTATTATGTAAAACTAGAGGCCCAATTTACAACTCCAAGTGTTTAATAAAGTGGTTTTGATAACTGAATGATGTGATGACCTATTTGGCACTTTGTATGTTTGACATGTATGCATATATATAAGTATATGGGGCGCTCCTATCTAGGGTAACCCTTTATGGGAGAATGCATAGGAAGCGTCCGTGTTTGGGGTAGGCAAGTGTGGTGAGATGAGTCATGCATGCGAGGGCCTTCCTACTTACACAGTGTTATTATAATCACCATGAGTTCCTAGGTGTCTTTTAGATGATCGAGTGATGGTTTTTGACCAACCCCAATTAGATGAGTTGGTACCCCTTAGATTTGTTGTTAGGCCATGCAGGCTTTCCCACTGGATTGGTCAGTTAGGGCGGCCAGTTGGTTATAGATTTAGGAGCTTCACCATACGCCGACAGGTGGTTCCGAAACTGAGTACATCCATGGGTCTCCTAGGAATGTTTAGGATCACCCATGGTTACTGGATTAATTACATTGCTTGTTTACTTTTCATTGCACTGGTTTATTTTCAGTTGCACTTTTACTTGATATACTCTAGCCCAGCTTTGGTATTTTCTGTTTTGGATTTCATTTATAAAATGGCAAATGATTTTTGGAAATGGTGTGTAGTGTGTGTTGGGTCTTTAAATGAGAACAACATGTTGCATATTTTAAAATGTGAAAACCCTACTTTTATATATGTATTCCAAACTTGTGTCAGTGGAATGTTTTGGAAAATAGAATTTTTGGATTCAGTGGTTTATTCTTGGAATCCCTACTGAGCATCTCAGTGCTCACACCTATTATATCTTTCCACTTGCAGGTTTAGTTTCTCGTATAGGTTCCTGATTCATCTAATCAATGTTGGAGCAGTGTGGTTTTGAGTTGGGTGGTGACCTAGGAGGTCACAAGGAGGTATGTTCGGCTTTATTTTCTTTCCATTTCTAGTTATTATCTTTATCGTCAGTTTGTTTATTTCTTTGTATTTTTATCTTGGGTCAAATTGTTCCCAATAGTTAAATTTTGATGCCCGAGACTGGTTTCCAGCCTGTGGAGATTGGGAATGCCCTTTGGGTCATGTCATGGACCGGCTCGGGTGACCAGCTCAGGGTCAAACCGGGTTGGTTTGTGACATGAGAAATGAAAAATTTAGTGTGAAAATGAAATAGGTCATCAATTTTCAAGCGATGAGAAATGAAAAATTTGGACACGATTGAAACAAATTTGTTTCATCACCTAAAGATCATTAAATCTATGATTTACACTTTTTTTTAGTAATTTATAATATATTTTGTTACTTTATATTAAATTATAATAAAAATTACCACTAATTATCACTAAAGTTTAGTATAATTTAATATAAATTAGTAAAATATATTATAAATTACTAAAAAGGTGTAAATTATAGAATTTATAATCTTTAGGTGATGAGAAATGACCAATTTGTGCCAACTATGTCCAAGTTTGTCATTAGGTCGTCAGAACCGGGGCAGACAGGATATGACACATCAAGGTAGTAGTCGTACATTCAATACACATTAATGACATATAGTAAGTACTTTTTTTAATAATTTATATAACTTTAAATGAAAATGATTTATTTTATACTCATATAGGTAGTCAAACATACTAATATTGTGGAGTTTGATGTTTATAAGAGGATGCATAATGACCCTATCACTGGAGAGATTATTGGTGGTCACTAGTGTCAGATTGTGGTCAGTATATATATTTTTAGATTTTTAAAATCAATTGAAAATAATATTTTAACTATTTTAATTTTAAATTGTAATTTAAGGAGTCATATGAGTCCATGACTTCTCAAACACAAGATGAGAATCATGCTAAGACCAAGGATTAGATCTCTAATGTAGTAGGATTTGATGACACAGAATGAACAAATCTTCTACTATCATTTTTGATCAGTCTTGCATCTCTCATCGACCTGATTATATATATGATCAGGTATGTGACGGATTGTGCTCATATTGGCTAGAAGATACTTTTAGGAGGAGATCGTCATCCAGACATTAGAACCAAGGGAGGCACGAGGTTACACATGGGGCTGGGAGTCATACATTTGGTATACATTGATGAAATATGGTAAGTAATATTTTTTATTAATGTATATATACTTTAAATGTAAAATGTTTGGTATATTATGCAGGCTTCTGCTGACCCCTCTATTACTGCGTTTGAAGTTTATAAGAAGATGTACACTGATCTTAGTATAAGACAAATTGTCGGCGACTGAAAATGCCATATTGTTGTAAGTAATTTTTTAAAAAAGTAATTGATATTAATTTTATTTTTATTCTAATTACTAATTATATTTGAAGGAAACATATGAGGCTGTGACTTCTAAGTCATGAGAGAATTAAATTGAGAGAGAAGTATATTCCATTGGAGAGTAAGGTTTTGATGAGGGTACTTGAATAAAAGTGAATTTACACAGTTTCAATAATGGTTAGGTAACTGGTATTGGTTCATGATTGACATCCACCTCTTATTATGGTACTTCTGTGATGTCATCGACTAGCTTGAAGGGAGCTTGTGGAGAGGGGTCAACATCATACGCTGCATAATATGAGCATAAGTTTAAATATTAGGATGAGATAATATAGAAGATAAAAAGATAGAGGGAGGAAGAGCATGAGAATTATCATATGAGAGATGATAAGATGTTAGAGTATATGCAACGGCTTACGCACGACATTGGTATGGAGTTTCCTCCTCTGGGCCCTTCCAATGATCCTCCTCCACCTGATGATATCGGTTCATGATTTTTGATTTTTTATGAATGATTTATATTCAGGGGTGATAAAACATATTATGTATGAAACAATATTTTAATGTAGTGGTTGGTTATTTTTTTATTTTTTTTAAATTTTAAAATTATAATTATTTTTTGGTATTTTTTTCTTTTTTAAAATATAGCATTTGTGATGGAAACAAATTTTTATCACCAATACGATTTTGCGATGCGTCATCACAAATACATATTTGCGATGGATCATAAAAAATGGTTATTTAACACCCCTTATAGTGGTTATTTTCTATAGATAAGATTTCTGTCACAAATAAAAACTATTTGTGATGGGCTATCTCAAATATCCACATTTGTGATGTGGTCTTCTATGACGGTGTATTTATGATGGACTCTCGTCAAAAATGATTTTTTGTGATGGGAGTCTATTGTAAATAGACCATCACAAAAATGTTAAATTTTTGTTGTGCTTCATCAATAGATAGGTCGCACTGCCGTTAGATAAAAGATACAAAAGAAGTGCTCCTCATAGGAACCTCAAGACAAAGCTGTTGGGAGAGAACCTCAATTGGGAGCTTCAGATCTTACACTAGGAGTAAAGAGATGAAGGAATGACTTGAATCTGTGACTAATAATATTGAATAAATAGTATAATAAACACAGATCATACCTTCGATCATATCGTGTGCCATAGGGTTATAGGCCTCTATTACCTGCAACTGTCTACGACCTCGACTACTAGCTCCTTAATCCTAACATGGGATGCTTGGTGGTGGTGGTGGAATGATCTCATAACATCATATACTACCCATATATCATCATCCGAGAGCTCCATTTTCTCCTCTACTAGCTTCACTTCCCTAGGGGCCTCCCTGCCCTCTCTTAGGAGATCTTTGATCATGACACCGTCTCTGTCGTGGTGGTCCATCAGCTATATGCTTACCCTCATGAACACATTGGGTTGGAAAATCATTCTCCATGTGACCTCACCTATCACCAGCATAGAACTACGCCTCTTTGGGATACCCTGGTCCTCTGAACTATTTCTGTGTTGTATAACTACATGCCTGAGTCTGATCATGGGGAGGTTTCTGCATCGACATCCTGTCGACTGGCACTTTCTAGCTACTGAAGATGACTCAACTTTGTAATGCCTAGTTTCTATTCAAACTACCTATCCCCCCTATGATAGAAATATCTCTTTCACCAGTTCCCTCTTCAACACCTAGACATAGGTAGTAATTCAAAAGGTAATCACGCTATCATGGATCTCTCTATGGAGTCCCTATTCAAACTTCTATGTTAAGAAGTATCCATCTTGGATCATGTCAAGGGAGTACCACATAAGGTGTGTGAACCTCAAAACATACCCAATCACTGTTATCCACCCCTAATATAGATCTAGAATCTTCTGAATCTAAACCAATAATAGATAGTATGGGTAGTACTCCTCACATAACAGCTGTTGAAAGTTGATCTATGAGAGTGTTGTCTCGTCATGTATCTAGGTAACAAGACTCCACTGGTGCCCAACTGCTCCATGAAAAAATCTAGATACTAGAAAAAACACTTGATCTATCGGTGTCTGGATAATCTTGAAAACATAGACCATCGACTCTAGCCAATCCTCCACTACCTGGGGATCTGGCTCACTACGGAACCTCAGTGGCCTCTGGCGCTGGAACTCATAGAGTATGCTAAGCCTGCATGAATCCTCATATTAACCTATTAGTATGATCTTATACTTGATTTTTTGGGGTTCTAATACCCATCCAAATATAGGAGGGATATCACGAGATGGACCTTGAATCAAGGCCTCATCGCTCATCAGATTATCTTCACGATTCAGAATTGGTAACCTGGCTGGCTGTCGCCGTGGAGGCATCCTAAAAATTAATCAAGAAATACCATAGTAGGATGAGCATATATATATATATATATATATATATATAATGGGGAGATGAATCAAGAAGGAAAGTGAAAGACTCGATCCTATATGATTCATGTACCATTGATCCTTGCAACCAATGTCTCAGTATGCCGAGTCGAAAAGCAGGTAGGCAAGGTCCTAGTGAATGGATATGTCAGCCACCACACCAACACTGGATAACCTAGATAGAGAGCCAAACTCAAGAATCTTTGATATTTTTTTTCTAAATCCCAACCAAATCCTCATAAGGTGACTACTCTAAGTACCTACCCAAGGAATGAACTACTCTGATACCAATCGGTCATGACCCAAACCAACCGGGGCTCAAGCCATAACTACCCCAAGACTGCCTCTATAGGCCAGGGGGTAGAGATATCACCGAAAGGAATAATTTAAATAGGAGGAATTTACCTAATGTTCATGTACATTCACACCCGACCATCTCAAAGCAGAAGTGAAAATGAATAAAATAAAAAGATGCAATATCTAGAATATAACCATGAATATGAAAAACCTCTATGATGTACAATAATATGACCATGAAATACTGAAAGTAAAGGGACAAAATACACACCCAACTAGAAATATGTACCAACCTAACAAAAATAGAAAGTAAAAGGGATGAGAGAGACAAGATCCTAATCTCCAAGATCTGACCACCGTACGCAGTCCAATGCACCCAGTATCCCTAAGCTCCTCTGAAGTCACCATTGATATTTTTGTTATATGCATAAGATACAAAACATGCAGGAAAAACCCATGCAAGGATGAGTATATACATGATTATCAGGATACCCAAAATCTTAAGGGGTAGTATTAAGAGACACGATAGGAATAGATAGTAAACAACACAGCCCAAGTAAAGAGAGTTAAAAAATCAAATAACATGGATACAAATATATATATATATATATATATATATATATGTGCTCAAACCAAAGAAACCTAAACAAGAGATAAGGGGATATTTATCTCAAAACCTAGTAAAAAAATAGTGTTAACAGTTTCAGAAGGGCCATCATCGATGCCCAACATCTCACGCATCTATCCAAATAACTAATCTTGTAGAGGGAAACTCCTCGCCACTCTGTTACATAGTTGAGGGGGAAGAATCTCCAAGTAGAGGATCCATAACCTAGTGCATCTGGGGGGGATGTGACACTTTATAAGAATCCATAGAAGAACCATGAATTAATGCGTTAGGGAGGTTCCACTATGTAGGTATAGGACACACACCCTAATCCATTAGGGGGTTCCACTATGGTGTTATGAGGACCCACACCCTATCTGATAGGTGGTACCACTCAGTAGGTAGAGGACCCAAACCCTGGTCTGTCAGGGGGGTTCCACTCTAGTGCCACGAGGACCCGCGCCCTATCCAATAAGTGGGTACCACTCGATAATTATAGGACCTTCGTCTTGATCTGTTAGGGGGTTCTACTCTATGTATTTGGTGATACTATTCATGATCATTGTCGTCATCAGGTGTTACCTAAATAGGTGTCACACCCAAAAAATATCACATCACATCTCAAAATCCACTATAGAGGCCACCATCATGCTCTATGTGAAAAACACTCAGTATAGGCTACTTGTGGGCCAAAATTTGAGTCCAAAATAAGGATATATGAGAGATTAAAGTTTCATTAGAAGGAAAGAAGCAATATGTGATGTGTAAGGGTACCAAAAGATAGGTGGTCTTACTTCTCTGCCTACCTGTGTCCCCTCCGGTACACAGATCACCAACCTTGTGCACTACATGGTGTGTAGGGTGACTACACTATGTGTCCAAACCACTTGGAGTCTATTCCCGTGCTCCCTGACCATGTCCATGTACTTCAGTACATGATGTGTTCCTGGTCATGTTCGTGTACTTAGGTACACACTATGTGCCTTGCCATGTCCTCTCTCATGGGGTATTTCCCATGTGATGTTCCACATGAAATTTACACTTAGGTATTAATACACAAAATTTAGGTGGGATACACACCATGTCATCCTTATATTTTTTCCCAAAATACTAGTGTCGTAGTCACAAGAGCTACATGTCATTTGTTCATTGGACTACACGACATGTAGTCAGTTTTTTCACAGAAATCTAGATATGTGCTAATGCATTCTAGATCGTACTCCTCTACAACAAATCTCACTTCATCCACCCTAAATCGATGGGTCTATGCTATGGTCAGTGTTTTCAGCCATCTGGTGGTCGAGAAATTGATTCTTGATACTTCCCGTGCAAACCCACACATACCTCCATCATTCTACACACTCCTCTCATCACCAATATTGGTATCATATATAAAATCTAACAAAAATCATATATTATACAATGATACATCCCCAAATTGTTCCTTGATCACTGATCCGTTCATCACATGTGGAACCCTCATGAATATGGGGGTCCAATCGGGCTCGTCCTCACTCGACAATATCGAATCATGACCTTGTGGTCTAATAATGACTAACACAAAGAAATTGTAGGATAAAGGCATAAGAAAAAGGGTTTAACATTTTTTGCCCAAGAGTTCTTATCCAACATATATGATTAGGATGATCCAGGTGAGAAAACAAACGAATAAACAAATTAATGTTAGTATGTGGGCACATGCAATTGTCCAAAATTGTCTTAGATCAAATAAAGAGACTGGTCATGCTAAAAAATTTAATCAAATGATAAAAAAATCCACAAATTATGTGTACTACCTAGATATTGTATCATTTTTCATATAATAACATGGTCTCTAATGATTATGAGGAGTTTTTGTGTTCGTTGTGCTTCAATATGCTTCAATCATGGGTCTCTTTATTGTCGTATATTGATTTTCATTAGATGAGAGGAATAAAATCTCTCAATCTTCCCAGGGTTGATGCATCTAATCCTATGTAATTCTCTATAATGATGGTTTTATAGATGATAATTAATTAATTAAATAAAATTTAATTATTTATTTAACTAAACACATCACCCACAACCGCTTTTATCCGAACACCCCATACTGACCTATTTTAACTCGTGACTAGGGTAAATATTACATTCTAGACTCAACTGTGGTCTTGTATTTATGTTATGATATTATTTTTAATATTTATCCACTTTATTTAAGAAAATTTTTATGCATAATATTAAATATATTAAATATTTTTATAAAATTAATTATGAGTACACCGGGTGTCAGAATCACACACCGTCTCAGTACCTGAATCCAAAAATATATGTAGAAATTTTTAAAAGTCTTACAAGGAAAAACTAGGAATTTATATGAAAATATTTACATATTTAAATAAAATATTAAATATCAGAATGAATTCACCACTAAAAACCACAAGGTATGGCCATAATAAAATAAAGCTGATCATATCTGCTATACAAGAAAGGCCTTTGATCTTCAGCTCCAAGATTGGAATCAAAACTTCTTCAAGATGAATGAAATATCTTTTGATTATACTCTCCATCACTCCACTCCAGTGTCATGAAATTTTATCTATTGTGTGCTGTAATATAAATAATTCTATGTTTGTGTCCAGAGGACCACTAATATTCTCATCCAAAGTCACAAACTCAAATTCCTGTATCAATTATTTGACAAAAAAGATGAAGAACAAAAATATCATATCTTTGTCACCATACATCACTCCATCAAAACAACCAAAATAATTTTGTTAGCAGTCTGTGTGAAATTAATTTCTTCCATCTAAAATTCATTTTTTATTAGTTATTGTTATTATTATTATTTTTATTATTTTTTACTTTTTTCTTTCCACCAGCTTATTGAACAATTTTTAAACAATTATTTAGCTTTGTCAACAACTATATTCCAGCATGCCTCTATTACTCAACCTAACTATCCATATTATTTAGAAAAATATCTTTCCATCATGGAAGTAGTTCAATATCCATTACTGTACACAATTGATTCCTCTCTTTAGAAGACAAAGTTTATGGTGGATTTATATTTATATCTTCAAAAATTATTTCAAACTTATGTATCCTCATAATAATCTTGTTTGAGCTCCAAATAGTCACTTAGTGGATAAAGAACCCACCACCTCTTCAGTCAAATGAACAAGAAATCACCACAACTCTTGGAAAAGGTTTCACCTTCTTCATTGAGGCATTGCATTGAGAACCTCATGTGTGAAAAAACCAATCCTACAATAAAAAAAATGGATAATAAATATCCCTATAAACTTTAATAGATTAAAATTAAAAAAAATCAAAACATCCAGTGGAATTCATCCTTAGGTTCATCAACTTAAGGACTAGAGATCTCAAAACTCAAATTATATCGATAGCCTCAATTCTTATCCAAAACATCTTGGCAACAATTGGCTCGGGTGTGTCTAAATCAATGGTGTGCTCAGTAAGCATCCATAATCAAATTAATTTTCAACACAAATCAATGATGTTTGATCTTCATACTAGTCATGGTGATAGGATTAGATCCTAGTTTCAACAAGAATATGGTTCATTTAATTCATCATTTAACTACCTCAATCACAAATCAGACCTTGAATATTCTTTAATGTGGATAGATATCATCTTTAATCCTGTTAAATCAGAATCTCAGTGTTTGGTTTCAAATTGGTCAATGATGACATAAAGTGAATCCACAACAGCGGCTTAGGGAAACTTCAAATATTCTTCATCCAACTTCGAGTTTAGATGTAGGAGGAATAATATTCATAAAGAATATTTTTCAACTAGTTTAATATTGGATCCCCTATCATTGACCTAGGTTCATTCTCAAGCTTAGATGGAGAACTCAGTTTTATCTTCTTGGATCCTTCTTCATCACACTTGGCTTCTGGCATCTTCCAAACTCGATTCACAGTGAAGGCCATCAACGATGGTGGGATATTTGGTGACTTTTCAAATCTAGGATTCATTATCAATAACAGGTTCATCCAGATCTTGGTTTGATTCAAAAACTCAAGTTTATTGATCCTAATTCAGATATGGATTTATCGAGATCATGAGCTCAGTTCTAGGGAAATATCAACATCAAATTATATTTTATTTGACAGAACATATGATGGTGAGTGTTCTTCACATTTGTCGAGCTTGGTTCTAGATTAAGCTCGAATCACTGGTGACCTTAGTTATTCTCAACAATGGTGTCCTGAGCTTTTCTTCTTGATTAGAGTGTGGAAAGCGGCATCCAATATGATGAATTTATCCCATTGGATGCAATTATAAACTATTTATCCTACTGGTGCAAGATAATTATCTAACATATCAACCAAATTTCTATTATATGGGCAATTTTAAAATTTATGTGATGAAGATGCATTAATAAAATCTAATCATGCAAATTCAATTGCACAAAATTATCTTACACCTAGACGTAAATTCTCAAAATTTCTAATACACTAATATGTCAAAAAATTCTTATTATAGTCCCCATATTTATATTATGTGAGTATAAGAAATAAATTTTATTACTAAATATTCCAAAAGATTCTCTAATCATAAAATTTTGTTACGCACATACATTCTTCAAATTATCTTATGTGTCTCCGCTATTGATCAAATACTCATTTGGGTTATTGAAATTTCTCTCATTCCCTGACATGAAAATAACAATAAACTATTAATAAATTTAAAATAAAATACAAAAATATAAACTAAATTAATATAAAAAATAAATCATTTGCTAATTAATTAAAATAAAAACTATATTCATTAAAATTTTAAAATAATAAAAGGTTAAAACTTTAAAACAACCTGCTAAAAATAATTAACAGATTAAATAATTAACAAAATAATGAAAAGATAAAAATTATAAATTAATTAAATTATAATTAAATTTCAATAAGAAAAGAAAAGAAATACCTCACTTCAACTAATTAATTAATTAAAAAAAAACAAGGAAAATAAAAAAAATATAAAACTAAATTTAACAAAAACACTTAATTTATTATTTAAAAAAATTCTTAAAAATTAAATAATAAATTCAAAGCTTAAAAAAATCTACAATTAAACATATAATTAAGAACTTTATTATTTTATCACCAAATTAACAACAATTATAAATTAATCAATTAAAACATTATTTTAACAAATAAAATACAATTAAATTAAAGATATTATGTGGAAAAATTATATCAAAATATAGTCACATCAACACCCCATGGGTGTATGCTATATGAGGTTCCAAGGTGAGCTATGACCCCTGGGTGTATGTGTTATCAGGTGATAGAGTGAGATATAACCCCCTAAGATATGATGTCCTCCTAATGGTTTCAGGTAAGGGATGCACCTCCCTAGGTGGATGGATACATGCTAGTTATAGTTAGGGTATGTGACCCCCTTAGTGGATGGATACATATAAATTTCGGGCAAGTGATGCAACCCCTCGGGTGGATGGATACATACTAGTTCTGGGTAGGGGATGTGACCCCCCAGGTGGGTGAATATATGATAGTTCCAGGTAGGACATGGGTACCTTGGGTGTATGATACCCTCATGGTTCCATAGTGGGATGTGGTTTCCCCTATGTGTTACTCTTATGGTTCCAAGGTTGGATGTGATTTCACTTGGGTGGTTTTTTTATGCTTAGGGATATCTATCATTAACCAAAATAGGTATGATCGACCTCAAGTGTCACCTTAGAACCTGAAGGTTGACTGTGATTATTTTATTATACTTCCACACTATATTTATTTATCCTAAGAATATAATATGTGTATACACTTTCTTTATTGGTTATGTTAGGGATGATGTTGGTGGTGGCCTATTGAGTTTTACTCACACCCTCCTTAAGAAGCCCTGTAACTTTGGAACCTGAGAAAACCTCATGTTCATAGGTTCGAGTAGGGTATAGGCTCGGTATTGGATTATCAAGATGGATAAATTGGATGGATATTAGGATGAGGTGAGTATTAGGGATTTAAATATAGCCTGGTCTGTACTTTATTTATTTTTATTATCTTGTATATGAGATCGAACCGAAGGGTGGTCAATTGAAATGTATTATTGTATGCTTATACATTTTTTATTGATATTGAATGATTTATGTTATTGGGTTTTAACATAATATCATTATTTTAATGGATATTATTTGGTTATTTTCCACTATTTTTTTACTCTAATAGAAGATTATAGTCTCCCCATAGTAACACCTTAGACCCTTTCTACAATTCGACAACATATGGCATATGGGGAGGCGCACCTAAGGTCACGTGGAACCCCAGATAGGACACTGATGAGTGGCCTCGGGCTGGTGAGGCATCACATAATTTGTTCAAATTTATATTGTGTTGGAAATTGATCCCATTTTACAGCCTTCTATCATTAAATTAAATATATTTGAAGGGTTTACAACATTTATCAAATATTTCAAGAAATAACAAAAAAAAATTACATTTTTTATAATTTTTATTGTTTTATGACTCAAAATTCAATCATTAAAACCTTTAATGATTAATACTATAATGCTTAATGTAACACCCCAGGTAAATAAAGAATATGACATTTCATATTTATTCATATTTGTGAATAAAATATTTAAATAACTTTAAAGGGGACGCTATGCTCGATGGCGTACCCAACACGCAACAATGAGTTTCTTGGGAATCTTACGTTGCACTCTAATAATAAAATAATATTATTTTAAATGGTAGTTAACATGTAGCCGTTGTAAAGGCGGGAATGGATATAAATAACTAAAATATGATTATATATGTTCTTAGATATTTTTACATTTATACAATAAAAGATAAAGGCTTAAAATACGGAAAGAATTCAATTTTAGGCGTATATGCCCTAGTTTTCACTAAAGGTTCACTTATCACCTTTTGATGGAGAACCGTCATTAAATATAGTTTTGTTCACTCTTAAAAATTATTTTGGACCAAATAAAACTCTTATTAAGAATCGGGACATCAAAATTTACTTTGTGTAAATTTTTGGTATCTTTCCGATAAAGTTCATTTTTTTTAAGGAATAGTGTAAAATGTTGTATTTTAATTCAAAACCACTTTTTAATCTAATTTATTTATATGATTAGATTATATTTTGAATTGGTTTTAAAGTGAAATTAGAAAATATTTTTACCATTAAATCCAATAGTGGTCGTTGGAATCAATTTCACTTTGAAATCAGACTTAAACTAGTGTCAATCTTTTGATACTTATTGTTTCATAAAACACGCTAGTTGTCATGACAGCGGGAATTAATTATTAAATTAATTAATGTGACTTATATTTTTTGAATTTTGTAAAATGGACTTCATTTTTGAATTTAGAATATCAAATATAGCTTAGGGTGAATTTTTGGGATTTTTCTGAAAAACTTCAATTTTTGATGAATAGTGAAACCACTAAGTGGTACTTATAAAAACTGATTTTCCGTTTAAATGAAATTTTGCCATCATTGTGTTTTGATTTTCAAAAATCCGACATAAATGGTTTTCATTAAGAAGTAAAATGTGGTTCAATGAGATTAAAATAATTTTTTGGTGAATAGTAACTTATTAAGTTCTTAATCGCGATTAGTGGTAATTAGGGTAGTTTAAGGTATAAATAATGCTTTAATAATATGAAATGACCTAGACACATGTCCCAACCTTATTGGTTGTGTCATGGCCGACCAAGACAAGCCATGGGACAACTTGGGGGCCCCATGGATCCACTTTGGTTGGGAAATGACATAAATAACATTTTATTTAATGTAAAAGTAAAATTGACACAAACATGATATGTTTTACTAAAACAATTTTTAAGTGGGGTTATAAAAGTCATATTTTTGATTATAAATATTCATTGGAAAGCTAAAACGATTTCCTTCATCATAGTATTTTTTTTATAATTTTTAGACATTAAATAAATTAAATTATTTATGACATAATAATGATGCAGCGATGACATCATTATTTGACGATTTAAATAAAATGGAAAGATAATGTAAAATATATGAACTACACATGTCCAAAACTTATTGTATGAGTGGATTTCGAAGCCTTATCACCTTATGCACGAATTATATCAATGTGGGACCTTTTGAAACCGAAACACATTTTCAAATAAAGTAATATTTCTTTACTTTCCAAAAGTGCCCCTCCTCTCCTCTTATAAAAGGCCCCCACCTCTACCTCATTTAACACACTCCTCAAGCCTTTGGCTCGGCCAACCCCTGCCCATTTACTCTCTCCACATCCCTCTCCTAATCCTAGAGGATTCCCTTTGGGCAGAATCCTTTCAAAGGAAGCCTTTAGGCTCAAATCAAAAGGAGTTACACTTTTAAAGGTAATTCATTCTCTCATGTTCATTTGTTTTATTTTGCTTCTCCAACCCCATAAACTCTTTTTATTTACTTCTTTTGTAACAACACCAGTATCTTCAATATACTAGGATGTTTTTATAATATTTATTCGAGCTACACTCTCACACAACTACATCAAATGGTTAAAGAACATACGGTTTCCGTGGATGGTGAAATTCTGCCTCCCGAAACGATGATTGTTCAATACTCATTTAACACCTTCAAAGGTGGCCATTATGATGTCACTATTTTTATATATGATATATAATATGTTTATGTTTTATTTATGCTTATGTATTTTTCATTTTTGTCTTACCTTTATGGCTTCCATTATGGGTATACTCGATATCTTCATTTAAGGAAGTGCGGACTACCGCCCCCTCAAAGTGATTTGATTCGTTAAATACCATATGTGGGATGAATAAAGGATGGAAATATGATATTATATATGATATTATACTGGAATTATAATATAAATTTATATCATTATTATTCCATTCTATAAAATACGAAATAGAAATGAAAGTAGCGTTCATGCGTACGTACGGCTTACCGTCTCCATGAACGATGCATTTCATTTCTTACCTCTAAATGATTATGTAATGTTATAAATGCATGCATGTACTGGATATATATGACATATATGATATATACATAATGAATACAATTCTGGATACAATAAACTTTTGGCCACACGAACAACATGTAATTGTAAGAAGTCCACTTTCGACTTAAGAACCAAATATCGGCAAAACGAATATTATTAACTTAAATGATTACATAATGTTTATGACATGGTAATAAGTGGTATAAAAGTAATAATGTACTTGAAAAAGGTTCTTAAGGAATTAGAAATTAACTCAAGTTTATTATTCAGGAGATTAAAGAACGATCGAGTCAAGTCGGACCCGAGGTAAGGGATCCTACTCCTCTCTTTCTTTTTAAGTACACACTTTTATGTCATTCCTTTTAAAGCTCATCTTTCTTGTTATTGGGATGATATATTATATTTCGATTACTGTAATTTTTATGTTCATGTGATGAGAGACCCTATTCTCTCTCATCAATCCATTTTGGATGTTTTGAGTGGCGCCGTTAGGCTGCCGAATTTTCGTAAGAGATCTAACCTCTCTCTTTCTTTTAAAGTACTCTCCTTTATGTAACTTCTTTTAAGCTCCTATTTGTAATGTTGGGGGATGTTATTTTATATTCCTCTTTCTGTACATTTTATTTTAATGTGATGAGATACCCTATTTGATCTCATCAATCCATATTCGGAAGTTTTATGTGGCGCCGTTAGGCTGCCGAGTTTTCGTAAGGGATTTTTCATCTCACTTTTATTCCCGTGAGATTTATGCTACATTTGCCACAAATTCCCTTGAGTGGTGTATGTACTGCCCATTATTCTACTCTTTGTGTAATATACTTTCATTTATGAGTATTTACATCAATGATCTTTTGTCCTTCTTTCATGGGGTGTATGTTTTGAAAGATACCCAAGTCGGTAAGGGAACCTTTCACCCTCCTCCTTTTTAAAAGACTTCTTTTGTTGGGTCTTTTAATTTACATATTGTTATGTTGGGATATGTTCTCATATATCCTTATTGATGTAAATTTTATGTCCAAGTGATGAGATACACTTTTTATCTCTCATCAACTCATTTTGATGTGATGCCGTTAGGCTGTCAAGGGAACTTTTTAACCCAATTTCGATTTCTTTGGGTTCAACTTGTAGTCATTGAATATGTCATCCATTGAATATGTGTGAATGACCTTTTATTGTTTTACACTTAATATCCACTTATATTGGGTGTATATATATTTGTCACACATATTTTTGAGATTTATTTGTCCTTAATTTAAGGATACCTTCTTTATAAGGGATTTCTTCACATTTGACATTTCTATTGAGGGTTCATTGTTGTTATGCACCAATTCACACTTATATGGTGTATATACTGTCCTTTGGAGTATTATATCATGAATCCTTTTATTCTCATGATATTATAAAGTTCTGAGTAAATGTTATTCCTCGATTATTGTATTCAAGTGTCTCTAATTTTGGTAAAACCCCTTTAACCAAAATATCACTTTAAATGTTTTAATTATTTGTTCTTATTAATATCAATGTTTTCAAAATGGTTTTAAGGATTTATTTATATGGATATTAATGGTTTTAAAATGTTAAAAACTTCAAGGTGGTATGGGACACTTTGATTCAAAAATATCTTTATTAAATGTTTTAAATGGTTTTGGAAATGGTTTTTTTTATTGGATTCATTATTTCAATATCCTAAAATGTTATATTGTGATCGAAATGTGGAAATGTTATGTTTCCTTTATTCATGTTTTATGTGATACGATTATGTTATGGTTCTTGGGCATTGTTATGAAGAACGGGTGGTTCCGTGATAAACTAAGGGCGGGTGAGCCCGATATAGCTCTCCAATGCATTGGGTAACGCGAAGGAGTGAAACGTTAAGGTTTCTCCGAAGAGATTTTAGGGAATATACTGTGATGGGTATTCCAAACGTAACCAAGAGGGTTACTCCCTACGTAAGAATGTTATGAATGCCTCAAGTTACCTTTATGTCTTATGATTTCTATGATTTATTCATGATTTGATGAGGTAGGTTAAAGTGCCTATGTTTTATGGGTAAATTATGATTTCATTCTTATGTATATATGAACTCATGCTTCCTTTCCATATTTTTATATCCCTTACTGAGCTTTTTATGCTCATCCCAAGTTTTTGAAATGTTTTTCACAGGTCAAGGGAAAGGTACATGATGTGATGATAGTGTCAAGGATGTTTCAAGAAAGAATCCGTGTTATATTTTAAATATGTTTCCGTTGATGGGAAGAATGAATACTGTATTTTATGTAACCACTTTGTTTAAATGTGGAATGTAATGCAAGTTTCATGATCTAATTCTCTAAAACTCTAAACCTGAAAAGATCCTCAATGTGTAATCTTGTAATAACTCAAGATTAAGTAAGGTTTAAGGCTGGGGCCTTATAGTTGGTATCAAAGGCCGGTTTAGATAACTTTAGAGGTTAGGGTATTCTTTAATCATAAGTGACATTACCATAATGGTTAGGATTTCAGAAAGAGTCCTAGTTTTAGATAAAGTGAATGAGTAAGTATATCTTAGTGTTTACCTTCCTCGTTAGTACATGATGGTTTTGTTGATATACTCACACTGACCTTTTTGGTTTTAGTGAATGGATGGATCTAGCAGGCACCAAAGAGACAACAGGTTTGAAGGAAACCATGGTGGTTCTATGATTAAGATACTAGATAAAATGGGGGATTCAATGAAGAAACACATGGTTGTTCTAAACCAACTATCAAGGAGTCATGATCAACCACTTCAACCTTGGTGAGTTCTCTAATGCATCATGTACGAGATGGCCAACTCGATGTGGAAATTCAGGTAATAATTATTAAGGTAACCATTAGGGTTTATATGATCCTTACTTTTTAGGTAATTATGGGTTACTCTATGATATGATGGAAAATGAAAGGAATGAGATAAACTTGAGGTTAAAATATGTTATGATTATTCTTGAAGATTTTATCTCATTTTGGGGGAAAGTTTTAAGAATTATATAGTTTTGGAAAAAGGACAACACGCAGACCGTGTGACATCCCGTCGCGTCGGACAAAGCTGCGGGAATCGAACCTACAACCAAAGTGCGACTGGTATTTATCGCCTACCACTGGACTACGTGAAGTCCCTGGTTAGTTTGACCGATTCTTTCTAGTTATATGATTTTATGAATTAATATTAAGTTTATTTTGGGATATTTATGAAAATGATTAACCTATCTTGGAGGATATGTGATTAGGTTAATTACTTTTCAATACGAGACGTTAGGGGAAACTGATGTTGTTTGGAGAAAAATGTTACGATTTAACTTGGTAGACTATGTGACTAAATCCTTCAAATATTTGGGTTTCAATATTAGTTTGGTTTACTTTGAAGAATTTTATGGACAAATGGTCCTCGTTGAACTTTGGGTTTTGTTGGACAAATTTTGGAGATTAAGAATAGATTTTCTTTTTATAAAGGGTTATCCTTTTCTGGATTATCTGATCTTGTACTAGCCTTTTTGGTTTTGGTTTTGGTTAAAGACATGGGAAGTATATAGTTCTATTTTGTGGATTAGGTGATTCTCTAGAAGTTGATTATAGTACTCTTAATGTGAACAAGTCTTCCTAAATACTCGTCTTTTGGAGAAAATATGAGTTTGTGTAAGGAATCTAATAAAAGTTGAAAGTCAATATGATAAGTGATTATGTTTCCTTATGAATAAATTCCTCAATAAAAATTAACTTAAAACAAAAATGTTGTCTATTAACTTTTCCTACTGGGGAATCGAATACCGTTTAACCCATCACAAGTTTGTGATTTTCTCATGGTTAACTTTCTCCTAAACATGTTTTCTATGACTCTCCATCAGAACATGACCCTTTGTTTTTTCCTCCATGTCCATATTTTCATACTTGGAATCCTAGTATGGGTTAACTCGGGTGACCTTTGTACTTATCTTTCTTTATTTTAAAGTGTTTGTTTTACCGACTTTTGTTCCGATGTGGGACTTTCAAGGATGTTTCCAAGCGCAATTTTAAAATTGCGAGGACGCAATTCCCAAAAGGGGGGAAGGATGTAACACCCCAGGTAAATAAAGAATATGACATTTCATATTTATCCATATTTGTGAATAAAATATTTAAATAACTTTAAAGGGGACGCTATGCTCGATGGCGTACCCAACATGCAACAATGAGTTTCTTGGGAATCTTACGTTGCACTCTAATAATAAAATAATATTATTTTAAATGGTAGTTAACATGTAGCCGTTGTAAAGGCGGGAATGGATAGAAATAACTAAAATATGATTATATATGTTCTTAAATATTTTTACATTTATACAATAAAAGATAAAGGCTTAAAATACGGAAAGAATTCAATTTTAGGCGTATATGCCCTAGTTTTCACTAAAGGTTCACTTATCACCTTTTGATGGAGAACCGTCATTAAATATAGTTTTATTCACTCTTAAAAATTATTTTGGACCAAATAAAACTCTTATTAAGAATCGGGACATCAAAATTTACTTTGTGTAAATTTTTGGTATCTTTCCGATAAAGTTCATTTTTTTTAAGGAATAGTGTAAAATGTTGTATTTTAATTCAAAACCACTTTTTAATCTAATTTATTCATATGATTAGATTATATTTTGAATTGGTTTTAAAGTGAAATTAGAAAATATTTTTACCATTAAATCCAATAGTGGTCGTTGGAATCAATTTCACTTTGAAATCAGACTTAAACTAGTGTCAATCTTTTGATACTTATTGTTTCATAAAACACGCTAGTTGTCATGACAGCGGGAATTAATTATTAAATTAATTAATGTGACTTATATTTTTTGAATTTTGTAAAATGGACTTCATTTTTGAATTTAGAATATCAAATATAGCTTAGGGTGAATTTTTGGGATTTTTCTGAAAAACTTCAATTTTTGATGAATAGTGAAACCACTAAGTGGTACTTATAAAAACTGATTTTCCGTTTAAATGAAATTTTGCCATCATTGTGTTTTGATTTTCAAAAATCCGACATAAATGGTTTTCATTAAGAAGTAAAATTTGGTTCAATGAGATTAAAATAATTTTTTGGTGAATAGTAACTTATTAAGTTCTTAATCGCGATTAGTGGTAATTAGGGTAGTTTAAGGTATAAATAATGCTTTAATAATATGAAATGACCTAGACACATGTCCCAACCTTATTGTTTGTGTCATGGCCGACCAAGAAAAGCCATGGGACAACTTGGGGGCCCCATGGATCCACTTTGGTTGGGAAATGACATAAATAACATTTTATTTAATGTAAAAGTAAAATTGACACAAACATGATATGTTTTACTAAAACAATTTTTAAGTGGGGTTATACAAGTCATATTTTTGATTATAAATATTCATTGGAAAGCTAAAACTATTTCCTTCATCATAGTATTTTTTTTTATAATTTTTAGACATTAAATAAATTAAATTATTTATGACATAATAATGATGCAGCGATGACATCATTATTTGACGATTTAAATAAAATGGAAAGATAATGTAAAATCTATGAACTACACATGTCCAAAACTTATTGTATGAGTGGATTTCGAAGCCTTATCACCTTATTCACGAATTATATCAATGTGGGACCTTTTGAAACCGAAACACATTTTCAAATAAAGTATTATTTCTTTACTTTCCAAAAGTGCCCCTCCTCTCCTCTTATAAAAGGCCCCCACCTCTACCTCATTTAACACACTCCTCAAGCCTTTGGCTCGGCCAACCCCTGCCCATTTACTCTCTCCACATCCCTCTCCTAATCCTAGAGGATTCCCTTTGGGCAGAATCCTTTCAAAGGAAGCCTTTAGGCTCAAATCAAAAGGAGTTACACTTTTAAAGGTAATTCATTCTCTCATGTTCATTTGTTTTATTTTGCTTCTCCAACCCCCTAAACTCTTTTTATTTACTTCTTTTGTAACAACACCAGTATCTTCAATATACTAGGATGTTTTTATAATATTTATTCGAGCTACACTCTCACACAACTACATCAAATGGTTAAAGAACATACGGTTTCCGTGGATGGTGAAATTCTGCCTCCCGAAACGATGATTGTTCAATACTCATTTAACACCTTCAAAGGTGGCCATTATGATGTCACTATTTTTATATATGATATATAATATGTTTATGTTTTATTTATTCTTATGTATTTTTCATTTTTTTCTTACCTTTATGGCTTCCATTATGGGTATACTCGATATCTTCATTTAAGGAAGTGCGGACTACCGCCCCCTCAAAGTGATTTGATTCGTTAAATACCATATGTGGGATGAATAAAGGATGGAAATATGATATTATATATGATATTATACTGTAATTATAATATACCTTTATATCATTATTATTCCATTCTATAAAATACGAAATAGAAATGAAAGTAGCGTTCATGCGTACGTACGGCTTACCGTCTCCATGAACGGTGCATTTCATTTCTTACCTCTAAATGATTATGTAATGTTATAAATGCATGCATGTACTGGATATATATGACATATATGATATATACATAATGAATACAATTCTTGATACAATAAACTTTTGGCCACACGAACAACATGTAATTGTAAGAAGTCCACTTTCGACTTAAGAACCAAATATCGGCAAAACGAATATTATTAACTTAAATGATTACATAATGTTTATGACATGGTAATAAGTGGTATAAAAGTAATAATGTACTTGAAAAAGGTTCTTAAGGAATTAGAAATTAACTCAAGTTTATTATTCAGGAGATTAAAGAACGATCGAGTCAAGTCGGACCCGAGGTAAGGGATCCTACTCCTCTCTTTCTTTTTAAGTACACACTTTTATGTCATTCCTTTTAAAGCTCATATTTATTGTTATTGGGATGATATATTATATTTCGATTACTGTAATTTTTATGTTCATGTGATGAGAGACCCTATTCTCTCTCATCAATCCATTTTGGATGTTTTGAGTGGCGCCGTTAGGCTGCCGAATTTTCGTAAGAGATCTAACCTCTCTCTTTCTTTTAAAGTACTCTCCTTTATGTCACTTCTTTTAAGCTCCTATTTGTAATGTTGGGGGATGTTATTTTATATTCCTCTTGCTGTACATTTTATTTTAATGTGATGAGATATCCTATTTGATCTCATCAATCCATATTCGGAAGTTTTATGTGGCGCCGTTAGGCTGCCGAGTTTTCGTAAGGGATTTTTCATCTCACTTTTATTCCCGTGAGATTTATGCTACATTTGCCACAAATTCCCTTGAGTGGTGTATGTACTGCCCATTATTCTACTCTTTGTGTAATATACTTTCATTTATGAGTATTTACATCAATGATCTTTTGTCCTTCTTTCATGGGGTGTATGTTTTGAAAGATACCCAAGTCGGTAAGGGAACCTTTCACCCTCCTCCTTTTTAAAAGACTTCTTTTGTTGGGTCTTTTAATTTACATATTATTATGTTGGGATATGTTCTCATATATCCTTATTGATGTAAATTTTATGTCCAAGTGATGAGATACACTTTTTATCTCTCATCAACTCATTTTGATGTGATGCCGTTAGGCTGTCAAGGGAACTTTTTAACCCAATTTCGATTTCTTTGGGTTCAACTTGTAGTCATTGAATATGTCATCCATTGAATATGTGTGAATGACCTTTTATTGTTTTACACTTAATATCCACTTATATTGGGTGTATATATATTTGTCACACATATTTTTGAGATTTATTTGTCCTTAATTTAAGGATACCTTCTTTATAAGGGATTTCTTCATTTGACATTTCTATTGAGGGTTCATTGTTGTTATGCACCAATTCACACTTATATGGTGTATATACTGTCCTTTGGAGTATTATATCATGAATCCTTTTATTCTCATGATATTATAAAGTTCTGAGTAAATGTTATTCCTCGATTATTGTATTCAAGTGTCTCTAATTTTGGTAAAACCCCTTTAACCAAAATATCACTTTAAATGTTTTAATTATTTGTTCTTATTAATATCAATGTTTTCAAAATGGTTTTAAGGATTTATTTATATGGATATTAATGGTTTTAAAATTTTAAAAACTTCAAGGTGGTATGGGACACTTTGATTCAAAAATATCTTTATTAAATGTTTTAAATGGTTTTGGAAATGGTTTTTTTTATTGGATTCATTATTTCAATATCCTAAAATGTTATATTGTGATCGAAATGTGGAAATGTTATGTTTCCTTTATTCATGTTTTATGTGATACGATTATGTTATGGTTCTTGGGCATTGTTATGAAGAACGGGTGGTTCCGTGATAAACTAAGGGCGGGTGAGCCCGATATAGCTCTCCAATGCATGGGGTAACGCGAAGGAGTGAAACGTTAAGGTTTCTCCGAAGAGATTTTAGGGAATATAATGTGATGGGTATTCCAAACGTAACCAAGAGGGTTACTCCCTACGTAAGAATGTTATGAATGCCTCAAGTTACCTTTATGTCTTATGATTTCTATGATTTATTCATGATTTGATGAGGTAGGTTAAAGTGCCTATGTTTTATGGGTAAATTATGATTTCATTCTTATGTATATATGAACTCATGCTTCCTTTCCATATTTTTATATCCCTTACTGAGCTTTTTATGCTCATCCCAAGTTTTTGAAATGTTTTTCACAGGTCAAGGGAAAGGTACATGATGTGATGATAGTGTCAAGGATGTTTCAAGAAAGAATCCGTGTTATATTTTAAATATGTTTCCGTTGATGGGAAGAATGAATACTGTATTTTATGTAACCACTTTGTTTAAATGTGGAATGTAATGCAAGTTTCATGATCTAATTCTCTAAAACTCTAAACCTGAAAAGATCCTCAATGTGTAATCTTGTAATAACTCAAGATTAAGTAAGGTTTAAGGCTGAGGCCTTTTACTTAAACTATATTAAACACATCATCACATGATGCGTAAATTCACTTTTTTTAGAAGGGTTTATTTTTTATTTAGAAATGGTTATAATTGGTGTATTGTATCCCACTAATTCAAAAGAAATACTCTAGAACTTCAAGAATAGAAAAAATTATAATACTAAAAAAATAAAAGAACATTTGATATTGATGTATTTAGAAGTAAGAATAATTTACACCTCATCCATCTGCCATATTTAAAATATGAACCAAAAAAGTCATTATGAATCACAATGAACCAAAAGAAACAAACTCAACAAAAATCAAGAAGAACACTCAAAATTGGTGTGGTTCAAGACTTATCATACCCCATGAGAGTAACACTATAACTTTTGGATTATAATAAAAAAAACAAGTACAAAAAATTATCATGATAAATACTTTTCACCCATGCTAACCGTTGTTATAACCACGAATGGAAAATGAACAATACCCACTTACATTTAGTACACGTGACCCCACCTATGACAACTCATATCTTTAATACACCTTAATTAATGATTTATTACATAAATAAACACATAATAAAATACAAAAGGATAAAAATACCTGGTGTATTTTGGTAATTAGATAAATAAAACTATAAATTAAAATAGGGATGAAATAAAATTATTTTAAACTCCCCAACATGCTCTTAAAATTACATCTTTTTTCTAAAAATACATGAGATAACATGAGGAGGTACATAAGAAAGGGGTGAGCTACAAATACCAGTAATGGAAGAATTAAATCATATCATGATGAAAGTAATATGTGTGAGTAAATAGGAATATAAATGTGACATTAAAGGGGTGATAATCATAAACTCAAACATTGAATCATGATATATGATGATAACATCAAAACAATATATGAATGCGAAAACAACATAAAACATAACATCATAAGCATGATTCAATGATAAAAACTGGGACATAATAACATAATGTACTTAGGATAACCTCCAGTGCACCATACATGGAATCTCATGATATAAAAACATTACCCAATGCATGGGAGGACTATATAATTTCAGGACCACCCATCACATTTATATCATGTACATGAATTTGTTTTCTATATAAATCATACAACATAAGAAAATTTTTCATAAATTCTAATCCCATGATTAATAAGTGTGGGTTACATACATGTGATTATAAAATCAATGAAGAATATTTCCATTTAGGTTAATACCCTTGAGTGGGAATGGAGATGGCTATTCACAATACAAGAGTTTGACATGAAAAATCACACGATAATTTCAGCAGCCTAACAAGTGTGTACAAAGGTTCATAGAAGGTATTATTGAGAGTGAAATGTGTTCTATAATTATATGGAAATCATAAGGATGATAAAAAGATATGTGTAAAAAACACATTACATCAAGAATAATTTAAAATCAAAAGGGCTTAGTATAAATAAAGTACTTGAAATAAAGTAAGAAGAGAGGAGATAATCCCCTTACTTCAGCATAATAATGAATTGGATAAAGGTTAAAATGAAAGGGGATAAATGATATGTCATTATTATAAAATAAATTTAAAAGTAAATATATATTTATAATGGCATGAAAACATAATAAATTTAGATTTAAAAGGATAAATACAAAGAAGGTACTTGAACGGAAAAGAAGAGATAGAAACCCCTTACCTTGAGAGGGAACTTCTAAAATCTTGGGAGGAGATACTCAAGAGATTGGTAAAACCTTAGGAGGGGTTTATAGAGGTATAGAGAGATTAAATTCTTGATTAATTAGTTTTGAGTGAATAATAGTGGGAGGTTGGGTGTGTATTTATAGCAAAAGTGAGGGGAATTCTTTATTAATTTTTAAACTTAGGTTTTGGAATATATATAATAAAATAATAAAATACACAAATCTTCCCATGTTTTTTCCCATGGTTTATACTAAAAAGGATTGGTTTTAAATATTTTATAAGTCTAAGTATATAAAATATTAAAATAATAACATTTGTTATGTAGAAGTGAGTCACATTCATAAAAAAATTAATTTTTAAACGTTAAAATATAATATAGGTTGTGGAGGATTCATTAAGGTTTTAAAAAATTAATAAAACAAAGTTAACATTATTTTAAATAGAAAAACTATATTTGGTCATGGATTCCCATTATATCATTTATTACATTCCTTTTGGGCTATTATGATGTCATTATTCAGACCGTATATTTATACCATATTTAAATTTTACCTCAAAATTCTATTGTCTTGAAAAATTATGAAAAAATCACTATTGAATAATTTAACCATACTATTTTAAAAAATAATTTTTATTTTATCAAAATAATTTTATAAATATGAGAATTATAACTTTTAAATAAAAATCCATATTTATTGAAAAATACTATTTTTATGACATTAACAATTTTATGACCCTTGTAAAAATTACATTAGACTTAATTAAATTATTTTATAATTTATATTTAAATAAATATTATTTAATAAGAATATTTTATTAAGATAAAATTTATTTTAAAAACTATTAAATTTATTAAAATTGTATCTTAATTGAGACTATATTTCCCAAAAATACAATTTTGATTTCTTCATATCAAAATCTAATTTTTATTAAACTCATTATATAATCATTTATAAAGCAATTAAAAAGGGATAAAAATAATCATTATTTTAAAAAGAAAATACAAAAATTCATATTACTAGGGTCTAGATACATAACCCATTATTAAACCAGCGTATGCTATAAGGGTAAGGTGTGAAATGGTGGTACTTTTCTATGGTGGTTCGATGAACATGGTTTGGGATGTGATCTCGATAACCTTGAAATTATCTTTTAAATGGTTTCACTCGAGCTTTTAATTTTTGAATCTCAATTTGGGATTTTTCTAGGTAAAATCCCAGTGATTCTATATTCTTCAGAAGATCTCATAAATGGTCTTTATAGGGTACGATCCTACTGGTCGAGACCATCACTTCTTCCATATATGTCAATTTAACTTTATCCTAACCCTTAATATATACTAATATTAATGGTCACTATACAATGACTATATTATCAACAATTAAGATTATTAATGATATTTTAAATCCAACAAGCTCTATTTTATAATCAATCCAAAATAACCAAAGTAGTGCATGTGTTTTTTATAACTATATTACTTAATACGGAATTTATCTATTCAACAAGGGAATTTCATCTATAAAAGTTTGGGTTATTACATTCTCCCAATTCAGAAAATTTACCCTCAAAATATCATTTAGTACACTAGAGTAGATGAGGGTATTTCCGTTTCATCACCTTTTTCAGTTCCCATGTTGCCTCCTCAAACTTTTGGTTACTCACAACACTTTGACCAGGTGAGTTGTTATATTTCATAGAACTTTATCTCTATGATCTAAGATCTTCATTGGATTATCTTTGTATAAAAGATTATTATCCAAGGGAACCACCTCTAGATTCAGTACATGTGAGGGTTCTGATATGCACTTCCTCAAGAAGAATATATGGAACAAAATATATACTTGGGATAAGTTAGGTGGGAGTACTAGTTGATAGGCCACAACTTTGATGTGATCAAGGATCTCAAAGGGGAGATATATCTTGGACTAATATTTCTATTATTCCCAAACCTCATGAATTTATTCCATGGTGATATATGAAGGAACACCTTATCTATAACCTCAAACTCCAGATCTCATCAATAATTGTATGGATAGATTTTATATTGACTTTATGTGGATTTCATATGATGTTGAATGTTTTGAACATTCTCGATCATGTCTTGGATAAGACCAGGTCCCATAAATTTTTTATCTCCAATTTCATCCTAGCATGCTGGAGTCTAACACCTCTTCCCATACAAATCCTCTTAAAGTACTATTGGAATGCTATAATGGAAAATGTTGTTGTATAAGAACTCCACTAGGGGAAGGTGATACTCCAAACATCCTTATAAATCCATTGAATATGATATAAACATATCCTATAGAGTTTGGATAGTTTTTTAAGACTAGACATTTGTTAAAGGGTGATAAGAAGTACTGAAACTTATCTCTGTATCCAGTGATTATTAAAGGCTTCTCCAAAACCTTGAGGTAAACCTAATATCTCGATCATATATAATGGAGAGTGGTACTCCATTTAGTCTTACCACTTCCCTTATATATATCTTAGTGAGTTGGTTGAGATAGAATTCTTCCTTGATAGCTATAAAATGCACTGAATTTTTAAGGTGATCAACTACCACCAAGATGACATTATTTCCTTTAGATGCCTTGGGGAGTCCTATGAAAAAATACATGGTTATGTTTTTCCATTTCCATATTGGTATGAGAAATTTTTTATTCATACCCTTAGACTTATACCATTCTATCTTGTCTTTTTGGTATATCAATCATCATGATAAAAATTCTATAATTTTTCTCTTCATGTTATCTCACCAAATGTTTTGATTCAGATCTCTATACATATTAGTTATTTCTGGATAAATAGTAAAGGATAAATTATGCACATTATACATAAGTTACTTCTTCAACTCTGGTTTTGATGAGCGACCTATCTGGGTTCCAAACCTTATAAATCCATCTTTTAAAAAGTTAACATATGGAATATTTTCTACCCTTTTCTGTAGCTTCTCATTATCTTTTTAGTAATTCTTGATCCTATCAATAATGGCTGGTTGAGCAGTTATTTAAGAAATGTTGGATGAAATTAATTTTATGATTCCCATTTCCATCCTTTGAATGTACAAGAATATTGGATCCCTTTAAATCCTCATCATGTATAGGTTTGTAGGATCCTTTCTACTCAGATCATCAACCACTTTATTCACCTTCCCTAGATGGTAATGGATCGAACAATCATAATACTTGAACAAATTTAATCACATTCATTGAAACTTGTTGAGATCATTTTGTGTGAATATATACTTGAGGATTTTATGATCCATATATATACCACACTTATCCCTATAGAGATAATTCTAATGAATCTTTAATTTGAATATCACTACAAATAATTACAAATCATAGGTTGGGTAGTTTTTCACATGGATCTTTAATTGGTGGGAGGCACAGGTTATCAAATTTTCATCTTACATGAGTATACAAACCATGACCTTTTTGGATGCATCGATGTAGTTCAAAAATACTTCCCCAATGGTGGGTAATGTGAGTATAGGTGTAATGATTAGAATCTTATTTAACTTTTTAAAGATCATCTCATATTCATTAGTCCCAACAATCTTTACTCCCTTCCATGTTATCTTGGTTAGTGGGATTTATAATCATGAGAAGTTTCTCACAAATAGACGATTGTACCTAAATAATCCAAATAAACTATGGATATTCATCACAAATGTTGTTCTGGGATATCCCCTATATTTTTAAGGATTCACAGGCTCCCCTTTGCTTGTGATAACATACCCCATGAATGTTAATTTATTCATATAAAACTCACATTTACTATACTTCACATATAAATTTTCCTTTTACAATATATTAAACAAAACATTAAAATGATCCTCATGATCCTTCTTACTTTTTTAGTAGATAAGAATATCGTCCATAAATACTATCATAAATTTTTTGAGGTAATCCCTAAACACTATATTCTTTAATTTTATTAAAATTGTTGGAGCATTAGTGAGTCCAAATAGAATCACTATGAACTCATAGTGCCCATTACTTAATAAAAACCAGTCTTGGGTATATCCCCCTTTTTCACCTTTACTTGATAATATCCCGACTAAAGATCTAACTCGGAGAAGTAATGGGATCCATGTATCTAATTGAACAATTCATCATTATATGGTAGGGGATTATTGTTATTTATCATGATCATGTTAAGATCATTATAATAAATGTATAGGCATATTGACCCATACTTATTCTTGATGAAAAGGATCAATGCACACCATAGTGTATCACTTAGGTGTGTAAAAACTTTATCAAAATTCTCCTATAGTTTCTTCTTCATCTCTTCAAGTTAAATAATGACCATTCTCTATGGAGTCATTGATATTGTCAAATATCTAGGTATAAGTTCAATTAATAACTCAACATATCGGTTAGGAGGAAGACAAAAAAATTCCTCATGGAACACATAAACATATTATATTACAATGGTAATGTATTGAAGGATGAAATTTATTTATTCTCAATAATTTTAGAAATATACACTTTCTCATAAGGAAAAAATATCCATGCTTGAGATGATTATTCCAAAGGTGATCCTTCCTCCTCCTTACACCTGTATAGAATCCAAGGAATATTCTTATTACAAAAAGCAATTTAATTCTCTATAAAATTTTTGTTGGACCTATACAAGGAAATATTATCCATACTAAGAATTGAAATTAATTTTGCTATAGGGAGTATCATAATTTTTTCTTGGAAATTTAGCTAGAAAATATGGACAGGGGTGAAGTTATATACTTAGGATGTAATAATTTCCCCATTTTCTATTTTCATAGATATCTCCACTTATATTTTTTGAGGTGGTGTTTGAATAGTCCTACTAATATTGCATTATATGAAATAATGCATAGAACCGTAGTCACATAAGACATTTAAAGTTCATGAATGGATAATACGCCTTTATTTCACTATTTGATTCTAGTTCTAATCATTTGTTTCATCCAAAATAGAACCTGAGATGATAATTTTAAAAATATTAAACATACAAAATGGAAATTATGAATATTGAAGGTATAACTCATAAATGAAACATATTCCTTAACCTATTAATTTCTAGGTTTCAATCTAAGTTATCCACAGTCTATTTCATAACATAAAATTTTATTAGTATTTTTGTTCCCTTCATGATGGTTCATAACGATATTATGAATTTACCAAATCATATCTCACAGGAGTGTCAAAACAGGTGTTCAATAAGGTCTCTTTACTGTTCACTTTATGATAATCGAGTTAATACCCAATTCACCCTTTTCAAGGTTGTTACCCCTTGGTAAAACTATGCCAGAGCCACATCCACCTATAGTATCCAGATAAGGATTTTATTGCTTAGAAACCACTTATTATATACTTTACCAATTTTTAGGTATGTTTTACTATGTTTAGTCTTATATTTATGTCTTTCACTAAGGTTTTCTAATCATAATCCCCCAAAATAACTGAACCTAGATTTGATACCAACTATAACAACCCATATATTTAATACACCTTAATTCATGATTTATTACATAAAGACACACATAATAAAATCCCAAAAGATAGAAAATCCTAGTGTATTTGGGTAATTAGATAAATAAAACCATACATTAAAATAGGAATACAATAACATTATTTAAAACTATGTAATATGATCTTAAAATTATATCACTCTTCTAAAACTACATGGGGTACCTTGCAGATATACATAAGAAAGGGGTGAGATATAAAGCCCAGTAAGAGAATAATCATAGAATAACATGATTAAAGTAATACATGTGACTTAATAGGAATATCAAGGTGACATAAATGGATGGGAATCATAAACTTTAATATCAAATCATGATATTTGATGACAACATCAAGGAAATATATGAATGCGACAACAATATAAAACATGACATCATAAGTATAAGACAAGGCTAAACATTGAGAAATCATAACATATTGTGATCAATATTACTTCCCATGAATCATACATGTCATCTTGTGAGATACAAATATTACCCAATGCATTGGAGGGCTATATAATTTTGGACCCACCCATCACATTCATATCATGTACATGCATTTGTGTGTCACATAGATCATATAACATAAGAACATATTTTATCACTTTTAGTACCATGATTAAGGATTTTGGGTTACATACATGTAATTACCCAATAAATAATGTATATTTATATCTAGGTGAATACCCTTGAGTGGAAATGAGGATGGATATTCACAATATATAGTTTTTCATGGAAAATCACGGGAAAATTTTGATAGCATAACAGGTGTCCATAAAGGTTTATGGAAGGAATTAATGAGAGTGAAAGGTGTTCTATCATTACATGGGAATCATAAGGATAATAAAAGGTATGTGTAATAATCTCATTATAACATTAAAAATTGGAAATCAAAAGTAATTAGTACAAATAACATACTTAAAATAAAGGAATAGAGGAGAGAATCCCCTAACTTCAGCATAGTCATGACTTAGATAAAGGTTAAAATAGAGGGGATAAATGATATATAATTATTAAAAAATAAATTTTAAAGTAATATGATATTTATAAATTCATGAAAACATATTAAATTGTAATTTAAAAGGTTAAATACAAAGAAGGTGCATGAATGGAAAAGAAGAGAGAGAGATAGAAATCCCTTACCTTGAGAGGGTGCTTCTAAAATATTAAGAGGAGATTCTTAAGATCTTGGGAACACCTTGGGAGGTTTTAGATAGGTATATAGATAGGAAATTAATGATCCATGGGTTTTGAGTGAAGTGGAGTGGGAGGTTGTGTGGATATTTATAGAAAAAGAGGGAAATTATTTATTAATTTCTAAACTTAGGTTTTAGACTCTATATAATAAAATAATCAAAATTAAAAACCTTAAAATGGTTTTTGTCCATGTTTTCTACCAAATAAGAGTGAATTTAAATATTTTGTAAGGATAAGAACTTAAAATATTAAAATAATACAATTGGTGATGCGAAAGCAAGTCATGTTAATAAATAATTGATTTTAGAACCTTAAAATATAATATAGGTTTTGGAGGATTCATTAAGGGTTTATAAAATTAATAAAATTACTTAAAAAATAAATTATTTTAAAGGGTGAACCTATATTTGGTCATGGATTACATTTATAACATTTATTACATAAATTTTTATCTATTATGATTTCATAATACAGACTGTATATTTAAACCATATTTATTTTTTACCGAAAAATTTGTCTTTCTTAGAAAATTATAAAAAAAGTACCATAAAATAACTTAAACATGATGATTTTAAAAATAATATTTATTTTATCAAAATAATTTTATAAATATGTGAATTTTCACTTTTAAATAAAAATCCTTATTTACTAAAAAATACTTGTTTTTATGACACTGACAAATTTATGACCCTTATAAAAATCACATTGGATTTCATTAAATTTTATCATAATTTATATTTAAATAAATATATTTAATAAGAATATTTTATCAAATTAAAATTATTTAAAAAATTATTAAATTTATCAAAATAGTTTCGTAATTGAGACTATATATTTTTCGAAAATACAATTTTTATTTCTTCATATAAAAATATAATTTTTATTAAACTCATTATATGATCATTTACAAAGTAATAAAAAAATGGATAAGTATAATCATTATTTTAAAAATGAAATATAAAAATTCATATTACTAGGGTTTAGATATATAACCCCTTATTACACCAGTATACACTATAAGGGTAAGGTGTGCGATGGTGGTGATTTCTTGGGGTGGTTTGGAAAACATGGTTTGGGATGTGATCTTGATAAGATTGATCTTCCCCTACAAATGGTTTCACTCAATATTTAGTTGTTGAATATCATCTTGGGATTGGTCAAGGTCAAAGCCCTATGATGTCATATCCCTCAAAAGCTTTGATAAATGGGCTTTATAAGGTATGATCCTATTAGTTGAGGCCATCACTTCTTTCGTATGTGTCGATTAGATTTTATCATAACCCTTAATATATACTAATCTAAATAGTAACTATACAATCTCTATACTATCAAAAATTAATATTATGAATGGTATTTTAAATCTGAAAAAACTATATTTTATAATCAGTCCAAAATAACCAAAGTAGTACATGTGTTTTCTATAACAACATTAATTAATAAGAAATTTATCTATTCAAAAAGGGAATTTCATCTATAAAAGTTAAGTTCATTACACCACCCATCTATTTATAGATGAGATCCATACCAGACAACCAGTTTTTTCAGTTCTATCACCATTCGATATTTGCATATGCCCATCCTTTGATCAAGGCCACTGGTAGTTGTCCACTGAATACATTGAATCAACTTTAAACTTTCAGTGAATAGTTACATCTCTTAGAACCCATACTCTATCTCTTTCCTCACTTCTATAATATTTCCACTATTGTATCTAATTCAGAAATTCATTCCACTTCCCTACCACTATCTTGTTTTGTAACCTTAATTATAGATTCACTCCTTGTAGAAATCTAATTCTTAGACAAAAAATGGTTTTCATATCCAAATATAACAATCACCCACTTGAAGAATATTTTCAAGGATTTACCTGCTACTCTAGTCACTTACACAACTCTGCCTTCTTCCTTCCTTATATAGTGTAACCTTGATCCTCCAAACATGTTTTTGATCACCCATAACCCATTGAGATGAAACAATTACCTACAATTTCTTAGACTATGACCTTTGTCAACATATCCATTGGATTTTTACATCCATCAAACTTCCATATCTCAATCACTACATCCTCATACAACTTCTAGATGAAGTTATAATTCATATAAATATTATTTTTTTCTGGAGTGAAACATCATATTCTCCACATGATGGAGTGATATCTGATTGTAACATAATAAAATCATATTCCCTTAACTTCTACTAAGATCCTCCAATATACCCTTCATCCAAATGAAATCTTTCCTAACTTCTTTGATTTCCATACACACTGCTTATGTTATAGACAAGACAATTAATGGTTGAAGTCTAAATATCCAACTCATTGTCATTCCTTCGAAAGTGAACACAAATATAGTGGTAATTCTATGTGTGACCACATATCCTCCAAATTACAAAAATACACAAAAACTTATAATGGATAATCTATTGAGTGATATATCTTCCAAACTTTTGAGATATCAGAGTATCCACTTCATTACTTCCCAATTCTCCATTCTCAGATTAACTATGAATCTACTAATGAATCCCACTATATACAAAATTTACAATCTTATAAAAACTATGACATGGATCAATCTTCTGATCACTGATGCATATAAAACCCTATCCATATACTCAATATAATATTCTATTATTAGTGATTTCTCTTTAGATAACTTGAAGTGTCTGTCCATGGGGGTTATCCTAAGTTTAGATTCACTTAATCTGAATCTTTAAAAGACCTTATGGATATACTATATAACACCCAATGTTAGTGTGAGGTATGATTTCAACCTAATTTTTTCCAAGACATGTGTATTTTAGTTTTTTCAAGTGTTAGAAGTGTTGGTGGGGGTGATCTAGGTTTTATCTCAAGAATTAAAGGGTAGTGCTAAGAATTCTGTATTGGCGATAGAATTCACAAGGTACTCGGTGGACTAGTACCAAGTACTCAGTGGATCTCCCACATGAGGTGGAAGTTATGTGAGGGATGATGGATGGTTGGTTCTCCTTGGGTGGGTACCTGATGTTTGGCCAGTGGATACTCACTGGGTACCTACTTGGTTTTTTAATATTAAATTAAATTAAATCAATTTATTATCTTCTTATTAAAACCTAATATGATGTTTTATCCCTCATTTCACCCAATAGTTTGACAAACCACCATTGGTACCTCTCCCAAGATAGCAGTGGAGATAAGCGTGACCCCCCAAATCCTACCTCTAATAGGTCATGGGTTGGCGACTAGAGCCAATGGTATATAATACTCAAATAGGAGAAATTAACTGCAATATTACTAGGAAATAAAAAAACCACCAAACAACTCCATAATATAGATAAAGAGTAAAATCTAAATCCCAATACATGAATAACATAAAATATAAAAACAATAAACCATGAACCACTCCTATAGAAGCTATAGTGAACTCTAAAATTCCATAGAGCAATCTTCATGAGTTAGTAACACCTAGATCAATCACCAACATTCTCCCATGAACCTAAAAAAATGATATATATTTATATAAGGGTGAGAATATAAGTATAATCGGTAGGATCCTTCCCAAAACCTCTTTTTAAAATTTGGAAGAAGCATAATAAATTCATAATGAATAAATAGAATAACCAACTCATCACCTAAATAGGTAAACTACATTTCCAACCTCACTAAGGTTAACTCACCAAGTAACGAACAAAAGTAAGTAACATAATAATGAAACATGTATATAATAAGGGTACCTTTATACCACTTTCCTACTGAACCAGTCACCCTAAACCCTAATTTCTTATTTTCCAGTTCTCCCATATCTTCCATAATCCATGTTTCACATCCATACATAAAAAATCACACCCACATCCACATAATCTTAGCCACATCACCATCACATCCCCACATGTATAATCTAAGATCCATCGCAAACCTATGTAAATATGAACTATACCTTAATCCATTATAACCTGTGCATAGATATGCATTCAACACAAGTATATGATAACACCTTAAGTTTCCACAACCCACATATACGTGTATGTAATAACCGAGATCTATTACACCATGTATGTGTACATATACTATAACCATAAGCCACCATAAACTAGATATATACACATACTAAGTTCATATCTAGATAAGAGAGTGGGGTAGAGGGGGTAGTTATCCATATGTAACCTCGATAACCTAGATATTTGGAAACACCTGAAACCTAAGGCCAATATAGGTGCTGAACATCCTAACTAACTCGGGTGGTAGAGAATAAAAAATCATATAACATAATGAAATATACAATAAACAACCAAACTAGGGGTAACAACCCGATCCTTAGAATCATTCTATAACTAGCGTCTTGCATGAAAACATAGTTTCAGTTTCAAAGGACCAGGGAGCTAATAATTCATTCATCAAGGGTAAATTATCTATAAATAATTAATAATACATTTTATAGTGATCCATAATTAATCCCATATTAATTATATAATCCAAGGGATCAAATTCATTACCCATAACTAATCCCATTAATTCATTTGGAGATCCATGATTTTTTTAAATGTCATCATCATTTAATTTCTTTAACAACTACCTTTCAATTAATTCATCATTTAATTATTATTATATAATTTTGATCAGTAAGAAATATATTCATATATCTATAAATATACAAATAATATTTATAAAAAGTAAATAATAATAAGAAGAAAACATTGAGCAATTTTATTGAGACCCAAGATAATCATAAATAAATAATACATTGATTTCATGGTTTAATTAATACATTCCACAAATATTCGCACAAAACGAGGACTGAAATATTTAGTGTCTGGGAGATTATCTACATAACCATATTATTTTACAACACTTATGAACATTTATTCACATACATTCTCCTCTAGACCCTCTTTTATATATCTCATATTAAATAATCCTCTTTATAACCTGAGGAATGGAAACATAATAAGGGGTGAGATTAAATGCTCAGTAAGAGAAACATATCAACTATTCATAAGGATTAGATCTTAAATAGAGGAAAAATGAGTAAGGGGGTGATACCAGATAAAAATATTATGAGATCATATGTGATAAAAAAACTTGATTGATCATTAAACATCATGACATATGGACATAATACCAAAGAAAGGTCATAAAAACATGGCTTAGAAACATATAACGAACATGATATCAATATATAAGAAAGAATAATATCTTTATAAATGGAATATCATAAAAATTTGGCATAGTTTTAAAATAAAGAACATTTTAGATAAGTAGTGGCATAAACATAATCATAGGAAAACATTGTGACCAAATCCAAGTATGTACACCCTTTAATTTTGTAAAAAAAGAAAAGTATGTCCACCCATTAGTTTTGAAAAAAAAACAAAAGTATGCACACACATAATTATATAATGAGATATAAAACCATAACCAATTAATTGGTAGAAAATATAGGACCCCACCCATCATCATCCATATATATGAGTGACAGTTAGAATCAAATAATTTATCTTATCACAAATAACCTATTAGAAGAAAATGGGGTTCATAACTTTTCTAAATGGTATCACATAAAAAAAAATTATCATTTGATACCAAAAACATAATCACCACAAAATATCATATATAATTTGATTTATGAACCATTACTTTATTGTAGAATAATCCTTTGAGAATGAAAGAGAAATCACAAAAATGATTTTTCAAAAAAAAAACATTTCTTAATATCATATTAAAAAATGTGATTTTTGAGTCACATTCAATTTTTTTTAAAGTGATGAATAAAAATCTTAAAAAAATTTCTTTAAAAAATATTACAATAAAGTTACCTTAAAAATAAATAAATAATATGTCAAAATGAGATGTAGAAGTGAAGAATATATGATCATTGAAAGGAAAATCTTTTAAAATATTTAAAAATACATGTATTGAAAACCCACATAATTAAAAGGATATATAAACCCTAAATTTAAAATAAAGGGAAATATAAGGATCATTTGAGATGAAAACAATTTGAGTTTCCCTAGGTAAATTAGAATATTTTTGAGAATTAAAAACATGAATATGGAGGTAATAATCCATTAAAATAGGTGGGAATTATTCTTAATAAAATTTCATTTACACAAAATAATAGATTCATAAAGGAAGAATACTTTGGTGTGAAGCATGTTTTCCATAGAAAAGAAGGTGGAAATATAACATAGCATTATCATAGGTTATATGTGACCATACTTGAAAAGGTTTTTGACAAATATAATTGATAATGATCCATGGGAAGAATTTGAGTCATAAAACCCCCTTACAGACTTTGTAAATTTTGAATCAAAACCTATTGAGTGGTATAAAATTAAATAGAAAATTTAATATAATTAAATATAGGAGTATAATTATAAAAAAATTTAATAGGGTAGTATTTACACCATTGAAAAAGAAACATGGTGTAAAACCTAAACACGTCTCATGGGATTCAAATTTGAGACATAAAAACCCTCACAACCCGGGTAAAAATTCAATAAAAACCCCATAAAAGGGAGAACACGGAATTAAACTTAAAATAAAATAAAGAAAAGATAATTTATGAAATTTTATATAAAAATAGGTATTATACACACTAATTAAATAATAATTGGTGCATAAATACAAACTATGTATCAATGAAGAGAAATTGAGACAAAATCCCTCACCTTTACTTTGGCTTAGTCGAATGCACTCTAAAATCCTATATCACAAAAATAACTATATTAACAAACTATTTCATAACATTATTAATTTATATAACCTTTTATAAAATTCCTTTATTAATATTAAATACATGTATATTATTTAGTTATCTTTTATTTTAAAAATCAGGTGTCTGAAAACTTGATCATTTTAATTTTTTTAGTGGTGGTGTTGTTATTTATTATTATAAAAAAGTTAATCATTCATAGATAAAACTATTCAATGTAAATTATTTTTTTAAAATAATTTATAAATTTATAATTTTATTTCTTAAGTGTTTTGGTAACGTTTTGTGATGACAAAATCGAAGATGATCTTATTTTGGTGAGTTTAACGAATAAAATGTGATATATGTTGACACTACCTTTTTCAAATATGGATGAGAAGATTTAGAATAAAATACATAAATTAGTAGAGGATAAAGGGGAGTCAAATAATTCTACCAATCCAACATGTACATACCCTACCTACATGCTAAGTGGCTCACGCAAGCCCCACCTGTACAAACCATCTTGAGTAGAAAAGACCTTCACAAGTGTCCTACGCAAGACACATATGTGATGGACCTATGAAGATGGACTCCTTCATCTAGGTTCATAAGTTTTTCCTATAAATAGGACCCTTTGCAGCCGCATTCAATATGACTAAATGACAAAGATACCTCTTTAATCTATGCTCACCCAAGTGTCTTGCACAGGTCCTCCAAACCCTCAGACAGTGCTCTAAGCCTACAAAAGAAGGGGGAATTAGTAGATATAAATGTATTGAGGTCCATAAAGGTCTATAATAGTAAGAAATTTGAGAGGAAACACCCCTATAGTCAACTACTAGGGAAAATTACCCTCACACTACTCAAAACTTGAGCACCGGTCATCCAAAGACACTTGAGGAGACCCTTGGTGCCTAGAGAAAGGCCTCAAACAAGTGTTGTTTCCCAAGTTGTCCATATACCAAAGGAATTTTAATATTTTTCAAGCCTCACATACACAAATCACTCTCATATCTCCCAATAATACCCTACATGAGGCACCTTCAGCTCGCCCAAGCCTACCCTACGTGAGCCACCTTCAGCTTGCCTAAGCCTCACTTGCACGAGCCACCCTTTAAGCCTCCATTTCATAACACCAATAAAAGAGCACATATTTCCTTGGGTCCCTTGTCTGAGGGGTGAAAAGATGAGGCATCCCCCAAAGCCTCTAAATATGTATGATCAGTGCACATGGCACATCACCTGTCCTCTTGATTATACATTCCCATGATAATAGAGGTCTTACATTTATCCTACCTAATAGGTGGAATCCTCAGAGTGTTCTCTATTATACATTCCTATGGTAATAAGGATCTCAAACTTAGGTATAATTATAGGAACCTAAGGTTAAAAATAATAGAGTATATGGGAACATAAAATCCACACCTCTCTCCCTAACCCCCTTTCTAGGACTTCACCCTCATCTACTAGTAGACGAGGAGTAAATTTCACCCTAGGGAATACCTTATAGAGTAATCCACTATTCTTTATTGCAGGGTATTCCTTTTCCTTCCATATCCATAACCTAGTATAATATTGGATAAATGATATTTTGTGGTTTTACAGATCTTCTACTTCTTATTGTTTCTCACACCAAGCATTACTCACATGGGATTAGAGGTTAGTTATGATCATCACATCTGCACGATCAAATACCTGTCTTAAGAGGGGAATCCTTTTCCGAATCTTCCTATCACCTTCCATAGGGACTTCTATTCGGTTTAAGAATAAGAAACCATGTAACCACCTCAAATTTCTATATTCCCAATAAGGAAACCACTTGGGCCTCCTGATTTCCACTCCTCCACAATAGTGTTTACACCATGCCCCACCCAAAGGCGAACAGACAGTGAACACATAATTATTAAAGGTGGAATCACCAAGGGGAATGAATTACCTATATTGGAAGATAATTATTTTTTAGATATTCTTATCACCTTGACATGGTTCTCCTATATAGGTTAAAACTCTAACCTTTTTAACTACATGGGATTTGATTTCTATCCAAGAGGGATACATAGGAAACCTCCCCGAGGTTCAAACCCATCACCCAAACTCACCCTAATCTTATCTGGGACAAATTCCTAGTAGGGTCATATCCAACCTAGTAGGATATATCCCTTCTAGATCCCTTGGTATACTTCTACAAAAGTCCCACACCAACCTCAACTAGACACCTTTCTCTTAGGCATCCTTGCCACATGATTATAAACTACACAATTTGTTCCTTGTCACATGACCTTAAAAGGTATGATGTGTCCTATTAAGTGGAACATAAATATGTGAGTTATGATTCCTTTCATAAGTATATATAGGAATCCCATCTCATGTCCCTAATACCAACAATAGAACAACTCCCATCTTCCCGAAACAACTAATGGAAATATAGAGGCCTTCAAAAAGACCTTATCAAACATACTCTAGAAGATGGTGGATAAAGATAAAAATTATTTTCCTAAAAATATCTTGCATTCCTTTTGGGATTACTGGACTAAAACCCACACTTCCACACATGCGACCCCATATTTTCCAGTATATGAGATAAAGTAGTCTTTTCCATTGAGGTCCAATTTCCCTTGCTTCATGTTTCTATATATGATCAACGAGATAAAGTAGTCTTTCCCATTGAGGTCCAATTTCCCTTGCTTCATGTTTCTATATATGATAAACTATCCAAAGATGAGAAATCACAAAAATTTCTAGATTAATTAGAGTGATTTTATGAGAAAATACTTCATAATTTTCATCTCTTGGAGGTCCACTAAAATTAGATAGAATGAATTTTTAACAAGAAAGTTTTCCATTGCTCGTTCCTCTAAGGAGAAATTGCACTGGTCCTGAGAACCCTAATGATACTAGGGAATAAGACTCTAAAGCTTGAGATGAAGTGGGAGGGACCATATTCCATACACACAGTCCACTATAAATGAGCTTATTCATTGATCTATATGGATGGAGAGTTTTTTATGACCCATACCAATGCAAGGTTTCTCAAGAAATACTTTGTGTAATCATCCAATGGTCTTTGTTTCATGACCTTAAAAGGCATGAAATATGGTCCTAGTCATATGAACTAAAACTAAATGACACTATAGTCTGATATGTAAGAATTTAAAATACATAGCCTAACATCCTAGCCGCAATACATTAAACTATACGACAATGTCCTTGCCACATGATGTAAAATTACATGGTTCACATCCTTGTTGCATGATATAAAACTGTATAAAATTTTGGTTCATGCTTGATCATATAAAAATCCTTGGTGATAGTCTCCAAACACACCCCCATTCCAAAACTATATTCAGATTGATTCTCATCTCAATGGGATATGTAGTGATGCCCAAACTTTATATCCTGGGACCAACCACAAAGTATTGTAAATTCACCCTCTCCTACATACAAAAAAATCTATGCAATGAACTTTACACTCTATTTCTAATGTTGGTCTAAATACATCCTTTTTTTCTTAGACACATCCCTTCCACACATCATACTCCTTGTCCTTGGGAAATTCAGATCTCCATAATCTTTCCCCGATCATTGGTAATAGAATTTCCAATTTTTGAGGATGCCATTGTTTTAAATATGTATAATATACCCCAATATATATTTGAATAAGTTTTCCTCAAAATTCATGTCAACCAGAGGTACCTTCATCCTCAGTATAAACCTCTTCTATCTCATTAATCCCTGAAAATATCATGTTAGGAACCACTTTTTGAACATGGTCCATGGTCACCCTTGTGTACTTGTTCCATATAACTTCTCTTGATCCGAGAACCTCCAAGATCATGATTTACAATTTCCTTGTTCACATTCAAAGTGTGTTAGAACATCCTTGGTACAGTAATCCCTATGTCTCTTATCATTACCATACTTATATTCCCATTCATATAACTTAAAACTATAAGATAACATTAATCCTTATCGCATGACATTAAAATTCTTGGTTAAAATCCTTATCATTCAACATTAAGATGCTCCAAGAACTACATATGGTGATTCTCACCCTTATGAGATATGTAGTGACACTCATATCCTATCTTTTGGACTAACCACCACACAATAAAAATGCCCATATCCTTTCATTTAATTTCTTATGTGTGGTTAAAGAAACCTTTTCCACTCATTTTTTTCTCACATGGAGCATAGATCATGTGGTCTTAGGATTTTTAGTAAAATATTAATCACATTATCAAAGAATATTAGTTCACATCAAGGTTAACATGGTCATAGATGAAATACCTTAAAAGAAACACCAAACATATTTACCACATGATGTTAAAATTCATGGTTGATGTCTCTTGTATGATGTAAAATTATGTGCTATTATTTACCTCACATGAGAGGACCACTATCTCAGGTGTTGTTCTCCCACCACCCCTCCATCTAATAACTACAAGTGGCTTGATTATTACTTTGATGAGATACATAGTGATGCCCAGAACCTATGCCTTGGGCCCAAACATAGTATAAAAAAATTTCCCCCACTCTCTTATGTATGCTCCAGATCAACATAGGAGAATCTAGTACAGATTCTCAACCCTCTCATGAGCTCATATTTAAAGAAAAATTCCCCTATCCACATAAGAATTCAATCAGTGTAGGGAATATACTCTATAAATACATATGGATTGATTATCACATTGATGAGATATGTAGTGATGCCCGGACCCTATGTCTTGGGCCTAACCTCAATATAAAAAAATACCCCTCCCTGTGTGTGGGATAGACCTACATAGGAAACCTTTTCCTATTATTGGGTGATTTCAACATTAAATAATCCTTACATACTTAGGAACATTCCTTACACAAATCAAACTTTTTGTTTGGGAAAATTTGGATCTCCATAAACTCCCCTTGTCCATCTGTGATAGAATTTCTGATTCATGAGGACAAATTTGTTTTGACAATGCATAATATTCCCCAGTCCTTCTCTACATAAGTTGTCTCTAAAGAGACTATCAACAAGAGGCAATTTATTCCTCAGGTTAAACCGCTTCCATCTTCGTAATCCCTAACAATATAATTCTAGGAACCAATTTTCAAATATATTATGTGGTTATTCCCTATGTACTTATCCCATGTCACCTTTTAGATCTGAAATCCCCCATATTACAGCTTAAAACTTTCCCTCTTCATTCTTGAAGGATGATGGAACATTCATGGTTAAATCACCATGAAATGGTAAATCACTAATATTTCAGTCAAAGATAAATGACCTTAAATTATATCCCTCAACATCCTTTCTGTAAGACATTAAACTACATGGTCTACATCCTAGTCACACAAAATTAAATTGTTTGATGATTCAACTATCATCAGGGAAAATCCTTTCCTCCTAATGTTGGTTATCCACCGCATCACACCAAAGTACTATGTATGACTTGATAATCATTCCATAAAGACACATAATGACACCTAGCTCCTCCAATATAGGCCTATATGCTACAACAACCAAAACGTTGGTGTTCCTCTATTCATGGAAACAACCCTAATCTGAGTGGGAAGTTTTGGATTTCTATTAGGACCCATACTTTGTAAGATTACGGTAAAAATAATGTCCCTCCTTCTTTATATAAAAATAATTTTTTTAAAGGGGTTTCTCATCTATGTCAAGTGCCAATCCAGATACTTCCTTTTACAAACCACCCAACATGGTCTTGAGAAATCTAGATCCTCATAAACTCCCCAACCATCATTAATAGAATGCCTAATAATATAAGACAACTTTGTTTTGACTATGCATTGATATACACCATTTTGGATTTGCATAAGTCACCCCTAAAAGGATTATCAACCAAAGGTAATTTTATCCTCAAGAGAAACCTCTTCTATCTTCATATTCCATAACCACATCATGTTGGAAACTGATTTTTAAACATTCTCCATGGTCATTCCCACCATAATTTTTCCATATCATGTTTCCGATCCTGAAATCACAAAATCATGACTTAAAACATCCTTTTGTGTACCTAAATAATTTCAGAACATTCTTATCCAACAAACCATGCTAGATTTGTTACTCCCATAAATCATGGTCAATGCTATTTGAACTTAAACACTAGTTTCATTAGTCTGGATTTCAAAATATTAAACTATCAATTAAAGAGACACAATTCTCTCTAGGATGAAAACCCACAAATGAAACCCTAGGAAAAAGTCAATTCTTAGCTCTCTAGATGTTCACTCTACATGATTTAGGCAAAATTGATCAATGGAAACTAAAAAAAGAGAGTCATAAAACTTGTTAGGTTGAAAAGCATCAAAGGGAGACCTAAGAAAAATCCAAGTCTCACTCACTAAGTCACCATTATATTCGACTTAGGAAAAAATTAGGATGGTGATTCAAAAGACCCAAAATTTTGTATAATTTATTATATGGTTCCAACAATAGTTTAACTACACTCATTAGGTCTAAAGACCTATGAAAAATATTAGATCACTCTCCCATTATTATCATTGTAATTAAAACACATTGATATAACTATATTCAATAAAATGAGTCAGTTTCAGTGTTATTTTATGGTTATAATGAGGAAAAGGATACAAATATAAATGGTTGGGAGTAAAATCCTTTTCATTCATGTATTACAATTTAAAGGAGCATCTACATGTCAGAGTATCTTTTCCAAATTTTACAAGTTCTCCTTAACATAGTCTTTGATTTTTAGGAGTGTAGATCAAGCCTTATCTATAGTTTTTTGAAGCCCATATAGTTGTGTGATGATATCCTCCTAATCAAGATGAAGTTTCTCCTTCTCCATAGCAACATAATCCCTTCCTTATACCAAGACTCTCTTCAAGGATTTGTGGAGTTGGACAATCTCTTCCTTCATAAAATCTAATTCTTCTTGAAGGTATACCACCTAGATAGATTTATCATTAATGTGTCATTGATTATAATACACTTCCTTGGAATTGATGATCTCCACCTAGGATAAAACATCTCTAAGATCTTAAAACTATCCCACTAGACACGCCTTGGTCTACGTAAATATTTTCTCTTCTTCCCATTGAAGAATTATTAACTTCACAACATGGTGTATCATGCGTTGATAAAATCCTCCATACCCCAAAATGGAAAACATGGTTGGGAGTTGGTGAATTTGTAATAGAAGATATTTGAGACACATCTATGAGATTAAATTCCAGATGTCTAGGAAAATGAAATGGTATGTGGAAGGAAAGGAATCCTATGCCTCTAAGTTTGACTCGGAGCCACTTTTAGAGGGAGATATATACTCTGGTATTAATGCAATCAATGAGGCACGCTATTCCACTCTCTCTAAAGTTGTATCATCTTCTCCTTTTGCTGTTGGATGAATAATCATGGATGTTTATCCCTCTAACTCGGCCACTAAAGTCAATGACACTGGATAATAGATGGGACCCATCATTAACATTGGGGGATAACAGATAGAAAGGAAAAGGATACATCAAAGTAGTTAATAAAATTCACCCATTGATGGATCATTTATTTGGAGTGATACATCCCTAACACCCCTGGTCTCAATGTTTTGAGTAAGGATCTCTTGATGAGGAATATACTATTGAATTTTATAAAAACATTGGGATGGAAGTCTCTTGAGAATATCCCATTTTATGGACCTCAACTATTTCCCCCTTAGAAACGGGAGTAAGATAGACTTCAATGCCTTGGGCATGGAATTACTTGGAAATTTTTCCCCCCAAAAAAGCTATATGAATCAAGTATCCATGATTAGAACATCAAGAATAAATTTTGTTGGTGAAAAAAAAATAAAGACTCACATCTATTGAATTCTGTATTGAATTCATTAAACTCTTCTAAAGAGTTGGGAATATTAATATGTGTGAGAATGTATTCAATTTTCATGTCATGATTTCTCATTTCATAAATTAATTCCCCAAGCCTCATGGTAGCCTCACCCATGGGAAACATGGGACATTAGACTCGAGACCTAGAAAAACATCCTCCTCTGATGACCCAAAACCCCAATCATCTTCCTCTGAGATAGTAACAGGGCTAGAGGTGGTGGTCATAGGGTCCTATAGCATATGCAGAAGATCTGAAATATCATAAGGAACAAAATCCAGTGATCGATACATGATACCTTATGATACATATATTACATTACAAGGAACCACCTACCCCTCTACATTAATGGAGGCATACATGTATTTGTCTCTTTGAATTTCTCCCATAAAAGGAATATACTCACCAGTGCAAGTATTTACCTCATCTGGAATGTCCCCCTTAGTCCTTGAAGGATCAATGAAATACCCATTGAGGGAGGAAATTAAAGTAGACCCTCTAAAGGGAAATCATGATCAGATAGGTACATCAAGTGAGTTAAAGGGCCAAATGAAATTAGGTAGACTTACTATGACACATATTCCTGAACAATGTCTTTTTACTTTTTTTTTCATTTACCTAAGATGGTGAAGGTCCCTCATCAATATTCTCAAATAAAGGCACTAAAGGTGGAAAGGACTCCCCCATAATTTCCTTTTCCATCAATATTTGACTTAGAGATAAATCCCCAGGCTCATGGTTAGATCCTTCAACCCCAATAGTGGTGCATATTGAAGTAAATTTTAGGGACATTGGTTTTAGTAACACCACCTTATGTAAGTCAATGGGGATTTTTATTATCAGTTCCTCTACTTATAAAAAAATTATTATGGATTCAAAGGAAAAAGAAAAATATTACATTACTAGCATCAATAAATTCATCCCATTCATTATTATATTGGTAATATATTCCCTCGGTGGCACCTCAAGACAAAATATCAATTACTCACTTTGTGTCCATGATCCGATCATCAGTCTCATATACCAACACATCCAACTCCTAAATATATTTCCCCACCTTAGTAAAATCGACATCATATTGAAGGTCAGAGAGCATTCGAATATCCTCAATCTACGGGATACACATTCCATATTGGAGAAATAGCCATAAATATATAATGTTGTAGATAATGCCTTTCCAAGATTGTAATTTCATAGGTTTTACATAATCCAATGTTGATGTGACCAACTATGAGTAAGACCCAACATATTTTGACTTTAAGGTCCTTTCAGGCCTCTCTACTCTGGTAGGAGGCTGGGAAACCGAAACTCGGGTCTCCTCCTAGTGATGATGACTGGATTAACTCATCTTGAAAGATTTGGCATTTTCAACTCTATCATATTCCATGGCCCATGTATGATATCATTTTGAAGACTTTGGAGCTTTGGCATCATTAACCCTGGGTTGATCCTTCCTACCACGCTTTCCACATATAGAAGTCATCGTGGCCTCAACTCATGGGATGCTTGTTGTTAACGCCCCTTAAGGTTAGGAATAAATCTATGTATTGGTGCAAATAGAGTTTAACCCAATAGATTCACATGGCAGATTTATCTTAATTGATTATTGGGATATCTCAAAGTCCATGTGGATCTAGAATTTTCAGGCCACCATTAGGTGCTTCTTAAACCGAACATGTGTGGGTGAGATACATTCAGCCGTTGTAAACACTTGAACTAGAGGTATAATTGGTATGGAGCATATGATTTATATATGATCTCACTATCAATATGGGCTTCCAACACACTATCTCTGAATGTAATCATGTATGACCTCATATCCTCATCACCTTGGCCATTTTCAATGAATGTTTTGGTAAGCGTATCACTATATGGGAAGAAGTTAAACTCTACCAACATGTTCAAATTATTTAAAGCCTCACTATATTTTAGAGTTAAGGGATGAATACTATAAAAAAACTAAATAAATGGACAAAAATGTTCTTCAAGAAATTTAACTCCACTCATCATGGTGTAAGAGATGATGTGTGCCACAACCCATCCCCACAACACCTAAAATGGCCTTGAAATTTGGTATAAGGACTTTTCTATGTATATGTGCAATAAGAACTGGTAAAATTTTTCTAGAATAGAGGAATCCAACCCTATGTGCTTCTCCTATTCTAGTTTGTCCACCATGATAAAAGTCCATGGCCTCACACCGCTGTTAGATTCACAAATCGACAATAGATAGGTGCTCAACCACATCACAAAAAATCCAACCAGGTAGGTACTCATAGGAACATTAGACTTAAATATATATACCCACCTTTTATATTAGACTTACTACAATATAGGCTAGAATTTTCCAAGAATTATTTGATTCTCTAATTAAGGTCATCCTGTTGGGTGCTGGAAACTAGGACCCTCTCCCTATTTCTCGAGGAAGGTATTCATCCAAGTCTCAGAATGAATCTTTCCCCATGGGTGAGGGTAATTTTTTAGAACTTTCTAATCCAAATTTAATATCTCATAGGCCGAAACTGTAATCCTTTCAACATCATCCCTTGTTTCTTTAGACGGTCTGAATTCATCATATATTTCTCCAAGAATGGGAACTTCCAAGATCTTGAAGATATCCCATAAACTAATGTTGACTTCTCTATGTGTTAGATGAAAAGTATTCACTTGAGGGATCCATCAACTTAATAGATCAAGAATTATGTCTGGGTTCTTGTACATGTATGTCTAGGCCACCCAGATAGCTTCATAGATTTTGACTGCTTATAGCTCAGTCTTAAATTTTGCTCAGGTTTGGCACACTTAATATTCCCACATCCACTCGGGCTCAACCCCCTACAGAATGTAAGTCCCAATCATAATTCCATCCTTTCAATTGGTATATCTTAGAATCATATAATATTAATTGGTATCAGTGTGGTTTTGATTCCCAGGTGTGAGAGTTTAGATCCTGGGTGCACAGGCTGTGATTCATAATGCATGTAGAGGGAACAATTCATTCATTGATAAACACACCCTTGTAGAAGATGTTGTTAGTGGTACAGTTGGTGTACTCCATGAACCAAAACTTCAAAAAATAACTCTATGACTTTGGTATAAATTAATATCTTAGAATACCATGGAAATATAGTGGCATATGATCACTTTTTTATTACTCATGCCGGTACTTCTTTAAGTATTTCACTAGGTTTGGAAAGGTGGAGTCTCACATGTCTTAATAATATGGCCCGATGGTTTTAAGAATTTCCATAACATGTGAAATAAATTGTTCATTAGAATCCATTTGAGTTTACATTGGAAATATATAGAGAATACACAAGGATATTCACTAGTATCAAGACCTTTAGTTTGGAGTGTTTGTTAAAAAGGATAAAATTTAATAAAGGAGTGACCTCGTGTAGGTCAATCATTCAAGTGACCTCATGCATGTCACTCGGTCAAGTGATTTAGTAGAAGTATCTATCCCAGGTTTCCTTAAAACATGTATACCAAAAGGTTCATGGATGACTAGGGTGAGAGAGGTATGTGAGAGAGTTACAAAAAACACTAGCGTGGTGAGAGAAAGAAAAGAATGTTGGTAGAGGATGAATTCATCAGATAGGTGTCCCTATTTATATATTCCTAGTCACATGCATGGATGACCTATGTGACTAACCTACATGACCTAAAGGAACTCAAAACACCCTAATAGGGGATGGGTGAATCAGGGTGTCAACTTTTTCTTCAAAAGTTATGGATCTTGTTCCCACATTGGTGGGAACCTGTTAAACCTGTATAATGGTAAAGTGAAAAAAACAAACAATCACATGAAAAGAGATAACACAACAATTTTACTTGGTTCATCACTAAGGGATAGTCTAAGAAGAATACGCTGAAAATGCGTCATTCATACCTAAATCCACTAATCTTCGCTATTTGTAGAAAACAAAAGTTCAGACACATTCAATCTATTCCAAGCACACTGCCTTTATAAGATTTTAGGGATAAAACACTATGTCCCTCAGAATAGTTCCATCAAATCCCCCTATCTCACTAAATTGGGTGAAGTCTTACTCAATTTATCGACATGAAGGACAATTCAGAGGATTGACATTAAAGTATTTTTCCCTAACTAGCATGAGACTTTTCTTGCACCGTATACCTGAGTTGACACACTTTGAAATCATTGTTCACTAAAAACTTGATGTTTAGTGCTGCCTTTCATGAAGCTCCTTCGCAAATCTTAATACCCTCATAAAGAAAACTGCCTTCATAGAACAAACCGCCTTCACAAATCTCACTAAGTCAATGCGGAATACCCCATCATCAAGAATCAACCATTAATTAGAAGCATTAGCATCATTCAAGACTAAACTAGTCTTTTCATGAGTCTTAATATCACATAAAAAGATATATTCACGGAGCTCCCCTAGCTTTGTGAAATTAGAGTGATTCGGGATTTTCACTAAATAATTTCATGTCAAATGAAGTGGGGTTGGCCTTATATTTATTGTCTCATCCATTCGTGATACTCCACCACCTCTAGCACATTTTTTAGATCTTTCAAAAACATATTCATGGATATCCTCCAATCATGAATCTCCCTTGAGATTTGTCATTGTTTCAAAGATCTCCATCAAACCATTGCACACTCATAATGCCTCAATTATTGTAATCACGGAGAACACCATATCCGTTCTCAATGCTTCAAATCTTTGTAAACCTCAACCAATATTCATTAAACCCATTCCTTTACCATATTTATGAATATCCAATTCTAAAAAACAACCCTTCACGAGCTATCCTCTTCCTCTGGATTTTGAACCCAAAAATTTGGCAAAAACTAATAAATGAAACCACCTTAAATACTATTTTCAGCTTGTACTATAAGATCAATCTCCTTGAAAAACCCCTAATAATCCAAGTGTGGATTGAAAAAAAAACACAAATCAGACTCCATTTCTAGCAAAGATCAACCTTGGATCCAAAAGTCTCCCCCTTTGGGTTTGTTGGAAATCAGTAAATAAATTCAATAAATCACCAACTGCTATCAAAACCTGATACACAAGAAACAACTTATCCAACACTATAAGTATACATGATCAAATCTCGGTATAGAAAACAAGAGGGGAAGAATTAATTTGGTTCTTGTGTTTTTTAATGCTTAAATATGTCCAATCTATGATCTGTCTGTTTCCTCATAACCCTGAATTCTCATAATGTCACATCAATCCTTTGATCACATTGAATTTCCCAAAAAAAATCTCCATTCTCATTCTACCCCGTTGTAACATTGAATTTATCCATTATACCCCTTTGGGAATAAACCCAAATAACCTATATTTTTACTTATAGATCTCAAAAACACACTCCCCTGGATTGTATCTCCCCCATAAAATTGCATCGCTTCCATAAACAGATTAAAACAGTTAACACAACCAGGGAGAGGGGATGGACCATAACCTCCTCATGCACTTGGAGGTAGTTTAAGACCAAGGTTCAACCAATGGTTCTCAAACACATGTGCTGACAATGTCTTGGTTAGTATTTCATCCACTTGATTGTCATTTCCAACACGATCTATTTTAATCACACCTTGTTCAACTTTTTCTTTGATAAAGTGATATCTGATTTAAATGTGCTTCATACAAGAATGCTGAACATGATTATTTGTAAGATCAATTATGATCTTATTATCAAAGTGATTCACCATTGGTTATTTCACCTCATAAACAATAGCAGTCAGTTTTTACTTTATCCACAATAGTTAAGTGAAATCCTTTTTTGCAGAGATATACTTTACTTTTTTAGTACTAAGAGAAGTGATTACCTATTTATTACTCAACCAACCCACACATTTATTACCAATAAAGAATTATCTACAACTTGTGGACTTTATATTCACCACATCTCCAGTCTATTCAGCATAAAAAATGCTGATTGTTCATTATTTGTTCCTACAACAAAGTATAATCCATAATTGTGAGTACCTTGAATGTACCTCACGATTATTTTAAATATAGATATATGTTCTTCCTTTGGATTACTTTTAAAGTAGGCCACTAATATTGTTGTAAAGACAATATCTAGTCATGTTTTAGTTAAGAATAACAAGATTCCAATGATTATCCTATATATGGTGAGATCTATAGAAGTCCCATCCTCATGTTTTTCATGTTTTGTCCCATCTGCAATCAGAGTCCAAATTGGTTCGAATACATGCATGTTGAATTTATTTAGAAATTCTCTTGCATATTTTTACTAAGAAATAAAAGTGTAATCCTTCTTCTGATTCACCTGTATCCCCAAGATGTATGTGAGTTCACCAATCATAGAAATTTCAATTTTTTTATTTCTTATGATAAGAAAATTCTTCCACTGATCTCTATCTGCTTCTTCCAAATATAATATCATCCATGTACAAAAGAACCATAAATTGATCTTCATTTGAATTCTTCACATAAAGATTATGGTCAATACCTCATCTTTTTAAATTAGAGCTTCTTCATATAAGAATCCAGATGAGCATACCATTCTCATGGTGCCTGATTAAGATCATAGAGTGCCCTTTTCAATATATAAACCTTCATTTCATCATTACCAATCAGAAAACCCACCAGTTGTTCAATGTATACTTATTATTCAATTACACCATTTAATAATACCATTTTGACATACGTATGATAAAATTTATATCCTCTTTGAATTTCCATAGAAATAAAAATCCTGACCAACTCTAGTATCACCACTGGAGAATTTTTTGCTTCAACGTCAATTTCTTCAATATAACCATAGAATTTACACACTAGGTGTGCCTTGTTTCTGATTATATTTACATGCTCATAAAATTTGTTCTTAAAGATCCATTTTGTTCCAATCACATTGTGATTTTTAGGTCTTGTAACATGATACCATGTCTGATTATTATCAATCTGATCTATTTTTTCATTCATGGATTTCACCCATAATTAATCCTTTATAGATTCTTTGAATGAGGTTGATTCAAAAATTTATAGGAGGGAAGAATATGATTCACTCTTTATTTTCCTGGTATGTGTGGGTGTTTCCCAATCCCCAATGATGTTGTGTTGATCAATTTATTCCCTTCTATTTCTCCTGTAAGGTTCAGATGAAGTTTATTCAGCCATAGTTTCCTCTTCTAATTCTTCTTCTGAATCATCATAATTTTGTGACCTATGAATGTTTTTCACGCCTTCCTCTACTTCTGCATTTTCATATGTTCCACATCCACTTTATTCCTCATCTTCTATCATATCTTCATAAGAATTAATCAAGGAATTTATTGTTTTATCCTTAATGATATTGACATCAATTCTTTCCATAATCATTTCAAGACGATTATTTAAACATTTTTAGGCTTTTATCTTCATTTAATCTCCAAGGAATATTCACTCATATAAAACATCACCTTACTTTCCTTGATTTCCTTCTTTATTTTGGATGAAAAATTTACTTTTGAAAACACAAAAATACTTCAAAGAGGGATTCCTTCCATGCCAAAACTCATATGGTGTCTTGATTTCTCCCATATAAATCCTTGTTCAATTTTGAGTATACACTACTGCTTAAATAGCCTCTTTCTATTAATTATGAGATATATGGCTCTCAATCAGCATAGTACTGGCTATATTGGTTACCTGTCAATTTCTAGATTCAACAACTCTATTCTGTTGTGGGGTTCTCACTACAGAAACCTCATGCCTTATTCCATGTTTTTCTAGGTAATTTTCAAATCCAATGGACGTGTATTCCCATCCATTTTTAGATTGTATAACATTGATTGTTCATCCAATATAATTCTTAGTTATTCAGTGATAGATTTTCATATTGTCAAGTACTTGTTGTTTCCTGTATATAACCATCACACAATTCATTCTACTATAGTCATAAATTAAAAGAACAAAGTACCTTTCTCCATTTTCCTAGAAAAATTTATTTGAGAACACACATATGTTTTGATGAGATCAAGAAGATTTGATGCCTTTTTCTTCTTTGGATGATATAAACTACATACCAACTTTCCTTATAGGAAAGCATCGCAAGTATTTTCTCATTCATTCTTCAGATTGGGGATATCCATGACTATCTTTATCTTAGATATTTTTCCATGTCTTTTTGATTAATTTGAACCAAACTTCAATGCCACAAGTCAGTTTCTTCTTTAACTATTAGATATCAAATGTTCTCGTTACTATAAACCTGATATAAGTTTCCATCTATTCTGCATCATTTTATGAGAGAATTCCCTATATTTTCTTTTATAGTTCATAACTTTTGATTAAATTTTACTATTAGTCTTGAGTCACAAAGTTGACTCACACTTAGGATAATGTGATGTAAACTGTCTATATAAAGAACTTCAGTTTGCCTCAACTCATCATTTTCCAATTCTGTACTTCTACTACCTTTAATCTTCAAAGCATCATCATTTATGAACCTGATTGTTCCATCAAACGATTTATTTAAATTATTAAATAATTCTACATTTCACATCATATGGTACAAGCATCACTGTCAAGAATCCAAGTTCTACTATTATTTTTATTTTTGTGAGTGAATTCTGTAAGATTCGATTTATCAAATTTCTTTTTTTACATCCATGAAATATTTGATTGAGTGGAGGATGAAGATGGCCTTTACAATATCTTTTCCAAAATAATTGGTTCATCATAATCATATTGTTCTTATAGAGTAGAAAATATGTCTATAAGAGAAACTCCATCTAGTTGACAGGTATTGAAATTTCTCTAAGTTCTATAGGTATAATTTTCACCTTTCCTATACCTGAAATGAATAGATTTATGGCCTAAGTTAGAGCAGTGAAAATAATATCCATAAAATATATTTATTCTATAAGATGTAGGATATTAATTCTCTCTCCTTTTTTGACTTCCTAGATCTTACCCATTCAAATAGTTCCTTTCCTCTTCACAATATTACATGGTGTGGACCATATAGCCAAAAAATTGACATTTCATAAGAGGAAGCATCTTCTCACTCCTATTCCTCCTCATGTCCCCTTCTTTAGGAAAAGAGTTTGACTATCTATCAATTTTGGATACTTGATGATAGTTTTTAGTTCTCCTTTTAGTTTAATTTGAGGCTTTCTTTGTTAGAACTTTAGGTGACTTTGCAACATGTCCAACTTTCATCTTGCCTTTATTTTGGCTCCTCTTGTTTCCAGCCTTTGACATTTCAATATCACAACCAATTCCACTTTTTCCCATGCATGTGGATATTTAATAATTCAAATCCTTCTCTACACCTTAAGAACCATGATTATATATCTCAAATAGCTCATCATATGAGAATCACCCAAACTATATTTTCTTATTTGTTTCATTTGAATTGGATTCACTCTCACGTTTAGTCCTTAGATTAACAAATTATTCTTCAAGACCCTCCACCATCATGGACTTCTCCTCTAGTCTGGATGTAAGGTTTTTGACGACCTTTACCTATTATTCAATATTGAGCTTCAATTCTACTACATATTCCAAGCTTTCAATAGTTGTTGAATGTTCTTTTACTACTTCTTCTAGTCAATCAATTTCAGCTTCAATCCTATCAACATATTTTGATGAATCTTTTAGAACTTATCTCCACTTTTTTTTTCCATTTATTTGATTTTAAAGATCACCAAGATCATCCTCAAGTTCAAACTTGAGATCAAAATCAGAAATAAATGAATTATCTCTAGCTTTATCTTTTGATGGTTCTGATTTTTCAACTGAAGCCATCATGGATTCCTAGGTTCCAAATTTGAATTTTTGTTCTTCATCCTCAAAAAATTTATTATCACCTTCTTATTTAATGAAAAAAATCTTTCTCTATAATTTATTTCCAGATTTGATGTCTCCCTTTTGGGGAAACCTTTTATGAAGATTTTTTATGTTTTCAACTTCACTTTCTTTATCAAAACACCTTGATCACCAAGAGGAAATGTGCCCAACTCTACCACATCGAAAATAAGAAAGAGGAAGTTTTCATTCAAATATAACTTTTCCTCTCTTGAATTTCTTAGAAAAAAGAGAAATAATTTTATATTCCTTATTATCTTCATCAAATATACCTCCAGAAACCTAAAGTTTTTCTATGGATTTAAATTATATTTCCTTGTTTACTCGAGTCATTGCATCTTCAGGTTTGACTCTCATTTTATAAGACACCATATTGCTTAACATATCATCAAGTGAAAGTTTAGATAGACCCCTTTCTTCAAGGTCCGACACTTTTGTATTGTAGAGAGGTGGAAGAATTCTTAATATTTTATTCACTATATAAATATCTTTAAATTCTTCCCCAATCCATCGAATAGCTCCAACAACTTCAGTAATTTGATTAAAAAATGTATATGTATTTTCATTAGGATACATCTTCAGATCATCAAACCTGTTGTAAAAAACTTATAGTTTTGTATCCTTTACTTTGTTATACCCTTCATATATATTCTATATTATTTTACCACATATACTTGTGATGCACACCTATCATGGGTCATGGACAAAATCAATAATAATTTTTCCCAGTACAACATAGAGGCTGACTAGGGTCATCTCTCTTGAGGAGCCTTCTTAATTCAACTCACTTCTTCTATATCACCTAAACTATATATTTTTGTGGTTTTTGATTATTAAAAAAAGTGACATGTAAAATAAGAATTCTAAATTTATAATAATATGCAATTATAAACAAAACGACATTAGAAAGAAAGTACTTGGTTTTGGGGTTCAGTCTTGGATTCAATCATTATTTTCCTTCATGTGTTTGATTCTATTTTGACAATACAAACATGATATCTCATTTTTGAATCACTATTCTTTTCCAGAATATAAATAGTTTGAGTTTCATATCATTAGGGGCTATCACCACATTAGGTAAATTCGCCTCACCCAAGCATGCTACTCAAATCTACCACAAATTTAAATAAACTTTAAATAAAATTCAAGAACTCCTTGACCTCCCCCAGACCAAGACTCAGGGTCAGCCTCTCATTTTCGAGAGTAAGAAATCCAAATGGTGGATGGATGAGGAGAGACATAGAGAGATAGAGAGAGGTAGAGATAAATAATTTATAATGAATGTTAAAATAGTAATAATAATAATAATAATAATTATTATTATAATTAATAAAATAGTTTTTGAAAAAGGATAGTGAGAGAAAATAAAATAGTTTTAAATTAATAATTTGTTATTATAAATAATATTTATAATAATAATAATAATTTTTAATTATTATTATTATTATTATAATTAAAGAATAAGAAGTTAAATTTTGGAAAAATAAAATAAAAAAATGAATGTATTAAATTTATTTAAAATAAATTCAAATTATAATAAAAATGAAAACTAAATAAAAATAAAAATAAAATAAAATGAAGAATAATAAATGGGGGAGATTTTCAGACATCCTCCCCTAGTAGAGATCTCCTCCTTGGTGTCTCAGAAGGAATGGGATGGAATGAAATGATTTGGGAAGGAGGAGCTCTCCTCCTTTCATAGACCATATTTTATTTTAAAAATTAACCATGTGTTATACCCATTAAATGGATAATTAACATATGTATAACTTCATTAAATTTGTTCTCTATTGTATTTCTCATCTTCCATCAAAATTTCAGCATATTTTTCCTCATGGAGAAAAAGTTATGACCATTTAATTTATAGAATTTAATATGCCCAGTTAGCCTCTCCATATTCCATGCATCCAGTTTCCCATACTTTAATGGTCTTCCAAAAGGCTGATTCACTCATTAGTTCCTTCATTAAATTTGTTTCCAAACTTCTTGTGCATACATTCAACGAATTTCAGAGTATTTTTTCCTTATAATTATGATATATGGTCCCAAAACCAAAGCACTCTAGATTTGTAAATAGTTTTCAAGGCCCAACTTGTGAGGTTGTTTTGAGCTTCTATATGGTCGATTCAACTTTTGGTCCAAAAGGATGAAATGAATCCCATGATGTATGGAATCCTAAAAATAAATAATTTAATGATTTGGATTAGTATAGAAAATTTTATAGACTAAATACAAAACTATTTTAAAATTTTAAAAATTCAAAATGGGACATTTTTACTATTATGCTCAAAATACCACTAAAACATAAAAATGTGACAATTTACAATAAAATAACACTATGGTGGGTCTAAAAACCGTGAAATTAAATGTAAAATTATGAAAAGTATTTGTTCTTTCAATTCCCACACACTTAAACCATGCTTTTCCTCAAGCATAAAATCTCAACATTAAAAATCAGAGGGCACTGATGTTGTCAATATTCAAATTTCAATGCAATATAATCAAAAAATTATCGATATCAAATCAAAATTTCAAATTACACATAAAAAATCAATTAAATTTCTCATTTTTAAATGAAAAAATAAATTCATGCATTTTAATTTTCCCCATAAAAAATTACGGAACTTCTCCTTTCATTCATTCAAGCTCCGCAATTCATTATTATTAAACATACCAAGTCCTGATTTACCTCACTTTAGATTATTTTCGCCCATTTATCATGATAAAATTCAATTATATTTATTCTCATATCATGAGAACATTATATTTATCCATATTTTAGAATAACTACTTTCTCCACTTTGTAAAGACAAAAAGCACATAAAATCACAAGGAATTACAATTAAGATTCTAATGACTCCGAGGATTTGGGTTGGTAGTATTTGATGTTTAAAAAACTAAGGATTAAATAGGTGGTTTATATCTTAATTATAATGCATAATATCAAAAAGTTTAATGAAATTATCCTCTTTAATGTACCAACTCCCACTTCCCCAAACTCAAAGTAAGGTCATGATCAAAGTAAAGAATGATGAATGATTTGTGCACCCTCTTGATTTTTTTCAAATGATTTTTTTCATTTTTTTCATTTTTTGAAAGTTATGCTTGAAACAAACATCACATCTATAACCTAACCACATATAATAAAAATAATCTATCAAGTAATGGTGATTTTTGGTTTTCCCAAATCACAACCCATTTTTATTTCATTTTTTTTATTTTCTATTGTTTTATTCAAGAGGGGGAAAACAGTAAAGAGTATAAAAAATTAATAAAGTGACCTTTATCATTTACCCAATATAACACCCCCACACTTATTCCTTACATTTTATATCATAACTTCCACCATGATTTCATTTACCCCCACACTTTGATTTTAAAATATCATGCAAATACCAATAGTAGTGTAGGAATGGATAAAAAATGTCTTAGAACATGGCTCATCCCTAATAAGTTCATTATTGGTATCTATGGGATAAAGAAATATTGATGTATAGGTGGTATTATAAGGATAATTGATTTTTCATAGGATTACTCAATCATTTTAAATATGTTTTTGTATATTCATATCTTTGACAAGTTCAAATTCAAGTTCTAGGAGGTGGCATTCCCCAAGATCACTCAAGAAATATGCTGAAGATAAAATAGAAATCATGTGGTCTAGAAATACTATTGGGAATGAGACATGTGATTTGGTATAATCAATTAAGGCATGATTAATAATAACAAATCAATTCACATGAATTTTAGAAAACCAAATCATGAAAAATGGTTGGGGAATTTCATTTACACAAAACAATTAATTCCATAAAATCCCGAGTCCTCATTTTAATATCCATGCTTCATTTTGAAATTTTAATTCTCCATTTAATCATATAAACATTAAAATATTAAACATGGTATCATATGATTTCTAAGAAACTCATGTCTCTTACTTCAGTCGAGTAGAGCATACATTCAAGTATGGGCATGCGATTTCATCTTTTGAAGCTAAAAAACATGTTGTTTCACACAAAAAGCAAGGAGTTAAAAAGATAAACAATGAAAATTAACTCCCTTATAAAATTAATCTTAGTCCTCTTCCTTCACAATTTGGGGATTCCTTCTACCATTATGAACCTACCATATAGAATTACACAATTAAGTATAAGGAACATGTTTTTTAAGCTCATAAAGAAAGAGAGGGGTTTGAATGTTGTACTACTTCCTAAGACTAAAATTAAAATCTAAATTACTAGAATTAAAGTATGGGATAAGTCCTGGTATAATCCACCAAGTGGGTCCTGAATTTTTACTTCCTCTAAAGGGAAGTACCATCTATTATCCAAAATCAGATAGTGGATGAAGATTCTTTTATTTGAACCACCACATATGGATTTTCCTAGTTTGTGATTTATAATTTTGGGTGAGGAATGATATATGGATAGAGTACACTAGATCCTCACCTTTCACAATGAGGTATAGCTTGCATGGAAGGGTTATGATGAAGTACGGATCATCATCCTCCTTGGTTTATACTTGTGAAACCTTCTTATCTTCTAGTACTGGCTTCATGGGGGCTTCAATAAAAGAAACCTATTGTCTAATTTACTTAGGCTCAACTACATAGATCTCCTGATGGGGCTCCTCCAATGTATGTTCATTGAAATCAGGGAGCTCCATATGTTCCTTAATAGGTGCATTTCTAGTTTCTTCATCTTCCTCTAAGGCATAACAAATAATGTATGATTATGTATAATCAAAACAAGAGGGAGTGATGTACAATTAAGATTCAATAAATTCAGAATATATAGATTCAAAGAAAGGTTCAAATCCCTGATTTGGTTCATCTTTAACCTCCACCTCACTGGTAAGTGCCTCTTATAGTAGACTCTCTGAGGATGGAGGTAGGTAGTTGGGCTCCTCCATCTTGACTTCAAATTACACCACTTGGACGATGTCTTCTTTTAGTGGTTATAGCTATTATTCTTTTCAATTTGTATGGAGAACAAGTAGTTACTCACATTCAATCCAGAATTCATCCAATTCCTATTAATCTTCCACATGTGGCTCAACAGGAAAGTCTTACTCCTTTTCCTCCTCAGGTAAGAACAGTGGATCATCTTATTGTTTAGGCTCAGACTCAGGTTCAAACTCAGATTGATCTGATGGTGCTTGGACATATTTAGTTATCCAATATAGCTTTTCTTTTATATTTTTCACCATCTCTTGAAGTTATTGAATTACATACTTGAGTTTGTGTTTTTCCATTTGATCCTGAAAAATTTCTGGTGAAACTTCTTTAAAAGTGTTGGGAGGGAATGAAGAGCACTCTTATTGTGTCATGGACACTTATTGATAGAATTATGTAAATTAATCCTAGAATTTGGTGAGTTCTCTAACCAATTCTTCAACCACTGGTTTCTCTAGGGTCTCCTTGAGATCCTAGATGAGGTCCTTGAATTCCTCCTCTTTGCAAAGTTGGCTCTAGGATCCCCTAATTTGTTTAGACTATAATTAAACACTCGCTTCTGTAGACTAGGGAGATTTAGATATTGGTTCTGACACCAATGAGTAATCATCAATCCTTGAAGAATTATAATCATTTTAATTAATTATGGAAAGTTTTTTTTTTTTTTTTTTTTTTATAAAATCAATAAAATCTATCTAAAATGTGAAAATAAAAAAAACTACATGAATAACTGATTGGATTCATGGAACGGTGTCAGTTTTGATGCACACTTGTTGTGGGGAATGGAAAAAAGCAATAATAATTTTTCATAGTGTAGCACATAGGCTAACCAGGGTCATCTCTCTTGAGGATCTTTCTCAATATCCTTAAATTACTTCTTATATATCACCTAAACTATCTATTTTTGTGGTTATTGATTATTAAAAACAATGAAATGTAAAATAGAAATTATAAATTTATACTAAGATGCAAGTCTAAACAAAATGAATTTAGGAAGAAATTACTTGGTTTTGGGGTTTAGTATTGGAGTCAATAATTATTTTCCTTCATGTGTTTGATTCAAGTTTGATAATCCAAACATGAAATATCATGTTTGAATCAATACTCTTTTCCAAAATAGAAATAGTTTGAGTTTCATGTCATTGGGGGACGTCACCACATCGGGGAAATTCTCCTCACCCAAGCATGATAATCAAATCTACCACAAACTTAAATAAACTTTAAAGAAAATTGAAGAACCCCTTGACCTCCCCCCAGGCTAAGCCTCGGGGTCAGCCTCTCATTTTAGAGAGTAAGAGATCGCAATGATGGATGGATGAGGAGAGAGAGAGATATATAGAGAGAGAGGGATAGATAAATAATTTATAATTAATGTTATAATAATAATAATAATTATTATAATTATAATTAAGAAAATAGTTTTTGAAAAAGTAGAGAGAGAAAATAAAATAGTTTTAAATTAAGAATGTGGTATTATAAATAATATTTATAATAATAATAATAATAATAATAATAATTTTTAATTATTATTATTATTATAATAATTAAATAATAAGAAGTTAAATTTTAGAAAAAAATAAAAAAATGAATGCATTAAATTTATTTAAAACAAAATTCAAATTACAATTAAAATGAAGAATAAAACAAAACTAAAAAAAATAAAATAAAGAAGAATAAATGGGGGATATTTTAGGTTGGACTCCCTCAGTGGATATCTCATCCTTGGTGCCTTGGAAGGAATGTGATGGAATGGAATGAATTGAGGAGGAGCTCTCCTCCTTTTATAGGCTAGATTTTCCCTTTGAAATGCACCGCGTGTTAGAACAATTAAACAGCCAATTAAAATGTGGACCCCTTCATGAAAGTTTTCCAAATTATATTTATCATCTTAAATAAAATTTTTATCATATTTTGACTTTTTTAAAGAATGGTATGACCGTTTCATTTAGATAATTTAATCTTGTAACGCCCCGACCCCAGCTACCCAGAGTCGGTGCATTACTTCGTAACATTGACATGATCACAAAAGATCAAGTCTCGAAAGACCGATTAGTTTAGTAGCCTTGGAAACACTAGATACATTCATAAGTCTTACATTACATCACATAGTTAAAAACTAATAACAAAGTATTCATAGTCCACACTCATATCCTCTTCTGACTATCCCTGCAGGTCATTCCTAAAATACTTCTTCACATCCTAGAAAATATTAAAACATTGAAAGGGGTGAGCTCAGATGCTCAGTAAGGATAACAATATAGCGGAAGCTTTCATAAATAAACACAAACATTTAAGTCAATGTATAACTAAAACAAAATCTTTTTAAACTTGAACTTCAACATAATATGGCAAAAGTAAAATGAGATAATGCCATTCACTTCTTCACATGGATATTCTACTGGTCGAATAATCACATGCAATATCAATAACCACTTTCACAATGATGGAATGCATAATGCCAGACTGTCATAACCACGTAGCCAAGGCCTCATGCCAAGAACACAAATAAGATTTTGTCAAGGCCTCGTGCCAAGACACTAGTTTGTCTCATGAGACCTGCTGATGCATCGAGGAGCTATAGCGGGCTCCACCCGTCACTTATTAAGTCCAATTCATTCCTCATATGAATATGTTTAAACATATCATAAACCATAACATAATCGTATCACATAAAACATGCATAAAGGAAACATAAAATTTCCAAATTTCAATCACAAGATATCAATACAACACATTGATATAATAAAAACGCTTTCAAAACCATTTTCGATACCAAAATAAAAGAAAGTTAAAACTTTGTATTTATTTTTTTTAAAAAAATGATGGCTTGTAGAGGAAGCCGAAACTCAAATAATGGTCACGGCAGCAGATAAGTCATTGTCGCCGCATAAGTACGGAAAGAAAAACATTCCCTTTTTGTCGTTTAGTAAAACGCTTCATATAAAAAATATTCCTTTTGAATAAACGTAAAAGTCAAAGGGGTTTATACACCGTATAAAAGAAAATTGTGTATAAAACTAAATATGCCTCAATGAAAGGAGATTGAGACGAATTCCTTAAAATATCATTTTTAAAATAAAATAGATCTATTATGTGTATTCACTATAGGTACACATAAAGAACGTAAAAAATATAAAATAGGACATAATAACATCATGACGTAATTTGAAAGTAGGAGATTAACTCAAAGAATGGAAGTTGGGTTAAGAAGTTCCCTTACCTTGCGTCCTGTCCTGACTCGACCGTTCTTTAACCTCCTGAATAATAAACTAGAGTTAATTCCTATTTACTTAAGAAACTTTTTCATGTTCATTATTCCTTTTATATCACTTATTACCATGTTATGAACATTATGTAATTATTTAAGTTAATAACGGTCGTTTTGTTGATCTTTGGTACTTGAGTCAACAATAAACTTATTATAATTACAAGTTGTTCATGTGGTGAAATATCCATTATATTCATGATGTAGATATCATATATATCATATATATCCAGTATATACATTCATTCATAATATTACGTAACATTTAGAGGTAAGAAATGAAATGCACCGTTCATGGAGACGGTAAGCCGTACGTACGCATGAACGCTACTTTCATTTATATTTCGTATTTAATGTAATGAAATCATAATGATATAAATGTATAATATAATTACAGTATAATATAGCATATAATACCATTTACTCCATCCTTTATACATCCCACATATGGTATTAACGATTCAAATCACTTTGAGGGGGCGGTAGTCCGCACTTTCTAAAATGAAAATATCGCGTTTACCCATAATGGAAACCATAAAGGTATGCCATAAATGAGAAATAAAGAAGCATAAGGAAAACATAAACATAATATATATATCATATATGAAAATAGTTCCATCAAAATGGCCACCATTAGAGGTGTTAAAAGAATATTGAACAATCATCGTTTCGTGAGGCAGTATTTCGCCACCCACAGAAACAGTATGTTCTTTAACCATTAGATGAAGGTGTGTGTAAGTGTAAACCAAATACTTATCATAACAACATCCTAGTATATTTTAGATACTGGAGTTGTTACAAAATAAAGAAATAAAAAGAGTTTAAGGGGATGGAGAAGAAAAATAAAACAAAACAACATTAGAGAAGACATTACCTTCAAATCAGGTAACTCTTTTTGATTTGAGACAAAGGCTTCCTTGGGAAGGATTATGCCCAAAGTGAGGCTTCTAGGAGTAAGGGAGGGAAGTTGGGAGAGTATTTGGGCAGAGGTTGGCCGAGCCAAATGGCTTGAAAGTGTGAATGAGGTGGTAGAGGTGGGGGCCTTTTATAAGAGGAGAGGAGGGGCACTCTTGGAAAGTAAGGAGAGTTTACATTATTATACAATGATTTTCGGATTCTAAAGGTCCCACACTTATATAATTCGAGGATAAGGTGATAAGGGTTCTAAATCTACTCATCCAATAGGTTTTTTACAAGTGTAGGACTTGAATTTTACATTATCTTTTTATTTTATTTAAATCGTTAAATAATGAGGTCATCGCTGCATCATCATGATGTCATAAATAATTTAATTTATTTATTGTCTAAAAATTATAAAAAAAATACTATGATGTAGGAAATATTTTTATCTTTCCAATGACTATTTATAGTCAAAAATATGACTTGTATAACCCCATGTAAAAATTGTTTTAGTAAAAAATTTCATGTTTGTGTCATTTTTTCACTTTAACATTAAAAGGTATTTATGTCATTTTCTAACTAAAGTGGCTCCATGGGGTCACCAAGTTGACCCATGGATTGTATTGGTCGGCCATGACACATCCAATGAGGGTAGGACATGTTTCAATCTCATCTCATATTATTAAAACATTATTTTTACCTTAAACTACACTAATTACCTCTAATCGCGATTAAGAACTTAAAAGTTACTATTCACCAAAAAATTATTTTAATATCATTGAACCACATTTTACTTCTTAATGAAAACCATGTATGTCGGATTTTTGAAATTCAAAACACAGAAGTGGTAATGTTTCATTTTAACGAAAAATCAGTTTTTTAACAACCACTTAGTGGTTTCACTATTCATCAAAAATTGAAGTTTTTCAGAATAATGCCAAAATTTCACCCTAAGCTATATTTGATATTCCGATTTCAAAAATTATGCCTATTTTACAAAATTCCAAACATATAAGTTGCATTAATTAATTTTATAATTAATTCCCGCTGTCACAACAAATAGCGTGTTTTTAAGAAATAATTTATATCAAAAGATTGACAATTGTTCATGCCCAATTTCAATGTTAAATTAATTCTAATGACCATCATTGGATAAAATGGTAAAAATATATTCTAATTATACTTTAAAACCACTAAATATTATAATTTATCACTATAAATTATTTTGATTAAAAAAGTTGTTTTTAAGTATTTTTCACTATTCATAAAAAATTAGAAGTTCTCAGAAAAATACCAAAAATTTAACATAGGATAATTTCGATATTTAGAATCCAAAAATGAAGTCCATTTTGAAATATAAAATTTCTATAATTTTAAAAAGTGGTTATTACTATTCATAACGGCTACTTTGATTAGTCGCGGTGTTTTAGAACTCGAAGTTGCGTACAATGCAAGCTATTGCATTATTGAATGAGAAGCGTATCGTGGAAGCTCAGGGTATTACATTCTCCCCTCCTTCAATAAATTGCATCCTCGCAATTTGAAAATTTTCTTTGAAAATAAAAGGTTGAAAAGAGAAAATACCTTTGTGGAAAACCCACATCGGAAATAAGATTAATAAAATTTATCCTTAATAAGAGGGAAAGGGAAATGAAAAAGTCACCACCCAATTATGATCTCGATTAGGAGAACATTGGTGGAAATTAGAGACATATAATTGGAGGAAAAACGTAAATATTTGTAGGGAGTGATTGAGGTCATCAATTACAATCAACTGTCAAATTGAGGGCCTCAAAGCCTTCAATCTATGTTGATTTAAAATATCATCAGTTCAACAAGACATAAGGTATTAGGATAACACATTTTTTTGTTTTAATATCCCTTTACTAAAGTTTAAGAATTAATTTATTCATTGAATAAGAGATAGGTATATATATATTTATGCTTGACAATTAGAGTTTCAACCTTCAACTCATCTTTCACTCAAAAAGATAATAGAACTCAAAAATATTATACTTATCCTAATTGTATAAGGTTCCAAATGTTAACACATACCATTTATATTAGTAAAATTATTTTGTAATAACCAGGGACTTCACGTAGTCCAGTGGTAGGCGATTAATCCCAATCGCACTATGGTTGTGGGTTCGATTCCCACAGCTTTGTCCGACGCGATGGGTTGTCACTCGGTCTGCGTGTTGTCATTTTTATAAATATCCAAAAATAACCTTAACAATATTATCCAATGTAAAATATAATCCATTCCAACCTTTATAGTTACCCAAAATACTTCTGTCCAACTCACAGTCCAGATTTTATGAGGATGGTAAACATAATGAAGCTCCTTTTTTTTCTGCGTAACAACATGTGAACACTTTCATCATGTATTATTTTAAAACACTTCAACATACTGTATTACTATAAATCCTTATTGATTACATTCATGATCCCTTATTCCTTATAGAAAACTAGATATACTCCTTCTATCCAAAAATGTATACAAATCATTAATCAGTTTCAAGGATGTTAAGAATATCCAACATAATTTATCCGAATCAATCATGTCTTATTCCAAAATCACTATCTCGGTATCAGAACCATATTATGGTTTATCTTTCTCTCAACCATATATTTTCCAAAAATTTAACCTACTGTGGAGTCACTTTTCTTGGTTCCACACAATCTCAAGTCCTAGATGAAATAGTACTGCAGTACAATCCTTATATACTCCATAATTATTATAACCAGTACATCATTGATGCAACACTCAAATTACAAAATTCTTTAATAACAACATAAGAACTCTAATCATTCCTCCTCATCTGTGGTAGTATCATAACTTGATTATTATCCAATAACATCATTTGGGGCATACTCTGATGATTTGAACATTGGTTTGCGTAGTGTCCCCACTCCTTGCACATGAAGCATTGTACATTTGAAACCTTTTTCTTACCCTTGCAGTCACGCACTTGGTGTCCTTTTTCTCCACACTTATAACAAACTCCCATTCCCTTCAGGAAAATTACAAGGTGTTTCTTCCCACAGTTATCACATATTGGAAAATTCTTCTTTTCCCTCGTCCCTTTATCCATCATTCTCTCTTCCATCCTTTTCTTCTCTTTCATCCCTTCAAATCCATAAGACTCAGAGAATTATCTACTTATCTTATTAACACATGATACTATTTCTTCATATGTTTATAACACATGGGAGAATATTTCCCTTCTAAATGTTGGCTTAATACCATGAAAGATATGATCCTTCTTACTCTTTGGATCATACATATTGATGGAGTTCACATTCCTTCTACTGGGAGCCATTTCTATACAATGCCATAAACTAGATTAGTTTATGAATCAAAATACATAATTCCATACTTATAAAATACTTAACATAAATTGAACTATTTATGGATATAATCCATAATCATAAAAAGGTTTTCTTTGAGGAAGTATATACTCATAACTGTTCATAGTGGTTTGTAAGGAAAACGAGAATTATCCTAAGCATATCCCCCAGGAGTGTTGTAACCAAGAGTGCAGCAAGGCCAGTTGTCGTGCACCAGTTCCCGTTCGAGTCTAGCTTAAAGTGGTGTTTTCAGGTTTTACCCCTAGGTACATCTGTGCCAGAGCTGCCTCTACCTGCTCGTATCCAGACAGGGATGTATTGCTCGGAAAACTCACAAAATCTCTATAATACCAAAATTCTAGGAAGTTCTTCTATACTAATCCTTAAAGTCTATCTTCGGGCTATGTGCTCTAATCAGAGTTTATCTAAATCTGGCTTCCAAGGTTAGTACTAAACTTCCTCTGATACCAACTGTAATGCCCCGACCCCAGCTACCCAGAGTCGGTGCATTACTTCGTAACATTGGTATGATCACAAAAGATCAAGTCTCGAAAGACTAATTAGTTTAGTATCCTTGGAAACACTAGATACATTCATAAGTCTTACATTACATCATATAGTGAAAAACTAATAACAAAGTCTTCATAGTCCACACTCATATCCTCTTCTGACTATCCCTGCAGGTCATTCCTAAAATACTTCTTCACATCCTGGAAAATATTAAAACATTGAAAGGGGTGAGCTCAGATGCTCAGTAAGGATAACAATATAGAGGAAGATTTCATCAATAAACATAAACATTTAAGGCAATGTATAACTAAAACAAAAGCCTTTTAAACTTGAACTTCAACATAATATGGCAAAAGTAAAATGAGATAATGCCATTCACTTCTTCACATGGATATTCTACTGGTCGAATAATCACATGCAATATCAATAACCACTTTCATAATGATGGAATGCATAATGCCAGACTGTCATAACCACGTATCCAAGGCCTCGTGCCAAGACCACAAATAAGATTTTGTCAATGCCTCGTGCCAAGACACTAGTTTGTCTCATGAGACCTGCCGATGCATCGAGGAGCTATAGCGGGCTCCACTTGTCACTTATTAAGTCCAATGCATTCCTCATATGAATAGGTTTAAACATATCATAAACCATAACATAATCGTATCACATAAAACATGCATAAAGGAAACATAACATTTCCACATTTCAATCACAAGATATCAATACAACACATTGATATAATAAAAACGATTTCAAAACCATTTTCAATACCAAAATAAAAGAAAGTTAAAACTTTGTATTTATTTTTTTAAAAAAAAATGATGGCTTGTAGAGGAAGCCGAAACTCAAATAATGGTCACGGAAGCGGAGAAGTCATTGTATCCACATAAGTACGGAAAGAAAAACATTCCCTTTTTGTCGTTTAGTAAAACGCTTCATATAAAAAAGATTCCTTTTGAATAAACGTAAAATTCAAAGGGATTTATACACTGTATAAAAGAAAATTGTGTATAAAACAAAATATGCCTCAATGAAAGGAGATTGAGACGAAGTCCTTAAAAGATCATTTTTAAAATAAAATAGATCTATTATGTGTATTCACTATAGGTACACATAAAGAACGTAAAAAATACAAAATAGGACATAATAACATCATGACATAATTTTAAAGTAGGAGATTAACCCAAAGAATGGAAGTTGGGTTAAGAAGTTCCCTTACCTTGCGTCCTATCCTGACTCGACCGTTATTTAACCTCCTGAATAATAAACTAGAGTTAATTCCTATTTACATAAGAACCTTTTTCATGTTTATTATTCCTTTTATATCCCTTATTACCATGTTATTAACATTATGTAATTATTTAAGTTAATAACAGTCGTTTTGTCGATCTTTGGTACTTGAGTCAACAATAAACTTCTTATAATTACAAGTTGTTCATGTGGTGAAATATCCATTATATTCATGATGTAGATATAATATATATAATATATATCTAGTATATACATTCATTAATAATATTACGTAACATTTAGAGGTAAGAAATGAAATGCACCGTTCATGGAGACGGTAAGCCGTACGTACGCATGAACGCTACTTTCATTTCTATTTCGTATTTAATGTAATGAAATCATAATGATATAAATGTATAATATAATTCCAGTATAATATAGCATATAATACCATTTACTCCATCCTTTATACATCCCACATCTGGTATTAACAATTCAAATCACTTTGAGGGGGCGGTAGTCCGCACTTCCTAAAATGAAAATATCGCGTTTACCCATAATGGAAACCATAAAGGTATGCCATAAATGAGAAATAAAGAAGCATAAGGAAAACATAAACATAATATATATATCATATATGAAAATAGTGTCATCAAAATGGCCACCATTAGAGGTGTTAAAAGAATATTGAACAATCATCGTTTCGTGAGGCAGTATTTCGCCACCCACAGAAACAATATGTTCTTTAACCATTAGACAAAGGTGTGTGTAAGTGTAAACCAAATAATTATAATAAAAACATCCTAGTATATTTTAGATACTGGTGTTGTTACAAAATAAATAAATAAAAAGAGTTTAAGGGGATGGAGAAGAAAAATAAAACAAAACAACATTAGAGAAGACATTACCTTCAAATCGGGTAACTCTTTTTGATTTGAGCCAAAGGCTTCCTTGGGAAGAATTCTGCCCAAATTGAGGCTTCTAGGAGTAAGGGAGGGAAGTTGGGAGAGTATTTGGGTAGAGGTTTGCCGAGACAAATGGCTTGAAAGTGTGAATGAGGTGGTAGAGGTGGGGGCCTTTTATAAGAGGAGAGGAGGGGCACTCTTGGAAAGTAAGGAACCTTTACATTATTATACAATGATTTTCGGATTCTAAAGGTCCCACACTTATATAATTCGAGGATAAGGTGATAAGGGTTCGAAATATACTCATCCAATAGGTTTTTGAAAAGTTTAGGCCTTGGATTTTACATTATCTTTTTATTTTATTTAAATCGTTAAATAATGAGGTCATCGCTGCATCATCATGATGTTATAAATAATTTAATTTATTTAATGTCTAAAAATTATAAAAAAAATACTATGATGTAGGAAATCTTTTTATCTTTACAATGACTATTTATAGTCCAAAATATGACTTGTATAACCCCATGTAAAAATTGTTTTAGTAAAAAATTTCATGTTTGTGTCATTTTTTCACTTTAACATTAAAAGGTATTTATGTCATTTTCTAACTAAAGTGGCTCCATGGGGTCCCCAAGTTGACCCATGGATTGTCTTGGTCGGACATGGCACATCCAATGAGGGTAGTACATGTGTCAATCTAATCTCATATTATTAAAACATTATTTTTACCTTAAACTACACTAATTACCTCTAATCGCGATTAAGAACTTAAAAGTTACTATTCACCAAAAAATTATTTTAATCTCATTGAACCACATTTTACTTCTTAATGAAAACCATGTATGTCAGATTTTTGAAATTCAAAACACATAAGTGGTAATGTTTCATTTTAACGAAAAATCAGTTTTTTAACAACCACTTAGTGGTTTCACTATTCATCAAAAATTGAAGTTTTTCAGAATAATGCCAAAATTTCACCCTAAGCTATATTTGATATTCCAATTTCAAAAATGATTTCTATTTTACAAAATTCCAAAAATATAAGTTGCATTAATTAATTTTATAATTAATTCTCGCTATCACAAAAAATAGCGTGTTTTTAAGAAACAATTTATATCAAAAGATTGACAATTGTTCATACCCAATTTCAATGTTAAATTAATTCTAATGACCACCATTGGATAAAATGGTAAAAATATATTCTAATTATACTTTAAAACCACTAAATAGTATAATTTATCACTATAAATTATTTTGATTAAAAAAGTTGTTTTTAAGTATTTTTCACTATTCATAAAAAATTAGAAGTTCTCAGAAAAATACCAAAAATTCAACATAGGCTAATTTCGATATTCCGAATCCAAAAATGAAGTCCATTTTGAAATATAAAATTTATATAATTTTAAAAAGTGGTTATTACTATTCATAACGGCTACTTTGATTAGTCGCAGTGTTTTAGAACTCGAAGTTGCGTACAATGCAAGCTATTGCATTATTGAATGAGAAGCGTATCGTGGAAGCTCGGGGTGTTACAAATCTGCCCAATCAACCTCTCCATATTTCATGCATCCGGTTTCCCATACTTTAATGGCCTTACAAATGGATGATTCTTGCATTAGTGACTTCATGAAAGTTGTTAAAAAACTTATTTAAAATATAATCACCAAATTTTAGAGTATTTTACCCCTTAAATCATGATATATGGTCCCAAAACCAAAACAATCCAGATCTTAAACAATTTTCAAGGCCCAACCTGTGAGCTTGTTTTGAGCTTCCATATGGTCGATTCATCTTTTGGTCCAGAAAGATGAAATTAATCCCATGATGTATGTAATACTAAAAAAAATAATTTTACAATTTTTTATTGGTATAGAAAATGTTATATCTGAAATAAAAAACTAATTTAAAATTATAAAAATTCAAAATGGGTCATTTTTACGATTAATCTCAAAGTACCACTAAAATATAAAAATGTGACAATTGCCAATAAAATCACACTATTTTGGGTATAAAAAAATGAAATTCAATGTAAAATTTTGAAAAATATTTTTTCTATAAACTTGGATGAATTATAACTCATGACCTTTAGATAGATTTGTTCATATAGAAGTGAAGCAAGGGCATTTTTTCTTTTGCATATGCATCAAGAATTTTCCTGTCGATATCATTCATAGAAAGCCCTGTTTCATCAGTTACCTGTATCCCTTGTGAATTGAAAAAAAATTAATTCCATTATAAGGGATATTATATTATATCTCACCATATTATTCTAAATCTAGAAGCTTCTTCAGTCAAAGAGGGGACTCCCTTGACATCTACTGAATTATCCATTATAGCAAAGAAGGACATATTTAACACCAGAAACCTGTCACTCTGATACCACTTGAAGGACCCCTGAACACCCAGAGATGGGAGGGGTTAATCAAGGTGTCAAATTTTTCTTCAAAAGTGATGGACCTTGTTCCCATGTTGGTAGGAACTTGTTAAACCTGTCTGATGGGAAAGTGCAGAAAACAAAAAATCACATGCAAAGAGACAACACATCAATTTTACCTGGTTCACCACTAAGGGCTAGTCTAAGGAGCATACACTGATAGTTCATTCGTCATACCTAAATCCAATAATCTTCAATATTTTTGGAAAATAGAATTTTAGACACAATCACTCTATACTAGACACATTGGCTTTACAAGATTTTAAGGGTAACACATTCCATACCTCAGAACACTTCCATCGACTCCCCTAACTCAATGCCTTGGGTGAAGTCTTACTCAATTTATCATCTTGAAGTTTTATTCATAGTATTGGAATTAAATCATTTGTCCCTGAATAGTATAAGATTCTTCTTGCACCATATACCTGAGTTGATGCACTTTGAAAGAACTATTCATTGAAAACCTGATGTTCAGAGCTTCCTTTTGTGAAGTTCCTTCATGAATCTCAATACCCTTGTAAAGAAAAATACATTCATGAAAAAAAATAACTTCAAGAATTTCATTGATTCAATGAAAAATACCCCATCATCATGAATCACCATTACTTAGAATCATTGGCATCAGTCAATAATAAACTATTTTTTCACGATGCTCAAGCTCGCATAGAAATCCAGATTCACGGAGCTCCCCTAGCTTTGAAAAATCAGAGTGATTCTAAATTTTCCCTAAATAATTTTATTTCAAATAAAGTGTGGGTATCCTTATATTTATAGGCTCGACCATTTGAAATACTCCACTACCTCTAGTTCATTTTTTAGATCTTTCAAAAATATCTTCACGACGGTACACCATTCACAAAGCTCCCTTGAGATTTGTTGTTGTCACGAAGATCTCCATCAAACCATCATGCACTCATGATGCTCCAATTATTGTAATCATAGAGAACACCATCTCCATTTTTGATACTCCACATCTTCACGAACTTCAACCTAATCTTCCTGAAACCCATGACTTTACCATATTTATGAATGGTTGATTCTATAAAATAACCCTTCGTGATGCTAGCCTCTTCCTCTGAATTTTGAGCCCAACAATTTGGAAAACACTGGGAAATGAATCCACCTTCAATACTATTGTCATCTTGTAATATAATATCACTATCCTTAAAAACTCACTGACCATTCAAGTGTGGATTGACAATAAGCACAAACCAGACTCTATTTTCAGTAAAGATCAACCTTGGTTCCAACATGAACTACCAGCATGACCTAATGCATGAATTGTCTATGCGGTGGGAATCTATAATAGATTATCTATCTCTCTATTTAATTCCAAAATTAGTGATGTTTGAAGTTAACCTAGGGGTATAGAAGAACATACAGAGAATAGAGAATTATGGATTCATCAAACATCCATATTTCTCTACCTTAGGATCAGATTCTCTTCATCCTATCAAATCTAATCCTGAGAGGAAAAGGATTTTGTTGGCACTCCCTTTTTTACATAGGGATGAGAATATTTAGAATAAAATACCTCAATTAGTAGAGGATAAGGTGGAGTCAAATAACACTCCCAATCTAACCTGTGCACACCCTACATGCGCACTAAGAGGCTTGAACAATACCCACTTGAACGACCTAGTATAAGTATTAAAGACCTATGTGAGGATCCTACATGAGACACCTACATGATGTAACAACACAGACGAAATCCTTCACCTAGGTTCTTGAGTTTTTCCTATAAATTAAACCCTTAGGATACTCATTTATCATGACTAAACGAAGAAGAGACCCCTTGAAGCTCTTCTTTCCCAAGTCTCTCATCTAGGTACTCCAAACCCTTATATAGTGCTCTAAGACTACAAAATAAGAGGAAATTAGTAACAATAAATGGATTGAGGTCACTAAAGGTCTAGAATACTAAGAAATTTGAGAGGAAACACCCCCTAGTCAACCACTAAGGTGAAAGACCCTTCCACTACTCGGAAATTGAGTGTCAGTCATCCAAAGTCACCCAAGGAGACCCTTAGGGCCCAGATCAAGGCATATACCAAGTTTTTTGGTTTAATTTTTATATCACCCAAATGCATATTCATCTCACCCAAGACTCACCTATGTGAAGAAATTTCAGATCACCCAAGCCCACCCTACACAATCCACATTCAGCTTGCCCAAGCCTACCTTGTGCAAGCCACCTTTGGCTCTCCCATGCCTCATTTGTGAAAGAAACCCTTTGAACCCCCATTTCATACCACAAATGGAAGGGAAACTATTTCCTTAGATCCCTCATCTAAGGGGGACCAAGCTAATGCCTCCTAAAAATCCTTCATATATGTAAGATCAGAGTACATGTCACATCAATATGTCCACTCGATTATACATTCCTGTGGTAATAGAGGTCCTGAATTTATCCTACCTAATAGGTGGGATCATTAGAGTGTTATTGAATATAAATTAACATTGTAATGAGGATCTCAAAATTAGGGACAATTATGGGACATCAGGTTTGAAAACACTAGAGGAGATAGGAACATCAAAGCCCTATCACTCTACCTAACTCCCCTTTTAGGTCTTCACCCTCATCTACTAGTAGATGAGGAGTAAATATCAACCTATAGAATCCATCCTAGAGTAAGACCCTAGTATTTATTATGGGGAATTTACCCACCTTCTATAGCACCATCCTCATCCACTAGCAGATGGAGGAGATTTCATGCTTTTCCAGATCTTCCACTTCCTATTGTTTCTCACACTGGGCATGACTCACATGAGCTTATAGGTTAGTGATAATCATGACATCCACACAATAAAATACCTATCTCAGGAGGGGAATCCTTTTACAAATATTCTTCTCACCTTCCCTAGGTCCTCCTATTTAGTGTAAGCCCAAAAAAATATGTCACCACCTCAAAGGGACGTATTCTCAATGAGGTAACCCTTTGGGCCTCCTGATTTCCACTCCTCCATGACAATGTTTATACCATGCCCTACCCAGATGTGTATGGGTAGTGAACATATAAGTCATAAAGGTGAAATCACTAAGGGGAATTAATTAAATATCTTGTAAGAGACTCCTTTTCCAAATCTCCCCATTTCTTTGACAATAACCTCCTCTATAGTTTTAATCCCCAACCTTCCAAACTACATGGATTTTGATTCTTGTCTATGTAGGATACATAGGAAGCCTTCCATAGGTTCAAATAAATCACCCCAAACCCACTATAATATTATTTGGACCACATTATCAATAGGGTAATATCCAAACTAGGAGGATATATCCCTTCTAGGACCCTTGGGATGACTTGACATAAGTCCCACACCGGCCTTGACTAGATGCCTTTCGCCTAGAAATCCTTTCTGTATGACGTTAAAATGCATGGTTTGGTCCATGTCACATGAACTTAAAATGTATTATGTGTCTTGTTAAGTGGAACCAAACTATGTGGGTTATGATTCCTTTCACAAGGATACATAGGAATCCCATCTCATGGGCTCGATACTGACACCAAAACAACTCTTGTCTTCCTGGATGATGATAAATTCACGAGCACCCCACTGTGTGACTTAAAACTAGAATCATGATAATAAGTGATATAAAAATATCTAATATATACATAAAAGAGTACCATCGACGAAGAAACTCAGATAAATATACACGTTTTTATCGACGAAGAACCTCAGATACATACAAATGATTCTAAATCCAATACATGCTAATGATTGATTGTTAATTTAAGGGTGACCCATTTTATCTTTGGGATTTAATAATGGATTGACTAATATGACTTAAATATACAAGTGATTCCAATATTAGAAAATAATTTCCACAAAAAAAGTACTATGAACCCAACCTCCCATCCTATTGACCAATGTGAGTCCCTAAGCATTATTAGATCCATTTCCCAATGACCACCTACCTTTGGAAAGTAGGTTCATGAGACATCATGAATAAGGAAAATATTGGGTGTTTCTAGTTCCATGAATAAACCTAGTTGGAGACCACCTGGAAAGGATGTAGAAATATGTTTCTTACATGAAGGTTCATTCCACCACCACTACAAAATTCCATTCGAACCCCACATGGTTTTTTGGAATGAAATAATATATTAATAACACCGTTAAACATTAATATTATGACACTAGAATCATTAATATTATGACACCAGAATAATTTGTAAATATTGAATAAATTATTATTACAAGTTTTTACCATAATATAATATTCCTTAATCATCCACTACATAAAAATTACAACATCACTCATGTTGCCGGTAAAAATGACCCAAACAAGAGCGTGTTATAATGATTGAACAAGTAAGAGAATGTTATTATATAATCATAATATTACCTTTAAATAATATTTAACATGTAATAAGTGTCTTATATATTCATTAAAATCATTCTTATAACTATACAATATAGGTTGACATGAAAAATTAAATTCATTGTTTTTGGAGGTGGTAGTCCACACATACACATGATTAACGACCACATTTATCAATGAATGGACATAATGATGGTATATGAAAAATGATAATTTTAAATTTTAATTTGTGAAATATAAAACCTATTTAATCATTAAATACATCCTTGGTACTATCCATTAGATATCTCTATGAAAACAAACCACATCGCATCATGGAGGCAGTAGTCCACACGTTCGTACAATCAATATTATTTTGTTTTCTTAGTGGATAAAAAGAATTGAATAATTATTTTATATTAAATATATTAAAATTTAAGTATAATAATGACACTTATTTCATTATATTAACAAGGTTATAAATTATTTTAGGAAGGAATATAATAAAATAAATTACTAATAGAAGGAAATACTCACGTTGGAAGCATAAGTTTTCTCTAGAAAAATACCTTGGAAGTGAGGGTATTAAGAAAAATTAAGGTGAAAAAAAAACTTATATAGGTGGGAGAGATTTAAATTAAGAGAATAAATTCATAGTTTAAAGGAGTAATTTTAAGCTGAAGTATAACTTGAAAGGGTGTAAGTGGTATCCTTTTATAAGAGAAGAAAATGGATCTTTTGGAAACACACATCACTTTTTATAATGCCATGACACTATTAAAGGGTCAATGGATCAAAAGTGGACAAAGAGGGGGTGTGGGGAAATCTAAGGTTTAAAACACTCTCATCCATTCATTTTGAGACAAGTTAAGAGTTATTTAAGTTTTTTTTCTTTTAACCTTTTACCCAAATTCAACTTTACCTTGGTAATTAATTTTTAACCTTAATAATTAACATTAATGACAAAAATTAAGATTTGATACTTTTACCTAATTTGAACCTTATGATTTAAAAATTTAAAATCATTTTAACTCATATAATTTCTAAATATTTTAAATGTTAATTTTAAAATAAACACACTTAATCTCGTAAAAACAATTTTTAGAAAAAATAATGTTTTTAAGACTTAAATTTATATATAAGATAAAGTATCTTAGAAATTTATTTTAATGACATAAATTAATTTATTATAAAAAAATAAAATTTAAAAGGATTACAAGTCAATAAAAAACTTAATTTCACTATTTAAATACATAATTAGAGGAAAAGACTGAAAATGGTTTTTTTGTTAAAGTAAAATTTTAATTTAATTTTGAAAGTATTGAACATAGGATTATAAGTTAAAATAATATTTTAAAATTAAAAATATTATTCCTTAATTTTATATTTTATTACTTAAAAGTTTTTTTAATCTTCTAGGATAATCTTACATAATTATAAAATCCTAAAAATTATGATTTTCAGAAAAACCATTTATTTTTCTACTGAAAATAAATATTTTTAGAAAAAACTTAAAAAATAATACTAATTAAATTTTTATATTAAGAATTAAAAAAATAATAATATTTTATAAGATATAAATTCTAAAACTTGTATATTTATTTTTTAAAATAATATACATAATATAAAGAAAATTAATTTTATTAAAAAAAACCTTTTTCAATATTAACTTGTATTAATTATTTACCTTATAAATATTCAATAGCTTACCATATTTTTCTGTATTATAGATTTATTAATAATTTTCACTTAATATGTTGTGGTTTTTTGTCGTTATGTGTAGTGTGTAATGAAATTTATTGAACATAACATCATTTTTACAAAGTCTATAATTTTGGGTGTTTACATTCCACCCCTTAAAAGAATTTTGTCTTTGAAATTTTATTACATAGAGGAAAAAGAGAGGGTACTTTTCTATCATCACATACTTAGGTTCCTACATAGATTATTTGAACTTATGATTCCTATAAATAAATTTGATTAGATAAGTGGTTTTTTCCCACAACACCTTATCTCTTCGATCTAGAATTTCCACTAGTTATTCTTCATATGAGAGATCATCTTCTAGTTTCATAGATTTTGAATTTAGTACATGTGATGGGTCTAGTATGCACATAATAAAAATTGATACATATAATACATCATATACGTGTGAGAGGTCAGTTTGTAACGTCCCTGATCTGGTAGCCACTATATACGTTGCTCCAAGACGGGTCATCACATAACCTCAGGTTCACCTCCTTATATGCTAGAGGCTACCGACTGGAAGTGAAGGTCTAATGTGATATGTGGGAAGACTATACCCTATTTATTAGAGTAATCCAAAATAGATAACAATAAAAAATAAGGGTAATAATGAAACCAATGAACATGCATTTCCATACATTTCCCAAAATTGGGTAGAAGCCCATAACCAAATAGTAAATATGCTATGCCATGTCATAAAGTAACAAGTGTAAGGAAACCCAAAATAAAGATAAACTAAAGAATAAAAAAATGGAACCTGACTCAAATTCCTTATTCATCATCCATGCACATCCCATCCCACATCAACCATCTAGCGTAGGTCCCTTTCCCTTGTCCTGACCTAAAAACATGAGGTTTGCTCAGGAAACCAATGGTGGCCTAAGTAGGGTGTGAGTACAACTCAGTAGGCCACCACCAATGGTGTTTAGAAAATATCCAATCCAACATAGTGTAGGTATAGGTATAGGTAAAGTAAAAATAGCAAAGTAAACAGGTTGACACATTCAACAATCATTAGATCAGTTTCATTCCATTTCCATTTTCCCATGATTTACCCCCTTTTTATCAAACCTACTTTTTTTAGTACTGATAGATGAACCACATGACAAACCAGAATTCAGAATGACATGTAAAACCATCCCAACCTAGGTATGGACCACCATGACCATACTCCTTTGGTTTAGGACCTCCATGACCATACCCTAAATAACTACCATGCACAGGGGTTCTTGAACGCCATGTCAAGACCATCCACGAGAGTGGAACACCATGTCTAACATCCCAAAACAAACCAAATGTATCACTATCATCATGTTACAATTTCTATCCCAAGATAATTTAACCATTTAACTCATTGAATTAATCTATTCCTCTTCCCTAATTCAATTAACCATGGGGCCAAGTCCCATCAAATATTTATCACAAGTATTCATTTATCATTCCTAATGAAATGCTCTTAAAATTTAACCAAACATCCCATTTTTCCAATTTACCATTTTAATCAAAATTATCATTGGATTAATTCCACAATCCACCATTTTCCCTTTAACATTTCAATCTTTCATAATTAAGGGAGTGGTCCACCCCATGGGTGCCCATAGGTCCAGTCAAGTCATCCCCCTCAAATTCTATAGAAATCATAAGGGTTCCTTTTCATCATTTAATTAAATTAAAACCATTTCCAAACAAGGAATTAAATGTATTATAGGGGTAATTTATCAAACAACCACATGTACACTTAAATAGGTAATCAAGACTATGGGATAAAGTTTGTAGACCACCTACCTTGATTCTATAGTCAACTGCATACTTAACCCTTGCCTTTAATCTAGACACAAATCACCTTTAAATCGCAAACCTAGAAACTACTGGAAAAAGAGATATTTAGTGATTCAGAAGGAGAATAATGGATATACAAGCCCTAATATAGAAAATAGAACAAAGTGAAGCATTAGGATCACTTAGAGATTTAATCCGCACCCAAAGGCTCTCAAACAATTTATAAATGAAGGGGATCGGTCTTTGGGAAGTCTAGGAAAATTTGGTTCATCACTAGGGATACTGGAGGAAGAATGAAGGAAAATATCGAGTTAAACACTTAAGTCCCCAGAGTAAAAAAAGGTAAAAACCTACTTTTAAGGAGGCACGTGATTGGAAAAACCAAGAACTAACTGTGTGACACCCTCTATCCAAGAAAGGGCCAGGATACACATTTTCTCGAGGAGCCTACACAGTTTGAAAAATAGCATAGGATGGATCTATCCAAGACTGCACAATTCAGCCTCCCCCTTTTATGGTTTCTTCAAACCATGCACACCCTCCTCCAGGAATGCATGGTCGTGGAACATCATTACTACTAACCATGAACCAACCATAAAACATGCATTGGATTTCATTATTCTCCCCTTTTATGTCCCAACCCCGGAAACAAACTCGAGAATCCTCACGCACCCAAGAAAATTTTCATTAACCAAAAAAAAGGCTTAAATCAAAACTTAAACAAGGATGTACCTTGAGGAAAGTATGGGATCCTATAACCTCCCAACCTTATAACAACTCATCCCCAAGCTGCACTCCAAAGCATTAATAAAACTATGAGGCAAAGTGATTGGGCCACTAGGCCTAAATATCAGTCTCCCTCTCCCAATTTTCCTCTTGAACATTTCTATGTTTCCACAACACCAGAACTAAAGGTACAAACTTTCCTTATAAGACCTTCTCACTAAGATCCATAATATGAACCAGATGATACTCAAAGGATGCATCAGTCTTAAACTCAATATCCCCGACATCAATCACATGAGATGGGTTGGAATGATACTACTATAACCAAGACACACAAAAAACATTGGTAATTCCACTATACCACTATGGGAGAGCCAATAGGTATGCCACCGGTTTGATCCTTTCCACATTTTCAAACGGACCCATGTACCTTGGCACTAATTTACCTTGATTTCAGATTCAAAGGTGACCCAACCTTGGTGAAACTTAAATAAACACATGATCTCCCATGGTAAACTCAAGAGGTCAATGGTACTGATCAACATATGACTTCTACCTACTCTGAGCCATAGCCATACATCTATGAATCAAATGAACCTATTCCGACATCTCCTGCATGAGAATTGACCTCAATAAACTTGAATCACCTACCACCAACCAACACAATGGGGACCTACATGACCTTTTGTAGAGCAACTTATATGGTGCCATCTAAATTGTTACCTGGTAACTGTTGTTATAGGAAAATTCTACAAGCACTAAGTGCTTCTCCCATGATCCACCAAATTTAAGACACATTCCCTAAACATTTCCTCTTGAACTTGAATAAAATACTCCAAATTCCTATCCTTTTATGAGTGGAAATCCGCACTCAAAATCACCTGGGTACCATGCATGTTCTATAAGACATACCAAAATCATGAAGTGAAATGTAGATCCCAATCTAAAATGATACTTCGAGGCACTCCATGAAACCTCACTATCTACTAAACATATAATTCTCCCAACTAATCCATGGTAAAGGACTCTGAATCAGTAATAAATGAGCCACCTTGGTCAACCAATCCACAATTACCCATTTTGAATCACTATTTTGAGGAGTTCTTGGAAGTACCACTATAAAATCCATAGTAACATCATCACACTTCCATTACAGAATGGGAAATGGTTTTAGTATACTGCTTGACCACTGATTCTCAACCTTCACCTATTGATAGGTGTAGCATCATGACACAAAACCTACAAACACTTTCTTTATCCCTGGCCACCAATACTATTGATGAAGACTGCGGTACATTTTGGTTAAGATGAGATGTATTTCCCATTTCAAGGCATGGAACTCATGCATCAACCCAACCCACATACTGGTGGGCACAAAAACATGGACTCAAACATACATGATCTCATCATCACTAACCGCCCAATCGGAAGGTGTATCCCCACCTTTAAGGATTTATCTTAAGTCCAAACACTCTAGATAGAGAATCAGTGGTCAAGCAGTATACTACAACCATTTCCCATTCTGTAATGGAAGTGATATAGGGTTTTAGGAGTTCTAAGGGTAGATTAACCTCACATCCTTAATATACCCTTAAACTCCTAAAACCCTATATGAATATCAGAAAACAAGACCATCTTCCTCTATCCAGAATTGGATTCCTAAACTTCCAGAGTTTTCACTTTCCCACTCAAAGCATCCACAACACTATTCCCCATTCTCAGTGTGTAAGCTAACTCAAAATCAAAATATTACATATAATCAACCCGCCTTCACTTATGGAGGTTCAAATCACACTGAGATAATATGAACTTAAGGATTTTTTGTCTGGTATACATGATAAAACTTTCACTCAACAAGTAGTTTCTCTAACAATTTAAAGCATAAACCACCACAACCAACTCGAGATCATGCATAGAGCAATTTCATTCATGAGGCCTCAAATGTTGTGACCCATACGAAAAACCCCATAGTCCTACATAAAAATTTCCCCAATCCCAACACCAGATGGATAAAAAAACAGGGTATACTCATTAATTATATTAGGTAAGTTCAAGATCAATGTAGTAGTCAACTACTTATTCAATTCCTATAAGGAATTATCACATGCTAAACACCACTCAAACTTGACACCCTTCTTGGCCAATCCTGAAAGTGGTGCTGATAGGAGAGAGAATTCCTCAATGAAAATTTGGTAGTAGCCCACCAAACCCAGGAATATTCTAATTTCGAAGATGTTCTTGGGTTTCTCCCAAGATACAACCTATTGCAATTTTTTTGGGTCCACTGAAACACTATCTTTAGAGATTATGTGACCCAAGAAATGTAACTTTTCAATATAGAAACTACACTTAGATAGATTGGTGTATGGATGATTCTATCTCAGTGTACTCAGGATGATGTTAATATGGGTGGCATGATCGTTATGAGTTTGGGAGTACACTAATATGTCATCTAAAAAAACATCTATGATCTTGTCTAGGTATGGGTGGAAAATTCAGTTCATCATAGACATAACACTATTATAGAATTATTCACCCCAAAAGGCATAAAAAACTCATAAAGACTATATCTGCTTCTAAAAACAGTATGTGGAATATCATAAGGTATCACCCTCAACTGATGATACCCTGACCTCCAGTTAATCTTGGAGAAAATAGAAGCACCTATCAACTGATAAAAAAGATCATTAATACACGGAAGGGGATATCATTTCTTAACCATCATACAATTCAACTTATGATAATTTACCCAAAAACCTAAGGAACCATCAGAATTCTTAGAAAATTGGACTAGAGAACCCCAAGGTGACATAGTGGGACGAATAAACCCTTTTTCTCTAATTCCTACAACTGATTCTTGATCTCCTGTAGCTCCATTGGTTCCATACTATACGGATATATAGATTAAGACTCATCACCAAGAATTAGATCAATCATGAACTTGATCTATTTCTTTGATGGAAACCTGAAGAAGTTTTCTAGGAACAGATCTTGGAAATGATCCTTTATAAGAGGAAAGACAAGCTACTCTACACCCCCCATCATCAAGTGTGAGACTAGACACTTGGGTTGTGAGCTCACCCAACTACTACTAAACCGACCCTGCATAGCCTGCCTGAACATCCCACTCCCCATGGTGAATATAAGTGTCACTATAAAGGGATGTAAATGTTACCCCTTAGTGGTAAAAATTGATATAGGATTGATACAACACTAAACATTCTATTCCCATAATTAGGTAAAACCCAAAAATTTCAAGCACCAACATATCCCAACGAAAGCGGCACCCTCTAAAATCAAGAGCACATTCCTTGCATTGTTATATACTATCTTCTCTTAACCAAAAATGTGTTTTGATTGATATATCCACACACACACATTCCACCAAAGGACCCAAAACTTTTATCAACCAAGAAGATGGGAAGGAATGTGAGGCCCCTGTATCAAAAAAACACTAGAAATAGTGGAATTTACAAGAATCGTACCTCAAATAGTTGATGGTCGTGCCTCTCTAGTGCTAAGTATAGGATAAACTACATGAAGATAACATGTAACTCTTCCTTAGGCCCCAGTATGAGCTCCCAGTGCTGCACTACCTTGCTGGAAGGGACACTCTTGTCTTGATGAAACACTTCCCCCACCTTGACCGGTACAATTAACGGAACTCCAATTAACTGATTGATGCAAAGTAACTGAACCCCTTCCAACGCTCCAAACTTACCTAAATCCCCCACCACTACCATCCTTCTATGGGTTCCTACAAAAAATCTACAGATGACCCATCCCTCCATACGCCTGACACTCCACTAGCAGTTTAGAACACTGCCCTTGCATGTTACCTGACATTCCACACTAATAGAATATGACTAAGATATATCCTTGGGAGAAGGTTCATCTTCCTTGACCTCTCTTCCCACCACTAATCTGGTGGTAACTCTCACAAACACTTGGAAATCATACCACCTGACTACCTAATCTCCATGGCCATCCCACCACCATAATCTTCGTTCAGGTTCCCATTTGAAATGAGAGCTTGATCCACCACCTCAACAAACCTCTTCAAGCAGAAGATACTAACTTGGGACTTGATCTTAGGTATAAGTCCATCCAAAAAGCACCTATCCACAATCGAATCATCTCTTACTAGTATTTGATCAAAATACCATAGATCCACGAAGTGGCTATCATAATCCATCACCGTGATATTCCCCTGAGTCAAACTCATGAAATCCTCATCCTTTATCTACCTAAACATCTCAAAGTAAATGTACTCTGGGTATTTCTCTTGGAAGTCATTCCATGACATACCATCCAATTTCTCATCTCTTTCCCATATCTCCCACCAATATTTTTTAACCCCCATAGTATGTAGGTTTCCAATTTAACCCTATTCTTGGTTGGGGTCTCTAAATGGTATAGAATTTTCTAGATAGACTCAATCCAGAACCCTACTACTTCAGGACCACCCTCTCTATTCAACATTAAAGGTTGATATAGTTGGAAATACCTATTCAATTAGAACATACTTGGAGAATCTTTTCCTAGATCCCAATCCAAAAATTTCATAAAATTATTGAAGCTTTCATGAAAATGGTCCTTTTCTTTATTACCCGGGACCAACAGGGTTTCCTACTTCACCTATGGAGGATCATTCTCGATGATATCCTCTTTTCTCCCAATTGGTAGACATTAACATGGCAAAATCCTTCTATAATGAAAAAAACACATCTCAAAACACATAAAATAAGGGTTCCACAAATTTAAAAAAAATAGGGCTCACCACTAGCCACAAAACCACCAAAACACAACTATTCCATGGGTACAACCACTATCCCAACACCATAATCAAGCCATTTCAACCTGGTCCATTTCATCAAGGGGTAAAACATATCCTAATCTTTTACTTCATATCAATAATCTTTTAACCATTTCATTCAAAACCATTCATCCATTATTTCACCATTTTCATATCTTATTATCCATGTTTTTATTTAAAATTCCAATAATGTTAGGATTCATTTCCCCCTGAGTGCATGCCTAGTATGACGCATAACACATGTACCCATAAGTGTCTAAAATGATTCGTGCATATACGACCCCATGCCATGCTGTGTCACAAATGAAATATCAAAATTGATAACATCACACTGTAAGTGGATAACTCAAGATTAAATAACATCCAACCATAACAACAAACATTTAAAACATCAATCCCACCATATCACTTAGGTTTTCCCCCATACGTGGGTTAGCTACTTCCATGAACGATCTCATTTAAAAAATCCATAAAACATATTATTCTTATATATACCTTCCCAAATAATAAGACAAAGAAAGTAAAAGGAAAATTTATCCTACTTTGATACCACTTTTTAATGTACTTGATCTAGTATCCACCATACGTGGTGCTCTGAGCCAGGTCGCACATAAATTCAGGCGCACCTCTTCGTACTCTAGAGGCTTCATGATGTACATGGATTTCACATGTATTTTTATAATTTTCTAACTTATTTTTAATCAATTAGTTTAACCATTTTTTATATATTTAGTTAATTTTCGTAATTTTGTAATAGTTTAGATATATTGATAATTTTTAGTTAATTTATATACTTATATTAGTGATTTAGTATTTTTATTAGTGATATTAATTTTATATATTTAAAACTATGTTATTATTATTAGTTTATCTAATTTTAGTTTAGTTTATTTTATTAATTTTTATTAATATGTATATTTTAAATTATATTTTATTTCATTATTTTGTTGTATGAATAAAATAGTTTATTATTATTATTTTATTTTTATTAGTTTATTATTATATTTAGTAGCAGTATTATATTTAATTACATGTGAATTAACATTTAATTCTTATCACTATTTATTATTATTATTTTTACTATTATTATTATTATTATTTTTACTTAATTAGATAATTAGTTTTTTTAATTTGAATTTAATTTTTTTTATTCTATTTTTTTATTCACCCTAACTACCCACGCACCACCCCACTCCCCTTTGACCCCTTCCCCTTTCCCACATCACCCCTTCCCATCCCCACTTTTTTATCCACCCAACCCCACCCTCCTAACTCTCCATTTCTCTCTCAAATCACCCCATCACCTCCTTTGAACCATTCCTACCCCTCTCTCCAATCACCCACTCCACACCCCGTTTAACTCCCTCTCTCCTATCCCATGCCACACCCCCTTTAACTCCCTATCTCCAACCCCTCGCCCTCCCCATATATCTCGCCGCCCAACTCTCTTTCACCCACGACCTTTGCTCTCCCCATCTATCCCGCTACCCCGCCTCTCGCCTCTCCTTTGAAATCCCGCACACCCAGCCGCCCCTCTCGTTACCCATTACCCATCTCTCCACTTGCCTAGAGGCCCTCTCCCCTACCTTTACCCAACCGCCCCCTATTCTCACTAACCCAATACACCAGCCGCCCACCTTAACCCACCGGAACCCCACCGCCCCACTCTACTCTCCTATCCACTTCTATTCCGCTGCACCACTCTACTCTCTTCTACTCCTTGAAGGTCTTCATTTCCTTGTAGCAGCCATGACAAGCAGATGAACTCATACACTGCACAAACACATTTTCATGCCAGAACCCTAGGCCTCCTCACACTGCATCTTCCTCCTCACGCCATGCACCAGTCACCGGAGAAAGGAGCAGCCACCACGGTCGCCGCAGTGGACTAGTATCCACTTCATCACCCACATATTTTATTCCGGTGGTCACGTAGTTAGTGTGCGACATCATCACATGCCGAGGTGTGGTTAGAGATCAAAGAAAAAATTGCATGCGGTGAGAGTGAATACCGACACAATTATTTGTTGGTAACACAGTTTTATTTTACATGACTTTTCATCTTATTGCCACACTTACCTTTTCAGTTGTGATGTCGGGGTAATCTTCTTAGTGTCGGGATGTTGGTTGAGTAATTAAAATTATTGTGCATTCCATTAAATGATATTATTTGATGATTAATTGTCAATTAAATTTATTTTAATTGAATGTTTATCTGTTTAAATTATTTTTTGCACTGAATTAACTGCTGAAATTGAAACTGGCCCTTTTAATAATAATTTAACACGGTGGTCTGTGAAGGTAAACCGTGTTGATTGATGGTAATTAAAAATTGGTGACACAAATTTGTGAGAAATGGGTTGTGTCATTTCACCATGTAGTTTGGTACTTGAATGGGTTTTCTAATTTATTTATGACACCAAAGAACGAGACCTTAAATAAATTAGGAAATTTAAATTGAGCATCTAAAATATTTCTTATATTTTCTGAACTGGTGATAATTAAATAGAATGAATATTTAATCACATAAAATAATACTTTGCATGGATGCGTAGCAATTTAATTACAACATTAGCATCCCCAATACGTTTTGTTGATTTAGAGTCCATCATCATTTTCAATAACAATTTACTTTATTTCTTTTTTCTTCTCAACTTTTAGTTTAATTAAAATAAAAAAAACTCAAAATATGAATTCTCTCAACTTATGTCCGTCTAAACATTGTCCAACAAAATATTTTTAGTGAACTAGATTCCGTGCTCTCTGTGGTTTGACCCTGCTCGCCACTTTTATAGTAGCCAGTTGGTTATAAAAATTTGAAAATTGGACGTGTTGCGACGCGCGTACCACTTCAGACTAGCAGTGAGGGTATAACGTGATATGTGGTTAGACTATACCCTCTTTATCAAATTAATCCACAACAAATAACAATAAGAAATAAGGGTAACAATAAAACCAATGAACATGCATTGCTAAACATTTCCCAAAACTGGGTACAATCCGAAAACCAAATAGTAAATATGATATGTCATGTCATACAGTTCCAAGTGTAAGGAAACCCAAAATAAAGATAAATTAAATAATCCCTAAAATGGTTCCTGACTCCAAGTCCAGATCCCTCATCCATGCATATCCTATCCTAGATCAATCATCTATCATAGGTCCCTTTCCCTTGTCCTGACCCGCAACCATGAAGTCTGCTCGGGTACCCAATGGTAGCCCAAGAAGGGTGTAAGTAAAACTCATTAGGCCACCACAAAAGGTGTCTAAAAAATATCCAATCAAACATAGTGCATGTAGAGGTGTAGGTAAAGTGAAAATAGTAAAGTAAATAGGTTGAAACATTCAGCAGTCATTATATCAGTTACATTCCATTTCCCTTTCCACATGATTTACCCCCTTTTTATTAAACCTTATTCGTCCATTGTTGGTATATGAGACACATGAAAACCAAGGTTAAAAATTACACGTCTGACCATCCCAACCCAGGTATGGACCACCATGACCATACCCCTTGGGTTCAATACTTCCATGACCATCCCCTGAATAACTATGGTGCACAAGGGTGCCCAAATTCTATATTAGGACCTCTTATGGGAGTGGAACACCATATCCAATATCCCAAAACAAACCACATGTATCACTGTCATCATGTTACAATTTCCACCCCAAGATCATTTAACCTTTTAACTCATTTCATTCATCCATTCATCTTCCCCAAGTCAATTAATAATGGGGCCAAGCCCCATAACTATTTATCAAAAGTATTCATTTCTCATTCCTAATGACATTCTCTTAAAATTTAACAAAACATCCCATTTTTTTCATGTTTCCAGTTTAATCACAATTACCATTTGTTTACTTCCACAATCCACCATTTTCCCTTTAATATTTTAATCTTTCACAATTAAGGGAGTGGTCCATCCCATGGGTACCCATAAGCCAAGTCAAGTTATCTCCCTCGAATTCCACGGGGATAAAAAGGGTTCATTTTCATCATTTAATTAACATAACACCATTTCCTAACAAGGAAGTAAATGGAAAACATGTATAATTTATCACAAAACCACATTCACACTTTAAATAGGGAACCAATACTATGGGATAAAGTTTGTAGACCACCTTCCTCGATTCCATAGACAACCACACACTTAACCCTTGACTTTAATAAAAAAAACTACATTTAAATACCCAACCTAGAAACTACTAAAAAAATAGAGATTTAGGGATTCAAAAGGATAAAAATGGATCTAAAAGCCATAATCCAAAAAAATAGAACAAATATGAATGTTAGAATCACCTAAATCTTCAATCCTCACCCAATGGTTCTTCAAATGGCTTATAAATGAAGGATATCAATCCTTGGGAAGTCTAGGATGATTTGGTTCATCACTAGGGATGCTGGAGGAAGAATGGAGGAAAATCATGAGTTAGAACACTTAAGTACTAAGATGGGGAAAAGTTAAAAACCCACTTTTAAGGAGGCACGCGATTTGGCCACACTGTTGGCCAAATCATGTGCCACCCTCTATCAAAGAGGGGCCCAAGCTGCACATTTTCTTGGGGAGCCTACATGGTTTGACAAACCATGCAATGACCATGTGGGATGGCTCTGTCCAAGACTTCATAGTTCGACCTCACCCCTTGCATGGTTTATTCAAACCATGCACACCCTCCCCCAAGCATACATGGTCAGGGCACACAATTACTACTAACCCTGCACCAACCATAAAACATGCACTGTATGGTCATTTTCTCATATCTTTCGTGTCTCAAACCCCCAGAACACCCCCGATACTCCTCAAACACCTAAGAAAAATTTAATTAATAAAAAGGATTAAATAGAAACTTAAATAAGTACATACCTTGAGGTAAGTTTGGGATCCCATAGAAGTGGTAGTTCTAAGAGATAAGCTACTGCCTTGACATGATCAAGGATCTAAAAGGGACTGATGTACCTTGGGATCAACTTCCTTTTCTTCCCAAATCTCATAACCCGATTCCATGGAGATATCCATAGGAATACCTTGTCTACAACTTCAAAATATAGATCTCATCAATTATTATATTCATAGCTCTATTGTCAACTTTGTACTAATTTCATATTTTTTTTAATGGTTTGAACCTTCTCCTTCATTTATTGGACATGGTCAAGACTTATCAGATTCCTCTCTCCAACTTCATCCCAACATGATGGAGTCCTACATCGATCTCTTCCTATAAATATCCTCACAAGGTGCCATCTAGATTATATAATGGAAGATATTCTTATATGTGAAATCTACTAAGGAAAGTTATTGATCTAAACATCCTTGGAATTCCATATAATAATATCTCAACATATACTATAGTTTTTTGATGTCCCTCTCATACTAATCATCTATCTGAGGGTGATAAATAGTGATGAAACTCAACTCTGTCTCTAATTATTTCTGAATAATTTTCTAGAATCTTAAGTTAAACCTTAGATCTTGATAATATACAATGGAAAGTGGCACCCCGTGTATTCTTACCACTTATATTATGTATATATTGGAGAGTTATACAAGAGACAATTATTCTTTTATAGTGATAAAATGCACCGAATTTTCAAGGCAATCAACTATAACCAAAATAAAATTATGGCCCTCAAATTTTTTAGGGAGTCCCAAAAAAAATTCATGTCAAAGTTTACTCATTTCCATACTAGTATGGGTAATGGTTTCAAAATACCCTTAAAATTTTATCATTCAACCTAAACTTTATTGCATACCAAGCATCAAGATGTGTAATCCATGATTTCCCTATTCATGTCAACCCACCTTAAGTTTTGTTTTAAATCTCTATATATCTTCATGCTTCCTTGATGAATAGAGAAGGATAATTTTTGTGCACCGGGAGGATGGCGGTATGGGAAGCAGGAGCCTCCTCCCTTGATGATGGACTCTAGGGTTTGGTCATGGACATCCCTCACTTTCTTAGTTTTGATATCCTCCCTTCCGGAGGTGATGCGCTGGTGGATTCTATTTTTCATGAACCACAACGTTTCAATTATTCCTACAACCCTACAGATGCAATGAAGATGCGTGACCTGGTCCATCCTCACTCGGTTTTAGATCTACCTATTAGATCTAATGATGCACCACAAAGATCGGTTGGTACTCATCCGATTCTAGATCTACTCACTCTATATGAGGAGGTGATGGATAGATCCACTACTACTGTGCCTCAAAGAACCGTAGATGAGCCTCGATATGATCTTCAGGTGGTGGATACTTCTCGGTTAATGGTGTTTCTAAGGGACATGGAGGGCATAAGCCACAATTATCCTTCAGTATTGGAGAATCAGAATCAGGCACCCATTATTCTAGCGGTGCATGCTCCTTGATCGATAATGTTTTTGAGGAATGTGGAGGGTGGAAGTATCAAATCTGCTGCAGGTTTGGAGAACTAGACTCAATAACCTCATATTGTTCCTAATGAGGTATCCCCTGCTAATAGATCCTTTTCTCGCTTCAAATGTGTGCTTGATTCTTCCATTCAAATAAAAGGGAACATTGTGCACATTAAAGTTGATCCTGATGCTGTTTCCAAGTGGCTCAAAATGGGTGAGTTCTCAATTATAGCCCAATTATTTATTCCTAAAGGTTCTTAAACTCTGAAAATAGATGAACTCAAGGATCATATTTCATTGATTTGGGGTTTTTCATCCTATAAATGTGTCTTGTTAGGATGGGGATACTTCCATATGATCTTCCCCATGGAATAACTAAAAATTAGAGACTAGAGATTTAGTTTCATTACTCTAAAACTTGGGATTATTCATCTTCGTGAATGGGATAAAAAATTAAATCCATTTGAGGTTGGTAACACCACTACTCAAATCTAGGTAAGGGTTTATGGGTTAAATTGGATACTCTATAACCCCAAAATTTTGTATTATATTGCATCGTCTATTGGAATCCTGATTAAAATTGATAAGGAAATAGAAGTGGATTGATTTGGTCACTTTTATAGGTTCCTGGTTGAGGTTGATCTGGGATTTAATCTAATTGATAAAGTTATGCTTGTAACTGATGATGATATCATCAAGTTGAATGTAATTTATGAAAAAATTCCAAAATTATACAAGGTATGTAATGATAAAGGACATGAATCATCTACCTGTATTCACTCCACAATATTCAACTTCTGTTCTTTGCATGAAAATGACATGAACAATTGTCTCAAGAAGAGAAAAAATTCACCTACTCAGAAGGCTGATACTCTTCCGCAGTTTCTCCAGACTGAGGATAACAATGATCCTTGTAAGGGTGATGATGGAATTGGCATCGATGATAACAGTGTAGAATAGAAGAAATAAGCACATAGAGTTGTTCCTAAGGATGGATTCAAGCCAATGGTTGGTGAGAATGGTGGTCGGTCAAGTGACTCAAATAATGTCTATGCATATACTTCTGATAATAAGATGAAGTATTCGACCGAAATATTTTCTGAAGAGGTGAATGTCCACAATGCTGATACTCACAGTAAAGGCAAGAGTACTGACTTGTAGCAGATTCAAATATATAAGACTTCTCAAATTCCAGCCCGTGAGGTTGAATTAATATATGAACAAGTGATCGAAGAATAAATTCAAAAGGAGTTTTATCTTCAGCTTTCACATGAGAGGATGGATGCTTCAGGTATCTGAAAGGGTAATCAAATTTTAGAATCTAATTCTACAATCATCTATAAAGCTTTTCATGATTCTTCAATACCCATTGTGGATGATGAGGGATTTTATCTTGTTTCCTTCAAGAATATGAAGCCTCTGGTTGTGCTTCTAGTGACGGTTGAGAAATCTATTTTTGGTAACCCTAATCCTTTATTTAATCAAAATATTAATGGTTCCATTGAGATGCAAGACACAATTCAGGTATCTCCTGATGAGACAAAGAACCAGAAGGTCCTTGATCTAGATGAAGCAACAGAGGTAGAGAGAATTATGACACAAGTGTTAGGAGATTCTTCTCCTGAAAAATACAAAGAGAAGCAAGATGATATTTCTAATTCTGATAGCATTGATGCTGAGAAACTTCTTGAAAGGATTTAATATCTTCCTCTAAGAAGGGGAAGATCTAGGGGTTAGGGTCATGGTTTTAGAAGGTATGAATGGTTTTCAATTCGAGAATAAGAACAAAATATATCTAAAATATTTAATAAAAAGATAGGTATCTACCCTTTTTTACTTTGGGGTTTTCCTTGTTTTCCCATACTCCTTTGGAATCCTTTTTTCTTAATTATAATAAAAGAGGTGTAACCTTCATATTTCTTAAAAAAAGGATAATCTATGTGCATAATCCAAAAATTACTTCTTCAATTATGGTTTTTATGAGACACATATCCATGTTCCAAACATTATAACTTCATCTTTATCAATGATGAACTCCGAAATACTCACTACCTTTTTCTATAGTTATGAATCATCTTTCCAGGATTCTTTGATCTTATCATGAATGGATGGTTGAGAAATAATTTAAGATATGAATTTTATCCTTTACTAATTATTTAAAGATTCATTTAATTTAAATCCATGAGTATAAAATCTTTTTCAATCCTCATCATGGATAATATATAATGATCTTTCTTGCTTAGGGCATCGACCATCTTTTTTTCCTTCATCGGGTGGTAATGTATTGAGAACTCATAGTATTTGATTAGTTCTAACCATCACCTTTGGTGCATATTAATATATTTTTATGATAATATATACTTTATCCTCTTATAGTCATTATAAATATCACACTTATCACCATAGAGATAATGCTGCTAAATTTTCAATGCAGAGACTACTGTCGCTAGATCCAGATCATGATTTGTGTAGTTCTGCTCATGAGTCTTTAATTATAATGGTGTATAAGAAATTAAATTATTATTATTTATAATAAAACATCCCAAACCATTTAAATAATCATCACTATATATCATAAGACCTTCTCCACTATAGGGTAGTGCAAGCACAAGCACATTGACTAATCTCTTCTTAATAGCTCTGAATATTTCCTCACATTCTATTGTACAGAGGAAATTCACTCCATTATGGGTAAACTTGGTTATTATATTGGATAATCATGATAAGTTTATCAAAAAAATACTAGTATTATCCAGCTAATCCAAGAAAATTTCAGATCTCAGTCACAGATGTTGGTCTCTACCACTTTTCAATTACATCTGTACTTGATGTATCCACATATATACCCTCATTGGTGATATCATGACATAAGAAAGATACTATTTGCAATAAAAATTCACACTTTATGAACTTTGTGTATAATTTATCCCTTTATAAGTTCCTTATAATAATTACCTAATGTTTTTTATGTTCTTCCTTGCTCTTATAATATATGAGAATGTTATCAATAAACACTACTGAAAAATTTTCAAGGAAATATATGAAGAATTTATCTATAAAATCTATAAATCTATAAATATAGTAGGATAATTTTTAAGCCAAAATAAAATCACTATAAATTCATAGTTTCCATACCTTGTACATAAAGTTTTATTAGGTATATCTTCTCTCCTTACCCTCAATTAATGATATTTGGATTGAAGGTCAATATTTTGAGAAATATTGAGCTCCTTGTAGTTGATTAAATAGACCATTAATATAGGGTAGATGATATTTTTTATTGATTGTGATCTTGTTAAGCTCATGATAGTCAATTCATAGGTGCATTGATATATCCTTCTTCTTAACAAAAAGCACTAGTTCACTCTAAGATGAAGCACTCAAGCATAAAAATCCCTTATCCAGATTCTCATGAAGTTTCTTCTTTAATTATTCCAACTCAATGGGGGGAATTATATAAGGACTCTTTAAAATAGTCATACATCTAGGTATATCATCATTTTAAAAATCATCCTCATGCTCTAGGGGAAGGATATGACCATATAAGAAATAAATCATAAATAATGACTACATTCTTTCTTAAAAACTCTATAAGTTTTAATCTAGATTTTACTTGATCATCTTCTTACTAGATTTTCCTTAACTATACTAGTTAACGTGATAACTAAATCCTTATTAAGGGTTTATAAAGGAAATTTGAATTAACCAAAGAATATCCCATGGGAGTGTCTAGTCATGTGTGCAGTCTTTGGCCCACTCATCGTGCATGAGGTTGATGATCGAGTCAATGACCAACCAACCCTTTTTGGGGTGATTACCCCTAGGTTCATCTATGCTATATACACATCCAATTTCCAGTATCTATATAGGGAGGAATTTATAGAAAAAACACATAATATCTAATTTATCAAAACATCAGGATATTACCCAATACTTGGAATCATTCCTAGATTTCTCACTAAAGTCATATAAAATAATCCCTAAAATAATTGAACCTTACCTATAATACCAACTATGGAGACCTAATATAATCATACATAAATAATACATTGATTTCATATTTTAATTAATTCATTCCAAAAATATTCACACAAACTAAGGACTGAAAGGTTTAGTGTCTTGGAGACTAGATACATAAAAATCTTATTTCACAACACTTATGAACATTTATCCATAACCATTATCCTATATATTATCTTTTATACATCTCAAAATACATAATCATATTCATAACATATGTAATGGAAACATAATAAGTGGTGATATTGAATTATTAGTAAGGGAAACATATCAACTAATGATAATGGATATATCTTAAATATGAGGGAAAACATGAGTAAGGGAGTAATATTAGATAAAAAGATCATGAGATCATAAGTTAAAAAGAACTTTATTGATCATTAAGGATCATGACATAGGAACATAAGATCAAATAAATGTTATAAAAACATATCTTAGCAACATATAACAAACATGAAATAAATACATAAGAAAGTAGAATATCTTTAGAACATGGAATATCATAAAAATTTATAATAGTTTAAAAATAAGGCACATTTTAGTGAAATATTAGCACAAACATAAGCATAGGAATTTTTTTTGAACAAATCCAAGTATGTACACCCTTTAATTTTGTGAACAAATACAAGTATGTACACCCTTTAGTTTTGAAAAAAAATCCAATCATATCCACACATCATTATCTTATGAGATATAAAACCACATCAAATTCATTGGTGGGTGATATAGGATCCCACCCATCATTATCCATACATATGGGAAGAAAAATGGGTTTCATAACTTTTCCAAATGGTATCACATAAAAAATACGATCATTTGATACCAAAAATTAAATCACCCCAAATGATCATATATAAGGTGATTTATGAACCATTAATTTATTATAGAATAATCCTTTGAAAATGAAATAAAAAACACAAAAAGGATTTGTCTAAAAAAATCTTAATATCATCTTAAAAAGATGTAATTTTCAAGTCACATTCTAAAAACATTTTTTTAAATGAATAAGAAACATCTTCAAAAATTTATTTGAAAAAAATTCCAATAAAGAGACCATGAAAAGAAATAAATCACATTTCAAAATTCAATGTATAAGGGGATAATATATGATAATTAAAAGGAAAAAACTTTTAAATATTTGAAAAAACCTATATTTAAAACCCACACCTTTAAAAGGAAATCAAAACCTTAGTTTTAAAATAAAGGTAAATATAAGTATCATTATAGATAAATATAATTTGAGTTTCCACTAGGTAAAGGAGAATATTTCTTTTAAGTAAAAACATAGATATGTAGGGAAGAATCCATTAAAACAGATGACAATTATTCTTAATAAAATTTTATTTCCACAAAACAAAAGATTCATAAAGGAAGATTAATTTGGTTTGAAAAAATATTTCCCCAAAAAATAAGTAGTAAATAAAAAATAACACTATCACATGTTATATGAGACCGTACTTGAAAGTATTTTTGACAAAGAGAAGTGATTATGACCTAAGGGAAGGATTTGAGTCATGAAAACCCCTTACAACCTTTGTAACTTTTGGATCAAAACTTCATGAGGTACAATGATAAATAAAACATTTAATATCATGAAATATAATACAATAATGATAAAAATGAAAATAGGTTATTATTTACACCATTGAAAAGGAAACATGATGTATAACTTAAGCATGTATCAAGGGATTCCAATTTGGGACAAAGAAACCCTTATGACCTAAGTAAAAATTCAATAAAAAACCCCATAAATGGGAGATCGTGGAATTAAACTTCAAATACCATTAATAAAAGGTAATTAATGAAATTTTATATAAAATAGGTTGTATACATAACACTTAAATAATAATTGGTACATAAATACGAATTATTCCTCAATGAAGGGAAATTAAGACGAAATTTCTTACCTTTACTCCCGCTTAGTCAAATGTGCTCTAAATTCATATATCAAAAAAATTATTAATCACCTATTTTATATAATTACTAATTTCTATAACCTTTTATAAAATTCCTTTATAAATATTCAATACATGTATATTATTTCGTTATCATTTATTTTCAAAACTGAGTGTTATAAAACTTGATATCTTTAAACTAGTTTTGTAATGGCAGTGTTGTTATTCATTATTCTCACAAATTTCTTCATTATTAGATAATAAAAGGTAAAATAGAATATATTTTTAAATAATATATAAATTTATAATTTTATTTCTTAAGTTTTTGGTAATGTTTTGTGATGATGAAATAAAAAACGAACTCGCTTTGGTGAGTTTAACGAATAGATGGTGATATATTAATAACATCATTAGATATTAATATTATGACTCTATAATGACTTTTAAATATTTAATAAATTATTTTTACATTTTTTAACAGAATATAACATTTATTAATCCTCCGTGACATAGACATTGCAACTTCACTCATGTAGATGGTAAAAACAAACTAAACAAGAGTGTGTTGTAATGATTGAATGAGTAAGAGAAAATTATTATATAATATACATATATTATTTAAAAAATATTTTACATGTAATAAATATCATATATATTCATTAAAAGAAATTTATATAACCATCTAAGATTAGTGGTTATGAAAAATTAAATTAATTGTTCGTGAAGGCGGTAGTCCGCACATGTGCATGATTAACAGTTGCATTTCTCAATGAATGGGTGAAATTTTGTTATATAAAAAATGATAATTTAATAATTTAATTTGTGACATATAAAACCTATTTATTCATGAAATACATCCTTATAACAAACCTTTAAATTTGGTGATGAAAAAAAACCACATCGTATCGTGGAGGCGGTAGTCCATATGTTTGCATAATTGATGTTATTTTATTTTGTTAGTGGATGGAAAAGATTGAATATTTGACATATAAATAATATAATAAAATTTATGTAAAATAATTATACTAATTTTATTATATTAACAAGGTTATAAATTATTTTAAGAAGGAATCGAATAAAATAAAATACTAATAGATGGCAATACTCACATTGGAAGCTTGAGTTTTCGCTTGGAAAACTCCTTAGAAGTGAAGAATTTAAGAAAAATTAAGGTAAAAATAATATTATGTAGGTGGTATAGGGTTATATGAGGATAAAAAATTCAATTTTTCAAGGTTTAATTCAAATATGAAGTGTATCTTGAAAGGGTTTAAGTGGTATCCTTTTATAAGGGAACACAATGGAACTTTTAAAAACACACATCATTTTTTAATAATTCCATGACAGTATTCAAAGGCCAATGGATAAAAAGTGGACAAATAGGGGGTTTGGGAAAATATAAGGATTAAAATTTTCTCATACATTCATTTTTATACAAGGTAAGAGTGATTTAAGGCTTTTATTTTCTTACTTTTAACCTTTTATCCAAATTAACTTTTACCATGGTAATTAAATTTTTACCTTATTAAATAGAATTAATGAGAAAAATTAATATCAGATCCTTTTACTTAATTTGAATCTTATTATTTGAAATTTTAAAATAATTTTAACACATAAAGTTTCTAAAGGTTTGAAAATTTAATTTTAAAATAAAGACACTTAATCGTGTAATTTTTTTTTTGAAAAAATAACATTTTTAAGATTTAAATTTATATATATAATAAAATTATCTTGGATACTAATTTTAATGAAATAAATTGATTTATTATAAAACTAATAAAATTTAGGAGGCTTTCAAGGTAATTCAAAACCTAATTTCACCATCTAAACACTTAATTTGAGGAAAAGACTGAAAATAGTATTTTTATTAAAGTAATATTCTAATTTAATTTTAAAAATATTGGACATATGATTTTAAGTTAAAAGAATATTTTAAAATGAATAATTTTATTTCTTAAATACATATTTTATTACTTAAAATAATTTTAATCTTCTAGTATTATCTTACATAATGATAAAATCATAAAAATTACAATTTTTGAAAAAATCATATTTTTCGACTAAAATTAACCTTTTCAGAAAAAACTAAAAAATTCATAGTAAGTAAATTTTGATGTGAGGAATTAAAAATTGAATTTTATTTTATAAATTTTATATTCTAAAACTTTTAAATTTATCTTTCAAAATAAAATACATAATACAAAGATAATGACTTTTATTGAAAATAACATTTTTCAATATTAACTCATATTAATTAATTACCTTCTAAATATTTACCATATAAGTCTTTATTATATATTTATTAATAATTTTATCTTAATATTATGTGATTTTTTTTCATTAGGTGTAGCATGTAATGTAAGTTATCAAACATAACATCAATTTTTTGAAGTCTATAATTTTAGGTCATTAAAAATTTAGTGATCATGAAAAGGAATAAGGGAATTATATTAGGGATCTTAATCAAATAAATCCATCCTAAACTATAATAATCACCTTCCCACATTATCCACACTACCCACTATCCACTAAAACAAGCCGCTAACACCAAAATCGCAATCCTTGTAATTCAACTAGCCATAGGTTTTCAATAATTCACAGGAAGAGTTTAAATATTTTAAATTTATAAATGGAAGAAAAAAATATTAATTTTAATGAAAATTATATATTAAGGGAAATTATTATGATACAAATAAAGCATGAAAATATATGGTAATAAAGGTCTAAATGTATACAAACTTTAATATTTAATTTGTACAATCATCTTTTTATTTTACCAACTTGAGTTTATAAATTCATTTATAAAAAAATTACATCAAGCATAAATATTATATAATAACAACAAAAAACGATGCATATTTTATTTTTATGCTCAAAACTCATGATTATAATCTTAAGTGATTTGATGAAAAAAATACTATTATGAATTTATAACCCCCTTATTTTACTGACTTTAAATTGCTTAACCATTTCTAAACATGCATGACATTAATTAAAACATAATAACCATATGACATAATGATACCACACTAACAAGATAATAACATGTGGTAATAAAATGAAAAATATTATTGCATGCGTTCTATTTCATCATTTCATCAAATTATTAAATTCTGTTAATTTATATTCGGAAAGTCAATCCCACTATTTATTTAATGCATAATTGAGCATGATAATTCCACACTTACATAAATTAAAAATAGAATCTTATAGATCCCCTACCTACTGTGATGGTTTGATTATACACTACATAGGATTTTTTAATGGGTTTTTATTTTTTTTATAAATGGGATAGGGTTCCTGATTTTATTAAATATGGAACAAAATAAGCGTGAATAAGGTTCATACTTCTGACCCTATCACCAAAGAAGTGTGAACCGAATTCATGCTTCCTTCACATAATGGAAAAAGGATGCATGAATAGGGTTCATGAATCTAGCTGAGCTTTTTTATAAAAGGGATGGCCCCCTACAAATCTCATTCTTCTCTTCTGATATTTGGTGTGAAGCTTTTCAAGATATCTTTCTCAACATATATTTGCAGTTTTTTAAGAAGGAATTTTTTTATTGTATAAATGTTATTTATTTTGTGTGTATGGTTTATTTATTTAATATTTATCAATTCATGAATGCATGGATGTATAATTTAGTAGTTTTTGTATAGTTCAAGTTATATGGAATGTTTATAAAATTTAAATAAGGTGTTTATAAAATTAAAATGTTATATATAAAATGTAATTTATATTTATAGAAGTATTTTTTTAAATGTATATATTCTATAGACGTAGGTGGTAATTAGCTATATTTATTATTAAAAATATATTAGTTATATTAAGTATCATATTTAAATTTATTAAAATATATATGTAATATTATTTTTTAAATAGTATTAAAAAGTTTATTGTAAGTAATAATTTTAAATTATATTGAGTATAAATAATGATTCTTCCAAGTAATAAAGTATAAAATATAATTACTTATATTTTTAAAAGTATAAAAATGACAAAAATATGATATATATATATATATATGCAATTTTATAAAATTTAAAATAACAAAAGTGTATAGTAATTGTATTACTTTTAATTAAATTTAATAAATGTTATTATTAAATATATATATACATACACACATTGAAAAGTTAAAATTTTGGAAGCCAATTGTAGATATTTATTATATATTACATTTAGTTATAGGTAAAATCATATAATAAGTGGAATATAATAAGTATACCAAAAACCATGTTAAGAGTATTGTGTGATGATTGATCTTGAGATAATTTACAAATGCATAATTTAAATTTTATGTCTTTTTTGTGTATGTAGTTAAATAATTTGTAATAATTACATTTTATTTTCTGCATTGATGACCTGTGATTTATCCCTCTCTAAGTATGTAAGGACCTGCATGTTTTCCAAAAAGTTTTTATGTATTTCATACCCTTATACCCCCTCACTTTCATGTGAGTAACTTTTTAATAAAAAGGTATTTGACAAGAGGCATTCAACAATAGGCATTGCACAATAGGTGTCTGACTAGAGGCGTTTCTATTTCAAAGGAGACTGGTGGTTGATGAATTATACGATAATAGAGACTCTAAGAGTTCACCCCTAGGTTTTGGTTAGTTTATCAAATAATGATAAAATAATCCATATAATAAGTCTCAAGGTCAATTCATGGTTATTTATTCATAAGTAATTATAATTTATGAAACATTTGATGACGTGGTATAAAAATATATAACGTTTTATTAAATTTTATTTGGTAAAAATATCACTGTCAATATACTCCAACAATGAGTTTATTTATATCAATCAAGGTTTTAGTTATAGTTTATCATATGTAACAGTGACAAATATTCATGATACTTTGATTATAAATATAAATAAATATATATATATATATATTATTTATTAAATATAGTACATAAAAGGACAAGACATAGAACATAATAAATATCTCAAACAAACATGTTATCAATCTAGAATGTTTTAGATCTTAAGATGACCGTATAATGTATGATTGGAATTGCATGTTTATTTTTTGTATTCGATTATATAATTTATAATAATTGTATTATCTTGATATGATCGACCAATGTATGATTGAAAATGCATGTCCTATTTTTTCCAGTAATATAATATGTAATAATTTCATTTTGTTTTCCTTATTGATGACCTGCATGTCATCCCTCTCTCTAAGTATGTAAGGACCTACATGTCTACTTAAAAAATGTTATGTATCTAAAACCCCTATAACCCCTCACTTACATGTAACTATCATTGTAATAAAATGGTGTTCATCATGAACTGTTACTGTTCGAAGCTTTTTTTTACCCCATGTCTAAAATGAAACCGATGGTAGCTGAAATTTGAGATAATAGACATGAAAGTATACCCCTTAGGTTTTGGTTTGTTTATCAAATAATGATAAACCAATCCATATAAAAATTCTCATGATCAATTCAATTATTCAGTCATAACCAATTTAAATAATTTAAAATTTTTATGCAGTTTATAATATTTTATTAATTATTTTTTTCTAGGTAATCATGTTTACACAAATATATTGCAACAATGAGGTAATTTATACCAAGTAGGGTTTTAGCTATAGTTTTCCACCTACAAGAGTGGAAAATCTTCATGATTTTTTTAAATTATATGAAGTTTGCAATAAGATTCGTAGTCGGTTAAAACTGAGGGCTGATCAATCAATTACTTCAATAACATATTGACATTTTCAATATCTTAAATGTTTATGGAACATCGAGAACCCTTCAGTCGATGATGAGGATTATATGGATGAATCTTTATTATTCAGACAACAATGTAGTAATTATTTGATGGAATTGTATGTGGTGATTTGTGATATTGATGTGGTGCAACTTACTACTATAGAACCATGTTTGGTGAGCTATGTAGAATTCGGTCCTTCACAACAATATTATTCATTGCCTCCTCATATGACTCTTGTGATATAACCAAATTATTAATAAGATGATCATAATTTGGAAGGAAATGTAGGGTACATTCCTTTCTGTACTAATAATATAGTGAATGAAAGTTTATCTGAGGATAATGTATCTACTGAGGCATCAGAAGATGATATGGGTGAGAGTGATGTGGGGAATGAACCTTTTGTGGTTCATATGATAGACATGAATCCACAAAATCCACCAGTTAGTGGTAATAGACCTTTAGTATTGAGTTCCTTAGTTAAAGTAATGTTGTGTGAACAAAATTTTGATTGGGATTTCATTACACCAACTTTATAATTCCCTGGAATTATAGGTAATAGATCTTCATCAACTGATAATGCCATCTATGTCGGACAAAAGTTTGAAAGTAAAATTTTCATGAAAAATATGATAAAACAATACCATATAGAGAGACATTTCACATTTGTGGTTGATGATTCAAAGAATAAAAAATATATCATTCGATGTGAAAAATATGGGCCAAAATGTAAATTATGATTAATGGAAATATATGATAATTTTTTTTCATGTTGGAAGATAACCAAATTACAAGGCCCACACACTTTTCTGTATCTAAGCTTGTCGTAGGATCACTCTTCATTTTATGTGGTGTTTATATCAACTATTATTATTGAGATGATACGAACATATTAGGATGTTCCTATTTCCCCTATTCAGGAACAAATTCAATAGTTTTTTAACTATAAGATATAATACAAAAAATATTAGAATACAAAACAGAAGGTAATTGTAAGTGTATGGTGATTGGGATGAATCTTATTCAATGTTTCCACAACTTATGGAATTGTTGTCTCTCAATAATCAGATTATTTATCATTTGGACACTTTTGAGTATGTTTCCCATAATCACGAAGTTGATCGATCAAAGGTAAAGTTTAATAGGATTTTCAGGCATTCAGGCCATGCATTGCTACCTTTACCCTTTGTAAATAATTCATTCAAGTCAATTAAACTTTCCTTTATGGGAAGTATACATGTGTTCTTATTATTGATTCCACATATGATGGTTATCATGATCCTTTAAAACTTGTATTCTCTATTTTTTAAATGGATAATTTTGAATTATAGAGTTAGTTTTTAAAATGTATACATATTCATGTCACACAAAACCAAGGAGTGTGTCTAATATATGATCGCCATCAAGCGATTATAGAGGCCATAAATAGTGATAGAGTTTCATGGATAGATATGAATGCATATCATTGATATTTCATTAGACATATTTCAAGTGATGTGTATAAGTATTTTAGAGATAAGACAATAAAGAAGGCGATCCTCGAGTTGGGTATGTTTTTCTAAACATACTCTTTTTGAAAGAAAATTTAATATCCTTTTTAATAAATTATTCTCTTATGGTTTCAACATATGATCCCCAATAAGAAAGGTTTTATCAATGTCTTTAAGAGATTATAGGGGCTAATGAAGTTTTTTATGAATATATGATGCATAGTTTAAAGGAAAAATGATCATTAACATATGATAGTAGCAGGAGATATGTCCATATGACCACTAATATAGTGGATTGCATAAATGGGGTCCTCAAGGGTGTGCACAAACTGCCATCGGGTTAGTGTAAGAGAAATTTTATAGATGTGTACACTAGTTTGTTGAACAGTCCCAAAGGCCTATCATAGTATGGAAAATGGAATGTGTTTCAATCAGTATTTATAAAGTGACATTGTTAGATATTACATGAGGCTTCATGATGGAGTTTTCTAACCTTTGATTGGGTAAATAGGAGCTTTTAGGTAAGAGATTTCTATGACCAGGCTACATGAACCAGTGGTCGAGTGCTTGTGGTAATATTGGATAACAAGCATTATGAATGCAGAAACTTTCAGGCTTTGAGATATCCCTGTGCACATGTTGTTGCATCTTGTGCTTCAGTAAACATATCATGGGATCACTATGTTGTCCCGGTGTATCACATGGGAACTCTGGTTAAATGTTATAATGCATCTTGGATACTTATCGACGACTTTTATTCTATCCCATTTCCCATTGATCATCCAACCATTGTCCCTAATATTTCCAGGTTTCATAAGTTGGTTTTGTTTTCATTTATGTTTTTTTTCAATTTCTATTGGTTTTTAAATTATTGGCTTGATATTACTAGGTTGCACCCCTAGGGAAGAGAAAAGTCTACTCGAATCAGAAATGATATGAACTAGCCTTGGTAATGAGGAGGGGGGCTATGTTGTATCATTTTTCATACAGAAGGAAATAATCATAAGAGATGTCCTCAAGTGGAAGGACATAGCTCCACTTCCCTTCATCCATGATCGACTATGTATTTTTTCATCAATGTGTATATTTTGTTTTGTATGTATACATTTTAGTAACGAATCCTTTTATTTTTTAATTCCTCCATTTCTGACCCATTTCAATTTTGGTTTGTTTCATTTATAGATTCTATTAGAAATATTTTTGTGATACTATAACTATTAAAAAATTAAAAAGACAACAAAAATGAATTTATCATACAACCAAATGTTTTATGTGATTTTTTATCACTACTGATTTATATAAAAGATTTAGAATAAATTAAACATCATTAGAGATTAATAAAACATTTTATGCATAGACTAAACTAACATCACTGACCACATATATTTGTTTACCTCTTTCTCATAATAATGCTTAATTATACATGATAATTTTCTACCTTATTTTTATTGTTGTAGTTTTTTAAAAAATAAGTTTAAATTTTTTATTGAATTTAGTATAAAAAATAACAATGATATCATTTTTGCAGATGGAAGGTCCTATATTTCTCACATCCCAGGATACTCATGTTTCACAGCTGGTTTTAGAGGGATGTCTGGTGCCTCCTTTGAGTGTACAAAGATCTCATCATTTCCATCATGACGCTCCACCTCCCACTATTATCCCACATCTTCATCATGCTGGGTTCTATGGAGTAGCATTTTGAGACTTCACCGTTGTCAACCATCAGTTCATTACTCTTCTTGTAGAGAGATGGAGGATAGAGTCACATACATTTCATTTTACTGAGGGGGATATGACTATTACACTGTAGTATGTATCCATTATGTTGGGCCTCCCCATTTTTTCATGTGATTATATTTTGAGGTTTATCAGTGGCACAATTTTTATTTATCACTCCACTATATTTGTACATTTGATGTATTTAACTTTACTGGGGATTTAGACCAAGAAGGATGGTATAGCTGGGGGTCTTCTTATCTTGAATATAAATATAGTGTGCTATGTAGTGCATGTTGCATTGATAAGATGTATATCATAGGATGAATTATTCTTCTACAAATGTGGATATGTAAGAACATCCCTCTCTTATCTCAACATGCTTGTACTCTATTGCCTGCAGATATTATAGTAGAGTCTCCATGTGGAATATGGTAGTTATTCCTTCCTTCTAATGTCTAACTTAATTGTATAACTTTCTATTAGGAAATATAACTATAACAAAGTTATATATAGGTGGATTCAGGAAAATCAACATTCAGATATAGCTAGACATGATGTTCATTCCTATAGACTTATTTTGGACAACCTTCAGCCAGACGATGTAAGCGTTTGTTGTTTATATTGTTAAATATTTATTCTTTATTATACATCTCTTAATTTATTAATTGATTATTCATTTTTTATTTTAGATTACATGGATTCTATATACTAATGATATTATCTAGAGTATTTCAAAATATTTTACAGCGATGCTTGCTACCATCTCCTGCATGGTTCTATTGATTCATTTTTAAATTGTCAAGTGACATCAGACTGACTGAGTTATGAGATAGTTCAGATTCCTTCAGCTCGTTCTTGATCCACCCAGTCAGTTACCTTCACTTAATTCCCTGAATATTTCAGTTAAGAGTGACTTTGATTAGAGGAGATATCATGCATGATATATTGATCTATGGGATAGATGACACGAGTCCCAATTATGAGGGGAAGGTACAACACATATGAATTTATTAGATCAACTGGATTATGAATAATGGTACTATAGGTCCCTAGTCATATTTCTTACACAACACAGATAGGGAATTCATGATTTGGTAATAACTATTCCTTCCACTATTGAAAAGATTTTTTTTAACATTATTTAACAATCGATTTTTTTTGCATGATGCTCATATAACCCATCTCATTCATAACTCTGATCTAGTACAGGGAGGTTCATTTGACCAGACATATCTTCACAGAGCTATGCTAGAGTTGATTCCTTCTAAGGATGAGATTTATCATGACATTTTGTTTGATCCACCACATGATGTTGAGGATGTTGAGCATGATATAGATGTACCTAGGGGTGACGACCCTATTATGGATGATGATGTTGCATAGGAGGAGGGTGTTCATGATGATCATCCAGATTCTCAGTCATAACTAGAGGTAGATATATACATCGACTGGTCTTAGATGGATGTTTTATTAGGACCTTCTTTGAAGACATATCTAGTATAAAAAACATCTTCTTTATATATTGGTGAGAGTTCCAGCCAACATCCACTATCCTTAGAGGCAGGATAGGGTACAAGTGGTGAGAATGTAAATCCACCACCTATCACACAAGAGGATATGGTGGCAACTGCCGATGATGATATATAGTAGTAGCATACACCAGATCGGAGATGTATAAAAACACAGTGTAGATGCATCTAGTATACGCCTGGTTGTGGGACAAAGGAGCATCCACCCACATACATAGATTAGATTTATATTAGATTGATGTTACATGTTGTATGTGCCTTATTATTATTATTTATAGAGTTTTATTGTTTTTTTCCAATAAGTTCCTTACTGTTATCAAATTGTCTATAAAAATCAATAATTATTATTTTCTATTCATATTAATACTTAGTATTATTATCTATATATGTATAATAAATAATATTATTAAATTCATTATTAAATATTAATAATATTAATTATTTTGAATTCAATAAATATTATTACTATTTAATAATTAATTTAAGATGATTATTTATTATATATAATATGTATTATAATACTATATATTAATATAAGTGGGTACCTACTTGATAATCTTATATAAATTTCAAGAGTACTAATTAGATGGTCTTCCTGATTGATAGTTGTAGCATGATTCCACATGGTTTGTCTCACCTCATCATTGGTGTTGTAGTTACACAGTTAAATAATATTGAAAAGAACATTCCCCCTAAATTTATAGATAAAATTCAGAGCTACAGATTTAATGATAGGTATTTCTACCTTTGGATCCTGGAAAGAATTAGAGACCTCATATCTAAGCTCTATCATGCCTACTTGTGAAGTTTCTCTAATTTTCCTCATAAATGGATTTTTAATTTTAAGAAGAGTTTTATTTTTTCCTCAAGGAATATCCTCCTTTTTAAGGTTTGGCATAGTCAAATTCCTACTGATGATCGACTAATTATGATAGGTATATAACTTCCTTCGATTTTCCTCCTTTGTATGAAGACACCAGATTATTGTGAGCATATTTTCCTTCATTGTGAATTTATTGATAAGGTATGAAATTTTATTTTTATCCACTTCTTATACAAACCTATATTTGGTGATGAAATTTATACCTTCATGAGTGTTGTTTCCAATTTGTATTGAAGTTAGTAAATTCATAACCTTTTCACGGTTATGGTAGCTATGAGATTTTTCTATATTTGGAAGGATCAAAATTAAATCTTCTCTAATGATTAGTATATTAGTTTTTGGATAATTCATGCACTTATTTGTAGAGATATCCAACTGGCATCTAAAAATCAAAACAGATTCTATGAATTACTATTTTGATGACTTGATTATCTCACATTTTCTTAGAGTTTCATATATTCCAAGGAAACTAATTCAAAAAAAATACATTAGAAATATTACTCCTATTTATACATTAATTTAAGTTAATATTTATGGTACAACAATTTGGATCTCATGAATCAACTAGTTATTATGGTATTTATAGGGATTATAGAGGGTTTCATTAAGGGATCCTTCTCCTGTTTCCTCAGATCTCACAATACCTTTTGAGGTAAAAACATAGGTTGTTATTTATGTTATGAGAAATGAATGGTATTAAGGTTGGGCCATGATTACTTTGTATTGAATAGTTTAGGTATGGGGTTAACACTTCCTTGATCTTGATGAGGTGCGGTCCCCCATACTACAGTCAGAGTCGGTACCCCCCCACATGATGGGGTGCGGGACCTTCACCTATAGAATTTGATAATCCTACATGATATAGGGTGTTAGTTCTATATAATTTATGCATACATTAATTTAATTTATATAAACATGTACACTTAAATTCACATCTATAGTTTTACAAAACACTTCCAGCTACATGTTTATGTATCTTAAATTCTTTGTAACATTTCTATTTTAACATTATCTATATCATTGTTTAAATATTATGTATTACATGCTAATGTTTATGGGGATTTTATCACATCATCATTGTTTATGTGTTTTTAATGTATTTTTTTCACTATAATATAATTTTTTTATTGTATATTTGTTTCCATTCACTATCAATATGTTATAAACTATTAATATATTGAATTCACTCTATACATGCTTCTAGTTAGTTTGTTGTGTTCACTATTTGTTCATAGTTGTCACGTTGTGTCCATTATTAGTATGCTATGTTCACTATTAATATGTTGTGTTAACTACATATTGAATCCATAGTATATGTGTTTCTATTCACTTTCATTATATTTTATTCATTGTTAACAAGTTTTGTTTCTACTGCATATGTGTTTCCATTCACTGTTAGTATGATGAATCCACTGTATATGTATTTTAACTCTATAAATGTTTCCATTAACTGTTAGTAAATTTCATTAAATTTTAGAATATTGAACCCACAATATATTATTTATTATTCACTAATAACATATGTATATAATTAATATGATAAAATACATTGAAACCAACATTTTAGGATAAGTGCATCTATCTGCTAGTTATGAATTACTTCATGTGCATGCAAGAGAATTTTATTTACAAATAAGGTGGTATTTATCAGGTGTACAATGAATATTCAAGGATGGATCAGATATCACTTCAAGTATGCATTATTTATGTTATTCATTCCTATTATTTTTGATTCTGTAAAGGATAGGTCGAGAATATATATGGGTTTGATTTCATTTCATTTGTTCATATTTTGAACCCTTAAAACCCATTAATGGTATCGAAGATTTCTTCCTTGTAGAATCAATGTGTTTATTTCTCTATTAAATGAAGAACATGTTATATGAATTCTAAAATTCTTTCCCCCTCTCATCATTATGTTATACGAAAATATGGAGTGGATGGAAAAAATTATGTTAAGCAGATAACATAATGTGCATCACTATTGTGGGAAAATAGAGTATCATGTTTTCATGTAAATATTCATACATTTTTGAATAGATTTAATGTTCAGACTCATTAAACAACTACAAAATTTTAATAAATTACTTAGATTAGTACATATTCTGTATATTATTCTTTTTAGCTCAATTATATTGAATTCCAGTTTAAAAAAAACCTTAGTTATCATTATGTCATGAAAGTAAGGCATATTATGTGGCATTTTTAACATATTTTAGTTAATAGTATGTGATTTTGAAATATCCATTTTCATGTTTTTTCATAAAGTTTTATTCGGTAACCCATTTCAAGTTTCCTCTCTACGTGACAAACTTTGTACATTATAAAATTTTCCTAATTTTTTTTCTATGAGTCCATTGGCAGCATAAAAAGGTAACTGGATGCAGAGGGAAGACTATTGGTCTCTCAAAGAAGCACTAATGCAAAACTGTACCTGCTTCAGGATGTTTTTTTGGATTAGGTAATCACTGCTTTCTCAGTTGGGGTTTTAATTGTAGTCATCCATTATTGGATTCATTGTTTTGAGTAGAGATTCATGGTATGATATCATAATATCAATGCTACTTCTTTACATTTGAGTTAGATTCTATTATTGTACATCATGATATTTCTAACCATATTATGTTTCATCTAACAATTTTTTTAATTTTCTTTACCAGATTCAACTGTTTTGATAAATTCAAAATTATGATGCACCTCATATTCTATTCTCCTAATTGCAAATGGATATTGCATGATTTTTTCCTCCTATTTTGTTCAAATAAAAAAAAACATATTGTTTACAACAGTTAAAAACCATTTTTTAAATTATGTTTTCTTTTGCACAAATATCTATATTGGATTTAGAGGTAAAATTTTCCATAACCATTGTTGACAATTATATTAATTCTATTGTTTGAATTATTTTTAATCCGTGTCAATGTGAGATGATTGATACTATAAATTTCTAAATTTTATATTCACTGATTTAGAGATAGTTTCATAGGTTTTATTTGTATTGAAAGTTACTCAATTTAGAAAAACTAATTATTTACTTAAAGCTTGTATTTTATTGTAGTAAGTTTCTTTCTCTTTATATATTTCAAGTTTCCAAACTTTAAATAATTATGAGTGTATGTTTTTGATTTTGTAATTAATTAATTATTCTGTGAAAATGCACAGGTTGAGTATTAGTTAATTATAAAATAGTAATAATATCATTAAATACTACTAAATATCAATTAAATACTCATAAATATTCATAAATATCAATAAATATTACTAGATATTACTAAATATTAATAAATATTCATAAATATTAATATTTACTTATATTTAATAATATTTATGAATATTTATTTAATATATATATGTTATTCATGAATATTTATCAATAATTATTAAAATTTATTAATATTTATTTAGCATTTGTTAATATTTAATAAATATTAATTTATATTGATTAGTATTTAATTAATATTTAAATTATTAATAAGAGGGTTTCACCCTCAACCTGTTAAAAAAATTATTTAAATTTATGAATATTAATTTTTTGTTATTTAATAGATATTTATTAATATTCATGAATATTTATTAATTTTTAATTAAACTTTATTATTTTATAATTAATATTTATAAATATTAAAAAATATTTTTTAAATATTTATTAATATTTGTTACTATTTTATTTATTTTTTTGATTATTAATTAATATGTATTAATATTTATTTATATTTATTGAAATATTGATGATTTTTTATTTAATATGTATTTATATTTAATTATTATTTATAAATATTAATGATTTTTTAATTAAAAATTTTGGAGGAAGTGTGAATGGGGTTCATGCTTCCTTCATAAAATTCACAAAGGAAGCATGAGCCCCATTCATGCTTCCTGGCGAGGGGAGAACCATGAACGAGGTTCACGCTTCTCAGATCCCCATTTTAAAAATACCGAGAACCCTATCCCTTTTATATTTTTTTTAAAAAACCCATTAAAAAATCACCCCTATACAGGAAAAATAAGAAAAAGTGGAATGTTCGCAACCCACTACACATGAGCCATAATGGAGGGAAATAGTTCACAATGACCAATAACTCATAAGGAAAATTATTAACCACCGTAAGCATAATAAAATATTTTAAAATGTGATTTAATGGACTGAGGAATCGAAGGGGAAGAAGGTTTAAAATTTTAAAATCTAGAATATTGAACCCCAATATAGTGCTTCTCCTAGATTGTGTCTCACATTGAGAACATTGTATGCAATGCCACATGCATGAATATTGTAAGTTCAAATAAAACCCTCATTTAGAATATAGATTAATCCTTTAAATAGGATTATGAAAAACTTCATTTCATAACCCAGATGTTTCTCATGAATAATTCATCAAACACCTATAACTCACAATGGTAACTCCTATATAGAATTGCAATGAATGCTTAGGATTGGTTGAAGGCACTCACAGTCATAAGGGAAAATTTTGGTTGTCCTGCTTCAAGAGGTGGACAAGAGGGAATGAAAAGGAATTTTTATAATTTTTGTATTGAAACATAGAGTTGGGATGTGACTAGCCTATATCTTCTTTATGTTAAAATAGAGTTAAATACCTTTTAAGACTCATTAATACTCACCTATCTTCAATATAAACAAGGGATTAATGTCGCATTTAAAATAAAACTCACCTATACGCATTTCATTAACATTGTAATGATGGACACGAATCTCATTTATAAAGAATGAATGTTTTAATCCCATTTAAATTTGTATGGTAATTATTATCAAGTTTAAATATTTAATTCACTTTAAAATTTACAATATAAAAACTATAGGGTCATAGGGTTAAATAGGCATGGAAATTTACTACATCCTAATGCATCTTGTGGTCCCCTTATTGTATGCATTTCTATGTTTAAAAAATAGAGATTTAGTTCTCTATTTTAATTTCCTTTAAAATATATGGTGTATTGAAGTTAGGGGTGAAGTGTATGTAGTTTATGTTGCAAAAATTTATTTACTATCATTTATATTAATTTCTTATATATTTTTTATTTTTAATTTTAATTGCAAAACAATTTAGCATGGGATTTCCCATTTCAATTGTAATACATATTCCATGATTTCATTTATTTAAAATCTATCTTTTAAAATCACAACAAAAAAATTAAATATATTTTTAAAATCACATGGTTTTCTTTTTAAATAAAAACACACCTTTTAAAGCACAAAAAATTTCATTTAAATATTCAAATCAAAAATTTATTTTTTAATTCATTATACACATTTTTTAAATTCAAATCATTTTTTAATAAAGGTTTTTATTCATTTTTTACATAAAAATTTGTAATTATATATATATATATATATATTATGTTTCATAACATAAATGTTTTACAGTAATTTATAACAACATAATATATATACATAATATATTTTATATGTATAAAATTATTTACCGATGAAAAATTTAATGCATAAAAATATATATGATACAATATATATATATATATATATATATATATATATATAAGACACGTGATATAATTTATTTGAAAAAGATATTTAAAAACTCATATGTAAGAAATTATATGAATCAAATTGAAATGTGATATATATATAGTTGGGTAAGAAATTATAGCTGACATGTCATTTTTTTAATAGACGCGTAATACTTTCATACCATGCATAATATGTTATACTATGAAAAAATATCGAAATAGAGTTAAACCTGAAATTTTGGAATTACTTGAAAATAAATATAAATTTTACCGAACCTTTGAGACTATAATACACCATCCCAAGACTCCCTCAATACTTGAGAAATACTAAAGAAGCATTCAGAAAAATCTGGACCCTTACATTAGATATCTCTCAAAATATTATTATCCTCAAGAATAAAAACCAATCTCATAAAGGAGGAAAATAAAAACATAGATAAGAAACTTATATGATACCTATCAAAGAAGGACCTTGTTTTGAATAGAACAGAACTAAAACATAATAAGGAAAGGCATAAAATAACACAACATTAATAGTCACTAGTCAAGCTAAGCTAAGTTGTACACCCAAAGTAGAATAAGGCAGATGATACCGCATATGATGTTTTTATTTTATATCACTTGTAACTCAAGGGAATGAATCTAAACATTACATAATACATGGCCTCTTTCTATTCTCTATACCTAAGGATGAGGGGAATCATATGGTTTTCCTCTACCCACCTCATCACGTCACTATAACGTCAACTTTTGTTTCAAAGGATACTGTTGAAATAATTGAACTGGAAATGGGACACCAGATACATACTGACTGGATAGGAAGGTCAGGAAATTGAGTTTCTATTGGCCGCAACCTATGTATGAAAATAAATAATGTTTGGTCCCTTTATACTAATATAAGAACTGCTATAATTATAGAAATGAGATGAAGGAAGTTGAGGCCGACTTCCTATTGTATGAGACATCAAATGTCTAGAGAACAAATAATTTATGTACATAATTATAGTTCATGAAGTGTCCTAATGAATCCCCTACAATGTTTTCCTGGTCTTATCCAAAATCCTCCTAATAACCTCAACCTTACCTATAGAAACATTAGCAATATGAATGAGGTGAACTAATGATGGTTCTTTGGATGAGAATCCTCATCGAAATGCCTCACTACATCCTCCTCATCAAGAAGAAGGTCTGAAACATAATATAGAAGGTTCTTGAAGTGAATACCATACTCCCACACATTGTATCTCCCTTGGATAAGGGAAATAATGTCTTTTAAATACACCACCTTATTTGTCTATGAAAGGACTAATAATGATCTATGTGATCACTGACAGGGGGAGGGGGTGAATCAATGATCTTCTATTTTTATATTTTATTTCTTATGAAACAAACTTCACCTCTGATTAGTGAGAAATGATCCTATTGAAAACAAAAAACAAGAACAACCACAATAATACATGTATTTACAAGTTTCACTACTCAATAAGAGTATCTAGTCCTTGATATGGTTTAGAAGTAATACAAGACCACACAAATAATTAGAAAGTAATCCTTTTGGTGGTTACAACAAGTATAGAATATACTTTCACTTGCATAGAACTATAGTCAATTGATAGTACATGTGATATTCACAAAAAATAATGATATAACAATGTTTTTTAATAATAATAACAACCTTAACCAACACTCTTCAAAGTTATCACTGTGATGCTTGAATTCCTCATACTTTATTTCTTTCAAGTTCTTATTCCTTTTCATTTTATGCCACAATAGAGAGTAAGAAATTCTTCTGAGGTATATGTATGAAACTATATATATGATCAATAATCTTTCTTTTACACTCAGTATAAAGAAACTCAGTCTAATTTCCTATTCATCTGATTGTCCTTAAATACCATTCATCTAATACAAACTGATAGGAAACTCTGTTCGGTATCCTTCAAACTGATTCCTCTTCACACTATTTATATGATCATATCTTCACTTCTAATTCACTTCACCTAGCCACCTATATTCCACCCAAATACTTGATACATATTCAAACCTTTATATATGCAACATTATTTTACAAATTAAGGTAGGATCATGACATTCAGATTCAAATATCCCACTCAAACTTTGAACATCCTGCTCAATCCTTCATTGTTTGACCATATCCAAATTTACTAAAAGATAAGAACTTTCCTTAAGAATCAACATCAATGAAATACTTAAAACCTTCCTTATATCTTAGAAAGAATCATAATTTATCCTTTATTATTATTATGGAATTGAACATCCAGCTCAACATCATCACATTAATAAATTTATGAAAATTTCATAATGATCTTCGAACCTTACATCTGATACAAATTCATAACAACTATTCCATATGGTTATCCTTCATAACTTTATAGGAAATACCATAAATATTTTGAAAGAAACTTCCTATTTACTATGAATTTATTTATAAACCTTCATCCATTTCCTTAATGAGGAAACCTTTGTATGATGAAATTCATTTGTAAATATTTGTCTGATGAATTCATATGAGGACTTCTATTTTATGACTCAGAGAATTTTTTCTGATCATTATGAAACTTCTTCACTTCACATATTTTTACAAGTCCATATGATATACTATTTAAACAAGCAAACATTCTTCTCATTCTATGAACATATAAAATATTTTTTCAGTGGAATTTGCAAGCTTTTATCTAAATGATGAGCTTTGGTCCATTCAGTGGACTACATTGGACAAAAAAGGTCCATCCAATGGACTCCATCCAATGAAATTTCTTGGAATAATTTAATTTATACTTTCTTTAAAATTCCTATTATAGGAATAATTCATAAATTTATGACTGATAACACTTTATAAAACTAAAACTAAAAATCTTCATAAGTATTATACTTTGATTCAAACAAATTCATTACTTTTTGTCTTTAACTTTTCACAACTGAACCTTTTTTTGATATCATCAGCCCGATGTACTTCAAAAAACTTTGTAGCATGAAATTTTTGTAGATGAACCATAATCTCACCCTTTATACTCAAGCATGGATCATGATAACTTTTAGTAATCATGATGTTTTATACTTTAGGAACAATAAATAATCACCTATTTTACTTTATAAAACATCTCTATCCTATAAAACATTGTGAGTGTATTTAGATAAAAATTCAATTCCAAACTCTATCCAATAAATTCGATCCATTGGATACCATCTATTATACATGGTCTGATGAATACTCTATCTGTTCACCTTTGAAGTTCAATAATGTTAAGTGATTTATGTTTAATAAAAAAACACTTTAAGAAAAACTTATTTCTTATCAATGAGCTTCTTCTTAATACCTCAAGATCCTATTAGCTAAAAAAATCCCCCCTTTGGATTTTGTTATCAACCAATAGACATAAATCACTAAAAATTTGAAACTCAAGTAATGGGTTACTTATCCAATAAATCTAAGCTTACATGAGCAAACTCAGTGTAAGAAACAAGAACAATTGAACAAAAATACCATGTTTTACATAAAGAAGTGATTTAAGAAAGTTTTATTAAAAAATTATCTAAATTTACCATTCAATTATAACTTTCACAATCAAAATCAACTTCAACTTGTGAAAACAACCTCCTACATCCACTTCAAAAAACTGTTAAATCAATTCACACATGATTAAATCACAACTTACCCCTTTTAAAAACTCCCTCAAAATACATGCTCTACCTAGATAGGTAAATCACATATCAATTTATATATTTATGTTATATATTTTCTAGACCTTTATAATCACTATTCACATACAAGATGAGAGAGGGGTTGACATTCACATACCTTATCCTTGAAGAGAGTGAGGTTGTACACCCATGATCAACCTCAGCTTATGAAATGTTTCCTTCAACAATGGTTGAGTAAGGATATCAAAAAATTTATCCATTGTAGGTATAAAATATATATTTAGTTCATTTATTTTCACATGATATTTGATGAAGTAATATTTAATATCAATTTTCTTAGAATAATAATGTTTCACTATATTCTTAGTTCAATTTATGTAAGATCCTATTTTTTCATAGAGTTAAAAATTCTTTTATTTTTAGTATAAAGATATATTTTTTGTCTATGTAAAAGTGAATAAAGAGGCTATGGATGTTTCAAGATATTTTGGTCTTGGTTTAGGGACTAGAGTTTTAGTTTTTAGAGAAACAGACTGAGACACATGGTTGGTGCATAGTTAGTACAAACTATTCACCTCAACCATGAAACCTTAAGAGGGAGAATCATGGTTTTCCTAATATTTCAATAGATATATAATGATTTTGAAAAACTTTCAATTTATTATAGTGTAAAATAACCTGGTTTTCATATGTTTTTTCTAACTATTCACTTAGACTGAACTGAGTAAACCCTTATTCCAGCCCTGTATTACTGAACCGAGTAAACCATCATTACAACCCTATAAATCTCATGAGATATAAATCTTTACCCTATGAATTGGAGGCAGATATAGGTCCCACCCATCACATAATAAAATAATACATACATGTTCTACAAGATCAAAAATAAACATATCATAATCCATTAAATGAAATTGGTATCATAAACATGTAAACATATCATAACCTATGGAAAGATACAGGTTTCATAATCATTTCATCATAAACATAACATGTGAAAAGAATTGGGTTTCAAAAGCATATAACCTATGAAATAGAAATGTGTTTCATAATAATATTACCCATGAAGAAGAAATAGGTTTCATAAAGACCATGAAATTAAACACAACTCATTCATAGAAAGGACATGAATGGAAACTTTATATCATTTCCTAAAATGGCATGAGTAACATCAATAGATTCCATATTAGATGGAAAATAATTTTTAAATATACTCTAAAAACATTTCTTGAGGAAAATATTCTTTTTTGTTTGAAAAAGTATTTTTAATACATAAAACCATTTGAAAATAATTTTCTTAGAAAATAAATTGAAAAATTATAAAGAAGACATGAAATCATTTTGAAAACCTTTTTCTTTAAAAAAATTTAAAATAAGATTCAAAACATTTTAAAAACATTTTTCTTTGAAAACAATTTAAAACTTTTAAATAAATCTTTAAATTTTTTTGAAAACCATTTCTTTGAAAATACTTTGAAAACATACAAAGAAAGCTTAAAAACGTTTTGAAAATCATTTTCATTGAAAATTTATAAAATAATCTTGAAAAAAGTTTTAAAAAAATTTATTTTAAAATATTTTGAAAACATATAAATAAATCTTAAAAAATATTTGAAAATCATTTTTCTTGAACACTTAAAAATGCTTTGAAAACTATTTCTTTGAAAACAATTTGAAAACTTTTAAATAAGGCCTGAAAACATTTGGAAAAAAAAATTTCTTGAAAAATAATTTTAAAAAAAAATTCCTAAAGATTGAACTTTAAAAAAAATGCAAAGGGATCTTCAGGGAAATGATGGCAGGTAAATTCGTACATGTTGTACGTGGTCAAAAGAACATTCATTTTTCATAGTAAAAAGGATAGAAAAGTGCCTTGTTCAGAAAGAAAAAAGAATATTTCCTTGAATATATTGGTAAAATAAGAAAGGGTAAAAATGTATTTTAGATATTATAGGGTAATGTTATAATATTCTTGGAAACTCTTTTTAGAAAACATAGATTTCTGACCGAAGAGAGGGTAAAGTCTGGCTTTCCTAAAAACTATTTCTTAACTATATTATGTACCAAAGAGTAGAAAATGGTATTATTATATGAGTATATAATGAAATAAAATAGGATAAAAAACTCATGAATATTTGTGAGATATGGTTCATAATATTTTATCAAAGGAAGCATAAACATAAACAATCTTGAAAAGAAATGAGATTGTCTCAATAACTCTTATAACTTGGTATCTTGGGATCATGCTCTACTTTTAAGTAAAGGTAATTAAATGAAGCATATAATATCATGAAAATATGAAGATTCATGATACGATATGTAAAATGGAATTATATGCACCCTGAAAAAGAGTTTAGGTGCATAACAAAACATGAGTCTCAAAGAAGTCAAATTGAGACAAAAACATTACTACCAATTTGGTAACTTTTGAATCTTAAACCCCATGAAAGAAAAATAATAAAATGGTAATGTGAATAACCATAAATTTAAGTACAATATACATAGAATATAATCACTATAAGTACATACACCACACAAAATGAAAGAGTGGTGAACATAGCTTGTATCTCATAGAAATTAAAAGTGAGATGAAATCCTCTTACCTTGTGTCTTGAGTCTCTTCGTACTCATACAAGATTCTTGTATAATAAATAAAAGTTTATTATAAATATTTTAAATGATAATATTATTATATATATTACTATATATGGTTTTATTATAACCTTATATTACTTACTTGTTAATGATCCTACATTAAGGTTTCACTTCGTGTAATATTCTCTTTGTTCTTCGCATGTGTCTTAATTTGTTATATCGTTGATCCTAATACTTATATAATGATTCTAGAATTTATAAAATGATATAAATATTAGGTTTATCACATATAATTATATTATAATAATATATATCATAATGATTTATGTAATGGAATACACTGTTCATGGAGATGATAAGCCGTATGTGCGCATGAACGCTGTTTTCTGTTTTTATTGTCGCATTGAAAAAAAGTATGTAAATGACATATGCATATATATGTATGTAAATATATATATATATATAATTATTAAATTATCATTAATATATCATATATATCATATAATTTCCTTAAACCCATCCATAATACATTCTATGTGGCGTGTGAACGAATCACATCGCTATGAGGGGGTGGTAGTCCACACTTCTTCAAACGCGATTATTGTATTAACACCAAATGGAAGGTAAAAACATGTGTGTTGTAAAAGTAATATAGAATATTAAATAAATAATAAATATAATATATTACATATATAAACATATTTTCTATTATAATGTCCACCATGATTGGTGTTAAAGGAGAAATGAACAATCATCGTTTTGTGAGGCAGTAGTTCGCCGTACACAGAAACTGTATGTTCAACATCCATTAAATGGATGTGTGTGTAAGTGTAGGTAAGAAAATTTGAATAAAAAATAATATTATATTTATGATACTTATTTCATCACACAATAATGTTATAAAGAGAGTGGATGGGGTGGAGAAGGAAAATAAAGGAAAGGAGCTTGAGAGAAGACATTACCTCTTAATCGGGTAACTCCTTTTGGTTTGTGCCAAAAGGATTCCTTGAGAGGGTTTCTTCACAAAGGGAGGATTCAAGGTATAATAGATGATTTTTGGGAGTAAATTTGGGTAGGTATTGGACTAAATTAAGAGGTTTTAGAGGTGTGAGTAATGGGTAGAGGTGGTGACCTTTGATAGGGAAGGGAAACGACTCACATGGAATTTTTAGAAACAAATTAGGTGTGCAGATGTTATTACCTAAAAAAAGTCTTAAAAAACCGACCAAACTCAAAAATTTAAGTTTTATGGATGATTTATGGACATCCAATTGGTTTTTGACAAGTTTCTAGGTCATTTGGGCCCTTAATTTTAAGGTTTAGTCCCTAATTAAGCTTAATTTGGCCTTAATTGCTGTGATTAATTTTAATCACTTTTACTAATAATTTTGGTAAAAAATTAACATGGTATCATTATAATATAAATATTAGACTTAATAAAATGGTTTATGTTGAATTTTTGAAATTCAATTCACATAAATGGAAAAATTATGAATAGTTCAAATCCCACAGACAGGTTGAAATAACAAGGTTTTAAAGTAGGAAAAAGTTCAAAAGTTTGTTAAGATTTTATATTCAGTTTTAAAGTGAAATAGACCCTATTGTATTAATAGATTTAATATTAATATAATTAGACCATAAAAAATATTTATAATATAATTTACCATTAATAATTAATTATACAAAAAGGAATTTTTTAACTAAAAATCAGAATTTTTCATTATTCATAAAAAATGAATTTACTCAGAAAAATCTCAAAAATTTACCCTAAGATAATTTTGACATTATGAATTAAAAAATGAATTTTATTTTATCCGATTCAATTTATAAATGTGTCTAAAATTACTTTTATTATTAAAATTGGTTTATTCGAGAAAACAATGTTTTTAAACATAAAAAGGAATTTAAAAAAAATTATATCTTTTATTATCAATATGTTTTATTTATATAAAAAAATTATAAAAAATATTCAAAAATTAGTTATTACTATTAATATTACAAAGTTTAACCGCTTTGTTATAATTATCTTTATTTAAATAATTAAAATAATAAAAAAAGATATTTCATAGAAACTCAGTGTTTAGTATATCGTACACCAACTCAGTATTTCATGCATTGTATGCGAATTTGGTGTTACGTGGAACATACGCCAAGTCAGTGTTGCGTGGAACATATGCCAAGTCAGTGTTTCATGTGAAAGGAATCTTTTAATTAGTTCATTTTAAGATATAAATGAAAATTTAAATTTATTCGAAAAAAATAAGTCTATAAAAACTTGTGGTGTTAGATAAACTGTGTGGGGTGTGGGCTTTATGATAGCATCAAATGCATGGTTTATGCACATTTTTCCTAACTATATGAATGAACCATAAAAGGGTTGTTAACCTAGATAGTAGGTGTTCATGGTTTGGAAAATTTTGTGACCAAACTATGTGCCCCTTTAAAAATGGGAATTTACCATTTTTACCTTATAGACTCTAACCTTATTTATTCTTCCCTTCCTCCATCATTTGAAAAATAGTACTATAGGAAGATATCCCTTATTCCTCTTACTATGCTTTTAGATATCTCCTTTTTCACACCCACCATCATTGAATTAACTATTTTATTAATTTTCTTTACGTCGGGTAGTCCGGGTTTAAGCCCAACTTAAACTTTTGAGATCTTATTTTTTTAAAACGCAAGTTTTTTCCTTGACTGTGTTCAACGCATGGGAAAGATGCGGTCGAAACCGCATGACTTCTCCTGGGTCACCACACGTGACCTCGTTCGGGTCACCACATGACCTACCCTATATTCAAGGAAGATTAAAAATATATGGCGAATAATAAAATGAGAATACAATGAAAATTGAGCCCGCGAGGCCTCGGGCGAGGCACGACTCAGGCGAGGCATGATTTTGAAATTGTGCGACCTCTCCTGGTCCACCGGATGACCTACCAATGTTCAATTAATTAAATGAAATGAATTAATAATGAGACAATAAAATTAAATGAGTCATAAAATAAAAATAAAATAAAATAATAAGAGTCATATAAAAGTTTAATTAATTAATTGTTTTAATGATAATAGAAATACTATTATTTGAGGATATTATTAATTATTATTGAGCATTATTATTATTATTTATATTTTTAGTACCATTTAAAAAAAATATCATTTTCTTTTAAGTGGGTTTGGTTTTTTTAGGTTTCATTTCCTTTATTTATTATTTTTTCATTTTATTTATTTATTATTTTTTTATTCCACTTTATTTATTTTCTTCACCCCTCCCCTTGTCCCATGCAGACTCCCCCCTAACCCTAAGCACACCACGCCCTGGCTGCCTGACCAATCCGCTGCTCCACGACCCTCCATCACGCCGAACCTCCCCTCTCCTGCTCTGTCTGGTGAAGCCTGACACCCCCTGCTCCTTCGTTCGGCCACCCCTTCTCTTCCTTTCCATGCCCCTCCCCTCCGGCTCCCATGTTCGGTGCCACAACCCCCACTCCCGGCTCACGCCACCGCAAAGACCCCATCGACTACTCCCCTCAGCCAGCATTCAGACCAGCTAGCCATCCTTCCCCTCATACCGCACCCCTACCCTCCTCGATTGCGCTGTCCGACAGACCAACTGCCTCCCAACCAACCTACTTAGCTCGAGCTTCCGCACAGAATCCCGCCTCACCCCTAGCCGGCCCTCCTCTAGAGTCATGACCCACCACCCTCCATTCCCTGACGACTGGACTCCCCTATGGTCGAGCCTTTGCCGCACCACCACACCCTCTCCTTACGGTATACCATTTTCTTCTCTTTGATATGGTTTTGGCCCTAGTTCTTGGGGTTTAGTTTTTCTAGTTGGTTGTGTATTAGATTTAGGATTTAATCATGTTGTTTTTTGTCTTTGTTTTTGATGGAACTTGACTCCTTAGGGTTTTTTGGGGTGCGTTTGGCGTGCAATTGGAATTCGCACCAAAACGTGGGGTTTTCTTTAGGATATGTAAGTTGTTCCATGCCCTAACACCATTATATGAATTTAATACACTTGATTGAATTTATTAATGTGTTATTGACTTAGTTCTGTGGTGCGAATGGTGTTTTTTTGGAATGGTTGGTGTGTTTTGGTTCTACTTTGATGCGTTTGTCGATATATTGTTTTCTAAGGTTCATTTTGGAATTGTTGTGATGCGTTTTATGGGAAATTGGAGTTTCACGTCAAGTGTTGGAGTCTTAGACACCTGAGGTAGGTGGTTATATGATTAATTATTATTTTATTAATTAATTTTCAAGCTTGATTAATTTATCATATTATTTAATTAATTTGTGTAGTGTGAAATTGTTTCTTTTTAAAGTTTTATTTGCATTGAAACTATTTAGTAGATTGTTAATATAATGCATGTGTTTTCTACTGATAAATCTATTGGTGATTTTTAAATTGTGTTATTAACCTATTAATTTGTGAAAGTGGTGAGAATTATATATATATATATATTTATATTTACATAGTGTCGTGTGTGTTTGGTCATAAAAGAAGTTTTTTCTTGAGTTTAGTGGGTAATGCAAGTGATTATTTTAAATTGTTTTATAAGATTTTGGATTATTAAATTATGTGGTTTGTGAAAATGTGTTTTACATATGGTGCAAGGGTTTCCATAAAACTTTTTGTGTGGCTCAGATCACATTTTAAAATTGTATTCGAGTGCGTGTGATGTTAGAATTCTTTTGAATGTATAAATTGTTACTTTAGTGCGTGTAAATCCATGTGACATTATTTTACTATTTCCTTATAATTTTTTTATGGTTTATTAAATTATGTCAATAGTGGGAAACATGTTTGAAAGAAAATGTTTTAGTGTGTGTCTCATTCAAAAAGGGTATTAATGTGTGTAAGTGGTAGTTTGTTTCATGATAAGTGACTTTAAATTGTGAAGATGGTTTAATTGAGCATGTAACCTATGAAGATTATGTTTTGAAAAGATTTTTGGTGTTCATATGGTTTTAAAAGAGTGTTTGGGTGTGCAAATGGCGACTTTGCGTGTGTAAGTGCCCTGTTGGGATTTTATACGAAAGTGTAACGTGTGACATGAACTTGAAACTTTCTTGAGCACAGAGAGGGAAGCCCAGGTAGCTAAGAGGGTGGACTAGACTAGTGGGCTAGTGTTCCAGAGGTGAATCGACTTGGTTTCACTGGAAAGAATAACAATTTCAACACTAACTAAACATATGCTTTTCTGAGGGTCGTGGTAATCTAATCCATGTTTTCTGAGGGCCGTGGCCTTCTAAGCCACGTTTCACCGAGACACGAAGATCTAGGGACCCAAGCTAACTAACACCCATGAGGCCTCTCCCATATTAGTGCTCATTGGTTACTTTACACTCATCAGTGTGACACATTGGTTATTTTAAAAAGTGAGGGTGTGTGGTTTTTAATTTAATTTGTTCCATTTGAAATTTTTTTCTTTAATCCTGCTTTCTTTAAACCTGTGAAACCATTTACTTCTTTGCTTTAGTTAATATTGAAAATTTATTTTTCATTTAATAATTATTTGTGGAACCTTTTTATTGGGTGATGTCCTACTGGGATCTTCCCTCACACCCTACACACACATTTGGGTATATGTAGACCTTGTTCTCTGTGTATTCCAGGTTGAGGTATCGTGCTCAGCGATGGGGTTTTGGTCGTTGATGGTCTTCTCGTGCAGGTTGGTGTTTATGGCATGAGGATGTTATACCTCTCCTGTTTCTTGAAGGTTTGAGTTAGAGTTAGTTTATTTTTTTGTCGTTTATTTTTGGATGTTGGATCAAGTTATAAACCTTTAAATTTGATTTTAGTTTAAGGGTCTGTTTGGTTGTTAGTTCACAGTTTTATTTTATTTAACTTTTTAGTTGTTTTTTGTTTAATATTTCGGGTAAATCGTTCCCACATGTTAGTTTTGATACCTGGGCACTTGTGCCAGCCTGTGGGGATCGGGAACGCCCTTTGGGCCATGCCGTAGACTGAGTCAGGTGCCGGGTCGGATGGCGACCCAGCCTGGTTCTTGACATCCTTCATCTAGAAAAATTCATGTTTTGTTTATCATGTTGGTTTCCATCAGTAAGTCTAACACTCCCTTTGCTTACTTTCTCAGTTTTATTCACCATCTTCAATTTTACCTTTATGTGACCTAACATGTCCTATTTTTATGGTGTTTGTATAATTTATATTTTTCTCTCATTATAGACCATATTTGAGGTCCATACTATATGAGGAGTTTACTACTAGGCTAAGGTTTGTGGTCTATCACTCTTCTATAAAATCATTGGTGCTTATAATTTATTACTGTTGTGTTGTATGTTAGAATCTCCATTTGTTTCCCCTAAAATGTGAAACTTTAATTAATCACCAATACTTAGACCTTTTTATTCCATGACACTATTTGATATCATTGGATGTTGATAAACTCAACATGAAGCACCCCTTAGGATGCATCTAATTAAATGGCTTGTTAACCCTTATTTGATTAGAGACCAAAACACCCATGAGGTGTGTTTGGCATATTATTATAAGTGAAGTGATATAATAAATTAATAAATTTTTATAGGGAATGTATACTTCAATTTTCCCTCTTGATTACTTATAAATGAAATTATCCAATGGAATTAATTGAATTGAAGGATGTCATGGATATTTACATAGACCTTTGATCACTTATATGTTATTCTTGATTATGGTAATGGTCATGGATCAATATAAAGGTGTGTCCTACCTTGATTAAGACTTAGATTCCATCCTAGAATGCCTTTAGTTTACTTATAGGATTCCAAATGATTCATTTATGTGACTTCTAAGTGGAACACCAATCATAGAATTGGTCAATATATTAGATATATGAATGCCTCAACCTGACATTGACGATTCACTTGAAAATTTTAGAAATTAGAATGCATTGGATTATCTACATGGATTCAATTGATGTACTCAAATATAGGCCACCTAAGATTATCTCTATAGGTTACAATAAAGTCTATACCAAGGTTACCTTATAATTTCTCCTTCGACTCGATGGTGATGCCTTGGCCATGGGCCTTGGATTTCAAGCCTACTAACATTTCTACATTCAAAGATATACAGTGTGATCCATAACTGGTAGTTTTACCCAATTCACATTCACTATATAGTTTTTCCCTTATTGATATACTATGCATTTTTACCTATTATGTTTTATACCAGGTTTTGTTAGACTTTCACTTTATAGTTTTCCTCATTTATATACCGCACACTCTTACAACTTATATTCACAGACTGGATTTGCATTAGACATTTTTGGTTGTGACCTACTAAGTTTTATTCACACCCTATTTGGGACACTATTTGGTATTCAAGTAGAATTCATAGATGAAATTAAGGACAAAGGTTAGTGCCTAACTATGGATGCTTGATCTCATTAGGGGTTAGGATAAGAAGAGTAAACCAGTGCTAAGGATGCTCATGGAGATAGATTCTTTTGGTATTTTATTATTTTTGGAATAACTAGTATTATTGTATGCCTATTTTCATGTATTCCTATTTATATTTTTTATATTATTTCATCTTGTTATCATTTATATATAATAGTGTTTCATTGCATGTATATTTATATTATTAGGATGATTTACTTTCACAACATTATTCTTTCTCACTATATTGGTCCTTATTATCTTTCTATGATTTGCCTTATTATTTACCACTATGATATAATATGATAAAAAGGGAATAGTCTCTCCACTATACCACTTTACACCCTCACTACTAGTTGGAAGCCTTTAGAATATAGGGAGGTGTTCTTGAGTCCATATGGCTAACTGAGTTTGGTTACTTATGAGTAAACCAGGTCCAGGATGTCGCAAAGTGGTATCAAAGGATTATTTCCCTTTTCTTACAATTTGGGATTGGTAGAAATGATATAGGGATGTGTCAGAACTTGGTAATAAGCCGTTTATGGGAGTAACTAACCCAAGTTCATGGGAAAATCCAAGTTACTAAGGAGGGGAATTACTGTTCTGGATTTCATCTATTATAGTTGTACTATTTTCATCGTTATGTGACACACATGAATTATGGAATTTTTCATGATTATTAATTTTTACCCTTTGTCTTGCATGGTAAGGTATAATTTCCTAGTGCATTATAATAGGAATTTTGGGATTTATATTCCATACATCTAATATTCCATGCACATCCCATTTCCAAATTTCTTATTACTTATTAGGTGTCTATTGATTGCTATACTTGTGATTATATAATGTTTCTTTCAAGAAAACAATAGAGAGAAATAATTGGTTACTTAAAGTGTCTACATCAAAATAAAAAGTTTTTTTCAAGAATATATTGATGGTGACATCTTAACTAACCAATTATGACCTGTTTAATCCATGGAATCTTGGTTTCATATGCTAAAAATTTTAGTTGGTTATGATTAAGTGGATACCACTTTCAATTTATATTGTTATGACTATATAAATTGGGAAAGGTGATTCATATAATTGAACCATCATATGTGGTCTTGTTAAATTTTGAGACTGAATGAAAAAGACTTATTTTGGTTACATGAAATGATAATTATAACTTATAAATATTAGGAATTTATAACTTGGGAATGACAATACATATAATTGAACCATTATATGTAAACTTTCAAATTTACACTCTTTACAAGAAATGGTTCCTATTAAATGAGGATTCCAATTGAAACTTAAATATTTTTTTCATCTATAACTTGGAATTAACACCCCATATAACAGAATCATCATGATTAAAGTTTGAATCTCACCCTTGAATTGGCCTTAGTAGTGGGTAGTTGGGTTAGCATTTTTCTTGAGTAGTAAGTATTTTTACCTGTCTTGTTACCTATATGAAATATCTTCTATATTGTATCTTATTTTATAAATGTGTTGGAATTTTAGAAATATTCCTCCACAAAGGCCTTTGGTCAAGCACCAGGAAGGTGGTGATGACCATTCTCCAGAGGTAGTGGGACCTGAACCACTTGTAGTTCCACATATGACACCTCCTATAGTACCACCTATTATTCCGGGACCAGGAATTGATGCTCATATTTGAGAGGGTTTTCTACATCTCATGAAGTCCATGTAGGGAGCTCCATAACCTACACTGTTTATGTCAGTTTTGAAAAGGTAATTCCAGAAACATCACGCTCCTACCTTTTTTGGGGAAGGCATCCCCCAAGCTGCTGATTCATAGATTAAGTCTATACTTTAAATATTTAATCATCTAGAGATACCTATGAAAATAAGTTTAAATATTATAGATTATATTATCTAGGTATGTAACACCCCAAGATTTCATAGTGTGTTATTTCTTCAAAATAATTCAATAACTTGCACTACACGCAACACCGAGTTCAATCACACCATGACTTACCAAAAAAAAGCCATTCAAAAGAGGTTATGAATAGTATTAACTAAATTTTAAACTTTATATAATCCTTATAATTTTAGAATCCATATTATGAGTTTCTTAGACATAATGCAAGAACATATTCATTTTCAGTATTGCACTTTTATCAAATTTTAATAGTGAAACCTTTTTAAATACAATATTTTAAACTTTTTGACTAAATGGGGACATCAAAAATTTAAAATGAAACATCCCAAGCTTCCACGGTATGCTTTCTTTGAATAATACAGTAGCGTGTGTTGTACGCAACTTCGAGTTTTAACACACACCATAACCAATCAAACTAGCCGTTATGAATAGTAATACCTACTTTTCGAAATTATATATATTTTATATTTTAAAATGGACTTCATTTCTGGATTCAGAATATCAAATTTATCCTAAGGTGAAATTTTGGTACTTTTCGGATAACTTTCATATTTTGATGAATAGTGAAAATTACTAAATTTTAATTAAAAACAACTTTTTTAATCAAAATAATTAATAGTGATAAATTATGAATTTGAGTGGTTTTAAAGTATATTTAGAATATATTTTTACCATTTAATATAATGTTGGTCATTGGACATAATTTTAAAATTAAACCGAACATAAACAACTGTCAATCTTTTGATAGTTATTATCTCTTAAAAACACGCTTTTTGTTTTGACAGCAGGAATTAATTTTAAATTAATTTCTGCCACTTATGTGTTTTGAATTTAGAAAAATAGATTCCATATTTGGAATCAGGATGTCCAAATTTTGTAAATAGGTAACTTTTATTTTTAGACATTTTGAATAATTACTGCGGTAAATATTTTATTTACCATGGTTAAGGGTAAATCCGGTAAATAAGGGTTAAAAAAATAATATTATAATAATACTAAATTACCCTAAAACGTGTCCTAGCCTTATTGGTTGATACATGTTCGACAATAGGCATCTTTGGGTCGATTTTGGGACCCCATGGTGCCACTTGTAGGTGATAGGGACACTTTATTTTAATTAAGTTAAAATGAATACAAAAATGAAACAAGCATATATCTTTTAGAAAAACAATTATTACATAGGGTTATATATGTTGGATTTTAGATTATAAATATTGATTAGAAAGATAAAAAGATTTAATACATAATGATATTTTATTTATAATTTTTAGACATTAAATAATTTATTTTATTTATGACACAATGATGATACAGTAATTACTATAATAGTGAAAAATTAAATTAATTGATATTATAAATACCCAAATAAATATAATATGAAACTTTAAATAAATTAAACTAATTTTATAGGATAATATGATATATTAGGATTTATTTAATTTACTTTGTTAGAAGTAATCAATCTTTTATGAGTTTCAAAAAAATCAACTATTGAATAGTTTCAAAATTGATATAAAAGAGTTCTTAAAACAAATATTATATTATTAATTGATATTAAATTCCTAAAAATCTAATGTTCGGCCAAGAGACTTATATAATGATAGGTTCATTATTAATGGACCACTTGGGGGTCGCTTGGATGTATATAGTAAGTTTATTAACCATATTATATAAAAATACAAAGAGACATTGTAAAAGTGAAACTAATTAACTTAGAGTTAATACTTAAAGATAAGGTTAATATAAGTACCCAAACCTGTCTAAATTCTATTGGTTGAGTTGTTTTCGACCCATCCCCACCTTAACCTTTTAATAGTCAACTTTGGAGCCATTGGAAACCGAATATGAATTTATTATAAACTAATATCTCTAGCTTTTCCAAAGGTGCCCCTCACCCCTCTTATAAAAGGGAACTCATCCTTCTCATTTCTTCACACCTTCAAAGCCTTTTGGTTCAGCAAAAATCTGCCCAAATACTCTCCCAACTTCCCTCACTACAACCTAGAGGCCTTATTTTGATCATAAAGCCAACCTAAGGATCCCTTTTGATCAAATCAAAAGGAAGAACCCGAAGAAGAGGTAATGATTTCACCACCCTTTTCCAAGTTCATTTCTTCTTTCACTTATTCTTCCTTTGTTGTTACCATTATAAAATAATAACTCCAGTATCATATATATACTGTGATGTTATTATAAATATGGTACAACCATATTCAGTATTCTATCCACCCTTTGAATAACATGTCACCATACGTGCGTACGTACGGCTTACCGTCTCCACGTCGTGGTGTAATTGTTATTCAATATATTATTATTTGGATGGGTATAATAATGATATGTAACTCATGTAAATAATAAATATAACATGTTAATGATTCTGTATATATGATATACCATTCATTTATATATTATTTTAATATCAAAAGAATGATATTGTCGCTCGTGCGTACGTACGGACTACCGTCTCCACGAACGCGATGAGATTCATTCTCCATCGTATCCATTCAAGTATAATTATCATTTGATGATTTAAAAAATGATGTTTAAGGACTTGATATAATTTTGGATATGAATAATATACAACCTATCCTTTACAAACATGTCTTACGTAACAAAACATATAAAAGAAAACAAGTAAGTTAACACCCGAAACAACGATAATACTAAGATATTATTATCAAATCAATATTAAAAGATCATATATGATATCATATGATTCTTGTATAATTTAATAACAATTATTTCACCATTATACAGGAGGTTAACCTACCCCAACCAAGGAAAAGTACAAGGTAAGGGGTTTTCATCTCACTCCTTATTCCCGTGAGATTCATGCCATATTGCCACCATCACCTTTTGTGTGGTGTATGTACTGCCCATAATTATATTCTTTGTGTAATACACTCTAATTTATGTGTATTTACATATTCATTGTATGATACCTCTTTCATGGGTTGTATGTTTCATAAGTTACCAAAAAGGTAAGGGTTATTTCACAATCTCTTCATTATCCGAGGTTGTTTATATATAATAATCTACTGGGATCTCTTTATCATCCACACCCATGTTTTCTTAAAAATGTATTTCAAAACATTTTTATTATTTAAAATAATATGGGTTAAAGTCATTTATACCCTTGTTTGAATTTTTATAAGAGGAATCTTTCCGTCGTTTTCAAAACAAGGTCCTTTTAACCTTTTCGACAGAATTAAGGTAAGAATGTTTTTTTTAACTTATACGGCGGGTGCGGTTATTTTCCGCCGTTATTAAATCTTCAAAGCTTTCCTTACAAGCTTATAAGAATATTTTCAAAGAAAATGTTTTATTTTATATGGATATTAAATGATTTCAAAAATAGAAAGAGATATTTCTCTAAAAAGAGTTTTGATTTCATCTATGTCAACATCCTTTGATGGATTTTACGCTTATTTGAAGTTGATTTATTATGATACAAAATTTCTTTATTATATTGAAGATTTTGTGATATGTTTGACTGTGGATGTGCTATTTTTATACCATTCATAGTTTTTGTTGAAATTATTGACATTTCTTATGCTAGTTTTAATACAAATGTTTATGTTATGTTTAAACCTTTTCATATGGGAATGCATTGGACTTAATATGTGACGGGTGGAGCCCGATATAGCTCCTCAATGCATCGGTAGATCTCATGAGACAAACTAGTGTCTTGGAACAAGGCCTTGACAAAATCTTATTTGTAGTCTTGGCACGAGGCCTTGGCTATGTGGTTATGATAGTCTGGCATTATGCATTCCATCATTATGAAAGTGGTTATTGATTTTGTATGTGATTATTCGATTAGTAGAATATCCATGTGAATAAGTAAATGGCATTATTTCATTTTATTTATTCCATACCATGTTGAAAGTTCAAGTTTGAAAGGCTTTTGTTTTAGTTATACATTGCCTTAAATTTTTATTCTTATTTATGAAAGTTTCCGCTATATTGTTATCCTTACTGGGCATTTGAGCTCACCCCTTTTCTATGTTTTATTTTTCCCAGGATGTGAAGAAGTAAGTTATGAATGACCTAAAGGGATATTATGAGGGGATAATAGTGTGGACTGTGGAGACATTATGTTGTTGTAGTAGTTTTTCATTTTATGATGTAATGTAATACTTATGAATATATATAGTGTTTCCAAGGCTACTAAACCAATCGGTCTTTCGAGATTTGATCTTTCTTGTGATCATGCCAATGTTATGTAATAATGCACTGACTCTGGGCAACTAGGGTCGGGGTGTTACAGTTGGTATCAGAGGAAGTTTAGTAAAAACCTTGGAAGCTAGATTTAGATAAACTCTGATTAGAGCACATAGATTTAAGATGAATTTTGAGGATTAATATAGAATAACTTCCTAGAATTTTGGTATTGTAGATATTTTGTGAGTTTTCTGAGCAATACATCCCTGTCTGGATACGAGCAGGTAGAGACGGCTCTGGCACAGATGTACCTAGGGGTAAAACCCGAAAACACCGCTTTGAGCTAGACTCGAACGGGAACTGGTGCACGACAATGGGCCTTGCTGCACTCTTGGTTACGACACTCCCGGGGGATATGCTTAGGATAACTCTCATTTTATTTACAAATCATTATGAAGGGTTTATGAGTATATACTTCCTCAAAGGAGGCATTTTTATGATTATGGATTATATCCATAAACTATTTAATTTATATTATGTGTTTCACAAGTTTGGGATTAGGTATTGTTATTCATAAACTAATCTAGTGTATGCCATTGTTTAGAAATGGCGCCCAGTAGAAGGAATGAGAACTCTAGCAATGAACATGACACAAAGAGAAAGAAGGATCATATATTTCATGGTCTTAATCCAGAATTTATAAGAGAAATAGTCTCACATGTATTATCATCATATGAAGAAATAATATCATGTGTTGATAAGATAAGTAAAGAGTTTACTGAGTCTTATGGCTTTGAAGGGAAGTAAGAGAAGAAAAGGATGGAAGAGAGAAAGATGGATAAAGGGAAGAGGGAAAAGAAGAATTTTCCCATATGTGATAACTGTGGAAAGAAACACCCTAGAACTTGCCTGAAAGGAATGGGAGTTTGTTATAAGTGTGGAGGAAAAGGGCACAAAGTACGTGACTGCAAGGGTAAGAAAATGGTTTCAAATGTACAATGCTTCATTTGCAAGGAGTTTGGACACTACTCAAACCTATGTACCAGTCATCAAACCATGCCGCAAATGATTCTATTGGATAATAATCAAGTTATGATACTACCACAGATGAAGAGGAATGATTTGAGTTCTTATGTTGATTATGTCAATTGAGTGTTGTATCAACAATGTACTTGCTATAATAATTATGGAGTATATAAGGATTGTACTGCAGTACTATTTCATTAAGGACTTGAGATTGTGTAGAACAAAGAAAAGTGACTCAATAGCAGGATAAATTTTTGGAAAATATATGGTTGAGAGAATGATAAACCATAATATAGTTCTGATACCGAGGTAGTGATTTTGGAATAATACATGATTGTTTTGGATAAATTATATTGGATATTCTTGAATACCTTGGAACTGATTAATGATTTGTATATTCCATCATTGTTGGGGTTTAAAACATTTTTGGATTGATGAAGTATATCCAGCATTCTATATGGAATAAGGGAGCATGAATGTAATCAATAAGGAATATAGTAATTCAGGATGTTTTAATGTATTAAAAGAATACATGATGAAGGTATTCATATGCTATTACGGGGTAAAAAGGATCTACATTATGTTTACCTTCCTTATAAATGTTGGACTGTGAGTTTGGACAGAAGTATTTTGGATAGTTCTAGTTGGGATTATTTTGGATTGCCATAAAAGGACAACCCAGAGGTCGGGCGGCAACCCGTCGCGTCCGGCAAGGCTGCGAGACTTGAACCCGCAACCGAAGGGCGACAAGAGTGTATCACCTTCCACTGGCCCACGAGATGTCCTGGATTAAATAATGTAGTTTTTATTAAAAGATCTTGTAGATGAATTATAAATTCGTTTATTTTGGAACCCTATACGAATAGTGTAAATAGAATTTTTTTACGTTCTATTATCTTTGAGAGTGAAAGATGAGTTTGTGGTAGAAATTTATTAATGAATAAAACTCTAATTATAAAGTAAGTATATCTCCTTATGATCTTAGCCAATCTCATAAATAAATTTCTCAACATTAAGAAAAGGAACTTAGAACAAAAATGTTGTCCTAGATGGTACCTTAAATCATCACTAATTTATGTCTTTGGGATTGTTGGCCTTTTCATAGCCATGTTCTCTACCACTCTCCATCAGATAATTGATGGTTAGATTTTTCTTCCATATCCATATTTTCCTACATGGAACCCTAGTAAGTGTTATTTTTGGTAATCTTCATACTTTCCACTCTTTATTTTAAATAGAGGCCTCATTAATTCATTTTTCGATGTGGGATTTCAACTAAGATATTTTGAAACGTCAAAAATGTGTTATCCTAATACCCTATGTTTTGTTGAACCGATGGTATTTCAAATCATCATAGATTGATGAATTTAAGGACCTCAATTTTACACTTGTTTGTGATTGATGACCTTAATCACTAACTATAAATATTTACGTTTTTCCTCCAATTATATGTCTCTGATTTCCACCAATGTTCTCCTAATCGAGATCATAATTTGGTGGTGACCCTTTCATTTCTCTTTTCCTCATATTAAGACTAAATTTTAGTAACCCAATTTCCGATGTGGTTTTTCCCACAAATATATTTTCTATTTTAAACCTTTTATTTTCGAAGAACAATTTCAAATTGCGATGACGCAATTTATTGAAGGAGGGGAGAATGTAACACCCCAAGATTTCATAGTGTGTTATTTCTTCAAAATAATTCAATAACTTGCACTACACGCAACACCGAGTTCAATCACACCATGACTTACCAAAAAAAAATCCATTAAAAAGATTTTATGAATAGTATTAACTAAATTTTAAACTTTATATAATCCTTATAATTTTAGAATCCATATTATGAGTTTCTTAGACATAATGCAAGAACAGATTCATTTTCAGTATTGCACTTTTATCAACTTTTAATAGTGAAACCTTTTTAAATACAATATTTTAAACTTTTTGACTAAATGGGGACATCAAAATTTTAAAATGAAACATCCCAAGCTTCCACGGTACGCTTTCTTTGAATAATACAGTAGCGTGTGTTGTACGCAACTTCGAGTTTTAACACACACCATAACCAATCAAACTAGCCGTTATGAATAGTAATACCTAATTTTCAAAATTATATATATTTTATATTTTAAAATGGACTTTATTTCTGGATTCGGAATATCTAATTTAGCCTAAGGTGAAATTTTGGTACTTTTCGGATAACTTTCATATTTTGATGAATAGTGAAAATTACTAAATTTTAATTAAAAACAACTTTTTTAATCAAAATAATTAATAGTGATAAATTATGAATTTGAGTGGTTTTAAAGTATATTTAGAATATATTTTTACCATTTAATATAATGTTGGTCATTGGACATAATTTTACAATTATACCAAACATAAACAAGTGTCAATCTTTTGATAGTTATTATCTCTTAAAAACACGCTTTTTGTTTTGACAGTGGGAATTAATTTTAAATTAATTTCTGCCACTTATGTGTTTTGAATTTAGAAAAATGTATTCCATATTTGGAATCAGGATTTCCAAGTTTTTTAAATAGGTAACTTTTATTTTTAGACATTTTGAATAATTACTGCGGTAAATATTTTATTTACCATGGTTAAGGGTAAATCCGGTAAATAAGGGTTAAAAAAAATAATATTATAATAATACTAAATTACCCTAAAATGTGTCCTAGCCTTATTTGTTGATACATGTTCGACCATATGCATCTTTGGGTCGATTTTGGGACCCCATGGTGCCACTTGTAGGTGATAGGGACACTTTATTTTAATTAAGTTAAAATGAATACAAAAATGACACAAGCATATATCTTTTAGAAAAACAATTATTACATAGGGTTATATATCTTGGATTTTAGATTATAAATATTAATTAGAAAGATAAAAAGATTTACTACATAATGATATTTTATTTATAATTTTTAGACATTAAATAATTTATTTTATTTATGACACAATGATGATACAGTAATTACTATAATAGTGAAAAATTAAATTAATTGATATTATAAATACCCAAATAAATATAATATGAAACTTTTAATAAATTAAAATAATTTTCTAGGATAATATGATATATTAGTATTGATTTAATTTACTTTTTTCTAAGTAATAAATCTTTTATGAGTTTCAAAAAAATCAACTATTGAACAGTGTCAAAATTGACATAAAAGAGTTCTTAAAACAAATATTATATTATTAATTGATATTAAATTCCTAAAAATATAAGGTTCGCCCAAGAGACTTATATCATGATAGGATCATCATTAATGGACCACTTGGGGGTCTCTTGGATGTATATAGTAAGTTTATTAACCATATTATATAAAAATACAAAGAGACATTGTAAAAGTGAAACTAATTAACTTAGAGTTAATACTTAAAGATAAGGTTGATATACGTACCCAAACCTGTCTAAATTCTATTGGTTGAGTTGTTTTCGACCCATCCCCACCTTAACCTTTGAATAGTCAACTTTGGAGCCATTGTAAACCGAATATGAATTTATTATAAACTAATATCTCTAGCTTTTCCAAAGGTGCCCCTCACCCCTCTTATAAAAGGGCACTCCTCCTTCTCATTTCTTCACACCTTCAAAGCCTTTTTGTTCGGCCAAACTCTGCCCAAATACTCTCCTAACTTCCCTCACTAAAACCTAGAGGCCTTAGTTTGATCAGAAATCCAACCTAAGGATCCCTTTTGATCAAATTAAAAGGAAGAACCCGAAGAAGAGGTAATGATTTCACCACCCTTTTCCAAGTTCATTTCTTGTTTCACTTCTTCTTCCTTTATTGTTACCATTCTAAAATAATAACTCCAGTATCATATATATACTGTGATGTTATTATAAATATGGTACAACCATATTCAGTATTCTATCCACCCTTTGAATAACATGTCACCATACGTGCGTACGTACGGCTTACCATCTCCACGTCGTGGTGTAATTGTTATTCAATATATTATTATTTGGATGGGTATAATAATGATATGTAACTCATGTAAATAATAAATATAACATGTTAATTATTCTTTATATATGATATACCATCCATTTATATATTATTTTAATATATAAATAATGATATTGTCGCTCGTGCGTACGTACGGACTACTGTCTCCACGAACGCGATGAGATTCATTATCCATCGTATCCATTCAAGTATAAATATCATTTGATGATTTAAAAAATGATGTTTAAGGACTTTATATCATTCTGGATATGAATAATATACAACCTATCCTTTACAAACATGTCTTACGTAACAAAACATATAAAAGAAAACAAGTAAGTTAACACCTGAAACAACGATAATACTAAGATATTATTATCAAATCAATATTAAAAGATCATATATGATATCATATGTTTCTTTTATAATTTAATAACAATTATTTCACCATTATACAGGAGGTTAATTTACCCCAACCAAGGAAAAGTACAAGGTAAGGGGTTTTCATCTCACTCCTTATTCCCGTGAGATTCATGCCATATTGCCACCAGCACCTTTTGTGTGGTGTTTGTACTTCCCATAATTATATTCTTTGTGTAATACACTATAATTTATGTGTATTTAAATATTAATTGTATGACACCTCTTTCATGGGTTGTATGTTTCATAAGTTACCAAAAAGGTAAGGGTTATTTCACAATCTCTTCATTATCCGAGGTTGTTTATATGTAATAATCTACTGGGATCTCTTTATCATCCACACCCATGTTTTCTTAAAAATGTATTTCAAAACATTTTTATTATTTAAAAGAATATGGGTTAAAGTCATTTATACCCTTGTTTTACTTTTTATAAGAGTAATCTTTCCGTCGTTTTCAAAACAAGGTCCTTTTAACCTTTTCGACAGAATTAAGGTAAGAATGTTTTTTTTAACTTATACGGTGGGTGCGGTTATTTTCCGCCGTTATAAAATCTTCAAACCTTTCCTTACAAGATTATAAGAATATTTTCAAATAAAATGTTTTATTTTATATGGATATTAAATTATTTCAAAAATAGAAAGAGATATTTCTCTAAAAAGAGTTTTGATTTCATCTATGTCAACATCCTTTGATGGATTTTACGCTTATTTGAAGTTGATTTATTATGATACAAAACTTCTATATTGTATTGAAGGTTTTGTGATATGTTTGACTGTGGATGTGCTATTTTTATACCATTCATAGTTTTTGTTGAAATTATTGACATTTCTTATGCTAGTTTTAATACGAATGTTTATGTTATGTTTAAACCTTTTCATATGGGAATGAATTGGACTTAATATGTGATGGGTGGAGCCCGCTATATCTCCTCGATGCATCGGTAGGTCTCATGAGACAAACTAGTGTCTTGGCACAAGGCCTTGAAAAAATCTTATTTGTAGTCTTGGCACAAGACCTTGGCTATGTGGTTATGATAGTATGGCATTATGCATTCCATCATTATGAAAGTGGTTATTGATTTTGTATGTGATTATTCGATTAGTAGAATATCCATGTGAATAAGTAAATGGCATTATTTCATTTTATTTATGCCATACCATGTTGAAAGTTCATGTTTGAAAGGATTTTGTTTTAGTTATACATTTCCTTAAATGTTTATTCTTATTTATGAAAGTTTCCGCTATACTGTTATTCTTACTGGGCATTTGAGCTCACCCCTCTTCTATGTTTTATTTTTCCCAGGATGTGAAGAAGTAAGTTATGAATGACCTACAGGGATATTATGAGGGGATAATAGTGTGGACTGTGGAGACATTATGTTGTTGTAGTAGTTTTTCATTTTATGATGTAATGTAAGACTTATGAATATATCTAGTGTTTCCAAGGCTACTAAACCAATCGGTCTTTTGAGATTTGATCTTTCTTGTGATCATGCCAATGTTATGTAATAATGGACCGACTCTGGGTAACTAGGGTCGGGGTGTTACAAGGGATATTCTAAGTGATAGTGGGATATTATTATACAGGTATATCAGTATCAGGGAACTGTCTGAAGGGATTTATAGAATAGTTTCTATGATTATTTTTTTAAAGATTTTGAGAGATGATAAAGTTAGGGATTTAATTTATCTGAAGTAGGGTGCTATGTCTATGGATTACTTGGCTCATTTCACTGATATTTAGTGCTTTATTCCCAGTCTTAGTAGAGATGAGTTATCTAGGGTAAGACATTTTGAGGATTATCTTTGTATGCCATCTGATCTTAGGTGAACATCTTTATATTGACAACTGTGTTTGAGATAGTGAACCAATACGTTATCTCTGATCATAATTTGAGAGAAGATAAAGGTAAAAGGCATGGTGGTTCAACTTATAGGTTAGGTAATTCATAATCTAGTGGTAGGAAGTATCACTTAGATATATAATATGAGGTAAGTGGTAGTAATAGTGTATGAAATGATAGTTATGTGATATGTCATTAGTGTGGAAGGCAGGGTCACATGAAATCACAATGTAGAAGATACCCGATAGAGTATTAATCCTGTAGTAGAATGGGTCATATCTAAAGATTCTATAGGACATTTCCACTAATTACTAGTGGAATAGGATATTTAAAAACTCCAAATTCTAGAGTGGGATCAATGGCACCATGCCAGGAAGGAAGGTGGAGTACTACAAGATGATCAGGATGTGGTAGTAGTAATGGTCGAGGAGGATAAACTCTAGATATGCAGTACCAATAGATAAAACCTACTCAGGGTGGTTATGTTGTTACTTAGGGTCATAGATCTATCTAGTTGTATGCAGCACAACCTACACCTGAGGAGCGGAGTGTTGGATCGTTTATAGTGCAAGGTATGATCTTTGCATCCTAGAATTTCATATATTCTCTATTTAATATGATTTCTTAACACTCATTTTTATCTTCAGCTTTAATGGGTATCATTTGGCTCCTGATTAAGTACTTTGGTATGGTAATGAATCTTGATAATCTATTGGGAGTATAGTCAAAAAGTGTATTTCGATGAAAGGAGTGCCCCCTCGAGATCGATAGTTACTATTTCTTATGGAACCTCTTCATCCTTGAGATGATAGGCTTCAACATAATTATCAATATGGATTGGTTATTGAAAATTTTTACCCATATTTATTGTTATCATTTGAGGATGTTTTTATTATCACTCGATGTTGGTAACTACCTTTACTTGATATAATGAGATTTATAGGCATGTTGCGATAGACCTGAGCATCATGGGTTGGGTGGAGCATTAGCCCATATTGCTAGTATTTTTCTTGATGATTTAGAACTATGAAAGTATGTATTTCCTATAATGGTGGACCATTTCAAGGATATATTTCTTGATTAAATATCAGGGATGCCTCCTGAGAGAGAGGTATATCTCACCATTGAACTTATTCTAGGAGTGGAGCTAGTATATATTCCTTTGTATAGGATGAATCCTACCGAACTTCAAGAAATCAAGAGTCAGTTGGATAACCTAGAAGACAATGGGTTTATCCAACCCAATAATTCTTTTTGGGATTCACATATTCTTTTTTCCAACATGGTAGAAAGTACCCTTTGATGGTGTGTGTATTACCGATGGTTGAATCATCTCACCATCAAGAATCGGTACCCACTTCCCCGTATATACAATCACTTTGACAAACTTTAAGGAGAAAGAGTCTTCTCAGAGATTGATTTGAGATTAGGATATCACCAGATGACTGTTATATCCTCAAATAAACCACATACAACATTCCAAATAAGTTATATCCTTTAATATTATTTGGTTATATCATTTGTTCTAACAAACTCTCCTACTGTTTTTATAGCCTTGATGAATAGAGTTTTCCACCCATACCTGGACTCCTTTGATGTCGCTTTCATGGATGATATATTAGTGTATTCTTAGAATCAACATGATCATTCCAAAATGTTGGGACCAAGATGATGATCAAGGTGATGAAGGTTTCAAGTGTTGTCTTTTGTTGTCAAGGTATGTTTTGAAGAAAGGAAATCACTTCACTTTGTTTTGTGGAAACAATTGTTTTGGGTTTGTTTTGAAAAGAATCAGACCCATGTTAATTGTGGAGATTATTTTATGGTTTTTATTTCATATAAATCATGATTTGTATTGAGAACTTTTGATGCAAGATTGATAGAAGAAAGGGGGAGTGAAATATATGATGCCAATCAGAAAATAATTCTATTTAGATGGCATCAAGAAATAAGTTGTACCGATTGTTTTTCAAAAAAATAATATTTAGATGGAAGAGGAAATGAAAATTGAAGAATCCATACCAATATGAATAGAAATAGAAAGTATTGATTATGTTTCAAAACAATTGGATTCTTGGTGGAAGTAAAATAAGTGGTGTTGTTTTCACTATAGTAGCTACTTACGATTTCACTGCAGCTGCTGCTTACGATTTCACTATAGCAGGTGCTTAAAATTTGAGTGTAGAAGATAGTTACAATTTCAGTGTAAAAATTGGTTATGATTTCACTGTAGTAGTTGCTTATGATTTCACTGTAGCAGTTGGTTATAATTTCAGTGTAGAATCTGCTTACGATTTCACTGTATCAGGTGCTTACGATTTCAGTGTAGAAGTTGGTTGCAATTTCAGTGTAGAATTTGGTTACGATTTCACTGTAGTAGTTGCTTATGATTTCACTATAGCAGCTGGTTATGATTTCAGTGTAGAAGATGGTTACGATTTTAGTGTAGAATCTGGTTACGATTTCACTATAGTAGCTGGTAACGATTTCACTGTAACAGCTAGTTACGATTTCATTGTAGTAGGGTGGTTATGATTTTACTATATCAGTGTGGTTACAATTTCACTATAGTAGTGTGGTTACGGTTTGACTATAGTAGGGGGTGATAATTGAAAACGTGATGTCAAATTAAGAGTAAGAGATACTTCTAATTAGTAAAGGATCATACCCAAATGTATCGTAACCAGGTAGTAGAAAGAAAGAAGTGGTACTGATGGAAAGTGGTGCTGATGGAAGAGAAAATTCCAATTGAGAATAAATCAAATTCATATTGTTTTTTATCGTACCCATAATGATCATAACCAGATATGATTGTATTTAATGAAATAGTATCCAAACCATTTGTATTTAGAAAAGATTATGCTTGGGTTGAGATGAAAATAAAGAAGCAGGAATGGATGGAAAGTTACAATACTTTCAAATTGAATTTAGAAGATGATAAAGTTGATCCTCAATGATTTCAAAGTCATGAAGGTAGTCATGATACAAACACATGTTGGTGAATGAAGTGTGTTTTCTCATGCGGGTAAAGAGAAAAGAAAAGAGAAGGAGACTAGTGAATGAATTGTCAAATGGAGAGCCTTTCTTTTAAAAGGGTGATTGTATTTGAAGTGGAGAAGTACATTTATTCAAACACATTAAATTGGTTTTGTATTGTTTTGAAGAAATTATTATGAGAGAATTGGATTCAGAAACATGTATTTCTCATCAATTGTAATTGCATTGAAAATTGAAATGGGAGTCTGGAAAAGAAGAGATAAAGATTGTAGAAGATTTGATAAGAATCAAGAAGCATTGAAAAAGTCATAATTACTCCGATGTTTTAGGAGAAATTCATATTTGGGTGAATTTAAGTGAGTGAGAAAGTGTTTTGGAATTCCTGCCTAAACATGTTTTGGGTCACCTATAAAAGGCATGAAGTACATTGTACTTGTGTGACTGGAAGAAGAGAGAGAAGCTCTGGGTTTCTAGAGATAAGAAGAGATCAATTCAGTTCAAATTGACAATTGTTTTGGGTGGTGCTAATTCATTCACATTCTATTCAGATCAACAATTGTCTTCAGGAATTAAAGTGGTACCGATTCTAATCTATTCTTTTCTATCAGAAAATTTAAATGGGAGCTTTGTATTGAAAGAATCAGAATGGGAGCTTTGTTTTGAATGAATCATAATGGGATCTTTGTATTGAAAAAAATCAGATTGGGAGATTTGTTTTGAAAGAATCTTATTTAGAGAATCTTGTATTCAATGCATCATAACAATGTCCAGGTGGTTACCTTTCTTCTGGGTAAGGAAAAGAAGATTTTTTTTACAATTTTAATACATTTTTTGAATTGAAAAGAAGTGAAGGTAACATAAGTTGTTACAAAACAATTGTATTACCCTATTTTTCTAAGAGGGTGCACACACACTAGTGGGATAATTTCATAGTGCTACATGAGTAAAAGGGTACATCCTACTCGTTGTAATCTAAGGATTGTTTTCTTAGTGGATTGTATGGTATTGGATCATTTCCAAACCATACCAAGGATGTAACTATTCTCATTGAATAGTCAAACTTGTAAATATTTATGTTCTTTTGGATGTGTGTTGATTTGTTTCTCAGTAGGGAATTGAAATCCATAATAGGAGGCGAAGGTTGTTTCAATTAAACATAAAATAAAAAGTGTATCACTAATTCAACCCCTCCCCCTCTCAGTGATACAATACTCTAACTGGGCACTTTCAATTGGTATAAGATGTAAGGTTACCTTCATTATTCTTTGCTGATGGAGAACATGAACTGTGTGAACAGTAAATTTATTTCAGTCTTTTATGGAAATAACTATCATATTTGGAAATATAGAATGTTACCATATCTTATTTCTATCAGTTATGATGTTCTTGAAGCTGCAATAGTTGGGTTTCCTCCCATTGATGATAGTGCTCCACTTACACCTACTAAAAATAAGTTATTATCCACTGAATGAGGATAATATTCATTGTTAATATATATAATATTCATGTGCTTTATTATTCATGAACATTATTTTAGTGCATTTTACACTTTGAACATCATTTCAAATTATGATTGTAAGTCCTTCTTAAAATGCACTATTACTGACTGAAAATTATTTTTTATTAATATGCCAACACTTTTGAGGAAAAAGTGAGAAACCATACATGAATTAACCATTTCACCACTTCACCATTTCTCCACTTCCTCACTTCCCCACTAAAAACAATACAAGGCTTCGCAACAAACAACATTCAAGCACAATGGATGGACAATCCAATCAAGCATTCAAACTAACATACCTTCATATGTGGAGCCAAAATTTTCAAGAGAAGACTGAGGTACCATGAATTAGAGAACATGAACATCAGAAAAGTAGGTCAAACCATAGAACTGTTCTCCTCGAGCACCCACTGGTGCGACCATCGACACCAGCCCAAATCCACAAACCTGCTGGTGAACTCTGGTCGGAGTTCTCCCAACCTTCCAGCGACGTGAGATGACCCAAATAGCTCATCCAAAAAGGGTAAAAAAGAAACCAGAATGAGGAAGGTCAGGCTTTCCAGATGCCACACCCCACTCCGCATCCACCACAGCGCAACCACAAACCAATCGACACTCCGCAGACCAACAAGCCGCACCAAAAGAGATTCACACTATTACATGGTACATTTTAGAACAATTAATAAAATACACAATGACCTTGATTTATTTTCATATTTAATTTCCAGGTTTCTTATTACATTGGGAACAATTCATGATTTTTGAGTACTTTGAAGATTTATATTGGAAGACCACCAAAGTTAGCCTTTAACAAACAACATTCTGGGTGAAGTGAACTAGAAAAATTCCCAATAAAACTACTGTAGAGTCCAATATCCAAGCCCAATAATTCTGAAAATTAAAATTAAGATATAGGAAATCATGGGGAACATTTCTTCAAATAGTTAAAAGATATAATTCTGAGTGTTAAATGGAGTTTCATGCGGCCCAAGTCGAAGATAAAATTCTGGGCCATATTCTATGGACCAAAAAAAATAGCCCACCAATTTAATCATATCTCAACATAAACAAATTAATTTGGGATGAAATTTTACAGAGAGATATGATACATAAGGATATTAATTTTTGTCTTCTATGTCTCACTACAATTCAGTCATCTAGAAGGCAATCTAGGCACCTCTGTTCGATGGATGGAAGCTGGATGCAACTTCGGGTCAAGGGTGGAAATGTCTCATCTCCCTTACTTTCCACCACCCTAGGTCTACCATACTCAAGTGGAATAATTTTTACTATTGGTATCTAGACCCTATACTATTTAAATTCATATTTAAGGTAGTGGTGGTATAGGAGTTTATCATCTTTGGTGCTTTATTTCATTGTAATGTTATGCTTCAATTTTGTCATCTCAAGTTTGTCTTTCACATGTAAGTTGTTCTAATTCATCTTGGTTTCTTAATAAAAATTCTTATTCTCCTCTTATTCTATTCTTATTAATATTATTTTGATACCATTTGCTCAAGTTGTGAATTTATTCACACCAAACCTTGTGAAATTATCACACAATGGTGGAGTGATCATTATTTCATTGTATTTTTTTACTTCTTCAATTCCTCCATCATGAGTCTACTTCCCACTTCCATTGAAACCATAACCTAAATGGAGGGGTAACCCAATTATGGGATGATCCAATGGATTAGCAAGGGGATGGATTAGATATTATTTCTCACTCCATTAATGCCTAATCACTTATTTTAATTGAGAATTTTGTTTGAATATCTTTAAACTCTTTTGGCCTTATTGAATTTAAGGTCACACACTTCAAGTGCTAATAAGAACCTTTAACTTGGAGTTCTCAAAAAATTGATCCTTCAAGTGTATAAGTGGTTATTATTAAGGTTTTTAGGTATTAAACCAATAAGTTATGATGTTGTTTTATCTTCTTAAATGAACCCATTTCAAATATAAGAAATTGAAATAGTTGAAAAAGGAATGCATCAAATCCACCCCAAGTGATAACCTAAGATCAACTCATTCTATTAATTTGAATTCACTTAAGTATTTTAGAGTTAACTTAAACCCATATAAAATTGACCCAAGTTGGCCACTTCATATCAAAAAATAGTCCATAAAATGTACGTGTCTATAGGTTTTTTCTTAGTTCTCGAAGGATTCGACAACCTAAGCTAAACTACAAGCGACGACTTAACCCTAAAATCTTGGGTAAATTTGTGCAAGACCAATAAGTTTCTTGAGAATGATGGAAAAGACAAGAAAGATATATTATCATCACTTTTTGAAAGTTAATTCTTGAGAGTGAAAGGTGTTTCAAAAACTAAAGGTATATGGGATAAGTTGAAAAACATATACAAAGGAAATAAAAAAGTGAAGAAGGAAAAATTACAAATATAGAGATTGAAGTATGAATATTTGAAGATGGGTGAGCATGAATCTATTGGATAATTCTATACTAGGTTGAATGACATTGTGAGTACTATCAGATGTATTTGTGAAAAGATGAAAGACTCTTCAGTTTTTGAAAAGATATTGAGGATCCTACCTGACAAATTCGATGCAAAATTTTCTTCATTAGAAGATAGATATCCTGAAACATTATCTCTTGATGATTTATATACCACTTTTATCACTTATGAAATGAGAAGAGAGAATTATATGATGAATAAAACAAAGGTTGACAGAGAAATTTATTTCAAGGACACAAAGAAAGAAAATTCAAAGAATATTGTTATTGAATATGAAGCTGGTGATTCTGACTCTCAAAATGTGGTATATAACAATCTTAATGAAATATTGTCCTTATTTTCTAATAATGTGAAAATAGGTACAGGGAAATACAAAGGGAAACTTCCCTTGAAATGTTTTGAATGTGGAGGTGTTAGTCACTTTTCAACTAATTGTCCTCGAAGAAAGAAAGAAGATGATAGTGATATTGAATAAAGAAATATGAAGAGATCATTGAATAAATAGGGAGACAAAGGAAAAGAAAATAAATTATTCAAATAAAAAAGAATAAGTTTCTTGTCAAAATATTATGAAGAAGAAGATATTGATTCTAAATTTGAAAAATTCATTGAGTATGGTAATGAAAATACTTTCATTGAAATAGTTAATGATGAAGAATTCGGAAGCAGTAGTTCTAAAGAAGAAGAAACTCAGCTTGAAATGCATCTGAAAGAAGAGTTGAAAGAATGTCTGAGAAAGATCAGAAGGTTTTAAAAGTAAAACAAAAATATGAAAGATGAATGGTCAAGAAACCAAGAATGTTTTGTTGGTGAAAAAGAAAATATGATTAAAGATATTGATAATTTGAATAAATCTCTTTAAGAATAAAATAATCGTAATGAGCATTTAGAGGTAAAGCTGAAAGTAAAAGAAGAAGAGTTGGAACTTGCCCAACAAAAACTCTCTAAAGCTGAAAAGAAAAGTCTATGTTTCCAAAAATCTATCACAGAAGTTGGTGAATTTTTCATAATGAGAAACTTGAGAAGGATCATTAAAATATACCTTCAAAGGGTGATAATAATAATGTAATTGTTTCTGAAATGAAGAAAGCTGGGAATGTTATGTATGTGGCCAAGACCAACAAGGTTTGGAATGTTTTGGAACATTTTTAATATAAAAATGTTTCCAATAATTATTGTTATGATAATTCATAAAAGAAGATAATAAATTATATTGATAATAGAAAGGTTGGAGAATCATAAAAGAAATAGAAGAAGTTGGATGAGAAACACATTCACAATTCTGATCAGTATGGAGGTTTCAGAGGAAAATACTCTTTCTATGGGTATTGTTGGTATTATAGTGGATTTGAGCACTCAACAAGTATGTATTGGTTCAATAAAAAATATTACTATTATCCCATAGGTTATGAAATAATGATATTGAGGGGGAGTCAATATCCTCAATGAAAGAAAAATGAGGAGGTTTTCTTAAAGAAATCTTAAAAGAATGAAGTGAAGATTAAAAATAGGTTAAAACCCTTGGAAAATATTTATGAAAGATGTGAACAACCTAGACACCTTGCAAAAAGATGTCTTGTTTTGTTACCGGGTCAGAAAAAGATTCTCCATTCTCAAAATTCAAAGGTGAATAATGAAAAGAATGGAGAAAAGGCGCTGGTTGTTGAAACTGCATTAAAATCCATGAAAGGAGAACGACCTTGAATACTTGATAGTGGGTGTTCTTCTCACATGACAAGATATTTGAAATTGTTATATGATGTGAAAGATTTTAAAGAAGGAATGGTGACATTTGGAAATGATGAATCATTGAAAATCAAAGGTGTTGGGTCAGCCATTATTAGAAAAGAAAATATGAAATCTAAGAAAAAATCATATGTCGATGGGCTGAAACACAATCTGCTAAGTGTTTCAAAATTGTGCGATGAGGGTAACAAAGTTATCTTCAAGAAATATGGATTTTTTGCGAATATTGAAGAAGATGGAAATATTGTTACAAGAGGTCAACATATGAAAGGAAACTTATTTCAGGTTGGTGACTCACAAAACTCTTGTTACATAAGTATGGTGGAAGATAATCAGTTATGGAATAAAATTCTTGGACATATGTGTCATAGAAACATGAGAAAGTTATCTAAAAGAGATAGTGTTTGAGACATTACTGATTTTTCAAGAAGTAGAGATTAGTGTTTCACTATTTGTCAGAAAGGAAATATTACAAATGTCATGCATAAGAAAGTTGATATTTGTTCAAAAAAACCCTTGGAGCTGATCTATTCTGATATATGTGGTCCAATGAGAAAACAATCAACACATGGAGATAAGTAATTCATTACTTTCCTTGATGATTTTACTCACATTAATTGTGTTATGTGAATGAAACACAAATCAGATTCTTTGAAAATGTTTAAAAGTTTCATAAGAAAAGCTAATAAAAAATGTGAGTATTCTATGAAGAAGTTGAGAAGTGATAATTTCAGTGAATATAGAAGTGAATAGTTTGAAAAATATCTTGAGAAGAATGGAATTCGGCATGATTATAGCACTCCATACACTCCCCAACAAAATGGGATTACTGAAAGAAATAATAGAAGCCTGATGGAAATGGAAAGAACCATGTTACTTGAGCATGACCTTTCTCATTACTTTTGGAGGCAATCCCTAAGTACTGGTGTTTATATTCAGAACCATTGTTTCTATAGGCCTCAATCAGGTATGACTCCATATGATTTTTTATGGAAAACCCCAAGTTTAAAGCACTTTAGAGTTTTTGGGAGTCCTTGTATTATAAATAAGAAAAGTGGAAACTATGGTAAGTTTGAAAACAATGTGAGGATTGAATCTTTCTCAGCTACTCTATAGAAGGAAGAGGATATAGATTCTAAAACAAATAAATAAAAAAAATTGTTGATTTAGTTGATGTGAACATGATTGAAGTATCTGAGAAAGAGAAACATGTTTAGGAAAAGAATGAAGTTGAGCAAGTTAAAGAAAAAAATTCTAATAAGGATATAGACAAGTGTATTCCTTCTCAAGAAGAAGAATCAGACTCAAATATTTCAAGTGATGAATATAATCAAAAATCTTATCCAAGGCTGAGGAAACATGTCGAAGTATAGAATATAACTTGTGATCAACATCAAATGGTTCAAACAAGAAGAAAAACCAATTCCATTACACATACTTCTTTGTATTCAAAGGTGGAACCGAATGATGTGAAAGAAGCTCTTGAGAATCCGGAATGGGTTCAAGCCATGAATAAAGAATTGGATCAGATTGAAAATAATAATACAGGGGAACTCATACCCAAGCCTGAAAACAAAAACATCATTTGCACAAAATGGGTTTTCCAAAACAAGATGAATGAAAAAGGTGAAGTTATAAGAAACAAAGAAAGATTGGTTTGCAAGGGGTATTCACAGATTGAGGGTATTGATTTTGATGAAACCTTTTCTCTAGTGGGAAGACTTGAAATAATTATAATATTTCTTGCTATTTCCATATAATGAGGTTACAAGATCTTTCAAATGGATGTTAAATATACATTCCTAAATGATGATCTTGAAAAGAAGTTTATATTGAACAACCTTGTGTATTTGTTATTATAAAAAATGAATGTTATGTGTGTAGATTGAAAAAGGATTTGTATGGCCTAAAAAAAGATCTGAGGGCATGGTATTCTAAATTGGATACATTCTTAAGAAAGATGAATTTTAATAAAATAATGGTGGATATCAATTTTTACATCATATAAATTCAAGAGTATTACCTCATCTTAATTGTTTATGTTGATGATATTATCTTTGCTAGGAATGATGAAGGAAGCTATGAAAGATTTGATGAAGAAATGAATAATGTTTTTGAAATGTCTATATTGGGAGAAATAAAATACTTTCTTGGGTTAAAAATCTAGGAAAATAAAGAATACATTTTCCTTTCCCAAGAAAATTATGCAAAATCACTTCTCAAGAGGCTTGGCATGGAAAATTAAAAACTTGTTTCCACACCCATTTTAGTGGAAACAAAACTGAGTAAAGATGGAGATGAAAAAGAAGTGGATCAGAAAGAGTATCAAAAGCTGAATTGAAGTCTATTGTATTTGATTACCTCAAGACCCGACAATGTTTATGTTGTTACCTTATGTGCATTATTTCAGATTTCTCCAAGAGAATCACATCTTATTATTGGAAAAAAATTTATCAAAAACATCAAAGGCACAAAAAAATTCGGAATAAGGTATTTCAACTCAGATAATATTAATTTATTTGGATATTCTGATGCATATTGGGCAGGAAATGTTGATGATAGAAGATCTACATCTGGTGGTGTATTCTTTTTGGGAAATAATTGTGTTTGTTAGCATTCAAAGAAACAAAACTCAATAAATCTCTATATGGATGAAGCTAAGTATGTTGCTACTACTCAAGCCGCTACTCAACTTATGTGGATGAAAACACAATTGGAAGACTTACTTATTGAAGTGAAGTTACCCTTGCTCTTGGGTTGTGACAATAAAAGTACAATCAATCTCACCAGGAATCTAGTGCAACATTCTCATTCAAAACATATTGATATCAAATATAATTTCATCAAAGAGCATGTGGAGAAGTTTGAATTGAATCTAGAGTATGTTTCAACATCAAAACAAGTTTCCGATATCTTCAAAAAACCTTTATCGAATGAATCATTCTCAAAAAAGAGGTTGAACATGGGTGTCCAACCTCTTTCTATTCAAGTTTGAGGTATGCGCATCTATCCCCAATCTCATCTTACCTTTTTATTGTTTTTTTAAGTGGGAAAATTGTTTTGTTTCATAAATCTATTGCATAAAAGGGAGAGTTGTGGGTAAGTTGTGAATTCAACATTGTTTAGTGTGTGAACTATTTTAACTTTTTGTTGGAGTAGTTTTAGGAAAATAAATTGAATTATTTTCTAGAAATAATGAAGAAAATAAAGAGGTGGTCATGATCATTATTTTGGATAACATGATTTTTCTAATAATGATTCTTGTTTCCTATAATGAGTTAGCTCACGTAGGCTTAGAATTGTTGATATGTAATTCATTGCTTGAGTTTACAAATTTCAGTGATTTATGAAACTTGGTTGAAAACAAAATTCAAAGGGGGAGATTGTTGGGACCAAGATGATGATCAAGGTGATGAAGTTTTCAAGTGTTATCTTTTGTTTTCAAGGTATGTTTTGAAGAAAGTAAATCACTTCACTTTGTTTTGTGGAAACAATTGTTTTGGGTTTGTTTTGAAAAGAATCAGACCCATGTTAATTGTGATGATGCTTTGTTGGTTTGTATTTCATATAAATCATGAGTTGTATTGAGAACTTGTGATGCAATCTTGATAAAATAAAGGTGGAGTGAAAGATATAATGCCAATTGGAACTTAATTATATTCAGATGGCAGAGAGAAAGAAGTGGTACCGATTGTTTTTCAAAACAATCATATTCAGATGGAAGAGGCAATTCCAATTGAAGAATCCATTCCAATAAGAAGAGAAAGAGAAAGTATAGATTTTGTTTTAAAACAATTGGATTCCCAGTGGAAGTAAAAGAAGTGGTGATGTTTTCACTGTAGCAGCTACTTGCGATTTCACTGTAGCAGGTGCTTACGATTTCAGTGTAGAAGCTGGTTATGATTTTACTGTAGAAACTACTTACAACTTCACTGTAGCAGCTGGTTATGATTTCAGTGTAGAAGCTGGTTATGATTTCACTATAGCAAGTGCTTACAATTTCAGTGTAGAAGCTGCTTATGATTTCACTGTACCAGGTGCTTACAATTTCAGTGTAAAAGCTGGTTACAATTTCAGTGTAGAAGTTGGTTATGATTTCAGTATAGCAGCTACTTACGATTTCACTATAGTAGCTAGTTACAATTTTAGTGTAGATGTTAGTTATGATTTCAGTGTAGAATCAAGTTATGATTTCATTGTAGCAGCTGGTTACAATTTCACTGTAGCAGGGTGGTTACAATTTTAATATAGCAGCGTGGTTATGATTTCACTGTAGAAGTGTGGTTACGATTTCACTATAGCAGGGGGTGCCAATTGAAAACATGATGTTGAATGAAGAGTAAGAGATGTTTCTGATTGGTAAATGATCATAACCAGATGTATCTTAACCAGGTAGTATAAATAAAGAAGTGGTACTGATGGAAAGTGGTGCCGATGGAAAAGATTGTGCCGATTGAGAATAAATCAAATTCGGATTACTTTGTATTGTACCCAAAATGATTGTAACCAGATATGATCGTATTCAAGATAATAGTATCCATACTATTTGTATTTAGAAAATATCATTCTTGGTTTGAGATGAAAATAAAGAAGCAATAATGGATGAAAAGTTATTATACTTTCCAATTGAATTCAGATGATGCTAAAGCTGATCCTCAATGATTTCAAAGTCATGAAGGTAGTCATGATACAAGCACATATTGGTGAATCAAGTGTGTTTTTTCATGTGGGTAAAGAGAAAAGAAAAGATAAGGAGACTAATGAATGAATTGTCAAAGGGGGAGCCTTTCTTTTAAAAGAGTAATTTTATCTCAAGTGGAGAAGTGCATTGCTTCAAACACATTCAATTGGATTTGTATCAAGCATTGTTTTGAACAAATCTGTATGAGAGAATCGGATTCAGACCCATGTATTTCTCATAAATTGTAAATGCATTGACAATTGAAATGAGATTCTGGAAAAGAAGAGATGAAGATTATAGAAGATTAGATAATAATCGAGAAGTGTTAAAAAGTCATAATTTCTCTGAGATTTTAGGAGAAATTCAGATTTGGGTGAATTTAAGTGAGCGGGAAAGTGTTTTGTTATTCCCACATAAACATGTTTTGGGTCACCTATAAAAGGCGTGAAGTATATTGTACTTGTGTGACTAGAAGAAGAGAGAGAATCTCTAGGTTTCTAGAGAGAAGAAGAGATCAATTCTGTTCAAATTAAATTTTTTTGGGTGGTGTTGATTCATTCATATTCTATTCATCTCAAAAATTGTATTAGGGAATTGAATTGGTACTAATTATACTCTATTGTTTTCTATTATAAAATTGGAATGGGAGCTTTGTATTGAAATAATTGGAATGGGAGATTTGTATTAAAAGAATCAGAATGGGAGTTTTTTTTGGAATAATCGTAATGGGAGCTTTGTATGAAAAAAAATCAGACTGGGAGCTTTGTTTTTAAAGAATCATATTTAGAGAACATCAAACTCAATGTATCATAACAAAATCCAGGTGGTTCTTATCTTTCTTCTGGGTAAGGAAAAGAAGAATTGTAATACAATTTGAATACATTTGTTGAATTGAAAAGAAGCACAGGTAACATAAGTTGTTACAAAACAATTGTATTACCATATTGTGTTAAGAGGGTGCACATGCTCTAGTGGGATTATTTCATAGTGCTACATGAGTGAAAGGGTACATCCTACTCATTGTAATCCAAGGATTATTTTCTTAGTGGATTGTATGGTATTGGATTATTTCCAAACCATACTAAGGATGTATCTATTATTATTGAATAGTGAACCTTTTAAATCTTTGTGTTCTTGTAGATGTGTGTTGATTTGTTTCTCAGTAGGGAATTTAAATCCTTAACATGAGGCTAAGGTTGTTTCAATTGAAAAGATACATAAAAGAAAAAGAGTATCAATGATTCACGCCCTCCCCCTCCCAGTGATACAATACTCCGATTGGGTACTTTCACAAACACCTTGAAATTGTTTGGAGTACACTATAATATCCAAATATTTTATGGTATGTATATTCTTAAATATATTCAATTTACTCAATATCTTATGTTTCACGCAATGCCGAGTTTAAATGAACCGTGATATACTATTAAATATTAGCATAAATGTTGGAATAGTAATGTGACCATTAGAAATAGTAATATAACCATTAGCATAATAACTTCACCTATGAAAGTATGAATAAAATTTAGGTATCTCATAAATGAAAATATAATATATCTATATCCTGGAATAAGTAAATATTTTTCTTAAAAATGATAAATCAATTGTTGATATTTTTGTGAAATGAAAATGTTTATTTAAAATTTTAAAATTAATATAATTATTTAAAATAAAATTTATTTTCATAAAATATATTCATAAATTAATATTTCGTTTCATTATAATTACAATATAATTTTATGAGACCATAATTAATTTTTCGAAGTATCATAAAATCAGTTATAATATTAAAATCAGTATTTTTCAAATAAATGATTATTTTATTTAAAAATTAAATTTCTCATATTTATAAAATTATTTTCAAAAAATGGAGTCCATTTTTGAAATCTAAATATCGAAAAATGGTTAGGGTGATTTTTTTGAATTTTTCTAAAATAGTTGATTTTTTGATTAACAGTGAAATACGATAATTTCTAGTATTTAACATTATTTGTTAAATACATGAATTTTTGAGTCATTTATGATTTAATAACCCATTATTGGAACTAAAATGAACTATTTACTTTAATTATTCACAATATTCAAAACTATTGATAGTCTTGATCCAAAATAATAAATAAAAGAATAAAATGATAAAAAACACCCCCTCCTCCCCTATAAACACCACACCTCACCACCACTTCTCCTCACACCATATAATACATGAAGTTGGTCTAAATTATACCCAATTAACTTTAAAATCCTCTTCCTGACATCCAAGACTTGTCAGTATTATCCCAATTATGGGGCATATAGTTCGACTGTGTACAAATTGATAAGGGAATTCTTAAACCAATTTCTATTCTTTAGGTTAAACTTCTACTCCATTGATTATGTAATGCTATGATTATGTGTGAAACAAATTTTAATTATATTATACTGTATTTCTACTTATTTTATGTAGATTTATATTTTATACACATAATCAATTCATTTGTTTAACACTCTCACTTTCTTTTAAAAATACTATTTTAGATGTTTCTTTTTTCAAAATTTAAAAGGAATGTTTTTTTAATTTACATAGAATGAGTGGATTTTACCACTTTAATGACAAATTAATGTATTGATGAATCTTTTACATGTTTAAAAGGTTATTTTACAAGAATTTTTTTCTTTTATAATTTCACATATTTTTAAATAAATTATTTCAAAGTAAAGTGGTATTTCTCTCAATAATTTCTCAATGGTTCTATTAGAGAGTTTCCATATATGTCAAAAAACTTTGTTTGATCTTATGATTAATTGAGTTTGATCTCTTATGATACAATATACCATATTTTATTGAATTTATTATGATTATTTTGACTGTGGATTTACTATTTTGATACCATTCATCATATTACACTAGATGGTTTATGATTATATTTATTGTTTGAGGAAAGTTATTTCATATTATAGTTTTAATATGAATGTATATATTGATTATGTTTCACCCCTTTCATATGATGAATTCATTTTACTTATTAAGTGATGGGTTGGGATTTCTATAGCCTCTTGATGCATCTGTAGGTCTTAAGAGATGAACTAGTTTGAGTATTGGATTATGTCTTACATGATTATGTATGGTATTTTGGACAAATCCTTGAAGGAATATTTATGATATCCTGAATTATATATTCCCTCATTACGATATTAGTTATTAATAATCCATGTGATTATTTGACTAGTAGAATATCTATGGTTATGTTTCATTCTCATGTGATTATTTATATGGTATTATTTGATTAGATTTTATTCCTACCATATTATTCTCAAGATTATGTTTTAATGGAATGTGTTTTTATTTATTCACCTTGAATTATTGTTTATGTTTATTTATGATAGTTTTTTTTCTGTATGATTAACCTTACTGAGCATCTGATTCCACCACTTTCTTATGTTTTATTTTCCCCTAGGATTCCAAGATATATATATTATGATTGATATGTAGGGATAATCTTGGAGAATATGGGTATTTACAATGGAGTTACTATGTTGTATTCTATTTCAAGTTATAATGTAATAATTATATTTTCATCTTGTTTTACAAAGCTACTAAACTATTTGTTCCTTTGGGATGCAATCACTTGTACACAATACCAATGTAATAAAGTAACCTCTAACTCTAGGATACTAGAGATGAGGTATTTATAGTTGTTATCAAAGTAAGTTTAGTAGAAACTTTAGAAACTAGATTTATGAAAATATAAATTAGGGAAATATAACCCTATAAATGAATTTGAGAATAATCTCAATGTAACCAAGCTTATTATTTTTGAGATTTGTTATACATAATATTTTTAAGTGTTTCAATAGTTTTAAAATTTCATAATCTAAACTAGTGTATGACATTGTTTAGAAATGGTGCCTAGTGTAAGGAATGAAAAATGTATCAATGCACATATTCCATATAGGGATTTCCATCCTATGTAAGATAATTATTTTAAAGCTAAATCTTAAAAACTTATAACTATATTGGGACAAATGACTTAGGATATGATCAATAACTTTACTTACCTAGAGCATCCCAATACACAATGTGGTGTAACAATGTTGGATCACTTCATACAAAAATATCCTCCATCATTCAATGGGAATACAATGGATAAGTTTCTTAGAGAATATATTTCTTGCTTTGAGATGTAATGAAAGAGAGAATTTTATCATGGCAGTTTATCATCTCTCAATATATGCGGATCAATGGTGTTCATTAATTTAAAAATACAAAGGAGGAGGAAGAAATTGAAAATATATAATGGAAGGATTTTAAGTAAATTTTCTTATAAAAATATTTCCCTTGGAAATAGTGAGTGGATATTGAGGTATAATTCTTGAGTCTGAGATAGAAAGAGGATGACTACATTGCTAAGTATGAAGTCAAATTTATAAGGTTAGAAAGGTATTCCGAGGAATACATATGTAATCCAGTGAGAAATATTAACCGCTTATTTTATGGTATTAATCCAATTATACAAAGGGTACTAGTCTCCCAAACATTATCATCATACAAGGATATAGTATCACATTCCATCAAGACAAAGAAATAATTTTCCAAGTCATATGGAATCAAAGAGAAGAAAGATAATAAGAGGGATGATGAGTAATTTGGAAAAGTAAATAAGGAAAAAGGGAATAAAAGAAGAATATAATTTCCAAATTGTAATAAATGTGGAAAGAAACATCATGGAACATGCTTATTGGGAAGGGGAGTTTTTTATAAGTGTGGAGAAAAAGTCCACCAGGACCGTGATTTCAAGGGAATGAAATAATTTAGTAATGTGAAATGATTCAGCTCTAAGGAGATGGGACACTATGCACATGATTTTCCTAGATGTTAAGGAAACTTTCCCTATAAAATTATAAGGGAACAAGTCCATTCTTATGCATTTACAACAGTTGAGGTTAAAGTTCCCAATGATGTGGTGGAAGATACTTTAATCATCTCATCAAATTTAGCTAAAGATCTATTTTATTATGGATCATCACATTCCTTTATATCTTCCCATTTTTCTATAAAAATTATATATTTCCAATTTACCGTAACAAGGGAGTTTTCAATCAATATTCCTAGTGGAAACCTTATTGCAACAAAGATGTGTCAAGTCATGCTTATTATGACACATAAAGATTTTATAATTTTTTATTTTATTATCATACCTACGGTTTATTTTGATATAATCCTTAGCAAGGACTATATTTCAAAATATAATACAAAAAATTATTGCAAAGAAAAGGAAATTATGACTCATGATGAAGATATAGAACCTCTCATCTTTAGAGGTAAGACTTCATCATTTGAGTCATATATGGATCCACCTCTAATTGCTCTTATAAATGAGATTCTTGGAGAAGAAGAGTGGATAAAACCTACTGATGAAAAAGGTTATCTTCAAATTAAGGATGTATATATTGTATAGGAATGCATTGATGTACTTATAGAGGAATTACCTAGAAATCCTCTAGAGAAATAAGTTGAGTTTTCTATTTATTTAATCCCTGATGTAAGACCTATATCAAAGAATCCATATAGAATGGACACGGTTGTCACACCCATGAATTTTTTTTTAATTTTTTTTTTCATTTAATTTCCATTCCTGATTTATTTTTTGGGTTTACCATTTATTTTGGTGAAAATAGTGGGTTTTGAAAATTTGGGCCAAACCGTGAGCCCAATTCCAGATTTAAAAACAAATTTTGTTACTTCTATAACTCCTTCAGTTTTCACCATTTTATACCCATTCTACTTCCGAATTGTCATAACCTGATATATTAAAATCACTATATCCTTTTGGACCAAATAGAAATCCAAAATCATGATGGATTTGAGTTTTTGATCAAGGTAATGGGCCTTCCCATAAGCCCATTTCCTACTTTATTTTTTTAAAAATTTCAATATCTCATTCATTATTTACTGTTTTTAGTTTATTCTACCTCCCTCGCAAAGCCACTATCCCTAGTATCACTCCCATTATCATTTTTTCATTTTTGGAGCACATTTGAACCCCGAAGGATGGAGATTCTTCTCTGAATTTATCAAATCGCCCAGATTTGAAGAGGTAAATTAGTTCTTTCATATATCCTTCAATATATACTGTTTTCCCCCCATTTCAGTCCCCACATGAACTCCTCCTAATCAGTCAAGCCTCACTATCAAGTTTTGTTGCTTTGAGATTCAAAATTTTGTTAATTCGGGGTGATTGCTTCAAGATTTGTCAAGGTAAATGTTCCTCCCTTCTACTTCTTCCATTTCCTTAGGGTTTCATCCTTCTTTCTTGATGTTCCAAAGTGTCCAGAACCTAGGGTTAATAACTAGGGTTTAACCATGAGTCTTTTTGGTGAACATTTATGGTCTAGGGCTGGATTTATCATCCTTTTGGTGCCGAGGTGGTGCGGTTGATGTTGCACACCATGTTTTGAGGGATTCAACAATTTCGATAGGTGATTCCGTGGGTAACCATTTAATGATGAGTTAGTTTTCTTGATTAAATAATTTTTCATGTTCTTTATATGCTTTTCATTATGCGAAAACCATTTTTGGTAGCAATATTAAATCATTTGGTATTAAAGTTACATTTTTGTTTGAAGTGTGTATTTTTCAAATGTATTTAATGTGTTATCTCTTGTGGTAGTTTTATAAAATGTGGAAGTGATTTATTAGTTGTTGAAAGGGTCTACCAATTTTGTTTGAGTAATGATATAGTGTCATGTGGGACTAAAAATGGGGGTCTTTTAATGGGTTTTATGTGTATAACCTTGTTTATACTCCTTGAAAGTGTTTTATGGATTTGTTTGTTCTCATGGGTATCTTTTGTGGTATTATTCAAGGTGATTATATAACATTTGAAAGTGGATTATTACATGTTGATTGGGATTCCAATTCTGTTTTGGTAGGGTCTTGGTGTTATTTTGGCTTAAAAAGAGGGTTTTTAAATGGGTTTTATGTGCAAAGCTTGGGTATACTTCTTATAATTATTTATGAAAGTTTTGAATGGTTTATTGAGTTGTGTAAGAGGTGAAACTATATCAGAAATTTATTTTGGTAGGATTATATCTTTGAAAGGTCCATTTCATTTGTGAAAAGGATGTTATGTGATATGTATCATCTTAGAAATATTTTATTAAATTTTTTTAAGGAGAGATTGAGGTGTGAAAGAGACGTGAATATGATGGGGACTGTTTTCTGTGAGTGTGATGTGAAAAATTGAATTTTTGATTATGAAAGGAGTGTTATGTGCCATGTGTGTGGGCTGTTATATGAGTTTAAATATCTTATAATTTTTTTATAAAATTGTTCAATGGTTTTGTGGAGGTGTTGAAGAAATGTGAAATGTGTTGTGGGCTATTTTGGTGTGAGTCGGATTTCAAAATCATTTTGAATGAAAAGTGGACTTTTGTGAATTGTGTGGTATACATATGAGCTGTTTGGTGAATTTTTGATGTGGAAATGATATTTTCATGTTCAATTTATATTTCTTGACTTGTTGAACTTGTTTGACCAAAAGGGAAAAACCTGGGTATCTAGGTGGGTGAACGTGTACTAATATGCTAGTGAATCCGTGGGGTTTGGCCTCAGTTTCACTTAGAAATATTGACGCTTAAAACTCTAACTAAACTATGATGATGATGATTGAGGACCACTAGGTTATGGGTATGTTCCCTACTAGTGTCTCGTGCATAGGAATGAATATTTTTGATGGTTACTCTCACCGAGATACGAGGTACTTGGGACCCACAACTAGCTAGTGCCTAGGGGTTATTTCCTATTGCTTGTGCTCATTAGTTACTTTACACTTACCATTGGCATATGGTACATTTTGCTGGATATTTCAGTAGATTTGGTGTTTATTTTAAAAGTGTTAATCTTTTAAAATATCCCACTTGAAAACTGTTTTTATTCAAAGTTTCATCTTTTAGAAATTATAACAAGCTTTTCATGTTTTTGAAAACTTTAGAGCTTTTTGTCTTTAAATGTTTATCACATAGAATCTCTTAGTGGTGGTATTCTACTGGGCTTTGGATCACACCCTAATTACACCATTGGGTGTAAGTAGACCTTCTTATTTTGTGTCACAGGTTTGGGTACAGGTTTTATGCCATTGGTTCGGGGTTTTAGCGGTCCATCGTGATGCAATGTCGTGGAGATGGCTTGAGGGCAGTGCTTCTTTCCATGTGGAGGTTCTTGGGATGTCATTTCTTGGGATTTTACCTTTGTAATGTTATTCAAACATTGTTTAAATTTTTTTAATTCATTTCTGAATTTTAGTAAAATATGTTTTGGTTTGAAAAATCCAGATTTGATTTCTTAGATTCATTTTTTGTTTTTAGTATACAAACTCTATTAAATCGTTCCCAATTTTTAGTTTTTGATACCCGAGCACTTTTTCCAGCCCATGGGGATTGGGAACGCCCTTCGGGACTTGCCACGGGTCAGGTCGGGTGCCGGTTTTTGTGGAGTTCATGGAGATCAATATTTTTCAAAGATTTATCTTTGTTCTGGATATCATCAATTTCATATAAAGAAGGAAGATATTCCAAATAAAACATTTTGAACAAGGTAAATACATTATGAGTTTATAGTGATGCCATTTGGACTGACTAATCCGCCCTATGTTTTTATGGATATAATGAATAGAGTATTAAAGGAATATCTTGATAATTGTTTTGTGGTATTTATTGATGATATCTTAGTGTACTCTAAAATATATTAGGTCTATGAGAACCACTTGCGTATTATTATAGAGTCTCTTAGAAGAAAAAAGTTATATGGAAAGTTTAGAAACTGTGAATTTTGGCTTCAAAAAGTTTCTTTTCTTGGCCATATTGTCTCCCTATATTGATTCCCCGTAGATCTTGAATGAACTAAACCAATGAACATAATCGAGGTATGTAGTTTCATTGGTTTAGTAGGTTACTATCGGCATTTTGTTCAAAAAATTTCCTAATTAGCTAACCCATTAACCAAGCTTACTCTTAAATGGGTTAAGTTTATTTGGATAAATGAATTTAAATAATGCTTTGAAGAATTAAATATAAGATTAGTGAATGTTATGATCTTAACTCTACCATCAGGAAATGCTGGATTTGTGATTTATAGTGATGTATCAAAGAAAGTAATTGGTTGAATCCCTATCTAGAATGATAGATTTATTTTCTATACATCAAGGCAGTTAAAAAATCATGAATATAACTATCTAACTCATGATATTATGTTAGTATCTATAATCTTTACTTGAATATATAAAGACACTATCTCTATGGTGAAAGATGTGAGATATATATAGATCACAAGAGTATGAAATATATATTCTCACAAAAATAACTCAACACGAGACAAAGGTGATGGCTCAAGTTAATCAAGGATTATGATTGTTCAATACACTACCACCAATGGAAGGAAAATAAGGTAGTAGATGCATTGAGCAGGATGTATCATGGAGTTATGAAAAAAATAAGGATTTATAGGGATCCTGTGTATATGGATCTAGTAAAGATGGATATGATAATTATCAAGGAAGGTGAAACATCAATACTTTTTAAAATGGTTTCCAAACCATATTTATTACAAAAGATAAAAATTTCTCTTTCCTAAGATGAGAATTTTCAAAAGAAAATTAAATCCATGAATAATGGGAAATTGGTAGAATTCATATAAAAAGATGAAATTTTGAAATTTGGGAAGAGGATTTGTGTTCCCTCTATACCCAAGCTAAAAAGGGAATTATTGGATGATGATCATAGCTATAATTTTTCTATACACCCTAGCAAAACTAATATGTATATAGATTTGAAGAAAATTTTTTCGTGGGATAATTTGAAGTGGAAAATAGTTGATTATGTATCAAGATGTTTAGTTTTCCAACATGTGAAGGCTGAAATACAACATCCTAAAGGATTAATGCAGCCTCTACCTATTCCTATATGGAAATGGGATGACATTACTATGGAATGTTTCCCTGGATTACCAAATACTCTAAGAAATAGTGGTCCAATATCAGTAATTATTGATCAAATTTCCAAACCTGCAAATTTTCTCGCTATATGGGAGGATTTACCACTGGATCACCTTGAAAAACTCCATATTAATAAAGTTTTAAGACTTCATGGTGCACATATATTGATCATGTCTAATCAAGATCCCCATTTTACATCAAAATTCTAGATGAGTCTTTAGAATTCTTTGGATACTGAGATTCATTTGATTATTACTTATCACCCTCAACCTAATGGAATGTATGAAAAGACTATTTAAACATTATAAGACATGTTGAAATCATGATCAATTGACTTTCAAGGTATGTGGGATCAATATTTAGCTTTGATATATTTTTCCTACAATAATAGTTTCCATTCTAGTATTCAAATAGTTCCATATGAATCATTATATGGAAAGAGATGACATAATAAAAATTTTTGGGATGAAGTTAGAGAGAGAAAACTTATAGGACTAGAACTTATTGAAGATACAACAACAAAGTTAAAGACTATTCAGTTCATATTAAAGAAGATCAAAGTAGTAAAAAGAGTTATGCTGAAAAATAGAGAAATGATTTGGAGTTTCAAGTGGAGATCAAGTCTTTCTAAAAGTATCTCTATGGAAGGGTGTTATAAGGTTTGGTAATAAAGGTAAATTGAGCCCTAGGTACATTGGACCATTTTAAATTCTTGAAATAATTGGAGCTTTGACTTATCATTTGGCGATGCCACCTAGCCTTTCTAAAGTACATGACATATTTAGCATATCTTTGTTAAGGAATTACATTCTAGACCCAACTCATGTACTCACCTATGAAGAAATAGAACTGGAACCTGATTTGTCTTACTACAAATAGCCTATCTATATTATTGACACTAGAGAGAAATTATTGAGAAATCATATGACTCGATTGGTAAAAGTTCTTTGTAGAAAACATAAAATAGAATAAGTAACATGAGAACCTAAGGATGTTATGAAGAAGAACTATCCTCATATATTTAGAAGGTAATACTCATGAAAATTTCGAGGAATTTTTTTTAAGGAGGGAAGAATATAAAATCCCAATATTTTATAATATGTATCTTCTTAAATAAATTTATTTTACTTAATATCTAACATTGCATGCTACACTGAGCTTAAACAAACCATGATATACTATTAAATATTAACATGACAATTGGAATAGTAATGTGACCATTAGGAATAGTAATTTTTCTATTAGAATAATAACCTCATCTATGAAAGTATAAATAAAATTTAGGTATCTCATAAATGAAAATATAATATATTTATATCATGGAATAAGTAAATAAATGTTTTACAAATGATAAACTAAGTGTTGGTTTTTTGTGAAATGTAAATGTTTATTTACAATATTACAATTAATATAATGATTTAAAAGAAAATTTATTTTCATAAAATAGATTCAAAAATTAATATTTTGTTTCATTATATTTATAATATAATTTTATGAGAACATAATTAAAATTTCAAAGTGTTGTAAAATCAGTTATAATATTAAAATCTGTATTTTTTTAAATAATATGATGATTTTATTTAAGAATTAAATTCACCATATTTAAAAAATTATTTTCATAAAATGGAGTACATTTTTGAAATATAAACATCGAGAAATGTTTAGGGTGAATTTTTGATATTTTTCTAAACTAGTTGAAGTTTTGATGAATAATGAAATACAATAATTTACAATATTTAACATTATAAGTTAAATACATTAATTTTTAAGTCATTTCTGATGTAATAACCCATTAGTTAGAACTTACATTCACTAGTTACAGTACTTATCCACAAGAATCAACACTATTGATAGTATTGAGCCAAAATAAAAAATAAATGAATAAAATAATAAAAAAACACTCTTCTACCCCCTATAAATACTACTCATCACCACCCATTCTCCTTACACATTCTAAGACTTAAATCTTGTCTAAATTCTACCCAATTACATTCCCAAGCCTCTTCCACTTGTCCAAGACCTGATGGTATTACTAAAATACCAAATCCATGTCATGACTACCCCAAGCCCACCTTCAATAGGCCAGGGGATGGAGACTATAACTAAGTAGGAATATCCCACAAATGGGAGGCATTTTTCTAAGTATCTACACACATACAACCATCTCCAAACCCAAAATGATGAAAATGAAAAAACTAATTAAAAAATAATGCATACTACTAAGATAAAAACAATAGAGTATGACAGTACAAAACTGAAAAGTAAACCGGGGCAAAATACAATCCCAACTAAAAGGAAAAGTACAAACTCCTGAATCTTGTTCATAGAAAACCCTACCAGAAGGGTAAGTATAGAAACAATTTTCTGAAGTCGCTGAAGCACACCTCATCTATTGGGCCTCTCTCTAAGCACCACCTGGACCCAGTCCACTAAGGACTCTGTCAAAATGTCGATTTTCTACAAAAGACATGACACACATAAGTATAGCCTATGCAAGGGTGATTAAAAAAATACTTAGTAGGGACCCTGAAACCATAAAGTAAAACACCACTAAGAATTACATGAATTATATCATAAAGGAAACACATGAAGTACACCACAATGGAAACACACGAAGTACAACCCAAAGGAAACACATGAAGTACAATCAATATAGACATATCACATATTTACAAGTCTTAAGAATGAAGAGAAAGATTTAAAGCTTTATTCCATAGATCTCCCAGTCTCTATGACACTAGATGTGTCGACGGTGCATGAAGCATTAATGGAACACAAAGAATCAATGGAACATGGAGCGTCAGTGGTGTATGGAGTGTCAGTGGAGCATAGAGTATCGATGGTACTCAGAGAGGTGATGGTGTCTGGGACGTCGATGGTGCATGGAGTTTCGATGGTGCACAAAGCATCGATAGCACATGAATACTCGATGGTGTACAGAGCGTCGATGGCACACAAATCGTCGATAGCGCACAGAGCATCAATGGAACATAGAGAATCCATGGCATACTGAGCATTGGTGGTGCACAAAGTGTTGGTGGCACCTAGAGTGGTGATGGAATACAAGACGTCGATGGAGCATAGTGCGTCGATGGTGCATAGAGAATTGATGGATCCTAGAGTGTCGATGGTGCAAAGAGCGTCGATGGGTCAAGCAGTCCTCCAAGTCACATAGTCATAGCCAGCCATAGGATTCCACTTGTAGTGTGCTTGTTCTAGGATAACCTACAATTCAATTTGTTAGTTCATAAACCAACTTCCAAAATAACTCACTTAAAGTATCTTAAAAGGACTGCCTCATCACAAGGGTTCCAACACCGCAAACAGATTGTCAAATGGACAAAAGGTTTGAAAGATACAACCAATTTAGTAAAAAGGGTCTGGTTCGGGTCCAACCCGACCTAGTTAGACAGATGTGAACTGACCCAGTTTTCCCAACCTAACTTGAACCGGTCGGTCTAGGTCAGCCCAAACCAGCCCAGCCCGATGGGCTGCTGGACTGTGTCCTGCTGAGTCGTACAGTCCAACCCACTAGGCCACCGGAGTGGCCTGATTCTCCAACCTGGCCCATGTCGTACGGGCCAGTCCTGCTCTACCGGACGTGGCCCACCCTGGTCGCGTCCCCCTGGTCTATGTAGTCACCCAACCACATAGCCAGCTGGCTCCCTTGGTCAACGTGGTTGGACTACATTTGATTTGGCTGGTCCGCGTTCCTAGCCTGGTCCTGCAACCTCCCCACTACTACGGGATACCACCAACATGACCTCGGAGCTGCATCCCTCTGTAGCTGCCACCTACAGCCTATGCCTCCATGAGATCCTCCTCTAGCATGGTATTGCTAGACTGTAGCTATGCACCCCTTGGAACCCAGCCTCCCACCAGGCCACGTGCTACCCTCACCACCGGCCACCCTGCCAACGGCCCATCATTCATCGTTACCTCCCCCATAAGCCGTCACCTACCAACTATTCTCTCGTCGTACCTCCTCAATTACATTGCAGATCAAAACCTTTGGTCTTGGATCGTTGTTCCATGGATCATGGGAACAAAAATCAATCATTTACGCAGGGTTTCAAAAGGGAGAAGAACACGCAAAAAATGTGATAGATTTTGGGGGGAGGGATTAAGAAAATGAAAACCACAAAGAACAGATCTTGGCCTTGTTCATTCAACCTTGATCTGTTCATTTTAGTGGGATCATGAAGAAACAAACATCAGAATAATCACCAAGATCTATTCCCTTTAATCCTGTAATAATTATCCTTCCCACAAGAATGATCAAATTATGGATCAAACTTTTCTTGGGTTGGTATGTGTTCATCATTTGATTATAAGAAGGAAAAAATGAACAACAAAGAGATTGAAACCCTACCTCAATTTGGATTGCTTGCTGATGAAGAATGAAGGTCTGTGTCATCACCGATCCTTAATCCATCGACATTTGTCTTCAGGAGATATCTTCCTTCTCTTTACCTCAGGGGAATTCCAAGGTTATGGTGATAACCCCGAATTCATATGACATGGATTATTAAAAAAGGAAACCGCCACTACGTCTACACATAATGTTAAATAAACTATTTTTATTAGATATTTTAATGACGCCTACATCCAAAATCTAAATTTTACCCTTGACCCACGCCAGTCGAGATTATGAACCACCTAAGGAAAACACTCCCTTATGAACTAAACTGTGGTACCAGATTTCCAATTCATGTTACTTTTTATGAGTTACTAGGATTTCAAAATAAAATAATTTTTATTTAATTGTTTTATTTATGGTTACACCCCTGGTGACTTTTTTTATAGATAACCCATACTGACCAATGTTAGGTTGCACCTAGGGTAAAGATACTACTCTGAGCTCAACGGTGCCATCATATTTCAAATTCGGGTAATAATTTAATATTTATTTTACTTTTTTAGAAAAGTATTGCATGTGTGCTATTAAAAACATAACAATTTTTAAACAAACATTCTAGGCACCCAGACATTAGAATTGTATGTTTTCTCAGTACATGGTCCCAGAATTTTTCCAAATAATTTCTAAGAATAAAATCGTGAAAATAAAATTCATTAAATTCTCCCCACTTTAGGGATGTACATCCCTAAAAACCAAAACAAGGGTTACTCAACAAAAATATGAGGGTACCGAGCCTAAATCTAAGCCTCCCACTCCAAATTTATCTCTTGGATATTCCCATGCTGGCATTGAATGTGTGCTAGATTAATTGAATTCCCATAAAGGATATACTCATGTCGATCCTCTCTCACCAACGAGTACTCTACAAAAGTCAACCCATCATCAATTTCCAGCTCTCCCTAGTTGATAAAGTGCGATAAATCATTCACATACCTCCTCAACTGCGACATGTGGAAGACATCATGCACCCAATGAAACTATAGGGGTAGAGTTAGGTGGTATGACACCTCACCAAATCTACTCAAATTCTAAAATGGGATGATGTATCTCAGAGATAACTTTCCGCCTTGTCCAAATATTCAGAATCCCCATCGAGTTAAGACCTGAAGGAACACATAGTCTCCCTACATGAACTCCAAAGGCCTTCAATGCCTGTCAGCATATGAATTATTTTAGCTTTATATTGTCCTCATCTACTCCTGGATGATCTGCACCTTCTTGGTGGTAGCCTGTACCAACTTTGGACCCATGAGTGATGACTCTCCTATGTATGTCCAACATAGTGGTGACCTTCATGGTCATCCATACAAGGCCTCGAATAGTGCCATACTAATGGTGGAGTGATAGATGTTGTTGCACGCAAACTCCACCAAGTGTAGGTGTTCCTCCCATCTATGGACAAAGTCAAGGATTCAAGCATGTAGCATGTCCTCTGGAACCTAGATGGTCCTCTTTGTCTAGCCATCCGTTTTGGGATGAAACGCTGTGCTCAAGCGCAGTTGAGTCCCAAATGCCTCTTGAAATCTATTCCACAGAAGGGATGTGAAACAAGCATCACGATCTAAGATGATTATTGATGGAACTCCATGAAGTTGAACTATCTCCTTCACGTAGAGGCTTCCCAAGCTCTCTAATGAACTATGCTCACAGATCGGTAGGAAGAGGGACGACTTGGTGAGTCGGCCAACGATCACCCAAATGGTATCATGTCCTCTAGACATTCATGGTAAACCCATCATGAATTCCATCAATATCCCATCCCACTTCCACTCTAGAACCTCAAGGGGTTGAGTTAAACCCATTGGAACTTGGTGCTCAACCTTCACTTGCTGACAAGTGAGGCATCAAGAAACAAACTCTTCCACTGTCTTCTTCATCCTCAGCCACTGGAACTGACATCGGAGGTCCCAATACATATTTTACACTCCTAGATGTAACTATAAAAGGGAAGTATATAACTCCCTTGAGACCTCCTCTTGCAATGTCACTGGAACTACTGTGATCCCTCTGAATAGAACAACATGCTACCCACCTTTCGAATATCCATTAGGGGCATGCTCCATGAACATCTGATCACATGTAGTCTCGCAGTCAGTATCTTTGATATGCGCCTCCCTAACTCTCTATAATATTGGAGGGGTAACCACCATCAAATGGAGATAAGATGCTTCATCTATATCCACAAAGTATATCTTCAATGAGGCTAAATGATCTGATGCCTCATTCAGTAGTTGTGAACTTGATATCCAACTAAGAGCATCTTCCACCATATTCCCCTTCCCAGGAGTATAGACTATTTTGAATTCATATTCCTAGAAGAAATATAGCCAACATCAATGTCTCAAGTTAAAATTATTTTGAGAGAAGATATACTTGAGACTCTTGTGGTTAGAGTAGATGGTAAACCACTCAACTATCAGCTAGTGTCTCCATATCATAAATGTGAAGAGTACCGCTGCCAACTTCAGATCATGGGTTGCATAGTTCTTCTCATGCTTCCTCAATTGGAGCGAGCCATTAGTAATCACTTATTGCACTAGTATTAGGACACAAAAAAGACCAGTTTCTTATGTGTCACATAACACCACATACTCAACACCATCCTCCAGTAATCTCAAGATGGGATCCCTCTTCAACCTCTTCTAGATCTCCTAAAAGAACTACTACCATTTCTCTATCCACACGAAAGGATTCACCTTTTGTTTCAAGGCCATCAAGGGTGATGCTACCCTAGAAAATTCAGGTAAAAACCTTCGATATTATCCAACCAAACCCAAGAAACTATGCACCTCAGTAACACTCTTGGATGGATCCCAAGAAAGAACTGCTTCAATCTTCGTCGAATCTTCTAAAAATCCAACCTCAGAAATGATGTGTCCTATAAATTGGACCTCTTGAATCCAGAATTGACACTTTGAGAGATTCCCATAAATATGGTGCTCTCAGAGCGTGTTCAATACCATCATCAAGTGTATCGCGTGCTCCCCTTCGGATGCTGAGTACACTAGGATGTCATCAATGAAGACCATGATGAACCAGTATAAGGATGGATAATCCTCTTAATGAGTCTCATGAACACTTCTAGGGAATTATTCATGCCAAAAACATCACTAAGTATTCATAGTTTCCTTACTAATATATAAAATCCATTGTTGGAATGTCCTAATCTCGTACACAAAGCTGGTGATATCCATATATGAGGTTTATCTTTGAGAACCACCTCACTCCCTTCATCTGATCAAAGAGGTTTTCAATCCTCGGTAGTGGATAATTGTTATTTATAGTCACATGGTTCTGGTTCTGAAAGTCTACACTTAACCTCAAGCTCCCATATTCCTTATTGGAAAACAACACTGGGGCTTCCTAGGGTGAAACACTAGGTCTCACGAAGCCCTTTCTCTATAAGTCCTCCAACTATAACCTTAACTCACAAAGCTCCATGGGAGACATCTGATATGTAGTTTTAGATATCGGTGTCATATTAGGATACAGATCAATACAGAAATCCACCTCCATATGAGGAATAAATCCTGGAACATCTTCCTGAAAGACATCCTTGTACTCTTCCACCACTATAGGAAACTGAGGACTCATCTCATCCACTGCACCGAGGGTCATGCTAGCCAAATGGTGTGTGATCGGCTTCACCCTAATATATGTTATTACATCCTGTGCTACTTGGGTTTCCTTCTCTTAAAAAAAGGAAAACTTGGTCCTATCTATATGGAAACGCCACACTATGCACCTAAAACAATCAATTTGGGCATGGACTGTGGATAACCATTCCATACAAAGGAGGAAATTGTAAGGCCTCAATACTGCCACCAAGATATACCAACCAAAAATATCACCCCAAGAGTAAGGAAACACTTTCATAACTAGTGTTTGATCATAAAATATCTTCCTTTAGGAGTCTCTAAGCATAGGGATTGAGTCAACGGTTCCACTAGAATCTTCGTGTCTCGAACAAGGGTTGTGGTGAGTAAAGAGTAATTGGAACCTGTGTATTTAAAAACTATATCTAGGGTGTAAAATACATAGATAATACCTATAATAATATCTAGAGCACCAGGGTTATAATATTCCATCACCTGAAGCTGGCCTCATTCTTTTCCACCAGTTCCCTAAGCCTATGGTGGATCACCTAGGGGTGGGGGTGGTAGTACCTCAAACCTCTGACCACCTCCTACTACTTGTCTAGCTCCTCTACCATGTCTTACACCTAGAAGAACACCGTGTTCCTACCTTCTCCTCTAACTTGGAGGTCCATCGAACATCTTTTGATCGTTTATATGACAATTCAGGCAATATCGAGCCATGTGTCACCGACCACCGAACAAGTAGCACGACATTCCCTTCAGCTGACTTTATATGCCCTGAGAGCCTCACACCACTAACCATGAGTCCTAGGGTCACCCCTTGAACTTTCTGATCTACCTGGATTCCTACATCAGCTGTCAGCTACCTACGACCAAAGACTCAGTTACCTAATGCTTGGTGGGAGCTCCCACTACTGGTGTCTGCTCTTCAAGAAAGCTCTCTACTAGTATAGCTCACTCCAGTACCCCAGCATATGTTGGAATTATAAAGGATATCATGGATGCCCTGATCTTCCGACGTAACCCCTTATCAAAGGTTTGGGTCCTGAAGAAAGGGTCCCACACCATATCTATGGAGTAGCGAGAAAGATCCATAAATCCCACTGAGTACTCCATTACTGTCTGGCTGCCTTTCTGCAGATGCAGTAGCTCTTATATATGCATGGAGTGTAATATCACTGGGAAGAAATCCTACCTAAAGAGATGCTTGAAGTATATCCAACTGAGGGTCATCTCCTCATATGTCTAGATCACTAATACCATCATATAACCTTTGATCCATGTAGAAGACTCATGGATAGGACTGCCATCTGGTTTAGATGTGTCCTCACTCGGTGGAAGACAAATGTTACCACCTCTAATCAATCCTCAGCTACTTGGGGGTCTGACTCACCAATGAACCTAGGAGGTCCCTATCTCTTGAACTCATTCCACACAATCATCCTATGTGCATCCTCTACTGGTAATACTGGTAGTAGCTGCTACTCTTTGGGTGGTCGTATCATTCTTACACCACCCAGGGTTGCTATCTCTAGTGCTAGTCCCTGTACCGATGCCTCATCATTAGGTGGATCATCCTTATGATCACACATTAGAATCCTAGATGGCTGTCTCCATGGATGTATCCTAAAATAGATCAAGATATACCACATTAAATAGTGTATACTGTAAGGGTTGGTGTCCTGAGAACCTACTATTTTGTACTTTGATTACATGAATGTTCACTTATTATATATATTGTTCATTGTTCTACATGACTATAATATAATAATGTCCTGAAATATTTGTTACATTAATAAGGTCATGGAAGATCCCCGCTATGATGGGAACCTTGAAATGATATAATAATATTCTTAAATAAAGTTCTATGGTTGGATGACATGCTATGATATGACACATAGTTTACAGACCGTCATGTGCTAGTACTCGTAAGAAGACGAGGCTCTCTCTCATAGAGTTCACACTTGGTAATCTCCAAGATGGGAGATTATGAGAACAGACCCGCCAGTAGTAATTTCGCATGTCTTGGTGTCATCAGAAATTGCTATCTACAAGCATGTGTAATGTTCCTTAGACTGGAAGATTATCATTAACTCATGTCATAACTCACGCACTTAGATTTACTGATGAAAACCACCACGCAGACAGTTGGTGGGAAGTAGGGTACGTTGGGTGCATCATGAGTGACATGTTGTTAATGGATAAGTCGAGGAAGGATTTGTCCCTTCCATTATTGAAGTTGATATCTCAGCCCTTTGATTGAAATAGAACTTTCACATGAAATTCCACGGCCATGGTGTAAACGACGAGTTTATTTCAGGTAGTCAAAGAACGATGGATCAGGAATATAGGTTTATGACACTACCATGAAACCTGCTTGATGAGATATTGAGACAAAGGGATTAAATTACACATTAAGAATTCGTATTAGGTGATACATCAATGCGTTGTTAACTTCTTTCTCTTGGGTTCCTTGACCCGTTGCTAGACAGTAATCTTAGACTTTAGGCAAGCCCTCCTAATTCCAATGAGAAAGAGGCCTAAAGGGTCACACACTAAGTGTATTCAAGTATCTCAAGTAGAATAAAGATTATTCCATTAAATGGTTTAATAATCATTCAAGAAATCCTAAATTGTTTTAATGTTGGAGGAAGAATAAAATAAAACAAGTACACGCCGTGTATCATTGATTACACGCCGTGTAGTTTTATTTTGAAAAAAGTACACACCGTGTATTATTAAATATACACACTATGTAGTTTTTATTTTGGAAAGGAAATGAATAAATGAAAACAAGATATACACGCAGTGTATATTGAATATACACACCATGTAGTTTTGAATGAAAAACAAGTACATGCCGTGTATTTATTAAAACACGCCGTGTAGTTTTTCCAGTCAGGATTTTGAGGAAATATCATTTTATTAAATGATATTTATTATAATTAGTGTGGGATCATGTTAAGGAATTAATGACTCGACATGGGGGATTTTAAAAGGGATTTAATGAAATAAATAAAATGCGTAACACGTTTATTTATTGTCATAATTCTACAACCTCAAACCCGATTATAAATATCCTCACAACCCCAACTCTTTTCCTAACCTAAGAGAATCGTGGTGCACAACAATTCTGGAGAATTATTTCAAGGCTGAAAGAACCTCTTTCTCCAAGAACGCTCTCAAGACCGAGAGAGATCCTCTTCTATAGGATCAAGGTGATCTAAGGCAGACAATGCAAGAAAAGGTTTCTCCACGCTAGCACCCGGAGACTCCTTTGGCGACATCCAGAGATATGAGGTGCATGTGTGGATCACCGCTAGAGGAAGTCTACACTTGGATTCTATGACGTAATGAAAAATTACATTGAAACATGATCAAGAACATCAACAAAGAAAGAACACCCAAAAGGTACTTCTTTATAATCAAATAAATTAATTATAATCAACTTGTAATGATCCTTGTTTGTGGTTCTGGGACAAACCTTCTTCTTTATCGATTTCTGTGATTCAATCTGTGGAGACTGAAGTTTATCGTCGTATTGATCCCAGATTGATCATTATTAATGAAAAAAAGCCAAGTGGGCACATCCACCCATGCGTTTCTGATGTGCCCAGAACCTTCAAATGGTATCAGAGCAAAGGTTACAACTTTGATTATAGTTATTTAATTGTCGTTGAAAATTTACGCATTTATATTTGATTCAATTCGAAATAAATCGTTCTATAAATCTGAATAAACGAGATCTGTTCTTCCTCCTTTATTTCTCGATTCATATCATAGAAACAACCTTTTAATTTTAATTTTGATTAAATTAAAAATGTGGAACTCATCTGGAGGAGCCTCTATTTCTGTATCTACAACACGAGAATACACGGCGTGTAATTAAAACTACACACTGTGTACTTAGGTTCAACAAACCAGCACTGGTATGCTAAACCTCACTGTGTGAATTGAGTATCCCTAAGAATTAATTACGCCGTGTTGACCAGAATTTAACGGCATGTGGAATCCAGAATACACGGTGTGTATATTGGAGCAACACGCCGTGTAGTCCGATCTGGCCCAGGTGAAACCATGTACAAGGATAATTCGCTTAACACGTACACGGGATTTCCAGACCGGGTACCACATAACAAGGAAGTACACACCATGTACTCCAAAATTTCTAAAGTATAGAAATCACGCCAAAGCCCTCGGCGTGTACTTTGGATAAAGGGTGAAAAGGAATACACGCCATATAAATATAAACTACACGCCGTGTACTTTCCAGAAATTTCACCAGGTTTCCTCCAAAAGTACAAAGACCTGTACAAGGAATTTGGATGAGAAGAATATCAAGGAAATTCAGAAAGGAATTTAAGATAAAGAATTGATTAATTATAATATCATAATTAATTTAATTCGAGTTCGACTTATCTTAAATAAAAGAACAATTAAAATAATTTTAATTCTAAATAAGTGTAAATGTCGTTGCATGCTATGGATGATCATGATCTAGACCAAATACCCTTTGTATGTGTGTATGGTTTCATTTAAATTTGTTTAATAAAAATTCGTTGTCCTGTGAGCCTTATTCTGATAAAATGTAGGGCCTGCATGCTCATGGTTTCTTTAATGTAAACCCCATGTAATGGAGGATCTCCCAAGCCAGAGGAGATGGTTAGAAATTCGAAGCTGATGCTAAACCAACCCAAGAAGATACAAAGGTGGACAGGTGGGAGCTGCAAAACACGAACCATCAGGTTCAATGTGTTTTCCCTAGGTCAGGGTTAGCTTATCAAAACTGCTAGATAATCTAACCAATAGAAGCTCATGATCATGCCATCTAATTTTAATTAGTTCTAATTGCATGGTTTATTTATTATATATGTGTTGTCATGATCACATAATTAATAAACAAGCATGAAAAGATGGAATAAAATAAAAACCAGACTATGCGTAAACATTATCGGAACATGGTTAATCACTTAAGCAAGCATCAATTAATATTAACAAAGCATGTGATAATGAAAAAACTACGCATAAAGAATAAAATCCCTCAAATACCATATTAAGTCAGACCAAGCCTTTCATTACTTGATTAAGGGAAAGAATCAATAAAACTATGTGTTTGACCAACCCTTGTTGGGACACTTACTTTTATAAAGGAAGCCCTTATGAAAGGTTTCAGGTTGACTTAACCATATTACATAAAGAGGAGTAGCCCTTTCTAGACTTGATGTAATATTAGAGGCAAGAGTTGAGGAAATCCAAGTCAGCATTTCAGGATTGGGAAGTCCACTCAACAGATCAAGGAACTGTAAGATCACAGTTGGAAAATAACTGCCTACCTAAATACCTTAAAATAGCTTCACCAACCCTTGCTGGGGTTATGTGAAGGGGAATATGGATCCTTTCCACTAGAATGTAAAAGCAACCGGACATTCCGATTTCAATGGTGAGGGCCATTGGGACTTGATAAAGTAGTGGGAGAATTAATAAATTCATTTATTATTTTTCATACAATGTAATCAAAAGGTACTGATAAATCTGCTCTTTTAATTTGTAGAATCGAAATGAAAAACTTGTCAACCACATTTTCTCTGCGATGAATTCTGGATAAAGACAATATCCTCATCGACAATAACTTTCAGGAATGGTTAAGGTGTCTTCGGGTTATCCTACGCCATGAACGATAGTTTTACGTGATGGAGTCCTCACTTCCTGATCCACCTGCCCAAGGGGAGAGTGATGAAGATTTCTTGGTCTATGATCAACATTTGAGCGATGCACTCGACATTCAATGTTTGATGCTGTCATCAATGTCTAGTGAGCTCATGAAGTATCATGAAGACATGGATGCCTAAAGCATGTTTGAGCACCTCTGTGGTCTATACCAGGAGAGAGAAAGATAGGAAAGGTTTGAGATCTCCAAGGCTCTATTTCAGAGAAATCTTGGAGAGGGTGCCCCAGCCGAGCCTCATGTAGTCAAGCTCATTGGCTACATTGAGTGATTGGAGGATCTATGTTTTAATCTCCCCAAAGAACTGGGTACCAATCTCATTCTTGCATCACTCCCCCAGAGCTTCTCAAACTTTGTTGTGAACTTCAACATGAACAATATTGAGAAGTCTCTGTCTGATCTTCTTATCCTTATTCTCCAAGTGGATAATGACATGAAGCATGAAAAACATTCTGTCCTTATGGTGAATAAAAGGAAAGGGTAGGAGAATAGCTTTAATCCGAAAGCTTCTTCAAGGCCTTCCAATAGAAGGAAGATCAAAGGGGAGGTAAGGGAACAAGATATTGTTTGTTTCTCATGTGGCAAGAAGGGCCATTGGAAGAAAAACTACACCCATCCAAGGAAGCAAGGGGAAGCTTCATGTGCGTTTGTTATCAAATGAAATCTATATGTTTCTACTAATTGGGTATTAGATACTGCTTGTGGTGCTCATATCTGTATCCAAATATAGGATCCAAGTAGATTTAGAAAGATTGACTGAGGTGAGGTGGATCTACGAGCAGCCAATGGAGCCAGACTCACTGCTATAGCTGTCAGAGACTACCATCTCACATTGCCTACTGGGATGGTCTTGGTTTTGAAAGGATGTTATTATGTACCCTATGTAACCAAAAACATTATTTCAGTATCCAGATTAGATACTGATGGATTCATCTTCAAGTTTGGAAGTGTATGTTGCTACTTTTATAAAGATTGCATTTGTTTTGGTAGGGCACATTTATATAACGACCTTTATGTGTTAGACTACACAAACCAAGTAATGGTAATCGATGACAAAGTTAATTCACATGACTCATACCACACCCAAATTTGGCATCATCGGCTAGGTCATGTCAATGAGAAACGTTTGACAAAATTACATCAAGATGGGTATTTAGATTTTTTCGAACTAAAACCACTTGGTGTATGTCATGCGTGTCTACAAGGAAAAATGACTGAAGCCCTATTTAGTGGGAAAGGTGAAAGGGATAAAGAGATTCTAGAATTAGTTCACACAGATGTGTGTGGACCATTTACAGTTAAAGCAAGGGGTGGGTTCTCATACTTCATAACTTTTACTGATTATTTTAGTAGATATGGATATATCTACTTAATGAGCTATAAGTCAGATTATTTTGATCGGTTCAAAGAATACAAGAATGAAGTTGAGAACCATCTTGGTAAGAAGATTAAGAAACTCCGCTCAAATAGATGAGGAGAATATCTTAACCAGGACTTCATTGATTTCTTACGGAATTTTGGGATTCTATCTCAACTCACTCCTCCTTACACACCTTAGTGGAATGGTGCAAGTGAAAGGAGGAACCACACCCTGTTGGACATGGTGAGATCAATGATGAGTCATGTGAGTCTTCCATTATCCTTTTGGGGATATGCATTACAAATAGCAGCGCACATACTAAACCAAGTACCAAATAAATCGATAAATGGTATTCCATACGAGTTATGTAGTGGACGCAAATCCATGTTATCAAATGTACATGTATGGGGTAGTGAAGAATTTGTTAAGGCCTCTTTAGGTAAAAAACTTGCACCCAGAGGCACAAAGTGTATCTTTATAGGATATCCCAAGGAAAAATGGGTTATTACCAATATAACCCCTCAGACAAAAAGGTTACAGTGGAAAGACATACCATATTCCTTGAGAGGGAGAACATCTCCAAAAGAGATAGTGGGAGCGAGATAGACTTCGATGAAGTCAAGGCTCAAGATACACAGGAGTTGGTACAAGAACAGATTCCACAAAGCCCCATGGAAGAACAATCTATTCCAAAGACATAAGAACTGCGTAGGAGCATGAGAGAGGTGAGAGAACCAGAACGATATGGTTTTCTTATCACTAAGGATGGTGACTCATTATTGGTTGACAATGATGATCCTTTTACCTACAAGGAAGTAGTTGAAGGCACAGATGTTGCCAAGTGGCAAGAAGCCATGAATTTTGAAATGGATTCCATGTACCAAAACTAGGTCTTGATTTTGGTAGATCCTCCAGTTGATGTAAATCCTATTGGTAATAAATGGGTATTCAAGAAGAAACTGGAAATGGAGGGGCAAGTCAGCACCTATAAGGCACGACTGGTTGCAAAAGGTTTTAAACAGCGTCAAGGAATTGACTATGATGAAACATTTTTACCGGTTGCGATGCTGAAATCCATCATAATCCTATTGGCCATTTCCGCTTACCATGACTATGAAATTTGGAAAATGGATGTACAAACAACATTCCTTAACGGTAACCTCCAGGAAGATTTCTACATGACACAACCTGAAGGGTTTGTGACTCCAAAGGATGCTAACAAGGTATGCAAGTTGCAGAAATCCATTTATGGATTAAAGAAAGCATTGAGGTCATGGAACATTCATTTTGATGAAGCTGTAACAGAATTTGGCTTTGTTAAGAATGAATGTGAGCCTTGTGTCTACAAAAGGTTTAGTGGAAGTGCAATAATTTTCCTAATTGTATATGTTGATGACATATTACTAATTGGAAATGAAGTACCTGTCTTATAGTCAGTTAAGTTATGGTTGCATAAATGATTCTCTATGAAATACTTGGGCGAGGCAACATATATTCTTGGGATCAAGATCAATCTTGATAGAACCCAGAGAATGTTGGGCATGAGTCAAAGTACATACATTGACAAGATACTAAAGATATTCAGTATGGAATAATCCAAGAGGGGATTGTTGCCAGTGTCACATGTCATTCATCTTTCCAAGAAAATCTGTCCTTAGACACATGAAGAAAGAAAGATAATTTCAAGGATCCATTACGCATCTGCGATTGGGTCAGTCATGTATGCTATGCTATATACGAGTCTAGATGTTGCTTACGCATTAAGTATGGTAGGCAGATATCAAGCTGATCCAGGAGACCACCATTGGATGGAAGTCAAGACTATCCTTAAGTATCTGAGGCATACTAAGGATATTTCCCTGGTTTATGGAGGAGATGAGGAACTAGTCATCAGAGAACATGTAGATGCTAGTTTCCAGGCTGATCAAGATGACATGAAGTCGCAGAATGGATACATATTCAGTTTGAATAGAGGTGCAGTGAGATGGAAGAGCTCAAATAAAAGTGTGGTGGCAGATTCTACAGTGGAGTCTGAGTATATCGTAGCTTCTGAGGTAGCTAAAGAAGTAGTATGGATGCAAAGCGTCATCCAAGATCTTGGTGTAGTACCGAGAGGTAAAGATCCCATCACACTCTATTGTGATAATACTGCAGCAGTGACACTTGCAAACGAGCCAAGGACACATCAGCGGACAAAGTACATACTTCAAAAGTATCATCTCTTGAGGGATTTTTCTCAGAGAGGTGAAGTTGCAGTGAGCAGTATTTCCACGTAAGACAACATGGCAGACCCCTTGACTAAATCCTTGACTTAGCAGAAACATGATCATCATGTGAGGTCTAGCGAACTAAAATCCATAGGCAGTTGGCTCTAGTCCAAGTGGGATTTTGTAAGGGTTTGTGTCCTGAGAACCAACTATTTTGTACTTTGATTACATGAATGTTCACTTATTATATATATTTTTCATTGTTCTACATGACTATAATATAATAATGTCGTGGAATATTTTTGCATTAATAAGGTCATGGTAGATCCCCGCTATGATGGGAACCTTGAAATGCTATAACAATCTTCTTAAATAAAGTTCTGTGGTTGGTTGACATACTATGATTGGATACATAGTATAAATACTATCATGTGTGAGTACTCGTAAGAATATGATACTCTCTCTCATGGAGTTCACACTTGGTAATCTCCAAGATGGGAAATTATGAGAACAGACCCTCCAGTAGTAATTCCGCATGTCTTGGTGTCATCGAACATTGCTATCTACGAGCGTGTGTAATGGCCCTTATACTGGAAGATTATAATTAACTCATGTCATGACTTGCACACTTAGATTTACTGACAAAAACCATCAAGTAGACAATTGGTGGGAAGTAGGGTATGTTGGGTGCGTCACGAGTGACATGTTAAAAATGGATAAGTCGAGGAAGAATTTGTCCCTTCCATTTATGGAAGTTGATATCTCATCCCTTTGATTGAAATAGAACTGTTTCATGAAATTCAATGGCCATGGTGTAAACGACGAGTTTATTTCAGGTAGTCAAAGAATGAAGGATCAAGCATATAGGTTTATGACACTTCCATGAAACCTGCTTGATGAGATATTGAGACAAAGGGATTAAATTACACAGTAAGCATTCATATGAGGTGATACGTCAATGCGGCATCAAATTATTTCTCTTGGGTGCCTTGACCTGTTGCTAGACAGTAATCTTGGACTTCAGGCAAGCCCGTATGATGCCAACGAGAAAGAGGCCTAGAGGGTCACACACTAAGTGTATTCAAGTATCTCAAGTAGAATAAATATTATTCCCATATGTGGTTTAATAATTATTCAAGTAATCCTAAATCGTTTTAATTTTGGGGGATGAATAAAATAAAAGAAGTACATGCTGTGTATCATTGATTACACGCCGTGTAGTTTTATTTTGAAAAAAGTACACGTCGTGTATTATTAAATATACATGTTGTGTAGTTTTCATTTTGGAAAGAAAATAAATAAATGAAAACAAGATATACACGCCATGCACATTGAATATACACGCCGTGTAGTATTCAATGAAAAACAAGTACACATCGTGTATTTTTTTCAGTCGGTATTTTGAGGAAATATCGTTTTATCAAATGATATTTATTATAATCAGTGTGGGTGCATGTCAAGGAATTAATGACTCAACATGGGGTTTTTTAAAAGGGAGTTAATGAAATAAATAAAATTTGTAACGTGTTTATTTATTTTCATAACTCTATAACCTCAAACCCGATTATAAATATCCTCACAACCCCAACTCTTTTCCTAACCTAAGAGAATCGTTGTGCACAACAATTCTGGAGAATTCTTTCAAGGCCGAAAGAACCTCTTCCTCCAAGAACTCTCTCAAGACCAAGAGAGGTCCTCTTCCATTAGATCAATTCGATCTAAGGCGGACAATGCAAGCAAATGTTTCTCTACTCTAGCACCCAAAGACTCCTTTGGCGACGTCCAGAGATACGAGGTGCACATGTGGATCACCGCTAGAGGAATTCTACACTTGGATTCTACAACGCAATGAAAAATCACATCGAAATGCAATAAAGAACATCAACGAAGAAAGAACAACCAAAAGGTACTTCTTTATAATCAATTAAATTAATTATAATCAACTTGTAACGATCCTTGTTTGTGGTTCCAGGACAAACCTTATTCTTTTTCGATTTCTGTGATTCAATCAGTGGAGACTGGTGTTTATCGTCGTATTGATCCTGGATTGATCATTATTAATGACAAAAAGCCAAGTGGGAACATCCACCCACATGCCTCCGCTGTTCCCGGAACCTTCAAATGGTATCAGAGCGAAGGTTACAACTTTGATTATAGTCATTTAATTTTCTTTGATAATTTACGCATTTATATTTGATTCAATTCGAAATAAATCGTTCTATAAACCTGAATAAACAAGATCTATTTTTCCTCCTTCGTTTCTTGATTCATATCACAGAAAAGTACGTTTAATTTTAATTTTTATTAAATTAAAAATGAGGAACTCATCTGGAGGAGCCACTCTTTCTGTCTGTACCACACGGGAATACACAACATGTAATTAAAACTACACGCTGTGTACTTAGGTTCAACGAACCGGAACTGGTCCACCGAACCACGCCGTGTGAATTGAGTATCCCTAAGAATTAATTACGCCATGTTGACCATAATTGAACGGTGCATGGAAACCGTAATACACGGAGTGTATGTGGGAGAAACACACCATGTAGTCCGATCTGGCCCAGGTGAAACCGTGTATAAGGATAAGTCGCGTACCACGTACACGGGATTGCCAGGCTGGGTACCACGTAACAAGGAAGTACACGCCATGTAAGATTTATCTACACGCCATGTACTCCAAAATTTCCAAAGTATAGAAAAGATTCCAAATCCCTCAGTGTGTACATTGGATAAAGGGTGAAAAGAAATACATGCCATGTACTTTCCAGAAATTTCACCAGGTTTCCTCTAAAAGTACAAAGACCTGTATAAGGAATTTGGATAAGAAGAATCTCAAGGAAATTCAGAAATGAATTTAAGATAAATAATTGATTAATTATAAGATCATAATTAATTGAATTCGAGTGTGAATTATCTTAAATAAAATAATGATTAAAAGAATTTGAATTCTAAATATGCATAAATGTTGTTGAATGCTATGGATGATCATGATCTAGAACAAAGACCCTTTGTATGTGTGTATGGTTTCATTTAAATTTGTTTAATTTAAATTCATTGGCCTGCGAGCCTTCTTCCAATAAAATGTAGGGATTGTGTGCTCATGGTTTCTTTAACGTAAACCCCATGTAATGGAGGATCTCCCAAGCTAGAGGAGACGGTTCGAAATTCAAAGCTGAGGTGAAACCAACCCAAGAAGATACAATGGTGGACAGGTGGGAGCTGCAAAACATGAACCATCGGGTTCAATGTGTTTTCCCTAGGTGAGGGTTAGCTTATCAAAAGCGCTAGATAAGCTAACCAATAGAAGATCATGATCATGCCATCTTATTTTAATTCTGTCTGATTGCATGGTTTATTTATTATGTATGTGTTGTCACAATCACATAATTAATAAACAAGTATGAAAAGATGGAATAAAATAAAAACCAGACTATGCGTAAACATTATCGAAACATGGTTAATCACTTAAGCAATTATCACTTAATATTAACCAGCATGTGATAATAAAAAAACTATGTATAAAGAATAAAATCCCTCAAATACCATATTAAGTCAGACCAAGCCTTCTGTTACTTGATTAAGGGAAAGACTCAATAAAATGATGTGTTTGACCAACCCTTGTTGGGACACTTACTTTTATAAAGGAAGACCTTATGAAAGGTTTCGTGTTGACTTAACTATATTACACCAAGAGGATTAGCCCTTGATAGACATGATGAAATATTGGAGGCAAGATTTGAGGAAATCCAAGTCAGGATTTCAGGATTGGGGAGTCCACTCAACAGATCAAGGAACTGTAAGCTCACAGTTGGCAAAGACCTTCCTACCTAAATACCTTCAAATAGCTTGACCAACCCTTGTTGGGGTTATGTGAAGGGGAATATGAATCCTTGCCACTAGAATGTAAAAGAAATTGGACATTCAAAGTTCAATGGTGAGGGATTTTGGGACTTGATAATATAGTGGGAGAATTAATAAATTCATTTATTATTTTTCATAAAATGTAATCAAAAGGTACTGATAAATCTAATCTTTTAATTTGTAGAATTGAAATGAAAAACTCATCAACCACATTTTCTCTGTGATCAATTCTGGATAAAGACAATATCCTCACCGACAATAACTTTTAGGAATGGTTTAGGCACCTTCGGGTTATCCTACGCCATGAACAAAAGTTTTACGTGTTGGAGTCCCCACTTCTTGATCCACCTGCCCAAGGGGTGAGTGATGAAGATTTCTTGGTCTATGATCAACATTTGAGTGATGCACTCGACATTAAATGTTTGATGCTGTCATCAATATCTAGTGAGCTCATGAAGTCTCATGAAGACATGGATTCCTACAACATGCTCGAGCACCTCTGTGGTCTATACTAGGAGAGAGAAATATAGGAAATGTTTGAGATCTCCAAGGCTCTATTTTAGAGAAAGCTTGGAGAGGGTGCCCTAGTTGGGCCTCATGTAGTCAAGCTCATTGGCTATATTGAGAACTTGTAGGTTCTAGGGTTTAAACTCCCCGAAGAGCTGGGTACCGATATCATTCTTGAATCACTCCCCTAGAGTATCTCAAACTATTGTGAACTTCAACATGAAAAACATTGGGAATTCTCTGTCTGATCTTCTTATCCTCATTCACCAACTGGATAATGACATGAAGCGTAAAAAGTCTTATATCCTTATAGTGAATAAAAGGAAAGGGAAAGCGAAGAGATTTAAGTCCAAATATTCTTCAAGGCCTTCTAAGAAAAGGAATATCAAAGGGGAGGAAAGGGAATAGGATGTTGTTTGTTTCTCATGTGGCAAGAAGGGCCAATGGAAGAAAAACTGCACCCAGCCAAGGAAGCAAGGGGAAGCTTCAGGTGCGTTAGTTATCGAATGAAATCTATTTGTTTCTACTAATTGGGTATTAGATACTACTTGTGGTGCTCACATCTATATTCAAATATAGGAACCAAGTAGATTAAGAAAGATTGACCGAGGTGAGGTGGATCTACGAGCAGCCAACGGAGCCAGACTCGCTGTTGTAGCTGTGGGAGACTACCATATCACATTGCCTACTAGGATGGTATTGGATTTGAAAGGATGTTATTATGTACCCTCTGTAACCAAAAACATTATTTCAGTATCCAAATTAGATACTGATGGATTCATCTTCAAGTTTAGAAGTGGATGTTGATACTTTTATAAAGATAGCATTTTTTTGGTAGGGTACATTTATATAACGACCTTTATGTGTTAGACTACACAAACCAAGTAATGGAAATTGATGAAAAAGTTAATTCACATGACTCATACCACACCCAACTTTGGCATCACTGACTAGGTCATATCAATGAGAAATGTTTGACAAAATTACATCAAGATGGGTATTTATATTCCTTCGACCTAAATCCACTTGGTGTATGTCATGCGTGTATACAAGGAAAAATGACCAAATACCCATTTAGTGGGAAAGGTGAAAGGGCTAAAGAGCTTCTAGAATTAGTTCACACAGATGTATGTGGACCATTTACAGTTGAAGCAAGGGGTGGGTTCTCGTACTTCATAACTTTTACTGATGATTTTAGTAGATATGGATATATCTACTTAATGAGGTATAAATAAGATTATTTTGACCGGTTCAAAGAATACAAGAATGAAGTTGAAAACTAGGTTGGTAAGAATATTAAGAAACTCCACTTAGAAAGAGGAGGAGAATATCTTAATCAAGACTTCATTGATTTCTTACGGGAGTTTGGGATTCTATCTCAACTCACTTCTCCTTACACACCTCAGTGGAATGGTGTAAGTGAAAGGAGGAACTGCACCCTGTTGGACATTGTGAGATCAATGATGAGTCATGCGAGTCTTCCATTACCCTTTTGGGGATATGCATTACAAACAACAACACACATACCAAACCAAGTACCAACTAAATCGATAAATGGTATTCCATACGATTTATGGAGTGGACGCAAAGCCATGTTATCAAATTTACATGTGTGGGGTAGTGAAGCATTTGTTAAGGCCTCTTCAGGTAACAAACTTGCACCCCGAGGCACAAATTGTATTGTTATAGGATATCCCAAGGAAACAATGGGATATTACCTATACAACCCCTTAGAAAAAAAGGTTACAGTGGAAAGACATGCCATATTCCTTGAGAGGGATCACATATCCAAAAGAGATAGTGGGAGTGAGATAGACTTTGATGAAGTCGAGGCTCAAGATACACATGAGTTGGTACAAGAACAGATTCCACAAAGCCCTGTTGAAGAACAATCTCTTCCAGAGACACAAGAACTACGTAGGAGAATGAGAGAGGTGAGAGAACCCTAACAATAGGGTTTTCTTGTCATTGAGGATGGTGACTCATTATTGGTTGACAATGATGATCCTCTTACCTACATGGAAGAATTTGAAGGCACAAACATTATCAAGTGGCAAGAAGACATGAATTCTGAAATGGATTCCATGTACCAAAACCAAGTTTTGATTTTGGTAGATCCTCCAGTTGATGTAAAGCCAATTGGTAATAAATAGGTATTTAAGAATAAACTAGACATGGAGAGGCAAGTCAGCACCTATAAGGCACGACTGGTTGCAAAAGGTTTTAGACAGCGTCAAGGAATTGACTATGATGAAATCTTTTCACCAGTTACGATGCTGGAATCCATCAGAATCCTATTGTCCATTGTCAATTACCATGACTATGAAATTTGGAAAATGGATGTCAAAACAGAATTCCTTAACGGGAACCTCCAGGAAGATGTCTACATGACACAACCTGAAGGGTTTGTGACTCTAAAGGATGCCAACAAGGTATGCAAGTTAAATAAATCCATTTATGGATTAAAGCAAGCATCAAGGTCATGGAACGTTAATTTTGATGAATCTTAATGGAATTTGGATTTTTTAAGAATGAATGTGATCCTTGTGTATACAAAAGGTTTAGTGGAAGTGCAGTAGTTTTTCTAATTGTATATATTAATGACATATTACTAATTGGAAATGAAGTACCTGTCTTACAGTCAGTTAAGGCATGGTTGCATAAATGATTCTCCATGAAAGACTTAGTCGAGGTAGCATATATTATTGGGATCAAGATCCATCATGATATATCCAAGAGAATGCTGGGCCTTAGTCAAAGTACATACATTTACAAGATACTAAAGAGATTTAGTATGGAACAATCCAAGAGGGGATTGTTGCCAGTGTCACATGGCATTCATCTTTCCAAGAAAATGTGTCCTCAAACACATGAGGAAAGAAAGAGAATGGAAATGATCCCTTATGCATCTGTGATTGGGTCAGTCATGTATGCTATGCTATGTACGAGGCTAGATCTTTCTTGCGCATTAAGTGCGGTAGGTAGATATCAAGCTGATCCAGGAGACCGCCATTGGATGACAATCAAGACTATCCTTAAGTATCTAAGGCATACTAAGGATATGTACCTGGTTTATGGAGGAGATGAGGAACTAGTCATTAGAGGACATGTAGATTCTAGTTTCTAGAATGATCAAGATGACATGAAGTCACAGACTGGATACATCTTCAGTTTTAATGGAGGTTCAGTGTGCTGGAAGAGCTCAAATCAAAGTGTGGTGGAAGATTCTACAACAGAGTCTGAGTATATCACAGCTTCTGAGGTAGCTAAAGAAGCAGTATGGATGCGAAGCTTTGTCCAAGAGCTGGATGTAGTACTGAGTAGTAAAGATCCCATCACACTCTATTGTGATAATACTGCTACGGTGGCACTTACAAAAGAACCAAGGTCACATCAGCGGACAAAGCACATACTTCAGAAGTATTATCTCTTGATGGATTTTTCTCAGAGAGGTGAAGTTGTAGTGAGAAGTATTTCCATGTAAGACAACGTGGAAGACCCCTTGACTAAAGCCTTGACTCATCCGAAACATGATCATCATGTGAGGTCTAGCGGACTAAAAGTTGTAGGCAGTTGGCTATAGTCCAAGTGGGAGTTTGTAAGGGTTTGTGTCCTGAGAACTAACTGTTTTGTACTTTGGTTACATGAATGTTCACTTATTATATATACTGTTCATTGTTCTGCATGACTATAATATAATAATGTCCTGGAATATTTGTTATATTAATAAGGTCATGGTAGATCCCCGCTATGATGAGAACCTTGAAATTATATAACAATATTCTTAAATAAAGTTCTGCGGTTGGATGACATACTATGATAGGACACATATTATATAGACCATCATGTGAGAGTACTCGTAAGAAGATGAGTCTCTCTCTCATGGAGTTCGCACTTGGTAATATCCAAGATGGGAGATTATGAGAACAGACCCGCCAGTAGTAATTCCACATGTCTTGGTGTCATCGGACATTGCTATCTATGAGCATGTGTAATGGTCCTTATACTGGAAGATTATCATTAACTCATGTCATGACTCGTGCACTTAGATTTACTAACGAAAACCTTAACACAGATAGTTGGTGGGAAGTAGGGTACATTGGGTGCGTCACGAGTGACATGTTGTTAATGGATAAGTCAAGGAAGGATTTTTCCCTTCCATTTATGGAAGTTTATATCTCGGCCCTTTGATTGAAATAGAACTATCGCATGATATTCCATGGCCATGGTGTAAATGATGAGTTTATTTCAGGTAGTCAAAGAATGACAGATCAATCATATAGGTTTATGACACTACCATGAAACCTTCTTGATGAGATATTGAGAAAAAGGGATTAAATTACACAGTAATCATTCGTATGAGGTGATACATCAATGCGGTGTCAACTTTTTTCTCTTGGGTGCCTTGACCCGTTACTAGACAGTAATCTTGGACTTTAGGAAAGCCCACCTAATGCCAATGAGAAAGAGTCCTAGAGGGTCACATACTAAGTGTATTCAAGTATCTCAAGTAGAATAAAGATTATTCCCATACATGGTTTAATAATTATTCAAGGAATCCTAAATCGTTTTAATGTTGGAGGAAGAATAAAATAAAACAGGTACACGCCGTGTATCATTGATTACACGCCGTGTTGTTTTATTTTGAAAAAAGTACACGCCGTGTATTATTAATTATACATGCCATGTAATTTTAATTTTAGAAAGGAAATGAATAAATGAAAACAAGATATACATGCCGTGGACATTGAATATACATGTCGTGTAGTTTTCAATGAAAAACAAGTACACACCGTGTATTTATTAATACACGCCGTGTAGTTTTTCCAGTCGGGTTTTTGAGGAAATATCGTTTTATTAAATGATATTTATTATAATCAGTGTGGGCGCATGTCAAGGAATTAATGTCTTGACATGGGGTTTTTTAAAATGGAGTTAATTAAATAAATAAAAATCATAACGCATTTATTTATTATCATAACTCTACAACCTCACACCTGATTATAAATATCCTCACAACCCCAAATCTTTTCCTAACCTAAGAGAATCGTTGTGCACAACAATTCTGGAGAATTATTTCAAGGCCGAAAGAACCTCTTCCTCCAAGAATGCTCTCAAGACCGAGAGAGATCCTATTCTATAGGATCAAGATGATCTAAGGCAGACAACGCAAGCAAAGGTTTCTCCACGCTAGCACCCGGAGACTCCTTTGGCGACATCCAGAGATATGTGGTGCACGTGTGGATCACTACTAGAGGAAGTCTACACTTGGCTACTACAACGCAATGAAAAATCACATCGAAACGTGATCAAGAACATCAAAGAAGAAAGAACACCCAAAAGGTACTTCTTTATAATCAATTAAATTAATTATAATCAACTTGTAACGATCCTTATTTGTGGTTCCAGGACAAACCTTCTTCTTTGTCGATTTCTGTGATTCGATCTGTGGAGACTGATGTTTATCATCGTATTGATCCCAGATTGATCATTATTAATGACAAAAATCCAATTGGGGACATCCACCCATGCACTTCCGCTGTGCCCGAAACCTTAAAATTGTATCAAAGGGAAGGTTACAACTTTGATTATAGTTATTTAATTTTTGTTGATAATTTACGCATTTATATTTAATTCAATTCAAAATAAATCGTTATATAAATCTGAATAAACAAGATCTATTCTTCCTCCTTAGTTTCTCGATTCATACCACATAAATGTCCTTTTAATTTTAATTTTTATTAAATTAAAAACAAGGAACTCATCCGGAGGATCCGCTCTTTCTGTCTGTACAACACGAGAATAAACGGCGTGTACTTAGGTTCAAAGAACCGACACTGGTCCACCGAACCACGCCATGTGAATTGAGTATCCCTAAGAATTAATTACGTCGTGTTGAAAAGAATTGAACGGTGCGTGGAAACCAGAATACACAGTGTGTATGTTAGAGCAACACGTCGTGTAGTCCGATCTAGCCCAGGTGAAACCGTGTACAAGGATAAGCCGCGTACTGCATACACGAGATTGTCAGGCCGGGTACCGCGTAACAAGGAAGTACACGCCGTGTAAGATTTATCTACACACCATGTACTCCAAAATTTCCAAAGTACAGAAAACACACCAAAGCCCTCGGCGTGTACTTTGGATAAAGGGTGAAAAAAATACACACCGTGTAAATATAAACTACACGCCGTGTACTTTCCAGAAATTTCACCAGGTTTCCTCCAAAAGTACAAAGACCTGTACAAGGAATGTGGATGAGAAGAATCTCAAGGAAATTCAGAAATGAATTTAAGATAAAGAATTGATTAATTATAAGATCATAATTCATTGAATTTGAGCGCGAATTATCTTAAATAAAATAATAATTAAAAGAATTTGAATTCTAAATATGAGTAAATGTCATTGCATGCTATGAATGATCATGAGCTAGACCAAAGACCCTTTGTATGTGTGTATGGTTTCATTTAAAATTTTTTTAATTTAAATTCGTTGGCCTGTGAGCCTTATTCCAATAAAATGTAGGGCCTGTGTGCTCATGGTTTCCTTAATGTAAACCCCATGTAATGGAGGATCTCCCAAGCCAGAGGAGATGATTCGAAATTCAAAGCTGAGGCGAAACCAACCCAAGAATATAGAAAGGTGGAAAGGTGGGAGCTGCAAAACACGAACCATCAGGTTCAATGTGTTTTCCCTAGGTCAGGGTTAGCTTATCAAAACCGCTAGATAATCTAACCAATATAAGCTCAGGATCATGCCATCTTATTTTAATTCTGTCTGATTGCATGGTTTATTTATTATGTATGTGTTGTCGCGATCACATAATTAATAAACAAGAATGCAAAGATGGAATAAAATAAAAACCGAACTATGCGTAAACATTATTGGAACATGGTTAATCACTTAAGAAATCATCACTTAATATTAACAAGCATGTGATAATGCAAAAACTACGCATAAAGAATAAAATCCATCAAATACCATATTAAGTTAGACCAAGCCTTTCGTTACTTGATTAAGGAAAAAACTCAATAAAACTATGTGTTTGACAAACCCTTGTTGGGACACTTACTTTTATAAGGGAAGCCCTTATGAAAGGTTTCAAGTTGACTTAACCATATTACATCAAGAGGAGTATCCCTTGCTAGACTTGATGTAATATTGGAGGCAAGAGTTGAGGAAACACAAGTCAGGATTTTAGGATTGGGGAGTCCACTCAACAGATCAAGGAACTGTAAGCTCATAGTTGGCAAAGACCTGCCTACCTAAATACCTTCAAATAGCTTGACTAACCCTTGTTGGGGTTATGCGAAGGGGAATATGGATCCTTGCCACTAGAATGTAAAAGAAACTGGACATTCCGAGTTCAATGGTGAGGGACATTGGGACTTGATAAAATAGTGGGAGAATTAATAAATTCATTTATTACTTTTCATAAAATACAATCAAAAGGTACTGATAAATCTGCTGTTTTAATTTGTAGAATCAAAATGAAAAACTTTTCAACCACATTTTCTCTGCGATCAATTCTGGATAAAGAAAATATCCTCACCGACAGTAACTTTCAGGAATGGTTTAGGTACCTTCGGTTTATTCTACGCCATGAATGAAAGTTTTACGTGTTGGAGTCCTCACTTCCTGATCCACCTTCCTAAGGGGCGAGTGATGAAGATTTCTTGATCTATGATCAATATTTGAGCGATGCACTCGACGTTCAATGTTTGATGGTGTTATCAATGTCTAGTGAGCTCATGAAGTCTCATGAAGACATGGATTCCTACATCATGCTCGAGCACCTCCATGGTCTATACCAGGAGAGATAAAGACAAGAAAGGTTTGAGATCTCCAAGGCTCTATTTCAGAGCAAGCTTGGAGAGGGTGCACCAGCCAGGCCTCATGTAGTCAAGCTCATTGGCTATATTGAGCGCTTGGAGGTTCTAGGGTTTAAACTCCCCGAAGAACTGGGTACCGATCTCATTCTTACATCACTCCCCAGAGCTTCTCAAACTTTGTTGTGAACTTCAACATGAACAACATCGAGAAGTCTCTATCTGATCTTCTTATCCTTATTCCCCAAGTGGATAATGACATTAAGCGTGAAAAACATTCTGTCCTTATGGTGAATAAAAGGAAAGGGAAGGCGAAGAGCTTTAAGCACAAAGCTTATTCAAGGCCTTCCAAGAAAATGAAGATCAAAGGGGAGGCAAGGGAATGTGATGTTGTTTGTTTCGCATGTGGCAAAAAGGGCCACTTGAAGAAAAACTGCACCCATCCAAGGAAGCAAGGGGAAGCTTCAGGTGCGTTTGTTATCAAATGAAATCAATCTGTTTATACTAATTTGGTATTAGATACTACTTGTGGTGCTCACATCTGTATCCAAATAGAGAAACCAAGTAGATTCAGAAAGATTGACCGAGGTGAGGTGGATCTACGAGCAACCAACGGAGCCAGACTCACTGTTGTAGCTGTCGAAGACTACCATCTCACATTTCCTACTGGGATGGTCTTGGTTTTGAAAGGATGTTTTTATGAACCCTCTTTAACCAAAAACATTATTTCAGTATCCATATTGGATACTGATGGATTCATCTTCAAGTTTGGAAGTGGATGTTACTACTTTTATAAAGATTTCATTTGTTTTGGTAGGGCACATTTATATAATGGCCCTTATGTGTTAGACTACACAAACCAAGTAATGGCAATCGATGAAAAAGTTAATTCACATGACTCATACCACACCCAACTTTGGCATCACCGGCTAGGTCATGTCAATGAGAAACGTTTGAAAAAATTACATCAAGATGGGTATTTAGATTCTTTCAAATTAAAACCACTTGGTGTATGTCATGTGTGTCTACAAGGAAAAATGACCAAAGCCCCATTTAGTGGGAAAGGTTAAAGGGATAAAGAGCTTCTATAATTAGTTCACACAGATGCGTGTGGAACATTTCCAGTTGAAGCAAGGGGTGAGTTCTTGTACTTCATAACTTTTACTGATGATTTTAGCAGATATGGATATATCTACTTAATGAGGTATAAGTCAGATTCTTTTGATCAGTTCAAATAATACAAGAATGAAGTTGAGAACCAACTTGGTAAGAATATTAAGAAACTCTGATTAGACAGAGGAGGAGAATATCTTAATTAGGATTTCATTGATTTCTTACAGGAGTTTGGGATTCTATCTCAACTCACTCATCCTTACACACCTCAGTGGAATGGTGTAAGTGAAAGGAGGAACCAAACCCTATTGGACATGGTGAGATCAATGACGAGTCATGCGAGTATTCCATTATCCATTTGGGGATATGCATTACTAACAACGTCGCACATACTAAACCAATTACCTACTAAATCGATAAATGGTATTCCATACGAGTTATGGAGTGGACTCAAAACCATGTTATTGAATTTACATTTGTGGGGGTAGCAAAGCATTTGTTAAGGCCTATTCAAGTAAAAAACTTGCCTCCCGAGGCACAAAGTGTATCTTTATAGGATATCCCAAGGAAACAAGGGTATATTACCTATAAAAACCCTCAGAAAAAAAGGTTACAGTGGAAAGACATGCCATATTACTTGATAGGGAGAACATCTCCAAAAGATATAGTGGGAGAGACATAGACTTCGATGAATTTTAGGCTCAAGATACACAGGAGTTGGTATAAGAACAGATTCCACAAAGCCCTATGGAAGAACAATCTATTCTAGAGACACAAGAATTGCGTAGGAGCACGAGAGTTGTGAGAGAACCAGAACGATATGGTTTTCTTATCACCGAGGATGGTGACTCATTATTGGTTGAAAATGATGATCCTCTTACCTACAAGGAAGCAGTTGAAGGCACAGATGTTGCCAATTGGAAAGAATCCATGAATTCTAAAATGGATTCCATGTACCAAAACCAAGTCTGGATTTTGGTAGATCCTCCAGTTGATGTAAATCCTATTGGTAATAAATGGGTATTCAAGAAGAAATTGGACATGGAGGGGAAAGTAAGCACCTATAAGGCATGACTGGTTGCAAAGGGTTTTAGACAGCATCAAGGAATTGAATATAATGAAACCTTTTCACTGGCTGTGATGCTGAAATATATCAGAATCCTATTGTCCATTACCGCTTACCATGATTATGAAATTTGGAAAATGGATTTCAAAATAGCATTCCTTAACGGGAACCTCCAAGAAGACGTCTACATGACACAACATGAAGGGTTTGTGACTCCAAATGTTGCCAACAAGGTATTCCACCTCAGGAAATCTACTCAGAGTCTAAAATGGGATGATGTATCTCAGAGATAACTTTCCTCCTTGGCCAAATATTCAGAATCCCCATCGAGTTAAGACCTAAAGGAATACATAGTCTCCCTCCATGAACTCAAAAAGCCTTTAATTCCTGTCATCATATGAATTATTTTAGCTTTATACTTTCCTCATCTACTCCTTGATGATATTCACCTTCTCGATGGTTGCCTGTACCAACTCTGGACCCATGAGTGACGACTCTCCTATGTATTTACAACATAGTGGTGACCTTCATGGTCATCCGTACAAGGCCTCGAATAGTGCCATACCAATGGTGGAGTGATAGATGTTGTTGCACGCAAAATCCACCAAGGGTAGGTGTTCCTCCCAACTATGGAAAAAGTCAAGGATGAAAGCATGTAGCATGTCCTCTGGAACCTGGATGGTCCTCTGTCTAGCCATCCGTTTTGGGATGAAATGCTATGCTCAAGCGCAGCTGAGTCCCAAATGCCTCCAGCAATCTCTTCCACAGTAGGGAAGTGAAACGAGCATCATGATTTGAGACGATCATTGATGGAACTCCATGAATTCGAACTATCTCCTTCATGTAGAGGCTTCCCAAGCTCTCTAATGAACTCTGCTCACAGATCGGTAGGAAGTGGGACGACTTGGTGAGTCGGTCAACGATCACCCAAATGGTATCGTGTCCTCTAGACATGCATGGTAAACCCATCATGAATTCCATCAATATCCCATCCCACTTCCACTCCATAACCTCAAGGGGTTGAGTTAAACTCGTTGGAACTTGGTGCTCAACCTTCACTTGCTGACAAGTGAGGCATCAAGAAACAAACTCTGCCACCATCTTCTTCATCCTCAGCCACTGGAACTAACATCGGAGGTCCAAATACATATTTACCACTCCTAGATGTACCTCTAAAAGGGAAGTATATAACTCCCTCGAGACCTCCTCTTTCAATGTCACTGGAACTATTGTGCTCCCTCTGAATAGAACAATGTGCTACACACCTTTCGAATATCCATTAGGGGCATACTCCATGGACATCTGAGCACATGTAGTCTCACAGTCAGTATCTTTGATATGTGCCTCCTTGACTCGCTATAATATTGGAGGGGTAACCACCATAGAATGGAGATAAGATGCTTCACCTCTATCCATAAAGGATATCTTCAATGAGGCTAACTTCTCTGATGCCTCATTCAGTAGTTGTGAACTTGATATCCAACTAAGAGAATCTTCCACCATGTTCCCCTTCCAAGGAGTATAGACTATTTTGAATTCATAGTCCTGGAAGAAATCTTGCCAAAAACAATGTCTCAAGTTCAAATTATTTTGAGAGAAGATATACTTGAGACTCTTGTGGTAAACCAATCAACCATCATGCAGTGTCGCCATATCTTCCATGTGAAGAGTACCGCTGCCAACTCTAGATCAAGGGTTGTGTCATTTTTCTCATGCTTCCTCAATTGGTGCAAACCATTAGTAATCACTGCTTGCACTAGTATTAGGACATAACCAAGACCGATATCTTATGTTTCACATAAAACCACATACTCAACACCATCCTCCAATAATCTCAATATGGGAGCCCTCTTCAACCTCTTCTAGAGCTCCTAAAAGAACTACTACCACTTCTCTGTCCACACGAAAGGATTCCCATTTTGTTTCAAGGCCGTCAAGGGTGATTCTAACCTAGAAAATTTAGGTAAAAACCTCTGATATTATCCAACCAAACCCAAGAAACTACGTACCTCAGTAACACTCTTAGATGGATCCCAAGCAAGCACTGCTTCAATCTTCGTCAGATCTCCTAGAAATCCAACCTCATAAATGATGTGTCCTAGAAATTGGACCTCTCAAATCCAGAATTGAAACTTTGAGAGATTCCCATAAATATGGTTCTATCAGAGTGTGTTCAAGACCATCGTCAAAGTTTTTCAATGGAAAATTCCCTTCTTATATCTATGTCATAAAAACAAAAAATAATGAACTACTAAGTGATAAGTGACCTTTAAACATAATTTTGTCACCCCTATGTTTGGAATTTTAAAAATCCGACATACACGGTTGTGTTCAAGATAGTTTTTGGAGTCTAATGAAACAAAAATAATTTTTTGTGAATAGTAACCTACCCTTATGAATAGTAACCTAACCTTATGAATAGTAACATGACCCTTATGAATAGTAAATAAGAGTAACATTACCTATGAATAATAAAATAAAATTTATACATCTTAGAAAGTGACAATTTGACCTTAGTAAACGTTTTTGGTATTTTATAAGTCATAAATAATTAATTATAATTAATTAATTAATTTAAAATAATATTTATTTTCCTGTAATGTATTCATAAATTATTGAATCAATGTCTAATAGTTTTTAGATAATTTTATAAGACCCTATGTAATTTTTGAAAGAACTATAAATTCAGTTTTAATCTTAAAAACTGTTTTTTAAAGTAAATTATGATTTTTATTAATTATTAAATTAATAATATTTTGAAAATTATTTTTGAAAAATGGACTTCATTTTTGGATTCTACACGTTGAAAAATGGTTGGGGTAAATTTTTGGGATTTTTCTGAGAAACTTGAATTTTTTGTGAATAGTAGAATACATTAATTTACCATATAAATACATTTTAATTAAAACCCACTATTCCTGACATCACAAGTGATGTATGCACCCAAATCCAGAACTCACATGCCTTTTTTACTATTATTGGTCATCCAAGACTCACTATTCCTTGTCTTAGGTGAAATTAATAAACTAATCAATTTTATATTAAGGAAACCCCTCTCCCCTCCACTATAAAAGCCACCCTTCACTCCCTCTTTTACTCACACCTCTCAAGCTCCAAGCCTTCTCTAAACTCTGCCCAAACATCTTCCCTAGCACCTCCCCCATGTCCAAAAGCTTCTGGTCACATCAAAAGACCAATCCTATCTTCCTTAAGGATGATCTCAAGAGGAAGATTCTAGAGGTAATTTCCCTCTCTTCTCCTTTAATTTCCTTTCAAGTTCAAGTTCATTTCTTGATCTCTCCCTACCTATCTTCATTAAAACTGTTTTTAACTCCATTATTATACATATAATGTAATATTATGATTATAATGGTATATTATATCACCCCACACCCTTTCCCTCTTCCTTTTATTTTATTAAAGAGAACGTTGTTCATGAGGTGTTAAATTTATCACCTTCAAAAACGACATGTTCTCTTCTTCCATTTCTACCTTCAATCTGGTCATGAAACCATTTTATGGTTGAACCAGAATATTTTATATGTATTATGTTCTATTTTATGTTCTGGAAATAACCTATGGCCTTATTACTATGTTAAATGTTAAAACAAGATCGTTGTGATCCAAAAACCGCCCAAATTAACCCACATAACCATCATTAATTTTTTATCTAATGATTCGTCCACTTGGATCTAATATAATTCACTATAAAATTATTAAAGATACTGTAATATCATAAATAACATGTAGTATCAGTTCTGTATGTTTACCCATGATCTACCCAAACATCAATTTAAGAATACAAGTGGACCGTTCAAGAAAACCATGAATACGTACATCCCTGATCAATGTTTTTAAACTCTATAAGTCATCCAAAGGAACATAATATGAAATAATGAAACCAGAATGAACCCTATTAATGTATAAAAGGTTTTTTAATTTATAATTAATGAATATAATGTCATTATACAGGACATTAAAGAGAAGGAGGCATTCGAGTACAAGGTAAGGGGAAATCTCGAACCCATTTTTCTTCCTTCGGGTTCTCCCTCTTTCACTCCAATTTTGATATGGTTACTCATAAAAGACCATTTGTTCATAATTTACTTTACTTTTCTGGGATATACATGTTTTTAATTGGTTTTTATGTCCATCAAAATGTTTTCCAAAAGAACTCTTCTTTCAAGATCTCACCTTTTACCTCTCATTCAAGGTTGATGGTTCTTGTATCAAGTATGTTGTTCCCTCTTTCTTTTGGGAACCCAAAGCTTATGAATGTGTTATTATGAGATGAAACCCATTACTTTCCATGGGTTATTTATGTACATGTTTTATATGTGTTCTATGTGGCAATCATGATAATGATAATGTTATGATGTGACGGGTGCGCCCGGAATTATATAGCACAATATGAATGTTTAAATGTGACGGGTGCGCCCGGAATTATACAGCGCTCCAATGCATTGGGTAAAGTGATGAATCTCATGAGTAAATGTGAAATGATGTGTGAACAAGATGCTAGATTTGTTCACAAGTATGTGTGGTAGTTAACCACTAAGACATGATGTTTCATTTTTATGCATTGCCACATTTCAAGTCTATTATTTATGCTCCTCTCATGTTCATGATTCTTTGCCTATGTCATGACTATGCTCACCCCATGATATATTGTTCTTATCTATCCTCTTACTGGGCTTCTAGATCACCCCTTTTGATGTATATCCTCAGGTGGCTATATGTACTAAGGAGAGGACAAGTGCCACTAAGAAGCTAGTAAAGAAGAAGTTAAATAAATGTTTATGCTTGATGTTGTATTTGTTATGTATTGTCCTAGTTTGCCCAAGACACTAAACCTATGGATCCTCCATGTGTAATACTATTATGTTGTTTATATTTGAAATGATGTAATAGTAAAGTAAGAAAAGGCCGGGTCACTATAGTTGGTATCATAGGAAATGTTTAGTTAATTTGGGAATTAGGATTAGTAAACCCTAGAGAAAACCTCTAGCATGAGAATAAGTGCAAATATGTACACAAGAATATTTACCTAGGGATCCCATATGTTATGTTTTTGGTATAATTGCTTAAATGAATAATTTATTCATGACTTGTTTACTTATATTTTGTTCTAACCTTTTCTATTTTAGAAAATGGTGGGAACCAGGAGAAATCAGGCCAACAACTCTTGCGAGGGCCAATGCAACGATTTCCCGAACAACATCCCCAATGATTTGGGAGGTGGAGTTCAAAACTTCATGGCGATGCTTACCCAATTATCTCGGGTTATGAATAATAACCATAATAATGGGGAACTTCCTCCTTCACCAAAGAGGGAGAAACTAGCTATCGAATGTTTTATGCGGCAATGACCACCGATATTTTTTGGATCTTCCGATCCACTAGTTGCAGAACAGTGGGTCAAATCCATGGAGAAGATATTTTCTGTTCTTCACTGTTCCAAGATGGAGAAGGTGACTCTAGACGTTTATCATCTAGATGGAGAAGCTGATCAATGGTGGGATTTTATTAAGAACACCAAGCCAAGGGAGGAAATTGAAGAGATGGAATGGGAAGACTTTAAGATAATGTTTATTAATAAGTACTTCCCAAGAACTCTTCGCACGAAGATGGAGAGAGAATTCATAGAGCTCAAGCAAAAAGAAGGAGAATATGTCACAACCTATGAAGAAAATTTCACAAGGCTCGCAAGGTATGCTTCGGGTTTTTTTATCAACAATGATAGAAAAATTGATAGATTCTTTAGTGGATTAAAACCACATCTTCGAAAGGCTCTTGAAATTTGAGACTTTGGGAGTTATGAAGAAGTTGTTCAGTGTGCTCTCAAAGTGGAGATGGAGTTTGGAGAATTGTCCCATGGCTATGGTGATAGGAAAAGAAAGATGGAGTTTCAAGCTGGTGGATCTAGTGAAAAAGGTGGGAAGAAAACACAATGACCCACATGCCAAAAATGTGGGAAGTTTCACCATGGGAACTGCCTCAAAGGTACGGTGAAATTCTTTAAGTGTGGGAAGGAAGGACACCAAGATCACGAGTGTCGAAAAGACATGAAAAGGAAGGATAATGTAGCCGATGAAAGGAGAGAACCACTCATGGTTCAATGCTACAACTATAGGGAGCTAGGGAACTATTCAAACCAGTGCACTAAACCTCGAGATCTCGAGGGTAATCAGCACCAACAACCACCAAAGCCAAAGGAACAAGGGAAGGATTATGCCATCACTACTGCGGAGGTGGAACATGATAATGAAGTCGTACAAGGTACACTTTCTATTCACTCAAGAATGGAAAAAGTCTTATTTTATTCTGGTTCTACGCATTCCTTTATATCTTGCAAGTTTTCTAGAACTATAGAATCAAATCCCTAAAACCTTGAAGTAGAGATATCTGTAAAAACACCAAGTGGTGCAATAATTGCAACCCAAGTGTTTGACTCTTCTCCTATTGACGTATGTGGGAAGATTCTTCTGGAAAATCTCACAATACTTCCCTTGGTGGAATTTGATGCTATAATGGGAATGGATTGGCTCTTGTTATATAGAGCACATATCAACTGTCAGGAAAAGGAAATATATTTTCATATTCTGAACCATCCCATGCTCCTCTAAAAATGCAAGGAATATCATGAATCACCTTTGAGAAATCCTTCAATGGTTTGGGTGTTTATTCCCTATGAAGAATCATACCTCGCCCAAATGATTGAGTCGAAGGAAAGTTCCAACCTTGAGGAAATTCCCATCGTAAGGGAATACAGTGATGTATTTCCCGAAGAGTTACCCGAAATTCCCCTGGATCGTGAGGTAGAGTTCTCAATTGAACTCATACCCGGAGCTACTCCTATCTCGAAGTGCCCCTATAGGATGGATCCTATCGAACTGGAGGAGTTAAAGAAGCAGCTGCAAGAGCATCTGGACAAAGGGTTCATATGCCCTAGTGCATCACCTTGGGGTGCGCCAGTTCTCTTTGTGAAGAAGAAGGATGGTACCATGCGGCTATGTATCGATTATCGGGAACTCAACAAGATCACCATAAAGAAAAAGTACCCTCTCCCAAGGATTGATGACTTGTTCGATCAGTTAAGAGGATCTCAATACTTCTCAAAGGTGGATCTTTGTTCTGGATATCATCAAGTAAAGGTGAAGAAGAAAGATATTCAGAAGATTGCCTTCCGTACAAGGTATGGGCACTATGAGTTTTTGGTGATGCCCTTCGGACTTAATAATTCCCCTACAATCTTCATGTATTTGATGAATAGAGTCTTTAGACATTACCTCGACAAATTTGTGATAGTTTTTATCGATGATATTCTCATCTACTCCAAGATAAAGGAGGAACATGAAGAACAACTAAGACTTGTGTTGGCGACATTGAGAAACGAGAAGTTGTATGCCAAGTTCAGCAAGTGTGACTTTTGGATGAATCAAGTCACGTTCTTGGGACATGTGATCACAAGCGAGGGAATTTCTGTGGACCCTTCAAAGAAAAAGGCGATTGAAGAATGGCCCAGGCCCTCTAGTGTCACAGAAATCCGTAGTTTTCTTGGATTAGCTGGGTACTATCGACGTTTTGTGAGAAACTTCTCATGATTGTCAAGCCCACCAACTAAGTTAACAAGGAAAGGGGTAAAGTATGTATGGACGAAAGAATGTGAGGGAAGCTTCAAGGAGCTAAAGAGAAGGCTGATCACTACACCTGTACTCACACTACCGAAAAGTGGAGAAAGTTTTGTGATATACAGCGATGCTTAAAAGAAAGTCTTGGGTTGTGTACTCATGCAAAATGATAATGTGATAGCCTATGCCTCACGACAGTTGAAGATCCATGAGCAGAACTACCCGACGCATGATCTAGAGATGGCAGCCGTGATTTTTGCCTTGAAAATTTGGCAGCACTACCTTTATGGTGAGAAGTGTGACATATACACCAACCACAAGATCCTAAAGTATATATTCACACAAAAGGAGATCAACATGCGTCAAAGGAGATGGTTAGAGCTAATCAAGGATTACGATTGCTCTATTCAATATCATCCTGGAAAGGAGAACAAGGTAGCTGATGCTCTAAGCAGGAAAGAACCTGCTACTCTATCCATGTTGAGGATTGAGAAAGACCCTATATTCTTAGATATGCAAAGGATGGATTTAGGAATCATAAGGGCAGGGGATACATCTTACCTTGCCCAAATGATTGCGCAACCATACATCCAACAGAAGATTAAAGAAGCACAGAGGGATGATGTGGAGATACAAAAGAGGGTGAATGCAGTAAAGGAAGGGAAGCTGCAAGAGTTCCATATCGACGATGATGGTGTGATTCCATTTGGAACGCGGCTTTGTGTGCCTTCATCACTCGGAATAAAGAAGGAGCTATTGGATAATGCACATAGCTCAACATTCTCTATTCATCCTAGAAGTACCAAGATGTATCGTGATCTCCAAGAACACTTCTGGTGGGATAACATGAAGAAGGAGATTGCGGAATATATATCAAGGTGCTTGGTATGTCATCAAGTTAAAGTTGAGCGGAAAAAGTCCAAAGGTATGATGCAGCCATTGCCTATACCCATGTGGAAATGGGAAAATGTTACTATGGAATTTGTCACGGGTCTCCCGAAAACGTCAAGAGGAAATAATGCGATATGGGTTGTGGTTGATCGACTCACCAAGACTGCCCATTTTATCGCTATTCGGGAAGACCTCTCACTTGAACAGCTTGCAAGGATATATGTGAAGGAAATAGCGAGATTGCATGGTGTTCCAGTCTTGATTGTCTCTGACCGTGATCCAAGGTTCACATCTAAATTTTGGAGGAGCCTTCAACATGCTTTGAGTACTGAATTAAATTTCAGCACGACCTACCACCCCCAAACCGATGGCTAGTCTGAAAGGACTATTCAGATGCTCGAAGATATGCTAAGAGCATGCTCTCTATAATTCAAAGGTGGATGAGATCAGAACCTTCCATTGGTTGAGTTCTCATAAAACAATAGCTTCCACTCTAGTATTCAGATGGCTCCGTATGAAGCTCTTTATGGGAAGCGATGTAGAACTCCAACCTGTTGGGATGAAGTTGGAGAAAGAAAGCTACTTAGACCCGATCTTGTGCAGGAGATGACCGAGAAGGTTCAAGTCATCCAAAAACACATCAAAGCTGCTCAAAGTCGGAAAAAGAGCTATACTAACAATCGTCGAAGGGACTTGGAGTTTGACGTTGGAGATAAAGTCTTCCTTCAAATATCTCCATGGAAGAGATTCATGAGATTTGGGAAGAAAGATAAGCTAAGCCCAAGGTACATTGGCCTCTTTGAGATCCTTGATCGTATAGGAGCCGTGGCCTATCGTCTGGAACTTCCACCGAATATGGCTCAAGTTCATGATGTGTTTCATGTATCACTACTGAGGAAGTACATACCAGACCCGTCACATGTAGTAAACTTAGAGGTGGTACAGCTGGATGATGATCTCTCCTATGAGGAGTAGCCGGTAAAAATTTTGGACCGAAGTGATAAGGTTCTACGCAACAAGACAACCCGCCTTGTCAAAGTGTTGTGGAGAAACCATAAGTTTGAGGAAGCAACTTGGGAACCAGAAGAGGCAATGAAGGAGAAGTACCCTCACCTGTTTGTGTAAAGTTAAATTTCGGGGGTGAAATTTCTTAAGGGGGAAAGAATGTAACGACCCAAAGTTTTTCAATGGAAAATTCCCTTCTTATATCTATGTCATAAAAACACAAAATAATGAACTACTAATTGATAGGTGACCTTTAAACATAATTTTGTCACCCATATGTTTGGAATTTTAAAAATCCGACATACACGGTTGTGTTCAAGATAGTTTTTGGAGTCTAATGAAACAAAAATAATTTTTGGTGAATAGTAACCTACCCTTATGAATAGTAACCTACCCTTATGAATAGTAATATGAACCTTATGAATAGTAAATAAGAGTAACATTACCTATGGATAATAAAATAAAATTTAGACATCTTATAAAGTGACAATTTGACCTTAGTAAACGTTTTTGGTATTTTATAAGTCATAAATAATTAATTATAATTAATTAATTAATTTAAAAGAATATTTATTTTCCTATAATGTATTCATAAATTATTGAATCAATTTCTAATAGTTTTTAGATAATTTTATAATACCCTACGTAATTTTTGAAAGAACTATAAATTCAGTTTTAATCTTAAAAACTGTTTTTTAAAGTAAATTATGATTTTTATTAATTATTAAATTAATAATATTTAGAAAATTATTTTTGAAAAATGGAATTCATTTTTGGATTCTACACGTCAAAAAATGGTTGGGGTAAATTTTTGGGATTTTTCTGAGAAACTTGAATTTTTTGTGAATAGTAGAATACATTAATTTACCATATAAATACATTTTAATTAAAACCCACTATTCCTGACATCACAAGTGATGTAAGCACCCAAATACTGAACTCACATGCCTTTTTTACTATTCTTGGTCATCGAAGACTCACTATTACTTGTCTTAGGTGAAATTAATAAACTAATCAATTTTATATTAAGGAAACCCCTCTCCCCTCCACTATAAAAGCCACCCTTCACTCCTTTTCCTCACACCTCTCAAGATCCAAGACTTCTCTAAACTCTTCCCAAAACTCTTCCCTATCACCTCCCCCACGTCCAAAATCTTCTAGTCTCATCAAAAGACCAATCCTATCTTCCTTAAGGAGGATCTCAAGAGGAAGATTCTAGAGGTAATTTCTCTCTCTTCTCCTTTAATTTCCTTTCAAGTTCAAGTTCCTTTCTTGATCTCTCCCTACCTATCTTTATTAAAACTATTTTGTAACTCTATTATTATAAATATACTGTAATCTTATGATTATAATGGTATATTATATCACCCCACACCCTTTCCCTCTTCCTTTTATTTTATTAAAGAGAACGTTGTTCATGAGGTGTTAAATTTATCACCTTCAAAAACGACATGTTCTCTTCTTCCATTTCTACCTTAAATCTGGTAATGAAACCATTTTATTGTTGAACCAGAATATTTTATATGTATTATGTTCTATTTTATGTTCTATAAATAACCTATTTCCTTATTACTAAGTTAAATGTTAAAACAAGATCGTTGTGATCCAAAAACCGCCCAAATTAACCCAAATAACCATCATTAAATTTTTATCTAATGATTGGTCCACTTGGATCTAATATAATTCACTATAAAATAATTAAAGCAACTGTAATATAATTAATAACATGTATTATCAGTTCTGGATGTTTACCCATGATCTACCCAAACATCAATTTAAGAATACAAGTGGACCGTTCAAGAAAACCATGAATACGTACATCCCCGATCAATGTTTTTAAACTCTATAAGTCATCCAAAGGAACATAATATGAAATAATGAAACCAGAATGAACCCTATTAATGTATAAAAGGTTTTTTAATTTATAATTAATGAATATAATGTCATTATACAAGACATTAAAGAGAAGGAGGCATTCGAGTACAAGGTAAGGGGAAATCTCGAACCCATTTTTCTTCCTTTGGGTTCTCCCTCTTTCACTCCATTTTTGATATGGTTACTCCTAAAAGATCATTTTTTCATCATTTCCTTTAATTTTCTGGGATATACATGTTTGTCAATGGTTTTTATGTCCATCAAAATTTTTTCCAAAAGAAATCTTCTTTCAAGATCTCACCTTTTACCTCTCATTCAAGGTTGATGGTTCTTGTATCAAGTATGTTGTTCCCTCTTTCTTTTGGGAACCCAAAGCTTATGAATGTGTTATTATGAGATGAAACTAATTCCTTTCCATGGGTTATTTATGTACATGTTTTTTATGTGTTCTATGTGGAAATCATGATAATGATAATGTTATGATGTGACGGGTGCGCCCGGAATTATATAGCGCAATATGAATGTTTAAATGTGATGGGTGCGCCCGGAATTATACAGCACTCCAATACATTGGGTAAAGTGATGAATCTCATGAGTAAATGTGAAATGATGTGTGAAAAAGATTCTAGCTTTTTTCACAAGTATGTGTGGTAGTTAACCACTAAGACATGATGTTTCATTTTTATGCATTGCCACATTTCAAGTCTATTATTTATGCTCCTCTCATGTTCATGATTCTTTGCCTATGTCATGACTATGATCACCCCATGATATATTGTTATTATCTATCCTCTTACTGGGCTTCTAGCTCACCCCTTTTGATTTATATCCTCAGGTGGCTACATGTACTAAGGAGAGGAAAAGTTCCACTAATAAGCTAGTAAAGAAGAAGGTAAATAAATGTTTATGCTTGATGTTGTATTTGTTATTTATTGTCTTAGTTTTCCCAAGACACTAAACCTATGAATCCTCCATTTGTAATACTATTATGTTTTTTATCTTTGAAATGATGTAATAGTAAAGTAAGAAATGTCCGGGTCACTATACCCGCGTCCTGTGCCGTCATGGGCTCCTCCTCTAACATGGTCTTTCTGGACTTTAACTTTTCACACTGTCAAAACCTGGCCTCCCACCAGGCTACGCGCTACCCTCATCTCCAACCACCCTACCGACGGTTTTCCATTCATCATGACCTCTTCCATAAGTGATTGTTTTCCTACTGCACTCTTATCGCACCTCCTCAATGGAATCATAGATCACAACCTAAGGTCTCAGATTTTTATGACATGGATAATGGGCACAACAATCAATCATCCATATAGGGTTTCAAAAGGTGAAGAACACATGAATAACATGATAGATTTAGGGAGGGGGATTAAGAATATGAACACCCAAAGAATGAATCTTGGCCTTGTTCTTTTAGCATTGATCTGTTAATGTTAGCAGGATCATGAAGAAACCAACATCAGAATAATCATCAAGATCTATTCTCTTTAATCCCGCAATAATTATTCCTCCTGTAATAATGATCAAACCATAGATCAACCTGTTCGTGGGCTGGTCTGCGATCATCATTTGATTCTAAAAAGGTAAAAAGAAATCATAAATAGATCAATACCCTACCTCAATTTGGACCATTCACTGATGAAGAATGGAGGACTGTGTCATCGTTGACCCTCAATCTTCCGATGTTTGTCATCGAGAGATAGCTTCCTTCCCCTTGTCTCAAGGGAATTTCAGGGTTATGGTGATAACCCTGAATTCCTATGACATGGATTATTATAAAAGAAAACTACCATTGTGTCAACACGTAATGTTCAATAAAATATTTTTATTAGATATTTTAATGACATCTACATCCAAAATCTAAATTTCACCCTCAACCCATGTCGATCGAGGTTAGGCCCCATCTAAGGAAAAAAGCCCTTACAAACTCAATGGTGGTATTTTATTTCCAATCTGAGTTACCGTTTATGAGTTATCAGGATTTGAAAATAAAATAATTTTTATTTAATTATTTTATTTATAGTTATACCCTTAGTGACATTTTCTACAGATGGTCCGCACCGACCAATGCTAGGTCGCATCTAGGATAAATCCACTACTATGAGCTCAATAGTGTCCTCAAATTTCTAATCTGGGCACTAGTTTAATAGTTATTTCACTTTTTAAGAAAATTTTCACATGAGTGCTATTAAAAACTCAACATTTTTCAAACAAACATTTCGGGCACCCTAGGCCTCAAAATCTCACACCATCTCAGTGCCTGGTCTAGGAATTTTCCCAAATATTTTCTAAAAAAAATTAGGAAAATCTGAGTCATTACAATATAATTTTCTTAAGGAGTTTCCCAAGGAGATGATATTCAAGAGGTAAAATCCTCCTTATTTCTATTTTAATTTCTCTTCTTTTCTTATCCTCTCCTCACATCCACTATCAAAAGTGGTATGGTAACTCCATTATCATATATAAAATGGAATGTTATTGTGATAATGTATTATCTATTATCAAATCCATTCTCATCTCCTTTTATTTTAAAAATGAAAATATCATCTATGATGTGTTGATTCACCGCCTTTGTGGATTACGAGTTTTCATTTTCTATTAACACCTTCAAGACTGGTTATAAAACCATTATTATGGTTAAATAATATTTTAATATACATATTATAAATTATATCATATTATTTAACCAATATATATATATAAATATAATATTAAATAATATGACACAAGTTTGTGATGGTTGTAAAAACCGCCAAAATAAATTAAGATATTTTCATCAACATTTTATCTAATGAATCATCCCCATTTTATATAAAAAAACGATATATGATAACATTTAATTTTTTTAGTTCATTAATACTATATAATTTCACTTATAGAGAATTTATTTCCATTTTAAAATATCTCCCATTTTATACTCAAGGGAATCGACTATAAAACCATGAAACAAACACTCCTAGAATAATGAAATTAAACATTATAACTCATAAAAATAGACATAAATGAACTTAATAAAATTATAATAAATAAATTACATATTTAATAGGTTATTAATTAAGTAATTAATCAATCTAATTTTATTATTTATGACATTAAGTACAAGTGCAGAATGCTTTCAGACATAAGGTAAGAGTTTCTCATCTCACTTTTACTTCTGTGAGATATATTCCTTATTCAACCCTTATTTCTTATGTATAGTGTACATAATTAACTTTAATATATCATATCATGAATATATTTATCTTCATGTAATTCAATTTTTCATTTGATGATCATTAATTTTATGGGGCATACGATTCAACTGTGAACAAAGTGGTAAGTGAATTATTAATTCAATTTCCATTATTTGGGTTAAACATACACCCCATTAACCATGTCATGCTATGATTATGTATGAAATGAATTTTTATTATATTATTCTATATCTATACTTTTTTTATATGGATTTATATCCAATACACATTATCAATTCAATTGGTTAACACTCACACTTTATTTTAAAAATACCCTTTTAAATGTTTCTTTTTTTTCAAAATTTAAATGGATTTTTTTAACTTACATGACATGAGAATATTTAACCACTTTCATGATGCCTTAATGTATTGAGGTTTCCTTTAAAAGTTTATTTTTAAAGAATTTTTTTCTTTTATAATTTCAAAACTTTTTAAATAAATCAGTTTAAAGTAGAGTGGTATTTCTCTTAAGAATTTATCATTGATTTTATTGGAATGTTGCATCCATGTCAATACCATTTGTTAGATATTATGCTTAATTGAGTTTGATCTATTATGATAACATAAACCATATTTTATTGAATTTATTATGATCATTTTGAGTGTGGATGTTCTATTTTGATACCATTCATTTTATTATGTTGGATGGTTTATGATTATGTTTATTGTTTGGGGAAAGTTATTTCATATTTTTTATTATTATGAATGTATATATTGATTAGGTTTCACCCCTTTCATATGAGTAAATAATTTGACTTAGTAAGTGGTGTGTGAGGATTTTTATAGCCTCTCAATTCATCGGTAGGTCTCAAGAGACAAACTAGTTGAGTATTAGCTGATGTCTTACACGATTATATATGGTGTCTGGGTAAAAGCCTTGATGATAAGTTTATGATGTCCAGAATTATGAATTCCATCATTATGAGATTAGTTAATGATAATCCATGTGATTATTCTACTAGGATAATATCTATAGTTAAGTTTCATTATCATGTGATTATTTATATGGAATTTTTTGATTAAATTTTATTCCTTCCATACTGTGATCAAGATTATATTTTAATGGAATGTGTTTTTAGTTATTCACCTTGAATTATTATTTATGTTTATTTTTGATATCTTACATTGTATGCTTACCATTACTGAGATTCTAATCTCACCCCTTTCTTATGTTTTATTTTTCCCCAGGATTATAGGATGTATATTATGATTGACATGAAGGGATAATCATGGAGAATAGGGGTGTTTACAATGAAGTTACTATATTGTATTGTATTTCAAGTTGTAATGTAATACTTATGTTTGTATCTATTTTCCAAAGCTACTAAACTATTCGTTCCTTTAGGACGCGATCACTTGTACATAGTACCAATATAATAAAGTAACCACCAACTATGGGCTACTGAGGATGAGGTCTTTATATACACTAAGATAGAATAGGATCTATGCCAAGATATCTAAATTCCACTTTTGGATTGAAAAAATTCACTTATTAGGTCATATTATATAAGAATAAGGGGTATATGTGGATCTAGAGAAGGTGAGAGACATCATTTCCTAGGAAAAGACTAAGAATGTCTTTGATATAGAGAGTTTCTTAGGGCTATTCGGTTACTATCAACATTTCATTAAGAACTTTTCACACCTTGTAGCACTACTTACAGGATTGATAAATAAAGGCATAAAGTTTACATGGATTTATGTTTTTGATAAGGCCTTTTATAAGTTTAAAGAAGATTGAAATTAGTACCTATAATGATTTTACTTGAGCCTCATAGAGGCTATACAATTTATTATAATGTATCATAAATCTGGATGGGGGATATTTTGATTCAAGGGGAATGAGTCATAGCATATTATTCTCATTATTTGATGCCTAAAAAGTGTAATTAACTGACACACTACCTCGATTTAATAGCTGTTGTTCATAATTTACACTGCTGAAGACATTACTTGCTGGGGGAATGGTTCATGGTATAAACAGACCATGAAAGTATTAAATACTTATTATATCAGTGTTAATTGAACCTTTGGTAGATGAAATGGGTTAAATACCTACATTCCTTCAACATTAAGGTTTCTTACATGTAAAGTAAAGGAAATTTAGTTGTTGATGCTATGATCTGAAAGACCCAAAGTCAAGTTGTTTAGGAATCCAATAGTGAATTAAAGTTGATTGCTCTTCTTTTAGAAATAAATTTGGAAGTTCAGAATTTTCACAAGAATCCTTTTATTTTGGCTTTAGTAGTAACCTCATCTCTTTTGGATTGAGTTAAGAGGAGAAAAATTTAATATCCCAAAGGATTGGTCCTAAGGAAAAGTGTTTTTGGTAAGGAATCCCTATGTGGTTGGGTTGTTGATGAGGATGAGATCTTTCATTTTCATGGGCACTTCTTGGTTCCTTCAGACATGTGAGAGGATTTGATGTGAGAATATCATGCTTTTAAATGGGATGTAAATCCCATACTTACCAAGATGTATCAAGATATGCATCACCAGTATTGGTGACTGAGGATAAAAAAGGAAATTGTAGGGTTTGTTACACTGTGTTCCACCTTTCATTAGGTGAAATTAGAATACTAATGGCCTATTTTCCTATTACATTTACTACCTATCCTAGAGTGGAAATGGGCACTACTACAAAATAGGCATTTAACAGCGCTGATATTTATCAGTGCTAGAAAAAGTGTTGATAAATGGAATCTTTATCATCTCTAAAGAAAGCACTGATAAATTTAACCCTTTATCAGTGTTGATAAAGGGTCCCTTTATTAGCGCTTTATTTTTAGCACTGATAAAGGGCACCCTTTATTAGTGCTTTATTTTTAGCGTTGATAAAGGGTACCCTTTATGAGTTCGTTATTTTTAGCACTCATAAAGGAATCCTTTATCAATATTTTTTAGCACTAATAAAGGTTTGAATAAATAAAATGAAATAATTAAATAAATAAATAATGATTTTATTAAAAAAATATTACAATTTTATTAATTAAATAATTATTGATAAAAATGAATAAATTGATTATACTATATATAAATTATAAATACTAATAAACAGTAGGTATTAAATATATAGATATATTCCAAATGAAAATTAAGCAAATTAAAATTAAAAATAAGAAAATTGAGAAAAATATTAAACATTTTATTAATTAGATGATTATTGATAATGTTAATAAATAATATATATTAAATATATAGATATATATTAATGTATATAAATTTAATTTATATTATAAATAATATTATTTATTCTTTACATTAAGTAGTAATATATTTAGTGAATAATGGTTTATAATTAAAAATTAATATGAATTAAAAATATTGACTAATTGCATCGAGTAATGGATATAATTGAATGTCATTTGATTTCTCAATTTATAACATAGATCAAATGTATTATATTGATTTCACATATATGTAATTAATGAATTTTTATATACATATGCACAAACAAAAATATTTTTTGGAATTTAATCAATTTATATTATTTATTTTATATATATTTATTTACTATGTTTTAATATTTTCAATATATATTCATATTTATTTCAATATATATCAATTTTTTAATGATTTATATTAATCAAATTTATCCAAATTTTCAATAATGTACTCTTTTTTAATTAATCAATTTTACTCATTTTTAACATGCCAGGACTTAATATTAAATATTCATTAATAATGTTAAAAATACATTTGTAAAAAAATATTTATAAAAAAATATTTATAAATATATATTTACTATTTTTATTTATTTATAATTATAAATAAATAAATAATATTTTTTAAAAAGTATTTATATAATTATAAATAAATAATTATAAAATTATAATAAATTTATTTAAATAATGAATATATTAACCGTATATATATATATATTATATAAATATATATAATGATATAAATATTATATTAAAAAAATATTTATATACTTATAAATAAATAATTATATATTCAAATAATTATAAAATTATTATTTTATAAAAAGTACTATTATAAGTATTATAATTATATATAATAATTATATATTTTTTTAAAAAGTATTATAAGTATTTATCATCACTAGAAAAGCACTGATAAAGATTCATTTTATTAGTGCTTATTAACTTAACACTGATAAAAGGTATCTATATGAGCACTTTTTTAAGCATTGATAAAAGTGTCATGATCTATTTTAAGAACTCTAACCATTGCGAACCAGTTCATGATATCTAAATCTCTCAACAGAAGTGACCTACCAACGAAACTCCTTGTTGTCGAATCCAAGCTCAAATCTAGACTAGAATCAAGGTTCCAACTATTCCAAGGCTCGAATCCAAGTCTCGAGCGATTCAAGGTTTGAACACAACCACAACTCGAACGAAATCCATGTTTTTTGATATCTTTAATTTCTTTTGGTTATCCACTAAACCTTCTCATCCCACATCCATGTATCCCAACAAGTCTAGTTACACTATCCTATAATTAAATATCCCAAAATTCATTATTTTTTAGATATATTGAAGTACCATCTTACCTGATATCATATGGGTATCCTTAAGACAACAATAGTACTATGTGACTTGAAATATACCAAACCCAATGTTGGGTCATGTTTTTGTGAGGTATAATAGGCTCCCAATACCTATATTCCATGACATCTACATCTTTGCAACTAACAAATTTTGAAAAATTCATCCATATAGCGGTCAGTATTTTCATTGGTTTGGAATTTTATTTTTCAAATCACTTGGATGATGAAATATCGAACATCATTGGGGTCTTATATTATGTCATGAAACACTTGGAACCGATAGGGTTGAGTGAGGAGTAACTAAAATATAGGGTTATACTCTTCTATTTGAAAGATAATTCTTGAAGTTTTTTTCAAAAAATGGATGATGAAATATCTCACACATGGGAACAACTATATAATGATATTTTCATGAAATGTTTTCCTAGGATATTGAGAAATAAAATATGGTGTAAAATTAATGTATTTATTTAGGATGTATGTGAACTATTTCATAAGGCTTAAGATAGATTTAGGGGTCACTTATGAAATGTAATAATCAAATGATTCTGATGAATCTGCAAAATCAGATGAGAAAAAATATCATATATGTTTGATTTGTTGTCTTATCTATTTAACTACTTGAAAAAATATAATATTTTTAGTTTTTGTTTTTAAAATATTTAAATTTTAATTTAAATAATATGAATTAAATGATATAAAATGGAAAATAAAATAGGTTTAAGGATTTATAATCCATAGACTATATTAGAGAGGAAAAAATGATTTTGAGATAAAATGTAATTGATATTTCGATTTTGGTTGTTGAAATATAGTCAGAAAATAAACAATTGGAATGAGTTATTTTCTAGTAAAAATCTCAGCATCATGGTGTTTTAAGAAAAAAATACTATTTCATTAGTGGTACATAATAAGAGTACATTGTTGATAGAATTTATTATTATCAATCCTTTAGGATTGATCAAATTATTTATAAATTTGATATTTTCTATAAAAATTAACTTATTTAATGAGAATTTTTTTTCTATTATTTAAATTTTAAAGAATATTTTAAATAATTCAAGAATAAATATTATACCACTAGATTTAACTAATTTTTATAAAATAAAATATTAACACTGATTGATGCAAATTTAATAAATAAGTTTCAATAGAATCTATTTTGTTGAAATAAAAATTACTTTTCATTGATAAAATAATTACACCTTTAGAATCCCACATTAAGTCAACTTTATTAGTTTGTATTTAATAATTTAATGTTTTTTTTTGTTGTGGATTCTTAATTATATTGAATTTTATGGTTTAATAACATAAACTTAAATCCATTTTTATGTCCTTCTAGTGGTAATATGATTCCCCACAGATGTGACCATCTCAATTACATGACATAAAAAATGTTTCATTATAATACATTACTATAACCGTTTATGTTAATAGTTTTATATAATTAGGGGAAAAATTAACTAAAAACTCATGTATTTTTTAACTAATTGACATTTTATGGAATAATATATGTAACAACTTGATCCATAAGAATCCTTCATTATTCTTATTCAGATCAATCTCCTCATGTCACATTGTTCTTATTCGGATCAACCTCCCGATGAATAGATTTGATCCAATTATTATCCTTTTCATCCCCTCTAAATGATTTAGAATATACTTGGTAAAAAATGAGGTTTTTTGTAGAGTATTGCTTCTTCAAGTTTTCACCGAAAATTTCCGATCACCAATGAAATTTTATTCATTGATTTCTGCCTTTCTTGTATTTCTTGTAGTTGATAAAAATATAGGCATATTTGAAATTATAACCCACTCATTAATACTTCTTAAAAATCACTTTATTTCTTTCATCACACATCTAATAAACACTATGTATGTTTTACTTTAATCCATCTAAAAATAGATCATTCTGTAACATTGAATTTTGGTTCCATCCTTAGGAATCTCTTATTACCATCCATTTAATTATCACAAATTGGAGACATTCACCTTCAATAATGAATATCTTATGTGTATTTATTTATTTATTGTAAACAATGAATATTTTATGAACCCAACAGGATATATTTACTTTCTCTTGGATGATTCAAAGATTCAATCCAATGTATCTTATTTTCTTCTCATCCTCCTCAGTCATTGATTGATTATTTGGTGAGATCTATTTGTTTTTTTATCATCATTCTTTCTTTACCATCATCATATCTATGTGGTCAAAAAAAATTTCACAGTAAAATAATTATCTATAGAATTAATGTATTGTTTTATATTTATGTTTAATTTATTTCTTTTCAGTAGTACTCATATAATATATTTTTTCTTGTATAAGTTGATTATTTTTTTTGAGTTGAGGTGGTTTGTTCGAAGATGCTTATGCTCTTGAGGGATTGAAATTCACGACTGCAATTGAGATAATTATAATAAGGAAATGTGCCAAGAATGCATACAACTATCAGAAAAATGTGAATTCCTACTACTTATTTAATTAATTTTGTCATCATTTTATCTACTATTTGTAAGTTAATTTCCTTATCATTTTTATCTAATACTTATTTAGATTTTCTTTTAATGATATTTTGAGAAGTCATATTTTGCTTTCAACTATCTGCAACAAGACATAAAATAGATAAAATGATTCTTTCTTCCAATGTTACCATGTTTTCCATTTTCATTGCCTTTCTTTTTCGAACTACCAACACTAAATATTTATTAGATGTTATTATCTGAAAATCCATTCTTGTTGTTGAAAGCCTATACTCTTTTGAATTTAAATATCGAGAAAGGTTTTTTGACTAAGAACATCAAGTCAATATGTAGTGTTGGAAGTTCGACATAGAAAGACAATGGAAAAATGGTAACATTGGAAGTTAAGATTGTTTTGAGACTTTGGGATGTGTATTAATCAGCCACACCTCAATCCAAAACATGGTGTGACTGGTATGACTCCAAGTTCTTCTTTTTATTTAAAATTGAAATTAATTTCAGTAAAAAGGACAACTTTCATACTCAAAACTAAGAAAACATATTCTGATTGTTTTGATACTTTAGTGAAATGATTCATAAGTCATGTGCTACGTTTAGGAAGTATTCTCACCTTAATTCGATGCATGGTATGAACATTATGACTCAATATGTTCGTTATCAGTTTAAAATCGATAAGTTCAAAAAATTCCACCCACTGAAAACAAATAAAACATGCTCAAGTTTTATTAATAGTTTAGGAAACCAATTCATAAGTCATTTGTGACATGTAGGAATTGGTCTCACACCAAACTGATACATGATGTGATCAATATAGGTCAAAGTATGTGTTTCCAGTTTAAAATGACATTTTAGTAAAAAAAGTGACATACTCAAAATTGAGAAAACACATTTGGATTGTGTTGATACATTAGTACAAAGATCTACAATTAATTTGAGACATGTAAGAATCAATCATACCTCAATCCGACACACAGTGTGACTAGTATGACTCTAAGTGCATCTTTTTATTTAAAAATGACATCAATTTTAATAAAAAAGACAGCTAAACTAATCAAAACCAAGAAAGTGCATTCATATTGTTTTTATACTTTAAGAAAATATCCATTAGTCTTTTAAGGCATGTGTGAATAATCCATACCTCAATCCTATGTACGGTGTGGTTGATATGACTCCAAGTGCATCTTTTTATTTTAAAATGACATTAATTTTAATAAAAAGAAAAACTAACATACTCAAAAATGAGAAAAAACATCTATATTTCTTTTATAATTTAGTTAAATTATCCATAAGTCATTTTTTTATGTGTAGGAATTAGCTTCACCTCAATTCGATACACGATGTGCCTGATACGACTCAATGTGTTCGTTATTAGTTTAAAATCAATAATTTAGTTCAAAAAATGTCACTCATTGAAAACTTAAAAAATGTGCTCAAATTTTATATATAATTTAGGAAATTGATTCATAATAAATTTGTGATGTGTAGTAATTGTTCTCATGTCAAACTGATACACTATGTGATAAGTATGAGTCAAAGTGTGTGTTTCCAGTTTAAAATGACCTTTTAGTAAAAAAGACAACTGACGTACTCAAAATTGAGTAAATGCATTTAGATTATTTTGATACTTTATGAAAAGAAATCAATAAGCCATTTGGGATATGTAATAATTATCCTCACTTAAATCCAATGCATAGTATGACCAATATGACTCCAAATGCGTCTTTTTTATTTAAAATTGACATTAATTTTAGTAAAAATGAAAAATCACCTACTCAAAACCAAGAAAACAAATTCATATTATTTTTATAATTTAGAAAAATTATCCATAAGTAATTTTTAAAATTTAATAATCATCCTCACCTCAATCCAATACATGATGTGTCTGATATGACTCAATGTGTCCGTTATCAGTTTAAAATCAATATTTTAGTTCAAAAAGTGTCACTCACTGAAAACTAAGAAAACATGCTTAGATTGTATTTATAATTTAGGAAAATGATTCATAAGTCATTTGTGAAATGTAAGAATTAGCATCATGTAAAAATGACACATGAAGCAACCTATATGAGTCAAAGTTCATGTTTCCAGTTTAAAATAATATTTTATTAAAAAAGAAAAGTGATGTACTCAAAACTGAGAAAACACATTCATATTATTTTGATACTTTAGGAAAACAATACATAAGTCATTTGAGAAATGTAAGAATCATCCACACCTCAATCTGATGCATGGTGTGACTAGTATGACTCCAAGTTCATTTTTCAATATATAAGTATCATTTTAGTTTAAAACGTGCATCACATCACCAAAACCAAGAAAATGAGACTAGATTGTTTTATCTTCATTTAAATTATGTATTCATAATTTCTTTTTCTAATTTCATGGTGTTTTTGATGTTGAGGTGTGATGTTATAGCATACTTCACTAGTGTTGTAGTGTGCTGTTACAAGACACTACAATATACCCCTTTATCGATGCTTTTTCAGTGCTGATAAAAGACTGGGGATTTTAATTTCACTCCAGTAGTCAATGATTATCTAGCACTGATAAAGGAAATTTTTAGTACTATTAAAGACCTATTTTTTAGTAGTGGGGTTGATGTAAAAAATATATTTTTTTGATGGGATTAACAAATTTACCTCAAGGTAGTGACACCGTATGGGTGATTGTGGGAAGGCTAAAGAAAGTCACCCAATTCTTGCCTATCTAAGAGAACTTATCAATGGATGAACTTGGGAGGCTATTTGTACAAGATATCATATGAATTCATGGGGGTTTTTTGTACTATTGTATCATATATGGTTACTCAGTTTACTTCATTATTCTATCATGGGTTGCAAAAATCACTAGGTTAATAGGTATTTTTGAGTATAGTGCACCACCCTTAGACCAATGGTCAATCTAAGCATACTATAAAGGAGTTAGAGAGAATTCTTAGGGAATGAATCCTTGATTTTGGAGGCTTATGGGAACAAAACTTTCCTCTTGTTGAGTTTTATTATAATAATTGTTTCCAATAGACTATCCAAATGAATCAATATGAGGTGATCTATATTAGGCCTTATCATTTTCCTCTATTCTAGTTAGAGGTAGGGGATGGAACAATACTAGGACCTCATATCATTAAGGATACATAGGAGTAAGTATAGTTAACTAGGAAATGTATGGATACAACTCAATAAAGGTATAAGTCTTATGTCGATATCCTTCATTGAACTCTATAGTTTGGGGTGGGGGATCGTGTCTTCTTGAATGTTTCTTCTATATTAGGTCATTGATGTATTTAAAGACAATGTTAGATATCACCTAGATTCATGGGGACTTTTGATATATTGTAGATAGTTGGGATAATATCCTATCGGATAAATTTATCTTAGAGGTACTGGTCCATGCATGAAATCATCAATGTTTATTAGTTCATCCAAAATTATTCTAACCAGTCACATGATTTTGATCTTGAGGAAGTAGAGTTGGTGGCTGATAATTATTTTGAGGAGTATCCCATTTGTATTATTGATCATAGAATGAAGGTTGTCTAAGTAAGGAACGTTTCTCTTGTATGGGTGTTATGGTAGCATGACTGTGTACAGGATGAGACTCGGGAGAGAGAGAGTCTAATATACATGATTAGTGTCCCAAGTTATTCTTAGATTTAGCTCAACCACCCTCGGAAGGGAAACTCGAGGATGAGTTGTTTTAAAGAGTGGAGGTTGTATGATCTCAGTTTTCATAAAGATATGAATCCTTTTATTTTCAGTATAAACCTCTCTTTTTGTCTATGTGAAAGTTCTTAAAGAGGTTGTGGAGGTTTCTGAGAGTTTGGTCTTGGTTCAGGGCCTGGAGTTCCAGTTTTTGAAGAAACATGTTGACGCACACAATTAACACATGGTTAGTATTAACCGTGCATATCAACCATGTGACCCTAATAGGGTGAAACATAATTTTAAAAACCATGAAATAGAGGCCGCATAACCATGAAAAACCTTCATTTTCTTATAAAGGCAACTCTCATGGTTTGTTCCTGGTTTATCTAACCATGCGCCTAGACGATGCATGGTATGGGATATAAGATAGTTTCAAATGCATGGTTTGCACAAAATTTGTCTAACAATGTACATAAACTATGTGAGGGGTGTGAAACTAAATAGTGGGTGCACATGGTTGGTACAAGGTTTGGAAAACTGAGTAACCAAACCATGCAACCCTTTAAAAAGTGGTAATTTTCCATTTCACCCGCTATAATTTAACCTCATTTATCCTTATCTTCATCACTCATTCACATAGAAGCAATATAGAAAGATATCCATTTTTCCTCTTCCTAGGATTTGAAATATCTTCTACATATGGATTCTGATTCAAGTGTTGTTCATCACATTGGATCACCATCTTTATGTCTAACACTCCCCTTTATTCCTTTCTTAGTTTTATTTTCCATATTTGGCATTATATTTATGTGATCTAATATTCCCTATTTTCATATAATTTGTTTAGTTTCTCATTTTCACTCATTCCAACCTAGATTTGAGGCTGATAGTAGATGAGGAGTCTACTAATGGGTTAAGGTATGTGGTCTAATACTCTTAAAAAAAATTCTTGGTGTTTATAATTTGTAACCATTGTTCCACACACCATACTTTCCACACATTTCACCTAAAATGTGTAACTCATCTAATTAATCACCAAGACATAGACCTTGATGTTCCATGACACACTTTGATACCATTGTAGGTTGAAAACCTCAATGTGAACCACCCCTTAGGGTGCGTTTGATTAAATGTCTTGTTAACCCTTCATTGTTTAGAAACTAAAACACCCCTAAGGTGTGTTTGGCCTATTATTATTAGTGGAATGACTATCATGAATTAATTAATTATTATAGGTAATTGATACTTCCATTGGACCTCTTGATCACTTATATATGAAATTATCTAATGGAATTAATTTAATTAATTAATGGGATGGATACTTACATGGACCTTTTATCACTTATAGGTTATAATTGATTATGGTTATGAACATGAATCACTATAAAGGTTTGTAATTCCTTGAGTAATACTTGAATTCTAACATAGAATGCCTTGATTGAACTCATAGGATGATAATCGATTTATTGATGCAACTACCAAGTGTAACTCTAGCCTTGGAATTAGTCAATGTCTTAGATACATGAATTCCTCAACTTGACACTGACAATTCACTTGTAAATTCTAAAAATTAGAATTCCTTGTATTATTACCTTGGATTCAGCTTGATGTCCTCAGACATAGATCTCCTTGGATTATCTCCTTAGACTCCGATCAAATCTATACTAAGGTTAACTTATATTTGATCCTTAGACTTGATGAGGATGCCTTGGTCATGGGCCTTGGGTTCTTGGCCTACTGATAGGTCTACATTTAGAGATATCTGATGTGAGCCATAGTTGGTGGTTTTTAACAAACATATTCACTATATAGTTTTCTATCATTGATATACTACACACTTTTACCTCTTATTTTTTTGACTAGGTTATGTTAGAATTACATTTTATAGTTATACATATTTATATATTTCACAATGTTACTACTTATATTCATAGATTTGATTTTTATTCGACACCGTTTGTGGTGGATTATTGAGTTTACTCACACATTGTTCAGGTTTTCATTTGGTTCCTGAGAAGACTTCATGGATATAGGTAAGGAAAAAGGGAAGTTCCCAGCTATAGATGCTTGATCTATTTAGGGGCTGGGATAAGATGACTGATTTGGTGCTCAAGATGCTCATGGAGATATATGTTTTTGGTTTTTTGTTCTCTTTTGTATGTACTAGTACTGTTGTACACCTGCTTTCATGTCTACCTATTTATTTTTCTATTTTAGGTATTGAAATCATTATCTTTATATGATATTCTTTAAATTATTGTTTATTTATATTATCTAGATGTTTTACTCCTAATACCTTATTTTTTTGGATTTATTTGTCCTTATTAACATCTTATGATTTTCCTTATTATTTACCACTATGATGAACTATGATAAAGAGTGTATAGTCTCCCCACCATACCACCTTACACCCTCACTGCTAGTTGAAAGGTTATGGAATATTAGGAGGTATCTTGAGGAAATGTATCAATCTATATTCAAATTATTATGAGTGAACCAGGCCCAAGATGTCACAATTTAAAACACTTTTGTTATCACAGCCCAAAAGAAGGGGAAAATTCACATTAACTATGTTGTAACTTGAGTGGTAGAAAAATACTTAGCTTTAGCAGTATTGAGGTTTGATAATTTTTTTCTTTGTATTCCATCCCACACATCTTTCTCCCAAGAAGAAAACTCCACCAGATATTGGTCTTTTATCATCAACACAACTTTCCTAATCAGTATATGTTTAACCAAATAGATCAATCTTTCCCATGATATCATACTTTATTCTAAAATAAATTGTTCATTTAATATATCTAAGAATTATTTTTCCATACAAAAGAAGAGTTTTGTTTGGAAACTTTTATACCTAGCACACAATGTAATGAGATACACAATAAGTAGCCTTGAAGTTGTTAGATATCAAAAGCTTCCAATCAACTTTTTAAATTCTTTAGAATCAACCTTTTTTTCTTCACCATGTTTTTACAACTTTTTTACCACTAAAATGAGTATGGAAATATGATTTAATTCTTTCATTCCAAACCTTAAGTTCCTTAACATACTTATTTTGATATAGGGAAATTTTATTCTTCTTTTGAGAAATTTTTGAGTCAAGAAATTATTTCATTTTTCCTAGAATGGACATTTCAAATAACTTCTTTATCTCATCAGAAAATTTTTCACACATTTATTCATCATTCCATGTGAGTATGATATTTTCAACATAAACAATCACAATGAGGGAACCACCTTTATTTTTTCATAGGTTTATGTAAACTATTCCTTTTCTAAAGTTTAACTTCTTTAATAAAGTATCCAACATAGAGTACTAAGATCTTGGGTTTGTTTCAATCCATACAAATATTTATTTAACTTAAAAACATAGATATATTCTTTTACAAGTAAGAAGATAATTGGTTTCTCAATATAAAATTATTCTTCCAGCCCCCCATTAAGAAAATCATACTTGACATCCATTTAAAATATCTTATATTTTCATTGAGAAGTTATAAAAATAAATATTCTTATGGTTTCAAGTCCTACTACTGGAATTATAATAATCAATGCCTTCTACCTGTGAGTAGATTTTAAAAACAAATCTTGTTTTATTTCTTATGATTTCACCTTATTCATTCAACTTATTTTCAAACACCCACTTCGTACTAATCATGTTTTTATATTCTAATTTGGGTACAATTTACCATGTATAATTATTCTCAATTTGATATGGTTCTTCATTCATGCCATCAATCCACTCTCGATTCACTAAAGATTCTTCAACATCTCTTGGATCAACCTGTGAATATAAGTAATTATGTGAAAATAACCTCAATTCAATTTTAGTTTGAACTAATTTCCTTTAATAAATAATTGTATTTTGGACTTCCATATTTTTTCACATCCTAGGATGAGATTAACAAGATTGTTCATCATCACTTTAAATAGATTAATAAAAATATATATCCTGTTTAGTTTCTATATTATTACTCCCATCAGAAAATTTGCTATGTTTTTTAACAATAAAAACTTAAAATTTAATTTCTTTTATATCCTCTTCCACCTATGACAACTTTCCATCATGGTGTTATAACACTTTCACATTTTTAGATTCAATAATGATTCATGTTTCTTTATTATAGTGCTTGTATCCTCTGCCATTAAGTGGGAGTCCAAGAAATATTCCATCGATACATCTTTGATTAAACTTATTAAGATTTTCACCTTTTCATTTGATAATACATCACTACTAGAATTCTAGGTATTTGTGACGGGTTATTTGCGATGGGATCCCGTTGCAAATAAGTTTTTGTGACGGGGTCCCGTTTCAAATAGCCCGTGGCAGAAAATGGTATCCCAAAAAATATTATTTGCAACGGGCCCATTGTAAATAATTTTTTTTTGTGACGGGATATTTCACCGTCGCAAATAAGTCTCTGATTATATACTTTATATATATATAAACTTTTTGCGACGGGCTCGTCGCAAATACTTTTTGCGATGAGCCCGTAGTCCCATCACAAATACTTTTAAAAAAAATTATTTAGACTATTTGCAACGAGCCCGTCGCATATACTTTTTGCGATGGGTCCCTAATCTCGTCGCAAATACTTTAAAAAAATTATTTAGGCTATTTGCGACAGGAACCCATCGCAACAGTTCCCGTCACAAATAATAAATAAATTTTTTAAAAAATAAATTTAATAAAATTATGATTATTGAAAAATTAATTTTAATATTATTAAAATAATTAAAATAATAATATATTAAAATTGTCAATATTCACAAAAAAATATAAAAAAAATCATAAATTATTATTATTATTATTAGTAAAATAAGCAAACATTAAAAAAATATAATACTGTAAAAATATATTTAATAAAATTATGATTAATGAAACAATAATATTAATATTATTAAAATAATAAAAAAAATAAAAATTATTAAAATTATTAAAATTCTCAATATTCACAAAAAAAATCATAAAATATTTAAAATTAAGTTATCTAATATTTATACCAATATAAAAGACTGAAACTGTAAATAGTTCATATTACAACAAATGTTAAATTAAAATATTTTTAACATAAAAAAATCACTGGGGGGTCATCTTCTGGAGGAGGTGGAGGAGCTGAAGGAGATGGTGGAGGAAACTCCATCCCCAAACTACAAGTCAGATGGCGCATGTACTCCATCTGCTCTTGATGCTGCTGCTGCCATCGACACATCTCCTCCTCGTGCTGCTGCTTCTACTGCTACTGCTGCTGACGCATCTCTTCTTGCTGCTTTTGCAAACTCTCTATAATGTCATTCTGAGCTTGTAACTGCTCCTGATACTATGAGGCAGAAGATGATGCCTCTCTACGATCTCCTCTCAAGCTGGAGTTTGACATCGAAATAGTACCATAATAAGTACCAGAAGTCACATGAGAGCTGATAACAAATAATTGACTCTTCTCAAATACATACTAAGTCGCCTGCATCCATGCTGCATCGTCGAAATGGTGTGCACTGGTCTGATCAGTCGGCTCGTCCTGACCCTCAGCCTGTGTCTGAGAGGTCATAGCCTCATATGACTCCTTCAATTCCAATTTGAAATTAAAATTGTGAAAATATTATATGCAGTTAATTGTCAAACTGAAAAAATAATACTAACCACAATACGACGCTGGAGATCACCTATAATCTCTCCAGTGGCTGCATCACTATACATCCTCCGATAAACGTCGAACTCCGTAATATCAGGATGCTCTACTGCCTACAAAAATATAAAATAAAATGTTTATATTTAAAGTTATATAAATTTTTTAAAAAATATACTTACCAGATGCTCTCTATGTGTACTGAATGTACAACTACCAGTTCGATGTGTCACCTCCTGTCTCCCCCAGTTCTGCCAACCTAATAAATACCTCCTCTGAAATCCACCACCCAACTAGTGTTCACATAATCTATCCCAAACATGAGATGAAATGTACTCTGGTTGGTGAGCTCTACAAGACTCATCAAATACTGTCTCTCTTACTTTCTTAATGGCCGTCTTTCTCAAATTGTGCAAAAACTGATGCAAATGCTCACGCATAGCCACCTCCCATGCTGCATGGATAGCGTCACACATGCTATCATCGATGGGATACCATAAACCCTACAAATAATTTATAATATCAAGTTAGTAATAAAATAAATTTCAAAATAAATATTATTTATTTACGTATTAGCCAATGATTGTACATGGCGAGCTGCACATCAACGAGAATCTGTTCCCATGTGATCCATGGCTGAGAAAAATAATTGCGCAAGATAGCACTCCCCTATCCAACAGCTACATGCGCAAAACTGTGAAAAAAGAAAAAATAATCAAACAATTAGTATATATATAAATAAATTAATGAAAAAGATAACTAAAATATACAGGTTATCATACCTCCGTGTGCATGGATCAAAGCCAAGACGTGAATGTCAATCTGGGATAGGGTCAGGAATCATCAGTCACGCAAGACCGCACCCCCTCCACGTATCTCTTGAACCACCAGTAGGTTGAGGGTCAGATGATCCCACATCCCCCTCATCTAAAGGTAGATCAGACTTCTGCAACTTGCGAAATAGATCAGGATCCATATGAAACACAAAATGATTTTTGTTAGCAGATAGTTAAAAATAACTATTATATATAGATATATATTTTTTATGATCATAACCAGCATTTAACTGTTTTAATGTTCACCTTCATCATCATCTTCATATCTGACGATGTCAATGTCTTCATATTCCTCCTCGGAATCATCAATATCCATATGAGTTTCACTTTCACTATCCCTTGTCATTTCAAATTCATTTGTAACATCATTAACATCTTCATCACCATTAACCCTTAATTATGGGGTGTCATCATCGATATTCACATTTCTTTGTGAAAAATATGGATTTTGAGTAGTCTCTTGAAAAATTTCAATTCCTTCCACTTCAGTAGAACCACATTTAGTTTGAGTAAATTTATTTTCCCAAGATTTCATTTTTATTATGCTCCACCAATCACTCAGGTCTCTTGAAGTAGTACAATACTTTGAGTAATAAATTTTATGTGCCTATTGAGCCAGTAAAAATGGTTCATTTACTGCAAGAATACTTTTATATTTAATATCGACGATTACATGAGTCGGATGAACACACAAGCCTCTCTCAGTATCCAACCACTGACATTTAAACATCGTTATGTAATTCTATCCAAGATAACATAGCTCAATAAGTTCATCCATAATGCCGTAAAAGTCAAATTTAGTTTCTCTATGATGCGATCCTATCAAACAAACTCCACTGTTTATTGTTTTTTTATTCCCCATATGCATGTGTATGAAATCAAAAACCATTCACCACATATATATTATAAGATTTAACCATTTTGGATGGTGGTTACTCAATATACACAGTCGCTTATCAATTTTATCAGCATGTTGAGACACCTGAATTTTTTTAAAACAATTATCAATTTAATAAATATTAAACTGAATTGATATTAAACCATTAACAATTTATATTACCAGTTTTTGAAACCATTGAGACATTTTTTTTGTCTACGTTCTTCAAGAGAAGCTACTGTAATTTTTTGAAGTTGTTTCTTGATATGATTATCATATAACCTAAAAATAAAATAAGTTTACATACTACAACAAAAATTATAAAATAAGTGATAGAAGCACTCACAGTACAAATGCTATCGTTTATTCAAAGTTGAGAAGAACATATGTATGAGATCTTAGATGTTCATCGTCTGAAATCCATCATTCTTGAACTCCACTGAAGCCAAGATATGGATGATTAAAAATTTATAATTGATTGTCCATTTCATCATTAACATTTCCATCGTTCTGTCCCATGTGGTTTTGTTTTGAGGGATATTCAGATTCAAAATAGTGAGAGTAGAAAAAAGAAATTTACTCTTGCAAATAAGCTTCAACAATTGAGCCTTCAACTGATGATTTGTTATATACTTTTTTCTTCAATTTCTGCATGCATCTCTTGAATGGGTATATCCTTCAAAACTGTACTGGACCTCCACATTTAGCTTCATGTGGAAAATGTAATATCAGATGTTCCATTGAGTCAAAGAAAGCAGGCAGAAAGATTTTTTCCAGTTTATATATAATTACAGCAACATGTTCTTCTAGTTTTCTTAGTGCATCATAGTCTATTGTCACTGCACAAATGTCTAAAAAATATATGATATCTCTGTTATTGAATCCCAAATTATTGAATTCAACAAACCTATGAATCCATTCGTCATAATTCTTTCCATTATAACATGACAGTCATGACTTTTTAATCCGGTAATATGACCATTCTTAACACATCTGCCCAAATAGGAAGCATAACCATCTGGAAGTCTCAAATCTATAATCCACTGAAAAAATAATAAGCGACTCTCTTTGGACAGTGTATAAGATGCTTTTGGATTCATTAACCTCTATGATCTTACATTTTCAAATAGTTCAAGTTCTGGTCGCCTGCAAATTTGGGCAAGATCTAATCGTGCTTTTATAGTATCTTTGGTCTTACCTGGTGTATCCAAAACTATATGAAATAAATTATCAAAACAGTTCTTCTCAATATGCATGACTCCAACATGTGGCAGAACAACAAATCAGACCAATATGGGAGATCCCAAAAAATGCTTCGTTTTATCTAATTATGTTCTTTCCCAAAGCCATGAATTTTCTGTTGGTTTACTGTTGGCCCAAATGTGATGGAAAGTAATGAAAATACAACATATTTTAACTCTGTACCTAAGATTATTTTTGGAGTTTCATCCCTTTCAATTGTGCATTTTCTGAAATGAGATTTGTTCCTTCGAAAAGGATGATCGGTTGGAAGAAATCTGCGATGACAGTCAAAATAGCAAGGTTTTTTTCCATTGATGAGCGTAAAAGCTTTGTTGTCTTTCATACAGTAAGGACATGATTTCAGACCATGTGTACTCCATCCAGATAACATGCCATATGCTGGAAAGTCACTAATCATCCACATCAATGCAGCTTTTAATGTGAAATTTTGTTTCGCAACAACATCATATGTACTAACACCATTATTCCAAAATGTATTTAACTCATTAATCGATGGTTTCAAATAAACATCAATATTCTTTTTTTAGATGTCCTGGGATTAATAAGGTCAAAAAGATATAGGGATCCTTCATCAACATCCATAGAGGTAGATTGTACGGAGTTATAAAGACAGGACAACATGAATACTGACTACCATAAGAACCAAATAGACAGAAACCGTCAGTAGAAATACCCAATCGCACGTTTGGGGTTTCTAAAGCAAAAGACGGATGCAGACGATCAAAATGTTTCCATGAATCACCATCAGATGGATGATTCAAGCTTTTACCAGTTGAAATATTGGTTTTGTGCCATGACATCATTGACGTTGTGTTATGAGACATAAATAAATGTTGCAGCCTAGGTGTAAGGGGGAAATATCTCAACTATTTTACAGGAATCAATCCAGACTTCCCTAGTTGAGATTCTTTATACCTTGATTGTCCACATGTGGGAAAACTATCCAACGACTCATTTTCACCAGAATATAAGATGCAATCATTTTCACAAGCATGAATCTTTTAATAACTAAGTCCCAAATTACGAACCAGCCTCTTGCTCTCATAGTAATTTGTAGGAAACACATTTCCTTCAGGTAACAGTGTTTTAACAAAAGAAAATATCTGATCAAAATAGTTGTTTGACATTGCATTATCTAATTTAATAGCCATAAATTTTTCAACCGCTTCTAATTTTATTATCTTGCAACTAGGATATAATGCATCCTCAGCAGACATCAAAAACTCATAAAATTCAGATGGTGCCAACTTAGGAGTTAAATCGATATCATCGTGAGTTTCAGTTTGTTGAAGAGATGGACCTGCAACATCATGTACTAAATGTTGGAACCGTGATGGATCTAAAATCTAGTTACTAGTATCTTCTCTAGAACTGTGTTCACCATGTTGATACCAAAAAACATAATCTGGTTGAAAACCAAACCGCAAGAGATGTCCCCCAACCTTGTCAAATGTGTCAAACGTTCTCAGAATACATTTTTTACAGGGACACTTAATTATTCCTTCTGAAACATATTATAGTTTTGATGATGCAAATACTAAGAAAGCTTCAACACCCTCAATATATACATGATTTAAACCAGAACCATTTGGATTTCTACGTTGATTTATCCAAGCATGATCATCTAATAATGGCAGATGTTGACTTCCTTATTCCATATTTTTCTACAAAATTTAAAATAATCACTGTTTTTGAATAATTTGAAATTATAAAAATAATATCTGAAAAAAATATAACTAATTACTACTACTTCTTAATAATTACCATTAATTAAGGGCAACACAATTTCCAATGGATTGACGACTACTCTTTTGTCCGACGGGTCATTTACTTGCATCTTTCTCACACTGAACTCTCAACGAAGAATCTGTTTGGAGGTACGTATATTCATTCTCGTATGTACGAGAATGAATATGCGTTACTCCGACCATATTCTTCGTTGTGATTTCAGTGTGATAAAGATGCAAGTAAATGAGCCGTCGAACAAAAGAGCCCCCTTTTCGTCGATGGATCGTCTTCTTCCAACTGTCACCTCCTGAAAACATTATAAAAAATGTGATCCTATGAATATATATCCAATCTCGTGCATACGAGATTGAATATGCCTATATATAAGCACATTTTTCATAATTTTTTGAGTCTGTGAGATTTGAAAGGAGAAAATTCATCAAGCAAAAGGAGTGCCGTCAATCCACTGGAAATTGGGCCAAGTTCTTAAAATTTATTAAAATTTATTAAAATTTATTAAAATTTCTTTCTAACTGTTCCTAACTATTCATTACAATTTATTACTAATTATTCCTATGTATTACTAATTATTCCTAAATATTCCTAATCATTCATAATTATTCATGTTTATTACTAATTATTTATCTTTATTACTAATTATTACTAATTATTGCTAATTATTGCTACTTATTGCTGTTTATTGCTATTTATTGCTAATTATTCCTAATTATTGCTAATTATTAGTAATTATTTCTAATTATTAGTATTTATTGCTAATTATTACTAATTATTCATGTTTATTACTATTTAGTGCTATTTATTCATAATTATTGCTAATTAATCCTAATTATTTCTAATTATTCCTATTTATTCTTAATTATTTCTATTTATTGCTAATTATTCCCATTTATTCCTAATTATTCTTATTTATTGCTAATTATTCCTATTTATTGCTAATTATTCCTATTTATTCCAATTTATTCCTATTTATTTCTATTTATTAATAATAATTCCAATTTCTTAATAATTATTACAATTTATTAATAATTATTACTAATTATTACTAATTATTACTAATTATTACTAATTATTACTAATTATTACTGATTATTACTAATTATTACTAATTATTTGTATTAATTAATAAATATTACTAATTATTACAGTTTATTACTAATTATTACACTTTATTACAAATTATTACAAATTATTACTAATTATTACAATTTATTAATAATTATTACAATTTATTAGTAATTATTACAGTTTATTACTAATTATTACAGTTTATTACTAATTATTACACTTTATTAAAAATTATTACAATTTTTTACTAATTATTACAATTTATCACTAATTATTACAATTTATTACAAATTATTACTAATTATTACAATTTATTATTAATTATTACAATTTATTACAATTTATTACTAATTATAACAATTTATTACTAATTATTACAATTTATTACTAATTATTAAACTTTATTACTAAATTTTACAATTTATTACTAATTATTACAATTTATTACTAATTATTACAATTTATTACTAATTATTACAATTTATTACTAATTAATGCAATTTATTACTAATTAATACAATTTATTACAATTTATTACTAATTATTCTTATTTATTACTTATTATTCCAAAATATTCCAAAATATTCCTAATTATTCCTAATTATTACTAATTATTCCTATTTATTACTAATTATTTCTCTTTATTACTAATTATTACTAATTATTGCTAATTATTTCTATTTATTGCTATTTATTTCTATTTATTACTAATTATTACAATTTATTACTAATTATTACAATTTATTACTAATTATTAAAATTTATTACTAATTAGGAAAATTTATTACTAATTATTACAATTTATTACTAATTATCACAATTTATTACAATTTATTACTAATTATTACAATTTATTACTAATTATTACAATTTATTACTAATTATTACAATTTATTACTAATTATTACAATGTATTTCTAATTATTACAATTTATTGCTAATTATTCCCATTTAATCCTAATTATTCCTATTTATTCCTAATTATTCCTATTTATTACAATTTACTACTAATTATTACAATTTATTACTAATTATTACAATTTATTACTAGTTATTACAATTTATTACTACTTAATACAATTTATTACAATTTATTACTAATTATTACAATTTATTACTAATTATTACAATTTATTACTAATTATTACCATTTATTACAATTTATTACAATTTATTTCAATTTATTACTAATTATTACAATTTATTACTAATTATTAAAATTTATTACTAATTATTACAATTTATTACTAATTATTACAATTTATTACTAATTATTACAGTTTATTACTAATTATTACAATTTATTACTAATTGTTACAATTTATTACTAATTATTACAATTTATTACTAATTATTATAATTTATTACTATTTATTACTCATTATTACTATTTATTACTATTTATTAGTAATTATTAATATTTATTACTAATTATTAGTATTTATTATTATTTATTACCAATTATTATTAATTACTACAAATTAATTATATACATTACTAATTATCGTTAATAACTACTAATTACTACTAATTATTAAAAATTAATACTAAAAATTTCAATTTATTAGTTCAACTAAATAGTCATGACGAAACAATTTAAATTCAATTTAATTACAACTAATCTACAATAATAAAAAATAACATAAAAAATTGAAATAAATAATAAATTAAATAAAACATAAATACCTTTAAACTGGATTTGCTATTGATGTAGACGGCTTCACAACTTCTTCGTAATAAAAAAAAATTAACTTAGAAAAATTTTCCCTCTAAAATCAGAGTTCAGAGAGAAACAAGATCTAGAAATTGAGTGGAATGAGAAGAAAAACGGATGAGGGTATATATATGTTAGATTATTTGCGACAGGACTATTTACGACGGGTAACCCGTCGCAAATAGTATCTTTTGCGACGAGACCTGTTGCAAATACCTATGCCCACATTAATTACTGTCGGCGGTTAAAAAGTTATTTACGACGGGTCCCGTCGCAAATAGTCTATGCCGACACAACTTTTGCGATGAGAGGACATCCCGTCGCAAAAAGCTATTAACTGCTACCAGGTATTTGCGACGGGTCCCGTCGCAAATACTTCACTATTTGCGATGGGGGGACCCCCCGTCGCAAATAACCTTCGCGCGGTTTGGCGCGATACTCGCGCTAAACCTTTTGCGACGGGACACAAAACCCAGTCGCAAATAACCTCTTGGACGAACTTTTTGCGACGGGATTTATTCCCGTCGCAAAAAGTCCTTTTTCCCGTAGTGCAGGTACTACCAAACACCTTTAGGTTTTTCAAATTTGGGGTTTCATTGTAATACATCTCATAAGGAGTCATATCAAAGTTTTTTTTATAGAAACATTGATTATGAAAATGAACTACTGGTCCAATATATTTCCTCCAAAATAATAGAGAAGTATCATGTTCAATCAATATAGTTCATTCCATCTCTACCAAACTTCTATTTATTATTCAAGTAGCACTATTCTAATATGGTGTGTATGGTGCACTAAATTCATGATGAATGCCATGCTTTTCAATATAATATCTAAACTTTCCATTTGTTTATTCAGTACCATTATCTGTTCTAATATTCCTCATAGAATATCCATATTCTTTTTCAAAATTTATCTTAAAACTATTAAACATTTTGAGAGACATTGACTTATTTTTTAAAAACATAATACATATAATGTGAGTAAAATCATCAATAAAGGAAATAAAGTACTTATCTCTATTTATTTCTTTATCATGAGCCTTTATATATCAGAATGTATAATCTCCAATGTATGAGATGAATTTATCTCAAATTTATTATATATTGAGTTTGTAATCTTCCCTTTCTGGTATATATAACAACACTAGTCTCTTCTTCTTATCATATTAGGAATATCATGAATACTCTATCTCTTTTTTAGATTGCTCATATTCCTATGGAACATAATTCCTAACATCTTATGCATAACTAAGTTTCTTCCATCATACTCACATGAACTCTACACATCACCAACTTAAAAAAAGTTTCCCTTGGTTCATTTCTCACTTATAACAACTTTTCCGTCTTCAAAGATTTTGATAGAAAATCCATCTCTTCTAAAAAAATTCCTTTCCATTATCAGAGTGTTGTGAAATACTTAGCATGTTTCATTTTGGTCCATAAAAAATAAGGCACTTTTGGATATTAATTTTTCTTTTCCAGTGATAGAAATTTCAACTCCTTTGATTCTGAGAGACTCATCATTTCCAAATTTGATTGTCCCTTATTTGTAATCTTTCATATTTTTCAACAACCTCAAATATTTAGTCACATATGAAGAACACCCACTATCTGGTATCCAAGGTTGTTCTCCTTTTATAGCAATGAGAGCAGTTTCAACAGTTAAGGACTTTTCCTTGCCCTCTTATTTCTTATTATGAATATTTTTAGATTTTTTATATAAAATTTTTGTTCCAGTAATAAAAAATACATCTTTAGAAATATGTCTAGGCTGATCACATCATTCAATTTTTTTAGAGGTTGCGATCTATTTTTGGTCTTAAAACTACCTTTCTCAGGTTATCTTCTTTGAGTGTGTTGACTCCCCCTCAAACTCTACCTCTATTTACTCCTAGATTCATTATATTGTTGATGATTAAACCATCAAATATTCACTATATGAACAAAGCCTCCACACTACTAGTAGTATCTATAGAAAACATATTTTTCCTCTGTAACTTTTTTCCAGAACTATATACCCGATTTCCATCATTTTCTTACTATCTACCTTTTCACTTTGTTATGTACCAAGATTTTGTTAGCATCTCAAAAAATTATTATTCTAATTATATTTATTCTCAGTTTTAACAAGATCTCTAGTAGTATAATCTTTTGGTTTAGACTTTAAAACCTCAAAAGTATCAAGATTTTCAAATACACTTGTTTTGGCTATATAAATGGTCTTATGAACTTTCTTTATCTTCTAAACATATTTAACCTTATTTTTAACCTCCAAGGATGATTTTTATTGATCCTTACAAATTTAACACTTCTTATAACTTTTAATAATTTATGAAACTGATTTTTTAAAGTTTGTTATTCCTATCTCATCTTCAAAAAGTTTTTGTTGAAAAAGATTAAATTATTTCTCCTTCACCTTTATATTTTATTCAAAATTTATTTTGGTATTTTTATATTCATAAATCAACTACTTCAAATAATTAATTTCTTTTATAAAATTTATTTTTTTCTTTAATAAAGGATTCTATTTTAGTTTTTAAAAGATATTCTTTCTTTAATTTTTTTCTCTTTCAAGTCTAAAAATCTTTGAGATACATTCTCTTTACTCTATTTAAATCATAAACTCCATATTAGTCTCTTCTTATTCCTATTCAAATCTATTTCTTTCATCACAAGTGAAATTTTCATTATTCACTTTTTCAATAAGTTATTTTTATGCAATATCATCTCTATATTTTTTATCTTTCATCTCACTAGTATCATCTTCCTCATATTTGGACAAAAAATTTCTCCTTTTATATTTAGATAACATTTTATCCTTTCCCTTTGAATAGTACTTTGATTTTCCTACATTATTCTTGAGGGATATTCTTTACTTTCCCTATCTTCATCAATTTCTTTATCTTCCTTTCATCATGGAAAATTTATAGAAAAATATCCAATGTATCCACAACTAAATCACTTAAGAGGAAACTTTCTTTTGTAATTACCAATTTATATTTTCACCCTTTTAGAAGGCAAAGAAATAAATTCATAATTTTTTTATATACATCATCTTTGGTGTTAGATTCACTAAATTATTCCTTGAAACATTTATTATATTTTCCTTTCTTAGTAACTTTGAAAGAAATTTCTCAATAAACTTTTTTCTTTTTCTTTATAACCTTTTCTATTCTCATTTTTTAAGTGATAATAATTCTAAAAATATCATCCATATATAGAGTTTTAGGATATCTACCTTCTAAATATGATACCTTAGCATCAAATTTATCTAGAATGATTCTAAGAATATTTTCAATAATATATGAATATTCCAAATTCACATTGAAACATCTTATGGTGATTACAATTTCATTAACTTTTGTAGAAATGTCATCAAAATATTCCTCTTCACCCATTTTAATATTTCCATGCTCCAATATCCAAATTTATAAGTTTTATTTATTTACTTTCATATTAACTTTATAAATGTTCTTTAATGTGTCCCATAAAATTTTTTCTCTTCTAATAACCTTGGCCCTAATAAATTCACTTTCCGAGAGTGAGGATAGTATAACATCTATAGCTTTCCCATAATTATCCAAATTCTTCTTATCAACAACTATTAAGAGAACACCCTTAACAGGAGGAAGGAAACCATCTACATAAACTATAATAACCCCAAATAGAATTAATATAAGATAAGTTAATATTATATTTTTTTAATTATGACAGGTATTCCAATCAAAGATAAGAATCCATTTACTGTTTACTAACTTCAAAACATCCATGGGAACCTTTTTTTCTGTTAAACTTCTGTAAAGAGTCAATAAATGAAACCTTAACCCTTATACCACTTGAAAGGATCTATCATGATCTTTGTGATCACTACGAGGGGAAGGGTTTAATAAATGGTATTCTTTTTTCTTGTTTTATTTATTAAGAAACAACCTTCACTGTCAATTAGTGATAAATTTCCTTGTAAAAAACCAAACAACCAAAACCATTGGAACATAGATTTTTACAATGTTCACTACTTAATAAGAGTATATAGTCTTTGGAATGGTTAAAAAGTATTCCAAGACCACATAAACAACTTGAAATTAACCCTTTTGGTGATTATAGTAAGCCCAGAACATCCTTTCACTTTTATAGAACTAGAGTCAATTAATAGTGCATGTGCTCCTCATACAGAATAATGATATAAAAACGGTTAGCAACAATAATAAGAACCTTCACCAATAGGCTTTAATGTTTTCACTATTCTACTTGATTTATTAAAACTTGATTTCTTATAAGTTCTTCTTCCTATTTACTTTCTTGCATAATAGTGAGAAATAACTTCTTCCTAGACATATGTATGAAGCTATTTGTCTGATCACTACTCCATAGGGTACACTCGGTCTGATGAAACTTGGTCCAATGACCTGTTCATCTGATCATCTCTATACACCCTTCATTTGATACCAAATTATAGGAAAGTCTTTTCATTATCCTTTAGAAAAATTCCTCTTCACATTGTTTATCTGACCATCTCTTCACTTCTGCATCACTTCTCCCAACTACTAGGATTCCACCCACATACTTGACACATTTTTACCCATTTTTATTGGAATTCTTCCTCCAAAACTTGAGGGAGGAGTGTGAAATTAAAATTCAACTATCCCAATAAAACTTTGAACATCCCACTCAATCCATAACTATTATACCATATCCAAATTTTCTAAAAGATATGATCTTTCCATATAACACAGCATCAACTAACTCCTTCAAATCTTCCTTATATATCAGTGAGAATCGTGATTTTATTCTTTGTGATTATTAGGTAATTTAACATCCATCTCAATATCATTGCACTAATTAATTTATAATAAATCATAAATATATTCAAACCTTCCATTCGGTACAACTTCAAAACACCTCTTCCATATGGTGAAAACTCCATCTAGTGCTTCTTCATAACCTCATAGGAATAACTCAAAAATATTCCACATGACACTTCCTCTATCATATGACTTAATTTAGAAAACTTAATATATTAAATTCACTAAGAAACCTCTATTCAAAGAAATTTATTTATAAAAATTTTTTTTGATGACTTCATACAAGGAATTTTGTTAGATGAATTATACAGTTTTGTCCAGTCATTTTGACACTTCTTCAATTCACATATTTGTACATGTCTATGCAATATACTTCATAAAAAGAAAAAAATTATTCTTGTTTGATAAATATATAAAATATCATTAAATAGACTTAAAAAACTTTTATCTAACTGATAATATTCAGTCCATTCGGTGGACTATGTTGGATTGAAAATTTCTGTACGATGGACTCTATCTGGTGACATTTACTAGAGTTATTTTTTTGATACTTTCTTCAAACTTCCTATGATAAAAATAATTTATAAATTTATTACTGATAACACTTTATACTATCACAACTTAAAATCTTCATAAACCTAACATTTTGATTCATGAAACTTTATTACTTAATCTCTTGAATTTTTCATATTCTAACCATTATACAATTTCATAAATATGATGTACTTCACAAAAATTAATAGCACAAACTTTGTACATACATGCTATAATCCAACCCTTTATAATAAATCTTGTATCTTGAGAAATTTTATTAGTCATGATTTTTAATACTTTAAGAACAAAAAAACACCACTTGTTTTATTTTATCTAACATCTCTATCTAGTAGAACTTTGTGTTCGTATTTGAATAAAAATTTAGTTCCACACTCTATCTGAACACTTTGATTTTTTAGACTAGTTCTGATGGATAATCCATTTTTTCATCTTCGAATAACAATAATGTTAATTTATTTATGTTAAAAAAATTCAACACATTGAGAAAAACTTATTTATTATCTTATATCTTCTTCTTAATGTATCTAAAACCTCTTGAAATCAATAATTAAAGAGAGAAAATTATCATGGAAATGGCCACTAAAATTATCCCACAATAAAATAAACTCATCATAATTCTATAGGAGTAAAAACCACCACCTCCAAGAATCTCCAAAGAATATAATAATGAAAAAAAATCCATTAATATCTCTTAGCATGGATATTATTTAAAGTAATATATATCCTCTCTAACCAACCCTTATTATCCTAATCTAAAATGGATCCCTCATACTTTTATAGAATCTAGTACTGAAACTCTTGAAGAGTCTTTGTATAATTTTTTTCTTCATCGACATCAACTATATGGATACATGCTAGTGTATCTTATTAAACATCATCGAAATGAACCACATGAGTTCATTGACCTAGATCCATAATGGTTAAAAAAATATGTTAGGGACTCTCTAAACCTAGATTATAGAATATAAAAGATTAATTGTTTTAGGTTTATACTAATTTCTATTATCTACCCAATTAAATCACAGGTCCAAACAATTATAATTCATGATCCTTACCTTGACTCTCTGCTATGTAAGCAGGACCACTCTACTTTGTATGTTCTATAAAACTAAGTTCCTTGTATCAGATCACATGGGGATCTAAAATCCCATGACCTAGTTTTCTCCCTTGATCATGTCATGCACTAAGCTCAGCTAATACTATTTACCTACCAACCCATGAAATAATCATTAATTATTATCCCCAAGATTCATCCTATATCTCAACCAAAATCCCTTATACAACTTTTTCATGACCTTCTCCCCCTGTACCCCTACTTAGCTATTAATGGTGATGTGTGTGATTAAAAAATCCTTCCTCTAATAGGTCAGGAGTTTGAGGATAACATTGAGGGTAAAAAAAATACTAAAATAGAGACATTACCCACAATATTCCTAGGAAATATAAAAGAACCACAAAAAAACTCCACAATATAATTAAAGAGTTACATCCAAATCCCAATACACGAATGATATAAATTGAACAAAATAATAAACCACAAACCACTCTTATGATAGCTATAATGAAATATGAAAATACCTTGAGAAATATCCATGAGTTAGTAACAAAATTATAGATCACTAATACCATCTTATGGACGTAAAAATGGATATATATTCATATAAGGATGAACATACAAGTATACTCAGTATGATTCTTCTCAAAACCTCTCATAAAAATGTGGAAGAAGCATGATAAATCACCATTTAATAAATAGAGGAACCAACTCACCACCTAAATAGGTAAACTATATTTCCAAACTCACTAGGGATCACTCACCAAGTAACACACAAAAGTAAGTAACACAATAATAAAGCATGTATATAAAAAGAGAACCCTAGTACCACTTTCCCACTGAACCATTCTCCCTAAACCCTAATGTCTTACAACGCAGTGCTCCAATATTCTCTATAATACATGTCACACATACATGAATAAACATCACATCCATATCTACATAATCCTAGATATATAACCATCACATCATCACATGTATAAACCAAGATACATCATAGGCCTATATAAATATGCTCTAAATCTCAATCCATTATATCCTATGCATATATAAAATATAAGTATATGATAAAACCTTAATCTTCAATAATCCTCATATATATGTTCGTAATAACTGAGAGACATTAAATCCTTTATGGTTACATATCCTATAATTGTAATACACCATATCCCAAACATGTACTCATACCAAGTCTATATATAGAGGAGAGAGTAGGGTAGGTGGAGTAGCCTTCCATCCATAACCCTGAAAACCTAGATATTAGGAAATAACCAGAACCTAAGACTATATAGGCATAAAATACCCCAAATTAATTAGGTGTTGGACCATAATAAATCATAAAACATAATGATATATATAACAAACAACCAGACTATGGGAAATAACTAGATCTCTAGACTTGTTATATAACTAGCCTCTTATATGATAGTCTAGTTGGCATTTTTAATGACTTGGTTTCTAATCATTCATAAAATAAGGGTTAAATATCCATAAATAATTAATAATGTATTTAATATTGATCTATAATTAATCTTTAATTAATTATCTAAGTGAAGGGCTCATATTAATTATCCATAACCAATCCCATTAATTAATTTGAGGTTCCATGAATTTATTTAAAATTTCATCATTATTTAACCCCTTTAACCATTCCCTATAAATTAATCCATAATTTAATTAATGTTCAATAATTTAGGTCACTAATAAATATTTTCCTATATCTATGAAGATATAAATAATATGATTAAAGGGAAAATAATAATAAGCAGTAATCATAAGCAATTTAGTGACAGTGTAAAAGAATAAGAGAATTATAATAAGGATCTCAATTCAAGAAATCCATTATGTATCATCATCATAACCATCCCACATCATCCACACTACCCACCATCCACCACAACAAGCTGTTAAAACAAAAATCATAACCCTTATAATTTAACCAACCATAGGTTTTCAATAATTCACTATAAGGGTTTAAATATTTTAAATGTATCAATGAAAATAAGTATTATTAATTTAAATGGAAAAAATATATCAAGGGAAATTATAATTCTATAAATCAAGCATGCATACATATGACAATAAAAGTATAAATTTATTATGACTTTAATATTTAATTTCAACAATCATATTTTCATTTTACCAACTTGGGTTTCTCAATTTATTTAAAATAAAATTATCACAAGCATAAATAAAAAATAAAAATGTAAAAAAATGTTGAATATTTAATAATTATTCTCAAAAACCATGCTTATTAACTTATGTTATTTTATAAAAGAATATTATTCTCAATTTATACCCCCCTTATTTTACTATATTTTAATTAATTACCCTTTTTTAAACATGAACAAAATATATTAAAATGAAATAAATATCTATCATAATTATACCACACTAACAAGCTAATAACATATAGAAATAATAAGAAAAATAAAATCACATATGTACCATTTCATAATTTTATCTAATTATTAAATCTTGTTTATTTATATTCTTAAAGTTAACCCCAATATTTATCCAATGTAGATTCAAGCATGATAATTTCACACTTACATAAAAAAGAGAAGATTATAAATCCACTAGCTTTTGAGAAGCTTTGTAAGGACACTATAAAGAAATAGGATGGAAAAGGGAAATGTTTGAAACTTGCTACACATGATCCATAAGGGAGGGATATGGTTGATAATGAAAAAGAACACAAGATAAAAACTGTTAACCAACTTACAAATATAAATATCTTTTAAAAAAATAACTCAATGGAAAGAGGAATCAAAGGGGAAGAGGGTTTCATATTTTAAAATTTAGAATGTCCAACCTCACTATAATAGACATCCTAGAATATAGTTCACATTTTGAATGCTACATACAATGTTGTATGCACTAATGCTACATGGATAGATTTGAACCTCATTTATAATAAAAATGTCTCCTTTAAAAATGTGTATTATAGTGACCCAAGATAGGCATGCCTTTATTTTACAATATTTCCATAAGGTAAACATTACATCTCATAAATAATAAAAAAATACCTATAATTAAAGGGTTAGTGTCTTAGAGGACTAGTTGCATAAGAAAATTATTTTATAACCCTTGTGAACATTTCTCCATAATTATGCCATACTAAAATCCCTAATATACTTCTTATACATTATACTCATATTCATAACCTGGGGAAATGAAAACATAAGAAAAGGGTGAGATCATATGCTTAGTAAGGGTAAACATAAGTGATAATAATCGAATATCATAAGTGATCATAATATTTTCATATGGGTATAATAAAGAGAAAAAATAAAATTCATCCCCAAAAAATCATATATAGTTAATCATGGAATATTAATTGGCATAACATAAGACATGGATCAAAAGAGTGTGAAAACATGAGCTAAAAAACATGAGACATGATATATTAAAACAATCATGAGAATAATCATAAAAATATGAAATATATTTGAAAATTGGTATAAAAATTAGTATATAGAACATTACTTTCATGAGCCACACCAACACTACCCACGCTTATGATAAACTAAAACTTACTCATGAATACCTATCTCGTGAGATATAACCTTTAAACTAATGCATTAGGGATTGATATAGGACCCCAACCACAATCATAAGTACTTATGAGTTAAAATTGAAATCAATCACCTATCACATCATAAAGAACCCATGGAAATAAAATGGGTTTCATAAAATTTCAATTGAAAATCATTCACTTTTTATATTATATAGAACTCATGGTAAGAAAATGGGTTCAATTCAACGCATCATAAATAACCCATGGAAATAAAATGGTTTTAATATCATATTCAAATGGATTCACATAAGGAAAAAATTAATAGTTCCATAAATAATAGAAACATGATAAACCCATAGAAAATAAATGGGTATCCAATAACATAAAGTAACTTTCTAGGTAAATACCGTCCAATCAATATAATAAAGCATATTGTATTTACACCATATAAATAAAGGGTATTTGGTTAAGGGAAGAATTTATTCAATAAATCGATGAATGAAATTTAGGTCAACACCCTTCAATCAAAGGAGTTAAAAATATTCTATTCACAAAGAAAAGGAATTGGGTGAAAATTTAGGATTATACATAGTGGATGATTAAGAAAGACAAAGGTAGTGATGGATCATTCCTCTAAAAGAGAAGGATATTAAATGATCTATCCTGAGAAACAAGGTAAATTATATTATTTGAAATATTTCCTTGATAAAGTATAATACATGTCAAATAATAATAACATAGATTAAAAACCACTTTTTGGAGTTTTAGAAAAATCACTTCAGAAATAAGAAATATTATAGATCTTTTTAAATAATTTTAAAATAAATATTTTATAAAACTTGGAGAAAAATAATTTATTTTAGAAACCTTGAAAACATAGATATAAATCTTTATATAAAATTAAAAAATTGGTAGAATAAAATGTTTACACATAAATATTAAAATGACAATCTCTTTATATGTTGATGAAACTGACCCATACAAAAAAATTTAAAATTTCTTTAAAACTTTTCAAAGATGGAAAATTAGTATAAGATAAAATCAATAAATTATTTAATTATAGATAATGAAACTTTAAAAGGAATATAATTAATATGGATACAAAAAAGTGAGGTTCCTGACCACACATATGATACAGAGTCAGTTTCACTTATAAGAAACACTTTCGGTAAAACATGAGTCAAGGGGAAATAAAATATTAAGGGAGCATATAACAACACATGAATATACAAAGGAAATTATGAGAGGTTTTATAATTATTAAAAATAACCCATATGTATTATATTTTAAAAACAATATTGATTTGAAAATAAAGTTGACAATGAAACCCTTATAGTTTGAGTAACATTTTGATCAAAAAAACTTTCAAGTTGGGCATATTTTGAATCAATGAACATTTTAAAAAAGGAAATTATTTGGCTCTTAAAACCAAATTAGTATATTAAAATACATTCATTAAGAATCAACCACAACATATTTATAGTATTATGGTGCATATTAAGAAATATGTGTTAAGAAATTAAATTTGAGATAAAGAAACCCATATCATATTTCCGTACTTAGTCTAATGAAATAAAAGATATTGTATAAAAAATATAAATATATTAATTTCTTTTTTACATACATAACCATTTATAAACTTCATTTATAATTATTCTCTATATTTATATTAGTTAATTATTACCTATTTTTAATGTTAGGTGTTGGCAATCTTGATCGTTTTGAACTAGTTTCATAGTAGACTTGTGTTATTCATTATTATCTGAAATTTATTAATTAAAATTTCATTAAAATTACTATAATGGATGAATTATAATGATTTATGAAGTTTAAGTTTCCTTTCATAAGCACTTTAGTCTTTATCCTAGAAGATGAAATGGACAACACACATTTTTTTGGTGATTTTTAACTTACGAAGGATGTTTTCTTAATTAATGAGTTAAATATTGATGTATATTTTTCAAAAAAAAACATATTTACATATTTTTATAATATTATACTAGTAATTAATATTTAATAATCATTCATGATATAATTTCATAGCATTGTTCAAGTAGCTAGTCAAACTGACCTAAACATGAACATACCATGATTATTGACGATTATGAGGTGATTTAGTTTCATTATCATTAAAAAAGTAGCATAATGATATAATTTAGTATTTATTATTATAATATATAATAATTATAAATTATTTAGAATAATAATAAATTTATATGAAAATATTAATAATTTGAATTAAATATTTTCCTCTTGGTAAGCCTGTTCTAAATGATTGAAATAACGATAATCATTTGCTGATTATATCGTTAATATGTTTTCCAATTTATCAGAAAAAACCTTAATTATATAATAAAAATAATATTTATCCATTAAAATCATTCTCATGACCATCCATGTAAGGTAATGATGAAAATAAAAAATAGAAACCAATCGTCCCATGGAGGCGGTAGTCCACACACATGCATGGTAGATGATTTCATTTTCCATAGAATGAGAGAAATGAATAATATGTTTTATAATTTAATAATACAAAATATTTTATAAATATTATACTTATTTATTAAATTAAATATTATTACTATCTGTGTAAGTTAGTTAAGGAAAACAAAACATGACGTTTTGTGGAGGCGGTAGTCTGTGCACACATAAATATCATTTTCACTTTTCTTAGGGAAAAAGAGAAGGGTGGTCAAATATTTTAAAATAATTATTATAACATACAATTATAACAATAATAATGATGTTATAATTTTTATTTCATGAAAATAAATTTTAGAAAAAATAAATGCACATAAGGAAAAAGAAAAGAGGAAGAAGCAGTTAGAAATCTATACCTCACTACTTGGGTTATCTCCTTTGCGAAGGAGGTTAAAACTATAAAGGATGGTATTTTTAGAAGAAAAAACATAATTAAGGTATATATAAGTGTTTAGGAGAGGTTTGGGTAGATATTAATCTGAATTAATGGGGTTTTTGTGTGAGGATAAGTGAGGATAGAAGAGCCTCTTTTATAAGCGAAAAGGAGTGACAATTTTGTAAATTCCAAACAATCTCCAACAATGGAAAGTCACCATCAAGGAAAATGACTCCAAAATTTAGAAATAATAGTGATTATAATATATAATGTCAATAAACACTTAAAAAACTCAATTGAAACATAATTTAACATGTTTTTCCCTTTACCTATAAGTTTACTCATTTTTACCATTTTAGTTTTTACTATAGTAACTACTTTTTACCTAAGTGATTTATCTGTTATGTCAAAAAATAAAATGGTACTTATTATATAATTTGGACCTAATTATTCCAAATTTTAAATCTATTTGTTTATTATTTTTTTAAAAGTGAGAAAATTAATTTTAAAACACTAAATGTATAATGTATTAAAAACATTTTTTTTTGAAAAATATAACTTAAATTCTAAAATGTCCAATATGGTTTTATAAATTATTATTTTTTAAAATTATAAATTCAATTATAAATTAAATATTCAGTCATATAAAAATGTTTTATTAATTTAAAATTCATACTTATATACTAATAATGTCATAAAAGTCGTAGTCTTAGTATATTGCACTATTCACCAAAAAATCAATTTTTTTAGAAAGATATCATAAATTCATGATAAGATATTTTTTTTAAATTATAAATCCAAAAATTAAGTTATATTTATCTAATTCATATTTTAAAATTTATAATCTTATCTTTTAAATGAAAAATACAAAATATAAAAAAATGATTTTATTAAAAATGATGTTTTTAAACATCAAGTGTTCTTAAAATTATTTCATATGAATTTTAAATTTAAAATATCTTAATATTTTAGTTAATATATAATAATATTTTAAAAATATTCAATTTAATATATTAGGATAAAATGTTTAATTTTTAACAAAACAACTCTTTGAAAAAAAAGATATATTACTTTTATACAAAATATGCTTAAACAAATTAAAATTTATTAAATATATTCTAAAATTTGATCTTACTAATCCAATGATGATAAAATATTTATTTAAATTATATATATATATATCTTACTTTAATATTAATAATATTTATATTTATATATAACAAATAAATATATATTTTTATTGTAACGACTATTCTTTTGCCTTGTAAGACTTTAAAATATTTTAAGGAATATTTTCTAAGTTAGGAACTAAGTCAACATAGAATTCTATCGCCTGGGGAGGCATGATATTGATATAATAAAAATATTAAATTTTATATATCACACCCAAGTAGTTTTTCATAAATAATGGAATAAATCCTGAACAGAGTCTCATATTATAAATCTGAGACCTCCATTAAATCCAAAATGCAGGATTTACCCTAGACGTGACATAAGGTTGGACAATGTAAAATGGTTAGTTAGAGGCATTCATTGGCACATGCATTAAGTGAATTAATTAATTAATTAATTTAATAGATCCAAAACCCAATCCTCTCTATAAATACATCATTATAATGTTTTTCCAATCTTATACACATAACCTTGGTAGGATTTAAGGAGGAGGAAAACCTTATCATCATTAAAAGATCAAGCATCGATAGTGAACATATCCAGGTGGATTGTGAGATAGTTGATGAATGCAGTGGGATTATTGTCTCTATCACTTTCAGATGTGTTATTCACTAATGATTAATCCGAACCAGAGGGAGGATGTTTCTTTGTTGATTTTATCCCCGTTTGATTATTCCACATTGAACATGATTCAATCATTCTAATAACATTGATTTAAAAATTGGTGATTGATTTTTGATTTGTGTTTTATCTTACATGTTTTGGAATTGATAATTATTGTTAATTTTTATTAGTTCTTAATTAATTGTTCCAATGGTGAAAAATAAATTCCAACCTAACCAATATCCAAGCTTTATTCTACTTGTGTGTTTTTCTATCACCTTTCATCATGAGGTCATCACTATCACTACATTTGGATAGTTTTTTTGAAAAATACCCAATAATTTATCATTTCATAAACATTATTTAGAGTGATGGATCGATTCTATAGGTTCAAGTTTGGTATCAATTACATGGTCAAGGATTAGTGATGACCATAGGAGATCAAGACATAGATCATAGGCCCGTTTGAGGGTTTCCATTCATGGGTGAGGCAGCGTGGTCGGGTGGTTCGATGGGGAAGACCCACATAGGGTTTTGGTGGATGAAATATATCAACATGTGATTGATTAGGCATGATAAACTCAAGATCTCCACTCCTCTATGTGATTTTAGGAAGATTCAGTGGTGGTGGTGGTGCATGAGGAATATGTGTGAAGAATTAGGGATTCTGGAAAAAACCTAACTACATGACATATAGTCCAAAGAACACACACCATGTAGTCCCCTTTGAGTGATGATGCTATATCATGACCTGACCCATCGAAGCTCATCTAGCCAGTGGTAATATGAGTATGAAACCCTAATCCTGCCTTCAATAGGATAGGGGCCCATGATAAGTGTCAAGAAATCATAAATTGAAATGGGATGACTTAGGCTAATAGAGGTGGGATTGGGGTGTCACACTCTACATGTAACCATCCATGTGAGCCCAGGTGGGTTGGGTCATGAGAGAGTGGTATTGGAGAAGTTATTCCTAGGACTAGAGTTGGGAGATGGTCTAATTGTGAGGTTTGGTTTGGGAATTAGGGAAATAGTGTTAAAGTGTCTTGATTTTGACTCTCAGGCCAGGGAAAATATTTTTGTTGTGGTGACTAAAATATCCATTCACTAAGACTCTGATAACCTGCTTATTGAATCATCACATATAGAAATTGTTTTATAGGAATATATTCATACATGTATTATATAGGAATGAGTTTTGGTTTCCATGTCCTTCTTAAGTCAACTCACCATATATGTTCTTTGACCATGATATGTATTGATAATTTTCAATATTTCCCCATGATGATAGTCATTTAGGATTTTGAGACTTTTTCGTGATGAGGACCAGTTGATTTATGAGCCCTCAGTTCAGGGACCCACTCATGAAGAATTTCCTATAGGAGGCTATAGAGCAGTGTTACCACCTATTGAGTTATGCACATACCCTCCTCTAGTGGTCCAGATAGATGATCATCTCCATTTTGAGTAGTGTATAACTCTAGTAGGAAAGGATAATGGTTAATGTAGGATTGACATGTTTCATGAGTTTCAAAAATAGATACCACTTATGTTTTTCAATAAGGAAGACCCTCAGAAAGTGGTGGATTGACTCAAGTCGATGGTCTAGGTTTTTTGGCTTGTGCGGACCCTGAATGATTGGATGGCTATACTATCGACTACTCTACTTCATAGAGAAACTATTGGTTCTAGTGGTATCAACAGATGACACACCTATGTTGATTATTATTCATGGGTTCTAAATATAGACATCTCCCATGTTTTTTGGTGAGAAATACCCCCTTCTCAGGTAGTGGAGGACTATAATAAATCCGTGGAATGAAATTCCTACCTGTATGGGACCCATGTTAGTGGTTGTCTGAGTAGTGAGCCTTGTACAGGGTGATGAAAAGTGTCGATAGATCCTTGTGTTGGTGATTCTTGATGTATATTCAGACACTCAATAAAGAGGTACACTTCCCCAAATGAGACATGATATAAAATCGTTTGGGCGAGTTAGTTACACCTAAAGAGTATAATCTTGAGGTGTGGTGGATGAGTTCCTTTAACTTATTTTTTTGAAGTTGTTTTAATGTGGGAAGTTGTTATAGTGGGCCCTAGTTAAGGAGTATAGGTGGGTAAGTGGAAATATGGATTCAATCAGTAGAGTCTTGTGATCCCAATTCTCCAGGTTTGATTTAGGTGCAACCTATGTCTTCTCTGCTACAATTGTGGTATGGGTACATGGTCACAACCCACTTTTCCATGGATTTAGCCTTTTTTCACAACCCAATGATACTAGTTGATCCTTTTATCTTAACCCTTGTGTTTGAAATCACTTTTAGAGAGGATCGGTTATCGTATACTTCTATAGATAGTGTGACTTGAATCTAGAAGGAGAGATAGAGCCTTGTGTGGTATCTTTCCTCAGTTGTATGTAAGACCCTATGATATTTTACTCAATATGGATTGGTTTTCTACCATCCATACTCAATTAACTACTACTATCATGGGTTTTGGTAAACTCGATTTTATGGGATATGATTTTTCTAATTTAGTGAGAAGGAATACTAGGAATAGTAGGATGAAATCGTATGCATAAGGATGCAACCAATTCCTTATCAGTTGTATAGTATGACCCTTGGAGCAGTATATGTTATGATATTTCAGTTCCAATGATGTTGGAGAGTTATGGGGATGTCCTCCCTAAGGATGTTATAGGTTTACCACCCCATTGAGAGTTTTTTTCTACATGGACTTGCACCTAGGGTTATCATGATATTTACGCCCACATATCGGATGACCCTATGTAGTTGTGAGAGATGAAGGTGCGGTTGGGGAATTTGTAGAGTAGGGGAATGTTAGATCTAGTGTGTTCACCTGGATAAACCTATGTTATTCTCCTAAGAGGCATATGAGAGATTGAGGTTAGGTGTGTATTGACATCACATGGACTAGGTGATTGTTAGGAAGGATTACCCACCCATGAGAATCAATGACTTCTTTGACCAGCGGTTAGGTGTGGAGTAGTTCTCAGAGTTTGAACTTAGGATGGATTATCACCAGATATAGGTTTTATAACAAGATGTACTAATCATGGATTCTTAGATCCATTATGGTATATTTGAGTTCATGGTGATACCCTTCAACATGTTGGATTTCCCTGTATAGTTTGTGAGACTTATGAACTAGTTCCTTAACCCTTGTCAGATAAGTTCATGGAAGTATTATTTAATTAAATCCTTGTGTACTCTAATTCATAGGTGGAGAACATGATATACTAGAAGATGTTTTGGTACATGCTATGAGAGTACTATATTTATAGGTATCCCTTGTAGATTTAGTTATATATTCAGTAGATACACTTCTTGGGATATGTCTCCATAGACATGGGAGTGATAGTGGAACAAAAAATGGTTGAGGTAGTGTTAGATTGAGATCCACCCAAGATTATGGATATAGTAGTATATTATAACTATGAAGTTTTTTTCTGCTATTATTGGGTGAGGCAATAAAGCAGTTCACCTCTTCACAGTTGGCCCTTGAGGGAGATGATGGTGCAATGTACCTCCAGTTGATGGTAGTTACCCCTATTCTTTTTTAGCGTGTTATGGAGTCCCATCTTAGAGATAATTACTATGAAATATTAGGTTACTAGGTATCCAATAAACATGATCCAAATGAATTTTCAGAAGTTGGGGAGCATTCCATCATTGTTTGAGGACAAATGATGGAATCAACCATATTGTGGGAGGAGGTGTTATGGAGGTTTTTTTCCTAGGTAGTACATTCAGGAGAGGTGAGGATATACCATGATCCTTTGAAAACAGTTTGGTTAGACAAGGATATTATATAATTTTGTTGAGTTTATCTCTCTACACCTCAAAAATTAAAATATAAAGGTCAAGGTGTCCAGATGGATGTGGAAATGGGAAAGTGTCCTTCTGGTTTCATGATAGAGCTTCTATGATCAGTGTGAGGTCACAACTCTATTCAATTGGTCACAAACTAAATCACTAAGTTAGACTACTTCCTAACCATTTGAGATCTGAGCTTACTAGAGAGTTTTGGATGCTTGTGCATGTAGGAGGTAGTCCGACATCATGGAATTCCCTCAATTATAATTTCAAACCATGATGCTCACTTCATGTCATGATTATGGAGAGGATATAGGTGGACTTTGGGACTCAGTTTCAGTTGAGAATAGTCTTTCTACCATAGTCAGATGGCCAAGTATTACTGAACATGCTTCAGGTTTTCATGTTAGTTATGGGCCATAACTGGGAAGATAATCTACCATTGGTCGAGTTTGTGTATTATAATAGTTACTACACCACCATCAACGTAACACCATTTGTGGCTATGTATGAGAGATATAACACCTCAATATTTTAAATTATATTAAATAAATTTAATCTATTATATATTTTTTGGTACATGAAACCCTAATATTTTAAAATAATAACATTGTGTTCAATAGCATATACAATCCACAATATCAAACTTAAATGACCTAAGAAATATATTATATAAATATGACCATTATAACCTAACTATTGAATTGGAAGGTATGAATAAGACTAACCAAATTATGAAATATATATAGAGGTCTTAATTAATAAAAATTTATTTACAAATTTTTAGTGAATAATCACTTAAATATTTATTGAAGTCACTTTATTCTTTAAAAAAAATTTCCTTAAAAAAAGGTCTTATTTTTCATTTTATGTTTGGGAATTATAATTAATTTTTAATTTTTTTAAATTTTATTTTATCAAAATGATATCATTTTTTAAAATCAATATGTCAAAATTATCTTAGAGTGAAATTTTGATAATTTTCTAATAATTTTTTTTCAATGAACTGTGAAAAATACTAGTTTTTATTGAAAACTGACTTTTTTATTTAAATAATTTAAAGGTTATGTTTTGATTTAAAATTATTTTAAAAGTAAAATTAGTTCAATTATATTAAAATAAATACAATTTATTTCATTGTAATTAATTTCATATTGAATTTTCATATTCAAACTTTCTATACTTATTGGATTTTTCTCTTAGAAAAACAACTTTTTCTTTACGTTTGTGGGTTTAATTTTAAATTATATCTTACCACTTTTGTGAATGGAATTTAAAAAAATTGATTCTATATTTTGAATAAAAATAAATATTATTATATAATATATTCAAATTAATTTTTGGTCTTAATGAATAGTAAAAATAGTAAAAATTAATTACCACGGTTATGGTTAAAACAAGTTTACTGTGGGGTATACTAAATATATAAGGGTTATAAATGACCTAAAATTTTTATAATTACTATTTTATATCCATATTTAGAACATTGTTACTTTAGGATATATTTTTATAAGTTTTTAGGACACTGATCCATGAAAGTGACCTATATAATAATTTAAGTAAAGAATAAGAGAAAATGTGACCCTCTTGCTTTTAAATTTCAATTATGTGCTTACATATAGAAAAAGGAAAATATTCAATGAATTTTGATATTAATTTTGAGATTAATAAAAATATTTTCATGTGATTAATTTAATTATAATTTTTATTAATTATTAAATTACATTGAATGATTAAGTAATGACGATGCAATAATTATTTAATTAATAGAAAAATAAAATAAATGATTCTAAAAACATTAAAAGAAATATAAATTGAATTAATTATTGTATTCTATAATTTTTTAGATAAATATAACATGATAGACATGTGTGAAAATAATATATTCTAATTCCACCTTTTCTTGATGTTTTTAAAGTCAAATTAAATGAATAGTGTCAAAATTGACATTGATGCTATTTTATAATAAATAATATTTTAATAAATGATTTAAAATTATTAAAAATATTATAAACATACAATTTATTGGTATATGGTTAAATATATAAACCATATTCCATTAATAGACCCATGCTCATTTTTTAATAATTATATTGACCCCTCAATAGTAACAACTTCATTACTATGATAAATGGTAAAAAAAGTTTTGCGTGTTACATGAATTTGTGTAAAAATTAATTTAATACACACACAAGCTTATTATTTCATAAATTAAATTTCACATTTAAAACCATTGGGTAAATATTATCTAATTAGGATCATTTATTTCTAGTCTGAAATGACAAATTACCAAGGTAAAAAGATTAGTTACCATAGTGAAAACTAAAATGGTAAAAGGAAAATTATAAGTTAAGGAAAATAATGTTTAAAACATATGTTATTTTGTATTTTTGAGGTGTTCATTAAACATTTAATTCATAAAATCCTTTAATTATTAATTTTTAGGAACTTTGGGTTAGATTTACTCCCCATTACAGAATATTTTTGAGTATTTACAAGAATGTGACTCTTCCTCAATATTAAAATGAAACTCCATCCCCTCACTTATTTACACCTATAAATCCATTTGATTCAACCAAAATCCACAAAAATATCTCCAAAAAATTATTATACACAATATATAGTTTATTTTCTTCCCAAAATACCAACCCTAGTGTTTTTAAGAGGATATCCAAAGGAGGTTTCTATAGGAGAAGGTAATCGTCATAATGAAGCTCTTTCTTTTTATTTATTTTTTTACAACATTAAATTATGTAATAAAAATTAAAATAAAATAAAACTAGTATATAAAATCTAATTAGATTTTATTATGTTTATTTCATAATACTTATCTATATCCTCCTCATTCAAATGGGAAACAAAATCATTGATCGTGTATACAACGGACTATCACCTCACAAACCGATGAAACTCATTTTCCATAAATACATCTCACAATTGTATATAATTATGGATTTAATGTGTATATGTATATATAATATTTATGATTTTATTGTACTTATTTAATTATAATATCACATATACCTCTTTATTTATATGTCGTTTAAAATACGATAACGTCACTCGTGTGTACGATGAACTACTACCTTATGAAGTGATATGATTTGTTTTTCACTTATGATTTACATGAAAGGTAATAATGATAAATTTAATGAATATATTTTATATATATGAAATGATATTGATTCTGGAAAATTAAAATATCACCCAATTCTTTACCCTTTTACCCATTAAGAAATGATATTGTTGCTCATTCGTACAAATGACTTACCATCTCCATGAAGTGATGCAATTCATTTTCTATGTAAAATTTTAAAGAATGGTTCAAAAAATGTATCTAATAAGTTAATAGTATACTTAAAACATTAATATAATTTTTTATATGATGTATATATATCTTATACACGCAAACTGGAACTTCCATGACAAAATATACATGAGAAAACAAGGCAATTAACACCCAAAACAAGGGTGAAAATAAAATATTACTAACGAACAAGTGATAAGATGTTATAAAAGGATCATATATGATATTATAAATATTAATATGATTTTGGTATAAATTAATAACATGTTTAAAACCATTATAAAATATGTTAAATCATGTTTAATTAAAGGGAAGCACGAGGTAAGAGATTTCATCTCAATTTCTTTTCATTGAGGCATATTGTAATGTTATGAACCTAATTTATTTTATATGGTGTATGTAAAAAACATTTTACATGTAATATCATGAATAATTCATATTTCATGGTAATTTAAATTTAAATTTTAATTATTTTATCTATGTGGATTTAACTTGAAAGTTACAAAGTTGTAAGGAATTTCATAACTCAGTTTCTATTCATTGGGTAATATTACTTCTTCATTTTATTTGATATTCTAATATTATGTGTGTAATGAATTTTTATTATCTTATGTTTTATTTACAATTTTTTTTTATTTATATTTTATAGACATAATAAATACATTTATTAATTTTCAATTCAATGTTATTACCATTTTAATGGATTTAGTCTCAATTTCCATTTCCTTGAGACATATTTGTTAATATTAAAGTATTATCATTTATGTGGTGTATATGCTGAAACTTTTAAGTATTTAATATGAATACCTATTAATTCATGATGTTTAATGCTTCTGTCATGATCTGAACTAGATACCCTGGTACCCTAACACCCAAGCTGATCCTGATATAGCCTGAAGGGCATTCCCAATCTCCATGAGTTGGAGACTAGCACCTAGAATAATACAAGATAAAGGTGGGAACAATTTTTCCACACAAACAATATAATAATTAGATACAAGTTAGTATGACAAAAAGAAAAATCCATAGGGAGAACAGTACCAAGAGTGAAACAGGTATTAACAACCCAAAGTATATCATTAAATTACTAGAAAATAGGATAAATAACCCATGTCCTAATAGACACAACATCTCAAATCCCAATGATTGACAATAACCACCACCTCCAATTGGTTCTTTCCCATTAATCGAACTAGGAAGGTGGAAATCTACAAACGTCCAAAGTCATAAGTAAAGTGTGAGATAAATTCCTAGTAGGGTCCCACCAAGGTTTCTATAATAATATTCCTCATTAAATAACCAAATAAAACTTTAAATTTTAAATAAAACATGCATGATAGTTTAAGAGAATATTTTAAAAAAATAATGCATTATATTTCAATTGATGGAACTATTTCAAACAATGCCTTAATAAAAATTTAATATAAAAAGATTATTTAAATTCACAAGGCATATGTAAAATAGTTTTTCAAATAATGGAACATATATCAAAATAACTAAAAATGAGAAGCATGGTCATCTACGAAGAGGTATGATAGTTCCAGGTTAAGGGATCCTCTCCCACTCAAATAGGTGATCAAAAAAATATTTTTACACACATCCCCCATACACTGGTCAAAGAGGATTCATCACCATCCCATTAGGGATGTGACCTGCTTCACTATTATTATTAGATTTGTAATGAATCAATAGAGTATTTTCCCAAAAAAATCACTAAATACCTAGGATTTCATGTGATCAAACAATAATCAATAATGGGAAATTTATCTAAAAAATGTTCAAAATAAAATTAACCCATTTCCACTTTAATATGCCAATTTTCATTTAAAAACAAAAATAGGGTTTTAATAAATTTATTCCTTTTCAGGATAAAACCAATGGGTTATTATCAAAATAATTTAATCCATTTTTCTCAAATAAAAATTTGAAATCAATTTCATAAATCAATTTCATAATTTAATTCCACAATTTAATTTTAAAATTTCCATAAAATTCCATAAACACACCCCACTTTAATAGAATTGGAGGGGGGGGGGGGTTCTATAATTTCATACCAAATAAAATTCAAATCACAATACATAATGAATTGTTTTTCCCCAATTTAATAGAAATTAATTTAATTTAAATCAAACAATTTAATTTAAATCCAGAAGTTTAGTGTTAAATCAATTGGCCAATCCTAAACAGAACCACCTAAGTTGGGATCATGAGATCGTGAATCATAATGCCTACAATGGGAAACTCTAATGAAGAATTACCAAAACAAAGATCCAAGAATAAAACCTTGATTCAAGATCTAAAACATTAAGGATTAGATCTTATAGTAACACCGATATCTATGAAACCCTAATGAGGAGAGGAGAAGAGAGTAAGAGAGAAGGAATAAGGAAAAAATTATTACTAGGAAAGGATTGAACAATGATCTACTATCTTTGGTTCACCTTTGGAAGGACTTGTAGGAGACAAAATGGGTCCTTGATATCCCTCTCAACCTTGTAAAATAAAACATCCCAATTTAGGGATGCGAGGGGGTCCAAAATAGGGTTTGAGGAATTTTTAAACAATTTTTAGAATAATTAAATCCTGTGTGCATGGTTAGCTAGGAAGGGATACATGATTTTTAAAACTATGTTCCCTAACCATGCACCCCTTTAAAGGGTTGCACAATTTCTATGAGGAGGGTGAAGAGTTTTCAAAAACATGTGCTAGCTGTGAAAAACCTTACTTCCTGGGTTTGTATAGTTTTCACTATCAAGGCGCATAGTTTGAGAAAATATTGCACCAACCATACACAGCCCAAAATCCCCCCATTTTTTTTAAAATTTCACCCAAATCACCCCTAAACAAGATCCAACTAGAGTATGATCAAAATAGGGGTTAAGTATTACCTAAAAAAATAACAAGAGATTAAAACCACCCCACCCTAGAAACTTTATATCCCTATAAAGCCTGTTAAGAAGCTTCCATGTAAAAAATATAAGGCCACTTCTCTCTGATCAGTGCCTCCCTATCTCAAGTATCATGATTATCAGAACCATGCTACCATATAATTCCAACCAAAGGTATCATCCTCCCAAGAAGTACCTTGGTTTTAGAATCAACAATCCTGACTGGATTCTTAGTCATAGATAAATCACACTCAACATTAAGATCACTATAACTCCAAACAAGAGATGGATCTAAAAGATACTTTTATATCTGAGATACATGAAATATGTTATGTATCGATGTTATCTATGATAGAAGTTATAAATTTTAAGACACTTTACTCACCTTCTCAACAACCTAAAAATTCCCCATAAAACAAGGTGCAAGATTCCCTTGCCTCCCAAGATATCGAGGACCCAACTAAGGTGAAACATTAAAGAACACCAGATCACCAACTGAAAATTACAATTCTCCTTGATAATGATGAACATAAGATTTATACCGGATATATTCCATCAACATTATATGATGAATCAACTAAATCTTTTCTATCATCTCCCGAACCAAGATCATTACAACCAATTAACTTTAACCAATATCCAACCAACACAACATGGATTTACAAGTCTAGCCATACAAGGCCTCAAAAGGTTCCATTCCGATTGTAGAATGGTAACTATTTTTATAAGAAAACTCAAATAAACCCAAATGGTCTTACCAAGCCCCATAAAAGTCAAGAAAATAGGTGCAAAGCATATCCTCAAGAATCTGTATAGCTCTTTCTATCTGGCCATCCGACTGTGAATAATATTCCATACTCAAATGAACTTTATATCCTAGTGCCTCTTGGATGCATCTCCAAAATCAAGAGATAAAAATGGGATATCTATCATAGACTATAGTTTATGGAACTCCATTCAATTGAAAGATATCTCTCACATAGATATTTTCCATCTCCTTAACTTTGGTTATATCATAAATGGGTTAGAAGTGAGTCTATTTAGTCAACCTATAAATCACAACCTATATCACATTATTCTTTCTTTGGGTATGTGGAAACCGAACCAAAAAGTCCATTGAGATCTTATCCCACTTCCAAGATGGTATTTGAAGTGGCTGAAGCAAACCTGAAGGTATCTAGTACTCGACCTTGAACGTTTGACACATATAACAATGAGAGACAAAATCAGAAATGCCCCATCTCATACCTGGCCACCATAATCATCACTTTATGTCACAAAACATCTTTTTGGTTCATGGGTGCACTGCCCATTGGGAATTATAGAAACATCCCAAAATATATTTCCTCAAGGATAATGTTTGAAAAACTAGTTCCAAAAACATATCAGACCCTTTTTAAAGAAAGACCAGTCAACAATAGTCTCCCCACCATAAATAGTGTTTCTAATTTTGTGGAACTCATTATAAATCTATTGATCCTGAGGAATAATCTCTAGAAGAGTGAAGATCAACTAAACACTAACTAAAGATACCTCAACCTCATATTCCTAGACTCTAATATGAATCTTTGAAAAAAGATCCATCATGTTCCACTCTTCTAAAGATTCTTTCATAGCATAGGTCAGAAGTTTCCTACTCAATGCATATACAACAAAATTATATTTCTCTAGGGTATAGGAGTTGTAAAAGTCAAAATATTGAGGGTATTCTACCCAAAATCTCTAAGAGAGATTCATTTTTTTGAGAGAATATATAACTCAAGATATTGTGTTCTTAATACATGGTAAACATTTATCTAAAATGGTAATGCCAAAAAATCATATGTTCATGCATCAAAAATGTGAGTTCAAGGTCATGGGTCTAATGATTCTTCTCATGCGACCTAAGATTATGAGATCCATAGATAATGACATGATCATCCTGCATAAGAACACAACCCAAACCTGAACCTGATTTGTCACAGAAGACCACATAGACCTACCTAGCTTCTAGAAGATTCAACACTGAGGTAGTAGTCAAATGAAATTTCAGCTCAACAAAATAACTCTAAAATTTAATATCGCACAAAAACTTTACTCCCTTTATAGTTGTAGTGGTTATCAGAGAAACTAACTTTGATAAATACTTTATAAACTAGAGATAATATCCTACTAAAACCAAGAATCTATGAATCTTGAAAATATTTTGTGGTTGTTCACATGTCATAAAATATTTTACCTTTTCAAGATCAACTAAAATACCATTTTCTAACACTACCCTTCCCAAGAACATTACTTCTTGAATCCATAAATAACATTTCTATAGATTGTCTTAAAGTGGATGATTTCTCCAAAATTATAGAACTTATCTCAAATTAAACACACGATCCTACTCAAAATTATAGTAAACCAAGAAGTCATCTACAAATAATACCACCAAAATATCAATATAATCATGGAAAACCATGTTATAGGAGCATCAGTTAGACCAAATGGCATGTATAGGTACCAATAATGACCATACATGCTCTGAAAGTTGGTTTTCTAAATATAATATTCTTTTATTATTAAATGATGAACTCTAGTTTTAAGATCAATCTTTAAAAACCACTTCACCAATTTCAAATGATCAAACATATCATCAATTCATGGAAAAAAATATTTTCTCTTTACCATGACTCTATTGAGTTATCGATTATAAACACAGAGGTGAAGTGACCCATCATCATCTACTAAATATACTAATCTTACGATTTCTCCACTGCCACGTGTCATCTTATTAATCATCCACATCATATTTTCTATATGTGTTAGTCCTCTATGCCTCCACGTCCCACCTCACCTCCGTTTCTCTACCATTCTCACCCTACACCTCTCACTTCTCTCCCTCCACCTCCCACTCCCGCTCTTGCCCAGCCTCCCCATCGCGGTTTCCCTCACCCCGTTTCCATTTTACACTTCTCCTCCAATCTAACTTCCTTTTAGTTCACCTCCTTCAACTTATTTGGTCTCCCCAATCAAAGTTTCCTCCCTTTCTCTGTTCTCCATTTTCCAGCTTCAATGCCTTCACCTTCTTCCCCTAATCACAATTTCCCTCCCCTCATCTAGGGTTTCCTCTCACAATTTTCATTCCCTCATTCAATTTTTATTTCCTCTTTACTATGCCTCCTGAAACCCATTCAAATGAATCCCTGTCGCCCATAAAACTATTCCTGTTCTCCATCTCTCAATCACTGATTGTCTCTCCACACCCGTCAAACCCCTCCAATTCCATTCATTTTCTTCCCCGAAACCCTACCCTCAGTTGCTCCTCACTTACATCGACTCTGCCTCCGCCATCACCCCCTATTGCTTCGTCCTCACCTGCTCCACCTCTGCCTCCAAGGATTCATTGAACCGCTGCCTGAGCCTGAGCCAACATCCCTACTTCAAGACATCAATTTATTCAAACCCAATCCCACGTCCCTGCTTTACGATATCCAAGCTTGATTCTGTGAGAAACATCCGGTATGTCTAACTGTCTGATTTTTTGATTCATATTCACATAGTCATATTCATATTTATATATTTATGAAACCAATTTGGGTTGTATGAATATATGTTTATAATATGTGTTATGTTATTTTTTGGTTCTGGTATGTTTCATTGCAATCATCTTTATCAATCATTGGTTCTCCTAGTTACTTATAACTCCATACACCCATTTTAGGTATGTTTCATTTTAATTCCTTGTGTACTAGAGACTATTATCATTTTTTTGGTTTCCAGGTTTGAATAATTTATACGTGTTCTCATCCCTGTGGACCAATTTAAAATTATATATATTCGTAGGTGTCTATCATTAGGCTTACTAAGAGCGAATGTCCTCACACATGGAGACAAATATATTTTTCGCAGGTACCTTCTCCCATCGCATCTTCAACACTCTCCTCCCTAGGTTCAAGAAAGTAGGTCACTTAGATACTGATATTGGGGAAATAGATTATACTAATATTTTTGTTTCTCTGATAAGAGTTGATAAAATAACTGGACATTTGACAATATCATGCCAGAAAACCCCAAAAAGATATTTTTTATTTATAGAAATTTCTTAATAAATAGATTCAACAACATATTCAAATCATATTTTTTTCTCTATACCATTTCTATAGAGTGGAGTATTGCAAGTTTTATAAGATACAAAATCATGGTAATGATGAGATGCCCGTTATTGTTAATACTTATGGCTGGGTGAAAGGAAATAGTTATATCACACTACTACGGTTGATAGAGATGATTGTCCCAACCCATACAGTAAAGGTAAAAACACCAGTTTTATGAAAGAATCTTCCTCCTAGGCCATTATAGATCAACAGTGATAGTGATAGGGAAAAGACATTGACTGAGATTGATTCTGCTGGCTAAGAATTATTAATAGATCTATGTTAGCATGAAAGGATGCACGGTTCTTGTGGGAGATATATATTCTTATTTTTGTAAGTCTTCTATTAATCAAACACATTATATATGCACTGAAATATTTTCTGTTCATTATTCTATTGAATTTTATTATTTAGTGTTTTTCAAACTATTCAGGACTAATAATCAATGAACTTATAGTATTTTATCAATGTTCTTTAATATCACTCTCACTTTAATTCTTAATTATTATTCCATATCAGCTTTTCAACCAATAACTCTCTCAAAATAAGTTCCCATTATTGTTGATTTATTTAATAGTGAGATTTATGTTCTTATTTTTACAAGTCTTCTATTAATCAAACACATTTTATATGTACTGAAATATTTTTTGTTCAATATTCTGTTGAATTTTATTATTTACTATTTTGCGAACTATTCAGGACTGATAATCAATGAACTTCTAGTAATTTACCACTATTGATATTGTATAATTATCTTTGATAAAGGTATTCACAGGAAACATGGGCATAAAATCTTCTCAACTTTTTAGGTATCGACTCTACTGGTATTCCTTTTATTTCATGGTGATTTATTTCACCTAAGACATTAATTCATTGATAATAAAAAATAATCAGATCTTACGATGTATTTGATTGTGTATAATAGCAATAGAACTTATACTGAAACCTTTTATTACTGCTATGTAGTGATTTCCTAGATAATATTAAATATTATCTGTTATTATTAGATCACAAGGTTCGGTTTATTCTTGGGTTAGTGCAGTTTAACATATGGTAATGATTCTTTCATAATACTTTATCCTATTTCAATACTCTAAGTATTATTTGTCTTCATCATTTACCATCTTCTGAGGAAAATAAATTACTATAATTTGACAACCTACCATTGTAGTATCTATATGCACATTCAAAGTGTTATTTTTCTTATGCATATACATTGTCTATACAACAGGTTCAAATTTAGTTTGTTGGTGTATGTCCTACTAAGTTCATTTAAAGGCATGATTTTTTTATCAATCAGGGTGTTTTCATTTCTTTTTGAATGATTTATTATTGGGTTGTATAGTATGATTAAGAAACATAGTTTCACTTCTAGGATTATCATATCTTCTCACTGCAATTTTTATGGCATGATTCTCCATGAGAATTTTTAAAATAAAAATCTTTCACTATGGTTTGTTTTCGGTTCTGCGTTACAACTAATTCTGTCGTCTTTTGGTTCCTCACATTGATATCCATTCCAATAAATTCATTTTCAATGATTTATTTATAATTATTGTAAATCTCCATGATGGATATGTACTCTATTTTAGTATTGTTTTGACTATATTCACTTGTGAGTTTTGTCATCCATTTTTATTGGTTTGTTTCTTACTTTGATTTTTCAGTAATCATGTCATCATGTCATGGGGATAATATGAGGTAATGAAATTGCAAGTGAAGTTGTGTTATTGATATTCATTTTTCTTTGTTTCTTTGAAATGTTATAACAAACATAAAAATAAAATAACCATTTTGACTACGGTTATTAACAAATCTTTAAAACATAATAATAAAAAATAATTTTCATGTTCCTGATAAATGACGCTGATTTTGATTGTGAAAAACACCTACACATATAAATTAAATTCATTTTATGTTTACGCCTGTGTCTATAATTTTATATCATCATATTTAATTTTATATTTTTTATGTACCACATCCAGGAACCTAGTTATACTACAACTCTAAGTGCAATATTCAAACAATTTGTTTGTTCAACACATCCTCTCCAAGTGAAACCAAAGGTATTTGGATACTATATTCACTATTCTTTTTGGCATTGAAATTTCTTATTAAATTTTTCATTGCTATACTTGCATCTATTTTTTTATATACATCTTATGACTCAAATATTGAATTTTTTTAGGGTCCCCGAAATGTAAAAGTGTTACATATTAAATATTTAATGGCATCTAATAAATGTATAGGTATGTCCTCATACAATTTTTTATCACAATTGCAATTTATCTCATATATTCACTATTATATTGTTTCAATTTCCTCTTTTCTATAACTCATACAAATTTCTCTTTAAATTTTTTGTTGGAATTTGTTACTTGACATACACAGTTGTCAACATAATTTTGGAATCCAATGGATATAGAGTAAAACCGATGGTGAGTGATCACAAAGACTCAATTTCATATGTTCTATTTGATAATAAAGTTATTTGAATTATAACAACAGCTGCAGAAATGAAATATTCTTTGAAATAGGTAAAGATATATAATGGTTTACATTATGTCAATATAATCCCACTTGAAATAAAGAAACATTTTTATTCATTATAAATATAGCATAAAAATGACTTTGGATTTTTTCTAAAGTAAAATACTTTAATGTTGAAAATGGTTATATTATCTATTGAAATATCATATTACAACATTTGAAACTGTCATCGTTCAACCAGAAAAAACACTTATAAATCACTCTTTGTCTTAAATACTAAAATTCATTTTAACAGTTAGGACAACACATTCAAACATAACCACATACCATATTTTTAAAATTCTTGAATCATAGATATAAATGACATTTTAATATTTTTTATCCATATTTTATAGGAGTATAAAAGCAATGAATGTTGTTGACACGGTACTATTAATGTTGTTTCTATAAAATCAACCTTGCAGATTTCATCTACCCAGGTACAAAATTATGCTCTTAATGGACTGATATTTTTTATGAAACTTTTGAATTGAAAAATTATAATTATAATTCTCTGTATAAGAATATAATACAGTACTATTAGTTTTTCTGTTTTAGCTATAAATTCCCGGTACAGAACACATATTCATCTAATATAGAATGCTCAACCTGTTCTACAGTGGTAGGCATTTCTAATAAACCTAATTTTACATCTGATAAATTCAGGAATAACAGGTGTGATATGCTATTTAGCATACATAAAATGACATTTTCAAAACTGTCATCATTCACCTGGACAAAACAATTATAAACCGAAATACATTTTATGGAAAAATTATTGATATCGTATTGAGACTCATAATTTTAGTGATTATATTTACAGGCTCATTAAACAATACTGTTTTACTAAAAGTCTTAGATATAACTCATGATGATGGTGGTGATCATCTTCTCTACTGTATTTTTCTTGTAGATATAACTCATGATGATGGTGGGGAGTGGGAGGTTGTATAAGATTAAGAAGATCTCTATATGGATAATGTTTTAATCCAATCCCACCACTAGTTATAGGTGGTCTATTCCAAACTCATGGTGCTATGTTCTTGGACCATATGATGATGTATACAAGGGAGATACATGATTAGTTGCTGCTTGAGATAGATTTAGGTATGATATGTGTATTCTCTACCATCAGGTTTCAGGGTTTCCTTATGCTAGATATGACATTCAGTTTAATGAAATAACACCTGATTTTCTCCCATGTTATCTTGAATGAGGAAGGATGAAAGCTCTTTAATATCATTGATATCTCTCATGATCCCGATACATGTATATTTTTAGGATCATTGACAGAAATATTTTTTTAGAATGGAGTATCGACATAAAATTTTTCACCCAACTGAGCTGGATAACCAAGTCATACTCTTTAGTGTAAATATATCCTAAAAAATACAACTTCTTGATATGGAGAATCTATAACAATCCTTTACCCACTAATGAGTGTATTCAATTTAAACACATTTACCTTACGTACAGATGAAATTACTGCAAAATTTGTTATGAGGAGTCATGTACACACTTATTTTTTGAATTATAAATGTCATAGTAGATTTGGAATGGATTTGGTGGGTTCACGGTCTCCCATATGAGAAGCTACGGGAGCCCCATTTTTTTAACCTTTAGTTTAAAGGGTCCTATAGCAACATCTTTGAAAGGTATGTGAGAGAAATCATCTTAATGGACAGTTGTTAGTGTATCTACATGGAAATGAAGAAGGCTCTATTAAATGGTATGTGTGAGCATTCATCTTTATGTAGCATGACATATCACTGAAATATTTTCTTAATTGTGTAATGTTATATTCAAATTCATAAATTTTACATCCAAAGATAATCATATTCGTGTAGTGATTTTCATATTGGAAGTTTAGTTGATATAAAATAGAATAACACATGAGCTTTGATCATCTGCTTCAATTCATTTTAGATGTTTAAACCTTTATATTTTTACCAACCTTCTATGTTTCCTGTCTGTAATGTGTTTCAATTTTCAGTGTATATTATTCTTACCATCTCAGGTGAATACCCAGTTCTCTATAATTTTCATTTATATTGATTTAGGTAAATACTTCATCCTATATAGATTATATATTTATTAACTATGTCAAGATTATTGAATCATTACTCTTAGTATCTCAGGTGAAATACTCAGTTCTCCATAATCTTCATTTCTACTGATTCAGGTAAATACTTATTCCTCTGTAATTTTATATACTTATTAAATATATCAAGAATTCTATATCATTTATCTCTATTGTAGTTTATTGTGTTTTTTTGTATCTATATTTATCATTCAAGTCATATTGAGTTATCTACGATCATGATATTCATCTTTGAGTTGTATTTATCTTTGTCATGGGGTAATTGTGTTGAGATAATAGGATCTAGTGTTCTGGGTATTAAAGAGCTATCTTTTTTTTAAATTAATTCCTCATTTCTGGTTTTATTTGGAATCAACTCTAGAAGCCATACTCTTTATTTTTCCTCCTTTAATACTTCTCCTTTCCCTTTTCCTCCTCATCCTTCTAAAGATTCTCTTTTTTATTATTATTCTTATGTTCTCTTTGTATCCAGTTATATTTTATCTAAATTTCCTGGCTTGCATCTAATCTCAGAACATTTGTACTTTTATTATAGAAACAAATATCTATTACAAAATGTATTTTATTTCTTGTATTGATGGTTGAGAATTATGTTTTAGTGATCAAGAACTAATTTCTTTAGGGGGATTGGAGAGGATAAACTCACACTCTACACCTTTTTCATTATGACTTGGTTAATTCACATTTTTTATTAAAAGGAAAGAAGCTATTTCAGTGCAATTATTCTTATTTTTTCTATTCTATTATAGGATACCTTGAAATAGAAAGAAGAATATTTTGATTGATAGGTGTTCTACTTTATTTTTAGGTTTACCTAATCTTTGTGTTTATGTTTAATTTTTAGTGATACATGTGTGTTGAACATTGGTAACATTTTCCTTGCATCTAATCAGATTCTATGGTCATTCTCTTATTGATTTTATTTAAGATTCTGATTCCTAAAGATTCTGTGTGCCTAAAAAAATAGAGGAAGAAGAGGAGTTAGAATAGTTTATTAATTCTTAGAATTATCTGGATTTAATTACACATCAGCGTAGAGGATGTTGGTACTTTTATAATTTAATCCTATGTTATTTTTTTTGAATATTTCTTTTTTTTATAATAATTATCAGTATCCTCCTCATGCAAAGTAGTTCATGTCAAAGACTATATTTGGTCCAACTTTTTTTCAAGGGACTGATGCAATATAAACCTTATATTCTAAGCTATTTCTATTAATAGTTACTAATGAGGAAGGTTTGCAACATGTGAGTTAGGACATGGATACAAAAATCAATGCTTTATTCACATCAGACAGGTTTAGTTGCTCCCTCCCTCCATTTTCTTTTTTTATCTTTCACTTTTTATTTTAGTGAACACATTACTATTATTGTGATTAAATTTGAAAATGTATTTAAATTTATATTTTCAAAATTTTGAAATTCACATAATTTTAATATATCTTTTATCATTGTCAACAATTTAAATGGTGTATCCATATTCTATGCACTCCTATTCCATTATCACACACCATTACTTTCTAATTAAAAATTATTCAACATTATTTTTTCTTATCAACTATTATAAATACTAATCTATTATAAAAATAAAAACCACTAATCAAATATTCAGTGCAATAGCATGGGCGAGTACTAGTTCTTAGAAAAGAGAACCAGTGTTGCCCAAGGTGTCACACTTGAGCGTATAAATCCTTTCTATAAAATATCATCCAACTGAGTCTTTATCTCTTTATTTTTAGCTGGTTCTATGTGGTAAGTTGGAATATACACTGGTTGAGTACCAAGTACTAAATTAATAGAAAACTCTACCTCCCTTACTGGTGGAAAACTAGAGAATTCATAAGAAAAAATGTCAAGAAACTTGATGAAAACTATAGGGAGATCACATATCAAATATTCTCTCCCGAGATCAAAAGAGAACAAAAATATTACTTTCCCTAAATCTGGATAATAATGTCTGGATCTACTCATCCTCAGGCCACATTATCCCTAAAAGATATAGCATACCCCATCGAGTGTAGTAAAGGAGACCCATTGAATATAACAATCAATTTTAATTTTATTAAAAATTATCCAATCCATCCCAAATATAAAATCAATATGTTTCATGTTAAGAACTAGAAAATCCAAATCAAGCTCAATATCCGATAGTGAGAAAACATAACCAGGACTATGGAGAACCTACTACCTCTATATTCCAAGGGGTGTAGTAATATCCATCACATAAGATAAAATATTCATAGGAAGATTTAGTGGAATCAAAATACAGGTTGAAATTATTGAATTATATGAATTAATATAAAATAAAGCAGTGTTTAAAGATGAAGCTATAGTAATGGTACCTCTCACAATCACCAGACCCATATCTTCTTCTTCTAAAGACTCTTCTACTGCATGAAGAAGCTTTGTTCTAGATGCTTGTGGCTGGAACCCCTTTTTTCATGAAGCATCTGATTTTACCATAGTATTTTTTAGTGTATATGATTCATTACCACTATAAAGAGAATAATAGACATGGGGAAAAAAATTTCAAGTGACTTGAGCATCCTCAATAACCACATATCTTGGGTGCCTCAGTGAAAACCCATTTCTAGTGGCCCAACTTACCACACTAGTAACAAATCAAAAGGACTCTTCCAAGTACTACGTGAAGTGTAGAAAAGACCTACTATCGAGAAACACTACAAGAATCATCATGATTTATCTTCCCTTTAAATTAATTCAAAAAAAATTTATTGGGAGAAAATGGAACTCCCAATTACCTTTAATTACTATCCAGGTCTATTTCAACCATAAACACTTTATCCATCACATCAATATAAGAAGACAGATTCAGCAGGAAAACCTTAAAATGAATATCTTATCGAAGTCCCATACCAAACCATCAAGTCTCCATCTTCTCATTCATCATAATATCATGTGAAGACTAAAAAATCTTAGTAAAACAATTTTCATATTCAGTCATGGTCTCGTCATCCTGATCGAGTTTGAAAAAATTTAAATATTTGGACAACACCATCGAATATGGAAATAACTAGTTAGTGAAAAGTTATTTAAAGCCCTTATACTCTAATAAATTATTATTATTCACCATCACAATCATGTAACACCATCACCTACTGAGTCCCTCTAGCTTGAAGGTGGCATATTTCACCTCGATTTCATCTGATGATTCCAAGAACTCTAACAAAAGATCGATATTTATCAACGAATCTTCATCCAATTGAGGATAATTAGAGTATTGGAACACCAATGGGTTTTTCTGAAGTAACTCTAAAGAATTAATCCTGAAGAAACCCCTCTATGGTTCTATAGATAGAGCCTAAATGGGAACAGGTTCAAGTTACTATCCCAGAGATTGGATAGTATACACAATAACTTCAACCATATTTTGGTCCATAAGAGGATTTTATTACTGTAGTTCATCAGTAGTTTCCTCATGGATCCAATTTGAACATCTTCTTAGAGGCATCATGCTACACAATATTATTATAAAACATTAAATATGTTGAAAATGATACTCAAATTAACACTCAAACAAGAGAAATAGGGAAATTGATTCCATTATATAGATAAACTAAATTAGTATTTCAATATATACAAATAAAAATTAGGGAAAATACATGAAATAATCCTCAATACATATTCCCCAAACCACCCCTAGTGAATTAAGGCTCATTACAATGAGAGATGTCTAGGAACTCTGTTGTAAATACCTCTTAAGTCCTGAAAATATTTCAAATTGTATACTAACATCAAGGTAAGATACTTAACCTGTACCTTTGATACCAATTTTTCATAAATTATCCTAGATACCCAGTTAACCTAAAACCCAAACCGATCTTAACATATCCCAAAGGGCATTCCCAATCCCCACAAGTTGCTGGCTAGCACCAAGCATCATACAGGATAAAGGTTGGAATGGTTTTCCCACACAAATAGTGGAATAAACAGATACAAGTTAGAATGATCAAAAGAAAACTCCACATGGAGAATAGTACTAGAAGTCAAATATATATAAACAACCCAAAGTACATTATCAAAGTACCAAAAAATAGGATAAACAACCCATGTCTCAACAGTCACAGTAGCTCAAAGCTCAAATATCAATAGTAACTACCACCTCCAAGTGGTGCTTTCCCATTTTTTGAATCTGTCTAGAGGAAATCTACAAACTCCTAAAGGCATAGGTAGGGTGTGAGCTAAAATATCAGTAGGGTCTCACCAAGGATTCCATAATATGATGCCACATTAATTAACCAAATAAAGATTTCAATTTTAAATAAAATAGATATGGAAGTTCAAGATCATATTTAAAAAAAATCATGCTTTACATTTTAATTGATGGAAATATTTCAAACAATGGCTTAATAAAAATTCTATATAAAAAAATTTATATAAATTCTCAATGAATATGTAAAATATTTTACAAAAAATGGAGTATATATAAAAAAATCACAAATGAGAAACATGGTCATCTTCCAAGAGGTACGATAGTTCCAAGTTAAGAGATCCTCACACACTCTAATTGGTGATCTCAAAAATATGTGTACACACATCCCTCAAACACTGGTCAAAGAGGACTCATCACCATCCCCTCAGGTATGTGACCTACTGCACTATTTTTGTTAGAGTTGTAAAGAATAAATAGAGTGTTATCCCAAATAACTCACTAACTACCTAGTATTTCATGTTCTCAAAAAAATCAATAATGGGAAATTTATCTCAAAATTGTTCAAAATAAAATTAACCCATTTTCCATTTCAATATTTCAATTTTCATTTAAAAACAAAAACAAGGTTTTAATGAATTTATAACTTTTCAAGACAAAATCAATGGATTCTTATCAAAAAAAATTAATTCATTTTTCTAAAATAAAAATTTCAAATCAAATTCAAAAATTAATTTCAAAATTTAATTCCATAATTTAATTTCACAATTTTCCATTAAATTCCACAAACACACCACAATTTTTTAGAATTGGTTTGTTTTCTCTAATTTCATTCCAAATCAAATTCAATTTATAATCCATAACGAATTGGGTTTTCAAAATTTAATTTAAATCGATAAATTTAATTGAAATCAATCAATTTAGGGTTAAATCAATTATCCAATCTTAAACAGAGCCACCTACCTTGGGATCATGGGATCATGAATCATAATGCCCGCAATGGGAAACTCTATTGAATAACATTGGAAATGAAGATATTATAATCAAACCTAGATTCATGATCTAAAAAATGGGGATTAGATCCTCAAAAAACAAAGATATCTAACAAAATCTAAGGAGGATAGAAGAAGAGAGTGGGAGAGAAGGAATGGGGAAATAATTCTTATTGAGAAAGTATTGAACAATGAGCTCATAGATTCGATCTGCCTTAGAGAGGATTTAGAGAATCCAAAATGGGTCCTTGAGAGCCATATCAACCTTGGAAAATTAAATAACCCAAGTTAGGGTTGAGTGGTGGGTCCAAAATAGGGTTTAAAGAATTTTTTAACAATTTTTGGAATAATTAAATCCCACGTTCATGGTTAGCTGGGTAGGGCCACATGGTTTTTTAAAATATGATCCCCTCTAAAGTGGTTCATAGTTTTTATTAGGAGGGTGAACTATTTTTCAAACCATGAGCCAATTGTGAAAACCCTTATTTTTGGGTCTACATTATTTTCACTAACATGGAGTAAGGTTTGAGAAAACCATGTTACAACCATGAATAGACTAAAATCCCTCCAAAAAATTTAAAATTTCACCCAAAGAACCCCTAAATGAGACCCAACCAAAGAATGATCAAAACAGGGGTTTAGGAGTTCCAGAAAATAGTAACAGGATGTTAGAGTTTCAATTCATGTTTATTCTTTCTAGGGTTTACAATTTAAAAGTTACCAAAGAGCCATGAATCTGTTTTACAATCTATCTTTATTTTGGAATTGATTTTACTCTTGTTGAAGGAATATTATAATTAATCTTCATAATATCCAATCATTTTTTATCTATATTCATTGCATTATGTATATTATTATTACCTAAACCATATACCATTTGTACATATGGTGTTTACTTCCATGACCCGTCCCCCGAGGCCCATGTCGTGACTACCCCAAGCCCGCCTTCCATAGGTCAAGGGCTGGCGACTTGCACAAAAGGAGTAATTTCCTAAAACAGGGAATGAATTACCTTTATAACCTATAAATAGAAACAGCAGATACGAACACAAGTAAACTGTATAACCAACAAGTGATTACAGTAAGTAAAAAGGGTCCTGAATACAATCCCAACTGGAAAGTAAAAGAAACTGAAAGTACAAGTACAACTGAGGAAAAAGGAAAAACAGCTACTGGATTGTCCTCCGAGGTTCCTACCTGAAGGGTAGGTACAGTTCGGCTCCTTAGCAGTTGATGTCCATCTGTCTCCTCAATGCACCGACATTCCGTATGGTCCACCTCCGGGTACCGTCCAGTCTTGGTACTCTTGGCCTCTGTCAACGTTGTCCATCGTCTACATCCAACACAATGAGGTGCGGGCATAGCCCGTGTAGGGGTGAGTATAACGATACTCAGTAGGGACCCCAAGACCCTCAAGGTCTAACAAAATCCAACAAGGATAAACCACAAAGTATGAAATAAACAGATAACCTTACATAGGTATATGCCCATACATATACCTAAGTTATCAAGTAATCCATCTCAATCATGAGGAAAACACAGAAAAATTGACTCAGCTCAACCATGATTTTATTATAGGGGTAGTAACATTTCGAACCCTTGGCTGTTAGAGAACTCCTCCTCTATCGAGTACAGTGGTCCTGCCCCCACAACCAGGTGCTTCCCACTAACCTTGGACTGCTGAGGTACTCCTCCCGTCAAGTACTGTGGGTCTACTGCATCACACATAGGCACTCCCCATCGTGGGTCTACTGCCACAACCAGGTGCTCCCCCTCACAGCCTACAGAGGTACTCCTCATGTCGAGTACTGCGGGTCTGCTGCCATAACCAGGAGCTCCTTAGTTGTGGGTCTACCACCACAACCAGGAGCTCTCCACTGAGTTAGTCGAGTCACTCTGAGTCAATCAGTCAGCAGTCGTGAAGTCTCAGCCATCTACTAGGTTCCCACACAAATGCTCGCTCGTCTCCAGAAGATCCTCTCCACAAGCTACTAGTTGATGCTCCAACTTCCACTAAGTACTACAAAGAAGTATCTCAAAGGTCCTCCAAGTCATATGGGTCTCAATGCAATTGACAGCGCGTCAATCGAATGCCCAGTTTTTGAGTTATTAGCCTTTTAGTCCCGAGGCCCTAGTTAGATTTGTGGACGATCCAACCTGACCATATCTCAACTATAACCCAAAATCTAGTGGAATATACTCAAAGGTTCTGCCACGCTCCAAGATTATCAGCACCGCTGACGGTTCATCAAATGGATGTCTGATGCCAAAGATATATCCAAAAGAAAGTAAAGGGTCGTAATGGGCCTGGGTTTGGTCCGACCTGGTCGGACTGACCCGTCCCGACCCGGTTCGGTCAACCTGGCCTAACCCGTTGGGTTTAGCATGGCCCGTTGGGTGGGCTAGCCCATTAGGTTCGGCCCGACCCATTGTGCCCACCCCAGCAGGCCGCGAGGAACTGCAGAGAGCCATAAGGGTGAGGGGAAGCTTTGCCCGGCCTGGGGCGGCTCGACCTGGAATGGTACCGCGAGGGGCCGGTTCATCCAGAGCACCATGTGGGCGTAACCGGTTCAGCCGGGGGCAGCGCGGTCGGGGTGCAGGCAGCGCGGGTGGTTCAACTAGTGAAGGCGGCATGATTGGCGTGACCGGTGATGGCGGTGTGACCGGCGAGGGTGGCGCAACTGGCGAGGCGACGTAGTGGGTGAGGCAGCGTGGCCGAAAAGGGCGGTGCGACCGGCGTGGCCAGGGTGCGGTGCAACAGGGGCGCGGTGCGGCTGGGGCATGGGGGCCGGTTCAGTCAGCGGTCGTAACGTCATGGGGGCGGCGTAGGTCGCTGAGGCCGCAGGTGGCGCGACCGTTGCCTTCATCTCATTCATCGCCATTTTGAAGAACACCACAAAGAAGATTGGTGGGGGGGGGGGGGGTCGAGCCATGTTAGTTTGGCCTGCACCCTCCACATTTAGGGTGGTATCAATTAGTTCATCAAGAACAAATCACAATAACCCTCCCTCAAAAGGAAAGCATCATTGTTCTTACTTTTTAAAGAAAGGAAGAACATGGGAATGAATCACACTTAAATAAAATTAAACCCCTACTTGTTCATTGTTTTTCGACGGAGTCGCGGGGAAGAAGAAGGATTGTTGGGAAAAGACGGATGTCGACATTTTCCTCGATCGTCGGTTTGTGCGCTACCTCGTCATAGTCAAATATGTCCGATGTCGGAGGAAGTCCCGAGGAAGAAGGCCGAAGTCAGGGTCGATGTTATTTGTCAGTGGAGCGTTCTTCGTGGAGGAAGCATTCTTCATTAGGGAGTTTTCACTATAGAGCTCTAATCCTCTTTTTCCAACCTTTTTCCAACAAATGAATAGATAACCCTTCCAAATAATAGATTATATATTATTTAGTTTGATGGGATTAAAATTCAAATTGTATCATTTAATTAAATGAGATGGATCAATTAATTAAAGGGGAAGGGTTGACACCATTAAAAGAGGGGGGTGGTGGCACCATTAAGTTAAGGGAGGTCAAGAGACTCTCCCTCATTTATGAGGGATTTGAGAGGTTTTCCTCAATTAATTGGGGGGTTTTGTCCTGGGTGGTCCCCACACCATAACCTCTCATGGGAGGTTAGGTTCTAGTGGGATCGACCACTATAACCTCTCATGGGAGGTTATGGTGTGGTGGTCCCCATCTCCAACTTCCACTTGGGTGGTTATAAAAGATAAAATAAAATAAAACATGCGTTTATTTTATTTTATTATTTCCATGAACCCCCCCCCCCAAAAAAAAAACTTTCACCCTTGACCAAATGTCATCGAGGTGAAAGTCTTCTTAAGCGAATATCGGCACTGTGAGTTCAACGGTGTCCTCATATTTCAATTCCAAGCACTGGTTCAAAAGTTAGAAAAACACACTTGTATGCTTACTGAACGTACCTGAACAAAAATTCAGAGATTGATTCTGGGCACACTGGGCCTCAGAATCACGCGATGTCAAATTTCATGGACTCGTAAAATTCCCATTTAATTAAAAAAGATTACTTTGAAATTATGGGTCTTTACATTCTCCTCACCTTAGGACTTTAGGTCCTTGTAAGATACAACTCATACTAAGGGAACAAGTGGGGGTACTGAGCACGCATCTGAGACTCCTGCCCCCATGTGCTCTTCTAGAGGTTTCTGTACTGCCAATGAACGCACAACAGAGGTATCGAACATCCATGAAGGACCCAATTCTATTGATCCTCAATCTCTAATAGAACCTCTATAAAAGTCACCCCATCGTCGACGTCCAGCTCACCATGGTCGATGATGTGAGAAGGGTCATGCACGTATCTCCTCCGATGGGATACGTGAAATATGTCGTGAACCCGGTGCAACTAAGGTGGAAGAGCTAAATGGTATGCCACCTTTCCAACTATACTGAGGACCTGAAAAGGTCCGATGAATCTCAGAGATAACTTTCCGCCTTGGCCAAATCTCTGTATACCTCGTCGGGGTGAGTCCCGTAGAAATATGTGGTCACCATCCTCGAACTCCAGAGGTCTCCATATCTAGTTAGCATACGACTTCTTCCTGTTTTGTGTAGTCTTCATCCTCTCCTGGATGATATGCACCTTCTCTGTGGTAGCTCATACCATCTCTGGTCACACTAGTACTGACTCCCCTGGGTTATTCCAGCATAATGGTGATCTACAAGGTCGCCCGTATAACCCCTCAAAAGGTGACATCCCAATAGTGTAGTGATAGTTGTTGTTGTATGCAAACTCCACCAAAGGAAATTGATCCTCCCAGCTGTGACCGAAGTAGAGGAAACAAGCACGTAGCATGTTCTTGAGGGTCTGAATGGTCCTCTTGGCCTGACAATCCTTCTGAGGATGGAAGGTAGTGCTCAAATGAAGTTGCGTCCTGAAAGCCTCCTGCAACTCCTTCCGTAGCCGTTAAGTAAAACATGCATCACGATCGGAGACAATCGTCGAAGGTAATCCATGTATCCTCACAATCTCTTGTACATATAGGCATCCCAATCTCTCTACTAAACTCTACTCTTTGATCGGTAGGAAGTGGGACGACTTGGTGAGTTGGCCGACGATCACCCAAATCGAGTCATGTCCCCTGGATGTACATGGAAGACCCATCATGAAGTCCATGGATATTCGATCCCACTTCTACTTTGGGACCTCCAAAGACTGAACCAAGCCTGCTGGTACCTAATGCTCTACCTTCACTTGCTGACAAGTGAGGCATCGAGAGAAGAACTCTGCTACTTCCTTATTCATTCTCAGCCACCAATGTTATCGTCGGAGGTCCTGGTACATCTTCACCACTCCTAGATGTACTGCTAGAGGGGACATGTGTAACTCCCTCAACACTTCCTCCTAAAGTGACACTAGTACCATGGTACGTCCTCTGAAGAGGATGACGTGCTCCCCACCTTCAAAAAATCTATCAGGTGCCTGACATGTGGATATCTGAGCACATCGTGTCCTGTAGTCAACGTCCTCATGTTGTGCCTCCCTAACTCATTGAAGGAGTGGGGGAGTGACTATAAGAGACTGAATGGAAGATAATCCATATCTATCCACAAAGGATATCTGCAAAGCAGCCAGCTGCTCCATCACCTCACCTAGCAGCTGTATACCGGATCTCCTACTGAGTGCATCTGTAATAATGTTACCCTTCCCAGGAGTATAGACTATCTCTAAGTCATAGTCCTGGAGGAATTCAATCCAATGTCGATGTCTCGGGTTTAGGTCCTTCTAGGAGAATATATACCTGAGACTCTTGTGATCAGATTACACTGTAAAGTGATTGCCAATCAGATAGTGTCACCACATCTTTAAGGAAAAGACCACTGCTGCTAACTCTAGGTCATGGGTAACATAGTTTTACTCGTGCTATCTCAACTGCTGAGAACCATACGCGATCACCGCTCACTCCTGCATTAGGAAACATATGAGTTCGGCCCCTGATGCATCGTAGTAAACTACGTACCCCACACTCTCCTTTGGAAGCTTCAAGATGGGGGTACTAGTCAGCGTCTACCTCAGCTCTTGAAAGCTCTACTGGAATCTTTCTGACCACACAAAGGGTTTCCACTTCTTCTTCAAGGCTGATAATGGTGCTGCAACTTCGGAGAAGTTTGGTATAAACCTCTGGTAGTATCCATCCAAACCCAGGAAACTTCTCACCTCAGTAACACTCTTGGGTGGCTCCTAAGCAAGTACCGCCTCAATATTTGATGGATCCACTACAACTCCAGCCTCCAAGATGACATGTCCCATAAAGTGAACCTATCAGATCCAAAACTGGCACTTAGAGAGCTTACCATAAAGCTGGTGCTCTCGGAGTGTGTCCAGTACCACCCGCAAGTGATAGGCATGCTCCTCCTCAGTAGTTGAGTAGATCAGAATGTAATCGATGAAGACTACTACAAAGTGATCAAGGTACGGCTGAAATATCATGTTCATGAGTCTCATGAACACTACTGGAGCATTGGTTATGCAGATAGGCATAACCAAGAACTCGTAGTGGCCGTACTGAAATATGAAAGTTGTCTTCTTCACATCCTCATCACAAAATCTAAGTTGGTGATAGTCTGATATGAGGTCTATCTTCAAGAACCACTGTGCTACCTTCAGCTGATCAAAGAGGTCATCAATTATCGAGAGTGGTTACATGTTATTCACGATGACCTAGTTCAGGTGCCGGTAGTTGACACAAAGACTCAAGCTCCCATCCGCCTTCTTGGAGAACAGAATCGGGGCTGCCCAGGGAGAAACACTAGGCCAGATGAATCCCTTCCCCTATAAGTCCTCTAACTATACCCGCAGCTCAGGAAGCTCCGCGGGAGCCATTTGATACGTTGGTGTAGATATCAGTGCCGTCCCGGGGTACAAGTCAATGTAAAAGTCCACCTCTATGTGAAGAGGTATACCTGGGACATCATCAGGTAAAACATCCGCGTACTGGTCCACCACAACAGGATAGCTCAGACTCTCCACATAAACTGCTCCGAGGGTAAGGCTATCCAAATGATGAGTGATCGTCTACACTCTCCACCGAGTAAGTCCATCATATGCTGAAAAGAATCCCTTCTCATTGATGAAGGTAAACCTATTCCCATACATGCAGACACACTGCACTTGGCGCCTAATACAGTCAATCTGAACATGGACTGTAGATAACTAGTCCATACCAAATATGACGTCGTAAGGCCTCGACGCCACTAATAGGAGATCCCAACCGAATATATCACCTCCTAGAGTAAGGTCACACTACTGAAACCAGTGCGTAATATTCTAATCTTCTCCCATAGGAGTCTCTAGTCATAAGGATCGAGCCAACGACTCCGTCAGAATCTCCGAGCTCTGAACGAGGGTAGTGAAAATGAAAGAGTGACTAGAACCTGTATCTATAAGTACTTCAACTATGGTAGAGTAGACACAAATCGTACCTCTAATCATATCTGAAGCGCCATGATCATATGCCTCAGCTACCTAGAGATGAGCTCTCCCCTTTACACCTACTCCCTATGGTAGGAGTAGACCTCATGGTGGTGGTGGCGATAACACCTCGAAACGTCTCCCACCACCAGCTGCACGACCAGCTCCTCTGCCACGTCCAATTTCTCCCTGTGGACCTCCTTGATCGAATATCTATCTCTGCCTGGGTGGTCCTTTGACCATCTACTGATCAACTGAACGACAGGTTGGGCAGTCACGAGCCATGTGACCCTACCCGCCACATGAGTAACACTGCCTGCTCCTGGCATATCCGTCTCTGCTTCGGGTGCCCCTCACAACCTATCCTGAGTCATGCGGTCTTAAACCTGTAGGTATGGTCCTCTTGGTCCTCTAAAACATATGTCTACTTCCAACTGGGGAAGAATTCACTACGTGTCGACTAGTGGTTGATCTTGCTGTTGGAGACTACTCAGCAAGGAAACTATCCACTATGAGGGCTCTCTCTATCACCCCCACCTACGTCGGGATGCTGAGTGAGATCTTTGGAGCTCTGATCTCCCATCTGAACCCCTAATCGAAGGTCCGGGCCCTGAAAAATGGGTACTGCACCATATCGGTGGAGTAGCATGAGAGGTTAGTGAACCTCGCTGAGTACTGAGCTACAGTCATGCTGCCCTGCTACAGATGAATTAGCTTCTGTATGCCCACTGCGCGAAGAGTATCTAGGAAAAAATCTGCCCGAAACAAGCTCTTGAAGTCTGGCCAGAGAAGCATCATCTCATCATGGACCTGGAGTATCAGGCTCCACCATCTTCCCACTGCTTCCTGTAGAAGGCTAGCAGCAAGACTCACCATGAGGTCTTCTGGTGTCCCTACCGGTCAGAAAACTCTCACCACAGCCTCCAACCAATCCTCAACTACCTGTGGGTCCATCTCTCCCCTGAACCTTAGTGGCCTATGGAACTGGAACTCGTGTAACGTGATCAGGAGGTGTGCACCGTCTGCTACTGGGGATGGTGGAATCAGTGGCCCAACGGGTAAAGGTACCACTGGTTCCTCCAATGGAAAAGGGCCCTACACCGAGGCCTCGTTGCTCGGTGGGCTATCCATGCATACAAGTCTCGGGACTCTAGCTAGTCGTCCACGTGGAGGCATCCTGAAAGAAACAAATGAGACATGATCAAAAGTTATGCCTAGTGAGATGACCTGGTTGAACCGACTTAAAGAAAAATTTTGAAAACACACACGCAGTCAGTGTTTTCGTGCACTGTGTCAGAAATAAGAAGTCAGGGTCCAGGTGTATGGATATATAGACCACCACACCAATACTGGACTCCCTGAACTGAAAACCACACTTAGTACCCTTAACACTATTTATTCACAGAAAAGATCAGAGTCCTATGTTCTGTGGTAGAACCGACCCCTCTGATACCAATTTGTCACGACCCATCCTCCGGGGCCCGTGCCGTGACTACCCCAAGCCAGCCTTCCATAGGCCAGGTGCTGGTGACTAGCACCAAAGGCGTAATTCCCTAAAAATGGGAAGGAATTGCCTTTATAACCTGTAAACACACATAGTAGATATGAACATGAGTAAACTATATAACCAACAAGTGAGTATAGTAAGTAAAAAGGGGCCAGAATACAAGCCCAACTGGAAAGTACAAGAAACTGAAAGTACAAGTACAACTGAGGAAAAAGAAAAAATAGCTACTGGGTCATCCTCCGAGGTTTCTACCTGAAGGGTAGGTACATTTTGTCTCCTCATCACTCCACGTCCATTCGTCTCCTCTGTGTACTAACACACCGTATGGTCCACCTCCGGGTACCATCTAGTCCTGGTACTCTCAGCCTCTATCAATGCTGTCCGTCATCTGCATCCAGCACAATGAGGTGCGGACATAGCCCGTGTAGGGGTGAGTATAGAGATACTCAGTAGGGACCCTGAGACCCTTAAGTTCTCACAAAATCCAACAAGGATAAACCACAAAGTATGAAATCAACAGATAACCTTACTTAGGTATATGACCATACATATACCTAAGTTATCAAGTAATCTATCTCAATCATGAGGAAAACACAGAAAAAATGACTCATCTCAACCAGGATTTTATTATAGGGGTAGTAACATTTTGAACCCTTGGATACTAGATAACTCCTCCTCTATCAAGTACAGTGGGCCTGCTGCCACAACCAGGCACTTCCCACTAACCTTGGATGGCTGAGGTACTCCTCCTATCGAGTACCGTGGGTCTGCTGCATCACACAGAGGCACTCCCCACCATGGGTCTGCCACCACAACTAGGCACTCCCCCTCACAGCCTGTAGAGGTACTTCTCCTATCGAGTATCGCGGGTCTGGCGCCAAAACCAGATGATCCTCCATTATAGGTCTTCCGCCACAACTAGGCGCTCCTCTCTGTGCTAGTCAAGTCACTCCGAGTCAATCAGTCAGCAGTCATCATGTCTTAGACAACTACTATGTTCCCACAAAAATTCTCGCTCATCTCCGGAAGATCTACTCCAAAAGATACTGGTTGATGCTCTAAATGCCATGAATTTCCATGAAGAAGTATCTCAAAGGTTTTCCATGTCATAGGGGTATCCACGCAACTAACAGTGCATCAATCAGACGCCCATTTTGTGAGTTATTAGCCTTTTAGTCCCAGGGGCCCGGTTGGATTCGTGCACGATCCAACCGGACCGCATCTCAACTATACCACAAACTCCAGTGGAATATTCTCAAAGGGACCACCACACTCTAAGATTACCAGTGTCACTTAGGGTTCGTCAAACGAACGTCCGATGCCAAAGATATGGCCAAAAAGAAAGTAAAGGGTCGTAATGGGCCCAGGTTCGGTCCGCCCCAGTCAGACTGACCCGACCCAAACCAGTATGGTCCGACCTGGTTCAGATTGCCCTGGCCTAACCCGTTGGGTCTGGCCCGGCCCGTTGGGTGGGCCATCCCATTAGGTTCAACCCGACCTGTTGGGCCCAAACCAGTAGGCCATGAGGAACTGTGGATAACTGTAAGGGAACAGGGCAGCTCGCCCCGAAAGGGAACCACGAGGGGCTGGTTCGGCCAGAGCACCATGGGGAACTACAGAGAGCCGCAAGGGTGTGGGACAGCTCAGCCCGGAGGGGCACCATGAGGGGTTGGTTCGGCCAGAGCATCGCGAGGGCGTGACCGGTTCGGCTGGGGTTAGCGCGGCTGGGGCGTAGGGGCATGACTGGTGAGGCAGTGCGACCTGGGAGGGCAGCGCGACCAGCGAGGGAAGCACGGCCGGTGAGGCGACATGGCCGGAGAGGGCGGCGCGGCTGGGGTGTGGCGTGACTAGAGAGGGAACTGCGGTTGGGGAGAAGGGGCCGGTTTGGTCGGTGGTCAGAATATCGTGGGGGCAGCGCAGGTCGCTGAGGCCCCGGGTGGTGTGGTCGTTGCCTTCGTCACCGTTTTGAATAACACCACAAAGAAGATCAGTGGGGGGTTGAGCCATGTTAGTTTGGCCTGCACCCTCTGTGTTTAGGGTGGTAGTAATTGGTTCTTCAAGAACAAAGCACAACAACCCTCCCGCAAAAGGAAAACATCCTCGTTCTTCATTTTGAAAGAAAGGAAGAACATGGGAATGAATCACACTTAAATAAAATTAAACCCCTACTTGTTCGTTGTTTGCTAACGGAGTTGCAGGGAAGAAGACAGATTTTTGGGAAAAGATAGACGTCAGAATTTTCCTTGATCTTTGGTTTGTGCACTGGCTCGTCATATTCGAAGACATCCTATGTTGGAGGAAGACCCAAGGAAGAAGGTAGAATTCGGGGTCGACGTTCTTCGTCGGTGGAGCGTTCTTCATGGAGGAAGCATTCTTCGTTAGAGAGTTTTCTCTCAAGAGATCTAATCCTCCTTTTCCTACCTTTTTCGAACAAATGAATAGATAGCCCCTCTAAATAATAGATTTTCTATTATTTAGTTTGATGGGTTTAAAATTCAAATTGTAGCCATTAATTAAATGAGATGGCTCAATTAATTAAAGGGGAAGGGTTGACACCATTAAAAGAGGGGGGGGGGGGTGGCACCATTAAGTTAAGGGAGCTCAAGAGACTCTCCCTCATTTATGAGGAAGTTGAGAGGTTTACCCCAATTAATTGGGGGGGGGGGGGGTTGTCCCGGGTGGTCGTCACACCGTAACCTCTCATGGGAGGTTAGGTTTGGGTGGGCCCCACCACCATAACCTCTCATGAGAGGTTAAGGTGTGGTGGTCCCCACCTCCAACTTCCACTTGGGTGGTTATAAAAGATAAAATAAAATAAAACATGCATTTATTTTATTTTATTATTTCCATGAAAACCCCCAAAAACTAACTTTCACCCTCAACCAATAGTCATCGAGGTGAAAGTATTCTTAAGAGAATTCTAGCACAGTGAGTTCAACGGTATCCTCAGATTTCAATTCCGATCACCAGTTCAAAAGTTAGAAAAATCCACTCATATGTTTACTGAACATACCCGAACAAAACTTCAAAGATTGATTCCGGGAACACTGGGCCTTGGAATCACACGTCGTCAACTTTTGCGGACTTGTAAAATTTCCATTTAATTAAAAATAATTACATGGAAATTCTGAGTCTTTACATTTACTTTGAAAGTTATTTAATTAAATGGGAGAATATTGATAAATCTATATTATTTACTTAGTACAAATATTTTTTGATAAGGAATAGTGTTCATGAATTAAATCGATCATTAGATATATGATGAATGTATTGGACGTGAATTTATATGTGGGTCCTAGTTATAGATAACCCCTTAATTTATTGGTAGTATCATGAGATTAATCAGTTGGATAGCCTCATTTAAATGGGTTTTTAGTTTATACCTTCCAATTATTTTTAAACCATCTTGTGAAAGGTCATGATGATATAGATATCATGATGTATGAGATCATGAAATCCAATAATTAAGCAATTCCTCAATTAATAATTCTATTATTATTATTATGCATGATATTTTATCATTGATATTATTTTTGGATGCATTTCATTCTTAGTTTAATGATTAAATAGTATATGTTTTTAGTTATTTACCTTTAAATATTGATTATGCTTTATCTAATCATGTTTTTCAAGTTATTGATTAAATAGAATGTGTGTTTAGATATTTACCTTACCATATTGTTTATTCCTTATTGATTATGATTCATTTATTCATGATAGATTTCGCTTTATGTAAATCTTACCAAGAATCTTATTTCACCCTTATTTTTTTATCCTTTCCCCGAGATGTAATGAAGGAATCTTTTAAAGATGCATAATTTTTAATTTCATTATATTGTATTTCATGTTTTCTATAACATTATGTTACTATTTTTAGGAAATAATTAACCCCTATTTGTATCATTCTTTGGTTGGGTCTCTTTTAGGGGTGCCTTGGGTGAAATTTTGAAATTTTTGGAGGGATTTTGGGTTGTGCACGGTTAGCACATGTTTTTCCAAAACCGGGCACCATGCTAGTGCAAACCATGAAAACCCAGGTGGTGATTTTTTTTCATGGTTGGTGCATGGTTTAAAAAAACTATGTGCCCTCCTAGTAGAAAACATGAACCCCTTTATATTGGCACATAGTTAGGGTTCATAGTTTGACAACCTGTGTGGCCCTTCCGAGCTAACTGTGCAATTGAAATTTAATTATTTTGAAAATTGTTAAAAAATTCCCCAAACCCTATTTTGGACCCTACTCAAACATAACTAATCATATTTCATTTTCCAATTTTTATTGCACTCTCAAGGACTCATTTTGGATCCTCCAATACCTCTCCAAGGTAGATCAAATCTATGATATTGTTGTTCGATCCTTTTCTAGGAAGAATTATTTCCCCATTCCTTCTCTCCCACTATATTATCCTCTCCTCCTTAAGGGTTTTTAGATAATTGTGTAGTTGGAGGATCTAATCCTTATTTTTTTAGATCTTTAATCAAGGTTTGATTCTAGTATCTTTGTTGTTGATGTTCTTCATTGGATTTTCCCGTTACGGGTGTTGTGATTCAGGGTCCCATAATCCCAAGGTAGGTATTCCCATTTAAGATTTACCAATTTATTTAACCCTAAATAAATTGATTTCAAATAATTTTTTTTAGTTAAATTGTGAAAAACCAATTTGTTTTGGATTATTATTTGAAATTTATTTGGAATGAAATTGGAGAAACCCCCCAATTCTAATGATTTTGGGTGTGTTTGTGGACTTTGATGGAAAATTGGTTAATTAAATTATGAAATTAAATTGTGGAACTAAATTGTGAAATATATTTTTGAAACTGATTTAAAAATTTTATTTGAGAAAAAATGGTTTAAATTATTTTGATAAGAACCCATTGGTTTTATCCTAGAAAAGTCATAAATTTATTAAAAAACCATTTTGGTTTTTAAATGATAATTGGCATATGGAATTGGAAAATGGGTTAATTATATTTTAAATAGTTTTAAGATAAATTGACCATTGTTGATTATTGTTTTATTACATGAAATCCTAGTTAGTTAGTGAGTTATTTGGTACAACACTCTATTGATTCTTTACAACTCTAAAAAAAGTAGTGTAGTAGGTCACATCCCAGATGGGATGGTGATGAGTCCTATTTGACTAGTGTATGAGGGATGCGTTAACACATATTTCCATGACCACCTATTTGATTGTGTGAGTATCCCTTAACCTGGAACTATCACACCTCTTAGAAGATGAACATGTTTATTGTTTGTGATTGTATTAATATATATTCCATTTTTTATAACATATTTTATATATTCCTTGTGAATTTATATAAATTGTTTTATATAAAATGTTTACTAAGACATTGTTTGAAATATTTCCATCAATTGAAATGTAAAGAATAATTTTTTTTAAAATGATCATGCACTGCCATGCCTATTTTATTTAAAACTAAAAGCTTTATTTGGTTAATTAATGTGGAATCTTGTCATGGAATCCTTGGTGAGACCCTAATGGGATTTTATTTCACATCTAACTCGTGCCTTTGGTAGTTTATATATTTCTTCCTTCCATGTTCGAGTAATATGAAAGAACCACTTGGAGGTGGTAGTTGCTATTGATCTTTGGAAATTGAGTTGTTGTGTCCATTGAGACTTGGGTTGTTTATCCCATTTTATGGTAATTTGATGATGTACTTTGGGTTGTTTATACCTATTTGACTTCTGGTACTATTCTCCCTGTGGTGTTTTATTTTTTTCCTATTTAATTTTAACTCTTAATTTTGTTGTGTTTATGGAAAATTCATTCCCACTTTCACATTGTTTGATTCCAGGTTCTAGTCACCAACCTTTGGGGATTGGGAACACCCTTAAAGATATATCTGGATTGGCTTGGTTATTAGGTTACTAGGTTATCCAGACTGGTTAGTGATAAATTGGTATCAAAGGTGTAAGTTAATCATCTTTCCTTGATGTTAATATGTGGTTTGAGATCTTTTTGGGACTTATAAGGTTGTTACGAATGAGTGCAGGTCCATCTCTCACCATAATGATCCATAAGTCACTAGGTATGGTTTGGGAAAGTTTTATTGAGGATTAGTTATACACCTTTACCTATTTATTATTCGAATAGATTAAAATCCAAATCTTGTTTATCTATCTGATGAGATTAATTTCCCTATTACTCTTGTTTGAGTATTGATTTGAGTATCATTTCTAATATATTAAATGTTTTCTGCTAATGTTGTGTTGCACCATGCATCTGAGAAGACATGTGAATTAGATCTAGGAGGAAGATGTTGTTGAACTATAGTGAGAAAATCCTCTTTTAGACCATAATATGGTTGAAGTTGGTGTGCAATATGTCCAAGATCTGGGACAGTCACCTGTGGCTATTTCTGTTTAGGTTTTAGCTATGGACCTCAAGAGGGATGAATTTTGGATTTGTGATCCATAGTTCCTTCTTCAAAATCCACCAAGGTTCCAAGGCTCTAATGATCCTCAACTATATGAGTATTGGTTGAGAAATATAAATATTTTGTTTGAGTTCTTGGATATTCTGGATTAAATCAAGGGGAAATGTTCCATGTTTAAGATAGAAAGACCTAGCAGGAGATGGTGGGACATGATGGTGACAATGAGGAATCATGAGGGCTTAGAGTGGAAGGACATTAAATCTATTTTTACCAAATAGTTCTATCTATAGTTGATGATTTTGGTGAAGGATATAGAGTTTTTCAAACTCGATTAGGCTTATTGGACTATGATTGAATATGAAAATCATTTTACTAAGTTTGTATAGTTTTCACCTGGGATTGATACGAATGAGAAGATGAAGACTTGATAGTTTGAGATGGGACTTATATCTGATATTCATTCAAATATTTTCCTACTGAAGCTGCCTTCATATGTTAATATGTAGGATAGAGTGTTGATGGTTAAAATAGACCTTCCTGGTTAGTAAGGGATGTCAGGATTTCCTTTTTCTCCCAATGAAAGTTCTTTGAATTCCTTTAAAGGGAAGAGGAAGCGTGATGATTCTCATGGTGGTTATTGATAGTAGGGATTTTATAGAACTCATTTAATACCTAGTAGTGAACTTTTAAATTTTTACTAGTGTAGAAAGTCGGGGTACTTGAAATAGGTTTCCATCGAGGAACCCAATATATTTGGTTCTTATAGTTTCTCAGGTCACTTAAAAAAGTGATACCATGTTTATTCCACTCCCCTTAGTGATACAATATAATCTTCACCAAAAAGTACTATAGTGCAATCAGATGATTCTTCATGCAGTTGAAGAGTATCCATAGAAAGCATATATAGGTCCATCAACCATGAGAGGAACCATCACTATTGATTCATCTTTAATGAAAAATTTATTTGATACTGATGCATCTCATTTATTCATTTCAACCCTTGTTGAGAGTCTTTTAAATATTCCTATAGAGATTTTATCTTATGTGATGGATATTACTAAACCCCTAAGAATGAAGAGATAGTAGGGTCTCCATAGTTTTTCTTGGGTTTTCTCATTATCAGATATCCATATTTCTTGTGATTTTATAGTTATCGACATGAAACATCTTGAAGTCATATTTGGGATGTACTGGATCATTAATAATAAAGCCCGAATTGATTGTTATCTTCGACGAGTCTCCTTTAGTACACTCGATGGGGTGTGCCATATCTCTCTAGGAGAATGGGACCCAAGTTTGAATAGATCTGGACCTTATTATATAGAGTTATATAAAGTAATATCTATGTTCACATTTGATATGGGGTGAGAATATTTGACCAGTGTTCTCCTTCCAGTTTTTATCGATTTTCCCGATGTTTTTCCTTCTAACTTCTATGGTCTTCCACCAGTATGAGAGGTATAGTTTCTATTTATTTAGTACCTAGTACTCAAACAGTGTCTATTCCCTCTTACTACATGGTACTTGATAAAATGAAAGAGTTTAAGACTTAGATAGATGATCTATTATAGAAATAATTGATATTCCCAAGTGTGTCACCTTGAGCAGTGCTAGTTTTCTTTGACAAGAAAGTTAATGGGTCACTTTTCATCTTTGCTGATTAATGAAAACTCTATATAATGAAGATAATGAAAAAAATATTCTTTTACATGGATTAATGATTTGTTTGATCAGTTGAAATGGGGAAAGTGGAATTTGAAGATTGATCTTCAATCTAGATATCATTAGTTTAGAATAAAAGAACCTGATATTCAGAAAACCACCTTTTGGAGTAGGTATATCCATAATGAGTACCTTTTCATTCCATTTTTTCTAACCAATTCTCCTGTAGTATTTATTGATATAATGAATTAAGATTTTGATGATTATCTTGATAATTTTTTAGTGGTCTTTTTAGATGAAATCTTAGTTTAATATATGTATATGGAGGATCATGAGCGTCATTTAAGAGTAGTTATGGAATTATTTAGAAATCACCAATTTTAGACCAAGTTATCAAAATGTGATTTCTAGATTTTGGAGGTAAAGTTATTTGGACATATGGTGTTAGAACATGGCATATCAATTGATCGTGAGATGGTAAAATCTATTATGAAATGGGAAACACCATGAAATGTTTTTGAGATTTAGAGATTCTTAGGTTTAGCTAGATATTATTGCTAATATGTAAAGGACTTATCAAATTTGGCTTCTCCAATGACTTCCCTAAATTGGAAGGGAGTAAATATTTCTTGGGATGATAAATTATAGAGTTATTTCATTAATCTAAAAAACGTTTTACTAATGTATCGGTGTTGACTCTTCCCGAGGATGGGTAGGGCTATGTGGTCTTCTATGACACATCAGGTTAATGTTTGGGCTATGTTCTTATGTTGGGTGATCATGTTATTTCCTATGGATCTTGGAATATTAGGCCACATGAGAATAATTATCTAACCCAAAACCTTGATCTCTTATCTATGATGCATGAACTTAAGATTTGGAAATATTACCTTTTCATAGAAAGTTTTATCGTGTATTCTGAACACAAGATCTTGAGTTATATATTCTCAAAAAAATATTTGAATCTCCACTAGAGGCATTGGATGAAGTACCTACAATCCTTTTTTTTGACATCACCTACACCCTGGGGAAGGGGAATGTATTCGTGAATATTTTGAGAAGGAAACTTATGACCTAGGCCATGCAAGAATCATAAAAAGAGTGGAACTTTATGGATATTTTTTCATAGTTTCATATTGGAGTCCAAGAATAAAGGGACAATGTTTCCTTGGATAGTGTTCAGTTTACATCCTCTCTCATCGAGGTGATTATTTAAGAAAAATAGTTTGATGATGAATTTCAAAGAATTATGGACTATCTTTATAGTGGAGATACCATTTTTGAGTGGTATTTATCCACATAGATAAATCTATGTTATCAGAATCATTTTGTTATCTCGTTAGCAGTAAAGAAAGATGTGGTGGGGGTATTTCCATAATTCATAGTGGTTGGTGAACTTTGGAACCATGAAGATATTCTATGACATGTAGTGATGATTCTGGTGGCCAGGTATGAGATAGTTCATTGATAATTTTTTCTCTCATTATTATACTTACCAACAGATCAATGTTGAGCATCAATGACCTTCAGATTTTCTTCGGGTACTTCTAGTTATGACTTGGAATTGGGATGAGATTATTATGGAATTTATTTCTGGGTTTCAATGTACCCTGAGATAGAAGAATTCAATATGGGTTGTGATCAATAAGATGACTAAATTAGATCACTTTATACCCATTAATTATACAACCAAAGTTAAAAATCATGGAAATATCTATATGAGAGATATTTTTCACTTTCATAGCATTCTATTTTCTATAGTCACTGATATAGATCCCCATTTTAATTATTTCTTTTGGAGAGGCCTTTAGGAGGCATTAGGATCTTAGGTTCCTTTGAGTATGACATAATATTTCACAGTCATGTGAAAAAATATAAAGGGCTATATAAATTCTTGAAGATATTCTTTGTTCCTACATCCTTGAATTTGGTGGAGATTGGGATGACCATTTCAGGCTGGTTGAGTTTTCTTATAACAATAGTTACCAGTCTTCAATTAGAATGGATCCATTTGAGGCCTTGTATGTCCGACCTTTTAAATGTCCCTTGTGTTAGTCGGAGATTGGTGAAAGTTCCTTGGTTGGACCAATATTGTTTCAAGAGACAACAATAAAGATTTAGTTTATTATTAAGATAATTTTAATATCATAGAGAGAATATAAGTCTTATGTTGATCATTATCACCGACCATTGGAATTTTTAGTTCGTTATAAGGTGTTCTTGAAATTTTCATCTCGGCTAGGCTATCGAAGGCTTGGGAGGAAAGGGAAGATTGATCCTCATTTCATAGGACCTTTTGAATTTTTTGAGTAGGTAGAGAAAGTGTCTTACCATTTATCCCTTCCACCATAATTGACATCAATACATAATGTATTTTTTGTATCTCAGCTATGAAAGTATCTTTCTGATCTATCTCATGTTTTGAGCTAGAGTGATCTTGATGTTGAGATTGATTTATACATGATTAAGAATACATTTAGGATATTTGATTACAAAACCAAGGTACTTTTTGGGAGGATGATACCTTTGGTTCAAGTTTTATGGTATCAGAGTTCTAATACTCACGAGACTTGGTAGAGGGAGGCACTGATGATAGAGAAGTGACCTCATCTTTTTGACATGCAAGCTTCTTAAGTGGATTTATGGGGACAAAAATTTTATATTTGGGGAGGTTTTATCATCCTATTAGTTTTTCAGGTACTACTCAACACTGCTTTTACCATTCTTTGGTTGGGTCTCATTTAGGGGTGCTTTGGGTTATTTTTCAAATTTTTTGGAGGGCTTTTGGGTTGTGCAAGGAAGACGCACGGTTAACTCAAACCATGCGCCCTACTAGTGAAAAAAATTCAAACCAAGTTAGTGATAGTTTTCATGGTTAGAACATCATTCAAAAAACCACACACCTTCTTAGTAAAACCCATGGACCCCTTTAGTGGGGTTCATAGTTTGAAAAACTGTGTAGCTCTGCCCACTGTGTGTACCAGATTTAATTATTTTGAAAATTGTTAAAAATTTTCTTGAACCATATTTTGGACCCCTACTTGAAACTAACATGGGATATTTCCTTTTCCATGGTTAATAGGGCTCTTAAGGACCCATTTTGGCACTTAAACCCCCCCCTCTCTAAGGCAGATAAAAGCTTGAAGATCTTGGTTCAATCCTTTCCTGGAAAGAATTCATTCTTTATTCCTTCTCTCCTACTATATTCTCCTCCCCTCCTTAGGGTTTGTTAAATATATATGTTGTTGGAGGATCTAATCCCCATTTTTTAGATCTTGAATCAATGTTTGATCCCAAAATCTTCATTACCTACATTCTTTATTGGATTTTCCCATTGCAGACATTGTGATTTGTGATCCTATGATCCCATGGTAAGTGATTTTGTTTCAGATTGGCCATTTGATTTAAACATAAATTTCTTGATTTCAATTAAATTTATTTTAATTAAATTATATAAAAAAATTCTTTGTTTATTGTGATTTGAATTTTATTTGGCATGAAATTGGAGAAAAAACCCCAATTCTAATTAATTGGGGTGTGTTTGTGGAATTTGATGGAAGATTTTGATATTAAATTATGGAATTAAATTGTTAAATTGATTTGTGAAATTTATTTAAAATTTTTATTTGAGAAAAAATGGCTTAAATTATTTTAATGAAAACCCATTGTTTTTATCTTGGAAAAAGAATAAATTAATTAAAAACCCATTTTGGTTTTTAAATGGAAATTGGTATACCGAAGTGGAAAATGGGTTAATTGTATTTTGAATAGTTTTGAGATAAATTTTCCATTATTGATTATTATTTTAGCACATGAAATCCTAGGTATTTAGTGAGTTATTTGAGACAACACTCTATTGATGCTTTACATCTCTAACAAAAATAGTGCAGCAGATCACATCTCTGATGGGATGGCGATGAGTCCTGTTTGATCAGTGTATGAGGGACATGTGTACACATATTTCCATTATCACCTTTTCGAGTGTATGAGGATCCCTTAACCTAGAACTATCGTACCTCTTGGAAGATTTCCATGTTTCTAATTTGTGATTATTTTGATATATATTCCATCGTTAGTGAAATTTTTTACATATGCATTGTGAATTTATATAAAATGTTTCATATAAATTTTTTATTAATTTATTGTTTGAAATATTTACATAAATTGAAATGTAAATCATGATTTTTTTAAATATACTCTTGAACTTCCTTGAATATTTTTTTAAATTAAAATATTTATTTGTTTAATTAGTGTGTCATCTTATTATGTAATCATTAGTGAGACCCTAAAAGTATTTTAGCTCAAACCCTACCTATGAATTTGTGAATTTTTATATTTCCACCTTCCAGGTTCGATCAAGGGGAAAGAACTACTTGGAGGTGGTAATTACTATTAATATTTGGGATTTGATCTATTGTGTCCATTGGTACTTAAGTTGCTTATCCAATTTTATAGTACTTTGATGATGTACTTTGGGTTATTTATACTTATTTTCCTTCTAGTACAATTGTCCTTGTGGAGTTTTCTTTTGTTTATACCAACTTGTAACTCTTTATTATGTTGTTTTTGTTATAAATTCATTTATTATTTTATATTGTTTGATGCTAGGTGATAGTATACAACCTATGGGTATTAGGAACACCCTTTGGGATATTTCAGTATCATTTCAATTATCATGTCACTAGGGTATCCTGGATGGTTCATGAAATTTTCAAATATAATGTGGAATTCAAGTATATATATGGTTTACCAAGGATACTAAACTATTCAGTCCTTCGGGATGCAACCACTTATATCTTATGCCAAAGTAGTAAAGTAACCACCAACTCTGGGTTACTAGGGTTGGGGTCTTTATAGTTGGTATCTGAGGAAGTTTAATATAAACCTTGGGAACTATATTTAGAAAAACATAGATTAGATAAAATAAACCAATGTATACTTTTAGTATAAGTATAGAAGAACATCCTAATGTTTTGGTAAGGAAGATATTATATGGTTTTTCCAAGAAATTACATCCATGTCTGGATACTAAAAGTGGATGTGGTTCTGGTAAAGTTGTACCTATGGGTAATAACTTTGAATATGGTGTATTGATCTTTGACTAGATCATCACTCGATGCACGACAATGGGCCTTACGACACAATTGGTTTGAAATTCCCGAGGGATATTCTTTGGACAATTCACATTTTATTTAAAAAAATTTATGAATGATTTGAATAGATGATGACCATGAATAACCTTGGTTAAAAAAGTTTAAGTTTGATTATAATTTTACTATAATAAATACCCATTTTGAGGTTTTATGTTGCGAGAGTTTAATATGATTAAGGATATTTTTGAAAACATTTATGGGAAAACAAACCTTAAATTTAATATATGTTTTAATGAAAATGTTATTTAATGAAGAATTCCATTAAATTTTTTATAAATAGGATTAAAGTTTTTGATAATACTTAGGGTCAATATTATCCTTGGTGTTTAGATAACAATATTCAATTAATGTTATGTAATTTCATGAAAAAATAAGTCTTATAGAAAACCCTTGTGTTTAAAATGTGATTTGATGACCAATGTTAATTTTGAGGATATTTATCATATTCTTGGGAACATTATAAGAATTATGTTAATATAGTACTGGAAAAAGGACAAACCACATGCCAAGAGACAACCCATCACATCTGAAAAAGCCATGGGGCTTGAACCCACAACTGAAGGGTGATAAGGGTTTAACTCCTACCACAAGCCTACATGATATTATAGTTAATATGTCACTGTTTTTACTTAAAAAATTTGATGAATAAATATTAATGATGAACCAATGGTGTTTCTTTTGAGGTTTATAAATTAATGAATCATATTGGATAATTTGTTCAAACCATATTGGTTTTGGAAAATATTTAGAAAAAAGAAAAAAGAATCATCACTCTACTATGGATCTTATAATCTATTCAAAGTTAATTTTAGTGATTCAAGCATAAAAAATCCATAATAGATATTAATTTATTGGATTAAGGATCTAGTAAAAACAAAAGGATTAAATTTTACTTAAAAGATATCAAATAAGTATATTTTCTGGTGTGATCTATCTTGATAGTAAAAGAATCCCTAAAATTTAGGAAAAGGATGTGGAAGTAAAAATATTATCCTATTAAATTTAAATCTGATGAGTTAATGGACTTTTAACTCATTATAGATTAATGGTTTTGTGGTTATTTAATTTATCTTTATCATTCACTTTCTTATGATCAATGACCTATGTCACTCTCCATAATTATTTACACATATATTTCATGTCCATACTTTAACTTCCCAAAAATGTTATCTTAGATGGAATAATAGTTATGTTTTATTATAGATGAATTTTGTAATACACTTTCCCTCTTTTAAGAATACTTTTTATTAAACCTTTTTATGATATGGGTTTTCAATTAAGGAATTTTGAAATATCAAACCCCTGTTTTTTGAGCCCAAGTTCAAATTACGAGGAATTTTTTTATTAAAGGTAAAGAGAATGTAACACCCTATGATTTTAAAGTATATTAAATAAATTTAATATATTTGATATATTATGGTACATTAAACCTTAATATTTTAAAATAATAACATTATGTTAGATAGTGTATACGATATGCATCACTGAGCTTAAACTTCCCAAGAAATATATTATTTAAATATGACCGTTATAACCTAGCCATTGAATTGGTGGGTATAAATAGGATTAAAAGAATTATTAAATATATATAAAGTTCTTAATAAATTAAAATTTAATAATAATTTTTTAGTAAATAATCACTCAAATATTTATTAAAGTTAATTTCCTTTAAAATCCATTCTGTTCAAAAAATGGTCTTATTTTGCATTTTATGTTTGGGAATTATATTTAATTTATAACACTTTCTGAATTTTTATTTTATAAGAATAATATAATTTTCAAAATCATCATGTTAAAATTACATTAAATTGAATTTTTGATAATTTTCTGAAAAGATTAATTTTTCAATGAATAATGAAAAATACTGATTTTTATTGAAAACATACTTTTCTTTTATAGAATTTAATGGTTAAATTTTGGTTTAAAATTATTATTAAATAATAATTATTTCAATTATATTATTATAAATACAATTTAGTAAATTGGAATCAATTTAATCTTGAATTTTGATATTAAAACTTTCTATACTTATTAAAATTTTCTCTTTAAAAAATCGGCTTTTTTCGTCATATCTGCGGGTTTAATTTTAAATTAAATATTAACCCTTACCTGAATAGAATTTGTAAAAATGGATTATATATTTTTAATAAACATATTTAATATTATATAATAAGGTCAACTTACTTTTTTTTCTTAATCAATAGTAAAATTAGTAAAAATTAATGACTACAGTTAAGGTTAAAACGGGTTTACTATAGGGTTAAACTAAAATGATAATGGTTAAAAATGACCTAAAAATTTTATAATTACTATTTTATAACCATATTTATCCCCCTACCACATTATTATATATTTTTATGAGTTTTTGGGAGACTTTTACAAGAAAGTTACCTATATAATAATTTAAGTAAAGAAAAAGAAAAAATATCACCCTCTTGATTTTAAATTTAAACTATGTGTTCACATTGGGAAAAATCAAGTTTTAAATGAATATTTATTGTAAATTTTATTTTAATTAAATTATTTTAACAAGAATAATTTATTTATAATTTTTCATAATTATATAATTACATTAAATAATTAAGCAACATCAATACATTAATTATTTAATTAATAAAAAAATAAAAAAATTGACACTAAAGACATTAAAAATAATATAAATTGAATGAATTATTGTATTATATGAATTTATTAGATAAATATAACATTATAGTCAGGTGGTGAAAATAATATATTTGAATTCAACATCTGTTTTTATGTTTTTAAAGTCATAATAAATGAATAGTGTCAAAATTTATATTAATGTTATTTTATAATAAATAATATTTTTAAAAATAATTTAAAATTCCTTCAAATAATATCCTATACAAATGTATTATTATATGTTTAAATATAAGAACCATATTCCATTAATGGACTTATGGTACTTTTATAATAATTATATTGACCCCTAAATAGTAAAAACATTATTACCATGGTATAGGGTAACATTGAATTTTGCACATTACATGAATTTGTGTTAAAATTAATTTTACACACGCATAATATTTTTATTTTATAAATTTTATTTCATATTTAGAACTTGTTTTTAAAAAATATCTAATTCGTCTCATTTATTTCTAGTCTCAAATGATAAATAACCTAAGTAAAAATACTAGTTACCGTAGTGAAAACTAAAATGGTAAAAGTAAGGAAACTTAGAATTTAAGGAACAACATGTTTAAAAAAATATGCTTTTTTGTATTCTTGAGGTGTGTATCAATCATATAATCTCTTAAATCCATTAATTATCCTTTTTTGAGGCACTTTGGGTGAGAGTGAATTCTCATTATTGAATAGTTTTGTGTATTTACAAGAATGATACTCCTCCTCAATTATAAAAGAGAACTTCCTCCCCTCACTTATTCACACATATCAATACATTTTTATTGAAAAAACACTGAAAAAATAACTCCACAATATTCTTAAAAATATTATAGAGGTTCTTGTATTCTAAAAAGACCAACCCTATGGTCCTTAAGACTAGATCTAAAAGAGGTTTTTCTAAGAGAAGGTAATCGTCTTAATATAGATCTTTATTTTTATTTATTATTTTACAAACATAAATTATCTCTTAAAAATTTAAATATAATAAAAATATATCTCCCATATACTTAGATGTTTTTATTTTAATGAAATAATATTTTTCTATCTCCACCTTCAACAAATGTGAAACAAAATTATCGATCGTGAGTACGGAGGACTACTACCTTGCGAACCAATGTAACTCGTTATCCATCAACACATATCAAAATTATATATAATGATGGATTTAATGTATATATATATATATAATATTTATGATATTATTATACTTATTTAACTATAATATCAAATATAACTTCTTATATTCCTTTCCGTTTAAAATACGACAAGGTCGCTCGTGTGCACAGTGGACTACCGCCTCACGAAGCGATGTGATTCATTTTCACTTACATTTTAAATGGATGGTTATAAGGATAAATTTAATCAATATATGTGATATTTATGACATGGTATTTACTATATAAAATTAATACATCACCCACTTCCTTACCCTTTCACTCATTAAAAAATTGATATCATCGCTCGTCTGTACGTACGACTTATCGTCTCTAGAAAGCATTGTGATTTTTTCTCTATGTATAATTTTCAAGAATGGTTTTAAAAATGTATCTCATGAGTAAATATTTTATATAAAACATTAATATAATTCTGGAAAATATGTATATATATATGTGTATATATATATATATATCCTATTCATAATAATTAGAACTTCCGCAACAAAACATGCATTAGAAAATAAGGGAATTACCACCCAAAACAAGGGTGACAATGATATATTATTAATGAACATGTGATAATATGTTATAAAAGGATCATATATGATATTTTAAATATTAATATGGTTACATTATAAATTAATAACATTTTTAAAACTGTTATATAAGAGGTTAAATAATGTTCAATTAAAGGGAAGCGTGAGGTAAGGGATTTCATCTCAATTTATTCTTATTGAGGTATATTGTAATGTTATGAACCTAATTTATTTTATATGGTATATTTACTACCCATTTTATATATAATATCATGAATCCTTCATATTTCATAGTAATTTAAGTTTTAATTTGAATTTTTTTCATCCAAGTGGATTTAACTTGAAAGTTACCAAGTTGTAAGAAATTTCATAACTCAATTTATTTTTGTTGGGTTATATTACTTATTCATTGTATTTGATATTATAAGAATACATGTGTAATGAAGTTTTATTATTTTATAATTTATTTCAACATTTTTTATGTGTATTTACACATGATAAACATAATCAATCCATTTATTAATTCTCACTTCAACACTATGATCATTGTAAGGGATTTCATCTCAATTTCCATTTCATTGAGAAATATTTGTTAATATGCACCTATTCACTTTTATTTGGTTTATAAAATACCACATTGATGTAAATAAAATTAATAAATATGTATTCATGATGGTTAATGTTTCAATTCAAGTTTATTATTTCAAGGAGTAACACTTTAAAAGTTACCGAAGTGGTAAGAATATATTTTAAAATATCAATTTCTTTTGGAACTGATTTTACTATAATTAAAGGAATATTATCAGTTATACTTCATAAGATCCAGTAATTTTCAAATCCATATTATCTGTATCATGAATATGATTATTTCTTAAAATTTATACCATTTTTATATATAGTTTTACTTTTAAAGTAATTTTTTTAACTCAGGAAATATTTATAAATCTATATTCTTTACTCAATATAGATTTTTTTATGAAGCATATTTTTCACAAATTAAATAGATCATTTGATATATGAGTAATGTGTTAGATATGAAGTTACATATGGGTCCCAGTTATAGATATCCCCTCGATTCATTGGTAGTCTCAGGAGACGAATCAGTTAGATAACCTTATTTCAATGGGTTTCTACTGTATACCCACCCATCAGTTTTAAACCCTCTTATGAAAGGTATTGAAAGTATAGGTATGATGATTCTTGAGATCATGAAGTCCAATAATTATACATTTAATTCACTAATAATAAATTTATTATTATTATCCATTAGTTTCTCACACTGATATTATCTATGGATACATTTCACTCTCAGTTTAATGATTAAATGTCATGTTTTTTTAGTTATTTACCTTTCCATATTTATTAGGACTTATATAATCATGTTTTTCAAGTTATTGATTAAATTAAATGTGTGTTAATATATTTATATTTCCATATGGTTTATAAATTATTGATTATGCTTCATTTATTCATGATGGCTTCCACTTTATGTAACTAATACTGATCATCTGATCTCACCCTTATTTTGTTTCCTTTCCCCAGGATGTGAATAAGGAATATTTGAATGAGTTTAAGGTTGTGTAATTTTTACTTTCATTATATTGTTTTTCATGCTTTCAAATATAATGTTAAATTAAAGTATGTATCTAGTTTAATAAAACTAATAAAATATTTAATAATTTTGGATGCAATCACTTCTATCTTATGCCAAACTATTAAAGTAACCACTAGATCCCGATTACTTGGGTCAGGGTCTTTATAGGATAATTTTAAGGTCATTATTGTACCGGTTGGAGCTAGTGGGAGATATTGCTTATGGGCATAGAGTTTGATCTAGTGATGGTTATGAAATATGTGGTTCATTTAGGGTTATATGAGGACATTCCAAAGAAATCATGACTACTCTATGGAACAATGATGGAGGTCATTGGAGATCGATGAGGAGATCATGTGTTTCGAGAGATATCACCTCAACAAGGATTACAAAGATTTATCTGAGGTGGAAGGCTATCTCTGGGGTTCATAGACCCTTTTTTCCATTCACTATTTTGGGTTTTCCACTTAGCCCTTTGACCATAGTTAGATTGGGTGCACGATGTATTTCTTGTGTCATAACTAAAGTGATATGTACACGACTAATTTCATAATGTTGAATAGGGTGAGATGGAAATTGAGGGCGGAGTTATATTCTCAAGGAGTTTGAGGAGCCTAATGGAATTTGAGAACTAGTAGGATATTAACCATTACGGTAAATTTTTTCCCTTGAGTGCATGTTTTTTAAAAGAAATGGAACCTTATAAAGAACTTGTGGGAGCGGGAGACCCTGATGAGAGCTCAATATCCTTACTTCGGAGTAACTTTTCACATTTTGGGATGAAAATAATTGTATTTGGGGATAATTTAATGACCATTTTTTTATCTTTATAATACCTTGTAATATTTTAAATTTTTTTAAATATCGGCATTGAGTCAAGGAAGAATTTTTAGGCCTAGGGAGGACTGATATTGATATAATAAAAATATTAAAGTTAATATATCATGCATGGTAATTTTTTCAAAAATAATTGAATAACACTCGAAAAGATTCTCAGATCAAAAATCTGAGACCAAAATTGAATCCAAAATGTGGAATTTACCATAGATGATATATAAGGTCAGTTAGTGTTGGATTCTTGGTTAGAGGGATCCTCTAGTAGGTGCGTTAAGTGAAATAATTAATTAATTAATTTAATACCCCAAAAAAATCCTATAAACAAATAAATAATTATTATGTTTTTCTCGGGTTAGATACATAACCTTTATAGAATTAAAGGTGGAGGAGAACCTTGTTGTCCTTAGAGGATCTTGGATCGAAGATAAACAAATCTAGGTGGATGGTGATATGGAAGGATGAAGCAATAAGATCATCATCTTCATCACATGTGGATGCATTCTTCCCAAATGATAGATCCAAACTGAAGATGGGATGTTTTTTTGTGTGTGGATTTTTCCTTGTTTGACTAGAACTTTTTTTTATTTTTCAAATAAGTCACTGTTTGGGTTAGTGAGAACCGAACAATCAATTATAACCATAGGTGGGTCGGATTTGGAACCACGTCTATGTCCAGACCCACCCAAAAGAGAAACCAGACAACAACCAAATCCTCCCCAAACACCACAACACAAAGTACCAACCAAAGAGCACTCAATTAATCATCACCATGACCACCTGCACAATCTAACAGGAGTCAATCCTTATTATAAGATTTAATCGTAGATCAATGGTGGATCTAATAATTACAGGCTATCTTACTTGGTTTGGAATTTATAATAATTATTTATGTTTATTAGTTCATCATTTTTTGTTCTAATGGAAAATAATCTAGGCCAACCCAAACAATAGACTAGGTTCATCCATCTATTTTTTCTGTGTTTTTATCTCACATTTCATCATGCGGTCATCATTGACATAACATTTGGATGGTAGTTCAAAAAATACTTGATAATAAATCATTGTGAAACCATTATTTGAGCTGACAAATCGATTACATAGGTTTTGGTTTGGGATCGATGACATGATCAAGGAGTGGTGATGACAAAGAGTAATTGATCCATGGATTAGAGGCCAGTTTGAGGGGTTCTATTAATGAGAGAGGTGGTGTGGTGGTGTAGTGAGATAGGGAAGACCTATATGAGGTTAGGGTGGTTGGTATCCAACCACTGGTTTTGAATTGGGCATAATCAGCCCTAGATACAAACTTTATGGTGTGATTTGGAGAAGATTCAGAGGTAGAAATGATGTTGGGGGAAGACGTGTAAAGAACTAGAGATTTTGGGGAAATCCCAACAAAAAAAGATAGTATGAAGAACACCTTATTTGTAGTTTTATTTGAGTTATGTATAAGGTTTTTAGAAGGAGATAAATATCACATGCCATATAGTGGGCCCACACACTGTGTAATTTTTACCCAACCAGCTCAGCATGTATAAGGTTTATACACCAAGGAATCCATGTAGTGACACATGCCATGTGTGATGAGTCACACATTGTGTATCTATTGGAGAACGACTCAACATGTATAGGGATTATTTTCTCAGAAGCCCATGTAGACCCATAAACCATGTATGGTGGGGCACACACTACGTAATTCAGAATGTACACATGCTTTGATAGATGAAACATGTCGAGTGCTGGCCCAACCCCTACCCACCATGTAACTTGAGGAACATGTCGTGTACTTTGAAAAATACTCATACATGGATAGTGTACATGGACACACCATGAGTACACATGCAAGAGATATAGTACACAAACTATACTAGAAAAAATGTTGAGTGTTAGGCCTCCATCTACAAACCATGTACCCTTAGTGGACACACCATGCATCTAGGGAAGATATGATGTGTGTGTGAGATATACAGATAGTGACAAACTTAAAGAGACACCATATGTACCCCATGGGGTGTGACATGTACTCCTTCCAAAAAATTTGGACCCTTGACCCTCTTCCTCATGTATCATCTTCATTAGGAATCATATTTGGGCCCTCAAGTGGCCTATCCTGAGTAGTTTTTCCTATATGACGTAATGGTAGCCTTCATTTTAGCATTAGACATATGACATGAGGTTATGATAGTGGGGTGATTCTCTCCATAATTCTTACTGGGTAGTAGTGATCAAGTGTGATCATAAGAGTGTTTTGGGGTGAAAAAACCCAGTCACACTAGTGCATAGGTTCCCCATACTCATTACACATATAGGGTTGGAAACCCCCCATACTAAACTGGGTGTGGGTCCACTATCAATGGATTTGAAAGCCCCATCTTTGAGCCCCTATAGGCATGGGTCCTCCAATAAAGTTAGTTCTCCCTTGGATGTGGGGCGTAGTGGTGAGGTGAATTCTCTCCACATGGATTCTTGAGAGGTTACATAGGATGAATAACTGGATTTTGTGCTCCCCCAGCTATGGAGCATGGTGGTGTGGTCTAGAATCTCAACTCAGATTATTTTACGACTGCCCATGATAATAGGCATTTGAGATAAATTTTTTGAGGTTTAGCTGACTCATTGTTCTTATTTGGGCTGTGGAGTTAGAGATCCCCTACATCTATCTTTATAGCTTCTTAGTGAGAATATTCAAGTTATGGATGTTTTTGTTATTATGGATGTTGTCTCGAGTGCTAATTTAAACACCCTCATGGTGATGAGTTAAATACTCTCCCTTTGATTCTTTTGTGTTTGGTGATATCGTGGTGTCCTACTAGGTATGTTTATACTCTCCCCTTCATGGGATTTTCTTGCACATGGCATGTATTATGAAGATGAAAGGAAAATTATAAGTGACTATAGTGGACCTAGTATCAGTGGATCTTGTCAGTACATGGTGGCACTGACCATGTTTGGTGTTTAAACTCTAGGATATAGAGTCGGGATCTTCCCTTATATACTCTTTACAGTTGATTTCAAAATGGGTTTTCTCCCTATACTTATAGTTGGGTAAGTATTTTTCCCTTTATATCATTTTTATTATGCTAATGTACTCTAATATGTATTTCCTAGAGGTTCTTTCATGCATGGTTATACTATAGATATTGTAGAATTTTATTATTTACAATTTTTCATGGAGACAGTTGGGTGTGTGCATATTGATACATTAGGCTAAGGCCTTACATTCTATTTTATGACTTCTCAGTTCTTGTTATCACCCCTACCCTATTGGATACCATATTGGGGTGTCACACTCGACTTTTTTTCTGACCAGGAGGGCCCCATTGGGTTAGGTCATAACATTTATAATATTTTAATATCATATTTTTATTTCATTGTGAGTATGTTATTTTAAATTTACTACTTTATAATACAATACTTCAGTATACCTATTGGATTTATGACCAAAGACCATTTTTTCAATGTTCAAATTTTCAATTATCATATCTGTAATGATCATATTTACAATAGCTAGATTTCATTCCTATATATAGACTTACTAAATCATTCATTAATTCCACACTCACTCTTCAAGGTATAATTCTTATTTCATATTATAGATTTTGTATAATGCTTTATTTTTTCATGGTTCTCTTCCTCATTATAGATTTTGTTTGTCGATTGGTGATCCTCAAGGTTGAAGATGATCCAAAATATTTCATAATCGTGAAGATTTTATTCTTTTATAAATTATCCCCTATTATTTTATGCAATTTTAATGGATTTAATTAATCCTTGGTGAGTAGTAATACATGTCATGAAACACTTAGTTTTATACCTTTTTTTAATTTCCCACTTATGAAATAATAAACTATCTTTAGTTCGGTTCTTATCTTATAGGACACATTTTCTAATCATGTTTCAATCCTTTTTAAAGAATAGATAAATGTTATTTAAAATTATAGACATAAATAATAATAATAATAGTAGTAATAATAATAGTAGTAATAATAATTGTAGTAGTAGTAGTAGTAGTAGTATTAGTAGTATTAGTAGTAGTAATAATAATAATAACAATAATAATAATAATAGCTCCTAAAACCTAAGGCGTTACATGAATGAACCACTACAACCTGTAAGTGTTGCATTTCCTAGACATAGATCATTAAGACTGTATAAAAAATCTATAATTCATTATGGGAACCATTTTCAAGAACCATTAATAATACTTGGGACTGGTCAAAGGAATACATAATCAAAAGGGAGAATTATAGACATCTCGGCTTGGGAGGTGGACAAGAGGGAATAGAAATGATGTTTTCAAAATCAATTACAAAAACAAAGGGTAGAGTTGCAACTAACCTATATATGATTTATGTTAGAATATCATTAATACCCCTCCAATACTCATTAATACTCACCTATATTCAATATAAAAAATGGATGTGCAGTGCATTGAAAATGTGGCTCACTAGTACACATTGTATGAATGCTATAATGATGGGCACAAATCCTATTTAAAATGAAATACTATTTTGATACCATTTAAAGTTTCATGGTAATTATTATCATGTTTAAATATTTAATTTCATTTAAAAATTGTATAATAAAAAATATAAGGGCGTAGGGTTAAACATGCATGAAAATTTACTACATCTCAGACGTGTCCAATGCTTCCCCCTATAGTACGTGTTTCTACATTTAATAAATACAGTGTTAGTTATCTATTTTAATTTCCTTTAAAATATATGTTTTAAAGAATTAAAGGTCTAAGGGTATTTAATTTACACTAAAAAAATTCATTTTCCATGTTTTATATTAATTTCTTATATGTTTTTTCCTTTACAAATTTATTTATAAAATAATATAGCATGAGGTTTTCCATTTCAATTGCAATACACATTCCAAGATTTAATCTATTTAAAATAAATCTATTCAAATCATTTTTTTTAAAATCACATAGTTTTCTTTTTAAATAAAAATATACATTTTAAATCACACACATTTCATTTAAATCTTCAAATCAAACATTTCTCATTTAATTTATTATACATATTTTTTAAATTCAAATCACAAAGGGTTTTTAATAAAATGTTTTATTTATTTTTTTACACCACAATTTTTAATTATATATATATATATATATATTAAGATATAATATATAACAATGTAATATATAAATATATGTATATATTATGTTTCATTACCTAATTTTTTTCCAATGTTTTATACGAATAATATATATATATATATATATATCTGTAATATATTTTATATGTGTATAATTATTTACTTATAAAAAAATAAATGCATAAAAATATAGTTGATATGTAATATATATATATAAGATACAAAACATAATTTATTTGTGTTAGATATTTAAAAAACTATACGTAAGAAATTATAGGAATCTAGTTGAAATGTGATATATATATATAGTTCCATATGAAATTATAACTGATACATCATATTTTTAATATATGTGTAATATTTTCAAACCATGAGTGATATATTATATTAATCCAAAATTTGGTAAATGAATTAAACTCAATTTTTTTAGATTACATAGAAAAAAATATAAACATTCTCAACCCTCTGAGACTATAAGAAAAAATCCCAAGACTCCCTCAACACCTGAGAAATTATAAAGGGAGGGTTTGAGAAAATTCAGACCCTTACAAGTAATGGTTGATTCCATATTGACTCTCCTTCTCCTTATTAATTGTTAAGTAGTGATTCTACTTCTTTCATGATTAAATTAGAGTTTCATTAATCACATTGGATTATTATATGTGATCTTAGAAATACCCTTCCTACTTTCTTGGGTTTCTATAATTGTTTCATTATAACTCAGTGACCAAGCCCTAATTTGAGGGTTTTATCAAGTTCACTAATTTATTTCATTTGGGAATGAATCTCTAAGAAAGAATCTGCTAGTACTAGGTAGGTGGTCCCTTTCCTTCATAATGGATTCTACTTAGTTAACATGTGTCGTATAAAATGAAAGAAACACCCCTTTATTTTGAATGCCCTAAAACTAAATTAAATTGGTCTCCTTCGTTTCATATGGTGTGATTGGAACCTGATATGGCCTAAAAAATCCGGTGTGTGGTGTGTTTTGATACCATTGGTCATCAATGACCAATTTATATATAGGATTGTGTTTAAAACCATGAATTTAGACCCAAGATGGATGCCTATGATTGAGAAACTTACCTAGGCCTAGTGTAAAGCCCTATAGTATTATTTAGTGAAATATTACTTTAAGAAGTTCTAGGATAGAGGTGAGTTAACCTAGGTTTATATTTTTCAGTGGGTTGGTGGCTTTGAGATCATTACTTAGGTATAATTTTGGGATGATTCACTTACATAATTTATTTAGATTGTGATCAATGAGTCACTTATATTATTTGAATTGTGATATGTCATTCACATGGGATATTTAAAGTGTGTCACATAATTTACATGGATGAGATGACTTGTGAAGAATCATTCACTTGAGTTATATATTGTTTATATATAAATCAAAACCATGTTTAGATAATATGGTACATCATTTACTATTGTTGTGAGACTAGGTGTTATATCATTCATCATGATAAAATGATACAATGGTGCATTGTCCGCCCCTACAATAGTGGTATATCATCCACCTGGGTTACATAAGGAGGTGATATGTCATTCACCATATGATGTTGGGATTTAGTGGTTTATCATCCACCCGATTTGTGAGATACAATGATACATAATTCAATATGGGTATGTATGTTGGTGGTATATCATTCACCCTATGCTAGATACTTGTGGTACCCTATACACCTAGAGGTAATATCTTAGTGGTACACCATCCACCTAAAGAATAGTATTGGTGGTGTATCATCCACTAAAATATTGTGACCAATGGTGCATCATCTACATTTATGGGATATACTGGTGGTGTATCTTCTACCTAGAGATGGGTTTGGGCGGTATATCCCCTTCCTAAGAATGGTGATACCTTGTTTACTAGGAGATGACTCACCCACCGATGTTATGAGAGTAGTAATGGGTCATTTATTTGATTGAAATTTAATGGTGATAAATTTTTCATAGTTTTGTATATGAGATAGTGATAATTTATTCACCCTAACTATTACACAAGGAGTGAGGAATTTTTTATCCTTAAGGTGTCTTTAGACTATGGGTGTACTTTTCTATTCTAGCACTGGACGAAGCATGTATGGTGACAAATAGTTGGGTGAGAGAACTTCATGTGGTGTCAAGGTTATTTATTTATTTACTTTGTTAATATAATTATATATCGAGAATGCACTTTTATTTACTAGACTTGTTGAGGATGTCATTGGTAGTGGATTACTAAGTTGTACTCTTACTCTACTCAGACATCATGGTACTTGAGAAGAATTCATTTTTTATAACCCAGGTAGGGGAAGGGGACCTGCTATTGCAGATGGCTAAGCTAGTATATATTGGTTGGAGTTAAAATATAGGTTAGGACTATGACTCAAGACTAGTTGTATATTTATCCTTTACTTTTGTTTACTTTTAGACCTTGATGTACATGTTCTTCCTATAGGAGTTCTTTTTTCTTCTTCTGTTTTATGAATTTTTTGTAATGTACAATTGAAAGGACCAATGTGATCACTTATTGGGGGGGGGGGGTGAATTAGCGATCCATTCCTTTTTACAATTTCTCATTTCTTATAAAACAACCTTCGCCACTTGTTAAAGAGTTATAACTTTAATGAAAAACAAGAAACCGAACACAACCACTGGAATAAAATTATTTACAAGGTTCACTTATCACTAAGCATATCTTTTCATCATTTGGAAATAATCCAATACTATATAGTCCACTAGAAAAAAATCCTTTTTATGCGGTTATAATAAGAAGAAAATATCCTTACACTTACATTGTACTTTGATCAAAACAGAAGTGCATGTGTTTTTTTTTCACAAATATGTTTTGAAAAATATTCATTAACAAATTTAGAAACCTTCAAAAACATTCTTAGAATGTATTCACTATGTTTATTATACATCTTCACTTTTAATATTCTTGAAAAAAACTTCTTCATCACTTTATTACCCAGAAAAAGGTAAGAACTTCCTCTATCCACTCACTATTCATATAATTTATTTTCCTGATGTGTCCATCTAATTTGTTTATCCAGAAAGTAGCTCCAATTAATTTTGATAATTAAAACATATTTATTACACTATTTTTCATGTTTGATACTACTTGGTAGAAAATTTTGTACAATGACTGAAAATTATGTCTGTTTACTGATAAAAAAAAGACAATGATCAATATCAACCACATATTCAACCTTAACCATGTTATTCCTTGGTTGGAAACTTCTTTCTCAAAATTGGATTTTAGAATTTTTTCTGGAATCTCTATCTAAAATCAATTATTGAGAACTTACACTTATTTCATGAATGAATTATGCTCCACTTCATACATTTTACTTCCATCCTTTTATATATTTTCTTGAATGAGAAAAGTTGGGAATGATAATTTATTTTCTCACTTTAATGAAAACTAAAACTTTAAAACTCCCACTTGAAAACTTCATCAAAAACTCCTCAATATTTCTAGAGTCTTCGTGAATCTTCTTAAAAATTATAACTTCTAAAAACTCCCTTTTTCCTTAGATAGAATAAAAAATCTTCCTTCCATACTATTTAGAACTTTTTAATTCTCTGTATAACATCATTATATTGATTATCTTTATGAAAAATTAATAATGAAATTTTGAACCTAGTCCTTATGGAACTTTTTTATTCCTCTCTATCAAAATATTTCATTCGAATGGTCCATCTGATTTAGGTTCATTCGGGGACAGTTTATCTATACCCTTATTCTACTTATTATTTTCTTTATCCAATGACTTGCATAAGAACTTTTCATAAAATTTCCTTTATATTCAATTTTCTATCTGATGACATTTAAACTAAAATTTCATCAGATCATATTGTAGAAACTTTAACTTCACAACTTTTTATCATTAAAAAATTCATAAACTCATCCAATAATTTTTTTCTCATAAAATTATATAAATCTTTATTGAAGGAACTTTTTATGTATGAATGACTTCATATGATGACAAATATTCAGTATGTACATTGTAACTTTTGTAACATTTCTCTATCTAATTTATGAAATATACCCTCAATTCTTTTTATAGTACTTAATCAAAGACTATTTTTATTCATTCCTCTATCATATTTTGTTTATCTAGTCAGTTTCCCAGAACTTTATAATAAGAAAGTTGTACACCCAAACAAGTTTCTCTCTATTTATATAAAATTATTGGATCATGAGATCTTTGTATCTCAAGATGTTTTAAACTTTCATAATAGAAAAGCATCATTTTATTTTGTTATCAAACATTCTGTCTGATAGAACTTTGGAAACTTTGTAAGATAAAAACTATTCAGCACAAAACTTCATCTAATATCCTCAATGATAAAAAGTTCATCTTTTAGAATCAGGCTAGAAAAACTTCATACAATCCTCTCTATATAATTACACCTTCATATGATTTCATTTTTTTGGAAACTTTACAATGTGATAAGATTTTTTAAGAAAAAAAGACAAACATTTCTTGAAAACATTCTTTTTCAAAAATAATCCAACCAAACTTCTTCAAAATAGATTCCAATAACCTTAAAAACTCCTTTAACCAAATTGGACCCAAAAATATTTCCCTTTTAATTTTTTATCAAACAATAAAAATAAATAACTAAAAATATATTACTCAATATATATATTACTTCTCCAACAATTCTAAAACTACGTGAGTGAACTCGATGTAAGAAATAAGAATAATTGAACATCAAAACCATGGTATCTAATAGCAGTGACTTATTAAACTTCTTCTTAAACCATTAAAAGTTTCAATTTTTTTTTATAATTTTCCTACAAGAAAAATATTTCCTGAATCCACTTAAATAAACTATTAAAATAGTTCATACATGCTGAAATCATAGATTAGCCCTTTTCAAAACTCCACCTAAATACATGCCTTCCTTAAAATGTTAAGCACACACCAATGGATAGATTTATTCTACAACTATTTTTCAACCTTGAAAATACTAACTGAAGACAATATGAGAGAGAATATAGATACACATTCCAAAACATTAAAGAGAGGGAGGTTTTACACCCTTGTTCAACCTTAGTTTATATAATATTTCCTTTAGTAGTGGTTTAGTGAATACATTAGTAACTTATTTTGTTATAGGAAAATATTATAGATTTAGTTAATTCTTATCCAAATTCTCTTTCATGAAGTGATATTTGATATCAATATTCTTTGACTTAGAATGATCAAAATATTTTTAGTGTGATTTATAACACATTTATTATCACATCCTAATAGTAGGGGTAACTTCACTTTCACCAATAAATATCCAAACTGAGTTTTCATCCACATAAGTTTTATTTTAGCTTAAGTGGTAGCCATATACTCATATCCATCCATAATAATGTTAATTAATTTTTCTTTTTTATATTTAAAATCACACAAATTTCTCTAAAAAATAAATCTCCACCAGATTTGGATCTCCTATCATAAAAAATTCATTCCCAATCAGCATCTATACAACCAAAAAAAATTAATATTTCCCAAACTATCATATTTTATACCAAAATCAGTTGTGACTTTGACATATATAAGAATTATATTTATTTAAAAGATATTAGGTTATTTTATAGAACATTGAAATATTTCACACAAAGTAACTATAAAAACAATATATGGAATTGAAGGAATCAGATATAGAAAAATTCCAACAAACTTACTAAACTCCTTAGGATAAACTTCCTTTCCTTCACCATATTTATAAAACTTGGTTCCCATTAAATTTTGTGTGGAAAATGGATTTGAATATTATATTTCAAATTTCATATTAAGTTACTTATCATACTTATCTTGAGATAGAAAAATATATTTGTAACGCCCCGACCCTAGTTATCCAGAGCCGGTGCATTATTTTAATACATTGGCTTGATTAAAAGGAATCAAATTCCTAAGGACTGATCAGTTTAGTAGTCTTGGAAAATAGATTACATACATTAAATTTACATTAAAATTTGAAACATAAAACACAACATAAATAGTTCTTTGAGAACACCATTATTCCCTTTATCTTAACTCTTCATATCAATCATAATACACTTCTTGGAATCCTAGGAAAAAGAAACATAATAAATAGGTGAGCTCAAATGCTTAGTAAGGGTAACAAATACAGTGGAATATAACATAAATATTAAGCATGGTGAATAATTTAAACCACATGACATTACCAATAATAAACATGAATACTTTTATGGAAGGAATATGAGCTGAGTAAATAATCCCATAATACAACATATCATGGGTATTCTACTAGTCGAATGACCACATGAACCATCAATATTATTTTTATAATGATGGAATGTATAATGTCGGACATTCCGAAACATTTTGACAAGGCCTCAACCAAGACGTCTAAAAATGATTAAGGCCTTGGCCAAAACCATATATAAAATTGGGAAAGGGCCTCGGCCAATTCCACATCTAATTGTCTCATGATACCTAACGATGCATCGAGGATCTATATCGGGCTCCACCTGTCACATACTAAGTCCAATACATTCCTCATACGGAAAGTTTGAAACATAACATAAACATTCATATTAAAACTAGCATACGAAATGTCAATACTTTAACCATAAACCATGAATGGTATAAAAATAACACATCCATAATAAAACATATCACAAAACTTTCAATACAATATTGAAGATTTGTATCATAATAAATCAACTTCAAACAAGTTTAAAATCCATCAAAAGATGTTGACATAGATGAAAATGATTTGTAAAACTCTTTGATAGAAATATCCCATTTTCATGAAAACATTTAAAAGTTACAAAATTTAGAAAGGAATATATTTAAAGACATTTTTGAGTCAAAGTGTCCCATTCCACTTTGAAACTTTTGAAAGGAATTAACATTTTTAAAACATTCATGTCCATATAAATAAATCCTTAAAAACCAGTTTGAAAACATGAACATTAATGAGAATGATTTTGAAGAATAAATATTCAAAACATTTAAAATTATGTTTTAGTAAAAATTCCCTTAAAATAATCCCTTTTAATACTCTTTTATGAAACATGGACATGGATAATAAATATTTCCCATTAGATACTTACGTAAAAACAACCTCAGATAATAATGTGATTGTTAAATTAACCCTTACCAATTTGGTAACTTACGAAACATACACCCCATGAAAGAAGTTTCATATAATGAATATGTAAACACACATAAATTAAAGTGTATTACACAAAGAATTAAATTATGGGAAGTACATACACCACACAAAAGGTAATATTGGCAATATGGTATGAATCTCACGCGAATAAGGAGTGAGATGAAAACCCTTTACCTTGCACTTTTTTTTGATCGAGGGTACGTTTAACCTCCTGTATAAAGATTGTAGTATATTATTAAATTATAAAATAACCATATTAATATTTATTATATCATACATGATTGATTAATGACTTTATACTACCCATTTAATAATAATTTCCATGTTAAATTAACATTTCAGGTAATAATTGCTTTCTTTATCGTACGTGTTTTAACTTGTTACTCTTGATTGTATCACTTAGATCAAATAATTCCAGAATATAAAACATGATTTATATATAATATATATTTATAATATAAATATGTATAAAATACTTATATATGAAATGAAAAACACCATTTATGGAGACAGTAGTCCGTACGTACGCATAAATGCTGTTTCTGTTTTCATATCGTATTGAATGGAACTAAGTGAATAAGATATATGTAAGTATATATATATATATATATATATATACCTCCAGTAGCATTATTATGTCATATATTACATACTTATTAGTAATATATATTTTTATAATCATCGATGAATGGTGAATGTGGAAATGAATCTCATCGCATTGTGGAGATGGTAATTCGTACGTACGCACAAGTGACAATATCATTTCCTTAAAGGGGTGGAATTGGATGGTATATTAATTTTAAAGAGACATTATCATGTTATTTTCATTATTTATATACATATTACTCATCATTATATCCATCCAAATAACATAGTGTTGAATAAAAAATTACATCATGGCGTGGAGACGGTAAGCTGTACGTACGCACGCATGGTGACAATATCACTCATAAGATGGATAAGATAATGAATATAGTTGTGACATATTTATAAAACATCACAGTTTATATAAGATATTGGAGTTATTATTTTATAATTTAAACAACAAAGAAAGAGTAAGTGGAAGAATAAGAGAACTTGAAAGAGGGTGGTGAAATCATTACCTCTTCTTTGGGTTCTTCCTTTTGATTTGATCAAAAGGGATCCATAGGTTGGCTTTATGTCCAAATTAAGGCCTCAATAATGAAATTAGGATAGTTAGTAGGATATTTGGGTAGGGTTTTGCCGAGCCAAATGGCTTTGAAGGTGTGATTTTGAGAGAAGGGGAAGTGCCCTTTCATAAGAGGGGTGAGGGTCACTTTAGGAAAAGATTAAAGTATTAATTTATTATACAATCATATTTGGTTTATAATGGTTAAAAATGAATTTATTTAGATACTTAGGTGGTTATGGGTCAAAATAATCTAAACCAATAGGTTTTAGACAAGTTTAGGTTACCATTTTAACCCTATCTTTTAGATTTAACTCTTAGTTAAATAGTTTAACTTTTACTGCGTCTTCTTGTATTCTTACTCTATATGGTTAATAAACTTACTGTAAACTTACAAGAGAACCTAAAGTGGATAATTAATGACATATATAATATTATTTAAGCTTTTTGGCCTAACCTTACATTTTTAGGAATATTATATCAACCAATAATATAGTATTTGTTTTAAATATTAATTTATGTCAATTTTGACACTATTTGGTATTTTGTTTTTGTGAAAGTCATCACAACTTGATTACTTAGAAAAAGATACATTTAAACAGCCCTAACATGTCATATTCACCTAGAAAATTTGTGTATGTTATAAAAACTTTTAAATTATATTTATTTTAATATTTATAATACCATTTATTTGATTCTTTCATTAATAAGGTAATTACTGCATCATCATTGTGTCATAAATAAATTTAATTATTTAATGTCTAAAAATTATAAATAAAATACCATTATGTAGGAAATATTTTTAGATTTATAATGAATATTTATAGTCTAATTTATCTTATGTAAAACCATATATTAAAAATGGTTTAGATAATAATCTTTGAATTTAACACTTTTAACTATTCTTTAAATTAAATAATAATAAATGTTCTAATCTAATCCAAGTGGACCTAAAGGATCATATTTTATTCCTAAGGTTGTTTTTGGTCAAATTATACTTATCTAATAGAATTTAGACATGTGTCAGGGTAATAATAATATCATTTTTACCCTTAATTTCCTTTTTTACTTTTAACCGTGGTAAATAAAAGTAAAAAGTTACTACTCAATAAAAATTATTTTTATCTTATTGAAACACATTTTTCTTAATGATATAAACTGTGTCTCTCAGAGTTTTGAAATTCCACTCACAGAAGCGGTAAAATTAAGTTTAATACGAATTTGCAAATTCTCCTAAAAGGTGGGTAAAAGACGGTGAAAAGTTCAATAAAATTCTATATATCTAATATTATTACATAAATGGCTCCAGTGAATTACATTGAACATATATAGGTATTATGTATCTATTTTTACCTTAAATAAATTTAAATAAAATAATTAATTATTTAAATGAAAATTCAGTTTTAAACAATAACGTAGTGTTTTTCACTATTCATCAAAAATTGAAAATTTTTAGAAAAGTACCAAAAATTAACCCTAAGCTAATTTTGATATTTTGAAACCAAAAATGAAGTCCATTTTACCAATTTAAAAACCTAGAAGTTTCATTAATTATTTTAAAATTAATTCTTGTTGTCAAAACCAAAAAGCGTATTTTTAAGAAATAATAACTATCAAAAGATTGACACTTGTTTATGTCCAATTTCAAAGTGAAATTACTTATAATGAACAACATTTGATTAAATGGTAAAAATATAATCTAATTATACTTCCAAACTATTCAAATTTATAATTGAACATGATAAATTATTTTGATTAAAAAAGTTGTTTTCAGTTAAAATTTATTATTTTTCACTATTCACCCAAATATGAAAGTTATCAGAAAAACACCAAAAAATTTTCGAAACTAAATTTTTATGTCCTTATTCTAAAGAAGAAGTTTATTTTGTCAAATTTAATATATAAAAGTTTCAAATATTTGATTTAAAAAGGGTTCTCCATTAAAAGGTGGTAAAATTGCATTTTTTGAAAAATATTTCTTTTATCTGAAAAAAATGAATTTGTTATTAAATTATGTCTAAAAAACTCATAATATTGATTCTAAAATTATAAGGATTATATAAAGTTCAAAATTCAGTCAACACTATTCATAACCGCTTTTGAACGGCTAGTTTGGTATGTCGTGGTGCGCTTGAACTCTATGTTGCATGTAATGCAAGTTATTGAATTACTTTGTAGAAATAACGTACTATGAAATCTTGAGGTGTTACATTCTCCCCTCCTTCAATAAATTTCTTCCTCACAATTTTAAATTGTTCTTCGAAAATAAAATGTTGAAAATAGAGAAATACCGTTGTGGAAAACCCACATCTGAAATTGGGTTAATAAAATTTAGTCTTAATAAGAGGGAAAGGGAAATGAAAAATTTACCAACAAATTATGATCTCGATCAGGGGAATATTGGTGGAAATTAGAGACAAATAATTAGAGGGAAAACATAAATATTTATAGAGAGTGATTGAGGTCATCAATCACAATATATCATTTAAATATATTTACATAACAAATCTATTGTCAAAACCATTTTCAATACCAAAAAACGTAAAAAGAGTATATGGTATTTATTTTTATTTTTATTTTTTAAAAAAACATTTTAGCTTCCTAAGGAAGCCAAAGATCAAATAAAACTCATGGTGGCAGAATGGTCATTGTCACCTCTTACGTTAAAAAAACATTCTTTTTTTTGTCGTTTAGTAAAACGCTTCATAGAAAAAGATTCCCCTTGAAATGAAAAGTCAAAGGGTTTTATACACCGTATAAAAGAAAGTCATTTGAAAATCAAAGGATTTTTCAATGAAAGGAGATTGTGATGAAGTCCCTTAACTAAAGTTTAATAAATAATTTAATCATAGAATAAGAGGGAAATATATATATATATATATACTTGACAAGTAGAGTTACATCCTTTAACTAATTCCTACCACAAACTCATCTTTCATTCAAAAAGATTTCAAAAAATATATTTTATTTATCCTAATCATATAGGGTTATAAAAATAATGAATTTATAATTCACCTATCATACCTTTTAAAAAACTACATTATACAATCTAGGACATTACGTAGGCTAGTGGTTGGTGATGCACCCTTGTCGCCCTTCGGTTGCGGGTTCAAGTCTCACGGCCTTGCCGGACATGATTGGTTGTCGCCCAACCTTTGGGTTGTCCTTTTTATGACAGTCCAAAAATAACCTTAACAATTGTATCCAATTTCTAACATAATCCATTCCAACCTTTAGACTTATCCAAAATACTTCTATCCAAACTCACAGTCCAAAATTTATAAGGAAGTTAAACACAATGGAGATCCTTTTTTCCACGTAATAACATGTGAACACCTTAATAATGTATTCTTTTAAAACATGGTAACACCCTAAATTACCCTAAAACCTTATTTATTACATTCATGCTCCCTTATTCTTTATATAATTTTGGATATATTCCTTATATCCAAATTTTTTGAATATTACAACAATGATGAAATAAACAAACTATTAACTAGTTCCAAGGAAGTCATGAATATCCAATATAATTTATCCAAATCAACCATCTCTTATTCAAAAATCACCACCTCATTATCAACACCATATTAAGGATTAACTTTCCTTCAACCATGTATTTTCCAAAAAGTGTAGATTACTATTAAGTAACTTTTCTTAGAACCATATAATCTCAAATCCTTAATAAAATAGTATTGTAGTACAATCCTTATTTATCTCCATAATTCATATAACCAGTATATTGTTGATACAAAACTCAAATAAAATAATTATATAACAACAACATAAGAACACTATTCATTCCTCTTCATCCAAGGTAGTATCATAAATTGATTATTATCAATAGAATCATTTTCAGTATACTCTGATGACTGGGACATTGATTCACGTAGTGTCTCCACACCTTGTAGATGAAGAATTTTACATTCAAAACCTTTTTCTTACCATTGTAATCACGTAATTGGTGTCCTTTTTCTCCACACTTATAACAAACAATCATTCCCTTCAAGCATTTACCAAGGTGATTCTTTCCACATTTATCACATATGAAAAAAACATTCTTTTCCCTTTTCCCTTTATCCATATTTCTTTCTTCCATACTTTTCTTCTCTTGCTTCCTTTCAAAGCCATAAGACTCATAAAATTATTTACTTATCTTATTAACATATGATACTATTTCTTCATATGTTAAGAATACATGGGAGACTATTTCACTTCTAAATGTTGGATTAATACTGTGAAAGATATGATCCTTCTTACTCTTTGGATCATACGTATTGCTAGAGTTCACATTCCTTATACTCGACACCATTTCTATACAATGGCATACACTAGGTCAGTTTATGAATTGCAATGAATAATTCCAAACTTGTAAAATACCTAATGTAAATTGAATAGTTTATGGACATAATCCATAAAAATATTTTCTTTAAGGAGGTATATACTCATAAATACTTTATAATTATTTGTAAAGACAATGAGAATTATCCTAAGGATATCCCCCGGGAGTGTCGTAACCAAGAGTGCAGCAATGCCTATTGTCATGCACCGGTTCCTGTTCAAGTCTAGCTCAAAGCGGTGTTTTTGGGTTTTACCCCTAGCTACATCTGTGCCAGAGCCGCCTCTACCTACTCGTATCCAGATAGGGATGTATTTGCTTAGAAAAATCACAAAATCTTTACATTACTAAAATTCTAGGAATTTCTTCTATACTAATCCTCAAAGTCTATCTTAGGGTAATGTGCTCTAATTAGATTTTATCTAAATCTACTTTCCAAGGTTATTTCTAAACTTCCTCTGATACCAACTATAACGCCACGACCCTAGTTACCCAAATTCGGTGCATTATTTTAATACATTGACATGATTACAAGGAATCAAGAACTTAAGGACTGATCGGTTTAGTAGTCTTGGAAAATAGATTACATACATTAACTTTACATTACAATTTCAAACATAAAACACATCATAAATAGTTCTTTGAGAACACCATTATTCCATTTATTTTAACCCTTCATATCAATCATAATACACTTCTTGGAATCCTGGGAAAATGAAACATAAGAAAGGAGTGAGCTCAAACACTCAGTAAGGGTAAGCAATACAGCGGAAGATAACATAAATATTAATCATGGTGAATAATTAAAACCACATGAATTTACCAATAATAAACATGAATAATTTTATGGAAGGAATATGAGATGAGTAAATAATTCCATAATAAAACATATCATGGGTATTCTACTAGTCGAATGACCACATGAACCGTTAATATTATTTTCATAATGAGGGAATGTATAATGTCTGACATTCTGAAACATTTTTTCAAGGCCTCATCCAAGATGTATAAAAATGATTAAGGCCTCAACCAAAACCATATATCAATTTGGGAAAGGTCCTCAGCCAATTCTATGTCTAGTTGTCTCATGAGACCTACTGATGCATTGAGGAGCTATAGCGGGCTCCTCCTGTCACATACTAAGTCCAATACATTGTTCATACGAAAAGTTTGAAACATAACATAAGCATTCGTATTAAAACTATCATACGAAATGTCAATAATTTAACCATAAACCATGAATGGTATAAAAATAACACATCCATAGTCAAACATATCACAAAACATTCAATACAATATTGAAGATCTCTGTCATAAGAAATCAAATTCAAACAAGTTTAAAATCCATCTAAGGATGTTGACATTGATGAAAATGATTTGTAAAACTCTTTGGGAGAAATATAAAATTTTCATGAAAACATTTAAAAGTTACACAATTTAGAAAGGAAGAAATTTAAATACATTTTTGAGTCAAAGTGTCCCATGCCACTTTGAAACTTTTGAAAGGAATTAACATATTTAAAACATTCATGTCCATATAAATAAATCCTTAAAAACCATTTTTAAAAACATGGACATTAATGAGAATGATTTTGAAGAATAAATATTCAAAACTTTTAAAATGATGTTATAGTAAAAATTACCTTAAAATAATCCCATTGAAAAATCTTTTATGAAACATGGACATGGATAATAAATATGTCCCAGTAGATACTTATGTAAAAACAACCTCGGATAATAATGAGATTGTGAAATTAACCCTTACCAATTTGGTAACTTACGAAACATACACCCAATGAAATAAGTATCATACAATGAATTATTAAATACACATAAATTAAATTTTATTACAGAAAGAATACAATTATGGTCAGTACATACACCACACAAAAGGTAATAGTGACAATATGGCATGAATCTCACGGGAATAAGGAGTGAGATGAAAACCCCTTACCTTGCACTTTCCTTTAGTCGAGTGTACATTTAACCTACTCTATGAATATAGTAGTATGTAATTAAAGTATACCAAAACAATATTAATATATATGATATCATACATGATTGATTAAGGACTTTATACTACCCATTTAATAATAATTTCCATGTTAAATTAACATTTTGGGTAATAATTGCTTTCTTTATCGTACGTGTTTTAACTTGTTACTCTTGATTGTATCACTTAGATCAAATACTTATAGAATATAAAACATGATTTATATATCATATATATTTAGAATATAAATATGTATAATAGACATATATATGAAATTAAAAACACCGTTTATGGAGATGGTAGTCCATACGTATGCATAAACGTTGTTTCCGTTTTTATATCGTATTGAACAGAACTAAGTGAATAAGATATATGTAAGTACATGTATATATATATATATATAAATAAATATATATCTCCAGTATAATTATTATGTAATATATTACATACTTATTAGTAATATATATTTTTATAATCGTCGATGAATGGTGAATGTGGAAATGAATCTCATCGTGTCGTGGAGATGGTAATCCGTACGTATGCACGAGCGACAATATCATTTCCTTAAAGGTGTGGAATTGGATGGTATATTCATTTTAAAGAGACATTATCATGTTATTTTCATTATTTATATACATATTACTCATCATTATATCTATCCAAATAAAATAGTGTTGAATAAAAAATTACACCACATCGTGGAGATGGTAAGTCGTACGCACGCATGCATGGTGACATTTTCACTCATAAGATGGATATGATAATGAATATAGTTGTTCCATATTTATAATAACATCACAATATATATAAGATACTATATTTATTATTTTATAATTGAAACAACAAAGAAATATTAAGTGTAAGAATAAGAGAACTTGAAAGAGCGTGGTGAAATCATTACCTCTTAGTTAAATAGTTTAACTTTTACAATGTGTTCTTGTATTCTTACTCTATATGGTTAATAAACTTACTATAAACTTCCAAGAGAACCTAAAGTGGCTCATTAATGACATATATAATATTATTTAAGCCCTTTGGCCGAACCTTACATTTTTAGGAATATTATATCAACCAATAATATAATATTTGCTTTAAATATTAATTTATGTCAATTTTGACACTATTTAGTATTTTGTTTTTGTGAAAGTAATCACAACTTGATTAATTCGAACAAGATACTTTTAATCATTAATAACATGTAATATTCACCTAGAAAATTTCTGGATGTTATAAAAACATCTAAATTATATTTATTTTAATATTTATAATACCATTTATTTGATTCTTTCATTAATAAGGTAATTACTGCATCATCATTGTGTCATAAATAAATTTAATTATTTAATGTCTAAAAATTATAAATTAAATACCATTATGTAGGAAATCTTTTTAAATTTCTAATAAAATTTTATAGTTGAATTTATCTTATGTAAAACCCCATATTAAAAATGGTTTAGATAATAAACTTTGAATTTGACACTTTTAACTATTCTTTAAATTAAATAATAATAAATGTCCTAATCTAATACAAGTGGACCTAAAGGATAATATTTTATTACTAAGGTTGTTTTTGGTAGAATTATACTTATCTAATAAAATTAATACATGTGTCAGGGTAAGAATAATATCATTTTTACCCTTAATTACCCTTTTTACTTTTAACCGTGGTAAATAAAAGTAAAAAGTTACTATTCACAAAAAATTACTTTTCTCTTATTGAACTAAATTTTTCTTACTGATATCAACCGTGTCTCTAGGATTTTTCAAATTCCACTCACATAAGTGGTAAAATTAAGTTTTATGCGAATTTGCAAATTCTCCTAGAAGGTGGGTAAAAGACGGTGAAAAGTTCAATTTTTTTTATATATCTAATATTATTAAAAAATGACTCCAATGAATTAAATTGAACATATATAGGTACTATGTATCTATTTTTATCTTAAATAAATTTAAATAAAAAAATTAATTATTTAAATAAAAAGTCAGTTTTAAACAATAACGTAGTGTTTTTCACTATTCATCAAAAATTGAAAGTTTTCAGAAAAGTACCAAAAATTCACCCTAAGACAATTTTGATATTCCGAAACCAAAAATGAAGTCCATTTTACCAATTTAAAAACCTATAAGCTGAATTAATTAATTTAAATTTAATTTTCGTTGTCAAAACCAAAAAGCGTATTTTTAAATAATAATAACTATCAAAAGATTGACACTTGTTTATGTCCAATTTCAAAGTGAAATTACATCTAATGAACAACATGGGATTAAATGGTAAACATATAATCTAATTACACTTCCAAACCATTCAAATTTATAATTTAACACGATAAATTATTTTGATTAAAAATGTTTTTTTCAGTTAAAATTTATTATTTTCACTATTCACTCAAATATGAAAGTTATCAGAAAAACAAAAAAAATTATCAAAACTAAATTTTTATGTCCTTATTCTAAAAAAGAAGTTTATTTTGTCAAATTGAATATATAAAAGTTTGAAATATTGGATTTTAAAAGGGTTCACTATTAAAAGGCGGTAAAATTTCATTTTTTGAAAAATACTTCTTTTATTTGAAAAAAATGAATATGTTCTTACATTATGTCTAAGAAACTCATAATATGGATTCTAAAATTATAAGGATTATATAAAGTTCAAAATTCAGTTAACACTATTCATAACCACTTTTTAACGACTAGTTTGGTACGTCATGGTGCGCTTGAACTCGGTGTTGCGTGTAGTGCAAGTTATTTAATTACTTTGAAGAAATAACGTACTATAAAATCTTGGGGTGTTACAATATTTCTTCTTTTATGATATTTGTAATCCATGAAAATATTTCATTTCTACAAGCATGGAAATTTCAAATGACTTCTTTATCTCCGTATAAAACTTTTCAAAATTCTTTTCATCATTCCCAACACTGATAATATAATCAACATAAACAATGAAAATGTGGTAAACCTCTCTATTTATTTTTATAGTGGTTAAAATAAACTCTTCATTTCGTGAAGTTTAAATTCCTTAATCTGGAGTCCAATTTGGAATACCAAGCTCTCAGAGCTTACTAAATCCCATATAATGGCTTCCTTAACTTACTCACATAACTTTCATCATTATGAATAATAAATATACATGGTTTTTCAATATAAACATATTCATTGAGATATCCATTAATAAAATATAACTTTAAATCCATCTAAAAAATTTTATAAGCACATTGTGAAATGATAGAAATAAATTTTATGATAATTTATAATATTTAAAATAGAGAAAAAGTCTCATCAAATCAATGCCTTCAATTCATGAGTAACCTTTATAAATAATTCTTTTTTTTTCACTACACTATATCCATCTATCTTATTTTGAAACACCCACTTTGTACAAATCACATTTTTATTGTTTTGTTTGGGTAAAGTTCCCAAGTATCATTCTTGTCAATATGATCCAACTCTTCATTCATATAATAAATACACTAAACATGCTTATAATATTCATCAACATCTTTTATCACAACTTTTGAATATAAAAGAGCATGTAAAATATACTTTGAAGCCCTTAGGTCTTGAACCTATTTTTATTGATCTCCAATAATGTTAAGAACTTCCACATGTTTTATCATACTAGTATGAGATGTATGAAGTTATTCCTAATAACTTTAGATAGTTGAGTTTTAATCCTCAACATATGAAGAATCAAAATTGTTATTATCATTCAAAACTTTTCCCTATATCTCAACTGTAACTACCTCATCTTCCATATCTTTTACATCTGCATCTATTTATACAAATTTATTATCAGATTTTTTAAGAAGTTTTACATACATAGAATCAAATATATTTCCCATTTATTTATTAAAACATATTTATCCTCTACCATTAGGAGTGTATCCAAAAAATGATTCAATCAAAAAATATCTAATAAAAACATCCATGTTTTCCACCCTTAAATTTTATAATGAAAGGATTACCGAATAACCTTAGGTGATTCAAAATTGGAGTTTCATTGTAAAAAATTTCATAAGAATTTATATTAGAGTTTGGTATATATATACATAGATTCTGAATATAAAATATTGCACTAATATCCTACTTTAAAAAATAATAAGAATTATCATGTTCGATCAACACCGTTCATGCCATATCCACAAAACTTCTATTTATTCTTTCATAAACATTGTTTTTCTGTGTTGTGTAGTTTTCACTAAAATCATGATGAATGAAATTTTTTTCAATATAATCTATAAACTTATCCATTTTACATCCACCACTATTATCATTTTTTAACTTCTTTATATAATATCCACATTATTTTTTTTACTCTTCTCATAAAACTCTTAAATATTTTTAGAGCCTTAGATTTATGTTTTAAAAATATAATACATGTAATGTAATTAAAATAATAAATAAAAAAATAAAGTACTTATATATATATGTTGATTTTTTACTCATTAGCCTATATATATTAGAGTGAATCAGCTCTGAGGGATAAGTTGAGAATATATCAACTTTCTTATGAACCCAGTTTACTATCTTCCCTTTCTGGAAAATGAAACAATGCCAATGTATTATTCTTATCATATAAATAATATCATGGATATTATCTCTCATTTTTAACATGATCATATTCCGATGACACATGTGGCCCATCCAATGATTCTATAGCTAGGTTTCTTCTATTACACTATGATAACATGGACTTTTTACACAACCAAATTGAAACAAATTTCCCTTATCCCATTGGACATTCATTACAACATTACCATTTTATAATATCTTTAAAATAAAACCATATTTTATGAAAATGAATTTATTACCTTCATCAAAAATCTGTGAAACACTTAACAAACTGTGCATTAGTCCATCAATAAACAAGTCTCTTTTTTATTTCAACTTTTCTTCCCCAAATATGGTAGATCCAATGCCTTTGATTTTGGGTGGCTCATTATTGATAAAATTCATTGTACCTTATTTAAAATATTTCACATTCTTGAACAGTTTAAAATCCCATACCATTTGTGAAGATCACTATAACAAACCATAGTTTATAAATGATATTTTTTTCTTGAAGTAAATGTGTATTATACTATATTTTGCAGTATTATACACATACAACACATAGAGAAACCAACAACACTTTATTTAATCAATTAAATTTTTTACATTAGTCATCAATTAAACCCATTAAAATTCAAAATATTATAATGTGAAAAAATATAAAATAGAAAAACAATAATGGAAAAATATGGATTTCCCCAATATGTAAGAATCATCGCTCCCATGAATAACACTATAAAAATAAAATAAAATATTAGTAAACCAATATAAATTTTATAAAATATAAATAAAAAACCTTAGGATAAATTGAGGTGAATAATTAATAAAGGAATGTATTAGTATTTATTAGAGGTAATGTGACCATTGGAATAGTAATGTGACTGTTGGAATAATAACCCGACTATTAGGAATAGTAACTTGACTGTTGGAATAATAATTTGACCTCAAAATAATAAGTTGTAATATAAATAATACTAATCATAATTAATTTAAGTAAATATAAATATTAAAATTCTATAAAATAAATATAATAATTAAAAACTCAAAAAAATATAAGCACATTTTTAATAAACTGTATTTTAAGGTATTTTGTAAAAATCATAATATTTATATTAAAATTTAAAATAAACTATGTTAGAATTTTTTTTGATAAAATGAGTTTTATTTTTAAAATTATCATATTAAAAATTTCTAAGGGTGATTTTTTTTATTTTCTGAAATACTTCAATTTTCAGGTGAATAGTAAAAACACAATTTTTTCCAAAATCAGTGTATCTTGAATTACATAATTCATGATGTAATAATGAACTAAAAATTTATATAGCCTATGTCTTGAAAAAAAACAAATTTAATTTGATAAATCATTTATTAAAATATAATAAACATGTTTTCCAAAATTTAAAATTACTTTCCAGATCCTAAAGTCAAAATCATTCCTTTAAAATAACAATTTTTCATTTTTTCCACTTTCCTTTTTTATAAATTATTTAATTAAAATAATAAAGGGGTTTAAAGTCCAATAATCATTATATTATATTTATATACGACTCATTATGTCAAAAAATTACTATTACAAGGTTTACCTTAGATATAGTTTTTTATTTAATATTTTATTAAAAAAACATCCCTCTCCTCAAGTATAAATAACTGCTTTCACTCCCCTTGTAAAATCACCAATATATTACTTAAAAATATCAATATATACCCAAATTATATATATTAACCCCTTATAAACCTTATTTATGTGCTAGAGTAAAACAACTCCAATCATCAAGGAATTCTAGTGTTGTACAAGAGAAGAAGCACCGATAAAATAGTAAGTTTTTGTCAACTATTTTTTCATTTTCCTCCCCTATTCTATTTATTCCCAATTACTTTAAAATTTTAATATTCTATGATTAATTATATAGTATTTTAACATTATATTAATTATTACAACCTAATGTAAAAATTATATTTTTTAAGTATTTATATTTTATACCTCTCTTTCTCTTTCTATGGATGACATTCCTAATAACGGTCGGTTAACCACCAATGAGTATGTTTCCAATTATTTACTTATTAATTAATAGTTATAATAAATTATTTATAACATATAAATTTACACAAATATTTATTTTAGTATCTTTAATAAATTATTTTTATGTATAATGACCTTGAACAAAAAATGTGAAATTGAAGAAAAATGGGAAATTTTTAAGGAAAACATGATATCAAAACATTTTACATTTAATCAAGGGAATTAAAAAATATAATAAAATTATTATAATTTATAAATAGTGAAAAAAATAAAAATAATTCACTTCTATTTCAATGTTTTATTAAACCTAAGTTTATTATTCCTGAGAAGGAAAACTGACAAAATAAAGCGAGATTTAAGGTAAGGGGATTCTTGATCCCAACTCCTTTTTCTTTTGGTTATCCATATATATAATAATTTTAAATATGTATATTACCCTAATATTCCTTAAATATTACTTCACTATTATTCCATTTTATTTTTTATATATTTATGTTTTCACATTTCCTAAATAATTTATAAGCCAAATACAAAGATTTTTTTTCTTCAAAAGACCTTTCTTTCCAAAACACATATTTGAAACATATTAAGTTATTTCTTATTCACTCATGAATGATGATGTTTATTATAGATATGTTTTACCTTACTCATTTGGGAACCAAAAATTTTATTCATAAAAGTATGTTTTATGAAATCCTTATGAAACCCATTACTTTAAATGGGTTATTTCATGACTACAATTATTATACATTCTATGTGGCATGCATGATTATGAGAATTTATGATGTGACAGGTGGGATTGGAATTATATATCCCTCAAATTCACTGGGTAATGTGACATATATCATGATATTATGTTTATTTTGTGTGAACATGATTCTATCTTTGTTCACAATTATGATGTTATGATTTTTGTGCATATATTATACGTGGACATGATGTAAGATTTATTTAAAAATATATGTGGTATTTGACCACTATGACATGATGTTTCATTATTATTCATATGCCACATTCTATGACTTTATCAAATGTTTTAATCATAAATATGATAATGATTCTATGCTTATGATATGATGATGATTATTATGTTCACCTATGTAATATTGATTCATGTACCTTATTCCTCCCCTTACTAGGATTTTATCTCACCCCTTTATTTAATTTATATCCTTAGGTGACTACATGTAATAAGGATAACATGATAGATATATAAGGACAATGAAAAATAATTTAAAGTACCTATCTTAATTTCTTTTCTTTTTCTACTTTATCTTCACCTCCTTCATCCATCAATACATGATAACTACATGATCATGTATATACTTAAGTTTTATGTTTATAATTTTATATCTCATATCCATTAAATTTATAACCTCCTCTTATTTAAAGAAATGAAATTTTTGTCCAAGTTATGCCTGTTAATCACCTCCATGAATAATGTTTTTGTTATTTTTACATTATCACCTTCATGGTTGGTCTTAAAACTATTTTTACGATTAAAAAATATTTTAATATTTATATTATACTCAATTTAATATTCTTTAAATGTTATATTAAACATACCTTCATTATTTCCTTATCGTGGATATATGATAACTACGTTTGTGGACGTGTGGACTACCACCTTACAATTCACATGGAATGTATCAAGGATTATTTTAGTAAAAATATATGATATGAATTACATATTAATACTACTGTAATTATATAATATATATATATACATATTTACATATATGTCATTTACTTTTGTTCTTTCAATACAACAAGAAAATAAAAATAGTGTTCATGCGTACGTGCGACCTACCATCTCCATGAATGGTGTTTTTTTATTTATATTTAAAGATTATTATAAATAATTTTATATCGAATATATAAGATATTTATATAATTTTTTATTTTGTGGAAACAATTAAATCTTGAGAATTACGAATAACAAGTCAAAACACGTACGATTAACAAAACAAATATCACCCGAAACATAACTTAAACATGGAGTTAATAATAAACAGGTAATATAAAGTCTTAAGTAAATCATATATGGTATTATAAATATGAATATAGTTCTATGATAGATGAATAAATAACTTATACTTATTATACATGAGTTTTTAACATGTTTTAAGGAAGTCAAACATGAGGTAAGGAAATTTCATTTCACTTTTTATTTCCATGAGATACATGCCTTATTCACCACTCATTTATTTTGTGTGGTGTACATACTAACCATGAATATATTATATTAATTTTATACTATAATATATAGGTATTTAAAAATCCATTTTAGTATCTCTATTTCATGGGATTTTACGATTCAAAAGTTACCAAATGAGTAAGGTGGTTTTGTCTTAATTTTCCTTCTTTGAGAGACATGTTTTGTTATGCACCAATGTTATTTTAAAAGGTGTATATAATATCATTTGACATGATATATCAATAATATCCTTATTTTGATGATATTTTAATCATATTTTACTGTTATTATTTTATGGGCATTATGATTCAAATGTTTCAAAGTGGTATGGGACACTTTGAAATGTTTGAAGATTATTTTCCTCAAGAATTGTTTTTAAAAGATCTCTTAAGCTAATTTTCAATGAAAAAGGGTTATAAAGATATTTTTTATGTTTTAAAGTGTTTTTAAAATATTCCTTTATATTTTTTCAAATCTATTTTCAATGAAAAACGTTTTACACAATGTTTTATGTTTTAAAAATATTTTTTCAAAGAAAAAGGGTTAATTTCACAATATCATTACATTTTGAGATGTTTTATATATATTTATTTAATGGGGTATATTTATCATCCATGTAAATTTTTATTAAAATTGTTTTATAAAATATTTTTACTATTATTATACAAATGTTTAAATTCATTTTTATAAATTTTTGGGTTTTTATTAAATGGGTTGAAATGAATCATTTTTTGTAATCCTAAGAAGGTACTTTTTTTTGACTTTTTCGCTAAAAGTACAAGAAAAATGATTATTTACTTCTATAGAATAAATGAATTTTTATGATTTCATGATGAATTAATACCTTGAATCTTACCTTACAATCTAATTAGGTTATTTTAAAATAATTCTTTTTCTTTTAAAATTACATGACATTTAAAGGAAATAAAATGTTTTCAAGGAAGAAATGATATTTTCCTCAAGAATTGTTTTCAAGAGTTATCTCAAAATTATTTTCTATCTATGATAAAATTGTTTGATGTTACTTATGTTTTACTGGGGATATGATTCAATTTTTTCATTCTTATTATTTTTTTAATGGTTATGTTTATGATAAAATGATATTTATGAAACCCATTTCTTTTCCATGGATTATGTTATGATTTCATGATGTTTATAAAACCCATTTCATTCCATGGGTTCTGACACGATAAATGATTTTTATTTTTGTGGAAAACATATGTATGATTTAATTATGAGATGTTTTGGACCTTTATCTCCCTCAAATGCATTGGGTAATGATAAATGTTTTATAAGATCAATAGGGTACACGAGAGGGAATCCCAAGCCTGAAATAATAGGGTACACTGGTGGACATCCCAAGCTTGAAATAAGAGGGCACACAGGTGGACAACCTAATCCTAAAACAAGAGGGAACAAGGATGGACATACCAAGCCTAAAATAAGAGGTTGTATGGGAGGGACTCATAAGACCAAAGTAGGTAAACAGGTTATTATCCCAAGGCTAACATTCCGTGAAGGTGTTGGTAGGTATCCTTGACATATGATTTTATATTCTTATGTGTATTCCACAAATTCCTTGTATTATTCCTATGTTATACTTTTATGGATTTTTTTCTTTATTTCATTATGATTCATGTCTTATTAATTTCTATGTTTTATTCCATAATTCATGTTTTTTATCTTTGATATGTAGGGTGTGATATTCTAATGTTATAATCATGCTTATGATTACATGTCCCCTTTGTTTACCCTTACGGAGCATCTGAGCTCACCCGTTTTTATGTTCCCTTTACCTAGGTTATAAGTAATGATTTTAATTAAGATTACTAAATGGAATGTTATTTGTGGTAAACATTGAAGATCTTCCACCAGACTAGATGTTTATGTTCCATGTTTCCAAAGGAACTAAACTAATACGATCTTTGGGTGCTTGTTTATGTAATGTATTGATTATTACACAAAATTTATTTAATGTCCATGTATGAAAACATAGATACATTATATGAAGGGTGAGCCTAGAATTATATAACCCTCCAATGCATTGTGTAATGTGATATATCTCATGATATTGTGTTCATTATGCATGAAAATGATGTTATTTTGTTCATAGTGATGATGTAATGATTTATGCACACATGCTATGTATGTACATGATGCCAAATTTGTTCACAACTATTTGGGGTATTTGACTATTATGACATGATGTTTCATTATTTTGAATATTCTATATTCCATACCTTTATAAAATGTTTCCCTCATGATTATGATGATGATCCTATGCTTATGATACGATGATGTTGATTATTCTCACCCATGTACTATTGATTCATGTCCTTTATTCCTCCCCTTATTGGGATTTTAGCTCACTCCTTTCTTTGATGTATATCCTTAGGTGACTACATGAAATAAAGAGATCTTGAGAGATTTATAAGGGTAAATAAAAAGAATTTAAATAATTTTTAAGTTATATTATGTACAATTGATGTATGAACCTAATTTTCCCAAGACACTGAACCTTTGGATCCATGATTTTTATCACTGTTATATTTTTTTACTTAAAAATTATGTAATAGTCATGTAAGAAAATTTCGGGTCACTATAAGAACCTACTATCCAAAATCTAGGTTCGTTCTCCTTTTATATCTTTAATAGAAGTTTAAACAACTATGGATTTTTTATTTTTCTTTCTTCTAACATGGTTTTTGATATTTTCTGTATAAATTTTTTTGTTCAAGTATTAGGATAAGACATCATTTTTTAAGGTGTCCAGGTTTATTAATACTTATCAGTATCATGCAGACCTCCACCATAATGAAGTTTCCATATCCATAGTGACTATATAATTCAAGAACCACCAATCCTTGATGAATGAATGACACTACCCACATATAAAACTAAAAATTAAAGATCCAACAAAGTTAAGATTTTATCTACTATTCAAAGGTGTCTATCTCACCCATATTCCTTTCTAATAAGATCCTGATAGAGATAAGTTTTTAATTTTCTAGTGATGAGTCTTTTCAATAAGGATGAACATTCCCACTATTTAAAAATTAGGACCAAATTAGACACCAGACTTCTAGATTTGACCAACATGCCCAGTCGTGAACTAGTAATTCCATCATGATGGATTTCTTTCTTCACACTCTAAATGATCTCACAAATGGTCTCTAGGATTATATCTCTTTTTAGGTTGATCACATATTTTAAAAATATTTTCCAAAGGCTATTATATATTTTCAATATTCATAACAACTTTCTTGGTCAATATCTTTTGAGTTGGTTGACTCACCATCAAAGTTCTCCTTCAGCTTATTCTAGGATCAGTATAATGTTTGTGGTTAAACTAACACATATATACTATATTCCCAAATCCTCTACAATTATAGGAGTAACCATAGAAATCATATTTCTTTTTATATATTTTATGCTATTCAGAGTTGTATTTTTTCTTTTCATAAACTTTTTTACATTCCACTTTGATATTTGGTTGTACATAAAAGTTTTATTCACTTCTTAAGATGTTATTCTCACCCTTAATAGAATAACTTATATCAGTTACTTTTGGTTCAGATTTCATAACCTTATAAACCTTAGGATTTTTAACTTCACTTATTTTAGCTATATACATGGTCTTCTTAACTTACTTTTCCTTATAAGCATATTTATTCTTGTTATCAAAATTTGATGATATATTTTGTTGATTATTCTTATATTTAATATTCTCGAAGATTTATACAACTTATGTAACTAATTTTTGGAATTTTTTTAATTCCTTACATAGATTTGAAAACTTCTTGTTGAACAAGTTCCAAACCTTCCTTATTTTCCTTCATTTTTTTTCAAACTCGATATTTATATTTTTCTCTTCATAAACTAGATTCTTAAGAACTTAAATATATTTAAGAAACCTGTATTTTTATTCAATAATATATTCTCGATTTTTTACCATGTTATTATCTTACTTCATATTTTTTCTCCCTTTTAAGTATTACAATCTTATGAATACATTATTTCAACTCTCTTTTCATCATAAAATCCATACGAGTCTATTTTTCTTTAAAACTACTAATTTTATCATTAGTGAACTTTAAATCATTCAATTTATCAATAAAAGTATTTTCATAGGCTTTATCACTAAAGTTTACAACTTATTCTTCATTATTTTCAACTTCATCATCTTTAGAAAAAAATATTCTTCTTTTGCATTTAGATAATTTTTTATCCTTTAGCTTAAAAAAGGATTTGGATTTTAATGATTTTTCCTAAATTAGCTTATTGATTTATGTCATCATACCCACTTTATTCATCTTCCTTTATCTGTGGGAATTTTTTTTAATGTTCTCAATAGCTTTACAACCAAATAATTTCATCGGTAACTTCCCTTTTTTACTATCCTGTGACTATTTTTACATGTTTAGAAAACAAGGACATAAATTCATCAAAAATTTTACTAACCTCATATTCAATGACATAGTCAATAACTTATTCAACTTTGATAAATTTATTAGATTTTCCTTTCTTTATATCTTTGAATCATATTTCTCGATCGAACTTTTCTATAATCTCTATAACTTTCTTTCTTCTCATTTCATATGTGATAAGAGTTTTGTGTAGATCATCCAAAGATAAAGTTTCAGGATCTCTATCTTCCAATGATGAAAAATTTAAAAAATATAACTAGTAATGATTCATAAGACTGTTTCAACTATATTTTAATATTCTAACTTCTCATCAAGACATCTTATGGTGATTACAATGTTATTTACCCTTTTAAAGAACTCACCAATAGATTCATAATCACATATTTTGAGATATTCAAAATTTGACCTCCAGATTTGTATCTTGTATTTATTTAAATCCACTTTTCATTCATAGTTGTTCTTAAACTTATCCTAAATTCCTGTAGTAGTTACAACTCATTTAACTATAATAAACTTATTTTCAGAGAGTGAGGATTGTATAACATTTCTGGATCACTCATTATTCTCTAAAATTTTCTTATTATCAATTGTTAGAGGAATATTCTCATCTTGGGGAGGAAAAAAATATATCATAGCTTCAAGAAATTCATATCCAAGAGACATAAGATATGAAATCATTATATATTTCTAGGTATGATATTTTTTGCATAAAAATTTGGATCCCCTTACAGTTCATAGAATTCTAAATATCCATAGAAACTTATATTTTCTTCAAACTTTAGCACATAGTTAATAAATAAAACCTTGGATCTGATACCAATTGAAAGAAACAATGTGATAACTAAGAGTCATCACACCGTGATGAGGGAGTTCATGTCCTGGAGGCTTGGGCCTCACTTAGGTGAGGTATATCAAGTCATGACCCATAAGGGCCACATTGTGATTGTGTTAGGCAGGGGTTGGACCATCTTCTTGGGGATGATCGTTCTACAACTAGAGGGACAAAATAAAACCCAACCCAATGTAGATGATTCATTGTAAAGATTGGGAGGTCACACCATACGGGATGAAGGCCTCAGTTGTTAAATTATATTTGATTTTTGGTTTCACCTAAACCTATAAGGGATGCATTGTGACCTACTCAGACAAAGGAGCATCTCGACGTGATGTTCATGGTCATAAAGCACCTGATTTATTTGCCCATTTTTTAAGTGGGGGAAGAATCAGTGTTTCAGGGTCACCCTCTTAGGTCTAGCTCCCCCCTTATTCACCTTGTCCATACCACTTTGTTGTGGGGTGGTTTTTGTGGTGATTCTAGATGAGTTTCTTCCCCTATTTCTTTTTGTTTTTATCCCATTTTGTTCCTTTTGATTTGTGAATTTTTTTTATGAGGGTGTAATTTTGATTATGTAATACCCAAATATTTTATGATATATTTTTCCTTTTATTTTTTATTTCTTGGTAGCTTGCTTTACATACAACACCACGTTTAAATGACATATGATATACTATTGAAATATTATTATTTAATGTGATAGTTATTGCATAGATGTTGGATTAATGGGTATGAAAAGTATTAACAACATTATGAAATATATATAAAAATATTTTCTTTAATTCAAATGTATTTATTAATTAAAAAATAATCATTAAATTTTAGGAAAACCATTTATTAATTAAAAGACCTATTTTTCTGAAGAAATGTATTTTTCTAGGTGTTATGTATTAAAGAAAAAAATATATTGATTTATATTAAAAATTTAGTTAACATAAATTTATTCATAATTTATGAATAATCATTCATACATTATTTATCTAATGTTTAAGAAAAAATATAAAATCTTTTGAAGGTAAAAAGAGTTATTTTTCAAAAAACTATTTTTATGTGCGTAATGTATTTTTAACTTAATAATATAAACAACTAATTATTGATTAATGATATTAAATAAATTTTTAGATTATATATTCAATAAAATATATTAACATATATATAATAGTTTCTATATAAAATAGAATTAAAGAAAACTCAGTTTTATGGTTAAAAATACATTTATCAAAAAATAGGTCTTATTGCATTTTATGCACTTATTTTAAAACACATTTCAACAAATTATATAAATTAAATTATGGAAAATGAATTAAATATTTTCAATAATCATAATTAATATAATTTAATAGGGTTAATAGAATTTTTTATCAACTTGAATAGTGAAAAACAATAAAAATTAGTTTCTATAGTTCAGGTTAAAATATGTTTACGGGGGGGGGGGGGGGTAGGAGTTAAACTAAAATATAATGGGATAAAATTCCACTTAAAATTGTAAAAATTTTATTAGTTAAATATATTTTGACCTCATATTATCTTACCTTTTAATTATTTTCCATTTGGTGTAACATGTAAAAGAAAATGACTTTATATTATTAAAATCTTGTAAGTAATTCCATGTGTGTGTCTTCCCTCACTTATAATAGGGCACATCTTCCCCTCCCTAGTTCACAAAATTTTATCCCTATATATTGGCCAATACCTGAAAAAAAACCTTCCTAGATTCCTTCAAATTTTTATTGTTCTCTCGGTCTTATCCAAAACCATTCTAAAATAGCTTAAGGTGTAAGCCAATAGAGGTCTCTCAAAGAAGAGGTAGTCATATTACCCGACTCATTAAAAGTTTATTTTTTGTCAAAATTCATATAAATTTTTTTTATACATCCTAAAATAATAAATACTGTATTAAAAATATACTTAGATATTAATATTTTTATGGGATAACATTTTTCCACCTCTTTTCCCGTCAAATGATAAATAAAAGTTTCACTCATTCTTACATGTGGACTACCACCTCCAACAATGATGTGATTCATTTTTTATCATCGTGAAACTTAATTGTTCATAAAGATTAATTTAATAGATATTTATTATTTTTATAACATAATTATTCTTCTATAATTATAATATATTATCTACTTTCACACCAACCCATCTATTGGAAAATGTTAATGCTTCTCATGTGTATGTGTTGACCACCATCTCCACAAAGTAATGTGATTTTTTTTTCATTTTATCTTTACATAGATAATCATAAGTGTATATTTATTTAATATATATATATATAATATTTATGATATGATTATAATTTTTAAATTTTAATTATTATTTATATTTTGTATTCCTTCTATTGAAAAGTGAAAACTTCACCTGTGCATACGTGCAAACTACCATCTCCATGAAGTAATGTAATTAATTTTTCATTATCACTTTATATGAATGGTTATCAAAGTTTAAATAATGAATAATTATGATAATTATTTAACAATTATTATTTTTTATATGATGAAACCATGACCAAGGTGAAAATATTGGAATCATCGAACCGAAACATGTATAGAAAATAGACCTATTTTCACCCAAATATTCATTTTAATGAAGAAATTGTTAATTTAATGTTAATTAGAAATTATAAAAGAATGATAAAAAGTGATTTATGTATTAATATGGTTATATAATATATGTATAATAAATATATATTTATTATACATGAGGTTTGAATGTGTATGAAGAAATATGAGACTTGAGGTGAGATATTTATGTAACAATCTCATTTCTTTTCTGGAATGTCTATGTTAAATTTCCATTAAAGGAAATTATATGATCCTTATACTTTAAAACCCATAGATTTTATTTAAATTTAGTTATTTATAGGGATTAATTTTTTTTTTCATTTCATTCTCCCCTATTTGGTACGTAAAATTATTGATATTTTTTTTATGAAAATTTCATCTTATTTCCTCTTTGGTCAGAAAACTTTTTCATCCATGTCCATACTATTAAAAATTATTTTATAGAAAATTTTTACCTATGATTTAATTATTTTAAAAAGGTAATTTTTACTACATTTTACTTTATTTAAAAAGGTTTAATTTTTTTAAAAAAAAATGTTTTTTGAGAAATTCTTTTTTGACCTTTTACAAAAGTGTGAAAAGATTGTTCTATTTTAAGATATATGGTATGAATATATTTTCTGAACATCATGAAAATTATTTACTTTGAAGCTTACTTTATAATTTTCAATGATTATTTTGAAATAAAATATATTTTTTATATTCAAGGAATTTTTAGGTAAATGTTATCTAAATAAAAGAATATTTTTATCATGTTTTCAATGAATGTTTCGAATGATATTTAAAGGTATTTTTTTCATTAATGAATACATTCTTCAAGGATAATTATGTTCCATTTGGGATATGATCTTATGATAAAATCTACTTTTCTAAATGACTTATGATGATGATGACCATAGGATGATAACATGAATCTAATTTCTTTCCCGTAAGTTAATTAAGTTATGATGAGATAATGAATGCTTATATATTACTATCCACTTACTTTCTATGAGTGACTTATGATTATGTGATGATGAGATATTTAAGAAACCCATTTATTTTCTATAGTATATTATATGATTATATGATTAATTCTCTATCTGGTGGCACATATGTATCTAGTTTTTATTATGTGATGGGTGGGATTGAAATTATATATCTCTCCAATGCATTGGGTAATGATGATGGAGTTAATAAACTCATAATAAATTATAGAGTTAATAATATCCTATGAAATGAAGGAGTTAAGAAAATATTAAGAGATAATGAAGTTAATAAACATCTAATAGATGAAAAAGATAACTAGATATAAGTTACTTCTAATAGAATGTCGGAAATATCATATTTAGGTAATTACATGATTAAGTTATAATTACCAAGATATTATTATGATTTTATATGATTATGATTAGGACAAATATTTTTTACCACATTCTTATAATTATAAAATTATCTCGTAGATCGTGATTGATTAATGATCATTAATCACTCTTATAGATAAAGTCTTTTGAAATGATAAATCTTTTTTCCATGAATCATGATTTTTGATCTATGAACAATTGGGTGAAGACTCAAAAGTTATGATCATGATATTATACCCTTATTATTATCTTATTATCACTTATGATCATTGATTGATATCTCTTATATTTAACCATACTAGGCATCTAATATAAACCTTTATCATGTTTTTTTCCATGTTATAAAAAATGTATTAAGTAAAAAATTTACAAGAAGGGTACTATGGTTGAAGAAATTTGTGGGAGATATTGAAGAGCTTTCATGAAATAAGCTAATCATGTATCTAGTCTCCAAATATATTAAACCTTCATAGTACTTGAGTGTGTATTATTATTAAATATGTTGAATATTTATCTAAAATAATTCAATATTTATATATATTATGATTTAATCAGCTCAGATTCAACATGATCCAGGTGGAATTGGCCATGGGTGATGTAGCTTTTTTGTTGCTTGGATAGAGGTTGTCCTGAGTGGATGAAGGCATGTTGTTTCGCACCATTTGTATAGAGGCATGTCTATAACAACCTAGGATCTTAAAAGAAGAAAATTATGTTTTATAGAATAAATTAAAAGAAGAACTAAGTTTATATTTAAATATAATACCCTAAGACTATATGATATATATATTTTAAATAAATTTAATCTCTTTGATAGCTTACAGAACATGCAACCCTGAGTTGAAATAAACAATAATATAGTGTACTATTATAAATTAATCTTTAAATTGGTAGGTATGAATATTACTGACTAAATTATTAATATTATGGTTATTTATATATTATAAATAAATTAATAATAAATAAAAATAAAAATAAATGTTTTCTGAAAAACTGATTTTTTTTTCTAAAAGATGGTTCAGTCGATCTTCACATACACAATTTAAAATTATTTTTATCAATTATAAATTATTAATTTCCAAATATAATATCCAATTTTTAATTCATAATATAAAAATGTTATTAGGGTAAATTTTAAGTATTTTTCTGAAAAGTTTCATTTTTTGATGGATAATGAAAAATACTGAATTTTAATTGAAAACTACATTTTCATTTAAATTATTTATAATATTAAATTATATTTTGATTTTTTAAGCAAATTTATTTAAATTTTATGTAAATTAATACAATTTATGTCATTGGAATCTTTTTCATATTTAATTATGATATAATAACTTTGTAAACTTTTCAACATTTTTTTCTTTAAAAACCCTCTTTCTCATCATGTATGTAAGAATAATTTTAAATTAAAATTTTCCAATTATTTGAGTTGAATTTGGAAAAATGTATTCCATATTTTTAATAATAATAATTTTTAATTTATAACAATTCCAACTTAATTTTTTACCAACATTAATGCTGAAAATAGTAAAAATTAATTATCAGGGTTAAGGTAAAAATGGATTTTCAGGGGTTAAACTATAAAGATAAAGGTTAAAAATGACCTAAAAAATTATTAAAAAACAATTTTATGGAAATATTTTGACTTTATATCCTCTAGGTTATATAATGTCCCATTTTTAGGATTTGTTCATGATAAAAATGGTTATGATTGAATCCTTTTAAACATTTACAAGTGTGCCGCTCACCTCACTTATAAAAGGCCACTACCTTTCCTATCATATTCACACCTTATCAGCCTTTTGGTTCACCCAATACCTACAAAAAAAAATTATAAAATTACATACACTTATACTAGAAGCCATATTTTTGGAATAAATCCAACCTAGGACGGTTTTTGGGAAAACCTAAGGAGATACCCAAAGAAGAGGTAACGTTTTTCAATAAGAAATTTTATTTTATTTATTTTTCCACATCCAAAATTTATTATAAAACATTTTTATATCAAAAAATCAATATATTTCATAAACTAATAAGTATTGATAATAATTTCATGACCTGAAATTTTCTACACTTCCATTAAATGGGTTGTGTAATCATTATTCGTGTGTACGGCGGACTACCACCTCATGAACTGATGTCAGTCATTTTTACATTACCAACTCTCATGGTTAGGAATGATGAAGGATATAAATTATATATATGATACTTATAACATAATTAAACTTATATATTATTTATATCAAGTATAACTTTTACTTTCCATTATTTAGGGGATATGATAATGTCGCTCGTGTGTACGGTGGAATATCATGTTGCGAAGTGATGTGATTCATTTTTCAATAACGCTTTACATAGAAGGTAATAAGGATAAATATAATTAACATATATGATATATATGAAATAAAATATGATATTAATAAAATATTTATAATTATAAAAATATAATATATTATTTTTATTCTTACTTTTTCACTCACTGAAAAAGTGATAACATCGTTCGTGTATGTATAGACTGATGCCTTCACAAAGCGACGTGACTCTCTTTTCATCACCACACCACATTGATGATATATATAAGTATATTTAAGGAAATAATATTCTATTTGTCTATTATTATCATTTTTTAAAGATTAAATATTACTTAACTCATTTTCATAATGATCATTGAAAAACAGAAATGTTACTCATGCGTACGTATGACCTACCATCTCTATAATCATGACGTGCTTCATTTCTTATTAACATTTTTCATTATTGGGCTTAAAAGTATATATTTTTATAAATATGATAATTATGTCATAATAATTAATCTTTATATGTTTAAATAATGATCTATTTGATCATAGTCATCAAACCAAAGTCATTTTTGATACATAAACCAAATACTATTAAAATATTCTATGTAAAATTAATTGATTAAGTAATTTTATATAACAAGATAATAAGTAAAAAACATATAATAATAAAATTTTAAAATTATATCAACCAAGTAAATAATTAACATAGGTTTATTATTCAAGAATATAAACACACATGCGACAAGTCAGACTCAAGGTAGGAGACTTCATCTCAATTCTCTTTCGTTGAGACATATTTTGATGTTATGCACCTATATTTTTTTAAAAGGTGAATTTACATTTCCTTTTACACATTATATCATGAATTTATCTATTCTCATGGTATTTAATGTTTTTTTAATGTTATTATTTTATGGGGATCAAGATTCAAATATTTCTCAAGTGATAAGGGATGTTTCTTCAAAAAACGTATATTTAATGTTTTCCTTCCATCTCTTTATTTTCCATGTCCCTGTTTTTAAAATTATGTTATTAAAATTTTTATATTGAAATTAAATATTTATAAAGAAAATTATATTTCACTTTTTACTTTATTTTCCATGTCTTTCAAACTGAATTTTTATGTGTTTTATATGGAATGTTTTGACAAATGACAAAGAATGTTCTGTTATTAACATACACAAAAATAATTATTTTTCCTATTCCATGACTATTATTTAATTTTTGGATTAATTTGAAAGATTTCATGTTTTTTAATAAAAAATACACTTTATAATTTTTTGGGGTATTTTGGTAATGAAAATTGGTTTTTAAAATAAAACGGAATTTTTATCCCAATTTGTTTTCAAATGGGTTTAAAAAAGTTTTTCAAAGGTTTTTATTATTAAAAGGTGCAAGAATAAAGTGTTTTATTTAGGATATGGTACATGAGAATTATATGAAATTTTTGATCCTAATACAACTTATACGAAGGGTTGATCCCCATTATGGCTCATGAATGAGCCTTATATAGCTTGTATGAAGGGTTGACCCTCATTATAGATCATGAAAAATGGGTGATCCCAATATAACATATAAAAAGTCTAATCTCCGTTATATTTATCAAATTCATTGAGTAATGATTATGATAAAATTTAACCATATATTTATTCTAATTAATTGATTTTAAAAGGGTTTTATGAATTTTATGCTCTAAGTCTCTTAAAAGGATTTTTAATTGCTTTCTATGTGTTTTAAAGGATTTATTTGAGAGAAATGTTTGTGTGTTTTTCATATGAAAATGTCTTATTTCATAAAATCAATGAATATTGAAGGAAAAGGTAAATCTCATATGAGATTTCCTATTTTTCACTAGACTACTGGTTTTCTTTATTTTTATGTCCCTTACTGATATTTTTTTTCTCGTCCCACATTTTTAAAATGTTTTTATAGGATTTAAGGATGGGTAATGGAAAGGAAGAAGTCAAGTTGAAATTTATGAATATTTTCCTTGAAAAGAAATCATGATTTATTTTAAATTTTTTACATTATGGAAAAAATTTATACTATTAGGAAGTGTCCACTTTGTATTATATTGTTTTTTAAAGTATTTTTTATGACCCAATTATCTAAAACTATAAACCAAAAATGTTCCTTAAAGTAAAATAAAGTAAGTTCTTGACTAAAAATCAAGATTATGTAATATTTAAGTTCTAGTTCTTATAGTTGTTATTAAAGGATTATTTAGATAACTTTATAGGTTAGGATAATGTTATTATCATTCCCTTGAAATATTTTAACTTATGAATATGTTGAAATGATTTAAAATTTTATGATTTCTATGTTTCTTCATTGAAACTATGTCTGTTCAGAATGATTTTCTACAGAGGAAACAAAGAATCTATAGTAGGAAGGAATTGAGAAGAAAATATTCTTCCAAAAAAGTATCCCAATGTGATTGGAATTGGAATAGAATAGTTTTTTTGTAGTGATGTATTATTTTACACAAGCTATAAATGGTGGTGGTATCTATACGAGAGATGAACATGATCTACCATGAAAGAACATGTTAATAATGGAGTATTTCATGGGGAAAAATCCTCGTTCATTCATTCGATTATCTAACCCTATGGTCATTTAAGGATAGATCATTTCCTTGGAGAATATATTTGATGTCATGGGATATTTTTAATTTAAAAAGGAAACTATTTCCATTTATCATTTTGAATATGAGGTTGATCGACGGTGGTATTTCATTAAAATATTAGAGAGAATGATAATCTGTATGCTATGAAGTCAGACATATTTAAGAATATTTTCCATGAGAAATATTTCCCCAATGTTTTCTGAATTAGGATGGAGAAAAAATTCTTATAATTGAGGTAAAAGTATGAAGATTTTGTGTCCTCATATGATGAATATTTTACAATATTTTTTAGGTACGTACCAGATTTTGTTTGAGAAATTGATAGTAAAATTAAGAGATTTTACTCCGTATTAAAACCAAGATTATGAAGATATTTGGAAGAATGATAATTTAAATGTTATTATAAATCATTCAATTGTTCTATGAAAGTTGATATGGGGTTTTTAGACACTTATTTTCTATAAGATGAAAAGATTAAGAAACAGTCAAAGTGGTAGGAAATGGAGAAGAAACCAACTAAGAATCCTAGAGGTAAGACCCAAAAATATTCTAAGTGAAAAAAAGTAAATTTCATGTAATGTATGTCAGAATATGAAAAGTGTTACTTGTGTAGTAAATTTGGTCACAAGGTTCGTGGTTACAAAGTAAAGAGTACCGAACAATCCAATAATGAGATAACATATAGTCAGTCAATGGTGTGATGTTTGAGTTATAATGAGTTGGGTCATTATTATAATGTGTGTCTTAAGTTGCTTAATTAGGGTTTAAATCATCAAGATCAGAAGAAAAAAGTGGTGGAAAAATAATTTGTTAGTTCTATAGTTTATATTGGGCTATTTGGGGAAGTGGTGACAAATCTAGGGAGATCAGTATTTTTCAAAGGTTGGTCATATGCTCAATCTCATATGCAAACTTCTTTCAATTTTTTAAGTAATGGAAATACTTTGGGAGTTATTTATTGAGATTTTATAGATATCAAAATTATATTTTTTAGTGGAAATTTTATTTAAGGAATAATTAATTTACATTTTATAGACATAATTTTAAAGGCATTGATAAAATTTTAGGTTAATATGATCATTAATGAAATTTTAATAATAATAAAATAAGATTATTATACTTTGTGAAAAAGGGTTTTATTGAAAACCTTAGTAAAAAGGTGATTAAATGATAAATTTTATTTCAAGGATATCCATCATATTTTTGTGGGAATGTTATCGGATTTATATGAAAATAGATTTGAAGAAAGAAAACCCACATTATGGGTGAAAACCTATCACATTTAACAATGTTATGAAGGTTAAACACGTGACTGAAGGATGATAATGGTTTAACACCTACCACTGACCTACAAAATGTCCTAGTTAATATGAAATTGTTTTTAGTAAAAAAATTTGAAAAAAATAAATATCGATTATGAACAAGTGGTGTTACTTTTAAGGTTTAGAGATTAATTTTTTATATTGGATAACTTTTTCTAACCATATTGATTTTGAAAATATTTAGAGTCAAATGGAAATACTTGTCACTATTTTATGGATATTATGATCGGTTAAAGGTGAATTTTAGTGCTTCATGCATAAAAAAATTATTTTTGTATACTAATTTCTTAGAGTAAGGTATGAATTATAAATTTATTGAAGGAAAACCAAAGTATAAAATTATGATTATGAAATAGAAATGTATCAAGTAATTATATTTCTTTATATTCTTAGATAGTAAAATAATTACTCAAATTTAAAAACAAGTTCTTCAAACAAAAATTTTACCCTATTAAATTCATATACAATGAATTATATGGTATTTCATATCATCATTGATTTATGGTTTTGAGGCCCTTAATTTTCTACTAATAATTCAGTTTCTTATGACCACTAAACTCAATCAATCTCATTAATTATTTATGCTTTTCTTCTATGTTCATATTTTCACTTTCCACCAATGTTATCCTAATTAAAAACCTAGTTATGTGTTATTAAATATAACCCTTATACTTCCATTCATATTGTATTAAGAAGATATTTCATTAACCTTTTTTATGTGTATTTTTCAACAATATTATTTTCAAATGTTCATCCATAAATTTTTGAGATAAAGTTCAAATTGCAGGGATGTAATTTATTAAAGGGGGAGGATATAACACCCTGAGATTTTAAAATAATAAAATTATGTTTGATAGTGTAAAATACATGAAACACTTATATTAGATGATAATCTAACACCCTAATACTTTACAATATATTTCTTTTTTAAATAAATTTAACCTCTTTGATAGCTTACAGAACATGCAACCCTGAGTCAAAATGAACCATAATATAGCGTACCATTATAATCTAACCATTAAATTGGTTGGTATTATTAGTAATAATTAAATTATTTAAATAATGTTTATCTATTTATTATAAATAAAATATTATTCAATTAATAGAAAAATAAATGTTTTATAAAAAAACCCTATTTTTTAAAAGATGGTGTAGTTTCACTTCGTGCACATAATTGAAAAATAATTTTTTCCACTTTTATAATATTTATTTGTAAAAATAAACTTAACTTTTAAATTAATAATATTAAAATTATCTGAGGGCCATTTTTTTGTATTTTTTTGAAAAGTTTCATTTTTTGATGAATAGAGAAAAGTAATGAATTTTAATTGAAAACTACCTTTTCATTTAAATTATTTATAATGTTAAATTATATTTTTAATTGGTTTTAAAGTAAAATTATTTAAATTTTATATCAATTAATCTAATTTAGGACATTTTAATCTTTTTCATAAAAAATTTTATATAAAAACTTTATAAACATTTAAAAATTTTCTCTTTAAAAACCTGCTTTCTCCTCACATATGTGGGATTATTTTTAAATTAACCTTTTCTAGATATGTGAATTGATTTTGGAAAAATGGATTCCATATTTGTAATCAACATAATTTTTTACCATAATGAATAATGAAAAATTGTAAAAATTAATTACCACAGTTAAGGTAAACATGGATTTACCAAAGGGTTAAACTAAGAAGAAAAGGGTTAATAATGACCTAAAAACATATAAAACATTCATTTTATGGACATATTTAGAACTTATATCTATTTTTTTTCAATAATTGACCATTTTAGGCTTTTTTAATGATATAAACGTGGGTATAATTGAATCTTTTCAAAAAATTACAAGTGTGACGCTCACCTCACTTATAAAAGGCCACCGCTTCTCCTCTATTATTCACACCTTCACACCAATTTGTTCTGAACAATATCTACCCAAATATCTTAAAAAATTAAATATAATCATACTATAAGACTTATTTTAGGCATAAATCCAACCTAGGATGTGTTTTTGTGGAAACCTAAGGAGGATACCTGAAGAAGCGGTAACGTTCTTCAACATGCGTTTTTATTTTATTTTATTTATCAACTACTTAAATTATTATAAAAAAATGGTGATATAATAACCTAAATATATTCCATATATAGGGATGTTTTTATAATAAGTTCATGACCTAAAACCATCTCCACTTTCATCAAATGGGTTACAGAATAATCATTTGTGTCTACAGTGGACTATCGACTCACGAACCAATGTCATTAGTTTTTCCATTATGACCTCTCATGATTGGGAATGATGATGGATAAAAATTATATATATTATATTTATAATATAATTATTTATATAGATTTAAGATATCAAATATACCTTTTACTTTTTATTCTATAGGGGATAGGATAACATTGATCGTGTGTAAAGTGGACTACCACCTCGCGAAGAAATTGGATTCATTTTTCCCAAATGATTTATATAAAAGGAAATAAGGGTAAATATAATGAATATATTTGATACAAATGACATAATTATTATATTTATGACATATTTATTATTCTTAAAATATAATATATCATATTATTTCTTACATTTTCATCCACTGAAAAAAGTGATAACGTTGTCTGTATACTTGTGGACTACCACCTTCATGAAGTGATATGAATCTCTTTTCACAATCACACCACATGAATGATATATATAATTACATTTAAATAAATAATATGTTTTTATGATATTATTATCATTCTTTAAATATGAAATATTACTTAACTTCTTTTCATAATAATCATTGAAAAATGAAAATACTACTCATGCATACGTACGGCCTACCATCTTTATGATCATAACATACTTAATTTATTCAAACCATATTTTGTTATCGGTATTAAAATTATAATTTATGTATAAATATGATAATTTTTTCATGATTATTATTTTTTATGTTTAAATAATGATCTCTTTGACCATAGTCATCCTACCAAATTTATTTTTGACATATAAGGTGAATATGGTCAAAACATCAAATGTAAACAAAATTGATTAAGAAATTTAATATAAAATTGTAAAAAGTGAAATAAAAGTAATAATAAAACTTACAAATTTTATTAGGAAATTAAATAAATAATTTAATTTTATTATTCAGAAAGATAAAGAAACACATGACACATTAGAATCATGGTAAGGGATTTCGTCTCAATTTCCTTTCATTGAGGAATATATTGATGTTACGCACCTATATTATTTTATGAGGTGTACATACAATCTCTTTGAAAAACTATATCATGAATTTTTCTATTATTATGGTATTTAAAGTTTTTTTTTAAATTTTATTCTTTCAGGGGCCTTATGATTTAAATATTTCCAAAGTGATAAGGGACTTTTATTTTTTTTAAAATCTCATTTATTGTTTTCCTTACAACAATTTATTTTTCATGTACATGATTTTAAAAATGATTTTATAATTTTTTTATATGGATATAAAATTTTAATAAAGTACATTTTATGTCTCTTTTTACTTTATTTTCAAATATTTTCAAAATGAATCTTTTTATGTGTTTTATATGGAACATTTTGACAAATAACAAAAGGAATATTCTATTCTTAACATATATGATGAGATTGACTTTTCTGCCACTGTGTCCATTATTTTATTTATGGATTCCTTTGAAATATTTCATGTTTTCTTTAATTAAAAACCCTCATTTCATTTTTTTGGTATTTTGTTATTGAAAATTGTTTTAGAAAATAAAAGGGTACTTTTATCTAAAAGTGATTTTCATATGGGTTTAAAAGAGTTTTTTCAAATGGTTTTATGATTAAATGGTTTAGTAATAATTTTTTTATTCATGATATTTTACTTGAGTATTATATAAAATGGGAGAGACTAATAAAGATTATATGAAGGTTTTCACCCCATTATAGCTCACAGGTGAGCCAGATATAACATATATGAAGGGTTGATCCCCATTATAGATAATGAAAAATGGGTGATCCCAATATAGCTTGTATGAAGAGTGATCCCCATTATATCTCTCCAATTAATTAGGTAATTATTATGTTATAAGTTTTCCATATGGTTATTATAATTAATTTTTTAATGGGTTTTATGAATATGATGGTATAAGTCACCGAAAATGAGTTTTAATTACTTACTATGAGTTTTATAGTATTTATTTGAGAAAAATGTTTACATTTTTTTCACGTGAAAATGTTTTATTTAATACACTCAAACAACAATGAAGTTAAAGGTAAATTTTAAATGATTTTTATTATTTTTAACAAGATTAATGATTTTCTTTCTTTTTTATGTCCCTTATTGAGATTTTTATGATAATCCCACATTTTTAAAATGTTTGTCATAGGATTTAAGGATGGGTAATGGAAAGGAATAATTTAAGTTGAAAGTCATGAATATTTTCCATGAAAATAAATCATTCTTTATTTTAAAAGTTTTAAATCATGGAAAAAATGGATACTCATCAGAAGCTTACACTTTGTATTATATGTTTTTATAATTTATGAGTTATGACCCAATTATCTAAAAATCTACACCTAAAAATATCCTCAAAGTGAAATAAAATAAATTCTTGGGTAAAAATATAGATTATGTAATGTTTATGGTTGAGTCCTTAAAATGTATCCCTATGAATTTTTCTAGGGTTTTGGAAAAAGTGGGTATGATTAACCAATGTTCTAGGTAATTAAATTAGGGATTTTATATGGCTTTTGTTTGAGTGTGTGTTAGGAGTGGACTGAACCCCATTTCTCACGGTTTTAGTGAGTGGAAACCACTTGATGAGTTTTTAGGAAATTATGCCTATTAGAATTAAGTTGTAAAATTAATTATAAATAGTTATAAGTATTTTTTGGGTGAGATTAATTGAGATAAGATCTTAGGTGACGAGACGAGATTGGGTGGGACTTGGACAAGCTTAAGTAGAGGTGGAAAATATTTCTTAAAGGGAGTGGATTTATATCAGGTAGGTGGTCCCTATGAAATTCTTTATGGTGTATGTATTTTGTTATTTTTCATGTGATATATTGCCTCACCCCTATGGGTGATAGAATTTTAATTAAATGAATCATTAATTGATGCATATGGATATAAAAGAAGTGGGACACAATGGATCCTTGGACACTAGTTTGATGTCTTGGTCACTGATGACAGATGGATTGATTTTAAATGAAATCCTTAAGATACATAGACCCTAGAGGGGTATAAATGAAATGAAATTAATTAATACAAGGGAACTTGATATAGGTGACTTTATTCCTCCTTAGTTAAAATAGGGTGATAGACTTTAGATGGTTTTCCTAGGGATAACCCAGGTTATCTTGAAGCAACCCATGTCACACCTGAGCCGATCACCCAAACTGGCCCATGGCAGGGCCCGAAGTGCATTCTCAATCACCTTGGGATTGTAACCAGTTCCATGGTACCAAGAATACATAATTGGGAAATGGTTTCACTCTCATTACCAAACACTTCATGGATTCCCTCCTAAAAAATATGGCACGAACTATATGTGCATTGGACACCCATGAATCAATAAAATGAAAATAATAATAAATAATCCAATCATAGAACACAAAAAAATGAATAAAAATATCTAATAAAATAAAAAATCACAAAAAAATCATTATGAACATAAGAAGAATCTAAATAAATATCCAAGTAGGTAAGGCTTATACAATAACATGCCTGGATACAACAAAACCAAAATCAAAACCAAATTATATGTCATCCACATTAACTATGGACACAATCAAAATCCTAAACCGACTAACCTAGAAACATCCAGTGGTAAGATTGAGAAATAATTATAGTAACCTAAAAGATAAAACTCTAATAGTTTCATACACTGGATGGTGTGTATAGGGTGTGATCATAAACAAGCCTAGTAAGATCCCACCATGGATTTTTTGAATGTACTTTCAAAAGTCACTTTATTTATTCTATCTTTAAATACAATTAGAAAATATAATTTTCATTCATAAATGTATAAAAAATAAACGTCATACCCATTATCACTTTATTAAATTCCACCTATTTTTCTTTAAATGAAAATAATCACTTAGTAAACATTACCTTAACCCATGATTCTTTATGAAGTGCCCATTTTAAATACACTTTGAGAAATCGAGTTTCAAAAATCATTAGAATAAATCTATTAAAAAAACTAATGTGTAATAATTATATATTAAAACAATAAGAAAAATATAATTTCTCGTCCTAGTACACTCAGAACAGTAAAAAGATCGATTTATTATGAGACCTCAGGCATACCTATGCATATAACAAATGATGCAAACTAGCATCTAATGTATAGGGTGTTATTTTGTGAGGTTATACCCTAATATTACAGTAATAAAGAAGAAAAATAACTAAATGAAACCCATCAAAAATAATTATAGTTCACATAAAAAAATATCAATATTATATCAAATAAAATATGAAAGTAAATAGCCATATAGACTCACTATCATTAAAGCACACAATGATTGATCTCCCATTGGACTGATAAAAAATAAAAATAAATAAAATAAAATATCAAGTTTATACTTATATCCTCGATCCATGCCTCACCAATATCTTAACTCTGTCTAAGATATCCAACCAATTAATCACTCCTCGGATTTTACCTGAATTGAAACTATGATCAGTGCAGACTGATCGGGTACCTAATTATCATGGCCACCCAAGAAGGGTGTGAGTACACTTTAGTAGGGAACCACTAATGTGGTCTTATATATAACTATTAGATGAAGTTTACACACATGTGATATGCTTAGAATAATAATAAATATGGTGTGAAAGTGTAAATAAATAAAAAATACCAATCCTTGGGTTCTAACATGACACCTGAGATTTGATATACCTTGTTCATCTAGTGTTTGTGTTTCTCTGATCATATAACCTCATTTGGAATCTAAGGGAATGTTATCATTTCCTATGAAAATATATCATATGAAGACTCAGGGGTGTATTTATAACCTATTGGGGAAGCAATTAATTAGAAAACTTAGGGGTGTATTTGCATCCTATTAGGGTAGAATGTTATATAGTAGTATGAATTAAGTTTAGATCCAAGGGTAACATCTATGGAATCCCATGTATCTACACACATATCAATGGGAAATGTGTCCTGCCTAAATCATCTCATAGAACACATCTCAAAAAGCATGATATTATACTCAAAATCATCCCATAAACTTAAGTCTAACCCCTCAAGTGCATTAGATATCATCGAATAATATAACCTTATCAATATCATCATCAATTTGAGTTCTATGGTGACACCCACAATCATCACTACCCATTCCTATATGATCCCTCTCATTAGTCTACGTATCACTATGGAACCTACTAAGGTCCCCTAGGTCATACCTTTAACAAGACACCCTTCTCAGTTTCCTCTATCACATTTCCATCAATTAAATTCAATCTTGTTACTCAAAGGGCATAGAATCCATCTATGTCATCAAGATCTCATCAAGGCCTCAATGGCCTCCTAAGAAACACCACACTGGAACCACTCTTTAGAGATGGAATAAAGCCCATATCACACCCCGAGTCATCACTAGGTTAGTACTCATACACCCAACCCATCTAAATCTTACCCAAGGCACACCAATCTAGGTACTCACATCTCAAGAGAAAAAGAAATCACCCTATAATCATTGTACTAGCCTAACTACACTAAATTATATCATGGTTCTAACATGGCCCACTTAGACCAAATGTTCCTAGTCCATCGCACATCCCTACTAAAGGGATCTAAGGGAACTAATCCATGGTATTATATTTCCACTTAATAAATTTAATTCTCACCCATCAGGGTCTATATATGAAAATAAATTCATTTATGATCAAGGCCTCGACCATCAGCAACTAAGGCATCAATCTAGTTCACAAGGGTCCTTCATGGCCCTTGACACTTTGTGTAATTACTTCATAAGAATTTATTCTTAACATATAAAATTAATTCAATTTAAAAACCAATCACATGATGATTGAAATACCACATATAAATTTCCATAACTAATTAATGAATTTACTAAATGAGGAATGTTTGAGGGACCACCTACCTCAAACAAGGAGTTACCACCCCTTAAAGCATCTCGACCATCCTTGATGAAGCCCATATAATCTTATATAATCTCCCAAGATCCTATATCAAGCCACAAAATACAAATAATTAATTAGAAAAATTTATAATTAATTATTCAAAACAATCTAACAATTTATAATTAATTTATAAATTAATAAATTTTGGAATAATTACCCAACAACTCACCCAGTTCTCCCACCACATATAAATCGCAACCAACCATATGTAAAAGTCCCATAACATACTCTAGAAACTATCATGAGAAAAAAATACCTACCACGTGACACCAAATTAATTTCTAAAATAATTTAATTTAAGAAAAAATACCAAATATATTCATGTGGTGATGTAAATTTACCGAAACGACATGAAACAACATGTGATCATCATCTCAAGACATCCTCTATCTATATAGAGAAAAATATCTATCACTTGAGGCTTATTCCACCATTCTCTAGTGGAATATTCAGTGAAACCTTAAGCTAGGTCCCTTAAAATTAGTGGGTGAAACAAGAGAAGGATAACTATGGGAGAAGGAAGAAATGATGTCATCTTAAATCTCTATAAAATTCCATCAAAACACCACCCCAAACCATGGGGTATTGAAAGAGAGGATGGGGGAGGGGGAGACCCCCCGGTTCTTCATGAATGAGGGAGTAAGAGAGTAGGGGTGAGGGTTTTTGAAATAAAAATTAAAAAATGGTGTTTTCTACTATTTTATGAAAATTTGGGCACACCAAAATATGCTCCCCAATATGCGCTACACCACAGTGCACCCCTAGGCAGCCCTCGAGGAGTTTGACGTGCCAGACACTATGACTAGGATCCTCCATTATCACCATGGTGGAAAAGGATATCCCCCTGAAACCAATCTAATCTTCATGGAATATTGGAGATTCCTTGTCCATTTTGGCCACCCTAAGGGGAAAAAATCTAGTGAAACACCCATCCTGGTCATTTTTTCTACCGTATTTCGCATGGGTGGAACCCCTCAAGGACTACACTCATAAGAATGTCCAAAATGGTCATTTCTCTCTATCTATTTCACATCACAATTTTACCCAAGCACTACATTCACCAAGGGCATCATGGACTCCACTACACATGAACCCATAGGCCCCAGGAAATATAGAATTCCCAATACTACAAGTGTTTTGATACCTGTTTATGATATAGATAGGCTCCAAGTTCTACGTTCTCACTCTAAATCACCTTGAGATCTACATAGACACTCATTACACCTCTTAGGACTCAATACTTTTCTAAAAAAATCTACTTGAGATGGTTAATCTCTCATAAACATGATTCAATCATTATTTATCAAATGACCTCCATTTCATAGAAAAAAATAAAATTCCCCCTAAATTTCTAAACTCATATTGATATAAGGTTTTACAAAACCATGTCACCATTGACATAAAACTAAAAAAGTATCATCAATAAGTCATGATGCCATATAGGATAATAAAACTATTAAACATGATAAATGGGAGTCCCTATTGGAATTCATCTAGTATCACAGGAACCACACCAATTCCTAAGGAAAGATGATATTGTAATTAAATAAAAATAGGAGACCATGTATTAGCCTATGTCATTTACAAACAAACACAAGACACTCGATTCCACTCATATAATTTTCCTTGGGGGAACAACTCTAGTCAAGACCATATTACTCTAGGGAAAACTAGATAACAAAAAGGCTAAACTAGTGTTTCATAATTCAATACCTTCTAATCCATTCCTATTATACCCACAAAGTATAATAGGAGGTGAGAAATACAATAGGTCACATGATCAATATAACAACATAATATAAATCACACCTCACCTCCAAATCCATCATAAGAAACAACCTCATCCAAGTCATCCATATCACAATGATAAACAATATTCCCCCAAGGGATTATAATCCATATCAAAATAAGGTGCTTAAGATGGTCTCATACACACACTATGTGAAACAATTTCAAAATTCTAAATGTTCCATATTAAAAATAAACTTAGGATTCCAAGTCCTTTATAACCATTGAAGTGTCATTCAAACCACTTGAAAATGAAAAAAAACATTTTCTTCTATTTAAATTAATTAAACGAAAATAATACTTTACCCATAGAGTGACCCAACTGGGGTTAAATATCTTTTAAAACATCAATTTAATTTCAAAAAATTCATTGAAACTATTCCTCAGACACTTGGCACATGAACACCATTTTTGAAAATAAAACCCCATGAAATACCCTTTATTCCAAGTAAAGATCCACTTCAAAACAATTATGAAAACCCATTTGAATATCATATATAGGCATAAATTAACAAAAAACATTTAGAAATATCAAGAGTTAAATTAAATTCCAATTAAAGGAATCACACAAAACAACCTACCTCTACCAAATGACAATCAAGTAGAAAGTGATCTCCTTTAATAAAGAATACTCATACAAAAAAAGCGACATCCCCTCTAAGCCTTAACAACCAAAAACCTCAAGATTATGTCACCATGAAACCTAAATAAAAACACAAAATTCACTAGTGTTAAAGGTACAAGATAAAACCAAGGGAGATAAGGAAATGGATAAAGTGGGAGAAATAAGAAGGAAAAAAGTTCTTACCCTGAGAAATACACTTGAAATGAGGGTATAAGAGCTTAAACTCACCAAAGGAGGGTAGATGAATCTCTTTGTGTGAGTAATAGGGCCATTCAAATGAGAGGGGAATAAATAGGGGTAAAAAATACTTAAAATATAATAGGAGAAAAAGTGTAATTTCAAATTTTACTAAAATTAGGAATCTTGCATGGTTTGGCCTCATGATTTGGTAAAATGTGCACCAGTAATGCAACTTTCACTACACTCATAAGAAATTACATGGTTTAGTCACACTGTTACTCATAAATATGTGATAAACATTAAATTCACCTCCAAGAAAAAATTTATCAAGACACTTTATTGGAAATCCCCAAATGATTTGGCGAGCCATGCACCAACTGTTAAAACATGCATTACCAAAATTGCAGCACCACTTAAGAGATTACTACATAGTTATTACCAATCATGAAAATACTATGTGACACCTATAAAATTCCAAATTCCAAAATTAAAGTCCAAAACTACCAAAATATCAAGATAATATGAAATTAATTAATATATAAATAATAATAGTGATATAGTATGACATAATCTCCCCACTATGTCACTTTCTATCCTAATAAATCCTCTGTTAAAAGAGGAAGAGATGAGGATGAGACACCATGAAACCTCACATATTAAGGTGGGTGGGAGGGGAAATATCTAAAGTGGATCCTAAGTAGGGAAAATACCAAACAAAACCGATTCTATACAACTCATGGGACTCCTCTAAGCATAATGCTATACAGCCATGAATGAAAAATCTTAAAGAGACAGTGACCAAGAATATATCTCCCCACCATATAGGATTAATAAAAAAATATTATAATAAAAAAAAGACGTGAACCTGAATGGAAAAAATCATCAATAATAATGATTTACACAAAAAAACCACAAAATAAAAAGTCATCAACAAACTCAACATTCATTCAAAAAAATGAATTGCAAACCTAAAACGAACCATAAATCAAATATAAAACCCACATCCTCAAGTAAAAAACTAAAAAATTCACATTAACCCTTGTAATATAACAAATTGGGCTCTAGGCCTCTGGTCACCACACTCATCATGAAAATTAGGGCCTCTGACCTAGAACACTATCCCATGACATAACAAACAAACATAAAACATCACTATCAAGTGATTAAATTACCTAAGTATGCAAGAGTCCCAGCTACCCAAGAATGGACCTAATGGTATCCCATGTTCAAACCACTATAAATATATCCTCAAAATGGGAACACCACAACCACACATCTCAAATAAATACATCCAAAATAATGAGGCACGTAACCAAATCCATAAATCACCATTATCAATAGAAGAGAAAACCTAGAAATATTTAATACACACCCAAAAAAATAAAAATGTAACAACTAATCATAACCAAATTGCACCTGGGACTTCCTTTTATTATAAAGAAAATTACAAAACCTCTAAATATGGTTTAAATAGACACACCAAAAAAAATTCCTCAAATAATTACTATGAGACAAATTAGAATACCTATGAAATACACACTAAAAACTAATAAAAGTATTATTCTTCATCCTATGAGAAGATAAAAACTCATCAAACTTCTCTTCAATATTGGTCTTATCCAAAACTTTCATCCAACCGTACGATATATATCAAACTGAACCTTTCAAAACCAAAGCACCGCTCTCCCAGGACTACCTTTCTCGATCAACTTCCATGAATAAATCCCTTATAATAACTTCTTTATACAATGCCAATCTAGGATAAAATACCACCAATCCAAGATTAGAAAGAATACCTATATAAAATAAAAAAGATTTCAAAGTTCCATTTTTTACTTGATTCGGGGAGAAGAACACCAAATCCAAGAAATGATTGACATACTCCTTCACTAACCACTTTTCTTAATGAAGGTAAAAAAGTTCAAAGGCATTATCCACTTTCAAATACCTAAGATAGTGCTGTTGAAAAAACTATATCTTGAATAAATCCTAGTATATACCCTCAGGTAGTTGAGAAAAAACCATTATCTCTCACCACACTTGGTTGGGTCCTTAAAAAAAGGAATAATGACCTTTAAACTTAAAGCTTCAGGAGCTTCCAAAGAATTAAAGTTTCCCCCAATTATTTATATCTACTATATTTCCTATAGTGTTCCTTGATTACCATGAAAAGATAGAGGATTATGATTCAATAAGACTTAGATAGGGACCAAGTATAAGGAAGATCTTGACTCCACCACTAAATCATGAGTCTGGGTAGAGTCGATGAGTGAAGAAGCTACTCATAAATGATAAGAAGGTTAATCCTGAAGATCGGCCTAATGAAAGGAATTCCCACTTTTATTTGAAGACTATTTGAAAGGAATATTATAAATACACAATACAAGAACCTCAATCAGTCAATGTTTTATAAATCAAATTAATCAATGTCATAAAAAATAAAAGAAATTCCAAAAACTAACTCGCTCAAAAAAACACATATAAATTTTTAATCTTTCTAAAAATTCATACAAACCTTGAAGATGGACAATATTTAATCATATATATTTTCATTCTAGAAAAAAAAATTAAAACAATACCACCATTTAAATTTTCTATAAAATCTTATTTCTAAACAATTACCTAATTTCTTCTTAAAACCAAGAACCTAGATTAAAATTTTCCCTTCATTCCGAAACACTTTATAATTTCATTTTTAAACAAATTACCATGAAAAATATTAAATTCATTTAAAAATACTTCAAAAAAAAATAAGAAAATAAGTTTTAAAAACAAACAACCCCATAAGAACTCTTTTCCACCTCAAAAACCAATTTATCTAAGGAACAAAACACTTTCCCCAAAGAGTTGATGAAATAAAAATCCAGAAAAACCTACAAATCCACACCAAAAAACATCAATTACACCATAAAAAATCCCTTGTTCATCCTCATAATAATGGAGAATTCCATTGGGTCACTTGGATAAGTAATGGTGGGAAAATGAAAATTATTGAGGATAAATAACACCATGCATGGTTTAACTACATAGGATAGTAAACCATGCACCAACTATACAAAAAACTTTGGAATGATTTCAAGACTATTAACATAGGATCCACACAGTTTACCAGACCATGTGAGCTAACCATTCATCCTTGGTACTTTCACCACTTTCACCTTCAGAACCCAAAGAGACCCTAAAAATCACTAATATACTCATCAGGGTTCAAGAAAACATCATTACATATCAAAATATATTAAATATACTGAAAAACTTAAGACCCAAATTGCAAACACCCATGGAAACTTGTGGTTATGTGTAAGGAAGAGCCAACCAAAAAATTTCTCACACTCTCCACATGAGTCTCGATGATGATACTAGTTTTTTTCTACCAGGTCACACCCTAAATAGAAAGAGTGTTCTTTGATACCATTTTATTACAAGCTAACAAAAGTAACCCCTAATCTAGGAACGTAACTAGTCCATGTAAATGAATAAGGAACTTTCCCAATAACCTTATGATGAAAAATAGTTTCAAGGTACCATGCATACAAAATTAGGAATGATTTAACCCTTAGAACAAAACCAATCATGGATTAACTCTTGGAAAATCCAACATGATCCATATGTGCATCTAAAAAACCATGCATAAACAATAGAAAAATTATAATAAAACATCCAATAATAGTATGTGTCATAATTGAATATAAATATCTCATAAACCAAGAAATAATAACAATAATAATCACAAACACAAGAATAACCAAAATAAAGATCCAAACTGGTAAGGTTGATACAAGAATATCCCATAGTAAAAAAACCCAAAATAACAACCCTATCATTTGTCATCTAGATGACCCATGGCCACACTCTATACCCTAAACTAACTAACCCAAAACCTCCCGAGGGAAGATAATAAAGGAATTCAAGGTACCTGAAAATAATCCAAAAGAGTTTTGTACACAAAATGACATATGCAGGGTCTGAGCATAACCAAGTCCTATAGGATCCAACTAAATAGTTTGTTTTAGTTCATTAAAAATAAACTTAATTTATGGAATTTTTAAATAAAATTAGAAAATATATTTTTCATTCATAAGTGCATAAAAACCAAACATCACACCCTTAACTATTTTATAAACCGCCACCACTTATTATTTATATGAAAAAAATCACTTTGAAAACATTACTTTAACCCAAGATATCTTTATGAAATTCCCATTTTAAATCCACTTTAGGAAATCTGGTTTCAAAACACCTTGGATTATATTTAATTAAATAAACCAATGAAGACAGATTATATATTTAAATAATAAGGAACCATATCATCATTGAGATAAAAATATACAAGCATTATCAAAAAGTCAGCACGCTATTGTGGCTAATAGAACCAGGGAACATAAGAAATGAGAGTCCCTAATGTAAATAATCTAGTATCATGGGAAAAATTGGGTATTAATGTAATAAAATCATATACTTTACTAAAAACATAGGACCAATAGTCAGAGTATGTCTTATCAAAACCAATACAAGCCACCCAATTTTACTCACACCATCTTCCTCGATGGTGCATCCTTAGAAGGGACCACATAACTCTATGGGACACTAGATAGTGTGTGGACCGAAATAGCGTATCATAAGTCAATAACTCTTAATTGGTGCCTAGTTTACCTAATAAATAAAAAATATGAGTTGATTAGTTAAACATGCCACATGATCAATATAATAGCATATTATAAATCTCACATTACCTCTAACTCAATAGCATGAAATATCCCCAAAAATGTCATCCATATCAAAATGATAAACAATATTCCACTCATTGGTCACAATACATATCAAAATAAGGGGCTCAAGAGGATGTTATACACACACAACACATAAAACCATTTCAAAGTTTCAAATCACACTTATTGAAAACTAGCCTAGGATATTAAGACATTTATAACCTTTGAAATCCATTTAAAACTACTTCGAAATGATATTTTTTTTCTATTAAAAAATCAATGAAAATCCTCCCTTACCCCAGGAGTGATCATAATAGGGTCAAATATCTTTCAAAACATCAATTTAATTTTAAAATATTCATTGAAACTTTTCTAAAAACACTTGGAACATGTAAATAATATTATAAAATAAAACCCTCAAAATAAAATTTATTCAAAGTGATGATACACTCCAGAAAAATTATGAAAACCCATTTGACTATCACATATATGAATAACCTAACAAATAAAACTTATAGAAACCTCAAGCATCAAATTATATGTCAATTAAAGGAATCAAATAAAAGAAGCCACCTCAACTGAATTGAAATCAATACAAAAGATATCACCTTCAATGTAAAATTATCAACTAAGCAAAGATACATCCCATATAAGAATAAAAATCCAACCCCCCTAATATTAATTCACTCAAACCCTAAATATGACGTTTAAATCCCCTGGGGTTTGTGGGAGAGAATAAAACCATGAGAGATAGGGAAATAGATAAAAGGAGTAAAGAGGGTCTTACCTAGATAAATATAATTTAAATGAGGGTGTATGATATTGAAATAACTAAAGGATAGTGGGAGAAAGCAACATGTTAGAACCTTAGGTCTATTTTAATGATCAAGGAAGAAAGAGTAACAAAAACCCCTTAAAATTGCATAGGGTAAATAAAAGAATTTCAATTTTTTCTAAAATCAAGAAGATCACATAGTTTGTCCACACAATTTGGTAAAAAATGAAAAAAACATGTAGCATACACTAGAAAATAAAAATTCACTACATGGTTTGGTATCATGGTTACACCTAACCTTGAAACAAACTCATGTGTAAATTCTAAGAATAAAATTCAGTTGCATGATTTCTTGGAAATCCTTGCATAGTTTAGAAAATGGTGCACCAACCATTCTAAACTGCACTATTAAAACTATTACACTACTCACACAATTTCCACATAGTTACACCAAACTATATACAAACTGTGAGACACCCAAAAACCCCAAACCCCAAAATTAAAGTCACAAACTCTAAAAAATGAAGTTAATTTGAAATTAATTAATATATAAATAATAACATAGACATGGTGTGTTACAACGATGAAACCTTGAGATTCATTATAGTATTGGGCTAGTTGAATAGAGAGTGGAGTGAGTGTTACTCCCCCACTGGTGCCATAGTACTTGGGTGGTTGTACCCTGGGTAGGATAATGTAGAGATTGGTGTTAGAGGACTGATCTAGTTTGTTTAGGAAGGGATATGGTATTTAGGGCATACCTCTAGTGTGATGATGGCATGGAATTTATTTTAAGGATTATTATGTCTTGATGAGGTCATAGTCATTTTAAGGGACGTTATTCCCTCTAGGTGATGGAATTTTCCCCTGGGTTTGGGAAAGAAAGGGTGATTACCTCTTAGGTGTCTAGACTATGATAAAACCTAGGGGACTTTGATGGGTTACCAAGTACTATGTTTACCCTTGAGAGGGATAGTGAAGGGAGTTACATATTTTCATTCCTTGGTGATACTCTTGTGGTTCTAAGGTTGGATATGGTTCTTCTTGGGTGGTTTTTTTATACCCAGGAACATCTGACACTAAAAGAAATAGGTATGGTAGACCTCGAGTGTCACCATAGAACCTGAGGGATGTCTGTGATTATTTTATAGTAATTTTACACTATAATTATTTATCCTAATCATATCATATGTGTATACAATTTATTTACTATTTATGTCAAGGATGATGTTGGTGGTGACCTATTGAGTTTTATTCACACCTTGCTCAGGCATCCCTATTACTTTGGTACCTAACTGGACCTCATGTTCATAGGTTTGGGTAGAGAAGAGGCTCAATATTGGATTATCAAGATAGATAAATTAGATGTATATTGGTATTTCGAGATTATTAGGGATGGAAATAAATCATATTCTATATTTTATTTCTTTTTATTATCTTATATATGAGACCATATTGGTGGGCTGTCAATCGAAATGTATGAATTTATGCATCCGGATTTTCTGTTGATATAGAATGATTCTTGTTTATTGTGTTTTTACTTACTCTTATTGTTTTAATGTATATTGTTTTGGTTATTTCCATTATTTTTACTCTAATACAATAGTATAGTCTCCCCATAGAAACACATTAAACCCTTCTTGCAAGTTAGTTGCCTCAAGCATATGGGGAGGTGCACCTAAAGTCACATGGCACCCTAGATGGGATACTGATGAGTGGTCTCGGGCTGATGGTACATCAAATAATTTGTTCAAATTTATATAGTTTTGGTAATTGATCACATTTTATATCCTTCTATCATTAAATTAAATAGATTTTAAGGGTTTGCAATATTTCTCAAATGTTTCATGAAATAAGAAAAAACATTCTAATTTTTATAATGCTTATTTTTTATGACTCAAACATTAATCATTGAACCCTTTAATGGTTAATACTATAATATTTAAACTATATTAAACAAATCATCACATGATGTATAAATTAATTATTTATTTTGTTTTTATAATGGATTATTTTTTAATTAGAAAAAATTATAATTGTTGTGTTGTATCCCACCAATTCAGAAGCAATCCTATAGAACTTAAAGCTTAGAAAAAAGTCTAAAACTCCCAAAATAGAATGAAATGTGATATAGATGTATAAAAAACTAAGAATAATTTTCACATATTCTATTTATAATAATTTAACCATGATCCACAAAATTCATTCTGAAGCACAGTGAACCAAAAGAAATAACCTCAATACAAATTAGAGAGAACACTTCAAATTAATGTGGTTTCAGAATTATCATACTCCTTGAGAGGGAAACTATAAATTTTGGAATATAAAAAACTAAATAATTATAAAAATCACCATGATAAAGACTTATCGCCCATTCTAACCAATGTTATAGAAAAAAATGGAAAATTAATTTCACAAACTTACATTTAGTAAAAGTGACCCCATGTATGAAAACACCTAACTTTAATACACCTTAATTCATGATTTATTACATAAATACACACATATTATAATCCTAAAGGATAAAAAAACCTTTTTTATTTTGGTAATTAGATATATAACACTATTAATTAAAATAGGGATACAACAACATTATTTAAAACTCCCCAACATGATATTAAAATTATGTTGCTCATCTAAAACTACATGAGATAACCTAGGGATGTACATTAGCAAGGGTTGAGCTATAAATAATAATAAAGGAATAATCAAAGTATAAAATTATGAAAGTAATATGTGTGATTCAAGAGGCATATCATGGTGACATAAAATTGGTGAGAATAATAAACTTGAACATTGAAGCATGATATATGATGGTAACATCAAATAAATATAGGAATGTGGAAATTACAACAAAAATGACATCATAAGAATAAGTCAAGGGTAATAATTGGTAAATCATAACATAATGAGATTAGGATAACCTCCAATGAATCATACATAGAATCTCATGAGATAAAAACATTACCCAATGCATGAGATTTCTATATAATTTTGGTAGCACCTATCACATTCATATCATGTACATGCATTTATTTATCATATAGATTATACAACACAAGAACATATTTCATCACTTTTAATACCAAAATCAAGTAGCATGTGTTATATACATAGAATTAACCTATCATTTAAGATTAGGTAATTCTAGGTGAATACCCTTGAGTGGAAATTAAGATGGGTATTCACAATATAAGAGTTTGGCATGAGAAATCACGAGAAAATTTCAAAAGCCTAATAAGATTTCATAAAGGTTTGTGTAAGGGATTAATTAGAGTGAAAGATGTTATATAATTACATGGTCATCATATGGAAATTAAAATATATGTGTAAAAAAACCTTACAACATGTATAATTTGAAATCAAAAGGGCTTAGTATAAAAAAACTATTTGAAATAAAGGAAGTGGAGAGTAGAGAATCCCCTTACACCAATATAATAATGAATTAGCTAAGGGTTATAATGAAATGGAAAAAATTATATATTTCTATTATAACATAAATTTTAATGTGATGGGATATTTATAAAGGCATGAAATTATAATAAATTAATATTTAAAAGGCTAAATACAAAGAAGGTGCTTAAATGGAAAAGAAGAGATTGAAATACCTTACCATGAGAGGGCACATCTAAAAGATTGGGAGGATCTTATAAAGAGATTTAGAACACATTCGGATGGATTTAGAGAGAGATAGAGAGATTAAATTCATGATCAATGGGTTTTGAGTGAATAATAGTGGGAGGTTGGGTGTTTATTTGTAGAAAAAGAGAGGGTAATTATTTATTAATGTTTAAACATAGGTTTTAGACTCTATATAATAAAATAATCAAAACCATAAACCTTTCCATGATTTTTACCAATGGTTTAAACAAAAAAACGGTCTTAAGTATTTTATAAGTCCATGAATATAAAATATTAAAATAATACCATTGGTTATGTGGAAGTGACTCACATTCATAAAAAAATTATTTTAAAACCTAAAAATATAATATAGATTTTGGTGGATTAATTAATGGTTTATAAAATTAATAAAATAATGTAAACATTATTTTAAAAGGGAAACCTATATTTTGTCATGGATTCTATTTATAGAATTTATTACATTAATTTTGGTCTATTATAATTCTATAATACAAACAATATATTTATATTGTATTTAATTTTTACCCAAAAAATTTTCTATATTGGAAAATTATGAAAAAGTATCCATTGACTAATTTCAAAAAACTGATTTCAAAAATAATATTTATTTTATCAAAATAATTTTATAAATATGATAATTTTCACTATTAAATAAAAAACCATATTTATTTAAAAATACTATTTTTTATGACACTAACAACTTTTTGACCCTTATAAAAATCACACCGGACTTCATTAAATTAAATTATCATTTATATTTAAATAAGTATTAATTAATAATAATATATTGTAAAAATAATATTTATTTTAAAAATTATTAAATTTATAAAAAGAGTGTCTTAATTAATACTATATTTTCTAAAAATACAATTTAAATTCTTTATATTAAAATCTAAATTTTATTAGACTCATTATATGATCATTTATAAAGTAATGAAAAAAAGGATAAACATAATCATTATTTTAAAAATAAAATATACAAATTCATATTTATAGGTTCTAGATACATAACCCCTTATTATACCCACATATGCCATAATAGTAAAGTGTGAGCTGGTGGTGCATTCTTAGGGTGGTTTGACAAACATGGTTCGGGATGTGATCTTAATAATCTTAGAATTATCATATTAATGGTTTCAATTGATCTTTAGTTGTTGAATATTTTCTTACGAATAGTCAAGGAAAAATCTCAGTGATTTCATATTCCTCAAAATCTCTGATAAATGGGCTTTATAGGATACAATCCTACTATTTGATACCATAATTTCTTCTATATATGTCAATTGGACTTTATCCTAACCCTTAATATATACTAATATTAATGGTCAGTGTACAATGACTATATTATCAATAGTTAATATGCTTAATGGAATTTTAAATTTGATTGGATATTTTTTATAATTGGTCTAATAATACTAAAGTAGTGCATGCATTTTTTATAACTATATTACTTAATAAGGCATTTATCCATTAAAAAAGTGAATTTAATCTATAAAATTTTATTTCTATAAATTCTTCCCCTTTAAAAATTTCAACCTCAAAATTTCATTTAGTACATTAAAATAGATGAGGGTACTTCTGTTTCATCACCTTTTCCAATTCCCATGTTTCCTCCTCAAACTTTTGGTTACTCAAAACACTTTGACTAGGTGAGTTGTCTTATTTCATAGAACTTTATCTCTACAATATAAGATCTTCACAAGATTCTCTTTGTATAAAAGATAATTCTACAAGGGTACCACCTCTAGATTCAGTATATGTGGGGGGACCGGTGTAAAATTCCTCAAAAGGGATATGTGGAACACAACATGTACTTAGGACAAGTTATGTGGGAGAGCTAGTTGATAGGCCAAAAATCCAATGTGATCAATGATATCAAATGGGATGATGTATCTTAGATAAATCTGTTCCTTCTTTATAAACCTCATGAATTTATTCCATAATGATATATGAGGGAATAAAATATCTCTAACTTCAAACTAAAAATAGCATAAATTATTTTATGCACATATTTTTTTTCAACTTTGTGTGGATTTCGTATGATGTTGAATGGTTTAAATCTTCTATGTATTCTCTTTAATAAGATCAGGTCCTATACTATTTCACTATCCCAATTAATCCTTGCATGTTTGAGTCTAACACATCTTCCCATATAGATCCTTATAAGGTTCCATTTGAATTCTAGAATGGAAATTGTTCTTGTTTGAGAACTCCACCAGGGGAAGGTGTTGATCACAACATCCTTGTAAATCCATTGAACATGATATCATCATATCCTGTAGATTTTTAATAGTTCTTTCTGACTGAACATATTTCTGAGGGTGATAAGTAATACTAAAACTCATCTCTTTATCCAGTTACTACTAAAGGATTCTCTAAAAACTTGATTTAAACCTAATATCTTGATTAGGTACAATAGATAGTGATAATCCATATAGTCTTACTACTTCCCTAATGTATATCTTAATTATTTGGTTGAGAGATAAATCTTCCTTGACAACAATGAAATGAACAATATTTTTAAGGAGATTAACTACCACCTAGATAACATTATTTAATTTATATATCTTGTGGATTCCTATGAAAAAAAATCCACATTTATGTTTTCACATTTACATACTAGTATAAAGAATGGTTTCATCATACCATTAGACTTATGTCATTACTTCTTGACTTGTTGGCATACCAATCAATGAGATAAAAATTATATAATCATACACATCTTGTTATCCCACCATAATTTTTTCTTCAGAGATATATACATCATAGTTATTCCTAGATGAATATTGAATGATGAGATATTCACATTATCTAGAAGTTCCTTCTCTAGCTCTGGTTTTGATGGGACACATATCTGGGTTCCAAAACATATAACTCCATATTTAGAAAAATTAAACTTCATACTTTTTGTGACCTTTTTCTTTAGATTCTATTTATCTTTTTGGGCCTTCTTGATTCTCTAAATAATGTATGGTTGAGAAGTTATTTGAAATTTTTTGGATAGAATTGTTTTTATGATTCCCTTGTCCATAATTTTCATGTAAAAGAATATTGGATTCCTTTGAATCCTCATCATGGATAGGGTTGTGGGATATTTTTTATACAGATCTTAAACCACTTTATTTTCCTTCCTCTAATGGTAATGGATAGAATAGTCATAATCCTTGAATAGATTTAACCATTTTTATTGGATCATATTGAATCCCTTTTGTGTGAATATATACTTAAGGATTTTATGATCCATATATATGTCACACTTTTCCCCATAGAGACAATTCTGAAAAATCATTAATGTGATGATCACTGCATCCAATTACAAATCATGGGTTGGGTAGTTCTACTCATGGATCTTTAATTAGTGGGAAGCATAGGATATCAATTTCTCATCTTACACGAGAACATAACCCAAGGACTTTTTGGATGCATCAATGTAGATAAAAAATCTGTTCCCAATGGTGGGTAATGTGAGTATAAGTGTAGTGATTAGCTGTATCTTTAACTTTTTAAATCTCTCCTCACATTAATCAGTCCAAACAAGCTTCACTCCCTTCTAAGTGATCTTGTTTATTGGTATTTATAATCTTAATAATTTGCTCACAAATAGGTGATAGTACCTATCTAATACCTGGAAACTATGGATCTTCTTCATAGGTTTTGGTCCTAGCTACCCTTTAATTGCCTTTGTTTTTGAAGTATCTACAAATACCCCTTTGATGGTGATAAAATTCCTTATGAATGTTACTTTCTTTATCCAAAACATTAATGTACTATAATTCACAAATAACTTTTCTTTTTTGACAATGTATTCAATACAACATTTAAATGATCCTCATGATCCAACATACTTTTGGAGTAGGTATCATCTTGAATACTACTAAAACTTTGTTTATGTAATCCCTAAAGACTCTATTCCATATGTATATGAATATAGTTAGAGTATTAATGAGTCAGAATGGAATCACTATGAAATCTTAGGGACTATTACTTGAACAAAAATGAGTTTTGAGGATATCATCCTTCTTCACCTTTAAATGATAATATCCTCACTAAGGATCCACCTTGGAGAAGTATTGGGATCCATGTAGCTGATTGAATAAGTCATCAATCTATGGTAGGGGGAACTTATTCATTATTTTGATGTTGTTAAGATAAAAATAATCGATGTAGAGTCACAATTACCAATCCTTATTCTCAATTAAAGGGACCAATACAACCCATAGGGAAACAATTGAGCCTTTATCAAGATTCTCCTATAGTTTCTTCTTCATCTCTTCAAGTTCAACAATTACCATTCTCTATGGAGTCTTGGATATTAGCAATGTTTTAGGTATAAGTTTTAATGAGAACTCATCTTCTCAGTTAGGAGTAAGACCAAAAAATTCCCCAGGGAGCACATCTACATATTCCCTTACAATGGGAATGTCTACAAGGATGATATTTTACTTAGTCATAGTAATTTAAGAAAGATATTCTTTCTCATAAGGTAAAAATATCCATACTTGAGATGATGGTTTCAATAAAGATTCTTACTCCTTATCACACTTTTATTTAATCAAAGGGTGATTATTAATACAAAGGTAAATTTAATTCTATAGAAAATTTATATTGGACCTATATATAGAAAGAAAATCCATACCAACAATTGCAATGAATTTTTTAAAGGGAGTATCAGAAGGTTTTCTAGGAAATTCAGCCTCCTAATATGGATAGGGGAGAGGCTATATACTTGAGATGTAATAATTCCCCCATATTCAATTTTCATAGATAGATCCACTTCACTATTTTGTGGTGGTGTTTGAATAGTCCTAATAAGATTTCATGACATGAAATAATGTATAGAACCATAGTCACATAGGATATTTAAAGTCCATGAATGGATAATAATCCTTTATTTTACTATTTTATTCTAGTTATAATAATTTAGTTTATTCAAAATAGTATCAGGGATGAGAATTTATAAACTACTAAACATATAAAAGGGAAACTATGAATATTTTAGGGTTAACTCATAAATTACATATATTTATTTACCTATTAAATTTTAAGTTTCAATATAACTTATACATGGTTTATTTACTGACATAAAATTTTATCATCATTTGTATTCCCTTAATTATGGTTTATAGGAAGATTGTGAATTTAAAAAAGCATATCACCTAGGAGTATCAAACTAGGTTTGAAATAAGGACTCTTTGTTTTTCACTTGGTGATGATCGTGTTAATACCCAATTCACTCTTTTTAAAGTTATTACCCTTTGGTAAAACAATTCCAAAGACACAACCACCTATATTATCTAGATAAGGATTTTGTTGATTTGAAACCACTTAATATATAATTTACCAAAATTTAGGAATGATTGACTATGTTTAGACTTATATCTGAGTCTTTCAATTAGTTTTTCTAATCCTAATCCCAAAAAATAACTAAACCTTGATTTGGTACCAACTATAACAACCCATATATTTAATACACCTTAATTCATGATTTATTACATAAATAAAAACGTAATACAATATCAAAATATTGAAATGCCGAGTTTATTTGGCTAATTAGATATATCACACCATAAATTTAAATGGGGATAGAATAAAATTATTTAAAACTCTTCAGTATTCTCTTACAATAACATTTATCTTCTAGAACTGTGCAAGATAACTTGAGGGTATACATAAGAAAGGTGTGAGATATAAATCCAGGTAAGGTAATAATCAAAGAATAACATGATGAAAGTAATAAATGTGATTCCAGAAGCATATCAAGGTGACATAAAGGGGAGAGAATCATAAACATTAACATCAGATCATGATATAATATGATAACATCAAGTCAACATGAAAATGAGACAACAACATAAAACATGACACAATAAGAATAAGACAAGGATAATCTTTGATAAATCATAAGATAGTGTTTTTAGGATAACCTCCCATTCAACATACATGGAATATCATGAGATAAAAAAATTACCCAATGTATTTGATGGTTTTATAAATTTTACCCACACATCACATTCATATCATGTACATGGATTTGAGTTCCACATAACATAAGAGTGTCTTTCATCACTTTTTGTCCCGCGATTAAGGATTGTAGGTTACATATATGTAATTATCCAATAAATTAAAGATAGGTACATATAGTTGAGTACCCTTGAGTGGAAATTGGGATGGGTATTCACAATATAAGTGTTTGGTGTGGAAAATCATTTCATAATTTTAATACCATAACTAGTGTACATAAAGGTTCATGGAAGGGATTAATTTGAGTGAAAGGTGTTATATAATTACATGGGAATAATAAGGGTAATAAAAGTTATGTGTAAAAACCAAATTACAGAATGAATAACTAGAAATCAAAAGGGCTTAGTACAATGAAAGTACTTGAAATAAAGAAAGAGGAGAGGAGAGAATCCCCTTACTTCAGCATAGTAACGACTTAGATAAAGTTATATAGATAAGTTATGAATGATATATAATTTATAGAACATAAATTAGATGATAATATGATATTTATAAAAGAATTAAAACTTAATAAATTTATATTTAAAAGGCTAAATACAAATAAGGTGCTAGAATGGAAAATAAGAGAGAGAAATCCCTTACCTTGAGAGGGAGATTCTAAAAAATTTGGAGGATATTATTAAGAGACTTATAAAACCTTTAGAGGTATTTAGAGAGGTATAGGGATATAAAATTCATGATCAATGGGTTTTTAGTGAATTGGAGTGGGATGTTTCATGAGTATTTATAGCAAAAGAGATAGGATTTCTTTATTAATTTCTAATCATAGATTTTGGTCTCTATATAATAAAATAATCAAAACCAAAAAGATTACCATGGTTTTTGATCATGTTTTATATAAAATAAGAGTGGTTTCAAATATTTTATAATGCTAAAAACATAAGATTTTAAAATAATACAATTGGTGATGTGGAAGAGAGTCATTTTAATAAAGAATTGGTTTTAAAACCTTAAAATATAATATAGGTTTTGGAGGATTTGTTAAGGGATTATAAAATAAATCAAATAACTTTAAAAATATATTATTTTAAAGTGGGAACCTATAATTGGTAATTAATTCCATTTATAGAATTTATTACATCAATTTTAGAAAATTATGATGTCATAATACAAACTATATATTTAAACTGTATTTAATTTTTACCCAAAAATTTGACTGTCGCAAAAAAGTATGAAATTTTTTACCATTATCTAATTTGAATGTGATTATTTCAGAAATAATATTTATTTTATCAAAATAATTTTTAAAATATGATAATTTTAACTTTTAAATAAAAACCCTTATTTACTGAAAAATTCTAATTTTTTACAACACAAACAACTTTCTGACCCTTATAAAAATTACATTGGAATTTATTAAATTATATTTGAATTAATATTTAAAGGAATATATTTAATAATAATAATTTATTAAAAAAAATTATTTAAAAAATTATTAAATTTATCAAAAGAGTTTCATAATTGAGACCATAAATTTTCAGAAAATAAAATTCAGATTTCTTTATATCAAAAAATAGTTTTTATTAATCACATTATATGATCATTTATAAAGTAATAGAAAAAATGGATAACTATAATAATTATTTTAAAAATAAGATATACAAATTCATATAACTAGGGTTTAAATACATAACCCCTTATTACACCAATGTACACCATAATGTTAAGGTGTACGATGGTTGTGCTTCCTTGGGGTGGTTCAATGAACATGGTTTGAAATGTGATCCTGATAAGCTTGATCTTACCCCATAAATGATTTTGATCAGAAATTAGTTGTTGAATCTTGTCTTGGGATTGGTCAATAGAAAATCCTAGTGATTTCATCTCCCTCTAAATCTTTGATAAATTGGATTTATAAGGTACAATTCTACTGGTCGAGGCCATCACTTATTTCGTATGTTTCAATTAGACTTTATCATAACCCTTAATATATAATAATCTTAACGATCACTATAAAATGGATATATTATCAATGATTAAGATTTTTAATGATATTTTAAATCCAAAAATCTATATTTTATAATCATCCCAAAATAACCAAATTAGTTCATGTGTTTTCAATAACTAAATTACTTAATAAGGAATTTATCTATTAAAAAAGGGGATTTCATCTATTAAAGTTAAAGTTGTCACACCACCCATCCATATAGAGATTATCTCCATAGAAGCCAGCTAGTTCAGGTAATTCCATCACCATCTGATATTTGTGAACACCCATCCTTCGACCAAGGCCACTGCTAGTTCTCCACTAAATACATTGATTCAACTTGCAACTTCCAATTAATAGTTCTAACTCCCATAACCCATCCATTATATCTTTCCTCATTTCTGTAATATTTCCAATATTCTATATAATTTATAAATTAGTTGAACTTCCCTAACAATATGTTGTTTTTCAACCTTTATTCTAGATTCAATCATTCCAAATTTCTAATTATTAGATAAAAAATGATTTTCATATCCAAATCTAACAATATCCCACTTGAAGACTATTTGTAAGGATTGATAAACTCTTTTGGTCACTTCCACAACTATAATTTCTTTCTCACTTATACAGTGGAACCTTAGTTCTCTAAACATGCTTCTTATCACCCAAGACCCATTGAGACTCAACACTACACCAACATTTCCTAGACTATGAGCTATGTCAATATACGGACTGAATTTTTACATCAACTAGCCTTCCAAATCATAATAATTTCATCCTTATAAAAATTTCAAATCAAGTGACAATTCATCTATATATACTTCTTACAAGAGTGAAACATCATATTCTTTACATGATAGACATATATCTAACTATTACATAATAACATTCCATTTCCTAAACTTTTAATGAGATCCTCCAAAAGTACCTCCATCCAAATGAACTCTTTCCCAAATTCTATGATTTCAATACACTCTTAATATGTTTTATACAATGAAACTAATAGTTTAAGTATAAATAGAAAATTCATAGTCCTTATTTTGAAAATGAACAAAAATCCTATGGTACTTTAATGTGTGACTAGATATGCTACAAATTAATAATCCACAAACCCCTATAACAGATAATCTATTATGAAATAGAGTGACATATCTTTAAAACCTTTGAGATATCAAAGTATCCACTTCATTTCTTCCCAATGTCACTTTCTCTTATTCACCATGGATCTACTGGTGACTCCCACTATATTGAAAATTCCCAACCTCATAAATTTTTTTTCATACATCAAGTTTCTGATCACTAATTCATATAAAACCCTCTTCATGTACTCAATAAAATCTTTCATTATTAATGATTTCTATTTAGATAACATGAAATTTCTGGGTAGGGGGGTTATCCCAGGATTATATTCACTAAATCTAAATCTTTCCATGACCTTCTATATTTACTCTATAACACCCGATGTTTGTGTGAGGTATGGTTTAAGGCTAATTTTTTCTCCAAACCTTGTGTATTTCAGTTGCTTTCAAGTGTTGGAGTTTTTAGCGGGGGGGGGGGGGGGGAGGTGGATAGGGTTTATCAAAAGAAGTAAAGGGTAGTTTTGGGACTTCTATATCAGTGATATAAGCCACCAAGTACATAGTGTAATAGTATCATGTACTCAGTGGACCCCCCCCCCCCCCCAGGTGGGGGAAGTTTTGTGATGGACGCTGGGTGGTTGGTTCCCCTAGGGTGGGTACCCGATATCTGGTCGGATGGTACTCACTGGGTACCTACTTGGGTTTTTAATATTAAATTAATTTATTTAAATTGATTATTTTCTTATTAAAATCTAATATGATGTTTTACCCTTCATTTAACCTAATAGAGTCATGATCCCCCATTGGTACCACTCCCAGGCTAGCAGTGAAGATAGGTGTGACCCTCGAAGCCTACCTCTAATAGGAAATGGGTTGGTGACTAGTAACAAGGTTATATAATACTAAAACTATAAGAATTACCATAAATATTTCTAGGAAATATAAAATAACCACAAAAAACTCCATAATATAAATAAATAGTAACAAACCAATCCCAATACAAGAATAACATAAAATGTAAAAACAATAAATTGTGAACCACTCCCATGGTAGATATAGTAAACTTAGACAATCCATTGAGAAGTATCCACAAGTTAGTAATTCCAAATTCTATCACAAAAACTCTCCCATAGACCTAAAAAATTTATATATATTTACATAGGGGTGATCATACAAGTATAATCGATAGGATCCTCCTCAAAACCTCATGTGAAAATTATGAAGAAGCATACTAAATTCATAATGAATAAATAGAGGAACTAAATCATCACATAAATAGGTAAAATATATTTCCTACCTCACTAAGTCTCACTCAAAAAGAAATTTATATAAGTAACATAATAAAGAAACATGTATATAAGAAGGGTACCTTGTTACCACTTTCTCACTGAACCAGTCACCCAAAACCTCAATGTCTTATATCCCAATTCTCACATATTATCCATAATCCATGTCACACATCCATTAATAAATATCATGCCCACATCAACATCACATACACACATGTATAAAACAATATCCATCATAGAACTGTGGAAATATACACTACACCTTAATCCATTGAAACCTATACATAGATATACATGCAATACAGGTATATGATCAAACCTTAAGCTTCAAAAACACACATATACATGTATGTAATAACCAAGATCTATTATACCCCATATGGGTACATATCCTATAACCATAAGACACCATATACAGGACATATACACATACTAAGTACACATATGGAGAAGAGAGTGGGGCAGGGGGTGTAGTCATCCATCTGTAACCTCAATAACCAAGATATTGGAAAACACATGAATCCTAAGGATAATATATGAATCAAACACCCCAACTAACTTGGGTGGTAGAGCATAAAAAATCATATAACATAATTAAATATACAATAAACAACCAAAATTGTAGAAAAACATATTTTCTAGAATCATTATATAACTAGAGTCCTGCATGATAACCTTTTTTCCATTTCAAAGGACTAGGGGAATAATCATTCAAGAATAAAGGGTGAAATATCCATAAATAATTAATAATACTTTTCATATTGATCCATAATTAATCCCATATTAATTATTTAATATAATGTATCAAATTCATTACCCATAACCAATCCCATTAATTCATTTGGAGATCTATGATTTTTTTTTAAATTTCATCATCATTTAATTTCATTAACCATTACCTTTAAATTAATTCATCATTTAATTATTGTTATATAGTTCTGATAATTAAAAAATATATTCTTATATCTTGGAATACATAAATAATATGTCCAAAAATGAAATAATAATAAGAAGAAAACATTAATCAATTTTATAGCGACCCATGAAGTCATACATAAATAATATATGGATTTCATGGTTTAATTAATACATTACACAACTAGTTTCATAAACTAAGTATCAAAAGGTTTAGTGTATTGGATATTATCTATATAAAAATATTATTTGACAACACTTATGAACATTTCTTCATAAGAATTCTCCTCTAGAACCTCCTCTAGATATATCATATGACATAATCATCTTTATAACCCTGGGAATGTAAACATAAGAAGGGGAGAGATTAAATTATCAAAAAGGTTAACATATCAACTAGTCATAAGGATTAGGTATTAAATATGAGGAAAAACATGAATAAGGGTTAATATTAGATAAAAATATCATGAGATCATATGTGAAAAAAATGATCAATCATTTAAAATGTCAAATTTGTGATTTTATTTTGAGGTATTATTTTGTTTATTTCTTGTATTGTATTTATTCCTTGGCTTTAACTAGATTTTTTTAGAGAAAAATGGATTTTTTGAACCCTATATAAGGTGGAAAATGGTTAGGGGAAACCGCATGCTAGGGCAGGAAAAACCGTGCACCCTGGAAAATGGCACTATCTAGGTTGCACGACCTATCGTACAAGCATGTTCCCTCTCCCATGAAATCATACATTTAGTTTCATCTTATATAGGGGAGACCACATGATTTCCGCATGATTTGGAAAACCATGCAGGCTAACCATGAGTTCTGTCTAGATTATAAAAACTTTAAATTAACCTTTGTACCCTCTTCCTATTTAACAAATTTTTACCAATTTCTTACCGCACTTGGTATTTCCATCCCTAAAAGCCTCCCCCTCTCCTCCTAACTCCCTTTTACCTTCAATTTTTGGGTGGTTTGGGACTTTTATCTTCAATAATCATCAAGTAAGTCTCTATTTTCCCTATTTTCCCGTATTCTAGGATTATTTTTTATCCTTTATTAGGTTATATTTTCTCCAAAGGGTTGGTTACCCTAAAATGGGTTGAACCATGGTTCTTTGGGATTAATCTTGGTGTTTATGGTCCAATATTTCCTTTATAGGGTTCCTCTATGGTGTGCTTTTGGTTTCCCACCAGATTCTAAATGTTTCCATGATTGAGGTAAGTGATTCAATGTTTTTAAATTATTAGATGGTTTTTGTATTATTTTTTTACTTATATAATATGTTATATGGATTATGTGTGTGGTGATTAATGTGTTTTTAAAAGGTTTCAAGGTTTTTATGTGTTGAAATATTTTTTTATAAAAGAAATTGATTGTGTTTCATGTGTGTTTCTTTTTTATTCTTCTTAAATGTGTTCTATAAATTTTATAAGTCATGCAGAGTGTGTTTACAAATTCTTTTGGTGTGTGTATGGATTTGAAAGAGGTTTTTCCTTTCAAAAATGATGTTTTCTCATGTGTATTCATGATTATTGATATGTGAATGTGAAATTAGTGATCTATGTGACATGTGAAATGGAAAATTGAGAAAAAATAGAATCCTAGGTATCTATGTGGGTGGACTAGGAATAGTATTCTAGTTGAATCGAAGGGGTAGAGTCTTGATTTCTTCTGAAAGGATTTATGCTATGACACTAACTAAATGACGATGATGAATGGAAACCACTAGAACATTGAATGGATTCCTCTTTAGTGAATTGTGTAAGAGGAAGTTGTGGGTTATGGTTTCTATACCATGTTTCACTAAGATATGAGGCTCCTAGGGTCCCACTAGTTATAATACCTTTAGGTATTACCCATGGTGATCTTATGATGTTTTTCATACACTTAGAATATGGAGGACCTTTCTCTTATGATAATTTTCAAAGCATGATTATTTGATAATGATTTCCTATGGAATATATTTTGGGTGGAATCCTACTAGTATATGTATCACACCCTACATACACCCTTAGGTGTTTGTAGATCTTGATATGTTTGACCTATATAAAGGAAAGATGTTCTGTGGTGGTGATGATGGATCCAGTTTCGAGTATTCCTCTCTTACAGGTGATAGTGGAGGTGGCTTGAAAGTGATGGACCTATTGTTGAATAGATATTTTTTTATGTTTTGGTCTATTTGGTATCCCCCCATTTTGGTATTTTTGGTTTTGGGTTAAGATTATAAAATGTTTAACTTGGATTTGTTGTACCTATTTTTGTTATGGACATTGATCTTGGTGTGATATTTTATTATTGAGAATTATTTATGGACGGTAACCTTGGGTGAAATAATTCCCAATAGTGTATTATTGATACTTAGGAACTAGTTTCCAGTACATGGGGATTGAGAAATCCCTTCGGGCCATGACACGTGCTAGGCTGGGTGTCAGGTTGGATGGCACCCTGACTTGGTTCATGGAAAATGGTATGAGAGCCAGGTTTTACCTCTTTCTTAGGGTAATGATATTTTAGAGAGTCTAGATAGATTGTATCTAGGATTTTTGGGGCTTGAGGTTATGGTTACAAGTGGGGTGTTTGTCCAACACACATTGTGATAGATCTTTAGCCACTATGGGATTTCAGTAATCGGTTTGTCTTCTCCTCCAGGTGAGATGTACATGATGCAGATTGTATATGGACAGTGAGTGGGGGTGGATTAGTTTAGTCTGGTTTGTTATTATAATGGATTTGGTTTTGTTTTTATCTATGAAAGTGTTTGTGATTTTTTATTATTGTTGATTTTTTTCTTCAAAATGGTGTATTTATGGTTTTTCTTTATGGTTGTTTCTTGATGTATAAAGATGCCTCCCTGAATACTTTCTATGCAGTCACATGAAGAGGCTGGAGAGAGTTCTCCCTCCCTAGTTGATCAGAGAGTTTTGGAATAAGTGGTTTGGGATATCCAATATTTGGGTCATGGAGTAGGCTTTAGTTATACTCATATTAGGGAAGATAATCTAAGTCCTAGAAAGGACAAGGCTCGAGAGTTCCTCAAGAGAAAGCCTCCATCCTTATGGGGTAGCATGGATCCCTAGGATCTAAAGGATTTTCTTGAGAAGATATAAAGTATTTTGGGTTTCTTAACACTCCTGAGGTAGTGAGGGTGAAATTTTCATTGTTCTTATTATAAGGTCCTAGTTAGAGGTAGTGGGACTTGGTGGTTTATTATTGGAAGCATGATCATATGGGTTATAAGGATTTGAAATTTGTATTCAATGAGCATTATTACCCTGAGACCTTGGCCTTTTCCAATACCTAGAAGTTTTTTGACATTCACTAGGGGGATCAAACCATGATGGAGTATGTTAACCGCTTTTCAGAGTTGGTTCAGTTCACACTCGATGTAGTTTCCAATGAGCAGCTGAAGGTTTAAAATTTTGAAATGGGGTTATGCCCAAATATATGATCCCAAGTATTCTCATTCAAATTGATGACTTTTTCTAATGTGGTTGATCTTTCTTTGATGGTAGAGAACTATTGTAGTGAAAAGTATGGTTTTTATGGAGCAGTGTAAATAGTGGGCCAGGGGAGTGGAAGTTTATCTGAGAATAAGTGGAATTGGAACAAGTAGGGAAAGAAGTGAGGTGATAGTTCATTCCATCTTTCCCAACTATATTTTTTTGTATCTTTAGATTTTGGGTTAGTCCTATTATATCAGTGTGGAAAGGTGGGGCATGTGTGGTTTGTGTGTTTAAATCCTCCCAAACCTTTCCATTAGTGAATACATATGGGGAACTTGTAGAATTTTTGTAATACTACATATTCATACCTAGGTGGTGTAGCTTCAACATCCATCAGAGGGATGTCGAACCAATTAGATCCTTCCAGGATATCAGGTTCTCAATTTATTGGGAGTGGCAATAGGGATGGATCTTTTTCAAGGTAACTTCATCATAATGTAGAATCATAGGTCAGTGTACATTCTTAGTATTAGGTAGAGATAAGGCATCTTTATCCTCTAGATCAAGCTCCAAGAGAATCTAATGCAGTACCTTTGATAGTTCGAGGTACTGTTCATATTACACCTTCTTTAGTTTTTTTCCTTATTTGGTATTGGTGCCTCTATTTTTTTATTTCTTCCCATATTTTGGATGCATTGAAATTATCAATTGATATTATGTTTTATTCTATGGATTTGGTGATGCCACTGGGAAAGAAGTTAGAGCAGGGTTTTAGGTGTTTCTTTTGTGCACTCACCATGTCAAGGGTTGAGCTAGAATGGGATTCATAGTTTTGAAAATGGAACACTTTGATGTGATCCTCATAATGGATTGGATGGTGCATTTCTAGGTGCACATCAACTATTATAGATGGAGATTGATTTTTTTGGAACCTAATGGGAGTACCTTTATTTTCCAACGTGAACAGGATCCTCGGTCAGGACACACTAGATCTCTACTTTCAGATTTGGGTAGTCTTGTTTTTTAGATCTTGTTTCTCACATTGAAGGATGATGGTAATGGTCTTGAGAATGGATTGCCTCCTGTGGTGGATGATTTTACTGAGTTATTTCTAGATAAGTTTTTGGGTTTGCCTCTATAGTGGGATATGAAGTTCACCATTGATTTGTCATTGGGAACACAACTAATATCTATTCCCTTGTACCGTATGGCCCCCTCTGAGTTGATGAATTTAGATGTACAACTTGAATATTTGGAATCTAAAGGATTTATTCACCTGAGTGTCTCACATTTGGCCACCCTAGTCTTGTTTTCTAAGAAGGCCGATGGATCTATCTAGTTTTGTATTGATTACCAGAAGATGAATAATGTAATGATCAAGAACTAATACCCTTTACCCCGTATTGGTGAACTTTTAGATTATCTTAAGGGTTCGTGGTGGTTCTCCAAGATCTACTTGCGTTTTGGGTATCACCAAGACATAGTCAGATAGAATTATGTTTCAAAAATATCCTTTTGAAGTAGGTATAACCACTTTTAGTATTTAGTTATGCCATTCAGATTGATGAATGAACTAGTGGTCTTTATAGTGACCACGAACTGAGTGTTCCACTAGTATCTCAATTCCTTTTTATTATTTTTGGATGACATACTGGTCTATTCCAAGACCAAGGAGGATCATGAATAGCATTTGAGAATTATGTTGGTCACGCTTCGAGATCACCGCTTCTATTAAATATTTTCCAAGTGCACCTTCTAGATCAGGTATGTGAAGTTTCTAGGTCATGTGATCTCTAAGCATGGGGTTTCAGTGGACCCCAAGAAGATCAGTGTTGTGATATCATGGGAACAATAGAAGAATGTTTTTGATATTATGAGATATTTGGACTTGGTAGGGTATTATAGGCGGATTGTTATGAATTTCTCTTAGATTTCTTCACCCGTGAATGGATTAACCTGAAAGGGGTAAAGTTATAGTGGAGTTTAGTGTGAAAATATTATTTTTAGGAACTTAAGTGGTAGTTAACCATGAACCATGTTTTTATTTTTATGGAATTTGGGAAAGGGAACGTGGTTTACTGTGATGATTTAGGTATGGTGCATTGGTGTATACTGACGTAGGATAATCATGTGTTTGCAAATGGTTCTTTCCAACTCTAACCACACAGGAATAATTGCCCCACCCATGACTTGGAACTAGTGTTAGTGATTCATACCTTGAATATGTGGCATCATTATATCTTCAGATATAAGTTTTTTGTCTACTTAGATCATAATATATTAACATACATTTTCTCTTAGAAGGATCAAAATTTGTGACTGTGTTTTTGGGTTGAGAACCTTCTGAGGTTCGATTTTGATATCATTTATACCCCAGGTAAGGATAATGTGGTTGCAGATTCCTTTAGAAGGAAAATTATAGTGAAATAATTGAAGGATTCCAGTGATGAAAGGAACTTAATGGGCCTTTTCACTTAGTTGCATCTGGAGACCAAGGAGTATAGTGGATGTGTATTATTGGCTATTGTTTAGTTGAAACCTTTCCTCCTAGAATTGGTTCATAAAGAGCATTTGAGTGATGAATTGTTCCATAATTCTATGTAGTTCCTAAATGGTGGGTAGGTTTCTAGTTATTAGTCATTTTCACCTGAGATAGTTCGATGATTTAAGGGTTTCTTCGTGGTGACATTGTCATTGCGGAAGGTGGTGATGCAGTATAGGAACCGGTCTCAGTGGGCCATTTATCCTGGTACCACCAAGATGTTTTATGATGTGTGTCATTAGTTATGGTGGCCAAGGATGAGATGATACATAACTGAATTTGTTTCTAGGTGTTATACATTTCATAAGGTTAAATTAGAGCACCATAGAACCTCTAATTTACTCCAACCACTATCCATTCCTACCTATAAGTGGGATGAGATCACCATTGATTTTATTATTTTCTTAGATCATACACCCCAGGGGAGTAATTCCATATGGGTACTGATTGACCATCTAACTAAGTCAACCCATTTTATTCAAATTATGTATTCAGTTATGGTGAATTAATTGGTACAGTTGTATGTCCCAAAAATAGTAAGGCTTCATGGAGTGCCATTGGATATCATTTCATAAATGGCCATGTGTTTCACCTCTCGGTTTTTGGAAGGCCTTAAAAATGAAATGGGTTCATAAGTCAGGTTGACTAAGACATACCATCAACAAATGGATGGTCCGATGGAGCAGGTGAATCATATCTTGTAAGGCATGTTTTGAGAATGCATGTTTGATTTTGGAGGATCTTGGGATATCCATTTTGGGTTGGTTTAGTTTTTATATAATAATAGTTACAAATCCTCAATAACGATGGATAAATTTTAGGATATTTATGGTTGGCTGTATTGGTCCCCTCTATGCTAGGATGAGGTGGGTGAAAATTCATTATTGGGAATGAGCCTTATGTAGTAAATATCTAATAAAGTTCAGTCAATTAAGTAGTGGTTATTGATAGTGCAATCACCATATTTCTTATACTGATTAAAGGCATCAAGATTTGGAATTCCCTATGGTTGACCAGGTGTTTTTGAAAGTGGCACCTTGTTTGGGTCACACTCATTTGGGTAAGAAAGGGAATCTAGAACTAAGGTATGTCAGAACTTTTGATATTACTAGGAGAGTTGGTAAAGTGGAATATTGGTTAGATTTTCTATACCAATTTATGTCAATTCATGATGTGTTCTATTTTTCATAGCTAAAAAAATCTAATTCGGATCCACCTCATGTAATAAATTAGGAATAGTTTGAGCTGGAGCCCAATTTTTATGTGTTTGAATGGATTGTGTGGATTATAGATTCCTAGGATAATGTTATTTGGGGGAATTCCATAACCTTTGTCTGAGTTATTTAGCATCATGGTAATAATGATAATGATAAATGAGATATTAAGTCTTTAGTTGAGGAGAAGTATCTGTTTTTGTTCTCTAATCAGACTCTGGATTGACTTTTTGGGGGATCAAAGTTCTCATGTTGGGGAGAATTGTCACATTCATGATTTTACTTTGAGATTTTATTTTTTAATTTATAGTATTGTATTTATACATTAGTTTTCCTAAGATTTTTTTTGGATAAAATGATGTTTTTGGACCATAAAGAAGGTGGCACACGGTTGACACACTGTTAGGGGAAACCATGCACCAGACCAGGAGAAACCATGCACCATAGACAATGGCACTATCCAGGTTGCACAACCTACCTCATGGGTGTGTAAGATACCCCAATAAACTATGAGTCCTATTTCCTCTTGGAAATAGGAGACCGTATGGTTGCTTCACAATTTGGAAAACTGTGCAGGGCTAACCATGTGTCTAGTACATATCACTGAAAATTGGAAATTTACTTTTCTACCCTCTCTTGATTTGACCCCTTTTCACCCATTTCATCCCCCACTTATAATTTCCATCCCTAGGCACCTCTATCCTCCTTTCTTTATTTTACCTTCAATATTTGGGTGGTTTTGGCCTTGGATCTTCATGAATCATCAAGTAAGTCTCTATTTTCTAGATTTGTTCCTTCTTCTAGGATTATTATTCCTCCTTTATTGGGTTATATTTTATAATGTGGGTTAGTTTCACTAAAATGGGTTGAACCATGGTTATTTGGGATTAATCTTGGTGTTTATAGTTTAATATTTTCTTTATACGGTTCCTTTATGGTGTATTTGGTTTTCCACAAGATTCTAGAAGTTTCCAAGCTTGAGATTGGTGATTCTATGTTTTATAATTATTAGATAATTTTTGTATGATTTATTTTCTTATTAAATGTGTTCTATAGATTCTATGTGTGGTGTGAAATGTTTTTTCAAAATGATTGAAGGTTTTTATGGGTTGAAATATGGTTTTCTAAAAGTAATTGATTATACTTCATGTGTGATTTCTTATTAAGGTTCTTAAATGCATCCAATAAATCGTGTAAGTGGTGTGAAGTGTGTTTTTAAATGGTTTTGGAGTGTGCATGGATTTAGAATAGTTTTTCCCTAAAAAAATGATGGGTTTTCATGTTTATTAATGATTCATGATATGTGTTTGTGAAATCGTTGATCTATGTGACATGTGAAATTAAAAATTGAGCACAATGGGAATCATAGGTATCTAGGTGGGTGGAGCAGGACTATTATACTAGTTGGATTGGCAGGTTCAAGGCCCAATTTATTCTAGTATAATTGAGGCTACAACACTAATTAAATTATTATGATTGGAGACCACTAAAAATTTGGATTTATTCCTCTCTAGTAGCTCGTGCATGAGGATGCTATGGATTTTGGTTTTTATATCATGTTTTACTGAGATATCAGGTTCCTAGGGTCCCACTAGTGATAATACCTTTAGGTATTACCTATGGTTCTCTTATGATGTTTTTCACACTATTGGTATATGGTTGACATTTCTCATATGATAATTTTCAATGCATTCTTCTTTGATAACGTTTTTCTCAAAAATGTTTTTATTAAAAAATTTCAAATTTTTTTACTAAAACCTTTATACTGATTTGTCTTATAATTTTATTAAATTGAATCTATTTTGGGTGGAATCATGCTAGTATTTTACTCACACACGATATACATCATTTGGTGTATGTAGATATTTTTATGTTTTACCTAGGTAAAGGTAAGATGTTCCATTGTGGTGATGGAAGATCTGGTTTCTAATGTTCTTCTCTTACAGTTGTTGGTGTAGGTGTCTTGGGGTGATGTCTATCTTGTTGCATGGAGTTTTTCTTGAGTTTTGGTCTTGTTGGTCTCACTCCCATTTTGGTATTTTTGGTTTTGGGATAAGGTTGTTAAATGTTTAACTTGTAATTGTTGTAACTCTTTTGGTTATAGATATTGATCTTGGTGTGATCTTTTATTATTGAGACTTATTTATAAATGTATTCCTTGGTGAAATTATTCCCAATAGTGTATTTTTTATACCCAGGAACTAGTTTCCAGCCCATGGGGATCGGGAATTCCCTTTGATCCATGCAACAGGCTGGGTTGGGTGTTGGGTAGGATGGAACTCCGACTTTGTTCGTGATAAAATAACACGACATAAGAACATAAGACTAAAGAAAGATCATAAAAACATGTCTTAAAACATATAAAAACATTATCTCAATATAGAAGAATGGAAAATATCCTTAGAAATAGAATATCATAATCATTTGGCATAATTTGAAAATAAGTCACATTTTAGAGAAGTAGCGACACAAACATAAGCATATGAAAACGTTGTGAACAAATCCAAGTATGCCCACCCTTTAATTTTGGGAACTAACACAAGTTTTTACATTATTTAGTTTTTTTTAATCTAAGTATGACCACACATAATTATATCATGAGATATAAAATCATAACTAATGTATTGGTGGGAAATATAGAACCCCACACATCATCATCCATACATTTGAGTGACTGTTAAAACCAAATCATTCATATTATCATAAATAACTTGTGGAGAAAAATGGGTTTCATAAATTCTCTAAATGTAATCACATAAAAAAACATGATCATTTGATAAAAAAATACGATCATCCCAAAAGAGAATATATAAGCTGATTTATGAACTATTACTTTATTGTAGAATAATCCTTTTGAAAATGAAATAGAAATAAAAAGTATTTTTTAAAAAATAATTTCTTATTATCATCTTAAAAAATGTGATTTTAAAGTTGCATTCTAATTTTTTTAAATGTATAAGAAACATCATAAAAAAAATTTGAAAACAAATTCCAATAAATAGACATTGAAAAGAAATAAATTTTATGTAAAAATGCGATGTATAAGGGAAGAATATATGATCATTAAAAGGAAAAAACATTGAAATATTTTAAAACTCCTATATTGAAAACCCACATAGTTAAAAGAAAATAAAAACCTTAGTTTTAAAATAAATGGAAATATAAGGATCATTGTAGATAAAAATAATTTGGGTTTCTACTATTTAAAGGAGAACATTAGTGGGAAGTAAGAACATGAATATGGAGGGAAGAATCCATTAAAAAAGGTCTGAATTAATCATAGTAAAATTTAATTTACACAAAAAAATATATTTATAAAGGAAGAATAATTTATTTTTAAACATTATTTTAATATAAAATAATTTGGATATATACAATGACATTATCATAGGTTAGATATGACCGTACTTGATTTTTTTTAAAAAGAGAAGTTATTATTGTAACACCCCAAGTTTTTATGAACCTTTTTTAGAAAAAATTAAGTTAATTTTATGTCTTGATATTACCATTACACAAAGTAATACTTTCATTATACACTTTACTAAAGTAATTATGAGCTGTATACAACACCTACTTGTCTTGCGTTACACGCAGCACAGAGTTTATACAAAACAACACTTTATTATTATAATTATTTAAATGAGATAGTTATAAATTATCCATTAAAATTAGTAATATTAATATTAATTAATAATTTTTAAATTTTATTTATAATGGTTTCATATAAAAAAACATATTTATAATAATATATAAATTTTTTAGTAAATTCCTTATAAGTTTATAAATACTATTTTCTTAAAAGAACTCTTTATTATGTCTTTATGTGAATAATAATAAAATTAATTTTAGAAACATTTTAAAATTTAATTTTATTAAATAAAATTAATTTTTTAATTCATAATGTCCAAATTATCTCAAGGTGAATTTTTGGTATTTTTATGAGAAACTTCATTTTTCAAGGAATAGTGAATAATACTGTATTTTCATTCAAAACTATATTTTAATCAAATTTATTAATATATTTAAATTATATTTTATTTTTTTAATGTAAAAATAGATAAATTATAAATCTATTAATCTAATTTAGTTCATTGGAATCATTTTTATATTTAATTTAGATATAAAAACATAATGAACGTTTGAACATTCTCATTTTAAATACTAGATTTCTCGCCACATTTGTGAGATTAACATTAAAATTTAGTTTTAATATTCTATGAATTTAATTTAGAAAAATGGAAATAAAAATCTTTAATTATTATAATATTTATATTCTAATAATATCAACTTAATTTTTTACTGAAATGATCAGTGAGAGTGGTTATAATTAATTATAGTGATTAAGGAAAAATTAAGCATAACAAGAGACTAAACCTTAAACTTAAGAGTTAGTATGACCTATAAAATTTTGAAATAACCATTTTATGGAAATATTTAGACCATAAAACTTCTATTATTGATTTCTATTGGGTTTTTATGTCTTTTTTAGGTAAAAATGTGGGTACACCTAACTTGTTTTGAAAAATGCCATGTGTGTCCCTCCCTCCCTTATAAAAAGCTACCACCTCTCCCCCTTCTCAATAAATATAAAACCACCTAAAATATTCCAATATAAACCAAATTGACTTCCCAACATACCTACATTAATTCTTGAATCCTCACTTTGGGTAGAAATCTAACCAAGTATTCCCTTTGGTGAAAACCAAAAGGAGTTTCCCAAAGAAGAGGTAACATCCCTCCTTAAGCTCCTTTCCTTTATTTTATTTATCCAAAAACTCAATTATTATTTTACATTATTAAATAATAAACTAAGTATACTAAATATAATTATATTCTATTATATTAAGTGTTTTACAAACACTTATAAACACTTCTATCAAATGGGTAATGAACTTACCATTCATGTGTATGGAGAACTACCACCTCACGAAATGATGTTGATCGTTTTTCCATTACCACCTCTCATGGTTGGTCATTATGAAGTAAAGTATATTTTAATATTATATATATGATATATAAGATTTATTTATTCTTCATTAATTATTATATAACATATACCTTCATGCTTTCCATTTTATGTAAATATGATAATTTCGTTTGGAGAAGTGTGGACTACCGCCTCCTCAAAGAGATGTTATTCATTCACACTCTACATGGAATTCATTAAGTATGGTTTTATTAAAATTATATGATATATATGGTAAAATAATTATAATTTAATTAATATATATACATATATTTAATTTAATTTATTTCTTTCAATTTAACAATTAAACAGAAACAACATTCATGAGTACATACGACCTACCGTCTCCATGAACAATGTATTCCATTTAATATTTCTATCATTCATAGATTATTATAATTACATATATAATGAATATAAATTATTTTTATATCATGTTTTAAATTTTTTAAATCATAATATAAGTATGAGAAACAAAAATATAACAAATTAAGACACATGTGAAAAATAAAGCGGATATTACCTGAAACGTAAACTTAACATGGAAGTGTTAATAATTAGGTAATATAAATCCATATATGGAATTAGATATAAGAATATGGTTATATGGTATATTTATAATAAACTTATATTTATTATACATGAGGTTTTAAGGAGTACGATGAGAGTCAATATATGTGGTAAGAGGAATTTTAGTGTCACTTTTATTTCAGTGAGATTTACACCTTATTCACAACTCGTTTATTTTATGTGGGGTATATAATTACCATGAATATATTATATGTTTTTTATCATTAAATTTATACTTATTTAAATCTCAATTTTATGATATTTCTTTCATGGGGTTTATGTTTTAGAAGTTACTAAATTGGTAAAGTAGTTTTGTCCCAATTTGCCTTCTTTGAGACACATGCCATGTTATGCACCTATATTTTTCTATGAGTTGTACATAATAACTTTGGAATGTTATATTATTAATATAATTATTTTAATGATATATTAATCTTCATTCAATGTTATTATTTTCATTTTAGTATGATTCAAATTTACCAATGTGGTAACAATTTATTGCTACTATCTCATCATTTATCGAGATTATTTAAGATTGTGCATCTATTAATGAAATATTATGATCCATATCTCAATAAATATGATGAATTTTATTACCCTATATTTTTCCATGTTATATAAAATTAATGGTATAATTTTCAACTCTTTTTTACTTAATATAATTAAGAAAATGTTTTTATGAAAATATTACTTTATTTCTCCTTTCGGTCAGAAATCTGTGTTCTTTTGAAACCATGTTTTATAAAAAGGTTTTTCAATTTTTTTTAATTTCTTCCTATGATAGGAAATTTTTAACCATGTATTACCTTTTTACAAAAAGGTTTTAAAATGAATCTTCTTTCCATTTTACTATTAATGTACTTTTCTAAACTTTTAATGTGAAAAAGGAATGTTTGACATGTACAGACTTACCCTCTGTCATGTACATCATTTCCTTGACTCTTCCTCTATAAGTTTAAAATGTTATTTTTTTAAATAAATTTGTTTTCCTAATATTCTAGAAATTTTATGAATTTAAAATGGTTTTTGAAATTTTTTTATGTTTAAAAATTATTTCAATTGTTTTCAAGATTCTTTTATAAGTTTTCCAAGAAAATGATTTTCAAAATTATTTCGTGACTTATTTTTATGTTTTCAAAGTATTCTCAAAGAAAAATGTTTTATAATGGTTTTCAATATTTCATTATGAGTTTTCAAGGTGTTTTTAAAGAAAAATATTTTCAAAAAATTTTCAAGATTCCTTTATATGTTTTTAAAGCTATTACAAAAGAAAAAGGTTTTTAGAATGATTTATGTTTTAAAATTAAATTTTCAAAATGAAAAAGATATTTTCCTCAAGAAATAATTTTAATGAAATTGTAAAGATTTATTTATAATAAAATTATTTTATAAATGGTTTTATGAAAATGATTTTTAAAGAATGGTTATTTTTATTAGGAAATGTTTCAAGTGATATTTAAAAATCTTATATATATATGATGTCATTATTTGTTATAATTTAATATTTACTGGGTATATGATCCAATAATACAATTCATATTCTTTCTTTAATGGTTTATTTCGTAATAACATGATGTTTATGACACCCATTTCTCTTCCACGGGTTATATACTTTTGAAACCTACTTCTTTTCATGGGTTATGATTTGATGAAATGATTATAAAACCATTAGATTTTCTATAGGTTATGATGTGACGGAATTTTTGTGATACCCATTTAATTTCATGGGTTGTGATATGATTTTTGGGAAACCAACCTCTTTTTATGGGTCACAATATGATAAAAATAGGTTAGCTATAAATATCCAAGGATTAACCTAAGGTTTCATATATTAAATACGATTTCATAATTTAGACATGCTATATGTAATTTTTCCCATGATTATGTGGTTCCTCACTATGAAAACCATTCCTTACTCTATGGTTTTTTATTTAAGTCAATGGAAGGAACTAGAAAGAACTAGGTTAACAATTAATGTGAAAAAAAACTGATGAGAAGTTAAATAGGATGATCACTAGAGTGAAGGACATTGTAATCATACCTAATCTGTTTTCACAAAACATGATTAACAATGTGTACCTTAACCACATCTTAGAATCACAAAATAATATAAGGAAGGAGTTCATAAATATTTCAGGTAATATAGACCATGGAGGAAATAAGATTCAGTTTCCTACATGTTGATAATGTGGGAAGAAGCACCCAAGTGAAAGTCTTAGAGGAACAAGAATATGTTTTTACTATAGAAAAGAAGGACAAAAATCAAGTAACTAAAAAGGGAGAATGAAAAGTTTAGTTAATGAAATGGATGAGAATATGGGACTCTCTAATATATCCTCTAAGTTTAAATGTTTTAAGTGTGGAGTGAATGATCATTATGTAAATCGATGTCCCATGTGGAAAGCTCAAGAAGAGGATAAAAAATGTGATAAAAGTAATGGTTATATTGATAATGATCATGAGACTACAATTGAAATGTGAAAGAAAAGAGGTATTATATAATAGGATAATGTATCCTTGATAATGGATTATGGATAAAGTATATTAACCTAAGTGTTTATGCATTTGGATTCAAGAATTGTGATCTATGAAATATATAAGGATTGCTCACTTTAGGTTTCTTGCTAAGGATTTATAAGAATATGTTGAATAGTTTTGATGGACTATAAAAGTTATTCAATGGCATGGTTATATTCATGAGTAACACATTATTAAGAGAAATATAACTCTTAATATGTTCATAATGTTAAAATAATGATGTTGTATACCAATAAGTGAATTGGATGGTACATATTACCTTGGAACTGATAAAGGATTTATTGAAAAAGTGGTCTATGTTATCATTGATAAATTTTAAAACTTATTGGATTTAAGGAATATATCTAGTAATATTTGTAATAAGGAATCATTCATGTTTTCGAAAAGATTTATGGTAATTTAGGTTACGACCATGTTTCAATTGAATATAGGATGAGGGTATTCACATCTTTGGAATGTGACAACCAAGAGAAAATTTATCATATATGGGGGATCAATGTTAAGATGATATTGTGACCTTCATTATAATGTTTTTTATTTACATATTTCATAAGGGTTTGAAAGGTTGACCATTTATGGAATGGTTTAAGTTAAACTCCGGATTATATTTTAGAGATTAACGTATTATCTCGCCATATAAAGATTTATTCATATTGAATAACCAATGCTTACATTTTTATTGTGTTAAGAAAAGATGGAATGGCCTATAATTATATTTGTGATCCCCATGATTTTTTAGTTATTTTGTAATAAAAAATTCAACTTTGTTTTTTTTGAGAAATAGGTGAATTAGAAATTGATCAAGGCATAAAATGGTGAGATTTTACTGAATCAAGTAAATATATATTCTCATGAAAATTCTTTAATTATAGGGAAATGATCTTGAAACTGAAAAGGTTATCTTAGTACCTTATTTATTGATGAATAAAATGGACCTTTAGATAATAAAAAATTTATAGCTTTATGATTTTTAACATTCTCTTGAACTCGTTCTCTATCAATCTCCATCAGAACATGATGGTTAGATTTCTCTTCTATGTCCATTTTTCAGTTTCCATCAATGTTCTCCCATGTGGAAACGTAGTTAAGAGTTACTTTGGGTAACCATCATGTTTACAAAATCCCACTTTTAAATTAAGTTTTAGTATTCATTTTTATGATGTGGGTTTCTTTCAATGGAACTTTTAATTATTAAACCTTTAATAACCTAGATGAATTTCAATTGTAAAATTCATTTTAAGATGGGTATAATGTAACACCCCATGTTTTTGTGAACCTTTTTTTCTAAATAAATTAATTTCCTTTTATGTATTTAATTTTACGCTACACTAAGTCATACTTTATTATATGCCACACCAAGGAAATCTTGAGCTACACACAATGCTGACTTAGCTTGCATTACACGCAACACTGAGTTTTTGTGAAACACCACTTTATTATTATAATTATTTAAATGAGATAGTTTTAACTTATCCGTTAAACTTAGAAATATTAATATTAATAAATATATTTTAAAATATATTTTTAATTATTTCATATAAATAAAACATATTTATAATAATACATATAATTTTTAGTAAAATATTTATACGTTTGAAAATACTTTTTTCTTAAAAGATCTTATTTTTATATCCTTCGGTGAATGATAATAAAATTAATTTTATAAAATTTTAGAAATTTAATTTGATAAAATAATATTAATATTTTAATTCATAATTTCATAATTATCTTAGGGTGATTTTATGTATTTTTCTTATATACATCATTTTTTGGATAAATAGTAAAAAATACTCTATTTTAATTCCAAACTAATTTTTCATCTAATTTATTTATATAGTTAAATTATATTTTAAGTTTGTTTTAAAGTCACAATAGATTAATTATATATCTATTAATCCAATTCAGTTTATTTTAATCATTTTTATATTGAATCTAGATATAAAGTCTTAATGAACTTTTGAACATTTTATCTTTAAAAATCCGCCTTCTCGCCACGTTAGTGAGATTAACATTAAACATAATTTTCCAAATTATATGAATTTAATTTTTAAAAATAGAAATAAACAGTTTTAATAAGTATAATAATTATTTTATAATAATTTAAAGTTAAATTTTTACCAAAAATATATGTGAAGTGATTAAAATTAATTACAACGATTAAGGTAAAGTTAACCTTAAAAAAAACAAAACCTTAAAATTAAGAAACAAAATGACCTATACACTTCTCCAAAACCCATTTATGTCCATATTTAAGACATAAAACTTCTATTATTGAGTTTTTTTTTGGTTTTTTTATGAATATTTGTAAGTAATAATGTGGGTACACCTAACTTATTTTCAAAAATGACAATTGGGTCCCCTCCCTCCCATACAAAGGCAACCTTCTATCCCCCTTCTTAACACCTATAAAACCACTCAAATTCAAAAAATATCTGACTAATTCAATTCCAAACATCCATATATTTCTCCTTAAATTCTACCTTTAGGCAAAAAATCCAACAAAGTATGCCCTTTGGTGCAAACCAAAAGGAGTTACCCAAAGAAGAGGTGACATCCTTCCTCAAGATCCTCATTTATTTTCTTTATCCACCACCTCAATTATTATTTTTACATACTCACATAATAAAATCAGTATTCTCAATATAGTATTATTTTGTATAACAAGGGTTCAACCTATACTTACACATACTTCCATCAAATGGGTAACAAACTTACCTTTCTTATGTACAATGAACCACCACCCCACGAAACGAGGTTGTTCGTTTTTCCTTCACCACCTCTCATGGTTGGAAATTATGAAGATAAAATATATTTTTATATGATATATATGATATATATGATATATATTATTTATTTATTATCCTATAATTATTATATAACACATACCTTTATGTTTTCTATTTTCTGTAAATATCATAAATTCGTTTGGGGGAAGTGTGGACTATCGCCTCCTCAAAGCGATGTGATTCATTCACACTCTACATGGAATGTATTAAGGATGGGTTTATTAAATATATATTATATATATGAAACAATAATTCTACTATAATTAGTATAATATTTCATATATATCATTTACTTTATTTCATTCAATACAATAATTAAACGAAAACAATGTTCATGCATACGTACGACCTACCATCTCCATGAATGGTGTATTCCATTTCACATTTATATATTTTGATATATTATTATAAAAACATATATAATAAATATAAATTATATTTATTACATTTTTTAAATTCTATAAATTATTATATAAGTATGAGGACCAAAAATATAACAAATTAAGACACATTCAAAAAATAAAGCAGATATTACCCAAAACATAACCTTAACATGGATTTATTAATAGGAAGGTAATATAAATCCATATTTGGTATTATATATAAGAATATTTATCAATGTTATATTTATAATAAACTTATATCTATTTTATAGTATGCTTGAATGAGTACGAAAAAAGTCAAGACATAAGGTATGGGGAATTCTAGTCTCACTTTTATTTCTATGATATTTATGCCTCATTCACCACTTGTTTCTTTTGTGTGGTGTATATAATGACCATGAATATATTATATATTTTTTATCCTTAAATATATGTGTATTGATATATCCATTTTATGATCACTCTTTCATGGGTTTTATGTTTCAAAAGTTACCAAATCTGTAAAGTTATTTTGTCTCAATTTTCCTCCTTTGAGACACATGCCATGTTATGCATCTATATTTTTCTATGAGTTTTATATAATAACTTTGACAAGTTATATCATGAATATACTTATTTTAATTACATTTTAAGCTTTATGTAATGTTATTCTTTCCATTTTATCATGATTCAAAGTTACCAAATTGGAAACTGTTTATTATTACAATCTCATCATTTATTAAGATTATTTAAGATTATAATTCCATTAATGAAATATTATAAACCATCTCAAGAAATATCATGAATTTTATTATCCTATGTTTATTCATGTTATATCAAAGTAACTTTACCATTTTATCACTCTTTGGTACTTAAGATAATTAATAAAATGTTTTTATGAAAATCCAACTTTATTTCTCCTTTCGGTCGAATAATCTGTGTTCTTTCAAAACCGTGTTTTCTAAAAATTTTTTTAAAAAATGTTTCACAATTATGATAAGATTTTTAAAGGAAATTTTTAACCTCATATTAAATTATAAAAAAAAGTTTTTAAAAGTAATATTATTTTCATTTTCTAATTAAGACACTTTTTTAAAATTTTAAGGCAAAAAAGGAATGTTCATCATGTACGGACTTACCTATCATCTTGATCGTCATTTCTTTGATGATTCATTTATAAGTTTACAAGTTTATTTTTTAAATAATTTTTCCCTAATATTATACAAAAATATGTTTTTTCTAAAATGGTTATAAAATAAAAAGGGTTTTCCAAAAAAAAAATATGTTTAAAAAGTGTTTCTGTTATTTTCAAGATTCTTTTATAAGTTTTCAAGGAAAATGGTATTAAAAATTATTTCAAGACATATTTATATGTTTTCAAATTATTTAATAGAAAAATATTTTCTAAAATATTTTAAAGATTTTATTATGATTTCTTAAGGTTTTTTCAAAGAAAAATGTTTTCAAAATATTTTCAAGCTTCCTTTATAAGTTTTCAAATCTATTTTAAAAGAAATATGTTTTCAAAATGATTTATGTTTTAAAAATAAATTTTTAAAGAGGAAAAAATATTTTCGTAAAGAATTTTTTTAAATGAAGTTGTAAATATTTCATTAGAAGAAAAGGATTTTTGAAATGTTTTTATGAAAAGGATTTTAAAATAAAGGTAATTTTCCTTTAGAAATGTTTCCAGTGATATTTAAAAATACTTCTCCTACTATGATGTCATCCTTTGTTATAGTTTAAGATTTATTAGAGACATTATCCATGTCTACCATTCACATTTTATCTTAAATGGTTTATGTCTTAATATCATGATGTTTATGACACTCGTTTCTGTTCCATGGGTTTTATGCTTGTAAAACCCACTTCTTTTCACAGGTTATACTTTGATGAAATTATTATGAAAGATATATCTTTTCTATAGGTTATTATGTGATGATTTTTTATGATACCCATTTCATTTCATGGGTTATGATTTTTTTTTGACACCCTCATATTTTAATGGGTCATGATATGATGAAAGTTTTATTATCTCGTGGAACATGTATGTATGATTTTACTATGAGATGGATGAGACGTATATCTTCCTCCAATTAAATTGGTAATGATTTATATATCATGAGATAATTATGGGAATCATGTCAATGGGCTTGATCCACTATGGAATATGGGGAAACCCAATACACTATGGGAGGATGGGGAAACCCGATCCACTATGTGAAGATGTGTAAACCCAATCCCTTATAAGGAAAGGACTATGACTGGGGATAGTGGAATTTCCCACCCAGTAGGTTTAGTCCCAATTAAGTACCCTAATAAGTTATATAGATACATATTTACTTTTAGGGAATGATATTACATGTTTATATGTATTCCACAATTACATATATTACTCCTTATGTTATGATTTCATGGATTATTCTCTTGATTTCCTTATGATTCATTCCTTATGAACTTATAACCTTTATGACATGATACATGTTTATGATCTTTGATATGTACGGTATGATTTCCTAATAACATTATCGTACCCTTATGGCCCTGTTTATGCTTATATATCTACCTTGTTTACCATTACCGAGCATTTGATCCCACCCCTTTTTATGTTTCCCTCCCTAGGTTACATAGATATATTTTATATATGTTATGTCTAAGATGAGTACTAGTCTTGGAGAACCTAGTGGTATATAATGTATCTCACTCATGTACCAGTGTTTATGTTTTTTATGTTTCCAAAGTCACTAAACAAATATGGTATTTTGGAATCTATTCGTGTAATGTTTTAGGTATTTGATAAAAATTATTTAATATCTATGAATGTTAAGATATAGTTGCTATAATTATGACCCAAGGGAAGGATTTGAGTCCCAAAAACCTATTACAAACTTTGTAACTTTTGAATCAAAATCCCATGAGAGGTATAATGTTAAATATAACATTTAATTCTATGAAATAAAAGTGGATAATGATAAAATATGTAAATATTGTGATATTTACTGAATTGAAAAGGAAACATGGTGTATAGATTTTACATTTCTTAAGGGATTCAAATTTGAGACATAGAAACCCTTAAGACACAGGTAAGAATTCAATCAAAAACCCCTTAAAAGAGAGAAAATGAAATTAAACTTAAAAAAATGAAATAAAGATAATTCATCAAATAATATGTAAAATAACTAGTATACACATCACTTAAATAATAATTTCTTCCTAAATATAAACTATGTCTCAATGAATGGAAATTGAGATGAAATCCCTTACCATTACTACTGATTAGTCAAATGCACTCTAACCTCCTATATTACAAAATAACTATCTTAATCACCTATTTTGGAACCTTATTAATTTATATTTACTTTTATTAAATTCATCTATAAATATTCAATACATGTATATTAGTTAGTTATCATATGTTTTCAAAATCAGGTGTTATAAAACATGATAATTTTAAACTAGTTTTGTAATAGAGGTGTTGTTATTTATTATTATAAAAAATTTAATCATTACTAGTTAAAAATAGGTAATAAAAAATATGTTTGAAAATAATTTATAAATTTATAATTTCATTTCTTAAGTATTTCTGTATCGGTTTATGATAATGAAATCGAATAGAAGCTTGTTTTGGGGAGTTTAATGAATAAAAGGTGATATATTAATATCATCATTAAATATTAATAATAAGAATCTAGAGTTATTTTAAAATATTGAATAAATTATTATTTCATGTTTTTACCAGAAAATAATATTTATTAAGCATCCACTATATAAACATTAAAACAACACTCATGTTTGTGGTAAAAATGACCTAAACAAGAGTGTGTTATAATGATTTAACGAGTAAGAGAACATTATTATATAATGATAATATATCCTTTAAATAATATTTAACATGTAATAAGTATCAAAAATATTTATTAAAATAATTCTTAGAACTATCCAATATTGGTGGTCATGAAAATTTATTTTTTTCGTGGAGCCGGTAGTCTGCACATACACATGATTAACAATATCATTTCTCATTAAATGGCCATAATGATGGTATATGAAAAATGATCATTTTAGAATTTAATATTTGATATATAAAACCAATTTATTCATAAAATCTATAATTTTTCATGCCTTTAGATATTTCTATGAAAAAAAATCATATAGCATTGTTGAGGTGGTAGTCCACATGTTTGCATTATCAATGTTATTTTGTTTTCTTAGTGTATGAAAAGGATTGAATATTTGTTCTATAATTAATATAATTCCATTTAATTACTATAATGATACTTATTTAATTATATTAAAAAGTTTATAAATTATTTTAGTAATGAATTGAATAAAATAAAAAAGTAATAGAAGGCTATACTCACATTGGAAGCTTGGGTTTTCTCTTGAAAAACTTCTTGAAAGTGAAGACCTTAATAAAAAGTAAAGTTACTAGAAAATTATGTAGGTGGGAGATCTTTTAATTAGGATGATAAATTAAGAGTTTAAAGGATTAATTCTAAGGTTAAGTACAACTTTAGAGTGTGAAATTGGCATCCTTTTATAGGAGAAGAAAAAGTAACTTTTGGAAACACACATCACTTTTTAATAATTCAATGACCCTATTTATTGGTAAATGGATAAAAAGTGGAAAAAGAGGGGTTTTGGAAAAATATAAGGTCAAAACCACTCTCATAATTTAATTTTAGGACAATTTAATAGTGCTTTACATATTTTGTCTTCTTACTTTTAACCTTTTACCTAAATTAACTTTTAACATGGTAAATAATTTTCAACCATGCTTCTATGTCTTATGGAGAAAATGAAATATTCATTTCTATAATTCAAAACAAAGAGAATGATCTAGATATTAAGAATTTAAAACTTTTGGAAATTGGGATCTCAATTCCAAAGGTGATCCACAAAATCTTGTCCATTAGATTAGGAGAGATTGATAAGGGATTTACTATGAATAATTGGTTTGGGATTGTACTTAGAAGGAACATCCAAAATTGTCTTCACACTGCATCAGAATATGTTAGCATTATGGGGAAAAATGTTAAGGATGAGAACATGGCTCTTAATATTGATATTTACAAGACTTTTGATATGATAAAATAAATTTTCATTTTTTCCATTGTGATAATGCATGGGTATTCGAATGACATCATAAACTTTGTCAATTTCATCCTAAAGAGTGCTATGATCTTAGTTATTATTAATGGGTCTCATAGGGGTTTCTTTTGGTGCTTCATAGGGGTGAGATAAGGGGACCTAATCTCTAGGATAAATTTTTCTATTGTTGAGGATTATTTGAGTGCTTGTCTTAATGATATTTTTTAGGCTAGATTATATCAAAAAATGAAGGTTGGAAGAGGAATTCTTGAAACATCACATCTTCTGTACACTGATGAAATTATAATTTTTGAGAATGCTGATAGAAACACCATCTCTTATATAAAAGTTATATTTGTTCATTACAAATAAGTTTCTAGACAGATTATTAACTAGAACAATTCCTCTATTGTCTTTGGAGAAGGGGTGTCCATATCCCAGAAAAATATAGTTCCAAGGAATCTTAGTGTGAAGATAGGGTCTATCCCCATAATATATTGTGGAGTGAATTTATTTTGGGGTAAAATTAGAAGGTTTTATATAGAGAAATTTTATTCTACAATTATTAACCAATTGGAAACATAGAAAGGGAAATCAATTCCTCAAACATGGAGGGTTTGTCTGGTTAATTCTATTGTTACTTCTATGTTTCTTTATGATTTTTATTTATATATGTGAACTATAACTCTTATCAAAGAGTTATAGATTTTTATCTTAATTTTTTCTATATTGGATACATTCATGAGAGGAAGATTATTATAGTGGATTTGAAAGATTGTATCAAACCATTGGATATGGGAGGGATGGGAATAAAAGACCTCAACCTCTTCAATGACACTCTGCTTTAAAAATTCAGTTGGAACCTTTTTACCTCCAATGAATCTTCACTGGAATTCCACTATAATATATTTTTCCTTTAACTGATGAATAGGTAATCTATGTACATTTTCCCATCTATTTTTCTAGATATTAAGAATGCTTATAATATAATTACTCAATTCTCAAAGTGGATGGTCCGCAAGATCTAATATCTTAATTGTTGGAGTACTAAATAGATTTCAATCCAATATTAGATTATGTGGAAATTCCTCAGTCCATGAAAGCTCTCTATATTTATGATATGCATTTCAATTTTAATGCACTTGAGCTGATACCTCCCCATTTCAAAATGGGTATTAAAAGGTATGAGATTACATATCGAGATATTCTAATATGGAAACCCTATTTATCTAGGAATTTTATTACCAGGTAGTGTTAAAAACAAAAATGTGATGGATATCTTGAAACTCTCTATTGGATATTGGTCTATAGATCTCCTTATATACCACCAGTTGATGCTTTTCTCTTCTAAAAAATATGGAGGTAGAGAATTCTATTGAATTGGATGGTTCAACACATAGGGCCAATAATTGCCTTAGTCATCCATCTTTCTCTCAATACTGATAAAACCATTGATCATTTATTTGTTTCATGTTGTTTCACAAGCATGTTAGGGAATTATATTTAAGATATTTTTTGATGCAAGATTTGTTATTTATAGATTTGTGTAGATTATGACACCCATCACCAGTGCTTGGTGTAGTGAACAAGTAAAAGATCTACTATTATCTACTTCCATTGATACTATTTCCATTATATGGATGGAAAAAAATTCTATGGAATTATTATATTAGGATATGTCATTAAAATATGGAATTAGAGTTATACATAGGGGAGTTATGACAACATCCAAGATTTAAACTGGATCAATGAAGAATGAACTTTCTGACCTGATTATTCTAAAATATCTTAGTGTTAATGGCCAGGTCAAAAAACCATCGGTGGTTAAATATATTATAAGGATACCTCCAATTCGTGAATGGATAAAACTAAATGTTGATGGGGTGATGTAATGTGAAATAGGGCCCTCAGGTTGTGGTGGTATCTTTAACACATATCAGTGCATCATTAAGGACTGTTTCTATCATTTAATTGGAATTGGGCATGAAATTAAAGTTGAGCTGTGGGATATGATCAAGGATGTTGAGTATGCTATCCATCGTGGTTAGTGGGCCCTCTGGATGAATCTAATTCAAGTGTGGCAGTGAATATACTTAGAAGTAGATCCAGAAAGGTCCCATATAATATGTTTCCATCATGGATTGATTACCTTCTACTTGTGAATCCTCTATGAATTTAAGTTACACATATATTCCAAGAGGGAAACTATGGAGGAAAAATCGAATTGGTCCTTTTGTGGTCCTATATTTCTCTTTTGTTTTGGTTGAAGTGAATGCATGTGATGACTGGTACGCCCATATTTGAAAACCCCTTGTAATGATTTCATTTCTAATTTTATCTTTTAATTACAACTATAAATAACCCCTATCCCAAAACCACTATTCCAATGGTTTAAAAAAATCGTTGAAATAGACCATGTATAAGAGTATTACCTAATGTTTTAACAAAACCATTAGTATAGAGTGAAATAAAAAAAACTTTTCCCAACAGTTTATGTAACCCATTGGAATAGGTTCCAATATACCAACAATTTTTTCAAACCGTTGGTATAACTCACATATTATCAATGGTTATTTCAAACCATTGGTATTACTTTCCCAAAAAAAATACTCGACGATTTTTAAAACCTATAGGGATGGATTTTCCACATAAAAAAATTTACACTCTTTTGACTCCACGCCCAATCAATACGTAAAAAACCTAAAATAGATTCGAATCACTCCATTCTTTTCATGGATATGGTTTCCTATCTTCCTAGTGGTCCCCATTCTTCTAGAATGTTTCTCCCAGCACCCCATTACCAGCGCCTATAGTTCCATTATTCCCAGTGGTCCATGTTCTTCCTAGCGGCTCTTCGCAGTGCATGCGCTTCTAGTTCTTCCCAACTGGACCCCATCTCTATTTAAGTCCTTTTTTGTCTTCCAATTCAAATTGGTAATTTTCCACTATTTTATATCTTCTGACCTGATTTATTATGGTTTTTTTATTAGTGTTTATAAATGAATCAAATATTATTAACCAATTTCTTCTCAATAAACTAGTTAAATGATGTCATCACACCAAGAGGGGGAATTCGTTTCCTATAACCAGAGAACCCCTCTTTTTCACAGGCTACGAATGAAACCTCCCCAACAGAAATCCATCATTTTACATTATCATTTAATCTTCCACTTCAAATCAGTATGTTATAACTAAGATTTATCTTCTCCATCCATTTATTTTTTTTTTCATTCTGATTTTGTTGCAATCTAATTATAAACTTGAACAATATTTTGTTTTTTTCTCTTATCCACTTTGAATTATGAACCCCTTATGTGATTAATTATTTTAACTCATCATTCATAACAATTTGTAATGTTAAACATAAAAATAAACTATTTGTGTGAATCTATAAATTTTGGGAAAATAGCCATGAAAGAGATGAGGAATTGTTTCCAAACCCCCATTTAAATTGAAATTATGATAATTATGGCAGTGAAAATATATTTCTATGCATTCTAATATGTATACTATTTTTAGATTGTGTTTTTTGGATCTTTTTGGGAAATCATGGTGATGGTTATAACCATTTTTGATGTAGATTGTGTTCATGCAGTGAGGTTGTGGTTGGATTGACATGGGATATGTTGAGGGATGTTTAGTGGTGAATGGAAGATTCTTGTTGTTGTGTGATGGTTATTCTATGGTGATGGATTAATGATAAGATGTACTGGTGGTTATTACAATCTTGATGTGTTTTTGTGTGGTAGTGTTTTTGTAGTTACCTAATGTCTATGGAATATGATTAGTAATAATAAAATTAGAATGACATCAGCTGAAATTAAATAAGTATGGGATGAAATACAATATGTGGTAATTGATTAACAAATTGAATGTGGATAAATAGGAAAATATAGAAATTGGTCGAATCTATAGAGGAATTAAAACTCAAATAGAAGCCTATATAAAACCATATGAGCCCCATGAAAGTCATTAAAAACCAATATAATAACAAATTATAAATACAAATCAACAAAAAATGACTTTTCCCAAGACGATTGACTTAAAAAATCCTATAAAAGAGGAATGTATAGTTCAGTCGACTTTGAATGAATTATACCTACCTTAAATGACAAATCTTGAACCCTCTGTTTTTGTCTCTACCTCATACTGAAGATTGATTTCTAATTATAGTATCATGTATTTAATTGTTTTATTTTCCCAATTTTACAATTCTTGTCATTATAGAATTTTTTTATCCGGTGTGATTGGTACTAAGTTTTTTAGATATAAATTGAAAAAATAATTGGAGAAGGAATGAAAGAGATCGGCGAATCAATAGTTTGGAATGCATAAAAAACATAAATATGTTAATCAAGTGCGTCTGCAGTGTGTATGCAGAGTTAAGGTCATGGCCCATAGAGAATGGATGAGATTTAAAATAGTGGAGATCGAAACATTTCAATTAGATTATGTTTGAGGAGATTTCATTTTTTTCTCTATATTGTGTCATGATGACACGGTTACTAGTATCATGCAGTGGGTTTTTTATTTCTATAACTATTTTTTTATAAATTTTGGAATTTTTTTCAAATTTTTTTTTATCACAGTTGTTTTCCATTCTATAGGATAACCTTGGATAATTTTACATAGTAATATTTGAAGGATTAAATTTTTTAGTCTTTGATTTTATTTAATATAATTACTCTATTATATAATTATAGACTCTACTTTTTATTATGATTGGTTTACTATTAGTTGAAGAAGATTTATTCATGAGCCACTAAGTCAATTGAGATGTTGAAGATCAAGAGTTTAAGTACATGTACATGAATTATAAATCATGTTCATTCCAGAACGATTATTTTAATTTATTATTTTTTAATACATAGCATATATTACATTCTATTTTTTTTGTTTAATAAAGAGATTTTATAAAGGGGTAACTTTAAATAGGTACTGCATATTAAATTATTAAAATTAATTTGGATTAATCTTTATAAAAAACATTTAAAAATTAATTAACTTTATCTGATATTGTTCATTAGATGTGAGAATTGAATTAATTAAGGTATTATTTTTGTATCCAACCATGTTAAAACTAATTAAAATGATAACCTTGTAATTAAAAAATTCTCTATGGGCCATGACCATAACATTTTAAATCATTCCATTCTCTATGAGCCATAACTATAACATTTTCTAACATTCCATTCTCTATGATGTGAAAGAGTGTGTTTTCAAATTTGTTACTTAGAGCTATAGAGGTAAACTGGCTGATTTTGATCCAAGAAATTAGTCTCTGGATCACAGGGGAAGTGATTAACAAGGAGCCGGACGATAATCCTGAAAGTGAAGATAAATTTGGTAACGGATCCGAAACCAACTCAGAGTTGTGTCTTGTTTGGGTAACTTCACATAAATAATTCATTTTTTTACTCTTTGTGGGAGAAATAATACATTACATGCCTCTCCCACTTGAATGAAATGTTGAACACCATGTTGATTATGGTGGCATGTCCATTTGATGGGGCCTGACTAACTAGAAAGAGAATATTGTTGACTGTAGATAGGCTTGTTTGGATCAGGATAAAGGGTTAAAGTCGGTGAAAAAGGTGTGAAATGTGTGGGTATATTTCCCATCCAAGACAGGGTTCTATTCTCCTGATATCTATGAGCACAAGCACTAGTAGTGATAACTGAAATATGTAAGTTTCTTGTTTGTAAATTTGTTTTTCAGGTTGTGTTTGGTTCATCAAAATGTTTTTGTCGAACAAAAAATAATGTAATTATATTTTAAAGATTTAGATCTTGAGCTGTTATATTTGTGTGGATGGTGAATAAGCAAAAGCATATGTCTAGGGATAGATTCTCAGAGTCGGAATTCTCATCTGTCACCTCTGCTGATGGTTTTGTGGGTGAGGGGGTTGTTATTCAGCCATGGTGACCAACAACACAATCCATTTGGCTTCAATTTTCACCAACTACATCCTCTATTTTACTCTACATATTTTGGTTATTTTCCTTTTATGTATGAGACTATATGATATTTAAAGTTATAAAATGATAAAGTGTATCTACTTTGTTTCTGTATAGTATGTTTTGTTCAATATCTATTTGTGTTCAAATTAATTTAGTTAAATTAATCAATTAAGTGTGATTTTTATTGGAGGTGTAATATGAAGTGGTTTGTTGCATATATATAGAAGCAGTGCTATAGTTTTTAATCAATTATGGAACTACATATTTTAATTTCAGGTGCAGGTGCAATGGAGGTATTCTAGGTATATATATAGTAATGGTTTTGAACCATTGGAAAATTTATAACCTAATAATTCTTATGAACCGTTTCTTAAATGAAATAAAATCCCTCATTTCCAACGATTCACCTGAACCATTGGTATATGAAATACAATCTAGCCTAAGCCAACGGTTCACATAGAACTATTGGTATAGGTTTATCCCCATGGCCAACATACCAACGGTTTAGTAAACCGTTGGGATAACTTATCCCAACTGTTTTATGGTTTATCCCAACAGTTTAAAACCATTGGTTTAGTTTAAATTTATAATAGTGAATACATTTATTTAGGACTATGATTTCCTACCTCCTGATCCTTCTAATTAATATTTACCTTCTAAATATTTAATTTTTTACCATATTATTCTTTATTATATATTAATTAATAATTTACTCTTAATAATTTTTGGATTATTTTCATTAAGTGTAGCATGTAATTCAAGTCATCGAACATAAAATTGTTTTTAAAAATCATACAATTTTGGGTAATTATATTCAACCCACATAAAATAATTTCATCCACAAAATTTTATTACATAAAAGAAAAAATTAAAGGATACTTTTCTCTCATCACATACTCAAGTTCCCCTTAGCATATGATTCCACCATAGAACTTTGATTATATGTGTGGTTTTTATAAAAAATTATCTTTTCAATCTATAACTTTCATTAGTTGTTCCTCATTCAAGTGATCATGTTCAAGTTTTATGGATTTTAAATTTGGAACATGTGATGGGTCTAGTATATACTTACTAAAAAGTGATACATAGAATACATCATGTACTTGGGAGAGATACAATGACAGTGATAGGTGAAAAGATACTCCCCTTACATGAAAAAGGATATCAAAGGGACTGATGTACCTTGAGGTCATTTTCCCTTTATTCCTAAATCTTATAATCTGATTCCTTAGAGATATCTTGAGGAATACCTTGTCTCCAACTTAGAAATCTATAACTAATCGACAATTATATTTATAGATATCCTATAGAATTTGTTCTACTTTCCTATAACATTGAATAGTTTGACCATTCTCTATCATTTATTGGACATGGTTAGGCCCTATCAGATTCCTCTCTCTAACTTCATTCCAACATATTAGAGTCCCAGATATCTTCCCATACAGAGACTCATATGGCACCATATGAATACTATTATGGAAACTATTATTATATAAAAAATATACCAAGTAAAGGTTTCGATATAAATATACTTGTAATTACATTTAACAAGATCTCAAAATATCCTTGAGAGTTTGGATGGTTCTCTCAGATTGACCATCTGTATGAGGGTGATAAGAAGTACTAATAATCAAATTTGTCTCTAATTATTTCTATTTTTTTTTCAGAATATCAAGGTAAACCTTGGATCATGATCAAATATAATGTAAACTAGAACCCCGTGTAGTATTACCACTTCTCTAATGTATATCTTAGAGAGTTGTTCAAGAGATAAATCTTATTTTATGGTGATAAAATGCATTGAATGTTTAATAAAAATGACTATAACTCAAAGAAAATCATACCCCTTAGATGTTTTGGGGATTCAAACAAAAAGAATCCATGTAAATGTTTTTTCATTTCTATAAAGGTATGGTCAGTATTTATAATATACCCTTAAAATTTTATCGTTTGGCCATAATTTGCTGGAATACTATGCATTGATAATTATAATCCATGATTTCCCTATTCATGTTTTCCCACTAGATGTTTTGTTTTAAATCTCTATACATGTTCACACTTCCTAGAAGAATGGATAAGGACAAGCTATGATAATTATCCCAAAGTTCCTTCTTCCATTTTGGTTTTGATGAGATACATATCTAGGTTCCAAACCTTATAACTTCATCTTTATCAAAGATGAAATTCGGAATACTCGCTACCTTTTTCTATAGTTATGAATCATCTTTATAGGATTATGAGATCTTCTCATGAATTGATTATTGAAAAATCATTTAAGAAATATAGTATTTTCTCCATCACTTTCAAGATTCATATATTGTAAATCCATGAGTATTGAATCTTTTTCGATGTCAATCATGGATAAGATAGATTGATCATTCTTTCTCAGGACATCAACCGTCTTTTTTTTCTTCCTAGGGTGGTAATGTATTGATCAATGATAGTATTTGATAAATTCTAACCATATAATTTGGATAATTTTTACCTCTTTTTGTGTGAATATATAATTTAGGATCCTATGGTCATTATAAATATCTCACTTATCACTAAAGAGATGGTGCTGTTAAATTTTTAATGCAAAGACTACTACTTCTAGATCTAGATCATGATTTATGTAGTTCTTCTCACGAGTCTTTAATTTTCCTAATGTATAAGAAATTACATTCTCTTCATTTATAAAAAAACATCCCAAAACCTTAAAAGAAGCATCAATATATATCACAAACCATTCTCCACTTTAGGGTAGTGCAAGAACAAGCACAACGACCAATCTATTCTTATTCCATTTGAAGCCTTCCTTATATTCAGATTTCCAGAGGAACTTCACTCCCTTCTAGGTCTACTTTGTTAGTTTATTGGATAGTCATGAGAAGTTTATCACCAAATAACAATAGTATCCATATATTCCAAGAAAGCATATAATCTCAGTTATAGAGGTTGGTCTCATCCATTTTTCAATTACATATGTCTTTGATGGATCCAAAAATATACCATCATTAGTGATAACATGACCTAATAAGGATACTATTTGAAAGAAATCACACTTTATGAAAATTGTGTATAATTTCTCCTTGTATAATTTTCTTATTACAATTCCCAATGGCTCTTCAGGTTCTTCCTTGAACTTAGAAAATATGATAATGTCATCAATAAACACTACCAAAAATTTGTTAAGGTAATCTATAAATAATCTATTCCTCAAATCAATAAATATCAAAATAGAATTTTTAATCCCAAATGTAATCATTATAAATTCATAGTTTCCATAACTTGTGTGAAAGATGTATTAGGTATATATTTTATCCTTACACTCAATTGATGATATCCAAATCAATGACAAATATTTTGTGAAATATTGAGATCCTCATAGTTGATCAAATAGATCATCAATATGGGATGTATGATATTTTTTCATAATTATGATCTTGTTAAGTTCATAATATTCAATGAAGAATAGAATTTATCCATCCTTCTTCTTAACAAAAAGCACTGGTGCACCCTATGTCAAAGCACTCGGGAATAAAAATACCTTATCTAGATTATCTTATATTTTCTTCATTAATTCTTCCAACTAAATAGCGGGAATTATATAAATAATCTTCAAAATAGAAATAGATCTAGGTATATGATTGATTGAAAACTCAACCTCATTCTCTAGGGGAAGGCTATGATCATAAAAGAAATAACTCATAAATAATGAGTACATTATTTTTTAACAACTCTCTTCGTTTTAATATAAGTTATCATTGATTATCTTCCTACTAAATTTTATTAACTAAAATAGTTTACATGATAACCAAATTCGTTATAAGGGTTTATAAATAAAATATGAATTAACTGAAATATATCTCCTAGGAGTTTCTAGCTAGGTGTGCAGTCTTAGGCCCACTCATTGCGCATCAGGGTGTTGATCGTGTCAATGCCCAACTAACCCTTTTCAAGGTGATTACCCATATGTGAATATATTCCATATCCACATCAACATTCCATTATCTAGATATGGAGTCATTTCTAGGAAAACCATAAAATCTCTACTTTACTAAAACATATTGATATTATCCAATACAGAGACTCATTATAAGAGTTCTCACTATTTTTCTATAAACCGATCCCAAAAATAACTAATCATTCCCTTTGATACAAACTATAAAGACCCAAGAAAATCATACATAAATAATAAATTGATTTCATGGTTTAATTAATACATTACAAAAATAGTCACATAAAGAAAATACTGAATGGTTTAGTGTATTATAAAATACATACATAAAGATCTTATTTTACAACACATATGAACATTTCTCCAGAATCATTCTACTCTACAATATCATCTTAATATCTCAAATGACATATTCATCTTCACAAAATGTGTAATGAAAATATAATAAGGGGTGATATTTAATTCTTAGTAAGGGAAACATATCAACTTCTGATAATGGTTAGATATTAAATGTGAGGGAAACATGACTAAGAGAGTAATATTAGATAAAAATATCTTGAGATCATAAGTGACAAAAAAACATGATTTATCATTTAAGATCATGGCATAGGAACATAATACAAACTAATGGTAATAAAAAACTTGGCTTAGAAACATATAATGAACATGAAATCAATACATAAGAAAGTATAATATCTTTAGAACATGTAATATCATAAAAATTTGGAATATTTTGAAAATAAGTAATAGTTTAGTAAAATAGTGGCATGGAAATAATCATAGGAAAACATTGTGAAAAAATACATGTATTCCCACCCTTTAATTTCAGAAAAAAAATACAAGTATGTAAACCCTTTAGTTTTTTGAAAAAATCCAAGTATGTCAATAAATCATTATATTATGAAATATAAAACAAAAACCACTGAACTGGTGGGTGATATTTAACCCCAACCATTATCATACATACATATTATTGATAATTAAAATCAAATCATTCATCTTATCATAAAAAACCAATAGGATGAAAATTGATTTCATAACTTTTATAAATAGTAGATCCTAAAAAACAAGATCATTTGGTACCAAAAACATGATAACCCAAAATATAATATATAATATGATTTATAAACCATTAATTTATAATAGAAAAGTCCTTTGAAAAAAATATAAATCACAAAAAGTATTTTTCTAAAAAACATTTCTTAATATCATCTTAAAAGGATGTGATTTTTGAGTCATATAATAAAAACCATTTTTTATAAAATAAAGAATCTTAAAAAATTAATTTGAAAAAATTCAAATAATAATACCTTGAAAATAAATTAATCATATGTCAAAATGTGTGGTATAATGGAAGAATATATGATCATTAAAAGTAAAATCCTTTGAAATATTTGAAACCTCATGTATTGAAAAACCACATCATTAAAAGCACATAAAAACTTTAGTTCTAAAATGAAGGGAAATATAAGGGTCATTAGAGAAAAAAATTGAATTTAAAATAGGGGAATAATATCATAGGTGTGAAGTAAAATCATGGAAATGGAGGGTAGAATACATTAAAACGGGTGGGAATTATTCTTAATAAAATTTCATTTCCCCAAAACTATAGATTCATAAAGGAAAAATACTTTGGTCTGAAACATGATTTTCCTATAAATGAAGGTGTAAATACAAAATACATTATCATATGTTATATCTGACCATACTTGAAAAGGTTTTTGATGAACCGAAGCAATTATGACCTAAGGGAAGGATTAGAGTCACGAAAAACCCTTATAGGCTTTGTAACTTTCAGATGAAAACCCCATGAGAGGTACCATGTCAAATAGAAAATTTAGTAACATACAATATAATATTATTTTAAGAACCCAGACCTTCCTTTCAGGTATGTTTTTATTTTTCCTAGAGTTTTTGAGAAAAGAGGAGTTTCTGGAAATTTTCTAAGTACACGTCGTGTCCTTTATCAGTACACACCGTGTACTTCCTTGCCACAGCAGGCCGTGTGCTGGTCATGTAATAGCCACACACACGGCCGTGTGTGAGTGACTTAGAGGCCTCTTAAAGCAGAGTATGAAAAAAGCAAGTACACACTGTGTAGTTTCTTTTTTTTTTCATTAAATGCACCGGGGTCACGTCTGACGGACAGAACCGACTCCTTCTAGGTCTGGTTCATCGGAGAGAGAGGGTACAACTGCATAACTTCTCCAAACCCCCAATCAAGCACCCGTTCTCTAAATCAACCACTGTCAATTGCATTGGGATCACCTCGTTAAGATATTCCTTCTACTAGAGCTTCGTTTCATGATTCCTCCTCTTTATCAAGTTATCCTCTGTTGAACATTTTAGACATTTTTGTAGATCTTCGGCTTTCTAGGGTGATTCAAGATTTGAGGTTAAAGTATATTGATCTCCTTAACCCGAGGTATGTGGTTTGTGCCTTTCTGTAGGAAGTCCTTGAGTTATATGTGCAATTTCACCCAATACCCATGAATGGGGTATTGCGTGTTTACCGTTTTAGCCAGTTTTGTTTCTCTGCTATGCTGGTATGCCTAAGTAGATGTTTATTGATTGTGAATAGGGTGAATTATTGCGCTTTTGATGTATTTCCCATGCATGTTTTGCCTATTTTGACCTTTGGGTCTTGTTTGCTTGTAAGACTGGTGTTTACTTTCCATGCCTAGTATTGTAGGATGGTGTGACTGTTGTGCTATAGAATTCTAGCCAAGTTGTTCATGAGGTTTACCTTGGTCATTACGCACTACTACAGTTGTTTGAATTAAACAGGGCTGTGAGAACCTGGTGTATAGACCATATGGAGAATTGATGTTGAGGGATTCTCCAGAGTCTCTTTATATTATACGATGTGAGACCATAGGGGGAATTGACATGAGTTCTTCCCCAAAGTGTCTGTAGTTCCTCGACACAGGACATAGGTAGAATTGACATTAAGTGCTTCACCAAAGAACCTTTAGTACAATACGATACTATAGGGGGAATTGAAGATGAGTTCTTCCTTAGAGAGTCTACACTTTAGCTGAACTAGAGGGGTGAGATAGTGTGTGCTGCCCAGAGGGTTTCTTGTACTTGATAGGTAGGACTATAGGGGATAGGCTATGGGTAATTCCCAGATGGTTACCTATTGTGTTACCTGTTTTGCTATTGTATGGTGTGAGGTGTTTTGAATGCTTAAACTGTGGATTGTTTACTGCTTAGTTCTTTCTTGTTTACTGCTTTCTGTACTTTTACCTACCATATACTCACTGACTTTTAGGCATAGATCTTGGTATGGTTGCCTACTGAGATTTAGTCTCACACCCTATTTGGGCCATACTTTTGGGCCCAAATAGATTATATTGCTACACGAATAGACAAGGGAAAACACCCTTTTACTTTAGGTACTTGATTGCATTGGAGTTAGAGAGCATAGAACCAAGTCGGGGCTTGTGATGCTAAGGAGTTACTTATCTTTTTTCATTTTATACTTTGTTTTAGTATTTTTCTAGCATTGTGACTTTTTTTCTTTTTTTCCTAGACATATATGTATCATGCATCATTTATATATATTTATGCTCCAGTTGTTTCTTTATCAGTATTCCGTTGTTTATTGTTGTGGGATATATACTGTTTCTGTTATTGTGTGTTGTTTACTTTCACTGTGTACTCTACCAATGAGGGAATAGTTTCTCCACTATTACACCCAAGGCCCTCGCTGCTAGTTGGCAGCCTCTGGTGTTTGGGGAAATGTGCTTGAGGCCATGTGACCAACCGGGTATGGGGCACCTCTGGGTGGCTTCCAGAACCGGGATGTTACAAAGTGGTATCAGAGGAATCCTTTATCTTGACTTACTGTTTGGAGCCCTTAGCTAGGGATATGAAGGAATAGGTACATGGTATTAAGCTGTGCCCGAGAGTAGCTAACCTGTGTATAGGGAAAATTCAATCTACCATGTTTAATTGAAATTTTTATGGTTTCGAAATTATTATAGTTGACTTGATTTTACATTGAGCAGTTCACATGATTTGTGTTGTTATTGTCGAGGTTATCGAGGTTCTATTTCTGTTGCAACCTGATGAGATAAGGGTACACCATCTCATGCATAATATATGAAATTGCTAGAAATCACATGTCATGCATTTTTTCCATGCCATCTAGGATTCATTAGAGATTTCGTGTTGTTGTGATAGATGATGTGTAAAATAAGCATGTTGTTGTGATAGTTGCCTTGATAGAAATACCTGTTGTTTGATAAGGTATTTTTTGTGTAGATGTTTTCTTGAATGAATGCCAAAATTTGGTTCTTGAGGTTTTTTGTGCCCTAATGGACCAGAATTTGGTGGATCATTTCCTTGTTTGCCATGTTATATTGTGTATAAGATTCCAAACTTTGATTCGCGTGGAGTACGGTCCCTCGCAAATCAGAATTTGGAACTTTCAATTTTTTTTTCTGTGTTTTTCTGGGTTCCAGAGTAGTTTCTGAGGCTTACTGTCTGGAGAAACCCAGAATAAACGCTGTGTAATGTTAAGTACATGCCTTGTGTTCTTCTGTTCGGGAAGAAATATTTTTTATTAAGTACACGCCGCGTACTCTATGTACACATCATGTAGTCTATGACCATGTCGTAGGCCATGTGGGAAGAGACACGGGATAGGGAAAAGTCTGGAGTGAACATGCCGTGTATCATCCATACATCCCATGTTGTTTCAACCCCATTACCACCCACATCACTAACAACACAGGTTGGATAAGTCATATCTAATACACACCATGTTCCGTCTAAACACGTTGTGTAGTCTGACACAGTTACCTGACCATGTCATAAACAACATGGGTCGGTGTTATCCTTTCACATACATGTCATGTCTATCAGGAACATGCTGTGTAGTTTGAGCCATGTGTCTGACTGTTTCACTAACAACAGGGGCCAGATGAATCTTTTTCAGTACACACCGTGTCTACCTTGAACACGTCGTGTAGTCTTATCTTAGGAGATCCGTGTGGCTTAACCATGTAGAAGGACCCAGGCAGGGGAAGAGTATTTAAGTACACGCCGTGTGTTTTGAGAACTCGTCATGTGTTTGGGGTGTTACATGACCAGTTTAGGAAAAATTACACGCCCATGCGAATGACTTCAAGGAACATGCCGTGTAGGGAGTGTACACGTCATGTAGTCATGTTTTATAAAACATGAATGTTTTATTCCTCTTGTTATCTTATTACACTCCTTGTTTTCAATCCTTGATAATTATGATCTAAGGTGTGTGCTTGAATTTGTAGAGTCATGCCACTGAGACATCCTCGAGTTGTACGCTAGTTACCAGGCGGTGATCAGACGCCAGATATGGCTGATCATGGACTTCTCGCGGATCCTTCTATTGTGCCAGTCTTGGCACCAGTAGTTATACCTATTACTGATGCTAATGCACAGTTCAGGGAAGGCTTCATGATAATGATGCAAACTTTTTAGGGAGTGCTGCCTCCTACCCCATCGATGGCTGATTTGACACGGGTCTTCCCGCAGCAGGATTCTCCCATATTATTAGGGGAAGGAGGACCTCAAGGTGCAGATTCACGGCTCAAATCCATACTGACAATATTTGAGCATCTGGAGTAGCCTTTAAAGAGGAGAGTCAAGATCGCTACCTATATGCTATGGGATTCCTCCAAGAAATGGTGGGATGTGATCTCACAGGAGGATTATCAACAGGTTATGGATTGGGAGGAGTTCCAGCACATCCTATTTGACTACTTCTATCCGGAGACCCTGAGGGCCGATTGAGCCCGAGAGTTTATGAGTTTGGAGCAAGGTACTCTTTCTGTTATGGAGTATTCCTCCTGCTTTACTGAGCTGCAATGCTTCACACCTATTCTAGGAGTTGATCATTTGTTCATGGCAAGGATGTTCAAGGATGGTCTGAGGCACGACATCCGATCACAGGTGAACATCTTTCGGTTGACTTATATCACTTCTATACTCAACCAGGCGCTGATCACAGAGCGTAATCTGAGGGATTCTGGAGTTGTGAGCCAGGATGGCTCGACATCTAGGGTTAGTATTCCTCCTACTAACAGTAGGAAGTGCCACATGGAGTCTTTACATGGTGATCCAAGAAGGAGAGAGACACCTTCAGGTATCCAGGAGGTATGCTACCAGTGTGGAGGGGCTGGGCATACGAGGCTGCAGTGCCAGAGAGACCCAATGGAGAGCTGATATTGTGGCCATATGGGTCATATTCAGCACTTCTGTCAGATCTTCTCTCCTGAAGATGGTGACATGGGTTCTTCTATGACTCATCGTTCAAGAGCAGCACCACTAGTTTCCCACCAGTCTGGGAACTGGAGTTCTTGTGGCTGTTCAGGCCAAGGTGGAGGTCGTGGTCGTGGTAGACCGTCGCCTGATTTTCAGTGACAGTAGAGTGGATCAGCTCATAGTGGTCAGGCAGGGTCAAAGGGCCACGGTATAGGCCAAATTTTTGCAGTGGAGCAGACCCAGCAGGAGTAGGATCCCAAACCTTCTATCGTTCGAGGCACGATCTTAGTAGCCTCAGTTTTAGCTTATGCTCTTTTTGATACAGGGGCTTCCCATAGCTTTATATATGTCGCTATTGTGGAGATCCTTGGGATATGTATCTTTTCTTATATTGATATCTTGACGCTAGACACTCTGTAGGGGAAAATAACATCTGGTGTACATCAGTGGAAGGAGTTACCTCTTGAGGTTGGTGGGTGTCACTTCCTTTGGGATTTCTATTTCCTAGAGATGACAGGCTATGATGTCATTCTTATAATGGACTGGCTAGTTCCTTTCCAGGTAATCGTCAATTTTTATTGCCGTAGGGTGAGTTTTGTATCACCAGAGGGTGGATCTTTTCTTCAAAAGGGCGAGTGGGATGTCCAGGAAAGCAGAGCGGGTCCATATCATCATGGGTTGGGAGTAGTTACAACCCATATTTCTTTTCTTTATCTGGATGACCCAGGAACTTCATAATTAGAATTTCCTCCAGTGGTGGATCATTTTAAAGATGAATTTCCAGAGGAATTTTCAGGTTTTCCTCTGGAGCATGAGGTAGACTTTTCTATTGAGTTTGGGCCAGGAGCGACACTGGTGTCTATTCCTCCTTATAGGATGGCCACACCTGAGTTTCAGGAGCTCAAGAAGTAGTTGTAGGACTTTTAAGAAAAGAGTTTTATTTGAACCAGTACTTCTCCTTGGGGTTCACCGGTCTTGTTTGTGAATAATTCAGACTGTACCCTCGGAATTTGTTTGGATTATCGAAAGTTGAATCAGTTGAAGGTTAAGAACCGATATCCCTTACCGAGGATCGATGATATCTTTGATCAGCTTCGAGGAGCTTGAGTTTTCTTGAATATTTATCTAAGATCCGGTTATAATCAGTTTCATGTTAGACCATCTGATATACCTCTTATAGTCTCCCGAAGCAGGTATGGTCTATAAAAATATATGGTTATGCCATTTGGTCTCACGAGCGCGCCTACAGTTTTCATGGCACTGATGAACCGAGTGTTTCATCCATACTTGGAATCTTTCGTGGTGGTCTTTGTGGATAATATCTTGGTGTACTCTCACACTCTACATGACCATGATACCCATCTTGAGATCATTTTGAGTACACTAAGGAAGCATTAGTTATATTCTAAACTCTCAAAATTCCACTTTTGGATGGACCAAATTCACTTCTTGGATCACGTTGTTTTAGATACATGAGTATCAGTAGACCCAGAGAAAGTGAGATATGTAGTTTCCTAGGAGAAACCGAATACCTTATTTGAGGTGAGGAGTTTTCTAGGGCTGTATGGATACTATAGATGCTTTATACAGGACTTTTCATGCTTAGGAGCACCATTGACGGGTCTGACCAAGAAGGGTGTGATGTTCTTATGGTCTGATCCTTGTGAGTCAACCTTTCACGAGATGAAAGATAAGTTGAATTCAGCACCGATAATATTCTTTAAAGAGTCCGGAAAGAGCTATACTATTTATTGTGATGCTTCAAGTATCGGTCTAGGAGTTGTTCTTATGCAGGGTGATGGAGTCGTTGCATACGTGTCTCGGCAGTTGAGGTCACATGAGAGGAATTAACTGATGCACGATCTGGAGTTGGCAGCTATTGTTCATGAATTATGCTATTGGATATATTATCTTTTGGGAGAGAACTTTGTGGTTTTCACCGACCACAAGAGTCTTAAGTACATCTTCACTTAGTGTGATCTGAATTTGAGACAGTGCAGGTGGGTTGAGTACCTATAGTCTTTTGACTTTGAGCTTTTCTATATGCCTGGGAAGGGAAACGAAATGGATTATGCATTGAGTAGGAGGACTCAGATACAGGTAGTTCAGGAGGTAAGCAGTGAGTGATAGCTTATGGCTCTGTTCTTTGAGATTCATTTGGAGGTGCATGACAATCAGGGGCAGACATTTCTTTCTTATGTAGAAGTTACCTCTGCCCTTCTTGATCGAGTTCGAATGAGGCAGCTATCAGATTCTGAAGGCCTAGTCCTAAGGGAGAGTGTGTTAGGAGAGGACCCTATTCCTAGATGGACCGTAGGTAAGGATGATATCTTGATTTTACAGGGACGCGTATGGGTGCTAGCAGATATACGCGAGGAGCTGATATAGAACTTTCATTCCTCGGTTTGGGCAGTTCATCCTGGCGTCACCACGATGTATCGTGATCTACACCGTCAGTATTGGTGGCCAGGTAAGAATAGGGACATTGTTGGTTTTGTCATGAGGTGTTCCACTTATTAGTAGGTGAAGTCGGAGCATCAGCGACCAGCAGGGCTTCTATAATAGTTACCCATTCCTGAGGTGAAGTGGAACGATGTCATGATGGATTTTGTGATAGGGTTTCCAAGGTCGCCTCGAGGGAATGATGCAGTATGGGTTGTCTTTGGTAGGCTCACAAAGGTTTCTCACTTCTTTCCGATCAAGGAGAACTTCAATATTGATGATATGGGATGATTGTACATCCGTGAGATTGTACATCTTCATGGAGTTCCACACTCCATTGTTTCAGATAGGGATGCCTGTTTTACTTTTCAGGTCTAGAAGGGGTTTCAGAAGACTTTGGGCATACATGTACTTTTGAGTACAACTTACCATCCCTAGACAGATGGCCAGTTTGAGCGTATGATTCAGGTGCTTGGGGATATGCTCTGAGCATGCATTCTGGATTTTGTAGGTTCTTGGGAGAAGCATATACCTCTTGTGGAGTTTGCCTACAATAATAGTTTTCAAGCAACTATTTAGATGGAACCATATGAGGATTTGTATGGTAGGACATGTCGATAACCTTTATGTTGGATGGAGGTAGGAAAGATAGCTTTGCTGGGGCCTTATCTTGTTCAGGAAACCACAGAGTAGATAGAGTTGATTCGGAAGAGGATGAATACAATGCAGTCTCAACAGAAGTCTTATGATGATTAGCGGAGATGACCTTTGGAGTTCGAGGTCAGGAATCAGGTGCTCCTGTATGTCACACTGAGTTTGGGACACAAGAGGATTTAGATATAGGGTAAGCTTTCACCGAGGTATGTCGGGTCGTTTGAGGTGTTGGAGAGAGTTGAGCCAGTTGCCTATCAGTTGTAGTTACCTCAGAGGTACCGGGCTATGCACGAAATCTTCCACATTTCTCATCTTCGACGTTACTTTTCAGAACTATCTCATGTATTTCAACCCGAGGAGGTTGAGCTCGAAGTGGATGTGTCGTTTGAGGAGCATCCTATTCAGATTATGGATCATAGTACAAAGAATCTTTGTGGCCAGTTTGTTCCTCTGGTACGTGTGCTATGGCAGCATGGACGAGTACATGACGAAACTTGGGAGAGGGAGGCTGATGTACAAGCATAGTGGATGGAACTGTTTGGGGTCTCTTCTTCTACGTCTCTCTAGGGAAATTCGGGGAAAAATTTCTTTAAGAGGGGTAGTTTGTAAGAACCCAGAACTTCCTTTCAGGTCTGTTTTTCTTTTTCCTGGAGTTTTTGAGAAAATAGGAGTTTCTGGAAATTTTCTAAGTACACACCGTGTACTTTAGGAGTACATGCCATGTACATATTTTCCACAGCAGGCCATGTGCTGTCCATGTAATAGCCACACACACGGCCGTGTGGGAGTGACTTGGAGGCCACTTAAAGTGGAGTACAGAAAAGTCAAGTACACACCATGTACTTCAAAATTAAACACTGTTTACTTTCTTTTTTTCATTAAATGCACCGGGGTCACGTCTGACAGATAGAACCGACTCCTTCTAGGTCTGGTTCATCTGAGAGAGAGGGTACGACCATATAACTTCTCTGAGCCCCAGATAGAGCACCTGTTCTTCAAGTCATCCACCATCAATTGCGTTGGGATCGCTTTGGTAAGCTATTCCTTCCCCAATATCTTTGTTTCCTGATTCGTCATCTTTTTCAAGTTATCCTCCATTGAACGTTTTAGAAATTTTGTAGATATTCGGCATTATAAGGTGATTCAAGATTCGAGGTTCAATTATATTGATCTCTAGAACCGGAGGTAGGTGGTTTTTTCCGTTCTGTAGGAAGTCCTTGAGTTATATGTGCAATTTCGCCCAATACCCATGAACGGGGTATTGTGTGTTTACCGTTTCATCAATTTTTGTTTCTCTGCTATGGTGGTATGCCTGAGTAGATATTTATTGATTGTGAATAGGGTGAATTGTTGTGCTTTGGATGTATTTACCATGCATGTTTTACCTGTTTTGACCTTTGGGTCTTGTTTACCTGTTAGACTATTGTTTACTTTCCATGCCTAGTATTGTAGGATGGTGTGACTTTTGTGCTGTAGAATGCTATCCAAGTAGTTCATGAGGTTTACCTTGGCCATTAGGCACTGCTTCACTTACTTGACTTTCACAGGGCCATGAGAACCTGGTGTATAGACCATAGGGAGAATTGATGTTGAGGGATTCTCTAGCGTGTCTTTATATTATACGATGTGATACCACAGGGTAAATTGATATTGAGTACTTCCCCAGAGTGTCTATAGTTCCTCGACATGGGCCACAGGGGGAATTGACATTGAGTGCTTCCCCATAGCGCCTTTAGTATGATACGAGACTATAGGGGTAATTGACGGTGATTGCTTCCTCAAAGAATCTAAACTTTAGCTGAACCAGTGGGGTGAGACTGTGTGTGCTACCTAGAGGGTTGCTTGTACATGATAGGTCGGACCAGAGGGGATAGATTGTGGGTACTACCTAGAGGGTTACCTATTGTGTTATCTGTTTTTCTATTTCATGTTGTGTGGTATTTTTAATGCTTAAACTGTGGATTTTTTACTACTTAGTTCTTCCTTATTTACTACTTTCTGTACCTTTACCTACCATATACTCACTGACTGTTAGGCACAGATCTTCGGGTGGTTTCCTACTGGGATTTAGTCTCACACCCTATTTGGGTCATTCTTTTGGGCCCAAATAGATTATATTACTGTAGGCATAGACAAGGTCAAGCGCCCTTTGACTTCGGTTACATGATTGCATTGGAGCTGGAGAGCATGGGACCAAGCCGAGGCTTGTGATGCTGAGAAGTTACTCATCTTTTTTCCTTCTGTACTTTGGTTTAGTACTATATTGAGCATTGTGACTTGTTTGGCTACTTTCCTAGACATATATTTATCATACATCATTTATATATATTTATGCTCTAGTTGTTACTTTATCAATATTATGTTGTTTACTATTGTTGGATATTTACTATTTCTGCTATTGCGTGTTGTTTACTTCCATTGTGTACTCTACCAATGAGGGCATAATTTCCCCACTATCACACCCAAGGCCCTCGCTGCTAGTCGGAAGCCTCTAGCGTTCGGGGAAATGCGCTTGAGGTCATGTGACCAACCGGGTATGGGGTGCCTCTAGGTGGCTTCCAGAACCAGGACGTTACAAGTATCATGAAAAAAATATAAATAGGTTAGTATTTACAACATTTAAAAGGAAACATGGTGTATAACTGAAGCATGTCTCAAGGGATTTAAATTTGAGACAAAGAAATCATTACGACTTGGGTAAAAATTCAATAAAATCCAGATAAAAGGGATAATATAGAATTAAACTTAAAATACCATTAATAAAATATAATTCATGAAATTTTATATAAAATAGGTATTATACAAAAAACATAAATAATAAGTGGTTTATAAATACTAATTATGTCTCAATGAAGGGAAATTGAGGCGAAATCCATTACTTTTACTCCCTATTAGTCAAATGTGATCTAAATTCATATATCAAAAAAATATATTAATCAAATATTATATAAAATTTTATAAAATTCCTTTATAAATATTCAATACATTTATATTATTTAGTCATCATTTATTTCCAAAATCAGGTGTTAGAAAAATTGATCATTTTAAAATACTTTTGTAATGGCGGTGTTATTATTCATTATTATACAAAATTTTATCATACATATATTATAATAAGTGATTTAAAATATGTTTTTTTTATAATTTATAAATTTAAAATTTCATTTATTAAGTGTTTTGATAAAGTTTTGTGATGACGAAATCAAAGACAAGATCATTTTGGTGAGTTTAACGAATAAAAGGTGATATATTAATAACATAATTAGATTTTAATATTATTTCTCTGTAATCATTTTTAAATATTGAATAAATTATTTTTATATGTTTTACCAGAATATGAAATTTCTTAATCATCCATGACATAAACATTACAACATCACTCATGTAGATAGTAAAAACAACCTAAATAAGAGTGTGTTTTAATGATAGAATGAGTAAGAGAAATTTATTATATAATGTTAATATAACCATTAAAGAATCTTTAACATGTCATATGTATCATATATATTCATTTAAATCAATCTTATAACCATACAATATGGATAGTTATGAAAAATTAAATTCATTGTTTGTGAAGGTGGTAGTCCGCATGTACATATGATTAATGATCCCATTTCTCAATGAATGAGTGGAATGATAGTATATGAAAAAATATCATTTAATAATTGAATTTGTGACATATAAAATTTATTTATTCATATAATCCATCCTTTTTACCAACCTTGAGAACATGTGATGGAAGAAAACTGCATTGCGTTGTGGAGGCGGTAGATTGCACGTTCTCACAATTGAGGTTATTTTTTTAATAAATAGAAATGATTGATTATTTTTTGTATAATTAATATAATTAAATTTAATTATAATTATTATAATTATTTAATTATATTAACTAGGTTATAAATGATTTTTGGAAGAAATATAATTAAATAAAAGAATGAGAGAAGATAATACTCACATTAGAAGCATGAGTGTTCCCTTAGAAAACTCCTTGGAAGTGAAGTATTTAAGGAAAATTAAGGTGAACAGAAGATTATATTGGTAGGATAAAGTTTTATGAGAAGAAAAATTCATATTTTTAAGGATTAATTCAAAGGTGAAGTGTAATGTTTAAAGGTATAGGTAGTATCCTTTTATAAGAGAAGAAAAGGGAACTTTTGAAAACACACATATTTTTTTTAATAATTCCATGACACTATTTAAGGGTCAATGGATAAAAATTTGAAAAAGAGGGGGTTTGGGATGAGATAATTATTATAATTTTCTCATAAAATAATTTTGATACAAGTTAAGAGTGATTTAATACTTTTGTTTTCTAACTTTTAACCTTTTACCCAAATTAACTTTTACCTTGGTAATTAATTTTTCACCTTAGTAATTAGATTTAATGAGAAAAATTAATATTGGATCCTTTTACCTAATCTGAAAATTATGATTTAAAATCTGAAAATAATTTTAACACTTAAAATTTATAAATATGAAAAAATTTAATTTTAAAATAAACATACTTAATCAAGAATTTTTTTTTAAAAAATAACATTTTTAAGCTTTGTATTTATATGTATGAAAAAATTATATTGGGTACTAATTTTAATGAAATAAATTGATTTATTATAAAAGAAAATTAGGATTCTTTCAAGTAATTCCAAAATGGATTTTCACAATCCAAACACTTAATTAGAGGAAAATACAGAAAATAGTTTTTTTATTAAAGTAACATTTTAATTTAGTGTTAAAAATATTGGACATAAGATTATATGTTCAAATAATATTTTAAAATGTAAAATTTTATTCCTTAATTGAATATTTTATTAATTAAAAGATTTTTTAATCTTCCAGGACAAGATTACATAATTATAAAATCATAAAAATCATAATTTTTTTCAAAAACTGTATTTTTCGACTAAAATGTAACCATTTCAGAAAAAAAAATAAAAAATTTATAGTATGAAAAATTTAATACAAGGAATTTAAAAATGAATTTTATTTTATAAAATTTAAATTCTAAAACTTGTAAATATATCTTTTAAAATAAAATACATAATACAAATAAAATGAATTTTATTGAAAATAACCTTTTTTAATATTAACTCTTATTAATTATTTATGTTCTAAATATTTAATGGTTTCCCATATAAGTATTTATTATATATTTATTAATAAAATTTTCTTAATATTTTTTATTTTCAATAGGTGACACGTGGGACACAAGTTAACAAATATAACCTTAAATTTACAAAGTCTAGAGTTTTAGTTCATTACAAATTTAGTGATCATGTAAAAGAATAAGGGAATGAAAACAAGGATGTAAATTAAATACATTTATACTAAATAATTATCATCATCTTCCTACATCACCCACACTACCCACCATCCATTGAAATAATCCATTAATGCCAAAATTACTACCATTATAATTCGAAAAACCATAGGTTTTCAATAATTAATAAAAAGGGTTTAAATATTTTAAATGTATAAATGGTAGAAAACAATATTAATTTAAAAGTAAATAATATATCATAGGAAATTATTATGCTACAAATAAAGCATGAAAACATATGGAAAGAAAGGAATGAATGTATATAGACCTTAATATTTAATTCTAACAATCATCTTTTTATTTTACCAGCTTGATTTTATCAATTCATTTATAAGAAAATTACCACTAGAATAAATATTATATAATAGCACCAAAAAATGAAGAATATTTTATTTTTATATGAAAAACTCATGCTTATGAACTTAAGTGATTTAATGAATGAATATTAATCTCGATTTATAATCCCCCTTATTTTACTAAATTTAAATTTTGTACCCATTTATAAATACACATAACATTTGTTAAATCACAATAATGATCTAGCATAATGATACCACACTACCAAGATAATAACATGAAAAATATAATTGTATATGTACCATTTCATCATTTCATTTAATTATTAAATTATGGAAATTTATATTCTGAAATTCAATCACACTATTTATCCAATATAGACCTACGCATAATAATTCCACACTTACATAAATAATAAACGAGAGATTATGGATCACCAACCTACTACGATGGTTCAACTAGAAACTACATAGGAATAAGAAGGAAAAGTTGAATGTTCATATCATATTATATGTGAGATATAATGGAGTGAAGTGGTTCAAAATAACTAATAACTCATAAGGAAAAATGTTAAATACTATAATAACAATAAACTATTTTAAAATAAAACTAAATGGAATGGGTATCCGAAGAGCAAAAGAGTTTAAAATTTTAAAATTTAGAACATTGAACCACACTGTAGTGCTTCTCCTCGAATGCATCTCACATTTATAACATTGTATGAAATTCTACATGCATAAATTTTGGAAGGATGGATACAAACCTCATTTATAATATATAAGACTCCTTTAAATAGGCTTATGAACCACTTTATTTCATGACCTTGACATTTCTCTTGAATACTATCACAAAAACCTACAACTCATGATGGAAACTTCTATATTGAATTACTATGAACGATTAGGATTGGTTGAAGGTATTAAAAATAATGAGGAAATATTTTGGTTATCCTACTTCGAGAGTAGGACAATAGGGAATTAAAATGAAGTTTTATAATTTTTATATATTAACATAGGGTTAGTTTATGATTATCCTATGCATGGTTTATGTTTAAATAGAGTTAAATCCCCCTTAAAACTCGTTAATACTCACTTATCTTCAATATAAATAATTGATTCATCACGTATTTAAAATGAGACTCATGTATATGCATTGCACTAATGATACAATGCTAGAAATAAATCCCATTTAGAAAGAAAGTTTCTTTTAATACCATTTATATTTATATGGTAATTTTTATCATGTTTAAATATTTAACTTCATTTAAAATTTATTGAATAAAAATGATAGGGTCACAGGGTTAAATATTCATGAGAATTTACTAAAGCATTGATGTGTCTAGTGGTGTAAGAGCATAGATCTGTGTGGATCGACCCTTTTCATGTTCCTAAGGCTTGAAGAGCTTGGAGGAGGCTCATAGGATGTTTGGAGGATTTCAGGTGCTGAGAACTTAGAGAAAGGATCGTTCACTGTGTGAAAGTGGGTTTCACACCATGTATAATATTTTCACGATGTGAAAGTGGTATCGCGTAATATTTATGGGTTTTAAAAATAAAATAAAATCAAAAGGTGGCATTTTTTTCTGTGGAAACCAACCTCGAGGCACTAAACAATGTGAAATGGGATTACACATTGTGTAATCCCCTAATACTGCAATGTTTAAGTGTTTTTCAATTTCTCAGGCTCTCACACCCTATGTCTATAGATTCCTTCTCTCTCATCCTAGGAGAATCGATAGTCCCCTCTCTGGTTTTTTATAGATCCCTTAGATGGGGATCTATCCTTGGGTTTCTATCTTCAATCCACGATGACCCAACTTGATCCAAGGTGTGTTTTTCCCTTCGATTCTAGCAATTTATTCTAGTTTGATCTTATTTTCCTCCCATTATTATCATTATACTATGTGGGTTTCTTACCTATGTTTCTAATGGGGTTTATCTTGTTTTTTTAATACGGTGGTGTCACGACATCCTTGGATGGATGTATTTCTTACATGAGGGGTGGTCAAAGATCTGTTGCATGGTCAGTTTTCATGTGAAGAATGTCGAAAAACTTTTGAAGTAGGGGATTCATTGATTCTCTATTTATTTATATGAAATTGAAGAGTTAGAATGATTTATCCCCTTAGATCACAATGAAATTGACCAATTAATTATTTTAACTAGTATCGATCTCATAGTGATGTTACTGCTTTTCACCATGATAATTCTTTACCTTATGATTTTCTAGATAGTGTGATGTTTATTCCTTTCTTGGTTTACCATGTTTTTCTTGATAAAAATTTGTGAAGCATGTAAAGTCAGAATTAATTTATAATTAATTGGTTAAAAGGTTAAAGAGGCATGTTTAATGAATCTGGTTGGTGTTTTAATTTGATGTTAATAAAATTGATGGAAGTTTTCATGTTTAATTGATTTGGTTAATGAACTTGAAGCAAGATGATTCTTTTGGAAAAAGTAATTAAAGGTATGTTAAATTAATTGTTTAATTAATTTGTGATAACTTGAGATAGATTGTTTATTAGGTTGCATGTAGTTGGAACATGTGATTAATGAATCAGTTAATTCAAGATGGAATGAAGAACCAGTTGTGTGATAAAAGATATTTCCTTTGATGGTGCTGAGTTCCTTGTTTTCTGGTAAAGGCCTAGTACCATGTGTTTTGGAGCTATGAGAGCTCGTTGTTTGTATAGGATGGATGCCTTGCTTTAGGGATGAGATCTCAATTGTTATGTTTTTTTTCTTATGCTTCTGATTTGTATGAACCTAGGATTTATGATCTTGGAGGGTTATTGTGGTATATGGAGAAAGGAGGCCCAAGTGTGACATGAGCCTAGGATGGATGAGCCTAGAGTTATATTGTGGTATGTAGGGAATGGAGGACCAGATTTGTTGTGTAAGAAGTTGACACTTGGAGTGGAAATATGTATTGGTATATGCATATGGGTGTTGGGGAGGACACTAAAGATGATAGAATGGGTCGAAGTGGGACTTACCTAATGATATGAAAGTTGAATGTTTTTTTGAATCAGTTGTTTGGATGATGGCCTGTTTTTTTGTTTGTCTAATTTCGTTTCCCCACTGCTTGATGCGGATGGTTCTAGTTACTCTCCTTACAAGATAAGTGAAGATGCATGAGGTATGCCACATCCTTTCTATGTTTAGATTTTCATGGTCTGATGAGTATATGCTCCTACTATTGGTGGAAAAGACTCAACGGGTTGTTCACCTGCTCACTGTGTTGATCCCCTTATGTTTGGTAGATTAAAAAGTTTTCCTAGAATACATGGTAATATGTAAATTAATTTTGTTGATAAAGGAATAAATATCTAACCCGTGGGTTGGAGCTATTTGGGATGCAATACTGAGGTTGAAATTTTGAGAAGTCGTGGACTCAATTTACTTATGCATAGAGGGAATGTATCTTTATTGAGATGCTAATAAAATTTAAGGTCGAAATTGTTAATGGTTAATTATTGGTTAATAATTAATTAATGTAAATTGTAACTAATATAAAGGGTTGATGTAATTTAATGTGTCTCTTTAAGTGGTTGTGTGGTTATAGGATATCTGGTCTTAGTAGTGGTATCCAGGAGTCTGAGATACATTAGCTTTAGTTGGGTATGAGACTAGGTTATTCCCATAGTGTGGTTTTGAGATATATTATATCATGTAATTTTTGTGTTTCTATACACTAATCCACCCTATTAGTTAGTTAAACTGACACCCTAGGGATTTTGAGCCCTGTGAGGGTGTTTTCCCCAATATCCTAGTAGGAGGATGAATGGATGACAACCCCCTTTGGACCTACTCTCTTCTCTTGGTAGTTACATGTATTGGTATGAATGGAGGTTATTTTTCCCCATATATGTGCATAGAGGGATGTAATGGATTGTGGTTAGTTCACACACATGTATTTTGGATAGTGTTTCTTAATGGCTATTATAGGTATAACATGTATAGGATGTGATGGCTTGAAGATCCTTACTCGATGTATGGGTAGTGATGTCTTGAGGTATAATAACTGATGTATGATACATGTTGTGTGGGTTTTGTTGGCTCCTAGAAACAATAAGGGTACTTTAGTAATGTGGATGTGGTGGTATGTTGCACAAGGTGTATATTGTGGTGCTTCACCCAAGTGTCTGCGGGCCAACCTTTTTAGAGAGAAATGCTCAGGACGTGTGATGTTGGGGGTAGAGCAGAAAACCAGCAGGGAATTAGTAGAAGGGTACCATTGATATTATTTATTATATAATATGCTATTGTATACGATACTTGGTGAGAGTTTCCATATCGAGGTTGGGAACTTAGTATACCTATTTAAGTGATGAGTTAGTTTCACTTTTAATTCATTGTACTTTAGCTTGCTTTCTTTACTTTTTCATGAGTGTCTCTAGGGAGGATCCTACTGAGTATACTATTATACTCACCCAACATATATATAAATTCTTTTTCAAGTTAGTTGGAAAAGGTTAGAGATCTGGCTGGTTAATAATATCTTAAGAGTTTTATAGGAGTTGTTTGGGTTTCAGGGTCGTTTTTTTCTTTACTTTATTTTGGTACTTAGAGCTTTCCCTTCCAGTTGTTGTAGTTATTGCATGACATTACATTTTTGTACTTGGGTTTTTTATATTGTTGTTTGAGTAGGAGTTAGTTGGTGTCTATTTTATTTCTCTCTTATAAATTTTTTTCTCCTAGAGGGAAATGCCTACCATCTTCATGTTTATTATACACTTAGTACTAGTCACCAACCTAGGTCCTACTGAAGGTAGGACTCAGGGGGTCACTATCTCTCTTCTCCCATTTCCATACAAGGAGGGGTTTGCTTTATGGGGAGTGGGTCATGATATAGTGGTATCAAAGGTTAGGTTGAGGGATAAGATGATGTTTGGGGTTAGGCACAGGTGAGGTTGCATGGGTGGTATGGAAACGGTGTCAACAATGTTTAGCAAGCACTGTAAATACGAGATAATGGATGGTACGTGGTTATTTAGGGACCCCTATGATTTGATATATGAACTGTTAATTAGACAGCGACTAATAAAATAAGTGATACTGGTTGCAGGATAGAGACCTAGGAAAGGATCATGTATCATTCATCTCTGAGCCTATGTTTTAATGGGTATACCTTTGAATAGGTTAATATAAAATGAATAAAATAAAATAATTAATTAATTCTAAAGTTTTCCATATTCTAGGTTAGGATGTCTAATTGTTTTTTCTATTGTATACATGGATCCAGGTTAAAATCCTCATTAGGTTTGTACAAAATATTTTCAGTAGGTTCCACTAATAGATCGTCAAAGAGTAGAGGTTGGTGGTGATGACACTTGGAAGAAGACACTCCTATAGTTTCAACACCAGAGTCTATAGAGGCATGAGGTCTCCATTTTAGATGCAATCATGTATGTTTGGTAGTAGGAGGCTGAGAAATCCTTCAGTTTGATTTGTTCGTGGTAGGAGCACTGGGTATCATTGGCTTTGATGATGTTGCATGTGGAAGTAAGTAAGTGGTGGTTCTTGTTCCTCAAAGATTGTGAGGAGTTGGCAGTCTCATGGGAGGAGTTCTAAGACTAGTTCATAGCCAAGTTTATTTATTTGACCATGAAGGTGGATAATCTTCAGAAGCTGATTACCCTTTAGAAGTGGAGATCCAGTGTGTGAGAGTTTGGAATCCATTTCATGAACCTTATATGATATGGTTCAGACTTATTTCTAGATGAGGAGGCCAGGGGCGATGAATTTTGAGGAGGCTTTACATCTAGAGATCCAGTTACAGTTCACCCCGTTTATGTTGAAGATGTATCTGAAGGAGCTGGTGAGATTAGGGGTCATTGATAGGATGTTATCTAGAACTGGATCTTCATGAGAGGGGAGTCATCCAAATTCCTCATGAAATAGAGCAGTGGTTTAAGTTTCTTATTTTTCAGGACATAAGAGATTTTGATCAACTGAGGGTATGTTCTAACCCTAAGTGTCCTATTTATCTAGAGGAAGATACTCTAAAAAATATTCCAAGGGATCATATTAATGTTTTTCTTATATAGTACAATGTCTTCGTTGATGAGAGTGCTTGAAATTTCTATGCATTCACCGTGCACCAGTTATTCCGCTTCAGGTTCCTCGATCGATGTAGTTCCATTCGAGGAAAAAGTAGCAGGTTTTTCCAGTTTTGGATTGGTAGAGAGTAGATGGGGTAGGTAGAGGTTAGACCCAGGATGCTCCTTTTAATCAATGAGAATAGTGCAACTATAGAGGTGGTCTTCACCAGGGTCAGAGAGTCCTTGGAGAAGGTCGTGGTCAGCTTCATGCTTTAACATTTTCCACGCCAGGTGCGCTAGACGTCGTTCGAGGTACCCGTTTCTTATTTTCTACTTGGGTGAATGATTTTTTTGATATAGGAGAGACACAATCCTTCATATCACTAGACCTTGTCCATATTTTTTTACTTGAGGTAGAGAGGATTCCAGTGACCTTGTCATTGACTATGCTAGTTAGAGGTCGATCTGACTTATTTGAATTATGTAGAAATTGTGAGCTAGTGATGGGGAAGCATAACACTTGGGAATATTTCCTAGTTTTATAGATACAACCCTATGAAATCATAATCAACATGGATTAATTGTATTCGGTTCAGGATATTGTGGATTTCTTTAGGATCTAGACTGTGTTCTTCGATGTTGATGAAGAGACATCAGTGTTTGTTAGTAACTGAGACCCTCAAATGGGTCAAAGGTGCATTCCATCCTTGTCATACATTACGGACAAGATGATGCTGAGTTTGTTAGAAGTTAATCTGTTGTAATCTCCCATAGTTATAGAATATTACCCTGATGTATTTCTAGAGGATGTTGTAGCATTACCACCTTGACAAGAGATCAAGTTAGGGATCGAACTGCACTTGGGTGTGTCTCTTATCTCTATGTATCTATATTGTATTATGCCTTCTGAGTTTCAATAGATACATATATATCTTAATGGTCTATTATAGTGCGGTTTTGTTCGGATGAGTGTTTCACCATGGGGTGCACCCATTTTTTTCATAAAGAAGGCTGTCGATAGTTAGCAATTATGTATCAATTATCATCATTTGAGTCAAGTGATAATGAAGAAACAATACCCTATTCCATGGATTGATGATTTATTCGATAATATGAAGGGTTAAAGTTGGTTCTCAAAGATTGGTTTTCAGTTAGGATATCATCAGATGTGTGTCAAGGACTAGGATATCCCAAATACTACTTCTCATTGTTGTCATGGGAATTGCGATTTTGTTGCAATGTTGTTCGGTGTGACGAATTCTCCAACTATGTTCATGGGCTTAAGGAATGTTGTGTTTCATGAGTTCCTATATAATTTCATGGTGATTTTCATTGATGAAATCCTTGTTTACTCTATTTTCTAGGAGAATTATGAAGAGCATCTACGTTCCATTTTGGTAGTTCTTCATCGTGATAAGTTGTTTGGGATGTTTTGGAAGTGTGATTTTTGGGATTAAGAAGTCTATTTCTTGGGGAATGTTGTATCTTATAAAGGAGTATCTATGGATCCATAGAATATATAAGAAGTTTTGTCTTGGTAATTCCCAAATATGGTGGAATATGTGTGAAGTTTCCTTGTCTATACAGGCTATTATAGGATGTTCATAGCTGATTTTTCTCATGTTGTGACTCCTATGATAACATTGAAAAGAAAAGATCATACATTATTGTAGGATGATCAGTGTTAGAAACCTTTGGAGTATCTTAAGTAGATGTTAGTTAGTGATTTAGTTATTTGTCTTCTAGTAGGAGTTTAGTTCGAGTTTTTTTGTGATGCTTCACATCTTGGGTTAGGCTATGTTCTGATGCAAAAGAGATCAATCATTTTTATGGGTCTCAATAGTTAAGTCCCCATGAGCATAACTATGACACCCATGATCTTGAGTTAGTGGTAGTGGTGTTTTCCTTGGAGTTGTGGAGACATTACCACATAGGTGATCATTTTGTGGTCTTCCCTGATCATAAGATCCCGAGGTTTGTTTTATCCCAATGTGACTTAAACTTGTGCCAGCGTCGATGGATGAAGTTCTTACAGGATTATGAATTTGATATTTTATATGCACCTGGTAAAGGGAATTTTTTGGCTGATCCACTAAGTTGGAATTCATGCAGTGATGCCGTGTAGGAATCAAGCAGCTCTTGGAGAGTGATGGAAGAAATTTTGGCATTGCACCAAGATATTGGAGAAGTTAGGGAAAGTGGTGGTCTTTTTCAGATGATGGTGTAGTCATATCTTGTGCGATAGGTAGAGGAATACTAGTTGGGGGATCTTGAGGTGGAGGTCTAGAGAGAATGATTTGTTTGTGGTGAGTCCCACGATGGTTGGTCTGAAGATTAAAAACACTAAGTGTTGTTTTAGGAAAAGATTTTTGTTCCTTGGGAGATGTGTGAGATGGTTGTTAGAGAGTTCCATAGCTCACCCTTAGCAGTACTTTCTGGTGTGATAAAGATATAATGATATTTGAGAGGTTATATTTGGTGGCCTGGGTTGAAGCATGCAGTTGCAGAGTTTGTATCTTGATGTTTTGTCCACCAGATGTTGAAGGACAAACACCATGTTCCCGATGGGTTTATCCAGCCATTAAATGTTCCTCTATGTAAGTGGGAGGTCATATTGATGGGATTTGTTACTGGTTTACCTCGATATCAGGGAGGTTATGATGCTATATGGGTGTTAGTGGATCGTTTGATGAAATTATCCCACTTCATAGCAATCATGGAGTTGATCTCAATGTAGGTTTTGTCAAGGCAGTATTTGTAGGAGGTGGTGAGAATCCACGGTTTCTCTAGGAAGATCATTTGTGATTGAGATCCTCATTTTACCTCTAGAGCATGAAGATTTCTCTAGCATGATTTTGGTTCTCAACTATTCCATAACAATACTTTTCATCCACATATGGATGATATGATAGACTAGACCATCTAGACTCTTGAATATATGTTTCACTCCTGTGTCCAAGATTTTGGAGGTTTGTGGATGAGGCATCTACCCTTGGTAGAGTTATCTTACAACAATATTTTTCATTCCACCATCGGTATGGAATCATTTAAAGCATTTTATGGCTGACCTTTCCAATCTCCATTATGTTGGATTGGGATCAGAGAGTCATCAATTCTTAGGCCAGAACTAGTATAGAATATGACAGATATGGTTATAGTGGTTCTTGAGAGGATGAAGACAGCATATGATCATCAAAAATGCTATTAAGATCATAGGAGGAGACCTATGGAGTTCACCATTGGGGATAATATTTTTTTAAGGTGAGTCCCCATCATGGGTAGTGAAGGCTTGGTTGTGGGAGTAAGTTTTCTCCCAGGTTTATTGGGCCTTTCAAGTTGTTAGCTCATGTTATAGATTTGGTGCACCAGATAGTGCTTCCCCCACAAATTATCTAGATACGCGATGTTTTTCATATATTGTAGCTCCGTTTTTATCATCATGACCAATATCACATCATCGATTGGGGGTGAGATTGATGTTTATGATGATGAGACCTTCATGGAGTGGCCTTTAGAGATCCAGGACTACCAAGAGATGGTGTTGTGCAAGTGTGATATCCCCTTGGTTTGTGTCTTGTGGTGGAACAATGGAATAGAAGAGAATACTTGTGAATGTGATTCATAAATATTCTCTTATTACCCCAAGATTTTATATGTTTAGATATTCTCATGTAATTTTGTTTGTTTTATGGTTGTAGACCTTTTTGGTTATGATATGGAATCCTCTTGTTGCTTGTTGTGGATTTCTCTCTTTTGAGAGGTATCTCTCCTAGGAGAGTGTTTAGGAGCTAGTTGTGGTTGTTGGATGGTTTTTTTTTGTTCCTCTAGTGAGGTGGTTGAGATCTTGTGATAGAGAGAGATTTGATAAGTATGTCATAGAGAGGCTGTTTGGAAGTTCCCCTTTTCTGTTTCCTCTCTGGTTTGATTTCAGATTCTCGAAGACAAGAATGTTTTGAGAGGTATCTAATGTAAGGGCTCAGATACACATGGATTAACCCTTTGTGTGTTCTCGGGGCTTATAGATCTTGGAGGAGTCTCCGAGGATGTTTGGATTGGTTTAGGTGTTGAGAAATAGGAGAAGGGAAGTTTCACAGTGTGAAAGTGGGTTTCATGCCATGTAGAAGAATTTCACAAAGGGAATGTGGGATTCACATGATGTAATATTTTAGGGCTTTAAAAATAAAATAAAATCTAAAAGTGATAGTTTTTTGACAAAAACTAACCTCAAGAAATTACACAATGTGAAAGGGGATTACATGTCGTGTAATCCCCAAACACTATAATGTTTTAAGTGTTTTTCCAGCCGATCGGGGTGTCAAACACTATGGATAAAAATTCCCTCTCTCTCATCTTAGGTGTCTTAGTAGTCCCTTGTTTAGTGTCTTGGATATCCCTTAGATGTGGATCGATCTGTGGATTTCCATATTTGATCCATGGTGACCCGGCTTGATCCAAGGTGTGTTTTTTCCTTCACTTTCTAGTTATTTCGTCCAGTTTAATTTATTTTTATTCTATTCTTCTCAACTTTATATAGTTTTTTCTTACCCATGTTTTAATAGGGGTTCTCTTAGTTTTTTTTGATGTAGTTTTTCTGCAACGTCCTTAGATAGATGCTATTCTTGCGGGAGGGTTGATCAGAGATCCGTTGCGTGGTCCATTCTCATGCAAAGAGTATCGAAGAACTTTTGAAGTGGGGGATTCATTGCTTCTCTATTTATTTACATGAAATCATAGATTTAACATGATTTATCCCCTTTATCATAATGAAATTGACCTAATAATTATTTTAACCAAATTAAATAATTTGTATCAATCATATAGTGATGTTACTGCTTTGTACTGGGATAATGGTTCGCCTATTGATTTTCTAGATAGTGTGATATCTATGACTTACTTGGTTTAGCATGTTGTTATTGATGTAAATTAATAAATAATGTAAACATATAATTAATTAATAATTAGTTGGATAAAATATTAAAGAGGCATGTTTAATGAATCTGGTTGTTGTAATTTGAAGTTAATCAAATTGATGTAAGTGTGTATGTTTAATTGAATTGGTTAATCAACCTAAACCATGATGATTATTATTGAAAAATGAATTAAAGGTATGTTAAATTAATTATTAAATTAATTTTTTGTATCTTCAGATAGCTTGTTTCTTAGGTTTCCTATAGTTGGGACCTAAGATTAATGAATTGGTTAATTAAAAATTGAATAAAGATCTAGTTGTGCAATAAAATATAATTTCTTCTAAGGGAATGAGTTTCTTGTTTTCTTGTAAAGGATGAGTGCCTTATGCTTTGGATCCATGAGAGATCATTATGTGTAAAGGATGGATGCCTTGCTTTTGGGCCAAGGGCCTGGTTGCTATGTTTGATTCCTATTTCTTGTGATGTGTTGTGAGACTAGGATAGCTAATCTTGGAGGGATGTTGTGGTATGTGGGGTATAGAGGCTCGAATGTGACATGAGCCAGGGATGGCTGAGCCTAGAGGGATATTATATTATGTGGGGAAGAGAGTCCTAGATGTGTTATGGAAGTAGTTTATTCCTAGAGTGGTGATGTACATTGGTATATGCATATGGATTTCTGGGAGGACATTGAAGACAACGGAACGAGTTGAAGCTTAGATTATCCATTGATATGAAAGGTAGATGTTTACATGAATCGGTTGTTTGACTGCCAGTCAGGTTGTTTTTTTATATTATTTCTGTTGTCCACTTCTTGAGGGAGATAGTTCTGGTTACTCTTCTTCTAAGAGAAGTGAGGATGTGTGGGGTAAGCCACATGCTTTCCATTTTTAGCTTCTCATGGCCGGATGATCCTATTCTCCTGCTATAAGTTCAAAATAATATATGGATAGTTCACCTACTCACCATGTTGATCATGTTGTGTTCAGTAGCTTAGAATGTTTTCCTAGAATAGCTGGCATTGAATGTAATGTTGTTAATAAATGAATAAATGTTTAACCCATGTGGTTGGAGCTTTCTGTGATGCAATGATGAGGTTCAAATTTTGATAATCCATGGACTCAGTTTGCTTATTCTTAGAGGGCATGATTCTTTATTGATATGCTAATTAAATGTAATGTGGAAATTTTTAATGGTTAATTAGTGGTTAAGAATTAATTAACATAAAGTGGAACTAATAAAAAGGGATAAATTAATTTAATGTAGCTATTTAAATGGTTGTGTTCTTATAGAATATTTGGTCTTAGAATTGGCAGCCAAGAGTTAGAGAGATGTTCGTTGTAGTTGGGTCTGAGACAAGGTTATGCTCATAGTGAATTTTTGAGATATATTATATCATGTAATTTTTTGTTTCTATATTCTACACCACCCTGTTGGTTAGGGAAACTGACATATCGGGGATTCTGAGCCCTAGGAGGGTGTTTTCCCCAACATCCTGATGGGAGGATGGATGACTAACTTCCCACTTTGTCCCTTATCTCTTCTCTTGGTAGTTACCTGTGCTAGTAGGCACATCAGTTAGTTTTCCCCATATATGTGTATAGTGGGATATAATGGATTTTAGTTGTTTCACAAAAATATATTATGGATATAGTTTCATAAGGTCAATTATAGGCATCACTTGTATAATCTATGATGGCTTGAGGATCCTTACTCAGTGTATGGGATATGATGTCTTGAGGTATAATACTCAATGTATGATACATGTTATGCGGGTTATGGTTGATCCCAAAAACTACCTTATTACTTTTTTTATGTGGACATGGTGGTATGTTGCACGAGGTGAATATTGTGGTGCTTTACCCAAGTGTCTTTGGGCTATCCTTTTTGGAGAGAGATGCTTAGGACATGTGATGTTAGGGTAGAGAGACAAAGAAGTGGGGAACTAGTAGTGGGGTACCCTTGATATTATTTATTATATAGTATGATCATGTATGTGATACTTTATGAGAGTATCCATGGTGAGGTTGGGAGCATGGTATATCTTTTTAGGTGATGAGTTATTTTAATTTTTCATTCATTGTGCTTTAGCATGATTTATTTACTTTTACACAAGAGGCTTCTGGGAGGATCTTACTAAGTATACTATTATACTCACCCTACATATATATAAACTAGTTTTCAATACAGTTGGAGTAGGTTAGAGATCATTCTAGTTACTACTAGTTTGGGAGTTTTGCAGGAGCTATTTGGGATTTTTGGTCGCTGTAGTCTTTACTTTATTTTGGTACTTGCAGTTTTCCCTTTCAATTGTATTGGTTCTTACATGACATTAAATTTTTTTATTTTGGTTTTCTTTTATATTGTAGTCTAAGAAAAAGTTGTTTGGTTTATTTATTATTTCTCTCTTCTGCATGTGTTTCTCTTAGAGGGTAATGACTCCCATATGCATGTTTATTATACCCTCAGTGCTAGTCACCAACCCAGGGCCTACTTGAGGTGAGACTTGGGGGTCACTATCTCTCTTCTCCCATTTCCATCCTAGTAGGGGTACATTTTGTGGGGATGGGGTCGTGACAATCAGTTCCCTATATTGTATGCATTTCTACATTTAAAAAAAATGGTTTAGTCATCTCTTTTAATTTCCATTAAAATATGTGGTTTAAAGAAGGTAGTGGGGAAGGGAATTTATTTGATGCTGAAAAATTTATTTCCTATATTTTATAATAATTTATCATATATTTTTTCTTCTCTATTTTAATTACAAAAAAACTAACATGTGATTTACCATTTCAACTATAATACACATTCCATGATTTAATTTATTTAAAATATATCCTTTCATATCATAACAACGAAATTCATTTTTTTAAATCAAAGGTTTTATTTTTAAATAAAAAACAATTTTTTAAGGAACACACATTTTATTTACATATTCAAATCAGAATTTTATTTTTTAATTCAATATGAACATTTTTTTAATTTAAATCACATTTCTTTAATAAAATGTTTTATTCATTTTTTACATCATAATTTGTAAAAAAAATATATATTACAACATAATATTAAAAAATGTAATATATTTATATATATGAATATTATATTTCATAACATATATGTTTTTGCAACATTTTATAACAACGTAATATATATGTATAATATATTTTATATTGATAAAGATATTTACCAGTGAAAAAGTCATTTCATAAAAATATAGATGATATATAATATAGATATATATAAGGCACATGATATAATATATTTTCATAAGATATTTAAAACCCCATATATAAGAAATTATAGAAATATAATTAAAATGTGATATATATATATATATATATATATATTGGTGGGTATGAAATTATAGTTGATATTTCATATTTTAATAGATTCATAATACTTTCAAACCAAACATAATATAATATACTAAGCCAACATTTTAAAATAGAATTAAACGTAAAATTTTGGAATTACTTAAAAATAAATATAAATTTTTTCAACCCTATAAGGCTATAAGAAACAATCCAATGACTCCCTCAATACTTGAGAAAAGATGAAGGAAGGGTTTGAGAAAATCTAGACTCTTACATCAGATACCTCTCAAAATATTATCATCCTCGAGAACTAAAACCAAACCTATAAAGAAGAAAAATGAAAACATAGATAAGAACCTCATAAGATACCTCTCAAATAGGGATCTCACTGTGAATATAATAGAACTAACACATCATATGGAAATTAATATAATAATAGGACATTAATAGTCACTTTTCATGCTATGCTAATTCACACACCCAAAGTAGAATAAATAAAAATGACACCTCATATGCAATCTAGCTCTACTATCACTGGTAACTCGATGTTATTCATATAAAAATGCCCTAATCCATGTCCTATTTCTATTCTATATCCCTAAGGACGAGTGGAATATTAGAGTTTTTCTCTACCCATCTCATCACCTCACTACAACATTAGCTATTATCTCAAAGGATATTGTTGTAATGATTGAACTAAAAATGGTCCACTAGCTCCACACTGACTAGATAGGAAGGTTAGAAAATCAATTTTTTTATGGTTGTAGCCTATTTATGAAAATAAAATAATTCTTGGTCTGTCAATATTGGTATAATAACTATTACATTTAGAAAAAAGAGATGAAGGAAGATGATGTTGACTTCCTACAATTTGAGACATTAAATGTTAAGGGAAAAGTGAATTCTTGGACACAACTCTACTCCATAGAGTGTCATAATGACTCCCCTGTTGTTTATGTCTTAAATTATCCAAAATCCTCTTGAAAAACTCAACTTTACCTCTAGAAGCATTAGAAACACGAATGGGTTGAACTAATGTAGTATCTATGGATGAAAATCCTTTTCAAAATGCCTCACTATATCCTCCTAATCGAGAATAAGGTCTGAAACATAACATATAAGGTTCTTTAAGGGAATACAAAAATCCCCCACATTGGATCTCCCTTGTACGAGGGAAATATTCTCTTTCCATCACACCACCTTAGTGGTGATTAAAGGACTAATTACGATCTATGTTATCACTAATAGGGGAAGGGTTGAATCAATGATCTTTTATTTTTATGTTTTTTATCAAGAACAAACCTTCACCTCATATTAGTGATAAATTATCCTTTTGAAAAACAACTGAGAATAACAACCTCAAGAGAAAATGTATTTACAATATTCACTATTCAATATGATTAGATAGTCCTTAACATGGTTTGGAAGTAATCCAAGACCACAAAACCACTATAAATTAATCCTTTTGGTGGTTACAACAAGTAGAGAATATCATTTCACTTGAATATCACTATAGTTAAGTGAATGTGCATGTGATCATCGCTAAAAATAATGATATAACGTTGTTTTGTAATAAAAATAAGAACCTTCACCAACATGCTTCAAAGTTATCATTATGATGCTTTAATTCTTCACACTTTCTTTCTTACATGTTCTTCTTCCTATTTATTTTATTTAACAATAATGAGTAAAAACTTCTTCCTAGATGTATTTATAAAAAATTACATTTGTTCACTAATCTATTTGGTACACTCAGTCTGATGAAACTCATTTTGATTCCTAGTTAATCTAATTGTATCTACACACCGTTCATTTAATACCAGCTGATAAGAAACTATGTTTAGTGTCCTTCAGACCAATTCCCTTAACACTATTCATATGATCATCTATTCACTAATACAATACTTCACCCAGCCACTAAGATTCCACCAATATACTTGACACATATTCACCCCTTTATATAAGAAACATTAATTTGTAAATTAATGGAGTGTGATATTTAAATTCAAATATCCCACTCAAAACTTTGAAAATCCTACTCAATCCTTCACTATTTAACCGTATCCAAATTTCCTAAAAGATAGGAACTTTCAATAAGACTAAACATCAATTAAATACTTCAACCCTTCCTTATATCTTAGAAAGAAACAATTTTTCCTTCATGATTATTAGGGCACTAAACATCCATCTCATCATCGTCACATTAATGAATTTATGAAAATTTCATAAATATATTTAAACCATCCATATAGTAAAAATTCATAACAACTATTCTATTTTGTGCTCCTTAATAACATCATATGAACAACTCAAAAATATTTTTAAATAGATTTACTCTTTCCTGTGAATTTATTTAGAAACCTTCATCCATTTCCTTCATTAGTAAATTTTTTGATGATGGAGTTCATTCATAAATATTTGTCTGTTGAATTAATATAAGGGTTTATATTCCATTGATTTAACACCTTTGTTTAATAATTTTGACACTTCTTCACCTCACATCTTTTTATAAGTCCATCCTATATAATTTTTACACAATCAAGAATTATCCTTTTCTGATGAATGTATAAAATATTATTTAGTGGAATTAGAAAATTTCCTTTAACTGATGAAATCTGGTTCATTTGGAGGGATATGTTGGATGGAAGAAGTTTTACTGATGGAATCCATCCAATGTCATTTTCTAGAGTCGTTTGTTTGATGCTTTATTCAAATTTTTTCTGATAAGAAGACTTCATAAATATCTGATTGATAACACTTTATACTACTATTACTTAAAATCTTTATAAATATCAAACATTGATACGTAAAACTTCATTACTTAATGCTTTAAAATTTTCAAAACTACACCTTTATATGATATCATTAGTCAGATGTACTTCAAAAACTTTGTATCATGAACTTTTTACAGTTGAACCATAATCTCACCCTCTGTACTCAAACTTGGATCCTGAAAACATTCTTTAATCATGATGTTTGATACATAATGAATAAACAAACATCACCTATTTAATATATCAAACATCTATATCCAATAAAACATTGTGATCATATTTGGATAATAATTCAGTTCTACACTCTATCTAATCACTTAAATCTATTGGAATCCATTTGTTATACTTAGTCTAATGAATACTCTATCTTTTCACCTTTTTATCTCAACAATGTTATGTAATTTATGTTAAAAAACTAAATCCAACACTTTGAGGAAACATTCTTTCTTTTCAAATGGATTCTTATTAATACCTCAAGAACCTCTTATCTACAAAAATATACCCTTTGGATTTTTTTGTCAACCAATAAACATAAATCACTAAAACTTTGAAACTTAAGTAATGTATTATTTCTACAACAATTCTAAGACTGCATGAGTGGACTTTGTGTAAGAAATAAGAATCAATGAAAAATAAATATCTTGCTTTGCATAAAAATTGATTTAGGAAACTTTTCTAAATAACTACTCTAACATATGTTTTTACAATTAGAACTTTCATAATCAAAAGAAAATTCGTTATGTAAGAAAAAATTCATACAGACACTTTAAGAAATTGTTAAAATAGTTTACACACTCTAAGGTCAAAAATTACCCCTTTTAAAAACTCCCCCAAAAACTATGCACTCCCTAATAGGTAAATCACATATCAGTGGATAGATTTATGTTATTTATTTTCTCCCTCTTTGAAAACAATATCCAAAGAAAATACAATAGGGGATATGAATTTCATATACTTCATCCTTTAAGAGAGTGAGTTTATACACCCATAATCAACCTCATCTTATGAAATGTTTCCTTCAATAATAGTTTAGTAAAGATATCAGAAAATTTCGTCATTTTAGGGATAAAATCCAACTTTAGTTCACTTTATTTGAAATTATCTTTGATGATGTAATATTTAATATCTATTTTCTTCAAATAATAATGTTTCACTATATTCTTAGTACATTTTTTGTAAGATCAATTTTTTTGTAAAGATACGTATATTTTTTTTCAATCAAAATCACTTTTTTTTGTATGTGTGAAATTTTCTATAGAGGTATTGGAGTTTTTAGGATTTTTGAGCTTAGTTTAGGGCTTTGAGTTCTAGTTTTTAGATAAACATGCTGAAACACATGGTTAGTACATGGTTGGTACTAACTATGAACCTCAAACATGAAACCTTGAGAGGTAGAATCACAATTTTACAAATCATGAAAAAGAGGTCATATGAACATGAAAAACCAAAAATTTATTATAGAGGAAACTCGTATAGTTTTCACATGGTTTTTCTAAATGTGTACATAGACCATTAAGGGTTTGGGATTTAGGGCAGTAATAAATGCATAGTTTTTACAAGGTTTTCTAACCATGTTCATGAACCTTGCGAGGGGTGTGCATGTAGATAGTAGGTGTTAATGGTTGGTGAAAAGTTTGGAAAACCATATACCCCTTTAAAAATTAGAAATTTACCATTTTTCATTCTAAACATTAACTTTATTTCTTCTTCCCTTCCTCCATCATTTTTACAACATCACCATAGAAAGATAAACTTTCTTACACATCCTAGAAATTGAGATATTACCTCTATCTAGAATAATTCAAGATTTTGTTATCACATTGGGTTATCATCGGTAAGTTTAACACTCATTTTTCTTCCTTTCTGGGTTTTCTTCACCATATTCAGTGTTATATTCATGTGACCTAATATGCCTTATTTTTAGAGTGTCTATCTGATTTCTCATTTTATCTCATTATATCCTAGATATGAGGTTGATATTGGATGATTAGTCTAATACCAGAATAAGGTAGGTGGTCTAATACTCTTCCCTAAAAGTCTTGGTGTTTATAATTTATCGTTGTTTTTCTACATGTTAGAATGTAACTCTAATTAATCACCAATAACTAGGCCTTGATATTCTATTGAACACTTTGATATCATTGGAGGTTGATAAACTCAATATAAACCACACATTAGTCTAAATATAATTAAATGGATTATTAAACCTTATTTGATTAGAAACTAAAACACCCATGAGGTGTGTTTGGTCTATTATTATAATTGGGATGTCTATAATAAATTAATTATTTTTTATAAGGATTAGATACTTCCCTTGGACCTATTGATTTCTTATAAATGAAATTATCCAATGAAATTAATTGAATTGATGAATGAAATGGATACTTACATGGACCTTTGATCACTTATATATTATGCTTGATTATTGTTATTGACATGGATCACTATAAAGGCATGGAATTACTTGAGTAAGGATTGGATTCTGACATGGGATTCCTTAAACAAACACATATGATACCGGTCGATTCCTTGATGCGAATTCCATATGGAATAATAGACTTGGACTCGATTAATATCTTAGATACATTAATTCCCCATCCTAACACTAATGATTCACTTATACATTTTGAAAATTATAATTCTTTGGAATAACTCCTTGGTTTTGTATTTATGTCCTCAAATATAGGCCGCCTTAGATTATCTCCTTGTGCTCCAATAAAGTCTATACCGAGGTTACCTTAGACTTTCTCCTCATAATCAATTTGGACTCCTTCTCTATGGGCCATGGGATTCGAGACTAATGATTGGTCTACATTCATAGATACGTGTTATAAGAAATATCTGGTGGTTTTTACCTAGATAATCATTACAATACAATTTTTTCCTCATTGATATACTATAAACTATTTCCTCTTATGTTTTAGAATATTTTTTGTTAGAATTTAATTTTATAGTTTTCCTCATTTATATACTAAACATTGTTAAAACTTATATTCATAGACAAGATTTTCATTAGACACCATTGGTGGTGGAATACTGAGTTTCACTCACACCCTATTTGGGTCACCTTTTCGTACTCAGGAAGACTTCATTAATGAAGGTAAGGACAAAGGGAAATTCCCAACTACAAACTCATGATCTCTTTAGGGGTTTGGAGAATATGACTGAGTGAGTACTAAGGATTCTCATAGAGATATATGATTTTGTTCTTTTGTTATTTTTTGTATGTGCTTGTACAATTGTATGACTATTTCCATGTCTGCATATTTATTTTTCTATATCATCTCATTATGTCATCATCTGTATATGATACCATTTTAGTTCATTTATATTTATATTATCTAGATGATTTAATTTCACATTCTTATTTTTTCCACTGTATTGGTCTTTATTATATTTCAATGCGTAGCCTTATTATTTACCTTTGTGCTACACTCTAATATAGAGGGCACAATATCACCACCATACCACCTTACACCGTCATTGCTAGTTGGAATCCTCTATAATATTAATATTCATGCTTAAAGCCATATGGCCAACCAGGTTTGGTTTCATATGAGTGAAACACGGCTGGGATGTCCTAAAATGTTATCTGATGATTATTTACTTTGTCTTACTATTTGGGGTTGGTAGACCGAATACTAGGATGTGTAACAACTTGGTAATAAGTAGTGCATGGGTGTAAATAACCCAAATGTGGGAAAAAATCCAAGTTACAATGGATGTGAATTACTATTTTGAATTTCGCCTTTTACAGTTGTACTATTTTCATCATTTAGTGACACACATGACTTATAGAATCTTTCATGATTATTAATTTTTACCCTTCGTATGGTATATAAAGGGATCATTTCCTAATGAATCTTAGTTGTCATGTTATGATTTATATACCATACAAATTTCATGATATACATATATCATTTCTTGATTTCCTTTTTCTAATTGGGTGTTTATTGGTTGCTATTATTATGATTCTCAAATGTTTCTTGTAAGAAAAATATTGATATAAATAATTGGTTACTTAAAGTGTCTACATCAACCTAAATAGTTTTTTCCTGTATAGCTTGATAGTGACACCTTAAATAACCAATTATGACTTTTTTAATCCATGGAATCCTGATTTAATATGCTACAAATTTTAGTTGATTATTATTAAGTGAATACCACTAGAAATTTATATTGTTATACCTATCTAAATTTGGAAATTCAATCCATATAATTGAACCATCATATGTGGTATTGTAACATTCTAGGACTAAATGTAAAAGGATGTCTGCGGTTAAATGAAAGAATAATTGTAACTTATAATGATTAGAATATGATAACTTGGGAATGACAATACATATAACTAAACCATTATATGTAAACTTGATAATTTATAATCATTATAGGAAATGGTTTTAGTTAAATGGGAATACCAATTGTAACTTAAATATAATTTACCTCTACAACTTGTAATTGACACCCCATATAATATATACCTCATGATTAAAGTTTAAATGTCACCCTTGACCTAGATTTAATAGTGGGTAGTTGGGATAACAATTTTCTTGGTTAGTAAGGATCTATACCTATCTTGTTATCTATATAAAATATCTTCTTCCATATATCATGTTTCAGGCATGTGTTGGAATTTTAGAAATATGCCTTCATGATGGCCTCAGGTCAAGCACCAAGAAGGTGGATATGACCATGCACCTGAGGTGTTGGGACCTGAACCAACTGTACTACCACCTGCGATACCTCCTATATTACCACCTATTATTCTTGTACTGGGTACTGATGATCATATTTGAGAGGTTTTTCTACATCTCATGAATTCCATTTAGTGTGATCCATGACTTACACTATTTATGTTAGATTTATCCAGGGAATTCAAATAGTAGCACCCTACCACCTTTTTAGTTGAAGGTGATCCCTAGGCTCTAAGTCAGGGATTGAGGATATGATTTTGATATTTTATCATGTAGATATGACTCCATAAAAAGGGTGAATCTTTCAACTTATATGCTTTGGGTATCTTCCATGTGATGGTGGGATGTTTTTATATAGGCATATCAACATCAGAACATGGTCTGGAATGATTTCTAGATTTGTTTCTATGATTAATTTTTTTGTATATATTCAGTGTTGATTGAGTTATAGAGTTCAAGCATCTAGATAAGGGTACTATATCTGTCATGTATTACTTTTCTTATTTCACTAAGATTCAATGTTTCATGCATACTCTTAGTGGTGATGAGTAGTCCTGGGTGAGAAATTTTGAGGATGGGATTAGGTATTCCTTATGATCTCAAGTGAAAATATTCATATTGACTAACATGTTTGAGATAGGGAACCCGACCTTTATCTTTAAGAATAATTTGAGAGAATATAATGGTACAAGGCATGGTGTTTCATCTTCTAGTCTAGTTAATGTATCATCTAGTGTAAATAAGTGTTACATTGATATTTCTTACAAGATAAGTGGAAGTTAGAGTGTATACACTATAAGCTATGTGATATTCCATCAGTGTACAAGGTAGGGTGACATGAAACCCTAGTGTAGAAGAGATATAGTAGAGTATCAATCCTATAGTAGAATGAGCCATCTATATATATTTTTAGGACATTTACAATAGTTCCCAATGGTAGAAGATCTTCAACAACTCTAAATTATAGAGTGGGATTAATGAAACCATGCTAGAAAAAAATTTAGAGTACCACAGATTGATCAGGATAAGGTAAAAGTCATGGTTACGACATAACCAATAGAGAAAACCTACCGAATGTGGTTAGGTTATGACTCGGGACCATGGATCTGGAAAGTTGTATACAACATAACCTATATATGAAGAGAAAATCTCTAGTTCATCTACATTATGAGGTATAATCTTTGTATCCCCAAATTTAGTATTTTATTTATTTAATATAAGATCTTCACACTCATTTATATATATGGATAAAATGGGTAGTATTTGAATCAGTATTGAATATATTTTTAGGGTAATGACTCTTGATCTTTGAGATGATAAGCTTCAACGTAATTATTGGGATTGATTGGTTAGTTCCCTTATATGTCCATATTTATCTTTATCATTATAGGATATATTTCTTATCACTGAGGGTGGAAGATACATTCACAAGAGATAATGGGATGTACAAGAAAGTCAAGTTAAACATGAGTACATAACATGGGTTGGGTATATTGTTAGTCCTTATTTATAGTCTTTTTCATGATGAACAATAAGTAAATAAATTATATCCTTCCACCAGTGGTGAACTATTTCAGGGATGTATTTCTTTATTAATTTTTAGTTCTATCTCCTCAAAGAGAGGTAGTGTTCACCATTTAACTTGTCATAGGAGCAAATACAGTATCTATTACTCCATATAGGATGGATCCTAACTAGATTTAAGAACTCAATGGCCAATTATAAGACTTTGAAGACAAAGGGTTTATCTGACCTAGTGATTCTCCTTGGGGTTCACCTATATTTTTTTTCAAGAAGAAGGATGGTACCCTACCATCATGTGTGGATTAACTATGTTAAATTTGATTACCATTAAGAATTGGTACCCAATTCCATATATATATGATATCTTTGACATAATCCAAGGAACTAGAGTCTTCTTGAACATTGATTTGATATTGATCTATCGTCAGATGAGAGTTAGACCATCTGATATACCTCGAACAAAATTCTGAAGTAGTTATGGACTTTATGAGTATTTGGTAATATCATTTGGTTAAATGAAATCACATACTTCTTTAATAGACTTAATGATTAATGTTTTCCACCTGTACCTGGGCTCCTTTGTGGTTGCTTACACGGATGATATCTCAGTGTATTCTTAGACATAACAAAATCATTCCAAACACCTTGATATCATTTTAAGTATAGTAAGAGAGAATATGATCTATGAAAATATCAGTAAATACCACTTTTGGATTGAAAATTTCACTCCTTGGGTCATATTATATCAGAAGTTGGGGTATATGTGGATCCATAGAAGGTGAGAGCCATTGTTTATTGGGAAGAACCCAAAAACATATTTGATATATAGACTTTCTTAGGGATATCCAGTTATTGTTGGAATTTTATAACATTTCATACCTTTAAATACCACTTACATTCTTTACCTAGAAAGGTGTAAAGTTTACATGGCCTGAATCTTATTAGTAGGCCTTTCAAGAGTTTAAAGGGAGGCTTCCCTTAGCACAAGTCCTGATTTTAACTAATCCTGGTAGAGGAAACACAATTTAGTGTAATGTATTAGGAATTGGATTAGGAGCTATTTTTATGAAAGGGGAATAAGTCATAGTGTATGAGTTTCTTTAGTTGAGGAATCACAAGAATAATTAAACCACACACGACCATGAGTTTACAACTATTATTCATTATTTATATTATGGGAAACATTACTTGTCGGGGAATGATTTGTGGTACACCCGAAACATAAAAGTATCAAATGCTTATTATCTCATCATGAATTTAACCTCTAGTAGAGAAGATGGGTTGAATACGTACAATACTTCAAATTTTAGGTTTCTTACATGATAATGGAAATGCAGTTTATGAAAATCTAAGTCAAAAGATGCAGGACCATGTTGTTTTATAATCCATTAGGGAATAGAAGTTGATCACTCTTCTGTTTGGAATGAATCTAGAAGTTTAGTAGAGTCAAAAAAAATTATTTTATTGTAGCATTAAAATTGAAATCATCATTTTTGGATTGAGTGAAGTAGAGAAAAAATTTTGATCCTAAAGGCTTGGTACTTAGGGAATGTGTTTCTGGTGAGGAATCACCATCTGGTTGGGTTGTTGGCAAGGATGAGATCCTATAAATTCATGGGACTTTCTGGGTTCTAGTAGAAATGTGATAGGAGTTTATGTGAGAATATCATTATTATAAATGGGATTTAAATACCAAAATTAACAATATGTATCAAGATATGTGCCATAAATATTACTGATCAGGGATGAAAAAGGATTTTGCATGGTTTTTTTCTCAGTGTTTTGCCTATCAGTGGGTGAAGGTGGAACACTAGGGGCCTACTATCCTATTACAACCATTACCCATCCCATAATGGAAATAGGAAGACTTCAACATGGATTTTGTGATGGTATTACCAAATTCCCCTTGAGTTAGTGACACTGTATGAGTGATCATGGATAGGTTGAAGAAATTCACCCACTTCTTACCTATCTGGGAGACCTACTCAGTGGATGATCTTGGGAGTAAATATGTATAAGAGATCATACAAATTCATGGGGTTCTATAAATTTTTTTTTCATACATTGATTCTTTTTTTCACATATTTATTAAATCATGGTTTGTATAAAGCACTATGATCACAAGTATTTTTGAATATAGCATACAACCCTCTGTGTAACAGTAAATATGAGTGTACTATATAATGGTTAGAGAGAATGAATAGGTAATTAATCTTTGATTTTGTAGGATCATGATAAAAAACTTATATCTTTCTTATTTTTCATATAATAATATTTTCCAAGAGAAAATCCAAATGGATCTATACGAGGTGCTCTACAGTAGGGCTTGTAATTTTCCTCTATGCTAGTTATAGGTAGGGGATGCAGTGCTACCAATACCTCATCTCATTGAGGAGACATAGTAGTAGGTATAGTTGATAAAAAAATTTGTGGCTACGGCTCAATAAATTTAGAAGTCTTATGTCGATCTCCTTCATCAACCTATATATTTTAAGGTGTGGGATCATGTATTATTTCATGTTTTACCTAGATTAGGACATCAATGTATTTATAGACAATGGAAGACAACACCTAGAATCATTATGCCTTTAGAGGCCTTGGATGGAGTTGGGATGGTATCCTATCAAATAGTTTTATCTTAGAGGTACTGATCCAAGCATGATATCTTCCATGTTTCTTAGTTCCTCCATAATTATTTGGACCCATCGAAAGATTTTGATCTTAAGTAAGTTGTGTTGGAGAATAATGCTTATTTTGAAAAGTATACAATTTGTATTATTGATCATAGAAATAAGGCTCTATTAGGCAGGAAAAGTTCTCTAGTATGAGTGATATATAATCATGACCATGTATATGATGATACCTAAGAGCGAGTGTCCAATATACATGATCAATGACCATAGTTATTCTTGGATGCAGCTCAACCACCCTTGGTAGGGAAACTCAAGGAAAAGTTGTTTTATGGAGGGTAGGTTGTAAGATATCAATTTTTCATAGAAGTATAAATACTTTTATTTTTAGTCTAAACTTCTTATTTTGTCTATGTAAAAGTTCCTAAATAGTTCATGGAGGTTTCAAGAGTGTTTGGGTTTGGTTTAAGGCTCAGAGTTCCAATTTTTGGAGAAAAATGACATGGTGCACAATTATCACATGGTTAGTACTAATTGTGTGCCTCAAACTTGTGACCATGAGATGGTGAAGAAAAGTTTTACAAACCATGAAAAAGAGGCCAAATAACCATGAAAATCCTTTAATTTATTAAAGTGTAAACTCAAATGGTTTGTGCATGGTCTGTCTAAACATGTTCCTAGACTGTGCATGGTATGGGATTTGGGACAATGTCGAATGCATGGTGTGTTTGTAGTTTGTCTATTTTTTTGCACAAACCATGTGAGGGGTGTTCACCTAGAAAGTAGGTATACATGGTTGATGCAAGGTTTAGAAAACTACATGACTAAATAGTTTTCCCCTTTAAAAAAGTGAAAATTTAGCATTTTCTACCTCTATCCTTTACCTAATTTATCCTTATCTCCCTCCATAAATATCACAAAAATGACATAGGAAGATCACCCTTATTCCTCTTCCTATAAATTGAGATATCTTATCCATCTAGACTCAAATTAAATAATTGTTTTTCTTGTTTTTTCACCATTTTTAATTATAAAAATCCTCTTGTTTCCTTTTTCAATTTTCTTTTCTATCTTTGAAATTATTTTCATGTGATCTAATATACCCTATTTCTAGGGTATTTGTTTATTTTATCATTTTCTCTCTTTCCATAACATGAATGAGGTTGATACTGGATGATGAGTAAAATAATGGGCTTTGGTCTGTGGTACACTACTTTTCCCTAAATGTCGTGGTTTTTATAATTTTTCACCATTGTTCCAAACACCTCACTTTCCATGTGTTGCCCCTAAATAGTTCAAATACTATAATTAATCAACAATACATATAACATGATGTTTAATAAAAATATTTGATACCATTTTAGGTTGAATAACTCAATGTGATCCACCCCTGAGGTGTGTATGACCTGTTATTATAAGTGGAATGACTATAAATAACTAATGAATTTTTATAGGGAATGCATACATCCCATAACACTATTGATCACTTGAAAATGAAATGATCTAATGGAATTAATTAAAATTATGAGTGGAAAGGATAATTACAGGGACCTTTGATCACTTATATGTTCTGTTTGATTATGGTTATGGACATGGATCACTATAAAGGCATGACTTTACTTGAGTAAGACTATTATTCTATCATGACCCACCTTCACCAAGATAAGGGAAGGGACAATAGATTTCCAAACCCATCCTTCCTCAATTTGAAGGAGAGATAATGACCCCCGAGACCCAACTTCAATAGGCCCCATAGTGGAGACTAGAACCAAGGGTATAGAATCACAAGTAAAAATGGAAGGCATTACCCTTATTATTCTATAGGATCGGGAGATAAGATAGTAAAAACCAACAACACCAAAAGTAGAAGTAAAATTGAATCCAAAACAATTCATTCCCATATGCATGTTCCAATAATAATGTGTTACAAGTATAAGAAAATTATAAAGGGAAGTACCAAAAGAAAAGAAAAACAAAAACGTTAACGGTCCTGGAGTCCGAGCTAATAGGGTCCGACACGGTCCTCAAAACCCTCCTAGAAACCTAAAATCAGTTTTATATACATAGGGTGAGAATATAGGTATACTAAGTAAGGAAAACCAAAATCCCTTATTCAAAAGCGGGGAGACATTCTAATTCCTTATAAGAAAGAGGAGATAACCAAAACACCTAGTAAGGAAACTATCCACCCAAACCTCACCAAGACACACTCCCAAAATAACGCAAGTCAAGTAAAGTAACAGTAATAACACATCAATGTTTGGGTACCTCGCACCACTTTCCCACTGGTTATTGAAGACATCCTACATGGAAAACCTCACCCACCATTCTCACCGTAGTCCCACTGCCATACCTCGCCCGCGCACACCTAGGCTACAACAACCACACATCCTGCCCGCAAACTCTTGAGCTGCAACAACCACATGTAACCACGCCTGCAAACACCTGGTCAAAAAACAACTACCACCATGCCCGAGGAAACCTCAATCTCATCCTGAAGACACATGGGAAACAACCTGCCCACACCCACCTAGGAAAACAACCACAAGTACCCTGATCGAAGAATCTTGGGATATAATGGACCTCATTCCATCATAGCCTACCCGAAGATTCTTGGGATACTTGGGAAAGGGAGTAGAAAAGGAGCTAATAACAAACCACTCATAGGAGTGTTGGAAAAAACACCCTCCCCCATGAAATGGGGGTGTTCAGAACGAAGTGCTCAACTTGGGTGGGGAGAGAATAAGTAACATAAGAACTAAATTATACATATAGGTAAACAAGCACTAATCCCAACCTAGGGGTTCCAAAACCATCCCATACACAAACACCCTAGTTACTATTCATTCATAAGAAGCACAACATCCACAACCAAGTCACAACTCAATCCTGGAAAACAATTCCCCATTGAACCCATTCTTGTTTTCATATTCAAGTGATTCCATTTAAATAATTATTCACTACTGGGAAACTAACAGGAATAACCAAAATCCAAGGAAGGAAAAACAACCAAGAAGCAATTTAAGAATTCAAACCTAGTTCTATTGTAAAGTCACAATGACAAAAGAGATCCATGAGATCCCTTGAAGTAATAGAACCAAACCAAGCCCCAACATTCGGCCCCACATGGCCTCATATCCACAAACCAACAACTACACCACAAGATAAGGGGATCAAATCCCCATCCATGTCACTCTATAAAAAAATCCAGCAGAACCACGCATATTACGATGATAGAGAAAGAGAGTTTCCAGATTCAGTACACCATTCATTAAGTTCCTTTCTTTCTGTTTGGTTAACTGGGGTGACCATACAAGGATTCTTATTCACTGGGAATCCAATTAATCAACCAAGTTTACATGATTAACCAGTTTCTATGTTATCACCATTCAGTCATAGAATTATTTAGAAAAAACAGAGGTTCATTAATGCATAAGAAAGGACCACCAACGACCATGATTTTTAGCAGACATAAGCCCATATAATTCACAACATATAAGTAAAGGTAAAAGAGTACAACAAAATCATCCAACACAAACATTCATTATTTAAAATTCTATTTATTATCTTCGTTAATGTTTGGTTTCATTCATCCCATAGGAACATTATAATACCTACCCCGCATGATACAAGTAAAGAGAGACGAAGGAAGAACCCTACCTGGATGATCAACTGTCAAAGTTTTTCTCCTTGTTCTAAGAAATGGGGATGTACGACTTGTATGGGAGGAACTTTAGAGACTCTAAGAGTGATTAGGAAGGGCTCCAGCATAGGCACACCACTAGCCTCAGTAAGGGGGACTCTAAATGCACCAAGGAATGAAAAAGAGACCATCCAAGAAGAAGAATAATTCTCGTGCGATAAAAGGCGAGATCCTAGAGTTATGAGATATGAAATAATGAATGGATTTAAAGGAGGATTGTGGTTTTCACCATGCAGTTGGATAGTTACACATGATGGAATTAATTTTTATTTCATAATTCTCATCAGAGAGGTGTCCTTAACGATTGCGAGTTAAAGGTTTTCCTTTAAACAGAGGAAAACATGTAACTGGGGTGGAACTGGAAGAATTGGAAAAGGGTGTGGCACCAAGGAAAAATCCATAAATTTTGGTAATTCAAGGGTCACCAGACTCTTGGGGGATTTTAGATATCATTTATGGGCTTTAAATGGATTTCAAATGGGTATAAAAACACTTCTACATCAAAAGATACTTCATGGAAGAAGAACTAGAAAAATAAACAAACATAGGTCACCATTTGGTGAGACACCGTAAGCGGTGCCACAGTCATGGTGGCACCTTCAAGGTGCCACACTAACGGTGCCACCTTCATGGTGCCACCGTAAGCAGTTCCATTGTTTTGGTGTGTGGTCGTGATGGTGCGACCGCTACAGTGCCACCGTCAATATGCCACCATTTCGGTGTGTGACCATGACGGTTCGACCGTTATGGTGCCACCATCACGGTGCCACTATAATTAGTGCCACCATTTTAGTGTGCGACCATGATGGTGCGATCGCTATAGTGCCACTGTCACAGTGCCACCAGTTCGATGGAACATTGTAAGTGGTGCCACCGTTTTGGTGTGCGACTGTGACCGGTTCTTCTATGACCGGTGCCACCGTTTTGGTGGAATCGTTTGATGGAACCAAATTTTTGGAAAATTAATGGATTATGAGGGTCTGGGACATTACATTAGATACCTATCAAAGTATTTTCATCCTCGATAATTCAAGGATAAACACTAAGAAAAGAGAGGGGTCCGATTAACCACCTAGAAGAAACCTCTCAGGAGAAAACATCCTCAAAATTTAGGAACACCTCTCCCTGAAGTAACCACAGAAACATGTAAAGGTCATACCATCCAGTCATATATATTAGGGATCCATTTTCCCCAAGTATAGATACTATCCACTTTGGGCAGCACTGAATCGACCACACGGGTTTAATCAAATCCACCTTAATGCATCTCTATTAGGGATCAGGTCCTCCCATCCCCATAGTCCGGAATCTTCACACACATCCCGAGAGAAAGGAAAATAGTCCATTTCATAGTTAAAAAGGTCCAACATTACATTACAAAAAAGTACAAAACAAAATAGAATAAAACTCAAAACAACTCTGGGTACTGGGAAAAAAATTGTGCCTCCCATTCCCAGGTACTCTCCTCAAGGCCATCATTCCTCCATAACACACAAACCAAGGGAATGGTTCATCCACGAAGCACCTTATCTTTATGATCCTTGATCCTCACTGGTCACTCTAAAAACTTTATATCATCCTCAATATCCAGATTACCCTAGTCAAGGATGTGTGAATCATCGTTTAGATACCGACAGAGCTGAGACACATGGAATATATCGTGCACCCTTAGTAGCAGCGGTGGTAGCTCTAGATAATAATCTACTTTTCCAACCCACCAAAACCCCTCGAAGGGTCTAACGAAACTAGGAGAAAGCTTACTCCACCTACTAAAACTCCATTTCCCATGCCAATGGGAGAACATCAAGAACATGTGGTCCCCAACCTTAAACTCCCAAGGTCTCCTTCTATTATCAACATACGACTTTAGCCGGTCTTGAGCTGCCTTCATCCTCTCCCATATAAGATGAGCCTTCTCTGTTATGCTCTACACTACCCCCAGTCCAAGAACACCTGTTTCCCCGACCTCTACCCAACACATAGGTGAGCGACACGACATCACATACAAAGCTTCAAATGGAGACCTGCCAATAGTAGAGTGAAAACTATTGGTGTAGGCAAACTATACTAGATGAATTTTTTTGTAACCATGATCCCCCAAAGTCCAAAACATAGGCCTGTAGCATATCCTCCAACGTATGGATGGTGCGCTCTATATTCCCATCTGTCTGAGGGTAGAAAGCAGTGTTGAAGCATATATGGGTGCAAAATCATGTTGCAATCCTTTCCAAACTCATGAGGTAAACCGTGTATCCTGATCCGAGACTATGGACCTCAGAACTCCATGAAACTGCACCACCTCATCTACGTAACTCTATTCCAAGGAATCCACCACACTCGGCTCCTTGATTTCCAGTAAGTGAGTTGATTTCATCAGTCGATCCACAAATACCTAGATAGAATCACATCCTCCTTGAACCATAGGTATTCTCGTGATGAAATCCATCGATATGTCATCCCACTTCTACTTGGGAACATCTAAAGGCTGCAACAAACCTCCTGGGATGCGGTGTTAAACCTTCACCTACTGACACACCAGGAACCTTGCCATAAACTCTGCCACTTCCCACTTCTCCTCGGGCCACCAAAACTGACCCCACAAGCCCTGATACATCTTAGAAACTCCTGGGTATACTGCCAGGGGTGAGTTGTGGATCTCACCAAGAACTCTCTCATGCATTTACACAAGGACAAACAACTTTCCATGAAACAACATCCGATTCTGTCCATCTTCCAACCATCCTTCCAGAGCATTGCCCTAGCTAACACGATCGTGCATCACTTCAGCATCTAAGTCCCCCACTGATACTTCTCCACCTACTGAAATAGAGAGAAATGCACTGTCATCTAGAACATATAGCTTTTTCCATCCTTCACCCTTGCATTCAGGTGTATGGAATCCAACTCCTCCATCGCTCTCTAAGCATCTTCCGATTCTCAAACCACATCCTTCTATGACTTCCTGCTCAAGTCATCAGCCACCAACTTCTCCTTTCTTGAGGTTAAGGAAAGTTTGAAGTCTTAGTCTTGAAGAAACTCTATCCACCTCCACTACCGAAAGTTCAAGTCTCACTGAGAGAAGATATACCTCAAGATCTTGTGATATGTGAAGACCGCAAAGCGTTCCCCGATGAGTTAGTGCCCCCATAACTTTAGTGAGAACACAACCACTGTGAGCTCTAAGTCGTGGGTGGCATAGTTACACTCATGGGGACATAAATTCCTAGACCCATAAGTGATCACCCCTATTGTTTCATCAGAACACACCCCAAGCCTTGGCCTGAAGCATCACATAACACCCCAAATGTCACCCCTTCTTCTAGAAACCTTAGTACTAGGGAACTAACCAGCTTCCTCTTCAAATAATCAAAGGCTACTTGTAACTACTCGATCCATATAAAATAATAGTCTTTTATGGTCAAAGCTGTCAAAGGAGTTGTGACTCAAGATAATTTGGGAACAAAACTCTAATAATAGCCTACCAGACCTAGGAAACTACGAACCTTCGTCACATTATTTGGTGCTTCCCAAGAAACAACCACTTCAACCCTTGATGGATCAACCTCTATTCCCTACTTAGACACCATGTGTCCAAGTTAGTGCACCTATTGTGTCTAGAACTTGCACTTGGACAACTTTCTATAGAGATGTTGTTGTCAGAGGACCTCTAAAACCATTCTTAGATGCTCGACGCGATCCTCCTCTGATCTTGAGTTGATCCGGATGTCATCAATAAACATGAATTCAAACTGGTCCAGATATTCCCAAAATACAGAGTTTGTGATCCCCATGAACACGTCTAGAGGATTTGTAATACCAAATGGAATGATCACAAACTCAAAGTGCACATACCTGTACATGAAGCCAGTCTTTGAGATGACACCCTCCTTCACCCTCAACTGATGATACCTTGACCGTAGGTCGATCTTGGAGAACCATCCTTCCCCCTTAAAATGATCTAAAGGGTCGTCTATCCTTGGGAGAGGGTAACGGTTCTCGACCATTACCTGATTCAGACTTTGGTAGTCTATACATAGTCTGAGACCACCATCTTCCTTCTTGGAAAAAAAGACTGGAGCACCCCACGATGACATTCTTGGTCGAACAAAACCCTTCTTCATCATATCATCAATATAAATCTATAACTCCCACAACTTAGAAGGTGCCATCAGATAGGAATCCATTGAAATCATACGGGAACCGGGTTTAAATTCTATCCCAAACTCAACATTATTTCGAGGGGGTAGAGTCACCACCTCTTCAGGGAATACATCCATGAACTCACTGACAATTCCTGAAGCTTCCACCATCTTTGAGTTTGCTAACTCCACCGACAACTTGGCTAATAAGGAAAGAAGGGTATCCACTCGTCGACTTCCCTCCTGGCGACCTTGTTCACCAATGAAAGCTACACACTAGCCACCCATATCTGAAAGCACGATCCTTCTCCAGAAACAATCGATAAAATCACATATTGAGAATCACCATTCTATGCCTAAAATGGCATCATACGACCAAATCTGTAGCAAAAGAAGGTCCCCACTGGACTGATGTGGTCCCAACATCAGTCAACATCCTCAGAAAACACGAGACAAGCTGAGTGTGAATCTCTTGAATCAAACATGGAGAATGTTAGGGTACTAAACAAGCTGATCGTATATCGAACGACTTTTGGACCTGCTAGAACTGCTGCCTCTACAGCGTGTAACTACCCACGTCCCGCTCCTATGCCTCTCGACTATCAGTCAACTCCCCAACTACGACATGGTATAGGTCATTGAGGAGCCCCCTAAGACTATCTTCCTACTAGAGGAGTGAGAACTCACTGTCCCTTATGTTGCTGCTAAAAAGGCATGATTGGAAACCGTTCCTGCTAAGGTGGGAGATGAACCTTCCCACACCCACTATAATGCACTCGGTCTGGGAACTAATTCCGAATATACCCATGAATACCAAAAATGAATAATCTCTGTCCTGGTCCTACAAAAAAGGGTTGAGGACCAGGAGATTGAAACTAAAACTATTGGGGCCTACTCCCCACTGGTCGAAACCTGGAAGGCCCTGACGCTGGAGGCATGCTGCTGATAGCTTTACCCTTTGATGAGCCCAATTGGATCTCCTCTCAGGGAACACCTCCCAGCATGTGAACCCTCTCTACCACTTCATCCTTCTTCTAGACCTCCAAATAGGTTAGTAGGGTGAATGGAGTAACAACATACTGAAGAGATGTTTGGAGTGCCTCCTCTAAACATCTATCCCGATAATCCTCATCTGAAAAAAGGTCTGATGAAAAGAAAAGGAGATCCATGATCTTGATCCCCAAATCCCTCACTGACATGCTCCCCTGCTTAATGGAGAGTAGCACTTTCCTCTTCTCCACCTTCATTGTGGAAGAGAGGAATTCTTGCCAGAACTCCCTCTCAAAGTCAGTCCACAAAACCTCAGCTTCCCTATTCTCCCCAAGGTAGAGCATCCACCATTGACGTGTCACTCCCTGCATCTGGATTACAGCCAGAGGAACCGAGTACTCTGTTGGATCCCGGATTAAGCTGAAATCTATCACCATCTCCTCAAGCTATCTCTTTATCTCCATGTTTGAGACGCTACCCTCGTACTTACTAAGGGTCTTCCACTGAAATGCATGAAGCATCCTTTTCCACTAGTCATCCTTCTCCTCTCAATCATCCTTCTTCTGATCAATAAAATCAACCTCCTGGTCCTCAATTGCCCGCATTGCCCGTGGTCACCATCCGGGTGCCATAGCTTCAAGGTAAACAAGGAATGCCTAAGCCCGAGTAGTGTACAATATTGATTTTAATTTTTTCTTAAACTTTTTATTTACATTAAATCCATAAAATACCCAAGACACAAAAGATCACAAGCTGTTATGATGCATGAACCTTTCCTAGGGTCTCTACCCTATAATCAGGGTAGCCTCACTTGGTCATTTGGTAGGTCCAGAGTCCTTGCATCAGATCACAGGGGGCCCTAAAATCTCATGTCCTAGCTGGTCTTCCATATCCAATTTTACACGCCAAGGATGCCTAACACTATTTCCCTACCATCCCATGTAATACTTACTACGCCTAACTCCAAATACCATCCTATCTTTTAACCTCCCACTGATACCATTTTTTCATAACCCACCTTCACTAAGATGGTGGAAGGGACAACAGATTGCCAAATCCTTTCTTCCTTAAGTTGAAGGAGAGATAATGAACCCTGAGACCCTCCTTCAATAGGCCCCGGAGTGGAGAATAACACCAAGGGTATATAATCACACATAAAAATGGAAGGCATTACCCTTTTTATTTAGTAGGATACATAGATAAGATAGTAATACCCAACAACACAAAAAGTGGAGGTAAAAGTAAATCCAAAACAATCCATTCCCATATGCATGTTCCAATAATAAAGTGCTAAAAATACAAGAAAACTCCAAAGGGAAGTACCAAAAGAAAAGAAAAACAGAAACTTCAACTGTCCCAATGTCTGATCTAATAGGGCCTGACATGGTCCTCAAAACCCTCCTAGAAACTTGAAAGCAGTTTTATATATGTAGGGTGATCATACTGGTATACTCAGTATGGGAAAACCAAAAGATGTCATGCACAAGTGGGGAGGCATTCTAATCCCCTTTGAGAAAGAGGAGATAACCAAAACACCTAGAAAGGAAACTATCCACCCAAACATCACCAAGGCACACTCCCCAAATAACGCAAGTCAAATAAAGTAATATTAACAACACATTGATGTTTGGGTACCTCTCACCACTTTCTCACTGGTTATCGAAGACATCCTACGCGTCAGACCTCCCCTATCATTCTCACCACAGTCACACTACCATACCCCTCCTGAACACACCTGGGATACAACAACCACACATCATGCCCACAAACACCTGGGCCACAACAACCACACGTAACCTGATCACGTTGTCGAGTGTAACAAATTAGTTGTTTAATTTTGACAAGAATTTCTACAGTATATCAGCAACACTAGGTCATCTCTTGACGGAGCCTTCGATCATTAATTTAAAAAGAGTATTTTTATTATGAAAGTAGAAGGGGAATTAGATTTTTTAAAACATTGGGTTTTGATTATTAAAGATGAAAATAAAAAATGAAAGCGATAAAACAAAGTAGATATTAACAGAATTAATTAAGCGTGATCAACCCGGGGTACTCTCATGATGTTCATCTTTAATTGCTTCATGATATAGGGTTATGATCTTTTAATCCCTAATTTTTAACACCTAGAACCAGAATGTTACAGATTTTATACTATGATACATCCTAGGGTTTATTTGAAAACACACAATGATTCACCAGACACCGCCGATGATTGGGTGATTTGTGTTCAACATCATAACTGAAACTCACCAAGGAACAGACGAAGAACTCAACGTGCTGTCCAAGTTTGTATGCTATTTCATTGTGATACCATGAAATAAATGTACATGACCTTCACAGTGCATATGTCAGTTCAATTGACCAATATGAACCACACAAACACCGCAATTGAAAGGGGGAAAAGGAAGTGGTGAAAGGTGTGTGAAACATCACATGAATGGGTACCCCCAAACATGATCATATGACTTGAGCATGACATACCAGTACATAAATCAATAAAATAAGAATATAGGATGATGAAAAAACACAATAACCTGGAATTAAAAATATCATTCAAACATGAATCTTGGGAATTACATCACGTTCCTCCCCGGGTGATCCCAAGGGGTTTAGAAATCAATGGGAGGGGAGGAAGAAGAAGATGTTGAAGTAAAACTTCCCATAGCCTCAAAAACTTATACTGATGATGAAAAGACCTCTTTGTGACTCCAAAATGGCAGCACCTTGCCTCTGGTTCGAATTGAAAAATGGGGTACCCAAGGTTCCAATTTATAGGAAAAGTGGGAAGTGGATTTGGGAACCCTGATTTCAGGAATCCTCTTGGTCCATGTTTTTGGCCGGTCCGAAAGCCTTAAATTACTTTTAAAAAAAACTAAATAGTTGTTGAACTGCACCATTTATACCTCCATGTCAAATTTGTAGGCTAGATATAGAATATAATAAGAGATATTTCCAAAATAAAGAGGCAATGTTTTGACCCCATGAGGATCCACTTTATTGGAAAAATCAGATTGTATGGGCCTCTTAATGGACTAATTGGGCTTTGGTTCTTTCATATGAAATGGATATAATAAAATTTTGGACTAGTACAAAATGTTTCATCCCATTTTGATTCATGGATTAGGATCAGGATTCGTTTTAGTCCACTAGTGTTCTTGGATCATGTGCAGAATGGTCCATTTTTCATGGACTTCATCATAGGTCCTCCAAATAACCTCCATCTACAATATAATTATAAAAAAAATTAACATTTCCATTTTTAATAGTGTTAAACACAAAATAATTGAATCTAACATGGAGTGAAATTTATTATTATACATGTAATTTTCAATACAAAATCAGTTTCACACATTGGTATAAGGGTGAAATAAAACAGTGAATCGTGGTACAATCACACCCCCACACCTAAACATTTACACTCCTTGGAGAAGTATAATATCCTAATCATGTACCATTTCTAAATAAAAGGTGTGAAAATATCCAAGATTCTTTTTAAATGAAATTAATCATGTCTCTTATATGGAATCAATTTTCCTATCATTTTTCTTTTCTCACATTGAAATTTGTTGAACTTCATTTGTTCACCCATGCAACATGTCGCAACCTACCTCACCTTAAAATTTTTCCTCTTCACTAAAGGAACATATAAAAGTGAATTTATGCTCTTTTCCTAGAGTTCATGTGATCTTATCATATGCTTTCCAAGATTCTCATTTCTCTACCGATAGAAACTAGTGTGCTACTCAAGAGGACTTCCAACAGGTTGTTATGAGGTTCAAGGGTTGGTAGGATTTAATGTTTAAAAATATGAGGTAGAAGAGGGGTGTTTAATATCTTATGTAAAAAACATGTCAAAATTCAGAAAGTGTTCACAACGAATGTATACACTCAACCCCTCACAAAGTGTATCACCTCCAACCCACTCTCCCCATTGTCCATTTTTGTGGGTCACAACCAATAAACGAATAATAATGAGTAAACATCCACTTTTCTCCATTTTTTTCTTTTGTTATATTTTTTTCAATTTACAGAAAAAATTTTGTATAGTTTTTTAGGAGATAAAGAGGGAAACATGTGTAAAACAATAATGTTATATGGCATGTGAACCCATAGCCCAAGGAAAATGTAGGCACCCTTTATATCAACCCATAACAATGATTCTCTCCCCAAAATTCCCATGGAAACACACTACCTCACACACTTTCTGAAAATAAAACAAGAATATACACAAGAGATGGTTAGGTAGGGATAAATTAGCTTCTAATGTGTCTACCGAATAGATATTTTGTGGCCTCTAAGGCTTAAGAAGGATAAAATGTAATGGTGGCCGAAAATAGAGGATAATTATAAAAAGGGATTTTCAATAACGATTGCCTCTATCATTAATGTAGCATACTTGAATCTTAAGGATTCAAATAGAATCAAGGAAAGTTCTAGTTTCTCTACATGACCTGAGACTCTCAAGAAAGTGATTAAAAGGAAGAACATACAATAAAGGGTGTATAATATCTCCCAGGTAAGGGATTAAAATATTGGTCAGTGTTAATGATGCATGGGTATCAAAAATCCATTAAACACCTAAGAATGATTTGAAAATAAAAATTATAGAAAAAGATTCTATATCAACATTCATTTTAAAAACATTATTCCAAAAACAATGCAATTTTCCACACAATCTACTCAAGCTTGAAAAATAATTTTGGATATTTATTTTAAGATCAATTTTTATCTAAAAACACAAAATAAGGAAAAAGAAATCAAAAATAAAAACACATTTTATTTATTTTTTTTGTTTTATTTAATCCTAAATATGATATGTCACCCTCCCCCACACCTAAAAGTTACATTATCCTTAATGAAAGTATTTTAAATTAATAGGAAAGTAAATATAGGTGGTGAGAAGGGATAGCCTGCTAAATGGGGTCATATGTGGAATCTATCGGTTGGATTTCCTCCACGAGATGCTTTGTAAAATCCTCATAGAAGTGTTTGAGCCTCTTCCCATTGACAGTAATCTTTTGTCCACTCTTCTCATGCAAAACCTATATAACACCAAAATGTTAAACATCAGTAACAATATAAGGACTGGGTCATCAGGAACGAAGCTTACCTTAGTGGAGCTTTAGTATGGAATTATACATGAGAACATTCTCACCAATATTAAACTTCCACTGACATATCATGATATCATTTATAGCCTTTGTCTTCTCTTTATAGATTCATGATTTTTCATATGCATCATGTAAAATTTCTTCCAAATCTTTAATCTACAACTTACTATGTGAACCAACATCTAAAAGATTCATATTACATTGTTTAACAGCCCAATATGCACAATATTTTACCTTTACTAGGAGTTGAAAATCCTTTACAAACACAATTCTATATGGTGACATTCTGATTGGGGTTTTTACAGTTTTATGGTATGCCCAAAGTGCATCATCCAAGCGTAAACTCCAATCTTTTCTATTGGGTTGTACCGTTTTTTACAAGATTCTCTTAACTTCCCATTTGAGATTTTTGCTAGTCTGTTAGTTTGGGGGTGATATGTTGTAGAGACTTTATGAACAAACCCATACTTAAGAAGCAAAATTTTTATGTTGTGATTGCAAAAATGTGAACCCTGGTCACTAATGATGAATCTAGGTAAACTAAACCTACTAAAAATTTGGGACCTCACAAAATCAATAACCACTTGAAAGTCATTGGTCCAGGTGGTCTTTTGTTCCACACATTTAGATACATAATCAACAACCAATAAGATGTACAAAAATCCAAATGAATTTTGAAAATGCCCCATGAAGTCAATGCCCCATGCATCGAAATATCACAAAATAACATGGGCTATTGGGGCATTTCATTCCTCTTGGAGATATTCCATGTGAATTGACAATGAATACATGACTTGAAAAATATATGGGCATCCCTATAAAAAGTTTTCCAATCAAGTCCTGAGTGAAGGAACTTTTGAGTTGTACGTTGAGAGCCAAAGTGGCCCCCATAGGCCAAAGTGTGGCAGAAGGTCAAAACAGAGGTGAACTCATTGTCAGGGACAGACCGACGAAGTACATGGTCACCAAAAATTCTCCACAAATATGGGTCATCCCAAATGTACCACCAAGAATCATGCTTAAGTATCTAGAATTGTGAAGTTCTAAAATCAGTGGGGACCTTGGATGTTGCTAGAAAATTCACAACGTACGCATACTAGGGGGTAAGGTCCACAACATCACAAAGGGTCTCATGAGGGAAGAATTATCAAATGGGGAGGGGTGAGTCAACATTATGGTCCAATGGTGGAAAAATCCTACTAATGTGGTCAGCTACCACATTTTAAACTCCTCTCTTATCTTTAATCTCTAGGTCAAACTCCTCGAGGAGGAGCATCCACCAAATGAGGCGGGGCTTAGCTTCAGGTTTCTTTAAGAGGAAATGAAGGGAAGCATGATCATAAAAGACAATGATTTTTACTCGATAAGATATGAATGGAATTTTTCCAAGGCAAAAACAATAGAAATAAGTTATTTTTTAGTGTTCGTGTAGTTTTCTCGGGCAGGATCAAGGGTACATGAGGCATACACAATGACATGAGGAGCCTTCTCAACCCTTTGTGATAAAACTTCCCCAACTGCAAAGATAGAGCATCACACATAAGTTAAAAGGGTAGATCCCACCTTGGAGGTTGGATTATGGGAGGTGATGTGAGACACCTTTTTAGTGAATTGAATGCATCCTCAAAATTTTTATCAAACAAAAAATTAGAATCGTTTTGTAATAACTGAGACAACGGAAGTGTGATATTACTGAAGCCTTTAATAAATCGGTGGTAAAAACTAGCATGACCCAAGAAAGATTGCACCTCATGAACACATTCTAGATATGGAAGGGTTGAAATTAATTCAATTTTTGATTTATCCACTTGAATTTCCTCTTTTTAAGTAACATTCCAAATAACTATCCCTCGTTCAACCATGAAATAGAATTTCTCGTAATTTAATACAAGATCTTTTTCTATGCAACGATGAAGGATAGAACCTAGGTGAGCCAAAAAATCATCAAAGGAAGTTCCATAAACTGTGAAATCAACCATAAAAACTTCCATGCAATTTTCTAGGTACTCTGAAAATATACTCAAAATACAACACTAAAAAGTACCTGGAACATTAAAAAAACCAAAAGGCATCCTTCTGTATGAAAATGTGCCAAATGGACAGGTAAATGTTGTCTTTTCTTGATCCTTAGGGGCTATAAGGATTTGGAAGTAAACCTAATATCCATCAATGAAATAATAATGGTACTTACCAGCCAATAGTTCTAACATTTGGTCAATGAAAGGTAGAGGAAATTGGTCCTTCCGCGTGGCTTGATTTAGTCGACAGTAGTCATTGCAGACTCGCTAACAGTTTTGCACACATGTTATAACCAATTCATTCCTTTCATTTGAAACAATTTTTATTCCTTTTTAATCAAAATTTTCACTGGTCTAACCCATTTACTATCAGATATAGGATAAATGATCTATACAACAAGTAATTTACTGACTTCCAATTTTACCACTTCAAGGAGAGTGGGATTCAACCAACATTGAGATTGTCTTACGGGCTTAGTCTCATCATCCGAAAGTATATGTTGCATACAAATAGATTGGATAATCCCAGAAATATCATCCAATGTCCATCCTATTTCATTTTTACACTCTCTCATAAGATCAAGCAGTTTTGATTCCTGCTGTTGAGAGAGGTTATTGGAAATAATGATAGGCAATTAGTCAATACCATCAAGATATGTATATTTTAAATTAGATGGAAGTGGTTTTAATTCTAACACCAGGGGTTTTTGGACTGAGGGAGGGTATTTAGGGGGAGTGAGGTCCATCAAACTGTCTATCTACTCATGTTTATTCTCTAAAGATAAAGAATCTATTGAAATAAGATTTAGAGAATCATCGACAGTCATGGGTACCTCAGAATGAACGCACTCATCAATTAAAGTAAAAAATTTACACGTTTCAGAACCCACACAACACTCAGAAAATGACTCAAAACTCAAATCCTCCAAGGTTGAAGAAGATAAAAATGAATTATAGTATGGGTTGAGGAGAGAATTGTGTGTGTGTGCATCATTTTATAGAACTTCCATTGAATAGACAGGAAGATTAGAGTGCTCTTAAACAGGGTGTTTCATAGCCTCAAGGGTGTTGAAACTTACCTTTTCTCCACCGAACTCCATGGACAACATACCATTGTGAACATTGATGATTGTCTTTGCTGTTTTGAGGAAGGACCTCCCAAGTATGAGAGGGGCATGTCCTTGGGTTCAAGTATCTTCCATCTCAAGAATGTAGAAATCAGTGGGGAAGATGAGATTATTCACTCTTATAAGGACATCCTCAATCACTCTGGTTGGATGTGTTGTACTATGGTTGTCAAGTTGTACAAAAATGCCTATTGGTTGAAGATCTCCAACCTACAAATAAGTATACATAGAGTGAGGCATTACATTAATGGAAGCACCTAAATCTAGCATAGCATCAAAAAATAAGGTCTCTCCTATGGCACACGATATCGAGAATGTTCTTGGATACTTGAATTTTGTTAGAATTGCTGGTTGAATCAATTATAAGACATTTCTCCCCAAGTTGAATATCTCATTCCCCTTCATCCTTCGTCTATGGGTGCAAAGTTGTTTAAGAAATTTGGCATAACGGGGAATTTTCTTGACTGCATCCAATAAAGGAATATTAACTTGAACCTTTTTAAATGTATCCACTATTTCATTATCAATCTCATTATCAAAATTTTTCTTGGATTTAGAGAGTCTTTGAGGGAAAGTAAGAGGAATGGATTGTTCATTTGAATCATCAATGATAATTTGATTTCCCATTTTATTTTATTTTTCTTTACTTGATATTTTTTATGGTTGGGAAAGGGTGTTTTCAAGAGAGGTACATACCTATTCTGTAGAATTAGTTGAAGGAGAAACTTATTTACCACTATGAAGAGTAATTTCACATAAATTACCTTTGTCCTTAGGATTGGCAATGGGTTGGGATGGTAGTTGTCTAGAACCTTGCATCTTAATCTCACTGATGGTGTTTTCCAATTGTCCCACTTGAGTTCGTAGGTCTTGAATTATTGATTGTGTGGTTTTTTGGAACTGGAGGTTCTGGGTTTCCATTTGTTTCAGCATATCCTTGAGGCTTGGTTCAGATTTAGGAGGAGGAGGATGATTGTTTTGAGAAGTTTAAGGATAAGAAGGTTTCATACCTTGGCCTTGTAGATACCAATTCTGCTTGGGGTAGCTTGAGTTTCCTCCTTATCGGTACTGGGGATGTGTTTTCCACCCATGGTTTAGATTTGGCCTGAATTGTTCCTAATTGAAGGGAGGTGCTTCTTGGAATAGACACCCTAGGAACATGGCTGCACAAGACTCAGGTGAATCTTGAAGTTGTGGGAACTGGTCAGAAAAATGAGTATTGTCAGAACAAATACCACAATGTAATGGAACAAAAAGTGATTGTGAGTTACCTTGTTCTTGAGATAATTTCCTTAGAAAGGTATTAATCTCATTAATTTTATTATCTACCTTCTGTTCTAGGGCTAAGTGACTTACCTCATGGACTCCTCGGGCAATTGATCCTGTACCAAATTGTTGTGCATTTTGAGCCATGTTGGCTACTAAGTCGCGAGCCACGAAAGGAGTTTTATTAAATAGGGAACCAACAGCTGCAGAATCTATCATTACATGATCCATGGGGATAAGTCCCTCATATAATTATTAGATTAATAGTTGTTCACTAATTTGGTGGTGGGGGCAGCTTGTGCAAAGTCTCTTGAATCTCTCCCAGTATTCATGAAAGGTCTCTCCTTGTGATTGCCTAATTCCGTAGATTTATTTCCTAATTGATGCAGTTCGGGAGGTAGGGAATAAATTCTCTATAAGGAGTCACTTAAGGTCATTCCATCCACCAATTGTGGTAGGAAGGTAGTATATCCAGTCTTTGGCTACATCGTTAAGGGAAAAAGGGAAGGCCCTAAACTTAATTAAGTCCTCAGACACATTTTGGGGTTTCATGGTGGAGCACACTATATAAAACTCCTTAAGGTGTTTATGAGGGTCCTCACTGGGAAGACCATGTAATTTAAGAATAATGTGGATGGAACCTGATCTTATCTCAATGTTGGTTGCTTCCTCGGGATATTGGATGTACGCAGGTTGGTACTCCACATCTGGGGTGGTTAGTTCTTTTAAAGTTTGATTATTTGTAGCCATGTTTTCTTGGATTTGATTGGGTTAAATTTTTGATTGGTTTAGGACAACTTGAGGTTCCAAAAGTGGTTCCTCAATTTTACTTGATTGACCTTCCCTAGATTCCTTGATTTGTGTGTGAAGTGACTTTTTAATTTCAGTGTCAAATTCATGTAGTGTTTCTTTACTAGATCAGGTCATGAAAATAAGTTATGAAGTTTGTTTTTTTAATATAGATAAAATCACTTAATAAAATTTAAAATAGAATATAATTTTATAAAATAGAATTATATATATAGAGATATGGAGAAGAAGAGATAGAGAGAGAGAGAGAGAGAGAAAGAACACACCAAAAACAACCCAAAATAAATACAAAAAACCAAAACAAAAATAATCAAATGGGATTGTGGTATCAAAATGAGTACTAATTAAGAATTAAAATAAATAAATAAAAGGAAATAATGAAAATAAAAGATCTTGGATCCCTGGAAATGGTGCCAAAATTTGATCGCATTGTCAAGCGCGTCAAATTAGTTGTTTAATTTTGACTAGAATTTCTACAGTATAGCAGCAACCCCAGGTCATCTCTCGACGAAGATTTAGATATTAATTTAAAAAAAGGGTTTTGATTATGAAAGTATAAGGGGAATGATATTTTCTAAAACTTTTGGGGTTTTATTATTAAATATGAAAATGAAAAATGAAAGCGATAAAACAAAGTAGATATTAACAGAATTAATTAAGCGTGATCAACTCGGGGTACTCTCATGATGTTCATCCTTCATCACTTCATGATATAGGGTTATGATATTTTAATCCCTAGTTTGTAACACCTAGAACCAGAAATTTACTGAGTTTATACTAGTATACCTCCTAGGGTTCAGTTGAAACCACACAATGATTCATCGGACACCACTGATGATTGGGTGATTTGTGTTCGACATCATAACCGAAACTCACTATAGAAACACATGAAGAACTAGATGTGCAGTCCATGTTTGTATGTTATTTCATTGTGATACCATGACATAAATTTACATGACCTTTATAGTGCTTATGTGAGTTCAATTCACCAATATGAACCACACAAACATCGCAATTTAAAGGGGGGGAAAGGAAGTGGTGAACGGTGTGGGAAACATCACATGAATGGGTACCCCCAAACAAGATAATATGAGTTGAGAATGACATAACAGTACATAAATAAATAAAATAAGAATATAGTATGATTAAAAACAACACAAAAACCTGGAATTAACAAGATCATCCAAACATGAAGCTTGTGAATTACCTCACGTTCCTCCCCGGGTGATCACAAGGGGTTTAGAAATCCATGGGAGGGGAGGAAGAAGAAGGTGTTGAAGTAGAAATTTCCATATCCTCCATAACTTATAGTGATGATGAAAAGAATTCTTTGGGACTCCAAAATGGAAGCACCTTGCCTCTGGTTCAAACTAAAAAATGGGGTGCCCAAGGTGCCAGTTTATAGGCAAAGTGGGAAGTGGATTTGGGCACCCTGATTTCATGAATCTGCCTGGTCCATGGTTTTGGCTGGCCATAAAGCCTTAACACACTTTGGAAAAAACTAAAGAGTTGTTTGAAGACACTTTTTATACCTCCATGTCAAATTTTGCGTCCATATATGGAATATAATAAGATATATTTCCAAAATATAGAGGCATCGTTTTGACCCCTTGTAGATCCACTTTATTTGACAGATCAGCTTGTATGGGACTCTTAATGGAAGAATTGGGTTTTGGTTCCTTAATATGAAATATATATCCTTAAATTTAGGACCATAACAAAAATTTTCATCCTATTTGGATGCATGTATTAGTAGAAGAATGAGTTTTATTCTACTGGTGTTCTTGGATCATGTGCAGAATGGCCCATTTTTCATGGACTTCATCATAGGTCCTCCAACTCACCTCCACCTACAATATAATTATCAAAACAAGTAACATTTCCCTTTTTAATAGTGTTAAAAACAAAATAATTGAATAAAAAATAGAGTGAAATTTATTATTATACATTTAATTTTCAATACAAAATCAGTTTAATACATTGGTATAAGGGTGGAATAAAATAGTGAATCGTGGTATGATCATAACAGCAACCGCAGAAACCTGGGCCAGAACAACTACCACTATGCCCAAAGATACATGGGCCTCATCCCAAAGACACTTGGGAGAAAACACACCCACACACATCTAGTAAAACCACCACAACTACCCTGCCCGAAGAATCTTGGGCTATAATGGACCACATGCCTTCACACCCTACTTGAATAGTCTTGCGCTACTCAGGAAAGGGATCAGAAAAGGAGCTAATAACGAGAAACTCATATGATTTTTGTGAAAAACACCCTACCCCAAGAAATGGGGGTGTTTGGAATGAAGTTATCATCTTGGGTGGGGCACTAATAAGAAGGACAAGAACTAAATTATACATATAGGTAAATAAGCACTCATCCCAACCTAGGGGTTCCAAAACAATCCCATACACAAACAACCTCATTAATATTCATTCATAAGAAGCACAACAGCCCCAACCAAGTCACAACTGAATCTCGTAAAACAATTCCCCATTGAACCCATTCTTGTTTTCATATTTAAGTTATTCCATATAAATAATTCTTCACTACCGAGAAACTAACAAGCATAGCCACAATCCAAGGAAGGAAAAACAACCAAGAAGCAATTTAAGCATTCACACCTAGTTATATTATAAAGTCACAATGAAAAAAGGGATCTGTGAGATCCCTCGAAGTACTGGAACCAAATAAATCCCCAACATTCAGCCCCACATGGCCTCAGATCCACAAACCAACAACTGCACCATAACAGTAGGGGATCACATCCCCATCCATGTCACTCCACAAAAAATAAAGCAGAACCACACATATTAGCAAGACAAAGAAAGGGAGTTTCTAGATTCAACACACCATTCATTAAGTTTCTTTCTTTCCATTTGATTAACCGGGGTGACTATACAAGGATTCTTATTCACTGGGAATCCATTTAATCAACCGAGTTTACATGATTAACTATTTTCCATGTTACCACCATTCAATCATAGAATTATCCAAAAAAATAGAGGCTCATTAATATGCAAGAAAGGACCACCAACGACAATTATTTTGAGTGGACATAAGCCCATATAATTCACGACATATAATAAAAGGTAAAAGAGTACAACAACATCATCAAACACACCCCATCATTCTTTAAAATCCTGTTTATTATCTTCCTTAAGGTTTAGTTTCATCCATCCCTATAGGAACATTATCATGCCCACCCCAAATGATACATAGTAAAGAGAGATAAAGTAATAACCCCACCTTTATGATCAGATATTGATGTTTTTCTCCTTGCGCCAAGAACTGGGGATGCACGACTTGCAGGGGAGGAACTTCGGGGACTCCAAGAGTGAGTAAAAAAAGGCTCCAACACAAGTGCACCACTAACCTTGGAAAGGTGGACTCCAAACACACCAAGGAAATAAAAAGATAACATCTAAGAAGAAGAATAATTCTAGTGCGATAAAAGGTGAGATCTTGGAGTTATGGGATATGGAATCTTCAATGGATTTAAAGGAAGATCATGGTTTTCACTACACGGTTGGAGAGTCATACATGATGGAATTAATTTTATTCAATAATTCTCATTATAGAGGTGGCCTTAATGAATGTGAGTTAAATTGTTTCCTTTAAACAGAGGAAAACATGTAATAGGGGCAGAACTGGAAATACGGAAAAAGGGTGTGGCACCAAGGAAAAAGCCACATGTTTTAGAAAGTCAAGGGTTGCCTGGATCTTTGGTGATTTTAGATATCATTTATGGGATTTAAATGGATTTAAAAGGCGTATTAAAACACTTCTACATCAAAAGATATGTTGTGGGAGCAGAACTGGAAAAAGAAACATAGGTGGGTCACCGTTTGGTGAGACACCGTAGGTGGTGCCATAGTCATGTTGCTACCGTCCTGGGGCCACCCTCGCGATGCCACTGTTTTGGTGTGTGACCACTATAGTACCAACATTTCAGTGTGCGACCGTGAAAGTGAAACTGTTTCGGTGCCACTATCACGGTGCCACTGTTTCTGTGTGCAACTGTGACGGTGCGACCGCTACGGTGCCACTGTCATGGTGCCACTGGTTCAGTGGAACACCATAAGTGGTGCCACCGTTTCAGTGTGCGACCATGACTGGTGCCATAGTTACGGTACCACCATGACCAGTGCCACCGTTTCGATGGAGCCATTTGATGGAACCAATTTTTTGGCAAAGTACTGGACCAGGAGGGTCTGGACCATTACAGATTCTGACCTAGAATTACTTGAATAAACTTATAGAATGCCAATATATTAATCAATGCAACTACCAAGTGGCACACCAACCTTATATTTATTCAATGTCTTATATACATGAATTCTTCAACATTAAATATATAATTGACTATAAAATTCAAAAAATTATAATGTATTGAGTTATCTCCTTGGATTCATCTTGATGTTTTCAGACAAAAATCTCATTTGATTATCTCTTTGAATGATAATAAAATATATTCCAAGGATTCCTTGGACTTGATCCAAAAACTTGATGAGAATTCCTTAGATATGTGCCTTGGGTTCCTGGTCTACTAAGAGGTTTCCTAATCTACCATGTCATGCAGATAGATTTAGTAAACCTAATCCACCAAGGAAAAAGTTACCCTCAACCCTGATTCCAAGGGAGGACCTAACTACACCATGTATATCAGTTCCTAATGTGCTTGGAAAATAGTGTCCGTATTCGGGTATGTGTAGGCCTTTGGAATATAAGTATGAAATTTTAAAATAGTTATCCTTGGTGTTGGAAAAGATTTCAATTGTGGGTTTTTTGATCCAATGAAAATACCTTCTAGAAGAAATCATAGTGGCTTTGTCAAGTCCTCAAGAATTTGAGGCTGTAGTTGCTACTGCAGAGGTATATCATTCATATATAGAACCTAGAAAATTTCACATGGTTATCTCTTTCACATAATATAAAAGATATGCTATTATACAAGGACACATCATATCGTTGTATGTATCTAGCAGGATAAATGACATTGATATCCAATGATAATTCATTGAAAATGACTTAGGGGTCAACCTAATTCCATAATTAATTCTTCATGAACTAGGATTAAATGAGTCCCACCTACCCCCTATGCTTAAACAATATAGTTTTATGACAAGATTGATCAGAATCCTCTCGATGAGATCATACCCAGGATTTAATTAGAGGGTCTCATATCTATTTTATAATTGATGGTGGTTTGGAAAGATATTTCATTTAACATTTTTCTAGGAATTCCTTGGATATATTATCATGTAGTTATTCTCTCATCGTACCACGAATGACTCAAATACTTCATTAATGGTTCAATAGGGACATTTCATAGTGATAAAGCACCATTTAAATCTTATGAATCGCAGTACATTGATGCATGATTCTATCAAAGGGAAAGGACATATCCCATGATTAAAAAATTTTCTTGAATAAATTCCCCAAATGATATATATATGACCATGGAAAATACCTTCAAGAAGATAAGTGAAGTGGATGTGACTCCCATCAATCAGATTTAAAGGTATGGTTCTATGATCAATTTCATGTTTAGTGAATTCTATGATATCATTCATGGAAAATGAACCCAAAACTACTGGAGAGGTCAATGAATCTCTAGATAATGATGAAATAATGAGTTAGAATCCCCTCATTCAACCCTATGAGCTTCAAAAAATCACAATCTCATCAACTAGGTTGTAAGTAGTTTCTTTTACTTTGAATGTAAAAATATTGACTCCTCCTCATACTCTAAGAAATTTTATTCATCGCCTACTTCCCTCAAGAGAATGGAAAAGGTGCAAGAAGAAAATAAGGGGGTAGAGGAAGAGAGGAAAGACCTCCAGTATTCCCCTCCAACATTTGAGGAATGTGTCTCTACCACTATTGAAAAATTTGTAGAATTAAATTTGGGTAAAATAGAATATCCATGGTACAATTTGATCTTTATGTCCATGAATTATAAAGAAAAAAGGTATATAACTCCTTCATAAAGAAACATCAGGAAACATTTATCTAGAATTAAACAAAAATTTCAGGCCTTGATATTGAGGTGGCCACTCACCACTTGGTCTTTCTTGAAGACTACTGAGGTACAAACAAAAAACAATAATAACGCACCCAACTCATGCCTCAAAAAATGAGGTTGATGTATAAAATATATTCAAGGATGACTTCATTTGGGAAGTTCTTTATATAAATTTATTTGAGAACAATGATATAGTAAAGAAAAATAATGGGAAAATTAGATTCTTCATCGACTTCAGAGATCTCAACCAATACGGCCTAAATGATGATTTCTTAGTCCCAATCATAGAGGTATTTATTGATACAATGAATGGTAATAAATCCCTCTCATTCATGGATGGATATTTAGGGTACAAACAAATTTTAATAACCTTAGAAGATGGGTAATTTACCACCATCACCCCCCCCTAGGGATTGTTTTTCTATTGGGTATTTCCCTTCAACTTGAATAATGCTATTGTGACATACTGATGTACAATGAATTTCATATTTAAACCCATGTTGGGAATGTTTATTGAATGATACATTAATGATTTCATGGATGATCTTGGGACCATATTCAACAAACTATGATAGAATAGCCTGAAGATGAACCCCTTGAAATGTACATTTAGGGTATACTGGGGAAAGTTTATCAGCTTTTTTGTAAGCCATCATGGAATAAAATTCTTCCCTAAGAAAAAAATGAAATCATTAGAATGTAACCTCCTTAAACCCATAAAGAGTTGAGAGAAATTCAAGGAAACTCATCCTATATTCAGTTATTTAAATCCAACCCCATAGGAAGTGTTTTCTCATCACCAAGTTGTCGAATAGGGGTTCACATATAAATAACTAATGACTGTCAAGAAGAATTTGAAACCATCAAGAAATATTTCTTGAGACCACCTGTGTTCATACGACCCATTAAGGGAAATATACTCATTCTAGATGTGACGGCCTAAGAGTGATGACTAGGAACATTCCTTGAGAAAAAGAACAATTCTAGGAATTAAAAAAACCTTTATTATCAAAGTTAAATAATGCATGATGATGTGACTCATTTTTCAAATACTAAGAAGAGTTATCTAGTGTAAAACTTCTCAGTTCTAAAATTGAGGAACTAATTATAGAACCATGAGATCTATTTGGTCTCTTGTAATAATCTTCTCAAATATATCCTTAGTTGTCCTATGTTGATATTTTTTTGGAATAATTAGGGGTTATACAGTATTGGTTTGATATATAGTTTGTGCCTTATAAAGTAATAAAAGGATAGTATTTGGTAGATTTTCTTCAAGAACACCCGTCTATAGACTCAACTTCAATAAATACTAAATTTCTATATGAATAGATCTTTTATATTCAAGAAAGACCCCAAATGTGGTAAATGTATTTTTATAGTGCATATAAAAGCCCAAAAGGGAATATAATGAAATACCCTAACTCAAAAAAGTTGGGTTAGGTGTTGTGCTCATCTCTGGAGCAAATGATGTTTTTTCCTAACTCCTTCCAATTTTCAGAAGATTGTACAAAAATCGAGGTAGAATATCTAGTCCTAATTAAAGGCATATAACTAGTATACCAAAAAATAGTGGTCCATATAGAGGTGAAAGGTGATTCTGAGTTGGTAATCTGATATATCAATGAGAATTATACCATTAGAAAAGAAGATTTAACCCCCCTTGTTGACTATGTATGAATGTTAAATGGAAATGTTACCCTCGTAGCCAACATTGAATCACATCCCATGATCATATAATGATCTATAAGATGCATTGGAAAATAAATTTATGTCTTTAGATTTTCTAAAATGGGATGAAATGGTCATTATCATTGTGAATTGCTGAATGGTATCAGCTTTTTGTCATGTCAGTGTAGAAGAGATTAATGAAATCAATCTTGTTTCGAAACCATATGGTCCTAGCACTGAGTGGATGGTACCCCTTACATATTACCTTAAAAATAGAATAATCCCATCATAAGAATACATAATGGAAAAAATCTAGTGTATGGTAACAAACTTTACTCTTTATGACAACCCAAATCACAATAAAGTCCTCTATAAACGAGGATTTGATAGAGTCCTTCTTAGGTGAATTGATGAAGAAGATATTGCTACTATCATGAAATAAGAACACCTAGGAGACTATTGTTCCTATTAGTTATGGTGTCATCTATAAAATTAAATATGGAGGTTGGGGTATTATTGGCCCATTATGATGTAGGATTGCACAAATTTTATGAAAAAGTGTCATTCCATCCAGGTGCAAGCCAACTTAAACCATCAACCTCCAGAGTTTCTATATAAATCCAAATACACCTAGTCATTTTCTATATGGGGAAAGTATATTAAAGAACAATATACTCCAATAAAATCCAAGAAGTTCATGTACATTCTTACTTTATATGATTTCTTGTCAAAATGGGTTGAGGCAGTACCCCTTAAAGATGTCGGGGCCAAAAGAATCTTTAGCTTCGTAAAATCAAACATCATTATCATATTTGGTGCCATTAATACAAAATTGATGGAAAATTGAACCCATATTTATTTTGATGAGGTAAAAAAGCTGTATCAAGAATATAATATCAAATACAACCACTCAACCCACTAACATTCAGCTATTATTGGATAAATAGAGGCCTTCAACATGGCCTTATCGAATATACTCGAGAAGACGGTGGATAAATATGAAAACCCATTTTCTAAAAAAACCTTGTATCCCTTATATGATTACTGGAATACCACTCATACTGGTATAAGGGTGACCCCATATTCACCTATGTATGGGATAAAAGCAGTGCTTTCCATTAAGGTATAATTCCCATCACTCTGTGTTACCTTCTAGGATTAGCTATCTCTGGATGAGAAATTACTAAAATTAATGGATGAGTTGGAGTGACTGGTTGAGATAATATTTCACATATTTCATTATTTTGAGGTCCATCAAAATTAGATATCATGAGATTTTAACAATAAGGTCCTCCTCCGCTCATTCCTCTAAGAAGAACTCATATTGGTCCTCAGAACTCTGATGATACCAGAAAATACGCCTCCAAATATTGATCCAAAATGGGTAGAAGCTTATTAAATACACAAGTTCCACTCTAATGAAGTTTATTTCTTGTTCATGATGGATATAGAGGTCATTATGGACAATACCAATGCAAGGATTTTCAAAAAGTACTTCATGTGACTAAAGAGCGATACGTCTTAGCTATACGATGTTAAACAACATAGTCAGTCTTTATCATATGGCCTTAAAAAGCATGGAATATCTTCCATATCATAGGATTTTTAACTTCATGACACCATATACTTACTTTATTACATTAACCTACATAACATCATGGTCATATATTCACAAAATTTAAAGGCACACTCTATGGTCCTAATTGTATGAATCGAAACAAAAATACATCATAGTATGAGCTGTAGGACTTGAAATTTCCTATCATAATATCCAAGTCATAATACGTAAAACTAAGTGATAATTTCATTCCCACATGGTGTAAAAATATATGCCACATGTCCTTGTTTCATTATGTAAAACTATGTATCATTCCGATCTGTGTTTTGAGGGGATCACAATCTTGGATGTTCGTACACCACCAAACCTTTATTCAATAGATATGTGTGGATTTATTCTCATTATAATTGTGATATATAATTATTCCTATAATTTATTTCCTGGGCCCATCCATAATTCTGGAAAATAACAAAGTCTATTTCCCCATCGTCAAAACATAATTCATGTAGTGAACCATTTTTTCAAGAGCTATGTGTGGCATAATTCCTGCCATCACATGATACATAATGACTCCTAGACATATATTCCTGGAACCAACCTCAAAATTCCCCCAATTTCACGTCGATTCACATTCATCCTCACTATATGACATTAAACTGCACATGATTCTAGAACTACATATGGCTTGAATCCTATTTTTATTGAGATACATAGGGATGCCTCAATTCTATATTTTGGTCCTTCCACTATACAATATAAAATTCACATGTCCTCTACTTGATAACCAATAATTGGTAAGTAGAACATTTTAAATTCCTTGTTTCTCAAAATGATCTTAGATCATGTGAGTTTAGGATTTTTAGTATAGTCTTCCTCTACAAACAGAAATACTAGTGCATGATATAATTACCATGGTCCAAGATGAAAGACCTTAAATGTCACACAATATCTTCCTCAACACATAAATTTTAACTACACATTTTCTTTCTTTTTAATGACAAAAAGCTTCACTTAATGGTGGTCTTCACCCAAAAGGACAACTATTTTTAGTGTTGGCCTCCCACCATACCTCCGTTTCAGAACTATGTGTCGCATGATTATTATTTCAATTGGATATCTAGTGATACATAAAATTTATGTATTTGGACCAACCATGGGGTAAATATAAATTATCCCTCTTCTATGTTCCTAATTTGGGTTCCATCATTCGAGATTCCATCTAGGAAATGAGAATTTCCCCTTCTATATATAAGGAAAATATATGTGGATAACTCCATACTTCCGGGAAGATGTAAGTCCCAATGATTCATTTGTGCTCGAACATGTTCCATCCACATGTCATTCTCCAAATCCTTGGAAATTTCATATTTCCAGAATCTTCACCAACCATAAATTATAGAATTTATGATACCTAAGGATAACTCTGTCTTGACTATGCTATAATGTTCCCTAGTTGGATTTTTAAAAATTCACTCACTAATGGGCCCATCAACTAGAGGATTTAATTGTCTGATTGTTCTACAACACTCCTTAGTTGTATTTCCATATTGTTTCCTAAAAAAGGATTTTTAAACCATAGAAAGATTAATATTTAGGATAATCCTATTATATCTTTGTAATCCCCAACAACGTCGTTATCCCATGTCACCTCTCCTGACCTAAGAAACCCCATGATCATGGTTTACCTATTTCATCCATCACATTTGAAGTATGCTAGAACATCCTTGGATGAATAGGACTCATACTAATTATTATTTTCATAATATTAACATCATAGTTATAAGACTAAAAATTTCAAGAAACTATATAATCCTTGTCTCAAGACGTTAAACTACATGATCTCCCATGAACTATGAATAGTATGACTCTCATTCAATTGAGATATGTAGTGACTCCAAAATCTTACATCTTTGGCCCAACCATAAGAAAAAAAATAATTTTTCCTTGTGTATAGTTCATAACTACATAACTAAACATTTCCCTTCATTACTAGGTGATTATGGAATGGAATTATCTTTCCATACTTAGGAACATTCTCTACACAAACTGACTCTGTGTCCAAGGAGGACTGAATCCCCATTAGATTTCATTGGTCATCAGCAATAAAATGTATGGTACCTAAGGAAAACTATGTTTGATTATTTTGTAACATTCCCTAATTGGATTTTGATAATTCATACACCAAATTATAGGTCTCATTAACCAAAGTATTTCATTGTTTGACTATGTTGTAACAAGACCCAATTTGATTTTAATAAAGTCAATCAAAAAAAAAGGGTTTTTCAACCAATGACATAATATTATTGAGGAGAATCCTATTCTATCTTCATAAAACCCAAATACATTATTACTTCTTGCATACATGTCCCATATCACTTATTGGATTCCAAAACTCCCCAATTACAACTTATGAAATTTCACCCCTTCATGGCTGAGGATGGTGGAACGTTCTCAATACAATCACCATGGAATTAAAAAATAATAGTCTTTCAATAAAAGAAAAAAGAACCTTAAATTTTATCCCCCAATGTCCTTATTTTATGACATTAAACTGTATAGAATAACATCCTAGCCACAAGATGTTAAACTATACAACAATGTCCTAACCACGCAACATTAAATTGAACAATGCTTTAAAACTTGACAGGGAGAGGCCTTTCCCCTTATTTTAATGATTTAACTCAACGTAAACTCTTTCATATAAGAGAAATTAATTAAGGATATATTTTACCTTAATTACCAATTCCATTACATATTATCTTTTAATTCTCAGGTACCTTTCCTTTGCAAACCACCCTTTGTGGACTTGATAAATATGGATCTTCCCAAAATTCCTAACGATTGCCTGTATAATTCCAGAGTACCTGTGGAAACCTCTAGATTGACTATACTATCATACACCCTAGTTGGATTTTCATAAGAAACCCACCAAATTTCAGGTCATGTAGGCCGAAGGATTCCACAGTTTGACTATACAGTAACACACCCTAGTTTGATTTTCATAAAGTCACCCAAAAAGGGTTTTTTAAATAGTGGAACATTCATCATCAAGAGAGAACTACTCTATTCACATAATCCCTGGTAATAATTTTTTTGGAAACGTCTTTCTGAAATAGGTCCATGGCCATTGTTCACATACTTTTCTCACATCATGTTTTAGATCTGAGAAGAATAACATCATGAATCAAAATCTCCCTTCAGACATCTAAAGAATTTTGGAACATTCTTGGTTAATGCACCTTATTTAGTTCATCATTAAAAAACTCTTGGACAATTATTTTCAACCTAAAATACCATTCAAACTAGTATACCTTTCATGATTATAACTACCCATAAAAATAGATACATTATTCACCAGGTTCAAAACTCACAAAGGGAACCTTGGGTAAAAGTTGAGTCTCATATCACTAGACCTAGATCTTCATGGTTTAGGAAATAATTGAGAAATAAAAAGATAAAATGGAAAAATATTATTTGGATGAAAACCTAAAAAGGGTTTCCTATGAAAAATCCAAGTCTCACCTGCTAAATCTTATTCATATTGGACTTAGGAAAAAAATTAATGTGATGAGAAAAAATGCACAATTTTTGTAGTGTTTTAAATGTGACCCTAGAAATAGTAAAACTAATCTCACTATGCCTCATGTCTTAAGAAAAAACTAGCGTGCTCCCACACCCTTATCATTGTAATTACAATGCAATGACATTCGATAAAACGATTTATTTTCAATGATGTATTAGGATTACAATGAGGATAAGAATACAAAAATAATTAATTTAAAGAAAAATTAACTTTAATTTGGGTTTTTGAATGTAGAGTAAATTCCACATGTCAAAGTATATTTTCCATGTTTTACTATATCTCCTCAATATAGGCTTTGAGTTTTTGGACTGTGGCCCAAGCATTGTCTATAATTTTTTGAAACTCATCGAATTGTGTAGTATCAGCCTTTTAAGAATCATGGAACTTCTACCACTATGAAGAAACAAAATATATTATTTATACCAATACATATGTTAAGGATTATTGGAGTTGCACTATCTCTTACTACATTGAATTTTATTCTTCTTGAAGTTTCACCATTTTTATATATTTTTTATCAAGGAGATTTTGATACTTCTACACCTCCTTGATATGAATGATCTTAGCTTGGGATATGAAATTTGTGAGATCCTAAAACTGGACTACTAGCTATTCTTTATCTTTATGTGATCTTTTCTCATCCTTACGATGTATAATTATTAACTTTGCTATATAACGGATCAAGTGGAAATGAAATCTACCATATCCCAATATGGGAAAATTCAGTGTAACTCACTGAATTTGTAAAGGTAGATCTATAAGAAGAATATGAGAGAAAATATTCCTAATGTACTTTTAGACAATAAGGCCTTTGGTGTGAAGAAAATCCCAGGTCTTTGAGTCCAACTCAGATATACTCTTAGAGGGAGTGATGTATTCTTGGATTAGTGCACTCAATGAGTCACATTGTTCCTTTCCTTCCAAGACAGTCACAGTTTTTCCTACCAGTGTTTTAACTACCCAAAATTTTATCAATGAATGTTTCCTTATTATAATTATTTATTATAGAATAAATCTCAAAAAATCACATATATATCACAATAAAAACCTTAAAATGAATAACAAATTAAATAATAAGTATTTCTGGAAATTATGGAACCTATACCAATGGAATAGTAACTTAGCCAATGGAATAATAATATGGCCATTAAGAATAGTAAACTATCTAACATAATAGTATCCTAACCTTTTAAAATATAAATAAAATTTTGGTATCTTGTGAATGAAAATATAATGTATTTATATAATGAAATAAGTAAATAAATATTTTAAAAATTGTAAATTAAGTATTAATATTTTTATAAGTCGTAAATATTTATTTAAATTTTTTTAATTAATATTATGATTTAACATAAAATTTCTTTTCATTAAATATATTTATAAAATAATATTTTGTTTTCATATGATTATAATATAATTTTATGAGACTTTATTTAATTTTTTAAAGTTTCATAAAATCAGTTATAATATTAAAATCAATATTTTTTCAAATAAGTGATTAATTAAATTAAAAAATAAATTTATCATATTTAAAAAAATTATTTTATTAAACTAGAGTCCATTTTTAAAATCATTATGTCAAAAGTTTTTTATGGCGTTTTTTAATTTTCTGATATATTTCAATTTTTAGGTGAATAGTAAAAATATAGTTTTTTACATAACTGGTATATCATAAATTACATCACTCATGATGTAATGGTGACAGAATCCTTTCTAGAAATTTTTTGGCCATGTTATATTTAATTTTATAAATGGTACATTAAAATACAACAAACTCAATTTCCAAACCTAAAAAGAACTTTTCAAAACCTAACGTCAAAAGTGATTCAACAAAATATTAATTCCTCTTTCATTCCACTTTACTTTTTAAGAAATTATGGAATTAAAATTATAAAGAATATTTAAATTCAAAAACTCATTATATTATATTAATTTGTGATTTATAATGTCAAAAATTCACTATTATAAGTTTTACATTTGATATATTATTTTATTCAATATTTTATTCTAAAAATACCCCCTCCTCAAGTATAAATAACCCCTCTCCATCCCCTTGGAAAAAAAACTCCTCCCACTCATTTAAATTCCTAATATCTTATAAAATATTCCCTATTAATCCAATTATAATACTTTGGGGCATTTTTGTGAAATCCAACTCCAAACAGTAATGAGTTATAGTGTCGTACAAGAGAAGTTACACCGAGGAGAGAGTAAGAGTCTATTAACTCTTCTCTCCTTTCTTATTTTACCCTATCCCTTTCAAAATATTATACTAAAAATTTGATTACACAGTAATTTATAATTATATAAATTATTTTAACTTACTCTAATTATCATATTTAAGAAAAATATAAATGTCATACTTACCTTTTCCGCTCTTTCAACAACGTCTTGTTAATGTTTTGTTAACAAATTACAAAGATATTGCCAAGAAAATTATTATAACCACCTTAATGGATGGATATTAGGAATTATATATAATATATTAACATTTAATTACAATTATTATATGCTTATTCAATTAATTATACTAATTTTTATATCACATTTAATAAAATTGCTAAGTCGTTGCAAAACGGGAAATTTTTATGTAAAACATGATATCAAAACGCTTCAATTACATCAACAATAATTAAAAAATATAATCCAATTATTATGCGGATAAATATTTTTATAAAGTTTCTATAATTCCCTTATATATCATTATTTTAATAAACATAAGTTTATTATTTAGGAGGCACAAAAGAAATAAAATTAAATGGGAATTAAGGTAAGGGGAATCCTTAAACACAACTCCCTTTCTTTGGGTTTCCCTATTTCACCGCATTCTCAGTATAAATATTCCTTTAATGTTACTTAAATAACATGTATTCATCATTTTCTTATCTTTTATGAGATAAAAATATTTCAACATGACTTTATGAAAAATGAAAATATTTTTCAAAAATAATTCTTTTTTCTAAACACAAAACTTTTACTTCTATTGAGATTGTTTCTCCTTCAGTCAATATTGATACCAAGAAATTTATTCCCTTTAGTAACTTCAATATTTATTTATTAATGTATTATTTATGAAATGAAACCAATTTATTTCCATGGGGAATTTTATATCCAATATTGATATACATCCTATGTTTCATGTATGATAATGTAAATGTTATGATGTGACGAGTGCGCCCGAAATTATATAGCACAAGTAAATGTTATGATGTAAAGAACAAAGTAAGATCGTTAATGTCCTTTGGGAAATACTAAAATGGTGTGGTTGTTGATTTCCTATGAATAATAATACCTCACTCAAATGGTTAAGTCAAATGGAGGTATCATCCTAGGGGAAATTCCCATTTCAAGGGGATATAATGATGTGTTTTTTGAACAGTTACCCAGACTTACCCTAGATCATGATGTAGAGTTCTCCATAAAAATCATACCTGAATATATTCCTATCTCAAAATTACCCTAAAGGATATCCCCGATCGAACTTGAGGCTTTAAAGAAGTATCTCTAAGTGAATTTGGACAAAGGGTTCATATGACATAGTGCATCACCTTGGGGAGTCCTAGTAATCTTTGTAAATAAAAAGGATGGATCAATGAGGTTGTGTATCGACTACCGAGAGCTCAATAAGATCACCATAAAGAATAAGTATCCTCTTCCAAGGATTTATGACTTTTTCAATCAACTATGAGGAGATAATTAATTCTCAATGGTGAATATCCATTCTAGATATCATCAGCTAAAGGTTATGTACATGTTATGGACACTATGAGTTTCTTGTGTTACCCCTCAGACTTACTAATTCCCCTGTAATCTTCACGGATTTGATGAATAGAGTCTCTATACATTACCTCAAAAAATTTGTGGTAGTGTTTATATATGACATTATCATCTACTCCAAGAGTGAGGAAAAACATAAATAACAAATAAATCTCATGTTGGAGACATTAAGGAAGGATAAGTTGTATACCATTTTCAAAAAGTGTGAAATTTGGATGTAGAAAGTTACATTATTGGGAAATGTTATCAAAAGTGTGGGAATTTTTGTGGTCCTTTAAAAACAAATATAATTGAGGAATAGAATAGACACTCTAGTGTCAAGGAAATCCATAGTTTTCATGGATTAATAGGGTACTATCGACATTTTTTGAGAAATTTATCATGATTTTTAATCCCACTAACTATGTTAACAAGGGAAGGGGTAAAGTATGTCTGTAGGGAAGAATGTGAGTAAATATTCAAGGAGCTAAAGAAAAGTATGATCACTAAACCTATGATCACATTTCCAACAAGAGTAGAATGTTTTGTGATATAAAATTGTGCTACAAAGAAAGTATAGAGATGTGTACTCATATAAGATGATAATGTGATAGCCTATGCCTCATGGAATTTGAATATCCATAAGAAGAACTACCCAACGAATGATCTGGAGTTAGAAACTATGATTTTTTCCTTGACAATTTGGTGGTACTACCTATATGGTGAGAATTGTGAAATATATATCGATCATAAGAGTCTAAAGTATATATTCACACAAAAGAAGATCAACATGCATAAAAGGATATTGTCAGAGCTAATTAAGAAATATGATTTCTCAATTCACTATCATCATGGGATGGAAAACAAGGTAGATGATGATATTAAATAAAAAGAACATGTTACACTATACTTGATGTGATTAAGAAATACATTATCTTATTAGACATGAAAAGGATGGATATAGAAATCATAATGCGAGGGAATAAATCCTACCATGCCTAAATGATTTACCAACCATATATCAAAGAGAAGATTAAGGAGGCCCAAAAGGATGATCCTGAGTTACAAAAGAAGGTGAATACATTAAAGGCAGGGAAGCTGCAAGATTTCCATATCAATGAAGATGGTGTGATTTGGTTTAGAACTAGTCTTTTTGTTCCTTCATCACCTGACATAAAGAATGATCTATTGGATAATGCACATAGATCAACTTTATCTATCCATCCTAGTAGCACCAAGATGTACCATGATCTCTGAGAATAAATTTAGTGGGACAACATGAAGAAGGATAATACTGAGTATATTTCAAGGTTATTAATATGTCAATAAGTTAAAGAAGAGTGACATATGTCCAAAGTGATGATGCAACCATTACCTATACCCTTATAGAAATGGGAGAATGTCACCATGTACTTCATCACTAGTATTCTGAAAACATCCAAAATAAATAATTCAATATAGGTTGTGGTGGACCGAATTACCAAGACTGCTATCTTTATTTCTATATGGAAAGATTTCTTACATTAAAAACATTCTAGGATATATGGGAAGGAAGTAGTGAGGCTGCATGGGGTACCGCTTTCAATAATATCTGATCATTATCCAAGGTTCACATCTATATACTAGAGAAGTATTAAATATTCATTGAGTACTAAATTAAACTTCAACATGATCTATCTCCCCAAAATTGATGGTCAATCTGAAAGTAATATTCAAATGCTCGAAGACAAGCTAAGATCCTCCTCAATAGAATTCAAAGGCAGATGGGATCAACATCATCCATTTGACGAGTTCTCATAAAATTATAGCTTCCACTTGAGTATTCAGATTTCTCCATATGATGCTCTGTATGGAAATAGATGTATAACTCCAACCTGTTGGGATGGAGTTGGTGAATGAAATCTACACAGACCTGATATTGTTCAAGAAATGGTAGAGAATGTTCAATCCATCCATCTTCATATAAAATCTTGTTAGAGTCTTCAAAATAGTTATGTTGACAACTATATAAGGGACTTGGAGTTTGATATTGGAGATAAATTCTTCCATCAAATATCACCATAGAAAACAGCCATGCGGTTTGGAAAGAAATGGAATATTTTCCCAAGGTATATTAACCCCTTTTAGATCCTTAATTAAACAGGATAAGTGGACTATTAGATTTCACTTACACCAATTATAGATAAAGTTCATGATGTGTTCCATGTATCTTTCCTGAGGAAGTATATACCTGACCCCTCACATATACTAATCTCAGAGGTGATATAACTAGAAGATGATCTATCTTTTGAGGGTCACCCTATAATGATTCTATACCGAAGAGATAAGGTTATGTGCAACAAGGAAACCCAACTTATCAAACTTTTTTTTTGAGGAACCAAAAGTATGATGTAGTAACCTATAAAATAGAGGCAGTGATGAATTATAAATACTGTCACCTGTTTATGGAAAGCAATATTTTTAGGGTGGAATTTCAAAATGGGGAAGAATGTAATGACCCAAACTTTTAACAATGATGATTTTCTTCTTATAATTATGTCTTATAGAATAAATCACATAAAATTACATTGATATAAAAATAAAAACCTAAAAAATGATGAATAAATGAAACAAGAGATATTTATAGAAATTGGGGAACGTATACCAATGGAATAATAACTTGGCCATTAGAATAGTAATGTGACCATTAGGAGTGTAAAACCATCCAATAGAATAGTAAACTCTATTTTTAAAGTACAAATAAAATTTGGGTATCTTATGAATGAAAATACAATAATTTTATATTATTAAATAATTAAATAAATATTTTAAAAATGGTAAATTTAGTATTAGTATTTTTATAAGTCCTAAATAATTATATAGAATTTTTTAAATAATATAATGATTTAAATTAAAATTTATTTCCATAAAATATGTTCATAAATTAATTGTTTATTTTCTTATGATTATAAGATAATTTTATGGGACCTTAGTTAATTTTTGAATGTGTTATAAAATCAGTTATAATATTAAAATTGGTATTTTTTAAAATAAAAGTTTATTTTAAATACAAATTAATTTTCCCATATTTAGAAAATTATTTTCATAAAATGGAGTCCATTTTTTTAAATCACCATGTCAATATTTTCTAAAGGTGATTTTTGGGTAATTTTTTTAAATACTTCGATTTTTGGGTGAATAGTAAAAATACAGTTTTCACATAATCAGTATATCTTATATTACCTCATTCATGATTCAATGGTGACATAAACCATTATAAAACATTAGTTTCATCCATGTTATATTTAATTTAATAAATTTTCCATTAAAATACAAAAAAATCAATTTCAAAACCTAAGAAAAACTTTCCAAAACCTAAAGTCAAAATTGATTCCTTAAAATATTAATTTTTCTTTTTTTTCACTTTCCTTTTTAATAAATAAATTAATTAGAATTATAAATGGGATTTAATGTATTAAAATCATTATATTATATTAATATATTATTCATAATTTCAAGAAATTAGTATTACATGTTTTACCTTTGATAATTTTTTTATTCAACACTTAATTCTAAAAATACCCCCTCTACAAATATAAATAACCCCTCTCCCTATAATTAGAATCCCACTCCTACCACCCATTATAAATCCTATTATCTGACCATATACTCCCTATCATTCCCTTTATAATACTTGGGGAAGTTTTTCAGAGATATAACTCCTAACACAAAGGATTTATAGTGTCATTTAAGAGAAGCTACACTAAGGAGAGAGTATGTCTCTACTAACTCTTCCCTCTTATCTTATTATCTTTTCTTCTTTTACCCTATCCCTTTCCAAAAATTAGAATAATTTTTTTATAATGCAATTTTTCATTATATAAATGATTTTAAAAAACTTTAATTATCATATTTATGAAAAATATAAATTTCATACTTCCCTTTCCCACTCTTTCGACAACGTCCCATTAAAGTTCAGTTAACCACCTACAAAGACATTTCCAAGATAATTATTTTAACAAAATTAATTGATGTATATTTTGAATTATATATAATATATTAATATGTTATTACATGTTTTATATTCTTCTATAACTAATTATATTATTGTATTTATTACTTTTAATAAAATAGTGAAATCGTTGCAAAATGAGAAATTTTTAAGTAAAACATGATATCAAAATGCTTAAATTTCATCAATGTAAATTAATAAATATAATAAAATGATTATAATTGATAAATATATTATAAAATTACAATAATTAACTTTTTTATCAGTGTTTTAATAAACATAAGTTTATTATTTAGGAGGAAAAAAAGCGATGAAATTAAGCAGAAATTAAGGTAAGGGGGATTCTCGAACCCAACTCTCTTTCTTTTGGTTTTCCATTTTCATCCGATTTTCAGTATGTATATTTCATTAATGTTACTTTTATATAATTTATTCATCATTATCTTATCTATTATGAGACATAAATGTTTCCAATCTGGTTTTATGACAAATTCAATGATTTTTCCAAAAGAACATTGTTTTTTCTAAAAACACATCTTTTACTTTTCTTGAGATTGTTTCTCCTTCACTAAATATTGATACCAAGAATTTTATTCCCTTTGGTAACTCAAATTTTTATTCATGAATGTATTTTTTTTAAATTTAACCCATTTATATCTATGTGTTATTTTATTTCCAAGATTTATATACATTCTATGTGGCATGCATGATGATGTAAATGTTATGATGTGATGGGTGTGCTCGAAATTATATAGCACATGTAAAAGTTAATATGTGACGGGTGTGACCGAAATTATATATCACTCAAATTATTTGGATAATGTGATGTATCTGGTTACATAAAGTGAAATAATCATGTAATTTGACAACTAAGACATGATGTTTCATTTTTTTGCACTGTCACATTCCAATCCATTTTCTAATGATTCCTCTCATGATTATGAACTCATTATTATGTTATGATTATAATTATTATTCTCACCCCATTTTTTATTGATTCATGTTCAAATATATCCTCTTACTCAACTTTTGTCTCACCCCTTTCTTTGATGTATAGCCTCAGGTGGTTATATGTACTAAGGAGAACACAAGGGACACAAAGAAGCTAGAGAAGAAAGAATTAAATAAATGTTTATGTTTTATTTTATAAATGTTATGTATTTTCTAATTGACCCAAGACAACAAAAATTTGGATCCTAGTTGTGTAATTATTTTATGTTCTTTGTCTTTAAAATGATGTATTATAAATGTAAGTAAAATTAGTGTCACTATAAGTGTCGTCCGAACTTGCACAGAAGTTCCCACATCAAACTCTACCACTAAATTTGATGACGCTAAATAATAGGTGAAACTTCTTATCAACATCAGAAGGATGAAATAAAAAAATAAGTGAATGATCCAAAGAATACAACCACACTCACCTATTAATGGATCAACTTTGGGGATTAATTCCTTGTAAAGACCTTGAAATTCCATATATATTTTTTAAATATTTGGGATTTTTATGAGTCAGTGAAAATTGACGGTGCTTGATTCTGAGCCCTGGTGTGCCCGAGATGGAATTTTGAATTTTTTTAAGGTACGTTCAATAAACACACAAGTGGCATTTTCTATCCATTGAACTGGTGCTCGGATTAAAAATACGACGACACCATTGAATCCACAACACTAGGAGTATCTTAAGGGAGGATTAACTTTGACCGTATTAGGTTGGGAGAAAATTTTAGTTTTTTGGACTTTTTAAAGAATAATAAAATAGAATAAAATTGTAATTTTATTTTTCTACCAATGGTTGAGAAGCGGTGGAGGGACCGCTTAATGTCATGCAATTTAATGGACAGACTCTTTCTTTTTTTAACCACACCATTGAGAGGATAATAGGTTCATTCATTAATGAACATCATTATTCTCTCGTTGCATTAATAACCATTCCCCCTCTATTAAAATAAGGCTTGATCTTGGGTTATTGATATAGAAGTGAGTAAATTCTGACGAAGTGATGTGACATCTTCCATTGACGAAGAACAGAAGTTTGGACAACAACATTGGAGGAATCGATCTGGGATCAACGAATGCCGATGACTTCATAAAGCATAGATTCTTCTTCCACAACCACGAACTCACCTCCGAATCTGAGGTAGGGGTTTTTTATAATTAAATTCATGTGAATTGTTTCTTTTCCACATTGTTGAAGCATGATGAATCACGGAAGTGTGGAATGGAATTTAACATTATTTTATGTGATGTATTAATTACTCCCGCTTGTTATGATTCTAACTCGGAGGGTGAGGGACAAACGAAAAAGTCATGAACCCTCTACCGCTTCAGTTTTGTCATGTCCTTTTTGGGTGAAGTTTGAACTTGACAAAAATTTAAATCTGGGAGCCATGCAGTGACGACCTCAACCTGGGAGGCCCATAGGCGCGTTTGGAAGGGAAAACAGACCACCAGAGATCACCCGATGGCCCGCAGAAGATCTGTCGGCGTGGTGGCGGCTAGCATCGGCTAACCACAGTGGTAGCAGGTGGCATGCCATTGTACACTACAGAGGTGATCCATGACATCAAGACATAGAGGCCGACTTGCAGCTGGCTGGATTGGCGAAAAGCGGCATGCTGTCACGCACTGCGGTGAGGAGGTCGCGACATCAAAGCCGCGGTGGAGGTAAAGGGACCCACGCACCATAGTTACCACTGACAGGGAGATAAAGACACGTGGCACTTCCATTTTCAAAACTGAACTACTAAACATCTATTCGGGAAGGGGGAGCAACCCCCTCCGCACGGGCCCCCAAGCTGGGTACCACGCCAGCAAGCGGACCGGACTGCCCGACAGGCGACGTCCAGTTGAGGTGGGATGAGCCCGCAACCCAGTGGGCCAAGCCCATCACGGCCCAGACCTCTAGGGATGGCACAATTGGTTTATTATAGGACAGGTTGAACCCGAACTAGGCGGGTCAACCAGAACCAGGTCGAGTCGGCTCAAGTCGGTGCCGAACTCGGACCCTTTTCAGCCCAGATACACTTAAAATGCCATATCTCGCAAACCATACGTCTGTTTGATGAACCGTCTATAGTGATGAAATTCTTGGAATGATATGGTCCTTTTGAGATACTTAAAATGAGTTTTAGAGAAAGTTGGAGTATGGATGGGTTGGATCAAACCCGAATCCAACTAGGCCCTCAGCACTAAAATGCCTATAACTCACAAACTGGGCATCTGATTGATGCATCGTCTGTCACATTGGAAACCTTATGACAGAGTGGTCCTTTGGGTTACTAATTTGTGGAACACAGTGTTAGTTGAGGCACAACCGATATCTTGAGGAGCAGATACTATGGAACTCAATCTCACTGGGTGCATGGGATCTTGTGGCTGGATGTTAAATGAATAGAGACCATGAGTGGATTGACATCATAACAACCCTATGTGGATCGACATCATATTGACCCTATGTGTATCTGTATAATAGCAACCCTGTGTGGATCAACACCATAGAGACCCTATGTGGATCAGAATCATAGTGTGTGTGGATCAGCACCATATTGAACTTGTGTGGATTAGCATCATAGTGACCCTGTGTGGATCATTATCATAGAGACCCTATGTGTATCAACATTCTAGAGACCCTATGTAGATTAGTAGTGTGTGAATTGATAAGGACCAAACTTAGAGCAGCCCAACGTGGATCAACGACATAAAAACCTATGTGAATCAAAAATGGAATAACTCTTTCTTGGTTCAGTTGTCGAAACTTCTTAATGGAATAAAATGATTTAGATTAAGAATAATCATCTTTATTCATGAATAATGTGTTTTATAGCTGGTGTGAGCTATATTTTTCTTTGTGCTTTGTGATTGAGATCATGCTTTGTGGTTTTTTCTTTGTGGAATTCTTAGAGACCATCCGGGGTCTCAGGGTCCCTACTGGGTATTGTTATACTCACCCATGCACGGGATTCACCCGCACCTTGTTGAGTCTTATACAGACAATGGACATCTTTGACTGAGTCTTGAGGAGCCAGGACTTGATGGTGTACGGAGGTGACCAAATGACATGAAGAGCTGTAGTGATGAGTTGTACCTACCCATCAGGTAGGATCTTTGGCAGATGACCTCAGGAGCTATTTTCCCTTTTTTCTGTATTTTTATTTTAGTTGGGCTTGTATTCTGGCCCCTTTACTTTAGTACTTACTTTTACACTCTATGGGGGTTTTTAGTTGTGTTTTCACCTTTCTTCTTTCATTGTGTTTTACTTCTGCGCAGTGTACCCTATCTGTGTGTGTTCAGGTTTTGAGGTATTGCCTTCCCATTTTATTGAAATGCCTTTTTGGTGCTAGTCACCAACCCCTGGCCTATAGAAGGTGGGATTGGGGTAGTCATGACATAGGATTTGGGGGATGGGTTGTGAAAAAGTGGTATCATAGGGGTCGGTTCTACTAGAATAACTAAGAGTCTATGTTTTCAATGGAGTAATAGTTTTAAGTGTCTTGAGTTCAGATTTTAGTCCAGGGAGTCCAGTGTTGGTGCGGAAACCAACATATCCATACTCTAGGACCTTGAATTCTGTTTTTCGACTTGGTACACAAAAAACACTGATTCCATGTTATTTTGAAATGATTTTATTTTGATCTATTTTGATTCATCTCACTAGGTATAACTTATTGAATGAGGTTCATCTTGATTCTCTTTCATGATGCCTCTACACAGACAGCCAACCGGGATTCCAATGCGTGATTATGAGGATGGTACATAGTGTGATGAGGCTTCATTACAAGGATTGTTGCCCGAGATTGTACCTTTGGGCAATGTCCCAGTGATACCACTGCTTGTTGGTTAGCAGTTACCATCAATGCTACCTGTAGAGGAAAAATATAGGCTTCATGCCTTACACGAGTTTTAGTAACATATACTCTTCACGTTTCAAGGAGATCTCTACTCATAGGTGCATAAGGATTGGCTTAAGGTAGTGGTCGAGTTTCCATCTATCTAGGGAACCATTAGATCAGATGAAGGTCTTGGTAGTGATCCTTTTATGTGGCTCATCAAGGCGATGATAGGGTTTATATTACCCCTATCTTTCAATGAGGTGACATTTCTGTGGACAAATCTTGAGAACCTTCCTAAGAGAAGGGGTCTCTTTCCATAAAAAGATAAAGGGTATGTTTTCCCTAGAGCTTCTATAGATTAATCAAGATGACATGTTGGTAGCTAAGTATTCATCAATTTGTACCAATCATTCTAGGTACGCAATGAATATGATACGAATAGTGTTTTAGGGATCAGAACTCTGAGTGAGATATGTTTAGGGACATCCAAACTGACACTATTTATTCTAGGAATTACTACTTATGTTAGGGTTATAGAGATAACCTTTGTGGTTGAATGTTCATTGGATAAGCCAATACAAACAGTGAATGTTAGTAGTGGGAAAATAGAAAACTGATGCCAATCTCAGAGTCTTGGGTGTGTAAAATGTTTCGGTAAGAGGAAGTGATAGGGACAAATGAATTTGCAGGCAGCAGATGTGGAAGAGGAACTAGGAGAGCATCATAAGGTGGTATACATTTCGACATGTTACAACAACCACCCCATGTGGTACCGACCAGGCTCAGAGAGCTGGAGGACATGGGAAGGGAGTAGCTACATGCGGTCAAGGAGTGTGAACCAATGTATCCATGAATTATTTGATGTATGATATCTATCTACTACTTGTTTTCGTATTAATAGACATAGGTACTGATCATTTCATTTCATCATGAATCTAGTTCAAGACCTAGAGTTTCTGGTTAAACCATTGACTTTACCCTTACGTCTGTAGATACCTATGGGAGGAGACTCGATAATCACACTTATGATGATGGTGTGGTCAAACCCTTGAGGCGAGAGTTTGGGAATGGACTGGTCATCCAAAATTTATGCTCAGATTGACTGTTTTTGGAAAAAAGGATGTTGTATGTCCATAACATTGGAAATGGGGTTTTCCTTGGATAGTGAAAAAGGAAACCCAGGTAGCACGACATAAACTCATGCATAGGAGGGTGAAACCAATCACAATTGAGTCGAACAACATTACCCTCATGGAAATAGATTTTTTGACTTTTTAGTTCCCAATGATAGTGGCATAATGTAGGAACATCCTTTCAAAAGATGTTTCTTGGATTACCTCCCCATAGAAAGAGGGACTTCTGCATTGGCTTGTACCTAGGGACAACACTAGTATCTATAACTGCATATCATATGGCTCCTATAGAGCTCCAATGGATGATATTATAGTTGGGGGAATTGAAGAGTAAGAGATTAGTAAGACCTAGTGTTCGAGGTTATGTGTGAATTACTGAAACATTAACCAAGAGGTTGTGGAGAATGAGTACCCACCACCAAAAGGTCGATGGGCACATCAATCAGTTAAAACGGATAGCCTTTCACATGGATGGAAAGGTTCCCATAGGCTTTTTAGAAGTTGAGACAACGAATATGGTTGGAGTTCCTCCAAGACGATGACTTTGGGATTGTCTACACTCCTAGGAAGGGGAACACAGTGGCAGATGCACTTAGCAGGAGGTCTAGTTTACGGTTGCTGAGTGAGGCGACATAGTAGCTAGCTGCGTTGAAGTTATACTTCATGGTTAGTGATGGAGCATCTACCCTCTAGTCTACGATAGTCACTACCACACTCCTTCAGTGAGTTATAGAGGCACAACTTGGGGATGTTGACTGTGAGACCCGACATGATGAGATATCCTTAGGACATGCTCTTGAAGGATTTTCTGAAGGTGGGGAGCATGCCAACATTTTCAGAGGACACACCATGGTACTAGTGACGTTACAGGAGGAGGTGTTGAGGTAATTCTATACATCCCCTTTGGCGGTACATCCTAGTGTGGTGAAGATGTACCAAGACCTCAGATGTCAGTACTGGTTTCCAAGGATGGAGAAAGTGGTGGAAGAATTCATTTCAAGATGCCTCACTTGTTAGCAAGTCGGAGGTGAGCATCAGGTTCCAGCATGCTTGAGGACATGCTCTGTGCTTGCATCCTTGATTTTGGCTGTAGTTGGGAGGACCACCTGCCACTGGTGGAGTTCACTTACAACAATATTTATCACTCCACCACTAGCATGCCGTCTTTTTGATGCCTTATACAATTGACCATGCAGATCACCACTACAATGGAAAGACCTTGGGTAGTCAGCACATATGGGTCAATAGTTGATACGGGCTACCACTCAGAAGGTGAAGATCAACTAGGATTAGATGAAAACTATACATAAATGGAATAAGTCTTATGATGATAAGAGATGAAGACCCCTGGAATTCATGGTGGGAGATCATGTCTTCCTATGGGTCTCACCTCGATGAGGATTATGAAGGTTTGGTCGGGGTGGAAAGCTATCTTCGAGGTTCATCAGACTTTTCTAGATCCTCAGTAGAGTAAGCGAGGTGGAATACCATCTAGATCTTCTCCCATAGATGCATCAGGTGTATAATGTTGTCCATGTGTCACAGCTGAGGAGGTACGTGCAGGATCTACCACACATTATTGACTGGGTCAAGCTGGACATCGACGATGGGGTGATGTTTGTGAAGATCCCAGTAGAGATAGAGAATCGACAGGAGAGGGTCCATTGTGGGTGGTCGATTCCTCTGATGAGAGTTCATTGGTAGTATAAGAATTTCTAAGAGATAACCTGGGAGTGGGAGGCTCAGATACGTGCTTAGTACCCCAATTTTTCCCCTAGTTTTGTTGTAGATTTTATGGATAAAAATTTCTAAGGTGAGGAGAATGTAAAGACCTGAAAATTCCATATAATTTTTTTTAAAATAATTTGATATTATTAAGAGTTTGCAAAAATTGATGATCCTTGACTCTGAGGCCTGGTGTGCCCGTAATAAAATTTTGAATTTTTTTAAGGTACGTTCAGTAAATGCACGGGCGGCGTTTTCTATCTTTTGATCAGGTGCTCGGATTAAAAATTCAAGGGTACTATTGGGTCCAGAGTGTCAGGATTTTCTTAAGGGAGGATTAAGTTTGACCGCAGAAGGTTGGGAGGAAAGGTTAGTTTTCTAGAATTTTTATAGAATAATAAAATAACATAAAATTGTTATTTTATTTTTCTACCAATGGTTGAGAAGTTGTGGTAGGACCACTGAGTTGTGAAGATATTTAATGGATTGAATCCTTGTTTTTATAACCACAATGTTGATAGATTAAGAGGTTAATTCATTAATGAACATCATTAATCTCTCGTTGCGTGAATCACATTTTTCCCTCTATTTAAATGATGTTCGGCCTTGGGTTATTGACATGGAAGTGAGGAACCTCTGAAGAAGTGCCGCAACGTCTTCCACCAATGAAGAATGGAAGCTTAGATGATAATGTTAGATGAATGGATCCAGGATCGGCGAACATTAGAGGCTTCATTAAGTATGTATTCTTCTTCCACAACCGTGACATCACCTCTGAATCCAAGGTAGGGGTTGTTTATATTTAAATTCATGTGAATTGTTTATTTTCTATGTTCTTGAATCATGAAAAATTTCAGAAGTGTTTAATGGGGTTTAACATTATTTTAGGTTATGTATTAATTACTCTCGCTTGTTATGATGATAACTCAGAGGGCGTGGGCCGAACGAAGAAGGCCTGGACCCTCTTCCACTACAGTTTTGTCGCATTCTTAATGGGAAAAGTTTGAACCCAACAAAAATTCGAATCTGGCAGCCACGCAGTGAAATAATCAACTCGGGAGGCCCATAGGCATGTTTAGAAGGGAAAGAAGACCACTAGAGATCACTTGATGGCTCAGGGAAGATCTTCTGGTGCCAATGACTGGCATTGACAGGAAACGACGCTGGTGGGAGATGGCGATGGCTGACATCGGCCGAACCCAGTGGCAGTGGGTGGCGGTCCATCACGCACTATAGAGGGGAGCCGCGACATCAAGTCACAGAGGTAGTAGGGGAGGTCGCCTCGCAGCCAACCGCATTAGCGGAAGGTAGTGCGCCGTCACACACCACAATGAGGAGGCTGCGACATCGAAGCCGCGATAGAGGTGAAGGGACCCACACTCATGGGTCCTGGTCACAAAAATGCGGCGCCATGTGGCACTTCCATTTGCAAAACTAGACGGCTGAAAATCCATTCTGAAAGAGGGAGCAACCTCCACAACGTGGGCCACCTAGCTGGGTGTTGTGCCAGCTAGCGGGCCAGACCGCCCGGTTTGTCGAGATGGTATGTGAGTATGATATAATCTATAATACCAAATGTAGGAACAAAATAAAAGAGATACTGAGTAAATTATCTAATTATGCTTAAAATACAAGAGGGGGGGGGGGGTGAATTTTAGACTTTAAAAAAATCCTTTGGAACTTTAAATATTGTTATGTTTAACAAGGTTAAACAAGGTAATTCACAAAACCTCTAGTTCTACACACTTTCTTGATTCAAGAAATATGATTTTGAGAAAGTGATTTCGGAAAAGATGATTTTGGAAATGAAACTCATTGAAAGTTTACAATGATGAAGATTCTACCTTAAAGCATATAGAATCTAATTAGATCAGAGTACAAGTATAAGGAAGTATAAGATAGTTATACTTTCCTCAACAATACAAATGCAGTGGAAACTTGTAACAAAACAAGTAACAAGTAGTAAATCTTTTAACCCAAAGAGAAGTGTATCCAACAACCTTGGATAAAAGTCCCTTGATTTATACTTTCAAGAAATTCTATCTTACCCACACCAGGGTAAGCCCTCGATACTAAGATCGAAGTCTGTCTTGCTATCCCAGCAAGACCTCAACTTCAAGGTAGTCATCACCTCTGTCTTCCTCAACAAAGAAGCCCTAGACTTTAAGGTAGTCAACACATATGTCTTTTTATCCTCGGAAGCCCTCGATTGTACACAACAACAATCAGAGTCACACAAAGAAAATCTGAACAAGAAGTTCAGTACACACAAAGCAATGAAAGTCTCTCTATAGAAATCACTTCAACAACATATAATCTCTAGAGTCATAGAACAGTATTGAGCTCTTTCAAATGAGATTTTATTTATAGGAATGAATTCAATGGTCAGATCCCTCTTCCAACTGTCATATTTTTATTTGAATTTCGGAGGGACCTGTACATGTGTAACTCAACCAATGGTTAGTTAATAACTAAAAGCACGATATCGTTTTATAGCAAAAAAAAGTGTAAGAAAAAGTATGGTTACATAACTAAAATCCAATATTCAGAATGTAAGAAAGTGAAAGTTTATAGTCTAACCAAAAATTAATTCGGAGTCTATAATAAAAGGATATTCAGATTCTGTTTTCTAGGAATTCAGAACCTGAATTCTATAGATTTCCAGAGTCTGAATTTCAAGGAATTTATGAATCTGGATTCACAAGATTTCAGAATGAGAACTTACAAAGTTCTGAGTCAGAGTTAATGAGAATTCGAAGTCAGAACTCATAAGAGTTCGGAGTCTGTATTTCGAGAACTTGGAGTCAGAAATCAGAAGAGTTCGTAACCAAAATTCGTATTCAGGATTCAGAGTCAGAACTCAGAAGAGTTCGTAACCAGAATTCGTAATCAGAATTTGGAGTCAGAACTCATAAGAGTTCATAACTTGAATTCGTAATCAGAATTCAGAGTTAGAACTTAGAAGAGTTCGTAACCAGAATTCATAATCATAATTTGGAGTCAGAACTCAGAAGAGTTCGTAACCAGCATTTGTATTCAGAATTCAGATCCTAAAACAGAATGCTTCATATCTAGGTATTTATAAGATTCCTAGGTTTTTGTTAAAAATCAAATTTTACACTTAGAAAAATTATGATATAAACTATGAAAATATGGTAAGGATAAATTTTCTTTGGGGAATGCAATTTTTCCTTATAGAAGTAAAACATAGGGTAAAAAGAGATTTTCCTTGAGATAAGGTGTTTATGATTTTTAAAACAAGAAGAAATGTTAAAGTCATAAGGAAACCTTATTGTCTTAACAATCTCCCCCAAGTATGAAGGAATGGAAAATTCATAAGAAAAACCTTATTGACTCAACAATCTCCCCCCTTTTGGAAAGCACAAACATCCTTACGAAAAAGAATATAAGGACTTTGAATTTTTTTCTAGATTTTGAAATAAAACTTATCTCTCTTTTAACATTGGAAAATATTAATGTGACTAAATCCCCATTAGGATTTTGAACACTAAGGATCGTATTCTAGATTTCCAGAATGAGACTTTTCATTATCTAGAGTACAAAAATCTCTCTAAGAAAACTCCCCCTTAGATAAACTCCCCCTTACTTAGGGATATTTCTTTTTTACTTAGAATTATTTTTCCTTCTCCCCCTTTTTGATTTTCAAAAAGAGTTTGAGGGTATAGAAAAACAATATGGTACCTGAAATATTAGTACAAAAATCCAAACAAAAATGAGCAATCCACAATTTTATTAAGATTGGAGGAATATATATAAGGAACGAAAATACAACAAAATATCAGATTCATTTTCCTTCCTTTTCCTTGGGTATGAATTTCTTCAAAATGGTTTTCAACTTCTTTAGCTCCTTGTGATCTTCCTCTGCATGCTTCTATAAGGCTTTGATCCTATCATCCTGAGACTTCAGAGCCTCTGGTTGAACCTTCAACAATTCATCTTTCTTCCCTAGATTTTATTCAATCTCGATATGGAGATCCCTTTCCCTCTTGCAGGTTTGAGCAATAGAGTTCAGCTTACCATTCAGATACTTGACCTCCTGAATCCGATTATTCTGCTCAAGATTTAGATTTTCCTGAAAGCTATTTGTGAGATCCTTTATTTTTCTATCTTGAGTATCAAAAGTTTCATTAACATCATCTTGAAACTCATCAAGCTCTCTCAAATCTTCAACTATATTCTTGGACCATCTGACCACTTTCTTATAAGATTTTCTATGGGAATCATAGTTGATAAGGAAGTTCTTGTAATTAGCCTCAATATTTAGGTATCGATCCATCACCATGGATACCAAATCCAATTTATGAATCATGCTATGTTAGAGAATCTAACAACTGGAGTCAATGGTTTGAAAGATCGGAATGGTTTCAACAAGCTTCTTTAGTGATTGAATGACAAAGTCATGTCCCAGAGCTGATGATTCTGAATTTGAAACTTTTCTTGGTGATGGTTATTCTTCTAGATTGACATGATTGTTCTTAAAAGATACACCAGCTTCCTTCTTCCTTAAAGAAACTTTGGTAAGACTACAAGAAATCACCTATTTTCCCTTGTCGGTTCTCAGAATAGCTTCTTCATCTGGAGATTCATGCTCAGTTTCAATCAACTGAACAATTATATCTTCATCAATTTTTTATTTCTCATATCCTACCTCAATATCCTCAGGGTGTATAAAGTGATGATGATAGCTTTCTTCCTCAGACAATTTATTAACCTCTTCTTCACCCTTCTCATCTTCACCAGGGGTAGCAAGTTTCGAGGATCCGGCTTGAGAAGTCTGGATTGACAATTTTTCGGAAGAACATTCCTTCTCATGAAAGTCTTCAACTTTCTTTATCAGATCAGTTGTATCATCAATGCTTTCAGCTTCTTGTACTTCTTCTACAACTTCCTTTTCTTCAACAACCTTTTCAAGAACTTTTTCTAGAGTGATAAATTTATTACCTGGAGTCTCAGGTAATGGTTCCACCAAGAATGATTTTGGTACCAGGATATTCTCATTTGCTATCTCAGTATCTCTTAGAAGGGATTGAACAATATCAGCCTCTGAAATATTCTTCTTATGCTTCTTCTCTTTGGATGGATTCTCAAGCTCTTCAACAGTCTTTTCTTTTAGAGCCTTGTCCTCAGCAGGATTTAGACCAAACTATGGTTCCCCTTCCTTATGATTCTTTTTGTCTTTCCTCCACATGGAAACAACCTCATCCAGATAAGCTTTCTACTTCTTGGGCTTTGGAGGTGCGGATTGGGTTTCTTTAGCCTCTGGTATTTTTTCTTCTTCTTCCACTTCCTTCAACTTTATCTTCTTTCTAGCCTTCTTTGATGGTTCAGGAACCTCTTGTTCTTTCAGAGCAGCTTCAGCCTCTTCCTCTGGTAAGTCATAGAATTCTCTTATCTCTTTAGAGAAACCAACTTTGATCCTCTTGAGAGTGTCATCACTGATTATCATAACCTTTTGATTCCTCGACTTTGAACTGCAATGTATTTTGAAGGAATCTAAGCACCGAACAATCAACTTGGAGAGTAGGGTAGGATATATGATTATCTATGCTCTCAAATTACCATTCTTGATATTCTCTATCGTAATGAGAATATTCTTCATCAGATTTATCTTCCTTAGATTTACCAAAAAATCCAAGATATACATATCACTTTTCTTCAGCGTGTCCTTGTCACCCTTTCTCGTTATGATAAAACCCCGAACCCATAACTCAAGGATCTGATTATTTGTAGACAAATGAGAGATCTTTGTAGTCTTGAAATCTATAAGTCCAAGACACTCCCTAACCTTCACCTTTAGAAAACTTCATTGAACATATAGCAGCTTGTGGGAACAAAACTCGGATTCTCCTTTATAAGATAGCCCCACCAAGATAGAATCCTTGGTGTATGAGAGGGCATAAGTTTTTCCATAACTCTTGAATGAAAACTTATCTCTCCCTTCTTCCTTAAAGAAAAAAACTGACTCATAAAACTCAATGAGTAGATCCAGATACACCAAGTCTTGAGCTCCAGGTTTTGATATGAAAACACTTTCCCATCCATTCAGCTTGATGTTTTTGGAAATAATGGGGTCATACTTTTTGAAGAAATTTTGATTCACTAGAGTTTCTCTGTATACTTTCCACTCCACAATCGGCTTGACAGAAGACATCTCTTGAGAAGGAACTTCACCAGACATTCAGACTTGAGAAACCGTTGAAAATCTAGAACAAGCTTTTGATGTAGGGAAGAGCTTCGACACACAAAAGCTTGAAAACCGACGTGGGACAACCATCAGGGGTCCCCTTTTATAGGTGTTGATGCGATGATTCATCTTCTCATCTCAATCTAGTGGATGAGAATTCTTTAGATCAGATCTGACGGTTGAAATGATAACCGCAAGGAATATTTGGTATGATCCGGTCTTTTGAAGTTTTTAAAAGAACATTCGGATTAAAAAAACTAGAATCCGAGAAATTTTAAAAATACAAAAGAAATTACCAGAAATTAAAAAGTGATTACAAAAACACAAGAAATAATATTACCTTTTGGATTTCTAGGAAAATTATTTTTAATAGGTAATATTATTCTTGAATAACTTTTAGATTCTGAAAAAAAAACTTGAGTACAAAAAATTTCACTATGAAAAATCTTGAAAAAAAAACTGACTATGAAAAACAAATGTCATTACGAAAAATTTTAAAAACTTCATTACGATTTTTTTTTGAAAACTTCATTACGAAATTTTTTGAAAACCTCACTACAAAAAGTTTTGAAATTTTCATTATGAAAATTTTGAAAACTTCATTACGAAAATTTTGAAAAATTCATTACAAAAATTTTGAAAACTTCATTATAGAAAATTTGAAAACTTTATTAAAAAAGTTTTGAAATCTTCATTACGAAAATTTTGAAAACTTCATTAATTTTTTTTTGAAAACTTATCAAATAAATGTACTACCCCTACGAAAAAGAGTTTATTATTTTAAAGATATTGGTTTCAATAGAAAGTTAATAATGAAGATTGCCTTATGGTTATCATTCCTAACTTCTATTTAATGTATTCAAATATATCGTAGGGTAAAGATTTTTTGAAAATATCAGCAAGTTGATCTTGAGTTCTGATAAATTAAAGAATGATATCTCCTTTTTGTGTGTGATCCCTAAAGAAGTGATTCGTAATATCTATCTGCTTTGCACGAGAGTGATGTGAAAGGTTTTTACTAAGGACAATGGCACTTGTATTATCACACAAAATTTTTGTTTCAGTAAAACTCATACCATAGTCTGTGAGTGTGTGTTTCATCCACAACACTTGAGCACAACAACTTCCAGCTGCTACATATTTAGCTTTAGTAGTGGAAAGTGCTACTGAGTGTTTCTTTTTTCATGACCAAGAAACTAATGAATCTCCTAAGAAATGAAAAGTTATGGATGTAATTTTTCTATCCATTCTACATTCACAAAAGTCAGCATCCGAAAAACTTTTTAAAACAAAATCATTTCCAGAAGTATAAAAGAGACCTAAATCCATGGTTCCCTTTATGTAGAGAAAAATTATTTTCACTTCCTTTAAATGAGATTACTTATGATTGGATTGATATCTTGCACACAAGAATACTGAAAACATTAAGTCTAGATATCTAGCTTTCAAGTAAAGTAAACTTACTATCATACCTCTAAAAGATGTTTGATCTACTGGTTTCCTAGATTCACCAAGATCAAGTGTGTTTGAGGTACCAATGGGAGTACTTATACTTTTATTGTTTTCATATCCATACTTTTTAAGAAGAACTTTAATATACTTATGCTGGGATATATAGATTCCTTCTGGTTTTTGAGAGATTTGAAAACCAAGGAAAAATGTTAACTCACCCATCATACTCATTTCAAACTCTGGTTTCATTAGATCCATAAAGTAATTAATTAAAGATTGCTGAGTTGAACAAAATACAATATCATCAACATAAATTTGAATAATCAAAAAAAAAAATCTTATCCTTATTTATAAAAAGGGTTGGATCTACATTTCCATTGACATAGTTATTTTGAATAAAAAATCCTATAATTCTATCATACCAGGTTCAGGGGGCATGTTTGAGTCCATACAAAGCTTTGGTATGTCAAAAAACATGATCAAGATGTTTTGTATCTTCAAAAACATGAGGTTGTTCAACAAAAACTTCCTCTTGAACATAACCATTAAGGAAAGCACATTTCACATCCATTTGAAATAGTTTAAAATTGATGATTGCTAAAAAGGAAAGTAAGATATGAATATATTCAAGTCTGGCTACTGGATCATAGGTTTATTCGTAGTCTATTCCTTACTGTTTATTATAGCCTTTAGAAACTAGTCTAGCTTTGCTTCTTACAATGATTCCATTTTTATCACACTTATTTCTGAAGACCCATTTTACTCCAATAACAGAAGTTTCTTTAGGTCTTTCAACCAAGGTCCAGACTTTATTGCTTTCGAATACATTTAGTTCATCTTGCATGGCTTTAATCCAATCATCATCACCTAAAGCTTCATCAGTACTTTTTGGTTCTAATTAGGAAAGAAATTCTAGATGTTCTACTTCATTTCTTAAGGAACCTCTAGTCCTTACATGTTGATTCACATCTCCAATGATACTATCACTGGGATGATTCTTTAGAAACAACTGATTTTAGTTTTGTAAAACCTGTTCATCAACATAGTGTATGAAATATTCTAGGGTAAATGTTTTAGAAGTATCTTCTTGGACATTTTCCTTATCAGAAGGATCTTCTAACTAAATTTGATAATCAGTTTTTGAAAACACATCTGAAGATATAGGTTCGGGTTGTTTAAAAACAAAGGGATCAGTTTCATCAATTTTCACATGTACTATCTCTTCAACAGTACAAGTGTTTTTACTAAAAACTCTATAAGCCTTAGAAGTTGTAGAGTAGCCTAAGAAGATTCCTTCATCAGATTTTGGTGTGAATTTATGACGATTATATTTAGTATTCAGAATGAATACCTTGCAACCAAAAACCTTAATGAAGTAAAGTCTAGGTTTTCTCCCCTTCCATAACTCATAACGAGTTTTATTAAGAAAAGGTCTAATCAAAACACGATTTATAGTATAACAAGTATTACTTACAGCTTCATCCCAAAAATGTTTGTCTATAGAATACTCGATCAACATGGTTCTAGTTATCTCTTGAATAATTCTATTTCTTCTTTCAACAACACCATTTTGTTGAGGTGTTCTGGGTGCTGAGAAGTTATGAGTAATGCCTTTTCTACTACAAAATGTTTAAAAATCTGAATTTTGAAATTCTCCACCATGATCACTGTGAATAGTTTTCAATGGAAGATTTTTCTCATTTTTAACTTGGGCTCTAAAACTTTTGAAATAAGAAAAATCTTTATGTTTCTTTGCTATAAAATAGACCCATGTAAATCTAGTGTAATCATCAAGAAAGACAAATACATAATACTTGCCCCCAATACTTCTAGTTTGTGTAGGACCAAAGAGATACATATGCACTAACTATAATGCATCAGTAGTTGAGACATCACCAACTAATTTAAAACTTGATTTATGTTACTTTCCATATTAAAAAGGGTAACAAACTTTTGAAGAATCAAATTTAAGCTCTGGTATATCCTTAACTAATCTTTTCTTAGAAAGTTTTCATAAGTTTCTAAGGTTACAGTGTCCTAACCTTCTATTCCACAGCCAAGAATGATCTTCCATTGCACTAAGGAAATGTAGATCTTGGATCCTAAGGTCTTATATGTTTAGTGTGTAAACATTCACTTGCCTATGGGAAAAAAAGAATAAACTCTTCCTTGGAATTGTGTACTAAGCACTTGTCATTCCTAAAATTCACAAGGTAACCTTCATCACAAAATTGTCTTATGCTAATGAGGTTGTTCTTAAGACCTTTAATGAATAAAACATTTGAAATCAATGTTTTTCCAATAAGAACGATGTTACCTATACCAATAATTTCTTCCTGATCATTATCTATAAAAGTTACTTTTCCTCCTTTAGTCTTGATAATCTTTTCAAAATAGTTCTTATTACTAGTCATATGCTGGGAACATCCACTATCCATATACTAAGTATTTTTGTTGGTACCTTCTCTATATTTCTAAAAATAAGAAAAAGATAGGTTTTTGAAATCCAAACTTTCTTGTATCCGGAAATCTCAGAAAGGAAAATTTTAGGCACCCACATCTTTTTAGAAAAATAGGCTTTATGAAATCCTAAAGACTGGGTTTTGTTTAAGGAACAATGTTTTGCCCATTTTCCACCACACTAACACTTAGTACAGAATGAAGCACTTTGAGGCACAAATTAATTGTTACTAAAAATCGGTTTAGAACCAGTATAACGAAAACCAGAACTATTCTTTAGAGGTCGGATTTGAGAGTACATGTTATCAAAATTTTCTTTACCTAAGGTAAAGTTGGATTAAAACTTCCTCAAGGAAAATATTTAGGATTTCAGTTTGATAACCAAGTTCTTGTCTTCTAAAATATTTGATTTGGAAGTAGAGCTAGGCTCGAAAACATTTTTCTTAGAAATTAAATTATCTAGATCTTTAGAAAGTTTATTCTTTTTAGTATTTCATTCCTCAGTATTTTTTGAAATAATTTCAAAATAAACATTTTTATTATCAAGATATTTAGAAAGATTTGATATTTCCTTAGTAATAATAGTATTCCTAGATTTTCCTTATCAGGTTTTTTCATGAGTTTTGAGTTCTCAATATCAAGGAGTTTGGAAAACCTAGAAACTTCTTCATAGGAAGGTAAAGTATTATCTTCATCAGAATAAGATTCTTCATCCAAATAGTTATAATATTTATATTTACTATAATTTTCATTTAAAGAAACATTGGTCATTGATTTAGTATTATGTACCTTAGCCATTAAACAATTATTTTCAATAGGTAGTCTGGATATTAGACCAAGATTCTTCTGTCCAGAAGATTTATAATCTGAATATTAATTTGAAGAGTCACCACCACTGGAACTCCAAGTGTCATTAGCTTTTAAGACTTTCTTAGATTTATCCTTGTAATAATTCTTTCCGTTTCTCTCTGAATTCTTTTCCTTTCTTTCTTTTCTCTTAAGCATAGTACAATCAGGTCTTATGTGTCCAACTCTCTTGCATTCGTAACATGTAACTTCTGAATCTTTATTATCTTTCTTTTTGTATCTGGATTGGAAATTCCTATGTCAAACTATCCTGATCATTCTTCGAGTAAGATTTTCTAATTCATTCTCTATGGATTCACTTCCACTAGATTCAGATTGGATTACAACCTTCTTAGACTTAGATCTAGTAACTCTCTCAGGAGTCTTGGATTTCATATGATTTGAAGTTGTAGTAAAAGAAACACTACCATTCCCATTATTCTTCTTTACATTATCATCATCTCTCTTCATTCTAGTATCATGTTGAAGAAGAGTTCCAAATAGTTCATCAAGAGAAATCTGAGTAACTTTTCTATGCTCATCAATAGAAGTTCTCTTGGATTCCCACTCATTGGGCATGATGTATATAATCTTATCAACAAGAGCCTCATTATCCAAACCTTTTTCTCCCATGGATTACAAGCTATTCACGATGGTCATAAACCTTTGTTGTACTTTGCTTATGGGTTCTCCATAAGGAAAGTTAAAGATAAAGTATTCAGCTCTTAACATAGCTCTTCATGTAGCTATGACTTTAGATGTACCAAAATGTGTAACTTCGAGTTTCTTCCATATACAATTTGTTGCTTCACAAGATTAAATTTGGATATATATATTTCTAGTCATGGAGAAAAGAAAAGTATTGTGTACCCTATAATTCAGTTGATATTCATGATTTTCTTGATTTTTAATGGTACTAACTTCTTTGTCAGAGATTTTATATCCTCCAGTAAGCATAAAAAATTATCAACACCAGTATTGATAATGAAAGTTTTCATGCGATCTCTCTAGTATTCATAATAATTTCCATCAAAAATAGGTGGTCTTGTTGGATTGAGATTATCTATGGAACCAACATTGATTCATGTCATCTTACAGAAAAATCTTCCCACACAAACATGTTAGTAATAAATTTTTATAAAAAAGTAATAATATTCATAAGAAAGGAAAATGTAGAATAAGAGTATCTCTAAGAAAAAATGAATCCAATCTTTATGAGTCTGAAAAAATAATTCCGAGAAAAGAATAAGATGAATTCTATTCTGAATCTAATTGTGAGATTAATTCATATTGAACCAAAATTCCGAAGCAAATTGTTAGATTGGTTCAGGATTCAAGGTCACCTGCTCTGGTACCAATTGTCGAGATGGTATGTGAGTATGATATACTCTATAATACCAAATTTAGGATTGAAATAAAAGAGATACCGAGTAAAGTATCTAATGATGCTTAAAATACAAGAGGGGGGGGGGGGTGAATTGTAGACTTTAAAAAAATACTTTGGAATTTTAAAGATGGTTATGTTTCATAAGGTTAAAAAAGATAATTCACAAAACCTCTAGTTCTACACACTTTCTTGATTCTGGAAATATGATTTAGAGAAAGTGATTCTGGAAAAGATGATTCTGAAAATGAAACTTAATGAAAGTTTACAATGATGAAGATTCTACCCAAAAGCATATAGAATCTAACTAGATAAAAGTAAAAGTATAAGGAAGTATAAGATAGTTATACTTTCCTCAAAAATAAAAATGAAGAACAAAACTTGTTACAAAACAAGTAACAAGTAGTAAATATTTTAACCCAAAGAGAAGGGTATCCAACAACCTTGGATAAAAGTCCCTTGATTTATACATTCAAGAAAGTCTGTCTTACCCACACCAGGGTAATCCCTCGATACTAAGATTAGAGTCTGTCTTGCTATCCCCACAAGCCCTCAACCTCAAGTTAGTCGGCACCTCTGTCTTCCTCAGCAAGGAATCCCTCAATTATAAAGTAGTCAACACCTCTATCTTCCTATCCTTGAAATCCCTCGATTGTACACAAAAAAAATCGAAGTCACACTAAGTAAATCTGAACAAGATGTTCAGTACACACAAAGCAATAAGAGTATCTCTCTAGAAATAACTTCAACAACATGTAATCTCTAGAGACATATAACAGTATTGAGCTCTCTCAAATGAGCTCCTATTTATAGGCACGGCTTCAACGACCGCCCCCCTCTTCCAACGGTCATATTTTTCCTTGAATTTCAGAGGGACCTGTACACATGTAACTCAACCAACAATTAGTTAATAATTGAATGAACGACATCGTTTTATAGAAAAAACAAGTGTAAGAAAAAGTATGGTTACATAACTAAAATCTAATATTCAAAATGTAAGGAAGTGAAGGTTTGGAGTCTAACCAAAAATGAATTCAGATTCTATAATAAAAGGATATTCAGATTCTGTTTTCTAGGAATTTAGAACCTGAATTATATAGATTTCCAAAGTATAAATTTCAAAGAAATTCGGAATCTGGATTCACAAGAATTCAGAACCAGAACTTACAAAGTTCACAGTCAGAGTTCATGAGAATTCAGAGCCATAAATCATAAGAGTTCGGAGTTTGTATTTAGAGAACTTAGAGTCAGAACTCATAATAGTTCTTAACTAGAATTTTTATTCAGGATTCAGAGTCCGAACTTAGAATAGTTTGTAACCAGAATTTGTAATCAAAATTCGGAGTCAAAACTCAGAAGAGTTCATAACCAGAATTTGTAATCAGAATTTGGAGTCAGAACTCAGAAGAGTTCGTAACTAGAATTCGTAATCAGAATTCGGAGTCAGAACTCAAAAGAGTTCATAACCAGAATTCATAATCAGAATTTGGAGTCAGAAACCAAAATTCTTATTCAGAATTCAGATCCTAAAATAGAATGCTTCATATCTAGGTATTTATAAGATCTCGAGGTTTTTGTTACAAAACTAATTTTACACATAGAAAAATTATGATATGTACAATGAAAACATGGTAAGGATAAATTTACTTGGGGAAAGAAAATTTTCCTTATAGAAGTAAAACACAGGGTAAAAATAGATTTTCCTTGAGATAAGGTGTTTGTGATTTTCAAATCAAGAAGGAATGGTAAGGTCATAAGGAAACCTTATTGTCTTAACAATATCCCCCAAGTATAAAGGAATGGAAAAGTCATAAGGAAAACCTTATTGACTCAACACGGTGGGCCGCACCCACTCGAGATGGGCTGGGCCGGTCTACGGCCTAGCAGGCCGAGCCTGTCGCTGCCCAACCAATTCAAGACGAGCCTGTTTGGACCTGATTCGGACCCAGAATGGGTCAGGTCAGCCCAAGTGGGGCGGGTCGGGTCGACCCAACTGGGTTGTCCTAGACTCGGACACTTTTTAGTCCAAATATGCTTAAAAGGCCATATCTCGCAAACCAGATGTATGTTTGAAGAACCGTCTATGGTTCTGAAATCCTTGGAATGAGACAATCCTTTTGAGATACTATACCCTTATTTTGGATAAAGATGGAGTACATCCAGGTTGGATCAAACCTGAATCCAACTGAGCCTTTAGCATTAAAATGACTATAACTCACAGACCGAGCATCTAATTGACACTCATTTTGTCGCATTAGAACCCTTATGACTTGGAATTCCTTTGGATTACTCCTTTGTGGTTTTTTGTGGTAGTTGATGCTTGACCTATATCTTGAGGAGCATATAATACGGAACTCAATCACACCGAGTGTGGGGAATCTTGTGGCTGGCTGTCAATTGAATAGAGACTTTGTGTGGATCGATATCATAGCGACCATGTGTAGATCAACATCATAACGACCCTGTGTGAATCAACATCATAGAAACCCTTTGTCGATCAGCATCATAGTGACCCCATGTAGATCACCATCATAGAGTCCCTGTGTGGATCAACATCATAACGACCGTGTGTGGATCAACATTTTGGAGAAAATGTGTGGATCATTAGTGCGTGAACCGATGAGGACAATCCTTAGAGAGATCCATCATGGATCAGTGAGATATGACCCTGAGTGGATCCACAATGTAATAACTCTTTCATGGTTCAATTATGGAAACTTCCTAATGGAATAAAGTTATATAGATTAAGACTAATCATCTTTATTCTTGAACTCTAAGTTGTATACCTAGTGTGAGATGTCTTTTTCTTTTTTGCTTTGTGATTGAGATCTTAGTTGTGGTTTTTCCTTTTAGAATTATTAGAGACCTTCGGGGGTGTTGGGGTCCCTACTGGTTATTGTTATACTCTCCCCCGCACAAGCTTCACCCACACCTTATTGTGTCTTGTGCAGACAATGGGCAGATTTGACTGAGTCCCAAGGAGCTAGGTCTTGATGGTGGAAAGAGGTGACCAGTTGACCTAGAGATCCATAATGGAGATCTGTACCTACCCTTCAGGTAGGATCCTTGGTAGATGAACTTAAAATCCATTATATCTTTTTGTTATATTTCCATTTTATATGGGATTTTATTCTGGCCCATTTAGTTCAGTACTTACTTTTACACTCTGTGATGGTTTTTAGTTGTGGCTGTACCTTTCTTTTTCCATTTTGTTTTACTTGTGCACAGTGTAACATGTCTTTGTGTGTTCAGGTTTTGAGGAAATGCCTTCCCATTTTAGGGAAATTCATTTCCGGTGCTAGTCGCAAACCCCTGGCCTATAGAAGTTAGGTTTGGGGTGGTCACAACATGGGACCTGGGGGACTAGTCATGACATTCCTCCCCCTTTCCTATGTCCTCATCATTCTGGTTAAGAAATTCTTGAGAAGGAACATCCCCTTATGTTTGTTCAGAAAAACGGATTAAGGGATCTTGTGAATTTCTAGCCTTAGGGTTCTCAACTGCTACACCCTAAACAATGGGAGAGTTATGGAATTAGATACCTTACTCATGAATTTCCATAGTCACATTCTCTATAAACAAATATTGAAAGGTCGAGCTATAATGTGAGACGTCACATGAAGAGAGGTATATTTTATTTAAGAAAAAGAAAGAAATAAAGAGAGAACCAACATATATCCAATAACCAATTAAATTCCTCAAATTTTACTAGATATGTGGGGATATTAATGAATTTTAACAAATCCTCAAGGTACATCAATTCACCAATTATTTCATTATATATTCCCTCACATTTCGCAACATCCTCAAAAGTATGGGTATCCGAGACATGAGGCTCTTGACCTAAATTTGATCCACCATTAATTATCCCTATAAAATATAGGAAATTATTGGCATAATAAAACCTTGTAGATTCAAGTTCATAACTGAAAACATCATCAGATCACCCAAGATCACTATTATCCCCTTCTATAGAGAAAACATGACCAACGTTGACATATGCATGGTCCTCCCATATAGGTGTATATCTGAAATATCACGAGGAGAGAAAATTTAGAAACAACACATAACACAAGGGGTGTGAATCTAACATTACCATGACACTCACTCCTCTCTACATTAATGGGGTAGATGAGGCTGCTTATCTTGACTCTTCATCAATCATGATGATGGATTCATTAACATGGGTATGTGCCTCCAATAATGTTTCCCCATTAATCCTTTAAGGATTAGTGCTGGATCCCTTTAGGAAGGAATGTGATAAAGATTCTGTAAAAGGTGATCAAAATCAAAATATTATATCAAGAAAGTCATGAAATTAAATGACTGAAAAAAGACGTTTTGTAGATAATATGCTAGGAAAAATTTACCAACCCATTTATCATTATCTATTTGGATTGTGAGGGGCCTATATCAGTCCTCTTAGTAACATGAACTTGAGATGACAGTCAAGAAGACATTCCTACAATTTCTTTCACCATTTTCCTTTTACCTAGAGACAGTTCTAGGGATCCAAGAGACTCACCCACTACCCCAATGGGGGTGTCTATGGGCCCATACCTCGGTGACACAAGCACCTTTCCTATAGGTTTTTATTCTTCTTATTCTACAATAAACTACAAAATAGATCCCCTCAAAATTAATGATGTTGGATGAGTGAGAAAAAATATAAATGAGAAGATAATGATACATCATCAAGGTTAATGAAGTCATCACATTCCTCTTCGGTGTGAGAAGCTACCCCTCATGTTTTCCTTTAACCAACATGTCAAATACTCACATTGTGGATTAGATCTGATCATCAGTTGCATATATCAACATATCCAGATCCCAAACATATTGTTTGACCTTATTTGAATTACTCTCATGGTGGAGATCAGATGGTGCTCAAATATCTCTTATCTCAAGGATTCATACCCTAGCATGAAGAAATAACCATGAATTTATGATGTCATGAGATATGATTTTACAAGCTTATATTAATAGGGTTCATACATAATTTGGTGATAATGAAGCTTTCTATGAGGAAAACCCAACACCTTTTGACATAGAAGCCATTTCTGGCCTCTCTACTCTCATAGAAGACTGGGGTGAACTGAAATGAGTCTCATCCCAACAATGATGAGTGGACCGCCTTTTCTAAAAAGATGTGGTTTTCTAAACCTTGTCATGATTTTTGGCCTTTTCATGATATCACCTTGAAATATTTGGAGCTTTAACATCATCACCTTAAGTTACAACCTTTATACCTTTCATGTCACAACTAGTGGTTTTTATGACCCCAACCTTAGGAATTCCTTTCGTTAATACCCCTAGTGGGAATGAAAAAAATCCAAGAATTGGAATACCTAGGATCCAACCCAATTGATACATATGACCAAGGCAACGTGATTGAAATTTTGGACACCTCAATGGACATCATGATTCAGAACTAATGGGATACCATTTTGTGTTTGTTGAGACTAACATATGAGGGTATTATTGATCATTGCAGACATTTGAACAGGCGGGTAAAACGATATGGTAAATAGGCCATATAGATGACCTCATTTCCAATGCGAGCTGCTAGTACACTATCTATGGACTCCATTATACATTTCCTCATTTTATCTTTATGTTTTCCATTATAGGTGAACATCCCAGTCGGTGGATCACCATATGATAAGAAGTTGAAATATTCTTATAAATTCAACATCCTCAAGGCTTTATTAGGTTTTATGTTTTAGGGGTGAATCCCAGAGAAAACCTAATAAAATATGTAGAACTATAATTTACGGAACGTAACCCGACTTATCATAGCATAAGAACCGAAGTGAGCTAAAATCCACCCCCATGGTACTAAAAACGTCCCTAAAATTCTAAATGGGCTGTTCCTAGTGTATGTGTGCATCAATAACTTTTAGATCCTCACTAGGAACATAGAATATATCCTTATATAGCTATCTTCTACTAGTTTGGATTCTATAAAAAAAGTCTCTCATATCACACATCCATTGTATTCATGGACCCATAATAGGTAGATACTTAGACACATTGCAAGGATTCTAGCTAGATGGATCTTCACAGAATCTTAAGTATCAAACCTTTTACCCTAATGAGTATACTAGCCCTTCTCCAATGTAGGATTAAATTGGCCAGGACATCCCCATTTTTTAGGGTGGGGAATCTTGTGGGAGGCTAGCATGTGGAACCTTATCCTTATATATTAAGGAAAGCATCCATCCATGTTCTAGGATGGATGTCACCCTTTGGGTGAGGGTCTATATCCTACACCTTTCGATCCACCTTAAAAACTGATTGGCTAAAACCAATGTCATTTTAGAAACACCCCACACTTTCTATAATAAGATAAATTCATCTTACATCTCCCCATAGATGGGAGCTCCAAGAATCTTATAGAAATCCCAAAAGTTAATGCCAACTTCACCATACATCATATGGAAAGAGTTAATCTGAGGAATCCATAATCATAATAGCTCAATAATAATTTATATATTCTTTTAAACATAAGTTTTCCTTACCCAATTTTCCTTGAAAAAGATCTCATCTTTTAGATACTTCTTGAACTTTTCACAAGTCTGGCACACCCATTACTCCCACCTCCATTCATACCTGACTCCCCATCTAGAGTGGAAGTCCCAGTCCTACTTATATCTTTGGTATTTTTTTATCTATGAAGCAAGAAATGATGAATCATAATAGTGAGGCCTCAATTCAAGGGTATGAGAATTTATATTTGAGGTTAATCAGCTATTATGCATGAAACATGTGGTAGTAACTGTTCCTTTCTTGATGTGGAAACCCTTATAAGAGACATTAGTGTTCAAAAAATTCTTATGTTTCACAAAAAAACACTTTTGGAAATAAAATGAAGCCTTATATAGGAGAGAATCCCCTTGAAGACAATGACCATATAAGGGAATGTAGTCACTTTGTGGATATTCTCACTGGTACTGCCTCAAGTGCCTCTCCAAATCTGGGAGAGTGGATTCACACATGTTGTAGTAATCTATCCCAATATCAATGATCATATATGATGAATGTGAAATATCTTTCTTGAGAGAATCCATCAAAAAATCGATTTAAAACCTTCAATATAACATTGATATTTATCATTTATTTAAATTTTGACTCATAAAAGTTAAAAAATTTGGCAAGGAAAATCCTTCATGAAATCCCTTCTATTAGGTCCTTCTTGAATTCCCTTTGATCATGTCCTCTACACAGGTCCCCCGACCATGTGATCTTATGCTGACTCCTCAATAAAGTATCTTAGTGAAGAATGGCCACTCAAGTGGCAGCACTGGGTATGTGAGGAAGTTATTTAGGAGAGTTATGAAAAATGAAAATCGTAACACAGTTGGGAGGAGAATTTATGCAACGAGAGTATGAGGCACAAGTTTGGAATGAATAATTTACCAAAGGATTAGGGGTTTTTATAGAAAACACTATCCTGCACATCAGACCTACATCATAGATATGTGAACCAGACTTAGACTCAAGGACTACACTACCAACATGTGAAATTACCCAACATTGTAGACCTATTCCACCTTCATAATATTTTACACAATTTACCTCATGACAAGAACCTATTATTTTAAATGGATACAATCTTTAGGGAAAAGGATATTTTTGAAACATTGTTTTTTCACAACAGATAAAAATATTATGAAGATTACAGAATGTATGTTATAAATATTTTGATCTATAAGAATATTCAAAGTAACTTGACTAAGCTATTCTACACACATCACTATTGTGCACCAAAAGTTCAGAGCAACCCCCCATGTATGACACCGAATGGTGGGCTATACCTATTCTAGGTACCTACACTAGGGAACTATGATAGGGACCTATGTGGGGTAACTCCTTCAAATAGTGTCATTTGTTTTCATATAAATAGTAATCTAGGTATCCTCATTTAAAAAAATGGAAAATCAGAAATGTCCTTTAAGATATGGTCACACATCCCCTTCGTCCAGGTCCTCAAAAATCCCTTAGATAGCTCTCCAAAACCTGAGATAAGAAGGAATTAAGGGGTATACAAAGATTAAATTCCCTTAAAAGTCTTAAACACAAGGAAACCTTCATGATGAACACTTTACCCCTAGTTGACAACCACAATAGTGAAGGTCCCTTCCCTTACTTGGGACCTTTGAGAGAAACTCTTAGGGACACCTAAGGAGACCATTTGTGATTATAGTATGGAATTTCCCAAGTGTTGTTTCTTATGTGATCCATATCCCAATGAAACTCCATATCACATAGACCTAAACCTCCCCCATCCCACAAAAAGCACTTCTATATCCTCCCATGTCATGTGCAGAGAACCCCCTTTTGGTAAACTAGGACCTGTGCGAGAACCTTCTAAGACTTATTGTTTGCCACCAATGGAAGGGTTCTGCTTCCATTGGATTCCTCATCTAGGGGGGGTGAAATTGAATCCTCTAATGATGAATATTGACTTGGAATACCATGATAAGAGGAACAAAACATGTCTCCTGTTTGGACATGCATTCCTTAGTTTTGATGTATCATGGACTTATCCAACCCAATTGGTAGGATCCTTAGGGTGCATGAAAAGATGAATCCTATAACACCCCAACCCCAATTACATAGAGTCGGTGCATTATTACATAACATTAGCATGATCATAAAAGATCAAGTCTTGAAAGACCGATTAGTTTAGTTGCCTTGGAATCACTAGATATATTCATAAAGTTTACATTACATCATAAAATAAAAACTAGAAAAACATCTTGTCTCCACACTCATATCCCCTCATACTATCCCAGTAGGTCATTCATAAAATACTTCTTCACATCCTGGAAGAAATAAAACATAGAAAGGGGTGAGCTCAGATGCCCAGTAAGGATAACAATATAGTAGAAACTTTCATAAATATGCATAAACATTTAAGGCAATGTATAACTAAAACAAAAGCCATTTAAAATAGAACTTCAGCATAATATGGCAGAAATAAAATGAAATAATTCCATTTACTTATTCACATGGATATTCTACTAGTAGAATAATCACATGCAATATCAATAAACACTTTCATAATGATGGAATGCATAATGCCAGACTATCATAACCACATACTCAAGGCCTTGTGCCAAGACTACAAATAAGATTTTGTCATGGCCTTGTGACAAGACACTAGTTTGTCTCATGAGACCTACCGATGCATCGAGGAGCTATAGTGGGCTCCACCTGTCACTTATTAAGTCCAATACATTCATCATATGAATAGGTTTAAACATAACATAAACATTCGTATTAAAACTACCATACAAAATGTAGATACATTTTCTATAAACCATGAATGGTATAAAAATAACACATGAATAGTCAAACATATCACAAAAACTTCAATACAATATGGAAGTTTTGTATCATAATAAATCAACTTCAAATAAGCTTAAAATCCATCAAAGGATATTAACATAGATAAAATCAAAACTATTTCAGATAAATATCTCTTTTTTTGAAATAATTAAGAAGTAACATAATTATAAAATAAAAAATTTAATTTGAAAATATTATTATAAGATTTTAAGGTAAGATTCAACGATTTTATAATGGATAAAAAATAGCCACACATGCCATATAAGTTAAAAAACATTCTTACCTTAATTCCGTCGAAAAGGTTAAAAAGGACCGTGTTTGGAAAACGACGGAAAGATTCCTTTATAAAAATCTTATAAAAAGTCAACATGGGTATAAGTGAATTTAACCCATAGTCTATAAAATAGTAAGAATTATTTGAAATACATTTTTAATAAACATGGATGTGGATGATAAAGAGGTCCCAGTAGATAATTACGTATAAACAACCTCGAATAATGAATAGATTGTGAAATAAACCCTTACCTTGTACTTTTCCTTGGTCGAGGGTAGGTTAACCTCCTGTATAATGGTTAAATAATTGTTATTAAATTATAAAATAATCATATACATTAATATGATACCATATATGATCTTTTAACATTGTTTTGTTAATAATATCTTAGTATTATCATCATTTCGGGTGTTAATGAGTTCATTTTCCTTTTATATATTTTGTTACGTAAGACATGTTTTTTATGGATAGGATGTATATTATTAATATCCAGAATGATATTAAGTCTTTAAAAATTATTTTTAACCATAAAATTAAAATTATTCTTGAATGGATACGATGGGGAATGAATCTCATCGCGTTCGTGGAGACGGTAGTCCGTACGTACGCACGATCGACAATATCATTCTTTTGATATTGAAATAATATATAATTGGATGGTATATCATATATACAGAATCATTATAATGTTATAATTATTATTTACTTCAATTACACATCATTATCATACCCATACAAATAATAATGTTTTGAATAACAATTACACTACGACGTGGAGACGGTAAGCCGTACATACGCACGTATTGTGACATGTCCTTCAAAGGATGGATAGAATACTGAATATGATTATACCATATTTATAATAACATCAAAGTATATAGAAGATACTGGAGTTATTATTTTATAATGGAAATAACAAAGAAAGAATAATTTGAAGAAGATAGGAACTTGAAAGAGGGGGGGTGAAAACATTACCTCTTCTTCGAGTTCTTCCTTTTGATTTGATCAAAAGGGCTCCTTAGGTTGGATTTATCATAAAACTAAGGCCTCTAGGTTGAATTTAGGGAAGTTGAGAGAATATTTGGGCAGGGTTTTCTGAGCAAAAAGGCTTTGAAGGTGTGAATTAGAGGGAAGGGGAAGTGCCCTTTTTTAAGAGGGGTGAGGGGCACCTTTGGAATAGCTAGAAATATTATTTTATAATAAATTAATATTCAGTTTCTAATGTCTCCAAAGTGGATTATGTAAATTTTAAGATGGGTATAGGTCTAAAACCACTCAAAAAATAGGTTTTAGACAGGCTTGGGTCACTATATTAACCTTATTATTTAGTTTTAACTCTTAGTTAATTAGTTTGACATTTACCATGTCTCTTTGTATTTTTATATTATCTCATTAATAAAATTACTATATACATCCAAGAGACCCCCAAGTGGTCCATTAATGATACACCTATAATTATATAAGTCCTTTGGCTGAACCTTAGATTTTTAGGAATAGAATATCAATTAATAATATAATATTTGTTTTAAAAACTCTTTTTTGTCAATTTTGGTACTATTGGGTTTTTTGTTTCTGATAATTTCATAATAGCATTATTACTTCGAAAACAATTTATATAACCAATAATAATATGACATATTAACCTATAAAATTAGTGTAATTCATAAAACGTCTAAAATTACATTTATTTTTATATTTATAATATCAATTATTTTAATATTTCATTAATTAGGTAATTACTGCATCACCATTGTGTCATAAATAAATTATATTATTTAATGTCTAAAAATTATAAATAAAATACAATTATGTAGGAAATTTATTTATATTTCTAATGAATATTTATAATTTAATATATCATATGCATAACCGTATATAAAAAATGTTTTAGTTATTAAACTATGATTTTAACTCTTTTAACTCTTCTTTGAATTAAATAATAATAAATGTCCTAATCTAATCCAAGTGGACCTAAATGATAATATTTTATTCCTAATATTTTTTTTGGTCGATATAAACTTATCCAATAGAATTAGGACATGTGTTAGGGTAATAGTAATATAATTTTTACCCTTAATTACCCTATTTACTTTTAACCATGTTAAATAAAAGTAAAAAATTACTATTTATCAAAAATAATTTTTATCTTATTGAACCACATTTTAATCATTGATATTAACCGTGTCTCTTGGATTTTCAAACTTCCACTCGTAGAAGCGGTAAAATTATGTTTTATGTGAATTTTCAAATTCTCTTAGGAGGTGGGTAAAAGACGGTGAAAAGTTCAATAAATTTTTTATATTTCTAAATTTATTTAAAACTAACTCCAATGAATTACATTGAAATTATATAGGAATTATATATCTATAATTACCTTAATTAAATTTAAATAAAATAAATAAATATTTAAATAAAAATTTGGTTTTAAACTATAACTCAGTGTTCTTCACTATTCATCAAAAATTGAAAGTTTTCAGGAAAATACAAAAAATTCACTCTAAGAAAATTTCGATATTCCGAATCCAAAAATGAAGTCCATTTTGAAAGATAATATTTATAAAATTTCAAAAAGTGGGTATTACTATTCATAACGTCTAGTTTGATTGGTTGTGGTGTGTATTAGAACTCGAAGTTGCGTACAACACAAACTACTGTACTATTCAAAGAGAAGTGTATCGTGAAAGAGTGGGGTGTTACATTCTCCCCTCCTTCAAATATTTTCATCCTTGAAATTTATAGAATACTACCACATGAAAAGACTCGGGTGATTCTTCATTATATGTTCCTTGGGTTCCCACGTTGCCTCTTTCATTTTATGGTTTCTCCATAGAACTTTTACCAGACGAGTCGTCCAGTTTCTCAGCACTTGTTCTCTTGTATCAAGAATCCTGACGGGCTCTTCGCAATAAGACAGATCGGGTTCCAGTTCTAATTCCTCATAAGCCAGTACATGCATTGGGTCAGGCATGTATTTTCTCAACAGTAATACGTGGAACACATCGTGAACTTTGGAGAGATTTGGCGGGATTTCCAAACGGTAAGCTACAGCCCCAATTTGTTATAGAATTTTGAAAGGTCCCATGTACCTGGGACTCAATTTACCTTTCTTACTGAAACATATAACTCCCTTCCATGGAGATACCTTCAAGAAAACATGATCTCTTACCTGAAATTCCAAATCCTTACTTCGGTTGTTAGCATAGCTCTTCTACCTACTTTGAGCTTCTTTGATGTGGTTTTGGATTAACTTTACCTTTTCCATTATTTCCTCCACTAGTTATAGGCCTACGAGTTTTCTTTCCCCAACATCATCCCAACAGGTTGGTGTGTGACATCTATTTCCGTATAATGCTTCATATGGTGCCATCTGAATACTTTAATGGAAGCTATTATTAAAGGAAAATTCTACTAGAGGTAAATATTTATCCTACATACCCTAAAAGTCAAGTGAGAAAGATCTCAACATGTCTTCTAAATTTTGAATAGTCCGTTCTGATTGTCCATCTGTTTGAGGGTGGTAGGCAGTGCTCAAACGAAGTTCAGTATCCAAGGACTTCTGAAGACTCTTCCAGAATATTTAAGTAAAATGGGGATCATGATTAGAAACAATCGATAAGGTTAATTCGTGAAGTCTCAAAACTTCATTAATATATAGACTTTCTAGACGTTCAAGTGGTATATCTTCTCTTATAGAAAGAAAATGTGATGATTTGGTAAGACGATCAATAATGACCCATATTTCATCGTTCCTTCTAGGAGTCTTTGGTAGTCCCATGATAAAGTCCATCGTGATATTATCCCATTTCCACTCAAGTATGGGAAGAGGTTGCATGACTCTTCTAGGCTGTTGCCTTCCAGCTTTAACTTGTTGACAAACCATAAATCTTGACACAAAATCAGCAATCTCCCTCTTCATGTTGTCCCAACAAAAATCTTCCTTCAAATATCCATACATCTTGGTGATCCTAGGGTGTATAGAAAAATTGGAAATATGAGAATCATCCAATAATTCCCTTTTTAGATCAGGTATATCGGGAACACAAAGTCTCTTCCCAAATTTCAAAATTCCATCTTCATACACAAAGTCACTCAATCTCCCATCATTCACAGATTTCATCTTCTTTTTAAACTCTTCATCATTGGTCTTAGAACTCTTTATCCTTTCTAGTAAATATGGTTTAGCAAACATTTGAAAAAGTATTGATGTTTCACCTTCTATGGTGATTCCCATATCAATATTTACCAGATCCATGTATATAGGATCCTTTTCAACTCTCATCTTGTTCAAAACTCCATGATCCTTTATACTCAAAGCATCTGCTGCCTTATTTTCCTTCGATGGGTGGTAGTGTATCATGAAATCGTAATCCTTAAGTAATTAAAGCCATCTCCTTTGACTTATGTGGAGGTATTTTTGTGAGAAAATATACTTCACACTATTGTGATCAGTATATATCTCACATTTGTTACCATAGAGATAATGTCTCTATATCTTCAAAGAAAAAATTACTGCAGCTAACTCAAGATCATGAGTAGGATAGTTTTTCTCATGAATTTTCAGCTGTCGTGATGCATAGGCAATAACTCTATCATTATGCATAAGGACACAACCAAGTCCTTTGTTTGATTCATCACTATAAATAACGAACCCATCATTTCCCAATGGTAGAGTCAATATAGGATCATTGACTAATCCTCTCTTCAGTTCTTCAAAACATTCCTCACACTATTTTTTCCAAACAAATTTATCCCCTTTACATGTAAGCTTTGTTAATGGGTTAGCCAATTGGGCAAAATTCTGGACAAAACGCCGATAATAACCTACTAAACCAATAAAACTGCATACCTCAGTTATACTCATCGGGGCAGGCCATTCTTGGATTGCCTTGGTCTTAGAAGGATCAATAGAGATTCCATCCTTAGAGACAATATGGCCAAGAAAAGAGATCTCCTGAAGCCAGAATTCACACTTGCTAAACATCCCATATAATTAATGTATTCTAAGAGTCTTCAGGAGAATGCGCAAGTGATTTTCATGGTCTTCATAGATTTTGGAATATACCAAGACATCATCAATAAATACCACTACAAAATCATCGAGATATTCCTTGAAAACTATGTTCATTAGATCCATGAAAACAGAGGGTGTATTAGTCATCACAAAAGGCATTACTATAAACTCTTAATGCTCGTACCTGGTTCAAAATACTGTTTTTGGAATGTCTTCCTTCTTCACACACAACTGATGGTATCCAGATCGAAGGTCAATCTTTGAAAATTATTGAGATCCATGCAGTTGGTCAAATAAATCATCAATGCGAGGTAGGGGATACTTGTTCTTTATTTCGATAACATTGATTTCCCTGTAGTCGATACATAACCTCATAGATCCATCTTTCTTATTAACAAAAAAGGACAGGGGATCCCCATGGAGAAACGTTAGGGAGAATAAATCCTTTATTAATCAATTCCTCTAGTTGTTTATTTAGTTCCACTAAATCTATAGTGGCCATTCTATAAAGGGTCTTCGATATGGGCCATGATCCAGGAATGAAATCAATGGAAAACTCAATTTCTCGTTCTGGAGGATGTCCAGGTAAATCTTCTGGAAACACATCAACACATTCTCTCACAATAGGTACATCCTCTATTTGAACATTCATTTGCTTACCCACAATTATTTCATTCTTTTCCAACCCAATAATTGAATTTAGTTGAGCTATTGGGGGTGGATCTAGATAAGAATTAGGTGGTGATGATTCTGCTCTAAAGATAAGGTGTTCTTTATCATCATCATAAAAAATAGTAACCTCCTTTTTCTTACAATAAATTTTTGCATCATGGTCCAAAATCCAATCCATACCAAGGATTATATCAAATTCAATCATGGGTATGAAGATGAGATCCATAGATAAAGAACATTTATGTGCTCAAATGGGGACTGATTCACAAAACATTGTTGCAATGACACTTCCCATAAGAGTTTTAACTGAAAACTCCCTTGTTAAATCAAATTGGAAATATCTAATTTTCTTAGCAAACTGGAAAGATATGAAACAATGTGATGATCCATAATCAAATAAATCATTTTCTAATCTTGAGGAAACCATTAAATTACTTTCCACCACCTATTTCGGGGATGCAACCTCAGCAATAGTGATTTCATAAGCTTGGCCTTGATCCCTTGGACTTTTCTAAGGTAAGTTTCCCTGACACTTAGGAAATTCATTTGCATAATGCCCTATCTCCTTGAAATTTTAGCACTAAACATCGATAGCTTCTTTCTTCCCTTTGAAATCATGAGCTTGGTGGCCTTTTTCACCACACTTGTAATAGACACCCATTCCCTTCAAGCATGTACCAGGGTGTTTCTTCCCACATTTACTATAGTATTGATATTCAACTTTTCCCTTCTTCCCCTTATTTCCATTTCCAGAGTGATCAACATATCTCTTCTTCTCTTGCTTTGTTTTAAAGTCATAAGACTTAGAGAATTATTTTTCCGTCTTGATAGCACATGAGACAATATATTTGTACAATGAGAAGGTTTGTAAGACTAATTATCAACAGAAAAATTCCCATCAAAGAAACGATCAATCTTACTTCTTGGGTTACATATATAATCTGCAGAATACCTCGCTAACCATGTAAATTTAGCCTCATACTTTGCAACATTCTCATCCTCCTTTTGTCTCAGAATCAGAAATTTCCTTTCCATATCTTCTCGATGGTCATGAGGAAAGTATTTTTCTAAGAAAATCTCTTTGAACTCCCTCTATTCCATATTTGATACTTCATCATCTTCATTTGTGTTTTGAATCAATGACCACCATTGATCAACATCTCCAGTGAGGCGGTAAACTGCCATGATAACTTTATCCCTTTCACTACTCCCCAAGGCATGGAATATTTTCTCTAAGGAATTTATCTATTACTAAACTACTAAGTGATTTGTACTCCCATTGAATGTTTTTGGTTGTTGCCTCATGAAGCGATATAACATTGATCCTCCATGCAGTGGATCTGGGTGCTCCATACGGGTAAGGTTATTATTCATAACCTAAGTGAGTTTTCCCAGTATGGTGATTAGATGATTAGCACCAGTTGCATCACCAGCTCCACTATAATTATCTTGAGTAGGATTGAAATACCTACATGGAGTGCATGCATTTATATGGTTTCCATTTCATTCACTAGGCGCCATTTCTAAAAAATGGCATAAACTAGATAAATTTATGAATCAAAATACATAATTCCATACTTGTAAAACACTTAACATAAATTGAACTATTTATGGATATAATCCATAGTCATAAAAATGTTTTCTTTAAGGATGTATATACTCATAAACCCTTGATAATGGTTTGTAAAGAAAATGAGAATTATCCTTAGCATATCCCCCAGGAGTGTCGTAACCCAGAGTGCACCAAGGCCCATTGTCATGCACCAGTTCCCATTCGAGCCTAGCTCAAAGTAGTGTTTTCGGGTTTTACCCTTAGGTACATCTATGCCAGATCCGCCTCTACCTTCTCATATCCATACATGGATGTATTTCTCGGAAAACTCACAAAATCTCTACAATACCAAAAATCTAAGAAGTTCTTGTATACTAATCCTCAAAGTCCATCTTAGGTCTATGTGCTCTAATCAAAGTTTATCTAAATAAATTTTCCAAGGTTTGTACTAAACTTCCTCTGATACCAACTATAACGCCCTGACCCTAGTTACCCAGAGTCGGTGCATTATTACATAACATTGGCATGATCACAAAATATCAAGTCTCGAAAGAACGGTTAGTTTAGTAGCCTTGGAATCACTAGATACATTCATAAAGTTTACATTACATCATAAAATGAAAACTACAACAAAATCTTGTCTCCACACTCATATCCCCTCATACTATCTCTACAGGTCATTCATAAAATACTTCTTCACATCTTGGGAAAAATAAAACATATAAAGGGTTGAGCTCAGATGCCCAATAAGGATAACAGTATAGCAGAAACTTTCATAAATACGCATAAACATTTAAGGAAATGTATAACTAAAACAAAAGCCTTTTAAAATTGAACTTCATCATAATATGGTAGAAATAAAATGAAATAATTCCATTTACTTATTCACATGGATATTCTACCAGTTGAATAATCACATTCAATATCAATAACCACTTTCATAATGATGGAATACATAATGCCAAACTATCATAACCACATAGTCAAGGCCTTGTGCTAAGACTACAAATAATATTTTGTCAAGACATTGTTCCAAGACACTAGTTTCTCTCATGAGACCTACCAATGCATCAAGGAGCTATATCGGGCTCCACCCGTCACTTATTAAGTCTAATGCATTCCTCATATGAATAGGATTAAACATAACATAAACATTCGTATTAAAACTAGAATACAAAATGTCAATAATTTATCCATAAATGACGAATGGTATAAAAATAACACATCCATAGTAAAAAATATCACAAAAAATTCAATCCAATATGGAAGTTTTGTATCATAATAAATCAACTTCAAATAAGCTTAAAATCCATCAAAGGATATTGACATAGATGAAATCAAAACCATTTGAGAGAAATATCTCTTTTTTTGAAATCATTTAAAATTAAAATAATTATAAAATAAAAAATTTACTTTGAAAATATTCTTATAAGCTTTTAAGGTAAGCTTAAATGATTTTATAACGGTGGAAAATAGCAGCACATGCTGTATAAGTTAAAAAAACATTCTTACCTTAATTCTGTCGAAAAGGTTAAAAAACCTTGTTTGGAAAATGACAGAAAGATTCCTTTATAAACATCTTATAAAAAGTCAACAATGGTATACGTGAATTTAACCCATAGTCTATAAAATATTAAGAATTATTTTAAATTCATTTTTAAGAATCATGGATGTGGATGATAACGAGGTCCCGGTAGATAATTATGTATAAACAACCTCGAATAATGAAGAGATTGTGAAATAAACCCTTACCTTGCACTTTTCCTTGGTCGAGGGTAGGTTAACCTCCTGTATAATGGTGAAATAATTGTTATTAAATTATAAAATAATCATATATATTAATATGATGTCATATATGATCTTTTAACGTTGTTTTGTTAATAATATCTTAGTATTATCGTCGATTCAGGTGTTAACGAATTCGTTTTACTTTATATTTTTTGTTACGTAAGCCATGTTTGTTATGGATAGGTTGTATATTATTCATATAAATAATTATATTAAGTCTTTAAACATTATTTTTAACCATAAAATTAAAATTATTCTTGAATGGATACGATGGGGAATGAATCTCATCGCGTTCTTGGAGACGGTAGTCCGTACGTACGCACGAGCGACAATATCATTATTTTGATATTAAAATAATATATAATTGGATGGTATATCTTATATAAATAATCATTATATTTTTATATTTATTATTTACTTCAATCACACATCATTATCATACCCATCCAAATAATAATGTTTTGAAGAACAATTACACCACGACGTGGAGACCGTAAGTTGTACATACACACGTATGGTGACATTTCATTAAAAGGATGGATAGAATACGAATATGGTTGTACCATATTTATAATAACGTCACAGTATATAGAAGATAATGTAGTTATTATTTTATAATGTAAATAACAAAGAAAGAAGAAGTTGAAGAAGAAAAGAACTTAAAAGAGGGTGGTGAAAACATTACCTCTTCTTCGGGTTCTTCCTTTTGATTTGATCAAAAGGGCTCCTTAGGTTGGATTTATGATCAAAATAAGGCCTCTCGGTTAAATTGATGGAAGTTGAGAGAATATTTGGGCAGGTTTTGGCTGATCCAAAAGGTTTTGAAGGTGTGAATTAGAGGGAAGTAGAAGTGCCCTTTTTTAAGAGGGGTGAGGGACACCTTTGGAAAATCTAGAAATATTATTTTATAATAAATTTATATTCGGTTTATAATTGCTCCAAAGTAGATTATTTAAATGATAAGGTGGGTATAGGTCTAAAACCACTCAACAAATAGGTTTTAGATAGGTTAGAAGCACTATATTAACCTTATCTTTAAGTTTTAACTCTTAGTTAATTAGTTTGACATTTACCATGTCTCTTTGTATTTTTATATTATATAGTTAATAAACTTAATATATGCATACAAGAGACCCACAAGTGGTCCATTAATGATAAAAATATAATTATATAATCCCTTTGGCCGAACCTTGGATTTTTAGGAATATAATATCAATTAATAATATAATATTTGTTTTAAAAACTCTTTTATGTCAATTTTGACACTATTGGGTATTTTGTAATTGATAATTTCATAACAACATTATTACTTAGAAAAATATTTATATAACCAATAATAATATGTCATATTAACCTATAAAATTAGTGGAATTCATAAAAAGTCTAAAATTACATTTATTTTGATATTTATAATATCAATTATTTTAATATTTCATTAATTAGGTAATTACTACATCACTATTGTGTCATAAATAAATTAAATTATTTAATGTCTAAAAATTATAAATAAAATACAATTATGTAGGAAATATTTTTAGCTTTCTAATTAATATTTATAATCGAATTTATCTTATGTATAACCCTATATTAAATTTTTTTTATTTATTAAACTTTGATTTTAACTCTTTTAACTCTTCTTTGAATTAAATAATAATAAATGTCCTAATCTAATCCAAGTGGATATAAATGATGATATTTTATTCCTAATGTTGTTTTAGGTCGAGATACATTTGTCCAATATAATTAGGACATGTGTTAGGGTAATATTAATATCATTTTTACCCTTAATTAACCCATTTACTTTTAACTGTGGTAAATAAAAGTAAAAGTTACTATTCACAAAAAAATATTTTTATCTTATTGAACCACATTTTACTCCTTGATATTAGCCGTGTCTCTAGTATTTTTGAAATTCCACTCACATAATCGGTAAATTTATGTTTTATGTGAATTTCTAAATTCTCCTAGGAGGTGGGTAAAAGACGGTGAAAAGTTCAATAAAATTTTTATATATCTAAAATTATTCTAAACTAACTCCAATGAATTACATTGAACTTATATATGTATTATGTATCTATTTTTACCTTAATTAAATTTAAATAAAATAAATAATTATTTAAATAAAAATTCAGTTTTAAACTATAACTTAGTGTTTTTCCCTAATCATCAAAAATTGAAAATTTTCATAAAAATACCAAAAATTCACCGTAAGCTAATTTCGATATTCCGAATCCAAAAATGAAGTCCATTTTGAAAAATAATATTAATAAAATTTTAAAAATTGGGTATTACTATTCATAACGGCTATTTTGATTGGTTGTGGTGTGTGTTAGAACTTGAAGTTACGTACAACACACACTACTGTATTATTTAAAGAGAAGCGTACCGTGGAAGCTTGGAGTATTACAAATCCCCTCATTCAGGAGGACCTCAACCCCAGGGGAAGTGTTAGAGAAATCCTTGGTTGGATTATAGGGTTATGATCATTTCCTTCTATAGTTCTATCTATGACCAAGTACCTCTAGATCTTAGTGGGGAGGTAGAGAATCCATATTTCCTTTCCCTTGGTGGTGTAGTGTCTTATTATCCTCTTTTCCCTAGGAACCAGTCACTTGGGAATCCCTCCTAGAGAAATACTATAGAATTTATTTCAGGACCTGTCATGATGCATTCCTTCCTCCTTCCCCATTCTCCAGGGCTATACCAATATGGATAGTCAGACATGACTATCAAGGATATAATGGTGGGAGGAGACGAGCACATAAAATCCCTTTATTCTCCTCCTATCACCGTAACCTCTTTAGCCAGTGGAAAGAGGTTCATGTATTTTTCTAGATCTTTCAATTCCTATTGTTTCTCACATTCAAACATGAATCATGTAAGATTATAGGTTAGCTATGATCCTAACATATTCACAGTCAGATTCGTGTCTTGGTACAAAATATTTTTATGGATATTCCTATCATCTTCCGGTAGAGGGCCTCTATAGGCATGGGTCCTCAAATCCATATACACGACTAAAGGGAATCCTCCTACACAGTGTAATTCCCAACTCAACCCTCTCCACAGGCCTCGTTCCCTACGAGATACTCCTTTATAGGGCCTCCATAGGTGTGAGTACTCAAAACTTAACTATGAGGGATTTTATTCACATCCAAATGGGATTTGTAGGAAGCCTCTTCAATGTCAAATCCCAACACCCCAAATCAATCCTAATTCTATATGGGCCACATTCTTAGTAGGGTATTATCTGACCTAGAATCCCATATACCTTCCAGGTTCCCAAGGATACTTCTGCATAAGTTAAACACCAAACATTGACTATGCACCTTTTTCCTAGACGTCCTAGATACATGATGTTGAACTACATGGTTTAGTCCTTTTCACATAAAAAAAGGTATTATGTGTCTTGATAAGTGACATCAAACTATGTGGGTACTAATTCCTTTCATGAGGATATGTAGGAAGTATATCTCCTGGGTCTGATCTCGATATCAAAGAAAATATTGTCTCCCTATATGATGATAAAATATAGAGTGACAAAATGTATAGCTTAAAACCAAAATCGTAATAATAAACAACAAAAGAATATCTAATCTATTCATAAATGGGTACCATGAATGGAGAACCTAAGATACATACAAATATCTCCATTAATTAAGAACCTCGTATATATATGAATGATTCTAATTTCCATGCAAGATGATAATCGATTGATAATTAAACGGTGGCTTAAATTATAGATGTAAATTTATGAAGGATTCATGAAAAAAATTATAAATCTATAAGGGAGTCTAGGAGTAGTAAATAATTCCCCCTAAAAGGGTTTGATGATCCCAAACTCCCATCCTCTTGACCAATGTGAGTCCTCAAGCGTCTTTAGACCATTTTCCAACAACCGCCTTCCTTTAAAACGTAGGTCAGAATAAGGGAAATATTGTGTGTTTTTAACTCCATGAAAAAACCTATTAGAATCTATTTGAAAATGATCAAACTGATAGGAATTATTTTCCAATACTAAAACCACTTATAATAAATTGTGTTGGAGCCATTACCATGGCACGTTCTCATCATAAATAATAGTAAAAAATATTTTAACCTTATTAGATAATATAAATTATTTTCATTGAAAATAAGGAGTCCATTTTCCATATTAAATTCATATAAGTGGAAAAATTCAATTTAAAATTAATTCTTCAATTTTAATGAGAATGATTTTTTTCAAAGAGAAAATGTTCAAATGTTTATAAAGTTTTCATATCAGAATTCAATTTGAATTTTTTTCTAATAACCTAAATTGGATTAATAAATATATAATTTAACTAATGTTTCCTTAAAACTAATTCAAAATATAATTTACCATTATAAATAATTTAAATGAAAAGATAGTTTTTAGTTAAAATTCAATATTTTCACTATTCATTGAAAAATTTAATATTTCAAAAAACACCCAAAAAATATATCTAATATAATTTTGATATGGTGATTCAAAAAAATATGTTTATTTTTTGAAATAAAGTTTCTAAAATTGGTGAAAGTTAATTTTAATTTTCATGTGAAAAGAGGGAATAAATCATCATTTGAAAAAATATTGTTTTTTGAGAAAAAATTTTATTTTATTTTAAATGACTATTATTTTATTTCTATTAAATAGATAATCATAATTTTCATAATTTAGTTATAACTATTCATACCCTCCAATTTAACATAAATGTTATAATGGTATACTATATTACAATTTATTTAGACTCAGGGTTGCGTGTTCCACAAGACATCAAAGAGATAAAATTTAAGGAAATATATTTTTTCGGTTGTTTAGGATTAGTGTTCTTGGTCACATATGCTTTCAAAAAAATTATTTTAAAATCTCGGAGTGGTACACGCCATATTTTGTGATATAATTATTTACCCAATTCATTAGTGGGATATATAATTTCAGCCCCACCCATCACATAAATAAATACCATACATATATTTTCCACATTAACATGCTAACATTCATAAATCAACCATGAAATAAATACAATCTGAGAGAGAAATTAGTTTTATAAAAATTACTACAGGCATGAAAAAGTCATTTTTAGATTTAAATTGGATAATTTCATTAAAACATATCTATAGTGAGTCATAATAAAAATTAAAATATATTAACATAGATGAAAAATAATATTTAAGAACAATAGAAAGTTATTCTAAAAATAATAACAAATAACCTTTACATTTTTAATAACTCTTATCTTGAAAGTAAATAATTTATAAATCATTTTTTTAAAAAAAATAATGATAAATGAAATAAAAATTAATTGTATGAAACATGAAAACTTATAAAGTAATTTTTGTAATTAAAATCATAGAAAATGGTGGGAGAAAGTAATCTTGTATGAATCATTGAAGAATAGGGCTAAAAATATTCTTTTAATACTTTAGTTTAAAAAAAATTCAAAAATTTTTTCCTTAATAAATAATATATATATATATATAGATAAAAAATGTATAAAACAATATGAAAAATGTTTGCATGGAAGAAAACTACTCCTAACTAAAAGGAATATATAAGGTATATTTGACATACAAGCATGATTCTTAGTGTATTATTAATGGATGAGAGGTAAAATTATGAGAAAAAATGTAAAACTAAAAAATAAACATAGGAGAACATGATATATGGGATTATAGGTATTATAAACATATAACCACTTGTAATGGTAATTATACAAAAATAATCTTGATTTTATTGGGAAATTGATGAGAAAACACTTATATTTTCTTTAGACTATAACATAAGACATTTTACCTTTTGTGTAATAATAATAATAATCATATCAATCACTTATTTAATTAAGTTTTACATATATATTAGCTTTTATACTATTAATTTTGATTTATTTAGTAAATATATATTATTTAGCAGAAGATTATTTTTAACATTGGAAGTTATTTGTTTTGATTGTTCCACAAATGTTTTTGTATGGTGATGTTGATCCTTATCCTTTGATAAAAATTTTATCTTTCCTAAATAATTCAAGGTAGTGAAATATTATTGATACAATTATTTATACATTATTGTGTTCATTTTATGGAAGATGTGATTATGGTTTTCTAAAATAAAATTTATGATTATCTTATTGTGGGTAATTTATCGATAATAATATCTTACTTTATTAGGAACATTAATTTTAGAAAACCTTAAAAAAATATTCATAACATAAATTACTCTTTTGTATTATATTATACTATTATTATTTTCCTAATACTCATTTATGTAAGAAATGGTGAATATATAAAATCATCATTCATGTAAGTGGTTTAACTGACCCAAACAAAGACATATCGTACTAATGAATGAGAAGGAGTATAAATTTATATTATCATAATATAATTTTTAAAGAATAATTATTATTTTAACAATATATACTTATATTTTCTAATTTTATTTAGAAATATTTTATATGATAAGATAATTTAATAATAGAGTGAAGAACTATATACTTTCTTTGATGAATTTACTCCAAGAAATGGGTTTCTTCTGAATGAAGGATTTCATCCTCCTTCTTGAGAAAAAATTCTACCAAATATTTAAGTATACTTTATGATAGGTAATTTAAAATTTTAATTAAGATTAAATTAAAGTAAAAGTGTTTTTTGATGTGGGTAGAGGATGGGTCTTTGTATAGGTGAATCTGAGTATACTTTCCACATATACCCATTCTTTACTATGTTATGATATAAATTTTACATGGAAAGCAGATAAAAAGTGGAAAATAATAGATTTTGGTCAATAATACCATAATAAGAAAAATTTATTGATAACTTTAGAGATATTTTAGGCATTCACCCTTTAATTAATCCCTTTTTACTTAATTTTACTCTTACCGTGGTAACTCAATTTTTACCTCGGTAACTTAGTTTTTCAAAAAAAATGAAATTAACACTCTTACCTAATTTAAATAATCTAATTAAAAAAATTAAATCCATTTTATCAAATTTATCTTCTAAAAGTGTTAAAATTAATGTTTAATATGAAATGTAAAACATATAGATTTTTTTAGAACCTATATTTTAAGCATAAATGTGAATTTATTCATATTCAATGACAAGTGATAAACATTAGATGGATGATAATTTATTTTTTTATATATTAAAATAATAAAATTTACTTAATTTTATACTTAAAATGATAAATTTTTCTTTTAAATTATAATATATAATATATAATAAAAAAAATTTTTCTAAATAATCTTTGACCATGATTCATTAAATGCATATCCCTTATAACCCATTAATTATTTATAAAATGTTATTTAATTAATTTACCTATCATTCCTTGATTTTTTTGATATTTAAAAATTATTATTTAAGGTAAGTAAATTTAATATAATATACATTATGTGCTAAAAAAATTATTTAAATTAAAATATATTTTAAAAAAATGAATTTATATCTTTTTATTTTATTACAAAATTATTTATTTTATATTAATTGAATGTTAAATATTTTATGTGTAAAAAATATTTATTTCTAATTATAAAATATTAAATATACATATTATATATATATTTCCAATGACCGCATATTCAGTGTCCATATATCCATATACCATATATCGAATGACCATACATCCAACATCCATATATGTAATGATAATATTCTATTTCTTTATATCATATTAAATGATTAACTAAAATTCATTACTCTTATTCAGTTACTTCTATTAAATATGGATGTTATATTTCTATTGTTTTTCCTTATTTCCTTAGTTATAATCAGTGGTATGGTCTTTAAGGAAAACCATGAAGATTTAGATTTTAAGTTCATGATTTTTTTTACTTTTGGTCTTATTCCACTTTAAATTTTCAAAATGATGTTTCATATTACATTATCATAATTCATTAATTTTTATCTTTTATTTTAATATTTTATCTCAATAAAATATATTCTGGTTCATTTTTTGTTCAATGTTGAGTGTAAAACAAGCTATTAACCACATTAAATGAATAAAAATGTGGCGTGTTAAAAAGTATCAAGTTACGATGTATCAAGTACGTCTATCAGGTAAAAAGAATTTGAATTAAATAAATTATTCATATTTTGGTAAGATTAAATAACCTAAAGAAATATACCCAAATTATGAGTTAGTCTTTTATGGGAAACATCTTCTGAAATAGATTTCTATGAATCTTTGAGACCTTTTAGGGAGGTAAACTTTAAATAAAATTAAATATTAAACTTCATCAAAATATACTTTGTTATTGAATCACAAAAACCATTCATAAACCAATGGGATAACTCAAAATAGAAATTACTAGAACAAAATTTTCATTAAATACAAATTAAACATCATCTTTTAGCATCAGATAGCTCAATAGTGTTTAAAAAATTCTCTTGATAAAACATATTAACCTTGTAATCATTTAACAAATTTATGTGAACTCATATTTACCAAAAATCAAAATTTTGGATAGTTAAATTAACGTGGAATCATTAAACGTTAATATTGGGGGTTCATCGAATATTATAATCATTTTTCTTACAAGTCTATTAAAGAAAATTTAAAAAAATTCTCTTATTTTTTTAGAGGAAATCAAGCTTCACCAATGAAAAACTAATTTCCAATTAAAATATCATTTTATATTTTCAAATAAACCATATTATATTAGAATATATCATATAGTTTAATATTTATTTGAAATTTAACTGTTTAAAATTTTCATGAGAACTCACTTTCATTTTGACAATGTTTTATAAAATCATTTCTATAATGAAAAACATAATCTCAATGAAATTAATCCAAGTATCACCATACTATAAATTAATCACAATCTGATTAAATTAAATTACTTAATCATAAATATATCTTTGAAAGGTTATTTTAAAGTAAAATATCATTTTTTTACTTTGGTATTATTAACCTACCATAATTGGGAAAAAAATTAAGAGACTTAAGTGTCTAGGAATGGGATGCATCAATAAAAAGGGTTGGATATTGAATCAATTGTTCTTATTTTTCAAGTTATTTATTTAAAATAAACCTCTAATAATTGTTAGTGTATGATCCTTAAGATTATTCTTTCTCATACTTACTTTAATTTGGATAAAATTAAAACAATGCACTACCCAAATCATTTTTACAATGATCATCCCCTTGGTGAGTCCCTTACCCATGCTATGATTGGGTTGAGACCGATTCACATATTCATTACTATAATAAACTACCAATTATAATTTTTTTGGTGAGGTATAATCCCCAACACTTGGTTAGTCAGAAACCACATCTTAATAAATATCAATCAATAGATTTTCTATACCCCAAAAATAGTAATATGATTTTATTGACTCCTATTAATTTAGAAAGAAAATAAGAATAAGGAGAGTAAGATCAATTAAAATTCTAGGTATTTTTTTTATAAAAATATGATCTTACTCTCAAGCCTTTAAATAAAAAAAAATTAAAATATACTCACTAATTTACAAACTATGACTTCTAAGAATCAATGTTGAAACCGAATTAGTTGGGTTTTCTTAATTTTTTCAAAACATCAATATTTGACTTTTTTTAATCTCATATAACTAAATACCCAGGATCTATAGATTTATCTTCTCATTTCCTAACACACAGTCTTTCTACCTACTTTTTCTGTTTATTTTTCATCGATTTTAGTCCACACTAATCTTATATTTAATTGAAAATTTTAAAATAACTCAGAATTAATTAAATTTAGGAAATTCAATCACTATATCATATTCTAGAATATTATAAAAAATGATTTATACTCCACATTCCTCTATAATATTTCTCATTGAAATATTTGTGTGGGTCTATCCTCTATTATCTACAAATCAAATTTTAAAAATACCGATTTTCATATATAAGCTTGTAAAATAAAATACTCAAGAATTCACCAAAATTATTAAAGATTTATAATTTTAGAATATTTTCATTTGAAATTTATATAATATTAGACTAGTGATGTCCCCCTTTATTCATCCACAATACCAGATTGAATCAAATAGTAATCACTATCACATGAAATTTTGAAATAAATAACACAACCTTGTCCTAATAAATATCTTGAAAGTTATGTTATCCCCAACTTTTTGTATAGGGAGATAACCTTTATGATGCAATAAAATGATTCTTATAAAATATTATTATGACAATTAATATTATTCATATAATATTTAATGAGTATTATAGTATTTTAAATGACTCTTATGATTCTATAGGGTTTTCATGAAATTTATAAATTCGCTAACTACTAAATATATTACTCTTACAAAAATGAAATTGAGTCTTATTAAGGGTTATAACGACCCTTCTGGTTCTCAATAAAATTAGAATTACTCTTACTTTTCAATGAAATTTTCAATTCTCACAGACTACTAAAGTTATGAAAATAAAAATAACTATTAAATTCATCAGAGTTAGAATTGTATTTTTTAGATAAATCTTATACATTATAGATGAAAATTATGAAATTCTAAATATTACAAAATATTTGGGAATTATCCATTTTTTTCATTCTAATTCTAAACCATTACAATATATAAATTCTGAAAATCACCTATAACTTTAGGAGCACTCACAAAACATTCATAAATAAACTCACAGTTATCACTAAGAAACTCAGAATATATATCTATCCACTTAAATACATTCTCAAAACATTAAGGTCAAGCTAAAAAAATCCAATTATTCTCAAACATAGTTGAAAAAATACAATCCCTTAGAAATTATATTAGTCTCTTTAATCTCACATTTTTACTTCTAGTTAAATCCAATAACTCTTTAAAAAAAATCAATAATTCTTATAATAGAATAATCAAATAATATCCCTTCTCAAAGAGAAGTTTCCTCATAGAACACCTCCAGATAAGGTAATGTTTTTGAGATAATTCAATCCTAGTGAGAATAAATGTTTTTACAAGTGACTTAGATATTGTCTCCCTCAATTTATAACCTCAATCAATTTGTATCCCTCTTATTTATAATAATCATATATTTAGATTCACATTAGATAAAGAAATATATATATTACTCTCCCCATTTTATAATATAATTTAAAACATTGTGTGGGTAGGGGTTCCCACATATCCTCAAGCGATAGGGGATGTCTAAACATGATGTTTCAGCCTTAACTCACTAAACACCTATATTGAAATTTTTGTTATGAAAAAAATCCACAATATGATTCTTTACAGTATTATATTCTATATTTTCATTGGAATTTTATATTTTTTTGATGAAATGATATTTTATAACAACATTATTTCATTTTGAGTACCACGCTAGGTTCTTTGACAGATCAATTGCATGGAAATTGTAAAAAAAATTGGTAATGTTTTTTGAACCACAATATTCATGTCTTCTAGGTACAAATTATTCCAAAAACATTTGTACAAGAATGTATATCATAAATTTATTCAGACTCACCTATACTCAATATTATAGAGATATTATAATTACTATGCCAACTGACATAACTATCAGCTAAAAATAAATTTCAACCTAATGTATAATTTTAGTCAGTGAAATAACCAACTAAATCTACAATTTTTAAACCAAGTAAATTCAGTTCCTCACTACTTCTATACATAAAACCATAATTCTATGTTCCTTGTATATATCTTATTATTATTTTTCTTCAAACATATGAGATTATTTTCTACCAATTTGATATCTTTCACAAAGTTTCACTATATAAGAAATGGTTGTTCTAATTGTTGTTAGATATGGAAGAATTACAATGGTCTTTCTGAGATATATCTAATTTTCATACTTTCCAAATTCATCCCTACTAGATTTATTCAAACTAAAATGGGTGTTAAAAAATCCTTGTAGTCTTATTTTCCAAATTTATTCAATAATTTATTTCCATATTTTAATAGAATAAGAAAGTGTAGTTGTTTTTTTATGAAACTTGTAATTCTAGAAAGTAGTTTATTTCACCTAGAATTGAAATTTAAAAATCCATCATAAAATATTTTTAAATTTACTCATAATAATACTCTTTTTCACTTAAAAATATTACACTATCAATATAAACCATGAAAATTAGTATACCTTTTAAAATAACCTTAATATATTTGCTGATATCATATTTTACACTAGAAAAGTTTATTTTCTTGAACAAACTATCCAATTATGAGTACGAGGCTCTAATATCCTCTATTACACCATAAAATTATTTCTTAAATTTACATATCATGCTTCTATCATTATAAATTTTGAATCCTTTCAATTTCTCAATAAAATTTTATTCTTCAGTGTCTCTTTTTGGGAAATCATACTTCACATCCATATAAAATAATTTTAATTATTATAATATATCACTTTAAGAAACATTAATAAAGATTATAGTATTTCCACTTAAGAAAAATTATCTTCATGATTTGTGCCTTCCAATTTTGGAAAACCTTTTCACACCGATCTATATTTCTTCCTTGACACCTCACATTATTCATTTAGTTTGTTTTTAAAAACCCCCTTAGTGCCTATAAAATTTTTCCATTCAAGAATTGAAATAAGTTCCCAAGTAATACTAATCTAAAATCATTCTAATTATCCATTCATATAAATAATACTATCATTTTTCTAAACAGAATATGACACTATTTTTGGTTTAACTAGTGAAATGATATATATCTATTTTTGAATTATCAATATTATTCTTCACTGTACTGAAGCATCCTAATTTATAGTGATATTTTTTGAACCTATAATAATAATCAATCATTTATTCTTTAATTTATTATTACTATTGGCTTCATATTAATCACTATTTTGTTTTTAGTCAAGATCATCAGTATTATTTTTCAATTTGTTTATTATAAACATGAAATTTGTTGACCTCGGTGTTTAAAAACCCTATTTTCATCTACCACTTCTAATTTGGATTGATTCCTAGTAATTTATAAATAAAAATAGTTAAATAAATTATGTGGCCATTTGTTCCAAAATTGGAATCCTATGTGATTTAAAAAATATTCCATAAAGATCCCTTAATTATATTTCTCCTCTTATTTTCCTATATTTGTTTTTGTGATTTTCATGGAAATAGGACAAAAAAAATCCTAAAATTATCTCACTATAGGTTATATATTTTACCAAATTTCAAATGGATTCATCATTTTTTTAGTCTTAGGAAGGACATGTTCTTTATATGTAGAGAAGTATGTACATCTTCTTTCCAAAAATATTTAGTGAGTTTGTGTTCATCTCACAATATTCTTCCCATTTCTACTAGAATCTTATTCTATATTTATGCTACTATAGGTTTTGTGTGTGTGTCGGGAGTTCTATATTAATTCATAAGATATTAAATTTCAAGATAATTTTTATAGTTTTACATTCAAACTTATTCCCATTATCAGATCTCAGTTTTTTATATAGATTCACAACTCCTTCTCAATTTGTCTTTTAAATATTTTGAACATTTCAATAGCATTTAACTTATGTTTTATGAACATGGGATATGTTATCTAAGTGTAATAATCAATGAATTTAAGAAAAAAAGGACCACAAAAAGAATATTAATGACTCATAGAAAACATAAAACCCACTGTATTTATTCACGTGGCCTGGTGGACTGAATTAACACTATTTATAAGTTCTATAAACCATATTACCATTCTAGAATGTATAAAAATCAATATATATTTATATTTTGTGATTGGTAAGATCTCCCACCACATCATTATTTGATATTATACTCATATTTTTTTACTAAGGTGTCCAATTCTTCTATTCCACATTTCATTATCAACTTTAGTACTCAAAGAAAAACAATTGGTAGGATCACTGATTTGAAATTGATTTCCCCTTGTTCTATCACCTTTGGTGATAATTATTCTATCTCACTAGCACTCAATGACACTAGAATAATTATTGAAAATGAAATCATTTCCATTATCACAAAGCTGGGTCAGACTTAAAAGATTGTGCTTGATCCCTTAAAAAGATAATATATTTATCTTTTAGACATTGATATTTTATCTTGGCAGTATGAACTCTATTTTTTTTAAAAATTGACTTATCCAAATGTTACCACCCATCTATCATATTCTTCAATATTATTATATATTTTTGTGTCTATAGTAATATGTGGGGAACAAAAACCATCTAGAATACATGGATTACTTTTCTTGCATGATTTTAAAGTAACTTCTATAATGACTGATTTTCCTCCATTTTTTGAATTCCCATTCTCTTTTCACGAATATAATTCTACATAAGAAGAGTGGTCTTGAACTCTTTATCACATTGAAATTATTTTTCACATATTCTACATATTTATTCCAAGAATTATTATTTGTTATTTGTAGATATAATAGATAAAATATTTTGTCCAAATTTTCTTCCTTTGAGTGTCTCTTTTAACATCATCGGTGTTATTTCCCCTTAATTATTTCCTTATATACCTCCATGTTAATGACTTATTTTATCCAAAAGAGTTAGAATTATGCCCAAAATCACATAGTATTAGTGATAAACTTTGAATATATATATTTTATATTTATAAACATTCTATTTAGAAATGGATTACTACTTTCCATCCATATTTTGTGCTTGATATTTTCTTAGGGATAAGGTTTTTCTAAACATACCCTCTTATTCATTTTCTATAGAAGAGAGTTTATCATCATTTTTATTGACTCAAAATTGAACAAAAATGATTTTTGAACATTAAATTTTTGAAATAATTGATTTATTGTGACATTTATCTAGGGAATATTCATCATGCAGTTTCAATTTCATCTTCTTAACAACTTGATAAGATTTAGCTTTAACTTCCATAGCTCTATTAAAGTCCTCATTACATTTTTAGAATTTTTTTTGATTCAATACATATTTACTATGTCTTGATTAACTCTTATTAATTTATAATTATTTTTTCATATAAATACCTCATCATGATATATTTCTTATTAAGTTTAAGTATTATTTTTTTAATTTTAACAATATAATAAGCTTCCCTTTTAATAGGATCTTACTTCTCTACATTCTATATCAAATAATTTTTCTTTAATAGTGTGCTTTCATTATTTAGTTTAGTGTTATAATAATTTACAACATCAATTTTATCCTTCATAATATGTTAAATATAGGTTAATTCATATTATTCCTCTCTACTACAAAGAAATCCACATGTTTTTCATCATGATACATATTGTTTCATAAATTTTAAATAGCTTGTTCTTCTAATTGGACACTCAAAGAGGAGTAACCTTTTTTTATTTACTCTTCATATTTCTTATTTTTATTCTAGGAAACACTTTCTTTCCCAAATAATATTTTTGACTTCTTTTTATATTTTACCCATTCTATTTTTTATGGTTTCTCATATTGTTTATCAGCCTCATACTCATTATTTTTACTATTTGGAAAACTAATTACAAAGTGTCAAATTCCACCACATTTGAAACAGTTTAAGGGGAGTTTACCTTTTATATGTACCATTTCCTTTTCAAAATTTTTTTAATATAAGAGACATAATTATATTATAGTCTTCATTATCCTCTTCCTCATAATCCGAATTACTAGAATATTCATCTTCTTCTTGATTGATTTTGAGTTTCTTTATGGAGCCTAAAGCCATTTATTATTTTATTTTCTTCTTCAAAACTAGATATGTTATAATTTTATAAGGGATAAGTTTTTTATGAAATTAATAAAGAGATATATCATATCTATCTTTTAATGAAAAAAATTTGGGATCAAATTCATTAGGAAATTTATTTATTAACTTCTAAAAAATTGTAGAGAATTTTAGTTTTTATCCAAATACTCTAATGTTGTTGATTAATTCCTTGAATCTTATAATGTAATAATTAATTAATTCTCTACAAAACATATTAATATCATCAAAGAAATTTATCCATATTTAAAACATAGCTTATTTAACAATTGTATTTCATTCAAAAATGCTTTCCACTTTTTCCTAGATTTGTTTAGCGATTTGAAGACCCTCACTTTGGTGTAAACCTTGACTAATAAGGGAATGAGTATAACATTTATAGATTTTACATTAACATCTAAATTATTATTATTAGTAAAAAACATTGTTTCATCTTTATAAATTAGTGGAAATACCTAAGTAGCTTCATCAACCACCTCTAGGACAATCTATAGATGATAAGGTATCATCCAATTCTTCCCATCATGATAGGTTTTTTCCATTCAAGGATGAAATATCCCTACAATTTTTATAATAATAGTTTTCCATATCTAATAACCTCTAGATATTATAGTGGTAACTTAGGATTCCTTGATACTAGTTAATGTTCCCAGGAATGCGTTGCACCACTTTGGGGGGTTGAATCAGTGGCATTTATTTTATTAATTATTTTGTTGATATAAAACATTGTTACTTGTTAGAGTAAACTCATCCAAATTATTATTTATTATACCTACAAAAATTTGGTATAAATAAAAACAATATGAGGTACACATATTTTTTATACGGTTTTACCCCATGGTGGATACCTACTTCTTACTATGATTGGGTTAATACTGATTCAAAGATTCTCTACTAGAACTAGATACCAATTACAAGGGGCTTGGGGTGGTCATAACCTCAAACCTTGGGAAGAAATCCTCTATATCCCAATAGTTATCTCCCATAATCTTTTTTTCTACTAATAGGTATTACTAAATTTTAATGACTTCTCCATGTTTATAAGGAAATCAAAAACTAAGTGAGTAAGGTTACTTTATATTTTAGGTAGCTTCCACAGTAGATGATGATATTCCTCTTGATCCTTAAAATTATATGAATTAGAATATATTACCCACTTTTAGAATTTAAACTTTTGATATTAAATGTTACAACTATATTTTTTAATCCATTATACTCCTTTGGGAATATAAACATTCTTCTTTTCAATATTAGATAACAAAATACTTGATCTCTATAAATTTCTCTTCTAAATTATGAATGCATGGTATTATTCTATTTTTAGTCTATTTTTAATACATTTTAGTTAATTACAATTTAAAAACTAATTTATAATTTTTAAATAACATGGAATTAACTAATTCCATGAAATTAAATTATTATCTCATATAATATAATATTACCACAATTGATTTGTACTCTACCATCCTTCAAGTACATGTTCATTAAACTATTCACTCAGGACATTACCACATGATCCTTAGTTCTAATTAAAAAAATACCCATTTTACCATATAAAATGATTAAATGAAATACTCATGAATTCTCTAGTTAAGATAAAAATTTATAATTTCCATATATTTTTATGAGAAAATTCTAGAATATTTGAGAAGTAGTCTCATATTTTAGTTATCCAAAAACATAGCTTGAACCAAAACATAATCCTAATATTATAATATTTTAAATTAATTAATATAACAACATCATACTAGTTAACTTATGAAAATATATTTAGGAAATTAATCATCTTTTAATTTTTTTCTAAGGATCTAACCCATATGAAACTAGAAAATGACTATTGACAAATAGATCTCAAACCCTAATAAATAATCATATAAGATTAAATGGATCTAAATAATATGATTTGAAAAATGACTCTTATGATTCTCATGATTGTTTGTGATTTTTTAAAATTATAACATACCTAAATATAGGAATCTTACAAAAATTAAATTTACACATATGTTGGGTCCTAATGAACATTTTGGATTAAATGGAAATAACATTTTCTCTTAAATTTCCAAATATTTTTCAATTCTCACCAAATATTGACCCTAATGAAAATTTAGAATAATATTATGTTAATTAGAGTTACCCTTTTATTTTTCTAAACAAATCTTATAAATTTCAGCTGAATCTTATAAAATATTAACTCTTATAAAATCTTCAGTACTTTTCCATTTTTCAGTCATTCAAACTTTTCGACCACTAATACCCTTAATATCTAAAAATCACATACAACTATTAGAGCACTCATACTTGATAATAAAATCAACTTAGAGTTATTAGAAATAAATTCCTAACATTAATAGTCACTTAAAAAAATATCAACAATCAAAGGAAAATATCAAAATCATTTACTAATTCTCATACATAGTTGACCAAAAATAATATCCTTCAATAATTACATTGGGATATTTAGATAGATTAAATAAATTAAAACTATTTAGTATATATTTTTTATTAATAAATTAGGAAAGAGGTATACTGTGGATTTCATTTTACTAGAATAATGAATTATTTTATTCAATGGATAAGAGGATAATAAAAATTAAATTAATTGAGATTTAAAACCCGTAACATTCTCTTTAAGATACTTCCTTTTAAATAACACATAATATTTTAGATGATGGAATTCTAGTTAAAATAGGGCCTGGAAACGTGGAAAAGAAAAATTTGGGATATAATTTGGAATATATTTAAAAATATTTTTTTTGTAAATGATAATAAATATGTGCAGAATGGGTGTAATTATAGGTAAAAGAGAATAGTATTTTTGAATAAAATGTTAAATAATTTATTATTTTGGATCAAGGATATGAATAGTATTGATTCATATGATTTTAAATAATATTTTATTAAAAAGTATATAATTTCATGATATTCATAATCTTCCAAAATCAAATGGCATTATAAGAATTTTTATTACAAATTCAATAATCAAAAAAAGGTTTTTACCTAAAAATTAAAATTTAGGCTTTGAAAATTAATTTATTGGTTTATAAATACAATTTATCATTTTTAAATAAAAATATTTTAATGACTATATATATTTTACATCATTTAAAACATGTTATGATTTATTTATCCATTTTTACATCATAATGATATCAGAAAACTCACTATATATGCATAAACAATGTTTTTATTATTCAATTCCAATTTAAATTTGTTAGAAAAGTAATAAAAATTAACCTTAATAAAAAATTTATCATTTATTCTAAAGAATCAATTTTATTAATATAAATATATAAAATAAGATATTCTAGTATTTATATTTCAATATAAAATTTAATATTTTACAAAATTGTTAAAAAATACTATATTTAAAATATATTTCTATACACGTGTTATGTTATATATTTTGGGAAATAATTTATTTAGTATATAATATTTTTTATTTATTCATTATAAATATTACTTATAAAACATTTTTAACTATTTTAGTAGTTTGTTTAATATTCATACATTCATATAACTATTACCACAGTTTGGTTACTGTTTGGACAATCACATAATAATTATAATTCTTATAAATACATATTACTTTCTTCATTATTAATTCCACCAATTTTATCTCAAAGTTATTTATATATCATTTTTAAAATGAAAATATTGGTTTTAATGTTTTTATTCTTTTCATTATGTTTTTCATGGTTGTGGTATTTCTATGAGACCATGAACATTTGGATTCATAAATTTTAGTTATATTATTTAATTATTTTTATTATCTAATTATACTTGTATTATTGTTATAGAATGTAATATGTCTCCCTTTAAAATGTTCTAAATTAAATAAATAAAATAATTATTGTCAATTAATGTGTAACCTTAATTTTATTAACTAAAATTTTTTATACATGAATCAATATTTTATAGAAAACATGTATTTAATAAATGGAAAATAATTAAGTGACAAATAGGTATATAAATTATGTATTCACAAAATTAAATATAAATAAAGGAAATGTATTTTATATTAACTCATCTAATTTAAGGGAGAAAATTAATAAAAATATTTATTCAAAACCAAAGATGTAACATTCTACCCATTTAAATAAATTTAATATTCATAATTTTTAATCATACATCAACACCGATTAATTCCTACTCCATAATTTCTAAACACAAGTTTTAGTATTAATGTCATTATCATTTGATGATATAGATCAAAGTAAATAGATTTTAAAATAATTTCTATGCTTGAATTAGTTTTAAAGGACTAAGGGTTATATCCTATTTGTTTTATATCTAAGGGTATTTATATAATAATTCTCCAAAATAACCATTCTCTTTTATGATAGAATAATATACAACCACAGACCCACACTTTTTGATTTTTTGCAACACTTAAATACTTTTCATACATAACATGAAATTACAACCAACTCAAAAAAAAACAAAATATCTCTGTCTTTGGGAACTGAAAATATAAAAAATAATCAACTAATGTAATTACATAAAATTTAACCAAATACTTCTTTATATACATCCTATATGTTGATCAAACCCCATTTATTACATAGGAACATTGGGGGACATACATAAAATAAGGGGTGAGATAGAATATCAATAAGTAGATATTTAAAATAGATGCATGAATAACATAATCAATGTTAGATATCATGATATCATTGAGTATGAGTTTACAACATAAAATAAGAATAAGTCATAAGATATAATCATGAAATAAAATTATTAATATCATAAGTTCTCACATTCAAGATGCCATAAAAAATAAGGAATGTGAGATAAATCATAAGACTACATTATAAATATGAAACATTCCATCATATGTATTTTAAGGATCACTATCATGATAACATAAAAGAGTGTTCTTTGACCACTACCCATGCACTATATCTTAGTGTACTAAGATAACTTCCCATGAACCATAAATAACATCTCATGAGATATAAGATTCACCCAATGCATTAGAGATTTTTAAAATTCTAGGTCCACATGTCACATCATAACATCTACAGGTATATGTGTGCGACATAGAATAAAAATATACAATAATAACATATATAATAACCTGTGTAAAAAATAAATGAGATAAAATAATTGTCATATTACATAATTATAGAATAATAAATTGATGAATAATTTAAATAAAAATAATAATCAAGGGATACCATAGAAATGGTGTCAAGGAATTAGCTAATACATGAATAAATGAGCACAAAAAATAGGATATACGTAAAAGAAATTGAATAAACAATTAAAACATTGAAGGAATCTTTCTAAAAAGAATGTATGTGAATAAGTGATAATTAAAAAATGAGTAAAGGGTAAATTCATTTGTATTTACATCAATATGAATTGAAAATTAGTAATTTTATTATTTAGGAGATGATATATCTGAAATATATAAGATGATTTAAAAGGAAGTGAATGATTAAATCAAAAATAAAAAAGTGAGAAAAGGAATTTTTTGTAAACTTCATAGGGTTTGTTATTTTAACATTTACTATTTTTTAGTTAAATACTTAGAATATTTTAATATATATATTTTGGAGTTTAGTTGCATATCTAACATGAAATTTCATGAATCACAGAGTCCTAATATTAATATTAAAAAACTTTTTTTTAGCTCACACATGTTCATATTCATGAATTATGCCTTCCCCCAAAATAGTGTCTTAGATGGGAAAAATAAATTTTAATTTGAGTCTGGAAAGAGTTTTTTACCCTAGAAAGGATGTAATTATCATTCACACTGGGTCTTGAGTGTGTTCAATATCTCAGATTGAATAATTGGATCAATTAATAGAATTAATTCATTAATTGAGTTACTTAGACTTTAAAACTAATAATTATATATATAAACATATAATTCTCTAATACATTATGTTAGATACAACAAACCCAAGGATTATTGTGTCATCATTGGGAAAACACTTTGAAATCAATGAGGATTTGAGAGTGACAAGTACACTCAATTTGAATCATAAAAAACTCTTACATGGACTCATTATTCTCTACATATTGGACTACTTACCATTTATGGATTTATTTTTTTTGGACTTCACTCTAGATCCTATTATTTATAAGTATATATTAAAAATATTCATTTCATTATTGATCTTTTCATGGATTTATAAATTTACAATTTATAAATATCATAGATTAATTTGTTATATTTTTATTTGTTATTGGGTTTCAATGCCTATGATTGATGGCCCGGTTCACAATACTCATTGATGACTTTCAATTTGTTTCTTATTTAGTTTTATCCTACCATTATTTAGAAATTTATCCTCAAGTTATAGTTAGGTTAGTGATTTAAATTTCTTCTTCAAATTCAAGTTTTGATCGAGTCCTTGAACAATGTTTCGTTTTTTGGATTCAATGAAGGGGGTTGAGGTGAGAAAAATAAAAATGTGGTGATTGAGGATCATGAAGATCAAGAGGCAGAAATTCATTCACCAACAATAATATGTGGGGGAGATAAAAACTCTCACGAGTGTTAATGTATTTCTTTTTCGATCGTTGATGGTTGAAGATTAATGTCCAATGATGTTATATCCATTATTGGGGATTTATATGAAAGAACATTCATTATTGGAGGGGAAATTAGAGAATACATAGACATTTATTAGCCAAAAGTTGAATATATTTTTAAATATCAGTCTAAAATATTTGAATTATATAATAAAATACATCATGTATCTCATAGGTGTAGTGACTTGGGTTCCATATTTAGTTAACTGTCACATGTCCTATGACTTAACCCATACGATGTGAATTCATAACCGACTAGTATGGAATGTAATGGGAGTACATGCCCAGGAGGTCATTTGGGATTACATTCCATGTAGATCTAGACCATACTCTATATATCTATCCAACATAACTTGGGTATAGGTGGTATATATTGAGTACACCACCTAGCTTGATACCCTATGTAGTCTAACATACATGCCATATAGGTATCCTTTTAATCCCATGTGGTGTGTTAGTATATAAATAGACTGCCTCTTATGGGTTATACACCTTGTACCCCATAAATCAAAATGTGTACTCCTTCCAAACTCAGTAACTAGTAATTTTATCTTTTTAGAGGATTAAATTATTGATAGTGAATAGCATATTCTGAGTGATTTTCTATATAGTACATGATAAGTACATATTATTCGATACCTGAGATGTGATTTGAGGAAATATTAGTAGGTTACTATCTTTATTTCTTTGTATAGCTAAAAAATATAATAGTGTGTCTTTTTGGAGTTATATTGGGGTCCGTTCTCCCTTGTAGATATAGTTATATCAAATCCTATGTACCTGACTTCCTTTATATAGATAGGTTTGGTACTACCCAATGAACACATAAGTCATGGATCCTCTATCTTTGGATTCAACAATCCCATTTCTAAGAGTTTAAGTGAGGTGCATGTCCTCCATCAAGGTCAGTACTCCCTTGACCATTTCATACCCATAAAAAGACACAAGTTCCCCACCATATTTTTTGATAGGTTATGTTTATTTCTATCTCAAGTAATTCGTATTTTTAAATCTACATGTGAATTTCGCCTATAGAGATATATGAATAATGATGCCTCTTTGTTGATCTCAAACTATTCTTCTTTTAGAATATTTAGGTTCCATATTATCAACCCCCTTATTTATGTTTTTTATATGAGTTTTTATTTTATATTTATTTATGGTTTTCTGGATATTATATTGTGTATCTATATAATCACCTTTTCATGGATATATTTTCCACATGTGTGATGTCTTATGATGTTTATTGGTAGTTTCATGGAGATATTGGTGGACTAGGTGTTTTCAGAGCCTAGTGACACTTAGTGGGGGTGTTATCTAGTGGGTTTGGATTTGAAAGTTTAGGGTTGGACCTTCCTCTTGTCAATTATTAGATTTTGTTTCCAATTATTTTGGGAATGTAATTTTACTCTTTAAATTATACTTTATTTAATACTTATCACCTATGGATCAGAGAGGTTATTGCATGTATTTATCAAATTACTTGTTTGTTTATTTATTTATTTATAGTATTATGGTATGTATATTGGTATTAATTTTCAACAGGTGAATTTTGATAAGGCTATCCCTATGTGTTTTATACCTACTCATTGATAGTCACCATCCCCTAGTTTATTAAATGTTAGATTTGGGTGACACTCTTAGCTTATTTCTTCCAAGAAGGGGTGTCACTTGGTTGAGTAATTTCAAAGTGATATTAGAGAATGTTGTCTAATGAATAAATTATGTATTTAACAGTTATGCAAGAATTGGTTTTGGGAGATAGGGAAATGGTGTCAAGGTGTTTCGAGTTCGGTGCTTAGGATGTGTAACCTAATGATGGGGTGGTGAATGATGTATCCCTTCACTGGAACTCTAATATCATGCTATTTAAATAGGTGCACTGAGACACCAGTTATGGGGAAAAGGTACATTCATCATATAGGAATAACTTTATGATTTTCCATATATTATTCAGTCAGATCCCTGGATATGCTATTTTTACTACCATTCATCTTGTTAAATTATAGGATTCTACCATATAGGTAGCCAACAAGGATTCCAAGATAGGGTCATTTAATGAAAAATTTAGCAATAAGGCTTATTTTTAGGTGCCTATTCATGAGTTGCTTCCTCTAGGTGGGTAGAGAGTGGTTCCACCTCATATTGAGTGATGAGCAGACCCACCTACCATAGTTAAAGAAAACATTTCTCCCCATGTTGATTAGGAAAATTCTCTAGTAGCTCAGAGCAAGGATGAGAATTGGTTGATCATGTTTCATGTTTTTTAGATGTAGAGGCTTCCCAAGTTCCAAGGTAATCCTAACATAAGGCTAGTTGAATATTGAGTTTAATAAGTGGTGTGGGTGTTCCATCACATTCAAACCCCTCATAACTAGATGGTGATGCAGGATTCTATTCTTTTTTAGAGTGTAGTGAGTGATTAAGTGTTATCTATCACCCGTAATCAAGGTAATGTGACCCTTCCAAGGGATGAGTTTGAGTTACTCTTCCATGAGGAGTACTACCCCACAACTCTAAGATCTGTGCATATTTAGAATCATTTAGAGTTGTAACAGGGCAGTATGATCCATGTCATGTATGTGTCAATATTCAAAAAAATCACGAGATACTCTATTTATTTGATATATAATGGATTATTTCGAGTACAAAATATGAGAAATTTATTTATAGTAAAATTCATGTTGGAGTAGTACCTCTATATATCCACATATATATTGGGGTGTTGGAGAAGGAGTTACTCGTAGATATATATTTGGATGAGGAGTGGTAAAAAGATGGTACCTTCAATGGAAATCCCAGAGTAGAGTCATTAGCATCAGATGATATACATATGGAATCGTATTCATGACATAGGAATCATTTTCATATACAAACATAGACTTGGTGAGGAATACTACAAGGATCACACATTGGATCCACTTGACTAGGAGATAGGTGTTTCTATGCCTATGTGTTGTGGGGTCACCTAATGCATGACTAATCAACTAGTAGGTCATCCAAGATGGTTAGGTATAATAAATACCACTTCTTTAGATACAACAACATGAATAGGGACCTCCATGATCTGGTTAGGATGAACCTCAAAGTGGTGTTCTTGGTAGATGAGTTTGTTGTTCTCTAGGAAGAGGAGTTGGAGGATGATACTATTATTATCCACTTCAACCACCTCTACCCCTTAGCAGCCTACACTAATGACCAAGGACTAGAGGTAAATGATTTTTTTAGATGAAGGATATAGAGATATATGTTCAAGTTACATGTGACAAAATTTGATGAACTATTTGTGTCTTTTCTAATTTTTAATCAGCGCTCATAGACACTTGTGTGAGACATTATTTTATTGTTATAGTCCTTATTCGAGAGCTTGAGGATCTAGTGGAACAATTATTCCAACACATACAACTACTATTTGTAAGAAACCCATGATCATACACATATGCTTACTATGTGAGCTCACACCAAAGGGATAAATGTTCACATGTGATCACCTTGTGGCTACCATGGAGTATTAGGTCATCATTCTTATTATGGAAATGTTATCTTTAGTTTATACACACGTAGAATGTTTATGTATGAGGAAAAAGGTTCCTTTGAGTATATGGTTTTAGGTTTAACCTTATAAGGAAAAGGGATTTTTAGTTGAGATATGTGGGGATAATACAAGGAATTATTTAACCAATTACTCACCAGTCACCATGTTTGACCCATGGTGTCAAAGAAACTTCAAACATATAGCTCCCACAATTGGTGGAGTAATACAAGAAGGTATTCCTCTAGAATGTACCAAGATAAACCCCTCATTTTGAGGTCAAATTTTGAATCAATATTTACTCAAGGGATTCACTAATATATCTTAATGTATAATGGATAACCCCTACCAATCTTGGGGATATTAAAAGGTTGTTGGGGTTCATTTCGGAGAAAGGTTTAATAGATCCTTTGTATGACCCTAAGAAAATCCAGTGTGGTTCACTGAGTAAAAGTATGATATCATGAGGCTTTGTATTGAAAATAATAATCTAAATTAGTTGATAGTCATGAAAAAATACCCTCTATTATGGATCGATGATCTCTTTGATCATCTCTTTGATTCTCAAGGATCAATATCAATTTTAACTATACTAATATTTGGGTTTTGTATGAGGATATTAATAATAGTAAATTTTTATGTAGTTATGGACATTATGACTTCTTTTTGATGTTCTTTGTCATCATAAACAATCTATCTATATTCATAGGACTCATAAGCCTAATTTTTCATCTCTTTCGAGTTTGTATTTGGATTAATTAATGACATCATCATTTATTCAACATTGAAAGTAGACCATGAAGATCATTTTAGGATGGTCTTTTACTTACCTTAGGATCCCGTCTATACAAAAATCTCTTGAAATGTTAGTTTTATATCAGAGAGGTATAATTATAGGGGAATGTTATCCTAGAGTCCGGAGTAGCTATAGACCTGAGGAAGATTGAAGTTATACTATCTTGGGATCCACATAAGGGAGTGCCTAAGGTTCTAAGTTTCCATTGGTTTATTCGTTATTACCATAGGATCATTTTATATGTTTCCAAAATCAAGGTCCCATTGATTTCCTAGACCCAAAATGGGAATCCATTCATTTGGTTCAAGTGGTGTAAGAGGGCCTTTGAAGAGATGAGGGAGAGACTGACCAACACTCCTATCTTGAGACTAATATAGTAGGTAATTGAGTTCTTGGTGTTCAATGGTTCTGCTATATCTAGGATCAAATGTGTGTTTATGCATAATTTGGTAGTGATTTCTTATGGTTCTAGTATATGAGACCCCATAAGAAGAATTAAGTGACCCATGACTTGGATTTGGCTATAAAATTGTTTTCCCTAAAGTCATAGAGACACTACCTTCTTGGTGAGTAGTTTTTAAGTCTGATAATTCCACCAGAGTCTTAGGTATATATTTACTTATAGGGATATTAACATGATAATGATTCACTGACTAGATTTTTTTAGCTCTATTTATTTTATATAGTTTATACTTCATAAAAGGGAAATGTGGTGGAGTATTCCCATACCAAGAAGTCCCATTCTCAATTACTAGAATAGGATTCAATGAAACTAACCTCATTATAGTTTTCCCTTGATTTATGGGGGGTTATTATCTTAAATAAATTGTAAGGACCCCTCTATTAAATGAGAATATGTGTGAGGCTCAACCATGAGAAATTGATTATGGGGTCTTTCATGATCAAATATTCTCAGGTGATGCACCAGATTAATTTTCTAAAGACATGGAGCATGTAATCAACTTTTGAGGATAGATAGTAGTTCTGGTCACACTGTTTGAGGATGTTTCATGAGATTATCATATTTCCCCCTTGGTGGTACATCCTAGAGTGATGAAGATATACCCAGACCTTTGACCCTAGTTTTGGTTTGAAATAATGAAGTACAGTATTATCAAATTTACTTCTCAATACATTACATCTTAGCAAGTGAAGGTGGGTCACAAGATCCCATTGTTTTTGTCCAACCCCTTGAGTTTCCTGGATATAATTGTGATATTATATTGATAGATTTCATGATAGATATTTTGTAATCAGTGAGAGTTAACGATACTATCTGGGTGATTATCGACCAATTTATCAATTTATCCCACTTCTTTTCCATATATGATCATCATTAAGTTAAGGTATTAAGTTTATTGTATGTTTACAGGATTTTTTAGTTTAATGGGGTACCCTGAACCATAATATTTAAATAAGATTCATGATTCAAATATTATTTGTGTGGAGGATTATTGGAGGATTCAATACTTGATTATGGATGAGTATAGTTCTCAATCTATAGATGGATATCTAGACATAGAAAATAATTTAGGTTCCCAAGGATATTATATGACCTTTTAGGTTGGAATTGGGATGAAGATGGGTGTACCATTTTTTCTTGATGGAATTCACTTAAAACAAAAACTATCAATCCACTATCAGCATGCCACCATTGATTCCATGTGCATGAGACCATACATGCCACCCCTTTATTGAAAAAAGATGGTCGATTCATCACTCATGAGGTCACATCTATTGGAAGTGATAATAGAAAATTTCCATGTGATTCAAGAGTATATAAGGAACACTCAAATCCATCACAAGTCATACATGACCATTAATTAAGTCACATAGAGTTCGAGGAGGGATATAATGTATTTTTAAAGGTCTCTATTTGGTGTTGATTAAAGATATTTGGTTGGGTTGTTAAAGTATAATTAATATTCATCCGTTTATTCTAGATTTTTCATTGGTTAGGTGAGGTTGCATACTGATCAGCATTTCCCCACTATTGGACTTGGTTCACAACATATTCCATGTTTCACAGCTAAAGAGATATATCCATGATCCAACATGAATTATTTTGTTAGGAGAGTTAGAAATCAAGAATAGAGATATCTTTTTGGAGTAATTTGTGGAAATTTATTATCAATATGATAGTACCTTTCATGGATGTCCTATTCTATCAGTGTGAGTCCTTTGGTGGAATTGAAACCTCTAGGATAGCTCTTGAGAGTGTAGGAGCAGGATACGATCTCAGTACCATCACCTTTTTGAGTAGATAAAACTTTTTAGGATAAAATCATTGTATTTGGGGAAGGTGTATTAAATCCATTTTTATAGTTAAACCATTAGATTATTTTAATATATAATCTTGAGTTTAATTATGCAGTCGATGTGGAATTTTAGGAATCTTTGATTCTTTACATTAAAATATTATAAATAATAAATTAATGTTAACTGACATTTGTTCATATTTTGGAATTATTTATTTTATTCAAAATGGATTCCTCAGCAAGAAATTTGATACTATACCTGAGTCTAGAATACAATTTTTAACCCAGGAATGTTATAATTTTTGTTTACACTGGCTCTTGGGGGTGTTATCTTTCATAGGTGGAATAACAGACTCAATTAAATGAGTTAAATCATTAATTTAGTTAATTAAATTTTAACCTAACAATAATATATATAAACAACTCCATCTCAAGTTCATAGGGTTATCCATACCAAGACCTTGGATTAGAGAACTTTTGTTGGGAGAAGATATGTAGATCAAGTATGATTTGAAAGTGATGAACAAACTCTATAGAAATCACCAATGGCTCTAATGTTTACTTGATTTTATCTATAAATCAATCTATTGACAGGGAATGCATTTTTTATTATTTTATTTCAGTTAGTCTCTTGTGATTTACATGAATTAATTAAAAATAGTCATCTCATACCAAATTTTAGCATAGCCCTTTAAATTTAAAATTTTCAATTAGACTGGGTAAATTTATTGTATTTTTTTATTATTTATTTAGTTTTCACACCTATGATTAATGGTTGGTTTTTCAACATCCATCGATGATATTCAATTTGTTTTTATTTGGTTTTCCCAAATTTTTATTTTTATATTCATCATTAGTCCATGGTTAGGAACACGATTCAACTTTATTAGTCTAATTGTAGTTTTGATTGAATACCTAAACTATGTGAATTTATTGGATTTAATAACAGATACTAAGGTGAGTAAAAAAAGAATCAAGTGATGGATGACCATTAAGATAAGTAGGTGTGACTCCATTCCTAAGAAGCAACATGGTAGGGTGATCAAAACTTTCATGAGTGTTGGTATATTATTTTCTGATGATCAATGGATGGAGATTGTTGTATGGTGGTGTTACATATACGATAAGGGAATTATTAAAAGGAAAGGTCATGATTTTGGAATTGGATATTAAAGTGAAATTTTTGGGTGGGAAGATGAATTATTTCAAATTACCCAACTGCATGGTTTATAGTTCTTAATAACACATGTATTATATCTCATGAGTGTGACAAACAAGGCTTTGGATGGATTTAAATTTCAAATTTCATGTGACCTAACCTACATGTTGTGTGCCCCTAGTCGACCAGCATGGTGTGTATAGGGAGTACATAGGAAGTTGGACATTTATCCTTACATACCATATAGAACCGGACCATAAATGGTATATCAATTGAATGTGACATAGATGGTGGTTGTACTTGTTGTGCACCCCACCTAGTCGATAATATGTGTAGTCAAAAATATATTCCATTTAGGGGAACCATTAATACCATGTGATGTTCAAGTAGACAACCAAGCTGATGCTTAGGTGCTACACACCATGTACACTACAATAAACACTATTTACTCCTTCTAAACTCTATAAATTCTTATTCTACCTTAGTTCTTGGATTTGATAAGGAAAATATCCCATTATGAGTGTTTTTTCCACATAGCATATGATGGTGAAATATTATTTAATATATGATATGGGATGTGGGGTAATAAAAGTATGTTTCCCTCTTTATTTTTCTTTGGATATAAAAAGATGTGATTAATGTGGGATATTTATAGTGATATTGGGTTGGTACCCCATAGGATGTACAATCATATTAGGGAATGGGTCTCCAAATTCATTTATACAGATAGGTTTGGTACTCCACCATACACACCTATGGCATGATACCTCTATCTATAGATTTGGTAGTCCCTCATCAAAGATCTCTGGAAGGGTTTGGATCCTCTACTGGGGTCACTACTACTTTGATCGTTGCATACCCATCAATTAGGCATAGGTACCACACCATTTTTATAGAGAGTTTATGTGTATTTCAATCTCAATTAGTTTTAATTTTTAAATCTATGTGCATATTTCATCTATGGATAACTCTGATGAATGATACATCTTATATTATCATGAGTTTTTTTCTATTTAGAATATTTGGGTTCATCATTTTATTTTTTTCATACTGATTTATGTTTATGATATGACTATTGTTTTGATAATTATTTGTGATTTTTATGACATACCAATATGTATGTATATAATCACTTCTACATGGGAATATTGTGTATTTGTGTCATGTCTTATGCACTTGACATGAAATTTTACTGGTATCTTTGTAGTCCTGGAGTTGGAATAGCTTAGAGGTACTTGGTGGTGGTGTTTGGATTAGGAATCATGATTATAGTCCTTCCTCATATAATTTGTTAGGATGGGTTTCCCTTCATGTTGGGAATTTTTCCCCTTTGCATTATGAATCATATATTTCTATTCTTCAATAGATACTAGAGGTTGTTGGATACATTTATCACATTTATTATTTTATTTAGTAATTACTTTATATTATTATGGTACGTATAGAGGTGTTAATTATGTATAAGTACTTAAGGATAAAGCCTACCATTTTATTATTATTCCCACTTAGTTATGGTCACAAGAATCTGAACAATTTGAACCAGGTTGGGGTGGCACTCTTGTCTTACCATCTCTCTGGAGGGGTACTAGTGTGTAAGATCATGTCTTATATAATCACCAATCAATGGGGAATATAAATAATTCATGTACATATTTGAAGACAAATTTAAATTGAATATTTTTTTATGTGATGATATGTACACATTGTAAATAAATATATACGTGAAGAGAATATTAACAAAATAAAAAATTATCACAAAGACTTTGAGAATAATTATCTTTTTTATTATTTCATGAAAAGGGTAAAATATCTTTAATAGAAATAAAATTCATATAAATTTATAAAACAAGTGAAGATAATATATATATTTCAATATTTTTTGAAATCATGGGGTAAAATATTTATGAGAGACGTAATACTTGAAAATGAGAAAGATATGAAATTTTTTCCAATTACATATTCATATGGTATGGAATGAAATAAATGAATGAAATATAAAAAAATACCTAAAACAAATAATTTAAAATTATTTAAAATTATTTTCAAAGGGTGGTATATAGAAAATAATAGAAGATAATAGAGATATAAATAGAGAGGGGGATAGATATTAATCAAGAAGGGTAGATTGAGAGAGTGTGTGTGAATACTTACAACCATTTTAAGGTATGAACTATGAATCCTTAACAAAGGTAAAGACATAAGTAATACCATAAAAATAAATTAAAAATAGTATAGTTAAAATTCACTACTTTAGGGATAATTCTTAGAATATATGATGGTCGATAGAGAAACAACACATAAAAATGATCAAAATTTAGAATAAAACCCCCCATAAAATTTATGAGGTAAGAATTAAGAATTAATTCTTAATATTAAAATTAATGGGTACGTAAATTCATAGATACATTAAATAATAAACAGAATAAGTGAATTAAATTTAAAAATATATATAATTATTTTTTAAGTAGGATTGTAAAATATATACAATCACTTTTAATAAGATATATTAATGGAGAAACCCTTACCTTGAATTTTAGATCACTTATTATACCCTCTAACCTCCTAAATAAATAAATATAATTTATTAATTACTTGATTTAGAACCATATTCATGTTTATTTAATTATTATTATTCCTTTTTATCATTTATTTTTCACGCATTATCTTTTATGTTGTTTGTGTTGATCGTTAAATATTATTTGGCCTATAGATCCAAAATTTATTAGATGTAAAAATAACTATTGGTATTATTTCTCAAATGTTTCCATAATCTCCAATAGTATCATTATATTTGGATCAAGTAATTATAGAAATAAACTATTTCAATAGTCTATTAGATGTTTAAAATAGTTATAAAAAGACCACAATTATAGTTTATTTTTAGTATCAATAATATCATACCAATTTAATCACTATAAAATATTAAAAAATATATATTAACTGATTCTTATTTTTATATAAATAAATGAAAACCATTCTTAAAAAAATTAAATTAATATGTGAATGTAGAACATCATAATTCTCTTAAGTGGTATAAACCTACCATGGGAGACCAATGTTTTTATAAGAGATTAAAATGAATAAAAAAATAATAAATATATTTTTTTCATAAATAAATTTGGGTAGAGTTATCCTACTAATTTCATATTACTATATGAATTATTTATGTTATAAAAGAGGTAGATTTTTAATGAAAAATAAAATATTTTAAATTTTGAACCCTTACATTTTTCTTTGAAATGAAAACTTTCAAATGAAACTTCTTATAGAGGATAGGTTTTTGTTAAATGGGGTTCTAAAAAACATTGATATATGTTTTTTGGGAGATAATTTTATAAGGATTTTAAAAAAAACAACTTTTTAAGGTGTGATGAAATTGGTGGATATGGGGTGTATTTATTGGAAAAGGATAGGGGATTATATTAAATTATATATTGAGTAATTTATTATTTTTGTTTAAGGCTAGGGATAATATCAATTCTTGATAATGGTGATGTTTCTTAATGTGTATATGATATATGTTAGCCTACACCACAATGAGGTATATTGGTATATCATATGGTATGATTTACATATAATTCAAGGAATTTCATATTCCATGGATAATAATATTGTAAGGAATAATGGAAGATGTTATACTATTTACATGAGGCATATTATGTTATAAAAAATTAACATATAAATTTTTTTATGATATGCATGAATTGTATCCTATTATTTAGTGAGGTAGTAAACATTGAGTGTTAACATTCAAATCACTATCCACATAAGCTATCATTTTTTTTAAATTTCATATGGTGAAACATATGGGATATTTAATATTCCATTTATATGATAAATGCATGATTTCACATTTGTACAAGGTTTACAAATGTTAACAAATCTAGGACTACTCAATCATTTCATAAAATTATATTAAATTCTATCAAGACACAATAAGCATACTCGAGTCTAGTATAAAGAGACTGAGATCTAGGATAGTGCATCTAATACTTTTGTTAATTATCCACGATTAATATATCATCTCTTTATTCCTTTTCTATGAGAGGTACTAATATACCATGGAAATAAGGAGGATCTTAACCAAGAATTGGGTGATTCATTATCACATAGATACACCTAGGATGAATGAATCCTTTTCCTACTTCTCAATTATCCTCATCAAGTATGTCACTAAATATTGAAGGATATGACATCAATTGTGTAAGGTATATGTGTTATTTATTTTATATAATATATTATTTTAATTTCATATCATAAATGGTATTATATTAGGGATTCATGGTTTATTAGACTACTATAATAATTTTTTTAATCTAATGAACCCCAAATATGGTATGTGAGTTGAGGAAAAAGAGTTAAACTATTCATGGGAACAATAATTAATGAACTAATGATTAAGGTAATATCTCCAAATAAGAGATCCTTTGAAAATATGATGTGCATGTCATCGTATCCATATGATATAGAAACTTTCCATGGAAATTTTAATTTTTAACTTTAATGGATGGGTAGGTTTTGGAACCCAAACTCTAAGAATTATTATGAATGTTTGGGTACATCAATTTATTATTTTGGAATAATGTTAAGGCTTTAGGTGGTGTCCTGGGGGCTCAAGATGGCCGAATTATGGCCCAAGATGGTTCTTATAATAAGCTACTAGCTATATAGTGGGATATTTATGGTGAGATTACAATCCCCCAACCCAAGTTTATGAGGGGTCATCATATGTCCTCCCAATTTATTCTCCCACATTATAAGAGGTTATATACACCTTCTTCCCCTTTATACCCCATTTTTTGTGTGGGATTTGAGGTCTTTTCATGGTAATTTGTGGTAGGAATCTTCCTCCAATGATATTTAATAGAATCTTTCCTCTATAAGCATCAATTTTAAGATCCCCATATTTAGTTTTTTATTGGATATTCTATCATATCATGGAAGAATCACACAATTTTTAAGGGGTTTTTGTTATACCTAGGATGAGGGCACCCTAAGATTCTATATGCACTTGGTTTCTTAGTAATTCGTAGAGGTATTTAGTAGTTTGAAATTTTCATATATTTTTAACCAAATTAAAAATTAAATTGGATTTTTAATTAGCATTTTTTGTTAGAATATTTTTTCGTCATAGGGTCTAGGATGTGAGATGGGCCCTTAGGGTTACTTTGGTTTGTGTGACACAATAATAAGGTGAGCTATTCATAACTATTCTATCTTAGAAAAAAATTAAAAAAATTTGATAATTAATTCATTATTGAATCATGAATTGAGTTAGGAAATTGATTCATTGATATAAGCTCAGTGGATCATGGATGGGGCAAGATGGTCTTTGAACTACCTTAGAGGAGCTGTTGTCCCTTGGAAATAAATTGTAAAATCTTTATATGAATAAGGTGGTCCACATAAATTACCTATGGAATTTATGCTTTCTTATGATGCATATGGTGTGTGGTCATGCCACTTAGGGCCTTGACATATTTAATTAAATTGTTAAATTCTAAATATGATGCATCTATTAGGATGAATAATGTGTTAAGGAAAATATTGTCCTTGGAACTAGATTTGTTTCCTTAGTCACCAATTATTGAGGCCTTGATGTTGGATGTGCTTATCCTAGGTTCATAGACTGTAGACAATGGATAACGGGTTAAGTGAGAGAACTGACCTAGTGAGTCATTGTGGGTTGAGATAAATTATGTGTCATCTATAGTACCATCACATGTGTAACAAATCCCATGTATCCAAAGAGGATGGGCTACCCTATGAGGATGTAGTGGGATGTGATGTCATTATAGATTCATGTGTTGACCTGAGACCCTGGTTGAGATCGAGGACTCACATGAGGGTTCCTCTAATATGTAATGCATTAGGGTAACTGGGTAGGTTCCCCATCAATAGACTGCCACCAAGAGGATGTGTATGACCATGAGTACTGATCATTGGTAGTGTTACCTTGAACCTAAACTAACGTATCATACCAATGGGGAAGTGATGGAAATGATGGGCATGGGAAATCAACTATCTCTATTTATATATTATTTTATTTTTAATTGTGATGCATGATTTCCTAAGATTCATGGGAGTTAGGTAATGGGACTAGTATATATGTGATTTTCTAGGAGGCCTAGGAATCACAAAATGAGAATAATGATAGATTGAGATGCCAAATATAGTCGTGATCCAGTCTCAAAGTAAGTAGGGGGAATATTCCATACTCTATAAGCATCTAGATATATGGTTGATGCCATAGTGGATTTTTAAAGGTGGTATATATGATCCATAATCACAACATTTAGTTTTCATGCATATAAGAATTCCCATGATGGCATGGGTTCCTTTGATACATTGATACCACTACTAATACCTGGGTTCCAAGATTTGAATGGTGATAATGGTTTACTATTAAGAATTATCGTGATTCCCAATATTTGAATAGTTTTTTGAGATGCTGGGTGGGTGTATATTCTCGATTATGGTTTTTTACATCCAGGGGTGATTGTTTCATCCATTTAATTAATGCCTAGGATACCCACTAGGAATGATTGGATTCACCCCTAATGGTTTGGATGATGAGAAGTGAGTTATTGGATGTCCATGTCGTCTAACATGGGATCTAAGGAGGCTATTTATTTTTATTTCTTACGTCCCTTGTGAATTAGTCATTCATATATGCATATAATTTCCTAGGGTTTCCCTCTCCCAGGGATTAGAAGTTGTCTTGGTAATATAGTGGGGTTCTTTCAGAGGGAATGAGGATGAGGGATTCCCTATGATGCCCCAGGATCCTTTACTCATTAGGTGAGATGTTACTAAGGGATCCCAAATTAATGAATTGATATTCCCATAAGGTGATTTCTATGCGAAAATACTCACCTAAATTGGACAAGGAATGTATTATTAATTAAGGTAATGGACATGAGGATCGATGATAGATATTGTTAGAGAAGGTGATACAATGGAGGTATGATCATCATGACATGCTTGGCGATATTATGGCATCAAGACAAACATGGTTTTGAGATAGTTTATTTATTTATTTATTTATTTATTTATTTAAACTGTTCATTTTAGATATGTATATCACAACCTATACTGGATAGTATGAGACCTTATTGGTGGTTCTCTACCGAGTTTCATACTCACACCCTGTTTGGGCTGCCATTACACATGTGTAATAGAGGAGTTCCCACATGTTTATCATAGTCACAAGTTGGACTAATTCTTGGGTTGGAATGTTTGAGTTGGATGGTTCATATGATTTAGAAGATCATGATATGGTATGTATCAGAGTTGTAGGGGAGTCATGTTTTTATTTTTCTTTTTTTATTCTAGTCTATATTTTTTTATCGGCTCAGTGGGCAGTTAGTTGTTATATGTTTGGTATGACTATTCAGGCATTTAATGCATTTAAATTATTATTTGGGGATATATATAATTCAACTATTGTATACTATGATTTATGTTTAATTTTATATTGATGAAAGAATATTTTATATCTTTCATACACTCTGATATATGAGGTATAGTCTCCCCATAGTACCTTTATTGACCCCCAATACAAATCATCATTCTCTTGAATATGAGAAGGTGAAACTGAGGTCACCTAGTAGTCCAGTCTGACAACTATTTGATGGGAGACATGGCTAGGTGTTACCAATTGGTATCAGAGATGTTTATTTATCATGTATTAAAATTTTAGATTTGGTAGACTAGAGACATATTAATGTGTTAGAACATGAGATTGAATCCATAATGGTGTGTCTTGACCAACTTTCTTGGTATAATTTTAGGTTAACATGGGCATGGGATAAATGTTCTTATCTTGTGATGTTATGGTTGATATGATTCTCACCAATTGTGATACACTTAAGTTTTGTGATTTATGATTTATGAGTTATTGGTTTTTTATTTTAGCTCATTGGAAAGAATCTAGGTAGTGGATTTTTAACTCTTGGATAGCATAGGAATGAGGCGCCTCATAAATAATTTCAGGCATGTAGGATCCACACGATATAATCCCACTAGTGTGACTTTGGTCACTAATAAAAAAGGTTAATCTATTTAACAAGTTAACAACTACTCATATGGATTTTCTCATATAATTTGTTAGTGTCATTCTACTCATATGCACTGAATTGAATATATATCTTACTCTTGTGGAAGATCTTTGTAATTTTATAGTGAGATGGTTGATGGTAAAGATGAGGATATGGTTCAATAATCATGGGTTGAGTGGAGACCCTAATCTATTGGTAAGGGTAGTTATTTCATTAGATTTACACCCTATGAGGGTGAGTTATATGTTTGTTCAATTACATAGAGTACCAGTAACAACCTATATGGTGTTTTCATATATATCATGGAATGGTATTGTACTTAACCAAGATTAGAGTTGTAGATTTCCCTTAACACCTATCATCCAATATGATTTCATTACTTATAACTGTTGTGTGATAAAATCCTATGGAGAACGGTTTGATGTATAGATTCTTGGAAAGGGTGAGTGCCCTAGGTTCAGTTATTTAAAGTGGATGTAACAACCTATACATTTTTCCTAGATAGATTTTAATGGAACTCTATTTAACTAAAGTAGGTAATGGTGGATTACAAGATATGATTAAACAAAAGGAGATGTTGATTAAGATAGTATACCTATGTGATGTTATTAGATGTTTGTTTATTTAGAGCATCAGTAAAAACCTATAGAGTATTTTTATATTTAACTTGGAAGGGAATTATATATAACCAAAATTCATGATGATGGTTCCTTGACATATATTTTCAGGAATGAAATCATGGTGGATTGACCTAAGTTGTGTTTCTCAAGGAATTAATATTTTGTATGGATTCTTAGTGAGAATTGGTGACTTGGAAGGATATTGATAGGGTATATGATCCCACTCTATAGATGAGACCCTTGATGAGACCCCTAAGAGTGTGTTGGGAATGTGGGATACCATTTGTTTCTGGATATGAATATGAGATGTTTCCCATGATTTGATCTTTTATGAGACATTGGTTTATGGGATCGGTGGATAAACATAGATACCCTTAAGATACATCTCAATATTGAGTTAGTAGAAGATGGTATGTTTGATCAAGGATAACCCCTGAGATAGGTTGGACAATATTTTTTTTATTCTATTAAGAAAGGAATCAAAAATATGTGATATCATTTGGGATCAATTCATAGGTGTTTCTATTAGTTTTTAAATATAGGAATGATTATACCTTATGGAATTGTGGGATAAAGAACCTTGGGTGCTAACATCTTGGGGTTGAGGATAGTTTTTAAAGGAAACACTATTAATGTTACTGAACTTGTTGACCATAGATTTATTTCAGAATGTGGTGATATAATGGGTAAGAACTTGTGTTTTGGAACAAATTTGGTTGATGGTAGGTCATGTGATATAACTTGGACTTAGTTAAGTGCCTAATTTTGCAGTGGAGTTCCAGGGGACCTCTAGGATTAATGAGTTGACATGCCATGGAGCATAGTTAAGCTAGATATTTTATGTCAAAATAATAGGAGTGTGGGTTGGGATTTCTATGTGTTAGTGGTATGGGGGCATACACCCATTTGTTTTTAGATTAAATCAAGGTTGAAGATAGTGGATACTCATAGTGCTATTGTGTTTTTAATCGGAGAGAATCCATGTTTGAGCTGATGGATAAAGAGTTTCAATGAAAAAATTGTGGTTTGGGTGGGAAAAGGTTATGATGAAATTGGAAATGTTTCTCTATAGTATATTACACATTGGAAATATATCTGGTGTTGTGACATAGTCAATCTAAGAGAATTTAAAACAAGGTGTTTCTAGGATGAAAGGAGTGTATCTTGGGAGGAGCGACATGTGTTTGGTGGTAAAACCCATTGAGGTTTCACTAAAGGAGAAGTATAAGGAACTCCATATAGTGGGGAGTTCACCATCATCAACTCTAGGGAGAGGACCTTGTTATATAATAGGTGATGTTAGATTTCATGGATTTTTTCCTAGTATCTGTGAATAGGTGGTAGTTAATGTTTTTTTGGCACAATAGAATGAGCTGGTTTAGTAACGCCAGTCATTATATTCAGTGATAGATAGGGAATGATCCATGATGATCATGATTTTGGTTCAGTAGTGTGAAAAATGGATTCTTTAATAGTGGGGAGTGATATTTTAGTCTCATGCACATAATCCCCATGAGAAAAGGTTCATGGGATTTTGAGACCGATCATTGGATGGTTTCCATCAAATTCTATTTACAATGTGAAATGAGTTTGATTAATGGTTGTACTCTATAGGGAATTTCATATAGGGGAATTAGATAAAATAGTGAACTAAGACTGATAATTGGTGTCATACTTTGGGAGAAATTTACTAGTTTCAATGGGTGTTTGGATCCAAGGTGCATTGGTGCATTCAAAAAGATACATCATTGGTGTTGGGATGCTTAAGGATCTAATTGAGATATGTCACTAGGGGTAGGGTTTGGAATTCTTTGAGAATGTTTGGATTATCATTGGATTCTTTTGAACATAGAGGAACCATTATTAGGTCTTTGGAAATCTTTCATGTGGTGAATTAGAGTATTTTTTATAAGGGTCATCTTGAGGAGGTTTGACCAGTGTTTTTTATAGGATGGAATGTGGTGATCTTAAAACCATTTTGGGTATATCATTTTGGATATGAATGATTTTTTGGGAATTTTATAGGTATTTATGAGGAAAATTTAGTATGATAATGATATTCTTTGACGAGGAAGGATTATCTATTTTTTAAAAATTAATAATGAATAAATACATAACCATGGGATCATTAGTTTTGTGTATGATCATGTGTGGTGGGATTGAAACCACTTAGGTAACATTGATGGAAAATGGGTGCAGATTTTCTCTTGGGAACTCCATTGGATACAGGTTCCAAAGTGTTGGAATTGGTAGTTTGAGATAATTATTATGGAGTATATAACAATAGTATATGTGATGTTTTTTATGATGATGTGGTCATTTTTTGAGATGGAAAATCTCATGAGAGATATATCTTGATTTTTTTCATGTGGTTATAGTAATCGACTTGTGGTTCAGTTACTTGAGTACCATGATTTTGAGGTTGTGTTTCGAGAGAGTGTTTGATAATTTGAGATGGGACTCATCTTTTTGGTGATGAATTGATTACCCATATAGGCCAAGATTGATGATTGGAACATCAAAGAGACTTATTAGGAATGAGAAGTGTTATAGTGTGGAGTTTATAGGCCTCATATCATGAGAATTTATAATTTTCATGTTTGGTTGATAATTATTTTTCAAAAACAGAACTATAATCACATTTTTATAAGCTTGGGTGCCTCAATTTCATGTTTGGGATGAGTTTTGGGATTCTTTGATGTCATGGGGGCCCTCAATGGCCTCAAGAGGGCCCAAGGTTGTTGCAGTAAACCACTGGATTTTACAGTGGTGTCTTGAAGTGGAACAATCCATTACATAGATCCATCGACCATCCATTGAACTATTCATGGGAAAATTATATTTTCCCACTCAGGTTTATGAGGGGGTATCCCCATATCCTCCATCTCATCTCTCTCACACAAAAGGGGGTTTGATTCCCCTTCTCCACCATCAACCTCGATTTTTTGGGAGGGGATTTTGGGGTCTTTTCACAATGATTTAAGGAAGGACCATTTCTGTATTGATATAAATTAGTATCATACCAGTATCATATTTAATTTTGAGACCTATGGATTGGGTTATTTTTAGATACTCCATCAAAGTATGGTAAAATCACTTGATTCTCAGGTGGGTTTTTTTCAGCCTAAGATGAGGGCATCTCGAGACAGCATCTTCACTTTATTTCTTGGTAATTCAGTGAGGTATGCCACTATTTTGGATTTTGTTTGGTTATTAACAATTCTAAATTAAAAAAATTGGAATAAACGTTTTTTATTGGGAATGTAACTCAATGTATGGTCAGGGATGTGAGATGGGACCTTGGGGGCCTTTAGTAGTGTTTCTAGTGAAACTCAATAATTTGGTGAGTTATCAAGCATCATGACGAGTTTAAATCAAATAATTAATTAATAATTAGATGTTATAATTATAAATTATTAATATTTGGAATGTGTTAAGGTATTAGGTTGTTGAGATGAGATTATTGGATCATGGAAAAGCCAAGATAGGCCTTGGTAGAGCTATCAATCCTTGGAGATAAATTACAAAAACATCAGATGAGGTAGGTGGTCCACATACTTTCCCATTAGAATTTATTATTTATTTTTATTCGTTAGTAGTTTGGTTTCACCATTCAGGGTGTTGATCATTTTAATTAAATTGTTACATTTAATATGTGATTCCTTTATTAAGATTGAAAAGGTACCAAGGTCATGAGGGTCCTTGGCACTGGATTAATTTTCTCATCTATCGATGGACAAGGACAATAATTTTGATGTTATTAGACTATGTCAACATAGATAATAATGTGGAATGATATGTTGGGTGATCAGACTGACCTAGTTAGAAATTTAGCATCGATATCGATCATGTTCCATCTCTAGGACCTTTTTGTTTGTGATGAACCCCTCACATCCTGCAAGGTTGGGCTACCCTGCGACAATATTGTAGGGCATGATGTTTGTATAATTTAAGGTATAAACCTGATACCTTGGTTGAGAATGAGGATCCATGTGAGAGTGCATTAGATATTCAGTGATCAAGTGAACCCTAGTAGGTTCCCCATCGATAGACTTCCCCTAGGATGGTTTGTATGAACATGGGTAATGATGGTTTTATGTGTCACCTATAAATTGAACCAATGTATAAAATTGATGGTTGTAATGATGGAGGTGAAGGGAATGCAAATTTTTATTTTAAATGTTATATATTATTTTATCATTAATTATGATGAAATATTTCTCAGGAAGCATGGGAATCAACTGATGGTCCTGGAAGAGATGTGATTTCCTAGAAGGATAGACCCTGAGATGCCTGGTATAGTTGGGATCTAGTATCACAATATGTAGGGGTGTATTCCTATCTCTATTATCTTATAAAGATATGGATGATGTCATAGTGGAATCTTGTAGGTGGTACCTAGGATCCATTATCAAATCATTATTTTTACATGCCTATATGAATTTCCATAATGGAAGGGGTTCTATTGATACAGTGATTCCATTATGAATGCTAGGGTGTTAGGAATAGAATGGATATATTAGTAGATTATTAATAATTCCCATGATGTGAGGGATTAATATATAAGTATAAGATTATTGGTGGGAATATATCCCTTAACATTGATTTTGGCCATCTTAAGGGTTATTATTTCATCCCCTAGATTAATTCCTTGGATACCCCCAAGGATCAGGTGGAACCATACCTAATGGTTTGGATGAGGATTTGTTAGTTATTGTATTCCTAGGTTATTGACTATGGGATACTAGAAGGCTATTCAATTTTCTTTTCTAGGTCTCCCAAGAATCAGTTAGTTCTATACACATAGGTTTTCCTAGGGTTTCCCCATCCTATGAATCATATGTCATCCTAACATAAATAATTCTCAGGAACAAACCTGGGTTCAACATTAGGGCTTGAGGATGAGATAATCCTAGTGATTCCCCAAGATACACTACTCATTAGTTGAGGTGTGAGAACATGATCCCGAGTGAATGAAAAAAGCTTCCACGAAGGATATTCTCATTCTTAGAGACACTCCAATATTAGTTGAGGTTGGTATGGTTGATTGGGTTGTGTAAATGAGGATTGATGATAGTTATTAGGAATAACCCATGTTATATTGTACACCCATGTGGAGAGGGTGATACTATGGAGGCTTGTTCATCATGACATGCTCAATTATGTTATGTCATCACACCAAAGTTCATATTGAGATGTTTTATTATTTGTTGGTTGTGGTATACAGTTTTTATGTTTATTTATTTTAGTTGATCGTGTCACATGAACATATCAAATCATATACAAGTTAGTGTGGGACCATGTTGGTGGTTCCCTACTATGTTTCATACTTACACCTTGATTGGGTCACCTTTACACATGGATGCTTGAGTAGTGATACAATGTTATTATATGCACAGGTGGGGTTGAGGCCTAGGATGGAATGTTGTAGAAGGATGACTTAGATGATATCAGGATATCGAGACATGGTATGACTCAGAGAGGTATTTGAGTCCTGGTTTTTATTTTAATTCTTATTTCATTCTGTATCTATCGATCATCCTAGTGGAAAGTAAATTGTTCTATGTTTCTTTTGGTTGTTTGATTGTAACATCTCAAGAAAATAAAGAATAAGACATTTTCATATTTTTTAATTAAATATTAATTTTATTTTAAAGGAGATTCTATATTCAATGGCGTACCTGACACACAACAACAGGTTTCTTTGAAATTTTACGTTGCACACTAAAAATATAATATTATTATTTTAAATGGTAGTTAACACCTAGTAGTTGTATTGGTGGGAATTAATAGAACTAACTTAAATATGAAAATATATGTTTTTTAAATGTTTTTACATTCATCCAATAAAATTCAGAGGCTTAAAATGTAAATGAATCTAATTTTAAGCACAATTTACTTTAAAAGGGTGATTTACCGCTTTTGATGGCGAACCCTTTAAATCTAGTTTTTTTTTTCACTTTTACATATTATATTTGACAAAAAAAAATTCATCTTTAGAATCGGGAAATCAAAATTTACTTTGGATGAAATTTTGATATTTTTATGAAAATGTACATTTTTAATGAATAGTAAAGAAAAGTTGTATTTTAATTCAAAACCGCATTTTAATCTAATTTATTAATATGTTTAGATTAAATTTTTAATTGGTTTTAAAGTGTAAATAGATTATATTTTTACCATTCAACTCAATGTTTCCATTGGAAGTAATTTCACTTTGAAATTGTACATTAACATGTATCAATCTTTTGATGGTTATTATTTCTTAAAAAAACACTTTTTGTTTTGACAACAGGAATTAATTATAAAATTAATTAATGAAAATTCTATGTTTTGAATTTGGAAAAATAGAAATCATTTTTTAATTTTTAATATAAAATTTATATTAGAGTGATTTTTTGGATTTTTTATGAAAACCTTCAATTTTTGATGAATAGTGAAACCACTAAGTAGAAGTTAAAAAACTGTCTTTTTTGTTTAAATGAAATTTTACCGCTTCTATGAATTGAATTTCAAAAATCTGACATATAGGGTTGTCATTATTAAGTAAAATATGGTTCAATAAGATGAAAATAATTTTTTGTGAATAGTAACTTTTAACTTTTATTAACCACGATTAAAGGTAATTAGGATAATTTAAGGTAAAAATAATGTTATAATAATACAAAAATTACCTTGAACCTTGTACTAACCTTATTGGGTGAGTAATGGCCGACCAAGACAATACATGGGTCAATTATGGGACCCCATGAAGCCACTTGGGAAAGATAATGACATTAATAACTTTTTATTTAAAGTAAAAAAAAATTATAAACTTGTATTGTTTTACTAAAACAATTTTTACATGGGGTTATATAAGTTATATATTAGACTATAAATATTAATTGGAAAGATAAAAAAGATTTCCTACATTATGGTATTTTTTATAATTTTTAGACATGAAAGAAATAAAATTATTTATGACACAATGATGAGGTAGTGTTTACATCATTAATGGATGATTTAAATCAATAAGAATATAAAAATTAAAACAATATCCAAATCTTGTCCAATTTTTTATTGGATGATTTTATTTCAAACATGGGACACCTTAGCTTCTACTTTAATGATTTTATGACCTTTAGAAACCAAAAATCATTATATAATAAAATAATATTTTCAAACTTTCCAAAAGAGCCCCTCCTCTTCCTTATAAAAAGCTCTCACTTCTTACCGATTTCTCACACTTCTCAAGCCCTTGTCTCATCCAAACTCTGCTCCAATTATATCCCAATATCCCTCTATTCATCATAGAATCCTTACCTAAGGTAGAAATCACTTTAAGAAACCCTTTTGGTTCAAACCAAAGGAAGTTACCCGATTTAAAGGTAATGTCTTCTCTTAAGTTATTTTGTTTTATTTTACTTCTCCAACCCCGTAAAATATTTTTATTTTTTTATTTTATAACAACACCATTATCCTCAATATACAAGGATGTTGTTATTATAATTATTCTTGCAACAATTACACACACCTCCATCTAATGGTTAAAGAATATATTGTTTCAGTAGACGACAAACTACTGCCTCACAAAACGATGATTGTTCAATTATCTCCTACGACCTCTCATGGTGGCCATTATAATGGAACTATATCTATATATGATATATATTATATTTTTTTCTTTATTATTCTGTATTTTACATTTTATATAATACCTTTATGGTTCCTATAATGGGTAAACATGATAATTTCATTAGAGGAAGGGCAGACTACCGCCCCCTCAAAGTGATATGATTCGTTAATGCCATATGTGGAACGTATAAAGGATAGAATTTATGAAGTTATGTAACATATATTAAATAAATATTATACTTAAATTATAATATATATTAATCATTATGTTTTCATTTCATTAAAATATGAAGTAGAAATGAAAGTAGCGTTCATGTGTACGTATGACTTACCGTCTCCAGGAATAGTGCATTTTAATTCTTATCTCCAAATGTTATGTACTATTATAAATAAATATATATACTAGATATATATGATATATATATTACATCTAAATGCTGAATATAAATATGGAGATAATTTAATTTTGACCACATGGAAAATTTAAAATTATAACAAGTTCATTTTGACTCAAGTTCCGAACATTGACAAAATGTACGATATGAGGTAAAATAATTAAATAATTTTTATATAAAGGTAATAAGTAATATAAAAGGAATAATAAACTTGAAAAATATTATTAATCAAGTATAATGTAACATAAGTTTATTATTCAGGAAGAACAAGGAATATATGAGCGAGTGAAGTCGGACAATGAGGTAAGGGGTTTCTTATCTCACTTTTAATTTTGTGGGATTTCTATTGTTCGCCATTAATTTATTTTATGTGGTGTATTTTGTATTGATATTTGATATATATTATTATTATTATTTTTATATTCATGTTATTCTTTGAATCATTTGGTGGTTATTAACTTTTGGTCTTATGACTCAATTGATTACAAGGTGGTAAGGGATTCTTATCTCACTTTTAATTCCGTGAGATTTCCATTGTTTGCCACTTATTGATTGAATGTGGTGTATTTTGTACTGCCATTGGATATACATTATTAGGATTATCTTTATATTCATGGTATTCTATGATTATTTTGGCGGTTATTAATTTTTGGTCATACGATTCGATTGAATACAATGTGGTAAGGGATTTTCATCTCACTTCTTATTCCTGTGAGATTCATGGTATATTTTCCACTCTTTCATTTTGTGTGGTGTATGTACCACCCATTATTGTACAATTTTTTTAATATAATTTAATTTATGTGTATTTAAATATTCTTTATATGATCTTTCTTTCATGGGGTGTATGTTTCGAAATTTACCAAATCGGTAAAGAAACCTTTCACCCTCCTCTTTTAAGTCATGACTTCCTTTATGTTATGCCTTATAGTTCCATTTTTTACATGGAGGATTGTTCTTATATATATTTATTACTGTCCATTTAATTTCCAAATGATGATTGTCCCTTTCTTCTCTCATCAATTGATTTTCTGAATTCTTAAGTGACACTGTTAAGATATCGAATTTTCATAAAAGAAATCACGATTTCTATTTATTTTCAAGTTTCCTTTTCATGTGGGGTGTCATTAAAATATTCACACCATGATATTATTTATTTTTATTATTTCCCTATACATTAAAAATGATCCATTTATGGATGGGAGACCCTTTCCCTGCTATTTTATTATTTTCTAAAACCAAGTTATATACCCGTTATGCTGCAGAAATTTCGTCTCCAATTTTCTCTATCTTTCTCTCGGGAAATTATATTATTTTATATATGTGAATACCCATACCTATTTCATTTCTATGGGTGTTCATAGTTATAAAAAAATTATATATTTGATTCTGTAATTTACATACATGTAACCCTCACTCCCTTTCCATGGGTTATAAATGACTTAATGATCTTATTTTAAAAAACTTTTAAAACGTCACGATTTTGAAATGAACCCATTTCTTTTATTATCTATGAGTTATTTATAAAATGTTTGATTATGATATATGTGTATCACATGATAATAAATAAATATTAAGGGTTCTCCCTAATATCACTTCAATGTATTGGGTAAAGAATTAATCTCTAGAGATGACAAGTTTCACGATACCTTGGTGAATAACCGTGGTAATTTTTATGACACCTTGGGGATGAACCTTGTTGATATGTTCATGAATGTTGGAATGAAATATTTTAGCCAAATATTCAAGTTATGATTCAAGTTATTTTTATTATGATATTCCTATTATTCCATTTCTCACTAATTTATGATTTATATCATGTTCTTATTAATATTGTTCAAGATCACATGTCAACTATTTCACTTGTTTTCCTTACTGAGCCTTATGCTCACCCTTTCCTTTGATTGTATGTTTCCAGGTTATGAGATGCAGTAATTGTACATAGGATGAACTTTTCAAAAATATTTTCAAGTGGATTTAAAGGAGTGTTTAATTTTTCATTTTTTTATTCCTGATTTCCAAGATACTAGAGTTTAAAGATCCTCTGTTTGTAAAATGTAATGAAAAGTTATGTATTAAAAAGGCTGGATGCTATAGTTGGCATCTAAGTATAGTTTAGTTATTTATGGAAATTAGGCTACAAAAACTTTAGGAATAACCCAATATAAATGTTTAAATAGAGGAAAAATTTCTACTATTTTGGTGAGTATGGAGTAAGTGGTTTATCAAGAAAATACATCCCTGTCTGGATATGAGTAGAACTATCTTAATGTGTTGGGATGAAAATAAAAGGTATAAGAAAACCTTTATGTTTAAAAAATATTAGGGTTATTTTTTAGTTTTATTAAAAGTAAAAAATGTAGACTATGTGACAACCTGTCGCTTCGGACAGATCTGTGGGAATCGAACCCACAACAAAAGTGTGATTGGGTTTTATCGCCTACCACTGGCCTATGTGAAGTACCTAGTAAGTATGACTAATTATCTTTAGTTAAATGATTTTATGGATTAAGAATAAGATGATTTTTGGAACTTATGATTTATCAAATGGATATCCTTATTATAGGAAAATGACTTGGTGATTAAATGATAAAGATTATTTTGGAAGATGTTTTCTCTTTTGGAACACTATATGCCTAAGGAAAATAAAATACTATAAGATTTCATTTGTTGAGGAATGGTTGAGATTTTTTATTTTGTAAGAATATATGTATTTAATGTGGACATATGGTGATTGGGGTTATTTTTGGAAAATGATTAACCTAGCATAGAGAATATGTTATTAGGTTAATTACACTTTAGTATGAGACTTTAAGAGTAGTCGATGTGATTTAGAGATAAATGTTAAGATTTAATATAGAAGACTATGTGATTAAATCCTTATAAGTTTTGGGCTTCAATCTTAGTTTAGTTTATTTTGAATAATTTTAAGGAAGATTGTGTATTGAATGGTATTTCTCAAACTTTGGGTACTTTTTGATTAATTTTAGAGATTAGTAGCAGTATTTCTTTTTATTAAGGATTATCCTTTTTGGAGATTATATGATCTCATACTAACATTTTGCTTTTAGTTGATATCTAAAGACAAGGGAAATATATAATTCTTCTTTTTTGGATTATGTGATTCTATAGAAGAAGATTCTTGTGCTTTTTATGTGACCAAGACTTTTTGAATGCTCATTATTTAGAGAAAAGATTAGTTTTTGGTAGAAACTTATTAAATGATAAAACTCTACTTGAAGGTAAATATATTTCCTTATTTTTTTGTAGTAAATTAATTCCTCAAAATTATGAAAAGGAATTTAAAACAAAAATGTTTTTGGTTTACGTTTCCTACTGGGTGATCAAAGACCGTTTAACACATCATAAGTTTGTGATTTTCTTGTGGTTAACTTTCTCCTAATCACGTTTTCTATCACTCTCCATCAGAACTTGACTGTTTGTTTTCTCTTCCATATCCATGTTTTCCTACATGGAATCCTAGTATGGGTTAACTCGGGTGACCTTTGTAGTTCTCTTTATTTCTTTTAAAGTGATAGTTTTACTGATTCTTTTTCCAATGTGGGACATTCAATGAAGTTTCCAAGACCAATTTTAAAATTGCAAGGATGAAATTTCCAAAAGGGGGAAGAATGTAACATCCCATGAAAATAAATAAAATGAAAATTTTATATTTATTAATATTTTTGAATTAAATATTAATTTTATTTTAAAGGGGATTCTGTATTCAATGGCGTACTTGACCAGCAACAACGGGTTTCTTTGAAATCTTACGTTGCACACTAATAATATAATATTATTATTTTAAATGGTAGTTAACACCTAGTAGTTTTATTTGAGGTAATTAATATAACTAAATTAAATATGATAATATATGTTTGTTAAATGTTTTTACATTCATCCAATAAAAGTCAGAGGCTTAAAATGTAAATGAATCTAATTTTAAGCATAATTTACTTTTAATGGGTGATTTATCGCTTTTAATGGAGATCCCTTTTTAAATATTGTTTTTATAACTTTTATATATTATATTTGTCAAAATAATTTTTATCTTTTTAATCGGGACATCAAATTTTAATTTGGATGAAATTTTGATATTTTTCTGATAATGTACATTTTTAATGAATAGTGAAAAATGTTGTATTTTAATTAAACAATGAATTTTAATATAATTTGTTTATATGGTTATATTATCTTTTTAATTGGTTTTAATGTTTAAATAGATTATATTTTTACCATTTAACCCAATTTTGTCCATTGGAAGTAATTTCACTTTGAAATTGGACATTAACAAGTATTAATCTTTTGATGGTTATTATTTCTTAAAAACACGCTTTTTGTTTTGATGATGAGAATTAATTGTAAAATTAATTAATGAAAATTATATGTTTTTAATTTGGTAAAATAGACATCTTTTTTTAATTTGGAATAAAAAATTTATCTTAGAGTGATTTTTTGTAATTTTTCTGAAAACATTCAATTTTTGATTAATAGTGAAACCACTAAGTAGTAGTTAAAAAACTAAGTTTTCATTTAAATGAAAATTTACCAATTATGTGAATTGAATTTAAAAAATATGACATACATGGTTGTCATTATTATGTAAAATTTGGTTCAATGAGATGAAAATAATTTTGGTGAATAGTAACTTTTGACTTTTATTAACCACGATTAAAGGTAATTAGGGTAATTTAAGGTAAAAATAATGTTATAATAATAAAAAAAATTACCCTAAAACTTGTCCTAACCTTATTTTATGAGTAATGGATGACCAGTACAATCCATGGGTCAATTTTGGGACCCCATGGAGCCACTTGGGTAATATAATGACATTGATAACTTTTTATTTAAAGTAAAAATAAAAATGTCATAAACATGTATTATTTTACTAAAAAAAATTTTACATGGGGTTATATAAGTTATTTTTTCGACTATAAATATTAATTGTAAAGATACAAATATTTCATAAATCATTTTATTTTGTTTATAATTTTTAGACATCATATAAATAAAATTATTTATGACATAATGATGATGTAGTGTTTACGTCATTAATGGATGATTTAAGTAAATAAGAAGATAAAAATTAAAAAAATATACAAAACTTGTACAATTATTATTGGATGATTTTATTTCAAACATGTTACACCTTAACTTCTACTTTAATTTTTTTATGACCTTTATAAACCTAAAATAATTATATAATAAAATAATATTTTCAAACATTCCAAAAGAGCCCCTCCTCTCCCTTATAAAAATCCATCACTTCATACCCATTTATCACAATTTTAAATATATTTTCTCATCTAAACTATACTCCAATAATCTCCCAAGATCCCTCTATTAATATTAGAAGCCTTACCTTTAGCATAAATCACTTCAAGAAACCTTTTTGGTTCAAACCAAAGGGAGTTACCCGATTTAAAGGTAATGTATTCTCTTAAGTTCTTTTGTTTTATGTTACTTATCCAACCTCTAACATCTTTTTATTAATTTCTTTTATAACAAAAACAATATACTCAATATAAAAGTATGTTTTTATGATATGTATTCAAGATACACTTACACACACCTCTATCTAATGGGTAACGAACATACTATTTCAGTGGACGACGAACTACTTCCTCATGAAATGATGATTGTTCAATTATCTCCTACCACCTCTCATGGTGGTCATTATGATGGAACTGTATCTATATATGATATATATTATATTTTTATTTTATTTATTCTTATGTATTTTCATTTTTATAGAATACCTTTATGGTTCCTATAATGGGTAAACATGATAATTTCCTTAGAGGAAATGCAGACTACTGCCCCCTCAAAGTGATATGACTCGTTCATTCCATATATAGAACGTATAAAGGATATAATTTATGAACATATGTACCATATATTACATAAATATTATACTGAAATTATAATATACCTATGACTCACTATGTTTTCATTTCATTAAAATATGAAATTGAAATGAAAGTAGCGTGCATGCGTACGTACGACTTACCATCTCCAGGAACGGTGCATTTCATTTCTTATCTCCAAATGTTATGTACTATTATAAATACATATATATACTAGATATATATGATATATATGACATATAAATGATTAATATCATTCTATAGATAATTTACTTTTGACTACATGGACAATTTATAATTCTAATAAGTTCATTTTTTACTCAAGTTCCGAACATTGACAAAATGTCCCATATGAGCTCAAATAATTAAATAATTGTTATAGCAAGGTAATAAGTAATATAAAAGGAATAATAAACTTGAAAAATATTATTTAGAAAGTATAAAGTAACTTATGTTTATTATTCAGGAATAACAAGGAGCATATAAGCGAGTCAAGTCGGACAACAAGGTAAGGGGTTTCTTATCTCACTTTTAATTCTGTGGGACTTCCATTGTTCGCCACTAATTTATTTAATGTGGTGAATTGTGTACTAAAATTTGATATATATTATCATGATTCTATTTATATTCTTGTTAGTATGTGAATAATTTGGTGGTTATTAACTTTTGGTCATACGACTTGATTGATTACAACATGGTAATGGATTCATATCTCACTTTTAATTCTGTGATATTTCCATTGTTCGCCACTTATTTATAGCATGTGGTGTATTGTGTACTTCCATTGGATATAAATTATCAGGATTATATTTATATTCATGGTATTATATTATTCTTTTGGTGGTTAGTAATTTTTGGTCATACGATTCAATTGAATACAACGTGGTAAGGGATTTTCACTTCACTTCTTATTCCTGTGAGATTCATGGTATATTGGCCACTATTTCCTTTTGTGTGGCGTATTTAATGCCCAAGATTGTACTATTTGTGTAATATAATTTAATTTATTCATATTTAAAAATTCTTTATATGATCATTCTTTCATGGGGTGTACGTTTTGAAAGTTACCAAATCAGTAAGGGAACCTTTCACCCTCCCCTATTAAGTAATGACCTCATTTATGTTATGTCTTATAGTTCAATTTTTTTATGTATGGTATTGTTATTATATATCTATACTAAAATACATTTCATTTACAAATGATTATATACCCTTTACTCTCTCATTAATTGATTTCCTGAAATTTTAAGTGGCATCATTAGGCTGTCGAATTTTCGTAAAAGAAATCGCGCTTTCTCTTTCTTTTCAAGTTTCCTTTTCTTGTGGTGTGTCATTCAAATATTCACACCATGATCTTATTTCTTTTTATTATGTACCTATACTGAAAAATGATCAATTTATGGATGGTATACCCTTTTCCCCAGTCTTTTATTATTTTCTAAAACCAAGTTATATAACTGTTATGCTATAGAAATTTCGTCTCAAATTTTCTATCTCTTTCTCTGAAGAAATTTTATTTTTTTATATATGTAAATACCCATTTATATTTCGTTTCTATGGGTGTTAATAGTTATAAAAAATGGTATATTTAATTCTGGAATTTACATACATGTAACCCTCACTCCCTTTCCATGGGTTATAAATGACTTAACGATCTTATTTTTAAGAGCTTTTAAAACGTCATGATTTTGAAATGAACCCATTTCTTTTATTATCTATGGGTTATTTATGAAATGTTTGATTATGATATATGTGGATCACATGAAAATAAAGACATATTAAGGGTTCACCCTGATATCACTATAATTTATTGGGTAAATAATTAATCTCTAGAGATGACAAGTTTCACAATACCTTGGTGAACAACCTTGGTAATTTTTATGACACCTTGGGGATGAACCTTGGTGATATGTTCATGAATTTATGAATGAAATGTTGTAGCCACATATTCAATTTATTATTCAAGTTCTTTTTATTATTATATTCTTATTCTTTTATTTCTCATGACTTTATGATTTATATCACGTTCTTATTAATATTGCTCAAGATCACATGTCAACTATTTCACTTGTTTTCCTTACTGAGCCTTATGCTCACCCTTTCCTTTGATTATATGTCTCCAGGTTATAAGATTCAGTAATTGAACATAGGATGAACTTTTCAAGAAGCATTTATAGGTGATTTAAAGGAGTGGTTAAGTTTTTATGTTTTTATTCCTGATTTCCAAGACACTAGACTTTAAAGATCCTCTGTTTATAAAATGTAATGAAAAGTTATGTATTAAAAATGCGGGATGCTATATTGGTCATTTACTACATTTCATGTATCATTTTTGTATTTTTATTTATCTCCTTCTAAATACTATGATAGATGTTTAATTTTATATTGTGAATTTTTTATTTAATATTTTTTCATGAACTCTAATATTGGGAGTATAGTCTCCCCATGGTGCCTATATCAACCCCCATTTCTATTAGGTATCCTCTTAGGGATAGGAAGGTGTTCCATAGGTGTCATAGAAATTAAGTTAGTCTAATTTTTAGAGTAATTTGAGGTGGGTTTTATATAAATAGTGGCCCAATATTTGTGAAAATTGAGTTCTTTGATTTATTCATATGGATTTCACATGAGATGTGTTCATATATAGAATTAATATTTCACCACCAATAGTGGTATCAAAGAAATTCCATGAATATTGATCCATAAAATTACGTTTAAAATGAGGAAAAAAAGGATATCATATTGGATATCATTAAATATGATATATATTCTTTTACTATATATTGTCTTATAAAATGAGATATCATAATATGTGATCGGAATGCTTTATAAGAAATATGATATTGTAATAGGTGATCCAATGTAAAAACGTTAGTTTTTTTATCATATACTATGATATGGATAGTCAAATTACATAATGGTATAGGTTATACTATTTGTACTATAATAAAACAGATCCTTGAATCATCAAGAAAGAATTGACTATATCATAAAACAAAATTCTCAGGCACTAAATGTAAAATTACAAGCTACTACATGCTAATCATAATGAATGATATTATTTTTGAACTAATTAAATGTTTTTGATGTAAAATATATATTAAAACATGATTGATAGTTCCTATATCATATGTCTTAGGACATGAAGCACCAATTGTAATTCACAATATGGTATTAAATAGTATCATGGATTTCAATATATATGATTTCATAAAATAAGATCTGAATAAAATCTTGATTTCTCAATTTTTCAATTACAAATAGAATATAAAAATTATAAAACGTTTACAAATTATGTAAAATTTTATTTTTTTATATTCATTTAATTTATATTTTTTTGTAAATTAATGAATTATAAAATGTTTATAATTAGTTATTACATGTTTATAAAAAAATTATAAAAAAATATTCATAATATTAATTGTTAATATTATAGAACATTTTATTTATATGGAATAATTTTTAATTTTTTATATAGTGCTTATATATAAATTTAAATGTAATTTGTAAAATGTTTATAAATTTTAGAAAAAGGAAAAATATTGCAGAGTTTATAATAAATTATAAAGTTTTCGTATTTTTTAATTTTAAGTGTTCAAATTAAAAGGTATTACATGTGAAAATTCTTTAAACCATATCAAAAAGAGTTTATCAAATTTATCTAATCAAACAAAAAATATTATAAAATATGTGATGTTTTGATTATATATAATATTTATATAATGTATGAATTGTTCATATGAAATATGAAATATTTAGATCTTAGTTAAATATCATATATTTAGAAATTTCATCAAAGTATAATATGATGGTGTTAATATTGGAAATAATTTTTAATTTCTTATATTTATTTAATTATGGTATATCCATAATTCATATCAAAGTTATAAAGTGTTTAAAATTTCTTGATTTGTGAATGGATCATAAATATATATCCCATATATAAATTTTTTAATTTCCCATTTATTTAGTTTATTCCATAATTTATTCATAAATATATAATTTTACATTATGAATGGATGTGTGTATTACTTTAGAGAGTTGAAATTATTTTTTAAATTACTAAAAATATATTTAAGGGGTTTTCTAATATGTATTACAATCGATGATTGATTTAGTTTTTATTCTATCTTGGATTTTGCTTGTATTATGTTATAATATTTAATTAAGAAGTAAATTGTAGTTTATACAATTGGTGTTGGGATTATGATGGAATTAAGGTCACCGAAGAGTAAAGAACTATGGGTAGTGGGAATTTGGGTTGTAATTCGCATTGGCCTTAGATCCTAGGCTCTGTCTAGAAAAGTGGGGGTTGGATACTTGTCTCCTCATGCTCACTATTATGTTGATTATTTATATTAAATGATTTTATGACATGACATGAATGGTTCACAAGTACCTAATGCATATGATATATTTGGATATGTGTAAATATAAGCTAGATTTTAATTTTGGCTAGTAACATAATCTATGGGATGTTTATAAAGTTACACATCAAAATGGTTTGAACAAATTGATTTCATGGAAAGAATAAAGAATCAATACTGAATCATTAGAAACATGAATACATGTAAATACAATACATCAAATAATATTTTGAGAATTTTAAAGCAAGAAAAATAACAAGTGCTTGATTTGTTCTAAAGAAAACATAGGGAAAGACCTCAATATTATAATTAGGTAGGTTTTTACAAATCATGGTACCCATAAATTATCTTTTGTAAGTTATTGTGGGAATGAATCACCCTAAAATTTATGTATCTAAATATTTTTGTGATATTTAGTTCACAGTTATCGATAAATCCCTAATATTTAGGATACCAGAGGAATAAAGATGATTAAATTTATAAAATAAATTAGAATAAATAGTTATCCACTAAACTATCCATGTTTTATATATGATATGGTTAGAATATTTTCCAACCTATATAGCTAGGTAGTGATAGGAACACCAATGAAAATTCATTACTTATTGAAATATAGATCATAGCATAGTAAATGTAATGATATATGGGTTTATCATTTCAATGGGATTAAATTTAATAAAATAATTTTTTAAAATATTTTAAACATGATACTCATATGTTAAAATATTCAATTGTGGATAAAATGGAACCATCATTATGAAATGTGACTTTGAGACCAGTACTTGATAAGTAGAATATTAATGTATGTAAATTCTCAAACTAGTATAAAAACATAAGAATCATTCATATGTAAGGATGAAAATTTTCAATGTTAGAACAACCTATTATCAATTAACTAACAATTTTAGATATTGAACAAGAGAATATTTATAATTATTAAACTCAAAAAACGATTCACTTAAGGTTTAAAAGGTGTAGTTGGAATACAATAATACTGAATGAAATTTAGTCTCTTATCATACACTCAATATGACTAGGTATGATAATTAATTAGAGTGATAAAATTTTTCTTTTATGACTTGATCTATAAATATAATTCATTCTACCATTACTAATGGAATGGTTATAATAGTTCTTTTAAAATTACTGTATGAATGAGTTCAATGATTTTTTTCTTGATTTCCTCAATTTGTTGAGGATATATGAGTATGACATGAGATATGTTGACTCTGGTATTATGTTGATAGTACATATGGATAAAATTTTAATTAAAAAAATAATATTATATGGTCCCATTATAATCCTTGGTCATTGAAACCAAAATGAGGTTTAAAGAATGAGGGGTTTTGTTTCTATTAGTTATAATTTTATATAATACCCAAAGGGGTCTAGGAACCCAATATATATTCCACGTCAGATATAATTCTTTATAAATAAATTATTATATTTTAAAGTTTATATGATTAAAACTATAGGTTCTACAAGTATTCTATATATATCAGAGTTCAAAATTGATGGGTAGATCTTAAAATTTTCATTTATGTGACGATGAAATGGGTTTCTATATCAAGAAGTATGATGAATCTAATTCCCTTAAAGCTCTAATGGTTCAAGAATAAATATTGTGTATCATCAACTTGTTCTTCTCATATATGATAAGAGGTGTTATTGTAAAAAAAATAGTTGTTTTCAATAAGGAAAATGATTTTTTAATACACATGGGTATGTTTGATCTATTTCAATACAATAATTTGAAATTGAGATAAAAATAAAAATGTTTTATCTAGAAGATAAGTTTTTTATCCATAATAATTGTTAAAATTTGGTGGAATTATTTTCCGCCACCTATCAGTAGAATATTTTAAAGAATAAAGTTATGCATTAAAAAAGATTCTTTAAATACATAAAATTCCATGTTGGATGTGGTTGATAAAAATTTACATACTAAATATTTCCATAAAAGGAAATAAGTTTGATTTTATAACCTAGGAGAGTTTTTGTATTTTAGTGTGACATTTTAGAAAGTCAATAATTTCTAAGAGACTAATGGGAGTATGTTTATACTTATACAAGTTCAAATGTAACACATAAAAGATTATTCTAGTCAAAATTCAATGTGAACATCACTTTATATCCTGAAAGAGTTATGTTATTATTGTAAATAGATATAATATATAGAGTTTTATTATGTTTACATAATGATATCAATTAGTTTTTTTTTGAAATATATTCAAATGATTATAATGAAAAACATAGAATGGTTTTGAAGTTAACCATAAAAGTTACTAACCTCATAATATTTGATGTTCTAAAGAAAATAAGATTGAATACTTATTCCAAAATTGAACATTAGAAATATAATTCATAATTTCACCATTATTAAAATATAATTTATTTATAGATTTTAACCATTAAAGGAGTTTAGTGGGAGAGTTTTATCATATGGTTACATAGATATGTTGTACAAATTAAATCATAATGTAAAGAGTGTAAAAAACCCCAAAATGAAAAAATATTAGGAAATATGGAGGTATTTTATATGAGATATGATTCTAGAATTTATGTATGGTTATTATTATATTCTTAAAAGATATTAAGAATGTTATAAAATGTATATTATCAAAAAAATTAATTATTTTCCTTGTCATTATTTAATTTTGTATTTATATTCTAATAAAGTGAAATGATAATAAAAAACTCTAATTATGACTTTTTTATCCCTAATTGATGTTCGTTAAGGGGTATTATTGAATATAATGAATTTTTTAGGTAAAATTTAGTAGGACATATAATTGAGATACATAATATTCTCATGATTCAAAAAATGAGTTTTTATATACTGGATGACCCATCAAGGGTGCCACATAGAGTTTCATATACAAAGCCTATGGTATAATAGGTGTTCATGATTCTTATTTTGATTTCTCTATTACCAGTTGTTGGATAGGATACTTAACATGAGAACCTTTATACATTGATACCATTCTTATTCCATCCTTGAGGATGAGCTAATCAACAGGTGGATGGGTATGTCATAGATCGTGTAATTGATTGAGTTTAATCAAGATGGTATTTATCCACTCATATGAAGAGTATGAACTATGTGCCATTGATTAAGATATAATAAATAATTTTATGGTTGTGACTAGATAAGTTACATGTAATGTGTTTATATATTAGGTTAGAGGCATGTGATATGCTCATCCATCAGGATGAATGACATGTGATGTTCATCAGTTGGATTTATCATAGAAAATTTAGAAATTTATAAGTAGATATATGGTATTTAAATACTCTTTGGGTCATGGTTACTCAATTTTTTAATCAAATGGATCAAATGATTATTTATACTTTTATATCATAAAACTAGTGGACATAAGTATCTTGATATACATGTTTGATAGAGATCATACCAGATTCCATTGTAGCTTGAGTAACAAAAATGTACTTTTCAAGACATATATTTATATACATTTATGAATTCATAAATTTATATTATTTTCAACACTAAAAATGTTCATAAGGTCATTATTTGTGGTTAACTTAATGGGGTTTATGTTTTTCAAACTTATAGAGATTCTTTAATAGTGTTTTTGATTTTATACAAAAGAAGTTTTGGTTAAAAATTTAGAAAGTATTTCATATGATTTCATAAATGGTAAAGATGAAGATAAATTTAAAAATGTTTTTCTGAAATATCCTCTAAGATTCAGGGATATGGATTCAGATGTTATTTTATATGATACCCTATGAGGTGAAATAATATAAAGTCTATAAAGCTTTAGTGTAAATGAGAGATTGATGGTGACATGTGTAATTCCTAGACCAGTATAGCTTGAAAAGAACCCTATCGGGATTATACATGATCTCGGGTGTACCTCCTTGTATTCCAGAGGCTTTTGACTAGTTTTGGGGATCAACATTGTCGTAGGGACACTATTACCTCTAAATTAAAGCCCAGGATTATACCCAAATATACTAAAAATTTGGAATGGCCAATCTGTATAACAGGAATCCCAAAACCCTATATACATAAATAGGGAGCTAATAGGGTATCTAAAATCTATAATAAAATGTAATAAATATATTTATATGATGATTCATTACAAAATAGAGAAAAAATAGATAAAAATTCCCTATTCATATGAAAAAGTGGAACATTTCCAGTACATGATGAAATATAACTAAAAGTAATCTAGACTCTCTTCCAACTAACATAATAAATTGTTTAACCCTAAACCTATATATCCTAATAATTTAACCACATGTTCATATCTTAGTAGTACCTATTCCTTAATAGAAAACACGAATTTCTACCCTCACACATCGAAACCCATGTCAATTATAAGGGTAGAAGGTGAGTCCAAAACCCTAGTAGGAATCCCAAATGTCTTAACAATATTGAGTGTTGATGTGATCAAGTGGAGGTTCATGAAATACATATATAAGAAATTAAGTCACTCCCATGAAACACACACACCTAGATAACATAATACACAATGAACATAAAGATATACATGTCATATTTTTGTATGCTAACCATGCCACCAAGACACCTAACTATACCAACTTAAAATCCATATTGAAAGGAGAAAATTCATCATGTACAATAACTTGAACCCATAAAAAATTATATATTATGGAGTATCATTTCATATCTCAACATTAACTCGAATATATAGATTATGGTGTCTCACATCACAACACATCCCCTCTCAATAAAGGGAGGTCACACACCAAGTCCTGACCGCTATTTGAAGGTGTAAGGTTGAGTGTAATCAAGTCCCAACCCATTAATTATAAATCAAGTGTCGTAACATTCCAACCATCCAAATCATCCCCTCACTCAAATTATGGTACACACGAAGTACCATAGTTAACCCTTCTCACACAAAGTAGGCCACTCATCCAATCTCAATCCTCAATTTATCACGCAAGGATATCCCATACATTACACACAACTAGGACCCCATATCTCCCATGGAGGTCCTTTTAATTACTTCTCACATAGGATTTGACTGGGCATCAATATCATCTCCCACACATTCATCCATATCCTATCCTAAGTACGTTATCTGGAACACCTAATCAATTGTAAATAGGGCACATAACCCATCCCCTAGCCTTCCGACTCACAACTATGGTGATAGTAACATGGACCTATCCCCTCACCTAAAACTCATTAAAATAACCATCTCAACCCTATAAGGGTTATATTATGTCCATAGGGAATAACCAATTACTTTAATATAAAAAAACATTGTTATAATTGTTCTACTACCACAAAATGCATCATCATGAAAAAAATACACAATATGATAACATAATGAGGAAGCATAATAAGCACAAAAGGATTGCAAAATAGAGCATCACCCACACAAGGTCAAATAGAACCAAAAAAAATTAACCAAGACTCTTAGGATTTACTTTATAAACCAGAAAATACTATTTTTTAAACTATTAATAAAATGTATCCTATTTTTTTTTACACATGCTTGTTCCTTTTCCAAAATCCCATCAAAACATATTCAAAAAATACCCTACATGTTTGGAAATCCCATGTCAAAACCCATATCTCAAACCACAAATTTCACTAGAAAATTACATTTGAATCAAATGATTTTTAAAAACAAATTTTAAAAAGGAAACATCATTTTCATTGAAAACTAACTAATTTCACCAAGAAACCCATAAAGAGGTCCACCGACTCTTAATCAACCAAGGCACCACCATTGAACCATATAGATATCTATGTAGTCCAAGATGACTATTAGGATGATGTGAGATCATTATAATATATATTAGAATCACATAAGTCATGTAACATGAAGAAATATAATAATATTGCCTATAAATTAACATAAAACCACTAAATTATCAAGATACTTTGTAAAGTTAATGACACCTACCACAACCAATGATTACAGTCCATCCCAAGATCATATTGACATAATTAAGTCCAGAATCACTTATATCATCAATAACCACAATAAAATTAATAAATTAAACAATTAAAACAAAAATCTCAGTAAATAATAATCAATTTCAATTTACCAAGTGACCATATGATATAAAAAAACACAAACAACATGGTGCAGTCCACTCCCAACACACCCCAAACCTAATCCACACAAATCCATAAAATAAATTTCTACATAAATGACTGATTTCACCCCTAGATTCCAAAAAATCTATATAAACTCAACTAAAAAATTATATTGAGGAAAAATTTGAACATCAACTTAATTATCTCCTTTCAATATATCTCATATGAGTTTCACATGAAAGTTACATCAAAAAAGTCAATTTCATCTAGATTTAGCAAAATCATATCCCTATGCCCTATATGATAGAATGAAAGTCAATCTAAAATGACGAACCAAATAAAGGGTAACAGGGGATAGATCTTACCTTAATTGCGTGTGATGAAATCCCCATAAATATCTTGGATTGAAGAGATTAAAGTGGTGAAGAAGTGGGAAAGGTGATTATCCACCCCTATGCTTGGGAATTCTAGAAGAACAAATCCTAAGGGGTTTCTAAATTTAAAACCCTGGATAAATACCACCTCAAACATAAATAGTTTACCTAGAATTGGGTTTTTTCATGAACGTGAGGGTTTTATAAAGACTATCTTGCAGGAAAAGGGGACAACCCCTTAGTCTGAAATCATTCCATTGTAACCCCTTTAGGTCACGACATGAGTCACCACCATGAACATGTCATGATTTGACCCAGTAGGGCTTGAGCCGCAAATACCCCAAGACCACCTCCATAGGCCAAGCATTGGATAAAATTGATGAAATAAATAACAAATATAGAAGGGCTTTTCATAAATACATGTACGCACACACACAACCATCACTATAAATAAGTTAAGTGGAATAATAATAAAAGATACAACATTTACAGAATATACCATTCATATCAGACATCTAGGTAGTACCATAATATGAGAGCATAAACTGAAAATTGAAAGGAGAAAATACATTCCCAACTAGAAATATGTCTCAAACCTACCAAAAACTAGAAAAGCAATGTATTGAGATATCCTGGCTCCAGATCTCCAAGACCTGACCACTATAAATAGTTAAATTCTCTAGGGAATCCCTATAATCCTCTAAAATCATTTTTGACCTATCCATATTCTGTATTGGACATGAAACATGTGGGAAAATCTTGTGCATGGGTGAGTATATAAAAACCTAGTAGGATGACCTAAAAGCTGAAGTGGAGAGTAGTAAGTGGCATGAAATGAGTAGAAAACTCAACCCACAATAAGAGAGTAAAAAAATATAACAACATAGATTCATATATATATATATATATGATATCAACAAAAGAGTTCCAAAAAGAGAGAAATTAGATCTATATATCACAACTCATCCCAAGAATGAGTTCCCAAAGTTACCAAGGGTCTATCAAGGATCCCAACATCTCATGCATATGTCTAGTAGAAACATCCATGAAAATCCACACCTATCCAATGTGTTGAATAGTAGAGGGTAAAATCTCAAGGTAGAGGACCCATACCCTAGTACAATAGGAGGGTTGTACTCTACATATAGATACAGAAATCATACCATGTTCCAACATGAGGGTTACACTATATAGATAGGTAGAGGACCCATGTCATGTTCTAATAAGAGGGTTACACTATGTAGATAGATAAAGTACCCAAGCCCTATTCCAACAAGAGGGTTCTACTTTAATGGTAAAGTAACCATGCCCTAACTCTATAGTTGGGTTCCAAACTTATGTTTGAGGACTCATTCCCTACCTTAGTAGGATAGTTCTACTCTAATTGTAGATAGAGGACCCATTACCTATTCCAATAATAGGGTTCCACTCTAATGGGTAGAGGAACCATGCCATGACTATAGAGGAGGGTTCCACTCTATAGGTAGAGGACTGATTCCCTATCATAACAAGATAGTCCCACTCTGATGATCTTGTCTAATCACTTCTGTTATCGAGCGTCTCCTAAAGAAGAATCATGCTCAAAAAATCTCACATCATATCTTAATAGCTAGTATAAATTCCACCATCACGTTGTATGTGGAAAATTACTCAGTATAGGCTACTAATAATCCAAAATCTATGTAAAAATGAAGGATATACGAGAGGTAGATGTTTCCATAAAATAAAGTAGGTGTACACTGCATTTAAGCGGACCCACGCGGTGTGTGGTCCCACTACTTTTCCTTTCCATGTCCCTTCTGGTACACAACTTACTTTCCATGTATCCCTACATGACATGTAAGGGGACTACATGGTGGACCTCAGCCATTCAGAGTCTTTCATGTGCTTCTAATCATGTCAGTGTAGACTACCAGTGTTAGTGTACTATGATACATGATGTGTACACTGCATGGGGTTTTTCACATGTCCTTTATGTCATGTCCATGTACCATGCCCATGTTCTGGTATATAGAATTTTCCAGACTAGGGATGTGTCCATGTATTCCAGGAGTACACTCTAGGTCACCAGCACCATGTCACATGACATGCGGGGGTCCTAATGGTGTATGATATTTAACTCACATGAAACCATAGCCACCACAACCAGGGGACTATATATAGTGTTTTCTTTATACAACATGGCATGTAGTCAAGGTTTTCAAAATAATTCATATCTTCATTATGAATAATTGATCTGCTACTCTCATCACTCATTTTTCCTACCGACCATCTGAAAATGGTGGTATTCACATCCCAAAATCGATTCCGACACTTCAATAACGTGAATTTGGAATCTAATATCCCTCATACATGCCACCACCACTCCTCCCACGTCTTATTACATCATAGAATTTTAAAATGCAAGGTGAAATCACCCATAACTTTAAATCAACCAGAATCCACCCCTGATTTGTCCATTAATTTTTCATACATAGATCTATACAGTATTTAAGGGCGTGATCAAGCTCGATCCCACAAAAATATCAAACCATAGCCTCATAGTCTTGCGATGAAGAATGTGAATTATAGTACGGGGAATGAAAAAAGAAGGTTCAATAATCATTGGCCCCATGTTATTGGACAATGAACCTAGATTGGGATATTAGGGGTGAGGATAATATCCTAATAGGGTTTAATTTATTAATCAATTGAAAACTAATACATAGAAAAATAAAAAGGGATGATTTAATGGAGAGTAGAGAAAAAAATTGATCATAATCCATATTTTAATCATATGGGGTAGAATATACAAATAAATCTTCCTAAAAAAATATTTCATTGTTCACTGGTAAAGAATGTGCTCTCTAATGAAGGAGAGAAGTCATTATGTTTATTTCAACTCATTTCACATGAATCTAGAGGCTCTTTGACATCTAAACTTGATTCACCAATGGATGGTGGTAGAAATATTCTCTCAGTGGTCCCAGGGTTATGTGCCTAACCTTAGAGGTCGACCATAATGGTTTATTTATAAATGAGGCTAGGTATAGGTCATTTAAAAACTTATTTCTATTTTTATTTAAAAGCTTTCACCAATGGTTTCTACAACTGATTTCCCTATTCATACTAACATTAGGTCATTCCTAGGATAAAAATCATGTTTTAGATTCAATAATGGTATCATATTGTCAATATAAGAATATTTTTCATAGATATGCCATTATTTCTATGAAACTTTGAATGTGTAATATAAAATATATTGAATATTTTTATAAAATTAGTTTTGGTCACACCAGGCCTTAGAATCATGTGTCGTCTCACATCTTGGCTCTGAATATATTTATAGATATATTTCAAAGTCTTACAAATAAAAAGAGGGTCATTAAATTATTCCATCCATTAATATTTTCATCCCGAAAAATAAAAACTATGAAAAACGTTTGGGATACTGAGCATGTATATTTCTCCACCTCTCCCAAGATCCCTCCTCCATTCTCTAGTGCTGCCACAAAACACAAGCCAAAGGGATAGTATATCCACATAAGGTCCTCTCTGGTCAATTCACGATCACCACTGGGTGATCCAAAAATGGAAATCCATTCTCAAAGACCATCTCAACCTAGTCAATTAGGTTCATAGATCCATGAAATTATATACTTAGTTTCAACAAATTGAATATGTAGTGCACTTACTCTAACTTTGGTTGTAAGACAATGTGGTAAGAAACCTCAAAAACCCTCTGTAAGATCAAAAATGTCCGATGAACCTTAGGGGTATCTTTACTCCCTAGACAGATCATCATAATCCATATCATGGGGAGACACTTAAGAAAATGTGGTGTCTCTTATCATACTCCAAGGTCCTATGATGTTGATCTACATAAGATTTGTACCTACTATGGGTTGTCATCATCTGCTCGTGGATGACTTAGACCTTCTCTTCCTTCACCTGAAACATATTTTTCTAAAAATGAGATGTTTTACTGATCTCAATCAAACATAAGAGTGACCTTCAGGGTCTCCCATACATATCATTTAATGGTACCATGCTGATAGTAGAGCGGTATTTATTATTTTATGTAAACTCTACGAATGTAAAGTGATCCTCCCATCTCTAGCTGAATTTTAACATCAAATCCCTTAGAATATCCTACACCACTTAGATAGTGAACTCAGTATTCCCATATATATGAGGATTAAAGGTTGTATTAATCCTCATATAGGTCCTGGATTTCTCTTGAATTCCAATCCACCAAAGTCTTCTCCCTAGTAGTAAGTATGTGTGCTGACATCTTTATTCAGATAACTATCTCTAATATGAGGTCACAAACTCTCACTATCGATGGAAGCCCTGTCACAAATCCCATAGATATGTCATTTCATTTCCAATTAATTATATCAAGGGGTTGTAAAATCCTTTCAAAACATGGTGTGTAACCTTCACCTACTGATTGGTGAGGCATCAAGAGATGAACTCAGCCACACATCGTCTCCTGCCAACCCACCAAAACTGCTGCTAAATGTGTTTGTGCATATTACCTACACCAGGATGTAAAATCAATAGATAAGTGTGAAACCCTATCATCACCACCTCTTTCATCATGAATTGGACCACCATACATCCCTAGAAAAGGATGACATGATTCCAACCTTTAGAAAATCCATATGGGGAATCTCCTTTAGATATCTCATCACGTAAGACCTAAAAGTCAATGTCTTCCAAATAAGACTCTCTCACACACTAAAGGAATGGGGGATTCAACACCATCAATTGAAGAAAATATATAACCCCCTGCTCAACCAATGTCATCTATAAGGAATCCAACTACTCAGACACCACCTATACCGAACGAGTATAGAAATTCCTACAAGGGGAATATTACACCGCATTTTACTTACCAGGAGTACAGACTATATCAATGTAATATTCCTATAGGAAATCCAACCATCACCTCTTCCTTGGGATTATTTATCTCTAAGTTAATACAAACCTAAGTATTTGATGGTCTGAGTTAAAAATAAAGATATCTCCTAGAAGATAGTACCTCTGTATCCTCATAATGAATGCCATAACTGCTAACTCTAGGTCATTAGTCACATAGTTATAATTGCGAGGTCTCAACATCCTTCACCCATATATGATAACTTCCAACCCCTACTTCAACACAAAATAAATCCCATTTCATGAGGCATAGAAATACAATATGTACTCCATAACCTTATCCAGTAGTATTAATATAAGAGTACTCATTAGCCTCATCCTCAACTCCTTTAAGGCTCTCTGGAGCTACATAGTCTTGGTAAAAGGATACCCTTTCCACATCAGAAAGGTCAAATGGGTTTCAATACAAGTGAAATTTTCTACAAACCTTTGGTAGTGCCCCAACCAGCCATGAAAACTCTACACCTATGGAATTCTCTTCGGTGGCTCTTAAGAAATCACTGCAATGATCTTCACCAGCTCCACAAATAATCCTTTCTCATAAATAACATGAACTAAAAAGTGAACCTCATGAATCCAAAATTGGAACTTTAAGAAAAAAAATTGAAGCTCTCAAAGTAAATCTAGGACTATCTTCAAGCACTCTGTATAATCCTCCTCTAATGAAGAGTATATAAGTATTTTAGAAATGAAGACCATAACAAATTGGTCCATGTATGGATAGAATATCCAGTTAATCAAATCTATTGACATGGTAGGATAATTCCCCACACAAAATGCATAACTAGGAAGTCATAATATATATAGCACCATCAGAATGTCAACTTTAAAATATCATCCTCATGTACTCTCAACTAGTTGTAGCCATACCTAAGATCGATCTTCAAGATCCATGTCACACCTCATAACTAATTAAAGTAGTCACAAATCCTTAGAAAGAGGCACTTATTTCTTATTATGAATGGTTTAGGTGGATGATAATCTAAACAATTCCACAAGCTTCTGCCCAAGGGGACACACTGAGTCTGGTCAAAGCCTACTCTTGATGGTCCTCCAACTGTAACCACAACTTCTGATGATCATTAGGGGCCATACGATATATCAAATAATATATCAGAGTGTTCTAAGGGTCCATGTTGATAAAAAAATCATGTCCCACCTTGTTGGTAGTCCCAAAATGTCCTTAGGGAAGACTTCCAAAAAAATCTCCTCGACTGAAGGAATACAGATGCCCAAAAAGCCTTTTACACTAAGGGATACACTCGATAACTAATGGTTGATGGGTTTAAGTCTCTTTCTTGAAAAACCCACTTATCCCACCATGAGATATCTCTACCCACAAAGGATAATATCATCCCATTGGTTAAAATGCATCTAACTTGTCTGCAGTGATAGTTAATTTGGGCTTAGACTATGGAAAACCAATACTTACCCAACATGAAATAATATCTTCCCATCATGATGAAAAAATTTCCCACAAGGAACTATCTCCACCAAGTGATATCTTTCAATAAATTTAGATAAATGATATATAAGTAGTGTTCATCATAGGAACCTGTAGACTAAGCTGTTAAGTTAAAGCATCAACTAGGAGCTCCAACTCTAGCATAAGGAGAAAAGATATTATGGAATTTCTCTCAAAAATTTTACTAGTACTAAAGAAAGAGTATAATAAATATGGATTTTACCTCTATTCATCTCATTTTATTCTAGGTCATATGCCTTGTTAGCATGTAGCGGTCTGTAGCCCTGACTGCCAGCTCCCTGATCCTGATGTTGTCTGATTGGTAGTGGTGGTGGAAGGATCTAATTATGTATTCTATAACCCATTACTTATCCTCGAGGAGCCCCACATGATCCTATACCTACTCCACCTCCATGGGGTCCACTGCAAGGACCTGGCCCTAGTTTCATGGATTTGATGCCTTATTTTATTACATTGGAATATAAACAAACAATATCCATCCCAAATGGATAATTAGTTTAATAACTTTGGAAATACGATAAATACAAAAGTTAAACATTGAAACTTGAAAATAAATACAACATAGAAAATCCTTTGCGAACATCCATAACCCCTAGGTTATTTTTTCATTTCATTCATAATATACCTCTTCGTATCCTTAGAAAATGAAACATAAGAAAAGGGTGAGATCAAACACTCAGTAAGGGTAAGCAATGAAATGGAAGTTATCATAATCATAAACATTAGGCATGGTGAATAACTTAAAAAATGATTTTAAAAATAAACTTGAACACATTATGGAAGGAATTAGAGAAGAATTAATAATTCCATAATAAAACATAATAATGGGTATTCTACTAGTTTAATATCCACATGAAATATCAATTATTAGTTTCATAATGAGGGAATTCATAATTCAGTACATCATAACTATACCATCAAGGCCTTATGCCAATACCTTAAATATCCATTTTGTTAAGGCCTCATGCTAAGACCATATTTTGTCTCATGAGACCTACTGATGCACCAAGGGGATATAGAGGGACCCAGCTAGCACTTAATATGTCTAATGCATTCATAATATGAAAGGATATAAACATAAAAAACATATACATTCATATTGAAATTAATGTATGAAATTTAAATAACATTCCTCAAACATTGAGCATAAACACTAACCATTTGAAGTAAATTGGTGAATGGTTTTAAGATAGAACATACATAATCAGACTAATAATAAACATTATATTAAATATGGTTGATGATATCATAAAATATTAATCCCAATAATACATAAGAATTAACAAGAGTGTTGAAATATATGAAGATACTCTTATAAAATCATAGAGTAATTCTTGAGATAAATACTCTTTTACTTTGAAAAGAATAGTTATTTTGGAAAAATCTTTGTATAAAATCTGAAGTGAAGTAAGATAGTATTTTCATAATAAAATGAGTGATTTTATAAAGTTAATGGTTTCCAAAAACATATTATAGAGTGCTCTTGAAAATAGGTAATAATTTGAGAAATTCCCTTGAATCAGACTTGTATTATAGGTAGAATTTTTTGAAAGATCCTTTTAAAACATATAACTACCCATAAATGGAAGTAGGATTCTGGTTTGTACACATATATAGCAGATTCTCATGGAATATATTAGGAGTTCATATGAATAAATAAAAATTTAATTGAGGTAAGTAGAGAATAAGAGTAACCCGAATGAAAGTGAAGGTTTGGGTAGAAAACCCATATCTTAACTCTCAAGGTGTTCCTCACTTGATCTTAATGACCTGAATAATTAAATTTCGGTTCATAAATTAATGGTTTCAGAACCTCTAATACATGTAACTGATTTAATATAACCTTATTAAGTTCATTAATGGCCTTTTGATGGGTTAAGAGATTCAATTTCATTGTTTGGGAGTATTTTCATCCTTGGTTTTTATGATCAGTTTACTTATATTCATGTATGGATAAACATGTAGAATGAGATTTTTTTGAGAATTTAAATTGTATGTTATTAATGAACAACCAGAATATTACATGGTTATAAAATTCATTTGGTTATTTGGAGTGAATATAAACCATTATATAAAACTTTAGTGACATTTTTTTAGGCTAATTGGTTTTTTTATCACAAAGAATTCATTTTTTATAATATGAATCACCCATAAAAATGGTTTCATGACCATAGTTTAAGACAATAATAGAAATTGAAAACCCATCATCCTTTAATGTGATAAATCAACACATATCGGATGGTGTTTTATTTTCTAGTATAAAAGAAACGGAAAAGAGATTTGATAATGAATTATTCCATTATCACAAAAATATTCCAGTACATGTAAGGTACTATATTTATCATAAAATTTGGATTAAAGGAGGTGAGTAAAGACAAATAAAGAAATAAAGGAACTCAAAATAAATGAAAAGTTAAGAAATTCCTTATGAAAACTTCGACAGCCTAATATCATCGCTTAAAAATTCAAAAATAATTTGATGAGAGTAATGGGGTATATCATCATTAATACACAATATGAAAAGTAATGAGGATATTGAATTACATATCCCAACATAATTCAAAATAAATTAAAAGAGAATAACATAAAAAAACAGTGCTTGAAAACGAGAAGGGAGGTAGATTCCCTTACCTTGTAGAGTAACTCCAAAAACATGATGGCTAGGACCTTGGGGGATTGAGGACACCATGGGAGGACTCCTAGGGAGGTAAAAATACCAGATCATAGAGGATGATTAGTTTGGAATGAAATAAAATGAAAGAATGTGCAAGTATTTATACTAAATGAGAGGGAGTTTTTTTATTAATTCCAAAGGACACCTCATTAATAGTTTTTGCAAAACCATAAGCTTTCCCATTGTATTTTACCGTGGTATTAGCCAATTGGGACACATAATATCATATTTTTCTATAAACAAGTCGAAAATCATTTTATATTAATTATTACATCATTATGATGTCATTAAATATACAAAAACTCAAAATTATAATTTTACTATAAATGAAAATTTCAAGTATTTTAGAAAAATCCCAAAAATTCACCCCAATAATTTTTCAATGTATAGAATTCAAAAATAAAATCCATTTTTTTGAAAATAATTTTTTAAATATTTTTATTTTTTAAAATAAAATCCCAATTTATTCAAAAAAAACAACATCACAACTATAACTTGTTTTTATAACACCTTGAGAAATTAATCAAGGTCCCATAAAATTATCCTATAACCATAAGAAAATAAAGTAAAAATTTATGATTATATTTTATGAAAATACATTTCCATTTTAAATTATTAAATTAATAATAAAATTGTAATTAAAATATTTATGACATACAAAAACACCAATACTTATAGAATGATCATTTTTCACTTATATGATATCTAAACTGTATTTATGCACTCATGGGTGGATTTTATATTTTTTTGGCTAATTTAATATTCATTACTACTGATAAGAGTAACATTACTATTCACAAGAGTAACATTAATATTCATAAGGGTATTTAACTATTCATAAGGGAATGTTTCTATTCATTAAAAATTAACTTTTTTCTATCAGACTCTAAATATCTCACTGAATGCAATCATGTATGTTAGTTTCTTGAAATTCAAATCACAAAGGTGGTAAAATTATATTTACTGGCTTTGTTATAACAAAGTGGTGTTTTTTAGAGACTTAGTGTTTCTTTTATCCAAAATAAAATGTATGTGTAGAAAATTCAGGTGTTATATTATCCCCTCCGTACAAAAAATTTCATCCTCAAAATTACCAGAATGTTGCCTCACAAAGAGATTTGGGTTGTTCTTCATCATAAGTTCTTCATGATCCCATGTTTCATCTTCGATTTTATGATTTTTTCCATAGTATATTTACCATTTGAGTCATCCGATTCCTCAACCCTTTTTATTTAGTGTCCAGAATCTAGATAGGCTCTTCGCAGTAAGATAGGTCAGGTTCCAATTCTATACCTTCAAAAATGAGGACATGCATTCGGTCTGGCTTGTACTTTCTTATCAATGAGACATTGAACACCTTGGGTATTTTAGACAGACTAGGTTTCATATCCAAACGATAATCCATAACTCCAATTATCTCTATAATTTCAAAAGGACCAATGTACCTAGGGATAAGTTTCCATTTCTTCCCAAATATTATAACACCCTTCCATGGAGGTACTTTTAAGAAAAAATGATATCCTACTTGAAATTACAAATCCTTCCTTCAATTATTAACATATATTTTTTGTCTACTTTGATCTACTTTGATATGGCCTTGAATAGTCTTTACCTTCTCTATTGTTTCCTCCACGTGCTCTGGTCCCACAAGCTTCCTTTCTCCAACATCATCCCAACAATTTGGTTACGACATCTCTTTCTGTATAATGCTTCATATGGTGCCATTTGAATATTTTAATGGAAATTATTATTGTAGGAAAAATTCACCAAGGGTAAATACTAATCCCACATACCTTGAAAGTCATGTGATCATTATCTCAACATGTCTTCTAAAGTTTGGATCGTCCTTTCTAATTGCCCATCCGTTTGAGGATGATAAGCTGTACTCAAAAGAAGCTCAGTATCCAAATATTTATAAAAAAATTTCTAGAATTTCAATGTAAATTATGGATTGAGATCAGTAACTATTGAAATATGTTCTCCATGAAGTCTCACAACTTCATTAATATAGAGTTGTACTAGGCAATCTTGTGGAAAATCCTCCCTTAAAGTGAGGAAATGTGCATATTTCATAAGTTAATCAATAATTACCCATATTGCATCATTCTTTCTTCGATTTTTGGGTAATACAGTGAAAAAATCAATGGTGATGTCTTCCCATTTCCATTTAGAAATAGGTATAGGTTTCATGAATCCTCTAGGACATTGTCATTCAGTCTTCACTTGTAGAAAGACTAAACATATTGATACATAATTAGAAAATTCCCACTTCATGTTGTCCCACCAGAAATGTTCCTTCAAATATCAATACATTTTAGTGCTACCAAGGTGTATAGATAAATTTGAGCTATGAGCATCCTCCAATAACGCCCTTTTCAGCTCGGTTAGAGAGAAAACACTTAGGCTTATCCCCAATTTCATAATTCCATCTTCACACATGAAGTCATCCAAATTCCCATATTTTATAGAATTTATTTTCTTTTGAAGATTCTAATCATCATACTGTGAAGATTTAATTCATTACAGTAAATATGGTTGGGAAAGCATTTGAAGAAGTAGTCATGCTTCACCTTCATTGATAATTCCAACATCTATCCTTATTAGATCCATGTACAAAGGATCCTTTTCAATCCTCAATTTTTTAGAACTCCATGATCCTTCCTACTGAGTGCATCAACTACCTTATTTTCCTTTTCTAGATGGTAGTGTATAGAACATTCATAATCCTTGAGTAGTTTGATCCATCGCCATTTCCTCATGTTGGCTTCTTTATGTGAAAATATATACTTCAGACTCTTGTTATCTGTATATATCTAACATCTTTCACCAAATAGATATTGTATCCATTTTTTTAGTGAAAATATCATAGTAGGTAATTGAAGATCATCAGTATGATAGTTTTGTTCATTAATTTTTAACTTCCTTGATGCCTAGGAAATAACTCTATCATTATGCATAAGGACACAACTAAGTCCTTTCTTTGATGCATCACTATATATCACGAACCCTTAATTCCCTGATGGTAGAGTTAGGATCAAAGAATTCATAAATCTCATCTTCAATTATTTGAAACCATCTACACATTCTTTTTTCCATTCAAATTTAACCCATTTACGTGTAATCTTGGTCATTGGATTGTCTAAACAGGCGATGTTCTGAACAAAATGCCAATAATAACCTGCAAAAACAATAAAACTATGTACCTCATTTTTGTTCATGGGAGTAGGATATTCTTGAAAAAACCTTTATCTTCACAAGATCAATAGATATTCCATCTTTAGAGACAATGTGTCCAATAAAGGAAACTGATTGAAGCCAAAATTCACACTTTCTTAACTTCTTGTATAATTCATTTCTTCTAAGAGTCTTCAGAATAGTGTGCAAGTAATTTTCATGATTTTAGTATCTTTTGGAGTATACCAAGATATCATCAATAAATTCCACAAAATATTCATCAAGATATTCCTTGAAAACCCGATCCATTAGATCTTTGAAAATAGAGGGTGCATTATTCAGACAGAAATGCATTACTATAAACTCGTAATGCCCATACCTGGTTTGAAATGTTGTCTTTGTAATATCTTCCTTCCTCACACACAAATGATGATATCCATATCAAATGTAAATCTTCAAAAAATATTGTGCTCTATGAAGTTGATCAAATATATCATCAATGTGAGGTAGGGGATACTTGTTCTTTATTTTTATAGCATTGATCTCCCTGTAGTTAATTCACAACCTCATAGATATATCTCTCTTCTTTACAAAAAGAATAGTGGCTCCCCATGGAGAAACACTAGGGAGAATAATTATTTTATCACTCAATTCCTCTATTTCTTTCTTTAGTTCCACTAATTCCATAGTGGCCATTATATATGGGGTCTTTGATATGGGCCTTGAATTAAGAATAAACTCAATGGAAAACTCAATCTCCTGCTATAGAGGATGTCTAGGTAAATCATATTGAAAGAAATCAAAATATTCTTGCACAATAGATACATCCTCTATTTGAACATTATTTTCCTCACCCATATTAATTGCATTCCCTTCCTCCATAATAATTGAATTCATTAGAGATACTAGGGTGGATCTAGATGAGAATCAGATGGTGACGTTTCTACCCTAAAGATAATGGATTCCACGTCGCCCTAAAAAATTGTATCCTTATTATTCTTGCAATAAATTTTCACATCATGGTTCGAATGAAAATTCATACCAAGGATCATATCAAAGTCAGTCATGGGTATGATAATAAAATCATCAGATAAAGCACATTTATATGCCATAATGGGGACTTCTTGACACAACTTTTTTGCAATGATACTTCCCTTAAGAGTTTTTACTAACGTCTCCCGTATTAAATCAAATTGTAAATATCTAATTTTATTAGAAAACTGGGATGATATGAAACAATTTGATGATAATGAATCAAATAATTCATTATTAATGTTTGAAGAAATGATTAAATTACCTTCCATAACATCGTTAGGAACTTCAACCTCAATAGTTGTGACCACATAAGATTGGACTTTCTCCCTTGGCCTTTTTTGGGGAACATTTCCCTGAAGATTAGTACATTCATGTCTGTAATGACCCATCTCCCTGAAATTGTGGCATTGAACATTGGTAGATTCTTTCTTCCCCTTATAATCTTGAGATAGGTGGATTTTTTCTTCATACTTATAACATACTCTCATTACCTTTAGGAAAGTTCAAGGGTATTTCTTCCCACAATTACTATAGGATGGAAGGTAAACTCTTCCATTCTTCACGATTTCCTTATTTCCTTTTCCAAATTTTTCAGCATCCCTCTTCTTCTATTTCTTTCCTTAAAATTCACAAGACATAGAAAATTCATTTTCCATCTTGATCGCACTTGAGACTATATCTTCATATGATGAGAAACTTTATGAGACTATAGCCCTTAAGAGGAATGATTTTAAACCATCAAAGAATTCATCAATATTTCTCCTGGGATTATGTACATATTCCATGGCATGTTTTTCTAACCATGTGAAGTTAGCTTCATACTTTGCAACCTTCTCATCCTTTTTTTGCCTCAAATTCAGAAACTGTCTTTCCATATCTACTCGATGTTCATGAGGTAAGTATTTTTATAAGAATATTTCCTTAAAATCCCTCCATTCTATTTCATATATTTATTCCTCCTCCTTTGTGTTTTGGATTAAATAACACCATTTATCCGCATTTCTCGATAGAAGATAAACTTCCTTGACAACCTTTTCTCTTTCATTACACCCCAAATAAAGAAATATCATCTGTAATAAACTAATCCACTACTCTACTACAAATGGGTTTGTAGTCCCATTAAATGATGGAGGATGTTGTCACATAAAGTAATCCAACATACCTGTTCCACATTGTGGATCAAGATACTCCATACGGGTAAGGTTACTGTTCATAACCTGAGTTAGTTGTCTCAATATAGTTATAAGTTTCTCACCACCAGTCATAGCTCTATATCTGACATCATTATCTTACATCGAAGGGAAATACCTACATGGTATACGCATGTTCATGCAGTTTCTATTTCTTACACTATGCACCATTTCTAGATAATAGAATACACTAGATTTTGTTATGAATCATAATGTATAATCTCAAAATAGAAAAATACTTAGCATAAATTGAAATCTTAGTCATGGATAATCCCATAATAAAAAATGTGGTTTCTTTGAGGAAAAATTTATATTTTAATCCATAAAAATGGCTTGTAAATAAAATGTGAATTATCCTAAGCATATCCCCTAGGGAGTTTCAAACTAGGTATGCAGTAAGACCCATTTTCATGTACCAGGATACCCGAGGTCAAGCCTGAAACTCATTGTCGAAGTTTTCACTCTTAGGTACATCTGTTCCAGAACCACATCCACTTGTAGTATACATATAAGGATGTATTTTCTAGAAATATCCACATAATCTATTCCTTACCAAGATTCAAGGATGTTCTTATATGTTTATACTTAAAGACAAAATTTGGGTTTTGTTTCCTAATCTACATTTTATAAATCTTATTTCTAAGTTTTCTACTAACCTTCATTTGATACCAACTATAAGGATTGACCCCATTTGCCTAGAGCCAGTGACTTATTTTATTAAATTTGAATATAAACAAGGAATATCCATCCTAAAATACTAGGTAGTTTGGTATCTTTGTAAATTAGGTACATACAAAAGTTCCACATTACAACATGAAAATAATTACAACATAAAAACTTCTTTTACAATATCAATAAACCCTAGGTTATTTCTGCATGTCATTCATAATATACCTCTTTGTGTCATGGGAAAATGAAACATAAGAAAGGGGTGAGATGAAACTCTTAGTAGGGATAAATAATATAGTGGATGATATCATAAATATAAACATTAGGGCTGGTTAATAACTTAAAAACCTTTCTTTTCAAAATAAACTTGAACAAATTATGAAAATAATAAGAGCTGAATAAATAATGTTGCAATAAAATATAATCATGGGTATTCTACTAGTCGAATTACCACATGAAATATCAATTACTAGATTCATAATGAGGTAATTCATAATTTGGTGCATAATAAAAAAACTATCAAGGCCTCGTTCCAAGACCATAAATATCCATTTTGTCTAGGCCTCGTGCCAAGACCATAAATATCCATTTTTCTAGGCCTTGTGCCAAGACCATAGTTTGTCTCATGAGACCTACTAATGCAACGAGGGGCTATAAAAGGCCACACCCAACACTTACTAGTACAATTAATTCCTTGTATGAATAAGGTTAATCTTAAACAACATATACATTCATATTGAAACTAATTTATGAAATGTAAACAACTTCCCTCAAACAATAAGCATAAACACTAACCATTAAGAGTAAATTAGTGAATAATTTTAAGATAGAACATCCATAATAAAACTAATCTTAAACCATTCAATTAAATATTGTAGATGATATCATAAAATATTAATCCCAATAATACATAATAATCAATTAGAGTTTTGAAATAGATGAAGAAAATATTATAAAATCATTGAGTAATTCTTGAGATAAATACTTTTTTACTTTGAAAATAAGAGTTCTTTTGGAAACCTATTTGTATAAAAATAGAAGTGAAGTAAGATAGTATTTTCATAATAAAATGAGAGATTTTATAAAGATAATGGTTTCCAAAAACATATTATAGAGTTCCCTTTAAAATAGGTAATAATTTGAGAAATTCCCTTTAATCGGGCTTGTATTATGGGAATATTTTTTTAAAGATCATTTTAAAACATATAAATCCCCACAAATGAAAGTAGGATTATGGTTTTTACACATATATATGAACATTATAATAGAATATATTAGGATTAAATATCAATAAATAATAATTTAATTGATATAAGTAGAGAATAAGAGTAACTCGAATGAAAGTGGAGGTTCAGGTAGAAAACCCTTACCTTAAGTCTGAAGGTGTTCCTCACTTCATCTTAATGACTGAATAATCAAATTTAAGTTCATAAATTAATGATTAAAAAACCTCCACTACATTTAACTTATTTATTATAACATTATTTGGTTCATTAATGTCCTTTTGATGGGTTAAGAGATTCAATTTCATTATTTGGGAGCGTTTTCTTCCATGGATTCACGATCAATTTACTTATATTCATGTATGGATAAACATATAGACTGAGAAGGGTTTTCCATAATTTAATTTTTTTTATTAATATTGGAAAACTATAAGATTACATGGTTATAAAATTCATTTGGTTTCTAGGAGTGAAGACGAATCATTATCTAAAACTTTAATGACAATTTTATGGGTTAATTGGTGGTTTTTGATCACAACGAACTCATTTTGATTTATAATATAATATCACATGTAAAAAAAGATTAAGAAACCTTAAATAAGTTATAATATATATATTATAGTCTGGTTCAGCCATAAAAATAGTTTCATGACCAGAATTGAAGATGTTAATAGAAATTGAAAACTTGATGTCCTTGAATGTGATAAATCCACACATCCCAGATGGTGTTTTCATTTATAGTATAATGGAAGGGGAAAGGATAAATGATAATTAATTATTAAATTTTCACAAAAAAATTAAAATAAATTTAATTTACTAGAGTTATCATAACATTTGGATTAAATTATGTGAGGAAAGAAAATAAATAAAGAAATGATCTCGAAATAAAAGAATAGTTGAGAAATTCCTTACGAAAAATTCGACAACCGAACAGTGTCGCTTAAAAACTCATAAAATATTTTTGATGAGATAAAAGGGGTATCATATAATTCATAAATAATATGGAATGTAATGGGTATATATAATTACATATCCAAACATAATCCTAAATAAATTACAAGAGAATAACATAAAAAGAGTTCTTGAAAAAGAGAAGGGTGTTAGATTCCCTTACCTTATTGAGTAACTCCTAAAACATGATAGATGGGACCTTTAGGGATTGAGGACACCTTTGGAGGACTCTTAGGGAGGTAAAACTACTAGATATTATATTATTATGAGTTTTTAATGAAATAAAATGAATGAATGAGTCGGTATTTATAGAAAAATATGAGGGAGTTTTTTATTAATTCCAAAGGACACCTCATTAGTGGTTTTTGAAAAACCATGGGCTTGCCCATGATATTCTCCCATGGTAGTAGACACATTGAAAAACTCATATAATATTTTATTTTACACAATTCTACCAGAATTTTATATTAATTATTACATAATTATGATGTCATTAAATATATCAAAAACTCAAAACTATATTTTTACTATTCACAAAAAAATTCTAGTATTTTAGAAAAATACTAAAAATTCACCCCAAATGATTTTTGATGTGTATAATTCAAAAATTAAATCCATATTTTGAAAGTTAAGTTTCTAATTTTCTTTAATTTTTTAAATAAAATCATAATTTATTCCAAAAAACAACTTTAAAACTATAACTCGTTTTATAATGCATTGATAAATTAATCAAGGTCCCTTAAAAATATCCTATAAACATAACACAATAAAATAACAATTTATGATTACATTTTATGAAAATAAATTTCCATTTTAAAATATTAAATTACTTATAAAAGTTTTATTAAAATATTTATGACATATAACAATACCAATACTTATACTATGATCATTTTTTAACTTATAAGATGTCTATATTGTATTTATACATTCGTGGGTGAAGTCTATTTTTTTTTGGCCAATTTACTATTTATTACTATTCATAAGAGTAACATTACTAATGAAAACGGTATGTAACTATTCATAAGGGTATGTTACTATTCATTAAAAATTAATTTTGTCTTATCAGACTCTAAATATCCTACTAAACACTACCATGTATGTTATTTTTTCGACAATCAAATCACATAGGTGGTAAAATTATGTTTATTGGCTAGGTTATAACAAAGTGGTGTTTTGTAGAGACTTAGTGTTTCATGCATTCAATGTTAAATTTACATATAGAATGTTGGGGTGTTACATCCACCCTTCCCTCTCCTAGGAGATATATGATCACGATGTTGCCTCTACTATTGTGGTACATCCATTATCTGCCTAACCACATCATCACGTCAGGTTCAGAAATCTAAAGATATGTGACCTCACCCATAAAATGTATAAAACCACCCCTCTATTAGATCCCCTGATCTTATTCACTGTTCTTATACTATACAACCATGCATCTTAGTTTAATCATGATATGATCTCCTGCATTGAGATCCCATGAACTGGCGCCTACTAGATGCTACAATTGACTCAGCCCTATGAAACCCACTTCCAGCTCTAGCTACATGAAAAACCTATTAAAGGAAGTTATCTTTCATCAACACCCACTCTAACATTATGCAATAAGTGGGAATTTATTGGGGGTACCAGACTTGTATAAATGTGTCTATATAGACCCTACTCAAACTTTTTCACCTGCATGTTACTATCCCAAATAATGTTAAGGGAGTACCATGTAAGGTATTCAAACCTAAAAACATAATTTGAAACTAACATCCCTCCCTGTTGTAGCTTTAAAATCTTCTGTATATGAAATGAGCACATGAATGAGGGGCGGTACTCCTCACAAAACAACTTCTAGAAGTCTATCCATGAGAGTGTCGACTCATCATGAATCCACATGAATAAACTCCACCAACTCCTAGATTCGATATGGGAAATATTGGATGCTAATGGGATGGATTAATCTATCAATGCCTAGATAATACTAAAAACTCAGATTACCAACTCTATCCAATCCTCAAATACCCTAGGGATATGGTTCACCAAAGAACCTCAGCGGCCTCTAGAATTGGTACTCATGGAGTTATCTAAGCTAGTGTGCATCCTCATACTAATGTGATTATACTATCTACTACTTTATATGTGGGTATTATTCTACTTATCCACTTGGAATAATAATCTCATATGATGACCCCTAAATTGAGGCTTCATCATTCATCATGTCATCATCATGATCGAGAATAACTAACCTTGTTGGATTTATTTGTGGAGAAATACTAAAAATTTAATCCCATCGTACCATATTTAGATGAGTATATATAAATGGGGAGATAAATCAAGAGGTAAATTCAATGACTCAATCCTATATGATGCATCTACCATTTTTCCCTGTAACTAATTTCTCGGTATACAAATTCAACAAGAAGGTAGTCAAAATCCTAGTGAATATATATGTCATCTACCCATACCAAAACTAGGCTTCATGGCTTAAAAATATCACTCAAAACACTTTTAAAATATTTCCCTAAGTTCCAAATAAGTACTCATACGAGGGAATATCCAAACATTGTCCCAAGGAATGACTACTTTGATACCAATATGTCACATTCTAGCCTAATGGGGCTCAATCCCCAACAACCCCAAGCTCTCCTCTATAGGCCAAGGGCTGGAGACAAGTGCAGAAAGTTATAACTAATATGGGAGGCATTTTACTATGTACCTATATGCACACATTCAACCATACCTATATAGAGGTGAAAAGGAATAGTAATAAAATATGAAACATCTAGAGAATGAACCATGCATGTAAAACCTCTAGGGAGTACAAGAGTATGAAAATATGAACTAAAAAGTAAAAGAAAAAAAAAACACATGCCCAACTATAAATTTTCCCCAACTTAAAAAAAACTATAAAATTAATGTTCTAAGAGAGTTGACTCCAGATATCTAAGCCTCAACCACCGTATGCAGTAAAATTCACCAGGGTGTCTCTATACTCCTCTGAAATCACAACCAACCTATCTATCATCTGCATAATACATAACAGGTGTGAAAAAAAACCATGTAGGGGTGAGTATATACATACCTAGTTGTACATATTGATTTATAAAGGGGGGGTTTGTAAGAAATATGATTGGAATAAATAATTAAACCAATATAAAGAGAGTATCAAAATCCAACAACATGGATACAAATATATGCACACACAAACATATACATATCTATGTGTGTGTGTTCTCAATAATTGGATCCCAAACAGAAGATAAATTGGATATCCATCAAATAGACTAGCCTAGTAAAAAGTTCTAATAGTTTTTAAGTGTACATCAATGATGCCCAATATCTCATGAATATTTATAGTAGAAACATCTTTTCCAATCCACACCTCACCACTATTACCCACAGTTGAGGGGACAATCTTTATGTAGAGGACCCATACCCTGGTACAACAGGAGGTTCCACTCTACATAATGAGAGAAGAACCATTCCCAATTTCAATAGGAGGGGTCCACACTATAGAAAGATAGAGTACCCATGCCCTGTGCCAATATGAGGGCCCCACTTTATAGATAGATGGATTACATATGTCCTATGCCAATAAGAGGGTTTCACTATGATGGTAGATGACTGATACCCTGAATCCATAGGAGGGTTTCACTCTGTTGGTAGAGGCCCCATGCCCTAAGTCTATTGGAGGGTTGCACTATAGTGGTAGATAAAGGACCCATGTCTTGTGACAAAAGGATTGTTTCACTCTAATGGGTAGATGAATCATACCCTGACTATATAGGAGGGTTCCACTCTAAATATGGGTAGATATAGGACCCATTCCTTGACTCTATAGGTGGTTTCCACTCTATAGGTAGAGGACCCATGCTCTGTCCAACAAGGATGATTCCACTCTGATGATCCTTTCTAATCACTATCATAACCGAGTCCTTTCTAAAGAAGCATAACACATGGAACATCTCACATCATATCCCAATATCCATTATTATTTCCACCATTTCTTTGTATGATTTAAAACAATTAGTATATTCTACCTTTGGGACAAAATATAAGTAAAAAATGAAGGATATATGATAGGTAGATATTTCCTCAAAAGGAAGTAGGGGTATATGGTGTGTAAAGGGACCCATATAGTGTGTGGTCCTGCTCATCTTTTTGTATGTGTACCTAACTATACAAGGCTCACTACCCATTTAGCCCTATACAGAGTGTAAAGGAATTAACAAAATGTATTAACCACCCAAGGCCATGCCCGTGCTTCTATCCATGTCCATGTGAACTACCTATGCTAGTGTACTTTGATACATGACATGTACTCCTATAAGAAGTTATGTCTGTGTCTTTAGGTTCATATTAGTGCACCCTAGACTTGTACTAGTTAAATATATGCATAGGGATATTCTTTTATCTATGTACTCTCAGAGTACACATCGGGTCACCAAAATTGGGTCACACGATATGTTGGGGACCTACACAGCTTTTGATATTTAATTCACATGAAAGCCTAGATATTTCATCAAGGGGATACATGCTCTGTTTTCTTTAGACTACATGTCATGTAGTTGAGTTTTTCACAGGAATGAAAATCTACTCTACATATATTCAATCTTCTACTACAATTTCAAATTTTTCCTCCTGACCATTTTCAAATGGTGGTATTCACATCCAACCATCAATTCTGGCATTCTAATGGCTGAAAATAAGAATCCAACTTATCATGCACAAAGCCACACCCATAAGAACCCCTAGAGAAACCTCTTGTCACCTCACTAAATATAAAAATACATGGAAGAATCATCCATATCCGCCAATATTCATGAATCCATACTCGATTCATCAATCCATTCATCACATATAAATGTGTCGTGAATCTAAGGGTTCAATTGAGCTTGATCTGGTATGCAATGTTGAACTATAGCCCAATAGGCCTACAATGAAGAACTCAAAGAAGAGTATGGGAAAAGAACAAAAATGAAGGTTAAAAAATTTTTGGTCATGCATTCTTGGCCAATGAACATAGATTTGGATAGCTAAGGTGAGAATCATGGCATAATAAGGATTAATATATTAAAAAATTTAAAACTGATACATAGGTGCATACAAAGGATTTATTTAACAAAAATCAAGGAAATAAATTAATCATGCTCAATATTTTAATCGTATGATCCATAATCCAAAACTGACATAAACTACATCAATATTGGATGATTTACAGATGGAGGATTCACTCACCAATGAAGGAGAGAAGTTGTTGAATTTTTTGCACCGTAATTCTCCTAGATCTGGAGGCTCATTGTTGTCTGAACTCGATTCAACAATGGAGGGTTGAAGAAATCTTCTCTCAATAGTAACATGATTATTAAACTAACCTTTTTGATATATAATAATGGTTTATTTATAGAGGAGGTTATGTATAAGTCATTTAATAAAATAAATAAAACTATTTATTTGTTTTAATTAAACCCACCCACCAACAATAAATATATTCAAACACCCCATTCCAACCAACTTTATGTGGTACCTTGGGTAAATATCTCATTTTGGATTAAACTATGGTATCAATGTTTTGATTTGAGAATCCATTTAAGTGATATCACATTATTTCTATGAAATCATGCATAAATAATATTAAATATATTGAATATTTGTTATTAAAATTAATTTTGAGAACATCGAACCTCATAATTGTGCGCTGTCAAAGTTCCTGGCTCCAAATATATATCTATATATATTCCAAATTCTTGTAACAAAAAAATAGGGTCTCTACACAAAACCACCCTCTATGCCTCAGAATTTTTTTGCATGATATCATATTCTTTCACATTGAAACACCACCACTATATCCCTTATCAGTATGACCTATGGGTCATGATGTGACCTTTTCCTATATACCAAAAATGGAAATGGGGTTAGGGGAACCAAAAACTTTCTATTAGCTTCACATGAGCACATGAAACACACACCTACCCTAATTCATCATTTAAAAATAATCCTTAGATATGTTCCAATGCTCTAACTCCTAATATAAGTCCTAATTCTATGAACCACCCAATATATAGATGTAAAATTAAAATTCACATATAAATTCACAACATTTAATGAAATAGGTCTCTATAAACTTCCCACAATAACACTACTCATTGTCAAGAAGCTACAGTGGTCATAGAACTACAAACCCCAACTTACCATGGTCACCAATTCACCACTAATCATCTATATTCTAATTTGAAACATCAAACATGCATTTTCCACACAAATCTAAACCATAAATTCAAGCACATCAGTTTTTCTCCAAAGAAATAAATTTTTATCCTAAAAACACCACAACCAAATCCTAAATGATTATCCCAATGAGGTTCCACCTCAACCCCTATAACTCAATGAAACAATTCCATTAAATATTTCTCTAACTAAATTTTTCTAAAAATGATTAGGTGCACCCACTGATGCACTATCACTTCTCCCAACCATGATATCTTCACACCTATAGGCATCATGAAAATTTAAAAACACCCACACTTATTTTCAAACATGACACTCAATGAAATTATATGATTAGATCCTTAACTTACACATGAAATCATCATACTCTACCCATTGGAACTAATGCTCTACCGATATGACTCACTCTCATATCACACTACCAATATTCTGAACTAATCTCCAACAAATAGAAATTATTTTACACTACACTTAAATAACCAAGTTGGGTTTATCTTCTCATCACCATACCATCATCATCTCAAGTATCCAAAAATATATTTCAATATGCCCATGACCCATATAATATAAGGGTCGTATACCATCAAATAAATTGATTCTCTCCACTATAATACTTCACTACAAATGACTAATTATAAATATTTGTTCTATCAACATTAGGAATCAACTATCAAAAAAAATTCAACAAATCCCAACCATGGGCCCATAAAAAATCACATCAGGTTACCCAAGCCTGAAATTAAACACCCATTTCACGATCCCAATATAATAAAATATCTTGAAACATTCTTAGCATAACTATTAAATAACCAATAAAAAACCTTAGGTCACCTCATTATACCATGGATAACCAAGAAAACCAAGCCTACACAAGAACACATTTCATTTTTGAATAGACTAACTGGGTCCAAACCTACAAACCCCACTTTTATGTTCCAATAAAACATGAAATACAAGACAAGAACACAATTAAAGAATATGGGTCACTACCAGTTAATAATACTAATATCTATGCATCTTGTTTCATGCAACATGAGATTCTAATTTAAAAAACCCACATAAAACTTTTACCGACACCAGTCTCACTTGTAACACCCCTAATGTTTTAGAATATATTTTCCATTAAATAAATATCGCATTCAATAGATTTTTCAACAAAAAAATACAAACCGAACATATGTAGACCATTTTTAGTAGTCTTAGAATTAGAAAGAATTAATATTGGTAACAAAATTATGAAACATACATACATACATATATATGTATATATAATAACAAAATAGTAACATATTAGATCCAGGAGCTTCCCACAGGTGCCCTGTACACAGTTGGACACATGGACTCAAGTGAATTTCCCCTAATACCAGAGGTTTCCAACTTGTAGTGAGGGACTAGGGCATGATAGTGGGGAAACTATGACCTCATTTATAGAGTAAACCTAGTGGAAAAAATAGTAACAATAGTAGAAGTAGTAATACCATACAATAAAAGTAAACAATGGAAGACTAATAGTAATAAAACAACTAAATCTATATCATAAATATAATGATTAATTTCATATGTGTCTAGAAAACCAGCCAAAACAGGTCATAATTTTGGAAAATAAATACAATCCAAATCAAGGAAGAAGTAAGTAAACTCCAACATAATCACAAGCCATAGCTTGGTCCCTTGATCTCCAACACCAATATACAACAATCAAGTAACTGATGAAGAAGTGATATTTCCCTTATCTATACCTACAATCATATAATCTTTTTGCGTCCAAAAGTAGGACCCAAAAAGGGTGTGAGATGAATCCCAGTAGGCACCCACCAAAAGATCTGTGCCTAACTATCAGTGAACATATATAGTAGGTACGATACAAAATGAAGAAATAAACTAAGAAGTACTCAAATGTAAAAAATTCTAATGTTTTTAATTACATTCATTTACATTTATTATTCATCCTTTGAATCATGTAATCTCGGGATCTATCATAATCTCTATACTCCCTGTGTAATAGTAACAAAACAAATGTATCAGAAGACCATTTAAATAATCAAGTAAGACTGATTCCAAGCTTGTACTTTGGATTGGAAGACTCAACAAAATCATTCAATAATTCTTAAATAACCCTATGGGAAAGATATCACGGTCTAACCCCTCTGGTTTAACATAGCACCAATTAATTAAATAATTACCCTCTAGGAAGCTCTAATGATCTAACCCCTTTGGTCTAATATAGCACTAATCATTTACAAACAAACACCTAGGAAGCTCTCAATGTCGACACCCCTAGGTCAACATGTCATCAATAAATTATAAACGACCTCATGGGTAACTCTCACATTCAATACCCCTGGTTCAACATAGCATAAAATAATTATAAGTAACATGTTGGGTAGATCTCACTATAAGGCCCCAACTTTAAATATTACATAATATTGAATTAAGTTAATAATTCACATTGAGCATATTTTCAAGTTTTGAGTTTTAGATAATTAGGAAATAACTATTAAATTACATCTAAAATATTACAAATTAGAAACTTATACTTTATCCAATTTTTTTCACAAAAATAAAACTTCTTAAATAAACAAGAATTATTTTCTTGATATAAATATTATTAAATTATTCCTTTCTCTTACCCTACCTTATACCCTATGAAAAACATTTCAAAAACATGAGATGATCATAAAAATCACAGTAAGGGATATAAAATAAGGAAAGAAAACATTATCCCATCAATATATACAAATCAATTAAAACATACTTTTCAATAATAAATCATAATCTCTTTAACTTACTTAATAAAATCATAATATTTATGAATAACACATAGAAATCATAAATAATAATGGTAACTTGTGGCATCCATAACATACTTACATTGTAGATTTCACAGAAATATTGGGAGTTCCATTTGGAATACCCATGATAGTATATTTCCTAAATCTCTTAGGAGAAACATTAATGTTTACCTCCGTCACATTACCCAATGCATTGGAGAGCTATCTCGGGCTCACCTGCTCTAGGTTTATGATGGAACCACCCATATTTGGTTTATCATGTAACCATCCACCAAATGTCCAAGTACGATTACATAATAATAACACATAAAAGATTGAAATTATCAACATTTTACTCATCAATCAGAATAAATAAATTCAAGATATTTGAAATATTCAATCCATTTCCAAAACCATTTAAAATATTTAATAAAGGGAATTTTGAATCAAAGTTTCCTATTCCACTTTGAACCCTTCGAAATAAATCATCATTTTAAAACATTCATGTCCATATAAATAAATTCTTAAAAACCATTTTGAAAACATGGACACAAAATAGAAGGTTTTTAATAAATAAATATTTAAAACATTAAAAACAATGTTTTAGTTAAAGAGACCTTTTCCACTTGAGAAACATTTGAATTAAAATAATTATATAATAACATTAAACACAAGATTATAATATCATGAGAATAAGTAGATTCATGATATAATATGTCAAATGGAAATATATACACCATATAAAGTGAATTGGTGTATAATAACAAACAAGTGTCAATGGTATGTAAATTGAGATAAAATCCCTTACAAAGAACGTATCCTTAGATTAAGGATATATCAATGAAATAATTATATGTGAAAAATATAAATAAACCCAATATAAGTGGATATTAAATGTAAAACAATCAGAGATCATTCACACATTTTCTTTTAAAAACAAAACCAATGAAATGTATATTTAACTCAATGAATGGAAATTGAGCTAAGATTTCCCTTACAAAGTTTGTATAAATGACGTAAGAATTTATCATTGGCGTGATTATGTGTTGAAAAAGTATATCTACACAAATTAAATTAGAAATTACAATAGAAATAAATAAATATTTATTCCACACATAATAGTTTCATAATATAATCGACAAATTATGATTAAAACCCAATTAGAGGAGATTGAGTTTAGAAATTCCCTTATGAAAATTCAACAACCTAACAACGTCACATAAAAATTGATAAAATGAGTTGATGGGAGAGAAAAAAGTCTCTCATCACTTGTACATAAAATTTAAAGAAATAAGGATATAAAAGAAAATATCTCAACATAATAAAATGGAAATTAAAATATATAACATAAAATAAGTCTTTGACTAAAAGAGGAGGGTGAAAGGCTCCCTTACAAAGATAATTTTGTAAATAAAATAAACCGATTATGTGTATTCACTATAAGTAAACATAAATATAGTATAAATACAAGATAGGATAACTAAAAATATTTCTCACATAATCATAGGATGACATAAACTATAAGTATAATATCAACCTAAAGAGTGGAAATTAGGTTAAGAAGTTCCCTTACATTGGGTTTGATCTATCACATACGTTCCTTATTCTTCCTGAATAATAAACATAAGTTAATTTATACTTTCCCAAGAACATTTTTAATTTTTATTATTCCTTTTATATCACTTATTACCATGTTATGAAAATTACATAATTATTTAAGTTAATATCGATTGTTTTGTCGATATTCGATACTTGAGTAAAAAATGAACTTGTTATAATTACAGATTGTCCATGAGGTCAAAATTACATTATCTAAAGAATGATATTAATTATTTAAATACAATATATATATAATATATATCATATATATATATATAATGTATCTGTATTTAAAATATTCCCTAACATTTGGAGATAAGAAAGGAAATGCACAGTTCATGGAGACGGTAAGTCGTACGTACACATGAATGCTACTTTCATTTCAATTTCTTATTTAAAGGAATGAAAACTTAATGATACATAGGTATATTATAATTAAATTATAATATCATATTTTATATATGTTACATAATTTAATTAACTTCATTATTTATATGTTACATGTATGGCATGAATGAGTCATATCACTTTGAGGGGTCGGTAGTCTACACTTCCTCAAATGAAATTATCGTGTTTACACATCATGAAAAGCATAAAGTTATGTTGAAAATAAAAATTAAAGATGAATAGAGACAATATAAACATAATATATATCATATATAAATACATTTCCATCATAATGGGTGCCATTATAGGTGGTAGGAGAAAATCGAACAATCATCATTTCGTGAGGCAATAGTTCGTTGTATACAAAAAAATATGTTCATATCCATTAGACAGAGGTGTGTGTAAAAGTAGTTACAGTAATTCTAAAAAAATAATACTATATTTAATATAGTATTTTTTATAAAATAATGGAATAAAGTGAGTTTAAGGGGTTGTAGAAGAAAAAAAAAATGAAAGAAGCTTGAGAGAAGACATTACCTCAAATCGGGTAACACCTTTTGATTTAAGTTAAAAGGATTTATTGAATTGCCTTATCCCCAAGGTAAGGATTATAGGGGGAATAGAGGGATGTTGGGAGATTATTTTGGTATAGGTTGGATGATCCAATAGTCTTTAGAGGTGTGATGAAATGGGTAGAGGTGATTCCCTTTTATAAGAGGGAGGACAGGTTCTTTAGGAATGTTTGAAAGTATTATTTTATTATAAAAATATTCTCAGTTTAAAAAGTTCCCCAACTCATTTAATTAGAAGATAAGTTGATTATTGTTCTAAATACTCTCAACCAATATGTTTTAGATAATTTTTGGTTTCAAAGTTAACCTTATCATTTAGCTTTAACTATTACCATGTCTTTTTGTATATTTATACTATATGGTTAATATAGTTTCCATAAAATGACAATAGAACCAAAAGGGTTACATTAATGACATGTTAAACATTATATAAGTCATTTTTCTAAATATTATATTTTTATGACTATTATATCATTTAATAAAATAGTATTTGTTTTAAAAACTCATTTTTGTCAATTTTCATACTATTCATATCATGAATTTTTAAAAATCCATAACAACTTGATTATTTTGAAAAAAAATAATTAATTAAAATATAAAAATTCATAATCATCCCTAAAATTTTTTTATGTCATAAAATTTTTCAAAATAAATTTATTTTAATATATATAATCTCATTTATTTAAATCATTTATTAATAATGCAATCACTACATCATCATTGTGTCATAAATATATTTATTTATTTGATGTCTAAAAATTATAAATAAAATAACATGATATATGAAATCATTTTATATTTCTAATTACTATTTATAATCAAATATTTCACTTAAATAACCCCATATAAAAATTTCTTTAGTAAAAGATACATGTTTAGGTTATATTTTCCTTAACTTTAAATTAAAAGTAATTATATGTCATTTTCACACACAAGTGGCTCCATGGGGTCCTAAAATTGACATAAGGATGCCCATGGTCTAAAATACCTCATAAAATAGGGTTAGGAGATGTGTTGGGGGTATTTTTATATTATTATAATATTATTTTTAACCCTTATTTACCAGATTTTCCCTCTAACCATAGTAAATAAAATATTTACTAATGTTACTATTCATAATGTCTAAAAATAAAAGGTACCAATTTAAAATAATTTGGCCTCCTGATTAAAAATTTGAAATCCATTTTTTCAAATTCAAAACACAGAAATTTTAGAAATTAATTTAAAATTAATTCTCGTTGTCAACACCAAAAGCATGTTTTTAAGAAATAAAAACTACCAAAGGATTGACATGTGTTTATATCCAATTTAAAATTGAAATTAATTATAATGACCAAAAATGTATTAAATAATAAAAATATAATCCAATTACACTTTACAAAAAATTTAAATGACAATCTAACCATATAAATAAATTAAATGAAAAGACAAATTTGACTCAAAATGCAGTATCTTTTCACTGTTAATTAAAAATGAACTTTATCAGAAAAATAACAAACATTTAATCAAAGTAAATTTTGATGTCCTTCTTCTAAATAATAAGTTTATTTTATCAAATAAAACATGTAAACATGGAAAAAACTCGATTTAAAAATGGTTCACCGTCAAAAGGCGGTAAAATGACCTTTTAAAAATATTAGAGTATTTCATGCTTAAAATCATATTCATTTTTATTCTAAGACTCTAAATTTTATTGGAAAAATGTAATTTTTTTAAAAAAACATGTTTAATCATAATATGATTAGTTATGTTCACTCTCGCCAATAAAATGGCTATGCGTTAACTACCATTTAAAAATAATATTATATTATTATTATTTTTAGTATGACTCAGCCTTGTGTGCAACCTAAGATTTCAGGGAAACCCATTGTTGTGTGTTCGGTATGCCAACTGACATAGTATCCCCTTTAAAGTAAAATTAATATCTTATTCCTAAAGATTAATAGAAATTAAAAAAGTATTATTCTATAAATACCTGGGTCATTACATACTTCCTCCCTTTTGGAAATTGCGTCCTCACAATTTTATAATTGGGTTTGGAAACTTCATTGAAATCACCACATTGAAAAAAGAGTTAAAAAAATGTCAATTTAAAAGAAACAAAGAGAAGTTCAAAGGTCACCAAAGATAACACATACTTGGATTCCATGTAGAAAAACGTGGATATGAAAGAGAAACAACCATCAAGTTTTGATGGAGAGCGTTAAAAAAGAAGATCAAGAGAAAGTTAACCTCCAGAAAATCACAAACTTGTGATAGATTAAAATGTCTTTGATTACCTAGTTGGAAAAGAAAACAGACAACATTTTTTTTAAATATCCTTTTCATAAATTTTCAGAATTTATTTATGAGATTGATTAAGAAAATAAGAAAATATACTTACCTTTCAAGTAGAGTTTCATCCTTTAATAAATTTCTACCAAAAACTCATATTTTCTTTAAACAATGAGTATTTATGATGACATGGTCACCCCTGAAGTGCTACAATAAACATCTAGAAAATCACATAATCCAAAAAAAGATAAACTATATATTTCCCCTATCTTTTGACATTAACCAATACCAAAATGGTTAGTATGAGGTGAGATAATCCCCAAAAAGGATAATAATCTATAAAAATAAATACTACTCTTAATCTTCAAAATTCAACAAACAATACCAAATTTAAACAAATACTATTCAATACACAATTTTCCTTAAAATACATCAATGTAATCCAACTAATATTGAATCCCAAAATTTAGAAGGATTTGATCACGTAGTCTTCTATGATAAATCATAACATTTATCTCCAAATAACATAGACTACTCTTAAAGTCTTATACTAAAAATTAATTAACCTAATCACATATACTCTATAATTGGTTAATCATTTCCCTAAATAACCCAAATAGCCATATGTTCACAATAAAACCTAGATTCTTCCAAAATAATATTTCATACGTTACTCCACAAATTAAATCTCATAGTATTCTATTTTCCTTAGGCTTATAGTGTTCCCAAAAGAGAGAACGTACTCCAAAATAATATTTATCACTTAATCACCAAATCATTTTCCTATACAAAGGATATCCATTTGATAAAACATGAGTTCCAAAATCAACTTATTATTGATTCAAAAAATCATTTAACTAAAAATAATAAGTCATACTAACCATGGAATTCAGGTAGGCTAGTGTTAGGCTATGCGCCCTTGTCGCCCTTCAGTTGTGGGTTCGATTCATGCGACCTTGGCGGATGTGACATTTCCCCCCCATCCTATGGGTTTTAGTTTTTATAAAACCATATCATTCATATAAAATTCACAAAAATAATATAATTTTTCCAAAAATTACCATAACATGCTTTATCCTCAAAGGTTATCTAATATATTTCATTTTTCATCCCAAAATGTAATAACCATTAATCACATAAAAAAAGATCATATGAACCCCTAATGTTATCCATTATGTCCACACAAGAAAAGGTAATTCTTCCATGAATAAAATTTTCACATATCAAACATCAGGGTTAAAAATGTTAGAAAAAGACTTACAAAGTAATCCTGTCATTAATAAATTTAAACATTACATCATCCATAGATCCATTATAACTCTCTAATTACTAAAATGTAGACATCTTAGTAATAAAACATTCTTCATGATCCTTTATCCATATTTTTCCATATTCTTCTTTTATAATTATTTTATATGAAAAAAATCATTAATAATGTCCTAAGATTTCAATAATGTCAAAACATGAGCTAAGAAATAATCCATACCTTTCATAGGTAATTTTCAGTTTCCACATCTTTAATTAGAATGGAATTAGGTATCAGTAAACATATAATTTTATGGTTCTGCTGATCCTATTCTTGAACCTTCCTCGTTGGACATCTATTTGTATAATGAAAATACATACTACATTTAAAACATTCAATTGATCCCTATGAAATAACTTTTTTCCCTTTCCTAGAGTCAATTGGACACTTCCTTTTTCCATGGTAGGTTATTGCTTTATGACCTTAATTAACACATCTAAAAAATCATCCTGTCCATTTGAAGCATTTTCCTAGGTGTCTCTTTCTACATCCTTAATATATAGGTTTTTGAATATACTTACCTTTATTATTATTAATATAACTTCTATAGGTATTTTTTTCTTTCATATATGATGCCTTAGAGAAATCACCAAGGTTCAAGTGGTCAATCATGAATCTAGGTAGTTGGTTTTGAATAACCAAAAGAGTTCTCATTGCAGCTTCCATTTCATTCATTTTCTTATTCATAAAACCACCACAGTTTCCTTCTCATATATTATTACTTTGGTTCTTCTAGATCCATCCATTTACTAAAACTGAAAAGGTCAGTGTGAGTATATCAGTAAAAGCATCATATAATATCTTATGAGGAGGGTAAACACTAAGATATTCTTATTTAAGTTATCTTAAACTCATTTAATATATCAAAAATAACTATGACTCTTTCTAATATTCTAACCACAATGGTTATATAAAACATGTCACTTATTCTCTAATAACACCCTAACCTCTAAATTTATCTAAGCCAACACCTAACACGAACTATGAGGCTCTAGCCTTAAACATTACATAATCTTGAATTATGTTAATAATTCACATTATGGATCTTTTTAGGTTTAGATTTTTATAGAATTAGGCCATAACTATTACATTAAATCTCAAAAATTAAAAAGTAGACACTTCTAATCTATCCAATTTATTTTCACAAAAATAAAACTCATTAAATAAACAAGAATTACTTTCTTGATATAAATCTTTCTGAATTCTTCCTTTCCCTTACCCTTCCTTATACCCTGTGAAAAACATTTCAAAAACTTGGGATGAGCATAAAAAACTCATTAAGGGATACAAAATAAGGAAAGAAAACATTATCCCTTCAATACATACAAATCAATGAAATAATACTTTTCAATAATAAAAAATAATATCTTTAACTTGCTTCATGAAATCATAATATTTATGAATAACACATAGAAATCATAAATCATAATAGTAACTTTTTGAATCCATAACATACTTACATTGTATCTTTCATAGCTACATAGGGAGTTATGTTTGGAATACCCATGATAGTATATTACTTAAATATATTAGGTGAAACATTAATGTTTACCTCCATCACATTACCTAATGCATTGGAGAGCTTTCTCGGGCTCACCCGCCATAGATTTATCACAGAACCACCCATATTTGGTTTGTCACGTAACCACCCATAAAATTTCCAAGTACCATTACATAATCATAACACATAAAATATTTAAATTATAAACATTTTACACATCCTTTAGAAGAAATCAATTCAAGATATTTGAAATATTCAATCCATTTCTAAAAACATTTAAAAAATTTAATAAAGAGATTTTTGAATCAATGTGTCCCATACAACTTTGAAACCTTTGAAATAAATTATCATTTTAAAAACTTCATGTCCATATAAATAAATTCTAAAAAACTATTTTGAAACCATTGGCACAAAATAGATGGTTTTAAATAAATAAATCATTAAAACATTAAAAACGATATTTTAGTTAAAGAGACATTTTCCATGCGAGAAACATTTGAATAAAAATAATTACAGAATAACATTAAACAAAAGATTATAATATCATGAGAATAAGGAGATTCATGATATAATTTTTTCAAATGTAGTATATACACCATAGAAAGTGAATTGGTGTATAACAACAAACACGTCTCAATGGAATGTAAATTGAAAAAAAATCTCTTAAAAAGATCATATCCTTAGATTAAAAATAAATAAATGACATAATTATGAGTGAATAATATAAATACACCCAATATAAGAGGATATTAAGTGTAAAAAAATCAGAGTTCATTCACACATATTCTTGAAAAAAAACCAATGACATGTATATTTAACTCAATGAATGGATATTGAGCTAAGATTTACCTTAAAAAGTTTGTATAAATGATGTATAGATTTATCAATGGAGTGATTATGTATTGAAAAAAGTATATTCACACAAAGGGATGTGGAAATTACAACATTAAAAAACAGTGATTCCACACATAATATTGGCATAATATAATCAAAGAAATATATGTAAAACCCAATGATAGAAGATTGATTTTAGAAATTCCCTTATGAAAATTCGGCAGCCTAACGATGTCACATAAAAATTTAGAAAATGAGTTGATGAGAGAGAAAATGGTATCTCCTCACTTGTACATAATATTTATAGCAGTAAGGATATATAAGAACATATCCCAACATAAGAAAATGTAAATTAAAATACATAACATAAAGGATGACTTTGACTAAAAGAGGAGGGTGAAAGGTTCCCTTACAAAGATCATTTTGTAAATAAAATGGATTGATTATGTGTATTCAATATAACTAAACATAAAGAATGTATAAATACAATATAGGATAACAAAATTTATTTATCACATAATCATAGAACCACATAAGTAAGAAGTATAAGATCAACCCAAAGAATTGAAATTTGGTTAAGAAGTTCCCTTACCTTACGTCTGATTCATCACGTATGTTATTTATTATTCCTAAATAATAAACTTAAGTTAATTTATAATTTCTTAAGAACTTTTTTCATGTTTTTTATTAATTTTATATCACTTATTTCCATGTTATAAAAATTACATAATTATTTATGTTAATATCGTTTTTTTGTCGATATTTGGTACTTGAGTCAAAAATGAACTTGTTATAATTACAAATTGACCATGAGGTAAAAATTCCATTATCTCCATAATGATATTAATGATTTAAATATCATATATATTATATATATCTAGTATATATGTATTTATAACTGTCTATAATATTTGGAGATAACAAATGAAATGCACTGTTCCTGGAGACGGTAAGTCATACGTATGCAGGAACACTACTTTCATTTTATTTCATATTTAAAGAAATGAAAACTTAATGATAAATTGGTATATTATAATTCCATTATAATATTATATTTTTATATATGTTACATAAGTTCATTAACACCATCCTTTATATGTTCCATGTATGGCAGGAACCGATCATATCACTTTGAGGGGGCAGTAGTCTGCACTTCCTCAAATGAAATTATCATGTTTACACATCATGAAAAGCCTAAATGTATGCTGTAAATAAAAATTAAAGATTAATATAGACAATATAAAAATAATATATAATATATATAAATATAGTTCCATCATAATGGGCACCATGAGAGGTGGTTGGGGAAAATCGAACAATCATCGTTTCGTGAGGCAGTAGTTCACCATACACAGAAACAATAAGTTCATATCCATTAGATAAAGGAGTGTGCATGTTTAGTTAGAATAATTATCATAAATAAATAATAGTATATTTAATATACTGTTATTGTTATAAAATATTGTAATAAATAGATTTTAGGGGGTTGGAGAAGGAAAATAAATGAAAGAAGCTTGAGAGAAGACATTACCTCAAATCAGGTAACTCCTTTTGATTTAATCTAAAAGGCTTTATTGAATTTCCTTCTTCCTAGGGTAAGGATTCTAGGAGGAATATATGGATGTTTATAGATTATTTTGGCAGATTTTGGATGAGACAAGGGGCTTGAGAGGTGTGATGGAATGGGTAGGGGTGATGGCCTTTTATAAGATAGAGGAGGGGTTCTTTAGGAATGTTTGAAAGTATTATTTTATTATAAAAATATTTTCAGTTTCAAAAGGTCCCAAAATAATTTAATTAGAATATAAGGTGAGTATTGTATTAAATCCTCTCAACCAATAGGTTTTAGACATGTTTTGGTTTAAAATTTAACCTTATCATTAATCTTTGACCCTTAGTTAACTAATTTAACTATTACCATGTCTTCATGTATATTCATAATATATGGTTAATATAGTTTCCATAAAATGACAATGTAACCACAAGGGGTTAATTAATGAAATTTTAAACATTATATAAGTAATTTGGTTAAATATTATATTTTTATGACTATTATATCATTTAATAAAATATTATTGTTTTTAAAAACTCATTTACGTCAATTTTCAAACTATTAATATCATGACTTTTTAAAAATCTATAACAACTTTATTATTTCAAAAAAAACTTCATTAATATAAATATAACAAGAAATAATCATTCCTAAAATTCTTGGATGGCATAAAAAGTTTCAAAATAAATTTATTTTAATATTTATAATCTCATTTATTTAAAACATTCATTAATAAGGTAATCACTACATCATCATTGTGTCATAAATATATTTATTTATTTAACGTCTAAAAATTATAAAAAAAATACCATGATGTGGGAAATATTTTGAGACTTATAATGATTATTTATATTAGAAGATATTACTTATATAACCCCATATAAAAATTGTTTTAGTAAAATATACATGTTTAGTTTATATTTTCCTTAACTTTAAATTAAAAGTAATTAAATGTCATTTTCACACAAAAGTGGCTCCATGGGGTCATAAAATAGACCCAAGGATTCCCAGGGTTAGAAATATCTCATAAAGTAGGGTTAGGACATATTTTAGGGTAGTTTAATATTATTATAATATTATTTGTTACCCTTATTTACCAGATTTACCTTTTAACCATGATAAATAAATTATTTTCTGGGGGTTACTATTCATAATGTCTAAAAATAAAAGGTAACTATTCAAAAAATTTGGAAATTCTGATTCCTAATATGGAATCCATTTTACAAATTTGAAAAATATAAATTGCATAAATTAATTTAAAATTAATTCATGTTTTCAAAACCAAAAGCGTGTTTTTAAGAAGTAAAAACTACCAAAAGATTGACATGTGTTTATGTCCAATTTCAAAGTAAAATTACATAAAATGACCAAAAATGAATTAAATGATAAAAATATAATACCATTACACTTTAATAGCAATTAAAATTACAATATATCCATATAAACAAATTATATGAAAAGAAAGTTTTGACTGAAAATGTAGTATTTTTTCACTATTCATTAAAAAATTAACTTTATCAGAAAAATAGCAAAAATTTACCCAAAGTAAATTTTTATGTCCCTATTATAAAGAAGAAGTTTATTTTGTCAAGTAGAATATATAAAAGTGACAAAAACTAGATTTTAAAAGGCTTCTCCATCAAAAGGAGGTAAAATTAACTTTTAAAAATATTAGAGTATTTTATACTAAAAATCTGATTTGTTCTTATTCTAAGACTATAAAATTTATTTGATAAATGTAAAAACATTTAAAAAACATGTTTAATCATGATATGGTTATTTCTATTCATTCCTGCTAATACAACGGCTCGGCATTAACTACCATTTAAAAATAATATTATATTATTATTTTTTTAGTATGACTCAGCCTTGTGTGAAACATACGATTTCATGGAAACCCGTTGTTGTGTGATGGGTAAACCATATAAAATAAAATCCCCATTAAAGTAAAATTAACATCTTATTCATAAATATTAAAATAAATGAAAAAAGTATTATTCTATAAATACTTGGGTCGTTACACTCACGATCAATACCCTTAGGTCAATCATATCCACCAAGGCTCTCACGGTCCATTGGAAAAATGGTGGGCATATAATATCAAAGTAGCTCATGTAATACAAAAAAACTAAATGGATAATAATTCATAATCATATAACATGCATTTCATATAATCAATCAAACTCCATCTTAATCAACCAAGGCATGGAAAACAAGGCAAGCCTAACAGGCATACTTGACCAAATGACCATAAACAATAAATCAAGGGAAACATACCCATGGGGTGTCCCATAACAAGGTATCTAACCTTATGCATAAGAAAAAACCCATTATAAATCAAAAACCATATAAGGTAACAAACAGGGTTAAATTCCAAATCAAGTAAAACCCCAATCATGTGTATGTGGCAATTTTAGCATATATAATCCAAAGATGAACAACTAAAGGAACAAACCACCTACCTCAATGTCACATGATAAATATAATTTAGCATTGGCCCTTGAATCATCTAACATTGGAATAAATATATAAAAACGTTAAAAACACCCAACCTTGAATAGTTCACAAGAGATAAAGAATCAGGAAGAAATGATTTAGAGTATTTGAGAACTCGTCGGTGGGAGTCCAAATCTCCTGAGAGTGTCTAAATCAAATCTCGTATTGAGAATCAGAGGGTTTGATCTTTGTTCATCATTCCCAAGGGCTCCTGTACGAAACACGGGAAGGAGAATTCATTTACGGACATGAGATGAGACCTCGCTCTGATATATCAATTAAAAATAAAAGTACATGATGTGTTATTTAAAACTACACATTGTGCGTTAGCCTCAATCAACCTCCCAATATAATTAGCTCAACCAGGTAATCACAGAGACATTTACTCATCCATTACATGGTCAGTACATGGTTCATTACTAGAAAATAATCATATACCCACGGTTTGGAAAAACCATGGGTATAGGTTTTTTCACTGTGTCATTACTCTATACCCACAGTTTGGAAACTATGGGTATAACATATTTTACAAAATAGCGTCCGACAGGATTCGATCTTGCAACCACTTCTCCATTCACAAGCATCCTTACCACTACCCCATCACTGCATATATGTATGTATATATATATATTTTATTAAATATATTTATTTAAACCATGGGTATAGAGGAATAAACAGTGAGTATAGAACTCCCGCCAATTTTTTTTTGTTTCTGCGGAAAAAATAAATTTCCCGCGCACACGCGAGAAACCTATACCCATGGTTTTGGGGAAACCGTGGGTATAGGCTATCAAAAAATGACTATACCCATGTTTTTTCCAAAATAGTGGGGATAGGGTGACCTATCCCCATGGTTTTCCCCAAAACTGTGGGTATAGGTCCATTTTCCAGTAGTGTTTGTACGCGGCTACTGGGTACATGGCGTGTACATGGAAGTACTTAGAATGTACTCAGAAAATCACCATTTTTTTAATTTTCCTCAAAACAACCTGAAATCAAGATCCATACCTGAAATTAAGATCTATCTTCTTACAAACCCCCCCCCCCCAAATCAATTCATCCATGAATTTTCCATCAATGGTTGGTTAATAAGAGTCTGCAAACAACTCTAGCCATTGTGATCGTACGTCGGCCTCCCTCTCCCAAGTATCATCCTACACTCGAATGTGTTGCCATAACACCCATACCAAAGGAATAGACTGGCCATATAGAACCTTAGTGTTTTGATCCACAATCCAAATAGGGTTCTCCCAAAATGATTCATCCACCACTAAATCAACCTCTAGGATTGAAAAACATGAGATGGGTCTGAAAAGTAACTCCATAGCTGAGAAACATGAAATACATCGTGCATAAACTGGTACCTCTAAGGTAACTACAACCGATAGGTAACCAACCTGACTCTCTCAAAAACCTCAAACAACCTGAAAAATCTTGGTCATAGATTTCCCTATCTCTTAATCCTTTTGTGTCCCAACCTTGGTGTGACACGTAGGAAAACCTGATCTCCGACCTCAAAATCTAGAGGTTGTCTCCGTCGATCAACATAAGATTTCTACCAAGACTGTGCAGTAGCCATCCTTTTTCGAATAAACTCCACTTGCTCAGTGGTATCCTAGAAAGGATGAGTTCCTAACATAGTTGAATCTCCTACCTACATCCAACATAGGGGTGATCAGCATGGCCTACCATATAAAGCCTCATAATGTGACATCTAAATCGTCACCTAAAAACTATTATTATGGGAAAACTCTACCAGGGGTATGTGTCTCTCCCAAGAGCCCACAAAATCTAGAATACATGCTCGAAGCATGTCCTAAAAAACTGAAATCGTACGCTCAGACTAACCATCTGTCTGGGGATGGTAAGTTGTATTCAGAAGTATCTATGCACCCAAAGCCCTATGTAGTCCCCACCAGACATAAGAAGTAAACTGATCATTCTTGTCTAAAATGATAGAGTGTGGAACACCATGAAAACATATTATCTCTTAGATGTACAACATTCCAAGAACATAAACACTGTAGGTTTTCTTGATTGGTAGGAAATTTGCATCCTTCATGATCTTATCAATAACAACCCATACAAAATCATTTCCTCAAGGAAACCTTGGTAAACCCGTCACAAAATCCATCGCGACATCATTACACTTCCACTCAAGAATGGGTAACTACTGTAAAATCCCTTTCAGTCACTGATTCCCTTCCTTCACATGCTGATAAGTAGAACATATCATAATAAAAGCAGCCACATCCTTCTCCATACCTTTCCACCAATACTTATGATATAAATCTCGATACATCTTATTGAAAACAAGATAAACTACCCATATTGAGGCATAAAAATCTCAAAAAATCTCCCTGCGTATGTCTGTTAACACCCATACACAACCATGAAAATGAAAAACCTCATCCTCACCTATGGCCCACCCAAGAGTAGGGTCATATTCTAACACACTCTCACATAGGACTAGGCATTCAGAATCTGATAGCTTCTTCATTCTCACTTGATCGAGTAGAGTATAGGTAATAGCTATAAAAGAAAGAAAAATCTCACCCTATTTGTCATAAACCTCGAAATGCATATCAGAAAACAAATCCACAAGATACCACTCACTAATAGCCTCTTAAACTACATGTATCTGAGTCCTCCTACTCAAAGCATCATCCAATGCATTTCCTTTTTGAGGCATGTAGGCAAGTTCAAAGTCAGAGGACTAAAGGTACTAAACCCACCTTCAATGTCTCAAATATGGATCTTGCTGAGTAAAGATATACTTGACACTTTTTTCATCAGTTTATACACAAAAATCTCTCCATAAAAGATAATATCTCTAAAAATTCAAGGCATACACAACTGTAGTAAACTCGAGACCGTGAGTCAGGTAATTCATCTCATGTGGCCTCAACTGACGAGACCTGTACGTAATGACTCCTCCCCCCTATATAAGCACTTATCCCAACATGATACCTAATCCATCACAGTAAATGGTGTAACTCTTTCTAAGATCTGGAAAAACCAGTATCGAATTTGAAGTTATAAGGCCTTATCCTTAAATATTACATAATCTTGAAATAAGTTAAAAATTCACATTGAGGATCTTTTCAGCTTTAGAGTTTTAGAGAATTTGTCCATAACTATTACATTACATCTCAAAAATAACAAAGTAGACACTTCTACTCTATAAAATTTTTATCAAAAATAAAACTTCTTAAATAAAACAATAGTTCTTTTCTTGATAAAAATCTTCATGAATTATTCCTTTCTCTTACCCTTCCTTATACCATGTCAAAAACATTTCAAAAACTTAGGATGAGCATAAAAATCTCAGTAAGGGTTATAAAACAGGGAAATAAAACATTAGTATATCAATACATACAAATCAATGAAATCATACATTTCAATATTTAACATACCACACAAAATAATAAGATTTATGAATAACACATGGAAATCATAAATCATAAAGATAACTTGTGGTGTCCAAAACATACTTACGTTGTATCTCTCACATCTACGTAGGGAGTTATGTTTGGAATACACATCATAGTATATTCTATAAATTGATTAGGATAAACATTAATGTTTACCTCTGTCACATTACCCAATGCATTAGAGATCTATCTCAGGCTCACCCATCCTAGGTTTATCATGAAACCACCTGTATATGTAAACAATTCCCAAAAACCATAACGTATTCATAACACATGAAAAAATATAATGGAAAGATAGCATTTCCACATTTTAATCACAATATATCAGTTCAAGATATTGAAATAATCAATCCATTCTAAAAACCATTTTCAATACCTAAATACATAATAATAGTATATGGTATTTATTTTTCTTTTAAAAACACTACAACTTGTAGAGGAAGCCAAATATCAAATAATTATCACATCGGAGAAAAGTTCATTGGCACAACGTATGTTAAAAAGAAAAATTACTTTTTGTCATTTAGTAAAATGCTACATAGAAAAGGATTCTATTTGAATGAAATTAAAATTCAAAGGTGTTTATACACCATATAAATGAAGGTCGTGTATAAATCAATGTATGCCTCAATGAATAGAGATTGAGATAAAGTCACTTACCTCGTGTCCGACTTGACTTGTTCATTCTTTAATATCCTAAATAATAAACTAAAGTTAATTTATAATTTCTTAAGAACCTTTTTCAATTTTATTATTCCTTTTATATCAATTATTACCATGTTATAAACATTACAAAATCAATTAAGTTAATAAAGGCAGTTTTGTCGATATTTGGTAATTGAGTAAAAAATGAACTTCTTATAATTACAAGTTGTTTATGTGGTCAAAATTAAATTATATTCAGAATGATATAAATGATTTTGATATCATATATATCATATATATCCAGTATATATATGTATTTATAACTGTACATAACATTTGGAGATAAGAAATGAAATGCCCCGTTCATGAAGACGGTAAGCCGTACGTGCGCATGAACGCTATTTTTATTTCGTATTTAATGGAATTAAAACTTAATGATTCATAGGTATATTATAATTCCAGTATAATTTCATATATAATTTCATTAACTCCATCCTTTATTCATTCCACCTATGGCATGAACGAGTCATATCACTTTGAGAGGGCGGTAGTCCGCACTTTCTCAAATGAAATTATCATATTTACCCATTATGGAAACCATAAAATAATGCTATAAATTAAAAATACATAAGCATAGAGAAAATATAAATATATTAGATATCACATATAAATAAATTTCCATCATAATGGCCTCTATGAGAAGCGGTTGGAGATAATTAAACAATCATCGTTTCTTGAGCCAGTAGTTCACCATCCACAGAAACAGTATGTTCATATCCATTAGATGGAGGTGTGTGGAAGTGTAGTTAGAATCCTTCATATAAAAACATACTAGTATATCTATGATACTTGTTTTGTTATAAAATAATGGAATAAAAATATTTTATGAGGTTGGAGAAGGAAAATAAAAGAAAAGAACTTGAGAGAAGATGTTACCTTTAAATCGGGTAACTCCCTTTGGTTTGAACCAAAAGACTTTCTGGAATTACCTTATAGATAGGGTAAGGATTCTAGGAGTAATATTTGGGATGTAGGGAGCTTCATTTAGTCATGTTTGGATGATCCAAGGGGCTTGGTAGGTGTGAGTAATGGGTTAGAGGTGGTAGCCTTTTATAAGAGGGAGGAGGAGCTCTTAAGGAAAGTTTGAAAGTATTATTTTATTATAAAATTATTTTCGGTTTAAAAAGGTCCAAAAGTTATTTAATTATAATATAAGGTTTATATAAGTCGAATTAAAATCATTGAATAAGAATTGGGCAGGTTTTGGATATTTTTTAATCCTTATCTTTTTTGTTTAACTCTTTTTTAACTTATTTAACTTTTACCATGTCCTCTAATATATTCATACTATATGGTTAATATATTTAATATAAAATTCCAAGAAACCAAAAATAGTTCATTTGTTACATTATTTAATTCATTTGGCCAATTCTTAGATTTTTAGTTTTTTTATCATTTAATAAAATATTAATTTTTTTAAAAACCCATTTAGGTCAATTTATAAATTATTCATATCAAGAATTTTAAAAAATCTACAACAACTTGATTATTTATAAATTTTTCACTAATTTAAATATAACACTTCATTATTATCCTTAAAATTCTTGTATGGAATAAAAAGTTACAAAATAAATTTATTTTAATATTTATAATATCATTTATTTTAATCTTTTATTAATGAAGTAATTACTGCATTGCCATTGTGTCATAATTAAATTTATTTATTTAATGTCTAAAAATAATAAATAATATAATATAATGTAGGAAATATATTTATATTTCAAATTAATATTTATAGTCAAAGATATCACTTATATAACCTCATATACAATTGTTTTACTAAAAGATATATGTTTATGTTATTTTGTCCTTACTTTAAATTAATTAATATAAAATGTCACTATCTCTCCCAAGTGGCTCCATGGGGTCCCAAAATCAATAAAAAAAGATGACTATGGTCATAAAATTATCATCCAATAGGTTTAGGACATGTGTTAGGGTAATTTAAAATTGTTATAATATTATTTTTTTACCCTTATTTACCAGATTTACCTTTTAACCATGGTAAATAAAATATTTACTAAAGTTACTATTCATGATGTCTAAAAAAATATATTTACACAATTTGGAACTTCTAATATCAAATATGGAATAAATTTTTCCAAATTCAAAACACATAAGTTGCATCAATTAATTTAAAATTAATTCATGTTGTCAAAACAAAGAAGCGTGTTTTTAAGAAATAAATACTATCAAAAGATTGACACTTGTTTATGTTCAATTTCAAAGTGAAATTACTTTCAATGACCAGAATTTATTAAATGTTAAAAATATAATTCAAATAAACTTTCAAACCATTAAAAATAATAATCTGAATATATAAATAAATTAGATTAAAAGGCAGTTTTGAATTAAAATGCAGTATTTTTCACTTTTTGTAAAAAAATGAACTTTATCAGAAAAATACCAAAAATTTACCCAAAGTAAATTTTGATTTCCCTATTATAAATAATAAGTTTATTTTGTCAAATGGAACATATAAAATTAAAAAAACTAGATTTAAAATGGGTTCACCATCAAAATGTGGTAAAACAACCTTTTAAAAATATTAGATTATTTTTGTTTAAAATTGGATTCATTCTCATATTGAGCCTCTAATTTTTTTTGGATAAATGTAAAAAAAAATTAATAAAAATGTATAATAATATTTTAGTTAGTTATTTTCATTCCCTCCAATACAACAACTATGTGTTAACTACCATTTAAAATAATATTATAATATCATTTTTCAGTATGACTCAACCTTGTGTGCAACATGAGATTTATGAGAAATCCATTGTTGTGTGTCAAGTACGCCATCAAACATAGCATCCCCTTTAAAGTGAAATTAATATTTAATTCAAAAATATTAATAAATATGAAAATTTCATATTATTTTTTTAACTAGGCTCTTACATCTGTCCCCCCTTTTGGGAATTGGGTCCTCACAATTTTAAAATTGGGCTCGAAAATATCATTAAAAGTACCACATCAAAAAACAAGTCAATAAAACTATAATTTTAAAATAAAGATATTTAAGTATAAAGGTCACTCAATATAACACATACTAGGATTCCATATATGAAAACATGTATTTGGAGGAGAAACTAAGTGTCAATTTTTGATGGAGAGTGATAGAAAACATGACAAGGAGAATGTTAACAACAAGAAAACCACAAACTTATGATAGGTTAAACGATATTTGATTCCCCAGTTAGAAAAGTGAACGGACAATGTTTTTTCTATTTTAATTTCCCTTTTTTAAAGTTAGAGAATTTATTTATGATATTGAATAAGAACATAAGGAAATATACTTACTTTTCAAGTAGAGTTTCATCCATTAATAATTTTCTACCAAAAACTCATATTTTCTCTAAATGATGAGTATTCAAGATGACTTGGTCACACATGAAGCTCTAGAATCAACTTCTAGAGAATCACATAATCCAAAAAAGATAAACTATATATTTCCCCTATCTTTAGATATTAAAAAAACTAAAATGGCTAGTACAAGATCAGATAATCCCCAAAAGGTTAATCTTTTATAAAAAGAAATACTACTCTTAATTTATAAAATTGAACAAACAATACCCAAAGTTCAACAAATACCATTCCATAAACAATTGTTCTTTAAATCCTTCAGTATAATTCAAACTAATATTGAAACCCAAAACTCAAAATAATTTAATCATATAGTCTTCCTCAAAAATCTTAACAATTATCTCCAAATAACATCAGTTACTCTTAAAGTCTCATACTGAAATGTAATTAACCTCATCACATATTCTCTATGATAGGTTAATAATTTCCATAAATAACCCAAATCACCATATATCCACAATAAAAAAATATATTCTTCTAAAATAAAATTTCAACCATTACTCAAACAAAATACCATAGAATTTTATTTTCCTTAGGCATATAGTGTTCCCAAAAGAGAGAATGTCTTCCAAAATGACCTTTATCAGTTAATCACCAAATCATTTTCCTATACTAAGGATATCCATTTGATAAAACATAAGTTCCCAAAATCAAATTCTTTTTGATCCATAAATTAATTTAACAAAAAATAATTAGTTATACTAACCACGAACATCATGTAGCCCAGTGGGAGGTGATAAATCCCAATCACACTTTGGTTGTGGGTTTGATTCCCGCAACATTGTTTGACGCGACGGGTTGTCACACGGTCTGCGTGTTGTCCTTTTTCAAAACAATTATATAATTTTATAACATTCCCAAAAATGAGATAAATTCCTCAAAAATAACCATAACATATTTTAATCACAAATGTTATCTCATACCTCACATTTTCATACCAAAAAGTAATAACTTGTAATTGCCTAAAATTTAAGGATTATATAAACCCAAACAATTTTTTATAACTATATCTACAAAAGAAAAGGCATTTCTTCCTTGAATAAAATTTTCACATATCAAACTTCAGCTTTACACATACTATAAATAGTCTTTCAAAGTGATCCTATCAATAATACATTTAAACATATCATCATCCATACATCCAATATAACTCTTAAATTCCTAATATGTAGACATATTAATCATTGAAAATTATTCCTGATCCTTTATCCATGTTTTTCCATCTTATTATTTTATACTTCTTTCCTACAAAAAAATCATGCATAATTTACTAAGATTTCAGTAATGTCAAAACATGATCTAAGAAATAATTCATATCTTTCATAGGTCATTTTCAGTTTTCCCATCTTCAATTGGAATGAAATTATGAATTGGTAAAAATATATTTGTAAGATCCTACCAATCCCATTCCTGAACATTCTTCGAAGGATATATATTTGTATAATGATTATGCACACCACATTTAAAATATTCAATTAATACTTTAGAAAGAAATTCTTTCCATTTCTTGAAGTCAACTGGATGCTTCCTTTTTCCATGGCATGTTCTTGCTTTATGACCTTCATTACCACATCTATAGAATCTTCTCATCCCTTTGAAGCATTTTCCTAGGTGTTTCTTTCCACATCTTTTACACATAGGTTTTTTAATATACATACCTTTATGGTTATTACCTGAACTTCCATTGGGATTCGTTTCACGCATATATGATACCTTATAAAAATCACCAAGGTTTAGGTGATCAATCATGACTCTAGATAGTTGGTTGAGAATAGCCGCAAGATTTTTCATTATAGCTCTCATTTCCTTCAGTTGCTTATTCAAAACACCGTCACAGTTTTCTCCACATCTATTGTTAATTTGGTGCCTCAAAGATCCAACCATCTACTAAAAAGAAAAAGGTTAGTGTGATATATCAGTCAAATAATCATATAATATCTTATGAGGAGGGTAATCACTAAGATATAATTATTCATGTTTTCTAATACCCATTAAATTTATCTAAAATAACTACGACTCTTGCTAATATTCTAACCATTATGGTTATGTCACTTATGATTAAATAACAAACTAACCTCTAAAGTTATCTAAACCGACCTATGATACCAAATATCATGCCCCAGCCTTAAACATTACATAATCTTGAAATAAGTTAACAATTCACATTAAGAATTTTTTCAGGTTTAGAGTTTTAGAGAATTAGGCCATAACTATTACATTACATCTCAAAAATAAAAAAGTAGACACTTTTACTCTATCCAATGTTTTCACAAAAATAAAACTACTTAAATAAAATAAGAGTTCTTTTCTTGAAATAAACCTTCGTGAATTCTTACTTTCTCTTACCCTTCCTTATACACTATCAAAATAAATTCAAAAACTTGGGATAAGCATAAAAATCTCAGTAAGGGTTATAAAACGAGGAAAGAAAACATTAGTCTATCAATACAAACAAATAAATGAAATCATACTTTTCAATATTTAACATACCACACAAAATCATAAGATTTATTAATAACACCTGGAAATCATAAATCATAAAGTTAACTTGTGGTGTCCATAACATACTTACGTTGTAGATTTCAGATCTATGTAGGGAGTTTTGTTTGGAATACCCATCACAGTATATTTCCTAAATCTCTTTAGAGAAACATTAACATTTACCTCCTTCATGTTACCCAATGCATTGGAGAGTTATCTCAGGCTCCCCGCCCTAGTTTTACAACAGAACCACCTGTATACGTAAATAATTCCCAATAACCATAACATATTCATTACATATAAAACAAACATAAAGGAAAGATAAAATTTCCACATTTCAATCAAAATATATCATTTAAAGATATTGAAATAATCAATCCATTCTTAAAACAATTTTCAATAAAAAAATACTTATAAAGAGTATATGGTATTTATTTTTCTTTTAAAAACACTATGTCTTATAGAGGAATCTAAATATCAAATAATTCTTGCGGTGACTGAAAGGTCATTGTTACCATGTACGTTAAAAATAAACATTCCTTTTTGTTGTTTAGCAAAATGATACGTAGAAAAATATTCCATTTAAATGAAATTAAAAGTCAAAGGGTTTTATACACTGTATAAAGGAATGTTGTGTATAAATCAATGTATGCCTCAATGAAAAGAGATTGATACAAAGTCCCTTACCTCGTGTCCGACTTGACTCGTTTGTTATTTAATCTCTAGAATAATAACCTAAAGTTAATTCCTACTTAATTAATAACCTTTTTCAAGTTCATTATTCCTTTTATATCACTTATTACCATGTTATAAACATTACAAAACCATTTATGTTATTAATGGTCGTTTTTTTCAATATTTGGTACTTGAGTCAAAAATGAACATCTTATAATTAAAAGTTGTCTCTATAGTTAAAAGTGATTTATATGTAGAATTATATTAATGATTTATATATCATATATATCTAGTATATATATGTATTTATAATTGTACATAACATTTGTAGATAATAAATGAAATGCACCATTCATTGAGATGGTAAGTCGTACGTACGCATGAACACTACTTTCATTTATATTTCATTTTTAATAGAATTAAAACTTAATGATACATAGGTTTATTATAATTATATTATAATTTCATATATAATTTCATTAACTCCATCATTTATACATTCCACTTATGGCATGAATGAGTCATATCACTTCGAGGGGCGGTAGTCTGCACTACCTCAAATGAAATTAGCGTATTTACCAATTATAGAAACCATAAAAGAATGATATAAATGAAAAATACAGAAGAATAAATAAAATAAAATTATATTATATATCACATATTAATATAGTTCCATCATAATGGACACCTTGAGGGGCATTATAAGATAATTGAACAATCATCGTTTCTTGAGGCAGTAGTTCACTGTCCACAAAAACAGTATGTTCGTATCCATTAAATGGAGGTGTTTGGAAGTTTAGTTAGAATCACTATCATAATAATATCCTAGTATATTGAGGATACTTGTGTTGTTATAAAATAATGGAAAAAAAGAGTTTAGGGGGTTGGCGAAGAAAAATAAAAGAAAAGAACTTGAGAGAAGACATTACCTATAAACCAGGGTTACTCCCTTTGGTTTGAACCCAAAAGCTTTCTTGAATTGCCTTATTCCTAGGGGAAGGTTCTAGGATGAATATAGGGATGTTGGGAGATTCTTGGAGCATAGTTTTGATGAGCCAAGGGGCTTAAGAGGTGTGAGTAATGGTTTAGAGGTGGTGTCCTTTTATAAGAGTGAGGAGGGTCTCTTTAGGAAAGTTTGAAAGAATTATTTTAGTATAAAATGATTTTAGGTTAAAATAAGGTACATATAAGTCGAAATAAAATAATCCAATAATAATTTGACATGTTTTGAATATTTTTAATCCTTATTATTTTTTTAACCCTTTATTAACTTATTTAACTTTTACCATGTCCTCTTATATATTCATTCTATATGGTTAATATATTTACTATAAAATTACAAGAGACAAAAAATAGATCATTTATGACATTATTTAAGTCATTTATATAAATCATTTTTTTATTATTTTATCATTTAATAAAATATTAATTGTTTTAAAAACTCATTTATATGAATTAATAAATTATTCAAATCGATACTTATTAAAAATCTATAAAAACTTGATTATTTCAAAAAACCTTCATTAATTAAAATATAACAAGTCATTATTATCCCTAAAATTCGTGGATGGAACAAAAAGTTTCAAAATAAATTTATTTTAATATTTCTAATATCATTTATTTGAATCTCTTATTAATGAAGCAATTACTGCATCACCATTGTATCATAATTAAATTTATTTATATAATGCCCAAAAATTATAAATAAAATACCATGATGTAGGAAATATTTTTAGATTTTAAATTAATATTTATATTCTAATTGATAACTTATACAACCCCATATACAATTTTTTTACTAAACGATATATGTTTATCTTATTTTCATCCTTACTTAAAATTAATTAATATAAAATGTCATTATCACTCCCAAGTTTCTCCATGGGGTCCTAAAATCGACCCAAGGATTACCATGGTCAGAAATGTATCATAAAATAGGGTTAAAAAATAATTTAGGGTAATTTAATATTATTATAATATTATTTTTTACCCTTATTTACATGATTCACCCTTTAACCATGGTAAATAAAATATTTATTGTAGTTACTATTCATAATGTCTAAAAATAAAAGTTACTTATTTACACAATTTGGAACTTCTGATTAAAAATATTTATTCCATTTTTCAAAATTCAAAACACATAAGTTTCAAAAATTAATTTAAAATTAATTCTCGTTGACAAAACAAATGAGCGTATTTTTGAGAAATAATAACTATCAAAAGATTAACACTTTTTTATGTTAAATTTCAAAGTGAAATTACTTAAAATGACCAACATTGGATTAAATGGTAAAACTATAATCAAATTAAACTTTAAAACCAATAAAAATAACAACCTAACTATATAAATAAATTAGATTAAAAGGCAGTTCTGAATTAAAATGTAGTATTTTTCACTATTCATAAAAATGAACTTTATCAAAAAAATACCAACTATTTAGACAAAGTATATTTTGATGTCCCTCTTATAAATAATAAGTTTAATTTGTCAAATGGAACATATAAAAGTAACAAAAACTAGATTAAAAAGGGTTTCTCCATCAAAAAGTGGTAAAATTACATTTGAAAGATATTAGAGTATTTATGCTTAAAATTGGATCAATTCTCATTTTAAGCCTCTAAATTTTATTAGATAAATGTAAAAACATTTAACAAACATGTATAATAATATTGTAGTATGTTCTGTTCATTCCCTCTAATACAGTTACTAGGCGTTAACTACCATTTAAAATAATATTATATTATTATTTTTCAGTATAACTCATCCTTGCGTGCAACATGAGATTTCAGAGAAACTCATTGTTGCGTGTCAGGTAATCCATCGAATATAGAATCCCCTTTAAAGTAAAATTAATATTTAATTGACAAATATTAATAAATATGAAAATTTCATATTATTTATTTACCTGGGATGTTATAGAATTCAATCTCCTTTTCATCTCCTGAAATATTGAATCACAAGAATATATCCACAAGTACTTCACACCCATCTTAGCAAGGCCCATTAGTGGTGCTGCTAAGCATGAAAAGTCTTGAATAAAGTATCTGCTGTAACCATCCATCCCCAAAATACTCCGTACCTCAAAGAAGTTTTTCAGATGATCCCATGAAACTATCGCTCTCACCTTCTCTGGGTCTACTGATACTCTAGTTTCTAAGATTACATGGCCCAAGATGTAAATCTGGTCCATCCAAGAGTGGAATTTTGTGATCATATTATTTAACTGATGCTCCCTCAATATACTCAATAAGTTCTCAAGATAGATGGAATGATCATGTTGAGTGTGAGAGTACACCAAGATATCATCCATTAAGACTACCACAATAGAATCCAATTAAGGATAGAACACTCGGTTCATTAGTGACATGAAAACTGTTAGTGTGTTAGTGAGACTGAAGGACATAACCAAATACTCGTATAGACCATACCTTCTTCGAAAGGATTTAAGAGGTATATCTGATGGTATAATGCACAAATGATGATAATCGGATCTCAAGTCAGTATTTGAGAACACCTGGTATCCTCGAAGCTGATCAAAGAGATCATCAATACTCGGTAAGGGATATCAATTCTTGATTTTCAACTAGTTCAACTTCCTATAATCCACACAATTTCTGAGGGTATCATCCACCTTATTTGCAAAGAGGACAGGAAAACCCCAAGGAGAAGAGTTGGGTCAGATGAAACCCTTTCCCAAAAATTCTTCTAGTTACTTATTGGGCTCCTATAACTTTGGGGTAGCCATCTTATAAGAAGGAATGGACACCGGTGATGCTCTTTGAAAAAGATCAATAGAAAAATAAATCACTCAATCTAGAGATAACCCTGAAAATTTATCTAGAGAGACATCTCTGAAATGATCCACCATTGGAGGAAAATCCATCTGTGAAGTCCCCTAGTTATCCAGATATAAACTAGCAATCTGGTCTACGATTCCTCCCACCCAAAGATGCTCAAGTCCAGATCTTCTCACCTAGACATCCAATTCTCCCTTGTATAGAAAATATCCTCCCTCTTGTGATGTGAAAATAACCTTGTGGAGATAACAGTCAACAAAGTCTTGAAAGGAGACTAACCAGTCTATTTTGAGAATGAAATCATAGCCTTTCATCTCTAAGACATAGAGGTCCCATAAGATGTGACACCGTCCAATCTCAAGAGGAAACTCCTTGCACTGACGTACACTAGATTTCCTAATTCCCAATGGAGTGTCCAATGTCATAACATCATCAGATGTAAAGATACAACACCTGAGGCTCTCCACAACAGTAATAGCTATAAAACTATGGGAATCCCCCATATCAAAATGAACATAAGATAAAACTAAGGAAACTAGAATCGTACCTCTAACCATAGAGGGTCCTAGATCCTTCTCCAACTATATCAGTTCTATCACAAAAGTCTAACTTGTACTGCATCCCTACAACCCTGCCTACCTACCCTGAGCTGATCCACACTACTGTCTCTAAAAACCTGTCACCTGGCTACCACATCCGTGACCACCTTCTTCACCTGAATGTTTTGACGATCACCAATTCTCGGACTGATGAGAAGCTGGTGGCCCATCTCATGTATGTGGAGTCATAATATATCCCCTCTAACTAGATGTTGCTGAGAAAAACTAGAAAAAATGACGAAGATGACCCATATTTCTACAAGATCAGTGCTCAATAGGGTTTCTTGGGAACTGCAGTCTCATGTCCCCATTCCTTCTTCACTGGTAGCACACCACCTGGATACCTGAAGATACATCCCTACTCTTGGAATAACCACCACGAGTAAGATCTATGTTGCACTTCCTGCTATCGGTTGAAATAGTACCAACCCTTAATGCTGAATTTCCCTAGCTCACATCTCTAAACTACATCAGATTACACTTGGTAATCAGCACCTGATTTACTATAGTAGTTACCAAATTCATCCTGAAAACATTCACCTATAATCGGATGTCATACCTGAGACCATCCTTGAATCACCTAGACATTGATAACTCGTCACCCCATAGAATAGGTGTGAATCATTGTAGCTATGTAAAGTGAGAAGAATAAAAAATCACTGAAAGAGAACCATGCTCTAAATTTATGGACTCTAAGGATCAGTTGTCCCTCAATGCCTTAGGGTAGAAGTAATCAAATAAGGTCCTCTAAAACTCTTCCTAAACCATATCCTAATGACGTCCCTCCTATAATACAACATCCCACAATCTCTTGGTATAATCATGCATCTTGTACGTCACCAGCTTCACCCACCTCTGAAAAGGCATCTCCATATGCTCATAGATAGAAATCATGGCCTCCAACCATGAATCTGCATCCTATGGTCCTCCATTCCTTGAAAATGTGGGAGGATGCTGCTGCTAGAACACCCTCATCACTTCTTCCATAGTTGAGGTAGGATGTGGTGCTTCTTGATAGTTCTACATAATCTCATAAATCCTTCACAAAACTATGCATCATCACATGTGTCTATTATAACATCTGGTGCCAAGATGGACACAACAGGAGGATCTACTGGTAGTCTCTGATCTACCATTTCAATTGTTCGATCATTTCCATGGACTAGGTGTACAACTGGAGGACCTCTTGGTGGAATGACTCTGCAAGGTCAAGTGCACACCACAGTTCAATATTATCAAGGACTGCAACATAGAAGTGATAGAATGGAACAATATAAGTAAAGAATTCATGTTTTATAAAAGAGTGTTACATGAAATTTAGAACCACTACAAAACATGTCCCCTTAAGCCTTAACATGGGAATATACCCCTACCAACATGGTCGTGTAACACCCCATACACACAACTTGTTCCTCCTATGAAACGACATGTACCTGAATATTCCCTCCTTCTCATGTACTTCTACTTGGCAAAAACTATGTGGTTGTGCTAGTGTAACACTACACGACATGTTCACCCTAGACATGACATTTACGCAAAAGTTCTATCCACCTGTGTTGTTAGTCACAAGTCCGAATACACGATCAGTTACCAAATGACATGTATAATCTAGAAATTATGTGTAAAACCCATGTTTCATCCAATTGGTTCATTAGTCACATAGCCAGATACATTTTCTTTTAAAACACTGCATGTTATCCCAGTACTTGGTGTGTTCTTCAAAGAGTTTACTAACCCCGTGTATTTGTTCACACAGTCATTCACACTATTAACAACTACACAGTGTGTACATATGGTATACGACGTGTACTTTATAAAATTAATTTCTTCCAGAATAGAAGAACACATGGAATGTGTTCGAAACATCACACATCATGTTGTCTAGTTTTTCAAACAGTAACACTATGAAACATCTCTAGAACCCTCAAAATCATAAAATTTGTCTAAGGAATTCTATGTTACAATCCACGAGAGACCATACTCCCTATGAATCAAAGTTTTTCATCCTTATTCCTATCATATTTTAATAGAATTCAATTAAAGTTCAAACATGATGCACTAAATTCCAATCCAAGAGGGCCTATAACACCTCAGGGACCAAATATTGGTGTCCACCCAAATGAAAACTTACATATACAAATTCCCTATCATAAATAGTAGGTATTTCTATCACGACATTTATCATAACAACATGAATGTCTAGCACAACATCATTCACAACAACATCCAATTAGTAATGTTCAGTAAATGTCATGATAAGAATGCATGACATGTGATCTCTAGAAAGTTCCTATATGATGCATGAGATGTAATACCCTCATCTCATCATGTTGAAATAGAAATAGAACCACAATGACATCAATTATAATAATACAAAACAAGTGAATGACCCATTGGTGACATCAAATCAACTATAATAATTGAAAACCCAGAAAAATTTGAATATTAGAGGTAACATGGATTTTACCTATACACGGGGTATCTACTCTTGGTTAAAACTTATTCCTAACTAGATATTCCTTCTTATCCAAGTCTGTAGACTCCAAATAGTAAGGAAAAATAGAAAAGAAATCACCTATGATACTACATTGTAACATCCTAGATCCGAGTGCCGCCCAAAGGTGACTCGTACCCGTTTGGCCACATGAGATCAAGTGAATTTCCCAAAATTATAAAGGCTTCCAACTAGAAGAAAGGTCATTGGGTGTGATAGTTGATAAACTATTCCATCATTGGAAGAGTAGACATAGTGGAAAAAAATAGTAACAAGAGCGGAAACAGTAATACCATACAAAAAAAGTAAACAGTAAAAGAATGATAGTAATAAAACAACTAAATCCATATCATATATATAATGATGCATGTCATATGTGTATATGAAAGCATCCAAAGTAGGTCACAATTCTAGAAAAACAATACAATCCAAAACAAGGAAAAATAAAGTAAACTCTAATAACATCACAATCCTCAGCTTGGTCCCATGTCCCTAGGACCAACATACATCAATCAAGTACCTAATAAAGAATGGATCTTTCCCTTATCTATACATGCAATCATATATTTTGTTTGGGTCCAAAAGAATGACCCAAATAGGGTGTAAAAAAATACTAGTAGGAAACCACCAAAATATCAGTGCCTAACTGTCAGTGAATACATATAGCAAGTAATATGAAGAATGAAGCAATAAACTAGGAAGTACTAAAAATTAAACAATCATACAGTTTTCAATTACATTCATTTACATTTATTATTCATCTTTTGAATCCTGTAATCATAGGATCTATCCAAATCTCTATATCCCCTTGTGTAATAGTAACAAAACAAATGTCTTTGAAGACCATCTAAGCAATCAAGTAAGATTGATTCCAAGCTTGTGATTTGTCTTGGCAGACTCGTCCCAATCCTTAAATTGTTTATAGACAACCCTTTGGGAAAGCTCTCACAGTCTAACCCCTCTGGTTTAATGTAGAATCAACTAATTAAATAATGACCCTTTGGGAAGCTCTCATGGTCAATACACTTTGGTCTAACATAGCACTAATCATTTACGAATGACCTCCTGGGAAACTCTCACTGTCAATACCCCTAGGTCAACATGGAATCAATAAATTATAAATGACATCCTGGGTAGATCTCATAGTAAATACACCTGGGACAAAATAGCATAAGATAATTATAAATGACCTTTTGGGTAGCTCTCACGTTCAATACACATGGGTCAATCATCTCCTCCAAGGCTCTCATGGTCCATTGGAAAAACAGTGCGCCTATATTATCAAATAAGCTCATGTAGTCCGAAACTACTACAAGGATGATAATTCACAAGCATATCACTTGAATTTCATATAATCAATCAAACTCCATCCTAATCAACCAAGGCATGGAAAACAAGGAAAACCTAAAAGGAATCCTAGATCAAATATCCATGAATAATCAATTAAGGGAAACACACCCATGGGGTGTCCTGTAACAAGGTAGTTGACCTTACGCAAAAGTAAAAACCATTTATAAATAAAAAACCATATCAGGAAATAAATAGGGTTAAATTCCAAATTAAGAAATAACCCAACCATGGGTATGCAACAATTTTATCATATATAATCCAAATACGAACAATGACAGTCACAAACCACATTCCTTAATGTAATATGATCGATATACTTGAAAGTCGGCCCTTGAATTGACCTAGATCGACATAGATCTATGAAAAGGTGAAAAATTACCAATGTTGAATAATTCATGAGATAGGAAGAATCAAGAATAAGAGCTCTAGAGGATTCAAGAACTCTCAGTGGGAGCCCAACACACCTGAAAATGTCTCAATTGGAAATCGTATGGAGAATCAGGGGTTCGATCTTCATTTGTCATCCCCATGTGCTTCTGTACTAGACACGAGAAAAATAAGTCTTTTAAAGACATGGGACTCGACCCCGGTCTGATATATCATTTAAAAAGAAAAGCACATGGTGTGTTATTTACAACTACACACCGTGTATTAGCCTCAACTAGCCCCGACTTAAGCGGGTCATCCAAGTCATCATGTAGACATGTACTCAGTCATTACACGGTTAGTACACGACTGTGTACGTCTATTGGGTTCATGGCATGTACATGGAAGTACACATGGTGTACTCAAAAAATGATTTCTTCCATTTCTCTTAAAAATAATCAAAAAACAATATTCACACCTGAAATGAAGATTTGGGTTCTTACAAACATCCCCCCTTAAAGAAATTTATCCCCGAATTTCCCTTACAAGGGTGGTAAAGAAGAGTCTGCGAACAACTCCAGCCACTATGATTTTACGTTGGCCTCTCTCTCCCTTGTATCGTTCTATAATCAGTCATTCTTCCATAGCACCCATGCCAAATGAACAGACCGACCATGAAGAACCTTCATGTTGTGATCCACAATCCTAATAGGGTGCTCCTTCAAGGATGCATCCACTTCGAACTCAACCTCCTTGGGTGAAAAAGCGTGAGATGGGTCTAAAAAGTAATGTCATAGATAAGAAACATGAAAGATGTTGTTTGTATCCTAGTACCTCTGAGGTAACTTCAATCGATAGGCAACCAGCCAAAATCTATCCAGAACCTCAAATGGCATGACATATCTCCGTGAAATATTTCCATGTCTCCTAATCCTTCTATGACCCAACCTCATTGTGAAACGTAAGAAAACATAATCTCCAACCTCGAACTCCAAAGGTTGTCTCCAATGATCATTATAAGATTTCTGCCAACACTGTGCAGTATCCATACTCTTCCAAATGAACTCCACCTGCTCAGTGGTCTCCTAGATAAGAAGAAGTCCCAGTATAGTTGCCTCTCCTACCTCAAACCAATACAGGGGTGATCAGCATGGCCTACCATACACATCCTCATAAGGATCCATATGAATTTCCATATGAAAACTATTATTGTAGGAAAATTACACATGTTGTATGTGTCTCTCCCCAGAGCCCCTGAAATCCAAGATGCATGCTTAAATCTTGTCCTCCAAAACCTAAATCGTATGCTCAGACTGGAAATCTGTGTGGGGATGGTAATTTGTGCTTAGAAGTATCTATGTACCCAACTCTTATAGATACAAGAAGTAAACTGAGTGTTTCTATATGAAATGATAGAGTGCGGAACCCCATGAAAATGTACTATCTCTTGGATGTAAAAATTTCCAAGATCATCAACACTAAAGGATTCCTTGATCAGAAAGAAATGTGCAGCCTCTGTGATCCTATCAATAACGACCCATACACCATCATTTACTCAAGGCCAACTTGGTAAACCCATAACGAAATCCATAGAGACGTCATTCCACTTACACTCAGGAATTGGTAACTGCTGTAAAAGCCCTTCCAGTCACTGATGCTCTACCTTGACCTGCTGAAAGAAAAAACATCTCATAATAAAACTAGCCACATCCTTCTCTATGCTTGGCCACAAATACTAAAGATTTGAATCTCGATGCATCTTAGTGACACTAAGAAGAACTTCCCATATTGAGGATTGAAAATATCACAACAACTCCTCGCGTATTTTTGACGACACCCATACACGCCCTTGAAAATAAAAAAACTCATCCCTACCTATGGTACACATAAGAGTAGGGTCCTCTCCTGACACACTCTTCCATAGGAATATTCCTTCGGAATATGGTAGCTTCCTCATTCTCACTCGATCCAGTAGAGTATAGGTAACAACTATAGAAGAAATAATCGTCTACCCCTATTTTCTATGCACCTCCAAATGCATATGAGTGAATAGATCCATAATCTATCATTCACTAGTGTCCTCCTGAACTTCCTGTATCTGAGTCCTCCTACTCAAAGAATAATCCAATGCATTTCCTTTACCATGCATGTAAGAAAGCTAAAAGTAAAAGGACTGAAGGTACTCAACCCACCTTCGCTGTCTCAAATTCAGATCACACTGTGTAAAGATATAGTTGAGGCTTTTTTGGTCATTGTATACCACAAAATACTCCCCAAAAAGATAATGTCTCTAATAGAGGAAGGCATGTACAACTGCAGACAACTCGAGATCATGCATCAGGTAATTCCTCTAATGTGGCCTCAACTATCAGGACCCGTATGCAACAACTTCTTTCCCTTGTATAAGCACTGTTCCCAACATGATACCTAATGCATCACGGTAAACAATGTAAATATTGAACGACTCCAATAAAATCAGTATCGATGATGAATTCAATTTACCTTTTAGCTCATGAAAGGTTCAATCATAAGAATTTGTCCACAATTACTTCGCACCCTTCTTAGTCAGGCCTGTCAGTGCCACTACTAAGCATGAAAGGTTTTAAATAAATCATATGTAGTAACCAACCAGTCCTAGAAAACTCTATACCTCAAAGAAGTTCTTTAGATGATCCCAAGAAACTATTGCTTTCACCTTCTCTAGGTCAACTAATACTCCTATCTCTGAGATGACATGACCCAAGAAGTGAATCTAGTCCATCCAAAAGTAGATTTTTTTTTATATTATTATATAAATGATTCTATCCTAGTGTACTCAATATGATATCAAGATGGATTCTACGGTTGTATCGAGTGTGAGAGTACACAAAGATATTTTCCACAAAGACTACCATAATAGAATCCATGTAAGGATGTAACACTCAGTTCATCAGTGCCACAAATACTTCCATCACATTCGTGAGATCTAACAGCATAACCAAATACTTATATAGATCATACATGCTCTGAATGTCTGTAAGAGTTATATCTAATGGTCTAATGTGAAACTGATGATATTCGAATCTCAAGTCAATCTTCGATAACACTTGGTCTCATCAAAGATGATAAAAGAGATCACCAATCCTTGTCAAGGGATATCTATTCTTTACTATCAAATGGTTCAACTTTCGATAATTCCTAAAATGTATGAGGGTACCATCTTCTATCTTTGTAGAGAGGATAGGAGAAACCCAAGGAGAGGTGATAGTTTGGATGAAACCCTTTACCCACAAATCCTCTAACTACTTCTTAATCTCCTATAACTCTTGTGTATCTATCCTATAAGTATTAATGGACATCGTTGCCACTATGGGAAAAAATAAATAGAGAAATACACATCTCATTCTAGAGGTAAACCTATAAATTAATCTAAAAATACATCTCTTAAATGATCCTCAATTGGAGGAATTTCCATCTGTGAATTCCCCTGGTCATCCAAATATAAACTAGAAATCTAGGCTATGATTCCTCCCAACCCATGATACTTGAGTCCAGCTCTGCTTTCCTGGACATCCCATTCACCCTTGGGTTGAAAACATCTTCCCTCTTGTGACTTGAAACTCACCATACAAAGATAAAAGTCAATAAAGGCCTAAAAGGACACCAACCAGTCCATTCTTAGAATGACATCAAATCCTTCCACCTCTAAGACATAGATGTTCTATAAGAAGTGACACCCACTAAACTCAAGAGGGAATTCCTTGAACTAAGGTACACTATTCATACTAATCCTCAACATAATTTCTATCATCAAAACATCATTAAAAGTAGTAATATAGAGCTCGAGTATCTACACAACGGAAAAAATATAAAACTATGGGAAACCCCCCTATCAAAAAGAGCATAAGATAAAACTGAGGCAAGTAGAATTGTACCTCTAACCGTAGAGGTTATAGGATTAGGCTCCTACTGGGTATGTTACATCAAAAAATTATGACATGTACCACAATCCTGCAACCCTTCCTGGCTACCCTGAGCTAATCCACACTGATTTCAAAGAAAACCTTTCATCTAGCTACCACAGCCACAACCACCTCCTTGACCTGAACGACCTGATGAGCTCCAGTTCCATGATTGATGAGAAACTAGTAGACCTGCTCCTATATGTGGAGTCATAACAAATCCCCTCTCAATAGAAGCTGGTGATAAAAATTAACAAAACCATTGAACATAACCCATCTTGCCTCAAGATCGGCACTCAAATGGGTCTATCGGGCATTGCGATCTCGTGTTCTCACTCCTTCTTCACTAGTAGAACACCACCTGGATTTCTAAAGATACATCCCTACTATAGGAAGAACAACCACATGTAAGCTCCCTAAGATTCTTCCTACTATCATTCGAAAGAGTACAATCCCTGGATACTGAACCACCGTGGCTCACAACTCCAAACTCACTCAGATTGTGCTTGGTAATCAGCGCATGATTTACTACAGTAGTTTTCAAAGACATCCTGAAAAAATTCACATTTTATTGGATTTTTTACCTGATACCATTCTAGAATTTCCTATCCAGTGATAAGCCATCACCCCCAGAACATGAGCAAAGTGATTTAGCTATGTAAAGTAAGAAGAATACCAAATCACTGAAAGAGTACTCTGCTCCAAATACATGAACTCCCAGGCTCAATTGACCCTCAACGTATTAGGGTAGAACTAATCATAGAAGGTACTGTTAAAATCTTCCCAAAATATATTTGGATGATTTCACACATATGAGACAACATCCCACCATCTGTTGGAGGAATCACACATCATGTAAGTTGTGATCTTCACCCTCCTCTTAGGAGGAATCTCCAAATGCTCGGAGATAGAAATAATGGACTCCAACCATGAATCTGCATCATATAGTCCTCCATCCCCAGAAAAAATGGGTGGATGCACCTGATGGAACACCCTCTTCAACTCTTCCATAGTTGGGGCAGGATGTGGTGATCCTAGAATGGTCTACATAATTATCATAAATCTTTCATGGAACATTGCATCAACACCTATGTCTGGTATAATATCTAATTCCAATATGGGTATGATGGGTGTATTTTCTAGTAGTCCCTGATCTACCATTTCCTATGTCTGATCATTAACCTATACATGGCGTACAACCAGAGGAAATCTATGTGGTATGACTCTACAAGTTCTATAACACACTTCAATTTAAGAATATCAAGGACTGCAACTTAGAAGTTCTATAATGGAACATGAGAAAGAAAGCATTCATGTTTTACAAAAGTGGGTTACATGGCATGTAGAACCACTACACCACCTGTTCCCATAAGCTTTAACATGGGTGTGTACCCCTTATAACATGGTCATGTAACACCCCATACACATAGCGTGTTGCTCCTGAGACACAACGTATACTTGAATATTCCCTCCTACCCAAGTACTTCTACATGGCTAAAACTACACAGTTCTTCTGGTGCAACACTACACGACATGTTCACCCTAGACACAAAGTTTATGGAAAAGTTTTATCCACCCATGTCATTAGTCACAAGGACAGATAAATGGTCTATTTCCAAGTGATGTGTACAATCTAGAAACATTGTGTTCAACCCAAGTTTCATCCACCCGTGTTGTTAGTCACGTAGTCATATTCACGATCATTTACAACACGACATGTACTCCCAGTACATGGCGTGTTATACCAAGAGTTTACCAACCCCGTGTCTCTACTCACACAGTATTTCACATGGTTAACAACTACATTGCATGTATATATGGTACATGGTGGGTACATATGGTACACAGTGTGTACTTAAGAAAAGTGATTTCTTCTAGAATTGAACATAAGGTGTGTGTACATAACATCACAGGGCATGTTGTCTGGGTTTCTTGAATGTAAGCCTCTAAAACTTCTCTTGAACCATAAAAAACATAAAATTTGTCCATGGAATGATAAGCTCTAATACTTGGGAGCCCATACTCCCTGTGAATCAAATTTTTTCATCCTTATTCATATCATATTTCAACAGAATTTAATTAAATTTCAAACATGATCCACAAAATTCTGATCCAAGAGGGCCCAGAACACCTCAGAGACCAAATCATGGTATCCATCCAAATTAATCTTTACTTATAACAATACCCTATAAAAAATATAAGGTATTTCTATCATGACATATATTAGAATAGCATGTATATCTAGCACTACATCTGTCACAACAACATGGAATTAGTAATTTTCTCTAAATGGCATGATAAGAATTCATGGCCAGGGATCTCTAGAAAGTTCCTATATGATGCATGAGATGGAATAACATCATCTCATTGGGTGAAATAGCAATAGAACCACAATGATATCAATCATAACAACACAAAACACATGGATCACCCAACTGTGAAATCAAATAAATTGTAACAAATGAAAAACCAAAACATTTCAATATTTGGGGTAACTTGGATTTTTCCTATACACCAGGTAGCTACTCTCGATTACATCTTATTACCAACGACATATTACTTCCTATCCTAGTCTATAGGCTCCAAATAGTATAGAAAGGAAGGGAAGAAATCACCTCTGATACCACTTTGTAACGTCTCGGATCTTGTTGCCTCCCAAAGGTTCCTCGTACCTGGTTGACCACATGAAATCAAGCACATTTCCCCAAATGTCAGAGGCTGAGGACTAGTAGTGAGGGCCTATGGTGTGATAGTGGAGAAACTATGTCGTCATTAGTAGAGTAAACACAACGGAAAACAAATAGTAATAATAACAGAAACAATAATACCATACAACAGAAGTAAACAACTAAAGACTGATAGTAATAAAACAAATAAATCCGTATCATATATATAATGATGCATGTCATATGTGTCTAGGAAAGAAGCCAAAATAGGTCACAATTCTATAAAAACAATACATTACAAAATAAGTAAAAAGCAAGTAAACTACAACAGCATCACAAGCCCCCACTTGGTCTCATACTCTCCAGAACCAACATACAGAAATCAAGTACTAGATTATGAAGGGTGCTTTCCATTATATATACCTACACTAATATAATCTATTTGGGTGAAAAAGCATGATCCAAATAGTGTGTGAGATGAATCCTAGTAGGAAACCACCAAAAGATCTGTGCCTAACTATCAGTGAATATATATAGAAGTTAATATAGAGAATGAATCAATAAACAAGGAAGTACTGAAAAGTGAACAATCCTACAATTTTCAATTATATTCATTTACATTTATTATTCATCCTTTAAATCATGTAATCTCAAGACCCATCCTAAGATCTATATCCCCCTATGTAATAATAACAAAATAGATGTTTCATAAGACCATCTAAAAAATCATGTAATATTGAGTCCAATCTTGTTCTTTGACTTGGAAGACTCATCACAATCATTCAATAATTCATAAAAACCCATCCAGGAAATACCTCACTATCAAAATTCTCTAGTTTAACATAGAACCAATTCATTAAATAACAACCCTTGGGGAATCTCTCATGATCTAACCCCTTTGGTCTAACATAGATCTAAACATTTACAAACGACCACCTGGGTAGCTCTTACGGTCAATACACCTTGGTCAACAAGGAATTAATAAATTATAAATGACCTCTAGGGTATATCTCATGGTCAATACCCCTGGTTCAATCATCTCCACCAAGTATCTCATGGTCTATTGAAAAAATAGTGCGCATATAATATCAAAGCATCTCATGTAATATGAAACTACTACAAGGATAATAATTCACAAGCATATCACATTCATTTCATATAATCAATCAAACTTCATCCTAATAAACTAAGGAATGGAAAATAAGGAACACCTAACATGCATCTGAGACCAAACAACCATAAACAATCAATCAAGGGAAACACGCCCATGGGGTTTCCCATAATAAGGTATCTAACCTTACGTATAAGCAAAAACCCTTTATCAATCAAACAAACTATATCAAGTAATAAACATGGTTAAATTACAAGTCAATAAATACCCCAATCATGGGTATGTGACACTTTTATCATAAATAATCCAAATATGAACAATGAAAGGAACAAACCACCTACCTTGATGTCTTACATTTGATATAATTAAATATCAACCCTTGAATCAGCCTAGATCAGAATATATCTACAAAAGAGTAAAAAAACCCAACCTTGAATAATTAATTATAGAGGAAGAATCAAGAATAAAGGGTCTAGAGGATTTGTGAACTCACTAGTGGGAGTCCAACACACTCGACGATGTCTCAATTAGAGCTTAGACAGAGAATCGGGGATTCGATCTTCATTTGTCATTCTAGAGTGCACTTGTATGAATCATGGGAAGAAGAAGTCATTTACGAACATGAAAAGTGACCCCTATTTGATATATCAATTGAAAATAAAAGTACATGGTGTGTTCATTAAAACTACATTCCATTTATTAGCCTCAACTGGCCCCTCACTTAATAAGGTCATCCAGGTCATCACACGACCATGTATTCGGACGTTACACGGTCAGTAAGCGGCTGTGCGTAGCTACTAGGTACATGGTGTATAAATGGAAGTACACAGCGTGTACTTTTAAAATCCCCACTTCTTTATTTTTCTGCAAAAAACAACCCGAAAACATGATCTATACATGAAATGAAGATCCAGGTTCATACAAAAACAAAATAAATTTTACTTTAAATATCGTCTGAACCAGTGAAACTAGAAAATCATTTTTATATAATTTTAAAAAAATTAAAGTATATTATATTTACTTATGAATAATTTATTAACACAACATTAATTATTAATTAATAGAAAAAATAATATTTAATCTACCAAAATTTGTTTTTCTATTAAAACAGTTTCTTATTATATTTTAGGTTTTTAAGTAAAAATTAAAATAATAAATTTTCAGATGTAAATTTGAAAAAAAATAGATTCATTCATGGATTAATAATTTTTATATTATCTAAATATTAGTTTTGGTTTTATTTTTTATAATATTGATTTTAAGTGAATAGTGAAGTAATAATGTTTTTACAAATAACATGAATTTTATGACATTATTAGTAAACAAGTAAGAATTTTAAATTCTTTATTACTATAAAAATGTATTTTATAAGTGTGTTTGTAGTTTTTAAAATTTTCGATATAATTTATAAACTCATATTTGACATCTCAGAACTTAAGTTATATTTTTTTAAAAAAATAAATTATAAAATTATTATTTGAAAATTAATTTTTATAACTTTTAGAAATAAAATATTATTAAATGAATTTAAAATTTAGAATCAATAATTATAACTCATATAGAAAAAAATATTTTCTTATTAGGGAAAAATGATAAATTACTTTGGTAAAAATTAGTTACCGTAGTAAAAGCTAAAATGGAAAAAATAAACAACTAAGAGAAAAAGATCAAGAATATATATAAATCATATTTGGTAATATTTTGGTGAGGAACTTATTTACTATATAAATTATTCTATCTATTATTTCTCAATTTTGATTCCATTTTCCTTGAAAATGACTTCCAATTTTTTAAAATGTTTGGGTACTTACAAAAATGTCACCCCTTTTCACTTATAAAAGGCACATGCCTCTCCTCACTTCCGCTCACAACACAACCCACTTAGTTCATCCAAAAATATACACAAAAATCTTGTAAAAATTAATATACACCTTAAATAGTTTCTTTTATTCTCAATATACTACCCCTCAAAAGATTAACCCCATTTGAAAAGGATATAATCCGAGAAGTGGAGTGTAAATTTAAAATTACTCCTTCATGTTTTCTATTTCATTGTGTCCACTTATTATTTCCAAAATTCCATTACACCATCTTAGAATTATAACTTTATCATAATTATTATACTGTTATGTTATTAAAATGATGGTATAATCAATAACAAATTTTCTCTTACCATTATGAAAAATGAAGATTAGAAATTTGTGTGTGCGGACTACCACCTCCACAAAGTAACATTTTCTTTTTTCCTTGACTACATAATATTAATATATAAAAAGGGGTTTCAATTTATAATTAATATATTTATTAATTATATGAATTTATTAAATGATAAAACATATTACTCTACTCCCTCGTTCTTTGAAAATGAAATTATCATCCAGGCATATGTGAGGACTAAGACCTCCATGAAACAATATTTTTAATATCATTACAACATTTCATGGGGGTTTTAAAAATAATTTTAAAGGATAAATATTTTTTTTATTAAATAATCAATGTTATGGTATAATAAATTGGTTAACCTATTAATTATATGAACAACAAACAGTCATCATAAATTCAACCATAAAAAATGAGCATACATAAAATAAAATGATCTCTTCATTCTAAGTAGTAACTTTATATTAATTTTAGTATTCATCCAATTAATTCATATTAAGATATATAACACTAATTAACAATAAATAATATCATTATTTTTTTGGTATAATGATATTACTACTAAACTAACTCATAGTCATCCCTTAATCATGTCATGTTCATGTTTAGATCGGTTTAACCAAAAAATTGAACAATGAAGTGAAATTATATCTTAGACTACTATGATTAATTAATCATTTGAATAATATGATATAAATGTTAAAATTATTTTTTTTGAAATTTTATTTATATATCCAACTTTTTTTAAGAAAACAAATTGTATCCCTTTAAAACACTGAAACAATCTTTTTGTCAATTTCATCTTTATGGATAAAAAATGTAGACATAATGAAAGGAATATAAAATTCATAAATAATTACGAAAAAACAAATTTAGTATTTTTAATAATATTATAATTATTAAATTTTTTGAATAATGAATACTGACACCTCTCTTTGAAAACATTACAATAATCAAGATTATAAACACCCAACATGGGAAAAAAGGTAAAAAAATAACTAATAAACTCTTAGAGATTAATTATGGATGAAGTGTATTAAGTATTATAGGTATGAATATGGTTTTTAAATAATTTATTATGATATATAAATTTTTTACTATATTTTAGAGTGCATTCATTGAGTTGAGGATATTGGGTAATGGTTTTCATGTCAAATTCCTCTCTTTCAGACATGTTTTATACTATGCACCTAATTCTAATTATGTAGTGTATATAATTCATATTTAAGATATTATATCATAAATAAATTTAATTCATGTCAATATAATTTCAATTTAAATCAATCTATTTCAGGAGTTTTTTATTCAATCACTATTCAAGTTGTAAGGGTTTTAGTTAACTCAATTCTCTGTCATTGAGATATGATTGTTCTTACTGAACTTATTTAATAAAATTTGGGTATATTATACACTATAAATTAATTGTGGGGTATTTTATATTGAATTACATGGATTTATATTTTTTTTCCACATAATCCCCTCTTCATAAATTTCTTACAACACGAACTATGTTTCCTATAATGGATTCGTGGTAACTCAAACATATTTCCTTGAATTATAAGGTTTATTTTTGAGTATAGTTATTATAAGTTCTCTATGTTCTTACATTTACAAAAACCTATAATATTATATATTTTCTCTCATTTATATAAATGAGTTATCATACAAATATATTTCCATGAATGAATTCCTTTTACATAAAATTATAATATGATTTGAATTATTCTCATCCTCCTTAACTGGGGATTTCTCTTCCATATCAATGTTTAAACTTCCAAAAATTATTCTCTTATCATTTTTTTTGAAATATTATTTTATATTAACTAAATTTAATATCATATTTCCATTAATATTTTTCTAATATAATATTTTCTTACTATTTTTATGTTTTGGGTTTTCAACAATAGGTATTTCAAAATATCAAATGCTTTTTAGCTTCCATGATAAAATTTTTTGTATTAAAAAATAAATTTTCCTGGATAACATTAGGTATATTTCATGGATACAATTTTAGAGAATATTTTTAATGTAATGTTTTCCAAATGTTTTCACTTACCTCTTTTAAAAATGTATTTTGAAAAGGACCTATAACTTCATCTCCTCATGAAGGGTTAACAATTGTTTTATAAAGTATTATTTCATATTTTTTTCCATTTTCCTACTTAAAATCCTAAAATATTTATTAATTGGGTTTATTTTGGATTAATAACCCTCTATAATACATTATGATATTATTTCTTTGTGTTATTTAATTTTTGGTCTCAATCGAACCAATTCATGATGTCATTTTATGTGATACTATTTGAAACTATTATGAAACTCATTTTCTTTCATGACATATTTTTGATATGATAAATTATTTATATCTTATGAAATAAGTATTTACGGATGATTAAGGATGGATTCCTATATATACATCCAAATATTTTGTTGATTTTTATTGTTTAATTAGATTAAGATGGTAAAAAGGTATTTTCCCAAGCCTAAAGAGGTATAGAGGATGATTTTTTAGACTATAGAGGTAAAGAGGTTGTAACCCAAGCCTAAAGAGGTTCATAAGTTATATACAAAGGCTAAACATGTACAAAAGTTATATAATAATGGTAAGTAGTTACACAATTTTTATCCCAATTGTAAATATATAAACTAGTTATTTCATAATCCTAAAGAGGTATGCAGGTTGCAGCCCATGTTGAAATAGGGAACATGAGTTTTAGCCCAATCCCACTATGATATGGTAATCGGGTTGTGATTTCTACTCCACTATGTGATTTTATTTCATATTCTTATGTTTATTTCATTTTTAAATGATATATTAAATTTTTTTAATGTTTCCTTGATTTAATATTATTGTTAAATGCTTCAAACCTATGATATAATTATTAAACCTCTTTGATGACCTTATCGTGGTCTTATTCCCTTATGTTATTTTTATAATATATTTCTATTTCTATTTATTTTGTCTCATATTATTATGATATAACCATTGTGATTCATTGAAAATTTTTCCTTCACAGGAATTTTTTTACAATCCTTTATTATGATTTCGTTCTTTATATCAGTATAATGAGATTACATTGTGAGAGTTTTTAAGAAGGTCTAATATGGTGTGATTATGAAGTAACATTCACAAGTATTGTAGAATAATATGTTTATATATCTAATCTATAAAGACCCTAAACCTATCAATTCATCATATTTCAAGATTATTATGTGATGTAATGTTTTAGTTATGGAAATGATGTAAAATATATACTTGTTTAGAAAGGGTTTCTATAGTTGGTATGAAATAAAAAGTTTAATTATTTTTAGAGATTATTTTTTTCCTTTGGTATTAGGATTACATAAACTTATTGAAACCCCTTTATATGATTCTAAGTACATGATGATATCTAAAAAATGTTGTTAAATTATTTAAAATAAGTTTTTCTTATAAATTAAATCCTTATCTAGATACTACAAGTGGATGCAAGTTATGAAAAATATGTGCCTAGGGGTAATAAACGTGAAAAGGGAGGATTTTATACTAACATAATCAACATTTTTTGAATGATAAATACTCATAACTGGTCACCTAGTTTGAAAATATCGGGTTATAATATTTTGTTGAGAACATGCTCTTTATGAGACATTATGAACTATTGATTTCATGGTTAGTTTTTGGGATTAAGATAAGAAGTATGGGAAAACCCAACCTAAATTTGAACCAAGAATGATTTAGTTTAAATTATAATAATTTTAGACTAACATGGTAACATAAAATATTAATATTTTTTATCATTAAAATCTATAATTATATTATTCCCTCATAATGTTAATTTTTCATAATTAATTGTACCTCATTTTTGGTTTGAGTAATGGATGGAACCAGAAAAAAACTAGTTAAAAATATGTGTGATAAAATGATATAGTTTCTATAAAGAAGAACCTAATTGGATAAGAGTATAAGTGAAAAATATTATGATTATTCCAAACCATCTATCAAAAATTATGATTAACTGTATAGTTGTGTTCTTAAACACACCTAAGAAGATAAGTATGAATTCTCATGGAGGTTCGTGTGATGGAGATGATAAATGAAAGAAGACTCAATTTCCATCATGTAAAAAATGTGTAAAGAATAACCCATGGTAATGTCTAAAAGTAATAAGAAAATTTTTCATGTATAAAAACATTGGTCATCAAGCTTGGGATTATTGAAGAGACATAAAGAGGTACACCTATACAATGGACGATATAAAAGCACCACCATAAAAACATCAATACATGAAATTAGAAGTGTTTGGGAATGATTCTAATTGATGACCTAACCATGGACTACCTAGGATAATAAGAATAAAACACCTTATAAACCAATGTAATAACTATACTATATAATGTAGTTCATGAAACAAAATGGTAAAATGTAAAATTACCCACTAATTTAGATTTTTGGGTATTAGAACCTATTATAGCCACCCTAGTAAGCCTATAAAGTATTCTAAGAATATTAAATCATCATCACAATGATTCAAATATCTAAAAAAACTTTTAGTTGTATAAATATTTTCTTCCAAGTTAATGTTTCTTTTAATTTTCTTCAAGAAAATATTACTATTCTTACTTTTTATAAATTTAATGTGATTTTGTAGCTGGATTGGTACTCTCTACTTAGAGAAAGAATTATTTGTATGAATAATATCACATTTCATATTAACCTATTATATTATATGAATGTATTATTATGAACACACTTTATATGTATGTTATATAATGTGGGTATTGATACCAAATAACGATAGGCTCTTGGATCAAATGGTTGAAAAAAAAACAATATTAGGAATAAGATAATTCTAAGGAAAGAGATATATTTCTTATTTTTGAAAGGTTAATGTGAATCAAATAATTATATTGTGAGTCATTATTATCTTTAGATACCCATAAGTATTATTATTAATAAGTTATAATTAAAATTTTTAGGATATTATTTATTTAAGGTGGGAGAATATAACACCTTGAGATATCAAAATATATTTTCCTTTATATAAATATAGTGTCTCATAGATTTCTCTACACATAATAATAAATACAAGAAATATATAATGTTTTATGGTGTTTATATAATTTGTTTGTATAAATAGTGGTAATTAAATTATGAAACACAAGCACACAAAGATATATATATATATATATATATATAAAAGAAAAAAAATAAAGCTCACTCTAAATATCAACTCAAATAGTTCACCTTATAACATATTTTTTATAAAATTTAATTATTATCAAGAATAATTTATTTTGATATGAATAAAGTATTAACTCTCGAATAATTAGTAATTTATAGAAAATAGATTATTTAATATACCAAAAACATTTCCTATAAAAATAAATTTTCACTATAGTTTATGTTTTGAGTAGAAATATAATTTATAAATTTTATATTGTGAATTTGAAAAAATTAACTTCATTTTTGGATTCATCATGGTACTATTAAATTAAGATGAATTTTTGATATTATTATAAAAAAAATGTTTTTAGGTGAATAGTGAAAAATACCATTTGTACAAATAACATGACTTTTATTACATTATTAGTATATAAATAAGAATTTTAAATTAATTAATCATTTTTAAAAGTTCATATTTTAGTTTTATAAGTATTTTTTTAATTTTAAAAATGTTGGTTTTAATTTATAAGCATGTATTTAAAATTTTATAACCTAAGTCATATTTTAATAAAAAGGAATTTAATTCATTAGGTATTTATTATTATAAAATTAATTTTACACCTTTAGATAATTAATATTATTTAATATATTTAATTTTTTTATTAGTATACCAAATTATGTAAAAAGGACATTTTATTTTTAGCATAAAGTTAAATTAATTGGGTAAAAACTAGTTGTTGTAGAAAAATTTAAAATGGTAAAATTAAAAAATCTAAGAGTAGAAGACCAAAAATATGTTTAAAAAATATATGAAAATATGTTTTTAAGGATTTTCTCAAATTTATAAGTTACCTTATCCATTATTTCAAAATTTTGGATCCACTTTCCATGAGTTACTTCCCATTATTGATTTTTTTGGTATTTAAAAAAATGTCTTCTCTTTTTAATTTTAAAAGGGACACTCATATCCTCAATTACCCTCACACTACAATCCACTTAGTTCAGAAAAAAAATATTCCCAAACCTATACTCAATATTCGTATCCACCTTCAAGGGTTTTTTTATTCTCAAATGATCATCCCATAAAGGCATAACCCCATTTGAATAAGAGACAATCCAAGAAGTGAAGTATAAATTTATTAAAGTTTCATCCTATTTTATATTTCATTATGTGAAATTATTCTTCATAAAATTCCATTTCACAATATTAAAATGATAAAATTAGTATAATTAATAGGTTTTTATCTTATTATAATTATGGTACAATCATTAACAAAATTTCCATCTTTTATTTAGAAAAATGAAAACACAAATTGTGCATGTGTGCATACTACTGCCTCCTTGAAGTAACATGTTTTTTTCATCACCAACTAACATAGATAGTTAAAAATTTAAATCAATGTATAATTTTTATTTTTATAACTTATTTATGATTCTTAAATGATAAAACATATTAATCATCACTCTTATTATATGAAAATTAAATCATCAACCATGCATACATAACAACGACTGCCTCCAGGGAAAAGTGTGTTCCGTTTTTCATTACCACATTTCATGGTTGTTTATAATAATTTATTTAAAGGATAAATATGATTTTTATGAAATAATTAAGGTTATATTATAAAAAAATTAGAACCTATAAATGATATGAAAAATCAGTAGTCTTAATAAATTCCACCGTACAGAACGATCATACAGAGCTGAAAACAGTCTCTTCATTCTGAGTAGTAGACTTATATGAATTATATTATTCATATAACTATTTATAATTATTATATATCACACTTATGAACACTAAATAATACCATTATTCTTTTTTATAATGATATGACAACTAAACCACCTCATAGTCATCCATTAATCATGGTTTGTTCATACTTTTGTTGGTTTAACCACTCACTAGAATAATGCTATTAAATTATATAATGGATGAATATTGTAAATTAATTACTATTATAACATGATATAAGTATGTATATTAATATTTTTTGGTTCTTTAATGGTTTTATAAATATTAGAATCAATAACCATGAAAGCACCTTTCATTCATTAATAATCACCGGAACATGCTCGTTATTGATTTCATCTTCAAGGATAAAAAATAAAAACTTCATGAAATGAATTTGAATATTCATAAATAATTATAAAAATAAACGTAAATACCTTTATTAATATAGGAATTATGAACTTTTAATGAATAATGAATACCAACATCACTCTTATGAAACAAGTGTAAATGGTCAAAATGAGAGACAACTAAAGTTGGAAAAGAAATAAAAACTATGTAATATACATGTAGTGGTTAATAATAGATGAATTGTATAAATAGTTATGGTTATGAATATTATTCTGAAATAAGTGATTATGATATCTATATTTGTTATATAGGTGGTTAGATTGAATTCATGGATGACATGATATAAGGTAAGGGTTTTTAAATCAAATTCCATTCTTGAAGACATGTTTTGTATTATGAACCTAATTCCACTTATCATGGGTATATACTTACCACTTTAGTTATTATATCACTAAAAACCTTTTATTTATATCAATTGCAGTTTAATTTAATTATCTCTGTTTTTTAGGTATTTTATTTAAATTCTCCTCAAGTTGTTAAGGTTTTTATTAACTCAATTCTCATTCAATGAGTTATGATTGTTCTTATTAAACTTATTTCAAATAATTTTAGTACATTATACTAGATCAATGAATTTGGTATTTTATATTTAATTATGGGGAAATATATTTTTACCCCATCAAACCCACTTCAAAATTTTCTTACTTTAAAAACTATGTTCCTCATAAGGGATGAATGGTAACATAAACTTATTTTATTGAGTTATAAGGATTATTATTAAATATAGCTATACTAAGTTATCTATGATATTATATTTCATAATCCATATATTATTATCTATTTTATCTAGTTTTATAAAATGAGTTTGATAAAAATCTATTTTTATGAATGGATTTTTTCTATACAATTATAACATGTTTTAAATTATTATTATTATCCTCCTACTGCGGAAATTTCTCTTCTAAATACATGTTTAACATTCTTAAGAAGGTTTTATTATAATATTTCAAAACCCTATTAAATATTTACTAATGTGACAATCATATTTATATTTACCATTTTTGAAAATAAAGTTTTATTACTTTTTTTACGTTGTGGGTTTTTAATATAGGTACTTTCAAAATATAAAAAGGTTTTTTCCTTCCCTAATAAAATGTTATTTATTCTAAATCAAATTTCATTGGACACCTTTTTTATTTATCAATCCTACTTTTTTTAATAATATTTTTAATGTATAATCTTCAAAAAAAATCAATACCCCTCCCAAAAATGACTTTAGAAAATAACCTACAACTTATTATCCTTATAAAAGGTTAATAAATGTTTTAGAAAGGACTATTTTTTTAGTTTTTTTTCATTTTCCTATTTAAAATTATAATATCTTCATTCGACAAGGTTGTGATTGATGAATTAGTCTATAAATTCATTTATTAGATAATTCCTTCAGTTCATTAATTTTTTGGTATCAATTGAACAACATATTGAAGTAATTGTTTGTGATACTATTTGGAAGTATTATGAAACCAAATTTATTTCATGAGTTATTCTTTATATGATGAATTATTTAAATATTATTACACACATATTTAAGGATTATTATGGTTGATTTCCTTTATTACCCTCCAATAAATTGATTAATGATTAATATCTCATGATCTAAAGATGGTACATGGGGTTTTCCCTTGCCGAATGAGGTACATGGATTTTAACTAAATCCTAAATAGGTACATGGGTTGTAACCCAATCCTAAAGAGGTAAAAAGTTTATTTCCTATGACTAAATAGTTACATCAAATATAACTTAATACTAAAGATGTGTACGAGTTTTTTCCAAAGAATAAAGTGGTAAACATGTTCTTATCTAATCCTAAATCAGTATATGATTTGTGGAACAATCTTAAAGAGGGTATACAGGTTGTTAGCCTAAGACCACTATGAGATGGGAATTGGGTTGGGATGGATACTACACTAAGTGATTTGATTTTCATATGATTATGTGTATGGTTTTTTTCCATGATATTCTAAATTATCTTCATTTTTCCATGATAAAATATTATTATTATATGATTAAAAGCTATGATATTATTGATATGCCTATTTGATGACCTTAACAAGGTCTTATGCAATTATGATCTTTTTATTTGATATTTCTATCCTTATCTATGTTGTATCACATACTTATGATATAACCGTCAATATTCATTGAAATGATTCCTTACTAATTATTTGAGCTCACCCCTTTCTTATGTTTCCATTACCTTATATATGAGGATGGTATTAGATTTTGAGATGCTTAGAAGTAGGTCTAGTATGGTTTGATTATGAATTAATGCTCACAATTATTTTAGAGTAAGATATTTTTAATAGATGATCTCTAAAGACATTATACTTATTAGTTCTTGGGATATTGGGATTATTATATAATCTAATTTATTAGTTATGGAAATGATGTAAAATTGTTACATTTTTTGCTTAGTATTTTATATCACTCATTTTTTAAAACACCCTTTGGCATCCAATGGTTTTAATCGATAAACAAAAACCCACAATCCTCAGCCTAACCAATATATTTTCCAAAAAATGGTTCTTCTTTCAAAATCCATTATGATATTAATTTTTTTTTAAAAATCCTAATATTTCCTCAAAATACTATCTAACTTAAAAATCGTCAGTACCATTGGATATTTTATATAAAAATTACTGTTGGTCTCAAAAAGTTTAAGAAAGAATACAAGATAACTATTATGAATTATGGAAATAAATAATAAAATACATTCATTTAAAATTGAAAATTTATAGAGAACCAAAAAGAAGAAATCCCCTTCCTATGTAACACACACATTATACAATACTACTACTTCTCATGGAATCCCAACAAACAAGTTTCGTTTGTGGCATGAGGCGATAATACCATTCCCTATGAAAATGATTTTTATCTGTGGTGTGAGGTGGTAATATCATGCCGCCAAAAATGTTTTTTTTGTAGCATGATGGGGTAACATCAGGACTCCCAAAAATTATATTCATTTTTAGCATGAGGCAGTAACCCGACCACCCCCACCAATGAAAATCATTTATGAATTTGGTATAATTTTATTTCCTTGAAAAATAGCACAATATATGTTTTGAATATAACCAACCATTATGAGAACATGGTTTTTCCCATTAACTATAAATACATAATGTTCTCACTACAAATAGGTACACAAATAGTGGGAAAACATAATAAGAATAAAGGTAAAGGAAAACCACAGACTAAAGAATACTAGATGATAAACTTCTAATTAGATAGGTAATTCATTTACCATGAACCGAAAAGGAAAAGGAGATACCACAAAAGGATCGATGCTTAAAAACCCATATCCACCAAGATAAACACTTAATAAGAAAAATAACATGTATGGTCATCCACAAAGTGGACCCTATTTCATTTTTGAGGGAAACCTCTCATGAATAAATATGCTTTTTGTAAGAACCCCTTTTTGATTTCCCATTCCACATAATAAGAATCGTATACATCAAGGGGTATCCTTAGGTTATTTTTCTTTTTATCTCTCTATTCATCCTTCCACATAGTGATTTTATTTATCTTTTACCCTCAATGAACTATCAAAATTATTCCCTCTAACACCCTATAACAACTTTGATCTTTATTACACACTTAAACAAGATTTATTACATAAAATCTTCAATTGATAAAACATAGAGGATTCAGAGTTCTAGTGTATTTGGGGCTTAGGAACATTTCATAATGACTTAAAACATGAAACACAACCTCTTTATTGAAAACTTATTTTACATTCACTATAGGAAAACTGGCGTTTCGCGGTGGTTTTAAAAACTACCGCTAAATATTTTTCAAGCCTCTATTTCACGGCGGTTTAAAAACCGCCGCGAAATGTGTTAAATATTTTTTTATAATTTTTTCAAGGATTAGAGGCGATTTTTAAAAAAACCACTGCGAAATTATGGTGTTTTGGGTAAAACCACCACGAAATGAAAGGGAAAAAATAAAAAAACACGAGAAACCCTGAAATCACTAAAATGACCATAAATTTTGATCTGACCGTCCATTGGAACGCCAAGACCAGTCAAATCGAAGCTCATGAAGAGATCTAGAGGCACATATAATCAAAACCCAGATAAGGTCTAAGGTGCAAAAGATATGAGAGTTGTAAAAAAGATGAAAAAAGCTCTCCATCTTCAAATGGCCATAACTTTCCGTCACCAGTGCCCCGTCGAACTTGACTTCAAAAAGAACTAACTTTTGATCCGCATGTCAGTTCAGACTCCTCCTCCTTCCAAATCGTAGTTTGTTTCATGAACTTCAGTTTGACTGGTCACGACACCCACATGGACTCCTGGATCATATGTTATGGCATTTTAGTTGGTATTGAGTTTGTTATGTTTTTCGATGCCTGGTTTCTAGCACCTGTTCCCTGCCATCTTTTTTTTAAAAAATGGTTGTAACTTCTGATCTGCCTCTATATTCAGTCTCTTTCACCTATCAGGTCGAAGATCGTTTCAGGATCTTTGATTTGACTAATCATGGATATGGAACAGACTCTCAGATCATAAGTTATCTCCGTTAAGGTGAGTCTAATGTTTTTTTCACTTTCTGACTGTTTTGACGGGTTTTAATGGTTGCTCTATTTATTACTGTTTATTTGGGTTTTCATGACTTGTTATCTTTATCAATGGTTTTTTAGGGGTTATTATGATGATTATGTTGAATTCTTAAGGGGTTTTCTAGAGTTGTCATGAGTTTTCATGCATTCTCATGCTTTCTAATGCTTCTCCATGCTTCTCCATCCGTTTTCATGCGTTTTCATGATTTTTCATCCCTTAACACGCATTTTCATACTTTTTCATGTGTTTTATTTATTATTTATTATTTATTATTAATAATATACTTTATTTTATTTATTATCTATTATTTGTTACTGGTTATTTATTATTTATTATTTATATTTATATTTATATTTATTTATTATTTATTATTTATTATTTATTATTTATTATATATTATTTATTTTATATCATTTGTTATTTATTATTTACTGTTTTTAATTTTTTATGTATTTTTTTATTTATTATTTATATCTATTTATTATTATTTATTTATTATGTGTTATTTATTATTAATTATTTAATATTATTTTATTTAGTATTTATTATTTATTATTATTAATTATTAATTATTAATTATTAATTATTTATTCTTATTTGTTATTTATTATTATTTATTTTTTATTTTTTATTATTTATTAGAGTTTATTGTTTATTATTTATTATTAATTATTATATATTATATATTATATATTATATATTATTTATTATATATTTATTATTATTTATTATTTATTATTTATTATTTATTATTATTTATTATTTATTATTTATTATTTATTATTTATTATTTATTATGTGTTATTTATTATTATTATTATTTATTATTTATCATTAATTATTTATTATTTACTGTTTTTTGTTTTTTATTTATTATTTATTATTTAGTATTTATATTTATTTATTATAATTTATTTATTATATGTTATTTATTATTTATTATTTATTATTTATTATTTATTATTTATTATTATTTTTATTTAGTATTTATTATTTATTTATATTTATTAGTTATTATTAGTTACTAATTATTATTTGATATTTGTTATTATTTATTTTTTATTATTTATTTTTTATTATTATTTATTATTTATTATTTATTATTTATTATTTATTATTTGTTATTTATTTATTATTTTTTATTATTTGTTTATTATTTGTTTATTATTATTTATTATTATTTATTTTTATTTATTATTTATTATTAATTATTTATTATTTATTATTTATTATTTATTATTTATTATTTATTATTTATTATTTATTATTTATTATGTATTATTTATTTTTAATTATTTATTTTTTTATTTTTTATTGTTTACTATTTGTTGTTTATTATTTATTGTATTATTATTTTATTATATTATTATTTTATTTTCGTAATTTTATTATTTTATTATTTTATTTTCATAATTTTATAATTTATGTATTTATTATTATAATTTATTTGTTATTTATTATAATAAACAGTAAATAATAATAATTAAATAAATAACTAAATAAATTACTAATAAATCAATAATTATTAATTATTAAATATTGATTATTAATTATTGATTATTGCATATTGTTTAATTATTATTGAGTGTATATCCATTAGTTATTTATTATTTGTTTTTTCAATTAGTATATATAAGTATATTAAATTCTGTTTATTAACCACATGACGAGCCTGCTAGAGTGGTAAAGTCTTTGAAAAATATGCAAGAGGTTAGAGGTTCAAATCTCACAAAACGTAGAATTTCTTTATATTGCATGGGCATGCGCATGGGCATGGGCATGGATAAAGTAATACGTATTAATTTAAATAAAATAAAATAAATACAAAATAAATAAAATAGATAAATAGATAAATAGATACATGCATAGATAGATATATATATAGATAGATATACATAAATAAATACATAAATAAATACATAAATAAATAAAATTACAAAATTTAAAAATTTAAAAAAATTAATTAAGAAGATTTTAAACCTCTGGTATCATCATCTTTCTTTTGTTGTTCACGTTTGGTGGAAATAGGTGGAGGGCCTTGTACCCATGTCATCGACCAATGTCATCCCCCCTTTGGTTTCCATTGAGTATTTAGAGAATGGTTGGAAATTTGGCTAGATAGTCTGAGCACACGGTTTGTGAACTTTTAAGAGTGACCGTGTGCCATGAAGCTATGTGGGAAGATTTATTAGCACAGTTAGTTCACGGTTTCACAAACCGTACAGACAAACCGTGCAACCTTCCCAAATCGTGAAATTTTTGGGTCTTTCTGTGCTGGCCCATGCCGGTCAGTTTAGATGGTTGGTTCATATGGTGGGGAGACCCACTATGATTCTCATGTGTGTTACTTCAGAAATTATGAATGGAAGTCTACCCTATGTACCAGGGAGTCCGTTCAGGCCTCCCCTATTAGTGTCCTAATTCTGTATCGGAAAAAATATTTGCTGTCTCTTATGGTGGGGAGCGTATTTGTGTCCCCCCATACTAGTCACTTAGATTTATCCATGGTCTTGGCTTGGCGTAGATAGACTCATTTAGATCTATCTAGATTCCAACATCTTCCTTGAGTAAACATTGGGATTGGAGAGCACTCAATGGTTTAGTTAAATTAAGGTAAGTGTAACCTTCTTCAAATTTGTTGTTCGTTTGGGTGAATTGTTTGAGTCTTTTTCAGATAGTGTATGTGGAGTTTCATTTTGGGATAAAGTATGAATGTGACTGATCATTTCAGAAAGTGGTGTATGTTTTGGTCGTGAGAGTAATCCTTCTTTAATTGATCACTGGAGGTGTTTTGGCCATTGGAGTCGAAACCTGGCAAGGGAGTACCTATTGGTTTCTCAGTTGGGTTTGGTTGTTGCTTTGACCTTGATGTGACTTTCCGGGGTGGAAAGTTTTCAATGTGGGGATAATTGTCACATACATAACATATTTTAAAGGTATTTTTAATTTATTTTTCATTCATGCTTTGTCTTTGGGGTTTCCTAAGCTTTTATGGAGGAATGAGTGAGTTTTCATGAATTGGGCCAAACCGTGAGCCAAATTCCAGATTTAAAATAAATTTTATTTCTTTTATAACTCATTAATTTTTCAATATTTTTCATCCATTCAAATTCCTCATTGGCCTCCCCTGACCTATTAAAACAAAAATTTAAATTTGGAGCCTTTATAAATCCATAATCATGGGGTATTTTGATTTTTATTAAAGTAGTTGGGCCACCCTGAAAGCCCATTTCTAGTTTTAAAAAAACATTTTTTATTTAATAACTTATTCAATTTTAACTATTTTTAGGTGATTCCACCTCTAACCTAAGCCCACTACAACTAGGCACGACCCCAATCTCATATCTCCTTCTTTTTAGATCTTTTTCTTCGTAGAATAGGTCGAAACTTCTTAGGCTTCCTCAAATCGAGAAGATTTGTAAAGTTAATTTGTTTCCTTCATAAATCCTTCATTTATCACTCTTTTTACCCCATTCAAATTCCTACATGGTATTATTATCCTTTTTCGAACCTCCCTTTAATATTTTTCTGTTTTAAAATTCCGATATTGGTGTATTTGTGGAGATTTCTACAAGAACCCTCAAGTAAGTTGGTCTTCTTCATTCTTCTTTCAATTTTCTTAGGGTTACATTCAATGTGATTAGGGTTTTATCCCTTATCCTTGAGGTTGCTAATGTATTGAATTTATGGTTCTAAACTAGGGTTTTATTTCTTGTCTTTTGGGTGAAATATTGTGGTTTTAGGTCGGATTTCACTTCTTTGAGTTGTGGTAGTGGTGCGGTTTATGTTTCACACCATGTTTTGAATGTTTCGACATAAAAGGTAGGTAGTTCCATGTGTAAACAATTATTGATCAGTTATATTTCTGTATTTACTCATTTTTCATATTACTCCTATGTTGGGTGTTGTGTGAAAGCTGTTTATGATTGATTTGGTTATGTGTTTACTTTTATAGTTGAATTTTAACTTGAAATTGGGTATTTTCATGTGTAACTCATGGGGTATTATTTTGGTGTATTTAATAACTTATGGAATTGGTTTACAAAATCTTGTTTGGACTTCCAATTCTGGTTTGGTAATGTATTAGTGTCATGTGGGCCTAAAAAGAGGGTTTTTGAATAGGTTTGATGTTTAAAACATTCTTACACTTCTTGAAAGCATTTTTTGAAAATGTGTGTTTTCATTTGTATATTATGTGGTATTATTCAAGGTGATTTTATAACACTTGAAGGTTGTTTCATAAATTTCTCTAGGGATTCCAATTATATTCTGGATAATAATTGGTATGGTTTTGGTCTTAAATGGTTGTTTTGAAATGGGTTTTGTGTGCAAAACATATTTACACCACCTGGGTTCTTTTTATGAAAAATTATAAATGTTTTAGTTGGTTTAACAAAGTGGGAAAAGGGCGAATATGTACTTTTTGGTGTGTGTGTTCACCTATCAGGGGTTTTTAATATTTTAAGTGATGTTTTAAGTTGTCAAAAAAATTTAGAAAATTTTGTAAATTTTTGAAATGTTTTATTAAATTGTGATGTTGGAGCGAAACTTGTTTGTGGGATGTTTCGTGTAAGTTTGATGGTAAAATTAATTAGAAGGTAAAAAGTGTATTATGTGTCATGTGTGTGTGGGATGTTATGTGATGTGTATCAACTTGTAATTTTTTTTATAAAAATGTTTAAAGGATGTGTTGAAGTGTTGAAGTGTTGTGAAAACTGTTGTGGGCTATTTTAGTGTGTGTATGATTTCAAAATGCAATTGAATGAAAAAGTGGATTTTGCGACTTGTGTGATGTGCATATGTTCTGTGTGGTAAATATGTGATGTGGAAATGATATTTTCATGTGAAAATTATATTTATTGACTTTTTGAACTTGTTTGATCACAAAGGGGAAACCCGGGTATCTAGGTGGGTGGACGTGTACTAGTATGATAGTGAATCCGTGGGGTTTGGCCTTAGTTTCACTTAGCAAGATTGACGCTTACAACTCTAAATAAACTTTGATGATGTTGATTAGGGACCACTAGGTTATGGGTATGTTCCCTAATAGTGTCTCATGCACGAGAACATATATTTGTGGTGGTTACTCTCACCGAGATACGAGGTACTTGGGACCCACAACGAGCTAGTGCCTAGGGGTTATTTTCCTATTGCTTATGGTCATTAAATCCTTTATAATTAATTTTGGTATACTATATATTTTTATGGAAAATTCATTAGATTTGGAATTTATTTTAAAAGTGTTGATTATTTAAATTTTCCCACTTGAAAAAAGTTTTTTTAAGTTGCATCTTTTAGAAATTGTAACTAAAAATTACATGTTTTTGAAAACTTGCATTCTTTTTGTCATTGAATGTTTATCGCATGGAATCTCTTAGTGGTGGTAAACTACTGGTAATTAGATCGCATCCTAGTTACACCCTTGAGTGTAAGTATACTTGGGTATTTTTTGTCACAGTTTGGGTACAGTTTTTAGTTCTAGTGGTTCGGGTTTCTAGCATGTCCTTGGTGGTGAAGTCTTGTAGAGATGGATTTAGGGAAGTGCCCCTTTACATGAGGGTTCTTGGATATCCATTTTGGGTTTTGTACCTTTTTAATGGCCTATTCAAATTTTTTCAAATCATGTAATTCAGTTAAAATTTTTGTAAAAGATGGTTTTAGTTGAAAAATCCAGATTTGTTTTATTGAGTTCATTTATTGTTTAGTGTATATAAAATCAGGTAATTCAATCCCAAACTTCATTTTATGATACTCGGTCACTTGTGCCATCCCATGGGGATTGGGAATGCCATTAGTGTCTTGTCATGGGTTGGGTTCGGTGCTGGGTTCGGTGGAAACCAGATTCAGTTCGTGACAACCACTGCTAAAAAACTGCCACTAAATCGTTCTATGGCGGTTTTGAAAACCGCCGCTAATAGTTTACCAATGCATGATTTGTCGGCGGTTTTTAAAAACTGCCATATAAACATTTAGTGGTGGTTTAAACCACCATGAAATTGAAAAAAACTGCCACTAAATACACATTTGTTTTTGTAGTGATGACCACTACATTCCCTCATACTTAGCATTCCATGGGATAACCTGATGACATGCATAAGAAAAGGATGAGCTATAAAGCCCAGTAAGGGAGTAAAAAAGGCATATAATGAAGAATACATTAAAAGTTATGAAATAGGCACATCAATGGATCATAAAAGAAACCAGAACATAAAGACATGATATAGCATGATTATCATAACATAGAAATGTGTAAATAACACTTAACACGGTTTTAGCATGAGCAAAGGCTCATTGCACATGGAGAATGATTAAAACCTCATTTAACTTGAATTAAAATGAGAACCCATAATTGAAAATGACGTATCATGATATTAATCTTTACCTAATGCATTGGAGGGATATCAGGGTGAACCCTTCTTAAACATTTCATTTCATTCGTAAGTGTGCCACATAATCGTACAACATGGATTCATCAAAAAAAATAATTTATTCCACTATAAAAGAATTTGGAATTCATACATGAAAATTCATAATCAATAAGTAAAGGTGAATAGAGTTGAATACCATTTATAGAGAAATGGGCATGGTATTCACTATACAATGACTTCAGCTTGGAAAATCGCAGTGCAATTTCGGCAGCATAACGACGTCACATAAGAATTCATAAAAATGGTTGATGAGAGAGAAAGAGGTGTATCATAATATCTACATGAAATGGAATATAAGGGGGTTCATATAGATATATTTCCCAACAAATTTAATGGAATTTAGACTCATAAAACAAAACAATTTCTTGAATTTGAATGAGAATGGGAAAATTCCTTACAGAATTTCGGCATGGTAATGAGTGTACATGGGAGGAATTAATGAGAGAGAAAGAGTTATATAATCAATTAAAACATAAGGAGGGTAAAATTAGGGAGGTGATAAATCATACCCCAACATTTTTAATTTAAATTAAAAGGGTATTACAACATAAAGAAACTTGGATAAAAATAAGAAAGGTAGGAACCCCTTACATGGGAGTGTGATCCCAAAGGCTTAAGAGGGGCTTATTTGAAGATTGGGGATCCTTGGGAGGATCCTAGATAGGGGAGGGAATAAGTTGGAAGAACTCCAAAGGTTTTGATTGAAGAGGAAGTGGTATCTTGGGTAGGTTTTTATAGGAAGGTATAGGGAATTCATTATTATTTAGGTTTGAATGACCATAGATTAAACTAAACCAAACCACAAACCAACCCATGGTTTTTGCCCATGGGTTTTTCCAAGGGGAGTTTAAAAAAATATTTTATAATTCCAATGTACAAAATTATTAAAATATTAGTCTTGCTTATGTGGTGGCAAGTCACACTCTCAAGGAAATCATTTTAAAAAGACAAAATGTTTTATAAGTCTTGGAGGGTCCACTAAGGCTTTTTAAAATAAAAAAATAAAACAAAAATACCATTATATTGATGGTAAAATATATATTGTCCGAACATAATGTTTTTAGTATTTTATTACATCACTATTGGGTCATTTCGATGTCATAAACACGTATATATTTTAATGGTATTTAACATTTTCCCAAAAATTCGATTGTCTCGGAAAATTATGAAAAATTCACCGTTGGAAAATTTCGACACCCTGGTTCCAAAAATAATATTCATTTTATCTAAATAATTTTCTAAATATGTGAATTTTATCTTTTAAAATAAAAACCTACATTTATAAAAAATTCATGGGTTTGACAAAAATAACTTTCAAACCTTAATAAAAATTGTATTCATTATTCAATCATTTATTTTTAATAAATTAATAGAGTAATAATATTTTATTAAAATATTATTTAATTCAAAAATCCATTAATTCATCAAAATAGATTTCTTAATTGAATATTAACTAAAAATTATATTTTTGATTTAAAAACTATGAATGTATACTCTTTATTCTACGGAAAAATAATGCACATAATCATAGTGCTAAGGTATTGTTACAAAACCTCTTAAACCACCTGCATAAGACCAAAGGGTAAGGTGTGTGATGGTGACAGACTCTTGGGATGGCTCAAATAACATCGCTCGGGTGGTAATCTCTATCAACTTCTACTTCTCTAGTAGTCAGTTTCGCTCGAGCTTAATGTGTTGAAGCTCAGCTTGGGATTGGTTAATAGCGAAGCCCAATAATGCCACCTCCTTTTTGAGCTCCTAAAAATGGGCTTCGTATGGGGAAAGTCTACTAGATGAGGACATTGCTTCCTTTTTCTAAGTAAATTGGATTTTTTAAAGGATTATATTTAAACTAATCATGTTATCACTGTTCATTGGATATATTAGAAATAGTAACAATTCTTAATGGTATTTTGAAATCCAAAAACATAAAACCAAGGAATTTCATATTTTATATAAACATTTTTCATAATAAGACATTTAATTAGATCGAGAGGAATTTTCATTAATGAAATTTTGGGTCATTACAATATTCCCCCGTTAATAAATTTCTCCCATGAAATTTCATTTTTCGACAGTAAAACAGATATGGGTAACTCTGCTTCATCACTTCCTCCGATTACCATGTAGCATCTTCAAACTTGTGGTTTCTCAATGAAACTTTTACAAGAGGCATTGTCTTATTTTGTAGAACTTTTCCCTATGATCTAAGATCTTCACTAGCAGATCCTATTATGAAGGATTATCCTCTAACTATACTACCTCTAAAAAGAGTACATGTGAAGGTTCTGGTATGTACTTCCTTAATAGAGATACGTGAATGATATCATGTACTTTGGCCATGATAGGTGGAAGTTCTAGTCGATATGCCATAGCCCCGACACGATCAAGAATCTCGAAGGAGGCGATGTACCTAGGACATAATTACCCTTTCTTTCCAAACCTCATGAAATTCTTCCATGGATATATGTGTAGAAATACCATGTCTCCAACTTTGAACTCAACTTCTCGTTGATGGTTATCTGCATAAATCTTTTATCGACTTTGGGATGACTTGATATGATACTAAATGGTCTTCACCTTCTCCACCATTTCTTCGACCATTTCAGGTCCTAGCAGCTTACGCTCACTAACTTCATCCCAACATGATGGTGTTTTGAACCTTTTACCATAAAGGGCTTCATATGGTTCCATTTAGATGCTCAAGTGGAAACTGTTATTGTAGGAGAATTCAACCAGTGGAAGATGTTGGTCCTATCCTCCTTTGAATTCCACAAAACATGATCTTAACATATCTTCCAATGTATGAATAGTTTGATCATATTGACAATTAGTTTGAGGATGATAGGCCATACTGAAGTTTAGTTAAGTTCTTAGAGCTTGTTGAAGATTTTTCTGGAACTTCAAGGTGAATCTCATATCATGATTAGAAACAATAGATAGTGGTACTCTATGAATCCTTACCACTTCTTTGATGTATATCAATGCAAGTTGATCCAATGATAAGTCCTCTTGAATCGCGATAAAGTGAGCTGGCTTCGTAAGATGATCCACAACGACCCATATAGCATTGTTTCCTCGAGATTTCCTTGGAAGTCGTGTGACAAAGTCCATGGTAATGTTCTACCACTTCTATGTTGTTATGGGTAGTGGTTGCATCATCCCCTTAAACTTTTGCCTCTCAACCTTCACTTGCTGACATATCCTGAACTTCGATGTATATTCAGCAATCTCCCTTTTCATATTGCCCCACCAAAAGTTTTCTTAGAGATCCCGATACATTTTCGTGCTCCCTGGGTGAATAGAGAAGGTTGAGCTATGTGCATCATTCAGAATCTCCTTCTTTATCTCTGGATTATATGGTACATATAATCATGACCCAAATCTCACAATTCTATCCATTTAAACCATGAACTCTGATGATTTCTCATTTATGATAGCTTCCACCCTTTTCAAAAGTTCCACATCATTTCTTTAGGCATCCTTTATTTTCTCCACAAGGGATGGTTAAGCAATCATTTGAGAAAGGATTGATGATGTTCCTACCTTAATGATTCCCATTTCCATTCTCTATAAATCTAATAAGATTGGATCCTTTTAAATTCTCATCATTGATAAAGATGCAGGATCCTTTCTACTTAGAAAATCTTCCACCTTGTTCGGTTTCCCAAGGTGGTAATGGATTGAGAATTCATCATCTTTGATTAGATCTAACCATCTTAATTGGTTCATGTTCAACTCTTTTTGTGTGAATATATACTTGAGACTTTTGTGGTTTATATATATATTTCCCACTTCTCCCCAAAGAGGTAATGCCACCAAATTTTTAAAGCAATGATCACTACAGCCAACTCCAGATCATGTGTTGGATAGTTTTTCTCATGAACTTTCAATTGTCTTGAATAATAGGCCATGAATCTTTCATTCTGCATCATCACACAACCCATTCCCTTCTTATAAGAAACACTAAATACCACAAAATGTTCTCACTTATGGGTAATGTGAGAACATGTGAAATAATAAGCCTCTTTTTCAACTCCTTAAAGCTCTCTTCACATTCATCACTCCAAGAAATCATTACTCTATTCCTAAATATCTTGGTAAGAGGTATGGACAATCATGATAAATTATTCAAAAATCAGTGATATTATCTAGCTAACCACAGGAAGCTACAGACACCTGTTACCGATGTTGGCATCGGTCATCCCTCAATTGCAGCTGTCTTAGAGGGATCCACAGATTTCCCATTGCTTGTGTTGATATGACCCAAGAACCATACCTCCTTCAAACATAACTCACAATTTATGTACTTTTCATATAGATTCTCCTTTCTCAACATCTCTAGTACAGTGATTAGATGCTTCTCATGCTCATCCTTGGTTTTAGAGTATATAAGAATATCATCTATAAAGACTACCACAAATTATTCAACGTAATATCTAAAGACTTTATTCATAATGTCCATGAAGATTTTTGGAGCATTGGTGAGTCTAAAAGGAATTACTACGAATTCAAAGTGCTCATACCATATACAAAAATAAGTCTTGGGGATATCCTCCTTCTTCACCATTACTTGGTAATATCCCAACTGCAGATCCACCTTGGAGAATTATTGTGCTCCATGCAGCTGATCGAACAATTCATCAATTCAAGGTAGAGGATAATTATTCTTTATCATGATTTTTTTGAGATCATTATAATCAATTCAAATGCCAATTGACCCATCATTCTTCTTGATGAAGAGGACTAAAACACCCCAAGTTGAAGCACTTGGGCGTATAAAACCTTTATCCAGATTCTCCTATAGTTGTTTCTTCAGCTCCTCAAGCTCCACAATATCCATTCTATATAGAGTCATGGATATTGGAAACACCCCAAGTATAAGGTCAATTAATAATTCAACATCTCTTCTAAGAGGAAGACTAGGAAATTCCTTGAGAAACACTTAAGCGAATTTCCTCATAATAGGCATGTCTTCAAGGATGGTTGATTCCTTGTACTCAATCATCTGATCAATATATGTGTGCTCATAGGGAAGTAATATCTATACTTGATATGATGGTTCTAAGGAAGATTCATCTTCCTCCTTACAATTTTATAGAATTGGGGGTCGATTCTCAACATGGAGAGTGATTTCCCTATCACGATAATTTATGTTGGTTCTATATAAGGAAAGCCAATACATGCTAAGAATTGAATCAAATTACACCATAGGGTGTATGATGAGGTTTTCCGAGAAGTTCAATCCAAAAATTATGATAGGGGAGGAGTTATATTCATGGGAAGCAATGATTTCTCAATTTTCCGTACTCATGGAAATCTTTACTTCTTTGATTTTTTGTGGTGTTGGGATTGTTCTACTAAAATTTAAGGATATAAAAGAATATGTAGAATTAGAATAAAAAATCATGTTCACTATTCATTAATGAATAACTAGCATACATTTCATCAATTAGTTTTCGTGGTTCACTTTGGCAGTAGTGATGGAAAAATCTCACCCTTGTTGCCATGGAGGTTATTGGTTGCCTCCAAAAACCCTTGGATTAGGGAACTGATTTTTAAGGTTCCCTGGTTATTTATAGTTGAAGAAATTAAAAATGTGTTGAGATTTGAATGGAGTATTCCTATCCTATGTCACAACCACAGGTTTTTCTTGTCAGTAGTTAATGGCTAGGTTCCCTTCTCTTCCACACCTAAAGCATTTCCTCATCCCCTTCAGGCAATTTCTGGGGTGCTTCTTTTTGCACCTTTGGAAAGTGGGGTGATTAGTTTTCAAAGCACCATTGGATTTATCCATTGAAATACAAATATTTAAGTAAACCTTACTTTTCATATCCCCATGATACTCCTAAGATTCTCTGATCTCCATTTAAACCATGAGGGCACATTAGAAAATTTCCTCATAGGTATCGAAGTCATAGATCGCTAGCACTTTCTGTAGGCTAGGTTTCAACCCACCAAATAAGTGGTCAACCATGCATTCGGGGGTAACAACAAATCTAGAGGAATATCATGCAAGCCTTGTGAATTTTTCCTCGTATGCATCAATGTATTCATTGACTTTTTTCTTGAGGTCAATGAAGTCCATTTCCATCTTAAGTCGGAGGGTGCGCAAGAAAATATTTATCGAAAAACATTTTTTAGAAATAATTCCATTCCAATGCCTCAATATCCTCCTCAAGCTTTGTATTTTTGATCAATTTCCACTATTGATTGTCTTCACCCTCCATATGATATGTAGCCAAAAGAACCTTCTCTTGTTCAGAACATTGAAGGATAAAGATGATCTTTTCAATGGATTTGATCCATTTCTTGACGATTGAGGGATCAGATGTCCCATTAAAATTTGAAGGCCTTTGTCTCATGAAGATCTCTATTGTGACTTGTTATTTCTTAGGGGGGGGGTGAATGTTCATCTTGAACCATGTTTCTATTCTGATCATGAGTTAACTGAGAGTGTATTGTGACAAAGTTTGTGATTCCTACTCCCATTGAATTGGGCATCTCATTAGAACAATCATTAAATTTATATTCACATAGATTGTTAGCCCAATTCCTCCTATTACTATCTATTTCATAGAATAAAATGAATGTTAGGGGTAACACATAAAGGGTAATCTAAGGGAAAAAATGGATGACTTATAAATAACTTTTATTTCCTTAACTTATGAATCTATAGGCTTTAATCTATGTTATCCATGATCTGCTTCCCAAAATTTATTCCTAGGGGATTTTTCTATTCCCTTAACATTGGTTCATACTAAGCTTGTGAATTTACCAAAGCATATCCCCTAGGAGTTTCCTAACCAAGAGTGTATCAAGGCACATTGTCGTGTACCAGGATACCCCAGGTCAAGCCCGAAACTCCTTTCAGAGTTTTCATTTCTAGGAACATCTATGCCAGATCCGCCTCTACCTACTCGTATCCAGACAGGGATGCATTTGTTTGATAAACTAATTTCTCAATACACACAAAAAATTAGGGATGTTTTTATTATACTTAGTTTTATCCGTAAGGATTTCACTAGTGTTTTCTAATCATAATCCAAAAAATGACTAAACCTATCCTCTGATACCAACTATAACAACCCTGCTCTTTATTACACACTTAAACATGATTTATTACTTAAAATATTCACATGATATAAAATAGAAGATTGAGAGGTATAGTGTCTTCGGGTTTTAGGAACATTACATAATTACTTAAAACATGAAACATGACATCTTTATTGAAAACATAATTTACATGACCACTACATTCCCTCGTACTTAGAATTGAATGGGATAACCTGAGGACATTCATAAGAAAAGAGTGATCTATAAAGCCCAGTAAAGGAGTAAAAAAGGCATAAAATGAATAATACATTACATGTTAGGCAATATTCATATCAATGAAGCATAAAATAAACATGAACATAAAGGCACGATATAACATGATTATCATGACATAGAAATGTGGCCGCAACACTTAACATGGTTTTAGCATGAGCCAAGGCTCATTGAACATGGAGCATGAGTAAACCATAATTTCACTTGAATTATAATGATTAAAACCTCATTTCACTTGAAGTATCATGACACTAATCTTTACCCAATGCATTGGAGCTCTATCAGGGAGAACCCTTCTTAAACATTTCATTTTATGCGTAGGTGTGCCACATAGATCATACAACATTGATTCATCATACACCATAATTTATTCAATTTTAAAGGAATTTGGAATTCCTAAATGAAAATCCACAATAAATAATTAAATGTGCATAAATTTGAATACCCTTGATAGAGAAATGGGCATGGTATTCACTACACAATGACTTTGTCTAGGAAAACCGTGGTGCAATTTCGGTAGCATAACGATGTGACCTAAGAATTCATAAAAATGGTTGATGAGAGGGAAAGGGGTGTCTCATAATATTTACATGAAATGGATAGTAATGGGTTCATATATATACATTTCTAAACAAATTTAATGAAATTTAGACTCATAATATAAAACAATTGCATGAATATGAATGAGAAGAGAGAAATTACTTATGGAATTTTGGCATGGCAATGGGTGTAAATGGGAGGCATTAATGAGAAATAAAGAGGTCACTAATAATTTAAAACATAATGAGGGTAATATAAGGGACTTTAGAAATCATACCCCAATATTTTTAATTGAAATTAAAATGGTATTACAATATAAGGAAACTTGGATAAAAATAAGAAAGGTATGAATCCCTTACTTGGAAATGTGATCCCAAAGGATTTACAGAGGCTTAAGAGAGGTTTATTGGGAGATTGGGGCACCTTGGGAGGATTCTAGAGAAAGTATAGAAGAGGTTGGACGAACTCCAAAGGATTTTAGTGAGTAGGAAGTGGGAGCTTGGGTGGGTTTATATAGGAAAAGAGAGGGAATTATTTATTATTTAGGTTTGGGTCACCACACATTGAAATAATCCAAACCACAAACCAGTCCATGGTTTTGGCACATTATTTTTTTACAAAGGGAAGTGGAAAAAATACTTCATAAGTCCAATGGCCTAAATTCTTAAAATATTAGGCTTGCTTATCTGGTGGTGTGTCACACTCTCAAGGAAATCATTTTAAAAAGATAAAATGCTTTATAAGGCTAGGAGGGTCCACTAAGGGTTTTTAAAATAAAAAAAAAAACAAAACTGAAATCACATTATTTTAATGGAAAAACATATATTGGACGAACATAATGTTTATAATATTTTATTACATCACTATTGGGTCATTATGATGTCATAAAACTCATTTTATATTTAAACAGTATTTAATTTTTACCCAAAAATTCTATTGTCTCAAAAAATTATAAAAAAATTACCATTGGACAATTCCAACGTCCTAATTCAAAAAATATTATTAATTTTATATTAATAATTTTCTAAATATTTTAATTTTTACTTTTAAAATAAATACTTACATTTATCTTAAATTCATGGGTTTTGACAAAAGTAACTTTCAAACCTTAATAAAAATTACAATTTTATTCACTATATGATCATTTATATTTAATAAATGTAATTTAGTAATAATTTTTTATTAATATATTATTTAATTAAAAACTCCATTAATTCATCAAAATATATTTCTTAATTGAATATTAACTAAAAATTATATTTGTGATTTAAAAACTATGAATGTATACACTTTATTATATACAAAAATAATACACATAATCATATTGCTAAGGTATTGTTACATAACCCCTTATAACACCTGAATAAGACTAAAGGGTAAGGTGTGCGATGGTGATAGACTCTTGGGGTGGCTCAGATAACATCACTCTGGTGGTAATTTCTATCAACGTCCACTTCTCCCATAGGCAGTTTCGCTCGAGCTTAACGTATTGAAGCTCATCTTGGGATTGGTCAAGAGAGAAGCCTAATGATGCCACCTCCTTTATGAGCTCTGATAAATGAGCTTCATATGGGGAATGTCTACTAGATGAGATCATCAATTTCTTTTTCTGAGTAAATTGGATTTGTTAAAGCCCTATATTTATACTAATCATGTGATCATAGTTCAAAGATGATATTAGAAAAAGTAAAAATTATTAATAGTATTTTGAAATACAAAAACATTAAACCAAGGATGTTCATATTTTATATAACCATTTTTCATAATAATACATTTAATTAGATCAAAATGAATTTTCATTAATGAATGTTTGGGTCGTTACACCAACACCAAATCATGAGAATGCCATCACTAAGACCTCCCCCATGATGACCAGATCCACCTGGACGACGGTTGAGACACAACAATATGTCCCTCACATGATCATATATTAATATATTAAAGGAATACTTTAATTTAACATCTCTATAACCTAAGGTCCTCAGAATGATTACAATCATTCATTCCCATGGTTATGAGGATCCCAGCCTTAGAGAGGGTGGAACCGGTTCAGGAAATGAAATCCATTTATCAATTTTTCCTAAAGTGTGAAGAATAATGGACCATATCCATAAAAATATGTAAGATGTAAACTAGGGTTTAGAAATAATTCAAAATATAATAACGAATTACCTTTTTTCTTCTCTCTAACTACAATGTTGTAGCCTTACCCTTGTCCCCCAGCAAATCAAGGGTAAGTGTATCCAATGGGAATCCATCCTAAAGTAAGCACCTAAACATTTATGATAGTATATAAACTTCCTATTAAATTTTGTATATCCACCCTTATCCATCAGTAAATGATGAAGAAAGTAACAAATGGTCTTCTGATTCAGGTATATTCCCCTCCAATGCATGATTGTGAAGAGTGGTGATATTCAACTTTCTCAGGTTTCTCACATCGAGAATGACTCATGTAGTCATAAATGTCTATGGAAATCATAAAAATAGAATGATCAAGAATATAAAATGGTACTCCCACTTTATTTAAACCTAAATCATGTTTCCATCTTCTCAAATGGGAATATTCATCAAGATACAATTTTCTTGAGGATCGTATTCCCACTAAAGTGATAAATGTGACTCCAATTTAGGTGTAAGAACTAGAATTACATGAATTATATGGGATTTGATTCCCATAATAATTGGATATGTAGGAATACTCCAAGAGGTTCACAACTAACATCTAAAATTCGCAACCACTTTTATTGGGCCACATTTTCAGTGAGATCATTCTTCTCTTGAGAGATTATATTCTTTCTGGATCCTTTTTTATCCCATTATCATCAGCATATATTATAGGTGAGAGATATCTTTTTTAGGTACATAATACATGTAATATCAACAAATTCTCATAAATCCATATTCCCTATGGATTTAACTGAAAAGGGACTATCATGCGTAAGTCCCACACCAACCTTTTCTAGACACATTTTTTCCAAACATCCTCACCTTATGATGTTAAAATGCATGGTTTGGTATTCATCACATGAACATACAACGTATGATGTGTCCTATTATGTGGAACCCAACTATGTGAGTTATAATTCCTTCCATAAGGAAAAATATGAATTTATATTTATGGGCCCAATCCCGACATCAAAACATTACCTCCTCCCTAGACTAAAATAAATTCCAGATTGTCCTATTATGAGGGTTTGAGTCATGATTCTTTAAAAAATAATTAATAAGTAAATAAAAATATGACATAGAGAGCATATTATACATAAATATATATCTCTAAAAGGAGATAATCAGATACTTACATATGGTTCCATTGATGGAGATCCTTTGATATATACAAATAGATCTTTCAATGGGGAACCTTAGAAACATATAGGCGATTCCATTGATTGAGAACCTATGATTCATATAAATGGTTTCTCCCACATGTATACATGAATTATTAATATTTTAAGGATAAATATCCTTATATTATTGTTTATAAATGATTCATTAATATGAATTAAATTTATAATAGATCCATAAAGTATGAAAAAATTCCCCCAAAAATGGTGTGATGGGCCCAACCTACCATCCTCTTGACCAATGTGAGTTACTATGAGCCATTGGAAATATTATTGGTGATCACCTGGCTATGGAAATTAGTTTTATATAATGGAAATGGGAATCATTGGTTTTTTATAGTTATGTGAATCAACCCTTTTAGAAACCACCACAAATGGAATTGAAATAAAAATGGTGAACTCGACATGAATCCTTCAACAACTGAAATAACTATTCCACCCACATTTTAAGAAATTTATTCTTATAAACTTATATGATGAAAATTTTTCCCAATATGGATCTGTGAATGTAATAAATCATTTTTCACTTAACTACTTATGATGCTACTTTTATGAGTTTCTTTATATGTGTTTGTTTACATATAAAAATAATAATAATAACTTTCATCAGAACTCCCTTAAATCAAATATAGCTTCCTACCAATATAGAAAGACTTATACATTGATATTCACATGAGATAGGTCCTTGTAAAATAAAAGGACATTATATCCAACTTTGCACCTTCAGTTCCTGGGGGTGAATGCACTGATCATGGAGTAACAACTGAATGGTACTATCCTGATATTGTAGATTTAATGAAAATACATCTAAGATACAAATCCCCTCCAACCATCCACCCAACGATGGATGGGAAAAACGAAAAAAGAATTGATAATTATAATTTAAACTCATTTTAGGAGCCTCTCACTGGAATAAAACAATAATTTCTTCCCTAATCTGAGAGAGGTGGATCTTGAGGTTTACACTGGGCTGATCACCTTAACAGAGGAGTTCTAAAAAAGGGCGCGTGCTAGAAGTTTCAACCACCAACACCATGCGGTGGTAAATATTCATTATAGAGACGATGCCTTTTCTTACATTACTATTAAATCATTATAAAGATAAAAAAACATAATATTATTACACCATGAGGATCCATAGGATTAGTTTCTTGGGAAAACTATGATCAAATATAACATTGACAACATCATGGGGAAATATTTATTTAATTCCTTCTTCTCTATCTTCTAATTGGCACTTGACCTCTCCTTAGTACATGTAGTCACCCGAGGACATAAATAAAAAAGGGGTGAGATAAAATCCCATTAATATGATATATAATAACAATATATCATGGGGTGAGCATAATCATAACGTCATCATAAAAATCATGAGAGGAAACATTAATAAAAGACTTGAAATGTGGCAATGCATAAAAATGAAACATCATGTCTTAGTGGTCATCTACCACACATAGTTGTGAAAAAATATATCATCATGTTGATGGATAATTTCACTTTAATGCATTATATTCATCACTTTACCCAATTCATTGGAGTTCTGTATAATTCTGGGCACACCTGTCACATCATAACATTCATTTTGCACTATATAATTCTGGGTGCACCCGTCACATCATAACATTCTCATTATAATGAATTCCACATAGAACATATATAAAAAAGGAACATAAATAAACTATGGAAGGTAATGAGTTTCATCTCATAAGAACACATACATAAACTTTGGGTTCCCAAAAGAAAGAGGGAATAACATACTTGATATAAGAACCATCAACCTTGAGTGAGAAGTAAAAGGGGTGTTTCTGAAAGAAGAGTTCTTTTGGAAATGATATGTTCAACATAAACTCTAGTGGAAAAAATTTATATCCTAGAAAATGTAATATAATTATGAAAAAAATTATTTTTAATGACTGACCATACCAAAAAAGATGTGAAATATGGAGAACCCGAAGAAGGAAAGTTGGGTTCGAGAATTTCCCCTTACCTTTTATCTAAATGATTCTTTATCTTTAATGTCTCATATAACCACATTAGATTAATTAATTAACAATTATAGAACCTTTTTTACATTAATAAGGTTCATTATGGTTTCATTAAGTTATTTTATAGGCCTTTTGATGAGTTATGGTGTTTAAATCCATTCTTTGATAATGTCTATTTTTATGGATTTCTTGAACGATTCACTTGTATTCATGAATGGAAGTTTGTATAGAACATGTATAAACATGAAGAAATGATCTTTCAATTTATTAATGATATTATAGGAGTTTAAATTATCTTATAATGAATTATGTTATAAAACATGAGAAGGGATCATTAGATATGAATTTAATGACGATCGTTTGGGTTAATTCAGGCACTTTTTCAAGCACAACGAACTAGTTTTGTTTAATCATTGAGTAATATGCACATAAGTTAGTTATAGAACATTAAATAGGGTATAATAAATATGATATAATATTTTTAAAACATTAAAATGGTTTCATGACTAGATATAAATGTGTTAAATGAAAAAACATGTCGTTCTTGAATGTGATAAATTAACACCTCACGAACAACATTTTCTTTTCAAAAATAAGAAGAGGGAAAGGGAGTTGGATGATATATTGTACCATTAGTATCATAAAACTCTATTATATGCAATATATAGGAGTTACCATACAATTTTTATGAGGATAGGTGGAGAGAGATTAAGGAAAGAACTTGAAATTGAAAGTAAATTAAAGGAAAAGAGATAGAGAGGGGGAATTACCTCTTGAATCATCCTCTTGATATGATCTTTACGAAAACTAGGCTTGGAATTTTGATGAGGAAAGAAGCTCTTGGACATGGGGGAGTGTATACAAAATATTCTGGGGTATATTTTAGACAAGGATTGAAGCTTGGGAGGTGTGAGGAAATTAGGGTGTGCATGGTGGTATTTATAGTGGAGGGGAGAGGGGTTATCTTAATATTTTTATAATTAGTTTATTAATTTACACCAAGATAATAAATAGCGATGATTACATGACCAATAATAGTAAATAGTTCATGTGAGTTCTATATTTTGGTTCTTACAACACTTGTGATGTCATGAATAGTGTATTTAAAGTATAATATATTTATACGGAAAATTAATGTATTTACTATTCACCAAATATTCAAGTATTTCAGAAAAATCCAAAAAATTCACCCAAAACATTTTTCAAGATGTATAATAAAAAAATGAATTCCATTTTTCAAAAACAACTTTCCAAATATTATTAATTTAATTTTTAATTAAAATCACAATTTAATTGAAAAAAAAAAGTTTTTAAATTAAAAGTGATTTTATAATGATTTCAAAACTTAAATAAGAACTTATAAAATTATATTAAAACCAAAAGACATCGAATTATTAATTTATGAACAATTTTACGAAAAATACATTTTCTTTTAAATCAATTAATTAATTATAATTAATTATTTATGAATTACTAAAAATAACAATAATTTTACTATGGTCAAATTGTCGCTTCTAAGATGCCTAAATTTTATTTAATCATTCATGGGTAAGGTTACTATTATTTTGGACTATTTAATATTCATAAGGGTCATATTACAATTCATAAGGGTAGGTTACTATTCACCAAAAAATTAAGTTTTTCTTATTGGACTCGAAACATCTTCCTAATCGCAATCGTGTATGTAAGATTTTTGAAATTTAAAACATAGAAGTGGAAACATTATGTTTAATGATCACATGGTATTTAGTATCATGATATTTCATTGTGATTCCTAATGTAATTATACTATAAGTTATAATTATATGAAGGGAATTCCATTGATAAAACTTTGGACCGTTACATTCTTCCCCCCTTATGAAATTTCTTCCTCAAAATTTCATGTTACATAAATAGGTGAGGGTACTTCTCCTTCATCGCATCCTATGGTTCCCAAGTTTCTTCTTCAAACACATGGTTCCTCCAAAAAAATTAGACAAGGTGGGTTGTCTTGGTGCTTAGAACCTTATCTCTCCCATCCAGAATATTTATTGGATTCTCCTCATAGGAGAGATCATCTTCTAGTTGTACCACCTTCGAGTTTAGTACATGTGAGGGATCTGGTATGTACTTCCTCAGGAGTGATACATGAAACACATCACAAACTTGAACCATATTAGATGTAAGTGCAAGCCGATAGGCAACAGATATTATGTGGTCAAGGATCTCAATGGGGACAATGTACCTTGGGCTTATCTTCCCTTTCATTCCAAAACGAATGACCCTCTTCAATGGAAATATTCGAAGGAGGACTTTATCTCCAATATTAAACTCCAAGTCCCTTCAACAGTTGTCAGCATAGCTTTGTTTCTGAATCTAAGAAGCTTTGATATGTTTCTAGATGAATTGAACCTTCTCTATCATCTCTTGCACAACATCAGGTCCAAGTAGTTTTCGTTCTCCAACATCATCCCAACAGGTCGAATTTCTACATCAATTTCCATACAGAGCTTCATATGGAGCCACCTAAATACTCGAGTGGAAGATATTGTTGTATGAGAACTCAACCAATGGGATATGCTGATTCCATCCACCTTTGAATTCTAAAAAGAAGGCTCTTAGCATATCTTCAATCATATAAATAGTCCTTTCAGATTGGCCCTCTATTTGGGGGTGATAGGACGTGCTAAAGTTTAATGCAGTACTCAAAGCATGTTAAAGACTTCCCCAGAATTTAGATGTAAACCTTAGATCAAGATTAGAGATAATCGAGAATGGAACACCATGAAGTATCACCACATCCTTCACATATATATTTACAATTTGTTCAAGAATGATATATTCCTTAATTGTGATAAAATGGGATGTCTTTTTGAGTTGGTCAACCACAAACCATATTTCATTATTTCCCTTTGACGTCTTTGGAAGACTCATGACAAAGTCTATAGTGACATTCTCCCATTTCCACATGGGTATAGGCAATTTCTGCACCATCCCTTTGTAATTTTGTCACTCTACGTTAACTTGCTGATATACCAAGAACCTTGATATATATTTCACAATCACCTTATTCATGATAACCCATCAGAATCATTTTCATAAATCATGTTACATCTTGGTACTACCAGGATGGATAGAGAAAGTTGAGCTATGTGCATTGTCCAATAGCTCCTTCTTTATCCTAAGTGATGAAGGCAAAAAAATCCACGTTCCAAACCAAATCACACTATCATAATTGATATGGAACTCATGAAACTTCCCTTCCTTTAATACATTCACCTTATTTTGTAACTCCATATCATCCCTTTATGCCTCCTTAATCATATCTTGGATTTATGGTTGTGAAATCATTTGTGCAAGGTATGATATATCCTTTGCTCTTATGATTTCAAAATACATCATTTTCATATCCAAGAAGATAGGGTCTTTTTCAATCCTTAACATGGATAGAGTATCAAGTTCCTTTCTACATAGAGCATTATTTACCATGTTCTCCTTTTCAAGATGATAGTGAATAGAGAAATCGTAATCTTTGATTAGATCTAACCATCACCTTTTACACATGTTGAGCTCCTCTTGTGTGAATATATACTTTAGTCTCTTATGGTCAGTCTATAAGCCAAACTTATCTCCATTAAGGTAGTGCCACCATATTTTTAAGGCAAAAATCCCGACTTCCAACTCTAGATCATGTTTTGGGTAGTTCTGATCATGTATCTTCCACTATCGTGAGGCGTAGGGTATCACATTATCATTTTGGATGAGTACACAACTAAAGAATTTATTTGAAGGATCACTGTATATCACAAAACATTCTCCAATTTTTGGTAATGTGAGTATAGTTGTAGTGATCAAACTTATCTTTATCTCCTTGATGCTTTCCTCGTATTTTTCCATCCATGCATACTTTACCCATTTCCTTGTTAACTTAGTTAGCAGGCTTGACAATCATGATAATTTTTTTCCCGAAAACATCAGCAGTACCTAGATAATCCAATAAAACTACAGATTTTTGTGACAATAGTGGGTCTGGTCCATTCCTCAATCACCTTTGTTTTAGAAGGGTCCACATAAATTCCCTCACTTTTGATCACATGTCCCAAGAACATGACTTTCTTCATCCAAAAGTCACATTTTCTGAACTTGGAATATAAATAATCCTTTCTCAATGTTTCCAACATAAGTCTTATATGTTCTTCATGTTCCTCATTAATAATGGATTATATGATAATATAATCAATAAACACTACAAAAAAATTATTGAGGTAATGTATAAAGACTATATTCATCAAATCCATGAAGATTGCATATAATTAGTAAGTCCGAAGGGCATCACCATAAACTCATAGTGCCCATACCTTTTAAGAAAGGAAAGTTTCTTAATATCTTACTTCTTCACATTTAGCTGATGATATCCAGAATGAAGATCCACCTTTGAGAAGTACTGATATCCTCTTAACTGAACAAATAATTCATCAATCCTTGGATGATGATACTTGTTATTTATGGTGATCTTGTTGAGTTCCTGATAATTGATACACAAATGCATTGTTCCATCCTTCTTCTTCACAAAGAGCACTGGCGCACCCCAAGGTTATGAACTAGGCCATATAAACCCTTTGTACAAATTCTCTTGAAGCAACTTCTTTAACTCCTCTAGTTTAATAGGATCCATCCTATAGGGACACTTTTATATTAGAGTATCTATGAGTACGACTAATATGGAGAATGCTACCTCATGATCTGGGGGAAGTCTAAGTAACTCTTTAGAAAAAACATCATTATATTCTCTAACGATGGGAATTTCCACAAGGTTGGTACTTTCCTTTTATTCAACCATTTGGGTGAGGTATTCTTATTCATAGGGAATCAATACCCACACTATTAAAGGATTTTTTAAAATAGATTCATGATCTTCCTTGAATTTTTATAGGAGCATGGTATGTTTTGGAATATGAGAATATATTTCAATTTTCTAACATTTTATATAGAGTCTATATAACGAGAGACAATCCATTCCCATTATAGCTTCAAATTACACCAAGGGAAGTATTATGAGAATCGCTGGAAGAATCTTCCCACATAATCCAATAGGAGAAGAGTCAAACACATGGGTTACAATGACTTAACCACTTGGTGTTTTTATAGACATCTCTACTTCAAGGTTTCAGGGCATTGATTCTATAGTTCTAACAAACTTGCAAGATAAAAAGGAATGAATAGAACTAGAATCAAATAAGACCTTTTCCATTATTGAGTGAATAGTAAGTGTACCTTATATGGATTCATTATCTTGATCCACTTCTGCAGTAGTGATGACATAATTCTCCCCTTATTCCTTTTTCTTTTGTGGCTACTGACACTGATTACCCTTGAGGACTCAAGGTTTATTGCACTAGCTAGCGTAATGACCTTTCTCCCTATAGTTATAGCATTGGACCATGGGTAGTGCTCCCCTTTCTTCCACTACATTATCCTTCCATATCATGTCTTTTCGACTCTCTTGAGCATGGTGTCCTTCTTTCTGACATTTTATGCGCTTCCCCGTCCCTTTGAGGTAGTTCCCATGATGCAACTTCCCACATTTTTGGCATGTGTATCTTTGGTTATTATTCCAACCTTTATCATTATACCCTCCATCTTGAAACTCCATATTTTTTTATCAACATATCCATGGGACCATTATCCAAACTACATCTCCACTTTGAGATCACATTGAAGAACTTCTTCATAACTCTGAATGTATCAAATTTGAATAGCCTATCGAAGGTGTGGTTTTAAAACCCTAAATAAACTATATATTTTACTATCATTGTTGATAACAAAACCCAAAGCATACCATGCGAGCCTTGTGAAATTCTATTTGTAGGTTGTGATAGATTCTCCTTCCTTTTTCTTGAGCTCTATGAATTCTCTCACCATATTTGTATTGACAGTTCTTATGAAATACTTGTTAAGAAACATGATCTTTTATGTCTTCCCATTATATCTCTTCAATTTCATCTCTTGGCTTGGTGTTCTTAATCAAAGCCCACCATTGATCGGCCTCTCAGTCTAGATGATAAATGGCTAGTGTAACCTTCTCCGTCTTAAAATATTGTAGCACATAAAATATCTTCTCTATGGAGTTGAACCACTGTTCTAAAACTAGTGGATCAGAAGATCAACTAAACATCGGTGGTTGTTGCCGCATAAAACACTTGACAACTAGTTTCCACCTCTTTGGTGAATGAGGACATTCCCCATTATTCTGGTCATTTTTCATAACCTAAGATAGTTGGGTAAGCATCGCCATGATGTTTTGAACTCCACCTTCTAAATCATTGGGTATGTTGTTCAAGCAATCATTACATTGTCCCTCGCATGAGTTATTGTCCTGGTTTCTCCTAGTTCCCACCATTTTCTAAAATACAAAAGTTTAGAATAAAACATAAGTCAACCAGTCATAAATAACTTAGTACATTTTATATAACTTATGGGATCCCTATGTAAATAATATTTTTTTCATATTTGTATATAGTCTAATACTAGAGGTTTTCTATAGGGTTCACTAATCCTAATTCCCAAATTAACTAAACCTTTCCTCTGATACCAACTATAACAGACCTAATTTTTCTTACATTACTATTATATCATTATAAAGATAAAAAAAATAAAAGTATTACACCCTGAGGATCCATAGGTTTAGTGTCTTGGGAAAACTAAGAACAAACATAACATTTACAACATCAAGCATAAAAATTTATTTAATTCCTTTTTCTCTAGCTTCTTATTGGCACTTGACCACTCCTTATTACATGCAGTCAGCAAAAGACATACTTCAAAAAGGGGTGATCTAAAATCCTAGTAAGGGGATAGATAAGAAAAATATAGCATGGGGTGAGCATAATGATAACATCACCATCAAAATCATGAGAGGAAACATTAATAAAATGCTTGAAATGTGGAAATGCATAAAAATAAAACATCATGTCTTAGTGGTCATCTACCACACATAGTTGAGAACAATTCTAGCATCATGTAAAAACATAATTTCAATTTAACTCATGAGATTTATCACTTTACCCAATTCATTAGAGTGTTGTATAATTCTGGGCGCACCCATCACATCATAACATTCTCATTATCATGTATGCCACATAGAACATATATAAAAAATGAACATAAATAAACCATTTAAAGGAATGAGTTTCATATAATATGAACACATTCATAAACATTGGGTTCTCAAAAGAAATAGGGAATAACATATTTGATACAAGAACCATCAACCTTGAGTGAGAAGTAAAATGTGTGTTTCTGAAAGAAAAGTTATTTTGGGAAACATTTTTTTGACATAAACTTTAGTAGAAAACATGTATATCATAGAAATGATAAGATAATGATGAAAAAATTATTTTTAAGGAGTGACCATACCAAAAATTTAGTGAAAGAGGGAGAAACCGAAGAAGGAAAGTTGGGTTTGAGAATTTCCCCTTACCTTGAATTTGAATGCTTTATTCACTTTAATGTCTTGTATAAGAACATTATATTAATTAATTAACTATTATAGAAAATTTTTGACAATAATATGTTTCATTATGGTTTCATTAAGTTATTTTATGTGCCTTTGGATGAGTTATAGAGTTTAAATCCATTGTTTGGAAATCTCTATTTTTATGGTTTTCTTGAATGGGTAACTTGTTTCAAGAATGGAAGTTCATGTAGAACATGGATAAACATCCATAAATGATATTTAAATTTATTAATGATATTAATGGAGTTTAAATTATCTTATAATTAATTATTTCATATACCATGAGAAAGAATCATCAGATAAGAATTTAATGATGATAGTTTGGGTTAATTTGGGATGGTTTTCGACCAGAACAAACTTGTTTTGTTTTATAATTTAGTAATACATACATAAGTTAGTTATAGAACATTAAATAGGATATAATAAATATAATATAATCTGGTTCAACCATAATGATGGTTTCATGACCAGATCTGAAGGAAGTAAAGGAAAAAAGAAAACATGTCATTCTTGAAGGTGATAAATTAATACCTCAAGAACAACATTTTCTTTTCTAAAATAAAAAAGAAGAGGGGAAGGGGGTTGGATGATATATTTTCCCATTAGTATCATAAAATTACAGTATATTTGAGATACTGGCGTTACCATACCATGTGTATGAGGACATGTGGGGAGATATTAAGGAAATAACTTGAAATAGAAAGGAAATTAAATGAAAAGAGGGGGGGGGGGGAATTACCTCTTGAATCCTCCTCTTGAGATCCTCCTTAAAAAACATAGGATTGGACATTTGATGATAAAAGAAGTTCTTGGACGTGGGTGAGGGTCTAGGTATGATTTTTGGGTATATTTTAGACAAGGTTTGAAGCTTGAGAGGTGTGAGGAAATGAGGGTGTGAAGGGTAGTATTTATAGCAGAGGGGAGATGTGTTCTCTTAATATTTTAATCATTAGTTTATTAATTTCCACCATGATAATAAATAGAGATGATTCCATGAAAAATAATAGTAAATAGGGCATGTGAGTTCAGTATTTGGGTGCATAAATCACTTGTGATTTCAGGAATAGTGGATTTAATGTATAATGTATTTATACGGTAAATTAATGTATTTAATATTCACAAAAAATTCATGTATTTTAGAAAATTCCCAAAAAAATTTCATAACCATTTTTTGATGTTTAGAATAAAAAATTATGCCATTTTTCAAATTTTTTCTTTAAATTTGATTAATTGAATTTGTTGAGACCTCTAGAAGATTGTTGATTTCATGTCTATGATTGATGTTTTAATAATCACAAATCTTCACATACCATTAATGCTTAATCTGGTTTGATTTCTCATAAACTTAATTACAATCTGTGAATGAATCTGTTATCATGTTTTTGTCTATGCTTATTGACTTACAAAGTATTTTGGAAGTCTTATGGATTCAACAGACATCAGAAGCACCGATCCAATATCAACAGACATCGGAAGCACCGATCCAATATCAACAGACATCGGAAGCACCCATCCAATATCAACAGACATCGGAAGCACCGATCCAATATCAATAGACATCGGAAGCACCGATCCAATATCAACAGACATCGGAAGCACCGATCCAATATCAAAGGACAACGGTCGCACCGATCCGATATCAAACTGACTCACCGACCAGATGACAGACCGATGCTGATCAAACTGACTCACCGATCAGATGACAGACCGATGCTGATCAAACTGACTCACCGATCAAATGACAGACCGATGCTAATCAAACTGACTCACCGATCAGATGACAGACCGATGCTGATCAAACTGACTCACCGATCAGATGACAGACCGATGCTGATCAAACTGACTCACCGATCAGATGACAGACCGATGCTGATCAAACTGACTCACCGATCAGATGACAGACCGATGCTGATCAAACTGACTCACCGATCAGATGACAGACCGATGCTGATCAAACTGACTCACCGATCAGATGACAGACCGATGCTGATCAAACTGACTCACTGATCAGATAACTCACCGATGCTGATCAAACTGACTCACCGATCAGATGACTCATCGATGCAAAATGACTCACTGATGCTGATCTATCTGAGTCACCGATCATTACTCAGTAATGCTGATGACCTACCGATCACTTAATTCTTCAATAGTCATAAACAACTGTTTTAATTTCTTTATCTTTAGCTTTATTTTATCTAACCAACGGTCATATTAGGTATATTTTAATTCTCTTTCAATTAATTAATAAAGGTTGTCGGATGTCAAGAAACCGTACCTCGTACCTACGTAAAGGAAACTTTTTCTGTCTTCCAAAGCACGTGACATACATACAAGAAGACTCTGCTGAAGAAGATAGTGGACAAAAGAACACAAGAAGAATATAGAGGAAAGAAAGAAGAGGAAGAGCCAAACAAGACAGAACCTCATACACAATCAAGCCTACTCAAGAAGAGTTATGTGCATACAAAAGAACATTGAATAACTTCATCGACTAAATCTCACTGCCTTTGAACCTGAAGCATATGACACTCTTCTTCTCAAACAAAAACGATAAGAGGACTCAGAATAAATTCTGACCAAATAAAAAAGAGTCCAGAGCTACACTGAAATCACTAGAGCCATTTATAAACTCTACATCTCTGCTCTGTGATACATTTGTTTTACATCTTGAGCAGTGTGTGTTATCTGCTGTATTAAACACACACTCTGACTCCTGTACTTTCACTGGAGGATCTGTAAATCCTCAACAAACCTTTTTACACTTCATTTCCCACTGTGGATAGTGGTAGAGGTTGTGTGAGACCTGGACAGCTCTAAGCTGTTGTTTGTTTCCCCACGCAGAACTGTGGTAGAGGTCTTGTGACCTGGACAGTGTGTTCACTATTGTTAACCCCGATCCAGGGTGTGGATCATTTTCATATAAACTTTTGAGAGGACTAAGTCTCAGCTTGAGACTGAACCTCTTGGTTAATTATCTGTGTTTGTAGCTACATACTATATCCATACTACATATTTATTTCATATTCCGCTGCTATTACATTGAAATATAATTTGTCTTCAAAGCTACTTTGATAGTTAAACTCGCAAGTGTTTATATTTATTATAAACCAGTAAGTTAGTTTCAAAAGTTAATTTAATCATAAGATTAAGTTAACTGAGAACTAATCAATCTTTGAGAAACTAATTGAACCTTTATAATCTGTATAAATTCACTACAGTTTAATCTGTTTTTGAAATAGGGGTATTTTAATAAACATTGTTTTTTTAACAGAAAATTTTAATTGGAACTCAATTCACCCCCCTCTTGAGTATCCACTCCGACCAACATTTGGTATCAGAGGTTGGAAAATATTTTCTAAAGTACCCTAGTTTTCAACTGTGATTTTAGTTGTATTTTAAAGTTCTTAAAATTTCTGTTATTTCTAAATTTTTATCTCTTTAAAATTCTTTTTGTGATATCATGGATAATAGACTTGAGGGCACTGCTACTAACTGGCCACCTTTCTTTAATGGAAACAACTATGCTCAGTGGAAACTAAAAATGAAAATTCATCTAGAAAGCATGAGTTTTGATATTTGGACTGCTATTGAATCTGAATACAAAATTCCCACTACTGACAGATCTACTTGGGATGAACCTACAAAGACTGCTTACAATAATAATTGTAAAGCTATGAATGCCTTGTATTGTTCTCTAGGAGATGAGGAATTTAATAGAATTTCTGCATGTAAAACTTCATATGAAATTTGGGATACCTTAGATGTTTCTCATGAAGGAACAACTAATGTTAAGGAGATGAGATTGAATACCTATACTATTAAGTATGATAATTTTAAGATGAAGCCTGATGAACCCATTTCGGATATGTATCTCAGGTTCAATGAAATTGTCAACACAATTACTTCTCTGGGAAAGGATGTTCCAGCAAAGGAACAAATCATGAGAATTTTGAGATGTCTACCTGAATGATGGAGAGGAACCTCTGTCTCCATTAGAGAATCATGTGACATTGGAGAACTGCCTGTCAAGGAAGTAATTGGTAAGTTGATGATGTATGAAGAAGAACTCAAGGTAAACAAAGAAGAAGATGATGAACCTAAAAGGAAGTCTATTGCCTTCAAGACTACAACCTCAAAGAATAAGGATAAGGAAAAGCCTCAAGCTATCAATGAAAGTTCAAGCAGTGAGGAAAGTGAGAATGATTCTGACAGTGATGCTGAGATGGCTCACATTGCTAGAAGATTTAAGAAATTCTATAGGAAGAATAAGTTTTTTAGAAAGTCAAACTACAAAGGCAAGTATGATAACAAAGGACACTGGAAAAAGGATTGGAAGAAGTCTGATAAATCAGATGAAGTTGTCTCTTATGAATGGAAAAGAAAAGTACACATAAAAGCAGAATGTCCAAAGCTGAAATACAGAAAGAAGTATGAATACAAGGATAACAAGTACAAGAAAGCCAAGAAGGCTACTTGGAGTGCTTCAGAAGACAGCACAAGTGAAGCTGAATCTTCAGACTCTGAATGGAATCGAGCTAACATGTGTTTCATGACAAACACTTCTGAGGTAACATCAGAAACTCCTGCTTTAAATTCATATTATTCTGGAGATGATTCTAAATGTGATAACATGTCTAAATCTGAACTGTTTGAATATTGTGATATGCTTGAAGAAACCTGTAATGAGCTTAAAGATAAATATAAAGGTTTAAAGAAACAGTATGCTTTAAGTGTTAAGCATAATTCTGATCTGGATATAGAAGTAGAAAAGAATGCTCAGTTGCTTAAAGAGAATACTGAACTAAAATTGTCTAATGATCAACTCAGAAAAGACTTAGAGAAGTTCACAAATGGAAAGAATACTCTAACACAAATTCTAGGAAGGCAAGTTGCACCTAGATATACTACTGGTATAGGATACCAACCTGGACAAAGAAAAGTTGCCAAAACTAGATTCATTCCTAAATCTGGACAGAAGATAGTTAATTCTGGAACTTCATATGCCTCAACCAGTTATATTCATAGTTATGGATCTAATAAGGTTTATCTTTCAAAGAATGTTAATTCTACAAATTATATGAGACCCATTAGACAAATATGGATACCTAAAGTATCATTGGCTAACATGTCTAGACCCAAGAAGATCTGGGTACCAAAATCATCTTCCATCTAAATCTGTTTTGTAGGATACCTGCTTGAAGAGCTGTCACAGGAAGATATGGTACTTAGACAGTGGATGCTCAAGACATATGTCAGGATACTTTTCATGTTTCAAGAGCTTAGTAAAAGTTGATGGAGGCTTTGTCACTTTTGGTGATAATTCAAAAGAAAAAATCATCGGCTTAGGCCAGATTGGTAACACTGATTCAATCTTGGTTTCTGAAGTTTTATTTGTCGATGGACTTAAATATAACTTGTAAATCATTTCTCAGTTGTGTGATGATGGTTTTTATGTAAAATTTAAAAATGATTCTTGCAATGTTTTTAACTCAAAAAATGTTTTAGTATTTTCTGATTTAAGAAATGAAAATGTTTATGCTGTTGATTTAGATTCTTTAGCTAAGCAGAATATTCCTTGTTTAAATGATTTTCATAAAGAGTCTTGGATTTGGCATAGAAGATTAGGACACTGCAATGTACACTCTCTTAGAAAACTTTCTAGGAAGAACTTAGTTAGAGACTTACCCAAACTTGAATTTCCAACAGATAAAGTTTGTAATCCCTGTCAAAAAGGAAATCAACATAAAGTTTCTTTTAAATAAAAGAAAGAAGTGTCAACTTCTCAACCTCTAGAGTTGGTTCACATGGATTTATTTGGACCTTCTAGAGTTTCTAGTTTGAATGGTAAGAACTATGTCTATGTTCTTGTAGATGACTTTTCTAGATATACTTGGGTATATTTTCTAGCTCAAAAAAGTGAAGCTTGTTCTTACTTTGTTAAATACTCCAAGTCTGTAGAAAATCTTAGTGGACTCAAGATTAAGACCCTGAGAAGTGATCATGGTCGTGAGTTTGAAAATCATGAGTTTGATTCTTACTGCTCACACAATGGCTATAGTCAAAATTTCTCTGCCCCTAGGACACCCCAACAAAATGGTGTAGTAGAGAGAAGGAATAGAACCCTGCAAGAAATAGCTAGAACTATGCTCAATGAATATGAACTGCCTATTTACTTTTGGACTGAAGCTGTAAATACAGCTTGTTATGTCATTAATAGAGTCTTGATCAGACCAGTTCTTAAGAGGACCCCTTATGAGTTGTGGAACCATAGGAAACCTAAGGTTAACTACTTCAAAGTTTTTGGCTGAAAAGTCTTCATTCTCAATACTAAAGACAATCTTGACAAATTTGCATCCAAGAGTGATGAAGGAATTTTCCTAGGTTACTCTATCTCTAGTAAAGCCTATAGAGTTTTCAATAAAAGAACCAAATGTGTGGAAGAATCTGTTCACATCAAATTTGATGAAACTGATCCACATGAACCTAAAATCTCTCTTGAAGATGATCTCTCTGGTTTGAATCTCAATGATAAAGACAATGGACCTATAGTTAAAACATCCAGCTCTGGAAATTCTCCAGAACCTGCTTCTGTTGAACCTCAATCTGTAGATGAATCTGAAATCTCTAGCCCTATCTTTTCAAGACCATCTAGGACTCTAAAGAACCATCCTTTAGATGCTATTGTAGGAAATCTAGATAGAGGAACACAGACTAGAGCTTCTCTAAGAAATCAGGTTGAACATCAAGCTTTTCTTTCACAGTTAGAACCTAAAAATATCAATGATGCTATCAATGATGAATTTTGGCTAATGGATATGCAAGAAGAACTAAATCAATTTGTAAGAAACAAAGTCTGGAAATTAGTAGAAAGATCTAAGGACATTTTGACCATAGGCACAAAATGGGTGTTTAGAAACAAAGTTGATGAATCTGGAAACATCATTAGAAATAAAGCTAGGCTAGTTGCACAAGGTTACAATCAAGAAGAAGGAATTGACTATGAGGACACCTTTGCACCTGTAGCTAGATTAGAGGCTATTAGGATCTTACTTGCCTATGCATCACATCTGAATTTCAAGCTATATCAAATGGATGTCAAAAGTGCATTTCTAAATGGTTTTATTGTTGAAGATGTTTTTGTAGAACAACCACCTGGTTTTTTAAATCCTCATTTTCCAAATCATGTTTTTAAACTTTCTAAAGCTTTATATGGTTTAAAACTAGCTCCAAGAGCTTGGTACGAAAGGCTTTCAAACTTTCTTATCTCAAAAGGATTTACAAAAGGAGTAGCTGATCCCACTCTTTTTATAAAAAGGATTTCAAAATATGTATTAATAATACAAATCTATGTTGATGATATTATTTTTGGATCTTCTAAAAATTCCTTATGTACTGATTTTTCAAAGATTATGAAAAATGAATTTGAAATGAGCTTAATGGGAGAGCTTAAGTATTTTCTTGGTTTTCAAATTTTTCAAACTAAAGATGGAATTATTTTAAATCAAAGTAAATATACAAAGGATCTTTTAAAATGGGTTGGATTGGATAGTATTAAGGAAAGTGATACACCTATGAGTACTACCTGTAAATTGGATACAGATGAAGCTAGGAAACTAGTGGATCAAACCAATTACAGAGGTATGATTGGGAGCTTACTTTATATTACTGCTAGTTGACCAGACATTATGTTTAGTGTATATATGTGTGCTAGATTTCAAGCTAATCCTAAAGAATCACACTAACTGGCTGTTAAAAGGATTTTTAAGTATCTTAAGTATACTGTAAATTTAGGTTTGTTTTATCCAAAAGGAAAATCATTTAACCTAACTAGCTATTCAGATGCTGACTTTGCTGGATGTAAGTTAGATAGGAAGAGAACATCTGGAACATGTCATTTTCTTGGGAAATCCCTAGTATCATGGTGTAGTAAGAAACAGAACTCAGTTGCATTGTCTACTGCCGAGGCAGAATACATAGCTACTGGTAGTTGTTGTGCACAAATTCTGTGGATGAAACACACTTTATTGGATTATGGATTTGATCTTAAACATGTTTCAATTGACTGTGACAATACTAGTGCAATCAATATATCTAAGAACCATGTGTCTCACTCTAGAACTAAGCACATTGATGTCAGACATCACTTTCTAAGAGATCATTATCAAAAAGGTGATATTTATTTAAAATTTATTAGTTCTGAACATCAATTAGCTGATATCTTCACAAAGCCTTTATTCTATAAAAGAATGAAATTTATTAAACAAGAGTTGTGTATGATCGATCTGTGAAACTGATCTGTGAAACCGATCTGTGAAACCGATCTGTGAAACCGATCTGTGAAACCGATCTGTGAAACTGATCTGTGAAACCGATCTGTGAAACCGATCTGTGAAACTGATCTGTGAAACTGATCTGTGAAACCGATCTGTGAAACTGATCTGTGAAACCGATCTGTGAAACTGATCTGTGAAATTGATCTGTGAAACCGATCTGTGAAACTGATCTGTGCAACCGATCTGTCATACCGATCTTTTTTATTATATTGTAATTAATTTGTAAATTTCTTTTATACTTTTTATGGGAATCCTAAATGATAAAATAAATGATACACAACTATTTATCTTCCCTAAACCTTTGACCTTTCATTTCCCGCCGAACCTTTCAACCTCTCTTCCCCTCTACTTCGAACCTTCAAACTCTTGCCTTCCCAAAATCCTCGAATGGCTAAGCAAAAGAGACCGAGAAAAGGACCGGATAGCCCTGTACCTTCAAAGCGTGCTCGAGGAGAGTCGAGTAGTACCTCTCAACGATCAGTAAATCCGAACCTGGAAACTCGGATTTTTGCTGTAGAAAGAGAAGTCAGCTCTGCGTGGCTTTTTTCAAGTAAGTCACTGTTGCTGCAAGTTCTTGAATCGCAAGGATGGATAGACTGATTTTCTGACAACTCTCGAATAGACTACCCGAAGCTGGTACATGAGTTCTATATGAATCTGGAAATCACTTTAGATGGTGTGGAGGCTTCCAGGATGTCCTATGTGGTAAAAGGAAAGAAAATATCCTTCTCATCTAAGTAGTGGGCTGAGTGCTTGAATGTACCTCATGAAGGTCAGTATGAGGATTATGCTGGGAATATTCCTCCAACATCTGATTACTTCTCTTACGAAGTAGCTCTAGAGCTTCTGACTGGAAACAGAGAGTCACGGAGAATCACAGCTTCAGAATTAGATGGTGAATGTAGACTTCTTTTCAAGTTTATTCATCACCAACTTTGCCCAAGGAGAGGAGATTCTACTGCTGTAAAGTACCATGATGTTTTCCTGTTGTTTCTTCTGAAAACACATGAGAAGATCAATTTGTGTAGATATGTGATGGTGCACATAGCTGGAATGGTAAAACCGTCCAAGAAAGCCACTGCCTTGTTTTATTCAAAGATGATATCTACCATGTTCAAGAATCTAGAATGTATTGATGAAGATGATGAAGTTGATGAAACAGATCATACCTTCTGTCTCAGCAAAGAGATCTGCAAGAGGATGAAAATCAATTGGAATCCATGGAAGAAGTGCTGGGTTGTCGATGAAGATAAATTGTATGAAGCCTACAATACCATAGATCATGGAAAGAGGCCAAAAGATTTGAGAGACCCTGGCTTGAAACCAGATGAGGAACCAGTTTATTCTGATGATGATGAGCAAGAAGAAGGAAAGGATGAGGCCACCAAAGCCCAAGAGCAAGAAGAAGATGCGACTGAGGAAGGAAGTATGTCATCTCCTGATGATAGGAGTGATCCTGACACTGCTAGTCCCAAGAGAAGAATAGAATTTGGACCTGCTAGTCCACCCTTAGCCCTACCAGAATCAGAAACCATTCTTGGTGATGAAGAAGATTCTGATACTGAAGAATATCACAGTGAAGCTTCTGAGAAGAGTGATGATAGACGTGCTAATGATACTGAGGCTGTTGTTGATGGTGATAATAGACCAGTGGATGGTCTTTCTGAAGATCAAATAGAATCACCTCAGTCAGAACAAGAAATAAATATCAGTGGCAAGGTTGATTCACCAAAAATCAGTGGAACAACAAGCTATGAGAAACCAAAATACACCCTGTGTGCTGCTGTTTGGGATGACTACCCTGATTATGCTGTGTTGGGCTTAGAATATTCTGAAGAAGAAGAAGCAATGCCAGAATCTGCTGCAGCTGTGAAGAGGAACCTCCCAAGAGAAGCAAGGTCTGTTCCTGCTATTGATCCTACAAATGTTAATTTACCTGGTTCTGGAATCTCTCAAGCTGATCTTAATAAGTTTAAGATTGAATTGCTAACCGCTGTGAGAACCACAATTAGAGAAGAAATTTCTAATGCTCTTACTCAAGTGTCTCTACAAGTTTCTAAAAATTCATTGGAAGCCTTCTCACAAAGAGTATCTAATGCTGTGAAGCCAGACCTGTCCAATACTGGTGAACTTATTGGCAGGCACATAGCCTTTTTGAATCAGACTATGAAGGATCTTCACACCGGCTTGGTATCTCTATCCAGCGAATTCCGATCAACCATCTCTAGTATGATGGATGTTTTGAGAAATTTGATTCAAAATCTCAACAAGTATGACCTAAGGAAGTTGAAAGCTGAGTTAACTCACATAGTTGGCCAAGCCAGTACAGGCAAGGCAACCAAGATCACTACCCGTGAGCTAGAAGCTCTAAGAGAAGTTGTGCATGATGAGTTAGCTGCTGTTAGACAAATTCTTGATTTAGAATCTTTGAGGAAGATGAAATATCTCTGTGATAATAGTCATAAGATGGCATTGGTGTATTCAGCAGATGCTAGGAAAGCTCTACAAGAGATCAAAGAGAAAGTTGATAATTACTTTTCCAAGATTTATACAAAGCATGAAATGGCTGCAAACTTCAAGGTGTTGGCAGAGAATCTGAAATTACCTCCAGTCACTCAGGCCTTCAAAACTCAAGTTCATCAGTTGCAAGATTTTACCCCTTCCTTGGCCCAATTCATGGAGAATAAAGATGATTTTGAAAAAGCTATGAAGTATGGAGCAGAAGTCATTCAAGACTTCATTCATCTTTTGAAGCCCTATTTGCATGCACAGGCCACTGCTATAGTCGTTCCTACTTCTGAACCTCTCAGTGACTCTGATGTAGCTCCAAATCAGCTATCTATTGCTCAAGCTCTATCTCAATTAAGACCAGTCCCTCAGCAAGCTTCTCAACCAGCTCCTGTTTCTCAACAACAACTCTATGTGGCACCTGCTCCTACACCTGCCCGAGTTGTCCTACCACCACTTCAGATTCGCCAAGTCCAGCCTGCCTCCAAGCCTTCAAACCTGCCCACTATTGATCCCAAAGACAACGGCAAAGCACCTTTGTATCCCAACAAATAGTTGTGTATTGTTTTTGATAGGGTGAACAATGTGATGCTTGTAATATTTTGTGCTTTCTAAAATATTTTTTTTGCTCTCTACTCTATGCTGACTGCTTTTACTTTCACTTTCTCTTATATGTTTTCCCTCCTTTTTGATTATCCCAAAGGGGGAGAAGAAACAGAATGATATATGGGAGAGGAGAGATATATGGGGGAGAAAAGATGTATATATCTCAGGGAGAGAAATATGTATAATATATATGGGAAATTTAAATTAAGGGGGAGATTTATATATCTCTTTATATTTATTTTCGTTATGGTATAATTCTCATTATGTTTTTATTTATGATGAAGATTTGTGATTATCAAAAAGGGGGAGATTGTTGATCCCTCTGGAAGATTGTTGATTTCATGTCTATGATTGATGTTTTAATAATCACAAATCATCACATACCATTAATGCTTAATCTGGTTTTATTTCTCATAAACTTAATTACAATCTGTGAATGAATCTGTTATCATGTTTTTGTCTATGCTTATTGACTTACAAAGTATTTTGGAAGTCTTCTGGATTCAATAGACATCGGAAGCACCGATCCAATATCAACAGACATCGGAAGCACCGATCCAATATCAACAGACATCGGAAGCACATATCCAATATCAACAGACATCGGAAGCACCGATCCAATATCAACAGACATCGGAAGCACTGATCCAATATCAACAGACATCGGAAGCACTGATCCAATATCAAAGGACAATGGTCGCACCGATCTGATATCAAACTGACTCACCGATCAGATGACAGACCGATGCTGATCAAACTGACTCACGGATCAGATGACAGACCGATGCTGATCAAACTGACTCACCGATCAGATGACAGACCGATGCTGATAAAACTGACTCACCGATCAGATGCGAGACTGATGCTGATCAAACTGACTCACCGATCAGTTGACAGACCGATGCTGATCAAACTGACTCACCGATCAGATGACAGACCGATGCTGATCAAACTGACTCACCGATCAGATGACAGACCGATGTTGATCAAACTGACTCACAGATCAGATGACAGACCGATGCTGATCAAACTGACACACCGATCAGATGACAGACCAATGCTGATCAAACTGACTCACCAATCAGATGACAGACCGATGCTGATCAAACTGACTCACCGATCAGATGACTCACCGATGCAAAATGACTCACCGATGCTGATCTATCTGAGTCACCGATCATTACTCACTAATGCTGATGACCTACCGATCACTTAATTCTTCAATAGTCATAAACAATTGTTTGAATTTCTTTATCTTTATCTTTATTTTATCTAACCAACGGTCATATTAGGTATATTTTAATGCCCTGTCAATTAATTAATAAAGGTTGTCGGATGTCAGGAAACCGTACCTCGTACCTGCGGAAAGGAAACTTTTTCTGTCTTCCGAAGCACGTGACATAAATACAAGAAGACTCTGCTGAAGAAGATAGTGGAAAGAAGAACACAAGAAGAATATAGAGGAAAGAAAGAAGAGGAAGAACCAATCAAGACAGAACCTCACACACAATCAAGCCTACTCAAGAAGAGTTATGTGCATACAAAAGAACATTGAAGAACTTCATCGACTACATCTCACTACATTTGAACCTGATGCATACGACACTCTTCTTCTCAAACAAAAACGAGAAGAGGACTCAGAACAAATTCTGACCAAATACAAAAGAGTCCAGAGCTACACTGAAATCACTAGAGCCATTTCAAAACTCTACATCTCTGCTTTGTGATACATTTGTTTTACATCTTGAGCAGTGTGTGTTATCTGCTGTATTAAACACACACACTGACTCCTGTACTTTCACTGGAGGATATGTAAATCCTCAGCAAACCTTTTTACACTTCATTTCCCACTGTGGATAGTGGTAGAGGTCGTGTGAGACCTGGACAGCTCTAAGCTGTTGTTTGTTTCCCCACGTAGAACTGTGGTAGAGGTCTTGTGACCTGGACAGTGTGTTCACTGTTGTTAACCCCGATCCAGGGTGTGGATCATTTTCATATAAAATTTTGAGAGGACTAAGTCTCGGCTTGAGACTGAACCTCTTGGTTAATTCTCTATGTTTGTAGCTACATACTATATCCATACTACATATTTATTTCATATTCTGCTGCTATTACTTTGAAATATAATTTTTCTTCAAAGCTACTTTGATAGTTAAAATCGCAAGTGTTTATATTTATTATAAACCAGTATGTTAGTTTCAAAAGTTAATTTAATCATAAGATTAAGTTAACTGAGAACTAATCAATCTTTGAGAAACTAATTGAACCTTTATAATCTGTATAAATTCACTACAGTTTAATCTGTTTTTGAAATAGGGGTATTTTAATAAACATTGTTTTTTTAACAGAAAATTTTAATTGGAACTCAATTCACCCCCCTCTTGAGTATCCACTCCGACCAATAGAATTTTTAGTTAAAATCATAATTTACTTGAAAAATATAGATTTTTAAAATTAAAACAGATTTTATAATGCTTTCAAAAATTACATAAGATCTTATAAAATTACCTTAAAACCATAAGACATAGAATTGCTAATTTATGAAAACTTTTTAGGACAATACATTTTCTTTTAAATCAATTAATTAATTATAATTAATTATTTATGACTTACATAAATACCAATACTTTTACTAGGGTCAAATTTTCACTTCTAAGATACCTAAATTTTATTTAATAATTCATGGGTAAGGTTACTATTATTTTTCAGGATTTAATATTCATAAGGGTTATATTACTATTCATAAGGGTAGGTTACTATTCACTAACTAATTAAGTTTGTCCTATTGGAATCTAAACATCTTACTGAGGGTCATATTATTATTTATAATGCTCACCCTATAGGCCTCAGCTCAGGCCACCCAAGCTTGGGTCCCTAGGGTGGCCATTTAAGTGCAGTAAGAAATTTACCATGATTAGTAACACAACCTCATTCCTACTATGGATTCCCTCCAATATAAAATAGAAATATGTGAGTAGGTATATTTCCTTTTATGTACTAAGAATTACTTCTAGTACTATCTAGTATGACCTAGAGAATATTGTTGGTATATCTCGATAACACACATGAGGGATCCTATGCTTTCTCCCCCACACAAGACCCCTTCCATGATTTTTTAGAAGATAATAATGGATAGGGGTTTGAATATATCCTTTATCTAACCACATAATGGGAATATATTCTCATTCTAGTTGTGATTTTCACTTAACATATCCTAGTAATAATGGAAGGGAAGACATCCTTCCCTAAACATATTCTAAAAACCTATTAAGACATAATGATAATAGCAGATGTTGATAAAGGGTGAGAACATAACCCCATCCCTACAATATGGTATCTCATCAACACAATTTTAAGGTTACTTATGAGTGGGAATATACCCCCCCCCCATCGATGAGGTATATTGACACATTTCTATGATAATTAGACAATATGATTGAGAACACAAACATGTTTTAACTGGAGATTGTTGGTCCATTTCAATTTCCACTATATGGTAGACACACGGTCTTGAAAAATCCCTAGAAACATATCGTCATATTATATCAGCATCACAAGAGTTTCCCAAGTGGTCTCTCGGGTACAAAATTCATTGTATGAAACATGTGACTCTAACCATCTGATGAAGAAAATTTAAAATGTGATATTATAAAATGTGATTAGAAATATAGAATTAGTCCTACCACTATACTCTTCTCAATGTATATCTTCTTTAGTCCCTCAAACATCTATAAATAGTGTTCCAAGATCCTCTTGTCTTTTAACATATTCAAATAAGTAGTATTTTTAGTTGTGAAGGTCCTCCTTATAATTTTACTACCAATAGTTTTGGAGGTTCTCCATAAAATATTCACGACAATGATTTCCTTTTTGGTCACACTAAGACCTATCATGAGAATTTTTATCTTGATGAGTACTAAGGAAACCCTCCTCATGGTCGTAATGTCAAATGATAAAAAGGTTCTCCCAATGAAAATTTCGACCTTAAAGGTCCTCCCCAGGTGTACACCAAGGAAATTCTTCTTGTGTTCAAACATTAATCTATAACGTTATTCCTAACCATGACAGTGTTTTCTATGAAGGTACGACCCATAGTGATGTTTTCTGGACAAGAAGGTCCTCCCCTTGTTGAATTATCTATGATAAAGCCCTCATATCATGAGGAAATTATAAATATAAGTCCAGTCATTCTTAATTCATTATCATTAAAATGTGATATTCTTTCTCAATCAATAGAAAACCAATGGAAATGTTCATTCTTTGAACCACCCTTGGATTACCCAACTTCTATCACAACAGAGCAATTTCTTACCAATCCTACCACATGAAATAAGCAGTTGGGAAATTCCCTCTTTGTTTAGATCAAGTGTAGGAGTCTCCTGCAAAAGATAATATTTCACTCATTAGGTTACAACTAAAAAAAGATAAATACAAGTTCTATCTTGGCACATAGACAGTCCTCAGTATGATAATCAGGAAAAAAAATACTTAAGAATGAATACATCACATTTTTCAGAATCTATGGATGAATATTTACCATTTAAAATAGAAAATAGTTCTTTATTAAGGATATAATAATAATTTTAAGGTAATAGAATAAATTCATCATCATATTGAATTGGTATTGCATTTCACAGTGTGATGCCAAAAATTGGAAATGTAGGGTGAGATCCTTCAATGTTCATTTATTCATGCTTTATATAAGATACATTAATTAATCACTGAAACCCCATCCAATTTCTATATTAGATGATGATATGAGTATAAAGGGATATATTTCAATTCTCTCCATGGTAAAAAATCCCACTATATTTGGTTTTTGTGAAATTTCATTTCATTAACAAAAATCTCAGAAGTAGACTCTACCTACAATAGATGGTATTATTAGTAGGAGTTATCCATGACTAAATCTTAGAAACATATAGATCGATGAGGGAAATTAATTGAAAACCATTAGTAAGGAAAATGGAAATATTTATTGAACCTACCATTATAGAAAATACAATAATTTATTAATAATAAAGTCTTTTAAAAGAAGTTGATATTGTGCATATCTTACATTGCAAAAAGATTATGCATGAATGACGGTGAAAAAAATCAAGATATAAGTCATGAAAAAAATTGTTGTAGCGATACACAAGAAACACCAAACCTTGGGGATAGGTGGATTTTTACCATAGAATAATCCTCTAAGATCATCAAAAATGATTTTACGTGATACAAAAGTAGACCAGGGAAAAACCCAACCCATTGTTCTAGGGAAATTATTATACCAATCACCTCCCATATAATGGACAGTCTTCTCTTGGCTAGGAGACGTGTCACAAATTGGGTCCTCACAGTGTCCCCACCTTCATTTGTTCTAATTCATACAACTATGTTATCCAAAAAATATATTTGGGTCACCCTTTACATGAAATCCTAGATAGAATCCTCATAATAATTGACGAGGCCACAAAATTTCTACTTGTTGAAGTGATTTATCATGTTCATAACCGATTATAACGATCATGACCTCTCCCATAGCTATCCCAAAGGAAATAATCCCTCCTATTATCCTTGTAGTGGTGAAAATCAATAAATTCATTATGAATTGGTAATCATAATTACCACTATCCTTGTAAGTGCTATAGAAGATGAAACAAATGTAGGGGAACCGAAGGAGGATGTCTCTCTTTGAAACATGATCTACACCCAAATGAAATAAAAAGGCATGCATACCCAAAATCAAAGGATAAAAAAATTGGGGAATCTTAAAGATTCCCCACTACCTATCCCTTGATGTAAATCATCCAATGATAAGGGTAAGGAAATATCCACATCCCATCCTTTAAATGAAGAAGTTAAACCACATACTCTTGAGGAAAGATTTGCTCAATATGAGGCCGAGATAAGGATTTAAAGAGAATTAAGGTAGAAATTTTCAATGTTAATATCCCATTCAGGTTTTTTCTTCAGGTAGATCCTTATATTACCCTCCTAACTAAAAAACATCCATAAGAATAGATCATAATTTTGATCAGTATATACCCATAACATCCTCTTTACTCAAGTTCTAAACAACCAATTTTTTCAGACCCAATGATGGTGGGATATTAGGAGTTCCATACATTAGAGAAATAATGAGATCGATGTTAAGAAAATTATTATAGGTTATCCCATGAAGGTTTTCAACTTCAAGTATAGGTATATCCTATAACGCCCCGAACCTAGATACCCAGAGTCGGTGCATTGTTACATAATATTGGCATGATCACAAGAAAGATCAAATCTCGAAAGACCGATTGGTTTAGTAGCCTTGGAAATACTAGATATATTCATAAGTCTTACATTACATCATAAAATGAAAAACTACTACAACAATATATTGTCTCCATAATCTACACTCATATCCCCACATAATATCCTAGCAGGTCATTCATAATTTACTTCTTCACTTCCTGGGAAAAATAAAACATAGGAAAGGGGTGAACTCAAATGCCCAGTAAGGATAACAATATAGCGGAAAATTTCATAAATAAGAATAAACATTTAAGGCAATGTATAACTAAAACAAAAGCCTTTCAAACTTGAACTTTCAACATAGTATGGCATAAATAAAATGAAATAATGTCATTTACTTATTCACATGGATATTCTACTAATCGAATAATAACATGAAATATCAATAACCACTTTCATAATAATGGAATGCATAATTCCAGACTATCATAACCACATAGCCAAGGCCTCGTGCCAAGACTACAAATAAGATTTTGCCAAGGCCTTGTGCCAAGACACTAGTTTGTCTCATGAGACCTACCGATGCATCGAGGATCTATAGCGGGCTCCACCCGTCACTTATTAAGTCCAATGCATTCCTCATATGAACAGGTTTAAACATAATATAAACATTCGTATTAAAACTATCATACGAAATGTCAACACTCTAACCACAAACCATGAATGGTATAAAAATAGCACATCCACAGTAAAAAATAACTCATTCGATACAATATGGAAGATTGTATTGTATCACATTAACCTCAATAAAAAATAATGAAGGATGTTGACATAGATGAAAATAATCATCAAAACTATTTGATAGAAATATTCCCCTTTTACTTCAAATCATTTAAAAGTCACACTATTTGTCAAGAATCCATTTAAAAATAGATTTTTGAATAAAAGTGTCCCATACCACTTTGAAACTTTTTAAAATGAGTTTTAATTTTAAAACTTTAATGTCCATATAAATAAATCCTTAAAACCATTTTTTAAAACATGGACATTAATGAGCAAGATTTAGAAGAATAAGCCTGTAAAACATTTAAAAATGGTATTTTAGTTAGAGTTTCTAACCAAAAGAGAGACACTTGAATACAAATAATTGAGGTAATCAAAACATTTTAATATCATGAGAATAAAGGGATTCATGATATACTATGTCAAAGAACATTATATACACCACATAAAAGCTATTTGGTGTATATCAACAAATAAGTCTCAATGGAATGTAAATTGAGATGAAATCTCTCATAAAGGTCGTACCCTTAGGATAAGGATAAATCAACGACATAGTTATGTGTGAAAAATATAAATACACTAAATATGATTGGATATTCAGTTTAAAACAATCAAAGGACATTCACACATAATCTTGTAAAAACAACATCAATGAATTGGATGTTTAACTCAACAAATGGAGAATGAGTTAAAATTACTCTTATCAAATTCATATCGATGACTTGAGAAATTATCAATGGAGTGATTATGTGTATCAAAAGTATGTCTACAGAAAAGTGGAGTGGAAATTATGACATAAGAAAATGAATAAAGATTCCACACATAATCTCAGAGTAAAATAATCAAAGGAGTTTGCGTAAAGCCAAATAAATGGAAATTGGAATTTCAAATTCCCTTATCGATTTGGTAACTTATGAAACATGAACCCATGAAAGAAGTATAACACAATGATGATGTAAATATACATGAATTATATTATATTACACAATGAATACAAACATGGGAAGCACACACACCACATGAAATAAATAAGTGGTGAATAATGGAATTCTCACGAAATTAAGAGTGAGATAAGAAAATCCTTACCACGTTAATCAACTGAGTCTTATGGAGAAAAGTTAATAACCACCATATTATTTACAGAATAACATGAATATAATGAGAATCATGATAATATATATCAAATGTCAGTACACAATACACCACTTTTAATAATTTAGTGGCGAACAATGGAAATCTCACGGAATTGAAAGTGAGATAAGAAAATCCCTTACTTTGTACTTTTTCCTTGGTCGAAGGTTGGTTAACCTCATTTATAAAGGTGAAATAATTGTTATTGAATTATAAAAGGATCATTTACTTTAATATGATATCATATATGATCTTTTAACATTGATTTGTTAATAATATCTTAGAATTATTGTCATTTCGGGTGTTAACAGGTTCATTTTACTTTATATTCTTTGTTATGTGAGCCATATTCGTTATTAATGGGATGCATATTATTCATATCTAGAATGATATAAAGTACTTAGATACTATTTTTAAATCATAAAATTATTATTATACTTGAATGGATATGATGGAGAATGAATCTCATCGCGTTCATGGAGATGGTAGTCCGTACGTACGCACGAGCGACAATATCATTCTTTTGATATTAAAATAATATATAATTGGATGGTATATCATATATACAGAATCATTGTCATGTTATATTTATTATTTACATGAGTTACACATCATTATTATACCCATCCAAATAATAATATATTGAATAACAATTACACCACGACGTTGAGACAGTAATCCGTACGTACGCACATATGGTGACATGTTATTCAAAGGATGGATAGAATACTGAATATGGTTGTACCATATTTATAATAACATAATAGTATACATATGATACTGGAGTTATTATTTTATAATGGTAATAACAACGAAAGAAGAAGTGGAAGAAGAAAGGAACTTGAAAAGGGGTGGTGAAAACATTACCTCTTCTTCGGGTTCTTCCTTTTGATTTGATCAAAAGGGCTCCTTAGGTTGGCTTTCTGATCCAAATAAGGCCTCTAGGTTGTATTGAGGGATGTTGGGAGAGTATTTGGGCAGAGTTTGGCCGAACCAAAATTCTTTGAAGGTGTGAAGAAATGAGAAGGAGGAGTGCCCTTTTATAAGAGGGGTGAGGGGCACCTTTGGAAAAGCTAGAAATATTAATTTATAATAAATTCATATTCGGTTTCTAATGGCTCCAAAGTTGATTATTAAAATGTTAAGGCGGGGATAGGTCGAAAACCACTCAACCAATAGAATTTAGACAGGTTTCGGTACTTATATTAACCTTATCATTAAGTATTAACTCTAAGTTAATTAGTTTCACTTTTACAATATCTCTTTGTATTTTTATATAATATGGTTAATAAACTTACTATATACATCAAAGATACCCCCAAGTGGTCCATTAATGATGAACCTATCATGATATAAGTCTCTTGACCAAACCTTATATTTTTAGGAATTTAATATAAACAAATAATATAATATTTGTTTTAAGAACTCTTTTATGTCAATTTTGACACTATTCAATAGTTGATTTTTTTGAAACTCATAACAGAATTATTACTTCTAAATAAGTCAATTTAATCAATATTAATATGTCATAGTATCCTATAAAATTATTTTAATTCAATAAAAGTCTAAAATTATATTTATTTGGGTATTTATAATATCAATTATTCTAATTTTTCACTATTATGGTAATTACTGCATCACCATTGTGTCATAAATATATTAAATTATGTAATCTTTAAAAATTATAAATAAAATATAATTATGTATTAAATATTATTATCTTTATAATTAATATTTATAGTCGAACATAAAACATATATAACCCTATGTAACAATTGTTTTGCTAAAAGATATATGCTTGTATCATTTTTGTATTCATTTTCACTTAATTAAAATAAAGTGTCCCTATCACCTACAAGTGGCTCCATGGGGTCCCCAAATCGACCCAAAGATGCCTATGATCGAAAATTTATCAACCAATAAGGCTAGGACACGTTTTAGGGTAATTTAGTATTATTATAATATTATTTTTTTAACCTTTATTTACCGGATTTACCCTTAACCATGGTAAATAAAATATTTACCGCAGTAATTATTCAAAAATGTCTAAAAATAAAAGTTACCAATTTGCACAATTTGAACATCCTGATTCCAAATATGGAATCCATTTTTCCAAATTCAAAACACATAAGTGTCAGAAATTAATTTAAAATTAATTCCCGTTGTTAAAACAAAAAGCGTGTTTTTAAGAGATAATAACTATCAAAAGATTGGCACTTGTTTATGTCTGGTTTAAATGTGAAATTATGTTCAATGACCCACATTCTATTACATGGTAAAAATATATTCTAAATATACTTTAAAACCACTCAAATTCATAATTTATCACTATTAATTATTTTGATTAAAATAGTTGTTTTTAATTAAAATTTAGTAATTTTCACTATTCATCAAAATTAGAAAGTTATCCGAAAAGTACCAAAATTTCACCTTAGGCTAATTTCGATATTACGAATCCAAAAATGAAGTCCATTTTGAGAGATATAATTTATAAGATTTAAAAAATTAGGTATTACTATTCATAACGGCTGGTTTGATTGGTTGTGGTGTGTTAAAATCTCGAAGTTGCGTACAATGCACGCCATTGCATTATTCGAAGGGAAACGTACCGTGGAAGCTTGGGGTGTTACATTATCCCCTCCTTCAATAAATTGTGTCCTCGCAATTTTTATAATTGTTCTTTGGAATATAATGGAAAGTCCCACATCAGAAAAAGAGTCAATAAAACTATCACTTTAAAAGAAAGAAAGAGAGGTATAAAGGTCAACCAAGATAACCCATACTCGGATTCAATGTTGGAAAACATGGATATGGATGATAAAATAAGTGTCAAGTTCTGATGGAGAGGGATAGAAATCATGATCAGGAGAAAGTTAACAATAAGAAAACCACAAACTTGTGTTGGGTCAAACGACCATTAGTCTCCTAGTAGGAAAGTAAACGGACAACTTTTTTTTGTTTTAAGTTACATTACAAAAGGATGAGGAATTCATTTATGTTATTGACTAAGAACATAAAGAGATATACTTACTTTTTAAGTAGAGTTTCCTTATATAATAACTTTTTTCCACTAACTTATTTTTTTGAACAATGAGTATTCCAGAAGACTTGGTCACAATAAAAGAGCTAGAATAAACTTCTATAGAAATACATGATCCATGTAGGATAAACTATATATTTAACTTGTCTTTATAGATTAATCAAAACCAAAATGGTTAGTATAAGATCTGATGATCCCCCAAATGTATATTCCATTAGAGAAAAAAAATACTAATCTTAATTTCTAAAATTAAACCAACAATACCCCAAAGTTAAATAAATACCATTCAATAATAAATTTTCCTTAAAATCCTTCACTATAATCCAAACTAATATTGAAACCCAAAACTTATAAGAATGTAGTTTTCCACGTTAAATGGTATCTCCAAATAACATTATCTACTCTTAAAGTCACATACTTAAAATTAGTTAACATAATCACATATTCTTTATTATAGGTTAATCATTTCCATAAATAACCCAAATCACTATAGATCCACAATAAAAACATAGAAAAAAATCCACCATTACTCCTCAAATGAAATCCCATACTACTCTATTTTCCTTTGGCATATAGTGTTCTCAACAAAGCGAACAACTTCTAAAATAAAATTTATCACTTAATCACCAAATCATTTTCCTATACTAAGGGTATTCATTGGATAAGACATAAGAACCCAAATCAACTTATTATTGATCAATAAAATCATTTAACTAAAAAAATAGTCACACTAACCAGGGACTTCACGTAGTACAGTGGTAGGCGATAAATCCCAATCGCACTTTGGTTGTGGGTTCGATTACCACAGCTTTGTCCGACGCGACGGGTTGTCACACGTTCTACGTGTTGTCCTTTTTCAAAAACTATATTTTATAATATTACCAAAATGAGATAAATTCCTCAAAATAACATAATTTAAACAAAAATGGTATATCATACCTTGCATTTTCATCCCAAATTATAATAACTTGTAATTGTCTCAAACCCAATGATCATATAAAACCAAATGGTTATTCATAACTATATCCACAAGAGAAAAGATAATTATTCCTCAAATATCATTCTCACATGGAAAACTACAGGGATACAAATACAAAAGAAAATTAGTCCAAAGTAAACCCATAAACAAGGAGAACTAACACTTTTTAAACATTTCTCCAACCATTTATTTCCACATATCTTCTTCTTTGACCATGAAAATATACTATAGAATAGGGCATTCACTTGGGTAATGGTCAGGTCCCCTACATTTTTGACAAATGACTGTAAATGGACTCTTTGGACCATTTTTATCTTCTTCCATAGTACTCTTCATTTTTCTTCGGCAATTCTTCACTTTATGTCCTTCCTTCCCGCACGTAAAGCATTTCTTTGTCCCATTGAGACACTTTCCTGGGTGTCTCCTTCCACATTTCCTGCATGATGGAAATTGAGGATTCCTTTCTCCATGGTCTCCACTGCTGGAGCTCTTATCATTCATCACCTTTCTCTTCTTTTTTGAGTCTGGTAATTGGTTAATATATATATTGTTGATCATATTTTTGGAAAATTGATTTAGCATAAAGACGATATCTTTTACGCCTATCAAAATTCCATTTTTTTCTCATTTCCACCACCGTTCCCACCTTGTACATCATTCTCAGAGTCACTATGACTTCCTTGGAATCCAACCATTGACTAAAACCAGAAATCATTGTGTGAGTAACAGTAGTCATAAAATCATTTATATATTAACATGTCACCATATTCTTAATTTGAAACACATTAGGATAAACTAAGGTCATTTACTCTCATCTTATATATATAATACTTTAAATTAGTTTGTAAAGAAAATGTAAATTATCCTAAGCATATCCCCCGGTAGTGTCATAACCAAGAGTGCAGCAAGGCCCATTTTCGTGCACCAGTTCTCGTTTGAGTCTAGCTCAAAGCGGTGTTTTCGGGTTTTACCCCTAGGTACATCTGTGCCAGAGCCGCCTCTACCTACTCGTATCTAGACAAGGATGTATTTCTCGGAAAAATCACAAAATCTCTACAATACCAAAATTCTAGGAAGTTCTTCTATACTAATCCTCAAAGTCCATCTTAAATCTATGTGCTCTAATCAGAGTTTATCTAAATATAGCTTCCAAGGTTTGTACTAAACTTCCTCTGATACCAACTGTAACGCCCCGACCCTAGATACCCAGAGTCGGTGCATTATTACATAATATTGGCATGATCACAAGAAAGATCAAATCTCGAAAGACCGATTGGTTTAGTAGCCTTGGAAATACTAGATATATCCATAAGTCTTACATTACATCATAAAATGAAAAACTACTACAACAACATATTGTCTCCATAATCTACACTCATATCCCCACATAATATCCCAGCAGGTCATTCATAATTTACTTCTTCACTTCCTGGGAAAAATAAAACATAGAAACGGGGTGAGCTCAAATGCCCAGTAAGGATAACAATATAGCGAAAACTTTCATAAATAAGAATAAACATTTAAGGCAATGTATAACAAAAACAAAAGCCTTTCAAACTTGAAATTTCAACATAGTATGGCATAAATAAAATGAAATAATGCCATTTACTTATTCACATGGATATTCTACTAATCGAAAAATCACATGAAATATCAATAACCACTTTCATAATAATGGAATGCATAATGCCAGACTATCATAACCACATAGCCAAGGCCTCGTGCCAAGACTACAAATAAGATTTTGCCAAGGCCTTGTGCCAAGACACTAGTTTGTCTCATGATACCTACCGATGCATCGAGGAGCTATAACGGGCTCCACCCGTCACTTATTAAGTCCAATGAATTCCTCATATGAACAGGTTTAAACATAACATAAACATTCGTATTAAAACTAGCATACGAAATGTCAACACTTTAACCACAAACCATGAATGGTATAAAAATAGCACATCCACAGTAAAAAATAACTCATTCGACACAATATGGAAGATTGTATTGTATCACATTAACATCAATCAAAAATAATTAAGGATGTTGACATAGATGAAAATAATCATCAAAACTATTTGAGAGAAATATCCCCCTTTTACTTCAAATCATTTAAAAGTCACACTATTTGTCAAGAATCCATTTAAAAATAGATTTTTGAATCAAAGTGTCCCATACCACTTTGAAACTTTTTAAAAGGAGTTTTAATTTTAAAACTTTAATGTCCATATAAATAAATCCGTAAAACCATTTTTTAAAACATGGACATTAATGAGCAAGATTTAGAAGAATAAGCCTTTAAAACATTTAAAAATGGTATTTTAGTTAGAGTTTCTAACCAAAAGATAAACACTTGAATACAAATAATTGAGGTAATCAAAACATTGTAATATCATGAGAATAAAGGGATTCATGATATACTATGTCAAAGAACATTATATACACCACATAAAAGCTATTTGGTGTATATCAACAAAGAAGTCTCAATGGAATGTAAATTGAGATGAAATCTCTCATAAAGGCCGTACCCTTAGGATAAGGATAAATAAACGACATAGTTATGTGTGAAAAATATAAATACACTAAATATTATTGGATATTCAGTGTAATACAATCAAAGGACATTCACACATAATCTTGTAAAAACAACACCAATGAATTTGATGTTTAACTCAACAAATGGAGAATGAGTTAAAATTACTCTTATCAAATTCATATCGATGACTTGAGAAATTATCAACGGAGTGATTATGTGTATCAAAAGTATGTCCACAGAAAAGGGGAGGGGAAATTATGACATAAGAAAATGAATAGAGATTCCACACATAATCTCGGAGTAAAATAATCAATGGAGTTTGCGTAAAGCCGAATAAATGGAAATTGGAAATTCAAATTCCCTTATCGATTTGGTAACTTATGAAACATGAACCCATGAAAGAAGGATAACACAATGATGATGTAAATATACATGAATTAAAGTATATTACACAATGAATACAAACATGGGCAGCACACACACCACATGCAATAAATAAGTGGTGAATAATGGAATTCTCACGAAATTAAGAGTGAGATAAGAAACTCCTTACCACGTTAATCAACTGAGTCATATGGCCAAAAGTTAATAACCACCAAATTATTTACACAATAACATGAATATAATGAGAATCATGATAATATATATCAAATGGTAGTACACAATACACCACTTTCAATAATTTAGTGGCGAACAATGGAAATCTCACAGAATTGAAAGTGAGATAAGAAAATCCCTTACTTTGTACTTTTTCCTTGGTCGAAGGTAGGTTAACCTACTTTATAATGGTGAAATAATTGTTATTGAATTATAAAAGGATCATTTACTTTAATATGATATCATATATGATCTTTTAACATTTATTTGTTAATAATATCTTAGAATTATCGTCATTTCGGGTGTTAACGGGTTAATTTTACTTTATATTCTTTGTTATGTTAGCCATATTAGTTATTAATGGGATGTATATTATTCATATACAGAATGATATAAAGTACTTAGATACTATTTTTAAATCATCAAATTATAATTATACTTGAATGGATATGATGGAGAATGAATCTCATCGCGTTCATGGAGACGGTAGTCCGTACGTACGCACGAGCGACAATATCATTCTTTTGATATTAAAATAATATATAATTGGATGGTATATCATATATACAGAATAATTATAATGTTATATTTATTATTTACATGAGTTACACATCATTATTATACCCATCCAAATAATAATATATTGAATAACAATTACACCACGACGTGGAGACGGTAAGTCGTACGTACGCACGTATGGTGACATGTTATTCAAAGGATGGATAGAATAATGAATATGGTTGTACCATATTTATAATAACATCAAAGTATATATATGACACTGGAGTTATTATTTTATAATGGTAATAACAAAGAAAGAAGAAGTGGAAGAAGAAAGGAACTTGAAAAGGGGTGGTGAAAACATTACCTCTTCTTCGGGTTCTTCCTTTTGATTTGATCAAAAGGGCTCCTTAGGTTGGCTTTCTAATCAATCTAAGGCCTCTAGGTTGTAGTGAGGTAAGTTAGGAGAGTATTTGGGCAGAGTTTGGCCGAACCAAAAGGCTTTGAATGTGTGAAGAAATGAGAAGGATGAGTTCCCTTTTATAAGAGGGGTGAGGGGCACCTTTGGAAAATCTTGAAATATTAATTTATAATAAATTCATATTCGGTTTCTAATGGATCCAAAGTTGATTATTCAAAGTTTAAGGTGGGGATAGGTAGAAAACCACTCAACAAATAGAATTTAGACAGGTTTCGGTACTTAAATTAACCTTATCTTTAAGTATTAACTCTAAGTTAATTAGTTTCACTTTTACAATGTCTCTTTGTATTTTTATATAATATGGTTAATAAACTTTCTATATACATCCAAGAGACCGCCAAGTGGTCCATTAATGATGAAAATATCATGATATAAGTCTCTTGGCCGAACCTTAGATTTTTAGGAATTTAATATCAATTAATAATATAATATATATTTTAAGAACTCTTTTTTGTCAATTTTGACACTATTCAATAGTTGATTTTTGTGAAACTCATAACATAATGATTACTTCTAAATAAGTCAATTAAATAAATCCTAATATGTCATATTATCCTATAAAATTATTTTAATTCAATAAAATTCTCAAATTATATTTATTTGGGTATTTATAATATCAATTATTCTAATTTTTCACTATTATGGTAATTACTGCATCACCATTGTGTCATAAATATATTAAATTATGTAATCTTTAAAAATTATAAATAAAATATCATTATGTAGTAAATCTTTTTATCTTTATAATGAATATTTATAGTCGAAAATAAAACATATATAACCCTATGTAACAATTTTTTTGCTAAAAGATATATGCTTGTATCATTTTTGTATTCATTTTCACTTAATTAAAATAAAGTGTCCCTATCACCTACAAGTGGCTCCATGGGGTCCCCAAATCGACCCAAAGATGCCTATGGTATAACATGTGTCAACCAATAAGGCTAGGAAACGTTTTAGTGTAATTTAGTATTATTATAATATTATTTTTTAAACCTTTATTTACCGGATTTACCCTTAACCATGGTAAATAAAATATTTACCACAGTAATTATTCAAAAATGTCTAAAAATAAAAGTTGCCTATTTATAAAATTTGAACATCCTGATTAAAAATATGGAATCCTTTTTTCCAAATTCAAAACACAGAAGTGGCAGAAATTAATTTAAAATTAATTCCCGTTGTTAAAACAAAAAGCATGTTTTTAAGTGATAATAACTATCAAAAGATTGGCACTTGTTTATGTCTGGTTTAAATGTGAAATTATGTTCAATGACCAACATTCTATTACATGGTAAAAATATATTCTAAATATACTTTAAAACCACTCAAATTCATAATTTATCACTATTAATTATTTTGATTAAAATAGTTGTTTTTAATTAAAATTTAGTAATTTTCACTATTCATCAAAATATGAAAGTTATCCGAAAAGTACCAAAATTTCACCCTAGTCTAATTTCGATATTCCGAATCCAAAAATGAAGTCCATTTTGAGAGATAGAATTTATAAGATTTAAAAAATTAGGTATTACTATTCATAACAGCTAGTTTGATTGGTTGTGGTGTGTTAAAATCTTGAAGTTGCGTACAATGCACGCCATTGCATTATTCGAAGGGAAACGTACCGTGGAAGATTGGGGTGTTACATATCCACTACAAAAAGACCTGCCCATTCATTTCCATGTTCAATATCAGACTCAACTTATCATCCCCCAGAGCTCTTTGAATGTATTGAGTAATTGATATCCCTATTGTAATATATGTACGGAAGGTGTGAAGCTATAAAATTAGAGAGAAATACATACCTTGAAAGAAAAAATGTGACTCTTCCTCCACCTAAATTTTCAATCCTTACATTTCAAACATTCAATGGTTTAGGGAATCTAAAGAATAATTTGTTGTATTTAGTTTCCCACTGTGGTACCATAATTTCAACCCTTGAACTGGAGAAAGAATCAAAAAAAAGTTTCTTTGTACAACCCTTCAAAGGGAAAACCATTATTTAGTATAACATTTTACCAAACCATTTTACCAAATCATTTGATCAAAGGATGGGAAGATCCATTTAATCATTTTCTCTATCAATTCATCTCAATTATGTAAAAGACTATTACCCTTGACCTCTTAAATTTAAAATAGTGGGAGAATGAGAGAGTATCATATTTAATCCCTAGGTAGAAAAGTTTGAATTATTCTCTAAACATGCAGCATCCATAGGAATATTTTTTGGCCCTCTGTATAAAGAACCTCCATGAAAATTTTCAAACACTGTTTATTATTGTGAAATATACAGTTGGTTTCTGGGACCTTGTTATTGTTGAACCAAAATTATAATTCTTCATCTTGAGAAACAAATCCATGTCTTCATAAATCATGTAAACTCAATGAAAGAGTGTGGGTGAATTGGAAACTGTAATGATCACTCTTATGTTGGCTCATACATCAATTTTAACTCTAAATATTTTTACCTATTTTGTGAGACCTCCTCTTGATTAGTGACATAAAAAAAATCCCATTATGATAAGAAAATGGAGAAGAGATAAAATCAATTTTTGGAAAAAAAATAAGGTGTATTTATTTTGAGATGGAAAAGTTTATGGATACTATATAACATCCATGGAAAACAACTTATTATAATTACCAGAGCCCATGATGCTTGGTTAGGTTGGAATAATTGACTGCCCAAATTATTTCCCCTTTCACCAAACATAGCGTCATACAATCCATGTTTTATTTATTTATAAATAAATTATGAAAATATGGTTGATCTTGAGAAGTACTCCAAAATCTAATCTTCTAAGAAAAAATGTAACAAAAAAACAAATGAAGGTAACTAAAAAATGAACCTACATTAAGGCCAAAATCAATATTGAACATCTATAACATCATGCCTCTATCCCCGAGAGTATGAGAACCATATAATCAAATCAGATAGTTAGTGTGGGACCATAAAACTAAATCCTCATCAGATGAAGAAATTCTCTTTAGTTCCATTATTTTCATTATTCTAGTAGAAAATTTCTCTAATTACAAGTATATTTATGTATCTGAGTTCTCTATGAATGATTCTGGAACTATAGGTATAGTCCACAGTATCCATGAAAATTGGTGAAGGTGCAGACATGGATGAACCCAATATTTCAACCAAATCTATATTATAGATATTTATACTTCCAAAAATCATAAAAAAATCCATTTAATTAGCATACAAATAGAATGAAAATGAACCCACATTTTATAAGAGTCATCCAAACCCAATTTTTTTTAAAGACCAGAAAAAGGGGGTGAAACTGTTCAATTGAACCAAGAGAGTAGGGAGGCCAAATCATACTAATCCAATAGTTATAGGATCATTCCCAAACCCTATTAGAATGTTTGAACTACCTATTTCATGAACTTTATCCCATAATGATCCTACTAAGAAGTAATATCATGTTTGGTAATGAAGACCTTTGGCTCAAAATTATGACATTGAATCTATTAACCCAAGTTTAAACCCAGCTATTAATCTTGGATACTCTAAATTTATTGAAATACCACTAGGAATAACTTATATACGTTTTTATAATACCTTAAGAGTTTGAAGCCGATGTTTCTATTTCAAAAGTATATATGTAGTGGTTTATCCCATGGAGTGTCACATAGTTTTCTATTTCATAGAACATGACATGATTTCTGTTGAAAAGGGACACATCATACCCTTGTATGTGTCTGTAAAGATAGATGATATTGACATCTGATGGGTTTTTATTGAAAATGGATTAAAACTAAAACTCATTCCTATCCAAACACTTATTCAATTGGGTTATAGAGAATCTATCTTGTCCCATTCTTGTTTGAAAATTCAGTGTTACAACTAGAGAAGAAAACATCCCCAATCCTCAATCAAGCCTAGAAAAAAATTTGGTACCTTGCATTCGACTAAAAATTCCTTGAATTTTCACAGGATACAACCTTAAACATCTTGTTGTGAAGGTCTTGGATCCTTCAACATGTGACAATCCCTTCATTATATCATTAATGTATCAAATACCATGACAATGAAAAAATAAAGATAATACATGGGGATGAATATCAATTTGATTTTTTTAAATCGTAGTATATAGATTTAGTATTTTCTAGGGATATGGGAAAAAACCAATGAATGATAATTTTTATCAACTTACTTCCCAAAACAATCTCAAAATAACCCCAACTAACCCCATTAGATATCTTAGTGATTGAATTGTATTTCTCATCAACCAAATCAAAAGTGTGAATTCATATTTAGGTATATTTTCTCCAACTATGATGATATTAGTTGCCTTAAATGAGATAGGATATATCAAATAAGTATCTAACCTCCATAATGATAGATACACCCTAGGTGAAAGTTCCACCATTCCCCCTAGAGCTTCAAAAGTCCTTTATGTCATCATTAAGACCATAATAATATGTTGTATCATCGATGGGGGATAAGAATACAACTAACCCAACTTCTGGATGTAAAAAAATGATTATTCTCAAAGATCTGAAGATTTACCTTCATAAAAATCCTCCTTGGATTGATATGGGGGAAGAAGATGAAGAAAAATAGGTGGAAATCAAATATGCCCCTCCAACATTTGAGTAAGGTGTTTCTATCACCGTTGAAGAATGTTGGAAGATAAATTTGGGTACGTTGAAATATCTATGACCCACATTAATTAGCATGGACATGTAATTCATAGAATATGACATATATATATCCCTTATAAAGTAGCATCCGGATATGTTTGTCTAAAACTACATGAAAATTTCTGGCCTCGATCCAGATGTGATCACCCATTACATGGGTTTTCTAGAAGATCACAATGATTACAAAAAGGATTTCATATTGATTTATCGCACTCCTACCCCAAAATTCAAAGTTGAATTTTATATTATCATTAATTATAACTTCATATAAAAACCCCAAAACCCAAAATGGGTGGTCAATATTTTCCTGTAAAATATAAGAATGAGTAGATCATAGTTATAATTGACTTCTGAGATCTCAATAAGAATTTTACAAAAGTTTATTTCCCAATTTTGATTACATAAATCTTGATCAATGTAATGGATGGATATCAAGATCTATCATTTATGTATGATGTTTTAGGATATAACCAAATTTTGATGGCCACTAACGTTTATTAGGCCACTACTTTTAGGTCACCCTATGGAACATACTTTAATCTGGTAATGAATTTCAGTTTAAATAACATTGGTTCCATGTTTCAACACACTATGAATTTTATTTTCAATCTCTTCTTGGGAAATTCAATTATATACAATGCTGAATATCTAATAGTGAAATCTTAGTAGTTTCATAATCATTTCATATATCTTGAGATTTGTTTTGATAAACTACAATAACATAGCTTAAAAATAAATCCATTGAAATTTTATTTAGGTGTTACCTCAGAAATATTTCCAAGATTCATAGTATATCATCATAAAATCAATTTTTTAACTCATAAAGAAAAGTCCATCCTTGATATATCACCTTCTAGAAACCTTAAAGAGTTTAAAGGACTACATGGGTACCTAGAATACTTTTGAAAATTTATAGAAAATATTGTAGGAAAATGTCTACCTTTCACCAGAATAATGAATAAAAAAGTCACTTATCAATAGACAAATGACTTTTATGAATTTTTTGATAGTATAAATAAGTATATTTTGAGACTACTAGTGCTAATTCCCTTCTATTGAATGAAATAAAACCATATTGTTTTTTACATCCTTAAAGAGATCACTGGGAAATTTCCTCATGCATAGGTATGATGCTAGAAGTGAGAGAAAACCCTATTATCATATTGGAACCATGATATATACTAAAAATAAATATTCATATATTTAAAATAGTTTCATCACACAATTTTTTTCAGTTTATAAACTGAGACACTGCCTGTAGCATAATGGGATCCATTTGGTCTCCCGTAACAACTCACTCAAATACATCTTTAACCACACTATACTTATAGTGTTATTGGCATAGTAGGCGTCCATATTGTAGTAGTTTTACATTCAGTTTACTCCATAGAATGAGATAAAAGGACAGCACTAGAAGATTACATTGCAGAACATCCCTATATAAAACCAACACCATTGAATATAAAATTTCTTGATGAGGATATTTTCTCTATTCAAGGTGTCCCCCTGATTAAGGATATGTATTTTAAAGGAATATCCTAAATCCAAATAGAAAATATAATGGAAGACCTCAAGATTAATAATGTTAGGTTGGAGTCGTTATTATCTTCTCATAAAAGGTTATTCTTGCTTATTCCTTTATATTGTTATAAGGCTGCACCAATATTTAGAAATATTACCAAGCCATCATTTCATGTATATAACTAGCATCGAAAAATCTAGTGGAAAATTTTAGGGTTAAAGGAGATATAGATTTAGTGATCGATCATATTAATGGTGATTATTCTACCATAAGGGAAGAGATGATTCCCCTTCTTGACTATGTTTGAGGATTGATGGTGTAATTTCATTCATTTACAATATTAACTCCCATCTTGTGCTCATAAAATTCACATTAAGATGCATTCAAAAATGAAGTGACAACATTGGTAGATTCATGCCGAGATGAAACATTCATTAGAATTTTTCACCGCATAATGGTATCATCATTTATGCATGATAGAAATAAAGATATCAATGAGGTAAATTCCATCATTGAACTACATAATATTGTAAGTGGTTAAATTATTTCCATACTAAACTATCTCTAAAACATAGGTCTTTTGTTACATATATCCAAAAAAGAGAAAATCTAATGATCAGCAGTCAACTCTACCCTTTATAACATCCTGAATCATCAAAAGATCATATATAAATAATGAATTGATAGAGTCTTTATTAATTATATTGATGGATAATAGACTATGATGGTAAGGATAAATTTAAATATTGGTTCATGTGTTTCCCATCAGTTAGGGACCCTGATTTTTCATCAAATTAGAAGACTTGGGTATTTCTGGACATCAACGAGATAGGATTGCGTAAAATTCAGCCAGAGGTATCATTGTTTCCAAATACATGACAACTTCATCCATTAATCCCCAAAGCTGTTTCACACTTCCAAGTAATCCTATTCATTTTCCATATGAGGATGGATATGGTGGGACAATATCTTCCCACTATAATTAAGCTGTTCAAGTTCATCCTTACCAGTGCTAACTTTTTTTTCAAATGATCCATGGAAATACACCTCAAGGAATTTGGGACAAAGATCATCATCAATTTTGTGAAGTCTAATATCATTACCATATTTACTATCTCTCGGAAAATTCTAAAGGATAACCCCACCAATTTATATTATTCAGAATTGGAAAGGCTATTCCATGAGTATAACCTTAAGTCCTATCATTCATCCTTCTATTAGATAGAAACAAATGAACATATATAGGATTTCAAAAAGAATCTATCAAACATACTCAATAAAATGGAAACCTAAGAAAATAAATCCTGGACAAATAAAATTATTAATTAATTCTAGGATTACCATACTATTACTTGTACTTCTATACAATCCACCTCGTACTCACTAGTATATAGAACTGAAGCATTCCTTCATATTGAGTTCCAATTTCTTCACATTACATTTCCATTTATGATCAAATATCTATTGATGAGTAATCTAAAATTTTACTATAATAATTGGAATAGATATATGAGAAAATATTTTATACCTTTCATCATTTATAGTTCCATAAAAATCAATTTTTTTTATCTTTAAACATGATAGTTTTCCACCATTAATTACTCATAAGATAACTAGTTTTAGTTATTAGGACCGCAATGATACCTAGAAGAAACCTCCAAATATTGAACCAAAATTGGAGGTACATTTTTTCATCCATAAGGTCCAATCCAATGGATCATAATTTATGATTAACATGGATGGTGGACATATCAGTCCCCCCTACAAATGAATGGCTTCATAAAAAATACTTAATATGATCAAGACACTCACCAATGATCCTTATTTCAAGGAAAAAAAAGGAAAAACCATTCTTACATCCTAGTCACATGATTTCAAAATACATGAAAACATCCATGTTATAAGACATTAAACTATATGAAACCCCATCCTTATTTTTAGATTTTCAACTGCATGGCTGACGCCCCTTTCCTATGATTTAAAATTGTGCATTGTTATGAATCTCACATGAGGGGACCACTATTCCTAGTATTGGTCTCATATTGAACCTCTAAATCATCTTTACATGTGTCTTTATTTTCTCTCCAAAGGGATATGTTGTGATGATTGAATCTCTAATTCTGGGCCCATTCAAAATTTAAAATAATTTCCCTCCAACATATGACCCCAAACTATCCAGAAGATTATAACATGAGTTCCCACATTTACAAACATAATTTCCCACCCATGGATGATGTTGATCTAAATGATTCCCTGATGCTCAGATGTCACCCTTTCACAAATCACTCTCTATGTATCAGGATATTCGAGTCCCCATAATATTTTCCCGGATATCAATGACAAAATTATCCAACTCTTAGATACACCTATATTTTGATTATGGATACTATACTTAACATGGATCTTCATAATGTGTGTCCCCAATATGGCATACCAACTAGAGGCATATTCATCCTTTAAATAAATTCCTCTAGTATATGTACTCCCTAATATCATCGTAAAGGAAACCTCCATATGAATTTGGTATGTGAACTTTATCTACATATTTTTCCCACATAAATTTATCATATCTGATATCCCTGAGATCATAGACTACAACTTCCCCTCTTCACATCTATAAAATGTCAGAGCATTCTTGGTTGAACCACCATGTAAGGACAAATCAAGTGGTTTTTTTTCTAGAAATGACCCTTTATTGACATTTTTTATACAATTTGGATAACTCCTTGACTTATCTTGTTTCTCAAATTGATCATGAATCATGTAGGATTATATATTATTTGTGATTATTCTAGTTTTCATGGTTATTTAATTCCATACACAGAATTAACTACATGTCCTTTTCGTACAACCTTAAAGGGAATGACTTATCGAAGATGAAATACCTTAAAAGGAACACCATTGGTCAAAGATGCAAGACATTAAACTATAACAACCCATATGTCTAAGAACTAAGAAATTAAACTAACACTAGATATCTATTAGATCTTCTATATTAGCATTTTCATTCTCTTTTAATGGTCAGTTTTCTCCTTCCCCTTACTATATATACTACCTAACCAACCAATTTGTGTCTTAGATATAATACCATAAACTGCATCAATCTTACATCTTAGTAACATTTTTTTAAACTATAAGAAAACATCTATATCATAAAACATTAAACTATATGACAACTCATCCTTACTATTCGATGTAATACTACATTATATATTAGTCCTCCCCTAAAATCCCCCCCTTTATCTATGTCAGTATCCTACCACACCTGTTTTATTTTTAAAAACTATGTGTTTCTAAATTATTATCTCTATAGGATATGTGGTGATGCTAAAATCCGATATCTTGGACCATACACCATATTATAAAAATTTACCCTCCCCATAAAAGAACTTAATCAATGGGGTAACATCATATTAAAGGTACTTGTTTCGTCATTCTTACTCAAAAAAGATATGCAGTGATGTTTGGATCCCTTATTCTTGTCCCAACCATAAAAAAACTTTCCCCTGTCTTCTAAACATGTCCACGATTAGTGAAAAAGATTCCAATGTGAGTTCCTTCATTTACGAACTCATTATTGAATGAAATTCTCCCTTCCTTATATATGAATAAAATCTATCTATGGGATTTATCATCTATGTCTAACCCTATTTTTAAATTCTTCTTTTATATTCTATGGATATCCCCCCTTTCACAAATCACACTCCATGACATGGGATATTCGGGTCTCCAAAAGATTTTCCTGTCTACTGGTGACCAAAGTATCCAACTCTGAAGGATACATTTTCTTACTATGAATACTATGCCTAATATGGATCTGCATAAAGTGGTCCCTCAATGTGGCCTATCAACCAGATGTATCTTCATCCTCAATAAAAAATAATGTTATCTCTCTACACCCTTACAAATGAATGAAAATTAACTTTTTTTTATTATCAATCCATTTTGAGGAAAAATTGAGAAATCATAGCGTCCAACATTACAACTGCGAAACAAACACAACAGGGAAGAAAACCATGATAAACTAAAGAATATACCCCTACCCAGCAAATGCACCATGTCAAAAGACTACACCAATGTAGGACCATTCAGCAAGATGTCTTGTGCAAAGCTACATAGGCCCGGAACCGATGGCATAGCCATTCCCTCTCAATCATCCAGTCCAAATGGCAAGAACCAGTGAAGAATTCATTATCTAACCCCATATAAAGAATATCCTAGTAGAATTATGGTTGAGAAGCATCAAAACACACAACAAAATCCCACAGAGACATAAACACCAATATGCCCCTCTTGCAGACGATTCTCCCAAACCCACTAACAAACCAAGGACACCAAATTAAACAGGATCATTGGTAATTAACTTGAGCCTACCCAAATTTTTCCCCCTAGACAATTTCCAGGATAAATATAGGACCTGGGTAACTAGAACCTCCAACATCAGTCATTCAAACCCAGAAGCAAGCTGATCCCAAGAGTGTATATATCCCTCAATGCTGATCTTCCCTTTATTGAATCCCCCTACTAGAATTAAATCTTTTTTCAATCCAAGAATATTTTTCCTTGATGAGGACCACCTTTAGATACCTCCCCATAATTTTAGTTTCTTCCTCTTCATTTTCATTTAACAATAAGTCATGTTCAACCACCTCGTCTTCGGAGTATAAGAGTAGCTCTAAGATTTGATAATCCTGGCTCCCTGTGATCTGATGGTTCAATGTCTCAGAGGAAATATTCTTATCAATTATCTTTTTTGAGGAATGATTCTCTAACATAGGTGGTAAAAAGGAATATTCATTCCTCTCCTTACTCCTCTTAAGACTTATATTACTCCTCAGACTAGCAGCTTCATCAACCGAGACACCGGGATCGCTTCCATTCGAATCCTTCATGTAAACCCCATCTATAATAACTTATTCTATAGTATCCAAAATCTGAACCTCTTCTATAAGGCATTAAAAATAGTTACTAAACTATAGTAATGAACTAACCACATCATCTAAGACCCAAAAATCCCCAGTTCTAAAGGATTTGGCCACATCCAATTCAGTATCCCCCTCTCCCCCACTATCTGATCCAGAACCAACTTACCCTCAGACAAAGTGTGTCTCGACCCATCCTCTCTCTGTTGGACCAATTCAACCCCCTTCCTCACACTTAGGCCGCTTGGCTCCTCCAAATCGTACCTCAACCTTCTAAAAGCTTCAGCCACCTTAGAGTTAGCCTAAGGCACCACACCCTTCTTCAATGACTCAGCATCATAAACCACCTCAGCTGACATATCACGAACACCTATGGGATATTAATCCTCTACAGACCGTGGTGAATGATAATCCCTGCCTCTGCCTTCAACACCAGATTCCATCTATTCTAGACCAGTCTTCACACAAACTGCTAGAGCTTCCCCATTATTTCTATTCTCCCTCCTTTCCACAAGCTGATTCCCCCGACGATGAACCTCCTTTGAATGAGATGAGAATACCTTCCATAAAACCTATGAACAGTGTCCCAGTCTATTTCATGAAGAACATAAATCTATCATTTTCTCATAAATTGCCAGTTTCTTACACTTGTATTCCTCTCCAATCATGATCCAAACATAATTGAAATGCGTACGAGACACATCCAATTTCACACAGACCCATGGATTCACCAGATGACAAACCACTGCAGTATGACTATCCAAACACAAGAACCTACAAACGAGATTACCTAGTATTCTAATAACAGAGGGATCCTGGAATGGAAAAGGGAGGTTGGGAAAACATACCCAAACCACAGATGCCAACGAATCGTGGTTCATATGAAATTCGAAGGACCAATGAAAGAGAAAGAATTGAAACCCATTGAAGCTACACGGGGTGCTCAACCAAGCTTTGATGAGGTCTAACTCTGATTCAAACTAAATCAGGATGTGATGACTGTCGATTAAGTCGATTGTCTCCCTCTCATTGAGATCCATGCGCCGAAGGCAAACCTATTGAAGGTGTCCACCAAAGGTCTCCTCTTCTTGAACTGAGCGGTTAAAGTGAGATTCTAAAGCGTGACGATTTCTGTGAATTCCAATGTAGAAATATATAGATTAAGAAGGTCATCAATGAGCTCTGACACTTTAGGGCTTAACGAAACATCCGATAATGGTGGAAGTCTTGATTGGAGAAGGGCCGGAAAGAGGAACCCTCTCTCCCAATGGGCAATGATGCTCCCTCCCCCACCAAGGGGGAGGAGCCAACATGGGATTCACTGTCAAAACCAAGATAAGGAGAGCATCATAGGGTTCTCAGGATCCCATTCTTTTCCTTAGCCGCTACGCCCTTATAACTTTGTAACATAAATCACCTTTCTAATTTTTTATGTGTCCATTACATATGTACTTTCATAGTATCATTTTTTCAAATATGAGAGCACTAAGATCATGGATTAAAATATACCCACCTAAAATCTAGAGGATACTAGAGTATTTAGGACAAAAAAAACATTCCCACTATGGGACAACAAAATTGGTGGTAAATTCCACAAATAACCCTTGATTATAATTCACAGTACAATTTCGATAATACTTTAATTTATTATTATTTCCCACATTGATAATGAATCATGTGATATTATAGATTTCGATATATTATTCAAATATATATAATTATACCTTTCCATGATTCAAGGGGGTTATTGGTCCAATCCTACATGACCTTAAAATTCTAAGAGTGGCCTCCCCCATGTGGGATGTCCTTCTTTTCATATGAACCTGATCTGTGTAAGGAAAATTATATGAACTACATGTGGCTTGATTCCTAAATCAATAAGATAATTAGTGATTCAAAGATAAAATGTCCTATCCCAGCCATGATGAATTAAGATCCCCCTTTTCTCTTTTATATACGCAAGATCCATCTAAGGAAATACTTATGTGAACCATGAAAAATTTTGTCTTGGGATCCCAATGGGAGTACAAAAACCCTATCATGGTTAAATAAATTATAAATACTTATATCATGATTTCGGAACTTCCTCTTCCCATAAATAACACTTATTTATTTTAATAAACTCAGATCCTCATAATCCATCCTTGTTAATTTGAAATAAGACTAGCTAACTCTGAAAGAAACATTTGTTTTGAAACTACACACCATGCCTAATATAGATCTCCATAATGTGTTACACCAATGTGGTATGTCAACAAGATGAATCTCCATCCTTATGAGAAAAATCCATTTATCTCAATACACCTTGAAAACATCATAACATAAACCAACTTTTAAATTTGGTATTTGGACATTCCCAACATACTTGTACCATACCATTTTTCTCAAATACAAGAACCCCATGATAGTGATTCACAATGTTTATTTTTCACACTCAAAATATTTTGGAAACATCATCACCCCCAAAGTCCTCCTTATATTGAAATTTGGAAAAAAATTAAAAAAAAATAGAAAAGATACAAAGGTTGTTGGGTCCACTGACAAGAACAAAAAAAGTATAATATGCTTCTTAGGCCCCTTGGACTAGGAAGAATTTAAATAACTTCATTTATCTATTCATGACATTTATATTTTGATATTAAAACAAAATAATACTTTATAAATAATGAAATGATATCATTCATTCAAATAGTCCAACTTTGGTGTTAAAGTGATTATTATTATACCAATACCCATCCATGATCCATGCCTAAAGAAGAAGAATTTTTTTTGACTTAAGTGTTCATAATTATCTTCAAAATATTTTTTTGTATGATCTAGAACATATTATTTTTTTCCTTTCAAATCATTAAAAATAATTATGATATTATTATTAAAAAATAATAAAGAAAAATAACTTAGTGCGACTAAGTTTTCATTAATGCATCAAGAGGGGAAAAGGAAGAACATAGAAAAACCAGAGTTTCTCCTTGAAACTGTGAGTAAATAGAAAAAAATAAAATAGACACAATAAACATTGACTATATTTTTTTAACAAATAATCTAACACCTTACTTAAATCATTGAGGGACTTTTGAAGATTTTCTCTCTAAACAGCTTCTTCTTTGTCTAATGGGTGTGTTTACTTAACATAAGCATCTAGATCCCAGATTCTTCATTCGATGGATTCTATCCCCATGTTTGAGAATGATTACTATTCTTTCACTCTGGATACATGAGGCTCAAATTCTCACATCATTGGAGTCTATACATATATCTAATCATGGAGTTTTTAGTCCTTATAAACCAAATGATGAATCTCTACAACAACATCTTACAAAGTTTCCATATGATTTTTGGAAAGATTTAATTGGACAAGACCACATTATTAGGCTACCAAATCATCTAAATAAATTTTATCACGATGGAAAAGGATATAAAAATGTTGGTAGTCTAACCCCCTCATGCTTAAGATAATGAAGATTCGATATAGAATATTTGACCTTTTAAACAATCTTCTATAAAGAATTTACAATGATAATAATGAATATTTTGAGATAATACCATTTATAGATAGCCTAACTATCGAGGGAAGCAGTAAAATTCAGACTATGTTCACATGATACTATAGTTATATATTTTGGATTCAATTTCATTACAAATGGGATAGATTTAATTGGTGATATAGTAGCAGGAAAACCCTCCATTGTTGCTTCCTATTTAATTTTTAGGATTGCATCGATAAGCCTGATGTATACTAATGAAGTAACCAAGTCAATTTAATTAGGACCATATTTAGTGAAATAACTAACAATGTTGGTTAAAATTAATGAGTTTGTATCACTTATGTTGTGAAGGAGGATTGGAGATGAAAATTCCCCACATTGCTTCAAATGATTAGACGTATGACTTTATATTTTGTAAATTGGGACTGAAGACATGGTAAATGATGGTCCCATAGAAATACGTATTTACCCATAAAAACAGTCATCCTAATAGACCATCTAGATAATACTCCACCCATTCTTTGGAATACTCCCATGAAAATTTTGGTGGAGAAATAATGGATGACAATATGGTTCTCATGTCAACAACCTCATGCATCAGTATCAACCAAAGATGATGGATGATAAATATATGTGACTCATTTTTAATATATATTAGAGGAAAATATTCATCTTGTTCCAATAATAAAAACTTCAATGTGAACCTATAAGGGTTGTAAAGTTCATAATCAATCACTCCTTTTATCCAAGAGGCTAAGAACCCATCTTGAAATGAGATGATGTATAAAATTATTCTAATGCCCCCCCCATTATCTATTACATCCCTAGAAGGTTCAATGTAAGTAATGATAATAATTTTATAATAATTATTAAGAAGGTCAATAATTTCATCAATTCCTATGGGTATTGAATGAACAACAACAATGTTGAGAAATTTTGGGTGAAAATTTATGAAAGAAATTTTGCATTATGTTGATATTTGTAACATTAAATGTGCCCCAAAACCAAACTATATAAAAATTATAATGGTCCATTATTTCAACATGCATACCTTACTTTTTTTCATGAACCAGAAACATATAAATCTAAGAAACTGTGGGTACATACAAATTGATGGGTTTTACTTCCGCTAATGTGGATGCCTTCATCAAGGTGTCAAACCTAACATCTAACTAAGAATCATCAGTTGGAAAAAATCCATCCTCTTAGGAATATAGAAAAAAACCCTACTAACCAAAAATATAGATATATTTCTATCAATATATTCTAGCCTCATTCAATTTATTAACCCACATCAAGGGACTCCCAGTATGAGACTGGGATGCATTCAGACTGCAGGGTAGAATGAGTTCAGGTATGGGTGACCCTTAAATTTGAAACACTAGGTTGCAGGAATATTATTACCCATTAAAGAAACATGATAATTGAGTGGTTATGAAGTGGGTGGACCAATGATTTATCTGCTACATTTTATATGTCTCTTCCCAAGGGAGGAATTTAATTTGTATCCCCATAAGTGTTATTTGAAGGAAGGAACTCATCATACATCCAAGAATCAGGATTCCTCCTGATTGATAGATATCAAATAAACTATTCTCAAATTCACCATGTTATAGATTAAATTTGTTTTTATTTGAACACCAATGGTTAATAATTTTTTTAACGAGCCCAGTTAGTAGAAATATTGAAAATTAGAAAACCCATTTGGCTTCATACAACCTAACAACCTCCAATAATTCATTGGATTCTATGTAGTTTTGATGCATCCAAAAAGACCAAACCTATTTTTTAGATAAACTCCCACTAGGACACATTCCCCACTTCATACTCCACTCCCATTAATACTATCTATTAGAAGTTTAAATATGGATGTATAATTTAATAGATAGGTTGTGGGGAAATTTTATGAATATCCTGGTTACTCTGAGTCCATGAAAAGATATTCAGAATGAAGATATTACTTTTACATGACTCTAGGACTATGTGATTGGTGGTAGAGATTTTTACATGATCATAGTTTGGGTAAAATTTTAACCTAGTATATGGGAAAATTAGGCTAGACATCAAGATCAAGAGGTAATCTTGGACGAAAAATTGTATAGATGAAATATCCTTGAAAATGGGTAACTCTGTAAATCAAGAATAAGAATATATTTTAATATCCTATATCTAGGAATAATATATCATCAAGTTTTGACCTCAAAATTCCTAGAAATAATTTTTTTTATCTCAATGGTGGTCATTGAACCAGATAGGTTCCTTAGATCATGATCCATTATCTCTGCAAAAAATAGCAATAAAATATGTTAGGTTCTAAAGGGATTGAGGGAAATGGATTTAAATTTCATAGTGTTAAATTTTGTATAGAACACTAAATAATTTTCATATCACATGGTGTATAATACCGACTCTCTAGATTTCAAATCATTATGTGGATTATCCCATCTTTATGGGAGAATTGGTTCCCCAAAAAAGTTTATTATTAAATTTGAAACAATACCAATTCATAGATGATGATGCTTTAGTATGTATAATAGGTCGATCATAGGGGGAAGTTTCTATGTGGGGAGGGATATAGGTTGATATCTTAAAACTATCTACAAATCAAAAATCCTCACTACATGAAAAATGAGTTTCCAAGATGAACTTTATATTATGTGTTCCCTCCTAGTAGCCCACATGAACCATGTAAGATATTAATCCAGATAGAGTTATACGTCTAAATTTAAGCCTCTTCATGATGATTGGACCCTGTTTTGATGGGGAATGTTTTGGTCCCAAAAAGTACACAAAAAATTATAGAAAACTGTTATGAATTTAGGAAATCCATAATCAATTAGGTAAAATGAAACATTATTTTTAAATTAGAAAATAATATTCAACCAAAAAGAATCCATCCCCTTACCATATAGCTCACATTCTATATTGTACCATTGTTTCACACGGTTTCTCTACAAATAAGAATATTTAGTGGGGTATGGCAGTAATATCATTCACCATACAAATTATTTTCATGTACAATATGTGGTGTTAATATCACCCCCCCATACACACAAATGTTTTTAATTTGTGGAACAACATGGTAGTATCATCACCCCACAAATGATTTTCATTTGGTGAATGAGGTGATAATATTACCCTCCACACAAAATATTTTTTTGCAGATCAAGGTGGAAACCTAGTCACCACCACTTTTGAAAATCATTATGGACAACACATTAGTTTTATTGACCACCACATAGTTCTGGGTATTCTATATAGAAATTTGGCCTTTTCAAGAAAATAGTTATTCTCATTCCCTATAAATACCTAATGTTCTCACTATAAATAAACATATAAATAGTGGGGAGAAACAAAAAGAATAAAGGAAAAGGAAAATCAGAGACCATAGATGACTAAGAGAGAAACTTCTAGTTATAAAGGTAACTAATTTACTATGAACCAAATAGGTAAAGAAGACCCTAAAAAGGATCCCTGTCTAATGGATGATGGCTTAAAAGGGATACTCTTTATGAAATTATGGTTCCTAAACCTACACAGGAATCTAATTTTTCACTTCATGAATTATGTGGGATTTAATTTCTGTATTAATGGGTTATATAGGAAGCCTACATTAGGTTCAAACCTAACATCTAAAATCTACAACAACTTTTATTGGGACATATTCCCAATATGATCTTCCTTTACCTGAGAAGTATATTCCTTCTAGGACCTATTATATCTCATCCTCAGTAACCTATATTCCCAGTGAGAGCTATCATAAGTCCTTACACCTTGTAAGAGAAACCTATTCATGTCAGTCCATGTTCCCCTCTGGGTCAACTGAAAAGGTCCTCTCATGCATAAGTCCCAAACTAGCATTTTCTAGGAACCTTTTCCCCAGATTTCCTCAATACACAATGCTAAACTACATGGTTTGGCCTTTATCACATAACCTAAAATGGTATTAAGTGTCCCATTAAGTGGTACCAAACTATATGGGTTCTAATTCCTTATACAAGGAAAATTTAGAAACCCTTTTCATGGGCATGATCTTTACATAAAAACTCTACATACTTTCTGAATGGTAATAAATTCTAGAGTTCCCAATTATGAGAATTTAAATTAATATTATTTAAAATAAATAATTAACAATTAAATAGAAATACATTATATAAAACATATAATACATACATATAGATCACTCAATGGAGAACATATGATACAAATATATGGTTCCATTGATAGATAGCCTATAATACATATAGTTGGATCTCTCAATGGAGAACCTTAGATACATACGAATGGTTCCATTGATGCATAACCTATAAAACATAGATATGGTTACTCCATGATGTATACATGACTGATTAAAGATGTGAAGGGCGACCAACATTATATTATTGTTTATAAAGTATTCATTACTATGACTTAAATCTATAAGAGAGTCCCATGTTAGGAAAAAATACCCCCCCAAAGGGTATAAAGAGACTGACCTCACATCCTCCCAACCAATGTGAGTCCCTAATCATCAGTGGAAACATATTCCTGGTGATCACCTAACATTGTAATGATTCTCCATATCATGAATGTTGGAACCATTAGGTGTTTCTAATTCCACAAATCAACAACATTGGAAACCAACCCGAAATAGTGTGTAATATGATAAATTATAAAACCATTTAATTCACACACCATTCCATTTCATTATTTTTCTTCCAAAATCATGTTTACTTATTAAAAAAGAGTTTTTCTGAAAAAATCAACCATCCCAAAAACATTACCTGTGGAATTAAAATAATAACAATTATAATTCATCAATAAAAATACTTAGATCCTTATTTATCTAATGATATCTTATATTTAAATTGATAAAGCATCAATGATATTATAAATTGACATAATGAAAAAAGGATTTTTATGAAGTGATATGTTAAACAAGATCACCCACAGTAGTGTGTATCATGACATAATATTTCCACCATCAAGATTCTAGAATGAACCACTAGATCCTAGATGATCCATATGACTCATCTTGAGTCTCATCCATCCCACTAGGGATTCATAGTCCAACCCCAACACCTCACTAATTTATAGTGCTTAGTCCCATCATTGGACATCCCCTAGCGACTCAAGTTTCAACTGATGTAATTCTAGGCATATATTTTCTTAGTATACCTCCGAAGTCAAGATAACCTAACTCTACCTTAAATGACACTACACCATCCCAATATATTTTATGATTCCATTTTGAAACACCCTGACTCATATTTCCTAAATGGTGCCTTATTGAGGATACTATATGGCCATAGGCACACCTCCACATATGAAAGAGGCTTCCAACTAGTGGTGAGGTCCTAACAAAGTGATGGGGAGACTATTAAATGATAATTAAATCTAAAGGCTCTTGCTCAAAATGATCAAAAAAATCATGAACCGTCTATGTTAAATTAATTCCATAAACTAGTAGATATAAAATAGTGGTCCAAAAGCCCCCCCCCCCGAAGTACATAATGAAAAGAAGAAATATAACTACATGATGTTTCAATAAAAAATTGAATAGAAATTGGTAAACAAGGAATCATCATATAACTCACATAAGAATCCTAATAAATCCTCATTCTCTATGAATTTATAACCGAACCACAAGTCCAACTCTAAGTAGTACATGTTACTTAAGATAAGAAATTAATGTGTAACCATTTACATCAAAGTCCATGTCATGTATTGGGGTAAGGGTGAGTCCAACGACCTAGTAGGTTTCCCCAATGCCTAAAATAATACAAAGTGGTATTATGATGAAGTTGAGGTGAGTTAAATACATATATAAGAAGTGTATTCATTTCCTTTTCAAACACCCACCTAAAAAACATAACAAAAAATGAACATACAAGCATGAATTTAAGTTTTTCATGTGCTAACCAAGACACACTGACACCTGACCATACCTTCTTGAGATTTATGCTAGAAGGAAGAAATTCAACTTGTTACACAACTAAAACCTATACTCAAGGATGAAGGTTATGGTATCATGTAGTAGTTGAAACTGTACCTAATGATATAGGGTATAGTTTCAACATGTATCAACCCATCCATTCTAACTAAAGGGAGGTCACATACCAAGTCATCACTACTACCTGAAGGTGAAATATTGGGTTTCATGAATTCAAGACCCATTCTTTATCACTAAAGGGTGATCATATGCTACGTATCCAGATCATACCCTCTCTCTTAAGGGATGGAACACTTGAGGTACCCTAGTAAACCTTTCCTACTCAATGGAATCCATTCATGTCATCTCAACCCTCACATTATCACTCATGTTTTTCTTAGTAATTTCACACAACTAGGACCCCACATATCCCATGGTGGTCTTTACAATTCCATATCACTCATGGAAAGGCTATTCTTAAGGATCCATTCCCACAAAAACATACATCACCTATCACAAATACATCCTTAGGAACATTCATTGAATAGAAAAAGGGACCAAAACCTGTCTCATAACTCACCAACTCCTAGCCAGATCTCTTGTCACTTCATCATTTATCCTCACATAAAACTCATCAAAATACCCATATCAAACCACTGAGGGATCAATCATATCTATCTAGGGAAACTTATCACTTTGATACCAAAAAATATATCATAGGGATACACACACAACATGCACCATCATGTAATAAACTACACACCACGAAAGCACAATTGGGAAGAAAAATAAGCATGCAATCATTGGAAAACAAGGAATCACACACATGATTTCAAACAGACTCAAAAAACTAAACCAAGCTTCTCTATCTTTCCCTTATAAACCAATTCAAATACAATTTTTAAATTGTCTGTCAAATGTGTCACATTAAATTTTACTCATGTTAGGACCTTGGCCAAAATATCATCAAATAGTTAGTTAAAAAACCCCAGGATTATTTTAAATCACATTTCAAAACTCATTTATCAAACCAAAAATTTTCATTTAAAATTCCATTTGAATCAAAACCATTTTTATATAATGTTTAAAAAACGAAACCACTTAGTATTTTAAATGTTACTCACACCACCAAGAAACCCAAAAGGATAGACAACACCAATTTTTTAACCCGTGAACCACCATTAAACCATTTAATAACATATGATATCCTTGTTGACTATTAAGCTAGTATAATCCTATCTCAATATTTGATGGAATCACATAATTCTTGAAAAATGGAGGATGATAATAATAATGCTCACAGACAAAAAATCACTAAGTGAGATGGATACTTAGTAAAGTCAAGGACAACAACCTCAATCAGTGATCATAATCCATCATATGATCATATCGATCTTTGATTCCATGGGAACCTATCTAATAAATAACCATAAAATTAACAAACTAAACAACTAAAACCAAAAAACCAAAAAACCAAAAAAGGAATACCCAATTTTAACTTACCTGGTGACCTCATCATGCCCAAACTAGAATCAATGGTTGTGGTCCACTATTGTGATTGGGTACCCTAAACCTAACTCATTTATGTGATTAAATTTCCATTACATGTAAATAGTTTCGTATATACATGTGTTTATCCTACAATTATAGTGACTTTTATTATAAATATACTATTTATAGGGTAATTTCCTTATATTTCATGTTATATAAAAAAGGTTATAACTATTCCCAACTGTAATGAGATCCTCAAGATACTATAAAAGTAATATTAGATGCATGTCCTATAGTCTAGTTATATCATACTGACATGACACATATGATTTATGACTATCATGTTTTTGGGGATCATATTAATTGAGACTTCTTCTGATGAAATTCATACTTGGTTATATCATGTAATGTAGCTCAAGAGGATAGCCCCCCCAATATGAACACCACATATTTTAGGTTTAATTTGTTTTTTCTTATCTATTACCATGTGTATTGGTCTCTTTAATAGTGATCATTATCCATATATACCATTTGGATGCACACGTTGATGTTATATAAAAACCATATCATTAATGTTTTGGTGAGGTAACTTCTATTGGGTGTCATTGGTTGTATGGAAATGGTTGAATGCTCAAGACATGATTTTTTTATTCCAAAAGAAGAGATATCTTGGGGTAGTTAATTAGTATAGTAGTAGATTTATTAAATCTATTTCCACAATTATTATAGTTGTGTCTATCTAGTCAGTTCAATGAATAAATAATGTATTAAATGATGATGACATAGAGTATACATTCTTCTTTATGAGATATCATGATACAAAGAGATTATATTATACAGATCATGTTTGTAGGATGTTTTAATATAAAATACATTCTTTATGGTCTTAGGGGACATAATGTGTTTCTATATATAAATATTTTTCTATGAGAACTACTCACTAATACCAAGATAATTTCATAGAGGTTCACAAACTAAGTTTTTTCATTAGTTCATCATATTCAAATGAATAAGAGTTTAAGAAATAATGTGCCTCACATGTGTGGGTCAGTGAACATATGAGTATGAATTAACACAAGAAAAAATAATTCAATTATGTTATTCATATATAGAATAATAATGATTGGATTTATTTTTCATGGTATTCATAATTTATTTAAATATAAAAGTGAATATGGGGAAAATATAAATTTTCAAATTAACACAATACATTCATGGTTAGTTAAATTATTAGGGTATATTATGATTTGATAAAATGGATTAACTTTTATCATGTGATATTTTATTAATGTCATAAGATAGTTATAAAATATTTATGTCACTTAAAACACATACCCTTACTTGTTACTAGTGTTTTGGGTTGGTTTTTAAGGGTTTACGTTTTTAAGGGATTGAATGAAATTTTTTAAGAGTTTAAATTATATGTAAAACCCAAATTTGTGAGAAAAAATTATAATGAGAGTGGGGTTTTCAAATTAACTCACTTCCCAAGTTATCTATCATGTCCAAGAGAGATATCAAGTGAAAAAAAAGATCAGATTGATCCAACATATTTGGATTGTGTTTGTGTTCTTCATGTAATCTATGGGATGTTGTAAAACACATTGATTTTATGGGCTATGAACTTGGAATCAAATAACAATGGTCAAAGATTTTTGGGAAATGTATGGAAGATCTTAAGGGTTCCTATGAAATGTGGCCTATAATTTAATTTCTATAAGGATATTCATATCCACATTCAATTGGTAAAATTTACATTCACATCTCAAATTCCCCTCACCTATAAGTTAGTATATAGTTTAATTACTCAAGGCATGAAAAATGATGTTTTTTGAGTTAAGATCTAGCATAAAACCAAACAAGTGAAATGAATGGGAGTTTGCAGGTGCTAAAATTCAAGTTAGGTATTTAATTAAGGAATCACTATAGGTTATTGTTAATCAATTAATAACAAAATTTATTATCCCATAGTTAACAAATCAATATCATGTCATTATTTATTTTTTTTTCTTTATTTATTATTTTCAAGGATTATATTTTTTGGATGTGCTTTTACGTGATCACATATATCATAATTAACAAGCATGCAAAGTTTGAAATAAATAATCATGAGATGAATGTTTATTATTTATACATGGTTATATGTGATTGAATATGTATATTAACAACATGATAAATAGAAAATTATTTCACTTTCTAAGATAAATTAAAATCTCACAATGTTATATTATGTAAAAATACTTCCATCATTTAAATTAATAATAATAATATTTTTGAGGTTCTCATCAACCATATTTTAGGATGTATCTTACAATTTGGAATTATAATGATATTTTGTGGGTTGACATAACTAATGTTGGGAGAAAATATGTAGTCCTAGTCATCTAGTTGAAAATTTAAATGGAAATTGGTGAGTAAATAAAAATTCTAATTTCTAGAAGTTGGGAATTCACTCAATAGATCTAGGTGCCTTAATTCAATATTGTTGGATTGTGAAAATACTACCTTGTAAATCTTTGAGTATTGGCATGGACCTATTTTGAACTATAAGGGGAGATTTCAAAGGATCCTTCCCATAATAATACTCAAGTGACTGAATATTCCATGGTTGGTAGCCGAGGTATACTAAAATCTGATAAAATGGTATGATACATTTCAAATTTAATAAATTTAAAAAGTTTGTTTAGTAATAAAGATAATTTAATAATATGCTAAAGTTTATTTATTTTATGTCAAACTTTTATCACCACTACCAATTCAATTTTACTACGATAAAAATTAGATAAATAGAATATTGATGCCAAAGAGAAATTATATGGGGTTGTTCAATTGCTTTCACGTAGTTCAATGACAAGGAAATAATATTTATGAGTGAGAATAACCACTTCATACTAAGACTACACATGGAGAAAGAAATTCATATAATGATGAATACAAGAATAATGTGGATGATACACTAGATATCTAGTGACTCATGTTTTCATTTATATCTACAGAGCTGTATAAAATTTTTGATCATGAAGTTTCATTCATGATATTATCTCATCACCAAGAGTTATACTATAAGATATCTTGGAAAAAAAGATATGAGATTTCAAGTGCACTATACATATGAAATATAGGATAAGGGAATAAAGAAGGACCTCTTATAAAAAAAAGATTGGGTACATTGAGTGATTATAACCCCTTAGTTCAAATTGAACAAGGAACTTATAACTGATCAAATTATTTCATATTTACCATATATCTTCTTTACTTTAATCATTAATTATAATTTTAATTACATGAATAAGTCACTCTAGAATTTTTTGGATTTAGTTTTACAAGTATATTGATATTTTAAGAATTCAAAATCTTATATCCTTATGGTGAACAAGAGAAGTAAAGGAATGTTTAAGGTGTCAAAGACTAATTATAAGCTAAGGGAACTCATGTTATTCCATTATAATAAGACAAATATAAAAAGGGATAGAAATAAGGAAGAGGATATATATCATTATTTTGTAAATAAGTTCCATTTGAAGAAGAATTTAAAATATGGGAAGAGAAAGAAAAGTGATTCTTCTACTTTAGGTATATTTTCCATTGAATTCAATTTGTCTATATCTACATGTTGGGAATTGCACATGGAATGTGACTCACACAATTATATTAAAATAAAGGAACTAAGTAAATTCCAAAATATTTCAAAGGTTTATGTGGATCAATGAGTAGAAAATGGTGTAAGACTGGTAGTGTTAGCAGTGGGAGAGTACCATCTAACTTTTCCTAGTGGTTTGGTTCTTATATTAATTTTTTTTATGATGTTACTTCCATTACCATAAACATAATCTTAGTTTCATGTTTAAAAACTATTGTTTTTTATTTAATGACCGGAAATAAATGTTTTTAATTTTATAATAAAAACATGTGTTATGGTGTGGCACATATTAAAAATGGATTTTATATACATGATCATGAAAACACTATTTTGATAAACAATTACAAACCGGTGGGAATGAATCATATCATACCTACCATTGGAACTTTAGGATAGGCCTTGTAAATGAATAGAATTTATGAATACTACATCAAGAAGGGTATTTTAATATTTATTTAGTTTAAAATCTTGGATCTATGACATGCTTGTTTACATGGTAAAATGACCAAATCACCTTTCAGTGGAAAAGGAGAAAGATCCATAGGCCTATTGGAGTTAATTCATACTAATGTATGTAGACCATTTTCAGTAGAGCCAAGGGTTGGGTTTTCTTATTTCATTAATTTTACTGATGACTTTAATAGGTAAGGTTATACCTATTTAATTACGTATAAGGAATATTCCTTTCATGTATTTAAGGAATATCAAAATAAAGTAGAAAATTATAATTGCAAAAAGATTATGAAAATATGGTCAGATTATGGAAAGGAATATCTAAACCAAGAATTTATGAATCACATAAAGGAGTATGGGGTAGTCTCCCAAATCACTTCTCCAAATTCACCTAAGTGTAATGGTGTTAGTGAATAGAGGAATTATAAATTAATTGACATAGTAAGATCAAGGATGAGTCAGGTAACTTTAACATTATCCTTTTGGGGATATACACTGCATACTATGACTTACACACCAAACTGAGTATTAACTAAAGTTGTATATGAGATTACATTTGAGTTATCGTATATAAAGAAACATTCCTTATCACTTATATGTGTATGGGGATGTGATGCATTGTTCAATACTATACCTAATTATAAACTATCATTGAAATGAATGATGTGAATATTTATATGTTTTCCTAAGGAAACTAAATGATGATACATATATAACCCTTTGGATAGGAATGTAATTATGGAAATTCCTACAATATTTTTTGAAATTGAACAAATTTCAAGTGGAAATAGTGGGAGAAATATTTTCTTTGATTAAATGCTTCAGATGCACAATATTTGGTACATAAAAAATCTCCTCAAGATCCAGTGGGTGACTAATCAATTCCTAATACACAAATACTATATAGGTCTATGAGATAGTTTGGATAGCTAGAGAGGTATGGTATTTTATCATCAATTCAGTTGAAACATTACTCCTTGAGGATAATGATCCTCTAACCTAAAATAAAGTAGTATATGGTAAAGATTATACTAAATGTAAGGAAGAAATGCTTTTTTAGATGGAGTCTATTTACCAAAATCATGTTTGGAATTTAGTAGATCCTTTAGCTAATGTAAAACCTATTGGGTTTAAATGGGTATTCAAGAAAAATTTGGACATGGATTTTTAAGTAAGTACATATCACATATTATTGGTTTTTAAGTGTTTCATGAAATGTTAAGGCATTGAATATGATAAAACCTTCTCACCAATGGTGATACTAAAGTCCATCTGAATTTTAATTTCAATAGTAGACTATCTGAATATTAATTTCAATAGTAGCCTTCTATGATTTTGAAATGTTTCAAATAGATGTCAAAACTTCTTTTATAAATGGGAAGTTGGTTTAAGATGTCTATATAACACAACTCAAAGAGATTATTATGTAAAATAATTCTAATAAATAAGGAAAGTTGAAGAGATCCATTTATGGATTAAATCATGCATCAAGATCATGGAATTTATATTTTGATGTGTTCATAAGATAATTTTGTTTCATTAAGAATGAAATCAAGACATGTGTTTATAATAAGGTTATTGGGAGTGTCATTATTTTCCTAGTTTTATATATTAATGAAATTTTATTAATGGGAAATAAAGTAAAATTTTTACATCTAGTGAAAATTTTGTTGAATAAATGATTATCCATGAATGAAATAGGTGAAAAGGAATAAATTATAAGGATTAGGTTCTATCAAGATAGATTTAAATGGTCTCTTGAAATATGTCAAAGTACATACATTCATAAGATAATCAAATGCTACAAAATGGAATAATAAAATAGAGTATTGTTTCTGATGTCACTTTGTTTTAATATCTCCATGAAAATGTGTCCACATATATAGTAGGAGATTAAAAGAATAAGTAGAATCTTTTATGCTTCGGTAGTGGTATCTATCATTTATTTTATAGTTTGTACTCGGTATGATGTTTCCTTTACTTTAAGGATGGTGGTAAAATATCAATCCAATCAAATAGAGTTGTATTATAAAGCTATAAAAACTATCCTAAAGTACATGATATGTAGAAATGATATGTTTTGTGGGTTTGGAAGAGATGGGGAGCTAGTCATGAGGGGATACATTGATGATAGATTATAGATAGATCAAGATGGTCTGAAATCATGTACAAGCAACATATTTTACCATAATAGTGGTTTAGTTAGCTTTAGAATCTCAAAGTAGTCCATGATAATTGTTTTCAAAATGTAATATGAGTATATAGAAGCTTCTAATTTAGCTAAGAAAGTAGTTTAGATATGAAATTTTGTTTCTCAGATTGGCATTATACCTATAAGTGAAAACCCTATTATAGTTTATTGTGATAATATTTCAAAAGTGGTATGTTATAAAAAAACTAACCCCACGAGAGGATAAAGCCTAAAAATTGGATGTTTCATATTATGAGTTATTTCAATCCAAGAAGTGATGTAAAAAATTATTAGATTATCTACAAATAAAACTATCACACCCTTACCCGACACTTTGCGATTGCGATTATTTTATTTATATATGAGTCCTTTTTTAAAAGATAAAATTTATTAAATTAAATTCAAAAATAAAGTAAAATAAAATAAAAATAAAAATAAAATGATTTAATAATAATAATGACAATATTATTATTGTGAATAATAATATTATTATTATTAAGTTTATTATTGTTGTTTTTTTATTGTTGTTATTGATGTATTTAGTTTTTTAAGTTTTTGTTTATTTCCTTTTTTTATTTTTTCCTTTTCCATTATTTTTTCTTTATTTTTATTTCCTCTCATCTTCCTCCTCTTATCTTTTTACAGCTCACTGAAACCCCCCTAACCCTATTGGTGTGACCTCTTCTCTCCTTGGTTGCTCCCCTGAATGGTGAACCTTCTCCTCTTTGGAGACCACCCTCGCACCACCCAACCACCCTCGCACCGCCCCTTATCCACTCATGACACCCCTCTTCTCAGTCGGACCCCTATCAATGAGACTCCATTCTAGTGAAAAATCCTCCAGCGTGACCTCCGACAACCCCCTTAGCACATGGCTCCCCTCTAGCTATCTCCACGTTATGAGATCTACCAGAGTAAGCTCCTCCATCTTTCCTTAGTGTTATAGTTTGGGTTTCATTTTGTTTAGGGATTCGTGATAACTTTATCTATTCAGTATCATGAATTAGGGTTCAGTTGGATTCACTTGTGGTGTAGTTGAGGTGAATTTGAAGGTTCACATCCATTTTTGTGGATTTTCACATCAAAGGTAGGTGGTTTCATGTATAAGCATTACATGATGAATTTATTTTTCATGCATGATTATTTTAGAATGTTCCTTGTGTGTGTGTGTGTGTGTGTCCTCCTTACACACATTTCCTCATGGCATTGGTAATATGTGCATTGGATTAAGGGTATATATATGAGTGTATGTGTGTACAATTGTGGAGTGGTCTTCGCCAAAGGCATCGAGTACCAAATTGTTCGGCTTGGTTCTCTCCTTTTAAGGTAGGATCCCTTTATATTGTCCTTTAAATTAATGAATTATTGATTTCTTACTTTTCACACCTTTATTTAATATTAATTAGGAATGTAATTCTTTTAGAATAAATGTTTCTTTTGAAAAAGAGTGATTGCCTCTATGTATTTGAATTGCATAGAATTTTTTGTTAAATGTTCTTAGTAAGTGTTTGATTCAATTACCCTTTCAACCTTATAATTGTGATTTGTATTTAAAGTGGTGAATAGGGTTTTTAAAATTGGTTTCCTTATGTGTTTAGGGTTTTCAAATTGGTTTGTTTTTTATTCTTTAAGAAATGGTTTGTCATGTGAATTTGAATTGTAGCCTGATTGACATTTTCATAGGAAATAGTCTTGATTTGAAAGTGTGATTGAAATTATTTAACTGAGTTTTAAAAATGTTTTGATATAGCTATGGTGTTTTTGACACAACTTTGAAAGATGGATTTCATGTTTTATAAATGTTGTTTTTTGGAGAAATTTTTAAGGTCCTATTTGGCCACTTTGTGAAAATAAAAAAAATGTTTATTGTAAAAAAAATTTTTAGATGTTTCTCATGCCTTGTCTCAAAAAATGGATGGGATATCCTCATTGTGGAATCCCCAAGATCCATTATCAGGGTTCCTTAGTTGGAATTCTTTATATTTTATTTATTCTAAGGCATTATATTTTCCTTTGGGGAGACTAGGGGTGAAACCTGTTGTTAATTATATATATATATGTTGTGATTGGTTTCTCGACTACCATCAGTTGGATAAACCCTATTATATACATGAGAAACATGAACCTAGCATATTGAGATAATATTTTGAGAACATTTGTTGCATTGGTAGTTGATGTAGTCACTAGTGGCCCATAGTAGGTGGATATATTTGGGGTTTTTTCTATGGGATTAGTCCCCTTGGTTTGTTCTATTTTAGGGTGGCCAAGAAATTGAGAGTTTTTATTTCATCATGTGTGGAATGATACTAAGGACGAGGTCTTATGTATTACTACATTCTGAACTATTCTTGATCTCCAAGGTTCACATATGTCTATTGGATCTTAGTTTCTTGTAGTGAGTATTGAGATACATGTATGATTATTTCCATTTCCCTTACTGTGTGATTTTTGTAGTCCCTTCTTGTGTAGTATTATTATTGGAAAGTGATGTGTTGGTTTCAAAAAGTTTTATAAAGAATTTGTTTAAATAAAATAGTGTTTCTTATTCTCTGTGCGAATTGAATGTATAGGCAGCCCTTTCCCCTTGAAAAGGGTCTGGTGTCACTAATTGAATGAACCTTGTTTTGGAAATTAATAAGGGAGTGGGTCGTACATTGTTTTTGAGTAATTTTTTTAGAAAAACATAATTTTATATATTGTAGTTCAAACCTAAAATTAATGTTGCTTATTTTTAATGTAAATGCATTTGGGAAAAGATTACTTAGTCAGGCCTGCTGAGTTTTAATACTCATTCCTATACTTTTTTCTTGTTTTATGTTTTGGGTGTAGGTTTTTTCTTGATCTTGATCATCGTGGGAGATTTTGAGTCTTCTGATTGGAGTGTGACCCATAGGGTCACAAGGGGTTTTAGTGGTCACCCGGTTCAGTTAGTTCTATTTTTCAGTTATTTCTTGTAGTTCTATTTGGTTTATTTTTTTTACTTCCCTTTTATTATTCCACTGCTTTTATTTATTTATATTATGATAAATCATTCACATTATCACTCTTTTGATTCCCTTGGAACTTGTCGGTAGTCCGGGAGGATTGGGAACACCTCTTGGGCCTTGTCGTGGGTCGACTCGGGTGACTGGTTTAGGGTTGACATGGGTTGGTTAATGAAAGATAACATGGTAGACCCCCAGACTAAAGGCATATACCATTGGAAGCATTATTCTCATGTGAGATATAGAAGGTTAATATTTTTTAGTAGTTAGTTATAGTATAAGTAAGAGTGTCTTGAGTGGGTCCCCTTAACCTAAATTATTTGTCTATTTTTATTTTTATTAAATTTATATATTTTAATATATATACTTGTGTTTCCCTTACAATCTTAAAAAAATTTCTTTAACATATACTATTTTTATGGTAATATACTTTGATTACCTATTTTGTCAAAGTTTTATAACAGTTACCCAATATAATGAGAACCTAATGATACTATTATAAGAATCTAAAACACATGCCTTATAGATTAGATACATTATACTTATATGACACATATGATATCTGGCTATCAGGTGTTGGGGGATCATAATCATTAAGAATTAATCTCATTAATTTCACACATGATGATCTAGAGTATAGGATACCATGAGGACTTTCCTACTAATAGAAACACTACATATTTCAAGGTCCAGTGGTTGTTCCAATCTAGGATCATTTTTATTGGTATCTTGATTTGAGATCATTACAATGTGTACTATTTTATCATATACTTTTATTTAATATGAAAACAACAACATTGAAGTTGTCATGATTTAGTTTTTGTTGGGTGTGTTATTGGTGGTATGGCATTTTTTGAATGATCAAGTCATGATTTTTCACTTCCAAAAAGAAGATATATCTCAAGACTAGTTGATCAGGTTAGAAATACCTTTATTAAATATATGGACATGATGATGGATGAAATATTTTTCTAGTAAGGTCAATGAATAAAAAATGTAATAATAGAAAATGAAAATGAGTAAGCATCCTTCTTTATGAGATATCATGAGACCATGAAATTATATTATATAGAGAATTTTCGTAGAAGGTTTTCATAGATATGAAATTATTTATCACCTTAGGGGACAAAATTTGTTGCTAGAAACTACTCTTTGTTTATGGGTATGAATCAATTCTATTGTGATAAAGACCAAGATGGTTACACTCTATTTTTATTGAAAATTTCCACATATTCAAATGAATAAGTCTTTAGAATATAGTGGATCCAAAATGAGAGGGCGGTGAACATCCAAATCTGAATGATCACAAACAAAAATAATTCAATTATATTATTAAATTTTATTATAATAATGATTGAATTTATTTATAGAGGTATTCATAAATTATTTTACTATAAACCTCAATATTATAAATGTATAATTTATTGAATGAACATAGAACATTTAAGTTTTGTTAAATTATTATGGGATATTATAAGCCAAAAAATGGTTTCCCTTTTATAGAATGAAATGTTTTTAATGTCACAAGAAATTTATAAAAAATTTATGTCACTTATGTAATGTTAACTAATTCCTTAGTGGTGTTTTGCATTAAATTTTAAGGGTTAACTTTTTTATGGTATTGAATAAAATTTATTTAAATTTTTAACTAGATATTAAAACAAATTTTGAGAAAAAAATGGAATAATGGAGGCTAACTCAAATTTTCCAACTTCCCATGATCTCTCTCATGTTTTAGTGAGAGAGACCTAAAGAAGAACAAGATCATATTGATCTAGCATCTTCATATCGATTTCACATTCATCATGAGATTTAATGGAAATTGTAATATACATTTATTTACCATACTAGAACCCAAGAATTGAAGAATAATGATACAAGATCATTTGTAAATTTTTGTATGATATATAGGATGGATTGTTAGGAACCTTTGAGGTAAAAAAACTAACAGTGAGAAAATAATATCGACTTTTTCAAAAAAATAATGTATAATTTACCATTTCATTTGATATATTTATTCATTCTTCATATTAACTACATGGGAAACATTAAAAATATAAAAAATAGGTACTGTGAATTGAGGGTTTTTAAAATTGAATATGAACAAAAAAATTAAAATATCTATTTTTCTCACTTATTCAAACCCTCACATTCCTTTATCCACTCCCAAAACACTCTCAAACCTAATATATGAAAAATCCCTAAATTGAATACCTAAATTGATAACTAGTTTCACCTAAAGTAAAAAAAATGAATTAATTATTAATTATATACCTTCAAGATATCCTATAGGATCTACACATGGAAGCCCCACCAAAAGAGATGATTTCACCATGATTTGGTGAAATCATCTCCCCAAAACCCAAGAAGACCAACCCAAAATCAGTAGGAAATAAAGAAGTGGAATAAGGTTAATTGAGAAAGGTATCCTACCACAACTATTTATTTTTAAATCCTCCTAAACAGTCTAGATCAAAGGGATGCAATGGGAGAAGAATGAGAAAGGGGGTTTTGGCCTTCACTCCACTCACACGTCTAGGATAAAGGTATCTTGATGGTGTTCTAAATTATAAAACCCTAAAACAGACCTCATGAACCTTAAAGATAGTACCCAAAACAAGGACACATCAGGACCATGATCATTATGGTACGAACTTACTTGAGATAGATGGACCATCCTCTCATCTTGACATTGTCACAATGTGGCCTCCTAGGGGATACGATGTAATTCACTGCAAACAGAACTAACCCAGAGCTAAAATATTTTATGGTGTAACCGACTATTTTATAGCATGACACCCCTAATATAGTTCTTCAAATAATGAACTTAGTTTCAAGACACAACCTAGTCCAACATTCAAAAACCCAAGAATGTTCATTGGTACCCTAACCCCACTTTGACCTTCAACTGATAACTCAAAACACCCACTAAGCTTTATTCCTCTTCAAAAAATATCTCTTAGAGATGTTCCAATACTCAAACAACTAATATGACTCCCTATTCCCCAAAAAACCCTAGTTCCAAAAGTAAAATTTAAATTACACAAGGAATTAACAACTCATAACGATGATGTTCATTAAAATATGCCATATATGCTAATGTAAATATGATATATGTTAGGTTATATCGTAATGTATACTATATGAATATTGTATGGGATGATATAAATATGAGCCAAATAATACAATTTACATTGGATATTTATATCATGTTTTACGATATAAGATATCATACCACTAAGTTGAGGCATATCATATTGTATGTCATGTTCATAACATAATTGTTAAGATTTTTGTAAATCATATCCTATAATTCAGTTAGGTAGCCAAAAATCAAGTGTTAACATTTCAATAATTATCCAGGTAAGTGATAATTTATCATTAATATATCGTGTTATTAAATTTAATGAATATTAAATTTTTTATTCATAATATGAATGTACACTTTCACATCTAACCAAGGGTTAAAAATTTCATAATCATTGGAATTAAATGAATGCTTCATAACAGTTGAGTAAATGACATGACGACTTCAGGTGAGACCCAAAATCCTATATAAAGAGGTTGATATCCATGAAATTAAATCAAGGATTTCTTCCAATCCTCACAATTGAATATATCATACCCTTATTCATTTTCTATGAGAGGTACTAGAAAATTTTGGGAATAATGATGTTCTCAACCAAATGTTGGGTAATTCATCAGCCTGTGGACACACCTTGGAAGAAGGGATCCTTTAGTAGCTTCTCAATAGTCTTCATCAAACATGTGAATGAATATATAATTATCAACCATAATTGGTGTAATGTATAAAAGTTATTAATTTTATATTATATACTATTTCAGTTTCATAGTGTTGATTGTAATGTTTTAGATTTTTTATAATCTTGTGATGCTAGAATTTTTTTTGTTTCAATCCTCTGAAACCCAAAAAATTACTATTTAATGTGATTTATTAAAAATAAAAAATATTATTTATATTTAAACTCTTTGAAAACCAAATAGTATCATTATAATATTAAATTTAAATTATAACATCAAAAATTGTTTTTTTAAATAATACATAGTTTAGATTTTAAAAATTAATTTACATTTTTAAAAATTCAATTTTTTTTAAATACATTAATTTAGTCATGAAATAATTTATATGCCTTGAAATATAATTTATAAATTGTTGAGTCATTTTTACATTATAATGATTCCATACACTTTATAGTATATAAAAACATTTATTATTCACATAAAATTTCTTTTTGTTACAAAAATACAAAAATAATCACTCTAAGATAAATTCAATGTGATTATTCCAAAAACATGATTAATTTTACCAAAATAAATATATATAATATAAAATTATAATAATTAAACATTAAAATAAAATTTATGATTTTACTAAATATGTTAAAACATGCCTTATTAAAAAAATCACATCTACTATATTTAAGTCACATAATTTGAGAAATATTTTTATAGTATCTAATATTTATTTTTTCATGATAAATATTAATTATAAATAATTTTACTATTTTAACTATTTATTTACTATTCTAATGGCCCAAATATTTTTCTAATGGTCAGGTTACTATTCCAGTGGTCATATAATTATTATACTTCTTATAAATAACTATTATTTATTTAAAAATTAATTAAATATTTTCTATCTCAATGTTCATATTCGATTTAGAAATTTATTATTTTGTTTCAAATAAATTTATTTGTTTTCATAGTATTAATTTTGAATGTGGTATTTCTGGGAAACCACAACTCATTGGATTTAAAAATTTTATTGTTATTATTTAATTAATTATATTATCCAATTATAATCATATTGATATTATAGAATGAATTAAACCTCCCTTTTTAATGTTTTTAAATGTATAAATAAATTAATGATGATCTCTTTATGTGTTACCTTCTATTAATTTATTGTATTCCTTTATTACATAAAAAGTATTTTACATACAAACATGTATTAAATTAAGGAAACTAATTAAGTGTTATATATATTCTAGGTTTATGTCTTAAAAAGTTAAATTAATTCATTTAATAATTACATATATAATTTAAGATAGTAAATTTATAAAAAAAATATTTTAAATCCTAGATGTTTGATTTCTCCCCTTAAAGAAATCATGTCCTTGTTTTTTTTACTCATCAATAAACACCTATTAATGTTTACAGAATAATTTATATCCCAAATAATTTCCACTAATTTCATTATCCATTGATGATATGACTCAATATAAATAGAGTTGAAATTTTCACCCTATTGGTTAATACTAGCTAAACATGAACTAGTTTTTAAGGGAAAAAGTCAAAAATGTTAATGTTTTCTATAATATGGTTTCTATATCTCAACTCCCAAAAATAACCTGACTCAGTTATGATACCAAATGATATTGTCCCTCACTCACACTTCTAGATCTGGTGTAACATATAGAAATTTTTCATACATACCATGAAAATACTTTCAACTATCAGAATCAAAAGATTAACACATTTGGGAACTAGGTATAAGAAGAATTATTAACCAATAAAGTACCCAAAAAAACCAAATCCTACTTCATAGATATTATATATACTGATAAAACCCATCTTAATAGTTAGGATAACCTTGTAAAATATGAAAAATAAGAGGTGATCAAGAAACCCAACAAAGGTATAATAAAAAAGGAAGCATGAAGACCATAATAAATGTGAGATTTCCTAAAATCATTGAGTATTAGGTGAAAAAATAAGATAATAATAATCCATAATGTAAAAAAAAATCATAAAAAATATCAATATTATAAGATCATCATGTGCAAGAAACTATTAAATATAAGAAACATGAGACAAATCATAATAATATGGGAACCATAAGAATATTGTACAAAAAATTATCATAATAATATGATAAGGAACATTAAAAAGACATTATAACATATTATTCTAGGATCACTACCAATTTACCATAATTTATTCTTCTTCACACACTACCCATATAGCATAATATTTTCTTCTTGGACCACTACCCAAAAACAATACATATCATCTCATAAGATATCGACTTTACCCAATGAAATAGATAGTTTTATAATATTGATATCACCCATCATATCATATCATGTACATGGATATTCTGTCAAAAAAAATATACAAAAAAATTAACACGATGAAATTTATGATATATTTATCTTTAAAGAAATTTAATTTCTTTGACTGTTTGTGATACATGAAATCTCGAGTCAAAATGAACCATAATAAAGCATACTATTATAAACTATCTGTTAAATTGATAAAGTTAAAATGAATAAATAATTTTTTTAAAAATATGTATAATGTTTTTAGATAAATAAAATATATTGATAAATAATTACTTAGTTTATTGTAAATTCATTATATGATATAAAAGTACATTTTACCTAAAAAATGGTTCATTCTATTTTTATTATAAAATAATATAATTAATTTTTGAAAATATTTTAAATTTAATTTTTAAAAAATATTCTTTTTGAAAGTGTCATATCATAATTAGATTAGAGTTAGTTTTTTATAATTTTCAGAAAATACTGATTTTTCAATGAATAGAGAAAAAAACTAATTTTTATTAAGAATTGCCTGTTGTTTAAAAATATTTAAAAGGTAATTTTTTTAAATAGTTATAACATTAGAATTAAATAATTAATATTATTAATAATTAAATTAATGTTTTTTAATTAATTATTTTTGTATTTTGATATAAATAATTTTACACTTCTGAAAACATTTTTTTAACTTGAAAACTGCATTTTGTTATGTTTTGTGGGTTTAACTATAAATTGAATTATTTTACTTATATGAAGTGAATATTGAAAAATATATTCTGTATTTATATTTATAAGGATTGAATACATTAAATATGCCCCTTTTATTTTTTGACATTATAAATAATAATCATGGTATATATGTGTCACCTCGATAAGGGTAAAACATATAAAATAGGATTAAAATATTGGGATAATTCCTTAAAATTTCTATAAAACTTAACATTATCCTATCTTATGATCATATTTATTCCATTTATATCCATGTTTCAAAAATAATGATACTTTTTTCCAATTTTATTTGGTCATGACCTTTATATTATTTTGGGAAGGGAATAAATACAAAAGCCACTATATTAAATTTAATATCTATACTATTTTTTCATAAAAATAAATAAGGGATATGTTTAGTTATAAATGCCTATTTTAAATATATATTAATTTTTTCATATTTATTTATTTTATATTTTTAGTGATATAATAATTTCCTTAAATTCTTACACAATACTAACACAATATTTATTCAATTGATAATAAAATAAAACAAATGATTTTAAATTATTAGAACTATTAAAATATGGAAGAATTATTGTGATTTATGTGTTTTTTAGATAAACATAACACATTATATAAAATTTAAAGGTTTATATTTAAATTAACATACTATATTTATGAAATGAAAGTCAAATTAAAGGAATATTTCCAAAAATGACATAATTGATGTTTTATAATAAAATATATTTTATTAAATAATTTGAAATTTATAAAAAACATATATTTTTCTGAATAAATTAGATATTTTTAAAACTATCAACCATGTAACATTTATGGTTTGAATTTTTTTATTGTACCATTATTTACCATTAAAGTGTATAAAACATTAATATTGTTGTAATTTTAAAAAGACTAACGAGGGACTAAACTTAATGATAAGTGTTAAAACCTCAAATAAACTTGTATAAATATTATTGGAAGAGAGGATTTATAATTTTAATTATAATATATTATAAATATATAAATTTGTAGTCACTATATTATACAAATTAATTTATATTAGTTTAAAACATTATGTAATTCCAAGAATTCTCCTCCCCTCACTAATAAAAGACTTTTTATAGTCTCTTCCTCAGAAATTTTGGGCATTATAGATCTTAAAATATGTACCATAAAACTTATTATATTGCTAAACCACATCCAAGAGATTTTTTCATTCCAAAATACCATCCTTTTACCGATTGAGATGTAAGACAAACAAGGTTTCTCAATGAAGAGGTGTAACTCTTAATTGAGTGTTTTCAAATTTATTTCTTATTATACCTACTCTAAATCCATGGTATACATTATAAAAAAGTAATTCAGTATCTTAAATATATTTGGTTCTTGTTATTATGATTTAAGAACCATTATACAGCTTATTTTTATCCTACGGAAAGTGAAGACATCGCTCGTGAATACATACGACTTACCATCGCTACATAGGGGTGTAATTCGTTTTTCTTAATCATTTTACTTGGATAGTTATAATAATATATTCAATAAATATAAATTTTATTTATGATATTATTATAATTATTTAATGTTGAATTATTATTTTTCTTTTATTTGGTTTTATCCATTAAAAAATCAAAACAACTTCCATGTGCACACACGACCTACTATATCCATGAATAGTGTAATTTATTTCTCTATCACTCCCTTTTATGGATAAATATAAATTTATGTATAATGAATATATATTATATTTATATCCTTATTAAAATTATGGATATGATGGAACTATGATCAAAGTATAGGAACCAGAACTTCGAGACTAAAAATTCCATGAAAAATAATACAGTTAATACTAAGAAATGATGATTTTAATAAGGAATTGTTAACAAATGGTTGTTGAGATGTTTTAAGTGGATAATATATGATATTATAATTATTAAAATTATTTTTTATATAATTAAAATAAATTTAAATTTATTATATTGGAGGTTAGAGTTCTTTAGAAGCTAGTCAAACTTAAGTCATGGTATTTTCATCTCACTTTTAAATATATGAGACACATGGAATATTCACACATTATTTATTTTATGTGATTTATATACTACCCAATAATTTATTTTATTATTGTTATCATAAAAATTATAGGTATTTACATATCCGTATAACATTATCTATTTAATTAGGTTTTTATTCAAAGGATACCAAAGTGGTAAGACATTTATGATACAATCTAATTATTTATTAGGATTTTTTATGATTAAGTTTATGAGGACGGAAATTTTTAAATTATATCTCAATAAACCCATCAATTTTATTCTATTATAGTTATTTCTAGAGAAAAATTATTTTGGTTTAATTTTCCTCTCATTAAGTATTCAAGAGGTAGAGAAAATATTTTTAAGGAAAATCGACTTTATTACTCCCTTTGGTCGAGAATCCCTTTTCATCTATATCAATTTTTTATAAAAAATGTTTTCAAGAATATTATTTATATATTTATTTGATTTTTAAATGAAAATTTAACAATTATTTATTTTTAGCAAAATTATGTAAATGGAATATTGTTTTCATTTTATAAATGGGGTAATTTTTACTTTTTGTCAAAAATGTGAAAGGAACATTTGTTTTAACATACACAACATTAATGTAATTTTTTTCCATTATGATAAATTTTAGTTTTTAAGCTTACTATACATGTTTCCATGGTTTTTCTTCAAAGAAATTTTTTTTAATAATATTTTTTATTTTTTTAAAATTTTAATGAATTTATTTAAAAATGAAAAGGATATTTTCCTCATTAAATATTCTTGATATATTTTAAATTATTTTTTCATATAAGATGACATATTTTCATTTTGATTAAACTCTAATGGAAATATGATCCAATGATAACATCCTTATTCTTTCTTGGGGTGTTTTATAATTATGGCTAAATGATATTTATAAAACCCATTTGTTTTTTTGGTTTATACTTTGATGAAATGTTGAAATTTTTATTAAAAACATTTTCTTTCCATGATTTAGGATATGATAAAAGTTTTATGATCTTGTAACCCACATATGTATGATTTTTATTATGTTATAGGTGGGACCAAATTTATATACCCCTCTAATGCATTGGGTAAATATAGATATATCATGTAATAATAAGGACTTGAATAAAGAGTGAACCCAATTTATCAAGTAAATTTTTTCACTATGATAGTCTTAGAAATGAACCTTTTCTGAGGATATGATGGAATGGTGAGTGATCCCAATCCACTATGATAATCTTTATAGTGATCATTTACTAAAAAAAATTCTATGCTTATGTGTATACCACAAAATTATATCTTATTCTAATGTTATAATCTCATGGATCGTGTTATTTGGTTTCTTTATGATTCAAGTCTAATGAACTACCAACATTTATTCCAAGATTCAATATTAAAATCAATAATATGTTGGGTATGACATTCAAATGTAAATATCATGTTCTCATACCCTTATGCTCATGATATGCTTAAGTGACCATATATATCTCCTTTTTTCATTTACTAAGAATCTATTCTCACCATTTCTTATGTTTACCATCCCTAAGATATGAAGAAATATTTTATGCATGAAATTTCTAAGAAGTGTTCTAGTTATGAATAATTAAGTGGGAGATGATGCATATCTCTTATGAATAGTTTTTCTGTATCTATGTTTCCAGCGATACTAGACCAATATGATTCTAGCATGGATTGTAATGTTATTTATTGAATATTCATATATTAATATGTAATATTGATTTATGAAAATTATGGGTAACTATAAAATAATCAGGAACCAAATTGGACACAAACCAACTATAACCCAAACCAGTGTTGACATATCCTGAAGGGAATTCCTGGTTCCAACGAGCTAGAAAAAAATAAATGGGAATAAAGAACTACCTTTTGGAATTATTTTTCTATAAATAACCTAAAATGAAGGTGATAAATATATTTAATATGTCATTATAACAGAAAAAATACAATAGAATATAGGTACAATCAAAAGGGAAAACAATTTCAATGATATAATGGATATCCAAGTACTCAAAAACTGTAAAACCAAACTCTATGTGAAATGATGTCACTACTAGAATCCTAGACCCGACTAATAAAAACATTCCACATCCCTAAATCAATATTCCCTTACCTATATTAGAAAAAAATAATGTCAATATACACAAAAATGTGTATACAGGGTGTGAGAAAAATATCCTAGTAAGATCCCTCCAAGTGTTTCATAAGTATATTTTATATAATAAATCAGTCAAGCTCATGTAAGTAAAAAATGAAAGAGATACAGTTGTACACAATTTGATACAAGTAATATATAGATTAATCTTTCCATATTTTATAAATAATACCATATAATTAGGTTTTCAAATATTTTCCACAAACAAACTGACACGCATTTCAAAGATATACACTAGAGAAAACAAGCCTAATAGTATCAACAAATACAAGACAATGAGGATCATATTTACATTATAGTGATCAATAAGCCACCTTTTATACACACTACCTTGGAATAAAAAGTATAAGGTGTAATTAAATACTCCTTATAGTGAATCCATTCAATAGCATGGCCAACTTGGTGCAGACATTACCATAGACAAACAGTTATAGGGGGAAAGAGTTCATCCCTAAGGATGGTTTATTTCCTTATCATTAATTATATCTTATTTTAAAAAATTAAATTCATCCAAGGGAATTATATCTTTTAAAAAAACATTCTTTGAAACAAATTTCATTATCCACATGTATATTGAGAATCATTTTCAAGTCCATTAAAAAACCATCACCTTTAATCAAAACATGGTTTGTTCATTTTAAATTTTTTATAAATCCACTTCAAAGATAAATTAATCAAAGTTCACAAGATAAATACATATCATGAAACCAAAAACCTTGAATAAAATGTAATAAAAATTCCTATGTATAAATAATAATTCAAGATAATATGAGGGACCTAATAATTTAGAAGGGGTCCTAGATCAATATTTCCAAATAAAAAAACATCCAAATTGAAAAGTTATAGAATGGGAAAAAACAAAGGCAACACTTTCCACCACAATTCTAGATCAACACACTATGAGGATTAAATATTAGATCAACATAACTCAATTATGAAATGAATCTAAAATTAATTATATTATAAACATAGTTCAATAAATATCACTATTTAAAAATATAATCCATATATAGAATCATGAGGAATTTGATGAAGAATGAGATCCAAGTCCAAGATGAAGATCAACCTACCAAGATAGAAATATGAGTTCAATTGGTTGTTTGATACAATAATGAATGACTTTGGAGAGGTAAATATGGTCCAAGAGAGACTCAAAATCTAATAATTCAAGTGTGGGAAGAATTAGGATGATAAATAATTAAAACAAGCATTTAAGGTGGTGGGAATGCAATACTTCCTCTAAGTTTTTCAGACTAGAATGGTACCATTGGCTATCCAGTGGAGGCCACCGACCTTAAATTAGATTTTGAAGATGTATATAAGCTATGATATATTCTAATAAATAGCCTATGGTTTATAAGGAATGATTTAACCACTAGAAACCCAATAGAATTTCAGGTTGGCTTCCACTGGCTGGTTGATGCAGTTCCAATTCTAACTTCTTAATATCGACCTTCCACCAGCTGGTTGGTGGACCTCGCCAACATGTCAATGGAGTTATTGCATCTGTTATACCTATAGGTTCCTATATAAAAGAATACTAACCACTCGATACACCTCATGAACACTAAAATAAGAAACAATGCCTTACGTCAACCCGTTATGCCAACTAAAACCAACTGAAACAAAATAAATAAGCCTGAAATGACCAATGGAAAAAATAGTTATAATAGAATTATAAGAGTAGTACCTAAAAAAATATATGGACATTATAATTCTCCCCAACATATTGATTTATATCCTCAAAAATCTAATTCAAAAAAGGTTTTACTTCACAGAGTTGAGTCCACTACTCCCTCTTCCAAGACTCTCACTCCCAAGTCTCATGAGAATCAGAACCATGCTCCAAAAATACTTGAACCAATGACATATAAATCCCATGTATAACATTAAATTGAGAATAAATAACTCAAAGATTTCATTTGTCCACATACATATCAATTTATATGTATATTTCCTTTCAGTTTAGAATATATGAAGGGACCGGCTGATAACTTTTGTGTTGTGACACATGGAAGACATCCTAGATTGAAGATAATTATGGGGCTAAATCCAAGTGATATGATACCTTTCCAATATATTCAATGATCTCAAATGGTCCCACGTACCAAGGAGTGATTTTTCCTTACTTTTTGGTCTATAAATGATCTAACTTGGAGATTCATTCTGAAAAAACATGATCACCAATATAAAAATACAAAGGATGATGATGTCGATTTGCATAAGCCTTCTACCTAGTTTAAGACATCACCAAACACTGGTGAACCAACTGGATTTTCATTATTGTCATCTAAAATAATCAAAGAATAACCAATAAAGATTCCATAACCTCAAACTAACAAAGTGGAGAGTTGTAAGGAGGACCATAAAAATCCTTGAAATGTGTCATCATGTTGGATGACAAGTAACAGTTATTATAATAAAACTCAACCATCCCCAAATGACTATCCCATGCCCTTATAAAGTCCAAGATATTTGAATGAATAATATATTATAGGATCTAATTATGCCACTCTTTATACCCATCCATATGGGGTTGATATATTGTTCTCAACATAACCTATGTTCTCATTTATTTTTAAAGGAACTTCCTAAACAATGAGATAAAATGAAGATCCCTATATGAGATAATGGATGAAGGAAAAACTATAAAATATTAAAATATCTTATAAAAATAGTTTCCTCAGTTTCTCCACTTTAGTGGTATCCAGTATTATTATAAAATTAGTATATTTTTTCATCATATTTATTGACACACATATGATATTGTTACATAAAATATTTCAATGTAACCTAAAAAATAATTCCATTGAAATTTAATTCCACATCCTTATTAGAATGGGAAGATGAAAAATCAAACTGGATGGTTTCTAGTTCTAATCCTTTATATGGTACTAAGTTTAACAATGAGATGAAAAGTTATCTATGCATTATTCTATACCAATACACTAAAAATTATTCTTCATTTAAAGAAAACATTATACTTCTAGGATGAACATCATATAAGAAGTAATAAAAATCCCACAATAAGGCCTTTCTCACAAATGAAGGGAAAACATGTTGGCTCCTGAAACAAAGAACACACTATGATGAAATAAAACACTCACTAATGGTCTCCCCATTATATAAATAGTCCCTAATACTCTATAAATCATCATATTACTATTTCTCTTGAAAAATAATTTCAACGAGAGAGGATTTCACATGAGGACTTGTCAGAACATTAGCAGACTTCTACTCCCTAACTCTCGTGTTCATTTAAGAAAAATGTCACATCCAGCTCACCCCATCCTTATCTTTATTAACAACATATGAAGGTGACATCATATTAAATGAATCAAAAACTACATTACATTTTCCTAGTGTATATACAAGGTCAAATTTGAATAACTACATGTTTTTACCCATACCCTCCATCTAAAGATCAAATCATTTTGAGAAAAGATATAACAAAAAAATTGGTTTATTGTAGTGCTTCGGGATTAGGTTTTTGATGTATCCTTATGCAGCGAGATAATGTAGGGGTCTATGGCTCACATAAACATTTTACTTATTACTTGATATTTGTATCAAATTATTTATAATTATATATTATGTTATTATTTTACTTAAATGATCATAATCAATTTATTTTATACAGTCATCTTATGAAATAATTGGTGGGATGAAATTGATCTCTTTTACTAACACCCTACATACACTTTTTGGTGTATGTAGACTTTGTATTGTCTGATACAATTATGGGAAAGGATACTTAAGGAGGTGTCATGTTTTATCATTATCATGGTTTGAGATCTTGGTGGTGGAATAATTTCACATGGAGTTTGGTCAAACATTTTTTGAGTACTATAGTTATTCTTTGTATCTTTGCACTTTTACCTATCTACTATTTTCATGTTTTCATCATATTTATAGATTATATATATTTATCACCATATTTTAATATTCATTAAATAAAAATCATTACCAAAGGTAGTTCCTGATACCAATATGATTTTCGCCAGCCCATGGGGATTGGGAATGCCCTTTCATGCCAAGTCACCACTGACTTAGGTTATGTTTTGTTTGTGTAATATGGGTTGGATTGATAAAATATGGTATCAAAGTGACATTAATTGAATAAATACAAGTAATATAGGGAAACATAAGGAATTTGAAGAAGAAGGAGATCAAAGACCAAGAAAAATACCAACCTACCAAGATAGGAACACAAGTTTGATTCATGATTCAATCTAACAAGGGAATGGGTTGGGAGTACCAAATATGACCCAAGAGATCCTCTAAATCGAAATGTCAAATATGGATCTAATTAGTTTTTTTAAGAATTAAAATAGGTTTTTTTGGTTGTGTAAATACAATATTTCCACTTATTTTGTCAACCTAGATTGGTGTTCTCGGCTGAATAGAGGATTTTTTCGGGCATGAAAAAACTACAGGACATATTACTAGTGTTCCAATGTAATTACATAGGCTTGATGATCGTGATAGTAGAATTAATACACCACTATAAACCCCACTGGATAGCTAGTGTAATTTCTGCACAAACGTTTTACTACCAACCTTCTACCTATTGGTCGGTGTCCCTCACTGGCTAGCTAGTTGAATACCTATAGCTCTTACAAAATCATTTCTATGTCCCAAATCATACAAACTACCTCAGAAACATCTTGAACACTCAAAAAAGAAACAATAACTCAACCCAGACACTACAGGATAACTAAAACCAACTGAAACAAATAGAATAACCTATAAATTTACAAAGGAAAAAAAAGAATGATACGATCTTTTGGGTGATAGTTCTTGAAAAAAATATGTGGATGTTACAATAATAATAAACATGTTAACCCACATAAAATCCATTGTATTAGAATAAATTTCATATAAAAATAATAATATCATAATAAATTATTGAAACTTATTGGTTGTAATATAATAACGAGATTGTTTATAATAACTATCATTGAATGTGGTAATCTCTGAATAAATGAGAATTAAATAATAGGATATAAGTAAAATAAATAGGATAAATAAATGAAACTAATAATGATCCTTTTTAAAAATATTATATGACCAGAAGATATGATTAAATAATGAATGAAGGAAAAATAATTATGATATTTCCACAAGAATAATGGAAAATTAAATTTTTACACATTCAAGAGATGAATTATAAAAAATATGTAAGATGGCCGATAAGGAAGAGAAAACCTAAATCAAATGATAAAAAAGTGAGAAAGGTTGTTTCCTTTAAAAAAATTAGCAGGGTATGATGTTAAAATAAATCATTATAGAATTTAGAGACATCATTTAAATAATTAGAATCAAATGAAACTGTAATAATATTTTTTTAATTAATGATATGTACATGTTTTAAAGGAAGATACGCCTTAATAGAACATTTAAACAATATAAACGATCATAAATACATCGAAAATAATCCAATTTACATAATTTTAGCCACTTAAATTAAAAAAAATAGTCATGAAAAAATATTTTTATTATCTCAGTATTAAAGTTTTGAAACTATATAACAAATGAGTCATGAGATATGTAATTTAAGAAAAGAAGGAATGTGTTGAAAACTACTCCCTTTATGTGCGTCGTATGGTTTGACATGAAACAAATCATTTAAAGGATAGTTTATGAACATGAATCCCCAAAAAACAAGTGAAAATAAATTAAAATCCTCTTTAGAGGGATGTATCTATAAAATAATAGAGGATTAGAGAGACAAATATAAAGATATATCATAATAAAAAAGGAAACACACACACAGAGTATGTCCTTTCTAACATTGTAAGGTATGAATAATGAATTATTAATAATGGTAAAGGGAAAATAAATACCAAAATTAAAAATGAAAAATAGTTTATTAAGTGTTATTAAATTTTAGGATAAAAATTGGAAGAGATGATAGTTAATAGAGATATAATATAAGGAAATAATAGAGATTTGGAAGCGAATCCCTCATAAACATTGTATAGTATCAATTAAGCATGAATGTTTGATATTCTAATGAGGAGGTATATAAATCCATAGAGATATTTAATATGATAATTAATAATATAATATAATTTTAACAAATATATAAATATTTTAAAGAGTATTGGGAAATAGAAATAATTCTAGATAATTATAGTGATAGAACCCCTTACATCGAATCTTGACTCGCATCATATTTCTGGTGAACTCTTAAAGAATAAAATTATATTAATGAATTAACAACTTTAGAAAATTATTCATGTTAATTTAATAATAATTATTATTATTTTCATTTATTTTTCACCTATTATCTTTCATTTTTTATTTTAGTCATTCAAAATTGGTCAATCCACACTTCAAAAATTTCATTGATGTTATATTAATAGTTAGTGGAAATTTTCCAATGGATACATAATATCTAGAAGTACCAAGGTATTTGGTTGATGAATTTAGGTAGGTATAATATTTTAATAGTTTACTAGATGTTTTAAAATAATTATAATTTATAAGATATTTATTGGTAAGCCAGTCATTAATTTATTAAACCAACCATTATAGCTTATTTATTAGTATCATCAATATCATACAAATTTTAACACTATCCAATAATAAATATTAAATTAATTTATTGTTAATGTTTTATAAATACATGATTAAAAAAATGTGTTGATATTCATACGTGAATGAAGAACATCTGCATTCACTTAGGTGGTATAAACTTAATGTGGGTTAACAATGTCTTTAAGAGATATAAAAGTGAATAAAAATAATCACTATATTGTTTTAATAACTAATATAGTGTATAATTACACCACTAATTTCAAGTCACATGAAAAATGAATTATGATATAAAATATGTAATAGGATAAAATATAAGAAAATACTTGTGATTTGGAACCCTTACCTTGTTCTTTGAGATGCCTCCTTTGAAATAAAATGTAAGCCCTAAAAGTGGGGACTTTTGGTTATAAAAGGGTCTCAAAAATGTTTCTAGGAGTGTTTAGAGAGACCATTTGGTAATCTAATAATATTTAGATGTCACACACTGACCATTTCATATTTTAATGTTTTATTTATTTATTGTTTTTATCTGTTTTTTCTTTGTTTTGTGGATTTTGTAGATTTTTTATTCCATGGGGAGAGCTATGGTTTGAGCAATAGTAGGTTGTGCCATGATAGGTAGGTAACACCATTACCTGGATATCTCCTTTGGTTTTTTAGTTTAGGAATAAAAATCTATCACACTATGAATGAGGACTCTTCCTAGAGGTGTTTCTCTATGATGAAACCCTGGAAATTGGTACTGGGTTTTGGAGGGAGGCATATCAAACTACAATAAGGATATATATCCATAAAAGTATTCTAAAAAATTTCTAAAAATGAAAAAATTTAGTTTTCCCCTCTTTTGATTTAAGTAATTTTGGGTTATCCCCCCGGTCAACTCTCTTAAATATAGATATTACCAAAAACAAATCCCCCATGATTCCTTGTTTTTTTGTATCAATGGATTTATTCAATTTTTGAGTTTGATGATTTAAGGTTAGTCCTTCTAGATTATCTCCCCTCTATTTTCTAAATATCTTCCCAATTCCTTTTTATAAAATGTTATCAAAGACCTAGGTTAGTGTTAACTACAATTTTTATTGTGGGTTTTTGTCACGACCCATCACTCGGGGCCCATGCCGTGACTACCCCAAGCCCGCCTTCCATAGGCTAGGGGTTGGCAACTAGAACGAAAGTCGTAAATCCATAAAACTGGGAAAGCATTTCCTTAATAATCAGTAAACACACACAAACTGTAATGCCCCAAACCTAGTTACCCAGAGTCGGCGCATTATTACATAACATTGGCATGATCACAAGGAAATAATGTCTCAAAATACTGATCAGTTTAGTATTATTGGAAACAAGATTCATACATAAGTTCAACTTTACAACTTGAAAATAAATACAACACAATATTTTTATATTGGAAACAACCAAGCCTCCAAGATAATTCCTGCAAGCCACTCATAACTAACTTCTTCATATCCTGGGAAAATGAAACATACGAAAGGGGTGAGATCAAACGCTTAGTAAGGGTAATAAATACAGTGGAAGATAACATAAATTTTAAGCATGGTGAATAATTGAAACCACATGCCTTTACCAATAATAAACATGAATACTTTTATGGCAGGAATATGAGCTGAGTATGTAATTCCATAATTAAACATAATCATGGGTATTATACTAGTTTAAAGACCACATGAACCATAAATATTATTTTCATAATGAGGGAATGTATAATTCCAAACATTCTAAAACATTTTGTCAAGGCCTCGACCAAGACGTCTAAAAATAATTAAGGCCTCGGCCAAAACCATATCTCCAATTAGGAAAGGCCTCATCCAATTCCACATCTAGTTGTCTCATGAGACCTACCGATGCATCGAGGAGCTATAGCGGGCTCTACACGTCACTTACTATGTCCAATACATTCCTCATATGAAAAGGTTGAAATATAACATAAACATTTGTATTAAAACTAGCATAAGAAATGTCATTACATTAACCATAAATCATGAATGGTATAAAAATAGAACATCCATAGTCAAACATATCATAACTCATTCAATACAATATGGAATATTGTATTATAATAAATCAACCTCAATCAAAAATAATATCCAGTAAAATATGTTGACATAGTTGAAAATGATGAGTAAAACTATTTGAGAGAAATATCCTTTTTTTAAAATCATTTAAAAGTCAGACATTTATAAAGGAAGTAATTTAAAAGAGATTTTTGAATCAAAGTGTACCATACCACTTTGAAACTTTTGAAAAGAATTGTCATTTCAAAAAATTCATGTCCATATAAATAAATCCTTAAAATCATTTCTAAAACATGGACATTAATTAAAAAGATATAGACAGATAAATCTTTAAAACATTTAAAATTATGATATTGATAAAGAGTAAATTTCAAAAATCCTTAAAATATTGATTTTGAAATCATTTTTATGAAAAATGGGCATGGATGATAAAAATTTCCCAGTAAATACTTACACATAAACAATCTCAGATAATAATGAGATTGAGGAATTAACCCTTACCTTGAACATTCCTTTAGTCGAGGGTACGTTTAACCTCCTATATGAATATTTTAGTATGTTATTAAATTATACCATATTAATATTAATATTTATGATATCATACATGATTTATTTGTGACATTATACTACCCATTTAATAATAATTTCCATGTTAAATTAACATTTCGGGTAATAATCGCTTTCTTTATCGTAGGTGTTTTAACTTGGTACTCTTTATTGTATCACTTAGATCAAGATTTAAATACTTATAAAATATAAAAAATGATTTATATATCATATATATTTAGAATATAAATATTTATAGTAGACATATATATGAAATGAAAAGCACCGTTTATGGAGACGGTAGTCCGTATGTACGCATAAACGTTGTTTCCGTTTTCCTATCGTATTGAACAGAACTAAGTGAATAAGATATATGTAAGTAAATATATATATATACAAATATATATATCTCCATTAGAATTATTATGTCATATATTACATACTTATTAGTAATATATATTTTTATAATTGTCGATGAATGGTGAACGTAGAAATGAATCTCATCGCGTTGTGGAGACGGTAATCCGTACGTACGCACGAGAGACAATATCATTTCCTTAAAGTTGTGGAATTTGATGGTATATTAATTTTACAGAGATATTATCATATTATTTTCATTATTTATATACATATTAGTCATCATTATATCCATCCAAATAACATAGTGTTGAATAACAAATTACACCACGACGTGGAGATGGTAAGCCGTACATACGCACACATGGTGACATTATCATTAATAAGATGGATATAATAATGAATATATTTTTTCCATATTTATAATAACATAAAAGTATATATAAGATACTGTAGTTATTATTTTAGAATGGAAACAACAAAGAAAGAGAATGTTGAAGAATAAGAGAACTTGGAAGAGGGTGGTGATATCATTATCTCTTCTTCGGGTTCTTCATTTTGATTTGATCAAAAGGGCTCCTTAGGTTGGCTTTCTAACCAATGTAATGAATCTAGGATGAATTTATGATAGTTTGGAGGATATCTGGGTAGGGTATGGCCAATCCAATTTCCCTTATAAGAGGGGTGAGGGGCACCTTTGGAAGGCCTTAAAATATTATTTTATAATAAATTTATATTCGGTTTATAATGGATCCAATGTGACTTATTTCGAGTATATGGTGGGTATGGGTCGAAATCCTATCAACAAATAGGTTTTATATGAGTTTTGGTTACCATTTTAACCTTATCATTTTGATTAAACTCTAAGTTAAATAATTTAACTTTTACCATGTCTTCTTGTATTCTAACACTATATGGTTAATAAACTTACTATATACTGCCAATAGAACCCCAATTGGTTCTTTAATGTCATATATAATATTATATAAGTCTTGTGGCCGAACATTAGATTTTTAGGACCATTATATATATTAATAATATAATATTTATTTCAAAATCTATTTTACGTCAATTTTGACACTATTTGGTATTTGTTTTTTTAAATAATAAAAGCATGATTACTTCAAAAAAAATACATTTAATAAATCCTAACATGTCATATTCACCTAGAAAAATCGTTTATGTCATAAAAACATTGAAATTATATTTATTTTAATATTTATAATACCATTTGGGTGATTCTTTTATTAATAATGTAATTACTGCATCATCATTGTGTCATTAATAAATTTAATTATTTAATCTATAAAAATTATAAATAAAATACCATTATGTTGGAAATATTTTTATATTTCTAATGAATATTTATAGTTGAATTTATCTTATGTATAACCCTATATTAAAAATGTCTTAGTTATTAAACTTTGATTTTAACTCTTTTAACTCTTGTTTAAATAAAAGAATAATAAATGTCTTAATATAATCCAACTGAACCTAAAGGGTCATAGTTTATTCCTAAGGTTTTTTTGGTCTAATTTAACATATCCAATATAATTATGACATGTGTTATGGTAATAATAATATCATTTTTACCCTTAATTACCCTATTTACTTTTAACCGTGGTAAATAAAAGAAAAAGTTACTCTTCATCAATTTTTTTTGATCTTATTGAACTGAATTTTACTTACTGATATCAACCGTGTCTCTATAATTTTTAAAATTCCACTCACAGAAGCGATAAAATTAAGTTTTATGTGAATTCACAAATTCTCCTAGGAGGTGGGTAAAAGACGGTGAAAAGTTCTATAAATTTTTTTATAAATTGACTCTAATTAATTACATTAAACTTATATAGGTATTATGTATCTACTTTTACCTAAAATATATTTATATAAAATAAATAATTATTTAAATAAAAGTTTTATTTCAAATGATAACTCAGTGTTTTTCACTATTTATCAAAAATTGAACGTTTTCAGAAAAATACCAAAAATTCACCCTAGGCCAATTTTGATATTCTGAATCCAAAAATGAAGTCTATTTTACCAAATTTAAAACATAGAAGTTTCATTTATTAATTTAAAATAAATTCTCGTTGTCAAAACTGAAAGGCGTATTTTTAAGAAACAATATGTATCAAAATATTGACACTTGTTTAGGTCCAATCACAAAGTGAAATTACTTAAAATGACCAGAATTGGATTAAATAGTAAAAATATAATCTATTTATACTTCTAAACCATTAAAATTTATAATTTAACACTATAAATTATTTTGATCAAAAAAGTTGTTTTCAGTTAAAATATAGTATTTTTCACTATTCACCCAAATATAAATGTTATCAGAAAAACACAAAAAATTTATTGAAACTAAATTCTTATGCCCCAATTCTAAAGAAGAAGTTTATTTTGTCAAATTTAATATATAAAAGTTTCAAATATTGGATTTAAAAAGGGTTCACCATTAAAAGGCGGTAAAAATGCATTTTTTTGAAAAATACTTCTTTTATCTGTAAAAAAAATGAATTAGTTCTTACATTATGTATAAGAAACTCATAATATGGATTCTAAAATTATAAGGATTATATATAGTTTAAAATTTAGTTAATACTATTCATAACCGCTTTTGAACGGCTAGTTTGGTAAGTTGTGGTGCGCTTGAACTCGGTGTTGCGTGTAGTGCAAGTTATTGAATTAATTTTAAGAAATAACGTACTTTGAAATCTTGGTGTGTTACATTCTAACCTCCTTCAATAAATTGCGTCCTCGCAACTTGAAATTGTTCTTTGAAAATAAAAGGTTGAAAATATAAAATAACTTTGTGGGAAAACCCACATCGGAAATTAGGTTAAAAAAATTTAGTCTTAATAAGAGGAAAAGGGGAATGAAAAAGTCCCCAAAAAATTATGATCTCTATTAGGAGAACATTGGTAGGAATTAGAGACACATAATTGGAGGAAAAATGTAAATATTTATAATGTGTGATTGAGGTCATCAATCAAAAAAAATTGTAGAATTGTGGGCCTCAAAGCCACCAATCTATGATGATTTAAAATACCATCATTTCAACAAAAAGTAAGGTATTAGGATAACACATTTTTGGTTTTAAGATTCCTTCCATAAAGTTTAATAATTAATTTATTCATAAAATAAGAGGAATATATATATATATACTTGATAAGGGGATTTTTATCCTTCAACTAATTCATACCACAAACTCATCTTGAACACTAAAAGATTTCAAACAAAATTCTATTTATCCAAATCGTATAGGGTTACAAAAATAATGAATTTATAATTCACATATCAAAACCTTAAAAAAAGAAACTACATTATACAATCCAGGTACTTCACGTAGTCTAGTGGTAGGCAATAAATCCCAATCACACTATGGTTGTGGGTTCAATTCCCACAGCTTTCTCTGATGCGACGGGCTGTCACACAGTCTGCATGTTTTCCTTTTATAAAAATCCAAAAATAACCTTTCAAACATAATCCATTCCAACCTTTAGACGTATCCAAAATACTTAAATCCAAACTCATAGTCCAAAATTTATAAGGAAGTTAAACATAATGAAGATCCTTTTTTCCATGTAATAACATGTGAACACCTTCATCATGTATTCTTTTAAAACACTGTAACATCCTGAATTACCATAAAACCTTATTGATTACATTCATGCTCCCTTATTCATTATAGAATACTGGATATACTTCTTATATCCAAAAATGTTGTAAACTCAAACAATGATGGAATATACAAATCATTAATCTGTTTCAAGGTAGTCAAGAATATCCAATATAATATATCCAAATCAAACATGTATTATTCCAAAATCACTACCTCAATATTAGAACCATATTATGGTTTATCTTTCTCTCAACCATATATTTCCAATAATTTAATCTACTATTGAGTCACTTTTATTGGTTCCACACAATCTCAAGTCCTTAATGAAATAGTACTATAGTACAATCCTTATATACTCCATAATTATTATAATCAGTACATCATTGATACAACACTCAAATGACATAATTCATTAATAAAAACATAAGATCTCTAATCATTCCTCCTCATCTGTGGTAGTATCAAAACATGATTGTTATCCAATATCATAATTTTGGGCATACTCTGATGATTTGGAAATTGGTTCGCGTAGTGTCCCAAATCCTTGCAGATGAAGCATTGTACATTTCAAACCTTTTTCTTACCCTTGCAATCACGTACTTGGTGTCCTTTTTATCCACACTTATAAAAAACTCTCATTCCCTTCAGGAAAGTTCCAGGGTGTTTCTTCCCACAGTTATCACATATCATAATATTCTTCTTTTCCCTCCTCCCATTATCTATCTTTCTTTCTACCATCCTTTTCTTCTCTGGCTTACCTACAAATCCATAGGATTCAGAGAATTATTTACTGGTCTTTTAACAAATGATACTATTTATTCATATGATGATAATACATGGGAGACTATTTCCTTTCTAAATGTTGGATTAATACCATGAATGATATGACCCTTCTTACTCTTTGGATCATGAGTATTGTTGGAGTTCTCATTCCTTCTACTGGGTGCCATTTCTAAACAATGACATACACTAGGTCAGTTTATGAATCACAATTCATAATTCCAAACATGTAAAATACCTAATGTAAATTGAACAGTTTGTGGATATAATCCAAAATCACAAAAATGTTTTCTTTGAGGAGGTATATACTCAAAAACCCTTCGTAGTGGTTTGTAAAGAAAATGAAAATTATCCTAAGAATATCCCCCAGGAGTGTCATAACCAAGAGTGCAACAAGGCCCATTGTCATGCACCAGTTCCCGTTTGAGTCTAGCTCAAAGTGGGGTTTCGGGTTTGACCCCTAGGTATATATGTGCCAGAGCCACCTCAACCACCTCGTATCCAGACTGGGATATATTTTCTTGAAAAAACTCACAAAATCTCTACATTACCAAAATTATAGAAAGTTCTTATATACTAATCCTCAATGTCTATCTTAGGTCTATGTGCTCTAATCAGAGTTAATCTAAATCTAGCTTCCAAGGTATGTACTAAACTTTCTCTAATACCAACTTCAATGCCCCGACAGTAGTTACCCAGAGTCGGTGCATTATTATATAACATTGACATGATCACAAGGAAATCATGTCTCAAAATACCAATCAGTTTAGTATTATTGGAAAAAAGATTCATACATTAGTTCAACTTTACAAATTGAAAAGAAATAAAACACGAATTTTTTCCATTGGAAACATCCAAGCCTCCTAGATAATTCCTGCAAGTCACTCATAACTAACTTCTTCATATCCTAGGAAAATAAAACATACAAAAGTGGTGAGGAAAAACACTCGGTAAGGGTAAGTAATACACCAGAATATAACATAAATATTAATCATGGTGAATAATTGAAACCACCTGCCTTTACTAATAATAAAAATAAATACTTTTATGGAAAGAATATGAGCTGAGTAAATAATTCCATAATAAAACATAATCATGGGTATTCTACTAGTCGAATGACCAAATGAACCATCAATATAATTTTAATAATGAGGGAATGTATAATTCTGGACATTGTGAAACATTTTGTCAAGGCCTCGACCAAGACGTCTAAAAATGATTAAGGCCTCGGCCAAAACCATATCTCAAATTGCGAATTTCATAGGCCAATTCCATGTCTAGTTGTCTCATGAGACCTACCGATGCATCAAGGAGCTATAGCAGGCTCCACCCATCACTAAGTCCAATACATTTCTCATATGAAAAGGATTAAATATAACATAAACATTCGTATTAAAACTACCATATGAAATGTCAATAAACTAACCATAAACCATGAATGGTATAAAAATAGAACATCCATAGTCAAACATATCATAACTCATTCAATACAACATGGAATATTGTATTATAATAAATCAACCTCAATCAAAAATAATATCCAGTAAAGGATGATGACATAGTTGAAAATGATGAGTAAAACTTTTTGAGAGAAACATCATTTTTGTAAAATCATTTAAAATTCACACAGTTATAAAGGAAGTAATTTAAAAGAGATTTTTGAATCAAAGTGTCCAATACCACTTTGAAACTTTTTAAAAGAATTATCATTTCAAAACATTCATGTCCATATAAATAAATCCTTAAAATCATTTTGAAAACATGAACATTAATTAAAAAGATTTAGAAAGATAAATATTTAAAACATTTAAAATTATGATCTTGATAAAGAGTACCTTTCACAAATCCTTAAAATACTCATTTTGAAATCATTTTTATGAAAAATGGACATGGATGATAAAAATTTCCCAGTAAATACTTACACATAAATAATCTCAGATAATAATGAGATTGAGATATTAACCCTTACCTTTAACATTCCTTTAGTCGAGGGTATGTTTAACCTCCTATATGAAGATCTTAGTCTGTTATTAAATTATACCAAAACCGTATTAATATTTATGATATCATACATGATTTATTTATGACTTTATACTACCCATTTTATAATAATTTTTATGTTAAATTAACATTTCGGGTAATAATCGCTTTCCTTATCTTGCGTGTTTTAACTTGTTACTCTTGATTGTCTCACTTAGATCAAGATTTAAATACTTCCAGAATATAAAAAATGATTTATATATAATATATATTTAGAATATAAATATGTATAATATAAATATATATGAAATGAAAAACATTTTTTATGGAGACGACAGTTTGTACGTACCCATAAACGCTGTTTCCATTTTCCTATCTTATTGAACAGAACTAAGTGAATAAGATATATGTAAGTACATACATACATATATATATATATATCTCCATTATCATTATTATGTCATATATTACATACTTATTAGTAATATATATTTTTATAATCATTGATGAATGGTGAACGTGGAAATGAATCTCATCGCGTTGTGGAGACGGTAATCCGTACGTACGCACGAGTGACAATATCATTTCTTTAAAGGTGTGGAATTGGATGGTATATTAATTTTACAAAGATAATATCATGTTATTTTCATTATTTATATACATATTACTCACCATTATATCCATCTAAATAACATAGTTTTGAATAACAAATTACACCACGACGTGGAGACGGTAAGCTGTACGCACACACGCATGGTGACATTATCATTCATAAGATGTATAGAATAATGAATATAGTTGTTCAATATTTATAATAACATCACAGTATATATAAGATACTAGATTTATTATTTTAGAATGGAAACAACAAAGAAAGAGTAAGTGGAAGAATAAGAGAACTTGAAAGAGGGTGGTGAAATCATTACCTCTTCTTCGGGTTCTTCCTTTTGATTTGATCAAAAGGGATCCTTAAGTTGGCTTTATGAACAAAGTACGGCCTCTAGGATAAATTTAGGATAGTTAGGAGGATATTTAGGTAGGGTTTGTCTGAACAAAATGGCTTTGGAGGTGTGAATTGTAGAGAAGGGGAAGTGCCCTTTTATAAGAGGGGTGTGGGAACCTTTGGAAAAACTTAAAAAATATTATTTTATAATAAATTTATATTCTGTTTATAATGGATAAAAAGTGGATTATTTTGATTCTAGAGTGGGTATGGGTCTAAACCCTCTCAACCAATAGGTTTTAGACAAGTTTGGTTACCATTTTAACCTTATCATTTAGATTTAACTCTAAGTTAAATAATTTAACTTTTACCTTGTCTTCTTGTATTCTTACACTATATGGTTAATAAAATTACTATATAATGCCAATCGAACCCCAATTGGCTAATTAATGTCATATATATTATTATATAAGTTTTTTGGCTAAACCTTAGATTTTTAGGACCATTATATCAATTAATAATATAATATTTGTTTTAAAAACTATTTTATGTCAATTTTGACACTATTTGGTATTTGTTTTTTTGTTAAAATAATAATAGCATGATTACTTCAAAATAAATAAATTGAATCAATCATAACATTTCATATTCACCTAGAAAATTTGTGGATGTCATAAAAACTTTGAAATTATATTTATTTTAATACTTATAATACCATTTATTTGATTCTTTCATTAATATGGTAATTACTACATCATCATTGTGTCTTTAATAAATATAATTATTTAATATCTAAAAATTATAAATAAAATAAAATTATGTAGGAAATATATTTAACTTTCTAATGAATATTTATAGTCAAATTTATCTTATGTATAACCCTTTATTAAAAATGTTTTATTTATTAAACTTTGATTTTAACTCTTTTAACTCTTCTTTAAATAAAAAGATAATAAATGTATTAATCTAATCCAAGTGGTCCTAAAGGGTCATATTTTATTACTAAGGTTGTTTTTGTCAAATTAGACTTATCTAATTGAATTAGGACATTTTTTAGGGTAATAATAATATCATTTTTACCCTTAATTACCCTATTTACTTTTAACCGTGGTAAATAAAAGTAAAAAGTTACTATTCACAAATTTTTTTAACTTATTGAACCACATTTTACCTACTGATATCAACCGTGTCTCTCAAAGTTTTGAAATTCCACTCGCATAAATGGTAAAATTAATTTTTATGTGAATTCGCAAATTCTCCTAGGAGGTGGGTAAAAGACGGTGAAAAGTTCTATAAAAAAATTTATATATATAAAATTATTATAAATTGACTCCAATTAATTACATTGAACTTAAATAGGTATTATGTATCTATTTTGACCTAAAATATATTTAAATAAAATAAATAATTATTTAAATAAAAATTCGGTTTTAAACGATAACTCAGTGTTTTTTCACTATTCATCAAAAATTGAACGTTTTTAGAAAAATACCAAAAATTCACCCTAGTACAATTTCGATATTAAGAATCAAAAAATTAAGTCTATTTTAACAAATTCAAAACATAGAAGTTTCATTTATTAATTTAAAATCAATATTCATTGTCAAAACCAAAAGGCGTATTTTTAAGAAATAATATCTATCAAAAGATTGACACTTGTTTATGTCCAATCACAAAGTGAAATTACTTAAAATGACCAGAATTGGATTAAATGGTAATAATACAATCTATTTATACTTCCAAACCATTAAAATTTATAATTTAACATTATAAATTATTTTGATTAAAAAAGTTGTTTTCAGTTAAAATATAGTATCTTTCACTATTCACCCAAATATGAATGTTATCAGAAAAACACCAAAAATTTATTGAAACTAAATTCTTATGTCCCGATTCTAAATAAGTAGTTTATTTTGTCAAATTAAATATATAAAAGTTTCAAATATTGGATTTAAGAAGGGTTCACCATTAAAAGGTGGTAAAAGTGCAATTTTTTTAAAAATACTTCTTTTATCTAAACAAAATGAATTAGTTCTTACATTATGTCTAAGAAACTCATAATATGGATTATAAAATTATAAGGATTATATATAGTTCAAAATAAAATTAATACTATTCATAACCTCTTTTGAACAGCTAGTTTGGAAAGTTCTGGTGCGCTTGAACTCGATGTTGCGTGTAGTGCAAGTTATTGAATTACTTTGAAGAAATAACCTACTTTGAAATCTTAGGGTGTTACACAAATAGAGTATAGACTGGAAGAAAAAACTAAGTAAAAACTGTATACAAATGAAGTGATGTGATGTAAAGGGGCTGGAAATAAAAGCCCGACATTAAAGTTCAAGGAAACTGAAAAACAAGTACAATTGAAGAAAGGTAAATAACTATTGGATCATCCACTAGGAAGTCACACTTGAAGGGTAGGTACATAAGGCCTCCACAGCACTCCACATCCATCCATCTGCTCTGAGTACCGTCACACCGTGTGGTCCACCTCCGGGTAACGTCCAGTCCTATCCACTCAGCCTCGGTTAATGTTGTATGTCGTCTGCAACCAACATGGTGAGGTACGGGGAAATCCCGTGCAGGAGTGAGTATAACGATACTCAGTAGGGACCCCAAGACCCTCAAGGTATCCCAAAATCCAACAAGGATAAACCACCAATGTATGAAATCAACAGATAACCCCACTTAGGTATATTCCCATACATATACCTAAGTTATCAAGTAATCCATCTCAATCACGCGGAAACACGAGAGTTACTGACTTAGCTCACATAGGTATACAACTTATCTAGAGAGATTCAGATGATCAGATATAGCCACTGAATCATTAGAGCTGTCAGACCAACAAATAATCTAGGACCAACTATTCTATCAAACCAGCACATGATCCAGGAACAAAATTCACAATTGTCAGACCAACACATGATCCAGGAACAGTCATCAGAGCTGTCAGACCAACACATGATCTAGGACCAGCTATTCTGTTGGACCAACACATGATCCAGGAACAGAAGTTAGAACTATCGGCTCAACACATGATCCGGGAACAGTCATTGGAGCACTTCCAGCAACAATTTTTCTCCAAAGCACACTTGATTACGGGAGGGTCCGCTCCTCAAGCCAAATGTAGACATTTCAATTACCACCAAGTCCCATGAAGAAGTATCTCAAAGTTTTGTCTCGTCATAGGGGTATCAACGCAATAGACGACGCTTCAATCTGACGTCCGGTCTGTGAGTTATTATCTTTTTAGTCCCAGGGGCCCAGTTGGATTCATTACGATCCAACCTGACTGTATCTCAACATTACCCCGAACTCCAGTGGGGTATACTCAAAGGGATAGTCGTGTTCCAAGAAAACCAACACGGTTGACGGTTCATCAAACGGTCGTATGGTGCCAAAGATACAGCAAAAGGAAGTAACAGGGTCGATAATGGGCTTGGGCCCAGTTCCACCCGATCAGACCGACTTGGCCCAACACAGACTGGGCTGACCCGGTCAGGGTTGACCCGGTCAGACCTGTTGGGTCTGACCTGACCTGTTGGGTGAGTTAGCCTGCCAGGTTCGGCCCAATCCGCTGGGCCCGGCCGAGGGGACTGCAGGGGCGGTTTGGCCCAAAGGTTGCCGCGTAGGCAGCTCGGCCTGGAGGTCAGGGCCGGTTCTGTCAGCACCAAGAGGGGTGAAGCTCAGGTGGCTCGTCTCGAAAATCCAAGCCAGTTTGGAGAGCGACACCGCAAAGGACGTCGCGGGCTGGCTCAGGTGGCTGGCGCGGCTCAGCCAGATCGGCTAGGATCTGGGGCGCGGGCATGCCACGCGGAGTGCGGGCAGGCCGGCAGGGGGCACAGGCCGGCCGCGGGGCATGCGGGCAGGCCGACGGGGCGCGCGGGCAGCATGCAGACAGGCCGTTGGGCGTGCGGGCAGGCCGCAGGCAGGCAGGCAGGCGGCCGGGCAGACCGGTTCGGCGCAGCCCGGGCCAACGGGGGCTGGCGGTGTTCGGTCGGGAACACCGGTACATTTCGGGGGTGGCACGGTTCATGGAGGTCGCAGGTAGTGCGACCTTTGTCATTGGCGCCTTCGTCGCCTCGTTGCTGCTTCGTCACCATGCTGAAAGAAACTTCACCAAGAGATCGACAGAGGTAGTTGGGCCATGTTAGTTTGGCTCGTACCCTCCGCGATTAGGGATGATAACAATTGGTTCAACAAAGAGGAAGAAAGTTGAACAGTAATTTTTTACAACACATCACATCAATTCCTTTTTAAACGAAGATGAGAAGAAGTAAAGGAATAATACTCAAGGTAAACCCCCTACCTTTGATCGTTGCTCGACGATGAAGTCACGGAAAGTGGACGATGTTGTCGTCGTTAGTCACGTCTGCCACGCACTTCCAATCCAAGCTCATGCGTCGGTTCGATGACGATTATGAGGAGGGAATATCGGTTGAAGATGTACCACGTTGAAGGGGGTTCTGAGGAAGAAAGTCGAGGAAGACCGTTCTTCATTTTAGAAGGTGTTCTTCGTTGGGAGACTTCCCCCAATATTTTTACCAAGTTCCACCTTTCTCTCCACTCCAACCAAAATGAAATCGTAGCCAAATAATTGATTAGGATCTATTATGTTCATTGCTGTAAATTCAAATTGAGTGATTTAATTAAATGAGTTGACTCATTTAATTAATGGGGTGGTGTTGGCATAACAATTCAAATTGGAGATTTAAATTAAGTGGCTCCACCGAATTAATGCTTGATAGGTGGCACAAATTAAATTAAAGGGGAGTTGGCACCATTAAGGTGGACAAGTTCAAGGGTTTTCTTCCCATTTAATGGGGAGTTGAGGAGGTTTTACCCTCCTCAATTAATAGGGGGTTAAGCTTCATGTGGTCCCCACATCATAACCTCTTATAGGAGGTTATGCACGGATGGGACCCACCACCATAACCTACCAAGGGAGGTTTAGGTGTGGTGGTCCCACCTCCAACTCCCATGTGGAGGTTTTAACCACCCAACCTCCACATTATGGTTAAAAATAAAATAAAGTGAGCTTACTTTATTTTATTACTTCACATGATAACTCAAAAACTAACTTTTACCCTTGACTCACTATCGTCAAAGTGAAAGTCTTCTTAAGCAAATACCGGCGCTACGAGTTTAGTGGCGCTCTCAGATTTCAATTCCGATCACTAGTTCAAAAGTTATAAAAACCCGCTCATACGTTTTCTGAACGTACCTGAAAAAAAGTTCAGAAAATTATTATCAGTCACCCTCGACCCGCATCAATCTGGGTTAGGCTCTACCTAGGTGAAACCCACCCCAACAAACCCAATGGTACTCTTGGATTTTCAATTTGAGTTACCGTTTAGATGTTATGAATTTTACAATAAAATAATTGTCACTTAATTATTTAATTTGCGGCCAAAATCTATCTTTTTCCGGTGGCTCATGCCTACTAAAGTTAGTATCTGCTTAAAGAAATCATACCCTCATGAGTTCAGCGGTGGTCTCATATTTTTAATCTAGGTTACCGTTTTTTGAGTTATAAGCATATGAAAAATAAAATAATTTATTTAATTATTTTATTTACGATTATGCCATTTTTTGGGTTTTCTCACAGGAGGCATGTGCCAAATAATCTTAATTCACGCCTAGGGTAAACTCACCATTATGAGCGCAACGATGCCCTCAGATTTCTGATCCGATTTACAGTTTAAGATTTATTCTATTTTTTCAGGAAAAACTGCTTACACGCATTAACTTAAGCTCAACAAAACTTCAACGGATCATTCTGGGAACTTCGGGCCTTGGAATTGCACAATGTTAGATTTTGAGGACTCGTAAAATTCCCATATATTTAGAAAAAAATTACATAGAAATTCCTATTCTTTACATTCTCCCCACCTCAGGGCTCTACATCCCCATAAGCTACAACTCAAACTAAGGGAACAAGTGGGGGTACTGAGCACACATCTGAGCCTCCCGATCTTATGTTCTCTCCTGGAGGTTCCCATGCTACCAAAAAACACACACGAGAGGTATCAACCATCCGCATAAGACCCAACCCTGTCGATCCTCAATCTCCACTGGAACCTCCGTGAAAGTCGCCCCATCATCGATGTCCAGCTCTCCATGATCGATGATATGAGAAGAGTCGTTCAAGTATCCCCTAAGCTGAGATATGTGGAAGACGTCGTGCACCTGGTGAAACTGAGGTGGAAGAGCCAAGTAGTAATCCACCTCACCAACCCTGCTGACGAGCTGAAAAGGTCCGATGAATCTCAGAGATAACTTACTGCCTCAGCCAAATCTTCGTAGACCTCATCAGGGTGAGACACATAGAAAGACATGGTTGCCATCCTCGAACTCCATAGGTCTCCATCTTCTATTAGAATACGACTTCTTCTTACTCTGTGCAGTTTTCATTCACTCATGGATGATTTTCACCTTATCTGTGGTAGTTCGTACCTTTTTTGGTCCCACCAGTGCTGACTCCCCAAGGTCTGTCCAGCACAAGGGTGATCAGCAATGTCACCCATACAATTCCTCAAATGGTGTCATCCCTATGGTGGAGTGATAGTTTTTGTTGTAGGAAAACTCCACCAACAGTAAGTGATCCTCACAACTGTGACTAAAGTTGAGTAAACAAGCACATAGCATGTCCTCGAGGGTCTGAATTGTTCGCTCAGTCTGACCATCTGTCTGAGGATGGAAGGCGGTGCTCATATGAATATGTGTCCCGAAAGCCTCCTGCAACCCCTTCCATAACTGGGAAGTAAACTGTGCATCATGATCTGAGACAATCATCGAAGTTATTCCATGAAAACACACAATCTCCTGCACATAGAGGCATCCCAATATCTCCATTGAACCCTTATCTCTGATCAGTAGGAATTCGACCAACTTGGTGAGTCAGTCGACGATCACACAAATCGAGTCGTGACCCCTGGATTTATGTGGAAGACCCATCACAAAGTCCATAAATATCCCATACTACTTCAACTTTGGGACCTCTAAAGGTTGAACCAAGCCTGCTGATACTTGGTGCTCTGCCTTCACTTGCTGACAAGTGAGGTGTGGTGAGACAAACTCTACTACTGCCTTCTTTATACCTAGCCACCAGTGTTGTCCTCTGAGGCCCTGATACATCTTCGCCACACCTTGATGTACCTCTAGAGGGGATGTGTGGAACTACCTCAACACTTCCTCCTGAACTGACACTGGTACCACAGTACTTCCTCTGAAGAGGATGACGTGCTCCCCACCTTTAGAAAATCCATGAGGTGCCTACCCTGTGGATATATGAGCATGTCATATCTCGCAGTCAGTGTCTCCATGTTGTGCTTCCCTGACTCACTGAAGAAGTCAGGGAGTGACTGTAAGAGACTTTAGAAAGGTTGATCAATCCCTATCCACAAAGGATAACTGCAAAGTGGCTAGCTGCTCCATCACCTCTCCTAGAAGCTGTATACCAGACCTCCTACTGAGTGCATCTGCAACAACCTTCCCCTTCCCAAGAGTATAGACTATCTCGAAGTTTTAGTCCTAGAGGAACTCAAGCCATCAGTGTTGTCTCAGATTTAGGTCCTTCTGAGAGAAGATATACCTGAGACTCTTATGATCAGACTACACGGTAAAACGTTCGCCCATCAGATATTGTCACCATATCTTCAAGGTGAAGACCACTGCTGCTAACTCTAGGTCATGGGTAGAGTAGTTCTACACATGTTGTCTCAGCTGATACCAATTTGTCCTGACCCGTCCCTCGGGGCCAATGCCGTGACTACCCCAAGCCCACCTTCCATAGGTTAGGGGCATGCGACTAGCACCAAAGGCATAAATTCCTAAAACTGGGAAAGCATTGCCTTAAAAATCAGTAAACACACAAAAACAGAGTACAAACTGGAAGCAAACACTATGTAAAAACTGTATACAAATGGAGTGCTATAACGTAAAGGGGATGGAAATACAATCCCAACTGTAAAGTATAAGGAAACTGAAAAAACAAGTACAACTGAAGAAAGTTAAACAACTGTTGGATCATCCAATTGGAAGTCCCACCTGAAGGGTAGGTACAAAAGGCCTCCACAACACTCCATGTCTGTCTGTCTCCTCAGAGTATCATCACGCCATGTGATCCACCTCCGGGTACTATCTATTCCTGTCCACTCAGCCTCGGTCAGCGTTGTCCTTCGTCTTCTCCAAACACCACAAGGTGTGGGAAAAGCCCGTGCATGGGTGAGTATAACGATACTCAGTAGGGACCCTGAGACCCTAAAGGTCTCACAAAATCCAACAAGGATAAACCACCAATATATGAAATCAACAGATAACCCCACTTAGGTATATGCCCATAAATATATCTAAGTTATCAAGTAATCCATCTCAATCATGAGGAAACACAAGAGTTACTGACTTATCTCACACAGGTATAAAACTTATGTAGAGAGATAAAGATGATCAGATATAGCCACAGAGTCATTAGAGCTATCAGACCAACACATGATCCAGGACCAGCTATTCTGTCAGAGCAACACATGATCCAGGACCATCTATTATGTCAGACCAACACATGATCCAGGAAAAGAATTCAAAACTATCAGACCAAAACATGATCAAGGAACAGTCATCAGAGCACAGCCACCCACAGGGTTTCCACAAAGCATGCATGATTCCGGGAGGGTCCGCTCATCAAACCAAGTGTCAACATGTCAACTGCCACCAAGTCCCATAAATAAGTATCCTAGAGGTTCGTCTCGTCATAGGGGTCCCAACACAATAGACGACGCGCCAATCAGATGCCCGGTCTGTGATTTATTATCTTTTTATTCTCAGGGGCCTGGTTGGATTCGTGTACGATCCAACCTGATCATATCTCAACATTACCTTGAACTCTAGTTGAGTATAATCAATGGGACCATTGTGCTCCATGAAAACCAGCGCCACTGATAGTTCGATAAATGGTCATTTAGTGCCAAAGATATGGCCAAAGGAAATAACAGGGTTGGTAATGGGTCTGGGTCCGGTCTGACCTGGTCGTACCGACTTGGCCTAACCCAGACCAGGCTGACCCAGCCCATTGGGCGAGTCCGCCCACTCAGTTCGGCCTGGTCCATTGGGCCCGGCCCAACGGACTATAGGGGCGGTTCAGCCCAAAGGTCTTTGCGTAAGCGTCATGGCCCAGAGGTTGGGGCCGGTTCGACTAGCACCACACGGGGAACGGATCGGGTGGCTTGGTCTGGAGAGTCGATCCGGTTTGGCCAGTGACGCCACAAAGGACGCTGCGGGCCGACTCTGGTGGCCGGCGTGGCTCGGCTGGGAGCTGGGGAGTGGGCAAGATGCGCAGGGCATGGGCAGGCCTACAGAATGCTGGGAAGCGTGTGGGCAGGCCGCGGGGCGCCGGGCAAGTCGCGGTTAGGCCGGGGGCGCGCGGGTAGGCCGCTGGGTGCGCGTGCAGCACGTGGGTCGGCCGAGGGGCACGCGGGCAATGCAAGAGTAGGCCGGCAGGGCACTGGGTAGCACACGGGAAGGTTGAGGGCAGGCCGCGGGCAGGTGGTCTGGTGATAGGTGGCGGTCGGGTAGGCCGCGGGCAGGCAGGACGGCGACCGGTGGCGGCCAGGCAGGCTGGTTCGGTGCGTCTTGGGCCGGCGTGGGCCGATGGTATTCGACCGAGAACACCGATACACCACGGTGGTGGCGTGGTTCATGGAGGCCACAGGTAGCACGACCTGTTTTGTCGGCGCCTTCATCGCCTCGTTGCCGCTTCGTCGCCATTCCTAAAGAAACTTCACAAAGAGATCGGCGGATGGAGTTGGGCCATGTTAAGGCGGGGTGACTGTGCTATCACTAGGGCCTAGTTGTCACATTTGGTATCAGAGGTGGTACCCAAACTTAAGTGCAGCGCACTGCCTGGGTTGAGATATAGGGCCCACAACGAGGATGTTGTGCTCTAAAGGGGGGGGGGGGTGATTGTAACACCCCAGAATGATAAAGGGTTAAATGACTAAATGAAATGAATCTTGTCAACAAGGTGCACCTTCCTTTTCAGGATCCTGTCTGATTAGAACTTCATACTTAAGCATGCTTGGCCTAGAGTAGTGATTAGGATGGGTGAGCTTCTGGGATGTTTCCCAGGGTGTGTGTGAGTGAGGACAAAGCACACTGGAAAGGATATGTGTTGGCCTGTGAGGACTATCATTAGTAAGATGACCCGTTCAGGCATGTGGGTGGACCCAGGGTGGGGACCACGTGTCTGCGGGGCAATTGGTGGTCCCTAGAAGGCCAGGAATCGATGGCCATGTCAAGGTGGGGTAGCTGTAATGTCATCAGGTCCCAGTTGTTATAGTTTTTATGTTATAGGGTTATAATTGGTTATTTAATGTTTTTTTCTCTTTGTGGTGGATGAAAATCATTATTTTTTAAAGTGTTGTATTATGATAAATTTTCTCAATACATGAACTTTTACACTTAAAACCATAATTTATTTTCCCATTAAATTCATGATTTAGATATCCTATGATAATATTATATTTTTACCATTATTTTTGAAGGATAGTTGATATTTACACAATTTTTTATCTCATATGAATGGTCATTATATTTTCTATGAGCTAAAAACTATTTGCACATAACTATAAACATCAGGTGTTTTCTAAGATTCCTAAATAGATCATTAAAAATATTTTTAAAGTTAAGAGTGATTTTTTATTCTTTATATAGTTTTTCCAATGTTTTATCTATAAAATTAACGGTGTTCTTTGTATATTTAAAAATTGTTTTGTGCACTCTTTAATGGTTTAATATTTGGTTATGATGTTTATGTGTTTTTTTTCTAAAAAAATTATAACTTAATTTTTAAATTGTTGTTTTGAAGGCTTGGTCATAATATTATAAAGTGAAATCTATGGATGCCAATATACAATTAAAATTTCCCCTTTTTCTATTTAAAGTGCATAAATTTTCCATTTTATAGGGTATACTTGTTATTTTATTATTCTAAATAAATGAGGTTATTGCTTTAAAGGGTGTTTGGGAGTGATGGTGTGCTTATGATTATTAGGCAGTATATATTTTTATTTGTTAGTGTTTTATTTATAAACAGGAATTTATATATCATTTGAAACCATGCATGGCAAGATGGGATATTCATATACAAATGATGCACTGGTTTATGATAATGCTTTAGTTAGTTTCCACTAATATGCTTTTCCATCCTACATTTAAACTTTACACCTTGTTTAACCTAGATAGGGTAACACTAAGAATTAGAGAACTTTGATTTAATCATGCATATTGATAGGATAGATTTAGTTTAGTAATATCATAAATTTTACTAGAGCTTCTAGGTGTACCCATTATCACTGGTTCTTGGTGATATTACTATAGTAATGTATTCCCTATTTTTGTGATAGTCAACTAGTGATTATTTAACATTGTCCCTATATTATTTTCATTTCTATTATTATTATTATTATTTATATCTTTCATTAATTTTACATTTTAAAAGGTGATCTAGTGGATCTTATTTAATAAAATTAAAATGTTTTCCATGGTTTCTAAGACCTTCTCTCTATTTCATTTTCATATGGACATTTCTAATGGAAAAAATTAAAAAACAATTCTTCTCATATCAAGATATTTTTCTTCTTTGAATTACTAAAGGACAATTTTATTTTGAAATATGAAGAATAAATGTTTTCAAATTAATGTTATAATATTAAAATAGTCCATTATTGGTTATTAATAAAAATGAAAAAGTTATATTGTGATTATATTTTAAAATTAGGTTAAAATTAATTTATTTTTAAAGGATATGAATAAGGTGTAAGGAGGTTACCAGCAGTTCTATTTTTCTCATATATTTCATATTTCATGTTCATTTAATATTTATAATAGATATATTAGATGATTATTATGTTTTTCTTGGTTTGGTTTCAGGTAGTAAGAGAAGTTGATTCACTTGGTTCTTAGAGATGGCTGGTTTATTTGGGTTTTTGTATTCCTTTAGGATTACGCCACATCAATAGTCCATTTTTGAACTTCTAGTTTGTATTTAATTATATATTAGTTCATTCATTTTTTATGAGTTATATTTTATGATTATTCTTTATTTTTTTCTACTTTTTTTATAAAAATGATTTTCTATTTTTTCCATAATCCTTCAATGTAAGGATTAGTCATTACATACATCCAAAGGAAACTTATATGTTTAAATTTGGTTAATATGGAAAAAATTTCCCCTTTATTATTTCATGATTCTATAACACTTGTTTATAACCCTTGGGGATTGAGAATTCCCATTGGGTCAAGTCAAATACCGGCTCAGGAACTTGGATCCAGGGTATCCTAGGTTGGTTCATGTAAAAATGGAATCAAATAACCCTTTTTATTTGGGGAGTAATGGTATATCAGATATAGTAATGTTAGATATTGGGTGATAGGTATGGGAGGAGTCTCACTAAATCTTTCTTATTCAAGTCCTCGAATTACTATGAGAATTTGGGTTTTTTAGTTTTGGTTTTTAAAATTTATATTCTTTTATTTTGAGTATATTTTGACCTTGAATAGTGTTTTTTTTCATTTTCATTGAAATGATATGGATTTTTGGGTAATTTTATATGTTTTAGGTGAAAATGGAAGAATATATTATGGTTCATGATTAGATCATAGGGTTTATAAATCCATAAAGAGTCCAGATTCAAGGTTTTGAGTGGTTCCATGTCTAAGTTGTAAGGTTTTCACATGGTCTAAAATGTCAAGAATCAATGTTGGGCATAACTACTAACTAACTTTATCACTTAAAATTTAATTTTGGGCATCTTTTTTATTTTTTACTATTACTGATTATTATTTGGGTAGGATTATAAATGGGTTTGTTTTATTTTTTATATTTAGATGAATCATGGTTTTAATTGTTATTAACATGGTTTAAATAATAATAATTGTTGTAGTTCTCACTCTCTTAGATGTTCTAATGACCACAAACACCATTTATGATTCTAACCATTTCATTTGATTTCATTTTAGTTATTATATTTTAGATATAAAATTAGGAATTTTCATGGTTGATAAATAGCGTTAAAAGTAATTTAGAGACCATTCTACAATTCCTTACTAGAAAGAACCACTAATTACCCAGAGGAAACCCACCAGCTCACTGGTAAACCACACAAAAGGACATGGACACTAACCTGCCCCACCAGCTACCCAGTAAAAGACTATATGCCAATATATTTGTTTGATAGTGTCACATGAACAATATATAGCTCTAACATCCATATTATAATCCTAATTAGCTATCTGGTGTAGGGTAGACAACCCATTATATCTTCAATGAAGTCTAACGGCCAGTTGGTTGACCATTTTTAAAAAGATAAACAAATTTTTGAAGGTTATCCCTTCTATACTCTCTCACATCCAAATAGATATTTTGGACTTATAAAACCTTCAAAACAACCATGTTATATTAAGAGTCTATGAATAAAAAACAAGTCTTGAAAAACATTGGTTACCATTTTGGTACACTTATGGATTTACTTGAGGAATTGGTTATTATTTCCTTCTTGTAATTATTTTCTGCCCCATCCCTTTGTCTCTCATTATGTAATTTTCTATTTAAATACTTATGAGATAGTTTAGTGAGTTTTTTTTAAAGTTTTTGTGTTAGAAAAAATCATGAATTTCTTATTAGGTTCTCACTACAACTAAATTTATTGTTTTAGGATTTCTTTATAAAACCATTAAAAGGTAAGTGTATCTTCCTTTGTATTCAATTTACAACAATAAAAAATTTAAAATAATGGTTATTTAGGTTTCTTGGATACCATTTTAGCCAAGGTATAATGGGATCCCTAAATCCATTTAGGGTAGGATATGTAGTAACTCATGTAGAGTATTGGTTGAAATACTTTATCATCTTATATTATCCTTTTTTATCTTTCCTTATCATTTAATTTATGTGACACTAATTCTTTAATTTTATTTATCACTATATTTACTCTAATTATAATGATTAAATTAACCTCCTCTTTCCATATTAAGTAGACCAAAAAATTTTATTAGAGTCATACTTGATTTCTAAGAATTAATAGGTTTCATGAAATAACCATAATGGACTTCAACTTCCATTAACACCCAAGGTGATCCCAATGGACACTCAATGTGTCCAGCTGTATTCCTTGATGGTTCTAATTATAGCTTCTGAAAAAAAAATATAATGTCTCTATTTTATTATAATTATTTTTTATCATGTTTCTAAAATTTTCAGGCATGGTTATTCACCCACTAAGGAATTATAGAAAAAATGGATCCCTGATGATATTTTGTCCTTTAAACTTGGTGGATAAGTGATGTATTCAATTAATTGTGAGTCAAAAAATAATTAATTTCATAATATTTCCACATGAAAAACTAAAATAATAAATTTTTAATGTTCTTGACCACACACATTAGGTCACTAAAAAGTTTAATCCTACCAGACTTTCCATGTCTCATAAAGACTTTGAAAATTTGAAAATTTAGCCTATTGAATCCATTAATAAATTTTTTACTCAATTTAATATGATTTTCAATGGTATAAAATCTATTGGTTGTAATAATACAATAGAAATTATTGTGAATAATATAATTTTTTTCATTTATATGTTCTTTCTCACCCAAGGTAACGACAATTCAAGAATAAAAGGAAATCAAGAACATTCTAGTAGAAGAACTCATTAGGTCACTCAAAAAATATGAGATTACCATAAAGTAATAAGATAAAAAGGATGATAAGAAAGACAAGTAAGTTAAGGGAGAGAATAAAATTTACTTTAATGCAATTGATGATGGCTCTTCCAATGGTGATGCTGAAATTGTTCACTTTTCCAAGAACATGAAAAAATTCATATTGAAGAAGAAATATTTTCCTTATACCAAAAAGGATAACCAACATAGATAACCATAGGTTACTTTATATGGGTATAAGAATAAGGGACACATAAAACAAAATTTCCCTATATTTATAAGAATATTAATGAAAATAATTAAAGAAATAAATCCCTCAGAGATTGAATATAGAGTTTTAGTGATGAATCACTCTCCTCAACTGAATCTAGTGATGATGGATCCAAAAGTATCATTACCCAAATTGAGGAACATGATGAGGTAAATTTTAGTATTTAATTTCTGTTAAATAATTCATTTAAAAATTTAAGATCTTAATTATTATATAGATCAACTTGAGGATATATTTTTTGAACTTATTATAAAAGAAGGATTAACTCACCAATAAAAATGATGAATTGTAATTAATATAAAAAGATAAACCAAAAGTAGATAAAGTAAATCAATTATTAAATATCCCATAAATTCTATTTCTATGTTCACCTAAGGTGAGAAAAATATAAATATAATTTTGGGTTCCTAACATCATATGAAAAATCATTTTGGTCTTGGATTTTCAAATCATACTAGCACCTATAAAAATACTAATTTTTTAAGAGGGTGTTATAAAATATTTTTTTTAATTAATGTCATAAAAATGTATCTTAATAATTATTATCATTGAAAAATGGTCTATCTGATGGACCCAAAAGGTTATATCTCCTTCTAAATATTCCCTTTCAAAAATATTTTTCATAGAAAACATGTGTTCCAAAATATCTTTTAGGTAACAATAGTGGAACCAAATTTACATGGGTAACAAAGGCTTTAGTATCATGACTATTTTATAGAGGAAATGTATCTATAGAAAATACCAAATAGATACATGGTACATGGACAATGGGTGTTTGAGACACATGTGTGGTGACTACTTTGACTTCAATAATCTAGAAAAGTATGATGGAGGGAATATCACCTTTAGTGATAAGTTAAGGAGTAAGATCATTGGTATATGTAATATTTCTTAAAATTTCAAGATTATTAAATATGTTTTATATTTTAATGGTTTAGATCCTAAATTTAATATTATAATCCAATTTCTTGATATATGTTATAAATTATCTTTTAAAAATTGGATTTGAAATGATTTTAACTCTAAAGGAAATATTTTATTTTTAGATTCTATATTTAAAAATGATTATGTTTTTGATTTAAAATCAATTTATAGAAAAAAAAATTAAATGTTTAATTGTAAAAGATAGTTATTCATGGTTATGGAATCGATTCCTTGGTCATTTTATCACATACATACTTTTCAAACTCAACTAAAATCAACTAGTATGAGATTTTACTAAATTTAATTTCAAAAATAACATTGTGTGTGAGACTATAAAATTAGTAATAAACAAAAATATCACTTTAAATAAATAAAGTAATTTTACACATAAAATTACCTTGATATTTTAATGTTGATTAATTTGGACCAACCTAGGTTCCAAATATATGAAGTAAATCTTACATATTTGTAAGTATTGATGATTATAAAAATTTAATTTGGTTTATTTCATAGATTTTAAAGAAAGGTCTTGTAAATTATTTATTAAATATAATAATAATTTAAAAAATAAAAAAGTGTAAAATATCAAAACCATTTAGAGTGATCATGGGGGTGACTTAACAAATAAGTATGTTGATGAAATTTTTAATTCATAATGTTATAATAATTTTTCTTCTCTTGGGAATACTAAAATAATAAAGCTATTTAAAGAAGTAATTTAAATATATAATAGATTGTAAGAACTCCCTATAATGAGTTTAAACTGAATTTATATTTTTTTATTATAGGGAAACAATACTTCTTATTATACATTAAACCTTGTTCTCATAAAAATAATCATTATGAACCCCCCTATGATAATTGGAAAGGTAAAAACCTAATGTTTTATTTTTTAAGGAGTTTAGGTATAAATTTTATATTATTAACACAAAATACCTCTTATTAAAAATTTACCCTAAATATGATGAAGTTTTTTTTCTTTGTTAATTAAACTCAGGTAATAAAAATCAGATATTTAATAAAAGGATAATGACTATAAAATAATTTTTTAAAATAATTTTCCAAAAAATGAGCCTCAAAATTTATTATGTTGATGTTGACCTATAAATTATAACATTGAATTAAACACATCCTTCAAAAGAAATAAAATTAGTGGAAGAACCAACATCTATCCCTTTAGATATGGGATGGGTGATGTCTAAAAATCATCCATTATAAAATGTTATTATTAAATTTCAAGTTTATACTTATACTAAAAGATTAGTTTTAAATGAGGTTGAACATTGTACCTTTTCACAACTAGAACCCCTAAATATTTATGATTACACTAAAAAGGAAAAATAGTAAATTTCAATGCAATTGTAGTGGCAATAATTTACATGGGACAATATTTGGACTCTTATTGAAAGAACCAGTGGTCATCCCATTATTATTCCAAATGAGATTTTAAGAACAAGTTCGATGGGAAAGGTAACATCACTCATACCAAAGATGGAGTCATTGTGAAGTGAAATAATCAAGAATAATTTATTTATTATGGTGATACATTTACACCAATCACATGACTTGAATCCATTATAATGTTATTCGTGTTTTCCATCCACATTAAGTTTAATCTTATTGAAATAGATATAAAAAGTTATTTTTTGAATTGTTTTATTACAAAAAATGCATTTTAATAGATACCCACTATTGAAGATTAAAAATATCTTAATCATGTTTTTAAGTTATCCAATAATATTTATGTTTTAAAAAAATCCCATTAGTCCAGGTAAGATTGGTTAATTAATTACATCCTAGAAAATGATTTTAAAATAGGAAAAGTAGATGCAAATATGATTTTAAAACATATTTCAGATGGTTTATTAATTATTAGAATATATGTCAATAACATTATTTTCAGTCCCATAAAAGAATCCATTTCTAATAAATTTTTTTATTTAATGATAACATAATTTTAAATGATCTTTATGGGATAATTAAAAAAATCTTTATTTTTATAATTTCTCAATATAAGGATTGTATTTTTATAATATAAGGAAAATATATTAATGAAATTTTAAAAAAAATTAGTATAGATCAAATAATGGAATTACATATACCTATGAGTACTTCTTTTTTCTAACATTTCATGAAACCTATAAATCAATTGACTATAATATTTACTTAGTTATGATGGGGTGTCTTATTTACCTTATCGTGATACAACAAGGAATTATGTTTACTATTTATATTTTTCTCGTTTTTAATCCAATCATGAATAATATCATTTAAAATATATGAAAATAATTTTCAAATATATAAAATGTTCTGAAAATTATAGTTTATTTTATCCAAAAGATACTTCATTTTAAATAATAAGCTTTTTGGATGCCAATTTTTTGTGGATGCAAATGATACACAAAAAGTACAAGTGGTAGTTTACCCCTTTCTTGGAAAATACATAGTCTCTTAGAGTGGGAATAAAGGAAACATTTTTTCAATTTCTATAGATGAACTAGAATAAAAAACCACATGGAGTTATTGTGCTTAAATCATTTAGATAAAAAAACTCTCTTAGATTAAGAGCTCGCATTTGATCATTTTTCTATTAAGTGTTATGACGCTAGTTCTATCAGTATTTCTAAGAAAATAATTCAGCATTCATGTACAATATCACTTACCTTATGAAGCACTTTTTGATATATCACTTTAAAAAAGGAGATATATTGTTAGAAATTATTATCAAGGATCTAAAATTAGAAGAAATTTTTGCAAAACACTACCTTTAATGAGTTCTGATTTTATTAAGGGGTAGTTAGGTATGATTCTCTTGTGGCACTAACTTTTGACATAGTAAATCTTGATGTTGATCCATTAATTTATACTTTTACCATTCCTTGAAAATCATTTTACATATTTTTGTGTCACCTTATTTTCTTTACTTTCTAAAAAGGGGGATATAATATTTTTAGGGGGAGATTAATTAGTTATTAGTTATTATTTTTATTTGTATTTATTTTCATTATGAATTATTGAAATTAATTTGTAAATGGTTCTCTTTTTATTCTATATGAATTGTCCTTTAAACTACTTTTATCATTTTTTATAATAAAAATGTTGGATAATGATATCAATTCTTGTCTCATAATCTCTTTTCTAAGTATCATTTTTAAAACTATTTATAAAATTCTATTAAATTTAATTTTGAAATACTGAAATTCATTATGAAGTTAATTATATATTAATGTGATTTTAACTCCTTCCTAGTAATCATTTTTTAAAATTTTTGATAATCACATTGAGGTAAAAATGTATGAATTATTTGATTTATCTGGAGGTTTGAAGGTTTTAATAAAATTATTCATTAAATTCCTTTTAAATTTTTAGTTGTATTAAGTCATTTTAAATTATCTTTTTAATATTATGTTTTGAACTTCGATTTTTTTATCTCCATTTAAATTTTTTGTTTATTGATAATCACTTCAGAATATCTTATTAATTTCATTTTTGAAATATTGAAATTATTTTATAAATTGTCATGGATTTTTTTATTTAAAAAGAATAATTTCATATGAATTTAACTTATTATTAGTTACCTTTTATTTCAAGTATTGGTGATCATGGGGTATATTATTGTACCACTCAATATCCTAGGTGTTTTAATGATCAAAAACACCATTTATGATTCTAACCATTTTATTTGATTCAATTTTTCTTATTATTATTTATTTATCATCTTAAGAAGTCAGTCTATTGATCAATAAGATGAAGTGGAAATTGGAGACCATTTTGAAGACACTCACTAGGAAGATCCACAAGATACCCAAAGGTAAACCATCGGCTAGCTGGTATTATAAGGAAAAGTTCCCAGTCACTACCCTTCCCCACTGGTTACCCAGTAAAAAACCACAAACCATCTAGTGTTCTAGAGAGTGCTGATTGTACACTATATTTCATGAACCCTCCCGGGTCATCCATGAACTGGACACCACAGTTAGACCGCGTTATGGACCGAAGGGCATTCACAATCCCCATGAGCTAGTGATAAGCTCTAGTCATTTAGAACTACCTTTTAGAAGAATTTATCCAAAAAAACAATCCACGGTTGGAATATATAAAACAATATCAACATTAAAAAAATGGAGTTCAAAGAATAAAAGGGAAAAAAGGATCTAAACAAAAAATAGTAACCCCATTACAAAATATATAATACATCACAACACCATGTGATATGAGGGAAAACATCCCACTGTGATCACTACCAAACCCCACACCCTGGTAACATAGATATAAACTGGAACCATGCGGTGTTTTTATTTTACCTAGGACAAATAAAACAAGATCTACATACACCCAAAGGTATGTGAAGGGTGTGACAAAACAAGTCCAGTTGGATCACACCAAGTGTTTCATAAAAATTATTTTAAAAGAAAACTATTATGATGATTTAATAAAAGACAATGAATTAAATATAACTTTGTAATGTTTCAAAAAAACATTAAAATCCAACCATTTTAAAATAGTTCATAAAGAATGAATAATCAATCCTTTTTCCAAGTATTTACCAATAATTTTTTTTCAATCATTAATAAATAAAAAATCTAAAAAGAGAACCATGAAAGTTGTTCCTAGGGTAGGTTCGGACAGGGTTAGCTAATATATTTACACCTCAATGATTAACTGACTAATTGTGAAAAAATTCATATAATTTAGGCCTAGGGAAGAGAGAACACCCTAATAAGTAATCACTTTGTTTTAACAATATTTAGTTAGGGTTGTAATGCAATTCCATGCTAGGTGGATTCAAACCATCCAAGAATTATTTTCCCAAATATATCCCCTTTTAAGTACCCCATCCTCTCATGTTACATAAACCAAACTTGGAGTATTTGAATTTCACAAACATTCCACACTTGGAGGATTCCATTTTTAATGTTCAAATCATTTTTAAGGGAATATCAAACATCATTAATCAAACTGTAAAAATTTATAACAAAACATAATATGAAATATATTTTTATTATCTATAAAAGGGAAGAAATCCATTTTAAAAAATAATACCAAACTTTCAAATTTAAATAATGGTAAATCATTCCATTAAGAAATATAGAAAACCCCAATTTAGAATGAGTAAGAAAACATGGCTTATATGGAATGGATATTCAATAAAGTACCCTTCTTAAGAACTTGGTATTTCTAACAAACAAATGGGATACACATGATATTATTAATAAAGGATATTAGGAATTAAATAATAAACTTAAACCATGAAACCCATTTTAATAAAACCATATTCAATAGTATCCAGATCAATGAATTCAAGGGAAAATGCAAACCATGACAATTCTAGAAGAAGAGTAGAATGACTAATGTAGATTTTGTCTCTTCATTCCATACTCAAAAATGATCTAATAAAATTATAATTAAATATATACACAAACCATTTATTTTTCCATGACATACCCAATCTATTATTAATTTCAATAGAAATAGAGAAGATCTATGAAAACAATAAAGAACAATGATAAAGGAACTCTTACAATGAGTTTTCTAGATCCAAAACAACACAATCCATAAAAATTTATCTCATGAATGGTTATAATCTCCAAAATAACCATGTTTAACACCTACAGTTTACATCCTAGGATGTATGAGGAATAATGAGAAAAAATAGAAGCATATTAGGTTCAAAGAATAAATTTTAGATTAATTAATTTAGGTAACACAGTTTGGTAATATGTTTTAATAAACCATACTCCAACTGTGCACCCATTTCCATCCACTTAGAGAAGCCACATGGTTTTATCACATGGTTTGAATAACCATGTTCCAACTAGGAAAAACATAACTATCCAAAAATGCTAAAATTCACATGGTTTCCTAAGAATTATGCACAGTTTGATATAACCATCCATATGACTAGAAATTTCAAAAACTCATAAAAATATCTGAAATAACCCATGAAAAATTCCTGAAAAAGGTAAAATAAGAAAAAATTTACATAAATGTGACATCAATATATGAAAATTCTCTGCACCATATTATATTCATTCCCAATAAATTCAATCTATTGATGTCTAATCAAATAAAATATAGGGGCCACTACACCTCCATCATCAATTACCTTTCCCATATATCATGATAATATATTTTGTAATGTAATAACACTCAAACCAGAAAAATATAATTTTCATGATGAATATTTTATTGATAATTGACATTTTTAACTGTTCATTTAACTAACAAAATATTTGGTTGAAAAAAAATCTCATCCCAAATCCCCAACTATGGTGGTGTCTCGAATCAGAATAAAGTGACATGACTTGGTGTTCCAATAAATCATGACCCATATGAAATTATTATCTTGAGTATACCATGGTAACCCAATTATTAAATCCATATATATATCTTCCTAATTCTAGAGAGGTATTGAGAGTGGCTGAAGCTTACCAGAAATATTTTTTTGTCCATCCTTAATTTATATAAATGTATAACAATGAGACAAAAAAATAAGTTATGTTATATTTCAAACATGTCCCCAAAAACATAATATTCTTACTATTTTATTTCTTAATTTTACCAGGATAAACATCCCAATGATAATAGTAATATATTTCTAAAATATATATTTTCATAGATGAAGGAATAAAATATCAGTTTTTCAAACAAATAATGTATTCTTAAGAAAAATACCAATAGAAAATGGGCTCCCCAATATATAATAATTTCCTAATACTCTTGAACTCTTAATCCCACTGATTCTCTAGAAAAATCAAGTCAAGTAGGGATGACTTCAACGAAGCACTAGGAATAACAATACAAGTCTATTCTCTATCACATCCAAGTGTATCTAAGTAATGAGTCCCATAGTGTTCCGTTAATCTTTTGATTCAATCACTACTTGAGAAGGAATATTACTAATCAAAGCATCAAAAAATATATTTCCCTTTCCCATGGAATGGGAGATGTTGAAGTGGAAATAATGAAGATACTACACCCATTTAATATGCTTAAAATTTATTTTCTTTTAAGGAAAATGTAACCTAAACCCATATAGTCCAAATAGATTGGGAACTTTTCCTTAAAGAGGTAATGAATCCAACCTTTTAGGGTATTTATAACTATTATTTGTTATAACTCATGGGTGAGGGTAATTATTATAATGTGATCAAAGATGATGTGATCCATAAACCACTACATAATATTCATATATAAGAACGTAACCCAAACAACTACCTGTAGAATAAAAAAACACAACATAGCCCATTCATGCTTCTTGTAGAATCAAAATAGGCACTGGTATTACATGTTAATTCAATTCATCAAATAATGTTTAAAACATATAATCATGTGATAATTTTAACAATTTCCTAGTAAGAGAAGTCAATGGAGACATAATATTTGATAATTCTGTCACATACCACTGAAAATACCATATTAAACACCAGAATATTTTAATCTAGAAGACATTATTTGGTTTTTACTATGAAAATATATCTTTAACCTTATTAGGATCAATTAATATTCCATGATCTGATATCATAAATCTCAGTAACCTAATTTCAAGGACCCCAAAATGAAATTTTGATAACTTGGAATAAAGTTGGTGACCCATCAATATTTTTAAAATGGATTTCAGGTAAACTTTATAATATTATTTATACATTGAGTAAACCATAGTTTCATCCATGAATACCACAGAAATGTAATCAAGGTACCCATGGAAAATTTAACTCATCAGGTCAATGAAAATAGTAAGAGCATTAGTTAGACCAAATATAATCACATTACACTCAATTTTTTCACACCTTATATTGATGTCGATCTTCGAAGTATATGAATCCATAACTCTAAGTTGATGATATATCAACTAAATTTCAATTATAAAGAACCAATTTTATCAATTTAAATAATTAAACAGGTATTTGAAATGGGGAAAAGGATACTTATTATTAATTTTCTCTTGATTAATCTTCTCATAATTGAAAAAGGAGATTCACATCTTCCTTTTTGAAAAAATGCATAGGGGATGCCTGAGGTGATACACTTGTAAGAATAAATCATTTTTCTCTAAAATCACACAATTGATGATTCAATTCCTTCAATTCCATTGAATCCATATAGTATGAATAAATTCATATTTACTAAGTTTCTTACACCAAATCAATCAAAAAATTAACTTCCCTCACTAGAGGTATACTATATAAATCATCTAGAAACACTTAGGAAAATTCTATAGCCACTGAGGATGATCAAACCCAAAGGTTCATCCTCAAGTTCAAATTAAAAAGATTAAATAAATTATACATTTTCTAGTAAAATAGTCCTTTATTTACTAGACCTCAAATCTGACTCTCCTTAAAATAATTGGGAGCTCCCATCATAGGCATTAAAGAACACTAATCAATGATAACAATCAGTCTTTGCATTATGGTAAACTAATCAATCCATCCCAATGATGAAAGCATTGAATTTGAAGATTTGAAACAAAAAATCCCAATTTATATCAACTTATAATGGTAAGATAGAACATAAGGGATATCAAAAACCCAACTCCTTCATTCCAATAAGTGTCACCAATCCATATAAAAAGGAATGAATTCCATTTAATGTTTTAAAATATTCACAAATTAGGTCAATATAAAATAATTAGAGAAACTAGTATTAAATAAATCAATCACTAATAATGAAAAAATAATAGAGATAGTATATCTCACAATTATAGAAACCACATCAACTTATACTATATACTTTTCTACCGTATGAATATTCTTTTTTCTAGAAGCCTATGGATGGAACCCTACATATTTCAAAGAATCTAACTACACAAAATAATATTTGGGTGTTGAAATGACATTTCTATAATATGAATAATAAAAATTCATACATAAATTTTCTATGTGACCTCGACATACATAAGAATTATAAATTTTAATAGGTATGGGGAAAGAATGTATTTTTTCCCATTTCTTTCAAAACTAGTACCAAGTAAAAATTCCACTACTAATTATTGTCAGATGTGTGTTATATGTCTATAAAACTCTGACCTAGATTCCACTGAAATGGTTTCCTTGGTCGGTGCACCACATTTACTCAAGAGATCTTCCCCATATACCAGAGGCTGCTAAATATTAGTGAAGGTTTATAAGTGGTATAGGGGAGAGGTTAGAACCTCTGTCCAGAGCATAACATAGATAAAATTAAGAAAAAATATTATACATCCCATAAAGATAAAATAACTAGTCGGTAAAATACTAAGTCACAGCCCATGAAATATCATATTGATTCCAAATACAAAACATGTAGACATACATATATGTCATGTCATGTACAAAAATCCTTAAAACTAAACAAAAGGAGAAAATCCGAAAGATAGAAAAAAACCAATAGTCCTGAGCTCTAGCCTAATTCCATGATTTTAAATTCAATCCTTACCATAACATCAAGCATCAGATACTAGGAACTTTTCCTTGTTCCATACTACATCCATGAAGTTTGACTAGGTACCAAATGATGGCCCATAAAGGGTGTGAGTATAACTTAGTATTCCACCACCAATAGTGTCTAATAAAAATTTATTTTTTATGTGTAAAAAAATGGTGTTCAATATATAAATGAATAAATAAGTATAATAATAAGATACATACATAAAAGGAATCAAATCAATCCTCATGTCTCAAGTAGACAATCTGGGATGACTATAGATGCTTCAGCCTACACCAGACTCTAAACATGGATGAGGTCACAAGGCTCAAAATAATTATAAGGTGAAACAAAAAGGAAACCACAATCATGTATCTAAAAGGAATCCAAATTGTTCAACTAATAATTTCCCTCCATTAATTCCCATGAAAATGAATTATTCAAGTTTAAACTCAAGGGCACTCCCTTGACATCTAAAGGCATAGATTGATTAGAATATAAGACTCACACACAAGGAATTACATAAAAATATGATTGAAATAAATCCAATAATCACATCCCATGACATTCAATAAGTGACACCCTTCTGAATCCATGGAATTAATCCTTGGAATTTGATAAATACATACATTACATAAATCTAAGAGGGGGATCACCCTATGGAATTTAAGTTAATGAATCTATTTATAATCCATTGTATTTATTGAGTAATTACATAGCATTGAACCTCATTGAATCCAAAGTTGTCTTTACACCCCAACATTCACATGTGTCCCCTAATGGAACCCTAGGCTCTTGCATAGAATTACCTGAAAAGTCCATTAATTAGGAATCCAACAAGATCCTATAACTAATTCAAAACTTATAACCATTTATATAATTTTCAAACATGTAGTTATTCCACTATTTATATGACAAAAAATTCTATAATTCAATACAAGATCATTATTTTAGTGCAATTCACATTTCCATTTAACAATTCCATGTCCATAACCACTAATGGGTCCTAGGGGTCATACCAAGAATCATACTTTCCATATTAATGCATTATTTCCTTAAGTTAATCCCTAATCTACCCCATTAGTTCACCCAAAAGTAATGAACAAGGAAAAATTTCTATTCAAATAGTTTCAAGAATTGTATAATTGTCCCATAATAATTTTACAAGTTGAATGGAGATTATAATACATCAGAAAAGAATAAAAATGTATGTATTAATTTTAGTTCAAGTGTTTAATGAGACAGAATGATAGTATAAGATAAATATGAAATATAATGGTGAGACTTTATGGAAAAATCATGAGACCACCTACCTTAGATTATAAGAATCCCACTTATTGAGTATTGGCCTTTGATTTGAGATAGAACTAAAGATATTGAGAAATCATAAAAAAGAACCGGAAATATGAAATTTAAGTCAAATAGGGTGGAAGAGATTTAGAAATTAAGTAAAATGTATATTGGAATCTATATGAGTTTCTGACATGCTAAGAACCTTATAGTGCTGTGAATGGAAGAATGATCAGAGGTGGATAGATGAATAGACACCTAAGAACCAAGAGGAGGAGAGGACATCTCTACACCCCTACAAATGGACCAAAATGAGGCAAAAATTTAGGTATAAATCCTTGAAGTTCCTAGGTATAAATTTGTAATTAATTAAATTTTGAAGGGGGTACATGATTTGGCATCCTAGTTTGAAAAAATATGTCCCAAATGACCTAACCTCACTATCCAGAACATGTCACCTCACTTGGTTATGGTGCATAGTTTTACAAACCATAAAACATACCATTGTAAGTCTCTGTAGACATTATGATAGTTTCCTTTCCCCCTTGTAACATTTTTAGAAACTATGGTCCTGTGAAAATTAAGACACATGTTTGGGGTCCACTATTATCACAAACCATGAACTAACCATGTACCTCATCTATTTCCCCAAAACGTGAAATTTTAAGCCTCATGCTCTTGAAACACTCCCAATGACTCTCTAATAACCAAAATCACACCCAATAAACATATCTAATTAAATAATATGATATTAGGAAAATTATAATCAGTAACAAACCTTATATACAACTCAAGATCTAACAATATCCCCACCATATAATATCATGTCCTCAATTTGTATTCATGACCACAATCAAGACTCAAAACTGAATAGCCATATCCACAAATCTCATATTTCAAACTCTATATCTTTGTCCCACTTTTCTTCTTTAACATATATGTGTTTACATATCACACACACCATATGAATATATATTCCACATATTATCACACCCGAAAACAACATTCCTAGATCTAATTCCATAAACAAGTACTTTATATACTAAGCTTGATACCAGTTACAAAATTATGGATATAACTATCCTTAATTACAAATTAAATAATTATTATTAAATCTATTACATTTTGAGGATATTTTTAGTTTTATATATTTATAAAATTGGAAAAAAAATAAAAAATGAATCTCATGTTATTTGTATTAAACAAAAACTTATCTTCATCGTATACAAAACTACTTAATCCATAATGAGTCTTCAACATCTCCCATAAATTCTTTAACATATGTTATTCTTATAAAAATGTCTCATGTAATAATTTTCTTCACGAAATGGGGAATGGAAACATATGAAAGGGGTGGCATTAGACTCATATTAAGGGAAACATATAACTAAATCTATCAAAAATATAATCATAATATACATAATATGTCAAAAATAAATATTATGGATATTTCCTTAATCAATTAAAAATGAGTTAATTATATATCTGTGATAATAAATTAAAACATGGATATCAATATTAGTGGTCTCATACTGATGTAATGTATAATTCAGGGCATCAAAACATTCTTTGAAGGCCTTGTAAAAAGCAACTACTCTATTATGGGAAGAGGTATACACCAAAACCCAACTCTTTTTTTCTCATGATACGTATTAACGTGTCGAGGGGAAATATAATTATAGGATTCACCCATCACCTTATTTACTCTAATCCATTCACTATAAGAGTCAAAAATAATTTTCATACCACAACCTATGGATGCTCTTACGATATAAAAACAAGGCTATCTATATAATGAAATATATAGAATTTCAGTATATAATCAACCTCTATTACAAGTCATTACTCATCAAGAATATCAATACAATTCAATATATCAATAAAAGAAATAACATGACCATAACCCATCAATATAAATAAGGTTGATTATTAAACAATACATGGTAAAAATTCCTATAATAATCTATATTGGAATTAAAATCTACAAAATGTAAATACATTTCACCATTTTAAAAAAATAACATTATTTCTAGGTTAACATCATCCAATCTAAGTTATTTAAAATGTAATGTTTACACTATATAGCGAAATAAGTATAAGACTAGGTCAATACTATACTAATTTCAACATAATTCATCAATAAAAATAAAGTGGTTGATTTAAAAATATTATAATATTAGTGTAACAAATGGAAACTTAGAAGGATATTAAAATTGATGAAGAACAACCTTGGTGAAGAATTCTTTGAATGGTATCACAAGAGAATGGGTCAAGAATAAAATTGTATGATTACATAAGATTAAAACAAAAAACTATAACATATATATATATATCATGAATAATAAACCCATTTATGGTAAATCATTTTGAAAATGATAAGGAAAATGTAAGAGAAAATATAAATGATCTTTTAGAAATCATTTTTCACATTATAATAAAATAAAATTTACATGTCATTTTAAAAGGTTATTTTTGAAAAGGTTAAGTGAAATATTTTTAAATAATTTATCTTAAAAATAATCTCCAATAATAGAATCTTTAAAATACATTGTTTTTATATTTGAGAAATGAGGACATAAAGATAAAACATATGAAAGTGAAAGAAAAAACCATTTTTAATATTTGTAAACTACCTTTCTTTAAAACTAATATTATAAGAAGAGTAGAGATAATTAATTTTTATTAAAAAATCATTTTCCCATAGTGTGTTATAAAATTTTATATAATACAATATTTTGGTGGTATAACCCTATCATGGAGTAAACAGTTTAATGACAAAACAATATAACTCAAGGAAAGAATACTTGAGCTATCAATATCCCTTACAAGAAACATACTACATAAAGCATGAAAAAATTTAAAATGTTTTTATGTGGTAAAATATAAACAATGATATAATAAAATATAATAAAATCAAAGGTTGCAATATAATCCACTTATATAAAATATGTTCATGTTAATGATCATAATTCAATAAATTAAAATTGAGTTACCAAAAACTCTTATTACTAGGGTAAAACTTGAGTCAAGAGATGTTTGATGAAAAGAAAATTATTTTTATTAATTTATCCAATTAATTACAAGGAAATAATATATATATATATAATTCATGGGAAAATAAATAAATATAATGTCATGAAAAGAAAACATGATGCATAACTTGTATCATGTCTCAAAGAATCAAAATTAAGACCAAGAAAACCCTTTCAACTTTAAGAACACTTTAACAAAAACCAATTTGATTGAGAGGTACTTTAATTTAAAATAAAATAACATAATTAAAATATAATTAATTCTATTATATCTCATATATAGAGTATATACACCCCATAAATGAAATTAGGTGCATAATAAAAAAAATATGTTTCAAAGATAGAAGTTTGAGATAGAAAACCTTACCTCAGTCCTAATTCATTATAAATATACACCAAATTCTCTAGATTATTAAATTTATTTCATTAAATACATTCCCCATAAGAAAATTCATAACTATAACCATTTATACTCATCATTTATAATCATCTTATACATATATATTGGCTAGTTTTTACCTATTTCCAATATTAGGTGTAATTAATCTCTATCTCATTAAACAAGTTTTATAAAAGTGGTGTTGGTATCTATTATTCTTAAAAATTACATCCTTATTATATAATATAAGGTACTATATAAGATGTTTCAAGATATTTTTTAAATCTATAATTTTATTTCATTGTAGATTTGGTTACAGTCTATGAGGATAAAAACGATGATGGGTATGTATCAATGATTCTTAATGAATGAATGACGATTTCTTTGTTAATGGGTTAACTATTGATTTAAATATAAAAAACTAAAACAAACACTATGTAAATATTTATATCATGTTATAATAGTAAGTACGTTTTCATATTCATCAATGGTAAAAATTAATAATATTGTTCAAGTATGTGGTTAAATCAACCCAAACATGAATCTAACATGATTAATGGATGATTTTGATTTGGTTTAGTAGTAATATTATTATAATAAAATAATAATGATTTATTTAGTGTTTACTAGATTGTTATATCGAATATATTAAACAATTATAAATAAAATATAATTTATATAATGTCATTGCAAATAAAGAAGAAATCATTTTCCTCTTAGTATAATCATTCTAAATGATTGAATTAACAATAATAATTTACTGATTATATAATTAATAGGTTCTCAGATTCTTCATACTAAAACCTTAAATATATCATAATTATCATATTTGTATTTTAATCTCATCCTTATGACCATCCATGTGAGGTGGTGATGAAAATAAAAAATGATAATCAATCATTCAATGGAGGCGGTTGTCCACATGTCTGCAAGGTTTATGATTTCATTTACCAAAGAATTGGAAAAATGGGAAACATGGTTTATTATTCAGGAATAATAAACATTATATAGATAAAATAATTATTTATTAAATTATATTTTTATAAAATCATTTTATGGTGGTCATGTAAAAACATGTTGCATCGTGGAGGCAGTAGTTCGCACAACGCACGAATGACAGTTTAACAATTCTTAATAGAAAAGGGAAAAGTTGATTAAGTATTTCTCCCATAAAATAATAAAATTATTTAAATAAAAAATACCAATACGATTATATATATATATTAAAATTATAAATGGAAAAAGAAAATATAAAATAATAATGTTATTTAAAAATAACTACTCATATTAATCATTTTAAGAATTCCTTGGAAGATCACTTGGAAACAGATGGAATATGATAATATATAATGAAAATTATCTCAATATATCAAAAGATTATTATATGGGAAAATGGTATGGTTTTTAGAGAAAATAAAATTTTTAGGAGTTCCATAAAGGGGGGTTAGGACCCCTGTTATAGGTGGCGAGAATGGATTTTTTTAAATATTAAAACTTAATTTAAATAGAGTGCATGTTAAACATATCAAATGTGTAAAAAATTGAGAAATAATTGAGTATTGAATAATTAAAGTCTATACTCTCCTCACCCACTCAATTATATATATGATTTTATACTTTTTCAATCCCTTTACTCCTTAAATAATTAATTTTAACATTTTCATTTTTACCGTTAAAACTAGTTTTCACATAAGGAAAAATTATATTTAGGCCAAAAAATAAAGTGTTGTTTATTAGATAATTTATACCCACTAATTATAAATTTAAAATAATTTTCATTTTATTCAATATATAAAAATTGTAAATTTTATTCTTAAAAAAGTATAATTTATTAATAATATTTTATGATAAAATATTACTTATGTTATAAAATGTAAAATATGACTTTGTAATTTAAAAAATAATAATATTAAAAAATCACATATGAAACAAATATTTGGTCTTGTAAAAATTTATCATGAATTTAAAATTCATATTTATATACTAATAATTTAATTAAAGTCATGTAACTATAAAAATGGTATTTTTGAAAATCCACTAAAAAATCATTCATTTTAGAAAAATCATACAAAATAATCTAAAGAAAATATTACTATAATGAATCCTATAATAAATTTCATTTTTTTAAATTCAAATACTAAATTTTAAAAAAAATCTTCTAAATAAAAAAATATGATATAATGAAAAACTATATTGATTGGAATATTTATGTTTTTTAAAATACTGACCATTCTCATTCATATGTTCTATCATTTAATAATAAACTTATTATCAACAAATTATTTATATAAAATATATTATATCATCATTAATCATAAATTTTTTGATATAGAAATGCATATTTCACCAAAAGGAATTATTTATAAAAATACATTTCTAAGTATAAAACAATTATATTAGTTATTTTTGCTATACCAATTGAATTTTATTCATATTAAAATCAGACTTTATTTTCATTATATAAATAGATTATAAAGTGGTTACACTAATAAATTACCACTAATTCAAAGTCTAAGTTTTAATTTCCATACTTAGTATTTACATTTTTATCTAAATAGATCATGATTTTATTTTAGTTCGATGTTTTTGGGTGGAGCAAGCTATTAAAAAATTGACTTATTCAAAGATAGCCATATATTAAAAATTTTGGTTACTACATTCTCCCCAGTAAATAAATTGTGCAATAAAAAGTTCTCTCATAATATCATAATAATTTTAATACAGAACTCATAATTAACCAAACAACACTATAAGATCATGGGTTTATTTTAGATGTGCAATGAGATTTATATTTATAAAAAATTATTATAAGTATTTTATATAGTGAGATAAACCATTCCTAATTTCACATAGAATTATAATATGATAATAAGATCTATATATACAAGTAATAACATCCCACAAACCCTGAAAATAGTTAATATAAAAATCATACCAATTTGGGTTTTATTTATAAATTAATGTCTAATCATTTGTAAAAAATTACATGAAATAGGAATCTATAAAATCTAGAGAAAAAACTCACTATCTGATACATTAGTATTAGTTTTATCATATTTTCATTATTCATATGGTTTTTGGTGAGTATTTTCTTCATTTTCCCTTCAATTGAGATATTGATCCATATTATTCCAAACTATATTATAATTTAAGCAATGAATTTTTATATATTCTATTTTTTCCATTAAACTTGTGAGTCTAATGACCTTCAACTCCAAACATATAGAATTTACATGTCCTTTTAAGTTAATTTCCCCCAAGAATCTCCATATATTTTTTAAATGTAGGAAATTTATTCTTCATTATTTCATCATATTTATCACTTGAACTTCCATAGGAATCCATATTTCTTATCTTTGGTGTGTATGGTACTTATACTATGTTCAATTTTTTTTTTCATATTTCATGAACGGTGGTTTTTTATAATCATGAGGTTTCTCACTCCAAATATCATTTTGATAGGCTATGCCTTGATGTAATCTCTACATTGTCCCTATCACCCACAGTTCCTTCTAGTTCCATCCATTAATAAATCCAGAATGGTTGAAATTAGTGACCAAACATTAAAAATATAGGGGAATTATCATAATGAATAACATAAAAGGGATTCAACCATACATCTGTTAATACTTATCATCACATTAGTATTTGATTCATTTTCTTCAAAATACATCAATCATAGTTTAACCTATCATACATTAAGTTTGGTTATCTTATAATTCTTCACCTAATCCTCAAAATACGTATAAGAAATTACCATGAACATTCTTAAAAATTTTTATACCCAAAATACAATGAAATATATTCTCCCAAAATCCAAATTATCATTTATCAAGAAAATAACATATCAATTAATATGTACTTTAATTCATTAATCTCAATATTTAAATATATGGTTTCTATGGTCACTTTCCTATTATATTGTATAACCTAAACAATTAAAATCTCTCATAATGGTTCACATAGTGAATGTGAATAAACCAAATCATATCCCCTAAGAGTGTCAATATAGGTGTACATTTAGCTCTATTTTTTGGTGCACCATGTAATGATCAAGTTAATTCCCATTCCACCCTATTTGAGGTTATTACTCTTACGTACATTTGTTCCAAATCTTGTATCCACTTTTAGTATCCAAACAAGGGTGTATTTTATAGTATAATCACACAATTTATACTTTCCCAAAACATTAGGATGTTATACTATACTTATAATTATTTCATAGACTTATCCCTAAATGTTTCAATAAATATCTCTTATCCTAATCCCCAAATCAAATATGATTTATTACCGTAACATTTAACCATATAGTCTACCAAAGTGTTTCTTATACCTTTGAAATTATAATAAAACTTAATTTATCAACCCTTCAATTATCATAAACAAACATCATAATCTCTAAATTTATCTAAAACTTTCATTTAATACTAACTATGATTCCCCATACCCACACTTATGAATTTGAATCTATAAATATATACATTGAATACTAAATTTGATACCATTAGTAAAATTTCTGATATAACCATCCTCAATTACAAAATCAATTAAAATTATTGAATATATTACATCCCAAAGAACTTTTTAGGATTATATCTACTGATAATTAAGATAAAAAATAACTAAAAATCCCATTTTATTCTTATTGAACAAAAAACAATTCCCTTACATATGAAATTACTTAATCCACAATGTGTCTTCAACATTTACCATAAATTAATTCACACATGTTATCCTTCTAAACATGTCATGTGTTATAATTTTCTTCATGACCTGGGGAATAGAAGCATAAGAAATGGATGATGTCAAATTATTAGTACGAGAAACATATAACTAAATCTTTTAAAAACATAAACATTATATACATATTATGGAAGGTATACATAATATGAAAACATGATAATAAACTAAAATTATGAACATTCTATATCCATGACAACAAATGAAAACATGGATTTCAATAATTAAAATCTTATAATGATAGAATACATAATGTCATACATCAAAATATTCTATGAATTCCTTGTACCAAGACACTATCTAGTTATGGGAGGAGGTATGGACCAAAACCCATGATACCTTTTGATGCATTAATGAGATATATAATTTTGGGCCCCACCCATTACCCTATTAATTACAATGCATTCACCTTAAGAGTTATCAATAATTTTTATATCATTCCATAAGTAACCTCTTACGGAATAGATGCATGGACATTTGTATAATGAGTGATATGAAATTTCAATACCTAATAATTATGTTTTCTCTATAAACAATCATAAAAAATATCAATACTTTTCCCCATGTCAATAAAAATATAACATGGTAATAATCCATCCATGTAAAGAAGGTGGATTTTCAAAAAAATCATATTCAAATTTCCAAATATTATTTCTATTGGAATAAAAATATATGAAATGTTTATACCTTTCCTCATGTCAATAGAATAACATTATTCCTCGACTAACATAATCCAATTTGAATTATATAAAATGTGAGGTTCACGCCATATGGAGAAGTTTTGGAAGAACTAGGTAATGATAAAATAAAACATTTTTCAATTTTTATTAATATTAATTAATTATATTTTAAATATATATATTTAATTAAATAATGTTAGGAATTTTTTTTCCAAAAGGAAAAAAGCACTATTTTTTAACCAAATTGGGGATTCATACATTATATTGTTGTATTTAAATGATTAATTTCAAAATTATATAATTTTAATTTGAAAAAAAGATATTAATTTTTTGATTTATCATGTCAAAAATATCTTAGGATGGATTTTTGAAAATCTTCTCAAAATTTTGATATTTCAATGAACAGTGAAAAACACTATTTTTTGTTGAAAATTGTCTTTTAGTTTCAAATATTTACATTATATTATGGATTTGTTTTAAAATTTAACCAGTTACACTTTCTTAAAAGTAATATATTTAATTTCATTAGAATCACCATTATGCAAGAATTTGAAAAAAAACATTTATATACTTAAAAATTATTTTTTCTAAAAAACTACTTTTCATTGCATTTTACTAGTATAATTTTAAATTAAAATTTTCCAATAATATGAATTGAATTTGATAAAATATATTCCATTTTTTGAATCATAATAATTAATAAAATTTAATAGCTTCAACTTAATGTTTTCTAATAATGAATAGTAAAACCAATAATTTTTTTTTACCATAATTAAGGTTAAAATTGGTTTGTTAGGGGTTAAAATAAAGAGATAAGGGATATAATTATAAAAACACTTTAATTTTTACTATTTTATGAGTATTTCCCAACCAAATATATATTTAAGGAGTTAAATAATGTAATTGAAAATATTGTTTTGAATTTGGGAACACAAGATTGACTTTTGAGAAGATAAGTTATATTTTATTCTAATTTAAAACTAATTTTGAGTCTTTACATTTAATGGAATAGTTGGAAGAATACATTTGGATTTGGATATCTAAAAAGTATAAAAACATTCCTTTTTTTATTCATCCAAGAAAATCATTTAAACTAATTTATTATGTGATTTCAAGGTAAAATAAATTTTACACATAAATCATGTATTTTCCTAAAAAAAAATTCATGCATTTTGTGTTCATATATTAAAAGTAATTTATTCCAAATTTATAATTTGAACCTAATAAAATTTATTCTTAATTTTAAACCACCATGAATAATTTTTTACATAATCCCACTTTTATTTTTTCTCATATAATTTAGTTATCATGGTAAAAAGTAAAGTTATCACGACTAAGGTCAAAATGAATTTAAAGTGGTTTAACTAGGAGATAAGGATTAAAATATATCGAAAACATGTCTCAATATTGTTTTTTGAGTTTATGTAGACCCTATCAAACTAGATATTTATGTTTTGGGTGTCTTGGTTCCACTTTACATGAATAATATATATATATATATATATAATTTAATTTTTTAGATAATTCCAATAGTGTGTCTTCCCTCACTTATAAAAGGGAACCTCCAATAATCTATTCATCACACCTTTTTAAAACTCTATATCAGTCAATACCTACCTTAATTATTTATTTTCATCCACTAAGAAGTTCTAGAGGCCCTTTTTTGATCATAAAACCATGCTATGAAGGCTTTAGGTATAAAACTAAAGAGGCTTTGGAATAGGTGGTATAATTATTAATCAAGAATTTTCATTTTTTTATTATACCTCCTTCAAATATTATTCAAATGTGGTTAAATAATATCATAAGTGTATTCTATATAATAATATGTTATTATGTTAATGTAATCACCTATATCGGTCTCCTCTTCTATCAAATGGGAAATGAAACCATCGTTTGTGTGTACGGAGGAATACCACCTCACGAATTGATGTAATTTGTTTCAATAACCACCTCTCAAAACTAGTAATACTGATAGATTTAATGTTTATATATGATATTAATTAAATAATTATCATTATATAACAATAATATATCATCTAATTTCATACCAATTTGTCCATTTAAAAATTATAATGTCATTCACGCATACAAGTAGACTACCACCTCCACAAAACAATGTGATTTGTTTTTCATGACCACATCATATAGATGATATATATAAGTGTATTTAAATAAATAATAATATATTTATGATATAATAATAATTATATAAATATAAAATTATACTTACATACTTTCCCTCATCCTATTTTAAATATGAAAATTTTACTCATGCGTACATATGACCTACCATCTCCATGATGGAAACATAATTAATTTTTCATAACCAAACTTCATTATTGGTTATAAAAGAATAATTAATTTATATAAATGGTAATTGTTTCATTGTAATTATTCTATATACTATGGAATAATGACCACTTTTAGCATATTCAAAATACCAAAGTCGTTTTGGAAATATGAGTTGAATATCATCAAAACACATTACGTGAACTTAATTGATTAAGTAGTTGTATATAACATTGTAATAAATAATATAAAATTATTAATAAAAATGGAAAGGGTTATTAATTAGGAAAATAATTAACATAATTTTATTATTTCTAAAGATAAATATCATACATGATGAGTCAGACTTAGGGTAAGGGACATGTTACCTTAAACTCACCTTTTTAATTGTTTTAAAGATTGGCTTTCTAAATGTATTTATTCTATATCCATGTTCATAAAATTATTTTAGAGATATATTTATATATACATAAATGAATCAGAAATTTATTTTTATTTCACTTTTGTCTTTCTTTCAAGTGATTTCAAAATGATATTTTTTATGTATTTTATACGATACATTTTTAACAAAAAGGAAAAAAGAAATATAATATTTTAATATATTAGGGATAAATGGTTTTTCCTATTACTATAATAGTTATTTTATGATTGGATTTATTGATAATACTTAATTATTTATTCAAATAAAAACCCTCCTTCTCTATGTTTTTAGTATTTTCAAAAAAAAATTAAATAGAGTGGATATTTAGATATAAAGAAATGTTTTTCTTATGGGTGAAAAATGTGTTGATGAAAAATAAAGTTTTAATGTGTAATTACTATATTATGGTTCTTGGGTATTTTTTGATGATGATGGGTGGTTCCATTATAAACCAAGTATGGGTATTTGCATTATAAAAAATGAAAGTTGGTTCCATTATAAACCCAAGATGGGAAATTCCATTATAAACCAATAATTGATGAACTCGATATCGATATCAAATTCATTGGGTAGAGGGTTAGAGTTATACATTTAGTTTTCTCCTGATATATTATTTAAATTTCATCAGGTATTTTATTCCATTTTTAGTAGTAATATGTAAATAATTTCCCAACTTAACAATATTTTCTATCTATGTTTGATATGGATTTTTTTTAAAAAATATTATGATTTCACAAGGTTAGATAACGACCTAATGTTTAATGGAAATTTAGTGCTTCTTCTTAAGGGTAAAATTTATAACTTTTTGAAAAGAAATTAATCTGTTTTTAATGTTTTCAAAGAAACCATTATAAGTTTTATTTTTTTCCTTTAACATTTATTATATGATTTTTTATGATTTTTTTGGGTGGAAGAGTTTATTTATTAGGTGAGAAAATAATTTTTTTGAACTAAAATTTTATTTTGAAAGAATAAACTTTTATGAGTATTCATATACTAATGGGTTTCATTCATTTTTTTTATATTTTAATTACTTAATTTTGTGTTCATCCCATGTTTTAAAAATATCATAGGGATTTAAGGATGAGTAATGACAATAATGAGGTAAAGATTAAAATTATGATGATATGTCATGAAAAGAATACTTTTTTATGTATTAAAATTTTGTGTTGTGGGAAAATTGGATACTGAGTAGAAGTGTCCAATTTTTAATATTATTTTATGTAAGTGTTATGAACTAACTCTATAAAACTCTATACCAAAAAGATTTTTGAGAATGAAAAAAATTGAATTTATACCTAAATATACAATATATATATTGTTTAAGGATGGATCCTTATAAAATGAGTATAAGACTAAGTCAATAATAGAATAACATGATAATAATCCATACTTAGAAAAAAGGTGTCCAGTTTTAAAAGAACATAACATCAGTTTAATGAATGAAACATAGAATAATGTTGAAATATATGAAAATACATCCTTGCAAAATATTTATTCAAACATTTTCAACATAGAACAGATCATGAATAAATGTTTTTGATAACATGTGTTCAATTCCATAAATGATAACACACAGACATATATATATATATCATGAAACATAAACCCCATTAGGGTAAATCCTTTAAAAATTATATGGGAAATGGAAGTGAAAATTTAAAAGATATTTTAGAAAAAAAATATTTTCATAAAATATAAATTTATATGTCATTTTCAAAAGTAATTTTTTAAAAGGTGATGTGAATGATTTTGAAAACCTTTACTTTAGAAAATAATAACTGATAATGGATCATTGAAAGTACGTAATTTATATGTTGTAGAAATTAGGATATGATGGAAAAACATATGAAAGTGAAAAGAAAAAACCATTTTTATTATTTTCAAAATACCTTTGTTCGAAACTCACATTGTAATAACAGTAACAAAACATTCATTTGTATTAAAACATAATTTTCCCAAATAAGAATACAAAATACTATATATTAAAAAAATATGTTGGTATAACTCAATAAAGGAAGAAATAACTTCATGATGAAATAATATAACTCAAGTAAATAAGACTTGATTTATAAATATCCCTTATAGGAAACAAACTCCATAATAAAGGGAACATTTTCAAATGGGTTTATATGGTAAAATGAAAAAAATTATATAATACCACATAATACAATAAAATTTCATAATACATGAAACATGTGAGAAAAAACTTCATGTTAATTTTTATAATTAATGAAAAAATTGAGTTTCCAAAAATTAATGTGATTGGGTTACCACTTGAGTCAAAATACATTTGTATAGAAGAATGTTATTTTCCTTATTTTATCTTATTAATTAAAATAAAATAATATATAGAAAATTATTGGGATATAAAATCAATAAAAAATCTTACGAATGAAACATGGTGCATAACATATATCGTGTCTCAAAGAATTATAATTAAGACCAAGAAAACCCTTATTGCTTGAGTAAAATTTTAATCAAATCTCCTTTAAAGAGAGATAATATAAATGATATTAAAATTAAATGATTAAAATATTATTTATGGTATTATATCTCATAAATTAAGTATATATACCACATAAATTAAATTAGGTTTATAATACCAAATATTTCTCAAAGAGAAGATTTTGCGACAAAAAAGCTTACCTCGGTTCTGATTCATACTATACTTGAACCAAATGTTATGAATAATTAAATTAATTTTATTAAATACATATGAAATAACCTTATTCATATATGTAAAAAATTATAATTCACATTTATAATCATTATATATATATATGTGCTAGTTTTTACTTATTTTCAATACCAAGAGAAAATAATCATTGTTACATTAAAATAGTATCCTAAAAGTGGTCTTGGTATCTATTATTTTTAAAAATTACATCAATAAAAGACAATATAAGGTACCATAATATATATTCAAATATATTTTTAAAATGTACAATTTTATCTCATAGTAGTTTTGGTTATGATCTATGTGGATAAAATCAGTTTAAGGCGTGTTTTGATAATTCTTAGTAAATGAAGGGTGATTTCTTAGTTAATTACTTAACTGTTGATACAACCTTAATATAATAAGATATATTATTGAAATATTTTTTTCATATTAAGTAAATGTAAAAAATAGATATTCTCATGAAATATTTCAAATAAAATAGTTTTATTTATTTGATAGCTTGGGTTGTACATTGTAATAAGTTTAAACGAACCGCGTAACTTTTTTAAATATTATATTTATATTATCACCTAGATATTAAAATTTTTGGTTTGAATAGTAATAACTAAATTATTAAAAATATATGGTCTATAAATTCATAAGATAAATTTATTTATATAATTGGAAAAAATAAAAATTATTTTAAAATAAAAGAAATATTTCTATCGCAATTTTTTTTCCTTAAAATAAATTTTATATAAAATTAATCATGTTTGGTGAATTATTTTAATAAAATTTATATATTATTTATATTATAAAATGTTTTAAAAATTAAAAATATATTTTTTCTACGCATAGGATAAGAATAAATCTAGTTTTAAACATAAAAATGTATTTTTTTCTAATAAAATGATTTTTTTTCACATTTTCACTCTTACATTAAAATGAATTTATGCCATTTATAGGTATTTAATTAGATAAAATTAATTACATTTTTTTAATTAGTAGTTTTAAATTTATTAATTAAGTGCATTTTTTCATGTTGAATAGTAACCATTGTAAAATTTATCACCTTGTTAAAGGGTTAATCAGGTTAATATAGAATAAAACTAAGTAATAATTCCATAATTATTCATCATAATTATTATTTTATGAATGAAATTAGGCCCTTAATACATATGATTATAAATTGAGTTATTTAATGGATACTTTTTCATGAAAATGACATATATATAATTTAAACCAATGAAAGGTAAAAAATATCACTCTCTTATTTATAAATATAATTTATGTCATCACATAGAGAAAAAATATTATTATGATTGAATATTCATATTAATTTTTTCCCTAATGAAATTATCTTCATTTTGGTATTTATTTATAATTTTTAGTAATTAAATAAATACTATAAAATACTTACACAATAATGTAGTGATTATTCAATTAGTGGTAAAATCAAATAAATGATACTAAAAATATTAAAAGTATTATAATTTGAGATAATTAAGGGGATCGATGAATTTTATGGATTTAAAAGAAATTTTATGGAAGTTTTATAATAATTTTTTTTTAATTCTATGTGTTTTATTTGTGTTATTAATGCCAAAGTAATGAATAGTTTCAAAATTGAAAATAATGATTTTTTATGAAAATAATATGTTTTAAAATTATTTACAAATAATTAAAATATTAAATAAGAATTAAGGGGATATGATATGGTCTAAAAGTTTATCCCAAATCTATTTATGATTCAATAGTTACATTATATATACAATTATAACCTTATAAGATAGAGAAATATGTTACCACAGTTCAGGTTAGAATAGGATAATTAAAGGGTAAAACCAAAAGATAAGGTTTAAAATAGAACATAAACCTATCCAAATTTTATTATTTGATGATATTTAAACAATATTCTACCATATTATGAAATTCTAGTTCATTTGAATGTATTTGGATCTAGAATTGTCTTATTATATTTTTTAAGAAATTCCAAAAGTGCCCCTAACCTCAATTACAAAACGAAACCTCCTCCACCACTTATTTACTCCAATTAGAGACTTCTAACTTGACCATAGTATACCAATTTAACTTATAAACTTTTTTATACACATTTTATATGTGTTTTTCTTCCAAAATACCATCCATGGATCCTTTTAGTGGATATATAAAGGATTCAATTTGAAGAAGAGGTAATCACTCTAACTGATCACTTTATTTTACTACTCTTCTTTACCTCCTTAACATATATGGTAATTATTAAGAAATAATAACTTCATTATAATAAGTATTCTAAAATTTTATTATGATTATGAAAAAATCATTATATACTTCCTTTCTATTAAAATTTTAAGTAAATGTATCACTCGTGCGTACGTACGACTTACCCTATCCACATTGTGATACAATTCATTTTTTATCTTCATATTTTAAAGATGGGTATTATGATGGGTTTAATATTTATATATAATATTAATAAAATGTTTATAATTATATAATGATAATATCTTATCTACATTCTTACCATCCAATCTTTTGGGAAACAACAACGTTACTGGTGCGTACATACGGACTTCCATCTCCCTGATGAAATGTGATTCATTTATCATATATATTTCATATTTATGATAATGAGGATGCATTTTATTAGTATATAATATATATATATATATATGATATATATGATATAATAAAAATTATATAAAGTTGAATTATTATTTATTTTTTTCATTTCATCGGTCGAAAAATTGAACCAACATTCTTTTGTACGTATGACCTACCATCTCCATGAACGGTGTAATTATTTTTATATGTCTAATTTTTCTGACTGATTATATATATATATATATATATATATAATATATATGATATTTATACCATGATTAAAATTCTTGAAATTAGGGTATCATGATCAATATATAAGGACCGAGACTACTGAATTTAAACATGCTTCGAAAACACAGTAGTTATCACCCAAAATAATGATTTTAATAATAAATTATTAATTAATGGATGATAAAATGTTATAAATAAATAATAAATGTTATGATATATCTGAATATTGTTCTTTTAAACATGTAAAATAAATTCATGTTTATTATATATGTGGTTTGAACATGAATGAAGAAAGGTGAGACTCGAGGTAAGGGTTTATTTCACAATCTCATCATTATTCGGGATTGTTTATGTTTAGGTAGCCAATATGTAATATTTATATTCCATGTCCATGTTTTATAAATTAATAAAAATTATTTTTACTATTCTCCTACAATTGTTATAATTCTTTTTTACCCATGTTTTTCTTTTTACAAAATGGTTTTAAATGAACTTTTTTATCATTTTCCAAACAATGTACTTTGTGATTTTTTAGAAAAAAAATATGGAATGAATATTTTGTTAATATATACTGAATAAGACTATTTTTACACTATAATGATGAATTAATTATCTGATTCTTCCTTTAAAAAATTACAAGGTTCTTTTCAAATAAAATTTTTTCATTTCTAATTGGACATTTTTTAAAAGAAAATAAATGATTTCAAAATAGAAAGATAATTTCCAAAAGAATTATTCCAAATGATCTTTCAAAATAATTTTATATAAAAGATAACATTATTTTATGTTACTTATTCGATACTAAGGATATGATTCAAGGATACCATCTCCATTCTTTTTCTGTATAGTTTATATTTATAATGGCATGATGTTTATAAATCCCACTTCTTTTCCATGAGTTATGTTATGATGAAATGTTTATGAAACCCTATTATTTTTATGGGTTTTGATATGATGAATGATTTATGATCTTATAGAAAACATATGTATGGTTTTAATTATGTGTTAGGTGGGACATATATCTCCCTCTAATATATTGGGTAATGATTGATATATCATGAGATAAATAGGACTAGAATTGGTAGTGGACCCAATTCAGTAAGGGAAATTGTCCACTATGATAATCTTGTGGGTAAACCTTGACTTGTATGATTATTTGGAGAGTTAAACCATTCCACTATGATAGTATTGGAAAATATCCTTGAATACTATGGAATGATTTCATATGCTTATTTTTATGCCAAAATTCCTTGAATTATACCATTAATATTCTCTCATTACTCATGTTCTTTGATTAAATTATGATTCATGTGTTATGAAACTGCCAATATTTATTACATGACATAAGATTATAATCTATGATATACAGGATATAATTTTCAAATGTTATGTTTAGGTTATTATGACCATGTTCTTATGTTATGCTTATGTAATCATTGATACCTTCTTTTCTTACCCTTACTAAGAATCTAAGCTCACCCTTTTCTTATGTTTCATTTCCCCAAGTTATAAAGAAAGTTATTAAGTATGATATATCCAAAAAAGGATATGATTAAGAAGAAAAAATCGGGAGATTATGTAGTTATTTTATGAACTAGTTTTTTATGTTTCTATGTTTCCACAATATTAGACCTATATGGTTCTAACATGGATTTTTATGTTATGTAATGAGTATTCATCTATTTATACATAGTATATATCTATGAAAATTATGGGATATTATAGTTGGTATTAGATAAAGGTTAAGATAAACATTGGATACTTTGATAATAAAACTTTAGTAAGATACCTAGGGATAAGTCTAAGTATAATATAAAATCCTAATGTTTTGGCATCGATAATGAATGACCTAGGATAAATATAAGGTTTCATAGAATAATGTGTTGCGATTTAGACATTATATAAGTGATTTTTCAAAATTATGTGAATTTTCAATATGATTATTGTTCCTCACACTATGCTTTTTTGTTTTATTCAATGAATGGAACCAAAAGAATCATGTTAATACCAAATTTTATAGAAAAATAAATTATTTTCCACCTAATAAACCTAATATTATAGGATATGAAATGTATAATCCTATTGCTATGTTCATATAACATTCTGAGGATACGGATCTTGCTGAGTTTTCAATTGATAAAATGAGGTAACAATGTACTTTTGAATCTTTTATGAAGAAACATACACCTTCTTTTAGTAGATATTATGATCTACTATAGGATTAGATATAGATAAACACCATTGAGAAATTATTTTATATTATTCAATTATTGGGACATTGAAAATTTTTCCAAGATGTTTATTGTTTGGAAAGAGAATAATATCAATGGTGGAATCTTATAAAAATACGAGGTGAGAGGAAGAAATATAATTCATTGAATTTAATGAGTTTAAGGGGTATTATTCATAAATTACTTCCCTCTTATTCTATGAAAAAATATGGAGAATGAATTTATTTAGAAGAATAAAAAGGATAATGAATTTATTGGTACCTATTAAAAAAATTAGAATACATGGACGATATTCCTCTAGTTTAATTATTATCCCTAAAAATAAAATTAATTTATTCTTTGGGGGACTAAAATGAATCATTTAAAAGGAATTATCTACACGTGACTTTAATATATATGTGGAATTTTTTCTATGTTGTCTCAAGGATGAGATAAATATTGGAGTTACCCATAAATTTCATGGTTTTGATAAGAAATGAAAAATTGAATAAGAATGAAATTCTCAAAACCATGGAGAAAAGAAGATGAGCTTTCCTTTTTTACTTGAAGTGTGTAAAGAGGAATAGTGGAATTTTCTTAATGGTAGTAGTAAATTTTTCATGTTTTTTAAAGAATATCATCAGTAAATTGAATTCCAAAGTGATGGGAAAAGGTTAGTTAATGACGAAAATAGAGATAAATCTCCCCAGAATGCACCACCCATGATCCAATACTTAAAATTCAAGGATTATAGTTATTACACCAAATAGGGAATGAATCATAATATTTTTTACAATCAACATCAATAAGCTATTAAGTAAAAATAATAAGGAAAATAAAATGTGATCACAACTACTGAAGTGGGTTATGAGAAAAAAAGTTTTAAAAGGACCACTTATCATCTACTCTAAAATAACTAATGTTTTATTTGATTATATATCCACCCACTACTTTATTTCTAAAAAAATTCTATGGGTATCAATGTATCACCCTAATAATTAGATTTGGAGTTAGATATAAATCTCCTAATGGAACAATTGTCACTTCTTATGTTTATAGTTCTTCTCTTATTGAAGTTTTTAGGATAGTGCTTCATATAGATCTTTTTATTCTCCCTTTATTTTAAATTGATTCCATTCTTGGAATAAATTTTATTTATCTATATATATACCATATTAATTTTTGTGTAATGTAAGTCACCTTTTATATGTCGAATGAACCTATAATATTTGATCTATGGAAGGATGAATATGAACTTCCAATAGAAATTTCTTCCATATTGTGGACCATAATTCGTAGACATGAAGGTTATCTATCTTTACTGGTAGGAGAGAAACTCAACATTAAAAACACACATATTGTATAAGAGTTTTTTTTATAAATTTCAAGAATAATTTATTGGTCTCAAACCAAATCATGAAGTGTATTTTTCAATATAACTCATATATGGTATTATTCCCTTTTCAAAGATTCCCTATAGAATGACCCCAAATATGTTATATTAATTAGAGAAGAAACTCCATGAGAATATTGGTAAGGGATAAATATTCTCTTGTCAGTCACCTTTTGGTGAACTTTTTCTATTTATTAAGAATAAATATGGATCAATGCGACTCTATATTAATTATCAAGAATATAACAAGATCAATATCAAGAAAAAGTGTCATCACCCATTAATTGATGACTTATTTGACCAACTATATGGAGCTCAATACTTTTCCAATATTGATCTTCATTATTGATAACATCAATTGAGGTTCAAGAAAGTGGATATACCAAATATAGAATTCCATACAAGGTATGGACACTATGAATTTTAAGTGATTCCTTTTTGTCGTACTAACACCCTCATTATCTTCATGGGATTAATTAATAGAGTATTTAGATTCAATCTATAACAGTTTGCGGTAGTTTTTATTGATGATATTATTGTATATTAAAAGAGAAGGGATGTGAATAAAGATAACTTGAGGATTTTTCTAAATACCCTGAGCAAGGATAAGAATTATGAATAATTTACAAAGTCTAATTCTAGCTTTAAAAAGTTATATTTTTGGGTCGTATAATCCCAATTGAGAAAATATTATTAGATCCTTCAAAGATAGAAATTATTTCTAAATGGACTATACCAACCATGGTAATTGAAATGTATAGTTTTATTGGGTAATATGAATATTATCGATGTTTTATGAAAGATTTATCAAGATTATATAATCCACTCAACAAGTTGACATGAAAAAGGATTTATGTTTATATGGATAAAAGAATGTGGAGAGAATTTCAGGGAAATGAAAATAAGTTTGGCTAGTGCATATATTATCACACTACCTTGTATTAGAGAAAGTATTGTGATCTATAGTGATTCATCAAATACTATATTGGGGTGTGTTATCATGAAAAAGATATGGTGATAAATTATGACTCACTCTAATTGAGGTCCATGAGAAAAATAATCTAACTTATGAATTGGGGTTGGATGTAGATATTTTTTTACTTTAATGTTTGGATGAATTATCTATATGGATAAATTTGGGATATATAAAATGATCAAAAAAGTTTAAAGTGTATTTTCACACAAAAATAGTTGACAATTAATCGAAGAATATGGTTTTATTTGATAAAAAATTATGATTTCTCAATACATTACCGCTCTAAGAAAGTGAACAAGGTTGCAGTTGATTTGAGCTGAAAGGATCGTGCTAGCTTATCTAGGATGAGGATTATAGAAGATCCAATTTCTAGGGATTTAAAAACAATTTATTTGTAAATATTAATAGAAGGGGATAAATATTACCTAGATCAAAATAATTCCCAACCATCTACCCAAGTGATGATAAAATAGGTGCAGAAGGAAGATATAGAGCTATAGTGAGAAATGTTCCTGAGATCATCCTTGATTGTGATAGAATAATTAGGTTCTTGAACCATTTAGGTTTCTCAATGGTATGTGCGTCGTAGCATGTCCAATTTGAAATTTTTTATAACCAACTGACTACTGTAAAAGTGGTGATTAGGGTTGAACTATAGAGAGAACATAATCTATTTCACTAAAAATATATCATTGGATAATGTTTAGATGGACAAAAGTTGAAGGAATTCTTATTTTTTGTTTTTTTATTATTTTAATTAAACAAAAATATGAGGAGGCAAAATAAATAATGTAAATTGCACTTAAAAATGATGGTGAACTCTAAATCAACCAAATGTGTAGGGGATGCTGATGTCGCAATTAAACTACTATGAATCAACGTAAAGTATTATTTTATGTGATTAAATATTTATTCTTCCAAATTATCGCCAAGTTTAAAAATATAAGCATTTTTTAGATGACCATTTTAAATATCCTAATTTATTTAAGGTATCATTCTCTGGTGTTATAAATAAATTAAGGGACTAGTTCAAGTACCGAACTACAAGGTGAAATGACTCAACCCATTTCTAACAAAATTGTACCACCAATTTGCACTTATAATCGGTCAACACGGTTTACCTTCTCGAAACTACCGAATTGACTTATTATTAAAATGGACAATTTCAATTTCAATAGATAATTCAGTGAAAAAATTATTTAAATAGATAAAAATTTAATTAAAATAAATTTAATTGAAAATTAATCACAAAATGGAAATATCACATGGCATGCACAATAACTTTAATTACTTGAACAATATCTTGACACTAAGAAAATTACCCCGACATCATGACTGAAAGAATAATCACGATAATAAAATGATAAGTCATATGAAATACAATCCTGTTACCGAAAAAATAATTGTGTTTGTCTTCACATTCACCGTGCACAACAATCATTGTCTTTAAAACTCTGACTACACCCTTGGTATGTGATGACGTCACGCACCAACTGTGTGCCCATCGGAATAGAGGATGCTGAAGCATTGAAAGTAAGAGTAGGGAGGGGGAGTTGGGCATGTAGGGGAGAGGCGGTAAAAGGTAGCTGAGGTGGGGTAGTCAGCCAGAGGGTGAGCGGGAGTGAGAGAGGCTGGCTGGCCTAGGATTCTGGGTGAGAGAGGGTGTGCGGGGTGATAAGGGGGTTGGTTTGGTGGCTGGGTAAATAGGGGGGTCCATCGGGCTGGGTGAGTGGGAGGAGAGGGGTGAGGGCCATTAGCGGAGGGAGAGGGGCTGGGTGGTAGGAGGGTGAGCAGGTTAGGCAGGGGAGAGGGAGGGCAGTGGGTGAGTGAGGGAGGGGCATTGGGGGAGTGTGATAGAGTAGGGGATATGAGGGAGATGAGGGAGTGGGGTAGGGAGATGGGGTCCAACGAGTGAGAGTGGGAAGGAGGGTGATGGGTAGTCGGGAGGGAAAATAGGGGGCTTATTAGAGAGAGAAAAAGTGGTTGGATGTTTACGGGTGAGAGAAAAAAGGAGGGGGTAGGGAGAAGATCCGGTCAATAGGGGAGATAGGGGAAAATGAAAAATAAAAAACAAAAAACAAAAGGAAATTTAAATTCAAAATTTAAAAATCAAATTCAAACTTTAAAAATTAATAATTTAGTTATCTAAAAGTTAAATAAAATAACAATAGTAGTAAAAAATGAAATAATAAGATGAGTTATATATATATATTATATTTAAAAGTTAAATTAATATAATTAATTAAAAATCTAATATTAAAAATAATAAGTAATACTAATTAAACTAAAAATAAAAGATGAAACTTTAATAAAGTGAAAACTAATTAAAACTAAAAAAATAAAAAATAAAAAACTAATATTAATATAACACTAACTAAAAATTATAAAAATAAATAAAATATTATAAACTATAAAAAGAAACTAAGGAACACAAGAATCAGTTAGAAAATTAATTAAAATTAAATTAAAAATTTATAAAAATTCTAGTAAAATCCATGTACATAAAATCCCCCACACTTAAAATTTTGCACTCTGGGGAAGAACAATCCGAAAAAAAACACAAGTCGACCTGTAGAAAAATCCAAACATCAAAATTACAAGTTCAAAAAAATTTAATCAATTTTACCAATAAAATATCATTCTTTATTTAAAACATCAATTTTAAAAAACCATTTTTCTGCCGCTCGTATTATTTCCAAAATAGGTACGTGCACTCATGTATCATGTGACCTACCTCACCATCACTATTATCTCTCAAAATATTGGATCAAAACTATGCTCAATTATCATACACACGAATTATTACCATAATCTTGCCATGAATTTCACATCTCCACTATTGGAAATAAAAATCATGCACCAATCTCAAGGACTTTACATGATGTTTAAATGTCTCTGAGGCTATGGGATGGTGTGTAGAAAACATTTTGACTGTTTTTTGGTAAAAATGAGGGTTTAATCTTGAAATAAATGCATGATAAATGTCAATCAAAATGTATCCCTCAAACTCTTACTCCCCTATACTTAAAACATTTCTTGTCCCTAAGCATATTATAATCAAATGGTTCACTTTTTTTAAGTGACACAGCTCACTCGCAAAGGATGGGAAGAAACACTGATGAGTATCAACTCTAAAAACCCATGAAATAAATGTCAGACAAAAAACCCATAGATTTTTACACAAGTAGCATGTAAGCTGTAACATCTTAGTGAAAGTATGTCATGTAGAAAATTATCTATATCTTGAAGTAATGGATCATCACTTTTATAAGTATCCCTAAAATCTAGGTTTATCGTGTAATGACCACCATTGTACTCATTATTAGAACCAAAATGATTCTATATTACCAACTCAAAATACATGTAATGAATGTGGATAATGTGAAATATAACACATATTATCAGGTTGAGATAATGTCAATTTATGTGCATCAAATGACTCACTTCCCCTCAAAGAACCATCTCCATGAGTAAATCTCCCCCCTACACTTAGATTTAAAATTATCATGAAAAAATTAAAGAAATGGGAAGGTAAGGGTATCAGATATGGGATCATCCTAAAAAGATTCTTCATGGATTCTAAGGGATACACAATACAGAAAATTTATGTGTGGCTTAGTGGGTCAACAAGGCTAAAAAATCAAATAGATTCCTTGGTCATTTTGATAGAAAAACATGAAAAGTTCTAGAAGACATAACATGGTCAAGATTCACTGAAGAAAATAGAAACATAAGATGATGTTAAAAGGGGTCATAATCCTCATAGGTATAGAAATAAAATATTGGAAATCACTAATAAGCATGGTTTCAAATAAGTGTTGCAAAAATAAAGAAGTTTTCAAAAAAATTGGAAAAATATTAACAATCATCTAAGTTGTGTGATCAAGGATCAAAACATTCCAAACAAGAATAATGCATTTAAAATTTCCCATGGATACATATGGTATGTTCTCGACTATATTATGAAAAAAATACAGAATCTTTACTGTGGGTTTATCAATGATAGGAATGTTAGTTTTTTTCTAGTTTACATGGTGTTTTTAGAAGCATAAAATATGGAAAAAATAAAAAAATTCCCTGAGTAAGATCCGATAGACATGGAGAGGCTGTCTGTATCTGATGAAGCTCAAAAAATGATGTACCTCTAAAATATACACATAAAAAACACATACCCACATCATATCAAAAAGATAACACCAAGGATCATACAATTGTAAGAAGATATGCTGTAGAATGACAAGTGGACAAAAATATCAAGAATATCTAAAATTTTTCCACACATGCCATGTTTTATTTCCTCAAACAAACTACAAAAAATAAAAGAAAAAGATGAAAAACTGGAACATTTGTTGCCTCCTAGGAAGCGCTAAGTTTTATATCTTCATCTAGACAAATGGGCAATGGTCAATCATCTTGGTCCATCAGCTCAGAACTCCTATTCCTCTTGCAAGAATTGGCGGCTGTGTCATCGAGCTCACAAGGAATATTAGTGATATTAACAACCTTTGGAGTAAACTGAGCATGAATCTAGTGAGGAAGGAATGGAATTTGTTCTCATTATGGTGTTGGCGGATGTTGATCATGGATCTCTAATGAAAGCTCCTCAAGATGGAACTCCATATCATCAAGACGCTGAGTCATCCATCGTACAAAGTTAGATGGAGGTGAAACATGTGCATCGATGACCATAGAAGATTCAGAATAGATAGAAATTTTTGTTCTACATATATCCACAAAAAGAGATAGAGATATAGATAGAGTGTAAGAAAATAGATACCAAGGAATTAAGAAGTAGTCGGATTGCCTCCCAATCAGCGCTAAGTTTAACATCTTCAGCAAGACGGATAACTTCTCATTGTAATTGCAATTCTTCAATAATGCCTATTATATCCAAAGTGTGGTAAAGTTTGAGGCATTGAACATTAACATTGAATTGAGGAATCTTCCCATTAGAAATTTCTACAACACCATGTGGATATACAATCGTGATAGTGTAAGGACCCGACCACTTTGACATGAGTTTTCCTGCCATGATCTGAAGCCATGAGTTGAAGAGGAGAAATTTTTCTTCTACTGAAAATTTTCTTTGTTGGATTCATTTTTCATGTCAAGCTCAAGTTTTCTCTTTATAGATCAAAGCATTGTTATACTCTTCTCTCCTTATCTCTTCTAGTTCATTCATCTGTAAAAAATGCTTCTCTTGAGAAGTTTTGAAATCAAAATTCAGTTTCTTCACATCCCAATAAGCGTTATGTACCAGTTCTATAGGTAAGTGGCTGGTTTTTACAGAGATCAAGCAATACGATGACATTCAAATTGGTGTCGTGTATGAAATCCTATAGGCCCAAAGTGCATCATCATGTTTTGTGACCTAATCCATCATAAATGTATTTACAATTTTCTATAAAATTCCCTTAATTTCTCAGTTTGAAACCTTAGATTATCCATTGGTCTATGGATGTTATGAGGTGATCATATTGTGGTGGAATCCATCGTGATTCATTAGCTTCTGAAACAGTGCATTATTGAAGTGGGAACCACAGTAACTGATGATGAGCCTTTGAATTCCAAACTGGGTAAAAATGTGTTGCTTTAATAATTTGATGACGACTCGAGTAGTATTTTCCAAAAATGCTTCAACTTCCACCCATTTTGAAAAATATTCCACATAGACAATGATGTATAATTTCCCAAAATATTTAGTAAAAGGACCCATTAATTTTATTCCTCATATTTCAAAAATTTCAATGCCCATGATTGAATATGGTGGAATTTTACACTTCTAGCTTATACCCCACAGTTATTTGAAATTTATCACAATTCATTATGAATTCAAGAATATCATGATTCATAGTAGGCTAGTACCAAACACATTATAACACTTTGCTGATTGTTCGTTGAATTCCATGGGGTCCACTAGCTTCTCCAGCAGGGCACCAGTTCAAAACACTATGAAATTCTTCTTCTGGGATATATATTCTAATCATTCCATCCACACAGTCCTTGAAAATTAATGGATCATCCCAATAGTAATGGCATGCTTCATTCAAAAATATTTTCCTCTGCCCCTTTGATAAATCTAGGTGTATCACACCTAAATCTATGTAATTCATGAAATCAGCATACCAGGGTGTGATTGTCTCAATGGAATAGATTTGTTCATAAGGTAATGTTGAATTTATTTGTTCGACATTGATTTCACTTGTTTCATGGTTGAGGCATGATAAATGATCAGAAAATACATTCTCAGTTCCTTTTTTCCCAAACTTCAATGTCAAATTCATGAAGTAACAATATCCATTGAATGAGTCTCAGTTTCATATCTTTCTTGGTCATCAGATATCGTAGGTTAGAGTGATCCATATAGATAGTGACTTTAGAGAACAACAGATGGGATCTAAATTTATCGAAAGAAAGGACAACTACTATCTTATCTTTTTCAGTTGTTGGGTAATTATGTTGAGCCTCATTCAAAGTGAGGCTAGCATAATAAATTGGTCTAAAGATCCTTTATTTTCTTTGACCCAAGACATAACCAACTTCCCAGTGACTATAATCACACATTAACTCGAATGGATACTCCCAATCTGGTGAAATCATTATCGGGGCTTCAACCAAACATTTCCTTAATAATTTTAATGCTTCCCGACATTCAATCCCAATGTGGAATGTGACATATTTTCCTAATAGGTTTGTAAGGGGTCAGGAAATAATAGAGAAATCCTTAATAAAATGTCGGTAGAAGCCAACGTGCCCAAGAAAACCCCTAATTGAATGAACTGAAGTATGCATGGGTAACTCAGATATTATACTGATCTTGACAGCATCAACTTCATTGCATTTCTTTTAAATTTTATGACCTAAAACTATTCCTCCTTGTACCATGAAGTGAGATTTTTTCTAATTGAGCACCAGATTCTTTTCTTTTCATATTTTCAAAACCTTATCCCAACATTTTAGACAATCATCAAAATAATATCCATACATAGAGAAGTCATCCATAAATATTTATAAGATCTCTTGAATCATTTCATGGAACATTGGTATCATGCAGCATTGAAATGTGGTTGGCACATTACACATTCCAAAATCCATTCTTCGATAATCCAATGTACCATATGGATAGGTGTTCATGATTTTATCTTGATCTTCTAGTGTCACCATTATTTGATTATATCATGAGTATCCAACAAGAAAACAATAGTAATCTCTTTCGTCCAATAGTTCAAGTATTTGATTAATAAATGGTAATGGGAAGTGATCATTTTGGTGGAATCATTAAATTTTCGATAGTCTACACACACTATCCATCTATTCATTATTCTTGTGGTTATCAGTTCTTTTTTATCATTATCAACTATTGTGGTTCCACCTTTTTTAGGTATGACTTGCAATGGGTTGACCCACTGACTATCAAAGATAGAAAATATTAAACCATCATCAAGAAGTTTAATGACTTCTTTCTTGACTACTTCTTTTATGGGAGGAGTTAAGTGTCATTGTGGTTTCTTGGATGGTTTTGAATTATCTTCCATATATATTCTGTGAGTGAAGATGGTAGGAATTATAACTTTTAAATCAGAAATTTTCCAACCTATTGATGGATTCCTTTGGGACAGAACATTGAGCAATCTTCTTTCTTGTTCACTTGAAATTTTGTCATTTATGATGACCGTTAAGGTGTTTAAATATCCCAAGTAACTATATCTCAGGTTTGATGGAAGAGGTTTTAGCTAAAGTGTTAGAGGATTTTCAAGTGATGGAGTCAGTGAAGTGAAGTCATGTCTATATAAAGGCTCGACTATGTTTCTGATGAATTCCACTACCTTGATTGAATCAGTAAACTCTTCATTTTATTTGTGTAAAGTATCGAGATCTAGTGCATCGCTTGCTAACTGATCCCATTCTTCAATCATATCTATGAAATGTCAACCTGTTGTAGAGGGTTTTTCCATATCCTTCGGGACATCAAATGTTATGTTCTCATACCCAATTCTAAAAACGGATTTTTCCCTCTTGGAAATCAACGAGCACTCTTCATGTTGCTAAGAAACATCTCCCGAGAATGAGTGATACAACCTTGTCTTCTTCCATATTGAATACAATGAAATCAGTATTGAAGTAATATATATCGACCTAGATGATTACGTCCCCTAGAATCCGTTGAGGATGCTTTACTGATCGGTCATCCATTTGCATGGTGACCCTTGTTGGCTTTAGATCTGTGTTGCCCAGTTCTTTAAAGACTCTAGATAGCATGATATTTACACTAGCTCTGAGATCACACAAATCTCTTCCTAATTGACATCCTCCAATATTTCTCGGAATAGTGAAACTATCAGGGTCTCTTAGTTTTGGAGGTATAGATCTGGGTATGACTGGTGAACATCACTCATGCATTATGATTGTTCCCACATCATCTAGTTTTCTTATTTTTGACAGAATCTCATTGAGAATTTTAGCATAGTGGTGAATTTGTGTGATGGCTTCTAAAAAAGGAATATTTATTTTAAGATTTCTAAACATCTCTATGAATTTTTATAATTGAACATCCAACTTCCTTTGGCTCAGTATTTGTAAAAATGGAGGAGGTGGTATGTGGGCTTTCACTCTTTCATTGAGTTCATCTTTTTTTTCATTTCTTTTAAAAAAATTCATGTTTGTTTTGATCTTACTCCTATTTAGATTCAAGTTGGATTTATTTTTTTGTTGAGTCACTATTCTTAGTGGAAGGTATAGGCATCTCATCTGTTGGTTGAACATTAGGCATTTGGTGCTCTGATAACTGTGTGCCACTTCTCAATGTGATGACTTTTGCTTCTTCTCTTAGGTTAACTCTTATGCTTCTTGGTATAGTTCCTTATTGTCAATTTTGCATTTGTTTGACTATCTGGATGACTTTATTTTCAATGTTATGCATGAAAGCCTATAATTTTTTGGTTGTTGTCTATAGGTTTTGGGTGTTTGTATGCAAATTTTGAGTTTTTGTCTACAAATTTTGAGTTGTTGTCTGCAAATTTTTAGTTTCCATCTCTTGTAACTCAAACCTTGATTGATTTGACATCATTAGTTTTGCTATAGTTTCTCCCAAATCTTGTTGACCTTGCATTGTCAGAGGGACCACATCAATTGTTTTCTTTTTCTCTTTATATTTTTTTGTTGACGAAATGGTGATCTGTATTTCTATTGAGATCCTTTATCCTACAATTTCATGGTGGGTTTGAAGGAATATTGAACAAGAAACCTGGGTAGACCCATGTTATGATTCATTGGTTGAGTACTAACTGGTTCCTTCCAACCTTGATTTTGGTTATTTCTTTGCCAGTTTGTGTTGTAGTTGTTCCAATAATTTCCTTTGTTGTAGATGACAAAGTTAGCTTCAGACATATTATTCTTAGATGTGTTACATGGACACATGGGAAAATGATGAGGACCACCATATTGTGGATAGTTCTCATATTGAACAACATGGATTGGCTTAGGCGGGTTTACTGACAAGTTTCCAATCCTCTTATTAAGAGATTAAAATTATGTAGCCATGAATGTCTTGGAATAAACTTGATGCACTCCTTCTTTTCATCATGAACAATCTTTTGGCCACTAAAAACTGTGTTCTTCAATGTTTTGAATTAATATATAATGATCCTTATGATCAATTTCTATGAACGCATTGATCGTAGCTATATTGATTGTAGACTTACTCTTGGGTTCAAGTCTATAGTATAAGGATTGAAAATGGTTTTCCAACTTCATCCCATGACGAGGACAACATCTTAACAGGGAATTGAATCTTTCCCAAGCTTCTCCTAATAATTCATATTCACATTGATTAAAGGATTCAAGGTCTCTCTTGTTTTTCAAAGATTGAGCTATTGTGTAATATTGATCAAGAAATTTTCTTCTTAGCACGTCCCAAGTTAAAACTGTTTCTGGGTCAAGACTTTCCAACCAGTCCTTTGCTTTTCCAAGCAATGAGAATGGAAACGGCTACATGATAAACTCATCATGAGTCACCCCATTATATTTAAATCTGTCACAGACTTTGAGAAATCTGTTCACATTCATATAAGGGTATTTTTTGTTTCATCTATGATATCATGCATGTTTTTAGAGTAGTTTTATCATGGAAGACTTCAATTAAAAGTGTGTCGCTTGAATTCTGGGTCTTATTATGCCTAAGCTATCATCGATTGTGTTTGGTCACAACTCCCATCTCATAGTAGTCTGAGGCCTTTGTTATTGGGACTATTTAAGAAAAGTGGGTGGAATTGTCCACTTGGAAGTGTCAAAATGTGGGTTTCAACACTTTCCTCTAGTGTATGTATTGGATTTGTGTTTGAGGTACTGATTTGATCTTTCCCTTTTTTTTGATGTTCATGTTGTGGATCAAGGGGTGGGTCATTTTTTGACTGAGCGTAATTACGAGTGTTCACCATTTAGGTGAACAATGCCTAAAGCAAGGACAACTTGAAATCTTCTTAATACTAGATGTGCACGTGCTCCCTAGAAATGGTGCCATAAATTTGGTACTCGTATCGCAGCGCATCCAATTTGAAAAGTTTTATAACCAACTAGCTACTGTAAAAGTGGTGACTAGGGTTGAACCACAGAGATCACAGAATCTATTTTACTAAAAATATTTTGTTGGACAATGTTTAGATGGAAAAAAGTTGACGAAATTAATATTTTGTGTTTTTTTATTATTTTATTTAAACAAATAGATGATAAGGTGAAAGAAATAATGTAAACTGCACTTAAAAATGATGATGAACTCCAAATCAACCAAATGTTTCGGGGATGTTGACGTCGCAATTAAACTACTACATAGCCATGAAAAGTATTCTTTCCTGCCTAATTATTACCAGTTTTAAAAATATAATCATTTTTAGATGATAATTTTATATATCCTAATTTATTTAAGGTCTTGTTCTCTGGTGTTATAAAAACATTAGGGGACTAGTTCATGTACCGAATGTCACAATGAAATGACTCAACCTGTTTCTCACAAAGTCGTACCACCAATTTGTCCTTACAATAGGTCAACATGGTTTACCTTCTTGGAACCTTCAAATCAACTTATTATTAAAATGGCCAATTTCAATTTCAATAGTTAATTCAGTGTAAAAATATTTTAAACAGAAAAACATTCAATTTAAATAAATTTAATTGATAATTAATCACAAAATGGAAACATCACATGGCATACACAATAACATTAATTACTCGACAAACATCCCAACACTAAGAAAATTTTCCCGGCATCATGACTGAAATAATAAACATAGTAATAAAATGATGAGTCATGTGAAATAAAATCGTGTTACCAAACAAATAATCGTTTAGGTCTTTACTTTCATCACGTGAAGCAATCACTGTCCTTAAAACTCGGACTACTCCCTTGGAAAATGATGACGTCACGTACCAACTGCACAAACACCCAAATAGAGGATGTTGGTGCACTGTAAGTGAGGTCATGGAGGGGGAGTTGGGCATGTAGGGGAAGAGGCGACAAAGGGTAACAGAGGTGGGGCAGTCGGCCAGAGGGTGAGTGGGAGTGAGGGAGGTCGGCTGGCCTGGGTGTCCGGGTGAGAGAGTGTGTGCGAGGTGATGAGGTGGCTGGGTTTGGTGGGTGGGGAAATAGGAGGGGGTAGGATCCATCGGGTGGGCTGAGTGGGAGGAGTGGGGTGGGGTCCGTGAGTGGAGCGAGAGGGTGATTGGGTTAGACAGGGGAGAGGGAGGGCAGCAGATGAGTGAGGGAGGGGCGCTAGGTGAGCAGGTTAGAGCAGGGGAGAGGAGGGAGAAGAGGGGAGTGGGGTAGGGAGATGGGGGTCCAGTGGTTGATAGTGGGAAAGAGGGTGATGGGTAGTCTGGAGGGGAAATGGGGGGATGATTGGAGAAAGAAAAAGGGGGTGGAAAGTTAGTAGGTGAGAGAAAAAAGGAGGGGGTGGGGGAAGATCTGGTTGATATGGGAGATAGGGGAAAACAAAAAAAAACAAAAAGAAAATTAAAATTCCAAATTTAAAAATCAAATTCAAACATTAAAATTTTAAAATCTAGATATCTAAAAGTTAAATAAAATAATAATAATAGTAAAAAAGAAGAAATAATGAGACAAGTTATATATATACATATATTTATATATTATATTTATAAGTTAAATTAATATAGTTAATTAATAAACTAATAATAACAATAATAACTAATATTAATTAAAATAAAAATAAAATGTGAAAATTTAATAAAGTATAATTTAATTAAAACTAAAAAAATGAAAACAAATAAATAATATTAATATAACACTAACTAAAAAATATAAAAAATTACAAGAATAAAAATAACGATAAATAGAAACTAAAAACACAAGAAGAAGTTAGAAAATTAATTAAAAAAATTAAAAATTATTAAAATATTTGTAAAATCCTTGTATATCACTAACCCATACCAGATCTGAAGAAGGATCTATTTGATGAGTCTCATAGTTCATCTTTATCTATTCATCCTGGAGGTACACAGATTTATAATGACCAGAAAGAGTATTTTAGGTGGGATAAAATGAAGATAAATAATGAAGATTATATTTCTCAATTCTAGTTTTCCCATAAAGTTAAGGCTAAGAGATATATGTCTAAGGAGATGTTACTACTATTAACCATACCTGAATGGAAATAAAAAAAACCCCACCATAGATTTTTTCATCAGACTCCCCAAAATATCTAAAATTTATAATTATACATGGGTTATAGTTGATCGTCTTACAAATTAGGCACACTTCATTTCTATTATAGAATAATTCTACATTTTCTAGGTTTCTAGAATATATATTAAAGAAGATGTAAGATTTCATGGGGTACAAATTTTTGTTGTATTTGATTAGGATCCAAGATTTATAGCAATGTTGAAATTAAATATTAAGAAAACTATGGATATAGACATAAGTTTCATCACTTTTAATTATATTTAGTAAAATTACAAGTCTAAAAGGACCATTAAAACTCTAAAAGATATGTTTAAATATTTATTTATATGTTTCAAAGGTGGTTGGTATCAACTACTTCCTTTGGTATAATTTTATTATTAAAATATCTTTCACCCCATCATTAAGATAGATCCTTATGAAGACCTTTATTGTAATAAGTTCATAACTCTAACATTATAGAATGAATTTAGAGAAGGAGATCTATTAGGACCTGAAATAGCTGAGGAAATGGAAAAGAAATTTAAATCTATTCAACATCACACAAGTGCACCTCAGAGTAAATTTGATTTTGTTGAGAATAATTAGAAATATCCAGAGTTTGAATTGGGTGATAAGGTATTATTATGAATATCACCCGATAATTGAGTGAAGATAGTTTGAAAGAATGGAAATCTAATCTCTAGGTATATCAGTCCTTTTTGAAATTATTTATTATATCTTGATGGTAGCTTATTAATTGGTGCTTCAACTGAATCTCTCTCAAGTTTATGATGTGTTCCATGTATATATTATGTGGAAGTACATACCTGATCCATACCATGTACTAAACCCAGAGGTCATACCAGTATACCAAGATCATTCTATTGAAGAACAACCAGTAGATATTCTAGATTATTGATATAAAGTTCTATAAAAAAAATTCACTTCCCTTGTTAATGTTTTTTTGTGAATCCGCCAATTTGAGGAAGATATGTGGGAGAATTAAGATGTGATGAGGTAGAGGTATCATTATTTATTTATATCAAAGTGAAAAATTTCACTAGATAAATTCATTTTAAGGGGGTATAATGTAAAACCCAATGATTTTTATGAAATATTTCTCTTTAAATATTTGTATTTCTTTGATATTTTGGGTAGCACATGTGAAAAAGTTTACACTAACCACATGAAAATATTAAAATATTGTATTTATGGTATCTCTAAGTTGTAATATTTGTGGGTATAAATAGTAATAATTAAATTATTAAAAATTTATTGTAAATAAATTTATAAAATAAATGCATGATTATAATTAAAAAAACAAAAATTATTTTGAAACAAAAAATGGAATTTTTCTAAATAAAATTGTATTATACTTACACTAAATTTTCTATAAAATTAACCTCTATTGGTGAATGAATTTAATTAAACTTATATATTATTTACTTTATAAAATATTTTATACAATCAAGAAATAATTTTTTAAGTATTGGACAATAATAAATCTAGTTTTATAATTGGAAAATTATTTTTTCCTGAAAACAAATTTGTGTCACATTTTGTGAACTTACATTAAAATCAGTTTATTCTATTTATAGGTATTGAAATAGATGAAATATATTACATATTTATAATCAATGGGTTCATATTTGGTAATTAATCCCACTTAATTTTTTTCATTATGTATAGTAACCATGATAAAAATTTTCACCTCAATAAAAGGTAAATCGGGTTAATCTATGTTAAAACTAAGTAACAATTCCATAATTATTCATCTTAATTATCATTAGATGAATGAAATTTTATCTTTAACACCAATGGTTATAAATTTAGTTACTTAAGGGAGGCTTTTTCATGAAAATTCCATATATATTATTTAAATCAAAGGAAGTGACAAAATGTCGCTCACTTAGTATTAAATATAATTTATGTTTTCACATAGGAAAAAATTAGTGATGAATTAATATTAAAAGTAATTTTTTTAATGAAATTATATTCATGATTTTAATTTATTTCTAATTTTTAGGAATTAAATATTTACCTTAAAATACCTACACGACATTGATGCAATAATTATTCAATTAATGAAATCATCAAATGAATCATTTTTAAAATATAGAAAGTACTATAATTTGAGATAATTAAGGTTATACATGAATTTTATAGATGAAAATTACTTTTTATAAATGTGTTAAATTAAATATTTCAAATTCTATGTGTTTTCTTGAAGTTATTAAATACAAATTAATGAATAGTGTCGATATTGACAATAATGAAATTTTATGAAATTATTCTTTTATAAATTTAATGAAAAATAATTAGAAATTATAAACAAGGATTAAGGGGGAATCATATGGTATAAAATATATTCACTTATCCATTTATGATTCAATAGTTACCTTATATCTAAAATTATAACCATTTAAGATGGAATAATATGTTACTACGTTTAATGTTAAAATTGGTTAATTAAGGGGTTAAACAAAATATAATATTTAAAATTGCACATAAACCTATCCAAATTTTATTTTTTATGATATTTAAACCATATAAAACCTTAGGTTCTAATTCATACGATTTAGAATTATTTGGATCTAGAATAGTCTTATATACATTTCTTAAGAAATTCCAAAAGTGCCCCTCACCTCAATTATAAAAGGGAACATCCTCCCTCACTTATTTAAAACACTTGGAGCCTTCTATATCAAACCTAATCTACCAATTTATCTTATATAATATCATATAAACATTTTATATGTTCTATTATTCCAAAATACCCACCGTAGAGCCCTTTATAGGAGATCTAAAGGAGTTGTTTTGAAGAAGAGATAATCACTCTAACCGATCACTTTATTTTCCTACTCTTGACTACCTCAACAAAATATATGGAATTTATCATAAAATAATAACTTATAATTCCTCAAGTTTTTTAAATGTTATTATCATTATGTAAATATTGTTACAAACCCTCTTTTTTCATCAAAAAAGAATTAAAATTATCACTCGAGCATATAGACGGCTTGTCATCTCTACGTAGCGATACAATTCATTTTTCTTCACCGTAATTTTTGGATGGTTATTATTATATCATTAAAATTTAAATATTATATTTATGTCATAAATATAATTATTATTGATAAAATCAAGTCTACCTTCTTAGAATTTAATCTTTTTGGAAACGATAATGTCACACATGTGTACGTATGGACTACCATCTTCACGATGAGATGTGATTCATTGTTTATTTTTATTTCACATAGATGGTAATAAGGATGAATTTGATGAATATATATGATATATATGAAATAATAATTATTCTATAAAGGTGAATTATTTTTTACCTTTTTCCATTCCATTAGTTGAATAATAGAAACAACGTTCATTTGTACGTACTGTCTACCGTCTCCGTAAATGGTGTAATTTATTTTGGAATCAATAATTTTTATGAATTATTATAAATATATAAATATAATGAATATATATTATTTTTATACAATTATTAAAATTTTATAAATTATGGGATCATAATTGAAGTATAAGTACAGGGACTGTCGAATCGAAACATGCTTGGAAAAAGAATTAGTTATCACCCAAAACTGTGAATTTAATAACAAATTATTAATAAAACGATGATAAGATGTTATAAATAAATAAAAATGTTATGATATATATTAATATGTTTATTTAAACTTTTATAATAAATCCATATTTATTATACATGAGGTTTTAAAACAAATAAAGAAAGGAGTGACTTGAGGTAAGGGTTTATTTCACAATATCATCATTATTCAAGATCGTTTATGTTTAAGTTTACACTGGGGGAATATTTATCTTCCATTTATGTGTATTATAATTTTTTTTTAAATTGTTTTAAATATTCTACTTAAATTATTTAATTTCATTTTTAACCATGTTTTAGTTTTTACAAAACGGTTTGAAAGGAATTTTTTTGTCATTTTTGAAATGAAGTACTTTGTGATTTTTCTAGAAAAAGTATAGAAGTAATGATTTTTTAACTTATGTGTAATGATAAGTTTTCCCATATTCACAATTCCTTAATTATTTGAATCTTTCTTAACAAATTTAAAATGTTATTTTCAAAGAAAATTTTTTATTTAAAATTGTGTTATTCATAAAAAAATTATTTCAAAATGGAAAGGTTTTCCCTTAATAATTATATAAATAATATTTCAAAGTAATTTTCCATATAAGATAATATTATTATACATTACATATGATTTAATGGGTATATAATTCAATAATACTAAAATTATTATTTCTCTAGATGGTTTATGTTTATGATGTAATGATGTATATGAATCCCACTTCTTTTCCATGAGTTATGTTTTAATAAAAATTTTATAAAACACATTTATTTTTATGATTTCTAATTTGATGAATGAATTTTGATCTTTTAGAACAAAAAATTATGATTTACAACATGTGATTGGTCATAACTATATCTCCCTCAAACGAATTTAGTAAATATTGATATCTTATGAGACAAATAGGAATGGAGTGGGTAGTGAACCCAATTTATTAAATGACATTTTCTACTATGATAATATTGGGGGTGAACCTTGACTACTATGATGGTTTTCAGAGTAAACTCATTTCACTATGATAGTCTTGGGAAAGAGACTTAAAAAATAAGTAAATGATTTTATATTATTATGTGTATGCCACAATTCCATGAATTATGCAATTGATATTCTCTCATAGCTCATATTCTTTGTTTCCTTTATGATTCATGTCTTATGAAACTATAGGGACCTCGAACTCAATAGCCTAGAGTTTGTTCTTGCTACCATTAAATTGTCATAAGATATAAGGAATAACATCCCAAAAGACCGATTAGTTTATTAGTCTTGGTAAACTAGATACATTCATGATTCACATATTACATTTAAATACCCAAATTAGAACATAATTTTTTTAAAGAATAACTTTATTCCATAAAGTATATCCTTATATATCAGTCCAAGTAAACTTCGTGGAATCCCAGGGAAAGGAAAAAATATGGTGATCTAAAATGATAATTAAGGTATAAGTAAAATAAAATTTATCATAAATCAATAATAATAATCAACTTATAAAAGTAAATAACTTATCACACATTCCATTTAAATAAATGGATTAAGTATAATCAATATGGTAAGGTAAATAACTGAAAACACATTCCATTAAATAATTTAATTGAAAATGAATTTAATTTAGGTATAATATAATAGTGAAAATGTATTTTATAGTAATAACTAAATTATAGATGAATTTAATGCTTAAATATTGTATGTCATGTTTCCTAGGCACATGATACCTTTACCGTTAAGATCTATCCTCAAGACAGTTCAAATTGTACTTTATGAAAACCCATTAAACTGATTCTAGCCAACTAATTCGTCCCAAGAGACTATTAATGCCTCAAGTGGATTACATTAACCATTCCCCAACCTATTTATTGCATTTCTAATAAATTCCTCTTATATATAATAATATATTTAACTCATAAAAAATTTTCCTCATCAAATATACTTATTTATTAAGAATACAAATTTATCAATATTTCCCAAGACAATAAAATAACCTTTAAAGTAAATACCATATATAAAAAAGTTATATGGTTTAGGAAATAATCTTATCCATTATAAATAATGTTAATATTTAGGGGAAATTTTACATCTAATGATCACATGAAAGTAAACATTTCAAGGGAAATTTATCGACTACAAAAATGAATTAAAGAAGAAAATTTAAATACAATACTTATACATAATAATCATAAACCATCCATAGAAATAATTAGGGTGGTATGAATATAATATATAACCATTGGAGTGATAACAAAGGTTTTTTATCATTGATGTATATAATTACCATAAAAGATCTTTTAAAAATATTCTTGATGAAAATATCCTTATCATTTTAAAAAAACATTTTGAAATACCATTTTATTTTAAAAAAAATTAACAAAAAAATTCGTTAAAAATATCATCGTAAAGTTGTGAAATAATATTCGATAATTATTTTTTAAGACATCAGCTAACTACTTACAAATCATTAAAGTAAAAAAAGAACATTAATATTGTAAAAATGTTAGAAAAGTACCATGTTCGGAGGAATATAATAATTTTAATTGAAAAACATTTTTGTAAAAATAAAAAATGGATAAAAATTTCTTTTATAAATAATTTTTAAAGGGTTAAAGAAAAAAACGATTTTTTAGAAAACATGGTTTTGTAAGAAAACGGATTCCTGACCTAAGAAAGAAATGAAACCATAATTTATTAAAACATTTTATCAATAATTTTATGTTCCAAAGAGTGAAAAATTGAACTATCACATGAAAAATGTCATGAATAACAAGAGGGGAATAAAATTAAATGTTTTATTAAACAATTATCATATAATTTTCTTTAATGTAAATTCAAGATTAAATAAACTGAATTAGAATGAGATTGTGAAACAACCCGTAAAATGATCATAATGTTAAAGTTAGAATTAATCAATGAATATATTTTGTGTATCAACTATAAATAAACATAAGAAAATTTAAATGAAATAATAGATAGTAAAAATTCATTATACACATAATCATATAATACTAATGACTATGAAGAAGTAACATAACCCAATGAAACAAAATTGACTTATGAAATTTCTTTAATAATTGGAAACATTACACTCAAATTTCAAATTGAAACTTAATATACTATAAAGGGTTAATTATTCATGAAATTACATGTTATAGGGTTTGTATACATACCATATAAAATTTATTAGGTGCATTACATTACATTATACCTCAATGAAATGAAATTGTGATGAAATCCCTAACATTACACTTTCTTTTGGTTGGATTCCCTTTAACCTCAAGTATAATGGTTTTAAACATGTTATTAACTTATTCCAGATTCGTATTAAAATTTATTATATCATATATATCCTTTTATAACATATTATTAAACATTTGTTAATAATCTTTCCTTAATTTCATCGTTTTGGGTAAAAACTGTATTCTTTTTCGAGTATGTTTTAACTTATTATTTTTTACCTATTAATTAGATCATGATTTAATCATATACATAATTTAAAACATGATCTAAATATCATATATATTCATTATATTTTTATTTATAGCAATCCATAAATTTTAGTGATAGGAAATGAAATACATCGTTCATGGATACCGTAAGTCATACGTACACATGAATATTTTTTTCATTTTCATTTCATATTGAAAGAAAAAAAATTAAATGATATATATGTATATTATCATTATAGTATAATTTTTATGTCATATATATCACACATTTTTATTAAAACCATCCTTAATATATTAAATTTAAAGTGTTAAAGAATCGCATCACTTCGTGAGGTAGTAGTTCGCCGTACACACTAGCGACACTATCTTATTCCCAAAAAATAGAAATTATAAAGGTATGTGTGATAAAATAAATATAGAAGCATAATATTAAAAATAAAATCATATATATTATTTATAAATAATAAATTAATCATTATTACTAACCTTGAAATGTGGTAATGGAAAAACAAACAACATCGGTTCGCGATGTGGCAGTCCATTGTACCCATGAATAATGATTTTGTAACCCATTTGATGGAAGTGTGTGATATTTTAGGTCATAGAAACTAAATAAAAAATAATAATTATATGTAATATACTAATTCTATTATATAATCATGGTAAAATTTAAATATAAGGAGGTGGAGAATTAAATAAAATAAAAATTCTTTAACAAGAACATTACATCTTCTTCAATTATGATAATTAGGTTTACACTAATACCTTACAAAGTTGAATTTATGCCCAATATAAGTATTATGGGATTATTGGAGAAAATTTGGGAAGTTAATTTTTCAGTTATTTTCCAAAACAATGTGGTTTGAATGTGTGAAGTGGAGAAGAGATTGGGTGGCCTTTTATAAGTAGGGTGAGTAGAGACCATGATATTTTTGGAAAAGTGGATCCCAAAAACCTTTATTCATGTCACCAGGCCCAAATAATGGTAATTTATATTTAATAGATTGTATAAAGTATAAATATGTCCATACAATTGGTTCTAGACAAGTTTTGGGTCATTTTACACCTTATTTTCTATGTATAAAAACTATGTAAACATGTTTTTACCTTAATCGCTATAACTAATTTAAACTATTTCACTAATAATTATGGTAAAAAATTAAGTTAACCTTTTTAGATAATATAATTTATGATTATTAAGAATATTTAACCCATTTATCAAAATTCAATTCACAAAAATGAAAAAAAATAAAAATAATCCTGCAAATGTAGAGAGAAAGCAGGTTTTTAAAGTGAAAATATTAAAAAGTTCAAAATATTTTAATATATAAATTAATATTAAAATAATTATAATGATCTAAATTAAATTAATATATGTATAATTTAACTATTATTAATTTAAAACCAACTCAAAATATAATTTATCATCTGAAATTATTTATAAGGAAAGGCGGTTTTCAATTAAAATCAAGTATTTTTCATTATTCCTCAAAAAATTAAACTTCTCAAAAAAATCAAAAGAAATGAGCATAAAGATAACATTGATAGTATTATTTCAAAAATGAAATTTATTTTTTCATATAAATTTTCTAAAATTGGTAAAAATTAATTTTAAATCTTGTGTGCAATGCGTGATTAAACCGTATTTTAGAAAAATACAGTTTTTCTGAAAACAATTGTTTTTATATGAAATTATTATTATTATTATTTATAGTCAATAAATAACCAATAAATGTGTGTAAAATATAAATTTTCATAAATGATTTAATCCTATACATACCCACTATTTCAATACATAGGTGATAACTATCATTTAAAAAAATAATATTAATAGTATTTGTTGTTTGGTAAAACTCGGTCTTGCATGTAACACACGATATCGAAGAAACTCATTGTTTAAAGGAAAAAAAGATAACTAAACTTTGTATGAATTTAAATATATAAAATACATTTAATATATTTAAAATATTAAATAAATCATAAAAACATGATATGTTATATTCTTTTATATGCTTGGAATTTCATGGAAAACATGATATCGATTGTGATGATCATGTTTTAAAATTTTGGGGTGTTAAATTCTCCCTGTTTTAAATAAATTTCATCATCACTATTTAAAATTGATCTTTTAATTAAGGGGTTGAAATTCATAAATACCATTATTAAAAAAACAACATTATAAAAGGGTTAATAAAATATCTTCTTAATAAGAGAGAATGAGAAGTATAAAAGTCACATGGAATAAAATATAACAAGGTTTTTAAGTAGGAAAAAATTTGTGGCATGTGAAGATATAAACATGGAGGAAAATCATAAATGTAACATACCATTACTTATTTTTATGTGTTTTGACCTATTTATTTGAGTACCAAATGATTAAATCTCTATGTGGGTTGTTTTTAGTATTTTATCGGACCTTTTTTGAAGGTTTATGGGTCTGTTCATGGTTTGTGTATGGTTTACACAAGGTTAAAAAAAGTTTGAAACCTAGGTTGCATGGTTTTTGTATGGTTTTGACATGGTTAAAAAAATATTCCAACCTTGGTAGAAGGGGTTTCATGATCTGTTCATGTTTTTTTCATTGTTAAACAAAGTGTGTAAGGGGGTCACATGGTTCACACAAGGTTAAACTAAGTGTGAAAATTTTTAAGGGGCTCTATTCAGGGTACATGGTTAAGTGCATTGTTAGTATTAACTGTGTGACCCAACCTAGAAAACCATGCTTGTGATAACTGATGTTAAAAAAATCTTAATTAAATTTCCAAAACCCATCTAATTAACCCTAAACCCATCCAACTCAAACCTAATACGATCCTTATCCTTTTGAGATCCCTTCAAAAGAATTTTGGATCCCCAAAACACATCTCTTAGTGGATAAAAGCACTAATCTAAGTGAATATTTTCTCTTTTTATGAGTTATTTTCTTCGTAATCTAAGATCTACCATCTCATCTTGATTCATTCTTCCTAAATGTTATTATAGCCTTATGTTTTGTTGTAACATGTTATATTTTTGTGGTACACTGGATCTAGGATATCTTCTCTATTTTCTCAAGATCTATCTTCTTAAATTTGGTGATCACTATCAAAGGATACACATCATGGATTCATTGTCGTTGGATTCCTTATTTTCCAAATATGTGTTTCTTTGTATTTTCTTAATTTTGAGATTAATTATTTCTTGATAATTAATAGATACATGTTTCTTAATTTCTAACGCATGTTCTATGAATTTTTTTCATTTACATCCATATAAAAACTCATTTGAAACTATTCTAAATGAATTTAATATGGAATTAATTTAATAACTATAATATTTACATTTATAACCATTTTATGAATTTTTTAAATGTCTTTATTTATTGTATTTATTTTCCAAGAACTTTTAAAGGGTGCTTTAGGGAAATTGACGGCTTTCTCGATGGTTTTAATTTATGAAATGAACTTCGTTTATTTGAATTAAATTTTTTTTCTATATTGTGTTTTAAAAATATTTTTAAATGCTTGAATTTATTAAATGACCAAGAACTCCCTTTCAATGATTTTGGCATTATTTTGAAATGGTTTTTCTTGGGTTATTTGAAATAAAAGATTTATTCATGTGGAAAGAGGGTGTCGACCCATGTATAGAAATATATTCAAACATTTTAAAAGTATAATACTTCATTTTAATTATTTGTTATTTTTAAGAAATAAATGGTTGTTTTAAAGGACCATATGGAATTTTTGTTATGAATTTTTAAAGTAAGTTTGTTTTATTTACCTTTTGAATATTTAATTGTATAAAAGTTTTTGAATTGAAATTTATGATACTAAACAACCTAGTTGTAACTTTATGATAATTCTCCCATGTGATAATCACTTTACTGTATCTTTTTTTTCTTACACTTCCCACTGTTGAGGGGGGGGGGGTGAAAAAAGGGATTATATACTTTGAGAGGGTTTGGGGTGAGAGTGAGATGTTGTTGATAAGGATCCTCCTATGATACTTATAAATTTTTTATCTCACCCCTTATTTTGACTAGTCATAGGAACCTAAATAGTTAGATGAGATGACCTATATATACGCTTCACTAGTAGACTCACACCAATCTAGTGAATCCACATAGAACATGAAATGTTTAAGGTATGGACATGTAGCCAAGAATGCAGGCGTGTGTGGAACTGGGTTCCTTGAGACCCGTGAGACTAGATGTATGCCTAGAAGTTAGTCATGTTGTAATTTTATTAGCTATTCAAAGGTGGAATCACTATCATTCCTAGGTTGTACACATGAAATCCATATACTTTATACTTAATACATGATAGCGTTCATTGTCATTATTTGTAACTTGAGTTTCTTTGCTTGATTTATTTATTTTTATTATTCACCTTGAATATATTTTATTGAATATTGTTCATCTTTCTATATCAGGTTCATATTCTAATATTTTCTTGATTATCTTACATTATCTTATAGAATGGTTTTCAAAAAAATTTAAGAAAATTTTTAGTTTTTTAATAATGAAATGGATTTTTTTTTCAGGTTTAGTTCAATAAATGATTTTTAAATTTATAAAAATAAATTCTTAAACTAATCCTAACACTCTCTTATTTGTACTAATATTTTAGTATATTTGAGTTTCCTTGTGAAATAACTACATATAATCTTTGGTAGAATCCTACTTGTCTCTTTATCTCAAACTCTACTTATAACTTTTGGTGTTTTTATATTTTATTATTTTATAGTATGTTTTCTTACTCCCATCCTCCTTTGTGGGTTCGTACTTGGGTTTCTAAGGGTGTGTGACTTGGGAAATGATGGGAGTTCATGAAACAAAAGGTGATAGGTTTTGGTTTTTATGCTCTACTTCCAGTTTTTTTGTCTCTTTGTACTTTGATATGTATGTATTAATTTATATATCTGATGATTTTTCCAAATTATACTCTATTATAACAATATTTTGAGGTGGAAATTATTACTGAGGGTTATTTACTGATTCCCAGGTGCTTATTTATATCCTATGGAGATCGGGAACTCTCTTTGGGTTAGTGGAGAATCGGATTTGATATCGGTTTAGATGGTATTTTAGGTTGGTTAATCTCAAATAGTATCACAAGGGGTCTTTAATAAAAGGAATTTAATTGAATTTTAAATTCTTATGTTATTTTTGAATATTCATGGTATAAAGGGGAATAAAAATGTATCAGAACTCAAAAGGTATTTCATGATCGGTTAATCGATCCCCGCCCCTTCATGAAGAGACTTGAGTTACCAGGGATGTTAGGACTTGAGACTTTTTTATGAGTTATTGGTTTTTTGGTGATAAATTAAATTTTTATTCCCAATGATAATATCTATGATTTGGGTAATCTCTTATGATATTTTCAATTAGAATAGAAGTATGAAAATAATTGCACCATGTTTTCACAATCTGGAAAACTCTAAGTAATCGTTTTGACTGATCTAGAAATCTAACCATGAATAGTTTTGAGGGTTTCATGTGGTTTACCATCCCATATAACCAAGACTTTTATAATTATAAAATTGTTTTAAACCTGAAACCTTATCCATTTTCTTATAAGTTATTTTACTTATGTGCAGTTGGTTATGTCGGTTATGGATGCGGGTTGTTTCATTATCTTGTTTGGCTGTTTCAAATTTAATACCTTGTCAATTAATATACCCATACTCTATATAGAGTGGTGGAGAAAGATAATTTCTAGACTTTAAACCCCATACTAGAATTACATGGTTATCATCCACCTTATTATAAAGGAGAATAAGGTTCCCTTGATGCAATAAAGTGGCTTGAAGAAGTTGTTGGGATATTCAATTATCTCAAGAATCCCAAATCTCTATCAATAAAATCTATCAACTCCTTGTTCGAGTGACCTGTACAATAGTGGTGGGAGGTTATGATTAAATATCGTATGTATAAATCAATTTCTTAGGAATCCTTCAAGTCGGTCTTCATTCAATGAAATTATCCTAGGTATGTGAAGGAGGGGAAGTTACTAAGTCCGCGGGTTTAGGTCATGATGAGCTATGGGTTGTAGAGTATGCCATGAAGTCCTCATGTTTGTTATGTTTCATACATGATCTTGTAGTTAATGAATTTGGTATGGATATATATTTTAGAAAAGGTCTACACCTAGACCATGTAAATATCATGCCTATGGTCGAGTTAGTTTCTTCTAAAGGGATGCTTAATAAGGTTTGATCAGCTAAAATAGAGCTAGTGAAACAACATGAAGGAATGAATTCCTCTTTTTTAGTTGATAAATGAAATCCTTCTTGAGAAAAGAGGATGTTTTTAATGTGTTTCCAATGTAGAGAACTTGTTCATTCTAAATTGTTGTGTTTGAATTCTATAAGGGTTTGTGGGTGGTGTGGTTTTCGAACTCACCTTTAGAGGTTTTTTATGTTGTTCCACTCAAAATGTAAGTTTCATTCAAGAACATTAGATCCAAACTACGAGGAGGAATATGCTTCATGATTATTGGTATCCATACATAGGACTTGGAGTGATGCTTTTAATGTAGTTGAGGATTTTAAGTTGTCAGTTGTTAGTTGGAAAATATGGTTAATGTTGATCCAACTTTTTTTATGTGGAAGTGTGATCTGTTTGAGTTTTTCAATTTTTTAGTATATCTATTTAGTGAAAAAATTTGTTTTGTGATCTTTATGTGGTTATATTGTGGAACTTGGTTTGGATAATTTATGAATTGTTTATTAAATAATTACTTCATTTCATTGAGTTCTTGTTTGTTGTTCGCTGGTGTTCATAATGTTTTGACTTGGTGGTTAAAGATTAATTTTTATATGTTGAATGATCTCACTATTGATAGTGTAGTTCTATATTGGGCACTGGTGTTGTTATATGAGATCTTTCTATTTGTACTTAGATAGACCTTGGTAATGTACACTAGTAACTAAGATGATGTGAATTTTTGATAGACTAGAAACTGTATGACACTAGTGTTTGATTTGATCATCTCATTGAGGTGTGAGGCTTGGTTGGAAAAATCTTGGGTTACAGTCGAGTACTTACCCAGGGTAGAAATACTTGTCTATTCTTTACCTTGCTTGTTCATATTTTATCTTTGAAATTTCTCCTTAGAGATCAGCTGAAGTATCTCATTTGGGTCTAAGGGGTTTGATTTTCTTATATTACACCATTTTGGTGAATATTTAAATGATGAGTGTCTTATTCTAGGTCTCTAGCCTTTTTCTTATTTGGGGACATGTGATGATCTTGGTGTATTGATCTTGGGGTTGTGTGTGTTGTTAACCTTTGGGTGAATCTCACTTCTGGAGTATAGAATTTTCACCTCAAAAAATGAGTGATGGAGTTCTAATTTTATCATCTTGTTCTATCTTTTGGACTAGAATATTTTTCGGGATAGAAATTCTTATGATGGGGAGGTTGTAACATCCTGTTAATTATTTTTAGGTTTTTTGACCCATTTATTTGAGTACCCCTTGATTGGATCACTTTTATGGTTGTTTTAATTATTTTTCCTGACCTTTTTTAAGTTTTATGGTCCATTTCATGGTTTGCGCATAGTTTGTGCAAGGTTAAACAATGTGTGCAACCTGGGTTGTATGATTTTTGTATGGCTTGAACATGTTTAAAAAATGTGTGAAACTTGGGTAGAAGGGGTTAAACGGTTTGTTCATGGTTCTTTCATGAAAAAACAAAGTGTGAAATTAGCTCTCATGGTTTTTTCGTGATCAATCTAAGTGTGCAACCAAAGTGTGAAAATCTTACAAGGGCTTTGTTTTGGGCACATGGTTAGGAAGAAGGTTAGTACTAATCATGAGAACCCACACAGAAAACCATACATGTGATTATTAAAGTTACAAATTATTAATTAAATTCTTGAAACCTAATCCAATAATTAGGCTTTTGAGATCTCTTCGGATGAATTTTGGCTCCCCAAACCTCATCTCTTGGCGGATCGAAGTGCAAATGTAATTAGATATCTTCTATTTCAGTGAGTTTCTTTCATCCTAATCTTTGAGCTCCTTTCTCATCTTGACTAATTCTTTATAATGGTTATGATAGCCTTGTGTTTTGTTGTATCTCGGTATATTGTTGCGGTATATTGGATCTAGGATCTCTTCTCAGTTTTTTCAAGACTATCTTCTTAGATCCGGTGATCACCATCGAAGGTGACACATCTCGGATTCATTTTGGTAGGATTCCTAATTTTTCAAGTAAGTGTTTCAATGATTTTTCTATATTTTTTGATTCATTGTTTCTTGATAATTTATATATACATGTTTCTTAATTTCTAACACATGTTCCATGAAATTTGTTCTTTTAATTCATTATAAATTTAATTTAAACCTCGTTCTCATTGAATTGAATATGGAATTAATTAAATGGATATAGTCTTGATATCTATAATCTTTTTATGAGTTTTTTAAATGTGATGTTTCTTTGGATTTATTTTCAAATAACTTTTAAATGGCGTTTTAGTGAAATTGAGGGAAATACTGCAGTTATTAATTTACTAAATTAACTTCCTTGATTTGAATTAATTTAATTGAACTATATAATGTTTTCTAAATAGTTTTAAATTCATGAATTTATTAAATGACCAAGAACCACCTTTGAATGATTTTGACTTTGTTTTGAAATGGGTGTTCTTGGGTTATGTTAAACAAATTAATTGTTAATGTGGATAGAGTGTTTCAAACCATGTTCAAAAATATATTCAAACCAATAAAAATTATAATCCATTCTTTTAATTCTTTAGGTTTTATTTTAAATAAATTATTCTTTTAAAGTCATGTATATAATTTTTATGATGAATTGTGAAAGGAAGTAGGTACTATTACCCATTTTAACAATGAATTGTATAAAAGGTTTTGAATTTAAATTTATGATGGTCAATATCCTAATTGGAACTTTATGATAATTCTCTCATTTGATAATACCTTAATTTTAACTTGTTTAATTAATATTCTTCCCATAGTTGGGGGGTTGAAAAAAGGGATTATTTACTTTGAGATTGTTTGAGGGAGAGAGTTAGATGTTATCGATAAGAATACCCATGTGATCCTCATAACATGATTATCTCATCCCTTATTTTGACTAGTCATGGGAACTGGGCTAGTTATATGGGATGAAATAGATATATTCTTCACTAGAGGACTCACACCCTTCTAGTGGATCCATAGAGAATTTGGAAGGTTCGGGCTAGGGATGTGCGGCCAGGAAAGCAGGTGTGTGTGGAACTGGTTTTCTTGAGACCTGTGAGACTAGATATAAACCTGAAAATTGGTCATGTTGTAATTTTATTAACTATTCTAAGGTGGACACACTATCAAACCTATGTTGTACCCATGATATCCATATACTTTATACTCGATACATGATAGCATTCATTCTCAATATTTGGAATCAAAGTTGCCTTGACTGATTAATTTTATTATTATTATACAACTTAACTCTATTATATTGACTATTGTTTGTCTTTACATATCAAGTTAATATTATCATATTTTCTCTATTATTTGAATTTATATTTTGAAATGTTTTTCAAAACATTTCAATAAAATGTTCAGTTTTTAAATGATGAAATAGAATTTTTTAGAGATTTAGTTTAATAAATTATTTTTAAATGTTTACAACTCTATTTTAAACTAATCCGAAAACTCTATTATTTGTACTCCTCCTTTGGAATATTTGATTTTACTTAGGAAGTAACTGCATAGAATATTTGGTGGAATCCTACAGGGCTCTTTATCTCACAACCTTCTTGTACCTTTTGGTGTTTGCAGCCTTTATTATCTTATAGAAAGTGTTTATTCTCTTGTCTTACATTTTGGGTTTATACTTGGGTGACCAAGGGTGGGTGACGTGGGACATTGTGGGTATTCATGCACAACCAGACAATAGGTTTTGGTCATTATGTTCTTATTTATGTTTTCTTTCTATGTATTTGTACTTTTATATATATGTATTGATTTATAAATTTGATGATGATTATGAATTTTATTCTATTATTGTAATCTTTTGAGGATGAAATCTTTTCCAACAGTTAATTATTTATTCCTAGGTACTTGTCACTAGCTTTTAGAGATTGGTAATTCTCTTCTGGTTATTGGATAATCCACATAGATATCAGTTTAGATGGTATTCTTGGTTTTTTCATCAAAATAAATATTTATAGAGAGTGATTGAGGTTATTTATCAAATGAAAGTGAATGATAAATGAAAACTCAAGGTCCTAAAAGATATAAATCTAAAACTTGAAAAAGTTCATTGATACTATCATAAATGATGGTAATAGTATATCAGTTTTTTCATGATCTTTTTTCTAAAGTTGCAAAATTATTTTACTATATAAGAATATAAATAAATATACTTACATGATACGTTTATATAAACACAATTTCATAACTCAGTTGTGCTTAGATCAATTTCCAATTCATTTCTTATTCCAAGAAATAAACATCCAAAAATTAACTTTTTATACCTAAAGTGCTAAAATTTACTTTTAACAGATCCTAAGATCCATAAAAGAGTAAAAATTCTTTATATATGTTTCAAACTATTTCCCGAAATGAATATGGTTGTTACATTAATCTCTAAACTCAAATTTAATACTATTTGTTCATCATTAATATTTATTCATTAAATGTTTATAAAAAAATGACATATTAACCAAGACATCACATAGTCGAGCGGTAGGTGTGAAACCCTTATCTCCATTTGGTCATGGGTTCAAGCCCCACCACCTTGATGTATGTGACATGTTATCATCCAGTATAAGGGTTTTAATTTTTTATATACTATATTTCTATAATGTTCCAAAAATATGATGGACATCCTTAAAATATAATTAATCATTAAATAACCTTTTACTAAGGTTTTCAATAATTTTTTAACAAAGTCTAATAAACTTATATGACTATTATTACAATGTCATTAATTATCATTCTTACCCTAATAGTTATAAATAACTTTAAACTTAATACCATAAAATGTAAAGTTATTATTCTGTAAATAACTTTTCCACTAAAACATATACTTCCTATAAATTTATCCTTAATATTAGGATATTCCTACCACATAAGACCTAAAAAGGTATTTAATAATTTGAACTTATGATCAAAACTAAACTCATTAAATCATGATGGTATCTATAACTATTATTTTAATGAATACACAATTTATTTTAATCTTTAACAGAATTCATTGAGTTTTCATAATTCTTGTAACCAAAATTCTAGTTGTATAACACTTCAACAATTTATTTCATTAATAAAAATACATAAATACTTCATCCATTTTATTTCCACTCAGGTCCTCCCATGTTCTAAGGGATACCCTTTAGAATATTTCACTGACTTGGGTAATGTCCATGTTCCACAAATTTAGATACTCAATGATAGATAGGGTGTATTCAAGATAACACTCAGCCACCTGTGGACTTCTATCACCTAAAAAGGTAGAAGGATACTTCTATTGGAAATCACGAGTCAGGTCAACCATCCTAGGTTCAAGCCATTGAGCACCATGCATGGACTACATCAGATGTAGGAAAATATCATGAAATTGGGAATCCGTGCCCATATTAGGTACAATAGGTAGTGCCTCATGTGGCACTCCTAGAGGAAGGTCTAGCAGCTCAGGGCCCACCATGTCTGGAGCATGGTCATCGCTACCCTCCAGGCATACGACACGAGGACATCATTAAAAAATTGATCTATAATTTCGAACCACACAACTCCGAAAAATCTTTAGAGGAAAGAAAGCATCAGTAATGGAAGTTGAACATAGGAAAACTCACTACCCAAGGAATACTACCCCAACTACCTACTTAGACAGCCAGGTATCGGTAAGTTCTCAAGTATAAGTTTCATTTCATTTTATATTTAATTACAAAGTTTACTCCTTTACCTTTCATAAACATGAAAAGTCGAGATAAAGATATGAAACAAATTTATTTTAGATGTCATCATTCACTTTATAATGGATATTCATTTCTGGTGAATCATTTCCCATACACCTCTCACTAGAAACGACACCCATTTATTTACAATAGAACAAATCGAGTTGGTAAATTACTCATCCCAACCCATTAGGACCCTTACACATAATGAATTGAGATAGGAAAGCACTCAATTGCATTGTAGAGTAATACAAGCATGAGATAACTATTCCAGTAACACACAGTAATTATAGGCATATGAAGCAATGCAAAGTAGTGAAATTCACCTATATGGCATAGAAATATGCTTGAAATGTAAATTCTAGGTTCCTATAATGATGTATGTAGCAATTTTACTTTCCCTCATATCTTTGGGCCGATGATGAAAGAAAGCCCTCAAACAGAGTAATAATCAGAAAAACCATAGAGCATGTGCATCACCCAATGGTGAAATAATATCAATAGTAATAGGCAAAAGAAGAAAAACAATTTTAATTTAGGAAACTTGGTTTTTACCTAGAACATGGGTTCACAATGCCCAAGGACAACTTATGATCAATTACCAAGAATTTCTAATATCCAATATATTGTCTCCAAATAGTAAATAATGAAATAAAACTCCTATGATACCACTTTGTGGCATCTTGTACCGGATACCACTTGATAGGAGCCCCAATCCCAGTAGGTCACTTGTCCTCAAGCGCATCTCCCTGAATGCCAGAGGCTTCTGATTAGCAGTGAGGACCTAGGGTGTGTCTATGGGGAGTCTATTCCCTCATTAAAAAAGTGTATCATAGTAGGTGGATGTAAAAATAGGTAAATAGCGGAAGAAATATAAGTAAATAGAAGGCACAATGAAAAAATAGAGACAATAGTAACAATAACTGAAATAACTAGAATAGCATTCAACAACAACTGATGATATGTCATATACTAGAAAGATAGAAAACATTGATACAAACAACAGGAATAACATGTTCCACAAATTATAAATGAAATCAAAAGACTATCCCAATAATCTCAAGCTTTGAATCGGTCATCTACTATCAATCTCTATACTAAACAGCAAGAAATAAAGTGTTTGAAGCTGTGTGATTCCCTTTGTCAACACCTGCAACCATGTAATATGACTCAGGTACCAAATGGCACCAAGAGAGGGTGTGAGACAAATCTCAGTGGGCCACCACCAATAGTGTCCATAACATCTATCCCATGTAATGGAAATGTAAAAGTGTGAAACATATATAATGTAAAGCAGTACAATGTAACTAAATACCCATGTACCTTATTCAGCCCCTGATTGGTGTCTAAACATGTAACCAATTCATTTAATTAATTAATTAGAAATTTCAGATCAATAGGTATCATGAGGCATATTCAACATAGACATCACCTCGTGATAGTATAAATGGTGAAGGTTTCAAGATGTAATAAGGAAACCATGATCAATGATATTTAATAGTGAAGTCCCAAGTTAATAACCAAGGCGATGTAGACCTCAGGGGTCTCCAAATAAATAATACCTATATCCTAGCATTGGTTAAGAGTGTAATCTAATTAGTGTAGTCCGAGGAATTCCACAATGAGGTGCATACCTGATCGACCAAGGTAAAACAAGGCTAAGAAAATACAAGGCCCTATGGGCTATAACCATGTACCTAATTTTAAATATTGGATGAAAGGAGTGTATCCAATCCATCCTGTAATAATATGAAGGGATCCTACGGTGTCATACTGGGCATCCAATAACAGATAAGGATCTGAATCTAGGTTTGTTTCAATCTATGAAAGTCATATCCTAGAATCGGAATGGGGTTCCCGAGTGCTCATGGAATTCTCGGATCAGAATCCATTTTGAGCATGAGTAAGGCCATTTCTATTTAATTATTAATTCATGTAATATATCATCCAGTTCAATCATTTCCTTTAATTAGTGTGATAAGGTCAAGTATCATGCAACCTTTTTATCAAGTCATTCAGTTCATGCCTTACCTTTCATTATTGTGACAAGGAAAAGTAGCATTCAACCATTTTAATCCATTTAAGGCATATTCTATATTCAAGGATCATTCTACTACCTTCCATTAATGTGTTAATGGGTTCTATGGATATGCAACCTACTATTCAATTACAATTAAAGACAAGTCATAATCTTAGTATACATTCCAATTCACATTTCACATTTAATTATCAATTGAACCACTTACCTTAGACAGGAAAAGTTGTGACCAGACATGGTACTTTACATTTTTCCAATCACAATATAAATCATGCCATTTAATATTTAAAATATTACCCTTATAAGGATCAAGAAAAGTCACACCCGAATGGTGGCTCAAACATATCAAATACAAAAAATCCAATTATGGAACAACCATCGATATAGAAGGGATGGAGTTATGGTAATGACCACCAAAAATTAGTCACATATATGGAAAGATCATATCCATATGGTTCTAATGATTATAAAAATGGAATATAAATTCCATAAATGGAACATGATAAAATTGATGGGCCCGACACGACAAATCCAAAATCAACGAACTTTAGGGATTAGACCTTAGGGTTGTATGAAACTCCTCCTATGGTATTGGACCTTGATTTGGCTCATATCAGAGTAGATATAAGAAAAGGAAAAAACGCTCATACCTTTATAACTCGGTTGATAGAAAAAGAGAAAGATAATTACTAAAGAGGACTCGAGTACCTATCATTTCACATCCAATGTGACGAACGAATGCTCGATCAGATTCTTGATGATGAATATCTCTTGATCCCAAGATTTTGCCTTAAAAAATTTACAAAATTAGATCCATGGAGGTAAATCCCACATAATCATGGATTAGGGAAGAAGTTGGGAGCTTAAAAGACCATTAAGGGAAATTTTGTAAAATTACCCAGAAAAATGGCATGTCCATAGATTGTTCGCACTGTTTGAAAAACCATGCACAAACTGTGCATGTTTTTCTATGTACAAGGGCACATTTAATTGTTATTCTACACATTCATGCATAAACCATGTCATTCAGTTATGTCCATAAATTTGAATATGCATTGTTATCTAAATCATGCACCAACCATGCAACTTGGCTAGTTTCACCAAAAAGATAGGTTACATGCTTCGAACTTGTCCCAGATATCCCTAATACCTTTAATAACCCATTATGCATCAATATTATGTCCAAAATAAATATTTAGAAAAAAAATTTAAAGGATACATACCTGAGTGAAAAACTATGTTCTTACAATAATTATCTAATTTTAAGTTCAAGTTATTATTCCCTAGTTCTTATGTTTTTCTTATGTAATCATTCATATATTCTTTATTTACCCTTACTGATAATATAATCTCACCATTTTAAAAAGATTCATTTCCATAGGTTATGAAGAAATGTATTATGTATGATATGTATAGAAAAGAAGCTATTTATAAAGAAATAAGAAGTAAATGATGTAGATATTATATGAACAAGTTGTTTATCTTTCCAAGTTTCCAAAGTCACTAGACCTATACGATTTTGGTGTGGTGTATTTTTTTATGTAATGAATATTAATATATTTAGATATAATATATATGTATGAATGTTATGGGATCTTAAAAATATTAAATAAGTTAGCATATTAATCAATTAAAAAATCCTTAATATTGTTCAAGTATGCGGTTAAATCGACCGAAACATGAACTTACCAAGATTACTAAATGATTATAGGGTTTTTTAGCCATAATTTAATTATTCTATAAGTATAATGATATTATTTAGTGTTAATTAGTGTGATATATCAGAATTTTAATGAACTTGAAAGAGAATATTATGTATACGAAGTCATTACTTAGAAAGAAGATATCATTTTTCACTTAGTACACTAATTTTAAATGAATGAATTAATATAATACTTTTCAGATCGTGTAATTAATAGGTTATACAATATTTCATACCAAAAACTAAATGATATCATAAAAATAATATTTATACTTTAATCCAATCTTCAAGACCATCCATGTAATGAATTTATGAAAATAAAAAAAAGAAAATCAATCATTACATGGTGGCGGTAGTCCATATGTCCCTATGGTTGATGATTTGGTTTCCCATAGAATATGAGAAAGCAGTAATGTGGTTTATTTTTTTATAATCATAAAAACAATATAAAGAATATAAATATTTAATAAATTTCCTTTTTAATTTCAACCATAAAATGTGGTGGATGAAAATAAAACTTGTTAGACCGTGAAGGTGGTAGTTTGTAAAATGCATGAATGATGGTTTCACTTTTTCTTTATAGAAAAGGGAAAAAAATGATCAATGATAATTCCTATAACATAATAAATTTAATTATATAACCAATAATGGAATAATTAAATCCGTATTTAAAAATTATAAATGGAAAATAAAAATAGAAAAGAAAAAAGTTATTTAAATATAACTACTCATATTGAGTACTTTGGGATTTCTATGGAAGATCTATTGAGAATGTATGGAATATAATAATATCTTGTGACCGTAAGATAAAGAGGGTGAAATATTATTTTAGTGGAAGAAAAAATTTTAGGTTTTTATGAGGAATCCTATTTTTTATTAGTTCCTTGATGGGGTGGTGAGAGGCCCCTTTAATAAGTGGTGAGAATGACATTTTTTCTAAATATTTCAACTTAATATAAAGGGTACACATGTTAAACAGGTCAAGTTGCTCCAAAATTGATAAATAATTCATTGTTTAAGAGACAAGGTCAATTAAGAACTCATAAACTAAATTGTAGACATGTAATTTACCATGTTTCAATCCCTTTACCCCTTTAATTATTACTTTAACAATTTTATCTTTTTTTGTGGAAACTAGTTTTTACCTAAGGTAAAATATACATTATACCTAAAAATAAAGTGGTCCTTATTAGATAATTTTTAATCAGTGATTATAAATCCTATATTTTTTTCATTTTATTTAATTTATTATTATTTTTAAAATAATTTTAAAATAAAAATGTAAAACGTATTAATTTTTTTTGATAAAATATTAATTATGTTATAAAATGTAAAATATGAGTTAGAAAACAAAATAAACATTTTTAAAATTATAAATTCCACTGATAAAATAATTTTTTTATTATAAAAATATTCCATTAATTTAAAATTAAAACTTATATATTGATAATGTCATAAAATTCATGTTATTTGTAAAAACATTATTTCTCATTATTCACCTAAAAACCATTGTTTTTAGAAAAATATCGAAATTTAATCTTAATAAAATATTACTGTGATAAATCAAAAAAATTATGGTAATTTTTCAAATTAAAATTCTATATTTTCTAAATTTAATTTTTAAATAAAAAGGTGAGATATAATGAAGAAATATTTTGATAGGAAAATAATTTTTTAAGAATATTAACCATTCTCATTATTATTTACTATATTTAACTAATTAAAAAAATATTAACCAATTATTAATACCAGTTATATTTTATCATAATTAATCAAAAGTTTCTTAAAATAGAAATTCATATCACACTTAAAGTCAATATTTAAAAAAATGCATTTCTATGTATAAATTATTTGTATTTTACACAAATTGAATTGTATTTATATTTAAAGTATAATTTTTTATTTGTATAAATATTTCATAAAGATATTACTCATATTAATTATTTATAATTTAATTCATATGTTTTAATAGTTATTCTTAAAATTTATATTATTATATAAATACATGATGGTTTCATTTTAGTTCAGTGTTGCATGTGGAGAAAGTTATCAAGCACATTAAACTATTTAATGGTAATAATATTGTAAATGTTTTTGGTGTTACATGAATATACTTCTTAATATAGTCCACAATATAAACTTGATTCTCCTCATGGACTCAGCGACTTCAAGATCAAAATTATCTGCATTGATCATGTGAGATTGATCATGACAGTACTGTTGAATCAAAGATATTTGAAAGATATCATGAGTGGTACTGAAACTTTGTGGAATATCTGGTCAGTATTTCATTAGGCCAACCACTCTACAATATAAAATAGACACATGTACCCAGGTGAATGTCTCACCTTCCTCCACTTAAGAAGGTGTCACAATCTAGGTGACACACACAAAAATAAATGGTCACCTTCCTCAAACTTAAGAGGTTGTCAATGTTGATCCATATATGATTTCTTCCTACTCTACACCATAAACATCCTCTTATGAATTATTTGAAAACTTTCTGTCATCTCTTGAATAAGGATTTTCCCACCAATTATCATGTCACCTACCTCCATCAAACATAAGGGTGAACAACATGCCCTCCCAAACAAAGTATCATAAGGATCTATCTAAATCGTCACTTTATAAATATTTTTATAAGAAATTTTCAAAAGGGACATATGAGTCTACCAAGAACTACAAAAATCTAGGACACACACCCTCAACATTTCCTCCAACACCTGAATATTCCACTCATACTATTCACCAGTTTGGGTATGCTAGGTTGTACTCAAAACCACCTAAGTTCCCAATGTTTTTTGAAACCCCTTCCATAACCATAATGTAAACTGATCATCCCTATTATAATAAATACTCTTATGGATACCATGTATCTATATGATCTATGAAATATAACTATATTTTACCATTAACTATAAGGGTCTCTTGTTTTGATAGAGGATATGAATCCTTCATCAGTTGATCCATGTTAACCGATACTTTATCTTACACCTAAGGAATCTTAGGTAATCCTATAACAAAGTCTATGATGGTATCATATCATTCCCACTCTATAATGGGTAGTGACTCTAGGGGACTGGTGGGACATTTATGCTTGAATATTACCAACTTATAAGTGGATCATTGTGTAACAAACCCCTCTATACATTCTTAATACCCAACCACCAGTATAAACGATAAAGATAATGATATATTTTCATTGGTAAAAGGTGTATATCCCACTTAAAATTATAATATACCCCCATAAACTCCCCTCTTGTGATAATAAGAACTAAAAACACTCATGGGAAAAGATAATATCATTCTCATTTATAGTCTAGGGTGGTGGTAGCTCCCTGCCATTGAAGATTTTTCAAAGGGTTGGGAACTATAGATGAGATAGTTATCTCCTCTTGATCTGATATAGAATCAAATGAACCATAGATAATGGTTCTAAAACTACTCATCCCTAGTCCTCCTGGACATCTAGATTCATTTTAGTAAAGTTTATAATTAGTTTTTACTCACAGTTTTATTCCTAGAAAACCCGAGGCTATGAATTCTCGTCAGATCATCAACAACTATATTTCCCTTCCTTGGTGTATATGACTTCTTGAGGTAGATATATAGGATATAATTGAACCTCCATCACTACTGATGGTTGAGGTCGCACTAAGTGAGAATATAACTCAAAATATTATGGTTTGTATAGATCATGAACCTCTCTCAAAATTCATATTTTCTTTATAATTCAATTCATGAACTACACCTGCTAAATTGAGATCATATAGAGGGTAATTGCATTCATGTTTCCTCAACCACAAATACCTATGATCCACATGTCGATCCCCCTGCATCATTACTTTACCTAAATCGATACTTGATGCTTTTAAATATACATTATACTCCCTACATGGATTTGGAAATATAATGATCGATGTTGAGCTCACCCTCCACTTCAAATCTAGGAAAGCATTATCTGAAGCTTCTAATCAAAGAAACCTTACCAAATTTTTTGTTATCCCGGTTAATGGAACATTAAAATGGGAAATGTCTTATATAAATCATCAGTAATGGACTTCCAATCCTATTAAGCTCCAAATATCAAAAAAAATCATGGAATACTACCATAAAACCATAGATCTCACTTTATTAGTGTCAACAAAAAATCTCACTTCTGATATGATATGCCCCAATAAGTATACTCAGTCGATCTAAAAATAACACTTCGAGAGATTAACATAATACCATTTCTCATATATTGGTCATAAAAAGATCTTCATATGATATTTTTTTCTCCACCATTTTTAGGTAATACATGAGGATACCATATAAAAACACCAAAAATTCATCTAGTTTTGGTTAGAAGGCTCTGTTTATCAAGGAAATAAACACTATTAGTTCATTCTTCAAGCCAAATGGTATCACCAAGAACTCAAAGAGGCCATACCTACTTTGAAAATACATATGTGGAATATCATTGGTTCTAATAATATCCTAACAATAAATTGACCTCAATTCAATCTTGGAGAAGATCAAGAACCCCTAATATGATTTAAAATATCATCTATGCACTATAGTGGAAATTCATTTCTAATAGTCACATGACTCATCTACAGAGAATACACACAAATTTATAATGAAAAATTATCCTATTAGAAAATATGATAGGATAACCCCATAGGTATATACTAGGTGGATAAACCCATTATCCTTTAAGTCTTCCATGTGGTTCTTCTACTCACAGTGATCTATTGGATCCATCCAATATGGTGGAATTGTAATAGGCTTAGAACCTGAAATTTGTTCGACAGTGAACTCTAACCCCTCCCCTAGGTGAAAACCCAAGACATCATCTTGAAAAACATCCATAATATGATCCACCATATGAGGGTAAACTACCAACCACAACCCTCCATCATCCAATATAATAATGACAATCTTGGATAAAACCCCATCAATCTTCTACTTATCTGAACCTACACATACAACCAACACACCCCACTCTCCCTTGTAAACATAATTGATGCCTTCAAGTGACACAAATTAAACCCATAAATATTATAAATCTCTATGATCTCTAAAGGGTACCAAACAATCCATTCTCAAAATTAGGACAAACTCAATCATATTTTTCATGAAAAGGTCCCATAGGAACTGGTATGCTCTAATCTCAAGATCATACTCTCTTAAGTGACATGCTACTCAGATGTAAATCCCAATAGGGTATTGATAGACATCACCCTATACATATACTCAAAATCCAATCCTAGACCATCCACAAACAAATTGGACAATAAAGAGTGTAAAGTACCTATGTAAAAAAGGGAAAAAGCTAAAGTATAATACACAAAAATCATACCACTCATGGTAGAAGGATCAAAATCTAGATTTGTTATAGGATTCTTAAATGAATTCACTTACCCTAAACGTCGACCTTGCATCCTAGCCTAACTTATCAACATTGTATTGCCCTATTTCCATGAAATACTCTATCTTTTATAACCCCTTCCACCATCTCAACCTATGTGACCAGTAAAACTCCAACTACCCAACTACTGTGGATTAGAGGATCCTTCTATAATGCTCTAAATTGGACAAGAATATCTATATATAGGTTCCTATAATGTCATCCAACAAAACATATTGAGATAAACCCAACTCCCACATGATAGGAACTTTACTTGTGGCCTGTCACAATTCAAATGGTAGTAGCCATCCATACTGCGTTAATGACATATGATAACACTATCACCCTTATTCCTATATACCTTATTGGTTTTTTGGGACCCATATAAGTAGAAGTTCTTGACCCCAGATAATCCACTTCCAACTAGTGTTGTTCATCCAAATACCACGAGCCTTTATCAGATTCCTCTAAAAAATCAACGCATGATTTATCATCTTAGATACTGTGTTCAAGATAACGATGTTCATATATACCTTTATCTTTTACCTAAGTCCATCCTCAAATATTCTCACTAAATTTAACTCATCACTATCCATTTATGGTGTGAACATGTTTAACTCTTTAAACCAACAATCATACTACATAATAGATAGAATCCCATTCCTTAAGTTTATAAAATCATTGGCCCTAGAAGACCATAGTTTCTAATAGTATAAGTGGATTAATATACTACTATGTAAATACTTCCAGACCATTACCACATACTAATTATCCCAATTCAAAAAAATGACCAATTCTTAGATTATTCTTGAAACATGGAGGTGAGAATATTTACCCTCTTCTTAGGGGGTGTATCTATATGATCAAAGATAGTATTGATAGACTCAAGAAAATTCTTGGCTGCCTCAGGACCACCCTCTTTAGAAAAATCTGGAAGATTATACAATAAAAACTCATGGGTAGAGTCAAACATATTTTTCCAAGATTGGGTTGCATCTCTCTCCATATACTACATCATATAAAGAAAAATCTCACTAAGTTGAGTGTCATTATGCTATACTTATTAAAAATGTGAATTATGCATTTTAACCTCATAGGAATACTCGCTAATGACCTTCTGGAACTTATCTAGTAGTCAATGAGGAGCTATTTATCTAGAATACCAAAGAAACATCTCAAAATTCATTACTAACATATTTCTTGGTATCATACTCTATGGAAATAAAAAAACAAACATTGGATAAAAAAATCATAACTCAAGAACTCTCACTCAACCCATCTACCCACTTTGAGGCCAAGTCACACATATAAGGAAGCCTCATGTCACTAGACTCTATTAAATAAGATTTAATTTAAAAGTTATGAGAGAAAATACATAATAAGTTTCTTACTGAGAGTTTATTTAAACCAAACCATAATTTCTTTAATCCAAATCTCAAATATAATACACATTTATATTTTTACCATTTTATAATTACCTTAATCTACCAAATCCCATCATTCTAGTTTTTTTATATTAAGTGTACAAAACAAGTTATTGTGTAAAAAACACTTTATGTTGTGCATAGAACCCCATATAACTTCTACCAATTCAAATTACAATAAGATATAACAATTTAAAATATTTATTATTTTAGAGATTGGTTAGATAGAGTGAAACCATCCATCCATACAAGAAAACAATATTTAGGTTAATTTTGAATGTGTAAATAACCAACCATTGTCACATCAATGAAACCATGGAAAAGAATAAATTAAATCATGGAAAAGACATGTAAATACCTATTTTCCTAATATAATGAATGTAAAAACATCCAAGATAGATACATCCCATAAACCATCAAAATTGATAAACTGTAACAATTAATTCTAGTAACTAAAATCCCCATACCTAGAAATATAGATTTTCACTCATACATGGGTTAGCTAATAAAATGTAAAATCTCATTAATATGTTCTTACACATTATCTTATACTTCATGCTAGGAAAAAAATAAAAAACCAAGATAAAAATTTCATTGAAACCATTTTTTAATTCCCTGGTGTGGATCCCATTGAACTGGTGCCCTGGTCTAGTGTGTCGCATGGCCACAAGTACACCTCCACATACACTAGAGGTTTTGGACAAGCAACAAGGGTGTATATGTGGCATGGTGGAGATAATATTCCCTCTATTCAAATTCTAACATAATGTAAATAATGGAAATCACTTATAAATCATATCCAAATAAAATAATCAAGTGCTAAAATAATAAATCGCAACCCATGTAATATCATACTGATGGAACATAGAGAACAAATGAGTATACATATACAAAAAGTAATGTAATAAAGCCTCAAAATAAATAAAAAGATAAAACCCAAAAAAAAAAAGAAACAACCCAGATTTCCTAAGATTGATCCCATATCCCAGCTCGCAACTCCAATATTATCCATAAATATCAATAATCATCTATATGGTGATTTCTCTTATCTTGAACTGCATCCATGAAGTCTTTATGAGTACAAAATGATGGTTAAAACATGGTGTGAGTGGAACTTAATAAACCACTATAAATGGAATCTAATGAAAATCTATTCTATAAGTGTAAATCATAATGGTGTTTAATATATATGTTAATCAATAAGAATAATAATAACCAATAGAAATAAAATGAACCAAGTCGAGGCTCAGGTCTTAAGAAGATAACATTATATAACCCTACCTGCTTCATCATACACTAATATCTAATCATGGAAGAAGTTCTATGGATCATTATGCTTCTAAGGTGTATCACTAAAAAATCCATAACCATGTAACCTAAAATAATCAACATGGATTAATTGGGCATTATCTTCTAGAAATTCCCATGAAAACCCATTTGTTAAGTATGAACTCTAGGGACTCCCTTGACATACAAAGGCACAACTTGATTAGAATACAAGGGTAAAACTTGTGGCATTCAATACCAATATGATCGATCTGAATCTGAATATATCATATAGCAACACTTATTTTTCTTATTACATTTTAAAGGAAAATAATATAATAGTTATACATTCATGGATCAAAAGGTATAATATTTTTGAAAAATTAGTAACATACATCACTTATAGATAATAAAAGATAAAAATTATTAAAATAATTCTTCTGTATCCACTTAAAACTCTAACTTTTTCCTTTTTTCATGTAGTCACATAAGGATATACATCAAAGAGAAGGGTTACTTAAACCCCTAGTAAAGTGAAGGATAACATAACAGAAATAATAGACATGAATCAATAGAATATGGGTGAGAATAATAAATATCATCATATCATAATCATAGGATAATCATCAAAATAATGATGGAAACATTTTATAAATTCCTAGAATGTGGTGACACATAAAAATGGAACATCATGTCAAAGTGGTCAAATACCACACACAGTTGTGAACAGAGCGAGAATCGTGTTATTGCATAACATATGTTCATAATCATGACATCGTTATTGTGAACAAATATATCATCATGTTCATGAATAATACACATTATATCATGAGATAAATCACACTAACTAATACATTTGATGGCTATATAATTCCATCCCCACCTATCACATCATAATATTCAAATTATTATGCATGCCACATAGAACATATAATAATCGAAGTCTTGGAATAACCAATAGAAAGGAATGGGTTTCATAATGATTTCATAAATAATAATTTTATGAATAAAAATGGGGTTACCAAATGCATAAGGGAAAATATATTTTTCATAAACATCATCATTCATGAGGGAGGAAGAAACAACTCAAGAAGAGTAAAAGATGTGCTTTGGAAAAGAGTCATTTAGGAAAATATTGATATTTGGATTAAAAATAATGGTGGAAACATGTATATAGTAGAAAAGAGGAGTTATGAATAATGAAATGATATTTATGGAAAATTATAAGAATATATATACATATATGTCATGAAATATGGATAACCTAATGAAAAGGAGTTGGGTTTGAGAATCCCCTTACATTAAATCCTGCTTTATTTTGTTGCTTTTACACCTTCAGAATAATAAACATTGGATTATTTAAAAATAGTAATATATGTGAATTATGTTCATTAATTAAAATATTTATCAATTATAATTATTGTATTGTAATTTATAACACTCTTAGTTAAATGTGAATTGGTTTGATATCATGTTTTCAATAAATTTTTCTGTTTTGTTTCGATGTCGTAATTTTTGTTCGAGTTCATTTATACATAAGTATAATTAATTAAAAAATCTTAAAATACATATATTTATAAACTCATATATCATAAATAATTTATAACAACCATCCATATAATTTTTTATAAGAAAATAATTGGCAATATCCTCTTTGGTGGATAACCGACTTTTAGCATGATATTGTCAACAGGGCAGGAACTAAAAGTATGAAAATTTAATATGTTATAAATATAATACTTAAATTATGTTAAAATAATTTATATAATGTAAACATAATGATAAAAAATTTGATAATATTTTTTCAATTTAATTGGGGAAAATTAAAGAGAAGAAGAAGAAAAGAAAATATTTGATAGAGACTTACTCTTTCTTTAGTGTAGCTTCTCTTGTACAACACTAAAACTCCATTAATGTTTGGAGTATATTTACTATATATTGTACCTAGGTATTATAAGTGGATTTATATGGATTATTTTAGTAGATATTTGGATTTTATATGTGAGGTATGATGGTTTTCTAAGGGGAGCAAGAGGGATTATTTATACTTGAGGAGAGGAGTATTTTTAGAAGAAAATATTAAATAGAACATTATATCAACGGTAACACTTTTAATAGTGAATTTATCCCAATATATATTATATGTAAATATAACAATGTTTTTTAAGACTTTAGATATCTTTATAATTATAATTCACTTAGTCAATTAAAAATGAATGTGGATATAAGGAAAAACTATTATTTTAGGTAATCACTTTTGAATTTATATTTTGAAAAATGATTTTTAGATTTGAAAATTAAGTTTATTTTATTTTAATGAATCATTGATGAAATTAAATATTTCTTTGACGAACCTAATGTTCTAGAAATTATTATTTAATTATTAAATCATTAATGATGTAATTTAATATACAGTTGTTCTGCAAAAAACTCTACTTTTACTATTCACTATAAAATTAAAGTATTTCATAAAATTACCAAAAATCAAACCATAGAATATTTAGACATGATAATTTCAAAAATGAAATTCATTTTTCAAAATAAAATTCTAACATTGGTAATTTAAAATATTAATATAAAAAATATTATTTTTACAAAATACTTTAAAATATAGTTTCTAGAAATGTGCCTATATTTTCCTTGATTTTTTATCAGGATATTTTTTTTGAAATTATAATATTTATTTTTACTTATATTAATCCTGGTAAATATTATATATAAGCCACACCTTATTATTTTGAGATTAAATTACTGTTCAAACTGTCATGTTACTATTCCCAGTGGTTAGTTTACTATTACAATAGTCACATTACCTCCTATAAAGACCGCTTAATTAATTCAATCAGTATTAAAATAAATTCTTATAAAGGTTCTATATTTCCATTTTCTATAATGTTGATTTGTTTACTGATGTTTTTTTCTTCTCTATTGTGTTTTTTGTGGGAGGGATGATTCTAGAAGATTGGAGAAATCTGTATTTTACCATTTTAGTTTTTATATTTTTTATTTTTGTCCCCTTTTCATAATTAGAATTTTAATTTGTTTAGTTATTGAATAAGGTAACAATTTTCATTAATGAAATATTGTGATATTGGTTTTTTATGTGTTCTATGTGTATGATATTATAAAATATAATATAATACATATTCATTTCAAGAAAAAAATATAATTTATAAACACTAGGTTATTACAACTCACCCAACAACATTCAACAAGGGAAGAACACATGAATCCATGAAATTAATATATAACATTAGATCAATGAATACATTACCCAAATCCAATAGGTATCCACATCATTCTATTCATGGTAATGAGTTTGTATAAAATCTACTAGCTCGCTTAAGTAATTATATAGTATTAGACATTGGGGATTCCAAATGTGTGTGTTTTCAGACCCCAACAATCACATGAATACATTAATGGAATCATAGGATAATCCATGTAATTACACTACAACACCATTCATGTTGAATCAAAGGTGGTCCTCTATATAATTCCATGCTCACAACCATTTCCAAAAATTTCAAACATGTAATTATTCCACAATTCATATGAAATAAAATTATATAATTCAATACAAGTTCATAAATTGGGTTTCATTCAAATTTTCATTTAAGAATTCTATGTCTATAAACACTAAGGATTCCTAGGGTTCATCCCAAGAATCCCACTTTCCATATTAAAGCATTATGTCACTAAGTAGTTCAATTAATAGTAAAAAAAGGAGAAACCTTCCACATGAATAGTTTCATGAATGGTATATCCAAACCATCCCTCTTTTCTATTTCTAATAAATAATCTAAGAGATCAAAAAAGGCATAAATGTTTTTATATTAATCTTAGGTCAATCTTCTAATGAGCCGATGTGACTGCATGATCCAAATAATAAATATGACAATGAATCTTTGAGGAAAAATCATAAGACCACCTAACTTATGTTATAATTGTCATAATAGTCAAGTATTAACCTATAAATTTAGATAAAATAGAAGATATTGATAAACTATAAAAAAGCATGAAATTAGTCTATTTACATTAAATTGGGTATAAGAGATTTATATGGAAATTGAAAATAAGATTGGAACATAGAGGAGTTATAAACATATCAATATCCTTACAAAATGATGTAAAGAATAAATATTAAATGTGTATTTATGGAGGAACACCCAAGATCTAAGAGTAAGAGAGGATAGCTCTATGCTAGTACAAATTTCCTAAAATGAAGAAAAATATTGGGTAAACTTTCTTGAGGGTCATAATAGTAAATTAGTAATTTGGAACTTTTTAAAGGGGTACATGGTTTGGTTACATAGTTTGATAAACCATGAACCAACCATGAAAACCTCATTATTCATAACATTCCACCAGATATGGTTATGACAAGCAATTTTACAAACTATGCACCAACTATGGAAAATGTATTAGTAATTCATTATAGAAATTCACATGGTTTCATGGCCCCCTTCACATGGTTTGAAAACCCATATGCCTATGAATTTCAAGCTACATAGTTTGGATAATTATTTTCACAAACCATGTGTTAAGTATATGGTCTATTTAGTTTCCTCGAAATAAGAAATTTCAAGCCTTGATCCATTTAAATTCTCAAAGGGCTCACTAATAACCAAAATAACTCCCAACATATATAATAAATGAAACAATATGATCATATGTAAAAATTAAGCAATAAATTACCTCGAATAAAATAAATATATTACAATCTTTACTTCTAGAAGCTATTACTACCACCCTTACGAGAATCTTTCGACTCATCTTATTTCTTGAAGAGCTGCTAAAACAACCACTAGGAAGAAAATAAATAAAATTTAACTTCAAACTTCCTAATAGGTTAACCTCTTCCATAAAATCTCTATCAACCACTTCAACATTGGAGGTAATACTCAACATATAAACCAAAGATTTAATATTTGGTCGAAATCACAACTGAAACCTATGAGCCTTTATCTTATCACTTGATACAATCATAAGATATAAACAAAAAAGTTTGGTTAAGTGGAATAAAGATCCCATTACACTTTAATTACTATGTTTAATGGTGAGGAACCCCATATATTTATCCATTATTGATGATTCAAGAAAAATTACATGAAAAAAATGGTCTTTAGGTGTAACATCATGACCCAACGTACTATTGAACTGATATCCAGACTGGGGAGTCACATGGCCTCAAGTATGTCTCCTCATATTCCAATGGTTGTTAACTATCAGCGAGGGTGTCAAGGTATTTTAGGGGGATACTATATCCTCATAATTAGAGTGCATGGTTATAAACAAATAGTAAAACTCAAATATCAACAGAAGTCAAAAATAGAAAAGACAAAGCAACAGAAGATATATTTTATATAACTAAATAAAACTAACCAATGATAGTTTATACAATTGATGGATGATGGATAATACATAAGATAAAGAATTAAAAAAATATCATGCTTTATATTATTGTATAAAAATAATGAAAAGATAGCAAAATCCCATGGCTGATCTCTGTGAGAATCATGATCTCCAGATCGGTCCTTTTCTCCTAACTCCCATGTATAAGAAATACAAAAATAAACCAAGATCCTAACAATATGAGATTCACTCAGGTACCAAGGGTTCCCAAGTAGGGTGTGAGATATAAATCTCATTAGGTTATAACCCATGGTTTCTAGCCCAATCCAGACGGTATGGCATAATCTAAGAAGTGTACATGTATATAGAAGACAAACAAAACTGAAAAAATGAATAACCACACACCCAGGTTCCTAAGGGACACCTGATGGCTATACCTACTTTAGTTCATAGGCATAATAAGTCTAATTAGTCACCATGTATATATATAGTATCAAATGATGGATAGGGTACATTCCCTACATCCCTACGGAGTGAGACAATCCATGCTAAATTACTCGGGATAGCGAGTGGGACACCAGATAACACCATAATCATGGAACGTGGTGCCAAAATCCCAACACCCAAATAGTATTTGAGTGATAATAAAATCACATACTTGCTATATAATGAAATTTTTAGACCACGAAGGGTCGGATCCAAGGTTTAGAATACCAATTAATCCTCATTTATTCCCATAAGAATTTTGATTGAAACTTTATCAATGCATTGGATTGGGTCCTAGGAGCATGTATACTGACATGTCTTACGTGAGTCCAAGCAAGCCATATCCAATGGGTAGCAGGGCCTGAGGCATCCCGTGGCATTCCTACTTTGGAATCCATTTATTATCTAGGTTATTACTATATTGAACCATTGAGTCTATCCATGGAATTCCTACCAGGGAATCCATGTATCACCCGAGATGTTAATATGATAAACCATTAAGTCCTTACATGGAATTCCTACTTGGGAATCATTTTATCATATAGGGTATTAATATAATAGACCATTAAGTTCATCCATAAAATTCCTTCTAGGGAATTCATGTATCATCTAGGGTATTAATATAATAAACCATTGAGTCCGTCCATGGAATTTCTACTTGGGAATCTATGTATCACCCAAGGTGTTTATAGCATTCAATACATTAAAAAATAATTTACCAAATTCATTTGAAGTTTAATCATAATGAATTAACCATTTCATTTAATTAAATACATTAAATTTACCAAAACATGTCAATTTTATTTATAAGGAACCTTGGGTCACTTAAGAGGTGTTAATGGAAAAAGGAAATCACCTATGTGGGTAATTCCAATCTAAAAATTGTAACAAGAACTTAAATGGTTCCTTGGTTATTAATTCATTTAAAAAGGGAAAATTCATTTCCTTAATTCCATTATAAACCATTTCCTAAACATTCCATATTTCAAATGTAACATCAAGGAATAAGTAATTATCAGTACAAAAGGCTAAGCAAGCAAAGAAGTCTAATCACTACTTTTTAACTTGAAGACAGTGCACCTCCATTGGAAGAGTTTTATTATAAAATATTGACTTTTTTTATAAAAGAATCATTTATTTGACTAATAATCACATCTAATTTACCAAAATAAATCATTTTATAGATACAACCACACAAGGTGAAACATTAATTAAAGGTGTGAAGTCAATTAATTAATGGTTATTAAATTTAAAGGGGAAAAGGAATGGGACCCTACCTTAGGGTGGAACCAATCTGAACACTTCAGCTCTTGATGCTTTCTATATCAAAGCTACTGCTACCCCCTTTAATCATATGAATGTTCACATACATATAATTACACATATCTCATATGTACACATCTTTATGGCCATGAACATGTGAGAGGGGGTCATTACATATATGCTCATATGCACATACTCATCTCCACTCACCTATGTATGAATTTTAATATATATACATAGGAACACCTATCACCATACATGTATATTAATTTATATGGATAAATATACACATAACGGGGGAACCTAGATATATATATTCTTACTTATTCATACATAGGATGGTTTCCTTAGACTCGGTGACATGAAACCACACAGAAGGGTCAAACACACTCAAGTGGCAGTGGCGAACCGAAACAACCTGAACTACTTCGCCTTTAGTGGTGGTTTTCAGAATAAACATGAATAAAACCCGAGATACCTTCCACATAAACCATGGTGATTTGAAGAGAAACTATGGAGAAATCCACCTAAAATTGAAAGATCAGAGGAGAGAGATGGACAGATGTTGTGTGCCTAAGGGGTTTTGCTAGGGGGTCACACCTTGAAGGAATGAGGGGGAGTGGAGGTGAGTGTAGTTTAGGTTTTAATTTTATTTATTTTATTTTATTTTATTTTATTTTACTAAATAATGGAATACTGTATGTTTTGTCAAACCGTGTGCAAGCTGTGTTGTGAATAGTGTGAGGGTACTACCTCCAAATACACATCTTGCAGCTAGGTGCATGATTTGTGAAACCATGCATGGCACATGTGAATTCCTTTGTTTACATGTTTAAGTCCATACATTTTCCTACTATGGGAAAAAATATTTTAAAAAAATCATGCACCCATTGAAAACCCTTTAAAACATTGATGTTTTAGGTCTGGCACTCACAAAACTCACCGAGACACCTAGGAAACTTCTTTAGCCTTTACCCAAGTCCAAAAAACATCACATTAAAGCATTAAAACTTGCAGAATTGAGTTCCAAATCTTAGTATTAAATTAAACCCATCTAGTAAATGAAAAATTTCAAAATCCCTTGTATTTTTTTTTTGGATAAAAAAACAAAAAACTCTACAATCTCCCCATCTTATAACTTCTTATACCTGAGAGGACTTCAGGGAATAACTAAAATTTCACCCAACCTAATAGGGTCTTGATGTCTCGTTTGAACTATCGTGTTATGTTTACTACATGAAACACACCCTTAATCATTACTTATGCCATAACAACCAAAGCTAATGGTCACTTTCCAATAGAAACACCAATGAAAAGCTTACATGAGCCTATTAATAGAGATAAATGATCACTTCATCATCTCAATAAACATTCATCTAATGGTTCTCCCCACCATATGTCTTAACTTAAGGAAGGGTCCAATTTCAAGCCATTATACCTCCAACATCATAATTTATGTAAAAATAATTCCTCTAAGAATCCTAATAAATCTTTGGGTGTGATTTCATTAAAAAGGAATGGTCGATCCTGATCAACCTAATATAAAATGGACACTACTAAACTTAAAACCACACTCACCTTAACCTGTAAACATTATTTAAAATGGTTCCTTACAATCCTAAAAATTGAACTAAAATAAGAGAGAGAGAGAGAGATTTGAGCCACTTGGAAGACTTATCTCGAATATTCTCAGCTTATGCATTTGGAACTTTTTTAACTCAACTACAATGCCTTCCTCTAAATAATCATACGTTTACAATGAGTGCATTCAACGAAGCCCATACCAGACTCCTAGTGATGCTTCATGGTTCAAACCATCATATTTCCATTTATACTAGATTCTAAGGAACAATTAAAAGGTATTTTAACACTCCATTTTATAAAAAATACATTGGCACAAGCCCACAGCATCCAATGTTGAACATGAGCTAATACTAGAGTGTCATCCGTCTGGTGGTCAAGTCAAAAGAAATGGATAGAGTCTATGAATAGAACCAATTAATTCCAACTTTGGAACCCAAGAATCACTTCAGACTTACTAATCCTCAATAAGAACCATGCATCAGTGTGCAACACCAAAAAAACTCACCCAATAAGGTCAACAACATAAAGCTTTAGTGTGGAGTAAGACCAACTCTCTCTTAGTGCATCAATGATGAAGTCAACATAGGGTAAATTCTTTCCTCTAAGAAAGATTAAACTAAGAGGAGATTAAGGATTACAAAGAAGGTTATAGATAGTTCCATCATATTAAATACAAAGTTTTGGTAAATCTTCCAAAAAATAATACACAACCTACCACCAAAAAAGTTGTGTTGTCGAGAAATCACTAACATGATTTAAGACTTTCAAGCCTCAAGAGAAATGAAGTGAGATCGACCATTTAAAAATTGTCTTCCTTAGTTTGTTCCTTCAATTTGGAATGGTACATAACCCCCAAAACTAATTTGATTCTAACCACTTTAGGAATGTCTTAGTCAATAAATAACAGATATATTAGCAGCTCACAAGAATTATAGAACCAAATTTAGTTTAAACATAAACGTGATGCTCATGTACATTGATAATTATACATAAAAGTCAAAACCAAACAGATCCATATGTCAGAATAACCAAGTCTCAAGGAAGTTATCTCGATCACTGGGATGAAAACAAATCCTTTAATGATCGATAGGTATCATGTATAAGAATTCATACTACCCCAAGAATTTTTAAGCAAAGCGGCCCACCATCGATACTACCCATAGGCTTACCAGCCCTATGAATTCATGTATTTTATGGAAAATATAAGATATTTAGCCCCGAGTCACATTACTCCATATGACCACTATCCTTGATGATATCAAACCAAGTCTTCCATCACTGAGTAAAATAAAGGGTCACAAGACCTATGATGCTCATTACTGTACAAGGGTCAAAGATACCATCATCACCCATCCAAACAAGGGCGTCATCTAGAAAGAAAGAATCATATAAGGGTCAATGACACCAGAAAGGCACTAATCATCAGGAAAATCATAGAACAAGGAAGGAATTTAAATTTAAAGGGAGATACCTACCACAAGATAGACCCTTATGAAAATATAACATCAAACCTATCACTAGGTCATGCCAACTGATATCACCAGGCTCAAAATCTGATCATCTGATCCATTTATAAAATTAAAATAATGCCTATAAAAAGGCATATTCTTTTGTTCTAGGGAAACTCAAATAGAAACTTTAACTACCCTTACACATGGGTTCTAAACAGAGGACACCGCTACTGGTTCCATTTCCAAAACATTATATTTTTTCAAATTTTAAATCATCAACCATTTAAATGATTTAACTAATACATCAAATAAGAACAGAAAAGTATCAAAAAATGTCTTTTTAAAAAAATATTTTATTGACATCTTATCATTAAATAGAAAATTTATCACATAAATTTTTTTTAACAGATAAGGAGACCTACAAGAGTCCTATTAAGCCAACTTGAGTTCAAATGAATGTAACAAAAAAAGTATTTTCTTAATTATTAAGAGTCTCAACACCCGTACTATGTTATCTCTTAAGGAACATGCACCAACTAGCCTACATGGGCATAGTTGTGAATTTTAGTAGTTAACCAATTCATTTAAAATTATAACATCCTCAAATACATAAAACTCCAGTCACATGGGTGGCCATCTACCAATCGATGAAGCACCCGAACACTTTATAACTTGGAATTTGGATCCCATTTAATAAAACCAATTCACTTTAGCATTTAAATTTTAGCTACAATTATATTCTTAAAAGTAATTCAAGTATACAAGTCACCTTTTCCCAATTACAAGGTGACCATAAACCTTACAATTAAAGACTAGATCCCACTCTAAATTGCAACCATTATATTTAAATGAAATTAGAATGTCATTTTTAGGAGTGAACAAAGAATCATGCAATTATCACAGAAGCATGGAATACTAAATAGGAAAGGAATGATAATTAGATCAAGAAGAATATCATATAATCAATTAATCATGTTATTAAAAACCTAACATGCAATATAATAAGCATGTTAATAAACACAAGAGCATTTCATATCACTCAAGTCAGGCAATCCAATCACCAAAAAAACCTATAAACATAACTACATGGCATGTCATATACATGACATGTTAATTTTGATGTGCCTAGTATGATAAATACAATGAAACTTCCTTGAAAAATCTAGAAAAGGGTAAAAATACCATAAACTCGTAAACTAATAAATAGTGGAAATTACACTAATCACTCATGGTGAGATAATATCAACTATAACATCAAACAACACGAAAAAAATTTCTCATCCCTGGACACTTGGTCATTTACCGTATGTGGGGTGATTAGTTCTAGGCATGACTATTAACCAAGAATAAACACATTTCTAGTCTCCTATCTACGAACCCAAAATTTTAGTAAAAAAGAAAAAACTACCTTTGATAACACAGTGTAACATCCCAACCAACCTTACCATCAAACTGATAACCAGACCGGTGGGTCTCATGGCCTCAAGCGCATCTCCCCATATACCAGAGGTTGTCGACTAAATGCAATAGTGTCAAGGTAGTTCATTGGGGAGACTATACTCTCATAAATAGAGTTAAAAGTGATAAAAATAGTAAAAATAACATATCAATGGAAGTCATAAATAGAAATGAAAAAGAAGCAGAAAAAATATTTTATATAACTCAACAAAAGTGTCAAACACCAGTTTATACCATGGATGGATGATGAATAACACATAAGACAAAGTAGTTAAGAAAAAGCTATACATTATAGTATAAAAATAATGAAAATACATCAAATCCCAACGAATGATACCCACAAGAATCCCAAGATCCATCTTAGTCCTTTACTCCCAACTCCTAGGTACAAGCAATACAACAATGAACCTAGATCCTGCAAATATATGGTCTAATCAGGTACCAAGGGTACCCGAGTTGGGTGTGAGATATAAATATCAGTAGGTAAGCAACCACAATTTCTATCCAAATATAGACAGTTCAATATAATTTAATAATTTTCCAGGTATAGAGAAGACAAACAAAACTAAATAAATTACAAACCACCCACCCAGGTTCCTAAGGGACACCAGACGGTTATACCTTCTACATCTCATAGCCGTAATAAGTATGATAAGTCTCCATGTGTATATATAGTAACAACGAGTGGATAGGGTACATTATCTACATCCTTATAGAGTGAGAGACACCAATGTACAACACTCGGTATGGTGAGTGGGCTACTAGAAAGCACCCTAATCATAGAAGGTGATGTATAAATACCAATGCCCGTATATTGTCTGTGTAACAGTACAATCATATCCTTTTTGTATAATGAAATTTTCAGACCATGAAGGTCCAGATCCATGGTTTAGAATACCAAGGAATCCTCATTGAGTCCCATGAGCATTTCAACGGAAACTCGATAAAGGAACTCGTTGGAGTCCTAAGAGCATATATACTGAAATATCCTATGTGAGTCCAAGCAATCCGAATCCAAGGGGCAGAAAGGCCCAAGGAATCACATAACATTCCTAAATTTAAATCTATGTATCATCTAGGGTATTAATATAATGAACCATTGAGTCCATCCATGACATTCCTAGTTGGGAATCCATGTATCACCCAAGCTGTTAACATGATAAACCATTTTGTCCATACATGGAATTCTTACTTGGGAATCCATCTATCATCTAGGGTATTAACATAATAAACCATTAATTCCATCCATATAATTCCTACTTGGAAATCCATGTATCATATTGGATATTAATATAAAAAAACATTGATTCCATCCATGGAATTTTTACTTGGGAATCCATGTATCACCCAAGGTGTTAATAACATTCAATACATTCAAAAATAATTTTATAAATTCATTTTAAGGTTAATAATCATTAATTTACTATTTAATTTAATTCAAATCATTATATTTACCAAAATATGTTAATTATATTTATAAGGATCCATGGGTCACTAGGTGGTTTCAATGGAAAAATGAAATCACTTATAAGGGTAATTACAATCTAAAAATCGGGCCAATCACTTAGATGATTCCTTAGTTCTTTAATCATTTTAAAAGGGAAACTATATTTCTCTAATTCCATTAGGGACCATGTCCTAAACAATCCATATTTTAAACGTAACATCAAGGAATACATAATTATCAGTACAACAACCCAAGAAAGTCTAAAAGTCTAATCACTACTTTTTAGATTAAAGACAACACACCTCCACTGGAGGGGTTAAATTATAAAATCATGACTCTATTTATCAAAAAACAATTTGTTAAATTAAGAATAAAATTAAATTTACTAATTGAAACCATTTTAGAGAATCTACCACACATGGTGAAACATTAATTAAAGGTGTGAAGGAAATTAATTAATGCATTATTAAATTTAAAGTGGCAAAGGAATGGGACCCTACCTCAGGGTGGAACCAAGATGAAAGCTTCATCTATTGATTCTTTCTAATTCAAAATAGCTATTATCCCTTCTAAGCATATTAACCTTCAATTACATATAAGGTAACCTAGCCCCTATGAAAACATCTTCATGTCCACGAACACGTGCAAGGGGATCCTTACATATATACTTATACGACCATATTCATTTCCACTCACCTATGTATGTGTTTTCATATATATTCATAGGCACACCTAGACCCATACATGTATATTCATTTACATGGATAAATATACACATAACGTGGGAATATACATATATATAAAATTACCTATGCATACATAGGAATGTTGACTTAGACTTAGTGACTCGAAACCACATAGAAAGGTCCAATGCACTCGGGTGGTGGAGGCAAACTGAAACAACCCGAACCGCTTCACCTTTAGTGATGGGTTTTAGAACAAAGATAAACACAACCTGAGAGACCTTTCGCACAATATTGACGATTTGAAGAGAAAATTGGAAAAATATGGTTGAAGCTAAAGATCGATGGAGGGAACCATATGGGGTGTTGTGCGCCAAAGGGGTTCCACTAGGGAGTTCGTGCCATATAGGTATGATGGGGAGGATAGGTGAGTGTAGTTTTAGTTTCAATTCTCTTTATTTTAATTTATTTTAATTTATTTTTCAAAAATAGGGCATACCGCACAGTTTATCCAACCGCGTGAAAACCGTGAAGTTAAAAGTGTCAGTGTACTACTTCCAAATGCATGTTATTTAGCTAGGAGTATGGCTTGTAAAATAATTCCCATGCCTCTTTCCACTTGTTTAAAGTTTCAAGGTTTCTTACTATGGGCCTCATGGTTTCATAAAAACCATGCACCCAGTAAAGACCCTTTAAAACATTGATGTTTCAGGTCTAACACTTCCAAAACTCATAGATACACCCAAGAAACTTCTTAAGCCTTTAACCAATTTTAAAAACATAAAATTAAAGTGTTCCAAGTCACTTAATTGAGTTCTGAATATTGTTTTTAAATTAAACCAATCCAGTAATGAAAAAGTTCAAAATCCCTTATATTTTTGTTCGGTTCAAAAACATGGAACACTACATTAAGTATTTCTACTCCGAACCTTCATATTGTTTTTTTAGAACAAATATTCCCCAACAATCTCTTATTAGGGTTATCCATATTATAGGTGGCATGTTTCACCCTGAAGGAATCAAAATATTCCAAGTAGTTAAAAATATTCTTGATCTTCTCTAACAAATCCTCATATTTTCTAAGGATCATTCATTAGTTGGAAGGATGGTGGTTTCTATAAAATAATCATGTGGAATTGATCCTTATATCCTTCATTATCTGGATGAAATTACCAAGCCTGATTTGGGGTGGCTAAAACACCCTCATTCATGTAATGTACTCCTCACACTATCTCTTTAACAAGATTTTGATTGACTATAGGGTTTCCTTATGAATCATCATCCACAACACCCTCTTGGGTAACTCTAGGAATCCTTTAGTGGGGAATGTATCTATATGAAATAATGAATAGATTCCATAATTTGAGTGAGAAATATTAGTTCTAACCAATAAATCATTATCAATGAGTTAATATTATATCAAAACTCAATATAAGAGACACACATTCCAACATCTTGTTGTAACTTAAGGATCATTATAATGATATCTATCCAAGAACTCACTTTTAACCAACCCCTTAACTCTATAAAATTATATATCATTCCTACTAAAATATCCAAAGACACAAAGACCATGGGAAAAGAAACCACCCTTTAATATCAATTTTTCATGAACAAATCCATGTCATCCCTAAAATAGACAACCATACTGGTAATAGGTAAGTCCTAAATGAAATTCCTAATCCCCATGGGATAGAAATAATCACTTAGAAATAAATAAATACACATGGTAATGACTTATACAAAAATAAATAAAAATACATTGTTGGTATATAAAATAATTTCAGCATGCCATTATAAAGTCAACATTAGATTCAAAATAATAAAAGGAAAATAGGATCCATACATAAATAGGTATAACCAAGTACAAAAGATATAATACATCCCATCTACATGTGATATTAGGGAAACAACCCTCTATGATCACCAAAAAACTCTCACACCCCTCTAATATGGATACCCACAACAACCAAGTATGGCCTTTCCTTTACCTACATCAGATAAAACAAGATCTATACACATCCAAAGGTATGCGTATGGTATGAGAAAACAAGCCTAGTAGGATCCCACCAAGTGTTTCATAAGTAGTATTTATAGTCAAACAAATTATGATCATTTAAAGGAATATATGGTATGAAATATATATTTAAACATTTTTTCTAAAAAAACATGGAAATCCTTTATTTTTAGAAATTTCCATTAAGAATGCATTAATATACCATTTTATAAGAATTTACTAATAAATATTTTATCAATTAATTATAAATAATCAATACAAAATGAATACAATAGAAACAAGACCTATGGTAGGTTAGGTTTATGGTATATAAGATCCTCACACCTTAATGATCAAATGACTAAGTGAAAAAACCCTAGAAAATAGTCATTGGGACGCGAAAACACCCCTAATAAGTGAACCCCCATGTATTAAAAAAGTTTAGTAATATCACTAATGTACATCCATGCTAGGTTTCCTCAAACAATCCTAGTGTGATTTTTTGAAATATACCCCACTACTAAGTACCCCAGGTTCCCATGTCTCATATCCAAAAATTTTATTCTTTCAAATTCCGAAACCCCCCACACATAGAATATTCCACTTTCATGGTTTATATCATTTCAAGGGAATATCACACATCACTAATCAAACTACACAAATTTATGACAAAAAATAATTCAAAATACATTTCAATTTTCAATATAAAAGTTACGTATACCTTATAGAAAAAAATCAAAAACTATAACATTTCATGAATAATAAATATTTCTATTGAAAAAATAAGAAAACCCAAATTTAGATTTATCAACAAATCATGGTTTATAAATGAATGCTTTTCAATAAACCACACACCTAAAAAACTTTATATTTACAAAAAAAACAAATAGGTTCCACAAACCAATAGGAACAAAGGATCCTAAGTATAAATTTATTACCTTAAACCATAAAAACCATATTTAACAAACTCTATATCAATGGAATCAAGGTAAACTTCTTACCATGATAATTTCCAAAGAAGCTCACAATGACTAGTGTATATCTGATATATTTATTCCTTAATCACAATAGATCTAATAAAATTCTCAATATATCATGAAAAAACCCATTAATATATCCATAACATCTTTGATATTTGGTTCCTTTCAATATAAAGAGAGAATATCTAGAAAAACGATGAAGAACAACAAATAACATACTCTAAACCTAAATTTCCAAGATTTTCCACAGAATATCCATGTAAATTTATGTCTATAAGGGTTAGGATCTCTAAAATATCTATGTAGTACACCTATAGTTTATATCTTAGTAATTATGAGGTATAATTAAGGAAAATGGTTAAATGTAGAGTTTAGAAAATAATTTTTGGGTTTTTTAATTCACATCGCATTGTTTGGATGCACGGTTTAACAAACCATGTGTAACATTGTGCCATATTTCTATCCATTAAAAGAATATGAATGGTGTGGACACATTGTTTGAGAAAAATTTCACCAATAGTGTTAAATGAAACTATCCCAAAAACACCACAAGTTTCATTGTTTCCTAGGAATTCCACATGGTTTGGATTAAACATGCATTAATAGTGAACAGGTGTAGAAACCTATAAACTCCCAAAAATCACTCAAAATGACCCAAACATAGTTAAAAATAAAATAATATATATACATTAACATTAAATACAGATTTTACACTACCCAACTCCACTTACAATTTAGTGGAGTCTAGGAGTCAACTATGGGATAGTTTCTAGAAAGTCAAACTAGCTATTATAGGTTGTCCCATATGAACTCTCTCACCTTCTATTAGATTTATTATACTACCAACACCTCCAAAACCACCATGAGACCTTTGGAGGATATAAATAAACTCATAATAAATCTTTTACAACATTGGTTACCATTTTGATACACTTATGCCTTCACTTGATATATTATTTGTGATTTCCTTGTTGTAATAATTTTATCTCTCATTCGTTTATCCCTATTTCACTTTTTTTTATATTTAAATATAGTTAAGGTAATTGAGATTTTTTTCTAAATTTATTATGTTAAAAAAAATAGTCATCTTCTTCTTCTTGGATACTCACTACCTCTAAAGTGAGTGTTTTTGGTTTTCCAACTATAAACATTAAAAAGAAAGTGTATCTTATACTGTATTGAGTTTCATATTAAAAATAATTAAAAATCAATGTTATTTGGGTTTCTTAGATATATTTTAATCAAAGGGATAACATAAACTCATATGTATTTAAGGTGAAAATATATAAGCACTCGTATTGAAAATTTAATAAACTCATTTATCAATTTTCATAGTTCTTTTCTTGATCTTTCATTTCCATTTTATTTTCATTATTCTTTCTCCATAATTGTATTTCTCACTATATTTATTTAAAAAATTTAAATAAAATTCACCCCAAGTATTTTCAAACTAATAAAACTAACATGGTCCTGATTTTGAAAGTAATAAATGAAATTTTTTATGGTTATAAAATGAACTTTATGTTTGTCTTTTTAGAAAACAATAAATAAAAAAAATTAGAAAGGGAGACATAATTTTGAAGTGTTTTGTATTATGATACTATTTTAGGTTATTGTAACTTTTATTATGAAGGATTTTTTGTTGTAAGTGGTTTGAATTATTGTTTTGTGATGAATAATTATTTTAAATAAAAATTAAAATTAGGTTTTTAAAGATTAATCAAGGATCCTTTCTAAATAGAATGAAACAAAAAAATTTACTGTAGGTTTAAGTAATTTGGAGTGCATGTTTAGGATTTTTTTTAAAAAAATATTAGTGGGTGTATTTGATATTTTAAGAATTTATTCAATGGTTTTTTGATATCATGGTATTTAGTCTCATTAAATTTGAAACACTCATTTTTTTGTTTGGTGTTTATATTCTTTTTTGAGTATTTTTTCACTATGTCTTTATAGATTATCAAGTGGAATATGTGGATGATTCTCCACATGTAAACCCTTCATCCAATCAACATATAGAATACATTATAGAGTTATATAAGTTCAATCCTCCTCTATTATATAAAAAACTATATTCCCCTGATTATTAATAATGGTGGTGTAATATTAAAAATTTATTTATTATTCTTGATCTCACTAAGACACTCAATTTTAGGCTTGATTATTTTATCCATGAATATATAAATTGGAGTTAGTGTAATTCCATTATTTATACTAATTTATAGAATGATCAGTCATGAGAATGTTTTAAGGTTTTATTCATCATGTAGAATTTCCTTGAGCCCATGAAGGTGGCCTAGGTGATGGAGTTGTATTTACTTGATTAGGGAAATTGATTAATTTTGGAGTTTTCTTATTGTTTCTTTGAAATATTTACCTATTTGAAAAATATGAATATGGATGATTCATAAAAATAATTATATTTTTTTGAGATCTATTCATTTTAAAATTCAATTTATGGTGTTGTAGTTTACATTAACCCCTTATGTTCGAGTGGTAAGGGAAGCCATTATAATTGAGGTGATCATTACCAAAGTTCATGAGGTAGAAAACACTTCCTTCGCTATTAGGATTGGTGAAGGGAATTTTAATAGGTATTGGGAAAGTAGGCTAAGTCTGAAAAGGTTGGTGGTGGTATTAATAATCCACAAAGTATCTTCTCATTAGCTTATTCTATGTCTATGAAACTAGTGTTCCATCAACACAATAAGTTGGGTCATAATAATTTTTCATGTTAGAAAGGTTCAAAGACTTTTTTGTATTTGTGGAAATTTAGGACATCTTCAGATTTCCTATAGAGGATTTTTATATAGTTGGTAGTGGTGCCAGTTCTACAAATTTAGTGAATCCCTATTTTCAACTGAAAGAACCTGGTGTCCATTAACTATACTTTTGAGGTATTACCTATTATCATTTTCCCCTTTATTCTAGTATGTATCCATTGACCAATATTTTCAAGAGATGAAATCTTTATAACTTTATTTTAGACTGGATTCTGAACCTTATTGTGGATAATGTATTTGTATTGAAGTTCTGAATCACTAATGGTTATACTTGAGGATTGTTTATGTTGTTGAGGTTTTCTCACTTTGGTTATGTAGGAACCTAGTTAAAGTATACTATATCAAAACTTATTCTCTTTTTGATCCTTTAATTCCCCAATTGTTTCTTCGGAGTATTTCATTTTTAGATAATTACTGTTTTAGTAGAATTCAAAAATAGTGGAGAGATAACCATATTTAGTCTAACCATTATTCTTTTCATTAAAGTAGCTTATATTAATTTATAGTTATATATGTATGAAGGAGTTGAATTATTTATGTATGCTCAACATATGTAAAGATGATGAATATTTGGTTGTTGGTTGTAGACTTATAGATTCATCAAGAGATGAAATTTAGTTCAATCATATGATTCATATCAGCAAACATAGTAGGATTTGTCTAGGTGAGTTCATATAATTCCTTGGTTTTTTTAATCTAATTGTAAATGAGGAGGTTAAACCTTATATTTACATATAAAAACTATTCTTTTGAGACTTTCTAGGGGTAAAAAGTGATATGGTGGGGAGAATTTTCATAACTAAATCTCTTAATATTTTAATTTTTTTACTTTTTTTTAGGTTTTATCTATGATTTATTTGTTTTTAAGAATAATAATAATTTAGAGTGTTATGTGGATACCTATGATTAAATATATAATAGGGTATATCATGATAAATATGTCTCTCTATGGTTAGGATATCTTCCAATGTCTGTAGTTCTAGACTATAGATTATTAATTCCATGATAGGGTGATCATGTTACCACCAGTGAATTTTAATAGCCACTTCATACCAAGAATTCTAGGTTCATATTATAACACATCCCTTTACAATGGAATTAGTTTTTTGGTGGTGACCTATTTCAATGTGACTGGGAGGTTTCTTTGTGACATTGTTCTACCCAATTTTTAAAAATGTTAATCTATAATTATACCCCTCTCATAATTTAATTCATTTTGGGTTCTTCTCCCCCTCCCTCGACCATCTCAGCTCCAATGACTCCTAGGCACATATCCCCCTTTATTTTCTTCTTATACTTGGTATATATATATTTCATTTAGTTTTGAGTCTGATTGATCATGGTGTATCATTCAAGACTACCTCATCACCTCCATTTTTCACTTATCTTCTATTTTTATTTCACTATAATGGTTTTAGTGACTAGTTATTATATTGGATCAAATTTCAATTGGGGGTTGTTATTAGGATCACTTTGGGACGAATTTTACCACTTTAAAACTTTTTCCCTTTTAATAACTATATCACTTACTTAGTGAATGATTATATTATATTATTCGCATTTGGTTGTAAAGAATTTATATAAAATAATAAATCATAAATAACACCATGATTAATTAATTATGTTTGAATCCAATGTGGATAAATATGTACCCAGTGTGTAGAGGTTATTATCCCACTTGCACTCATATTTCCTTTTCTTATAAACAGAATAACAGAAAAGGGTAGGAACATGAACCTATTCACTTATAACCGACCAAGAAAAATGAAATCTTTAACTTTAAAGAATTATATAACAAGATATCAGCCTTCCCTTTCTGAAGTGATGAGTAGTGTAGTGAAAGCCTTCTTCTAGAAAACAATATTTTGGATCAACTTCCTCTAAATGAAATAATCAAATAGCTATCTATATTTCATAGTAATAAATGGGATGTATTAGATTCAACAACAATTGATCTTACACAAACTATGCATCAATCTATAGGGTTTTCTCTTCTTATTCCTCATTCTCAATAATATCAAGATGTTGTAGATTGGTTATCTCAAAATTCTTCTTCATCTCAAATAATAATTAGTAGATATTAACTTGGTGATTGGTTCTTCTTTTTATTTTTATCTTCAATAAAAAAATACGATATATTGAATTATTTTGTTGGAATCTCAAGGTCACTTATAAATTCAATCACTAAATGCAGTATCTATTTCAATTTGGTGTAAATTATTATTTGTGTAAGTGAAATCCTAATTTTAGCGTATGGTATCTTTTCACATAAACTTATTTCATCCATGAACCCTTGTAAACACATTGTGCATTAAATATTGGATCTCAATGTTTCTTCATTCACATATTCACACATTTTCAAGAACATATTCTTGTATGTGCATGCACTTTGTACTTGGAGTCATAGTTCCATTTTACAAAATTATATTTCATGAGTTCAATATTTACTAAAAAACATGATGGTTTAATGATATGTACTTGATCCTATCTTCACTAAAATGATTTTTTGGTGTCTCTATGGCTTCACACAACCATGTATGGCTACATTATAATTTTATAAAATACTATATTTTTGTAACATTGTAAATACACTAAGATGATATTATCTTCTTCATGTAACCCTCATACATTCTTTGATTAGGCAAGGATACATGATTATTTATTGATAAAAATTAATTCATAGAACCTATTATTTATCTATCCAAGTGTATTGAAAGACCTCTTCACACTACTAAGATCTGGGAACTTCTCCTTAGTAAATCCTAGTGGACCAAGTTTCACTATTTTTCACAATTGAAAAATGGGACCTCATCGAGAGTCAGTAAGATCTATTAGCTTGCAGTGCTTCAGTATTTATAGATGAGGTTTTTTTTACTTCATTGATAATAAATCCACATCTAGATTCTTCATAAATATCTCCAACTAAAATTCAACATCATGTGAGAATATTAAACTTATCGAAGCTTTCGGTATTTTTGACTTCACACATATTTCCTTCTTATCTTTCAATGATGCTAAGAATCCTAGTGTCTTGACATAATAAGTGAATTTTTTAGTGAATAAATATCATGATCATGTGATATAGAATCACATGTATCAACTCATTTGAATAATTATAACATTCATGTTTACGAAAGAACAAATGGACTCTAACAACTTCATTTCAACTCAAATAGTATAGCATACTGTGAATTATCTAATGCATGTGAATTCTTCATCAAAATGTAGAAGATAATGAATAGGTTTGATCATTGGAAGTATGGATGTTGAATATAAAGTTAAAACCTCATATACTATTGTGTAAATTTACTCTTCACCAATAAATATTAGTACCTATGTGAGGATTGATTCACGTAAGGGTAGCTCACATAAGGGTAACCCTTTGAATATACGATGAATGGGATCCATCAGATGACCAGAATTGATTTGATTAAATAGATTATGTTATATACATATCATTTAATAATATATGAATAGTGTCAATGTCATGCTCATCCCACATAGAATTATTTTGCAGTCTAGTGCCACTATATAAACAAAGTGCTTCCAATAACTAGATAGGTGCGAGTAGCCCAAGGTCTAATCCTAAAACCACACCACACATAGAGGCTTCACGGTTCATGCTTCTGTAGGTAGGCCCGCCTTCCCACCTTCAAGAATTCTTCCTATAAGATCTTTACAACCCCATTACACCTACAACCATGTGGGATTTCCTGGATGGATCTCCCATGTGGTTGAGAATACTTTCACATTTTTAGGATGGAGTTGTCTTAGTTGGCCATTTTTTTTGTTAATCCCCAATAATACACATGGAAATTTTAATATTTTAAGAATTATAAGAAAAACTAAATTACTTATTCAAAATTTTCTTCATGAAAAATATATTTATAGTTTTTATAGCCCATATATTTTTTACTTATGCAAATTATTCATAAAATAATCAGTATATTTCATGCCATCATCTAAACATTTATTCATACAAATTAATATTTTCATCTTCTTTACATTTTTGAAATGTTGTAGACAATGTTCAATCTTATAGTGTAATCAAAACATGTCTTTGAACATTAATTATAGTTAAAAAATCACCACACATAAATTCACTTCATCTAAAATATAATATGTGACATTTTTACTCCTCATGGATGGATCTCATCTTCAACATTATTCTTGGGATATCCATTAGACTTCCAAATTGTTATTATTTTCCAAATAATATTATCCTTAAGTTCTTCCTCACATACTGGCTTATTAAGAAAAAAACAACATGAATAAAATTTAAATCATTAATCTCCTCCTTTTTATTTTTTTTCAATACCAATGTATAGAATGGGATGTCAATATGTTTTTTTATATCTTCTATCCATTTTTCATTTTATTCTCTCCCAGTTAATGATAACAAATGAAAATTACCTGAGATAGTACTTTCATTACTAAGAAATGTGCCATTAAATTTTCCACTCTATGTCTACTTGGGCTAACCCAGTGTGGGAAAGAAGAGGGTATAATTTAGATATCAATGTTGTCCATTATCTATTCAGAATGTGATACCAATAGATATACCATAACTATTCCCTTCATCAGAGAATGTTTAACTATTTTATAGGTTGATAGTAATTGGTTGATACTAATTGATACAATGGAAGGGGATATTTTATGATACCACTTTTCAAGAAAATTATCAAGATAAAATCAACCTAATATTCCTACACTCAACTCAACACACAAATTAAAAAAAATCAATTATAATAAGAAAGAAATGTCTATAAAATTAGTCTTATAACTTCATCAAGACTCTTTTTTATTTAATTGGTCCATTTATGTTCTCCCCATTAAGATCATACTTCATTTAATTTTTTATGAATAATTAATGGAGAGTGTTTCAATATACCTTATGAATGAGTTCTTGAAGAGTTACCTTTGATAGATAAAATCTTTCACTGAAGTATAATACTCTAGTAACTTCTTTGGATACTCTCCCATAAGAGATGATCTCTATTTTCACTTCATCAAGATGGATATTTTCATTAGTTATTCTTCTAAATTCCTATTTATGTGAATATAAATTATTGGGATCACATCCATGATGGAGACTTCATATTTTTTGATCATCTATGATAAATTTATTATCTTTATTAATATTGATCATTGATCTATTGAAATAAATAATATTCAATATATCAGTAGATAGATTAAACTAGGATATTGTCTTTCATTAGACTTGGAATGAATATTCCGGCTTGAATATGTAGAAATTAAAAATTTCATCAACTCAGTTCTCCCCCTGAGTACATGCATCAGCTTCAATTCCATTCAATAAATAAAAAAATACAACATATATAGGAATAAGGTGGATCTCTTTTTCTTTTTAATGGGAGAAATAAGTTTGAGAATTATATCTTAACCACAAAACTCATTTCTTTTCTACTTCATGTGAGCTTGAACTCTTTATGTGGAATTTTTAGGATTTCTTGGATCTTTTTAGATGAAATGTGTCTTTACTTTATTTTGTGAAAAAAATCTTTAAATTGTAATTTTCAAACTAGACATCAAGTCACATTCATCACCAGGTTCTTTCTGATACTTTTGCAATATCTATTCCAGAGCTAGAGTTATGAGAATTTAATTATCATAAATGTGTACAACATTATTTCACCCTTCATATAGTACATATGAGATTTTTCTCTTATAAATTGTTCAAAACCTCTCATGAAATTACACTTATTTCTTTATAATCTTCTTTTTTCCACTAGAATTCAATTTCATCTGTGATTCTTACAATTTTATTTCTCTTTCCAAATCCAATGTCCAAGTAACCAACATATCATTTTAAATATTCATTGTATGTTTTTTAGTTTCACATGACTTATTTAGGGTTATATTTACAACTTCTGTCCATTTATTTCACTCTTATATAGGTCTTATCCTTTTTTTCTTAAGCTTGTGTCCATTAATTATGGTGTCCATATCATGATTATAGTGATCCATGGTGTGAACTATTCTTCCAAAAAATAATTATCTTATTCTATTAGGTTTATCACACTTATTGATCTTATTTTTTTTACTTTTAACATCATTCATCTTTAGATTATCACCCAATGTATACTTTTCTCTATTCTTTAGTTTATATGGTGTTTTCTAGTGAATTGTTTTAGTGGAATGATTAAATTATTTATAGTTTCTTACCTCTTAACATGGACCACTATAATTCAAAATACCACAGTGGTTCATCGAATTTTTAAATATATTTTTAAGAGGATAATTATTTCATTTAATCTATGATGTTTTTTTCTCTACTACTTTTCTCCCCCTTGATGTAGGAATCCTTTATTTTTTGATACTTTTACATTATACCAATAATCACATCCTCTATTCCCAAATCGTTCACAACACCTATAATATCCAACAAACATTGATCTTTTCTTCTAAGTAACAATATAGATAAATTTGTATTTTTATCATTTATGTATCATTTCATTCTTTTAATGGGGTTCTTTAGGGGAACAACTTCTTTTACACATATATTTCTTCTCCATAAATACAATTGTGGTTTCTTTTTTTCCCTTCTCCAATAATTTTTTATAGGTTTTAATTTGAAGTGGATGGTACCTCCTCATCAAAGACTTACTATGATTGAACATTAAAGTATTTCAATCTATTATTTCAACCCGATAGAGTCCTTTTATAATAATATTCCTCCAAATAAGTTTTTTTGGTTTCAACTCTAGTAGTAATAGTTCTTTATTCAGTTTTTATAAGTCTCATCTTGATTATTTACATAAATTGAAAATTGTACTTCAAGGCCAAGAAATTCTATATTCATAATTTTTTTCTCATCCTTCACTAACTTAAATATGTCACCACAATATTTCTTGATATTTATATCTTTTTTATCATACATTTTTTATTCTCCTATATCAAAGTGTCAAGCTCATTGACTTATTTTCTTGTATTTCATGTTGATAATTATTGACGTAAATGATATTATTTTTATTACCATCTAATGAAACTTCTCTTCAAGATTCTTAATGAATTCATATTTTTTCTATATTGATTTAAATAAATCCTTCCATGCATTGAAACATTATTCTTTAATCTTACTGATTCTTAAAATTTTCAAATTATATTATTTGGTGATATCCACACACGTTATCATCCTTTGTTCCATTTCACTCTTTCTCTTCTTAGATTCTTATTCTATATGGGAGGTCTCTTCTTGGAAGTTATTCCTATGAACTATATAATTTATATTATATTAGGATTAATCATATATAATTCTTCTTGGATATTTTTTTGGATAGTCATGGTGACGCATATCTATTACCATTTCATCATCATCTAAGGTAGAACTATTTTCCATCACTTTGGTTGTAAATGAAATACCATATCATTTACTCCCATGTATGACTTGTCTTGCTCAGAAATAATGCATTGGGAAACTGATTTATTGTACTCTTTACAAAATCAGGATGACTTCTTCATATTTATCAATTATTTGTTCTTTATATTATTTAAGGTCTTGGCTACGATATAATTTTGGTATGAAATAGAAAAAACTCCTCTCCATTTTCAGTCTATTTTGAATTGATAAGAGAAATCAAATCTCCAAAGAAACTATAAATCTGAGAATATAATCAATTTTTTTAACCAATTTCTCTAATAACAATTGTTAAGATCACATTCTGATGACCTACACTAAGAGGGGGTGAATCGAGGTGGGATTACTTTTACCACATTAAATTTTTTATCCCATTTAATACCTCTATCACTTATTTAGTGAACAATTATCCTTTCTTCTTTACCTTTGGTTAGAAACTAGGGACATAAATCAATAAGTCACATTTAAAACCAAGATTTGTTAATGAGATTCACCTCTAATATGGATAAATATATTCCTAGTGTACAATGGTTATTATCCCACTTGAATAGAGCTTTTACCTTATTTTCAATAAAATAATATGAAAGGGTATGACCATGAACAGTTATCCTGGAATGGACCAAGTACAATGAAAGATATAACATTGAAGCTCAAGATTACAATATATCGACTTATTCCTTCTTAACTTATTAGAAATGTAGTGATATTATTCTTCAAGATAATAATAATTATGATCCACTTTCTCTAAATTAAGAAATTAAATAGTTGCATCTACTTCACAATAATTAGTAGGCTGTCTTAGATTCAGAAATCAATAGGTTGACACAATCAATGTAGAAATCTAGAGGGATAACTCTCCTTATTATTATGTCCTAATAATATCACTATGTTTTTGATTGGCTGTCTCATAATTCTTATTCATCCCAAATAATAATTAGTAGATATTATCTCTGTTACTGGTTTTTCTTCAACTTCTGATTTTTGATCAATAATATAATATAGTTAATTACTATTTTATATTATCATTATCATACACAAATTCAATCATTAAATTTAGTATCTATTTAAATTTTGGGAAACATATTCTTTCTGAAAGTGAAAAATTAATTTTATTGTGAAGTATCTCTTCACATCAACTTATTTCATCCATGAAAACTTGTAGACAACTTATGCATGAAATATTCGATCTTAAAGTTTATGAATTCATGTATGTATGAATGTGTATCCACTGTGTATTTGGTGTCACTGTTCATTGTTCTATAATTATATTTCATAATTTCTACTTCTTTGAAAAAAATTGATTGTTTCATGATATGCGCGTTATCCTATCTTCTTGTAAGATATTATGTAGTCTATCAGTGGATTCATGAAACCTTGGAGAGCTTCATGGAATTTTAAAATAGTACTATATTTTTGTAATAGTGTAAATACACTAATTTCATATCATCTTATTCATGTAACCCTCATGTTCTCTTTAAACAATTAAGGGTATGTTGTTCTTTATTCACATAAATGATTGCACAAAGCCACTTCTTCATGTAACTAAGTGGCTCACAGAACCTATTTTCACTATTGAGAGTGTAGAAATTCCCCTTTTGTGAAGCTAATTATTTCATGGTTTCTTTTTTTCATGATATATAAATGAGATTTCACATATAATCATCAGTATCTCTTGAATCTTGGTGCTTTAGTATTTATAGTTGAGGTTCACCATGTCTTCTCTAATACAAATTTCATATCTTAGATATTATAAATATCTCCAAATAATAATTTTTGTTGTGTATAAATACTAAATTTACATAATATTACATTATTTTAAACATCAAGAAAAGTTATTTTTTATAATTTGATGACACTGAGAATCATGGAATCTTCATATAACCAACTACTAATCTCTCAAAGAAGTCTCACCATCAAATTATACAGAATCAAATGTACTGAATCTTTTGAATCCATTCACCTTGTATGTTTATGGATGTAGAAATGATATCTTATAACTTCATATTATCCCAGATAATATAGTGGTATTTGAATTATCTCATGCATAAATATCCTTCCTTGTAAGGTTGGAGATGATGAAAATGTTTGATCATAGGATGGATAGACATCGAACATAAAGGTAAAACCTCATGAACTATTGTGTAAATGTATCCATAACTACTTTGTAAGGGTAATAGTGTGAGGATCAATGTTTTTAAGGGTAACCCACATAAGGGAAACCTTAAAATATGTGATGTGTAGGATCTATTGGATGGCCCAAATTGATTCAATCGAATATCTTACATTATAGACATATATTTTTAAGATAGAGGACCAGTGTCAATTTCATTCTCATTGCACATAAAATTATTCCAAATTCTAGAATAATTATATAAACAAAACTATTCCAACAGCTTAGTTTATGTGAGTAACTCGTGGTCTTATATCAGAACCACACCACACACATTGGTTTCATGGGACGTGACTCCCTACGTTAAACCACCTTCCAACCATCATGAATGATCCATGGGGTCACTTTGGAAGACCATTACAATTATCACTATGATGGATTTATTGGATGTATCTCCCACATGGTTGATCATAAACCCACATGTGTGGGATTGAGTTGGTATAGTTATCCAACTTGGTTGGAATTTTTTTCATTAATCCGCACAATATAATTTGTAATTATGAAGTATGGATAATGTCGAGCCAACTAAAATTCATTCTTAAAAATGTTATCTATGAAAAATATAAATATATTTTTGATTTCATCTATACTTCCACTTCCTTAAACTATTCATGCAATAATAACAATATTTCATGCCTTTATCCACACATTTTTTCATGAAAATTATTATTTGAATCATCTTTATATATTTTAAATACTTTAGAAAATGTGCACTCTCCTAATGCAATCGTCACATGTCATTGATCTTTAAGAATTATAAAAAATTATCAATTTTAAAATCACTTCATCCAAAATATAATATGTAACTTTGAAGTCCTCATGTATGGATCTTATCTTCAACAACATGCTTCATGTCTTTAATAATATTTCAATTTGTTCTTATTTTACAATTCATATTGATATAAAGTGCTTCATCATTTACAGGCATATTGAAAACAAATACAACACAATCAAAAAATAAGATCATATGTTTTCATGTTTCGGTGTTTATATTGGTTGTTTAAATATTATTTTCCTTTATTGTGGTGGATTATCACCATATTTTGTGAACTCTAAGTATTTAGGTATGTTTTCTCCATGTATATAATTTTATACTTAACACCATAACTACTTCCCACTTTAAATTCATGATATATATATCCTATGATAGTTTTATGTACTTTTATAGATATTTTTCAAGGAAATTGGGTTTTTACTTTCTTTTAATTTAATATAAAGGGATATTCCATATTATTGAAGTCTAAAAATTATTTCCACATAAACAAACACATTGGGTGTTCTCTAAGTTGACTAAATGTATTCTTCAAATAAATTCTAAAATCATGGATTCTGATTTAGTATTTAATAGTTTTTCAAAGGTTTTATCTATAATATTAAAGTGTTTTTGGTTTTCTTTAAAAATTTTGGGTTCCCCTTGATGGTTTATGATTTTTTATGATATTTATTTTTTTTAAGAAGAATTTATAACTTAGTTTTTAAAAGTATGTTTCTATTTCCTAGTTGTGTTTTTAGAAAATTATTTTTCTTGATGAAGATATATCCTTGGAATGTACTCACTGTTTTTGTTTTTTAAAAGTTTATAAATGTTCCATGTTATAGGATGTGTTTATTGTTTTTTATAAAGTGGGTGTTTCTATGAATGGTGTATGGTGGTTAGGGTGTTATTATTATTATTATCTAATATATATATTTTTTTATTTCTCATGTCCAGTTTATATTTTTGGGGAACCCAAGAATAGTTAGATGGGATTTCTAAGAACATATGTTTAAATTGTTTATAGTTATGCTCTGTATAGTGTTACCTTGTATGTTTTTTACAATACATTTGGAACAGTTCCCTAAGTTAGTCAAGATAGTGTAAGACTGATCATTTGGGTGGTTATATTACATTAAACATCCCGATAGGATGAATTTAATTTAGAATTTTCCTAAAATTTTTTAAATCTCTTATGTGTTCACATGATCATTGGTTCTTTTCTACGTTAATATTATTTTTTTTACTTCTGTGGTAATTTAATAGGGATTATCTTACATCGAACCTCTCTTACTGTTATTACTACTACTGTTGTTATTTTTTATTTTTTCTATTGTATTTACTTTAAAAAAGAGAACAAGTGGATCTTATTTAGTTAAAATAAAATGATTTTCAAATTTTTTTTAGGATCCACCCCTACATTCCTCGCATATAGGTATTTATAATCAATTTTTTTTGATTTTTTTCTTCTCACATAAATTTATCCTTTCTTAATAAGGGTTTAAAATAATTTTTTATTTTTATTTTTGAAACTTTATTTTAAATTGAATAGTTTAAAATGAAAGTGTAATTTGATTGGATTTTAATATAATTGAAAAACAAATATTGTTATTTTATTCTAAAACTAGAATGAAATGGATTTATTTTTAAAGGTTATGTATGAGGTGTGGGAAGGATATATACTGATAATTTTTGTTTATTAAATTCATATTTCCATTTTGGTGTAGATTTTTCAAGAATTTAGTGGATGCTTTTTTGTTTTTTTTTTGTGGTGGTTGGAGGGGGTATATGAAGATGATTCACTAGTTGTGGTTTTTCTTTCATTTAGGGTTTTTTCATCCTTATGTATCATGCCACGTAAGTAATCCATTTTTAACTATTTGGATTTTTATTGGATTTTTTATCAGTTAGCTCATTATTTATGAGTTTTGTTTTTTTCATATGACTTTTTGTTTCTATTTATTAATAAAACTCATTTTATTTTATTTTTCATGGTAAAATGACTTACAAAGTTTTCATATTGAACTTTTGGGGGGAAATTATAGGTTTTACATTGATTATTTGTTGAAATTGTTCCCTCTTGGATATTTCTTGATTCTATGGTACTAGTTGAGAGCCCATAAGGATTAGAAACATTACTCAGTCTCTTCCACATACCTAATCGATGAATGGGATCAGGAGTAGCTCGGTATGGTTTTTAAAATTGTATGTGAAGAGAAATGAGTGGAGATTGGGTGTATTTATAGGCAAAGAGAAGGGGTGTTTTTGAGTAAAATATTAAAAAAATATTATTTTGGATCTAAAATATGAATTGTGATGATTGGTTTGATTATTAATAAAATTTTATTAATATGTATATATATATATGTTATTGACATTTTAAAATTTCTAAAAACTAAAGGTATCATTATAATATTTAATTTAATATAAATAATAAAAAATGTATTTTTATTTGAATAAAATGTAATTTAGACTTTTAGAAATTGATATAGGGGTTTATAAATTCAATTTATTTTTTTAATAAATTATTTTACGAATTAAAAACATTTTATACCCTATAAAACATTTTATAATTTATTGACTCATTTCTACATCATATTCATGCCATAAAAAATATTGTGTTTGAAAAAAAATTCTTCTATTCACTAAAAACCCAAATTTTAAAAAAAAAACAAATTTTACAAAATGATAAATTTGATGCACTAATTTAACAAATATGATCCATTTTTTCAAAATAAATTAATAATAAAATTAATTCTCCAATTTAAATTCTAATATTAAATTTAATATTTTACTAAATAAGTAAAAACATAAATTATTATTAATTCATTTTTATACATAATTTAAGTTATATAGTTTTAAAATCATTTTTATGGTATATCTAATATTAATATTTCATTGATGATAAATATTACATTCAATCATTTTACTATTTCAACTATCAAGTTACTATTTTAATAGTTGCATTATTATTCCAATGGATAGATTACTTTTCCATCAGTTATATAGTCATTAAAATTTACACAAATACTTCTTATTTTATTTTTTATTAATTCACCCAATTTTCAATAAAATTTATTTTTATTTCATTTATATAATTCAAGTATTTTCCGTAATTTTTTCTTCTCTTTTCACTGTGTTTTTTACAAAAGTATTGTTTCTTAGAGACCCTGACCCACCAGATTCCCAAATTTTAATATGATTATTTACTTTTTTTTGTTATGTAATTATTGTTTTATGGATCATATTAATCATATTCATCCATTATTTTAAATTTTTTATTACAATGAAATAAAATAATGATTCTATCTTAATGTGTTTCCTTTTATTTATTTATGGTATTATTTTATTCATATATTGATATCTTATAGATAAACATGTATTTAATTTTTCTTCTCCAAACTTTTTTTTAGAATTTTTTTATATAGTTTAGTGGGAACCATGTTCAAAAAAGATTATGATCCCCCAACATAACCAAATAACTATAAGAAATAAAAGGATACTCGATGGCCACAAATACTAAAACATGAAATAAAGGGAAAATATAGATCATAATGTTTCTGACAAAAATGTGGCATACTCTTTTTGATTACTCTATACCACTTGATTGTAGGGGGTTTGAATGTTGTACAATATTTCACATCAGGTTCACCATTGTTCAATGTCTTCCAATGGGTTTTGTTCATGGAGATGGAAACACCCAACGGTTTTCTTATTTGTGATGTTCCATAAACCTATATTCTAATGGAATGTCATTATTGGGAGATGACCCAATAATTATTAGGGAATCCCATTGGTCTATAGGATGGGAGGTCAGTCTCATCACACACTTTTTGGGGAATTATTTCATAATCTAGGACTCTATTAAATATATAAGACATATTTTCAAGTCCTTCATTAATTCCATTGTATGGAACATGTCTCTATAGAAATTGTAGGTTTTAGGCACTGCGGAAGCCTGAGATTGGTAGTTCCCAACATTTCTTTTTGTCATTATAGATGATTAATTAAAGATATATATGGCATTTAATCTCCACGATCAATGGAATTTAATCAAATATAGAAAACAATAATCACAATGGAACCAGAGAAAGGGTATCATCACGTATTATTTATAGTAAATGTAATTAAATAAAAATTACCTCAAAGAAATTTTTTCTTTCATGATGGATCTATGACAGATTTATGGTGAAACATCATTGAATTGTATTAAACAAGTGTATATTTCCTCTAATGGTGATCCACGTGTGTTCTAGGAATATCTTTACATTACCAAAGGAGTTATTGGGTGCTATCATGCAAGATCCTTTCACTTGCATCATCAACCATTGATCGCCTCAAGAACCGCTTCCAAAGCATTCTTCTTGATCCAATGGAGAAGGATTGATCTCCGTTCTTGGGAGAATTATTGAAGAAGGGATCTCTATAGGCTTGAGAGGATTCTCCAATTCTATTTTCCACAACCAAGACAAATGAATTGGCTTATTGAGAAAATAATATAATTGGGTATTTCTATTGCTATGGTTAAAATAAAATAATTTCATAAGTGCACTTATTTATTTATTTAATCCTAGAAGAACAAAATGTCGAATAATAATAATATTATTATTTCATAACATGTTCTTAACTGTTGAATTAAAATTAAATATTATTAATATAAATAATATTCATTATTTATTATTTTTCAAGGAACCATTAAACTCATTCCGCCATTCCTACACAATATATATCAGGACTAAAATAATATATACTTTTTTATTAAATAAAAATCACTTCATTATTCAGAAATAAATAAATAAATATAATATTCACTAAATAGAAAATAAATATTTATTAAATATTCCACTCACAATATATTCTCCCAAATAATTAGTAATAGAATAAATTCAATCAAGCATACATGAATAATTATTAAACCACATATGAGAATAATATTTTTTAAAACTATTAAACAATAAATAATAATATAATTTTTTATTGTGATTATGGAGACACTTAATGTGTGAACCACTAGGCCTCTTTCTTAGTGGCATTAGGCGAAGCATCCTAAAGTCCAAGGTTAGCGTCCAGTAACATTCCAAGTAACCCATATAGAAATTAGTTTATTCCATAATGACATGTAACCTCATATAGATGCTTACCAATTAATATAAATCCTTCATCAGAATATCTCAATTCAACCAGGTTGCATGCCAGTGCCATCAACATATATGATCGATATCTCTTTCTTGGACTTTATTGAAATAGAACTTTCATATTGATCACCATGTTCATATATTTATTCAGGCTATATAATTTCAATCCAAAGGAATGAGATATTAACTTCTATTAAAGAATAGAATGGGTAAATCCTTTCTCACTTTATTCATTAATTCAATATTACTCATGATGCACCCAAAATATATTATCTTTTCATAAACATTTGTCATCACAGTTTTCAGTAATAAATCTAAGTGCACGACTCATAATAGGACATTAATAATAATTTAAAATTCTAAATACCAATACACATGTCTATAGATAAGAACATCCAATGACACAGAGAAATATGGATTTCTTCTTGAGGGTCTCGTTCTCATAATATCCTACTAAATATTGCCAAGGGATTACACCATGAGAAGGTTCCTAAAATTCCTATGAGTCTCCAACCTGAATATCATGTACCATTTGTGTCCCTCAAAAGATATCATACAACTATATAACATATATTCATGAATAGTGTCATAGAACTTTTGAGATATCACCATAGAGGGGAATGGTTATGACCTTTTAATGTGAAAACCACTCATAGAAAATTATCACATACTATGTCACATAGAAGGACAAACATGATATGATATTTAGTTTATTAATATTTAAAATAATAAATGAATGATTATCCTAAAGTAAAAATTATTTTGTTCTAGGGAACCAACTAAAACAGACTCCCACTTGCACTAGACCCAACTACTAACAACCATCAATCTGCTAGCTCTCACATGATACTCATGCTTCTACTGAGATAGGCCTTCAGTCAAGGGTTCTTCCACATTCTCTTCTTTGGGTACTCTGCTCACTACAACTTCACCCCTATGATAGAAATTTCTCAAGAGGTGATACTTCTAGAGTATATTCTTTGTCTATTGGTGTGACCTTGGTTATTTTTCAAGATCCAACTATTTAGTATCATCACAATACAATGTGATAGGGTCTATACTAATGGGAACCACATCATGATCCTAGAAAATTTTCTAAATCCAAATGAAATCCTTGGTAGCATCAAAAGTGACTATATACTCACACTCTACTGTTTAATCAGTGATAACTAGCTACATTGAAATCTTCCAGCACATAGGTCCTTCATTGTGATGGAAAACATTTCTTTATTTCAACTTTAGACCATTCTAATCTGTATGAAAACTAAAATCAGTATAACCTATTACAACAAGCTCTCCATCTCCTCTATATTCTAGGAACATATAATTAGTTATTCTCAGATACTTAAGGACAACCTTTACAGTATTCCAATGTTATTCTCCTAGATCTTCTTGATATCTTCCTACCATGCTCAGTGTATAGGAAACATCAAGTCAAGTATATAACATGGCATACATGATTCACCCTATCGTCGAATCATATAGGTATTACTAATTCTATCTTTCTCATGTTATGTATAAGGAAACATTCTCTTAGAAAGATGTAAACCATGTGACACTAGAACCAATCCCCTCGTGGATTGTTCCATAGTAAATCTCTTTAGTATATTCTCAACATATATACTTTGAATTAGTCCAAATAGCCTCTTGGATCTATCACGAATGATCTTGATCCCTATAATATAGGTTATTCCACCTAATTCCTTCATGAAAAAACACTTTTTTAACCAGTCCTTTCAAATTCTATGATTGGTTTGTTGTTTCCAATAAGTAATATGTCATCAACATATACTACTAGTATAATGTATGCATTCTCATTAAACCTCTTGTAAACACATGGCTCGTATTCATTTTTAAGGAAACCAAATTCATTTATAGCTTCATCGAATCAATTGTTCCATAACCTAGATGCTTGATTCAAACTATCAATGGATCTATAGAACTTGAAAATACTTTTGGAATCACTATGAGTCACAAAGAATTTTTGTTGTGTCATATAGACATCTTTCTAAGGGTTCTCATTAAAGAATGTAGTTTTGACATCCATCTGTCAAATATCATAGTCATGGTAAGATATTATAGAAAATATGATTCTGATAGATATAAATATAGAAACTAGTGAAATGTTTTCATTGTAGTCAATTCCTTGAAGTTTTTTAAACCCTTTAGCATCTATCCGTGCATTATAGGTACTTAATTTACATTCAATGTCTAGTTTCCTCTTGAATACCCATTTGTATTAAATAGTTTTTAGATCAAATGGTGCATCAACTAGAACCCAAACTTAGTTCTAATACATGGATTCCATTTCATAATTCATGGAATCTTTCCATATTTTTTCTTCTGAGATCTTTACCACATCCTTTTAGGATATAGGTTCATCATTTTAAACTAATAATGAGTCACCATCCTTGGTGACAAGAAAACCATATCTCTCTGGTTCTCTTGCCTCTCTTACGCTTCTACACAGTTTTTGTGTTTCAATAACTACTTCTTCCATGGGGAATTGTGTAATCTGTTTTTATACCAACTCTTATGTATCATGAGCATGAAATTCATCAAATTAAATCTTTCTCCCACTATCCTTTATGAGGATATGATCCCTCTTAAGAAAGATGACATGTATAGTGAGAGTCACTTTCTTGTATGAGGGGTTGTATAGTTAGTATCCTATAATTTCCTCGGGATATCCTATAAAGATATAGCTCATGATATGAGGTGCTATTTTGTTTTCCATAGAAAGCCTTAAAATTTCCTCACAACCCCATGAATGTGTATAATACAAAATGGGTTTCTTTCAACACCATTTCTTGAAGTAAATTCCATTTTCCACTTTAGTAGGTACTCAGTTTAATGTGTATGTTGTAGTTTGTAATTCATATCCCCAAAATGATAATGGATGTTCTAAATGAATCATCATAGAGCTTATCATGTCAAACAAGGTACAATTAATAATTTCAATAACACCATTAAACTATGGTGTATAAGGTAGAGTGATTTGAGATAGAATCATAAACTCCCGTAGAAAGTTGATGAACTCTTTGTTAAAATATTTACCACCTCGATCTAATCGATGATTCTTTATCTTCATACCAATATGATAATATACATCATTCTAGAATTCCTTGAATTTCTTAAAGGACTCAAACTTATACCTCATTAATTAGACATATGCATATCTACTTTAGTTATCAGTAAAAGTAATGATATAATATTACCCACCTCTAACTTTCAATAGAAATGGTCTACACACATCTGTGTGTACCATTCCTAGAAGCTCTTTGACCCTTTCACCCTATCCACCAAATTGTAGTTTGGTCATTTTTCATTTTAAAAAAGTGTGACATATTTCAAGTGGTTTTATCTTAGAAGAGTCTAAGTAGCCATATTGATAGAGCTTTATCAAACTCTTCTAATTTATATGACCAAAACGGTGATACCAAAACCGGGTGTTATATGTGTAGTGTGAATATGATTTTCTATTGATTGACAACACTTGGTTTTAATAATTTAATACATAAATACCATTATTTAAATGGGCCATATCATATCATATATTTTCTTATAAAATAAACAATTTTTTTTAAATATTGAAATAAACCCATCTATGTCAATCCATTACACATAAATTATATTATTGGTAACTATAGTTACATAATAACAATCTCTTAAAAACAAAATCATTCATGTTGGAAATGAAATGGGGTAGTCACCAATGGCCAGAGCAACTAGCCTCGCACCATTAGAAGCTCGCATATCCTCCTCTCCTTTTGAAATATTTCAAATCTACTTGGTTCCTACATTTGGATACAGATGTGAGCACCAAAAACTATATCAAATACCCAAAGTGTATAAATTGAAAGTTTTCTCTCAATAACAAACACACCTTTAGCTTCCCCTTACTTCTAGGTGCATTTCCTCTTCCAGTGGCCTGACTTTCCACATGAAAAACATACTTCCTCTATTACCTTTCTCTGCCTCTGGATCTTCTTCTTCTTGGTAGGATGGTTCTCAGGATATTTAGACTATTTATAAGTCTTAGGACCCTTTTTTTGTCCTTCTTTTTCTTATTCATCATAAGGACCGTGGGTTTATCAGTCTTCGTGTCATTATCCACTTGATGAATCAAGGTCATATGTTCCAAAATAATCTTCAAATTATTTCTCATATTATAATTCAAAATAAAGCTAGAGAAGGTCTTGGGGTAGTGATGAATGTATGATATTTGTACACAACTCATCTAGGAATTTAATCCCTAAGATTTACATGTTCTCAATGTAGCTAATAAGCTAGACTACATGAGGCCCAGTTGGCACAAACTCTCTAAGAATAGATATGAACAAATCATTGGAGATCACACACCTCTTATGTCTTTCCTTCTCTTGATAGAGATCCCGAAGGTAATACATCATACTATAGGCATTTATATCCTCATTATTCTTTAAAATCTCATTGGACATGGATGATAGCATGAATCACTAAACATAGAATCATTCAGATTTTTCTCATAGAGAGATAGTTCTTCATCACTAGCCTCATTTCCAATCACAACTAGTAAAGGTTCTTCCATCACATATAATTTTTTTTTCATGGAGAAGGATTACATGTAGGTGTATTTTCCACTCTTGGAAATTTGTTCCTGTAAGAATGTTTTCCTTCTCAAGTATAGATCACAACGATATGTTTTATGTCATTTTATTATTGTTTCTACAAAATAAATAATTATAATTTTTTTACTTTATTTGATAATATTTAGACAAATAAATAAATATTATATTTATTATTCTCTCACTATTTTATTGAAACCCAATAAACCTCACCATTGAATTAAAAATATCATGTTTCTTGGATTTTTTGTGGAAAATATCCATATTTCCCTTTACATTACCCCAACATTGGTTGGTCAAGAAACTTAAATGGTTTTAGGTAGAAATTCCAAATTTTAACTATATTAACTCATGGTTCCTTGATATGCTGAGTGGACTCCCAAATCCTAAATCATTAATTTATATTTACTTAAACTTTTCATCTTATTTAAACCAAGTCCTTCATTGCAAGTCAACCCTTGATGTGAACCAAGTTAAGTCGTCCCAAAACCTCATGTTAGAATTTCCCAATAATTGAAAGCACCCTAAATTTGGTTGGTTAAGCATTTTAAACTATGATTTGATTGTAACTGAATTAATTTAAGTTTATACTGAAATAATATTTTATTGAGGGATTTCATCCTTTTATGAGTAAATTTACAATTATTATCTTTATCACATGCCTATTAATTTTAAGTGGGATTTCATAAGTGATTAACCATGTCTTAAATAATATTTACGCAAAATCCAATTTATTTTAGTTCCATATCACATGCTTGTTAATTCATTAATCATGTGATTATGAAAATACATCCATAATAAAATAACTATGAAACTGATAGAAATAAAATAAAGGGTATTATCATGAGCTTAAACTAATGGTTAGTTTATCTAGAAGTTGGTAAACTAACTATTGAACTAGGGGAGAAACACCTTGAACCATTTGAGGTTCTTGTTTTCATCATTCCAATTTTCCACCTTTTTATATACTTGGATTGGTTTCTCCTTAATTCCTAACTTGATCCAACTCCACTAGCTTGGGATCTCCATCCATTACATATTCATTTTACTCACACATGGGTTAGGGGAAAAGGGGGTTTATATATAAGAAACCATGGGAACGCATGCACTATATAATAATGAGGAGAGAAGGCATGCAGGAAAATAATTTAACTTTATAATAAATTAAATAAAACCAACCACATATAAAAAGTTATTCTCTAGATCATGGGAATCCACTAGTATGAAACAAATTATGCATTTAATAAAAATAACATTCAATTCTGAATCATTCTTATTTAATATAAATCATTCTCAAATAGATTAATTATTATCTTTAATTAATATATCCTTTTATCTTATGTATTATCAAAATTTCCTTGATATTCTCATCCATTATAATTTTAAAAAATTAAATAAATACATTTTAAATTAACCTTGTACATAAATGTACATTGGAGGCAACATGGTGAATACTTGTCCAAATATACCCAACATGTATTATACTCATACACTCTTTTACTCTTGGTAAATATGGAATAAATGGCTTATCACATACTTTCACGATGTTTACTTCATAGATGATTACACGAATTACATGAATTTTAGGTCATGTGTTATACTTCATTACACAAAGAGTAAAAAATTGTAATATGACTCATACATTAAATAAAGATATGAACATTATGTATATATTAATTAAACTTTTAGACACACACACACACACATATATAAACCTATTACATGGTGTGTCCCATCGTAATGACCACATATAAGTACATGTCTCAAGGTTTATACTATATAATAAATACATTTTAAATCTGTGTAATGGTAAAAGTACACATCATGTAAATTTTATCCACACGATGTGTACATCCTACACCACCTATCTGAGGTACACACCTAGGGACTCATTGTGTGAATATTACTTCGAAAACTAGAGTACAGATTGTGTACAATGGGCTACATGTTACATGATCTCCGAATTACATGGTCAGTAGTCAGGTAGGTCGTGTATGGAATACATGGCCCATCCTTGACCCAAAGGGACTACACGATGTATACATGAACTAAATGGTGTGTACTCTAGATGATAGTGTGCCAATATATCCTGTTTAATAATCATTGATAGAATTCACTACACCACATGTCATCGATGCACATGAGTTGAGTAATTTCCAAATTAACTTCTGGTGCATTAACCACGAGTAAATGATGTGTAACTATTGTTACACGGTTTGTACTCCAATGTCATTAAACTAGGATCATTGGAAACTATGGATGTGTTCTTCAATATTATTTTAATAATAAAATTAATTGTTTCCATTAGATCTATGATAAATGAAGAATGAGGAAGTAGATATTTCAATTTAGATTAAAAGAATGATTAAAATTGAATTGAAAAACTAAATTACACATGAATAAATCAACAATTATTTTAAATAATTATATATAATTATGTGTCCACTTTGATACCACATGTAGGTTTCGGGTGAAGTGGAATCATGTGATAGGTTCTGCCCAATATTTCATTTTGTCATGATCGATGATCAATCCAAGATCTATATGATGACTAATCAACATGGTCAATGGAAATGAATCAAATATAGAAAACATTAATCATGATAGAACCAAAGAGAGAGGATCATCACATGTTATTTATAATCAATTTAATTAAATAATAATTACCTCAAAGTAATTCTTTATTTAATGATGAATCAGTGATGGATCTGTGATGAACCATCATTTCATTGTAGAAACAAAGTTTATATTTCCTCTAGAAGTGGTCCACACGTGTTATAGGAATCCTTATACATCCCCATAGGAGTCTCTAGGTTCTAGAATAGAATATCCTTGCACTTACATCATCCCCCTTTTATCACCTTATGAACTACTTCCAAAGCGTTCTCCTTGATTCAGTGGAGTATGATTGCTCATTATTCTTAATAGAATTCTTAGAGAAGGGAGATCTCTAGGATTGAGAGTTTTCTTCAAATCTATCATGCAAAACCAAAACAAATTAATTGTATTATTGAGAAAATAATATAATTAGTATTTATATTTCCAGGGTTAAAATAAAATAATCGAACAAATTCCCTTATTTATTTATTTAATCATAGAAAAACACCATGTCAAATAATAATAATAATAATAATAATAATTTTTACATGTTCTTAACTTATGAATTATAATTAAATAATATTCAATATTTATTATTTCTCATTAGACCATTAAACGTACCTCGACATTCCTACACAATAATTATTAGGCCTTGAATAATTTCGATTATTTATTAAATAAATATCACTTCATTATTCCCCAAAAAATAAATAAACATTATATTCACTAAATAAAAAATAAATATTTATTAAATAATTTTCTACCAAAATATTCTCCTTAATAAAAAGTTATAGAATAAATGAAATAAAGCATACATGAATAATTATTAAACCATTTATGTGAAAAATATTTATTAAACCTATTAAATAATAAATAATAATGTATTATTTAACCAAGATTCTAGACACACTTAGTGTGTAACCCTCTGGGTCTCTTTCTTAGTGGAATTAGGCGAAACAGCCTAAAGTCGAAGGTTAGCATCTAAAAACATTCCAAGGAACCCATAGATAAATAAGTTAGTGTCACAATGATATGTCACCTCATATAAACTCTTATCGTGTAATATAATCCCTTTATCACAATATCTCAAATCAAGCAGGTTGCATGCATGTGCCATCAACCTAAATGCTTGATATCTCTTTCTTTGACCTTCCAAAAATAGAAATTTTTTATTGATCACCATGGAAATATATTTATTTAGGATATTTCATTTCCATTAAAGGTATTAAGATATTAACTTCTATTAAAGAACAGAAGGGATAAATCATTTCTCACATTATTCATTAATTAAATATTACTCATGACACACCCAACATATCCTACCTCACTGTAAACATTTTTTGTCATGATTTTCATCAATACAGCTAAGTTTTTGAATCATAATACTCATTAATAGTAATATTAAAATATAATGAACAATACACATATCTATATATAAATTAATATCCAATGATACATAGAATTGTGGATTTCCTACTGGCGAGTTTCGTTATGATAATATTCTACTTGATATTAACAATGGAATACACAATGAGAATGTTCCTCAAAGTGCTATGAGTCTCCACCCTTTATATCCTATAACATTTTTTTACCTCAAATAATATCATCTGGGTATAGAACATATATTCAAAAATAGTGTCGTAGCACTTATGGGTTCTCATCATAGCAGGTAACTACTAGAACCATTTATTGCGACTACCACTCTTAGGATATTATCACATACTATGTCTCATAAAATAACAATCATGATGTGATAAGTAGTTTATTAATATTAAAAATAATGAATACATGTTTATCATAAATCACAAAGAAGTTGGTTTTACAACACCAACTATAAAATAAATAACTCTAAATTATTAGCATGTATGAATTTTAGAAATATCTATTTGTATTCGAGGTTATTCATCGATGGAGACATATGTATTTACCAAAGTTTATACATTGATGGTACCCTTTTTCATATTGGTTATAGATTATTTGGTCATTTATAATTACTATGTTGGTTTTAAACCACACAGTGGGGCACTCAAGAATTTATCATCATCCAAGGAAACAGAATTTATTCTAATATCAGGATCAGGCCCATAAGATGGTGTTCCTACATATCATTATGAAAGGAATAAAAACCCATGTAGTTTGGTTCAACTTAATTGGACACATCATTCCATTAAATTTAATGTGATGGGGACTAAAATGGGCAGTTTTGTGTCATGCAGGAAAAATATTTAGGCGAAAAGTTCATCGTCAAAGAATAGTGTGAGACTTATACTGAAGTGGCCCAGAGGAAGTATAAGGGATATGGGCTCTATTGTTTGACATAGACCTACTATGAATGTGGTCCATAGAAAATTAGGGTTGATTTGGGGTGTTGGGTTTATACCTTAAGGAATATTTCTATGTATCCCATTTGGATGAGAATTAAATCCCATGTAGTTTGGATACGATGGAGGACCCATCCCAATGGTGGTCCTCTGGAGGTTTTTATTTTAGATGCTTTTGAACCCTTTGAGTTGGTGAAAACATGGTTGGGTATTATTTGGAATAGAAGGCCATTTTTCTCATAGGGGGTATATAAATTTGAGATAGATACATGGTTTTGAGGACTTGTGCCTACGGAATCCCTCAGAAGGGAGGAAATATGAATATATAGAAAAATATTATCTTCCGAGACTTGAATCTGATCATGTAGATGTTATTATCGTTACTAACCTCTATACCCACATGATTCATGATCAGTATGAGAAAAATATGAAGTTGACGATTTGGAAAACAACCCAATCACATTCATTAGCTGGTGGATGAGGCTACAGTGATGGGAGAGATAAAGGGATTTGAGGTTCACATCTCCTATCTTTCATAACCATGGTAGTCACATATGGATACCCATATGGATATAACCCATAAGAAAAGTTTTAGGCTTACTCCAAGAGGAATTCCTTGGTCCTAGTTCTAAATAATAAAAAATATAATACATTAATCCTTAGTAAAGGAAAAATCAAGCATTTTCCCCACTATCACTATCTCAAATGGGAGGTCCTTGGTCTCAAAAATGATTATTGAAGGAGATGTCCCTAGTACTTGTTCTATAGAGATTAAAATAGTATAAAAAACCTTATCCCTCATTTTTGAGTCTTGTAGGTCACTGGTAATACTCCCAGGGTTGGTTTCCTCATTACTAAGGTGATGTATAACTATACACAACTTGAGGACCCTACCAATTGTTTAGGACAAGTGTGGGAAACTTCTTACTAAAGGAATGTGTAACTTAATGGGAGACATGCTGATGTGTCTTTCTCTATGGTTTTGAAAATATGTAGGATTCCGTGGAGGCTTCTATTTGGTATCCCCATGATGAGATTACCAATAATTGAAGTTCCCTATCATTGGTTGTATAAATAGGTCTCAAAGGAGTCTTTTGTAGATAAGTCTTAGGAGAGAATTAGTGGGATAATTTTGGGTATACTTGGGTGAACTGGGGGGATCTTTAACAGGCTAAGGCCTAGGCAGATCAGAATTACTTCATGCAGAGTAGTCCTTTGTGAGCTAGGGATGTCCTTGGGGTGATGGAAAGCCTAGGAAATAGTACTTGGGTGAGGATTTTATCTAGGATCCAAGGGATTCCTCAGGTGTCCCTAGAAGGGTCTTGTGTAGATATAGGGTTTGGAATGGTACATTCATGCTAGTTAATATTAATTATTGGGGATTGGTTCCCCATGAAGTTGTTTATATATCACACAATGGAGGGATTTTGATACCGTTATTCCCTTAAATTCCACCTCTATACGGTTTTGTAGATCTACATGGATGGTTTCGAGGGCCGGGGAGAAGGAATAGGGAAAAAAATATTTGATACTTCTTTCTGTTTTTTCTTTGTGTGAAATGAATAGCCTAAGGTCCAATTTATAGTCATACAAGGGACCATGGGGGAAAGAGGTTATCTATTCATCTCCAATGTGAAGTTTTCACCCACAGGTGTTGTGTACATGGGTGGCTGCACCTCCTGGTCCATGAAAGTAGGGCTTGTGAAATCCTCTTAGTGTGCAGACTGTCTATTCATCGGTTGACATGGGAAAGTTTCTTTTATCACCTTGGTGATCTTTATTTCTTTCTTTCTTTGAGTTAATTATATACTAAATACCTTTATATTCATTAAAAAAGGGAGTGTAAACAAGATCCCTCTGGATTGGATCTGATTGGAATAATTGGGTTTGATATTGAGGTAAAGGGGATAAAAAATTATAGGGGGATATTGAAGTCACCCACACAGGTCATCTGCATAGGTTGTCTATACAGGTAGTCTGCTCAGATCATCCAAAAATGTAGGTCTTGCTTGTCAATTGCGTCTATAAATAGGGTAGACCACCCATTGATTATTCCCAATTACTATTCCATTCTTCTTCTCCCATCATACAAGTGGTTCAAACTTACTTCCAAATAATACTCTTGTGTAAGAACACATAATAACTATGTGAGTGACTTGTCTACAAAGGATCACCTGGTCGAGTAGCCTATTTGTGGAACCTTTATGAGTGGCCTATGTGTGGTGCCTGGTCGAGTAACCCGCATGAGGCACCTAGTCAAGTGTCTTATGAAAGGTTCTTCCTTTCCCAAAATTTATGAATTTTCCAAAATTTAAATTTTAACATTAATGAAAATATAATGCTTTTCTTTGATGATTCCAATGGTTGCTTTAATAGATTCTCATGAACAATCTATTTTAGGTGTTTTATATATGATTGAGACTACCATGTAACACCCCAAGATTTTATGAAAAATATTCTTTTGATTTCATTAATGTCTTGTGTTGTATGTTATACCAATATTACCTTGCACTATACGCAACACCGTATTAGCTTGCAGTATACGCAACACTATTCTTGGATCGTGTTACACACAATTTTGATAATAGTTATTCTACGCAACATTGAGTATATATATATTCAATGTATAAATGAAATATGGTCGGATTATGTTATACTAAACAAAAAAGGATTCTTTCACAACACGCAACCCTGACTTGGCTTGCATTACACGCAATCGCGACCTTCCTCGATAGCGTGTGTTGTACACAATACTGGGTTTTACTAAACAACGATATATTATTATAATATTATTATGAACTAGCCTTTATGAATAGTATTAACTAAATTTTTAATTTTATAACATTATTATTCATCCTACACATTTTCTAGAACATGGTAGAAGAACAAAATAAATTTTTCGGGTAAAATAAGTATTTTTCAAAAAAATGCAGTTTTGCCGCCTTTTGATGGCGCACCCACATTAAATATAGTTTTTGACATGTTTATAAGTTCAATTTGACAAAATTAAATTCTTCTTTGGAATCAAGAAATATAAATTTACTTTGGATAAATTTTTCATATTATTCTGGTAACTTTCATATTTTAATGAATAGTAAAAACACGCTATATTTTAATTAAAAATAACTTTTTTCATCGCAATATTTATATGGTTAAATTATAATATTGAATGGTTTTAAAGTATAAATAGAATATATTTTTACCATTTAATATAATGTATGTCATTAGAATTGATTTTACATTGAATTCGTAGGTTAAATAAATTCAATCATTTGCAATGTTTTAAACAAAAACCTGTTTTCTTTCGACAACGAGATTAATTTTAATTTAATTTCTGCAACTTCTGTTTATTGAATTTGGAAAAATGGATTCCATATTTGGAATAAGTGGGTCCAAATTATATTAATAGACTACTTTCTATTTTTGGGCTTCATTAATAGTAACAATGGTAAATTTTATTTATCATAGTTAAAGGTAAATCGGGTAATTAAGGGTAAATATAATATTATAAAATTACCCAAACACATGACAAAATTCTTTTGGATGGATAAAAGTATACCCATATCACCTAAGGGTCGGATTATATTCATTTTATGGACTTTTGACTATGAAAATAATTTAATTATTATTAAAACCAAAGAAAGTGACAACATGTCACTCTCTTAAATCTTATAAGTTTAGTAATTTTAATTTTGTGATAAACATAATAAAACTTCGAACCTGAAAAGTATCCAGAAAGATAATAAATTTATATACATCATGATAATTTATTTAGAGTTTTTAGGGATTAAATAATTGTCATTAATGGTGATACATTAATGATGCAGAAATTATTGATTAAGTGAAAAATCAGAAATATAGTTTTTATTGAAATAATAATACCCATTAAAAAGCCCAAAAACCTAACCAAAACTTATTGGTAGTGTATATATATACCATAAGAATCCAATTACCTAATATATAACCATTTGGAGTCTTATAAATGTGATTATGACACTTATATTAATTTATTTTAAATGATGCCAAAGTTGTCACCTTCATAATTTAATAATTATAACAATTTAAATATTGTTATTTTAAGATTATAAATTCGAGTAATAGTATTATTGTGAACGATAATAGATGTAACTTCATCATAGGATTTTATTTTTAATTTTTATGAAACAAATAAGTATATTAAATAATTATAATAAAATGTTGTAGTAATTATTTTATTAAAGGATAAACCAAATAAATGGTTTTAAAAATAGAAAAATAAATATTATATGAACTATTTAATGTTCTACACTAATTTTCTAGATACATATGGACTTTTATTAATCTATTAAATCTTTTATTTTGAACATATCATTTGGATATATTTTATTTAAATTCACATAAATGAATAGTATCAAAATTGACACTATTATTATTTTATAAAAATAACATATTATAAAATTGTTTAAATATCACAAAAATATTTAAAAATTATAAATTTAAATTTATATGTTCTAAAATGTTATAAAGTATCCAATTATGGACAATTAACAACATATAAGTAATTTTTTTGTTATAATGTAAAATTTAGAATGTTATTACCACAAATAAAATAAAATTGATTAAGGATAAATCAAGTTGATAATGTTTAAAATAATTTTCTAACATGTCTAAATTTTATTGGTTGATGATATTACAACCCTATATCATATTATATTCAAATATGAGTTATTTTTGGAGGTTTTTAAGTGGGGTTAGATTTATTATAAATTAATATTTTTAAGATTTCCAAAGGTGCCCCTCTCCTCCCTTATAAAAGGGCACCTCCACCCTCCCTTCCTCACACCAATTTGAGCCTTCAATATCGTCCAAACCCTAAAAAATTATCTTATCCACTTCCCTAGAAACATCCTAGAAGTCCTGGTCTTCTTCAAAGACCAATTTTAGTGCCCTAAGAAGAGGTCTCAAAGAGGCGCTTCAAAGAAGAGGTAATGTCCGTTACCGATTCTTTCAACTTTATTTCTTCTTCTACTTATTCTTCTTTAGTTGTTTCATTATTAAGTAATAACATCAGTATCACTAATATACTGATATATTATTATAAGCATTAAAAAACCCTATTTAACCATCTATCCATCCTACGGAAAACAAAATCACCGTGCGTGCGTACGTACGGAATATCGTCTCCACGCTGTGGTGTAATCTGTTTTTCCAACACCACCTTATATGGATGGGTATAATGGTGTAAATAATAACTATACATAGTTATTATAACATCATAATGATTCTTATATATTGTATCATCCACTCCAATTCAATTCAATAATTATGGAAACGATATCATCGCTCATGCGTACGTACGGAATACCGTCTCCACGACGCAATGAGATTCATTCTCCATGTTAACCATTTAAGAATGATTATAAAGTATATATAAGAAATAATAATGAAATATATGAAATTATAAAGCTACTGGATTTATGTATATTTATGTCATATACTTAATTCCATTCAACTCTATAAGGAAATGAAAACATCATTCATGCGTACGTACGACCTACCGTCTCCATGAACGGTGTATTTCTTTCCATTTATCGATCTATTATATATATGTATATTCTGAATATATATAATATATAAATCATGTTTTATATTATGTAATTAAGTAATCATGATCTAATTAATCATTTGAATAATTACAAGTCAAAACACGGATGACAAATGAAACGATTTTACCCAAAACACTCTTTAACATGGAATTTACAAAAGAACGGGTAATATAAAGTAATAAGTAAACCATATATGATATCATAACAATGAATATGATTCTTTAATAAGTAAATGAAATTATTTAAATCATTATACAGGATGTTCTGATACATACGAAGCATATCGGACATAATGTAAGGGATAAATTTTCAATCTCATTTTTTTATCTGAGATTGCTTATACGTAAGTATTTACTGGGGCTACGTTTATCATCCATGACCATGTTTACTAAAAATGTTTTCATAAAATGTTTACTATTCTTACATGAATGTTTAAAGTCAATCTTAACCTTTATTGACTTTTTACCACATTGTATGAATGGAATCTTTCCAATGGTTATCATATAAGGTACTTTTTGACTTTTCCGACAAAAGTACGCGGAAATGTTATTTTTAACATATACGGCATGAAAGGATTTTTATGGTTTTATAAGTACTTATTTTCATGAAGCTTACTCCAAAATATTTCATGACTATTTTAAACAAAATCTTTTTCTTTTAAAATTTCATGACGTTTTGTGAAAAGAAATTGATTTTGAAGAAGAAAGCATATTTTCCTCAAGAATTCATTTCAAGTGTTTTATCAAAACTATTTTTCATCTAAGATGACATTATTTCATATGTGTATGTTTCAAGTATCATGTCTATAAGATTTACATGGTTTCACTTTTCTTATTATGAAATTATATCCATTTATTTTATATGGATTATGTGATTATGGGATGATGTTTATGAAACCCTTTTTATTTATTGGGTTATTATGAATGATGTATGTTTATTTTGTGGCACAAGTAAGAATTATTTCATTATGAGATGGGTGGGACCTATATCTCCCTCCAATTCATTGGGTAAAGATTTATATCTCATGATATAGACATGGCTGGAACGGCAAGTTAAACTGGTTCAGTAAGACAGGACTGGAACGAGGAGTGAACTCGATTCCGAAAGGGACTTTGTCCACTAAGATGGTATTGGCATCAATGCCTTGGCTAATATAGAAATCATATCATGTGCTTAATGGTTTCCACAATTACATGTTTTATTCCCATGCTATTTTATTATTCTTAATGTTTCTTTATGATTTATGCCTTACGTACTTCCATGTTTTATGTCATTGCTCAAGATTTTGATGTTTAAACATTATGCTCATGTTTTTAAGTTCAAATGTATATTTTATCCATTATTACCCTTACTGAGCATTTGAGCTCACCTTTTATATTTTTTATTTTCTCCAGGATATAAAGAAATGTTTTAGGTAAGAAAACCAAAGGGGAAGATCTTTATGGGAGATGTTGAAGATCTTTCACCACGATTAGAAGATTATATTCCGAGTTTCCAAAGACACTAAACTATTACGGTCCTTGTGTGTCAGTTTTTGTTATGTATTAAGTATTTCGCAAAAGTAATGTAATGTCCATGTATGTCAAGATTTGGGTCTCTACATTTGGTATCAGAGTACAGTTTTAGTCAACCTTTGGAAACTAGGATACGAAACCGTTAGTGAGATCCCTAAAGATATTTCTAAGGTATGTCTAGTGATGTCCCTAAAGATAAGTATACGTATAGGATATAGTACTAGAACTATGGTAACGATCTTAGAATTTAACCTAAGATGTTAGATATTGAGGGTGCTCCCCATTTACTATGTTGTTTTCCCTAGCATGATTTTTTCCTCTCACACTATTCTTTTTGGGTTTTAGAAATTGGATGGAAGCAGGAAGATTCATGATAATGGACGATATGACGGAAAATGGAATGATATTCTTCATGAGAAACCAAATGAAACGGGATTTGGAAGTCCAAACATCGTTATTATGCCTAATTAGAAATCTCATAATATGATCAATAATCTCAACTTTGGTATGTTTTCCGACTCATATAATAAGAGAAAGATGGAGTTTCATGATGATCATAGAGAAAAGAAAGTTCAATTTCCCTCATGTAAATCATGTGGGAAGAGGCATCGGGGAGATTGTTTCAAGGGAACTGGAATATGTTTTGGGTGTGGAAACGAAGGACACAAAGCCAGTAAGTGCAAAGGAAAAGGTTCAGTTAACACCATGGATGAGGATAATGGTATTGCTACGACATCAACAATGGTTAAATGTTTTAAATGTGGAATTTACAGGCATTATGCAAACCAATGCCATAATGGAAATTCTCATGAAGAGAATCAGTACGGCCGTATGGGTAGTATTTATGTTGATGATGATTAAGAGACTACAAATGATATGTGAGATGAAATAATTGTTGAAGCTCGGTCAATGGTTTAAGAAGGTAGTGGAATGATTACATGTTTATCAAGTGTAATGTTGTATAAGTAATCTCATGGTACTATGGAATAAAGAGACATCTAAGGATTGTTACACTGTTGTATTTCCTTGAGTTTTGAAAGTGTATGATTAATGGTACCAATATCCATGAAAGGTTATTCAGATATTTTTGGAATTTAGATGATATGCGCATAATGAAGGGATAAGGAGAAAATTAAATGTTTGATAGTATTCATGAGCTCATTACTGATATAAGGAGAAGGTTATATCATGGTTTCAGTATATAGAATATTTTGATTTTGGTATGTGGAAAGAGTTAACTTTTTACATCATTCATGTTTTCACTTTGGTTTAATGGGTATTCATTTTTTTAAGAGAATACATGATTAAGGTATTCACATGATTGGAATGTGACCAACAAGATATATGGGGGATAAATGATGGTATTCACATGCTTGGTTGATGACATTTCAAGTAATCGTTTTCTTTATACTATGAGCTTGGACAGAAGTATTTTAGATAAGCCTAAATATTGGAATGGATTATGTTGGGCATAAGTTAGTATTGTTTAAGGATAAAACTTTTTTGATATTATTTATGGGATGTTATAGTAATGTAGTTTTAGAAAAAGGAAAACCTACAGGACGAGCGATAACCCATCGCTTCGGACAAGGCTGTGGGAATCGAACCCACAACTGAAGTGCGACTGGCCTTTATCGCCTACCACTGGCCTACAGAAAGTCCTTGTCTAGTAAAAACTAGTTTTATTATATTAAGCAGTATGATATATGAAGTATAAGTCCATTTTAGGAACCATATATGATTAGTCTCACTATAGATGGACTTATATATTTTTGATAACTTTTATAACCTTTTGTTTGAGACAGATGGAATGACCCATCATTCTATCACATGAGCTGCTAACACTTCACGAATGACAAATTCAACTTCATTTCTTTAAGATATGAAGTGGAAATTTTCCAAAGAACGAACAACGGTGAGACTATACCAAAATCATGAAAATATTTCTTCTATTTCCAATTTCATCAAATTTAGGGAAATGATCTTGAAAACCAAAAATGTTGTCCTAGTGCCCTTATATCTGATGAATCATATGGTACCTTATATCATCGAAAATCTATGGCTTTGTGATTGTTGGCTATTTCATATCCATGTTCTCTACCACTCTCCATCAGAACATGATGGTTAGATTTTTCTTCCATATCCATATTTTCACCTATGTTCTCCTACGTGGAAACCCAGTGATGAGTTAATTTGGGTAACCGTTAGATTTCATACTTTAGTTTTTAAAGCCATGTTTTGGTATTCCTTTTTACGATGTGGGTTTCTATTAAACAAACTTTCGAGTAGTAAACCATTTATAACACCGACGAATTTCGAGGGAGAAATTCATTTTAAGGGGGTAGAATGTAACACCCTGAGATTTTATAAAAAATATTCTTTTGATTTCATTAATGTCTTGTGTTGTATGCTACACCAAGATTACCTTGCATTATACGCAACACCGTATTAGATTGCAGTATACGCAACACTATTCTTAGATCGTGTTACAAACAATTTTGATAATAGTTATTCTACGCAACATTGAGTATATATATATATATATATTCAATTTATAAATGAAATATGGTTGGATTCTGTTATACAAAACAACGAAGGATTCTTGCACAACACGCAACCCTGACATGGCTTGCATTGCACGCAATCACGACCTTCCTCTATAGCATGTGTTGTACGCAATACCGGGTTTTACTAAACAATGATATATTATTATAATATTATTATGAACTAGCCGTTATGAATAGTATTAACTAAATTTTTAATTTTATAACATTATTATTCATCTTACACATTTTTTAGAACATGGTATAAGAACAAAATAAAATTTTCGGGTAAAATAAGTATTTTTCAAAAAATGCAGTTTTGCCGCCTTTTGATGGCGCACCCACTTTAAATATAGTTTTTGAAATTTTTATAAGTTAAATTTGACAAAATAAAATTATTCTTTGGAATAAAGAAACAAAAATTTACTTTGGATAATTTTTTCATATTATTCTGGTAACTTTCATATTTTAATGAATAGTAAAAACACGCTATATTTTAATTAAAAACAACTTTTTTCATCGCAATAATTTATATGGTTAAATTATAATATTGAATGGTTTTAAAGTATAAATATAATATATTTTTACCTTTAAATATAATTTATGTCATTAGCATTGATTTTACATTGAATTCGTAGGTTAAATAAATTCAATCTTTTGCAATGTTTTAAACAAAAACTCATTTTCTTTCGATAATGGGATTAATTTTAATTTAATTTCTGAAACTTTTGTGTATTGAATTTGGAAAAATGGATTCCATATTTTGAATCAGTGGGTCCAAATTATATTAATATACTACTTTTTATTTTTGGGCTTTATGAATAGTAACAACGGTAAATTTTATTTACCTTAGTTAAAGGTAAATCGGGTAATTAAGGGTAAATATAATATCATAAAATTACTCTAACACATGCCAAAATTATATTGGATGGATAAATGTAGACCCATATCACCTAAGGGTCGGATTAGATTCATTTTATGGACTTTTGACCATGAAAATAATTTAATTATTATTAAAACCAAAGAAAGTGACAACATGTCACTCTCTTAAATATTATAAGTATAATAATTTTAATTTAGTGATAAACATCATAAAAATTAGAAAATAAATAGTCTCCAGAAATATAATAAAATTATCTACATCATGATAATTTATTTAGAATTTTTGTAGAATAAATAATTGTCATTAATGGTGATACAATAATGATGCAGAAATTATTTATTAAGTGAAAAATCAGTAATATAGTTTTTATTGAAATAATAATACCAATTAAAATGCCAACAAACCCAACAAAAACTTATTGGTAGTGTATATCTATACCATAATCATCCAATTACATAATATATAACCGTTTGAAGTCTTATAAATGTGATTATGACACTTATTTTATTTTATTTTAAATGATGCCAAAGTTGTCACCTTCATAATTTAATAATTATAACAATTTAAATATTGTGATTTTAAGATGATAAATTATAGTAAAAGTATTATTGTAAAATATAATAGATTTATCTTCATAATAGGATTATATTTGTAATTTTTATGCAACAAATAAGTATATTAAATAATTATAAAAATATGTTGTAGTAATTATTTTATTAAGAGATAAACCAAATAAATGGATTTAAAAATACTAAAATAAATATTATATGAACTATTTAATGTTCTCCACTAATTTTCTATATACATATGGCCATTTATTAATCTATTAAAGCTTTTATTTCGAACATATCTTCTGTATATATTTTATTTAAATTCATATAAATGTATAGTGTCAAAATTGACACTATTATTATTTTATAAAAATAACATATTATAAAATTGTTTAAAAATCAGAAAAATATTTACAAATTATAAATTTAAATTTATATGGTCTAAAATATTTTAAATTATCTAATTATGGACAATTAACAACAAATAAGTAATTTTTTTTATAATGTAAAATGTAGAATGTTATTACCACAAATAAAATTAAATTGATTAAGTAAGGATAAATCAAGTTGATAATGTTTAAAATAATTTCCTAACATGTCTAAATTTTATGTTTTGATGATATTACAACCCTATATCATCTTATATTCGAATATGAGTCATTTTTGGAGGTTTTTAAGTGGGGTTAGATTTAATATAAATTAATATTTTTAAGATTTCCAAAGGTGCCCCTCTCCTCCCTTATAAAAGGGAACCTCCTCCCTCCCCTCCTCACACAAATTGGAGCCTTCAGGCTCGGCCAACCCCTGAAAAATTCTCTTCTCCACTTCCATAGAAACATACTAGAGGTCCTGGTCTTCTTCAAAGACCAATTTTAGTGCCCTAAGAGGAGGTCTCAAAGAGGCGCTTCAAAGAAGAGGTAATGTCTGTTACCGATTCATTCAACTTTATTTCTTCTTCTACTTCTTCTTCTTTAGTTGTTTCATTATGAAGTAATAACATCAGTATCAATAATATACTGATATGTTATTATAAGTATGAAACAACCCTATTTCACCATCTATCCATCCTACGGAAAACAAAATCACCGCGCGTGCGTACGTACGGAATACCGTCTCCACGCCGTGGTGTAATCTGTTTTCCGACACCACCTTACTTGGATGGGTATAATGGTGTAAATAATAACTATACATAGTTATTATAACATCATACTAATTCTGATATATTTTATCATCCACTCGAATTCAATTCAATAATTATGGAAACGATATCATCACTCGTGTCTACGTACGGAATACCATCTCCACGACGCGATAAGATTCATTCTCCATGTTAACCATTTAAGAATGATTATAAAGTATATATAAGCAATAATAATGAAATATATGACATTATAAATCTACTGGATTTATGTATATGTATGTCATATACTTAATTCCATTCAACTCATTAAGGAAACGAAAACAGCGTTCATGCGTATGTATGGCCTACCGTCTCCATGAACAGTGTATTTCTTTCCATTTATCGATCTATTATATATATGTATATTCTGAATATATATAATATATAAATCATGTTTTATATTCTGGAATTATGTAATCATGATCTAAGTAATCATATGAATTATTACAAGTCAAAACACGGACGACAAATGAAACGATTTTACCCAAAACACTGTTTAACATGGAATTTACAAAAGAACGGGTAATATAAAGTCCTATGTAAACCATATATGATATCATAAAAATGAATATGATTCTGTAATAAGTCAATGGCATTATTTAAATCATTATACAGGAGCTTTGGATACATATGAATCATATCGGACATAAGGTAAGGGCTAAATTTTCAATCTCTTTTTTTTATCCGAGATTGCTTATACGTAAGTATTTACTGGGGCTACATTTATCATCCATGACCATGTTTACTAAAAAAAATTCATAAAATGTTTACTATTCTTCCATGAATGTTTAAAGTCATTTTTACCGTTTATTTACTTTTTACCACATTGTATGAACAGAATCTTTCCTTTGGTTATCCTATAAGGTACTTTTTGACTTTTCCGACAAAAGTATGAGGAAATGTTATTTTTAACATATACGGAATGAAAGGATTTTTAAGGTTTTATAAATCCTTATTTTCATGAAGATTACTCAAAAATATTTCATGACAATTTTAAACAAAATCTTTTTCTTTTAAAATTTCATGACGTTTTGTGAAAAGAAATTGATTTTGAAGAAGAAAGGATATTTTCCTCAAGAATTCAGTTCAAGTGTTTTATCAAAAATATTTTTCATCTAAGATGACATTATTTCATATGTGTATGTTTAAAGTATCATATCTCCAAGATTTACATGGTTTCCCTTTTCTTATTATGAAATCATATCCATTTATTTTATATGGATTATGTGATAATGGGATGATGTTTATGAAACCCTTTTAATTTATTGGGTTATTATGAATGATGTATGTTTATTTTGTGGCACAAGTAAGAATGATTTCATTATGAGATGGGTGGGACCTATATCTACCTCCAATGCATTGGGTAAAGATTTATAGCTCATGAAATATACATGGCTAGAATGGCAAGTTAAACTGGTTCAGTAAGACAGGACTGGAATGAGGAGTGAACTCGATTCAGAAAGGGACTTTGTCCACTAAGATGGTCTGGGCATCAATGCCTTGGCTAATATGGAAATCATATCATGTTCTTAATGGTTTCCACAGTTACATGTTTTATTCCCATGCTATTTTATCATGCTTAATGTTTCTTTATGATCTATTCCTTATGTACTTCCATGTTTTATGTCATTTATCATGATTTTGATGTTTAAACATTATGTTCATGTTTTTAAGTTCAAATGTATATTTTATCCATGCTTACCCTTACTGATAATTTGAGATCACCCTTTATATGTTTTCTTTTCCCCAGGATATAAAGAAATGTTTTAGGTTAGAAAAAAATGGGAAGATCTTTATTGGAGATGTTGAAGATCTTTTACTACAATTAGAATATTATATTCCGAGTTTCCAAAGACACTAAACTATTACAGTCCTTGTGTGTCTGTTTTTGTTATGTATTAAGTATTCCTCAAAAGTAATGTAATGTCCATGTACGTCAAGATTTGGGTCTCTACATACCAAACCTAGCTACTATTCCATTTTCGACTCCACCCTTCTAGTGAATCATTTGAAGAAGTGTCAATGTGGGTACCCCTAAAGTGATCATCTTCAACTCCTTGGACATGGGATTTTGGGAGACATATTCATCCAGACAATATAGATTTACTTTTCGGAGTCCTTGTTCATGGAATATATCAATTTCCCCACATCAATTATCTTCTCCCTGAATGTATTCATCAAGGAAATAATATTTTTCTTTGCATGTGTCATGAACCATAAACTATGTGCCCCAAACATGAAGCCTCACACCCAAGAATCAAAACCTCATAGCTACCCATCAATCTTCCATGCTTCCAAATTAGAGAAATCACAAGTATAGAAGGATTACTGGGACCTAATCTCTATATGGGGAGTTAGTTTGAAATGTATTTTGAGCTATTGATCTACTGGAGGCTGCAGGAAAACACCTTCCATGTGATGTATGGAGAATATGGCATCATCCTATGAGATTTTTAAAAGATCTTAGGAGATCATATCCTTGGAGATATGTGTGATGAGTTCTCCCCCCTATGAAAATGTTGGATGATGTGTAAAGGAAGTTATCTTTAGACCGTAATATGTTTAATTTGTCTCAGAACATTCAAAATAAGGACCCCCACCCAAGGGGTGTTATCTGGTTAGAGTCCTGGATGAAGGTATTCTTAGAGCTGCAAGGAGAAGCTCATATCTGTCAGTGCCCAACTGGATTCCATTAATTTGATAATCGGAGCATCCATGGAAAATTTTATCCCACCTTAGATAAAGGTCGATATCACGAATGGGGATATAAGGTCAACAATTAGGTCCCCATGAGGACTCATCTATCCAACTTCCTTGAGTTGTGGTTGAGTACCTACATATCATCGGTTCATCAATATAATAGTGTCTTGAGGCCTCAAGTGTTTTTGATAGCATCCAAATTATAATAAGGGATCCACATAGGGCTTTTTGGCCCTGTTTTGTTGTAGATATACTAGTGTTTACAATTTTTTTACACCAAGAAGGCCTGACATCATATTTTATGGAAATGTTAAGTGTTGTGTGGGTGTATTATAGCACACTTTAGCTCTTATATCATGATCAGTGGAGTTAATGTTCCCAAAGGCTAGTTTCACATGTTATTTTAGGTTTTTTTATCTCCAAAATTTATCCCTGAATCATGAAGAATCCATGAATATCCTAAACATTTCTGGATATTTAAATGTCATCGCATATGGTGACCCACCTACTGGCACATTCATTGATATTATCAAAGATAATGAAAATATTAAGTCGTGAATGGTTGCATTCAGAGACATCATTCTAGTGTCCCATATTGATACTGAGATTATATGTGAGTATTATTCTCTATATTGATTTTATAAATAGTAAAAGTATCTAAAATAGCCAAATGTATCACCACCAACACACATTTAGTTTGAGAAGAATCTAATGGAATCCCTAGAATTTTGGATCCTAATTGATTTAGAGTTATACCAATAATTGATCAAGATACCAATGTCAGGTGAGTCATTTAAGAGATAATCCTAGTATTATTATACTTTTATTTCTTCCTACCCCCAAGGGTTGTTGAAAAAAATAATCTGTCGAGTTAAGGCCATGATGACTAATAGGCATGAAATTTTTGGTAAGAAGGATCGACTAAAGGGTCACGATGTTGAAGCTCTAATGTCTTAAAAGTGGTATTGATCATGAGTCACACAACATGATGGAGGTGAAAAGATCACATCATTTTCACCGAGGTGGTCTAGTCATCACCACATTGAGGAAAACTGAGCTCTGGATATTTATTCTCTTATAATAGTAGAGATACATGGGATAGATTCAATGTTAAAAGTTGTCAGGTATTCCTCTCATCCAGCCACATTATCTTCGAAGTATGTGCATCCTTTAGTAATATAATTTTGATAAGTCATAACCCATGACATCTCAGATCTATGGGTGTTTCTCTAAGATGGTATACGCATCTCAGAGCTTGGGGATGTTTAATCAAACTAAGACCTTCACCTCAAAAGTAATTTTATTAGGGTGGAGAAATACAAATGGAGTTTTGAAATGTTAATATATTCCACCAATGATGGGATCCCAGCTATAAAGTGAGTAACTAGCATGTTGGACCAAGCTACTGGTGAGGAAATATCTAGCCAATCTAAAGAATAATAGGATAACTTTATTGACACTAGTGAGTTGTCTCCTGATTCTCTCATCTCAATTCCCTCACTCATTCACTATCATTAATTTATAGGGAATTTATTTTTTTGTTGGTAGGGGAATAGGGGGTGAAATGATGGAACGTGCATCACCAAAATATAGACCAATAGGTACCCCTATTGAAGTGTGGGTTGAGTTTATGGATCCCTTAGAGCTATACTCGGGTCATAGTATGGTCCTAGAAGAGATGGAGGGAGGGTATTCTTTACCACTACCTCAAGTGATCGTGGATGAGATGAATGATATAGGCTCCATTCCATCTTAGTGGAATAATCAAAAGATGAACTAGAGTTGGCCCAATATATGCATCGTAGTAAGTCTTTTTTCCATCATTATAATATTATGACTCTCATGGCATACCCAATTGATCATTATTTCCTTATACAGGGTCTACTTCACTCCCCACTCTTAAGGAGAATGGAAGCAGTCTATCAAGGACATAGCGGGAAATTCCAGACAAGGAATGAACTCATATTGATAAATCCAACCCTTTGGTAGCAGAAGTGTTGAGAGATATAGATGTATCCACTCCTGATACTATAGAGAGAGAGAGTAGGGTCCTAGTAATGTCATATACACATTATAAGGTGTTATGTTTCAATAAATGACTTTCTAAATCATGATATTTTAGATCTTTCATATACTTTGGAAGACCCTACAACAACCACCACCGACCCTATGAACGTTACAAAAGAGGTTGGTAGGGATTTTGGGTAGTACGATGAAGGTTATAGTGGAGATCCTAACCCCAAGGGGTTCAAATATATCATTCCTTATAAGAGATAGATATATAGAATTGAAAATATATCTAATTTGGTCTATAAGATACACATTTCATATACCCCTATTGGTGATAATGTTGTGAGACTAAGATAAACATATAATAAAATAATGAATCTTGAGGATAGGTTGAAAAATATTAATATTCCCATATCTTTGGAGGAAATCTATGAATTTAATAGGGAATTTTATGGATGTAAGTTTTCTCTTTCTTGTGTTTTCACACACATTCAACCACCTCACATTTTATTTCTTACATCAAAGATATACAAGTATGATTTTGTCTATAGAAAAAATTACCAGGTAAATTCTTGAACAAGGCATCCAATGTCATCCTACTCCTATAACTAAGGGAGTAACAAATGAGGAAATAAAATTATGAGGTACCTAATATCATTTCATCCAGGTTTTTGATCAAAATTAGGATGAAGTTCCTTGTTAGGAAATCCCTCCTAAAAAAATTAAAAATGGGGGTGTCATAGAGGCATCAATTCCAGGTACTGGTCTACCAATGGGTGATTGTTTCCAAATAATCTAGTTATTTCACTACCTTTGTTTTTTTGTTAACCTCCTAATGTTCATGATAGGTTTCCTATGCTATCAAGTGCCACCGAGTTCATCAGTTAGGCCAGAGGGAGAAGCTTCCATGCTAACTTAGACAATAGTAAAAGGTGAGGTTGATATGGTTTTAGAGGGATTTGGGAAGGTTGAAACCTTGAGTGAGTTAATCCCAAAATACATCTCTCCCTATGAATGAAGTTCTAATTTAGACTTGGAGAAACATGACACAATTCACATTATATTTCATATCATTTGGAAAGACATCTCAAACATAGTATCAAATATTCCTCTAAAAGACCGTTCATCAAAACTTTTCCAAATCCCAACCATGTTTGAATTTTTGGTGTATGGCGTGTTTAATTACCAAAAGATCCACCATACTATAAAGTGAATTATTCTTTGATGGGAAGAGGAAGAAATATCACATAAATCTGAGGATAAATTAGTAGGATAGATTGAAGATCTCAGAGTTTTTGTATCTCAGGAAGAGCTTAGCCATGCCAAGGTGGTGGAGAAGTTTCCATGCTTCCTAGATTAGAAATCCCTCTAAATAGTATGCCTTCAAGAAGAACTAAATTCCATATAGTAATATATCTTTCAAATCCACTACTCATTGAAGAGGGTATCAGAACATGGGAAAGATTCTGTGGCTATGAAGAAGGAGAAACTCTATCATGCTGAAGATACAAAACTAGTTGGGTTTCAACAATCTTTACATAATGATCAATCCATATCCCAATAGCTCAGGGAATATGTTAAGGAACACCTATAAACTTTGTAAGAGAGACTATATCTAGTGAAATCTCCTATACATTAAAAACATGAACGAAAATATTTTTTTCCCTAGATCATTTTTTTTTATTTTTTTATCCTCATTGAAATCAAAATACAACACTAAATATTACTCATTTGATTAAATTCCATTGTTTAAAAATACTAAAATTACAAAAAATGGATGAGATTTTTCTATCCTATGTATTTTTTACCTAGAGAGGTCGTTTGATAGTCACTAGGGTTATATGATAGATCCTAAAAATTTAATCTATTTTGTATCATTTCCCTAAAAAAATCCCTAAGTAAAATATTAATAAGACTTATCAAGTGAGACTTATATTTTTATTAGGCCTCCCTTTTTAGGTTTTCAAAAAAAACAAGTTTTATGACTTTTTATTTTCATTTCTAAATGTTTCTTAAACCATACGGAGTGCATGTTTTGTGTGCTAAGACTCAAAATTTTCCAAGGGTTCCCTTTTGTGGGTTTTCAACCTGGTGATTACTATCTCATTCTAGTTTGTAGTTTAGAGTCTCGAAATCCCGAATAATAAAATTCATATTTTTGGTTGAATATATTTGACCATGTGTTATAGAATGATGACCTAATCAGTTATTTATGGATGAAAATGTTTCGAGATTATTCAAATATCTAAATAGGAATTTTGAGTCTTGCTTTTCTAATTTCCATATCTAAAACATGATGTGAGACAAGCATAAAAGGAATGAATGTGGACTGTATTTGAAAGGTGGTTTCTAACATGATGTTTTCATTGGGGATTATGGAGATGGAATTTTTCCCTCCTAGGAATGAATGTACCTATGGTTGATAGGACCTTTTGGTGGGATACATATGAAAATCCAACTGGGGTGTGTCACTACATAGTTAGAAAAAGGTTTCATTAATAATATAACATCCTATCACAAATGGTTAGGGATTTTGGGAAGATTTGATTTTCTCAAGACCATGGATGGTGGCTTGTGAATAAAATGTTTCTGGGAATAATGGATGCATCTATGTTGGTTCTAAACATTAATGTAAAGCTACTCCCACACAAATGTGGTTTATGTGTGAAGGAGGGGAAATCATGTTGGGCGGCCAAAATTAGGAGGAAAGGATCATCCTTGATAAGTAATAAATAATCTTACAGATTAATTTTCTATGAACGGGACATGGACTATGAATTTTAACATCTTAAAAAAGAATGTTGAGGGATAAAATTTTAAGGTCAATTTGCTTTAACTAAAAGATTAACAATTTTTAATTTCATAGTAATTTGTCCAATAATTTTCCATCATTTCCATGCATTAAGGGGAAGGTTGTAAGATGTAATATGGGGATATTTGGGATTAAAAGGTGTTATTGGACAAATATTCAAGGAATAAACACATATAAATATTTGAAAAGTGGGTTCCCAACAAAATTTTTTTGAGGCATATAGAGATAGAAGAGGTGTCACCTTTAGACTAGTGTGACTCTGGTTAATAGGCCCTTTTGGTTAGTGAATTATGTAAATCCAACTGGGAATATCACTGCATAGTCAAACAACAACATCCTATGACTAATAGTCACTTTTAGTGGGTGACTTATGCAATGTCAATTGGGGCATGCTACTGCATAGTCAAAAAAATGTATCATCAGGAATCCAATATTCTATTACCAGTGGTCGAATGAAAGTTATAGAGATTCAAATTTTATCAGGAAAACATTTTGGTTTATATAAGGAAGGGGACTAAATATGGAAGGATAGTTTCATACCAAAATTACCCAAAAACAAGGAAAAATATTTCCCTATGTAGGCCTGACCCATATGTAGGAAAGGTATTTTTTTCCTATGGTTGGACCCATGATTTGAGATCCTAGAATCAATATATATCTCATCAAAGATAGTATCAAGCCACCCATATTTCTAGAAATATTCATCATATTTATTGAATTTTTGTGTAGATAAGGTCATTTTTTGAATACAGGCTAAAAATAGGTTGGGAACTCTTATTGGATTATATTATAAAGATCTAACTCATAAATAGGAGATCAGGGGCATTTCATATATTATGGATATGCTAAGATGTTGTATCCAAGTTTCACTACATATCTAGTCAAATTGAGAATCAATCCACATGAATTTCTTGAATTTACGACCTGATAGAGAAGTGAATCATGAAATTTAACATCATTAAATTTAACATCATGTAATAAGAAAATTTGGTGTTATTTTTATGGTCTTGAATATATAACCATTTTACCACTAAAATTAATGAGTATTCCTTGATCATACTAGGAGTCCTTTACCAAATCTTCAAATCCTACATGATCTATGATTAGTGTGAGAAAAAAGGAGTGGAAAAGGTGTATTCCACCACAAAAAGAAATAAAAATGAAGGAAATGAGAATTTTGATTTTGTGATTTTTCGACCAAGATGTAGGATCTATGAGTCACTACATATCTCATGGGAATAGGAATCAAGTCATACATAGATCTTGAAAAATGCATAGTTTAGTGTCATGCGATGAGGACATCATCCATATAGTTTTACATAATGTGGTAATCAATAAAGAGGCTCGATGTGAAAAAATAAATATTTTAGTTTGACCCAAGACAATATATTTGGGTTTCACAACATGTTTTACATTGTAAGGAATCACACCACATGTAGTTATTAAGTTTTAATGCTGAATAAGAGTGACAATAATTATTTAGTTTAGTGTAAAGCATTAAGTAATACATGGTTTATTATAGTTTTAGGTGATACATCTAGGAACATATGTCATAAAAAAAGTGAGAGATGTAAGTCTTAGGGGCCAAAGATGCTCTGGAATGACTTAAATGTGAAGGTGGAAATCATACACCATTATATTGGGGGTTCTTGAATCGGGATAAGTGGGAAAAAATGAAAATAATGACTACGGACCAATGTTTGAATGGTGGGTTCTCAACATAGTGTTATTGAGGATTATAAATATAGAATAGATCTCTCTTAAGGAATAATGTACCTCCAGTTTTGAAGAACATTTTGTGGTAAACTTATACAAATCTAAATGGGGTGCATCAATACATAATAAAAAATGCATCTTCTTATAGATATTCTCTATTTTTAAATGACTTATGCAACGCAAACTAGGGCATATTGTTGCATAGTCAGACAAATGTGTTCTTAAGAATCTGAAATTCTATTACCGACGGACATAATAAGATAGTGGGACTTTGAAATTACCCAACACAAGAAGTATGATGTGTGGAAGGAATATTTATGAGCTTAAAAGAAACATTTGGACTGTTATCGATCATGGAGTGTAAAGTCTCATGCATATATCTCCATTTTTCTTCACAATATGGGGTATGTTTTATTTATTTATGGCTAGGTTCAAGATATAGGGTCTAGGTTTCACTGTACATCCCATCTGATGAGAGAATCAATACACACATAGTTCTTTTATAAAGGATCACTTGTTTAGGTTTGAACCGTGTATAAGGAGGTGGATACATTTTTTATGTTGTGTTTGGACATAGGATTACAGATCTTGGAATCACTACATATCATGTGATAGCATGAATCAATTCATAAATAGTTCTTGAAAAAATGTGTGGTGGGAGAAAATCATCAATTATTATGATCTACTCAAGAATGTATTGAAAATATTACACAGTTTTACATCATGAACCAAGGATATGAACCATGTAGTTTTATGTCATGTAGTGAGGATATTATCATAAAGATTAACATCTTGGGACTAGGATGTTAGGATATGTAGTTTAGTGTTTTACATATTAGAATATTATGACTTTTAGTTTTAGTTCATATGACTAGGACCATATGGTATCCTTTTATGGTCATTCATATAGGACTATGATTCTATGTAGTTTAACTTCATACAAAAAGGATTTTGGTGTCATTATATTTATCATATTTTGATGTGGATGAGGGTGTTTTTATCACATGATGTATTTCTTGAGAAACCTTTCATTGGTAGGGGATTTAATGAGCTCTCCATCAATCGATATAATGGAATAAGCTCCATTAGAGTAGAAATTTTGTATGGAATAAGATCCCTCTCATTTTGGCATGAGCTTTGGGGGTTTCTTCCATGGTATCATTGGGGTCCTTAAGGCCACTACCAGTTATCCTTGGAGGAACGAGTGAACGAGGACTTCCTTGTTAAAATCTCATTCAATCCAATTTTTATTGACCTCTAAGTGATGAAAATAATGAATTTTTTCCTATCAAGTTTCTATAATTCATCAAATCATTTTTGGGACTGATCATCTACAGATAGTTTATCATAGATTGAAATTAAGAGTGAGGGAAATTGGGCAACAATGGGTAGAGCTTCTTCTAACCCATACACAAGTGAATACATGTTTTTCTATGTGGTGGTATATGCTATAGTATGGTAGGACCATGGGGCATGCAATAACATTTCAGGCTAAGAATTTGTATCCTTATCCACCTTCTTCAAGAGTATGTTTGATAGGGTCTTGTTAAAGGCCTCTATCTATGCATTAGACACTGAATAATAGCAGGAATAATGGTTGGATTTGATATTATAATCAGGATATATATTTTTTAGCATATAATAATAAAAATTTGTGTTTTTTCCATCAGTATTGTATGAGAGACACCAAATCTATTAATGATGTTGGATTTCAAAAAGTTGAAAATTATTTTGTCCTCAACTTCCTTGAGGGTTATTTATTTAAACCATTTAGAGAAGATGTTAGTATTAATGGGGATGTATTTAAACTACTTCTTCATGGCTAGGGGATAGGCCCCCACAACATCCATTCCACATATAGAAAATGGACAGGAGTATTTGTCTATGTATAGTAAAATTGTGATTTCATGGATGAATTTGGCATGAACCTAGAAGGAATGACACTTCTTGGTGAATTTTTTGTAATCTTACATCATTGAAGGCCAGAAATATCCAAGCCTTTATATTTTATTAGAAATTGTAAACATTAACTGGTGGGAACCATAAGATCTCATAGGTACTTATTTCTTAACAACAATAGTCTCTTATCTATTGATGCACCTATAAAGGAATCTATAAAAACTCATTTATAGATAAATTTTTGGTTATTTGTGTCATTATAAATAGTGAATTTGATCTCTCATCATCAGTTTTACTCTTTTTTGCCTATTTTCTTCTAAATTACTCCATTTTGAATGTATCCCACAATCAGTATCATCCAAAAAGTCATATGACCATATTGTTCAAGGAAGGAATTCTACTCATTGATTTATTTCATGCTAATAAAAATAAAAGGTGAGACCATTTAGTGGTGCAAAATTATGATGACTATTTCATCCTGATCTGGATCTGCCAATGTCATTTCTATATTTTCCAATGCATTGGCCTGGGCATTTTATGATCATGGGACATGATTCAATGTTGGATCCAAGGGTAATTCTTCCTTTATCCCTTGGATATAGTCAAGAAATGGAATTATTTCTTCATTTTTGAGAGAATACTCACTTTTTATCTACTTGATTAGAAACTTTGAATTGATTGTCATGTTTTTGTGATCTAGTGGCATTTGAAGTTTCAATTATTTCTTTAAAATGAGGTCTTGATATTGTTCTTAACTATCTATGAAGCCTTATAATAATAGAAATAATTATGATATGACTCCGTTTTCTAGAAAGATGATCATGACTCCCAAACCAATTTTGTTGAGTTTGGGGTCTTCTATTCTCTTCCTAGTTGGGCTTCTGGATGTGCTGTCAAAATACATTTCCCATAACTATGGGGCCTATTGAACAATGAAAATGTCTTCACTTGTAAATTCATTATTCAATGAATTTTCTTCTATAGATAGATTCCCTATAAGGAAGTTTTCCTAATCCAGGACTTTTACTACATTCTAGGGAACAAACAGAATTTCAACTACTAGAATAAAACCATCCACCTTTCCAAACATCTAGTAAACATAGGTTGGTTGGGAAATATCTCTAAACAATTGTCTCCATGTATATATGTATAGATATACATACGTATAAATATATGTGTATATATATGTGTATATATATGTATATATATGTATATGAGAACAATAAAAATAGCAACATATATAGCCATATATATAGATAGGTAGTCCTATACAAGACCCGAGGTGTAACTCAGGCATCCAAGCATATTCACAAGAGCCTCGTAGATTAAAAAGGGATTACATGCCCGAGTATCATATTTAATAAGGTACTCCAAGCATATGTATCACATTTAATAATGGAAACCATGCCTGAGTATCATATTTAATAAGAGATTCCATAAACGTGTATCATAAATAATAAGGGACTCCATGCCCGAGTATCACAATTAATTATGGATTCCATGTTCATGTATAATAAATCATAATGTACTATATATTCCATAATATTTCCCATGAAAACATACAATTATGTGTCACATTATTTAACATCTAATTTATAACTAAAATTATCCATGTGAGTACACATTCTCACTTAATTCAATTCACTTACAACAACATGAAGTCCATGAAAAACACCAATTCCATAATATAATTCATCACAACACATTTCATTTAATAATTCCAAATCCATTAAAATTTGTTCTATTGAAACATTCATAATAATCAAGTATAAGGTACGTAATCAAAACTAAAGGTTCATATAACCCATTAAATTTATGATGTAATCATAAAAATAAGTAGGGTCATGAACAACACACCCATAAGGTTTGTTTTATAGAATATGAAACAATAAACATTATAAACTAATTAATTGAACTAATAATATACGGTGGTTCTGGTTGTGGCCTTAAAACTAAAAACATGATAAGGGGGCCTAAGATCAATAAGTTTGTGGTCTAAATAATTTAATTTAATGTATTTTCTAATTTATGATAAATGGGTGGAAGGTCCGGCATACAGAACCATGAAATTATTATATAAATGATGAAACTTTATGGGAAAAAATATAGACCACATACCTCATTATTAGGATAGAACACTCATCCAATATCAAGATTTTATTTAATAAAGAATTAAAGAAAATCAAAATAATCATCAAAATCCCTAAAAATAGGGAAAATGAGATCACATGGAAATAACATTATATGGTGAAGAAAACTACCTGGGGAGGTAAAAAGAGTATTATCCTTAACTCTGCGCTTACAACACACCTAACAAAATCCAATTAAGACTAAGAAAAAATGATAAACTACCAATGGGAGAAAAGTAGTAGAAAGGTGTGCACGGGGGACCTACTAGATGAATGAGGGATGAAAATGGGGAAAATCCATTTAACGGTGGAGGGGAAAATGGAAATTTTCCCCATTTTAATGAGGATCATGGTTATGCTGCATGGTTAGGAAAATTGTGTTCAAACCATATAGATCATTATGTCTTAGAGGTACAACTTACATTACTTGGCACACCATTATACAAACCATTCACAAGTCAGGTTCTTGGCATTATCCAACCCCTACACCCTTCACGGTTAGGCGCATGTTTAAGAAAACCTTATGAAAGTCATGTGGTTTACCTAGTTAATTAATTGAGACACTTTTCAAATTTGTTTGGACTTGAGAATATAGTTTTACAACCCATGTTATACTCTATTCACCCCTAGACTAGGCCACATGGTTTCCTCTAGAGGGTAGTACGGTTCCAACAAAATGTGTGCCCCAATCTGCTTCTCCAAAAAATAACTTTTCAGAGAATGATGCTCCAAAAAACTCATCCAAGTTCCCAAGAACCCTCTTAGGCCTTAAACCACATCCAAAAAACACTTTTAATTGTTCCAACTCTGGGAATCACATCCAGAATCTTGTTTTAAAAATTGTCCTGCCCACCAAATGAAGATCTCAAAACCTCGTATAAATTTCAACCTATTCCAAAACATAGGATCTTACAATCTCCTCACCTTAGAACATATCATACTTGATATTCCTTGGGAAACAATGAAAATAGAAACATAACTACTTGTTTTGTGATGTTATTTTTTGTTGGTCTTGTTGTGTTTCAGAATGCCCAACGTACTTTTTTGCATCACCTTAATCAGGTGGTATATAAGCCACTAAAACTCTACACAACACTCAAAAATACCAATGAAACACTAATAGGGTTCTTACTAAATCCCATCTAACCTGATACATGATCAATTAATTTTTTGGTCGACCCTTGCATTTCACCCGTCTCAAACCAATGGTGTTCCAAACTTGATTTCTCACTAGACACATCACCTATACAAGGGTAATCATGTCAAACTACCTCTAGTATACTATTTTAGAAATTCCCAGTTTCTATGGATGACATGTCATCCAAAAATACTTTGAAAGACTTTATCCCAAGGCACACCAAGATCTTTCTGAGAATGTTCTCCAAATCTCATAACCAACTTCTATAAATATCTCCTAGATTTTTTTTAAAGTTTGAGACTGAAGCCTCATTTTATTATTGAAAGAAAAGACCTATTTAGACTAGGTAGAGGGAGACCCATTACATAGTCTGAAGGCCCATGAACAAGTGGCCTAAATACTAGGCTTGAAAGCCCATCTTTTTGGCCCAAAGAGCCCCTCAGTGAATAGTACTGCTACAGTAACGGGGCTGCTACAATACCTGATACAGTACCGCCACTGCTAAAATTCCTACTACAGTGCCTCCTCCGCTACAGTGCTGCTGCCACTTCTATAGTGCACTGCTACAACGCTGCTATTGTACTCAGAAATTAGTCCCTACCCGGATTTGATCCTGAGTATTTTGGATGCCAAGCAGGAGCCTGTACTACTAGGGTACAAGCTCGTTGGCAATGTCTCCTAGATGGACATATCTATATTAAATAATTGTTGTGCTATAGCACTAGCACAGACAGATACATGATCCAACCTCGTTAGATCATTTTAATTTATCCCAAGTATGAAGACCACATCAGGACTTTACTTGAGTTTGTATTCGAAATTTTTCCTGGCACCCACTGAGAAAATTAGTCGTACATTGCTCAACTTATTAAACAGTATATGAGAGAAAAAAACAATCCATTGACTAATGTCAAGATTCTATATCCCTTATCACATGAGTGTTGTCTATTAGAAATCAACACCCCTACCCCCCCCCAACCATAGGATCATACTTTTCATCACTTTAAGAAAAAGTGAAACTAAAACCGTAGCTTATTCACCACCCATTACAGAAATAAATACAACATGGAAAAAATCACTTATCTTCGATCTCTACTATAACATCACCCCTAAACTCATTCCCACATTTCGATAATAGTTACTAGGTAATTTTTTTACAATCAAAATTCATCGAGGGTCATCACCCATAAATAGTCATTGGTATACCATGCACCACGTGGATTTACTCTAAATTTCACCACAAGTGAAACTCACAAATATTAATTTCATCAGATAAAAAAAGATCATTGGGTAGCTTAGTGTATAGTCAAAACTCTCTCATTTTATTCATGATGATGTCAAGATAGGGGCATGATAACCTATAAACTATGAGTACACTGAAATTTTATCACTTGGAGAGTGTAACTCCATTTGATCCATGCTCAAATAAAAACAAGTTATACCTACCTTCATTTTTCGCCTAACACCATGTCTCCTGACTGTGCATGTCAAGGTTCATCTGTTGCTAAATCATCTCATGACACCCAATATATTTTCAAATTAGACCTCATATTTGGCACACAGTTTAAATTGATCAATATATATGGGTCTCTATTCCCACAAGAATCACATTTGAAACTATTAGTCTTCATCCCTTCCCCATCCACTCATAGATGTTCAATTTTAAACAATTAACATGCACAACAGACATAAACTCAACATTCCATACACAGTGGGTTTACATCCTATACCACTAGATTCAAGACCCAAATCATGATCCCATGATTCATATGTCAACAACATCAAGATAGACGTGCTACATGGAATTCACGTTCCTAACACACCAGTATCTCCCTTGGAAATCCTATTCAAAATTAGGCACATACCTATGCCATTATTTGTAAAACTCATACCTACCTCAAGGGTTCATTTTCTAAAACTAATGTTTCTTTAGTTTAAACACTGGTTAGTTATGTTAGGAACCCAAATATCCTTTTTTATTGAAGCTAGTTTTTATATCCAAGCACCCTTGGTTCATCATTGAAAACACTAGCATCAACGTGCCTATAATGAAAAACCAGATCACATTTGATGCACTGATCTCAAAAATTGTGTAAAACAAGATCATTTCCTTTATGGAAAATATAAAACCCGGAGCCAATATATGTCATGGGTTTCCCTCAACCAAACAGAATTCAGCTGACTTACTAGTGTGTGGGTCAAAGAAAAGGACTTCAGGTCTTCCATTAAACCCAATCGATCAAGTTCCAAAATAGATCCACTAGGTTTACCCACCTTTCCTAATGAATTATCACATGAGAGTAATATCCCACATATTATATTTTATCATATGAAATATAATTAACTTTTAACTCTCTTTAAAATTGGTAAAACTAAAACAAGAAATAAGGTCATCGAAATACAAGGGTCAAAACATCAACATAACAAAATTAAGATCCAACACTCATTCGGTGTCAACATATGGTAATACCCCCTTAAGGTTTAAATCATCAAACAACCACCTACCTACTTGAGGGTTTTTGTTTCATTATCAAAGATTCCTACCCAACTCAATAGTCAAGGAATGACACTTAGCGTGCTTATGAATTTTGATCAATGTCTACCACTTTCTAATTTCCATGGGTTATAATGTATGATCTAACCCTTCCTTTTAATGTATGGAATCAACGATTAAAAATAGGGTCACTCCTAAATATCACTAGGCTCTGCCAAATATCCATTAGATTCAAAAAAAGTAGAAAAAAATCCAACAGAGATTCATGTCCAATGCTCATGCTCCCATTCAAGGAATATCCCAAGGAAAACTAAAGCTAACCATTACACAATGATACAATCTATAACACCTATAAGGGTTCATCGAAATGAAGGTAATCAATTCTCATTTATTATAACATTTATGTAATCTCTTTAACAAAATATATCAATTACTAGATGTCAAATAGAACTATACTATGTACTTTATTAAGCTAACAACATGTAACTTTAGGAAATTATCCCATAATTCCATTTTAAACATCTAATAATTATTTATTTAACCCTAAAATTATCACAATTATCTTAGATTAATAAAATATCAATTATTTTCTATAGATAAAAACATCCTTTAGGTTGTAATTGGAATTTTAATTAATGAAATCCTCATAATAATACATCTCCAAGGAAGATAATAAGATTTGATAATTAATGGGGATCATATTAGTAAGATTTCATGATAAAATTATATATAACCCATATAAGTGGTTTCTGATACTTTAAATATCCATACCAAATATCATGAATATACCCACATGGGGGAAAGTACTAAATATTGAAAGATAAAGGTGACCAAAAAGTGTTCTGTCTTTTCATTCACGGTTTTTAAAACACCCTTAGTGGATTTATTCAAATAATCATATCAAGTCAATACCAACTTAATATGTTTGAGTCCAATCTATCTCATAAGAAACATTCCCTAACTCAGCTACATAGGTCCATTTTTTCAGTTTAGAATTTAGTCATATGAGTCATCATGCCTAAGCTATAGATGTGCAAGCATTTAAAAGTTTCAATTTAAATAATCATTTAAAAAATACCATTTTCAATTAGAATTACAATTCTATACACATATATTAGAATTACGGTTCAATTATATGAATTTTTATTAACATGTTATAAATTTACATTTCTTTATAAGTTATAATTGGAATTCATGTAATAACAACCTAGTTCTTACCTCCGATTTCAAAATTTAACAAGTTAATACATAGTGATTAGATTATATGGGTAACCCTTACCAATTTATAAACTCCCAAACTTTATAAACTATTATTGACACCCATTTAATCACAACCATAAATTTTTCTACCAATGCAACCAATGGATCATGACTGAAACATTTCATGATTGGTTAGCTAAGGTTTCACTATCAAGAAATATGGGAAAACATAGTTTAGGTTGATGTAGACACTTTAAGGACCAATAATATATCATACTTCTATCAATGAATTCTATTAAAGATAAAATAATCATAGTAGGCATGGTAAGCTACCTAAAAAGTAGAAAACATAGGTAATTAGGGGAAAATCATCCAATCATGTAATATAGGCAATAATGTAAAATAATCACATAAGCATGGTATACAAGTCAACATGAATCAAGAAAATATACTATGTAGTCTATATAGCCTAGAATATATAAAAAATGTGAACCTCTATGTGCCTAAAATAATGCATTTAGTAATACTTCCTTTATATACCAGCTAAGCGTAAATATCTATAAATCAGAAACCTAAAAAAGTACAACATTCACCAAAGGTGAAATAATAATCAATGATAATAGAAAAATCATTAATAATCCCATACAAAGTAACTTGATCTTTCCCTCATGCATGGATTATACAAACCAAGAAACAAGTTTTTTACTATGTTTCAATGTATTACTAGTCTTCTGTATACCATTCCAAAAGATTAATCCAAATGAAAAAAAATAATCTTATGTTTCAACATTGTAACTTCCGAACCAAAGATACACTTAAACGGTGCCATGAATCTATTTTCCATATGGGACCAAGTGTGCCACCCTATAAATAAGAGGATACTGACTAGTAGTGAGGGTATAGATGTAGAATAGTGGGGACATTATACCCTTTGGATCAGTTATAATTTCAACATAATAAATAATCCATAAAGAGCAGTAAAAAATAATGAAAATAAGTTAGAATCCTTAATAAAGGAGTAAATAATCATGAATGAACATGCTAAAATGTAAATAAATATACATACAATAATTAATACAAAAAAATGAATTATGAAAAGAAAAAAAATCCCAAAATGATATCTCCATGTGCATCTTGATAATAGAATCAATCATACACTCCTAATCTCCCATGCACATGAGTGAAAACACATAGAAAAATTCATGATCTTGAACCTACAACCATGAGGTCTATTCTGGTACCAAACAGTGGCCTGAACAGGTTGTGTGATATACTCATTAAGACCCCATAAAATAAAATAGCTTGTAGGTATATCAAAAGTATGGTAGAGCAGTAAATATAAATGTAACAATGTTAATCTCAAGTTCCTCAAGGACACCTGGCTGACTATACCTAATTGATCCTAAGACAAAATTGTCTCTGAATAAGTTTCACCCTGAATATATATATATATATATATATAATTATAAATAAATAAATATATGTATTTATGTATGTATGTATGCATATGAACTATATACAAAGTAACATATACATCCATATATTAATATGTAGTTTTATCTAGGACTCAAGGCATAACTCAGGTGTCCACGCATAGTCACAAGAGTCTCATATAGTAATAAGGGATGACATTCCCAAGCATAAAAAATCAGAATGGATTCCATTAATTAATATCATAGTTAATAAGGATCTATATGTTAGTGTATCATAAATCAAAAGGTTCTTTATAGTCCATGAGATTATCCATGTCAACATTCAATTCCATGTAACACTATTTAACATTTAATTTATAATAAACCAAATGGTCCATGTTATTACACATTCCCACTTAATTCAATTCACTTGAAATAACATGAAGCCTATGAGAAACACCCATTCCATATTATAATTTACTATGACACGCTTCATTTAACAATTCCAAATCCATTACAATTGATTCTATTAACCCATTAATACTCATCAAGGAAAAGGTACATAATCAAGACTAAAGGTTAATCTAGCACATTAAAATTACTAAGGCATCGTAAAAAAGGGGTTCATTATCAACACAACCATAAGGGTGGTTTTATAAAATTGTAAACAACATGCGTTATAGAAAATTTAATTAAACTTACCTTGAGTGGTGGTTTGGATTGAGGTATTTAACCTCCATCCAAGCTAATGGGGGATAATATCAACATGACTATGGTCTAAATAATTTAATTTTAGGTATTTCATAATTTAGGATAAACACATGGAAGGCATGCTATGTAGAACTATGAAAAATATTATATAAATGGTGAAAAATTAAGGAAAAAGGCATATAGAACACCTACTTCGTTGTTAGGATAGTCCACTCATCTTATATTGAGCATTAATTTAACAAGGAACAAATCATAATAATAATCAAACATCCTGAAAATATGTAAAATGGGATCTCATGGAAATATCATTCCTTATGAGAAAGAAAACAAACAAGGGACTAAAGAGAATACTTAGACTTACCTATATGCTTCTAATACACCCAACAACATCTGATTAGGACCAAGAATTATTTATAACTCGCAAAACTGAGAAGAGGAAGAGTAGGTAATGCACATGGAACATACTAGGAGAATGAAGGAAAGAAATGGAGCAAACCCCATTTAAGGGAAGAGGGGAAAATTGTAAATTTTCCCCATTATAATGAGGCACACATTTAGGCTTCATAGTTAAGAAAATTTTGAAACTCACTCTTTTAAGGATCCACAACTTTCACAATTAAGTGCATAGTTTGAAAATTTGTTTGAAAGTTATGTGCATGGAACTTTCCAACCCCCACACCCCCACACAATTAAGAAAATAATGGGAAATTTATGTTGTTCAACCATACAATTTACTATAGACACTTCAAATTTCTAGTTGTCCTTGAGATAATGGTTTTACAAACCATGTGACACCCTTTTCACTGCTAAACTAGGTCGAATAGTTTCGCATATAATGCTTCATGGTTTCAACAAATCATGTACCCCTATTTCCTTCTCCCTAAATCGAGTTCTCGAAGCTTGATGCTCCTAAAACTCATCCAAACTCTTGACACCACTCTCAGGCATTAAACAACATCCAAAAATAACATTTTATGTGTTCCATATCTCATAATCATGTTCCAAATATTGGTTTAAAATTTGTCCCATCCACCAAATGAAAAACTCCAAATCACCTAAAAATTTCAATATAGTCTAAAACATGAGTTCATATTCCCAAAAGGAAGGTTTAAATTTTGGGATGACATGCTAAAGTTTAATTTACATCATTGATGATAAAATTTTTCACTTTTGTTTCCCATAAGGAGAATAGATCATATATACTTAGAGTTGGTTACTTTTATCTCTTTGCTATGTTTTTTGTGATTTCATAATTCTATTAAGTAAATCCAACTATAAGTGTTAGAAAAGGAGAATTTGTTTTTAAAATTTGATTATGGAGATGATAATTCTTTCCCATATTTGTATCTTTGGTTTTATTTTCAAATAAGGGGGTATGATAACATTGACATTAGAAATGATATTTTTATTGAAAAAAATACAAAGGGGGAAATTGAAGAACCAAAGTGGTTTATTAAAGTTATAATTGTGTTGATGTTTAATTTTTTCAATAATTTTAGAGGTTTAAAAAGTGGATTTTTGTTTTAATTATGATTATTTTTGAACCATTATTAATTTATAATACATGTCCCAGTTTCATTATGAGAATTCACATTGTTTATAGAATTTGAATTAGATATTTTGATGATTTTGGTTATTAATCATCATTAGAATTGAGGAATTAATGAAGTATAAATTATTTGAAGTTGAGTTACATTGTAATTTTATATTGAGAACATTAATAGAAATTTGGAGAGTTGAATCTTTGAGAATGGTTTTTTAGTATGGAATTTACTTATTTTTTACTAAGTAAATTTGTTTGGTCCTTTATTAAAAAATAATCCAACTATCCAAGTTGAGGAGCTATCTTAATCTTTCATTTGTGGGAAGTGGACTAAAAGAATAGGGACATCCAATTCATATCGGTTGGAGGTGGAAAGTCATGTAAATGGATGTGGGTGATCGAGTAGGTGTAGTGGGAATTCAAAGTGCTAGTGATGTGTTCAAGGTGGTGTGAAAGGGGGAAGGTAGAAGTATCCCACCCCATATGTGTATGTGATATTGTATCTTGGTGTGGACCCTAGTTCTAAGTCAAGCATTCCGTGAAGTAGGATGTCTTAATAAGTGGCATCGGGACAAAAAGATATTTTATATAGGATTCCATCATTCAGTTACTATTCCTACACATTCAAAAGTTATTTAAATATCTTGCATTGTCCAATATATTATATCCATGTCATCCAATCAAGGTTATTTCATATTCAACCTTGTATCCTTGATGAATCCCCCAACCCTGATATAAAATCTTGGCCACATGATGCATTTTGATCACCATGCATCTCGGTTATCTTTTAATAAAATATTTATGGTTCTATATGATTATCAATCCCATGAATTCAATCTTCATCTTGCATACTTTCAATGCGATTATATCTATTGGTAGTGATCATCATACTGGGTCATCACATGAATATAATTGATTATATGAGGTGATCTCATATCATTGTGGTATCACATGAAGAACAATATACATGAGAAGGTTCCATCTTGGATAAATTTCATTATGTTACTCCTTTGGAATTTTCAATCAATTATCCTCTAAGGTGTCACATGAAGGAAATGGGTGTAAGAAATTTCTTTCATCACATGAATGTAATAGTTTCACCATGAATGTGATCATGTGAATCCTTGACATCATATTATTTGGTTAATCATGAGATTTTGTGAAGGTGGTTTGGTTTTTGTGATGAGATAGAAGGGATCTACCTGATTCACATACTAGGAGGGTGAAAAAATGAGTTGAAGAGTGTACTAAGTTAGATCTACTGTAATGAAGTAATTTTCATGAATTTCTATGATCTAGGTCTATGGAAGTTTTTCTATAAATACCCCTCAACCTTCATCATTTTTATTAGTGATTGAGATGGGAGATTGATCAAGAAATGTAGAGAGAAAGTGGATAAGAAAGCTTCTCTTTTTCACATGTATAGTGAGATATCAAGTAATATTCTCAAACAATTCTAATCACATGAAATAAAGAATCCATTAACTATTCACACCTACATAAGGGTTCCCAAGAATGAAACTTTACATGAATAAGAAATCATATCTTCCATATTTCTACATTAATAAAGAAAATTATTTCATGTATTTTTTTATACGTTAAGTGTATTGTGACAGTAGTGTGAATTGATAGATTTACATAAAGAATTTGAGGTGTTTCATGATTTATTTGTGATAAAGGAAGATGGAGTTGAGATTTGTGAAGAACATGCATTAAATATGAATGCATGATTGAAATAAAGTGAGAATTTTTTAAATAAATACCACGTAGTGTGTTAAAAAAATGTTTAAATGTAGAGAGTGAAGTTTTTATATGTTCATTGATAGTGTTACAAGAAGAATAATTTCGTGAAGTAGTGAACATTTTTTAAATATAATAGTATTCCATTCATGTAATATTAATTCATAAAGTGTTAAAGAATCCTAAAGTTGATGCTTTGGGAAGGATATGTGAAACTACACCATGATCCCAAAGCTTTGGAAAAAATATGCAAGGAAGTATTGAGCCTTCATGAATAAAATTGATAAATTAAATCAATGATAAATTGAAAGTAATTTGATATTTAAAATAATGAGGGAAAATATACATTCATAATGATGAGAATACCATGCATGAAATATTTTTTTCACAAAATGTAAAATCAATTTCCTTCATGCATGAAGAACCATAAAAAATACTTTTATCAGTATTTTTTTGATTTAAAATGATATCTTTCAATAAACTTTATAAAAATAAAACTTTTAACATCACTAATACCATTTATTTGATGATTCTGATATTATAGTAAGCTAAAGTGGATGTGATATCTTCCACTCATTCAGAAGAGAATTAGGCCAAATGGAATATAGTATTGTTAATTATAATCAATGGTAGTAAAATACACTCAATGGGATTGAGCAAGTGGATAATCTTATTATCATAGTGGCTTAAAGAGGAAGCTCATTTTTGTGTTGTATTTGCAGTTAGAAGCTTGTGTGATCTTACTCATTTTCTTGGTGTTGTTTTTATATAAACTAGTTGGATACCTATATAAAGAACATTGGTATGATTCTAGTATAATGAAAACTGGTGGGATTCTAGTATAATATAGGATATGTATATCAAAATTTCCAAACCCACTATATTTCAATGAAATATTATTAGTGGAGAATCTGTTTCTTAGACTTAACCCAAAAACATAATGGACATTTTCACCCATCTAGGGGTGAACCGTATAAAAATATATTTATTTATGATTTATTTACTTTATTTATTACATGTGTTGTGGTTTTATTTAAACATGTAATATCTATTTATCCTAATATGTGCACATGTTCAAATATGAAAGGGGTAAAAAAATTAAAGACTATAATTTGGTAAAACATGTGTACACGTATTCTCCCCATCCCCACTCTCAGTGGACGTGCATGATCCCTCGGGAACTTCAATTTGTATTTTAAAAAAATCTCAAATCATCGTTTTGTTCTTTTTAAAGCTAAGAAAATCCTCTATTTGAGAGATTTAAATAAAAATAAAAAGATATAGGATACCATCCCTTATTGATATCATTTTTATTTATGATTTCAGAACATTCTATTTATATAAATCATTTTCTCTTTTATTTTACTTCATCACAATATTATACTTATCTCATATATTATCTTTCTTTATCTTTCATAATTTGGAAAACACTATATATCATAATCATTTATCCCTTTAAACCTTTTACAAATATTTTCTACCCTTATTTTACACCCTTTATTTTTTTTCACTCAAATGGGGTTTGTTAATACTATCCCCCCCATACAATATTGATTGAGGAAGGATTTTTGGCATGTGATATATCCAAACAAGGTATTTTATTTCATAATACCTTGGGATTTGAATTGAGTGTTCAGAGTGAAGATAAATTAAAAAATATATTCTTGAGTGTGAAAATTCATGTGTGTGTTTGTGTCCTTATGTGCGTGATTTTGTACATATTTTTTGTGTGAGTGTGTACATATTATGTGTGTGATTTTGTATACTTGAGTGTGATATTTTTTATGTCATGTGTAAATGAGTGTGTGCATCTAGTATGATTGTGTGTATATCCTTTCGTGTGTGTGTTTTCTCATATTGGAGTGTGTGAATCTTTGGGTGTGTGATTATGCGTGCATAATTGTGTGTGTTTCTCCCTATGTGTTTTTTGGTTCATGTTACTTATCATGGAAGAATATCATGGGAAGAGAATTTATCATGATATTAATGAAGGAATCTGAATTAGATCTCCTAAACTGGAAGCAACACAACTCCAAATGAATGATTTTTTGATCTGTTTAAAGAAACATTTTGATAGGAAGTTGGAGGTCATACATGATAGGATTTCTATCCTAGATATTCAAACGAGCCTAGGAAGATCCATGGTAACCCAAAATGTGTTCCAGCACCATGTCTCCCCCACATCTTGGAGGAGGAAATATATAACTTTAATGATGATTTTTAGGATGTCTAATAAAGGTGGATAATTTTTTCATAACCTTGAAAAGGTCTAAGGAGATCACATTATAATTAAATCCTTGGAGGTATCAAGGTGAAGGTTCCCTCTTTTCAAGGAAAAAGTGATATAGAGGTATACTTGGTGTGGAAGATGCATATTGGGAAATTCATCTATTTTCATACCAATTCAATGGACAAAAGGAAAAAAATTATATCCTCTAAAATCATTTGTTATGAATTAATTTGGTGGGATAAAGTTAAAATAAATATACCATGATATAGATAATGTATAATCTATACTTGGGAATACATGAAGTTTTCCATGAGGAATTGGTTTTTTCCCTCACACTATCATACATATATACACAAAATACTTCAATGCCTTGCCTAAGGGAATATGATTGTTATAGATTATTATAAGGAAATGAAAATTTCAATGATCTAAGAAAATATTTAGGAGGATCTAGAGGCATCCATGGAATGGTTTTTTCATAAATAGATATTCAATTGGAGATATAACACTATGTGGATACACATGATATGATACACCAAGAAATTTAGATTGAGAAACAAATAAAAAGGAGGAGAAACATGAAGAAACCCCCTACTCCTTTCACTTCATAGATAAATTCAAGGATGGTGATTGAAAAAACAACAAATCCAAAAGATTTGTTTTATTTTAAAAATTAAAAGGAAATTATTTCACCTATGAAACCTAATTTTTAAGTTAAATAAATGAGTAATAGGGATATTTAATGATTTTAATTCTAATTGAATAGACTAATTAAGATCTATGTGACCACTATGAGAGGGAGGGATGAATTAGTGATCTTTTCTTTTTATATTTTCTTACTTAAAAAATATCATTTTCCTCATGTTACAAAGTTATGACTTTCTTGAAAATAATCACACAATCACAATCCATAAGAAAAAAATAATTTATAAGATTCACCACTCAAAAAGAGTATCTAGTCCTTGGAATGGTTTGAAAATAATCTAATACTAAATATTCTACCAGAAAAAAATCCTTTATGCGTGGTTACATAAAATAGGGAATATTCTTACACTTAATTTCACTATAAAAAAATAATAATGCATGTTCTCTCCACACAGATATAATATGTAACAAGGATTTCCATAATATTTGTTAGAAACCTTCACCAATAGGAATCATTATTTTTTCATAGTTTTTCTTGTACTTCATAACACTTCATCTTCTTAAAAATACTTCTTTACTTTATTTCTCATAAATAGGTAATAAATTACTCTTTTTTACTTTTGTATAAAATTTTCATCCATTTACATATTCATCTAATATCTCTATCCATTCATCTATCGGAAAAACTTCATCTATCTCCTTATTTAAGAAGATACCACATTCTTAATCTCAATCCATCTATTCACCTCTACATATAGTCTATATAATCCCACCTGATATAAAACTCTTTTTGGTGTTCGACTGATTCCTCCTATGATAACTTCTTTATCTTATTGTTACTTCTTATTCAACAAAGATATTCCTTGGTTGGAAACTTTTACCTACACAAACATTAGATTTCATAATTTTATTCAGTATCTCTTTATGATACTGTTTCAATATCACTTAATATTTTACACATGTGAACAGTAAACACCCTCTATACTCTATTAGCACCCTATTTATAATTGTGTGAGTTAGAGAAAGGTGGAAATACAATTACACATTCCTTCTAAATGATAATTAAAAATTTTATACTCCCACTCAAAACAATCATTGGACACTTATCAATTATTATAGAGTATTATAGAATATTCTTACAAACTCATCACCAATGGATTTCCTTAAACATCATTAACCTTAGAGTTAAGTAAATTTATTAGCCTTTCTTAACTCTTGAAAAGATCCATGATCATCTTTTTGAATACTTAATGGTCATATAAACATTATTACATTTGATATCTTAATGAAAGTTTCATAAATAAATTTTATCAGGTACAACTCAATACCAAAAATTTGACTGGTAACTATGTAACAACATTTTTGAAGTCTTTCCAAGACACATCCTCCATCCAATGACTTTCATCAAAACTCTCTATTAATTTTTTTATATGAAAAAACTCTAACTGATGAAATTTATACATAAACATCTATCTGATGACATTAACCAAAACTGTTTTTATGATGACTTGAAAACTTTCATCCAATCTTTAGTTCATCTAATGGACTCTTTCCAAATATACTTCATCATGTTGGACTTCATCCAAGGAAATTCAATAGAATATTTATTTTATTACTTTAGAAAAAAAAAATATCTAATAAAATTATAAAAAAAATTAACAAGAACTTAATATCATAGAATATAAACTTACACGACATACATAAATTTAGTATTACCTTTACATGGCATCCTCAGTAATCTTTATACACCTCACAGAAAAACTCTTCAAAACAAAACCTATTTTTTAATACTTCTCTCTGGTAAAATTCCTCCTAATATAATAGTAGTAAATTTTTATATATAAATTATTTTCTCCTCATTTTAAAATATTCTTGGATCAAGAGATATTTCATACCTAATGATGTTTGAAACATTGAGAACAATAAATCATAAGAAAATTTTATTGTTGAACACTTTTTCCGATCGATCTTGTAAACATTGTATGATAAAAATTCCAATCAAAACTTTTTCTAAAACCCTAAGTATGAAATTTTTCTTCTATTTAAATTCATTGGGAAAACTCAATAAAATATTCTATATCATTTCACCTTTTTTGGAATCCTTAAGAAAGTAATATTATTTATGATAAGACAACAATAGAAAAAACATTACCAATAAACGTTTTTTAACAACATCCAACATATTTGAAACACCTTCAATCAAATTAGCCCAAACAATCACCCCTTTATATTTTTTTTTCAACTAAAGAAAATAAATCACTGAAACTTTGTAACTCAAGAATTGGATTACTTATACAATAATTCTATTCCTACACGAGTGAACTTGGGGTATGAAATATGAATCATTAAACAAAAATACCATGTTTTCTATAAACATTTTTGTTAAGGGAGAGAAAAATTATGTAACATAAGTTAATCCATTGGTATGTGTCTTAACATTAAAGGGAAATCATGAATTTTGGGAAACTTATTTAAAGGGTTAAGTTGTGATTTTAGTGTTTGTTAACAATTTTAACAATTTGTTGAAGTAGTTGTAATAATGTTTTTTCTTACAGGATAAATATGTTTTTATGATGAAAGTTTCAAGTTTAAGAAGATGCTTCTTACAAAGTGTATGGAAATGTATCTTTAGTAATTTACCGTTGAAAAAAATACCATTTTATCTATAATAAGTGACTTAAGAAACTTTTTCATACACCTTGTAAGAAACTTATTCTTCTACTTGGAACTTTCATAAAAAACGAATTTATCCTGTAAGAATAAAATATCTTATAACCACTTCAAAAAACATCTAAAATAGTTCACACATGCCAAATTTATAGCATGAACATTTTAAGAACCCCTTATATATAAGATTTCCCTCAAAAGGTAAAATTTATACCAATGGATATATTTTGTTACGACATTTTTATCCCCATTAACAACACTATCCAATGATAGTATGTGGGAGGGGATAGATTTTAATAAATTATACTTTAAGAGGATGAGGTTGTATACCCATGATAAACCTTATCATATAAAATATTTCCTTCGGCAATGGTTTCAAAAAAAATAATGAACATGATTTATTGAAGGGAAAACTCCAACTTTAGTTCATTTTTTTCCATATGCTCTCTGAAGAAGTGATATTTGATATCAATATTCCTGGAATGAGAATGTTTCATCAGATTTTTAGTAATATTTATAGTACTTTGATTATCAAAACCCATGAAAATGGTAAAACCCATTTCAACAAATAAATATTCCAACTATGTCTTCATCCACATAAGTTGTGTTGAATATTGAGATTTATCAACATACTTAGACTCTATTGTACTGAGAGTCACTAAACATTGTTTTTTATACATTATAAAACAAATATTTCTCATAATAAAAACACTATATTAGATGTGGATTTTATATCATCATTAATTCCTTACCAATCAACATATATGTAACTATATAGATCAATATTTCATGTATTGTCATATTTTAACCCAAAATCAGTTGTTCCATTAATATATTTATGAATTTTCATTCTGGTTATAAAATTATATTCATTTGAAACAATTTTATACATAAAACAAAGTGGAACAATATATACTATATCTTGAATTGAAGCTTTTAAATATAAAAAACTGATAACCAGATTTCAAATCCCTTTAATATTAAATTTTTTTTCTTCCCTATATTTTTTCAAATTTGTTCCCACTAAAACATGTATGGAGATTGGATTTGAATCTTCCATTAAAAACATCATTAAAAGTTTATTATCATAATTATCTTGATATAAGAAAATATATTTATTCCATTTTAAGATTTTTAATCCAAGAAAGTATTTCATTTCTCAAAACATAGACATTTAAAAAAACATTATCATCTCCTCAACAAACCTGTCACATATTTCTTCATCATTACATATAAATATGGTGTTCTAAAACTAAAAAATCACAATGAGAGAAACCTCTTGATTTTCATTTATATAGAGGTTATTATTAACTCTTCCTTTATTGATATTCAACTAATTTAAGCCAGTATCCCATTAAAATACCATGCTATCAGATCTTGATTTATCCCATACAAAGATTTTTTCAACTTGAATACCTAAATTTATTCTTTCCCAATCATTAATACATGTATTTTATTAAATAAACTTCTTTATTGATCTCTCTGTTAAGAAAAGATGACTTGAAATCCATATAAAATATTTTATATCTATTTTTTATATTAATTTAATGAAATATTTTGATATTTTCTAATATTTATGTTAGAGAAAAAGTCTCATCAAAGTCAATGCCATCAATTTGTGAGTATCCTTTATAAACAGATCATACCTTTTTTCTTATCACTCCACCTATCTCATTCAAATTGTTTCGAAACACCAACTTTGTTCCACCCACATTATTATTATTCGGGTTGGGTATAAGTTCCAAAGTATCCTTATTTTCAATTTGATACAGCTCTTAATTCATAGAATCTATCTAATCTTGATGACCCAAAGCTTCATCAACATTTTATGGTTCAACCCGTGAGTATAAGGAAGTATTTGAAATTTAATTTGATGTTCATATGGTTTGAACCTGTTGACGTTGATCTCCAATGAAGTTATAAAATTCCACTTTCCACCTCAACCTAGGATGATGTGAATATAATTGTTCCTTGTACCTTATGATAAATGAGTTATAAAATTTATCTTGAGAATATTAAACATTATTCCCTTCATTAATTGTAACACCTGAGACTTTTATGTTATATAAATCATCAAAGGAATCTTTTTCTACACAACACTTGCTTGGCTTGCTTTACACGCAATCACGACCTTCCTCGATAGCTTGCGTCGTACGCAATACCGAGTTTCACTAAACAACAATATGCTATTAAAACTAGCCGTTATGAATAGTAATAACCACTTTTTGAAATTTTATAAATTTTATTTTTCAAAATGGACTTCATTTTTGGACTCAGAATATCGAAATTAGCCTAGGGTGAAATTTTGGTATTTTTCTGAAAACTTTCAATTTTTGATGAATAGTGAAACCACTAAGTGGTAGGTTAAAAACTGAATTTTGCATAAAAATTAATTTTACCGCTTCTGTGAATGGAATTTCGAAAATCCGACAGACACGGTTGATATCAGTAAGTAAAATGTGGTTCAATGAGATAAAAATAATTTTTTGGTGAATAGTAACTTTTTACTTTTTTTACCGCGGTTAATAGTAAATAGGGTAACTTAGGGTAAATATGATATTAATATTACCCTAACACATGTCCTAATTCTATTGGACAAGTGTAATTCGACCAAAAACAAACTTAGGAATAAAAAATGACCATTTAGGCCCACTTGGATTAGATTAGGACATTTATTATTAATTTATTTAAAGAAGGGTTAAAATGGTTAAAAATCAAAGTTTAATAAGTAAATCATTTTTAATATGGGGTTATACATAAGATAAATTCGACTATAAATATTCATTAGAAATCTAAAAATATTTCCTACATAATGGTATTTTATTTGTAATTTTTAGACATCAAATAATTTAATTTATTTATGACACAAAGATGGTGCAGTAATTATCTTATTAATGAAATATTGACATAATTGATAATATAAATACCAAAATAAATGTAATTTAAGACTTTTTATGAATTAAACTAATTTTCTAGGTTACTATGATATATTAGTGTTGATTTAATCAACTTGGTTCGAACATATAATTCTGTTATGACTTTCACAAAAATCATATATCAAATAGTGTCAAAATTGACGCAAAATAGTTTTTAAATCAAATATTATATTATTAATTGTTATTGTATTCCTAAAAATCTAAGGTTCGGCAAAATGACTTAGATAAGGATATATATATTAATAATAAACAATTTGGGGTTCTTTTGGCATGTTATAGTAAGTGTATTAACCATATAGTGAAAGAAAACAAAAAGACACGGTAAAAGTTAAATTATTTAACTTAGAGTTAAATCTAATTGATAAGGTTAAAATAATACCCTAAACTTGTCTAAATCCTATTGGTTGATAGGATTTCGACCCATCCCCACATTATCTTCGAAATAAGACCCTTTTGAACCATTATAAACCGATTTTGACTTTAATATAAAATAATATTTTGAGATATTCCTAAGGTGCCCCTCTCCTCCCTTATAAAAGGGCACCTCCTCCCCCTCCTCCTCACACCAATTTGAGCACTCAAGCTCGGCCAAACCCTGCCATTTTCTCCTCTCCACTTCCCTAGAATAATCCTAGAGGTCCTGGTCTTCTCCAAAGACCAATCTTAGTTCCTTAAGTGGAGGATTCAAAGAGGCGTTCCAAAGAAGAGGTAATATCCATTACCGATCTTTTCAATTTCTTTCTTCTTCAACTTCTTCTTCTTTAGTTGTTTCATGATAAAGTAATAACATCAGTATTACTTACATACTGATATGTTATTATAAATATGAAATAACCCTAATTCACCTTCTATCCATCCTACGGAAAAATGAAATCACCGCGCGTGCGTACGTACGGAATACCGTCTCCACGCCGTGGTGTAATCTATTTTCCACCATCACCTTACAAGGATGGGTATAATGGTGTAATGAGTAACTATATATGATTATTATGAAGTAATATTGATACTGAAATAATATATATATATATACTCCAATACAATTCCACGATCATAGGAACGATATCATCACTCGTGCGTACGTACGGAATACCGTCTCCACGATGTGATGCGACTCGTTCTACATGATCTTCATTTCATAATGATTATATAAATGAATTGAATGAATGAATATGGTATATACTACACTAATACCATTCTGGAAATAAATTATCTATAACCTAAAGATAAGAATAAGAATTTATTCGACAAAACACGCATAAGAACAAAAAGTTATAAAGACCCGAGTAACAAGTAACAATGAAATATTACTAACAAGAAGCTAATAATATGACCATATATGATATCATATCAATATGTATGATTCTGGAATAAGTCAATAACATTATTTAAACCATTATACAAGAGCTTCGGACACGAACAAAGCAAATCGGACCTAAGGTAAGGGAAATATCACAATCTCATTTTTATCCGAGATTGTTTATTCGTAAGTATTTACTGGGGTGTATTTTATCATCCACATCCATGTTTCATCAATATTTAATATTATTTCCATCCACCTACAATTGTTTAAATCCATTTTTACCCTTAGGTGAGTTTTTAGTAAAGAATATGAAAGGAATCTTTTGTTGTTTTTCCGTACGAGGTACTTTTTGACTTTTCCGACAAAAGTACGAAGAATGTTTTTTTTAACTTATACGGAATGAATGGATTTTTAAAACATTATTCCCAAGAAGCTTCCTTTAAAAGTTTTCAAGTTTATTTTTAATCAACTTCTTTTAGTTTATAATTGTATGACATGTTAAAAAAAGAAAAGTGTTTTTGAAGAAGAAAGGATATTTTCCTCAAGAATGGAGTTCAAGTGTTTTATCAAAATTATTTTCCATCTAAGATAATAAAGGGTTCTGTTTTTATCCCTATTATTACATTGATTTTGATCATGTTGTGATGGAATTATTTTTTTGAATTCCTTTATCTTATATGAATTTATTTATGATGTCATGATGTTTCAAGAATCTCATTTTTGTTACATGTGTTATGCGATGATGTATGTTTTATGATTATGTGGCACACATAAGAAAGGATTCATTATAAGATGGGTGGGACCTATATCTCCCTCCAATGCATTGGGTAAAGATTTTATATCTCATGAGATAGACATGGCTGGAACGGAAGGTTATTTCGGTTCAGTGATACAGGACTGAAACGAGGAGTGAACTCGGTTCAGAAAGGGACTTTGTCCACTAAGATAGTCTTGGCAATGAGTCATGACTAACAAGAAATGATTTTCCATGATTATGTGTGCATGCCACAAAGTTTCAAGTTTTATGTTATGATTATGGGGATCTCATTTTCACTTCTATGATTTATTCCATGTTAAGATATTATGATCTCTTTTGCAGGTTTTGATCTTCATAAAGATATGATATGATTTTTATTTCCTTTATTTTCCCTTGCTGAGCATTTGAGCTCACCCTTTTATGTTTTCTTTTCCCCAGGTCAGGAATATGGATATTAAGTAGAATATGCTAAAAGGGACCCTAGATATGATGAAATAAATGGGAGACACTGTAGAAGATTTATGAACCAGTTGTTTATGTTTCCCAGTTTCTAAAGACACTATACATATACGGTCCTTTGTGGTTTTGTCATATGTTGTAATAAGTGTGCTTCAATTTCGAAGTATTAACAATGTATGTAAAGTATGGGTCGTTATAGTTGGTATCAGAGGCAAAGGAGGTAGAAATGTATCCGATCCTTGGGAACTCTCACATGTGAGCGTTGGACGAAGCATGGCTCTCCGCCCAAGGGCTTCATGGGGAAATGGCTGCCACTGGGGATGGTGGTGTGTCCCGCCCAGGGGGTGTAGCCGCCCATGGAGTGCCCTGATAGGTATCAATTGTAGTCCACTGGAAGTAATTCTAGACCACTATAGTTGGTATCAGAGGAAAGGTATAGTCAACCTTTGGAAACTAGGATGTGAAAGCCTTAGTAAGAAACCTAAGGATAAGTCTAAGCATAGAACACAATCTTAGTGTTTTAGAAATGGCATTGAATAACCTAGGATAAGACCTTAAGCGTGAAAATTTTATTCTTGAATTATGTGGTTTCCTATTATAATTAGTGTTGCTCACACTATTCTTCTTGGTTTTAGTCAATGGCTGGAACCCGAAGGAACCGTGTTAATGCGGAATGCGATGGGCAATGCAATGATTGTCCCCCTGAGCAACCAAACGATATGGGAGCTAGAATGCAAAATCTTGTAGCCATGCTCACACAACTTTCTCAAGCTATGAATCATGCAGGATTTCCAAACGAGCAAAGGAGGGAGCAACATTCTGTTGAATCCTTCATGAGGCAGCGTCCACCTTCTTTCAGCGGGTCTACTGATCCATTAGTTGCTGAACAATGGATTAGTACTACTGAAAAGATATTTTCAGTTCTTCAATGTTCTGAACATGATAAAGTCATCCTAGCAGTGTATCGTTTGGAAGGAGATGCTGATAAATGGTGGAATCTTGTTAAGAATACGAGGTAAAGGGATGAAATTGAGTCTATGGAATGGGACGAGTTCAAGAACTTATTTTTCAATAAGTACTTCCCTCGTATTCTCCGAACAAAGATGGAGAAAGATTTTCTTGAACTGAAGCAAAGGGATGATGAATCTGTTGGTACCTATGAAGCAAATTTTACAAGACTTGCAAGGTACGCTTCTGGTATTATTATCCAACCTGAGAGTAAGATCGATCGATTCTTTAGTGGCTTAAAACCAAGTCTTCGAAGGGCGTTAGCCATAAGGGACTTCAATAGCTACGAGGAAATCGTTCGATGTGCTCTCAAAGTCGAGATGGAGATTGGAGTAACCCATTAGTCACATGGGTTTGATAAGAAGAGGAAGATGGAATTCAAAGAAAAATCTAAAGAGCACACTGAAAAGAAGATGAACTTTCCCTTATGCTCAAAGTGTGGAAAGAAACATGGAGGGAGTTGTCTTAAAGGGACAAGTAAATGTTTTAAATGTGGAAAGGAAGGTTATCGGGCATTTGAATGCCGTGATAATGGGAAGAAGATGTCTAATGACGCAAACAAAGGAAGTGATACACAGAATGAACCTACTACACTTCAATGTTTCAAGTGAAAGGAGATGGGGAATTATGCCAATCAATGCCCAAATCCAAGGGTTGATGATGATGGTCGACGTCAACAAACTCTTAAGGCTAAAGACAAAGGAAAGTCACATGAAATTTCTATCAGCGATGTGGAGTACGATAACGATGTGGTGAAAGGTACACTTACCATCCACTCTAAAGTAGCAAATGTTTTATTTGATTCTGGATCCACCCACTCTTTTATTTCTGAAGTCTCTTCTAAGGGTATCACCGTATTACCTCAACAATTAGATGTTGAGTTAGCTGTGACAACACCTAATGGCACATCAATCGCATCAAAAGTTTATAATTCTTCTCCGATCGAAGTTTGTGGGAAAGTGCTTCCTGCAAATCTTGTGATCCTTCCTTTAGTGGAATTTGAGGTGATTCTTGGCATGGATTGGCTTTCTCTACATGGAGCTCATATCGATTGCCAAAGAAGGGAAGTCACATTTCATATTCCAGATCAATCTACGATCGTCTATCAATGCAAGGATGAACATAACCTTCCAGTGGAAATTTCTTCCATCTTATGGGTATTGATTCCACTAAATGAAGGTTATTTATCTCAAATGGTTGGTGAGAAACTCACGATTAAGAATATGCCCATTGTACGGGAGTTTGATGATGTCTTTCCGGAGGAATTACCGGGTCTTCCACCAAATCGTGAAGTTGAGTTTTCAATAGAACTCGTACCGGGCGCTTTGCCAATTTCAAAGACACCTTATAGAATGGCCCCAATTGAGTTGCAGGAATTGAAGAAGCAACTCCAAGAGAATCTTGATAAGGGATTCATACGCCCTAGTGCGTCACTTTGGGGAGCACCTGTTCTATTTGTTAAGAAGAAAGATGGATCAATGAGACTCTGCATTGATTATCGAGAACTTAACAAGATCACTATCAAGAAAAAATACCCTCTCCCACGCATTGATGACTTATTTGACCAACTACGTGGAGCTCAATACTTTTCCAAGATTGATCTTCGTTCAGGGTATCATCAATTAAGGGTCAAAAGGGAGGATATACCAAAGACGGCTTTCCGTACAAGGTATGGACACTATGAATTTATAGTGATGCCATTTGGTCTTACAAATTCCCCTGCTATCTTCATGGATCTAATGAATAGAGTCTTTAGAGACTATCTTGATCAATTTGTGGTAGTCTTTATTGACGATATTCTTGTCTATTCAAAGATCAAGGAAGAGCATGAAGATCACTTGAGAATTATATTGAAGACCCTGAGAAAGGAGAAGCTTTATGCCAAATTTACCAAGTGTGAATTTTGGCTTCAAAAAGTTGCATTTTTGGGTCATATAATCTCAAAAGAGGGGATAACTGTGGATCCAGCAAAAACAGAGGTTATCGAAAGATGGTCAAGACCAACAATAGTAACTGAGATCCGAAGTTTTCTTGGTTTGGCTGGATATTATCGACGTTTTGTAAAAGATTTTTCACGATTATCTATTCCAATCACCAAGTTGACTCGGAAGGGAGTTAAGTTTGTATGGATAGAGGAATGTGAAGAGAATTTCAAGGAGTTGAAAAGAAGGTTATCCAGTGCACCTGTGCTCACACTGCCTTGTAGTGGAGAAAGGTTTGTGATCTACAGTGATGCATCCAAGAAGGGATTGGGGTGTGTTCTTATGCAAAATGATATGGTGATAGCTTATGCCTCACGACAGTTGAAAATCCATGAGCAAAATTACCCAACACATGATTTGGAGTTGGCTGCGGTAATCTTTGCATTAAAGATTTGGAGGCATTACCTTTATGGTGAAAGGTGTGATATTTATACTGATCATAAAAGTTTAAAGTATATTTTCACACAAAAGGAGTTGAATATGCGTCAAAGAAGATGGTTGGAGCTGATTAAGGATTATGACTGCTCAATCCATTACCACCCTGGGAAAGCAAACAAGGTGGCAGATGCATTAAGTCGACAAGACCATGCTAGTTTATCCATGATGAGGATCACAAAAGATCCAATATTTATGGATTTACAAAGGATGGATCTTGGAATTATAATGGAAGGGGAAAAATCTTATCTTTCTCAAATGAATGTTCAACCATCTATACATGTGAAGATTAAAGAGGCACAGAAAGAAGATGTCGAGTTACAAAAGAAGGTGAGAAATGTTCCTGAATTCAACCTTGATTGTGATGGGATAATAAAGTTCAGGAATCGGGTTTGTGTTCCTCCCATCCCTGAATTAAAGAAGGAGCTGCTGGATGAGGCTCATAGTTCTTCATTCTCTATTCATCCTGGAAGCACGGAGATGTATAGGGACCTGAAAGAGTACTTCTGGTGGGATGGCATGAAAAGAGATGTTGCTGAATATGTCTCTCGATGCTTGGTTTGTCAACAAGTTAAAGCTGAGAGACAGAAGTCTAAGGGGATGTTACAACCATTACCCATACCCGAATGGAAATGGGAAAACATCACTATGGACTTTGTCACAGGACTTCCTAAAACATCCAAAGGCAATAATGCTATCTGGGTCATAGTTGATCGTCTTACAAAGTCTGCACACTTCATTGCTATTAGAGAGGATTTCTCTCTAGATCAGCTTGCCAGGATATATGTAAAGGAAGTGGTAAGATTGCATGGAGTACCACTTTCTATTATATCAGATCGGGATCCGAGATTTACCTCGAAGTTCTGGCGAAGTCTTCAGCATACTCTGGATACAGAGTTGAGTTTCAGCACTGCTTATCATCCCCAGACAGACGGTCAGTCTGTGAGAACAATTCAAACCCTAGAAGATATGTTGAGAGCTTGCTCTATGGATTTCAAAGGAGGTTGGGATCAACACCTACCTTTGGTGGAATTTTCTTATAATAATATCTTTCACTCCAGTATTCAGATGGCTCCTTATGAAGCTCTCTATGGAAAGAAATGCAGGACTCCAACTTGCTGGGATGAAGTTGGGGAAAGAAAGCTATTAGGACCTGATCTCGTTGATGAAATGGCAGAAAAGGTCAGATCTATTCAAAAACACATAAGAGCAGCTCAGAGTCGACAGAAAAGTTATGCCGACAACCGAAGAAAAGACCTAGAGTTTGAAGTGGGTGATAAAGTGTTCTTACGAATATCTCCCTGGAAGAGGGTTATGAGATTTGGAAAGAAGGGGAAGTTGAGCCCTAGATATATCGGTCCTTTCGAAATACTGGATCGTGTTGGGAAGGTAGCTTACCGATTGGCGCTTCCACCGAATCTTTCTCAAGTTCACGATGTGTTCCATGTATCTCTCCTGAGAAAGTACATACCAGATCCTTCACATGTACTCAGCTCAGAAGTTGTACCGCTAGAGCAAGATCTTTCTTATGAAGAACAGCCGATAGAGATTCTGGATCGTAGCGAAAAAGTCCTACGAAACAAGACCACTCACTTGGTGAAAGTTTTATGGAGAAACCACCAACTTGAAGAAGCTACATGGGAGCTTGAGGATATGATGAGGGAGAAGTATCCTCATCTGTTTGTTGCAAAGTGACGAATTTCGAGGGCGAAATTCTTTTTAAGGGGGGTAGAATGTAACACCCGAGACTTTTATGTTATATAAATCATCAAAGGAATCTTTTTCTACACAACACTTGCTTGGCTTGCTTTACACGCAATCATGACCTTCCTCGATAGCTTGCGTCGTACGCAATACCGAGTTTCACTAAACAACAATATGCTATTAAAACTAGCCGTTATGAATAGTAATAACCACTTTTTGAAATTTTATAAATTTTATTTTTCAAAATGGACTTCATTTTTGGACTCAGAATATCGAAATTAGCCTAGGGTGAAATTTTGGTATTTTTCTGAAAACTTTCAATTTTTGATGAATAGTGAAACCACTAAGTGGTAGGTTAAAAACTGAATTTTGCATAAAACTTAATTTTACCACTTCTGTGAATGGAATTTCGAAAATCCGATAGACACGGTTGATATCAGTAAGTAAAATGTGGTTCAATGAGATAAAAATAATTTTTTGGTGAATAGTAACTTTTTACTTTTTTTACCGCGGTTAATAGTAAATAGGGTAACTTAGGGTAAATATGATATTAATATTACCCTAACACATGTCCTAATTCTATTGGACAAGTTTAATTCGACCAAAAACAAACTTAGGAATAAAATATGACCATTTAGGCCCACTTGGATTAGATTAGGACATTTATTATTAATTTATTTAAAGAAGGGTTAAAATGGTTAAAAATCAAAGTTTAATAAGTAAATCATTTTTAATATGGGGTTATACATAAGATATATTCGACTATAAATATTCATTAGAAAGATAAAAAGATTTCCTACATAATGGTATTTTATTTGTAATTTTTAGACATCAAATAATTTAATTTATTTATGACACAAAGATGGTGCAGTAATTATCTTATTAATGAAATATTGACATAATTGATAATATAAATACCAAAATAAATGTAATTTAAGACTTTTTATGAATTACACTAATTTTATAGGTTACTATGATATATTAGTGTTGATTTAATCAACTTGGTTCGAACATATAATTTTTTTATGACTTTCACAAAAATCATATATCAAATAGTGTCAAAATTGACGCAAAATAGTTTTTAAATCAAATATTATATTATTAATTGTTATTGTATTCCTAAAAATCTAAGGTTCGGCCAAATGACTTAGATAAGGATATATATATTAATAATAAACAATTTGGGATTCTTTTTGAATTTTATAGTAAGTGTATTAACCATATAGTGAAAGAAAACAAAAAGACACGGTAAAAGTTAAATTATTTAACTTAGAGTTAAATCTAATTGATAAGGTTAAAATAATACCCTAAACTTGTCTAAATCCTATTGGTTGATAGGATTTCGACCCATCCCCAAATTATCTTCGAAATAAAACCCTTTGGAACCATTATAAACCTATTTTGACTTTAATATAAAATAATATTTTGAGATATTCCTAAGGTGCCCCTCTCCTCCCTTATAAAAGGGCACCTCCTCCCCCTCCTCCTCACACCAATTTGGGCACTCAATCTCGGCCAACCCCTGCCATTTTCTCCTCTCCACTTCCCTAGAATAATCCTATAGGTCCTGGTCTTCTCCAAAGACCAATCTTAGTTCCTTAAGTGGAGGATTCAAAGAGGCGTTCCAAAGAAGAGGTAATATCCATTACCGATCTTTTCAATTTCTTTCTTCTTCAACTTCTTCTTATTTAGTTGTTTCATGATAAAGTAATAACATCAGTATTACTTACATACTGATATGTTATTATAAATATGAAACAACCCTAATTCACCTTCTATCCATCCTATGGAAAATGAAATCACCGCGCGTGCGTACGTACGGAATACCGTCTCCACGCCGTGGTGTAATCTATTTTCCACCATCACCTTACAAGGATGGGTATAATGGTGTAATGAGTAACTATATATGATTATTATGAAGTAATATTGATACTGATATAATATATATATATATACTCCAATACAATTCCACGATCATAGGAACGATATCATCACTCGTGCGTACGTACGGAATACCGTCTCCACGATGTGATGCGACTCGTTCTACATGATCTTCATTTCATAACGATTATATAAATGAATTGAATGAATTAATATGGTATATACTACACTAATACCATTCTGGAAATGAATTATATATAACCTAAAGATAAGAATAAGAATTTATTCGACAAAACACGCATAAGAACAAAAAGTTATAAAGACCCGAGTAACAAGTAACAATGAAATATTACTAACAAGAAGCTAATAATATGACCATATATGATATCATATCAATATGTATGATTCTGGAATAAGTCAATAACATTATTTAAACCATTATACAGGAGCTTCGGACACGAACAAAGCAAATCGGACCTAAGGTAAGGGAAATATCACAATCTCATTTTTATCCGAGATTGTTTATTCGTAAGTATTTACTGGGGTGTATTTTATCATCCACATCCATGTTTCATCAATATGTAATATTATTTCCATCCACCTACAATTTTTTAAATACATTTTTACCCTTAGGTGAGTTTTTAGTAAAGAATATGAAAGGAATATTTTGTCGTTTTTCCGTACGAGGTACTTTTTGACTTTTCCGACAAAAGTACGAAGAATGTTTTTTTTAACTTATACGGCATGAATGGATTATTAAAACATTATTCCCAAGAAGCTTCCTTTAAAAGTTTTCAAGTTTATTTTTAATCAACTTCTTTTAGTTTATAATTGTATGACATGTTAAAAAAAGAAAAGTGTTTTTGAAGAAGAAAGGATATTTTCCTCAAGAATGGAGTTCAAGTGTTTTATCAAAATTATTTTCCATCTAAGATAATAAAGGGTTCTGTTTTTATCCCTATTATTACATTGATTTTGATCATGTTGTGATGGAATTATTTTTATGAATTCCTTTATCTTATATGAATTTATTTATGATGTCATGATGTTTCAAGAATCTCATTTTTGTTACATGTGTTATGCGATGATGTATGTTTTATGATTATGTGGCACACATAAGAAAGGATTCATTATAAGATGGGTGGGACCTATATCTCCCTCCAATGCATTGGGTAAAGATTTTATATCTCATGAGATAGACATGGCTGGAACGGAAGGTTATTTCGGTTCAGTGATACAGGACTGAAACGAGGAGTGAACTCGGTTCAGAAAGGGACTTTGTCCACTAAGATAGTCTTGGCAATGAGTCATGACTAACAAGAAATGATTTTCCATGATTATGTGTGCATGCCACAAAGTTTCAAGTTTTATGTTATGATTATGGGGATCTCATTTTCACTTCTATGATTTATTCCATGTTAAGATATTATGATCTCTTTTGCAGGTTTTGATCTTCATAAAGATATGATATGATTTTTATTTCCTTTATTTGCCCTTGCTGAGCATTTGAGCTCACCCTTTTATGTTTTCTTTTCCCCAGGTCAGGAAGATGAATATTAAGTAGAATATGCTAAAAGGGACCCTATATATGATGAAATAAATGGGAGACACTGTAGAAGATTTATGAACCAGTTGTTTATGTTTCCCAGTTTCTAAAGACACTATACCTATACGGTCCTTTGTGGTTTTGTCATATGTTGTAATAAGTGTGCTTCAATTTCGAAGTATTAACAATGTATGTAAAGTATGGGTCGTTATATTAATAACTTATTCACACTATTCAACTGAAACCACATCATCTTCCCTTTCTTCTACATATGTAATTATTTGTGAAACTTTATTATCATACAAATCAATAAATTTCAAATTAGTTGAGTAAAAAATAATTCATGTCTGTTTATTATAACATTTTTACCCTCTACCATTATTATGTTAGCCAAGAAAGATTACATAAACACCTCTCTGATCAAAATTCCAAAGGTTTTCACCCTTGAATTTTATAATGAAAGTACTATTGAATAACCTTAGGTGTTTCAAACATGGATATTATTTTTAATACTTATTTTAAGGATTCATATAAGAGTTTTTACTATAGAAACATCAATTATGAATATAAACTTCTTCTCTTAAATTTTACTCCAAAAATATTGAGAAGTATCATGTTTGATCAACATTGTTTATTAAATCTACAAAAAACCTATATTTCTAATTTCAGAAACATAGTTCTTCTATGTTATGTATAATGGAAGAAACTCATAATTAATTTCATTATTTTCAAGATAATATCTAAACTTCCCACTTGTATATTCACCACCATTATCAGTATTAATTTTATTTACAATATATCCACACTATTTATTTTCACTTATCCTGAAACTCTTAAATATTATTATAGCCTATGGTTCACGTTTCAAAAAAATAAAACATGTATTATGAGTAAAGTCATAAATAAAATAAATAAACTACATATATCCATTTTTTTTACTCATAGGCCCAAAAATATCAAAATGTGTCAGTTCCAAGGAATGAGTTGAATGTATCTCAAAATTTTTATGTATATATTTTTTAATCATACCTTTTTGGAAAATGTAATAACATTATTCTCTTCTTCTTATCATGTCTGGAATAACAAAAATAATTTATATCTTCGTTAGATTTATCATATTCTTATGAATCATGTGCCTCATCCTTTTATTTCAAAGCTAATTTTCATTTAATATGATCATATGACATGAAAAGTTTGCATCACCAACTTGAAACAAGTTTACCTTTGTCATTGGCCTCTCAACACAAAATTTATCATCTTAAACTCTCTTAAAAAAGATTTTCTAAAAAAAATTCCTTCATCACAATGTTGCAATACACTTAAATTTTTTTGATTCATCCCATCAATATACAAGGCTATTCTGTATTTTAACTTTTCTTTCCCAATAATAGCAGATCCAATGCCATTGATTCGGAGTTACTCATCATTTCCAAATTTTATTGTACCTTATTTATAATCTTTTACATTCTTAAATATCATCAAATATTTGGTCATGTGAGAAGAACACCCACTATCCAAATTCCAAATCCATTCTCTATTTATAGATTTGAGAGAATTTTCAACAACTGAGGATTTTAATTTTAATTTTCCTTCCTTCTCATATGGATTTTTATATTTTATTTATAAACTTTTTTATTCCATAATCATGAAAATACATCATTATTTCTAGATTTCCAGATTTATCACATCTTTTAAAAATAGTTTCCAAAGGTTTGAGTATATTTTCAAACATCAAACTAATTTTCCCATGTTTCCTTATTTTAGTGGGTTTAATCACCCACAAACATTTCATCTAATTTATCTTAGATTCATTGTAACATTGGTGGTTAAACCTATAGATATTATTTTTATTCCTAAATACTCCACAATGGTAGAAATTACCCTAGTAATCACATTTCCCTTTATAACATACAAACTTACTAGATTTCTGTGTCTACTTTTCATTAACATTTTTATGATCCGCATTTGTATTTAATTATGCACCAAATTTTTGGTTACCTCCTGAGATTTTATTCTTACTGTCAATAAAATTTCCAGTTGTAGAAGCGTTTGGTTCAAGCTTATAATTATGATTTTTTTTCTACAAACATAATTTTCTTGGATATATTTTTATCATTAATTTTTTCATCGTTCTTATAAATCATTGAGGAAAACTTTTTTTGATCTTTATTCTTATAATTTTCACCAATTTATATAACTATGTTTTGTAAATGTTTAATTCATTCCTCTACTTTAATAAGGTTTTGTTGAAAAATTTCTAGATCTTCCACCATCAGTTTCAACTTTCCATCAAGATTAATATTGTTATTTTTCTTTTATTCAATATACCTCTTTCAATAATCAATTTCTTTTAGAATCTTGGATTTTTCTTTAAGATAATATTCTTGATTTTTTACTAAAATATTTTATTTCTTCACCTTCTTTTCCTTCCCCTCAAGTAATATAATCTTTTCAATACATTATTTCAACTCACTTTTTAGCATAAAATCCATTTTAGTTTATTCTTATTATGAAAAAATGATTTAATCATTGTGGAATTTTTTATCATTCACATTCTCAATATGAAGGTTTTCAATACCATCATAACATAATCTATCAGTCTCTTATTCAATATCATCATCCTCGTGCATGGAAAAATAGTTTCTCCATTTTTATTTAGATGAATTCTTATCAAATCCCTTATAATATGACTTATATTTTTATTCCTTCTTCTTAATAGATCTACATGAAATTCTGTCATATTTATCACTTCCTTCAACTTCCTTTCATCATGTAAAAGTTGCAGAAAAATATCCAACAACTCCATATCCAAATCATTTCAATGGTAACTTTCCTTTGTAAATGTTTGTTCCTTTATTAATTTTTTTTCAAAAATAAAGACATAAATTCATCAAAAAATTTAATAACCTCATATTGAATGTCATATTCACTAGCTTTTTATTCAAGATATTTATTGAATATTATTTTCTTGGTATCTTTGAAATAATTTCTCAAACAACCTTCTCTTTGTTTATAATATTCTTTTATCATCTCGTTTCATAAGTAATTAGAGTGTTATATAGATTATCAAGAGATATAGTTTCAAGATCCATATCTTATAATGATGAATCTTTGGTATCAAATTCCTGAGGAAGAATTAGAAAGATATTTTAAATAGTGGTTAAATATTAAAACTTCTCACAAAGACATCATATGATGCTAACAATGTCCTCCACCCTTATAAAGAAGTCACTAATAGATTCATAGTCACCCATATTAATATATTCATACTTTAGTATCGAGATATTTAACTTTTCATTATTTACTTTCATATTTCCTCCACATATGTTCTTCAACTTTTCCTAGATTCCATTATCCATTCAAAGCCCTTTAACCCTAATAAACTCACTTTCAGATAGTAGGGAAAGTATAGAATTTCTGGATTATCCATAATTCTCCATGTTCTTTATATTAATAGCTTTTACAAGGACTCCCTCAGTACTATATGGGAAACCATCTATAGAATATTTAAGAACTTCATAACCAAGAGATATATGATATGGAATAAATATATCCTTAAAAATATTTTTTCCCTTTCCATCAAAAAAAATAATCCCTATACTATTCATATAATTATAAACATCCACGGAAACAGAAATTTTCTTCAAACTTCATCAAAAAAGTCAAATGAAGGGAACCTTTACCCTGATACAACTAGAAAGGACCAATTATGATTTGTGAGATCACTAAAAGGGGGAGGGGTGAATTATTTATCTTTTTTTATATTTTATTACTTATAAATCACATTCACCTATTAATAGAGTTATGAATTTTCTGAAAAAACACACGTGAACAATCCATAGGAACCCATGAATTCACAAGTTTCATTACTAGGAATGAGTAGTTTATCCCTTAACATGGTTTAAAAATAATTCAATACCACACAATACATGAGATAAAAATCCTTTTTATATAGTTATAGAATGTAGAGAATTTCCTGAAAATTTTATTACACTATAATCAAACCATATTTCATGATCCCTCCACACAGATAAAAGATGTAACAAATATTTTTGTAATAACTTTTAGAACCCTTCAATAATAGAAATTGGTATGTTGTCCCTATGTTTCTTATACTTCATCGCACTTTCTCTTCTTTAAAGTACGTTTTCTTCACTTTTTTATCCAATAGTAGGAAATAACATCCTCTAAGGACTTTAGTATAAAATGTTCATATCTTTACCTATTCATCTAATATCTTTGTCCATCCATCCAACTAAAAAACATTATATGGTTCCTTATTTAATCTGATACCACATTCTTACACTCAATATGTCTATTTACCAATAAATTTAGTTTTTATGATACCACCTAATATGAAAATATATCTTGTGTTTAACTAATTTCTCTGATCATAACGCATATATCATTTTGCAACTTCTTCTTTAACTAAGAGATTCCATGGTTGAAAAATTTTCCATGCTCAAACTTTGGATTCATTTTTTTTATTCTGTTTCTTTTTCTGATACTCATTTTAAATAACTTTAGATTATATATGTATGAATAGTAAAAACCCTCTATATTTTAGTTGTAACCTATTTATATAAGTGTGAGTAAGAAAATAGGAGGAAATCCAATTAAACTTTCCCTCTCATTAAAAACCTAATATTCAAAATTTTCCACCAAAACAATCCATTGGAACCTTATAAAAACTTCTAGATTTTTCTATAATATTATTATAAACTCATCACCAGTGAATTTTCTCATATATACTTAACCTTAGTGTTAAAGAAATTCATCAACCATTCAAAACTCTTAAAAAGAACCATGATTGTCCCATATGATTTTAGGAATATTGAATGATGAACTCTGCATTGTCACATTGGATATCATTATAAAATTTTTATAATGAACTTCAACTAGATACCACTCAATACCAAAAAATATAATAATTTTATAGTATCATTTTGTAAGTATTTCCAAGAAACTTTTTATATCCAATTACATTCATCAAAACTCACTATTTTTTTTGTTTCATATGCCAATCTATAACTGATGAAATATACAAAGAAACATTCATATGATTAATTTAAGTAAAACTATATTTTTGATGAATCAGGAACATTTTTATGATCTTATATTTTTTATGGACTCTATAGAATTGGATTTTTACTATTAGAAATCATCTGGTTGGACTATATATAATGAAATTCCTCTACATATTCTCTTTATGCTACAATAACATTCCTCTATCCAAAAACATTACAGAAATTCAACAAAAAATTCATAGCATAAAATGTACCCTTATATGAAATAAATAAATTTTGTATTACCCTTACATGGAATCCTCAACAATACTTACATATATCACACAAAAAAACTCTTCAAATACAAACCTCTTTTCTAAATCTCCAATCTCGTAAACTTCCTCTGAACATCATAGTACGAGATTTTTACATACAAATTATTTTCTCCCCTTTCAAATTATATGAGGATAATGATATATTTCATAACTCATGATGTTTAAAACATTAATAACAACAAATAATTTCTATATTTATTTATCAAACACTCTGACTGATGGATCTTCTAAGCATGATAATATAAACATTCAACATAAAACATCATCCTAAAACCTAGGTCTGAATTTTTTTTCCACTGGACTTCATCTAAAAACTTAGTCAGATATTCTCCATCCTTCTCTATTTTTTGGAAGGATTAACAAATTAATATGAGTTATGTTAATACAAAAAAAATGAAAAACATCCATAACAAAATTTATTAAGAACTCTGTGGATCATTGACACACCTTTAATTAACTTGGTCCCAAACAAAAAATGAGTTAAATTTCTAGTAAATTCATAAAATGGAACACTATTACCATTATTATGTATAGAGAATGGGATACTAATGTATATATATTAGATGAGGAAGATAAAGATTCCCCAGAAATTGATAATGGTGAATTTTTGGAATTTATTGATATTATTGTCTCTGTAATTGTTCAAGGTGTACAAATGACCATCAGAGAGGATCACTAGGAGAACATTCTCTATAAATTGTGAAATATCCATGGTAAGGTATGCATTACTATTATTGATGCCTGAATTTGTGGTAATGTGGTGATCATAAGGTTGGAGGAGAAGTTGTGACTCTTGAATTTGAAGCACTAACATCGATACTAGCTTCAGTGGTTGAATGATTTTATAGATCTAATGGTCAATAGATAAGTTAAGGTATAATTAACCATTGGGAAGTAAAATGATGTTGAATTATTTTATGTAGTACTAATGAAGGAATGACACTTAATTCTAGAATTTACATGGAAATATGATTGGTGTGTAACACATGATGATATTATACACTGTCATTATTTTTATACTCTGAGAGGAACTTATAGCCTTTTCCCTGATGTCCCCACAAATTTTTTTTGGAATATCACATTTTGAAAGTGAAGAAAATAATTACTGATCAAAAAAATGAGAGAAAAATAAAAATTAGAGAATGAGTGAAAATGATGAAATGAGATAAGAAAAGGATTGGAGAGAAAAGAAAAATTAAAAGGAAAATGGATTTTAAAGAGGAGAAAAGTGTGATGTTGGAAAAAAGAGTGAGGTTAAAGATTCTTTAATTTCTCAAAAAATAGTTTTATTACTTATATACAAATAGGTTATGTTGGAACTAACAACTTAAAATTTTCTTTTACACATATTATTGGGTATTTGTTGCAAGAGTTTTATGACAAGTTTCCCAAATATGTGACACTCTAATTACCACCCATTAAAGGTATTTAGAATAAAATTGATCTCAAAACAGGATATTCCCTCCCAAATTTTCTGATATATTTCACCAACCGTGAAGAGACCAAGAAAATTAAAAGGCAAGTCCATGAGAAATTGGATATGGGGTATATGAGAGAACTTTTGATCCCTTGTGTGGTTCTAGTGATAATTGTATCAAATAGGGATGGTACATAGATAATTTGAACAAATTGTAGACTCTCTAATAATATCATTTAAGGTATCATCATCTTATCCTTATATTAGATGGCATTCTTGATGAGTTAAATGGTTCAACAATTTTCTCCAAAATTTATTGAATAGGATATCAATAGATAATTATGAGGAATGTATATTAGTGTAAAAATTCTAATAAAACAAAAAATGGTCTTTATTAATGGTTAGTGATGCCTTTTGGTCTCACCAATAATCCAAGTACATTCATGAGAATTAATAATCATGTGTTATATGAATAAATTTAAAAAAAATTTATTTTCCACTTTCATAATATTCTAGTGTATAATAAAACATTTCATGAACATTTAGATCATTCAAGAGAGGTCCTAGAGGTTTTGAAGAATGAAAATATGTTTGGAAGCATAAATATGTGTGATTTTTTCCTTTATAATTTTTTTTTCATGGATTAACTTTTATTCTTTAAAGAGTTTAACTATATAATGAAAATATCAAAGATATCCACAAGTGTCCAATTACAACATCTGTTGGATGGGTAAGAATCATTAATAGCCTTGATAGTTTCTAAAAGATATTTGTGAAAGATTTTAGAAATTTTTTATCACCCCAAAATTGGATGAAAATGAATAAAATATCATTTAAGTATAGAGGAACATAAGAGAAATAATTCTATGTACTTAAGAAGATACTAACTAAATAACATCAACTTTTACTATAATATTTTTTTAAGACCTTTTAATTTTAATGAGATTCAAGTAGAATTGGAAAAGGAGGTGTAATCTTGTAAAAAAGTTAGCCTACTTCTTTATTTAGTGAGAAATTATATAGACAAATTATAAACTATGATAAATATGTTAAAGAGTTGTAATTATTTTTTAGATTATTAGAAACATGGTTTAATTTTCATTAGAATAAAGAATTTTTGATCCATTGTAATCATGAGTCTCTGATATACCTTAGTATACAACATAAACTAAAAAAAAGAAATGATAGATGACGTGAATTCATTGAGAAATTTATATATATAATCAACAATAAAAATGGTAAATGAAATATTTTGGTAGATGTACATTAGCTTATATATTCTCTTTTATCCTTGTGGAATTATAAAATCCTTGGTTTCGAATACTTTATGGATTTATATTAAACTAATAGCTATTTTATTGATCATTTTAGTCGTTTTTAATTTGACGTTAGCTGGGAAATTTCAATTTATATAAGGAATTATTTTATCAAATTGATAATATATTTATTCCCAATTAGTCTATTCATTTAATTTTACTAAAAGATTCACATTCTGGTAGGTTAATGGGAAATTTTAGTGTCATAAAAACTTTAAGTGTTCTTAGTGAGTATTTTTTATAGCCTAAAATGTCTAGAAATGTTGAATTTTTTTGGGAAAGTACATTTTCTACCATAAATACAAAATTAATTAAATCCATATCATTTATACCTTTCTCTTCCAATACCCAATACCCATTGGGAGGAAATATATATGGAATTTATTTTGGGGTTACCAAGGAGTAAGAGGATGAGATATTCTATTTTTTTGTGGTGGATTGGTTTTTTTAAATGGTTTATTTCATTCCTTATCACAAAACCAAAAATTCCACTAACATTGAAAAAATTTTCTTTTATAAAGTTATTACTATATATGGGATAATAAGGATAATTATTTCTTATTGAGATACCAAATTTCTCATTTACTTTTGGGAAATATTTTAGAGAATTCTTAGAATAAAATTATTATTCTCTACCAATTTGCATCCCTAGCTGATAGTCAAATAGAGGTGTTAATTAAAAATTATCTTTAATGTTTTCGATGATAATCAAGAAAAATATTAAGAATTGGTTGTTCATTATAGATGCGTAGTTCACTTACAATTGGTCCAAAAATAATAGTACTCAATATTCATCATTTATAATTATTTATGGATTTAATTTTTATTCCCCTATTAATCTAGTTCTTTTTTCATTGTAGGAAGAAACCAATATGGATGGGAAAAGGCATGCATAATTCATCAGACTCCGTGAAAAGGAATGAAAAAATAATAAGTGCATGACCTATACATTCATCATACAATCAAAGGTCACAAACTTGTGTTGTTCAATCCTTGTGACTTAGTATTGATTCACATGTGTTGGGGAATATTTCATAAAAAATGAAAGTTGAAAATCATGTAATATGAAGATGTACCATTCTAAGCGATTGAGAAAGTAAATAATAATTATTACAAAAAAAACTCCCAAGTGAGTGTGGGGTTAGTGCAACATTCAATTTTTCTAACCCTTCTAGGTATTTGGGTGCATAGGATGAATAGTAAAGGATCACTCATTTTTAAGAGGTTGAGAATGATGAAAATAAAGTTAAAGTCACTAGGCAGATTATTTATGTAGAAAAGTTATATTTGAAATACATGATGATGTAATGTAGATTAAATAATCTTAATGATATAATGATATCCCATCTCGCTTCATTAAAGGCCCAATAGATTTCACCTTGAATGAATAGAAAAATGGGCCAATTATCACGCTTATTCATTCCCAAATTTGATTCATAAAGCCCAATCCTCAATGTTTCATGGATTTTGGAAGCCTTTTCCACATAAAAATTCTATAAATTAATCTTTAAACAAAAAATTCAAGTATAATGGGATCTAGAATTTATTTCAAGACGTATGAATGGAAACAATCTTCCACCCCTCCTTCAAGTAAAAACGCATGGGAAGAACCATGTTCTACCTTCCTAGAAATTATTAATTAATCATTAGACTTTAGACTTTATATATTAATGGGACAAGTAGGTTTAGGTTTTATGACTTTAAGGTAATATATGCTTGATTATTGTATCATCCTTTTCCTATAAATAACCACCCCATGAAACATGTATTTCATTCAAGACTATATAAGTGAGAATATTCAATTGTATTCTCTCCATTATGAAAAATACCTTTATATTATTTACTCTTGATAATTATTTCCTTGTTAGTATATATTTTAGAATATTGATTCAAGATCTTAAAACCTCAAATTGTTTCCTCAACCCAAGTGAATTTTTGTGTGGATTGGATACCCCATCCCTAATTATTTAATGAATTTTCTAAGTAGTATACCATTCTCCCTTTCACATTGGTTGATTACATATATCCACTATCAATACCCATCATATGTCACTTAGACACAATCCAAATTCTTTATCTATCATGATATTCTATAAATATCAGTCCACCCCATGCATATATCATCATAGAGTACGAGGCTAAGGTGATCCTCAACTATAGGAAAATATCATATGAGAAAACAATAGCCAAAATTATAAAATAAAAAAAATATGAACTGGTAAGTGCTGAAAAACCAATAGGAAAGAAAAAACTAGTAGGAAAGAAAGAAAAAAAATATAAAGATAGAGAAGAGGATCACCATATAAGGAAGGAACCCTATCAGTCCATGTATTATGATTTAGAAAGGTATCCATGGGAGAAATGGTCCATCATTTACTTAAAGAAACTAATTAAGTGAAACAATTGTATATAAATTCTTAATTCGTATCATTTAAAAATGAAAAGGATTTCATTTATTATTTAAATATAAAATTTAAATTAAAAAATTTATAGAAATATTTATTCATAATATGTGTTGTTACATTATTACTTCAAGGTATGGACTTGATTGTGTTATAAAATATGACTGTTATTTCTAATTCCTTGTGTTAATTAAAGACCCCTGAAAAAAATTATTGTTACACGATGTGGATGTGTGTGTGCACCCATGTTTGTGCGTGTCTATGTGTATGTATGTATGTATGAATCACAAGTGCGTAAATTATATATTCACATAGAATTATTTGAGCATGAACCAGAGGATATAGTTAGAGTTGATCTGGAATTATTAATGCTCAACACATTACCATCCTAGGAAGTAAAGTGGGGTTACTAATACTCTCAAGATAAAGGATTATACTCCCTTATTGATGATGTGGATTGAAATATAACCACTTTTCATTAATATGAAAAGAACAAATATAGAAATCATAAGGGAGTTGATGGAATCCTTCCACTCCAAAATCATTTATTTATTATCTATACAATTTAATATCATAGAGGCACAAAAAAATAAATATAGAAATAAAACATTGTGATAAATATTACAAAGTTATTCTAGATAAAATGGAGTTATAAGATTTGGAACATAAATATTTTTTCCATATATATGGGAACTGAAGAAATAAATTTTGAATGATTTGCACTATAACACCCATGATTTTACTTTATTAATAAATAATTATTATTATAATAATAATAATGGTATTTTAATAATAAAAATTTGGATTTTAATAATAAATATGAATACATCACTATTTGATTATGGTTATGGGAATCATGCATGTAAATCGTGCATTTTTTGAAAGTTGAGATAGTGAGGAATGCATAGTTATAACATGGTTTGGGTAACCATTAAAGCTAACCATGCTTCCCTAGTAGTTGAACTAAAATTTTATTTTTTATTGTCTTTAATTCTCTATATGTAACACCCCGAGCTTCCACGATACGCTTCTCATTCAATAATGCAATAGCTTGCATTGTATGCAACTTCGAGTTCTAAAATACCGCGACTAATCAAAGTAGCCGTTATGAATAGTAATAACCACTTTTTAAAATTATAGAAATTTTATATTTCAAAATGGACTTCATTTTTGAATTCGGAATATCGAAATTAGCCTATGTTGAATTTTTGGTATTTTTCTGAGAACTTCTAATTTTTTATGAATAGTGAAAAATACTTAAAAACAACTTTCGTAATCAAAATAATTTATAGTGACAAATTATACTATTTAGTGGTTTTAAAGTATAATTAGAATATATTTTTACCATTTTATCCAATGGTGGTCATTAGAATTAATTTAACATTGAAATTGGGCATGAACAATTGTCAATCTTTTGATATAAATTGTTTCTTAAAAACACGCTATTTGTTGTGACAGCGGGAATTAATTATAAAATTAATTAATGAAACTTATATATTTGGAATTTTTTAAAATAGACAACATTTTTGAAATCAGAATATCAAATATAGCTTAGGGTGAAATTTTGGCATTATTCTGAAAAACTTCAATTTTTGATGAATAGTGAAACCACTAAGTGGTTGTTAAAAAACTGATTCTTCATTAAAATGAAACATTACCACTTCTGTGTTTTGAATTTCAAAAATCCGACATACATGGTTGTCATTAAGAAGAAAAATGTTTTTCAATGAGATTAAAATAATTTTTTGGTGAATAGTAACTTTTATGTTCTCAATCGCGATTAGAGGTAATTAGTGTAGTTTAAGGTAAAAATAATGTTTTAATAATATGAGATGAGATTGAAACATGTCCTACCCTCATTGTATGTGCCATGGCCGACCAAGAAAATCCATGGGTCAACTTGGGGACCCCATGGAGCCACTTTAGATAGAAAATGACATAAATACCTTTTATTTAATGTTAAAGTGAAAAAATGACACAAACATGAAATTTTTTACTAAAACAATTTTTACATGGGGTTATACAAGTCATATTTTTGACTATAAATAGTAATTGGAAATATAAAAATATTTCCTACATCATAGTATTTTTTTTATAATTTTTAGATATTAAATAAATTAAATTATTTATGACATCATGGTGATGCAGCGATGACCTCTTTATTTAACGATTTAAATAAAATTAAAGATAATGTAAAATCCAAGGCCTACACTTGTCAAAAACCTATTGGATGAGTAGACTTAGAACCCTTATCACCTTATCCTCGAATTATATAAGTGTGGGACCTTTAGAATCTGAAAAGCATTGTATAATAATGTAAAATTTTCTTACGATCCAAGAGTGCCCCACCTCTCCTCTTATAAAAGGCCCCCACCTCTACCACCACATTCACACTTTAAAGCCATTTGTCTCGGCCAAACTCTGCCCAAATACTCTCCCAACTTCCCTCCCTTACTTCTAGAAGCCTCACTTTGGGAAGAATTCTTCCCAAGGAAGCCTTTGGCTCAAATCAAAAAGAGTTACCCGATTTGAAGGTAATGTCTTCTCTAATGTTGTTTTGTTTTATTTTTCTTCTCCATCCCCTTAAACTCTTTTTATTTATTTATTTTGTAACAACACCAGTATATATAATATACTAGGATGTTTTTATGATAAGGATTTTCTTTACACTTACACACACCTTCGTCTAATGGTTAAAGAACATACTGTTTTTGTGCGTTGCGAAATACTGCCTCACGAAACGATGATTGTTCAATATTCTTTTAACACCTCTAATGGTGGCCATTTTGATGACAATATTTTCATATATGATATATATATTATGTTTATGTTTTCCTTATTCTTCTGTATTTCTCATTTATTTCATACCTTTATGGTTTCCATTATGGGTAAACGCGATATTTTCATTTTAGGAAGTGCGGACTACCGCCCCCTCAAAGTGATTTGAATCGTTAATACCATATGTGGGATGTATAAAGGATGGAGTAAATGGTATTATATTCTATATTATACTGGAATTATATTATACATTTATATCATTATGATTTCATTACATTAAATATGAAATAGAAATGAAAGTAGCGTTCATGCGTACGTACGGCTTACCGTCTCCATGAACGGTGCATTTCATTTCTTACCTCTAAATTTTACGTAATATTATGAATGAATGTATATAATGGATATATATGATATATATGATATCTAAATCATGAATATAATGGATATTTCACCACATGAACAACTTGTGATTATAAGAAGTTTATTGTTGACTCAAGTACCAAAGATCGACAAAACGACCGTTATTAACTTAAATAATTACATAATGTTCATAACATGGTAATAAGGGATATAAAAGGAATAATGAACATGAAAAAGGTTCCTAAGTAAATAGGAATTAACTCTAGTTTATTATTCAGGAGGTGAAAGAATGGTCGAGTCAGGACAGGACGCAAGGTAAGGGAACTTCTTAACCCAACTTCCATTCTTTGGGTTAATCTCCTACTTTCAAATTATGTCATGATGTTATTATGTACTATTTTGTATTTTTTACGTTCTTTATGTGTACCTATAGTGAATACACATAATAGATCTATTTTATTTTAAAAATGATCTTTTAAGGACTTCGTCACAATCTCCTTTCATTGAGGCATATTTGGTTTTATACACAATTTTCTTTTATACGGTGTATAAACCCCTTTGACTTTTATGTTTATTCAAAAGGAATCTTTTTTATACGTAGCGTTTTACTAAACGACAAAAAGGGAATGTTTTTCTTTCCGTACTTATGTGGCGACAACTACTTCTTCGCCGCCGTGACCATTATTTGAGTTTCGGCTTTCTCTACAAGCCATCATTTAAAAAAAATACAAAGTTTTAACTTTCTTTTATTTTGGTATTGAAAATGGTTCTGAAAGCGTTTTTATTATATCAATGTGTTGTATTGATATCTTGTGATTGAAATGTGGAAATGTTATGTTTCCTTTATGCATGTTTTATGTGATACGATTATGTTATGGTTTATGATATGTTTAAATCTATTCATATGAGGAATGCATTAGACTTAATAAGTGACGGGTGGAGCCCGCTATAGCTCCTCGATGCATCGGCAGGTATCATGAGACCAACTAGTGTCTTGGTACGAGGCCTTGACAAAATCTTATTTGTGGTCTTGGCACGAGGCCTTGGCTACGTGGTTATGACAGTCTGGAATTATGCATTCCATCATTATGAAAGTGGTTATTGATATTGCATGTGATTATTCGACCAGTAGAATATCCATGTGAAGAAGTGAATGGAATTATCTCATTTTACTTTTGCCATATTATGTTGAAGTTCAAGTTTAAAAGGCTTTTGTTTTAGTTATACATTTACTTAAATTTTTATGTTTATTGATGAAAGCTTCCGCTATATTGTTATCCTTACTGAGCATCTGAGCTCACCCCTTTCAATGTTTTAATATTTTCTAGGATGTGAAGAAGTATTTTAGGAATGACCTGCAGGGATAGTCAGAAGAGGATATGAGTGTGGACTATGAAGACTTTGTTATTAGTTTTTCACTATATTATATAATGTAAGACTTATGAATGTATCTAGTATTTCCAAGGCTACTAAACTAATCGGTCTTTCGAGAATTGATCTTTTGTGATCATGCCAATGTTACGAAGTAATGCACTGACTCTGGGTAGCTGGGGTCGGGGCATTATAGTTGTTATCAGAGGCAGTTTAGTACTAACCTTGGAAGCTAGATTTAGATAAAATCTGATTAGAGCACATAGCCCGAAGATAGACTTTAAGGATTAGTATAGAAGAACTTCCTAGAATTTTGGTATTATAGAGATTTTGTGAGTTTTCCGAGCAATACATCCCTGTCTGGATACGAGCAGGTAGAGGCGGCTCTAGCACAAATGTACCTAGGGGTAAAACCCGAAAACACCGCTTTGAGCTAGACTCGAACGGGAACTGGTGCATGACAACGGGCCTTGCTTCACTCTTGGTTACGACACTCCCGGGGGATATGCTTAGGATAATTCTTGTTTTCTTTACAAACCACTATGAACAGTTATGAGTATATACTTCCTCAAAGAAAACCTTTTTATGATTATGGATTATATCCATAAATAGTTCAATTTATGTTAAGTATTTTATAAGTATGGAATTATGTATTTTGATTCATAAACTAATCTATTTTATGGCATTGTATAGAAATGGTGCCCAGTAGAAGGAATGTGAACTCCATCAATACGTATGATCAAAAGAGTAAGAAGGATCATATCTTTCATGGTATTAAGACAACATTTAGAAGGGAAATATTCTCCCATGTGTTATCAACATATGAAGAAATAGTATCATGTGTAAATAAGATAAGTAGAGAATTCTCTGAGTCTTATGGATTTGAAGGGATGAAAGAGAAGAAAAGGATGGAAGAGATAATGATGGATAAAGGGACGAGGGAAAAGAATAATTTTCCAATATGTGATAACTATGGGAAGAAACACCTTGGAATTTTCCTGAAGGGAATGGGAGTTTGTTATAAGTGTGGAGAAAAAGGACACCAAGTGTGTGACTGCAAGGGTAAGAAAAAGGTTTCAAATGTACAATGTTTCATCTGTAAGGAGTGGGGACACTACGCAAACCAATGTTCAAATCATCATAGTATGCCCCAAATGATGTTATTGGATAATAATCAAGTTATGATACTACCACAGATGAGGAGGAATGATTAGAGTTCATATGTTGTTATTAAAGAATTTTGTAATTTGAGTGTTGCATCAATGATGTACCGGTTATAATAATTATGGAGTATATAAGGATTGTACTGTAGTACTATTTCATCTAGGACTTCAGATTGTGTGGAACCAAGAAAAGTGACTCCACAGTAGGTTAAATTTTTGGAAAATATATGGTTGAGAGAAAGATAAACCATAATATGGTTCTGATACCGAGATAGTGATTTTGGAATAAGACATGATTGATACGGATAAATTATGTTGGATATTCTTAACATCCTTGAAACTGATTAATGATTTGTATACATTTTTGGATAGAAGGAGTATATCTAGTTTTCTATAAGGAATAAAGGATCATGAATGTAATCAATAAGGATTTATGGTAATACAGTATGTTGTAGTGTTTTAAAAGAATATATGATGAAGGTGTTCACATGTTGTTACGTAGAAAAAAAAGGAGCTTCATTATGTTTACCATCCTCATAAAATCTGGACTATGAGTTGGACAAAAGTATTTTGGGTAACTATAAAGGTTGGAATGGATTATATTTTACATTGGATACTATTATTAAGGTTATTTTTGGATATTTATAAAAAGGACAACACGCAGACCGAGTGACAACCCATCGCGTCGGACAAAGTTGTGGGAATCGAACCCACAACCACAGTGCGATTGGGATTAATCGCCTACCACTGGACTACGTGAAGTCCCTGTTATTACAATATAATTTTACTATTCTAAATGGTATGTGTTAACATTTGGAACCTTATACAATTAGGATAAGTATAATATTTTTGAGTTCTATTATCTTTTTGAGTGAAAGATGAGTTGAAGGTTGAAACTCTAATTGTCAAGCATAAATATATATATATACCTATCTCTTATTAAATGAATAAATTAATTCTTAAACTTTAGTAAAGGGATATTAAAACAAAAAAATGTGTTATCCTAATACCTTATGTCTTGTTGAACTGATGATATTTTAAATCAACATAGATTGAAGGCTTTGAGGCCCTCAATTTGACAGTTTATTGTAATTGATGACCTCAATCACTCCCTACAAATATTTACGTTTTTCATCCAATTATGTCTCTAATTGCCACCAATGTTCTCCTAATCGAGATCATAATTGGGTGGTGACTTTTTCATTTCCCTTTCCCTCTTATTAAGGCTAAATTTTATTAATCTTATTTCTGTTGTGGGTTTTCCACAAAGGTATTTTCTCTTTTCAACCTTTTATTTTCAAAGAAAAAATTCAAATTGCGAGGATGCAATTTATTGAAGGAGTGGAGAATGTAACACCCCGAGCTTCCACGATACGCTTCTCATTCAATAATGCAATAGCTTGCATTGTACGCAACTTCGAGTTCTAAAACACCACGACTAATCAAAGTAGCCGTTATGAATAGTAATAACCACTTTTTAAAATTATAGAAATTTTATATTTCAAAATGGACTTCATTTTTGGATTCGGAATATCTAAATTAGCCTATGTTGAATTTTTGGTATTTTTCTGAGAACTTCTAATTTTTTATGAATAGTGAAAAATACTTAAAAACAAGTTTTTTAATCAAAATAATTTATAGTGACAAATTATACTATTTAGTGGTTTTAAAGTATAATTAGAATAAATTTTTACCATTTTATCCAATGGTGGTTATTATAATTAATTTAACATTGAAATTGGCATGAACAATTGTCAATCTTTTGATATAAATTGTTTCTTAAAAACACGCTATTTGTTGTGACAGCGGGAATTAATTATAAAATTAATTAATTCAACTTATATGTTTGGAATTTGGTAAAATAGACATCATTTTTGAAATCGGAATATCAAATATAGCTTAGGGTGAAATTTTGGCATTATTCTGAAAAACATCAATTTTTGATGAATAGTGAAACCACTAAGTGGTTGTTAAAATACTGATTTTTCATTAAAATGAAACATTACCACTTTTGTGTTTTTAATTTAAAAAATCTGACATACATGGTTGTCATTAATAAGTAAAATTTTGTTCAATGAGATTAAAATAATTTTTTGGTGAATAGTAACTTTTAAGTTCTTAATCGCGATTAGAGGTAATTAGTGTAGTTTAAGGTAAAAATAATGTTTTAATAATATGAGATGAGATTGACACATGTCCTAACCTCATTGTATGTGCCATGGCCGACCAAGACAATTCATGGGTCATCTTGGGGACCTCATGGAGCCACTTTAGTTAGAAAATGACATAAATACCTTTTATTTAATGTTAAAGTGAAAAAATGACACAAACATGAAATTTTTTAGTAAAACAATTTTTACATGGGGTTATACAAGTCATATTTTTTACTATAAATAGTAATTGGAAATATAAAAAGATTTCCTACATCATAGTATTTTTTTATAATTTTTAGACATTAAATAAATTAAATTATTTATGACATCATGATGATGCAACGATGACCTCATTATTTAACGATTTAAATAAAATAAAAAGATAATGTAAAATACAAGGCCTACACTTGTCAAAAACCTATTGTATGAGTAGATTTAGAACCCTTATCACCTTAGCCTCGAATTATATAAGTGTGGGACCTTTAGAATTTGAAAATCATTGTATAATAATGTAAAATTTCCTTACTTTCCAAGAGTGCCCCTCCTCTCCTCTTATAAAAGGCCCCCACCTCTACCTCCTCATTCACACTTTCAAGCCATTTGGCTCGGCCAAACTCTACCCAAATACTCTCCCAACTTACCTCCCTTACTCCTAGAAGCCTAAATTTGGGCAGAATTCTTCTCAAGTATGCCTTTGGCTCAAATCAAAAAGAGTTACCCGATTTGAAGGTAATGTCTTCTCTAATGTTGTTTTGTTTTATTTTTCTTCTCCATCCCCTTAAACTCTTTTTATTTATTTATTTTGTAACAACACCAGTATCTAAAATATACTAGGATGTTGTTATGATAATTATTTGGTTTACACTTACACACACCTTCGTCTAATGGTTAAAGAACGTACTGTTTCTGTGGGTGACGAAATACTGCCTCACGAAACGATGATTGTTCAATATTCTTTTAACACCTCTAATGGTGGCCATTTTGATGACACTATTTTCATATATGATATATATATTAGGTTTATGTTTTCCTTATTCTTCTGTATTTCTCATTTATGGCATACCTTTATGGTTTCCATTATGGGTAAACGCGATATTTTCATTTTAGGAAGTGCGGACTACCGCCCCCTCAAAGTGATTTGAATCGTTAATACCACATGTGGGATGTATAGAGGATGGAGTAAATGGTATTATATTCTATATTATAGTGGAATTATATTATACATTTATATCATTATTATTTCATTCCATTAAATATGAAATAGAAATGAAAGTAGCGTTCATGCGTACGTACGGCTTACCGTCTCCATGAATGGTGCATTTCATTTCTTACCTCTAAATGTTACGTAATATTATGAATGAATGTATATAATTGATATATATGATATATATGATATCTACATCATGAATATAATGGATATTTCACCACATGAACAACTTGTAATTATAAGAAGTTTATTGTTGACTCAAGTACCAAAGATCGACAAAACGACCGTTATTAACTTAAATAATTACATAATGTTCATAACATGGTAATAAGGTATATAAAAGGAATAATGAACATGAAAAAGGTTCTTAAGTGAATAGGAATTAACTCTAGTTTATTATTCAGGAGGTTAAATAACGGTCGTGTCAGGACAGGACGCAAGGTAAGAGAATTTCATAACCCAACTTCCATTCTTTGGGTTAATCTCCTACTTTCAAATTATGTCATGATGTTATTATGTCCTATTTTGTATTTTTTACGTTCTTTATGTGTACCTATAGTGAATACACATAATAGATCTATTTTATTTTAAAAATGATCTTTTAAGGACTTCGTCTCAGTCTCCTTTCATTGAGGCATATTTGGTTTTATACACAATTTTCTTTTATACGGTGTATAAACCCCTTTGACTTTTATGTTTATTCAAAAGGAATCTTTTTTATACGAAGCGTTTTACTAAACGACAAAAAGGGAATGTTTTTATTTCCATACTTATGTGGCGACAACTACCTCTCCGCCGCCGTGACCATTATTTGAGTTTCGGCTTCCTCTACAAGCCATCATTTTAACAAAAAAAAAAAAAGTTTTAACTTTCTTTTATTTTGGTATTGAAAATGATTTTGAAAGAGTTTTTATTATGTCAATGTGTTGTATTGATATCTTGTGATTGAAATGTGGAAATTTTATGTTTCCTTTATTCATGTTTTATGTGATACGATTATTTTATGGTTTATGATATGTTTAAACCTATTCATATGAGGAATGCATTGGACTTAATAAGTGACGAGTGGAGCCCGCTATAGCTCCTCGATGCATCGGCGGGTCTCATGAGACAAACTAGTGTCTTGGAACGAGGCCTTGACAAAATCTTATTTGTGGTCTTGGAACGAGGCCTTGGCTACGTGGTTATGACAGTCTGGCATTATGCATTCCATCATTATGAAAGTGGTTATTGATATTGCATGTGATTATTCGACCAGTAGAATATCCATGTGAAGAAGTGAATGGCATTATCTCATTTTACTTTTTCCATATTATGTTGAAGTTCAAGTTTAAAAGGCTTTTGTTTTAGTTATACATTGCCTGAAATGTTTTTTTTTATTGATGAAAGCTTCCGCTATATTGTTATCCTTACTGAGAATCTGAGATCACCCCTTTCAATGTTTTAATATTTTCCAGGATGTGAAGAAGTATTTTAGGAATGACCTGCAGGGATAGTCAGAAGAGGATATGAGTGTGGACTATGAAGACTTTGTTATTAGTTTTTCACTATATGATGTAATGTAAGACTTATGAATGTATCTAGTGTTTCCAAGGCTACTAAACTAATCGGTCTTTCGAGACTTGATCTTTTGTGATCATGCCAATGTTACGAAGTAATGCACTGACTCTGGGTAGCTGGGGTCGGGGTGTTACAGTTGGTATCAGAGGCAGTTTAGTACTAACCTTGGAAGCAAGATTTAGATAAACTCGGATTAGAGCACATAGCCCGAAGATAGACTTTAAGGATTAGTATAGAATAACTTCCTAGAATTTTGGTATTATAGAGATTTTGTGCGTTTTCCGAGCAATACATCCATGTCTGGATACGAGCAGGTAGAGGCGGATCTGGCACAGATGTACCTAGGGGTAAAACCCGAAAACACCGCTTTGAGCTAGACTCGAACGGGAACTGGTGCATGACAACGGGCCTTGCTGCACTCTTGGTTACGACACTCCCGGGGGATAAGCTTAGGATAATTCTCGTTTTCTTTACAAACCACTATGAATGATTATGAGTATATACTTCCTCAAAGAAAACCTTTTTATGATTATGGATTATATCCATAAATAGTTCAATTTATGTTAAGTATTTTATAAGTTTGGAATTATGTATTTTGATTCATAAACTAATCTAGTTTATGGCATTGTATAAAAATGGCGCCCAGTAGAAGGAATGTGAACTCCATCAATACGTATGATCCAAAGAGTAAGAAGGATCATATCTTTCATGGTATTAAGCCAAAATTTATAAGGGAAATATTCTCCCATGTGTTATCAACATATTAAGAAATATTATCATGTGTTAATAAGATAAGTAGAGAATTCTCTGAGTCTTATGGATTTGAAGGGATGAAAGAGAAGAAAAGGATGGAAGAGAGAATGATAGATAAAGGGACGAGGGAAAATAAGAATTTTCCAATATGTGAAAACTGTGGGAAGAAACACCTTGGAATTTGAATGAAGGGAATGAGAGTTTTTTATAAGTGTGGAGAAAAAGGACACCAAGTGCGTGACTGCAAGGGTAAGAAAAAGGTTTCAAATGTACAATGCTTCATCTGCAAGGAGTGGGGACACTACGCAAACCAATGTTCAAATCATCAGAGTATGCCCCAAATGATGTTATTGGATAATAATAAAGTTATGATACTACCACAGATGAGGAGGAATGATTAGAGTTCTTATGTTGTTATTAAAGAATTTTGTAATTTTAGTGTTGCATCAATGATGTACTGGTTATAATAATTATGGAGTATATAAGGATTGTACTGCAGTACTATTTCATCTAGGACTTGAGATTGTGTGGAACCAAGAAATGTGACTCCACAGTAGGTTAAATTTTTGGAAAATATATGGTTGAGAGAAAGATAAACCATAATATGGTTCTGATACCGAGATAGTGATTTTGGAATAAGACATGATTGATTCGGATAAATTATGTTGGATATTCTTAACATCCTTGAAACTGATTAATGATTTGTATACATTTTTGGATAGAAGGAGTATATCTAGTTTTCTATAAGGAATAAGGTATCATGAATGTAATCAATAAGGATTTATGGTAATACAGTATGTTGCATTGTTTTAAAAGAATACATGATGAAGGTGTTCACATGTTGTTACGCAGAAAAAAGGAGCTTCATTATGTTTACCATCCACATAAAATCTGGACTGTGAGTTGGACAGAAGTATTTTGGGTAACTATAAAGGTTGGAATGGATTATATTTTACATTGGATACTATTGTTAAGTTTATTTTTGGATATTTATAAAAAGGACAACACGCATACCGAGTGACAACCCATCGCGTCGGACAAAGCTGTGGGAATCGAACCCACAACCACAGTGTGATTGGGATTAATCGCCTACCACTGGACTACGTGAAGTCCCTGGTTATTACAATATAATTTTACTAATCTAAATGGTATGTGTTAACATTTGGAACCTTATACAATTAGGATAAGTATACTATTTTTGAGTTCTATTATCTTTTTGAGTGAAAGATGAGTTGAAGGTTGAAACTCTAATTGTCAAGCATAAATATATATATACCGATCTCTTATTCAATGAATTAATTAATTCTTAAACTTTAGTAAAGGGATATTAAAACAAAAAAATGTGCTATCCTAATACCTTATGTCTTGTTGAACTGATGATATTTTAAATCAACATAGATTGAAGGCTTTGAGGCCCTCAATTTGACAGTTGATTGTAATTGATGACCTCAATCACTCCCTACAAATATTTATATTTTTCCTCCAATTATATGTCTCTAATTGCCACCAATGTTCTCCTAATCGAGATCATAATTGGGTGGTGAATTTTTCATTTCCCTTTCCCTCTTATTAAGGCTAAATTTTATTAATCTTATTTCCGATGTGGGTTTTCCACAAAGGTATTTTCTCTTTTCAACATTTTATTTTCAAAGAAAAATTTCAAATTGTGAGGATGCAATTTATTGGAGGGGAGAATGTAACACCCCGAGCATCCACGATACACTTCACATTCAATAATGCAATAGCTTGCATTATGCGCAACTTCGAGTTCTAAAACACCGCGACTAATCAAAGTAGCCGTTATGAATAGTAATAACCACTTTTTAAAATTATAGAAATTTTATATTTCAAAATGGACTTCATTTTTGGGTTCGTAATATCGAAATTATCCTATGTTGAATTTTTGGTATTTTTCTGAGAACTTCTAATTTTTTATGAATAGTGAAAAATACATAAAAACAACTTTTTTAATCAAAATAATTTATTGTGAAAAATTATACTATTTAGTGGTTTTAAAGTATAATTAGAATATATTTTTACCATTTTATCCAATGGTGGCCATTAGAATTAATTTAACATTGAAATTGGGCATGAACAATTGTCAATCTTTTGATATAAATTGTTTCTTAAAAACACGCTATTTGTTGTGACAACGGGAATTAATTATAAAATTAATTAATGCAACTTATATGTTTGGAATTTATTAAAATAGACATCATTTTTGAAATAGGAATATCAAATATAGCTTAGGGTGAAATTTTGGCATTATTCTGAAAAACTTCAATTTTTGATGAATAGTGAAACCACTAAGTGGTTGTTAAAAAACTGATTTTTCGTTAAAATGAAACATTACCACTTCTGTGTTTTGAATTTCAAAAATCCGACATACATGGTTGTCATTAAGAAGTAAAATGTGGTTCAATGAGATTAAAATAATTTTCTGGTGAATAGTAACTTTTAAGTTCTTAATCGCAATTAGAGGTAATTAGTGTAGTTTAAGGTAAAAATAATGTTTTAATAATATGAGATGAGATTGACACATGTCCTACCCTCATTGTATGTTTCATGGCCGACCAAGACAATCCATGGGTCAACTTGGGGACCCCATGGAGCCACTTTAGTTAGAAAATGACATAAATACCTTTTATTTAATGTTAAAGTGAAAAAATGACACAAACATGAAATGTTTTACTAAAATAATTTTTACATGGGGTTATACAAGTAATATTTTTGACTATAAATAGTCATTGGAAAGTTAAAAAGATTTCCTACATCATAGTATTTTTTTTATAATTTTTAGACCTTAAATAAATTAAATTATTTATGACATCATGATGATGCAGTGATGACCTCATTATTTAACGATTTAAATAAAATAAAAAGATAATGTAAAATAAAAGTCTTAAACTTGTAAAAAACCTATTGGATGAGTTGATTTTGAACCCTTATCACCTTAGCCTCTAATTATATAAGTGTGGGACCTTTAAAATCCGAAAATCATTGTATAATAATGTAAAATTTCCTTACTTTCCAAGAGTGCCCCTCCTCTCCTCTTATAAAAGGCTCCCACCTCTACCACCTCATTCACACTTTCAAGCCATTTGGTTCGGACAACCTCTACCCAAATACTCTCCCAACTTCCCTCCCTTACTCCTAGAAGCCTCACTTTGGGCATAATGCTTCCCAAGGATGCCTTTGGCTCAAATCCAAAAGAGTTGCCCGATTTGAAGGTAATGTCTTCTCTAATGTTGTTTTGTTTTATTTTTCTTCTCCATCCCCATAAAATCTTTTTATTTCTTTATTTTGTAACAACAACAGTATCTAAAATATAATAGGATGTTGTTATGATAATTATTTGGTTTATACTTACACACACCTTCGTCTAATGGTTAAAGAACATACTGTTTCTGTGGGTGGCGAAATACTGCCTCACAAAACGATGATTGTTCAATATTCTTTTAACACCTCTAATGGTGGCCATTTTGATGACACTATTTTCATATATGATATATATATATTATGTTTATGTTTTCCTTATGCTTCTGTATTTCTCATTTATGTCATACCATTATGGTTTCCATTATAGGTAAACGCGATATTTTCATTTTAGGAAGTGTGGACTACCGCCCCCTCAAAGTGATTTGAATCGTTAATACCATATGTGGGATGTATAAAGGATGGAGTAAATGGTATTATATGATATATTATACTGGAATTATATTATAAATTTATATCATTATGATTTCATTACATTAAATACGAAATAGAAATGAAAGTAGCGTTCATGCGTACGTACGGCTTACCGTCTCCATGAACGGTGCATTTCATTTCTTACCTATAAATGTTACGTAATATTATGAATTAATGTATATACTGGATATATATGATATATATTATATCTACAACATGAATATAATGGATATTTCACCACATGAACAACTTGTAATTATAAGAAGTTTATTGTTGACTCAAGTACCAAAGATCGACAAAACGACCGTTATTAACTTAAATAATTACATAATGTTCATAACATGGTAATAAGGGATATAAAAGGAATAATTAACATGAAAAATGTTCTTGAGTAAATAGGAATTAACTCTAGTATATTATTATGGAGTTTAAAGAACGGTCGAGTCAGGATAGGACACAAGGTAATGGAACTTCTTAACACAACTTCCATTCTTTGGGTTAATCTCCTACTTTCAAATTATGTCTTGATGTTATTATGTCCTATTTTGTATTTTTTACATTCTTTATGTGTACCTATAGTCAATACACATAATAGATCTATTTTATTTTAAAAATGATCTTTTAAGGACTTCGTCTCAATCTCCTTTCATTGAGGCATATTTGGTTTTATAAACAATTTTCTTTTATACGGTGTATAAACCCCTTTGACTTTTATGTTTATTCAAAAGGAATCTTTTTTATATGAAGCGTTTTACTAAACGACAAAAAGGGAATGTTTTTCTTTCCGTACTTATGCGGTGACAATGACTTCTCTGCTTCCGTGACCATTATTTGAGTTTCGGCTTCCTCTACAAGCCATCATTTTTAAATTAAAAAAAAAATAAATACAAAGTTTTAACTTTATTTTATTTTAGTATTGAAAATGGTTTTGAAAGTGTTTTTATTATATCAATGTGTTGTATTCATATCTTGTGATTGAAATGTGGAAATGTTATGTTTCCTTTATGCATGTTTTATGTGATACGATTATGTTATGGTTTATGATATGTTTAAACCTATTCATATGAGGAATGCATTGGACTTAATAAGTGACGGGTGGAGCCCGCTATAGCTCCTCGATGCATCGACAGGTCTCATGAGACAAACTAGTGTCTTGGAATGAGGCCTTGAAAAAATCTTATTTGTGGTCTTGGCACGAGGCCTTGGCTACGTGGTTATGACAGTCTGGAATTATGCATTCCATCCTTATGAAAGTGGTTATTGATATTGCATGTGATTATTCGACCAGTAGAATATCCATGTGAAGAAGTGAATGGAATTATCTCATTTTACATTTTCCATATTATGTTGAAGTTCAAGTTTAAAAGGCTTTTGTTTTAGTTTTACATTGCCTTAAATGTTTATGTTTATTGATGAAATCTTCCTCTATATTGTTATCCTTACTGAGCATCTGAGCTCACCCCTTTCAATGTTTTAATATTTTCCAGGATGTGAAGAAGTATTTTAGGAATGACCTGCAGGGATAGTCAGAAGAGGATATGAGTGTGGACTATGAATACTTTGTTATTAGTTTTTCACTATATGATGTAATGTAAGACTTATAAATGTATCTAGTGTTTCCAAGGCTACTAAACTAATCGGTCTTTCAAGACTTGATCTTTTGTGATCATGCCAATGTTACGAAGTAATGCACCGAATCTGGGTAGCTGGGGTCGGGGCGTTACACTATATCTATTATAATAAATTTGGGGATAATGATCATAGTATTATTAAAAAATTATTTTGATTATATAAATTATCAATATTTCCTTTAATAGAGTAAATTATATTTTTTTTATAAAAATTCCTTTGTAATGTGTTGTTTATTTTCTTATGTCATTATTATAAAGTATTTGGAATTAAAAATGAATAAATATATATGGGGTAATTATTTTTGTGGTTAGATAAGAATTATATATATGAGAAATGTTTGTTATATTATTAAAAGAATAATGAAAAGGGGATTTTAATTATATAATTATCGAGAAAGTTTGAGTAAAGTTCAAGAAGAAATGAACCTATCATGAAATAAGTTTGGTTTCCATCTAACCTGGCCTAGTCCGGTCCATGTCCCAAAGGAAGTTCCCAATTTAAATAGGCTAGAAACTAGTGTATGGGAATCAAGCAACACATGTTGAAATGATTTTTCCATTAAGAATAAACCATAAACAACTCAGTATAATGTTACATCACATCATATCAATAACAAAAAACACAACTAAAATTAAATAATAATTTTAATTTCTTCACCAAAAACCAAAATACAAAATATAGAGGGGAGACAACTATCAAACCAAACCTCCATGAAAAAATAGGTTCAATGCCCCTATTCCACCTCCACTAACACTTACCAAAGAGGAAACACTAACAATTGGATCATCCATCACCCCCACAAAATGAATTTATAGGAAATTTCATTATAAGAAAATTCATTCTAGTTTTAAGAAAATAAAAAGATAAAATTTTAATTAAAATAATATTTGAAATAAAAAGAAATTAGATTCAATAATAAGTTGAATGATAAGCATAAAAAGAGAAACACATGCAATTTCTATGGCACTAGGGTTAGTAGGGTCCTAGGATCCTCATACTCTTGGTTATCAAATCGTCTCCTGAGAACAACGGACCTGCTCAAGCCACCAATCTCAATCACATGAATGTTTAGTTAGTTTTTTAACATAATTCTATTAGGGAGATCGAATATCGGCCTTGATAACTTTCCAAACACATTATACCTAGTATGCCCAACAAGATACCTTAGATTCTCTTATGCACAATTTCATTTCCTTTTCCACACAAACCCCAATTAAACAGTCACCATTCCAATATTAGAAACACTCATGGAAAACAACAATTTTCAATAGTCAAATCATTATTAAATCATTATTCACACCAGAAACCTTTGAAAACATGATTCACACCACCCACACAATTTTAAAAAAAATTGGAAACCATATCAATAATAAAAAAATCACCAAACAATTTCAAATCATGGAACCACTTACCTCTCACTTAGAAAACTTCCATAAAGGGGTTGGAAACTGTAAGAGAACTAAGGGGGATACTTATAAAGGTAATAATACAACAAATACATCAATATTTCACACAAATAAACACAGCTGAATTCACTTTAGGGCTACCAATCCATTGGAGAAAATGGAAAACAACAGAGAAAGAGAGAAGGACCAGTAAGAATGAAGAAAAGTGGAAAGGAGGAGCTTACACATTGATTTATGGAAGATACAAGGCTAAATACACCAAAAGATTGGAATCCAAGGTAGAAATTAGAAAGGGAGAGTTGTTACTAGTTATAGCAAGTACAAATGGGGTGAGTTAAGGGTGATTTTGGTTTATAATATGGTCGGGAAAAAGGAAATTTTAAACATTTTAAAGATATGACAGGCCACATTGTTTTCTAAACTATGCACCAACTATGTGGCACCTATATCCAAAGAGAAAAGTGGATACTTGGTTTTCCTAGAGGGGTCCATTACCAAGATCCTATACATGTTACTTGGAAATTTCCTCTATCCATGGTATATAGTTTCTACTAGGATGGTGCATGGTTTCTATTAACTATCCATGACATGTGGATCTCCTCATTTCTGGACCAGAAACCTCCATTTTCTCCAAAAACCACTAAGAAAAAATAAATAAATACCAATATAACTAAATAAATGAGAAACAATAATTCAAATAAAATAATAGATATGAAATTTCTCCCCACCATGAAAAATTTTCACCCCTAGAAATCCAAACTAAAGTTTTATCAGAGAATAAATGTGGACACTGCTCTTCCAACCAAGACTTTTGCTGCTATGTCTTGTGTCCATCATTATTATGCTTCAAAATTACCCAAAATCAATGGTATATATTTACCCTAACTAAAATTCTATTGGGAATCCTCAATCCATATTCATCACCCAAAAACAGACTAATCAGAATCCAACTCCAATTCTTACCATTTTACCGCATGAGACGAGTCCATATAAAACTTCTTCAATTACGGTACATAGAAAATGTCAAGGATTGAAATTAACTAAGATGGAAAAGATAAATGTTATTCCACTTTTCCAATTATCTAAATAACATCAAAAGGCCTAACATACCTCAAAAATAGTTTTTCTTACTTACCAAGATGACGGTGACCCAAGCATGGGGCCACCTTCAAAAACACTTGAACACACACTGATAATTGTAGGGCTCAAAGTCATCAGTCAGTATAAGACTTATTGCATATCTACACCATAAATAACCCCTTCTTGATCAAATGAACCTTGTTAGATGTCTCTTACACCAATCTCAATCCCAATAATCATTTATCACCCACCTCTGTCTAGAAGAAATGTGACTGACATGGCCAACTATAAAGAGCCTCAAAAGAAGCAATTATTATTGAGGATTTGTAACTGTACTTATATGAAAAATCCAGAAATCCCAATTTCTTATCCCACAAACCTCTGAAATCCAATACGCATTCCCAGATAATGTCTTTCTAAATTTGATTCACTAGCTCTATTGAACCATCTGTTTGAGGATAGTATTCTATACTAAGCTTGTCATGTGACCCCATTTCCATCTAAAACCTTCCAAAAATTGATATTTAAATTGGGTTCCCTATCTAAAATTATAGTTGACACATGCCATGAAGCCTCTATATCTCTTGAAAATATAACAAACCCAACTCATCCACTCTGGGTGAATCCCTAATCATAATGAAATGGGATAATTTAGTTAGATGGTCGATAACCACCCATATGGAATTCTTCCCCCGAGGTGTACAAGGTATGCTAAAGATGAATTAAATGGTGACCTTGTCCTAATTATAGGTAGGAATGGGTAGTTTCAAAATAAAACTAGATGGAATCTAGTTCTCAACTTTCACCTGTTGACAATTATAGCATCTTGATACAAAATTAGGTATATCATGCCTCATACCTGGCCACCAGAACCGATGATGCATTTTGTAAAACATATTGGTGGTCCCATATTGAATAACCCATGGAGATTGGTGTCTATCAAACATCACCACCTTCTACAAAGACAATGACACCAAAAAGTTTCCCTTGAAGAAAATAACTCCCTTGGATGAAAATTACCATTCACTAGACACCTCCCTACTATTTAGAAGCTTCTTTGAGCACTGACACATATCATTAGTAGGTTGTTCTCCCAAATCAGCTCCATAAGGGATGGAATTAACTAGATTCTAACCAAGAACGTGAATCAAATAAATTTCTTGTCATTTAAATTCATTTTGGAAAAAATCCTTATCAAAGTCCATTTATCACAAGATTCCTTGATAGTTTTCACTTGTATTTTCCTACTCAAGGCATCCGCTACCACATCACCTTTACCTGGGGTATAAACAATTTAGAAGTCAAACCCCTAAAGGTACTAAAATAAAAAAAATATATCTCGAATTAAATTCTTTCTAGGATAAAATTTAATCCAAACAACCATGATCTAAATAGATTACAAACTTCTCTCTAAAGAGATAGTGATGCCATATCTTCAAGGAATGCATCATCACTACCAATTCCTGGTCATGGATTAGGTAATTCATTTCATGTGGTTAGAGTTTTTGATAACCATAAACCACCACATGGTCATACTATATCAACACACACCCAAGAACCATACCTGAAGTGTCACAATAGGCTACATATCCCTTTATAATTTTTTTAAATCAAAATAGTGGTAGTGTTCAACCACAACATAAGTATTTTAAAATATTCCTGATATTCTATGATCTATTCAACCCTTACCCATTTCTGGGTAAGAAAATTCATGGTTGAATAAATCCAAGATAAATCTCTAACAACTCACCGATAGTACCCTTTTAGACCAAAAAATATTTGGATATCAAATAAATTCCTCAGTTTCTCCAATGACATCACTGCTACAATCTTCTTTGGGTCCACTAAAACCCCATGTTCAAAGATAACAAGGACTATAAACATTACCTCCTTGGTCTCGAATGTACACATAAAGATATTATCATATAGATGGTGATCTTGGAGAGTGACTAAAATGGTCCTCAAATGTTACCCATGTTCTTACTTAGTTATGGAATAAACCAAGATGTCATCCACAAAAATTACAACAAAGGAATCAAGGTATTGATGAAACAACCTATTCATAAGGTCCGTGAAGACATATTGAGAATTCTTTAACCCAATTGGAATGACCAAATAATCAAAGTGGACATACCTACTTCAATATTATGTATTATGAATACTTTCTTCTTTGACCCTAACATGATGATACACAGAATGCAGGTAGATGTTGTAGAATAACCATTCCCCTTGAGTTGTTCAAAGAGGTCACCAATGTTGAGAAAGTGGTGTTTATTATTTATTTTTTACCCTATTTAGCTTCTAGTAATCCATTCATAACTAGAGGGACCCATCTAACTTATTATAATACAGCATTGGGGCATCCCAAGATGAGATGGTCGGGTAAATAAATCCTTTATATTCCAAATCATCGATCTTTATCATTAATTCCCTTAACTTGGTGGAGGACATCGACTATTTTCTTAGTTCCAAATTAATGGTAAACTCCACATCACACTCCATGGGAAACCCTAGGAAATAATCTAGAAACACCACTAGGAACCCATCCACTATAGAAGGAAATCCACCCTCAGAAAATCTATCATTATCCTCCAACATGAGCATTGATATCTAAAAAGAAATATTTCTTAACCTGAGAAGTGGAAGTCCTACTCACCATGATTGAGGATCCCACTCTCCTTGAATAACATGGGTACTCTAATAAATTTCCACAAAGCTCAACTTCCAATGAAACAAATCTATGTGTACCCTAAAACAAATCATCCAGGCTAGGTCGATGATTACATAAAAGAGGTCTATTTCCAAAAATAATAAATCTCATTCCAGCATGACCATTAACAATGTTAGAGCACAAGATGTAAACTGAAAACCCTATTATCTCTTTTTACCAAGCGGTGTAACTAGCTCCATAGCATAAGTAATAATATCAATTGGAAATTTTATTAGTTCTAATAGATGAGTATAAATAAACTAATTAGAATAATCTGTGTCAAACAATACAACATCTATGGATGTAATAAAATTAGTACCACAAACTATTATAGGTCATGCATCTGATTCCATTAGCACCTAGTCTACTGTATAAAGGTGATTTATCACTACTAAAACCTGTGGACTATTACTGACTACTAGCTCTACCTTTATCTAACTCTACCCATTGGGGGATCTATCCTTTCCACCACACCCAATAAATTGAGAAACCATAGCCCATAATGCACAAGATTGAGAAGGTAATTTTCTTTTGGCTGAGGAACATGCACCACAATGGGTATTTGCACCACTATTACAGAACCTCTACAAGTGGACCAAGTTCCCACACTGATGGAATGGTCTAGGTGGAGTTGTATATGCTTCCTACACATGCCATGTCCTCCCACAGGGGTACCATACAACTAACCCACCACTAGTGGATATAGATGAGGGTGGTCGAGATGGGTGGCCTAAACTACCACCTCCCTTCTTATCCATCTCTTCATGATTCCACTTCTTTTTATATGAAACACCTACACCCTATAATATTTGTGAAACATACATATAGAAACTAGAATTACTAGTATGATCAATCTCCACCATTAGGGATTAGTCAACTATATCAGCATATGCACACACCTTGAAAAAAATCCTGAGAATGAATTTATGTTCATAGACCCATATCAAAATGATGAGACTTTAACTACCCATTATAAACCACCTTGGGTGTAAAACAAACAAAATCTACAAAACAGTTTTCATATTCCAACATGGTCTGATCGCCCTGGAAGAGATCAAAAAACTCCCAGGTCTTGGAAAGGGACAAGGTCTGAGGATAATAATTCTCAGGGTACAGTCTACAACCTGTGTATCATTCATGTAGGAGAAGTCACAACAAATCTCAAACATCCCAAGGTAACCTAAGGCCTCTCATGAGGTGTGTTGGATAGACACCCCCTTGCAACCATCACTTCAATCTCGAAGATTCCAAGCTATGGTCTATCTAGACTCTCCCAAATAACATGACCCAAATAAGGGAAAAACCTACTTTGATACAATTTTTTAACAAATCAATTTGAGATTCCATATAAACTGACACCCAACCCAGCCTGTGGTATGGCCTAAAGGGAATTATCATTCCCCATGGGCTGGAAACAAGTTCCTAAGCATCAAAAATCACATGTTGGAATGATCTATCCCATAAAAATCAACCATGAAAAGATTAGAATAACAACACATCACATTATATCAACATCCAAAAAATAACTAACATGAAATAATAATTTTAATTTTTTGACCAAAAACATAAATACAAAAACAAGGAGCAGAACCAACTATCAGATCAAGCCTAAATGAAACAATATCATTGACACCCCCATACCACCTCCACCAACACTTTCCAAAGAGGAACCACTAGAAATCAGATTCACTATCACCACCATGGAATGAATTTCTTTACATGGGTTATGAATAACAAGTTCTACAAATACCCAAGAGTTTATGTAGTGTGTGATCCAATTCCCAATAGGATTCCATGAGAATAGATTCCATGTAATGTTATTATAAGAAAAATTAACATGCGAGTTTTAATTAAATGAAAGATGTAGTTTTAATTAAAATATGATTTGAAATGAAAATAAAGTAAATTAAAAAATAAGTTTAATTACAAATATATCATGAGCACCATATGAAATACCTAAGGCACTATAGTTAGAAGGGTCCTTGGATGCTTGTACTCTCAATGATCAAACCATCTCCTATTCCCAATGGCCCTACTCGATCAAACAATCCCCATCACATGAATTTTTAGTTAGTGTTGTAACCTAATCCTATTAGGGATATCAGGCATCGTCCATCCCAACTTTAATAAAGTATTATACCTGGTCTACCCAGCTAGATACCTTATATTACCTTATTATCAATTTCATTTATTATGTCACACGGATAACCTCTTAGATAATCAAAATTCTAAAATTATAAACACACATGGAAAACATCCATTTTACCCAGAAAAGCTCAGTTAGAGGAAAGCCTCTGACCATTTATTAAAATAAAAGAAAATTACAAAAAAAAGTACTACAAGGAAAAAAAGAATATTATAGATCATAAAAATCAAACCCATCACCACATCCATGATAGATTAGTTCCACCATAGTAGTTGATTCCCACTCTGAGATTTCGTAGTGCTTCATAATTTTGGCATACTTCCTTCTAAGATTCATCTTCTCCACATATAGAAACTCCTTAGAAGATTATATACCCTTTCCCATCTCGACAGAAGACCTGGTAGACACTGGATTTGGCTAGTAAGAATAGTCTTTCCTTAGCCTTCTTCATGGTGGGGCAGTCATAGCTTTCTCATTCCTGAACACCTTCTTCTTCCCACCCTGAAAAATGTTACTATATAAAGGCCAAACTATTCCTCTATCATTTTCCTTATCACTATCAGAGATATCCCCCCATTTTCTAGGAATATTCACCTCATGGTAACCCTCATTCACTCCTTGGTCCGAGGGAAATTGAATACTAGTATCAATCATGGAAAGACAATGTGGGTATTCTATAAACTATTGACCATCATGTATCCCCTTATTTATTACACCTTCTATGGTTACAACATCCTGAGATGAGAAATCAGGCTACATATCACTACCTTCATTCTTAAAGTACCCTCCTAAACATGAAAATTATTCTCATGTTCCAATTATAGAAAGTGATTACCAATGGAAACTGTGATTATCACACCTCCATCACCACCTTTCCTCCCATGAAACTCTTCAACACAATCATCCAAAGCCTCCAAGATTACACCATCCTCAGAAACTACAAAGACCAAATTTGCCTCAATCACATACTCTGGCTAAGGTGAATAGTCTGCTGCATTATTTTCCACTGTAAGTGCCTTCACAATACCAAGATTTCACTTTAGGTGATCAAAACCATTCCTAACAATTGAGTCTTGTGGCCTCTATTGCACCTCTTTTTGATCATTACCATGATCTTTGATCATTGTAGGAACAACTTGAATCGTATCCCACACCACATTTTCCAAATATTTCTCCTCATCCACTGTGTGACCAATAGAAATCACATCCCCACACAATCCTTTCTCTTGAGATCCCTTGACAGTTTCATGCCTTGGCAGAGTTCTCCTAGGTGGACCCCTCAACAACGGAAAAGCTAAAATAGATGCACTGCATCCACCATTACACATCCTCATCACCCCTATAAAACCCCATATAAGACCTTTTTATGGAATACCATTTTTACATGCCTAAAATGGCCACATGCAACACAATATAGCAACCATGATTTGAATATGACATCCTTGTTCCACTAAAAATCATTCCCATCTGGGATCCAAACACAACTCACAGCTAGCCTCACATAATCGATCTCAACACAAATCTATGGATATATGGGGTGACATACCACCTCTATTCAGCGATCAGAGAAAAGATACTGGTCTATCATATTCCCAATAGCACACAAAATAGAGGGATTTTGAAAGGAAAGTGGCAAACGATGGAGACTCACCCATGTCGCCATTGTTGAGGGGTCACACCGCATTTTAAATAGGAAAATTGGTATTAAATCCTTACACACACCAAAAACATTTTAAAAACTGATGTGTACCATTCACACAACTTATAAAAACAATTTGAAAACATATCAAGCAATCTAAACTCATCAATAAATGTTAAATCATGGAACAACCTACCTCTCACTTAGAAACTTCCGAAAATGGGTTAGAAACCACAATCACACCAAGGAGGATCAATATGAAAGAAATAATACACCACATCCATCAATATTTCACCTAAATAAACAAGTTTGAACCCACTTTATGGAAACTAATTTACTTTAAAAAAGAGAACAAATGAGATAATGAGATAAATTCTATAAAGGAGGGAAAAAGAGTAAAAGGAGGAGTTTTCTAGTTGATTTCTTGAATATAAAAGGCCAAATCCACCAAAATATTAGAACCTGAGAGAGAAAGGAGGAAGGGGAATGTATTTAGGGCTGGGGAGTCTGAATGGGTTGAGTTAGGGGTGATTTGGATTAAAATATATATAATGTAAAAAAGGGAATTTCAAACCTTTAAATGATCTTGTAGGATGCATGGTTTGGCCATAGTGTTTTCCAAACCATGTACTAATCATGGAACACATTTTTCCAAAGAAAAAAGAGGCCACATGGTTTACCTTGAGGGGTTGAATTCTTTTACCATTATCCAAGTGACCAAGATAGTGCCTATGTTTATGGCACTTAGTTTTCACTTGGCTGGTGCATGGTTTCTACTAATTTTTCACCAATTATGCACCTCCTCCGTTCGGCCCTAAAACATCCATTTTCTCCAAACAAACTAAATAAAATCAATAAATAAAAATAAGAACAAAATTAATGAGAAAAAAATACCTAAAATGTAAAACCATGGATGTGAAATAACCTTCCATTTTATTAATAGGATAAGAGAAAACACAAAAAGCATGATATGGAAAAGATTAAACTTCCCTTGATCTAGATAACATTAAACATAAAATAATACATTCCATTCACAAAATAAAATTCATTAGAATATATAAAAATATAAAAATAAGATCATTGTGATCTGGTGGTCATGTCTCTTTGCATATGCGAATAGTTCTTTCTAAGTACTGCCTTTATTTGAGAGGCATATTGAAAGCCATTTTCTCTAACCCACACTTTCTTTCCCTTTTATAAAACACTTTTATGAGAATGATTTTTTATAGGATAATACTCTAAATTAGTCTAATTTACCTATATTCCTTGAGTATTCTACATGTTATTCATATAACCTTATATATATGAATACTAGACACCATCCTTTATTGATGCATCATATTGTTTCTAAGAAAATCAACCACTATATCAACCACCTCCAATGTAGGGATAACACTATCAACAATAATAAGTTTCTTTAAAAGAACACCTATATCATAGTTCACCTAAAATTACAAATATTTCTCAAGGTTTACACATCTGGACAGCCCTTCCAAAACCTACATAGGAAAGTGACCAAAATCTAGAGCAACTCCCTGAGCATCAACATTCCTAACATTAAAAGGATATTTAAGGGTACTATATCCAACGTGAAATAGAATTTATAAAATTCAAACCAATAGTTTGAAAATTGATTAAATTTTCCATATAAAGTGAATATATAATTTTCATGTTCTTATTTTGATCATCCTTATATAACTTTAGGTGTTTATTGGACCCTAAAGGATAATGAAATGGAAAACTAAATCCCTCTTCCTTCTAGGATGATCTAGACACCACTGATGTTTTCCATCCTAAAAATGAAGATTAACCTTCATTTTTTGAGTCTATATGTCTATTGAGACCTATTGAGAGAAAAAATATTGAGAAAATTAAGAATAACAATCTTAAAGTAAATCACTAAACACCTACCTCGAATTTACCAGTAGCCCATTGTCCATAACATCAGCCACTTTATAGAAGAATAATTTTTTACTAGTGTAAGCATTATTCTCAAGATTATATTTAGTACTAACATGTTAATATCATAGGCCCTAAAATAATTAAATTTATTGTATCTAAAGATATAGCATAGTGGTTATCCTCGAGGTCAGCCACAAAGAGGAAGTGTGTTTATCAAACTGATACTTCAAAACTATTTTTGGGTTTTTATATATTTTGAAATCATTAAAATCTATAAGAAAAAATTTATTAAATGAGGTGAACCAAGAATAATTTACATACATATTTTATATTTTTAGATGAAAACAAAATATATTACAAAATAATTTACAACCTAGAACTGTAAATGTTTATTTGATTTAAAGGTTAGATATATAATAAACTTATCTCATGAGAGATATTTAACATCTCCCATAAATTTCTTCTCACATTGTGTCCCTTCTATACATTTCATACGAAACACCTTTCTTCATAACAAATAAAATTTGAAAGATAATAAAGGGTGATCATAGATATTCAGTAAGGGTAAACATGTTAGACATCAATTTAATATACTTAGTGAGAATAATTTATGAATAATGGTATGTGATCATGATCATAACTTATGAAATTCATACCCAATCAGTTATAGGTTATAAATCATGAGTCATAGCCTAAAAATTTATCATAACAAAATACATGATTCAAAATATTATAGAATCATAAATAATCAATACTGAGCCATGAGGTAATATCATAAGAATGTGAATATTTCATTGGATTGTTGAATATTTATAATTAAATAAAATTAGTTCATTGTTTAAGAATCAATTCAATGATTATCTTTGAATAATATAAATACAACCATAGTATTGGGTTTTATACCCATTCCATTTCCATTAATAGAGGATAGATTCCCATATTTCATTGGTTTTTCTCACTATTTCATTTCTTTTTATCTCATGAGATATCAATATTTTACCAATGCATTGGAGGGATATATAATTATAGGATCGCCTTTCACATAATGAAAACCATACCTAATTACTCCATAAGATCATAAAAAAGATTCATAATTTCATCATATCTTAATTATCATTTTGGAAATAAACATATTTCATATAAATATCTTTAAAACATAATAATCATAATCCATCTATAGAAAATAAGTGGATGGATTGGAAAAACAAGTGAAACATCCTTTTCTTTTAGTAACTTTTAAAAACTAAAAATTCAAAGAGTGTAACACCTGAGCTTTTTTATGAGAAATATTTTGTTTTTATGTTATATACATAATCAAAAGAATCTTTCACTACACACAACACTAGCTTGTCTTGCTTTATACGCAACTGTGTCCTTCCTTGATAGCTTGTGTTGTATGCAATATTGAGTTTCACTAAACAACGATATGCTATTAAAATATTATTAAAACTAGCCGTTATGAATATTAATAACCACTTTTTGAAATTTTATAAATTTTATTTTTCATAATGGACTTCATTTTTGGATTCGAAATATCGAAATTATCCTAGGGTGAAATTTTGGTATTTTTCTGAAAACATTCAATTTTTGATGAATAGTGAAAACACTGGGTTACTATTTAAAAACCGACTTTTTATTTAAAAAATTATTTATTTTATTTAAATTTATTTTAGGTCAAAATTGATACATAATACCTATATAAGTTCAATTTAATTCATTGGAGTCAATTTATAATAATATATTTTATTGAACTTTTGACCGTCTTTTACCCACCTCCTAGGAGAATTTGCAAATTTACATAAAACTTAATTTTACCGCTTTTGTGAATGGAATTTCAAAAATCCGAGAGACACGGTTGATGTCAGTAAGTAAAATTTGGTTCAATGAGATGAGAATAATTTTTGGTGAATAGTAAGTTTTTACTTTTATTTACCACGGTTAAAAGTAAATAGGGTAATTAAGGGTAAAAATGATATTATTATTACCCTAACACATGTTTTAATTCTATTGGATAAGTGTAATTCGAACAAAAACAACATTAGGGTTAAAATATTACCGTTTAGGTCCACTTGGATTAGATTAAGACATTTAATTTTATTTTATTTAAAGAAGAGTTAAAATAGTTAAAATCAAAGTTTAATAACTAAATTTTTTTTAATATAAGGTTATACATAAGATATATTTGACTATAAATATTTATTAGAAATATAAAAATATTTACTACATAATGGTATTTTATTTATAATTTTTAGATATTAAATAATTTAATTTATTTATGACACAATGGTGATGCAGTAATTATCTTATTAATGAAATATTAACATAATTGATGTTATAAATACTCAAATAAATGTAATTTGAGACTTTTTATGAATTACAATAATTTTATATGTTAATATGACATGTTATTATGGATTTAATTATCTTTTTTAGAACTAATCATTCTGTTATGATTTTCACAAAAATCAATTACCAAATAGTGTCAAAATCAACATAAAATAGTTTTTAAAAAAAATATTATATTATTAATTGTTATTTTATTTATAAAAATCTAAGGATCAGAAAAATGACTTAGATAAGGTTATATATATTAATAATAAACAACTTTGGGTTCTTTTTGCTTGTTATAGTAAGTTTATTAACCTTATAGTGTAAGAAAACAAGAAGACACAGTAAAAGTTAAATTATCTCACTTAAAGTTAAATGTAAATGTTAAGGTTAAAATAGAAACTTAAACTTTTCTAAATTCTATTTGATGAAATTATTTATATCCATCCCACCCTTAGATTCTAAATAAATCAATTTGAAGCTATTAAAAGCCGAATATGACTTTATAATAAAATAATATTTTTAGTTTTTTCAAAGGTGCCCCTCTCCTCCCTTATAAAAGAGAACCTCCTCCCTCTCCTCCTCACACCACTTTGAGCCATCAATCTTGGCCAAAACCTGCACAATTCTCTTATACACTTTCCTAGAAACATCCTAGAGGTCATGGTATTCTTAAAAGACCATCCCTAGTGTCCTAAGAGGAGGTTAAGAAGAGGCGCATCAAAGAAGAGGTAATATCCATTACCGATCCTTTCCAATTTCTTTCTTCTTCAACTAATTCTTCCTTAGTTGTTTCATTATGAAGTAATAACATAATTATCACTCATATAATGATATGTTATTATAAATATTAAACACCACTATTTCACCTTCTATCCATCCTATGGAAAATGAAATCACCGCGCGTGCGTACGTACGGAATACCGTCTCCACGCCGTGGTGTAATCTGTTTTCCACCACCACCTTACTTGGATGGGTATGATGGTGTAAAGAAAAAGTATACATGATTATTTTAAAGTTATTTTTATTCTGAAATAGTATACATACACTTCAATACAATTCCACGATAATGGAAACGATATCATCGCTAGTGCGTACGTACGACCTACTGTCTCCACGATGTGATGTGACTCGTTCTACATGATCTTCATTGCATAATGATTATATAAATGAATTGAATGAATTAATATGATATATATTATACTAATACCATTCTGTAAATTAGGTATCTATAATCTAAAAATAATAATAAGAATTTATTCGACAAAACACGCATAAGAACAAAAAAGCAATAAACACCCGAATAACAAGTAGCAATGAAATATTACAAATACGAAGCTAAGAATATGACCATATATGATATCATAAAAATGATTAAAATTATGGAATAAGTCAATAAAATTATTTAAATTATTATACAGAATGTTTGGACACATATGAAACAAATCATACCTAAGGTAAGGGAAAATCTTGCAATCTCAATTTTTATCCGAGATTGTTTTTACTTCAGAATTTACTGGGGAATATTTATCATCCACATCCATGTTTCTTCAATATGTAATATTATTTCAATCCAAATAAAATTTTTTAAATAAAATTTTATCTATTTTTGGGTTTTTAGTAAAATATATTAAAGGAATCTTTTTTCATTTTTAGTACGTGGCACTTTTTGACTTTTCAGGCAAAAGTACGAGAAGAATGTTTTTTTTAACTTATATGGCCTGAATGGACTTTTAGAACATTATATCCATGAAGTTTCCTTTAAAAGTTTTCAATTTTATTTTTAATAAACTTTTTTTAGTATAAAATTATAGGACATTTTAAGAAAGGAAAATGTTTTTGAAGTAGAAAGGATATTTTCCTCAATAATAGAGTTCAAGTGTTTTATCAAAATTATTTTCCATCTAAGATAATATAGGGTTCTGTTTCTATCCTTATTTTTTTACATTGATTTGATTATGTTACGAGGGTATATATTTTATGATGTCCTTTTATCTTATGTGGATTATGTTATGATGGCATTATGTTTAAGAATACCATTTTTATTACATGGGTTATGTTATGATATATGATTTATGATCTTGTGGCACACATAAGAATGGTATAACTATGAGATGGGTGGGACATATATCTCCCTCCAATGAATTGGGTAAAGATTTATATCTCATGAGATATACATGGCTGGAATGGCAGGTTAAACCAGTTCAGTGATATAGAACTAAAATGAGGAGTGAACTCGGTTCAGAAATGGACTTTGTCTGCTAAGATAGTCTTGGCAATGAGTCTTGACTAATAAGAAATGATTCTATATTATTATGTGTGTATGCCACAAAGTTTCATGTTTTAAGTTATGATTATTTGGGATTACATTTCACCACTATGATTTATCCCATATTATGATATTATGATCTCTTTTGCAGGTTAAGTTTTCCAAAATGTTATGTTCTTATGAATATGATGTGATTGATATTTCTTTTGTTTACCCTTACTGAGCATTTGAGATCACCCTTTTGTATGTTTTTTCCCTAGGTCAGGAAGAAGGGTACTAAGTAGTATATACCAAAAGGGACTCTAGATATGATTAAATAAATGGGAGACAACATAGATAATTTATGAACCAGTTGTTTATGTTTCCCAGTTTCTAAAGACACTGTACCTATATAGTCCTTTCATTGTTTTGTTATATGTTGTAATAAGTGTGCTTATATTATGAAGTAATAACCATGTATGTAAAATATGGGTCGTTATAGTTGGTATCAGAGGAAAGGTATAGTCAACCTTCGGAAACTAGGATGTGAAATCCTTAGTAAGAACCCTAAGGATATATCTAAGCATAGAACACAATATTAGTGTTTTAGAAATGGCCATGAACAACCTATGATAAGACCTTAAGTGTGAAATTTTATTCTTGCTTATGTGGTTTTCCTATTATAATTAGTGTTGCTCACACTATTCTTCTTGGTTTTATTCAATGGATGGAACCTGAAGGAACCATGTTAATGCAGAATGCGATGGGAAATGTAATGATTGCCCCCCTGAGCAACCAAATTTTATGTGAGCTGGAATGCAAAATCTTGTAGCCATGCTTACACAAATTTCTCAATCTAAGAATCATGCAGGACTTCCAAATAAGAAAAGGAAGGAGAAATATTCAGTTGAATCCTTCATGAGGCAGCGTCCACCATCTTTCAGTGGGTCTACTGATCCATTAGTTGTTGAATAATGGATCAGTACTTCTGAAAAGATATTTTCAGTTCTTCAATGTTCTGAGCATGATAAAGTCATCTTAGTAGTATATCGTTTGGAAGGTGAAGCATATCAATGGTGGAATCTTATCAAGAATATGAGGCAAAGGGATGAAATTGAATCCATGGAATGGGATGAGTTCAAGAACTTATTTTTCAATAAGTACTTCCCTCATATTCTTCAAACAAATATGGAGAAGGAGTTTCTTGAACTGAAGAAAAAGGATGATGAATCTGTTGGTACCTACGAATAATATTTTACAAGACTTGCAAGGTATGCTTCAGGGATTATTATCCAACCTGAGATTAAGATTGATCGATTCTTTAGTAGCTTAAAACCAAGTCTTTGAAGGGCGTTATCCAAAAGGGACATCAATAGCTATGATGAAATCGTTTGATGTGCTCTCAAATTTGAGATGGAGATTGGAGTAACCCATCAGTCATAAGTGTTTGATAAGAAGAGTAAAATGGAATTCAAAGGAAAATCTAATGACCACACTGAAAAGAAGATGAGTTTTCCCTTATGCACAAAGCATGGAAAGAAACATGGAGGGAGTTGTCTTAAAGGGACAAGTAAATGTTTCAAATGTGGAAAGGAAGGTCATCGAGAATTTGAATGCCAGAATGATGGGAAGAATATGTCTAGTGATGTGAAAAAAGAAAAGTCCACATAGAGTGCACCTCCTACACTTAAATGATACAAGTTCAACGAAATGGGGCATTATTCTAATCAATGCCCTAATCCAAGGGTTGTTGATGATGATCGACGTCAACAAAATCGTAAGGCTAAAGACAAAGGAAAGTCACATGCAATTTCTATCAATGATGTGGAGTATGATAACAAAGTGGTGAAAGGTACACATACCATCCACTCTAAAGTAGAAAATGTTTTATTTGATTCTGGATCCACCCACTCTTTTATTTCTGAAGAATTTTCTAAGGGTATCTTTGTATTACCTCAAAAATTAGATGTTGATTTAGTTGTGACAACCCCTAATGGCACAACAGTCGCATCAAAAGTTTATAATTCTTCTCCGATTGAAGTTTTTGAGAAAGTTATTTTTGAAAATATTGTGATCCTTCCTATAGTGGAATTTGATGTGATTCTTGGCATGGATTGGATTTCTTTATATAGAGCTCATATCAATTTCCAAAGAAGGTAAGTCACATTTCATATTCCAGATCAATCTATGATCGTATATCGATGCAATAATGAACATAACCTTCTGGTGGAAATTTCTTCCATATTATGGGTCTTGATTCCACTAAATGAAGGTTATTTATCTCAAATGGTTGGAGAGAAAAACACAATTAAGAATACACCCATTGTACGGGAGTTTTATGATGTCTTTCTAGAGGAATTGTCTAGTCTTCCACCAAATCATGAAGTTGAGTTTTCAATAGAACTCATACCGGGTGCTTTTATTATTTCAAAGACACCTAATAGAATGGCCCCAATTGAGTTGCAGGAATTGAAGAAGCAACTCCAAGAGAATCTTGATAAGGTATTCATACGCCCTAGTGCGTCACCTTGGGGAGAACCTGTTCTGTTTGTTAAGAAGAAAGATGGATCAATGAGACTCTGCATTTATTATGAAAAACTTAACAAGATCACTATCAAGAAAAAATATCCTCTCCCACGCATTGATGACTTATTTGACCAACTACACGGAGCTAAATACTTTTCCAAGATTGATCTTCGTTCAGGGTATCATCAATTAAGGGTCAAAAGGGAGGATATACCAAAGAAGGCTTTCCGTACAAGGTATGGACAATATGAATTTATAGTGATGCCATTTGGTCTTACTAATTCCCCTACTATCTTCATGGATCTGATGAATAGAGTCTTTAGATACTATCTTGATCAGTTTGTGGTAGTATTTATAGATGATATTCTTGTCTATTCAAAGAGTAAGGAAGAACATGAATATCACTTGATAATTATATTGAAGACCCTGAGGAAGAATAAGCTTTATTCCAAATTTACCAAGTGTGAATTTTGGCTTCAAAAAGATGAATTTTTGGGTCACATAATCTCCAAAGAGGGGATATCTGTAGATCCAGCAAAAATAGAGGTTATAGAAAGATGGTCGAGACCAACAATAGTAACTGAGATCCGAAGTTTTCTTTGTTTGGATGGATATTATTGACATTTTGTGAATTATTTTTTATGATTATCTAATCCACTCACCAGGTTGACTCAAAAAGGAGTTAAGTTCGTTTGGATGGACGAGTGTGAAGATAATTTCAAGGAGTTAAAAAGAAGGTTATCCAGTGCACCTGTGCTCACACTGCCTTGTAGTGGAGAAATGTTTGTGGTCTAAAGTGATGTATCCAAAAAGGGATTGTGGTGTGTTCTCATGCAAAATGATATGGTGATAGCTTATACCTCACGACAGTTGAAAATCCATGAGCAAAATTACCCAACTAATGATTTGGAGTTAGCTGCGGTAATCTTTGCATTAAAGATTTGGAGGCATTATCTTTATGGAGAAAGGTGTGATATTTATACTGATCATAAAATTATAAAGTATATTTTCACACAAAAGGATCTGAATATGAACCAAAGAAGATGGTTGGAGTTGATTAAGGATTATGACTTCTTAATTCATTACCACCCAGGGAAAGAAAACGAGGTGGCAGACGCATTAAGTCGACAAGACCATGCTAGCTTATCTATGATGAGGATCACAAAAGATCCAATATATATGGATTTACAAAGGATGGATCTTGGAATTATAATGGAAGGGGAAAAATCATATCTTTCTCAAATTAATGTTCAACCATCTATACATGTGAAGATTAAAGAGGCACAGAAAGAAGATGTAGACTTACAAAAGAAGGTGAGAAATGTTCCTGAATTCAACCTTGATTGTGATGGAATAATAAGGTTCAGGAATCAGGATTGTGTTCCTCCCATCCCAGAATTAAAGGAGCTGTTGGATGAGTATCATAGTTCTTCATTCTCTATTCATCTTGGAAGCATGAAGATTTATAGGGACCTGAAAGAGTACTTCTAGTGGGATGGCATGAAAAGAGAGGTTGTTGAATATGTCTTTCGTTGCTTGGTTTGTCAGCAAGTTAAAGCTGAGAGACAGAAGTCTAAGGGGATGCTACAACCATTACCCATACCCGAATGGAAATGGGAAAACATCACTATGGACTTTGTCACTGGACTTCCTAAAACATCCAAAGGCAATAATGTTATCTGGGTTATAGTTAATCGTCTTATGAAGTCGACACACTTCATTTCTATTAGAGAGTATTTCTCTCTTGATCAGCTTTCCATGATATATGTAAAGTAAGTGGTAAGATTGCATGGAGTACCACATTCCATTATATCTAATCGGGATCCAAGGTTTATCTCAAAGTTCTGGCAAAGTCTTCAGCATACTCTGGATACAGAGTTGAGTTTTAGCACTACTTATCATCCTCAGACAGACATCCAGTCTGAGAGAACAATTCAAACTCTAGAAGATATGTTAAGAGATTGCTCTATAGATTTCAAAGGTGGTTGGGATCAACAACTACCTTTGGTGGAATTTTCTTATAATAATAGCTTTCACTCCAGTATTCAGATGGCTTCTTATAAAGCTCTCTATGGAAATAAATGCCAAACTCCAACTTGCTGGGATGAAGTTGGGGAAAGAAAGCTATTAGGACCTGATCTTGTTGATGAGATGGCAGAAAAGGTCAAATCTATTCAACAACGCATTATACCAGCTCAGAGTCGACAAAAAAGTTATGCCGACAACCAAAGAAAAGACCTAGATTTTGAAGTGGGTGATAAAGTGTTCTTACGAATATCTCCTTGGAAGAGAGTAATGAGATTTGGAAAGAAGGGAAAGTTGAGCCCTAGGTATATCAGTCCTTTTGAAATACTGTATCGTGTTGGGAAGGTATCTTACCGATTGTCGCTTCCACCGAATCTCTCTCAAGTTCATGATGTGTTCCATGTATCTCTCCAGAGAAAGTAAATACCTGATCCTTCCCATGTACTCAGCTCAGAAGTTGTACCACTAGAGCAAGATCTTTCTTATGAAGAACAGCTGACAAAGATTCTGGATCGTAGCGAAAAAATACTATGGAACAGGGAAACTCTCTTGGTGAAAGTTTTATGGAGGAACTAACAATTAGAAGAAGCTACATGGGAGCTTGAGGATATGATGAGGGAGAGTTATCCTCATCTATTTGTTACCAAGTGACGAATTTCGAGGGCGAAATTCATTTTAAGGGGGGTAGAATGTAACACCCGAGATTTTTATGAGAAATATTTTGTTTTTATGTAATATACATCATCAAAGGAACCTTTCACTACACACAATACTAGGTTGGATTTCTTTATACGCAACCGCGGCCTTCCTCGATAGCTTGCGTTGTACGCAATATCGAGTTTCACTAAACAACGATATGCTATTAAAATATTATTAAAACTACTTGTTATGAATAGTAATAACCATTTTTTGAAATTTTATTAATTTTATTTTTCAAAATGGACTTCATTTTTGGATTCATAATATCGAAATTATCTTAGGGTGAAATTTTGGTATTTTTCTAAAAACTTTCAATTTTTGATGAATAGTGAAAACACTGGGTTACTATTTAAAAACCGACTTTTTATTTAAAAAATTATTTATTTTATTTAAATTTATTTAAGTTCACAATTGATACATAATACCTATATAAGTTCAATTTAATTCATTGGAGTCAATTTATAATAATATATTTTATTGAACTTTTGACCGTCTTTTACCCACCTCCTAGGAGAATTTACAAATTTACATAAAACTTAATTTTACCGCTTTTGTGAATGGAATTTAAAAAATATGAGAGACACAGTTGATGTCATTAAGTAAAATGTTGTTCAATGAGATGAAAATAATTTTTGGTGAATAGTAACTTTTTACTTTTATTTACCATGGTTAAAAGTAAATAGGGCAATTAAGGGTAAAAATGATATTATTATTACCCTAAAACATGTACTAATTCTATTGGATAAGTGTAATTCGAACAAAAACAACATTAGGGATTAAATATTACCCTTTAGGTCCACTTGGATTAGATTAAGACATTTAATATTATTTTATTTAAAGAAGAGTTAAAATAGTTAAAATCAAAGTTTAATAACTAAATCATTTTTAATATAGGGTTATACATAGGATAAATTCGACTATAAATATTAATTAGAAAGATAAAAAGATTTCATACATAATGGTGTTTTATTTATAATTTTTAGACATTACATAATTTAATTTATTTATGACACAATGGTGATACAGTAATTATCTTTTAAGGAAATATTAACATAATTGATGTTATAAATACTCAAATAAATGTAATTTTAGACTTTTTATGAATTCCACTAATTTTATAGGTTAATATGACATATTAGTATGGATTTAATTAACTTTTTTCGAACTAATTATTCTGTTATTATTTTCACAAAAATCAATTACCAAATAGTTTCAAAATTGACATAAATAGTTTTTAGAGGAAATATTGTATTATTAATTGTTATTTTATTCTTAAAAATATAAGGTTCGGCCAAATGACTTATATAAGGATATATATATTAATAATAAACAACTTGGGGTTCGTTTGTCTTGTTATAGTAAGTTTATTAACCTTATAGTGTAAGAAAACAAGAAGACACGGTAAAAGTTAAATTATCTAACTTAATGTTAAATCTAAATGATAAGGTTAAAATAGAAACCTAAACTTGTCTAAATTATATTGGATGAGAGTATTTAGACCCATCCCCACCTTTCTCCGAAATAAATCAATTTTGAGCTATTAAAAACCGAATATGACTTTATAATAAAATAATATTTTTTGTTATTCCAAAGGTGCCCCTCTCCTCCCTTATAAAAGGGAACCCCCTCCCTCTCCTCCTCACACCACTTTGAGCCATCAATCTCAGCCAAACCCTACCATATTCTATTCTAAAATTCCCTAGAAACATCCTAGAGATCCTGTTATTCTTAAAATACCATCCCTAGTGCCCTAAGAGGAGGTTATGAAGAGGTGTGTCAAAGAAGAGGTAATATCCATTACCGATCCTTTCCAAGTTCTTTCTTCTTAAACATCTTCTTCCTTAGTTGTTTCATTATGAAGTAATAACATCAGTATAACTAATATAATGATATGTTATTATAAATATGAAACAACACTATTTCACCTTCTATCCATCCTATGGAAAATTAAATCACCGCGCGTGCGTACGTACGGAATACCGTCTCCACGCCGTGGTGTAATCTGTTTTCCACCACCACCTTACTTGGATGGGTATAATGGTGTAAAGAATAAGAATAAATGATTATTTTAAAGTGATATTGATTCTGAAATATTATACATACACTTCAATACAATTCCACGATCATAGGAACGATATCATCACTCGTGCGTACGTACCGCCTACCGTCTCCACGATGTGATGCGACTCGATCTACATGATCTTCATTACATAATGATTATATAAATGAATTGAATGAAAAAAATATGATATATATTATACTAATACCATTATGGAAATGAGGTATCTATAATCTAAAAATAAGAATAATAATTTATTAGACAAAACACGCATAAGAACAAAAAAGCAATAAACACCCAAATAACAAGTAGCAATGAAATATTACTAATACGAAGCTAAGAATATAACCATATATGATATCATAACAATGAGTGCAATTATTTAATAAGTCAATAACATTATTTAAATCATTATACAGGAGGTTCGGACACGTACGAAGAAAATCTGACCAAAGGTAAGGGAAAATCTTGCAATCTCAATTTTTATCTGAGATTGTTTTTACTTCAGAATTTACTGGGGAATATTTATCATCCACATCCATGTTTAGTCAATATGTAAAATTATTTCCATCCAGATAAAATTTTTTAAATCCAATTTTACCCATTGGTGAGTTTTTAGTAAAATATATGAAAGGGATCTTTTTTCATTTTTAGTACGAGGTACTTTTTGACTTTTCCGGCAAAAGTATGAGAAGAATGTTTTTTTTAACTTATACGGCCTGAATGGAATTTTAGAACATTATTTCCATGAAGATTCCTTTATAATTTTTCAATTTTATTTTTAATCAACTTCTTTTAGTATTAAATTATATGACATTTTAATAAAGAAAAATGTTTTTTAAGTAGAAAGGATATTTTCCTCAAGAATGGAGTTCAAGTGTTTTATCAAAATTATTTTTCATCTAAGATAATAAAGGGTTCTATTTATATCCTTATTTTTTTACATTTATTTGATTATGTTATGATGGAATATATTTTATGATGTCCTTTTATCTTATGTGGATTATGTTATGATGGCATGATGTTTAAGAATCCCATTTTTATTACATGGGTTATGTTATGATGTATGATTTATGATCTTGTGGAACACATAAGAATGGTATCATTATGAGATGGGTGGGACCGATATCTCCCTCTAATGAATTGGGTAAAGATTTATATCTCATGAGATATACATGGATGGAACGGCAGGTTAAACTGGTTCAGTGATATAGGACTGTAATGAGGAGTGAACTCGGTTCAGAAATGGACTTTGTCTACTAAGATAGTCTTTGAAATGAGTCTTGACTAATAAGAAATGATTCTCTATGATTATGTGTGTATGAAAAAAAATTTCATGTTTTAAGTTATGATTATTTGGGATTACATTTCACCACTATGATTTATCCCAGGTTATGATATTATGATCTCTTTTACGGGTTAAGTTTTACAAAATGTTATGTTCTTATGAATATGATGTGAGTGATATTTCTTTTGTTTACCCTTATTGAGCATTTGAGCTCACCCTTTTGTATGTTTTCTTTCCCCAGGTCAGGAAGAAGGGTACAAAGTAGAATATACCAAAATGGACTCTATATATGATGAAATAAATGGGAGACAACATAGATGATTTATGAACTAGATGTTTATGTTTCCCAATTTCTAAAGACATTATACCTATACGGTCCTTTCATGGTTTTGTTATATGTTGTAATAAGTGTGCTTCAATTAGGAAGTAATAACAATGTATGTAAAGTATGGGTTGTTATAAAGATAATAGGAATAAATTTTCATAGTAAATCCAATACAAATTTTAAAGGAATATTAAAAACAAATAATGTTCATGGTGGTATGAAAATAAATTCTTTTGGTAAATTTAAAAAAAATTATTTTTTTACACTTTTATAAAAAAGTAAAATATATCCCATAGAAAAAAATTATAAAGATTATTTTTTAAACCTTTACAGAGAAATTGAAATATTGTTAAAAATAGATTTAAAAAATCATGGGATATTATAAAATTAAAATTCTTGAAGCATTTTATGAATATTGTCATGGAATAAAAATATTCTTGACCTAAAAAAAGAATTAAGGTTGGCATTTTTTAAATACATTCTTTAAATAATGTGAGTAACAAAGAGGGGTAAATGGAAAATATACTTTAGACACTATAAATAACCATAGGTGAATAAACTATATTGGGTTAAATTGATAAATAATATAAAATTTCCTTAATATAGATTTAAATATAAATAATCCTGTTTAAGATTGATATTACCATATAATCACTTTCCCCAAGTTTGAATTTTTTTTAAAAGTTATAAACTCAAATATAATAGAATTATATTTATTATAAATCTATATTAGAATAATATTAATATATATCTTACTATATATGATTCATTCATAATTTATAATCAACCATTTATTAGTAGTTACCCAGTAAAATCTATATCTTGGGTGTTAACTATTTCATTTTTCATGGATGTTTCAGTTTTAAAATTCTGGTCCTTCAAACTTGGTCATCTCTTAATCATATAAAAAATATTAATCATCTTATAAATATAATATTTATTTTTTATATATATTTTTAATAAAAATACAATTAAAACAATGATGAAAATTAATTATATCATGGAGGCGATAGTCTGCACATGCGCATGGGTGACACTATCATTTTTTCAATGAATACAAATAAAGTAAGGAAAATGATCATTTATCCATAAAGGATCACATATATATCATAAATGACATATATATTAATTAAATACATAAATATAATTATCCATGTTATGTGGTGATGAAAAATAAAATGTGACGCTTTATGGGGATGGTAGTTCGTACATACACATGAGTGACACTTTTTTTGCATTAGATGGATGAGAAATATATAATAAGTTTTCCATAAGAATTATATAATTTTAGTATATTTATGATAATTATTTAATTATCTTTTTATGGATATAATATATTTATTTTTTTTAAGAATAAATAAACTTGAAAGAACTCGGTTGAGGCACCACTTCTTTGAGTATATTCCTTTGACGTACACATTAAGACCTCTTAGGATAGTATTTTGACAAGACAATGACCTTTATATAGTACTGAGGTATATTTTTAATATATTTTTGTAGGTATTAGATGATATATAATTCAATTTTTGTGCGAATAATTGAGGAGAGTAGGTTCCCTTTTATAAGTGAGGGGAGTGACACACTTGTAAATATTCAAAATTTTAAAATAATATAAAGTCATTTTCTTGGGAAAGTGGAAAAAAATGAAAAAAATTTCAAATATTTGATAACTTATTTTTAAAATAAACTCATATAGTCAATGTTATATAAGTTTTATATATATTTTAATCTTTATCTCAATGTTTAATCCCTTGTTAACCCTTTTAACCCTTACCACGGTGATTAACTTTTACCATGATAAATATTCATTATGATCAAACATAAAATAGTCCTTATAATAAAATTTTAATTTTATTATGAAAAAATATGGTAACCTTTTTATGTAATTTAATTTCTATATATGGTAAAATTTAATTTTAAAAATAGCATGTAAAACATAACAAAAATAATTTTTAAGAAATTGCCATTTAAGCCTAAAAATATATTTATTTTTCATTCCTTACTAAGTAAAAATAATTATATTAATGTTAATATATTTTAATGAATATATTATGTACAAATTTTATAAAATTTATTTATCAATAGTTTCTACTTTTATTTATTAATATGAAAACACATTGCATGCATGGAAACAGTTTTTTGAAAAGTGCCTCTTTTTACTGTCAAATTGTTTTATCATTATTTATAAGAAATTGATACCAAATGTATAAATGATCACTCATTTTTATACATGTGTAAAAATAATAATTTTACATAATTTTAATTCTAAAAATAAAATAAATTACCATTTAAATAAATCATATATGAAAAAAATAATGTTTTTTAACCAAACATTTCCGTTTAGCCAAGAGTTTCTAGAAAAAATTCTTTATCATTTCTTAACCATTTTAGTAATTTCATTACCTAATTTTATTACATGAATTTTATTAATACATTCTATTGATACCATTTTTAAAAATTATTAAATTTAACAAAATTCATAATTAAACAAAATATTTCAAAATAATTTCTCTTGGATTAAGGGAAATTCCTTAATTAACATAGATCCTTTTTACAAAATAATTTATTTAATAAATATTTTTTTAACTACCTATTGAGAAAATTAATTTATATTTTTAATAATTCATTATTCACTTAAGTTTTATTTTTCATAAATCACAAGCTATTAAAAATGTTAAATTTATTAAAATAAATATTTTTTGAAATATTGGGGTGTTATACTATACCCCTTAAAAGAATTTCACCCTTTAAATTACATTACTTTGATGAAACAATGGGGATACCTCTACCTCATTACCTCCTATGGTTCTGACATAGATTCCATAAATTTTTTATTACTCTATAGAACCTTAACCAGGTGAGCGGTCATGTTTCATAGCATTTTATCTCTATGGTCCATGATTTTTACTAGTTGTTCTTCATAAGAAAGATCATGCTCCAATGGTATAACATCTGAGTTAAGTATATGTGAAGGATAGAGTATGTATTTCATCAAAAGAGATATATGGAACACCTAAATAACATGATAGAGGTATGATGTAAGTTCCAATTGATAAGATACCATCCTAATATGATCAATAATCTCATAGGGACTGATATAATGGGGCTCAACTACCCCTTCTTTCAAAATATCATGACTATCTTCCAAGGTAATATTTTTAAGAATACCTTATCACCAAATTCAAACTCAATATCTAATCATTTAATGTTAACATAACTTTTCCATCAACTTTGATATTCCCTGACGTGTTTCTGACTACCTATAACCATATATTCTATTTCCTTAGCTTTCCTGGGTCCCAAAACCTTCTGTTCTATAACTTCATTTCAACATGTTGGATTTCTACACTTATTTCTATAATGGTCTTCATAAGGTTTCATACTAATTATCAAGTGAAAGGTATTATCATAAAAAAATAGAGGAATGTGTTGATCATAACCACCTCATAAATCTATAGATAAATATCTCATCATATCATCTAGGGGTTTGATAATTATCTTAGAATGAATACATATCTAAGGATGATATTCATTGCTAAATCTCAACAACGTATCCAATTAATTCTGAATATTTCTCTAAAAAATTATGGTAAACCTTAGATATAAATTAGATATAATTAAGATTTTTACTCCATGAAACATTACCACATCATTAATGAATGTCATGTAAAGTTGATCAAGTGATAATATTCTCTAATATCAAAAAAATGTGATGAATTTATAACGTGATCAACCAAAACCAAAATGATGTTATGGACATTAGATGTCTTGGGGAGTCCTATGATGAAATATTTGGTTATTATTTCCCATTTCCAAATATGTATGATTAATGGTTTTATCATTTCATTATACTTATGGAATTTATTCTTGACGTCCTAACATACTACGTATTGAGATACATACTCTGTAATATCCCTCTTCACGTTGTCCCACTATAAATTCTCTATGAGATATCTATATATCTTTTTACTCTCGGGATGGATAGATAAGTATGGTTTATGTGTTTCATCCAACAATACTTTATTCAATTATGGTATTAACAAGACACATATTTGGTTCCTAAACTTGATCATTTAGTTAAAATCATATCTGAACTCTCAAATATTCTCTTACATTATTTTTTAGCTCCATATCCTTCTTTTGTTCCACTTAAATCTCCACATAAATAGATGGTCAAACATTAATTTGATTAATATATGATTAAACGCCATTCCTTATGATTTAAAGGTCCATTGTATACTAATACATAAGTATTGGATCTCTTCCAGTCCTAATCATGTATAATAGAGCATGACCCTTTTAACTCATAGTTTTAGTAACATTATTTACCTTCCTATGGTGGTAATGTATTGAGTAGTCATAATATTTATTCAACTCCAACCATCTCCTTTATTGAATATTCTACTATTTATTTGTAAATATATACTTTAACTTTTATGATTAGTATATATTTCAAACATTTTACCATATATATATTTCCTCTATAATTTCATAAAAAATTACCACTGTCAACTCCAAATCACGTGTTCGGTAATTTTTATCATGAACCATCAATTGGTGTGAGTCATTCATTACGACCATGTCATTATACAAGAAAAAACATCTTATTCCATTTATTTATGCATATATATAGATCAAAACCCATTCTCAAATACTAGTTTGTGTGAGAAAAGGTTCACTGACCAATATTCCCTTCAATTCATTGAATTTTTTTTACATTAATTGATCCAAATGAACCTAACCCCCTTCCTTGTCAACATGGTAAGTGGATTTTATATCCATGATAAATTTCTCAAAAATAACTGATGGTATCTAGCTAATCATAGGAAACCATAGATCTATATCACATTTTTTGGATTGATCCAATGTTCAATAACTTCTATCATTAAATAATATATTGATATTTTATTGAATGTGATTATATAACCCAAAAATTATTCTTTATATAGAAAGAATTCATAGTTACTAAATTTGAAATACATTTTATTTTTTCATAAGGTCTTTCACATAGTCCTAAACTTAGAATATATAATAATATCATCTATCAAGGCTTCCATGAATTAATAAAGGTAATATATAAAGACATTATTCATTATATCAATGAAGAAAACAGTCAAATTGGTAAGTATAAATGGTATCACTATAAATTCAATTTCTATAAATCGTACAAAATGATGAATTGGGTATGTCCAATATTTTGACCCTTAACTTTTGATATCGAGATTGAACACAAATATTTGAAAAATATAGATATCCTCCCTGATGATCAAATAAATCCTAAATATAGGAAAGTGGATACTTATTTTTAATCATGGTCTTATTAAATTCATGATTATTAATACATATATGAATTGATCCATCATTGTTTTTATTAAAAATAATATTTTCACCACATAGTGAAGCATTTGGTGGAATGAATCCCTTATCCAAAATCTCATGGAGTTGCTTCCTAAATTCATGAAACTGAATTAGGTCTATTTTATAAGGATTCATTAAAATATGCATTTCACTAGGTATGAATTCTCTTGAAAATTTAACTTCAAGATTTTTGTGAAGAATTTGGAACTCCTAATGAAATATATCAACATATTTCTACATAATTTGAATGTAATCAATGTTGAGTATCTCCCCAAACATTTAAGATAAATACCCCTCAGAAATAGGTAGTAAGATTCATATAATGGATGCAATTTCCATTCGAAGTTCATATTCATACTTACACCAACAAATAATCACAGTTTCATTCATAATATCAAGTGTGACATCCCTTGGAAATTTATATGGGCTATACATAAAGAGATCCAATTCGAATCTAAAATAACATCAAATTCAACTAGAGAGAGAATAAAAATATTTATAAGAATCACATTACCAAAAACTTATATCATGGATAAGCTATATAATTAAGATTAAATAATCATACCATTATTATTTTTTACCAATAATTAAACATCTAATTATTTAGGTTCTTATATGATACTCTTAGAAAATTAACTAAACATAAATGAGTGGGTATATCCTGAATCAAATAAGGAATTTTCATTTCTAGAGTGAATGATAAGTGTACCTTTAACCCCCTAGTTCTCATGACCCACATTGGTTGTTGTGATTTAATGAGATTTTAATTTGTCTCTTGGATTAAGAGGTTATTGATTCTGATTTTCAACATTAACCCATAGATTCATACACTGGTTATAATAATTCCCATACTCTTTGAAATTATAGAATTTGAGTGTGGGTGGTGCATTCAGTTGAGTTTTATCTCTATTAATTTCATTTATTGACCTCTTTATATCCCTTTAGTATTCATTTTATTTATGGACTTCTTTTACACATTTAAAACATTTAGTATTCCCATTAAGTAAATTTTCCCTGTGTGTATTTTTACACTTTTAACATAAAGGAATATTAATTTTCCTTCCTCCATGTGTTTTATTATTATTAATTCCTTGAAAATCCATATTTCTATACTTTTCCCAAAAACCATGAGGATAATTATAGTCTCAAGTCCTCATTTATACCTATATATAACATCAGGTGATTTATTCATTGCTACTAAATTCTCTTGTGGATAACATCTTTCAGAGACTTGGTATTATGCCTCTAAAAAAATCATTCAATTTTTCTTTTAGGGTTGATGAAAAACTGTAATCATACCTCACAATTCTTGTAAAATTTTATCATAGATACTATGAATTCATCATCCTTCTGATTTAGCTTATGTAATTCCCTTTCCTTTTTTGTGATGGTTTTATGGAAAGTACTTGATAATAAAAAACCTTTTAAACTTCCCTCATTCTATGGAGTTAATTTATTTTTCTTGAATTATATTCTTAATAAGATTCTATGTTTTTTTGATTCACCTTCTAAATAATAAACAACCATGAAAAAAATTTCATGCTCTGAGAACTAAAGAATATAAAATATAATTTCATTGGTACTAATCCATTGCTCAAAAATTAGTGAATTGTAGGATCCACTGACGGAAGGTTAATTTTTCTAGATAAACAAATTAATAACATATTTATCATAACTTTGGTCATTTGGAATCCCATTATTATTCATATATTAATGGAGTTTTGAAATCATAACAATATGTGTTTTCATTCCATCCCCCATGATGACATGTTTCTCATGATTAAAATTACTACATTTCCCAACACATTTTTTGTTACCATAATGACTACTGGTTCTAGTCATTAACTAAAACAATATAGTGTAAACATCAAGAATCATTCATCGGAGTGATCAATCATATAATCATGAAAATCATTCATAACAAGCCAAACATTAAAACACATTCTTATTAACTTTTTACACTTTAGGTTTATCCTATATCAATTTTAGTTAAACATAGATTGTATTAATTTATTTCATCATATTAATCATAACCTAATATCCAAAAATAAATAAACCTTTCTATGATACCATCTAAGGTTTCTTGAGCATAACTTATCTATTTAATTCATAGTCATAGATGAAATATAATATATTACACAATAATTCATGCCCCATAACCATAAATGTTTAGTTCCATGGAAGACTAGATACATAATCAACTAATTTCATGAATAATATTAAATATCTCCCACAAATTTATTCTCACATGGTACCCCTTCTAGATTTATAATACTTAATGCCATTATTCATAACCTAGTAAAATGAAAATATTATAAAGGGTGATCTTATATGCTCAGTAAGTGTTAATATGGGAGAAATAAATCAAATATCAAAAGTGAGAATAAGAGAAAAACAAGTGTATGATGGAATAATCATAACTTGTGAAATTAATACCCAATTATTTATAGATCATAAATCATGATTCATGACATAAAACATTTTCACAAAAAAATACAAGAGGTGTAAGAGTGTGGAATCATCAATAATCATTCATGATATATGAGATCATTTCATAAGTATAATACCATGTCATTGGGGTTTGGTACAATCATAAACATAGAAAACCATTTAATTATTCAAGTATCACTAATAATACCATCATAACATAGTGGATAGTGTCCCATAGTTTATTGGGTTTACTCCCCCTTTCCCTTTTCATTTTTGATGGAAAGACCCCCATATTGGATGAGGTTCACTCCCCATTCTATTTCATATTATATCAAGATATATCTATCATTATCCAATGAATTATAGGTATATATAATTATGTTCCCACCCATCACATAATGGGAAACACGCTTAAGTGTTCTATAAGATCTAAAAAACATTCATTATTTCATAACAGTATAATTAACCCATGGGAAAGAAAATAATTTCATAAAAAATCATTAAAACATCATCATACCAATCCATACATAGAATATAAGTGGATGGTATCAAAAGTTAATATTTCCAGTGAATCATAAAAATCCATAAAATATGTTTAAATAGAAGAAAAATACGTTTTTTGAATCATTAAAATATGATTTTAAAAATAGGTGAAACCATCCTTTTCTATTGGTAATTTTTAAAAACTAAAAATTTCTAAGAAAATAGGAATATTATTTTCTTTTTAAAACCCTGGAAACATTTAACGGAATGTTAAAAAAATGGTATTTATGGTGTTAAAATCCATTTATTTAGTTAACATTAAAAAAATATTATTGTTACACTTTTATAAAAAAGATAAATATATCTCATATAGAAAACATTGTGAAGATTCCTTCTAAAACCTAGGAAATTAAAGTAAAATATGGTTGAAAATTAATTTATAAAATAATTTTATATTAGGAAATATTATTCTTGAAACATTTTCAAATATAGTCAGGGAAAAATAATATTCCTGACCTTCAAAAAGGAAATAAAGTTAATTTTTCTTAAAATCATTTTTTCCGCCTTTTGAGTATCAAAGAATAGGAAAATTGAAAAAAATTAAAAACCCATAAATAAACAAAGGATAAGAAAACATATGGTTTTAATACAATTATATCATACAATTTACCTAATATATATTTAAATAGGAACAAACCAAATTAAAAATGATATTGCAATATAAACCATTACCTCAAGTCCCCACATGATTCATAAAATCTATAAACAACTTTATAATAAATTTAGTTTTATTATAGTTCTATATAAAAAATATATTTATACTTATATCTCCATGTTTTATTCATTAAAAATTTAAATTTACCAATATATTACTTATTCTCCACTAAAATTAATATTCTGGGTATCAATTGTTTCATTTTTTAGGTATAATTCAGTTTGGCGATTCTAGTACTCAAAGCATTGTCATGGTTTCAAAATCTATTTATTCTTAATTAGGTAAAAAATATCATATATATATTCACAATATACAATTCTATAAAATTCAATGTATGATGGTGATGGAAAATTAATTACCTCACTTCATGGAGACGGTAGTTCGCATGTATGCGCAAATGATGCTATAATTTTTTCAACGAATGTAAAGAATGGAAGGTGGAAATATTTTAGATTTAAATAATAAAAATTATATCATAAATATATTATATATTTATTAATTTTATTCATATAATCATCCATTTTATTTAGTTATGAAAAATGAAACATGTCACTTCATTAAAAGAGTAGTCTATATGTATGCATGAGAGACACATTATATTTCTATTTGATGGATGAGAAATAAATAGTGGTTGTTACATCAATTTAATAAAATTTAAGTATATTTATGATATTGATTTAATTATATTATTATGCATAAAATATGTTATCAGTTGGTGAAATACTAAATAAACTTGAAAGAACTAAATTATGATGATTAAATGTTCTTTGAGTATGTAACTTTGAGTTACACCTAAAGCCTTAATATGATGGTATTTTGGTAAAAGTATGATTTCTAGTATATGTTCAGGAAAGTTTGGAATAGATTTTATCAATTATTTTTTCAGATATATTGATTAATGTGTTTGAATAAGTGAGGAGAGAAGCTTCCCTTTTATAAGTGAAGGGAGTGGCACTGTTGTAACCATTCAAAAATTTAAATTTATATAAAGTAATTTTCATGGAACCATGGAAAAATATGTAACTTTTATAAAATATATGATAATAAATTATTTAAATCCACTAAATCTATCAAATTATAAAAAATTAAATATTTTTTAAGTCTTATCATTTAGTTTAACCGCTTTATTAACCCTTTTAATCCTTACCATAGTGATTAACTTTTACCATGGTAACTATTATTTGTGAACAAAAATAAAATTAAACTTATAACCAAATATAAATATTATTATTAAAAATATGAAACCATTTTATCAAATTTAATTTCATGATATGGTAAAAATTAATTTTAAAATTAGCTCATAAAAGGTATTGAAAAATAATTTTTAGAAAATTTCCTTTTAAGAATAAAAATGATTTTATTATCATTCATTTCATAGTGAAAACCATCAAATTAATGTTAAAATATTATCTACAAATTTAATTTAAATCATTCATAAATAGTGATCAATTTGATTTATTAACATTAAAACACATTATACATTTAAGAATAGTATTATATAAAATATATATTTTATTCCTTCAAAATATTTTATCATTATTTCTAAACAATTGATAGAAAAGTATGAATTATAACTAATTTTTATAAATTTTTTACCAATAATTCTACATAAGTTTAATACCCAAAATCAGATAAATTATCTTTTAAATAAATTGTATATGATAAAATAATTTTTTTGTATACAAAACATTTCTGTTTAACCAATAATTACTAGAATCAATTTTTTATAATTTAAAAAATATTTATTGAATTTCATTACTTGATTTTATTAATTTGATTTTATCATTAAATTTTATTAATACCATTACTCAAAAGTATTAAATTTAATGAAACTCATAATTCAACAAAATAGAGTATCGTAGTTTTATTCGGATCAATGGTATTTCCTTAAGTGAATTTGAACCTTAATTAAAAATAATTTATTTTATCAATTTGATTTAACTAACTATTAATTTCATTTTTTTATATTTTTATAAATTCAATATTAGCTTAATTTTCATGTTTCATCCATAACAATATATCAAACACATTGAATGTATTAAAGATAATTATATTCTAAAATATCCATTTATTTTATGAAAAGATGAGAAGAATGAAACAATAAATGGAAATATTAGTAATGAAATGGAAAATAAAGTTATAAATAAGAAATAAAATCCTAGTTTGATTAAATATTCTAAACCATTTTAAAAATCTAAGAACATAATTAAACCATCAATGCTCAACCTCACTAGTGTATGCTCGATGCCTCGAGTTACACATCTCACTCACCAAAAACATTGAACACTCATGATTGGAATGAATTTCAATTCATGTGATCTATCACTACATTAAAAGGAAGAAATAAATTGAACCACCTAAACCAAGATTCATGGCATAATTTATCTTTATGAGATCATCAATAAAACCACCTCTCTTAGGACACTCAATTGAGTAAAATAATTGAAGAATAGTTAAAAGATCAAGAAAAAAAGTGTATTAAACACTTACTATATGAGAAAGAACTGCCAAATATCTCCTCATTAACATCCCTATTGGATAAAAATGAATAAAATTTATGGTAATGTTGTTGTTCAAATCTCCAGGTAGCTTAAATATTCACTTCATAGTCCTAGATTTATAGCTTATCCCTCCAAATCTCAAGGTTTTCAAACTTAGAGGGAGAAGAAAATAACACTTTTATTTACAATCAGAAGTCAAAATATAAAATTTTAGTTTAATAATGAATAATTACCACTATAGAATTATAAATTTCCATCTTTTTAAAAAAAGGTAAAATAATGACGAACTAAGTAACATGAATCATCATCTATACGTCACACTCCTAACTTCATCTTCAACATTATTGGGTTCTACTCTAGTGATCCTAGTAAATATCCTCTAACTTAAAATCCACTACCCACAAGATCTTGGATTCAGTTCCAATAATTAGTATCTTGATCTATTTCTCGAATAATTCAATCTTCTAGTTATTTCATATATTCTTCCCCACTAACCAACATTAATACTTCTCAACATAAAGGATTATTTTCAAAATTCATCTACTTTTCAGAATTTTTATATTGTAATGTTCTAGTGCTAACTATGTTCTATAGATTTTAATATTATATAAAAATTTGTCTCATATTTTTTTCCAAGAAGTAATATTTCCTCAGTTAAATTTTTCTTTTGATGATGATTATATTCTAAATCCATTATAATCCAGACCTCATCTTCTTCCTTGGGCACTGAACTCTCCTTCAATCAGTAGTTTCAACCAGTTTTCCTAGCCTCAGTTTCTATCACTATAAACTATTAACATAGACTTGATAAACCACTAAAAATGTATGATTAACACCACTTATCTCAAAATTAAAGGATCTTCAAATTAGGATATCTTAAGTCCAGTGGCTCCTGTTTTACCAATTCTTTATTAATTTTTTGGAACTTACTTCATTAACTTAATCAAGAATATATCATGAGTTGTTATTCACATTTATAGAAACAACATTTGAGAATTAAAATTATTTTAAACTTTAACTAATTGAATTATAGTCAATATAGATCTATAATAATAGGGCTTCTTCATCTTCAATTTTGAGTGTCGAAGCAATCTTTATCAGTGAAAAGTATGGACTCTAATTCTTGGATTAAGTCGATCTCCACTTGGTATCATCCTATGAGTTAAAAAAATATGTTGAATAAGATCTAAACCTTAAATCATTATAATGAGTAATAGTGAGAATATTATTATTCCTAAACCATTTATTCATATAAATACTCTTTCTTAAAAATCGAGTTCATCCGGGTTCAGTAGACATCACAATCACTCATTTCCCAATCTTGATAAAGAATAAAAAATCCCAAGATTATAGATTTAGATTATCACTTATGTTTAAAATAGATAATGATACCATTGAATTACACCTTAGCTTCATAATTCTATATTTGATCAGTTATTCTATTGAATCATCTTGTGATGATAAGACATTAGTCTTGTTTTATTCAACTTAAATGATTATGAAAACCAATTGGATGATAAATGTCTTATAATGCCTCTTAAATGTATAATGAAAAATACTTGTAAATTATTATAATCAGTACAAGTAAAATAATAAGATTAAGGATACATGTAAAATGAAATAAATTTTTTTTGAAGACTTATAGAAATAACGGGTAATTTCAATTTTCAATAAATTATAAAAAAAACAAAAAATTCATAGAATTAAACTATATATTATTCTAAAAATTATATTTAATAATAAAACAAGGGACATGAAAATAATAAATTCAATAATATAAAACATTTCAAAAATTACTTTGAAAATAAATTTAGAAGATAAATTTTTCAAAAAACAAAAAAAAAATATTGTTTGAAAATATATGTAAATCAAAGAAACCACATTAATAAATTGAGAACCAATAACACATATTTTTATCAATATATTCTAATAATAATCAACTAAAAACCAAATTAACCAAAAATCAATAATTAATCACTATAAGAACATTTTCACATCAATAACAAAACTAATTCATCACAAATAAGTGGTCACATAAAAATCCCCCACACATAATATATTTATTTTATTCAATAAATCAATTTAAAAAACTCTGTATAAGAAAATAAATTTCAAGAATGAAAATGTAAAGTGCCAGAAAAGTTTTGGTTTTCAAATGTGTTTCCCCCATGATCCCTCTAAAGTAGTAAAAATAATTTAGATATTTAAAAAATGATTTGATGAAAATTTGTTTACATATTTTTCAATAATGATTACAATTGAAAATTTTAAAAAAATAAAATAGAATTCTCTTTGAAACCAATTTTTCTACCAATATTATCTTTTTCTCGAATTAAACTAACTCTCATAATTTAATACCAAATAAATACTTCCAACTGAATAGATGGTTCAGTTTAAAAATTAATAATAATGAATAAGTAACCAACCCATTAGTTTATTTTAAATAATATTGATTTTGTAAGGATTATGAGATCATTTCATATAACATTTGGATGAAAAACTAATGATTTTTATTACAATTAAAAAGTAAAAAATTAATGAAAATTGTAAAACTTACTCCCAAATATTAAAAACAAATATTTCAAGAGAAAAATAAAAATATATACCCAATTAAATTCATGGTTAAAGAAAAAATATGATCCTGTCAATGTTGCAAAAAATACTCAATCTTAAGAACATTTTTGTACCATTAAGCAAGAATATTGATTATCAAATAGATACAATTTTGAAAAAAATAGGGGTAATCCAACATGAAATCCATAAAGTACATCTAAGCACATTTTAAGACCCCTCCCCCATACTTAAAACACAAAATTTTCATAAATGCTGATCTTTAAATTTGAGTGAAACAAGTATAGAAATTTGGTTGAAAATGATTTTATATTTAGTAGTGATAAATAAAGTTTAAGGTTCATAAAAAAAATAAAAAAAAAACCCTCAACAGAGTTAACATACAAATAAAATCATGCATGAAAGTTTCCCATAGTTACTACCTCACATTTTTATTTCAAAAACAAAAAAAATTAAAATTGTGCAATCTTAAACTTTAAATTTCAAAAATATTTTTAATAATGGAAAAATATAATTATTAAATTTCATTATTAAAACACACAAAGATGTTAAACATAAACAGTAACCATAATTATATTTCCATTTCATCATAGAATGCATGAAGAACTTATCAAATAAATTATATTTAATTTAAAAGGATGAAGGAAAGAATATTTTAAAGATCAAGTGTATTTTTAACAAAAAATTACAGAAGTAACCCAACTACTCCCTTGTTATATATGATCAGTTTAGTTAGGTACAACAAAAATTAGTTTCCCCTTACGCTTTGATTATAGTCCCTATAGTAACATAGTTCTATATCCTATAATATGAACATGTAAATATAAGATTATATAATTTAAAGTTTAAGATAGAAAGCAACTAGGGTTTGAGTTAAATTGTAACATCCCAGGTAAATAAAGAATAAAGAATTTTCATATTTATTAATATTTACGAATTAAATATTAATTTTACTTTAAAGGGGTTTCTATGTTCGAAAGCGTACCCGATATGCAACAAAGAGTTTCATTGAAATCTTACGTTGCACACTAGTAATAAAATAATATTATTTTAAATGGTAGTTAACAAATAGACATTTTATTGGCGGGAATGGATAGAAATAACTAAAATATTATTATATATGTTTTTAAATGTTTTTACATTTATCCAATAAAATATAAAGGCTTAAAATAAGAAAACAATTCAATTTTAGGCATGTATACTCTATTTTACACTAAAAGGTCGAACTATCGCCTTTTGATGGAGAACCCTCTTTAAATAAAGTTTTGGTCACTCTTATACATTATATTGGACCAAATAAAACTCTTCTTTAGAATTGGGACATCAAAATTTACTTTATGTAAATTGTTTGGATTTTTCCGATAAAGTTCATTTTTTAATGAATAGTGAAAAATGTTGTATTTTAATTCAAAACCTCTTTTTAATATAATTTATTAAGATGATTATATAATCTTATGAAGTGGTTTTAAAGTGAAATTAGATTATATTTTCACCATTAAATCCAATAGTGGTCGTTGGAATTAATTTCACTTTGAAATCGGACTTAAACTAGTGTCAATCTTTTGATACTTATTGTTTCATGAAAACACGCTATTTTCTCTGACAGCGAGAATTAATTATTAAATTAATTAATGAAACTTATATTTTTTGAATTTTGTAAAATAGACTTCATTTTTGAATTTGGAATATCAAATATAGCTTAGGGTAAATTTTTGGTATTTTTCTGAAAAACATCAATTTTTGATGAATAGTGAAACCACTAAGTGGTACTTATAAAAACTGATTTTTCATTTAAATGAAATTTTACCACTTCTGTGTTTTGAATTTCAAAAATCCGATATACATGGTTTTCATTAATATTTAAAATGTGGTTCAATGGGATTAAAATATTTTTTTGGTGAATAGTAACTTAAAAGTTTTTAGTCGCGATTAGAGGTAATTAATGTAGTTTAAGGTAAAAATAATATTTTAATAATATGAAATGAACTTGACACATGTACTACCCTTATTGGATGTGTTATGGCAAACCAAGAAAATTCATGGGTCAACTTGGGGTCCTCATGGAGCCACTTTAGTTGGAAAATGACATTAATATCTTTTTATTTAATGTTAAAATAAAAATGTCACAAACATGAGTTGTTTTACTAAAGTAATTTTTACATGGGGTTATACAAGTCCGATTTTTTACTATAAATATTCATTTTAAAGATAAAAAGAGTTACTACATCATGATATTTTATTTTATAATTTTTAGACATTAAATAAATTAAATTATTTATGACACCATGATGATGCAGTGATTACCTCATTATTTAACGATTTAAATAAAATGGAAAGATAATGTAAAATATAAGACCTAAACATGTCCAAAACCTATTGGATGGGTGGATTTTGAACCCTTATCAACTTATCCTCGAAAAAAATCAATTTGGGACCATTAAAATCCGAAACGCATTCTAAAATAAAGTAACATTTCCTTACTTTCCAAGAGTGCCCCACCTCTCCTCTTATAAAATGCCCCCACCTCTACCACCTTACCCACACCTCTCAAGCCTCTGGATCGTCCAAACCCTGCCCATTTTGACTCTCCACATCCCTCTCTTACTCCTCGAAGCCTCCCATTGGGCAGAAGTCTTCCCAAGGAAGCCTTTGAGCTCAAATCTAAGAGAGTTACCCGATTTTACGGTAATGTCTTCACTTGTGTTCTTTTGTTTTATTTTGCTTCTCCAACCCCATAAACTCTTTTTATTCATTTATTCTGTAACAACTACAGTATATTCAATATACTAGGACGTTTTTATAATAATAATTCGATCTAAACTTATAGACATCTACATCTAATGGTTAAAGAACATACTGTTTCTGTGGTTGGCGAATTTCTGCCTCACGAAACGATGATTGTTCAATATTCTTTTAAACACCTTTAATGGTGGCCATTAAGATGTAACTCTATTTATATATGATATATATTATGTTTATTTTTTCCTGATGATTCTATATTTTTTATTTTTGGTATACCTTTATGGTTTCCATTATGGGTAGACACGATAATTTCATTTTAGGAAGTGCGGACTACCGCCCCCTCAAAGTGATTTGATTCGTTAATGCCATATGTGGGATGTATAAAGGATGGATTTAAAGTTATTATATATGATGTTATACTATAATTATAATATACCTTTATATCATTATTATTTCTTTCCATTAAAGTATGAGATAGAAATGAAAGTAGCGTTCATGCGTACGTACGGCTTACCATCTCCATGAACGGTGCATTTCTTTTCTTATCCCCAAATGTAATGTACTATTATAAGTACATATATATAATGGATATATATGATGTATGTTACATATAAATTATTAATATAATTCTGTAATTAAAATATACATACCTCTCATTTAGTTTTAATTCCATTAATATGACATAGAAATGAAAGTAGCGTTCATGCGTACGTACGGCTTACCGTCTCCATGAACGGTGCATTTCATTTCTTACCTCTAAATGATTATGTGATATTATAAAAACATTTATATTCTAGATATATATGATATATATGATATCCAAATCAGGAATTTCATTCTGGATATAAATAACCTTTGACCACACGAACAACATGTAATTATAGGAAGTCCACTTTCGACTTAAAAACCAAATATCGACAAAACAAACATTATTAACTTAATGATTACATAATGTTTATAACATGGAAATAAGTGATATAAAGGGAATAATAAGCTTGAAAAAGGTTCTTAAGCAAGTAGAAATTAACTCAAGTTTATTATTCAGGACGTTAAAGAACGATCGAGTCAAGTCGGACCCGAGGTAAGGGACTTCGTCTCAATATCCTTTCATTGAGGCATATTTCGTTTTATACACAACTATCTTTTATACGGTGTATAAAACCCTTTGAATTTTACTTTTATACAAAAGGAATCTTTTTCTAAGAAGCGTTTTACTAAATGAAAAAAAAATTAATGTTTCTTTTAACGTACACGGTGAAAATGACCTTTTCCGCCGCCGTGAGTATTATTTGGTCTTTGGCTTCCTCAAAAATCCGTGATGTTTTTAAAATGAAATAAATACCATATACTCTTTTATGTATTTTGGTATTGAAAATGGTATTTATAATGGATTTGTTATGTCAATATATTTGAGTGATATATTGTGATCAAAGTTTGGAAATGTTTTCTTTCCATTATATTTGTTTTATGTCTTATGATTTTATAATGGTACTTGGACATTTGACGGGTGGTGCCATGAATACCAGGACGGGTGGTTACGTTATAAACTCCAATGCATTGGGTATGGAATTCAGCCGTATGGCTATTCCATTAAGTATGTATAGAAGTCGGCCGTATGGCTATTCCATTAAGTGATATGTGTGGAAGTCGACCATATGGTTATTCCATTTAAGTATGTTTATGTCCCAAGTTACCTTTATATGTTATGAGATCTTTATATGGGTTTTATTGTAATCATTTGGTTACAAAAGGGTAAGTAATGATCTTTTATTCAGTGAAGAGTTTTTACTACTTCATAATGGTGAAAAGTATTACTTTGATAAAGTATACATGGTTTACTTATTGTTTTGATAAACTAACTGTTTCATTCTTTGTGTATCCCTTACTGAGATTTTTATGCTCACCCAAAGTTTTTTTGAAATGTTTTTCACAGGACTTAATGTGTAATAGGGTCAAGAATGGGATCAATGCAAAGTCATGCTATCTAAAACATAGAACTAGTCATGTTTGTTTTTAAGAGTTTTTGTTTTATGGAAACTTAGTAGAAGTGTATACTTTGTAATCTTTTGAGATGTAATAGTTATGATCTAATTCTCTAAAACTATAAACCTGAAAAGATCCTCAATGTAAATTATTCATTTAATTCAATATTAAGTAAGGTTTAAGGTCGGGGACTTATAGTTGGTATCATAGGTCGGTTTAGACAACTTTAGGAGTTAGAAAATTGTTAAATTATAAACTAATTTATGGTACGATTGAAATGATATATCATTTACAGATTACCATGTTGCTTCGCCTAAGATATTTCTGGGTTAAGAATGTTTTTTCATAGAGGAAATATAACAGCTATTCTGGGAAGGCATATAGAGGGAAATGAACTTTGAAATCAATATCCTGAGATGGTCAGAATCAGAACTAAACAGTTTGTTGCAGTGATGGCTCAGTTGACTCAGGTTACTACCAAATGAGTTGAAAATAAGATTGGTGAATGCTCCAGTTTTGGCACTTCCTTCGAGGAATGGTGAGTTTTTTATATACAGTGATGCTTCGTTGAAGGGACTTGGCTGTGTCCTTATGCATAATGATCAGGTAATTTCTTATGCTTCACGTCAGTTGAAAACTCATGAGGTAAATTACCCTACACATGATTTGGAATTAACTGCTGTTGTTTTTGCATTAAAAATTTGGAGGCATCATTTGTATGGAGTAAAGTGTGAAATATATACTGATCACAAAAGTTTAAAGTATATATTCACTCAGAAAGAATTGAACATGAGACAGAGGAGATGGCTGGAGTTAATCAATGATTATGATTGTACAATTCATTAACATCCGGGAAAAGCAAATAAAGTGGCTGATGCTTTGAGTCGAAAAAGTAATACTTCATTAACAATGTTGTGTTTTGAACGTGATCCTTTGGTTAAGGATTTGATGAACTTTGGCATAGAAGTTGTTGGTGCAGGAAGTTCTTCTGTTTTGTTTTAGGTATCAGTGAGATCATCCTTATCAGAAAGAATTAAGCAAGCATAGAGGGAAGACATTGAGTCGCAGAAAAAGGTAGAGCTGGTTTAGAAGGGTAAGTTGCCTGAATTCAACATTGATAATGATTTTGTTTTGAGGTTTGGGAAGAGATTATGTGTGCCTTGTGATTCAAAGTTGAAGAATTAGCTATTATGTGAGGCTAATAGTTCCACGTTTTCAGTTCATCCTGGCATTAATAAGATGTACAGAGATCTGCGGGAGTATTACTGGTGGGATGGAATGAAAAGGGATATTGTTGATTATACTGTGAAGTGTTTGACTTGTCAGCAGGTTAAGGTAGAGTGGAAGTTACCAAAAGGGATGCTTCAGCCTTTACTAGTGCCAGAGTAGAAATGGGAAAACATATCCATGGACTTTGTTATGAGATTACCGAGGACATCTTGAGGTAATAATGAAATCTGGGTTATTGTTGATCGATTGACTAAATCTGCTCATTTTCTTACTATACGAGATACTTTTTCCCTAGATCAACTTTCCCGTTTGTATCTTAAAGAGATATTCAGGTTACATGGAGTTCCTCTCTCCATTGTATCTGATTGTGATCCCACGTTTACTTCTAACTTTTAGAAGGGCCTTCAGAAGTCATTGGGTACTGAATTAAATTTTAGTACAGCTTTTCATCCGTAATCCGATGGGCAGTCAGAAGGAACAATTCAGACCTTGGAGGATATGCTATGAGCTTGCTCGATGGATTATCAGGGAAGTTGGGACCAAAATCTTTCTTTGGTTGAGTTTTTATATAATAACAGTTTTCATTCTAGTATACAGATGGCACCGTTTGAGGCATTATATGGGAAGCGGTGTCGAACTCCAGCTTTTTGGGATGAAGTGGGTGAAAGGAAGTTGATGGGACGAGAATTGATAGAAGATTTGGCAGAAAAAGTTCAGTTGATTCAGAAACACATGATAACAGCTCAGAGCAGGCAGAAGAGTTATGCGGATAACCAGAGGAAGGATCTATATTTCGAGGTAGGTGATCATGTTTTTCTCAAAGTTTCACCATGGAAAAGTGTGATGCGATTTGGTAAGAAAGGAAAGCTGAGTCCAAGGTTCATTGGACCATATGAAATTCTAGGGAAAGTTGGATCAGTTTCATATCGAGTGGCTTTACCTCTGAGTTTATCTCAGGTACATAATGTTTTTCATGTTTCGATGTTGAGAAATTATATGCCAGATCCATCTCATGTTTTGCGCCCAGAGGTAGTTCAGTTGGAAGAGAATCTCTCTTATGAAGAACAACCAGTCCATATTCTTAACCAAAGAGAGAAAGTGTTGCAAAATAAAGTAATCCACAAGGTAAAGGTTTTTTGGAAAAACCATATGGTTGAAGAGGCAACGTGAGAATCTGAAAATGCTATGAGGGATAAATACCCCCACTTATTTTGATAAGCGAATAAAATTGTGAGGACGCAATTTCCAAAAGGGGAGAAGGATGTAACATCCCAGGTAAATAAAGAATAAATAATTTTCATATTTATTAATATTTATGAATTAAATATTAATTTTACTTTAAAGGGGTTGCTATGTTTGATAGCGTACCTGATACGCAATAAAGAGTTTCATTGAAATCTTACATTGCACACTAGTAAGAAAATAATATTATTTTAAATGGTAGTTAACACATAGTTTTTGTATTGGTGGGAATGGATAGAAATAACTAAAATATTATTATATATGTCTCTAAATGTTTTTACATTTATCCAAAAAAAAGATAAAGGCTTAAAATAAGAAAACAATTCAATTTTAGGCATGTATACTCTATTTTGCACTAAAAGGTCGAACTACCGCCTTTTGATGGTGAACCCTCATTAAATAAAGTTTCGGTCACTCTTATACATTATATTGGATCAAATAAAACTCTTTTTTAGAATCAGGACATCAAAATTTACTTTGTGTAAATTTTTGGTATTTTTCCGATAAAGTTCATTTTTTAATGAATAGTGAAAAATGTTGTATTTTAATTCAAAACCTCTTTTTAATCTAATTTTCTAAGATTATTAGATAATATTATGAAGTGGTTTTAAAGTAAAATTAGATTATATTTTTACCATTAAATCCAATAGTGGTCATTGGAATTAATTTCACTTTGAAATCAGACTTAAACTAGTGTCAATCTTTTGATACTTATTATTTCATGAAAACACGCAATTTGCTCTGACAGCGGGAATTAATTATTAAATTAATTAATGAAACTTATATGTTTTTAATTTTATAAAATAGACTTCATTTATGAATTCGGAATATCAAATATAACTTAGGGTGAATGTTTTGTATTTTTCTGAAAAACTTCAATTTTTGATGAATAGTGAAACCACTAAGTGGTACTAATAAAAACTGATTTTTCATTTAAAGGAAATTTTACCACTTCTGTGTTTTGAATTTCAAAAATCCGACATACATGGTTGTCATTAAGAAGTAAAATGTGGTTCAATGGGATTAAAATATTTTTTTGGTGAATAGTAACTTAAAAGTTTTTAATCACGATTAGAGGTAATTAGTGTTGTTTAAGGTAAAAATAATGTTTTAATAATATGAAATGAACTTGAAACATGTCCTACCCTTATTGGATGTGTCATGGCCGACCAAGAAAATCTATGGGTCAACTTGGGGGCCCCATGGGGCCACTTTAGTTGGAAAATGACATTAATATCTTTTTATTTAATGTTAAAATAAAAATGTCACAAACATGAGTTGTTTTACTAAAACAATTTTTACATGGGGTTATACAAGTCAGATTTTTTACTATAAAAATTCATTGGAAGGATAAAATGATTTCCTAAATCATGATATTTTTTTTATAATTTTTAGACATTAAATATATTAAATTATTTATGACACCATGATGATGCAGTGATTACCTCATTATTTAACGATTTAAATAAAATGGAAAGATAATGTAAAATATAATACCTAAAAATGTACAAAACCTATTTTATGGGTGTATTTTGAACCCTTATCACCTTATAATTGAAAAACATCAATGTGGGACCATTAAAACCCGAAACTCATTCTAAAATAAAGTAACATTTCCTTACTTTCCAAGAGTGCCCCTCCTCTCCTCTTATAAAAGACCCCACCTATACCACCTTACCCACACCTCTCAAGCCTTTTGCTCGGCCAAAACCTACCCATTTTGTCTCTCCAAATCCCTCTCTTACTCCTTGAAGCCTCACTTTGGGCAGAAGTCTTCACAAGGAAGCCTTTGAGCTCAAATCTAAGAGAGTTACCCGATTTTAAGGTAGTGTCTTCACTTGTGTTCTTTTGTTTTATTTTGCTTCTCCAACCCCATAAACTCTTTTTATTCATTTATTTTGTAACAACTCCAGTATCTTAAATATACTAGGATGTTTTTATAAGAATAATTCAAGCTACACTTACACAATTCTACATCTAATGGTTAAAGAACATACTATTTTTGTGGTTGGCGAATTTCTGCCTCACGAAACGATGATTGTTCAATCTTCTTTTAAAATCCTTTAATGGTGGCCATTAAGATGTAAATCTATTTATATATGATATATATTATGTTTATTTATTCCTTAGGCTTCTTTATTTTTCATTTGTGTTATACCTTTATGGTTTCCATTATGGGTAAACACGATAATTTCATTTTAGGAAGTGCGGACTACCGCCCCCTCAATGTGATTTGATTCGTTAATGTCATATGTGGGACGTATAAAGGATGGATTTCCAGTTATTATATATGATGTTATACTATAATGATAATATAACTCTATATCATTATTATTTATTTCCATTAAAGTATGAGATAGAAATGAAAGTAGCGTTCATGCGTACATACAGCTTACCGTCTCCATGAACAATGCATTTCATTTCTTATCCCCAAATGTAATGTACTATTATAAGCACATATATATAATGGATATATATGATGTATGTTACATCTAAATTATTAATATAATTCTATAATTAAAATATACATACCTCTCATTTAGTTTTAATTCCATTAATATGACATAGAAATGAAAGTAGCGTTCATGCGTACGTACGGCTTACCGTCTCCATGAACGGTGCATTTCATTTCTTACCTCTAAATGATTATGTGATATTATAAATACATGTATATGCTAGATATATATGATATTTATGATATCCAAATTAGGAATTTTATTCTGGATATAAAAAACTTTTGACCACACGAATAACATGTAATTGTAAGAAGTCCACTTTTGACTTAAGAACCAAATATCGACAAAACAATCATTATTAACTTAATGATTACATAATGTTTATAACATCGAAATAAGTGATATTAAAGGAATAATAAGCTTCAAAAAGGTTCTTAAAAAAGTAGAAATTAACTCAAGTTTATTATTCAGGACGTTAAATAACGATCGAGTCAAGTCAGACCCGAGGTAAGGGACTTCATCTCAATCTCCTTTCATTGAGGAATATTTCATTTTATACACAACTATCTTTTATACGGTGTATAAACCCCTTTGAATTTTACTTTTATACAAAAGGAATCTTTTTCTACGAAGAGTTTTACTAAACGACAAAAAGGAATGTTTTTTTAACGTACGCGGTGACAACGACCTTTTCCGCTGCCGCGAGTATTATTTCGTCTTTGACTTCCTCAACAAGACGTGATGTTTTTAAAATGAAATAAATACCATATACTCTTTTATGTATTTTGGTATTGAAAATGGATTTTATAATCGATTTTTTATGTCAATATATTTGAGTGATATATTGTGATCAAAGTGTGGAAATGTTTTATTTCCATTATATTTGTTTTATGTCTTATGATTTTATAATGGTACTTGGACATTTGTCTGGTGGTTACATGATAAACCATATGACAGGTGGTGCCATGAATACCAGGATGATTGGTTACATTATAACCTCCGATACATTGGGTATGGAATTCAGCCGTATGGCTATTCCATTAAGTGATATGTGTGGAAGTCGACCGTATGGTTATTCCATTTAAGTATGTTTATGTCCCAAGTTACCTTTATATGTTATGAGATCTTTATATGGGTTTTATAGTAATCATTTGGTTATAAAAGGGTAAGTAATGATCTTTTATTCAGTGAAGAGTTTTTACTACCTCATAAAGGTGAAAAGTATTACTTTGATAAAGTATACATGGTTTACTTGTTGTTTTCATAAACTAATAGTTTTCATTCTTTGTGTATCCCTTACTGATCTTTTTATGCTCACCCAAAGTTTTTTTGAAATTTTTTTCATAGGACTTGATGTGGAATAGGGTCATGGATGGGATCAAGGGAAAGTCATGCTATCTAAAACATGGAACTAGACATGTTTCTTTTTAAGAGTTTTTATATTATGGAAACTTAGTAGAAGTGTCTACTTTGTAATCTTTTGAGATTTAATAGTTATGATCTAATTATCTAAACTCTAAACCTAAAAATATACTCAATGTGAATTATTCATTTAATTCAATATTAAGTAATGTTTAAGGATGGGGCCTTATTAAAAGTGAGTTTTATTCATGTTTATCTATGATTTAGCTTTTCTTGGTCCTTGAAAATCATTATGTTTATTCTCTAACATGTTGTGTGATCTTTTCATTACAACATTTCCCTGATGAAACTAGAAAATACATGTTTTTATTCTATTGGGATACAAATATAAGTATTTTTCACTAATCTATAAGAAGTAAAATGTTTGAATAATGATTAATGAAAGTATAAGAACTTATAATCCAAATAATATTGAGGGTATTAAGACATCATTTAAATGTTTAGAAAGTACTAACAACCATTATTGTAATCAAGAATTAAATATATCATGAAAAGAAGTAAAAACTAGAGTAATCACACAAGATTTTAGTTGAAAAATATTAATGATATAAAATTTAAAAACAAAATAGTAATGTATGTAACTTATTTGAGCTTAAAATTATTCCCATTAAAGGCCAAAAATAGATGAACTGAATATAATTAAATATACCCCTCCCATACAGTTTCTATGAAAGATGCAATAAAAATTTAAACTTAAAATTTTTATTATGAAAGGATATAACCAATTAAGTATTTTATTTAAGTATATAAAAGATTAAGTTTATTATTTTGATAGGTGGATGAATTAACTCCTTATTTTATTAAAAAATAATCATCAAAACATTAATGAAAACTAAAAAATGAATAAAAACTAGAAAAAAATAAAAACAAAAAAATATTGGGACAACCTCCTCCCAATGGATGATTCATTTTGAATGTACACAATTTTTTATTCCATGATTCATCCACAATTATATGGGTGGTGTGGTTTCTTACTTAGAAACCAATACATCATCTTAATTAAATTGTTTTTTATGTTGTACAACCTATGGATTTCCTGATGATCTTCTTCCTTTAAATCCACCTCCTTGAAATTTTAGATCTTATGGAATAGTGGGGAGGGTAACCATATGTAGGGATACTATAGTTTTTATACATCTTGTGAAGTAGTGTGAACTTGTTGTGGTAATTGAACATTAGGATGCAACTTTTATTCGGGTTCATCCTAAATAAATAATATTTCATTAAATACAAAGTTTGCATCAACATACTCTTTTGTACTGGTGAACAACTCCAGAACCTAATATTTCTCTACAAATACCCCCAAACATGATTTTTTAATAAAAAATGTGGGTACCCAAGGTCCCTTAATTAGTGAAATAATAGCTTCCTCTAGAATAAATTGGAAATCAAAAATTTTGATAGACTCACCATAATCAACATAGTGATAAGTGACAACAGTATCAACTTAATTATAATTAAAGTAAAATAAAAGAAAATATTATTCCATAATTTTTAAAACTCCATGAATTTTGATAATATACTCTCTACCACGGATAGGTAGTGCTCCCAGGAGTGTTTTTTAAGGTAGGAGTGATGTAGTCAACCTCACCCATCCCCTCCTAAAATATCACCTCTTCAAATGTTGTGTCTTCCATGGAAAAGGGAAGGGTTTCTTCAACTAGTTCTGTCTATTAAAACATGGGAAAATAATAATATGGTTTAATGTAGTTTAAATCATCATATTGAACATAAAAATAATTCCTCAATAATATGACTATCTTCTTTAAATTCTGGTCGACTCTTCTCCAGCCAACCCTCAAAATATGTCTTAAAATTGTGATCTATAGCACCTCAGGATTTTTGTACATAGAAATTATATCATATTTTGATGAACATTCATTATATTACACAAACACATTCCTGAGAATCATAATGGTATAGTGCCTTTGGAATCTTGGACACATGAATAACTTTTCCATAAGTGAGCTATGTAATCTCCCACTATATTATTTATAACTAACACCCTTCTTATACATATCATACATAATACCTTTATTAATATATTAGGGAAGGGATCCATAAGAAAGGCTGAACTAAAATAATCATTAAGGGTAAATATGGTAGATATCAATATAAATTTATCATATAGAAATGATAACATGAGAATAACATATGAAAACCATACCCTGCACATCATAGATCTTAAAAATGGGTCATGGCATAAATCTTGGTAGTTCGTAAGACATGAATCATCATGAAATCAAAGAAAATGATCTATAAGATCATAACATTATCATAAAACATAGATTTTATTCATATATATAATCATATAAAATATTATGTAAGGGTTACCCACCAAGACATTCATAACATGTTAGGATTGGGCTAACCACCTGTGTTCTAGGTTTATGCTTTGGATGACCTCCTATGTACCCTCTTTCAGTCTTGGGATAACCTCCCATATACCCTCTTTCAGTCTAGGGATAACCTCTTGTGTAACCTCTTTTGATCTTGGAATAAACTCTCTTATACCCTTTATACCCATATAACATTAACCATTACCCAATACATTGGAGGGAGATATAGGTCCCACCCATCAAATAATGAAAATCACACACATGTGTTCCATGAGATCAGAAAACTGTCATCGTATCAGAACCCATGAAAAGAAAGGGGTTTCATAAAAATTCCATCATAGCATAACTTGTGGAAAATAAATAGGTTTGAAATCATTTCATCATTTCATCATAGCATAACTCATAGAAAATAAGGATGTTTCATAATAATTTTATCATTTTATAACCTATGGAAAAAGAATATGGTTTCATAATAATCCTATCAGGGTATAACCCATTGAAAAATAATAAGGTTTCATAAGATTTCTATCATGGTTTAATCTATGGAAAAACATGCAGGTTTCATAAGAATTATTTCATAGTATAACACCTGGAAATAGAAGCGGGTTTCATAAAAATCATGTCATCATTAACTTGAACCATTATGATAATGAAGAAGAATGGTATCCTTAGATCTTATACCAATTAAATCATAAATAACCCAAAATTATATCATTTTATATAAATAATGATTTTGAATGAAAAATCACTTTGAACATTTCTTGAGGATAATAACATTTATTTAAAAATAATTTTTTAAAACTAAGATTTATAAAATGTTTTGGAAATAATTTTATTAAAAAATAATCTTGGAAATATATAAAGGAAGCTTCAAATAAAATAATATTTATGACATTTAGAATTTTTTTCATGTTTTACTTGTTAATACAAAGAATCCTTTTACATTTTTAATAAAATAAAAGGGGGGAATTGTTTGGAAATGGACATAAATATTACTTTAAAATTTCTAAAGATAAAAAAATGGGTAAAATGTATTTCATTAATCATTGGATAAATTTCAAGACTTATTTTCTAGATTTTGTTTTTGAAAAACATGTTTTTTGAATAAAAAGGGTTTTCGATCAAAAGAAGAAATAAAGACGTTTTTTAAACATAATTTTGAATTATTGAGAACATAATGAGAGGAAAATAAATGTAAAACATTTATTATAGATAAATAACTAGAGGATAAGATAATTCATGAGTTTATTTATATATATATCTAAATATTTTATCATTTTAAGTATAATCATAAACAATTCTGATAAACAATGAGACTGTAACGTAAAAATCTTACCACTTTGGTAACACTGAATCGTAATCCCCAGGAAAAAATTACATTAAATAAAACATAGAATATAATTAAAATAATTATATTTTGGATAAAAAAATTAAAATGGGTATTATATAAACCTCATAGAATAAGGTAGGTGAATAGCATAAGTTAGGTCTCTAAGAAGTTTATTTGAGTCAAAAATGCCTTACTACTTTGGTAACATTTGAATTGTAAACCCCATGAAATAGAGATCAAAAAATGGATATGTAAATCCCCATAATTCTAAGTTTAATAGTCATAAAATACATTAATTGGGAGTATATACACCACATAAAAGTAATAGGTTCTGAATATGATATGTGTCCCACAAAAGTAAAAAGTGAGACAAAATCCCTTACCATAAGTCTCGATCAGCTTCGTACACATTAAAACCTTCTATATAATAAATATAAGCTTATTATAAATATATTAATGAACAATATATATATATAATACAATAAATTATATACTTATTACCTTTTATTTCCCATTTATTAACAACTCTATGTTAATGTCATGTTTCAGGCAATAACTACTTTGTTTTTCGTGTATATTTTGATTTGTTATTTTTTCCACTTAATTTGATAATTTTTTTATAATATAAATAATTTTAACCACTATATAAATATCATATATCTTAATTATTAATGTATTTATAGCGATCCCTGAAAGGTAGGGATATAAAATTAAATACATCGTTTATAGAGATGGTAGGTCGTACATACGCATGAACATTGATTCCATTTTCCTGAAGGAAAGAAATAAATAATGGTAAATAATATATTATGATTAAAGAATCATTTTTATGTCAAATATATCACATATTTTCATTAAAATCATACTTATTACCTTTAATTTAAATCATGAAAAAATCACATCACTTTGTGATGTGGTAGTCTGCCTTACACACAAACGATGTTATCGTATTCCCATGGAATAGAAAGTAAGAAGTAATATGTGATATGACGATTCAATAAGAATAATAATATCATATATATCATATATAAATAATAAATCCATCATTATACCCATATGTTATGGGTGATAATGAAAAAATGAATGACATCGGTTCGCAGGGCAGTACTCCGTTGTACACATGAATGGCGATTTCATAACTGATTTGATGGAAGAGGAGATGGTTTCAGGTCATGAAACTTAAAAAATATCCTATTTTATATAATATAATTATTTTATTATATAATCCTGGTTTAATAATAATTTATTGAGTTGGAGAAAGAAATAAAATGAAACCCTCAGTTAGGGACGTTACCTCTTCTTCAGACAACTTCTTTTGGTTTTAACTAAAAGTATTCCTAGGTTGCATTTCTGAAAAAACTAAGTATTTTTGGATGATTTTATAGAATTATGAAATTTATTTGGGTAGGTATTGGCTGAACCAATATGATATTAAAATATTACTATAAGATGATAGGGGGTTTCCTTTTATAAGTGAGGTGAGTGGAAAACTTATAATTCTTGAGAATGAATAGTTGTTACAACATTTTACACATGCCAAGACTCCAAACTAGGAAATTCTCAGTATTAAAAGATATAATGTTGGAATATTTCCATAAAATGGGTGTTGGACATATTTTGGATCATTTTTAACACTTATATTTTTAGTTACCCCCCCCCCATGGTAAACTCATTTTTACTATAATCACAGTAAATACTGTTTTCTATATTTAATATTAATTAACTAAAAATTTTAATTTTTCATTATTATATAATATAAATTATTATGATTCTTAACATGGAATCCATTTTTTAAATTATATTCACAAAAGTGTAAATTTTTAATTTAAAATTAATCCCGCATATACGATGAGAAAACGAGTTTTCAAAGAGAAAATATTCAAATGTCGAAAAAGAACTTATAAAAAAAATTCAATATGAAAATGATTAAAATGAATAGAATTGATTTAATATAAATTTAATTGAACTAATATTTCTTTCAAAACCATATTAAAACAATATTTATGTTTTGAAAATATTTATAATAAATAACAATTATTAATAAAAACTAGTAATTTTTACTATTCATTGAAAGAACTATCTTCTCAAAAAATCCTCAAAAATTAACTCTAAGATGATTTTGATATGATTATTTCAAAAATTAATTTTATTTTCTCAAAAAATATTAAAATTTTCGAAAATTATTTTTAAAATAACTACACAAAAGGAGACAAGTCTTTTTTTACAAAAATACATTTTTAAGCATAAAATCATATTTATTTTTAACTCTTGTCTAGAAAAAACATAAGATAAATGTTAAAAATATTATTAAATATAAAATATTTAAATTTAATTCAAATAATTCACCAAAATTTATTTATTTAATTTATTGAAATAAATTATGTTTGTGCGCATAAAAATTATTTTTCAGAAAAAGATTTCCTTTATTTTGAAATTGTTTTTATTTTCATTTATAATTAATTTTCCACAAAATAATTCATTTTATATACATTTACAGACCATATATTTTTATAATTTATTTAATCTTATGTATAACTATCATTCCAATGGCCAAGTGATAACTATCATATTAAATAATAATATTTTAATTGTATGTTATGTTTCATTTAAACTTGGTGGTGCATGAATTGCAAGTTACACTTAGTGTTGCAAGTAATGCAAGATAAACTCAGTGTTTTGGGTAATTAAAGATAAAATTGATGTTTCATGTATCACAATATATGATCAGTTTTGTGTGTAATTAAAATTATCAAAAATATTAAATTTATTTCAAAAATATATATTTCAAAAAATCTCTGTTTGTAACATTTTACCCCCTTAAAATGATTTTTCAATCGAAATTCATCACTTTTGTACCAAGAAATGAACTTAATTCTATCTATTTATATCCTCAGGTTCCCACATAGCTTACTCAAGTTGGTGTTTTACCCCAAAAACATTTACCAAGTGATTGGTCTTGTTTTGAAGCACTTTCTCTATATGATCAAGAATCTTAACAGATTGTTCCTTATAAGAATGATTATGCTTCTGCAGTATGACCTCTAATTTCAATATACTTGAAGGTTATAGTATGTTCTTCTTTAGAAGATATACATGTAATATATCATGGGCCTAAGTGAGGTTTAGTGGAAGCACCAAAAGATAAGCTATTATCCTGATACTATCAATTATTGTCAAAGGGACCGATATTCCTAGGGCATAGGTTCCCCTTCTTTCTTCCACAGAGAAACTCATAAAAAAGGAATTCTCACCAACATAAATTTATAAATCATATTTATGATTATTATCATATCATTTTTATCAAAAAAATCACTTAAATGTTTTTGAATGGAACTAACCTTCTCTATCATCTCATCAGCTTGCTAAGTCCTAATAGATTTCTTTCGACTACATCATTCTAGTATGTTGGAGTTATAAACTACTTTCCATAATCTGGTTCATAAGGAGACATCTGATTTCTTGAGTGAAAAATATTATTGCAATAAAACTAAAATTGATGAAGGATTTTATCCTACCCACCTTTGAAAATCATATAACAATATCTTAGAATATCCTCTAGTATTTGAATTATTCTCCCAGATAAAACATCTGTCTAAGGATAATACATAGTGTTGAACTCAAATTTGTATCAACATCTTGATAAAGAATTTTCTAAAACATCAATGTAAAATTCATATCTAGATCAAATACAATTGAAAACGGTAGTCTCTGAATCATTAATATTTCTTTAGTGTATACTCTGTCCATCAAATCTAGAGAGAAATCATATCTGGTAGAAACTAAGTGTGTTGACTTCGTAAGGTGATCAACTAAAAGACATAATTAACTCAATATTAAATATAATATAAACCCTAATGGTTTCTAACACCTTTAATAATATTTCTGTAAACTATAAAGTCATTCCTCCTCAAATTACTATTTCACTAAAACATATACAAAACCAAACGGTTGTATTGTAATAAATATCTCTTAAAATTTTCTTAATCTTGATAAAATCACATCACATAAAACCTAAAAAGGGGTGTCAATGACTTTTAACTTTTGATCAAACTTAAACACATAAACCCATGATAGTATAAATAACTCTTAAGTTAATCTTACTTGGATAAATATATGATTCTAAAAGATAGTTCACCCTTTATTCCTTAAATATGCTCTTATATTATGCAAATACATTTCCATTGGAATCTTGGGTTCAACCTTGTACCAATATAATATCAAATGTGATTTTATTATACCATAATCCAAGTAGAGGGATATAATCAATGCCCAAAATCGCATTAATTTTTACTAAAGTAATAAAAATAACATTTTTATAGGGCTCATTAATACAAAATAAAACATGAAATTCCCTACTAGGGAGTGGTGGATAAGTTTTATCTAATCATTATGATTCACTTAAACCATCCTAATTTCATAATATTTACCTTTTTCCTAGGTCTTCAAAGGTTTTTATGTCTTATCAACTTCATTATGCCTTAAATTGGGGAATGTATTAGAATAATTTCCATACTCCATGAATTTGAAACACTAGAGTGTGGGTGGTGCATTTTGTGTAGTTATCTCTATATTTGAATAATTAGATAACTTCTTCAAATAATTTAGGAATTTTATTGTATTATTCCCTTCCCTTACACACAAAAAAAACATTTACTAGTTCACTTAATATAATTTTCTCCACGTTCCCCCCCACACGTTGAGCATAAAGGAAATATCATCTTATTCTCTCTATGTATTTTATATTTTCTATTTAATTCCCTTTTTCTCTTCTTATTAAAACCATGAGATTGATACGCAACTCCAAACTCAATTTTTACCATTACAACACATAAAAATTATCTTTATAACTAATAAATCCTCTTATTTAAAAATTTCCTAAGATACTTGGTTTTAAGACACTAAATAATAAATCAACCTTACTTCTATAATAGATGATAATATCGAAAGTGTACCTTGCATGTATTGAAAAAATTTCCTCGTAAGTACTTTCAGATTCACCATCCTTTTTATTTAGATCAAGGAACTACCTCTCCATCTTCATAAAAATAATAATAGAAAAGAATTTATTGAAAAATAATTTCTTGAACATGTCCCAATCCATGTAGTCAAATTAAACATGTTATTTTTTTATAAGATTTCACCACTAATATGTTTCACCTTTCAAATGGTATATATCCAAAATTAATTTCTAATTCTCTAAAAACTAATGGAAAGAAAATATATTTTCATTGGTTTTAATCCATTTAGTAGTAACCAGTGGATCATAAGACCAATAGAAATAAGTTGGAATTTCCCTCATGAAGAACTCAATAGAATATTATTCCCTCCTTTGTTCATTTGAAATTATAGTATTATTCATAGCTTTAGAAATCTGTGTAATAGTGGAAATAATATTTTTTATTCTAGATCCCATGAAATCTGGTTTCTCATGAATAAAATCATTTCATTTTCCATCATATTCATCATTAATATGATTTATTGATGTTCTATACATCAACTAAAACCAAAAGAATAGTATGATCAACACTAATCATAGAGTTTCCTCGTTATTAATGTAAAATTTATTCCTTTGGACTCCTAAAACTTTTCTCTATACTTAATAAATATCCTCTAATCTCATCTTTCTCACAAAAAAACTAATCATAGTGAAAAACCACATAGTCTAAAAAATTGTTTATAGGATTTATAAATAAAGACACCTTCGTTTAAATATATGAAACTTTAGGTTTATACAAAATTGTTCATAGTTATCATATATTTAAATATTTCATGATGGTTCATAAAGAGTTTGTGAATTTCCAAATAATATCTCTTGGGAGTTTCAAACCACGTATACAATAAATCCCTTTTTAATGCATTAGGTGGCGATTAATTCTATATCAATGCACTCGTTTCAGAGTTATTACCCCTAGGTACCTCTATTCCATATACACATCCACTTGTTGTATTTAGAGAGAGTTGTAATTAATTAGAAACCACTTTTTCTATCCTTTGCCAAAACTCTTAGACATTTTCCTATACTTCGACTCATCCTTAGACTTATCCTTAGACATATCACTAGACATGTCCTTAGAAATTCCCTAGGTATCTCACAAAAGTTTTCTCATACTAGTTTACAAAGTCCAATTAAACCTATCCTCTGATATTAAATATAAAGACCCAATATTTCCACATATATACATTACATCATATGTTGATGAACATTCATTATATTACATAAACACACACCTAAGGATCATAAAGGTATAGTGAATTTCTAGATTCGGATCATAAAAAATTAGTCCATAAGTGAGCCACATAATATAACACTATGTTCTTCATAACTATAACCCTTCTTAAAAATATCATATATAATACCTTTCTTCATATCCTAGGGATAAGAAACATAATAACGGGTGAGCTCAGGTGCCCAGTAAGGTTAAACAGGGAGATATTATTATAATGTGATTATATGTGTGTTATAATATGGTAATAACATATGAAAACCACACCCTTTATATAATATATCATTAAAATGAGTCATGGAATAAATATCAGTATTTCATAAGACATGAAACATAATAGAATCAAAGAAAATGAGCCATGAGAGCATAAAATTTTCATAAGACATAGATTTATGGAATATACATAATCATAGAAAATATAATATCAAGGATATCTACAATGACATTCATAAAATGTTCGGATTAGTATAACCACCCATGTACCTAATTCAGACTTGGGATAAACTCCCATTTACTATCCTTCAAGCTTGGGATAACCTCTCATGTACCCTTTTTCAAGATTGGGATAAACACCCATGTACCCTATTTCAAGCTTGAGATATCATCTCATATACCCTTTCATCTCATGTAACTTTAATAATTGACCAATGTATTATAGGGAGATATAGTTCCCACCCACCACATAATGAAAATCATACACTTGTGTGCTATAAGATCCTAAAATATTAATCCCATCAAAATGCAAGAAAATAAATGGGTTTCATAAAGACTTTTTCATAACATAACTTGGGGAAACGAAACAAGTTCATAATCATTTCATTATATCATAACATATGAAAAAAAGTGGGTTTAATAAAAATTATATCTTGATATAACCCATGGAAAAGAATAGGGTTTCATAAAAATTATATCAAAATATAACCTATAGAGAAACAATAAGGAGTCATAATAATTCTCTCATGGTATAAAACATGGAAAAAAGTGGGTTTCATTGGAATTCTATCATAGTATAACTCGTTGAAAAAGAAGTAGGTTTCAAAAACATCATGTCATCATAAACATAAACCATTCAGATAAATTATAAGAAAGTTAACCTTGGATCATATCCCAAATGAATCAAAAGTAACCTCAAATAATTTCACCTTAGATAAAGAAATGTTTTTAAATAAAATCACTTGGAACATTTATTGACGAGAATTTACTTTCTCTAAAAATCACTATTTGAAACTAAAATTTTAAAAATACTTTTGAAAGTAATTTATTTGAAAATAAACATTAAAATTGTAAATTAATATATAAATCAAATAATGGTCATGATGGTGGGGAAATAATTTATACCAAACATGTTAAAATAATTATTCCTTTCAGTTTTCATTAAAATCCAAATGAGCATTGTTTGGAAAAAAAATATGAATATTCTTATCAAAACATTTTAAAATAATTAAAACTTGGGTAAAAATATATTTAATAAATATTTTTTAGAGTGTTAAAAACATTTTTTTAAACATTTTTAGAAATCATGGTTTTAGAATAAAAATGTTTTTTGACCGAAGAGATAAATAAAGATAATTTTTCTTAGAAACATTATTTTGAAATATTGAGTACATAAAGAGATAAAAATGAATAGAAAAAATTAATTATTTATAAACAACCATATTATAATAAAATTAATTAGTTTATTGAAATATATTTCATAATATTTCATTATTGGAATCAAAATCATAAACAATCTCGATAAACGATGAGATTGTAACATAAAAATCATACCACTTTTGAAACATTGAATTATATTCCACATGAAAGAAAAAAATTAAGTGAAACATAAAAAATAATTAAAAAAATTAGATTCATGATATAACACATCAAATGGGAAGTATATACACCACATTGAGGAAAATAGTTTCATAACATAACTTATGTCTCTAAGAAGTCAATTTGAGACAAAAATCCCTTACAAATTTGGTAAATTTTGAACCGTAAACTCCATGAAAGGAAGATACTCAAATAGATATTTAAATACCCATAATTTTAATTAAAATAATAATAAAATAAATATATTTTCAGTATATACACCATTTAAAATAAACTGGTGGTGAATATGACATGTGTCCCACATAAGTTAAAAGTGAGATGAAAATCTATCACATAAAGTCTCAAATACATTATACACATTTAAAATTCATGTATAATAAATATAATTTTATTATAAATATATTAAATAACCATAAATATATATATCATACCATATATTATTTACTTATGACCTTTGTTTATTACTATTTTATTAACAATTCCATGTTAAAGTCATGTTTCGGGCAATAACTGCTTTGTTTTTCATGTATGTTTTGATTTATTATTTTCAGTACTCTTTATTTTATCATTATTCCATAATATAAATAATTTAAAACATGAAATAATTATCATATGTATTATTTAAACATTTATTTATTAGGATTTATAAAACGTCAAGATAGAAAATGAAATACACCTTTTAAGGAGAAGTAGGTCGTACGTACGCATTATATTGTTCCCATTTTCCCAAAAGAATGAAATAAAGAAAGTTAAATAATATATTAATATTATAGAATAATAATTATTTCATATATATCACATATTATCATTAAACTAATACTTATTACATTCCATGTAAATTGCGAATGAATCACATTGTTTTGCGAGGCGGTAGTCTGTCGTACACATGAGTGATGTTATTGTATTCCCAAAGAATGGGAAATAAGAAGAAATAAGTGATATTATGATTATATAATAATAATAATATCATTTATATCATAAATAAACAATAAATATATAATTATATACATTTATGGTATGTGTTAATGTAAAATTCAATGACATTATTTCGTGAGACGATAGTCCACCGTACACACAAATGATGATTTTTTAACTCGTTTGATGGAAGACGAGATTGTTTTTGGTCATTCCATTAACATAAAAAATATCATTATATTTAATATATTTAGGTTATTATATCACAATGTTATAATAATAATTTAATGAGGTGGAGGAAGAAATAATATAAAACACTTGGTTAAAGATGTTGCCTCTTCTTCGGACAACTTCTTTTGGTTTTCACCAAAATCCTTTCTAGGTTGGATTTATGACCAAAATGAGGATTATAGGATGATATTTGAGAATTAGGGAAATTATTTTTAATTTTATTGGATGAACCAACATTTTTTAAAGTTTAATAGGAGAGTAGATGGGGTGACCCTTTATAAGTGAGGTGAGTGGCACACTTGTAATTTTTAATAAGGAAATGGTGTATCCACATTTTTTACATGTAAAAAAACTCAAAAATGTTACATTAATGAAAATATAATATATAACTTTAAATTTTTTAAATAAAATGGTTTTTGGATAAGTTTTAGTTTATTTTTAATCACTATATTTTTATTCTAACCCCCTTAGTAAACCCATTTTTACCTTAACGACGGTAAAAATATTTTACTTTATTTACTATTCATTATGGTAAAAAATTATGTTAACCTTATAATATAATATACATTATTATTATTAAAAACATGGAATTTATTTTTACAAATTCCATTCACATAATTAGAAAATTTAAATTTAATATTAATCTTGCATACACAATGAGAAAGTGGGTTTTCAAAGGGAAAATGTTCACAAGTTTATAACATTTTCATATAAAAATTTAATATTAAAATATATTCCAATGACATAAATATGATTAATAGATATATATTTGAACTAATTTTTATTTTAAAATTATCTTAAAATAATTTTTATGTTTTTAAATCTTTAAAATAAATGAAAATTTATAATAAAAACCAGTATTTTAACTATTCATCAAAAAAACATTATTCTTAAAATATTATCAAAAATTCACATTAAGATAATTTTGAAATTATGATTTAGAAAATGAACTTATTTTTATAAAAAAAATATATATGTTTCAAATATTAGTTTTAAAATAATCATACAAAATGTGATAAAACTTATTTTTTGAAAAATATAGTTTTTAAGCACAAAATTAGATTTATTGTTATCTATTATTTATAAAATTCATAAGATGAATGTTAAAAATTTTATTGAATATATAATATATATAATTTTCATTAAAATCATTCACAAAAAGTTATTGATTTAATTTATGGAGATAAAACATATTTGAGCGCAAAAAAATAGTTTTTATAAAAGGATTTTATTGATTTCAAAATAGTTTTTATTATCATTTATAATTAATTGGTTTAAAAAAAATTAATTTTATAGACATTTATAGACCATATATTTTTATAATTTATTTAATCATATTAATACCCACCATTCCAATGGCTATGTTGTAACTATCGTATTAAATAATTATATTTTGATAGTATGTTTCATTTCATTTAAAATTAGTGTTGCATGTATCACAAGTTACATTTAGTATTTCATGTAATGAAAACTAAACCCAATGTTGCATGTAAAAGAATAAAAAATAAGTATTGCATGTAACAAAAGATAAACTAGGTGTTTTGTGTTACAAAGAATATCAAAAACATTAAATTTATATGAAAAAAATTTCAAAATCTCGTGGTGTTAAATGATCTAGAAATTACTTCCCTATAACCATTGGAATGCCATTTTAAAAAATGGTAAAATAAATAACTTATTAAATTTATTCTCCATATTCGCATTAAAAACATAATGAAAAACTATACATCTATTTTGGTCCTTATAAACTAAATTGGTAGGTTCTCAAAATTGCATTAAGCACTCAGGAGTGACTAAATCATCCTTGGTGGGTTCCCTTAATATTTTTTCTTATGTAAAATTCAAGAAATCATCAATGGATTGTATATGTTATAAAATCTAAGATAAATTTAATAGTGAAATTGGATTAAAAATAAAAATTACAATCACTTTTGCGATTAATAATTTAAGAAAATGTGAAAAACACTAAGATAAACTTTCCTCCCCCTAAACGATGAAAATTTCAACACATGGATATCATAGGCCCAGTAAAAATTAAATTTATTATCACTCAAGATATAGAATAGTATATTATATTAGGTTTGGTATTAGGAATCTATTTATTTGATCAAATTCATTCTTCAAAACTTATTTTAGGATTTAAATCTATTTTGAAAGCAATAAAAATAAAATGAATAAAATGATGATATTATGAAAAGAAAGAAAGAAAAAAAGGAAACAAAAAAAGTTAATGTTAAATAAATTTAGAAAGAAACAAGCTATCTCTAGTTTGATTCACATTTCTACTCTATACCACATATCTAGTTAAGTATTTGAAACATAAACACTCAACTGCACTCAGTTCATGATTTCTACCTCAACTCACACACCTCAATCACCCCAAACAATGAACAATCATTCTTGGAATAAATTCTAGTTTATGATATATATCATTACCATGAAAATAAACACTCAATTGAACTACCTCAATCACGAAAATATTTTAGGTAGAAAAGATATTCAGGATATCATCATTCACACAACCTCTCCTAAGAAATTTAATAAATAAATCTAAGAGAATAAGGGGAATAAGATCAAGTAAATAAGTAATAAGAATATTTCCTTTGAAATAACAAGTTTTCACATCTCTCTTCATCACCAATATTATCAACTAAGAGTTAAGAAAAAGTGATGATCATCTCGATGCTTTAATCTCCAGAAAAAAAATTGATCTTCACTTCTTATTCTGGGACTTTTAGGTTATCCCTACCTCTATAGAGGTTTTATACCCCATAGTAAGAAGAATACAATACTATTATTTATAATTGGAAGTTAGATTATAGAATGTGAATTTTAGAATGATTAATCACCTCCTAAAAATAATAAATTACCCTCTAATTTAAAAATATAATAGGAAAATAGTGACTAACTAACTAACATATAGAAACATCCATGTGGAATTATCCTAGGTTGATCTTCAGCTTCACTAGGTTCTACTTCAGTGATCCCAAAAGAGCTGTTATAACTGAATACACTCCCCCTATTTTCTATTAGCATCGACTCCATGAATTGGATTATATATGTGTTTCAAGAATAATTAATTATTCTAAATATATTTTTTATCTTCCCAACTATACTCTATTAATAGTTATCAGCATAAATTATTATTTTCAATATATATATGATTTTTATAATCTTAAAATTGTAACATGATAGTTCCAATTATGTCATATAGTAATGATTATTTCTTGATTCAACCTAAAGTTGGATTATCTTTACATAATTTAATATTTTCTTTATTTAAAACTTCTACAGGATGGTCACATTCTGACTTCATTATAAGTCTGATATCATCCTTTTCTTTGGGTTACAGACTCTCTACTGATTGGTAGTTTCAATTGGTGTTCTCAGCTTTTGATTCATCCACCCACTTCAATTATTTAACTTATACTTTATGAGATATAAAATAATTTATACTAGGAATCACTTATCATAATGTAGAAGGATTATCACATCAGGATCGGTATAGTCTAGTTATTCATGAATCATCAATGCTTTATCTATTAATTATAACTTATTTCATGAATTTCATCGATCACCTTGAGAGAATTACTATTCAACTTTGTGGTTGTAACATTAGACAATTTAGATTCTCATTATCTTAATCAAATATACCTTCAACTAAAATATCCTGATTATCACAGGTCTTATTAGTCTTTGTTTTTTAGTATTGTAGAAATTAACATCAGTGAAAAGTATCAACTCCGCTTCTTGTCTTTAGTTAATCTTAGATTAGGATTATCTTGTGAGTTAAAAAAATTAGGTTGAATAAGCTCAACATATATCATCATTTGAATGAGGAATGACCAGCAGATTAATTCACTAAAACCATTAGTTTGTATTAATGGTCATTCTTTTAAATCGGGTTCACCTGGGTTCAATAGGAATCACAATCGCTCGTTGTCAGGTCTCAACGGTGTATCTTAAAATCCAACCTTGGAGTCTCAATTCGTCACCTTTTTTCAAAATTGGGTGATATTTGTCTCATCCTCACACTATCTTCATCCTTTTATATTTGATTGGTTCTTCCATTAGATCAGTTTGTTAAAACAAGACTTCAGTCTCATCTAATTCAACTCAAAGTCATAAAAAAACACTAGCATGAGTAAAGTCTCATGATTCCTCATGAAAGTCTTAAGAAAAGTAATTAGTAACTCGTATGATGATTCCCAATAAAAAACATAATTAAATTTTTCATGTCAAAAAAAATAAAAATATTTAAAAAAATAATGAAACATATATTATAAAAATAAATACATGGACAAAAGGCTTATAGAAATAAAGGTACCTTTCCATTTTCAAAAAAATCACAACAAATTATAAAATTTATAGAAATAAACTAGATTTTTTTTTCTAAAAATTATAGTTAAAAATAAAATTGGGAACTTGAAAATATTAAATATAAAATCCAAAACAGTTCAAAAATTACTTAGAAATTATATTTAAACAATTAATCCATTAAAAAAATAAAAATATTATTAAAAATATATATAAATTAAATAACCAAACATTAATCAATTAAAAACCAAAAAAATACTTATTTATCAATATATTCAAATAATAACTGATTAAATAAAAAATTAACCAAAAAACAATAATTCACCATTATAAGGACACTTTCACATCAAACAAAATTAATTCATCCAAAATATGTGGAAACAATTTAGTAAATAAATTCAATATAATGTACTACCATCTAAGGTTCCAACACTGTCCCTTGAAAATTAATCCTTCCTAAGGCCTTCTTTAACATGCTTGAGCCGATCTTGACCCAAAGGGGAATGTGAGTGAGATAAGTTCCTTCTAAATATCCAATAGATAATTTTGAAAGATAGAGAATCTTAACTCAGTAAACAACCAAGGTGTTTCAAATTTTGGTGGGTAGATTTATTATAGTTAGAGGAATAATACGTTTACCTAACTCCGGTCACTTGTTCTAAAAGTGATAGATAATATAATATTTTGGTTTAAACTCATTACTAATGGTATGAATTTGAATTAAGAAGATAAATGGGGTACATTGTTAAATCGAAAGTATCAAAATATTATCTTATATCATCTATTAGATAAGGTTTACACAAATATCATAAGTCCCTAGACTACCAAGGAGTCAGTGAAAATTTGAGAAGAAACAATAAAGGTAATTTTAGTGTCAAGTAATTTGAGCATCAATTTTGGATGATCCAATTTGAAGACATTAAAATAGATAGTGGTGATATAGATGAAATTTATTTTACTCAAGTAAATAAAATTTTGAGAAACATTTAGGGGTTTGGGGAGAATCTAGAGGATTCCATCATTGTTAAAAAATTAATATGGAATTTTCCAGATTATTTAGATTTTATAATATCAGCCCTAAAAGAAAGATAATACTTGAAAATTGATAAGCTACACAACATACTCATGTATTATGATATGAGAAAGGTACTTTATTTAAAAAATTATTAAAAAGATGAATTGTATTTTAAAGCCATGTGAAAATGAAAATATATAGAAAAAGTTGTTGTTGAATCTAAAAACCAAGACTTCAACCAAATTGATTCTCTTCTATCAAAGAGATTCATGAATAGTAAATGAAAAAGGAAAATTTAACAGTCTACATAGATGTTATAATTATAATTTTGTTTGTAATATTGAATATTATTACCCAAATATGTAGCTTGAAGAATCCAAATCAGGTGAGGATAGTGGGAAGAAACAAAAACAAAAGAATAATAAGTGGTTCAGTAGTAAAAGATGAATATTTACAAATAAGAAAGATAAATATGACTCATATAGAAACCAAGATAATGAATTCACTCTCTATTCTCAGGTTTTAGAATGATATAATTCTTAATGGAGTAATGATTAGGGAGAATAAAGGATAGAAAATGAGTGGGAGATAAAATAATATTTAAAATAATATATGGGAAAGATATAATACCTCAAGAAATAAAAGAATAATTCTAAAAAGGAAAAAAGGTGGATAATTATAAGGAATATTATGTCAATAATTACCTAAAATACTTTGATGAGATTAATAAGCACGGGCTTTGATAAGGTAAAAAATAAAATATTAATATATTCTCAATGAGTAACTTTCTATAAAGGTAGAATAACTAGTTTAAACACAATCCATATGTCTCTCAATACATCATGAGTTAAACAAGGAAAGAGAAGACTTCACCAAGACTTTTGAGTCAAATAGAGAATCTTCTTATCTAATAAGAAGAAGAGTTTTCACCAAAAAGTTAAATCTGTACTTAATCATTTTAAATATAGAATAATTTTTTCTAATAGTAAAAAATTAAACACTAAATTTTAGGATATTTTGGAAATAAAAAATGATAGGAAATATTATACATCAAAGGAATTAAAGAGTATGCTTAGGAGGCCACAAACCCCTATGAAAATTGAGGGTCAATTTTCAGTAGAATAATATAATAAAAGGTCATGGAAAATTTATTATCAAAATGGAAGATATAATTTTAGAGGTTATTACAAGTTCTATAGAATATATGGAAACAAATATTATTATTTATGGATTAGTATGTCTTTATCAGGGAAGAGGAAATAACCGATGGTTTTTTTGTAAGAATCTAATGACAAAATATTAAAAGAGACAACATGTGACCAAGTCTCAACCAATTTTTTCCATAAAAAATATATTTCATGTTCTAGAAGAAGTATGTGATAGATATAGTTTGTATGTTTAAAAATATGAGGTATGTATGAAAAATTTGGAAGGATAAGTTGCATATATTTTTAAAGGGGAGATATTCTAAAAGAAAAATAGTTGTAAGTCAGGTGAAAAATATGAGGAAGTTGAGTATGTTAAGAAAGAATACTTGATAGTTTGAAAAAATCAAATAATAACTTCCAAGGAAATGCATAATGCTGAGAAATCCCAAATTAGTACTGAATCCAATGAAATTAGGGTGGTAAGTAAATAAAATTTTGAAGTTTTTTAGGAGGCATAAAATGTTGGTGACTTAAAAAAAATACAAATAATATGTGTGATTAATTTGATCAAGTTTTCCATGGTTCAAAGGAATGTATGACTATCATATTATCCATAGAAGAAAGTTTGAGGAGAATGAATCAAGTATAAGACATTTAGATTTACTTAAAATATAAGGTGAATAAAGTTATTGCACATATACAATTAGTACAAGACAATAAAATAAGCCGAAAACCAATCCAGGATATCAAAAATGTGAAGGGTGATGCTGTTGGTGTATCTAAGAATCCTAGATTGAGAATAAATTATCATCCCAATTGTTTCATTAAAAGGAATAAAAAAACCCTCTTTATTTCCTATTTTTTGTAATTATGATAACTTATAGGGAATTTCATGAGAAGTTGTAGGGATTTTACACACTATACAACTATGAAGATGAACTTTTCATAGTGTGTGGTAGAAAATAATTCTCTATAATGAAGGAAAGGAGTGAATCCTTTGAGAGGGAGAAAATCATGAGAGGAATTTCCCACCCTCTCAGCTTTAGAAAACATAGAATTTCTATATAGAATTGATAATATTGAACAATGTTTTTTGATTATCACACTTATATCCATTTGTTGTTGTTTTATTCAATATTATTTTTAAGGGATGGGTATTAATTATTAAAAACGTGAGAAAAAGGGTAAGTTTCATGACTTGTATAGGAACTATTTTAATGGTTTCTTGTGATGTGTATAGGTTACATGTTTATTTTAAAACAATCTATTTTATATAACCCCTAATTGATAAATGAGAATATTTTGAGCATGGTATCTCATATTGGTAAGTTCATAGATAGCATAGACAATGTTGGTACTATCTATCTTGTTTTCTACATTGGGAAAGTCCACATAGACTTTTATTAGAACAACTAAAGTTTATTTTATAATAGAATTATGTGGTATCATCCTTCTCCCGGATCTAAAAGAGGGGAAGAGGATGAGAGTTTCTTGGTAGGAAGAAAAAGATATGATAATACCATAAAATTTTCATTTACATTTGTCTCTCAATAAGGGGGATAATAAACAATTCATCAAGTCACGCACATTGATATTGGGGAATTATGGTGTTAAAAAATGAAATAGGGATATTGTTTTTCCCAAGTGAATATTTCATTTATTGTAAATGGTTTAATATATATTTAGTATAGTGATGATGATGGTTGGAGGATTTTTTTTAGATTTATGAGAAAAAATTGTATAGAATTTATGTACTTATATAATATTATTTAGGTATTGTCATGCCCTGTGAACAAGAGATTCATGAAGATACAACTTCAAGAACTCGAGTGGGAAAGTTTAAGAAAATTTGGAAAATTAATTATGATGATTTTTGTGTTGATATTAAAAAGAATCAATTATATGTGTTGATGGATGAAGTATAATATTCTTCAAGATTTTTAAGAAGAATTGATGTGGTTGATAAGTCTTAGAAGATAGTTGAATATGATTTGAGTATGTTTTATTGAAATATAGAGTTCTACATATTCATGTAAGGGACTTCCAGAAAATATGTATATCTATGTAGTTGATTTTATAGTGTAGTTATATTTCTAGAGTAACTGATTATGAAAATTATCCATATTTTCCTCTTATCGAATTCAGTGACATAGTAAAATCCAGTTACATAGGAAAATATAGTGATATAGAAAAGTCTATATAATAAAATTTAATTCAATATATAAATTTTGAACACACGTAGGAATTTAGAATGATTTAAGTGAATGTTATAGAATAGAAAAATTCTTTTACATAACCAAAGGGAATCACATAATAGAATTTTATTGTATAGCTTAAGTGAACCACGTAATATAATATTATTATTTAGTCAAAGTGAACTGCATAGGTGAATTCATACCACATGTGTAATTCACATGGGTGTTTGAGAATGATGTAAGGGATTATATACTTACATAATGGATGAGTTTTCTAGAATCCAATTTTGATGAAAAGGGAAGGTTTGCATGGGAGATATTCATGAAACCATACACTTAGATATCTCAAATGAATTTTTAGAAGATATATTTGAGGAATATAAGTCATGGTAAATCAAATATCCCATGATAAATAAAATATCTTGAGTCCTTTGGGTATTTAAAAGAAGTAAGTTTTAAGGAATTTCAAAGGACATGGAAATTTATATATTTAATAGAAAAATGAATATTAGGTATTCAAGGGATTTTAATAATGATAATGACTCAAAGTTTAAATTATATTTTAATGAGATTTTAAAATGATGAAATATCCTCTAGTTTTGAATGAGAATATTACCATCAACCAAAGATGATGGAGATTTAATAATTCAAATAGGTGAATGATATATAAAATATTTAATGATAAATATTTCTATGTATAAATATGTAGGTAAGATAATAAGATGAGTTGTTTGAATATTAATAGAATTTAACACTCTATGTAATAAGATTGTGATAAATAGATAAACATATTTATCATTGATAGAGACGAATATGAATTCAAGAACCATTGAATAATAAGAAGATATGTTATACACCTTATAATTTTTGAAGTATAGGAGGATCCATATAACTCTTGATGTGTATGGATTCTAGATATAAACACTACTACTAAAGTTCTTTAGTACACGACCAAACCTGATCCTTTGGGGTCATAGAGACAGATCTTACTTCTAAGTGGTGTAGAAACAACCAAGGAGAAAAAGAAGATTTTTATATTTGAAATAAACACCATTGAATACAATAAGGTATGATTGGAGAATCACCAATCGAAGTATAAGCATAAAATTAACTGGAGGTTTTAGTGGATTTTTAGAGAGAAAAATTGACTTTGAGTTGTAAGAGGATGATTAGATATAGCTGAGAATCCATGTTGGGGGAATAAACTACAAGTAAATGAGTAGGAAATCTAGATAACCCATGTAAATACTATGTTCTAATATCTTTATTTATTACTGCATGTTAAGGTGTGGCTATGATAAATCATTGAGTAGATCAAGAACTCTAATTGATTCAAGAATTTAAATTTAAAAGGTGGATATTTCATAAAAAGAGATACCATTGATTCACCCCCCCACAGATAGTGGTTCATCTAGAATAGGGAATTACACATGAGGTTAATTTTATGTATCTAGGTATTAAATTATTAATATATTAAGGTAATGGATGTATATTATATCTTTATTTTATAATAAATTAAATATTTATTCATCATTTATTCTTATGTATTATAATTTATTTTACATTAATGGTCAAATGATAATATAACCTTAAAGAAAAAATTTGTGTTATCCCTAATCTATGATAATTATAGAGTGGTATGGGTTGTTATAATATGTTAACATTAGCATGAATATAATCTTGTACTCATTAAAAAGGGTTGTATATGAGATATAATGAATAGTTTCATGATGTAATAAATAAAGTCTTATTACATGGATTGACTTGCTTAAGTACATCCCATGTAATTTTGTACAATCATTAATATACATAGGGGTGTATGCTTATTAAAAATGATTCTGAACTAAGTATAGAGGGATATCTAGAATGAGAAAATTCATACTTTGATACCTTTCTTATACAATTCAAAACTGACTTAGTTAATTAGGGGGTGGTTGGTTATATTATTGATGAGTAAAGACATTTGAACCTTGATTGAATTTGATTGAAGAAGTTCATGTCCATTATTATATATTTTAGATATTATATGCATGGATACATAGACAAAATACATGTGATGTGATCATATATTAGATGAATGACATGTGATGTATTCATCAACCTGGTCAGTCTATTTTGTATAATCAAGAAAATATGAGTTGTCCTATACTCTATTTCCATGTTTCATGTTTGGTAGTAACTTAGTGTAATGGAAAAATGGATTATATAAGTATACATAAGATTTATATGATACATCTTGTGGTGAATATGATTATATATATATGAGTAAGTTTGATGGAGATCACACCAGAACCCTTAGCATCTTGATTATCACTAATACTTTGTTAGAGGCTGCTCTATGCTTATATATTTGAAATAATGATTCTATATTTCATATAAATGATACTAAAGCCCACATGGTCACATAGTTATGAATTTATATAAGGATTAATTTTTTTAAAAGTATTTTATCCAAAATGAATATAGTTTGATAAAAACATATCAAAAAAGGTTTTGGATTTATTTACAAAGAGTTGTGATGTTTTATATAAATTCATAATTGGATTTTAGTGAAATTGGGAGATAGTTGTATGTGAAATAATACATATTCATGAATTTATATTAATTCATCTTCCTATATTGTTTTATTTATTATAATTCATTATGAATGGATTAAATGGATTAAATTCATTGAATGAATTTAATAAATAATTATAATAAGAATATATGTATATCGTTATATTGAATATGTCAATACATTGAATATGGTAAATGTACTTTATTAAATGAACCACAATGAGGTGGGTATATAAAGGTATGAGATAAGTCATGTTGGATAAAAGATTATATATAGGCCTCCAGATTTTATCTTCCTCCCAAGACGTAGTTTATCACTTCGTAAATTCTCTAGTACTCATTATAAATTTAGGTGTCCTTAAGCATTATTATGGGATCCTTTTTCCTGTGTAATACCCTCAAAGGTAGAAAGATTTCAAAAACTAATTTATTGATCAAAATCAACCATAATCCATTAAATATTGAAGAAGGATCTTTCTATTATCTAGGTATGAAAGTTTATGTTTTTTGTTTATATAAAATGCTGATTCTATTGAGAATAGATCGGACACATGTATAGGAATTATTCTAAAACAATTTATATATGATTAACCCCTAAAAAACATCACATATTACACTTGTTCATTATATATCCCTTATAATTTACAATATAATTTTATGATCAATATGTTTTCTTAAAAGATTATGTTGGTTTGACTAGGTTCCACTTGGATATTCAGGTCGAGTCATTAAAAGATGGTATCATAGTGAATTAAGGGATTTGGGGAAATATATTAACAGTATTAAATAGATAGTAATATCAGGGATCAATAATTAATTGATAAATATGTTTTTCCATTTCAATTATAGTGAAATCATGAGAAACCAGTGGTAGTCTAGATTCAGTTTTGACCACTTCCTTGATTTATTCATTTTCTTATCAGTAACATATATCTTGAGTAGGTATATATATGTATATACATATAGGATGACATGTAATACTATGTTCTTTTTTTTATTCCCTTATCATTAGAATCATTTTAATGTTTATACTAACTTAAACCTCACAAATAGATGAATGGTGTTTTCTTATTTTTTTTACTTGTGATGAGTAGGTCAATATAACTCATTTAAGTGTTCCATTTAGTTTTTAATACCATATTTAGTAGATCTTACATTCTTACCTTTAGAACAGCGTCTCATGTGTTTATCCTTGATTTTAAATTAATTTTTTAAGAAAATATAAGTATTAATGAAGAGATGGATGAATGAGAGTGGTGGTGTGTATTATGATATGACTAGTACTATGTAGATATAAATGTTAAATTACCCATTTCATTGAATTAAATTCGATGTGATTCTATTCATTGATATATAATATGACCCTTTTAATCTCTATTTTATCCACAGGAGGGAGATGATGAACGTAATCCACTCGCATGGCCTCTTGTTGATCCTAAAGTTCTCAAGGGTTTAACTCAGTTGCTTAAAAAAACTATATAGGTAGTTCCAAAATATGAACCCATAATTATTGAGGCTATATGGGATTTTCAATTCTATTACCCTCATAACTTATTAGAAAAAACATCCCCTTATGAATAATAATATCAATTTGAACATATCCACCTCATATTTTATAGTTTTTAGACTCCATAGAAATATCAAATTCATCTAGATTCCTTTATAATAAAATTAATTGGATGTTGATGGTTAAACATAATGGTTGAGTAAAAGAAGAATCAAGGGATTTTCTGGAAGGGTATTTGAGATGTATTTTTAAATAATTTTATCCTAAAACTCTTTATTTTGAGGGATCTCATAAATTTATAGATCATAGGAATAGATAGATGTCTTTGATGGATTATACTTATAAATTTACCAATCTACTCCACTTCACTACTTATATGAGTGGGGATGAAAAGTAAAAGGTATAATATTTTGATATGGGATTTATGGATCCCTAACATTCCCAAGTGGTAATGTTTAACTACTCAAACATATATAAGGATGTGAAGAAGGAAATTTTTGATGAATCAAACTCCCATGTACTCATAAAAGATACTAATTCTTCTAGTGGTCGAAAGATTCACTAGGTAGAGGCAAGTCGAGGTGGATCTTAGTAGGGAAGTCAGGGTGGGATTTATCTTCCTCCTGGTTTCAAAGGATCGCAAATTCTATGATTTTAGTGTGGTCAATCAGGAAACACCGAGCTTAGCCTTACCTATGAGCCAAAGCAATACCACCAGTGCAGAAAGTATGGTCATCTTCAGTGGTTCTATGGGTATACACTATCCAAGAGTGTGGGTTAATAACATTAAAATATTCAAATATCATAGGATACAACTATAGTGAATGGTACTATAGTAACTCAACCTTCCTTTTCTAAGTCTATATGGAGAAATAGATAATAATATTATAGTTATAAGTTAGTGGAATATTTACTAATTTAGGGATCATAAGAACAAGGACTTCATGATAGCTTTGGTTGGTTTTTTGCAATCATGCATTTGACGATCAATGTCGGGGAAGGTAATTTGGTGGTGATGGGTCCTATTATGGTATCTTTTACCATCATATTTTCTTTATTTGATTCATGAGATTCACATTCCTTTATTTATAAGATTTTGGTGTCTCTCTTGGGAATAGAGGTGGATACAACTAAGAGTATCATGAGTATCGATACCCCTTTGGGTAGGAAGTTAGAGATAAGTAAAAGGTGTATTTTCTATCCTCTTATAGTGAAAACATTCCAACATATCTAGGACATTTCTAATCATGATATGAATATCATTTATCTCAAACCGAGTATGGATTGGATGGCCCAATTCAAAACCCTAATTTATTATTATAATAGGTTATTTTCATTTTCCTCTTCTATTGGAACACAATACACTCTTGTGGGAGAATGGGATTATCATTAGAGTAGAGAAGGTTGGGATGAAGATCAAGTTATAAATCTTACATCCTACATTTCATATCTAGTTCTTAAATAAATTAAGACTAATTGATTGGAATCCTCGACTCCCATTATAGGAATTTTCCCTTATTTGTTGCCCTAGTGTTTTTTGGATTGGATCCAAAGAATGAGATAGATTTATCAGTTAAGTAAGTTCCCAGAATTGAGATAATTTTTATTCTTCCATACCATTGGGAACTAATAGAGTTGAGGGAATTGAACATTTAGCTTGAGAGAATAGATTTTATGGGTTTTATTTGACCAATTAATTCCCATTTGGGTTCTCCGGTTCTTGTCACCAAGAAATATAATGGGATTATGTGCCTTTTTTATTAATTAAAAATAAGTTTAATTAGGTAACTATTAAGAACTGATAATCATTACCAAAAATATATTATTTATTTTACCAACTGAAAGGGGATAAATGGTTTTAGAATATTAATTTGAGATATAGGTATCATCTGGTTCGATTGACACCCAATTATATTGTGAATATATCTTTATGAAGTCAATATGGGAATTTTGATTATCTAGTTATTACTTTTTTTCTTGAAAAATGTGCCCTTGATTTTTAGGGATCATATGAATAGTATTTCTTATACATTCTTAAAAACATTCATGGTAATATTTTTGGATGAAATTATCATATATTCAAATACAGGGGAAGAGAATTATAGACATATTTAAATGGTTTTGGGAATGTTAAGGGATCATAATATTGATTTGAAAATATTAAAATATTTATTCTAGATATGATAAGTTAAATTATAAGGACATGGGGTGTCATTTGTTGTAATAGTGATTGATCCTAAGAAATCATAAGTGGTAATGTATTGAGAAGTACCTTAGAACATATTCATGCTTTGAAGTTTCTTAAGGCTCACTGGGTATTACTGTATTTTCATTTTAGACTTTTATAATATTATGACTTTTATGAATACTCTAATAATAAATGTAATGAAGTTCACCTTACTGGAATAGTATGAGTTTGATTTTTAGTAATTTATTAAGTGGATTACATTAGAACCTATCCTTATTTTGGAAAAATTAGGTAAATTATTTGAAATATATTATGATTTTTATTCAATAGGTATCAGTTGTGTGTTGATTCAAGACCATCGTATGTTGGTTTATTGCTCTAGGTAGTTATGACTGCATGAGAGAAATTATCTAACCCATGACATGGATCTTTATACTATTGTAAATTCCTTGAAATATTATAACCATTACCTATTTAGTGAATGTTTTATGGTGTATACCAACTAAAAGAGACTCAAGTGCATCTTTTCTCTAATAAATATTAATATAAGGTATATTTAGTGGTTTAAATGTCTTAGATCCTTCAATTTCAAGATTCTCTATGCCTTAGGAATTTGAATTGTTTTATTTGATTCCCTTAGTATAATGACTCAACCTCAGAAGGTGCATAAGGATAAGGATTAATAGAAAATTATGTATGTTCAAGCCAACATTCATCTAAATATATTTGAATATTAAGGTAAAATGTATTTTTACCCTATCAGTCTTAATTTATAAGTGATGAAATAGGAGGCAGATTCTCAAATATTCGACTAGGATTATATTATAGTTCAAGAGATATATAATAGTGCAAAGATAATATATTGGTGGTCTCAAGTTTCTGTCTCTTTCCTCTATGTTCATAGAATATGGGTGGTACCAAATATTATACAGAAAGAGGTTACGATAGAGTATCATTCCCCCTTGGTTTTTACACCTAAAAATTTCTAAGCATTATTATGACATGTAAAGGTATAACTTGTTTCCTAGAATTAATCATAAGATTATGAGATTCATATCCTAAATCCTTATATGTTAGTGGTTAAATATGAACACCAAAAACTGAAAGATAAGTTGAAACTGTTTCCATTACTAGTATGAAAATGGGATAAAATCACTATAGATTCCCTAATAAACATACTTCACTCATTGAAAGGAAAATATTCTTAATAATAAATTTTGGATTATCTAACCAAACCTCCTCATTTTGTTCCTATTCTAGAGGCATCCTCTATGGATGATTTGGTAAATATCTATACTGAAATGGTAGTAATGATACATGGGGTTCTAAAGAAATTATTTTAGGAAAGATCTAAAATTTATGCCTTTTTTGAAAAGGATTTAAAAAATATCTTAGGGATCACATGAAACTAAGTATGGATTATCACCCCTAGATAGATTATCCCTCTGAGAGGAAGATTAATATTCAACAAGATATGTAATGAGCTTAAATCCTGAACTTTTTAATCTCTTTAGAGTATCATTTGATACTAATTTTTTTCCTATAATAACATCTATCAAGAATCCATTCAGATGATCCCATTTGTGTCACTCTATGGAAGACAATTTCATTTTTCCACTATACTGAACAGATATTGTAGAATCATCATTAATTGTCCTTACATAGTTTAGGAGATGATAGTGTGAGTAAAGTTAACCCAAAAAAGGTTTTCATCCACCCAAAGTCACTATAAATATAATTTTTATCAAAGAGTAAGTCATTTATAATTTCATTTTGATGATAATTTATTGATCTGATTCATTACTCAATTAGATTACAAAATGATGGAGAATCAAGGAAAACATTATCCTCTTTTCATTAGGCACTTTGAAATATTTGGTCATGTTAGGGAATTGTCTTACATATTGGTTCTTATTACTTGGTTTAGTGTAATGTATAATGTTTTAAACGTATCAAGGTTGATAAAATGTGAAAAAAAAATCCAACTCTTGTGGTTTTGTATGATTATTAGGTTGGATTTAGAAGGATCCTTCACAGAATATTCTATTTGTATCATCGATTAGAGTGAATAGATCTTATAGGGGAAGTCTATTACTTTGGTGTTGGTATGGAAGAAACATGGATAAAAATCATATGATACTTTGGAGTTTATATCTAAAATGAGGATCTGGTGGCTGAGATTTTTCCCTTTGTAAGAAAATTAAATCTTTATGTAGATATGAAGTTGATGGTAGAGAGTTTGTAAAGACCCAAATTTTTTAGGTTAGTTATTTTCCAAAATTTTAGTCATTTAAATTTATTTTCAAGTGAATTTTTGGGTTAAATTTATAATTAGAGAAAAATATAATGAAGGTGGGAGTAGTAGTGAAGTAAATATAATACTAGAAAATAACCTAATGTGTTGTAGAAGCACAAAATTCCTAGTAGTCTAGTACTAGACACTTGGTGGACCTAAGTGGAGTACATGGACACTGTAAGTCCCACCAAGTACTAGGTGGACTTGTATGGGGTAACTAATAGGCCAAATAGTTTATTTTTTAACATTTTAACTATAGAATTGTATTTTATCCCCTTCCTATAAGACATAAATTAGAAATAACCCTTCATTTTCAATTTCAAGATCTCTCTAAGAGATCCTCACATTTTTTCAATCAACTACCTTTAGTCAAGGATTTGATCTCTATCTGAATTCATAATTTTGTGGTTATAGAAGTATATATTTGGATAACTTTAGTTTATATCTCCCTTCTCGTTGATATTTTTAGTTTTAAAAATGGTTTCATGAATCCCTAAACCTATATCATGTTCAGTGGTTTGGATTCTAGTTCTTCTTTGGATTGATCCTCACATGGGAGGTTTTAGGAGGTTATAATCAATGATCTTGAGGTAAGGTTACTCCTCTATCTATTCAATTTATATTTTTAATATTATAGTAGTGACATAAATCCATTTTTTCATAATCTATGTTTCTTAAATATAAAGGTGGTTACATATATTTCTCTTTGGGATTAGGGTTTCAAATATTCATAGGTTTAGGTGGGTGATACACTTCTCTTTATCTTATATTATAAAAGTGTGGCTATTGTAAGGGAATGGTGTAGAGTGAATAATACCTATATAATGGATTCATTTAAAAAATTAATACCATTATTTTCAAGATAAAACAAAGATGACATAGTTATCTCTTATCAATTTTTGAAGCATTACACTATTTTTGTGCTTCCTTGATTAAGATCATGCATAATAGTATTCAATAAAGTAAGTTATGAGTTTCTTTACTTTGTCTTTAGATTATGTAATAGTTAATATACATATTGAGAATGATTAAACTATACTAGGGGTTTCCCTATAAACCTTACATGATATGAACTTACTCATGTTCTTTAGAATGGTATTTATGACTATCCTACCATGTCTAGGGTTATCCTTGTTTAATATAAATTTTAATTTTCCCTCACGAAATCGAATATCCCACATGACATGTTTATACTTGAATTTTATTTTTTGCTGCAAGTTGGTTAGACTTTATAATTTAGTAATTTAATTTCATATTTTCAAATTTTGATTTTGACATGTTCATATTGTTCAAAGGGTTTCTTGATGGTATTACATATGTATAGCCATTTATTTATCTATATTTCATATATAGGGGTTGATCCATGTCAAAACAAATTATAGTGTGTGGATTGTACATTGATGTATCATGAGGACTTTGTATATACATATGAAATGTTCCTCACAAATGTGATATAAGCCTCATATAGAGAAGCATTATATATATATATATATGATTATAGAAGTATATATATATAAGTTACTTCCTAAGAGAATATGAGTGAGATCCTAGGTGAGAGTGTTATATGGTTATATATAGTTCCTCTCATGAGGAATGAATATCCCGCAAGGAATATTATTATAGATACATATATATACGCAAACATACATATACATATAATAATATGTGTGTGTGAAAAACCTCTTATAGAGGATGGTTTCTGATGGACATACATGATGGCCAAATTGTATGTGGTGAACAAATACCTTACATTGATTTTGAGATTGGATCAAATAATGTTTGAATAATTTGGTTGAAAATTATTAATGTTTTACTAAATAATTCTCATTGTTAATTTTTTGAATAGTATTTCTATCTGTTTAGCATGATCACTTGTCAACTAGTGCTTTGTTTGATTAATTTATAAATTTTCTCTTTTACTTTCCTATATTTTATTTTATTATTTTACCCTTGTCCTTGTGATAAATAGGTTGAGGTTGGGTGGTGACTTCCATGAGGTGCAACATCCTCAAACCCCACATATTGTTTTAGGGAATGTGTATCAACCTTGTTTTGGGTGACCCAAGTAATGGAAAAGAACATGTATATGAGAGATGAAGGTTACAAATCATGGGTGGTTCTCTATCATGGTGTGTTGAATCTAGGTGGACCATTATAGAGTTTTTGGAAGAGACTCATTGTATGTGAATTTTGGTTTTCCAGGGTTACTCATATAAGGAATCTTGACGATATTATTTTCCTTTTTAACTATGTAGGAATTTTTTTTCTATCACATTACATATATATATTATACTTGTATAGTTTCACTGTATTTGATAAATTGTATGGATGTTTTGGAATATTTTTTTATATAAATTCATTTTGAAGTTGATATTGTATCACTTTTTAACTATGTAAATATTGAACTAGTGTCCCATTGACAGATACTCATATTAGAGTATTTTAGATCCAATGACCCAACAGTTATGCTATATTTTTTTGTTGACCTTATATCATATATTAATCACTTATTAAAATCTTGAATAGGTTAAATAATATAACACTTATTTTTTACCTATCTATTAGTGTTTATTCCATTATCTAGTGATTGAGAGGTGAACCTAAGGTCTTGTGGTAGTCTGGCTAAGGTATACATGGTTATCTAGGACATGTTATAACAACATATGTAGTATGAGGTATGTGTATGTAGTCATGGTTATGGGATTGTAGATATGGTTATATAGATTTGGTTATTATGTGGTGTGATACTATGGTCATGTGGATAAAAACTAGACAAGAGTTCTAGGATATATGTCATTGGGATATGAGGGTGACTAGATCAGTAGAAAAATGGGTGTGGGTTCCCTCCTTAATATATTTTCATAACTATTTTATTACTCTACTTTTATATTGATATTCTTATTGATCCATAGTGAGGTTCGGATGATAGTTAACCTGGTTAGGTAATTACCCAGTTTCATTGTTTATTCATTATGGATTTATAATGATTTTTTTATATTGGCGTGATATTTTTTGGGGGAGAATCTATATACTGTACTTATATTCTCACTCCCACTTCTATATACTATTTTTCTTATATATTTTCATGACGGATTTGGTGATTGGGATATAAATTAATATCACATTACAAGGAGATAAATTAGTGTTGGAGTTATTATTATAGTTTATGTTTCCTTTTAGTATTAATCTTAGAGGTTTTCACTTTTTTTTAATGATATTACATGAATTATTTAGATTATGGTTTTTATATTATATTATTAGTGGAGTTTATTGATGGTTCTTTTATATCATTCCTATTATTATAGAGGGTAATTCCTCCCATATTGTCTGTGATATACCCTTATCACTAGTCGCTAACCAGTGGATTATAAAGTTGGGTTTGTTATAGTGACCTTATCCTTTTACAAAAATCATTACAAAATTTTAAACACAATTAACCATCAAATTACAAGCCAAGTATTGTAAAGTATAATTTATTTGGAAGATTAGTAACATAATTAAACATCATGAAAATAAAATAAAAAACATAAAATATTTAATCTCCATAACAAGATCATAACTTCCATTTATCTCATACATCTTCATAGGATAACTTGGGGAATACATGAAAAAAATGGATGAGTTAAAAATCCCAATAAAGAAATAAGAATATGAATAAAACATAGCATATGGGTCAGAAGTCATAACATGATGGAATAAAAGGAATGGAGAATCAATAAAACTAAAGAATAATAAAATATATAACATGGGAAAATATAATCATGACATGATAGGAATGTGGAAATAACATGCAACATGTCATAAACATGAGTCACGACTAACTGCAAATACTATATAACGTGTACAAAGTCCCATAAACAGATCAGGTTCATGACTTATCCCAATATGACGCCTTATAAGACTAAAAATTACCCAAATAATTGGAGTTCTATTTGGTCACACCCATCATAACATGTTCATAAATATTTTTTCCACGTGGATAATAAAAATAAGGGTTACCCATGGAAAGAAATTGGTATCAAAATTGTATCACAAGGCATAACAAATGATCATTTCATAAATGTTTCCGTGGAAGAATGGATTTAAAACATAAATGGAAATTAATAAGTGAAAATGGTCATGGATAATTATAATATATGTCCAATTTAAGTGGAAACATGTAAAATGAGTGTTTAAGAAACTTTAGAAATGAAACATTTTATTGTGGTTTAGGTAAAATATTAAAGAGAATTTAAAGAAAAAAAGGCATAATTGTTTTCATAAAACCAAAAATAAACCAAGATATATTTTCATGATAAACTGAATGATTTTGGAAAAATAATGGTGGATTGAAATTGATTATGGAGATCACTTGGAAGCAGGTAGGAAATTAGGAAGTTCCCTTGATTCTGGATTTCTTATCAAGAAGAATTGAAAAGGGAACCTTTCTAAAACACATATTACCCCATCAAAAATAAATGATATGATCTGGATAAATGATTTTGGAATAGATTCACAGAATTTAGATGATTTATTTTAAAATAAAGAATCATTTCATTGGTGTAAAGATAGAGAAATAGTAACCTGAAGGAAAAAATGGAGGTTCTAGTAGAATCCCTTAACTTATGTCTGAAATAGAACTGAATTTGATATTAATGTCCTCAATAATCAAATTAAATCCATTAAATAATTAATTAAGAACTTTTTTTAATTGTAATTTATTTATAATAATTTTATTAACTTCATTTATGGTCTTTTCTTATGGATTATAGTGTTCAGTTTTATCGTTCGGGAGTGCTCCTTTTCTTAGTTTTCATGATCAGTTCACTTGTATAAGAGTATGGAAGTTCACGTAAAATAAAAATAGAAATAAATAATTGAAGTTATAATTTATTAATGAAATTAAAATAGGGTAAATGGTTATATAATTCATTTGGTTATTTGGGGTGAGGATGAATCATTAGATAAGACGTTATTGATAATCGTTTGGATGATTTTGGGTGGTTCTCACTCACAACGAACTTGTTTTGTTTTATTATTTAACATCATGTATATATAATGATTCCAAAACATTAAATATTCTTTTATACATATATTATAAATTTTTTAACAATAAAAAATGTTTTATGAACATCCTTGAAGGATTTAATTGAAAATGAAAATTTGGCATCCTTGAAGGAGATAAATTAACACCTCACGAACAATGTTTTCATTTTTAGAATAAAAGAGAGATAAGAGGGGTTTAATGATGGATTATTTTGTTAGAATAATAAAATTCCAGTATATCTATGTAACAATAGTTATCATACCATTTGTATGAGGGGGGATAAAATACAATAAAAAATAACTTGAAAAGAAATTAAAATAAAAGGAATGAGGAATTTACCACTTGAATTTCTCCTCATTGAACACCTCCTTAGAGAAATGGTTTTTGTATTTTGATGATAAGAAGATATTTTGGACATTGTATAGGGGCTTGGGAAGAGTATCGAGTATAATTTTTACAATGCTAAACTCTTTGAAGGTGTGAGGAGAATATGTAGTGACTGGTGGTATTTATAGTGGAGGAGGGGTGTTTTCTAATTATTTTAATCATTAGTTTATTATTTTGTTTCAAGACAAGAAATAGTGTTGATTATTGTGACAAAATATATTAAATATTTCATTTTAGTTTTAATTAATTCTTCTTACCTCAGCCTTAGATCAATAATCTCTTAAAAAATTATATATTTAGCATTTATCATAAATTATCGTATTTTATTATTCACCAAAAATTATAGTATTTTAGAAAAATAGAAAAAATTAACCCTAACCATTTTTCAACATGTTGAATTAAAAAATTAATTCCATTTTATGAAAGTAATTTTATAAATATGATAAATTTAATTTTTAATTTAAATTATTATTTACTCGGGACATGCATATTTTAAAATTATTACTGATTTTATAATACTTTTAAAAATTAAATAAGGTCTCGTAAAATTATCTTAAAATCAGAAGACAAAAAAATATTAATTTATGAATACATTTTATGAAAATAAATTTTCTTTTGAATCATTATATTATTTATAAAATTGTAATTAAATATTTATAACTTACAAAAATACCAACAATTAATTAATAATTTTTGAAACATTTATTTACATATACCATGATATAATTATACCATAGTTTCATTTATTGGATTAATAAATTTTATTTATAATTTCATGGGTGATGTTACTATTATATTCACCAGTTTTTTATTCATAAGGTTTATATTACTATTCCTAAGGTAATGTTATTGTTTCATCGGTATAGGTTACTTAACTTATAGAAATAACTTATATTTCATTCAATATTCATTTATAAAGTTTGTATTGATTTATCTATCTGATTATACATTATTACATAATTATAAGAAGTGAATTTTCATTGACAAATTTTTGGGTCATTACATTCTTCTCCCCTTATGAAATTTCACCCTCAAAAAATCATTTTACAAACTAAAGAGGTGAGGGTACTTATCCTTCATCACTTCCTTTAGTTCCCATGTCACATACTCATACTTATGGTTCCACCATAGTAATTTGACATGGTGAGTAGTATTTGTGTGTTGAAAATTATCTCTATGATCTAAGATCTTCACTGGATTCTCCTCATAAGAGAGATCATTCTCTAACTATACCACCTATGAATTTAATATATATGAAGGATCTGGTATATACTTCCTTAAGAGGGATACATATAATACATTGTGTACTTGAGACATTGTAGGTGGAAGTCCTAGTCAATAGGACACAGCTCTAACATGATCAAGAATATTGAAGGGGTCGATGTACCTAGGAATTGTCTTTCCTTTCTTCCCAAATATCCTCATCCATGGGGATATGTGGAGGAATACCATGTATCTTGGCTTAAACTCAAGGTCTCATCTATGGTTGTCATCATATCTCTTTCGTTGACTTTGGGCTGTCTTGCTATGTTATTGAATGATTTTCACCTTATCCACTATTTATTAGATCATTTCAGGTCCTAGTATCTTATGTTCACCAACTTCATCCCATCATTCATGTGTTCTTCATCTTTTCCTATAAAGGGCTTTATATGGAGGCATTTGGATTCTTGAGTGGAAACTGTTATTGTAGGAGAATTCAACCAATGGTAGATGTTGGTCCCAAACTCTCTTGAATTCTATAGAACACTCTCTCAACATAACTTCCATTTTTTGAATAGTCCATTCATATTGGAAATCAGTTTTATGATGATAGGTTGTACTGAAGTTCAGTTTAGTGCTTAGATCATGTTGAATACTTTTCCAGAACTTTGAGGTGAATCTATCATATCAATCAAATAAAATCGATAGTGTTAGTCCATGCATCCTTAAAAATTAAATGATTTATATTTGGGCAATTTGACCTAGTGATAAGTCCTCTCGAATTGAGATAAAGTGAGTTGTCTTTTTAAGATAATTCACAAAAACCCATATAGCATTGTTTCCTATAGATATACTTAGAAGTCAAGTGATAAAGTCCATGGTAATTTTCTCAAACTTAAATGTTGGTATGGGTAGTGGTTGAATAACCCCCTTATACTTTTTCCTTTCAACCTTTATTTGCTGACATACCAGGTTATTTTATGTATATTTAGTAATTTTCTTCTTCATGTTGTCCCACCAATAATTCTCTCAGATATCTCTATACATCTTTGGGCTCCCTAGGTGAATAGAGAAGGCCAGGCTTTGTGCATCATTCAGAATCTCTTTCCTTATATCTGAATTAGATGGTATAAATATTCATGAAAAAATCATACAACTCCATCCTCATTGATCATGAACTTGGAGGATTTACCATTTCTAATAGCTTCCACCCTTTTCTAAATTTCCACCTCATTGCTTTGAGAATCCTTTATTTTCTACATAATGGATGGTTAAGAAATCATTTGAGAAAGTGTTGATGATTTTCCTTCCTTAATTATTCCAATTACTATCATTTTTAGGTCGAAGAAGGTTTGATCCTTCTCAGATATCATCATTTTTTAAGATTCATGGTTTTTTCTACTTAGATCATCTGCTACCTTATTTGCCTTTCCAAGATGGTAGTGGATTTAGCAGTCATAATACTTAATGAGATATAATCATATTCACTATCACATATTAATCTCATTATATGTGAATATATATTTAAGGATCTTATGATCAGTATATATTTTACACTTCTCCCCATAGAGATAATTCTATAAGATTTTCAATGCAAATATCACAACTGCCAACACCAGATCATGTGTAGGATAGTTTTTCTCATGAATTTTTTAAATGACTTGAGGTGTAGGATATCACTTTATCATTTTGAATTAGTACATATCCTAAGACATTATTTTAATCATCTCTATACAACACAAAGAGTTCCCCACTTATTGGTAGTGTGAGTCCTAATGCAATGATAACCTCTTCTTCAACTCTTTGATGCAGCCTTCATATTCATTAGTCCATACAAACTTCACTCCCTTTTGAGTCATCTTGGTTATTGGGTTTGACAATCATAAGATATTATTCACAAATTATCGATAATACCTAGCTAGACCAAGGAAACTATGGATCTATATTACAGATGTTGGCATGGACAACTCTTCCATTGCCTTTTTCTTGGAAGAGTCTTTAGATCTCAATGTTTTGGTGATTACATGCCATAAGAATGATACTTACTCCATAAAGAACTAAAATTTTATGTAATTTTCATATAATTTATCCCTTCACAAAGTTTTTATCATAATATTAAAATGATTCTCATGTTCCTCCTTGCTCTTGAAGTATATCATAATATCATCAATAAATACTCTCACAATTTTTTTGAGGTAATCTCTAAAGACACTATTCATTAAGTCCATGAATATTTCTAGAGAATTAGTGAGTCTGAAGGGAATCACAATGAACTCATATTGTCCATACCTCACTCGAATGTTAGTCTAAGGAATATCTTCATTACTCACATTTAATTATTGATATCTTGAACAAATTCCACTTTAGATAAATAATTGTCCCCACATAGAAGATCGAAAAATTTATTTATCTGTAGTAGGGGATACTTATTATTTATTTTGATTTTACTGAACTTGAGATAATCAATGTAGAGGTGAATCGATCTATCCTTCTTCTTGAAAAAGAAGACTGATTCACCCCATGGTGAAGCACTCAGGCATATACAACCCTTGTACAAATTCTCATGTAACTGCTTCTTAAATTATTACAACTCAATGTTAGCTAGGTGTCTTTGATATAGGCAGAGATCCAGTAATAAGTTGAATTGATAACTCAACCTCTCAATCAAGAGGATGACTAATAAACTATTAGGGGAACACTTCAGTGTATTCCCTCACATCGGGCATGTCTTCGAGCATGATTATATCCTTTATATCAATTATTTGAGCTATACATTCTTGCTCATAAGGAAACAATATCCACACTTGAGATGATGATTCTGAAGGAGATTCATTCTCCTCTTTACACTTTTATAGAATTAAAGGATGCTTCGGGATGTGAAGAGTGTTCTCCCTTTCCCAACAGTTGATATTATATTTATATATAGATAGTAAATACATGCCCAAAATAGAATAAAACTCTACCAAATAGATTATGATAATATTTTATGGGGGTTTAGTCCAAAAACCTAAATTGGGGATGAGTTATATAATTTGGATGCAATAATTTCCCCATTTTTTGTTTTCACAGATAAATCAACCTACAAATTTTGAGGTGGTGTTTTAATAGTTATACTAAACTTGCAAGATATAATAGAATATGTATAACCAGAATCCAATAGTATATTAACTATTCATGAATGAATAACTAGAGTACCGGTCACCACATCATTTCTGGGCTCCACCTTAGTAGTGGTGATAGCATATTCCCTTTCTTACTTCCATGGAGGCTGTTATTGTTAATTTCCTCCAACAACCCTTAGATTAGGGCAATGACTTGTGTAATTACCATGCACCTTGAAGTTGAAACACTGCACTATAGGCTAAGTAGTGATCTGAAACATCCTCTCTTCCTCCTAATTAGTGAGATTATTCATATCCGTTCAGAATTTATTATCCATATGACCCTATCTTTAACATTTGAAGCATTTATTGGTTCCATTTAAGAAATTTCAAGGATTCTTCTTCCCACACTTCTGACATGTGGGATGTAGGGTATTCTTTCCATCGTAGGATTTATCACCCATATTAAACTCCATTTTCTTGTTTTTGTACCTAGACGCATGACACCACTGAGAGTCCTCAATCACCATTTCAACCTTAAGGGAACAATGAAAAATATCTTTGAAGCTATCAAAGTCTCTAATCACAAAAAGTTTTTGTAGGCACTTATTTATTTCACTAAAGAAGTGAACAACCTTTATTTTTGTGTTCCTAAAAAATTTGGAGTGTATCTTGCAAGACTTGTGAAGTTTTCTTCATATTCCCTATTAGAATCATCTTCATTTTTCTTTAGTTTAAGGAACTCCCTTTACATATTAAGATGTAGGGTTTGGGGGAAATATTTATTGAAAATTATTTTCTTGAAATCTTCTCATTTCATGGAAACAATTTCCTTTTGGGACTTTGGGTTCTTGATCATTTTCTACTACTGATCATTTTCCCCATCAAAATAATAAAATTCCAGAACAACTTTCTCTTATTTTAAGCACTGGAGGATAGAGAATATATTCTCAATGGATTTAATCCATTGTTCTATGAGGAGTGGATCAGAAGATCTATTAAAATGGGAACAATTTTCTGTATAAATGATTCTACTGCAACTTGATATCTCTTAGAATAATGAGGGTGTTCCACACAATTCAAGTTATTATTCATAACTTAAGGTAGTTGATCAAGTAATTTCATGAATTTTTGATCACCCATTCCCATCATATTTGTCGTATCATTTGGGAAATCATCGTATTTCCTATCACATTGATTGTGGGCATGGGTTCTTCTATTTCTATTTATCAACTAATAAAAAGAAATAGAAATTAGGTGCATGAATAATTATATAATAAGTATAATAAAAGTAAAATTTAAACATAAAAGGATAAACTTGTAATGTAAAATTATATCCTAAATTTTGATTCCATTGGTTATAATCTAGGTTAACAATGATTTGTTTTCTAACATATACTCTTATGGGAAATTTTTTGTTCACTTAATAATGGTTTGTAATGAGGTTATGAATTTACCAAAGCATATCCCCAATGAGTGTCAAATGATTTTCATAGTAAGGATCATTGTCATGTACCGGGTTACCCCAAGTCAATCCTAGAACACCTTGTTAGATTTATTACTCCTAGGTACATCTATTCCAGAACCACATCCATTTATAGAATCTAGACATCGATTTTTTTTGATAAACCACTTACTCTATACTAACCAAAATTTAGAGATGTTCTCTCATACTTAATCATATCCATATGGATTTCTATAGAGTTTTCTAGTCCTAATCCCAAAAATAACTAAATTTATCCTATTTTACCAACTATAATAACCCTATCCTTTTACAAAAATTATTACATGTTTTAAAATATAATTAACCATCAAATTACAAGCCAAGGATCGTAAACTCTTGTATCTTTGGAAGATTAGGTACATAATTAAACATCATGAAGATAAAATAAAAAAATTATTTATTCTCCATAATTATCTCATAACATTAATTTACCTCATACATATATATATGATAACTTGGGGAATACATGAAGAAAGCAGATGAGCTAAAAATCCCAGTAAGGAAATAAGCATAGGAATAAAACATAGCACATGGGTTAGAAGGCATAACATGATGTCATAAAAGGCATGGAACATGAATAAACATAAGGAATAATAACATGTATAACATGGTAAAATATAATCATGGAATCATAGGAATGTGTAAACAACATATATCATTACATAAACATGAGTCAAGGCTAACTTATAAAACTATACAACATGGTGAAAAATTCCCATAAACGAATCTAGTTCACTTCCTATTCCAACATGAAATATCATGAGACTAAACATTATAAAATGCATTGGAGAACTATTTGGGTGTACCCATGATAACATTTTCATGAATATGTGTTCCACATGAATAATAAATTTCAATGTTACCCATTAAAAGAAATGGGTATCAAAATCGTGTCATAAGGAAAAAAAATTGAGAATATCATAAATTTTTTTATGAAAGAATAGATTCAAAACATACATGGAAATTAATAAGGAAAAATAGGCATGTATTATGATAATTTATTTCCAATTTAAGGAGTAACATGTAAAATTATTGTTTAATAAACTTTATAAATGAAGCATTTTAGTGCGGTTCAAGGAAAATATTAAAAAAAATAAAGCAGAAAAGGCATATTTGTTTTCATAAAACCAGAAATGAATTAAGATATTATTTCATCATAAAATGATTTATTTTAGAAAAATAATTTTGGATTAAAACATATTATTTATTTCACTTGGAAGTGGGTAAGAAATCAGTAATTTCCCTTGAATCGGGCTAGCTTATCAGGAAGAATTAAAAAGGGAAACTTTCTAAAACACATATTACCCCATCAAAGAGGAATGATAAGATCTAGATAAATGATTTTGGAACATATAAATAGAATTTAGAATAATTATATAAAAATAAATAAGTTCTACATTGGTGTAAAGAGATATGAAGAGTAACCTAAAGGAAAAATGGAGATTTGGGGAGAATCCCTTACCTTATTTATGAAAGGGTTCTATACTTAATGTTAATGTCCTAGATAATCAAATAAAATCCATTAATTAATTAATTAAGAAAATTTTATAAATATAATTGATATAGTATAATTTTATTAAGTTCATTTATGGTCTTTTTATGAGTTATAGTCTTCAATCTCATTGTTCGGGAGTGCTCGTTTTCTTAGTTTTCATGATTGGTTCGCTTGTATAAGAGTATGGAAGTTCATGTGAAATGGAAATATAAATACAGAATTGATGTTATAAATTATCAATGAAAATCCAGAGGGTTAATTTTTTACATAATTCATTTGGTAATTTTGGTTGAGGATGAATCATTAGATAAGATGTTAGTGATAATCATTTGGATTATTTTGGGTGGTTTTCTCTCACAACGAACTTGTTTTGTTTAATTATTTAACATCATGTCTATATAATGATTATAGAAAATTAAATAGGATATAATACATATATTATAATTTTTTTAAAACCATAAAAATGGTTTTATTACTATCCATTAAGTAGTTAATGGAAAATGAAAATTTTTTATCCCTAAAGGTGATAAATTAACACCTCATGAACGACGTTTTCAATTTTAGATTAAAGGGTATAAGAGATGGGTTTAATGATGGATTATTCCATTATAACAATAAAATTTCAGTATATGTACAGTACTTGAGTTTTCATACAATTTTGATGAGGGGGTGAGGATATAATAAGAAAACATCTTGAAAATAAATTAAAATAAAAGGAAAGAGGAATTTACATATTGAATTTCTCCTCCTTGAAAACCTCCTTAAAGAAAAGGTTTTAGTATTTTCATGAGACCAAGATATTTTTGACTTTGTGTAGGGGCTTCAGAAGAGTATTGGGAATAATTTACAAGGCTCAAATATTGGAAGGTGTGATAGAAAGAGGTGGTGATGGGTGGTATTTATAGTGGTTGAGGGGGTATTTTCTCATTATTTTAATAATTAGTTTATTATTTTGTCTCAATACAAGTAATGGTGTTGATTATTATGAATAAATACATTACCTATTGCATGTGATTTATAAATAATGGTGCTTACCTCATCCTTAAAAAAATGACTCAAAAATTCATATATTTAGCATTTATTGTAAATTATTGTATTTTATTATTCACAAAAAATTCTAGTATTTTAGAACAATCAAAAAAATTCACCCTAACCTTTTTTCAATGTTTAGAATTTAAAAATGAACCCCATTTTATGAAAATAATTTTCTAAATATGAAAAATTTAATTTTTAATTAAAATCCCCATTTCCTCTAGAAATACAAATTATAAAATTATTACTGATTTTATAACACTTTTAAAAATTAAACAAGATCTCATAAAATTATCTTGAAATCACAGGACAAAAAAAATTATGAATAATTTTTTTGAAAATAAAATTTCTTTTTAATCATTATATTAATTATAAAATTATAATTAAATATTTATAACTTAAAAAAATACCAAAAGTAATTAATAATTTTTAAAACATTTATTTACTTATACTATGATATAATTATATCATACATTCATTTATAGGATACCTAAATTTTATTTATACTTTTAGGGGTAAGGTTACTATTCTATTGACTAGTTTACTATTTATAATAGTCATCATACTATTCTTAATGTCAAGTTACTATTTCATCGGTATAGGTTCTTTAACTTCATGAAATATCTCTTATTTCATTCAATCATCATTTATAAAGTTTTTATTGTGTTCTATATGTGATTATATGTGATTATACTATATGGCATAATTATAAGAAGAAAATTTTAATTGATAAAATTTGGGGTCGATACATTTTTTGGGTCATTATAGTCTTCACCACTATCCTAGGATAGGTTATAATTAAGGTAATAGCCAAATATTTCATCAAATAGTTATATATAAATAAACATTTTTTTCTTTGATAGCATGTATTACACACAACCCTGAGTTTAAATGAATTGTGATATACTACTAAATATTATTACGTGACAGTTATTGCCCATCCATTATATTGGTGGGTATAAATAGGACTAACTAATTTATTAAAAACATATGGTTAAATATTTTTAAAATAAATTAATTGGATATTAATTAATTATAAATGAAAATAAAAATCATTTGAAAAGAAAAGGGATACTTTTCTAAAAAACTATTTTTATGTGCATAATGTTATTTTAATTTAATAAATTCAATTAGTTGATTTTTTTGAATGATTCTAAAGAAATTTACATATTATATTTTCAATAATTTTTTTAGAATTTATATAATACTTTTTTATACATTGGATAAGAATAATTATAGTTTTATGCATAAAAATGTATTTTTCTAAAAAATTGTTTTTGTCACATTTTGCATGCTTATTTGAAAATTGATTTATTCCACTTATAGAAAATGAATTTGATAAAAATGGATTTCATATTTGGAATTATGATTTTATGATTTGGTAAATAGGTCTCTTTTATTTTTAGAAATTATGAATAGTAACTGTGGTAAAATTTATCAACTCCATAAAGGGTAAATCAGGTTAATCTAGGTTAAAACTAATTGGTAAGACCATAATTTTTCATCAAATTTTTTATTGTATAAATTTAATTATATCTTGATCACTTTTGGATTTAAATTTTATTTTTAATGGATACCTTCCTGGAAAATGGTCTATATAATATTTAAATCAAAGAAACATACAAAATGTCACTCTCTTAGTTTTAAATATCTATTATGCGTCGTAATAGAAAAAAAAGAAAGTTATTGATGAATATAAATTTCTATTTTGAGTAAAATTAAATTATTTTCATGTTGTAAATTTATTTATTATTTTTATTAATTATATAATTATCTTAAATTCCTATGCAACATCAACGCAGTAATTCTTCAATTAATTGAAAAATAAAAAAAATGATTTCTAAAATATTGAAAGTAATATAATTTAAATGGTTCATGGTGTTATAAAAATTTTAAATATTAAAATGATATATTATTATTTTTTATAAATATTAAATTATAATTTAAACTTTTTATTTATGTATTTTTAGTGAAATTAAATGAATAATATAAAAATTGACATTAATTGTATTTTATCAAAATAATATTTTATTAAATTATTTATAAATAATAATAAAAATTAATTAGGAAATTTTGGATAATATATGATTCAAAATTTCTTCCCTTTTCAATTTATGATCCAACTTTTTTATTATAAGTAAAATTATAACCCTTTAAGAGTGAAAAGGTTTTTATCGTGGCTGGGGTTAAAATGGGTTAACTATGGGGTTAAACCAAAAGGTATGGTTAAAAACACCACTTAAACCTATAAAAATTTTATTTTTTATTGGGATTATGAAAAAATAAAATATTTTATTCTAATATATATCTATTTAGAATCATTTTTCTTAATAATGACTTTATTATAATATAATATTTTAATAAATTCCTAATGTGTCCTCTACCTCCCATATAAAAGGAAACCCATGTTTTCTCTTCTTCACACCACCTTGGTCATTCTAGATCGACCATTCCCCAAAAAATACCTTATAAACTTATTTATACACATTTTATAGGTTTTTTTATTCCAAAAATATCAACCCTAGATTCCTTAAGAGGATATCCAAAGGATTTCTTTCAAAGAAGAGGTAATCACGTTAACCACTCACTTTCTTTTTAGTTCTTATTTAACCTCATATAAAACTTTGTTATTTATCATAAAATAAAAAATTAAGTATAATAAATATATTAACATTTTATTATTACTATGAAAACACCATTATACACCCTCTTTCTCATCAAATGGGAAGTGAATGTATTGCTAGTGTGTAAGTATAACTTACCGTATCCACATAACCATACAATTCGTTTTTCATCACCATATTTTATGGATGGATATTATAATGTTTTTAATATTTATATATTATATTTATGGAATAATTATATTTTTTAATGATAATGTATTATATACCTTACTACTTTTCAATCTGTTGGGAAACGATAACGTTTCTCGTGCGTACGTGTGGACTATCACCTCCATAAAGCGATATGATTTATTTTTCATTTCAATTTTATATGTACAATAATGAGGATGGATTTTATTAAATATATGATGTATATGATATAATAATGATTCTATAAAGGTTAATTATTATTTATATTTCCTTCCTTTTATCTGTCAAAAAATGTAAACAATTCTCATGCATACGTACATTCTACTGTCTCTATGAACGGTGTAATTCATTTTGTTATATCTATCATTATAGATGAATCTAAAAATATATATAAATATAATTAATATATATGATATAAAAAAATACATTATTATTTTATATAATTATAACAAATTTAAATTTATTACACAGGAGGTTAAAAACATTTGAAGTAAGTCAAACTTAAGGTAAGGGATTTTCACCTCCCTTTTATTTTTGTGAGACACATGACATATTTACCGCATGTTTCTATTATGTGGTGTATGTAATACTCATTAATGTATTTTATGATTATGATTACTAAATTTATTGGTATATAAAAATCTATATAAAGGTATTTATTTTATAGGGATTAAGATTTAAATGTTACTAAAGCAGCGAGACGTTTATGTTTCAATCCCATTTTAATGGGGATTGTTTATGATTGAATTTCCATAGAGAAAATTATATGATCAATTCTTGATAAATACCTTTAATGTTTTTTATAATCTATTTATTTCTTTAGAATACATGTTTTTCCTTCATTTTTCTCTATTTAAGTACTCAGGAGAATCAAAATGGGGTTTTTAAGAAATACCAGCCAGGTTTTACTATTCGATTGAGGATATTTCCCTTTTATGTCCATGTTTTCTAAAAATGTTTTCAAGATTTTTTTTAATATTATCCAATTTTTTTTAATTCATTTTTACCCTTGTTTGAATTTTTAAAAAATGGTTTCATAGGAACTTTCTTATCATTTTCCAAATGAGTTATTTATAACATTTTGACCAAATATGTGAAAGGAATGTGTCATTTTAACTTATATGGCATGAATGAAATTTCATACCATCATGACTGCTTGATGATTTGAATATTTATTTACAATTTTTCATAGTTCTTTTTAAAGAAATTTTTTCCATAATATTTCATAAATTTTCATATTTTAAATAATTTATTTCAAAACAGAAAAGATGTTTTCCTCAATAATGAATTTTAATGGTATTTATATTCATAAAATAAAACAACCTTTATGTTTTTATATGCCTTGATAGGGATATGATCCAATTATACCATCCTTATTATTTATTTAAATGGTTTATGATTATGATGAAAAGATGTTTATTAAACCCATTCATCTTCATGGGTTATGCTATGTTGAATTAATGAAATATTTATGAAACCCATTTTCATTGCATAGGTTAGGATTTGTTGATATGGTGAATGTTTTATGATCATGTGGTACATATATATATGGTTTTAAATATGTTATAGGTTGGGACATAATTATATATCCCTCTAATTTATTTTGAAAATTATTATATCTCATGAGATAAATATAGGAAACAAGTTGATGTACATGATCTATTATAATAAACAATTCAATGTTCTTGATCTATTATGAGAAACAATTCAAGGTGATTAATACACCATGATAAATAGGTGTTAAGGATTGATATGTTATTATTTGATTATCTTGATAGTTAACCATGACATATTGAATAGTTTCAATACTAATTATGGTGCCACACTTTTATGACACGAACATATGGTTCATGATTAATTTCTTACTCTTTTGATTCATGTATTTTAAATGTTTATGCTTTATACCAAGACTAATTTTTAAGATATTGTTATATTGGGTATGAAAAATGTAATTTATTTTCATGATCCCATGCCATTATTATTCTCTTATGCATTTATATGATCATTTATTGATATCTCCCATGTTTACCCTTACTAAGAATCTAATCCCACCCTTTCTTATATCTCATTTCCAAATGCTAGGTTGAAATTTTAAATAAGGGTATAACTATAAAGAGTTCTAAATGAGAATATCTTTATCTAAGATATTGAATATCTTTTATGAAATAATAATATTGTTTATCTAGTCTCTAAATAAATTAAACATTTATGGTCCTCATGTGTTTATTTGAGAAATTTATTGAATATTCATCTAAAAAGATATAATATTTATATATTAAAATATTGGGCCTTTAATGTTGGAAACATAGTTAGGTTTAGTCAATATTTTGATATTAGGATTTGAAAACATTGGTTAAAACACTGGGGATAACTCTTATTATATTATATCATCTTATAGTTTTGGTGATGATAATGGATGTCCTAGGTTAAACATAAGGGGCCCTGGATTGAAAATAATATGTCATGATTTTACATTCTATGAATGATTTTTCATAATTAATCACTTTTATTAATGATATATTATGGTCATGTTAATCTATTTGGTTTTAGTATGGGATTGGAGATAGAATAATGAAGTTGGGGTGGTAATAGGTATGCTCAAATATTATAAAATCCTATTTGAGCTTAGTTTTATGAATTCTTATATATTAGAAAAAGTATTAAGGAATTATAATTCCTGTCCTAAAAGAATATATGTTGAGTTAGTAGTAAAAATAGTGAATGGTATTATGATCACATCACAAATATATGATTCTTATACAATTAAAGATTTTGGTAATTTACTTCCTATAAATCTTTTTATTCTTCCTCTAGTTGAATTTGATGTTAGTTTGGTCATATATTGGATTTCTAAACATAAATCTCACGTCAATTTCCACAAAATGTAAGTTACATTTGATATTATGAACTAACTTATGATTTTCTATTGGTAAAATGATAAATATGAGCCTTTGATGGAAATTAAAAACATTTTATGGGTCATGATTCCTATCCAAAAGGGGTGTTTATATTAGATGGATGGTGAGAAAATCAATATCGAATCTATGCTTATTTTGATGGAATTTTTTGATATGTTTCTAGAAGATTTTATCAGTCTTAAACTGAATCTTGAATTTTAGTTTCCAATAGAACTTATACCTAGTGTTACACCAATTTTAAAGACTATATATAATAGACCTGATTGATTTACAGGAATTAAAGAAGAAACACCATGAGAATATTTTCAAGGGATTCATTCAACCAGGTACATCACCATGGGGTTCACTAGTTCTTTTTATTAAGAAGAAAGATGTATTAATGATACTTTTAATTGATTTTCAATAGCTTAACAATATCACAATCAAGAACAAGTATCATATTCCTCGTATTGATTATTTGTATGATCAACATCATAGAGATCATTTTATAAGATTTATCTTTGTTTTGGATATTTTCAATTGTGGTTAAAGAAGGAGGATATTCCCAATATGGTATTCCATAAAAGGTATGTACACTATAAATTTATAGTTACTCTATTTTGTCTTACTAATTCACTCATTGTTTTTATGGATTTAATGAATAGATTATTTATATATTGACATGATTAGTTTTTTTTGTAGTATTTATAGATGATATTATTATATATTCAAAGTGAAAGGAATAATGTGAATATCACTTGAAGATTGTGTTCAAGACCTTGAGAGATGAGAATCTTTATGAAAAATTTTCTAAGTGTGATTTTTTTATTCAGAAAGTTTACTTCTCGGGGAATATAATAACAAGCGAGGGTATATCAGTAGATCCATCAAAGACATAAGTTATTAAATGTTGGACTAGATAAACCATAGTAACTAAGGTCCATGGTTTCGTGGTTTGGATGTATATTATTGGTTCTTTGTGGATAATTTCTCCTAAATTTCTAATCCACTCACTAAGTTAAATCAGAAGAAAGCTAAGTTCCTTTAGACAGATGAAGGTGAATAAAATTTCAAGGGACTAAAGGGAAGGTTAGTAAGTGAACTTGTTCTTAAATTACCCTATAGTGGAGGGGGGGTTTTAATCTATAGTGATGCATCAAAAAAATATTGGGATGTTTTCTCACAAAGAAAGATATAGTGATAGATTATTCCTCATTCTAATTAAAGGTTTGTGACCAAAATTACCCAACTCATGATTTTGAGTTAGATATGGTAATTTTTTCATTAAAAATATGGAGTAATTATCTCTACATATAAAGGTATGGTATATATAATAATAATAAATTTTTAAAGTATATTTTCACAAAGAAAGAGTAGAATATGTTCTAGAGAAGATGGTTGGAAATAATTAAATATTATGACTGCCCAATATATTACCACCCTAGGAAAATGAACAAGGTAGATGATTCTATAAGTTTAAAGGATCATGCCATATTATCTATTATGAGGATCACAAAATATCCAATATTATTTCATTTTTAAATAATGGATCCATAAATCTTAAAAGGGAGAAATCTTATCTTTCTCAAATGAATGTCCAACCATATATCTATGTGAGGATTAAAGATATACAGAAGGAGGATATGGATATATAGAAGAAGGTGATAAATTTTCCTAATTTAAACCTTGATTTTTATGGAATAATAATATTCAAGTATCGATTATGTGTTAAATCTATACTATATTTGAAAAAGGAACAATTTAATGAGGCTCATAGTTCATCATTCTCTATTCATCTTGGAATTATGAATATGTAAAGATATATGAAATAGTATTTCTACTGGGACAACATGAAGTGGGATATTGAAATTTTTTTATCTCGTTGCTTGGTTTTTCATAAATTTAAGGCTGAGATACAAAATTATAAAGGGATAATACAACCATTACCCATAACAGATTGGAAATGGGAAAACATCACCATGGATTTTGTCATTAGAATCATAAAAAAATTTAAAGGGAACAATGTTATATGGTTTATAGTGGATCACCTAACAAATTCATCACAATAAATTTACATTATAAGGGATTTTCATATTCATTGACTTTCTTGGTTATGCATTAAGTAAGTTCTAAGATTTCATGGAGTACCACTCTCTCTTTTATTTGATTAGGATCCAAGGTTTACCTCAAAGTTCTGGAAAAGAATTTAGTCGGCACTAAATATAGAGTTAGGTTTAAGCATAGATTATCATACATATATATATAGTAAGTTTGAGAGGACCATTAAAACCCTATAAGACATGTTTAGATCTTTCTCTATGGAATTCAATGTGGTTGGTATCAACAACTTCCATTGGAGTAATTTTCTTAAAACAATAGTTTTCACTTGACCATTATGATGGATCCTTTTGAAGCTATATATGGAAATAAGCATAAAATCTAATGTATTGGGATTAAGTTAGATAAATTAGGATATTAAGGCCCAATATAACTTAAGAAATGAAAGAAAAGGTTATATACATTTAGAATCACATAAGGGAAGAACAAAGTAAACAAAAAAAGTTATGCTGACAATCATTGGTTAGATATAGAGTTCAAAGTTTGTGACAAGGTGTTCCTCGGGATATATCCTTAGAATAGGGTTGTGATGTTTGGAAATAAGGGAAATTTTATCCCTATATATATATATTTCCCTTTGAAATTTATGATCATATTGGGATGATATCTTATTATTTGTAGCTTTCACCAAATCTCTCTCAAGTTCATGATGTGTTCCATGTATCTCACATGAGTACATACCTAATCCATCACATATAATTAACCCAGAGTTTTTACTAATATAAAAATATCTATCTTATTAAGAAAAAATAATATAGATTTTAGATCATAGAAATAAGGTTATATGAAACATGACTGCTCTCCTATTTAAAGTTTTATTGAGAAACCACAAATTTGAGTAAGCTATGTGGGAACCCGAGATGTGATTAGTCAAAAGAATCCTCAGCCCTTTGTATTAGAGTGATTAATTTTAAAATAAAATATAATTTTGGGAGGTATAATTTAATATTCCAAGATTTTATGAAATATTTCTCTATAAATAAACTTGATTTATTTGATAGCTTTTATTATGCACAACATCAAGTTTAAACGAACCATGATATACTATTAAAATATTATTATGTGATAGTTATTATCTAACCATTATATTCGTGAGTATGAATAAGAATAAATAAATTATAAAAACAAATATGGTAACATAATTATAAAATTAATTCATTAATTATATTTTAAATAGAAATTAAAATAAAAATCATTTGAAAATAAAAGTGTTTTTTTTTCTAAAAAAAATATTGTTTTTATGCATGTAATATGTTTTTAAATTTATATAGAAAATTATTCAATTTTGGTGAATTATTTTATTGAAATATAAATATTACATATTCAATAAACTATTTTATAATTTATCTAATATCTTTTTATACATTATTTTAGAATAATTCCAATTTTATGTTTAAAATTTATTTTAATGTAAAGCATTTTTCATCATGTATTGCATGCTTATTATAGAATTAATTTATGCCACTTAAAGAAATTGAATTTGATCCAATGGATTCTATATTTGGAATCATATGTTTCATATTTTTTAAATATTTACATTTTATGTTTAGTCATTATTAATAGTAACCATGGTAAAATTTATCACTTGGGTAAAGGGAAAATCATGTGAATATAGTTGAAATCAAGTGATAAGGCCAGAATTTTATATTCTAATTCACATCGGATGAATTTAATTTTACCCTTATCATATTAGATTCTAAATTTAATTATGTAAGGGGCATTTTCCATGAAAATGACCTATATAATATTTAAATCAAATAAAGTTAAAAAAACACCACTCTCTTAGTTTTAAATATCTATTATGTGTCCACATCTAGAAAAAAGTAAGTTATGAATGAATATAAAGATGTATTTTAAGAATAATAAAAAAATTTATGTTTTAAATTTATTTATAGTTTTTATTAATTATATCATTACCTAAATATCTTATACAACGCTGATGTAATAATTGTTCAATAAATAGAAAAATTAAATTAAATATTTTATTAATATTAAATGTAGTATAATTTGAATGAGTTATGGTGTAACAATAATTTTAGAGTTTAATATGAAATATTAGTGTTGTTCATAAGGATTATATTTTAATTCCAACTTTTTATTTTTTGTATCGAAAGTTAAATTAAATAAATAGTTTCGAAATTGACATTAATGGTATTTTATCACATTAATATTTTATTAAATTATTTAAAAAAATTAAAAATATTTAAAAAGTACAATGAGGATAATGTGTGGTTTAAAATTCTCCCCTTGTACATTTATGATTTAATTTTTACCTTATAATTAAAATTATAATCCTTTAAGAATGAAAATGTTGTTATTGTGGTTAGTGTTAAAATAGGTTAGGTAAGGGTATAAACCAAAAGATAAGGTTTAAAACACCAATTAAAATTATCCATACATTATTGGTTGAGGGTATTAAATCCAAATACAAACTTATATTAAATTATATTTCCTCTTAGAGTCATTTTTCTTGATAATTACTTTATTATAATTTAATCTTTTAAGAAATTCCAAGTTTGTCCTCTCCCTCCCTTATAAAAGGACACTCATATTTTACCTTATTCACACCACTTTGATAATTATATATTGACCATAACCTAAAATATATCTTATAAATTTCATTATCCACATTATATAAGTTATGGTATTCCCAAAATACCAACCCTATAATCCTTAAGAGGGTATCAAAAGGAGTTCTTTCATAGAATAGGTAATCACCTTAACCACTCAATTTTTTTAGTTATTCTTTTTCCACATTTAAATCTATGTTATTTATAATAAAATAATAATTTTAGTATCCTAAATATAATTAAATTATATTATGATTATTAAACCACCATTATACACCCTCTTTCCAATGAAGTTGGAAGTGAAAGTATTACTCATGCGTACATATGACTTACAACATCCTTGTAGTGATGTAATCCATTTTTCATCACCATATTTTATGGATTGTTATTATGATGGTTTTAAGGTTAATATATAATATTTAGGACATAATTATAATTTTTTAATTATAATATCATATATACCTTCAGAACTTCCAATCCATTGGGAAATGATAATGTTTCTCGGGTATATATGTAGACTACCACCTCCACGAAGTGATGTATTTAGTTTTTCATTTATATTTTATGGTGTTAATGATAAAGGATTTGATGAATTTATATTATGTATATGATATAATAAGGATTTTTTAAATTTGAAATTTTTTTATGTTTCTTTTGTTTCATCCATCAAAAATTGAAAGCATCACTCTTGCGTATGTATGGTCTATCATCTTCATGAACAATATAATTAATTTTTGTATCTTTACCTTTATGGATAAATATAAATATATATATGTAATTAATATATATAATATAATTAATATTTTACCTAATTATAATAAATTTAAATTTATTATACATGAGGTTAAAGAACTTTTCAATCATGTCGAACTCAAGGTAATGGATATTCATTACACTTTTATTTCTAGGAGACACATAACATATTCATCACTTGTTTATTTAATGTGGTGTATATAATACCCATGAATGTGATTTATAATTATTATAATGGATTTTATTTGGATTTAAATATATTTATAATGTTATTTCTTTCATTGGGATTACTATTCAGATATTACCAAAGTAGTAAAGAATTTATCTTTCAATCTTATATTAATCGTGATTATTTATGATTGAATTTATATTGAGGAAATTATGTGATCCTTAACTGATAAATCCATTTTAATTTTCTTATCCTATGATTATTTATTTATAATACATGTTTTCCTCTCATTTTCCTCAATTTAAGTACTCAAGAGAATCCAAATAGTATTTTTAAGGAATACCAACCATGCTTTACTATTTGGTCCAGAATATATCTCTTCCATGTCCCCATTTTCTAAAAATATTTTCAAGAATTTTTTTACTATCATTCAAATATTTTTTAAATTCATTATTACCCATGTTTTATTTTTTACAAAATGGTTTAAAATTAATCATCTTGTCATTTTAAAAATAAGGTAATTTTTAACTTTTTTACCAAAAATTTAAAAAGAATGCTTTCTTTTAACTTATACATCACGAATGGAATTTCCCACCATCATAACCACTCAATTATTTTAACCTTACTTTACAAGATTCTATAGTTCTTTTCAAAGAAAATATTTTCCCTGATATTTTGTAAATTTTTGTATTTTAAATAATTTATTTCATAATGGAAAGGCTATTTTCCTCAAAAATGGTTTTAATGGTATTTCAATTCACTAATGAAAAAAAATTGTGGTTTCATATGACTTATTGGGGTTATTATTATATGTTTATGAAACCCATTTTTTCATGGGTTATGCTATATTGAATTAATTTAATGTTTAGAAAGATTGTTTTTTTTCTTAGGTTATGATGTGATGGTATGGTTAATATTTTAGGATTTTATTAAACACATATATCTGGTTTTCATTATGTGATGGTTAATCCCATAATTATATATCCCTATAATTAATTTTTTAAAGTATTATATCTCATGATATAACTATGGGAAATAAGATGCTGCTCTTGGTCCATTATGGGAAACAAATTGATGTGCTTGATCCATTACAATAAATAAGTCGATGTACTTGATCCATTATAGGAAACCAGTTGATGTTCTTGATATAATATGGGAAAAATATTTTTAAGGCCTAATACATTATTATATGGCGGTATTGGTAGTTAACCTTAACAAATTCAGTGTTTTTTATACCTATGAAGGTTCCACACTTCTATAACATGAATTTATGGTTCATGGTTGATTTATTAATCTTCTAATTCATGTCTTTCGAAATATTAATGATTTATAACATGAATAATGTTTATTATCTTGACATATTGGGTATGAAATTTGTAAGTTATTTTCATTATCACATACCCTTATTCTTATCTTATGAATTTATATGATCATTAATTGATATCTCCCATGTTTACCCTTACTGAGAATCTGATCTCACCCTTTCTTATGTTATATTCCATCATGTTAAGAAGTAAGGTTTAACTAGGGTATGTCTAAGAATAATGCTAAATGAGAATATATTTTTAGAATATGTTGAATATATTTCATGAAATAAAAATATTATTCATCTTGTCTCTAAATACACTAATCTATTACGATCATTGAGCATGTATTTGTGAAATTTACTTAATATTCATCTAAAAAGATATAAAATTTATATATTAAAATCCTAGGAATTTATAGTGGATATGGGTCATAATAATTTATATATTTAAGAGGATATTAGAAATCCTAATGATCAAATAGAAAATAATAAAGTAAAAATATCTAGATAAATTTAAAGAGTTGGAATATCAAAGATGATGAGTCGTTAAAGTTGGTGTTTCAAGTGCACCCTCATATATGTATTTGAGGAAAGAAGAAATATATTATCATTATGGATAATATTTCATAAATTATTCCATATAGAGGTAACACTATCTATAACTAGTTAAATATTTATAAGTTGTTCTAGAGGAGTTATGATTTAAAATGGTGTTATATCAAATTTTATAAACACAGTGGGGATTCCTATTTTTAAATAGTATGATTATAATTTTTTTGGAATTTTAGAATTAATGTGGGGGTAAAATATATAATCTACCTTGTTTTATTTAAATTTATGAAATAAATGAATCATTAGGTCATAGATTTTACCATTTATAGTAAGTATTTGGTCTTTTAAACTTGGATATGAACCTTGTAAAAATATTATATGATATGATATTTTATTTTATTTTTGAATAAGTTGATTTTGTGTTAAAAAGGTTTAATGTAGTTTCATTAACTCTAATGAGTTCATATGTCTAATTTTTCAAAAAAATATAAAAACAATCCACATTGATTTAACCTATTTCTTAATATTGATTATAAACCCTCCATGAAAATTTCATGTTTTATTTGAGCTACAATGTTTTAACTCTAGCTAGATCTTTATTTGTTTTATCTTCTATTGATATCAAAATCAATCAATGTAATCAATTTATATCATTATTAGGTATTTTACTTATCAGTCCTTGTAGGTCTCTAAAGTTGGGGATTTATGGGGAAGGGGTATGTTTCACATGCAGTGCCTTCAAGTGGGAGACATTGAGGATCGGTGAGGTGGTCGTTTGTGGTGGAGGTGTGTAGACTAGCATAGAATTGATGTGGATGGTCTTCGTTCGATGAAGTTTGGTTACTAAAATGGAGGGGGTGTGACGATGATGGTCCTTGGGGGCTTCAACCGGTGATGAGACTCGATGGTTGAGGGCATCATGAATGAAGATAGAGGAGAAGCAATCGGAGGATAGGAAGAAATAAAATAGTTGATTCTTCCACCAGTGTAGATCAAGATGGAAATCATAGTAACAGCACCTAGTTTTATAGTGATACCAGAGTGGGATTAACAAGTGGGTATGACATCGTATATCGAGACCAGGAATTTTTCATGCACAGGGAAATTCTAGCTATGCAGCCTTGCAAGGTTGGAAGTTTAATAAATAAAACATTTCTATGATGGGAAGTTCCACTCTTGTGGTGTCAATTATCTTAGGCCTTAGGGTAATTTATTATAACTAATCTCATATAAGATTATGATCCATGTAAGGTTACTACTCATCCCAGTTAAAAAGTGGGAAAATAAATAAAAAATTAAAAGCCTTCGGTCTTGGTGACAACTAATTTTAATTGGAAAAAAATTTAAGCTTGTAAGAACAGAATGTAATCATATTATTTGACTATAGGTATTGAACAATTTTATATTGTATTAATTGGGTTAAACTATTTAATAAATATCCCATGATGACTCAAATTGTGAAGAATAATATTGATATTTATATCATGGTTGGTAATAAAATCCTTTAATGTATATCAAAGAAATAGTACACCAATATAAAGTGATTAAAAATGATAAAAAAATATGGGTGTAAATTAATAATATTTTAAATTTATTCCCTAAATTATATAAATAAAAATTTAAAATTTGTATAGGATGGTTTGAAGATGTTAATATAGATAATTTTGGGTCTATTGATGACTTTATCATAGATTTGATGTGGTTATGAGAAACATAAAATGATTTAATGAAAAAATTTAGCATTCCATTATTATTAAGAAGCTACTTAGATTACTTCTTAGCAAGTTAAATATCAAATTATCTTCCCTAAAGAAAGATATTTGAATAAAATTTATATTTTTATTTAAATATCATTGTTATTTCATATAAAATGAGGAAGTATTATATTTTTAAAAATAAAAATTTAAAAATAAAATAGGATTTCCTTTAAGGATATTAAAAAAATTTAGCTCTAGGAAAAGGAAGATAGCCTACCTACTAATTATAAAAAAAAGATAAGGATAAGGATGAGAAGAATAATGAAATGTCAAATATTATTTCAAATAACTCCAAAAAAATGTAAATAAAAATAAAAAGACAAATTGCCTTTGATGCATTCTTCATAAATAGAAATTAGACACTTTACAACTAGAAATAAAAATAAGGAACTCGATAAAGAAAATGATATTGACTCAAAAGAATAGTATTATGAAGAGTATTACTCTAATAAGATTATTTTAAAGTCCTTTAGTTCTATAAAAGGGAATAAATTATATATAGGAAAGAATATTTTTGGGATAAAAAAGGATGTATTATTGAGTAAACATGAGGATGATATCAATATTTATTCTTATAAAACATATATGTAAAAATATTATGAGAATAAAATAATATTCATTGCACATGTTGAGCATGATTAATATTATCCATATAGTGAGTATTTATTAGTTTTATATTATAGTTAAGATAATAAATCGTTTATATTTTACTTAATAAAATTCAAATAGATTGAAAATAAAGAAATAAAGTAAAGGAAAATAATGAAAGAAAGATTAATTTCAAAGAATCGAAATAAAGTGTGTTAAATAACTCAGTACATATAAATCATAATGTTCCTAACATTTTAAGGTAAACAAGAAGATTGATCATAAGGGTTCTTACAAGAAATGTGATTCTGATAGAAACTCAGTCAAAGCTACATGATGTTGAGAAAATATTTAAGAAGTTGATATATGGCTCCAAAAAACCATGAGATATTCATGTAGAATCCTCAATGTCTATTGAAAAGATAAATATAAAAATAAATAAATTCAATGAGCATCTTAACTTTCAAATACCTCCCCCAAAATTCCAGAAAGGGCTAGGATTAACTAAATATGTAAATGGTTCAAATTTTAAAGAAGTTAATATTTCTCTTTGGATCTTCACCAAAACCATTGTTAATAATAATAAAAGTTGAAAGTTAATTTTTAGATAAAACATGGAAAATAAAAATTGTACAAAATTTATGGATACATCAAGGGATTTTGTACATAATCTAAAATAATCTCCTAAAATTAGGATAAATGTTTTGTTTTATTTGGATCCAAAACAAAAAAGTAAAATATTTTAGATATAATTTATTTCAATGTGGAAAACAAGGTTTAAAGTCTAGTGTTGGCATCATGAAGTATTTATGCATAAGGAATATAATTAATTGTATAATATGTTTATTAAAATATATTAAAGAAGTCTAAAATCAATGATGATCTAAAAAAAAGAACAAGATAGTTGATGAAATGTATCATGTTATAAATCCAAAATCCAAACATATTTTATTTTCTTAAGAGGTCATGTGAAATAGAAAACCAGGATGATCATGATTATAAATATAATAAGTACATGATATTTAATAAAATGAAACATAATATTGAAGTCATAAGATCATATAAGATCAATAAATAATTTGAATATGATTATGATCTTTACTTGGTAGGAGTATTAGAAAATATGTATAAGAAAAAATTATTAAATAAAATCATATAATATTAATCCAAATAAATATCAGTAGTGTAAAGGTGAACTATAAAGTTTTTAGTTCTTATATGTTTCAAACACACAATTATTTATTATAAAAAAACAAAAAACTTTGAAAAAAGGGTGTTGGAGAAAATAATATAATATGTTTATAAAGGAAACAAATTAATTATTTTTGTGGAAGATACATATTAAGTTGAGGAGAGAAAATAAAAATATGAATTTTATGAGAAATTGTGTACAATATGTGAATAGGTTATTCATAGTGTTATATACTATCAAGAAATGATCCTTGTATAATTAAAAGGGTTGAAACATGATCAAAGTGAAGTAATAAGTAAAAGAAAATTTTTATCATTATGTAACCTAAAAATATCCTAAAATAAGAGAGAAATATGAAAAATAATACCATGAAGCTGAATGAGAGTATTTTTGGTAGAAAAAAGTCATTTTGGAAGAATACTAATACTATCATGAAAATATTATGAATGAATGGTACTAAATTATAAAGGCTATATAATGGTGAGTTGAATATTCTAAATACATTTTAGTAATAATGTTTAAAATTAATTGTATACATAAGATTTGGATGGTGTTGTGTAAGATTTTTCAAAGTATTGTGTAATAGAAAAACATAAAATACATTGTTTGTGTACATGTGGAAGAAAAATAGGTTTAACATTGAATTAAAATTTCATGATATTTTTACAAATATTTTGGAGCCTATGTAATATTTATTTAGAGGTTGTGTGAAATTGAGTTTGGTTGCTGAAATATATGTGAGAACTAGTGTTTGAATATGTTATATAAGGGTTTAATTTTCAATGTGTGATATTGAAAGGTTCTTTATAAGGGTTTTATAAGTTTTGAATTAAAAAATATTTATATGATCCATTAGTTTCCATATTTTAAATTACCAAAGATCATGTTAGATATTATTCTTGGGATCTTTTTTCTATGAGATTGATAGAAGATATATAGAGATCAATTTGTATTATTTTAAAGCTGATTTGACGTTTAAACTGTAGAGATATTGAGATGTATTTTACAAAAATATCCTTGGAGGAAAAATATATAATATAATATTGAAAAATATTATGAAAATAAGAATCTATATTTTAGATTCATTGAAGATCTTATTATCTATGGAATTTAAAATTGAATTAGATTCTATAATTTTAGAAGATATTTATAAGAATAAAAAGTATAAGATTTTTTTATGTGTGATGAGATTAAAAATAGAGAGAATATATAAGTGAACTATCTTAAGAAAATTAATGATATTTTTTGTAAGAGAACATTAATGAGATATATCAGATCAAATATATTATAAGTGAAGAAGAAGAGACAACCAAATTTGAAGAAGAGTTGGAAGGTTGAAAATGATGAGTCCTTAATGTCATTATTCTATGTACATTTCCATTAATGGATTTTAGGAGAGATAAGGATTGTTATAATTTTGGTTAATATTTATTAAAACAAACCCTCCATAAGAAACTTCATATATTACAAGTTAAAGATCCAGAATCTGTTAAAGATAAGTTAAATCATCAATAATTATTTCACTTAAACTAGATAAAGTGGGAGGGATTATTACATATAAGTGGGATGATTTTTAAACCTGATGAGATTCTAGAATTATTATAAGGTTTCAAATATATCATATACCCAATTTTAATCTAATTTAAGAAATAAGTGGATCACTATGTCATGGAATTTACCATGCATAATAAGGATACAGTTTTCTAAACTAAAATATAAAAATCAAACATTATGTGAAATTAGATATTACTATAATTTTTAATACATTAATTTTGTGTTATGTTGGTTTAAAAAGGTTTATTTACTCTAACAAGTAAAGGGGATCAATTTTTGAGAAACTATTAAAATATTTAATAATAATTAAATCTACCCTTCTCATTATTGATTATAAATCCTATTAGGGAATTTGGTTAATAATTTTTTTAAAACACTTCTTTACTTTTCCTTATTATGAACTCTATTTTTTCAACCATTGTCACTTTTTAAGTTGAATTTCTCAACACTCTTCTTCATTCCCCTCTCACTAATCCATATGTATGGAATATAAATGGAGAATGCATAACAGTAGATTCTAATAAGGTTTATTGCTCTATGAAATTTGTTAATCCTTAATGTGTAGTGTATGTTATCCCATTTCACATAGTTTTAACACTTTTTATAAATTAAGAACCAATAAGGTCAGGGGATATGCTTAAAAACATTATAGTGTTGAATTCTAATGGTTTCGAAGAATAATCCTTGTTCTAATGGTAATATCTCATGTATTCTCAATGTGAATTAGTTCACTAGTGATAATTAAATCTTCCGGGTAAATTTTCAAGTTCTAATACTAGAATTCATGTTGGATATATTCTTTTGTAAGCAAATTAATTCAATTGAAACATGATATGATAGATAATAAACCTTATTTATCATTAAATACATGAATTAAAACATATATGATATCATAACAAATAGAACACATAATTATTCAACATTTTATATATTTATAAAATATGGTTGAAAGTTTTTAATTCTTTCATTTATTTTAATCAATAATAAAAATCCTTATAATATATAGATCTAATCAGATTGGGCCTTAGCAGATCATCACAACACACAAGGCTCTCTCTCTAGCTCTCCTCTCTCAGTTGTCTCTCTTTTCTATGTTTCTCCTAACCTCTCTATATTCAAATTTTCTCAGCCACTATGTATCTATTTTTATAAACCTATGGATACAAGAATACCTTTTTATTATTCTTATCATCTAAATATTAATAATTTTTGTATTAAATTATATCTCTTGATTTTATTGTAATTATTCGAATATTTTTTTATTTCATAGAAACTCATAAATTATTGTAAATAATCCTCTATTTTATTCCCCAAAATTTTGGTAATTTTTTATAATATTTTTGTTGAAATTATACATATCATAATAATTGATTATTTAGTTGAACTAAATGTAGAAAGAAGTATTGGAAACCCCATGGGAATCAATGTTGAGTGTGATAAAAAAAATCAAAAAATAGATATTGGAATCTCAGATATGTTATGTGTGGAATATGATTCCTAAGTAAACTAGTGAAAATTTCATGGAAAACACATTTCATGTGGTAATAATATCATATTTGTTGTTTTTGTTATATAGAACTCACGTGGGACATGTGTTTTGTGTAATAACTATTCTTATTATGTGGATAAACTCATATGTTTCAAGATCAAACCACATTAGAACCCCACATGGGTAACCAATAAGTTCAAATGAAATATCAAACTCCCTCCACAAATAATCCTTGAAATGGTGTTATAAAATAAGGGTATAAAAAACATATATATATATATATGGGAGTAATTTATCTTACAAATCTATGACCAGAATGAAAAATAAGGAACTAGTGAGGGAAAAATATCTAACAAAATTTAATAACCTAAAACAAATGTCATGTATATCAATGCATGAACGAAATATAAGTATATTAGTATATAACATCCATCATTGAAAAAAAATATCCACATAAGCTACAAAAAAAAGGAAACCAAAAATGCATGTTATACTATAGGAACAATACACATCAACTCCTACTCCATATATCCACCAACTATTAAGATAATAGCTCTCAACACCACCACCAACACACTTATATATATCTATAAAATAAGTATAAGAAGTAAGGGTTTGTATAAATATAATCACTAGGTTCCAACTTAGGTATCCAACCATATAGATTTCATCAAAGAATACTAAATATAAACCAAAAAATTATTACACAACTGATTAAATTCTATATTCTCTAAATATCTTCCATAACTCACCATAATACACTCTTCAAATCCCAAGGGTATGTGTATATAATAAAACTCATATTTATTAGATTCATAAAAATAAATTTTCCATATAAATCACACCCACCATACTAGTTTCCTACCCCTGAGATCACACACCATGCCTGGTTTCAGCCAAATTTACCAAAGTTAGGGTTAAAGTTGTCTCTTACGGTACAGATTGGGTTTCAGAATCCTTAGAGACATAAGAATAAACCTAAAATACATGATCATTCTATAATTTTTTTTCTATAAAGTGGCCAACTTGGGGGGTTTATTTTCATTAAATTACTAAAGAACTAAAATTCCTAAGTAAACATTATAACTATAATGGTTTTCTCCTTGTTTTTATAGGGGTATATTGAATGAATTTCATTTTTTCTAGCATAAATTTATCAATTTGGAGAGGGTTTCATTAAATTAAATAAGAACTTACCAAATTACTCACTAGTAAATGACTAAAAAATCCCAAGTTTATTCACCAAAACACTTTTAGATTCATTTTCAATAACACTCTAATGAATAGGATCATTCTAACACTCAGAATGTGTATCTTTGAAATTTAGTGATGATAAAGGAGTAATTAATCATTTAATTGGATTTTAAAATATAATAAATGATTAAAAATTTATTAAATAAGAAATAACATCAAATATATCCCTTTGAAACTTACTTGGAGCAACCCATAAGAGGTTTATCCCTCTATTTATGTAATTCTCTCAATGGAAGATGTAATTTTACTCATAAGGTAATAATTGAAGAAGAGAAAACAAGTAAATAACTATCATCCCACCATTGTGTAATAATTTAACACTTTCTAGTGTCAATAAATTCTTGCCTTGAAAAAATAATGTTAATGTTCTATGAATAATAGAATTATAGAAGAACAAAAAATTTATTTAGAATCCTTGAGTGAACTTAAAAAACTTTTAATTGGGAAACATGTATATAAAGATAATTTAGAAGACTAACAGTACAATTAAAACACACAATACTTACTCCCAAATCCTTCACCAAAAACTAACTTAAATAGAAATTATTTGAGCCTTTTTTCAACCCCCTATAATTATATTTATCACACATAACTAATATAGTCATAGGGTTTTGAAAAGTTTGTGTAATTTATAATTTCCCACCCTTGACCCTAAATCTATGCAAGATGTATCCCTCCATTTGATGTACCAAAATGAGATTCTATATAGTTTAATTTTGGTGGTTCATACGAGAATAAAATATAGCTCAATATGTTTTCTAATAGATCAAAACATTTTGGCCCAATTAGTTCATCCATCCAGAAGTTATAATAAAAATGGTGGGTTGTCATTATGGGCCACATAATGGACATTATTTAATCTTCAACATGGGATGCTTGAATGACCTATAAAACATCTTAATTTTCTCTAGAAATAGTCAAATTAAATTTTCAACATGATTTACACTATCTACATTATAAATTTAAGCTTCATTAGTCTTGTATCATGGATAAAGCAGTTATTTTAGTGTGATGGTGTCCATTTCACTTTTCTAAAAATGTTCAAGATTGAATATCCAAAATTTTGATCATACCCAATGATAATCTTAATTCTATAGAAGGATTGAATATTCCCAATAACATGTTTAACATGATCATACAGTATAAAATCAAAATAATTACTTAGGTGTGTTATATAAGGTGATGAAAAATGTTCTAGATTTTAGCGCCTTTTAATAAAATTTTGTAAAAATATGAGAAATGATATTTAAATTGTAAAATGACAAAAGATTAGTGTTTATGAAAAAGTAAACACATTAATATTAATATATAAATACTGAATAGTATCCCCTTCCAATGGCTAATTATACCCCTCAACTTGAGTTTTTCTAGTTTTGAACAAACATTATTCAAAAAATATTAAAATTTAATTCCATTTTCCAAGAACATTTTAACATAGACAGATTACTATTGAGACCTCACATCAAAAAAATATGAAATAGATAAAAATTATTTAAAACAAGCTAGTTTCACAAGTATATATCAATCCCAATCCCATTCCATTGTTAAAATTTATTTTCACAATTCATTAATTTCAAATTAAGCAAAATTATGTATTGTGCATCACAAAAGACGTAGGGGTTCATTTTCATTCAATGAAGAAAAAGATGTAAGCTCTAGGAGAGAATAAACTTTTAACCCTAATATGAGTATTCATTTTTTTTAAAAAATATCCAGGGTATTTGAAATTCTACTCAATCAATTAAACCCATGTAGGGAGACGTTTCCATTGACTCCAAGGAAAAAAGGCCTTAGGGAAACAAGTGAAGCTCACATACTTAGGTATCATCTTGTATTAAATCAATAAAAAATTTCAAACAACGAGAAATAGAGATAGAATTCCCAATTATGAGCTAGAAAAACAATGGATTCATGATTTCCAATTTTTGAAAGCCACACAGTAGGTCAATTCATTTCTCTATGAGTAAATTTTATTATTTTATTATTTATAGTTTTTTTATTTTTTTATTTTTTTAATAAAAACTTAAAATATAAAATGATCACCAAAACTATAATATTTATTTATGACCCAAATAACTCAAACTAAAACCACATAACCCAGGGGATCTACAAAGTAATATTTTGAAAAAATGGATGAAAACTTAAATAATGAAAAGCCACATCAAACAACCACATTTTCTTATCAGAATGGGAGTATAGGTAATTTTATTTCATTTAGTGATCAATCCTAGTTCTTGACACCAATAATACATTTGAAAGAATTTAAAAGAATCCTTATATTGGGTTGTCCAAAATAAACCAAATTTTAGAACCTTTGGAGTGATTTTGTTTTTTGCATTAATGGCCTCTACATACCTCTCTAAGAAAAAGATTGAGTATGGAATCTTGATCAGCCTCTGGGACACATCTATTAATGGTCTAATTTAGAAAAAAACGTGTATAAGTATGGATCATTGAACATAGACTTTTTAACATAAAAAATAATTTCCTCGAAGCTTGAGTCTTGATAATTTTAAAATCACACTTGTAACCATGTAGTTTTTTATATCATCATAACATGGGAAATTACTCATAGAATATATATTATCTTTAGGGAATAAATGAGACATGGAAAGATGGTATGAGCTATCCATGAATTATAACCTATCAAGGTGATCAACTAACACATTTTTAACACCCTTTGGTCTTTAATTGTTACATAATTTTTTTATAGGATAAGGACCCACCTAATTAATCTATCCTAGGAATCCTATTTTTGGAAAAGGTATTTCAATATAGAATGATCATTGAAAAAAATTATGTGAGATCCTAAGATATAAGATTTAAACTTTTCTATGTAAAATATGATAACAATAAATTCTTTATCAGTGGTGGTTCTTTAGATCTGTGCATTATTCAATGATTTTCTTGAATAATAAATTATGATTAGAGTTTTATCAAAAGGTTTTCCAAAGACATCCCATATAGAAAATTCACTCACATCATTAATGAGTTTGAAAATTTTATAATTATGAGCTTTCATGATGGGTGGATAGATATGAAAACACTTGAGTATCAAGAATGAATCCTCATAGTATTTTTTTTCCAAAAAAGGGTTATATTTCACAAATAGATCATAATGGAGTCATGTAAAGAACCTTTTATAGAAACAAAAATGTCTGAATAAAGACCTCACTTGAATTTTTCTGGATAGGGAAGGTGATGAATGATATATACATTAGTTTTATCAACTTTAATCCCTCAAATATAGATAATATTTTTAAGTGTTGTTCCTTCCTTTACCTTAAAGGTGCATTTTTCAAAATTTAGGACAATATTTGTATCATCGTATCTTATCAAAACTCTCTCAACATTTATTATTAATAACTTAAATGTATCGGTAATTATAGATAATTCATCCATAAATACCACTAGATAATCCCCCACAATGTCAGAGAAGATTCTCACCATGCACAACTAGAAGCTACCAAGAGAATTACATAACGTGAAGGGTATTTATTTGAAGGAAAAAAGTGAAAATGTATAGTTTAAGGTTGTTTTTCCTTGATACAATAAAGAGACCTTGATTTTATTATACCACTAATACAAATCTAGGATGTTTTATAACTCATGCTCCACAATTCTCTCAAGGACATTATCAATTAAGGGAAAAGGAAAATCATCATTTTTGGCACATGAGTTCAACTTCCATTAGTTTATGAACACTAACTATACTACTCACTATTTTAGGGAAAAGACCAAAGTCCTTGTTGGTAATCAAAATAATTTTAGACTTCTTAGGAACCACTTGAATTAGGCTTACCAACTCACTCTCAGAAAAAGGTAGATGCACCATCTTTTAATAACATAAAAGTTCCTTACATGAAAAATCCATATATTTGCGATTAATTATCCATTGGGGTTGGTGTAAAGGTTTAAAATTTGTTTCTAGAATAATCCTATGGGTTCTAATGAGTGGGATAATCTCAAGATTATCATAAATGGTCCTGTTAATTTATTTCTTTTACCTATTTAATACATCTTGAAGCATTTTCTCTTAGTTTAATTTGAGAGAATAATAAAAAGTGATATGAATAATTTGATTTTAACCTAATAATCCATACATGAGTGAGGTTGGTAAGACATTTAATTCAATCTCGTTTTAGTTAAACATTATTGAATTATATTGAGAATCGTATTCAAACTTTGTTTCTATTTTAGGAATTCTAGACAGAATTGATTCATTTAGGTTTGATGTTTCACCCACCAATTTGTTCGGATAAGTGTTGAAAATGGGTATAGAATTGAAATTTGTGATTTATCCATAGGTTTAAGTGAGTAGTGATCCTAAAAAATAATTATTGGACCAATATAAAATAGATTCAAGCTAGTAAGACAAATTCCCCGTTTTTGAACAAAGGAAATAAATCTCTTCTTGAATTAAACACCCTTCAATGTTTATTTTATATATCCAAGGTTCACTTTAAAAACTATAAATTAAATTCACCTCATAAATATTTTCATCATACCAAATTTAATATCTTGAATTATAAATTTTTAGATCAAAACTCATGTTCACATTGGTTCGGGTCATGTTCTCATTCCTTACTCAGATGACTTAGTTGATTATTAATAGAAACTTATGACCAAGGGTTTTTGTATAGTTCTCCCTAGCTCCAATGTTTAGATAATTTTATATGAAAATTATGTTTAAAGGGAATATAAAGTTCTCAAATTTTAAAAAAACAACCATTAAGACCACCTTATGAACCCAAACACTATGATCAACAAGTTGAAGAGTCACATATGTGTATTAGAGCTCCCCAAGCCCTAACTAGAAATACATGTAATATGGAATGAGTTTAAAACTAGAACCTCTATCACATGAATACTTGATAAAAAATTTCTCTCCTAGATCCACATGAATGTATAGGTAACTAGGTTCTTTCAACATAGGTGGCACGGTCCCTTGTATTGTGGTTCTCAAATTAGTAGTCAATAGGACTTAGTTTTTTATAAGAACTTTATTTTGAAAGTGTAAAATTACTTAAGTTTCTTATAGTATACAATTATGGTTTGGATTGAATCATTAATAAGTATTTTTAAAATAACATGATAGTAGATATCTTTTAATGTTTCATTTGGATTAGGTTTTTATTTTCATATTATTATCTGAGGTAATGGATAATATTTCTATATTTTTTAAAAATGTGTGGGTTTCTCCTTATTCTCATCATATTTTTAAAAGTATAAGTTTGTTTATTAAGAATTATCATGATATTTAAAATAATAATATGGTTTTCAAATGATTATTTTGGGTTTTTAATGCCTTTATCACCTTTCAATATGGTCACAACTTTGATATTTTCAAGAGATGATTGTGCGAAATAGGATTCTACCATTAAGGTTAGGTAAGGGTAAGCTTATGTGGTAATGGGTGCCTTTATAAATTTAATGGGCTTCATCTCATGTGTTAAGTATGAAACTTCAGAATTAATTTTTCCATTTTCTTGCACACTTGTTCAAGTAATGGTAGAAGAAAAAATGGAGATAGGGTTTAAAATAGTTGTTTTATCATAGGAATATATTTAATTTATTGGATATATTATAGGTAGGGATGTTGTAATTATACCTTTAGGTATTGAAACTATTAATTGGTTGTAAAAAAATAGAGAGTAAGGATTTTCACCTTTTTGTGGATTGGATCATTGATTTTATTTCCAACAGAATCATAGATGGTCATTATACCTTGGATTAAAAGTGTTTTGGTGTTTTGACTTCAAAAAATTAATGTAATTTACCTCCATAGATGGTAGTACTAAAAAAACTTTATGTAATGAATTTTTTTGTCAATTATCATTTATATGGTAATTTTTGTCACAAATATTTCAAATAAGGTCGACAATTTGAATATATTGGACTTTCCTAAGATCAATATCCTTAACCTTCATAGTGAGGACAAAAAGTTTTTCATTAAGAATTTTTTAATTTATAATAGTACTAATACAACTAGATTTGAGAGGCTCATCATATTAGGTTAAGGTTCTTAATGTTTGGTTCTATACAGCAAGATCTTCCAAATGCTTATAAGCATCATTTGGGTTTTTGTTTTTAAACATTCTACTACACATCATGTCAATGAACTGTTTTTTTATTGGACCTATGCCTTCATAAAATATTCATACTTATTATGGGATTGATAAACCATGGTGAGGTATCATGTTTAGTGTTTCTTTAAACCTTTCCCATGTTTTAAAAAACACTCTCCTTCTTTTTCAGCAATGTTTTAAATACACTTTTTAAGTGAAATTGTTTTTTGGTGGGGGTTTTATTAAGAGAACTCTCTTTATAATTTGTCTGAAGATTGGCTGGATAATGGTCTAAATTTTTTTAACCAATTATTTTCTTGATACTGTAAGGAAGATGAATGAGCCTCATATTTTTTTTGACTCAAGTTAATGTGTGGGGGTCTCAATAATGTTACTGAACTCCTTAAAATGGAGGTAAATAATCTTTAACTCAATCCCATGAAATGTGGTAAGTTTGTTTATGAAATTGTGTTTAAATACATAGTGGGAATATCATAAAGAATCATGTCTAATGAAAGAGGATATAGTGGCTTATATAGGTGTGAGGTATTCATTCATTGTAACATCTTGGGTTTTAGAAAAAGTAAGTACTATGTTAGATAGCATATAAAGTACACCACATCAAGATTAAACAAACATTTAAATATTATTATTTAAATTTTACCAATATAATTAGCTATTAGAATGATGGGTATGAGTGGGATTAACTAAATTTTGAAAATATGGTTTACACATGTATATATAATTAATTATTTGATGACCAATTAATTATAAATGAAAATAAAACCCTTTTTAAAATAAAAAGAAATGTTTTTATAAAAAAACTTTTTAATTGAGAACAATTGTGTTTGTAAAATAATAAAATCACTCTTGTTGGATTATATTAATGAAATATATATTCAATATAATTTTAATATCCCAAACTTCAATGTAGTATGTTATTTTTTAAATTTTGGTTTGAATCCCTTGGAGGTGGATAATTAAATGTTTACTTAGTGTATGAGGAAGCCCAGTGGTGTTCCAGGGGTTCATGACATGAAAGAAAAGGAAATATATCCATCATGTGGATGTAGCACGGTGGATAATTAAATTTTTACTTAGTGTATGATCTTTCATCTATGGATTCTAGGTACGTGGTCTACAAGTTATATCTTATAGTCTTGAAGTTGATTTTGTGCATGTGTAGATGTGTTGATGCGTATCTCTTATTGTTCATTTGAGGCCTTTAGATTTTTTGGGTAAAATGGTTGGATACATGATGAATTAAACCCCTCATTATCCCCATGGGATGAATTGAGGTTGAGTAGACCAATTTAGGGGCACCCATGTGGTGTACCAACATTCCTGACATGGAAAATTGTGATGTTATGTAGAGAATTGACTTGTGATAATGTAAATCCCATGATTAATATGTTGATATTTTATTTGAGTTGAAAAAGGGAATATTAATGGTTTTTTCTAGACTTTGATAATTTTATAATGGGATTCTTTTGCTTAATATGAAATGGATTGGATGAAATAAATTGATTGTTCTAAATTAATTATGAATTCTTCTTGAAATTCATAAGTGCATTAATGAATGTGAAATGATAAACATGTTAAATTGGTAAATTATTTTGAATTGATGAATTTTTTAAATGGGTTAACATGTAGGAATTTATGAATATGTTAAAGGGTATAAGGTATGTGAATTTTTTACTATAATATTGGGTTAATCCATTAGAAATGGAAATGGGTTAGATGGGTTATGCAATGTAATTGGTAAATTTGATAATGGTGTAGGGATTAATATTAATTCTCATGTTGAATAATTATGATATGTAAATTCTATGTGTGTTGATTTTTGTATTGTTTTTTATATGGTATACATGGTAAATAGATAAATAATAATGTGAACATGGCTTTGTAGTTATGAGGCATTGGACTTGAGGATCTATGCCCATAGGTCAGGTTAGACTGAGGCTCTAAACCCTACCCAATAATGCATAGGTTATGGAAGGGTATTGTGGCTCTATACCCCTAATAGTTTCATTTGATGAGACTACCTGGACTGAGGCTCCAAGGTTAGTGTGATAAAATTTTGTATGAAATGTTTATCCCTAGTGAGATAGGGAACTTGACTTATTCATTTATGCATAGTAATTTATCGGTATAGGTCATAGTATAGATTATATAAATTCCTAACCCATGGAATATGTGATGAAAATGGATTAAGTGGATATAACGGTTTAAGTGAATATTGTTAACTAATGGCACTTGAGTTATCTTTTGTTTGCGTTGTCTTTTATTTTAGTACTTTAATGAACTATCTGTCTAGATTTGATATTTTGTAGAAATCATTTGGGGTGTCCTACTGAGTTGTACTCACACCCTTATCGGGCTGTCATTTAGTACCTGAGAAGATTTCATGGTTTTAAGTTAGGATAAGGGTAAAGTCCCTATGTTAGGGAGTTGATTTGGGTGTGAGATTTTCATTTATGGTTGATCCATACCAGGATTTAGGATCTGTTTTGGAGATGATTATGTTGGTATTTATTTTTTGGTATTTTCTTCACTTTTGGAAGGGTTATCATGACATGACATATTTATTGTTTGGTTGCGGTCCGTAACCAGTTTTGGGGAAGGATTGAAAATGCATGTTTATAGTTTATTTTTTATGTTTTCTTTATTTCATATGTTATCTACTAAGGATTAATCTAGTAAAGAGGGTATAGTCTACCAACATGATCTATTAGACTCTCATGTATGGGGAGGCGTGCTTGAGGTCATGTGGTGACCTGACTCAGGGAACCAGTTTAGTGGCTTTGGGGTTTTGTACATTACAAAGGGGTATTAGAGTAGTTATTTTCTTTAGATTACTATTTGGGATGGTATACATGATATTATAAGGTTTCAGGCATTGAAAATGATCTATTTCATGGGAGTATCTAATCCATGTATGAGGGAAAACCCAAGTACCCATGGTGTGAATATTTGTCTTTTATGTGTGTTGTTATAGTTGAATTATATTTCACCATTGGGTGATTCACTTGTTTTGTGATGTGACTATTTTATGTTATTTTTATCACGGATGAGATGGAATTTTGTTGTTCATACACTCATCATTATAGGCACCTAAGGATATAGGTGGAATGCATCATGGTAGGCACACATGGGATGGATGTGTGGGATACGAAGGGTGAAATTCATTCCACATTCCATAAAAATTTTAAGAAAGTAATATCTAATAAAGAGGATACATATGGGTAAATAGAAATAACATAGAATAATTGTTAAAAAATTGTTATTAATGAAAGTTTTTAAATGATCGAAAATGTTGGTTGTAATAAGTTATGAAATGAAAAGGGTTCCTAAAATAGAAATATTTTCCTTATGAAAGTGTAATTTTTTAAAAAAAGGGGTTTTTTAATACAGGAATTGTGATTTCATGTGTTGGTCGGCCCATGTTGATTGTGACCCATGGTAGGGATGGCTGAAGATAGTGATAAATGTGGTTATGTATGTTAGGATAGTGCATGTGGAGTGGGTTATTTGTGGATGGTTGTGTATTTTTCTATCTGTGGTTTACACCAGTTGGTATTTCTTTGAAATTATTGTTGAAAAAAAATATTTTCAAATATGAATTTGAATAAAGTAGGGATTTTTAAGATGTTTTGTAAATGGAATGTTTTAAAATATGAATTAATAGGTTTTAAAATGGTGAAGTTAATTTCATAAGGATGTGTGATGATGGAAATTTTGCAGACCTGAGTAGTGAGTATCCCTTTTATTGTTTATATATACCTTTGTATGGGTGGTTTTGGTAGTGAGAGTGCCCTAGGATGAGACCTTAATTACAATTCGGGATAACATGATGAGTTTTGATGTGTGGGTAGAGGGGTGTTCCTTTTTATGCTTTTGGTAGGGCTTTGAACTTTTCGTATTGAGGTGTTACCTGATAATGTGAGAGTGGTAACCTTTGGGGGTTGTAATTGTGTGGGTTGTACATTGGACATAAGAATTATTTCCTTGGTTCTGGCATCGTTAGTGATGGGTGTGTTGTTATGGGTGTGGTGACCCATGTTGGTTAAGACCTTATGAGTTGTGTTTTGGAACCTAGAGAGATTTTTTGGCTCATGTTTTTTATGTATGTTTGTGGGTATGATTGGTGTGAAACCTAGAGTAACTGTTTGATAGGGGAAAAAGAAATAGTGTGTCCTGGATTGAGGGAAAGAGTGTCTCCCGTGATTAGCTAGTTATTTGAGGTTTGATGTGTATGGATTTGAGAGAGAGATAGTGTCCCTTTGTTGACGTGACTCCAGTTTAGGGAGTTGGTATTGTTTAACCTTCTAAGTGACCTATGATATGGATTGGTTAGTTTTCAATTGTTTTTGGGGTGCATATGACATAGGTAGATGTTTTGGACCTTGTCAGTGGAACACAAAGAGTGTTTCCTAGTGCAGATTTAGTTGATAGGGATATGTGGGAAACTTGATGGTCTTGGAGATGCGACTCGAGAAGTGGCTATGAGTTTCAATTTTTTGGGAATCGAGGTTAGCCCGGTGTTTTAGGTGCTCTGGAATGTGAATCATGGGTGGCTGCTTCAGAGGCGGAATAAATGTATGGTGGGTGCCATCAAAATTTTTGGTAAAAGATCATAGTTATTCCCTATTTTTTCTCATAGGTAAAAACTTGAGATCTTATTTTCGGTTATAAAGGTAGTTATGAAGGGAAGGATCATTCGGAGATCTAGCCATGTGGTTTTGATGGTGCTTTAAGTGGAAATAGATTTTGATTTTGGATGGAAAATAAAATGGAATACAAAGTGTGTACAAACACTTTTCTTATGAAAATGAAAACTAGATGAGGGGTAGTCATGTATTTGTAATTTTTAGTAAGAAGGGTTGGATCATTGGAAGGGAACATTAAAAATTCCTTGAGTGCAATGGAGCTGATGGACTGGGATCCTTGGTTAGTGGTATCAGTGGGAATTCGGTACAATTTCAGGTGTTGTATATTTTGTGAGATATTGTGTTTATATCCCTGGGTAACCATATGGAAGTGCATAACCTCAAAGGTTCTGTTGAGGAATAGGTTTTGGGCATGCTTGAAATGCGTGATACTATTTGGGATGAGCGAGAAGGTCGCTCAAGATAAGAACTGGATTCAATGCGATCATAGTGGGAAGAAGTGGATATGTGATAGGTTTTTTATATTTGGATTTCTGTTATAGATCATTGTGTTTCATTGGGAACCACTAGGGTTTTTCTGAAAGAACTCAATCACATTAGCGACAATAGTGCTAAACGAGATGTTGGTTTATGGATTCTAGGTAAAGATTCATGAAGTGGTGGTGAGTTCAGTTGGAAATCCCACTTGAGTGTGGTGGCTAGATTTTGATGAGATATTGGAAGGAAGGGATGACTAAGAATTTCGATATTTCAAGGTGTCCCTGTAGTGGGAAGTGACATTAGTGATGGATAAGTTGTGGTGGTGTTTGTCGGTAAATTTTTAACAAACTCTTAGTTAGTGAAAATCACACCCAAATATATTGACATCATCCCTAGTATGCAAAGAGATATCTAGATTTATTCTAAGATACGTAAATTTATATGGTTGGATATCGTGCCTCTTAGAATTTACACTCATGGAACAATATGTGTGGAACCAGATGGTGGGAAGTACACTATGGATTGATTGTGGGTAAGGTCCTTAGGATGGACTGGAGGTCAACGAATGCTATGAGTACCATTATTAGAAGTTGGTAACGGGTAGCAATTGATGTTTGTTTTTCTATTCTGGTGGAAGATAGACAGTCACATCCATGTTTTAGGGATCATCTTTTAATTAAAGTGTGGGATGTGGTGGTTGGAATTTCTTGAGGATAGTGGTTATAATAACTCTCATATGGTGATGAGTGATATTTTAGTCCTGGATTTGTGGAGAACTATAGAATGGTTGTGGTGGAAACAGGGTGTCAATGAGAAATCTTTGAGGTACACATTTGGGTTCCTTTGGGAAGGCGATGTGGGCCTCAGATGTGGTGTTTGATCAAGTCAATAGATGTCTTCAAGCTCAGGATGGTTATAAAATAAATCCTAGAAGACTGTACTGGATTCATTGATGGGTGTGATAAGGCATGGAAATGGTTCATGGAAATTAATGTTTGGAGATGGACTCTGGTAGGAATGTTTGGGGTGATCAGGGAATGTCTTTTAGTGTAAATGAATCTTGGACAAGTAAAGTAATTATGTGACAACAATGAAGATGAGTGCTTCAAAGATGATTCAACCAGGGATGGCTCGAATCAGCTAAGAAAAGAAATGAAAGTGGTGAATGGTAAACTGAATCAGTTGATTTTTTGGAATGATAAGTGTGTTTTGAAAAATAAAATGGGATTTGAAGAGGATCTAAGTTATATTAGGTCGATGTATGGACAACATAGGTTCTTATGTTTGAAGTTATGATGGGTGTAGTAAAGAATAAAAAAATGGATTGGAGAGTATTAGATTCCTTGAGGGTGTATTTTTATGAGAATTTGGGGGATGAATCTGGTAAGTTCATTGGATGATAGTGGTATGCCTTAAGTTAGGATTCTCCAAAGGTAGATGAAAAGGGGTAGCATGTGAACAGTGGAATATGGGTGTTTTGGTACAAGCTATTCGAGGATGGTCTGACACAACATGGTAAAAAGGAACATATGTGGTAAGTTATAATTCACCTCTGGTTTGATATTTTTAATGGAAAGTGTGTTTTAGAAATGTAGGTAAACTTGATAGTGGTCATGTTTTTATTCGTCCACAAATGGATGGTGTATGCAAGTTTGTTCTGGGTGGTTTTGATGGCAAGGTTGGATGCCAGTGTTGGCTGGAGTTATCGAGGATTCTTGGGTATGATATGTTAGGAAAAACATTGGGTATGTAGTAAAGATTGATTATGGGGCCTAGCAGTACTTTTATGATGACGGTGGTTCCAACTACAGGGAGATTGTGATTGTGAGATAAAACATATGGTGGGGAACACCATGGTGAGTAAGTGGTTGGTTGATGATGTGACTGGTGTTTCAAATTTTTTGGGTTGTTGTAAAATCCATCTTTGTGTTTGGTTTGGAAATGATCATTATCTTGGGTTTTGATCAGTTGAGTACCTTGAAATGAATGTTGTTATTGGGTTGTGTGTTGGTTGTTCGGGATGGAATGTGGTTGTTGGACCTTGAGTTATGGATTGACACAGGATGGGAAATTTGGTTGGTATGTCATATGTTTATTTGGGTGATTCCATGGTTGGGTCATCATCGAGTATGGAAAGTGTGATAGGTTGGTAACTAGGTATGCAAGGTTTTTGGGGCCTTGTGGGGAAAATCGAACTGGAGGGTTACCTATTGGCTATCCCAAGGTGGTAGTGTTTGTTTCAATCCCCCTTTGGAGTAATTTCAATGTCTTTACTTATACTTTACCTTTTTTTTGACATTATTTATGTTGAACTTGAGGTCTATGCATCCTCTAAGGACCATCCGGCATATTTTTTGGATCATAGTGAGAAAGTATAGCGGGGTAAGAATGTGCCTTTGGTTTGAGTTTTTTGGCATAATCATAACATTTAATAAGAAACATGTGAGAGAGAGAGGTGAATATGCTAGCAAATTGGCCCAATATTTTTATCTTGGAAGCTCTGTGATTCATGGTAATGCAGCTCAAGGATGAACTATTATAAGGTGGGGAGGTTGTAAGATCCCAGACATTATAGAGGTGCATTATTGTTTAAATTTTGGTTTCAATCCCTTAGACTTGAATAATTAAATAATTACTATGTGTATAGGGAATCTTATGGGTGGTTTTGGGGTTCAAGACATGAAAGAAATTGAAATATGGTCATCCTATTAATGTTTAATGGTTGGTACAAGGTTAGTGAAAACTGTGTACCCAAATCGTGCTAGACAGAAGGAGGGTGCATGGTTAGTTAAATCATTTAAGTGGAAAATCCAAATTGTATGAGCTTAGACAAAGTCATTATATACCGTCGTTTCATGGTTTTTCTAACTTTCCAAGATCCCTAGGTAACCATGCAACTTAGACCCCTATTAGATAGAGGATGGCACATAGTTGGCACACATTTTGGAAAATCGCACAGCCAAACCATGCCCCTCATTAAAAGAGTTTTTTTTTTTGAATTTTACCCTCTCATGATTTGGGGTGTTTCACCTGATTTTATTTCCCATTATTCTAACAATAGCCCTAGTGATGAACATAAACACCCAAATATTCCCAAGGTTATATCTCCTTTGATTATAGGTTATTTGGAGTGTTTTTGGGAGAAGATCAAATCTTCAGGTAATTATAACGCTTCCCTTTGTTTTATTTTTTGGATTAGAGTTTTTTGTTTCATTATTATTCTTATAAATCCCTAAATCCCTATTTTTATACTGGATCATAGGTTGTTAATTTTAAGTGTGATTGAATCTAGATCAAAGTCTATGGTTAAGTGAGTATTAATCTGCAAATTTTACATAAATGGTCTACAAATTATATCCCACAGTCTTGAAGTTGATTTTTACATGTGTGGTTTTATTGATGGTTGTCTCATATTTTGAATTTTAATCCTTTAGATGGTTTTGGAAAAATAGTTGGATAAATAATGAGTTGAACCCCTCATTATCCATGTGGTATGCGTTAAGGTTGAATAAACTGATTTAGGACCACCCATTGGGTGTTCCAGTATTCCCAAACATGGAAAATTGTGATGTTAGGTAAATAATTTACTTGTGATAAAGTAAATCCCATGATGAACATGTTTATATGTTACTTGAGTTGAGAAATTGAATATTGAGATTGGTTTCTAGACTTTGATAATGGCATAAGGTATCTTTTCTCTTAATATAAAATGGTTCAGATGAAATAAAGTGATTATGCTAAATGGATTAATAATTTTACTTGAAATGCATAAGTAGGTTAATGCTTGTGAAATTATGAACATGTTAAATGGGTGAATTATTATTAAATGATGAATTTATTAAATGGTTTAACATATGAGAATTGATAAATATGTTAAATGGTCCAAGGTATGGGAATTGTTGACTATGCTAATGGGTTAAACCATTAGAAAGGGAAATGAGTTAAATGGGTATATAATGTAATTGGTAAATGTGTTAATGGGTTAGGTATTGCTGTTAATTCTCATGTTTAATAATTATGAGAAGTGAATGTTATGTTTACTAATTTTTGTATGGTTTGTGATATGGTATATATTTTAAATGGATAAAGAAGCATGTAAACATGGATTGGTAGTTGTGGGGTATTGGACTTGAGGGTTTATACCCACGGGTTGGGTTATACTGAGGCTCTAAACCCCACCCTATAATGCATGGGTTAGGGAAGGTAACTGATAATATATACCCCTAATGGTTGAATTTAATGAGACTACCTAAACCAAGGATCCAAGGTAATAGTGATGGACTTGTTTATTAAATGTGTATCCCTAGTGAGATAGGAAGTTGACTTATTCTCTTATGCATTGAAATTTATTGTCATATTCCATACTATAGATGATATAGATTATTAACCCATGGAACATGTGATGAAAATAGATTAAGGGGTTATAATGGTTAAAGTAAATATTGTTAATTAATGGAACCCAATTTGTCTTTTTTTACCTTGTCTTTTATTTTAGTACTTTAATGCACTATCTATCTAGATTGAATATTTTATGGACATCATTGGTGGTGGAGAACTGAGTTGTACTCACACCCTGCTCAAGGCGTCGTTGGGTACCTAAGAATATTTCATGGTTACAGATCAGGATAGGGTTAAATTCCTTATATTGGTAGTAGATTAGGTAATGGGATGTGCATGGATGGGAGATATAGACTTGGAGTAAAGTCTCATTTTTGAATTCTTTTGTTGGTGTTTATTTTCAAATTTTCATCACTTTTGGCACTGTTAACATGACTTGACATATTTATCATTGGGTTATGGTTGGTATCCATTTTTTGGGGAAGGTTTGGTAATGCATGTTTCTAGTTTATTTTTTATATTTCCTTTATTTCATATTTTATATATTGTTTCTTACTTTGTTAAAGAAGTTATAATCTCCCAATGTGATCTATTATCCCCTCGTTATTAGTTGGAAACCTCTAGCGTATGGGGAGGCACATTTGAGGTCATGTGGTAACACGAATCAAGGAACCAGTTTATTGGATTATATATTGGGGGCATAACACAAATATTTAACATTAATAAAATGTTTTCTCTAGAAATTATGTAATAACAAATCCAATTTTACTCATAAAATATGTATTTTTATAAAAAGACGTTTTTCATTCCTTTTTATGGAGCACTTGTCTTAAATCTTGTTTTGTATAAGTTCATAAATTCTATTTCACAAAATAAACTTCTTATTTTAAATAATGACATAAAAATTTAATTTGGTTTAATTTTTAGAATTTTTATAATAAGTTTCATGTTTTTATGAATAGTGAAAAATATTGAATTTTAATTGAAAATAGTATTCCCATCAAAATAATTTGTAGTGTTAATCTATATTTTTTATTGTATTTAAATTATAATTATATCAATTTTATATCATTTAATTAAATTTAGGTAATTTGAATCAATTTCATATTGAATTTTGATATAAAAACATTTCAATCTTTTGAACATTTTCACTTTAAAAACTCATTGTTTTGTCTTGTCTATGGGGTTAATTTTAAATTAGTTTCTGCAACTTTTGTGATTTTAGTTTTGAAAAATATATTCCATATTTTTAATCATAAGGTAAAAATTTAGTAAATAATTCCATTTATTTTTAGACAATATGAATATTAACTTTAGTAGTTTTTGTTACTATAGTTAAGGGTAAATCAGGTAATTAAGGGTAAAAAATTATCAATATAATAAATTACACTAACACTTGTCCTAATTTTATTTTATGAGTGATTGTCAATAAAAATAATACTTGGGTATATTTTATGACCTCTTGGAGAAACTTTAATCACTTTAATCCCTTTATAATATTTTATTTTAAAGAAAAGTCAAAGAGGTCATACTTATGTTTTAATAACTATAAAATTTATAATATAGGGTTATTTAAAAGTTATATTTAACTATAAATAGTATTTTTAAATATAAAATTTGTATCTTAACCATGAAAATTTATTTTTAATTATTAGGAAAGAAATAATAACCTTAAGGGGTTACACAATGATGATGTGGTAATTGTTTAATTAATGAAAACATCAAATAAAAGATATTAAAAATATTAAAATAATTATAATTTAAAATAATTAATTTCAGACATGAATATTATAGATTAATTTGACATGTTAGTGATTTTTTACAATAATTTTTCTAATATATCTTGTTGTTATGATATTTTTAAAAAGTAAAGTAATGAATAGTGTCAAAATTCACATTAATTGTATTTTAAATTAAATAATATTTTATTAAATAATATAAAATTTATAAAAATATAAAATTTGGAAAAATGATTCAATTAAGGTTAAAATTTTCATCAATGATTCATTTATGGTACTTTTGGAACTTTATTGTGATAATATTAACCCTTAAAGAGTGACAATCTAAGTTTCCATTGCAAGAGTTAAATGGGTTAATTAAGTATTTTTGTTTTATTTCTTCTTCCACTTCCTTAAAATATTATTAAACCATGATTAAATAATAACTCTAGTATCCTCAATAAACATAGTTTTTATTATGTTAATATCACCACTTAAATCCATCTCTACTTCCATGAAATGGAAAAATAAGTTATCATTTGTCTGTACAACAGTCTATCGCCTCATGAACTGATGAAATTTGTTTTCCATCACAATCTCTCAATACTGAATATAATGATTGAATTAATGTTTTTATACAATATTAATGACATATTTATCATTATTAAATAATATTATATCATTTATTTTCATACCTTTCAATTCACATAAAAATGATAACGTCATTCGTGCATATGTGTGAGCAATCGCCTCCATAAAGTGATGTGATTTGTATTTCATCACCATATCATATGGATGATATATATAAATATATATAAATTATTAATTTTATATTATTTATATTATTGTAATTCTGGAAATATAAAATCATACTTATCTTCTTTCCATAATGATCATTGAAAAATGGAAACGTTATCCATTCATACGTGTGACACACAGTCTACATGATTATAACATAGTTCATCATTCATAACCATACATCATGGTTTGATTTAAATTATTAATTGATTTATAAAAATGAGAAAAATTTCATGAATATTATTCTATATATTATGGACGAATGACCACTTTTTACTATATACATCATACCAAATTCATTTTGAACTCATGTAGTGAATATCATCAAAACATATGACATAAACTTAAATAATTAATTAATTTTTATAACATGGTGGTAAGTGATATAAAAGTAATAATAAACTTTAAATAGGTTCTCAATAAATTAAATAATTTTTCTATGTTTTTTATTTGTTAATAAAATATTGTACATGATGAATCAGACTCAAGGTAAAGGACTTCATCTCAATCTCCTTTCATTGAGACATATCTTGATGTAAAATACCCACCTTCTTTTATGAGGTGTATATACCTCCATATTGATATATCATATTATAAATTTATTTATTCTCTCATTATTTAATATTTTGTTAAATTTTATTCCTTCAGGGATCTTATGATTCAAATATTTCAAAGTGGTATGGCACACTTTAATTTAAAAATATTTTTCTAAATGTTTAAGGAATTAATTTCAAATTCTTTTCCTACATGCCAATATTCTTGATATTATTTTACATGTTCATTTATATGGACATAAAAATATTATAAATTATATTTTATTTCAAATTTTAATTTCATTTAAATCCTTTCAAAATGAATCTTTTTACGTGTTTTATATAGAATATTTTAACAAATGACTTAAGGAATTTTGTATTCTTAATGAACATAGCAACAACTACTTTTCTTCCAAAGTGAATATTATTTAATATCATGATTCCTTTTAAAGAATACATTTTTTCTTAAATAAAAATACTTCTGTTCCTTTTTGGGTATTTTAGAATTGAAATGTGTTTTTTTAGTAATTTTTTATACAAAAGTTTTTTTATACAGGATTAAAAGAGTTTTTCTAATGGTTTTAATATGAAAGGGTTTTATTCATGAAATGGTAATTGAGATTTATATGAAACATTTGATCCCAATATATCTTATACAATGGTTTTATCCCCATTATATCTCATGGGTGAGCCCGATACAAATTATATGAAGGTTTGAGCCCTATTATGGCTCATGTGAAATAAGTGAGCCTGATATAGATTATATGAAGGGTTAAGCCCCATTATAGCTCACAGGTGAGCCTGATATATATTATATGAAGTTTGGTCCGCATTATAGATCTTTAATTCATTAGGTAATAATAATATTGTAAGTCTTCCTTATAGTTATTCCAATTAAAATGGTTTTGAGAGGGTTTTGTGTATATGATGCTCTAAGTCGTCTGAATGAGTTTTAATTGCTTGATATGGTTTTTAATGATATTATTTGAGAAAAATGTGTGTGTTTTTCATGTGAAAATGTTTTATTTTAGATTCTAAAAAAATTAAGATAAAGGTAAATTTTATATGAGTGTTTATGTTTTTACTAAACTAATAATTTCTTATAATATTGTAACCCTTACTAAGATTTTGTGTTAATACCATGTTTTTAAAATACCTTTAACAGGGTTTAAAGGGGAATATATACAAGAATAAGATCAAGTGGATAATTGTGAAAAAATTTATTATAGAGAAATCATGTTTTATTTTAAATATTTTTTTATGAAAAAAATGGATATTAAGTATAAGTGTCCTCTTGTAATGTATGGGTTTACATTGTAAGAGTTTTCCCTAATTATATAAAATAATAAATTAAAAATAACCTCAAATGTTAATTCTAGTTTAAAAACACTTGAATAAGTAATGTTTAAGTCTGGGTTCTTATAGATGGTGTCAAAGGATGGTTTAGACAACTTTGGAGATTATGATGTCTTCAAGTTAGGTAATCTTAAGAGTTAGGGATACTATCATGATTTTTAAATTTTATGTTTGATCATAAGTTCAATGTCTTATAAACCAATTTTTGGACTTTAAGTTATGAAATCTTAAGGGTACTAAGGGTATTTTTGGATAAATTCATTTTTGAGGTAATTATGAGTTATTACATTTTGGGATAAAAAATGAAAGATATGGGAATCCTTTGAGATTAAAACATATTAAGGTTATTTTCAGGATGTTTTTCATAGTTATGTGATTTTATAATGAATCTATTAATTTAGATTTTGAAAAAGGACAACCCAAATACCATGTGACAATCAGTCACGTCTAGTAAGGCCATCAGAATTGAACCCACAACCGAAGGGCAACAAGGGTGCATCTCCTACCACTATCCTACGTGAAGTCCCAATTAGTATAAATTTTTATTTTATGTTGAATGATTTTAAAGATGAAGAATAAGTTGATTTTGGGAAAATATGTTTTATCAAATAGATAACCATGGTATTGGAAAATGATTTAGTGATTGACTAATTAATGTTATTTTAGAATATTTTCACTATTTTTAGAACTCTATATAATGGAGGTAAATATAATACAATGGGATTTTATTTGAGAAATAAATGTTGAATTATGTTTTGGTATCATATATAGTTTTTTGTGTATTTATGGTGATTCAAGTTATTTATAGAATTGGTTATCATATCTTGTATATTTTTTTATTTAGGATATGAAATTTTTTATATGATACATTAAGAGTGATTGATGTTATTTGGAATACTATGTGATCAAATCCTTCTGATTTTTGGGTTTCAATCTTATTCTGTACTATTTTGAGGAATATTAAGGATAGTTGAATGATCTTTTTTGAACTTTGGGTATTACTATTGAATTTTGGATATTGAATTAGTTTTTATTCATATAAAGGATTATTATTTTTTAAATAATTATCTTATATTATCCTAACCACATGGGTTTTTATTAATGTTTCAATATAGTATAAATATAATGTTAATATTTAATAGATTATGTGTGTCTATATAAATTGATACTAGTGATTCGGGTATGAAAAAAATCATTTTAAATGCTTAACATTGGGATAAAAAGATAATTTGGAAATGGAAATTTATTAAAGGATGAAACTATACTTGTCAGGTAAGTATATTTTATTATGCTCTTAGTCTAGGTAGTAATATAATTCCTCAACTCTATTAAAATGATCTTAAAACCAAAATTTTATCCATTTAATCTTATTACTAAGAAATCAATGACCTTTTAATTCATCACAGATTTATAGTTTTGTAATGGTTAACATTATAATGATTATGTTCTCTATCACTCTCCATTAGAAAATGATAGTTGGGTTTCTCTTCCATTCCCATATCTTCCTACAAGGAACCCTGTTATGTGTTATCTAATATGACCTTCATACTTCCCTTTCCTTATTTTAAAGTGGAAGTTTTATTAACCCTTGTTCAAGTGTGGGATTTCAATAAAGGTATTTTGAATAGTAAAACCCTTTTTACCAAAATAGAGTTCAAATTTTGAGGACTCAATTTATTAAATGTGGGATAATGTAACATTCTGAGTTTTTAAAAAAGGACTATGTTAAATAGAATATAAAATATGTTACATCAAGCTTAAATAAACAATTAAATAATATTATTTAAATGTTACATTTATAACCTAGTTGTTAGAGTGGAGGTCATGAATATGATTAACTGAAATATGAAAATATGGTTTAAAAATGTATATAAAATTAATTATTTTATAACAAATTAATTATTAATGAAAATCAACCCCTTTTTAAAATAAAAGGAAATGTTTTTCTGAAAAACTATTTAGATGCGAATAATTGTGTTTATAAAATAATAAAATCACTCTTGTTGAATTATGTTAATGAAATATATATTCAATCTAATATTCAAAATTCATCCTATTTTTTTCTATACATGATATGAGAACAAAACCAATTTTACTCATAAAAGATGTATTTTTCTAAAAAGGCAGTTTTGCCGCTTTTTGATGAAGCGCTTGTGTAAAATATAGTTTTCCACAATTTTATAAATTATATTTGAAAAAATAAACTTGTTATTCAAAATAGAAATATAAAAATTTACTTTAGATGATTTTTTTATTTTTATGATAAATTTTATGTTTTGATGAATTGTGAAAAATAATGAATTTTAATTGAAAATAGCTTTTTCATCTAATTAATTTATAGTATTAAATTACATATTTGATTTATGTTAAAATATAATTAGATAAATTTTACATAATTTAATCCAATTTATTTCATTGTAATAAAATTATCATTTAATTTGGTTATAAAAATATTTAAATCTTTTGAACATTTCCAGTTTAAAAACTCATTGTTTCATCTCTTCTATGGGGTTAATTTTAAATTAATTTCTAAAACTTTAGTGAATTAAATTTTGAAAAAAGGATTCAATATTTGGAATTATAAGATCCGAATTTATTAAATAGGTCCCTTTTATTTTTTGATAATATTAACAGTTTCTTTAATAGTTTTTCATTAACATAGATAAGGGTGAATCGAGAAATTAAGGGTAGAAATAATATTATAAATAATAAAAAATTACCCTAAAAATTATACTAATTTTATTTTATGAGTTATTTTTGACCAAAATAATCCTTTTACATATTTTATGTCATTTATTATCCACTTGGATGACTTTAATCCAATTTTTTTATTTTATTTTAAATAAAAGTCAATGATGTCATACTTATGTTTTAATAACTATAACATTTTTTATATAGGGTTATTTAGAATATAACTTAGACTATAAATTTTTTTAGAAATATAATATGTTTATATTCATCCTGGAAATTTATTTTTAATTTGTACGAAATAAATAATTACCTTAAAATATTGCACAATGAAGATGCACTAATTGTTTAATTAATGGAAATATCAAATAAATGATATTAAAAATATTAAAATAAATGTAATTTGAAATAATTAATGTCATATACAAATTTTATAGGATATTTTGAAATGTTATTTATTTTTTAGAATAAATTTTTATTATTTATCATTTTGTTAGGATATTTTTGAAAATTCAAGAAATTAATAGTGTCTAAATTGACATTAGTTATATTTTAAAATAAATGATATTTTATTAAATGATATAAAGTTTATAAAAATCTCATGTTTTGAAAAATGATTTGTGTAAGGTTTCAAATTCTATAAATTTTTTATTTATGGTTATTTTTTCATTTTATATTAACAATATTAACCCTTAAACAGTAACAATCCAAGTTGTCAAGGTAAAAGTTAAAGGGGTTAAATAAGGGTTAAATCCAAAATATTAGTATTGAAAGATAGTAAAAAATTATCTAATTTTCATTTTATATAGATATTTATACCCATAATAATAATATATTCTAAATAACTAAGTTTTGAACAATATTTATTAGAGAATTAATTTATATTAATTTAATATTTTGAGGAATCCCAGAGTACCCCTCTTCGCCCTTATAAAAGTGTGGATATTATTCTATTTTATTCACACTCCAAAACATATTTGGATAAAATAATTTCTTCTCAAATAGATTCCTATAATACCTAAAAACACTCTATAGCTCTTATTTTAGTCATAACATCGCCCTTATTGGTCTTAAGGTGTTAAGAAAAGAAGATTGTCTGAAGAAAAGTTATCATTTTTAATCAAGTATTTATATTTTATTTCTTCTTACAAATCCTTAAAATATTATTCAACCATGATGAAATAATAACACCAGTATCCTAAATATAATGATATTCTATTATAATAATATCATCACTTAAATTCATCTCTGCTTCCATCAAATGGTAAAAAAATTATCGTTCGTGTGTATGGAAGACTACTGCCTTGCGAACCGATGATATTCGTTTTCCATCACCATATCTCAAGACTAGTTATAATGATGTAATTAATTTTTTTACATTATATTAATGACATATTTATCATTATTAAATAATATTGTATAATTTATTTCTATACCTTTCCATGAACCTAAAAATGAAAATGTCGTTCGTGTGTACGTGTGAAATATCTCTTCCATGAAGTGATGTGATGTGTATTTCATAACCACATCACATTTATGATATATATAAATATATTTAAATTATTAATATGGTGTTAATTATATTATTATAATTATTTAAAGATAAAATAATACTTACTTTATTATCATGATGATCATTGAAAAATGGAAATGTTACTAATGCATACGTACAATATCTCATCTATATGATAATAACATAGTTCATTTCTCATCACCATAAATAATGGTTTTATTTAGAAGTATAATTGATGTATAAAATTTAAAACCATATAATGAAAATTATTTTTAATATTATGGAATAATGAAAACTTTTGACTATAAACAACATACCAAATTCATTTTGAACTCATATACTGAATATCATAAAAACATCCCATGAAAAACCAAAATAATTAAGTAATTGTTATTACATGATAATATGTGATATAAAATGAATAATAAACTTGAAAAAGGTTCTAAATAAAGTAAATAATAAATCTAAGTTTGTTATTATATAATATATAGATTGTACATGATGATTCAGACTCAAGGTAACAGACTTCATCTCAATATCCTTTCATTGAGGCATATCTGGATGTTATACACCAACATTATTTTATGAGGTGTATATAAATCCTAGTTGGTATATAATATCATGAATTTATTTATTCTCATGTTATTTAAGGTTTTTTAAAATTTTATCCATTAATGGAGATTATAATTCAAATATTTCAAAGTGGTATGGTACACTATGATTTAAAAATAATTTTTAAAATGTTTAAAGATTTAATGTCAAATTATTTTCCTCAATGTAAATATTCTTGATGTTATTTTATATGTCCATTTATATGGATATAAAAATGTTATAAAGGATATTTTATGTCTATTTTTAAATTCATTTAAAGTGTTTCAAAATGAATCTTTTACCATGTTTTATACGAAACTTATTAATAAATGACTAAAAGAATGTTTTATTCTTAATGTACATGGTGAAATAAAATTTTCCTCCATAGTGACTATTATTTAATTTCTATATTCCTTTAAAATATTTCAATTTTTCTTAAAATAAAATCCTTTTTTTGGGTATTTTTGAATTGAAATGTGTTTTTAACAGAAAGGTTAATTTTTATATAAGTGTTTTCTCATATGGGATTAAAAGAGTTTTTCAAAGGGGTTTAAGGTGAGAGAATTTTATTCATGGAATGGTACTTGATAATTATATGAAACATGTGAGCCTGATGTATCTTATACAAAGGTTTGACCCATATTATAGCTCATGAAAAATGGGTGATCTTGATATAGCTTATATGAAGGGTTGAGCCCCATTGTAGCTCATCGGTGAGCCTGATATAGCTTATTTGAAAGGTGATTCCCATTATAGATATCTAATGAATTGGGTAATAATAATATTGAAAGTCATCCATATGTTTATTCCAATTGAAATGGGTTTTAAATGGTTTTATGTATATTATGTTCTATTTCACCTAAAGGATTTTTAATTGCTTTCTATAGTTTTTAATGATTTTATTTGAGAAAAGTGTGTGTGTTTTTCATGTGAAATTGTTTTATTTCATATTCTAAAATAACTTTAAAGATAAAGGTAAACATTCTATGAGTTTTCTTGTTTTTATAGAACTAATTGTTTCCTTTATTTTTATATCCCTACTAATATTTTTTTCTCATCCCAAGTTTTTAAAATTTCTTTCACAAGGTTTAAGGGTGAATAGATATAAGGATGAGATCAAAAGGATAATTTTTACAAAATTCAGAAATGTAAATACTTTTTTATTTTAAATATTTTTTTTATGAAAAAAATGGATACTGATTATAAGTTTCCACTTATAATGTATGGGTTTACTTTTTAAGAGTTTGTACTAATTATATAAAACTCTAAACTAAAAATATCCTTGGATGTTAATTCTAGTTAAAAAATAGTAGAATTTTTAATGTGTAAGGTTGGGCCCTTATATTCATGGTTTGATCTTCTATATTCCCCAAGTTAGAGGATGCCTTGTTTGGATTTCCATTTTAGTTCATGTATAGTATTATTATTGGGTTTATTGAAAGATTATTTATAGTATTAGAATCAATTTTAGAGTGTAAATTTTTCAGAGGATCCAAAATAAGAATACCCAAAACTAAACGTGACTCCAAACCCCTTGAATTATTCACCATGACTAGTTTGTTAAATTGATCACAAGTATATGCGGACATACACTGAAGGCCGTAAAGTGGAAATATAAAATAAATTGAGGTGAGAATAAATAATTGGGGTGTGAATATATAACAACCCTCACTTTACATACATTAACATTACATAACTTTTTTAGAACAGAAAAAAAAAATATACCGAAAAATTCCTAAAGACCGTACTAGTCTGTTGCCTTTGGAAAAATAGAAACATAAACACCAGTGCATGGGGATCTATATTATCTCCCACTAGGTTATTGATGACTAGCACTCTTATTAGACACATCAAACATAATACTTATCTTCATAACATGGAGAAGGAAACATAAAAAGGGGTGATCTCATATGCTTAGTAAGGGAAAATAAGGGAGACATGTAAGAATAAACATGATCATAGGGGTATGAGAATGTGATCATAACATTGAATGATCATACCACTCATATCATAAGATCAAAAATGTGAATTATGGAATAAATCTTGATAGTTCATAAGACATGAATCAAAAGTAAATAAAGAACATAATCCATGAAAGAGTGTCATATGAATAAGACATGGAATTGTGGCATACATAGACATGTGATATCATTCCCTAGAAGTCAAGATGAATTTCTATAAATTATCAAGTCACTTCATGTTAACCAAAACTACTGGGCAGGACACATCACCATCCACAGTTTCAGTCTTTTCCTTATAAGGGATCGAGTTTCCCCATCTTCCCATAGTGGATCGGGTTTCCCCATCTTCCATCTTTATGGTGACTATACCTATTAGGCGGGATACACCATGATCCCCAGTCGCAGTCCTTTCCCTATAAGGGATCAGGTTTCCCTATCTTCCCATAGTGGATCAAGCTTGTTTAATTAATTCACATAATTATCTTATGGGATATAAATCTTCACCCAATTCATTAGATAGAGATATAGAACCCACCCATATAATAATAAAATCATTCATAAATGTTCCTTAAGATAATAAAACTTTCATCGTATCATGAACCATTAAAATAGATGGGTTTTATAAACATAAAAACATAAAATATGAAATAAAATGGGTATTATTAACATTTAATCACATCATAACTAAGGGAAAATAGATATGTTGAATTGGGATTCAAAAGAATATAACATGTGGAATAGAAATAGATGTCATAAGAATCACTTCATCAAAATATAAACCATTAAAGAAATAATATGAATAGAACCATTGGTTAAGTTTCTAGATGGGAATTAATAACATAAACTATTGTCATATTATATCTAAAATAACATGGGTTGATATTTTGGAAACATTTCTTGAGGAAAATATACATTTTCTTTGAAAAGGGATCATTAAAACATAAAAACTTTTGGAAATCATTTTCTTGAAAATAAGCTTGAAAACTTAAAAATAAATATTTTAAAACAATTTGAAAACCATTTTCCTTGAAAAGATAAAAAATAAACCTAAAAACGTTTTGAAAACCATTTCTTTGAAAATAATTTGAAATTTTTTAATGGAAGCTTGAAAACCATAAAACATTTTTAAAACCATTTTCCCTTAGAAATGATCTTAAAAGATCATATTTGAAAAAAATAATTGAAAGCATGGTTCTTTATGTTCATGGAATGTTTCTCAAAGAAATAAAATTGATACAAAACTACTTTTCTAATTTGGTAACTCTTGAAACATAAACCTCATGAAAGAGAGATCATCAGATGGATATGTAAATACCCATAATATTAAGGATAAAATCATAGTATATATTCATGTAAAGTATAATAACCAAAACAAAGATATGATTGGTGAATAATGTGTAAATATAAAATAATTAAAAGTGATACTATAAATCTATTTACCATGTGTCTTAACTCTCGTCGTACTCATTCAGACCCCCTCTTAATCAGGTAACTCCTTTTAGTTTTCACTAAAGGGATTCCTTGGATGGTTTTCTTCCCAAAGGAAGGATTTAAGTGGGAAGGAATGGATTATGGGAAGTTTATTGGGAAGATCTTTTTCTAGACTTTGAGTTTTGAGGGTGTGAAGAATGGGTAGAGGTGGTGTCCTTTTATAAGTAAGGGTAGGGACATACTTGGCATTTTTTGAAAACAAGTTAGGTGTACCCACGTTTTTACCTAAAAAAATGAAATAAAAAATCCAAAAAACTCAATAATGGAAGGTTTATGGACGAAATATATCCATCCAATGGGTTTTGGAAAAGTTTCTAGGTCATATAGGCCCTTAAGTTTAAGATTTATTCCCTTCGTAAGCTTAATTTTTCCTTAATAACCGTAATTACTTTTAACTACATTCACTAATATTTTTGGTCAAAAACTAATCTAACATTATTAAACATTATAAATTATATTGATTACAAATATTTAATCAATTTTTCCAAATTCCAAACATATAAGTGGTATAAATTTATTTAAAATTAATCTCGTAGACAAGATGACACTACGGGTTTTTAAAGTAAAAATTATCAAAATTTTGCCAAGTTTTTATATCTAATTTCAATGTAAAATAGGTTTTAGTGACCTATATTGGAATACCTGATAAAAATTTATATAATTAAACTTTAAAACCAAATTAAAATATATTTCAACTATATAAATAATTTATATGAAAGAACGGATTTGAATTTAAATTCAGTTTTTTCACTATTTATCCAAAAATGAAGTTTCTCATCAAAATCCCAAAATTTCACCCTAAAATAAATTTGACATTAAAAATTAAAAAATAAATTTTATTTTATCAAATTCAATTTCTAAAAGTTTCTCAAATTCATTTTATTTTTTTCCATAGAAGGGAAAGAAAAGCAGTTCATTTGAGAAAATAGTATTTTTAAACATATAAAGACTTTACCAAATATTATATTTTTCATTATAAATATGTAATATATATATATATATATATAACTATTATAAAATATATTTGAAAATTATTTATTACTATTTATATTACTATTTTTAATGGCTAGGATATAACTATATCATTTAAATAATTATAATAATAAAATGATGTTTTGTAGTTAATCAGTGTTGTGTGTTACGTATTCCATGTCAGTGTAGTGTGTAGTGTAAACCAAGTAAGTGTTATGTTAAAGTAATGTTTGACTTAGTTAAATGTAATACACAAATGAAAATTAATTCATTCAAAAAATAGGTCCATAAAATCTTGGGGTGTTACAGAATATAATGTGAGTGTCTATGATAACTTATTGGATCCCTAAAAATGAAGCTAAGTTTTTTTCCTTAAATTAACCCAATTTAGAGTTCAAATATAATCTTGAAACATAGATTGGGTTATAGAATCCATGAAGAACTAATAAGATACCAAAATACACATGATCATTCTATAGATTTTTTAGTTATAAAGTGGCTAACATTGGGGTTGGTTTTAATTGATTTAATGAAACACTAAAAGACATAGGTAAAGTTGATTAATGAGAATGTTTTAATATTAGGTTATTAATATTGGTAAATTAGATGAATTTGTTTTTTTGAAACTTTCAATTTATTATATTTGGGAGTGTTTTATTAAATGAAATAATAACTTTCATCATTACTCCCTAGTTAATTATAACACAATCCCAATGATAATCAACAAAACACTTGGAGAATCATTTTCATGAACACACCAAGGTATATAATCCTTTAAACACTTATAATGTGTATCCTTAAAAAATAGTGAGGTTGATAGAGTAATTAATCATCAAACTGAATTCTCAATTAGAACAAATTGTTAAAAATTTATAGATTAATAAATAATATAAAATCCATCCCCTTATAACATTATTAGATTAACCCATAAAAGGGTTATCCCTCTATTGATTCAATTATCTCAATGGAATATTGAATTTGAATCATAATAGTGGAATTAAAGAATAGAAAACAAGTAAATAACAAACAATGTACCATTTTGTGAGAATTTTAGACTTTCTTGTGTGAATGAATTATTCCTTGAATAAATACTATTAGAAATCAATAAATAATAGAATTAGAGAAAGTGAAAAAAATTATTAACAATTCTTGAGTGAACTTTAAAACAAATTAATTAAAAAACATTCATATTAGTAGAATTTAGAAACATAAAAATACTATTAAAACAAATAATACTTAATTATTATTCCTTCACCAACACTTCCTTAAATAGTTATTATTAGAGCATTGGGTCTTCCCCCTATAGTCCAGGTTATCCCACCTTATTAGGATTGGAAATGGGTAGTGGAAAGTTTGTAGAATTTATAATTGTTTGACCTTGATCCAAAATCAGAGCAAGCTAGATCCCTCCAATTGATGTTCAAAAATGAGATTATAGATGGCTAAATTTGGGTGGGTTATAGAATAAGAAAATCAATACTATGTTTTTTTATAATTGATGACAATTTTTTATCCAAATTAGATCATTAATCCAAAAGTTATCATAAAAATATTGGTATTACATTTTAGGCTATATAATATGTCCTAGAATTTCATCTTCAACATGGTCCACCTAGATTATCTCTTAATTATCTTAAGCCAAAATTGAATGAAATACTCTTCATGATGTCCTATATCTAAAATTTAAATTTCATCTTTATTATGATTTTATCATGGTTGATGCAGTAATTTTAGTGGGTTGTTTTCTAGTTCACCGCACCCATAATTTTCAAGACTTAATGTCTAAAACGGTGTTCTTTCCTAATGATTCTCCTAATTCTATAAAATGATAGAATATTCTATATAACACGTGTAACCTAATCCTACAATATCAAATCAAAATAATTACCATGGGATGTTTTAAAATCTGATGAGAATGTGCCAAGTAATATCACCTTTTAAACATATTTTGTAAACAATATAATGAATTATGTTTAAATTGTAAAATACACTAAACCCAATGTTTATAAAAAATGAATCACGTGAATATTAAAAACTAGATAATGAATATTATCCCCTTATAGTGGCTAATAAATTCCACACCCGCTACTATTTCTTTCATATAATATTTATAACCATTGAATCTATAATCAAGAGTGGGTTGAAGAGTGAGTCCTAATAAGTTATACATTCAGTAGTTCATACACTAGATATATATTGGGTCACACCCACACTTCCATTACTCGAGTGATGATTTTTTTAGAAAATAAATCTATTTCATCACTCAAATAACATAGCATATAGTAGGAATACACGGCAACACCATTTTTTTCATTTTCAAATAGCCGGTTTTTGGGTATCTGGTTCCCATATACAGGCATTAAACCATCCGAAATCCAGAAACCACATCCAAAATCAACTTCAAATTCAAATTCAAAATTCAAAAGCAGACATCATCATACCATATCTCTGACAGATACATCGTACACCACGTGGCTCGTGATGCACCGCCACCTCGAGTCCACCATCCATCCGCCAAGCATTCCACCGGAGCAGAGATCTGGCTTCAAACCATCGTTGATCATCACTGGAAAGAACCCTCAAAGGAATCATCCATGAAACCACCATCCGCTTCATAGAAAAAATCACCAACATCACCGAGTTCAAACAGGATCAAACAAAAACACCTTAAAACCAAATCAAAATCAGTATCTGCCACCAACACCTTGATTGCAGAAACATTAAGAACTGTGGCCTACCAAGAACAAATCCAATCACTCAAATCCAATCACTTCCAGCATAACGCCAACGTCCTCCTTCAAATAAATATCAATCCTCGCGGAAATCGGATGACCAAGAAATGCAGATCACAGATTCAGCAGAGAGGAAACCAAAATCCACGTGCGGACTCAAAAAAGGAAACAGCATAACCCAAACTAGATAAATGCAAAGAAAACGGAAGCAAAAGAAAAAAACAGACCGCCAGACGGAGGCTGGCCACCTAATCCCAGCGCCGCCACCCAGAATGCACGTGAAGACCATGGAAAATCACCCACCGCACACCCCAGAGACGAGACGGAGACCTACGAACACTGGATATGGAAAATCTATTAAGGAAAGGAACCACTCCACATTAGAAACCCTATCTATAGAGAAGGAATCAGGCGAGGAGAGGCCAGCAATGGAACATCAAGACAACCGAGACCACGAAGCGCCACCGCAAGAAGGCTCGCCGCCAGATCTCACCGAGAGCAGAGAGGATCGCCGCGACAACTTGAGGAGAGGGAGACAATGATGAGAGAAAAAACCCTACCGTGCTTTGCCCCTTACGGGCTCATCCTCCTATCCAGTAGGAATACACACAACCCATAATATCAAATCAATCATCAATTCACCTATGGGATATCTATATTTAAAAACTAGGGTGAACATATCACAAAATCTATAACATAGTTCAATCCTAATATCAAATTTTTCTCCTCTACCCAATGGGGAGAAGATAGTCACCTAGCCAACCAGCCTATCATAAAACCCTCCATCATGGAATAACCCACTTCCTTTGGATAAATCATAGGTGTAATGACCTCAAAATTTATTCAATTAAAAAAATAACTATTATCTCACAAAGAATATTTTATTATATTTTGCAGTAAAAGATCACAAAAAAACTATTGCATTTATTTACACATCATGTGTTAATATTGACTACTACAACTATGAATAGTAAAGGTATATAAACATAAAATAATAGTATAATCACTAAAAGGTACTCCATAGGCATGAATTCCCCTATGAAGATCATTCCCATAATAATGAATATAAAAATAAATAGAATTTTTAGTAAAATAATATGCATTATCAAAGCATTTGTAAGAACCATTATAATTGAAGTGGTGAATGATAAAGATAGAATGATGGTGTATTTATAAAAAATATGGTTGTTAGAAATTATGACTATTAGGAATTGTGATCGATGGGAATTATGATCATTAATAAATAACAAAGTTTTTCAATATTAGTTTTGGTCATGAGGATGAAATAATGACACTGTTGGGACAGTTTTATGATATAGATGGAAGAAATAAAAATTATATTTTTCTAAAAAATATAAATATATTTAAATTATATTAAAAATATGGTTTATGATAAATTTATAAGTTCTAAATAAAATTTATTTTCATTAAATAATATAACAAAATATGTTTTAAATTATAATATAAATTAATGAAGTCCTAAGTAATTTTTATAACGGTGAGAACATTTATTATGTTATAAAAACTGTTAATTTTCAATAAATATGGATTTTTATTTAAAATATAAAATTCTCATATTTAGAGAATTATTTTGATATAATAATTAAATTTTTTGGAATCATCATATCAAAATTATATTAGGAAGAAATTATGGTAATTTTCATAAAAAGTTGATTTTGAGGGTAAAAAGTAAAAAATACTATTTTTTATGAAATACCATAAATATTATAATATAATAATGATATGATCATGAATTAAAATTTATTAATATGTATTATTTATTAAAAATATATTTAAGTAATAACATAATGCATAATGTGTTACATTTAGAAACACAATCTTAGCATTTTGCAACCATGATTTTATCTTTTCTAAACAAACTATTTTTATGTGTTTTACCTTTATCATATTAGAATTAATTTTTATCATTTTTATAAATTGAATCAATTAAAATGTAATAAATATTTGTAATTATAATTTCTAAATGAGGTAATAATGTAAATTTCGTTTTTAGGCACAAAAAAGTTATTGAGGTAAAAAATAGTTATCGCAATGAAAGAAAAATAATGTAAAAGGTTAAAATTAAAAGGAAAAGGAATAAAATAACTAAAAATAACAACTTTAAATGGGTATTTGAGGTATTTAAAGACCTTTAAAAATTTAAAACATTAATTATCAAAAAAATCCTTGAAATTAATTTCACCCAAAAGTGTTTATCCTTAAGAAAAAATAATCATTATTTTATCCTTTTAAACCACCACTCCTCATGTATAAATACCCACTCATTATCTAATCACAATTCACTCAAAAATCATTATGAATAAACCCCCTATAATTATACCTCTCAAGAGTCTCTCCAATGTGGTTTTAAGGAATCTCTCTCTAGCTCTAAGAATCATCTTCTCAAGGTAAAGGTTCTCTTCCTCCACTTTTTAAATTCAAGTACTTATTTTATATAATCCATTTTATTCTTAATTTTTTATATTTTCAATGTTTATAAACACCCCCATTACTTTATATATTATGTATTTCTAATATGTTACTTTTTTCCTCTATCATTAAACCCATTCCATGATCCCTTTTGTATATAGGTTATGTTGTGGAATTCAACCCTTGATTTCCCATGCTATGTTTTCATGTCATTAATACCAAATCCTATTTTCATTAAATGTTATTAATTTAGATATATAATTATATTATTTATTGGGTATATCCATGTATCAAACTTGCATGCCCTACTCATGGGTTAAAAAAGATATGTACTTATGATCTTTGATTGGTGTGGCATACATAATGTTAGAAATGTGAAGGGTGGACCCTGATAGTTCTCAAATGCATTGGATAAAGAATTAATCTCTAGAGATGATATGATCATGATAACATAGTAGTATATATTGATAATTTTTTATTATAACTTGGTCAAAATCCTTGGTAATATGTTTTATGTCACCTTAGTGATGATATTTGGTGATATGTTTATGAATATCTCATGTTTATGTAATATCCACACTTCCATGATATGCCTCATGTTCTTATGTTAATATAGTTACATTATTCCCCAGTTTTATTATATATATGATTTACTTTTATGATTCATGTTCTATATATGATGTTATATTACATTTTTTATCAATTACCAAACTTTATGATCACCCCATTCATTTGATAAATGTCCACAAAAAATCTTATTCAGTGAGGACATCTAGAATGGGATAATAAATAATCCTTCTAAGATAGTTGAAAATTAGTTTATGTTTTATTTTTTTACCTTCTATGTCTTTTACTATGTACCTAGTTTCCAATACACTAAACCTAAAATATTCTTTCAATGTGATTTGTGTAATATTTTATCAAGGATTTATCTTTAAAATCATGTATAAAAAGGTGGGATTCTATAGTTGGGGTCAAAAAAAGGTTTAGTTATTTTTGTAAATTAGGAATAGAACAAATCATTAATAATGATAAGGATAATCCTAAATATAGGAAAACATCAATGATTTTTTTTATAAAATATAATGTATGGTTTTTCTAGAAAGTTTATCCTTTTCTGGATACTAAAAAGTTGATATGACAATAGAACATATGTACCTTATGGTAATAACCCTAAATATTTTGGATCAGGTATTAACTTTATCTTCACTTTGTTCATAACAAAGAGGCCTAAGACTGCACACTTGGATATAAATTCATGAGGGATATGTTTTGGTTATCATATTCTTTTTAAAAACAATCATAAAAGGATGTATATATAAAGTAAATATTTATTTTTAAAAGAAAAAAATATTAAATTATATGGTCCTTGAATCCCTATATTTTAAAAACAATAAGTTTAAATTTAAGGGATCAAGATTTTAAGACATAAATACTACATCAATTTAGATGAATATTAAATACATATAAATACTATCTATTCCAGAACTGTGAAGGTTTGGAGTCTGTGAATATTAGATATACAATATTATTATTTTATGAATTGTATTCTACATATACTACAAAGAACTTATCACATAGTACTCCACTTAGTAATATCCTACCAAAACCTTTCTTCATCACCTAAGGAAGGAAGCATAAAAAAGTGTGAGATAAAATGCTTAGTAAGGGTAAAAATATGAGATATAAATCCATGATCATATTGAATCATAATATAATAATAAATTTATGTGATCATGAACATAAATTATAAATTTCATACAAAAAATATCATAAATCATAAACATAATTCATTGAATAAAACATTATCCTTTTAGAGAACATGGTCTATAAGAGCGATAAATCATCATAAATCAATAATAAACCATAAGATCGTGTCAGAATAATGTGGTACCATAATTAATTTAGAAAAACATTTCATATTCCAAGGTTAACTACCAAGAACATAAATATAGTGGATCAGGACACACATGGTTCCTATATTAGATTAGGATGAACTTGTTTCCCATTGTAGATCAGGATGCATATTGTCAGGAACCAGCCTGGGTTGACCCTGAACCAGGAACTCAAACAAATTTTTTGCATGTCTTGAAGGGCATTCTGAATCACCACAGGCTGGAAACTAGTGTTGATCATCATTAGAGTAGACAAGGGAACTATTTTTTCCAAATATAAACAGTAATTAAAAAAATGAAAATAATGGACAACTCAATACTCATTTATATAAAAAATGATTCGACGTCATTTATATGAAAAATCTAAAAGTACAAATAAATAATACAACTAAACTAACCAGACCTGATTACCTACTAACTCCATGTGACCTCTCTGGTCACTCTCTAACACAAATATCCCATTTCACTCATCGAAACCGAACCCAATATGAAACTTGCACAAGGTCTAAAAATATAATAAATCTATAGGTGTGAGTATTAAAACTTAGTAGGTTATCCTGATATTCTATTCCCAATGAACTTCCAATTAAAATAAAAGAAACATCCATATAATGATTGAAATACAATATATAAAATCATTTTTTTCAAACAAGGTTCTATGATATGGAAGTTATCAGAAAAAATCTTGCAAGTTATATACACAAGTATGCTATAACAATTTCCAAAGATATGCAACTTCAAAATAAAAACAATTTTCAAGAGGGTTTATTTATAGAAATAAAAATTTTAAATAAAACACACATGATACTTAATTTTCCATCCAACCACACTGTATGTTGATGGTGAATATTATATAGTCAATGATCACTAGTCATGGGAACACCCCTAGGCACTAGTTAGTTGTGAACCACAGGTACCTCATATCTCAGTGAAAGTAACCATAATGAAAATACATTCTTGTGAACATGAGACACTAATAGGAGAATCATTCATAAACTATTTATCCCCAATATCATCATCATCATCATATTTTAGTTAGTGTTTTCATCATCAATCTTGTTACAAGAAACAGGGACAAAACCCCTTCAAATCACTAGCATACTAGTACACGTCTTCCCACTTAGATACCAAGGTTTCCCTAATTGTACTCAATCAAGTTTCACATGTTATAAATACACATCAAACATGAAAATACCATTAACAAATAATACACACACATAACATCGTACAAACATGTTTCACATTTCTTCCATGGATCAATAAACTAGTTAATATTTTCATAAAGCAATTTCAAGAAGTGTAATAAGGCTTTTCCCATGAAATACATTCAAAAATGCACTTTTTAGACCAAAACCCCACCAATACCATATAAAAACAGATTTTTTATTACAAAAACCATTTATTAAATAAATTTCATGAATCATAAAATGATCCCAAATGATACAACATGAAATACATAGGAAAACCATCCTTAAAAGAAAAATGTCAAACGAGCCTTTAAGAATTATTCACAAAAACAACATTTATCAAAATAAAAAAATTCAACCATTCATAAAAAGGTGTAAACACTAAAAATTTTAACAAAAAAAACTACTTAAACCCCTTAAAAATCCATGTCACGCATTCAAAACCCACCCATTTCTATAAAGATGCCACACATGCCTTCCATTGGATACGCATGCCAAAGCACCTTAAAAACCCATAATAATTTAATTATAAAACCCAAAAACAGATTTGAACCCACATAAAGATCCAAAAAAACATTTATTCACTTTATTACAATATTTTTCATAATCCAAACCAATCATTTTATAACACCTTGAACACACAAGAGCCAACCGGGCACTTTCTCGAAAACGAGGCATGCAACATTTAATAAAACAAACTCTATTTAACATTTAAAAGGTTATAAAGACAAATTATCATGCCAAAAAATTATTACAGTAGTTAAACCAGGTCATAAACATCATAAAAAATATTTGAAAACTAGCGGAACATTTATTTAAACAAGCGGTATGCACATTTATATGAAACAACTCCATTTTACAAAAAAAACAAGGAATAAATAACCATTTTCTACCCAAAAAATTATAAAAAGGTTTTAAAGAAACAATAAACATGTATATAATGTGATAATATCACGAAAAAGATAAAAAATAAATAATAATGGAAAGTTCTTGGGAGAACCAACCTCAAAACCATGGCAGAATGGAAACACCAAACCGAAATCACCTGCTGCGGGTTTATAAACTCAAAACCTTTGAATACCATCCCTAAACGAACATAAACCCAATCTAAAATCATTAAGAACATAACCCAGGTTATTTAATGACTAGGGGAGAAGAAAAAACCATGAAATAATGGAAGTAGGAGGAGGAAGGAGGATAATGGAGAAGAAAACCCACTTTGAAAACTAGATAACTCATCATCTTCCCTTAGATTTGCACCCTTAGAGGAGAGGGAATGGATTGGAAAGAGAGACTAATTAGGTCTGTAAGAAACATGAAAATAATTTTTTTGTGGAAAATAGAAAAAAAAAATGAATGATTCATGAATGAAACAAATTACCTCACCAAATCTGGATGATTTGAGAATCCTTAAGAAATTTCTCCCCAATCCATGACTAAGATGAGATCTAAAGAGGTAAAATGGATAATGGGGGGGGACCTAGGGTTTTTGGTCTCGAGTGAGAAATATAATCACCAAAAAATATTAAAAAATGAATAATATATAAAAGAAATAAATTATTTTTTTAAACTGGAAATAGGCTCATGGGATGGCCTAATACCTAAATAAATTACCCAAACCCACCATGATTATAATTCATAAGGAGGTACAAATGTATATGGTGGTTTTAATATTTTATGGGAGGCCAATTTAGAATTATAATAATTTAAAAAAAAATTAAAAATGAAGGATTTATAAAAGAAACAAATTTTGTTTTTAAACCTGTAAATGGGCTCACGGTTGGCCCGAATCTTAAAGTTAACACCCTTTTCTCCAAAACCTCCCAAACAAGTTATGGGGAAATCATGGTAGGGTGATTAGATATATATTGAAGTTAAAAAATAAACATTAATCTCATCCAAAACTCAAGAAAAGGATCATTATTTCGAATGAACCGGATCAAAACCAAGACATAAAAAAAAGGTGTGGCACATATATTTCTCATTTTGGATCAAGCTCATTGACTTGATTCCTATTGTTATATCATGAGATATAAAGCTTTACCAAATCCATTTTATAAATATATATGTTCCACCAAACACATAATAAAAACTATAGTTTTTTTAAGAGATCATAAATCATTCATAATAACAAAATCTTTGAAAATAAATGGGATTCTAAAACATTTCATCATTTCAAAACCCAAAGAAAATAAATGGGTTTCATAAACATCATGTCATAATAAACATCAACCACCTAGAGAAAGAATAATTATGATATCCTTGGAACATATCCCTATTAAATAATATATAACATAATATAATTTTATCATATATTAAAAAAATATTTTGAGACATTACTTGAAATAATTCTTGGGGGAAATAACCTTTCCATTTTGAAAACATTTTTTCTAAGCCATGAAATTACAAATGAAATTTTTTTTATTGAAAATAACCTTGTAATCCATTATAGTAAGATTAAAATAATTAAGTCATCATGATTATTGAAAAATATTCTCATTCTGTATAATTTGAAAAAAACATTTGTTTTATATTTATATTGTAAAAGTCACAAAGAACCGTGTTTATAAAATAAAAAAAGTATTACTTCCAAACTATTTAGTAGAAATTCAAACATGGGTAAAAATAAATATATAAAATATATATGAATAGAAAAAAATGAAAACATTTTTATAAAACATTTACATAGAATATAAATATTCTCAATAGAGTCTTAAATGTAAATAATCCCAAATAATGATGAGATTGTGAAATAAACCCTTACCTGAAGTCTTTCCTTTATTCATTCAAGTTTAAAAATACTGTATAATAAATATGAATTTATTATAAATTCATTCCATAATAATAATTCTATAATACCATTTATTCTTTATTTATAACATTTTATCACCTGTTTATTAGTAGTATGTTATTAAAACCACTATTTTGGGGGGTACTACATCGTTTTCCAAGCATATTTTGGTTTGATGGTTTTGGTCCTTATAAATTGATATTAATGTCATCATCTAAATAGTTTAATTAAAGGTATAGAATCATATATAATAATTATATATATATATTTATAATCATTCATAGAAATTAGATATAGAAAAATGAATTACACCATTCATGGAGATGGTAGGTTATACGTATTCAGGAACGATGTTTTTATTTTTTGATTGATGGAATGAAAAAAGGTAAATAATAATTAATATTTAAATATTAATTATAATATCATATATATTATATATATTCATTAAATACATCATAGTAACCGTCCATAAAATATGGTAATGAAAAATGAATTGTATCGCTATGCGGAGATGGTAAGTCATACGTACGCACGAGCGATACTTTCACTTCTTGTTTGGTGGGAAAGATGGTGTATAATTGTGTTTTAGTAATAATATTAAAATTTAATAATTTTTATGATACTTAATTTATTATTTTATGATAAACATAATAGATTTATATTAGGTAAGAAAGAGTAGAAAAAATAAAGTGATCAGTTATAGCGATTACCTCTTCTTCGAAACATCTCATTTGAATCTCCTATAAAGGACTCTAGGGTTGTTCTTTTGAGAATAAAACAACCTCTATAATGTTTATAGTTAATTTTAGAATAGAAATTTTAATAGTATTTTCGATCAAGAATGATCAATGTGTTGTAAAGAAGTGATGGAGGAGGTTCCTTTAAAATTGAGGTGAGGGGCACTTTTGGAATTTCTCAAAATATTAAATTATAATAAATTTATTTTCTATAAAAACACCTCAAAATTACCATGTATTAGAATATAAGATAACATAATTCGTAATATAACCAACTAATATATTTTAGACAAGTTTTGGGGTTATATAAAAAATTTTCATTTTGATTAACTCTTAGCTAACCTATTTATATTTTATCTACGGTAACAACTTTTTATATATTAAAAGATTTTAATTTTTAATTGTGTGGTCTAAATTGGATAATAAATGGAAAATTAATGAAATTTTAGTCCATATCATAATCACATTGTATTTTTTAAATATTTTTATGATTTTAAAATAATTTAATAAAATATTAATCCCATCAAATATCATTATTTTAAATTTTGATACTATTCAATATTTTTACTTTTAAAAATATCAAGAAATCATTTAAAATTCTAAAAAACTATTTTATTATATCCTTAAAATTTCATGGTAATATATAAAATTCTTGGATCACCTTAAATATCTCAAATTATATTACATTTAATATTTTTAATATCATTTATTTTATTTTTATGTTAATAGAATAATTATTACATCAGCATTACATAAGAATTTAAAGTAATTATTTAATTCCTAAAAATTATAAATAAATTAAAATGATAAATATAAATATTTTATTTTTCAAAATAATATTTATAGTCAAACATATTCTCTGGATAAATTCATATTAAAAATTGTATAATTATTATAAACATGAATGTGATATATTTGACTTTAATTTAAATAAAATATTATAAAGGTCAAAATCTCAACCAAATGGCCCCAAAATTAATAAATAAATTTATATCATAAATCTAAGTTTATTAAGTTTAAAATGGATACTTATATTCACACATAAACTGAATTTTTTCTCATGTGGACACATAAGAGATATTGAATACAAAGAAAGTGACATTTGTGACATTCTTTGATTTAAATAATATATAAGTTATTTTATTGAAATTTTTCCCATTAAAAACTAAATTTTGAACCATAGGTGTTATGGATCGAATTAACTTCATTAAATAACAATCGTGATGAAATTTTATATCCTTATCACTTATTTTTAATCCATATTAACCCGTTTTACCCTTTACCGTGGTAATAAATTTTACCACGGTCACTATTCATATTAAATAAAAATAAAAGGAACCTATTTACTAAATTTTGAACCAATAACTAAAAATATGGAATACATTTTTCAAAATTCAAAATACAGAAATATCAGAATTTACTTTAAATTTAAACTGTCAAAACGCAATGAAAAACATTTTTTTTAGAAAAATGTACTTCATAAATTCAAGTATAAATCCACTTTAAAACCCATAAATAGAATATTTTAAATCAAATAAAACTAATTAAAATTTAAAAATAATCTAAAAAATAATTTAACCTTATAAAAACTTTAAAAGAAAATACATTTTTCAATAAAAATCATAATTTTTCACTATTCCTTGAAAAATAAATGTTTTTAGAAAATTCTAAAAAAATCATTTTAAGATAATTTTTAAATTAAAAAATGAAATTAATTTTTTCAAATGATTTTTATATAAATTATATAATTATTATTCACTCATAAAAAGAATAAAAACTCATTTTTGAAGAAAACATATTTTTTCAAGAATAAAATGACTTTACTAAAAAATTATGTTATCATTTTCTAAGAACTTGTCAATACAATCATATTCAATTGGACATTTATATTTATTTCATACAATAGTAATTTATTTTAATTCATTCCAATTTAACGTCTAGGTTATAATAGAAATATAACATTTTAATAATATTTTTTGGTTCTTCTAAACTTGTTGTGGCCTGTAACGTAATCTATCAAATAAATCAAATTATTAAAAATATATTTCATAAAAATATCAGGATGCTACATTATACCCCCATTTAAATTAATTTCTCCCTAGAAATTCATTACATTGGTATCAAAAACTAAGGATACTTTTGCCTCATTACATACCTAGGTTCCCATGTAGCTTACTCAAATTAGTGGTTTTTTCAAAAAACATTGACTAGGTGAGTGTTCGTGTTTCATATAATCTTCTCTATTCGATCTAGAAAATCTACCAGTTGTTCCACATAATGAATATTATGATCCAGTAGTATAACCTCTAAGTTCAATACATTTTATGGATTAGGTATGTACTTCCTCAAGAGAGATACATGAGACACGTCATGAAGCTGAGAGAGATTCAGTGGAAGTTGCAATTGATAGGCTACCATCCCAATATGGTTAATAATTTCAAAGGGAATGATATACCTAAGGATTATCTTTACTTTTTATCATAATAATAATTTCATCCCTTGGTTGTGCGTTGATCAATTTTCAATTCATCTCTTACTCCAACAAGTAAAGATTGTTTTTTATTCTAAATCCTTAACAGATCATAAGATCTATAATAGAATGATAATTCATTCATTATGTATCTAGTTATAACAATATGGTTAGAAATGGTTATCCAATATGATTAAATCTTTATTTGGTTAAATAATAGATTAATCTCTAAAACAATATCCAAAGTTCAACTTAAACCATTTCATAAATAGTTATCCTTATAAACCTTCTGAATGGTTAAAATTAAAAACATTAGAAAGATGGTCACTAAATTTCCAAAAATTAACTTATCATTTATCCCCTAAATAGAATTAATTATCTCTTACTTGTTACATACCAAACATGGTAAAACCTTCATCATGTATTCTATTGAAACATGTTAATTACCTGAATTACAATAAAAACTTATTGAAAAAATACATGCTTCCTCATTCCTTAAATAAAATTCAGATTATTGGATATATTGCATAAATAAAAAAATGTTGTAAACTCCAAAAATGATAACATAAACCAATTTTTCCAAAAATAGTTAATCATTTCCAAGGTTACCAATACTATCCAATTTACTTTATTCATATCCAACATCTCTTTATCTAAACAAATAGAACATATTAAGGGTTATCTTCCATTAATCATGTGTCTACCATAAAATATCACCTTTCTAATAAATCCCTTTTTAGGTCATCTATACCGATCAACATATTCTTTCAAATCCTCAATGAAAAACATATACAAAACAATACTTATCTATTTCATGATTTATATAACGTAATTAATGAATTCAAATACATAAACATTTTAGTCATCCCATTTCATTCTTAAATCGTTAAATATATTTCATCATTTTATTCCTTAATATCTCATTTATACAGCACTAAATATGAATCATGCCTTAACATTAATCAACCTCAATTTAATAATTATTATCATGTTTAACATAAAAAATATTGTTAGAACATCACATACCTTTCATATGTCATCTGTGGTCTCTTCATCATCAACATTGTAACCATTACTCATAACACCTTGATGATTATCTTCAATATCCTTACCAAAAGCACATTTATTTGCATAATTCCTATACTTACCTCTTTTGAAACATTCAATTATCTATGATATCTTTAGGATACCCATATTCCCTTACTTTGTGTTTACTACAATTTTTATTTTTCCTTATCAATTACTTGATTTATTTAATTTTTTCCACACTCAAAGAATCTTATTTTCCCTCTGATACATTCCCTTAAGTTCTTGTTCCCACATTATTTACATATTGAAAACTGAATCTTCTTTCTTCGTGGTCTCCACTATCCTAAATCTCAGTGAACTCTATCCTTATCTTCTTTGGTGATTCCAGAATCTAGTTAAGTTTTACATTTTTAATCGTATCCCATGATAACTAATTAGTCGTAATCATTTTATCCTTTACTCCAATCTACATTCTATTTGGCTGAACATCGTCAAATTTTCTTTCACATTCTATATTAACACAGTTACTTCTAGTTCTCTCCATTAAATAAACTAAAAATCATAATGTTCAAAACAATAATCATAGTGTATAACCACATAATTATGAAAATTCATTTATATAATGTCATAATTGTGACACCTTCTTATATGACACCTTTTCTTTAACCTATATCATTCATGGTCATTATCAAAAATTTAGTATTTTATCCTATACTTAGTTCTAGCCCTAGGGTTTTCCTGAAATTTTTCTAACCCCGATCTTCAAATATTTCTAAAACTGACTCTAATATCAACTATAACGACCTGATCTTCTCATGAAAAAATATTACATATATTTTGATTGATATTCAATACATAGAAATACTATCCATGCTAGAACAATAAAGGTATGTAATCTTTTTATATTAGATATAAAATATTTTAATTTTATGAATGATTTTAAATATATACTAAAAAGAACTTATCACATAGCACTCCTCTTAGGAACTCCCTACCTAAACCTTTCTTCATTACTTGAGAAAGGAAACATATAAAATGGTGATCTCAAATGCTCAGTGATAGTAAACATAGGAGATATCAATCCATGATCATATGAAAGAATAAGATAATAATAAATTTATGTGATCATGAACATAACTTAAAAAGTTCAAACCCAACCTATCATATATCATAAACATGATTCATGGAATTAAACAATATCATTTTTGAAAACATGGGCCATAAGAGTGATAAATAATAATAAATCAATCACGAACCATAATTTCATGTCATGAAAGTGAGGAACCATAATTAATAAATAAAACTATATATATGTCAAGTTTGACTACTAATACCATCAACATAGTGGATCAGGACACACCTATTTCCCTTAGTACATTTGGATGCACTTATTTCCTATTATATATTAGGATTCACCTGTTTTTCACTATGGATATATCTCATTGACTTGTTTCCCATTTTTATCTCAAGATATATAAATATTTTCCAAATACATTGGAGGAAGATATAGGTCCCACACATCACATAATAAAAACAATACTTATGTGTTCCAAATGATCATAAATCATTCAAGATATCAAACCCAATCAAAATAATTGGGTTTCATAAACATTTCATCATTGCATAACCCAAGGAAAAGAAATGGGTTTCATAAAAATCATGCCATCATAAAAATAAACCATAAAAAGAAATAATAATGATGGTATCCTTGGATAATATCTTTAGTAAAGAATAAGTAACATAAAATAATGTTATCTTAAATCTAAAAATTGTTTTTAAATATTTCTTGAAATAATTTGTGAGGAAAATATCCTTTCTATTTTGAAATAATTTTTTTATTTGTGAAATTAGAAGTGAAAACATTTTATTTTGAAATAACCATGTAAGATTTTATAAGAAGATTAAAATAACTAATTTACATGATTTTGGGAAGATATACTCGTGCTATATAATTAAAACAAAATCTTTCATATTTATTTCAAAAAAAATCACAAAGAACCTTGTTAAGAAAATAAAAAAGATTCATTTATAACTATTTAGTAAAAAGCCAAACATTTGTAAAAATGACTTTTAAAATTTGTAAAATAACAGTAAAAACATTTTTGAAATTTTTTTTAGAAAACATGGACATGGAATATAAATATTCCTATTGGAGTTTTAATGTAAAAAATCATAAATAAAGATGAGACTGTGATATAAACTCTTACTTCAAGTATTTCCTTTCTTCATTAATATTAAAAAATATATATATATAATAAATATGGATTTAAAATAAATTTATTACATAAAATTAATTATTTATAACATGTATTATTTATTTATAACATCTTTTCACCCATTTATTAATAGTTTGTTATTAAAATCACTGGTCTGGGTGGTAACTACTTCATTTTCCAAGCATATTTCAGTTTGGTAGTCTTGGTTGTTATACTTTGGTATTGCTATAATCATTTCAATAATCTTAATAATGATATAAAAATAATATATAATAATTCAATATATATTTATAATCATTCATATGAAGTATATATATAAAAATAAATTACATTATTCATGGAGACGGTATGTTGTACTTAATCATGAACGCTCTTTTCATTTTTCAATTGATGGAATGAAATAAAGGTAAATAATAATTAATATTTAAATAAAAATTATTATATCATATATATCATATATATTCATTTAACCCATAATAATACCCATCCATAAAATATGGTGATGAAAAATGAATTGTGTCGCTACGTGGAAACGGTAAGTCGTACGTACGCACGAGCGATACTTTCACTTCTTATTTGACAGGAAAGACGGTGTATAATGGTTTTTTCATAATCATAATTACATTTAATAATATTTATTATACCAAATATATTATTTTATGATAGAAATCATATATTTAGAGGAGTTAAGAAAGAGTATAAAAAGAAAGTGATTAGTTAGAGCCATTACCTCTTCTTCAAAACATCTCCTTCGGGTCTCCAATAAAGGACTCTAGGGTTGGTCTTTTTAGAATTAAATTACCTCTATAATATGTATAAGGAATTTTATAAGATAAATTTTTAGAGTATGGTAAAGATACAAGGCTCAATGTGGTATAAATAAGTGAGGGATGAGGTGCCCTTTTATACATGAGGTGAGGGTCACTTTTGGAATTTCTCAAAAATATTAAATTATAATAAATTCTTTTCCATCCAAATACAACCAAATGATCATGTAATATAATATAATATAATATAAGGTTTTAATATCATAAAAAATATATATTTTAAACAATTTTTGGTGTTATTTTAAAACTTATCATTTTAATTAACTCTTGGTAAACCTGTTTTAATTTTAACTACAGAAACAACATTTTCAATATTAAAAGGTTTCAATTTTTACTTATGTGGCGTAAATTGGATACTAAATGTCCAATTAATTAAACTTCAGTACATATCATAATAAGTTTTAATTTTTAAAATATTTTAATGATCTTTAAATAATTTAATAATTTATTTACTCTCTAAAATATCATTATTTCTAGTTTTGATACTATTCAATATTTTGACTTTTAAAAATATAAATACAACATTTAAAATCATAAAAAACTCTTTTATTATATCCAAAACATGTCAATTCCTTCTATAAAATTCAAGGATCTCCCTAAATATCTTAAATTATATTACATTTAATATTTTTAATATAATTTATTTTATTTTTCTGTTAATTGAATAATTACTGCATTAAAATTATGTACGAATTTGGGATAACTATTTAATTAAAAAAAATATAAATAAGTTACCATAATAAAGATAAATATTTTATCTTTTTAAATACTATTTATAGTCAAACATATTTTCTGGATGACCCCATATTAAAATTGATGTAGTTATTAAAACCATGAATGTGATATCTTTGAATTTTATTTAAATAAAATATTATAAAGGTCATAATCACATCCAAGTGTCCCCAAAAGTCAAATATAAATTTATATCATAAAAATAAGTTTATTAAATTCCAAATTTACACTTCTATTCATTCATAAACTACATTTTACCTACATAGACACATAATATATATTTAAGATAATGAAAGTGATTTTTTTGGATTTCTTTTATTTAAATAACAAATAAGTAATTTTCCTAGAAATGTGTCCATTAAATAACTCAATTTTAAAACTTAGATATTAAGGGTATAATTAACTTCATCCAATAACAAATATGATAAAATTTTATGGCCTTATCACTAATTTTCAATCTATATTAACCCATTTTACCGCTTACTGGGGTAATAAATTTTACCACAGTAACTATTTATATTAACTAAAAATAAAAGGGAAATATTAAATAAATTTAGACCCACTAATTATAAATATGGAATCTATTTTTCTAAATTAAAAATACATAATTTTTGTAATTTTATTTAGAATAAAACTTCCAAAATACAATGAAAAAATATTTTTTATAAAATTCTCAAAAAATAATTTTAAGATAATTTTGAAATTCAAAAATGAAATTAATTTTTTAAAATAAATTTTCTAGAACTTCTAGAAATTATTATTCACTCATAAAAATAATAAAAACTCATTTTTGAAGAATTTTTTTTAAGAATATAATTACTTTACTAAAAAATTATGTGACCATTTTTAAGCACTTTCCAATGCATTCATATTGATTTGGACCTTTATATTTATTTCATAAATTAGTTATTTATTTTCATTATTTTCAATTTAATGGATAGGTTATAATGGACTTATAATATTTTAATAATATTTTGTGGTTTGTCTTGTTGAATGGTGAAGTCCTCTTTCCTCAATGAGAGGTGGAGACATTGTTTTATAGATAGATGAGACTAATTACAAGTCATAAGAATCTGATGTGGGACTCAAAATTACAGTTAACCCTAAAAGAAATAACAAGGTCTAACACTCCCCATCAAGATAAAATAGGTGTATCTTGAAATAATAGTCCCATAAAAAAAGAACACAACAGAAAATGAACACACCAAAAAACAAGATTATCCACCCTCCCCCTCAAGATGGGTAACTGATGTTATGGATTCCTAGATTGGTTCAGAGAGAGTCCAGTCAAGCTCCTGGTATGACCTTGGTGAATATGTCAGCAAGATGATCTACCATTGTAATGTATCTAATACTAATATGGTGTTTCTTAAGGTGATGATGAAGAAATTGGTTGTCCACCTCGATATGCTTCGTGAATTAATGGAAGACTAAATTAGAAGCAATATTCAAGGATTCCTGATTATCACACCCAACATGGGAAGACATATATGGTGGGAAACCAATCTCTTGTAGAATATGATGAAGACAAAGTATCTAGGTAGTGACGGTGGACATCACACGGTATTCAGATTCAACACTGGATTTAGAGATGACAGTCTGTTTCTTCCTTCTACATGAGATAAGGTTACCTTCCAGAAACACAGTAAATCCAAATGTAGACTTTCGGGTGGCCAAGAAAAAAGCATAGTCAGTATCACAAAAGGCCTCAATATTTAGATACTCATGATGTGAGTACCGAAGACCATGAGCAGGGTCTTTCTTGATGTACTTGACAATTCGAATGACATCATCCCATTGAGACTTCATCATATGTTCCATGAATTGGATAATCTTTCTAACATCACATGAAATATATTGATGAGTCATGGTAAGATAATTGAGTTTCCCCACAAGATGAAGATACCTCTCTAGGAGATAATATGGGTTTGTTCTATCATATAGAGACCATTCCCCAGGTTCAAAAGGAGTGTCAACAACAGTTTCCTGAGTCAAGCCAGTATCTTGTAAGATATCCAAATCATATTTCCATTGGGAAATAAAGATGATGTTCAGATAACAAGAGACTTCAATGCTAAGGAATTATGTTAGAGGCCCCATATCTTTGGTATGAATTTTTTTTAAAGATAGTCCTTTATATGGTCAATTCTATATGAGTTAATCCCAATGATAATTATATCTTCAACATAGAAAAATAGTAGGATGCAGCTAGAGCACATCGTGTGGTAGAAAATAGTGTGTCCCTTAATACTCTAAGATAGGCCAAATGTAGTGATGATTGTGTAGAATCTTCCAAACCATGAATGACATGACTTCTTGAGTCTATAAAGAGATAGACGGAGCTTAAAGACATTATAATCAGCTCATGAGAAAACAAATTCCGGAGGTTGTTGCAAATATACATCTTCTTCAAGAAAACCATATAGAAAGGAATTTTTGAAATCAAGTTAATAAAGTGGAAAATGATGAGTAGTCGTAAGAGATATGGATAATTTGATAGATTTCATATTCAAAACTAGAGATAATGTATCAAAATAATTGACATCATATGTCAGGGAAAATCCTTTTTCCACAATTTTGGTTTTATAATAATGATGAGTGACATATGTAATTATAAATACTATATTAATAAATTTTCTATCGACCATATGTTTACTAACCGAAAGGGGGACCAGATCCCAGGTATGATCATCGTCCAGATCCTACAATTCATCCAACATTCCTTGAATCCACCCAGATTGATATTTGGATTAACCAAATATGAGAGGAATATATATTATATACATAGAAAAGAGGTATCTATATAAATTTGTTTAAATATACGTATTCTGGAAAGATTGAGTACATATCTAAAATGTAATGGGAAATTTGTTTTTTTTAGCAGAAGTGTTGGATGAAGCTAGAGATACGATGCCCTCAACCTGGATGGGGGACAAATTTTATGGGTGACGAGAGTTGATGGTGCCACAATGGTGATCCAATGAGTGGGACACTTCAGGTATAGGTGGTTGGATGGTTAGAGGAATATATTCATCGATAACGGTGTCTGGGTGGGAAGAGGGAGGAAATAATATAGAACTCTCAACAAAAAGATACAATAGTAGAGATGATATAATGCCCAAAGTCTGGATAGAGAAATTAATATCTGCATTGAGTGTGGAAATATCCATGGAAGATGAAACTGAGGGATGTTGGAAAATATTTTGAGAGGTTAGGATGAGTTTTACATACATAACAAAGACACTGGTAGCATATCACCAGGTTGCCTGGCGATGCATATCACTTCCTCAGATCACCGCGCGTAGACTCTCAACGATGCTTCTTGCTTTCATCTGGAGGAAAACTAGCTCTGGAAGCAGAGCTGCTCTGGCTTATAGCTCTGAATTCTCTAAAAATGTGCTCTGCAATCAGTGTCTGGTTGACGATGGAAGTGATGGAAGTCAACTGGAAGAGATTCACCTACGAGCGGATCTCCCGCCTGAGACCATCCTCAAACTTCCTTGCTAAGAACACCCCAATTCCATCCCGGAGGGGTATGAAACGATGCAGCTTGGTGAAACGAGAGGAATAATCCATGACAGAAAGAGTACCCTACTCTAATCCCATGAACTCCTGGGCTCGGTCGGCCCTCAGGGTCTCTGGGTAGAAGTAGTCATAAAAGATGTGCTGAAACTCCTCCCAAGCCATAACCTGCTGATAACCCGCCTTTGAGATCATGTACCACCACCTCTTGGAATATTCTCATAGCATATAGGTAGCGAGCTTGACCCGGCTCTCTGGAGGCATCTCCAGATGCTCAAAGATGGTCAACATGGCTTCCAGCCTTGACTCTACAGTCTGTGGTTCTCCTTCCCCCAAGAAAGTGGGAGGATGTTGCTGCTGGAAAACCCGCGTCAAGTCTGCCATATTCATGGTAGGAGGCAGTGCTCTATAAAAGGTCTGAATCATCTTTATAAAACCTTCCTTGAACTGTGCATCAGCGCCTACAACTGGTATGACAGTCGGTGCCAAGGCTGGCCTGACAGGAGGATCGGCAGGAAGTCCCTGATCAGCCATATCTGGCGTCTGATCACTGCCTGACAACTGACGTACAATCGGAGGACATCTCGGAGGCATATCTATGAAGATCAAACATACCTTAGATTATGAAAACAAGTACATAGAACCAAGGAGTACAAAACAAAAATAGAAGAAGGAAACACACAATATTTACAAAACAAGACTACACGGCGTGTATAAAATCTACACGGCGTGTACTTAACTCTATTTCCCTGCCCGTGTCTCCTTGCACATATAACCCACATGGTCTTCCTAAACTGAGACAACACAGCATGTTCCTGGAGTACATGGCATATAGTAGAAACGGTTTCAATGACCTGTGTTGCTAGCTACATGGACGGCTACACGAAATGTTCCGAACAAACATGGCATGTACTTGAAGATTTTTCTCGACTCGTGTTGTTGGTGACACATCCAAGTACATGGATGAACCTTACACGACGTGTTCCAAAAAAACACGGCGTGTATGGAAGAAGATAACACCGACCCGTGTTTCTCGTGACATGGCCAGGTACCTGGAAGAAGACTACATGGAGTGTTGTTATCCAACACGGCATGTTCTACTCGAGTTTCCCCAGCCTGTGTTGTTAGTTACGATGTCAGGTACACGCCCACTACTATAGGGCGTGTACCTACTGTACATGGCATGTTCCTAGCGATTTTCACAACTCAGGTTTCTGCTCACACAGTCAAGACACGGTTTAAAACTACATGGTGTGTATATATAAATTACACGCCATGTATTTTGGGTTTTTCTGGGCAGTAGCTCTGAAACTGCACCGAAGCCCAGAAAACACTGGAAAAAAACATGATGGTGCCAAATTCTGATCTGTGAGGGCTCATACTCCCTGCGAATCAAAGTTTGGCATCCAATACCGTCATATACAAAGAAAAACAGGTCAATGATCCACCAATTTCTAATTCCAGAGGGCCCATAACACCTCAAGAACCAAAATTTGGCATTCATTCAAGCAAAGTACAATACAAACAGTCCTCTATCAAGCAGTAGAGATTCTATCAGAGAATATATAACAGCAACATGCAAAATCTACATAAGTCTATCATAACAACATGCAATAGCTAATGCACCCTAGATGGCATGGCAAGAATGCATGGAATGTGATTTCTAACAAGTGTCAATATGATGCATGAGATGGTATACCCTCATCTCATCAGGTTGCGACAGAAATAGAATCGTGATGGCAAACACAACAACAACACAGAACATCTGAATCACTCTAGGTGAAATCATATCTACCATAAATCTCAAAACCAGAAAACTACAATAAACGAGGTAGTACGGCTTTTCCCTATACACGGGTTTGTTAATCCCAGGCACAGCTTAACACCAAGTACTGAATCTGTCTTATCCATCACTAAAGGATCCAAACAGTAAATCAAGAGAAAAGAACTCCTCTGATACAACTTTCTAACGTCTCGGTTCTGGAATCCACCCAGAGGTGCCCCGTGCCCGGTTCGGCACATGACCTCAAGTGCATTTCCCCAAATGCTAGAGGCTGCCGACTAGCAGCGAGGGCCTTGGTAAGTTCTTGGTGAAACAATGCCCTCATTTGGTATGGTATACAAAGAAAAGAAATTAACAGTAAATAGCAGAAGCAGTAAGCAATACGCAACCACTGAAACAAAACAGCAGAAGCAATGAATATATAGTAATGAGGATAATGATGCAGCAGGTACAAGTATCTAAGGAATGCAGCAAACACAACAACGTGATGAAATGAAAGTAAAAAAAACAAAGTACTAAAATAATAGCAACTCCTACAGCATCGCAAGCCTAAGCTTGGTCCCATGTTCTCCAGCTCCAAGCAATCAAGTACCGGAAGTCGAAGGGCACTTGCCCTTATCTATACCTACAACAAAAAAGTCTGCTTGGGCCCAAAATCATGGCCCAAATAGGGTGTGAGATATAATCGTAGTAGGAAATCACCTAAAGATCTGTGCCTAACAGTCAATGAATACAATGCAAGTAAAAGAGAAGGAAACAGTAAATATAAAAGCACACAGCAGCTACAATCCACAGTTCTAGCATATGAAGTACACAAGTAAACAACCAACAACAAGTAGAAAACAGGTAACCCTCTAGGTAGCTCTCACAGCCTAACCCCTATGGTTCAACCTACAAGTACTAGCAATGCTTTAGGAGGAACACACAGTCTCACCCCTCTAGTTCAGCTAAGATTAGACTTTATGAGAAAGCACTCACCATCAATTCCCCCTATAGTCTCATATCGTACTAAAGGCTCCCTGGGGAAGCACTCAACATCTCATTCCCCATGTGGCCTGCGTCGAGGAACTATAGACTCTCTGAGGAAGCACTCATCGTAAATTCCCCCTGTGGTCTCGCATTGTATTAGAAGACACTATGGAGAATCCCTTATGTCCATTCTCCCCATGGTATACTACACTAGGTTCTCACAGTTCTGTGTAAAATAAACATGCTCAGAGTGCGCGTATCATCCCAAGTAAACCTCAATAACTACTTGGCTATCATTCTAAGGCACAACAACATAAAAATATAACAGCCCCACTATCCTAAAACTAGGCATGGAAAATGGAAAAAATCCTAATAAGAAAAACATGCAAGGCAAAGCACAGGAACATAGTATAAATTATCAAAATTCACAAGCAATAATCTCTACTTAAGCAATCAAGCAAAGCAGTCAAACAACTGGGGAAAACAGGAAACCCAAAATTCCTCGTTCAAGGTAATTGGTGGAATTTGCACAAAATATTCCGGACTTTCTAAAAAAGGCACAAACCACCTACCAAGATTCTAGGAGATCAAAATACTTGAGCCACGTATATTGATTCTCCTTAGAACGGTGAAGATCTACGAAAACTAAAAAAATGTTCAACTGATAATAACTTGAGAAAGAAGAGAAATTGTTAAACAATGCTCTAGGAGAAGGGAGGACTCACCGCTGCGGTTCCAATGCAATCAACGGTGATCGAAACGGAGAAAGAATGGAGGAACGCTGGCTCAGAGAAGATCTGTGTCCATACGGGTCACTCTCGGATGAAGAAGCTGGAGAAGAAGATAATTTCCTTGATTAGGCGCGACTCTGGTCCATTTATTGAAAAAAAAGTACACGACCTATACTTTTAGAGTACACGGCGTGTACTAGGTCTTTCCATAATCCACCAAAATCGGCCTCCACGTCACCCCTACACACCGTGTGTGTGGCCCGAACATGGCTAGTACACGGCTTCAAGCAGGAAAAGATTACACGGTGTGTACTCAGAAAGTACATGGCGTGTACTTCAAAAATTTCAAGAAACTCCATTTTTCCCAAAAACTGTAGAAAAAGGAAAGACATACCTCAAACAAAGATCCAGGTTCTTATAAACTTCCCCCCTTAAAGAAATTCATCCCTGAATTTCCCTAATGAGGCATGGAAGAAGAAACCCCAAACAACATCATTCCCTCGAGGCGACCTCAGCAATCCAGTCACGAAGTCCATCGCGACATCGTTCCACTTCCACTCCAAAATGGGTAACTACTGAAAAAGGCATGCGGGTCATTGATGCTCCTCTTTCACTTAATGAGAATTAGGACACCTCAAGACGAAACCATCGACATCCCTCTTCATACCTGGCCACCAATACTGGCAATGAAGATCCTGATACATCTTGGTGATGCCAGGATGAACTGCCCAAACTGAGGAATGAAAATCCCGCATCATTTCCTCGGGTATGTCTGTTGGCACCCATACACGTCCCTGGAAACACAAGATCTCATCCTCACCCACTGTCCATATAGGAAGAGGGTCCTCTCCTGACACACTCTCCTGCAGGACTAAGCCTTCTGAGTCTGATAGTTGCCTCATCCGTACCCAATCAAGTAGTGTAGAGGTAACAGATATAGAAGATAACAATGTCTATCCCTGTCTATCGTGCACCTCCAGATGCATCTCAGAGAACATAGCCAAAAGCTTCCACTCATTGTTGGCCTCATGAACTGTCTGAATCTGAGTTCTCCTGCTCAACGCATTTGCCACTACGTTCCCATTTCCCGACATATAGGCAATCTCGAAATCAAAAGACTGAAGATACTCGACCCACCTGTGTTGTCTCATATTCAGATCACTTTGAGTGAAGATGTACTTGAGACTCTTTTGGTCGGTGAAAACCACAAATTTCTCTCCCATAAGGTAATGTCTCCAACAGCGTAAGGCATGGTCAACAGCTGCCAACTCCAGATCATGTGTCAGGTATTTCCTCTCATGTGGCCTCAACAGATGAGACCTGTACGCAACAACTCCATCTCCCTGCATAAGCACAGTACCCAGACCGATACCTGAAGCATCACGAAAAACATTGTAGCTCTTTCCTGGCTCTGGAAAGACTAGTATTAGTACTGAGGTCAACCTTCCCTTCAACTCCTGAAAGGATGACTCGCGAGAATCTGACCATAAGAACTTCGCCCCCTTCTTGGTCAGACCTTCCAAAGGTGCTGCTAGGCTTGAAAAGTCCTTAATGAAGTGTCTGTAGTATCCATCCAACCCTAGGAAACTTTGTACCTCAAAAAATTTCTTCATCTGCACCCAGGAAACTACAAGTCTCACTTTCTCTGGGTCCACTGATACTCCTGCCTCTGAGATGACATGACCCAAAAAGTGAATCTGATCCATCCAGAGGTGGAACTTCGTGAGTTTATCATAAATTCGATGCTCTCTCAGTGTACTCAAAACGTTATCATGATGGGTAGCATGGTCATGTCGAGTGTGAGAGTACACCAAGATATCGTTCACGAAGACCACGACGAAGGAGTCCAAGTACGGATGAAACACTCGGTTAATCAGTGCCATGAAAACTGTAGGAGCGTTCGTGAGACCGAACGGCATGACTGTATACTCGTATAGACCATAGCTGCTCCTGAAGGCTATAAGAGGTATATCAGATAGTCTGACGCGCAACTGATGATAACCGGACCTCAAGTCGATCTTTGAGAACACCCAGGATCCTCAAATCTGATCTAAAATGTCATCAATCCTAGGCAAGGGATACCAATTCTTGATCGTCAACTGGTTCAGCTTCCGATAATCCACACAGAGCCTAAGGGTACCATCTTCCTTATTTGAAAACAAGACAGGCAAACCCCAAGGAGAAGTACTGGGTCGGATGAAACTCTTTGCCTACAACTCCTCCAACTTCTTTTTGAGCTTCTGCAACTCAGGTGTAGCCATCCTTTAGGGAGGAATGGACACCGGTGCTACTCCTGGCATGAGCTCAATCGAGAATTCCACCTCACGCTCTGGAGGAAAACATGAAAAGTCCTCTGGAAAGACATCTCTAAAATGATCCTCCACTGGAAGAAAGTCCAACTGTGAAGTCCCATTATCATCCAGATAAAGACTATAAATCTAGGTCATCACCCTTCCTAGACCATGATGCTCGAGTCCTGCTCGATTTTCCCGTACATCGCTTTCACCTCTATGAAGAAAAGACTCACCCTCTGGTGAGATAAAATTCACCCTACGGCGATAAAAATCGAGGACTGCCTGGAAGGGAACCAACTAGTCCATCCCGAGAATGAAATCATAGCCTATCATCTCTAGGACGTAGAGATCCTATAAGAAACTATACCCTGAAGCCTCGAGATGGCACTCTCTACACTGACATACACTATATGTCCTTGTCCCTAAAGGTGTGTCTAGTTTCAACGAGTTGGCAGAAGAAACGATACAGAGCTCAAGGATCTCCACAACAGCAATAGAGATAAAGCTATGCATAGAACCAGTATCGAAAAGGGTTGAAGATAAAACTGAGGCTACTAAGATCGTACCCTAAACTATAGAATGGTCGGAATGTTTCTCCTAATAGGTCTGCCCTACGGTGAAAGACTGGCCTGCACCATGGCCCTATGCCCCTGACTGACCACTCTGAGCTGATCCACCTTACTGACGCTGAAAGACTGGTGGCTCACCACCACGGCCTCGACCTCCACCTCATCCTGAATGGCCGGAAGAACTCCAATTCCCCAACTGGTGAGAAACTGGTGGTGCTGCTCCGGAACTATGAGTCATATAAGAACCCTCGTCACCCTCCATTGGTGAGAAAACCTGGAAGAAATGCTCGAGGTGACCTATCTAGCCGCAAGATTGGCACTCCATGGGGTCTCTTAGGCACTGTGGCCTCGTGTTCCCTGACCGGACAAACTAGTATCATATCACCTGGTTTCCTGATGATGCATCTCGCTACCTCAAATCATCATGCGTAGACTCCCTATGGTGCTTCTTGCTATCATATAGAGGAAAAATAGCTCTAGAAGCAGAACTGATCTGGCTCGTAGATTCGGATTCTCTCAGATTGTGCTCCACAATCAGTGTCTGGTTGATGATGGAAGTGATGGAAGTCAACTGGAAGAGATTCACCTACGGGCGGATCTCCCGCCTGAGACCATCCTCAAACTTCCTTACTAAGAACACCCCACTACCATCCTAAAGTGGTGTGAAACGCTGCAACTCAGTGAAACGAGAGGAATACTCCATGACAGAAAGAGTACATTGCTCTAAGCCCATGAACTCTTGGGCTCAGTCGGCCCTCAGGGTCTCTGGGTAGAAGTTGTCATAAAAGACGTGTTGAAACTCCTCCCAAGCCATAACATGCTGATGAACCGCCTGTGAGATCACATATCATAACCTCTTGGTGGAGTCTCGTAGCATATAGGTAGCGAGTTTGACCCGCCTCTCTGGAGGTGTCTCTAGATGCTCAAATATGGTCAACATGGCTTTCATACATGACTGTGTATCATGTGGTCCTCCTTCCCCCAAGAAAGTGGGAGGGTGCTGCTGCTGGAAAACCCGCGTTAAGTCTGCCATAGTTGTGGCAGGAGGCGGTGCTCTCTGAAAGGTCTGCATCATCCTCATAAAACCTTCCCTGAACTATGTATCAGCGCCTGTAACTGGTATGACAGTCGGTGCCAAGGTTGGCCCGACTAGAGGATCGGCAGGGAGTCCCTGATCAGCCATATCTGGTGTCTGATCACTGCCTGACAACTGACATACAATCGAAGGATTTCTCGGAGGCATAGCTCTAAAGATCAAACATACCTTAGATTAGGAAAACAAGGACAAGGAACCAAGGAGTACAAAACAAAAATATGAGAAGGAAACACACAAGATTTACAAAACAAGACTACACGGCGTGTACAAAATCTACACGGTGTGTACTTAACTCTGTTTCCCTGCCTGTGTCTCCTTGCACAGCTAACCCACACGGTCTTCCTAAACTGAGACTACACGGCGTGTTCCTGGTGGACACGGTGTGTAGTATACACGGTTTCAATGACCCGTGTTTCTAGCTACATAGTCGGCTACACGGCTGAGACTACACGGTGTATTCCGAAAAAAACAAGGCATGTACTTCAAGATTTTTCCCGACCCGTGTTGTTGGCGACATGACCACTACCACAAAACTGGGCAAGGCCAGTGCCACCCCTTTATCAGTGCTAACGAAAAAGCACTGATAAAGGGGGGGCCTTTATCAGCACTCAAAAAAGCGCTGATAATATTAACCCTTTATGAGCGCTTTTTTTTAGCGCTGATAAAGCCCCCCCCCCCCCCTTTATCAGGGCTTGTTTAGTAGCACTGATAAAGGGGGGGATTTATCAATGCTTTTTTTAAAAGCGCTGATAAAGGGTCGACTTCAAAAAAAATTACATTTGTTTTTAATATATAAATATAGTTATATAGTTATATTGATATAAATATAATATATAATTTTTAAATATATTTTAGATAATTATAAATGTACATTTACACTTATTATACTTTATATATAGAATATTTAGTGAAAATGGCTTCTTAAAAAATTTTAAAAATATTTTTAATTAATAATTTGCTAATTATTATGGAGTAATAGTAATTTAATAACAATTTGAAGACTAATAAAATTAAAAAGAATTAAAAAAAGATCTAAAATATGTTGAAAATGCAACTCGAACTTCAAACGACCATAACTTTTGATCCGGGTGTTCGTTTGAGCTCTACCACATATCAAATTGAAGCCTGTGACAAGCTCTACGTTGATATGACCAAGGAGGACCACCTTCAAGCATTTTTAGAGGCCAAAAGAGGCCCAGAAGGCCTCCAAAACTGAGTTTTTAGTCGGGGTACCCAGATTTTTTAACATTTTGTGGATTTCAGCCTCGTTTAAGGGGGTATTATTGGCTTTTTTGGTGGGGACTGAATTTATTCCAAGGTATTACATTCATTTTGATATTATGTCTTTGAAGTTTCATCCTTTTTTATAATTCACTGATATTTATAATCAAATATATAACTATATGTACATATTTTTTATATATTCACACCTAAAAATTAAATTTTTTAAATAAATAATTAAACATATTTACATATAAAATATATTAGCTTTATCTAAATAATAACTAATATCCATTTTATTTAAAATACCAATATATGAATATTTATATAACTACTATATATTAATATAACTATACATATATTAATATAACTATATATATATTAATATAACTATATGTACATATTAATATAACTATATATATATATTAATATAACTATATATATATTAATATAACTATATGTATATATTAATATAGATATATATATTACTATATTAATAAATATAACTATATATATATATAAATAAATAGATATATCATGAATAAGAGAACAAATCAATATAGGGTAGTGGCAAAGGCTTTTAGGTGCGCAGGGGGGAGGTCTCGAGATCAAATCCGGGTGGAGGCACGGGTGTGCGTACAAGGTTGATTTAAAGGGATAGCGCTGATAAAGGGTGTAGGTGGTGCGGGAGAGCACTGTAGTTCCGGGAAAGTGCTGATAAAGGGGGTCTCAAGCGCTGTAAAAAGCCCCCCCCCCCCGAGATTGGCAGTATTTTATTTATTTTTTTAATTTTTTTAAATTTTTTTTATTTTTATCAGCGCTTTTTCGAGCGCTGATAAAGGGGACCCACCCCTATCTTCTCCGGCATTAATAACACTTTTTCTAGCACTGTTAATGGCCATTTTTAGCACTGGTAAAATCCATATTTGTAGTGGTAGGACAAGTACACGGCTGAACCTTACACGGTGTGTTCCAAAAATACACGGTGTGTATGGAAGAAGATAACACCGACCCGTGTTTCTCGTGACACGGTCGGGTACCAGGAACAAGACTACACAGCGTGTTTCTATCCAACATGGTGTGTTCTACTTGAGCTTCCCCGACCCGTGTTGTTAGTTACATGGCTGGGTACACACTCACTACTACACAGCGTGTACCTACTGTACACGATGTATTCCTAGAGATTTTCACAACCCGTGTATCTGCTCACATAGTCAAGAAACGGTTTAAAACTACATGGCATGTATATATAAAGTACATTCCATGTATTCTATTTTTTTCCGGGCAGTAGCTCTGAAACTGCATCGAAGCCCAGAAAACACTGGAAAAAAAACATGATGGTGCCAAATTCTGATCTGTGAGGGCCCATACTCCCTGTGAATCAAAGTTTGGCATCCAATACAGTCATATAAAAATAAAAATAGGTCAATGATCCACCAATTTCCGATTCAAGAGGGCCCATAACACCTCAAGAACCAAAATTTGACATTCATTCAAGCAAAGTACAATACAAACAGTCCTCTATCAAGCAGCAGAGATTCTATTAGAGCATCTATCACAACAGCATGAAAAATCTACACAATTCTATCACAACAACATGAAATCACTAATGAACCCTAGATGGCATGGCAAGAATTCATGGCATGTGATTTCTAACAAGTGTCTATATGATGCATGAGATGGCATACCCTCATCTCATCGGGTTGAGACAGAAATAGAACTGTGAAAGCAAAAACAACAACAACACAGGACATCTGAATCACTCTAGGGGAAATCATATCAACCGTAAATCTCAAAACCAGAAAACTACAATAAACGAGGTAGTATGGATTTTCCCTGTACACGGGTTAGCTACTCCCGGGCACAGCTTAACACCAAGTACTGAATCTGTTCTATCCCTAGCTAAAGGTTCCAAATAGTAAATCAAGAGAAAAGAACTCCTCTGATACCACTTTGTAATGTCCCAGTTCTGGAAGCCACCTAGAGGTGCCCTGTGCCTGGTTCGCCACATGACCTCAAGTGCGTTTCCCAAAACGCCAGAGGCTGCCGACTAGTAGCGAGGGCCTTGGTAATTTCTTGGGGGAAGTATTCCCACATTTGATAAGGTATACAAAGAAAATAAATTAATAGTAAATAGCGGAAGTAGTAAGGAATACGCAATAACTGAAACCAAACAACGGAAGAAATGAATATGCAGCAAGTACAAGTATCTAAGGAATGCAGCAAACACAACAACGTGCTAAAATACAAGTAAAAAAAAGTACTAAAATAATAGCAACTCCTACATCATCACAAGCCTAAACTTGGTCCCTTGCTCTCTAGCTCCAAGCAATCAAGTACCGAAAGTCGAAGGGCACTTGACCTTATCTATACCTATAACAACAATGTCTGCTTGGGGCCAATAGCATGGCCCAAAAAGGGTGTGAGATACAATCCCAGTAGGCAATCACCCAAATATCTATACCTAATAGTCAATGAATACAAGGAAAGTAAAAGTGCAGGAAGTAGTAAACAGAAAAGCACACAGCAGCTACAATCCACAGTTCTAGAATATGAAGTACACAAGTAAACAACAAACAATAAGTAGGAAACGGGTAACCCTCTAGGTAGATCTCATAGCCTAACCCTTATGTTTCAACCTACAAGTACTAGCAACCCTCCATGAGGCACACACAGTCTCACCCATCTGATTCAGCTCAGAGTAGACTTTCTGAGGAAGCACTCACCATCAATTCCCCCTATAGTCTCGTATTGTACTAAAGGCTCTCTGGGGAAGCACTCAACATCTCATTCCCCCTGTGGCCCATGTCGAGGAACTACAAACTCTCTGAGGAAGCACTCATCGTCGATCCACCCTGTGGTCTTGCATCATATTAAAACACACTCTAGAGAAGCCCTTATGTCCATTCTCCATATGGTCTACTATACTAGGTTCTCACAGTCCTGTGTGAAATAAACATGCTCAACACATGTGTATCATCCCAAGTAAACCTCAAGAACTACTTGGATATCATTCTATGGAACAGAAACATAACAATATAATAGCCCCACTATCCTACAACTAGGCATGGCAACTAGAAAAAAGCTTAATAAGAAAAACATGAAAGGCAAAGCACAGGAACATAGTATAAATTATCCAAATTCAAAAGAAATAATATCTACTCAAGAAGTCAAGAAAAGAAGTCAAACAATAGGGGAAAACAGGAAACCCACAATTCCCCATTCATGGTAATTGGTGGAATTTGCACAAAATATTCAACACTTTCTATAGAAAGGCACAAACCACCTACCTGGATGCTAGGAGATCAAAATACTTGAGCCACACAGATTGATTCTCCTTAGAATGGAGAAGATATATGAAAACACACAAAACATTCAACCAAAGATAAATTGAGAAAGAAGAGAAATTGGTAAACAAGGCTCCAGGATAAGGGAGGACTCACCGATGAGGTTCCAACACAATTGACGATGATTGAAACGGAGAACGGATGGAGGAACGGTGGCTCGGAGAATATCTGCGGACGTACGGGTCGCTCTCGGATGAAGAAGCTAGAGAAGAAGATGTTTTCCTTGATTAGGCGTGACACCGGTCTGTTTAATGAAAAAAAAGAAAGTAAACGGCGTGTACTTTTAGAGTACACAGTGTGTACTTGGTCTTTCTGTACTCCGCCAAAATCGGCCTCCACGTCACCCCTACACACCGTGTGTGTGGCCCTGACACGGCCAGTACATGGCTTCGAGCGGGAAAAGAGTACACAATGTGTACTCAGAAAGTACACGGCGTGTACTTCAAAAATTTCCAGAAACTCCATTTTTCCCAAAAACTAAAAAAAAGGAAAGACATACCTCAAATGAAGATCTGGGTTCTTACACATAGTATCCTTCACTCCAATCATCATCCCATTTGGATGATTTTTATAAAAATGTCCATCACGTTATATGTTAACCCAGTTCCTTATAGTTCCAAAAATGGAATAAAACCAAAAGCCATAATGGGAGAAATAATAATCATAGTGGATAACTATATAATTTTAACAAATCATTTATAGAATATCTAAATCATGACACATTATTCTATGAAACCTTAGTTTTGACCTTGGTAATTCATGATAATTATCAAAAATTTAGGATTTTATCCTATACTTAGTCCCATCCCTAGGGTTTTCATAAAATTTTTCTAACCTTAATCTCCAATGATTTTCTAAACCTGGCTCTGATACCAACTATAACAGCCTAATATTTTTATGCACAAATATTAAATCTATTTAGATGAAAATTCAATAAATAAAAATATTATCCATGATATAATAGTAATGGTTTAAAATATTGGGAGATCATATATACAATCTTATTAGTTTATGAATGATCTTAAATATCTCCTATAAATAAATTTTCACATAGTAATCCTATTAAGCATACCCTACCTAAACCATTCTTCTTAACTTGAGGAAGGAAACATAATAAAGTGTGATCTTAAATGCCCAATAATGATAAACATAGGAGATATAAATCCATGATTATATGGAATCATAAGATAATAATAAGGTTATGTGATCATGAACATAACTTAAGAAGTTCAAACAGAACCTATCATAGATCATAAACAAGATTCATTGATTAAAACATCATCCTTTTAGAAAACATGGTCTGTAAGTATGATTAACCTTCCCATTATTACATATTAATTCATGATTTATTACATAAAATTACACATAATACAACCTATAATGTAGATAAGTATAGTGTCTTTGGGAATTAGGTACATTAAATAACAACTTAAAATAATAAATACATCATCTTTATTGAAAACTTACAAAACATGATCATATTATTCCTGTGTACGTAACACTGTATGGGATAACCTAGGTGCATACATAAGAAAGGGGGATGTATAGAGCCCAATAAGGGAATAAAAATGAAATAACATGAATAAATTAATACATGTTAAAAAAAAGGCATATAAACGATACATAAAAATGGTGAGAATCATAAACATGAACAATGAGGCATGATATATCATGATAACATAAAGGCGGCATGGGATATGTGGAAACAAAATAAAACACTTCATCATAAACATAGGTCAAGACTAACTAACAAGAAATAAAAATGGAAAAAATCTCATATTGGATTAGGTTCACTCCCTAATCTCTTTCATGACATCTCATGAGACTAAAACATTACCCAATGAATTGGACCACTATATAATTATGGGTGCACCAATCACTTTCATTTCATTCTCATACTTAAGTGTGCCACATAGATCATACAACAGGGATTCATTCATCATCATATTTTATTCCATGATCAAGCGATATGGAATAAATACATTTAAGTATGCAACAAAAAAGTATAAATGCAAAATGGTGAACACCCTTGATAAGAAATGGGTATGGTATTCACTATATAATGGTTTGACATAGAAAATCATGGTGAAATATCAATAGAATAACATGGTTGTATTAATGTTCATGAGAGGGATTTATGAGAGTGAAAGGTTACTCTCATTATTTAGACATAAAATGGACAGTAAGGTTGATATGGAAGAACATATCTCAACATTTGGAAATGAAGATAAAATATATAAGATAAAGAAGATTCTTGAATAAATAGGATATGAAGAGGATCCCTTACCTTGAGAATGTGACTCCAAATGATTGGGAGGTTCTTCTTGAGATATTGAGGGCACCTTGGGAGGAATATAGAGTGGGTAGGTAAGATTAATGATGTGCTCAAATGATTTTGAGTGAATAGAAATGAGATCTTGGGTTGGTTTATATAGGAAAAGATATGGGAGTTCTTTATTATTTCCCAAACTTAGGTTTTGGACTCTATATAATAAAATAACCAAAACCACAAACATTCTCATAGTTTTTTCCATGTTTTCTACAAAAAAAGTTGGTTTTAATTATTTTACTATACCAAGATCTGAAATTATTAAAATATTACCCTTGGTGATGTGGAGGTGAGACATACTCTTAAAGAAATGATTTTAAAACATTAAAATATATTATAGAATTTGGAAGTTTAATAAAGGCTTTATAAAATTAATAAAATAAACATAAAATCACATTATTGTAAAGTTAATATATATATATATGGTCTTTGATACCCATTATATTATCTATTAAATCACTTATAGGTCATTATGATGTTATAATACACACAGTATATTTATACGGTAATTATTTTTTACCTGAAAATTTGGATATCTTAGAAAAAATATGAAAAATTCAACATTTTCTAATTTTGAAACTATTATTACAAAAATAATATTAATTTTATCAAATAATTTTATAAATACTTTCATTTACACTTTTAAAATAATAATTCACATTTATTGATAAATGTTGAGTTTTTTAACAATAACAGTTTTTGATCAATTATAAAAATTCATTTCATAAAAATAAAACGATCATTTATATTTAATAAATATAATTTAATAATAATAATTTATTAAAATATTATTAATTTCAATAATCCATTAATTCATCAAAGAAAATTTCTTAATTGAAATGGAATATTAATTAAAAACACAATTTATGTTTTATTGTATAAAAATCAAAATCATTTATAAAGCAATGATAAGAGGTAAATATTGCCATTATGTTGTTTAAAATAATGTAAATATTAATTTTTATATGGTCTTGAGCCATATCATTTTAATACACTAGAAAATTCCCTAAGGGCAAGGAGCATGATTGTGAGATTTTCATGGGGTGGTTCGACGTACATGGTTTGGATCATGATCTTAAGGAGATTGAATTTCTTCCATAAATGGTTTCAATCGTGCTTAAGTTATTGGATATCATCTTCATATTGGACAATAGAAAATCCCATATATTCCATCTCCCTTAAAAGCTTGGATAAATTGGCTCTATAGGGTATAATCCTACTGGTTGAGGCCATCACTTTCTATGTCTTTGTCAATTGGATTTAACAGAACCCTATATTTATACTAATGATATTATAATTATTAAATAGCTATATTATAAATGGTAATGATTCATAATTGTATTTTAAATCTTATAGAATATATTAAAACTAAATAAGTACATTTTTTCTATAACGATAATATATAATCAGACATTTAATTAAATTTCAAGGGTAATTTTATTTATAAAATTTTAAATCGTTACAATCTTCTCCCCTTCAAAAATTTACCCCTCAAATTTTTAATTTGACCTACTAAAATATATGAGGGTAATTCAATTTCATCACCTCCACTAGTTCTCATTTCACCTCTTCAAACTTGTGGTTTCTCTATATCACTTTCATAAGATTAATTTTCTTATTTCATAAAACTCTATCTCTACAATATAAGATCTTCACCGGTTGCTTCTCATAGGAAATATCATTCTCAAATGGAACCATATCCAGATTAATTACATGTGAGGGGTCTGGTATGTACTTTTTTAATAGGTATGCATGGAATACATCATGTACTTGAGATAGGTTGGGTGGGAGTATCAGTCATTAGGACACCGCTCCAATGTGATCAAGGATCTAAAAGGTATTGGGGTATCTTTGACAAAGATTTCCTTTCTTAAAAAATCTCATGACGTTATTACATGAAGATATGTAGAGGAATACCATTTATCCAACCTCAAACTCTATATCTCATTGAAGATTGTCAACATATCTCTTTTCTCAACTCTAATCAGCCTTGATGTGTTGTTGAATGGTCTTTACCTTTTCCACCATTTCATTGGCCATTTCAGGAACATGTAGTTTGCATTCCCCAAATTATTCCCAACATGCAGGTGTTATTAACCTCTTCCCATAAAGGGCTTCATAGGGTTCTATTTGGATACATGAGTGGAAACTATTATTTTATGAGATATCAACCAAAGAAAGATGTTGATCCCATACTCCTTTGAATTCAATTGAGCATGCTCTCAACATATCCTAGAGTGTATGAATAGTCTATTCATATTGTCCATCATTTTGGGGGTGATAATCCATGCTTATGTTCAACTCAATATTTATATCATGTTGGAGACTCTTCCAAAACTTGTAGGTAAATATTGGGTCTTAATCAGATACAATCAACAATGGTGTTCCATGTAGCCTCGCCACTTCTCTAATGTATATCCTTGCAATTTGATCAAGTGAGAAATCCTCTTGAATTTAAATGAAGTAAGTACCATTTAAAAACATATCCACTACAACCCATATAGAATTATTTCCTCTTTATTTATTCAGAAGACCTATGAAAAATTCCATGGTGATTTTTTCACATTTCTATGTAGGTATAGATAATGGTTGCATCATCTCCTGGGATTTTTTCCCTTCTGCCTTCACTTTTTGACATATAAGAAATAATGATGTATATTTCATGATCCCCTTCATCATATTGTCCCTCCAATATTGCTCTCAAATATCTTGATACTTCTCTGTGATCCTAGGATCATTGGACAAAATTAAGTTATGTGCATCATCCAATAGCTCTTTCTTTTACTCAAGATTTTATGGTACACATATTCATGACCCAAATCTCACAGCTCCTTCATTATCATTGAACTCCTAGGATTTCTTTTTCCTATATCTTCCAATTTTTTTCTAAATTCCCTCATCATCTATTTAAGAATCCTTCATCCTCTCCAAAAGGGATAGTTGAGAAATAATTTGTAAAAGGATTTATGGTGTTCCTTCCTTTATGATTCCTATGTCCATAATTTTTAATTCTAAAAATATTGGATCCTTTTTAATTATTAGCAATGATAAAATTGTTGGATAATTTCTTCTTAGAGAATCTGCTGCTTTATTTGATTTTCCAAGATGGTAGTTGATTGATCTTTCATAGTCCTTGATCGGCTCTAACCATCTTCATTAGTGTATATTCATATCTTTCTATGTGAATATATACTTGAGGATTTTGTGGTCCGTATATATTTCACACTTCTCCAAAAAGAGATAATGATACTAGATTTTTAATGTTAGATCACTGAAGACAACTCTAGATCATATGTTGGGTAGTTCTATTCAAGAAACATCAATTTCTTTCAAGCATAGGCTATCACTTTTTCATTATTTATTAACACACATCCCACACCATTCTTTGAATCATAGTTGAATACCATAAAAAGTTATCCAGTTATGTGTAGTGTGAGTATAAGTGTAGTGATAAGCCACTTTTTCAACTCCTTTAATCTCTCTTAACATTCATCATTCCAAGAAAACTTGAATCCCTACTAAGTTAGATTGGTCAGAGGGTTTTAAAATTGTGAAAAAGTTCTCACAAATTGTTGATAGTACCTAACTAATCTAAGGAAAATATGGATATATGTCATAGATGTTGGCCTTAGTCATCCTTAAATTTCTTCTATCTTTTAAGGGTCTTAATATATCCCATTACTTGTGATAATATACCATAATAATGAGACTTCCTTCAACCAGAACTCGCATTTGTTTTACTTTTCACAAATCTTCTCCTTTAGTAAGGTCTTTAGCATAGTTCTCAAATGATCCTCATGATCTTACTTTCTCTTGGAGCATATTAGAATATCATCTATAAAGACGAACATAAATTTTTCAAGGTAATCTCTAAATACCCTATTCATCAAATCCATAAATATTTATGAATAATTAGTCAGTCTGAATGGAATTACTATGAACTCATAGTTCTTGTACATTGTATAGAAAGAAATATTGGGGATAGCCTCCTTCTTCATACTAACTTGGTAATACCCTGACCACATATCCACCTTGGAGAAGTATTTTTATCCACATTTTTTATTGAACAATTCATCAATTTGTGGCATAGGATAATTTTTATTTATCATGATCTTGTTGAGATCATGATAATCAATGCAAAGGTGCATTGACCCATAATTCTTCTTGATGAAGAGGACTAGTTCACCTTAAGGTGAAGCACTTGGTCATATGAAATCTTTATCCAAATTCTTCTATAGTTGTTTATTTAGATCCTCAATTTCTAAAAAAAATCATTTGATATGGATTCTTGGATAATAGTAATGCCCTAGGTTTAAGCTTGATTGAAAATTCAACCTCTCGGCTTGGATGAAGACCAAGAAATTATTCTAGAAACATGTCATCATATTCCCTCGCAAAGGGAATGTATTTGAGGGTGATATTTCCCTTAGAATAAATCATTTTATCTAGATACGATTTATTCTAGGGAAATAATATCCATTCTTGAGATATTGGTTTTAAAGAAGATTCAATCACCTCCTTTCACATATACATAATCAGAGGATGATTCATGATAGAGAGAGTGATTTCCTTCTCATGGAAATTTATGTTGGATATATATAGTGAAATCCAATACATAACCATAATTACATCAAACTCCACCAAAGGGATTATAAAAAGTTTCACTGTGAAGTTATTCCCACAAATTTTGATAGGGGAGGAATTAAATACTTGGGATGAAATAATTTCCCCATTTTCCATTTTCAACGATAGATATAATTCCATGATTTTTGGTGGTGTTTGAATAATTCTACTAAACTTTCATGATATGAGGGAATGAGTATAATAATAATAAAATGGTACATTCACTATTCTTGAATGAATAATTGGCAAAATTTTCACAAATTTATTTTCAGGATCCTCCTCAGTGGTTGTGATAGCATTCAATCACCCTTTCTTCCTTAGAGGATGTAGGTTGTCTTTGAAAACCCTTATCTTAGTGCATTGGTTTACAAAGTTCATTTTTTCCTTACAGTTAAAGCAATGAACAATGTGTTAAGGTTTGACTAGATCATTACTTTCCTCCATTTCATTAGTGGGATTCTCCCATTAACAATTTCTAGATAGGTGTCCTTTATTCCCACACCTAAATAATTTATTCATTCTACTTAGGAAATTTATGAGGTGCTTCTTTTCATACATTTGACAAGTGGGATGTTAAAATTTCTTAGCACTATTAGATTTATCCATCGAATTGCCATAATTAAACTCCAATTTCCACTTCTTTTCCCTATGATACCCTTGAGATTCTCCATTATACATTTCAACTTTGAGGGAAAATCATACAATTTCCTCATTTCTATCAAATTTTTGGATCATAAGGTATTTTCATAGATAAGGTTTTATCCCACCAAACAAGCAGTAAAGCTTGAATTCGGGGGTAATGACAAAGATTATGGCATATCATGCATGTATTTTGAAGTTTTCTACATACTTATGGATAGATTCATCTTCTTTTTTATAGGTAAAGGAAATACCTTTCCATTTTAAGTTAAAGAGTTCAAGGAAAATATTTATTGAAAAAATCCAGAATTACTTCCACCCCGTCACTTCGATATCTTCTTTAAGGATTCATAATCTAGATCAAAGCCCACCACTGATTAGCTTATCCCCCCATATTATAAAAAAACCCACATAAAATTCTCTTTATCATAACATTTAATTTTGGAGAATATATTTTCAATGGATTTTATCCATTGAAAGTCAAAGGCCTTTGTTGCATAATGGTCTCAATTACATATTCTTATTTCTTAGGGAAATTTGTGCATTCTACCTGATTGTAGTTTTTATTAAAAACCAGATTCATCTGAGAGAGTTTCAACATAAATTTCATGATTCCCACTCCCATATTTTTGGGAATCTCATTGGTTCATTCATTACATTTCCCTTCACATTGGTTTTTTACATGATTCCTCCAATTTCCATCCATTGGCTAGAATAAAGTGAAAATTAGGGATGATTAATTTTAAACTATTAAGCACATAAATGGGAATCAAATGAATTTAAATGTATAACTTACAAATTAAATTTATTCCTTAACTTATGAATTTCTACACTTCAATCTATGTTATCCATGATCTATTTACTAACATATACTCTTATGGGAATTTTTTTGTTCCATTAATAATGTTTTATAATGATATTGTGAATTTACAAAAGAATATATCTTAGGAGTGTTAGACTAGTATTTTAGAAAGTACAATTTGTTTACACCAATTCTCAGTCATGTGTAGCTCAACTTTGTGTTTTCACCTTTTACCCCTATGTAGATCTATGACAAAGCCACATCCAAATGTATTATCCAGGTAGGGATATATTTTTTTGATAAAAACATTAATATATAATTACCAAAATTTAGGTATTTTTTATATTTATTCTTATCCTTAAGTTTTCTCAATATTTTTCTAATCCTAGTCCCAAAAATAACTAAACATTTTTTAATACCAACTATGACAACCCTACTCTATATTACACATTAATTCATAATTTCTAATATAAAAGTACACATAATGCAACTCAGAAGATAAATAAGTCTAGTGTATTTGTGAATTAATTATATTACATAACAACATAAAATACATAATACATAATATTTATTGAAAAATTCATTAACATGATCATATTATTCTTTTGTGCTTAACATTGCATGGGATACCTTGAGACATACATAAGAAATGGGTGAGATATAGATATCATTAAGGGAATAAACATGTTATAACATGTAGAAAGTAACACATGTTATATAATTGGAATAAAAATGAGACATAAAAGGGTTTATAATCATAAACATGAACAATGAGGCATTATATAGCATGATAACATAAAGGAAATATGGGAAATGTGGAAACAACTTAAAACACTGCATCATAAACATAGGTCAATCCTAACTGTCAAAAAATCAGGATGAAAAAAGTCCCATAGTGGATTTGGTTCAATTCCTAATACCTTTCATGACATCTTGTGATACTAAAACATTACCCAATTCATTAGATCACACTATATATTTTTGGGTGCACCCATCACTTTTATTTCATTCTCATATGTAAGTGTGCCACATATATCATACAACATGGATTTATCTATAATTAAATTTTATTCCAAAATAAAGGGTTATAGAATGTATACATTTAATTCCCCAATCAGGGAGTATAAATTCATAAAGGTGAACACCCTTGATAAGAAATCAATACGAGTATTAACTGCATAATTTTTTTTCAAGAAAATTGTGGTGAAATTTTGGCAGCATAACGGGGGAAAATGAATGTTCATGGGAGGGATTATTATTTATAAATAAAATTTATTCAAAGAGTTATATGTAATAACATATCCAAAAATTAGTAAATAAAGATAAAATATATAAGATAAAGAATATACTTGAATAAATATGAGAATGAGAGGATCCCTTACCTTGAGAGTGTGACTCCAAATGCTTGGGAGGTGATTCTTCAGAGCTTGGGGCACCTTGGGAGGAATATAGAGTGGGTAGGGAAGACTAATAATGTGCTCCAAGGATTTTTAGTGAAGTTAAATGGGATCCTGGGTGGTTTTATACAGTAAAAGAGATGGGAGTTCTTTATTATTTCCCAAACTTAGTTTTTGGACTCTATATAATAAAATAACTAAAACTAAAAAAATTCCCATGGATTATCTATAATAGGGGTGTTTGTTTATTATTATATTAGTCCAAGTACCTAAATTATTAAAATATTACCCTTTTGATGTGGATGTGAGTCATACTCTTAAAGAAATGTCTTTAAAACCTTAAAATATATTATAGTTTTGGAGGATTCATAAAGGATTTATAAAATTAATAAAATATACATAAAATCACATTATTTTAAAGGTAAAATATAAATTTGGTCATGTATACACATTATAGTATTTATTACATCACTTTTTGGTCATTATTATGTCATAATACGCACTATATATTTATATGGTATTCCATTTTACCTAAAATTTTGAATATCTCAGAAAAAAATGTAAAATTAACCATTGAATAACTTCTACACTATGATTAAAAATATAATATTCAATTTATCTAAATAATTTTATAAAAATATGCATTTACACTTTTAAAATAAGTATCAACATTTATTGATAAATGATGGGTTTTTTGACAACAACAATTTTCAAACCCTTATAAAAATTACATTTGAATTCATAAAAATTATATGGTTATTTGTATTCAATAAAAAATATTTAATAATAAAATTTTATTAAAATATAATTTATTTCAATAATCCATTAATTTTCCAAAATAAATGTCTTAATTGAAATTGAATATCAATTAAAAATACAATTTCTGTTTTATTGTATAAAAGTAAAAATCATTTATAAAGTAAAGATAAGAAGTAAGTAAAACCATTATTCTCTTGAAAATAATGTACATATTTATGTTTCTAGGTTATTGATACATATACCTTTAATAAACCATAAAACACCCTATGGGTAAGGTGCAATACCATAAGATTTTCATGGGGTGGCTCGGCGTATAAGGTTTTGGTCGTGATCTCAGTGAGCTTGAACTTTTCCTATAAATGGTTTCGCTCATGCTTAAGTTGTTGGATGAAATCTTGCGCTCGGTCAATGAAAAATACTAGATATGGTGTCTCCCTTGTAAGATCTTATAAATGGGATTAATAGGGTATTATCCTACTGGTTGAGGTCATCACTTCCTTTGTCTATGTTAATTGGATTTGTCAAAATCCTATATTTATACTAATAATATGATCTCTATTCAATGGTTATATTATAAATGACAATGATTCTTAACAATCATTTAAATCTGATATGATATATTAAAACAAAATAATTGGATGTTTTTTTTATAACCATAATAAATAATAGAACATTTAATTAAATTTCAAGGAGAATTGTATTTATAAAAGTTTGGGTAATTATAATAAGAGTGAGAAATCATCATAAATCAATCATGAACCATAATCTCATGTAATAAAGTGTGTAACCAACATTAATATAGAAACCCATTTTATATTTCAAGTTTAACTACCAAGACCATCAATATAATGGATTAGGACACACCAATTTCTGATATTCGATCAGGACACACCTATTTACCATTATAGATAAAAATGCGCTTATTTCTCATTGTAAATAAATCTCATTGCTTTGTTTCCCATTATTTTATCATGAGATGTAAATCTTTACCCAATTAATTAGAAGAATATATATTTATCACCTATCTAATAATAAATACCATAATTATGTGGTCCACGTGATCATAAATCATAAATCATATCAAAAGTCATGAAAAAAATGGGTTTCATTAAAATTTCATCACTGCATAACCCATGGAAAAGAAATGGCTTTCATAAATATCATTCCATAAGTATAATAAACCATAAAAAGAAATAATAATGGTGGTTTACTTGGATAATATCACCAATAAAGAATAATTAACATCAAATAATTTTATCTTAGATTAAAAAAATGATTTTTAAAGATTAGTTGAAATAATTCTTAAAGAAAATATCATTTCCATTTTAAAGTAATGTTTTTTAAAATTTGTGGTATTAGAATGGAAAACTTTTTATTTGAAAATAAACTTGAAAGCTAGTATAAGAAGATTAAAATAAATAAAGTTTCAATATGAAGGTAAAATTCACTCATGTCGTATAAGTTAAAAAACATTCCTTATATATTTATGTTAGCAAAAGTCATAAAGAACCTAATTTAGAAAATGAAAAAATATTACTTTAAAACTGTTTAGTAAAAAATAAAACATATGTAAAAATGAATTTAAAAAATTATTGTATAATATTAAAAAAATAAAAAAAGGAAAACATGAACATGGAAGAGAAATATTCCTAGTGGATTCTTAAATGTAATTAATCCTAAATAATGATGAGATTGTGAAATAAAACCATACCTCGGGTCTTTACTTTTAGTGTTCACTTTCAAACCTTATGTATAATAAATATGAAATTTTTATAAATTTATTCCATAAAATTGATTTTATAATACCATTTATTATTTATTTATAACATCATATTATCCATTTATTAATAGTTTGATTTTAAAATCACTATTTTGGGTGGTAACTACATTGTTTTCCAAGAATATTTTGATTCAGTGGTCTTGGTCCTTATACTTTGATATTGGTATCGTCACATAAAGAATTTTAATAATGGTATAAAAATAATATATAATAATTCTATTCATATTTATAATAATTCATATAAAGTAGATATATAAAAATGAATTACACCATTCATGGAGATGGTAGGTCATATGTATTCTTGAACTTCGTTTTCATTTTTTGATTTATGTAATGAAAGAAATTTAAATAATAATTAACATTTAAATAATCATTATTATATCATATATATAATATATATTCATTCATACCATTAAAATATCCATATATAAAATATGGTGATGAAAACGAATTGTATCTCTACATGGAGATGGTATGTCATATGTACTCACAAGTGATAATTTCACTTCTTATTTGATGGGAAATAGGGTGTAAATTTATTTTTTCATAATCATAAAAAAATTAATCATATTGAGGATATTGAATTTTTTATTTTATTATAAACATAATTTATTTAGAGGATATAATAAAGATTATAAAAAGAAATTGATCAATTAGAGCGATTACCTCTTCTTCAAAACATCTCCTTTAGATCTCCTTTAAAGGACTCTAGGGTTGGTGTTTTGAGAATAAAATCACCTCTATAATGTGTCCAAGTAATTTTAGAAGACAAATTGGTAGAGGATAGACAATATATAAGGAACAAAGTTTTGTAAAAAGTGATGGAGGAAGTACCCTTTTATAATTGATGTTAGGGGAACTTTTGGAATTTCTCAAAAGATTAAATTATAATAAATTCTTTTTCCATTCAAATACCACCAAATGACCTTATATTAAAATATAATATAATACAAGTTTGTAATATTATCAAATAATATATTTTAGACTAGTTTTGGTGTTATTTTAAACCTCGTCATTATCAATTTTTATTTATTAATTTTTTTATGATTTTTAACTAATTTAATAAAATATTAAATCCGTAAAATATCATTATTATCAATTTTGATACTATTTAATATTTTTAATTTTAAAAATATCATGAAAACATGTCTAATTTGAACTAAATATTTTTTATATCCCTAACATGTCAAGGTAATCTAGAAAATTTGTGGGTCACTTTAAATAACTCAAATTATATTACATTTAATATTTTAAATATCATTTATTTTATTTTTAGGAAAATTAAATAATTACTACATCAGCATTGTGTAATAATTTATGTTAATTATTTACCTCTTAAAAGTTATAAATAAATTATCATGAAAAGAAAAATCTTTTTTAATTTCAAAACACTAATTATAGTTAAACATATTCTCTAGATAACTAGATATTAAAAATGTTATAGTTATTAAAAACATGAATGTGATATCTTTGACATTAAATAAAATATTATAAACTTCATAATCCCATAAAAGTGGACCCAAAATTTATATATAAATTTATATCATGAAACTAAGTTTATTAAGTTCAAAATGGACACTTAGATTCATTCAAAAACTTCTTTTGTCCCCATATAGACACATAAGAGATATTTAATACAAAGAAAGTAACATTTGTGACTTTATTTGATTTAAATAATATATTATTATTTTTCATGCAAAATTTATCATTAAAAAACTAAATTTTAAACCTTAGGTGTTAAGGGTCTAATTAAATTCATCCAATAAGAAATATGATGAAAGTGTATATCCTTATCGCTTATTTTTAATCTATATTAAACTATTTTACCCTTTATCAAGGTAATAAATTTGATCGTGGTTACTATCCATATTAAATAAAAGTAAAAGGTAACTAGATTATAGAAATTTGTTAATCGGAATAAAGTAAAAAATAAACTAGATAATATTTCTAAAAGGAATAACAAGATAGTTTTAAAGAAGGATTTTCATTAAAATTATAAGTTAAACCATAAATAAATAAGTGATAAGAAATATTCTTAAGAAAAGATACATTGTGATTGTAAGAAAATGGTTGTTTATTTTTAATCCTTGGTATGAACTTCCTTCTTCTTGGTAGGTTTTCTTCAATTCTTCTCTCGGGAACTTGCTACGGTGATGTTGTTATGATTTAGGGTGTCTTTTGGGTTTCATCTTGATGGTATTTGTTAGTGGCGTAGTTTGATATATATTTTATCATGGTGAATTTGTGGTTTATTGGAATTCTTCTACACCCTATAATGCACAGTGAGTCGGAAAACCTTCTTTTTCATAGGGAATCTGTCTTTTCTCTTTATTATGTATCAACCAGTAGGGGTTTTATTTTGTTTACCTATGAGTTGTGGTTGTTCTAGATTAATAAAAGATAATTAAATGGTTAAATTCAAATTTTAAGTGATAAACATGGTTGGATCCACATTCTTTTACAGCTTTGATATTATTTGTAATATTATGGATTGTACGGGCTTGTGTCCCTACTAAAAATTATGGTCGTTAATGGATTTTTTTTTGTTGGATGATATGTGATGTGACTACTTCACCTGTTGTGATTATTGTGATATCACCCTATAATGTAAATTGATTAATCTCTTATATTTTTATAATGAAATTTTTCCCCAAGATTTTGAATTGTGTGATAATTCCCCTAAAAATAAAGTGGAATGTGATAAAATCCCCTTTGTAAATATATAAAATGATCTTGCTGTGTTGTGATTTTTGGATGTGATTTTGGGAATTCTATGAGTGTTTGAGGAATGTGGGGTCTATGTTTTGTGGTTCATTCTTTTGGGGTGGTGAGATGGTTTGTGGTACATTCTTTTGGGGTGATGAGGTGGTTTTTGGGCCATGATTTTAGGGTGGTGAAGTGGTTTGTGGGCATACTTTTATGGTGGTGAGGTAGTTTTTAGGTCAGGTTTTTGGGGTGGCGAGGTGGTTTGTGGGTTTTTCTTTTTGGTAAGTGATTTGTTTTGTGGTTCATGCTTTTGGGGTGGTTAGGTTGTGGTTTTTGTATGCTAGATCCCGATTAGTGGTAGAATACATGATTTATAATGGTTGAAATGGCATGGGTTGGTTTGGTTAATAAGATGAAAATGGTTAGTGAATAATTAAATGGTGGGTTGTGTGGTTAAATGTGGTTTATTATAAATAATGAAAGAATTATATGGTTAGATCGAATTGGTTGGAATCATGGATGTGGATCATGGATTGTTTTGTGGTGTTATGCATTTAGAGGTGGTGGAAAACGTGACAGTGTTGTGAGTTGGTTGGTTTGTTTTCTGGCCCATAGTTTAGGATTGATTGTTTTATTATATATATATATATACTTGTATATTGTTGTGATTTCTATACACACCCCACCCACATCAAGCACTATGTGTCGACACCCATATATTCATGCAGGGGGTATTTTTTTGGAAATCCAATGAGGAGTATGGATAGCTAAACACCCGCACTTTCCTACTCTCTTCCAGGAAAGGTAGGTATTGAACAGGTTGTGATGCCCAAAGTTTTTTTAGTGCATTAGATGGTGGTTTTCATAGCCTAGGTTTTTGCAGGATAGGTGTGACAGCCCAGGTGTTTTTAGGAGAGACTTGACTGTGCTTCTGGGGTGGTAGCCTAGGTGTCTTTGGGCAAGGTGAGATGTGATCATTCTTGTTAGGCAGTGTCTTAGGTGTTTTCAGGTGGTATGTTAAATGATTGTTCTAGTGGGATGATGTAGTATATGGAAGATATGAGAGTGTCAGGATGTACTATATTGGGTGTGATAGTAGCATACTGGTGGTAAAGTGGTTTGGGTTACCCTTATTGATGTGATTTCTATTATTATATTACTTTGTATGAGTTATTTGGTGATTGTAACACCCCAATTTTTTATGGACCTTTTTTTCTCAAATAAATTAAATTTTCATTTATGTCTTATAATGCACTAATTCAAACATTCCTTTCACAAAACATGGAATTGGAATACATTACATGTAACAAGGACTTGAAACATGTTACATGAAACATAAACTTGGTCTATGTTACATGGAAAACCAACTTGGGGTACGTTACAAGAAACATCGATGTTTCTACAAAACATCATTTTATTATTATAATTATTTAAAAAATATAATTATAAACTCATCGTTAAACTTAGTAATATTAATTGTAATAACTACATTTCAACTTTTTTTATAATGTTTTTATATAAATAAAATATATTGATAACGAAATATACAATTTTTGGTAAAGTCCTTATATGTTTAAAAATACCATTTTATCAAACAAACTACTTTCCGTGTCCTTTAGTGAAAAAAATAAAATTACTTTTAGACACATTTATAAATTTAATTTTATAAAATAAACTTCATTTTTTAATTTAGAATGTTGAAATTATCTTAGGGTGAAATTTTATGATTTTTCTGAGAAACTTCATTTTTTGGATGAATAGTGAAAAATAACAGATTTTAATTCAAAACTACTTTTTCATCAAATTTATTTATAATGTTAAATTATATTTTTAATGGTTTTAAAAGTTTAATTATATAATATTTCTATAAATTAATTCAATATAGGTTATTGATATCAATTTCACTATGAACTTGGATATAAAAACTTAGCAAACTTTTGAATGTTTTTACTTTAAAAACCCACATTGTCGACCCGAATACGGGGTTAATTTTAAATTAATTTCCACTACTTTTGTGATTTTAAATTGGAAAAATTAATTCCATATTTTTAATCATAATAATTTATAATTTCTAATAAGTTCTACTTAGTTTTTGATCAAAATGATTAGTGGAAGTAATTAAAATTAAATACATCGATTAAGGTAAAATTTAGATTAATAAGGCACTAAATCTTAAATTTTAGACCCAATAAAACTTATAAACTTGTCCAAAACCCATTTTATTATCATTATATGGCCATGAAACTTTCATTATTGAGTTTTTTTTGGTTTTTTATGACTTTTTTAGGTATAAATATCGGTACACCTAACTTGTTTTCAGAAATGTCATGTGTGTCCTTTACCTTCCCTATAAAAGGCCACCACCTATTCCTCTTCTTCACACCTCTCAAACCAATTAGTTTCATCTAGTATCTACCCAATACACTTCCCAAAATCCCTCCCTTTCTCCTTGAATCCTCTCTTTGGGTATAAATAAACTCAATGAATCCTTTTGGCACAAACCAAAAGGAGTTACCCGATTAAGAGGTAATGCATTATCTCAAACTCATTTATTTTATATATAAAATTATAATTATACTATAATTATATTATATAAATATATAAATATATTTAATTTTATTAATTTTATTCATTTATTTCAATTAAATAATAAAATTAGAAACAACGTTCATGCGTATGTACGACTTACCGTCTCAATGAACAATGTATTTCATTTCATACCTCTATATTATATAGATTATTATAATACACATATACTTAAAATAAATGATATTTATATAATTTTTTACCTTATATAATCATTATATATAAGTATAAGTGCCAAATATATAGCAAATTAAGACACATGCAAAGAACAAAGTGAATATTACCCAAAGTGAAACCTTAACATAGGATTGTTAACAAGAGGATAATATAAGGCCATGATCAAACCATATATGGTATTAGATATAATAATATGGTTATATAAAATATGTATAATAAATTTATATTTATTATACATGTTTTTTGAATGAGTATGATGAGATTCAAGACACAAGGTAAGGGGATTTCATCTAACTTTATATTTTTGTGGGATACAAGCTTTATTCACCACCCATTCCTTTCTTGTTCTATATATAATACCCATGGATGTATTCTATGATTATTATAATTAAATTTATTGGTATTTAAATATCCATTATATTCTCATTATTTCATGGGTTTTATGTTTCAAAAGTTACAAAATTGGTAAATTAGTTTTGTCTCAATTTACCTTCTTTGAGACTCATGTTTGGTTATACACCTAAATTATTTTTTGAGGTGTATATAATTCCATTTTACATGTTATATAATGAATCAAATTATTTTAATTATATTATAAGATTCATGTAATTTATTTTTCTTACATTTGAATTATGATCCCAAGTAATCAAGTGGTAATATTTTATTGAAACAATTTCATTGCTTTTTGATATTGTTAATTATTATGATTCTTTAATGAAATATTATAAACCATATCTCAAGAAAACTCGTGAATTTTATTATCCTATGGTTTTAAAAGATATTATCATGTATTAGTACCATTTTCTCACTCTTTTTTACTTAAGATAATGTTTTAAGAAAAATCTAGTTTTCCCCCTCTTCGGTCAAAAATCTATTGTATTCAAAAACCATGTTTTCAAAAAAAATTAAAAGATATTTCAAGCCCATTTTCACGAAAAAAGGATTTTAAAAATGTTTTATTTTTTTCAATTCTTTATTTATAGGTTTTCAAATATATTTTCAAATAATAAGGTCTTCAAAAGGTTTTATGTATTAAAAAATCATTATTCAAGGAATAAAGGATATTTTACTCAAGAAATGTTTTTAAAAGATCCTCTAAAATTATTCCCCATCTAAGATAACATCCATTAGTGTCACTCATACCTTTATGAGAAAATAATTCAATGTTTCCATTCATATTCTTTTAGTAATGGATTATGTTTTGATGGTATGAGATTGATGAAACTCATTTCTATTTCACATGTTATGATTTTAAAACCCACTTCATTTCATGGGTTATGTTTCTGATGAAATTATTATGAAACCTATATTTTTTAATTGATTATGATATGATTACAAGTTTATAATACCCATTTCATTTTATGGGTTATGATATGGTTATTTATGATCTTTTGGAACATGTATGTATGATTTCACTGTCATATAGTTGGAACCTATATCTCCCTCCAATGCATGGGGTGGTGATTTATATCTCATGAGATAGACATGGTTGGAATGATAAATGAACATTGTTCAGTATTATAGGGCTGGAATGACATATGAAATCGGTTCACTGTTACAGGTCTAGAGAGAGGAGTGAACTTGGTTTAGTAATACAGGGATGGAATGCAATGTATACCTGGTTCAGTAAAAGAATTTTTACACTAAGATGGTCTCAGTAGAAATTCCTTGACTACTATGAAAATCATTATATATGCTTATGTGTCTACCAAAATTCCACGTTTTATTCCTATATAATGTTTTCATGGATTTTGTTATTTATTTCCTTATGATTCATGCCTTATGAACTACCAATATTTATTCTATGATTCGTGTATTTGATATTTGTTATGTAGGGTTTGATCTTCTATTTTCATGATAATGTTCTCATAACCTTATGCTCATGATTATTCTTACATATCATTCTTATTTAACCTTACTAATCATTTTAGATCACCCCTTTTTATTTTTCCTTCTCCCAGGTTATAAAGATATGTATTATATTTGACATGCATAAGGGTTCTAGTTGTTGTTTGGAGTGGAATCTCAAGAGGGGGGTGAATTGTGTTCCTACTTAAAATTTCTGTTAAAAACCTAATTTTAAAAGGATCCCCCAATTTTAAAATAACCCAGTTAATTAAGTAAATAGAGATGTAAACTTTTAGTTGGTCAATAGGTTTATCAAAGGGTGGTTAGTCCTCAATTGAATTGGGGTAAACACACTTCTTAAACTTTTGAAACAAGTTTACTGAATTAAATATATACACACACTAACCAAAATTAACTATCAAAGAAAATGAAAAACAGTTTTATGTTTTAACAAATATAAGAAGCATAAAATAGATAAAATAGATTGTAACAAAATATAGTGCACAGTGAAGTAAAACAAGAGGTTCAGTCTCAAGCTGAGACTTAATCATTTCCACTTGGTGATCACCTGCCACTAAGTAGTTTATATTAGCAATAAACTTGATACAAAGCCTGTATTGGGCGTTACAATAGTTTTCACAAACTATCCAGGGTTCACACCCTCTACCATTGTTCTTCGTGGCAAAGACAAACAATACAGACCCCACATGATCTCTTCTACAGTTTTACGTGGGAACAAAATTTAAGTGAGGTTCGATGTAAGGATATTCAATATCCTCCAGTTATAGTATAGGAGATAGTGTGTGAATCAGAGAGACACACTTCTCAAAAATGTAAAAAGAAGAAACAGAATACAGAAATTATGATGAGATAGAGTTTAGAAGGCTCTATGTGTTTTTAGTTCAGCTCTTGACTTCTTGAAGTGAAGAATTTGAAGTCTGAGTCTATCTATGGAAGTTGTCTCCAAAACAGAGTGTCGTAACTCCAGGTACTAGATTTTAGAAATTGAGTGTTCTGCTTATTCAGTTGATTGAAAGTTTATAAGACACAGTAGGCAGCCTCAATTTGTTTTCCCAAAATTATCTTCTTGAAGTTCTCAGGGTTCATAGTGAAGGTGCTCGAATGGTTCTTCCTTGTTCTTCAGTAATTTCTTCCTCGCGCATTTATCTTCTAGACTTATATTTTTTTTTCTCTATGCCTCTATATATCTTTCTTCCTCGATCTTTTTCTTTCATATTTGAGGTCCAATAATAGGAGTAAGTATATCAAGTGCAATCTTTCTCATACCTCATACTGTTAAGATATGGTCTCCTGATATGTCTACAATAAATATTAATTAATTCAAAAGCATTAAAGTTAGAAAATATGACTATTAGAAAAATATCAAGAATTTGACAAAGTAAGGGTATCGGTAGATTGGTAACGGTAGCCTTCACATCGGTAGGCTTCAACAGAAGGTACACATCGGCAAACTCCAATTGTAACCTTCCATCAGTAACCTTCAGCAGTAGGCTTTCATCGATGACCTTTTTATCGGTGACCATGTATCGATGACCTTGTATCGGTGACCTTGTATCGGTGAACCTGTATCCTTGACCTTGTATCAGTGAACTTGTATCGGTGACCTTGTATTGGTGACCTTGTACTTTGATAAATTCTGCACTATAAGCTTAACCAATCAAGCAGTGAGATTGAGAGTATATGATTATTACTCTATAGAAACAAGAAAATTTAATGAAACATAATTAACATAGAATGAAAACATGATTACCATATAAATGAAACATGATTTGGGATTATCAAAACAGGTGAGTCCAACAATATCCCCCTTTTGGATAATCACAAATTATGTCATTGGATCTTTAGGCTTAAGAGTTTTGGATTAAGGTTAAACACATCTGCTAATTTAATCAGTGATGTGAGCATACAAAAATTATATGGCGAACACTACATTTAGGCCAGAACATATATAAACACATAGGAATACTTCTCCCAATTTGAAATTAACAAAAAGGAATATATAAAAAAAGAGAAAAGAGGGTGTTTGTATTAATAAAACAAGAGTACAATAGACAAAAAGAATACACCAATACCTCTCATCTAAGACAGTCCACACTCAATCCACATCAGAGACGTCCAATGGAGCTTTGTCTTTGGAAGCTGAGGAGGTAGGTTCTAAAGTTGGAAAGATAGGCCAAGGGATGGCAGTGAGCAGTGTAGGAGGAGTATCCACCCAGGCATCAATAGACCTATAGTGAGTAGATCTCTGAGTAATCATTGGGGTCAAACTTCTTATGGCCTGGGCAGAAGTCATCAAAGGAGCAGTACTGGTGGAACTTGAGGAAGCTGAAAAAGTAGGAAAAGCTGGAGGAACACTAATGGGTGTGCAGTCCACATGGAGGAAGGGTAACAGAATATTCCTGAAGTCCATAATAATTCTTCCCCCTCTTTCCATAGCATAGATGAAATCATCTTTATTTTCAATGAATCTCTCCAGGGTAGGAGTCATCTCTCTAAGCTTGCTCACTAGATCTTTAAATTCCTGAGTGACAGGAGATATTCTCAAATTTTACAAAAAAATCTTGAAGTGACCATCCATTTGATTCTTAGTGTATACCTGTTTGTAATAGATGTCAAATTGATCCTTGATGGCCTTTTGATCTTGAGCAGCATCCCTTAAATAATTTCCCACAAGGTTATGAATTTCCCTAGTAATGGAAATGACCTGAGAGTCTGAGGTTATAGAACTAGGGAACTTTTCTACTTCTTCTCTAACAACGGTCCTAAAGGCTTCAATGTCAACTGGAGGAGAGGTTTAAGAAGAAGCAGATGCACCCAGAGGTTCCATAGAGAAAGCCATGGTCTATTTAAATGATTTGGTTAGCCCACTGATCATCTTTTTTTACATCATCATCTTAGCCTTTCACATGTGTTTCCATAGACTTCTTAAAATCCTCAAACACTATGAAAATTTTTTGAACCACACTTTTAACATATCTAAGGTCTCTGTCCACCTGAGCTCTTGAAGCCATATATGCATCTAAGCTGGTAATAGACTGTTTCCCTGATTCCATAAACACTGCCAAAGTTCTTACCTGATTATGAAATTCCTTGACCTCATGTAACATAGCTGAGTGAGAGGTAGAGATTGTCATTTCCAATGTAGATGTCATGAGTCCTTGATTGTGAGCTATTGTTCTCGCTATCTCAGTGGTTGTCTCATGAATATGCCTCTTCAGTTCTGATTTCAAAGAATCCAATTCATCCTTATTTATATAGTCTCAAGGTAACAGAACCACTGGCTACACAATGGTAGTTTCTGAGATTGTAGGAATTTGGGGACTTCTGATAGGCTGGTGGTCATCTTCAGAATCTCTATAATTTAGGACTAAAACCACAAAGCCAGGAGATTATGTCCAGTCCTCTATCTGATGAGGAACAACAACTGATCATGTAGTAACAGGGTCCTCCCCCTCACTTGGATCATTCTTCTAATCAACCACATCTATCTCCATCAGACCTCCTTGATCAACTTCATTAATAGGAAGTTCCACTTCCACTTCCTCCACAGAATCTTCAACGAATTCCAAAACAAGTCCAGCTTCAATTGAATCAGCAACTTATTCATCTCTAATTTCTACCCTTTACGTATGTCCTATTAAAGGACTGAGACTTAAACATTCCTCTTGACTTCCAAAAGCAGTAGTCTCAAAGACATCTTGACTTGAATCAGTGTCCACATCCTCATCTGAGGTGTCTCTAATGTCTCTTAATACATTTTCAACTCCTTCTTCTTCACTGGTTTCCTCGTCATTATCCCTTAAGACAGTCTCCATTCTAGGAAATCTCTTTGGTGGGATAGACTCGCCAAAGGATACATTATTAACATGAGGATTTGAGGTAAGGTCAGGATCTCTCCTATCATCTATAGGGGAATCCTCTCTTTCTTGCATAATAGCATCCTCTTCTTCTTCTTTTGAATAAACAGGCTCTACTTCACCAGGCTTAAGACCAGGGTCTCTCTTATTTTTAGGCCTAGTAGGATGAGAAACAAGTTTAAACTCTTCATATATATTATCCACATCATTCACCCATATCTTTAGCCATGGATTCCAGTTTATCTTCATCAGATTTCAAATCACTTTGGTGATGAAATGGTTATCTTTCACAACAACAGTTTCCTCCTTAACTCCAGTAACTCCTTTCACTTTCAACATAATAGATATCAACTTAGCATGAAATAGGGCATTGGATTTGGAACTAGGTTTGGTCATATCTTATAGTTTAATCATCAAAAACCTACATAAGTTGATCTTCTGTTCATGCTTTAACAAATACAAGATAAAAACATCCTAAAACTTTAAAGTTGAAAAGTCCCCTCTCCTGGGAATTAAAAAATGTTGGATAAACTTGAAAAGTAACGTATCTTCTCCTACCATTTCAAAGGAATTGACTTTCCAAGGAATTAAATTCCCTATCAATTCATCTAATGCTTCTTCATAGAAAAAGAAATCACTAGTGGGAGGAACCACTTTTGAGTAATAATCACAAATCCCTTCATGTGGAACCCTCAAGCAGTCAGCCCACTCAACAGAGGAGAAACTCACACTTACTCCATTTACTCTGGAAGTTATCCAGTGCTCATCTATAAACTATTCAAACTTAAAATACTCATAAAATTACTTCACTAACATCGGGTAATAGGTTCCATTATCAATTGCAAAACACTCAACCTAGACCTGAGCTTAAAGTGCCTTCAGTACTAAAGATCGGATCGACAACAGCCACTCTAAACTTAACTCCTTCTCAACCACTATTTCCCTCCTCGATAAATGTGGGTTAAGAACCTTTTCCACTATCAGTATTCCACTACTTGACTCGCCTCTAGATCTCTTAAGATCCAACACATCTCCTTTATCAGCAACTGACAGCCTTTGGATTCTTTCCATTGATTTGGAGTGGTTCAAGGTTTCAGTAAAGGTTTAGGTTCTGAGATTGGGGAGAAATAGGTTTGGGAGAGGGTTTGATGTGGATAAAAATGTGATCTGTGTTTTATTTTTATCATTTAGGGATCAAAAAATGAAACAAATAAAATAAATATGTAATATGCAGAAAACGTTTCAGATTTTGACTGAGAACAAAAAAACGCAAAGTCCCTGACTCAAGTCGTCTATCATTAAGGAGGGATTAGTAAGGTCTAATGGTGAGGTCCTATCGGTAAGGTCTAATAGTGAGGTCCTATTGGTAAGGTCTAACAGTGAGGTCCTATCAGTATGGTCTAACGGTGAGGTCATATCGGTAAGTTCTAACGGTGAGGCCTTATCGGTAAGGTCTAACGGTGAGGTCCTATCGGTAAAGTCTAACGGTGAGGTCATATTATTAAGGTCTAATAGTGTGGTCCTATACTCAAAATATTATCAGACCTAACTCATGTTTGATGTAATGTATCCTCTTAGAATTCAAAGCCTTTCTAAATATATCTGCCAATTGGTGTTCAGTACCAATGAATTCAAGAGTGATATCACCTATTTGATAATGATCTCTCAAGAAGTGATGTCTTACATCTATATGCTTTATCCTAGCATGAGATACTGGATTTTTAGAGATGTTAATAGCACTTGTGTTGTCATAGTTTATAGATACATGTTTGAATTGATATCCATATTCTAGTAAAGTGTGTTTCATCAACAGAATTTGAGCACAACAACTACTAGCAGCTATATTTTTAGCCTCTGTAGTAGATAATGCAATAGAATTCTATTTCTTACTACACCATGATACTAGTGACTTGCCTAAAATGATACATTTTCTAGATGTTCTTTTTCTGTCTAACTTGCAACCGGCAAATTCATCATTCGAATAACTTATTAAATCAAACGGCTATCCTCTTGGATAAAATAGTCCTAAATTTATAGTATACTTGAGATATTTAAAAATCCTTTTAACAGTATTTAAGTGAGACTCTTTTAGATTTGCTTGAAAATGAGAACACATGCATACACTGAACACAATGTCTGGTCTGCTAGAAGTAAGATAGAGCAAACTCCCAATCATACCTTGATAATTGGTTTGATCCATTGATTCATCATTTTCATCAGCATCCAACTTTCAAGTGGTACTCATAGGTGTATTACTGCCTTTAATAATATACAAACCAAAACATTTCAAAATATCCTTAGTATATTCACTTTTATTTAAAATAATACCATTTTATTTTGAAAAATTTTAAATCCAAGAAAAAATTTCAGTTCTCCCATTATACTCATTTCAAATTCAACTTGCATCATTTTTGAAAAATCAGTACAGAGAGAGTTTTTAGAGGATCCAAAAATTATATCATCTACATAAATTTGTGCTATTAAAACATCTTTGGAAATTCTTTTAATAAAGAGAATAGGATTCGCTAATCCTTTAGTAAAACCTTTGGAAATAAGAAAGGAACTAAGTTTATCATACCAAGCTCTTGGAGCTTGTTTTAGACCATATAAGGCTTTAGATAGTTTAAAAACACGATTTGGAAAATTGAGATTTGTAAATCCAGGGGGTTGTTCAACAAACACATCCTCAAATATATACCCATTTAGAAAAGCACTTTTAATATCCATTTGATAAAGATTAAAAGTCAGATGAGCTACATAAGCAAGTAGTTTCATAATGGCCTCTAACCTATCAATAGGTACAAAGGTCTTCTCATAGTCTATTCCTTCCTCTTGACTATACCCTTGTGCAACTAACCTAGCTTTGTTTCTAACCATATTTCCAGATTCATCAACTTTATTTCTAAACACTCATTTAGTACCTATGGTCAAGGTGTCTTTAGGTCTGTCCACTAATTCCCAAACTTTGTTTCTTTTAAACTAATTCAATTCTTCTTGAATAGCTATCACCTAAAATTCATCACTGATTACATCATTGATATTTTTAGGTTCAATTTGTGAAAGAAAAGCTTGATGTTCAACCTGATTTCTTAGAGAATCTCTATTTTGTGTCCCTCTATTTAGATCACCTACTACAACATCTAAAGGATAATTTTTGAGAGTTCTTATACCTCTAGAAAGAGTTGAACTAGACTCCTCATGGTTATCTATAGGTTCAGATTCACCATGCACAGATTCTGGAAAGTTTCCAGAACTGGTTGTTTTCACTAAGGGTTCACTGTCCTTGTCATTAAGGTCCAAAATTAACATATATTCCTCAAGATGTTCAAGAGTGGTTTTGGGTTCATGTGGGTCAATCTCATAAAATTTGACATGAGTTGATTCTTCTACACATTTGGTTCTCTTATTAAATACTCTATAGGCTTTATAAGAGATTAAGTAACCTAGGAAAAATACTTCATCACTTTTTGAAGAAAATTTTTCAATATTATATTTAGTGTTAAGGATAAAGAATTTATAACCAAAAACTCTAAAGTAATTAACCTTAGGCTTTCTATTATTCTAAAGTTTTTATGGGGTCTTCTTAAGAACCGGTCTAATTATGACTCTATTGATAATTTAACAAGCTGTGTTAACATCATCATACCAAAAATAAATAGGCAAATCATATTCGTTGAGAATTGTCCTAGCAATCTCTTAAAGGGTTTTATTTCTTCTTTCCACAACTCCATTCTCTTGAGTTGTTCTAAGAGCAGAGAAATTGTGAGTATATCCATTTTGTGAGAAAAAAGATTCAAAGTATTGATTCTCAAACTCACAGCCATGATCACTTCTCAAGGTCTTAATTCCAAGTCCACTAATATTTTCTATAGACATGGAGTATTTGATAAAATAAGAACAAGCTTCACTTTTGTGAGCCAAAAGTATACCCAAGTGTACCTAAAAAAATCATCTACAAGAACATAAACATAGTTTTTCCCATTTAAACTTGAAACTCTTGATGGTCTAAAGAAGTCCATGTGAACCAACTCAAGCAGTTGAAAAGTATAAACTTCTTTCTTTGGTTTGAAAGAAAATTTGTGTTGTTTTCTCTTTTGACAAGGATTACACACTTTGTTAAGATGTAATTCCAAGTTAGGTAAGTCTCTAACTAAAACATTTCTAGTTAGTCTAATAAGTGAGTGCACATTATAGTGTCCTAGTCTTTTATGACACAACTGGTATTACTTATAAAACACATTTAAACAAGAAACATTTTTCTTAAATAAAGAATCTATATCAACAACATATACATTCTCGTTTCTAAGAGCAGTAAATATTAAATTATTGTTATAATTAAAAACATTGCATGCATCCTTTTCAAATTTAACATTGAATCCATCATCACACAATTGATAAATACTTAGTAGATTGTATTTTAACCCATCAAAAAAAAGTACTTTTGAAATTAATATAGTATTAGGGTTAATAATTTAGCCTAAGCCAATGATCTTACCTTTAGAATTATCACCGAATATGACATATCCTCCATCAACTTTAATTAGGATTTTGAAACATGAATATTCTCATGTCATATGTCTTGATCATCCACTGTCCAAGTACCACAGAGTTTTATAGGATCTCTTTATACAATTTTCCTACAAAACATATTAAGTTTGGGGTAACTTTGGTACCTAGATTTTCTTGGGTCTAGAGAGGTTAACAAGTAAAACTTTGGGAACCCATACTTATCTCACAGATTTTCTATAATCAACAGATATATTTTGAGACATTAACACTTTGTTTGGACCTTTAGAGAATTGTTTTTCAAAAGATGGTACAGAACTTGAACTAGCTGTGAACTGACCGGATTTTGGAACAAATTCAGTTTTAATAATAATTCTCTATCCTAGTTGATATCTTATACCAATTTTGTATTTTGGAGCAATTTTTTTCCCCAGAAACTGAGTCAAGGTATCTCTACCAGTAGTAAATTTTCCAAATCTCTTTTTAATTGATCATTTGATAATTTGAGTTCGGTATTTTATTTTAATAGCTGAGCACATTTTTCTTTCTCAATATCTAGATCAGATTTATAATTAGCATTTAAAGCATGTTGTCTTTTCAATAGTTTATATTTATCTTTGATTTCGTTAAAGGTATCCTCAAGCATTCCACAGTATTCGAATAGTTCATCCTTAGTCATATTTTCATCATTGTTTGATTCACCTTCATTCCCAGAATAATAATCATTAGGTATAGGGAAATTGGGTGTTACCTCCAATGCTTCTATCATGAAACACAGATTTGCATGTTTATTCTAGTCACTATCAGAAGTGTCAGGTATACTTGAGCCGTCTTATTAGGAACTCTAGGTGTCTTTAATATCCTTTTTATATACTTTTCCCTTGTCTTCATACTTCTTATTAAATTTAATCTTGGGGAAATCAGCCTTCACAAGACCTTTGTGTTTACACTCATAACAGACTATATCAGTTGTGTTGTCATTCCATTTTCAATCCTTTTTCCACTATCCTTTATTATCATACCTTAATTTGTAGTTTGATTGTATAAAGAACTTTTTCTTTCAGAAAAACTTCTTTAATATCCTTGAAAGATGAGACATTGCATCATCACTGTCAGAGTCTGAGTCTTCACTTGTGGAAGTATCTATAGGAGCTTGAAATTTTTCTTTATCTTTGTTCTTTGAGGTAGAAATCTTGAATGATACAGATTTCTTCCTTGGTTTTTCATCTACTTCTTGATTCAATTTAATTTATTCTTCATACATCATAATTTTTCCAATTAGTTCCTTCATTGGTAGTTTTCTTATGTCACAATATTCTCGGATAGAAACAGAAGTTCCTCTCCATCTTTCTAGTAGGCATTGAAGCAATCTCATAATATGGTCCTTGCTGTCCATTGGTTTCCCAATAACACTAATAGTATTCACTATTTCATTTAACTTGAGATACATTTTAGAAATAAGTTCATTAGGCTTCATTTTAAAATTATCATATTTAATAGTATATGTATTTAATCTCATTTCTTTAACATTGGTTGTTCCCTCATGAGAAACAGCTAAAGTATCCCAAATTTCATATGAAATTTTAAAAGCAGATATTCTATTGAACTTCTCATCACCTATAGAATAGTAAAAAGCATTCATTTCTTTATAGTTATTATTATATGTGGCTTTAGTCGACTGAGACCATGTGTCTCTAGTAGTAGCAGGCAATATATGTTGTTCTTTAATTGTGTCCCAGATTTTAGGTCTCATTCTCTCTAGATACATTTTCATTTTTAATTTCCACTGAGCATAGTTATTACCATTAAAGAAAGGTGGCTTGTTAATAGCAGCACCCTAAACTCTATTTTCCATAGTTACTTAGAATTTAAAGAACTAAAAATTTAGATATGAAAAAAAAATTAAGATCTTTAAGATACAACTAAAATCACAGTTCAAAATAATTTGAACACTGGATAAACCTTCCTATGATACCAAATGTTGGTCAGAGTGGAATATCAAGAGGGGGGTGAATTGATTTCCTACTTAAATTTTTTGTTAAAAACCTAATTTTAAAAGGATCCCCCAATTTTAAAACAGCCCAGTTAATTAAGAAAGTAGAGGTGTAAATGTTTAGTTGGTCAACAGGTTTCTCAAAGGGTGATTAGTACTTAGTTGAATTGGTGTAAAAAAACTTCTTCAACTTTTGAAATACGTTTACTGAATTCAACATATACACACACTAAACAAAATTAACTATCAAAGAAAATGAAAAAAATTATGTTTTAGAAAATATAAGTAGCAAAAAATAGATAAAACAGATTATTACAAAATATAGTGCACAGTGAAGTAAAATAAGAGGTACAGTCACAATCTGAGACTTATTCCTCTCTACTTGGTTATCACCTGCCACCAAGCAGTTTATATTAGCAATAAACTTGATACATAGCATGTATCATGCTTTATAACAGTTTTCACAAACTGTCCAGGGTTCACACCCTCTACCACTTTTCTTTGTGGGAAATAAAAACAATACTAACCACACACGGTCTCTTCCATAGTTTTACGTGGGAACAAGATGTAAGTGAGGTTTGATGTAAGGATATTAAATATCCTTCAGTTCTAGCATAGTAGATAGTGTGTGAAGCAGACAAACACACTTCTCAGAAATGTAAAAAGAAGAAACACAATAGAGAAATTATGATGAGATAGAGTTTGGAAGGCTCTATGTGTTTTTAGTTCATCTCTTGACTCCTTGAAGTAAAGATTTTGAAGTTTGAGTCTATCTTTGGAAGTTGTATCCAAAACAAAGTGTCCCAACTCCAGGTACTAGCTTTCAGGAATTGAGTGTTATGATTCTTGAGTTGATTGAAAGTTTATGAGACACAGAAGGCAGCCTCAAGTTGTTTTCCCAAAATGATCTTCTTGAAGTTCTTGGGGGTTTTCAGTGAAGGTGATCAAATGGTTCTTCCTTAATCTTCAGTAATTTATTCCTCATGCATTTAACTTCTAGACTTATATTATTATTTTTTTCTCTGTGCCTATATATATCTTTCTTCCTCAGTATTTTTCTTTCATATTTGAGGTCTGACAATAGGAGTAAGTACATCACGTGCAATATTTCTCATACCTCATACAGTCAAGTTATTGTCTCCTAATATGTCTACAATAAGTATTAATTAAGTCATAAGCATTAAAGTTATCAAATATGACCCTTATAAAAATATCAAGAATTTGAAAACGTAAGGGTATCGGTTGACTGGTAACAGTTTCCTTCACATCGGTAGGCTTCAATAACAGGTTCACATCAGCAACCTCCAACTGTAACCTTCCATCGGTAACCTTTAGCAGTAGGCTTGCATCAGTGACATTTGTATCGGTGACCATGTACTGGTGACCTTGTATCGGTGACCTTGTATTGGTGACCTTGTATCAGTGCTCTTGTATCGATGACCTTGTACTTAGATAAATTTTGCACTGTAAGCTTAACCAATCAAGTAGTGAGATTGAGAGTATATGAATATTACTCTATATAAACAAGAAACATTATTGAAACATAATTAACATAGAATGAAAACATGATTATCACATAAATGAAACATGATTTTGGGTTATCAAAACAGGTGAGTCCAACACTAGTCAAGAAGAACCTAGTGGGAGATGATGTAGCTCATTTATGTACTAGTTTTAATGTTTTCCATGTTTCCAAATGCACTAGACTGGTATGGTCTTTCGGTGTCTGTTTGTATTATTTTTTAAGTATTCCAAAAATTTTATGTAATGTTAATGTATGAAACATGAGGGTAGTTATAGTTGGTATCAGAGTAAAGGTTTAGTTAACCTTTGGAATCTAGGATGAGAAAACCTTAGTGATAACCCTAAGGAAATGTCTAGGGATAAGTGTAGAGACCCTAAGCTTGACGTACATGGACATTACATTACTTTTGTGGAATACTTAATATATATCAAAAACAGACACACAAGGACCGTAATAGTTTAGTGTCTTTGGAAACTCGGAATATAAACAACTAATCATGTTGAAATATCTTCAACATCTCCCATAACGATCTTCCCCTTTTTGTTTACTTACCTAAAACCTTTCATTATTTCCTGGGGAAAATAAAACATAAAAAAAGGGTGATCTCAATTGCTCAGTAAGGGAAAACATAGAGAACATAAAACAATCCATAAACATTTGAAAGTAAAAACTTGGACATGAAATCTAAACATTAAAACCTTGAGAAAAGATATAAATCTTGGAAGTATGTAAGGCATGTATCATAAAGGAACATCAATCACGATAAAATAGCATGGGAATAAAACATGTAATTGTGTCATCAATTAAGCACATGTAATGATTTCCATAGTAGCCAAGGCATTGCTGCCAAGACCATCTTAGTGGACAAAGTCCCATTCTGAATCGAGTTCACTCCTCGTTTCAGTCCTGTAACACTAAACTGGATTAACTTACCGTTCCGACCATGTCTATCTCATGAGATATAAAATCTTTACCCAATGCATTGGAGGGACATATAGGTCCCACCCATCTCATAATGAAATCATTCTTACTTGTGCCACAAAATAAACATACATCATTCATAAAAAACCGAATAAATAAAATGGGTTTCATAAACATCATCTCATCATCACATAATCCATATAAAATAAATGGATATCATTTCATAATAATAAAATTGAAACCATGTAAATCATTGAGACATTATACTTGAAACATACACAAATGAAATAATGTCATCTTAGAGGGAAAATGGTTTCGATAAAACACTTGAAATGAATTCTTGAGTAAAATATCCTTTCTTCTTCAAAATCAATTTCTTTTCACAAAACGCCATGAAATTTTAAAAGAAAAAGATTTTGTTTAAAATAGTCATGAAATCTTTTGGAGGAAGCTTCATGAAAATAAGGCTTTATAAAACCGTAAAAATCCTTTCATGCTGTATAAGTTAAAAAAACATTCTTCTCGCACTTTTGCCGGAAAAGTCAAAAAGTACCTCGTAAAAGAAAGATTCCATACATACCATATAGTAAAAGTAAAAAATGGGTAAAAAGGACTTTAAAAATACATTAATACACTATTATAAAACATTTACATGGATGATAGCAATAACCCCAGTAAATACTTACGAATAAGCAATTCTCGGATAAAAATGAGATTTGCAAAATTATCCCTTACCTTAGGTCTGATATTCTGCGTACATATCCAAACCTCCTGTATAATGATTTAAATAATGTCATTGACTTATTAAAGAATCATATTAATTATTATGATATCATATATGGTTCACTTATGACTTTATATTACCCGTTCTTTTGTAAATTCCATGTTAAAGAATGTTTTGGATAAAATCGTTTCATTTGTCGTCCGTGTTTTGACATGTAATTAATCATATGATTACTTAGATCATGATTACTTAATTACAGAATATAAAACATGATTTATATATAATATATATTCAGAATATAAATATATATAATAGATATATAAATGGAATTAAATACACCGTTCATGGAGACGGTAGGTCGTACGTACGCATGAACGTTGTTTTCGTTTCCTCATTGAATTGAATGGAATTAATTGGATGAAATACATATATATATATATATATATAAATCCAGTATCATTATTATTTCATATATTTCATGATTACTTATTATATATACTTTATAATCATTCATGAATGGTTAACGTGGAGAATAAATCTCATCACGCCGTGGAGACGGTAGTCCGTACGTACGCACGAGCGATGATATCATTCTCATGATCGTGGAATTGTATTGGAGTGTATGTATACTAATTCAGAATCAATATCACTTTATAATAGTCATATATAGTCATTATTTACACCATTATACCCATCCAAGTAAGGTGGTGGTGGAAAATAGATTACACCACGGCGTGGAGACGGTATTCCGTACGTACGCACGCGCGGTGATTTTGTTTTCCGTAGGATGGATAGATGGTGAAATATGGTTGTTTCATACTTATAATAACATATCATTATATGATTGATACTTATTTTATTACTTCATAATGAAACAACTAAATAAGAAGAAGTGGAAGAAGAAATAAAGTTGAAAGAATTGGTAATCGGACATTACCTCTTCTTTGAAGTGCCTCTTTGAGATCTCCTTTTAGGACACTAAAATTGGTATTTCAGGAAAATCATAACCTCTAGGATGTTTCTAGTCAAGTGGGGAAGTGAAATGGGCATGGGTTGGCCGAGCTTGAAGGCTCAAAGTGGTGTGAGGAAGAGGGGGAAGAGGTGCCCTTTTATAAGGGAGGAGAGGGGCACATTTGGAATAACAAAAAATATTATTTTATTATAAAGCCAAATTCGGTTTTAAATAGCTCCAAATTGATTTATTTCCAAGATAAGGTGGGTATGGGTCGAAATACTCTCATCCAATAGAATTTAGACAAGTTTAGATCATTATATTAACCTTATATTTTAGTTTTAACTCTTAGTTAATTAGATTGAAATTTACCATGTCACTTTGTATTTAAATATTATATAGTTAATAAACATACCATATAAATCCAAGAGACCCCCAAGTGGTCCATTAATGATACATATATCATGATATAAGTATCGTGGCCAAACCTTAGATTTTTAGGAATAAAATAACAATCAATAATATAATATTTGTTTTACAAACTATTTTATGTCAATTTTGACACTATTTAGTAATTGATTTTTTTGAAAATCATAACATAATGATTATTTCGAAAAAAGTTAATTAAATAAATAAAAACATGTCCTATTAACCTATAAAATTATTTGAATTCATAAAAAGTCTCAAATTACATTTATTTGGGTATTTATAACATCAATTATGTAAATATTTCATTAATAAGATAATTACTGCATCATCTTTGTGTCATAAATAAATTAAAATATTTAATGTCTAAAAATTACAAATAAAATATCATTATCTAGGAAATCTTTTTATATTTCTAATTAATATTTATAGTCGAATTTATCTTATGTATAACCCTATATTGAAAATGATTTTCTTATTAAACATTGATTTTAACTATTTTAAACCTTCTTTAAATAAATTAATAATAAATGTCCTAATCTAATCTAAGTGGGCCTAAATGGTCATATTTTATTCCTAAGGTTGTTTTTGGTCTAATTACACTTATACAATATAATTATTACATGTGTTAGGGTAATAATAATATCATTTTTACCCTATTTACTTTTAACCGTGGTAAAAAAAAAGTAAAAAGTTACCATTCATCAAAACTTATTTTCATCTCATTGAACAACATTTTACTTACTGACATCAACCGTGTCTCTCGGATTTTTTAAATTACACTCACAGAAGTGGTAAAATTAAGTTTTATGAAAATCCATTTTTTTAACTACCACTTAGTGGTATCACTATTCATCAAAAAAATGAAAGTTTCCAGAAAAATACGAAAAATTAGGCCTAAGCTATATCTGATATTATGAACTGAAAAATGATGGCTATTTTACCAAATTCAAAACATATCAGTTTCATTACTTAATTTAAAAATCAATTCCCGTCGTCAAAACAAATAGTGTGTTCTTAAGAGATAATAACTATCAAAAGATTGACACTTGTTTATGTCTGGTTTAAATGTGAAATTACATCCAATGACCAACATTGTATTAAATTGTAAAAATATATTCTAAATATACTTTAAAACCACTAAAATTAATAATTTATCACTATTAATTATTTCAATTAAAAAAGTTTTTTTAATTAAAATTTAGTAATTTTCACTATTCATCAGAATATGAAAGTTATCCGAAAAGTACCAAATTTCACCCTAAGCTAATTTCGATATTCCAAATCCAAAAATGAAGTCCACTTTGAAAAACAAAATTTACAAAATTTCAAACAGTGGTTATTACTATTCATAACGGCTAGTTTTAATAATATTTTAATAGCTTATCGTTGTTTAGTGAAACTCGGTATTGCGTACTACACATGCTATCGAGGAAGGTCGTGATTGCGTGTAATGCAAGGCAAGTCAAGGATGCGTGTTGTGCAAGCTCCTTTTTGTGTAGCGTACAACACAAGACATTAATGAAATTAAAAAGAATATTTTTCATAAAATCTCGGGGTGTTACATTCTACCCCCCTTAAAATGAATTTCGCCCTCGAAATTCGTCGGGGTTATAAATGGTTTACTACTCGAAAGTTTCTTTAATAGAAACCCAAATCGTAAAAAGGAATACCAAAACCATTCTTTAAAAAAAAGTATGAAACGTAATGGTTACCCAAATAAACTAATCACTGGGTTTCCACATAGGTGAAAATATGGATATGGAAGAGAAACTTAACCATCATGTTCTGATGGAGAGTGGTAGAGAACATGGCTATGGAAAAGCCAGAAATCACAAAGCCATGAATTTGTAACGATCTAAGGTACCATCTGATTCATCACATATAAGAGCACTAGGACAACATTTTTGGTTCTCAAGATCATTTCCCCAAAAGTTGATGAAATTGGAATTAGAAGAAATACTTTCGTGATTTTGGTATAGTCTCACCGTTGGTCGTTCTTTGGACAATTTCCACTTCATCTCATAAATATATGAAGTTGAATTTGTCATTCGTGATGTGTTAGTAGATCATGTGATAAAATGATGGGTCATTCCATCTGTTTCAAATAAAAGGTTAGCAAAAATTATCAAATATACATAAGTCCATCTATGGTGAGATTAATCATATATGGTTCCAAAAATGGACTTATACTTCTTATATTATACTGATTAATATAATAAAACTAGTTTCTACTAAAAAGGGACTTCCTATAGGCCAGTGATTGGCGATAAAGTCCAGTCACACTTCGGTTGTGGGTGCTATTCCCACAGCCTTGTCCGACACGATGGGATGTCGCCCGTCCTGCAGGTTGTCCTTTTTCTAAAGCTATATTACTATAAAATCCCATCAATAATATTGAAAAAAGTTATATCCTAACTTATGTCCAACATAATCCATTCCAATCATTAGGCTTATCTAAAATACTTCGGTCCAAGCTCATAGTATAAAGAAAATGATTACTTGAAATGTCACATAACAATCACATGAATTCCATCATTTATCCCCCATATATCTTGTTGGTCACATTCCAATCATGTGAATACCTTAATCATGTATTCTCTTGAAAAATGAATACTCATTAAACCTTAGTGAAAACATGAATGCTGTCAAAAGTTAACTCTTTCTATATACCAAAATACAAAAATTCTATATACTCAAACCATGATATAACCTTCTCCTTATATCATTCATGAGCTCATGAATACGGTCAAACATTTCATTTTCTCGTTTTCCTTTCATTATGCGCACATCATCTTTTTTTCCAAAAATATCTCAATCACATTCTATGGTTACCGGTACCATTGAAAACCACAATAGACCAATACATAAATATTCCAATATTCCACGATACTATATACAACATTATTTTGGAATCCCATTACATAAACACTTAATCATTCCACCACATTGTTGTCATATTCAACATCGCCAATAGTGATCGCATGTGACTTCCCTTTGTCCTTTGCCTTAAGTGGTTGCTCATGTCGATCATCACTAACCCTTGGATTAAGGCATTTATTAGCATAATGCCCCCATTTCCTTGCACTTGAAGCATTGAAGTGTTGTTGGTGCGTTCTCTGTAGTCTTTTCTTTATTCAAATCATTAGAAACCCTTTTTCCATTACTTCGACACTCATCTACTCGATGACCTTCTTTTCCACACTTAAAAAATTTTCTAGTCCCTTTAAGACAATCTCCACCATGCTTCTTTCCACACTTTGAGCATAAGGAAACATTCATCTTCTTTTCACCATTATTCTGAGATTTCTCCTTGAGCTTCATCTTTCATTTCTTGTCAAAACTATAAGTAACACCAACATGCATTTCTACCTTGATAGCACAACGCACAATTTCTTCATAGCTACTCAAGTCTCTTATAGCTAATTCCCTTTGAAGACATGGTTTTAAGCCACTGAAGAATCGATCAACTGTACTTTCAAGTTGGATGATAAAGCCAGATTCATACCTTGCAAGCCTTGTAAAATTCCCTTCGTATATACCAACAGATTCATCATCCTTTTGCTTTAGTAAAAGAAACTTTTTCTCCATCTTTGTTCGAAGAATATGAGGGAAGTACTTATTGAAAAATAAGTTCTTGAACTCGTCCCATTCCATGGACTCAATTTCATCTCTTGGCCTCGTATTCTTGATAATATTCCACCATTGATCAACATCACCTTCCAAACGATATACTGCTAAGATGACTTTATCATGTTCAGAACATTGAAGAACTGAAAATATCTTTTCAGTGGTAATAATCCATTGTTCAGCAACAAGTGGATCAGAAGACCCACTGAAAGAAGGTGGACGTTGCCTCATTAAGGACTCAATAGAATATTGTTCCCTTCTCTGCTCATTTGGAAGTCTAAAATGATTCATAGTTTGTGTAAGTATAACAATAATATTTTGCACTCCATCTCCCATAACATTTTTTTGTTCATGAGGACAATCATTTCATTGTCCATTACATTGATCAACACGGTTCCTTCGGGTTCCAGCCATCGTCTAAAACCCAAAAAGAATAGTGTGAGAGGCAAAATTCATGCTAGGGAAAACAACACAATAAAGGGGGAGTACCTTCAATATCTAACATCTTAGGTTAAATTCTAAGATCGTTACCGTAGTTCTAGGACTATATCCTATATGTATACTTATCCTTAGGGACATCCCTAGACATACCTTAGAAATATCTCTAGGGATCTCACTAACGTTTTCGCATCCTAGTTTCCAAAGGTTGACTAAACCTTTCCTCTGATACCAACTGTAGAGACCCTAATCTTGACGTACATGGACATTACATTACTTTTTCGAAATACTTAATACATAGAAAAAACAGACACACAAGGACCATAATAGTTTAGTGTCTTTGGAAACTCAGAATATAAACAACTAATCATGTTGACAGATCTTCAACATCTCCCATAACAATCTTCCCCTTTTTATTTCCTTACCTAAAACCTTTCTTTATTTCCTGGGGAAGATAAAACATAAAAAAAATGGTGAGCTCAATTGCTCAATAAGGGAAAACATAGAAAACATAAAACAACCCATAAACTTTTGAAAGCAAAAACTCGAACATGAAATCTAAACATTAAAACCTTGAGAAAATATATAAATCTTGGATATACGTAAGGCATATATCATAAAAAAACATCAATCACGATAAAATAGAATGGGAATAAAACATGTAATTGTGGAATCCATTAAGAACATGTAATGATTTCCATAGTAGCCAAGGCATTGCTTCCAAGACTATCTTAGTGGACAAAGTCTCATTCTGAATCGAGTTCACTCCTCGTTTCAGTTCTGTAACACTGAACCGGATTAACTTACCATTCCAGCCATGTCTATCTCATGAGATATAAAATCTTTAACCAATTAATTGGAGGTATATATAGGTCCCACCCATCTCATAATGAAATCATTCTTACTTATGCCATAAAATAAACATACATCATTCATAAAAAACCCAATAAATAAAATGGGTTTCATAAACATCATCCCATCATCACATAATCCATATAAAAGAAATGGATATAATTTCATAATAAGAAAAGTGAAACCATGTAAATCATAGAGACATTATACTTGAAACATACACATATGAAATAATGTCATCTTATATGGAAAATGGTTTTGATAAAACACTTGAAATGAATTCTTGAGGAAAATATCCTTTCTTCTTCAAAATCAATTTCTTTTCACAAAACGTCATGAAATTTTAAAAGAAAAAGATTTTGTTTAAAATATTCATGAAATAATTTGGAGGAAGCTTCTTGAAAATAATGCTTTATAAAACCGTAAAAATCCTTTCATGCCGTATACGTTAAAAAAACATTCTTCTCGCACTTTTGCCGGAAAAGTCAAAAAGTACCTCGTAAAAGAAAGATTCCATACATACCATGTAGTAAAAGTAAAAAATGGGTAAAAAGGACATTAAAAATACATGAATACACTATTATAAAACATTTACATGGATTATAGCAATAACCCTAGTAAATACTTACGAATAATCAATTCTCGGATAAAAATGAGATTTGCAAAATTATCCCTTACCTTAGGTCCGATATGCTTCGTACGTATCCAAACCTCCTGTATAATGATTTAAATAATGTCATTGACTTATTAAATAATCATATTAATTATTATGATATCATATATGGTTCACTTATGACTTTATATTACCCGTTATTTTGTAAATTCCATGTTAAAGAGTGTTTTGGGTAAAATCGTTTCATTTGTCGTCCGTGTTTTGACTTGTAATTAATCATATGATTACTTAGATCATGATTACTTAATTAAAGAATATAAAACATGATTTATATATAATATATATTCAGAATATACATATATATATATATATATAATAGATCGATAAATGGAAAGAAATACATTGTTCATGGAGACGGTAGGTCGTACGTACGCATGAACGTTGTTTTCGTTTCCTCATTGAATTGAATGGAATTAATTGGATGAAATACATATATATATATATATATATACATAAATCCAGTATCATTATTATGTCATATATTTCATGATTACTTATTATATATACTTTATAATCATTTATGAATGGTTAACGTGGAAGATGAATCTCATTGCGTCGTGGAGACGGTAGTCCGTACTTACGCACGAGCGATGATATTGTTCTCATGATCGTGGAATTGTATTGGAGTGTATGTATACTATTTCAGAATCAATATCACTTTATAATAGTCATATATAGTCATTATTTACACCATTATACCCATTCAAGTAATGTGGTGGTGGAAAATAGATTACACCACAGCGTGGAGACGGTATTCCGTACGTACGCACGCGCGGTGATTTCATTTTCCGTAGGATGGATAGATAGTGAAATAGGGTTGTTTCATACTTATAATAACATATCAGTATATGAGTGATACTGATGTTATTACTTCATAATGAAACAACTAAAGAAGAATAAGTGGAAGAATAAATAAAGTTGGAAGAATTGGTAATCGGACATTACCTCTTCTTTGAAGCGCCTCTTTGAGATCTCCTTTTAGGACACTAAAATTGGTCATTGAGGAAAACCAGAACCTCTAGGATGTTTCTAGGGAAGTGGGGAAGTTAAATGGGCAGGGTTTGGTCGAGCTTGAAGGCTCAAAGTGGTTTGAGGAAGAGGGGGAGGAGGTTCCCTTTTATAAGGGAGGAGAGGGGCACCTTTGGAATAACGAAAAATATTATTTTATTATAAAGCCAAATTCGGTTTTAAATAGCTCCAAATTGATTTATTTCAAATCTAAGGTGGTTATGGGTCGAAATAATCTCATAAAATAGAATTTAGACAAGTTTAGGTCATTATATTAACCTTATCTTTTTTCTTTTAACTCTTAGTTAATTAGATTGACATTTATCATGTCACTTTGTATTTTTATATTATATAGTTAATAAACATACCATATACATCCAAGAGACCACCAAGTGGTCCATTAATGATACATCTATCATGATATAAGTATCTTGGCCGAACCTTAGATTTTTAGGAATAAAATAACAATCAATAATATAATATTTGTTTTACAAACTATTTTATGTCAATTTTGACAGTATTTAGTAATTTATTTTTGTGAAACTCATAACAGAATGATTATTTCGAAAAAAAAGTTAATTAAATCAATAATAACATGTCTTATTAACCTATAAAATTATTTTAATTAATAAAAAGTCTCAAATTACATTTATTTTGGTATTTATAACATCAATTATGTAAATATTTCATTAATAAGATAATTACTGCATCATCTTTGTATCATACATAAATTAAATTATTTAATGTCTAAAAATTACAAATAAAATATAATTATGTATTAAATCTTTTTATCTTTCTAATGAATATTTATAGTCAAATTTATCTTATGTATAACCCTATATTAAAAATGATTTTCTTATTTAACTTTGATTTAAACTATTTTAAACCTTCTTTAAATAAATTAATAATAAATGTCCTAATCTAATCTAAGTGGGCATAAATGGTAATATTTTATTCCTAAGGTTGTTTTTGGTCGAATTACACTTATCAAATAGAATTATTACATGTATTAGGGTAATAATAATATCATTTTTACCCTATTTACTTTTAACCGTGGTAAAAAAAAGTAAAAAGTTACTATTCATCAAAAATTATTTTCATCTCATTGAACCAAATTTTACTTACTGACATCAACTGTGTCTCTCGTATTTTTGAAATTCCACTCACAGAAGCGGTAAAATTAAGTTTTATGAAAAAATCATTTTTTTAACTACCACTTAGTGGTTTCACTATTCATCAAAAAAATGAAAGTTTTCAGAAAAATACCAAAAATTAGGCCTAAGCTATATTTGATATTATGAACTGCAAAATGATGTCTATTTTACCAAATTCAAAACATATCAGTTGCATTACTTAATTTAAAAATTAATTCCCGTCGTCAAAAAAATAGTGTGTTCTTAAGAGATAATAACTATCAAAAGATTGACACTTGTTTATGTCTGGTTTAAATGTGAAATTACATCCAATGACCAACATTGTATTAAATTGTAAAAATATATTATAAATATACTTTAAAACCACTAAAATTAAGAATTTATCACTATTAATTATTTCGAATAAAAAAGTTGTTTTTAATTAAAATTTAGTAATTTTCACTATTCATCAGAATATGAAAGTTATCCGAAAAGTACCAAAATTTCACCCAAAGCTAATTTCAATATTCCAAATCCAAAAATGAAGTCCATTTTGAAAAAAAAAATTACAAAATTTCAAAAAGTGGTTATTACTATTCATAATGGCTAGTTTTAATAATATTTTAATAGCATATCGTTGTTTAGTGAAACTCGGTATTGCGTACTACACACGCTATCGAGAAAGGTCATGATTGTGTGTAATGCAAGGCAAGTCAAGGATGCGTGTTGTGCAAGATCCTTTTGGTGTAGCGTACAACACAAGACATTAATGAAATTAAAAAGAATATTTTTCATAAAATCTCAAGGTGTTACATTCTACCCCCCTTAAAATGAATTTCGCCCTCGAAATTCGTCGGGGTTATAAATGGTTTACTACTCGAAAGTTTCTTTAATAGAAACCCATATCGTAAAAAGGAATACCAAAACCAATCTTTAAAAACAAAAGTATGAAATGTAACGGTTACCCAAATAAACTAATCACTGGGTTTCCACATAGTTGAAAATATGGATATGGAAGAGAAACCTAACCATCATGTTCTGATGGAGAGTGGTAGAGAACATGGCTATGGAAAATCCAGAAATTACAAAGCCATGAATTTGTGACGATCTGAGGTACCATCTGATTCATCAGATATAAGAGCACTAGGACAACATTTTTGGTTTTCAAGATCATTTCCCCAAAAGTTGATGAAATTGGAATTAGAAGAAATACTTTCATGATTTTGGTATAGTCTCACCGTTGTTCGTTCTTTTGACAATTTCCACTTCATCTCTTAAAGAAATGAAGTTGAATTTGTCATTCGTGATGTGTTAGCAGATCATGTGATAGAATGATGGGTCATTCCATCTGTTTCAAAGAAAAGGTTAGCAAAAATTATCAAATATACATAAGTCCATCTATGGTGAGATTAATCATATATGGTTCCTAAAATGGACTTATACTTCTTATATTATACAGCTTAATATAATAAAACTAGTTTCTAATAAAAAAAGACTTCCTATAGGCCCGTGGTAGGTGATAAAGGCCAGTCGCACTTCGGTTGTGGGTTCTATTCCCACAGCCTTGTCCGACACGATGGGTTGTCGCCCGTCCTGCAGGTTGTCCTTTTTCTAAAACTATATTACTATAACATCCCATCAATAATATCTAAAAAAGTTATCTCCTAACTTATGTCCAACATAATCCATTCCAATATTTAGGCTTATCTAAAATACTTCAGTCCAAGCTCATAGTATAAAGAAAATGATTACTTGAAATGTCACATAACAATCACGTGAATGCCATCATTTATCCCCCATATATCTTGTTGGTCACATTCCAATCATGTGAATACCTTAATCATGTATTCTCTTGAAAAATGAATACCCATTAAACATTAGTGAAAACATGAATGTTGTCAAAATTTAACTCTTTATATATACCAAAATCCAAAAATTCTATATACTCAAACCATGATATAACCTTCTCCTTATATCATTCATGAGCTCATGAAAACGGTCAAACATTTCATTTTCTCATTTTCCTTTCATTATGCGCATATCATCTTTTTTTCCAAAAATATCTCAATCACATTCTATGGTTACCGGTACCATTGAAAACCACAATATACCAATACATAAATATTCCAATATTCCGAGATACTATATACAACATTATTTTGGAATCCCATTACATAAACACTTAATCATTCCACCACATTGTTTTCATGTTCAACATCGCCAATAGTGATCGCATGTGAATTCCCTTTGTCCTTTTCCTTAAGTGGTTGCTCATGTCGATCATCACTAACCCTCGGATTAGGTCATTTATTAGCATAATGCCCCATTTCCTTGCACTTGAAGCATTGAAGTGTTGTTGGTGTGTTCTCTACAATGTTTTCTTTATTCACATCATTAGAAACCCTTTTTCCATTAATTCGACACTCAGCTGCTTGATGACCTTCTTTTCCACACTTAAAACATTTTCTAGTCCCTTTAAGACAATCTCCACCATGCTTCTTTCCACACTTTGAGCATAAGGAAACATTCATCTTCTTTTCACCATTATTATGAGATTTCTCCTTGAACTCCATCTTTCATTTCCTGTCAAAACTATAAGTAACACCAACTTCCATTTCTACCTTGATAGCACAACACACAATTTCATCATAGCTACTGAAGTATCTTATAGCTAATGCCCTTCGAAGACTTGGTTTTAAGCCACTAAAGAATCGATCAACTTTACTTTCAGGTTGGATGATAAAGCCAGATGCATACCTTGCAAGCCTTGTAAAATTCACTTCGTATATACCAACAGATTCATCATCCTTTTGCTTTAGTTCAAGAAACTCCTTCTCCATCTTTGTTCGAAGAATACGAGGGAAGTACTTATTGAAAAATAAGTTCTTGAACTCGTCCCATTCCATGGACTCAATTTCATCTCTTGGCCTCGTATTCTTGATAATATTTCACCATTGATCAGCATCACCTTCCAAACGATATACTGCTAAGATGACTTTATCATGTTCAGAACATTGAAGAACTGAAAATATCTTTTTAGTGGTAATGATCCATTGTTCAGCAACAAGTGGATCAGAAGACCCACTGAAAGAAGGTGGGCATTGCCTCATGAAGGACTCAATAGAATATTGTTCCCTTCTCTGCTCATTTGGAAGTCCAGAATGATTCATAGCTTATGTAAGTATAGCAATAAGATTTTTCACTCCATCAATCATAACATTTGTTTGTTCAGGAGGACAATCATTGCATTTTCCATTACATTGATCAACACGGTTCCTTCGGGTTCCAGCCATCGTCTAAAACCCAAAAACAATAGTGTGAGAGGAAAAAATCATGCTAGGGAAAACAACACAATTAATGGGGATTACCTTCAATATATAACAACTTAGGTTAAATTCTAAGATCGTTACCATAGTTCTAGGACTATATCCTATACGTATACTTATCCTTAGGGACATCCCTAGACATACCTTAGAAATATCTCTAGGGATCTCACTAACGTTTTCGCATCCTAGTTTCCAAAGGTTGACTAAACCTTTCCTCTGATACCAACTGTAGAGATCTAAAGCTTGACGTACATGGACATTACATTACTTTTGCGGAATACTTAATACATAGCAAAAAAAGACACACAAGGACCGTAATAGTTTGGTGTCTTTGGAAACTCAGAATATAAACAACTAATCATGTTGAAATATCTTCAACATCTCCCATAACGATCTTCCCCTTTTTGTTTCCTTACCTAAAACCTTTCATTATTTCCTGGGGAAAATAAAACATAAAAAAAAGGGTGAGCTCAATTGCTCAGTAATGGCAAACATAGAGAACATAAAACAATCCATAAAAATTTGAAAGCAAAAACTTGGACATGAAATCTAAACATTAAAACCTTGAGCAAAGATATAAATCTTAGAAATATGTAAGGAATATATCATAAAGGAACATCAATCACGATAAAATAGCATGGGAATAAAACATGTAATTGTGGCATCCATTAAGCACATGTAATGATTTCCATAGTAGCCAAGGCATTGCTGCCAAGACCATCTTAGTGGACAAAGTCCCATTCTGAATCGAGTTCACTCCTCATTTCAGTCCTGTAACACTGAACTAGATTAACTTACCGTTCAATCCATGTCTATCTCATGAGATATAAAATATTTACCTAATGCATTGGAGGGAGATATAGGTCCCTCCCATCTCATAATGAAATCATTCTTACTTGTGCCACAAAATAAACATACATCATTCATAAAAAACCCAATAAATAAAATGGATTTCATAAACATCATCCCATCATCACATAATCCATATAAAAGAAATGGATATCATTTCATAATAAGAAAAGTGAAACCATGTAAATCATATAGACATTATACTTGAAACATACACATATGAAATAATTTCATCTTAGATGGAAAATGGTTTTGATAAAACATTTGAAATGAATTCTTTAGGAAAATATCCTTTCTTCTTAAAAATCAATTTATTTTCACAAAAAGTCGTGAAATTTTAAAAGAAAAAGATTTTGTTTAAAATATTCATGAAATATTTTGGAGGAAGCTTCTTGAAAATAAGGCTTTATAAAACCGTAAAAATCCTTTCATTCCGTATACGTTAAAAAAACATTCTTCTAGCACTTTTGCCAGAAAAGTCAAAAAGTACCTCGTAAAAGAAAGATTCCATACATACCATATAGTAATAGTAAAAAATGGGTAAAAAGGACTTTAAACATACATTAATAAACTATTATAAAACATTTACATGGATGATAGCAATAACCCCAGTAAATACTTACGAATAAGCAATTCTCGGATAAAAATGAGATTTGCAAAATTATCCCTTACCTTAGGTCTGATATGATTAGTACGTATCCAAACCTCCTGTATAATGATTTAAATAATGTCATTGACTTATTAAATAATCATATTCATTATTATGATATCATATATGGTTCACTTATGACTTTATATTACCCGTTCTTTTGTAAATTCCATGTTAAAGAGTGTTTTGGGTAAAATCGTTTCATTTGTCGTCCGTGTTTTGAATTGTAATTAATCATATGATTACTTAGATCATGATTAATTAAATCCAGAATATAAAACATGATTTATATATAATATATATTCAGAATATACATATATATATAATATATTGATAAATGGAAATAAATATACCGTTCATGGAGACGGTAGGCCGTACGTACGCATGAACGTTGTTTTCGTTTTCTCATTGAATTGAATGGAATTAATTTGATGAAATACATATATATATATATATCCAGTATCATTATGATGTCATATATTTTATGATTACTTATTATATATACTTTATAATCATTCCTGAATGGTTAACGTGGAGAATGAATCTCATCGCATCGTGGAGACGGTAGTCCGTACGTACGCACGAGCAATGATATTGTTCTCATGATCGTGGAATTGTATTGAAGTATATGTATACTATTTAAGAATAAATATCACTTTATAATAGTCATATATAGTAATTATTTACACTATTATACCCATCCAAGTAAGGTGGTGGTGGAAAATAGATTACACCACGGCGTGGAGACGGTATTCCGTACGTACGCACGCGTGGTGATTTTGTTTTCCGTAGGATGGATAGATGGTGAAATAGAGTTGTTTCATACTTATAATAACATATAAGTATATGAGTGATACTGAAGTTATTACTTCATAATGAAACAACTAAAGAATAATAATTGGAAGAAGAAATAAAGTTGAAAGAATTGGTAATCGGACATTACCTCTTCTTTGAAGCGCCTCTTTGAGATCTCCTTTTAGGACACTAAAATTGGTCTTTGAGGAAGACCAGAACCTCTAGGATGTTTCTAGGGAATTGGGGAAGTTAAATGGGTAGGGGTTGTCCGATCTTGAAGGCTCAAAGTGGTGTGAGGAAGAGGGGGAGGAGGTGCCCTTTTATAAGGGACGAGAGGGGTACCTTTGGAATAACAAAAAATATTATTTTATTATAAATCCAAATTCGGTTTTAAATAGCTCCAAATTGATTTATTTCAAAGATAAGGTGGGTATGGGTCGAAATACTCTCATCCAATAGAATTTAGATAGGTTTAGGCCATTATATTAACCTTATCTTTTAGTTTTAACTCTTAGTTAATTAGATTGACATTTACCATGTCACTTTGTATTTTTATATTATATAGTTAATAAACATACCATATACATCCAAGAGACCACCAAGTGTTCCATTAATTATACACCTATCATGATATAAGTATCTTTGCCGAACCATAGATTTTTAGGAATAAAATGAAAATCAATAATATAATATTTGTTTTAAAAACTATTTTATGTCAATTTTGACACTATTTAGTAATTGTTTTTTGTAAAAATCATAACAGAATGATTATTTCAAAAAACGTTAATCATATCAATACTAACATGTACTATTAACCTATAAAAGTATTTGAATTCATAAAAAGTCTCAAATTACATTTATTTGGGTATTTATAACATCAATTATGTAAATATTTCATTAATAAGATAATTACTGCATCATCTTTGTGTCATAAATAAATTAAATTATTTAACGTCTAAAAATTACAAATAAAATATCATTATGTAGGAAATATTTTTATCTTTCCAATGAATATTTATAGTTTAATTTATCTTATTTATAACCCTATATTAAAAATTATTTTCTTATTAAACTTTGATTTTAACTATTTTAAACCTTCTTTAAATAAATTAATAATAAATGTCCTAATCTAATCCAAGTGGGCCTAAATGGTCATATTTTATTCCTAAGGTTGTTTTTGGTCGAATTACACTTATCCAATAGAATTAGTACATGTGTTAGGGTAATAATAATATCATTTTTACCCTATTTACTTTTAACCGTGGTAAAAAAAAGTAAAAAGTTATTATTCATCAAAAATTATTTTCATCTCATTGAACCACATTTTACTTACTGACATCAACCGTGTCTCTCAGATTTTTGAAATTCCACTCACAGAAGCGGTAAAATTAAGTTTTATGAAAAATTCATTTTTTTTAACTACCACTTAGTGGTTTCACTATTCATCAAAAAAATGAAAGTTTCCAAAAAAAATACCAAAAATTAGGCCTAAGATATATTTGATATTATGAACTGAAAAATGATGTCTATTTTACCAAATTCAAAACATATCAGTTGCATTACTTAATTTAAAAATTAATTCCCGTCGTCAAAACAAATAGCGTGTTCTTAAGAGATAATAACTATCAAAAGATTGACACTTGTTTATGTCTGGTTTAAATGTGAAATTACATCCAATGAACAAAATTGTATTAAATTGTAAAAATATATTCTAAATATACTTTAAAACCACTAAAATTAATAATTTATCACTATTAATTATTTCGATTAAAAAATTTGTTTTTAATTAAAATTTAGTAATTTTCACTATTCATCAGAATATGAAAGTTATCCGAAAAGTACCAAAATTTCACCCTAAGCTAATTTCGATATTTTGAATCCAAAAATGAAATCCATTTCAAAAAAAAAATTACAAAATTTCAAAAAGTGATTATTACTATTCATAACGGCTAGTTTTAATAATATTTTAATAGCATATCGTTGTTTAGTGAAACTCGGTATTGCGTACTACACACGCTATCGAGAAAGGTCGTGATTGCGTGTAATGTAAGGCAAGTCAAGGATGCGTGTTGTGCAAGCTCCTTTTGGTGTAACGTATAACACAAGACATTAATGAAATTAAAAAGAATATTTTTCATAAAATCTCGGGGTGTTACATTCTACCCCCCTTAAAATGAATTTCGCCCTCGAAATTCATCGGGGTTATAAATGGTTTACTACTCGAAAGTTTCTTTAATAGAAACCCACATCATAAAAAGGAATACCAAAACCAATCTTTAAAAACAAAAGTATAAAACATAACAGTTACCCAAATAAACTAATCACTGGGTTTCCACATAGGTGAAAATCTGGATATGGAAGAGAAACCTAACCATCATGTTCTGATGTAGAGTGGTAGAGAACATGGCTATGGAAAATCCAGCAATCACAAATCCATGAATTTGTGACGATCTAAGGTACCATATGATTCATCAGATATAAGAGCACTAGGACAACATTTTTGGTTTTCAAGATCATTTCCCCAAAAGATGATGAAATTGGAATTAGAAGAAATACTTTCGTGATTTTGGTATAGTCTCACCGTTGGTCGTTCTTGGGAAAATTTCCACTTCATCTCTTAAAGAAATGAAGTTGAATTTGTCATTCGTGATGTGTTAGCAGATTATGTGATAGAATGATGGGTCATTCCATCTGTTTCAAATAAAAGGTTATCAAAAATTATCAAATATACATAAGTCCATCTATGGTGAGATTAATCATATATGGTTCATAAAATGGACTTATACTTCTTATATTATACTCCTTAATATAATAAAACTAGTTTCTACTAAAAAGGGACTTCCTATAGGCCAGTGGTAGGCGACAAAGTCTAGTCGCACTTCGGTTGTGGGTTTGATTCCCACAGCCTTGTCCGACACGATGGGTTGTCGCCCGTCCTGCAGGTTGTCCTTTTTCTAAAGCTATATTACTATAACATCCCATCAATAATATCGAAAAAAGTTATATCCTAACTTATGTCGAACCTAATCAATTCCAATCTTTAGGCTTATCTAAAATACTTCGGTCCAAGCTCATAGTATAAAGAAAATGATTACTTGAAATGTCACATAACAATCACGTGAATGTCATCACTTATCCCCCATATATCTTATTGGTCACATTTCAATCATGTGAATACCTTAATCATATATTCTCTTGAAAAATGAATACCCATTACACCTTAGTGAAAACATGAATGATGTCAAAAGTTAACTCTTTCTATATACCAAAATCCAAAAATTCTATATACTCAAACCATGATATAACCTTCTCCTTATATCATACATGAGCTCATGAATACGGTCAAACATTTCATTTTCTCGTTTTCCTTTCATTATGTGCATATCTTCTTTTTTTCCAAAAATATCTCAATCACATTCTATGGTTACCAATACCATTGAAAACCACAATAGACCAATACATAAATATTCCAATATTCCACCATACTATATACAACATTATTTTGGAATCCCATTACATAAACACTTAATCATTCCACCACATTGTTGTCATATTCAACATCTCCAATAGTGATCGCATGTGACTTCCCTTTGTCCTTTGCCTTAAGTGGTTGCTCATGTCGATCATCACTAACCCTTGGATTAGGGCATTTATTAGCATAATGCCCCATTTCCTTTCACTTGAAGCATTGAAGTGTTGTTGGTGCGTTCTCTATAGTGTTTTCTTTATTCACATCATTAGAAACCCTTTTTCCATTACTTCGACACTCAGCTGCTCGATGACCTTATTTTCCACACTTAAAACATTTTCTATTCCCTTTAATACAATCTCCACCATGCTTCTTTCCACACTTTGAGAATAAAGAAATATTCATCTTCTTTTCACCATTATTCTGAGATTTCTCCTTGAACTCCATCTTTCATTTCTTTTCAAAACTATAAGTAACACCAACTTTCATTTCTACCTTGATAACACAACGCACAATTTCTTCATAGCTACTGAAGTCTCTTATAGCTAATGCCCTTCGAAGAATTGGTTTTAAGCCACTGAAGAATCGATCAACTTTACTTTTAGGTTGGATGATAAAGCCAGATGCATACCTTGCAAGCCTTGTAAAATTCACTTCGTATATACCAACAGATTCATCATCCTTTTGCTTTAGTTTAAGAAACACCTTCTCCATCTTTGTTCGAAGAATACGAGGGAAGTACTTATTGAAAAATAAGTTCTTGAACTCGTCCCATTCCATGGACTCTATTTCATCTCTTGGCCTCGTATTCTTGATAATATTTCACCACTGATCAGCATCACCTTCCAAATGATATACTGCTAAGATGACTTTATCATGTTCAGAACATTGAAGAACTTAAAATATCTTTTCAGTGGTAATGATCCATTGTTCAGCAACAAGTGGATCAGAAGACCCACTGAAAGAAGGTGGATGTTGCCTCATGAAGGACTCAATAGAATATTATTCCCTTCTCTGCTCATTTGGTAGTCCAGAATGATTCATAGCTTGTGTGAGTATAGCAATAAGATTTTTCAATCCATCTCCCATAACATTTTTTTGTTTAGGAGGACAATCATTGAATTGTCCATTAAATTGATCAACACGGTTCCTTCGGGTTCCATCCATCGTCTAAAACCCAAAAAGAATAGTGTGAGAGGAAAAAATCGTGCTAGGGAAAACAACACAATAAAGGGGGAGTACCTTCAATATCTAACATCTTAGGTTAAATTCTATGATCGTTACCATAGTTCTAGGACTATATCATATACGTATACTTATCCTTATGGACATCCCTAGACATACCTTAGAAATATCTCTAGGGATCTCACTAATGTCTTCGCATCCTAGTTTCCAAAGGTCGACTAAACCTTTCCTCTGATACCAACTATAGAGACCCGAAGCTTGACGTACATGGACATTACATTACTTTTGAGGAATACTTAATACATAGAAAAAACATACACACAAGGACAATAATAGTTTAGTGTCTTTTGAAACTCAGAATATAAACAACTAATCATGTTGAAAGATCTTCAACATCTCCCATAACGATCATCCACTTTTTGTTTCCTTACCTAAAACCTTTCTTTATTTTCGGGGGAAAATAAAACATAAAAAAAGGGTGATCTCAATTTCTCAATAAGGGAAAACATAGAGAAAATAAAACAACCCATAAACATTTGAAAGCAAAAACTTGAACATGAAATCTAAACATTAAAACCTTGAGAAAATATATAAATCTTGGAAGTACGTAAGGCATATATCATAAAGGAACATCAATCAAGATAAAATAGAATGGGAATAAAACATGTAATTGTGGCATCCATTAAGCACATGTAATGATTTCCATAGTAGCCAAGGCATTACTGTCAATACCATCTTAGTGGACAAAGTCCCATTCTGAATCGAGTTCACTCCTCGTTTAAGTCCTGTAACACTGAACCGGATTAACTTACCATTCCAGCCATGTCTATCTCATGAGATATAAAATCTTTAACCAATTCATTGGAGGGAGATATAGTTCCCACCCATCTCATAATGAAATCATTCTTACTTGTGCCACAAAATAAACATACATCATTCATAAAAAACCCAATAAATAAAATGGGTTTCATAAACATCATCCCATAATCACATAATCCATATAAAATAAAAGGATATCATTTCATAATAAGAAAAGTGAAACCATGTAAATCATAGATACATTATACTTGAAACATACACATATGAAATAATGTCATCTTAGATGGAAAATGGTTTTGATAAAACACTTGAAATGAATTCTTGAGGAAAATATCCTTTCTTCTTCAAAATCAATTTCTTTTCACAAAACGTCATGAAATTTTAAAAGAAAAATATTTTGTTTAAAATATTCATGAAATCTTTTGGAGGAAGCTTCTTGAAAATAAGGCTTTATAAAACCGTAAAAATCCTTTCATGTCGTATACGTTAAAAAAACATTCTTCTCGCACTTTTGCCGGAAAAGTCAAAAAGTACCTCGTAAAAGAAATATTCCATACATACCATGTAGTAAAAGTAAAAAATGGGTAAAAAGGACTTTAACCATACATGAATACACTATTATAAAACATTTACATGGATGATAGCAATAATCCCAGTAAATACTTACGAATAAGAAATTCTCAGATAAAAATGAGATTTGCAAAATTATCCCTTACCTTAGTTCCGATATGCTTTGTATGTATCCAAACCTCATATATAATGATTCAAATAATTTCATTGACTTATTAAAGAATCATATTCATTATTATGATATCATATATGGTTCACTTAAGACTTTATATTACCCGTTCTTTTGTAAATTCCATGTTAAAGAGTGTTTTGGGTAAAATCGTTTCATTTGTCATCCGTGTTTTGACTTGAAATTAATCATATGATTAATTAGATCATGATTACTTAATTCCAGAATATAAAACATGATTTATATATAATATATATTCAGAATATACATATATATATATAATAGATCGATAAATGGAAAGAAATACACCGTTCATTTAGACGGTAGGCCGTACGTACGCATGAACGTTGTTTTCGTTTCCTCATTGAATTGAATGGAATTAATTAGATGAAATACATATATATATATACATAAATCCAATATCATTATTATTTCATATATTTCATGATTACTTATTATATATACTTTATAATCATTCATGAATGGTTAATGTGGAGAATGAATCTCATCGCGTCGTGGAGACGGTAGTCCGTACGTATGCACGAGCGATGATATCATTCTCATGATCGTGGAGTTATATTGGAGTGTATGAATACTATTTTAGAATCATTATCACTTTATAATAGTCATATATAGTAATTATTTACACCATTATACCCATCCAAGTAAGGTGGTGGTGGAAAATAGATTACACCACGGCCTGGAGACGGTATTCCGTACGTACGCACGCGCGGTGATTTTGTTTTCCGTAGGATGGATAGATGGTGAAATAGGGTTGTTTCATACTTATAATAACATATCAGTATATTAGTGATACTGATGTTATTACTTCATAATGAAACATCTAAAGAATAATAAGTGGAAGAATAAATAAAGTTGAAAGAATTGGTAATCGGACATTACCTCTTCTTTGAAGCGCCTCTTTGAGATCTCCTTTTAGGACACTAAAATTGGTCTTTGAGGAATACCGGAACCTTTAGAGTGTTTCTAGGGAAGTGGGGAAGTGAAATTGGTAGTTTTTGGATGAGCTTTAAGGCTCAAAGTTGTGTGAGGAAGAGGGAAAGTAGGTGCCCTTTTATAAGGGAGGAGAGGGGCACCTTTGGAATAACTAAAAATATTATTTTATTATAAAGCCAAATTCGGTTTTAAATAGCTCCAAATTGATTTATTTCTAAGATAAGGTGGGTATGGATCGAAATACTCTCATCCAATAGAATTTATACAACTTTAAGTCATTATATTAACCTTATCTTTTAGTTTTAACTCTTAGTTAATTAGATTGACATTTACCATGTCACTTTGTATTTTTATACTATATAGTTAATAAACATACCATATACATCCAAGCGACCCTCAAGTGGTCCATTAATGATACACCTATCATGATATAAGTATCTTTTCCGAACCGTAGATTTTTAGGAATAAAATAACAATCAATAATATAAAATTTGTTTTAAAAACTATTTTATGTCAATTTTGACACTATTTAGTAATTGATTTTTGTGAAAATCATAACAGAATGATTATTTCTAAAAAAGTTAATTAAATCAATAATAACTTGTCCTATTAACCTATATAATTATATTAATTCATAAAAAGTCTCAAATTACATTTATTTGTTTATTTATAACATCAATTATGTAAATATTTCATTAATAAGATAATTACTGCATCATCTTTGTGTCATAAATAAATTAAATTATTCAATGTCTAGAAATTACAAATAAAATATCATTATTTATTAAATCTTTTTAGATTTATAATGAATATTTATAGTCTAATTTATCTTATGTATAACCCTATATTAAAAATGATTTTCTTATTAAACTTTGATTTTAACTATTTTAAACCTTCTTTAAATAAATTAATAATAAATGTCCTAATCTAATCCAAGTGGGCCTAAATGGTCATATTTTATTCCTAAGGTTGTTTTCGGTCGAATTAAACTTATTTAATAGAATTAGTACATGTGTTAGGGTAATAATAATATCATCTTTACCCTTAATTACCCTATTTACTTTTAACCGTGGTAAAAAAAGTAAAAAGTTATTATTCACCAAAAATTATTTTCATCTCATTGAACCACATTTTACTTACTGACATCAACCGTGTCTCTCGGATTTTTTAAATTCCATTCACAGAAGCGGTAAAATTAAGTTTTATGAAAAATTCATTTTTTTTAACTACCACTTAGTGGTTTCACTATTCATCAAAAAAATGAAAGTTTCCAGAAAAATACCAAAAATTAGGCCAAAGCTATATTTGATATTATGAACTGAAAAATGATGTCTATTTTACCAAATTCAAAACATATCATTTGCATTACTTAATTTAAAAATTAATTCCCGTCGTCAAAACAAATAGCGTGTTCTTAAGAGATAATAACTATCAAAAGATTGACACTTGTTTATGTCTGGTTTAAATGTGAAATTACATCCAATGAACAACATTGTATTAAATTGTAAAAATATATTCTAAATATACTTTAAAACCACTAAAATTAATAATTTATTACTATTAATTATTTCGATTAAAAAAGTTGTTTTTAATTAAAATTTAGTAATTTTCACTATTCATCAGAATATGAAAGTTATCCGAAAAGTACCAAAATTTCACCCTAAGCTAATTTTGATATTCCAAATCCAAAAATGAAGTCCATTTTGAAAAATAAACTTTACAAAATTTCAAAAAGTGGTTATTACTATTCATAACGGCTAGTTTTAATAATATTTTAATAGCATATCGTTGTTTAGTGAAACTCGGTATTGCGTACTACACGCGCTATCGAGGAAGGTCACGATTGCATGTAATGCAAGGAAATTCAAGGATGCGTGTTGTGCAAGCTCCTTTTGGTGTAGCGTACAACACAAGACATTAATCAAATTAAAAAGAATATTTTTCATAAAATCTCGGGGTGTTACAATAAGTCTAAGGATAAAGAAAAGTCTATGAAAATGTCCTGGAATTTTGGTAAAGGATATAGTGAGTGGTTTCCTAGAAATACATTCATATCTATATAATACAAGTGGATGTGGCTCTAGCATAGATGTACTTAGGGGTAACAACTCTGAAAATATGTTTTGGGCCTGACTTGGGGTAATCCAGTACATGATAATGGGTCTTTCTGCACACCTGGTTTGACACTCTTGGGGGATATGCTTTGGGAATTCACAAAATCTTCATGAACCATCATGAAGGAATTAAATATAAGTTGTTTATAAATAACCTTGTATAAACATCAGGTGTCATATATTAAGGAAGGTGTCATAATTTATATATCTTATAAGTGAATTTTCATGTATGTGGTTCCTCAATATGATAACTTTTTATCACTCTAGGAATTTTGGTTTTAGTTAATGGTTGGAACACAAAGGAACTATGTTAAGGGTGATTGCGACAGACAATGAAACAATTTTCCTCCTAAGAAAATAAATTATATGGGAGATGGAATGAAAAACTTCATTTTTATGCTCACATAGATTTCCCAATATAAGAATCATGGTGGACTTCCAAATGAAAAAAAGAGGGAACTACATTCTATTGAGTCTTTCATGAGGAAACATCAACCTTATTTCATAGGGTCTTCTGATCCACTTGTTTCTAAATAATGGATCATTAATACTGAAAATATATCCTCTGTTCCAAAGTATTTGGAGCATGACAAAGTTATTCTGGTTGTTTATCTTTTAGAAGGTGAAGAAGTCCTGTGGTGGACTCTAATCAAGAATACGAGGCAACAAGATTATATTGAATCCATTGAATGAGATGAGTTTAAGAACTTATTTTTCAATAAGAACTTTCCTCAAATTTTTCATACTGATATGGATAAAGATTTCAGCGAGTTTTATCAAAGGTATAATGAGTCTTTTGGTATCTATGAGGCTAATTTCATACGACTTACAAGGCACACTTTAATAATTATCATCCAACCCCAAAGTAAAGTTAATGGGTTCTTCAATAGATTAAATCCAAGTCTCATAAGGGCATTGGCCATAAGATAATTTAGTATCTATGAAGAGATTGTGTGTTGTGAAATCAAAGTTTAAATGGAGGTTGGATTCACATATTAACCTCATGGTTTTGAAAAGAAAAGGAAGGTGGAGTTTAAAGGAAACACTAAAAAACATAAATAAAAGAATATAACTTTTCTTTTATGCTCTAAATGTGGGAAGAATCATGGAGGAATTTGTCTTAAGGGGTATAGTAAATGTTTTATGTCCATAAATTAAGGTCTTAGGGAAATTGATATTCTGAATGATTGGATTAAGTTAGCTCAAGATAATAATGGAGAGAAAGATGTATAGAATGAAAATCATGTTATTATATGCTAAAAGTTTAAGGAGAATGGGGATTATGCTAACTACTCCCCAAACCTAAGGGATAGTGATGATGGTAGAAATCAGAAACCTCTTAAGTCTAGGGACAATGGGAAATATCATGAAATCACTATTTATGATGATGGGTATTATAATGATGTGAGGAACGGTATACTTACCATCCACTCTATAACTTCTAATGTCATATTCGATTCTGGATCTACCCACTCTTTCATATCAAAATAATTTTATAAGGGTGTTAAGATTCCACCAAAACAATTATATGTGGAATTATTAGTGCAACCCCCTAATTGTACAATGATTTAATATCAAGTATATGATTCCACTTCGATTGATGCTTGTGAGAATGTTCTTCCTGAAAATATTTTCATTCTTCCTTAGGTTTAATTTGATGTCATCTTAGGCATGGAACTAATTTCTCTACATAAATACCACATCCATTTACAAGGAAGGGATGTTAAGTTTGATATTTCAAACCCTTATATGATCATCCATCAATGTGATTATAAGTATTGAATTCATGTGGAGATTACATCCAATGTATAGGTTTTAATTCCCATTAAAAAGTTTTTTTATCTCAAATGTTTGCGGAGAAAATCAACATCGAATATTTTCCTATTGTTCGAGAATTTGAGGATGTATTTCTGGAAGAGTTTTCTAACCTTTCACCAAAATGTGAAGTTGAGTTATCAATAAAACTTATACATGGTTCCATACCTATTTAAAATACTCTTTATCGAATGGATCTGATTGAGTTGTATGAATTAAAGAAGAAACTCCAAGAAAACTTTGATAAGGGATTCATTCGGACAAGTGTGTCACCTTGGGGAGTACATTTTCTATTTGTGAAAAAGAAATATGTATCAATGTGACTCTACATTGCTTATCGCTAATTTAAAAATATCATGATCAATAATAAGTATCCCTCCATATATTGATGACTTATTTGATCAATTGTGTGAAGTTCAATAATTTTCCAATATTGACCTTCATTAAGGATATCATCAATTGAGGGTAAAAAAATAGGATATAACCAATACGGAATTTCATACATGGTATGGACACAATGAATATGTATTGATGCCTTGTGGTTTTACTAATTCCCATGATATCTCTATGGATTTAATGAATATAGTATTTAGAGATTACCTCGGTCATTTTTTGGTAGTCTTTATAGATGATATTATTATCTATTCAAAGAGAAAGGAAGAGTATGAATATCACTTGAGAATAGTACTAAAGACCCTAAGGATGGAGAAACTGTATGAAAATTTTACAAATTTTGAATTTTATCTACAAAAGGTTTTATTTTTAGGTCACAAATTCTCAATTTATGGTATAGTATTAAATCCATCAAAGATGGAGGCTATTGAATGTTGGCCTATACCAACCATGGTAACCAATATCTATAGCTTTCTTGGTTTAGATGGATATTATCAATGGTTTGTGGAATATTTTTCAAGACTATATAATCCTCTGACCAAGTTAACTCAGAAGTGTGTCAAGTTTCTTGTGATAGATGAATGTGAGTAAAATTTCAAGGAACTGAAGAGAAGGTTAGTTAATGCAGTTGTGCTTACATTACCATAGAGTAGGGAAGGGTTTTTAAGCTTTATTTATGCATCTAAGAAAGGATTGGGATGTGTTATTATTAAGAATAACATGTTTATAGACTATGAATCATCAGAGTTGAAGATTTGTGAGAAAATTTACCCAACTCGTGATTTGGAGTTAACAACGGTAATTTTTGCATTAAATATTTGGAGGCATTGTCTTTATGGAGAAAAGTGTGATATATATACCGATCATAAAATTATTAAATATATATTCACACATAAGGAGTTGAACATGCTCCAGAGAAGATGGTTAGAGTTGATAAAGGATTGTGAATGCTCAATACATTACCACCCTAAGAAAGTGAATAAGGTGGCAGACACTTTAAATCGAAAGGATCATGCTAGCTTATCCATGATGAGGATCAAAAAATATCCAATATTTTTTGGATTTGAAAAGGATGGATTAATAAATCCTGAAGTAGGGGTAAAATCTTATCTTTCTCAAATGAATGTGAAACCCTCTATCTAAGTAAAGATTAAGGAGGAACAAAAGGAAGATTTCGAGCTGTAAAAGAAAGTTAGAAATGTTCCTATGTTTAACCATGATCAGGATGGAATGGTGAGGTTCAGAAACTCATTATGTGTTCCCTCCATACCATATTTGAAGAAGGATATATTATAGTAATCCCATAGTTCTTCATTCTCTATTCATCCTGGAAGTATGAATATGTATAGGGACTTGAAATAATACTTTTGGTGGGATGGAATGAAGATAGATATCATAGAGTCTGTATCCTAATGCTTGGTATTCCAATAAGTTAAAGATAAAAGACAAAAGACTAAATGGATGTTTCATCCATTACCCATACTATAATGGAAATGGGATAACATCACTATATATTTTTTCGTTGGACTACCCAAAACATCTGAAGGGTTTAATGTTATATGGGTGGTAGTTGATCACCTTACTAAGTCATCACACTTCATCATTGTCAGATGAGACTTCACTCTAGATCATATTTCCAAGATATACACTAAGGAAGTGGTAAGGTTTCACGGAGCACCACATTTCATTATATAGGATTGGGATTTAGGGTTCACATAAAAGTTTTGGAGAAGTCTTAAGCAAGCACTTGACAAATAATTGAGTTTCAACACTGCTTATCATCCTCAGATAGATGGTCAGTCTGAAAGAAAAATTCAAACCCTATAGGATATGTTGAGATCTTGTTCTCTATATTTCAAAGGTCTTTGGGATAAACACCTTCCTCTAGTTTTTTTTTCTTACAATAATAGATTTGAATCAATCTTTCATATGGAACCCTATGAAGGCCTCTATGGGAATAAATGTAGATCTCCAACATGTTGGGATGACGTTAGAGAAATAAAGCTATTGGGACCCTATATCACTGAAGAAATGATCAAGAAGGTTATAACCATTCTATATCATATCAAGGTAACTCAATGCCGGTAGAAATTTTATGCTGATAACTATAGGAACGATCTAGAATTTGAAGTTGGTGAAAAGTTGTTTCAATGAATCTCACCCTAAAAGAAGGTTATGAGATTTGGGAATAAAGGAAACTAATCCCTAGGTATTTTGGTCTCATTGAGATTATTGATTGTATTGGGATGATATAATATCTCTTGGAACTTCCTCCAAATATATCTCAATTACATATTGTGATCCATGTATATCTCTTAAGGAAGTACATACATGACCCTTCACATGTATTAAACTTATAGCTAATACCACTAGAGTAGGATCTTTCTTAAAAGGAAGAACCTGTTGAAATTCTGAATCACATAGAGAATGTTCGATGAAACAATACCACTCACCTGGTCAAAGTTTTGTAGAGAAATCACCAGTTAGAGGAAGATACATGGGAAATTTAGGATATTATGAAGCATAAGTATCATCATTTTTTTACTCGAGTGATGAATTTTGATGGAAAATCATTTTAAGGAGGGTATAATGTAACACCCTGAGTTTTTATAGGCCCTTTTCCTTGAATAAATTAACTTTTCATTTATGTCTTCCAATGCACTAAGTAAAACATCAATTTAACACGGAATAGACTTGTAATACATTACAAGGAAAATGTACTTGGTGTACAGTACACAAAAAATCAACTTGGTATATGTTACATGGAACATCGACTTGGCGTACGTTACACGCAACACTGATGTTTCTACAAAGCATCATTTTATTATTATAATTATTTAAATGAGATAATTATAACCTATCCATTGAACTTATTAATATAAATAGTAATAACTACTTTTAAAATATTTTTTATAATGGTTTTATATAAATAAAACATATTGATAATGAAATATATAATTTTTTGTAAAGTCCTTATATGTTTAAAAATATTATTTTCTCAAACAAACTACTTTTCATGTCCTTTTGTGAAAAACAATAAAATTACATTTAGATACATTTTATAATTTAATTTTATAAAATAAACTTCATTTTTTAATTTAGAATTTCGAAATTATCTTAGGGTAAAATTTTGAGATTTTTATGAGAAACTTCATTTTTGGATGAATAGTGAAAAATGCTGGATTTTAATTCAAAACTACTTTTTCATAAAATATATTTATAAGGTTAAATTATATTTTAAATTGGTTTCAAAGTTTAATTAGATAATATTTTTATCAAATAATACAATTTAGATCATTTATATCAATTTCACTTTGAACTTGGGTATAAAAACTTAGCAAACTTCTGAATTTTTTTACTTTAAAACCCTGTATTGTCGACCCGACTATGGTATTAATTTTAAACTAATTTATAATAATTATGTGATGGGAATTTGAAAAATTAGATTCAATATTTTGAATCATAATAATTTATAATTTATAATAAGTTATACATATTATTTGACCAAAATGATTAGTGAAAGTAATTAAAATTAATTACCTCAATTAAGGTAAAATTAAGCTTAATTAGGGACTAAACCTTAAATGTAGAACCCAAGAAAACATAAAAACTTGTCAAAAACCCATTTTATGAACATTATAAAACAATTAATCTTCCATTATCATGTTTTTTTTGTTTAGTGTGACTTTTTTTAGGACAAATGTGGGTACACCTAGCTTGTTTTCAAAAATGCCAAGTGTGACCTTTCCCTTCCCAATAAAATTCCACCAACTATTTGTCTTCTTTACACCTATAAAACCAATTATGTTTGGAAAATATCTTCCCAATACACTTCCCAACATCCCTCCATTCCTCCTTGAATCCACCCTTTGGGAAAAAATCAATCCAATGAAGCCTTTTGGCACAAACAAAATAGAGTTACCTGATTAAGAGGTAACGTCTTCTCTAAAGATCCTTTCATTTATTTTTCTTATCCACCCCAATAACTATAATTAGTCAAAGATTGTATAAAAATAATAGTATATTAATTATTCTAGGACTTTTTTTCTAAGGTTTCAACCTACACTTATGCGCACTTCCATCTAATGGGTAACAAAAATATTATTTATGTGTACGGCGAACTACCACCTCACTAAATGATAATTGTTCATTTTTTCTTTACCGCCTCTCATGGTGGAAATTATGGTGGACACTATATTTATTTATATCCTATATTATATTTATTATTTCTTTAATCTTATATATTCCTTTTATAACACATATCTTTTTACTTTCCATTTGATTTAAATATGATAATTTGATTTGAGGAAGTGTGGGCTACCACCCCCTCAAAACAATGAGATTCGTTCAAACACTACATGGGATGTATTAAGGATGGATTTAGTGAAATAATATGATATATATAACATTATAATTATAATTTAAGGATATTATATACATATATGTCATTTTTTTCTTTCTTTCAATATGATAATAAAAAATGGAAACAGCGTTCATGCATACGTTCGACGTACCGTCTCCATGAATAATGTATTCCATTTCATACCTATATATTATATAAATTATTATAATACTGATATACTGAATATAGAGGATACAATACTTCCAAATATATCTTTAATAGTGCTATAATAGGCCTCTATCAGCGCTAGAAAAGCATCGAATACTTCAGTGCAGTTAAAAGGTCAAATCTTTTATCAGTGATGGAAAAGAGCCAATAAAGATAGCTTTATCAGTGTTTTAAAAGCACTAATAATGGATTCCTTTATCATCACTTATATAAGAACTATTAAAGGATCTATTTATCATCTCATTTATTAGTGTCGATAAAAATCAAAACTATAGTGTGAAGCTACATCACATTACAACACCAGAAATAGGTGCAGTGTGTTGTAACAACACACTGTATCAGTAGAAGTAGAAACAAAAATGACCAAAATATAGAATATAAATGAAATAAAATTTCTAATAAAAATAAAATAAAAACACTATTATATAGTATTCTAGTTATATTTTACTAAAATTAATGTAAATTTTGAATAAAAAGGTGTACTTTGAGTCATACGGCCACACCATAAGTCAAATTGAGGTGTGACTGATTCATATACGTCACAAATAACTTATGGATCATTATCCTAAAGTACCAAAACAATACAAATGTGAAACTCATGGTCTCATTTTATGAAAATTTATTTATGTTGCTTACGAAAAGGGGATAAACCCATGAAAGATCTCGAACTAACTAACGAACCCACACACAAGTCACCAAGAGTGGTTTCCACAAAAATAGACATCTCTAAATAGGCATGATAGAAAGAGGGGAAATAATTCATGAAAGGATAACCGTTTAAAGGTTCACATTCATAAAATAAAATCATTTAACCTAATAAATGATAATTTCATAAGACTTTTATAATGATTGATGAACTTACAATAGCTATAAAAAATGAGGAAACTTCGAATGTCTTCACCCCAACATGGGAGAAAACAAGTAAGCCAATGTTTTATATGATTATTTCACAAAAACTCAGTCAAAAACAATTCCTCCACCAACTTCTCAAAATGGAGATCCTTGGAGAATATGACTCACTCCTTGATCTTTGGATGAAGACCCCTAATGAAAAGAGATGCTTTCAACAGATCCTGTGACACCACCTCTATAGAAAAGGAAACCAACTCTTTGAAGTGTTCAACATAAGCCTTCAAAATTTGCTAACTTGCTGGAAACTCATGATCTCTTCCCGTTTCTTCGTCTTCACCTCCTCAGGTATAAACCATCAGAAAAATATGGACTTAAAAACTCATCACATAATCATGACTTACATCATTGGTAGGGAAAACAACTACCATTATTTCAAAGATGGACCCTCAAGAAGACCTATAACAACACAAACTCTAACATATTTTAGAGTTACAAACACTCTGAAGACATGATCAACTTTTTCAAGCCACTTCACTACCTCTAACAAACCTCGATTTTCATTGAATATGGGAAAAAACTAAGGAGAACAAGAAATAGGGAGATACCCACTAGAAACTTTGGGGACCTTTCTAGGTGGTATATTTTGAATAACACAAAAATCATAAAATCATGTTCATAATAAATCTAAAACACAACTAAAAGAAACATCTTGGGCAAAAAAACTAGCTTATAGGCCAAATTTCATAACAAAACTAGAATTATCTCTTCAAAAACCACAATTTCATTTTCAATTTCAATCCAAATTCTTATAAGGCCACTTTTAAAAATTAATAACCCACAATTTTAAAGAAAATATAATTCCAAAAATCATTTTTCCTCTTTCTAAAAACCATTTCAGAAAACCAATCCAAGCATTTTATTTCTAATTCCCACCCAAGGAACCCGATGAACCATCACATATGTGTCCATCCATTTCTATCCACATGTTTCAACACACACTTTCTTGACAAACCCATGCATATGAAAATGCTCATAAGGAATAATGAGGGTCACACTTACCACTTTTTCAACAAACCTAATAATTTACCAAATTTTTTACCCAAACCATTTTTCTTTAAAACCCTTTTTTTCAATCTGACACCATTTGAAAGAAATAATTTTAATTTTCAAAATCGTTTTCATTTTAAAATCTTTCTCACATTAACTTATACCAAAATAAGACATAATTCACAATAAACCACCGGAATGAGAAACTAGTAGTCATGCTTAACCTAGAGACATGGTAATGGGCCATAGTTTACTTAGTATATGCGTTTAATATGATTAAAAAGTTCAAAAACCCCTAGAACTAATCAAATATCAAAATTACCACCATATACATGATACTATGTCATAGGGAACTTGGTTGTGTTTACAGTGGCTCTAATTACACTAGCCTATCAATAGGTACCCGGTTCCACGCTATCAGGTATTCGGTGTCTACCGCACAAGGGTACCTCTATCTCTTCACCAATCTCTCCTATCAAATACATTAATTCCTATTTTAACCCCCATTAACACAAAATACACCCAAAAAGAGACTAAAATACTAACATTGAAGGGGATTACAAGGTTAGATTGGATGAGGCATTTAAAACCTCCACAACATCAATCATTTCATACTCAATAAGATTCAACCAGATTCTTGAGGGAATAGATTCAACCATTAGGTTTTCATATGTGTAAGTCTAGCTATTAAGGAACTTCCACCATGGAAATTTAATCCATGTAGGAGCCACTCAATTCAAGAATTAAGGCTCAAAGAATATCCTCTAATATCAAGATAATATGATTAGAATGGTTGTTGTTCTATAGAATAATGGAAGTATAAAATTTCACCCATAACCTCGTGGAAAATTAATGTCCTTTCTATAACCAAGATAAAAACATCATATCCCTATTAGATACAATGCTAGATGGAACACTTGGAAGCACTATTATCTATTTGAAATACAATTGACCGAGTTCATCAACTGAGGAATCCTCGTCAATATATAATAAGTTATTCATCTTAGTTAGGTGATCCACTATAACCCACACTATATCTTTCTATTTAGTTGATCTTAAAAAAAAACTGGTTAAGAAATCCATCATGATTTCATCCCATTTATTAATAAGAAAATAAAGTATTGAAAGAGTGATTATTGGTTTTCTGTATTTTTCCTTCACCAGATTATAGGTAAACAATTTAGAGAGGAATACTATGATTCATTTTTTCATTACATGACACAAAAACGGGTGACTAATATCACAGTACATCTTTATGATCCTTACATAAACCTAGAGGATTCGCATTTTTAGTGGTGAGGAGAAGAGAGGTAGGGTTTGTCAAGGTTAAGAATAGCACAAAAACACAAAACGCAAAACCCAAAAGATCAAATAATGATAGAGGAAAAGTAAAAAAATAACATACATTGGATTATATCCTTAATTAGTCTGAGAGAATGTAGAGGAGTCGCTCCAGCATTAGAGGAGTTCCGTGAGAGCTTGAGAATCATGACTGACTGAGTACCGGTTAGGGTTATTTAAAATAGATGGGGAACACTTTTAATAATTCTTTCAAAAAAGTTCTGATAAAGATCCTTTTTATCAGTGTTAACTTGATAAACACTAATAAAAGGGATATTTATCTGTGCTAAAAATGACCTGATAAAAACATCTTTATCAGCGCTAATATTTTAGCACTAATTAAGATTATTTTTAACAGTTTTTATTTAGCACTGATAAATATTTATCTTTATCGATGCTAAAATTTTAACACTGATAAAATATTTATTTGAATAAATTTATTATAATTTTATAATTATTAAATATATATAATTATTTATTTGTAATTATATAAATACTTATTTAAAAAATTATTATTATTTATTTATAATAATTATAAATTTATAAATTTATAAATATAGTAAATATACATTTAAAAATATATTTATTTATAAATATCTATTTGAAAATATATTTTTAACATTATTAGTGGATATATAATCTTAAATACATGCTTTTTAAAAATGAGTGGAATTGAATAATTCAAAATTAGTACACTTTAAAAATATTGAAAAAATTGATATGTTTTATTAATTAAATTTAAATTATTAAATAAATATATATATATATATATATATATATCATTATTAAAGTAAAGATGAATACATATTGAAAATACTAAAACACAATAAATAAATATATATAAATAAATAATAGAAAATGATCAAATTCAGAAATATAAAAAAAATTAAAAATGAATACCTAAACTATAATAGTATAAAAAATAAATAAATAAAATTGACTGATTATATAATATATTAACTTTATCATGTTATAATAAAACTCTAAAATATATTGAAATTTGAATAAAGTGCATAAATATTAGGTGTATGTGTTTATATATATTGTGTAAATATATTTGTGTGTGTGTTTGTATATAAAACTACATTAATTACATATATATATGTATGTGAAATCAATGTAACACACAACATTTAATATATGTTAAATTTAAAAATAAAACAACATTAAAAATTAATAAGACATTAATATGTTTTTAATTAACCTTTTATTCATTATATATATATATATATTATTTATTACTATTTATAATTAATATATATATATATTATACTTATTTTTTTATTAATAATTGTTTCATTAATAATCTTATAAATAAATTTTTAATTTATAAATTTTTAATTTTTTTATTTAATTATATATTCATTTAAATATTTACATTTAATATATATTATTTATAAATATTTATAATATTTATATATATACTAAATTTATTAATTTTTTTAATAATTATTTTATTAATAAAAGTTTAATATTTTTATTAATTTACTGATTTTAAAATTTTATTTATTTAATTATTTTATTTTATTCATTTTACATATCTATATATTTAATATATATTATTAATTAATTTTTAAAATTTATATATATGTATATTAATTTTATTCATTTTTAACAATAATTATTTAATTAATGAAACAACTAAAAAAATTAATTTTATTTTTTGAACCTTTGTCAATGCTAATGAAGGTTACCATTTATTAGTTCTTTATTTTTAGCATTGATAAAGGTTAACTTTTATCATCACTAAAAATAAAGTTCTGATAAAGGTTAACATTTATCAGTGCTAAAATAAAGAGCTAATAATGGTGACCTTTTATCAGCACTAAACAAAAATCACTGATAAATGGTTCCCTTTATTATCACTTTTTCTTTAGTGTTGATAAAAGGTCACTTTTATCAGTGCTTATTTTTGCAGTGATAAAGATGGACATTCTCGGTGAATTTTTCTAGCACTGATAAATGTCAATGCTGTAAAAGGAGGGTTTTGTAATAGTGATATTTATATCATTGTTTATAATCTAGAATCATGATATAATTATAAAGACCAAAGATATAAAAAATTAAGACACATGTAAAGAACAAAATGAATATTACTCGAAGTGAAACCTTAACATAGGATTGTTAACAAGAGGGTAATATAAGGTCATGATCAAACCATATATGGTATTATATATAATAATATGGTTCTATAAAATATTTATAATAAATTTATATTTATTATATATGTGGTTTGAATGAGTACAATGAGAGTCAATACACAAGGCAAGGGGATTTCATCTCACTTGTTATTTCCATGAGATACATGCTTTATTCACCACCCATTCCTTTTGTGTGGTGTGTATAATACCCTTGGATGTATTCTATGATTATTATAATTAAATTTATGGGTATTTAAAAATCCATTCTATTCTAATATAATAATGGTAGATATTTTTTTTAAAAAAACACTTCCAAAGAAAAATTATCATTCCATAAACCACCAAAATCTAAAATTCATGTTTGTGGAATACCCATCAATTCTTGAATCTTCATCGTTATCTAACCATATTTATATGGATGAAATATGGTGCTATGACATAACTTAGTGCCAAAAACATGTTGTAATACTCTATACATCAAAGAATGTAAATTGAGAATCATGATTAGAAACAATCCATTGAGTAACTCCATGTAATATCATCACCTTTAAAACATTCAATCATTCTAAGGATTCCACCAAAGGTGGATCTTTAATGGTTATAAAATAAGAAAACTCTATCAGCTGGTAAATCACTTCCCATATAGTATCATTATCTCTAGATTCATGTGGATACCCCTCTATGGAATCCATTAATATAGCCTCACACTTCCATAATGGAATCAATAATGGTAGAAACAACTAAGCAAGAATCTAATTATCATCCTTCAACTACTAAAAAGTAATATATCTCAGAATATACACTGACATTGTCCACTTTATCCTAGACCACCAAAATTATTATCTAAAATAATGATAAATATTTTTCATGCCTATATGCATATCTAATAACAAATATTGAAACTCTCATAACACTTCCTTACACATTCCCTGTGGAACAAATAACTTCCCTTGAAAAAAGGTATTCCCCACCTAAAAAATCATAATATAGATTGATAAATGTTAACCTACTTAATATTTTAGTGTTTCCATCTTATTATCCCTGAGGATATCTTATCCATGTTGTGTCTCAAATTCATTCATGTCATCTTTTATTTGGTGTACATGCACTTGTTCTTGTGAAAAATGTGGTTCAGGGTTTAGATGTTTTTAGATGATTCATCCCATAACTTCTCCATTTGTTGGGGGGGTCCATGTCTTACTAATGTGAGAAATATTCTAAAAGGATGATTATTATGGACATGTTATTCATTTTATCAATATCATTGTAAATTAATCACTATTTAATGGAGTACATGTCTAAACTATGGGGATATTTATTGGAAATATGTTGGAAAGTATGAGGCAAGCTTCAGTTTTTAGGTATTGATGCAAGGCAGCATCATACTAGCAGTGGTTGGTCTTTGGTCAGTTGGTTGGAAAGTGTTTGTGTGTGTGTGTGTGTCATAATATTTCCTCCCATAATAGTAGGGGCCTACAAAATAAATTATCATTATCATTATCATTATCAATATTGTTACTTTTATTATTTTTCTTATTATTATTGTTCGTATTATTTTTCTTGACATTTTTTTTTATTGATGATGATTGTGTTATAATTGTTGTTATTGTCATTGAACCACTTGTCTAAAATAGGTACTCACCCTCATTTTCTCCCATGAAAATTGATGCTCAAGAGGAATAGGATAGCCCTTTATTCTTTAATCTTCAAGTATTCTCTCCCTCTCTATAATGATTCAAGGTATGACTCATCATCCTCTTAATATAATCTTCCTTTTATCCTTTTCATATTTCTTTCATGTTCTCCAATATCTATGGTTCATGGAATGTATGTGGTTTTACTATTTAAAGGTAAAAACCTTGAATTGTGTGAGGATTTTTGTTTCAAAATGATTAAAACCCCTCATCTAATCCTAGGTTATCCTCATTTGATAATGGAATTGAGATTGTGTCACTTCTGGGTAGGTTGTTCTATCCAATTCTATTTCCTTGAAAAACCCATTGGTTATTTAGATTTATAAATTGATTTATTTCCTATAAAATGAATTTATGATTTATCTACAATGGTATTCTAAATTTTTAAATGATTTTTTTTAACAAAATTCATGGGGATTTTTTATGAAATTCTTATATAAAATTGTGTTGTTTAGTTTTTATGTATGCAAGGTTTTTGATAAAATTCCTATTATATATCCATTAGGTAATAAGAAAAGTTTCTTTAGTATAATTATTTATTAAGATTTATAAATAATTGGGGCTATCATTTCATTGTTGTTTTCAAAGGATAAAGGAGTGTTTTATAACTTCAAAAAGTGATTTACTATATGAAATTATTAGAATTTTTGTTGGTAATTTCATTATTATGAAATGTTTTAGTCATACTATAAAAGAAATATTTCTTGGATTTCATATTATCTTTTCAAATATTATCTTTTATTCAATATGTTTTAAACAATATGTTGACATTGATTTATTTTACACCCTTAAAGAGATACCCCTTTGTTTTATTTTATAATAAAGGGTATATTGTTATATGTGATATGATATAATGACATGTTATTTTTATTATTATTATTATTATTATTATTATTATTATTATTATGTAAGGGGTTCTTTCTTTAAATTTTGTTCAGAGGTGAGGTATGGGCTTATGATTTGAAATTTTATATTATTATGTTGAATTGATTGCTCACCTCAATTTAGAACTTCATGGTATCCTTGGATAGTTAAGTTATAATTTGAGGGATGAATACTACACTAGTTGAGATTACAAACTAGATAGTGTACTCCTAGTGGATTATTATGATTTGGATAAGGGATTTTCCACCCAGATGGGATCACATCGGCTAGACATTAGAAAGACTATAACTTGGTTGTGTCTGTTATTTTCTTATTAGTGCATATTCTATGACATCATTATGTATGTGATTTTATTTATGATTATGTTTATAGTATTTTTCTTATTATTTGATATTAATTATTGTGAATCTAATATTTAATTGGAAACTCAATTATTTTCTAAATGTTCCAAAGTGATTTACTCTAAAATTTATTCTCATGTGCTTGTAAAGAATTGTCTTAAAATGGTAAAAAGATACCTTTCAATAGTAAACATAAAAGTGTAATTATTCAAAGGGGTGTTTACTTAATTCAAATTATATTATTATTATCCCTTAAAATTTTCACTTCTTACATTTTCAAAGTTGTTCATGTACTTAAATTTTTTTGGTTTATCATGTATTACATGTATTTGTTCTGATGATATGATATACAAAAGATCATCCCTTGTTATTTATTTTTTCAAAAATAAAAAATAATATTTTTTCAATATTTATTCCAAACTAGAATTTTTATATTTTCTTATAAAATGAAATTGATAGAATATTGGAGGTATCCAATTGGGTTTTTAGTTCACTCCTTATATAAACACCTTAGGTGTGCATGTATATTGTTTTCTCTTTATTATCTAACAGGTATGATCAATGTTATCATTCTTTAGGAGTGGAACAAGGATTTAATGAAATAATATTAATGTAATGACATATCAGGGAGTTCATGTCTCACATAGATATGTTTAGTCTTTTCATTTTAGATGTGTTGGGTTTTGTATAGCAATCTCTGACCTTTGTATTGGTTATTTGTTTATTTTATTATGTATAAAACAATAAATGAATTATTAATTGATATGACTTATTTGGACTTATCTATTATTTATAATTTATAAAGGTTAAATAACTAATTTTTTCATGTATGATACCCTTAGAACTTATGCCAAACTATGGCCATTAGAAAAGTGCCTTATGTTTGTGACATGTCAGTTTGGTATGGTGGCTAGGTATTCAAACCAGTATGTTAAGGAATTTTATCCACATAATAGCCTATATGAAAATAAGATGATACTGTATGTAGAGAATTTGTAGTCATTTCATGATAAATAAAATTTCATTTAGTTTTTTAAATTCCTATGGGTGAAATTTTCCTTTAGGTGTTGTAAATTACAATGGGTGAAAAGTTACTTCAAGTGTTAGAAATTCCTATGAACAGAAAATTCCTTTAGGTGTCACAAATTTTTCTAATTAAAAAAATATTTCAATTGTCAAAAATATATACAAGTAATAAATTCTCTTCGTTTTCAGAAATTTATATATATAAAAAATTACTTTAAGTGTCATAAATTCTTATGGGTGTGAAAATATTTCAAGTAATAAAATCATTTGGGAGTAAAAATTCCTTCAAGTGTGAGAATCCATTTGGAGTAAAAAACACTTCAAGCATTGGGTGAGAGAGGATGGGATTTTTTTTGTGATTGTAAAACTCTAATAATGAAACTATTCACTATTAAGAATGTGTAGTCTCTAGAAATGATGATTCCAAAAACAAAAATAAAAATTAAAAAATAGAATAAAATGCTTTATCTAGGCTAAGTAGAGTCCCTACATCCATAGAGAGATAGAATATTTCAATATGTTAATGATAAGACATCACATATCCAAGAAAAATAAAAAAATCACGACTTTAATTGATCTCATGAAACAAAAAATAATTCTACAGCACCCAACATTATTAAAATACACCACATTTCTATAATACCAATATTTTCATAGTACTCCCTGATGTTAAATTACTGATTATCGATTTATCTAGTCAACTATGTTATAGTGGTAAAACTTATTACAATGCACAAAATTTTGGTTGTGGGGTCATTAACCCTTAGACCCCCAAGTAGGGTTATGATTCCTCCTACTATTGTCCTAGATATGAAAGATTCAAGAGGGTGTAAAATTTAAGTTTAAACAAACTTAATAATTTCTCCCATTCAAGATAATAAATATCCTATAAGTTTCAAATTTAAAATTGATCAAAGTAATTACAAATGATAAATTTGGAGGAAATGAATACATAATTTATGAACTATATAAGATAAAAAAATCCAAATATAATAGTAATAATAATAATAATAATAAATAAAACAATTCAATAAAGTTCTATATGATAATCCATAAACTATTTTAAATAAATATTATCAAAGGATTTAAAAAGTAATAATCAAAATAAATATTCATTCTAAATCCAAATAAGTGGGAGTATTAGTACTTAGATACAAAGGAACCAAGTTCCTAAACTCTGAAATTTACTTGATATAAATGATTATAAGATACAAGTATTATCCTATGACATTTTTTGATAGATTTTGGAAGAATAAATCTATATCCCCAAACCACTTTTTGGTCACACAATCAACAGTAATTCCCCTCCTCAAAATTCATCAAAATATAATTTTAGAAGTATATATTACTATCTCTGGAATCTCTTAAATCACATTAAATCAAAAGTAAAACAATTACAATAATAAATATTATATATTTTATAATAAATTTACTCATAATCTAAATCACTAATAACACTCTCAAAAACACATACAAACAGAATCACTCAAGCACTGAGATTGTGAAAAACTATTGAATGTAGATCTATGAGCATGTAATCATCTTATATTCCTCAAATAATCGATCTATATTTATAGTAATTGTGGAAATAAACTCCTCAATGTTAAACTCATAGTTATTCAAATATAGTTTCCAACTATAACAAATAGGAAGGTTCAACTTGATGTTTCAGTTGAAATGATTGTGGTTACCTCACAATGATCTGGAAGTTTACAGTTTATAATCAGATCAATGGAACATGTTATTCATAATTTAATACTATGAAAAAATAGAACTAAAAAAACTTATAGTAAAAGTCAATGAAAATAGTGTATCATGATTCTTTAAAAATGGATCTAAAAGAAGACATTTCAGGAAAATCACTCAACACCAGGAACCCCCAGTGACCTCACCATCTAAGGTGTCAGACTGGTCTTTATTATGTATGAAAAACTATAACTTTGATACACTTTAATTCATGATTTATTACATAAATAAACACATAAAAATCCTAAATTATCGTGAGGAATAGTGTATTTTGGTAAATAGATACATTTCAAAATAACTCGAAACATGTGTACAAAGAAATTATTTAAAATCTCTAAAACATCCCCTTATATTCTATAAATCTTTTAATATTGCATGGGATAACCTAGGGGTGTACATAAGAAAGGGGTAGGATATAAAGCCTAGTAATGGAATAATAAAATAATTACATGATTAAAGTAATAAATTTTATTCAAGAGGCTTATCAAGGTGATAAAACAAGGATAATAATCATAAACATGAACATAAAATCATGATATAAGAAGATAACATCAAGGAAACATATTAATGTGTCAACAATATAAAACCTGGAATCCTAAGAATAATTCATGGATAAATACCAAGAAATCATAACATAGTATGCTTAGGATAACATCCCATTAACTATACATGGTTTATCATGTGAAAAAAACATTACCCAAAGTATTGGAGAGCTAAATAATTTTGGCCCCACCCATCACATTCATATCATGTGCATGCATTAGTGTTCCACATAGATCACACAACATAATAATGCCTTTGATAAATTTTAATCCTATTATTAGGGAGTTTGGATTACATAAATTAAAGTCCCAAATAATTTAAGTATAGGTACATCTAGGTGAATACTCTTGAGTGGAAATGGGGATGGGTATTTATGACACAAATGTTTGTCAAGGAAAATCACTGGATAATTTTGGAGGCATAAAATGCATACATAAAGATTCATATAATGGATTAATTATAGAAAAAAAAAGTTTTATAATTACTTTTAAGTAATTATTACAATAAAATTGATGTTTAAAAAACATTCCAACATGAAAATTTGGAAAATAAAATGTCACAATACAAAGAAAGTGCTCGAATAAAGAGGAGAAGGAGAGAATCCCTTACATCGGCATATCAACGAATTAGGTAAAGATTATAACGAGAGGGTACAAATGATATATAATTATTAGAAAATAAATTGGATAATAAATTTATATTTATAAATTCATGATAACATAATAAATTGAGATTAAAAAGGCTAAATACAAAGAAGGCTCTTGAATGGAAAAGAAGATAGAGAAATCTCTTACCATGAGAGGGCGCTTCTAAAAGTTTATAAGGAGCTTGTTAAGAACTTGGGAAAAACCTTGTTATGGATTTAAAAAGGTATAGGTATATTAACTTCATGTGTAATTTTTTTTAGTGAAGATTATTGGGAGTTTGAGTGGGTATTTATAGTAAGAGAGGGAAATTTTTTATTAATTTCTAAACTTACGTTTTGGACTCTATATGATAAAATAATCAAAACCACAAACCATTCCATGATTGTTTTCCCAAGGTTTATAAATAATAATAGTTTTTTAAATATTTTATAACTCTAAGAACCGAACATATTAAAATAATACCATTTTTGATGTGGAAGTGAGTCGTGTTCATAAAGAATTGATTTTAAAACCATAAAATATAATATAGGTATTGGAGGATTCACTAAGGGTTTATAAAATTAATAAAATAAATTCAAAAATTCATTAATTTAAATTTTAAGTATATTTTTGTTCATTTATTCATTTTATATCATTTATTACATCACTTTTAGGCTATTATGATATAATAATGCACACTATATATTTATATCTTATTTATTTTTTACCCAAAAATTGACTATCTCTAAAAACTTATAAAAATTTTACCATTGGATAATTTTGATATATAGATTTAAAAATAATATTTATTTTATCAAAATAATTCTATAAATATGATAATTTACACTTTCAAATAAAAAATCTTTATTTACTAGAAAATGATTTTTTACGACAATACAAATTTTCCAACCACTATAAATATTACATTGGACTTTATTAAATTATATTATCATTTGTGTATGATAAATATTATTTGGTAATATTTTTATATGAAAATAATATTTATTTAAAAATTATTTAATTTATCAATAATAGTGTTAAAACCATATATTTTCCAAAAATGTAATTTTTGGTTTCTTTATATCAAAATATAATTTTAATAAAATCATATATAATTGTATGTATAACATAATTATGAATAAGAATAAAAATAATAACTATTTTATTATAAATAAAATAAAAAAATTAATACTACTAGGGTCTAGATACATAACCCCTTATTACACCAGCATACTTCCTAAGGGTAAGTTGTGTGATGATGGTACTTTTTTAGAGTGGTTTGATGAACATGGTTTGGCCTATGATCAAGATAAGATTAAACTTATATTGTGAATGTTTTTATTCATGTTTCAGTTGATTAATTTCAACTTTTTCTTATTCAAGGGTAAATATAAGTGACGAAATCTCTCTCATAATCTCTAATAATTGGTCTTCATAGGGTACGATCCTACTGGTCAAGGTCATCACTTCTTCCATCTATATCAATTAGTCTTTATCATAACCCTTGATATATACTATTCTTAATGTTCACTGTATAATGGATATATTATCAATAGTTAAGATTCTTACCTATCTTTTAAATATAAAAATATATATTTTATAATCAATCCAAAATAACCAAGGTAGTGAATTTGTTTTCTATAACTATATTACTTAATATGAAATTTATTCATTTAAAAATGGAATTTCATTTATAAAAGGTTAGGTAATTAAATTATTTCCCCCTAATAAAATTTCATCATTGAAATTTCATTTCATATACCAAAACTGATGAGGTTACTTCTGTTTAATTGCCTCTTCTGGTTCCCAAGTTTCTTCCTCAAACTTGTGGTTCCACCACAATACTTTGACCAGGTGAGTTATCTTGTTTTATAGATTTTTTATCTATGATTTGATATCTTTATTGTATACTCATGATATGAAATATAATTCTCTAAGGGTACTACCTCTATATTTATTGCATGTAATGGTTTTGATATGTACTTCCTCAAGAGTGATACGTGGAACACATCATGTACTTGGGATATGTTAGGTGGGGTGCTAATCAATCGGTCATGGATTTGATGTAATAAAGGATACCAAAAGGGCCAGTGTATTTAGTAATAAACGTTTCCTTCTTTCCAAACCCCATGACTTTATTCCATGGTGATATATGAAGTAACCCCTTAAAACTGACCTCAATCTATAAGTCTCATCAATGATTGAATGTATAGACTTTCTATTGAATTTGTGTGAATTTCATTTTACATTAAATGGTTTGAACCTTCTGTGTAGTCTCTTAGATAAGATCAATTCCCATAATCTTATGTTATCCAATTTCATCCCAGTATGTTGGAGTCCAGCATCTCTTCCCATAAAGAGCCTCATAAGGTTCCATTTGGATACTAGAATAGAAACTATTATTATATGAGAACTTCAATAGTATAAGGTGTTGATCCCAACATCCTTGGAAATATATTAAACATGATATTAGAATGTACTATAGAGTTTAAATAGTTACTTTAGAATAAACATCCATATGATGGTGATAAGAAATACTAAAACTCAACTCTTTATCCAGTGCTTTCTAAAGGCTTCTCTAGAACCTCAAGGTAAACCTCATAACTCAATCTGATAAATAAATATATTTTTCTCTATAAATTTATACCACTTTCCTCATGTATATCATAGCTATTTGTTCAAAAGATAAATCTACATTTATATCAATGAAATGAACTACCTTTTTAAGGTGATTGAATACCACCTCAATGGATTTATTACCTTTAAAATATTTGGGGAGACTTATAATGAAATCAATGGTTATATTTTCCTATTTTTATACTATTATGAGAAATGGTTGAATAATACCCTTATAATTTTTTAATTTATCGTTTCATTTTTTTATACCAAGCATAGAGATATAAATTATGCAATATCAATATTCATTTTATCCCACCAAAAGTTTTTCTTCAGATATCTATACATTTTAGTACATCAGAAATGAATAAATAAGGATGTGTTATTTACATCATCTAGAAATTCCCTCTTCAAATTTGGTTTTTATGGGACACATATCTAGGTTACAAGTCTTATATATAGAGACCCTCTATTTTCATACATTAACATTACATAAATTTTTTGTAATACTTAAAACATTATACAAATAGATTCCCAAAGACTATATTATTCGAGTGCCTTTCAAAACATAAAAACATAAACACTAGTGCATAAATGAGCTACATCATCTCCCACTAGGTTTTTCTTGAATATCACTATTCTTAAACACATTTGACATAATAAATATCATCATAACCTAGAGAGAAGGAAACATAAAAATGGGTGAGATCAGATGCTCAGTAAGGGTAAACAAGGGAGATATGTATGAATAATCATGAGCATAAAGGTATGAGAACATGATTATGAAAATAAAAGATCATAACCTACATATCAATGATCATATGCATGAAATATGGTATAAATTTTGGAAGTTCATAAGACATGAATCATAAGGAAATAAAGAACATAATCATTGAAAGCATAAAATAGGAATAAAACATGGAATTGTGGATCACACATACGTATATAATATGATTTCCATATTAGCCAAGGCATCACTTCCAGGACTATCTTGGTTGTATGGGTTAACTCCCCATACCATCTTGGTAGTCATAGTTCACTCCCATGGACATCTTAGTAGCATGAGTTCACTCCTTATACCATCTTGGTAGTCATGGTTCACTCCCATGGCCATATTAGTTGTCTAGGTTCATTCCCAGGATCATCTTAGTCTATCTTATGAGATATAATTCTTTACCTAATGAATTTGAGGGAGATATAGGTCTCACCCATCTCATAATGAAATCATACATACATGTTCAACAAGATCATAAATAATCATATCATAACCCATGAAATGAAATGGGTATTATAAACATGTAATCATATCATAACCTATGGAAAAATATAGGTTTCATAATCATTTCTTCATAAACATAACCCACGAAAAGAAGTGGTTTTCAAATGCATATAACCTATGAAAGAGAAATAGGTCTCATAAATATCAAGTCATAAAAATAATAATTCATTCATTGAAATAATATGAATGGAATCATTGAACAATTTATCCAGAAGGGCATGAATAACACCAAATAATTTTATCTTATATGGGAAATATTTTTGAAATATTTTTTAAAAAACATTTCTTAAATAAAACACACTTTCTGCATTAAAAAATGATTTTTAAAACATAAAACCTTTTTAAAAGATTTTTCTTTTAAAATATATTTTAAAACATATAAAGGAATCATTGAAAACTATAAAACGTTTTTAAAATCATTTTCCCTTGAAAATGGTCTTAAAATATATTTTGAAAATATTTTTGAAAACATGGTTTTTGAATACAATAGATTTACTACTGAAGAGAGAGAGACAATCATATTTTACTTAAAATGTTATCTTAAGTTCCAAAGAGTAGAAAAATGGTACTAATACATGATGATATATAGAATCACTATAGAATAATAAAATTCATGAGTTTTCTCGATATATGGATCATGAGATTTCATTAATTAAAGCATAATCATAAACAATCTTGAAAACTAGTGATATTGTTTCAATAAACTCTTATCACTTGGTAACTTGGGATCATACTCTCTATATAAGAAAACAGAATTAAATGAAGATTAAAATATCATTAAAATAATTATATTCATTATATGACATTTAAAATGTAAGTATATACACCTCAAAAAATAATTTATGTCCAAAACAAAACATGAGTCTCAAAGAAGGAAAATTGAGACAAAACTATTTTACCGATTTGTTAAATCTTGAAACATAAACCCCATGAAATAAAGAACATAAAATGGGTGCATTAATACCCACAAATTTATTTATAATATACACATAATAAATTCATGGGTAGTACATATACCTCACAAAATAAGTGAGTAATGATTAAGGCATGTATCTCATGGAAATAAAAGTGAGATGGAATTCCCTTACCTTGTGCCTTGACTTGCGTTGAACTTGTACAAGATTCTTGTATAATAAAGGTAAGTTTATTATAAATATTTTAAAGAGTAATTTTATTATATACACTACTATATATTATTGTTTATGACCTTATATTACTCTCTTGTTAGCAATTCTATATTAAGGTTTCACTTCGGGTAATATTCACTTAATTTTTCGCATGTGTCTTAATTTGTTATATATTTGGTCCTTATACTTATATAATGATTTACATAATATAAAACATCATATAAATTTAATTTATATTCAGTATATTTTTATTATAATAATCTATATAATATAGAAGTACGAAATAGAATACACCATTCATGGAGATGGTAAGTCATACGTATGCATGAACGTTGTTTCTGTTTTTTATTTTCATATTGAAAGAAATAAATAAAATGAAATATATGTATATATGTATATAATTTCATTAATATATAATTATAATGTTATATATATCATATAATTTCACTAAAAATATCCTTAATACATTTCATGTAGTGTGTGAATGAATCACATTGCTTTGAGGGGTAGTAGTCCACACTTCCTCAAAAGAAATTATTGTATTTACACAAAACTAAAAGTAAAAGGATATAAATTGTAAAAAGTAATAAATAATATTAAATTCATAATAAATATAATATATGAAATATATAAACGTATTTTCCATAATAATTTCCACCAAGAGAGGTGGTAAAGTAAAAAATGAACAATTATCGTTTAGTGAGGCAGTAGTTCGTCATACACATAACCAATATGTACGTTACCCATTAGATTGATGTATTTGTGATTGTAGGTCAAAACCATAGAATAAAAATCACAGTACATTTATGATACTGGTGTTGTTATAAAATCATGTACTAAGTATATTTTAGGGGTGGATAAAGAAAATAAAAGGAAGGATCATGAGACAAGACGTTACCTCTTAATCGGGTAGCTACTTTTGGTTGGTGCCAAAAGGCTTCCTTGGATTGATTTCTTACTAAAGTAAGGATTAATGGATTAAGGTAGGGATATTGGGAATTTTATTTGGTAGATATTTTCCAAACATAATTGGTTTGATAGGTGTGAGGAATGGGGAGAGGTGGTGGCCTTTTATAGGGGAGGGAAAGGACTCACTTTGTATTTTTGAAAACAAGTTAGGTGTACCCATGGTTTTAACTAATAAAATTAATCCAAAACCAAAAAAACTCAATAATGTAAATTTAATGTATTGATAATGGATATAAATGGGTTTTTTACAAGTTTGTAGTTCATTTGGGCCCTTAAGTTTAAGGTTTATTCTCTTGTTAAGCTTAATTTTACCTTAATCATTGTAATTAATTTTAATTACTTTCACTAATCCTTTTGGTAAAAAAACTAAGTTAAACTTATTATAAATTATAAATTATTCTGATTCCAAATATGGAATCCATTTTTTCAAATTCAAATCACATAATTTTTAGAAATTAATTTAAATTTAATCTCACAGTTGGGTCGACAATGCGGGTTTTTAAAGTAAAAATGATCAAAATATTACTAAGTTTTTATATCTAATTTTAGTGTGAAATTAGTTCCAATTACCTAAATTGTATTAATTAATAAAAATATAATATAATTAAACTTTTAAAAAAAATTAAAATATAATTTAACCTTATAAATAAATTTCATTAAAAATCAATTTTGAATTAAAATCCGATATTTTTCACTATTCATCCAAAAATGAAGTTTCTCATAAGTAGTTGGGGTTTGTCTTAGTGGTAAGCACCCCGTAATCCTACATGAAAAATGGGGGTTCAAAACCCATTGGGCGCAGGTACTGTAGTAGAACTGTAGCTACTACTGTAGCAGTGGCGACACTGTTCATCAGCGGGTACTGTAGCGGCGGCAGGACACTGTAGCAGTGGCGATACTGTGTTGGTACTGTAGCAGGCGGGTTACTATTCACAGAATGTGAATTGGGCCATTTATTTGGGCCTACATGCTATGTAATGGGCTATAAGCCCACTGGGCCTTCAGGCTATGTAATGGGTTTCCCTCTACCCAGTTAAAAGATGTCTTTGCTTTGATTTAATAATAAAAATGAGGCTTCGGCCCCAACCTTTTAAAAAAATGAAGTTTCTCATAATATCCCAAAAATTCACCCTAAGATAATTTAGAAATTTTAAATTCAAAAATTAAATTTATTTTATAAAATTAATTTTCTAAATGTTTATAAAATTAATTGTATTATTTTTCACAGAATGCATTAAAAGCAGTTCATTTGAGAAAATGCTATTTTTAAACATATAAGGAATTTACCAAAAAATATATCTTTCATTATCAATATTCATAAAAAAATTATAAAAAATATTTTAAAATTATTTATTACTATTCATATAACTAATTTTAACAGTTGGGTCATAATTATCTCATTTAAATAAATTATAATAATAAAATGATACTTCGTAGAAACATCGGTGTTCTGTGTAATGTATGCTAAGTCGATGTTGCATGTAACATACACCAAGTCAATGTTCCATTCAACATATGTCGAGTCAGTTTCATATAAAATGAATTTTTGACTTGGTGCATTGTAATACATAAATAAAAATTTAATTTATTAAAGAAAAAAAGGTCCACAAAAACTCAATGTGTTACATTATAACTCCATATTTAACAAAGTTAAACTTTGGAATATTCTATACCTTTTTATATAGATTATCATTGTATTTTTGGGCCACATTAATACTCTCAATAATGGATGGTTGATCAGTTATTTGATCAAGGTATGATAAAGATCCTTTTATTATTCCAATTTATATCCTTTTTCATGGCCAATAATATTGGATCCCTTTAAAACCTTATCATGGATAGGGTTACAAGATCCCTTCTACATAGAGTATCTTCCACTTCATTCACCTTCCCATGATGGTAATATAATTAACAATCATAATCCTTGATCATATCAAGCCACCTCCATTGGTGTATATTGTGATCCTTTTGTGTGAATATATAATTGATGATTTATGAACTATATATATGTCACACTTCTCCCCATAGAGATAATGTTTCCAAATATTAAATGTTAATATCACTATATCCAATTATAGATTATGGTTTTGGTAGTTCTACACAAGGATATTTTATCAAGAGGCATGGTTTATCACCTTTTAATGAGTACACAACCCAAGACCTTTTTGGACACATCAATTTATATCACAAATACTTCTCCACTAGTGGGTGATTTTAGAATATGTACAATGATTAGACTCTTCTTTAACTCTTAAAATATATCCTCACATTCATCAATCTATATAAACTTCACTCCCACCTATTTTAACTTGAATAATGGGTGTAAAAATCATGATAATTTTCTCAGAAATCAACAATATTTCCTAGATAATTCAAGGAAACTACAGATCTCCATCCCAGATATTAGTATGAACCATCCTTAAATTATCTCTATTTTTAAGGACTATAGATATCCATTTTTTATTAATAACATGCCCTAGGAATTTTATTTTCTCAATAGAAAACTTTTATTTATTATACTTCACATACCAAATTTCCTCTCTCAATGTATTAAGTATAGAATTCAATTTATCCTCATGTTTTTCCTTTCTTTTTGAGTAAATAATAATTTCATCATTAAAGACTATCATAAATTTATTTAGGTAATCCTTAAAGACTCTATTAATTAAGTCAATGATGATTTATAGAGAATTAGTGAGTCTAAATGGAATCACTGTGAACTCATAGTTCTAATACCTTGTACAAAAAAGTAATCTTGGGGATATCCTCTTTCTACACCTTTACTTGATAATATCCTAGATGAAGATCCAGCTTAGAGAATTATTGGGATATGTGCAACTAATTGATCAATTCATTAATACATAGTAGAGGATAATTGTTCTTTATCATGATCTTTTTGAGATCATGATAATAAATGCAATGGTGCATTGAACCTTCCTTATTCTTGAAAAAGAGGATTGGCACACCCCATTGTAAATCACTTGGTCATATAAACCCTTTTTCTAGATTTTCCTATAGTTTCTTCTTCAGCTCTTGAATTTAAATTGTGTACATTCTATATAGAGTCTTGGATATTATCAATGATCTGGGTATAATCTCAATTGAGAAATTAACCTCGCACCTTAGAGGAAGACCGGAAAATTCTTCAGAAAACATATCATAATATTCCCTTATAATGGGAATATCATCAAGGCTGTTCTTTTCCCTATTATCAATAATTTAAAATAGACACGCTTGGTCATAATATAATAATATCCATGCTTAAGATGATGATTCCAAAGTAGATTAATCCTCCTCAATGAACTTATAATTGAAGGGTGATTCATTATATGGTGGGTGATTTCATCCTCTTAGAAATTTATATTGGCTCTATATAAGGAAAGTAAATACATACCCATAATTTCATTGAATTCTACTAAAAGAAGTATCATGAGGTTTTCTAGGAAATTAAACCTATAAATATAGATGGGGGATAAGTTATATACCTAGGATGAAATAATTTCCTCATTTTCAATTTTCATTGATATCTCAACTTATATGTTTTGAGGAGGTGTTTAAATAGTTTCCCCAAACTTTTATGATTTAAAATAATGTGTAGAACCATAGTAACATAGGATATTTGAAGTTAATGAATGAACGATAATATTAAATTTCATTATTTTATTCTTTTTCTAATCATTTACTTCATCCAAAATAGATATAGGGATGATAATTTCAAAACCATTGAACATTTAAAAGGAAAACTAAGAAAATTGAAGGGATAACTCATAAATAAAATACATTCAATATATTATGAATCTCTAGGTTTCAAAATTTGTTATCCATAGTATATTTCCCAACATAAAATTTTATTTTCATTTTTTCCCTTAATTATGGTTTGTAAGAAGATTGAAAATTTTCCAAAGCATATCCCTATGGAATTTCAAACCAGGTGTGTAGAAAAAACATATTTTTCATTCACAAGGTTATGACCGAGTTAATAACCAATATTCCATTTTCATTTTTATTACCCCTAGGTACAATATTACATGATCTACATCCACTTGTATCATCCATATAGGGATTTTCATTATTGTTAAACACTTAATCATTACTTTAACAAAATTTAGATTTGTTTTCCTATGTTTATAATTTTCCCAAAGGATTTAACTAAGGTTTTATAATCCTAATCCAAAAAAAATAACTTGAACTGTCTCTGATACCAACTAAGAAAACCCATATCTTTAATAATTCTTAATTCATGGTTTATTACATAAATACACACATAATAAAATCTCAATAGATCATGAGGCCTAGTGTATTCAGATAATTAGATACATATAACAAAAACTTGAAACATGGGTATAATAACATTATTTAGAAACTCCAAAAAATGCATGTATATTCCATTGATCTTTTAATACTATATTGGATAACTTGGTGGTAGACATAAGAAAGGGGTGATATATAATGACTGATAATGGAATAATCAAATCATAACATGATTAAAGTAATAAATTTTAGTAAATATGAATATCAAGGTGACATAAAAGGGATGAGAATCATAAACATGAACATTGAATCATGATATAAGATGATAACATCAAGGTAGCATAGGAATGTGGAAACAACATAAAACATGACATCATAATCATAAGTCAATGCTAACCACCAATAAATCATAACATAGAGTTCTTAGGATAACCTCCTATAAACCATACACAGTATCTCATGAGATAAAAAAAGTACTCAGTGCATTGGAGAGCTATATAATTATAGACCCACCCATTATATTTAAATCATGTACATGTATTAGTGTACCACATACATAATAAAAAATAAGAAAAAAATTCATCACCTACAATCCCATGATTAAGGAGTGTGAGGTACATACATTTAAGTACCCAATAAATGAAGGATGTGTATAGCTATGTGAATTCCCTTGAGTGGAAATGGAGAAGGGTATTCACTACAAAAATGTTTGGAATATAAATTATACGATAATTCTAGTAGTATAATGGGTGTGCATAAATATTCAAGGAAAGGATTAATGAGGGTGAAAGGTAACCTCTCATTAATTTCATATTATAAGGATAGAAAAAGTGATGTGTAAAAGCATATTCTGAAATGAATAATTGGAATAAAGTGGAATAATACAAAAAAAAATGCTTCAGTAAAGAGGTGGAGGAGATAATCTCTTACTTCGGCATAACAAAAAATTAGGTAAAGGTTATAACAAGAGGGGATAAATGTCACACCCAGGATTTTGAAATAATTTTATTTTATAATTTAATCTGACTTTGAAATATTCTGCTGAGGTGTGGGCTGAGCCCGATTAAAATTATTTTTCATTTTTGCAGATAAATGAATGTTTTGGCCTTGGAAGTTTCCAGCGCATGTATAGGGTGCGGTTGAAGGCACACAACATCGCCTGAATCACCATGTGTCTTGCCTAATGTTCAATAAAAATAAATAAAAATAAATTAATGATAAAGTGAAGGTAAAAATAAAATAATAAAGATCATAGTAAAAATCATTTTAAGAATCATAATAATGGAAATATCATTAAAGGATATTATTATTATTATTAAATTTTATTATCGTTTTATTATTATTATTATTATTATTATTATTATTATTGTGTTTATTTTTATTTTTTATTTTTTACTCTTTTTTTCTCTTGTTTTTTCACTCTAACTCATTCCCCCCCACTTGGCGTCGCGCCCTACTCCTCCCCTTTTCTCCGGTATCGCACTGCTTCCCTACCCCATTTGCTAGCCCCTCCTTCCAATGAATCCATTGGCTGGAATATCTCTAGCACCCTACCCCTCTCGCTCCACCCCATCCTCTCTCACGCCGTCCTCATGTCATCCCCCCTCACTAGTCATACCCCCTCTAGTGAATTCAACCCTGCCAGCCTCTCTCTTCCAGTGATGTCAACACCGACCAACCACCCTCCCTCGTCTGACCCCGCCTCCACACCAACTCCCTTCGGGTAAGCTCCTCCCTCAATTTATTTAGGGTTTTTTCTTCCCCGTCACCCAGTATTGATTTGGCTGGACCTAGGGTTTGAAGTTTGATCTGATCTCAGTTTAATCTTTTTGTTAGGGTTTGTTCTATGATTTTTTGAGGTGTGGTTGAGATGTGATGGAAATTTCACACCATTTTGAAAAAACTCCTTGTTTCAAGGTATGTGGTTCTGTGAATAATTTTTTCTAGGAAAATTATTTCACTTTCTTAACTAATTAAATGAGTTATTGACTTAATTGGTTTTGTACGAAATTATTTTTTAAATGAGTTTTATATGCATTTGTTTTTTTAAGCAGCATATTTATATAAATTGTTTGGGTTTTTGTGTAAAACCCATATTTCATAAGTTGTTAGTGTTTTATAATACATAAAATTGGTTTATTAAATGATATAAGGGCTTTGAATTCTATTTGGTAATTTATTGGTGTGCGTTTGAACATAAAATAGGTTTTTGAGTGGGTTATGTGGGTAAATTCAATTTTTACTTTCTAAAAATTGTTTTATAAACTTTAATTTATGGTTTATTAAATTATATCAAGGTGCTAAAGTAGTTTTGAAGAGATTTGATATGCAATATGTTTTAAAGTGGACTTTACATGGAAAAATTGGTGTAACATTGATGAAATACCTTATTGTGTTCTTTTTAAATGTTTTAAAAATTATTTCAATGATTTATTAAATTGAGTTTGTGTTGTGAATCATGGTTGGAAAGAGTTTTGTTGTGAATTTGGTTTTAAATTGGTGTTTTTATAGAAATCGGGCGTGTTTTGGTGAAATTTTTACAATGCTAATTTGAAGGGTTTTATATATTTTTTAATTGGATTTATTAAATTATATGTGTAGTGTGAGGTCCTTGCTTTATGGTTTTGAGTCGCTCGGTCTAAGGTGACTCACCTGAGTTTTCATGGGTAAGTATATATATATATATATATTTCTGTGTGTGTATATATATATATATATATATATATATTTGTGGGGGGGGTTCTCACGTTACATGTATAGTCATCTATGGCAGTGAATATACATGTATGGGGATAGGTGTGTCTGTATATATATATATATATATATGGAAATGCATATGTAGGTTAGTGGTGACTAGTATATGTATATAAGAATATATGTAAGGATCTCCTTACACATTTTCATGGCCATGAGGCTGTTTTAATAGGGGCTAGGTGTTCTTGTATGTATATGAAGATGCATATGCTTAGTGGGGGAGCAGGAGCTCTTAGTTAGAAAGATACAAGACTCGAATGTTCGGTTCGGTTCCACCCTGAGGTAAGTTCCATATTCCTTGATATTTAATTATAATTTCCATTATTTCTTGATATTCCTCTAAAAGTTTTTCCGTGTTTTTTATATAAAAATCATAATGAAATTGATTTTAAGAGAAGAATGAAGAGATCATGGGAATCTTCCTCAGTTTGACGCGATCAATATCATGATGACCTTTGTTGGATATGATCTTATGGATAGATGGATTCGTTCAATCCAGAGTGGGAAAGATTATTCCCACCTTGTCAAAATGGCCCTACTGATGGGTTGGTTTCTTCCTTCCTTTCTAAAAAAGCGATTTACTTTGCAGAAGATCTTGCAGTACCTTCTGCAAGAGAGGTGAATCAGAATAATCCCCCAATCATCAAGTGTTCGGGTGAAGGATCAATCATGGTGGTAGCTGATCCTGGTGTTATTAGGTAGTGAATTGACTCCTTCAAATTCTCTACTCTGGGTCATATTTCCTATGAAAGAGGTTCAAAGCCTTGGTCCTATTCGAATCTCAAAGACCGTATTTATCATTGTGGGAATTTCTTCAATTGTCGGCTCATCCCAATAGGCAAGGGCTACATTCACTTCATCTTGTGAAGTCAAGAAGACCTAAATGCAATATAGTGTTTGGGTATTCTCAATTTGAAACGAGGGATCCTTTGACTCTCAAAATAGGATCTGAACATAAACCCCTTCATGCCAAATCATTCCATCGCTTAGGTTTGGGTTAGGATTCACTGACTCCCGTGGATCTATTGGCATCCGAAAATCCTAAATGATCTGTCTTATGGCATTGGAAATATGTTTCGGATTGACCAACGAATGCTCAATGGAGACCTAGGTCTTTATGCTCGAGTTCTTATTGAGATTGATATGGATCTATCTCCTTTGGAATGTGTGTCTGTCGATGTGAATGACCATATTATTGAGGTACTTTTTTAATTAGAAAACCTACCAAAATACTGTGAGCATTATAGGATGATAGGACATACCATTGAAAAGTGTAGAATTGTACAGAAATTATCTAAGACATACTCTAATAATTCTTTAGAGAAGGATGCTTCCAAAGGAAAAAAATATCAATACAAGGCACTATGTGAGAAAGGAATCCAAGGAATTCTCAAAAGAGGTCACCTGGGATAACAAAGCTAGCACTAGTAAATCCTGGGCTAAATTAGTTGAGGAAGAAGCATCCCAAATTCATGTTCATGTTGTAAGAGGTATTTCTAATGGTGCGGAAATGCTGACATATTTTTCTCAATAATATTTAATTTTCTATGAGATATTGGATGATATTCTCTCACTTTCTTTAAGCCTACAGTCTGAATCCCTCACTTTTGAGTTTATAACATCATAATTACTAAACACAGTTGATATGGATGATAGACTTACAACTAGAATTTCCCAGGATACTCTATCCATGCATGTGCCTGAGCACACTCCTTCTCAGCAAATATACATTTGAATGGCAGACATATCCACTATAAAGCCATATTCAAGAACCATGGAAGATTCTATTAATTTGGGGACCGAGCTCACTCCAATTAAATCACCTTCTATCTACCAATCCTGTAAGAGAGAGTTGAGGAGCTCTCATAAAAACAAGGAAACTGAGAAAAATAAAAAGGTGGATTTTCCCCCATTTAGAAGCAATGATGTGAATCCTCTTTTGGAACTACCAGGGGATGGACAAACTTAACACTTTAGGTTCCCTTAGGCTTTTTGTGAGTAAATATAAATCTGTTTTCATCGGAATCTCTAAGCCAAAAAATAATAGCTTCACTTATGGTTCCCTACTTTCCCAAAGTGGTTACTCTTTTCTCAATTCTGTCTAAGATAACTCTTTTCCTGACAGACTCTGATTACTTTTCCATCATTCTGTTAATAATCTTGTCATTTTCTGAGTGTACAATAAAATCATCACTTGCAGCTTCCACAAGGAGGGTCATCTCTCCTTCTGCTCAATCTTTTATGCTTTCAACTACTACATCAGTCGAAGATCTCTTTGGTAGTATATCAAAGAGCTATCCAGCATAATTTTACACCCCTAGGTTATCATGGGATATTTCAATGCAATATTACATGAAGATGAGAAGATTGGACATTTTTCCAATGCTACCACTATGAAGGATTTCAGAGATTATATTGAGGAATCTAACCTTATGGAATTTAATTTAATTGGTGCCAAATACACTTAGTATAGGAGGCATCTAAATGGAATCAGGGCTTGTAAGATTGATCTTGCCTTTGGTAATCACTATGTTCTTGGTAATTGGAAAACCATCTCTTGTTTCAATCTTGGAAATCATAATTCTAATAACCATCTAATTCTTACAACCTTCACTACTAAGGGGGACAAGCTTCCAATTCCGTTTCGGTATAATAATGCTTGGACCACTATTCCTGAATGCTCTCAGGTGGTGAAAGATACCTGGAATATGGCAGATCATAATGGTCACCCACTCTCTTGTATCTCGAAGCTAAAATCTCTCAAAGTTATCATTAAATAGTAGATCAAGTATAAATTAAGCCTCCTTGACCAGGAAATCGACTCTCTATAAATATCCCTTCATGATCTTCATGAAGACACCACTAAAACCAACTTTAGCAGTGATACACTCTAGGAAACCAACATGTCCTCCCGACTCAATGAACTCCTCATACTTAGAGACAATATCTAAAAGGAGCTCTTTAAAGTCAAGTGGCTCATAGATGGTGATCGTAATACCAAATTTTTCAATTACCTTCAAAGATTTAAAAAAGTTCAAAGGCCAATGTCCCTAATAAAGTATGGTGTTACAATCCTATAGGATCGCCAAAGTCTCTCTAATCACATTATTTCCTACTATATGAACCTCTTCAATGGTCCGTGATGCAATGTGGATATTAAGGACGGCATCATTCCCAAACTTGTCACTGAGGTTGATAACCTTTTGATTACTTATAATCCTATATACACTAAGATCAAAGATGTTGTTTTTGGGATCAATAAAGGGATTCTCTGAGACAAAATGGATTTACCAATCACTTCTTTCAATTTTATTGGGAGGTAATCAACTCAGATGTTTGTAAACAAGTTAAAAACTTCTTTACCAAAGGCTTCCTTTCACAGGATTGCAATTCTTAATTCATTTCCTTAATCCCTAAGGTGGAAAATTCTATTTATATAGCTCAATTCAGGCCGGTTTCTCTTATCAATACCATATACAAGGTCATCACAAAAATTCTTTCCAATTTTCATGATAATATCTCTAGGAAAATCATCTCTTGGAATCAATTTGGATATGTCAACGGGTGAAAGATTTAGGATTTCCTTCTCATTGCCTTTGAATGTGTCAAATTACTACAGAAGTCTACCTGAGGGGGAAATATTTCTCTCAAATTAGACATCAGAAAATCCTTCGACACAATTTATTGGAATTTCATTGGATGCATTCTCTATGAATTTCGATTTCACATGAGGTTTATCCAATGGATCAAAGATATTATTAATTCTACAAACATTTCCATTCTCATTAATAGATCCCTAGAAGGTTACTTCAAGTGTTCAAGAGGTGTGAGGCAGGGTGATCCCCTATCTGCCATTATTTTTGCAATTACTGAGGACTACCTTAGTAGAATTCTCCTCCATATGATAGGTTCTGATGAACTTAACATAATCAGAGTATCAAGAGGAATCTCAACCCCCATCACCTTCTCTTTTCTGATGATATTAATATCTTTACTCAGGGTGATAGAAAAAATATACAAAATCTCAAGAAGTCTTTACTTCATTATGAGCAGGTTTCAGGCTAAGTGGTTAATTAGGGAAAGTCGTTTATTTGTTTTGAAAAAAATATATCTACATCAAGGAAATCCAGCATGATAAATGATCTAGGAATTCATGAAGGGTCTCTCTCCTTTACCTACCTAGGGGTCTCTATGTTCTTAGGTAGATGTAGGACCTCTCACTTTGTGGAAGTTGTGAGCCAGGTTAGAAGGATCCTCTCCTCCTAGAAAGGTAAATCACTCTCAATGGCAGGAAGATTGTGCTTAGTGAAACATGTGGCCACCTCAAAACTGGTCTAATCCTTTATGGTTTACTCTTGGACTACCTCGGTTATCAAAACCTTAAACTCTATGATGAGAAACTTTGTGTGGAGTGGTAGTATTATGGAATGAAAGGTAATTTCTGCTCCTTGGAAGCGATGTTGTATTCCATATTCTAAGGGTGGTCTTGGATTCAAGAATCTATACTTATTTAATTTTTCTTTGAAAGCACAGTTCATATGGAGGCTTATTTAATTTAAAGTACTTGTTTTTAAGACAATAACAATTTTCTAACCCTTATAAATCTTACATTGGAATTCATTATATTATATTATAATTTTTATATAAATAAATATTATTAAATTACAGTATTATATGAAGGAAATATTTATTTTAAAATTCTTTAATTTATCAAAAGGAGTGTTAAAACCATATATTTTCCAAAAATAAATTTTTGGTTTCTTTGTATCAGAATCTAATTTTCATCAACTCATATATAATTGTATATATAAAGTAATAATTAAAATGGTTAAACATAATAATTATTTTATTAAAATGAAAAAATTCAAATTCATACTATTTTTTTGAAGATACATAACCCCTTATTACACCAATGTACTCCCTAAGGGTAAGGTGTGCGATGATGGTACTTTCTTGGGGTGGTTCTATGAACATGGTTTGGACTGTGATCTAAATAATATTGAACTTATACCATAAATGGTTTTTTAGGTTTCAGTTGCTGAATTTAATCTTGGGCCTGGTCGAAGTCAAATCCCAGTGATTCCATCATTCTTAGAAGCTCTGATAATTGTTCTCCATAAGGTACAATCCCACTAGTTGAGGCCATCACTTCATCCATCTATGTCAATTATACTTTATAATAACCATTAGTTTATACTAATCTTAATGGTCAATTTACAATGGCTATATTACCAATGGTTCATCTTCTTAATGGTATTTTAAATCTAATGGGATATAATTTATAATTATTATAAAATAACCAAAGCAGTTAATGTGTTTTCTATAACTATATTATTTAATATGAAATTTATTTATTTAGAAAATTAATTTCATTTATAAATGTTTTGGTCATTATAGTATGGACCTTCGATAAGTAGCCAAACTTTTTTTAACGGATCATGCTTCAAAATCTCAACATGTAATTTCCCAATCATTATAGATGGTCTATGTTCTACACCCATTCGGTCCAATTATACCCTCTTTATCATTACTAGGTTCGATACCCCAACCTCTCCTTTGAACACTCACTTTGATTTTTGAATATTTGACTGCCCCGACTACCTATGGTTCACTAGGATCTCTTCATCTATTTTGGCCCAAAAATTAATGGGGAGTATTTCTTAAGGATTATGAAAGAGATGTCTCTAATCTCATGGGAAACTTGTTGGGTATGATCCATGGGGATTCCTTTTTTCTTTTCTTCCTTGGTAGGCAATGGTGCACTCTCCAGCATGTCCCTTGTTTGGTTAGTAAGAGTTGTAAATTTAACATATTGTAAATCACCTATATCTGATAATGTAAAGTAATTTTCCTAGGATTTAGAGTTTATGGTTATTGAATATTCAAATATATAATTGGAAATGTCCTCTGATTTCCATTTCAATATCTTAGGCATTCATGTTGGCCCACTTGGTGGCATTATTGGTCTTATCTTGTTCACCTCTTATCTCTTTTCCTTGTTGGTACATATCCTCAGTTGTAACTTACCTGTTTGGACCTAGCGGAAGATAGATTAGTTTACAGGTTCTATAGGACCTCAAAAGTGCTTCCCCGTACACCATAAGTCACTGATTGGTGTTGAGAGTCCTATAGAAATTATGGGGATACTATACACTTAATATCAACAAACAATGTCAATTAAAATTACATTAACATGATTAACATCATAGTAAATGCAAGGTTTTACAACTAAGTGTCAACCATCAATAATATATTAACATCAATATGCTATAACATAATAAACCCATGATGTTCATATATACATACATAAAAATGATTACTCACTGAGTCAATCATGTATAATAGAATACATAAAAAAATATACAAGGAGAGATAACTAAGAAAACATGAATCTCTCCTCAATCCCATCTCCCAAAATCATCAAGTTACTCTAATTTGATCTTTTTTAAAACATGTGGTCTGAAAACAAAAACTAGATGACCATACCACACCAAGGTGATCATCTAGAGTGTGATCATAACACTCATTAAGAAAACACCAACAAGGTCCCTTATATATGCCCTAATATCTGGTGTATGTATGTTCAAAAAATAAATAAGATAGTAACAGACAACATGAATGTTATCGAGTCAAGTTGTTATGTGATAAAACGGTCACCATGAAACCTGACCCCACCTACTTCAGCGTATGTTATTGTATGACATATGTCACAACAACATCACACCAAAAATTATTATGGGATGATCCTAACATATCCAAACCCGTATTAATGAAACCTATCTGGGTAAGGCTTAATATAACCAGACTCAAGTGTTTGTGTATCAAAACATATAGGAAACTCGACTAGGAAACATATATGAAACATAGTTGTTTATGGAAAAAATTGAAAAATCTTCATGAGGGACCTTATCATATGGTACATTTTTTTTCACATGGAAAATTCATTTGAAACAAAAAATATTATATACAAAAAAATAGGGATGTAAAAAATATTAAATAAAGAACATTGTAACATGAAAAGTTAGTTAAAAAAAGATGAACATGCAATCAAAATAAATATAAATATTACAAAATATATAGAAATAAATACATATAAAATATCTAAAAATATATTTATTTTATTATCCATAGTAAAAACATCACCACTATCGATAGGATCATCCTTAGTCCCTTTTATATCCTCCATTTCAATAATTTCTCTAGAATCAAGATCTTTATTTTCTTATTCAATATAATAAAGAGGTAAAAAAAATTCTTTTGTTTTAATTTAATTGGATGATCTATTAATGTAGTAATTTTATTCGGTTTTATATGTTAAAGCTACACCACCCCTATGTTAAATCATCATCCTTAAAAACAATATTGTTTCCCACATCATGTTCTCTGTCAACTTCCCTAAGAATTCATTCATTGCATTAATCAATTTCCTTAAATGATATGGGGTCAATGGTGCCCCAATCATTAAATATACACATAAAATCCCTATTGTATCAATATAAAAAAATTCATTCAATATTTAATGAGTAATTTTATACTATCTATTTATGTTGATATTTACAAATATGCATCAATTTTTTTCATGACCAAAATAATTTCAAGTAATATTAAGAACATTTATTGTAAATTTTATAAAATGTAGATTTTAGGTGACATTATATTCTCATGAATCACTCACTTCATTAATTATTAATAAAGATCAGTAGTATTTCTCCCATGGAGTAAGACTGAATTTGAACTATATAAATCCCTTTATTTTTCTATGTTTGTGTGAGTTATTTTGTTATTATTCTTATGTGTGTATGTGTTCTAGAGGATCTACTAGGTAAATATGGTTTGTATTGATATATTATAGTGTAGTCCATCATCTAAATATTGAAATCATGTGTCACTAGTTTTTAAATTCATAGACCTTGTTTTGAAAGTGAGGTTCTGGAAAGAGGAGTTTAAGAACTTGAGGTTCTTAGCACGACGAGTGGTATTAGATATTGGTTGTAAACTTCTAGTGAGGTTATTTTCTTTTATATTTTCTATTTTAGTGTGATTTTACTACTTTATAGTGGGTATCATTGGAATAAGGAAACATCCAAGATGAAAATTTTGATGGGTTTGACATCATATTCTAGAGAATACGGATTGAAGATTATTTGTATCGGAAGGAGCTTGAGATTTCATTAAAGGCATCAAACTAGAATCAATGAATAATGAAGAATGGTAAATACTCAACCAAAAATCTCTTGAGTATTTTCAGATAACATTGACCTAGAACATAGCCTTCAATATCCACGATGTAAAAACAACTACCAAATTGATAGTGATGCTTGAAAACATGCATGAAAATCCTTATGAAATAAAAAAAAGTCTTTATGTTGTGGTGAATTTTTTACATGAGGATATTGAAAGTAATATCAGTGGTTAATCATCTAAATGAGTTTAGTGTCATATAAAATTAGCTGTAATCTTTTGGTGTAAATTTCAATAAAGGTGTGTCATCATTAATTTTTTGGTCTCTTTCGAAATCTTGAGATGTGATGGTTACTCTTATTAGTAACTCTAATAGGAAAAATGACACTGTGTTTGAGGAAATATAAGATTGATATCTAAATAAGGATATCCAAAAAATAGATTTTAGTATTGAATGTAGGGGATGTTCTTATCAAATGGAAAACCAAATTCAAAAGAAGTTGAAGAAGAAACAGGATAATAAATGAGTGAAATCGACATGTCTCAGACTCATATGCTTAAATTGAAGAAAAAATATATGTAAAGAAGGATTAAAGATACATGAGGGTAAATTCTAAAAAAAACATCTGAAAGTTACTTTGAAAACATTATAGTTGAGGGTGAAATCACATTATTACTAAGTGTTAATGTTCTATTAGACTCATGGATAATTTATTTTAGAGATTCATTTCACTGAACAACTAAAATATAGAGATTGCATAATTATGTATATGGAAGATTCAACAAGGTGCATCTTATGGGTGGTGAAACCCTAAAGATAATTGGAAAATATCATGTGAACATCCAAACTATGAATTGATACTAGCTAGAGTTTCATGGGATGAGGCATATATCGGGATTAAGGATGAATTTTATCTCAGTTAGTATCACTAACATCACCCATTAAAAACCCTCATGGGTTAGAAAAGGAGATATGAGTGAATTCTAAGGCCCACCTCTAATAGACCTTGAGTTGGTGACTAACATCGAGGGAATTAGATACAAGAAATGGGATGAATTACCCTCTTAATTCCTAGGAGAAAAGAATAAAACCATCAGTCAGCACCCAATGATTCCATTAAAAGATATATTAATTCCCATTACCCAATTTCATTTATATGTCATATATCCTTAAATTAATAAAACATGCAATAATAGAATCAAAAATCTAAATCATCCTCTGGTTTTATCCAAACTACCCAAAAAGTATCTCCATTCTCTCTCATACTATCTTGCAAAATAGTTAACAATCTATTTAGGGGTAAGCAATTGGGAGTACTCATTAAGATCACAATTATATGAAATTATATATTCATAATAAATTTAATATCATCATATACATGAAAGGGGACATCTAGGAATGATAAGAGTGTGTGAAGAGCTAATAAGTAGAGTAATACTCACATACTGTTGATTCTTAACAACTTCACCTATATGTATTTTATCATACCATACCAATAGCTTATCACAAGTAATCACAAGAAACCCTAATTTCCAAAATAACAAAATAAGAACTCTATAATATATTTTAAATAAAGAATAAAAATTCCATAACACAAAAATTGTTGCAATATCACACCTATAAAATTTATTTAGACGAGTAAGCATGCCTAGCTCTCAACCTACACCTCATGAGGATAAATCAACACATCCCTACACTCTATGAAAACATGGCATCACATACCTATACCCCATGGAAAAACATCAACACATCCCTACACCCCATACAGACACAACATTATATCCCTACACCCCGTATAGCCACATCATCACATCCATGCACCTTGTGCAACCACATCATCACATCTTTGCACCCCATGAAACTGCATCAACACATCCATGCACATTTTGTTAAACCTTGATCCATTATACCCCAAAACATGACATAATATTAATCCATTACATCCCATAATTAATGCACATTTCATGTAAGAAATCCATCACAACCCCTAAGTATATTATCAAAAAACAACATACAAAATATTAGAAAATAATTTATTATACAAGTACACATTCATATATAGAAAACACATAAGAACAATCCCATAAGTAAACATGTATACATAAAAAGTAAACAACCACATATAATGAAATAAATGTGTTGACACAGTACATAATAAGAGAAACTAATAATGTAACATAGAGTAAACTATTCACATCATTACATGATTAAATAATTAATCCAAATAATTTTTTAATGATCTCTACTAAATACTAAAATGAACATATTAGTTATTAAATTTCATTATTATTCTTATAAACTTCTTCTCTTAATCATTCAGTTAATTAAACTAGACTTCTAGGATCCGACATAAGATTAAAATCCCCTCAAAATAACTAAAATTAATATGAATTAACTCTAAGAATGGCTTATATAGATTTTTTTATTAATTGTGAATTATTTACTATTTATATTCTCTCTTGAAATGAATTCTGTTACTTTAATTAATATTCTTTTTTAGTATGTCAATATTGTCTTCATCTAACTTTGTATTGGCAATAATTATTCCATCACTTCCTTCCCAAAATAATATATCGGTGCATTCTTAGTTAATTCTACACAATAATATTAATCTAAAAAACAACATGTAATCATATCAATAAATTTTCAAATATATCATAAACGTAACCATGTTACAACAACTATATTAAAAAAATCAATGATGCACCATATATGTGAAATATATATGTATAAATATTCATTAATTTTTAAGTAGAAGTGAATGAAAAAATATTAATAGCAGGATATTAGAAAGAATGTCATTTTTTATATTTTTGTAATCTTATCCAACTTTAATTTTTATTTCAATCCTTATCTTACTTCCCATTTAATCACATAATTCAAATCATATAATCCTTAATAAAATGTGGCTTAAAATCATACAATGATAAAATTAATTTATTTTAGCATCATACATATATCAATGTATAATCTATTAATGCAAATATAACAATGAAATTATATTCAACTTTCATTTCCCATTTTAAATTAATTTTTTTCCTTTCCATTCTTATTCCTCAAAACACTACCCCATTTCTCATGGGAAGTCACATAATATTAGTACACTTGCATCATAAAATTTTATAGTAGAGCATCAAACCAATTTCCAACATAATATCAATACATGAGAATATTCAACCTAATATATGTATAATTTAATGGAACATGAAAAACCCTTTCCCCTGGAACAAACAAGGGTCTAAGAGAAGTGTAATTTAATGAAATTCATGAAGTAAATCGAAACCACCCCCACTCCACCCTACCCTCCCTGAACGAAATCATTACCACCGATACCAATGAGATAGTTACATTTACCTCACTATATAAGGTTAAGTAAATGTAGATTGTCAATTTTTATTGGAATGGTACAAATAATTTTGGCTTATGGAATATAATGATGTGTTTCAATTGGGATAATGAGAAGATTTATCTGAAATCATTCAAAAGTGCTACCATGAAAATAAAATGATGAAGATTCAATTCATTTGGTACTAGAGGCCAATAATCAAAGGATATAAGGCTTCAAAAAGGGCTTATAGAAGTGTCTTCGACATTTCAATCATGTTATATTTCAAAAGGTAAATAAGGATATAAATCCCCTACCTAGTATAATGCACTACACTAGTGTAGAAAGAGTGACAGAGATGTTCAAACTACCTAGAATTTTCAAGGAAATGTCTATGTTGGGTTTTGGAGATTAGAAAGCTCTTGGGATTCCTCTCTTTTTACATGGAATTTTAAGGAATGTAATAAGAGATGAATAATAGAGAGAGAGAGGAGGATATAATTCAAATATATATATATATATATCAAAACACATGGTAGGTATCACATATGAAGAATTTAGGAACACACATCATAAAAACACAAATAATATTAAATTTTTATAAACACATTTACCCCTCATCTTAAGTCATTTAAAATGTCTGATGCATGAAAAACATGCATCCTACCTATATGCATACCCTTCCAAAAAGGAAATGAATATCCTTTTTAAATTCAAAAAAAATAGGTATTATACTCTATTAAATAATATCTTTGAAAGAAATGAGTTACAAATCAAGATGATAAAATTTAAAATGTGAAACATTTATAATCCCAAGATTTCCATTAAAAATCACATTTGAATTCATAAAAACACATTACAATATATATATATATATATATTACAGTGTTTACATTAAATAGATACATTACACAACATAATTAATTATTTATATTCATTTTATTTTATATGTTTCAATTATTAAAATCATAAAAATATTATTCCATGGTTTTAAGTATCCATTTACCATGATTTTTAACTCAGAATACTCATGTTTTTTGTAAAAAATCAGGTTGTAGGTGAGTTTTCGAGAAGAGTAAGAAATAATTATTTTTTGGGTAAAAATATATATAACATCCTGCTACTATATTTTAGGTATTACTTGATCATTTTTATCCCCTCTGATTTGGGTCTTGTTTTGGGGGCATTCTGGAAGATTTTGGAATTTTTTGGATGCTTATTGGGTTGTGCATATTTGGAACACGATTTTCCCTAACCGTGCACCCCCTTGATAGTGGGGAATGCATGGTTGATGCAAGGTTTTACAAACTGTATACCCACCTAGGGGAAACTGTGCACCCCAAAAAATAAGGGTACATAGATAGCACACAGTTTCCCCTAATCTTATTCCCCCCCCCCTCTCCATCTAACCATGCACACAGTTATTTATTATTCTGAAAATTTATTTTAAATTCTCAACCCCCCGCCTTCATTTAAGTTTCCTTTTACCCACATTCATAAATAAATCTATTTTCCCATCCTTAGAGTTATTTTGAAGATCTGATCCCTCTCTGGTATGTGGATATCCTCTCATGCCGTTTTTTTATCTTCCTCTATCTCCTACTTAAAGGGTGTTAGATAATCACGTTTTTGATGGATATAAAATTTGTTTTGATGAATCTAATCCTTTTATTTTCATATCCTATTCTATATCTAATTTTAAGATCTTATTTTCCTTTGATCATCATTGGAATTCCCATTACAGGTGTTAACCATTTGATTTCCATGATTTGAAGGTAGGTGGTTCCCTTTTAGATTTTCCATGCAATTGAATTCTTGAATTTATTGATTTTTTTGAAATATATTTCAATTGATTTATAAATCCGAAATTTTATATGATTTGAAATTGGAATTCAAAATGGTATGGATTTTGAAAAAAAACCCAATTCCAATGGAATTGGAATTGTGGGGTAATTTTTGAAAATGATAGAATTGATGAAATTATTTGAGGTTTATTTTGAGAAAAATATCTTAAATTGAAATGAAAAAAAAATATGATTGTATTTTTATTGATAAGGAATGAAATAATGAAAACCCCCATGTTTTGTATTTTAAATTTAATTAGCATATTGAAACTGAAAATTGGGAAAATTAATTATAAATTTGGTTTGATTTTAACTGAGAATATTTTCCTATTATTTAATGACTTATTTATCACATGATATTTCGGGTAATTATGGGGTTATTTGGGATAAGAATTCTATGATATTTATCTCCTAGAACTGGATTTATGATAAAAACTCTAACAATAACCTAGTTTGGCATGATTATCCCTGATGGGAAGTTAATAATTTCTATTCAACATGAGAATGAGGGACATGTGAACACATGTTTAGTCATGATCACTTATTTGAGAATTTTGAGGATCCTATAACTAGAAACTAATATACTTAATTGAAGATAACCATGGTTCTTGTTGTGTTTGATTTTATTATGTATGTCATTGATCATATAACTGTTTTACTCGTGCCAAAAGATTTTTATAAATGCTTTTTAATAAAATGTTTATTTAAGCCAGGTTTGAAATGTTTTACATCTATTGAAATGAAAGGATGTTTTATTTTAAATATTTAAATGATACATTATTATATGACCTATTTTATTTAAATTGAAATCATTATTAGTTTATTTTTATGGAATCTTTTATGGAATAATTGGTGAGAGCCTACTAGGTTTTATATCTCACACTATACTATTGCCTTAGGATGTTTTTAGATTTTCTTATTACAGGTCTGAGTAAAGTAAAATCATCACTTAGAGGTGGTGGGTATTCTTAATCCTTGGGAATGTGCAATGATGATGGTGACTGGTAGAGCTGAGACTTGTTACATAAGGTTTTTTGTATTTTTATAGTCGTTGATAGAAGTTTGGGTTGATGTTTCATTGAGTTGTTTTTCCAAATGCTTGGGGTACTATTTTACCTATTTTAATTTTGGTAATTTCTATTTGAGGAGTGTTGATATACCGAATTGTATCTTGTTTATATTCTACTATTTTTTGGAAAAAATCATTCCCATTTTATTCTTATATGATATCAGGTGCTAGTTTCCTACCCATGTGGATCGAGAATATCCTTTGGGCCATGTTAGATTCGGCTCAGGTATCAGGGTGCTAGGTATCTGAGATGTTTTATGACAAAGTGGTATTAAAGGTAGGTTTATCCTATTTCCTTGAAATCAATTTTTGGTCTGGGATATCTTGGTAGACATAAGGTATGATTGATAGGACTTGGGAGGTATTTATGAGCAAGTTTGTAGCCAATTATTGTCATAACAATCCTTAAGTCACCATGGGTGGTAGGGAAAAAGTTTCTTTAATGAGTATTTTGATCTTTTTCTAGTCTTTTACCTATTTTATTAAAGTTTTATAGAAATCCCATACTTTTTACTCTCATTTTATTTATTTATCCAAGTTTCCTTATTAATGTTTTTCTTGTTTTCTATTAATGACGTGTAGCATCATGACTCTGAGAAGATATTTGAACCTACCTAATAAGGGAGATGTTGATGAACCATAGTAACAAAACCCTTCAATTGACCAGAATTTCATTGATATATTCATGCATGTTGTCCAAGCTCAGGGATAGGTGGCCACACCCATTTTCATTCAGGATATAGTTGTGGAACCTCAAAGGGATGACTCTAGAGATCATGCACCAGATTTTCTTCGCCAGAAGTCACCATTCTTCCAAGTCTCTAATGATACTCAAGAGGATGAGAATTGGTTGAAATTAATTGAGTAGATTTTGAGTTCTTAGAAGTTTCTTATTTAATTAATGTGAAGTGTGCTACTTCCAATCTTCAAGGATCTATTAGAAGGTGATGGGATTCAATGGTGATAGTGAAGAAGTATAAAGGCTTGGAGTGGAAAGACTTCAACATTAATTTTTGTGATTATTTCTATCCATAGTCTATGGTTTTAGAAAATTCAATGTAGTGTCTTAGTCTCTAGTAAAGTGAAAAGCCTATAACTCAGTATGCAAACCACTTTTTTGAGATGGTATAGTTTTATACTAAAATTGTGACTAATGAGAAGCTAAAGGCATAATGATTTCATATGGGAATTTTAGTTGATATTTTATCCAAGGTTTTCATGATATAGATGAATTATTATACTGATGTTCTAGATGGAGCCTTGATGGTTGATCTTGACTTAGATGGTAAGTTAGGGCCGACGAGAGTTTCTTTAAAGGAAATAGAAATATTGATGAGTCTTGTGGCGGATCTTGATATAAGGGTTCTTCTATAACTCTTATATTACATGGTAGAGTCCCTTTGACTTGTTTCCTATGTAAAAAATTCTAGGAATTCAAAATTGGTTTGAATTGAGGCACCCTATATCTGTAATTCCTGCATACGTTCAGTTCACTTGTCGAAATTCTATTATATCTTTTCTACTCCACATATTGGAATGGGATCATCATCACTTAAAACAATTTCATTGAAATCATATGCTTCAGGAATAAAGGGGTTCTAGATATAGGCATCTAGAATGAAGGTTCTTCTCCCAGTGGAAGAGTCTCTAGAGGAAGTCGATACAGGTCTAGCGACTTTGATAGGTATTGTCACTATAGTTTCATACTTGGGGGTTTCTTTATTTGATAATGGTACATCTCACTCATTCATATTTACCCATGTTATTGATTTGATTACCCTTACTATGGATCTTTTATCTTATGTGGTGGATATTACTACGACCCTTGAAACGAGGAGAGAGAAGGGTCTTCAATGTACTGCTTTTGTTTTCAATTTATCAAAGATTGATCTTACCTATAATTTTATGGTCCTTGGTATAAAATATTCGGATTTCATTCTTGGGATGGATTGGGTGATTTCTCATCAAGCCCAAATTGACTGTTATCTTCAGGGAGTCTCCTAACCACACCAAATGAGGTGGGCCATGATTTCATGTAGAATGGGACCCAAGATCAAGTAGAGCCATAAATTCTTATCTGAATTTATTCAAGTTAATATTAGTGTTTTATTTTTACTTGGAGTTAGAATCCTTGAGTGATGATCTACCTCCAATTATCATTGAGTTTCCTAACATTTTTCCATCTGATTTCTCTAGTTTTATATCGGAAAGAGAGGTTGAGTTTTCTATTGATTTAGTACCTCATACTCAATCAGTATATATTTCTTATTACTGTATGGAACTAGAAAAATTAAAAGAGATGAAGATTGTGTTGTATGATATTATTGAGAAATTTTTTATATGCTTGAGGGTGTCAACTTGGGCAGCACTTGTTCTCTTTTCTAAGAAATATTATGGTGCAATTCTCCTATGTGTTGATTTCTAGAATCTCAAATGAGTTATGGTAAAGAACAAGTATCTTTTTCCTTGGATAGATGGTCTATTTGACTATTTTAAAGGGATTAAGTGGTTCTTGAAGATTGATCTTTGGTCTGGATACTACTAGTTGTGGATTAAATAATTTGACATCTCGAAAATCACCTTTTAGAGTAGTTGTGGCCATTATGAGTATCTTTTCATGCCATTTGGTCTAACCAATTTTCCTACAAAATTTTATAGATTTGATGAACAGGATATTCCATGAGTATCTTGATACATTCATGGTAGTCTTTATGGATGACATCCTTGTTTACTCTGAGTCTGTGCAGCATAATGTGTGTCATCTATGAGAAATTATGGAAATATTGAGAAATCATAAACTCTATGAAAAGTTAACAAAATTTTATTTCTAGATTCAGGAAGTAAGTTTATTGGGACACGTAGTGTCAAAATATGGTATCTCAATTGATCCAAAGAAGGTTAAATCTGTTATGCCATTGGAACAACTGCAAAATATTTTTGAGATTCAGGTATTCTTGGATTTATCAAGGTATTACTGCTAGTTTTTCAATGATTTCTCAAAGTTGGATTCTTTGATGACTACCCACACTTGTAAAGGAGTGGAGATTATTTGGGATCATAAGTGTTAGATTTGGTTTTTTGAGATTAAATATCTTTTGACTTCTGTTCTGGTGTTGACTCTTTCATAGTTCGAGAAGCACAATGTGGTCTACTGTAACACACCAAGTTTAGGTTTGGGATATGTTCTTATATAAGGTGAGCATTTCATCTCATGTGTATCTAGATATATTAGGAAATATGAGAAGAATTATCCAACCCATGATCTCTAACTTTTATTCATTATGCATGCTCTTAAAGGATGGAAACATCACCTTTTTATAGAAAGGTTTACCATATATTCTAATCATAAAATCCTAAGTTATATCATCTAAAAATATTTGAATCTCCATCAAAGGTATTGGGTGGATAACCAGCAGTCATTTTATTTTGACATTACTTATACCCTAGGCAAGGTAAATTCATTGTTGATTCTTTGAGTAGGAAAATTCTAACCTAGACCATGAAATAATCATCAAAAGAGTGTAATTTTGCAGTTCTCTTTGAACTATTTCATTTATGAGTCCTCAAGAAAGAGTATGGGGTTTTTTTTACCAGTGTTCTGTTTACTTACTCTATTCCTAAGATTATTCTTCAAGATTAGCAGTGTGACAATGAGTTTCATGGTGTTAAATATTCTATTTATAGTGGGTAGATCATCGATGAGTGGTATTTCTCCATAGGGGGTATTATATATTTTTAAAACTGGTACATTGTTCCTTTTTCCCTAAGTAATGTTTTGTTTGGGGATTATAATATTTCTTAGTATGAATTACACCCCATAAATACGTTTTATGATATTCAAAAATGATTCTAGTGGCTAGGTATGAGATGGGACAATGATACATTGTTATACTTGCAAATAGGTTAAGGCTAAGCACCAGAAACCTTAAGGTTTTCTCTAGAACCTTCTAGTGTTGACATGAAAGTGGGATGAAATCTCTATAGACTTCATGATGGGTTTTAATCAAAACTCTTGAAAGAATAATGTGATATGAGTTGTGATCAATTGAATGACTAAATCAAATATTGTTATACCCATCTATTATGTGACCAAATTTAAGGATTTAGGAGGCCTATATGTATAGGATGTTGTCAGGTTTCATGGTGTTACATCTATGATATTTTTTAAAAGAGATCCCTAATTCACTTCCCATTTTTTGAGAGGCCTATAAGAGGTAGTGGGATATCACAGGAGCTTGAGCACAATATACAATTTATATATAGATGGACAGAAAGAACAGGTTATACATGTTTTGGAAGACATTATCTATTTTTTCATCCTTGATTTTGGTGGAGCTTGGGATATCCACTTGGGAATGGTTGAGTTTTCATATAATAATAGTTAATATTCATCTATTTGATTAGATCCCTTTTATAACTTGCATGGATTCCCATGTAAATATCTATTATGTTTGTTAGAGATAGGTAAAGATTCCTTAGTTAGAACAAGTCTATTCTAAGAGTTAACACCTAAGATTTAATTGATTCATTAGAGAATGGTGATATCATAGAGACTATATAAATATTATGTTGATAATCATCAATGACCATTGGATTTTTTGGTTGGTGATTGGGTGTTATTCAGAGTTTCACCTTTGTTGGGTCATCGATGTCTTGGAAAAAAGGAATGATTACACCAGGGTTTTTGGGACCTTTTGAGGTTGTTTTGTAGTGGGGAAAGTGTCTTACCATTTATCACTTCCACCACAGTTGATGTTGATACATAATATGTTCTTAGTATCATAGTTTCGGAAGTATCTTTTAGACCCATATGATGTTTTAAGATGGGGGGATCTTGATGTTGATTATGTTTTATCTATGACTGGGTATCCAGTAAGGATTGTCAATTATGAGACAAAGTTACTTCATGGAAGGATGATATGTTTGGTCTATGTTCTATGTCAGCATGTTTTTTACTCTCATGAGACTTGGGAGTGTGAGGTACTAGTGAGAGAGTGCCAACATCATCAGTTTGATATAGAAAATTCTTGACATGCTTTCTGGGGACAAGAATTTTTTTTGTGGGTAGTTTTTAACATCCCATTACCTTCTTTCAGGTATTCCTTGACCCTTTTTGATCCCCTTTGATTTAGGCCTTTTTTGGGGTTGTTCCAAGATATTTTTGAAGTTTTTGGAGGATTACTAGGTTGTGCATGGTCAGTGCATGGTATGCCCAAACCGTCCCCCCTCCCATGCAAACCATGCATCCCTTAGACAGTGGAGGATACATGGCCAAAATATGGTTTCATAAACTGTGTTCCCACCTAGGGGAAACCGTGCACCCCAAACTATAGGGTCACATGTATGGCACACAGTTTCCCCTAACTATGCACACCCCCCTCCGGTGAACCATGCATGCTATTATTTATTATTCATAAAATTTATTTTAAATTCCCAAACCCCCTATTTAAGTTTCTTATCACTCTCATTCAAACGTAACTCAATTTTCCCTTCCTTGTAGGTTCCCTAGAAACAATTTTGGATCCCCCAACCACCTCCTTTTGTGAATCAAAGTGTCGGTGGAAGATATGATCCCTCTCTAGTAAGTGTATCTCCTCTCATGTAGTTTATTCCGATCTTCCTCCCTCTTCTCCTTAAAGAGTGTTAAATCATCATATATTTATGGATCTAAACTCCATTTTTATGGATCTAATAATTTTATTGTTATACATTGATTCTATATCTGATTCATAGAACTTATTTTCATTTTATCATTGTTGGAATTCCCATTGTGGGTGTTGTTTCATGACCGGATGCACCGGGTTCTGACCAGTGACTACCCTAAGCCCACCTCTAATAGGCTAGGGGGTGGAAACTAGTTCCAAGTTGGAATATCCTATAAATGGGAGGCACTAGAAGAATTTACCTATACACATGTACACATCTCCAAACCCACATAATGATGAAATGTAAAAAAAATAAAACAAATTCATGCATGCATTTAAAACACCATAATCAAAGTAAGAAAATAAAGTACTGAAATAAAAAAGTGGAAAATATAAGCTCAACAAAAAATTGGAAAGAGTTCAACCTACTCTATGGGAGATGACAAAATTCAAATGCAAGATCCTGGAAAACACCTCAGTCTGAATAACTCAAACTACACTCCACCTGCTCCATGTCCACCAGAGACACCATGAAAAGGTTCGTCATCAACATAATTCATGACATGTTTGGGAAGATCCCATGTAGGGGTGAGTATAACAATACCTAGTAGGAAACCTAAAAAACACTAAACACAAAGGACCAATTATAGTTTTATCAATACAAGGATATAAAAATCAATGTATAATAGAAACACTCAAATATACTCAAGAAAGACACCACACCACCAGTCGGTCATAACCAATTGGAATCCATAGGATCCTATTCAAAGCAACGGTTGTTATAGGAGAAATCACTCCATGAGATGTATTATCACCATAGACTTTCATCCAAAAGGTCTAAATCATTGGGCCTTTCCCAAGAAATATCATTGGTCTAAGAAGATCCTGATACTCATATAGGGGGTCATTCCTAGGACTTCTAGGAGACACCATAAACCCTAATCTAGATCAACCTAATACATAAGGGATTGTATTCCAACAATTCCATGAAGCCTGCCGATACAGGTTTCAGATGGAGGATCAACACCCAACTCATGGAGGTCATGCCAATTCCACAAACCCCGACTATAGTATAAAGATGATAAAGGATCCCACTCCAGTGTTAGGGATGGACACCATGAAATCTATCTAAGACTCATCCTCTAGAGGGGATCACAATCCTATGATGTGGATATAATTCCACACTATACCCTCAAGGTAATGGACCAAGGGAACACACCCAACCAAGAATGGTTCAAACTAAGGAAACTAAGGGATACAAACACCATTGAAGGGGTAACATAGAGTGTAATAGGGTTACATGTTGTATATAGATATCCCAAAATCTTCCCATATGGTAAATCCTCACACAACTTGTAAGTCTCAAAATACACGACTTGTAGAAGAAGTACACAGCGTGTAGAGTCACATGACATCCTTCCCGTGTTTCCTAGATGTGTCTGTGTACCTTATCCTACCCATGTATCAACCTATTTACAGGTGTCCATGTCTGTATCCTAGTACATGTTGTTCCATTATCTGTGTACTTTTAGCTTTGTCCATGTACTTTTCTAAGTACATGTCAAGCCAACCGGAAAGGGTCACATGTCGTGTGATGGGGCTCCCACATCGTGTGATCCTTAACTTCATCCTGAAACCCTAGACACCACTAATAGGGAACTACACGATGTGTATCTCTGAATTACACACTGTATTGTTGAATATTTTCTAGATCCAAAGGTTTCACCACTGTTCTTTCTCACACACAATATCCATCTCGTTTCTAGTTAGAAATAACTCCCTAGATCTTGGATCTAGGTTGATTAAGCCTCGTCATAGCTTACTCTCCTGAATCTATCATTTTAAATGGATCGAAAATGCACCTCCAAAATCTGTATCATCATGTACCCCCTGAGGAAGATGAAAACCCCTCAATTGTGTCTCCTCCTCCCTTGATCTATCCACCTTCATCATAAATTATTGAATAGAAACTGACATCACATGTCGTACCCACAGTTTCAATTCATTATATCGAAGAATAGTTTTTAAATGATTGGATACTGGGTATAGGTAAACCCATTGGCCAAAGAAAATATTAATGATGATCAAACGAAGAAATAGGGGAGAAATCCATAAGCCACAAAACATAAAGAAAAAACCCCATCCTTTGTTCACTCAGCCTCAATTCATTTTCCTAGAAGAAGACGAATGAAGAGGGGTAAAACAAAATGAAAAAATAAATAATTCCATCAATTTAATTTTACCACCAATGAGAATATCAATTTTTTTTGAATTGATCGGAATTCATCTCAGATTAATAAACAGGATGTAAAACATAAAATCAAACAATTTACTTGGATTTTTTATTGATCATTAATGAATAACAATTGTGTTTCCATTTTTGATGAGATCCACAAAGTTCGTTGATGCAATGATCCTCAATATGGTCTATATATGTCATCATTCTCCAAGAAATCTCTCAAACAATCATATGGATCTCTAATATTCGAGTGTTCAAACCTGAGGAAAGCCTATAAATGTGCATTTATTAATAAAACTAGTCTCTAAATAAAAATAAATAAATTAACTCTTTTAATTAATTTATTTTATTATTTCTTCACCCATGATGAATTTTCCTCAAACGACCCATGTGGACAAATTTTATATCATGCCAAGGTAAAACCCAAGTTCTAAACTCAATGGTTCCCTCGTATTTCTTATCTTGTCCCCCTTTCAAGATTTATTCCACTTTTTTAGGAAAAATATGTGTTTGTACTATTTAATATATTTAATATATTTTAATCATTTATTCTTGGAACAATGGGCCTCCTAATCGCACATTTTCTCAGAACCTGGTCTTGAAAATAATCTATATAATATCCAAAAATAATACATGAAAAATATGAGACATTACATTCCCCCACCTTGGGGATTTTCATCCTAAAAAGATAAAACCTACTCAAAAAGATGAGGGTACTGGTCTCACATCTGGGTCTCCCACTCCCATGTGCTCTCCTGAAGATTCCCATGCTACCACCATACACGCACTAGGGGAATTGATCACCCATGAAGGGTTATCTCATTCTAATCCTTGATATCCATTAGGTACTTTGTAAAGGTGGATCCATCCTCAATTTCCAACTCACCCCAGTCAATAACAAGTGATGGTCCATGCACATACCTCCTCAATAATGAAATGTGGAAGACGGTGTGTACCCGGTCCAACTATGGGGGTAGAGCTATGTTTCATTCCACCTCTCTAACTCTATGTAGTATCTATAAGTAAGTAATGAATATCATAGATAACTTACCACCCTAGCCAAATATTCATAATCCACGTTGAGGTGAGACCCTCAGGAACACATGGTCTCCCTTATTGTGCTCAAAAGATCTTCTTTGTCAGTCTACATAAGACTTCTGATGGATCGATGTAGTCTTCATCCACTCCTGAATGATCTAAACCTTCTCTATAGTATCTCACACCAACTCTGGGCTCATGAGTGCTGACTCAGCAAGATCAGTCCAATAAAGTGGGGACCTATAGGGTCCCCCATAAAAATCCTCTAATAGTACTATATAAATGGTAGAATGGTATTTTTTGTTGTAAAAAAACTCCACCAAGGGTATATAGTCCTCCCATATGTGGTCAAAGTTTAAAAATAAAATATACAGTATACCCTCCAATACCTAGATGGTCTGCTCTGTCGGGCCGTCAGTCTGGGGATGAAATGTTGTTCTCTAGCATAACTTTGATTCAAAGACACCATGTATTCCTCTCCATAATTTTGATTTTAATCAAGAATCGTGGTATGAAATGATCATAGAGGTAACTTCATGGTGTTGGATTCTATCCTGCACATAGAGGTATCTGAATATCTCTACTGAACTCCGCTCTCGAATAGCTGGGAAGTGGGCCTACTTGGTAAGTTGGTCTACGATCACCCAAATGGAATCATGTCCCCTATATTCACATGGTAACCATGTCATGAATCCCATGTATATTTCATCCCACTTACAATATGGTACCTCAATGGGTTGAGTTAAACCCACTGGAACCTAATGATCAGCCTTCACCAGCTGATAAGCGAGGCATCAAGAGAAAAAATCTGCAACTCCCTTCTTCATGCTTGACCACTAAAACTAACATAGAAGGTCCTAGTATTCCTTTTCCACACCTATATTCACTTCCAAATGGGTTTAATGAAACTCCCACATCACCTCCTCTCAAAAAGTAAAAGGTACCATCATTCATCCTCTTAAAAGGATAGCATTCTCCCCACCTTAAGAATTTTCATCAGAAGCATATCTGGTGGATATTTGAGTATGAAAGGTCTCACAGTTGGTATATATTCACTAAGAATCCCTGAAATTATATAAAAGTGGTGGGGTAACAACCATCGATTGTAGATATGAAGCACCATCCCTTTACACTAAGGACAACTTCAATAAGGATAACTACTCTAACACCTCGGTTAAAAACTTAGAATAGGATCTTCTATTGAGAGAATCTTCCACAACATTTCCCTTCCCAAGAGTGTACAAGATCTCAAAGTCATAGTCCTAGAGTAACTCTAGTCAGTGCTTCTATCTCAAGTTAAGATCCTTCTATGAGAAGATATACTTGAGACTCTTGTTGTCAGAGTAAACAATAAATAGCTCATCCATCATGTAGTGCTTCCACATCTTCTGGGAAAATACTACCGCTGCTAATTCAATATCATGTGTCATGTAGTTTTTCTCATGTGTTCTTAATTTATGTGAAACATATTCAATCACCACCTGCCTCTACAATAGAACACAATCGATCTAAGTTCTCGATGCACCATAGAACACTACGTACTTGATACCCTCCTCCTAAAATCTCAAGATGAGAGAACTATTCAACCTCTTCCTAAGTTCTTGAAATCATTGTTGTCACCTTTATCTCCACACAAAATCCCTTCCCTTTCAGGTAAAAGTTTTCAAGGTTACCGACACTCAAGATAAATTTGGTACAAACCTATGATAGTAATCTTCCAACCCAAGTAAACTATGCACCTCAGCAACACTCTTGGGAGGATCCCAATAAATAATTGCCTCCACTTTTTCTGAGTCCACTACTACCTCTACCTCTAAGATGATGTGTCCCAAAAAGTGGACCTCTTTAATCTAGAACCGACACTTTGAGAGTTTCCCATAAATATGGTTCTCTGAGAGTTTTTTTCAGGACCATCCTCAAGTATCCCATGTACTCCTCCTCGTATTATGAATACACTAGGATTTCATTGATGAATTTACCCATGAATCAATTTAAAAAAATCTATAAGATCTAGTTCATAAGTCTCATAAACATTTTTGGGGAATTCATTATGTCAAATTTAATCACCAAGTACTCATAGTGATCGTAATGACATTTTAATGGATGTCATCTTTAGTATATCCTCATCTCATACTCACAATTGGTGATAGCCTAATCTGAGTTCAATCTTTGATAACTATCATTCCCCACTTGAATGATCAAAAATATCATCAATCCTCAGTAGTAGATACTTATTCTTTTCGGTCACCAGCTTCAAGTGTCAGTAATCCACACATAACATCAATCTCTTATCCTCATTCTTGATGAACAATAATGGGGATGCCTAGGGGGAAACATTGGGTCTCACAAAGCCCTTCCCCTACAAGTCTTCAAAATTCACCCTCAACTCACAAAGCTTTTCAGGAACCATCCAATATGATGGTGTAGATATTGGAGTCTTCTTGTGATGCAGGTCAATGCAGAGTTATATCTCTCAATGGGGAGGTAAACTATGTACTTCCTTGGAAAAAATGTCCTCATACTCCACCCTCATTGTAGGTAACTAATATCCCAAATCATTCTCTACTCCAAGAGTCATGTATCCAACTTTTGAGTATTTTACTGCACTCTCATATGCTTGAGATCATCCTAATATGCCAAGGTTTCCTTTTCACCCACAAAGGAAAACCTCATTCCATCACTGTGGACACACCACATACTCTTTCTAAAGTAGTCAATATGGGCATGAACTCTGGATAACCAGTTCCTACTTAATATGATGTCATAATTCCTCATCACTACTACAAAGAGATCATATAAAAAATCTCGGCTCCAAGCATCAGATCTCACTATTAGTATAAGTGTTCACTCGCTGATTCACCACATGTCCGAGTCTCCAACCACAAAGTTCAAGTCAATGGATCCATTGGAATCTCTAGGTCTCAAACCAAAGAAGTTTCAGAGAAGGAATGACTCATACCTGTGTCTATCAGCACTGCATCTAAAGTAGAAAAGACACAGATTGTACCTTACATCATCCCTAGAGCATGGGGTCATAAATCTCTATAGCCTATAGTTGGCCTCATTCTTAACCACAAGCTCCATGAGGGGTGGTGGTGGTAATAAGACAAACCCTTGAACACCACCTACTTCTCTACCATCCCCTCTAATACATATGATACCTTCTTGACCACCCTGATACTCTCTTTTTATCTACCTCGATGGACACTAAAATGTCTCAGGGTTAGTTGTACAATAAGTTGGAAAATTCAGAGACATATTTCCCCTATCTTCATGGAAAAAACAATTCATATTACTCATCTAATTCAAGCCACCCTGATATCCTTGAACTATTGACCCTATGTCCTGAGATTTCATCCTAAAGCATTTGACATGCTTAGATCCCTATGCCTATCTTTGACTTCCAACTTCTAAGGTCTCAGCTCCCGGGTTCCAACATCCAGCACCCACTGTCGGTGCATGCCCTATCAAGAATATCTCCACTACCAAGGACTACTCAAGAACCACATCATAGGTGGGGATGAAAATGGATTATACTGAATCCCTAATTCCCCAGTGCAAGCCCAGATCAAAGGTCTTATCCCTAAAGAAATGATCTAATACCATATCTACGGAGTAACATGGGAGATCAGTAAACCTCACTAAGTACTCCACTATGGTCAAACTTCCCTACTGTAGATAAATAAGCTCATGAATTTGTACATGTCACTACATGGCTAGATAGAACTCCTCCCTAAAGAGATGCTCAAAGTATGACTAAGAGAGAGATGTCTCATAGTGTGACTGAGTCACTAAGATCCAACATCACTCAGTATATCCCAGAAGAAGACTCAATGAAAGGACCTTCATATGATCTTTCAGTTTCCTCAAAAGATGTAAAACATGAGTAATTACCTATATACATTCCTCAAACACTTGGGGGTGGGGGTATGGCTCCCTCGAAAACCTGGGAGGTCACTACCTCTGAAACTTGTGCAGCACACTCATCCTGCATGCATCCACTACTGGAACTTCTAACGCTAACGGTTACTCAACAGGTGGTGGTATAACTGGTAAACAACCTATAATTATTAACTCCATCATAGGTCCCTATAATAAAGCCTCTTCATTATGATAATAATCTTCGAAATCATACAAAGTAATCCTAGATGGTTGTCTATGTGGAGGCATCCTAAAATAAAACAAGACGTACCATGGTCAAAAGAGTATATATGGGGATCTGAATCAATAAGGACATGGAAAACACAACCCATTTCTATATAATTCATGTACAAAAAAATTTCCTGCTACCAATGTCTATATGTATCATGTTTAAAGATGACTGATCATATTTCTGATGTATAGATATGTTGGTAGTCTCACCAACACCAAAGTCCTTGGCCTGAAAGTTGAACTCAAAACACTAAACATTGTTTCCCCAAACCAATCTCACTGACTCTAGTCCTAAGGTAGAACCTGGATTTAATACCACTCTATCATTACTTGACCCACTAGGGTCCAACTCGTGACTACCCCAATCCCACCTCCAATAAGCTAGAGGCTGACAACCAATGCTGACTAGGCATATCCCACAAATAGGAGGCATTAGCCTAATGTATAAGGACCTGAAATTAAAACCTTATATAATCTTGAATTAAATTAATAATTCGCATTTAGGATCTGTTTAGGTTTATAGTTGTAGATAATTAGGCCATAACTATTACATTACATCTCAAAAAAATTACAAAGTAGACACTTCTACTCAGAATCCATTTTTTCATAAAATAAAAATTCTTAAATGAAAACAATAATTATTTTCATGATATAAATATTCTTGAGTTATTCCTTTCTCTTAACCTACCTTATACCCTATTTAAAACATTTCAAAAAATTGGGATGAGCATGAAAAAGTCAGTAGGGATTATAAAATAAAGAAATAAAACATTGGTTCATCAATACATACAAAACATAAGCTCTTTAACATACCTCATGAAATCATAAGATTTATGAATAATATATAGAAATCATAAATCATAAAGGTAACTTATGGAATCCATATCATACTTACATTATAGCTCTCATAGCTACATAGGGAGTTACACTTGGAATACCCATCATAGTATATACCCAAAATCTCTTAGGAGAAACATTAACGTTTACCTCTGTCATGTTACCCAATGCATTAGAGAGCTATCTCGGGCTCACCCACCCTAGGTTTATCATGGAACCACCCATATATGTAAAAAATTCTCAAGAAACATAACATATTCATAAAAAATAAAACAATAAAAAATTAAAGAAAACATATCCACATTTCAATCATTATATATCATTTCAAGATATTGACATTATCAATGCTTTATCAAACCATTTTCAAAAAAATTAAATAATTTAATAAAGAGATTTTTGAATCAAAGTGTCCCATAACAAATTAAATCATTTGAAAAAAAATTTAATTTCAAAACATTCATGTCCATATAAATAAATCCTTAAAACCATTTTTAAAACATGTACATTAATGAGAAAGATTTAGAAGAATAAATCTTTAAAACATTTAAAACAATATTTTAGTTAAAGAGTTCCTAAGAAAATGAGAGATGCTTGAATAAAAATAATTAATGAATAACATTAATAAAAACTTTATAATATCAAGAAAATAAATGGATTCATGATATAATATGCCAAAGGAAAGTATTAACACCATATAAAAGTGAATTGGTACATAACAATAATGAAGTATCAATGGAATGTAAATTGAGACGAAATCCCTTATAAAAATTGTATCCTTAAATTAAGGATAAATAAATTACATAATAATGTGTAAAAAATATAAATACACTCAATATGATTGGATATTTAGTGTAAATCAATCAGAGGACATTCACACATGTTCTTTTTTTAAACAAAACCAATGGCTTGGATGTTAAACTCAATGAACGGAAATTGAGTTAAGATTACTCTTATCAAGTTCATATCAATGACATGAGACTTTATAAATGGAGTGAGTATGGGTATAAAAATTATATCCAAACAAATGATATTGGAAATTAAAACATAAAAAACAGTGATTCCACACATAATCATAGCATGACATAATTAAGAATTAGAATATTAACCCAAGGAATGGAAATTAGGTTAAAAAGTCCCCTTACTGATTTGATAACTTACGAAACATACACCACATAAAAGAATAATAGTACAATAAAGATGTAAATAACCATAAATTAAAGTATATTACATAAATAATACAATCATATGTAGTACATACACCACAAAAAAGGAAATAGTGAAAAATATAGCATGAATCTCATGGGAATAAAAAGTGATATGAAAACCCCTTACCACATTGTAATCAATCGATTCATATACCCAAAAGTTAATAACCACCAAATGAATCATAGAATACCATGAATATAAATAGAATCATGATAATATATATCAAATGTTAGTTAAAAATACACCACATGCAAGTAATAAGTGGCGAACAATGTAAATCTCATATAATTAAAAGTGAGATAAAAAACTCTTTACCACATGTCCGACTTGACTCATATGCTCTGTGTTCTTCCTGGATAATAAACATAAGTTAATTTATACTTCCTTAAGAAACTTTTTCAAGTTTATTATTCCTTTTATATCACTTATGACCTTTCTATAACAATTATTAAATTATTTGAGTTCATATCGGACATTTTGTCGATGTTCAGAACTTTAGTAAAAAATGTACTTGTTATAATTACAAATTGTCCATGTGGTCAAAATTATATTATCTACAGAATTATATACATGATTTAGATATCATATATATCATTTATATCAAGTGTATAAGTATTTATAATATTCCATATCATTTGGTGTTAATAAATGAAACGCATTGTTCATGGAGACGGTAAGTCGTACGTACACATGAACGCTACTTTCATTTCTATTTTATATTTAAAGTAATGAAAACTTAATAATACATAGGTATATTATAATTCCATTATAATATCTATGTTATGTAATTTAATTAACTTCATCCTTTATATGTTCCATGTATGGAATGAACGATTCATGTCACTTTGAGGGGTCGGTAGTCCGCACTTCCTCAAATGAAATTATCATATTTACCCATTATGGAAACCATAAAGGTATGATATAAATGAAAAATACAGAAGTGTAGAGACAATATAAATATAATTTATATAAAATTTAAAAATATTTCCATCTTAATGGCCACCATAAGTGGTGGTAGGAGAAGATTTAACAATCATCGTTTCGTGAGGCAGTAGTTCACCGTCCACAGAAACAATATGTTCTTTACCCATTAGACGGAGGTGTGTGTAAGGGTAGTTATAATCTTATCATATAAAAAACCTATTATATTTAGGATACTATTGTTATTATAAAATAAAATAATAAAAAGGTTTTACGGGGTTGGAGAAGTAAAATAAAATAAAAGAACTTAAGAGAAGACGTTACCTTTAAATCGGGTAACTCCCTTTGGTTTGAACCAAAAGGATTTATTGAAGTGCCTTATTCCTAAGGTAAGGATTCTAGATGGAATAGAGGGATATTGATAGATTATTTTGGCATAGTTTGGATGAGACAAAGAGCTTTAGCGGTGTAAGTAATTGGTTAGATGTGAGGGATTTTTATAAGGGGGAGGAGGGGCTCTTTTGGAAAGTTTAAAAATATTATTTTATTATATAATTATTTTCAGTTTATAAAGTTCCAAAACTTGTTAAATTAAATGATAAGATGACTCTTTTTCTAAATAAAATCATCCAATAATAATTGGATAGGTTTTATATACTTTTTTAATTTTTATAATCTTATTTATTTAAGTCATTCAATAATGAGGTAAACATTGCATCATTATTGTGTCATAAATAATTTTATTTATTTGTTGTCTAAAAATTATAAACAAAATACCATGATTTAGGAAATATTTTTATCTTTCAAATTAATATTTATAGTAGAAGAGATAACTTATATAACCCCATGTAAGAATTTATTTACTAAAAGGTATATGTTTATTTCATTTTTGTTATTACTTTAAATTAATTAATATAAAGTGTCATTATCACTCTTAAGTGGCTCCATGGGGTCCCAAAATCGACTCATAGATTTATTAGTCGTCCATGAATCATCCAATAAGGTTAGGACATGTGTTAAGGTAATTTTATATTATTATAATATTATTTTTACCTTAAATTACCCTATTTACCTTTAACCGCGGTAAATAAAAGTCAAAAGTTACTATTCACAAAAAATTATTTTCATCTTATTGAACCACATATTACTTACTTATAACAACCATGTATGTAGGATTTTCAAAATTCAATTTACAGATCCACATGGTCTGGCTTCGTTCCCAGCCTGACGGTGGCTTCGTTGTGCCTTACGGCTTCGAGCTATTGCCTCGGCTCTGGTATGCTCAACAACGGCCTTGGGGTTCCTAGCTTCATGATTTTAGATTAGCATCAATGTGAGTCATCTTCAGGTGGTCCGAATTTGGGATCTTGGCTCGGTGATGTTGGCTCTGGTGTTTTCGGTGACTATTTTGGCATGGTTTTGGCTTCGGGATCTCATCACGGCAACGATGTGCTCGTCGTCGACAGCTCTGGTGTGCTCATCGATGGATTTGGCATGATTTATATCTCTAAGATCTCAGGTCAGCTTCATCCTGGATTTTCGTTGGTTCCGGCTTACTCTGGTGTGCTCGGGGTTGGTTCCACTGGCTTGGAGGGGGGAGGCTTTGCAATTTGGTGCTGTTGTAAGTTGTTTCCAGATTTAGATTTAGATTTAGATTTGGTGAAGTTGGGATTTTGTTTGTCTGGATGTGAATTTGGTAGTATTGTGAATCTGCTAGTAATGGTTGTGAATCTACTGGTAATCTGCTGGTTGATTGTTGTTGGAGGTGAAATGGATGGACTTTTGGGGAACTCAGACAATCTACAAGGTTTTACTTCAGATGAGGATAGAGTTGGTTGTCTTCACCATGCATGATTTTTTGAGTTTAGTTGATTGAGAGGGTATGGCGTATCCATTGGTATTGGGATCATTCATTCTTGCACGGGACTATTTTTTGAGTATCCATGCTTTGGTTGAGGCGTTCCTTTATGATGTTGATGTAGGGTTGAAGCACTTCTTTGTAGTTTTTTTTTGGATGTAACCCTCTGTTTTCTCAAATTTTTTTAATGTATTGATTTCCTTGAAGTCTTGGTTTTCCATTGTTTACCCTTAAAAGTGGCCTTATCCCAAATATATAAAATATCAGCCTTCGAGCCATTCATTCAGTGTTTTCACTATTCATCAAAAATTGAAGCTTTTCAGAAAAATACCAAAAATTCAGCCTAAGCTATATTTGAAATTCCAAATTCAAAAATGATTTCCATTTTACCAAATTAAAAATATTGAAGTTTCATTGATTAATTTAAAATTAATTCCCTTTGTCAAAACAAAAAACATTTTTTTAAGAAATAATAACTATCAAAAGATTGAAACTTGTTTATGTCTAATTTAAGAGTGAAATTTCTTCCAATGACCAACATTGGATTAAATGGTAAAAATAAAATATAATTACACATTAAAAACAATTAAAAAGATAATATAACCATATAAATAAATTATATTAAAAGGAAATTTTGAATTAAAATACAATACTTTTCACTATTCATTAAAAAATGAATTTTATCAGAAAAATACCAAAAATTTACCCAAAGTAAATTTTGATGTCCCGAATCTAAAGAAGAATTTTATTTAGTAAAATAGAACATATAAAAGTGGCCAAAATAGATTTAAAGAGGGTTCTCCATCAAAAGGTAGTAAATCGACCTTTCAAAGAATATTAGAGTATTTATGCTTAAAATTATATTCATTCACATTTTAAGCCTCTAAATCTTATTGGATAAATGTAAAAAACATTTAACAGACATGTATATTAATATTGCAGTTAGTTCTATTCATTACCTCCAATAAAATGGCTAAGCATTAACTACCATTTAAAATAATATTGTATTATTATTTTTTAGTATGACCCAACGTTGTGTGCAACATAAGATTTCAAAGAAACTCGTTGTTGTGTATCAGGTACGCCATCAAACATAGCATCCCCTTTAAACTAAAAGTAATATTTAATTCACAAATATTAATAAATATGAAAATGTATTATTCTTTATTTATTTGGGATGTTACATCCTTCCCTAATTTTAGAAACTGCATCCTCGCAATTTTAAAATTGGGCTAGGAAACTTCATTAAAAGTCTCACATCATAAAAAGAGTCAATAAAACTATCACTTTAAAAGAAGGAAAGTAAAGTACAAAGGTCACCTAAGATAATCCATACTAGGATTCCATGTCAGAAAACATAGATATGGAATAGAAACTTAGTGTCATGTCCTGATAGAGAGTGATAGAAAACATGATTAGGAGAAATTTAACCACCTGAAAATAACAAACTTGTGATAGGTTAAATGGTCTTTGGTTTCCGAGCAGGAAAAGTAAAGAGACAACATTTTTTTATTTTAAGTTCCTTTTTATAAAGTTAGAGAATTTATTTATTATATTGACTAAGGACATAAGTAAATATACTTACTTTTCAAGTAGAGTTTCATCCTTTAATAAGTTTCTTCCAAAAACTCATCATTTCTCCAAAATATGAGTATTCAAGATGACTTGGTCACATCTAAAGTGCTATAATCAAATTATAAAGAATGGAATAATTCACAAAAGGTGAACTATATATTTCTCATGTATTTAAACACTAACTAAAACCAAAATGGTTAGTATTAGAACACATAATCCAAAAAAATGATAATCCTTTAAAAACATATTATTCCTAATCTCCAAAATTCGACAAACAATACCCAAAGTTCAACAAAGACCATTAAATAAACAATTGTACTTAAAATTCTTCAAAGTAAACCAAAATAAGATTGAAATTCAAAAATCAGAAGGATTTAATCACATAGTCTTCCACAGTAAATATTAACATTTATCTTCAAATAACATTGACTACTCTTAAAGTCTCATACTAAAGTGTAATTAACCTAATCACATATTCTCTATGATAGTTTAATCATTTCCATAAATAACCCAAATAACCATAAAACATATATTCTTCCAAAATAAAATTTCAACCAGTATTCCACAAATAAAATATCATAGTATTCTATTTCTGTTAGGCATATAGTGTTTCCCCAAAAGAGAGAATTAATTTTAAAATAACCTTTATCATATAATCACCAAATCATTTTACTATGCTAAGGATATCCATTTGATAAAACATAAGTTCCCAAAATCAAATTATTCTTGATCCATGAAATCATTTATCTAAAGGAATAACTCATACTAACTAGGTAATTTACATAGGACAATGGTAGGCGATATTCCCTTATCACCCTTTGGTTTTGGGTTCGATTCTCATGGCCTTGACGAATGCGATGGGTTGTCACCCATCTTACGGGTTGTCCTTTTTATAAAACTCAAAAATAACCCTAACATATTTTAACCTCAAAGGTTTTCTTAGACCTATAATTTTTATCTAAACTAATGAAGACCTCAACATCTTAATAAAGACTTATATATATTGTCATTTTTTTATTTCACCACCGTATGATAAAATAAAACTATTCCCAAAAGAAAGAACATCATACCTTGATCATGGTGTCCACATGGTTTCATTGTCATCTTGTTCACGTAGGTAGAAGTTTCATGCATTGCAACAATGATTTAGAGATCCTTCAAAATCATTTTATTCCTTCATCCAAATACACCTTGTACAACAAGGGTCATATGGGTGTCCTTAGAAAAATAGTTTTGTAAAATAATCATGTATAACATATAATTTCAAAACATCTAATAAAACATGCTTTTTATAAAACAATCGGACTGAGTTTGAGTTGAAACTTTCAATCAGTGGTCCTTTTAAAATATCATAAGTTTGTGATGAAAGACTATAATTTAAAAGCAAATATAAATATGTTGTGCAAGGGTCTTCTTCTTCAGCACGTTTTTCAAAATCATAATATGTTTCAAAATATTTTGATAAGGTAAAATATTTTAAAATGACTTAATAATATTTACCTTTCCTGATAATATGAAAATATTGAGAAAATAGGATTTGATTAAATAAAACCCATGATCCCTGATGGTATCGAGGTATAGTGGAGGTGTTTGATATCTCAAACAATTGCTTTCAAGTGAGTTGTATGTTATAAAATGTTTTAGAGTCGTCTGTGCATGACTTTGCAATAATTATTGCAAACAAGTCATCAAAAATAGATAATAATGTCATTTGAGAACATCCTCCTTCCATTTTTAATAGAATTTCCTTAATTTATAAAAGTTACAATATAATTATTTAACTTAAATAGTAGACATAAAGACTAACCATGTGTCTAACAGAAACTCATTATCCATAAAGTTGTCTAATCCAACCTCTGATGCCAAATATAAGGACCCAGCCTTAAAACATTAAATAATATTTAATTAAATTAATAATTCATATTGAGGATCTTTTAAAGTTTATATTTTTAGATAATTATGCAATAACTATTAAATTGCATCTCAAAAATTATAAATTAGACACTTCTACTCAGTATCCATTTTTTTCATAAAATAGAAATTCTTAAAAGAAAACGATAATTCTTTTCTTGATATAAATCTTCTTGAGTAATTATTTTCTCTTACCCCACCTTATACCCTATGAAAAAATTTAAAAAACTTGGGATGAGCATAAAAATCTCAGTAAGGGTTATAAAATAAAGAAATAAAACATTAGTTCATCAATAAAAACAAAACATAAGATCTTTAACATACCTCATGAAATCATAATATTTGTGAATAACACATAGAAATCATAAATCATAAAGGTAACTTATGAAATCCATATAATACTTACATTTTAGCTTTCACAGCTATATAGGGAGTTATACTTGGAATACCCATCACAGTATATTCCCTAAATCTCTTAAGAGAAACATTAACGTTTACCTCTGTCACGTTACCCAATGCATTAGATAGCTATCTTAGTTTCACCCGCCCTAGGTTTATCATAGAACCACCCATATACATAAAATATTCACAAGAACCATAACATATTCATAAAAAAATAAAACAATCATAAAGGAAAGATAACATCTCCACATTGCAATCACAATATATCATTTCAAGATGTTGACATAATCAATGCTTTATCAAACCATTTAAAACATTTAATAAAGATATTTTTGAATCAAAGTGTCCCATAAAAATTTGAATCATTTGAAATAAATTTTAATTTCAAAACATTCTTGTCCATATAAATAAATCCTTAAAACCATTTTTAAAACATGGACATTAATGAGAAATATTTAGAATAATAAATCTTTAAAATGTTTAAAACAATATTTTAGTTAAAGAGTTCCTAACCAAATGAGAGATGCTTGAATACAAATAATTAATGAATAAAATTAATAAAAACTTTATAATATCATGAAAATAAAGGTATTCATGATATAATTTTCCAAAGGATAGTATTAACACCATATACAAGTGAATTGGTGCATAACAACAATGAATTCTCAATGGATTGTAAATTGAGATGAAATCCCTTATAAAAACGGTATCCTTAGATTAAGGATAAATCAACTAAATAAAAATGTGTGACAATTATAAATACACTCAATATGATTTGATATTCAGTGTAAATTAATCATAGGACATTCACACATGTTCTTTTTAAAACAAAACCAATTACTTGGATATTTAACTCAATGAATGGAAAATGAGTTAAGATTGCCCTTATCAAGTTCATATCAATGACATGAGAATTTATCAATGGAGTGATTATGTGTATAAAAAGTATATCCAAAAAAAGGGGAGTGTAAATTACAACATAAATAAATAAAAAGTGATTCCTCACATAATCATATCATGACATAATTAATAATTAGAATATTAACCCAAGGAATAGAAATTGGGTTAAAAAGTTCCCTTACCGATTTGGTAGCTTACGAAACATACACCACATGAAAGAAGGATCATACAGTGAAGATTTAAATACCCATAAATTAAATTATATTACACAAATAATACAATCATGGGCAGTATATACACCACACAAAATGAAATAGTGGTAAATATCGCATGAATCTCACAGGAATAAAAAGTGAGATGAAAACCCCTTACCTCATTGTAATCAATTGAGTCGTATGAACAAAAGTTAATAACCACCAAATTAATCACAAAATACCATGAATATAAAGATAATCATGATAATTTATATCAAATGTTAGTAAAAAATACACCACATTCAAGAAATAAGTGGCGAACAATGTAAATCTCACAAAATTAAAAGTGAGATAAGAAACCTCTTACCTTGTGTCCGACTTGAATCGTATGTTCTGGTGTTCTTCCTGAATAATAAACTTAAGTTAATTTATACTTAATTAATAACCTTTTCATGTTTATTATTCATTTTATATCACTTATTATATTTCTATAACAATTAGTTAATTATTTGAGTTCATATCGGACATTTTGTTGATGTTCAGAACTTTAGTTAAAAATGAACTTATTATAATTACTAATTGTCCATGTGGTAAAAATTATATTTTCTACATAATGATATTAATTAATTATATATCATATATATCATATATATATAGTGTATATGTATTAATAATATTCCATATCATTTGGAGTTAATAAATGAAATGCACAGTTCATGGAGACGGTAAGTTGTACGTACGCATGAATGCTACGTTCATTTCTATTTTATATTTAATAAAATGAAAACTTAATAATAAATTGGTATATTATAATACCATTATAATATTTATGTTATGTAATTTAATTAAATCCATCCTTTATATGGTCCACATATGGCATAACGAGTCATATCACTTTGAGGGGGTGGTAGTCCGCACTTCCTCAAATGCAATTATCGTATTAACCCACTATGGAAACCATAAAGGTATGATATAAATGAAAAATAAATAAGTATAGAGACAATATAAATATAATTTATATCACATTTAAATATAGTTCCAACTTAATGGCCACCATAAGAGGTGGTAGGAGAATATTGAACAATCATCATTTCGTGAGGCAGTAGTTCGCCGTCCACAGAAACAGTGTGTTCTTTGCCCATTAGACAGAGGTGTGTGTAAGTGTAGTTTGAATCCTTATCATATAAAAAACCTAGTACATTTATGATACTAGAGTTTTTATAAAATAAAGTAATAAAAAGATTTTAGGTTGGGTGGAGAAGTAAAATAAAAGAAAATAACTTTAGAGAAGATGTTACCTTTAAATCGAGTAACTCCCTTTGGTTTGAACCAAAATGATTTCTTGAAGTGCCTTCTACCTAAGGTAAGGATTCTAGGTGGAAGAGAGCGATCTTGAGAGCTTATTTTGGTAGATGTTGGATGATCCAATTCGATTGATAGGTGTGAGTAATGAGTTAGAGGTGAGGTCTTTTTATAAGGTGGAGGAGGGGCTCTTTAGGAAAGTTGGAAAATATTATTTCATTATATAATTATTTTTGGTTTCTAAAGGTCAAAAACTTATTAAAGTCGAAGATAGTATGACTCTTGTTCGAAATAAAATCATACAATAATAATTGGATAGTTTTTGGATATTGTTTTAATTTTTATAATCTTATTTATTTAAATCATTCATTAATGAGGTAAACACTGCATCATTATTGTGTCATAAATAATTTTATTTATTTGATTTATAAAAATTATAAAAAAATACCATGATGTAGGAAATATTTTCATATTTAAAATTAATATATATATTCGATGAGATAACTTATATAACTTTATGTAAGAATTGATTTACTAAAAGATATATGTTTATGTTATTTTTGTCATTACTTTAAATTAAGTAGTATAAAGTGTCATTATCACTCTTAAGTGGCTCCATGGGGTCCCAAAATGGACCCAAAGATTGTATTAGTCTGCCATAAATAATAAAATAAGTTTAATACAAGTGTTAAGGTAATTTTATATTATTATAATATTATTATTATCTTGAATTACCTCATTTACCTTTAATCGCGGTAAATAAAAGTCAAAAGTTACTATTCACTAAAAATTATTTTCATCTTATTGAACCACATTTTAATTATTATAACAACCATGTATGTTGGATTTTCAAAATTCAATTCACAAAAGTGGTAAATTTTAATTTAAATAAAGAAGTCGGTTTTTTATCTACTACTCGGTATTTTCACTATTCATCAAAAATTAAAGGTGTTCAGAAAAATACCAAAAATTCAGAATAAGATATATTTGATATTATGAATTCAAAAATGATGTCCAATTTACCAAATTATAAATATAGAAGTTGCATTAATTAATTTAAAATTAACTCTCGTTGTCAAAACAAAAAAGCATGTTTTTATAAAATAATAACTATCAAAAGATTGACACTTGTTTATGTCTAATTTAAGAGTGAATTTTCTTCCAGTGACAAAAATTGGATTAAATAATAAAAATATAATCTAATTACACTTTAAAACCAATTAAAAAGATAATATATCTATATAAATAAATTATATTAAAAGTTAGTTTTGAATTAAAATACAATATTTTTCGTTATTCATTAAAAATGAATTTCATCAGAAAAATACCAAAAAATTACTCAAAGTAAATTTTTATGTCCTAATTCTAAAGAATAATTATGTTTTGTCAAATAGAACATATAAAAGTGACCAAAACTAAATTTAAATATGGTTTTCCATCAAAAGGCGGTAAATCAACCTTTCAAAGAATATTAGAGTATTTATGCTTAAAATTATATTCATTCACATTTTAAGCCTCTTACTTTTATTGGATAAAAGTAAAAAAACATTTAACAGACATGTATATTCATATTGTAGTTAGTTCTATTCATTCCTTCCAATACAATGGATAGGTGTTAACTATCATTTAAAATAATATTATATTATTATTTTTTAGTATGACCTGACGTTGTGTGCAACGTAAGATTTCAAAGAAACTCGTTGTTTTATATTGGGTACGCCATCAAACATAGCATCCCCTTTAAAGTAAAATTAATATTTAATTCACAAATATTAATAAATATGAAAATGTATTATTCTTTATTTAATTGGGATGTTACATAATGTACTTGTACACAGACACACATCTCTAATACCACACAAAACAAAAATGTAAAACAATTGAAACAAATGCATGCATACATCTAAAATATCATAACCAGAGTATGAAAGTAAAGTACGGAAAGTAAAAGGGGTCCAAATAGAAGCGCATCCAAAAATTATAAAGATTCCAACCTTCTCTAAGGGTGAGGAATAAAGTCAAATGAAAGCTCCTAGAAAAAAAACCTCAGTCTGAATAGATCAAGTTACACTCCACCAGCTCTGCATCCTCTAAGGACACTGTCAAAAGGGTCATTGTCTGCATAAGACACAACACGTGCTGGTAGAACCCACGAAAGTGTGAGCATAACAATACCCAGTAGGAAACACCAAAAACACTAAACAAAAATCACCAATTATAGTCATCTACATACAAGGATATAATAATAAATGTATAATAGAAACACCCAAATATCCTCAGCAAAGACACCATTCAACTAGGTGTTCCTAACCAACTGCCAGCCACATGATTTTGCCTGAAGAAACACTTATTTCAAGATAATACACTGCATGATCCATGATATCATCGAAGACTCTCATCTAAGAGGTATAGTACCTACCCAAGAAATATCACTGGTCTAAGAAGACCTTGATACTCAGATAGGGGGTCATGCCCAGGACTGTTGGGGGACACCATGTGTAACATCCCAAGTAAATAAAGAATAATAAATTTTAATATTTATTAATATTTTTGAATTAAATATTAATTTTACTTTAAAGGGGATTCTCTGTTCAGTGGAGTTCCTGATACGCAACAATGAGTTTCTTTTAAATCTTACATTGCACACAACGTTGGGTCATACTGAAAAATATTAATATAATATTATTTTAAATGGCAGTTAACGCCTAGCAGTTGTATTGGTGGGAATGAATAGAACTAACTACAATATTAATATACATGTCTGTTAATTTTTTTTACATTTATCCAAAAAAAGTTAGAGAATCAAAATGTGAATGAATATAATTTTAAGCATAAATACTCTAATATTATTTAAAAGGTCGATTTACCACCTTTGGATGGCGAACCCACTTTAAATCTAGTTTTGATCACTTTTATATGTTCTATTTGACAAAATAAAATTATTCTTTAGAATCAGGACATCAAAATTTACTTTGAGTAAATTTTTGGTATTTTTCTGATAAAAATCATTTTTAATGAATAGTGAAAAATACTGTATTTTAATTCAAAACTGCCTTTTAATCTAATTTATTTATATACTTATATTATATTTTAAATTGGTTTTAAAGTGAAATTAGATTATATTTTTAACATTTAATCCAATGTTAGTCATTGGAAGTAATTTTATTTTTAAATTGGACATAAACAAGTGTCAATCTTTTGATAGTTATTATTTCTTTAAAGCACGCTTTTTGTTTTGACAACGAGAATTAATTTTAAATTAATTAATGAAAATTCTATATTTTTAATTTGGTAAAATTGACATCATTTTTGAATTTTTAATATCAAATATTGCTTAGGATTATTTTTTGGTATTTTTCTGAAAACCTTTAATTTTTGATGAATAGTGAAAACACTGAGTAGTAGTTAAAAAACCGACTTCTTCATTTAAATGAAATTTTACCACTTTTTTGAATTTAATTTAGAAAATATGACATACATGGTTGTTATCAGTAAATAAAATGTGGTTCAATAAAATAAAAATAATTTTTGGTGAATAGTAACTTTTGACTCTTATTTACTGCGGTTAAAAGTAAATAGGGTAATTCAAGGTAAAAATAATATTATAAAATTATAAAATTACCTTAACACATATCCTAACATTATTTTATGAGTCATTTCTGACCAATAAAATCCTTGAGTCGATTTTGGGACCCCATAGAGCCACTTAAGAGTGACAATAACACTTTATATTAATTAATTTAAAGTAATGACAAAACGACATAAAAATATCTTTTAGTAAATCAATTCTTAAATGTGGTTATATAAGCTATATATTTGACTATATATTTTTATTTTAAATCTAAAAATATTTACTAAATCATTGTATTTTTTTATAATTTTTAGACATCAAATAAATAAAATTATTTATGACACAATAATGATGCAGTGTTTACCTCATTAATGAATGATTTAAATAAATAAGACTATAAAAATTAAAAAAATATCTAAAACCGGTCCAATTCTTATTGTATTATTTTATTTAGAACAAGAATCATCTTAACTTATGCTTTAATAAGTTTTGGACCTTTAGAAACTGAAAATCATTATATAATAAAATAATATTTTCAAACTTTCCTAAAGAGCCCCTCCTCCCCCTTATAAAAATCCATCACCTCTAACCCATTACTCATACCTATAAATCCCCTTTTACCATCCAAACTTTATAAAATAAGCTCTCCATATACCTCTATTCCACCTAAAATACTTACCATAGGAAAAAGACACTTCAAGAAATCCTTTTGGTTCAAACCAAAGGGAGTTACCAGATTTAAAGGTAATGTCTTCTCTTAAGTTCTTTTCTTTTATTTTACTTATACAACCCCTAAAATCTTTTTATTCCTTTATTTTATAACAAAAAAATTATACTCAATATACTAGGCTGTTTATATGATAAGTATTAAAAATACACTTACACACACCTCCATCTAATGGGTAAAAAACATACTGTTTCTGTGGATGGTGAACTACTGCCTCACGAAACGATGATTGTTCAATATCCTCCTACCACCTCTTATGGTCGCCATTAAGATTTAAATTTATTTACATGTGATATAAATTATATTTATATTTACTCTATACTTCTTTATTTTTCATTTATATCATACCTTTATGGTTTCCATAATGGGTAAATACGATAATCTCATTTGAGGAAATGCGGACTACCGCCCCCACAAAGTGATATGAATCGTTCATGTCATACGTGAAATGTATAAAGGATGGAGTTAATTAAATTACATAACAAAGACATTATACTTTAATTATAATATACCTATGTATTATTATGTTTTCATTCCTTTAAATATAAAATAGAAATGAAGGTAGCATTCATGTGTACGTACGGCTTACCATCTCCATGAATGGTGAGTTTCATTTCTTAACTCCAAATTATATGGAATATTATAAATACATATACACTGGATATATATAATATATATGATATATAAATCATGAATATAATTCTTTAGATAATGTACTTTTGACTACATGGACAATTTGTAATTATAACAAGTTTATTTTTGACTAAAGTTTCGAACATCGATAAAATGTCCGATATGAACTCAAATAATTAACTAATTGTTATATAAAGGTAATAAGTGATATAAAATGAATAATAAAATTGAAAAATGTTCTTAAGGAAGTATAAATTAACTTAAGTTTATTATTCAGGAAGGACATGGAACATATGAGTGAAGTCAGACATGAGGTAAGGGGTTTCTTATCTCACTTTTAATTTCATGAGATTTCTATTGTTCACCACTTATTTATTGCATGTGGTGTATTGTGTACTACCATTTGATATATATTATCATTATTCTATTTATATTTATGTTATTCTGTGATTCATTTGGTGGTTAATAACTTTTGGTCTTATGACTCGATTGATTACAACATGGTAAGGGGTTTTCATCCCACTTTTTATTCCCATGAGATTCATACTATGTTTTCCACTATTTCCTTTTGTGTGGTGTATGTACTTCCCATGATTGTATTCTTTGTGTTATATACTTTAATTTATTGGTATTTACATCTTCATTTTATAATACATTTTTCATGTGGTGTATGTTTCATAAGTTACCAAATCGGTAAGCAAACTTTTTAACCCAATTTCCATTCCTTGGGTTAGTCTTATAATTCTTAATTATGTCATGCTGGGATTATGTGTGGAATCATTTTTTTTATTTATGTTTTAATTTACACTCCCCTTTGTGTGGATATAATTTTGATACACATAATCACTCCATTGATAAATTCTCATGTCATTGATATGAACTTGATAAGGGTAATCTTAACTCAATTTTTATTCATTGAGTTAAACATCCAAGCCATTGGTTTAGTTTTAAAAAGAATATGTGTGAATGTACAATGATTTATTTATATTTAATATCCAATCATATTGAGTGAATTTATATTTTTCACAAATTATTATGTAATTGATTTATCCTTAATCTAAGGATACATTTTTTATAAGGGATTTATTCTCAATTTACATTCCATTGGGACTTCATTGTTGTTATGCACCAATTCACTTTTTATGGTTTTAATAATTTCCTTTGGAATATTATATCATGAATCCATTTAATTTCATGATATTATAAAGTTTTTATTAATGTTATTTCTCAATTATTTGTATTCAATCATCTCTCATTTGGTTAGGAACTCTTTAACTAAAATATCGTTTTAAATGTTTTAACGATTTATTCTTCTAAATATTTCTCATTAATGTCCATGTTTTAAAAATGGTTTTAAGTTTTTATTTATATGGACTTGAATGTTTTGAAATTAAAATTTATTTCAAATTCTTCAAAGTGGTATGGGACACTTTGATTCAAAAATATCTTTATTAAATGTTTTAAATGGTTTGAAAATGGTTTGATAAAGCATTGATTATGTCAATATCTTGAATTGATATATTGTGATTGCAATGTGGAGATATTATCTTTCCCTTATGATTGTTTTAATTTTGATGAATATGTTATGGTTCTTGGTCATTGTTTACATATATGGGTGGTTCCATGATAAACCTAGGGTGGGTGAGCCCGATATAACTCTCCAATGCATTGGGTAACGTAATGGAGGTAAACTTTAATGTTTCTCCTAAGAGATTTAGGGAATATATTGTGATGAGTATTCCAAGTGTAACTCCCTATGTTGCTATGAAAGCTATAATTTAAGTATGATATGGATGCCATAAGTTACCTTTATGATTTATGATTTCTATGTGTTATTAATAAATCTTATGATTTCTTGATGTATGTTAAAGAGATTATGCTTTGTATGTATTGACGAACTATTGTTTTCTTTATTTATTTTATAAATATTACTGAGCTTTTTATTCTCATCCCATGTTTTTGAAATGTTTTTCATAGGGTATACAGCATGGTAAAAGAAATTAAGAACTCAAGAATATTTATATCAAGAAAATAATTATTGTTTTTTTAAGAATTTTTATTTTATGAAAAAATGGATACTGAGTATAAGTGTCTACTTTGTAATTTTTTATATTTAATGTAATAGTTATGGCCTAGTTATATAAAACTCTAAACTTGGAAAGATACTCAATGTGAATTATTAATTTAATTCAAGATTATGTAATGTTTTAAGGTTGGGTCCTTATACCATGAACCCTAATCTGGATCAACCTACAATGTAGGGGGTCATATTCCAATGATGAAATAAACCCTACTGATACAACTTTCAAGATGGAGGATAAACACCCTCATTAAAGAGTTCATACTATTTCTAAGAACCCCACCTAGGGTAAAAATATGGTATAAGATCTCACTCCATTATCAGGTAGATATGCCACAAACTCTATCTAAGAATCATACTCCAGAGGGGATCATAATCCCGTGATGTGGATGTAATTCTGCATTGTACCCTCATGGGAATGGACCAAGGGGACACACTCAAAAAATAATAGTCCAGACTAAGGAAAAAAAAGGATACAAACACTCTTGAAGGGGGTACATGGCATGTACTACGGGTACATAGTGTCTCCAGCTATCCCCAATTAAGCACATGTGGTAAATCCTCACACATCATGTAAGTCTCAAATTACATGTCATGTAGACACACACAACACCCTTCCCATGTTGCATGGTTATATCTGTATACCTTGGCCTGACCATGTACCAACCCATGTACTAGTGACCATGTCCATATCTGAGTACACAGTATGCCACTATCCATGTAATTTTATTCATGTTTGTATACTTTTCTAAGTACATGTTGATAAAATCGGGAATGTTCATACACCATGTGATAGGGTTAATATGTTGTGTGATAGGGGTCACATGTCGTGTGATCCTTAACTTCATCCCAAAACCCTATCAACCACTAAGAGGTCCCTACATGGCGTGTATGTATGAAGTATATTTTGTGTTATTCCAGATTTTAAAGATCCTAAGGTTTATCCTCTATTCTTCCTCACACATCATTTCCACCTCATCTCCTATTGGTAATCACTCCCAAGATCTCTGATCGGGGTCGAACAAAACCCTCTGTTGTATGCTTTCCATAATGTGGCCTTAAAATGGATCAAGAACACACCTCCAACATATGTATCATCATGTGCCACACAATGAGATGAATAACCCTCAATTTGGTCTCATTATTCCTCAATCCATGCACCATCATCATCAATTCTCAAACCATAACCATCATCATGTGTTGTACCCATAGTTTTGATCCATTATGCCAAAGAATGGTCACACAATGATCAAATACCAAGTAAAGGTCAAACAATTGGCTAAATAAAATACCAATGATGATTGAACAAATAAGTAGTGGATAAATCCATAAGCCATAAAATGTGATGAATAAACCTTGGACTTTTTTTGTTTGTCCTTGATTCAGTATCATGGAAGAATATGGACAAAGAGGGATAAAGAATAATGAACAAATAAAAAATTCCATCAATTTAATTCTACCAATGATGTGCATATCAATTATGTTCATTTAATTGATCCATGTTCATCTAAGATAGAAATGGGATGGAAAACAAATAATCAAACATCCTACCTATATTTTGGATCAATCTTTGATAAAGAATGGTTGTGTTGCTATTATTGATGAGATCCATGTAGTTTGTTGGCACAACGATCCTCGATTCGGTCGAGATCTATTATCATTCGCCAAGAAATCTCTCTAATGGTCATATATATCTCTAGGGTTTGATAGAAAAATCCTAAGAAAACCCTACAACCATTTATTTATAAACAAAACTAGTCTTTAAGTCAAATAAAATAAATTAACTCTTTTTAATTAATTTATTTTTTTATTTCTGCACCGGTGAAGACTTTTCCTCAAACAGAATGTGCCGACAAATTTTATAACTCTCCTAAGATAAAACTAAAATTCATAACTCAATGGTGACCTCGAATTTCTGATTCGGTCCCCCATTTAGAAGTCACTCCACTTTTTCAGTAAAAATACATGTGCGTGCAATTTTATATATTTAATATATTTAAAACATTTATTTTGAGCACAACGAGCTGTAGAATCACTCACTGTCTCAGTGCCTAGTCTTCAAAATAATCCATATAATATCTAAATAAAATAAATTTAAAATTTGAGACAATAAATGTTGACTGTTTTTTTTTTAATTTAAAGGTTGGTGGTTCAATTTGAGATTTTTGATGGAATTGAATCCTTAAATAACATTATTTGTTTGAAATATATTTCAATTGATTTATAAAACCATGATTTTATATTATTTGAAATTTTAATTTGAAATGGAATAGATTTTTAGAAAAAACCCCAATTCCAATGGAATTGAAATTGTAGGGTGAATTTTAAAAATGATTGAATTAATGAATTTTTTTTAGAATTGTTTTGAGAAAATTGGCTAAAATTGAAATGATAAAAACCTATGATTGGTTTTTGATTGAAAAGTCATGAAATGATGAAAAACCCATGTTTTGGTTTTGAAGTTGAATTGGAATATTGAAACTAAAAATTGGGAAATTGAATTGTAAATGAAGTTTGATTTTAAATGAGATGATTTTCCCATTATTTATTGATTGATTAATCACATGATATCCTGGGTAGTTAGGGGTTATTTGGGACAATCACACTAGGATCTTGATCCCCTATAAATGTATTTATGATGAAAACTCTAACAAAAATATAGTTTGGCATGATTATCCCTGATGGGAAGTTGATGAGTCCTATTCAGCCTAAGACTAGGGGACATGTTCACACATGTTTATTCATGATCACTAATTTGAGAAGTGTGAGGATCCTATATCCAAAAATTAACGTACTTCAAGGAAGATGACCATGGTGATTATTTTGATTGATTTGATAATATATTTCGTTGATTATAGAAGTATTGTACTCATTCCAAATGATTTATATAAATTATTTTATATAAAATGTTAATTTAATCCATGTTTGAAATGTTTTCCATCTATTGAAATGAAATAATTTTTTGTATTAAATATGAAAATCATACATTATTCCATACCCTATTTTATTTAAATTGAAAGCATTTTTTGTTTATTTTTATGGAATATATCATGGAACACTTGGTGAGACACTAATCGGCTTTATATCTCACACCCTACCTTTGCCTTAGGGTATTTATAGATTTTATTATGCTAGGTCCAAGTAAAGGAAAATCACCACTTGGAGGTGGTGGGTGTTATTGATCCTTGGAATCATGTAGTAATGATGGTGAATAGTGGAGCTGAGATCCACTTATTACACATGGTTTTTGGTATTTTGATAATTATTGATGGTAGTTTGGTTTGATGTTTCTTTGAGTTGTTTATTTTTCTTCTTGGGTACTGTTTTAACTATTTTACTTATAGTACTTTCTAATTGAGGAATGTTAATATGTCAAATTTTATATTGTTTATCATCTAATTCTCTGTAGAAAAAATCATTCCCACTTTATTATTGTATGGTGCTAGGTACTAGTCACCAACCCATATGGATCAGAAATACCCTTCAGGCCATGTCAGAGACAGATCGGGTATCAGGGTACCAGTGTATCTAGGCTAGTTCATGAGAAGATACCTCTATGTAGCAAGGGCCCAACACATAAGGGTAACTTCATAATTACCCTTATAGAGGGAATAATATAAAAATAACTATGTAAGGTACTTTATATTACCCTTATATAGTGTAGAAAATAGGGACCTACATAAGGGTACTTTAAATTTATCATTATGCATCATAGTAGAAGGATACTACCTTTAATCATCTGAAGTATTTTATTTTTACCTTAATGTAGGGATAAAATCATAATTACACATTGAATAAAGTATATGTATGAAAATAAGAAAAACTGGATGACATATACACAACATGATTAATTACATTTATATAGATCAAAACCAACTAACTAACCTTTACACAATAATTAAAAATCCATTCCTACCCTTACACAACTCAAAATAGAAGTATTACCCTCATGAAACTCAAACTACCTCCATGCATGGAAGGTGTCTAATGTATGAGTAAATAAAAATTTAAAAATAATTAAATTCCAATTAAATAAACTTATAAATAAATAAAAAATGGCCTCAAACACACTTAAGGAATAAAAAAAATGACAAAGGAGAGTTTGGGAAAAATAAAGTTCTTATTGCTGGTCAGCTGGATGATGTAGGTTTATGTAAAAAAAATCAAGAGCGTGGAAGATAACATGTGGTTCCATGGTGGTGGAAAAATATGTGAAAGAAGAAACATTTTTCTATAATTTCCCACCAACCCAAACTACTAATGGGTGTCCATACTTGTAACATCCCAAGTAAATAAAGAATAATACATTTTCATATTTATTAATATTTGTGAATTAAATATTAATTTTACTTTAAAGGGGATGATATGTTCAATGGATTACCCGATAGGCAATAACGGGTTTCTTTGAAATCTTGTGTTGCACACAATGTTGGGTCATACTGAAAAATAATAATATAATATTATTTTAAATGGTAGTTAATGCCTAGCCATTGTATTGGTGGGAATGAATAGAACTAACTACAATATAAATATACATGTATGTTAAATGTTTTTTACATTTATCCAATAAAAGTTAGAGGCTTAAAATGTGAATGAATATAATTTTAAGCATAAATAATCTAATATACTTTAAAAGGTTAATTTACCGCCTTTTGATGGAGAACCCTCTTTAAATCTAGTTTTGTTCATATTTAAATTTTCTACTTGACAAAATAAAATTATTCTTTATAATCAGGACATCAAAATTTACTTTGGGTAAATTTTTTGTATTTTTCTGATAAAATTCATTTTTTAATGAATAGTGAAAAATACTGTATTTTAATTCAAAACTTTTTTTTAATATAATTTATTTATATGGTTAGATTATCTTTTTAATTGGTTTTAAAGTGTAATTAGATTATATTTTTACAACTTAATCCAACGTGTGTCATTGTAAGAAATTTCACTCTTAAATTGGACATAAACAAGTGTTAATCTTTTGATAGTTAATATTTCTTAAAAACACGATTTTTGTTTTAACAATAGGAATTAATTTTAAATTAATTAATTAAAATTATATATTTTGAATTTGGTAAAATGGAAATCATTTTTTAATTTGAAATATCAAATATATCTTCAGCTGAATTTTTGGTATTTTTTTGAAAAGCTTCAATTTTTGATGAATAGTGAAAACACTAAGTAGTAGTTAAAAAACCGAATTCTCCATTTAAATGAAATTTTACCGCTTTTGTGACTTGAATTTCAAAAATCCAACATACATGGTTGTTATCAGTAAGTAAAATGTGGTTCTATAAGATTAAAATAATTTTTGGTGAATAGTAACTTTTGACTTTTATTTACCGTGGTTAAAGGTAAATAGGGTAATTCAAGGTAAAAATAATATTATAATAATATAAAATTAACTTAAAACTTTTCTTAACTTTATTGGATGAGTCATGGCCGACCAATATAATCCTTGGGTTAATTTTGGGACCTCGTGGAATCACATAAGAGTGATAATGACACTTTATATTAATTAATTTAAAGTAATGACTAAAATGACATAAACATATATGTTTTAGTAAATCAATTCTTACATGGGGTTATATAAGTTATATCTTTGACTATAAATATTCATTTGAAATATAAAAATATTTTTTACATCATGGTATTTTTTTTATAATTTTTAGACATAAAATAAATAAAATTATTTATGACACAATAATGATGCAGTGTTTACCTCATTAATGAATGATTTAAATAAATAAGATTATAAAAATTAAAAAATATGAAAAACCTATTAAATTATTATTAGATGATTTTATTTCGAACAATAGTCATCTTATCTTTGACTTTAATAAGTTTTGGACCCTTAGAAACCAAAAATCATTAAATAATAAAATAATATTTTCAAACTTTTCAAAAGAGCCCCTCCTCCCCCTTATAAAAATCCCTCACCTCTAACCCATTACTCACACCTCTCAAGCTTCTTTTATCATCCAACATCCACCCAAATAAGCTATAAAGATCTCTATATTCCACCTAGAATCCTTACCTTAGGCTGAAGGCACTTCAAGAACTCCTTTTGGTTCAAACCAAAGGGAGTTACCCGATTTAAAGGTAACGTATTCTCTTAAGTTCTTTTCTTTTAATTTACTTCTCCAACCCCCTAAACTATTTTTATTACTTTATTTTATAACAACACCAATATAATCAATATACTATGTTTTTTATATGAGAATGATATGAACTACACTTACACACACCTCCGTCTAATGCGTAAAGAACATATTGTTTTTGTGGACGGTGAACTACTACCTCACGTAACGATGATTCTTCAATCTTCTACTACCACCTCTTATGGTGGTCATTAATATAGAAATGTATTTACATGTGATATAAATTATATTTATATTGCCTTTATAATTCTTTATTTTTCATTTATATCATACCTTTATGGTTCCTATAATGGGTAAATACGATAATTTCATTTGAGGAAGTGCGGACTATCACCCCCTCAATGTAATATGACTCGTTTATTCCATACATGGAATGTATAAAGGATAGAGTTAATTAAATTAAATAAAATAGATATTATACTGAAATTATAATATACCTATTTATTATTAAGTTTTCATTCATTTAAATATAAAATAGAAATGAAAGTAGCATTCATGCGTACGTACGGCTTACCGTCTACATGAATGATGTATTTCATTTCCTAACTCCAAATGATATGGAATATTATAAATACATATACACAAGATATATATGATATATATGATATCTAAATCATTAATATAATTCTTTAGATAATGGACTTTTGACCACATGGATAATTTGTAATTATAACAAGTTCATTTTTAACTAAAGTTCTGAACATCGACAAAATATACGATATGAACTCAAATAATTAACTAATTGTTATAGAAAGGTAATAAGTGAAATAAAAGGAATAATAAAATTGATAAAGGGTTTTAAGTAAGTAGAAATTAACTTAAGTTTATTATTCATGAATAAAACGGAACATACGTGTCAAGTCAGACATGAGGTAAGGGGTTTCTTATCTCACTTTTAATTCTATGAGATTTACATTGTTCACCACTTATTTATTGCATGTGGTTTATTAGTTACTTCCATTTGATATATATTATCTTTATTATATTTATATTCATGGTATTATGTTATTAATTTGGTGGTTATTAACTTTTGGTTATACAAATCGATTTATTACAATGTGGTAAGGGGTTTTCATCTCACTTTTTATTCCGAGGAGATTCATGCTATATTTGCCACTATTTTATTTTGTGTGGTGTATGTACTTCCCATGATTGTATTATTTGTGTAAATGCTTTAATTTATTGGTATTTACATCTTCATTTTATGATCCTTCTTTCATTTGTTGTATGTTTCGTAAGTTACCAAATCGATAAGGGAACTTTTTAACCCAATATCCATTCCTTGGGTTAATCTTCTAATTCCTAATTATGTCCTGCTATGATTATGTGTGGAATCACTATTTTTTTATTTATGTTGTAATGTACACTACCCTTTTTGTGGATATACTTTTGATACACAAAATCACTCCATTGATAAATTCTCATGTCATTGATATGAACTTGATAAGGGTAATCTTAACTCAATTTCCATTCATTGAGTTAAACATTCAAGTGATTGGTTTTGTTTTAAAAAGTACATGTATGAATTCTGATGATTGATTTAAACTAAATATCCAATCATATTTAGTATATTTATATTTTTCACACATTATTATGTAATTAATTTTTCCTTAATATAAGGATACATTTTTTAAGGGATTTCATCTCAATTAACATTCAATTGAGGCTTCATTGTGGTTATGCACCAATTCACTTTTATATAGTGTTAATACTATCCTTTGGAATATTATATCATGAATCCCTTTATTTTCATGATATTATAATGTTTTGATTAATTTTATTCCTCAATTATTTTCATTCAAGCATCTCTTATTTGGTTAGTAACTCTTTAACTAAAATATCATTTTAAATGTTTTAAAGATGTATTCTTATAAATCTTTCTCATTAATATCCATGTTTTAAAAATAGTTTTAAGGATTTATTTATATGGACATGAATTGTTTGAAATTAAAATTTCTTTTAAATTCTTAAAAGTGTAATGGGACACTTTTATTCAAAAATATCTTTTTGTAAATTCTTTAAATGGTTTGAAGATGGTATGATAAAGCATTTATTATGTCAATATCTTGAAATGATATATTGTGATTTCAATGTGGAGATGTTTTCTTTCCTTTATGCTTGTTTTATTTTTTATGAATATTTTATGAATCTTGGGCATTGATTACATATACAGGTGGTTCCATGATAAACCTAGGTAGGGTGAGACCGAGATAGCTCTCCAATGATTTGGGTAACGTGACGGAGGTAAACGTTAATGTTTCTCCTAAGATATTTAGGGAATATACTATGATGGGTATTCCAAGTGTAACTCCCTATGTTGCTATGAAAGCTGCAATGTAAGTATGATATGGATTCCAAAAGTTACATTTATGATTTATGATTTCGATGTGTTATTCATAAATCTTATGATTTCATGAAGTGTGTTAAAGAGCTTATGTTTTGTATGTGTTGATGAACTAATGTTTTCTTTCTTTATTTTATAAACCTTAATGAGATTTTTATGCTCATACCATGTTTTTGAAATGTTTTTCACAGGGTATAAGATAGAGTAAGAGAAAGGAAGAACTCAAGAATATTTATATCAAGAAACGAATTATTTTTTTCTTTTAAGAATTTTTATTTTATTAAAAAAATGGATACAGAGTATACATGTATACTTTTTAATTTTTGAGATGTAATGTAATAGTTATGGACTAACTCTCTAAAAACCTAAACCTAAAAATATCCTCAATGTGAATTATTAATTTAATTCAAGATTATGTAATGTTTTAAGGATGGGTCCTTATAGTTGATATCAGAGGTCGGTTTAGACATCTTTAGGGATTATGAGTTTTTGTTAGACACATGGTTAGTATTTATGTATACTCTTTAAGTTAAATCCTTATATTGTAACTTTTTCAGATCAATGAAAGTTTGTTACAAATGGAAGGAAGAGGATCTCAAACGACATTCCTATCTCTTCCTGATGACATTCTTGCAATAATTACTGCAAAGTCATTCCCAAATTATTCTAAAACATTTTCTAACATACAACTCACTTGGAAGAAAATGTTTGAGATATCAAACACCTACGATATACCTCGATAACATTATGGATCATGGGTTGTATTTAATCAAATCTTATTTTCTCAATATTTTCATATTTTCAAGAAAGATAAATATTATCAAGGAATTTTAAAATATTTTACCTTATCACGACATTTTGAATCATATTATGATTTTGAAAAAGGTACTGAATAAGGCGACCCTTGCGCAACCTATTTATATGTTCATTTAAATTATAGTCTTTCAGCACATACTTATGGTATTTTAAAAGGACCATTGATTGAAAGTTTTAACTCGAACTCAGTCTGACTGTTTTATAAAAATCAAGTTTTATCAGATGTTTTGAAGTTATATGTTAGACATGATTATTTTATGAAACTATTTTTCTGTGAACACCCATATGAACCATGTTGTAAAAGGTGTATTTTGATGAAGGAAGCAAATGATTTTGAAGTATCTCTAAATCATTTTTGTAATGCATGGACCTTCTACCTACATGAAAAAGATAACAATGAAACCATGTGGACACCATGATCAAGGTGTGATGTTCTTTATTTTGGAAATAGTTTTTTTTTATTATATGGAGGTGAAATAAAAAATGACAAAATATATAAGTCTTCATTAAGATGTTGAGGTCTTAATGAGTTGGGATAAAAATGATAAGTATAAGACAACATTTGAGGTTAAAATATGTTAAGGTTATTTTTGAGTTTTATAAAAAGTACAACCCGTAAGATGAGTGAGAACCTATCGCGTCCAGCAAGGCCATGAGAATCGAACCCACAATAGAAGGGAGATAAGGGTGCATCGCCTACCACTGTCCTATGTGAAGTCCCTGGTTAGTATGAGTTATTCATTTAGTTAAATGATTTCATGGATCAAAAATAAGTTGATTTTGGGAAATTATGTTTTATCAAATGGATATCCTTAATATAGGAAAATGATTTGGTGATTAAGTGATAAAGGTAATTTTGGAATATGTTCTCTCTTTTGGGGAAACACTATATGCCTAAGGAAAATAGAATACTATGCGATTTCATTTGTGGAATAGTGGTTGAAATTTTATTTTGTAAGAATCTATGTTTTATGGCTATTTGGGTTATTTATGGAAATGATTAACCTATCATAGAGAATATGTGATTATGTTAATTACACTTTAGTATGAGACTTTAAGAGTAGTAAATGTTATTTGAAGAAAAATGTTTAGATTTACTGTGGAAGACTATGTGATTAAATCCTTTTGAGTAATGTGTTTCAATCTTAGTTTGGTTTACTTTGAATAATTTTATGGATAGTTGTTTATTGAATGGTCTTTGTTGAACTTTGGGTATTGTTTGTCAAATTTTAGAGATTAGGAATAACATTTTTTTAAAGGATTATCCTCTTTTGGGATTATCTGATCTTGTACTAACCATTTTGGTTTTGGTTAATGTCTAAAGACTGGGTAAATATATAGTTCATATTTTGTGGATTATGTGATTCTCTAGAAGTTGATTCTAGCACTTTTGATGTGAACAAGTCATCTTGAATACTCATCATTTGGAGAAAAGATGACTTTTTGGTAGAAACTTATTAAAGGATGAAACTCTACTTGAAAAGTAAGTATATGTCCTTAGTCAATCTCATAAATAAATTCTCCAAATTTATTAAAAGGAACTTAAAACCAAAAAAAGTTATTTGTTAACTTTTCCTACTGGGAAACAAAAGACCATTTAACCTATCATAAGTTTGTGATTTTCTGGTTGTTAATTTTCTCCTAGTCATGTTTTCTATCACTCTCCATCAGAACTTGACACTTAGTTTCTCTTACATATCCATGTTTTCCTACAAGTAATCCTAGTATGGGTTATCTCAAGTGACCTTTGTACTTCACTTTCATTCTTTTAAAGTGATAGTTTTATTGACTCTTTTTCCGATGTGGGGATTTTAATGAATTTTCCAAGCCCAATTTTAAAATTATGAGGACGTAATTTCTAAAAGGGGGGAGGATGTAATATCCTAAGTAAATAAAGAATAATACATTTTCATATTTATTAATATTTGTGAATTAAATATTAATTTTACTTTAAAGGGGATGATATGTTCGATGGCGTATTCGATACGCAACAACGGGTTTCTTTGAAATCTTATGTTGCACACAACATTGGGTCATACTGAAAAATAATAATATAATATTGTTTTAATTGGTGGTTAATGCCTAGTCGTTGTATTGGCGGGAATAAATAGAACTTACTATAATATAAATATAAATGTTTGTTAAATGTTTTTTTTTAATTTTCCAATAAAAGTTAGAGGCTTAAAATGTGAATGAATATAATTTAAAGCATAAATACTCTAATATTCTTTAAAAGGTCGATTTACCGCCTTTTGAGGGCAAACCCTCTTTAAATATAGTTTTGGTCACTTTTATATGTTCTATTTGAAAAAATAAAATTATTCTTTAGAATCAGGACATCAAAATTTACTTTGGGTAAATTTTTGATATTTTTATGATAAAATTAATTATTTAATGAATAGTGAAAAATACTATATTTTAATTCAAAATTTCCTTTTAATATAATTTATTTATAAGGATATATTATCTTTTTAATTGGTTTTAAAGTGTAATTAGATTATATTTTTACTATTCAATCCAATTTTGGTCATTGGAAGAAATTTTACTCTTAAATTGGACATGAACATGTGTCAATCTTTTGATAGTTATTATTTCTTAAAAACACGCTTTTGTTTTGACAACCAGAATTAATTTTAAATTAATTAATGAAAATTATATATTTTTAATTTGGTAAAATGGACATCATTTTTGAATTCGGAATATAAAATATATCTTAGGCTGAATTTTTGGTATTTTTCTGAAAACCTTCAATTTTTGATGAATAGTGAAAACACTGAGGAGTAGTTAAAAACCCGACTTCTTAATTTAAATGAAAATTTACCATTTCTATGAGTTGAATTTCGAAAATCCGACATACATGGTTGTTATGAGTAAGTAAAATTTGGTTCAATAAGATGAAAATAATTTTTTGTGAATAGTAACTTTTCACTTTTATTTAAGGTGGTTAAAGATAAATAGGGTAATTCAAGGTAAAAATAAAATTATAATAATATAAAATTAACTTAACACTTATTTTAACCTTATTGTATGATTCATGACTGACCAATACAATCCTTAGGTCAATTTTGGGACCCCATAGAGTCACTTAAGAGTGATAATGACACTTTATATTAATTAATTTAAAGTAACGAAAAAATGACATAAACATATATATTTTAGTAAATAAATTTTTACATGGGCTTATAAAAGTTATATCTTCGACTATAAATATTAATTTCAAATATTAAAATATTTCCTACATCATGTTATTTTTTTATAATTTTTAGACATCAAATAAATGAAATTATATATGACACAATATTAATGCACTGTTTACCTCATTAATGAATGATTTAAATAAATAAGATTATAAAAATTAAAACAATATCCAAAACCTATCTAATTATTATTGGATGAATTTATTTCTAACTAGATTCATCTTATCTTAGACTTTAATAAGTTTTGGACCTTTATAAATAAAAAATAATTATATAATAAAATAATATTTTCAAACTTTCCTAAAGAGACCCTCCTCCCCCTTATAAAAATCCCTCACCTCTAACCCATTACTCACACCTATCAAGATTCTTGGATCATCCAACCTCTACCCAAATAATATCTCAAGATCCATATCTTCCACCAAGAAGACTTACCTTAAGAATAAGGCACTTCAAGAAATTCTTTTGGTTCAAACCAAAGGGAGTTACCTGATTTAAATGTAATGTCTTCTTTTAAGTTCTTTTCTTTTATTTTACTTCTCCAAACCCATAAAATCTTTTTATTCCTTTATTTTATAACAACAAAAGTATCCTAAATATACTATGTTGTTATTATGAGAATTATTGGAACAACACTTACACACACCTGCGTCTAATGGGTAAAGAACATATTGTTTCTGTGGACGGCGAACTACTGCCTCACGAAACGATGATTGTTCAATATTCTCCTATAACCTCTTATAGTGGCCATTAAAATGACACTATATTTAAATGTGATATAAATTATATTTATATTGTCTCTATACTTATTTATTTTTCATTTATATCATATCTTTATGGTTTCTATAATGGGTAAATACGATAATTTCATTTGAGGAAGTACATACTACCATCCCCTCAAAGTGATATGACTCATTCATGCCATATGTAGAACATATAAAGGATGGATTTAATTAAATTACATAACATAGATATTGTACTGGAATTATAATATACCTATGTATTATTAATTTTTCATTCCTTTAAATATAAAATAGAAATAAAATTAGCGTTCATGCATATGTACGACTTACTGTCTCTATGAATGGTGTGTTTCATTTTTTAACTTCAAATTATATGGAATATTATAATTACATATACACTGGATATATATGAGATATATTATATCTAAATCATTAATATCATTCTGTATATAATGGACTTTTGACCACATGGACAATTTGTAACTATAACAAGTTCATTTTTTACTAACGTTCTGAACATTGAAAAAATATCAGATATGAACTCAAATAATTAACTAATTGTTATAGAATGGTAATAAGTGATATAAAAGGAATAATAAAATTAAAAAATGTTCTTAAATAAGTATAAATTAACTAAATTTTATTATTCATAAAGAACACAGAACATACGAGTCAAGTTGGACCCAAGGTTAGGGGTTTCTTATCTTACTTTTAATTCTGTGAGATTTACAATGTTCGCCACTTATTTATTGCATGTGGTGTATTGTTTATTTCCATTTGATATATATTATGATGATTCAATTTATATTCATGTTATTATGTGATTCATTTGGTGGTTATTAAATTTGGTCATACGACTCGATTTATTACAATGAGGTAATGGGTTTTCATCTCACTTTTTATTCCTGTGAGATTCATGTGATATTTGCCACTATTTCCTTTTGCATGGTGTATGTACTACCCACGATTTTATTCTTTGTGTAATATACTTTAATTTATGGGTATTTATATCTTCATTTTATGATACTTCTTTCATGTGGTGTATGTTTCATAAGTTACCAAATCGGTAAGGGAACTTTTTAACCCAATTTACATTCTTTGGGTTAATCTTCTAATTCTTAATTATGTCATGTTGTGATTATGTGTGGAATCACTATTTTTTATTTATGTTGTAATTTCCACTCCCATTTGTGTGGATATAAGTTTGATCTACATAATCAATCCATTGATAAATTCACATGTCATTGATATGAATTTGATAAGGGTAATCGTAACTCAATTTATATTCATTGAGTTAAACATCCAGGTCATTGGTTTTGTTTTAAAAAGAACATGTATGAATGTACTATGATTGATTTACACTGAATATCCAATCATATTGAGTGTATTTATATTTGTCACACATTCTTATGTTATTGATTTATCCTTAATCTAAAGATAATGTTTTTATAATGTATTTCGTCTCAATTTACATTCCATTGAGACTTCATTGTTGTTATGAACCAATTCACTTTTATATGGTGTTAATACTGTGCTTTGTCATATTATATCATGATTCCATTTATTTTCATGATATTATAAAGTTTTGATTAATTTTATTCCTCAATTATTTTTATTCACTCATCTCTCATTTGGTTAGGAACTCTTTAACAAAAATATCGTTTTAAATGTTTTAAACATTTATTCTTCGAAATATTTCTCATTAATGACCATGTTTTAAAAATTGTTTTAAGAAATTATTTATATGGACATGAATGTTTTGAAATTAAAATTTCTTTCAAATGCTTCAAAGTGGTATGGGACACTTTGATTCAAAAATATCTTTATTAAATGGTTTAAATGGTTTGAAAATGGTTTGATAATGCATTGATTATGTCAATATCTTGAAATGATATATTGTGATTTCAATGTGGAGATGTCATCTTTCCTTTATGCTTGTTTTATTTTTTATGAATATTTTATCATTCTTGGGCATTTTTTACATATACGGATGGTTCCATGATAAACCTAGGGCGGGTGAGCCTGATATAGCTCTCCAATGCATTGGGTAATGTGACAGAGGTAAACATTATTGTTTCTCCTAAGAGATTTAGGGAATATACTATTATGGGTATTCCAAGTGTAACTCCCTATGTAGTTATGAAATCTACAATGTAAGTATGATTTTAATTCCATAAGTTACCTTTATGATTTATGATTTCTATATGTTATTCATAAATCTTATGATTTTGTTAGGTATGTTAAAGAGATTATGTTTTGTCTGTATTGATGAACTAATGTTTTATTTATTTATTTTATAACCCTTACTGAGCTTTATATGCTCATCCGAAGTTTTTGAAATGTTTTTCATAGGGTATAAATAAGGGTAAGATAAAATAAGAAATCAAGAAGATTGATATCAAAAAAATAATTATTGTTTTCTTTTAAGAATTTTTATTTTATGAAAAAATGGATATTGTGTAGAAGTGTCTACTTTGTAATTTTTTAGATATAATGTAATAGTTATGGGCTAATTCTCTAAAACTCTAAACCTAAAAATATCCTCAATGTGAATTATTAATTTAATTCATTATTATGTAACATTTTAAGTTTGGGTCCTTATAGTTGGTATCAAAGGCCGATTTAGACAAATTTAGGGATTAGGAGTTTTTTTAGACACATGGTTAGTCTTTATGTCTACTATTTAAGTTAAATCCTTATATTGGAACTTTTTCAGATCAATAAAAGTCAGTTACAAATGGAAGGAGGAGGATCTCAAATGACATTCCCATCTCTTCTTGATGAATTTCTGGCAATAATTATTGCAAAGTCATGTACAAACGATTCTGAAACATTTTCTAACATACAACTCACTTGCAAGCAAATTTTTGAGATATCAAACACCTCCTCTATACCTCAATACCATCGTGGATCATGGGTTGTATTTAATCAAATCCTATTTTCTCAATATTTTTATATTTTCAAGAAAGGTAAATATTTTCAAGGCATTTTCAAATCTTTTACCATATCATAATATTTTGAAGCATATTTTGATTTTGAAAAAGGTTCTGAAGAAGGAGAACCTTATGCAACCTATTTATATTTTCTTTTAAATTATAGTATTTCAGAACATACTTATGGTATTTTAAAAAGGACCATTGATTGAAAGTTTCAACTCAAACTCGGTATGACTATTTTATAAAAATCAAGTTTTATCAGATGTTTTGAAATTATATGTTATACATGATTATTTTCCAAAACTATTTTTCTATGAACACCCGTATGACCCATGTTTTACAAGGTGTATTTTGATAAAGGAAGAAAATTATTTTGAATGATCTCTAAATAATTTTTTAAATGTATGGACCTTATACCTATGTGAACAAGATGACAATGAAACCATGTGGACACCATGATCAAGGTATGATGTTCTTTCTTCTGGGAATAGTTTTATTTTATCATATGGAGGTGAAATAAAAAAAATGACAATATATATAAGTCTCCATCAAGATGTTGAGGTCTTAATGAGTTGGGATGAAAATGATAGGTATAAGACAACCTTTGAGGTTAAAATATGTTAGGGTTATCTTTGATTTTTATAAAAAGGACAACCTGTAAGATGGGTGACAACCCGTCACGTCTGGCAAGGCCATGGGAATCGAACCCATAACTGAAGGGCAAAAAGGGCGCATCGCCTACCACTGGCCTACATGGAATCCCTGGTTAGTATGAGTTATTCCTTTAGTTAAATGATTTGATGGATCAAGAATAAGTTTATTTTGGGAACTTGTGTTTTATCAAATAGATATCCTTAGTATAGGAAAATGATTTGGTGATTAAGTGATAAAGGTTATTTTGGAAGACGTTCTCTCTTTTTTGGAAACACTATATGACTGAGTAAAATAGAATACTATGGGATTTCATTTGTGGAACAATGGTTGAGATTTTATTTTTGAAGAATCTATGTTTTATGGCTATTTGGTTTATTTATGGAAATGATTAACCTATCATAGAAAATATGTGATTAGCTTAATTACACTTTAGTATGAGACTTTAAGAGTAGTTGATGTTATTTAGAGATAAATGTTAAGATTTACTATGGAAGACTATGTGATTAAATCCTTCTGAGTTTTGGGTTTCAATATTAGTTTGGTATACTTTGAATAATTGTATGGATAGTTGTTTATTGAATGATCTTTGTTGAACTTTGGGTATTGTTTGTCAAATTTTGGAGATTAGGAATAATATTTTTTAAAAGGATTATCCTCTTTTGGGATTATTTGATCTTGTACTAAATATTTTGGTTTTTCTTAATGTCTAAAGAGGGGGAAAATATATAATTCGTCTTTTTTGGAGTATGTGATTCTCTAGAAGTTGATTCCATCACTTCAGATGTGAACAAGTCATCTTGAATACTCATCATTTGGAGAAAATATGAGTTTTTGGTAGAAACCTAGTAAAGATGAAACTATAATTTAAAAGTAAGTATATTTCCTTAATTATTTAGTCAATCTCATAAATAAATTCTCCAAATTTATTAAAAGGAACTTAAAACAAAAAAAATGTTGTCTGTTTACTTTTCCTGCTGGGAAACCGAAGACCATTTAACCTATCACATGTTCGTGATTTTCTAGTGGTTAACTTTCTCTTAATCATGTTTTCTATCACTCTCCATCAAAACTTGACACTTATTTTCTCTTCCATATCCATGTTTTCCTACATGGAATCCTAGTATGGGTTATCTCATGTGATCTTTGTACTTCACTTTCTTTCTTTTAATGTGATAGTTTTATTGACTCTTTTTCCGATGTGGGACTTTTAATGAAGTTTCCAAGCCCAATTTGAAAATTGCGAGGAAACAATTTCTAAAAGGGGGGAAAGATGTAACATCCCAAGTAAATAAAGAATAATAAATTTTCATATTTATTAATATTTTTGAATTAAATATTAATTTTACTTTAAAGGGGATGATATGTTCGATGGCGTACTCGATACGCAGTAAGGAGTTTCTTTGAAATCTTATGTTGCACACAACGTTGGGGCATACTGAAAAATAATAATATAATATTATTTTAAATGGTAGTTATCGCCTAGACATTGTATCGGTAGGAATGAATAAAACTAACTAAAATGTGAATATATTTGTCTGTTAAATGTTTTTTACATTTATCCAATAAAAGTTAGACGCTTAAAATGTGAATGAATATAATTTTAAGCATAAATACTCTATTTTTCTTTAAAAGGTAGATTTACCATCTTTTGATGGGTAACCCTCTTTAAATCTATTTTTGGTCACTTTTATATGTTCTATTTGACAAAATAACATTCTTCTTTATAATTGGGACATCAAAATTTACTTTGGGTAAATTTTTGGTATTTTTCTGATAAAATTCATTTTTTAATTAATACTAAAAAATAATATATTTAAATTCAAAATTTCCTTTTAATATATTTTATTTATATGGTTAAATTACCTTTTTAATTGGTTTTAAAGTGAAATTAGATTATATTTTTACCATTTAATCCAATGTTGTTCATTGGAAGAAATTTCACTCTTAAATTAGACATTAAAAAGTGTCAATCTTTTGATATTTATTATTTCTTAAAAACACGCTTTTTGTTTTGACAGTGAGAATTAATGTTAAATTAATTAATGCAACTTCTATATTTTGAATTTGGTAAAATGGACATAATTTTTTTATTTGGAATATCAAATATAGATTAGTCTGAATTTTTGGTATTTTTCTGAAAACCTTTAATTTTTTATGAATATTGAAAACACTGTGTAGTAGTTAAAATCCCAACTTCTTAATTTAAATGAAATTTTACCACTTCTGTGAATTGAATTTAAAAAATACTACATACATGGTTGTTATAAATTAGTAAAATGTGGCTCAATAAGTTAAAAATATTTTTTGGTGAACAATAACTTTTGACATTTATTTACCACAGTTAAAGCTAAATAGGGTAATTCAAGGTAAAAATAATATTATAATAATATAAAATTACATTAACACTTGTCCTAACCTTATTGGATGAGTCATGTCCGATCAATAAAATCCTTGGGTCAATTTAGGAACCTCATGGATCCACTTAATAGTGATAATGACCCTTTATAGTAATTAATTTAAAGTAATGACAAAAATAACATAAACATATATCTTTTAGTAAATCAATTATTACATGGGGTTATATAAGTTATATATTATACTATAAATATTCATTTTAAATATAAAAATATTTCATACATGATGATATTTTCTTTATAATTTTTAGACATTAAATAAATAAAATTATTTATGACACAATAATGATGCAGTGTTTACCTCATTAATGAATGATTTAAATAAATAAAATTATAAAAATTTAAAAAAAAATCCAAAACCTGTCCAATTTATATTGGATGATTTTATTTCTAACAAGATTCATCTTATCATTGAATTTAATAAGTTTTGGACCTATAGAAACCGAAAATAATTACATAAAAAATAATATTTTCAATCTTTTCTAAAGAGCCCCTCCTTTCCCTTATAAAAAAGCCCTCACCTCTAACCCATTAATCACATCTCTCAAGCCCCTTGGATCATCCATCCTCTGACCAAATAATCTCTTGAGATCCCTCTCTTCTACCTAAATTCCTTACCTTAGTCAGAAGGCACTTAAAGAAATCCTTTTTGTTCAAACCAAAGGGAGTTACCTGATTTAAAGGTAACATCTTCTCTTAAGTTCTTTTCTTTTATTTTACTTCTCCAGCCCCCAAAACTCTTTTTATTAATTTATTTTATAATAAAACCAGTATCCTCAATATACTAGTTTGTTCATATAATAATTATTTGAACTACACTTACACACACCTCCGTCTAATAGGTAAAGAACAAATTGTTTCTATGGATGGCGAACTACTGCCTCACGAAACGATGATTGTTCAATCTTCTCCTACCACCTCTTATGGTGGACATTAAGATGACACTGTATTTAAATGTGATATAAATTATATTTATAATGTTATATACTTCTGTATTTTTCATTTATATCATACCTTTATGGTTTCTAAAATGGGTAAATACAATAATTCCATTTAAGGAAGTGTGGACTATTGCCCACTCAAAGTAATATGAATCATTCATGACATACGTGGAATGTATAAAGCATGGATTTAATAAAATTTCATAAAATAGATATTATAATGGAATTATAATATACCTATGTATTATTAAGTTTTCATTCCTTTAAATATAAAATAGAAATGAAAGTATTGTTCATGCGTACGTACGGTTTACCGTCTCCATGAACGGTGCGTTTCATTTCTTAACTCCAAATGATATGGAATATTATAAATACATACACACTAGATATATATGATATATATGATATCTAAATCATTAATATAATTCTTTAGATAGTGGAATTTTTACCACATGGACAATTTGTAATTATAACAAGTTCATTTTTTACTAAAGTTCTGAACATCGACAAAATGTCTGATATGAACTAAAATAACTAACTAATTGTTATAGAAAGGTAATAAGTTATATAAAATGAATAATAAACTTGAAAAATTTTCTTAATGAAGTATAAATTTACTTAAGTTTATTATTCAGTAAGAATACGGAACATACAAGTCATGTCGGACACGAGGTAAGGGGTTCCTTATCTCACTTTTAATTCCATGAGATTTACATTGTTCGCTACTTATTTATTGCATGTGGTGTATTTTTTACTTCCATTTGATATATATTATCATTATTCTATTTATATTAATGGTATTATATGATTAATTTAGTGTTTATTAACTCATGGTCATATGACTCGATCGATTACAATGGGGTAAGGGGTTTTCATCTCACTTTTTATTCCCGTGAGATTCATTATATATTTGACACTATTTCCTTTTGTGTGGTGTATGTACTGCCCATGATTGTATTATTTGTGTAATATAATTTAATTTATGGGTATTTAAATCCTCATTGTATGATCCTTCTTTCATGTGGTGTATGTTTCATAAGTTACCAAATCGGTAAGGGAACTTTTTCACCCAATTTCTATTCCTTGGGTTAATCTTCTAATTATTAATTATGTCATGCAATGATTATGTGTGGAATCAATTTTTTTTATTTATGTTGTAATTTACACTCCCCTTTGTGTGTATATAATTTTGATACACATAATCACTCCATTTATAAATTCTCATGTCATTTATATGAACTTGATAAGGGTAATCTTAACTCAATTTCCATTTATTGAGTTAAACATCCAAGTCATTGGTTTTGTTTTAAAAAGAACATGTGTGAATGTCCTAGGATTTATTTACACTAAATATCCAATCATATTGAGTGTATTTATATTTTTCACACATTATTATGTAATTTATTTATCCTTAATTTAAGGATATAGTTTTTATAAGAGATTTTGTCTCAATTTAGATTCCATTAAGACTTCATTGTTGTTATGCACCAATTCACTTTTATATGGTGTTAATAATATGCTTTGTCATATTATATCATGAATCCATTTATTTTCATAATATTATAAAGTTTTTATTAATGTTATTCCTCAATTATTTTTATTCAGGAATCTATCATTTGGTTAGGAACTCTTTAACAAAAATATCATTTTAAATGTTTTAAACATTTATTCTTCTAAATCTTTCTCATTAATGTCCATGTTTTAAAAATGGTTTTAAGGATTTATTTATATGGACATGAATGTTTTGAAATTAAAATTTCTTTCAAATTCTTAAAATTGGTATGGGACACTTTGATTCAAAAATATCTTTATTAAATGTTTTAAATGGTTTGAAAATGGTTTGATAAAGCATTGATTATGTCAATATCTTAAAATGATATTTTTTGATTGCAATGTAGAGATGTTATCTTTTATTTATGATTGTTTTATTTTTTATGAATATGTTATGGTTCTTGGGAATTGTTTAAGTATATGGGTGGTTCCATGATAAACCTAGGGCAGGTGAGCCTGAGATATCTCTCAAATTCATTGGGTAATGTGATGGAGGTAAACGTTAATGTTTCTCCTAAGAGATTTAGGGAATATATTGTGATGGGTATTCCAAGTGTAACTCCTTATGTAGTTGTGAAAGCTATAATGTAAGTATTATATGGATGCCATAAGTTAACTATATTATTTATGATTTCTATGTGTTATTCATAAATCTTTTGATTTGATGAGGTATGTTAAAGAGATTATGTTTTGTATGTATTGATGAACTAATGTTTTCTTTCTTTATTTTATAACCCTTACTGAGATTTTTATGCTCATCCTAAGTTTTTGAAATGTTTTTCACAGGGTATAAGGTAGGGTAAGATAAATTAATAACTCAAGAAGATTTATATCAAGAAAATAATTATTGTTTTCTTTTAAGAATTTTTATTTTATTAAAAAAATGGATACTGAGTAGAAGTGTCTACTTTGTAATTTTTTAATAGTTATTTCCTAATTCTCTAAAACTCAAACCTGAAAAGATCCTCAATATTAATTATTAATTTAATTCAAGATTATGTAATGTTTTAAGGCTGGGTCCTTATAATACTGATGGTCACTACTATACCTCAGGCATGACAACTCAAACTCTAAAGGTTGTCGACTAGTAGTGGGGGTCTAAGGTGGTGTTGTGAGGGAACTATACCATCTATATCAAAGTGAGAAATAAAAATAAGATAAACAAAATACAAAGAAAAAAATAAACCATCCAAGTATATATGAGTAAATAAATATCCCATCCAATAATAATAATGATGTGGGTCATACTGTCATACAACAATGATCACCCAATGGGCCGATCACATATACAAAAAGAACAAAAGAAATAAAAAACAAAGGCTCCACTACAACTTCAGTCCATACTCATCTTGACCTCCATGTACATGCCTGAGCTATCCTGCACAAGAAAACCATAGGCCTCAACCCAACCTATTCTTGAAACCAATTGAGAGTCTTCTCAGGTGACTAAGTGAAATAGCAGCCCAAGTATGGTGTGAGTATATAACTCAATAGGGCACCATTATTGTGGTATTGTACATATCTAGTAGATACAGTGATTTGTGCATCTGAAATGATCGGAAATAATTAAATAAACTTTTGTAAATAATAAAATAAAATAAAAATCATCATTGATCCTCAAGTTTGTAACCACGGTCAACCATACATGCTTCAACCAATGTCAGAGTGTCTCTAAGAATATCATGATGACCATGCCAACCATATAGAGACCTAGGGGGTCTTTCACCTTGGTATACAGAAAATGGCCCAAGGGCCTCATCCATCGTGATATATAGTGTAAAGACCTAGGAAAAGATATATCCTGGTAGCACAAACCAATGAATGATCCATCCTAATAGGTAATTGTGCTAGAAATTGATCCCTAACTACCCAAAAGGCTTGACCATGCCCACTCAATATGCCTCAAGCCCCCCAACAGCTGGCATGTGGTAGGAACATCATCCTTTGAAAGGATTCACCACACCCACTGAAGATCCCTCAAGCCATTGTAATATTTCATATGGTAGGAACACTATCCTATTCCTGAAACCAAAGTAATCCTAGATCCAAATACTTAGAATTCCCACCCAGTAGTGTTAATAACCTCCCTGTAGGGAGTATTAATGACCATCCATAAGGATGTTTTCTATTTTTAAAAAATAAACAACCCAATAGAGTATTCCATATATTATATCAACCACTACACTAATCTCATGGGTCGAATCCAGGAATTACATCTACAAATCGCTCTAAAGGGATGTCATAGAGCCCATATCAAAACCCATGTCGTCATGAGGTTGTTCTGAACACCCTTTCCATCATCAAAATTCTGAGGGCCTACCCACCTATGTAAAACATGTCTCAGTGTGGGACAAACACTTTACCCACCACCATCACTATAGCCGGAAGACCTCATGACATCTCAACGGTACACATAGTCACTTCCCTAGTCAACCACCCTAGATCATCATTCACCTATGCCTAGGGATCTCCAAGGCTCCTACACTAAGGCCGCTAAATCAGTACAGTTAATTCCATAAACATTACACCCATAATAGGGGTTCAGGTGTCTTAAGGAATATATTTCCAATCAAGGTATTAGTCATTAATGTCCAAGAAACTAGCTAGTGTACCAGGTCCTTAATGGCCTTAGAAATTTCTTGGTCAAAGGAATTAATTTTAAATTAAAAAATTATCACATTTTAAATAGTAATTTATTTAATTAAACCAAGAAAACACTTTAAATTCCAAGGTTAAATTTCATATAAACCATAATAAAAAGGCATAAAAGCACTAGTAAAGTATCAAGGACCACCTACCTCTTTATAAAGTTAATCCATCAAAATTTCCAAGCCAAGAAGCACTAACTAGTTCTGATAAGGTTCGTCCCAAATCATTCATCCATCGCCCTAATCTATGAGGCCCTAAATCAGGACAATAGATTAAAAAAAATAACATTTATAAATAATTATGTAATTAAATTCTAAAGAGGTGTATCCACCAAAAACTCATTGGGTGCTCCCACAACTCTGGAGTAATATCCAACCACACTCATAAGATCCATGATGCAACCATGATCCTATCTTAAGAAAAATCTATGACACACGATGTTAATTCAACATACAAATTAATTTAATTTAATAAAAAAACTTAATAAAATCAATGGTGCAACATACCTCCAAATAATCACTGAGAAACAATGTGCAGACATCATTATAAGATACCCTTTTGATAAGAAGTATGGAAGCCTTGATCCTCATCCAATTCTACCATGCTATGGTGGAATCATCACAAGTAAAACTAGTTGGAGAAAAGGAAAATTAGGGAAATAGGTGGAGGGGAAAATGGATATCACTAGAGGGAGTGACATACCTAAAATCACTAGGAAAGGATAATAAAAATCAACCCTTGATCAAGGGGAAATGGGAGAAAAGGGGAGGAGTCCCTCCTAGTCGGCACACCAAGTGAAGGGGGAGAGGATAGGACACTCCCTCCAAAAACCTGAGAGGGAAAACATGTAATTTTCCACCATTGAAATCCCAATAGTTGATATTGGGACACTGACTAGCCAGTGGCTCCCTGGTGGTTAAAAAATGACTAACCAATAGTTCTAACATTGGCATGTTGCAGTCCTAGCCATTCTAATCTACCTATGATGCTCTCTTGAGCCTCCCCTAGAAACGTGTGACCCTTATTGAAAGTCCAAAAACTCTTTTTTAAGGTGTTTAATATTTCTAGATCCTACTCCAAACCCCTATTTTAAAACCAACTCCTCCGCTAAATTCAAAATTCAAGTTCCCTCAAAATTTTCACCCCATTACAAACATATAATATTATAATCTCACCACCATAACACTTATCATCCCTAATAAGTCTAATTAATTCTCTAATCACACATCCTGACCTACATTATTCGTCAATTCATGAACATCTTGTTGTGTCCAACTCTAGAATGTCAAAAAAGTCCCTTAACACTACCTCCAAATAAGGTACCCAATTTTTCCAAAATGCGAGCAAACACTCAAGGTCATTTCCAAAAAAACCTAGACAAAACTTCATGATTCTCATCCCCCCCAAGATACTACCGTGTCATCAACCAACTCATCCTATGGCACTTGGTGCTTCCCACTATAGGCCTTTTCCTATACAGATAATTTCAATCTATAGTGGTCTTTTCCACTTGATTCTCCCATCAAAATAATTTTCCATAGTCTAATGGCACACATTTTTCAGTCTTCATCTTGAAACACCCAACGTAAGTGAAAAAATTCATCAAAAATTGGTACCCAACTTGTTCATATTTCCAAACCAAATCAAATAAGTTTCACCACCCATGCACAAGGGCCCTGAATGTGTTGTATTTCCTTAAAATACCATGTCCAAACCATAAAACATGACCATCATGACTAAAATATGTACTCAAGGTGGTTTCTAACATGGCAAATCCAATTCCATGAAAACCCACCAATTAAACCTCTTCAAGTTGGCTATTCTAAAAAATGATTAGTACCACCCACTAATGATATATTAAATAATATATCCTTATTACTTATCCCTTGGATGCATTCAATTATCATCTGAACATTATCACCAAAGTCTAAACTCAAATCCCAGTGGAATTCCATGTTTGAATCATTGACCATCCTAATTTATTATTGTGCCCTATCATGATCACTAACACATCCCATATATAAATTATGCTTGGATCACTGACGTCCACCCTGAGCCTGATTCCATTTCTTAGAGTCCATCTAGTTTCATAGCTAAATTCACTTTTGGCATTCCCTTAGGAACCTAGGAAAATTCAGATCATTTTTCTCATTGGAATCCAATTTCTAGGATCACCATTCAAGACTGGTTCCACCAAGTTCATGACCTTACGCACCTAGGTTTATACCTCCTATGACCAATTAGATACCCATACCTCATAGGTATCCTCATAGTTTCCTTATTAGAAAAAATTCCAATCACCACGGCCCACACTCTGTTTTTCAACAAACATGATGATTGGACATCGTTTTCCAACACGTACCAGAGTACCAATACAAAATGTCAATCTAATGCCTATTCATGGATCATGATAACATCATCCATAGAATTATTTGAATTTTTCATGACCTAACCCATCTAGGGCCCATCTAGGCTGGTAATAATCCAAGAGTGACACCCCAATCATACCTATGATGGGCCAGGAGATAGAAATAAGTGCTAAGTAAGAAAAAAAACTGAAATAGGAGGCCTTATCCTAATGTACCTATGCTCATTCACACACACAACTCCATAAAACACTACATAGATATAAAATAACTGAAACATCTAGAGATTAATAAATTTATGCAACAGTCTATACGAATATATTAAAGTAAATTAAGGTAATATAAAAGTTATAAAGGGGGAAAATATAAGCTCAACCAGAAAAGAGGTTCCAACCAGACAACAACTAGAAAAAAAGGGAAATTGAAAAGATCCTAGCTCAAAATCTCCAAGACTTAGAAACGAACATGGTCAGTGCCTCCAAGTACCATTATGATCCACAAAACTAGGTCCACTATGTTCAATATTGATCTATCTATCATCTAGATAAGACACAAAAAATTCAGGGAAATTCCATGCATGACATATTATATACATACCCAGTAGGACACCCTAAAACCCAAGAGGGAAGAAAATGAATAAAAAAGTAAAATCAACTCATATTCATAGAGGGGAAACAAACCAATCACTAAATATGATCATAATAAAACCCCAAGCATAGAGGGAAATAAGTCTCAATATCCAAAACTAGTTAAGGATAATGATGAGTATACCTACAAAAATAAAGCTCCCATCTCTGATTCCAAGCACCATGCCCAACCTTACAAGAATCAGAGTGGAGGTCCTGCTCCTCGCTATTGCACTCCACAATCAAGGGAGCACTATATCTAGTGGAGTACCCACTCCTCGCTGAATCTCAATGATGGGGGAGTACCACTCCATAGATAGAGGACTTGCACCCTATGTTGTATTCAAGAATACCAACTCTACCAGTATGAATAGTTTGGGGGGCCCACACCCTAGAATGATAGGGGAGTAACAACCCCAAAACATCACTGATGATCAAAGTATAATCACTTCCATTTGTTGAGTGTCGCTGAAAGAGGCGTATCACACATAACACATCATATAATACCTATGATTCCAAAATGAAGGATGCCATCATGTCTTATATGGAAAATTCCTTAGGATAAGATACTCATGGGCCCAAATCCAAGACTTGAAGAAGAAGATACACAAGGTATAAATTATGGGAAAAGTACGGGATGTGTACTAGATTCAAAAAGTTTGTAACTTCACTCGATGTATTGGGAGTGTCCTACCCTGGAAATGGATCGACCAACCACATGGAACCACATAACATGTCCCTACAGAGACATGGTACATATATTCATCCAGGGTACTAGAAATTTCCTTCCCTATACATGGATCATCCATCCATGTCCCTCCATAAAGTGTGTCTCTATGGGGACATGTCATCTATCTTAAATTGGGGTCCTAGGTGTGTGACCTTAACACAAAGCTCAAATACCCATGTAGATTCAGATAGCATGTGAGACTAGCCATATGTCATGTGATAATTAACTGAGGACAAACCTCAAACAACCATGACAACCTAAGATACAAGGTGTGTGTTCTTCCAGGATACATGGAATGTAGTTTCATTTTTTACAAATAGTGAATCTCAATCTTCATTAGGTATCCATATAAGTTTCTCTTTCAACCAATTTCACCATTTAACCAACCAAAATCTGCTAAAAACATAGAGGGATGCCGCTAGTCATCGATTCCCAACCTTCAATGACTGAAAATTAGGAATCTGGTCTCCCGAGTGGTAGCTGCCATGCCACATGTCATGTAACACCCCAATCATCCATGGTATGATTCTCTTTGAATAATACAATAGCGTGTGATGTATGCAAAACCGAGTTCAAGCATACCACGACCTATCAAACTAGCCGTTTATAAAGTGGTTACAAATATTAATAACCACATTTTAAATTTTATATATATCCCATATAATTTTAACATTCATCTTTTGTGTTTCTTAGACATAATATAAGGACAAATTCAATTTTTCAGATAAAAGAAGTATTTTTCAAAAAAAATGCAGTTTTTCCGCCTTTTAATGGAGAACCCTTTCTAAATACAATATTTGACACTTTTATATATTCAATTTGATGAAATTAAATTCTTCTTTAGAAGAAGGACATAAAAATTTAGTCTGGATAAATTTTTGGTGTTTTTTTGATAACTTTCATATTTTGATGAATAGTTAAAGATATTAAATTTTAATTGAAAACAAATTTTTTAATCAAAATAATTTATAGTGTTAAATTATACATTTTTTATTTTTCTGAAAACTTTCAATTTTTGAGGAATAGTGAAAAACACTGCGTTATTGTTTAAAAACCGAATTTTTATTTAAATAATTATTTATTTTATTTAAATTTATTTTATGGAAAAATGGATACATAATACCTATATTAGTAAATGATATAAAAGTCATAAAAATATAAGGTTTGTCCAAAGGACTTATATAATAATAGATATGTCATTAATTAATCACTTGGGATTCTTTGACATTTTATACTAAGTTTATTAACCATATAATATAAAAATACAAGGAGACATGGTAAATGTTGAACTATTTAACAAATAGTTAAATATAAAATATAAGGTTAATATGGTAACCTAAACCTATCTAAAACCTATTGGTTGAGAGGTTTTCGACCTAGAACCACCTTAGGCTTAACATATGGAGCCATTATAAACCGAATATGATTGTGTAATAAAATAATATTTCAAGGATTTCCTAAAGTGACCCTCACCTCTCATATAAAAGGGTACTTCCTCTTCTCTCAAAATAACACCTCCAAATCCATTTTGATCAGCCAACCCCTGCTCAAATATCCTCCCAACTACCCTAACTTTATTCTAGAGGCCTTACTTTGATCATAAAGCCAACCTAAGGATCCCTTTTGATCAAATCAAAAGGAAGCACCTGAAGAAGAGGTAATTATTTCATCACCTCTTTCAATGTTATTTTCTTCTTCCACTTCCACTTTCTTTGTTGTCTCCATACCAAAATGATAACTCCAGTACCTTATACATAATTTATGTTATTATAAATATGGTACAACCATATTCATTATTCTATTCATCCTATTAATGACAAAGTCACCATACGTGCGTACGTACGGCTTACCGTCTCCACGTCGTGGTGTAGTTTGTTATTCAACACTTAATTAATTAGATAGGTATAATAATGAGTATAATTGATTTAAATAATAAATTTAACATGTTAATGATTCTGTATATATGAAATATCATCTAATTACATACAATTTCACCATCAATAGAATGGTATTGTCACTCGTGCGTACGTATGGATTACCATCTCCACGAACACAATGAGATTCATTCCCCATCGTAATCATTCAAGAATAAATATAATTTTATGATTAAAAAAATAAGGTTTAAGAACATAATATAATTATATATATGAATCAAATACATTCTATCTATAACAAACATGACTTACGTAACAAAATATATAAAGAAAAATGAATCAGCTAACACCTAAAACAATGATACTGCTGAAATATTATTAACAAATAAATATTAAAAGATCATATATGATATCATATTTATGTATATGGTTCATGTATAATTTAATAAAAATTATTTCACCACTATATAGGTGATTAACGTACCCTTAACTAAGGAAAAGTACAAGGTAAGGGGTTTCTTATCTCACTTTTAATTCTGTGAGATTTCCATTGTTCGCCACCTATTTATTGCATGTGGTGTATTTTGTACTACCATTTGATATATATTATCATGATTCTATTTATATTCACGGTATTCTGTGATTCATTTAGTGGTTATTAAATTTTGGTCATACGAATCGATTGATTACAATGTGGTAAAGGGTTTTCATCTCACTTCTTATTCCTGTGAGATTCATGCAATATTACCATTATTTCCTTTTGTGTGGTGTATGTAATGACCATGCATGTATTCCTTGTGTAATATACTTTTAATTTATGGGTATTTATATCTTAATTGTATGGTCCTTATTTTATGGGGTGTATGTTTCATAAGTTACCAAATCAGTAAGGGAATTTCTAATTTTGATTTCCACTCATTGAGTTTTACGCAAACTTCATTGATTATATTACACCATGATTATGTGTGAAATCGCTATTTATTTATTTAGGTAGTAATTTGCACTCCCCTTTTTGTGGATATACTTTTTATACACATAATCACTCAATTAATAAATTCTAAATTCATCGATATGAACTTTATAAGATTAATCTTAACTCAATTTTCATTCATTGAGTTAAATATCCAAGTCATTGGTGCTGTTGTTACAAGAATATGTGTGAATGTCCTATGATTTATTTACACTGAATATCCAATCATATTGAGTGTATTTATATTTTTCACACATAATTATGTCATTTATTTATCCTTAACCTAAGGATATATCCTTTATAATGGATTTCATCTCAATTTACATTCTGTTGAGACTTCTTTGTTGTTATGCACCAATTCACTTTTATATGGTGTGTATACTGTACTTTGACATAGTATATCATGAATCCGTTTATTCTCATGATATTATAAATTTTTTATCACATTAATTATTTTTATTCAAATGTCTCTCATTTGGATAGGACCTCTAACTAAAATATCATTTTAAATGTTTTAAAGATTTATTCTTCTAAATCTTTCTCATTAATGTCCATTCTTTAAAAATGGTTTTAAGGATTTATTTATATGGACATGAATGTTTAAAAATTAAAATTCCTTTTAAAAGTTTCAAAGTGGTATGGGACCCTTTGATTTAAAATTTTTTTTTTAACAGCTTCTTGATAAATAGCGAGACTTTTAAATGTTTTCAAGAAAAAGGAGATATTTATCTCAAATATTTATACTATTTATTTTCATCTATGTAAATATCCTTAATTATTCCTGATTGAGGTTGATTTATTATAATAAAATCTTCCATATTGTATTGAATGAGTTATGTTTGACTATGGATGTGTTATTTTTATATCATTCATGGTTTGTGGTTAAAATATTGAAATTTCATATGAAATTTCTAATATGAATGTTTAGATTATGTTTCAACCCTTTCATATGAGGAATGAATTGGACTTAGTAATTGACAGTTGGAGCTCTCTATAGCTCCTTGATGCATCGATAGGTCTCATGAGACAAACTAGTGTCTTGGCACAAGGCCTTGATAAAATCTTATTTTTAGTCTTGGCATGAGGCCTTCACTATGTGGTTATGATGTCCGAAATTATGCATTCCATCATTATAAAATTAGATATTGATACTACATGTGATTATTCAACTAGTAGAATATCCATGTGAATAAATAAATGTAATTATTTGATTTATCTCTACCATATTATGCTGAATTTTAATGTTAAAAGGCTTTTGTTTTATTCGTATACATTACCTTAAATGTTTATGCTTATTTATGAAAGTTTATGCTATATTTTTATCCTTACTAAGCATCTGGTCTCACCCCTTTCTATGTTTTATTTTTCCCAGGATGTTAATAAGTATATCATGATTAACCTATAAGAATAGGATAAGGGATATGAGTGTATTCAAAGGGGACACAATTTTGTATTTCTTTATTTCATGATGTAATGTAAAACTTATGTATGTATCTAGTACTTCCAAGGCTACTAAACTAATCAGTATTTTGGGAATTAATCTCTTGTTATCATGCCAATGATATGTAATAATGCACTAACTCTAGGTAACTAGGGTTAGGGCATTACAGTTTGTATCAGAGGAAGTTTAGTACAAACCTTGGAAAATATATTTAGAAAAAAACTCTGATTATAGAACATTACCCAAAGATAGACATTGGGGATTAGTATAAAAGAACATCCCAACTTTTTTGTAATGTAAATATTTAGTGGATTTTCCAAGAAATATGTCCCTATCTGGATACGAGTAGGTAGAGGTGACTCTGGCACAAATATACCTAGGAGTAAAACCCGAAAACACCGCTTTGAGCTAGACTCGAACGGGAACTAGTGCACGATAATGGGCCTTGCTGAAATCTTGGTTACGACACTCTTGAGGGATATGCTTAGGATAATTCACATATTCTTTACAAACTGATTTGAATGATTTTAATATATGATGAGAATAAATAACCTTGGTTAATCCTAAGGTGTTTTAGATCGAAAATAAGGTGTCATGATATTCTATAAATGATTTTATGACTATTATTACTCACACAACGCTTTCTAATTTTAGTCAATGTCACTACTGGAAATACAATATTTCCCAATGGTTCGCAACCGTTGGGAAATACCCTCTAACCATTGGTATATGATATACCAACGGTTCTGATAACCGTCGGGAAGTAAGCCGTTGGGAAAGGTTTTCCCAACGGTTTACTGGATACCGTTGGCATAGACTCACAAAAGCCACCCTATCCCAACGGTTCTGCCCAAACCATTGGGATAGTTTTTCCCAACGGTTTGGGAGAACCGTTGGGAAATACCAATATCCCTTAACTATCCCAACGGTTCTGGAAAACCATTGGGATAGTTTTCCCAACGGTTCTCCCCAAACCATTGGGATATCCCCATGGATGAACACTTTCCCAACGGTTTAGAACCGTTGGGAAAAGAGATATTTACCAACGGTTCAATGAACCATTGGTAAAAACATCTTTAGGATTATATGCCAACAGTTTTAAACCATTGGCATACCCTATGCTGTGCAAATTGCAGCAGCCTGCAATTTGCATAGCCCCTGTCCATCAGGCCCCTCTCCATCAGCCCTCATTAGGCCTCATTTTGACCTCATTTTCAATCCAATTATTGTACCTGCATTAAAATAAAACATACATATACAATTATGAAACTATACACATCCATAATTAAATTAGAATTCATAACTTAATTATAAACGTACATAATTCATATAGAATTCAATTTAAAATTTAGATGACAATTATATGTGGAATCCGAAATTCAATTCATAATTTGATCGGTTTTTTCTATACCATATATTTTTACCTCAAATGATGTCCATTTTAAAAAAAATACATACACCTGAAGTGATACTGGCCACAAATACGGGTGAGTGATTTCTGAAGTGGTCGAGCAGACGGCACCTCAATCGGACGTGTCGTGTGCCCGCGATGACCGAGAACGCAGTTCTGGTGTCATAAACGGCCAAAACGGACGTCCAACGGTCAAATTCATAGCGTACGACCTCGGATTGAGCTGAAACCACCGTGAAACATTCTAATTATTATTCGTGATGTGGACGCACAGACGCCATGTCAATCGGACGTGTGGTTTGTGCGGTACGGCTCAATATTCGTGTTTTAAGTGATGCGCGTGCTTCGTAAACGTGTGTGAGGGGGGTCCAAACGGGCCGAAAGAAGTCGGAATGGCCTGAAATCAGACGAAAAATACGGGTGAGTGATTTCTGAAGTGGTCGAGTAGACGGCACGTCAATCGGACGTGTCGTGTGCCCGCGGTGACCGACAACGCAGTTCTGGTGTCATAAACGGCCAAAACGGGCGTCCAACGGTCAAATTCATAGAGGACGACCATGGATTGAGATGAAACCACCGTGAAACATTCTAATTATTATTCGTGACGTGGACGCGCAGACGCCACATCAATCGGACGTGTGGTTTGTGCGGTACGACTCAATATTCGTGTTTTAAGTGATGTGCGCGCTTCGTAAACGCGCGTGAGGGGGGTCCAAATGGGCCGAAAGAAGTCGTAATGGCCTGAAATCAGACGAAAAATATGGGTGATTGATTTCTGAAGTGGTCCAGCAGACGGCACGTCAATCGGACGTGCCGTGTGCCCGCGGTGACCGACAACGCAGTTCTGGTGTCATAAACGGCCAAAACGGGCGTCCAACGGTCAAATTCATAGCGGACGACCTTGGATTGAGCTTAAACCACTTTTCAACATTCTAATTATTATTTGTGACGTGTACGCGCAGACGGAACTTCAATCGGACGTGCGATTTGCGAGGTACGGCTCAATATTTGTGTTTTCAGTGATGCGCGCGCTTCGTAAACGCGCGTGAGGGAGGTCCAAACGGGCCGAACGAAGTCGGAATGGCCTGAAATCAGACGACAAATACGGGTGAGTTATTTCTGAAGTGGTCGAGCAGACAGCACATCAATCGGACGTGCCGTGTGCCCGCGGTGACCGACAATGCAGTTCGGGTGTCATAAACGGCCAAAACGGGCGTCCAACAGTCAAATTCATAGCGTACGACCTCGGATTGAGCTGAAACCACCGTGAAACATTCTAATTTTTATTCGTGACGTGTACGCGTAGACATCACATCAATTGGATGTGCGGTTTGCGTGGTACGGCTCAATATTCGTGTTTTAAGTGATGCGCGCTTCGTAAACGCGCGTGAGGGGGGTCCAAACGGTCCGAACGAAGTCGGAATGGCCTGAAATCAGACTAAAAATACAGGTGAGTGATTTCTAAAGTGTTCGAGCAGACGGCACATCAATCGGACGTGCCCTGTGCCCGCGGTGACCGAGAACGTAGTTCTGGTGTCATAAACGACCAAAACGGGCGTCTAACGGTCAAATTCATAGCGGACGACCTCAGATTCACCTGAAACCACCGTGAAACATTCTAATTATTATTCGTGACACGTATGCTTAGACGACACGTCAATCGGACGTGTGGTGTGCGCGGCATGGCTCAATATGCGTGTTTTAAGTGATGCACACGCTTCGTAAACGCACGTGAGGGGGGTCCAAACGGGCCGAACGAAGTCGGAATGGCCTGAAATCAGACGAAAAATATGGGTGAGTGATTTATGAAGTGTTCAAGCAGACGGAACCTCAATCGGACGTGTCGTGTGCCCGCGGTAACCGAGAACGCAGTTCTGGTGTCATAAAGGGCCAAAACGGGTGTCCAACGGTCAAATTCATAGCGGACGACCTCGGATTGAGCTGAAACCACCGTGCAACATTCTAATTATTATTCTTGACGTGTACGCGCAGATGGAACGTCAATCGGACGTGCAGTTAGCGCGGTACGGCTCAATATTCGTGTTTTAAGTGATGCGCGCGGTTCGTAAACGCGCGTGAGGGGGGTCCAAACGAGCCGAACAAAGTCAGAATGGCCTGAAATCTGACGAAAAATACGGGTGACTGATTTATGAAGTGTTCGAGCAGATGTCACGTCAATCGGACGTGTCGTGTGCCCGCGGTGACCGCCAACGCAGTTCTGGTGTCATAAACGGCCAAAACGGGCGTCCAACGGTCAAATTCATAGCGGACAACCTCGGATTGAGCTGAAACCACCGTGCAAAATTCTAATTATTATTTGTGACGTGTACGCGCAGACGACACGTCAATCGGACATGCGGTTTGCGCGGTACGGCTCAATATTCGTGTTTCAAGTGATGCGCGCGCTTCGTAAACGCGCGTGAGGGGGGTCCAAACGAGCCGAACGATATCAGAATGGCCTGAAATCAGACGAAAAATATGGGTGACTGATTTCAGAAGTGGTCGAGTAGACGGCACGTCAATTGGACGTGCCGTGTGCCCGCGGTGACCGACAACGCAGATCTGGTGTAATAAACAGCCAAAACGGGTGTCCAACGTTCAAATTCATAGCGGACGACCTCGGATTGAGCTGAAACCACCGTGCAACATTCTAATTATTATTCATGATGTGTACGCACAGACGGCACGTCAATCGGACATGCAGTTTGCGCGGTACGGCTCAATATTCGTGTTTTAAGTGATGTGTGCGCTTCGTAAACGCGCGTGAGGGGGGTCCAAACGGGCCGAACAAAGTCGGAATGTCCTGAAATCAGACGATAAATACGGGTGAGTGATTTCTGAAGTGGTCGAGTAGACGGCACGTCAATCGGACGTGTCATGTGCCCGCGGTGACCGACAACGCAGTTCTGGTGTCATAAACGGCCAAAACGGGCGTCCAACGGTCAAATTCATAGCGGACGACCTCGGATTGAGCTAAAACCACCGTGAAACATTCTAATTATTATTCGTGACGTGAACGCGTAGACAGAACGTCAATCGGACGTGTAGTTTGCGCGGTACGGCTCAATATTCGTGTTTTAAGTGATGCGTGCGCTTCGTAAACGCGCGTGAGGGGGGTCCAAACGGGCCGAATGAAGTCGGAATGGGCTGAAATCAGACGAAAAATACGGGTGAGTGATTTTTGAAGTGGTCGAGCAGACGGAACGTCAATCAGACGTGCCCTGTGCTCGCGGTGACCGATAACGCAGTTCTGGTGTCATAAACGACCAAAACGGGCGTCAAACGGTCAAATTCATAGCGGACGACCTCAGATTGAGCTGAAACCACCGTGCAACATTCTAATTATTATTCGTGACATGTACGCGCAGACGGAACGTCAATCGGACGTGCAGTTTGCGTGGTACGGCTCAATATTCGTGTTTTAAGTGATGCACGCGCTTCGTAAACGCGCGTGAGGGGGGTCCAAACGGGCCGAACAATGTCGAAATGGCCTGAAATCAGACGACAAATACGGGTGACTGATTTCTGAAGTGGTCGAGTAGACGGCACGTCAATCGGACGTGCTGTGTGCCCGCGGTGACCGACAACGCAGTTCTGGTGTCATAAACGGCCAAAACGGGCATCCAATGGTCAAATTCATAGCGGACGACCTCAAATTGACCTGAAACCACCGTTCAACATTCTAATTATTATTTGAGACGTGCACGCGCAGACGACACATCAATCGGACGTGCGGTTTGCGCGGTACGGCTCAATATTCGTGTTTTAAGTGATGTGTGTGCTTCGTAAACGCGCGTGAGGGGGGTCCAAACGGACGAACGATGTCGGAATGGCCTGAAATCAGACGAAAAATACGGGTGAGTGATTTCTGAAGTGGTTGAGAAGACGGCACGTCAATCGGACGTGCCGTGTGCCCGCGGTGACCGACAACGCAGTTCTGGTGTCATAAACGGCCAAAACGGGCGTCCAACGGTCAAATTCATAGCATACGTCCTCAAATTGAGCTGAAACTACCGTGAAACATTATAATTATTATTCTTGATGTTCATGCGCAGACGGCACGTCAATCGGACGTGCGGTTTGCGTGGTACAGCTCAATATTCGTGTTTTAAGTGATGTGCGCGCTTCATAAACGCGCGTGAGGGGGGTCCAAACGGGCCGAACGAAGTCGGAATGGCTTGAAATCTGACGACAAATACGGGTGAGTGATTTCTGAAGTGGTCGAGTAGACGGCACGTCAATCGGACGTGCCCTGTGCCCGCGGTGACCGAGAACGCAGTTCTGGTGTCAAAAACGACCAAAACGGGCGTCCAACGGTCAAATTCATAGCGGACGACCTCAGATTGAGCTAAAACCGCCGTGCAACATTCTAATTATCATTCTTGACGTGTACGCGCAGACGGCATGTCAATCGGACGTGCGGTTTGCGCGGTACGACTCAATATTCGTGTTTTATGTGATGCGCGCGCTTCGTAAACGTGCATTAGGGGGGTCCAAACGGGCCGAACGAAATCGAAATGGCCTGAAATCAGATGACAAATACGGGTGAGTGATTTCTGAAGTGGTCAAGTAGACGGCATGTCAATCGGACGTGTTGTGTGCCCGCGGTGACCGACAACGCAGTTCTGGTGTAATAAACGGCCAAAACGGGCGTCCAACGGTCAAATTCATAGCGAACGACCACAGATTGAGCTGAAACCACCGTGCAACATTCTAATTATTATTCGTGATGTGTACGCGTAGACGGCACGTCAATCGGACGTGCAGTTTGTGCGGTACGGCTCAATATTCATGTTTTAAGTGATGTGCGTGCTTCGTAAACGCACGTGAGGGGGGTCCAAATGGGCCGAACGAAGTCGGAATGGCCTGAAATCAGACGAAAAATACGGGTGAGTGATTTTTGAAGTGTTAGAGCAGACAACACGTCAATCGGACGTGTTGTGTTCCTGCGGTGACCGACAACGCAGTTCTGGTGTCATAAACGGCCAAAACGGGCGTCCAACGGTCAAATTCATTGCGGACGACCTCGGATTGAGTTGAAACCACCGTGCAACATTATAATTATTATTCGTGAAGTGCACGCGTAGATGTAACATCAATCGGATGTGCGGTTTGCGCAGTACGGCTCAATATTCGTGTTTTAAGTGATGCACGCGCTTCGTAAACGCGCATGAGGGGGGTCCAAATGGGCCGAACGATGTCGTAATGTCTTGAAATCAGACGACAAATACGGGTGAGTGATTTCTGAAGTGGTCGAGCAGACGGCACGTCAATCGGACGTGTCCTGTGCCCGTGGTGACCGAGAACGCAGTTCTGGTGTCATAAACGACCAAAACGGGCGTCAAACGGTCAAATTCATAGTGGACGACCTCGGATTGAGCTGAAACCACTGTGAAACATTCTAATTATTATTCGTGACGTGTACGCGTAGACGGCACGTCAATCGAACGTGCGGTTTGTGCGGTACGGCTCAATATTCGTGTTTTAAGTGATGTGCGCGCTTCGTAAACGCGCGTGAGGGGTGGTCCAAGGAGGAGGCGGGGGGGGGGGGGGGGGGCTGTTCGGGAGGCTGTCCGGGGGGCTGTCCGGGGGGTTGTCTGGGGTCCAGGGAGGAGGGGGGGCTGTTCGGGGGGCTGTCTAGGGGCTGTCCGGGGGGGTGTTCGGAGGGTTTTCCGGGGGTGTCCGAGGGGTGTTCGGGGGGCTGTCCGGGGGGTGTTCGGGGGGTTGTCCGGGGTACAAGGAGGTGGGTGTGGGGGTTGTCCGGGGGGCTGTCCGGGGGTTGTTCGGGGGTCTGTCCGGGGGGTGTCCAGGGGGCTGTCCGGGGTCTAGGGAGGAGGGTGGGGGGCTGTCCGGGGGGCTGTCCGGGGGGCTGTCCGGGGTCCAGGGGGGAGGGGGCGCTGTTCGGGGGGCTGTCCAGGGGCTGTCCGAGGGGGGTGTTCGGAGGGTTGTCCGGGGGCTGTTCGGGGGCTTTTGGGGGGGCTATCCGGGGGGTGTTCGGGGGGCTGTCTGGGGGGTGTTCGGGGGGTGTCCGGGGTCCAAGGAGGAGGGTGGGGGGGGGGCTGTCCGGGGAGTGTCCAGGGGGCTATCCGGGGTCCAAGGAGGAGGGTTGGGGGGGTGTTAGGGGGGCTGTTCGGGGGGCTGTCCAGGGGCTGTCTAGGGGATGTCCGGGGGGTGTTCGTAGGGTTGTCTGGGGGTTGTCCGGGGGCTGTTCGGGGGGCTGTCCGGGGGTGTTCGGGGGGTTGTCCGGGGGGCTGTCCGGGGTCCAGGGAGGAGGGGGGCTGTCTAGGGGCTGTCCGGGGGGTGTTCGGAGGGTTGTCCGGGGGGTGTCCGGGGGGTGTTCAGGGGGCTGTCCGGGGGGTGTTCGGGGGGGTTGTCCGGGGTACAAGGAGGTGGGTGGGGGAGCTATCTAGGGATCTATCCGGGGGTTGTTCGGGGGGCTGTCGGGGGGGTGTTTGGGGGGTGTCCGGGGTCCAAGGAGGAGGGTGGGGGGTCTGTTCGGGGGGTTGTCCGGGGAGTGTCTGGGGGGTTGTCTGGGGTCCAGGGAGGAGGGTGGGGGGGGGCTGTTCGGGGGGCTGTCTGGGGGGATGTCCGAGGGGCTGTCCGGGGGGCTGTCTGGTGTCCAAGTAGGAGGGGGGCTTTTCGGGGGTCCAGGGAGGAGGGTGTATGGGGGTTGTGCAGGGGGCTGTCCGGGAGGTGTTCGGGGGGTTGTCCGGTGTCCATGGAGGAGGGTGGGGGGCTGTGCAGGGGGCTGTCCAGGGGGTGTTCGGGGGGTTGTCCGGGGTCCAGGGAGGAGGGTGGGGGGTTGTCTGGGGTCCATGAAGGAGGGGGTTCCCAAACACACAACCACTAAAAGACAACAACATCCATAAAAACAGATAATATATAAAAATAACTCAACTCCAATACTATACTACGAGTCTAGATAAAACCAACAACTAGAATAGATTAAATATCAAATCTCAGTAATATTAGTCAAAAATGAAATGGATCAATTTGTCCCACATCACCCTCACCATCACCATCACCATCACCATCACCATCACCATCATCATCACCATCATCATCACCTTCGTCCTCGTCCCCATCATTGTCCTCGTCCCCATCATCGTCCTCGCCCTTCTCAGTTCCATCCTCGCCCTCGCCCTCCTCCTCGCCATCGCCCTCCTCCTCGCCATCATCATCGTCAAGCTGAACATCATTTTGAGCAGCACTAGAACTGTCACCTGGTGCACCATATATAGAATGAATCGACAATATATACTCATCAAAAGTTGGGCTGGACTCTACTGGAAGTGTTAGACGTAGAACTTCAATAAATTTCATAAATGCATTGTTTGCCCTAGCAGACTATTCTGCCGTCTCTGTGGCCCTTTTCTCAGCCTGTTCTGCCTGTTCCCTAACTTTCTACAGCTCGGTGGCACTACGGCTCATACCTGATGAGGGCCAATACCTCGTCGGGGCTATCCTAGGTCGGCAGCGTACTCTTCCAGGATGCTCCTCTCCTAACACCTGATGTAAGTGATCTCTAGGCCCAAAATTGTCCGGTTCTTGGGCATCGAGGGCCTCTAAAGCAACCTGTTACAAATATAAATATATTATTAAGTTACAAAATATATCTTAAAATATAAAATCAATAGATTAAAACTTACAATCTGTTGATGAGTCGCTTCGTTGATGGCACTTCCATCCTTTTTCCGTCTACTCGAGCAAAACAGTTTTGCTCGAGGCACACGTCCTTCAATATTCTTTATTTTCCTCTACAATGATATTGAAAACTAAAGTTATATGAAAAATTTAACAAACGATTAAATAATTGAGAAAACAAAAGAAAATGTAAGTCGTAAAGAAAACTTATAAAAAATTGTCATACCTGCTTCCTCTCATGATCTGGCATCATCGTACGTCCTAGTGTGTGGAGATATTTTTTTGCATCAATGTTTTTTTTATTTTTTCTAGATGATTCCTAAATAAAATTCAATAATGAAAAGGATAATATTAATTCGAAACATGAAAGTTATTATTTAAATACCTCAAATTTAATTCATACCTTAAACTGGGTACTCGTCCAATGAGTAATCATCTGACAATACTGCTCTATAGGACAGTCATCCACGACTGGCACCACCTCTAACTCAGTGCCAACTCTAGAACTCCAGCCAAGATACAACTCATGCTTGTAGGCTCTCCAAAGCTCGCCTAAATCCTTTAGACGTTCCGCTCGAGCACCCTCACCATCGGGAAAAGTAAATCGAAGTTGACATCAAAATATTAATTCGTATAAATACAAAAATAATCCATGTCATTAAATAAAATAGATTTTTTTACCCATATCTCTTCCCAAACTCTATCCTTGAATTCATGTAGCAAATGTCTCCATGACAGCGGGCTGACGGGAATGATGTTGGAGTATTTGGCAAGCGTCGCCAAAAAACTCTGACATTGCTGCCCGGATTTCTCAACCATTTGGTTGTCTTCATTATAATCTACCATAACCTGTGTGTAGCGATTCCACACCAAACGCATGTGTGTACGTCCCCGCCCTCGCCTCCTGTCAGTAGCTGTATCTGTCATTAAAGAAAAAACAAATATTTTATCAAAACATGTTATAATGAAAATAAATATTTTTATACAATTTTGTTAGGGTTTTATAAATATACCTGCGCTAGTCTGATCGCTGAGCACCGCCGGATCCACAGAAACTGATGGAACACCCTGTGATGGAACAGGAGTCGAGGATGAAGGAATATGGAAGCTCGGAGAGACAGAAATAGAAGGAAAGGAAGATGGGATAGCAGTATGACCAGATTCTAACTGGGGAGTGGGAATCATCATGGGATATGAAAATGATGGGGCAGAAGATGCAGACGGTAGAGAAAACATGGGAGGCCTAAATATCCCGTGTGTCCCTAACGGAACACCGGGATCAAAATTTGGTAAGGATGACATGTCAGTGGGAGGGGCAGGGTCTATTCGGGCACGCGCAGCTGATCGTCGACCTCTGGTACGAACCTCCCTCGTACCACTGACCTGAGTACTAGGACCAGTACTAGGCTCCTCGTCGAATAACTGTCGACGTAAAGGTGGATCCTACAAAAATGTTTACAACAAAATTAATCACATGACATTATATATTCTTTAAATATATATATTTGAAATAAAGTACTCACAACAGGTACTAATGGTGGAACTCCCAAATCCGTCATTCGACGATTGTTGTCCATCATTTTTTTCCTTCGTCTCTCTTCAATAGGCTGCATTTCCTGCTTTTGAAAACAAATATGTAATTAATTAGAAAAAGGAAACTAAAGTGTAACCCAAAAAAATAAATATATGAGGGAATAGGGGGATTCATTGATAATTTATCTATCAATTGTTTTATAAGAGCTTGAATGGATTTAATAAATCATACAAGTTGTAATGTTTACCAATTTAAAAATATTGTTTGACTTGGTTTGAATACAGTTCAATTCCAAATTAGAAAATGCAATTAAAATAAAATTTCAACGAATAAACATTGAAGATTCACATAATGGTCATGTCAGCCAAAATATATTTGTTATCAATACTAAATCAATTTGAATAGTACCAACCTTAACAACCCAACTCGAGGTAAACCAAAAGAATTGAGAACATGGATGAATGATTCTATATATTTTCAACCACAACTTCAGGTTCACAATCAAATATGACAATTGAGCTATTAGAGTCATCAAAAGAAATAAATGCATTGGTTCCAATGATAGTAGGGAAAGTGTCAATTTCATCATCACCATCATCAAAAATATGTCTTGGAATTACTTCAACTATGACACAAAATTCAGGTCGAAGTTGGTCTTTGACATAAAAAACATGTTTAGCCATTGATGCCAACACATATGGTTCTTCGGTAGCAAGAGTGTGAGTCATATTAATTACTCTAAATCCACAATCATCAATAAATGTGCCTTGTCTCGTCATCGAATCAAACCAATGGCATTTCAACATTGTGACTCGTCCATGAGAGTAATAATCCAATATTATTATTTTCTCGACGACTCCATAATAACCCACATTTTCAAATCGCGGTCTACTATCTGATGCACTGGCATAACAATCTGTTGTGGAAGTAACCATAACACCATCATGTTGTGTTCTCATATTCTTTGCTCGTTCAGTGACAATAAATTTGTACCCATTGATAACAATTGATTTACAGTCACGAACCACGGTATTATGACCACAAGCCAAAGCTCTTATTTCCTCAGAGACAGAGTCAGTAGACAAACTCAATACCTGCAATATAAATTATTGTTAAACTTAATTAAATATTGATTTAATTATTTTAAATAGTAATATTTTTACCTTCAATTTTAACCAAGAAGAAAACTCTTTGCTATGCAAAGCCTCCCTCCTTCTCAAAGATAAAGAACGATGCTTTCTATTTATCATTGTTTTATGTTCCCTGTAGATAAAAAAAATTAATAGTTTAACATATATATATGTAAGATATACATAATCAATTTAGTTACCTGATATAGTCATCGAACAAATCACAGTTGAACAAAACTGTGCGATGTGCCATCTCCCGCTCTTCATGGCTTAATGTCTTCAATGTATATGATCCAAGAATTCCTCCTGTTTGAGGAAGTGATGGAAAACTGGGTTCAATTTGCTCATACTGTTCTTCTTCATTTCTCATTGGTATATTCAATCTTGTAGTAAGATCGGACAAATACATCGAGCAGAAATCCATACATTCTTGGGCCAGGTAACCATTCACGATAGAACCTTCGAGATGATTTCTGTTTCAGACATAAGACTTTAATGTGAACATATTTCTTTCAGTTGGATACATCCAATGAAATGAAACAGGTCCTCTGAGAAGTATTTCATTGGGAATATGGACAGTCAGATGCAGCATGCATGTGAAAAATGATGGAGGAAATATTTTCTCCAACTCACACAAAATTAATGGGGCATCTGTCAAAATTTTTTGCAAGAAATACTTGGACAACTTCTTAGCACAAAGATCTCTAAAAAAATGGCACAACCGTATAACAACCACCCTTACATTATTGGACAAAAGATGACGGATTACTATTGGAAGAAACCCATGCAGTAGAACGTGATAATCATGAGTCTTCAAAGATTTTAGCTTCAACTCTTTTCTGTTGACCCGTTTAGATATGTTGCTTGAATACCCATCAGGAACTCTAATAGTCTCTAATACTTCCAGAAATTGTTTTTTTTCATAGGTGTCATCACATAAGAAGCACATGGAAGTTGCCATTTATTTTCACTGATACGCACAGGATGTAATTCTGGTCTGATGCCCCAATCCACCAAGTCACGCCGAGATCGTAAATCATCTTTTGTTTTCCCCTTGACATTTAGAAGAACTGAAAGCAACATTTCGCATATATTCTTTTCAATATGCATTACGTCTAAGCAATTACGTAACAAATTGGTTGACTAATAAGGCAAATCAAAAAAGATACTCCTCTTCCTCCAATTGTAACAGGTTTCAATGGAAACATTCTTTCTCTTTCCAGATTTCATTTGACCCTTCCCGAACGAAAAACTGCAATCTTTCAATTCATTAAGCACATCAGTTCCAGACATACGATGAGGTGGATCATCGGTCTCTATGGTATTATCAAATCTTAGACGATTCAATCTATATGGATGATCCTTTGGTAAGAATCGTCGATGTCCCATAAAACTGAAACTACAATGATGTTTCAGTCTTCTGGATCGTGTATTCTTCATACAAACTGGACATGACAGTTTTCCCTTCGTGCTCCATCCAGACATCATTGCATAAGCTGGAAAATCATTGATCGTCCACATAAGCACATCACGCATCTGAAATATGTCTTTCGAACATGCATCGTATGTGTGCACACCCACATCCCAAAGAAGTTTCAATTATTTTATTAAAGGTTTCATGTATACATCAATATCATTGCCGGGATCAGAAGGACCAGATATGAGTATACTCATGAAAGTGAAAGGTTTTTTCATACACAACCATGGGGGAAGATTATAAATGTGTATAAAAACTGGCCATGTGCTGTGCGAAGTAAGCATCTGCCCAAACGGATTAAAACCGTCGCATGAAAGACCCAGCCTCACATTATGCACATCAGCTGCAAAATCAGGATGTCGAGCATCAAATCTCTTCCATGCAAATCCATCTGCAGGATGAACCAACTCATCATTAGTCTTCTTTCTCTCGGTATCATGCCATCTCATTTTTATTGATATTTCATCAGACATAAAAAGATTCTGGAGTCTGGGGATCAATGGAAAGTGCCACATTACTTTCTGTGGAACGCGGGATGGTGTTCCATTAGATTTTGACTTCCAGCGGGATGTGCCACATTTTATACAATCATTTCATTCAGCGGTTTCCTCCCAGAATAAACTGAAATCTTTCGGGCAAGCATGAATTTTGTTTCTTGAAAATCCAAGTTCCTCAACTAACTTCTATGCCATATAGTGGTTTGAGGGAATATCTGCATCATCTAGAAGTAAATCCTTCAAGAGGGTAAGAATGTAATCGATTGTTGTATTAGAAATCCCATACATAGTTTTCCCATGAAATAATCGGATTAAAAATTCCAGCTTTTTCATTTTATCGCATTTTTGATATACTGGAGTCATGGCAGCATCATTCAATTTTTTTACCCTATCAATATCATCATTTTCACTAGATGTATCAGCTATCCTCATATCGAAGTCTTCTTGAGTCGAAATCCTTTATTTTTCATGATGACGAATAAACGGAAACCGATCATCTAACAAATTCTCCATTCCAGTCCTTTCATTTCGATCATCACCAATTTGAGATTTTGTTTTCTCCTCATTGTGATATCACACAAAGTAGTTTGCTTGAAACCCATTTTTGGTTATGTGGTAGCTGACTTCTTCACGGCTCAACCAAGGTCTACCAACACAATTGGAACATGGGCAGTGTATGCGACCACTATCTGAGGCATTGTGAAATGAAAAATCTATAAATATCTCCAAATTATTTTGAAAATCGTCTGAGATCTGATCGGTTTCATACATCCAACTTCTATACATTCTATAAAAAGAATTTATATAAGTCATTTTGTCATAAACAATTCAATAGGCATTAACTTTAATAGAAAATACATTTAAGTAAACGATAAAGGAAGAAAATAATCAAGGTATCAACTACACATGTGAAAAAAACATACAAATGTGTTATTGAAAAAATGTAAAACCAACAAGAACTTAATGTGTTATATCACATAACAGCATGCCTCATCCCATAACCATATTAGTAGGGTATCATGAACATGAATAACATCAACCTTGTTCCATCCTCCTACCCTACATGACCCCAACCACATGCCACATCTTATTATAGCTTTATCACATCACACCTCACCGGAAAACACTAGGGAAATCATAGTACATCTCACCTGAAGACACATGGACAATCACATCGCATCATGCCTAAAAACACATGGTCAATCACTTTTGAAGGAAGATTATGGAAGACATGGTAGCTATCCAAATATATAACCACCATCCAAGATATTAGAAAAAATACCCATAACTCGAAACCTCTGATCTTTGGTAAGTTTATCCAACTCTGGTTGGGAATGTGTAGAAATAACATAAAAATACATGATATATAGATAGCACAAAATACTCAACCTATGGGTTCACATTAACTACATAATCACACACTTCACTACTACCATAAAACACATAAACCACACCACCACCACACAAGACGCATAGCATTTCTCACTTTCATTTATAAGCCACTTTATTCACACTTATATTGTCTATTCATTTAAATTTAAATTAATTAAATCCATTTACCACACATCATACACCACAACTTCATCACACAACACCTCCACACGACACAACACCACCACATATCATCACTATCATACAACTTCACATGTCACCTCCATGCCCACTAACCATCACATTACAACCCCACATATCACAAAGCCCAACTGGTCACCTCAATCCCCATAAAACACCCTCCAACATACAATGAAATAGAACAAAAAACCTCTCATAGAGGCAACATACCCCAACTTCCACAATGTATTTATTCAAGGTCTTTTATTACATTACCCCTTTATTTATCATGGGCATTATAACACAACTGATATTCCAGGGGAAATTAATTAATTAACAAAATATTCATTAATTTCCCTGTTTTTCACGGTGAAATCACATCAAAATCCTAACTTAAAACAAAAATATTAGATCAATAACAATAAAAACAAGGTGCCATATATGTATAAAGAATAAAATACCTGATTTGAGATGGTTTTCACCTATTCGGATGGGGATTTCAAGATTATCAGAGAGTTGGAGCTGGATTGATAAATTAAAACTAAAATATGAGATCAATAGCAATAAAAATAAGGTATTATATGTGTATAAAGGAAAAAATACCTGATTTCATATGAGTTTTCACCTCTTCGGATGTTCGGATGGGGGGAGTTCGCGAGAGGAGGGAGAGCAGCCCCGCTGGATCATAAATTTAGGGTTCTGTCCGAATGGAGGGAGAGCAGCCCCGTAGCTGTATTTGGGGGAATTCTTTCCCAACGGTTTTTAAAAACCGTTGGGAAAGAGAGCTTTTAAGGGAATTTTCCCAACGGTTTTAGTGAACCGTTTGGTAAAGTGTATCTAAGACACCCCTTTACCAACGGTTTGCTGAAACTGTTGGGAAAGCCTTCCTTGGACATTACTTTGCCAACAGTTGTGTATAACCATTGGTAAATATGTCCTAATCCCTTCAACCCCAACGGTTTAGGCCAACCGTTGGTAAACACCCGTTGGGAAAAATCCTATTTCCAGTAGTGTGTCTAGATTCCAAGGAAGTCATAATAACATTGAACATAATATATAAGGTGGCCATAGTGGTGGAAATGAGCAACAAAATGGAATGTTGATGGGCATAAAAGATATCGTGTTCATGCCGAATAATTTTTCCAAAAATATGATAAAAACGTATATATTAACCAACTCCTGGACTCAACAAAGAAGATAAAGATGGTGAATGATAAGAGTTCCAGTAGTGGAGACCATGGAGAAAAGAAATCTCATTTTCTATCATGTAGGAAATATGGAAAAAGACACCCTGAAAAGTGTCTCAATGGAAAAAAGAAATGATTTATGTGTGGGAAAGAAGGACATAAAGTAAATAATTACCAAGGAAAAATGAAGAGTACTATGGAATAAAATAAAAATGATCCCAATGATCCATTTATAGTCATTTTCCATAAATTTAGGGGACTTGGGCATTACCCGAGTCAATTCCCTATTCAATAGGATAACCTCTTGGTCATGGAAGAACCTATTTATAAATAAATGGATGGCAAAATGTTTAAAAGTATTAGTGCTCTTTGTTGATGGGATTACTTTGGAAGACTTTTCCCTTGTATGTGTAACCCTGCAGTTTGTTATGTGAAAATTCTATTCAAGGAAGAATTATCTTTTTTTGGGATATAGTTATAAATAACCATTTGAGTTTATATGATCCCTGAATTTGAGGAAATTATAGGTTATTAATTTTTGGGATGAAAATTTGAGGTATGAGATAACATTTGTGGTTAAATTATGTTATGGTTATTTTGAGGAATTTATCAAATTTTGGTAATGTTATAAAATATAGTTTTTGAAAAAGTTCAACATGAAGATCGTGTGACAACCCGTCACGTCGAAAAACGTTGTGGGAATCGAACCCACAACCAAAATGCGACTAGGATTTATCACCTTACACTAGACTGTGTGAAGTCCCTGGTTAGTATGTCTAATTCTTTTTAGTTAAATGATTTTATTGATCAATAATAAGTTGATTTAGTATATTATGTTTTATCAAATGGATATCCTTAGTGTAGGAAAATGATTTGGTAAGTAATAAATGTTATTTTGGAAGACGTTCACTCTGTTGGGAACACTATATGCCTAAGGAAAATATAATACTATGTTATTTAATTTGAGAAGTAATGATGGATTTTTATCTATGTTTTTATTTTGTATTTATAGTGAATTGGGTTATTTATGGAAATGATTAACATTTCATATAGAATATGTGATTAGGTTAATTAGTTTTAAGTATGTGACTTTAAGAGTAGTCGATGTTATTTGGAGATACAATTTAACGTGGAAGACTACATAATAAAATTCTTCTATGTTTTGGGTTTGAATCTTAGTTTAGATTATATTGATTTTAAGGACAATTGTTTATTGAATGGTATTTATAGACCTTTGGGTATTGTTGGTTTAATTTTAGAAATTAAGATTATTATTTATTTCTCTAAAGGATTATCCTTTTTTGGGAATCATATGATCTTTTACTAACCATTTTGGTTTTGGTTAATCTCTAAATACAAGGTAAATATATAGTTCATCCTTTGTGGATTATGTGGTTCTCTATAAGTTGATTCTAGCACTTCAAGTGTGACCAATTCATCTTGAATACTTATCATTTGGAGTGAAAGATGTGTTTGTGGTAGAAATTAGTTAAAGGATGGAACTCTACTTACCAAATATTTGTTTTCTCTCTTATTTTATGAAGAAATTAATTCTTAAACCTTAGGGAAAGGATATCAAACCCAAAAATGTGTTATCCTAATACCTTACGTTATTCATCATAGATTTATGGCTTTGAAGCCCTCAATTTTCCAATCACTTGTTTGTGATTGATTACCTCAATCACTCCCTATAAATATTTATGTTTTTCCTCCAATTATAATTTCCACCAATGTTCACTTATTCAAAATCCTAATTTGGTGGTGACTTTTTCATTTCCCTTTCCCTCTTATTAAGACTAAATTTTATTAACCCTATTAACAATGTGGTTTTTCCACAAAGGTATTTTATATTTTTTAACCTTTTATTTATGAAGAACAATTTAAAATAGCAAGGATGAAATTTATTGAAATATGGAATAATTTAACATCCCAAGCATCCACATTACGCTTCTCTTTGAATAATACAACAGCGTGCGATGTACGCAACATTGAGTTCAAGCATACCATGACCTATCAAACTAGCCGTTTAGAAAGCGGTTGTGAAAAGTAATAACCACATTTTTAATTATATATATATCATATAATTTTAACATTCATATTTTTTGTTTCTTAGATATAATATAAGGACAAATTAGATTTTTCAAATAAAAGAAGTATTTTTTTAAAAATGTATTTTTCCACCTTTTAATGGAGAACTCATTCTAAATCTAATATTTGACACATTTATATATTAAATTTGATGAAATTAAATTCCTATTTAGAATAAGGACATAAAATTTTAGTTTGGATAATTTTTTTTTGTTTTTCTGATAACTTTCATATTTTGATGAATAGTGAAAGATGTTAAATTTTAATTGAAAACAACTTTTTTAATAAAAATAATTTATAGTGTTAAATTATACATTTTAATGGTTTTTAAGTATAATTAGATTATATTTTTATCATTTAACCCATGTTTGTTCATTGGAAGTAATTTCACTTTTAAACTGTACATAAACATATATCAATCTTTTGATAGTTTTTACTTCTCAAAAACCCGCTTTCTAGTTTTGACAACGGGAATTAATTTTAAATTAATTAATGCAACTTATATGTTTCGAATTTGGTAAAATAAACATCATTTTTTGATTAGGGATATCAAAATTATCTTAGGGTGAATTTTTGGTATTTTTCTGAAAACATTCAATTTTTAATGAATAGTGAAAAACACTATGTTATTATTTAAAAATCGACTTTTTATTTAAATAATTATTTATTTTATTTAAATTTATTTTAAGTAAAAATATATAAATAATACCTATATTAGTTAAATTTAATTCATTGGAGTCATTTTATAATAAAACTAGATGTATAAAATTTTATTGAATATTTTAACGTCTTTTACCCACCTTCTAGGCATGTTAGCAAATTTGCATAAAACGTAATTTTACCACTTTTGTGAATTGAATTTAAAAAATCCGAGTGACATGTTTGACATCAGTAAGTAAAATTTGGTTCAATAAGATGAAAATAACTTTTTATTAATAGTAACTTTTGAATTTTATTTACCAAAGTTAAAAGTAAATAGGGTAATTATAGGTAAAAATGATATTATAATTACCCTAACACATGTCATAATTCTATTGGATTAGTTTATTTCAAAAAAAATCAACCTTAGGAATAAAATATGATCTTTTTTCTCCACTTGGTTTAGATTACAACGTTTATTATTATATTATTTAAAGAAGAGTTAAAAGTGTTAAATTCAAATTTTAATAAATAAAACATTTTTAATATAGGGTTATACATAAGATAATTTCGAATATAAATATTCATTATAAATATAAAAAGATTTCCTACATCATGGTATTTTATTTATAATTTTTATACATTATATAATTAAATTTATTTATGACACAATGATGATGCAGTAATTACCTTATTAATGAAAGATTAAAATAATTGATCTTATAAATATTACAATAAATGTAAATTGAGAATTTTTATGCATTACATAAATTTTATCAGTTAATATTACATGTTAGGGTTGATTAATTTTTTTTAATAAATCATATTTTTATGACTCACAAAAACCAAATACTAAATAATGTCAAAATTGTCATAAATGGGTTTTTTAAAAAAATAATATATTATTAAATGATATAATAGTCCTAAAAATATAATTTTCATCCAAAGGACTTATATAATAATATATATATCATTAATGAACCTCTTTTCATTTTATAGTAAGTTTATTAACCATATAATATAAAAATACAAGGAGGCATGGTAAATGTTAAACCATATAACCAAGAGTTAAATCTAAAAAATAAGGTTAATATGGTGACCTAAACCTGTCTAAAAACTATTGGTTGATAGGTTTTTAACCCATCCCCACCTTAGGCTCAAAAAAATAATTTTGGATCCATTATAAACCAAATATGATTGTATAATAAAATAATATTTCAGGGGTTTCCTAAAGTGACTCTCACCTCTCTTATAAAAAGGTACTTCCCCTTCTCTCAAAATCACACCTACAAAGCCATTTGGCTCGGCCAAACCCTACTCAAATATCCTCCCAACTACCTTTAATTCAACCAATAGGCCTTACTTTTATCAGAAATCCAACCTATGGAGCCCTTTTGATCAAATCAAAAGGAAGTACCCGAAAAAGAGGTAATTATTTCATCACCTCTTTCAATGTTATTTTCTTCTTCCACTTCCTCTTTCTTTGTTTTTTCCATACCAAAATAATATCTACAGTACCTTCTATATACTTTGATGTTATTATAAATATTGTACAACCATATTCATTATTCTATCCATCCTATGAATGACAAAGTCACCATATGTGCGTGCGTACGGCTTACCGTCTCCACATCGTGGTGTAGTTTGTTATTCAACAATTAATTATTTGGATAGGTATAATAATTAGTACAATTGATGTAAATAATAAATATAGTATGTTAATTATTCTTTACATATGAAATAACATTCAATTACATAATATTTCACCATTAATAGAATGGTATTGTCGCTCATGCGTACGTACAGATTATCGTCTCCACAAACGCGATGAGATTCATTCCCCATCATAACCATTCAAGAATAAATACCATTTTATGATTAAAAAAATAAGTTTTAAGAACATAATATCATTCTAGATAAAAATCACATCCTATCCATAACAAACATGACTTACGTAACAAAACATATAAAGAAAAACGAATCAGTTAACACCCGAAACAATGATACTACTGAAATATTATTAACAAGGCAATATTAAAAGATCATATATGATATCATATTTATGTAAATGGTTCATTTATAATCTAATAACAATTATTTTACCATTATATAGGAGGTTAAAATACCCTCAAATAAGGAAAAGTACAAGGTAAGGGGTTTCTTATCTCACTTTTAATTCTGTGAGATTTCCAATGTTCGCCACTTATTTATTGCATGTGGTTTATTGTGTAATGCCATTTGATATATATTATCATGATTATCTTTATATTTATTGTATTTTTTGATTCATTTGATGTTTATTAACTTTTGTTCATACGACTCGATTGATTACAACGTGGTAAGGGGTTTCCATCTCACTTCTTATTCCCATGAGATTCATGCTATGTTGCCACTATTTCCTTTTGTGTGGTGTATGTATTGCCCATTATTATATTCCTTGTGTAATATACTTTTAATTTATGAGTATTTATATCTTCATTTTATGATCCTTATTTCATGGGGTGTATGTTTCATAAGTTACCAAATCGGTAAGGGAATTTCTAATTTCAATTTCCATTCATTGAGTTTTACGCAAACTTCATTGATTATTTTACTCTAAGATTATGTATTAAATTACTATTTATTTATTTCTTAATTAATTTACACACCCCTTTGTGTGGATATACTTTTGATACAAATAATCACTCCATTTATAAATTCTCAAGTCAACAATATGGACTTGGTAAGAGTAATCTTAACTCAATTTCCATTCAATGAGTTAAACATCCAAGTCATTGGTGTTGTTGTTACAAGAATATGTGTGAATGTCCTTTGATTGATTTACATTTAATATCAAATCATATTAAGTGTATGTATATTTTTCACACATAATTATTTCATTGATTTATCCTTAACCTAAGGATACGGACTTTATAAGGGATTTCATCTCAATTTACATTCTGTTGAGACTTCTTTGTTGTTATGCACCAATTCACTTTTATATGGTGTGTATATTGTACTTTGACATAGAATATCATGAATCCCTTTATTCTCATGATATTATAAAGTTTTGATCACCTCAATTATTTTTATTCAAATGTCTCTCATTTGGTTAGGACCGCTAACTAAAATATCATTTTAAATGTTTTAAAGATTTTTTCTTCTAAATCTTTCTCATTAATGTAGATGTTTTAAAAATGGTTTTAAGGATTTATTTATATAGACATGAATGTTTTAAAATTAAAATTCCTTTTAAAAGTTTCAAAGTGTTTTGGGACACTTTGATTAAAAAATCTATTTTTAACAGCTTCTTGATAAATAGTGATACTTTTAAATGTTTTCAAGAAAAAGGGGATATTTCTCTCAAATAGTTTTATTGATTATTTTCATCTATGTCAATATCCTTCATTATTCATGATTAAGGTTGATTTATTATAATAAAATAATCCATATTTTATTGAATGAGTTATGTTTGACTATGCATGTGTTATTTTTATACCATTCATGGTTTGTGGTTAAAATATTGACATTTTGTATGCTAGTTCTAATACGAATGTTTAGATTATGTTTCAACCTATTCATATGAGGAATAAATTCGACTTAGTAAGCGATAGGTGGAGCCTGATATAGATCCTTGATGCATCGGTAGGTATCCTGAGACAAACTAGTTTCTTGGCACAAGTCCTTGACAAAATCTTATTTTTAGTCTTGGCACGAGGCCTTGACTATGTAGTTATGATGTCTGGAAATATGAATTCCATCATTATGAAATTAGATATTGATATTACATGTGATTATTCAACTAGTATAATATCCATATGAATAAATAAATATATAAGTTTAATTTTAAAAGGTTTTTTTATTCTTACACATTTCTTTAAATGTTTATGCTTATTTATGAAAGTTTCCGCTATATTGTTATCCTTAATTAGCATCTTAGCTCACCCCTTTCTATGTTTTATTTTTCCCAGGATGTGAAGAACTACATCATGATTAACCTGTAGGAATAGGCTAGGGGATATGAGTGTATTCAAAGGGGACACAATGTTGTTTTTATTTATTTCATGACGTAATGTAAAACTTATATATGTATCTAGTACTTACAAGGCTACTAAACTAATCGGTCTTTCGGGACTTGATCTCTTGTTATCATGCCAATGATATGTAATAATGCACCGTCTCTGGGTAACTAGGTTTGGGGAATTACATGTCATATTTCATAGTCTCAAACCATAAAGAAGGCACCTGAATTCTAAAAAACTATCTTGATCCACCCACGAACCATTTATCCCTAGGTCATTTGCATATCTATTACAATTTTAGTGGTTCGAACATGCTAGAACTATCCGGATAATGTTGAATCACTAAACCCATGGGCCAATGATGAAGAACGTGATGAAAAATGGTTAGAAAAGTACAAGAATAAATTTAGGTCATCATTGGTCAATGTGATCCTGGTAAAATATTACAATTGTATAAATCCAATGCGTGAAACATAGGCGTAACATAAAAAAATTATCAATATCCCAACACTATCTCAAAAATGGATCAGGTGGAATATAGGATTCCAGGAAAATAAGAATATAAAGAATCTATAATCAATAATTAAATAAAATGGGTGTAAATCCATAAAATAATGATCCCTGACTCAAGAATGGATTGACCATTAGTGAAGAACACATATTCTAGCGATGATGATGTATATTCCACTACATTTTTCATTCATCTCACAAATCACCTTGATTATTCATTATCAATCCATGTTCCCGAGTCTGTCGATGCTAATGGTGGTTCTCCTCCTCCTCTAATATTCTAAGGTTATATGGATAAAACTATTGATTTTCCTTAATATCATATAAATAGAGGAAGGGGTGGTTAAATATTTAATAAATTAAATTAAATTAAATTTTAATTTATTTAACTCACCTGCCAACGACTATCATCCATGGAACTTCTAACACCGACCAACCATATCTCATGCCTAAGGTAAAACTCATGTCTCGAAAACAACTTTAGTCTTAGATTTTCTATCTGAGGTCTTGATCAATAGGAAAGCTATTTATTCTAAAAATATACATGATTTTTCTTCTATATATATTAATATTATTTAATATATTAATTTTTGGGTCCTTTTACACCCAAAACATTACACTAACTCCAAGGAAAAAATTGGAGACATGTATAGAAATATTAAAAGTATTGAACTACTAAAACTAGAGTCATTACATTCTCCCCTCCTTCAAGTCTTTTTTCCCCAAAAAGAAAAAGATACATAAAAAGGTGGATGTATTGATCCTGCATATGGATCTCACATTCTCAGGAGATCTTTTCATGCTCACATGCTGCTAAATCACTCGAACTAGAGGAATGGTTTATCTATACATGATATTATCTTTTCAATCTTAGATCATCACTAGGTACTCTTATAAGGTGGATTCATCCTTGATGTACAACTTTCATAAGTCAATAAAATTCAAAAAATCATGCATGTATCTCCTCAATTGTGACACATGGAAGACGTCATGCACTCGTCCCAACTATGGGGGCAAGGTTAAGCAGTTAGAATCCTCACCAACTCTCTATTGGATCTGGAATGACCTGATGAACCTCTTAGATAGCTTTTATCCCCATCTAAATCTATGAAATCTTCATCATGATGAGACTCTAGAAAAAATATGTTACCCCTTCTCGAACCCCAAAGGACTATGATGGTGGTTCGCATAATTTTTTTTTACTCTGAGCTATCAAAATATTATTTCAAATCACTTGAACCATATATGTCATTTCTTACACCAGTTATGGACTAAAAATTGATGTCTCTCTAACATTAGTATAATACATGTGTGACCTAAAGGGTCTCCCATACAGTACCTTCAAAGGAGCCATACTGATAGTGAAGTGACAGTTGTTATTATAGAAAAACTCCAACAATGGTAAGTGGTCCACCTAGCTCTAGTTGAAGCAAAAAAATAGAATTTTATCATATCATTTAAAACCTAGATGATCTTCTTGGTTTGGTCATCTATCTGGGGTGAAATTTCATACTCGTTCGTAATTAGGTCCTGAAATCCTCCTACAAACCTCTCCAAAACTATGTTGTGAACCAAAAATACCAGTCAAAGATGATCATCATGGGTACCCCATAAACCCAGATGATCTCATGCATATACAATCACCCCAAACTCTTCTCCCTGATGGAAAGAAAGTGTGCCAACTTCATATGTTAGTCAAAAATCACCTAGATACCATCATGGAATCTCACTATACATAAAATCCCTATCACAAAACCCATTGATATGGCATCCCACTTCCATTATAAGATCTCAAGGGGTTGATTCAAAACCACTAGAACCGGATTTTTATTCGTTACCTGCTAATAAGTGAGGCATTGGGAAACAAACTCAGTAATGCTCCACCTCATTCTAGCCCACCAAAACCTCCACTGAAGGGACCTATACATCTTTTCTATACCCAAATACATATACAAGGAGAAGGTATGAAACTCCATAAATACCTCATCATGAAAAATGACTAGAACTACCATCCATCCCTAAAAAGGGATATCATGCTCTCCACTTTCAGAAAATCTATCTGGTGCATCTTCTGAGGATGTCTGGCCATGTAAAATCTCATGGTCTACATCTCCCAACTATGTTTCTCTCACATGATGAAGAAGCGGTGAATCCACCACCACTGAATGAAGGTAATATGCACCCCCTCCTAAACCATGGTCATTTTCAATGAGTCCAACTACTTATATTCCTCTTATAAAAAGAGAGAAAATGATTTCTTGCTAAGGGAATATTCCACCACATTACCCTTTCCTAGAGTATAGACTATCTCAAAATCATAGTCCTACAGGAAATCTAACCAATTCCTCTATCTTAGGTTAAGATATATATGGGTGAAGATAAACATGAGACTCTAATAGTATGATTAAATAATTAAATGCCCACCCATAAGATAATTCCTCTACATATTCAAGGCGAAGACCACTGCTACTAACTCCAAATCATGGGTTGCATAATTATACTCATGGGGACTCAACTACCACAATCCAAAAGTAATCACCACCTTCATCTACATCAAGAGGCATCACAAAACACCATGCACTTGACACCCTCATTTGGTAGTCTCAACATAGGATCACTGGTCAACCTCTGCCTCACCTCCTCGAAGGATCTTTAACACTACTCAATTGAGAAAAAGGTTTCCCTTTCTGTGTTAAGGCATTTAAAGTGATAAAATCTTGAAAAATTCTACCATGAACCTCTAATAGAACCCTTACAAATTGAGTAAACTCTACTCTTCTAACATTATATTTGGTGGTTCCCAATCAAGCATTGCATCAATATTTATTTGATCCATAGATACACCATGCTTAGAGATGACATGACCTAGAAAGTGAACCTATCAAATACAAAAATAAAACTTCAAGGGATTAATATATAGGTAGATCTCCAAAAGTAATTATAAAACCATAGTAAAATTATTTTTATGATCCTTCTCAATATATATTATATGATAATATAATCAATAAAAGTAACCATGAATTGGTCCAAGTATGACTGGAAGATTTGTTTCATAAATACCATGATCACAGCAGGTGTTTTAGGCACACCAAAAGGCATAACCAAGAAATCCTAATTCCCATAACAATATTGGAATATTGTCTTCTAAATATTATCCTCATGAACCCTCAACTAATAGTAGTCATATCTAAGACCAATGTTTAAAAACCAACCTACAACTTTGAAATGGTCAAAAAGGTAATCAATACTTAGAAAGGGGTACTTGTTCTTGATCGTTACCTAGTTTAAGTGATGATAATTAATGTAAATCCTCAAAATCTCTACCACCTTTTTCATGAACAACATTAAAGCCTCCTGGTGGGACAAACAAGGTGTAAAAAAGTATTTCCCTCAAAGGTATTCCAACTACACCCTCATCCCCTAGATCTCGGTAGGGTCCATTCGATTTGTCACATAATATATTTGTGTTGTAATGGGGTCAAATTAAATTCATAATTCAACCTACCACCTTGGAGGCAGTCCTAAAACATATTTAGAAAATACATATATATGATTCTCTACTCCCATTAGAATACAAATTCTTGTAGATCTCACTACACTAAGGGATAAACTCACCAACTGATGGATGATAGGTTATATCTTTCTACTCATGAGCCCCACTCACTCGGCTATAAGATCACTATTACCTGCTAAGGAGAATATCATCCATATATATGAAGGAATATAACTCTCTTGTGATGATATGTATATCTAGAAATGCACCACCAATAACTAGTCCACACCCAGGATGACATCATAAGGTTGGATTGTAATGACCAAGAGGTCCCATGAGAAAATCTCCCCATGGGTACCAACTCACACTGTCAGAATATGTTTGATCTAGAATAATCTCTTCTAGTAGGAACCTATAACCATAGATAATGGGCCAAAGACTCTATTGGAAGATATAGCTCTTGCACAAGAGATATATGGATAAAGTAATAACTTTCATTTGTGTCTAAAAGTACTAGATCTAAATTATAGAAGACACGTATCATACCTCAAATAATCTCATGATTATCCTATTCATATCCCTCCATAGCTTGAAACTAACCATGCCTTCGATAGCCATCCCTCTAAGCCTAGCATGGGCCACCTGGTGGTGGTGGTGGGAGTAGGACATAACATCATCCTCCACCTGTAGGTCCTCCCTCATGAGATATACCTTCTCTTCTATTAGAACTAGATCTATAGGGACCTCCTTGACCATGCTTAGGAGATATCTCATAATAAACCTGCCTCTTAAATGGAGGTTTATCCACTCCTTATCCCTTATTTATAGCATTATGAGTTGGGAAAGCATATTCCATGTAACCTCACCCATAACAAGCATAACACCATATCTATCTAGGATGACAGGACCCTATATGTGAACCCTATGCTATATATTCATGTTTTTGAGTCCAGGCATGAGTATGCCTTCTACAAAGAGACCCTTAAAATTTATGCCTATAATTCATTTTAGATAACTCATCCCCATGATTCCCACTATCACACACTATCTCAGATATCCCAATGAAGGTATTTCCCAAACTTATGTGCCTATAAGTATCCATCCCACACCATATCGAGAGAATATTGTGTAAGGTTGGTAACCTCAAAGCATACTCAGTAATAGAAAAATCACCCTTATACAACTCAAGAATCTCCTGGATCTGCACAGAGTTCAAGATCAAAGGGTAGTAATCATTATAGAACAACTATTTAAAGTATTTACATGTGATCATCATCTCATCATGGGTTTGAGTGATCATACCCCACCAGTTCCCAACTTCTTAATGAAAAATATTGGTTTGAAGTGCAAACATCTGATCATGTGGGGTCCGAACAATCCAGAAAACACATACCACTACCTTGAGTTAATCCTCCACTGCTTTTTGGTCTAGCCCACCATAAAACCTAGGTGGTATATATCAATAGAACTAGGGAAACATGATAAGCCTGTATGAATCATCATCCTAACCTGCTAGATATATCGGATTCCCAAAATGTAGTCAATAATCTTTCTAGACCATTAGAGGTGGATCCATGAACTTCCCATCAGGTGGAAGCACTAATATATGATTTTATAGAGGAAACACCTCATGAATATGTCCCTTTACTAAGGCCTCATCATTCAAATAGTCATTGGCATGACCCTATATTGGTATCTTATTTTTATAATGTCATGGACACATCCTAAAAGTAAAAAAAAATTCATTTCATCGGTAGATGAGAATATCTGGGGAGATGAATCAATAAGGACATGAAATTCAAGAGAAACAGTCCAGTATGATGCATGTACCATTGGTTTCCATGAAACTGATTCCTCTACATGACAAGTCAACAAACAGGTAGTTAGATTTCTGGTGTATGGATATGTAGGTCAATGCACAATCACTAGGTTCCTTGACCTGAGAGATGAACTCGAGACACTCTAACATCATTAACCTAAGTTCCCAAACCAATCCTCACAACATGTCCAACACCAATCACTGGCCCATGGAAAAACCTCATTTGATACCAATCTATCATGACATGACCCATAGGGTCCCCACACGAGTCTACATTAAGCTGTGAATGACACCTCAAGACCAACTCTAAGAGGCCAAAGTCTAGCGACAAGCATCGAGTAGGAAAACACTGAAATGGGAGGCTTTATCTTAATGTACCTATACTCATGAACACACACAAATACATGTAATAATGTATAGATATAAAAGAATTGAAACATGTAGAGAGTAACCAATGCATAAAACATTCTCTAGGGAATACATCAAAGTGAAACATGGTAATATAAAAGTTATAAATGGGTAAAATACACACCCTACCATAAAATAGGTACTAACCTAAAAAAACTAGAAAAAAAGGTAAATTGAAGACAACCCAACTCACAATCTTCAATACTGGCCACCAAACATGGTCAGTGCCTCCAAGTACTGTTATTATCCACAAAAACCATGTCCAGCAAGGTCACTGCCAATCATCATGTCATCTACATGAGACACTATAGGTGTGTTAAAATCCCATGAAGGGGTGATTATATACATACCTCATAGGATTTCAAGAAACCCAAGATGGAATAAAATGAATAAAATAGTCATCTCCACCCATAGTCTAAGAGGGAAAAGAAACCCAGTCACTAGATATGTTCATATTACAACCCCGGTCATAGAAGAAGATAATTCTCAATAACTAAATCTAGATAAGTATGATGACGAGTTTTCATGTATCTCTAAAGTTCCCATATCTGTTTCCAAGAACCACACACAACCTCACAAGAATCATATTGGATGGCTTGCACCTCACTACTGCACTCCAGAGCCAAGGGAACACTATCTCTAGTGGAGGACCAGCTCTACACTAAAGCTAGATGATGAGGATATACCATTCCATAGATAGAGTACATATGACCACTAAAGTTTAGGGGAGTACTAACTCTTACTATATAAAGATTATAGGTCCCTAGAATGATAGGGGAGTACCGACCCTAACACCTCTCTGATAATCAAATCTCAATCACTACCATCTGCTGACTATCACTGAAAGAAGTGTCTCACTCGTAACACCCCATTCCATATCTATGATGCCAAAACAAAGGCTTCCATCATGTATTTAATGGAAAACTACTTAGGATAGGCTATTCATGAGACCAAATCTTGGTCCCAAAATATAATATATGAATTGTAGAAATTTTTGGGAAAAGTACATAGCCTTACATAGAGTCACACAATGTGTAACTTCACCTGAAGGCCTGGGTGCATCCTTTCCTAAACACAGTTCAGTATTCCATGTGTATCTACATGGTGTATCTCTATGGGGACATGGTAAGTCTTTTCATCTGGGGTTCTAGGTGTGTTCATACCTAGACATAGCTCAACTAACCATGTCCCACCACACAACATGTCCCTATAGGGACACAACGTGTATGTTCACTCGGGGTTTTGGGTATGTTCCATCAACACACGGCTTGGATACTTGAGTAGATACACATGGAATGTAGAACCATCCATGTGATGTGTGATACTTAACTTGGTTCGAAACCCTAGCCACTGTGAGTACCTAAGATACATAATGTGTGTTCCTATGGGATACATGATGTGTAGTCACATTTTTCACAAACAATGAATTCTATTATTCACAAAATCACTATATGTGTTTCTCTCTCCACTAATCACACCATTTAACCTAAAAAAATCCATTAAAAACATTTATTTATAACTATAATCATCGATTCATGGCCTCTGGTGGACAGATATTAGAACTCTGATCTACCAAGCGGTAACTGCCACACCACATATCACTATTCATGCTCCCAAACCATGGATCTAACACCTTAATTTTGAAAATATGTCTTAATATATTTGAAAACCATTGATCCTTGGGTATTTTATGTATAATTTATGATTTTAGGGGTTTAATCATGCATTAACCATCCTGGGAATGTCGAACTATTGACCACATGGTCCAATGATGAAGAATGCGAAGAATGGTGGTGAGAAAAGCACAAGAATGAAGTGACATCATCATTGGCTGATGTGATCCAGGCTAATAATTAAAATTGAAAAAATAAAAGGGTTTGAAACATAGGAACAACATAAAAAACAATCAGGATCCCAATACTGTCTCAAAAATGGATCAAGCATATGATGGGATTCTAAAACAATTAGTAGATAAATAATGCATTCTCAATAATTAAATAAAAAGGGCATAAATCCATAAAATAATGAGCCATGACTCTAAAACGGATCAATAATCATTGAAGAACATGTCTTTTAGAGATGATGATGAAGATAATGCTATGTCTTTATATGTCTCATGAATCCCCAGGATCATTCGTTGTCGATTCACGTTCCCTATTCCAATGATGCCAATGGTGACCCTCTTCCTCCTCTAATATCCAAAGGTTATGTGGCTAATGCTATATATTTTTCATAATGGCATATAAATATAGGAGGGAGATATATTAAATTTTTAATAAATTAATGTAAATTAGAATCTAATTTATTTAACACACACGTCAAAGACTATCTTCCATGGAACATCCATTATCCACAAACCTTATGTTGCATCTAGGGTAAACCCTACATCCTGGAAATAACTACAGTCTTGGATTTTCCATTTAAGGTCCCGATCAATAGGAAAAACATTTACTCTGAAATGATGCATGCACATGCATTTATATATATTAATATTTTTTAAAATATTAATTTCAAGGTCATGGGACACCCAAAACATAGTGTCAAATATGAGGAAAATCCATATATATATATATAATATTCAAAGGATCAAACTAATGAAACTAGATTCATTATAGAACTCTCATAAACATTGGGGACATGCCCCCAACAACATATGGTGTGCTCCCCACCATATGAATTTCCTTATACTAATCCTCAAGTGCAAGGCCCGAAGGATCCCCAAAATCACACACGTGCCTCTTGTAAGACCCTAACATTTTATGATATATTTATTTTTGAATAAATTTAACCACTTTAAACCTTGTGATACACAAAACCATAAGTCTAAATGAACTATAATATAGTATATTATTATAACTTAGGCGTTAAATTGGTAGGTAAGAATTGGAATAACTCAATTATAAAAATTATATGGTTTAAACGTGTTTAAAATAAATTCATCAGTTCTCAATTGATTATAACTGAATATAAAAATCATTTCAAAGTAAAAGAAATATTTTTCTGAAAAAACTATTTTTATGCTCGAAATGTGTTTTTATCTTAATAAATTAAATTAATCACTATTTGTGAATGATTTTAATGAAATTTATATATTATATATTTAATAAAAACATTTATCATTCATATAATATTTTTTATAGGCATGAGATAAGAATAATCTAGTTTTATGCTTAAAAACTATATTTTTCCAAAAAATGGATTTATCCTCTTTTGCACACCTATTTTAAAATTAATTTTTTCCACTTTTAGAAAATTTATTTTAAAAAATTAAATTAAATTTTTAATTAAAATTTCCAAATTTATATTATAGTTATTTCTTTATAATTTTCTAAAATGATTAATTTTTTTATGAACAGTGAAAAATACTATTTTTTATTAAACATTGCTTTTTCTTTTAAATCATTTAAAAAGTTTAATTTTATATTAAAATGGATTTAAAAGTAAAATAATTTTCATTATATTATGATTAATCTAATTTAGGTTATTTTAATTAATTTTATGTTGATTTTTAATATAAAATCCTTTTATAGTTAAGAAAAAAGTCTTTGGAAAACCGCATTTCGTCGCATTTTTAGCTTTAATTTAAATTAAATTCTGCCAATTTTATGAATTTAATTTGGTAAAATTAATTACTTATTTGTAATATGAATAATTAATATTATTTAATAATTTCAACTTACTTTTTGGTCATAATGAATAGTAAAAATAGTAAAAATTTGTTACCATGGTAAAGGTTAAAACAGGGTTACCGGGGGGTTGATCTGTAAATATAAGGGTTAAAATGACCTAAACACTTGATGAAACCACATTGGTTTATTTTATTTAAACCTTAACCTTATCACATTATAATATGATCTATTATAGATCCATTTTTTCAAGAAAGTGACCTAGTATTATTTTAAAACTTTGAAAAATTACAAGTGTGCCACTCACCTCAATTATAAAAGGGAACCTCCTCCCCTCACTTTTTTCATACATGTTAATCCATTTATCTCATCCAAAACCTAAAAAAATATCTATAAAACATCCTTATACATGATATAGAGTATAGTTTCTTCCAAAAATACCAACCCTAAGGTTCTTAATAAGAGATCCAAAGGTGGTTTTTCTAAGGGAGGTAATTATCTTCACCATGATCTTTCTTTTTTACTTATTCTTTTACCACATTAAAATATATATTAATAATTAAAATATAATAATTTCAGTATATAACATATAATTTGATATTATTATGTTTATGGAAAATACTATATCTATTTCTTCTTCTGTAAAATTGGAAACGAAACCATCGATCATGTGTACAACGGACTACTGCCTCATGAACCGATATAATTCGTTTTACATCACTGCCTATTACAGATAGATATAATGATATATTTCATGTTTATATATTATATTTATTAAATAATTATACTTCTTTAATTATAATATCACATCTAACTTTTTACCTTCCAATCTATTGTCAAATGATAACATCGCTCGAGCATACATGTGGTCTACAGTCGTCACGAAGTGATGTGATTTGTTTTTCATTTATGGTTCACATGGATGGTAATAAGTTTAGATTTAATGAATATATATTATTTATATGATATAATAATTATTTTATAAAGGTGAATTATTATTTACCTTTCTTTCATTTCATCCATCAAAAAAAGAAAATAGCGTTCATGCGTACGTACGACCTATCGTCTCCCGGAAAAGTGTAATTCATTTTTCAATCTATAAATTTTATTAATTAAACTAAATATGTATATAATGAATATATATTATATTTATATAATGATTAAAATTATTTATATTATGGAACCATTATCAAAGTACAAGTACCAAAATTACTGAACCAAAATTTACATGAAAAAAGTAGTTATCACCTAGAATAGTGATTTTAATGAAGAATAAAATGTTATAAGTAAATAATATATGGTATGATATATATGAGTATGGTTATGGAGTAGAATATAATAAACCTATATTTATTACAAAGGAATTTGTAACATGTATGAAGGAAGTTAGACCTAAGGTAAGGGATTTTCATCTCACTTTTACTTTTGTGAGACACATGTCATATCCACCACTTGTTTATTTTATTTGGTGTATATATTTTACATAAATATATTTTATTATTATCCTCATGAAAATTATAGGGATATATTTATCCATTTAAGGTTCACTTTTTCTTTAGTTTTTTATTTGAAAGTTACAAAATGGTATGGGTTTTATGTTATATTCTCATTGTTTACTGATATTATTTATGATCAAGTTTTTGATGATAAAATATTATGATATAACTCTAAATAAACTCATGAATTTTATTCTCCTATAGATATTTATTGAGATTACATGTTTTAATTTTAGTTTTATCTCTTTAAAAACTCAAGTTAATGGAAGAATATTTTTATGTAAAATCTATTTTATTTCCCTCTTCGATCGAAAATATTTTTTCTTCCATATCTATGTTTTCTAAAAAAGAATAAAGAATTATTTTAGTATTATCCTATGAATTTTTAAAGTAATTTTTATCCATGATTGATTTTTTTAAAAAAAATTATAATTAATCTTCTTATCATTTCCAAATGAGGTACTTTTGACTTTTTATTGGAAATATGAAAGGAATATTTATTTTAACATATATGGCATAAATAGAATTTCCCACCATCATGACCGCTCAAAGATTTAAATATTTTTTTTATAATTTTACAAGGTCATTTTTAAAGAAAATTATTTTCATAATATTTTTTGAATTTTTAGTTTTAAAAATTTATTTTCAAATTGAAAGGGGTATTTTCCTCAAGAATATTTTAAGTGATCTTTTAACAATTTTTCTATTCATTAATGAAAAAAATACTTGATTTTACTTATGATCTACTAGGGATATGATCCAGTGATACCATCTTTTTTTCTCTAGATTTTTTATAATTATGATGAAAACATGTTTATAAAACTCATTTCACTTCTACATATTCTGCTATGATGAATTGATGTAATGTTTATGAAAATCATTTCTTTTCCATAGGTTATTCCATGATGAAATGTTTATGAAACCCATTTATTTTTCATGGGTTATGATATATTATCTTATGGAATACATCTGTATGATTTTCATTATGTGATGGGTGGTCCCGAAATTATAAATCCCTCCAAGCATTGGGTAAAGATAAAATTTTCATGAGATAAATAAAATTGGATTGGGGAGTGAACACAATTTAGTAAGGGACTATGTAAACTATGATAGTATTTGGAGTCAACCTTGACTACTATGATAGTTTGGGGAGTTAACTCAATCCATTATGATGGTATTTTAAGTAAGCTTTGACTTCTAAAGAAATTATTTTATATACTTGTGTGTATTATGTAAATATATATCTTATGACTATGTTATACTTTCATAGATCATGTTTTTTATTCCTTTATGATTCATGTCTCTTGAACTACTAAGATTTATACCATTACTCAAGATTATAATCTATTATATGCATGGTATGGTTTACAAATTTTATGTTGATGTTCTCACAACCTTTTTCATGTGTCGTGTTTAAGTAATAATTGATATCTACCTTGTTTTCCCTTACTGGGAATCAAAGCTCAACCTTTTATTATGATTCCTTTCCTTGGGTAATTAATAAATGTATTATGTATGATATTTCTAAGAATGGTGATATATTATAACCCAATTTTTTATCTTTCTAAGTTTTCAAAGATACTGGACCTATAAGATTTTGGAATGGATTTTTATCTAATTATAATGAATATTCATCTAATAATATGTAATATTTATATATGAAAAGTATGGGTTGATATAGTTAGTATCATAGAATGGTTTAGTTAACCTTTAGAAACTAGTATTATAAAACATTAGTAATAACTCTTAGGATAATCCTAAGTATATTAAAACATCATATGTTATAGTAAAGAAAGAAGTGTGGTTTTACTATAAAAACATCCATTTCTAGATACTATAAGTGGTTGTTGTTTTAGAAGAGATGAATCTAGGGGTAAAAACCTCAAAAAGAGTTGGTTGAGTATATCTCATCCATAATTTTGGTGCACAGCGAGTGTGACCTTAGTGTGCATCTGGTTTGGCACACCAAGGGGATATTTTTGGGTTAATTCACATTTTCTTTATAACCCATTATGAAGGATTTGAATAGATGATGACTATTAATAACCCAGTTTGAACCTAAGGTGTCATAGATTTAAAATAAACTATCATGATTTATAAATCTTATAAATGTTTTTTCATTATTATGTGGTTATTTTTTTCTCACGCTATGATTGTTGGTTCTAGTCAATGGATAAAACCTAAAGGAACTATGTTAATATTGAATGTGATGAACAATAAAATGATTTTCCTACTAAGAAACTAAATGTTATGGGAACTATAATGAAAAATCATGTTATTATTCTTATGAAACTTTTTCAAGTTATAAATCATATTGAGCTTCCAAATGAGAAAAGGAGGGAACAATTTTATGTTGAGTCCTTCATGAGGAAACAACCACATTATTTTAGTGGGTCTTATAATCCACTAGTTGCTAAGAAATGGATCAGTACCATAGAAAATATATTTTATATTCTCCAGTTTTCATAATATGAAAAAGTTATTTTGGAAATTTATCATTTGGAAGGTGAAGCAGATCAATGGTGGAATCTTATCAAGAACACAAGGAAACAGGAAGAAATTGACTGCATAGAGTGGGATGAGGTTAAGAGATTATTTTTTCACAAAACTTTCCTTGTATTCTTTATATAAAAATGGAGAAGTAATTCCTTCATCTAAAGTGGAAGGATGATAAATCTATTAGTAACTATGAGGAAACTTTTACAAGACTTATGAGGTATGCTTTTGGTATTATCATATAACCTGAAAGTAAGGTTGTTTGATTCTTCAGTGGATTAAAACTAAGTCTTTGAAGGGATTTAGTCATAAGAGACTTTAATAGCTATAAATAAATCATTCTATGTGTTATCAAGGTGGAAATAGAGATTGTAATTACCTATCAATCTCATAGTTTAATAAGAAAAGAAAGGTTGAATTCAAAGGAAACTCTAAAAACCATGTAGATAAGAAGATGAGTCTTCCATAATGCTCGAAGTGTGGAATGAAATATAGATAAAATTTTCTTAAGGGTACTGGTAAATTTTTTAAGTTCCAAAGATGAATAACTATGATTGATTTCAATGACCTATTAAGCCAAGAGAAAAGGTAAATCTCATGCGATCATTATTTCTGATGAGGGGTATGATAACAAAGTGGTGAAAGGTACATTTAGTATACACTCTAGATATTATAATGTCTTATTTTACTCTATAAATAACCAATATTGTGTATATAAAGAAATTTATAAGTGAATAAAAATTTCACCCCAATGATTAGATATTGAATTATAATTGAAAACCCCTAATGGTATGATGATCACATCCTATGTATATGATTCCTCTCTAGTTGAATTTTTTGGGAATGTGCTTCATGAAAATCATTTTATTCTTCATATGGTTGAATTAGATGTTATCTTAGGAATGGATTGGATTTATCTACATAAATCCCACATCAATTGTAGAGGAATGGAATTCACATTTGATATTATGAACCAACCTATGATCTTCTATTAGTGCAATGATAAATATGAACTTATGATGGAAATAACGTCTATTGTATGGGTCTTGATTCCAATTCAAAATGGGTGTTTATCTTAGAGGGATGGGGATAAAATGAACATTGATGATTTTCATATCATGTGGAGATTTGTCTTGTCTTACACCTAAGACTGAATTTGAGTTCTCAATAGAACTCATACCTAGTGCTACACATATTTCAAACACTCCCCATAGAATGTCCCTGATTGAATTATAGGAATTGAATAAGTAACTCTAGGAGAATATTGAAAAGGGATTTATTCATACAAGTGTATCCCCTTGGGGAGAAGCTTCAATTTTATAAAAAATAAATATGGATCAATGTGATGCTACATTGATTATTGGGAACTAAACAAGATCACAATCAAGAACAAATATCATCTACCCCGTATTGATGACTTCTTTGATCAACTATGCATAGCTCAATACTTTTCCAAGATTGAAATTTTTTCTGGATATCATCAATTGAGGGTCAATAAGGAGGATATACTCAATAAATAATTTCATACAAGGTATAAATACTATGAATATATAGTGTTTCCATTTATTATTACTAATTTCCCCATTGTATTTATGGATTTAATGAATATAGTATTTAGAGATTACTTTGATCAGTTTTTTGTACTATTTATAAATGATATTAGTATCAATTAAAAGTCAAAGTAATGGAATGAATATCACATGAGGATTTTAATGAAGACCCTAGGGAAGGATAATTCTTTTTAAAAATTTAAAAAATGTAAATTTTGGCTATAAAAAATTTCATTTTTTGGTTATATAATCTCAATAGAAGGTATATCAGTGGATCTATCAAAGACATAAGTTATTTATTTTTTTCCATACCAACCATTATGACTATTATTATAGGTTTTATTGGTTTGGATGGATATTATTAGGGATTTGTGTAGAATTTTTCATGGCTATCTAATCCACTCACCAAGTTAACTCTAAAGGGATCCAAGTGCCTTTGGACAGATGAATGTGAGGAAAATTTCCAGTAACTGAAGAGAAGATTAGTCACTGCACCTATTCTTACATTACCCTAGAATGGATAAGGATTTTTAATCTATAATGATGCATTTGATAAGGGATCGGGATGTGTTCTCATAAAGAATGGTATGGTTATAGCTTACATCATGAAAATTGAAGGTTCATGATAAAAATTATCCCACTCATGATTTGGAGTTAATTGAGGTAATTTTTTCATTAAATATATGGATTAGTTATCTTTATAGAGAAATATGTGATGTATATACTAATCATAAAAGATTAAAGTATATATTCACTAAAAAAGATGAATATGCACAAGAGAAGACATTTAGAACTAATTAAAGATTATGAATACTCAATATATTACCACCTTGGGAAAGAAAACAAGGTGGATGATGTTTTGAGTCAAAAAGATCATACAAGATTATTTATTATGAGGATTAAAAAATATATAATATTTATGTATTTTAAAAGAACGGATCTAGAAATATTGATGGAAATTTTAAAATATTATCTTTCTCAAATGAGTGTTCAACCATCTATCCTTGCGAGAGTTAAGGAGGTGAAAAAAAATATGGGGAACATCATAAGAAGATAAAAATGTTATTGAATTAATCCTTGGTTATGATGGAATAATAAGGTTAAAGAACCTTGTATATGTTCCATCCATACCATATTTAAAGAAGGAACTGTTAGATAAGTCTCATAGTTCATTATTATTTATTCATCCTAGAAGTATGAACATTTATAGATATTTGAAAGATGATTTTTTAGTGAGACAACATGAAGAGAGATATTACTAATTATATATATTGACCCTTGGTATGCCACTAAGTTAAAGTTGAGATATATAATATTAAGGGGATGTTATAACCATTATCCATACCAGAATGGAAATAAGAAAATTTCATTATGTAATTTTGTATCAGACTCCATAAAATATTTAAAGGCCATGATGTCATTTGGATTGTAGTCAATATCCTTAATAATTAAACACAGTTAATTTCCCTCAGTGAATACTTTTATCTTTATTATCTTTACATAATATACATTAAATAAGTGGTAAGTTTTCATGGAGTAACACATTATATTACATCTGATTGGGATCTTAGGCTTATCTTGAAGTTATGAAGAAGTCTAAAATAGGCTCTAGATACAAAGTTGGGTTTTAGTACTACTTATCATCTTCATATATATGGTCAGTATAATAGAAAAATTCAAACCCTTAAGGATGTTTTGAGATCTTATTCTATGTATTTTAAAGATGTTTTAGATCAACATCATCCTCTAGTCATGTTTTCTTACAATAATAGCTTTCACTCGAGCATTCAAAAGGATCCTTATGAATCTCTCTATGAAAATAAGTGTATAACTCCAACATTTTGGGATGAAGTTAGATAAAGTAAGATATTATATTGGGACCTGATCTAGTTTTTAAAATGAATGAAATTCATAACCATTCAATAGCACATCAAGATAATGCATATTCGAAAGAAATTTTATAATAAAAGCATTGGCATGATCTAGAATTTAAAGTTGGTGAGAATTTTTTTCTAATAATTTCTCCATGGAATAAGGTTATGTGATTTAGAGAGAAGGGAAGGTTTATCACTAAGAATATTGGCCCTTTCAATATTCTTGATTGAGTAATGATGATAGCTTATCACTTGGAGCTTCCACTGAACCTTTCTCAGGTTCATGATGTGTTCTATGTATCTGTCCTATGAAATTTCATAATTGATACATCACATGTACTAAAATTATAGGTTATAACATTAGAGTGTGATATTTTTTTATGAATAAAAAAAACTATAAATCTTGGATCATAGATATAAAGTACTACGAAACAAGACTACTCACCCGACTATAGTTCTTTGGAGGAATTTGAAATTCGAAGAAGCTATATTGAAACCTGAGGATATGATGAGGAAGATATATAATAATTTATTTGAGGGAAAATTTCATTTTAAGTGGGTAATAATTTAACACCCTAAGATTTTGTGATATATTTCTTTTAAAATAAATTTAATCTCTTTGATAACTTGTGATTCACACAAACTCGAGTATAAATGAATATTTATATAGTATATCATTATAACCGAACCATTAAATTGGTGGGTATGAATATGACTCACTAAAATATGAAAATTATATTATTTATACATATATAAAATAAATTCATTGGTTATCAATTGATTATAAAAGAAAATAAAAATCATTTGAAAGTAAAAGAAATATTTTTCCGAAAAAAACTATTTTTATTCATGCAATGTGTTTTTATTTTAGTAAATAAAAATAATCACTATTTTTTAATGATTTTAATCAAATTTATATATTAGATATTCAATTAAAATTTTTATCATTCATATAATATATTTTCTAGGAATGGGATAATAATAAATCAAGTTTTATTCTTAAAACTTTATTTTTCCAAAAAAAGTTTTGTCATGGTTTACGCAACTATTTTAATGTCAATTTTTGACAATTTTAGAAAATTTATTTTAAGAAATTGATATAATTTTTTAAATAAAATTTTCAATTTTATCTTAGAGTGAATTTTTTATAATTTTCTGAAAAGATTGATTTTTTGATGAATGGTGAAAAATAATAATTTTTATTAAAAAAATATTTTATTTAAATCATTTAAAAAGTTAAAAAAATTAAAATGGTTTTAAAATTAGAATTATATTAATTATATTATTATTAATCCAATTTAGGTCAATTTAATTAATTTTATGTTTAATTTTTATATAAAAACTTTTTATACTTCAGAAAAAAATTTCTTTGGAAAATCGCTCTTTGTCACGTTTGTGAGTTCAATTTTAAATTCTTCCACTCATATAAATTTAAATTGGTAAAATTGGTTCCATATTTGAATTAAAAATAATTAATATTATATAATAAGGTAAAATTACTTTTTTTCCTGATTAATATTAAAAATACTAAAAAAAATCCACAGTATAGGTTAAAACTGGTTTACCAGGAGTTAATTTATAATAATAAAGGTTAAAATAACCTAAACACATAATGAAACCCCATTGGTTGGTTTTATTTAGAAATTAATCTTATCACATTCAAATATTATCTATTTTGGATCCATTTTCTCCAATAAAGTGACTTGATGTTATCTTAAAACTTTGAAACATTACAAGTGTTCCACTCACCTCAATTATAAAAAGGTACCTCCTCCCCTCACTTATTCACACATATTAAGAAATTTAACTCAAAAAAACTATTCCAAAATATATTCTAAAAATCCTTATATACATTCTAGAACTATTTTTCATACCAAAGGACCAACCCTAGGGCCCTTAATAAGATATCAAAAGGAGGTTTTTCTAAGTGAAGGTAATTGTCATGACCAAGCACTTTCTTTTTACTTCTTTTACCACCTTAAAATATGTCTTAATAATTCCAATATAATAACACCAGTATCTTCCATATACTATTATTTTATTATTTTTATGTAATAGCCTATATCCATAAACTCTTCCATCAAAAGCGAAATGAAACTGTCAATCGTGTATAAGAAAGGTTACCGCCTCGTGAACCAATGTAATTTATTTATCACCACCGCCTCTCATAGATGGATATAATGATGTATTTAATGTAAATATATTATATTTATGATATAATTATACTTATGAAATTATAATATCACATTCATATTATAACCTTCCAATCCATTGTAAAACAATAACATCACTCGTGCATACGTGTGGACTTCACAAATCATATTTTTTTTATTAAATGGTCAAAAAAGAACAACAAACAAAGACCCACAAAGGAAGAACCAAAATAGAACTAGAATCAGGGTGGCCTAGAGTGAAAAAGGACAAGAGCATCACCCCTAATGATATTAACACCTTCCTCCTTTAGACTTACAAAGTCATGAAGGAATAAACGCTTCGAGCCTGGAAAATCCATCGAAGCAAGAAAATCCGCAACTTTATTACCCTCTCGTCAAGTATGGGACACCTTGATATGATCATCAATAATACACAAAAATTTATGAATATTATATAATATGGAACATGGAATATTACCTCTTCCACAAATAGAATTATATAGGATCATAGAATCAGTTTCAACCACAGAAATGTTAAGCCTCCTCTGAATACATAAACTCAACCCAGTGAATAAAGCCAGGGCCTCTGGCTAGAGAGAATTTCCACGCCCAAGCTTGATAGAGAAGGCCATAAAGACTAAAGCACTGGAATCCCGTACAATCCCCCCTCCATTGATTTCTCCTGAGACACAGGAACCATCACAATTTAGTTTCAAGCCACTTTGAGGAGGAGACCAGCAAATCCAGGAGCCCTGAAAATTCTAATAAACCAGAGGAATATCAGCAGAGATAGATAGGTGTCCCTATAAAGATGGTGCCCCTCTCCCACACCCCAGAGCTCTGACCAAGTCAAGAAAAAGGTTTTTAGTTCTGTAAACAATACCACGACTATTTGAAGGTACCTCCTTAAACATCCAATTGTTTCTTGTCTGCCACAAGCACCAGCAACCAGCAAGAATAATGGAAAGGGGAGCATCTTTATCCATACCACTAGAACCCGAACCATAAAACCACCATTCCAAGAATGATCGATCAGACAAAGTATTAGAATAAAAACCAGTGAAACCACCAAAGGAACTCCATACAGCATGAGCCCACTCACTATAGAAAAATAAATGGTCCTATCTTTCTTCATTATGGCTGTTACAACAGACACATCTGGAGACAAGATAAATCCCACAGTGTTTAACATTTTCATCCATAGGAAAAGCTCCCATATGAATCCTCCAGAGAAGGAAGTTGTACTTTAATGGAATTTTCTTTTCCTAAAGAGAGCCAAAGCGTTCACTGTCCATAACTAGAATAGAAGATATCCCTTTGCAATCTTTAGAAGTAAAGGATCCAGAGGAGTAAGGAGAAAATATCATCTTTTCCTCATCAGGGGAAAGTTCCATGCGGTTAAAGAAATCCAGTTGTTCACTGTTTAAAATACTATTAAAGAAACTAGGATGATGACAGGCTTCTTTGAAATAAATCTATGGGATCGGACATCCTGGGTATTCAAGGATCTCCCCACACCAATTACTACTCCAAAAAGAAATATCCCATATCCCAACAATCCAGTAGAAATGAGGTCTTAGAGAGCTGATAATTGAAGCAATTTCAACCCTGAAATGAGAAAACAGAGTAACCCTGTCACTATCCAGATAACACATCATAGACTTCCCCCCAAAGTGTGGGACCCTCCAAGACTTCCCAGGCTAGCTTGGCATGCATAAATTTGATAGTCCCCTCAAGACTATTCACACCAACACCTCCTTCAATAACAGGTCGATCCAACCTCCCCCATGCAACCCAGTACCTTTTCCCTTCCATCTTTGGATCCCATAAAAACTTGGAAAGAATCCTCTCAATATTACAAATCACACCCTTGGGGACTTTAATAGCCGAAATATAATGGATTGGAGAGGTCAAAATAACACTGTTAATCAAAGATATCCTCCCACCAAAGGTTAGGAAATAATTCTTCCAGTTCAGAATACGAGCCAAGATTTTACTAGAAAGATGATTAAAATCACATATATGCAACCTTCCAGAATCAAGAGGGGCTACCAGATATTCCATGGGAAAAAACCACTTTGTATATTAATATGATATCTCACCAAAGATATCATTTCACTAGTACATCTTCTGGAAATATAAAAACAGATTTTATTTTTGTTAACCTGTTGACCACTCCAATGGAAATAATCATCTAAAACTTTATTCAGACCCCACAGCGATCTACTTGATCCATTCATGAATATCAAAGAGTCATCTATAAACATCAAATGAGAAACCAGAGAAACCCCCAATATTCTTCGATAAGCCATAATGCTTACATTATTCAAGCTTAAATGTAAACGCCTACTAAGAACATTTTGAGCAATGATAAAAATGCTTGGAGATATTGGATCCCCTTGATGAAGACCACTGGTGGCTTTAAAAAAACAATAAGTATTTCCCATATATAAAACTTACATCCAAGGAGAAGAAATACATCAGAAGATAAGATCAACATTTCTTTGAGAAAAACCCATACCTTCTAGAACCTTGTTAATAAAACTCCACTCCATTCGATCATAGTCTTTACTCATATCTAACTTTATATCCTCATTAGACCCCCTGGTTGTAAGATTAATATCCCTGATCAAATCCTGGTCCAAAGAAATAGCCCCTTGTATAGAGCGACCTTTCCCAAACCCATGATTCTCTAACAAAATCCACCTGGGCAAATAGACAAATAAACGAGCATTAATTATACCGGCCAAGATTTTATAGGGTACATTACACATTATTATAGGTCTAAATTGCAGGATAGAAGAAGGATCCTTTGATTTGGGGATAAGCACAACATTTGTGGCACTATAAATACAAGGAAATTGACCTCCCAAAAAGAAATATTTAACAGCTCTGAAAATATCCCCCTTAATTAGGTCCCATGAAGACCTATAAAAAGAACAAGGAAAGGAGTCTGGGCTAGCAGCACTATCCAGATTTAACTTCAACATGGCCTCAAAGATTTCCCTCTCCTATGGAATAGAACCCAAACAACCATTATCCTGGTCAGAAACACATCTCTGGATAACATCAAAGAAATATGTAGGACCCCCTGGATAACCATTTTCCATCATACGTGTCGACTACCACCTCTACGAAGTGATGTGATTCATTTTTTATTTATGCTTTACATGGTTTTTAATAAAGATATATTTAATGATTATAAATTATTTATATGATATAATAATTAATCTTTAATGATAAATTATTATTTACCTCTCTTTTATTACATTCTTTGAAAAATGAAAATAGTGTTCATGTGTACGCACGGTCTACCATCTCTATGAACGATGTAGTTCATTTTTCTATTTATAACTTTTATGGATGACTATAAATATGTATATAATGAATATATATGATACTTATATTATTATTAACATTTTTGATATTATGGGACCTTTATCAAAGTACAAGGACCAAAACTACTGAACTAAAACTTATATGAAAAACAAAGCAGTTATCCCTCAGAATCGTGATTTTAATAAAGAATTAATAATAAATGGGTGGTAAAAGGTTACAAGTAAATAATATATGGTATGGTATGTATGATTATATTTCAGTAATATATTTATAATAAACCTACATTTATTATACAATAGGTTTGAACACATATAAAGAAATTCATACCTATGGTAAGGGATTTTTGTCTCACTTTTACTTCTATGAGGCACATGTCTTATCCACCACTTGTTTCTTTTATATCATACATATAATGACCATGAATATATTTCATGATTATCCTAATGGGAATTATATAGATATACATATCCATCTTAGGTTATCTCTTTATTGAGGCTTTTTATTTGAAAGTTACAGAAGTGGTGATGTCACGACCCGTCCCAGAGAGGACTGTGTCGTGACTACCCTAAACTTGCCTCCAATAGGCCAGGGGCTAGTCACTATCAACGAGTAGTAATATTCCACAAATTAGAGGATTTTTACTAAGTACCTATATGCACGCACACATATCCAAGACACAAATACTAAAATGTAAAATTACTAAGTAAAAAATACATGCAAACCACTATATCCCACAACTAGAGTACAGTAGTGGAATTACTGGAAAGTAAACATAGACAAAACAATCCCACCAAAATAAAAGATTCTATAGACACAAGTCCAACCTATAAATTAAGAGGTACTGGTACTTTCATTGGAAAATCTACTAGAACACACCTCGACATGTTCGGTCTCACAAGGCACCACCTGGTCCTGGTCTACCTATAACTCCTTCGTAGAGTCGATCGTCTTCACAAGTCACAAAATGTGTGGGAAAATACCATGCAGGGGTAAGTAAAACAATACTTAGTAGGACACCCCGAAACCAAAGAGGAATACCACAAATGAAATACCACAAAGGAAATTCCATGAAGGAATACCACAAAATAATACCATAAAGGAAATACTGCGAATGAAATACCATGAAGGGATACCACAAATGAAATATCATGAAGGAATATAACCAAGGAATACCAAAAATAAATACCATAAAATAAATATCATAAAGGAATTCCATTAAGGAATACCACAAAAAACATCATAGTCATCTCCACATAGATATAAGTCTACAGCAAATATATCAAGAACATCCATATATACTCAATCTAATAAGACACACAGTCTCAAAAAGACACATAGTCTCTATAAGACACACAAACTTCATAAGACACACATCCTCCATAAGACACATAGTCTCTATATAACACATAGTCTATATAAGACACACAGTCTTTTGGTTACAGCCAACCACAAAAATATTTGCTCGAAGCGCACTCGTTTCGGGAGAACTCACTCCTCAAGCCATTAGTTTGTATGAACACTCCCACAAAAACCCACTTAGTATATCTCTAAATGATAGTCTCATCGTTAGGGTCTCAATTTCGTAGAAGGCTCATCAAACGAACGTTCATCTTGAAATTTATGGTCATTTGAAAAGTTCAGAAGGGGGTTCACTAGACCATTGATCAACTATGGCGATCGATTACCCAGTCTGACCACCCATGTGGCCAACCATTTTGTAGAATCTTGAGCTTCCACAGTAATCGATCGCACTTCCAGGTGTCACATCCATGAAAAATCTCATCCCACCATGGCTTACGGTCGATCGTGGTCCGGTCCGACTGCCACGGGTTTGCCCTAGGTCTACCCCGAGTCTGACCCGGGTCTACACCGACCCGTGGGGTTCAACCTGACCCGACAAGTCAACCCATCCCACTAGTCCCGACCCACTCTAGTTGGTCCTGGCCCCGCTTATCCCACTTACCCGGTCCAGTCTTCTTTTCGGGTCGATCCATCTCACACAGTCACCCACGGAGACTGCTTCTAGTCCATGTGGCCACCTTGCCGCGTCACGTGGTCGCCGCATCCCACACGACACCGGACATGCCCCACCATCATGTGCCGCTGCCTGCACTGTCCACTAGCACCCTTCCTTTTTTTCTATTTCATTCTTCCTATGGTTCTCAAATTTCTAAAATGAAAATACGTAAGTGATCCTCGGGTCCCGAGCTACACTGATCTGTCCTCTATTTTGTCTTGCCTCCAATCTAGGGGTCTGATCGCATTCAGAACTTCTCAAAAATTCAATCCTCGATCATGAGGATCTAATAGTGAATAACTCTAAGAAATGGGGAGATAAATCACCAAGAATTCCTCAATAATTAACCTTGTCCTTTGTTCATGTCGGCCTTGATTCGTTCTCATTAGAAGGATAAATGAAGAGGATAAACTAATCTCCCAAAAATATCGCATTAATAACCATCCCATAACAACGACCGAAATGTGGATAAATATATTTATGGATTGACCCGCCTTCATCATGGAAATTAAGAATGGGGTAAAGAAACAATGAACCAACCACCCTACCTAGGATATAGATCATTCACTATCAATGACTGATTGTTGTTGGAGATCCGTCAAGAATGATCTCCAATCTTACTATTTGTCATCACTGCTAATAGAATTATCTCCAGAGCCTCCATGGAATTTTCAAGGTGATGAGCCTATCCTTGGGTCCCTACCTAGATCTTCATTTAAAAGAAACTGTGTCACTGCATCGATGTAATGTTAAAATAAAATAAACTCAAAGTTTATTTTATTCATTAAAACATCCAAAAACTATTTTTAACATCCAACCCATGCCGGACAATGTTAGGTATCGCCTAAGGAAAACACCACATTACAAACTCAACAATGGTCTCATGTTTTTAATCTAAGTCACTGTTCATGAGTTATTAAGATTTAAAAAAAAAATTATTATTTTATTTACAGTTATGTCCTTGGTGATATTTTCTTCAGATAACCTGCACCAACCAAATTTAGGTCGCACCTAGGGTAAAGATGTCATTATGAGCTCAATATTACCCTCATATTTCTTATTTGGGTATCTGTTTAAAATATATTCCACTTTTTCAAGAAATGCATGTGTGTGTGCTATTAAAAATTTAAAAAAATTCAACTAATTATTCCAGGAACACCGAGCCATCGAATTGCATGCCATCTCCATGCCTAGTCTCATAATTTTCCCAAATAATTTTAAAAAATAAAATTAGGAAAATTTGATTCATTACATTCTCTCCACCTTAGGGATTTATGTCCTTGAAAATCCAAAACAAGGGATACTCAAACAAATGAGGGTACTGAGCATGAATCTGATCCTGCCACTCTCATGTTCTCTCATATAGATTCTTTTGCTACCACAAGACACACACCAAAGGAATCAATCACCCAGGAAATATCCTCTCATGCTTATTCTCAATATCGACTGGGTACTCTATAAAATTAACCCCTTCTATGATGTCCATCTCTCCCCAGTCAATGACATGTGATGGGTCATGCACGCACCTCCTCATATGCAACCCATGGAAGACGTAGATTACCTAATCTAGTTGTGGAGGTAGATCCAAGTGATACACCACCTCACCAACTCTACACAATATCAGAAAAGGTATGATGAATCTCGGATATAGCTTTTCACCCGAGCCAAATCTTCATAATCCACATTGAGGTGAGACCCAAAGGAACACGTGTTCTCTTTCCTTGAACTCCAAAGGCCTTTTCCACCTATCATTATATGACTTCTTTCGGATCTATGCAGTCTTCATCAGCTCCTGGATGATTTCCACCTTCTCTATAGTCAACTATACCAACTCAAGGCCCATTAGGGTTGACTCTCATAGTTTCATCCAACAAATTGGTGACCTATAGGGTTGCCTATACAAGGCCTCGAATGGTGTCATACCAATGGTGGAATGGTAGTTTTTTGTATGAAAACTCCACCAGAGGTAGGTGATCCTACCAACTATGGCCAAAATATAACATGCAAGCTTGTAGCATGCCCTCCATAACCTAAATTGTCCGCTTTTTATGTCCATCTGTCTATGGGTGAAATGATGTGCTCAAGCGCAGCTGAGTCCCAAACACCTCCAGTAATCCCTTCCAAAACTAGGATATAAATAGAGCATCACAATCTGATACTATCATCAATGAAAATTCATGGAGTTGAACTATCTTATGCACATAGAGGCAACCCAATCTCTCTACTAACTCTTCTCCTGAATAACCAGGAAGTGGTCCAAATTTGTGAGTCAGTCAATGATCACCCAGATGGTATCGTTTCTCTTGGACGTACATGGTAAACCTATCACGAAATCCATTGATATCCCATCCCACTTCTATTGTAGAACCTCAAAGGGTTGAGTCAAACCTGTTGGAACCTGGTAATCAGCTTTCACCTACAGAAAAGTGAGGCATCAAGAAACAAACTCTATAGATCCCTTCTTCATCCCTTGCCACCAAAACTAGCATCGGTGGTCCTAGTACATTTTTTCACACCTGGATGTATCACCAATGGGGATGTATGGAACTCCCTCAAAACCTCCTCCCGTAACACCACTGGTACTATTGTGTTTTCTCTAAAAATAACAATGTGATCTCTACCTTTCGAATATCCATTAGGGGCATGCCCTATGGACATCTGAGCATATAAAGTCTCATATTTGGTATCTCCAAGCTATGCCTCACTGACTCAGTGTAAGATTGGAGGGGTAACAACCATAGATTGGAGTTAATCTTCTCTATCCCCATCCAAAAAGGATATCTATAACAAGGCCAACTACTCTAATTCCTCGTTCAAAAACTACAAACTGAATCTCCTACTGAGACCATATTCCAATATGTTACCCTTTCCATGAGTATAGATAATATCAAAGTCATAATCCCAGAGGAACTCTAGTTATCTCCTCTATCTCAAGTTTAGATATTTTTGAGAGAATATATACTTGAGACTCTTATTTTCGGAGAAGATGATAAACCGCTCACCCATCATGTAGTGTCTCTACATCTTCAATGCAAAGAATATCACTCCTAACTCAATATCATGGGTCATGTAGTTCTACTCATGTGGTATAAACTGGTTTGAACCATAGGCAATCACTGATTTCCCCTGTATCAAAACATAACCAAGCCCCATTCTTGATGAATCGCAAAAACACTATGTACTCAGCACCCTCCTCTGGTAATCTCAAGATGGTAACACTCATCAATATCTACCTTAGCTACTAAAAATCCTATTGACACTCCTCTGTCCACATGAAAGGTTTTCCCTTTCCGTTTGAAGCTATCAAGGATTCTATTGCTCTAGAAAATTCAGGAACAAACTCTGATAGTACCTAGCCAAACCAAGAAAACTCCTCACCTCGGTAACACTACTTGGTGGCTCCCAAACAATCACTGCCTCAATATTTGTTGGATCCACTACAACTAGAGCCTCTAAAACCACTCTTTCATAACCCCGTCCTAGAGGGGAACATGCTATGACTACCCCAAGCCCGCCTCCAATAGGCCAAGGGCTGGTGACTAGAACTGAGTAGTAATATCCCACAAATGGGTTGCATTTTCCTAGTACCTATACACACTCACACATCTCCAAGCCACAAATGCTAAAATGTAAAATCGCTAAGTAAAAAAATGTATCCAAACCACTATATCCCACAACTAGAGTAGAACAGTGAAAGTATTGGAAAGTAAATAGGGCCAAAAAAATACCACCAAAAGAAAATATTCTACAGATATAAGTCTAACCTATAAAGTAATAGGTATTCGGATTATCTTTGAAAAAGATATAGTAAAACACCCCATCCTGTCCGGTCTCACAAGGCACCGCCTGGTCTTAGTCTTTCTGGAACTCCTTCTAAGAGTCAATCGTCATCACAAGACATGACACGTATGGACAAATACTATGTTGGGGTGAGTAAAACAATACTTAGTAGGACACCACAAAACTAAAAAGAAATACCACAAATGAAATACCACAATATAAATACCAAAAAGGAATACCACAAAGGAAATATAATGAATTAATACCATAAAGGAAATATCATAAAGGAATACCACTAATAAATAGAAAAAAGGAATACCAAAAATGAAATATCAAGAATGAATACCACAAGGTAATACTATAAAGGAATTCATAGTTATCTCCACACAGATATAAGTCTACAACAAATATATCAAGAACATCCAGATATACTGAATTCAATAAGACACACGGTCTCAACAAGACACATAGTCTCTATAAGACACATAGTCTCCAAAAGACACACAATATCTATAATACACACAGTCTCTATATGACACACAGTCTCTATACGACACATAGTCTCTAGGTCACATCCATCTATAGAAATGTTTTCTCGAAGCATTCTCATTCCGGGATAACTAAATCTTCAATCCATTAGGTTTTATGAACACTCCAAAAAACTACACTTATGATATCTCTAAATGAATTTATTTTCGTAAGGGTCCCAATTTCAAAGATGGATCATCAAACGCATGTTTGGTTTGAAAGTTATGGTCATTTGAAAATTTCAGAAGGTGGTTCATTGGGTTGTGGACCGACCACCGTGGTCAATCATGACACGGCGGTCGACTGCGCCACTAGATTCAGCGGCTACACAGAAGCCCGGTCGACCTTGGATCATGGTCGACCATGGACCATTCCAGCTTCCATAGGTCTGACCCGGTTCGTCGGGTTGACCTGGATAGCTCCAATTGGGCCCAGCCCACCTCATGAGCCCAGCCTTCTCACCCAACTCGGTCTGCTTTCCAGGTTAGTCTAGCTCATGCAGTCACCCATGATGACTGTTTATGGTCCATGTAGCCACCCCACTATTCCATGTGTCCACCAGCCGGTGCCACTGGTTCCTTTCCTTCTGTGGTCCACCGTTCTACCTCCATTTCTCCAATATTTGAAATGAAAACACCTATGTGATCCTCAAGTCCTGAGCTACATTGATTTAGCTTCTATTTTATCTAGCCTCTGATCTGGGGGTATGATCACATTTGGAGCCTCCTAGAAAGTCAATCCACGACCATGAGGATACAATGGAAAATAACACCAAGAACGGGGGATATAAAGTACCAAGAAAGCCCGAAAAGTGAACCTTGGACTTTGTTCATGTCAGCCTTGATTCTTTCTCATTAGAATGGTAAACAAAGAGGATAAATTAATCTTCTGATAATCCCACATCAATAACCCATACTACAAAAATGACTGAACCATAGATAAATCTTTTTATGGATTGACCCACATTTGTCATGGAAATTAAGAATGGTGAAAATATACAATGAAAAAAACACCCTACCTGGGATATGTATCATTTGTTGTTGAGGATTGATTGTCATTAGTGATCCATCAAGAACGATCTTTGATCCTGGTGTTTGTCGTTGCTACTGAGATAATTATTTCCAGAGCCTCCAGGGATTTTCCAGGGTTTTGTTCCTAACCATGGGTCCCTGGATAGCTCTTTATTTAAAATAAAAAACATCACTGCGTTGACATAATGTTAAAATAAAATAAACTCATAGTTTATTTTATTCATTAAAATGTCCAAAAACTATTTTTCATAGACAAACCATGTTGTCCAATGTTAGGCCTTTCCTAAATGAAAAAAACCAAATTATGAACTCAACAGTGGTCTCAGATTTCCAATCTGATCATTCATGAGTTTTTAGGATTTTAAAATAAAATGATTTTATTTAATTACTTTATTTATGGTTACGTCCTTGGTGAATTTTTCTTCAAATGACCTTCACCAAGGTTGTTCCTAGGGTAAATCCTTCATTCTAAGATCAACGATGCCCTCATATTTTTGATACAATCACTCATTTAAAAGATATTCCAGTTTTTCAGGAAAGTCATGCATGTGTGCTATTAAAAACATAACATTTTTTAAAAAATTGTTACAGGAACATTGTGCCTTAGAATTGCACGTCATCTTAGTTCCTGGTCTCATAATTTTTCCAAATAATTTCAATAAAAAAATCAGGAAAATCTGAGTCATTATAAATGGTTGTTTTATATTACAATCTCATTATTTACCAAGATTATTTATGATCAAGTTTTTGAAGATGAAATATTATGATATACCTCTAATGAAACTCGGGAATTTTCTTCTAGTCTAGTTATTTCTTAAGATTACATTTTTTCCTTTCATTTTCCTCTCTTTAAGAACTTAATTGACCAAAGGAATGTATTTAAGGAAAATTTATTCTATTTTTTTCTTCAGTCAAAAATATTTTTTCTTCCATACCCATGTTTTATAAAAATGTTTTCAAGAATATTTTTAATATTCTCTTATGATTTTTTAAATTAATTTTCACCCATGATTGAATTTTTTAAAAAATGGTTTAAAATTATTCTTATTTTTTTTCAAACAAGACACTATTGATTTTTTACTAAAAATGTGAAATGAATCTTTTCTTTAATGTGTATGGCATAAACAAAATTTCCCATTATCATGACCTCTCAATGATTTAAATATTCCTTTATATGTTTCCAAAGTTATTTTCAAAAAAAATTATTTTCATAATATTTTGTGAATTTTTAGTTTTAAAAAGTGATTTTCAAAGTTAAATGGGTATTTTCTTCAAGATTGTTTTTGGTGATCTTTTAAGCATAATTCTATCAATCAACAAAAATAATCCTTGATTTTACTTTTGATTTTCTGAGGATATGATTCAGTGATACCAACCTTATTTTTTATATGGATGGTTTATGATTATTATGATAAAATGTTTATAAAACTTGTTCCTTTTCCATGGGTTATGATATGATGAATTGATGAAATGATTATGAAACCTATTTCTTTTACACAGGTTATACCATGATGAAATGTTTATAAAACCCATTTATTTTTCATGGGTTATAAATTTTTTTTGATCTTGTGTCACACATCTATATGATTTTCATTATCTGATGGGTGGGAATAGAATTATATATCCCTATAATGCATTAGGTAAGGATTAATTTCTCATGAGATAAATAGGACTGGAATGGGGAGTGAACCCAGTTTAGTAAGGGACTCAATCCAATATTAGTCTTGGGAGTGAACCTTGACTACTATGATAGTTTTGGGAGTGAACCCAATACACTATGATAGTCTGGAAATTAAGACTTAACTACTAAAGAAATGATTTTTTAGGCTTTCTTATATGCCAAAAATCTATATCTTATGTCTATTTTATACTCACATGGCTCATGTTCTTTGATTCTTTTACGATTAATGTCTTATAAACTATCATGATTTACGACATGACTCAATATTATGATATATAATTTTCATGGTATGGTTTACAAATGTTATTCTCTTATTACCATACCATTTTCCTCATGTCATGTTTAAGTAATCATTGATATATCTCTTATTTACACTTACTGGGCATCAAATATCACCCTTTTATTATGTTTCCTTTCCCTTGGTTATAAAGAAGGTTATTATGTATGATATGTCTGATAAGGGTTCTATTTATGAAGAACTAAGTGGGTGAAAATGTAGATATATTATGAACTAGTTGTTTATGTGTCATAGTTTCCAAAGATACAAGAAGTATATGATTTTGGTGTGGATCATTATATTATTATAATGAATATTCATCTCATAAGATGTAATATTTATGTATGAAAAGTATGGGTTGCTATACTGCTCCTCCCAAGCCACGCTCAGTGTCCTATTAATTCCTGAGCAATATCAATTTCAGAGATTGACCTTGTCACCAAATACCAATCAAATTAAAATGTATCCTCTACCATATAGTTAATTTCAAATCCTCTTTGTAAAACCCTAGGTCTCTATGCCTGTAAGCATCACCTCAAATTACATCAACCCTCATCCCACGCACAGTCATCTCCTGATCCATAATTCATCAAGCACCATGTATAACCACGTGTACTTATTCAATATCATCCATACATAATGGGTTTTCATTCCCATATCACCCAATTACATAACCTAATTCACACTCCCATGAGTCTCACATCATCAAAATGAGGTTCATTTGCCTCACCCATTCACCATGTTACATGGGATGTCACAATTTTCATGCTATGAGATCCATCAGCACTCCTCATATTCAAGAACATTACTTGTGTTAAGGACTAATCACATGATCACTCGCTAACCTGGGAATCACTCATAAATTGAAAACATCTATCCATGCTTTACTAATTCACCACTCAGAAACACATTTAAAACTAATAGAGTTAGGTATCTCATCCATTCCTACCCTTGGATTCCTTCATTAGTACCTAAAAAATATCACTCAGGGTGATTTCCATTACAGAAACCCTTAGCATCACCATGAATATTCTACCTACCTGGTACCACCTCATGTACACTACATCATAACCCTAATCACCACCATGTGTTTCTCACCTAGAAGGCACTCACAATTCTTGGGATAACCCCTAACTCAGGCTACCCTCATATATCACATCTCACTGACTCGCTAAAATCCAGAGTCACATATCAAACTCATTAGGTTCTCTCACCTAGCCTATAAATTAGGTCTCACATGGGTCACAACCCACAGATTGTCATTCTACACCCATCTTAAATAATACCTAGTAACTCACATGCCAAAAACCCTCTTTAGGGTCCTCAACAAACACATATGACATCTCATTACAAAATCACCTCCCACACCTAGGACACCCACCCTCTCTGATCATCTATATAATAGACTAATCCCTATAGGATTAGGTCACATCCATAGGCATACACACATTCATATGGAATTTCCCTAACATAATCCATATTCAGAAAATCATAGTCACATGGTTCATCTAAGTAGAATTTCATTCCAAGCTATAAGTAAAAACAGCTTATAGGTTTCTAGTGAAACTTTAAGTAACTAAACATTAACAACAATATCTCACATGAGGTTTAATACTAAGTCATAATGTGAATGTGTAGACCTACTAGGATTTCCATATATCCCTTATATTAAGGGACTATATCAAGTCATCTTCATTGATCATCTCACCATATAATCCACATAACATGCTACCAGAAAGAAATTCATACATGTTAGTCAAGCTAAGTAGAGTGTCACCAATAGATTATATGGTAAAACTCCATATTATTTGTTATTTAAACTTTAAACAATTGTTCCTTTGTCGTTAGTGATAAAAATCACACTAGTGGTCCCCTACATATCATGTTAATCCTACATGTCTAATCACAATACATGAGACACCTCTTACCAATGATCCAAGAGCCAAAATCTAATGATATATCACAAGTGATAAATCCAAACATGATGTGAATCATGTGGGGTTAAATAAAAAGTAACTATAATAATACAAGACAATAACATCAATCTCATACTGATGGTATCCTAGACTTCCACCGGAAAATGTGTTTGTGATGCACCAGTCTAAGTTCCATAAAAAGCTATAACACATTCTTATGTCACATGTATACCATATCCCCAAATAGTAAAATAAAATAAAAACCCTCTAATTCCACTTTATAACATCTCACTACCCTGGACCACTAATTGGTGCCTAGATCAGCGGTCACTACTGTACCCCAGGCACGTCTATGTATACGCTAGAGGCTGCTAACTAGCAATGGGGGTCTAAGGTGGTATTGTGGTGAGACAATGCCATGTGTATCAGAGTGTGAAATAATAGGAACATAAACCAAGCACCAAGTACAAAGATAAATCATCATAGTGCATGGGATTAAATAAAAAACCCATCCAATAATGATGACGATGTAGTGTATACATCCATATAAAAACGATCACCCATTGGACCGATCACATGTACAAAAGTAATAAATGAAATAAAATACAAAGTCTTCACTAAAAAACTAATACATACCTCATCCTGATATAGATTTACATTCCCAATATATCCAACTAAAGAAAACCTCAAGCCTCAACCCAACATGTATCTATAACCAAGTGAGAATCTTCTTGGTTACCCAAGTGTAATGGAGGCCTGAGCAGGGTGTGAGTATATAAATCAATAGGAAACAACCAGCACAGTCTCATATATAGATAGTAAATACAATGATATGTACACATTACATGATCCAAAATAAGTAAATAAATTATTAGAAATAAAAAAAACATCATTGGTCCTCAAGTCCATGACCCCGATTAGCCATACCTACTTTAGTTAGTGTCGAGGTGTCTCTAAGCAAATCATGACAATCATGTCAACCTTATAATGAAATGTGGGTATTTCACCCTATAAAATCCAAATACTTTTTTTATGTGTTTTGACCCAATTATTGGGTATCTTTATAGGTCATTTCTAGAGTTTTTCCAAAAAAAATTGAAGGTTTCTAGGATTATGCATGATTTTTGCACGGTTTAAGCATGGTTTGACAAATTGTACAGCCTGGAAAGTAGGGGGTCACATGGTTGGTACAAATTTTGAAAAAGTGTTCATCCAAACCATGAAAAACCTCTAGTGGATCTATTATGGGTGCACATTTTTTACTTGTTTAGCACTAACTGTGCGACTTAGCCCAGGAAATCATGTGGACAATGATTAAATTTATGGAAATTGTAATTAAAATACCAAAACCACATTAATTAACCCTAAACTCCTTCCACTCAAACCTAAATAGATTCTTTGGATCTGGGGAGCCCTCTATATCCATTTTGGCTCCCCAAAACTCATATCTTGGCAAATTAAATAGCCAATAAAAGCATAGATCTTCTCTTTCGGTGAGTTCTTATATTCTTTTCATGGATCTCAATTATTCTCTTGATTCCTTCTTCCTAAAGGTTGTGAAATCCTAGAGTTTTTTGTATCTTGATTTATTGATGTAGAATTTTAGATCTAGGATCTCCTCTATCTTATTTGAAGATCTATCTTCTTAGATCCAGCAATTTCTATTGAAGGTGATACATATCAAAATTTTGTGGTTGGATTCCTTAATTTCCAAGTTGGTGTTTCTATGATTTTCCTTCATTTTTTAATTCATTATTTATAGATAAATTCATAGATACATGTTCCCTAATTCATAATACATTATCTATGAAATTCATCAATTAAATTCTATATAAATGCTTCTTGACCCTATTCTCTTTGAATTGATTATGGAATTAATTGAATGGCCATAATCATGATCTTCCTCACCTTTTTGTGGATTGTTTAAATGCCATGTTTGTTTGGATTTATTTTCAAAAAAAATTTAAAGGATATTTTGGTGAAATTAAGGGGCTTTGGCCCAAGTTTTGAATTAGAAAATGAACTTCATTTATTTTAATTAAATAAATTTAACTATTTGACATTTTCAAAATGGTTTCAAATACTTGAATTTATTAAATGACCAAGAACCCCCTTTAAATTATTTTACCCATATTTTTGAAATTGGTTTTCTTGGGTTACTTTAAATAAATGATTTATTCACATGGAAAGAGGGTGTAGACACATGTTTTTGAAAAGCATTCAATCCTTTAAAAAATGTAATACTTCCTTTAAATTCTTTTCAGATGCTTTAAAATAAATGATTATTTTAATGGACTATTTTTCAATTTTAATGATGAATTGTGAAAGGAAGTGGGTATTATTACCCCTTTGAATATTGGATTGTTTAAAAGTATTTGGAATGAATTGATGATTATTTCGATGGACCATTTTCAATTTTAATGATGAACTATTAAAGAAAGTTGGTATGGTTAGCCTTTTTGAATGTTGAAATTATTTAATAGGATATGAATTGAATTGATGATTCTTGATGGCCCAGTTGGCACTTTATGATGATAATCTCTTATAATAATCCCTTTATTTAACTTTATTTTTGTACTTCTCATTGTTGGTTGTTGAAAAAGGGATTATTTACTTTGAGGGAATTTGGGGTGAGTGTGAGATATGTTATTAAGGCTAGTTCCCATGTTTCATAAGGATACCCATGTGATCCTTGTAAATCAATTACCTCACTCACATATTTTGACTAGTCATAGGGACCAAGATAGTTAGATGGGATGACCTAGATATATGCTTCACTAGCAGACTCACACCATTTTGGTGGATTTATAGAGAATGTGAAAGGTTCAGGCTATGGACTTGTGGCTGGGAATGCAGGTGTGTGTGGAACTGGTTTGATTTAGACCTGTGAGACTATATATAAGCCCAAAAATTAGTCATGTTGTATTTTATTATCTATTCTAAGGTGGAATCACTATCATACCTAGGTTGTACCCATGGAATCAGTATATTTGATCTTAATACATGATAGCATTGGTTTTCACCAATTGGTACCAGAGTTTCCTTTCTTGATTAATTTATTATTATTATAAACCTTAACTCTATTTTATTGATTCTTGTTCATATTTACAAATAAGGTTCATATAATCATCTTTTCTTGATTATATGTATTTGTCTTGTGAAATTTTTTTCAAATAATTTTAAGAAAATGTTTATTTTTTAAATGGTAAAATGGAATGTTTTATAGGTTGAGTTTAATCAATACTATTTAAATGTTTAAAACTCTATGTTAAACTAGTCCTCTTACTCTCCTATTTGTAATCCTCTATTATCAAATTTTAATTATGTTATTAAGTAACTATATAGAATATTTTTTGGAATACTACCGAGATCTTTATCTCACACCCTGATTTTACCTTTTGGTGTTTCCAACCCTTTATTATCTTATAACATGTGTTTTTTATCTCAAATTCCTTTGTGGGTTCATTCTTTAGTGACCAAGGGTGGGTGACATGGGACATGATGGGTGGTTTTGGACCACCAAGAGATTGGTTTTAGTGGTTATTTTCAACTTTTAGATTTATTAGTGTCACTTTATACTATGACATGTATGTATTGATTTATATATATTTGATGGTGTTTACGCATTTTACTCTGTTATTGTAATATTTTGTGGGAGAAATAATTCCCAAAAGTTATTTTTTACAGCTCATGTTCTTTTCATCAGTTTGTGGATATTGGGAATGCTCCTTGGGTTAGTGGAAAATCAGCTCAAATATTGGTTTAGATGGTATTTCATGTTGGTTTGTTACAAATGGTATCAGAGGAGGTCTTTCCTTAATGGGAAATACTTGAATTTGAAATCCTTGTGTTATTTGGTGTGATTCATAGTAGAAATAAGATTAAGGATGTGTCGAGACTCAAGAGGTAACCTATGAGTGGGAACTTGATCACCACCCCTTTATAGTGATTACTGAGTTACCAAGGATGTTGGGACTTCAGTCTTTCTTTTGAGTTATTGGTTTTCTGATGATAAATTATATTTATATTCCTAATGATACAATATTTGATTTTGGGAATCTCTTATGAGTTTTTGAACCATAATAGAAGGATGACCACAGTGGAACTACATTTTCATGGTTTGGTAAACTATGAGGAATCAGTATGGTTGATTTGGAAATCCATCCATGAACAATTGTGATGTTGGTGTGTTTACCATCCCATATGACTAAGCCTCTTACAATTCTAACTTGGTTATAAATGTGAAACCCTATCCATTTTCTTACAAGTGACTTCACTTATGTGAGATTGGTTATATGGATTATGTATGTGGGTTGATTCATGATCTCTTCTAGTTTTTTCAAATTTAATCCCTTATTAATAATTTTAAATATTTTATTAAAACTTAATTTTGTATTAAAACATGTTTTTTAAGTTCTTTGATAAATTTTTTCAATGACCAAAAAGTGGGATTTATGAAATGTTTGGTTTGAAAAACTAATTATCAAAGACTCATATGTGATGTAATAAAATAATGTTTTAAGAAGTAATTTTGGTTTGTAATGTATTTAAAATAAGAATGGTTTTAATAATCGAAAAATGGGATTTATTATTTTGAAACCATGGAATAATTAACATGTGTTGGTAAAGGGTTTTTGAAACTAAAATTTATTTATAGAAAGATTTATCATGTTCAAAGGAATGAGTAATGTTTTATAAATGGTGGAATCATTTTTGTTATGAAATTAATAATGTTTTGGTTAAAGTGGGTTGTGACATTTTTTAAAGGATTTTATGCTATGTTTGAGTTTTCTTTGATGCTTGAGTTAATATGACTATGTTTTGTGATGTTCAGAAATGTATCCCAAAAAGTACTTCGAGAAATATATAATGTTGGTCCCATATTCCGGTCCTTAGGGTAGTTCTTCGCATTTTTTCTGAAGTTGAATTCCTTATCAATGACTCTACCCAGACTCCATATTAAGTGGTTGAAAAAGAGACTTTCCATCCATTGAACCCCATCCATGGATTCTTGAGTTTTCATCCACCTTCTTATAAAGGTGAATGAGGTTCTCTTGAGGCATTTTAGTGGCTTGAAGAAGTTGATGTGATCTTTGATACAATCAAGACTACTGAATCTCTAAAGGTTAGGTTTATCCACTTCTTATTTGAGGGACCTGGCCAAGAGTGGTGGGAACTTGTGATTACCTCTGGTATGTATGATATAGAGTTTTGGGAATTCTTCAAGTCAGTATTCATTCAAAGGAATTATCTTGAGGAAGTGTAGAAGGAGAAAGTTTAAGAGTTCTTGAGGTTTAGTCAAGATTATCTATCAATTGCGAAGTATGCTAAGAAGTCCACATGTTTGATATGTTCCATACATAGTCTAGTTGGTTATGAATTCAGTAAGGTTTTATATCCTGAACCAAGATGGTTAATCATCCAAAACATTGCATGGACTAGTTTTTGGTAAGTCCCGAGGGGTGTTCCTGATCCCCATGAGCTAGCACAAGTGGCTAGGTATCATAAATAAGGATTGGGAATGATTTACCTGAATTTTATAATCATTAAACGACCAATAAAATTAATAAATGAATCTAAAAAATCAAATCAAACAAGACTTAAAAAAATTTCAGAGTTTAGTCACAAGGTTTATACCAAATTCCAAAAACTACCATAAAGGAAGGTGTTCAAAAAACATATCAAAAACCACCACATGGCAACAGGACACCACCCTCAAGACATCTCCACAATACCCCGCCCTGACAAACCTCTAGCAACCCAACCCACCATCTCTACAAGTCTTTCCCTTACCTGTGTCAAACATAACCAAGTCTGATTACACCCAAGGGTGTAAGCAGGGTGTAATCTATTTCCCATTAAGATTCCACTCAAAAGGATTCCATGCTTTAAACATTAAATGAAAATTACACTTGAAATTTTTATAAATAAAAAGAAATCCAAATACAATTTCAAAGAAAACAAATTTAAAGAAAATTTATTTTAAAGGAAAGAAACAATAAATAAAAATACCCATGATTTTTAAATAACAAATATGCCTCACTATATGCCTATGGTAAGGGAAACATAGCCAAAGAGAACTAATCACGAGAGATTCCCTATAGGTACTAGCTAGTAATGGGACCCTAGGACATCGTGTCTCAGTGAAACATGGCATATTAACCATGAAAATCAACTTTATCATGCACGAGACACTAGTAGGTGACACCCCCCATAACCTAGTGGTCTCCAATCATCATTCAAGTTTAGTTAGAGTTGTCATCATCAATCTAGCTAAGTGAAACTGGGCTGAAGCCACTTCTATATCACTATCACACTAGTCCTAGTATGCCCACCTAGTCACTCGATCTTCCCTTTATGTTCTCATTCAAGTTCCAAGTTCACATAACATGCCACATTCAAATAAACAAACTAAATGAGGCACTAAACACACTAAATACCACCATTTATACACCCAAACCCTATTTTATAACCAAACGCACACCAAAACCATTTCAAAACATGATTCTCACCACCTAGATAATTTAATAAATCAATTAAAATATTTATTAAATAATTTAAAGAAATACCAAAAGGATTTACACCTAAAATACACCAAAAATAACCTTTTTAAAATAAAACACATTCCAAAACGTTTCCAAAATATGATTTCCATCTCATACACAATCTAATAAATCATTTACACAATTTATAAAATGCTAATAAGTGACTTAACAAAGGTTTACACAAAAATATCACCCAATTTCTCATAAAAACCCATTTTAGCCCCAAAAATTATATCAAATCCTTCCATAAACCACATTCACACCACACATGACAATTATATAACATGTAAAAATACACAAGTAAGCATTATAAATTAATCAAAGAATGTTTAAGTATAGAATCACCTACCTCAAGTGTAAAAATCTGCAAAAAATGGTGTGAAACTCCAATCACACATAAAACGCGCCACAAGTAATCCAAAACAAACCCAAATAAAGGATATCAAACATAAAAACTCATGATTAAACCCTAAGAATGAAAACTTAGCTTCTAGAAAATTGAAACCCTAATGGAAAAGAAAAACCCTTCAATTTACTCGGAAGGGTATGGCCGCTGGAGGGAGTTGTATGAGGGTGAGGCCTCTAGAGGGGAGTCATACAATAGTGTGGTTGCATCAGTGAGGGGGTTGTTCCAGCAGGTAGGTCACACCGGTAGGGGATCTCATTGGCAGTGAGGTCATGCTGGCAGGGGGGTCGTGCCGGAGAAGGGGGAGGGCGGCGCAAAACTAGTGGGAGGAGGGGAGGGCATGATGGGATGGAGAGGGGGGGGAGAAGGAGAGAAAGAGTTAAGAGAGGGAAAATGAAAATGAAAATAAAATAAACCCTAAAAAACTAAAATATAAATACAATAATAATAATAATAAATGATAATAATAATAATAATAATTTAATAATAATATTATCATTATTAATATTATTAAAACAACTCTTTTAATTTTTATTTTTATTTTTCTCATTTTATTTTATCTTCCATTTTATTATTCATTTAAAATTTCTTGAACACCAGGTAGGCCACATGGTTTCAACCGTGTTCTGCCCGTGCTCCAGATGATGCCAAGCCTAAAACACTCATTTTTCAATAAAAACTCAAAATTCAAATCCGGACCCAAATCAAACCTCGGAAAGGATATTAAAATCCAAGAAAAATAATATAAAAAAATTATTTCAAGAGTCATGGTGTGACAATTCTTCCCACCATGAAAACTTTCCACCCTCAGAAAGTCAACTCAAAGCCTAATCGAAGAATAAAAATGAATATTCTTACTCAGCCCGGGACTTCCACTCCCAAGTCTCATGCGCATAATTACCATGTTTCCAAAGTACACAGACCAAAAGAATAGATTTCCCATAAATAACCTTCTCTTGAGAATCCACTATCCTCACTAGTCATTCAAACATTGATAAATCTAGCTCTATCTCCAACTCTTCCCAATTCAACACGTGGGACAGGTCTGGAATATACTTATTCAATTAGGAGACATGAAATACGTCATGAATTGATGTCAACTATAAGGGTAAAGATAACATGTATACCACCTTTCCAATAAACTCAGTGATCTAGAAAGGTCAGACATATCTCAGAGTTAGCTTTCTCTACTTTCCTAAATAACGGTGGCCCAAGCAAGGGGCCACCATCAAGAACACCAAATCACCCATGAAAAACTCAAGATATTGATACCTATGATAGGAATATGATTTTTTGTGACTCTAAACTTTAAATAACCACTACCTGATCAACTTGGATTTCTCATACATCTCTTTCACAAGACTCAGTCCCAAAAGTGAGGTCTCACCTACCTCAGCTCAATATAAAGTGGACCAACATGGTCGACCATACAACGCCTCAAATGGAGCCATGAGAATTGAAGATCGGTAACTCATATTATTAGTGAATTTGACCAATCCCATATGGTTATCCCATGATCCTATGAAATCTAAAACATATTCATGAAGCATGTCCTCTAGAATTTGATTTTCCTGCTTCATCTAACTATTCGTTTGAGGACGGTATGTCATGATCATCTTAATCTTCCACCCCAATGCCCTTTGAAGACCTTCCCAAAACTAAGAGTTAAATAAGGGGTCTCTGTTATAAATAATCCCTAACGGTACACCATGAAGCCTTACCACCTTTTAAATGTACAACTGGACCAGCTCATCCACTTTCTATGAATATTTGATTAGAAGAAAATGGGATGATTTAGTCAAACGATCAATCACCACCCAAATGGTGTTCCTTACCTGAGGTGTATGAGGCATTCCAATAATGAAATCCATGGATACCTCATCCCACTTCTAGGTAGTAATGGGTAACAGCTGAAACAAACCAAAGGTCCTTTGATGCTCTATTTTTACATGCTGACATGTATAGCACGTCGATACGAAATTATCTATGTCTTGCCTCAATCCTGGACCCCAATACTACTGATGAACATCATAATACATTTTTTTATCTCCAAGATGAATAGACCACTGATATTGGTGGCTATACTACATCACCACCTTCCTTAGAGACAACAGCACCCTGAGACGACCCTTAAAACACAAGATTCCCTTGGAAGACAAAGACCAATCACGAGATGTCTCACCGCTATGAAGGGACTACATGGACTTCCAGCACAGATCATCACCAGGCTGCTCCCACTGAGTCAAATCCAAAAGTGAGGGAGTCAACTAAACACTTTCCAAGAATGCAACTCTACTATGATCCTTGGTATCTAAGTTAAATTCAGCAAAGAGCCCCATCAAGATTTATTCATCACTGGACTTCCTCAAATCCTGCACTAGCACTTTTCTACTCAAGGCATAAACCACTACATTAACCTTACATGGGGTATATATGATATTAAAATCAAACCCCTGCAAATACTCAATCCAATGGTGCTGCCTCAAGTTCAAATATTTTTAGGAGAAGATGTTGTCTAAGCGTTTATGGTTAGAATAGACCACAAATTTCACCCCAAAAAAGATAATGGCACCATGTTTTTAGGTCATGCATCACCACTGCTAACTCCAAGTTGTGGTTTGGGTAATTATTCTCATGTGGTCAGAGTTATTGAGAACCATATTTCACCACATGATCATCTTGAATGAGCACACACATGAGGCCCATACCTAAAGCATCGCAATAAACCATGTAGAACTTCTTAGATTCTGGAAAGATCAACACAAGTGTGGTAGTCAACCGCCACTTCAACTCCTCAAAAGATTCCTAACACTTTGGGCTCTATTCAAAATTAACCCCTTTCTAGGTGAGTGCGGTCATAGGAGAAGAAATCCACAAAAATCCCAAACAAATTACCTTTAATAACCTGTCAGGCCAAGAAAACTACTAATCTCGAACAGATTCTTCGACTGTTCCCATGACATAACTGAAATGATATTATTAGGATCCATTGAAACCCCATGCTCTGAAATAACGTGGCCCAGAAACTTCACTTCCCTAATATAGAATGTTCACTTTGAAAGCATCATCTAAAGACAATGATCCCACAGAGTACCCAACGCGATCCATAAATGATGCTCATGCTCTTCCTCAGATCCATAGTAAACTAGGATTTCATCCATGAATACCAGAACAAAGGAGTCGTGATACTGGTGAAGCACCCTATTCATGAGCACCATAAAGACCACCAGAGAATTTTTCAATACTAAAGGAATGACCAAATACTCTAAGTGGTTATACCTACTTTGGAAATACGTCTTTGGGATATCCGCCTCTCTCACCCTGACTTGGTGGTAACCTGAACACAATTCTATCTTAAAAAATCACTTTCCCCCCTTCAATTAATCAAAAAAGTCATCAATTCAGGGTAAAGGGTATTTATTCTTAATAGTTATCTTATTCAGATTCCAGTAATTGATGCACAACTAGAGAGATCTGTCGACCTTCTTCGCGAATAGAATAGGAGTATCCCAAGGAGAGATGCTTAGTGGAATAAACCCTTTTGATTCCAAATAGTCTAGCTATATCTTTAATTACCTCAACTTGGTGGGTTCCATATGATATGAGGGAAGAGATATCTTATGTGTTCCCAATGCCAAATCAATCAAGAACTCCATGTCCCTCTTAGGTGGTAAGCCCGAAAAGTCATCTGGAAATACCTTTATAAACTCATCCACTACAAGAGGTAATCCACCCTTAGAAGCACCACCATCATTCTCTAGTGCGTGCAACAATAACTAAAAAGAAATGTTTCACAACTCTATGAGTGGAGGTCCTACACGACCCAATTGAGAATCCCATTCCCCGAGGAAATACCTGAGGACTCCCATTAGGTGCCATAAAACTCACTTGTCACCTATAGAAATTGATATACACTTGAAAGTGAACCATCCATGTAAAGGCTCGACCCCAGTTTCCTAGAACTGGTGTATTATTACATTACATTTTCATGATTAAAAGAAATTCATATCCCAAAGGAACTAATATTTTAATAGATTTGGAAACAAGATATATATATAAGTTCAACATTACAACTTGAAATGAAAAACAACATATAAGTTTATCCCTCTAGGTCATTCATAATAGACTTCTTCATGTCCTGAGAAAATGAAACAAAAGAAAGAGGTGAGATAAAATACTCGGTAAGGGTAACTAATACAATAAAAGATAACATAAACATTAGGCAAGGTGAATAATTGAAAACACATGCCTTTAAAAATAAACTTGAACATAATATGGCAGGAATATGAGTTAGATAAATATTTCCATAATAAAACATAATCATGGGTATTCTACTAGTCGAATAACCTCATGAAATATGAATTTATATCTTCATAATGAGGTAAATGAATATTATGGACATTCTGAAACATATTGTAAAGGCCTCGGGCAAGAAATCTATAAATGATTAAGGCCTTGGCCAAAACCATATCTAAAAATAGGCAAGGCCTCAGCCAAGTCCATATATATTTGTCTCATGAGACCTACTGATGCATCTAGGGTCTATAGTGGGTCACACCCATCAAATAATAAGTCCAATTAATTCCTCATATTAATAGGGATAAACATAAACAACATATAAATTTATATTGAAAGTAACATAAGAAACATAAATAACTTTCCCAGAACATTAAGCATAAACACTAACCATTCGGAGTAAATTCGTGAATGGTTTTAAGATAGCACATCCAAAGTAAAAATAATCATAAACCATTAAATTAAATATGGTGGATGATATCATGAAATATTAATCCCAATAATACATAATAATCAATAATAGTGTTGAAACAAATGAAGATACTCTTATAAAATCATCGAGTAATTATAGAGATAAATACTATTTTACTTTGAAAAGAATAGTTCTTTTGGAAAAGTGTTCTTATAAAACCATAAATGAAGTAAGTTGTTATTTTCATAATAAAATGACTTATTTTAGAAAGATAATGGTTTCTAAAAATAGATTATAGAGTGCCCTTGAAAATATGTAAGAATTTGAGAAATTCCCTTGAGTCTGGTTTGTATTTCAGGAAGAATTTTTGAAAGATCCTTTTAAAACGTATAATTCCCCATAAATGAAGGTAGGATTATGGTTGGTACACATATATGGAAAATTAAGATATAATTTATGAGTAGTAAATATTAATGAATAATAATTTAATTTGGTTAAGTAGATAATAAAAGTAACCCGAATGAAAATGGAAGTTCGGGTGGAAAACCCTTACCATAAGTCTGAAGGTGCTCCTTACTTGATCTTAATGACCTAAATAATCAAATTTAGGTTACTAAATTAATGATTACAGAACATACTCTACATTTAATTAATTTATTATAACCTTATTAGGTTCATTCATGGAATTTTTATGGGTTAAGAGATTCAGTTTCATTGTTTGGGATTGTTTTCTTCCTTGGTTTTCAGGATCGGTTTACTTATATTCATGTATGGATAAACATGTAGAATGATAATAGTTATCTAAAATATAAGTTTCATGTTATTAGTAAACAAACATAGTATTAAATGGTTATAATTTTTTTGATTATTGGGAGTGAATATGTATCATTATATAAAACTTTAAGGACAATTTTCTGGATTAATTGGCAGTGTTTGATTACAACAAACTCATTTTGATTTATAAATTAATATCATGTGTAAAAAAGGATTAAAGAACCTTAAATAAGTTATAATACATATATTATAGTTTTTATCAATCATAAAAATGGTTTCATGACCATGATTGAAGACTGTAACACCCTGACATTTTATGAAAAATATTCTTTTTAATTTCATTGATGTCTTGTGTTGTATGCTACACCAAAAGGAGCTTGCACTACACGCATCCCTGACATGGATTTCTTTACACGCAATCGCGACCTTCCACGATAGCGTGTGTTGTACGCAATATCAAGTTTCACTAAACAACGATATGTTATTAAAATATTATATAAACTAGCCATTATGAATAGTAATACCCACTTTTTGAAATTTTATAAATTTTATCTTTCAAAATGGACTTCATTTTTGGATTTGGGATATCTAAATTATCCTAATGTGATTTTTTTGTATTTTTCTGAAAACTTTCAATTTTGGATGAATAGTGAAAATACTGGGTTACTATTTAAAAACTGACTTTTTATTTAAATAATTATTTATTTTATTTAAATTTGTTTTAGGTCAAAGTGGATACATAATACCTATATAAGTTCAATGTAATTCATTGGAGTCATTTTATAATAATTTTCAATATATAAAAATTTTATTGAACTTTTCACCGTCTTTTACCAACCTCCTAGGAGCTTTTTGCAAACTTACATAAAACTTAATTTTACCGCTTCTATGAGTGTAATTTCGAAATTCCGAGAGACACTGTTAATATCAAGGAGTAAAATATGGTTGAATAAGATAAAAATAATTTTTGGTGAATAGTAACTTTTTACTTTTATTTGCCACGGTTAAAAGTAAATAGGGTAATTAAGGGTAAAAATGATATTATTATTACACTAACATATGTCCTAATTCTATTGGATAAGTGTAATTCTACAAAAAACAGCCTTATAAATAAAATATTTCCCTTTAGGTTCACTTGGATTAGATTAGGACATTTATTATTATTTTATTTAAAGAAGAGTTAAAATGGTTAAAATCAAAGTTTAATAACTAAAACATTTTTAATATAGGGTTATACATAGGATAAATTAGACTATAAATATTAATTATAAATCTAAAAAGATTTCCTAAATAATTGTATTTTATTTATAATTTTTAGACATTAAATAATTTAATTTATTTATGACACAATTGTGATGCAGTAATTATCTTATTAATGAAATATTAATATAATTGATGTTATAAATACCCAAATAAATTTAATTTGAGACTTTTTATGAATTCCACTACTTTTCTAGGTTAATATGACATGTTATTATTGATTTAATTAACTTTTTTATAACTAATCATGTTGTTATGATTTTCACAAAAATCAATTACCAAATAGTGTCAAAATTGACATAAAATAGTTTTTAAAAAATATATTATATTATTAATTGTTATTATATTCCTAAAAATCTAAGGTTCGGACAAGATACTTATATCATGATATTTTTATCATTTATGGACAACTTGGGGGTTTCTTGGATGTATATGGTAAGTTTATTAACTATATAATATAAAAATAAAAAGTGACATGGTAAATGTCAATCTAATTTACTAAGAGTTAAAACTAAAAGATAAGGTTAATATAATGACCCAAACCTGTCTAAAATCTATTTTTTGAGAGGATTTAAACCCATCCCCACTTTATCTTTGAAATAAATCAATTTGAAGATATTAAAAACTGAATATGACTTTATTATAAAATAATATTTTATGTTTTTCCTAAGGTGCCCCTCTCCTCCCTTAAAAAAGGGCACCTCCTCCCTCTTCTCCTCACACCACTTTGAGCCTTCAATCTTGGACAATCCCTGCCAATTTCTCTTCTCCACTTCCCTAGTAATATTATAGAGGTTCTGTTCTTCTTAAAAGACCAATTTTAGTTCCCTAAGAGGAGGTTTCAAAGAGGCGTGTCGAAGAAGAGGTAATATTCGTTACCGATTCTTTCAAATTTATTTCTTCTTATACTTCCTCTTCTTTAGTTTTTTCATTATGAAGTAATAACATAAGTATCACTCATATACTGGTATTTTATTATAAATATGAAACAACCTTATTTCACCTTCTATCCATCCTACGAAAAATGAAATCACCGCGCGTGCATACGTACGGAATACCATCTCCACGCCGTGGTGTAATCTGTTTTCGACCACCACCTTACTTGGATGGGTATAATGGTGTAAATAAATAACTATATATGATTATTTTAAAGTGGTATTGATTCTGAAATATTATACATACTCTTCAATACAATTCCATGATCATGGGAATGATATCATCGCTCGTGCGTACGTACGGACTACCATCTCCACGACGCGATGAGATTCATTCTCCATGTTAACAATTCATGAATGATTATAAAGTATATATAATGAATAATAATGAGATATATGACATTATAATGATATTGGATTTAGGTATATATATACATATGTCATCTACTTAATTCCATTCAACTCAATAAGGAAACGAAAACATCGTTTATGCGTACGTACGGCCTACCGTCTCCATGAACGGTGTATTTCATTCCATTTATCAATCTATCATATATATATGTATATTTTGAATATACATACAAGAAAAACAAGTTGAAAAACGTACAATAAATGAAACAATTTTACCCAAATCACTACTTTTACATCGAATTTACAAAATAGCGGGTAATATAAAGTCATAAGTAAACTATATATGATATCATAAAAATGAATATGATTCTGTAATAAGTCAATGAAATTATTTAAATCATTATACAGGAGGTTCGGATACATACGAAGCATATCGGACATAAGGTAAGGGATAACTATTCCAATCTTGTTCTTATCTGAGAATATTTCTTCGTAAGTATTTACTAGGGTTTTTGTTATCATCAATGTCCATGTTTCCTAAAAATGGTTTCATGTATGTCTAAAGTCCCTTTTAATCATTTTTGACTTTTACTACATGGTATGTAAGGAATCTTTTTTTTACCATACGAGGTACTTTTTGACTTTTCCGACAAAAGTATGAAGAGAATGTTATTTTTAACTTATACAGCATGAACGGATTTTTCCAGTTTCATAACGCCTCATTTTTATGAAGCTTCATATACAAGATTGCATGATTATTTTCAAAAAAATCCTTTTCTTTTAAAATTTCATGGCATTTTGTGAAAAGAAAATGATTTTGAAGAAGAAAGGATATTTTCCTCAAAAATTCATTTCAAGTGTTTTATCAAAACTATTTTCCATCTAAAATGACATTATTTAATATGTTTATGTTTCAAGTATAATTTCCCCATTATTTACATGGTTTTATTCTTCTTATGATAAAATTATATCCATTTTTATGGATTATGTTATGATGGCATGATGTTTAAGAATCTCATTCTATTACATGGGTTATGCTTTGATGTATGATTCATGATTTTATGGCACATGAAAGAATGATTTAATTATGAGATGTGTGGGACCTATATCTCCCTCCAATGAATTGGGTAAAGATTTATATCTCATGAGATAGACATGGTTGTAACGGTAAGTTAATCCGGTTCAGTAATACAGGACTGGAACGAGGAGTGAACTCGATTCCGAAAGGGACTTTGTCCACTAAGATGGTCTTGGCAGCAATGCCTTGGCTACTATGGAAATCATATCATGTGTTTAATGGTTTCCACAATCACATGTTTTATTCTCGTGCTATTTTATCATGATTAATGTTTCTTTATGATCTATGCCTTATTTACTGCCATGTTTTATGTCATTGCTCAAGATTTTGATGTTTAAACATTATGTTCATGTTTTTAAGTTCAAATGTCTATGATTTGTTTTATTTTATCCATGCTTACCCTTACTGTGCATTTGATCTCAAACTTTATATGTTTTCTTTTCCCCATGATTTAAAGAAAGGTTTTGGGTAAGAAAACCAAAAGGGGAGGATATTTATGGGAGATGTTGAAGATCTTTCACCATGATTAGAAGATTACATTCTGAGTTTCCAAAGACACTAAACTATTATGGTCCTTTGGTGTCTATTTTTGTTATGTATTAAGTATTCTGCAAAAGTAATGTAATATCTATATACGTCAAGCTTTAGGTCTCTACAGTTGGTATCAGAGGAATGGTTTAGTTAACCTTTAGAAACTAGGATGCGAAAACTTTAGTGAGATCCCTAGAGATATTTCTAAGGTATGTCTAGGGATGTCCCTAAGATTAAGTATACGTATAGGTTATAGTCCTAGAATTATAAAAATGATATTAGAATTAAACCTAATATGTTAGATATTGAAGTTACTCCTCTGTTATTATGTTGTTTTCCCTAGCATGATTTTTGCCTCTCGCACTATTATTTTTGGGTTTTAGACGATGGTTGGAACCCGAATGAACCGTGTTGATCAATGTAATAGACAATGCAATGATTTTACTCATGAACAAACCAATGTTATGGGAGATGGAGTGAAAAATCTTATTGCTATACTTACGCAAGCTATGAATCATTTTGGACTTCTGAATGAGCAGATAAGGGAACAATATTCTATTGAGTACTTCATGAGGCAACGTCCACCTTCTTTCAATGGGTATTCTGATCCACTTGTTACTGAACAATGGATCAGTACCATTGAAAAGATATTTTCCATACTTCGCTGTTTGGAACATGATAAAGTCATTCTAGATATTTTATGTTTAGAATGTAAAGCAGAACAGTGGTGGACTCTAATTAAGAATACAAGGCCCCAAGATGAATTTGAATCCATGGAATGGGACAAGTTCAAGAACTTGTTTTTCAGTAAGTACTTCCCTCGTATTCTTCGAACAAAGATGGAAAAGGAGTTCCTTGAGCTTAAGCAGAAGGATGATGAATCTGTTGGTATATACGAAGCAAATTTTACAAGGCTTTCAAGGTATGCATCTGGCCTTATCATCCAACCTGAAAGTAAAGTTGATCGATTATTCAGTGGCTTAAAACCAAGTCTTCAAAGAGAATTAGCTATAAGAGACTTCAGTCACTATGAAGAAATTGTGATTTGTGTTATCAAGGTAGAAATGGAAGTTGGTGTTACATATCCATCTCATGGTTTGGACAAGAAACGAAAGATTGAGTTCAAGGAGAAATCTCAGAACAATGGTGAAAATAAGATGAATGTTTCTTTATGCTCAAAGTGTGGAAAGAAGCATGGTGTAGGTTGTCTTAAAGGGACTAGATTAAGTGTGGAAAAGAAGTTCATCGAGTTGTTGAGTGTCGAATTAATGAAAAAAGGGTTTCTAATGACGTGAATAAAGAAAATAATGCAGAAAACACACCACCAACACTTCAATGCTTCAAGTGTAATGAAATGGGGCATTATGCTAATCAATTCCATAATCCAAGGGTTAATGATGATTGACATGAGCAACCACTTAAGGAAAAGGACAAAGGGAAGTCACATGCGATCACTATTGTTGATGTTGAATATGAAAACGATTTGGTGGAATGATTAAGTGTTTATGTAATGGGATTCCAAAATAATGTTGTATATAGTATCCTGGGATATTGGAATATTTATATATTGGTCTATTGTGGTTTTCAATAATTTTATGGTACCGGTAACCATGGAAGGTGATTGAGATATTTTTGGAAAGAATATGATATGTGCATAATGAAGGGATAAGGAGAAAATGAAATGTTTAACAGTATTCATGAGCTCATGACTGATATAAGGAAAAAAGTTATATCATGGTTTGAGTATATAGATTTTTTGGATTTTGGTATATGGAAAGAGTTAACTTTTGATAGCATTCATGTTTTCAATAAGATTCAATGGGTATTCATTTTTCAAGAGAATACAAGATTAAGGTATTCACATGTTTGGAATGCGATTAATAAGATATATCTTTTGATATATGAGGGAAAAATGATGGTATTCACGTGCTTGTTATATGACCTTTTTTGTAATCGTTCTCTTTATACTATGAGTTCGGACAGAAGTATTTTAGATAATCCTAAAGATTGGAATGGATTATGTTGGACATAAGTTAGTATTGTTTAAGGATAGAACTTTTTTTCGATATTATTTATGGGATGTTATAATAATGTAGTTTTAGAAAAAGGACAACCTGAAGGATGGGTGACAACCTGTTGCGTCGGACAAGGATGTGGGAATCGAACCCACAACCAAAGTGTGATAGGCCTTTATCGCCTACCACTAGCCTACAGGAAGTCCCTGGTTAGTAGAAACTAGTTTTATTTTATTAATCTCTATGATAGCTGAAATATAAGTCCATTTTAGCAACCATATATGATTAATCTCAGCATAGATGGACTTCTGTATATTTAATAAATTGTGCTAAACTTTTTGTGATAGAAATAGATGGAATGACCTATCATTCTATCGCATAATTTGCTAACACTTCACAGAAGACAAATTCAACTTAATTTCTTTAAGAGATGAAGTGGAGATTTTTTGAGGCACAAGCAACGGTGATATTATACCGAAATAAAGTAAGTATTTTTTCTAATTCAAATTCTTAAACTTTAGGGAAATGATCTTGAAAACAAAAAATGTTTTCCTAGTGATCTCATATCTGATGAATCAGATGTTACCTTAGATCATCACAAATTTATGGCTTTGTGATTGTTGGCTTTTTCATATCCATGTCCGCTACCACTCTTCATCAGAAGTTGATGGTTATATTTCTCTTTCATATCCATATTTTCACCTATGTTCTCCTATGTGGAAACCCAGTGATTAGTTAATTTGGGTAACCGTTACGTTTCATACTTTAGTTTTAAAAGTCAAGTTTTGGTATTCCTTTTTACGATGTGGGTTTCTATTAAAGAAACTTTCAAGTAGTAAATCATTTATAACCCCGATGAATTTCGAGGGCAAAATTCATTTTAAGGGGGGTAGAATGTAACACCCCAAGATTTTATGAAAAATATTCTTTTTAATTTCATTGATGTCTTGTGTTGTACGCTACACCAAAAGGAGCTTGCACTACACACATCCCTGACTTGGCTCGCTTTACACACAATCGCGACCTTCCACGATAGCATGTGTTGTATACAATATCAAGTTTCACTAAACAACGATATGTTATTAAAATATAATATAAACTAGTCGTTATGAATAGTAATACTAACTTTTTGAAATTTTATAAATTTTATCTTTAAAAATGGACTTCATCTTTGGATTCAGAATATCAAAATTATCATAGGGTGAATTTTTTTTATTTTTCTAAAAACTTTCAATTTTTGATGAATAATGAAAACACTGGGTTACTATTTAAAACCCGACTTTTTATTTAAATAATTATTTATTTTATTTAAATTTATTTTAGGTCAAAATTGATACATAATACCTATATAAGTTCAATGTAATTTATTGGAGTCATTTTATAATAATTTTCGATATATAAAAATTTTATTTAACTTTTCACCGTCTTTTACAAACCTCCTAGGAGCTTTTTGCAAACTTACATAAAACTTAATTTTACCGCTTCTGTGAGTGGAATTTCAAAAATTCGAGAGACACGGTTAATATCAAAGAGTAAAATGTGGTTCAATCAGATAAAAATAATTTTTGGTGAATAGTAACTTTTTACTTTTATTTACCGTAGTTAAAAGTAAATAGGGTAATTAAGGGTAAAAATGATATTATTATTACCCTAACACATGTACTAATTCTATTGGATAAGTTTAATTCAACCAAAAACAACCTTAGAAATAAAATATTTCCCTTTAGGTTCACTTGGATTAGATTAGGACATTTATTATTATTTTATTTAAAGAAGAGTTAAAATGGTTAAAATCAAAGTTTAATAACTAAAACATTTTTAATATAGGGTTATACATAAGATAAATTCGACTATAAAAATTAATTAGAAAGATAAAAATATTTCCTACATAATGGTATTTTATTTATAATTTTTAGACGTTAAATAATTTAATTTATTTATGACACAATGATGATGCAGTAATTATATTATTAAAAAAATATTAACATAATTGATGTTATAAATACCCAAATAAATGTAATTTGAGACTTTTTATGAATTCAAATAATTTTCTAGGTTACTATGACATGTTATTATTGATTTAATTAACGTTTTTCGAACTAATCATGTTGTTATGATTTTCAAAAAAAATCAATTACCAAATAGTGTCAAAATTGACATAAAATAGTTTTTAAAACAAATATTATATTATTAATTATTATTATATTCCTAAAAATATAAGGTTCGGCCAAGATACTTATATCATGATATGTGTATCATTAATTGACCAATTAGAGATTTCTTGTATGTATATGGTAAGTTTATTAACTATATAATATAAAAATACAAAGTGACATGGTAAATGTCAATCTAATTTACTAAGAGTTAAAACTAAAAGATAAGGTTAATATAATGACCCAAACCTGTCTAAAATCTATTGGTTGAGAGTATTTTGACCCATACCCACTTTATCTTTGAAATAAATCAATTTTGAGCTATTAAAAACCGAATATGACTTTATTATAAAATAATATTTTAAGTTTTTCCTAAGGTGCCCCTCTCCTCCCTTATAAAAGGGCACCTCCTCCCTCTTCTCCTCACACAACTTTGAGCCTTCAAGCTCATAAAACCCCTGCCAATTTATATTCTCCAATTCCCTAGTAATATTATAGAGGTCCTGGTCTTCTTCAAAGACCAATTTTAGTTCCCTAAGAGGAGGTTTCAAAGAGGCGTGTCGAAGAAGAGGTAATATCTGTTACCGATTCTTTCAAATTTATTTCTTCTTCTACTTCCTCTTCTTTAGTTGTTTCATTATGAAGTAATAACATCAGTATCACTCATATACTGGTATATTATTATAAATATGAAACAACCCTATTTCACCTTCTATAAATCCTACGGAAAATGAAATCACCGCGCGTGCGTACGTATGGAATACCGTCTCCACGCCGTCGTGTAATCTGTTTTCGACCACCACCTTACTTGGATGGGTATGATAGTGTAAATAAATAACTATATATGATTATATTAAATTGATATTTATTCTGAAATATTATACATACTCTTAAATACAATTCCACGATCAGGGGAATGATATCATCGCTCGTGCGTACATACGGACTACCGTCTCTATGACGCGATGAGATTCATTCTCCATGTTAACCATTCATGAATGATTATAAAGTATATATAATGAATAATAATGAGATATATGAAATAATAATTATACTGGATTTATGTATATATATATATATATGTCATCTACTTAATTCCATTCAACTCAATAAGGAAACGAAAACAGTGTTCATGTGTACGTACGGTCTACCGTCTCCATGAACGGTGTATTTCATTCCATTTATAGATCTATCATATATATATGTATATGATGAATATATATTATATATAAATCATGTTTTACATTCTTTAATTAAGTAAATTATGATATAAGTAATAATATCAAGAACAACAAGTCGAAACACGTACAATAAATGAAACGATTTTACGCAAATCGCTGCTTTTACATCGAATTTACAAAAGAACGGGTAATATAAAGTCATAAGTAAACTATATATGATATCATAACAATTAATATGATTTTTTAATAAGTAAATGACATTATTTAAATCATTATACAGGATTTTTGGATACATACTAAGCATATCAGACATAAGGTAAGGGATAACTATTTCAATCTCGTTCTTATCCGAGATTGTTTCTTCGTAAGTATTTACTGAGGTTATTGTTGTCATCCATTTCCATGTTTCCTAAAAATGGTTTCATGAATGTTTAAAGTAATTTTTAACCATTTTTTAATTTTACTACATGGTATGTAAGGAATCTTTTTTTACCATACGAGGTACTTTTTGACTTTTCCAACAAAAGTACGAGGAGAATGTTATTTTTAACTTATACGGAGTGAACGGATTTTTATAGTTTCATAACGACTCATTTTCATGAATCTTACTATACAAGATTGCATGATTATTTTCAACAAAATACTTTTATTTTAAAATTTCATGGCATTTTGTGAAAATAAAATGATTTGAAGAAGAAAGGATATTTTCCTCAAGAATTCATTTCAAGTGTTTTATCAAAACTATTTTCCATCTAAAATGACATTATTTAAGATGTTTATGTTTAAAGTATAATGTTTCCATTATTTAAATAGTTTTATTCTTCTTATGATAAAATTATATCCATTTTTATGGATTATGTTATGATGGCATGATGTTTAAGAATCTCATTCTATTACATGGGTTATGCTATGATGTATGATTCATGATTTTGTGGAACACGAAAGAATGATTTCATTATGAGATTTGTGGGACCTATATCTCCCTCAAATACATTGGGTAAAGATTTATATCTCATGATATAGACATGGCTGGAACGGTAAGTTAATACGATTCAGTAATACATGACTGGAATGAGGAGTAAACTCGATTTAGAAAGGGACTTTGTCCACTAAGATAGTCTTGGCAGCAATGCCTTGGCTACTATGGAAATAATATCATGTGCTTAATGATTTCCACAATCACATGTTTTGTTCCCATGCTATTTTATCATGATTAAGGTTTCTTTATGATCTATGCCTTATGTACTTCCATGTTTTATGTCACTGCCCAATATTTTGATGTTTAAACATTATGTTCATGTTTTTAAGTTCAAATGTATATGATTTGTTTTATTTTATCCATGCTTACCCTTACTGTGAATTTGAGCGCACCCTTTATATGTTTTCTTTTCCCCAGGATTTAAAGAAAGGTTTTATGTAATAAAACCAAAAGGGGAGGATCTTTATGGGAGATGTTGAAGATCTTTCACCGTGATTAGAAGATTACATTTCGAGTTTCCAAAGACACTAAACTATTACGGTCCTTTGGTGTCTATTTTTGTTATGTATTAAGTATTCTGCAAAAGTAATGTAATGTCTATGTATGTCATGCTTTGGGTCTCTACAGAGACGTTAGTAGAAATTGAAAACTTGTTGTCCTTGAATGTGATAAATTAACACATCTTAGATGGTGTTTTCATTTCTAGTATAAAAGAAGAGAAAATGATAGATTATGAATAATTATTAATTTATTATAAAAAATTATAGTACATGTAAGGTACTGGATTCATAAAAATATTTTGATGAAAGGAGGTGAGGAAAGAAAAAGAAAAAAAGGAACTTGAAATAAAATAAATGAAAAGGGGAATTTTCCTCTTGAAGTAATATTTCTTAAGAGCCTCATTAGGGGAGAGGTTTTGGCCTTTTTATGAGACCAAGGGCTTATGTATGTGGGGGAGGATCTTGGGAGGATATTTTAGCATAATTTAGACAAGTCACAATTCTTGAGAGGAGTAAAGAGAAGAGGGGGTGAGGGGGTTTATAGTGGAGGAGAGGTGGGTTTTCCCATTATTTTACTCATTATTTTATTATTTTTTCAAAGACAACCAATAGTATTGATTATTGTGACAAAGAATAGTAATATGTTCATGTGAGTTCGAACCAAGTGTGCTTACATCATCCATGATGCTATAAATAGTGAACTTAACTGATAATGTATATATACAATAAATTATCGTATTTTAATATTCACAAAAAATTCGAGTATTTCAAAAAATCCAAAAAAATCACCATAACAATTTTTCAATGTGTATAATTCAAAAATGAACTCCATTTTTTGAAAATATTTTTCTCAATATTATTAATTTAATTTTAAACAAAATCATATTTTATCCAAAAAATAACAATTTTAAAACTATAATTCGTTTTATATCACCTTGAAAAATTAATCAATATCACATTATCTTATAACCTTAATATAATAAAATAATAATATGATTTACTATTCATAAGTGTCACGACCCCCTCCCACAAAAGATGCCCCTCCTGAGCTGGCAATGGTGAAAGGGATATAATGACCCCCGAGTCCTGCCTCCAGTGGGCCCCGGGGTGGCGACTAGCACCAACGGTATGAGTTTTTCACAAATATGGGAGGCATTACCCTTTTTATTTTAAAGATCGGGAAATAGGACAAGTCAACCACCAAAAAGGAAAAGAGAAAGTGTATAGAAATAAACCCAAACCATTCCCACATGCATGTTTAAAAAAATTTATAACAAGGTACAAGTACAAGTAAGCTCCAAGTACAATACCAAAAGAAAACAAAGGTACAAAAACAGAAAAAACTCCAACTGTCTGACTAGTAGGGTCCCGCATGGCCCTGGTAGTCCTCCTGGAAACCTGAAAGTAAACGCAGGGTGAGCATACAAGTAAACTCAGTAGGGAAACCTAAAGATCTCATGCACAAGTGGGGAGACATCCTAATGTCCCATGAGAACAATAGAAGAAACCTAGCAAGGAATTCTATCCACCCAACCTCACTAGCCACACTCACCAAAACACAATCACAACAGGTAGTAGTAGTATATAAGAACAAGAGTATTGGGTACCCCACACCATTTCCCTTTAGTTAGATTCTCTTCCTAACGACGAACATCCTGACGCTGCCACATTCTCCCCGCCTGCACACACCTGGGCCTCACAACCACATATCCTGCCCGCACACACCTGGGCCTCAAAACCACGTATCCCTCCCACACACACCTGGGCCTCACAACCACGTATCCCGCCCGCACACACCTGGGCCTCACAACCACGTATCTCGCCCGCACACACCTGGGCCTCATCCCGAAGATTCTTGGGAAACAGTAGAACCTGCCCGAAGAGTCTTGGGCTAAAACCACCCCAATTGAAACCTACCCAAAGAGTCTTAGGTGTAAGGTCGCCTCAAGCCATCACAACCTAGGGGAGAAGGAGCAGGAAGGAGCTAGATACTAAGCGAAAAACACCCTCTCCCATAAAATGGGAGTGTTCGGCACTAAGTGCTCAACATGGGTGGGGTGCGATAAAACACAAAAGATACAGATATATATATATGTATACCAAACACACAGCCCAACCTATGGCTTCTAAACAGAAAACCGAGCACGTGCCTCGGCACTTCTATTACGAAGTATGCATACAACAAACAATCCCAACCCCCTTCAGGTTTTCACATTTCAGCAGAAATAGTTTATTTAGTTCCTTAACTACTGGGCAACTATCCACAACCAACCACATCAACCATTCGTAAACATATCCCTGCCATCCACAAATCAAGTTAGGAAAAACATAAGCAGCACAACAAAGTCCTTCTTATCAACCAACCAACCCCATTGATTATTATTTCCGTTTCATTACCACGCCCCAACATTTATTAACTCTTCCACTTTTATTTAACAAACACAACCCCAAAGACCATTTACATTCAACCCATCCCTGCAGCCCGCTTCCAACCACCATAACCACAATCACATCGTACATCATTATCCCTTTAATACCAATTATCACATCCCCGCTTCCCATCACCATCATAACATTCACACCAACCCACAACCAAGTCAACTGTAGCCCCGCTGCTCACCCGATCCACAACAACCCACAAAAACACACCCATCACATGCCATGTAACCAAGCCAACACCCACAGGGTCATTATTCCATTTTGTTTAATCGGGCTGATCACACAAGGGTTCCAGATTTTAAACATCCAAATTTACGTGATTAACCAATTTCCACGTTCCACAAGGTTTCCACCCATAAGAAAATCTAGAATGAGAGGGAAACATTTAATTGCGTAAGAAAAGGCCCCAAAAGACCGTGATTTTCAGTAGGTAGAAGCTCATTCAAATCACAACATAATATCACATGATATAAAGTAACAGCAATCACAACTCCCCATCCCCATTATATAAGCCAGTTATTATCTTTATTAAACCGGTTCAAAAGTGTTTCACATAAACAATAGAACACCCACCCCGCATGATGCACAAATTAGAGAGACAAAGGTAAGATCCCTACCTCAGTAGGTTCCCGATCACAGTGCTCCCCCGGATCAACTTTAGAATACGTCTTTCAACATCCGTCACTTCTTTCAGGTCCCGGAAAAACCTCCTCAGGTGGAATTCGGAAAGGAAGGGCCAAAGGAAAGACAACAGATCCAAGCTCGTAATCTCCGCCTCGTCGTTATGATCTTGTGGCCACTGATGGATCGTAAATCGGATCTTGGACGAAGAAGTTATGGAAGGAAGAGCCTTCGAGTCTCTTGAGAGAGCTCTGCTCAGAGGAGAGGAGAGGAGAGGGGTGAGTTGAAAGTAGGAGGGGACCCCTCCTTTTATAGGTGTGAAAAGAAAAAGTAAACAGTGTGTACTTTATGGTACACGGCGTGTACTCGGTTCTTTCACACGGTCTCCACGCGGCTTCCAACACAGCTTCGCAGCCGTTGACTGGTCAACACACGGTTTGAGGGTAACTCATACGCGGGGAGGGACTACACAACGTGTAGTTTAGACACATGGAGTGTACTCATTTATTGCACATGGCAAGGACACGGCTCCAACACAGTACACGGCCGTTGACTGGTAACGCGTACACGGGGAAGGACTACACGGTGTGTAGAACTGGTCACACGGCGTGCACCCATTTATTGCACATGGAAAGGACACGGCTTGCAACATGGGGTATACCCGGAAAGGGGGTACAAAGCGTGTACTCAAACTACACGACGTGTAGTTTCAAAATTCTAGAAGTGTGGGAAAAGTCCATTTTACCCTCCAGAACACTTCTTGACCTTCTTTTTGACAAAGGAATGGGCCGGAGAGGTCCGGGACATTACATCAGATACCTCTTAAAACATTCTCATCCCCGAGAATTCAAAAACCAACCTATAAGAAACCAACAAGATACCTCTTAGGGTTTTCGTTATAACAGGAACCCAACCAACAATTCTAATCATATGAGTTAGGAATTCCTTCTCCTATGTCGAGATATTATCCGCTTTAGGCGGCACTGACTCGCCTGCACGGGTTTAATCACATCCTCATTAATGCGTCTTTATTAAGAATTGAGTCTTCCCACTTTCATAAATTAGGATTTTTCAACTCAAACTACCCCCAACACCACACAACCAACACACTTCCTGAACACGTGGTTTTGGGAAATTCCTTCTCCTATGTCGAGATATTATCCGCTTTAGGCAGCACTGACTCGCCCGCACGGGTTCAATCGCATCCGCATTAATGTGTCTCGATTAAGGGTCAGTTTTTCCCCTTTCCCACACATCCGAAGATGTTACACATTACCAGGGAACAAGAAAACAAAAGGTCTCACAACTGACAAGCCAAGAATTCCATATATCAAAGGTACAGAGTACAACATCAACACAAAGCTCAGAAAACAAAGGAAAACACAAGTCAAAACAACTTCGGGTACTGAGCGTGCATCTGGGTCTCCTGCTCCCAACTGCTCTCCTCGAGGCCGCCATGCCTCCACAACACATGAACCAAGGGAATGGTTCATCCATGGAGAACCTTCTCTTTACGATATTCGATTCTGACTGGTCATTCCTCAAAGGTCACATCGTCTCCCATGTCTAACTCTCCCCAATCGATAACGTGGGAGTCTTCATGTAAGTACCGACGAAGCTGGGAGACGTGGAAGATGTCATGAACTTTCTCTGACTAAGGTGGCAGGCCTAGCTGATATGCCACCTCGCCGACTCACCTCAGCACCTCAAAAGGTCCAATGAACCTAGGTGAGAGCTTGCTCCCTTTCCCAAACCTCTGCTACCCCCGTCGAGGGGAAACCTTCAAGAACGCATGATCCCCCACCTTAAACTCCAAGGGCCTCCTTCGACGATCAGCATAAGACTTTTTTCAGTCCTGAGCCGCTTTCATCCTCTCACGTACAAGCTGGACTTTCTCTGTGGTGATCTGCACTACCTCTGGCCCAAGAGCACCTGTCTCACCAACCTCTGCCCAGTAAATGGGTGAATGACATGGCCTTCCATACAAAGCCTCAAACAATTCCATGCCAATAGTATAGTGGAAGCTATTGTTGTAGGCAAACTCTACTAAAGGCAAGTGTCATACCCATGATCCTCCGAAATCCAGAACGCATGCTCGCAACATGTCCTCCAACGTCTGGATAGTCCGCTCTGTCTGCCCATTGGTCTGGGGGTGGAAGGCAGTGTTAAGGCGTAGCTGGGTGCCAAAAGCATGTTGTAACCCCCTCCAGACTCGTGAGGTAAACTGAGTATCCCGATCTGAGAAGATAGTCCTCAAAACTCCATGCAAACACACCACCTCGTCTACGTACCTCTGTGATAAGGTACTCATCGGGCTTGAATCCTTGATCGCTAAGAAGTGAGCTGATTTTGTCAGATGATCCCCCACCACCCAGATAGCATCATAACCTCCTTGAGCTCTGGGTAGTCCTGTGATGAAGTCCATCGAGATGTCATCCCACTTCTAATCGGGGACATCTAAAGGATGCAACAAACCATCAGGAACACGGTGTTCAGCCTTCACTTGCTAGAACACTAGGAATTTAGCCACAAACTCCGCCACTGACTGTTTCACCCCGGGCCACCAAAACTGTTCCCTCAGGCCTTGGTACATTTTAGAAACTTCTGGATGTACCGCTAAGGCTGATCTATGGAACTCACGGAGAACTCCCTCACGCATCGCCTCCAGAACAAACAACCTTCCATGGAAAAGCATCTGAAGTCGGTTGTCCTCTGAACATCCTTCTGAAGCGTTCCCCTGATCGACACGATCCCGCATCACTTCCGCCTCGGAGTCCCCCCACTGAGACTCTTCCACCTGTTGCAACAAGGAGGATTGCACTGTCATCTGAAACAAACAGCCTCTAATACCATCTTCCCTTGCATCCAAGTGCAAGGCATCCAATTCTCCCATCGCTTTCCAAGCATTAGCAAATTCCAGAACCACTTCCTGATGCGACTTCCTACTCAGGGCATCAGCCACAACGTTGCCCTTACCTTCATTGTAAGAGATCTCAAAGTCATAGTCTTGGAGAAACTCGACCCATCTCCACTGTCATAAGTTCAGGTCACGCTGGGAGAAGATATAACGCAGGCTCTTGTGATCTGAGAAGACCATAAAGCACTCCCCAAAGAGTTAATGTCGCCACAACTTCAGTGCGAACACTACTGCTGCAAGCTCTATGTCATGGGTGGCATAGTTACGCTCGTGAGGGCATAACTACCTAGACCCATAACAGATCACACCCTTATTTTTCATCAGCACGCACCCCAGACCAAGGCCAGAAGCATCACCAAAAAACCTCATACAACAACCCTTCCTCTGGTAACCTAAGTACGGGAGCACTGACCAACTTCTCCTTCAGGTAGTCAAAAGATTTCTGGCACTGCTCACTCTATAGGAAGACCTGGTTCTTCCTCATCAAAGATGTCAATGGAGCAGCAACTCGAGAGAAGTTCGAAACAAACCTCCGATAGTAACCTGCTAACCCCAAGAAACTATGAACTTCTGCCACGCTCTTGGGTGCTTCCCAAGAAACAACTGCCTCCACCTTCGACGGGACCACCGATACTCCATGATGAGACACCACGTGCCTAAGGAAGTGTACTTCTTGTGTCAAGAACTTACACTTAGACAATTTCCCATAAATCTGGTGGTGTCGAAGGACTTCCAAGACTGCCCTGAGATGCTCAACGTACTCCTCCTATGATATTGAGTAGATCATGATGTCTTCGATAAACACAATGACGAACCAGTCCAGAAACTCCCGAAAGACAAAGTTCTTAAGTCCCATGAACACAGCTGGTGCATTCGTAACTCCAAACGGCATCACTACAAACTCGAAGTGCCCATACCTGCACCTGAAAGTCGTCTTCAAGATGTCACTATCCTTTACCCTCAGCTGATGATACCCCAATCGCAGATCAATCTTAGATAACCAACCTTCTCCCCTTAGCTGGTTGAAGAGATCATCTATCCTTGGAAGGGGGTAACAGTTCTTGACTGTTACCTGGTTCAACCTTCGGTAGTCTATGCATAGCCTGAGACCACCATCTGCCTTCTTCAAGAACAAAACTGGAGCACCCCATGGCGACACTCTGGGTCAAACAAAACCCTTCTCCATCAGATCGTCAATCATAATCCACAACTCCCGTAACTCCAAAGTGTCATCCGATAAGGGGCCATCGAAATCGGACAGGAACTAGGCTGTAAGTCTATCCCGAACTCAACGTCACGTCGGGGGGGTAGAGTCACAACCTCCCCAAGAAAAACATCGAGGAACTCCCCAACAACCTCTGGGACATCCATCATCTCTATATCAGTTGGAACCACTGATAACCCACCCAAAAAGGAAACGAGAGGCTCCACACGCTGGCTTCCCGCCTGATAGCTCCTCTCACCAACAAAAGCTACGCGCTGCCCATCCATGTCGGAGAACATGACTCTTCTTCAGAAGCAGTCGATAACGACACTAACAGAAAACAACCAGTCGATGCCTAGGATGACATCGTATGGTTGCATCTGTAACAGAAGAAGGTCCCCACTAGATCGATGTGGTCCCAACGTCATCCCACATCCCCGAAAAACACAAGATATGCTGGTATGGACTCCAACTGGTGTACTTAGTACTAGTGGTACAGAAAGTCTCTCTATTTCTAGTCCCAAATAATGGGCTAGACCAGGTGCAACAAAGGAGTGAGAAGCTCCCGAATCGAACAAAGCAGAAACAAGAGTGCTGAACAAACAAATTGTACCTCGCACTACCTCTGGTCCTGCTGGAGCTACCAACTCTGTTGCGTGCAACTGTCCACGCCCAACTCCTCTGCCTCTCTAATGTCATCCACTTCCCCGACCATTCCCTGGTCGAGGTTCCTAAGGAACACCCTGATGTCGGCCTCCTCCTGAAAAGTATGCCCTTGGAGGAGCATGGTCTTGCTGCTGCTGGATGGGCCTCGCCGACAACTGGTGCTGCTGAGGTGGGCGCTGAACCTGCCCACCTCCACCGTACTGAGCTTAGGTCGGGCACTGACTCTGAACGTGCCTGAAACCTCCACAAGAAAAACACCTTGATTCTGGCCTCGTGAAAAAGGGACGAGGACCCCAAGATCTAAACTGGAACTGCTGGGGCCTGCTCCCCACTGTCATGAACCTGGAAGGTCCCGTCGCAGGAGACCTACTGCTGACCGCCTTCCCCTTCGATGAACCTGGCTGGATACCCTCTCGGGGTGCACCTCCCAGTGAGTTCATACTCTCTACAACCTCTTCCTTCTTCTGTACTGCCAAGTACGTCAGAAGGGTGAAGGGGGTGACAGCATACTGGAGTGAAGGACGAAGCGCCTCCTCCAAACGTCTCACCCGAGACTCCTCATCCGGAAAGAGATCTGGAGAAAAGCGTAGGAGATCTTTGAACTTGATCCCCAGCTCTCGTACCGTCATACTCTCCTACTGAAGGGAGAGCAACTCTTGCCGCTTCTCTGCCTTGATCGTGGAATAAAGGAATTCCTCTCAGAATTCCTTCTCAAAGTCATCCCATGGAACCCCTGCCTCTATCCTCTCTCCGAGGTAGAGCGTTCACCACTGTCGCGCCGCACCTCTCAGCTGACTGACTGCTAGGGGAAACCAGTACTCCCTCGGAGCACAGATCAAGGTAAAAGTGATCCCTAGCTCCTCAATCCACCCCTCCGTCTCCGTATCTGAAGTACTACCCTCGTACTTCTTGAGGGGTTGCCGCTGGAAAGAACAGAGATTCTTCTGCCACTGGCTATCTTCCTCCTCTCGGTCAATCCTCAACTGATCAACCGCCTGAATCTACTGGGCCTCAGCCGTCTGATCCACCCGGGGACGACGTCCAGGTTCCATAGTTATACAGTAAACAAGGATCGCCTACGCCCTAGTAAGGAAAAAAACTCAAGGTTTCATTTTTTTATCATTTTATTTCTATTTCTTTCCCAAAACACCCAAATCAAGTAAAACACAATCATGATGATGCATGTACCTTCCCTAGAGTCTCTACCCTGCAATAAATGTAGTCTCACTTGGTCGTTCGGTAGGCTCATATTCCTTCCATCGGATCACGGGGGGCCATAAAATCACGTGTCCTAGCCGGTCTTCCCTGTCCTATGTCACGCACCAAGATTAACTAACATTTTCTCCCTACTATCCCATGAAATCCTCACTATGCCTAACTCCAAACTCCATCCTATCTCTCAACCTACTTTGATACCATTCTGTCACAACCCCCTCCCACCAAAGATGCCCCTCCTGAGCCGGCAATGGTGAAAGGGAGATAATGACCCCTGAGTCCCGCCTCCAGTAGGCCATGGGGTGGCGACTAGCACCAAGGGTATGAGTTTTTCACAAATATGGTAGGCATTACCCTTTTTATTTTAAAGATCGGGAAATAGGACAAGTCAACCACCAAAAAGGAAAAGAGCAAGTGTATAGAAATAAACCCAAACCATTCCCACATGCATGTTTAAAAAAATTTATAATAAGGTACAAGTACAAGAAAGCTCAAAGTATAATACCAAAAGAAAAAAAAGGTACAACAACAGCAACAACTCCAACTATCCGACTAGTAGGGTCCCGCACGGCCCTGGTAGTCCTCCTGGAAACCTGAAAGTAAACGCAGGGTGAGCATACAAGTATACTCGGTAGGGAAACCTAAATCTCTCGTGCACAAGTGGGGAGACATCCTAATGTCTCGTGAGAACAACAGAAGAAACCTAGCAAGGAATTCTATCCACCCAACCTCACCAGCCACACTCACCAAAACAGAATCACAACAGGTAGTAGTAGTATATAATAACAAGATTATTGGGTACCCTGCACCATTTCCCTTTAGTTAGCTTCTCTTCCTAACGACGAACGTCCTGACGCTGCCACACTCTCCCTGCCTGCACACACCTGGGCCTCACAACCACATATCCCACCCGCAGACACATGGGCCTCACAACCACGTATCCCGCTCGCACACACCTGGGCCTCACAACCATGTATCCCACCCGCAAACACCTGGGCCTCACAACCACGTATCCCGCCCGCACACACCTGGGCCTCACAACCATGTATCCCACCCGCACACACCTGGGCCTCATCCCGAATATTCTTGGGAAACAGTAGAACCTACCCGAAGAGTCTTGGGATAAAACCACCCCAATAAAAACCTACCCGAAGAGTCTTAGGTGTAAGGTCACCTCAAGCCATCACAACCTAGGGGCGAAGGAGCAGGAAGGAGCTAGTAACTAAGGGAAAAACACCCTCACCCATAAAATTGGAGTGTTCGGCACTAAGTGCTCAACATGGGTGGGGTGAAATAAAACACAAAAGATACAGATATATATATATATATGTATACCAAACACACAGCCCAACCTATGGATTCTAAATGGAAAACTGAGCATGTTCCTCGGCACTGCTATCACGAAGTATGCATACAACAAACAATCCCAACCCCCTTCAGGTTTTCACGTTTCAGCCGAAATAGTTTATTTAGTACCTTAACTATTGGGAAACTATCCACAACCAACCACATCAACCATTCGTAAACATATCCCTACCATCCACAAATCAAGTTAGGAAAAACATAAGAAGCACAACAAAGTCCTTCTTATCAACCAACCAACCCCATTGATTATTATTTCTGTTTCATTACCACGCCCCAACATTTATTAACTCTTCCACTTTTATTTAATAAACACAACCCCAAAGCCCATTTACATTCAACCCATCCCTGCTGCCCCGCTGCCAACCACCATAACCACAACCACATCATACATCATTATCCCTTTAATACCAATTATCGTAGCCCCGCTTCCCATCACCATCATAACATTCACACCAACCCACAACCAAGTCAACCGCAACCCCACTGCTCACCCGATCCACAACAACCCACAAAACACCCCCATCACATGCCACGTAACCAAGCCAACACCCACAGGTTCATTATCCCATTTTGTTTAACTGGGGTGATCACACAAGGGTTCCAGATTTTAAACATCCAACTTTACGTGATTAACCAATTTCCACATTCCACAAGGTTTCCACCCATAAGAAAATCCAGAAGGATAGGGCAACATTTAATTGCGTAAGCAAAGTCCCCCAACGACCGTGATTTTTAGTAGGTAGAAGCTCATTCAAATCACAACATAATATCACAGGATATAAAGTAACAACAATCACAACTCCCCATCCCCGTTATATAAGCCAGTTATTATCTTTATTAAACCGGTTCAAAAGTGTTTCACGTAAACAATAGAACACCCACCTCGCTTGATGCACTAATTAGAGAGACTAAGGTAAGATCCCTACCTCAGCAGGTTCCCGATCACAGCGCTCCCCCGGATCAACTTTAGATGACGTCTGTCGGCGTCCGTCACTTATGTCGGGTCCCGGAAAAACCTCCTCGGGTGGAATTCATAAAGGAAGGGACGAAGGAAGGAAAATGGATCTAAGCTCAAAAGCTTCACCTCGTCGTCACGATCTTGTGGCCGCTGACGGATTGTAAATCGGATCTCAGACGAAGAAGTTATGGAAGGAAGAGCCTTCGAGTCTCTTGAGAGAGCTCTGCTCAGAGGAGAGGAGAGGAGAGGGGTGAGTTGAAAGGAGGACGGGACCCCTCCTTTTATAGGCGTGAAAAGAAAAAGTACACGGCGTATACTTTATGGTACACGGTGTGTACTCGGTTCTTTCACACGGTCTCTACGCGGCTTCCAACACGGCTCCGTGGCCGTTGACTGGTCAACACGCAGTTTGAGGGTAACGCATATACGGGGAGGGACTACACGGCGTGTAGTTTAGACACACGGCGTGTACTCATTTATTTCACACGGCAAGGACACGGCTCTAACACGGTACACGGCCTTTGATTGGTAACGCATACGTGGGGAAGGACTACACGGCATATAGAACTGGTCACACGTCGTGCACCCATTTATTAAACACGGCAAGGACACAGCTTGCAACACGGGGTATACCTGGAAAGGGGGTACATGGTGTGTACTCAAACTACACGGCGTGTAGTTTCAAAATTCTGGAAAGTGTGGGAAAAGTCTATTTTACCCTTCAGAATACTTCTTGATCTTATTTTTTACAAAGGAATGGGTCAGAGAGGTCCAGGCCATTACAATAAGGGTCATATTACTATTCATAAGGGTATGTTACTATTCATAAAAAATTAGGGTTGTCTTATCAGACTCTAAATATATTACTGAATGCAACCGTGTATGTCCGTTTTTTGAAATTCAAATCACATAGGTGGAAAATTGTATTTACTAGCTCGGTTATAACAAAGTGGGGTTTTGTAGAGACTTAGTGTTTCATGCATTCAATATTAAATTTATTTGAAAAATCTTGGGGTGTTACATTTTCCCCTCCTTACAAAAATTTTATCCTTGAAATTACCAGAATGTTACCTCACAAAAAGATTTGGGTAGTTCTTCATCATAAGCTCCTTAATCTCCCATGTTGCCTCTTCTATTTTATTATTTTTCCAAATTATCTTTACTAATCGAGTCATCTGATTCCTCAACACTTGTTCTTTACTGTCCATAATCTGGATAGGCTCTTCACAGTAAGATTGGTCTAGTTCTAATTCTATACCTTCAAAAGTGAGGAAATGTGTTGGTTCTGGAATGTACTTTCTCAGCAATGAGACATGGAACACATTGTGTGTTTTAGACATGCTAGGTGGCATATCCAAATGATATGAAATAGTGCCAATTCTCTCCAGAATTTCAAAAGGGCCTATGTACCTAGATCTTAGTTTCCATTTCTTCTCAAATCTTATAACACCCTTCCATGGAGATACGTTTAAGAAACATGATCTCCCACTTAAAATTTAAAATCCTTCCTTTGATTATCATCATATATATTTTTTTATGCTTTGAGATACTTTGATATGTACTTGAATAGTCTTTACCTTCACTATTGTTTCATCCACAAGATATGGTCCCACAAGCTTCCTTTCTCCAACTTCATCCCAACAAGTTGGTGTGAAACATCTCTTTACATACAATGCTTAATATAGTGTCATTTGAATACTTGAATGGAAACTATTATTGTAGGAAGACTCCACTAAAGGTAAATATTGATCCCAAATACTTTTAAATTCAAGTGAACATGATCCCAAAATGTCCTCTAAGGTTTGGATCGTCCTTTTTGATTTATTATCAGTTTGTGGGTGATAAGCAGTACTCAATCGAATCTTAGTATCCAAATATTTATAAAGAATTTTTCATAATTTAAATGTAAATCGCGGATCATGATCAGACACAATTGAGAGAGGTTCTTTAGGAAGTCTCGCAACTTCATTGATATAGAGTCATGCTAGGCTCTCCAGTGGAAAATCCTCCCTTATAGAGAGGAAATTTGCATATTTCATAAGTCGATCAACAATTACCCATATTGAATTATTCTTCCTTGTATTTTTGGGTAATCCAATGACAAAATACATGGTTATATCATCCCATTTTCATGTAGGAATAGGTATAGGTTGCATGAATCCTCTGGGATGCTGTCATTTGTCCATCACTTGTTGAAAGACTAAACATATTGATACATAATCAGTAATTTCCCTCTTCATGTTATCCCACCAAAAAATTTCTTTCAAATCTCTATACATTTTAGTGATACTAGGGTTTATACAGAAATTTGAGCTATGAGAATCATCCAATAACTCCCTTTTCAACTCGGGTATAGAGGGAACATGTAATGACCCTCCAATTCTCATTCGTTTGAGAGTAAAACGAGTCATTACTAGGCCTTAAGCGACATCCTTAAGATGCCAAAGGCTGGTAATAAATGTCGAAGGGTTTCAAATACAGGTTGGGGGACGATTTACCCTTTAAGAAAAACCCATAAACCAACCAAGCATAACCAACATTCACTAAATGATGCATGAACAAAATAATGACAACTAAACAACTTCATTTATGTCAAACCACATCAAAGTACACAACAGTAGAAGAACAATCCAAACATCAAAGTAAACAATGGAAGAACCACTCAAGACACTCAAAAGACACCAAAACTCCATGCTCCACAGGCTCCAAGCTCCACAAAATCTCCCAAGAATCACCACAAGCCACTAGAAAAAAGATGTTTTACCTTTACCTGTGTCACAGAATACGACATCTGCAAGAGAAACAATGTTACAAAGCAGGGGTGAGTATAAAACTCAGTAGGTTTTCCCCAATGACTTCTCTACTCATGACACTAGGAAAGAAGAGTTAGCAACAATTATATAAAACAGTTTATATAAAACAATTTCTCAAAAACAGTTTATAACTAAATATAACAAGTTTCCCAAAACCATTTATAACCAAAAACATACAAGTGAAATTGAAACCAATTTTCCATCAAGTTATTTTTTTCAGAAAAATAACTAAATAAGCTTTAAAACCATTTCTCAAACATTATTTTCTTTTTTCACACCCAACCATTCCACAAACCCATGCAAACAACCATGCATGCTACCTAGAAGAAGGGGAATCCCTGACCATTATCCATCCCAGAATGATGGGGGAGACTTCTTACCCTTATCCAACCCCAAATGCAATATGAATGTCTGATGGGGGAGAGCCCTAACCCTTATCCATCCCAGAATGATGGGGGAGACCCCTAACCCTTATTCATCCTGAATACAATATGAATGTTTGATGGGGGAGATCCCTAATCCTTATCCATCCCAGAATGATGGGGGAGACCCTTAACCCTTATCCGTCCCGAATGCAATATAAATGTTTGATGGGGGAGAGCCCTAACCCTTATCCATCCCAGAATGGTGGGGGAGACCCCTAACCCTTATTTGTCTTGAATGCAATATGAATACACACCACAAATTCCCAACAATCATGCCAAAACCACCCTTTCAATAAAATGCCTTTTATTTAAAACCATTTCCATCAAAACCAAGTGTGTTCAACCAATTCAAACCATTTCAATAAAAATGTACTTTTATTGAAAACCAATTTTATCAAAGACATTTCAATAAAAAATCATTTCAATAAAACACCCTTTTTATTGAAAAACCATATTTCATAAAACCATTTACCATTCTAACAAATCCATAATTTAAAATCAACATTTTAAATTCAAGAATCCAAATCACTTTGCACAACAATTCATCAAGATTTCACAACTTCATCAAAACCATAAGTCATCACTAAAGAAGATTTATTCTATGCTTTTCAAAAATCAATATCATTCAAATAAACTAATTTGAAACTAATCTAATCAATTCTAACAAGAGGGGTTGATATAGAAGCCTCCTACCTCAAAGGTTTTGACGAAAACCCTAACAAACAGAGAAGGCACAAGAAAACATGGCCGACTCACCAAGGATCCACCTTAGATCTCTTATCCTAACACAAACAAGACCAAATCTCATCATATTTGGCATCCACACACTTATATCTACCCATAACAGGCTTAGATCTAAGAAACTGAGCGAAGAGGAGAAGTAGATCTAAGTAGATCTGAGAAACCAAACAAGAACGATCACATACCTCAAGAATCTAGCTTCGATTCACAAAGAGAAGCCTTCGGATCACCTCTGGAATGATGGGATAACCCTCTTTGACCTTAGGAGAACCAAAATCTCAAGTTAGGTCCGCTTAGGAGGAAAAACGAGCTACATAGAGGCAAAAACGCATGATATCTACCTTTATAGGATCTCATTTAAGTGGTCGCACGATTAGTTCACATGGTTTGACAAACCGTGCGCTAACTGTGCATTAGTTACTGCCTCATCCACCCTTCTCACACAGTTTGGCCACACGATTAGACTAATCGTACACTGACCGTGCGGAAGCCACTGCCTCTAAGACCCACTGCTCACAGTTTGGCCGCACGGTTTAGACAAACCATGCGCCTCCCGTGCGACTTCCTTTTTGCCTCAAAACATCATTCCAATATCTCCTGACTCTCCCATTAAACACCCTTAACTTTATAACCATTAAAAGCGTCAATAAATGGTTACATACCAGAAACTGGGGGTACTACATTCTCCCCACCATTGGTCTTTCCGTCCTTGGAAAGTAGAAAACATTTAGCCAACTGAAAGAGTTTCGGCCACTGCTCTTTCATTTTATTTTCATGTTCCCGAGTCTCTTCCTGAATCTGACCATGCTGCCATAAAACTCACACTAGACCGATTATTTTTCCACACAAGACTTTCTCTTGCCTATCCACAATCTGTACTAGGATATGTATCAACTAATCATCCGGCTCTAGGTCAACGTGATCCCATCTGATCACATGGTCAGGATCAGGCTGATACTTTTTCAACTAAGATACATGGAACACATTTATCACCGAACTAAACCGTGGTGGTAATGCCAACTGATATGCCACATCTCCAACTCATTCCAGTATCTCAAAAGGGTCAATGTATCTAGGAGATAACTTTCCCTACTTCCTGAAATGACAATGTCCCAGCCTTGGTGAGATCCTCAAGAAGACATGATCCCCCACAACGAACGACAAAGGTCTTTGACAGTTATCTGCATAAGATTTATGACGAATCTGAGCCATCTTCATCCTCTTTCTAATCAACTAGATCTTCTCAGTTGTCTCTTGGACAAGGCTTGGGCCAAATAGTGAAGTTTCACCCATTTCCACCCAGCATAGTGAAGAACAACAAGGACGCCCATACAATGCTTCAAATAGAGCCATGAATATCGAGGCTTGATAGTTTTTATTGTATGAGAACTCCACTAAGGGTATATTATCCTCCCATGAACCACCAAAATCCATTACACAAGCCTGCAAAATGTCTTCCAACGTTTGTATCATCCGCTCGGATTGCCCATCCGTCTGAGGATGATACACCATGCTCATAGTCAACTGAGTCCCAAGGGCTTGTTATAATGATTTTTAGAAATGAGATGTGAACCTCAGATCTCTATTTGAGACTATAGACACTAGTACACCATGCCGCTTTACTACTTCTCATATATAGATTTTTGAAATATCTTCCACCATATGAGTTTTGAAAATATGGATGAAATGGGCCGACTTAGTTAGACGATCCACTATCACCCAAATGGAATCATGTTTCCAGACCGTTCTTAGAAGACCTATAACAAAATCCATCGCTATCTGATCCCATTTCCACACTGGGATAGGTAAAGATTGTAACAAACCAGCTGGTCTCTGATTCTCTTCTTTAACCTGCTGACAAGTTAAACACCGTGAGACGAACTCGGCCACCTTCCTTTTCATGCCACTCCACCAAAACTGCGCCTTCAACGCCTTATACATCTTCTTTGTACCTGGGTGTACGGCCCATCTTGAATGGTGGTAAGCATGAAGGAGTTGTTCCTGACAAACCATAGGTACAACCATCCGATCTTTAAAACACAAAACTGAACCCCCATCAAGTTTCCAGCCATCAATGGTCTCCCCACCATTGAGTTTTGAACTTACAACCAGACATTCTGCATCAGATGTTTGTTATTCTTTGATCATCCTTACCAAATCAGGAATAAGTGTAGCTGAAAAGAAAATTGCGACATCACCTCGGTCTTCATATTTCACATGCATGTCGGCTAAGACTGACATCAACTTCCATTCATCTGAAGCAAAGCCATAAAGACCGCTGGTGCATTCGTTATACTGAAAGGCATGACTACATATTCTTAGTGTCCATATCTGCTTCTGAAAGCTATCTTTGGAATATCCTCCTTCCAAAATCGCAATTGGTGATATCCTGATCACAAGTCAATCTTGAAGAACCACTGAGCTCCCCTTAATTGATCAAACAGATCATAAATGCATGTAAATGGATATCTATTCTTTATCGTAACCTGGTTAAGCTTACGATAATCAACACACAGCCAAAGATTTCCATCTTCCTTCTTCACAACAACACTGGTGTTGTCCATGGAGAAGTACTTGGTCGAATGAAATCTTTTCCTTCCAGCTCCTCTAACTGGACTTTCAATTCCTGTAACTCTATTGGTTCCATCCTATAAGACGGAAGGTAAATAGGACTGGTCCCCGGAAGGAGATCAATAATAAACTCCACTTCCCTTAGAGGTGGTAACCCTGAAAAGTTATTGGGAAAGGCATCTGGAAATTGATCCACCGTAGATGGAAAACTATTTTCCTCAATTTCTTCCATTGATGCCAGAGTTAATTCTGTCAGTTGATAAGAGTTTGTTCCCACCATTGGTGCTAACTAGATCTTTTCACCTTTGTTTACCATTCTCTCTCCCCTGAAGAGATGGTTGATGCCGTCCTTAGTCGTGGAACTAACCGTTCTCCTATAACAATCGATGTGATCCTTAAACACTGTCAACTAATCCATACCCAGGATTACGTCATAGACATCCATGTCCAACATTGAGAAGTCCCATTTTAACTCGGACCCATCAACAGTTATAGCACATACTCTATACACAAAGGCTTGATGTTCTCTTTCACCAAGAGGAGTTTTTAGTTTCAAAACAGAAGACATAATTTCTAGTTTTAAACATAGAAAGTCAACAGCATGAGAAGAAATGAAGGAATGTGATGAAATAGTATCAAACAACACTTGCATAAGATAGAATTCAAAATAATCGTACCTCACATTGTAGATGGTCTGGCCTAATCATCGACAACCATATGATCATCTCCATACAATTGCTTTGTTGTTGCGCTTTGCTCCTTGTTTATGGATTTCACTCATTGCATTGAAGCATATGGTGTTTTTGACACCAGAGAAGTTTCCCTGACACCTGACCTTGGAGCAATGCGACAAAATCACATAAGGTGTCACATCTTGTTGCAATTGTGGCATGCTCTCGGTTGTGCCTTACAGTCCCGCTTGATGTGGCTCATAAAGCCACACTGGAAACATCCAAGCTTGCTCTTGGGTCTCGGAGAAAGGTTAATTTCTCCTGTGGTCCGATTACGATGTGTTCTTCCTCCTTGAGAAAAGGTGTCTGATTTCCTCTTTCTCTTAGTGTTAGAGTTCTCAGCTCCTCTAGTGAAGATAACCGTACTTCCTCCACTTGTATTTTCAGCAGTGATAGATATCGTAAACAAAGTATCTGGTTGCAGTCCCAACTCAACATTTTTAAAATCCTGAGTGATGCTTTGGAAAAATTGTTGGTTCACCTGTGGTTCAGGTGAAACCACATTCTCACTGCCCTCTTCCGACAGGTCTCTATGACGCCTACCAGGTGTCGTTTTCTAAACCAACAACAAACTCTGTCAATCTCACTCTCTAGAAACTGATGGATTAACATTTCAAGTTTTAACATATAATCAATCACAACATTGTTTTCAAAACAACCTTTTCCCATGTTCAGCCATTTTTGAAAACATTCAACATGCTTTTTGAAAATCAACCCATTTTCAAAATACACCAAATACCCTGTTTTCAAAATCTTTCACTTGAAAACAATTTATGCATTTTTCAAAAATTCACACCTTGCGCAAAATACTTGCTCATTCCTCATAATGAGATATGAAATCCTAGTGGGAAGTCATTCCTCTACAATGCATGTCATGCTCATCTCATTGGCTAAACCTATGACAATGATATTTCCAACATTCTAGAAGTGTATCCAAAACACTTATGTACCCAATACCCTGGTAACTTGAAGTTCAACATAAACAGGTTAGCTACGTCCTTTTATGCTATACATTTCAAGTTCCGAAAATTCTACTCCTATCTAAGATTTCAACCTAAGGAATATACAAGAATGAATTTCAACTCCAAGACCAAGAACACCGATGACCACTTGTTAGGCAAGGACCGAACAAGCTGATACCATTTGTAATGACCCACCAATTCTCATTGGCTTGAGAGTACAAAGAGTCATTACTAGTCCTTAAGAGACATCCCCAAGATACCAAAGGCTGGAAATAAATGTCGAAGGGTTTCAAATAAAATTTTGGGGGTGATTTACCCTTTAAGAAAAACCCATAAACCAACCAAGCATAACCAACATTCACTAAATGATGCATGAACAAAATAATGACAACTAAACAACTTCATTTATGTCAAACCACATAAAAGTACACAACAGTGGAATAACAAACCAAACATTAAAGTACACAGCAGAAGAACCACTCAAGACTCTCAAAAGACACCAAAACTCCATACTCCACAAGCTCCAAGCTCCACAACGTCTCCCAAGCATCACCAAAATCCACTAACAAAAAGATGTTTTACCTTTACCTGTGTCTCGGAATACGACATCTGCAAGAGCACCAAAGTGCCAAAGCAGGGGTGAGTATAAAACTCAGTAGGTTTTCCCCAATGACTTCCCTACTCACGCCACTAGGATAGAAGAGTTAGAAACAATTATATAAAACAGTTTATATAAAACAATTTCTCAAAAATAGTTTATAACTAAATATAACAAGTTTACCAAAACCATTTATAGCCAAAAATATACAAGTGAAATTGAAATCAATTTTCTAGCAAGTTATTTTTTCAGAAAAATAACTAAATAAGCTTTAAAACCATTTATCAAACATTCTTTTTTTTTCACACCCAACCATTCCACAAACCCATGAAACCAACCATGCATGCTACCTGGAAGAGGGGAAATCCCTAACCCTTATCCATCCCAGAATAATGGGGGAGACTTCTTACCCTTATCCGACCCCAAATGCAATATGAATGTTTGACGGGGGAGAGCCCTAACCCTTATTCATCCCAGAATGATGGGGGAGACCCCTAACCCATATCCATCCCGAATGCAATATGAATGTTTGACGGGGGATATCCCTAACCCTTATCCATCCCATAATGATGGGGGAGACCCCTAACCCTTATCCATCTTGAATTCAATATGAATGTTTAACGGGGGAGATCCCTAACCCTTATCCATCCCATAATGATGGGGGAGACCCATAACCCTTATCCATCCCGAATTCAATATGAATACACACCACACATTCCCAATAATCATGCCAAAATCACCCTTCCAAAAAAACAACTTTTATTGAAAACCATTTCCATCAAAACCAAGTGTGTTCAACCAATTCAAACCATTTCAATAAAAATTTACTTTTATTGAAAACCAATGAATTAACCAATTTCATCAAAGCCATTTCAATACAAAAATCATTTCAATAAAACACCTTTTTATTGAAACCCCATCTTTCATCAAACCATTTACCATTCCAACAAATCTATAATTTAAAATCAACATTTTAAATTCAAGAAGCCAGATCACTTTTCACAATAATTCACCAAGATTTCACAACTTCATCAAAACCATAAGTCATCACTAAAGAAGATTTATTATATGCTTTATAAAAATCAATTTCATTCAAATAACCAAATCTGAAACTAAGCCAATCAATTATAACAATAGGAGTCGAGAGAGAAGCCTCCTACCTCAAAGGTTTTGACGAAAACCCTAACAAACAGAGAACACACAAGAAGACCTGGCTGATTCACCAAGGATCCACCTTAGATCTCTTCTCCTAACACAACCAAGACCAAATTTCATAATATTTGGCATCTACACACTTAAATATACCCATAACGGGTGTAGATCTAAGAAATTGAGAGAAGAGGAGAAGTAGATCTAAGTAGATCTAAGAAACCAAATAAGAACGATCACATACCTCAAGAATCCAGCTTCGATTCACCAAGAGAAGCCTTCGGATCACCTCTGCAACGATGGGAGAACCCTCTTTAACCTTAGGAGAACCAAAATCCCGAGTTAGGGCCACTTAGGAAGAAAAATGAGCTACATAGAGGCAAAAATGCATGAGATCCACCTTTATAGGATCTCGTTTAAGTGGACACACGGTTAGTTCGCATGGTTTGACAAACAGTGCGCTAACTGTGCCTTAGCTACTGCCTCGGCCACCTTTCTCGCATGGTTTGGCCACACGGTTAGACAAACCATGCACTGACCATGCGGAAACCACTGCCTCCAAGACCCACTGTGCATGGATTGGCCACATGGTTTAGACAAACCGTGTGCCTCCCGTGCGACTTCCTCTTTGCCTCAAAACATCATTCCAAGTTCTTCCGACTCTCCCATTCAACACTCTTAACTTTATAGCCATTAAAAGCATCAAGAAAGGGTTACATACTAGAAACCGGGGGTACTACAGAACACATAGCCTCTTCTCAAATTTTAGAATTCCATCTTCACACATGAAGTCAACTAACTTAACATATTTCACAGCATTAATTTTCATTTGAAGATTCCCGTCATCATACTGTGAAACTTTAATTCTTACTAATAAATATGGTTGGGAAACCATTTGAAAAAATAGTGATGTTTCACTTTCTTTGATAATTCCCATATCCATCCTCACTAAATCCATGTACAAAGGATCCTTTTCAATCCTCGTTTTGTTGAGAACTTCATGATTCTTCCTACTCAATACATCAGCTACCTTATTTTCCTTTCATGGGTGGTAGTGTATGGAACAATCATAATCATTGAGTAGTTCGATCCATCGCCTTTGCCTCGGGCTGAGTTATTTCTATGAGAAGATATATTTTAGACTCTTATAATCTGTATATATCTCACATTTTTCTCCAAAGAGATAATGTATCCATATCTTCTTAGATAAGATTACCACTACTAACTCAAGATCTTGAGTATGGTAGTTTTGTTCATGAATTTTTTACTACCTTGATGCATAGGCAATAACTCTATCATTATACATAAGGATACAACCAATTCCTTTCTTCGATGCATCATTATAGATCACAAACCCATCATTCCCTAATGGTAGAGTTAGGATCAGAGCATTCACTCATATCCTCTTCAATTCTTCAAAACAATCCTCACATTCTTTTCCCATATGAACTTAACCCCTTTATGTGTAATCTTGGTCATTGGGTTGGATAAATAGGTGAAATTTTGAATGAAATTTCAATAATAACCTGTTAAACCATAAAATTACATACCTCAGTTATGTTCGTTGGAGTAGGCCATTCTTGAATAGCCTTTTTCTTCACAATATCAACAAATATTATATCCTTAGAGACAATGTGGCCAAGAAAAGAAACGAATTGAAGCCAAAATTCACACTTTCTAAACTTCACATGTAATTCATTTCTTCTAAGAGTCTTCAAAATAGTGCGCAAGTGATTTTCATGATCTTCATAGATTTTAGAGTATACCAAGATATAATCAATAAATATCACCACAAAGTAATCAAGATATTCCTTGAAAACTCTATTCATTAGATCCATGAAAACCAAGGGTGCATTAGTCAGTCCAAAAGGCATTACTATAAACTCGTAATTCCCATACCTGGTTCAAAATACTGTCTTTGGAATATATTTCTTCCTCACATGCAATTGATGATATCTAGATCAAAGATCAATCTTAGAAAAATATTGGGCTCCATGAATTTGATCAAATAAATCATCAATACAAGGTAGAAGATACTTGTTCTTTTTTATAGCATTTATCTCCATGTAGTCAATGAAAAACCTCATAGATCAATCTTTCTTCTTAATAAAAAGAATAGGGTATACCCATAGAGAAAAACTAGGGATAATAAATCCTTTATCACTCAATTTTTCTATTTGTTTCTTCGGTTCCACTAATTAAATGGTGTCCATTCTATAAGGGTCCTTTTATATAAGTCTTGGATCAGGAAATAAATCAATAAAGAACTCAACTTCTTGCTCTGGAGGATGTCCAGGTAAATCCTCTAGAAACACATCAATATATTCTTGAACAATATTTACATACTCTATTCGAACATTCCTTTCTTCACCCATAGATATTGCTTTCTCTTCATCACCAATAATTAAATTCAATAGAGATATTGGGGGTGTATCTAGATGAGAATAATATGGTGATGTTTCTTCCCTAAAGATAAGGGATTCCACTTCATCCTCAAAAATTGTAACCTCCTTATTCTTGCAATAAATTTTCACATCATGGTTAAAAAGCCAATCCATACTGAGGATTATATAAAATTCAATCATGGGTAGGATAATAAAATCAGTAGATAGATCACATTTATATACCATAATGGGGATGTTCTTACACAACTTTTTTGCAATGGTACTTCCCTTAGGATTTTTGACTGACAACTCCCTTATTTAATCAAATTGGAAATATATAATTTTCTTGGAAAATTAAAAAGATATGAAAGAATATGATAATACATAATTAAATAAAGCATTGGCTAACTTTGAGGAAACAATTAAAGTACATGCCACTACATCATTAGGAACTTCAATATCAGCAGTTGTGATGGCATAAGCTTATCCCTGCTCCCTTGGCCTTTTCTGAGGTATGTTTCCCTGACGCTTTGGACAATCATTAGCATAGTGTCCCATCTCCCTAAAATTATAGCATTAAACATTAATATCATATTTCTTCCCCTTTAAAACACCAGCATGATGGCCTTTCTATCCACACTTTTATCACACCCATTTTCTTTTTAAGCAGGCAGTAGGGCGTGTCCTTCCACAATTATCACATGGTGGAGAAAGTCAACATTCCCCTTCTTCCCCATTTCCTTGTTTCCTTTTCCAGAGTTTTCAGTATCCCTCTTCTTCTCTTGCTTCCTTTTAAATTCATAAGACTTATAGAACTCTTGTACCATCTTGATAGCACATGAGATTATATATTTATATGATGAGAAATTTTGGCAGACCAGCACCCATTGGAGGAATTACTTTAGGACATCAAAGAATCGATCAATATTTCTCCTTGGATTACGTATATAGTCTACAGAATGTCTTTCTAACCTTGTGAAGTTAGCTTCATACTTTGAAACATTCTAATATTCCTTTTGCCTCTAATTTAGAAACTATCTTTACATATCCACTCGTTGTTCATGAGAAAAGTATTTCTCTAAGAAAAGTTATTTAAATTCACTCTATTCCATGTTTTCTATTTCTTACTCCTCCTTTGTGTTTTGAATTAGTGACCACAATTGATCAGCATCTCCTGATAAATGATAAACTGCCATGAAAACCTTATCCCTTTTGTTACTTACCAAGGTGAGAAATATCTTCTCTAAGGAACTTATCCACTACTCCACTGTGAATGGGTTTGTTGTCCCATTAAATGGTGAAAACTGTTCTCACATAAAGAAATATAACATAGCTCCTCCACATTATTGATCTAGATGCTCCATATGGGTAAGGTTATTATTCATAACCTGAGTAATTTGTCCCAATATAGTTATAAGTTTCTCCACTCTATTCACAGCTCCAGATCCAACATCATTATCTTGTATAGAAGGCAAGTCCCTACATGGGATACACACGTTCATGCGGTTTCCATTCCTTTCACTATGATCCATTTCTAAATAATGGAATACACTAGATTAGGTTATGAATCATAATGTATAATCTCAAATTAGAAAAATGCTTAGCATAAATTTAAATACTATGCATGGCTAATCCCATAATCATAAACATTGTTTCTTTGAGGTAAAAATTTACATTTAAATCCTTCATAATGTTTTGTAAATAAAATTTGAATTATCCTAAGAATATCACCTAGGAGTGTCAAACAAGGTGTGCAGTAAGGATCTTTGTCTTATACTAGGATACCCTAGGTTAAGCCTGAAACTCCTTGTTGTATTTTTCACTTCTAGGTACATCTGTGTCAAAACCACGTCCACTTATAGTATCCAGATAGAGATGTATTTTCTATAAAGATCAACATAATCTATTCCTTACCAAAATTCCAGGATGTTCTTGTATGTTTATCCTCAAATACTATCTTAGGGGTTTGTTCCCTAATCTATATTTTCTAAATCTAGTTTCCAAGTTTTCTATTAAACTTCCCTTGATACCAACTATAAAGACCCAACCCCGTTTTCCCAGAGTCAGTGTCTTATTACATTACATTGGAATGATTACAAGAAATTTGTATCCCGGAGGAACAAATATTTTAGTATATTTAGAAACAAGATACATACATAAGTTCAACATTACAACTTGAAATGAAAAATAACATATAAGTTTATCCCTACAGGTCATTCATAATAGACTTCTTCATGTCCTGAGAAAATGAAACATAAGAAAGGGGTGAGCTCAAATTCTCAGTAAGGGTAAGAAATACAACAGAAGATAACATAAAAATTAGGCATGTTGAATAATTGAAAACATATTCCATTAAAAATAAACTCGAACATAATATGGTAGGAATATGAGATGAGTAAATATTTCCATAATAAAACATAATCATGGGTATTATAATAGTCAAATAACATCATAAACTATGAATTTATAGCTTCATAATGAGAGAAATTCATATTCTATACCTTCTAAAACATACATTCAAGTCCTTATCAAATACATCTAAAAATGATTATGTCATCGGCCAAAACCTTATCTTAAAATGGGAAAGGCCTTGGCCAAGTCCATATCTATTTGTCTCATGAGACCTACTGATTCTTCGAGGGGCTATAGTGGACCCCACCCATCACATAATAAGTCCAATTTATTCCTAATATGAATGGGAATAAACGTAAAAACATATACATTCATATTGAAACTAACATATGAAACATAAATAACTTTCCCAGAACATTAAGCATAAACACTAACCATTCAGAGTAAATTGGTGAATGGTTTTAAGATAGCACATCCACAGTCAAAATAATCATAAACCATTCAATTAAATATATTAGATTATATCATGAAATATTAATCCCAATAATACATAATAATCAATAAGAGTGTTGAAAAAAATGAAGATACTCTTATAAAATCATTAAGTAATTCTTGAGATAAATAATATTTTACTTTGAAAAGAAGAGTTCTTTTGGAAAAGTGTTTGTATAAAACCAGAAATGAAGTAAGATCATATTTTCATAATAAAATGTGTAATTTTATAAAGATAATGGTTTCTAAAAAAATTATAGAGTTCCCTTGAAAATAGGTAAGAATTTGAGAAATTCTCTTGAGTCAGGATTGTATTTTGGGAAGAATTTTTGAAAGATCCTTTTAAAACATATAATTCCCCATAAATGAAGGTAGAATTCCGGTTGGTATGAATAAATATAACATTCAAACATAATTTATGAGGAGTAAATATTAATTAATAAGAATTTAATTTAGGTAAATAAATAATTAAAGTAACCCAAATGAAAATGGAGGTTTTGGTGGAAAACCCTTACCTTAAGTCTGAAGGTGTTCCTCACTTGATCTTAATGACATGAATAATAAAATTTAGGTTCATAAATTAATGATTCCAGAACATCCTCTATATTTAATTTATTTAGTATAACCTTATTATTTTCATTCATGGCCTTTTTATGGGTTAATAGATTCAATTTCATTGTTTGGGAGCATTTTATTCCTTGGTTTTCATGATAGGTTTACTTATATTCATGTATGGATAAACATGTAGAATAAGAATGGATCTACATAATAGAAGTTTTATGTTATTAGTGAACAACCATAGTATTACATGGTTATAAAATTCATTTGATTATTTTGAGTGAAGATGTATCATTATATAAAACTTTAATGACAATTTTTTGGGTTAATTGGCGATGTTTGATCACAACAAACTCATTTTGATTTATAAATTAATATAATTTGTAAAAAAGGATTCTAGAAACTTAAATAAGTTATAATAAATATATTATAGTCTAGTTAAATCATAAAAATGGTTTCATGACCAGAATTGAAGACAGTAGTTAAAATTTAAAACCTATCGTCCTTGAATGTGATAAATTGACACATCTCGTGTGGTGTTTTTATTTCTTGCATAAAATAAGGGGAAAGGAGAGATTTTGAAAAAATATTCCTTTATCATAAAAAAATTCCATTACATGTAAGGTACAATATTCATCACAAAATTTAGATGAAATGAGGTGAGGAAAGAAAAAGAAAAGAAAGGAAGTTGAAATAAAAGAAATGAAAAGAGGAATTTACCTCTTGAAGTAATCTTCCTTGAGAGCCACTTTAGGGGAGAGGTTTTGGTCTTTTTATGAGACCAAGGGATGATATACATGGGGGAGGAGCTTGGGTGTATATTTTAGTAGAATTTAGACAAGTAACAGGGCTTTATAGGAGTAAAGAGAAGAGGGAGTGGGGGAGGGGTTTATAGTGGAGGAGAGGAGGGTTTTCCCATTATTTTACTCATTATTTTATTATTTTTTCAAAGACAACAAATAGTATTGATTCTTGTGACAAAGAATAGTGATATTTGAATGTTATTTAGAACCAAGTGTTCTTACATCATTCATGCTTCTAGTAATAGTGAATTTAACTGATAATGTATATATACGGTAAATTACCGTATTTTACTATTCACCAAAAATTTGAGTATTTTAGAAAAATACCAAAAATTAATCCTAACCATTTTTTAACATATAGAATTTAAAAATGAAATCCATTTTTTTAAAATAATTTTATAAATATTATTAATTTAATTTTAAACAAAATCATATTTTATTCGAAAAATAACAATTTTAAAACTATAATTTGTTTTATATAACCTTGAAAAATTAATCAAGATCTCATTATCTTATAACCTTAAGACAATAAAATAATAATATGATTTACTATTCATAAGGGTCATATTACTATTCGTAAGGGTATGTTACTATTCACAAAAAATTAAGTTTTTCTTATCGGACTCTAAATATCTTAGTGAACACAAACATGTATGTCAGCTATTCAAAATTCAAATCACATAGGTGGAAAAATTATGTTTATTGGCTAGGTTATAAGAAAGTGGTGTTTTATAGAGAATAAGTGTTTCATACATTAAATATTAAATTTATTTGAAAAATATTGGGGTGTTACAAGCCAATCCAAGTTGAGGATTATATCGAAAAGGTCCATATCCAAGACTAGAAAATCCCACTCTATCACAACCCCTGACATGGAGAGAACAAAATATGGGAAACTGAGACCTTACTCCTTATTCTTACCTAGCGGTGTTACCAAATCCATTACAAAAGACATCAGCTCAGTTGGTAAGTTCAACAGATTCACAAGACGGGCAGATATAAAAGAAACAGACATGCCAGTATCAAATAAAATAGTTGTTATAGAAGATGCAATCAATATGATACCTTGAACTATTGAAGGTCTTGCATCCAATCCTACTAGGGCCTGATCCACATTATGAAGATCCATGGTACCTACCTAAGAATGACCACACACCTGCGGCTCTACCCTGGTTTGGATCTTCTTAGAAGATGATCTGATCCTACCACCGTGACCACCAAACTGATATCCCACCATCCTAGATGGTTCTGACTGAACTAACACTCCCATATAAACCACAGATCTTTTCTCACTCTGATATGGCTGCATCATCTTGAAAAAATGCTGCAAGTGCCCCATAACTTCACATCAATGATAAGGCCTAGGAGGAGATGTACATGTAGGTCAGATGTGCCCTTCTTTCCCACACTGATAGAACACAACAAACCATGCACTAGAATTTTTCAATGAAGATTGCCTGGAAGGATGGCATGAACTACCACCTCCCTTATTCCCCTACTCATCCCACTTCCTCTTCTTCTCAGATGAACTATTGCTGCCCAAAATTGACGTAGCTCCAAAGGAACTAGACTTTCCCTTTCATTCAATCTCCACCATATAATCCTAATCAACTACCTCATCATAGGTCTTCATCTTGAATAGGAATACCTAAGAATATATCTCCAGCTAAAAACCCCTTTCGAAACTTTGATCCTTTATCTTCTCATTGGAGACTATTTTAGGTGTATATCAGACTAGCTCAGCAAAGCGGTTGGCATATTCCATCACTGACTGGTCCCCTAAACAAGATTTATAAACTCCTAGGATCTAGAATAATCCAAGAACTTGGGATAGTACTGGTCATTAAAGATAGCCTTGAAGTCCTTCCAGCTCATCTTCTCATACTTCCCAACTTGATTCATTGAGTCCCACCACCTTCTATTGGGACCCCCTAGTAGAAACGAAGTGCATTTTACTCTTACTTCCTCAAAAATATCAAGAAACTCAAGCATGCACTCGATCTTTTCAAGACACTCCTTCGCTTCCTGAGGCTCCATGCTAACTCATAAATAAGGGAGTTTTTTCTTGAGAAAATCTTGGGATTTTTCCTTCCTTTGACCAGATTAATCTTCTCTTACTAGAGAAGAAGCCAAAGTAGAACTTGCTTCCTATCCTAGAGCCTGAATATCCTAGACTATAGTTACCACCAACCTATGATCAAGCGGTGAGGAATAAATCTCTTTTTCTTCCTCCTATGGCTACAAGGGAGCTCTCTGGGGAGGCATGTTGCTACAAAAAAGCAACAAACACAAGAAAAATCATTAGTACAACAGGTGAGGGAAAAAATCAGCAATAACTTCAAATATAAATAGATCAAACTCATCATGATAACGAAATGACCAAACAACTTCAACTCTCGCCATTCTCCAAGTTCATTCTATAGCCTACACATCCCACCTAGAAGAGAAGTCAAACAAAGGTCCCAACATCCCATGGTGACTCAAGGTCTATCACGAGGTGTACTGGTTAGGCACCCTACTCGCAACCGTAACTTCAAGCCCTGAGTGTCCTAGATCTTGTCTAACCAGACACATCCCATATAAAAGGACCCAAGGATCTTGACCATGATCTGATACCATTTTTTCATGAACCAAGCTAGGTCGTTATCCAAATTGTCACTCGTCCTGGTTTGTGGAAAGGCCTAAGGGGCATTCTCGATCCCCACGGGCTGGCACAAGTTCCCAAGTATCATAAATAAGGATTGATAATGATTTACCTAAATTTTATAATCATTAAATAACCAATAAAAATTAATAAATTAATATGAAAAATTCAAACCAAACAAGCCTTAAACAATTTTCAGAGTTTATTCACAAGGTTTATACCAAGGTCTAAAAACTACCACAAAGGAAGGTGATCAAAAACCAGCTCAAAAACCACCACATGGTAAGAGGACATAACCCTCAAGCCATCTCCACAATACCCCACTAAGACAAACCTCTAACAACCTGAAATGCCATCTCTAAAATCCTTTCCCTTACCCGTGTCAAACATAACCAAGTCTGCTTACACCCAAGGGTGTAAGCATGGTGTGATCCATTTTCCAATAGGATGCCACCCAAAAGTATTTCATGCTTTAAACATTAAATAACCAATATACTAGTAAGTTTTATAAATAAAAATAATACTATGACAATTTCAAAGTAAACAACTTTAAAGGAAACCCATTTTAAAGGAAATCAATAATAAATGAAAACATCCATGTTTTTTAAAATAACCAATATACCTCATTGTATGCCGATGGTAAGGGGAACATAGCCAAAGAGCACTAATCATGGAAGATTCCCTATAGGTACTAGATAGTAATGGGACCCTATAACCTCACGTCTCAATGAAACGTGGTTAGTAACCATGACCATCATATTTCCCATCCATGAGCCACTAGTAGGGGGAACTCCCATAACCTAGTGGTCTCCAATCATTCAAGTTTAGTTATCAGTGTCATCATCAATACAACTAAGTGAAACCAGGCTGAATCCACTTCTATATTACTAGAAAATTTTTCCTAGTCCTCCCACCTAGTTACCTAGGTTTCCCTTTTTGTGCTCATTCAAGTTTCATGTTCACATAACATGCCACATTCATATACACAAACCAAACAAGGCACAACACACACCAAATACCACCATTTTCACACCCAAACCATCTTTTAGAACCAAACTCACACAAAAACCATTTCAAAATATGATTCAAACCACCTAAATAATTCAATAACTCACTTAAAGTATTTATTAAATCATTTCAAGAAATACCAAAAGGATTTAAACTCAAAATTCCCTATTTAAAATCATATGCATGCCAAAACCTTTCCAAAATATGATTCACATCTCATACACAATCTAATAAATCATTTACACAATTTATAAAATTCCAACCAATGACTTAACAAAGGTTTACACATAAATATCACCCAATTTCTCATGAAAAATCAACTTTAGCACCAAAATCATGTCAAATCCTTCTATAAACCACATTTTCACCACATGTGACAACCATAGAACATGTAAAAATGCACAAGAAAGCATTATAAATTCATCAAATAATGTTTAACCACGGAATCACCTACCTCGGGTGTAGAAATATCCAAAAATCGGTGTGAAACTCCAAACACACCTCAACCACACCACAAGAAAGCCAAAATGTACCCTAATCAAGGAGATCAAACCCAAAAAAATCATGATTAAACCCTATGAATGAAACCATAGCTGCTAGAAAATTGAATCCCTAAAGGAAAATCAAAACCCTACAATTTACCCGGAAGGGTGCGGTTGCCGGAGGGAGTTGTGCAAGTGTGAGGCCGCCGAAGGGGATCCAGCCAGTAGGGGGTCACACTGGAAAGGTGTTGGAAAAAAATCCATCAAGGTGTCCTCTCGGTATTTTTTGGGTGTGGTTGTGTTTGTTGAAAAAACTAGATGACCACATTTGAGTATGGTTGGTGTTTGCCGAAGACAGGTTTTTAAGGTGGCATAGTTTCCCAGTGTTTTCCAAATTTTTGGGTCTCAAAATCGAGAGTTTGATGTTGTAAGAGGAAGGATTTATTTATTGGAGTGAACTGTATGAAGAACGTTGAAGAAAATTGGAAATGTATGAGAACTGCATACCATAACTCATAGACCATGTACCATGTTCTGGGAATTGTATGCGGAGTTGCAGGAACGGTACATCGTAGCGGTTTTCAAAACTAAAAATGGTCTACGGTGGAAGGCAGTGTGGTACACGGATGGGTTGATGTCAGCGGAGTAGATTGACCTCATAAGAGAAAAGGAAGTATGAATACTATGTATGAAAAATGGTTCGCGAGTAGCTTGTGGTTTGCAGCGATAAAAGGATTGGTAAGCGGTGAAGGCTGAATCGAAGATTTGACAAATCTTGGATTAATGGTTTTTTTGAATATCTTTTCCAATGTAAGAATTGATAATCCAACTGATTACTATGAAGATCTAATATCATTTGAAAATATTTTTGATCTAGGATTTTGGAAATGTCTGAAGGAGGTTCATGAGGAGGAATTATGCGAAAGCTAAAATGGTTCGTGCCGAAGTAATTTTGCTGAAGGTGTTTTCGGGGATTCTTAGCCTGTAAAGGAAGTATGGTACACGAAGGAGGAATTTTGGTAAGTGGAAGGAATTGACTGGGTATGTAGAGAAAAAATCTTTGGTACGTGAGAGGGAGAGTTCCGCAAGTGGTACGCGGAGGGGGAGCTCCAATATGTGGAATCAAAGACAATCCACAAATAGAGAATAGTTCACAGAAAGAGGGCAGTTCACAGAGGAAAAATGAAGGCAGTGGTACGTAGAGGTGATAGCGGTTTGTGGAAGAGGTAACTATATGTGGAGAAGGTAGTCTGCATACCTTTCCCGATACATAGTATGCGGGTGAGGCAGGTGGTTCACGAAACACACTAGGGAGCTTGGAGAAGATTACAATCAGTTTGTGGAAGTATTTTCTGGTACCTAGCAGTACTTGGGAAGGTGTACTTAATCTATAGGTGAAAAAGGGACTTCAACAGAGCATCTACCTATAGTTGAGGATGTAGGAATTCATGTAAATAAAGGGACCTACATGTCTATAAATTGTGTTTGACCTACAAGTCGATAAACTGTGTGTAGATTCCTTTCCAAGAGCAGTGAGAGAAGGAAGAGGAAGACGGTGACCCTTTCCATCAGTAGTGAGCTAGAGAAAGAGGCATAAGGAGAGACCCTTGGGAATGTAGTGATCAGACCCTAAACATTATAAAGGTAGTGAGACTGGGCATAGAAGATCCAGCCCAAACTTTGTACTCATTATTGGTTGTGAGCCTTAGTGAATTTGGTACATCGTAACATAGTCATTGTATGCTCCTTGTACGTAGACCAATGAGGGTAACCAAGTAAAAATCATTGTTCCATGTGCATGATTTCATATTTTTTAATATATTACTACAGAAGTAAGGGAGAATTGAGTTTTTTCTAACAAAAAAATAATATTCAAATAGGTGAAAGTTTTAATCTGTCATACCTTGATTCACCCCCCCCCCCCCATCAAGGTATTTGGCCTAGGGGACCTAACACAGGGGGGTTGTGCCGGAGAATGGGGAGGGTAGTGTGACATAGGTGGGTGGAGGGGAGGGTGCAATGGGATGGATAGGGGGAGGATAAGGAGAGAAAGAGGGAATAGAGGTAAAAAATAAAACTAAAATAAAATAAACACTAAAAACTAAAATATAAATACAATAATAATGATGATGATGATGATGATGATGATGATGATTTAATAATATTATTATCATCATTATTATTAAAACAACTCTTTTAATTTTAATTTTAATTTTTATCATTTTATTTTATCTTGATTTTTATTATTCATTTAAAATTTCTTGAACATCGTGCAGGCCACACTATGACCTAGGTGAATCCACATGGTTTCAACCATGCTTTTCCTATGATCCAGATGCTATTGAGCCTAAAATACTCATTTTTCAATAAAAAATCAAAATTCAAACCAGGACCTGACTCGAACCTCAACAATGATATTCAAAGCCAAGAAAAATAATAAAATAAAATTATTTCAAGATTCATGGTGTGATACTATATCTTTTAGAAAAGGTCTTCACCCAAACCTTATAATCTCCATGCCTAAGAAATGGTTGGTCTCTTATACATAGATGCTTGAAAGGGCCTTTTCAACTGAAGTGGAGCTATAAAAACAATAAGAATGGCTAAATGCCACATTCTCAATTGAGGAAGTTCAGTCTCCTAGGCAAAAGAAAAGGACTACCATGTATTTCTAGTGTAGAGAACCTGGTCATTATAAGAAGTTGTGTTTAAAGTATCTGAGAGTTTTTAAAATGTGCAGACACTTAGGTCACTTGATGAGGTCTTGTATGTTGGGTGATTGGAAACAAAAAATCTAGTCGGGAATATCATCTCCAGACTATGAGGCAGTGGATGCTTCATGGTAATAGGGCTCCATCCATAGGCCTCCAATTGAAACTTTTCATGTAGTGGAGAAGCTTTTGGATGCCAACTATTTTTCTCTAAATGTGCTTAATGTTGATCCATCTTGTTGTTTCTAACATTATAGTAGAAGTTGTTTGAGTTTTTCTTATTGTGGCTTGTCTGTTTTGGAAAACTTTTGTGTTGATATCTTTGTGATGTTATCTTTTGGAACATGGTTTGGGTCATTTGTGGATTGGTGATGTAATAACAATTTCGTTTCTTGATATATTTTTTGTTGTTCCTTGGTGTCCTCTTATTTTGAATTTATGGTTAGAGATCAATTTTGATATATTGGATGATCTCCCGTGTGAGAGTGCATTTCCTTATTGTGAACTGACCTAGATGTTTGATCTCTTTCCATCTGGACTTGGATAGACCTTGGGCATGTGCTTGGGTAACTAGGAAGATATGGATTTTTGATAGACTAGTCACACGGAACTACTGGTATTTGTTTTAATGACCTCATCGAGGTATGAGGCTTAGTTTAAAAAATCCTAGGTTACCGTTGAGTATTTACCCATGGTAGAAATCCTTGTCAACTCTTTACCTTTCTTATGAATGTTTGATCTTTGAGTTTTCTCTTTGGTGAGTAGTTTAAGTCTCTTATTTGGGTTTAAGGGACATGATTTTATAATGTTATACCCTTTTTGGTGAATCTTTATATTGTGGGGAGACCTATTCTAGGTCTCCAGTATTTATCTTGTTTAGAGACATTTGATGATCTTGGTATTTTGATCTTGGAGTTGTGTGTGTTGTTATCCTTTGGGTGGACCATTCACCTCACCAGATGAGTGAGTAAGTTATTATTGGGTCGATGTGTTCTATCTTTTAGACTGGATGCTTTATGGGGACAAAAATTCCTATGTTGGGGAGGTTGTAACATCCCATTACTTTTTTATGTATTTTGACCTAATGATTTGGTATCTTCAATGGTAGTTTATAGATTTTTTACAGACTTTTTAGAAGGTTTATGGGCCTATTCATGATTTGTACATGGTTTGAACATGGTTTGAGAAAGTTTGAAGCCTGAATAGTAGGTGGTCGCATGGTTAGTGTACAGTTGGACAAAGTGTTTAACCAATCTCTGAAACACCTCCAGTGGCTCTGTTTTGGGTGCACAGTTTGCTCATGGTTAGTACTAACCACATGAATTATCCTAGGAAACCATACAGATGGTGATTAAAGTTATGTAAATTATAATTAAAATCCTAAAACCCCCCTAATTAAATCTAAACTCCTCCCACTCAAACCCAAATAGATTCTTTGGATCTTGGGAGCCCTCTAGAGCCATTTTGGCTCCCCAAAAATTATCTCTTGGTGGATCGAAGCACTAATCGAAGCGAAGATCTTATATTTCAGTGAATTCTTCTCTTATTTTCATGGATATCCCTTATTCTCTTGATTCCTTCTTACTCAAGGTTGTGAAATCCTTGAGTTTTGTTAGATCTTTATTGATTGATGTGGAATTGTAGATCTAGGATCTTATCTCTCTTCTTTGAAGATCTATCTTCTTTGAAGATCCATATTCTTTGAAGATCTATCTTCTTTGAAGATCTATCTTCTTAGATCCAGATATCTCTATCGAAGGAGATACGTCTTGGATTTTTTTTGGTAAGATTCCTTAATTTATAAGTAGGTGTTTCTATGTTTTTCCTTCATTTTTTAATTCACTGTTTCTAGATAAATTCATAGATACATGTTTCCTAATTTCTAATACATATTCTATGAAATTCATCCATTAAATTACTTATAAATTCTTCTTTGATCCTATTCTATTTGAATTTATTATGGAATTAATTCAATGGATATAATCTTGATCTTTATCACCTTTTTTGAATTTTTTAAATGCCATGTTTTTTTTTGATATATTTTCAAATAACTTTTAAAGGATATTTTGGTGAAGTTAAGGGGCTTTGGCCCAAGTTTTTATTTTCAAAATGAAATTCCTTGATTTGAATTAAATTAATTTAACTATTTGAAATTTTCAAAATAGTTTCAAATGCTTGAATTTATTAAATAACCAAGAACCCCCTTTAAATTATTTTACCTTTATTTTGGAAAATGGTGTTCTTGGGTTATTTGAAATAAATGATTTATTCAAATAGAAATAGGTTGTATACCCATGTTTTTTAAATAAATTAAATCCATTTAAAATTATAATACTTTCTTTAAATGATTTTGGGATTCTTTAAAATAAATGATTATTTAAAAGTCCTGTTTGGAATTTTTAATGATGAATTGTCAAAGGAAGCGGGTATTATTACCCTTTTGAATATTATATTGTTTAAAATTATTTGGAATGAATTGATGATTATTTTAATGGCACTTTTGGAATTTTAATGATGAACTTTGAAAGGAATCTGGTATGGTTACCCTTTTTGAATGTTGAAATCATTAAAAAAAATTGAATTGAATTTATGATTCTTAACGTACTGGTTGGCACTTTATAATGATACTATCTTATAATAATACCTTTATGTGACTTTTTGTAATTCCCATTATTGGTTGTTGGAAAGGGGATTATTTAATTTGAGGGAATTGGGGGTGAGAGTGAGATGTGTTATTAGGGTCAGTACCCATGTTTCATAAGGATCCATGTGTGATCCTCATAACTATGTTACCTTACTATCCTCTTTTGATTAGTCATGGGAACCTAGATAGTTAGATGGGATGACCTAGATATATGATTCACTAGAGGACTCACACCCTTCTAGTGGATCCATAGAGGATATGAAAGGTTATGGATATGGACTTGTGGCCAGGAAAGCGGGTGTGCATGGAACTGGTTTGCTTTAGAACAATGAGACTATATGTTAGCCTGATAATTAGTCATTTTGTATTTGATTAGATATTCTAAGGTGGACTCATTATTATATTGAGGTTATACCCATGACATCCATATACTTCATCTTGATACATGACAGTGTTGGTTGTCACCAGTTGGCATCAGAGTTTCCTTTCTTTCTTCATTTACTGTTATTATGCACCTTGAATCTATTATATTTATTATTGTTCAACTTTACAAATAAGGTGCATATTATCATTTTTCTTGATTATATGACTTTTTCTTATGAAATTGTTTTCAAATATTTTTAAGAAAATGTTTATTTTTAAAATGGTAAAATGGCATGTTTTACAGGTTTAGTTTAATAAATGATTTTTAAATTTTTAAAACTATATTTTAAACTAATAAACTAACTAACCTATTTTTACTCCTATTTTATCATATTTTAATTATCTTATGAAGTAATTGCATAGAATATTTGGTGTAATCCTACTAGTCTCTTTAGCTCACACCCTACTTTTACCTTTTAGTTTTTGCAGCCCTTTATTATCTTATAGCAGGTGTCTGTGCTCTCACCTTCCTTTGTGGGTTTATGCTTGGGTGACCAAGGGTGGGTGACCTGGGACATGGTGGGTGGTCATGGACCACTAGGAGATGGGTTTTAGTAGTTATGTTCTGCTTTCAGTTTTATTAGTGTATCATTATACTATGACATGTATGTATTGATTTGTATATATCTGATGATTTTTCTGCATTATACTCTATTATTGTAATATTTTGTAGGTAAAATCATTCCCATAAGTTATTTTTTAATGCCTAGGTTCTTGTCTCAAACCCGTGGAGATCATGAACGCTCCTCAGGTTAGTGGCGAAACAGCTCATCTATCAATTTAGATGGTATTCTGGTTTGTTTTTCTACACACCTCGATATACATAAAATGACATGGGTATTCATCCACCATGATATATAGTATAATAACCTAGGGAAATATACATATCGATATCATAACCTGGGGACTACTCCATCCCAATATGAAATGGTCCCAAAAACTAATCCCTAGTAGCCCAAAAGTCTTGAACACACCCACTAAAGACACCTCAAACTCTTGTCAGCTAGAACATAACAAGAACACCATCCTATAGAAGGCTTGACCATTCCCACTGAAGACCCCTAAAGCCCCCAAAATCTCACATGTGGTAGGAATGTTTTCCTCTACCCATAATCAAAGTAATTCTGAATCCAAATCCATGGTATCCCTACCAACCCTATCAATGACCTCCCAATAGGGCATATTCATGACCACTCGTAAGGGTGTTTTCCATTTTCAGTAAAAGACCACCCAATAGAATATTCCATAAATCACATAAACAACCACACTAGTATCATGGGTTGGATCCTAAGAAGACATATAGGAATCACTCCTAGGGGATGGAATAAATCCCAATTCAAAACACAAGCCACCGTGAGGTTGGTCTAAACACCCAATATGTTGTCAAACTACCAGGGGCCAACCAACCTAGGTAAAACACATCTTAGTGGGAGATAAACACTTTCCCCATTTCCATATCTCTAGATTTAATACCTTACAACATCTCAATGTTCCACATAGTCACTTCCCCAGTCAACCATCCTAGTTTAACACTCACCTCTACCTAGGGATCTCTAGGGATCCTACACTAGGGAAGCTACATCAGTCAGGTTAGGTCTATAAAAATTACACTCCCATGGGGGTTTATGTTTCTCAAAGTATATCTTTATAAGATAGGTCTCATCCATTAGTGGTTGAGACACCAGCTATCTCACCAGGTCCCTAATGGCCTTGTCACTTTCTCAGTCCAATGAATTAGTTTTATATTAAACAATTATCATATTTTAAAAGGTAATTTATATAATTAAATTAGTACAACACCCTTAGTGTTGAGAAAACATGTCACATGCACCATAATCAAATGGAATAAATACATTAGGAAAGTATCATGGACCACTTAAATCTTTATGAAGCTAATCCACCAAAATTCCCAAGCTTGGAAGCTCTATCTTGGCCCACCAAGGTCTGCCCAAGATCTTTCAGCCATCACCCATATCCATGATGCCCTAAATCAAGCTAATTGATCAAAAAAATAATTATAAAATTTATAATTAAATAAAAAATTAAATTCTAAAGATTCATATATGCCAAAAACTCATTGGATGCTCTTGTCACAATGGAACCATAACCAACTACAACCAAAGGGTCTTAACGCACCCTCGATCCTATCCTGGGAAAAATTCCTAACATGTAATGTAATTTCAAAATCCAGCTTAATTTAATTTAAGAAAAAACATTAATAAAATTGGTGGTGCAACATACCTCCAATTAATCATGGATTAACGACGTGAAAATGTCGTCTAAGGATTCCCACTTTCTAAGAAGTACAAAGGCCCCTTGATGAATGGCTGATTCCACTATGCTCTGGTAGAATAGGCATCAAATCCCTAGTCCGAGAAAACGAAAATTAGAGAGAGGGTTGGAGGGGAAATACGTAGATCATCGGAGGGAAATACATATTTCAAATCACTGGGAAAAGACAAGGAAACCCACCCCTTGATCAAAAAGAAATAGGGAGGAAAGGGGGAGGCCCTCCTAGCTAGTGCACTAAGTGAATGGGGAGAAAAAGTATTTCCCCCTCTAAAAACCCAAGAGTTAATGTAATTTTCCACCATTAGAATCCCATAGTTTATCCAATATTGGGCCACTATCTAGATGATGGATCCTTAGAGGCTGTAGCCACTAGCTGGCATGTGGCTGGCCAGAAGCTATTCAGTGGCTATAGCAATGACCTGTTGTAGCCATGACCATATAGGGTTTCCTCTTCTACTCTCTTAAGCCTCTCCTAACACCTTATAACCCCTTTTCAAAGTCTAAAAACTATTATTTAAGGTGTTTAAACATCTGGGATCCTACTCAAAACCACAATTTAAAAACCAAACCCTCCACTAAATTCAAAGTAAACTCCAAAATTTCACCCCTACTATGAACATGGGATCTTAAATGTACCTTACCGGGAGTTTTTAAGGTGAAAAACTTATCAGAACAACAAATTATGGATCCATGAAATTATTTCATGATTGTATAGGTCACATGAATGAAAAGGGGATAAAATTCCTAGTTGTAAAGGGAATACTAAAACTTAAATGTATGGAGTATGAAACATTTAAAGAGTGTATCCTAGGGAATCAAAAGAAGTTATCCTTCAATACAAAAGGAAAGGAACCTAAGAATCAGAAGTTAGATCTTATACATATGGATGCATGGGATCCAAATCTAGTTTAATATCATGAAGGGTCATTTTATTTCCTTTTATTCATTAATGATGCAACATGAATAATATGGGAATTTTTTATCAATAACAAGACTAAAGTTTTCATAACCTTTTTTCTATGTCATCCCATCTTTCTATTACATAACTTTACATGACATTTTACAAATAAAGGATCTTTTAAAGTATAGTGTCTTGGAAAAAAGTTACATAATACATGAAAACATAAAACATTATTTTAATAAACTTGAAAGGATTATTTAAATTTTCATCCTAAGTATAATTACTACATCTCATAACTTGGGGACATACATCAAAGTAAAGAGTGAGCATAAGGCCTAGTAAGGTAAAACAGGGAAAACAATTTACATGCGTGCTTGTGAAAATACAATAAGAACTTGAGGAAATATCATAAAGTCATGAGAAAGAGTCATATAGTGATAATAATACCTTTAATAATAACATAAAAATGTGGCTAAAACATTTAATTTAGATATCCATAAACATATCACCAGGGTGTCGTAAAAATTACCATGGTTATTCACCAAGGTATCATAAAACTTGTCATCTCTAGAGATTAATTTATTTACCCAATGAATTTGAGTGATATCAGGGAACACCCTTAATATGTCTTTATTTTCATGTGATCCACATAGATCATAATAAAACATTTCATAAATAACTCATATATAATAAAAGAAATGGGTTTCATATCAAAATCACGACGTTTTGAAAAGTTCTTAAAAATATGATCATTATGTCATTTACAACCCACGAAAATGGAATGAGGGTTTTATATATGTCAATTCATGAATAAAATAAATAATTTTTATTTCTTTATGAATACCTATGTAAATAAAATAATTTTGGATATTCAAATAAATAAAATAAAAGAATTTCTTGAGAAAAAGAGAAAGATTTTGAGATGAAAATTCTGCAGCATAACGGGTATGAAACATAGTTTTATAAAACATTAAAAAGAGAGAGGACAGGGTCCATTCATAAAAGACTCATAATAAAGTAGAGGTATAGAATAAAATTTAAATAAAAACATGGTATGTAAATTTTAAATACATACCACATAAAAGAGAACTTTAAAGGAAAAGGGAAGTTGGGAATTCCCTTACTTTGAAGAGTAACTTCTAAAACTCAATGATCGGAAACTTGGGGGCTTAAGAAAGAATTGGGAGGACTCCTTGGGAGGTAATACTATCATAAATTCATGGAAAATTATTTTTTAATGAAATTAAATGAATTAATGGGTGGGTATTTATAGTATAAGAGAGGCGGTTTTTTATTAATTTCAAAAGACACCTCATTAGTGGTATTTGCAAAAGCATGGGCTTGCCCATGGTATTTTCCCATGGTATTGGACACTTGGGACACCTCATATCATATTTTATTACTCAAGAGTTTACCTGAATTATTAAATCATTATTACATCATTAATTACTTCATTAAACATACTGAAAACTCACAATTGTATTTTTACTATTCACTGAAAAACAAAATATTTTATAAAAATCTCATAAATTCACCGTAACTTAATATCGACATTTTGAATTCAAAAAGGAAATTTATTTTAACTTAATGAATCTATATATATGAGAAATTTAATTTTTAACTATAAAAATATTTGATTATTAAAAATAATAGCAAATAGAAAATGCATAGTGACATGCATAGTAAAATTTTCAACACTTGAAAAAAAAATTATTTTATCATTTATAATTAAAAATAATTTTTTTTATAACACTATTTCGTTATAATAAATATGAATAATAAATCCTTATTTTAATATGACAATTTATATCTTTTTGAAAAGTATAATTTTTACCCAAAAAATCAATTTATTAAATTCCATCTCAATTTTTAGGAAAAACTATTATTAAAATGGAAATGATGAAATAAAATTTTTATTAAAAAAATGGGATTAAATTTTAAGTAACTAGGTATTTGACACATAACCCCTTAAAACACCCTCATATAACCTAAGGGTAAGGTGTGCAATGGTGATGGACTCTTGGGGCGGCTCGGATAACATCGCTCGAGTGGTAATCTCCACTAACTTGAACTTCTCTCATAGGTGATTTCATTCAAGTTTAACATGTTAAAGAGTAGCTTGGGCTTGGTCCAGTGTAAAACCTAGTGACGCTACCTCCTTCCCAAGCTCTGAAAAATAGGCTTCATATGGCCCAAGTCTACTGGATGAGGCTATCAACTCTTCTTTATGTATTAATTATCCATTATCATATCTATTTATAAACAATAATTATAACATTAAAAATTATTATGGTTTCCAGTGGTCATATTAACCAACAGTAATATAAAATTCAAACCCCTATGGTTATATTTCAATTATACTTATTATTTTTATTGATTATGACATAGTAAAACATAAATTTTCAGGAAACAACATATTATTCAAAAGTTCGGGTTGTTATAGTTGTATGGAGATCCATAGTGGAAAGAGAGGATAGTTTAAAGATTAAGTTCTTGAGTATTGATACTGGTGGGGGATATGAAAGCTGAGAGATCTGAAGGTTTTGCTGTAAGAAATAATTTTTTTTAGAAGAAGGTGCTCAGAACACCAGAACATAATGGTGTGGCAAATCAGATGAATCAAATGTTATTTGATACAGCCAAAAGCATGAAAATACAGTTTGGGTTTCCCAATGAGTTTTTTGAAGAATCTATAAACTTCATGATGTATCTCATGAATAGAAGTCCTCTCGCACCACTAGGGAAAGAAATTACAAAAGGAATATAGACCAAAAGAAAGTTAAATTTCTCCCATATCAAAGTATTTAGATTCATTGCCTCTATCCATATCGATGTCAGGTAGAGGGATAAGTTAGAAACCAAGTCCAAAACATGTTTCTTTATGGATTATAACAATGAAGACTTTGGATTTCAGTTAGGGGATAATGATCTTTTAAAGGTCATCAAAAACTAAAATATACACTTCAATGAAGGGATCTTTTAGAAGGACTAGAACCTGGTGGAAGATACAATTGATAACATAGAATCAATAAATCATTACAAGGTTGATCTAAATATAAGTTTGAAATGATATATTGTTTTAATAAGTGCTCATGTTTTGGAAGAACCTAACAGTCCAGAAGGTTTAGTTTTGATCATAGGTTGGATTTAGCAAGTTCAGTCAAGGGAAGATATACCGGAAAACTCAAGAATTATGGAAGGTCAAGGAAGAGTTCTAAAAGATGGAGTTCTGAAAGTATCACAACCTTGGGAGTTAATGTGTTCTACCAGGGTCATAAGACCATTTTAAAGGTTTGTTTTAGATTTATATTTTCTACTTCTTATGAATAGTGGAGAACTTGAAAGCCCATAAGAGGTAGAAAATTTCAATGGATTGAAACATATGGAGTTAGTGGTGAAGGAGGATATGGACTCCTAGCATGCTTCCAGAACATGGTATCTTTTAGAACATCCACTGAGAAAAAAGGAACTATAGAAAAAATGGGTTTATCGGTTGAAGGAAGAAGTGAATGGTATAAAATTGTACAAGTAAAGGTTGGTTGTGAAAGTCTTTCAACAAAATGAATGAGTGGGTTTCAGTGAAATATTTTCTCCAGTTGTTAAGCACAATGAAATACAGACAACACTTGAAATAGTTTCAGAAGAAGGTCTATATCTTGAATAATTAAATGTGAATAAAACTTTCCTTCATGGATATTTAGAGGAAATTTATAGGTATAAACTATAAGTATTCAAGTAATTCAGAAACAGCATGGTGTGCAAGCTCAAATGAATTTTATATAGGCTGAAGCAAGCACCTAGACAATGGAACCAAATGTTAAATGCCTTTATGGGAGAATGTAAGTTAATTTAGTGTAATGAAGACCATTGTTTCAAAAAAAGGTTTTTTATGATGGGAGTTTCATCATAATTCTCTTATATATGGATGGTTTGCTCTAGGAAGGTCTGGACAAAAAATGGATTGAAGAGGTGAAGGTTAAGTTATCCATAAGGTTCGAGATGAAGGATCCTAAGGAAGCCCAATATATTTTAGGGATGAGGATCTATAGGGACTAATTAATTATAACCAACAAACATAAATACATATAATGTGATGCCTCAAGCTTCTACAGATATAAGAGGATGGGATCCTCTCCTGTTGGGTTTGGGTAGTGTGATGTGTAGGATTCTTTGCTAAATTAAATTCCTCCTAAAACACTATTTATCTATTTTGAGAAGGATCTAACACCCCTTCTGATTAAGGGTATCCTCACAAAGTCTTCATGGATCCTTTAGATGGTGCACTCCCTCTAAGACAGGGTTCTTATGTTCACTTCTCCTTATGATCTTCCTCAAACACTCTCTGCAAAATGAAGATGGAAACTTTTGTTTCTTGTGAATTATAGGTACTTTTTTTTACATAAATATTTCATATGTTAATTTCTTAAAGATAGATCTCTTGTGTTTGGGTTTTTTTCATTGCATATGATCAAAAGATGTTCATAAAAAACCCATAAGTGGTATTAGAGCAAGGAACTTCAATTTTTTAATGTTTTTGAATCATTGTTTTTCCAAAAAATGAAAAACTATATTTACATAAAAGTAGAGGATGATTGTAGACCCTTATGTGAGTAGCATAAAGGTAAATTTGATTTAACCTTATACGGGTCGAATATATAAATTTAATATCCTTAAACAGATGGTTTGTGTAAGGGTAACCTCTTTATTACCTTTACAAAAATAATATTCATAAAGATTATTCCCTTACTCAACAATGCAGCAGACTTTGTAAAGGTTTTAACTTTACATGATCTTATTATTCAAAGGTATATGTGCCTTTACCCTTACGCAATACCCTTACATAGAAATAAAACAGTGTGGTTTAAAGGTAATAACCTTATGCAGAAGGGTTTACGTAAGGGTCATCAGCACTTTACCCTTGTGTGTAAAGGTATTTGAGCCACTATGTAAAGGTCCCTGCTGTTTACCTTTACATAGCATATGAATATTGGGATTACCTATATGTAAAGGTGTTGCATAAAGGTAATGTCTTTATGATGTGGTATTAAGCTACGTAATGGTAAAAGTTACATATTATATGAGATTTTAAGAAATATTAGTACCCTTATGAAGGGCATCTACATAAGTGTAATAAGGGGATACCCTTACATAGAGTCTGGGTTTTACATAAGGGTAAATAAAAAATTGTTAAAAAATGTTTTTAACATATTAAATTATTTTTATGGTTTATAAATTGTTTATAAATCATGTTAAAAGTTATTTTGGTAGTATTTAATTTTTAGGGATTTTATAAATTAATTAATTAAGTATAAATGGTTTGTAATTAATTGAATAAATTTTTATGAAACATTTTTTCCCAAATATTAAAGGTTAATATTTTAAAATACCTTTTGATATATTAATTTTAATTCCTTGTGATCTAAAAATAAAATGTTTATTTATAAATCATAAGAGGTGATTTATAAAGTGTTTATAAATTAAAAAATATATGATATCTAGATTATATAAAAATTTTATATAATAGATATTGGATTATAAAATGTTTATAATTCATGAAATATCATATAAATGTCATTTAATATAAAATATGAAGGACTTCATATTGAAATGAATATAAAATTTTTATATTCTAGATAAATTATGAAATGTTTATAATTATAATTTATTTATGAATAATTCATAAATGTATCATGTTTTAGAAAATAAATAAATTGTTTATTTGTTAGTTAAATTTACTTTATATCCATGTTTAGTAAAAAAAATTATGAAATATGAATATTGTGTATTCCCATTTATATGATAAATCACTTTTAGTATAGAGCCTTCCATATCATTCTAGGTTTTATATCATAAAATTTAGTTTTCATCTACCTTGACCTCGTTTCTTAATTTTAGTTATGATCTTGAGAATAGTTGTTGGGTATATTTTGTGCATATTTGGTGTTAGAGTTTTTCATGAATTGAATTATCTCTTATGTAAAGTCTCCCAAGGTAGAGGGACTTTGGGTCGGACCACCTAGGATTACCTTGTTTAGGAAAGTCAATGAGATTGGTTATCTGTTGCTCTGAGCTTACTCGTGTGGAGTTTTTCAATCTCATATATTTCATTACATGAATCAATCATGTACCTTATTCGTATGATGAATTTGGATATGTATGAATGTATTTGACTTCTATTTTTGTCTGATTAACATAAACTTGTGGGTTATGTAAATAGTTTCACATTAATATGGTTCGAATGCATTAATTTGGTGATTGGAATAGGGATTCCATAACTAAATCACTAGAATCATGCATACATAACAGGAAATAAAACATGAAAAGATAACGATTAAATATGATGTAATAATTATGAATTTAATATTCATATGATGTATATTAAATTAGTGAGACCTTAAAATAAAACCCCACAAATACTAAGTATGAGATTCTTTCTAAAGAGACACTTTTCAAGACCTCAACATCTAACCGGGTTGGTCATGTGAAATATGGGTTCCCATAGATTATATTGTGTAAGGAAAACATATAATGAGTGACTATAGATTATTTTATTTTGTGGTTTATTATAAATCTAGGTGACCTTGGATCAACCTTTGTTAGCTTATTTTTGGAATTTTCTTTGGGTTACACTAGTCGAGAGAACCTAATAGGATTAGGTTATCAGAAGAATGGAGTTGTGTAAATTCATATGATGGATTTTGATAAGTGGTTATTAGCTCAACTATCCAATAATCACAACTATTGTGATTGGGATTATTTTGTACCTAAATAACTAAGTGGTGAGAGAAATGATAAAGTTGACTCATTTCCTAGTGAAATATGGATCTTGGATCACAAAATTAATACGATGTCTAGGGTCATCATTTTAGTGGGAGAACTTTAATTTAATTCCCTTAATGAAAATATGTAATACATGATACTCACCTACTAATATGTCTTTCTTACAGATTATGGAATACTTCACACTATTTAGATTGAGAACATTAATAAGTATGACCTATAAAACTATTAAATATTGGTATTTAGGATTGATAAGTATTATCAAGGAGAAACATTCAGAGTACCCAAATGTGAATGTTATAGAAATAAATTTCTTCAACTCTGACTCATGGGTGTTACATGTCAGTTGTGTGTCACACATTTGTGCTGACAAACAAAAACTCAAATATATAAGGTAATTGATAAAGGGTAAAGTATATATTTATGAAAGTAATGGAGAAAGAGTTTATCCATTATAGGTCGGCACTTATGATCTAATTTTACCAAGTGGATTGATCCTAGAATTGAAAAAATATTACTATGTTCCCACCATAAATAGGAATTTTATTTTTGACTCGTGTTTGGACAATATGGGATTTTCATTCATTATTAAGGACAAGAGTTATTCTATATATAAGAATGAAATTTTTTACAGAATTAGGAATATAATTAATGTTTTATATATTATAGATATGGATAATCTTGTTTATAATATTCATAATAACAAGGCCAGGATTGATTCTAATCCCACCTACCTTTTCCATTGTCTCCTTGGACATATAAATGAGAAACATGTTCAAATACTCCATAGATATGGATTGTTGGACTAATTCATTTATGAATAATTTGATGCATGTGAATCTTGTTTATTGGAAAAAATGAAAAAGTTTTCTTTTGGGAGAAAAGGTGAGAGGGCTAGTGTATTTTTGGATCTCATACATAGTGATGTATATTGACCAATGAGTACTCAAGAAATTTGTGGTTTTAGTTATTTTGTTACTTTTACCGATCAATTTAGTCAGTATGGGTATGTGTTTCTGATGAAACACAAGTATGAAACTTTTGAAAAGTTCAAAGAGTTTTATAATGAAGTACATAATCAATTAGGAAAAAGTATTAAATCCCTCTAATCAGATCGGGGTGGTGAATGCTTCAGTCAGGAATTCATATCTCATCTAAGAGATTGTGGAATTGTTTCACATATAACTCCTCCCGGAACACCACAATGGAATGGTGTATCTAAAAGTAGGAATCGTGCCTTATTAGATATGGTTAGATTAATGATGAGTTTATGTGACCTTACTATCTCATTTTTGGGTTATGATCTAGAGATTTTTGCATTCTTACTAAATCACATTCCATCTAAATAATTCGTAAAGACACCATATGAGATATGTGTTGGGAAACGTACCAAAATGTATTTTATAAAAAATTGAGTTTGTGAAGAACTCTTAAGACAATTTTCTTCTGATAATATTGGCCCTAAATATGATAAGTGCCTATTTATTGGTAATCCCAAAGAAAATATGGGATATTATTTCTACCACACTATTGAACACAAAGTGTTTATGGATCAAACTAGTACATTTCATGAGAAGGAATATATATATCAAGGATTCAGTGGGAGTAAAATTAAACTTAGAGAAATTTATGACCAAAAATAGGAAGTGTTCCTTGTATGAAAGTTGAGCTGGTTCCACAAAGAGTTGTGGAAGAAGAACTGACTCAAGTTACACAATAACCTAAAAGGTCTCGTAAGATTCATCAAGAACCCAAGAGATATAGATTTCCTGTGGCTAATAATGATGAATTAATGTTAATATAAGGTTAATTTACTTTATATCAAGATTCCATTGAGAATTATGATTTCAAGAAATGTTTAAAATCCATGGAATCTGAGATAGACTCCATGTACACCAACCAAGTTTGGAAATTAGTGGATGCGCATGAAGGGGTGATGTGCAAAGGGTTCAAATGGGTTTTCCACAAGAAAAAATGACATGGATGGTAAATTTTTTACCTATAAATAACACTTGATGGAAAATGGTTGTAGAAAAGTTCATGGAATTGACTATGAAGAAACCTTTTCACCTATTGCAATGATAAAGTCTATTTGGATTTTTCTAGCCATATCAGATCATTATGATTATGAGATATATCAAATGGATATCAAAACCACATTACTTAATAATAATTTAGCCTAGGAAATGTATATGATACAGCCTGATGGTTTTGAATTTCCAAATTAGAATTCTAAGTTTTTCAAATTGCAATGGTAAATTTTTGGACAAAATCAAGCCAATTGGAGTTGGAATATCTAGTTTGATGATGCAATCAAAGAGTTTGGTTTCATCAATAACGTGGATGATTCCTATGTATAAAAGTGGCTTAGTGGTAGTATAGTAGTATTTCTAATATTTTATATATATGGCATTGTAACGCCCTGACCCCAGCTACCCAGAGTAGGTGAATTATTGCGTAACATTGGAATGATCACAAATGATCAAGTCTCGAAAGACCGATTAGTTTAGTAGACTTGGAAACACTAGATACATTCATAAGTAGTACATTACATCATAAAGTAAAAAAAACTACAACAAAATCTTGTATTAATATCCCCTCATACTATCCCTATAGGTCATTCATAATATACTTCTTCACATCCTGGAAAAATTAAAACATTGGAAGGGGTGAGCTCAGATGCTCAGTAAGGATAACAATATAGAGGAATCTTTTATAAATAAACATAAACATTTAAGGCAATGTATAACTAAAACAAAATCCTTTTTAAACTTGAACTTCAGCATAATATGGCAAAAATAAAATTAAATAATGCCATTTACTTACTCACATGGATATTTTACTAGTCGAATAATCACATGTAATATCAATAACCACTTTCATAATGATGGAATGCATAATGCCAGACTATCATAACCACGTATCCAAGGCCTCATGCCAAGACCACAAATAAGATTTTGTCAAGGCCTCATGCCAAGACACTAGTTTGTCTCATGAGACCTACCAATGCATCGAAGAGCTATAGCGGGCTCCACCCATCACTTATTAAGTTCAATGCATTCCTCATATGAACAGGTTTAAACATATCATAAACCATAACATAATTGTATCACATAAAACATGCATAAAGGAAACATAATATTTCCACACTTCAATCACAAGATATCAATACAACACATTGATATAATAAAAACTTTATCAAAACCATTTTCAATACCAAAATAAAAGAAAAGTAAAGCATGGTATTTATTTTTCTTCTAAAAAAAGTTATGGCTTATAGAGGGAGACAAAACTCAAATAATAGTCATGGCGGCAGAGAAGTCATTGTCTCCTCATACGTAAGAAAAAACATTACTTTTGTCATTTAGTAAAAACACTTTGTATAAAAAGATTTCTTTTGAATAAAAGTAAAAGTCAAAGGGGTTTATACACCGTATAAAAGAAAGTTGTGTATAAAACCAAATATGCCTCAATGAAAGGAGATTGAGACAAAGTCCTTACAAAGATCATTTTTAAAATAAAATAGATCTATTATGTGTATTCACTATAATTACACATAAAGAAAGTACAAATACAAGATATGACATAATAATATCATGATGTAATTTGAAAGTAGGAGATTAACCCAAAGAATGGAAATTGGGTTAAGAAATTACCTTACCTCGTGTCCGACTTGACTTGACCGCTCTTTAACCTACTCAATAATAAACTAGAGTTAATCTCTACCTAATTAAGAACCTTTTTCAAGTTCATTATTCCTTTTATATCACTTATTACCATGTTATGAACATTATGTAATTATTTAAGTTAATAACGGTCATTTTGTCGATCCTAGGTACTTGAGTCAAAAATAAACTTCTTATAATTACACTTTGTTCATGTGGTAAAATATCCATTATATCCATAATTATATTCATTATGTAGATATAATATAAATCATATATATCCATTATATACATTCATTTATAATATTACATAACATTTAGAGGTAAGAAATTAAATGCACCGTTCATGGAGACGGTAAGTCGTACGTACGCATGAACGCTACTTTCATTTCTATTTCGTATTTAATGGGATGAAGTTATAATTATATAAAGGTATAATATAATTCCAGTATAATATAATTTATAATACCATTTACTTCATCCTTTATACATCCCACATATGGCATTAACGATTCAAATCACTTTGAGGGGGCGGTAGTCCGCACTTCCTAAAATGAAAATATCGTGTTTACCCATAATGGAAACCATAAAGGTATGCCATAAATGAAAAATAAATAATCTTAAGTAAAACATAAAAATATTATATATCATATATAAATATAGTGACATCTTAATGGCCACCTTTTAAGGTGTTATATGAGTTTTGAACAATCATCGTTTCGTGAGGCAGAAATTCGCCATCCACAGAAACAGTATGTTCTTTAACCATTAGATGTAGGTGTGTGTAAGTGTAGCTAGAATACTTCTTATAACAACATCCTAGTATATTTAGGATATTGTTTTTGTTACAAAAAAATTAATAAAAAGAGTTTCGGGGGTTGGAGAAGCAAAATAAAACAAAATAACATAAGATAAGACATTACCTTAAAATCGGGTAACTCTTTTTGATTTGATCCAAAGGCTTACTTGGGAAGAGTTCTGCCCAAAGTGAGGCTTCTAGGAGTAAGAGAGGGAAGTTGAGAGAGTATTTGGGCAGAGTTTGTCCGAGCCAAAAGGCTTGAAGGTGTGAATAAGGTGGTAGAGGTGGGGGGCCTTTTATAAGAGGAGAGGAGGGGCACTCTTGGAAAGATTGAAATGTTACTTTATTATGAAATGTTTTTCGGATTATAAAGGTCCCACAATGATATATTTCGAGTCTAAGGTGATAAGGGTTCGAAAACTACTCATCCAATAGGTTTTTTACAAGTTTAAGTCTTGGATTTTACATTATCTTTTCATTTTATTTAAATCGTTAATTAATGAGGTAATCGCTGCATCATCATGGTGTCATAAATAATTTAATTTATTTAATGTATAAAAATTATAAAAAAAATATCATGATGTATGAAATATTTTTAGATTTATAATGAATATTTATAGTCAAAAATATGACTTGTATAACCCCATTTAAAAATTGTTTTAGTAAAACAACTCATGTTTGTGACATTTTTATTTTAACATTAAATAAAAAGTTTTTAATGTCATTTTCCTACCAAAGTGGCTCCATGAAGTCCCCAAGTTGACCCATTGTTTTTCTTGGTCGGCCATGACTCATCCAATAGGGGTAGGAAAAGTGTAAATGTCATTTCATATTTTTATAATACCATTTTTACCTTAAATTTCACTAATTACCTTTAATTGCGATTAATTAAACTTAAAAGTTACTATTCACCAAAAAATTATTTTAATCCCATTGAACCATATTTTAATTCCTAATGACAACCATGTATGTCGGATTTTTGAAAATCAAATCACAGAAGTGGTAATATTTCATTTAAATGAAAAATCAGTTTTTTAACTACCACTTAGTGGTTTCACTATTTATCCAAAATTGAAGTTTTTCAGAACAATGCCAAAATTTCACCCTAAGCTGTAATTGATATTCTGAATTCAAAAATGATTTCTATTTTAAAAAATTCCAAACATATAATTTTTATTAATTAATTTTATAATTAATTCCCACTGTCACAACAAATATCGTGTTTTTAAGAAACAATATATATCAAAAGATTGACAATTGTTTATGTCCAATTTCAAAGTGAAATTAATTATAATGACCACCATTGGATAAAATAGTAAAAATATATTCTAATTATACTTTAAAACCACTAAATAGTATAATTTATCACTATAAATTATTTTGATTAAAAAATTTGTTTTTAAGTATTTTTCATTATTCATAAAAAATTGGAAGTTCTCAGAAAAATACCAAAAATTCAACATAGGCTAATTTCGATATTCCGAATACAAAAATAAAGTCCATTTTGAAATATAAAATTTATATAATTTCAAAAGGTGGGTATTACTATTCATAACGGCTACTTTGATTGGTTGTAGTGTGTTGAATCTCGAACCTGCGTACAATGAAATCTATTGCCTTATTAAAAGAGAAGCGTATCGTGGAATCTAGGGGTTTTACAGACATACTACTTATTGGAAATGATATCCTAACACTTTACACTATGAATATGTGGTTGGGTAAATGTTTCTGAATAAAATACATGGGTGAAGCATCTTTCATACTTGGTATGATGATCTATAGAGATGGATCTAATAAGTTTCTTAGACTAATTTAAAACACATATATTAGTAAATTGATAAATCAGTTTAGCATGGAGAACTCCAAGAAGGGGTCTATACTATTTTTGCATGGCACAAATCTTATAAATATTTAGGATACTTCAAAATAGTTATAAATGATGGATAGGATTCCTTATGCATCCACCATAGGATTTATCATATATGTCATGTTATGTACTCGAAATGATGTCTTTGTTTCTCTGAGAATAAGTAGATACCATTATAATACTTGTGGTAGTCACTGGATTATTGTGAGGAATTTCTTTAAGTACTTGAAAATGAATAAGTATATGTTCTTCATATTTATTGGAGATCGTAAGATTTTTGTAAATGGTTACACATATGCTAGTTTCTAATCCAACATAGATGATATAAAATCTTAATCTGGATTCATTTTTTCCTAAATAGTGGAGAAATTAGTTGGAAGAGTTCCAAACAATCCATCATAGTGAACTTGACAACAAAGGAAAAATACATCATTGAATCAGATGTTTTGAAGGAAACTGTTTGGATAAAGAATTTCATTTATGAACTCAAAGTGGTTCCTAGCATCGAGGGAGAAATCGAGATATATTTTCATAAAAATGGTGTTTTTTCTTAGGCTAAGGATCCTTGGTCTCATCAAAGAACCAAACACGTCCTTCTCAAATATCATCTCATATAGGATATCATTAAGAGTGGTGATGTAAAGATCAGTTGGGTGGATACACAGGATAACGTAGTAGATCCTTTGATGAAAACATTATCCCAACAATAACATGAAGGTAATGTAGAATCTATAGGTGATAGAAACATGAGAGATTGGTTTTAAAGGTTGTAAATGTATAATGTTATTATAATAAATGAAATCTCCAATTATCATCCATTCATGTGTGCTACAATTTTATTTCATATGAACAATCTAATGATGATATCACATCAAAGTGTCACTTTGAATTGTCTCTAATCGATGATCATTATGAAGTATTATGGGTTATAATGATATTATAAGGTTAGCATAAATAGAATTTGTATTCATTACAGAGAGTTCTATATGAGATATAAAAAATGGATTTCATGAGGTAATAAGTAGAGACTTATTACTTAGATTTTTCTGCTAAAGTATATCTCATGGAATATCATACAGTCATTGATATACTTAGGATGTGTGCTTATTATCAATCCTTTTTTACCTAAGGTTGGTGAGATACATAGCATGATAACCTCCATACTTTAATACCCTTCTTATTAAATTCAATATATGAAATTATCTAATACGAGGGTAGTTGGGTATATTGCTAATCATGTCATCGGTTGGAGTGTAACCAATATGGGATTTGTCCACTTATATGAAAAGTTAAAGACATATGGACCTTGATTGAATTAAATTGAGGAAATTCATGTCCATGCTTAGTTTTTGCACACATAATGTGTTCAATTACTTGGATAAGTTAAATATTATGTACTTATCAGATAGATGAATGAATTGTGATTTATTCATCAACTTGGCCATACTTTTTCATAGAATCAATAAATTATGAGAGACCAGTATTAGATTGGAATGTTCTATGTCTATTGGTTGCTCAATGTCATTGAAAGAGGAAATATATAGGTATACATATGATTTATATGATACATATTTTGGTGGATATGTTCATATAGAGATATGAGTATGTTTGATGGAGATTACACTAGATCCCTTAGTAGCTTGAGTTACACTGATGCTTTTTTAGAGGCCTCTCTTTTCTTAAATCTATGAAATTGGGATTTCATAGTTTTTTTCATTTCTTCTAAGGCCCGTAGGGTCATGCTATTAGGACCTTGGATAAGGATAAAATTTTGTATAAAGTGTTTTTTCAAAATTAAGAGATGTTGATGAAAACCCATATTCAAAAGAGTGTATGGATTCACAAAGAGTTGTGAAATTTTGCATGAATTCCTTATAGGATTTTAGTGAAAGTGGGAGATTTTTGGTTGTGCACTAAAATGTACATGCATGTGATGAATATATTTTTCATGCATGCGATGAATAAGAATAATATATATATATATAATATTATTTATTTCTCCCAAATGGTTTTTTCATTGATCATAATCCATTATGAATGGATTAAAGGCTTTGCATTAATTCATTAAAACCATTAAATGAATTATACCCAATAGAAAGAAATGCTTATGATGTGATGTGTTTGGATTCTACCTATATAAGAGGATGGAAACCTCTCCAATTGGGTGTGGGTAGTGCGATGTTTATAAACCTCTTATAAACTCTCTTCCTCCCAAAACTTCATTTATCTCTTTTGAGAAGGTGTTATCACCCCTTCATATTACAGGTGTAATGTCCCAGTTCTGAAAGCTGCTCAGAGGTGCCCCGTACCAGGTTGGTCACATGGCCTTAAGCACATTTCCCCAAATGCCAGAGGCTGGAAACTAGCAGTGGGGACCTTGGGTGTGATAGTGGGGAAACTATGTACTCATTGGCAGAGTAACACAATGGAAGTAAAATAGATAGCAATAGCAGAAGCAGTAAAACATGCAATAGGTAAACAGTAGAAATAATAAATAACTGAAGCACACATGCACACACACACACATATATATATATATATATGATGCATGATACATATGTCTAGGAAAGAAGACAAACAAGTCACAACGGTGGAATACAATACTAAACCAAAGTACAACAGAAAACAAATAAAATTCTCCACAGCATCGCAAGCCTCAACTTGAACCCTTGCTCCCCAGCTCCGCAATAATCAAGTACCTGAAGTACAAGGGTGATTTCCTTTATCTATACCTGCAGCAATATAATCTGTTTGGGCCCAAAAGCATGACCAAAACAGGGTGTGAGACTAAATCCCAGTAGAAAACCACCAAAATATCTGTGCCTAATAGTCAGTGAATATATATAGCAGGATATAATCAAAATGAAGTAGTAAACAAGGAAGTACTCAAAAGTAAACAATCCTACAGTTTCAAATGCATTCAATTATCAGATATCAAGTAAGCAGCTAATCATAAGCAGGGAAGTACTCACAGTATAGCCCCTCTGGTCCAATCAAAACAAACACAAGAAACCCTTTGGGAAGTACACACAGTCTAACCCCTCTGGTTCAGATTTTGCATGGACTCTATGAGGAAGCACTCACCTTTAATTCCCCATATAGTCTCATATTGGTAACCAAAAGGTGCTCTAGGGAAGCACTCAACTTCCAATTCCCCTTATGGCCCGCATCGAGGAACTACAGACACTTTGAGGAAGCACTTATGTCCATTCCCCCTATGGTCTCGCATCGTAATAGTAAACAAACACTATGGAGAAGCCCTCAACGTCAATTCTCCCTATGGTCTACTACACCAGGTTCTCACGGCCCTGTTTAAGTCAATCGATCACAGTGATATATAACGGCCAAAGTATACCTCAATAACTACTTGGTTAAACAGTCTACAACATAACAACATGTCAGATAAATAATATTACTCCATCCTATTAGCACTAGGAATGGAAAGCAAGCAGACTAACAGGCTAAGCAAGACCAAACGGTTATAAACAATACAATCATGGGAAAGAAATCCATAACATATAAATTAACCCTATTCACATTCAATTGACCTCTAATCAAGCATATAAATCTTAGAAAGAAATAACAGGGTTAAAACCATAAACACACAATACCCCGATCAAGGGTATTGGGCACTTTTGCATATATAACTCAAAAACTATCTACAAAAAGGCACAAACCACCTACCTCAGCAATGTATGATCGATATACTCTGGCATCTTCCCTTTGATCAACCTAGAACATGGTAGATCTAAAATAATTTCTAAAATGTTCAACTAAGGATAACTCACGAGAGAAGAGAAAACAGGAAACAAGGTTCAAAAAAAAGAGAGAACTCACTGATTCAATTCCAACGCAACTGATAGAGTTCGATTCAGAGAATGGATGCTCAATCAGGGGCTTGGGGAAAGATCAGAACCGTATGGATGCTCTCGGTCGAAGAAGGCGAAGAAGAAGACTCTTCTTCTAATTAGACACGAACCCATTCCGTTTAATGAAAAAAACGTACACGTTATATACTCTATAATTACACGGTGTGTACTTGACCTCATCAGCCCTCACATAAGGTAGTCTCCAGGTCACCACACACGGTTGTGTGCTTGGATATACACGGCTAGAACACGGCTACGTACGACAAAAGAGTACACAGCATGTACATATAAGTACACGGTGTGTACTTCAAAAATTTTATAGAAACTTCTATTTTTCTCAAAAACACCAGAAAAGAGAAAAAAATACCTAAAAAGAAGATCTGGGTTCTTAAAAACTCCCCCCTTAAATAAATTCATCCCCAAATTTCCCTAGCAAGGTGGAAAAGAAGAAGAATCCTCAAAAAGCTCGGGACACTGTGATTGTACATCAGCCTCCCTCTCTCAGGTCTCGTTATGTACTCGTTCGTGCTACCATAGCACTCGTACCAGAGGAATAGACCAGCCACAGAGAACTTTCGTACTTCGATCAACAATCTAGATAGGATGCTCCTCAAACAATTCTTTCACCTCTAACTCAACCTCCTCAGGTTAAAAACTTGATACGGGTCTGAGAAGTAACGTCGAAGCTAAGAAAAGTGTAAGATGTCATGCATATCCTGGTACCTCTAAGGTAACTGCAACCGATAGGAAACCAACCCAACCCTCTCCAACACCTCAAATGGATTGATGTACCTTAGTTAAAGATTACCCTACCTTCTAATCCTCATGTGTCCCAATCTCAGTGTGACATGTAGGAAAACCTGATCTATGACCTCAAACTTCATAGGTCGTCTTTTTCGATCAGCATAAGACTTCTGTCGAGACTGTGCAGTAGCCATCCTCTTCCGAATCAACTTTATCTGCTTTGTGGTCTCCTGGACAAGATGAGGTCCCAGAATAGCTACCTCTCCTTCCACCATCCTCCATAAGGGTGATCAGCATGTCCTACCGTACAAAGCCTCATAATGTGTCATCTGAATAGGTGCTTGAAAACTATTATTGTAGGCAAACTCCACAAGAGGTATGTGCTTCTTCCACGAACCTCAAAAATCTAGAATTCATGCTCGAAGCATGTCCTCAAGCACCTGAATCATATGCTCAGACTGGACATATGTTTGGGGATGGTATGTCATACTCAGAAGTAACTATGTACCCAAAGCCTTCTATAATCCCTTCTAGACCTGAGAAGTTAAATGGGAATCTCTATCAGAAATAATGGAGTGTGTAATTCCATGTAAACATATAATCTCTCAAATGTACAACCTTCCTAGATCATCAACACTGAAGGTCTCCTTGATCAATAAGAAATGAGCAACCTTCGTGAGTCTATCAATGACAATCCACACTGCATCATTCCCTCGAGGCGGCCTTGGTAACCTATCACAAAATCCATCGCGACATCATTCCACTTCCACTCAGAAATGGGTAACTACTACAAAATCCCTACTGGTCACTGATGCTCCTCCTTCACCTGCTGACAAGTGGAACACCTCATGAAAAAACTAGCAACATATCTCTTCATACCTGGCCACCAATACTAATGGTGTAGATCATGATACATCTTAGTGACACTAGGATGAACTGCCCAAACTGAGGAATGAAAGTCTTGCATCAGCTTCTAATGTATATTCGCTGTCACCCATACGTGACCATGAAGATGCAAGATCTCATCCTCACCTATGGTCCACCTAGGAATAAGGTCCTATCCTGATACACTTTCTTGTAGGACCAGGCATTCTGAATCTGATAGCTACCTCATTCACACTTGATCAAGTAGAGTCGAGGTAACAGCTATAGAATAAATAAAAGTTTGTCTCAGCCTGTCGTGCACCTTCTGATGCATCTCAAAGAACAGATCCATAAGCTACCAATCACTACTGGCCTCCTAAACTGCCTATATCTAAGTCCTACTTCTCAATGCATCAGCCACAATGTTGCCTTTCCCAGGCATGTAGGAAAGCTCAAAGTCAAAGGACTGAAGGTACTCAACCCACCTTCGCTATCTCAAATTCAGATCACGCTGAGTGAAGATATACTTGAGACTCTTGTGGTCGATGAAAACCACAAAATAATCTCCCAGAAGATAATGTCTCCAACAGCATAAATCATGAACAATTGTAGCTAGCTTGAGATCATGCATTGGGTAGTTCCTCTCATGTGGCCTCAACTACCGAGACTTGTATGCAACAACCCCTTCCCCTTGAATAAGCATTTCTCCCTTCCTGATACCTGATGCGTCATAGAAAATAGTATAGATCTTTCCCGGATCTAGCAATACTAGTATTGGTGCTGAAGTCAACCTCCCTTTCAGCTCATGAAAGGCTGACTCGCAAGAGTCTAACCACAAGAACCTTGCGCCCTTCCTAGTCAGGCCTTGTCAGTGGTGCTGCTAAGCATGAAAAGTCTTGTATGAAACATCTGCAGTAACCAGCTATCCCTAGAAAACTCCATACCTCAAAGGCATTCTTTGGATTCTCCCAGGAATCTACAGCTCTCAATTTCTCTGGGTCTACTGATACTCCTATCTTTGAGATAACATGACCCAATAAGTGAATTTGTTCCATCCAAAAGTGGCATTTTTAGAGCTTATCATATAACTGATGCTCTCTCAGTGTACTCAAAACAATCTCAAGATGTGTGGAATGGTCGTGTCGAGTGTGAGAGTACACCAAGATATTGTCCATGAAGACTACCATGAAAGAATCCAAGTATGGATGGAACACTTGGTTCATCAGTGCCATGAAAACTGTAGGCGCATCCGTGAGACTGAACGACATAACCACATACTCGTATAGACCATACCTAATCTAAAAGGATGTAATAGGTATATCAAATGGTCTAACACACAACTGATGATAACCAAATCTCAAGTCAATCTTTGAGAACACTCGGGCTCCTCGAAGCTGATCAAAGAGATCATCAATCCTCGGCAAGGGATATAAGTTATTAACTGTAAACTGGTTCAACTTCCGATAATCCACACAAAGTCTAAAGGTCTCGTCTGCCTTCTTTGCAAACAGGATAGGTGAACCCAAAGGAGAAGTACTGGGTCAGATGAAACCATTTGCCTGTAACTCCTCCAACTACCTCTTAAGCTCCTGTAACTCTTGTGTAGTCATCTTATAAGGAGGAATGGACACTGGTTCCGCTCCTGGTACAAGTTCAAAAGAAAATTCCACCTCACTCTGGAGGCAAAACTGAAAATTTCTCTAGAAAGACATCCCTGAAATGATCCACCACTGGAGGAAATTCCATCTGTGAAGTCCCCTGGTCATCCAGATAAAGACTAGAAATATGGGTTGTAACTCCTCCTAACCCATGATGCTCGGGTCCCACACTGCCCACCTGGACATCCCATTAGCCCTTATGAAGAAACGATCCACCACTAGAGGAAATTCCATCTGTGAAGTCCCCTGGTCATCCAGATAAAGACTAGAAATCTGGGTTGTAACTCCTCCCAACCCATGATGCTCGGGTCCCGCTCTGCCTGCCTGGACATCCCATTCTCCCTTATGAAGAAACGATCCACCCTCCGGTGATGTGAAACTCACCCTACGGTGATAGAAATCGACAAATGCCTGAAAGGGAACTAACCAGTCCATTCCGAGAATGACATCATAACTTGTCATCTCTAGGACATAAAGGTCCCATAAGAAGTGATACCCACCAACCTCTAGAGGGAACTCCTTGCACTATCGTACACTAGTTGTTCTTATCCCCAACAAAGTTTCTAGCATCAAGATATTAGCAGAATAAAAGATACAGAGTCCAATACTATCTGCAATGGCAACAGATATAAATCTATGGGAATCCCCTGTATCGAAAAGAGCAGAAGCTAAAACTAAAGCAACTAGGATTTACCTCGTACTATTGAGGATTTGGGATCCTGCTCTTGATGGGTCTGCTCCATCACAAAAGTATAACCTTCATCGTGGCCCTGTGACCCTACCTAACAACTCTGAGCTGATCCACCCAGTTGTCACTAAAATCTTGGCAACTGGATGCCACACCTATGACCTCCACCTCAGCCTGAACGGCTGAAAGAACTCCAGTTCCCTAACTGATGAGAAACTGGTGGTGTTGATCCTGAACGAGGATTCATAGAAGAACCCCTATCACCAGATGTTATTGAGAAGAACTGACAGAAGCGTTGAATATGGCCAATCATCCCGCAAGATCGGCACTCCACTGGATCTCTCTAGAAATGCAGCCTCATATGCCCACTCTTCCAGCACTGGTAGCACAACACCTAGATATCATAAGAAGTGTCCCGCCTCCTTGGATCTCCATGCACATACTCTCTACGATGCTTCCTGTTGTCATTAGGATGGATACCAACTCTGGATGTCGAGCCGCCCTAGCTCGAAACTCCAGAATCCCTCAGATTGCACTCCATGATTAGCGCCTGGTTAACTATAGAAGTGATGGAAGTAAACCTGAATATGTTCACCTGTGATTGGATGTTGTGACTGATACCATCCTCAAACTTACTTTCTAGAAATAACTCATCACCTCCTAGAATTGGCGTGAAGCACTGTAGCTCTGTGAAGTGAGAAGAATACTCCATAACGAAAAGAGTACCCTACTCCAGACTCATGAACTCTCAGGCTCGATCGGCCCTCAAGGACTCCAGGTAAAAGTAGTCATAGAAGGTACACTGGAACTCATCCCATGACATAACCTACTGGTGTCCTGCCTGTGAGATCACATCCCACCATCTCTTGGCGGAGTCCCGAAGCATATACATAGCAAGATTCACCCTTCTCTCTGGAGGCATCTCCAGATTCTTGAAGATCGTCAGCATGGCTTCTAGCCATGACTCTACAGCCTGGGGTCCTCCATTACCTGATAAAGTGGGAGGATGCTACTTCTGAAAGACCCATGTTAGTTCTGCCATAGAGGGGGAATAATGCGTTACTCCTCAGAAGGTCTTCTTAAACCTCATAAAGCCCTCTCGGAACTATGAGTTAGCACCTGTGTCCATAATGACGGCTGGTGCCAAGACTGGAATAACTGGAGAATCTACTGGTATTCCCTGATCATCCATATCCGGTGTCTAATAATTGCCCTGTAACTGTCGGAAAACCATAGGAAATCTCAGTGGCATGACTCTGTAAGGTCAAGCGCACACCTTAGATCAAGATTAACAAGGACTGAAACTTTAGAAGTGTGAGAAGGGAACAAGAGAAAGAAAGCATTCAAGTTTTTTTCAAAACATGGATACACAGCCTGTATAATGACTACACGGAGTGTTCCATTAAGCCTTCACATGGGCATGTACTTCTTCCAAACCAGGTCGTGTAACACCCCATACACATAACTTGTTGTCCTAACACACGGCGTATGGTTGAATCATCTTCCCCTGCTCGAGTTCTTCTACATGGTTAAGCCACATGGTTCTATTAGAACAAGACTACACAGCGTGTTAGTGCCAGATACAGCATGTACTAGATGAAATTCAATGACCTGTATTTTTAGTCACATGGCCGGTTACACGGCTCACTCTACACTGCATGTTTGTGCCAGACACAGCGTATAATAGAAAGGTTTCATCGACCCGTGTTGTTCGCTACACGGCCAGATACCTAGGTTACACTACACAGCATGTTCAAACATGACATAAATATATAACTTAATCTTTCATCCATCTGTGTCGTTAGTCACATGAGTGGACACAAAGGTATATACAACACGGCATGTACAACCGGTACACGGCGTGTTCCCCCAAAGATTTCTCAACCCCGTGTCTCTGCCCACATAGTCAGTGACACGGTTAGAGAATACATGGTGTGTACATACATTACATAGCGTGTACTCAAGAAAAATAGTTCCTTCCTGAACATAAGGACACATGGCGTGTATTCATCATTACACGCCATATATTCTAGGTTCTTCCAGACAGTAAGCCTCAGAAACTACTCTAGAACCCAGAAAAACACTAAAAAGAACATTAAAGTGTCAAATTTCAATCCATTAAGGCTCATACTCCTCACAAATCAAAATTTGGAATCTCATACATGTCATAAACAAGGATAACAGTGCAATGATCCACTAAATTCCAGTCCATGAGGGCCCATAATACCTCAAGAACCAAAGTTTGGACTTCATTTAAAAAAACCTTAAAAAATCAATACCTTATCAAAAAAACAGGTATTCTATCAAGGCATCTATCACAACAGTATGCATATCTAACACAACCTCTATCACAACAACATGCAATCACTAATGCGCCCTAAATGGCATGGTAATAATGCATGACATGTGATTTCTAGAAAGTGACTATATGATGCATGATATGGAATACCCTCATCTCATCAGGTTGAAATAGAAATATAACCTCAATAATATCAACAATAATATCACAAAACATGTGAATCACCCAACAGTGAAATCAAATCAACTGTAAAATTTCAAAAACAGAAAAATTGTAATAATGAGGTAGATTGGCTTTTCCATGTACACGGGTTAGCTACTCCCAGGAACAACTTATTACCAAGTACCTATTTCTTCCTATCCCTGGATATAGGCTTCAAACAGTAAGTCAAGAAGAAAATAATCCCTCTAATACCACTTTGTAACGTCCTGGTTCCGTAATCCGCTGAGAGGTGCCCCGTACCCGGTCAGTCACATGGCCTCAAGCGCATTTCCCCGAACGCCAGAGGCTACAGACTATAAGTGAGGGCCTTTGGTGTGATGGTGTGGAAACTATGCCCTCATTGGCAGAGTAACACAGCGGAAGTAAAACAGATAGCAATAGTGGAAGCAGTAAAACATGCAATAGGTAAACAGTGGAAATAATAAATAAATGGATCACACACACACACACATATATATATATATATGATGCATGATATATATGTCTAGTAAATCACCAAAATAAGTCACAATTATAGAATATAATAATAAACCAAATTAAAATAGAGAACAAATAAAATGCTCCACATCATCACAATCCTCAGCTTGGTCTCATGCTCCCTAGGTCCGCAGCAATCAAGTACCTGAAGTAGAAGGGTGTTTGTCCTTATCTATACCTACAGTAATATAATCTATTTGGGCCCAAAAGCATGACCCAAATAGGTTGTGAGAATAAATACCAATAGGAAACCACCCAAAGATCTATGCCTAATAGTCAATGAATATATATGGCAGGCTATAATCAAAATGAAGCAGTAAATAAGGAAGTACTCAAAAGTAAAAAATCCTACATTTTCAAATGCATTCAATTATCAAATATCAAGTAATCAGCTAATCATAAACAGGGAACCCTCTGGAAAGTACTCAAAGTCTAACCCCTCTGGTCTAACCAAAAGAAACACAAGCAACCCTCTGGGAAGTACACACAGTTTAACCCCTATGGTTTAGCTTTTGCACAGACTCTCTAAGGAAGAAATCACCGTCAATTCCCCCCTATAGTCTCATATCAGTAACTAAAAGTCACTCTAGGGAAGCACTCAATGTCAAATTCCCCCTGTGGCTTGCATCGAGGAACTACAACCACTCTAAGGAAGCACTTACATCCATTCCCCCTATAGTCTTGCATCGTAACAGTAAACAAACACTTTAGAGAAACCCTCAACGTCCATTCTTCCTATTGTCTACTACATCAGGTTATCACAGCCCTGTGTAAGTCAATCGAGCACAGTGATATATAACGGCCAAATTATACCACAAGAACTACTTGGATAAACAGTCTACAGCATAACAGCATGTCAGACAAATAATATTACTCCATCCTATCAGCACTAGGAATGGAAATAAAGTAGCCTAACAAGCTAAGCAAGACTAAACGATCATAAAAAATACAAGCATGGTCAATACATCCATAGCATAGAAATTAACCTTATTCACATTCAATTGACCTATAATTAAGCATATAAATCATTGAAGGCAATAACAGGGTTAAAACCGTAAACACGTAATACCCCGATCAAGGGTATTGGTCACTTTTACACATATAACTCAAAGACTATCTATGTAAAGGCATAAACCACCTACCTCGTCATTGTATGATCAATATACTCAGGCGTCGGCCCTTTTATTGACCTAGAATGTGATATATCTACAAAAACATCTAAAAAGTTCAACCAAGGATAAATCACTAGATAAGAGAAAATAGGAAACAAGGTTCAAGAAGAAGAGATAACTCACTGATGCGATTCCAACGCAATTGACAGAGTTCAATTTGGAGAATGGATGCTCAATTGGGGGCTTGGGGAAAGATCGGCATCGTACAAATGCTCTTGGTTAAAGAAGGCGAAGAAGAAGACACTTATACCAATTAGACGTGACCCCGATCCATTTAATGAAAAAAAATTACACAACATGTAGTTTAGAAGTACACGACGAGTGCCTGCCCTTACCGGCCCCCGCATAAGGCGGTCTCCAGGTCACCACACATGGCTGTGTGCTCGGACATTATATGGCCAGAACATATCTAACTGACCAATCTGTTTTTTACATATTTTTTCAGAAAAGAGAAAAACATACCTGAAAAGAAGATCCAAGTTCTTACAATGGGTATCCTCGTGAATCATTTTTGGAACTTTTAGTTAGTGTGCCCCCTCAAATGTTGGGTGCTTATGTCCAATGCTCCTCGTGATCCTCCTCAAACACTCTCCATGGAAGTAAGATGGAAACTTATTTTTCTTTTGAATTCTAGGTACTCTATTTTTCAGTATTATTTCATATGTTAATTTCTTAATGATAGATCTCATGTGTTTGGGTTTTTTTTCATTGCATATGATCATAATATGTTCATAAAAACCCATAAAATACTACATTTTATAGTTACACCACCAACCATGGAAGCAGAGTACATTACAGTAACAAAAGAAGGGAAAGAGATGACATGGATAAAGGTTTTTTTGGAGTAACTTAGAAGTAAATAGAGGAATGAAGTGTTATTTAGTGATAGTCATAGTTTGATCCATCTTACAATGAATATAGTGTTTCACTCAAAAATTAAACACATTAAACTTAAGTATCACTTCATCTAGAAACTTATGGAAGATAGAGTGTTGAAAATGTAGAAGATATATGGAAGTTAGAATCCAACTAATATTCTAACAAAGGTTGTAGTTTGGGAAAGTATAAGGAAAATTTGTGCCTCAGTGGGACTTTAGGGGATCAAGAAAAAAGGATGGAGATTCACTTGATATTTCTATGGGGTGAAGGAAGGATGAAATTTCCTAAGCGATCCAAATTAATTTGGTGAAGTCAAGAAAACAATTCCCAATTGGGATATTTTTAGGTTGGGTTGTGATAAATGTTTTTTGGATAAGTATTAGAAATTCTAGAAGGATTGGTTATGGAAGTTTTATATTAGAACCTGATGAAGGTATAGTTAGTGAAACTAGATAACTATGGAATCAAAGGCATGTGGTGACAATAGAGACTGATGGGATTCATGGGATCATCGTATGATCTTAGGTAATAGGAGAAATCTCAAACACATGCCAAAACTATCCACAACAAAATCATTGTGAATAAAAGAAAACAAAAAAAAATAGAGCATACCTGAGACACATATATTGTGACTTCCATTTCCTTTTTCCAGGGAATGTGTATTGATGATGATCACAGGAGAAACAAGTAATGGCTTCCTGCCTCCATAGGTGATCCCCTTCATATGCAGTGCTCGACACTCTTCATTGATGAAGAGTGTCAATAGTAACATCGTGTGTTACTATCTATTAGTGTGATCTTCATTAAACTCTTTCTATAATCCTTATCATGCATTTACTAATACACCCCATGTATTTTTAACCATATAAAACCAAGTGGGGGTGCTTTGTATCCATACAAGAATGATATGCACAGGTTTCATCACATGTATACATGCATCATATGCATGTATACCACATGCATTACATGCAATAGTTTGAGTATACATACATCACATGCATGTTTATCATATGCACCACATGAATATGAGTGTAAATAAATCATAATAATATTAGTTTACATGCATCATATTCATGTATATTGCATACATCTCATGTAACTATTTTATTTTCATCTCATGCACATATTCTATATGCACCATATGCATGTATTTTACATTCATCTCATATTAATGTTATTGCATGATTGTTGTATAGGAACTATAGAGTATCTAATATTCTATAATAATATTATCATGTTTTATCATATTACATGCATCGTATACATGTCATAGAATGCATACCTTTTAGTACATATCTAGAAATATTCCACTTGCACTAAAATCTCATAAGTGCTTTATGAAAAAATTTCACAACTCTTTGTAAAGACATCCAAAATCTTATGGATACAGTTTATCAAGATATATTCATTTTGGAATAAACACTTTTTCCAAAACATAATCTTTATTCAAAGGTCTAATTATGTGTCCTGGATCAATGAGAGGCCTCTAGTAAAGCATCATTGGTAATCAGGCTACTAAGGGGTTTAGTGTGATCTCTATCAAAGATACTCATATATCTATATGAACATGTACACAACAATACATATAATATAAATCATATGTATGCCTATATAATCCATTTTCCCATGACACCAAGTGACCATTATACATGGAACAATGTTAATATAGTAAAGGTTAATTCATGTTTTCTTGATTATTTGAAGAAGATAGATCAAGATGATGAATAAATCACATGTTATTTATCTAGTGGATGAGTAAATCATATTTCCTTCATCCAAGTAGTTGAACACATCATATGTGACTCAACTAAGCATGGTTAAGAATTTCCTCAGTCTAATTAAATCAAAGGTCAGATGCCTTTACTCATCATACGGGTGGAAAAATCTCATCTTGGTTTTGCTCTAACCGATGAAATGATCAGAAACATACCCAACCATCCCCTAATTATATAAGTCATGGTGGCTTGAATAATAATTGTATTAAAGTATGATGGTTATCATGTTGGGTATCTCTCCAACCTCAAGTAAGAAATATTGATGATAAGAATACACCCCTAAATATATTGATGATTATATGACAATTTATTGGGTAAAAAAACATCACGGTGTCCTTTAGGTATTTTTGGGGTGTGTTTGTGCTTATTGAAAAATCCAAATGACCAAAAATGAGTATGGTTGGTGTTTGATGAAGTAGGTGTTTAATGTGGTGTAGCTTCCTAGTGTTTTCCAAATTTTTGAGCCTCAAAATCGGTAACTTGAATTTGGAAAAGGAAGTTTTTTAGAAAAGGATAGCACTGTTCATGGACCATGAAGGAAAGTACGTGGACCATGAATCATGGTACACAGACCGCATATGGGAAATGGATCGTAGGGTAGAAACAGTTCGCAGAACGAAAAATGGTTTGTGGGAAGGCTCGCAGTATGCGAAAGGCAGAAATGGTTTACGAGAGGCTTGCGGTACGCATAATGGCTATTCGTTCTCAGAAATGAAGTGGTGATTTGAGAAAATTATAAGGACGTCATTTTTAAAAATGTGATGGTGATTTGGGTGGTCGTGAGGGAATAAAGTACGCATGCCGCTTAGGGAAGAATAGTTCATGGGAGAAGCGGTATATGGTGAAGGTGATACCACATTGAAGATTTGGTAAATCTTGGATTAGTGGTTTTTTGTAGATCTATTTTCTTATATAATGAGAACCAATCCCATCATTTAGTGAGAGAAATTTTCATTAGAGAATATCTTTACTCTGAGAAGAAATTCGTTGAATATCAAAATAGGTTCGTGAGGTGGATTCCAAAAATGGTGAAGCAGTTCGCGGAAGCAATTCAATGAAAGGATTTTGTGAGGAAATGAAGCCCGCAAAGGAAGAAGTGGTTTACAGAAGAAGGAACTCCGCAGGTGGTACACAGAAGCAAAGATGGTATGCAGAAGGAAATACGGTATGTGGAAGAAGGAACTTTGCAGGTGGTATGTGAAAGAAAAGACGATATGTAGAATTTGGGACAATAAACAGAGGCAGTACATAGAAGAAGAGGAGAAACGGTCCATGAAGGAGGATGGTTTGCATAAGTGGAATTAGTTCATGGAGAGGTGATCCACGAATCATACTCTCTACATAGTATGCGGAGGAAGCAAGGCAGTTCATAGAGGACTCAATGAAGCTTTAAAATGCACTAAAATAGTTCATGAAAGAAATTTTCGTTAACCTAACTATACGTAGAAAAGTGTAATTCATTTATGGATGAAAAAGGAATTTCAACCGAGAATCTATCAGTAGTTGAGGATGCGTGCTTTCATTAAAATGAAGGGACCTACAATTGTATAAACTATGAGTGGATATCTTCCAAGAGCAGTAAGAAAAGGAAGATGAAGATGGTGATCCTTTCCACCGGCAGTGAGCCTAAGAAAAATGGGAGTGACCCTTAGGAATGTAGTGAGAAGATCCTAAACCTTGTAGAGGTAGTGAGTCTGGGCATAGAAGTGATCTAGTCTGAACGTTGTAATTGAAATTAAGCTTTAGTAGATTTGGTACATCGGCACATCACTGTTGTATTCTCTTTGAAGGTAGCTCAATGAGGGTGAACCAAGTAAAATCATTGTGTCCTATTCATGATTTCATTTCTATTCATATATTGCTATAGGATAAAGAGATAAGTTTTTTTTGTTTAACAATGAAACAAGATCTGAAGGGGAAGTATTTTTAATCTATCATACCCTGATTCACCCCCCCCCCCACCCACTCTCAGGGTATTTGACCGAGTGGAAATAACAATTGGTATCAAAGATAAATGTTAAAATTCAATGAATATCTCTCAGTAGAAGAAATGTAGGTGGTCAATCACAAAGGGGTTCCAATCTTTGATGGAAAAAATTTTCAACTGTGGATGAATCGGATGCAGCACTACCTATGATCTTTGGGAATAAATGTATTTACATCAGCAATGCATGGTATTTTGTCCAACATTAATAGTGGTGTTTTATCAAAATTTGAACGAAGAGAATTGGATGATGATATTAAAGGGATCAATTCTTTAGGGGGATCCCTATCCAATGCAATATATACAAAGGTGATTTCATGTAAAACATCACATGCTATGTGGTAAAAGCTTCTGAATATTTATAAGGGAAACTCAAAAGTCAAAGAAGTAAAGTTGTAGGTTCTATAGAACAAATATGAGGATCTTAGAATGCACCCTAATTATTATGTTGATACATTCTTTGATCGAGTGAATTAGTTGTGGAATACATGTGTGGTCTTTTAGAAATCATTAAAGATATAAATATTTTCAAGCGCATCTTGAGAAAACTTCCACATCGATTTAATCTAAAGGTTTCTGTATTGAAAGACAGAGATCCAAAGGAGCTAACACTGGATAACTTTCATAGTACTCTCTTTGAATATGAAATAAGAAATGATGATAACAATGCAGTAGAAAAGGGGATGACCAAAGAAGTGGAATTCAAGGCCATGAAGAATCTTTCTGTTGAAGATATTCATGAGGAAGAAAATTTGGATGGTGTTATGTCATTTCTCTCCTCAAATATGTAAAGTGGAAAAGGAAAGTTCAAAGGTAAACTTTCATTTGCATGCTTTAAATGCATAAATATTTGGTATTTTGCAGAAAAGTGTCCTAAGAAGATTGAAGATGACAATGAAGACAATGATGAAAATCCCCGAAAGAAGTATTCAGTCAATGTGAAAGATATGAGAAGTAATAAGAGAAAATTATTAAAAAAGAAGAATATTCTTTCAAAAGAATATGAAATATCAGAATAATCTGAGGAATAAAAGTTATAGGAATGTAGGTATCATGAAGTGGATGCTTTGGTGGAAGGTTTTAGAAATGCATTAACAAAAGAAGAAATCAACAATTAAGAAGGAGATGGTGAAGAAATAATTGACCTTCAGGATGAATTATAAGCTACTCTTGAAGAGATAGATGTTTTGAGATCTAAAATAAGGAAATCTAACAAAGTGGTTCCTGATTCCCAACACTATATATAGTATAAGGAAGAAGAGTAGCCTGAGATAAATAAATAAATTGAAAAATTGAAGTCTTTAACGCCAAAAATCTCAAAAAAGGTGGTTGAGTACAAACTCAAAATTGAGGAATAGAAAAGATAGATCAATAGTTTGATTGAAACTGAAAAAGATCAAATCAAATGTATCAAATAAATTGAAGAGGAATTCATCGGTCTATGATGAAGTGTTAAGGATCAAGAAAAATTGTTGACCCACAGAACAGTATTGGGAAAACAGATAACACAGACAACAGAAAAGATAAAAGTGTAGCATGGTCGTCCAGAAGAACAGAATCAATAGTTAAATTAAAATGATAAGGATGGTATGGGGCTTGATAAAAAACAAAAAGCATTAACAGTTAAATTCAAACCACAAGTACCTACTTCAAGATTAAAGATTGATTTGGGTATGAAGCATAATTATAAGATTCATAGAATCCAAAGGATAACCAGTGGTGCAATATTTTCACATAGAAATGTACCCCGTATAAGATGCTATTATTACGGTGAGATGGGACACACGCAAAATTTTTGTTCCATAGGAAAGTGATACAGAAGGTAATAAGACCAAAATAGGTATTAATACATAGCTCAATTTTCCATGTCATCATTTTATGGTCACTATTTTAGGTGTAGAGGATTAACATGGAAAGATATTTCTCATCAACCATACAGAGGAATGCGATGAATCAGACTAAGGTTGGTTATAAGCAGCAGAAAAATATATCATCAAATGAGCTAAAAATTAAAAATTGATTTTCATCTCTTCAAGATGAATTTGGTCCTTCATATTCCAAATAATGTAAAGAGTATCAATCCATACCATTTATGAAATCAGAAACATGGATAAAAAATAAAATATCTTAGCAGGAAGTGGTTGCAGAAATTGTGTTCCAAGGCATCAGATAGAACTAGGATATGAATCATTGACAGTGGATGCACCACCCATATGATAGGAAATAAGGATCTGGTGATGAGAATCAAGTACGATAAAGAAGGTATCATAAGATTTGGTAATGATTAAGGGTTAAAATTATTGGCTCTGGGAAATCAAAGTTTGGGGAAAAGACATGAGATGTGCATATTTCTTGGTTATTTAAGTTCTTAGTCACAACTTATTAAGTGTAAGTTAATTGTGTGACTCAGGACATTCCATAAGTTTTTTCAAGAAATTATGTGTCATCAAGGAAAAATATGGTGTTTTTGTATTGTAGGTAAAGCGTACAAAATGGAATCTCTACCTCGTTAGTGGAGAAGAAGATATGTGTTTTTTGTCCAAGGAAGAAGAAAATAAGCCATGGAATAAGCGTGTTGGCCACATGAGCCAAACATACTTTGAAGATCTAGTGAAATATGATGTTGCTCGAGATATCCCTAGATTATCATGTGATCGTACACATACGTGTGATGTTTTCCAACAAGGGAAGATTATTCAAAAGTCATATAAGGAAAAAGAGAAAAGATCAATAAGATTGATTGAGTTGGTTCATATTGATGTGTGCGGACCAATTTCACTAAGAGATATTAATGATAGGAGATACTATGTTCTCTTAATTAATGATTATAGCATAATGGAATGAGTATCAATCATTACCCAAAATTCTGAGGTGTTCAGTTGCATTACAAGATATCAATAGAAAAGATGCTAGGTCAGAAAATCTAGAAGATCCGAACAGATAATGGAACAAGGTTCACAAATATCCAAGTTGAGGATTATCTCGATAAACATGGGATAGGGAATTAAGTTTCAATGGTAAGAACTCCATAGTAGAATGGAGTAGTTGAGAGGAGAAATCAGATTGTTAATAAGATGGAGAGAACAATGCTCATTGAGAAAGACCTTCAAGAGAAATTTTATAAATAAGCAGTGATGACAACATTTTACACTTTAAATAGAGCATTATTATGTCTAAAAGAAGAAAATACTCCATATGAGCTATGGTGTGGAAATAATACATCATTGAAGTACTTTCGAATCTTCAGAAGTAAGTTTTTCATTATCAACAAGGAGAAACATAGGAAGTTTGAATCTTGTGGAGATGAAGGGATATTTTTTGGCTACTCAAAAAAAGAAAAGCATATAAATGCTTCAAAAAGAGGCAAGGAAAGATTGTTGAAATCCATGATGTAACCATAGTAAAAAATGATCAGAACCATCAATAAATACCTGATCAGTATCAGGAGGATAGTGATGAAGAAATAAGCAGAGTAGGGGATGCTTCAGTTCTAGAGGTTGATTCAGAAGAAAAATCAGATGATGAGAAAGATGGGCACAATTTAGTATCTGCACAAAGATAGAAGAGAATATCTAAAATTAATATAAATAATATAATTTGTGATCAAAAAACTCTAGTGTAGACAAGGAGGATAACGAATCTATAGAAATAATCATACCTATCACAGGTAGAGCCTAAATGTTTTGATAAAGTAGCTGGTGATGAGAATTGGGTTCAAGCTATGAATGAAGAACTTGATCAAATTGATAAAAATCAGACATGGAACATTGTTTTGAGACCAATAAATAAGAATTTCATCAGGATGAAATGGGTATTTTGTAACAAAATGAATAAAGATGGTGTGGTGATTCTAAAAAAATCACGACTAGTGTGCAAAGGGTACTCCCGGATAGAATGAATCGATGTTGATGAAACATTTTCATCTATTGTAAGGCTAGAGACAATTAGATTATTCTTGACCATAGCAGTGAAAAGAAAGTTCAAATTGTTCTAGATGGATGTCAAGTTAGAATTTCTAAATGGAGTTCTGGAAGAACAAGTTTACATTGAGCATCCAGATGGTTTTCTCATTCATGAAGATAAGAACAAATTTTTTTGGATAAAGAAGGATTTATATAGTTTGAATCAAGCACAAAGACCATGGTATTCAAGGTTAGATCAGTTTTTGAAGAAGCATGGTTTCCAGCATGGTAGATTTTATTACAATTTGTATTTCAATAATTAAAGTGATCAAAGGATTATGGTGCTGGTATATGTAGATGACATAATCTTTTATGGATCAGATGAAGCACAGTGCAGACAATTTTCTGAATTCATGAAAAGTGAGTTCAAAATGTCAATTATTGGTGAACTAAAGTTTTCTTTAGTTTATAGGTAACACAAGGAAATAATTTCACATTCATTTCTCAATATAAATATGCCAAGGAATGTTTTGAGAAGTTTTGGAATGGATAATTCCAAGGAGATGATGCAGTTAATGTTATAGAATACAGGCAAATAATTGGTAATCTATTGTACTTGATAGTGACAAGACCTGATATTGTTTTTGACACATGCCAAGAAGCACAATATCAAAGCAATATCAAATAAAGCCACATGATTGTAGTAAAAAAAATAATTCAGTATATCAAGGGTACAAAGGACTTTGATTTGATGTGAAATGATAAATCTCAGTAAGAGTTATTGGGATGTATAGATGTAGATTGGGTCGGCTAAGAAGATGATAGAAAATCAACATCAGGAGGTTCATTTTAACTTGGTGGATTGTGTATTTTTTGGTTGAGAAATAAATAAGATTGAATTTCATTGAGAACCACAAAATCCTAATATATTGTAGCTACTCAAGCGTGCACACAATTATTGTGGATGAAGCAGCAACTTGAGGATATGGGAGTTGAAGTGAAATCTCCAATCAGAATCCATTGTGATAATTCAAGTGATATAAATCTTAGAAAAAATACATTCCATCACTCAAGGACAAAGCAAATTGAAATCAAATATCATTTTATCAAGGAGAAGTTTGAGCAAGGGGTTGTAAAGTTAGAGTATGTACTTATAGAACAATAAGTTGTAGATATTCTGAAAAAGAATTTACCCAAAGAAGCATTTGAAAGGCATCGACTAGATCTGGGAGTTCAGTCGACTCCCCGCACTTGAAAAAGTTTGGATGTGGGACCCCCTCTCCCTGAGGTATTGTGTGTTTTTCCTTAATGTGCTAATCTTTGTTCTTTACCCCGTTTCGGACCTAAAAGAAATGGCATTCAGGTTCATTGACAAAGGTAGAGAAATTATGGCTATAGAAAGGAGAAAATGTCTTAGTCAAGACACTAGGAGAAACTGTTAGGAGGAGCAGCAAGATAGGGGGAGTTTAAGTTGTTAGGTGGAGTAGTGATATAGGGGGGTATTAAATCTAACGATTCTAGACGAGATCAATCAAAGGATACATATCACGACAGTTGAGGTTCGTGATGAAAGAAAAATAATGGTTTTGGAATGAAATGAAGTGATTCATTGATAAAATTTTTATTATACTCTTTTTTCTCATGTCGAGCATGGATCATGTGGTTTTAGAGTATGTGTTGAGTAAATCCTTAATCTCTATCCTAATCTCAAGAAGTGAATGTTGGAAGAAGTTGGAAGAATCTTTAATGAGATATCAAATTATGAAAGTGTTGTCAACAAACCCAAAGGGGGAGATTGTTAGATAAAAATCTCTTAAGGTTTCCTCTTGGTATGTTTTGGGTGTGTTTGTGTTTTTTTAAAAATACATATGACCATAAATGATTATGGTTTGTGTTATCCGAAGTAGGTGTTTAAGGTGTCATAGTTTCCTAGTATTTTTCAAATTTTTGGGTCTCAAAATCAGGAATTTGATTTTGTCAAAGGAAGGTTTTTTGGAAAAGGAGAGTATTGTTCACGGACTATGAAGGACAGTATGTAGACCATGAATCATGGTATGCAGACCATATACAGGAAATGGTTCATGTGGAAAAAACAATTCATGGAAATAAAAATGGTTCGTGGGAAGGCTTGCAGTATGCGGAAGGTGGAAATGGTTTGTGGGAGTTATGCGGTATGAGGGATGGCTTATCATTCGTAGAAATGAGGCAGTGATTTGAGAAACTATATAGGGAGTCATTTGTGAATATTTAACAGTGATTTGGGTGGCCGTGAAGGAAGAAAGGCAATATGTAGACCGCGTAGGGAAGAATAGTTCACGGGAGAAGCAGTACGTGGTAAAGGCGATACCACATTGAAGATTTGGTAAATCTCAGATTAGTAGTTTTTATAGATCTATTTATCTATATAAGGAGATATAATCCCATAATTTAGTGAGATTATTTTTCATTAGAGAACATCTTTATTCTGAGAAAAAATTGGGTGAATTCTGAAATAGGTTTGCGAGGTGGATTCTGTGAAGTGTGAAGCAGTTTGCGGAAGTAATTCCATGAAAGGATTTTGTGAGGCACTAAACCCTGCAAAGGAAGAAGTGGTTTGTGGAAGAAGGAACTCCATAGGCGGTACATGGAAACAAATATGGTACAAAAAAGAAAAGACGGTATGTGGAAGAAGGTACTCTGTAGGCGGTACACATAAGAAAAGATGATACACATAAGTTGGGACAGTACGTAGAGGCGGTACTCATAAGAAAAGAAGAAGCAGGCCGCAAAGGAGGAAGGTTCATGGAAAGTCCTCAGAGAGGTGATCCGTGAAGCATACCCTCTACAAAGTACATGGAGGAAGAAAGGAGGTTTGCGGAGGACTCAAGGAAGCATTAAACGTACTAAAATAGTTCGTAAAAGCAATTTTTGCTAACCTAACCATATGATGAAAAGTGTAATTCATCTATGGGTGAAAAAAGAACATCAATAGAGCATCTATTTATAGTTGAGGGTTCATGATTTTATGAAAATGAAGGGACCTACAATTCCATAAACTATGAGTGGATCCCTTCTAAGAGCAGTGAGCGAAGGAAGATGAGGATGGTGATCCTTTCCACCAGTAGTGATCTAGAGAAAGAGACATAGGGAGTGACCCTTGAGAATGAAGTGAGCAGACCCTAAATATTTTAAAGGTGGTGATCCTAGGTATATAATTTATCTAGCTCGAACCTTGTAATTGGAATTCAGTTTTATTGGATTTGGTACATCGGCACATCGTTGTTGTATGCTCCTTGGACATATCCCAGTGAGGGTGAACCAAGTAAAATTGATGTTTCTTGTACAAGATTTCATTTCTGTTCATATATTTCTACAGGATAAAGAGATAAGTGTATTTTTTAATGATGAAACAATATCCAAAGGCGTAGTAGTTTTAATTTTTCATACCCTGATTCACCCCCCCCCCCCTTCTTAGGGTATTTGGCCTATTGGACCTAACACAATACATGAGATATATTTTATTAGGTCAATCCATGTAATAAGTCTTTACTTATTACCTTATGAATTCATTATTTGCACCATGTTTACAACTCTATTTAATGAGTATAAAATTATATTCATTCTGATCTTAAAATATCATTTCAGCCAATAATACTCTGTGATGATCATTGATTAGGGAAAACTCAAAGTCGTACTTTGAGGGGATATTATCATTCATCTATTCATGTAAAATTGTAGTACACATGGATGAATGATAAAAAATATTTATTTTATTATAAAATAATGAAAAAATTTATATTTCTTAAATTATTTAATAATATTTAAGAAAAAACATATATAAGTGCATTTTTATCATATCATGTATGATAAAATACCAATTCATCCTTATGTTTACTGCATTTTTTGGGTTTTTTTACTCATTAAAACTATATGTAATTCTCATAATATCTCATATGACCACCTAATAAAACTCTCCCACTAAAACCATTAATGAGTAACATCTTTGAAGTAATCTAGTTTGAATATTGGAAGGACTTGGGAATCATATTTCTGACATTCAACTCTTTGAACATATTCAAACTTCTTAACTTAATAGGTCGATTACATCTGCCACTACAGAACACGATGTAAGGAATAAAACTATAGTAAACATGCAATCTTGGGGACTTGACCATGTAACCTGCCCCTCACCCCCCCCCCCCCCCCCCACAAACTCTTACCACCCCACCACCAATGGTGGGCCGTTAAAAATCCTTAACTTCACAACATCAAATGTTACATGATTTTAACTTCTATTTTCCACTTAGAACTCATTCTAAACATAACATTATCATCATACATGAAACTAATTTAATCAAAATTTTCTTTAAACCCAATGAAACTGTTTACATTTTCACTAACCAGCAAATCCTAAACTTCTTTAGGAAAATGTGACATTCATTTTATTATGGTAACTAAATGTAATTATTTATAATTTTCTTTATCATCACATGTCCTAAAATCTTTAATATATTAATTAAAAACACTTTATCTTTATATTGGTATCATATTTTATTTGTTAACTTTGAACTTCTTGAGTCCAAACTTACTCTCAATAGCCTCTTAAACACTATATTCTTTTCAGAATATCATGCTAAGATATATAAACTCATTTATTTTAGTAAATAATTTATATTTACTTTAAATGAGAATATTTAAGAAATAATTTATTAGTTTCATATAATATATAATAATCCTTATGTTTGGAGAATTTTCCTTTTGAAAAGAAGAGTTTAAAATATACCACTGGATAGTGGTGGGAACACTTTCCCTTTTATTTTAACATACATCTAGATATAACACTTTTATCCTAGATAAAACATTTTTATCCCTATATCCTTTACAAAACATGTTATAGTTCTTGATGAATCATAATCCATGTGTATAAAATTAATAATATCAATTTGTTTATAACAAATCTTTGTTGACAAACAAATCCTCTTGTCATATAAAATAAATAAGATGAAGATACTCATTCAATAGTTATATTCATCTAAGATTAATAAATTCAATATATAATAACTCTTTGCTTTATCACTTGAAAGTAAATTATAAGCTCAATCAGTTCTTTCTTTGATTTTGAACTATTTTATATTTACAACACTTATAAATATACATTTGGTATCAATACCCTTTAAAACTGAATGATAAACTCGTATAACACCAATACTTAACATATTAATTCCATGAAATTCCCAAAACTTTTTCAGGTATCACAACAAGTTCATCTTATGGAATTATTATTCCCCCGTCCTGAAAAAACCTTTGGTTTCAAGGACCTTGAAACCATATGTGTATAAATTTATACTTCTTATAAGCATCTAGATTCGCATGTTGAACAACTTCAACAATTTTTTTAATCAAGAATATGTTTCTTAAACACATAGAATATCTCTTAAGAACTTTTCTTAAATTACCATTATTAGGAGTTTCTTACATTAAACTTCTCCTTCTTGATTATTAATATAAAGTAAGTTAATGATGATGTTAAAAATATTTTATTATATGAGTATTATTTTTTTATCTTTTCATTAAGTACTTTTAATGAAATTACTTCGCTAAAAATTGATGGCCCCAAACATCAAATCTATTTAGTCATCCAAGATCCATATTTTACTAAGTAATGAGTTTGCTTTGGCACTCTTCTCAATACTTAGTTATTTAGGTAGGGAAACATCTCAATCATAATAGCTATGTTTCTTGGAAAGTTGAGTGGACAACTCTTTTTCTATATCCATATTTCAGGATAATGCTCATCTTTATTCCTATGGTATCCCTCATAAGGGTTTCCCAGTGGTGTCGTTAAATCTTAAAGATGGTCCCTATAGCCTAGAGAAGCATTAGTCTTTCCATATTGATCTATTGAGTGGAAAAAACTTTATTGATCTTATGATGTTGGACAATTAAGGGTGGGTGAGTGTGATTCTGATGATGATTTCATTTTGTACAATTATTTCTTTTCAGTTCTGGGGTCGCTGGTCTTGTTTCTTAGTCTACATTTCTCTATCATTTCCCCTTTCCTTCACTGGTTCAGAAGGTAGTGAAGATGATGTGCATTGGTGATCAGGTTTCTGGTATGCAAGGGTGATGATTTTTTCACTTCTCTTATGTCACAGGGGTTTGGTTGTAGATTTTATAGTTTTATCGATTGATGTTTTGTTGGTGATTTCATGAGATGATACCCTTTTTAGTGTTCAATGATGGTGCCTGATAGCGATAGCAGTGGCATGTGAGGGTTGTGCATAGTTGGTGTTTGCCTCAAGTATACTGAACGCGTTGTCATGACACATCAAATTTATTAAGATTTTAAGGTTGATTTATAGTCTAGGGCAGACCCTAGGTCATCTCTCAAGGAGATTTGGTATCTTATAGTATGTATTTTTAATAAAGATTACTAAAAGAGGGGTGATTTTGAAAACAGTTTAAAGAAAATAACATAACTTAAAGAGTTAAATAGTTGATAGAATAAGGTGGTGATTTAAGAATTATGAGAGAAGGATATCACTTCAAGTTCACTACACATCTTGGATAGTTCATTTTTTTGAATATTTCACATGGTTTTGTTTAATTCTTTAGTTGAGGGTTGTCAAGATCTTGATTCCACTCTTGCCTCTTAAAACGTTGCACAAAGTACCAACCCTTGACACAACAATTGTGTTGTCAAGTTTTGGACTTCAATAATAGATTAAAGGCTACAAAATAATACTAATGTATTTTGTATGTGTGAGAGAAAGAGGATTCTTGTGTTTCCCAATCGGAACAACCTGAGTTTCCTACTTGAAATTTCAACCTAATCGTTGTTGAAATGAAAAGCGGTTCAATTAATTAAACCCAAGAAATGAATTCAGAGGAGAAACATGTTTAGATAAAACATAAGTGAAATAATACACACAAAAATTACACAAAACCAGTAGAGTATCAAGTTTCGGAACTCCATCCCAAGTATGTGTAGCTCCCTCGAAATGATCGTCCACCTTTTAGCTCACCATCGAGAGGAGGAGAAGGCTTGGGTGGAACTCTACCTTCATTCTTGATCCCCCTATGAAGATAGGGGCCTCTAGAACTTCTTGGATAAAAATAGGACTCCTATGGAACTAAAAATTGGCTGAACATCACTCCTTGGATGAATATACAAATGAGGAGCCCGAGGTTTCATTTTATAGGAAAATTGGAAGGTGGTTTTGAGCATCCTGATTTCGATAAACCACTTGGTTCATGGTTTTCTATGGCCATACAGTCTTATCTCACTTTTGAAAAAACTAAAAAATTTTATCCCCACTCCTTTATATCTCCACTAAAAGTTTGGAACCATTTATATAGTCACATCTTGAGATATCGATAGAACACTGCACATCACTTTTGACTTCGTGAAGATTTGGTGTGCTCAGCAGATCAGACCGGATGGGACACCTGATGACTAAATTATCTTTGGGTTTATTCATATGAAATGTAGCCCATTGAATTTCTGAAAATACCACAAAATTTCAACCAATTTTTATGCACAATTTAGTAGAAGTATGCGGTTGAGTCCACTAGTGTGCATGGATCCTGCGCAGTTTGACCCATTTTTCTTGGACATCATCATGGGCCCTCCAAATCACCTCCACCTTCAATAAAATTATCAAAACAAGTATCATTTACCTTTTTAATAGTAATAAATACAAAATAATTAAATCAATCATGATGTTCAATTTTTTATTATTTTTATAATTTTCAATACAAAACTAGTTTAGCAAAGTGGTGTAAGGGTGAAAATGAAACAGTGAATCACAGTGCGATCACACCCCCACACCTAAACATTTTCACTCCTGGGCAAAGTCATATTTTCAGAAATTATGCACGTATATATTACCAACATCGTGAAGATTTACATTTGAGTAAATTTTAATTCATTAAAGTAATGTGATCAATGCAAAAACCACACCAAGGAGTTATTCCTAGTGAAAATGGAAAAAGATGTCCCATAAATCATATCACAGTTAAATTAAAAGAGATTCATGATACCAAATTGAGAAAGGAATTCATAATTCAACCATGCCACTAACTCTCCATGTGTGTGTGTGTGAACCATTCCATTATATTCTTTCCACTTTCTATCCAATAAATATAGGTTATTTTAACATTTTTTAGCTTAAATGATTTTTTCCACCGAACCTTCCCTACATCCTTTGAAATAATATTTCAAGACCCACTCACTTAAGCATTCCAAGAATTAAAACCATACACTTCTGACCTATATATCCCCATATGTTTCACATTTCATCACTCCTTTCATTTATTATTTTTGTTTTTTTTCAGAAGTTCCATTTGGAACAAATCTCACAGTCATCTCTCAACCCTTATTTGATCTCCTCATGACACTAATTGTAATAGTTATAACAAGATCAAAGGTTGAGGAGAAGTGGTTTTTGACCTTCCCAAGACACAACACAATTTTGTTTTGATTTTTTTTATGGCGTACAACAGTCATATATCAAGTACACACACATAGTTCAATCTGGTACGGTAATGAAACAGATCGGATAATTAACGAACGTATGGAAATATCATTTTAAGCTAAAAATATATTAACCTAACATATATTAACCTTTTATTAAGTAATAAATATTCACACTTTGTGGTTTGGTTCAAAAATGTGTGGAGATATTAGTGACATGGTTTTCCCAAAAACTACTCACACAATAGGCATCAATCATCTCAAAAGTTTCATAGAGATAAAACCATTTATATCATTGATAGAAAATTAATTCACTAAAAATCACTCCCTGATGTTAAATTCATACAAACATTCATTCCATAATAGATTCAGGTTTTCATCAAATTTTAAATCAACACAGAATCAAAAATTTCAACATGCATTTTCAGTAAGTTCTGTGATTTGGTAACCATAAGGGGGGAAGTAAAAATACCATAAAGAAGGAAAAAAAGAGAATAAATAAGAAAGACTATGAAAATCCTAATGAACTGAACAAGATGGGGAAAGTGAAAATACCATAAAGAAGGCGAAAAAGAGAATAAAGAAAAAATATGATGAAAATCCTAATGAACTCAACAAGATAGGGAAAAGTGAAAATACCATAAAGAAGGAGAAAAAGAGAAGAAAAAAAGAAAAAAATGATGAAAATTCCTAACTAACCCAAGAATGTACCCATCCCCCCCACACACACACACCTAGAGTATGCAGTGTCCTCACTGTAATAAAATAGAATGTGGGAAGGAAGGATAAAACATGGTAGGTGTCATTGGTATGTTGTTTCTTGAAAATGGAGTTCCTCCATCGGGAACTCTGGAAGGGCTTCATGGAAGAGCTTTAGCTGCTGCCCATTGACAGTGAAGGTTTTCTTAGTTTCTTCATTTTCAACATGAACAACACCAAATGGAGATACATTAGTAACAGTATATGGTCCACACCAATGGTAACGCAGCTTACCTAGATGCAACTTCATCCTTACGTTGTAGAGGAAGACCTTATGCCCAATGTGGAATTGACGATGAAGGATGATATGGTCATGGTCATCCTTGGTTCACTCTTTATAAATCCTAGAGTTCTCATGTGAATCTCTTCTCATTTCATCCAACTCCTGAATCTGAAACTTCCTTTGAGAACCTGCACCAGAAAGATTATAATTACATTATCTGATGGCCTAGTAGGCTCGGTTCTCGATCTCAACAGGGAGGTGAAAACTCTTTCCAAACACTTTCTGATATAGTAACAAGCTAATGGGGGTTTTGAAAGCAGTATGGTAAGCCCATAATAAATCATCAAGTCTAAGACTCTACTCTTTTCTATTGGGTTGAATCGTTTTTTCAAGAATCTGTTTTACTTCTCTATTTGACACATCGTCTTGACCATTGGTCTATGGGTGATAAGCATTAGACACTTGATGCCTAACCCCATACCGATGCAAAAGAGGTTTCATTGTTCGATTGCATAAATGAGAACCCTGGTCACTGATGATGAACCTAGGTAAGCCTAACCTATAGAAGATTTGGGTTCTCAAAAATTCTACAACTACCTTAGAATCATCAATCCTTGTAGATCGTGCCTCTACCCATTTTGACACATAATCAACTGCCAGAAGAATGTACAAGTTTCCAAAGGAATTGGGAAATGTCCCCATAAATTCAATACCCCAAACATCAAAAATTTCATGAAAGAGAAATGGTTGTTGTGGAATTTTATTTCTTTTAGATACATTAACCATTCTTTGAAAATGAGGACAACATTTACAAAAATTATGGGTATCCCAAAAAATTGTTGGCCAAAAGAGACCAAAATAAAGGATTTTGCGAGCAGTCTATTGGGGAAAAAAGTGGCCCCCACAATAAAGAGTGTGTCAGAACCTAAGGAAGGACTGAAACTCGCTATCGGGAACACAAAGCCTGAGGAATTGATCACTACAGGTGCGTCAAAGGTAGGGGTTATCCCAAATGTACCAATGGGACTCGTGTTTTAGATGGTCGGCCTGGTTTTTGTTGAAATCGGTAGGAATTCAAGATGCTACCAAATAATTTAGAATTTCATCATACTAAGGAATAGCATCTTACACTCAGTACAGTTTCTCATTAGGAAATATATCATTTATAGGAATACATGGGTATGAGTTAATGTCTGAGGATGGGTGGATCCTACTAATATGGTCAACCACCACATTCTCTACTCCTTTTTTATCTCTAATTTCTAAATTGAATTCCTGAAGGAGGGTCATCTAGAAAATGAGATATGGTTTTGCTTCCAGTTTCTTAAGGAGATACCGGAGGGATGCATGGTCTGAGAACACAATGACTTTGGACCCCAAAAGGTATGATCTGAATTTTTCCAAGGAAAAAACAATGGCAATGAATTCTTTTTTAGTTGTGGTGTAGTTTTCTTGGGAAGGGTCCAAAGTATGTGAGGCATAGGCAATGACATGTGGATCTTGATCGACCTTTTGTGATAAGACTGCTCCAACTGCATATTTAGAGGCATCACACATGAGGTAAAATGTTAAATCCTACCGAGGTGGTTGGATTACCAAGGGTGAAGTGAGACTCCATTTTAACTTATTAAAAGGTTCCCCACATTCATTATCAAAAACAAATTCCTTTTCTTTTTGGATTAATCGAGAGAGGGGTAGTGCAATCTTACTAAAGTCACGCATGAAACGACGGTAAAATCTAGCATAACCTAGGAAAGACCTCACATCCCGTACATTTTTGGGGAATGGTAGGGAAGAAATGACATCCACTTTTGATTTATCTACTTGGATACCATCCCCAGAAATTACATGTCCCAAAACTATACCTTTTTGCACCATGAAATGGCATTTCTAATAATTTAATATGATATTCTTTTCAAAACAGCGACGTAGGATTGAAGCAATACTACTCAAACATTCATCAAAAGAGATTCCATAAAAAGTGAAATCATCCATGAATACTTCCATACAATTCTCCAGGTAATTCCAAAAAATACTAACCATGCATTGCTGAAAAGTACCCAGAGCATTGCACAGACCAAATGGAATCCTTCTATATGCAAATTTTCCAAAGGGGCAAGTGAAGGTCATATTTTTCTAGTCCTTAGGGGAAATATGGATCTGAAAGCATCTAGAATACTCATCAAGGAAATAGTAGTGGGACTTACCCACCAGCCTCTTTAGAATTTGGTCAATGAATGGAAAAGGGAAATGGTCATTCCTAGTGTGTTGGTTTAGTCAGTGATAGTCTATACAGACACGCCAACTATTCTGCGCATGAGTTGGAACAAATTCATTGTTTTCATTTTTGATTACTGTAATGCCAGTTTTTTTAGGAAATACTTGAATGGGACTGACCCATTGGCTTTCAGAGATGGGGTAAATGATTCCAGCAGCTAATAATTTTGTTACCTCCTTTTTCACAACTTCGAGGAGGTTTGGGTTTAGTCAACATTGTGCCTGCCTCACTGGTTTAGCCTCATCATTTAACAATATATGATGTGTACAAATTGATGAGCTAATACCAGGAATGTTATAAAGTGTCCATACCAAAGCTTGTTTATACTCCCTCAAAAGTTCAAGCAGTCACAATTCATGCTCAAGAGGGAGTGAACTAGAAATGATGATGAGTAGCTTGTTTCTATTCTCAAGATATGAATATTTTAAATCTTGAGTTAGTTGTTTTAGTTCCAATTCAGGTGGATTTTTTATTTATGTAAGTGTGTGAAATTGAGAGGTCACTAATCTCATCTAACTGTTCAATGTTATCATCCTCAAATGAGGAATGAGCTTTTACAAGCTTAGTAGTATCATCGATGGTCATTAGATCCTCAATGTTTAAGAAATTATAAATTAATAAACATGCATGAAACTTTTCTATACTACTACAACAATCAATGTATGATTCATTACCAAGAATTTTAGTCAAGGATGAAAACCCAAAAAGGGGATCGGGGGAATGAAAAGAAGTGTTTTTAGGGGAATGGAGTACATCAATTGAATTTACTAAGAGAGGAATATTCTTCTGAGGGGTACTTCATGGCATCAATGATGTTGAAATGGACTATGTCACCACCAAATTCCATAGATAATGTACCATTATGGACATTAATTATGGTTTTGGAAGTTTTCAAGAAAGGTATCCCCAATATAATTGGGGCATGTCCATTAATCCTATCATCTTCCATTTTTAGCACATAAAAATCAGCAGGAAAAATTAAATTTTTTACCCTCATAAGAACATCCTCTAACACACCAAAATGGTGTTCTGTACTCTGATTTTCTAGCTAAGTGATTATTCCAGTTGGATTCAATTCTCCAACCTACAATGAAGATTAAATGGAGTGAGGCATCACATTTATGAAAGCACCTAAATCAAGCATATCATTGGAAAATGAATACTCCCCTATGGTTCATGGAATTGAGAAGGTTCTAGGATCATTTCATTTGGTAGGAAGTGATAGTTCTATCAATGTTGAGACATTCCTCCCCAATATTACCTTCTCATCACCATGAATTCTCCTTCGATGTGTACACATCTCCTTTAAAAATTTCATATCTTGGGATTTGCTTCATGACATCAATCAAAGGAATGTTAACCTACACTTTTTTTAAAGTTTCTGATATTTCCTTATCAAGTTCAGTTTCCTTTTTTTTTCTTGGTTGGGTGTCCCTTTGGTTAAATGGAAGAGGAATGGTTGGGATAAGAGACTCATCAACATACAAACTCTTTCCTTAGGAAGGGCTTCTCTCAGGATAACGATTTTCTTCTCTTAGACCATTTTCAGCAATTGGGATGGTGGTTTCCTCAAGTGTGGATGAATCTAATGGAGGGTTAATTTGGGTTTTAAGTTATTTCCCACTCATAAGGGTGATGGAACTAACATTTCCCTTATCCCTAGAGTTAACTAATGGTTGAGAGGGTAGTTTACCTGAGCCATGACTTTGAATTTCCCCCGCCAAGTTAGCTAGTTGTCCTAATTGGGTTTTTAGGTCTTGTATGGAATCTTGGGTGGCTTGTTGGAATTGGAGATTTTTTGAAGTCATTTGTTTTATCATATATTCTAGGCTAGGATCGGGTTTGGGAGAGGGAGGTTGGAAAGGAATTTGGGTTGGTTGAGGATTTATAGGTGGTGGTGGTAGATAACTACTCTACCCTTGTTGGTTCCATGGTTGATGAAGCTAGTTTGAATACCCCCCCCCCTCCCTATAATCTTGGTTTTATTTCCACCCATAGTTGGATGGATGGTATGGTTCTTTCCTAAAGGGTTGGTTATAGGGGCGTCCTAGGAAGATTGTCTCACAACTCTCAGAAGTTTCTCTCAACTGGGGGAATTGGTCAGAATAATGGGTGTTAGAAGAGCAGATTCCATAATGGATGGGAGGATATTGAGATTTCCCTTGGGAGAGAGTGAGTTATCATAAAAGGGTACTTACCTCTTCAAACTTTGTGTCCACATTATTCTCAAATTCAGTACTTTGCACCTCATGGTCACCTCGAATGGTTACACTAAACCTTGCACCGAATTTTTGAGTGTTATGTGCCATGTTCTAAATCAAGTTCCTTGTAGCAATTGGAGTTTTATCCACTAGTGCACCACCTACAGCAACATCAATCATGTTATGATCAATTAGAATTAAACCTTTATAAAAATACTGAATTAAAAGTTGATCACTTATTTGGTGGTGTGGAAAACTTGAACATAACATTTTAAAGCATTCTCAATATTCATGTAATGTTTCCCCTTGTGACTTCCTTATACCACAAATTTATTTCCCTATAGTTTTAGTTCAAGAGGCTGGGAAATATTTTTCAAGAAAAAGGCATTTCATGTCCGCCCGGCCTCTAATTGCTGAATTAACATAGTAAAACCAATCTTTTGTAGTGTCTTTTAATGAAAATTGGAATGATTTGAGCTTTACTTGTTCTTCATCCACATTAGCAGGTTTTAAATTAGAAAACATAGTATGAAATTCGTTTAAGTGTTTATGTGGATCTTCTCCAAGAATTCCATGGAATCTTGGTAATAGATGAATTAAACCAGATTTTAGTTCAAAATTGGGTGCCTCACCTTGTAATTGAATGTATATGGGTTGGATATAGACATCAGGTGAGGTTAGTTCTTTTAATGTTCAGTTGTTTTCAGCCATATTATAAAAATTTATTTCAATTTTGATATTTTTTCCAAAAGAAGAAGAGGAAGGATCAAGAAGAGTGTCGATGTTTTGTGTGTCCTCCTTCAAAGGGTTCTCTTCTGTGTCTCGGTGTCGTTGACGTAGGATCCTCTCTGGTTCGGGTTCAAAAGGAGGTAAATCTCCCAGATTAGAATTCATCATGAACCAAACCTACACAACAAATATATTATAACACAAAAGGATTGAAAAGGTAAATAAATATTCACAAAATTTAAAAATATCTTATCAAAAACACACACTAAAAACCGAAGTGATCCCTGGAAATAGTGCCAAAATTTGAACACGTTATTGTGACATGTCAAATTGATTATGATTTTAAGGTTGATTTATAGTCTATAGAAGACCCTAGGTCATCTCTCAATGAGATTGGGTAACTTATAGTGTGTATTTTTAATAAAGATTACTAAAAGAGGGGGTGATTTTGAAAACAGTTTAAAGAAAATAACTTAACTTAAAGAGTTTAATAGTTGATAGAATAAGGTGGTGGTTTAAGAATTATAAGAGAATGAGATCACTTCAAGTTCACCACACATCTTGGATAGTTCATTTTTTTGAAAATTTCACATGGTTTTGTTTAATTCTTTGGTTGAGGGTTGTTAAGATCTTGATTCCCCTCTTGCCTCTTAAAACGTTGCACAAAGTACCAACCCTTGACACAACAATCGTGTTGTCAAGGTTTGGACTTCAAGAATAGATTAAAGGATACCAAATCATACTAATATCTTTTTTATGTGTAAGAGGAAAAGTATCCTTGTGTTTCCTAATCGGAACAACCCAAGTTTCCCAATTGAAATTTCAACCCAATTGGTGTTGAAATGAAAATCGGTTCACTTAATTAAACCCAAGTAATGAATTCAGTGGAGAAACATGTTTAGATAAAACATAATTGAAATAACACACACACAAATTACACAAAACCAGTAGAGTATCAAGTTCTGGAACTACCTCCCAAGTATGTGTAGCTCCCTCAAAATGATCGTCCATCATTTAGCTCGCCATCGAGAGGAGGAGAATGCTCAGGTGGAACATCGTCTTCATCCTTTATCCCCCTATAAAGATAGGGGCCTCCATAACTTCTTAGATGAGTAGAGGAATCCTCTAAAACTCCAAATTAGCAGCACTTCACTCCTTGGACGGACTTACAAATGAGGATCCCAAGGTTCCATTTTGTAGGAAAACTGGAAGGTGGTTTTGAGCATCCTGATTTTGAGAAACCACTTGGTTCATAGTTTTCAATGGCTAGATAGTCTTATCTCATTTTTTAAAAAACTAAAAAGTTGTATCCCAACCTCCTAAATATCTCCAAAGAAAGTTTGGTGCCATTTGGACAATCAAATCTTGAGATATCGACAGAACACTCCACGCCACTTTGGACTTCATGCAAATTCAGTGTGTTGTACAGATCAGACCGGATGGGCCACCAGATGACTGAATTAGCTTTGGGTTTATGCATATGAAACGTAGACCATTGAATTTAGGACCAGACCACAAAATTTCATCTCATTTGGATGCACAGTTCAGTAGAAGTATACAGTTGAGTCCACTGGTGTGCATGGATCATGCGCAGTTTGGCCCATTTTTCTTGGACATCATCATGATCCCTCCAAATCACCTCCACCTTCAATGAAATTATCAAAAATAAGTATCATTACCCTTTTTAATAGTAATAAACACAAAATAATTGAATCAATCATGAAGTGAAATTTGTTATTATTTTTATAATTTTCAATACAAAACTAGTTTAGCACAGTGGTGTAAGGGTGAAAATGAAACAGTGAATTATAGTGCGATCATATACCGGTCAAAAAATCCCCAAGACCGTAGGTGGGTCCGTTAGCCCATGGATTTATGTGGGTTGGGATTTGAATATTTAGGCCTGAAAAAATTTGGACCGTGCTTGATCCAATCCGCAAAACCTGCAACCTGTGCGGACTAGCCCGTCGGGTGTTCGTGGGTCCTGTTTGACCTACAATTATAAGTAGGGTTCCAAAAAGTAATGTTTGAAAAATAAAATAAAATAATGTAATAAAATAAATCACACTAAAATTTTTATGTGGGTTGGATTATTTTTTTATTTAATTTTTTAGGTTTCGGTTTGTTTTATTTTGGTTTATAGGTTTCTCCAGCGTCAAAAAGAATTGATGTCACGGGTGGCATTAATAACCCTGTTTTTGTTTTGACACTATCCATTTTTTATTTTTATTTTTTATTATGATTTTACTTTTTCTCATTTTGTTATGTTATTTTTTATTTACTTTTTTTATTTTTATTTTTATTTTTATTTTATTTTTAAAATAACGTTTTACTAAAAAATTAAAGTAAAATAAGAAATATAATTTATATTTATTAATAAATAACAATTTAATTATTATTAACAATATTATTAATATAATTAATATAATAATTAATTATTAATAATTAGTAATATATTTATTTTTTTAATAATTTGAATATTAAAAACTAAAAACATAATAATGATTGACATGAAAAATAAAAAATAATAATATAATTATTCATTAATATTATTATCAATAATTAATAATATAATAAATAACTAATAACTATAGAACTAACAATAAATAAATAACAATATTATTAATATAATTAATATGATAATTAATAATTAATAATTAATAATATAAATATGTATCAATAATTTGAATACAAATTTCTTTAGCATTATTAACAATTAACATGAAAAATAATATTTAATAATATTCTTAATAATTTATTAATGTACTTACATGATAAAAAATTGTAATATGATTATTTATTAATAATTTTATTAATAATTAAAAAATGATAAATAATAAAAAAATAAAATAGCTAGCATTAAATTAATGAATAATATTATCGATTAAAAATCAATAAAAAATAATTAAATTATTTAAAATATATTAAATTTATAATAGATAATTGATCTTATTTATAATTATTAATAATTTATAATATAATTTATAACATAATTTATATAATTAATAAAGATGCAATTGAAATTAATAATTAATAATTTAGAAATGTTATATAAAATTTTTGTAAAAAAGGTTTTTAAAAATGTTTTCAAATGTTTTACTTTTTAAGAATGCAATTAAATTTTTTTAAATTTTATATTTTGTTTTTAAAATAACATTTTACTAAAAAAACTAATACTTAATATGAAAAATAATAAATATATAATAATAATTTATAATTTATAATTATTTATTTAAAATTTCTATTAATTATATGATTAATTATATTTTTGAATGTGCAGTCTCTAGATCAGACAGACAAAAACATTACTATTTGTTTATTTTTTTATTATTGATAAATAATAAAATTATTAATTAATAATAAATATTTTTTATTTGTTATGTTAATTATTATTTTTTTAGTAAAATGTTACTTTAAAAACAAAATTTTAAATTTTAAAAAATATAAAAACCTTTTTAAAAAATAAAACGTTCAAAAACGTTTTAAAAACGTTATTTTACAAAAAAAATATTACACATTTTTAAATTATTAATAAAACATTTTAAAAACCAAATAACCAAAAAATTAAAAAAATTGAGTACCAGCAAGTGAATTGACAACAGTCATGGAGTCAATTCCCTGGGAAACCCATATCTCCAAATTTTAAAACCCTCCCATCAAACAAAATAAAATTTTAAAAAATCCAAATAAAAAATTTAGCCTAATAAATTAACATGAGTTTGGAAAAAAAGTTTAAATTTATACTCACCTAATACAACCCATAAATAAACCATCAAAGATATAATTTTTTAAGGGTTGTTGTTCTTAGGGTCATTGTTAATTGAAAACTAAACATTTTCACCCAATCCTAAACATTTCTCTTTTCTCGGTCCACTTTATCTTGGTTAACCAACCAAAAAAATATTTTTATATATTATTTTCTTTAATCCCGTGGGCCAACCCGTTAGTCCGTGAGTCCCGCATGGATAAGGTCTGGCCTATATTTTTTAAACCCACATTTTTTTGGACCAGACCAGACTGCTCAATAAAATCCACAGCCCATATGATCTTCCCCATGGCCTGACCTGCCCCACCCTTTTAACACATCTATCCTTGAGGCAGTGATCATGTCGATCAGTGGGTGCTGGGATCTAGCTCATTGACCCGACCACTAACTCAATCGATGTACCTGCCCATCAGTAAGTTTTTTTTTGTATGGTTTTCTCTTGATTTGAATTTTTATTATTTCCTTTGATGGTTGGTATTTTGAGGGAATTTGTTGTGCCAGTTCTCACTAAAACCCTCAAATTTTGTTTTTATGAAAATGAAAAAAAAATGGATTTGACTGAAAAAACAAACCAAAGTCAAGGTAGATGAAAAACTAAATTTTATAATGTTTCAATTAGAATAAAATTCACATCTCTAACTCCTTGAAGCAATTTATTACATAAATAAAAAATACGCATAATTCACATTCCATAAACAATATATAAACATGAATAACATAAGGAATAACTTTTAAATAAATAAACATTTCATAAATTTGAGATAAAATTTTATGAATTATTCATAAATAAAATATTACTATAACTATTTTATGTTTAAGATAAATATTATGAGTATTCCCTAATCTTGGATATAAACACTTTATACTTTCAATATGAAATATTTCATATTATTCATTATATGAAATTTCACTTTAAATATGTGATATTATTATAAATTATAAACATTTTATGATCCAATTTCCATATGTAAAATAATTAGATAATATAAATATCATAAAATTAAAAATTATTTAAACCTTGTTTGAATTTATCATCAAAACACTTTTGATGTGGTCCAAATAATTATCTTAAATAATATTCTTAATGTTAACACTTTAATATTAATGGAATATTTATAATAATTGTTTCAAAACATTTAATCAATTAACTGTAATCATTTTATAGTTAATTAATTTATAACACTTTTATAAATTTTATAAATATTCCAAAATATTTTTTCTATCATTTTTTAAAAATTATAAATGATTTAATTCAATTTGTTGGACTCCTCATGTTTTAATCATGTTTTAATGATCACAAATCATGTTAATTCTATTAATATATCTCATATCATGTGTAGAGATGATATTTGGCTAAGTCTGAGAAACTGTGAGTCTACCACTGGTTCTGGTTTTTTGGAAAAGGACCCAGACATAGTGACCCAGACACCGTGACCTAGACACTATGACCCAGACACCGTGACCCTAACACCGTAACTAGTTTCATATCTCATGAAGTATGTGACACTGGTTCCTTGCTACCATCACCAAGACATTGTTCAAAGTTTGGCAAAGGACAAGACACTGTGATCCTAAAATCACGTATGTGCTACTGGTTCCTGATATCAATACAACTATGGCGCCATGACTGTCTCACTGCTCAAAGGAAAAGAAGAATACATTGTTTCATGGTGACACTGTTTCCAAGTGATACCATTTCAAGAAAAACTATGACACCATTCCTTAATTTGTTTTGTCGTTTTTCAATTTAATTTATAATGGTCATATTTGAGTTATTTAAAGACACCGGTATAATTAATGTTTCTTTATAGACATGTCACCTAACAGTACGAGGTATGAGGTGCAGAATACATTCATCCAGTCGGTTCCAATGTGTGCACCCGCAATTAAAAAGGAAGATAAGTCGAGTTCCAAATATACGCAGACATAGCAGCAGAAGAGAGAGCATTTTTTAAAAAGAGAATTGATACATGCAACAATATACAACCGAAGAAAACATGAAGTACTCTCGATTCCAAAAAGGCTGGACTGCCGTAGATCAGAGCCAAAAAAATCTTTTCAGTACCAACACTAAGAAGAACATCAGCTAGACAGCTTATACCATCGAACTGAAAACCAGAGCACCAGACTTGTGATACTCTATTTTTCACAAAAGGACTAGATACTTGCATTTTCTTCATCCTACAAGTCCAGAGATACATAGAATAACACTCAGATCACTTCTAACTCCTTCTCATCATCTTTGCTCTGTTGTGTATTGTTTTTAGCTTCCGAGAAGTGCGTGTGTGTCTGTATTAAAAACACACATTGTCTCCTATACTAAAATGAATGATACAAGATATCTTTCCTCTCATATGTTTTTACATTTATTTACTCCCATGGATAAGTGTGGAAGAGGTCCTTGTATAACCTGGTAGTTTTTACCCACGAAGAACAGTGGAAGAGGTCGTGTGACCTAGACAGTCTTGTTCACTATTGTTTACCCCGATCCAGGGTGTGGATCAAGCTTATTAGTATAAACTTCTTGGTGGCAGGTGATCACTAAGTGGAGTGGATTAGGTCTTAGCTTGAGACTGAACCACTTGTTTTATTCGTTGTGTCTTTTAATTTATTTTTTCTATTCTTTGCTATGTATTTCAGAAAACACTAGATTATACTTTGATAGTTAGTCTTGGATAGAAGTTATAATTGCTTTTCCTTATTAGAATAGATTTAAAAGTTATATCAATAACTTGAATTTATATTACTGAGAATTAATCAATCTTCTGAGAAGTTATTTGAATAGTCAAACTATTATAACTGTATTACCTTGATTAACTGGGATGTATTCATTTTTATTGGGGAATCTTTTTAGTAAAACTTTTTAACAGAAATTTTAATAGATACTCAATTCACCCCCCCCCCCTCTTGAGTACTCTACTCCGACTAACATTTGGTATCAGAGGAATTATTCTTATTAAGACTATTTTTAAATTTGTTCAACTGTGATTTTAATTGTACTTTAAAGATCTATAAATTTCTGTTAATTATAAATTTCTAGCTCTTTAAAATTATTTCTTTATTATGGATAATATACTCGAAGGTGCTGTAACAAACAGACCACCATTCTTTAATTGAACTAATTATTCCCAATGGAAAATTAAAATGAAAATGCATTTAGAAAGTATGAGTTTTGAAATTTGGTCTTAAATTATAGATGAGTATAAGATTTCTTCTATTGATAGAATTACTTGGGATGACCCAACCAAGACTCCTTATAATAACAATTTCAAAGCCATGAATGCCTTATATTTCTCTTTAGGAGATGAGGAATTTAACAGAATATCTGCATGTAAAACTGCCCATGAAATTTGGGATACTTTGCTGTTTCACATGAAGGAACTTCTAGTGTGAAAGAAATGAGACTCGATACATATACTATTAAATATGATAACTTTAAAATGAAGCCTAATGAGCCTATTTCTGACATGTAACTCAGGTTCAATGAAATTTTTAACACAATTATTTCTCTAGGAAGAGAAGTTACAACCAAAGAAAAAATTATGAGGATTCTAAGATGTATACCTGATAGATAGAGAGGAACCTCTGTATCTATTAGAGAGTCATTCAACATCAGCAAATTACCTATAAAAGAACTCATTGGGAAACTAATGATGTATGAAGATGAGCTAAAAGTCAACAAGGAAGAGGAGGATGAACCCATAAGAAAATCTGTGGCATTCAATACCACCATCTCTAAACACAAAGAAAAGTAGAAATTGCAAGTCTTTGTAGAAAGTTCCAACAATGAACAATCTTCACCTCATAGTGATGAAGAGATGGCCCAATTATCCAGAAGGTATAATAAATTTAAAAAAAAAGAAATTTTTAAGAAAGCCTAACTTCAAAGGAAGATATGATCAAAAGGGAAGCTGGAAGAAAGATTGGAAAAGAAATGACAAGTCTGGTGAGATAGTAAGTTATGAATGTAAGCGCAAGGGACATGTAAAGGATGACTGTCCCAATCTCAAGTATAAAAATAAATATGAGGATGAAGATATAAAGTATAAAAAGGAAATGAAAGCAACTTGGAGTGCTTCTAAGGATAGTTCAAGTGACTCAGAGTCTTCACATGATGAACAGGATAATAAATCCAATATGTGTTTCATAACAAACATGTCTTAGGTAACCCTAGAATCTTCTATAAAAAATTTCTATTATTCTAGAGATGAAAGTGATTCTAAAAATATTTCTAAAGAAAAAATTTTTGAGTATTGCAATATGCTTGAAGAGACATGTAATTAACTAAAAGATAAATACAAGTATTTAAATAAATAGTATGCTCTTACCTCAACTATTAAATCTTAACTTGATGTAGAAAGAGAGAAAAATGTTCAATTACTCAAATAAAATAATGAATTAGATATATCTAATGAGAAATAGAAAAAATATCTTAAAAGGTTTACTAATGGAAAATATACCTTGGTAAAAATTCTAGGTAAAAATATTTCCCCTAAATACACTACTGGTATTGGATATCAACCTGGTAAAAGAAATTTTGGAAAAATAAATTTTGTTTCTAAATCTAGAACATACAGTTTTACTCCTAGTTCAGGAAAACATTTTTCTAGTTCAAATTATGATACACTCTCTACTGTTTTGAGTTTTTTTGGACCAAATAGAGTTTATTTCTCAAATACTTTACATAATGCTTATAGGAAACCTATAAGGTAGATGTGGATTCCTAAAGCACTAGTTACTAATATTACTGGACCCAAACAAATATGGGTATCAAAGTCTGTTTTTATTTGACTATTTTGTAGGAGAATTGTTTAAAGAGCTCATGTAAAAGCTTTTGGTACTTGGACAGTGGGTGTTCAAGACACGTATTCATGTTTCAAGAACTTAATAAAGATTGATGGTGGACATGTCACCTTTGGTGACAATGCCAAATGAAAAATAATTGGTCTTGGCCAAATCGATAACTCTATCTCAGTTTTAATTTCCAAAGTACTTTTTGTTAATGGACTGAAATATAATCTGCTTAGTATTTCACAACTATGTGATGATGGATTTCATGTCAAATTTGAAAATGATTCTTGCAATGTTTTTAATTCTAAAAATGAATTAGTATTTTCTACACTAAGAAATGAAAATGTATATTCTGTTAACTTAGATTCTTTAGTTTCTCTAAATGCTTCATGTTTAAGTGTATTTCACAAAGAATCTTGGATTTGGCATAGAAGACTAGGACACTGTAATATTCACTCTCTTGGAAAGTTAACTAGAAAAAGTTTAGTCAAAGACCTACCCAAACTAGAGTTTTCTAATGATAAAGTGTGTAATCCTTGTCAGAAGGGAAAGCAACACAAAATTTCCTTCAAACCAAAGAAAGAAGTTTCAACTTCTCAACCTCTCAAGTTGGTTCACATGGATTTGTTTGGACCATCTAGAATTTCTAGTTTAAATGGGAAGCACTATGTTTATGTTATTGTAGATGACTTTTCTAGATATACTTTAACCTTCTTTTTGGCTCACAAAAGTGAAGTCTGTTCTAGTTTCACCAAATATGCTAAAACTGTAGAAAACCTTAATGAACATAGAATTAAATCTTTAAGAAGTGATCATGGCCATGAGTTTGAAAATCAAGATTTTGAATCCTTTTGCTCAAAAAATAGCTATAATCATAATTTCTCTGCCCCTAGAACATCTCAACAAAATGGAGTTGTAGAAAGAATAAATAGAACCTCGCAAGAAATTACTAGAACTATTTTTAGTGAATATGACTTACCTATTTATTTTTGGGATGAAGCTGTAAATGCAGCATGCTATATTATTAATAGAGTGTTGATTATACATATTCTTAAAAGAACTCCATATGAGTTATGGAACAATAGAAACCCCAAAGTAAACTACTTCAAAGTCTTTGGTTGTAAAGTCTATATCCTTAATACTAAGGAAAATCTTGACAAATTTGCATCCAAGAGTTATGAAAGAATTTTTTTAGGATACTCAATCTCTAGTAAAGCCTATAGAGTGTTTAACAAAAGAATTAAATGTGTGGAGGAATCTATCCATGTCAAGTTTGATGAGACAAATACATATGAGCCTAATACCTATCTAGAAAATCTTGAGGATGATATGTCAACTATGGACATCAATGTTAAACCCTCAAACTATCCTGTAAAGGAATCTATAAAAACTTCCAGTTCTAGAAATTCTCTAGATTCAAGTCATAATGAACCCAAACCTATTTAAGAATCTGAAATAACTAGCCCCTCTTTTTCTAGAGGTGTTATAACTCTTAAGAACCATCCTTTAGATGTTGTTGTAGGAGATTTAGATAAAAGAACTCAAACTAGATCTTCTCTTAGAAATTAGGTTGAATATCAAGTATTCTTGTCACAACTTGAACCTAAAAACATTAATGATGCTATAAATTATGAATTTTGGGTGATGGCTATGCAAGAAGAACTTAATCGGTTTGAAAGGAACAAAGTTTGGAAACTTTTTGACAGACCCAAAGACATATTTATCATAGGCACTAAGTGGTTGTTTAGAAATAAGGTAGATGAAGCTGGTAATATAGTTAGAAACAAGACTAGATTGGTTGCACAAGGCTATAGTTAAGAAGAAGGAATTGACTGTGAGGAGACCTTTTCACTTGTTCCTAGACTTGAAGCCATCAAAACCCTGCTTGCTTATGCTGCCCATCTGAATTTCAAACTAAATCAAATGAATGTCAAAAGTTCATTCCTAAATGGGTATATAGCTGAGGATGTTTTTTTAACAACCCCTGGTTTCACAGATCCTCACTTTCCAAGTCATGTTTTCAAATTTTCAAAATCTTTGTATGGTTTAAAGCAAGCTCCAAGAGCTTGGTATGATAGATCAAGTACTTTTCTTATTTTCAAAAGTTTTAAAAAAGGTATAGTTGATCCTATTCTTTTTATAAAAAGAATTTACAATGATGTTTTATTATTTCAAATTTACATAGATGATATTATTTTTGGATCTTCAAAAAATTATTTATGTATTGAATTTTCTAAAATGATGCAAAATGAATTTGAAATGATTTTAATGGGTGAACTAAAATTCTTTCTTGGATTTAAAATCTTTCAAAATAAAGATGGTATTATTTTAAATCAAAGAAAATATACTAAAGATCTTCTAAAATGTTTTGGCTTGGATAACACTAAAAGTAGTGATACTCCAATGAGTACTACTTGTAAGATGAATCTTGATGAAGATGGAAAATTTGTTGACTAAACCACTTACAGAGGAATGATTGGAAGCTTACTCTACTTAACTTCTAGCCGACCTGACATTATGTTTAGTGTATGTATGTGTGCTCATTTTCAACCAAACCCTAAAGAATCTTATTTAAATACTGTTAAAAGGGTTTTTAAATACCTCAAACATACACCCAATCTAGGACTGTTTTATCCTAGAGGACAATAATTTGAGTTAGTTAGCTATTTTGATGCTGATTTCAGTGGTTGTAAGTTATATAGAAAAATAACCTCTAGAGCATGTTGCTTTTTAGGAAAATCTCTAGTATCATGGTGTAGTAAGAAACAAAACTTTGTTGCATTATCTACTTACAAAGCTGAATATATAGATGCTGGTAGTTTTTTAGCACAAATTTTGTGGATGAAACACACATTACTAGATTATGGATATCAATTCAGGCGTGTACCCATAAATTCTGACAATACAAGTGCTATTAATATTTCAAAGAATCACATTTCACATTCTAGAACAAAACATATTAATGTAATACATCACTTTTTGAGATTCTATTATCAAAAAGGTGATATCACTTTGAAATTCATTGGAAATGAATATCATCTTGCTGATATATTCACCAAACCATTAAATTCTAAAAGAATATATTACATCATACATGAATTAGGAATGATAAATATCAAGTAGAAAATGTACTATTTCAAAACTTATTGTCTCATATATTACTGTTTCACAAGTTTATAGTTTCATGATTTATGGTTTCACAAGTCACTATCTTAAGATTACTATCTCACTATCATAGCTCTACAAGTTACTGTCTTGAAGTTTCTATTTCATGTTTACAATCTCACAGTTACTATCTCTCGGTTACTGTCTTTCACTTTACTATTTTAAATAATACAGTCGCACCATTTGGAGTCACACCATAAAGGTCTCACTATGACAATCTGTTCCGGTCTCACCATAATAACACTTTTATGTTTTATTTGTATTTTATTACTTGTATCATTGTGTTGATTATTTTATTGTTTTTATCCCACACTTTTGAATCTGTCACGCTTGAAATCCCTAAATGATAAAAAAACAAATGTCTTTCACTATTTTCTTCACTCGATTTCTCTTCTCTCAAAACTGAAACCCCTCTCTTTCAAATTATAAGACCTCTTTTAGCCCTTTATCTCTCTCTCTTGAACCCTCATTGAATGCCCAGGATGAAGTGCCCATATTCATCAACTCCAAAGAAGCGCAGATCTCAAAAGAAAGTAAAAAGAGCATCGAAGGTAGCGCCCGAAAAACCACTGAACCTGAATCTTGTTGATAGAATAGTAGTACTATAAAAATAAATCTGCCTTAAGTGGTTGTTGTCAAGTAAGTATTTAGTTTTAAAAATACTAGAAGAGAAGGAATGGTTGAACTAGTTCACAAAAGAGGCAAGGCTGATTTATCCAAAACTTGTTGCTCAGTTTTATAAATTTTTTCAGTTTTCATTCAATGTTGAAGATGGTTTTGTTGTAAGAAGTTGAATTAATGGTCAAAGATGCATTTTTTCTTGAGGTTATGGGTTGTCTGCCTAGGGATACCTCATGAAGAAATTTTTTAAGACTACTAGAGAGGTCCTCCTCCTCCTAGTAATATTTTTGTCTTAAAAGAGGCCTTAGGAAGCTTGACTGGAAATAAAAAGAAAATAAGATAATTGCTGCAGAGTTGGTTGGTGAATCGAGGTTGCTGTTTAAGTTCATTCAGAATCTGATTAGTCTGAGGAAATGAGATTTTCTACCCTCAAGTATCAAGATGTATTCTTGATACATCTTATGAAAAATGGACACAAGATCAATCTGTGTAAGCATGTTATAATTCACATGTGTGAATTGATTAAGAAAACTTCAAAGTCTACCTATTTATTTTATTCAAGGTTGATCTCTACTATGTTGTATTCTAAAGGAATGGTTGGACCAAACTAAGAAGTCATCAAATACTATGAATTATGTATCTCAAAGGTTACAGTAAAAAGGATGAAAATAGGTTGGAATCCATGGAAAAAGTTTTGGGTAAAGGATAATGAAATTATATATGACAATTTTAATCTGGTTGAGAATCCTTCAAGACTTAAGAACATTTCTGATCTTGGTTTGGAACCAGATTAAGTTGTTGACTATCCTATTAAAGAAGAAGAGGAAAATATTTCACCTATGGAAGGAACTGTCTTGGATAAAGAAGACAGTAGTCCACCTATTCCATAAAATATAGTTGAGAAGGAAGCCTTTGTTACTGAAGAAAATGCTGATTTAGAAGAAGAACCTGCTTCTGGAAAAGAATTTGTTGTTAGTGTAAAAGAAAATTTTGTACCTAAGGAGCATCTAGAAAAATAACTTATTATTGAAGAAGAGGCTATTGTTGAGGAACATTTAGAGGAACAGGATAATCCTAAAATTATCCTGTCTGCTGAGGAAAGAATGAAACAAGCCTTCCAGCTGGCTATGAAAGAAATGTGTGAGGCTATAAGAGATGAAATTGTAGAAACAGATCAAGGAACTGAATCACTCAGTCCTGTGAAAGATGCACCTATTGAGTGGGAGTAGCACCCCAGTCTAAAAAGTATTGAAGTTCCTAATCCTATTGATCAAAGCACTATGGATACCTGGTATAAGTTCCCTAGATACTTTGATGTGGATAATTCCCAGGAGGCATCAGTTAAAGGCATAGACTTGTCTACTGTGTTTCAATTGAAACTAGTTTCTATTCTAGAAGTAATCTCTGCTAAGGAGCTTGAGCCTGTCTCAACTCCTATTCCTAAACCTTATCAAGAACCTTCTGCTTATGTGAGTCACAGTGATTTGAAAGCCTTTGGAGCTACTTTATTATCTGGATTTTAAAAACTCATGAACAGAAAGCCTATTCCTGTGACAAATCTTAGTGGAAGAGATGTTGTCTTGCTATTAGAGAAAATCATATGGAAGATTCAACCGAAAATGCTTCATGAAATACAAGAGGTTCACTGGTGGAAATAGAGGTTTTCTCAATGCTTTTTTACCAACGTTTTGAAAAAACCATTGGTATAGTGTAAAAAAGAGAAACTTTTCCCAATGGTTTCTTCAAACCATTAGAATTGTGTTTTTAGAAGGAAGATTTTCCAACGGTTTACTCAAACCATTGGGAAATATTGAAATTATCTAATCTACACCAATGGTTTTAAAAATACATTGGTAAAGAATAGATTTCCCAACACTTTTTAAAAATCTTTGGGAAAGGTTTCCCCCAAAATACACAGTAGCCCAACTCCCCCATATACGCGATTGCAGGCCCTAATCTGAACCTCTCCCGAAGCTCTCTCTTTACCCTAGGGTGAAAAACTCCTTCCACCCAATAGATAAATCTTCAATCAAGAAATTTTTTATTTCTAAAATTCAAATTAGTAAGTGATACCTTAGTTTTAATGTTCTACGTCTATTTTTTTCTATTTTTATTTGGCCTAAACTGTAGTTTTGTGTGGTTTGTGGCATGGTACACTGAACACTTTGATTTGTTTTCTATTTTTTTTCTACACTTCAAGTGTCATGATTTTTTGAATCACCTTTATTTGAAATCTTCATACCCACTCCTTCTGTGTAGAGTTCGTGAACCATATGAACTAATGGGTGCTGGTGAGATGTATCCCCATTCAAAGATGGTAAAGGGTAATGGATATAAGGATGGTCTGTGTGAAGGGATTGGGGACGGTTGGGGTAGTGGTGTAGGTGGTTTTCCATAGGTGGTTTTCCATTTTTTTAGTGGGGTGATATGGTAGTTTCTATGGACTTTATTTTAGTTGAAAATTGGATTTGGATTTTGTATTTATAGTTTTTGTTCAAGGAATAATGGGAAGGGTAGTGATATTAAGGATGAATTGGTTATTGGTTGGGTGATGGATTGGAATTGTGATATTGGTTGGATTGGGTGTAGGTAATTTTTAATGTATTATACGGGTATTGCCTCCCCTGAACACCCCACCCCCACCCCCACCCCCTGGACACCCCCACCCCCTTGGACAACCCCCCCCCCCAGACACCCCTCACCCCCCATGGATAGCCCCCCCCCACCCCATGGACACCCCCCCATTCTCTGGACACCCCCCACCCCCTGGACACCCCCCCTGGACACCCCCCCAGACACCACCACCCCCTTGGATAGCCCCCCACCCCCCTGGACACCCCCCCCACCACCTGGACACCCCCCACCCCCCTGGACACCCCCACCCCTAGACACCCTCCACCCCCCTTGGACACCCCCCCCCCCCAGACACCACCCCACCTCCTAAGTGCTTGGCCCAGTTTTTAAATTGGAATTAACCATGTATGTGATTTCCCCTTTCCCCAATGACATTTATTAAGTGACCCATAGAGCCTTAAAAATTGAATTTTTCATGTTTTGATAAATTCAATGGGTTGTTTTGAATGAAATGGCTAATGCATGATGGTTTTCCTTTCTTAATTAATAAAATGGTTTTAAATAAAATTACCCTAAGAGGGGCTGCAGGGGGTAGGGGGTTGTCCAAGTGGGGGGTCGGTTATCCAGGGGGTAGGGGTTGTAGGGGGGTAGGGGCTGGTGGGGTGTGGGGGAGGGGGTGTGGGCTATCCAAGGAGGGGTGTTGGCTGTCAAGGGGGTCATGGTGGGTTGTCTAGGTGGGGGAGGGGGTGTGGGTTGTCCAGGGGATGGGCTGTCCAGGGGGTGGGGGTGGCCTTTCCAGGTGGGGGGAGGAGGGGTGTGGGCTGTCCAGGGGGGTGGGGTGGGCTATCTAGGTGGGGGAGGAGTGGGATGTCCACGGAGGGGTGGGTTGTCCAGGTAAGGGTGGGGGGTTGTCCAGGTGGGGGATGGGGGGCTGTTCAGGTGGGGGTGGTGGGCTGTCTAGGTGGGGTGGGGCTATCCTGGTGGGGGGGGTCAGCTGTCCAGGGGGTGGGGGACTACAGGGGTGTGGGGGAGGGGGGTGTGGGCTATCCAGGGAGGGGATGGGGGTGGGTTGTCTAGTTAGGGGAGGGGTGTGGGTTTTCCAGGGGGTGGACTGTCCAAGGGGGGGTGGGGAGGGGGTGGGTTGTCCAGAGAGGAGGGGGCTATCCAGGTGGGGTGGGGGCTGTCCAGGTGGGGTGGGGGATATCTAGGGATTGAGTTGTCCAGGGGGGGCTATACAGGGGGTTGTAAGGGGTAGGGGGGCTGTAGAGGTGTGGGGGTGTGGGTTGTCCAGGGAGGGGTGGGTTGTCCACTCTGATACTCTACAAAAAAAATAGGAATCACATATAACCAATGTATAGTTGCTTTCACATGTTAAGACTTTTCTTGAAGTTCCATACCAACACTCACTCTTACCCTTCAAAGAAGAAATGATCTCTGCAAAGAAATCTCACTCAGGTTCTTATCCACTATCCATATTGATCTCATACAAATTTAACATTTGTAAAACTTCATATCACCTAATGATATAATAAGGATCATACTCCCATGAGTAGTGTCTCATCGAAACTTGGCTCATATGCCTAAAAAACATGCATAGGATCATATTTGACACAAACACAAAATTTTGTAAACATAGAAAATATTATATTTACACCCTGTATCACAACATGGAATTAGATCTCAGCTAGCCTCTCAAGGTATCAATAAGACACATACTTAGCTCAAAATTTGGAGGTGTGTTTACAATTAGGTGTGTTTTTTTTTAGAATTCATGTATGATATTTAGAGTGGAAGATAAAATCTGATCCATGTATGATATTTGGAGGTGTGTTTACAATTAGGTGTGTTGTGATTTATATGTATGATATTCATGGTTTACACCAACAGTCTTCTAGTTCATCTATAATAGGCTTGAAGTCATGCTATAATTGGATAGATATTAGATTATATGACCCTTGTTTGGGGGTGGACACCCCCACCCCCTTCGACACCCCCCCACCCCCTGGACACCCCCATTCACCCTGGACACCCCCCCCCCCACCACCACCACCACCCCCCAAGGACATCCCCCCACCCCCTTGATAGCCCCACCCGTCTGGACACCCCCACCCCCTAGACACCCCACCCCACCCCCTGGACACCCTCACCCCCCCTGTACAGCCCCCCTAAACACCACCCCACCCCCTGGACACACCCACCCCCTGGACACCCCCACCCCCTGGACAGCCCCCCCCCCCCCACCCCTCGAGATAGCCCCCCACCCCTCGAGACAACCCCCCAACCCCTAGACACCCCCTACCCCCCTGGACACCCCCCACCCCCTTGGGCAGTGTATGTGATCACTCAAATAATATACTAAAATATAAAAATTTCTTCGATCTAAAATTTACTCAACTCCTGAATAATTATCCCCCACAAGTGTACATGATCTTGTACACTCATGTACAGTTCTTCAAAGATATTTTGTTATAAATATAGTATTTTGTTGTATTTTATATTATTATTCTCATATAGAGTAGTGTGTCAGTTATGGTTTCATATAAAGTGAACAATTCTCATTTACTTAAATATATTTTCAATAAAACTTCAATCTTATTGAATTGATTTTGACGAAATGACTTACAATATTTTTTTTACAGAATGGATAGAAGTTAGAGGTATGAAACCGATCAGATCTCAAGCAATTTTCAAAACAATTTAGAGAACTTTTTAGATTTTTCATTTCACAATGCTTCATATAATGGTCACATACACTTCCCATGTTACAATTGTGTTGGAAGACCTTGGTTGAGCTATGAAGAAGTCAACTACCACATAACCAAATATGGTTTTCAATCAAACTACTATGTGTGGTATCAAAATGGGTAGAAAATAAAATCTCAAATTGTTGATGATCCAAATGAGAGGACTAGATTGTAGAATTTGTTATATGACCAGTTTCCATTTATTCTTCATCATGAAAAAGAAAGGATTCCGACCCAAGAAGACTTCGATATGAGCACACATGATGCATCTAATGATAATGATGATGTTGTCAGGGTGGAAAAAATTGAATGATTCTGTCACGACTCCAATATATTGACAATGCGGTAAAATGAAAAATCTAGAATTTTTAATCCGATTGTTTCATGGGAAAACTATGTATGGGATTTCTAATATTGTCATCGATTACATTCTTACCTTCTTGAAGGACTTACTTCCAGATGATGCAGATATTCCCTTAAACCACTATATGGCATGGAAGTTAGTTGAGGAACTTGGATTTTCAAGAAATAAAATTCATGATTTCCCAAAAGATTGTAGTTTATTCTTGGAGGAAACTACTGAACGAAATGATTGTATAAAATGTGGCACATCCCGACATCCGCTAGAAGCCAAAAGCTGATGGAACACCATCTCATGTGCCACATAAAGTAATGTGTCACTTTCCATTGACCCCAAAACTCCATAATATTTTTATGTCTGATGAAATATCAATAAAAATGTGATGGAATGATACTAAGAGAGAGAAGGCTAATGATGAGTTGGTTAACCTTGCAGATGGATTTTCATGGTAGAGATTTGATGCTCAATATCCTGATTTTGCAGCTGATGTGCGTAATGTGAGGTTGGGTCTTTCATGTGACGGTTTTAATCTGTTTGAGAAGATTCTTACTTTGCACAGCACATGGCCGGTTTTTATACACATTTATAACCTTCCCCCATGGTTGTTTATGAAAAAAAAATTCACTTTCATGAGTATACTCGTATTTGGCCCTTCTAATCCCAGAAATGATATAGACGTATACATGAAACCTTTAATAAAAGAGTTGAAACTTCTTTGGTATGTGGGTGTGCGCACATACGATGCATGTTCGAAATACATATTTCATATTCGTGTTGTGCTTATATGGATGATCAATGATTTTCCTACTTATGCAATGATGTCTGGATGGACCACGAAGGGAAAACTATCATGTCCTATTTGTATGAAGAATACATGATCCAGAATACTAAACATCATTATAGTGTTAGTCTTATGGGACATCGACGATTCTTGCCAATGAAACATCCATATAGAAATAATCATCAAATATTTTACAATATCATGGAGACCGATGATCCACCTCAGCGTATGTATGGAACTTATGTGCTTAATGAATTGAAATATTCCAATTTTTCATTCGAGAAGGGTCAAATGAAATCTGGAAAGAGAAAGAATGTTTCCACTAAAACCTGTTACAATTGGAAGAAGAGAAGTATCTTCTTTGATTTGAATATTGGTCAACCAATTTGTTACGTCAATGCTTAGACGTAATGTACATTGAAAAAAAATATATGTGAAAGGTTTCTTTCGATTCTTCTAAATGTTAAGGGAAATACAAAAGATGATTTATGGTCTTACCATGACTTGGTGGATTGAGTCATCAGACCAGAATTGCATCCTATGCGTATCAGTGAAAATAAATGGCAAGTTCCATATGTTTCTTATGTGATTACACCTACAGAAAAAAAAATTCTAGAAGTACTAGACTATTAAAGTTCCTAATGGTTATTCAAGCAACATATTTAAACAGGTCAATATAAGAGAGTTGAAGCTAAAATCATTGAAGACTCGTGATTATCACATCCTTCTGTATGAGTTGATTCCAATAGCAATCTGTCATCTTTTGTCCAATAATGTAAGGGTGGTTGTTATTCAGTTGTGTCATTTGTTTAGAGATATTTTTGCTAAGAAGTTGTCCAAGTCTTCCTTACAAAAAATGTTGGCAGATGCCCCATTAATTTTGTGTGGGTTAGAGAAAATATTTCTTCCATCATTTTTCACATGCATGTTGCATCTGACTGTCCGTATTCCAACTGAAATACTTCTTGGAGGACCTATTTATTTTTTTTGGATGTATCCAACTGAAAGAAATATGTATAGATTAAAGTCTTATGTCCAAAATATAAATCATCCTAAAGGTTCTATTGTGAACAGTTACTTGGCTCAAGAATGTATGAATTTATGCTCTATTTATTTGTCTAATCTTACTACAAGAATGAACAGACCAATGAGAAATGAAGAAGAATAGTATGAGAAAATTGAACCCAGTTTTCCATCATTTTCGAAAATAGAAGGAATTCCTAGATCATATACATTGACGGCATTAATCCTAGAAGAGCGGGAGATGGCACATCGCACAATTTTGTTCAACTGTGATTTTTTCGATGAATATATGTCACCAATGTGTTCTATATATGGTACACCATGTGGCAGTTCTAATGGTGGTCGAGACAATGGCGAGGAGGAGGCCGAGGTGGAGGAGGAGGCTGAGGAGGAGGCTGAGGCAGAGGAGGAGGGCGATGAGGAGGCCGAGGCGGAGTATGAGGGAAGGGAGGAGGGCGTTGAGGAGGGCAGGGACGATGATGGGGATGATGATGAGGATATGGTGAGGATGATGATAACAGTGATGATATTGATGGTAATGAGGGACAGGGCTGATGATGATGGTGATGATATTGATGGTAATGAGGGATATATTGATCCATTACATTTTTTACTGATATTACTGACATTTGATGTTTGATGGTTTGTTGTGTCTGAATCTTGGACAACCCCCCACCCCACCCCACCCCCCTGGATAACCCCCACTCACCTAGACATCACCCCACCACCTGGACACCACCCCACCCCCTAGACACCCCATACCCCCTTGGACAGACCCCCCAACCCCCTCGATAGCCCCCACCCCCATTGGACACCTCCACCCCCTTGGACACCCCTTAGCCCCTTGAACAGCCCCTCAACCACCTAGACAGCCCCCACACCCCCTGAAAGCCCCCACACCCCCTGGACACCACCCCACCACCTGGACCACCCCCCCCCCCCCACCCCATCTGGACACCCCCACCCCAATAAACAACCCCCCCACCCACCCCCTAGACACTCCCCCCCCCCACAACCCCTGGACACCCCCCACCCCCTGGACAGCCCCCCCCCCACCCCCTGGACACCACCCCACCCCCCTGGACACCCCCCACCACCATGGACAGCCCCCACCCCCTAGACCCTCCCCCCCCCACCCACCCCCCTTGAACAACCCCACCCCCCTGGACACCCCTTACCCCCTTGAACAGCCCCCCCCCCCAACCCCCTAAACAGCCCCCCACCCCCTGGACACCACCCCACACCTGGACACCCCCACCCCCTGGACACCCCCCACCCCCCAGACACCCCCCCAGACACCCCCCCTGGACCCCCCCCCCCAGACACCCCCCACCCCCCGGACACCCCCCCCCCTGGACACCCCCCCCCCCGGACACCCCACCACCACTTGGACACCCCCACCCCACCCCACCCCCCCCCCCCCCAACCCCCTGGATAGCCCCCCCCCCCCAGACACCCCTACCCCCTTGGATAGGCATAAACCATTCTCTACCCCATATCGCATTACCCCTTACTACAACATGGCATACCACATTATCCAAAAATTCAAATCTCATATGAATTCACTCATGCCTATGAAAAACAATGCCATATTCAAAACCTAAAACATGATTTTCTTATATAGGGGTTATTACCTTCTGAAATTTGAATTCAATTCTGTATGTGCTATAGAGAATTCAATATTTTATGTATTCAATTCATAATTCTGTACTGCATAGGGTAATTGCTCTGAATTCTTAATTGAATTAATTATGTATTTAATTAAGTTGTGAATTATGTGTTAATGTTTTATGGGTATACTTGTTGTATGTGTATACTTGTTGTAATTACCTTATGAATTTTGTGTTAATTTTGTATGTGTGTACTGGGTAATTAAATACAGAACTGTGGGTATGTGTGTATTGAGAACTAGTGGAAGTGAATTGTTGCAGGTGCACAGGGGGGAGGCAGGTCTGCTGCTACTACAGGTGCATAAAGGTTATGCCAATGGTTTACAACGGTTGGCATATGTTTGAAAAGAAAACATATACCAATGTTTTACATGAAACTATTGGTATAGATTCTATACCTGACTTTTCCCAATGGTTTGTGAGGAACTGTTGGTAAAAGTCTATGCCAACGGTTTGGAAACCGTTGGTATAAACATGGATTTTGATATTTCCAACGGTTTTAAAACTGTTGGTAAACATTTATACCAATGGTTTCTTGTAACTGTTGGTATATAATCCATTAAGCACCCATATCCCAATAGTTCTCATAGAACCATTGGGATATGTCTATCCCCACAGATCCATAACCAATGGTTGTCTGGCCTTTACCAACAGTTTGAAACCGCTAGTAAAAACTAAGTTTCCAGTAGTGGTTAGAATTGAGAACAAGAAACTATGTGATGAGGTGAAGTCTCTTCGATCTATGGTTGAAGATATGAAAAAAGTGTTGCAATTAGGACAAGATCATGTTGCTCATTATATTGAGGATGTTAATCAGGTTCCACAGAAAGTTTCCTCTCTGATTCAACCGAGCTTGACTTCAACGTTTGAAAAAATAGCTGAGAGAAACATCCAGATAGTCCATGAGATGCGTGAGCTTGTTGTTGGTCTCAAAAAAATGACTGATGAGTACAAGGGATGTCTATAGAAATTTCTAAATCACCTCAAGTCCCTAACTTTGGCTGTTACGGCCTCTAATGCCTCTGGACAGTCATCTCAACCCTTTGACAGTGGTCTTCTCAGAACTGTTGTTAAGGAGGAACTTCATTCAGTGTTCAGTGGTTTTGACAAGGAAATTTTATCTACAGTTGTCAAGAATAGTGATAGAGTCCTTGATTTGGTAAGGATTCATTCAAATATTTCCAATGATGTTTGGAAGAAATTACTAAGAAAGTGAATTATTACTTTAATAGCATCTTCTCTAAGCATGATATGACCAATCATTTCAAATATCTTGTAGAGAATTTGAAAATTCCTCCTGTCACTCAAGCCTTCAAGACTAAAGTCCAAAAGTTGAAATACTTCACTCCTCTATTGGACAATTTCATGAAGAGCAAATATGATTTCAAGAAAGTAATCCAATATGGTGGTGAGATCATTACTGATTTCATTCATTTATTGAAGCCTTATCTTCATGTATAGAGCACTGATATTGTGGCTCTTGTAGCTGCACCTTTGTGGCCTGGTTTAACTACTTCCTCATCAATTGCCTTTACTTCTGCATCAATGTCTGTATCTTAAGATATAAGCTAGATTAGAAATGTTATCCTTGACCAAAACTTGCCTTGGTCTTCAACTAAACCCACTTTGGAACCCTCTATTTTTGAAGGGCACCCTCTTCCTTCTCTGACAGTTGGCTCACTCCCTTCTTCAACTTCTACTTCTGCTCCTTTGGCTCCTTTTGATGTTGCTGCCAAGGGAAAAGAGAAGACATCTGGTGCTGAAGAAAAGTGAAAATGTATCTTGGTAGGGATGTTTTGTACTTCTTCCTACTACTTGTAATGCCACATATCTTTCTATATAATGCAATGTGAACTGTTGTTGTCTATTCTCTTATTTACTTTCATTTATTATATTTCTTTCTTGTAATATTTTTGATAATCCCAAAAGGGGGAGAACAGCACACTAAGGGGGAGAAAGCACAGTAAGAACAGAAATTTAATTCATATGATTTGTGATCATCAAAAAGGGGGATATTATTGGACTCCTCATGTTTTAATCATGTTTTAATTATCACAAATCCTATTAATCCTATTAATCTATCTCATATCATGTGTAGATATGATATTTGGCTAAGTTTGAGAAACTGTGAGTCTACCACCAGTTCTAGTTTTCTGGCAAAGGACCCAGACACAGTGACCCAGACACCGTGACCCAGACACCGTGACCCAAACATTATGACCCAAACACCGTGACCCAGACATTATGACCCAGACACTGTGACCCAGACAGTGTGACCCTGACACTGTAACCAATTTCAGATCTCATAAATTTTATGACACTGGTTCCTTGCTACCATCACCAAGACACTATTCAAAGTTTGGAAAAGGACCAGACACCGTGATCCTAACACTGTGCATGTGCTACCAGTTCTTGATCTCAATACAACTATGGCGTCATGACTATCTCACTGCTCAAAGGAAAAGAAGAAGACATCACTTCATGGTGACACTGTTTCCAAGTGATACCATTTCAAGACAAACTGTGACACCGTTCCTTAATATGTTTTTTCATTTTTCAATTTAATTTCTAATGGTCATATTTGAGTCTTTTAATTACACTGACATAATTAATGTTTCTTTGTAGACATGTCATCTGACAGTACAAGGTACGAGGTGCAGAATACATGCATCCTATCAGTTCCAACGTGTGCACCTGCAATTAAAAAGGAAGATAATTCGAACTGTAAATATATGCAAACATAGCAGTAGAAGAGCGATCATTTTTTAAAAAGAGAACTGATACATGCAACAAGATACAACTGAAGAAAACATGAAGAACTCTTGATTCCAAAAAGTCTAGACTGCGGTAGATCAAAGTCAAAAACATCTTCGTAGTACCAACGTTAAGAAGAACACGAGATAGACAGCTTATACCATCGAGCTAGAAACAAGAGCACCAGACTTGCGATGATCTATTTTTCACAAAAGGACCCGATACTTGAATCTGATTCATCCTACAAGTCCAGAGCTGCATAGAATAACACTCAGAGCACTTCTAACCCCTTCTCATTATCTTTGCTCTGTTGTGTACTGTTTTTAGCTTTCGAGCAGTGTGTGTGTGTCTGTATTAAAAACACACATTGTCTCCTATACTAAACTGAAGGATACAAGATATCCTTCCTCTCATATCTTTTTAAATTTATTTACTCCCACAGATAAGTGTGGAATAGGTCTTTTTGTGACCTAGTAGTTTTTACCCACAAAGAATAGTGGAAGAGGTCGTGTGACTTGGATAGTCACTGTTGTTTACCCCAATCCAGGGTGTGGATCAAGTTTATTAATATAAACTGCTTAGTGGAAGGTGATCACCAAGTGGAGTGGATTAGATCTCATCTTGAGACTGAACCACTTGTTTTATCCATTGTGTCTTTTAATTTAGTTTTTCTATTTTTTACTGTGTATTTTAGAAAACACTAGATTTTACTTTGATGGTTAGTCTTGGATAGAAGTTATAACTGCTTTGCCTTATTAGAATGGCTTCAAAAGTTGTATCAATAACTCACATTGATATTACTGAGAATTAATCAATCTTCTAAGAAGTTATTTGAACAATAAAACTATTATAACCATATTACCTTGATTAACTGGGTTGTATTCATTTTTATTGGGGAAGCTTTTTTAAAAAAATTAATAGAAATTTTAATAGATACTCAATCCACCCCCCTCTTGAGTACTCTACTCCAACCAACACAATTCATAATATAATTTTCCTTAATAAATAAATACTTTATTTATTTATTTATTTATTTTAAAGAAATGAGAAACAAATATGAATTGTCATATTTAAATTTAGATTGATAAAAACCCATTTTTATTAATCCAAATATTCATATTTTATAACTAATTTATAAATAATAAGCAAAAGTATATATAAACACTTTATACATTATTTTACAAAAAATATGGTTAACCCTTAGGCTAGCCCATCCAAGCAGTTGGATGTCACTAGGATAGCCAGCCAAGATCAAGGGCAAGCCAGCCATGAGAAACAGAGGGCATGAGTGAGGGTCAATGCATGCAGCGGGAGCACGAGATACTGCTCAAGCAATGCGATGGGGCAGGGTAGCATATACGAGGGAATCACCATGCAGGGAAGCATGAGACTTGATTGAGAGGCCTACAGTGAATCCTAAGTAATGAAGCAGCACCCATTTGAGGCAAAGTCTGATGTGGGACTCACTTAGTGAAAGTGTTGTTCATCATTCCTCGCATGTTATATCCAACACATGCTACAACTGTGCATTCTACATGCCATGCTTAATTCACGCACTGCATCCACATAAAACGTTTGACATGCATGTAGCATGCCACACTCAAAATCCACATGTCAAGCTCAAGCACCACTATTGCACTTTGTACCTGACATATGTATGTCATGTTTAAACATCATCCAGCCACACTTGACACACTCACTCTACTCCTTCATGCCATGCTTAACACTCAATCACACCCAGACATCATGATAACACTCGTTGTGATATCAAGCATCACAACATGATGCTTTGGTTTTCACAGAATGTAAAACGAATTTTCTTGTCTAATAAACATGTTTCATATCACCCTCCTACCCACATTAACACCTTAATGTGATGATATTGATGGAATAAACACATCCATCACAACGTTATCATATAACTCATAGTCGACCAAATCCAAACCAGTAGTGTTTTAAAACCATGTTCTTCATTTTATAGTGAGATAAACACATTGATATGATGAGGTTAAAAGCTATGATACCAATGATGGGATTCATAAGATAATCATATGATCCTAAGCAGTAGAAGCAATCTGAAACCCAGGCTAAAACTATCCCTGAAAAAATCAATGTGCATGAAAAACGAAAAACACCAAAAAATGGAGCATACCTTAAATGCATATATTGTGATTTCCATTCCCTTATTCAATGGTATATGTATTAATGATGATCATAGGAGCAAAAAACAATGACTTCCTACCTCCTTAGGTGATCCACTGGTCGAAGGGATCCACAAGCGTTTTGTGAGGATTCTCACACACAAAAGGGGTTCCAACACCTTCATTTTATGATAAACCATGCAAAGAGAAGGAAGAGAGCCTCTAGAAATTTTCATGAAACTGGTGATGATTTGTAGCATATAATGATTAAGATTGATCAACACACCAATGAATATAAGTTCTTCCCTTTATAGGCAATGCTTGACACTCTTCATTGATGAAGAAAATTGGTATTAATGTCGTGTGTTGCTGCATGTTAGTGTGCTCTTCATTGAACCCTTTCAATGAAGCTCATCATGCTTTTAATAATCTATATCATGGATTTTGTAACTGTAGAAGACCAATAGGGAGTGTGTGGTATCCATGTAGGAACACCATACATAGGTTTCACCACGTGTATACATGCATCATATGCATGTATACTGCATGCTTTACATGCAACAGTTAGAGTATACATACATCACATGCATGTATATTATATAAACAGCATGCATGTAAGTGTACATGCATCATATGAATGTATATTACATACAGATCATGCAAATATTCTATGTGCATCTCATGCACATATTCTACATGCATCATATATATGTATTTTACAGGAATTTAATGCTAACAGTGTCACATGCCTATTACATAGGCAATATGTAATATATAATATTATATCATAATATCATCATGTTATATCCTATAAAATCCATCATATGCATGTCATAGGATGCATACTTTGTAGTGTATATCTATCAGAGATGACCAGATTCATATGGTGGAAGTGAAAAAGGAGCAACTGACTTGTATAGGGATAACTCTAAAGATACGTTGTGGTTTTCATAAATTGTGTAAGATTCATCAAAGGGTTACATCGGATTAATTGAAATTTCTTACACTATTCACTCAGGATGAAAATTTGAGCTGATGCATGAGCTAGATTTCTTTCAGTGGCTTTGACCAAGTGGAGGGTTGTCTGCAAAAATCAGAAGGCGATGATGTCATCTGTAAAGATAGGAAAGTTGTGGCACCGACTAGACTTATTTATAAATAAATAGGTGGGGTCACTAGTTCAATAATTTTTTAATCGCTCCCTTCCCTTTTTATTAATGGATTAGTAGGGTTTCTCTCATAGAGTATGACTAAGTCTAAATCATGTAAATCCCTCTGTTGTTTCATTTTGGTGTGTTTTATTCTGTTATTCCACTTGTGTGTGTGTTCCAAAGATTCTACTGAGGTAAAGGTGATTTAGCATGAGATGTTGGAGTGTAGTTACCTCATCTGAATATTGACATTAGGTGTCACCAATTTTGGAACATCCAATACTTATTCCATAAGTGAGGTTTTGAAAGGGTGAGTTTTGGAACTTGGGGTTCTCAGCACAACAGAAACCTAGGACTTGCCTTAGCCTCACTGAAAGGAACACCAACTTCAGAAGGAACATTAATTCGATAATAGATGGAATTCAGGAGCTTAGAAAGTGGGGAGGGGGAGAGAGAAACAAGAGGGGGAGGGGAGGGGGTTTATGTTTTTTAAAAAATAATTAATTAATTCTATAAAAAAATATTTAAAAAATATCCCAAGAGGCCACCTGGTACCCGGTGGACACCTAGGGGTTCCCTGGCCCCTATATGCCACACTGAGTACCCAATAAAACCCTATTGGGTACCCAATGCATTCTAATGCATTAATCCAGTGGACTCTACCACCCCTCTAAACTTGTGACAAAAAAAAATTCTCATCAAGATATCACTGTAAAATTATTATTTTTTATTTTAGGATCTTTAACATTTGTATTTATCACATATCTAGATAGATAAAATTCAAAATATAGGTCATACCTTGATCCATTGAATCTTCTTGATTTGAATCTCCTTTATTTTCTCCATCTTAAAGTATTTTTATAATTTTTATATTCTCTCTTCCGTACAATTTTGATGGAGTGTAATAGGATAATAAAATTGAGACTTAATTGGCAAGGACAAGACCCTTTAAATAGGGATAAAATAGTTTTCATATGTGGTTTTTATAGTAACTTAGTATTTTCCTTGTAATACTTTAGAATATATTAAGGAATATTTTCAGAGCCAGACACTGAGATGGTGAGAGATTCCAAGACCTGATGAGCCCAAAATTGATATTATAAAAATATTGAATATATTAATATCATGCATGCGTATTTTTCTTAAAAAAGTGTAATAAATACCAAATGAAGTATTTGATCAGAAATCTGAGACCACAGTTGAGTTTAGTGTGTAGGTTTTACCCTAGGCATGACCCAAGGTTGGCCAGCGCTAGACGTCTGGTTGAGGCAGACGTTGGCGGTGTGTTTAATTAAAATAAATAATTAAATTTATTTATTTTATTTAAATGCCTGCAACCTAGTTACCACTATAAATACCCTCTTATGGAAATTCTTCAAGTTTATCTGCATAACCCTCTGATATTTGAGAGGATGAGAAACATCATTCTTCATTGGTGAATCGCATCAGAGGATGACGAGTGATCAAATCGAGAGGCAGTGGACGCAGTGGGATTTCTCCTTTGCTAGAGAATCCATTCTTCACCAATGATTGATCTCAATCGAGGTAGGAATCATCAATTTTGGATTTTACCCTTTTGATTAAAGGATTGAGCATTGATTATTTATTTTCTTTTGATTATGTGATCACACATTCTTCGCATGAACCTGGTATACGAATTATTTTGTTTAATTCATTTTATCCTTTCTTTGCCATGATCTCACCCTAGATATCCTAGATTTATGATTGTTGGCCAATATTTTGTCCAACAATGTTTACACCTTTGTTCATGTACCTTTCCCCCACTCATTCTTCCTATTCTTCACCGTTGGCCCAAGGGGTCGTGGTTCGACATTATTGAGGCAGGTTCGAGCGCGATCGAACCCCTAAATTCATGATGGTTGTGTGCACGAGGATCAGATCAGTGTTTTAAGGATGAATCAGGATAGATTGTGGGTGATACTTCGTGGATCTGGGATCCATGAACACCAATGGGCAATGGGACACACGATGGATTTGAGCGAGTGAACGGACTCCGATTTTCGAACATCGGAGGCTGGGAATCAACTGTTAGAGGCATTTTCCATCAATATCAGGTGGTCAAATGGCGGGAATCGCAAAAACGATGTCAGATCTAGAGACGCATGAAAATAGGTTGTTCGGCCTGAGAAAAACATAACTACGTGACGTGTAGTCTAGAAGAATGCACCTCATATAGTATCCCTTATGTGGTGCTAGGGTTTTGTGAAAAGTTAAGGATCACACACCATGTGGTCAAACCCAAACGTCATGTGGCCCTACCTGGAAAACTGGGCTGTGTTCCAGCTGCACGTGACCAATACCCCATACAGTATGGCACGTCATGTACTCCATGAGTACATGGGAATGGGCCGGCACCCGGGCACATCCAAGTACACAACCCGGTACACGGACATGGACCGAAGTACACGGGACATCTAAGAGCACATCGGCAAGCCCAGAGTAGCTAAGACACGCCATGTACCTCTTATACACGTTGTATACTATGACATGGCTTACAAGCCGTGTCCAAAGGAGAACACGTCCAGGCAGTGAGGTGGGGTCACATGTTGTGTGGACCCCCTTACACGTTGTGTATTCCCTCCTTCACTTCCTCCTCTAATATCTCATTCATTCAAATTTGGATTTTGGCGCACTGGTAGCTATCCTAAGTAGTTTTCTACATAGAACGTGACAGTGGACTTCGTTCTGGCATACAAGATATGATGTGTGATGTTCCGAGTGAAATGCTTCTTTGGGCGATGCTTGATGATGGCAGTGATTGGGGTAGAAACATTAGAGACATACAGGGGTTAGTACTCCCTTGTCGCACCAGGGTGCAGGTTCCCCATACTCTTTATACAGGTAGAGTCGACACCCCCCTACACTGGGCGCGGATCCTCTATCTACAGAGTGATACTCCCTTGTCTTCAAGCTCTGGTGGGGTGCGGGTCCTCCATAGGAGTTGTGGCTCCCTCAGTTGTGGAGCACAATAGTGAGGAGCGAGCCCCTCCACACATATTTTTGGTGAGGTTGCATTTGATGTTGGGCATCAATGATGGACTTTTGGAGTTTCAGACTTACACATCGACTTTGGATGGTCTGTGAGATGGTGATCTCCTTCCTCTCTCATCTAGGTTTCTTTATGAGCATATATATATATATTATGGTTTGTTTCCCTCTTGCTTTGGGTAAACCTGACTACTTCTGTTATATCTCTCTATCATTCCACCTTCAGTTTTTGGGGTGTCCTACTGGGTATGTATATACTTACCTCTACATAGGCTTTGTGTGCATGTGACGCTTTTTATGAAGATGAAGGACATATCTACAGTGACTTTTATGGATCTTAGGGATAATTGGGTGCATTGATTGCATACAGTGGTTGGGGTTTGGAGATCAAGAGTCGGGCTCTCTCAGCTTTCTTCTTTGTCTAGTTTTGTCAGGTTAGGACCTCTTTTATGGTTGGGCATGTATTTTTCCTCTTTACACTTTGGTTTCATTCTATCGTACTCTAATGTATTCCCTAGATATTATTGCATGCATGGTTTACTCTATATGTTACTTCCTTTTTATTATTCCTATGCACTATTGCATGGAGACAGATGGGTGCATTCATATAGGTATATTAGGAAAAGGCTTTCCATTTCATTTATGTATTCTTGATGTCTGTCGCTAGGCCCTGGCCTATTAGAGGAAAGCTTGGGGTTGTGATAACTCGACCTTTTCTGGACAGGTGGGCCCTAGTGGGTTGGGTTGTGACAGAGTGGTATTAGAGGAGTTTGTTCCTTAGGATGGTGTTTGGAGTTATCCCCTTATGAGGAATTGGTTGGATTTAAGGCAACAGTGTCAGAGTTCCTTGAGTGTGACTTTCAGGATAGGGAATCCAATGTTGGTGCGACGGCTGATGTATCCATACACCAGGACTCTGACTACTTGTTTTTTTACTTGGTATACTGAAATATTTCTTGTAGGGAACAATGGTACATGCATTATATAAGATTGAGTCTTTTGACTATCCTTCTTGAGTTGGCTCCCCATATATATATGCTCATCTAATTGTGGTATATCTTTATCACTTTTAGGATGTGTCCATGAAGACATCCATTCAGGTTACTGATTCAGGATCATGAAAACGATTTGATGAGTGATGAGGCCTTGATTTAGGGGTCATCCCATGAGGTGTTTCCTCCAGGCTATCATGGAGCAGAAACCCCACCTATCGAGTAGTAGTTAGTACCAACAATTCAGGTTGAGGATGCACACAATCTTATCACACTCCATGAGTTCCAACATTAGAGGTCGCTGAGGTTTCGCAGTGATCCAGACTCACAGATTGTGGATGATTGGCTTGAGTCAGTGATTCATGTCTTCAAGATCATTCATACCCCGAAATATCATATAGTTGCACTGGAAGCCATTTTTTCCATGGAGCAGTTGGGCGTCTGTGGAGTTTGGTTACGTAGGCCCATAAAGAGATGACACTCTCATGGTCTGACTTCCAGTAGATATTTTGTGAAGAGTATTACCCTTTGTGTTTATGCTTAGTTCAGATCCAGGAGCTTCTTAATCTAAATAGGGTAGTATGACAGTTTCATATTATGTCGTGAGGTTCACTAACCTTACATGTTACTCCCTTGATATGGTAGGATAGGGATTCTTTCGGGTGAGGAAGTTCGAGTAGGTTCTCCATAGAGACATTTGAGCCAGTGTGGCCTCCGCAGAGACATTCGAGCCAGTGTGGTCTCCTTATGCTTTCCCACTTATATTGGAGTTCTAGAGTGAGATTTGGTGGCTTATATCTTCCTATAAGAGGGATGTTGGGTGGTTGGAGTTGAAGGTGGGCATCATGTGGCTGAGTCATCAACAACAGATAGCAGGCATCAGACATCAAGGTCTTGGCAGAGAAGGAATTCTCACTCTCAGACGTAGATGTGTGGTTCTACAGCTCGGGGATCATGAAAAGAATCCAGTCAGTCCAGAGAGGGGTGATGCTATGATTGCAATGGGTGTGGTCGCTTAGCTCATGATTTCCTAACCCACTGTGCTAGGCAGGATAGATAGATAGTGGATGGACCTCTACGATAGAGGCAGCACCGTGATCAGGGATCACCCAGACATGGCCAGAGCGGCCCTCAGGGGGTGGTGTTGGAAGAGGAGGAGTCACTCCATAGGGAGGGGTATTTTGTGGAGGATAGTACTACAATCCCCTACCACCACCACCACCAAGTGGCCCATGTCAGCCTCATAGATCTAGCGGTCGGGGTTGTGGGCAGTTGCAGGCCATGGAGGGCTATGACCATACTGCACATGAGATGATTCGAGGTAAGATATGTGTTTATTCTATTCTTCCCTTAGTACTAGAAGACATATGTGTGATTCATTATTCCATCTACTTATCCCTTGTACAAGATATGGAGCTTCCAATTGAGTCTTTAACCCAGCATCTATGGTTAGAGTTTGCTACAAGGAATGATTCTTCGATATTGATTATCTGCCAACAATACAAGCTTTTTCTTGGTGGAAAGAGTTTCATATGGGGCCTCTTGTTCATCACGATGAGACCTTATGATGTCATATTGGGTATAGAATGGTTGTCCATGGATTGAGTCCAGGTTAACTTTCATTACAGATGAGTCATATGCATTTAGATAGATGGGGCAAGATCATCCTTTGTGGGTGAGAGAGATCTCATGGTTGAGAGAGTGAGTTTTGTGAGTAGAAATTTGCAACCCATCACCCATCAGTCAGTGAGTTTAGCCCTTAGTGCAGCGGGTTCTTCAGGCATATGGATTCCTTTGGTAGTGGAAGACTTTATGGATGTCTTTCCTGAATACGTTTTGGGACTACCTCCATAGTGGGTGATAGAATTTTGCATCGACTTGCATCTTGAGACCATGTTGATATCTTCAGTGGCATATTGGATGGCCCATGTAGAGCTCTGGGAGTTGAGGGTTCAACTGGAGGACCTTTAGGAGAAGGGTTTTATCAAACCCAATGCATCCATCTAGGCATCTCTAGTTTTGTTTGTGAAAATGGAGGATGGGATCTTGAGGGTTTTGTGTTTATTATCATCACTTGAACCAGGTAATGATAAATAAAATTACCTCTTTCCAAGTATTGAAGACATCTTTGACCATTTGTGAGGCGTAATTTGGTTCTTGGAGATTGATCTCAGGTCTGACAACCACTAGTTGAGAGTTTGCGAGGCTGATATTCTGATGACGGCATTCTGATGTTGCTGCGGACACTATGAGTTCCTGGTGATGTCTTTCGGTGTGACGAATGTCCATGTTGTGTTTATGGATTTGATGAAATGGATATTCCATCCATAATTGGATCGATTTGTGGTTTTCTTCATCGATGACATACTCATTTACTCTATGTTAGAGGAGGAGCATGTAGAGCATCTGAGAATAGTCTTAAACTTACTTTGTGAGTGTCAGTTTTATGGTAAGCTCTCAAAGTATGAGTTTTGGGTCTGCGGGGTTAACTTTATGGGGCATGTCATTTCTGAGCATGGTTTAGTTGTGGACCCGGAGAAGATTGATGTAGTGCTTGCTTGGTAGCCACCCAAGAGCCTGATAGAGGTGCAGAGATTTATTATCTTGGTGGGGTACTAGAGGAGGTTCATTTATGACTTTTCTAGATTATGAACCCCTTTGACCACCCTTCTATGGAAAGTAAATTCATTTACTTGTCCCGAGAAGTGTTAGGGATCCTTTGAGCAGTTAAGACTGAGGTTGACTTATTCTCCTATATTGAGACAACCATAGGAGGGTGTGGAGTATGTAGTGTATTGTGATGCCTCTGAAGATGGGCTCGGCTACATGTTGATGTAGAGGTAAGAAGTGATTTCATGTGGGTCGAGGTAGTTGGGACCCCATGAGAAAAACTACATGACTCGCAACCTAGAGTTAGCAGCGGTAGTCTTCGCTCTAAAGATATGGAGGCATTATCTTATAGGAGAGCATTTTTTTTTTACTCAGACCATCAGAGTATAAGGTTTATCTTTACTCAGAGAGATATTAACCTGAGATAGAGGCATTGGTTGGAGTTCTTGCAGGATTATGACTTTGAGATAGTCTATACTCTTAGGAAGTCCAATGTGGTAACATATGCCCTTAGCAAAAAGTCACATTCTTACTTGGTAGAGGAGGTGTCTGAGTAGTTGGCTTTTTTGCAGCTGACCCTAGTGGAGAGGCGGGGTGTAACTTTTCTTCAATTGATGATGTTGGCTCTTCCATTAATCCAGTATGTGAGGGAGACTCAATTGGGAGACATCAACTGTGAGGTCCTTCATGACCAGATATCCTCAGGGGATGTTTCAGATGGATTTTCGAAAGGAGGGGAGCACATCATCCTTTTTTGAGGATAGATAGTGGTTATAGTCACAATATGAGAGGTGGTGATGATGAAGTTTCATACTTCTTCAATGGTTGTACATACCGGTGTGGAAAAGATGAATAAATACCTTCAACAGTAGTTTTGGTGGGTTGGCATGAGGTGGAGCGTAGCCGAGTTCATTTCTCGGTGTCTCGCATGTCAGCAGGTGAAGGCTGATCACTAGGTTCTGACAAGTTTGATGTAAACTCTTGAGATCCTATAGTAGAAATGAGATGGAATATCCATGGACTTTGTGATAGGGATTTTGTGGATAGCATGAGGCAACAATGCCATCTGAGTGATAGTTAACCAAATTACCAAGTCGGTGCACTTTCTATTAAGGAGCATAGTTTGGTGAAGAGTTTGGGGAAATTGTACGTGCGGGAGATCGTTCAACTCCATGGGGTACCCTAGACCATTGTCTTCAACCATGATGCACAGTTTACATCACAGTTGTGAATAGACCTGCAGGTGGCATTTAGGACACAATTAAGGATGAGTGTAGTGTTTCACCCCAAGAAGAATGGACATACCGATTGGACTATCCAGGTGTCGGAGGATATGCTGAGGTATTGTGTGTTAGACTTCATCTGGGTCTAGGAGGATCACTTGATATTTTTATATTTTTCTTATAATAACATATATCATTATACTTTTGACATAACACCTTTTGAGACCCTATATGGGAGAACTTATAGGTCACCCTTATGCTAGAATAATATTAGAGATACTTCTCTTGTTGGGCCAAAGATAATGCTAGAGACGACAGAGAAGGTCTAGGTGATCCATGAGCGAATGAGGATGGACCAGAGATGACAGGAATCTTACATAGATTGATGTCATAAGCCCTTGGAGTTCAAGCGGAGAGATCATGTTTTCCCAAGAGTCTCACCATGATTAGGATTAAGAATATTTGATCGGGGAGATAAGTTATCATGGGGTTCATCGAACCGTTTGAGATCCTACAGTGGGTTAGCGAGGTTTTTTATCTTCTAGCCTTACCCCCACAGTTGGAATGAGTTCATGATGTATTTCATATGTCGTAATTGAGGAGATACGTGCATGATCCAACACATGTGATTGACTATGGTGAGTTGGACATCAAGGTTAGAGCCACCTTCCTAAAGTACCTGGTGGAGATCGAGGATCAGGTGGAGAGGATCTTGCAAGGATGTACCATTCCTTTTTCTCATGTGTTGTGGCATTATAGGAGCATGGAGGAGAGCTACCGGCAGCATGAGAGCTAGATAAAGTCTCAGTATCCCCACATTTTTTTTAGTTTGTTCTTTTTAGTGTGAAAAGTCTTAAAGGGGGAGAGAATGTCGTGACTCATTTTTTATATTATAAGACTTTGAAATGTATTAAGGAATATTTTTGGAGCTAGGTGCTGATACAGCGCAAGATTCCAAAGCCCAGTTAGCCAAGAAATGATTTTATAAAAATATTAAATATATTAATATCACACACATGTAGTTTTCCTAAAAAAAGTGAAATAACTCCCAAATAGAATCTCAGATCAAAAATATGAGACCATGGTTGAGTCTAGAACATAGGTTTTACCCTAGGTGCGACCTAAGGTTAGTCAGCATCGGATGTCTGGTTGAGACATTTATTGGTGGTGCATTTAATTAAAATAAATAATTAAATTTATTTATTTTATTTAAATGTCCATGACCTAGTTTCCTCTATAAACACCCACTTATGGAAATTCTCCAGGGTTAATCGCATAACCCTATGAGATTTGAGAGGAGGAGAACATCATTCTTCATTGGCAGATCACATCAGAGGACGACGGGTGATCGGACCAAGGTGGATCAAGAGGCAGCGAACGCAGTGGGATTTCTCAATCACCGACAAATGTGTTCTTCACCAATGATCGATCTCAATTGAGGTAGAGCTCATCAATTGTGTATTTCTCCATTTTGATTAAAATATTGAGCATTGGTTATTTATTTTCTTTTGATTCTGTGATTGAACGTTCTTTTCATGAGCCCAGTATACGAATTATTTTGTTTAATTCATTTTATCTTTGATTTTTCATGATCTCACACTAGATATCCTAGATTTATGATCATTGGTCAAGAACGTTTGGCCAAAGATGTTTGAACATTTGTTCTCATGTCTTCCCCCACCTGTTCTTCTCATTCTTCATCATTGTTACATGGGATCGCGGTTCAGTATTGTCGAGGCGGGTTCGAGCGCGATCAAACTCCCAGATTCTAGGTGGTTGTGTGCATGAGGATCAGATCGGTGTTTTGCAGGCGAATCAGGATGGATTGCGGGAGATACTTTATGGATCCAGGATCCAAAAATGGTGAGGGAGATGAGACACATGATAGCTTCGAGCGGGTGAAGGGATTCTGATTTCCAGCCATAGGAGGCCAGGAATCGACAATCGGAGGACTTTTCCATCAATCCCAAGCAGTCAAATGACAGAAATCGTAGTGGTGAAGGTAGGTATGGAGATGCATGAAAACAGGTTGTTCGGCCTATGAAAATCCCGACTACATAGTGCGTAGTTTGGAAGAACACACACCATATAGTATTAGTTGTGTGGCACTAGAGTTTCAGGGAAAGTTAAGGATCACACATCGTGTGGTCGGACCCACATGCCAGGTGACCTTACCCAGGCATCCAGGTCATGTGCCAGATGCACACGCCTAGGACCTCGTGTGGGAAGGCACGCCATGTACTCCGAGATTACATAGGCACGAGCAAGCACTCAAGCACGACCAAGTACACAGCCAGGAACACAGGCACAACCTGAAGTACACAGTCACGTCCAGGAGTACACAGGCAAGCCCCAAGTAGCTGAGACATGTCGTGTACCTCATGTACACATTGTGTACGATGACATAACTTCCAAGTCGTGTCCAGAGAAGAACATGCCCATGCAGTGAGGCGGGGTCACGCATCGTGTGGATCCCCTTACACATTGTGTATTCCCTTCTTCTACTTCTTCCTCTCATATCTCTTTTGTTCAGACTTAGATTTTGGATCGTGAGTAACCTATCCAGAGTAGAATGTGATGATGATCTTCATTATGGCATACGAGATATGATTCAAGTTGTTCTGAGCAAAACACTTCATTGGGTGATGCTTGATGATGGCAATGGTCAGGGTAGGATCATCGGAGAGATGTATGATTTAGTACTCCCATGTTGCACCAAGGAGCAGGTTCTCCATACTCTTTATACAAGTATAGTCAACACTCCCCTACATCGAGTGTGAGTCCTCTATCAACAGAGCGATACTCCCCCCATCTTCGAGATCTGGTAGGGTGTGATTCCTCCACGGGAGTTGTGGATCCCTCAGCTGTGGAGTGTAGTAGAGAGGAGTGGGCCCCTCCACACATATTTTGGTGAGGCTACATTTGATGTTGGGCATTGGTGATGGACTTTTAGAGCTATATGCTTACTCGTTGACTTTGGCTAGACTGTGAGATAGAGATCTCCTTTCTCTCTTGTTTTGGATTCTTTAAGAGCATATATATGTGCATATGTTGGGCTTTGTTTCCCTCTTTCTTTGGGTTGAGCTGACTACTTTTATTGTATCTCTTTATCGCTTCATCTTCAGTTTGGGGGGTGTCTTACTGGGTATGTATATACTCAGTCTTTCATGGGTTTGCTCGCATGTGACGTGTCTTATATAGACGATGACCAGATCGGAGGTGACTTTGATAGAGATTAGGGATACTTGGGTGCATTAACCATGTCAGGTGGTCGGGGCTTGGAGATTAGGAGCCAGGCACTCTCATCTTTCTTCTTTTTCCAATTTTGTTAGGTTGGGACCTCTTTTTTGGTTGGGCGTGTATTTTTTCCCTTTACACTTTGGTTTTATTCTATCATACTCTGATGTATTTTCTAGAGGTTATTGTATGCATGGTTTACTCTAGATGTTACTGTCTTTTTATTATTCTTATGCATCGTTTCATGGAGACAGATGGGTGTGTACGTATAGGTACATTAGGCAAAGGCCTCACATTTCATTTATGTCTTCTCGACACTTTTCGGCAGCCCATGGCCTAATGGAGGCAGGCTTTAGGTTGTGAAGGCTCGGCCTTCCACCGGCCAGGTAGGCCTCGGTGGGTCGGGTCATGACATTTTTTTTAATTAAATATCAAATTCCATCAATTTGACAAAATTATCCCTCATTATCCCATTATAATATTTATTAAACATAATATCAAGTGATTTATTTCAACATTCTCTCACTTAACTCATGTGATATCACTTTATGGTGTTTAGTATATTCAATCGGTCATTATGAGCATATATATAATTGGTCCAACGATAATGTCTTTATTTAAGACTATACATGTTATCATTGTTCAATTCAATAATGTATGCTCATTGAAAAACAGGAAATATGATCAAAACATTTATAAGTCCAAGTGCCAACTGTAATAAACATAAAAATCATTACATACAATGAAACCTACTTGGTAACAATGTTCATAATTTCATCATGTCCAACAAATGTCTTGAACCAAAACTCTTATGCCAAAGGGTCGAGAATCATAAGATTTGTGTTAATATGTTCAATTGACACTTTATATTTCTGAACTTCCTCCTTAACAAAAAAAGTACTTTGATTTCATGTGTTTAAAACCTTTGAAATATCGGTCATGCTTTGAAAATAATATTGTTGCGGCATTGTCACAATAAATTTTCAAGGGCTTGGTGATATTATTGACAACTCCATGTCTTGAAATAAAGTTCTTCAACCACATACCCTGAATTGCAGTCTCAAAGCATTCTATAAATTTAGATTACATGGTTGAAGTAGTTATAATCGATTGTTTTGAACTTTTCTATGATATTGACCCTTCGGCTAGAAGATACATATAACTAAAAGTGGACTTTCTTATACCAACACAACTAAAAAAGTCTAAATCGAAGTATCCAATAGCCTCAAGATGGTTGGATCTTTTAAAAGTAGGCATGTGATCCTTTGTTCCTTTCAAATATTGTAAAAATTTCTTTGCATCTCTCCAATGATCCAGTCTGGGATTGCTTTGGTATCTTCCTAACATATCAACTACAAAGCTAATATCTGGTCTTGTACATGTTTGAGCATACATCAATCTTTCAACAATAGATGCATAAGGAATTCCTTCCATCTGTTTTAATTCCAAATCATTTTTGTACATTGATTGAGATTAAATTTATCTCCTTTTTGAATTGGAACCGGTGATGTTGGACATGTTTAGATCATAATCCTCTCTAAAATTTTATTAATGTATGATTTTTGAGATAAGCCCAATAAACCTTGAGTTCTATTACAAAATATTTATATTCTAATCACATATTTAGCTTCTCTCGTGTTTATCATTTCAAATTTATTAGAGATAAATTTGTTGGTCTCATGTAATAGACCAAGATCATTTGCAGCAAGAAATATGTCATCAACATATAGAATCAAGAATATAAATTTACTCCCACTAATCTTCTGCTATATACACTAATCAGCGATGTTTTCCTTAAATCCAAAAGATACAACAGTGTCATTAAACCTAATATACCAAAGTCGGGAAGCATGTTTAAGTTTGTATATTGAATTCTTTAATTTACATACCATGTATTCCTTTCCTTCAATGGAAAAACTCATTGGTTGATCCATGTATAAATATTCCTCTAAGTTTCCATTTAGAAAGGTTGTTTTAATATCTATTTGATGTAACTCTAAATCATACTGAGTTACCAATGGCATAATAATTCTGAAAGAATATTTCTTAGAAACTGGTGAGAAGGATTCCTTATAGCCTATATCATACTTTTGAGTAAACCCCTTAGCAACAAGTCTTGCCTTGTAATGTTCACGGTTACCGTGAGAGTCACGTTTGGTTTTGAAGAACCATTTAAATCTAGGTTTCTTACATCCTTCAGGCAATTCCATAAGGTCTCATACTTTATTTTGTTCCATGGAATTCAACTCACATTTCATGGAATATAACCATTTATCAGAATTATCACAATTGATAGATTGAGAATATGAAACTAGATCATTATCAATGCCAAGATCACTTTCTATCTCATGCAAATATACCACATAGTCATCAAAAATATTTTCCCATCTTTCCCTTTGGGATCTTCTTAACAATATTTATTATGGTTCTTCAATCATTTCTTCATTGTGAATTTGGGAAACATTTTGTTGTTGTTCTACATGATTATTTTGTGATGCAATAAATTAAAGAACAACAACATGTGAAGTTGGAGTACAAGAAAACGAAGCTTGAATTCTAACTTCCTTAATTTTCACATTTTGTGGAACTTCACTCACACTGGATCCATCATTCTTAATAAATCTAGTGTTTCCAGTTCCAACAATTTCCATACTATGATTAGGGAAAAAATCTATACCCCTTTGATTTCTCTGGATAACCAATGAAATATCCATTGATTGTTCTTGCATCCAGTTTTCTTTATTATGGATTATATAATCTTATTTCAGCATAACAACCTCATACATACAAGCGTCTCAAACTAGGTTTCCTACCAGTCCAAAGTTCAAAAGGAGTCTTTGGAACTGCTTTACTAGGAACCTTATTCAATAAATACATGGCATTTTTTAAAGCATACATCCACAATGATAAGGGTAAAGAAGAATTGCATAACATGCTCCTAACCATATACATTAATGTTCAATTACACCTTTTTGTTGCACCATTATGTTGTGGTGTATCTGGCATAGTGTATTATGCACATATGTCATGGCTTTATGACTTTACAAATAGACTAGGGTTTTGTCCACTTTTATCAAATCTTCCAAAATATGCACCACCCCTGTCAGACCTTATGACTTTCACCTTTTTTTCTAATTGTCTCTCAACTTCATTTACATAAATTTTCAAGGAATTTATCGCTTGATATTTATCATGCAATAAAATATTTTCCCTTACCGAAATAAATGATATCAAAAGGTTAACATAAATCAGTATGTATGATCTCAAGGAGTTGAGCACTTCCAATGAAACATTTGTGTGTTTTTTTTTTCCTTTAATACAATCCTGATACGCGATGCAAGACCCACTAGGAAGTGTCCTAGGAACCTTGTATAATGTTCACGCGTTGAGCACCTGGATCGTCGTAAGAAAACAAGTGAATTTGGTGTGCAGATAGTGAAAAAGAGAAGGAAAGGGGAAATGGTCAAGGTAGAACCCAAAGATAACTTGTCTCTAAGAACTCTAAACACAAGACGCCACAAAAAATGACATATCCTTTGATAAGTCGAGAATTAAGCAAGAACACAAAGGTTGCAAGCAAAACTCACCATAATAACATTACTTTCATTCATAATGTCCAAAGAGTACAAGGGGTGGCTATTTATAGCCAAAGAAACTTGAAATTCGAATCACACATTGGGTGGCTCTTTACAGTAGTCTAATGCCTAGTTTCAATAAGTCAAAAATCCTAAATGATGACTTTGACAACTTTGGCACTTTCCCATGACTTTAGGAGACATGTAGCACACCCTTTTGGAAAAGTAAAGACAAGTTGTCCACCACCTTTTGACTTTGAAGATTCCATGGTGGGGTGGGCTTGAAAATTCGTAGCACCGCTTGGGTTGGATTTTTAAAAGCATGTTTGGGCCTTAATTAATGTAATTATAGGCCTGGATACTTCCCCCAATCAAGGGTGTTGGGCCTCCTCTTGGAATTCCATGATTAACCCATTTAAGGCCTTCTTCATTCTCTTGGTCTGCTCCCTTGTCATTGGGCCTTTGATTCCACGTAATGGGTCTTGTCCACTTGTGTGCATTCCGCCCTCCTCATCAAGTCCACCTCCAACCCCGCGATACCCATGTGTTCCATGATCCTCATCATCTCCTCCCTCTTCAAAAGGATTCGTCCTCGAATCTGAAAATTCGAAGGGAGAAAGATCAGCAACATTAAAGGTGGCACTAACATTCTCATACCTATCGGATAACTCAATCTTTTAGGCATTATCATTGATCTTCTCTAAGACTTGGAAAGAATCATCTCCTCGTGGATGAAGTTTTGATTTTCGTTGCTCCGGGAACCTCTCCTTCCTCAAGTGTACCCACACCCAATCTCTAGGTGGAAACACCAATTTTCACCGACCTTTGATGGCGTGCTTTGCTACTTGTTCATTCTTTCGCTCAATGTTGGCCTTTACCTTTGCATGAAACTCCTGCACAAACTTTGCCTTCTTTTCACCTTCAAGATTAAAAAATTGATTAGTAGGCAAAGGTAAAATATCGAGTGGAGTTAATGGGTTAAAACCATACACAACTCCAAACGGTGAGGCATTAGTAGTAGAGTGAACCACTCGATTATAAGCAAACTCAATGTGAGGAAGGCATCTTTCCCAATGTTTCAGATTTTTTCTAAGGATGGAACGCAACAATGTGGAAAGTGTCCTATTGACCACCTCTGTTTGACCATCTGTTTGTGGGTGTGTAGTGGTAGAGAACAAAATTTTGGTTCCAAGTTTGTTCCACAATGTCCTCCAGAAGTGACTAAGGAATTTGACATCCCTATCACTCACAATGCTCTTAGGTAAGCCATGAAACCTAACAATTTCTCTGAAAAACAAATCAGCGATATGAGTTGCATCATTGGTTTTAGAACAAGCAATAAAATGAGTCATTTTACTAAACTTGTCTACCACCACAAAGATGTTATCCTTACCTGATTGTGATCTTGACAAGCCGAGCACAAAATCCATTGAAATGTCAACCCAAGGATGAGAAGCAACGGGCAAAGGGGTGTATAAGCCATGTGGAAGCACTTTCGACTTTGCATGTTTACACACATTACAATTTCCACAAACACTAACCACATCCCTACGCATGTGAGGCCAATAAAAATGTTCACTCAACAAGGAAAAGGTTTTCTTAATCCCAAAATGCCCCATTAATCCACCACCATGAGTTTCTCTAACAAGCAATCCGCGCATGGAACAAGATGGAACAAACAATTTATTTTTACGAAAAAGAAATCCATCATGTTTGTAAAAATCACGTTTGCCATGTTTTTCACACAACTTCCAAATTTTAGAAAAATCCACATCATTATCATACATGCTTTTCAACATTTCAAAACCAAGTATTTTAGCATGCATTGAAGTAATAAGAGAATATCTCCTAGACAAAGCATTAGCGACAACATTTTCTTTTCCTTGTTTGTGCTTAATGATGTAAGGAAATGTTTCAATGAATTCAAACCATCTTGCATGTCGCATATTCAACTTTCCTTGTGACTTAAGAAATTTTAGGCTTTCATGATCCGAATGAATCACAAATTCCCTTGGCCACAAGTAATGTTGCCAATTTTCTAAAGTTCTTTTGAGAGCATATAATTCCTTGTCATAGGTGGAGTAGTTCAATGTAGCCCCATTAAGCTTCTCACTAAAGTATGCAATAGGCTTAGAGTCTTGCATTAAAATAGCCTCAATTCCTATTCTAGAGGCATCACACTCAACCTCAAAAACTTTAGAAAATTCAGGCAGAACTAAGAGAGGTGAATTGGTCAACTTACCTTTGAGTGTGGAGAAGGCTTCCTCTTGAGCTTTTCCCCACTTGAAACTCACCCCTTTCTTGACCAACTCATTCAATGGTGCCGCGATGGTTGAAAAGTCCCTCATGAACCTTCGGTAAAAACTCGCAAGTCCATGGAAGCTCCTCACCTCATTGGCATTCTTTGGTTGTGGCCAATCCCGAATTGCCTTCACCTTCTCTTCATCAACCCTCATGCCATTAGCTCCTACCACAAAACCAAGGAAAACAACCGAATTTAAACAAAATGTACATTTTTTCAAGTTTGAAAACAACCTATTTTTCCTAAGAATCTCATAAACATGTTTCAAATGTTCATGATGTTCATCAAGGCTCTTAGAATAAACAAGGACGTCATCAAAACACACAACCACAAATTTCCCAATGAATGGATGGAAAACATGATTCATTAAGTTCATGAATGCACTAGGGGCGTTAGTTAGTCCAAAAGGCATAACTATCCATTCATATAATCCAAACTTAGTTTTAAATGCGGTTTTCCATTCATATCTCACTTTCATTCTAATTTGATGGTATCCACTCCTTAGGTCAATTTTAGTAAACAAGCATGCACCATGGAGTTCATCAAGAATATCATCCAAACGAGGTATGGGATAGCGATACTTTACCGTTATTTTGTTGATAGCTCGACAATCAACACACATTCTCCACTTACCATCTTTTTTTGGGACAAAGATTACCGGTACCGCACACGGACTCAAGCTCTCTCGAACAAATCCCTTCCTTAGCAATTATTCGACTTGTCGTTGGATTTCTCGAGTCTCCTCCGGGTTAGCCCGATAAGCTGGTCGATTGGGAAGCGTTGCTCCGGGGAGGAAGTCGATGTGGTGCTCGATACCCCGCTAGGGAGGTAAGTCATCGGGAATTTCTTTCGGAAACACATCACCAAATTCCTGCAAAATGGACATAACACTAGAAGGCATAGAAGGGTTAGGAGAGTTAGTGGTAAAACATTCTCCCTTGCATAGAAGCACGAGAGTTTCCTCCCCCTCTAAAGCTCTCTCTATCTCTCTTTTTCCTGAAAATAAGCTCACTTTTCCCTCAACACTCTTGTTTTCACTCTTATTTTCACTCTTATTTTCAACTCTTTTATTTCCCTCATTTTTTTTTGATTTCACTCAAAACTCCTTTTCACTCTTGATTTTTTCACTCTTCTCATTCTCTCTATTTTTTTCTCTCTTTTCTTTTTCTCTCTTCTCACAATCTCTCTCAATCCTCACTTGGTCTTCATAAGATTGCAAAGGCCTCAATGGTGTAAGAATAACTGTCCTCCCATTATACTCAAAAGAATATCGATTGGTGTATCCATCATGTGTGACCCTCCTATCAAATTGCCAAGGTCTTCCCAAAAAAATATGACTAGCATGCATCAGAACAACATCACACATCACCTTGTCTTCATACTTCCCAATAGAAATTGGAACTTGTGCTTGCTTAGTCACTTTGACATCCCCGCTATTATTTAACCATTGCAATCTATAAGGCCTAGGATGTCTAGTCATAGCCAATCCCAATTTATCAACCATCAAACCACTTGCTACGTTTGTACAACTACCCCCATCAATAATCATACTACATACCTTATCTTTGATGAGGCATCTAGTATGAAAAATGTGCTCACTTTGCTCTTGATCATGTTCTCCTTCGGGTTGAGCACTCAAAGCACGCCTTGCCACAAGCATTTCTCCATGTACGGGGCTTTCTACTTCCACATCTGAATCATCCTCAAGTGATGGCATTTCATCTTCGCTTGAGCTAGCACTAAGAACATCTCCATCATCCAAAATAATCATTGTCCTCTTGTTTGGGCATTGTGAGGCAATATGTCCAAATCCTTGACATTTAAAACATTTGATATCTCGTGATTTGGAAATAACCTTACCCTCCATTTTACCTTTGGATTCCGGAAAGAATGGTTTTGGTTTGGGCAACTCCTTCGAATCAGTTTTGTGTTCCCTTACATGCTATTGTGGTTTGGAATCCTTAAACTTGAATGAAGGTCTAGAATCCTTACCATAAGATGTAGGGCGCATCATTCTTGCCTTTACTTGCCTCTCCGCTTTGGTAGCCATGTGAAGTAGATCCTCCATGTCCAAGTAGTGGTGCATGTAAAGACCCGTAAATTTCAAGGAAATTTTTTTCTTAATTTTCTTTGAAATTTTACAAGAACGCAGTTTCTGACGGAACCTGATTCCGAGGCCCGGTGTGCCCGGAATCATTTTCCGAAGTTTGGCTCGGGTATGTTCAGCGAACGGACGAGCGGGTTTTTCTAACTTGTGAACTGGTGCCCGGAATCGAATTCTGAGGGCACCGATGAAATCGCAGCGCCGATACTTGCTTAGAAACGCCTCTTCCGGAGTTTCGTTTGCTCAGGTGTGGTTTTTAATTTTCAGGCTTAAAGTTAAAAAATAAAATAATTGTACAACAAACTTTATTTTATTTCACTTAAGCCACTTGGAAGCCACTTGAAGCCACTTAAAAGCGGCTTAAGCTGAGTTGATCCGGATAGGATGCTATCCAAAAATATCATACCCTCTTGGTAGGATATTTGTGAGGTGGGACCCACACGAGCCCCACCGTTTCTTTTCCGCTAAGTAATGCACCCGCGAAAACCCGTCATTATGAAAGTCAACTGATGTGTTTTCTTAAATTCTTAACGCACCATTTAATTGGGCGGTTTTATTCGTAAATTAAATGGGCAGTTTCTTTCGTTGAATTAATTTTACGAATTAATGGGTCGTTACTTACCACTTTTTCGTTTGTTTGCGTAATAATAAAATAAGACCAACACGACTTTTGGAGGATTACACGTTGAGAGGCTTTGACAGAATTCGTGTGCCTTCACCCTTCTTCGCGAAGAACGCGAAGAACGCCGGCCTCCGATGAAGAACGCTGAACCCGTGGAAATCGACGACGCGACATCGTGTGCCGCGACGCCGACGTTTCCTCTTCCGCGACGTTCTTCTGCGACGTCTCTGCCTCCGCAACGAAATCTTCGATCAGCTGTTTGAGGTAAGAGACTTCGGGTTTCTTTTTCTCCTTTGTGGTTTTTTAACAAAACCCGGATTTAATTATTTATTATTAAATCTGTTGTTTCTTGGTCTGTTGAGTTCGTCGACGCAACACCGGATTCCACGACGACGCAACGCCCTTCCGTGACGACGCGACGATCCCCTCCTTCTGCAATGAACAATTCCGCGAAGAACCCGCATGCGACGACTTGACAGGTAGGGGTTGTTGTGAATATTTTATATTCCCGTGAACGTTTCTTTAAAATTTAAAGAACCAGATTCATATGAACAATTTTAATTTATTAAAATTGTTGTTTCATGTGTTGAATATTTTCTCCCGTTGTTTTTATCTAACGCGGAGGGTGCGGGTCAAACGAACACTGTCCGACAACCCTCCGTCGTTCTTCGTGGTTGTGTGGATTTGGCGGGCGACGGCAAAATATGACGCAAGGGCAATTTGATGATCCCGCAGTGAAGAACGGAACCCGGGAGGAACAACGGCGCAGACGGGAAGGAAAACGGACCACCGGAGCAACTCCGGTGGCCCGTGGAAGTTACCGGCGGCGCGGGCCGCCGGCGCGGCGGCGGCGGCCAGCGGACCCGCGGCCGCGCGGGTCCGGCTCGCCCGCACGGGACGCAGCGACATGCCGCGTCCGTTCAATCAGCGCGGCCCCACGCGGGGCCGCAGCATCTCCAAACCGCGGGGGCAGCGCCCCGCGGCACCCGAGCGCTCGGCCGAGCCGAGCCAGGCCGGTCCGACCGGCCGGGCCGGACCGGGTCCGACCGGGTTGGGTTGACCCGGTTCGGCCGACCCAGGGGGGGTCGGGCCGGGCCCGGACCCCCCGTCTTCGGACCATTTTCGGACTTTTGCCCGTAACTTGAGCTACGGGCCTCCGAACGACGCGCCGTCAGTGGCAACGCGATCCTTGGATCGAGACGGTCGTTTCGGTATATCGCACTCAAGGTTTCGGAATACTTTGGGTTCGGCCGGGTTGGTTCGTACACGAAACCAACCGGGCCCTCGAAGCAGAAACGCTCATATCTTGAGCTACGGACGTCCGATTGACGTGCCGTCAGCTTTGGTGGATTCCTCTAAGTGAGACGGATCTTTTGGCTCGCTCCGCCCGAGGTTTGGATGCAGGTGGAGTACGTTCGGGTTGGTTTTACCTAAAAAAACCAACCGGGCCCCTGGGACGAAAAAGCCAACAACTCTCAGACCGGGCGTCCGATTGACGTGCCGTCTGTGACGTTGAGTTCCTATTGGCAATACGGAACTTTTAGATACATCAACTTCGGACTTTGTGTCAGTTGATGTATCAGCCTCTCGGCTCGTGGAGCGGACCCTCCCGAACGAGCTTGCTGTGTGCGGGAACCCTAGAGCTGGTTGCGACTGCGACGACGACCGTGCAGAGATCCTCAGTGGACTCCGACGACGACCGTGCAGAGATCCTCAGTGGACTGCGACGACGACTGTGCAGAGATCCTCAGTGGACTGCGACGACTACAGCACTCAGCGATCCTTTGTGGATCAGTGCTACAGGTCCTATGTGGGCCCGATCCTGTGTGGGTCCGATCCTGTGTGGGTCAGCGCTCAGCAGTTCTGTGTGAGCCAACGCCTACAGGTCCTGTGTGGGCCCGATCCTGTGTGGGTCTTTGCGGGGGTTAGTACTTATCGATCCTTTGTGGGTCCGACGACATAGATGGATCAGTGATCATCTTTATCGTCATCCGAAGAAGTATACCTGTGTGAGCTGAATCATGTGTTACTCTCCTTTGTGGATTGTGTTGAACTATCCTGTGTGGATTTACTGTTTTACTCTCCTTTGTGGATTGTGTTGAGCTATACTGTGTGGGTATACGTTTTGCTTTCCTGTGTGGACTGGGTTGTGCTTGAGCTCGGGCGTTGGAGCCGAGCGGGAATTGATGACTTAGGTATATGTATGGGCATATACCTAAGCAGTGTCGGTTGTTACTTCGTGATTGTATCTTTCCGTTGTGGTTTATCCTTTGTGGATTTCGGGAGACCTTCGGGGGTCTCGGGGTCCCTACTGAGTAGCTTATACTCACCCCTGCACGGGCTTTGCCCGCACTACGTTGTGTTGGTTGCAGACGACAGACAGCGCTGATCGTGGTGGAGGCTTGCGGAGCAGGACGGTACCTGGAGGTGGACCACTGGGCGGGACGTACACGGAGCAGTCAGGTGGACCCGAGGAGCAGTGGAGGCTATATGTACCCACCCTTCAGGTGGGACTTCCAGAGGACGGCTCGGCGTTGCAGCTTTTCTTTTCAGTTGTTGTTTTTCCCTTTCAGTTGTACTTTACAGTTGGACTTGTATTTCCGGCCCCATTTACTTTCAGCACATCTTGTTACAGTTTTTACTTAGTGTTTACTTTTCTGCTTGCTTTCTCTGTGGTGCTTGTTTACTTTTCAAAGGCAATGTCTTCCCTTTTTCTGGGATTTACGTCTTGGTGCTAGTCGCCAGCCCCTGGCCTACGGAAGGCGGGCTTGGGGTAGTCACGGCACGGGCCCCGATGACAGGTCGTGACAGTGCATGTCCACTATGTCCTGAATGTCATGGTTGAGGTCGTTCACAAACCTTGTCATGGTGGCCTCTCTCCTCATCAATATTCACCTGAATCATGATGATCTTCATCTCTTTGTGATACTCTTCAACACTCATGGACCCTTGTTTCAAACCCTGCAACTTGAGGAACAAATCACGATAATAGTGGCTAGAAATGAACCTCTTACGCATTACCACTTTCATCTCCTCCCAGGTGTGGATGGGTCTTTCTCCACTTTGTCGTCGACTCACTTGTAGTTGGTCCCACCAAATACTAGCATAATCGGTGAACTCCACAGCTGCCAACTTCACTTTGTTTTCCTCCGAATAGGTGTGACAACCAAAAACATGTTCGACCTTTCTTTCTCATTCCAAGTAAGTTTCAGGATCATTCTTACCTTAGAATGAAGGGATCCTCAACTTTACTCCTCCAAGATCGTTGGCTTGCCTCCATGGTGGTTGATTTCTCTGAATTGGTGACTCGTGAAAATCGGATAACTCCTCTTCTTCAACAACCCGCCTCCTTGGTGGTGCTCTAGAATTGGAAGGGGATTGAAGTTCATCCATCCTCGCATTCAACCTTTGGAATTGTTCTTGTACAGCCCTCATGAACATCTTAATGTCCGCTTCATTGGTATTACTTGACTCTGCCATTTAGGAATCCTGTAAAAAAAATGAAGAGAAAGGAAAATGGACCTCACACACTCCCTCACGTGTTTACACTCAAAAATAATATGTTTGCTAGTGTTTCACTCAATTTTGGCTTTTATCAAAATGTAACACTCTTACCTTTTCCCACTCAACTTGCTTCCTATAGCGTTCTTACCAAATTTCAACAAATAGAAAGGATCTTTGAAATGTGGCAATCCTGAACTAGAATTCAAAGATAAAATTCAAATTGGATTCAAGATGAAAAATTTGAGAAAAGGAAGAAAATGGAAGAAGAAGAATGAAAATGGGACATAAATTCAAAATGTTGCAAAAAATTTTGAGCCTTTAATTTTTTTTTTTGATTTTTTTTTTTTTTTTGCTCTTTTTTTTGTAGATGCAGTAGCAACAAGATGAATTTTTCAATATTTAAATGCAGGAGAGGCAATAATTTGTAACATCAAATGGAATCAACGTGAGATTTGCGTGGTTTTAAAATTGCAGAATTTGTCGCAAAATTTGAACTCGCTGTATCTCGATATTTTTAGCGTTGATTTTGATGATTCCAAATGGAGAAAAAAGATGAGCTTCTCAACTACAAGAATGATATATTATACGTCCGAAAAGACGAAGAAATAACATCCGTAGGTGAAGAAGAAAATGGACCAGAATTGACGTCGGCCCGATTCGAAGAGAAATGAAAATTGAAGAAACATTAAGAAAGAAGGAACCTGATTTCTTGCAAATGTGTTCTAATACCAAATGATACGCGATGCAAGACCCGCTAGGAAGTGTCCTAGGAACCTTGTATAATGTTCGCGCGTTGAGCACCCGGATCGCCGCAAGAAAACAAGTGAATTTGGTGTGCGGATAGTGAAAAAGAGAAGGAAGGGGGAAATGGTCAAGGTAGAACTCAAAGAGAACTTGTCTTTAAGAACTCTAGCCACAAGATGCCACAAAGAATGATCAATCCTTTGATAAGTCAAGAATTAAGCAGGAACACAAAGGTCGCAAGCAAAACTCACCATAATAACATTACTTTCATTCATGATGTCCAAAGAGTACAAGGGGGTGGCTATTTATAGCTAAAGAAACTTGAAATTCGAATCACACATTGGGTGGCTCTTTACAATAGTCTAATGCCTAATTTCCATAAGTCAAAAAGCCTAAATGATGACTTTGACAATTTTGGTATTTGCCCATGACTTTAGGATACAAGTAGCACACCTTTTTGGAAAAGTAAAGACAAGTTGTCCACCACCTTTTGACTTTGAAGATTCCATGGTGGGGTGGGCTTGAAAATTCGTAGCACCACTTGGGTTGGATTTTTAAAAGCATGTTTGGGCCTTAATTAATGTAATTATAGGCCCGGATGTTTCCCCCAAGCAAGGGTGTTGGGCCTCCTCTTGAAATTCCATGATTAACTCATTTAAGGCCTTCTTCATTCTTTTGGTCTGCTCCCTTGTCATTAGGCCTCTGATTCCACGTAATGGGTCTTGTCCACTTGTGTGCATTCTGCCCTCCTCATCAAGTCCACCTCCAACCCCGCGATGCCCATGTGTGCCATGATCCTCATCAAATCCACACAAATGTTTAGGTCATTAAAATATAAATCCATAAGGATTTCAATCTTAATCAATCTCTCATATCTTGCTTTGGAAATATGACCTAAACATTTATGCCACAAATAAACAGACTTTTTATTTACTAAACAACATTTAGTACCAAAATTATGATGCAAGGTCATAAGTGTTTCAGCATATAAATTATCAAGATTTAGTCTATATAAATCATCATACAATAAACCAGATGTTGGGGAGGGGTAGTTCCAGTGTAGTTGGATCTTTGAGCCTTCAATACATGTATTGGGCCTCGTGTCTCAGGGCCTGCTAGTCATGTAAGGGTTCCCTCTCAACCTAGTTAAAAAAGAGAATTATCCAAAAATAAATAAAACTCAAAAACCTTTAGGCCATTCCAGCCAACCAATCATACGTGTATGCTTAAACAAACTAAAATATTCATTCCCAAAATTAAAAGAATATCCAACAACATCATGTTTTGATAAAGAAACCAAATTTATAGATTTATTAGGTACATAAAAAGTTTCACATAAATCCAAATTATATCCACTATCAAGGATCAAACGGTAAGTCTCGACTGCTTCCACTAGAACCTTCACTATATTCCCCATGAAAATGAATTTTTCAATTAGGCTTGTAAATTGGGTTGAAAGGAATCTTTGCATCATATTAGAAACATGAGTTGTACAACCAAAATCAATTCATCATGTACTGTGTGGAACTTCGACTAAGTTTGATTCAAAACATATATAAACATTTTGTTTACCTTTCTTTTCAAACCAACCCTTTTATTTCAAGCAATCCTTTTGAAAATGTCCAACTTTCCCACATAAATGACATTTATCTTTATTTTTGTTCTTCTGGTTATTGCTAGAGAACTCATTAAATTTCAATGACTCTTTTCCCTTTCCATGCTTCTTTATATCATGTTCTTTCCTCCGTAATGATGCACATAATGGATAGGGTGGACTCCTTTACTCTTTAACGGTGTTTTCTCTTGAACTATTATATTGTGCAATTCATACGCATTCCATTTATCTTTCATGGTGGTGGTGTTCATTTGGAATGGTTTATACTAAGACAGTAATGAGTTTAGGACAAATTATACAGAGAAACCTTCATCTACTTCCATTCCCAAAGATTTAAGTTTTGCAGCAATATTTGTCATTTCAATGACATGTTCATGCATAGTACGAGAACCATCAAACTTCATGGTGGTCAATGTACTCATTAATGTCCCGACAAAAGATTCGTCACCAGTTTGAGATCAATCCCCACATATTTCATAAACTCTAGCACTTTCAGTTTTAAGAAGATTAGGCTTGATGTTACTTGCTATGCTCATTCGCATGATCAAGCATAACATGTTCGATCTTTCCAATGGTGCATAATATATTTCATCATCATCGTTAATGTCATTTGCGATAGTAGCAGGTTTCTCTACATGAAGCGCTAAATCAAGATTCAATACACCAAAGTGAAATTGGATTTAGTCACTCCAATCAAATAAATTTAGTACATTAAAGAGTGGAATAGTTAATATATGTGAATGCAATAATGATGAAAAAGTTAACTACAATAAATACATGGTTAAAATTAATGTTTTGAGTTATAATATATATATATATATCAATTTAAACAATTTTTTTAACATGAAATATATATTAGTGTTTCCCTTTGGGAGATACGCTAATACACAATGATAATTGATACTAATTAAATTAACTTTATTTGAAAATAATACATGCATTAATTTGAGATATTTATTATCTAATACATGTATTAATTATAAATATTTATTATCTTTGAATATATAAATAAATGTCATAGTGCATATACATCTCTAACAATCATATTCATAAATTATAAACATCATAATAGTATAAAATTTACGAGCAATTGATATATTTTTATTTTAATATAGTTTTGGAACAGATTTGACTTTTATCATAGGACCGCAAATCTCGTACAATAAAGTTCTCAATTAAAACTTCATTATAATAAAAAATTAATAATCATAAAATTAAATAAATACAGTTTTCATTATTTCAAAACATTAAAGATAAGTCAATATAGTTAAAACCATGTTTAAATTTCAAAAAATATACGAGTTTCATCCATCCATCATCCATCAAAAAATATATGATATGATTCTCCAATAGAACCTTCAATCTGGTTCGTGCCACTGAGTTCTTTGGCAATCCTGATGCAATCAGCCATGGGGCAATTGGTTTTGATTGCATTGGATGCAATGTGTGATCTGCTGGCTGCAAAACATTCCTGCAAGAGCCCATGCCCCCATGATCAATCCATGAAACTCATTCAACCATAGAATGGACCTAAAAACAGTGGACCTCAAGAAACCCCACACGAAGAAGCCCAAAAGAGACCCATTAGGGTGAAATGAAGTTATGGATGTAAATCCAGCTCGGCCCGTCCCCAGTCCGGTTACTGTTCGGGCCAGGCTCGGCCTCAGAAAGGCCATATTTATACCCATAGATGGAGTGGAGCTGCAACTCCAATCAATATCTTATATCTCCTATGCTGGCATATAGTGTAGTTTTGCTGATGACAAAACAAGAGGGATGAACTCTTGGATATATCAAAAACATCAATTTCCTTTTTCAGGTCAGTGTTACTTGGTACTAAACATAGCCCAAGTTCATGTGGTGTGTTGTCTCACTGGCCAACAAATATCAAAATGCTTTGTGAAGATTACCTTTTCGATCAAATCTAGCATGGGGAATTAGTTTTCGCAAAGCTTAATGAAATTACCTTTCGGATTGAATCTAGCATGGCCCCACGACAAGGAGAATTAATTTTCGCTCGGCTTGCCACCTGGGATAGTGGTTCAATATCAAGTCTAAAAACTTGGCCCAGTAAAATTCTATAAGATGGAAGATGTAATGTATATGGAAAAACCTCAAACCTCGTCTAATTTGATGTATCCAAATGGTAGCTTTGGATCACTTTCATCAATCAAGAGCTTCAACAGTTTCTCCAAAGGGGTGGCAGAGCCTCTGCCTGCCCATCCAAGCCGCTCCGCCAAATCTAACATTTCTGTGGTATAAGCCGTGCAGTGCAGAGGCCCCGTCCAAAGGGGGCCAGAAACCAGAATTGAACTACAATCCTGTGAGAGTCAAAGGGGCAGATTAGCATTGTAAATTTCGCACAGATTCACAGGCTTTCAGGCCGAGCCCAGGCATAAATTAAATTTAAAATTTAAAATTATTTTTAAAAAAAATAATAATTTTTATTAATTTATGTGATATACAACAATTGTTCAATTTAATTACAAATATGACTTAAATGAATACAACAATTAATCCTACTTGCAGTTTAAAATTATTTAAACAGCACTAAATGCAATTAACAATAGCATATATAATTAAATTCAAACTATACTAGACTATCAATTCAAGTAAAATAAAATTTAAACCAAGTTATATTTTTAAGTAAAAAAAAATGGTAAAAGCCATTTACTTTAATTGAAATAGTGTTTAATAAGTGTTAAAAGGGTCGAGTTGGGTTGGCTAGGGGAATTCAGGCCCCAAATCATAGGCCTGGGCCCAGAGTGAATCATTATTTGGGTTGGGCTAGGCTCAACACATGCACCTAAATCCCGGCCCAGCTAGGCCAAGGCCCCACCCGTTAGGTGAGCCTGGGCAGACCTTGAGCCATCAAGCTGAATTTACACCTCTGCATCATATACAAAATTGACCATTAGGAGGGTGTTGGCGTTTCTTCATGAATACTTATTCTATTTGGGATTGTGAGCAGTTTAAGGGTACATTTCCTTGATACCAGTTTCAGACTCCGTTTGGTTGGTAGAAAGTAAATTGAAGAAAAGGAATAGGAAATAAAAGAGATGAATAGAAAGGAAAGGAAAGGAAAGGAAAATTAATTTAATATAATTAAAATAATGACATGATAATAACATATAAAATGTAACTAATAAATAGGAGGAAACAGATTCATCCACGGGATTTCCCTGAAAACCCCGGTTTTTCCAGCTAAATACGGCGAAAAGGGCCATTTTTTCTTTCCATTCCCACCGATTCCTTTCCAGACAACCAAACAGGACCTTAAGGTAAGTGGAAAGTCAAGGGCAGAGCCACAAAGATGAATATGTCCATTCAAGTTACTCATGGATTCCTTATCTGAGGGCCGAGCAAATCTGTGTCAGACTCTAACTTTCACAAATCCACAACCAGCCTCTTGCCTTCAAACTCCAGAATTGCCTGACCCGTCTTTGTGAAAAATTCACATCCTATCACATAGCTATCAATCTCATATCCAAAAGATGGATTTTTTTAGTTTAGTTTCTGTGATGCACTTGCTATTAACAACGGAGTGAATGAGCCCACAAAGCAGATGCACATAAGAACACACCAAATCGTGATATGATCCATTGACAACAAGCCAAACTGTTAAACCATTAACACAATCACAACAAATTCAAATGCCAGAAAAATATAATAATGATGAAGATGATAATGACAAAAAACTAAATCCACTCGCACTGGAGAAAGTCAATGAATCAGAAACCATACCTTCGTATCTGTGCAGGGACAACTTATCCGACCAAGCTCATCCCATGAAAATGCTTGAGAATGGCCACAATTGGTGCAGTAGGTTATAAAACCATAATGGCTATCATGAACACCAGTAGAACACATCATCTAGCAAGGCCCCACACATCAAACTGCGAGATTCAACAGTCTGAAATATATATATATATATAAAAAAGAAATTCAGGAGTACCTGTTCACAGGAAGCTTTCCACGACTCAATCGGAGCATGACTCTAAACACGGGTCCATGGGAGGAAAAGTATGAGAACAGTGGTGATACTCGGCATCCCAGCACTGAAGCATCCCGCACAGCCCCACCTATTAGCATTCTCAAACCAACCTCATTCGAGTAAGGCATAGGGCGAATATACGCTCCGTATGAAGCTAAAGAACTGAGATAACAATGCACTGTTACATAATCATCCCAATGGAATTCCACGCATGCAGTTATAGCAATTTGTTTGATCGATGCAATGAGCCATGTGATTCATCAATTAGATGTGAATAAACAGATATTGCTGAAAAAAAATCTATTTGGGGGGGGGGGGTATGATCATCAAAAGTTCAGGGTTATGGAAGGCCACGAAAACTCACTGTTGGGGCTGGTGACCACCAGACGAGTAACCATCGGTCGATGTGAAATAGACCAGTCCACCAAGTTTCAACGCTTTGAACGCGGACCTAAAAAAGGAGGAATTGCTCCCGAACGAATCGATATCGATTAAATCAAAGAAATCCTCGCGGAGATAATACTCCTCCATGACACGATTAGCATCGGAATGCCTCACCGCCCATCTCAAATCGTCTCCCGAGCCCCTCGGAGTCTGGGACAGATTCGAATCGATAATCCGGCCGTAACCATCATAGGCGTCGTTGGCCAAGACGAAATCCGCTTCGGCTTGGATAAGGTACCGCAGGGACCGAATCCCGCAGCCGCACATAGCATCCAGCACCCGGAGACGGCCGGTGGACTTCTTGTATAGCGCGGCCGCGAGGACACCGAGGTCCCGGCCGTGGGCGCTTTCATGACGGAAAAAGGAGTTCCCGATCTCGAATCGGAGGCCTCTTTCGGTGTGAGATGCGGACCTGGGGTCGGTGAGAATGGCTGGAGAAGTGTTGAGGGGCAAGCCATGAATCGTAGGGGCAGGGTTGTCGGATTGTGGTGGAGGAAGATGAGCTTGGAATCCCCCCGCGAGAAACATCTTCACCACCCCGAAATGGAAGACGAACAGAGGAAATAAAGGTCGATTAAAATATTCAATGATAAATTAATTGAAAAAGAAAATACATGACTCGCTAGTCTATAACCAGTTGTATTTGTGGTATATGAAATGTCCCCGTGATTGGGTGGTCGATTATTGGGGTTGGTGCTAAAATCAATTTACCTCTACATACGGATCTGAATATTAATAAATATTTTATTGCATATGGATTGTTTTTTTTATGCATAAACCTCACCTACAATGTACAATTCATGCTCTTCTCGCCATAGCCCTTTCCTCATCGAAGGTGTACCAAGCCCCATGTCTCGAATGCGAACCGCAACGCAATTGATTAAAATTGGCCTCCTCAAAATTGTCAAGACATTAAATCATTGACAACGTCAAATTACGATGCAATCACAACTAGCAGGAATTGAACACGGGACCTCAAGGATCCCGCCCTCAACCTTAACCACTAGGCCACCCCCCCCCCCCCGCACGAAGTCATGATGATTGTTATTCTGTGTAACATTAATGTGATCATGTCCTTATAATATTTATCGCATCGAAAAACTTTTGCAGTTCTCCATTACAATGAGAACCTTGAAGTTGTATGATAATATTCTTAAATGTATGTTCTATGGTTGGATGACATCTATCTAACGGGACAAAAGGTGTTTGATACTCATAGGACGTTAAGACTTCTTCTCATGAAGTTTGTACTTGACAATCTCTAAAGAGATTGTGAGAACAAGACCGAAAATAGAAATTTTACATGTTATATGTGTTATTGGGCATTCCTATCTACGGATGTCTGTATCAACCCTTAGATATAGATTATTATTAATGTATATCATGAATCATGTACTTCGATTTATTGATGAAAATCATGACGACATATACTCACGATGAGGTAAAATACATTAGATGCATCATAAGTGATATGACATTGATGAATATGTTAAGAAAGGATTTGTGTCTCCCATTTTAATGGAAGTAAATATCTTTGACCATTTGATTGAAATTGAACTATCTGATTAAGTTCATGGTCATGACAGTTTGTCATCAAGTTTATTTCAGATAGTTAGAGAAAGATATATCAAACATATAAGTTGATGACACAGGCATGCAATTTGTTTGATGAAATAGTAAGACTGTAACACCCTAGTGTCACTATTGTTTTTCATTTTATATAATTTCAGTGTATTTTTAAATTTTTGGGAATTTTTTAGATTTTTTTTTGAGTTTTCTACAGTTTTGGTTATTGCACAATTTGCGCATGGTTAATAGAAATCGTGTGGTGACCATGCAACCCGTGCTACAGTCTTCATAGTATTGTTTTGCATGATTATAGCATAGTTGCTCAAACCATGCAAAGTCTCTAGGTAAACCGTGTGACTTGGTTTGTGTATGGGGATGACTCGCACAGTTGATGCACAGTTAAGGGAAACTGTGCAACCCAAACCGTGCGGGGGTGTTTTGTGTCAATCAGTGGTTCACATGCGGTTGATACACGATTTGAAAAACTACGATGGTTGACCAAATTCACTCAAACAATGATTTTTCTTTTATATCCTCTTCGATTTTAACTCATTTCTCACATATCGCACGACCGACCTCCTTGGGCGATCAAGTGAGAGCGCCTCGCTCTTCTCCTTCGATTTTGGGCCCTCTTCCTTCAGATTTCAAGTGTTCTTCAAAGTAATCTCTCTTTTCTTCTGCTTTCCCTCCATTCCTCTTCCCTTTTCTATTTTCCCACACCTCTCATTCTCCCGTGAACCCTAGCTTATTGTGCATGGGGGTTCAGGGTTTCAGGTTGGTTATAACCTAGGGATTTGGTTGTGTATGACCCATAGAGGGGTGATTCCTTGCATGTTTGGACATTCTTCATGAAAGGTAACACATCACAACTTGTTTTCCATACGGCTGAGGTAGGTATTTTTATGCAATTGATTTATTTTTCAATTCATGAAATGTTTGATGTTTATAAATTCCTTTTTTGTGAAAATATATCCATGTACGACATCTTTGATGGTTTTATAAATAGGATTCATAGATTTCGTGCTTGGCATAAAAGGTTTACTTAATGAAATTATTGCATCTCTTTGAAATCAAATGTTTTTGCATGTCAAGCGCTTGTATAAAAGCCCATGGGGTACTTTTAAGATTGTTTTAATAATAAATTTAGGGCATAGGATTCATTTTGACTTTTAAAGGGATGAAATCATGTTTTTAAAGAATGTTTTATATTTCAAAGAGGGTGTTATTTCAAAATTGCATCTAAAGGGTGATTGAAAACAAAATTTATGAAAGATGAATGGACTCAACATCCTGATTTTGTTTTTTATGCAAAGTCACATTGGACACTTTAAAAATCAAATGATCTATTTCTTCTCATACCCTCATTGGTTTCTCCTTGCATTTGTTCTCCCATGACGGGTTGTTTATTAGTATAGGAGGATCAGATGATGTGGAATGGGGTTGTTCTATGTGAGGATATTGGAGGTGTGGTGTGATACATTTCTTATACTTGGTAATTATCTTGATTACTTACTCACATCCATGTTTTTTTGGTCATGGGAACCCAAGTAACAAGGTGGGAGACCTTGATTTATGCTACATTAGTTTCGAGCACACATGGGCTAGTGTCCCCTCTAGTGTGAAATGGGACTAGATGTGGAGTGCGCCTGAGGATGATAGTGTGGGCTATTCAGGTGTATTGTGATTTAGTTTGGGTGTAACATAGGGTGATAATTGGTCCCGTGTATTTGGTAAAGTCCAGGATCGCCTCAATCTATAACCTTGGGTGTAGTCTATGACACTTGTGCCTTGATTGATGGTCCTTTTAGGGGATTTCCATTCTACTTATCATATCCTCTTATGCTTGTTGCTTATGGAACCATATTCATTTCTTATTTCCATGACACTTCATTGATGCAGTATCCCCCATTCATTATTGTGATTTATTCTTTGTAGTGGGATGGTCCCCATAATGTTTTAAAAATTGACTTGGAAAGTGGTTTTAGAAAGTGAATTTTAATTGAGAATGAAATTTTTTCGTATGAACGAGATATCAGGAAATAGTTGAAGTGGAATTCTATTTGGATATACTTAAAACAAAGGATAATGTTTTTTTTTTGAAAGTTGTTATATCATTCTATTTTTAAAAAGGTTTTATCCCTCTATGGAGTTGGGCATATGTTTAGTTTTCTTCACTAATTTATTTAAATGGAAAAAGTTATTTTCTATTATATTTCAAACTATCATGAATGATTTACTTAATTAAAGGAATTCCATAAAGTCTTTGGTGGAATCCTATCGGGATTGTTTACTCACACCCTGCATATAAACTTTGTGTGTGTGTAACTTCTATTTCTTATACAAGTTTTAAGTATCTCTTTGTAATGCCTCAACCTTAGTTACCCTGAGTCGGTGCATTATTACATAACATTGGCATGATCACAAGGGATCAAATCCCGAAATACTGACTAATTTAATAGCCTTGGAAGTACTAGATACATACATAAGTTTTACATTACATTATAAAATGAAAAGAAACAACAATATTGTCTCCTTTAACACATTCACACCCCTTAGAATATCCATGCAAGTCATTCATAATATACTTCTTCGCATCCTGGAAAAAATAAAACATAGAAAGGGGTGAGCTCATGTGCTCAGTAAGGATAACAATATAGTAGAAACTTTCATAAATAAACACAAACTTTTAAGGCAATGTATACAAATAAAACACAAGCCTTTTAAACTTAAACTTCATCATAATATGGAAAAGATAAATCAAATAATGTCATTTACTTATTCACATGGATATTCTACTAGTCGAATAATCACATGTAATATCAATATCCAATTTCATAATGATGGAATGCATAATGTCAGACTTCATAACCACATAGTCAAGGCCTCGTGCCAAGACTACAAATAAGATTTTTTCAAGGCCTTGTGCCAAGACACTAGTTTGTCTCATGAGACCTACCGATGCATCGAGGAGCTATAGAGGGATCCACCCGTCACTTACTAAGTCCAATGCATTCCTTATATGAAAAGGTTGAAACATAACATAAACATTCATATTAAAACTAGCATACAAAATGTTAATACTTTAACCATAAACCATGAATGGTATAAAAATAACACATCCACAGTCAAACATATCACAAAACCTTCAATACAATATGGAAGATTGTATCATAATAAATCAACTTCAAATAAGTGTAAAATCCATCAAAGGATGTTGACATAGATGAAATCAAAACTATTTGAGAGAAATATCTCTTTATATTTTGAAATCATTTAAAAGTCACATAATTATAAAAGAAAACATTTATTTTAAAAATATTCTTATAAGTTTATAAGGGAATCTTTGAAGGTGTTATAATGGTGAAAAATAGCCGCACTCACCGTATAAGTTAAAAAAAACATTATTTCCTTAATTTTGTCAAAAAGGTCTTAAAGGAACTTGTTTGGAAAACGACGGAAAAATTCCTTTATAAAAATTCTATAAAAAATAAAACAAGGGTGGAAATGAATTTAACCCATAGTCTAGGAAATAGTAAAAATGTTTTGAAATATATTTTTAAGAAACACAGATGTGGATGATAAAGAGGTCCTAGTAGATACTCACGTATAAACAACCTCAGATAATGAAGAGATTGTAGAATTAACCCTTACCTTGTACTTTTCCTTGATCGAGGGTACATTAACATCCTGTATAATAGTTAAATCATTGTTATTAAATTATAAAAGAACCACATACATAAATATGATATCATATATGATCTTCTAATATTGCTTTGTTAATAATATTTCAGTAGTATCATCATTTCAGGTGTTAACTGATTCATTTTCCTTTATATGTTTTGTTATGTAAGTCATGTTTGTTTTGGATAAGATGTATTTTATTCATATCCAGAATGATATTAAGTTCTTAAACATTATTTTTTAATCATAAAATTATATTTATTCTTGAATGGTTACGATGGGGAATGAATTTCATCGCGTTCGTGGAGACGGTAATTCGTATGTACGCACGAGCGAAAATACCATTATATTGATGGTGGAATAGTATGTAGTTGGATGGTATATCATATATAAAAAATCATTAACATGTTATATTTATTATTTACATCAATTATACTCATTATTATACCCATCCAAATAATGAAGTGTTTTAATAACAAACTACACCACGACGTGGAGACAGTAAGTCGTGTGAACGCATGTATGGTGACTTGTCATTCATGAGATGGATAAAATAATGAAAATGGGTGTAACATATTTATAATAACATAAAAGTATGTATAAGGTACTGGAGTTATTATTTTGGTATGGAAACAACAAATAAAGAGGAAGTGGAAGAAGAAAAGAACTTTGAAAGAGGTGGTGAAATTATTACCTATTCTTCAGGTGTTTCCTTTTGAGTTGATCAAAAGGGATCCTTATGTTGGATTTATGATCAAAGTAATGCCTATAGGTTTTAGTGAGGGTAGTTGGGAGGATATTTGATCAGGGGTTGGCTGAGCCAAATGGATTTGGAGGTCTTAAATTAAGATAAGGGGAAATGCTCTTTTATAAGAGAGGTGATGGTCACTTTAGGAAAAGCTTGAAATATTATTTTATTATACAATCATATTCGATTTATAATGGCTAAAAAATAATTTATTTTGAGTATAAGTTAGGGATGAGTTGAAAAACTCTCGACCAATAGGTTTTAGGCAGGTTTAGGTCACTGTATTAACCTTATATTTTAGATTTAACTCTTAGTTTAATAGTTTAACTTTTACCATGTATTCTTGTATTATTATAATAAATGGTTAATAAACATACTATAAAAATCCAAGAGAACCCCAAATAGTTAATTATTAATATATATAACCTTATCTATGTTATTTTACTGAACCTTAGATTTTTATTAATATTATATCAATTAATAATATAGTATTTTTTTTAAAAACTCATTTATGTCAATTTTGACACTATTTGGTATTTTGTTTTTTTGAAAGTTATAAAAACTTTATCACTTAGAAAAAAATTTATTTAATTAACCCTAACATGTCATGTTAACCTATAAAATTAGTTTAATTCATCAGAAGTCTCAATTTACATTTATTTGGATATCTATAATATCAATTATTTTAATCTTTCATTAATAAGGTAATTATCGCATAATCATTGTATCATAAATAAATTTAATTATTTAATGTCTAAAAATTATAAATAAAATACCATTATATAGGAAATATTTTTATCTTTCAAATGAATATTTATAGTCAAATTTTTCTTATGTATAACCCTATATTAAAAATGGTTTAGTTATTAAACTTTGAATTTAACACTTTTAACTCTTTTTGAAATAAAATAATAATAAATGTCCTAATCTAATATAAGTGGACCAAAAGGGTCATATTTTATTCCTATGGTTGATTTGGGTCAAAAAACACTTATCCAATAGAATTAGAAGATGTTTTAGGGTAATTATAATATCATTTTTACCTTTAATTACCCTATTTACTTTTAACTGTAGTAAATAAAAGTCAAAAGTTACTATTCAACAAAAATTATTTTCATCTTATTGAACCACATTTTAATTACTGATGTCAACTGTGACTCTCTAATTTTTTAAATTCAATTCACAGAAGCGGTAAAATTACGTTTTATGCAAATTTGCAAATGTGCCTATAAAGTGGGTAAAAGACAGTAAAAAGTTTAATAAATTTTATATATATAATATTATTATAAAATGACTCCAATGAATTACATTGAACATATATAGGTATTATGTATTTATTTTTACCTAATATAAATTTAAATAAAATAACTAATTATTTAAATAAAAATTCGGTTTTAAACAATAACGTAGTGTTTTTCACTATTCATCAAAAATTGAAAGTTTTCAGAAAAATACAAAAAATTCACCTTAAGCTAATTTTGATATTCCAAATCCAAAAATGAAGTCCATTTTGAAAAGTAAAATTTATAAAATTTCAAAAAGTGGGTATTACTGTTCATAATGGCTAGTTTGATTGGTCGGAGTGTGCTAGAACTCGAAGTTGCGTATAGCGCAAGCTATTGTATTATTCAAAGGGAAACGTACCATGGAAGCTTGGGGTGTTAAATTATCCCCTCCTTCAAATAATTTTGTCCTCTAAATTTCTAGAATACTACTGCATAAAAAGATTCAGGTGGTTCTTCATCATAGGTTCCTTAGGTTCCCACGTTGCCTCTTCCATCTGATGATTTCTCCATAGAACTTTTATCTGACGAGTCATCCGATTTCTCAACACTTATTATCTTGTATCAAGAATCTTGACAGGCTCTTCACAATAAGACAGATTAGGTTCCAATTCAATTTCCTCATAGGTGAGTACATGCATTGGTTCAGGCATGTATTTTCTCAACAGTGATACGTGGAACATATCATGAACTTTGGAGAGACTTAGCGGCATTGCCAAACGATAATCTACAACTCCAATTCGTTCTAGAATTTCAAAAGGTCCTATGTACCTGAGACTTAATTTAACCTTCTTACTGAATCTTATAACACCCTTCCATGGAGATACCTTCAAGAAAACATGATCACCTACTTGAAATTCCAAATCTTTCATTCGGTTATCGGCATAACTATTTTACCTACTTTGAGCTGCTTTGATGTGGGTTTGGATAAATTTCACTTTTTCCATTGTTTCCTCAACAAGTTTTGGGCCTACGAGTTTTCTTTCACCAACATCATCCCAAAAAGTTGGTGTGTAACATCTCTTTCTATATAACGCTTCATATGTTGTCATCTGAATACTTGAATGAAAGCTATTTTTATAGGAAAATTCTACTAGAGGTAAATATTGATCCCACATACCTTGAAATTGAAGTGAGAAAGATCTCAACATGTCTTTTAAGGTTTGAATAGTCCGTTTTGATTTTCCATCATTTTGAGGGTGGTAAGCAGTGCTCAAACAAAGTTCAATATCCAGGGCCTTCTGAAGGCTTTTACAGAATCATGATGTAAAACGGGGATCACGATTAGAAACAATCGATAGGGATACACCATGAAGTTTTAAAACTTCATTAATATATAGTCTTGCTAAATGTTCAAGTGTTAAATATTCTTTTATAATAATAACATTTTCTGACTTGGTAATATGATCAATAATGACCCATATTTCATCATTCCTTATAGGAGTCTTTGGTAGTCCCATGACAAAGTCCATCGTAATATCATCCCATTTCCACTCAGGTATGGGAAGAGGTTGCATGACTCCTCTAGGATGTTGTCTTCCAACCTTCACCTATTGACAAACCATATATCTTGACACATAATCAGAAATCTCCCTCTTCATGTTGTCCCACAAAAAAATATTCCTTCAAATCTCAATACATCTTAGGGCTACCAGGGTGTATAGAGAAATTGGAGCTATGAGCATCATCTAACAATTCCCTTTTTAGATTAGGTATATCGAGAACACAAAGTCTCTTCCCAAATTTCAAAATTCCATCTTCATATATGAAGTCACTCAATCTCCCATCATTCACAACTTTAATCTTCTTTTGAAACTTCTCATCATTAGTCTAAGAACTCTATCCTTTCTAGTAAATATGGTTTGGCAACCTTTTGAAAAAGTATTGATGTTTCACCTTCCATGGTTATTACCATATCTATATTTACTAGATCCATGAAAATAGAATCCCTTTCAAATCTCATCTTGTTCAAAACTCCATGATCCTTTTTTCTCAAAGCATCTGCCACCTTATTTGCCTTCCCCAGGTGGTAGTGTATATTGCAATCATAATCCTTGAGTAGTTCAAGCCATCACCTTTGCCTCATATTGAGTTCTTTTTATGAGAAAATATACTTCAAACTCTTATGATCATTATAAATCTCACATTTTTCACCATAGATATAGTTTATCCATATTTTCAGAGAAAAGATTACAGTTTCTAACTCAATATCATGAGTGGGATAGTTTTGCTCATGAATTTTTATCTACCGTGATGCATAGACAATAACTCTATCATTCTGTATAAGGACACAACCAAGTCCTTTCTTTGAATCATTACTATAAATAACAAACCCATCATTCCCTAATGGTAGAGTCAATATAGGATCATTGACTAATCTTCTATTCAGTTCTTTAAAACATTCTTCACACTCTTTTGTACAAACAAATTTAACCCCTTTACATGTGATCTTGGTTAATGGGTTAGCCTATTGGGCAAAATTCTAGATGAAACACTGATAATAACCTACTAAACTAATAAAACTGCGTACCTCAGTTATAAAAAATTATGGATGTGTTATTTTTATACCATTCATGGTTTACGGTTAAAGTATTAACATTTCGTATGCTAGTTTTAATATGAATATTTATGTTATGTTTCAACCTTTTCATACGAGGAATGCATTGGACTTAGTAAGTGACGGGTGGAGGCCGCTATAGCTCCTCGATGCATCAGTAGGTCTCATGAGACAAACTAGTGTCTTGGCACAAGGCCTTGACAAAATATTATTTGTAGTCTTGGCATGAGGCCTTGGCTATGTGGTTATGAAGTCTGGAATTATGCATTCCATAATTATGAAATTGGATATTGATATCACATGTGATTATTCAACTAATAGAATATCTATATGAATAAGTAAATGACATTATTTAATACTTTAACCATAAACCATGAATGGTATAAAAATAACACATCCACAATAAAACATATCACAAAACCTTAAATACAATACAGAAGATTGTATCATAATAAATCAACTTCAAACAAGTGTAAAATCCATCAAAGGATGTTGACATAGATGGAATCAAAACTATTTGAGAGAAATATCTCTTTATATTTTGAAATCATTTAAAAGTCACATAATTATAAAAGAAAACATATATTTTGAAAATATTCTTATAATATTGTAAGGGAAGCTTCGAAGGTTTTATAATCGCAGAAAATAGTCGCACTCACCATATAAGTTAAAAAAACATTCTTTCCTTAATTTTGTCGAAAAGGTCGTAAAGGGCCTTGTTTGGAAAATGACGGAAAGATTCCTTTATAAAAATTCTATAAAAAGTAAAACAAGGGTGTAAATAAATTTAATCCATAGTATAGGAAATAGTAAAAATGTTTTGAAATACATTTTTAAGAAACACAGAGGTGGATGATAAAGAGGTCCCAGTAGATACTCACGTATAAACAACCTCGGATAATGAAGAAATTGTAGAATTAACCCTTACCTTGTACTTTTCCTTGATTGAGGGTATGTTAACCTCATGTATAATAGTTAAATAATTGTTATTAAATTATACAAGAAACACATACATAAATATGATATCATATATCATCTTCTAATATTGCTTTGTTAATAATATTTCAGTAGTATCATCATTTTGGGTGTTAATTGATTTGTATTCCTTTATATATTTTGTTATGTAAGTAATGTTTTTTATTGATAATATGTATTTTATTCAAATCCATAATGATATTAAGTTCTTAAAAATTATTTTTTAATCATAAAATTATATTTATTCTTTAATGGTTGTGATGGGGAATGAATCTCATCGCGTTCGTGGAGACGGTAATCCGTACGTACGCATGAGCGACAATACCATTATATTGATGGTGGAATCATATGTAATTGGATGGTATATCATACATACAGAATCATTAACATGTTATATTTATTATTTAAATCAATTAAACTCATTATTATACCCATCCAAATAATGAAGTGTTTGAATAACAAACTACACCACGACGTGGAGACGGTAAGCCGTACGTACGCAGGTTTGGTGACTTGTCATTCATAGTATGGATAGAATAATGAATATGGTTGTACCATATTTATAATAACATAATAGTATGTATAAGGTAATGTATTTATTATTTTGGTATGGAAACAACAATGAAAGAGTAAGTGGAAGAAGAAAAGAACTTTGAAAGAGGTGGTGAAATTATTACCTTTTCTTTGGGTGTTTCCTTTTGAGTTGATCAAAAGGGTGCCTTAGGTTGTCTTTCTGATCAAAGTAAGGCCTCTAGGTTGAAGTGAGGGTATTTGGGAGGATATTTGAGTAGGGTTTGAATGAGAAAAATGGTTTTGGAGGTTTGAAATTAAGAGAAGGGGAAATACCCTTTTATAAGAGAGGTGAGGGTCACTTTTGGAAAAAGATTGAAATATTATTTTATTATACAATCATATTCAGTTTATAATGAATCCAAAATGATTTATTTAGAGGATAAGGTGGGTATGGGTCAAAAAAATCTCAACCAATAGGTTTTCAAAAGGTTTAGGTCACCATATTAACCATATCTTTTAGATTTAACTCTCAGTTAAATAGTTTAACTTTTACCATGTATTCTTGTATTATTATAATAAATGGTTAATAAACTTACTATAAAAATAAAAAATAACCCCAAGTGGTTAATTATTAATATATATAACCTTATATAATTCCTTTTTCCAAAAATTATATTTTTAGGAATATTATATCAATTAATAATATAATATTTGTTTTAAAAACTCATTTATGTCAATTTTGACACTATTTTGTATTTTGTTTTTGTAAAAGTCGTAAAAACTTTATCACTTAAAAAAATATATTTAATCATCCCTAACATGTAACATTAACCTAGAAACTTAGTTTAATTCATCATAAGTCTCAATCTACATTTATTTGGATATTTATAATATTAATTATTTTAATATTTCATTAATAAGGTAATTACTGCATCATCATTGTATCATAAATAAATTTAATTATTTAATGTCTAAAAATTATAAATAAAATACCATTATGTAGGAAATATTTTTATACTTATAATGAATATTTATAGTTGAATTTATCTTATGTATAACCCTATATTAAAAATGGTTTAGTTATTAAACTTTGAATTTAAAACTTTTAACTCTTCTTGAAATAAAATAATAATAAATGTCCTAATCTAATCCAAGTGAACCAAAAGGATCATATTTTATTCCTAAGGTTTATTTTGGTTGAAAAAAACTTATCCAATAGAATTAGAATATGTGTTAGGGTAATTATATTATCATTTTTACCTTTAATTTCCCTATTTACTTTTAACCGTGGTAAATAAAAGTGAAAAGTTACTATTCACCAAAAATTATCTTCATCTTATTGAACCACATTTTACTTATTGATATCAACTATATATCTCATATTTTTGAAATTCAATTTACAGAAGTGGTAAAATTATGTTTTTTGCAAATTTGCAAATGCTCCTAGAAGGTGGGTAAAAGACGGTAAAAAGTTCAATAAATTGTATATATCTAATATTATTATAAAATGACTCCAGTTAATTAAATTTAACATATATAGGTATTATTTATCTATTTTTAAATAATATAAATTTAAATAAAATAACTAATTATTTAAATAAAAATTCGGTTTTAAATAATAATGCAATGTTTTTCACTATTCATCAAAAATTGAAAGTTATTAGAAAAATACCAAAAATTCACCCTAAGATAATTTTGATATTCTGAATCCAAAACTGAAGTCCATTTTGAAAAATAAAATTTATAAAATTTTAAAAAGTGGGTATTACTATTCATAACGGCTAGTTTGATTGGTCGTGGTGTGCTAGAACTCGAAGTTGCGTACAACACAAGCTATTGTATTATTAAAAAGGAAACATACTGTGGAAACTTGGGGTGTTACACTCTCTGTATTGTTATCATATTTCTTAGCCAGTGATAAGTGGTATTGATGTGGTGAGCAACCATGGGGTTCATAGAGATGGCCTTGTGGTTTGGTTCTAATTTTGGTTTTTATTTTGGTATGTTTGTGTATCGGCTAGGATGACCACTCTTTTACTTGTAATTAGTTTTTTCTTATTGTATCATGTTATATACTTAATTTTTGATGATGTATGTATATTGATATGAATTATCTAGATTATTTTTATTGATTAGGGTTCATTTGGTTTATTTATTTGGTTCTACTTATTTTTTTTACATGGGCATCTAATTTATGGACGACCCGTATCAGATTTTTGGTAAATGATCTATTATCATGAACTCTGATTTGATTTTTAAACTATTCCCAAGGTGAATTCACTGATTCCTAGACACTATTTTCCAACCTATGGATATCAATAACACCATTCAGGCCTAGTGACGAGGTAGGTTGGGTGATGTGTCAAGTCAAACTGAGTCAGTTTGTTAAAAATGGTATTAGAGCATAGGTTCTTAGAAGGTATAAGGTTCTTATGACCACCCTCTTGTTATTTGGTATGCGCCCTGTTATTATGAAGATATGGATGTTGGGACTCGGGTGGAGTGTAGGGGGAGTGCCTAGCCAACACTTCCTCATGATGAACCTCTAGTTTCCATGGATTGCTGGGGAAGAGTCTTTAATTTGTATTTTGTTCTTGATTTTTTTGTGTATTTTGAAGTGGAAAGATGATATTTGAATCCCTAATGAGTTATACAAGTGATTTTGAGGGTTACCTTGTGTTTTGGGGTGAATCAGAAGAGGAAATGGGGCTAAAATATTAGCCCACATGGTCTTTCAAATCATGCGAATACTGTGTTGATGGTTCTATGAAATTTCTAAAGGCCACCACACAGTAGACATGAAACCTGAAAAACTGTACAACCAAACTATTCACAGCTCTGCATCCCTCCCGGGCTTTCTATTTTAACCTCTCTTGGTTCCGGATTCCTCCAAGGGTGGTTTCCACTTATTGGATATTAATTAGAGATGGATTTTGATAACATTTTTATATTTTTTAAATATATATTTTTATGATGTATTGTGTTATATTTGTTTGAGATTGGTGTTTAAAGGATTATTTTGGGTGAAAAATTGTAATTTCATAAAACATTTAATTTTAAAACTAATTTTAATGTGTTACATGAAAATAATTTTGTTGGTTCTCAGGAGGAATTTTATAAAATGGTTGATTATGTTATGGGGTTTGGAAAATGTCTTGAGACCAAATAGGTTTTTATATAATGATTTTGATCTCTATGGTGGGAGAAATGTATTTTTGACTCATAATAAATTTGTAAAATGGTTTTATTCAGTTTTCAAATAAGCTAACATTGAAAAATTGGTAGGTATTAATTTATAAAAAACATATGAAGAATTATGAAAATATTAGCCTTATCAAGGGGAGGACTTCTCCACTTGGGTTCCCATGAGCTTGCACGAGGTTCAAGATAACGATGATAGGACCTTTGATGATGGGAACTAGAGTTGGACCTAGAGAGAGATTCTTTATGGAGTGTATCTCTCAGACAAGTGTCATCTGGGACGGAAGGGATCATGGAGTATGTTATCTTGGGAGAGTGTTACTTTTGAGCCTCGAGTAGAATCATGTGGCTAACTATGAGGTTGGGACCTCATTAGATTTAGAGTCTGAGATGAGTATATCTAGGTTTATTTTGGGATTCCTTATAGTTTTGTCACATATCTTAATTGACACACCATATAGAGATGAGATTACTATACATGTATAGTTGAGGAGTGGTCTACATGGAGTTTCTTATTCCCTCTCACTTGGGTTACCTCTATCTGGGTTGATCAGACTGCTGCCTTTCAGTTTCTCCCTTTTATTTTGTGTTTTTGGGGTGTCAATTGGGTATTGTTATACTCACCCATGCATGAGATTTTCCTTCACATGTCGTGTCTTGTTCATATGATAGAAATTTTGATGAATTCCCAGGAGGACCTGGTGCAGTCAGAGCTTAAAGAGCTTGACAGATCAAGGTGTATATAGTTTCTTGACTGAGGTGTGTTCCGATGGTTGCATTTGATTTCATTCTCCTTATTCTGAATAGGTTAGAATATTTTGTAGTTTTTAATGGTATTTTATTTTTCCCTTTTTATGTTTTCATTAATTTTTATATACTTTGGTTTTGGGATAGATGTATGCATGCATTTTTTATTCCATCTTTATTATTTCTACACTACTACATAGATATGTTTGTGGGTGCACGTGTACAGGTACCATAGGCTAAGACCTCTCATATGTGTGATATGCCTACTCAGTGCTAGATTCCATCCCCTGAACTATTGGAGGTGGACTTGGAGTAGTCGTGTCTTGGGCCATGGTGGGCCGGGTAGTGACAGGTACATTTTTAATCATCACTCATAAAGTTCTTCTCACTTTATTCCCTTCACGACATACCCTAATTAAAACCTTTCTTCATAAAATTGGGAAATGAAACATAAGAATGGGTGATATCAGATGCTGAGTAAGGTTAAACCTAATAGATATCAATATATAATCATATGAAAGCATAATATAAGAATAATGGTATGAGATCATGATAATAACTTACAAAGTTTATACACAATTAGACATAGATCATAAGCAAGTTTCATGGCATAAAAATTTATCATTTCAAAATACACTAATAATAAGAGTCAAGAATCCTAATAAATCAATCATAAACCATAAGTTCATATCATAATCATAATAACATGCCATAAAAATTGTGGCACCCTCATAAGCATAGAAACCATTTCATATGTCATGGTTAAATATCGATACCATCAAATCCTAGAGGGCATTAAAACTTATTTCCCTTATCATAATAGATCAGGCATCACCACCTATTTCCCATAGTGGATCTATAATCCCTACCTATTTCCCATTGTAGATTAGCCATCTTTAACTATTTCCCATAGTGGATTTATCACATAAACTCGTTTCTTATAATTATCTCATGTGATACATAGATTTACCCAATGAATTTTAGGGATATATAATTCTAGTCCCACCCATCATATAATTAAAATCATACATATTTTTTCCACAAGATCAAAAAAACATTAATCATATCATCATATCATAACCCATGAAAAGAAAACATGTTTCATAAACATTTCATCATCATAACCATAAACCATATAGAGAAATAATAAGGATGGTATAATTGGATCATACCCCTAGTAAATAATAAGTAACATCAAAGGATGTTATCATATAAAAATATTCATTTAAAATATTACTGGAATATTTTTTGAAGAAAATAAACTTTTCATTTCAAAATCAATTATTTAAAATAAAAATATTTACAAGATATTATGGAACACATTTTATTTGAAAATAACCATAGAAATATATAAAGTAAGCTCCAAGTATTGAGTGTTCATGACTATGGGATTTTTTTCATCTTATAATCATTACAAAACAAAGATTATATTCACATTTTTAGTAAAAAGTACCTCATTCGGAAAATGATAAGAAGATTATTTTTATTTTTATTTTGTAAAAATTAAAACATGGATAAAAAATAGTTTAAAAAATTATTTAATAATAGTCAAAATAATTTTTGAAAACATTTTATAAGACATGGATCTGTAATAAAAAGGTTTTTTGACCACAAGAGGATAAATAAGGCCTAATTTTTATAAAAACATTTTATGAACCATTTTGGGAACTAAATAGAGGAATATGACACAGAAACATCAAAATTATAGAAATAACCATAGGATAAGAAAAATTAAAGGGGTTTTTTAGATAAGGATTATATAATTTTCTCAATATAAATTCAAGTATAAATAATCCCGATTAAAATGTGATTGAAACATAAATCCCTTACCTCAAGTCTTGTCTCTCTTCATATGTGTTCAAAACTCATGTATAATAAATATAGGTTTATTATACATGTATTCAAGATACATACTCATATATATATATATATATATATATCATACCATATATGATTTTCTTATAACATATTATCACCTATTTATTAACAATTTGTTATTAAAATCACCCTTTTAGTTGATAACTGCTTCGTTTCTCATGCATGTTTCAGTTAGACAATCCTAGTCCTTATACTTTGATCATGGATTAATAAGATTCATAATTTTATTTATATATATATATCAATTATATACATATTTATAACAATCCATAAAATTTATATATAGAAAAATGAATTACACCATTCATGGAGACAGTAGACCAACATACACAAGAACATTGTTTTCACTTTTCGACAGATAAAATGAATGAAAGGTTATAATTAACCTATAAAAATAAATATTATATCATACATATTCATTAAATAAATCCTTATTACCATACATGTAAATCATAAATAAAAATTAATCACATCTCTTCATGGAGGTGGTAGTCCACACGTACGCATGAGTGACGCTATCATTTTCTAATGGATGAGAATGTAAGAAGTTAGATATGATATTATGAATGTAGAAGTATAATTATATAATAAATATCATATATAAAAATTAAAACCATCACAATAACCATATATAAAATATGGTTATGGAAAATGAATTGTATCGCTACCTTTAGGTGGTAGTCCACATGCACGCACGAACGATACTTTCACTTCCCATTTGATGGAATGGAGTGGATAATGGTGATTACATAATCACAATAACATTTAAGTATATTTATTATAAATAATTTATTATTTTATATTAATACTAAATATTTATATGAGGTATAAGAAGAAATAATTCGAAAGAGTTTGGGTAAGATGATTACCTCTTCTTTGATAGACTTCCTTTAGATCTCTTCTTAAGGAACCTTGGAATGGTCTTTTAAGAATAAAAAAACTCTAATTTGTAGATAATAGAGTTTATAATATAAATTGGTATGGTTTTTTTATTTATATGACTCAATTTTGTGTAAATAAAATAAAAATGTTTCCTTTTATAAGGGAGGGAAAGGACACACTTGGAATTAATTAAAATATTTAAATATAATTAATGTATTTCTCAAGTATAATAATTACAGATAGAAATTAATTTGAATAAAAAATTATATGGTTGAAATATAATCAAAAAATGAAATTTATATAGGTTTTGATGTTATTTTAAACCTTATATTTTGGTTTAACCCCTTCACTAAGCAATTTTAACCTTAAATACGGTAGTGACTTTTTCAATCTTAAAGGGTTATAATGTTACTTATAAGGTAAAAATTGGTTCATAAATGTCCAAGGTATGAAGTTTTGTGCCATTTACCATTATAAATATTCTATTTTAATTATTTTTTGATTTTTAAATAATTTAATAAAACATTATTTTTCATAAAATATCATTAATGTCATTTTTGACACCATTCACATAATTTGACATCAAACACATCAAGATAATAATATAATTAAAATATAAACCTTTTAAACATACCTAATATATTTTATTAATATATAAAATTTATAAATAACTATAAATCACCCTAACATTATCACTTTTATAGTTTTTAATATCAATTACATGTTTTTTATACAGCTTGCACAAGCATTGTATCAGCGTTGTGTAAGAATTTAAGGTAATTATTCATCACTAAAAATTAAAAATAAATTAAAATGATAAAAATTAATTAATATTTAAAATATACATTTAGAACCGAATTAATCCTCTTTTTATCCTTATATAAAAAATTTAGAGATATTAAAGTCGAGAGAGTGACATTTTAGAATTTTCTTTACTTAAAATAATATAAATGTTATTATCAAGGGAAAATGACACCAAAATGACATATATTAGAATTTTTGATGGATATAGTCAAATTTATCCCATAAAATTAAATAAATACAAGTGTTTTTTTTGATTTTTAGACCTTATCTTATAATTTTAACCATGTTTTACCCATTTTTTCCTTACCGAGGTAACAAATATTTACCACAGTTACTATTCATAATGACAAAAAATAAAAGGGACATATTTACCAAATTTGAATCTCTTAATTAAAAATATTGAATTCATTTTTCAAGATTCAATTCATAGAAATTATATAATCAAATTTAAAATTAAATCTGAAAATGTGAAGGAAAACAGTTTTTTAGAAAATATTTTCTGAATTATAAAAAGTTTTTATTCTAAAATTTAACATAAAATCAATTAAAATAAACTTAATTAGATTATTAATAGTATAAATTAAATAATTTTACTTATAAATTCATTTTAAAATAAAATTAAACTTTTTAAATTCTTGAAATGAAAATAAATTTTTCAATAAAAATCAGTATATTTCACTATTCATTAAAAAATAAATCCTTTTAAAAAATTATCAAAAATTAAATCTAATCTAATTTTGTCATGATTATTTCAAAAATTAAGTTAATTTTTTAAAATAAAATTTCTAAAAGTGGTAGAAATTAAATATATTATTTACTCACAAAAAGCAATAAAAACCATTTTTGAGGAAAAAATGTATTTTTAAAGCATATAATGACTTTAATAAAAATATATTTTATTTATCTAAAATATTTATAAATTTTTTTCATGATGTTTTTATTTACATTCATTTTTTCAATTTAAAGACTAGGTTATAATGATATACTATTGTTTTTCATTTATACTTAGGGTAGTGTGTATCATAAGCTCTCAAAGGAATCAAATTTATTTATTGAGAACTATATCACAAAATATTGTGGTGTTACATTCTAACCTATTATAATATTTTTCCCTAAAAATTAAATTATTCTGATATAAAAAACTAAGGATAATTTTACCTCATCACATCCTTAGGTTCCCACATAACTTTCTATAGTTTATGGTTTCACCACAATACTTTGACCCGATGAGTGGTCATGTTTCATAGCACTTTTTATCTACAATCTAAAATATTTACCGATTGTTTCTCATAAGAGAGATCATGATCCAATAGTATGAACTTTTAGTTTAGTACATGTGAAGGATCATTTATGTACTTCCTCGGGAGAGATACATGAAACACATCATGAACTTGAGAGAGGTTTGATGGAAGTTGCAAATAATAATCCACTATCCTGATGCGATAAATAATCTCAAAAGGATTGATATATCTAGGGATCATATTTCCCATATTTCCAAATCTCATAACCTTATTCCAAGGATATATTCATAGGTTTACTTTTTCTCTAACTTCAAACTCACAGATCTCATCGATGATTACCAACATAACTTTTCAATCAACTTAGAGTTTCTATAATGTTTTTTTGAATGGATATAAACTTATCTTCCATTTATTGAACTAGATGAGGTCCTAATAGTTTTATTTATCTAACTTTATCCTAGATTGTAAGAGTTTTTCACTTCCTTCTATAGAGGGATTCACAAGGATCCATTTGAATTATCGATTGAAATCTATTATTGTAAGAAAACTTGACCAAGGAAGGTGTTGATCCCAACCACCTTTGAAATACATAGAACAAGATCTCAACATATACTATAGGGTTTTAATGGTTCTCTTAGACTATCAATCTTTGTGAGGATTATAAGTAGTATTGAAACACAACTTTTAATCCAGAGCTTGCTAAATAATTTTCCAAAACATCAAGGTAAACCTCGGATCCTGATCAAATACAATATAACATCACACTACATTAAACCTTAACACTTCATTAATATATATTATATCTAGTATATTAAGATAGAAATATTCTATGATAATAATAAAGTGTGATTAATTCATAAGGAGATCAACTAAAATTAAAATAATATTATGTTCTTTATATGTTTTGGGGATTCTGATGACAAACTACATGGTGATGCTTTCCGATTTATATTATGGTATGTGTAATGGTTGTAACATACCCTTAGACATCAGTCTCTCATACTTAACTTGATGAAATACCAAGCACAAGATACATACTCTACAATATATCTCTTCATGTTGTCTCACCATAAATACTATTTCAGATATCTATACATCTTCATACTTCTGGGATAAATAAAGAATGATAAACTATGAGAATAATTCAACAACTCCTTATTAAAATATGTCATGGATCTGACACATACACAGTTCTTGAACCTCATCATTCCATCACAATCAATGCATAACTCTAGAACATTTCTCACATTCTTTTACAACTCTATATCTTCTTTAGGTTCCTCTTTAATATTAACTTAAATATATTTCTAAACACTCATTTGAGAAAGATAATATTTCTCTATTTCCTTAAATATTTCTAGATTTATCCTTTTAAAATCCATAAATATGGTATTTTTTATCTTTATCATAAATAATCTAGAATAATACTTTCAACTCAAAGCATCGACCACCTTGGTCTCATTTATAGGGTGGTAATGTATTGAGAAATCATAATCTTTAATCAATCACAAATATATTATTTGGAACATATTCAACTCTTTCTGAGTGGATATATAATTTAAAATTTTATGAATGGTATATATCTCACACCTTTCTCCATAAATATTATGCCTCCACATCTTTAATGAAAAAATTACCTCAACTAACTCTAAATCATGAGTTTGGTAATTTTTCTCATAAACCTTCAGCTACCATGAGGCATAAGTTATCAACATATCATTCCACATGAGGATAAATCCTAGTACATTATTTAATGAATCACTAAAGACCATAAACCCTTATCTTTTGTAGAGTAGTGTAAGAAAAAGTGTGATAACTAACCTTCTCTTCAGTTCCTTGAAAATTTCGTCACATTCATCTATCCAAAGTAAATTAGCTCCCTTCTACATTAACTTGGTGAGTGGATTAAACATCTGTGAGAAATTTTACAAAAAGAGTCGATAATATATATAAAATACAAGAAAACTATGGATCCCAGTCACAGTTGTTGGTCTAGGATAATGTTTAATAACTTATATCTTTGATGGATTCATCAATATACCTTCTCTTGAGATCATATGGACCAAAAATGAAGCACTATGTAGCTAAAATTAATACTCGGTATTTTTTTCATAAAACTTTTCCTTCCTTAAGGTCTTCAGCACAATAATCAAGTGATCTTAATTCTCTTCTTTTCTCTTGAAATATATTAGAATATAATCTATAAAGACCTACAAAAACTGATCAAGGTAATATCTAAAGACTATATTCATTAAATCCATGAATATAATGAGGGAATTAGTAAGACCAAATGCCATAAATATAAACTCATAGTGTCTATAACACATACAAAAGGCTATGATAAGCATGTATTCACCTTTTAACCTCAATATATAGTATCCATATTAAAGATAAATCTTGAAAAAATAATGATCTCGTCATAATTGATCAAACAAATCATTAATACAGAGTAGAGGATACTTTTTCTTTATTGTGATCTTATTAAGTTCCCAATAATCAATACAAAGTTATATTGATCCATTTTTCTTCTTAACAAAAAGAATAAATTCACCCCATGGTGACGCACTTGGCCGAATGAATCCCTTTTCAAGATTCTTCTAGAGTCTCTTCTTCAATTCTTATAACTCAATAGGGGCTATTCTATAAGGATTATTTTAAATAGGTGTAGCATTAGGTATGAGTTATATTCAAAACCCAACTTCATGATTCAGAGGAAGAAAAAAAACTATTCTAGAAAAAAATTAAAAAATATATCATATAACAAGAATATATTCAATGATGAGTTTCTCCCCAACCATCTGAGATAAACACCCCTTTTGAATAAAAATATACACCCATATAATGGATGTAATTTCCATTAGAATTTCATTTTTATCATCTTAATGATAGATGCTCATAGGTTGGTTTAGACTATCAAATGTGACTTCACTTACTCATAAATTTATGTTAGATTTATGTAAATAAATCCAATCCATGCCTAAAATAACATTGAATTCAACTAGAGGGAGAATAATGATATTTATTGGAAGAACATTCCTGAAAACTTTAATCAAATAATAATCATAGACTTGAGATGTGATAATCATACTATTAGAAGTTTTCACTGCTAATTCAACATCTAATTGTTGAGAATAGGAATTAACATTCCTAGAGACTTTTCCTAATATATAAAAATTAATATAACTAAGCTCAAATAGGGAACTTAAATATTTGAGCATACCTATTACCACATCAACTTCATCATTCTATCTTAAATCATATACTAAAACCAATATGGGTTAAATGACCATCAAACATTGTTAATTAGAGTGATCAACAATATAATCATGAAAATTATTCATATGATGTATAAATAATGACACCAAATTTTTAGTCTAATTCACCTTAAGTTTAACCTAGGCTATTCATGTTCATCATCAATTCAAATCCATCATAATAGTTCATAAATAAAATTTGAATTAACCCAATCATATCCCCAATAGTGTCAAAATAGGTGTGCAGTAAGCACGCACTCACCATGCACCATAATTATGGATAAGATATACTTTATTAACTATTTTTGGGGTTATTTACCCTATATTCATATGTTCCAAAAACAAATCCACTTATCGTATCTAAAAAAGATTTTTTTTGGAAAACCACATAATTTATTTCTTACCAAAAATTTTAGGATATTATCCTATACTTAGTCTTATCCATAGAGTTTTTGAAAATTTTCTTTAATACTAATCTAAAAATATTATCTAAATCCTGATCTAATACTAAATATAGTGACCCAAACTTTTCATATATAAATATTACATCTTTTTAGATGAATATTCAATAAATAACATTATGATCCATGCTAGAACCGTAAAGGTTTAGTGTATTTTGAGACTAGATACTTAAAAATATTATTTAGGTACATTATTAATCATATATCACAATATTATTCCCAACTTTTACCATTATTGACATACCCAACTTAAAATATTTCTTCATAACCTAGGGAAAGGAAACATAATAAATGGTGAGATCAGATGCTCAGTAAGGGTAAACATAGTAGATATCAATTGATGATCATATAAAAGAAAAATATAAACTTAATGGTATGAGATCATGACTATAAATTTAAAATTTACTACTCAATATTTCATAAACCATAAACAATATTCATGGAATAAAATATTATCATTTCAAAATACCTGAATCATAAGAGCGAGGAATCATAATAAATCAACCATGAACCATATTTTCTGATTATAATCATAAGAACATGTCATAAAAATCATCTCACCATAATAGGCATGGAAAACATTTTATATGTCAAGGTTATCTGATGAGACCCTTAAATCACAAAAAATTAGGCATCATAACCTATTTACCATATCATAATGGATGAGGAATCACCACTTGTTTCCCATAGTGGATCATGACTCCCTACCCATTACCCATACTGGATCAGGCATCCTTACCTGTTTCCCATAGTGGATTGAGCACATCAAATTATTTCCCATAATTATATCATGAGATATAAGGTTTTACGCAATGAATTTTAGGGATATATAATTCCAGGCCTACCCATCATATAATTAAAATCATATATATTTAGGCCACAAGATCATAAAACATTCATCATATCATTAAATCGTAATCTGTGGAAAGAAAATGGGTTTCATAAACATTTCATCATTATAATCACACACCATAAAGAGAAATAATAAGGATAATATCATTGAATCATACCCCAATTAAATCATAATTAGAATCAAAGTATGTTATCATAGATGAAATATTCCTTTAAAATATCATTAGAATATTTCTTGAGGAAAATACCATTTTCATTTTGAAATCTCTTATTTAAAATAAAAAAAATTATAAAATAATAATGAAAAAAATTTATTTGAAAAGAACCATAGAAAATTGTAAAGGAATCTTAAATCATTTAGTGTTCATGATGATGGGAAATTCCATTAATTTTGTAATTATTAAAAAATAAAGATTCTATTCACACCTTTGTTAAAAAGTACCTCGTTCAAAAAATGTTAAGAAGATTATTTTTAATTTTTTTTGAAAAAAGTGAAACATGAGTAAAAATTTATTTGAACAATAATTTAATAATATTCAAAATAACTTTTTAAAACATTTTAAAAAATATGGATATGTAAGAAAAAGGTTTTCTGACAAAAATAGTATAAATATGGTCAACTTTTCATAAAAAAAATTTATGAACCATTTTGTGTACCAAAGATTGAAAGGCAACACTAAAACATAAAAATTACCTAAATAACCAGAGGAGTGTAAAAATTAAATGGGGTTTTGAGATAATTATCATATAATTTCTACAATGGAAATTCAAGTATAAACAAGCTTGATTAAAATGGGATTGAAACATGAATCCCTTACCTCAAGTCATATCTCTCTTCGTACGTGTTTGAACCTCATGTATATTAAATATAGATTTGTTATACATGTATTACATAAACACACTCATATATATATATATATATATATTATATCATATATTATTTACTTATAACAACTTATCTCTATTAATAATTTGTTATTAAAATCACTATTTTAGGTGATAACTACTTTGTTTCTCATACATGTTTCGATTCAGAAGTCCTTGTACTTATAATTTGATCATTGTTCCATTACATCCATAATTTTTTTACATGTATTCATTATATATATATTTATAATCATATATTAAAGTTATAGATAGAAAAAATTAATTACACCATTCATGAAGATGGTATGCCATATGTACACAAGAACACTATTTTTACTTTTCGATGGATGGAATAAAAGAAAGGTAAATAATAATTCACCTTTACAGAATAATAATTATATCATATGTATCATATATATTCATTAAATTTATCCTTATTTCCATCTATGTAAAGTGGAAATGAAAGATGAATCACATCGCTTCGGAGAGGTGGTAGGTCACACGTACGCGCGAGCGACATTATCATTTTTCAACGGATGAGAAGAAAAATGGTAGATATGATATTATAATTCAAAAGGCATAATTATATCATAAGTATTATATATACACATTAAAACCATCATAATAATAATCCATGACAAATGGTGATGGAAAATGAATTATATCGCCATGTGGAGGCAGTAGTCCATACATACACACAAGCGATACTTTCACTTCCCTTTTGATGGAATGGAGAGTGGATAATGGTGATTCAATAATCATAGTAAAATTTCAGTGTATTTAAGATACTATTTTTATTTTATTTTATGATGAATACTAATTATTTAGAGTATTTATAAGAGGAAATAATTTGAAAGAGGTCGAGTAAGACGATTACCTCTTCTTCGGTAGGCCTCCTTTAGATCCCTTCTTAAGGATCCCTAGAATAGTATTTTAAGAAGAAAAATAACTCTATTTAATGGATAAGGGAGTTTATAAGAGAAATTTTAATGTTTTTGTTGATATATTGGGTTTAATGAGGTGTAAATAAAAGAGAGAAGGGGTGTCCTTTTATAAGAGAGGGAAATGTCACACTTGGAATTACTTAAAAGATTTAAATATAATTTTTTGTCTTTCTTAAGAATAATGATTAAAAATTGACATGAATTATAATATATTTTTTTATTTTGTTGAAATATCACTAGAAAATGAAATTTAGATAGGTTTTGGTGTCATTTTAAAACTTATCTTTTGGTTTAACCCCTTTATTAACCAATTTTAACCTTAACTACAGTAATAAAATTTTCAATATTAAAGGGTTATAATTTTACTTATAGGGTAATAATTGGCTCATAAATGAAAAAATATAAAATTTTCAACCATTTATCATCATAATTTACATATTTAAATATTTTTATGATTTTTAAATAAATTTTACAAATATTATTTTTCATAAAATATCATTAATGTCATTTTTGAAATTATTCACTTGATTTGACTTTAAAGGCATAAATGTAGTAATTAAATTCAAATATAAACCTTTAAAACATACCTAATATGTTTTATTAATATATATATATTTTTGGGAAACTATATATCTCCCAAAAAAATATTACTTTTAGAGTTTTTAAAATCATTTATATTGTTTTTCTATAGCTTGCACAAACACCGTATCAACATTGTATATGCATTTAAGGTAATTATTATATTAATAAAAATTAAAAATAAATTAAAATGATAAAAATAATAATTAATATTTAAAATAAACATTTAAAACCTAATTTATACTCTTTTAATGTAAAGAATCCAACTTCAGTAGCCCGAAGCCGGTACCTTACTTAATTATATTGGTATTGTGAACAAGCGACCAGATCCCAAAGGACCGAATAATTTAGTAGTTTTGGAAAACTAGATACAAATAAAAGTATTAAATTATAACTTTAAAATATATAAAACATAGAAACTCCATTTTAAACACCCATAAAATTCTAGATTATCCCTATAAGTCATTCATAGCATACATCTTCACATATTGGGGAAAAATAAAACATAAGAAAGGGGTGATCTCAAATGCTCAGTAATGGTAAGTAATACAATAGAAGATATCATAAACATAAACAATAATATAATGTGGTTAACAAAAAAACATTCCATTAAAATATAATCTTGAGCATAATATGGCATGAATAAATGCTGATTGAATAATGACATTAAATAATAATATGAAAATAAAACTTAACCATGGACAATCTACTAGTTGAATAATCACATGGATTATAAATTAATAATATCATAATTATAGAATGAATAATTATGGATATATGAAACATATTGTTGAGTCTTGGACCAAGACACATGGAAATAAATAGTTAAGGCCTCAGCTAAATCCATATATGAAAATAAATGGGCAAGGCCTCAACCAAGTACATATATGTTTTGTCTCGTGAGACCTATCGATGCATCGAGGGGATATAGTGAGACCCAAACATCACTTAATAAGTCCAATTAATTCCTCATATAAATGGTTTGAAAAATAAAAACTATATACATATGAAATGTAAATAAATTTCCCTAATCGGTAAACATAATCACAAACCATTATGAGTAATGTGATGAATGGTATCATGATAGCACATCCACAATCAAACTGATCATAAAACATTTAATAAAATATGGTATATTATATCATAAAATATAAATCTCAATTAATCATAATATTTAATGGAGGGTATTGAAATATATGAAAATAACCTAATAAAATCATCGATGAATTCTTAATAGAAATGCCTTTTTTACTTTGGAAAGAAAAGTTCTTTTGGAAAATCATTTGTATTTGTCACAAAATTAAATTGTAACATGTATATCCCAAAAAAGAGACAAGAGGGATAATGAAATTATATTTTAGGCATAAATGTTTTCTAATTTATGTGAAAAGATGTAAAAACATCATTTAAGAAACTTTAGAAATGAGCCACTTCAGTGCGGTTTAAGGGAAAATATATGAGTCTTTAAAATGGAAAAAGGTTTAATTGTTTACATAAAACCAGAAAATAACTAATATAAGTTTTCATGATAAAAATAATAATTTTATAAAAATATTTTTTTCTTAAAATATATTATGGAGTGTACTTAAAAATGGGTAAGAAATTGAGAAGTTCCCCTTAATCAGGCTTGCTTATCTGGATGAATTAAAAAGGGAACCTTGTAAAACATGTATTTCACCAAAAAAGAAAGATGAAATGATTCAGATACACGAGTTTTTAACATATAAACAAAATTTATAAGATTTATATAAAAATAATGAAGAAATACATTGGGTTAAATAGATAGAAATCGTGACTCGAATGAAAATAGAGGTTCAGGGAGAATCCCTTACCACTTTGCAAACAGTCAAACCATATGCCCCATAAAATTAATGATCATAAAATAAGACATTAAATACCATGAAAATAAATAGATTCATGATATTATACATCAATTATAAGTATGTGTACACTGAACTTAATAAATAATAGTGAATAAGGTATATATCATGAAAATAAAAGTGATATGAGAAAACCCTTACCTTATGTCTGAATGTGTTCTGCACTTGCACTTAATGTCCTAGATAATGTAATTAGACTCATTAATAATTTAATTAAAAACATATTTAGAATTTATTTTATTTATTATAATTTTATTAAGATTATTTATGGCCTTTTTGATGAGTTATAAAATTCAATTTCTTTGTTCAGGAGGGTTTGTTTCCTTGGGTTTCATGATTGATTTACTTGTATACATGTATGAAGGATCATATAAAATGGGAATAGTTATCCAAAATTAAAATTTATGTTATTAATGAACTTAAAAAATATTAAATGGTATTATATATCATTTTTTCCAAATATGAGGATGATTCATTAGATAAAATGTTAATGATAACCATTTAGATTATTTTGGCGTTTTTTAATCAACACGTACTAGTTTCATTTTATTAATTAATATTATGTATATATACTGGTTCCAAAAAATTAAATAAGTTATAATAAATATATTATATTTTTTTAACCATTATAAAGTATCTATGAACATACTTTAAGGTGTTATTAGAAAACAAAAAATCATCATCCACGAAGGTGGTGAATCGACACCTCAGAGATGATATTTTCATTTTTAGAAAAAAGGGGAAGAGAAAAGAATTGATGGTGGACATACCATTAACATAATAACATTTCAGTATCTATATGATACTGAAGTTATCATGAATGTTTATATAGAGTAGGTAAGTAATGTATAAGAAAATAAAATAAATTAAAAGAAAATTAAAAGAATAAAATGAGATTTACCTCTTGAATTATTCTCCTTGAGAATCTCCTTAAGGAACTTTGAAATGGTCTTTTGGTGAGACCAAAAATACCAGAACATAGGGTATAGGTTTGGGATAGAGATTTTTCATAAATTGGACTAGCTTAAAGGCTTTGTAGGTGTAAGTAGAAGAGGTGGTGAGGGGTGGTATTTATAGTGGAGAAAAGGAGTGTTTTTTGATTATTTAATTCATTTTTTTATTTTTTTGGATCAAGACCATGAATAGTGGTGATTATTATGACTAAATATAGTGAATAATACATTTTAGTTCAAGAAAATGGGTGCTTAACTCAGAAATACATTATTCATGACTCAATAATTCATGTATTTGGCTAAAATTTTAAATACAAAAAATTATCATATTTCACTATTCACCAAAATTTCAACTATTACAGAAAAATACGAAAAATTCACCCTAATAATTTTTTGATGTGTATAATTAAAAAATGGAATCAATTTTATGAAAATAATTTTCAAAACATGAGAAATTTATTTTTAATTAAAATCATCATTTATTCGAAAAATACCAATTTTAAAATTGTAACTAATTTTATAACACTTGAAATTTTGACTGAGGTCTTATAAAATTATATTCTAATGATAAGAAAAAAATATTAATTCATGAATATATTTTCTGTAAATAAAATTTCTTTTAAATCATTATGTTAATTATAATATTATAAATAAACATTTTTGTTTCACAAAAATACCAACACTTAATTTATCCTTTTTAAAACATTTATCTAATTTTTACAAGATATAAATGTATAATATTTTCATTTATGTTATACCTAAATTTTATTTATAATATCATAGGTTATGTTACTATTAAAATCATAAATAGTCTTTTAATATAATAAAAATGACAGTTTTATAAAAATTGGGATTTTTCACTATTCACTGAAAAACAAATATTTGCAGAAAAATACCAAAATTTTACCCTAAGATAATTATGACATTCCAATTTTATAAATGAAGTTTATTTTGTTCAATATAATATATAAAATTTTCATAATTTTTTTTAAAAAATCACACCATTAAAATGTGGTAAAACTGTTTTTAGAAAAAAAAATATAGTTTTTTATTTGTAAAATTATATTTCTTCTTATATTAAGTCTATAAAACTTATTAGTTGAATTTAAAAAAAAATTATTGAATATTTAGAATATAAATTTCATTAAGATATTTCACTAACAATGGTTAATTAAATTTATTGTTATGAAATTCTATTGTGGTCATAAAAATAGTTTTTTTATAAAAAAAATCTTTTATGTTCAATTGATTTTTATTTTAGTTTATAAATAATTGGTAAGGAAATAATTAATTTTATAAAAATGTGTAAACTATATTTTCTTAATTTACTTAATCCCTTTTATTCCATCCATTCTAACGGTTAGGTCATAATTAAATAATAATATTTAATAATTTGATTAAGCTCGGTGTTTGGTGTAATATAAGCTATTGAAGAAGTTAAATTTTAAAAAGAGACATACCGTAAAATCTTGGGGTGTTACATTCTCTCCTCCATCAATAAATTTCATCCACTCATTCACTTCAAAAATTAAAGGTTGATGCTTGAAAATTCATTTATGGAAATTCCACATTGTAAAAAGGGTTTATAAAATTTCCTCTTAAAAAGAGGCAAAGATAAATGCGAAGGTCACCACCAAACTAATATTCTGAAATAGGAGACCATTCTTGAAAATATGGAAATAGAAGAGAAATATAACTATTAATTTCTGATATATAGTGTTAGAAAATATGGTCATTAAAAATTCTACCATCACAAAATCATAATTTTTTGATCAGTTAAAAGACTATTAATTTCTTAAAAAGAAAATAAAATGGATGATGTTTTTATTCTAAAATCATTTTCCTAGAGTTTAGGGTTTATTTTATTATCCATAAAATAACTTGATAAAATAATCTTACTTGATTAATTTTCATGTCATAATATAATCCTTTGGTTGTGCTTCAATCTATATCCACTTCATTTCTTAAATTTGGAGATGAATATTCAATACAAATTTTTATGCCTAAAGCACTTTTATAAATCATAAGATCCACAGGTCATTACTTCAGCCTTTAAAAGTTTACTGACACCAATATGGTTAACACAAGTTACCCAAAATGATAAATCATACTTTACTCTTAATCAATAATATCCTTAATCCATTCCATAAGTAGTTAACCTTAAGACCAATCCAAAATATGTTTGTCCAAATTCAAAGACCAAAGATTTAAAAGGAAGGTCACTAAATTTCCAAAATCAACATAACATAAGATTTCCCAAAATAAAGTATCTCTTACTGTCACATACAAAATATGTGAATACTTTAATCTTATTTAATTTTTTTTTGAAACATGCATTTTTTCAAGAGTAAAATCCCAGGTTGTCCTTAAATCCAAATATCTAATAATTTCAGTATAACGTAAACCACTAGATCAATAACCACCTTCATGGTCAACAATAATATCCCCTAAAAATCTATTTATTATTATATCAAAATCAAGAACATATTTAGGGTTATATTTCCCAAGTCACGTTTTTTCAAAAAGATCATCCCACAACAGAATAACTTCCCTTGATTATAGGTCATATTCATCTCATGATTCCAATTCCTTAAAGAAGAAATACTGCAGTACAATCCTTATATATTTCTTATGATTCTTATAAATAGATAATTATTAATAAAATACTCAACTAACATAATTATTTAATCCAAACACATGTATATTAATCATTCCTCTTCATTTGAGGTAGTAGAATAAGCTTGAACATGACCCATTTTCATCTTCTAAGCTATATTCCCTCGATGCTTGGGACATTCATTTATGTAGTTCCCTATATCCATACAGTTAAAGTGTTGTAAAATTTATTTCTTTAATTTTAAATCATGATTTTAGTTTCCTTTCTCTCTACACTTGTAACAAACTCCCATTCCCTTTAAGAAAGTGTCTAGGTGTTTCCATCCACAATTTTCACATGTGGGAAAATAATTCATTCTCTTCTTTCCTTTATCCAACTTTTTACTACATGTACCCTTATTCTCATTCTTCTATCCAAATCTATAAATCTACTATAATTCATTATTTGTCTCATAAAAACATGATAATATATCCTCATATGATGATAATGTTTGTGAGAATTTTTCCCTTTTAAAGATTGGCATAAGTCTATAAAATATTTGACCCTTCTTACTCTAGTTTGAAAGGTTTCTACTAAACTTTCTCTGATAACAACTTTAAAGACCCCGATCCTAGTAGCCTAGAGCTGGTTCCTTACTTAGTTACATTGGTGCTATAAATAAGAAATTGGATCCCAAAGTATTGAATAGTTTAGCAGTTTTGTAAAACCGGATACAAATGAACATATTAAATTACAAATTTAAAATAAATAAAACATATAAAATTCATTGTAAACACCCATAAACTTCTATATTATCCCTACAAGTCATTCATAATATACATCTTCGTATCCTGTGAAAAAATAAAACATAAGAAAGGGGTGAACTCAGATGCTCAATAAGGGTAAGAAATATAGAAGAATCTATCATAAACATAAACAATAAGGTAAAGTGATTAACTAAAAGCTCATGCCATTAAAACATGATCTTGAGCATAATATGGTAGGAATAAATGATGATATTGAATAATGCCATATTAATAATCATATGATAATGAAACTTAACCATGAATATTATATTAGTCAAATAATAACATGGATTATCAATTAATAATATTATAATGATGGAATTTATAATGATGGACACCTGAAACATACCATCGAGGCCTTAACCAAGACACATGAAAATAAATGATTAAGGCCTCAACCAAATCCACATATGAAAATTAATGGGCAAGGCCTTGACCAAGTCCATATCTATTTTATCTAATGAGACCTACTAATGAATCGAGGGACTATAATGAGCCCCTACAATTACTTACTAATTCCAATGCATTTCTAATATAAATGGGGTAAAACATAAATAACATATAAATAAGATATGAAAATAACTTTCCCCAATCAGTAAACATAATCACTAACCATTCTAAGTAATATGGTGAATGATATCAAGATAGAATATCCATATCCAAGCTGATCATAAACCATTTAATAAAATATGGTTGATGATATCATAAAATATCTATACCAATTAATCATAATATTCAACATAGGATGTTGAGATAGATGAAAATACCCTAATAAAATCATTGTGTAATTCTTGAGAGAAATACCTTTTTTACTTTGGAAATAAGAGTTATTTTGGAAAATCATTTGTATTTGTCACAAAATCAGATTATAACATGTATATCCTAGAAGATAAAAGGAAGGTACAATGAAATTATATTTGAGGCATAAATTTTTTCCAACTTAAGTGAAAATATGTAAAAATATCATTTAAGAAACTTTATAAGTGAGCCACTTCAATGCGGTTTAAGAGAAAATATAAAAGAGTCTTTAAAGAAAACAGAGGCTTAATTGTTTTCATAAAACTAGAAAATAACTAAGATAGGTTTTCTTGATAAAAAATAGTGATTTTATAAAAATATTTTTGTCTTAAAACTGATTATGGAATGTACTTAAAAATGGGTAATAAATTGGGAATTTCCCCTTAACCGGGCTTGCTTATCGGGAATAATTAAAAAGGGAACCTTGTAAAACATGTATTTCCCCACCAAAGATAGATGAACTGATCTGGATACATGATTTTGGAACATATACACAAAATTATAAAATTATATGAAAATAATGAAGAAATACATTGGGGTAAATAGAGATAAATTGTAACCTGAATAAACAATGGAGGTTTGGGGAGAATCCCTTACCACTTTGCAAACAGTCAAACCATATGCCCCATAAAATTAATGATCATGAAATAAGACATTTAATAACATGAAAATGAATATATTAATGATATTATACATAAATGGTTAGTATATATACACCACACACAATAAATATTGATTAATAAGGCATATCTTATAGAAATAAAAGTGAGATGAGAAAACCCTTACTTTATGTCTGAATGTATTCTACACTTGCACTTATTATTATGAAAAATGAAATTAGATTCATTAATAATTTAATTAAGAACCTATTAAACATTTATTTGATTTATTATAATTTTATTAAGTTCATTTATGGCCTTTTTGATGAGTTATAAGTTTCAATTTCATTGTTTGGGAGTGTTCATTTCCTTGGTTTTCATGATTGATTTAGTTGTATACATGTATAAAAGATCATGTAAAATGAGAATAGTTATATAGAATTAAAATTATATGTTATTAATGAAATTATAGAATATTAAATGGTCTTATATATCATATTTTCTATATATGATGATGATTCATTAGATAAAACATTAATGATAACCATTTAGATTATTTTAGGCAGTTTTTTGATCATCACACACTAGTTTTATTTTATTGATTAATATTAGGTATATATATTCACTAAAAAAAATTAAATAATTTGTAATAAATATATTATAATATTATTTAACCATTATAATGTTTTTGTGACCATCATTTAAGGCGGTATTAGAAAACAAAAAATCATCATCCACGAAGGTGGTGAATCGACACCTCATAGTCGACGTTTTCATTTTTAGAAAAATAGGGGAATAGAAAATAATTGATGATGGATATACCATAAACATAATAAAATTAAATTATATATAAGATATTGGAGTTATCATGAATTTTTGGATATATTAGGTAAGGAAATGATAAGAAAAGAAAAGAAAAGAAATTGAAAGAAAATTAAAATAATGAAAGGGGATTTACCTCTTGAATTGTTCTCCTTGAAAACCTCCTTAAGGAACTTTGAAATGAAATTTTAGTGATACCAGAAAGAAAATAACATAGGGGAGAGTTTTGGGAGAGGTATTGGATAGAAATTGGACTAGATTTAAGGCTTTGGAGGTATGATGAGAAGAGGTGATATTTATAGTGGATGAGAGATGTGTTTTTTGATTATTTAATTCATTTATTTATTATTTTAACTAATGGATGTGAGTTTTATACAATGGGTGATTACCTCAACCACACATAATCCATGACTCAATAATTCATGTATTTGGATAAATAGTTAAATATCAAAAAAAATACCACATTTCACTATTTACAAAAAATCAAATATTTCAGAAAATCCAAAAAATCAAACCTAACCATTTTTCAACATTCATAATTAAAAAATGGACATCATTTTATGATTTTTTTCTAAATATGAGAAATTTAATTTTTAATTAAAATAATTATTTATTTGAAAAATACCGATTTTAAAATTATAATCGATTTTATAACACTTTGAAAAATTAACCAAGGTCTCATAAAATTATCTTTTAATCATAAAATAATAAAATATTAATTAATTAATATATTTTATGAAAATAAATTTTCTTTCAAATCATTATATTAATTATAAAATTGTAAATAAACATTTTTGTTTCACAAAAATACCAATACTTAATTTATCCCTTTTAAAACATTTATCTACTTTTTATAAGATATAAATATGTTATATTTTAATTTATGAGATAAATATTTTTTTATAATATCATAGGATAATTTACTATTAAAATCATAAATAGACTATTAATATAATGAAAATGATAGTTTTATAAAAATCAGTATTTTTCACTATTCATCGGAAAATAAGTATTTTTATAAAAATACCAAAATTTCACCCTAAGCTAATTATGAAATTTTTATTTTAAAAATGAAGTTTTTTTTTAATAGAATTTATAAAAGTGTCAAAATTTTAATTTAAAACAAGTGCTCCTTTAAAAGGCGGTAAAATAGCTTTAGAAAAAAAAATATAGTTTTATGCATAAAATTAGATTTATTCTTATATTAATCCTATCAAAATTATTTGTTTAATTTAATTTTTTTTATTTAATATGTAACATATAAATTTTATTAAGATATTTTACTAATATTTATTAATTCAATTTATTATTATAAAACGCCATTGTGGTTATAAAAATAGTTTTTTATAAAAACACATCTTTTATGTTGAGTTGATTTTTATTTTCCTTTATAAATAATTGGTAAGAAAATAATTCATTTTATAAACATGTGTAAAATATATTTTCATAATTTACTTAATCCCTTTTATTCCCACCATTCCAATACCTAGGTCACAATTAAATAATAATATTTAATCATTTGTTTAAGCTTAGTGTTCGGTGTAACGTAATCTATAGAAGTTAAATTTTAAAAAGAGACATACTGTAAATTTTGGGGTATTACATTTTATATTTATGTAAAAAATTTATGGATATTAAAGTCAAGAGAGTGACATTTTGAAAATTTTGTTACTTAAAATAATATAAATTCCATTATTAAGTGAAAATAGAACCAAAATGACATATATTCAAATTTAGGATGGATATAGTCAAATTTATCCCATAAAATGAAATAAAGACAAGTTTTAGATTTATTTTGAGACCTTATCTCTTGGTTTTAATCACATTTTACCCATTTTATCCTTACCAAGGTGAGAAATATTTACCACAATTACTATTCATAATAATAATAAATTAGAGGCACCTATTTAAAAAACTTTAACATCCTAATTTAAAATATTGAATCCATTTTCAATATTCAATTCATATAAGTTGTATAATTTAATTTAAAATTAAATCCACAAAACACGATGAAAAATAGTTTTCCAGAAAAATGTTTTCTGAAGTATAATTTTTTTCACTAAAATATAACATAAAATTAATTAGTATTACCATAATTAGATTATTAATAATAAAAATTAACTAATGTTACTTTTAAAACCATTTAAAAACAAAATATAACTTTATAAATTATTGAAATGAAAAGATATTTTTTCAATAAAAATTAGTATTTTTCATAATTAATCAAAAAATCAATCTTTTTAGAAAATTATCAAAAATTAAATCTAAGACAATTTTTTCATGATGATTTAAAAAATGAAGTTAATTTTGTAAAATAAATTTTCTAAAATTATCATCAATTAATCATTTTATTTTCTCATTAAAATAATTAAAAGCCATTTTTGAGGAAAAATGCATTTTTAAAGCATATAATGACTTTATTAAAAATATATTTACTTTATCTAAAACCTTTAATTTTTTTAAAATATTGTTATTCCTTTTAATTATTTTAATTTACCGGATAGGTTATAATAATATACTATATTAAATCTCATTTATACTCAGGGTAGTGTACATCATAATCTATCAAAGAAATCAAATTTATTTATTGAGAACTATATCCTAAAATATTGAGGTGTTACTTTCCACCACTCTTATAAGAATTTCACCCTTGAAATTACATCACCCTGATATAATAAACTAAGGATACTTCTTCCTCATCACATACTCAAGGGATAGATAAATGGAAGACATCATAAACTTGAGAGATAAGTTCCAAATGATAAGCTACCATCCCGATGTGATCAAGAATCTCAAGAGGACTGATATATCTAGGGCTTAACATTCCCTTATTTATAATTAACATAACTTCTTACTAGGAGTTATTTACAGGAATAAATTTTCACCAAATTTGAACTCTAGATCTCACTGACCATTTTCAGCATAAATTTTCTATTGACTCCGAGCTGCTCTTATATGTTTCCAAATGGATCTAACCTTATCTTCCATTTCTTTAGCTAGATCAGATCCCAATATCTTTCCTTCTCTAACTTTAACCCAATATATAGGTGTTTTTCAATTCCTTCCATATAGGTATTCAAAAGGATCCATCTAAATACTCGAGTGAATGCTATTATTGTATGAAAACTTAACTATAGGAAGGTTTCGATTCCAACTACCTTTGAAATCCATAAAACAAGACCTTAGAATATCCTCCAAGGTTTGAACAGTCCCCTTAGACTTACCATCTGTCCGATGATGGTAAAATATACTAAAAAAAATTAAATATAGATCTTTCTGAATACTATGAAAAAACTTCACGGTAAACCTCATATCTCAATCAGATACAATAAAACATGATACTCCATACAACATTACCACTTCATTAATATATATTTTGGCAAGATGATCAAGAGATAAATATCCTATGATATCAATAAAGTGAGTTGACTTAGTAAGGTGATTGAATAAAACCCAAATAACATTATGGAATTTAGAAATTTTGGGGAGTCTGATGAACAAATCTATGATGACGTTTTCCCATTTCCATTCTGGTATGAGTAATGGTTGTATCATCCCCTTAGAATTTTATCTCTCAGCCTTAACTTGCTCACATACCGAGCACCAAAATATATAATTTTCAATATATCTCTTCATATTGTCCCACCCAAAATACTATTTCAAATATCTATACATCTTTATACTTCCAATATTGCAACACCCCTAGATTTTGTGAAATAATTTTTTTCAAATTAATTTAATCTTTTTGAAAATTTTCATTTCACACAATACTGAATATAGATTTTATTATAAGAAAAACCCTATGTTTAGATTGCGTTATACGCAACACCGATTTGATATTGTGCTATATGAAACACATATATTAGCTTTCAGTATATGTAACACTATTCTTGGATTGTGTTATACACAATATTGAGTTCTTTTGATAGCTTGTATTACACGTAAGATTGAGTTTTACCAAACAATAGTATATTATTATAATAATATTATTTAATATAATAAGATATAACATAGATGTTAAATTAGTATTTATGAATATTATTAACTAACTTATGAAAATATAAGGTTTATAATATGATATAATTGGTTACCAATTAATTAGAAATGAAAATATATACCAATTGATTATAAAGGAAATATTTTCATTTTTCCAAAGTCATTTTGTTTTATGTAATTAAATTAATTAAAATTAGTGAATGATATTAATGAAATATATATGTTACATATTTAATAAAATATTTTTTATATTCTTCCAATATATTTTATAGGTATAATATAAGAACCAACCCAATCTTATGCATAAAAACTAATATTTTTCAAAAGGGTAATTTTATCACCTTTTGACGGAGAACCCATTTTAAATTGAATTTTTGAAACTTTTATATATTATATTTTAAAAAATAAACTTATTATTTTAAATAATAATATAAAAATTAACTTTGGTTGAATTTTTTATATTTTTTCTGATAAGTTTCATGTTTTGATGAATAGTGAAAAATACTGAATTTTAATTAAAAACAGTTTTTTCATTGAAGTAATTTATAGTGTTTAATTATATATTTTATTGTTTTAAAGTATAATTAGATAAAAATTTTATCATTAAATTAAATTAGTTCATTGGAATCAATTTCACATTGAATTTGGATATAAAAACATGTCAATCTTTTGGATGTTTTTACTTTAAAAACCCGTTTTCACGTTCCGTCAACTTGATTAATTTTAAATTAATGTTATAAAATTATGTTTTTTGAATTATGAAAAATGGATTAAATATTTGGAATAATAAGTTCAAAATTTATTAAATAGTCCACTTTTATTTTTGGACATTATGAATAGTAACTTTAGTAATTTTTAATACCACAGTTAAGGGTAAATCAGGTAATTAAGGGTTAAAATAATATAATAAAAATTATAAAACTACCATAAAACTTGAAAAAATGATATTGGATGAATATAATTAGAACCTTAACACAAAAGGATCTAAATTTAATAATTCAATGTACACTTTTCCATGAAAATGAATTAAGTATTATTAAACTCAAAGGGAGTGATAAAATGTCACACTCTTACTTTTAATATGTATAATATTTTTAATATGAAGATAAATTGAAGATATTATTATATATATATTATTAATAAATATAAAAGGTTTATCTAAATCATATAATTTTACTTTTAATTTTTAGTAAAGAAATAATTATTATAAATAACTACAAAATGATGATGTAGTAATTACCCAATTAATGAAACAATCAATTAAACAATATTATAAATATTAAAATAAATATAATTTGACTTAATAAAGGTTATAAATGAATTTTCTGGGTTAATATGACATATTAGGTGCGTTTTGAGTAAATTTATTTGAATTTATCTTGTTGTATGTATTTTCTAAAAGTCAAAGTTATGAATAGTGTCAAAATTGACACTTATGATATTTTATTAAATTATTTAAAAATCATAAAAATAGTAAATAAGGACAATGGGATTATATATGGTCTAAAATATAATAAAATTTAAATTTATGGTCCAAGTGACACTTTATATTTAAAAATTACATCCTCCTAATATTAAGAACTTTGTTACCATAGTTAAAATTAAAATAGGCTAACTAAGGGTTAATAAAAAATATAAGGTTTAAAATTACATCAATATCTCTCTAAAATTTATTTTTTGATGATATTAAAACCTTATATCATATTATATTCGAATATATAACATTTTTGAGGTATTTGTATTGATTTTCCATTGATTATAAATTAATATTTTTGAGAGTTTCCAAAAGTGCCCCTTCCCTCTCTTATAAAAGAGAACCTCTCTTTCTCTTTTATTCACATCTATAAAGAAATTTGTCTTAGAAAAACTCTACCCAAGTATCATACCAATATAATTATCTTCATTTTAGAGGCCTTAATTTGTGAATAAATCCAACCAAAGAAGTCATTTTGTGAAAATCAAAAGAAGATACCCAAAGAAGAGACATCATTCATCAATGAATGTTTTTATTTATTTATTCCTTGAACCCCCTCAATTACTTTTATTTCATGTTTATATAATAATATCAGTATCTTAAATATACTGGGATTTTTTTTATATTAATGGTTCAACCTAAACATTTACATACTTCAATATAATGGGTAACGAACTTACTGTTCATGTGTACAGTGGACTACCGCCTCACGAAACGATGATTTTTCATTTTTTATTTACCACCTATCATGGTGGAAATCATGATGGAAACTATGATTTTATGATATATATGATATTTATGACATTATTATACTTATTTACTGATAATATCATATCTAAATTTTTACAACTCAATCTTTTGGGAAATGATAACGTCGCTAGTGCGTACATATGGCTTAACATCTGCACGATGCAACGTGATATGTTTTTTATCTATATTTCACATGGGTGGTAATAAGAATGAACTTTATGAATATATATTATTTAAATAACATTTAAATTATTCTTTAATTATAATATATCATATAATTTTATTTATTTTAATATGAAAATAAAATAAAAACAACATTCATGCGTACACACGGCCTACCATCTCCATGAACGGTGTATATCATTTCCTATTTATATATTTTATAGATAAACATAAATACATGTATAATGAATATATATGATATTTTTATCATGTTTATAATTATTTAGGTAATTAAATTATGATATAATTATGATTACCAAGAACAACAAGTCAAAACATGTATGAGAAACAAAGCAATTATTACCCAAAACACAACTTAAACTTGGAATTGTTAATGAAAGGTTAATATAAAGTCATAATTAAGTCATATATGGTATTATATATATTAATATAGTTCTTTAATAGATGTATAATAAATTTATATTTATTATAAAAGAGCTTTTTATGAGTATGGTGAGAGTCAAGACATAAGATAAGGCAATTTCATCTCACTTTTTTAATTTCATGAGATACATGCCATATTGACCACTCGCTTCTTTTGTGTGGTGTATATACTAAAATATGACATTTTATATCATTAATTTACTTTATTTAATGATATTAAAATCTTTAATTGATGTTATTATTTCACGAATATCATGATTCAAAATTTACTCTAGTAGTAATGGATTTATGTCTCGCTTTTATTTCTGTGGGACACATGCCTTATACACTACTTGTTTCTTCTACGTTGTTATATACTAACCATGAATTTATTTTATGAGTATTATCCAGAAGATTATGGTATTTTCATATCCATATAACTTTATTTATTTCATGTTTTATATGATTCTACTGATTATAAAGTGATGAGTGTTTATTTCACGATCTCATCAATATTGGGGATTGTTTTGTTTTAAGTCTCTGTTGGGGAATATTTATCGTCCATGTCTATGGTTTCAGAAAATGTTTTCAAAAATGTTTTTACTATTCTCTTATGTATGTTTAAATTCATTTTTACTATTTTTTATTTTTTACTTCATGATTTTAAAGGAATATTTTTGTCATTTTCCAAATAAGGTACTTTGTAACGTTTCCGGAAAAAGTATGAAAGAAGTGTTTATTTTTAACTTATACAGCATGAATGGAATTTTACACTATCATAAAAACTTAATGATTTGAATCTAACTTTAAAATATTATAAGTTTATTTTCAAATAAAATTTTTTCTTTTAAAATTGTGTGTCATTTTAAAAAAAGAAAACGTTTTCAAAGTAGAAAGGACATTTTCCTCAAAAATTATTTTCAAGTGATCAATAAAAATTATTTTCCATATAAGATAAAGTTATTTGATGGTAATTAGGTTTTACTAGGGATATAATTCAATTATACCATTCTTATTCTTTCTAATAATTATTTATGTTTATGATGGATTTATATTTATAAAACAAATTTCTTTTCCATGGGTTATGCTATGATTGAATGATGTTTATGAAACCCATTTTATTTCATGGGTTCTAATATGATGATTGATTTTATGTACTTATAGTACACATATGTATGATTTTTATTATATGATGGGTGAGACCTATATCTCCCTCCAATACATTGGGTAAATATGGATAACTCATGAGGTATATATGTTATGTGTGAACCTGATTTCATGTTCAAAATTTTATGTGTGGACCTGGTTCTCATGTCCATAATATTATGAGTAGACCTAGTTTTCAGGTCTATATTTTTATGAAAGTAATTTTTTTTATTTCCTTCATTTAATGAGTGAACCTATTTCTATTTACACATGTTCACAATGTTACAAGTTTATGTGTATGCCACAATTTTATGGCTTATGTCAATGTTATGATATCATTGATTATGTTATTTGATTCCCTTATGATTCATGTCTTATGAACTACCATTATTTATTCCATGACTCATTTATATGATCTTTGATATGCAAGGAATGATTTTCTAATGTTAACATCTTGTTCTCGTACCCTTATGTTCATGATTATGCTTACATATCTTCCTTGTTTACCCTTAACAAACATCCAAGATCACCCTTTCTTATGTTTATTTTACCTAGGATATGAATAAATATTTTAAGTTTTATATATCAAAAATGGTTCTGGTTATGAAGAAATAGGCAGGAGAAGAAGTAGATGTGTTATGAACCAGATGTTTATGTTTCCTAGTTTCCAAAGGCACTAAACTAATATGGTCTTTGGGCATGTGTTTGTGTAATGCATTAAATGTTTCAAAAAAATGAAATAATGTTAATATATAAAAATACTATGTTTTTTATAGTTGTTATCAGAGAAAATGTTTAGTCAACCTTTGGAAACTAGGATGAGAAAACTTTAGTGTGATCCCTAGAGATATTTCTAAGGATATGGCTAGGGATGTATCTAAGGAAAAGACTAATTATAGGATACAATACTAGAATTTTGGTAACAATCATGAAAAACCTTAGATTAAACATAAGATTTTATAGATCAAAAGTAATTTCCCTTGATTACGTGGGTTTCCCACTATTGATAGTGTTAATTACATTATAATGTTGTTTTAGTCAATGGATTGAACTCAAAGGAACTATGTTAATGAGGAATACAATGCAAAATACAATGATGGCCTTCCTGAGAAACTGAATGTTATGGAAGATGTAATAAAAAACCTCTCTACTATGACCACACAACCTTATCAAGCCCTGACTCACATTGGACTTACAAATGATCAAAGGAGGGAACACCATTTTCTTTAATCCTTATTAAGGAAACTTCCACCTTCTTTTAGTGGAATGACCAATCCACTAGTTTCTAAGAAATAGATCTGCACCATTGAAAATATATTTTTCATTATCTATTGTTTAGAATTATAAAAAGTTAAGTTGGTCACTTATCTCTTGGAAGGTGAAGCGAATTAGTGGTGGAACTTTATCAAGAATACGTGACAATAAGATAAAAGTGACTCCATGGATTGAGATGAGTTAAAGAACTTATTTTTTAGTAAGTACCTCCCCTGTATCCTTCTTAAAAAGAGAGAGATTGAAGTTTATCATATATCACAAGGTTATGATAATAAAATAAGGATATAATTCAAAGGAAACTCTAAAAACTATGGAGGGAAGAATATTATATTTACTTTATGCTCAAAATATGAAAGGGAACATGGAGGAAATTGTCTAAAGGGGGATGGTAAATGTTTTAAGTGTGGGGAATAAGGTCATCAAGAATTTTACTTCTAAATTAATGGGAATAAAAATAAATCTCCAAAGAGTGCACCTCCTATGATTTAGTGTCTCAATTATAAGGAGTTTGGGAATTATACTAATTAGTGCCCTAATTAAAGGAATAATGTGTATGATAAGCCACAAAAAAACTAAGGAAAAATGATAAAGGGAAATCTTATACTATCATAATGGATGAAGTGAACCATGATAATTAGGGAATACTTATTATCCTCTCCTTTTTGGGAACTTTATGTTTGATTTTTAATGAATAAGCCCTATTAAAATCTTATTGTTCATTTATTAGTGAAATTTTTTGTGATTATCTACTTAGATTCATGAATAGTGAAATAACATATTATATCAGTACAAGGATGAACCCAATATTCTAATGAAAATGTTTTTGTATAATAAAATAGATTATATAGGGAATGAATAAGCATGTGTGTATTAAATCTAGTTTTATGGTAATTAAGGTTATTACTATGTCTCAAGATAGTACATAATGATGGTCTTTAAATGTTTGGAATGTGAAAATTAAGAGCTACATAAATTTGTTTGAGGGATTAATTATAATTTTATTTTATAAATTTAGTAACCTTATTTTGAAAGTTTTGTGTTTTCATCTTTTTAAAGGATTTTAGGACTATCCATTTATGAAAAGTTTAAGTTAAACTTTGGATGAAGTTTGTGAGATTAAAGTATTATCTCACTATAAGTGGATTTATGCATATTTGATAACATGTGATAACCTTTTTGTTGTGATAAAGATAGATGGAATGAACTATAATTATATTTATAGATCTCATGATCTGATAACGCTTTAGGAATGAAAAATTCAAATTCATTTCTTGGAATAAGAGATGATGTGGAAATTGATCAAGGCATAATAAAGGGTGAATTTGTCATAAAGTCAAGTAAGTATATCCCCTTGTAGAAATTATTTAACTTTTGGAAAACAATATTGAAATATAATTTTTTCTTATTATCATCATTATTGATGAAATCAATGACCACTTTCACACTTCTTTAGTTTATGGTTTTCTAATTGTTAACTTTCTCTAGATCACCCACTTTTTTGTGATCAATGATCTTTATCAATCTCTATGGTTATTTATGCTTTTACTCCATGTAAAACTCTTCAGACATGTTCTCCAACATAGAAACCTGGTTATGATTTAAATTGCGTAACTGTTATTTTCATGGGTATAATGTTACACCCCAAGATTTTGTGAAATATTCTTTTTTTGAATTAATTTAATCTTATCGATATTTTTCATTTTACACAATACTAAATATAGATTTTATTATATGAAAAACACTATATTTATCTTGAGTTATACACAATAACATGTTAATATTGTGCTATACACAACACTTATATTATCTTTTAGTATACAAAACATCATTATTGTTTTGTGTTATACACAATGTTGAGTTCTTTTGATATCTTGCATTACACGCAAGACCGAGTTCTACCGAACAATAGTATATTATTAAAATATTATTATTAAATATAATAAGATATAAACTATATATTAAATTAGTGGTTATGAATAGTATTAACTAAATTATGAAAATATAAGGTTTATAATATGATATCATTGGTTACCAATTAATTAGAAATGAAAATATATACCAATTGATTATAAAGAAAATAGTTCTATTTTACCAAAGTTGTTTTGTCTTACATAATTAAATTAATTACAATTAGTGAATTATATTAATGAAATATATATGTTACATATTTAATCAAATATTTTTTATATTCATCTAATATATTTTATAGGAATAAGATAAGAACCAACCCAATCTTATGAAAACCAATATTTTTCAAAAGGTAATTTTATCCCCTTTTGATGACGAACCCATTTTAAATAAATTTTTTGAAAATTTTATATATTATATTATAAAAAATAAACTTATTAATTTAAATATTAATATAAAATTTTACTTTGGTTTAATTTTTGGTATTTTTCTGATAATTTTAATATTTTGATAAATAATGAAAAAAATTGAATTTTAATTGAAAACAGTTTTTGCATCGAAGTAATTTATAATGTTTAATTATATATTTTATTAATTTTAAAGTATAATTATATCAAATTTTTATCATTAAATCCAATTTATTTTATTTAAATAAATTTTACATTGAATTTTGATATAAAAACATGTCAATCTTTTGATCGTTTTTTACTTTAAAAACCCGTTTTCTTGTTCCGTCAACATGATTAATTTTAAATTAATGTTATAAAATTATGTGTTTTGAATTATGAAAAATGAATTATATATTTTTAATAATAATGTTAAAATTTATTAAATATTACCCTTTTATTATTGGACAATTTGAACAATAACTTTAGTAATTTTTAATACCACAATTAAGGGTAAATCGGGTAATTAAGAGTCAAAATAATATAATAAAAATTACAAGAATACCATAAAACCTTTAAAAAAGATATTTTATGAATATAATTATACCATTAACATATAAGGATCAAAATTTAATAATTTAATGGACACTTTTCCATGAAAATTACTTAAGTATTATTAAACTCATAGGGAGTGACAAAATGTCACACTCTTACTTTTATTATGTATAATATTTTTAATATGGGTATAAATTGAAGATATTACCATCTATATATGTTATTAAGAATTATAAAACATTTATATACATCATATAATTTTACTTTTAATTTTTAGTGAAGAAATGATTATCATAAATAATTACAAAATGGTGATGTAGTAATTACCCAATTAACAAAACAATCAATTAAATGATAATATAAATATTAAAATAAATAAAATTTAACTTAATAAAGGTTATATGTGAATTTTATTTCTTAATATGACATATTAGGTGTGTGTTTAGTTTATTGGTTCGAAGTTAAATTGTTTTATGTATTTTATTAAAGACAAAGTTATGAATAGTGTTAAAATTGACATTTATGATATTTTATGAAAATAATATTTTATTAAATTATTTAAAAATAATAAAAATATTAAATGAGGATAATGGGATGAGATATGGTCTAAAATATCCTAAATTTTCCATTTATGGTCCAAGTGACACTTTATATCTAAAAATTACATCCTCTTAATATTAAAAATGTTGTTAGCATAGTTAAAATTAGAATAGGTTAACTAAGGGTTAATACAAAAGATAAGATTTAAAATTACATCAAAAATATATAAAACTTATTTCTTATTATATTAAAACCTTATATTATATTATATTCGAATATATGATCATTTTTAGGTATTTTAATTGATTTTTTATTTATTATAAATTAATAATTTTGATAGTTTCCAAAAATTTCTCTTCCATATCTTATAAAAGGGAACCTATACTTCTCTTTTATTCACACCTCTAAATCCCTTTGTATTAGAAAAAGTATACCCAAGTCTCCTAAAAAATCCCTATCTTCATCCTATAGTCCTTAATTTGGGAAGAAAGTGAACCAAATAAGTCCTTTTGTGAAAATCAAAAGGAGATACCCAATGAAGAGGTAACGTTCATCAATGAATGTTTTTGTTTTATTTCTTAGTTGATCCCCATAATTTTTTTATTTAGTGTTTATTTAATAACATAAATATAATAAATATACTGATATTTTTTTATATTAAGGGTTTGAACTACACTTTCACACGCTTCTATTTAATGGGTAATGAACTTACTGTTCGTGTGTACGAAGAACTACCGCCTCGCAAAACGATGATTGTTTATTTTTCCTTTACCACCTATACTAGTGGGAATTATGATGGAAAATATATTTTTTATGATATAAATTATATTTATTCCATTATTATACTTATGTAATTATAATATTAGATCAAAATTTTTACCACCTAATCTTTTGGGAAATGATAACGTTGCTCGTGCGTACGTATGGCTTACCGTCCCCATGATGCGATGCGATTCGTTTTTAATTTATATTTCATATGGGTGGTAATAAGGATGAATTTTATGAATATATATAATGTATATAAAATTAAAATTATAATATAATTATAATATATCATATAATTTTCTTTATTTTAATATTAAAATAAAATGAAAGCAGCGTTCATGCGTACGCACGACCTACCGTTTCCATGAACAATGTATTTAATTTTATATTTTTATATTTTATAGATAACCATAAATACATTTATAATGAATATATATGATATTTTTATCATGGTTATCATTTTTTAGTTACTGAAATCATGATATAAGTATGAGGACCAAGAATAACAAGTCAAAACATGTACAAGAAATAAAGCGGTTATTACCCGAAACACAACTTAAACTTGGAATTATTAATAAGAGGGTAATATAAAGTCATAATTAAGTCATATATGGTATTATATATACTAATATTATTCTTTAATATATGTATAATAAATATATATTTATTATACATGAGGTTTTTATGAGTATTATGAGATTCAAGACATAAGGTAAGAGAATTTCATCTCACTTTTTAATTTTGTGAGATACATGCCATATTCACCAATCACTTATTTTGTGTGGTGTATATACCGAAATATGAAATGTTATATCATTAATTTAATTTATTTATTGATATTTAAATATTTAATTTATGTTATTATTTCATGGGAATCATGATTCAAAAGTTACTTTAGTAGTAAGGGATTTATGTCACACTTTTATTTTCATTGGTCACATGACTTATACACTAATTGTTTCTTCTATGTGGTGTATATACTAACCATGAATGTATTTTATGAGCCTTATATAGAATATTATGGGTTTTTAATATTTATATAACTTTATTTATTTTATAGGACATACGATTATACTAATTATAAAGTGATGAGTATTTATTTCACAATCTCATAAATATTTGGGATTGTTTCATTTTAAGTCCCTGTTAGAAATATTTATCTTCCATGTCCATGTTTTCGAAAAATGATTTAAAAAATGTTTTTAATATTATCATATGTATTTTTAAATTCATTTTTAAACATTTTTTATTTTTTATTACACGGTTTGAAAGGAATATTTTTGTTATTTTCCAAACAAGGTACTTTGTGACTTTTTTGGGAAAAGTAGAAAGGAATGTTTATTTTTAACTTATAAGACATGAATGAAATTTTATGAAATCATAAATCCTTAATGATTTTAATATTCCTTTAAAATATTATAATTTTATTTTCAAATAAAATGTTTTCTTTTAAAATTGTGTGACATTTTATGAAAATAAAATGTTTTCAAAGTTGAATGGATATATTTCTCAAGAATTATTTTCAAGTGATCACTCAAAATTATTTTCCATATAAGATTGCACTATTTTATGTAACTTATGTTTTACTAAGGATATGATTCAATTATACCATCATTATTATTTCTAATAATGATTTATATTTATGATGGATTGATATTTATGAAACCCATTTCTTTTCCATGGGTTATGTTATGATTGAATGATGTTTATGAAACACATTTAATTCCATGGGTTATGATATGATGATTGATTTTATATTCACTTATCACACATATGTATGGTTTCCATTATGTTATGGGTAGAACCTATATATCCCTCCAATTCATTGGGAAAATATGGATAACTTATGAGGTATATATGTTATGCGTGAACCTAATTTCATGTTCACAATTCTATGTGTGGACCTGGTTTTCATGTCTATAATCTTATGAGTGGACCTAGTTTTCATGTACATATGTTTATACAAGGTCATTATTTCATGCCCTTAATTTAACGAGTGAACCTATTTCTATTTATACATGTTCACAAAGTTACAAGTTTATGTGTATTCCACAATTGCATATCTTATATCAATGTTATGATCTCATTGACTATGTTATTTAATTTCCTTATGATTAATGTCTTATAAACTACCATTATTTATTCCATGACTCATGTATATGATCTTTTATGTGTAGGGAATTATTTTCTAATGTTAATATCATATTATTATACCCTTATGCTCATGATTATGATTATGTATCTTTCTTGTTTACCCTTACTGAGCATATGAGATCACCCTTTCTTATGTTCATTTTCCCTAAGATATGAAGAAAGGTATTAAGTCTGATATATCAAAAAGGGTTATAGTTATGAATAAATAGGCAGGATAAGAAGTAGATATGTTATGAACCAGTTGTTTATGTTTCTAAGTTTCCAAATGCACTAAACTAATACAACATTTGGACGTGTGTTTGTGTAATGCATTAAATGTTCTGAAAAAATGAAATAATTTGAAAATATTAAAAGACTAGGTCGTTATAAGGATGAATGTAGAATGATTAACTATGAGATTCATCCAACATCTTCTTCAAATCTGGAATGGATGAGGTGCATACACGCTTCCTGAACCTTATAATTCTATCACAATCAAGGCTTAACTCTAGAATATTTCTCATCTTATTTTTCAAATCTACATCTTATTTTTTCACCTCATTAATTTTAACTTGAATAGACAGTTGAACACTAATTCAGTCAATATAATATTTCTACACTTCCTTTATGTTTTTTAGAACCATCCTTTGAAAATCCAAAAATATTGGATCTTTTTTTATCCTGATCATAAATAAGTTGGACAGACCCTTTTGACTCAAAGTATCGAACACATTGTTTGTTTTCTTAGAGTGGTAATGTATGAAATAGTAATAATATTTAATCAACTTTTATTAGTCACTAAAAGTGGATAATATTCATTGTTAATATCTTTATATTCATTGTTCCAAAGTCCATAAACATTGTTTTTAGTGCATTACATAAATATAACTTCATTTCTCATCTTAAATGCAATTCATGTTTAAAATGCAAATTTGGGACCAATCATTCATCTATTTGTGGACAAAACTATATTCATTTTCTGAATTTGATATTTTGGGATTTTATTGATCACTTTTTTTGGAACATTTTATCTTTTAGGTCCGATGGATTAATCCCAAGGGAAGATGGATATTTTTCCTCCCAAATGCAGAAATTTGCTGGAGAAAGCATAATGGGCCTAAGGCCCATCAAACAAATGTGGGGCCCACAAACCAAGCCCAATGAAGATAAAATTTATACAGTATAAAGATAAAAATATTAGGATAAGTTTATTCAACTGTTTCCGGAGCTAATTCTGATGTTTTCATGATGATAAAGGGATCTGAAGTTGAGATTTAAATGGTGGACCCGACATTAATGCACAGAAATACGTCTCACCATTTCGACCATAACTTCCAAACGGATAAGGGAAATTTCCTGAAATTTTTAAAGATCATAGAAGACAGATAGAAGAAGATATTTATCTGCTACAACCCCTCCGTATTCGGATTTATTCAATTACAAATTCACATGTCAATATGGTGGACGAATCTGGACAGTTTTCCGGGTCAAATTCAAAACATCAATTTCCTTTTGATTATTCACCCTCCTTTTGACTCTATTAATTGTTGGGAGGTGAATTAATTGTTGGGGTACGGACCTAAGGCTCCTAATATGTCTATATAAGGAGCTAGTGGTGAAGGTAATAGGTGTGGATATTTTTCTTATCATCTTTTGTTACTTGTTTCATTGTAAGGTTATGCTTCCAAATTTCCTTTGTAATGTTTTCCATTTCCATGTAAGTTTATTTTTTGTATATTTATGTTCTTAATCAACTTCTTTCTCTTCTATATTTTCCATTTCATTTATTAAAACTTTATTATCACAAATCACAGTGATATCTCTGTGTTGTTGTGAATTAGTTCACACACACGGAGGAGTGCTCGTTATTTCCGCGGTTTTAATTTTTTCAATCCAATTATTGTTAGACATCTTCCACCCACCATTGAGAGTATACCATCAATGGAGGGATAACCCTTTAATGGGTTTATCTTAGGAGGATGAAAAGGCTGGATTGAATGTTATTTTATGAACGAATTGTTGTTAATTGGATAATTAATTTAAGACATACATTCTTCAGTTATTTCTACTCTTCATCTTTACTGTGTTTGAGCAAACTAAATTCAATTACTAAATGACCATATACCTCGGAGAGATCATGAATTTGGTTCTCTAAGTGTATAGGGGATTATTAATTGTGTTTAGTAAGTACCAAACCAGAAAATGATGAATGTAGTGTTATTTTTGAAGAATGGATTCATCAAGAATTAATAAAACCAAAATTGTCTAAAGAAGTAAAATTAATTCAATCCACCCCGAGCATAATCCTAATATCAAACCATTTTATTTGAATTGAATTCACTTAGGTTTCTTAGTGTTCTTTAAACCATCCAAAATAAAATCCAAAGTTGGCTACTTCATAGCCCATCCTTCACCAAATCATAGCGTCTCAAGGTTACTTCTTCGGTCCCTGTGGATTCGACCCCTACATGTACTACATCGACCACTTTTACCAGTAGGGTGAATTTGGGCACAACCAAATTTTGGCACCATTTCCGGGGACCCAGGTAAGTACCTTAGACCCTCATCTTCTTTTCACACCCTAAATTCTCTATTCTCACCCTAATCTCTCTTCTCTTTTCCCCTTTCTGTTTCTATGTGTTCGAAAAATCCCAAAACCAATTTTCAATCAACTCCAATGGATTATCCTCCAAAATGCCCCTTCATAAACCAATTCTATAATCAAGTCGGAAATCAATATCGGGAATCACCTCACATTGGGAATTTCATTGACCAAACCTTAATTGAATACACCACACCAGATGAGATGTACAATCAATGGATGCTGACTATTTAAAAGATCAATTTCCATACCTATAAAGAATGATTGAAAATATAAATAATGAGGAATTACATGATGTAAAAACATCTATCAACTCTATTCCTGAAAAAATTATTGAACGATTGTGTAATCAAATGGAGAAAATGAATTTTGAGGTTTCATCTTTGAGGTTTGAACTACAAAACTTTAAAACATTTGAAGAACTCACTTTAGAATTTGGTAATTTAGAGTTAGATAATGAATTGAATTGGTTAGGAAATGTTGAAAGTCAAGCTGAAGAGTGTTTAAATCAGAAGGAAATTGATTTTTTGAATTCAAAAGATAATAACTTGACATCATGGATTGAGTTTCCTAAACATGGCTCCATTAGTGAATTTTTAGGACCACCAATCACTAAAAAATTGGGAGAAATACCAAACATTGATCCCATACACACTTCTGATATTCAACTGGAAAATTTTCAGTATGAATCTTATTTTAAAAATGAACCAATTCTTTCTAAATGTTTTGGAGAAGAAACTGATTTTGATTTAATTTGTCAATCTCCTTTAGGAAATTTCAATGAACCCGAGCTCAAAATTATTTTACTTTCTTCTGAACTCAAGAATCCCACTATAGGAGATAAGAAAAACCTTGTATTTTTAGTTTATTCTTATCAAGAAACCAATAATTTTGGAATGGTCATTGATGTCTTAGAAAAGACTAGAAATTCAACCGAATCAACCATTACCAAATTTCCTTGGACTTCCACACTCATTATTGACCATGGGATTTCACATGAATCAAATTCTAAAAAAATCAATCTTAATCAAGTTGAAGTGGACAAAAATGGGGTCCTAAAAATGTTGAAAGTTGGAATTGGATAAGTTGGGGGGTACAAGTTGAGCCAACGACGTTAAACAAAAGCACTGCATGGGAGGCAACCCATGGTTTTCATGTTTCTAATCATTTTAAATCATTTTATTTTTCATATAATAAATTACCATAAGCTATTGACATGTTCTTCTTTTATGAGTAAGGATGGGTATGAAAGGGGATAACCGTATTCATCCGTGTCACGCGGTGTGATCCCTGAGTAATACCTTACCCCGAAAATATAAAGAAGACAATGTATCATCAGTTTATTTTATTTATGTTTTTGTTGGTAAAAAAAATTAGACTCTTGACCTGTTCTTCTTTTATGAGTATGGATGGGTATGAAAGGGGAGAACCGTATTCATCCGTGTCATACGGTGTGATCCCTGAGTAATACCTTACCCAGAAATTTAAAAGAAGACAATGTATCATTAGTTTGATTTAAAAAAAACATGAAAACCCATAAAAATGATGATACTTGGAATTAAATCCTTGTGTTGTTTGTTTTGTCTACTTTGTCCTTCTTTTTATGGTTCAGGAACTATTTTGGGTGATATATGTTCAATCAAGGAGGTGCCTACATCCCCCAAGTGATCAAAGGAGTAATCTGGAGCATCATGAACTTCAACTTCAAAAACCAGGTGAATTTGTTCCATGTTTATCATTCTTAATTTTATCTTTTAACTCCTATCCCACCCCCTTCTAATTGTTCTTTTCTTTAAACACTAGGGACAATGTTATTCTAAGTTGGGGGGAGATAATTTTTTTTTTATTTTGTGAATAAAAACATGCATGAAAAGAAAAATTCCATTAACCATAAACATGATAACACACATTGCAAACTCTAAAATTGGATATCAAATAAATTTTGCATGCCTTGATTTTGATTTTAATGCAAGTTTAAGTTCATGATCATAGTTTTTGGAAAGTGCGGTTGTCCGATGTGATTTTTCAATGTTTACATTTTCATCATCTTAATAAAAATGCCACAATGCACGTCTACTGGATCGTGGGTGTAAATTTTAGTTCTTGGGTCCCTTTCATTATAGCATAGGGTTCTGGGGTCACTTTTAGTTTAATTTGAGTATCCAAAAAAAAAACAAAAAAAAAACAAAAAAATAATAATAATAATTTTGACCACATAGAGCAATGTTTTGTCCAAATGTGTGGCATCTGGCACTTGGGGATCATGACTCCATAGTTGTCTTGCCCAGAGTAAGACTTTATATCTCTATTGTAGAGCATGAAATTGACAATATGTGTGGCGTCCGACACTTGGGGATCGTGACTCCATAGTTGTCTTGCCCAAAGTTAGTCTTTTCATATCTATTGTGGTAAAAAAAATCATCAAAAAAAAAATAAAAAAAATGGATACTCATATTAATGTTTAATGTGATTCCCACCTAGCGCTTCCATTTTTTCCCCTTGAACAACAAAATGTGCCCCATATCTTTTGTGATGCACAACACTTTATCATGCTTAATTGGAATTGGATGAAATGTGGCGATGAATTTGAACAAAGGAATGGGCTTGGGCTTGGGATATGCTTATGGACTTAGCTTGTTTTAAATTATTTTGATGGGTTTCATAATTTTTTTGGTATGAGGTCTTTGGGTGAGCAATGTGTATTTAAATGTTTTTGGAAAAGGGGATTTGAATTTCATATTTGTAATATATTTTTCTCGGGACTAGCAAAACTCAAGTTGGGGGGTATGATTAGTCACTAAAAGTGGCTAATATTCATTGTTAATATCTTTATATTCATTGTTCCAAAGTCCATAAACATTGTTTTTAGTGCATTACATAAATAGAACTTCATTTCTCATCTTAAATGTAATTCATGTTTAAAATGCAAATTTGGGCCCAATCATTCATCTATTTGTGGACAACACTATATTCATTTTCTGAATTTTATATTTTGGTATATGATTTATCACTTTGTTTGGAACATTTTATCTTTTAGGTCTGATGGATGAATCCCAAGGGAAGATGGATATTTTTGTGCCCGAATGCAGAAATTTGCTGGAGAAAGCATAATGGGCCTAAGGCCCATCAAACAAATGTGGGGCCCACAAACCAAGCCAAATGAAGCTCAAATTTATACAGTAGAAATATAAAAATATTAGGATAATTTTATTCAACTGTTTCCGGAGCTAATTATGATGTTTTCATGATGATAAAGGGATCTGAAGTTGAGATTTAAATGGTGGACCCGACATTAATGCACAGAAATCCGTCCCACCATTTCGACCATAACTTCCAAACGGATAAAGGAAATTTCCTGAAAATTTTACAGCTTATAGAGGACAGATGGAAGAAGATATGTCTCTTCTACAACCCCTACGGATTTGGCTTTCTTCAATTAAAAATTCACACATCAATATGGTGGACGAATTTGGACAGTTTTCCGGGTCAAATTCGAAACGTCAATTTCCTTTTGATTATTCACCCTCATTTTGACTCTATTAATTGTTGGGGGGTGAATTAATTGTTGGGGTATGGACCTAAGGCTCATAATATTCCTATATAAGGAGTTATTAGTGAAGGGAATAGGTGTGGATATTTTTCTTATCATCTTTTGTTGCTTGTTTCATTGTAAGGTTATGCTTCCAAATTTCCTTTGTAATGTTTTCCATTTCCATGTAAGTTTCTTTTTTGTATCTTTATATTCTTAATCATCTTATTTCTCTTATATATTTTCCATTTAATTTATTAAAACTTTATTATCACAAAGCACAGTGATATCTCTGTGTTGTTGTGAATTATTTCACACATAGGTGTGAATTTCATTCACACACATGGAGGAGTGCTCGTTATTTCCGCGGTTTTAATTTTTTCAATCCAATTATTGTTAGCCATCTTCCACCCACCATTGAGAGTATACCATCAATGGAGGGATAAACCTTTAAAGGGTTTATCTTAGGAGGATGAAAAGGCGGGATTGAATGTTATTTTATGAACGAATTGTTGTTAATTGGATAATTAATTTAAGACATCCATTCTTCAGTTATTTCTACTCTTCATCTTTACTGTGTTTGAGCAAACTAAATTCAATTACTAAATGACCATATAACTCGGAGAGATCATGAATTTGGTTCTATAAGTGTATAGGGGATTAGTAATTGTGTTTAGTAAGTACCAAACCAAAAAATGATGAATGTAGTGTTATTTTTGAAGAATGGATTCATCAAGAATTAATAAAACCAAAATTGTCTAAAGAAGTAAAATTAATTCAATCCACCCTGAGCATAATCCTAATATCAACCCATTTTATTTGAATTGAATTCACTTAGGTTTCTTAGTGTTCTTTAAACCATCCAAAATCAAATCCAAAGTTGGCTACTTCATATCCCATCCTTCACTAAATCATAGTGTCTCAAGGTTACTTCTTCGGTCCCTGTGGATTCGACCCCTACATGTACTACATCGACCACTTTTACCAGTAGGGTAAATTTGGGCGCAACCAAACTTCATACATCTTCTCTAGTGAATATTCAACTATTTCTTAGTGAATATATAATTTAAACTTTTATAATTAGTATATATCTCACACCTTTCTCCATAAATATAATTCCTCTATATCTTGAATGAAAAAATTACCACAAATAAATCCAAATCATGATTTTGGAAATTTTTCTCTTAAAATTTCATTTTCATGAGGCATAATTTATCACCATATCATTCTACATGAGGATTCATCCCAATACCTTCTTATATGCATCAATAAATATAAAAAATCATTCTCTACATTAGGGTAGTGTAAAAAAAAGTGTACTAACTGACTTTCTCTCTAGTTCCTTAAAATTTTATTCACATTCATTTGTCTAAAGTAATTAGATCCCTTCCATGTTAAATTGGTGATTGGATTAGACTTTCATGAGAAATTTTTCAAAAAGTGTCAATAATATATATAAAAACTAATAAAACCATGGATCTTAGTCATAATGGTTGGTCTGGAAAAATATTTAATAACTTTTATCTTTGATGGATTAACCGATATACCTTTTCTTGAGATTACATGACCCAAAAATGAAACTTTATGTAGCCAAAATTTACACTTGGTAAATTATTCATACAACTTATCATTTCTTATGATCTTTAGTACAATCCTTAAGTGACCTTCATGATCTTATTTGATCTTAGAATATATAATAATATCTTCTATAAAGAAAACCAAAAAATGGAAAAGGTGATATATAAAGACTCTATTCATTAATTACATGAAGAAAACACAAGAATTAGTAAGACTAAATGACATCACTATAAATTAATAGTGTCAATACATCATATGAATTTCTATATTGAGCATGTATTCACTTTTGAACCTCAACTGATAGTATCCAAATTGAATATCAGTCTTGAAAAAATAACAAGCTCTTTCTTATTGATTGAAAAATCATCAATACGGGGAATAAGATACTTATTATTGATTTTGATCTTGTAAAATTCCTAAAAATAAATATATAGTTTCATTGATACATATTTATTCTTAACCAAATGAATAGGTTCACTCCATTTTGACACACTTGACTGTATGATTCCCTTATCAAGATTATCTTGTATTTTCTTCTTCAATTACTATAACTCAATAGGTTATATTCTTTAAGGAGTATTTTAAATAGGTGTATCACCAAGTATGAGTTCTATTCAAAACTCAACTTAATGATTCAAATGAATACTAGGAAACTCTTCCAAAAAAACATCAATAAAATTTTATAAAATATGTATATATTTGATGTTGAGTTTCTCCCAAACCATGTGAGATAAACACCCCTTTTTAATAAGAATCAATACCCATATAATGGATATAATTTCAAACGTGAATTCCATTACTTGACAATTATTTTGGGATTTATGTAAATAAATCCAATATATTCCTAAGATAACATCAAATTATAATAGAGGGAGAATAAATAGATTTGTAGGAATAACATTCCCAAAAAATTAAATCAGATAATAATTATAGACTTAATATTAGATCATCATACCATATGGAGTTTTCATTGGTAATTAAATACCTAATCATTAAGGATAAGAATTAACATTCCTAGAGAATTTTCATGATATATAGGTTTTCATACAACTAAGATCAAATAGGGTACTTCAATATTTGAGAATACCTATTACCACCTCAACTTCATCATTCTATATTCAATCCCATACTAAAACCAAATTAGCTTTCATGAACATTAAAATTTTTTAATTAGAGTGATCAATTATATAATCATGAAAATCATTCATAAGATGTCTAAATAATAACACATTATTTTCAATCTAATACACCTTAGGTTTAATCTAGGTTATTCATGGTCATCATCTATTCAAATCCTTCAAAATGATTCATAAATAGAATGTGAATTAACCCAAGAATATTCTCCAAGAGTGTCAAACCAGGTGTGCAGTAACGACACACTCACCATGAACTAGAATGGTGGAAAATATATACTCAATCAACTCTTTTTAGGGATATTACCCCTAGAAACATCTTTTCCAAAACCATGTCCACTTATAGTATCTAGATATGGACGTTTTGTGAAGAAAACCACATAATCTCTTCCTTACCAAAATTTTTAGGTTTTTATCCTATACATAGACTTACCCCCAAGGTTTTAAATAAATATTTTTAATATTTATATCCAAATATTAACAAAACCCTGCTCTCATACCAACTATAGAAAACAAAACTTTTCACACATAAATATTACATCTGTTTAGATGAATATTAAATACATAACATTATGATACAAGATATAACCGTAAAGGTTTAGTGTCTTTAGAGAATAGATATATAAACATATTATTTAGATACACTCTTAATAATATCTTATAATGTTCTTCTCATCTTGTACCTTTCTTGACATACCATCCTAAAAACCTTTATTTATAACCTGGGGAAAGGAAACATAAGAAAGGGTGATCTCAAATGCTCAGTAAGGTAAAATGTGGGATATATCAATCAATGATATTATGAAAGAATAAGATAAGAATAAGGGTGTGAGATCATGAACATAACTTATAAATTTCATGCCCAATCTATCATAGATCATAAATAATATTCATGGCATAAAACTTTATTATTTCAAAATATATGAATCATAAGAGTGAGGAATCATCATAAATCAATCATGAACTATAATTTCATATCATAATCATAAAAACATTTCATAAAAAGTTTGGAACTATCATAGGAATATAATCTTTTTAATATATCAAGTTTAACTACTGATACCATCAAATAATAGTGTACCGGGCATCAAAACTTGTTTCCCATATCATAATGGATCAGTAATCACTGTCTGTTTCACATTATGGATCAAGAATCCTTACATGTTTCCCATAGTGGATCATGCATCCTTACCCATTTCCCATAGTGGACCAAGAATATAAAATCATTTCTCATAATTATATAATGAGATATGATTATTTACACAATGTATTGGAGGGATATATAATTCTAGGCCCACCCATTATATAATTAAATCCATACATATATGTTCCACAAGATCATAAAACATTCATCATATTATCATATCATCACCCGTGGAAAGAAAATGGGTTTCATAAACATTTCATCATAATATTTATAAACCATACATAGAAATAATAAATATGGTATCATTGGATCATACCCCCAATAAAGAATAAGTAACATCAAATGATTCTATCATAGATGAAATATTCCTTTAAAATATCACTGGAATATTTTTTAGGAAAATACCCTTTTCATTTTGAAATCACCCATTTTGAATAAAAATATTTCTAAAATATTAAGGAAAAAATTTAATTTAAAAATAACCATGGAAACTTTTAAATAAACATTCAATTATTGAGAGGTCATGATGGTGGATAATTACATTCATTCCATAACCATTAAAAACAAATATTTTGTTCACACCTTCAACAAAAAGTACCTCATTCAGAAAATGACAAGATTTTAAAACTTTTTTTTAAAAGTGAAACATGGGTAAAAATGAATTTAAAAAATAATTAAATTATAGTAAAAATAATTTTATATTTTTTAAGAAAACATGGACATGTAAGAAAAATGTTTTCCAATGAAATGATGAAAAATAAGGCTGAATTTTCATTTTGAAAATTTATGAATCATTTTGAGTATTAAAGAGTGAAAGATGGTAATAAAACATAAAAATTATAGAAATAAACATAGGAGAATAAAAATTAAAGTGTTTTTAGATAATTATTACACAATTTCATCAATTTAAGTTTAAGTATAAAAAAATCCTAATTAAAATGTGACTGAAACATAAATCCATTACCATAAGTCTTATCTCTCTTCATACGCATTCGAACCTCCAGTATAATAAATATGGATTTATTATACATGTATTAAAGAACCATTAACACACACAAATATATATATATATATATATATATAATATTATTTACTTATAACATCTTATCACTCATTTATCAATGATTTGTTATTAAAACCACTATTCTAAGTGATAACTGCTTCGTTTCTCATGCATGTTTTGGTTTAACAGTACCTATCCTTATAATTTGATATTTTTTACATAATATCCATAATTTTATTCATATATATTCATTATATAAATATTTATAATCATACATAAAAGTTATATATAGAAAAATTAATTACATTGTTCTTAGAGACGATAGGTCATACGTACGCATGAACGATGTTTTCACTTATTAAAGGATGAAGTGAAATAAAGGTAAATAATTATTAAAATTTAAAAAATAATTATTATATAATATATAAAATATATATTTATTAAATATATCCTTATTAACATCCATATAAATATGAAATGAAAAAATGAATCACACCACTTTGTGGATGTGGTAGTCTACATATATGCATGAGTGATGCTATCATTTTACAAAGGATGAGATGATAAAAAGGTAGATATGATATTATAATTATAGAAGCATAATTATATCATAAATATCATATATAAACATTAAACCCATCATAATAACCATCCATTAAATATGGTGATGGAAAATGAATTGTATCACTATGTGGAGGTGGTAGTCTACACGTACGCACAAGCGATAAATTTACTTCACATTTGATGGAATAGAGAGTGGATAATAGTAATTAAATAATCAAAGTAACATTTAAATATATTTAGGATAATTAATTTATTATTTTATTATAAATAATAATGATTTAGAGGAGTTATAAGAAGAAATAATTTGAAAGAGGTCAGGTAAGATGATTTTCTATTCTTCGATAGGCCTCCTTTAGATCCATTTTAAAAAACCCTTAGAATGATATTTTACAAATAAAAAAACCATAATTCATGTATATGGGGTTTATAAGATAAATTTACAGGTTTTTTAGAACTATCAATGGGTGTCCTTTTATAAGGAAGGGAAATGACACATATGACAACCCGACTTTTTAAACTTGATTTATTACATAAAACATTCACTTGATACAACATGGAAGATCAAGAGGTATAGTGTCTTTGGGGATTAAGAACGTTACATAACAACTTAAAACATGAAATACAACATCTTTATTGAAAACTTCCTTTACATGATCACTACATTCCCTTATACTTAGCATTGCATGGGATAACCTGAGGACATGCATAAGAAAAGGGTGAGCTATAAAGCCCAGTAAGGGAATAATCATGGAATAACATGAGGAATAAAATACATGTTAGAAAATAGGCATATCAATAGAGCACAAGAGAATCATAAACATAAAGGCATAATAAATCATGATAATCATAACATGGAAATGTGGCAACAATACTTAACATGGAATTAGCATGAGCCAAGACTCATTGCACATGGAGAATGAGTAAATCCTCATTGCACATGAAGCACGAGTAAAACCTTGTTACACTTTAATTAGCATGAGTCAACACCCATTTCACATGATGTATCATGATACTATACTTTATCCAATGAATTGGAGCACTATAAGGGCGCACCCTTCTTAAACATTTCATTTCATGCATAAGTGTGCCATATGGATCATATAACATGGATTCATAAAACATAATCATTTATTCCACGATAAATAAATTTGGAATTAATACGTGAAAAATTATAATCAATAAGTAAATCTGCATAAAGTTTAATACCCTTGATAGAGAAATGAGCATGGTATTCACTACACAATGACATTGGCTTGGAAAATCGATGCAATTTTGGCAACGTAATGGCGTGATGTAAGAATTCATAAAAATAGTTGATGAGAGAGAAAGGGGTGTATCATCCTATGTACATGAAATGGACAATAATGGGGTCATATAGATACATGTACTAACAATTGTAATGGAAATTAGAGTCATGATACAAAATAATTGCTTGAATGTAAAAGAGGAGAGAGAAATTCTTTTTGAAATTTCGGCATAGTAACGAGTGTACATGAGAGGCATTTAATGAGAGAGGAAGAGATATACCATCATTAAAACATAAAGAGTGCAGTATGGGGGAGGTGCGGAACCATACCCCAACATTTATAATTGAAATTAAAACGACATAACAACCATAAGAAAATTGGACAAAATGAGAAAGGAAGAAAAAACCTTACATGGAAGTGTGCATCCAAAGGATTGAGAGAGGCTTGAAAGAGGCTTCTTGGGAGCTTGGGGCACCTTGGAAGGATTATAGGGAGAGTAGGGAAGATGTTAGACAAACTCAGAAGATGTTAGACAAACTCAAAAGGCTTTGAGTGAGTAGAAAGTGGGAGCTTGTGTGGGTTTATATAGGAAAGGTGAGGGAATTCTTTATTATTTAGGGTTGGGACACCTCACATTAAACTAATTCAAACTACAAACCGGCCCATGGTTTTTGCCCATGTTTTTTGCCAATGGGGAGTGTAAAAAAATATTTTGTAAGTCCAAATTCCAAACTTCTTAAAATAATGGGGTTGCTTATGTGGAGGTGAGTCACACTCCCAAGGAAAACTATTTAAAAAGACAAGATGTTTAATAAGCCTTGAAGGGTCCATTAATGCTTTGTAAAATAGGTCAAACAAACCCAAAATCACATTATTTTAATGTTAAATCATATATTGGCCGAATATAAGGCTTATAGTATTTTATTACATCACTATTGGGTCATTATGATGCCATAAAACACATTATATATTTAAACGATATTTAATTTTTACCCAAAAATTTGACTGTCTTAGAAAATTATGAAAAATACACCGTTGGATAATTTCGAAATCTTGATTCCAAAAATAATATTTATTTTATCTAAATAATTTTCTAAGTACATTAATTTTCACTTTTAAAATAGAAACCGACATTTATCGAAAATTCATGGGTTTTGACTAAATGGCTTTCAAACCTTAATAAAAATTTCGATTGCATTCATAAAATTATACAATAATTTATATTTAATAAAAATTAATTTAATAATAATAATATTTTATTAAAATATTATTTAATACAAAAATCCATTAATTCATCAAAATAGATTTCTTAGTTGAATATTAACTAAAAACACTATTTGAGCTTTAAAAACTATTTACAAGATAACAAAAATAACATGAAAATATATTCATTATTATATAAAAAATAATTTACATAACCATAGTGATAAGGTCTTGTTACATAACCCCTTATAACACCCACATAAGACCGAAGATTAAGGTGTGCTATGGTGACAGACTCTTAGGGTGGCTCAGATAACATTTCTCAGGTGATAATATCTATCAACTTCCACTTCTATCATAGGCAATCCTGCTCGAGCTTAACCTATTAAAGCTCGACTTGGGCTTGGCCAAAAGCAAAGCCCAATAACGCCACCTCTTTTCCAAGTTCTAACAAATGGGATTCGTATGGGGCACGTTTACTGGATGAGGCCATCGCTTCCTTTGTCTGAGTAAATCGGATTCGTTAAAGCCCTATATTTATACTAATCATGTGATCACCGTTCAACGACTATATTAGCAATGGTCACAATTATTAACATAAAACCAAAGAAGTTGACATAAAAATTTTACATAAAGAGACATTTAATTAGATCAAGAGGGATTTCCATTAATGAATGTTTGGGTCGTTACAATCTCCCCCCCTTAAGAAATTTCTCCCTCGAAATTTACTTTTCTCACATTAAAACAAATGCGGGTAACTCTGCTTCATCACTTCCTCCGATTCCCACATCACTTCTTCAAACTTGTGGATTTACCACAACACCTTGATGAGGAGTATTGTATTATTTCATAGAACTTTTTCTCTATGGTCTAAGATCTTCATTGGTTGCTCCTTATAAGATAGATCATCCTCTAACTGTACCACCTATGAAGAGAGTACATGTGAAGGGTCCGGTATGTAGTTCCTTAAGAGGGATACATGAAAGACATCATATACTTTAGCCATGGTAGGTGGAAGTTCTAGTTGATAGGCCACATCCCCAACACGATCAAAAATCTCGAAGGGGCCAATGTACCTTGGACTTAACTTCCCTTTCTTTCCAAACCTCATGACCTTCTTCCACAGAGATATGCATAGAGATACCATGTATCCAACTTTAAACTCAAGGTATCTTTGACGGTTATATGCATAACTCTTCTGTCAACTATGGGATTCCTTGATATGCTGCTTAATTGTTTTCATCTTCTCCACTATTTCTTCGACCATTTCTGGTCCAAGCAGCTTACGCCCACTGACCTCATCCCAACATGCTAGTGTTCTGCACCTCTTCCCATAAAAGACTACATATGGTGCCATTTTTATGCTTGAGTGAAAAATTTTATTATAAGAGAACTCATCTAGAGGAATATGTTGATCCCATACTCCTTTAAAGTCCATTGAGTATGATCTCAACATAACCTCAAGTGTTTGGATAGTCTGCTTGGATTGGCCATCAGTTTGAGGATGATAGGCCGTACAGAAGTTTAGTTCAATATTCAGAGCATGTTGAAGACTCTTCCAAAACTTAGAGGTGAATCTTGGATCTCGATTAGACACAATAGATAGTGGTACCCCATGCAGTCTTACCACTTCCCTGATATATATCCATGCTAGTTGATCCAATGAGAAATCCTCCCAAATAGTAATGAAGTGTTCAGAATTTTTAAGACAATCCACAATAACCCAAATTTCATTGTTTCCTTTGGATGTATTTGGAAGTCCGATGACAAAGTCCATGGTGATGTTCTCCCATTTCCATTTTGGTATGGGAAATGGTTGCATCATCCCATTAGACTTCTACCTCTCTACCTTCACATGCTGACACACCAGGCACTTTGATGTATATTTAGCGATCTCATTCTTCATATTATCCCACCAATAATGCTCTCATAGATCTCGATACATCTTTGTGTTTCCTGGGTGAATAGAGAAATTTGAACTATGTGCATCATCCAAAAGTTCCTTCTTCAGCTCTGGACTTGATGGAACACATAGTCTTTTCCCAAATCTCACAATTCCTTCTTCATTAATATTAAACTCTGAGGATTTCCCTTTTCCAATAGCTTCCACTTTTTCTTGAATTCCCACATCATCCTTTTGAGCATCCTTAAACCTTTCCAAAAGTGATGGTTGAGAAATAATTTGTGAAAGGATTGATGATGTTCCATTATTTATAATTCCCATGTCCATCCTCATTAAATCTAAGAATATTGGATCCTTTTAAATTATCATCCATGATAGAATTGCTGAGTCCTTTCTACTTAGAGCATCCACCACCTTGTTCGCTTTCCCAGGGTGGTAATGGATTGATTAGTCATAGTATTTGATCAGATCCAACCATCTTCATTGGCACATATTTAACTCTTTTTGTGTGAATATATACTTGAGACTTTTGTGGTCTGTATATATTTCACACTTCTCCCCAAAGAGATAGTACCGCCAAATTTTCAAAGCGAAGATCACTACAGCCAGCTCAAGGTCATGTGTTGGATAGTTCTATTCATGAACTTTCAATTACCTTGAAGCATAGGCAATGACTTTGTCATTTTGGATCAACACACATCCCAATCCCTTCTTTGAAGCATCACTGAATACCCAAAAAAGTTCTCCACTTATGGGTAAAGTGAGCACGATCATAGTGATAAGCCTCCTTTTCAACTCCTTAAAGCTTTCTTCGCATTCATCACTCCAAGAAAAATTTACTCTCTTCCAAGTTATCTTGGTAAGAGGGTTGGACAATCATGAGAAATTTCTCACAAATCGTAGATAATATCCAGCTAACCCAAAGAAGCTATGGATATTTGTTATCGATGTTGGCCTCGACCATCCCTCAATTTCATCTGTTTTGGAGGGATCCATAGATATACCATTTATTGTGATGATATGGCCCAAAAATGATACCTCCTTCAACCAGAACTCACACTTGCTGTACTTGGAATAGAGCTTCTCATTCCGCAAGGTCTCTAGTACAGTTCTTAAATGCTCCTCATGATCCTCCTTGGTTTTGGATTATATCATAATATCATCTATAAAGACTACAAAAATTTGTCAAGGTAATCTCTAAAGACTCTATTCATCAAGTCCATAAAGATTTATGGAGCATTAGTGTGTCTTAAAGGCATTAATATGAATTCATAGTGCCCGTATCTTGTATGAAAAGCAGTTTTGGGGATATCTTCCTTCTTCACCCTTACTTGATAATATCCAGACCACAAATCCACCTTGGAGAAGTATTTTTCTCCACACAACTAATAAAACAAGTCATAAATTCATGGGAGAGGATACTTGTTCTTTATCGTGATTTTGTTGACCTCACGATAATCGATGCAAAGGTGCATTGAACCATCCTTCTTCTTGATGAAGAGGACTGGTTCACCCCATGGTGAAGCACTTGGGCATATAAACCATTTATTCAGATTATCCTATAGTTGTTTCTTCAGATCTTCAAGCTCCACAACAGCTATTCTATACAGATTTTTGGATATTGGCAACACCCCCAATATAAGTTCAATTGATAATTCAACATCTCTTCTAGGAGGAAGACCAAACAATTCCTTGGGAAACACTTCAGCGAATTCCCTCACAATAGGCATGTATTCAAGGAGGTTGATTCCTTGGACTCAATCATATGAGCCAGATATGCATGCTTATAGGGCAGTAATATCCACACTTGAGATGATGGAGCTAAAGATAATTCATCTTCCTCCTTGCAATTGTAAACGATCAAGGGTTGATTCTCCACATAGAGAGTGATTTCTCTCTCATAGAAATTTATGTTAGATCTATATAAGTAAAGTCAATCCATGCCAATAATTACATCAAATTCCACCATATGGAGTATGACGAGGTTCGTCGGGAAGTTCAATCCACATATTATAATATGGGAGGAGTTATATTCATGGGATGCAATAATCGCCCCATTTGTCATACTCACCGACATCTTCACTTCCATGATTTGTGGTGGTGATCGTATTGTTCTACTAAACTTTCGTGATATAAAAGAATGCATAGAACCAGAATCAAAAAGTATGTTTGCTAGTCTTGAATGAATAAATAGAGTACCTGCCACCACTTCATTGTCGGGGTTCACTTCGGTAGTAGTGATGGCAAAAGCTTGCCCTTGCTACCTTGGAGGTTGTTGGTTGCCTCTGAAAACCCTTGGCTTAGGGAACTGATTTGAGATATTCCCTATTTCTTTGCAGTTGTAGAAATGAACCACGCGTTGAGGTTCGAACAGAGCGTTTCTCTCCTTTTTCTCAGCCGCATGTCTTTCTTGTCGACAATTTACAGCCAGGTTCCCTTCTCTTATACACTTATTGCATTTTCTTGTACCCTTTAGGCAATTTTCATGGTGGTTCTTTCCCCACATTTGGCAAGTGGGGTGCTGAATCTTCTTAGCACCATTGGATTTATCCATCGGACCACCGACATTGAAGTCCACCTTAAGCTTCTTATCCCCATGATTCCCCTAAGATTCTACAATCTCCATTTCGACCTTAAGTGCACATCAGACAATTTCCTCATAGCCGTCGAAGTCACATATTTCCAGTGCTTTCTGCAGGCTAGGTTTCAGCCCACCAAAGAAGCGGTTAACCTTGAATTAGGGGGTAACGAAAAAGCCAGAAGCATATTGTGCAAGCCATGTGAAGTTTTACTTGTATGCTCCAACATATTCATCATCTTTTTACTTGAGGTCAAGGAAGTCCATTTCCATCTTAAGCTGGAGGGTGCACGGAAAATATTTATCAAAAAATATCTTCCAAAAATCCTTCCATTACAACGCATCGATCTCCTCTTATGGATTCATATTTTTTATCAACATCCACCATTGATTAGATTCACCCTCCATATGATAAGCAACCAGGAGAACCTTCTCTTGTTCAGAACATTGAAGGATGGAGAATATCCTTTCAATGGAGTTGATCCATTGTTCAACGATTAAGGGATCAAATGATCCATTAAAATTAGGAGGCCTTTGTCTCATGAAGCTCTCGATAGCGAATTGTTCTTTCTTAGGGGGGTTTAACATTCCTCTTGACCCATGTTTATATTCAAATATTGAGTTAGCTGAGATAGAAGTGTGATAAAGTTCGCGATTCCTGCTCCTATTGGATTGGGCATCTCATTAGTACAATCATCACATTGATCTTCACATCGGTTGTTAGCCCGAGTCCTCTTATTACTGTCCATTATATGGAATAAAAGGAAAGTTAGGGGTAACACATAAAGGGTAATACAAGGACAAAACTGATGACTTATAAATAACTCTTATTTCCTTAACATATGAATCTACTGTCTTCAGTCTATGTTATCCATGATGTAATTTCTAACATATATTCTTAGGGAATTTTTTTGTCCCTTAATAATGGTTCATACTAAGATTGTGAATTTTCCAAAGAATATCCCCCAGGAGTGTCGTAACTAAGAGTGCATCAAGGCCCATTGTCATGCACCAGTTCCCGTTCAGTCTAGCTCAAAGTGGTTTTTTCAGGTTTTACCCCTAGGATACATTTGTGCCAGAGCCACCTCTACCTGCTCGTATCCCGACAGGGATGTATTTGCTTGATAAAACACTTACTCAATACCCACAAAAAATTAGGGGTTTTTTTATTATACTTAGTCTTTTCTCTAAGGCTTTACTAGGGTTTGCTAATCCTAATCCCAAAAATAACTAAACCTATCCTCTGATACCAACTATGACAACCCTACCTTTTAAACTTGATTTATTACATAAAACCTTCACTTGATATAACATGGAAGATCGATAGGTATAGTGTATTTGGGGATTAAGAACATTACATAACAACTTAAAACATGAAATGCAACATCTTTATTGAAAAATTCCTTTACATGACCACTACATTCCCTCGTACTTAGCATTGCACGGGATAACCTGAGGACATGCATAAGAAAAAGGTGAGCTATAAATCCCACTAAGGGAATAATCATGGAATAACGTGAGAAATACAATACATGTTAGAAAATAGGCATATTAATAGATCACAATATAAGAATAAACATAAAGGCATGATAAATCATGATAATCATAACATGGAAATGTGGCAACAACACTTAACATGGAATTAGCATGAGCCAAGGCTCATTGCACATGGATCATGAGTAAATCCTCATTGCACATGAAGCATGAGTAAAACCTCATTGCACTTGAATTATCATGAGTCAACACCCATTTCAAATGATGTATCATGATACTATACTTTATCCAATGCATTGGAGCGCTATAAGGGTGCACCCTTCTTAAATATTTCATTTCATGCATAAGTGTGCCACATGGATCATATAACATGGATTCGTAAAACATAATAATTTATTCCATGATAAAGGAATGTGGAATTCATACATGAAAAATTATAATCAATAAGTAAATGTGCATAAAGGTGAATACTCTTGATAGAGAAATGGGTATGGTATTCACTACACAATGACATTGGCTTAGAAAATAGGTGCAATTTCGGCAGCGTAACGGCTTGACGTAAGAATTAATAAAAATGGTTGATGAGAGAGAAATGGGTGTCTAATCATATGTACATGAAATGGACAGTAATGGGGTCATATAGATACATTTACCAACAATTTTAATGTAATTTAGAGTAATGATACAAAATAATTTCTTGAATGTAAAAGAGGAGAGAGAAATTCCTTTTGGAATTTCGGCATAGTAACGGGTGCACATGGAAGGAATTTAATGAGAGAGAAAGGGGTATCCCATCATTAAAATATAAATAGGGAAGTATGGGGGAGGTTAGAAACCATACCCCAACATTTATAATTGAAATTAAAAGGGCATAACAACATTAAGAAAATTGGACAAAAATGAGAAAGGAAGAAAAACCCTTACATGGAAGTGTGATTCCAAAGGATTGAGAGAGGCTTGAGAGAGGCTTCTTGGGAGCTTGGGGAACCTTGGGAGGATTATAGGGAGGGTAGGGCAGAGGTTTGATGAACTCAAAAGGCTTTTAGTGAGGATAAAGTGGGATCTTGGGTGGGTTTATATAGGAAAGGTGAGGGAATTCTTTATTATTTATGGTTGGGACACCTCACATTAAACTAATTCAAAACACAAACCAGCCCATGATTTTTGCCCATGGTTTTTGCCAAAGGGGAGTGGAAACCAATATTTTATAAGTCCAAAGTCTGAACTTCTTAAAATAATGGGGTTGATTATGTGGAGGTGAGTCACACTCTCAAGGAAAACAATTTAAAAAGACAAGATGTTTAATAAGTCTTGAAGGGTCCATTAATGCTTTGTAAAATAAGTCAAACAAACCCAAAATTACATTATTTTAATGGTAAAACATATATTGGCCGAACATAAGGATTATAATATATTATTACATCACTATTGGGTCATTATGATGTCATAAAACACATTATATATTTAAACGGTATTTAATTTTTACCCAAAAATTTGACTGTCTCAGAAAATTATTAAAAATACACCGTTGGATAATTTTGATGTCCTGATTCCAGAAATAATATTTATTTTATCTAAATAATTTTCTAAATATGTTAATTTTTACTTTTAAAATAGAAACTGACATTTATTGAAAATTCACGGGTTTTGACAAAATGGCTTTTAAACCTTAATAAAAATTACGATTGCATTCATAAAATTATACAATCATTTATATTTAATAAAAATTAATTTAATAATAATAATAATATTTTATTAAAATATTATTTAATACAAAAAATCCATTAATTCTTCAAAATATATTTCTTAGTTGAATATTAACTAAAAACACTATTTGAGCTTTAAAAACTATTTTCAAGGTAACAAAAATAACATGAAAATATATTCATTATTATATACAAAAATAATGTACATAACCATAGTGATAAGGTCTTGTTACATAAACCCTTATAACACCCGCATAAGAACTAAGAGTAAGGTGTGGGATGGTGATAGACTCTTGGGGTGGCTCGGTTAACATTGCTCGGGTGGTAATCTCTATCAACTTACACTTCTCTCGTAGGCGGTCCCGCTCGAGCTTAACCTGTTGAATCTCAGCTTGGGATTGGTCAATATCAAAGCCCAATGAAGCCACCTCTTTTCTGATTTCCAACAAATGGGCTTCGTATTGGGGTACGTCTACTGGATGGGGCCATCGCTTCCTTTGTCTCAGTAAATCGGATTCGTTAAAGCCCTATATTTATACTAATCATGTGATCACTGTTCAACGACTATATTAGCAATGGTCACCATTTTTAACATAAAACTAAAGAAGTTTACATAAACATTTTATATAAAGATACATTTAATTAGATCAAGAGGGATTTCCATTAATGAATGTTTGGGTCGTTACAACACACTTGGAATTACTTGAAATATTTAAATATAATTAATGTATTTATCATGTATAATGATTCAAAAAAACCATGAATAAGAATAAAAAAAATTATATGGTTTAAATATCACCATAAAATTAAATTTATATTGCTTTTGGTTTCATTTTAAACCTTATCTTTTGGTTTAACCCCTTCATTAACTAATTTTAACCTTAACTACGATAACCAAATTTTTAATTTTAAAGGGTTATAATTTTAGTTATAAGTTAATAATTGGATAATAAATGAAAAATGAATGAAATTTTAGAAATTTATCATCATAATTTCCCTCTTTAATTTTTTATATATTTTTTAAATAATTTAATAAAATATTATATTACATAAAATATCATTAATTCCATTTTAACACTATTCAATTAATTTGATTTTAAATACATTAAGATATCAATATAATTAGAATATAAACCTTTTAAATAACCCTAATAAGTTTTATTCATCTATAAAATTCATGTTAAACTATAAATAACTTAAAATTTATTACTTTTATAGTTTTTAAAATTATTTACCTGATTTTTCTACTTCTTGCACAAGAACTGTATCAGTGTTGTGTAAGAATTTAATGTAATTATTCTATCAATAAAAATTACAAATAAATCACCATGATAAAAAATTAATCAATATTTTTAATAAACATTTATAACTAAACTTACCAGCTTTTTATCCTTATTTAAAATATTTAGAAATATTAAAGTCAAGAGAGTGACATTTTGGAATTTTCTTTACTTAAAATAATATAAATATCATTATAAATGTTAAATAGAACAAAAATGAAATATATTTGAATTTAGTTTATATTTGGTTGAATATATCCCATAAAATGAAATAAAGGAAAGTGTTGGGTTGATTTTGAGACCTTAACTCATAGGTTTAACCATGTTTTACCCAATTTACCCTTACTAAGGTGAAAAATATTTACCATAGTTACTATTCACAATGACAAAAAATAAAATGGATCTATTTATAGAAATTTTAATCTTATGATTTAAAATATTTAATCCATTTTTAGGATTCAATTCACATAAGTAAAAAAAATTAATTTAAAATTAAACCCGAAAAATGCGATGAAAAGTAGTTTTCTTGAAAAATGTTTTCTAAAGTATAAAATGTTTTTATACTAAAATATAACATAAAATTAATTACAATGAACTTAATTGGATTATTAGTAATATAAATATAACAACATGTATTTTTATAACAGGTATGTATCCTTTGAATTTCATTTTGAACCCTTTGTTTTATTCTTATAAAGGTTCCCTATGGTTTAAGGAAGGGTTCAAGAGCATCGATGGCTTGTCCGGAGCCTAGAGCTCTGGTTTTTGGAGTAAGCAGGATAAGCGCATGGTTAGTGCTTACTATGCAACTCAAACCACGTGTCCCTGTAAGGGTACCACATGGTTTTTCTAAACTGTGCAAGGGGGGCTTTGGTTGTGCAGGGCTGTGGCATAGGGTGTGCATGGGCTTCACATGGGTTGTCTAACTATGTACTGCAGGCCATGCAAGGTGTCTCCCATAGAAAATGGGGGTATTCATGGTTTGAACAGCTGTGTGGAAAAACTTTGATACCTATAATTTTTGGGCGAAATGACCTTTTTTCCCTCCTTCTATTTTAAGAACCCACTTCTTTTCTTTCCTCTCTATACCCAAAACACTCTCCTCCTCCATTTGGATCTCCTCTCAAGCCTAGAATAGTCTTTGAAGTCATTTCTCCATCTGGAATCTAGTTCAAGTGTTGTCTTCTACATTGTGTCACCATCAGTAATCTCTATATAATTTAAGCTCCTTTCATCATTCATCTTCCTATCAATGGTGTTATTTTGGTGCGAGCTCATATGCCCTATTTTTAGGGTGTTTGTATGTTATTACATTTTACTCAAATATAGACCAAACCAGAGGTTGATACTAGATGAGTGTTCCTCCACATTAATAAGTTAGGTGGTATAAAACTTTTCCCTTAAAGTATTGATGTTTATACTTATTTCTATTGTGCCTCACATCAGTTTCATTTAGTTTTTCCCCTAAAATTAATTTTCCTTGAATTGGTTGCACTATTCTGGAACCTAATGAATATTTTAGATCCCAAAAGATGTTGGTGGTCATCAACCACAACTTGAGACACCACTTTGGGTGTGACCATTATATGCCTATTTGAACTCTATGGTTTTATAACCGAAACACCCATCATTTTTTTTGTTTGACTTCTAAATTGGGATATCATTAATAAAAATGGATCAATTATAGTGTTCTATCATGGATAGAACACATACCTGGCTTAGTTAGTTAATGATTAATTATATAAATAGACTCCATGAATTGGCATGAATTTCACTTGGTATATATTACCCTTCCACCCTTAAACCATGTCATCACTAAATGGATGGTTATAAAATGAATTAAATGGAAGTAGTAAATTATCCTGATTATTATATAGCCAATGTTATAATTTATTTATAAGTACTTGGTTCCTATTATTATTATGGACCTTAAAACTTATTATCAATAAATTAAAGGCAATAATATAATATAAATGGAAGTAGAAAATTGGTATTATTATTACATGGACAACGTTAAACTTCATCATCATATACTTTGTGCCCTTTTCATGGACCTTTTTCCTATTATAGGAAGTGGTTAAACTTGAGATTGCCTTGGATTCCTAAGGGAATACCTTGATCACTCAGAGGACTCCACCCTAATTCATCGAGATGATTTTTTTGGGAGATACCCACTATGAAATTCGGTCCTTGTGTTATTAAATGAATGCCTTGACGTTGTTCTACCAATTCACTTGAATCTTTTTTGGATATTAGAATACATTGGATACACTCCTTGGATTGACCTTGATGTTAACAGACATGTGGTGCCATGGATTCAGCCCATTAGGACCAGTCATGGTTAGTCCATGATTTACTATGTATGATCTCCGTATAATTAGTTAGACTCTTTTATAGTTGAATTCATTGGGCGTACCCCTTAGATTACACTCAGACCCATATAACTAGACTTCATGAGTTATAAATATGAGTTGGCTTGACCCCTAAGGTCATAAATACCCTATTATCACCTCATACCCTTTTATTATATCTTCTTTATTATGTTTCTTTGTTTAGAGATATAAGACTTATGAAATATTGACATAATATGTGGACACCTGGGTACTAAGACACACTTTTATGCCATTGGATGTATATTTATGAAAACAATTGTCTTATATATTCATATATATATATACATGATGAAAAGGGTACACAGACATTTTCAGCTTAGTATAAAGCAGGTATGGTCGGCCTGGCATCCCATGAGGAGCTTGGTCTGACATGGTTGTTACTTTATACATTTAACATCACTGATGATTATTATTCATGCACATTGTTACATTTATATTCATAGGATGGATTTGTGTAGACACTATTGGTGGTGGTCTATTGAGTATATCTCACACCTTGTTCAGGCCTCCGATTAGTACCCAAACAAACTTCATGGATATAAGTAGAGATAGCGGTGATCACCCGGTTTTTGATGATTGATTGGCTGTATTATGGGAGTGGGGGAGAACAAGAATCAGTAATGGTGTGTGATGCTACCTGGAGATAAAATTTTGGTCTTTTTGGTTCTTTTGATATACCTGTATATATGTGTACCTACTTCTATGTTTTCAAGTTCCTATTTTATTTTGATACATGAAATTGCATCATTTTTTATATGGTAATGGATATTACTATTGATTACTTCCATTATGTCTACATGATTTACCTTCCTCTACCAGTTTATACTATGCTTAATTTGTTTATCCATTATATTACACCACTATGATACTATGATCATAAGGGTATAGTCTCCCCACTGTACTACCCTTAGACCTTCACTGCTAGTCGGCAGCCTCTGGCATATAGGGAGGCAACTTGAGGCAACGTGATTGGTCGGGTTTTGTTACTTATGAGTGAACTAGGTATAATACATTACAATTTGGTATCATAGGTGTTTCTTTTCCTTTTGTCATACTATTTGGGTTATTAGACAAGATACGAGGATGTAATGAAATTTTGTAATGTGCCTGTTCCTGGGAGTAGCTGACCCACATACAGGAGAAAAGACAAATTTCTTAGGATGAGATATGATGTTCTAGATTATTCCTGTTACAGTCTCACTGATTTCACTATTTGGTGACACACATGGATCGTGGATTTCATTATTATTATAAAATCTATTTTTAGCCTTGGCCCAGTATGACAAGTAGGTAGTGTATCATGCATCATTATAGGCATATGAGGACTCATATGTCATGCATTATTCCATGGAATGTTTACTTAATGCACACATTTTTTTTCATATTCTGTGTTTCTTGGTAGTTATATTATAAATTTCACTAATGTTTCTTGTAGGACTAAATAATTGGAATAATTAAAGTTTCTACATAAACCTAAATGGTATTTTCCCATATAGTGTGATGATGAAACCTTAATTAGCTTATTATATTCAGTTTATGCCATAAACCATTGGTTGCATGAGATAAAACATCGATTGGTTATAATTATATGCATGATAATTGAAATTTAAAGAGTTGTGCCTCTATAAATTAGGAATGGTGATCCATATAATTGAACCATATTAAAGCTTGGTTGCAGTACATGTAGTACTATTTGCAATTTATAAATCATAGTAATTTATAAATTGTGAATTATAGACACATTTAACTGGAACTTTCTATATACACATATGGATATACATAATGACACACTGAAGGACTATTGACTTCTAAATTTAAATAGAAATGGATTCTATTAAATAGTGATGCCAATTGAAACTTAAATTGTGTTTTACTTTATAACTTGAAATTGAAACACTATATACCAAAACCATGATACAAAAATATAGAACTTGACCTATACCCAACCTTAGTAGTGTGCAATAGGCTGTATCTCTAGATTTTTATTGCTGTCTTACACGACGCCCAGACTTGGATTTATGAGCAGGCAGAGGGGTGTGATTCTTATATAGGAAGGCTTTTACCAATACTATTATTGTATCTATGATGTTATCATTATAAAATAACATATGAGTCATGTTCTTATAATTTTTAGAGATTTTATACTACGATGTCCTTGAGTCATGTGCTAGGATGGTGGTGACCACCATGCTCCGGAGGTGATGGGCCCTGAGCCATCAAAGTTACATCTGGTAGTGACACTTGTGAACCTACAGTTATTCTTGATATGGGTGATGATTCCTAGTTTTGTGAGGGTTTGCTTTGAATAATGTAAACTATTCAGTGAGCTCCATGTCCTGGTCCTCCTATGGCTGAGCTAACACAAGTGTTTCAGTAGCAACATTCGCCCATGTTTTTCAGGGATGTTGGACCACATGCCATTGAGACTTGGCTAGAGTCCATGCTATATATCTTTGAGAACACAAAGATTACTCCATATAGGTGGTTCAAGATCATATATTATATGATTCAAGGTTCCCCCAAGAATTGGTGGGATGTTATTAATTAGGTAGACCAATAAAAAGATATAATCTGAAGAGATTTTCAGGATGCTTTCTATGAATTTCTCTTTTTATAAATTCTGTGAGTTAACAGAGCTAGGGAATTCTTGAATTTAAAGTAAGGATCATTGAAAGTTATGTATTATTGAACTCTATTTACTAAGATTCATAATTTTTAACCTTCCTTCACTGATAATGAGTTTTCTAGAGAAAGATATTTCAAGGATGGGCTGAGGTACACCATCCAATCTTAGGTAAATGTTTTCTATTTTACTAATTTTTAAGGAATTTGGAATCAATCCCTTATCAATGAGAATAATTTGAGGGAATTAGATGGTACTGGGTGTATTAGTTCATCACCAAGGTAGGGAAGTAGTTCATCTAGTGACATGAAACGTCTTCTAGAGGATTATCAATAGAGGAGTGGTAGCCAAATTACCCATTCAGGTAGCTCATCTATATACCATCAGTGTTATAGGAATGGTCATGTAAAACCTCAGTGTGATCAAGAGTTAGTCGAGTGACAGGACTGTGGAAGGATGGGTAATCTTTATAGATTCTATCATACCTTCCTATTAGTTCCTAGTGGGATATTATCTTCAACAGCTCTACCTTCTGGTGCATGATCAATAGCTCTGCATCATGATGGAAGCTATACTACCACCAGATGTACAGGCTGAGAAGGTGGATGTGGTCAAGGATTCCAAACACAGGATACAAAACATCAATAGAGCAGACCCGCTTAGGGTAGTTAGGTTGCAGTATAGGGATATTTATTAGACTATATTTATCTGGTGCAGCCTGCACCTAAGGAGAAGGGTACCAGACCGTCTACAGTTAGAGGTAAAATCTTGGTATCCTCTACTATAGTATCTACCCTTTTTGATATGAGTACTTCAAATTATTTTTTCTATGTGACTACTGTGAAAATACTTGGGATTGATGTTCTATATTTTCGCGGTTCGATGACACTCAATAATCAGTTGGGTATTCAATAAGAGAGTGTATTCCAGTGCAAGGAATTCCTCCTTGAGGTAGGAAGTTATCATTTCTTATAGACCTTATTCATCCTCAAGACGGAGGGCTTTAATGTCATTATCATGATGTACTAGTTGATCCCTTATCATGATTATATGGAATTATATCATTGAAGGATATTGTTTACATCACCATAGGGTGGTATCTATGTTTATAAGGGTGAATGGGATGTCCAAGAAGGTATAACTAGACCTGAGCATCATGGGATGGGTGTATTAAAATCCCAAATTGCTATCTTTTTTACAGAGGATTAAGGAATGTATCAGGATGATTTTACTCCTATATTAGATCATTTCAGCGATGTTTTCCACAAAAAATTTTCCGGATTACCTTCTGAGAGAGAGGTTAAGTTATCTATTGAGATAGTATCAGGAGTAGCACCAGTATCCATTCCTTATAATAGGATAGATACTACTGAGTTGCAGGAGATCAAGTGATACATAGAGGACTTGGAAGCTAAGGGATTTATACAGCTTGGTACCCCACCTTGGGGTTTACCTATCCTTTTTTCAAATAAGGAGGATGAAACCCTAAGGATTTACATAGATTACCATAGGTTTAAATAGATTATGGTTAAGAATCAGTATCTAGTGCCTCATATAGACTACCTCTTTGACTAGATCCAAGGAGAAAGAGTTTTCTCCCTGATTTATTTGAGGTTATGTTATCATTAGGTATGAGTTAGAACTTCAAACATACCTTGTACAAAATTTCATATCATGTATGACCTTTTTTAGTATTATGTCATTCGGCCTCATGAATGTGACACTATTTTCATGGATCTGATGAATAGGGTTTCCACCCATATCTGGATTCATTTATGGTAGTCTTAATGGATGATATCTTAGTGTATTCTCACACTTAACACTACCATGTTAAAAATATTTGGATTATACTAAATAAACTATGAGAGAACTGGGTGTATTCTAAACTCAAAAAAATATACTTTTCAATTGAAAAGGTTTACTTCTTGGGTCATATTATTTTAGAGGTAGGAGTGTATGTTGACCTAGATAAGGCGAGTGTCATGGTTTCTTGGTAGCAACCTAAGAACATATTTTTCATATGAATTTTATCTGGGATAGATGGTTATTACATTAGATTTATTTAGTATTTTTTATAATAAGTAGAACCTCTTACGGGATTGACTAAGAAGGGTGTGAAGTTCATATGGTTAGAATCCTATATGATAGCCTTCCAAGAGCTGAAATGGAGACTGAATTCAACACCGATCGTGATTCTACCAGATTTGGGAAGAACATATACAGTTTATTATGATGCATCAAGCATTGGGCTAGGAGAAATTATGATTAAGGAATATCAAGTCATGGCATAAAAGTCTCATCAATTAAGACCACATGAGAGGAATTAACCAACACATGGTCTCAATCTAGAAAATGTATTTCATACATTGTGTTATTGGAGGCATTATTTTCTTAGAGATAATTTTGTGGTGTTTACAAATCAAAAAATACTCAAATATATCTTTACACAGTGTGATTTGAATATCAAGAAATGAAAATGGGAATAATACCCACAATAGTTTTACTTTGAGCTTGCCTATATGCCTAGAAAGGGAAATACTACAGCAGATTCTCTGATTTGGAGGACTCAGACACAAGTAGTTTGAGAGGCCAGTGATGTGTGGTAGTTTATGGACAATTTCTTAGAGATTCACACATAGATTAAAGAGAATCACATGAATCCTACCCTTATATCTTTAATAGTGACCTATTCACTTTTTTAGAGAGTTAATATGAGGCAACTATCATATCCAGAGGGCTTAGTCCTAAGGGAGAGTGTTTCAAGAGAGGACTCACCACCGGGTTGGATTGTTGATGAGGATGAGGTCTTATGAATTGATGGACATGTTTGGGTTTCTATAAACATCTGGGAATAATTTATGTGAGAGTATCATGCTTCTAATTGGGCATTACATCCTATTATTACGAATATGTATCATGATCTATGTCCCCAATACTGATGGCCTAGTATCAAGAGGGAGATAGCTGGCTTTGTTACTAGGTGTTCTACTCATCAGCAGGTGAAGGGGGAACCCAACAACCAATAGGGATTCTACAACTGTTTCTAATTCCTAAGTGGAAATGGGATAGTGTCACCATGGAATTTGTGACTATATTACTGATATCCCCTCAATTAAATGATATGGTATAGGTGATTGTTTATAGGTTCAAAAAGGTCTCTCATTTATTACCTCTTAAGGAGACCTTCTCTATGGATGATCTTGGAAATATCTATGTCTAGGAGATTATAAGAATTTATAAAGTCCCAAATAATATTATATCATATATGGATTATAAATTTACATCTCCTTTATATAGGGTTTTGGGTATATAGGTGATTCTAAGAATATCATACCACCCTTAGACTGACAGGTAGTTCGAGTGAATGATACATGTTTTAGAGGACATTCTTTGAGCATGTGTCCTTGATTTTAGAGGTTCTTGGGATAAAAATATATCACTCACAAATTTTTATTATGAAAAAATATTTCAGGAAACAATTTAGATGGATCCTTATGAGGCCTTAAATGGTAGGCCATACTGATCACCTCTGTTCTAGTTAAAGGTAGGGGAGGTAGTGTTACTTAGACTTCGTCTCATTCAAGAGACTTTAGAGAAGGTATAGATGATCATGAATCGTATGGGTAAAACCCTGTCTAGTTAGAAATCATATGTATAACCTCATTAATGACCTCTAGATTTTGAGTCCAAGTATCAAGTATTCTTTCATGTATCGACTAGACTGGGACATCAATAGTTTATATAGTAATGGAATCTTTTACCTAGGTTCGTTAGACCTTTTGAGGGTGTGAAGAGAATCATTCCGATAACCTATTAGTTATAGTTAACTCAATGGTACTAGGATATGCATGATTTATTCAACGTTTCATAGATTATTCATTACTATTTAGAATCATATCACATCATTCAACCAGAGGAGGTTGAGTTGGAGGTAGATGAGTCATTTGAGGAGCATCCTATCCACATCGTGAACTGGAGAATTAAGGCTCTTCGAGGAAGGTCAGTTCTTATAGTACAAGTTTTATAGAAGAAAAAAAAATTAGGACAATAATTGGGAGAGAGAGGTCGATATATATTCTTTGTGGCCGTAACTCTTTTTAGATGATGCCTTACCAACCTCCGAAGACCAATTTCGGGATGAGTTGTCCTAAGTGGGAGAGGCTATAAAAACCTGGGTTTTTTTAAAGGTATAAAGTTTTTGAATTTTATTTTTAACCCTTTTTTCATCCTTAAAAGGCTCCCTATGGTTTAAGGAAGGGGATGGGAGTGTTCGGGGCTTGTTCAGAGCCCATAGCTCCATTTTTCAGAGGAAGTAAGACCGACGCACGGTTTGTGCATGGTTAGTGCTAATCATGCACCTCAAACTATGCATCCCTATAAGGGTGCTACATGGTTTGTCTAAACCATAAAGGGGAGATTTTTCCATTTAGGTCTAAAATAGAGGGTGTAAATGGGATACACATGGTTTGTTTAACCATGCACTACATGTTGTGCAGGGTGTGTCCCCTGGATAGTGAGGTGTGCATGGTCTGTGCACTTTTTGGATAACCGTGCATCTAAACCATGAAAACTTTAAAGTTTTGAAAAAATTCCTTTTTACCTCATTATACTTTAATAACCCCTCCTTTTCTTTCCTCTCCACACACACATATCTCTCCTACTACCTTTAGAGCTCCTCTCAAGCCTAGCCTAGGATTTGAAGCCATTTCTCCTTTCGGCCTCTGATTCAAGTGTCGTCTGTCGTGTTGGATCACCATTAGAAAGATATATATTCTTTCATGTTCTTTAATAATTCATCTTCTTTCAAATAGAGTTATTTTAGTGTGAGATCATATGCCCCATTTTTAGTGTATTTTTTATTCTTCCCTTTTCTTATGATCTAGACCAAACCAAAGGATGATACTAGACTAGTGTTCCTCCATAGGAATAAGGAAGGTGGTATAAAAAAATTTCCTTAAATTATTGATGTTTATACTTGTTTCCATTATGCCGCATTCCAGTTTCATTGATTTTTTACCTTAAAATTAATCTTCCTGGAACTGGTTTCCCTATTTTGGAACCTAATTATTGGAGTTGGTGCCCTAGAATGAACTTATGTGCACTTTATGATAACCTATATTCATAGTTTTGAATATTAATAAACCCCTTTTCACATCACGAATTATCTTATATGTAACGTAGTATGTGATAATTTTCTAAAGGTAGATGTCACACTAAAAGGTCAAAGCAGTTCCTCACTATGATGAGAACCCGGAAATACTACGACACTATTCTTGAATATATGTTCTATATCTGAATGATATTATTTGAGGGAAACAAATTTTATAGGCTATCAGGGGTGGAGACTCATAGGAATTTGAGACATCTTCTCATGGTGGACGCCCTTTGTAATATACAGTAGGATATTATGAGAATGATACCCTCTAGTAGGAAATCCACATTTATATGTGTTATTTGATGTTCTTATCTGTAGATGTGTGCATTGATACTTATACTTTAAGATTATTATTAATGAGTATTATGAGTTGCATACTTTGATGTATTAATGAAAACTATGATGGCAGATGTTCGCTGCAAGGTAGGATTCATTAGGTGCGTCATGAGTAATATTGCATTAATAAATAATGCATGAAAGGACTTATACCTTCTGTTCTTTAACAAAAGTTAATATATCAGGCCCTTTTATGGAAATGATATAGCCTAAATATATCCATGGACATGGTGTTCTATAGAAAAGTTCTATTTCCAGAAATTCAAAGAAAGATACATCAAGCACATAGATTGATGACACTGGTATGCAACCTGCTTTATTTGAGATATTATGATAAAGGGATTATATTACATAGTAAGTGTCTGTATGAGGTATTATGTTGCTATAGTATTAAGTTTTTTCTCTATGGGTACCTTGACGTGTTGGTAGATGCCAACCTTGGACTTTAGTTTGCTTCACCTAATGCCACTGAGAAAGAGGCCCAGAGGATCACACACTAAGTGTATCCAAAATCTCAATTAAATAATATATTATTATTTATTATTTACCAAGTTGAATTAATATTATTCCTGCATGTGATTTAATAATTATTCATGTTTTCTTGATCACTTTTGTTCCATCACTATTTATTCAAGAGAATATAATGTGAGTGGAATATTTAATAAATATTTATTTACTATTTAGTTAATATAATATTTATTTATTTCTTGGAGAATAATGCAGTGATATTTATTTAATAAATAAATAGTCATTATTTGAGGTTCAATAAATATAGTGGAGTAATGGAGGACTAAATTTAATGGTCTGGTGAGAAATAATAAATAATAAATACTATTTGATTAAATAATATTTAATTTTAATTTTCAAGTTAATCACATGTCAAGAAATAATAATAATAATAATATTATTATTTGAAATGGGGATTTCACTAGGATTAAATAAATAATTAAGGTCACTTGTGAAATTATTTAATTTTAACCCTAGAAATATATAAACCCAGTAATGATATTTTCTCAATAATTCAATTCATTTGTCTTGGTTGTGCACAACAGATTTAGAGAATCATCTCAATATCTAGAGAGAAACCTTATCTAGGAATGATCCTAAGAACGGAGAGAAATATTCCTCCAATAAATCAAGGAGAATTCTTTGGAAGTGGTTCTCAAAGAAATCAAAGTTGGATGATGCAAGTGCAAGGATACGTCATGCTATCACTTAGATATTTCTTCAGAGACGTCTGGAGATTCCTGAAACACGTGAGGATCACTGATAGAGGGAGTTTGCACTTGATTCCTACAAAGAAATTATGCAATGATGAAGATTTGTTTCTAGATTCATCAATGAAGAAATAACTCCATAAAAGGAAATTCTTTAATTGATTAAATTAATTATAAATAACATGTGATGATTATCCCTCAGGTTCTGACATAATTTCTATTATTTGATTATTTTATTTAATTCCATTGATCATGATGTTCAACATTGTGTTAAAACTCATATTAATCATCGATAATGGAAAAAAATAAGAGTTGGGGGCACTGCCCATTGCACGCTTCCACTGCACTCAGAACCTACACTAATGATTCTTTTTAGATCTCTAAAGACGTTGGAGGTCATAAACATCAATGTAATTCACTCCTTTGGGTGTTCCCATTATATTCTTATTTTACCTCTATGGTTTTATAACAGAAACACCCATTAGTGTGTTTGGTTTGAATTTTAAATTGAGATATCATTAATGTAAATGGATTAATTATAGTGGTGTAGCATGACTAACACACTTACCTTGATTAATTAGTTAATGATTAACTATATAAATAGACTTAGTGAATTGGCATGAATTTCAGATGGCTAATGTTACCCTTCCACACTTAAACCTTATCATGATTAAAATAAAGGTTATGAAATGAATTAAATGGAAGTAGAAAATTAGAATGATTTTTACATGGACAATGTTACACTTCATGTATAAGTACTTGGTGCCTATTATTATTATAGACCTTAATCCTTATCATCAATAAATGAAAGGTAATGATATAAAATAAATGCAAGTAGTAAATTGGCATGATTATTACATGGAAAATGTTACACTTCATCTTCATATACTTGGTGACCTTTTTATAGACCTTTTTCCTATTATAGGATTGATTAGACTTGAGATCACCTTATATTATTAAGGTAATTCCATGCGCACTTAGAGGACTCCACTCTGATTCATTGAGATGATTTCCATGAGAGATACCCATCAAAAAATCTGATCCTTATCTTATTATGTGAATTCCTCAGTATTCTTATGATGATTCACTTGACTCTTTTCCAGATATTATAATTCATTGGATACACTCCTTGTATTCAACTTGATGTCTATAGACACACAACACCATGGATTCACCCCATAGAGACTAGTAATTATTAGCCCTATATTTTCTATTGATGAGCTATATGGACTTAGTTACTCTTTTACAGTGGAATTCCTTGGGTGTACCCCTTGGATTACACTCATACCCCTATAACCAGACTGCATGAGTTATTAATATGAGTTGGATCGAACCTTGAGGTCATGGATTCCCTGGTATCACCTCAGATAATTTTATTATACTATCTTTATTATGATTATATGTTTAGAGACCTAAGACATATGACATATTGACAAACTATATGAACATTTGGAAACTAAGCCACAGGTTCATGTCAGTGCATATATATCTATGAAAATTATTGTTTTATGTATTCATATATATATATATATTATGGTAGTGGTAAAAATACATTTCCATCTTATTTTGAAGTAGGTATGGTTGGCTTGACATCATATGAGGAGTCCGATCTGACATGGTTGTTACTTTACACATTTTACATCCATGATGATTATTATACATGCACACTATTACATTTATATCAATAGAATGGATTTTTATAGACACCATTGGTGGTATCCTACTGAGTATATCTCACACCCTATTCAAGATTCCTATTGGTAATCAAACAGAGTTCATGGATGAAGGCAGGGATAGGGGAAAGCGCTAAGTTTTCGATGCTTAATTGATTATAGCATGGGAGAGGGGGAGAAAATGACCAAGATATGGCTCATGATGCTACTTAGAGATATTATTTTGGTTATTTTGATATAATTTTATGTATGTGTGTATACTTCCATGTTTTCTAGTTCCTTTTTGTTTTGATACATGACATTACATCATTTTGTATATAGTCATGTGTATTCATGCGGATGATTTCTTATTATATCTGGATGATTTAACTTCTATTTTTAGTTGATATTATGATTCCTCTATTTATCTATTCTGTTACACCACTGTTATACTCTTATCATGAGGGTATAGTCTCCACACTATACCACCCTTGGACTCTCGTTTCTAGTCAACAACCTTTGGTGTATAGGGAGGCATGCTTGAGTCCATGTGACCAACCATGTTCAGTTACTTATGAGTGAACAAGGCCTGATATGTTTCAATAAATTAGCTAATGTTAATTTTATGACCATTTTTAAAAAGTATAACTTTGTAAATTCTTGAAATGAAAATGCAGTTTTCAATAAAAATTAATATTTTTCACTATTCATAGAAAAATAAATCTTTTTAGAAAATTCTCAAAAATGAAATCTTGGATTATTTTGAAATGGTAATTTAAAAAAAGAAGTTAATTTTTTCAAATAAATTTTCTAAAAGTTAAATAAATAGATTATATTATTTTCTCACTAAAAGTAATTAAAACCATTTTTGAGGAAAAAATATATTTTTAGAGTATATAACAACTTTACTAAAAATATATTTAATTCATATAAAACATTTATACATATTATTTTTTCAAAATTTGGTTATTAATATTCATTCCTCCAATTTAATGGCTATGTTATATCAGTAACTATATTATAGTTCATTTAGACTCAGGGTTGACTATATCACAAGCTAGAAAAGAAATCAAATTTATTTATTGAGAACTGTATCATAAAATCTTAGGGTGTTATAGGTAAATTATATAATCATATCACTTTATGACATAGGGTGTATCCAATAACACTTATGCCTTTATTAGTGATACTTCTAGGGGATTCCCATTTTGCTTATCATATACCTTTATTCTTGCTTCTTGTGGTTCTATATTCATTGACTATTTTTGTGAGATTGCATTGATGTGATGGTGCCCATTCATTATTGTAATTTATTCTTTTTAGTGGGATGGTCCCCATAATTTTATGAAAATTTATTAGGAAAGTAGTTTTGGAAAGTGTATTTTAAATAAAAATGAGCTGCTTTTTCTATGAATAATATTTTAGGTAACATTTGAAAGGAATTTCTATTAGGACCTTCTTAAAAAAAGGATTTTTTTTGTTTTTTAAAAGTGGTTCCATTTATCAAATTTTAAAAAGAAATATTTTTTACCTCTATGGAGTTGGTTATATGTTTAGTTTTCATAACTACCTTATTTAAATGTAAAACCTTATGTTTTAGAGTATTTTAAACTAGAATTAATGATATTCTTAATTAAATGAATTGTATAGACTTCTCAATGTGATCCTGTTGGGCTTGTTTTCATACACATTGTATACACAATCCATGCGTGTATATGTATGCATCTTCTATGGATTGTATATGTTCTATATTTCTCTCTGAATTGTTATCATCTCTCTCTATCTAAGATATGTTATTTGGGATATGGTGAGTAACTATGTGTTTCATAGATATGACCTTTTGGTTTGGTTTCAGTTCTGGTTTTTATTTTGGTATGCCTATGTATCAGCCAAGACGACCTATCTTTTACCTGTACATAGTTTCTATTTTCTGTATCATGTTGTATACTTAATTTTGGATGATGTATGTATGTTGCTATGAATGATTTGGATCTGTTGTATTGATTATAACTCATTTAATTGTTTATTTATTTGGTTCTACTTATTTTGGTTCTGCATGGGTGTCCAAATGATGGATGAACCATACTAGAATTTCAATAAATGATCCACTATATTTAACTCTAATTTGAGGTAAAAATCATTACCAAGAAGAATTCCCAGATTTATAAATACTAGTTATTAGCCTATAGGGATTGGGAATTCCCTTCAGTCCCAAAATGAGTCAGGTTGGGTGACATGTCAGGTCATACCATACCGGTTCTTTATAGAAACAAAAATATTATATTACATAGTAATCATTTGTATGAAGTTATTATCATTGAAACATTAACTTATTTCTCTATGGGAGACTTGAAATCTTACTAGATTCTTATCTTGGACTTTAGGCCATCTCATAAAATTCCCCTGAAAAAGAGGCCTAGAAGTTTACACACTAAGTATATCCATGATCTCAATTAAATTTTATTTTAGTTTAATATTTTAATAAATATTATTCTCCAAATTAAGGAATAATAATTATTTGGGCTACATTGATCATATAAATCCAATCACTAGATATTTAAGTTTAGAATATATGTGATTTGAATATTAAATAAACATTTTTCATTATTTAGTGAATTTAATATTTTATTTATTTATTTATTAAATAATATAATTATATTTATTAATTTAAATAAATATTTATTATTCAAGGTTTGGTAAATGTTGAGGATGATTGAAATGTTGAGTTAAGGGTATGAGTGAGATTATATATTTTATTTAATATAAATTTAATAAATATTGATTTACTTATTTATAAATGATATTTTATATCTGCGAGTTAGTGCGCATCATGAAAAATATAATAATAATAATAATAATATTATTATTATTATATATGGTATTTACTTAGAATAAATAAATTAGTTAAGAGCATTTGAGAAATAACTAATTGTCTAACCCTAAGTATATAACCCAACTTATATCAATTCTAGGGTTATGTGAATATGTTGTGCACAACATATTCTCCCAAGATAAATTCTCTTGAGAGCGGGAAGAACACTCTCAAGAATGAGAGATGACCATCCTCCTTCTCCCTCTCATGATTGGGATAATCAAAAATAATATTTCAATACCCAAATGATTCTTGTTGTGATCAACAAAAAATGATACAAGGCAACTATTTCCTATAAACTAATACCCAGATTTATGTACACTAAAATATACATGCATAAGATGCATGTACTTTAAGCACATGCATAATATGTATGTAGTATATGTATATATATATATATACATTGCATGAAGTGTACACATGATACATGCATATGATGCATAGAGAATACATGAATATTATGTATTTATTTTTTAGGATAGTTGCATTATGTATACATACATACAATGCTTGTATACAAGCGATTCAAACCATGTATTTCACATAATTATAGAACCATCCCCATGTGTGGTTTCATCCAGATTAACATAATGCCCATTCAACACGTTCAATGGATTCATCAACAAGGAATAAATCATGGGTATCATTTGTTGATAACTGATGACCAAAAGATACATTCTTAATTCAAAAATAAGTTTCAAGGTTCACCTATGTAAATAGAATATGATTCTTTTTATTGGGTAGTTCAGATCGATCATTTGTTCGATGATTCTAGTGATCATTAGTTTCATGCATAGTTTTCTATAGGATCCTTCTTCTCAAGCCTCATTCATATCTCCCAAGAAGGTTCTATCTCCCCTTTGAGATCTCGAGTTTCCTCTAGTTACGAATTGGGATACAATGATTGGCGTACTCCCCTTAGATGTAGTAAGCCTTGATTTTTTCTCCTCACGATCTGCATTAAGCATTCTCCCAAGATCTAAGAAGAATAAAACTATTGTAAAAATGGACTGAGTATGCTATGTTTTTATATATATTTTATATATCTTGGGAGTTGATTCTATTAAATGACAGACCCTTCCTTTTTGAGTGTTCTTTCACTACCAAAGGATCATATGATGATCCTCAAAGACCCAATAGTGGTATCATAGCTTTCTTTCTTGTCAGATCAATGTACATATTCACTATTTATAAAAAACTAGATATATACATTTTACTAGTTTAGTTTTTAATTATATGATAAAATGATAATATTTATGTTATTATTATATTAAAAGTTCCATGTTAATATGTTAACATGTTTAGAAGAGCCAATGGAGTGAGTGTTATGTGATAACACTGCTTGAACGTGAGTCGTGGGAAAAAATCGAGCATCATATTTTCCCTTTGATGTGTTGAAAATCAACATGGTGATGATATGAGCTTGATATTATGTTGTTTTTACTATAATATTTAGGAATATATATGGGAGGATTCACAATAATCCCATGAGTGTGACATGTATTAAATATTTTTAAAGCTCAACATACAAAATTTGGGGGTTTTAAGATCAAATTATAGATATTGGGTGTTTTCTATGCTTGATATTGAAATAGAGATGATGAAAATGAATTAAATAGTACATATTGGGCATCATATATAGATGTGATTCACAAATCATGCACCACATTCAAGGATCATGATAGATTGTAGAGAGAAACACAACATGAAGTGTGTGCATAAGGGATGAACAATTCCTCATATTAAGGAGTCCAACATCAAACTTTTACTCAGTAGGTATGGTTGTTTATTACCCCAAACATGGATAGAGGAAGCTAGTGAAATCCATATGGAGATTCCCTATTCCCGTAGTCTGTTCTACCTGCATGGATTCTTTGCTTACTCACCACTATACTACCCCAAGAAGACCCATGCTAACTCACTTAATCCTCTGTCATGCTTGACCAATATACCCTCAAGCATAGAGGACTGTCCCTATGATGGATAAAATGTTTTTGAAACATTTATTATAAATATTCCATTAATATTAAAGATCTATTACTAAGAATATGTTTTTCAAATTAATATGGTTTATAAAATGCATAAAAATTATAATTTAAAAGGATTAAACTTTTAACTAAATTATACATAATCGTTGTAATACTTAAGTAAAATAATTATTTAGAAATTAAAATGATAATTAATAGATTTTATAAATTACATAAATAAGGCTTAAATATAAAGAAGCTTATATTTAAAAGTATGAGTTGTTCATAATTAATTAATTTGAATTCTTCAAGATAAAGAGGGAATTATTTAAAATATAATTTATACCACATCAAAATATTTTGATGATTTATATGAATAAAGGTCAAAATAATGTAATTTATATGATATTTATATTGTATAAAATGTTTAAAAAATATAAAATGCATTATAAAATTTATAATTCATAAAGTTTCATATATAAAAATGAAATATAATATAACATATGAAAAAGTGCATATTGAAATTGGATATAAAATTGTTTATACTTAAGATTATGGAATAATCATAATGTTCAGATTAATTATAAACATTTTATAGTAAGATTTTATATATGAAAAAAATTCATAAATTGTTCTCATGTTTAAATTAACGAAATTTTCATTTATTTTATGGTTATTCATTATTTTATTCATGTATATAGTTTTTTTTGAATTTCATGTACTAAAACATTATGTGATAAATTACTTCAAGGAGATAGATACCTATATTACATAAATAGACACGACTCTATAAAATTTAGTTTTCATCCACCTTGACCTCAATTTTTAATTGTAGTTATGAGATTAGAAATTGTTTCTGAATATGGTTTCTTCATATTAGATATTATAGATATAATGAATTTAATTCTATCTTGAGTGAAGTATCCCTAGGTGGAGGGACTTTGAGTCATAATTACCACTATCCTAGATGTTTATACCTTGTCTAGAAAGGTGAAGATTGGCTATTTCTGGTTTCAGGATTTTGCATGTGGTGCTTATTGATATCATATAACTATATTCCTTTTATAACAACCAAAAATATAGTACCCTAGAGATAGTGGTTATTTTATTATAATGGTACATAAATCACAATACAGATGATCCAACAGTTTACATTACATGAAAACTAAGAATACATCATCTGAATATATGAAAATCATTATTATTCACCTTGAAATCCATTTTTAATATGTATTACTCTTGTTGTTTTCCTTCATAAATGTTAAATAATATAAAGGGTGAGTTTATATGCTCAGTAAGGGGGTAGCGTAGAGCGAAAGCTAAACATGAAATAATTAATATGGAAGGAATAAATAATTTGAATAATTCCCTAATGAAATAAAACTATGGGAATAATATATCCATGGATGAAATATTAATAAATAAATTTATGGGTAATAATAACTAATCATATAGTTATGGAGATTCATAATTCCAGACATCTTAAACATACCGTCAAGGCCTTGTGCCAAGACATCTTACATAAAAGGTAAGGCTGCTCCCATTACCCTATCTTAGTTGTCTCATGAGACTGAACAATGCATTGAGGGACTATATAATTCCATGCCCCACCCATCACATAACATTTCAATACATTCAATAATATATAAAATTATTATAGGCTATACATCGAATAATGTTCAAAAATTTAAAACTTAGTAATACATGGAACATTTTCCCAATGGAATTTATCATACATGATTTCCTATATGGAATAATATACTATATGGTTAATTAATATATTTACCCAGTTAATTAATTAGTAATAATGTCTAATTAAATTCCCTCATCATATATAAGGAATAATTAAGGATTCATAGTTTTCAAAAATTACCCACAAAAAGTTATTGATGCGAAGTTGTAATGACCCTAACCCTAGTAGCCATGAGTCAATAGTTACTTCATTACACTAGTTTTAGATACAAGTGATCACATCCCAAAATACCAAATAGTTTAGTTGTTTTGGAAAACATGATATATACTTGAAATTCACATTACATTTGAAAACTTGAAATAAAACATAGATTTTTCTTTAAGAACACCATTATTCACTTTAACATGTCTATACATATCAATCATAATACACTTACTGAAATCATTGGGAGAGGAAACATAAGAAATAGTTGAGCTCTAATGCTCAGTAAGGGTATGTGTAGAGTGGAATCTATCATGAAAAATAAGGCATAGTCAATACGATAAGGTTAATAACTAAAACACAAGACATTTAATGAATAACTTGAACATGAATCATAATAGGGTATGAATAATTGATGATCAAAATAATTCCATATAAATAGTCACATAAGCTTAAAACTTATCCATGGATATTCTAAATAATAGAATAATAATATGTACTTCAATAACTAATATCATAATAAGGAAATTCATAATACATCATCACCATATATTTAATACATTTTTCAAAGATATCTTATATAAATGGGTAAGTTCTCAACCAAATACCCAAACTATTTTACCTCATGTGACCTACTGATGCATCTAGGGTCTATAGTGGGTCCCTCCCATCACTTAATAAATACAATTCATTCCTCATATGAAAGGGAAAAAACATAATCAATATAAAATTAGTATTGAAAAAATATCATATGAAATGTTAATAATTTCCTCAATTAATAAACATAATCAATATAAACATTTGTAGTGTAAAAATATCATACAAATGTTAATAATTTTCCCAATTAATAAACATAATCCTAAACCATCTAGAGTATTGTGGTTAATGGTATCAAAATAGCACATCCCAACCAAACTAATCATAAACCATCTAGATAAATAATAAGTATGGTATCATTATAATATATCCCCAATGGATCATAAGGTAAAATGATGGTTTTTTCATTGATTAATAAAAATACCATAACAATTACATTAAAAACACTCTTGAGAAAAATATCATTTTCACTTTGAAATTCACTTTCAACTACAAAAAAATTATAGAATATTATTAAAAATATTTTCTTTAAAAATAACCTTATAATATTTTAAATTAATATTTAAAATAATTAGTGGTCATGATGATGGGTAATTATATACATTCCATATAAGTTAAAAAACATTTCTTTCACATTATTGTAAAAAAAGGTTAAAAAGCACATCATTCAAAAATTGAAAAGAAGATTCCTTTCAACCATTTTTAGTAACTTTTGAATCATAAGCCTCATGAAAGAAATAAATTCAAGTGAAGCATTAAATAAAATTAATATTAAGTGATTAATTATATAACATATCAAAGGGTCAGTATATACACCACATAAAATAAATAAGTGGTGTATATGACATATGTCTCACAGAAGTATAAGTGAGATGAGCAACTCTTCCCTGAGGTCTGATTTACTTCATACATGTTTAAAAATACTATATAATAAATATGTATTTATTATTAATATATTAAATAACCATAATCATATATATCTTACCATATATAATTTTCTTATAACTTTTTATTACCCTTTTATTAACAATTCTTTATTAAAAACACTATTTTCGGTGACAACCACTTCATTTTTCAAGTATGTTTTGGTTTGGTAGTTTTAGTACCTGCAATTTGATCATGGTTAAATAATATAAATAATTTTAAAAATGATATAAATATAGTATATATTAATTATATAATTATTTATAATATTTTATAACAATTATAGATAGAAAAATGGGTTACACCGTTCATGGAGATAGTAGGTTGTACGTAAGCATGAACACTATTTTTATTTTCTTAACAGATAGAATGAAATAAAGTTAAATATTATTTAAAATTTAAATAATAATTATTATATAATATATATATCATATATATTCATTAAATATATTATTATTACCATCAATTTCAAAATAAAATGAAAAACATTTCACATCGCTTCATGGAGGCTGTAGTCCACACATATCCACGAGCGACGTTATTATTTTACAACAGATTATAAGGTAAGAAGTTATATGTGATATTAAAATTAAAAAAGTTTAATTATTTCATAAATATAATATATATAAATTAAATACATCATTATATCCATCTGTGAGAGGTGGTGAGGGAAAACAAATTACATTAGTTCGCAAGGTGGTATTCTGTCGTACAAACGATCAATGGTTTCATTTCCCATTTAATAGAAGAGGAGTTGGATATAGGTTATTACATTAATATAATAACATATAAGTATATTTAATATAATGGTATTATTATTTTATCATAGTTTATATATATTTTATATAGTTTAAGGAATAGATAAAATGAAAACACATGGTTAGGAACTATACCTCTTCTTCGAACAACCTCTTTAGGTTTACCCCTAAAGCCTTCCTAGATTAATTTTTTGATAAAAAAATGAATATAGTTCATAGTTATGGATTCAATTAAGGTGTTTGGGAAGGTCTTGGATGATCCAAATGGATTTTTAAGTGTGAATATGAGAGGATAGAGGGTTCCCTTTTTTAAGTGGGGGAGGGACACACTTGAAGTTTTTGAAAAGAATAAATTGTAACCACATTTTTAACATGTAAAATGCTCTAAAATAGATAATTATTGAACCTCATATGATATAGGTTCAAAATATTTCTATAAAATATAAATTTTAAAAAATTTTAGGTCATTTTTACCCTTATCTACTTAGTATCCCCTAGTAAACCCATTTTAAACTTAACCATGATAATTAATTTTTACTATTTTTAAAATAAATTATGAACAAAAATTAAGTTGAAATTATTATATAATATTAATTCTACTGATTCAAAATATAGAATTATTTTTTTTCAAATTTGATTCAAAAAAGTGTCAGGATTTAATTTAATGTTAAACCCATAGATGCGATAAAAACGGTTTTCCAAAAGAAAATATTTCAAAAGTATAAAAAGTTTTTATATTAAAATTTAACATAAAATTAATTAAAAAGAAATAAATTGAATTAATTATAATATAATTGAACTAATTTTACTTTTAAAATAATTTAAAATAAAATAGAACTTTTTAAATTCTTTAAAATAAAATGTATCTTTCAATTAAAATCAATATTTTTTCACTATTAATCGAAAAAATAATATCCATAGAAAATTATCCAAAAAATCACTCTAAGATAATTTTTACATGATTATTTTAAAAATTAAGTTAATTTTTTCAAATATATTTTCTAAAATTTTAAATAATTAATTTTAAAATAATCACACAAAATTAAATGAAACTGTTTTTTAGAAAAAATACAATTTTTCAGAAAAACAATTCTTTTTATTTAAAATGTTTTTTATTTTTATTTATACTCAATTTATATCTAATAAATTTATTTTATACTTGTTTAAAATATATAATTTTCATAATTTATTTATTCTTATTCATTCCCGCTAATTTAATGACCAGGTTATAATGATATACTATTTAACGGTTATTTTAGACTCAGGGTTGTGTGTATCGCTAGCTATCCGAGAGATTGAATTTATTTAAAAAAAAATATATATCAAAAATTCTCTGAGTTTTATATTCTTCCCTATAAAATATTTCATCCTCAAAATTTATAGAATGTCACCTCATGAAATAATTTGGGTAGCTCTTCATTATAACTTCCTCATGTTCCAACATCACCTCCTTTATCTTATGGTTCTCCAAAGTAACTTTACCAAGTAAGTTATCTGATTCTTCAAAAATTAATCTCTAATGTCCATAATTTGGATAGTCTATTCACAATAATATATATAAAGTTCCAATTATACTTCTTCAGTGGTGATAACATGCATTAGGTCTGAAATGTACTTCCTTAATAATGATTTGTGGAACACATCATGTATTTTAGATAGACTTGGTGGAATTACACAAAACTAATCCACACAAATAATTATTTCTAGGATTTCAAAAGGTTTTATGTACCTGGGGATCAACTTACCCTTCTTACCAAACCTTATAACACCCTTACATTGAGACACTTTCAATAAAATGTAATCTCCCACTTGGAATTCCAAATCTTTCCTACAGTTATCAAGAAAGCTCTTTTGCCTACTTTGAGATTATTTGATATGGGTTTTAACAGTATTTACCTTTTTCATTGTCTCCTCCACAAGTTTTGGGCCTACAAGACTCCTTTCACCAAATTTATACCAACAAGTTGTATTGCAAAATCTATTGTCATATAACACTTAATAAGGTGCCATTTGAATACTTAAATGGAATCTATTATTATTGGGAAACTATACCAAAGGAAATACTAATCCCATATACATTTAAAGTTAAGATACCATAACCTCAACTTGTCTTATAATGTTTTAATCGTCCTTTCTGATTGTACATAATTTTGCGGGTGATAAGTGATGCTCAAATGAAGCTCAGTATCAAGAGCCTTCTGAACACTCTTCCTGAACTTTGATGTAAATAAAAAATCATGATTAGAAACAATTAATTGTGGTGCATTATGAATTATTAAAACATTATTAATATTTATTCTTGTAAGGAACTCTAGAGGTAAATCTTCACTTATAACAAGAAAATGTGTATATTTGGTGAGGTGATCAACAATAACCCATAATGCATCATTATTTATAGGATGATTTGGTAATATAATGAAAAAATCCATAGTAATATCACCCCATTTACAAATAGGAATAAAAAAAGGTTGTATGACTCCTATAGGATTATATCTTTAAGCCTTCACCTATTGTAAAACCAAACATACTCACACATAATCAGTAATTTCCCACTTCATATTATCCCACCAAAAATGTTTCTTCAAATCCCTATACAACTTGGTGCTACTAAGTATTATAGAGAAATTTGATCCATGAACATCATCTAATAATTTCATCTTCATCTTAGGTATAGATTTCACACATAGACTCTTTCCAAATTTCAAAACACTATCTTCACAAAATAAATTTTCCAATTTTCCATAGTTTATGGATTTAATTTTATTTTGAAGATTATCATCATCAGGCTGAGAAATTTTTATCTTTCCCATAAAATATGGTTTAACAATAATTTTAAAAAGGAGTGATGTATCCCCTTCATTAATAATTCCCAGATCTATATTTTCAAAATCTATAAACATAGGACTCTTGTTGATACTCATTTTGGTCACAAATCTATGATATTTTCAGCTCAATGAATCATCTTCCTCATTTTCCTTCCCTAGGTGGTAGTGTATTAAGAAATCATAGTCCTTGAGTATCTTAATCCATCACCTTTTCCTTCTGCTGATATATTTATATGAAAATATTAATTTCAAACTATTATAATCCATATAAATCTCACACTTTTCACTATAGAGATAATGTCCCCATATCTTCAAAGTAAAGATTATAACTACCAACTCAAGATCATGGGTTGGATAGTTTTGTTCATGAATCTTTAACTAACTTAATTCATAGAAAATAACTTATCATTTTTCATAAGTACATAACCAATTACATTTTTATGCATCATTATATATCCCAAACCCATCATTTCTTGATGGTAGAGTCAAAATCAGATCATTCACCAATCTATTATTCAATTCTTTAAAACATTCTTCATATTCCTTTATCTATATAGAATTAAGCCCTTTTTGAGCAATCTTGGTTAATGGGTTAGACAATGAGATTTTTTTTGAACAAATCACTGATAACAACCTACTAAACCAATCAAACCATGTAACTTAGTTATGTTCATTGGTGTGGGATATTCTTGGACTAACTTTTTCTTTAAAAGATCAATTGATATCCCATCCTTGGTGATAATATAACTAATAAAATAAAAATTATAAAGTTATAATTCACACTTAATAAATTTACCATACAAATATTTTATTATAAGAGTATCAAGAATGATCCTTAAGTGATTCCCATGGTCCTTATATCCCTTATAGAACACCAAGATATCATACATAAATACTAGAAAAAAAATCATCAAGATATTCCTTGAATACTTTGTTCATTATATCCATAAAGAAAAATCATGTAATAGTCAATCCAAATGGAATTACTATTAACTCTTAATTTCAATACCTTATACAAAATGATTTCTTTAGAATATCTTCCTTCTTTACTCGTTATTAATGATACCCAGAACAAAGGTCAATCTTTAAATTTTTTTGGTATCCTTGAAGTTGATATAATAATTCATAGATGTGAGGTAGAGTTTACTTGTTCTTTATCATGATATAATTTATTTCCCTATAATCAATGCATAGACTCATAGATATATATTTATTTTTAATTAAAAGAACAGGGTCTCCCCAAGGTGAAACACTAGGGAGTATAAATCCCTTTTCACAAAACTCCTCTAGTTATTTCTTCAACTCCACTAATTCCATAGTGGCCATTATATAGGGAGTATTTTATATAGATCTTTCATTAGGTATTAAATCAATGGAAAAATCAACTTCATGCTATGGTGGGTGTCTAGATAATTATTTATAAAATACATCATTATATTCCTACACAATATATACATCCTCATTTTGAAGATTACCTTTTCCATCTATAGATTTCATATCCTATTCTTTCCCAAGAATATCATTTAGAAGAGCTACTCGGGGTGGATCTAGACATGACTCAAATGATAAACTCACCCCTATAAAGATAAGTAATTCCATATATTTATCTTGAATCGTAATTTCCTTATATTTGAAATAAATTTTTTTATCATATTTTGAAATCTATTATATACTAAGTATTATATATAAATCAACCATAGGTATAATAATGAAGTAAAAAAATAGGGTATGTTTATGTGTCATGATGGGAACTGACTGACGCATCCTTTTGTGGTGATGCTTTCACTAGGAGTCTTAAATGATAACTCCCTTATTAAGATTCTAAAAAAATATCTAATTTTCATGGAAAACATGGATGATATAAAAGATTGTGAATGAATATAATCAAATAAATCATTATCTAAATTTGATGATATGAGTAAAGTACATGCCACTATATAATTAGGGACTTTAACCTCATCTATTGTTATCACATAATCTTGTCTTTTCACTCTTGGCCTTTTCTAGGGTAAATTCCCATGATGCCTAGGAAAATAATTTTCATAGTGTCCCATCTCCTTATAATAGAATCATTACACATTGGAATCTTCTTTATTAATATTTAAATAATGATCATCATGGAATTTTTCTCTACACTTATAGAAAACTCCTATTCCCAACAAGCATGTTCCATAGTGTTTCTTTCCATATTTATTAAAAAATGGAAATTTCACTCTTCCCTTCTTCACTTTTTACATATTTCTTTTTCCATAGTACTCAACCAACATTTTCTTATATTTCTTTCCTTTAAATCCATAATAATTGAATAATTATTTCTCTATCTTGATAGCACATTATACTATGTACTCATATGATGATAATGTTAAGGAGACTAGTTAGCTTTGAAGGATTGGATTAATCTTTATAAAATAAATGGGAAATCTTACTATATATATTATGTATGTAGTCTATATCATGCCTTGCTAGACTTGTAAATTTATCTTCATATTTAGTAACATTTTACTCTTACTTTTATCTTAAACTATATAATTGTCTCTCCATATCTGCTCGTTACTCATGAGGAAAATATTTTTCCAAGAAGAGTATCTTAAAATCCTTCCACTCCATGTTTTCCATTTCTTCTTCATCCTTAGTGACTTTAATTGATGACCACCATTCATCTGAATCCCCTAAGAGATGATAAAAATGAAAACATTCTCCCTTTTATTACTTCCCAAAGTGAGAAATATATTTTCTAAGGAACTTATCCATTGCCCTAATAAAAATGTATTTGTAGTCTCATTAAATGATGGAGGTTGATGGCACATGAAATGGTTTAACATTGTTACACCATGTTGTGGATCACTAGAATGATCCATACATGCCAGGTTATTAAACATAACCTGATTTAGATACCCCAATATAGTTATAATTTGATTAGTTCCAACTGCAACTCCAGCTCCATCTTCATTATCTTTAACTGAAGGGAGATCCCTACATGGATTACACACATTGATATTATTTACATTCCTTCCACTAGGATACATTTCTAAATAATGTCATACAATGGATTAAATCATAACATTATTAATTATAATGTATAATTTAAAAACTAGTAACACACTTAACATAAATTGAAAAATTCATGAATATCTAATATCATAATCATGAACTGGATATATTAAGGAATATTCTCAAGTCATAAAAATATTTTAAAATCTTTCATAAAGGTTTATAAATAAAATGTTAATTTTCTCAATCATATCCCCATGAGTGTCAAACCAAGTGTTCAATAAGTCCCATTGTCATGCATTAGGTGATGATGGAGTCAAAGCCCAATGAAAATTTTTCAAAGTTATAACCCCTAGGTACATATATTCTAGTGCCACATCCATATGTAGTATCTAGATAGGGATAAATTTCTAGGAAACCCACATAATATCCACCTTAATAAAACTTTAGGATGTTATCCTATACTTAGAATTATCCTTAATGTTTTACATAGGGTTATGTTCTCTAATATATGTTTTCATAAATCTATTACCCAAGGTTTTTACTAAATTTGGATATAATACCAACTATAAAAACCCAAACCCCAGTATCCTAGAGTCATTGGTCACTTTATTACATTGGTTCTAGATACATGCTGTAAGATCCCGAGTTTTTCTTGAGGTATGAATATATATTTTTGTATTAATGTTGTTTCTTTTATTTTTGACTTAGACCCTAGGCTGGTTCATGGGCCGGTTGGGTTGTTTTTGGGAAAGATAGTGGAAAACAGGCTGAAATATGGTTGCAGGCTAGGTACACATTATGTACTTGGTTTACACGTCATGTACTTCAAGTACATGCCTTGTACTTGGAAGTCATGACGTGTAGCCTTTCTGGTTCAGAAAAATAAAGAGGATAGTACATTCCATGTAATTGAGGTACACTCCATGTACTTGTCTAGTGGAGTTTTTATAAAAGAGGCAGTAGCTTAACTTTTGACGGACATAAGTTTTACTCTCGTTTTAGAACCCAAAAACCCTCAATTCCAGTTTTTCAAGTATATAAGTCATTTAGACTCTGATTCAAGCTTCATCTGTCACATTGGAACCGCATCAATATGTAATCAATTTCTTTTTAGTCATTATTGATTCTTTGAAACAACGATTGCACTATTTTGATTTAGGATCATTTTCCCTAATATTCCGTTCTTCATCCATTCTTTATATTTCATCCAAACCAGGATGAATCAGGACTTGATACGAGACAAGATGTTTATTACCAAGGCGAGGTAGGTGGTCTATACTTTCTTTTGACTTTTATTGTGCTTTTTGGGCATTTGAATGATATTTTTCCCATCATACATTCTAGCGAGGCCTCGTTTTTGACCGAGTTGCTTTTCTTAGTTGTAGTCGGACCTAGTAAGGATGCCCGTAGGTTCTTTTTAGGTGTGTTGACACCCATTACTCTTTTAAAGGTCACCCAAGGGGTGTGCCTAAAGAGAAATATCTTGTTTTTTTCTAGTTTAAACAACCCAAGGGGTGTGATCTTGTGCTTTTCTAGTTAGAAGAAGCCTATTAATGCTTCGATTGCTTGAATAGCCTGTTTAGAAGATGTGCTACCTCCTTTCTAATGAATATCATGTTATGCCTTGTTTATTTTGATAGTTTGACATGTTAAATGGAAAATATGGGTGGTTAAACCTATATGAATGACTAATGGTTTGTTAAATGGTTTATATGGGAGGGTAGGACCATATTCTTGATAAATGGTTTTCATGAGTGGGTATACTCATGGCTTGTACAGGTTGATGTGAGTGGGTATACTCACATGGATTGAATATTTATTTTTAATGATTGAATGCTTGAATGGATGGTTTGATAGATTCCATGGACTTCCCTCCATGGATCTGGAACGTAATAGTGGACACCTTGGGTTGACCTTTCCCCTTGGGTCTTGATTCCATGGGATGCCTTGGGCCTTGCTTCCCCTTGGATTCAGCATGATTGGGCTTGCGTAGGACTTGCTATTTCCATGCTCCTAGGATCCCAACCAGTTCCTAACTAAGTTTCCACCAGGGATTCCCATGAGACTTGAAGGGATGCCTTAGACATGCTCCTTAGATCTAGCCCTCCGTGGTCTAGAATTAATTACTTGGATGCCTTGGTCTACTGACACCTTGGATCTAGCCCTTACAGTCTACAATTCACTATATGGAGTGGTCGTGGGATGTTACTTTCACTATACAGAATGGTCGTGGATTACTTGACTTATATATGCAGCATGGTTACGGTTGCTTGATATAGATGTATGTATGGAGTGGTTGTGTGAATTTCTTGTTTACTTGTTATAGATACCTTTTTAGTAGCTTAATGTCTTTTGTAGTAATCCTTGAGGGATGTTTGGTTTCACTTGTTATTGTAGACTTATGTCATGGGCATACACACTTACCTTACAGGTTGTTTACACTTACTATAACTTTTGTAGAATAGTTTTTACAACTGTATAGACCTGAGTGGTTACCTACTAGGATGTTTATCTCACACCCTATTTGGGCCTCCTTAGGGACCCAAAAGGATTATATGATTGCAGGTGATGATAGGGGAAAGTTCCCTAGTACAGGTTGTTGATTGTGGCTTGGAACAGGAGAGCATAGGACCAAGATGAGGCTTGCGATGCTAGGATACCTTTTTGGTCTTTTGTTCTTTTTGGGATACTTGTATTGTACTATATTTCCATGTACCTATTTGGATTCTTTCTAGATACTTGTACCATCTACATTATTTTTTATATGAAACACTTATTTCTATTGATATGTATTCCCGTCTTGCCTTATATTCATTTGACTACTTATTTATTCACTTCCACTATTTCATGTTTTGAATTTCACTATGATACTATGGTAATGAGGGCATAGTATCCCCACCGACTCACCTAGGACCTTGCTGCTAGTTGGTAGGCTCTGGAATTTGGGGAGATGTGCTTAAGGCCTTTTGACCAACCAGGCTTAGGGAACTATTTTGGGTGGAATCCAAGTTTGGGACGTTACAAAGTGGTATCCAAAGAGTTTTTATTTTATAGTTTGAATTAATATTTGGAGATAATATATAGGGATACGAAGGAAATGGAATTTGGTAATAAACTGTGCTTGGGAGTAGCTACCCCATGTACAGGGTAAAGCCAAATTGCCTCGAATTGAGTTCTGATTTTCAGGATTTTGATATTACAGTTTATTTGATTTCACCATTAGGTGACAAAATTTATTTCTGTTATCACTATTAATGAAATTTTGGGTTATATTTCAGTTGAAACCCAATGAGATGTGGGTGTTCCATCTCATGCATAACTTAGAAACTTTTTATAATTACATTCCATTCATTATGACATGCCATTTAGGATGCATTAGATATTGTATGTTCTTGTGATAGTTGATGTGATGGTTGTGCCTGATGTTGTGTTAGTTGGGTGTAGTATATAAAGGTTTGGTGTTATCTTTCAATCCATAAGGTGTATGGGAACTTATGAATTGGGAAAGGATTCATCAGTGAAATGTAAATGTTAAATTAACTTGATATGTATGGTTTGAACGAGAGACAAGTTTTGGGTTCATGAGGTGTTATGGGCCCTCATGGATTCAGAAATTAGTAAACCCTTGGTGGAATTTCCTAAATAACTAAATATTAAATGGAAAGGGAAACATGAATTTAAAGTAGAGACTTAACCTAGACCCAACTTTTGAGTGGGAGAGAGGTATAGTTTCTAGAGGTTCGTTGGCTGTTCTTTATAAAGTCCTAGCCTTAGGAGTAGGCTGCGGGTTTGACTTGGTTTCTAAGAGGATTTGACCTGTCCTATTCCTTTGAGATTTGTTCCTTGATGTTGTTCTTTCCTGAGTTGTGTGTTTGAAATTGTAGATACATTCCACCATGATGACCTCAAGTGGTATGCCACGATGGAGGTGATGAACATACTTTAGAGATGGTGGGCCACAAGCTACCATTTGATCCTCTTATAGTGCCAGCTACGGTACCTGATGATGTTCTGGACACAGGTGATGAGGCACAGTTCAACGAGGGTTTCTTTTGCTATATACAGACTTTCTAGGGAGCACCATAGCCAACCTTGACTATGGTTGAGTTGAAACAGGTGTTCCAGTTGCAACATCCTATTCCATTTCAAGGGGATGGAGGACCACAAGTTGTAGAGCTATGGATAGAGATCACATTAGTTATTTTTGAGAATCTGAAGACACCTCCAGAGCGGAGGGTCAAGCTCACGACTTACATGCTACGTAGAGCAGTAAAGAGTTGGTGTGCTGTTTTTAACCAGGCTGATGGGCTACGTAATATGGGTTTGGATGAATTTTAAACCCGCTTCTACGAATAATTTTACCCCATGACTCTACAAGAAGAGTGGGATAGTGAGTTTATGTGTCTAGAGTAGGGAACAATGATAGTTATGGAATATTTGGCATGCTTTACAGAGCTGTAACGTTTTTCACTGATGTATATTACTGACGATCTGTCAAGGGCAAGGTACTTAGAGTAAGGTCTCATACATGCTATCAGATCTTAGGTCAATGTGTTCATATTTCCTTCTATCATTGAGATTGTGAAACATGCACTGATTATAGATAAGAACCTAAGGGAAGTTGGGGGTACAGAATAGGGGAGTGTTGTTTCTCTCCCAAGTAGATCTACATCTTCAGACATGAAGTGTCATTTTGAGGCTTCCTATGATGTGAGTTCTAGTCAGGCTGTGGGTGTAGGTAGCATGGTGTTTTTACATCAAATTGGTAGGTGAGGCCATATAAAAAATCAATGTGACCGTGACCCAATTGAGTTTTGAGCTTGTGGCAGGATGGGGCACATACAGCGATTTTGCAGGACCTTCCCTCTAGCTGCTAGTGGTAGGGGTCAGTTCCGACATGGTGTTCGGGAGTAGGTTCTTCAACTCCACATCATGCTGGAAGCTGGAGAAGTGCAGGATGGTCAAGCTGGGGCAGTGGTGGTCATGGTTGTGGTAGCCAAACACCAGGTTCTCAGAGACAGCAGGGCAGATCAGCTCAGGGTAGCCAGGTAGGTTCACAGGGCTACAGTGTAGGCCAGACTTATGTAGTGCAACGGAACCAACATGAGCAGGATCCTAGACCATATATAGTGAGAGGTATGATCTTAGTAGCTTATACTATTGCATCTTCTCTTTTCGATATAGGTACCTCTCACAGCTTTATCTTTACACGGGTGGTGAAAATCCTTGGGATTGTGGTTTTGATTTCTGAGGGATTTTTGACACTAGACACACCATTGGGAGTTAGAACGGGTGATGTATGACAGTATACAGAGTGTCCCCTTGAGGTTGGTGGGTTCCACTTTATTTAGAGTTTATATGTCCTCAAGATGATAGGGTTCATTGTCATTCTCAGAATGTACTAACTCATTGCTTATCGAGTACACATTGACTGATATCACTAGAGGGTGACTTTCACATCATTAGAGGGTGTAGTGTTTATTCAAAAGGGTAAATGGGATGTCTAGGTGAGTAGAGTTGGACCTGAGCATCATGGGCTTTGTGGGATGACGACCCAAAATGCTTGTTTGTTTCTAGATGATTAGGGAGTGAGCCATATTGAATTTCCTCCAGTGATTGAGCACTTCAGGTACGTCTTTCCTAATTACTTTTCTAGTTTACCTCCTAAGAGAGAGGTGGGGTTTTCCATTGATCTAGTGCCATAAGCTTCACCAGTATCAATTCCTCCTTATGGTTTGGCTACGATAGAGTTGTAGGAGCTCAAGAGGAAGCTAGAGGACTTGGAGGCGAAGGGGTTTATTAAACCCAGTACTTATCCATGGGGTTTTTTGGTCCTTTTTGAGAAAAAGGTAGATATAACTCTTAGGCTATGTGTGTATTATCAGAAACTGAACCAGCTGATGGTTAAAAACTGATATCCCTTTCCACAAATAAATAACATGTTTGATCAACTTGGAGGAGCTTGAGTGTTCTTGAAGATCGACTTGATGTCAGGATATCACCGGGTGTGTGTTCGACTTGTAGACATACCTCATACAACCTTTCATAGTAGGTATGGGTTATACGAGTATCTGGTTATGTTGTTCAGTCTCACAAACATGCCAGTAGTTTTCATGGCATTGATGAATCAAGTGTTCCATACTTACTTGGATTATTTTGTGGTGGTTTTCATTGATGATATCTTGGTGTATTCTCACAATCTACATGACCATGCTATCCATCTTGATATCATTTTGAATACACTAAGAGAGCATCAATTATATGCTATTCTCACAAAGTGCCACTTTTTGATGGATTAGATTCACTTCTTGGGTCACATAATTTTAGAGACAGGAGTGTCAGTGGACCCAAAGAAGGTGAGATCTATAGTTTCTTAGGAACAACCCAAGAACTTTTTTGACATATAGATTTTCTTAGGGCTAGATGGTTACTACATGCATTTTATATAGGACTTCTCATACTTAACAACACTGTTGAAGGCCTTGACTAAGAAGGCTGTGAATTTTGTGTGGTTGGAATCTTGTGATACATCCTTTTAGAAGATGAAAGGGAGACTGACATCAACACCATTCTGGATACTTCCAAATCAGGTAAAGAGTTATATAGTGTACTGTGATACATTAGGTATTGGGCTGGGGCAGTGATGATGTAGGAAGATCAAGTCATTGTGTACAGGTTTTGGTAGTTGAGGCCTCATGATAAGAACTACCCTACACACAATCTTGAGTTAGCTACAGTTGTTCAAGCGTTGTGCTATTGGAGGAATTATTTACCGGGATATCATTTTTTGGTGTACATAGACCAAAAAAGCCTCAAGTATATCTTTACACAATGTGATATGAATTTTAGGTAGTGAATGTGGGTGGAGTACCTACAGTCCTTTGACTTAGAGCTTGCCTATACACCTGGTGAGGGAAATGCAGTATCCGATGCACTAAGAAGGAGGACTCAAATACAGGCAGTGCAACAAGCCAGTAGTGAGTGGAAGCTTTTGGAGTTGTTTTCTAAGATTTATCTGGAGGTGCATGACAGACAGGGGCATAATTTTCTTTCATTCTTAGCTGTTACCTCTACCTTGCTGGATAGAGTTAAGATGAGGCAACTATCAGATTTAGAAGGTCTAGTTCTACGAGAAGGTGTGGTAGTTGAAGAACCTCCTCCTGATTGGACATTGGGTGATGATGATATCCTATGTATCCATGGATGTGTATAGGTTATAGTGGACATACCTGAGGAGTTGATATGGGAGTTTCATGATTCATCTTGGGAAGTGCATCCCGGGGTTACCAAGATGTGTCATGACTTGCGACATTAGTACTGGTGGCTGGGAATAAAGAGAGAGGTGGATGGTTTTGTTACTAGGTGTTCCACTTATCAGTAGGTGAAGCCAGGACATCAACGACCAGTTGGGATTCTACAGTAGTTACCTATCCCAGAGTGGAAATGGGATGATGTTGCGATGGATTTATTGATGGGTTTTCCAAGGTCTCCTCAAGGTAATGATGTTGTGTGGGTTGTCATTGACAGGCTTATGAAGGTCGCACATTTATTACCAATAAAGGAGACCTTTAGTGTTGATGATATTGGAAAGTTATACATCCAAGAGGTGGTACGTCTTCATGGGGTCCCACACACTATTGTTTTAGATAGGGATTCCCACTTTACATCTTGTTTCTAGAAGAGTTTTTAGAGGGCGCTAGGTATATAGGTGATTCTGAGAACAACATACCACCCTCAGACTGATGGCCAGCCAAAGTGTATGATACAAGTGTTAGAGGACATGCTATGAGCATGTGTCCAAAATTTTGGGGGCTCTTAGGAGAGGAACATTCCCCTGGTTGAGTTCTCTAACAATAAGAGTTATCAGGTGATGATAAAGATGGAACCTTATGAGGATTTATACAGAAGGCCATTCTGTTCTCCTCTGTGCTGGTTAGAGGCATGAGATGCAGCTTTACTAGGACTGTGTCTTGTGAAAGAGACTTATGAGTAGGTCCAATTGATTCAGAAGCAGATGGATACAAAACAATCTCATCAGAAATCATAAGTTGATCGCCACAGATTAATTTTAGAGTTTGAGGTTGGGGATCATGTTTTCATATGTGTTTCACCGAGGTTGGGACATAGGAAAATCGAGAGACAGGGTAAAATTTCACTAAGATATGTCGGGCCATTTGATATTCTAGAGAGAGTCGGGTCAGTTGCATATAAGTTGCAATTGCCTCAGAGGTACCAATCCATACACAATGTCTTCCATGTATCTCAGCTATGCCGCTATTACTCAGACCCATCTCATGTTTTTCAGCCTGAGGAGGTTGAGATTTAGGGTGATGCATCCTTTGAGGAGCATCTAATTCGTATCATTGATAGGAGAATGAATGTCCTATGAGGCCGATCAGTTCCTCTAGTAAGGGTACTATGGAAACATGGTCGTTTATAGGATGAGATTTGGGATAGGGAGGCTGATGTATGTGCTCAGTGTCCTGAGTTATTTTCAGATGAATCTTGACCACCCTTCAGAGAGAAATTCAGAAACAAATTTCTATAAGGGGGGAAGATTGTAAGATCTTGGGTTTTTCTTGAGGTACGAATATCTCTTTTTGGTTTAATGTTGTTACTTTCCTTTTTGTCTTAGAACCTATGCTGAGATGTGGGCTAGTTGGGTTGTTTTTGGGAAAGAAAGTGGAAAACAGGCTGAAATCTGGCTGCAGGCTAGGTACACATCTTGTACTTGGTCTACACATCATGTACTTCAAGTACACGCCATTTACTTGGAAGTCACGATGTATAGCCTTTCTGGTTCATAAAAATAAAGAGGAAAGTACATGCCGTGAACTTGAGGTACATGTCGTATACTTTTCTAGTGAGGTTTTTTTATAAAATAGTTAGTATCTTAACTTTTGACGGAATTAAGTTTTTCCTCTCATTTTTGAACCAAAAAACCCTCTATTCTAGTTTTTCAAGTATATAAGCCGTCCAGACTTCGATTCAAGCATCATCTGTCACATTGGAACCGCATTAGTAAGTAATCTATTTAATTTTATTCATTCTTGATTCTTCAGAACAATGAATGTGCTATTTGGATTTAGGCTCATATTCTATAATATTTCGTTCTTCGTCCGTTATTTAGATTTATTTTAAACCAGGACGAATCAGGTCTTGACACTAGACAAGCTGTCTCCTACCGAGGTGAGTTAGTTCGTATATAATTTATTTTGGATTTTCTTGTGATTTTCAGGCGTTCAGCTGATATGCCGCCTGTCTTACATTCTGGAGAGGCCTCGTTTTTTACTGAGTTGCTTGTTGTAGCTGTAGTCAGACCTAATGAGGATGCCTATAGGTTCCGTTTAGGTGTGTTGACACCCATTACTCTTTTCAAGGTTACCCAAGGGGTGTGCCTAATGGGAAATATCTTGTTTGTTCTAGTTTAAACAACCCAAGGGGTGTGTTATTGTGCTTACCTAGTTAGAAGAATCCTGTTAATGCTTCAATTGCTTGAATAGCCTATTTAGGAGATGTACTGCCTCCTTGCTCAATGAACATCATGTCATGCCTTGTCTATTTTGATAGTTTGACATGTTAAATGGAAAATATGTGTGGGTATACCTATATAAATGACTAATGGTTTGTTAAATGGTTTATATGGGAGGGTAGGCCATATGCTTGATAAATGGTTTGCATGAGTGGGTATACTCATGGCTTGTGCAGGTTGATGTTAGTGGGTATATTCACATGGATTGAATGTTTAATTTTAATGATTTAATGCTTGAATGAATGGTTTTATAAATGCATTGCACAACTCTCCATGGATTTGTAATGTGGTAGAGGAGGCCTTGGGTTGACCCTGCCCCTTGGCTCTTGATTCTATGGGATACCTCAGGCCTTGCTACCCCTTGGATCCAACTTTCTTGGGCTCATGTAGGACTTTATGTTACCATGCTCCTATGACCCCAAACAGTTCCTAAATGAGTTTCCACTAGGGATGCCCATGGGACTCGATGGGATGCCTTAGACATTGTCCTTGGATCCAGCACTCTATGATCTAGAATTAATTACTTGGATTCCTTGGTCTGCTGACACCTTGGATCTGGCCCTTGAGGTCTAAACTTTACTATATGGCATGGTTGTGGGATGCTACTTTCACTATACAACGTGGATGTGGATTACTTGACTTCTCTATATAGTGTGGGTATGGTTTCTTGATATAGATGGATGTACTACGTGGCCGTGTGAATTTCTTGTTTACTTGTTATGGCTACCTTGTTAGGAGTTGAATCTCTTTTACAGGAAGCCTTGAGGTCTGTTTGGTTTCACTTGTTACAATAGACTTATGTCATGGGAATACACACTTACCTTACTATTTGTTTACACTTACTATCACTTTTGTAGAATTGTTGTTAGAACTGTATAGACCTGGGTGGTTTCCTATTAGGATGTTTATCTCACACCCTATTTGGGCCTCCTTAGGGACCCAAATAGATTATATGATTGTAGGTGATGATAGGGGCAAGTGCACTAGTAGTGGTTGTTGATTGTGGCTTGGAGTAGGGGAGCATAGGACTAAGCTGAGGCTTGCGATGCTGGGATACCTTTTTGGTATTTTGTTTATTTTGTGAGACCTGTATTTTATTATATTTCCTTGTACTTATTTGGATTCTTTCTTGATACTTGTACCATCCATATCATTTTGTATACGAGACACTTATTTCTATTGATATGTATTTCTGTCTTTCCTTATCTTTAGTTGACTTATTATTTATTTTCTTATGATATTGCACATTTTCACTTCTACTATGATACTTTGGTAATGAGGGCATAGTCTCTCTACTGACTCACCTAAGCCCTCATTGCTAGTCAGTAGCCTTTGACGTTTAGGGAGATGCACTTGAGGTCTTGTGACCAATCGGGATTGGGGCACTATTTTGGGTGGCATCCAGGTTCAAGATGTTACACCAGAGATTACATCCCAAAGGATAGAATAGTTTAGTAGTTTGGGAAAACTAGATATATACTTAAAATTAAAATTAAATTTGAAAACTTGAAATACAACATAATTTTTATTTGAGAAAACTATCATTCCATTTATCATATCTCTTTATATCAATAATAATACAATTGGTATCCTGGGAAAGGGAAACTTAATAAAGGGGTGAGATCTAATACTCAGTAAGGGTATGTGCACAATGATATCTATTATTAAAAAATAAGTCATAATCAATATGGAAAAGTAAATAAATAAAAAAGATTGCATTTAATCAATAACTTTAACTTGAAGGATAATATAGTAGGAATAACTAATGATCAAAATAATTGCATATAAATAGTCAAATAATCTTAAAACTTATCCATGGATATTCTAACTAATTGAATAATCACAATGACATCAATAACTAATCTCATAATTAGGAAATGAATAATTCCAGACATCATCACCATATCATCAAGGCCTTGTGTCAAGACATATTATATAAATGTACAAGGCCTCATCCAAATATACAAACTATTTTGTCTCATGAGACCTATTGATACATCAAGAGGATATAGTGGGCCCCACTCATCACTTACTAAGTCTAATATATTCTTCATAGGAAATGGTAGAAACATAATCAATGTAAACATTCACATTGAAAAATAGTATATAAAATTTTAATAATTTCTCCAATCAACAAACATAATCAACATAAACATTTTTATAGGAAAAATAACATACAAATGTTAATACTTTCCCCAATCAATCAACATAATCATAAACCATCTAGATTATTATAGTGAATGGTATCAAAATAGTACATCGTAGTATAACTAATCATAAACCATATAAATAAATTATAATTATGGTATCATTTAAACATATTACCAATTAATTATAAGGTAGAATGAGTTTTTTTTATGTTAATGGATAGAAATACCATAAAAATTTCATTAAAAAAATTCTTGAGTAAAATATCCTTTTCATTTTTAAAATAACTTTCAAAAACTAAAAATTTATATAATATTTGGAAAAAAAATTTATTTAGAAATTTATCTTGTAAAATATTCAAAAAAAACGAGTGTTTATGATATTAGTTAATTATGTACATGCTATATAAGGTAAAAAACATTCCTTTTCACACTGTTTTAAAAAAAAGTTAAAAAATATCTCATTTGCAAAATGATAAGAAGATTCCTTTAATTTTTTTAAAAAATTTAAATTAAGTAAAAATATATTTAATAAATAATTTTAAGAATTTTAAAAACATTTTTAAAAATGTTTTTATAAAACATGGATATAGAAGGAAAAGTATTTTCAACCAAAGAGAGAAATTAAGTCGAATTTTATTAAAAACATTTTCTCGATCATTTTAAGTACTGAAGAGTGGAAAATCATACTATTAATTTAAATTATCTTGAATAACTAGAGTATAATAAATATATTGGGTTTAATATATAAATATCAAACTATTCCTCTAATAGAGACTGAAATATAAGCAATTCTGAATAATGATGAGATTATGAAATAAACCCTTGCCACCTTAGTAACTTTTAAAACATAATCCTCATGAAATAAATAAATTAAAATGAAACATTAAATAATATTAATATAAATATCTTCCTGATATGAAATATAAAATCGGCATTATATACACCACACAAAAGAAATAAGGGGTGTATATGGTATATGTCTCACGGAAGTAAAAGTGAGATGAGAAACCCTTACCTCGGGTTCGATTTCCTTCGTATGCATTCAAAACTATCATAAAATAAATATACATATTTATTATAAATATATTAAATAACCATTATAATATATATAATATCATATATTATTTTATTATAACTTTTTATTACCAGTTTATTAACACTTCTTTATTAAAAACACTATTTCGGGTGATAACTGCTTCATTTTTCAAGTTTGTTTTGGTTTGGTAGTTTTGGTTATTGTACTTTTATCATGGTTAAATAATATATAGAATGTAAAACATGATATAAATATAATATATATTCCTTATATAATTATTTATAATAGTCTATAAAATTTATAGATATAAAAACGAATTATACCGTTCATGGAGACGGCAATTCGTACGTACGCATGAATGCTATTTTCATTTTTTCGATGGATAAAATGAAAAAAAATTAAATAAAATTTCACTGTTAAATAATAATTAATATATCATATATATAATAAATATTAATTAAATATATACTTATTACCATCCATGTCAAAATAAAGTGAAAAATATTTCACATCACTTCATAGAGGCGACAGTCCACACATACACACGAGCGACGTTATAGTTTTTCAACGGATTGGAAGGTAAGAAGGTATATGTGATATTATAATTATTATTTTTTAATTATTTAATAAATATAAAATATATAAATTAAATTCATAATTATATTAATTCATGATAGGTGGTGATGAAAAATGAATTACATCGGTTCATGAGGCTGTAGTCCGCCGTACACACGATCAATTGTTTCTTTTCCCATTTGATAGAAGATGATATGTATATAGATTATTACAATAACATAATAACATATAAGTATATTTAATATATTTTTTATTTTATTTTATCTTATTTTATGGATACTTTAATGAGTTAAATGAATAAATAAAATAAAAACTCATGGTTAAGAACTATACCTCTTCTTCGGATAACCTCTTTAGGTTTATACCAAAATCCTTCCTAGATTGGTTTTATAATAAAAAAAGGAATCTAGGTCATGGAGAGGGATTTAATTAAAGTATTTAAGATTTTTTTTGAAATAAAGGCCTTTTGAAGTGTGAAGATGAGAGGATAGGGGGTCCTATTTTATAAGTGGGGTGAAGGACACACTTGAATGTTTTTAAAAGAATAAATTTTAACCACATTTTTAACATTAAAAATTGCTCAAAAATTGATCAATATATAACCTTATATTACATAAGGTATAAATATGGCCATTAAATTATAATTTAATAAGTTTTTAGGTAATTGAAACCCTTATCTTCTAAGTTTAACCACCGGTAAACCCATTTTGACCTTAACCACAATAATTAAATTTTAATGTTTTTAATATTCATTATAACCAAAAATTAAGTTGAACTTATTATATAATATTAATTATTCTTAGTAAAAATATGAAATATATTTTTTCAAATTCAATTCATAGATGTGGTAGAATTTAATTTAAAATTAAACCTGTAGACACGATGAAAAAACAATTTTCTAAAGGAAAAGTTTCCAAAAGTAGAAAAAGTTTTTATATTAAAATTGAACATATAATTTATTATAAAGGCATAAATTAGATTAATTATAATTTAATTGAACTATTTTTTTAAAAAATAATTTTAAACAAAATAACTTTTTAAATTATTTAAATGAAAACTCTATTTTCAATAAAAATCAGTATTTTTTCACTATTCATCAAAAAATAATATTCACAGGAAATTATCAAAAAAATCACTCTAAGATAATTTTTATATGATAATTTAAAAAATAAAGTTAATTTAATAAAATAAGTTTTATAAAATTGAAAGAAACAATTTTAATATAAGTTTGCAAAGCGAGATAAAACCGTTTTTAGAAAAAAATATAGTTTAAAAAAAAACATTTCTTTTTCTTTAAAAAGATTTTTATTTTTATTTATAATAAATTAATATCTAATAAATTTATTTTATAAATTTATAAAAAAATTAATTTTCATAATTTAGTTAGTCCTATTCATACCCACTAATTTAAGGGATATGTTAAAACAATATAATATTTTAGGGTTCTTTTAGACTCGAGGTTGCATGTATTGCAAGCCATCAAAGGGATTGAATTTATTTAAAAGGAAATATATATCATAAAGTTTAAAGGTGTTATAGAAGTTATATATCTAACAGGTAATTATCAAGATTAATAATTTTCATTGTGATTAGTAAATTGTATTTGCAATGGCAGGAGACCAAAGTAATATGTACAATATACAATACCATATAAATGATATGTTTTAGTTTATAAAGAGTATAATGATTATCCATAGTATATCATAGTGAACCTTATTTTTCATTTTATGGTTCCCCACTTCTCCCCCAATGTGGATTTTAAATAAAAAATTTATATTTGGTGGTGATTATCTATAGTATATCCATCAGGAGTGTCAAATCGGGTGTGAAATAAGGTCCTATTCACCTTGCACCTAGATGATAATTGGGATATACTTGACCAAATATTTTCAGGGTTATTAACCCTATATAAATATATTCCAAAACCATATCCACTTGTATTATCCAGATAGAAATGTATTTTCTTGGAAAAATACATGTTTTTTACTTAACCAAAGTATATGATTTCTATGTTTATGAGGATGTTTAGGCATAATAACAGCTTAAGAATTGGGCATAATGTGAGTGAAAGTAATGCTAATATGGGATATATGTATTAATAATGGAAAATACAATGAAATCAACACAATAATGTGATAATAACTTATGGATTTAAAGGATAAGACAATGGTAATGTAAATAGGAAAATGTAAAGAGAGAGAGAATCAACTCTTACTTCAACATAGTAATGGATTAGAAAAAGATTATAATGACATGGAGTAATTAATATATCATTGAGAATATTTCAAATTTTTAATAAAAACATGGAATTATAAAAATTTATGCATATGAAAAGGATGTTAAAAAGATAATATAATAAAGGAATTGCAATTGGAAATGAATGAGGAGGATTGGAAACCCTTACATATGAGATACATTCTTAAAGATTTGTAAGAGCACCTTATAATCTTAGAAACTCATTTAAGATATTATAGAGAGAGAAAATGAGATGAGGGTTATACTCAAAATTTTGGGAGTGGACAATAATGGGATTATGTGTGATTATTTATAGTAAATGTGGGAGAATTCTTTATTAATTTTTAAATACAGTCCTTGGAAATCTAGGTTGTGTAAATTGAAAAACCATTGGCTTACCCATGATTTTGATTCATGGTTTTAGAATAAAATATATTTTTAATGTTATAATTAGTTTAAAACCTAACTCCATTAGTTTATACTATTTTCTCTATGAAGATGAAATTTTTCCAAAAATTATTATTTTTCAATCCTAAATTTTAATTTTAGACTTGGGAAAGTGTAATATATGTTTAGAAAATTATTTCAATTAATTAAAATTCTTAATACTAATAAAATAATATATATTTGGTTGATGATTTAATTTTTTTAATTATTTCATAATTTTTAAATCATTATTATGTCATAATGACTACCATATATTTATACCGTACTTCATTATTTAGCCAAAAAATCAACTGTGTCAAAAAATTATGAAAAATACACCATTGAAAGATTTTTACATGATGATTTTAAATTTAAGGTCCTTTATATGAAAATAATTTTTTATATATGAAAAATTTAGTCATTAAATAAAATTCTTTTATATTTTGAAATCAGCATTTCGCACCCAAAAAAATATATTTTTTATTTTTATCTAAGACATATGTGTATAATTAAAATTCTATTCATTTGTAAATAAAACTTATTATTTTTTATTATTTATATTATTTTAAATTGGTTTTATTCATTTAATCAAGTACTTGTTTGTATCACTACAATATTACTATTACGACAATCATATTTCCAATAGTCAGATTCCCAACGGTCAGACTCCAATGGTTAGATTCCAACGATCAGATTCCAAAAGGTCATATTACTCCTTATATATACTTAATTATAAATCCATCATTTATATAATTCCCATATCTTTTATAATATGTCTATTTATATGTTTTCTAGTTTATTTCTAATAACAATGTATCTTATATACTTTCTATTATTCTTCGAGTATGTTTCTCCAGAGTTCAATCTTATGGTGTTTCTACATTTTTTTACTTTTTTTATGGTTATTATTTTAGATACTGTATTAAATTTAATTACCTAGTTTTATATTGTATTTATTTTTATTGTAACATTATGAGGAAATAATAAAATATACCATGTGAAATAATTTTTGACATGGATTTTTTATTTAAAATTTCAAATCTTGGGTGTTACATCCCCCTTGAATAATTTCATTCTTGAAATTTTAGGTGTAAAACAATACATTAACAAATGGGGGTTACTCTTCCTCATTAATTCCTTAGGATCCCATATTGCTTCCTAAAACTTTTGATTTCTCCAAAGTACTTTCAAAATATGGGTTTTTTGATTTTGAAACACTTTCTCTCTAGTTTCAAGAATTTGGACATACTCTTCATTATAAGACAAATCAGGTTTGAGTTAAATATAATTAGTGGCTATTACATGTGAATGGGTTGACATATACTTTCTTAACATTGATATATGGAATACTTCATGAAATATAGATATATTCAGTGGTATAACTAAATGAAAATCCACAACTCCAATTCTCTATAAGATCTCAAATATCCCAATAAACCTTAGACTTAACTTTCCATTCCTCCCAAAATATATAAATCCCTTACATAGTGATACTTTAAATAATTCATGATCACCTACATGGAATTACAAGTCCTTCCTTTGATTATAATTATATGTTTTTTGTCTGCTCTGAGCTATCTTAATATAATTATAGATAGCTCACACCTTCTATGTTTTATCCTCAATGAGTTTTAGTCCAACTAGATTCTTTTCTCAAACTTTATCCCAACATATTAGAGTTCAACATCTCTTCCCATACAAGGTATTATATAATGCCATTTGTATTCTTGAGTGGAATCTATTGTTATATCAAAATTAAAATAGAGGTAATTAGTGGTCCCATTTTCCTTGGAATTAAAGTGAACATGATCTCAATATATCCTCTATGGTTTAGATGTTTTTAGACTATTAATCTATTTCAATATGTTAATAGGTTCTCAAAATAACGTCACTGTTTAAATCCTTTTAGAGTCTCCAACAAAATTTAGATGTGAAGTGAGAGTCACGATTAGATACAATAGATAAAGGTGCACCATGAATTATCACAATTTCATTGATATAGAGTTGTTAAATACATTCAAGGGGTAGATCCTCATTTATTTATAATAAATTTACACTTGGTAAGGTGATCCACAATAACCCATATATCATCATTTCCCTTAGATGTCTTAGGTAGCCTAGTAACAAAGTCCATTGTGATATTGTTTTACTTACACATAGGTATAGGGAGAGGTTTCATGTCACACTTTGGATGTTTCCTCTTAGCCTTTATCTATTTTCATATTAAGCATCTAGATACATAATCATCAATTTCCCACTTCATTTTATCCCGCAAAAAATTCTCTTTTAGACCCCTATAAATATTGGTAATACCAGGGTGTATAGATAATTTTTATTTATTAGCTTTATCTAGTAACTCCCTCTTCAGATCAGATACTGATAGTACACATAATATCCTTCCAAATTTCAATAAAAAATATTCATATATTAACTCCACCAATTTCCCATATTCTATGTATTTTAATTTCTTCTAAATACCCTTGCGATCTTGCTTAGACTTATTTATATTCTCTATTAAAGATGGTTGAGAAATTACTTAGAAAAGGAATGACGTTACCCCTACTTAATAATTTACATATTAAACTTTTCCAACTCCTGGTATATAGGATCCTTGTCAATCCTAATCATGGACCTGACCCCATGATACTTTCTACTCAATGTGTATTTCACCTTGTTTTCCTTCCCAGGGTGGTAGTGTATTGAAAAATTTTAGTCTTTAAGTAATTCTAGACATCTCTTTTCCCTCATGTTAATATATTTCTATTTGAATATATACTTTAAAATTTTATGATCAGTATTTATATCACATATTTTACTATAAATTTAGTGCCTCTATATTTTCAAAGAAAATATTACAGCTACCATTTCAAGATCATGAGTTGGATAATTCTACTCATGGGTCTTAAATTTATTTGATACGTAATCAATAACCCTATTATTCTGCATAAGTATGTAACCTATTACCCTTTTCTATGTATCATTTTATATAAAAAAACCTTTCTTTATTGATGGTAAGGTCAACACTGGTGTATTGGTTACTATTTTATTTAGTTCTCTAAATATTTTCACACAATCCTTAGACCATGATAATTTAACCCTTTTACATGTCCGTTTGGTTAATATATTAGCTGATAAGGTAAAATTTCCAACAAATCATTGATAGTTTCTAGATAAATCAATGAAACTGCATATATCAGTAATATTAATTTGTGTGGTCCATTATTTAATAACTTTTTTCTTTATGAGGTCAACTGATATTAAATATTTGGAGACAATATGGTCAATAAAAGAAACTTGTTAAAGCCATAATTCACACTTACTAAATTTATCATATAAACCATTCTCCCTTAGTGTCTCAAGGATGATTAGTAAATAATCCTCACACTCTTCATAGGTATTAGAGTGTACAAAAATGTAATTAATAAAGACAAAAATGAATTTATCAATATAATCCTAGAATACTCTATTCCATAGATCCATAAATATAGAGGGTGAATTAGTAAACCCAAATGGAATTACAGTAAATCCATAATGACTATATCTTGTGTGAGAAGTCATATTTGGTATATAATCCTTATTGACTTTTAATTGATGATAACCATAATATATATTAATCTCAGAGAATCACTACGCCCCTTTAAGTTGATCAAATAAATTATCAGGTCAAGGTAATGGATATTTTTTCTTAATAGTGATTTCATTAATTTCCCTTTAATCAATGTATACTCAAATAGATCCATCATTATTCTTCATAAATAGAACATGTGCACCCTGAGGTGAAATAGTAGGGTGAATGAAACCCTCATCACATAACTCTCGTAGTTTTTTTTAATTCTACCAATTCCATTGGATCCATTCTATAAGGGAGATTAAATATGGGCTTTGCATCAGGGATAAGATCAATAGAGAATTTATCTTCTAGACCAGGAGGGTATCCAGGTAATTACTTTGGGAATACATCTATATATTCCCTCATAAATAACACATCCTCTATTATAAATATATATTAATTCATAGACTCATCTTCTATAATAATTTTATTAAGAAGAGCTACTGAAGGTGGATTAAAACATGATTTAAATGATATAGTCTCCCTTATGAAGATAAGGGATTTCATATATCCATCACAAATCATAATCTCCTTATTTCAGTAATAAATTTTAACATTTTTATTTGAAATCCAATACACACTAAGGATTATATCAAATTAAACCATAGTTATAATAATCATGTCTAAAAATATGGTAAGTCTACGTGCAATATTGGGGATTGACTGACACATCCATGTTGAGTAAGATTTACACTATGAGTCTTGATTTACAACTCCCTTCTCAAGGCGCTAGGTAAATATCTAATTTTCTTAGAAAACATGGAGGATATAAAAGAGTGAGATGATTCAGAATCAAATAAATCATTAGTTAAGTTTGGTTTTATGATTAAATTACCTACCACTACGTCTCTAATAACTTTGACCTTAGCTGTAGTGATCGCATACTCCTAGTCTTTCTCACTTGGCCTCTTATGGGGTGGATTACCTTGATTATTGGGGAATTGATTTGAATAATATCCCATATAATTGTAATTGAATCATTTCATATTGGAAGCTTCTATCTTTAACTTGTATTCATGAACTTGATTCTCCTTATATACACACTTATAGAAAACTACATATCATTTTAAGAAAGTCCTAGGGTGTTTCTTCCCAAAATTATTTCATTTTGGAAAATATACTCTTCCCTTATTTTCCTTTATTTAATTATTTTCAATATAGTTCTCAACCATACTATTCTTATCTTACTTCAATTTGAAATTAACGGAATTAGATAACTTCTTCTCAGTATTTATGGAACAAGTTACAATCTGATCATATAAGGAAAATGTTTAAGAGAATAGTTCCCTTCAAATACATAGATTTAATCCATTGAATAAGTGGTCAATATTTATTTTCTATTTGTGTATATAATCCCTAACATGCATCACTAGTCTTCTAAAGTTATCTTCATACTCAACCATAGTTTTTATTCCTTTTTTCTTATGTTTATAAATTTACTTTCTTTTTCAGCTCATTGTTTACGAGGAAAATAATTTTCAAAGAATATCACTTTAAAAGTATTCAATTATATATCCCCTAAATCCTATTCCTTCTTAGTGTTTTGAAAAAATTAACACTACTGGTTAGTGTCTCCCTTTAATCAATAGACAGCCATGACAACCTTATCCCTTTCAATATAGCCTAAAGAAAGGAATATCTTCTCTAAAGACTTGATCCATTTCTCAACCACTAGTAGATCAATAGATACATTAAAAGATGGACTTTTATGTTGCATGAAGTGATCCAATGTTGTCACACCATGATGAGATGCAACAAGTTTCTTTATATAGGCATGGTTATTTGTCATAACTAGGGTTAAATTCTCTAATATATTCATAATATTCATAGTTCCAAAATCACATCCATTGAATTGATTAGGAAGGAAATCTCTACATTGATCATGGGTGTTTACATGGTTTTAATTTATTCCATTTGGCACCATTTCTATATAAGGGATTGACTTATGTTTATTCCCTCTAAATATGTTCATTTAAGATTAGTTCCTAAAGTTTCTACTAAACTTCCTTTGATACCTACTATAACAACCCCTACTCTAATACTATAGAGTCCATGGTTATTTTCTTACATTGGTATATAGATCACAATGCAAAGGATCCAACAGTTTAGTAGTCTTAAGAAGGTAGATACGTAAATGAGTTTTAAATTAAATAGAAACTAAAAACACATCACTTTAATACATGAAAATCATTATTATTCTTCTTGAAATCTATCTTCCATATGTATCACTCTTCTAGGTTTCTTAGGGAAATGGGAAATAGTATAAAGAGTGAGATTATATGATCAGGAAGGGGGTAGCATAGAGAAGAATCTATAATGATAATAAGGATGGAATATTCTCTATAAAAGTAATAAATAATCAGAATAATACCATAATGAAATTAAACTATGGGAATAATATAACACCCCAAAATTTTAAAATAAGGACACTGTATTTGATAGCGTGTATGACATGAAACACTAAGTGTAGAAGAGAATATAAAATCTTGAGATATTAAAATATATTTATTTATAAATATATTAAATATATTCAAAATATTTCATTTCATGAAATACTGAGTTTATCTTGTTTTACATGCAATAAAAAGTTTCTTTGAAATCTAGCATTACATGCAGGATTGAGTTTTACCAAATAATAATATACTATTAAGATTACTATTTAATACGAAAAATATCATATAACCATTGAAATGGTGGGTATAAATGGGACTAAATAAATTATGATAATATAAATTTTATAAATTTTTATTATTTATCTATTTATTATTAATAAAATAAGAATCATTTAAAAGAAAAAAAATATTTTCTAAAAAACTATATTTTTATAAAAGACAGATTAGTCGCACTTTGCGAACATAAATTAAAATTAAATTTTAACACACTTAGAAAATATATATGAAAAAATAAAATTAATTTTTTAAAATTGGGTTATCAAAATTATCTTAGGGTGAATTTTTGGGATTTTATGAAAACTTTTATTTTTTGATGAATAGTGAAAAATACCGAATTTTAATTGAAAACTACATTTTCATTTAAATTATTTATAATGTTAAATTATTTTTTTAATTGATTTTAAAGTAAAATTAGATAAATTTTATATCAATTAATCCAATTTATTTCATTTTAATCATTTTAATATTTAATTTTGATCTAAAAACATTGTAAACTTTTGAACATTTTCTCTTTAAAAAGCCAACATTCTCGCTGCATCCGCGGGATTAATTTTATATTAAATCTCACTTATTTGAATTGATTTTTAAAAAATAGATTAATTATTTTAAATAATAATAATTTCTAATTTATAATAAGTTTAACTTAATTTTTGGCCAAAATGAATAGTGAAAACAGTAAAAATCATTTACCGTGGTTAAGGTAAAAATGGGTTTACCGAGGGGTTAAACTAAGAATATATGGGTATAAATGAATTTTAAACTTGTATAAAAACTATCTTATGGCTATATTTATACCATTACACCTATAAGGTTATATAATGGTCTATTTGTGACCCTTTTGAAATATGAAAAACATGGGAGAACTCAAGTATTTTCAAAAATACAAAGTGTGTCCTCTCCCCCACTTATAAAAGGCCACCCTATCCTCTCTTATTTTCACCTTAAACCCACTTTGTATCATCCAATTAATAAAAAATTCACTTTAACACTTCTCTCATATCATCTTAGAAGCATTATATTGGGCACAAATTCAACACAGGAAGGCTTTAGTGCAAACCTAAGGAGGATACCCAAAGAAGAGGTAATATTCTACAATGAGTGTTCTTATATTATTTCCTTCTCTAAATACTTAAATTTTTATTAAAACATTATGATATAATAAAATCAGTATCTTATTTATAATATTATTTTGTTATAATAAGTTCATTACCTAAAAATATCTCCACTTTCATCAAATGGGTTACAAAATCATCATTCATGTGTACGGTAGACTACCGCCTCGTGAACTGATGTCATTCGTTCTTCCGTCACCACCTTTCATGGTTGGGTATGATGATGAATATAAATTATATATATATTATATTTAAAAAATAATTATACCTTTTTAGTCATTATATCATATATATATATATATATATTCACTTTCCATTCTGTAAGTGACACGATAACGTCGCTCGTGTGTACGGCGGTCTACCGCCTCGTGAAGCGATGCGATTCATCTTTCACTAACACTTTACATGGAATGTAATAAGGTTAAAGATAATAAAAATATGTTATATAAATGAAATAATTATGATATTAATAAAATATTTATCATTATTTAAAGATAATATATAGCATATTCTTTCATACCCTTCCACTCATTGAAAAAAGATAACGTCGTTCGTAAACGTGTGGACTACCACCTTTACGAAATGATGTGACTCTATTTTCATCATAAAAACATATGGATGATATATATATGTATATTTTAAGAAATAATATGTTATTTATGATATTATTATAATTATTAAAGGATAAAATATTATGCATCTCATTTCCATAATTATTGTTGATAAATGAAAACGTTACTCATGCGTACTTATAACCTACCGTCCCCATGATCATAACATAATTAATTTATAAAAACCATATTTCATGATTAGTATAAAAAGTATAATTGATGTATAAATATGATAATTATTTCATGATAATTATTTTTTAGATTATATAACTATATAATATGCGCAGTAACTAGATCTTTTATGATGAAACACGCATGAGAAAACAAGGCAATTAACACCTAGAATAATGAAAATAGTAAAATATTATTAATGAAAGAGTACTAATATTTTATAAAATGATAATATATGATATTATAAATATTAAAATGGTTCTTGAATAACATAATAACATGTTTAAAATGACTACACATGAAATTAAATCATGTTTAACCTAAATGAAGCGTATGGTAAGGGATTTCATCTAAATTTAATTTCATTGAGGAATATTATAATGTTATGCATATAATTTCTTTTATATGGTGTATATAATTCCCATTTGACATGTAATATTAGAAATATTTATATATTCATGTAATTTTAAGATTAAATTTTAATTATTTCATCTAAGTGGATTTTAATTAAAAGTTACTAAGTGGTAAATAATTTCATAAATCAATTTCCTTTCATTGGATTATATTAGTTCTTTATTGTCATTGATATTATATGACTATGTGTATAGTGAATTTTGAATATTTATTTTTTTATTTAAAAATTTTTATGTGGATTTATATTTTATAAAAATAATCTATTCATTTATTAATTCTCACTTCGACATTATAGACATTTTTAGGGTTTATTACACAATCTTATTCTAATTGAGATTGTTTATTCTTGAATTTAAATTAAAGGAAATTTTTTGATCATTTTTTAATAAAATATTTAATTTTATTCTCCTTTGGTTATTAATTTTATTTTTTAGATGATATTACCATTTTACCACACTTTTTTACTTAAAATTATTGATAAAATATTTTAATAAAATTCGACTTCATTTCTCTCTTTGGTTAGAAATCTATTTTCTTCCAAAACTATGTTTTTTTTAAATTTAAAAAAAAATGTTTCTAAACTTTTCATAATTACTTAAAATAAATTTTTACCTATTTTTACTTATTACCAAAATGTTTTCAATGGAATCTTATGTTTTTTCAAAATAATACCCGTTTGGATTTTACTGAAAATGTGAAAGGAATATTCTTATCATTTTCTAGACAAGACACTTTCACATCCATTTTATAGTGAAAAAGGAATATTATTTTTACCTTTTATAGAATGTAAAGAATTATCCTCCATCAATAAAATAATTTCTTTGAATCTTAATTTATAATTTTATGATAATATTTTAAAATAAAATGTTTTTAAAAGTGATTTTTAAAGAAAATTATTTTCAAAATTATTTTCATAATGAAAATAATATTTTCCTCAAGATTATATTAAAGATATTTTTATGGTATTTATATTCATAAATTACAATAACCATTTATTCTTACTCCAATGGGTATATGTTGATACCATCCTTATTCTTCCTCTGGATAGTTTATGAATATTTTTACTAAGGATAGTATTGACATTTACTTGTTTCATTTTGTAGCCATTAACTTCCCTTTGAAACATTCTCTTTCATGAGATAATTTGACATTAAATTTTCACAAAACATACATATTATTTATCATGGATATTCTTATTACTTAAAACATATAACATTTTAACATATGGTGTTTACATTGAAAGTTATTATTTTATATGGTAAAATATTGATAAATATGTATTCTTTACTCAATATGAATTATTTGATTATATGGCACATTTTTTATAAATTAAATCAATTATTTGATATATTTTGAATGCTTTGGAAATGTAATAAATGGGTTGGGGACCGGTAATGAAATCCCCTCAATACATCAGTAGTCTCATGGGATGAATCAATTGGATTGCCTTAGTTAAGTGGGGTTTTACCTAATATGTTTTAAACTATCCTAAGGATAAATATTGATGGTTAAGGTATCATGTTCATAGGAAAGATTATTTCCAATAACTAAGCATTTCCTTCATTAATTAATTATTTATTATTATCCATGATATTTTCAAAATGATATTATCTCTAGATGCATTTCATTTAATTGATTAAATTGAATGTGTGTTCATTTATTTACCTTTCCATATTGATTATGCCTTATTTAATTTTGATAGCCAAGATATTGATTAAATGGAATGTATGTTCAGTTATTTAAATTTCTACATTGATTATTATCCATGATATTCTCATATGGAAATTATCTCTGGATTCACTTACTTCTCAGTTTATTAATTACATGGCATGTGTGATCAGTTATTTACCTTTCCATATTGATTATAAATATCGATTCGTGATAGATTACATTGTACTCAACCCTTACTGAGAACTTAAGACCACCCTTATTTTTTTCCTTTCCCTAAGATTCCATGAATTTTATAATTACTAATATGCATGGATAAGATAGATGGAATAAAGTTATTCTTCAAAAAAATATGTTGTAATTTTTATATTCCAATGTAATGAAAGACTCATGTATGTATCTAGTTTACCAATCCTACTAAAATATTCTGTCCTTTATGATGCGATTCCTTGTATCTTATTCCAATTTAATAAATTAGGAACTAGCTCTGGGCTACTGGGGTCAGGGTCACTATAGTTGGTATAAAAGGAAGTTTAGTAGGAAACTTGGGAACTAGGTTTTTAAAAACATATATTGAGGATAATAATCCTATGGTAGAATTTTAATATAAGTATAGAGGAACATTCTAAAATTTTGGTAAGTTAGAGATTATTTTTTAACTTATAATAAATCTCTATCTAGATACTACAACTGGATGTGATTATGACAAAAATTTACTTAGGGGTAATAACTCGAAAAGGGTGCATTGGGCTTGACCTGATTGTCAACTGGTACACAACAATAGGCCTTACTATACACCTGGTTTGACATTCCTGGAGAATATGATTAAGATAATTCACATTTTATTTACAAACCATTATAAAGGATTTCAATAGATAATGGAAATGAATGACCTAGGATAAACCTAAGGTGTCTTATATTGAAGATAAGGTGTCATGTTTTATACATCTTATAAATGATTATATAGTTATCCCATAGACCAAGGAAAGACCTATGTTAAAATAAAACATATGATGTATTTATGTATTTTGATTCAAGAATTAAATTGTATAAGTATTTTACCAATGGTTTTTTGGTTATAAGAATCATGAAACATCTAAGTATTATGTTAAATTTAGAAGCACATGTGTATTCATTAACTTAAAAATTGTAGATACCATCATGGGTTAATGAGTTTAAGATTGGTCATAAGTTCAAAGTCTTAGACACTTATTTTTTAGGTTTTATGTGAACTTACAAAGATTAAGGATATTTTTGAAAAAAATTATGGGAATACAACTCATTGGTTTAGTATTTGTTTTAGTAAAGAAAAGGAAGTAATTTAAGGAATAATTCCTTTGCATTTTATAGATATAATTTTAAAGGTATCGATAACCATTAGGGTTTATATGATCATTATTTACATTGTAATAATAGTCAAATAAGATTATTATACTATGTGAAAAAATAAATAAAAAAATTGTATTTAAAACATTAATAAATAGATTATTTAATGATTAAATTTATTTCAAGGATGTACATCTTATTTGTTTTGGGAAATTTATAGGAATTATATTAATATAGTTTATAAAAAGGATAACCAGCATGCAAGGTGACAACACATCGCATCCAGTAAGGTCATGGGGCTTGAACCCATGACTGGAGGATGATAATGGTTTATCACCTACCACTAGCCTCTATGATTTCCTAGTCAATATGTAATTATTTTTAGTTAAAAAATATCAATGATGAACCAATAGTATTAATTTTTAGGTTTAGAAATTAATTTATTACACTAGATACCTTGTACTAAACATATTGTATTTGGAAAATAGTTATAGACATAAAAAAATAATTATCACACTTTTATGGATCTTATGATCCATTAAAAGTGAATTTTAGTTCTTCAGGAATAAAACAATTCATTTTTTGGATATTCTTTTCTTGGAGTAAGTGATGAATTAGAAATTGATAGAAGAACAACCAAAGGATGAAGTTTTTCTTATCAAAAAAGTATATTTCCTTATATTCTTAAATAGTAAAATAATTCATCAACTTTAAGAAAAGGATCTTGAAACAAAAATGTTATCCAATCACATTCATATCCAATTAATCAAATGGTCCTTTAAACAATAATATATTTATGGGTTTCAGACCCTTAAATTTCCATTTATCACTCACTTTATTATAATGAATGATTCAAACCACTCCCTATTATTATTTATGCTTTTCCTCTATGTAAATATCTTCACTTACCATCAATGTTCTCCTACTTAGAAACATAATTATATGTTATTCCATATGACCTTTTTACTTCCCCTTATGACTTATTAAGAAGATGTTTTAGTAACCCTTTTATGATGTTGGTTTTTAAACAATTTGATTTTCAAATAAAAAACCCTAGTTTAGAGAGATCAAGTTTAAATTGTGAGGACATAATTTATTTAATATGGGGTGAATATAATTCCCCAAAATTATAAAATAAGGATACTGTATTTGATAGTATGTGTGGCATCAAACACTAAGTGTAGAAGGGAATATAAAATCCTGAGACTTTATGATATATTTATTTTTAAATAGATTCAATATATTCAATAGCTTTCATCACACACAACACTAAGTTTCTTTTAAATTTTTTATTACACACAAGAATGAGTTTTACTGAACAACAATATACTATTAGGATTATTATTTAATATAAAAATTATCACCTAGATGTTGAAATGGTGGGTATGAATAGGATTAAATAAATTATGAAAATATATTTTTTAGACATTTTTATTAGTTATCTATTTATTAGTAATAAAATAAGAATCATTTAAAATAAAAATAAATATTTTTTGAAAACCCGTATTTTTATAAGAGGGATTAGCCGCGCTTTGCGAACATAATTTAAAATTAATTTTTACCACTTGAATAAAATTTATATGAAAAAAATAAACTTTATTTTTAAAATTTGGATATCAAAATTATCTTAGGGTGAATTTTTGTGATTTTTATGAAATGTTTCATTTTTTGATGAATAGTGAAAAATACTGAATTTTAATTAGAAATTGCATTTTTGTTTAAATGGTTAATAATATTAAATTATATTATGATTTTTTTAAAGTAAAATTATTTAAATTTAATATTAATTAATACAATTTAGGTAATTTTAATCATTTTCATATTTAATTTTGATATAAAAACATTGTAAACTTTTGAACATTTTCTATTTAAAAACCCGCGTTCTCATCGCATATGTGAGATTAATTTTAAATTAAAATCTTCCAATTATATGAATTTAATTTTAAAAAATGTATTTCATATTTTTAATCATCATAATTTATAATTTTTAATAATTTAAAATTTATTTTTTACCAACATGAATAGTGAAAAAAGTAAAAATCATTTACCACGGTTAAGGTAAAAATGAAATTACTAGGGGTTAAACTAAGAAGATAAGGGTATAAATGATGTATAAACTTGTCCAAAAACTATTTTATAGAAATATTTCTACCATTAAAACTATAATTTTCTATAATGTTCCATTTTTATCCTTTCGAAATATGAAAAATGCAGAAGCACTCAATTATTTTCAAAAATACCATGTGTGTCCTCTCCCCACTTATAAAAGGCCACCCCCTATCCTCCCTTCTTCACACCTTTAAACAACTTTTGATCAGAAAATACCTTCTAAAATCACTTCCCAAATTATATAATATCATTATAGAAGCCTTATATTAGGTATAAATCCAAACTAGGATGGATTTAGTGCAAACCTAAAGAGGATACCTGAACAAGAGGTAACGTTCTCCAACGAGCATTTTTATTTTATTTCCTTCTCTACCTACTGAAATTATTATTAAACCATGTTGATATAATAAAATCAGTATATTATATATATTGGGATGTTTTTTTTAATAATTTAATGACCAAAAATCATATCCACTTCCATCAAATGGGTGAAGAAATTATTATTCATGTGTACGATAGACTAGCGCCTTGTGAATCAATGTCATCTAGTTTTCCATTAACAACTTTCACAGTTGGGTATGAGGATGTATATAAAGTATATATATGATATTTATAATATAATTGTACATATTTAGTCATTATATCATATATATATATATATATTCAATTTCCATTCTGTAGGTTATACGATAACATCGCTCGTGTGTATGAAAGATTATCACCTTATAAAGCGATGTGATTTGTCTTTCACTAACACTGTACATGGAATGTATTAAGGTTAAATTTATTCAATATAAATTATATAAATGAAATAATTATGATATTCATCACATATTTATAATTTTTAATGATAATATATATCATTTTATTTCTTTCCTTTTTACTCAATGAAAGATGATAACGTCATTCATGAACATGTAAACTACCACCTTCACAAAACGATGTGACTATCCTTTCATCACCACGCCACATGGAAGATATATATATATATATACATATATACTTGAAGAAATAATATGTTATTTATGATATTCTTATCATTATTTTAGGATAAAATATTATATACCTTCTTTTCATAATGATCATTGAAAAATGAAAACGTTACTCATGTGTACGTACAACCTATCTTTTCTGTGATCGTAACATAATTAATTTCTACAAACCATATTTCTTGATTGGTCTAAAAATTATAATTGATGTATAAATATGATAATTATTTCATTATTATTATTCTAGAGATGATATAACTATATTATATACGCAAGAACTAGATCTTTCATGACGAAACACACATGAAAAAACAAGACAATTAACACTTAAAACAGTGAAAATAATGAAAGATTATTAATAAAAGTATAATAATATGTTATAAAAGATAATATATGATATTAAAAATATTAATATAATTTTTTAATAAGTTAATAATATGTTTAAAACCACTATATAGGAGGTTAAAGCGTGTTCAACCCAAAGGAAGCATAAGGTAAGAGACTTCATCTCAATTTCATTTCATTGAGGGATATTCTAATGTTATGCACATAATTTATTTTATAGAGTGTATATAATGACCCTTTTAAATTTAATATCATGAATAATTCTTTATTCATGGTATTTTTATGATTAAATTTTAATTATTTCATCTAAGGGTATTTGAATTAAATGGTACTAAGTGGTAAAAAAATTTATAACTCAATTTCCTTTCATTGGGTTATATTACTTCTTCATTATCACTAATATTATATGATTATGTGTATAATTAAATTTAACTATATATATTTATATTTAAACTTTTTTTATGTGTACTTACATTTGATACACATAATCTATTCATTGATTTATTCTCACTTTTATGTTTTGGTCATTTTAAGGGTTTATTTTACAATTGCATTCAAATCGATATTGTTTATTCTTGAATTTAAATTAAAGGAAATTATTTGACCATTATTTAATAAAACCTTTAATTTTATTCTCATATGGTTATTTATGATATTTTTCAAGTGATAATATCATTTTTTAATCTTTGGTAATTGACATTATTGAGAAAATCTTTTAATAAAATCTGACTTCATTTCTCTCTTTGGTCAAAATTTTGTTTTCTTCCAAAACCATGTTTTATAGAAATGTTTTCAAAAATGTTTTTAAAATTTCCAAAAATGATTTATTAAATACATTTTTACCCATTTTTACTTATTACCAATTTTTTTTCAAAGTAATCTTATGTCATTTTCAAAACAAATCACATTTGGATTTTACTAAAAATATGAAGGGAAACTTCTTGTGATTTTCTAAACAAGGAATTTTACTAACCATTTTACATTGAAAAATGAATGTCATTTTAACATTTAAATCATGTATGAAATTATCCACCTTCATTATAGTCATTTATTTGAATATTACTTTACAATTTTATGAGGATATTTTTAAAGAAAATGTTTTTAAATGTGATTTTCAAAGAAAATATTTTTCAAAATGTTTTTCAAAATGAAAAGGATATTTTTATTAATAATGTTTTTAAATATATTTTTATAGAAATAATATTCATAAATTAAAACAACCATTTATTATTACTCCAATGGGTATATTTTGATACCATCTTTATTCATCTTTTGGGTGGTTTATGATTATTTTGAACAAGGATAGTATTGACATTCACTTTCTTATTTTATTTTGTAGTCATTAAATTCACCTTTAAATATTCACTTCCATGTGATAATTAGACATTAAATTTCCCCTAAATATCCATATTATTTATCATGTATATGATTATTGCTTAAACCATATACCATTTTAATATACAGTGTTTATATTGAAAGTTATTTGTTTATCTGGGGAAATATCGATAAATCCATATTCTTTACTCAATATGTATTATTTTATGATAAGGTGCATTGTTTATGAATTAAATCAATTATTTGTTATATTAGTAATGTTTTAGACATGAAATACATGGGTTGGGTACCATTTAATGCAATCCCCTCGATGCATCAGTAGTCTCATGGGGAAAATTAGTTGGCTAGCCTTAGTTAAGTGGGTCTTTACCCAATATGTTTTAAACTATCTTGAGGAAAGATCTTGATATATAAAGGTATCATGTGTTTGGAAAAAAGGACGTCCAATATATAAGAATTACCTTTATTATGATTTTATTTATTGTTATCTATGATATTTTTACAATGATATCATATATAGATTCATTTCATTTTATTGATTAAATGACATGTGTTTTAAATTATTTACCTTTACATATTGATTATTCCTTATTTAATTTTTATATCCAAGTTATTGATTAAATATCACATGTGTTCAATTATTTAACTTTACATATTTATTATTATCCATGATATTTTTGTATTGATATTATATCTCGATGCACTTCCTTATCAATTTATTGATTACATGGAATGTGTGTTTAGTTATTTACCTTGAAATATTGATTATGCTTATTGATTCATGATAGTTCATATTGTACTTAACCCATACTAATAATTTTATATCACCCTTATTTTTTTCCTTTCCTTGGGATTCCATGAAGTTTACTATGACTGATATATAGGGATATATAGATGGAATAAGGTTAATCTCAAAAAACATATGTTATAATTTGTGTATTCCAATGTAATGTGAGATTCATACATGTATCTAGTTTACCAAGACTATTAAACTATTCGGTTCTTTGGGATGTGATTACTTGTATCTTATGCCAATGTAATAAAGTAGGCACCGAATCTAGGCTACTAGAGCTGGGGTCGCTACAGTTGGTATCAAAGGAAGTTTAATAGGAACCTTAGGAACTAGATTTAGAAAAATATATATTAGGGATCATAACTCTATGATATCATTTGTGGATAAGTATATAATAACATCCTAGAGTTTTGGTAAGGTAGAGATTAAGTGGTTTTTCCTGGAAATACATCCCTATATAGATACTACAAGTGAACGTGGTTCTATTATAGATGTACCTAGGGGTAATAAATTCAAAAAGGGTGTGTTAGGCTTGACCTGATCATCCCCTGGTACAATTGAAGGTAACTTTTCATTATTTATACATCCTATAAATGATTATATGGTCAACCCCTAGACTTAGGAATGACATATTTTGAAATAAAATAGATGAATTATTTATGTATTGTTATTCAATAATAAAATTGTAGAAGTATTTTACCAATGGTATTTTGGTTATAATAATAAAGAAACATCTAAATATTGTGTTAAATTTATAATAATATGTGTATTCATTAACTTAAGAATTATGGATACCATTATGGGTTAATGAGTTTAATATTAGTAACCAGTTCAAAGTGTTAGACAATTATTTTTAGGTTTTATATGAATTTACAAATATTAAGGATATTTTTGGAAAACATTTATGGGAATACAACCCATTGGTTTAGTATATGTTTTAATAAAAAATAATTAATTTGTATAATAATGCCTTTAAATTTTATAGAAATAAGTTTAAATATATTGATAACCATTAAGGTTGATATGATCATTAATTGCATTTTAATAATAGTCAAATAATATTATTAGAATTTGTGAAATAAATAAATTGTTTTTAAAACATTAGTAAAAAGATTATTTAATTATTAAATTTATTTTAAGTATGCCCATAATATTTTTTAGGAACTTTACAGGAATTATATTAACATAGTTTATAAAATGGAAAACTTGTATGCATGGTGATAACCCATCACATTTGGAAAGGCCACGGAGTTTGAACCCATGGCCGAAGGATGATGATGGTTTAGTTCCTACCACTAGACTATGTGATGTCCTGGTTAATATTTTATTATTTTTAGTTAAACAAATATTAATGATGAACCAGTGGTATTACTTTTTAGGTTTAGAGATTAATTTATTATATTGGATAACTTTTGCTAACCATATTGGATTTGGAAAATAGTTAGCGATAAAAAAATGACTTTCCACTATTTTATAGATCTTATGATCCATTAAAAGTTAATTTTATTACTTTAGGAATAAAAATTTTAGTTTTGGATATTCTTTTTTTGCAGCAAGTAATGAATTGGAAATTGATCAAATCCTAACTAAAGGATGAAATTGTGTTTATAAAGAAAGTATACTTCCTTATATTATTAGACAATAAAATAATTCATAAACTTTAGGAAAAGTATATTGAAACAAAAAATTTATCCTATTACATTCATATCTAATTAATCAAATGATCCTTTAAACTATAACAAATTTATAATTTTGAGACCCTTAACTTTCCTTTGATCACTCAATTCCTTATGATGAATGACCTCAATCACTCCCTATGATAATTTATGATTTTACTCCATGTACATATATTCACTTACCACAAATTTTCTCCTATTTAGAAAATTATTTAAATGTTATTCAATATGACCTTTACACTTCCCTTTATCTCTTTTTAAGAGGATGTTTTATTAACCCTTTTATGATATGGGGTTTTTAATAATGTAATTTTTAAATATCAAACCCTGTATTAGAGAGATTAAGTTTAAATTGTAGGTAAACAATTTATTTAAAGTGGAGAGAATGTAACTCCTCAAAATTATAAAATAATGATACTAATGAGTTTCTTTAAAATTTTGCATTACATGCAAGACTGAGTTTTACCAAACAAAAATATATTATTAAGATTATTATTTAATATAAAAATTATCACTTATATGTTGAAATGGAGGGTATGAATAGGATTAAATAAAGTATGAAAATATATAGTTTAGAAAAATTTATTAGTTATCTATTTATTATTAATAAAATACGAATCATTAAAAGAAAATAGATATTTTATGAAAAACCATATTTTTCTAAAAGATGGATTAGTCGTGCTTTGAACACATAATTTAAAATTAATTTTTACCAATTTTATAAAGTTTATATGAAAAAAACTTAATTTTTGAAATTGGGACATAAAAATTATCTTAGTTTTAATATTTGGTATATTTCTAAAAAGTTTCACTTTTTGATGAATAGTGAAACATATTGAATTTTAATTAAAAACTTCTTTTTCATTTAAATTATTTATAATGTTAAATTATATTTTTAATTATTTTTAAAGTGAAATTAGTTAAATTTTATTTAAATTAATCTAATTTTTTTCATTTTAATCATTTTAATATTTAATTTTGATATAAAAACATTGTAAACTTTTGAACATTTTCTCTTTAAAAACCTGTATTCTCATCACGTCTGTGGGATTAATTTTAAATTAAATTTTTACCACTTCTGTGAATTGAATTTGAAAAAATAGATTCCATATTTTGAATCGTAATAATTTAAAATTTATAATAATATTGAATTAATTTATGAAAAAAATCAATATTGAAAATAGTAAAAATCATTTACTGTGATTATGGTAAAAATGAGTTTTTCAGGGGGTTAAACTAAGAAGATAAGGGTATAAATGACATATAAAGACATGTAAAAACTATTTTATGGAAAACTTTAGACCATGAAACCTATAAGTTTTTATAATGGTCCATTTTGGATACTTTTTACATATAAAAAATATGGGACCACTCAATTATTTTCAAAAATACTAATTGTGTCCCCTCCCCCACTTATAAAAGGCCATCCCCTATTCTTCCTTATTCACACATTAAAACCAATTTTTATCGGCCAATAAATGACCAAACATATTCCAAACTTCCCTTATATCATACTATAATCCTTATCTTTGGAACAAAACCAACCTAGGATGGCTTTAGTGAAAACCTAAGGAGGATACCCAAAAAAGGGGTAATGTTCTCCAATGAGAATTTTTATTTTATTTCCTTCTCCAAACACTCAAATTATTATTAAAAAATTATGATATAATAAAATCATTAAAATATATATAATTTAATTTTTTATAATAATGTCATTACCTTCAACCATTTACAATTACATCAAATGAGTTACAAAATCATCATTCGTGTGTACGAAGGAATACCGCCTCGTGAACCAATATCATTCATTCTTCCATTACTAGCTTTAATGTATGGGTATGATGATGGATATAAAGCATATATATGATATTTATAACATAATTATACTTTTTTATTCATTATATCATATATTTTTTTTACTTTCCATTCTGTAGGTGATATGATAATGTTGCTCGTGTGTACGGTGAACTACTGCCCCACAAAGCGATGTGATTCGTCTTTCACGAACACTTTACATGGAATGTAATAAGGTTAAATTTGATCAATATATGTTATATACATGGAATAATTACTATATTAATGAAATATTTATCATTATGCAAAGATAATATATATCATTTTCTTTCTTACATTTTCACTCAATGAAAAATGATAACATCATTTGTGAATGTGTGGAATACCGCCTTCACGAAACAACATGAATCTATTTTCATCACCACACCAAATTGATGTTATATATATTGGAATAAATTATATTTTTTTATGTAATTATAAAATATTATATACCTTCATTCCATAATGATCATTAAAAAATGAAAATGTTACTCATGCATACGTACAACCTACCATCTCCATGATCGTAACATACTTAATTTTTAAAAACCATCTTTCATTATTTTTATAAAAAGAATAATTGATGTATAAATATGATAATAATTTCATGAATATTTTTATGGATATGATATAGCTATATAATATGATAAAAAATCGGATCTTTCATGACGAAACACGCATGAGAAAACAACGCGATTAACACCCAAAACAATGATAATAACAAAATATTATTAATGAATGGGTAATAAGATGTTATTAAAGGATAATATATCATATTATAAATATTAATATGGTTCTATAATAAGTTAATAACATGTTTAAAACCACTATAAAATAGGTTAAATCATGTTAAACCCATAGGAAGCGTAAGAAAAAGGATTTCATCTCAATTTCATTTTATTGAGGCATATTGTAATATTATGCACCTAATTTATTTTATATGGTGTATATAATTATAATTTTACATGTAATATCATTAATAATTCATTATTAATGGTATTTTAAGTTTCAATTTTAATTATTTCATCTAAGGTGATTTGAATTAAAATTTACAAAGTGGTAAAGAATTTCATAACTCAATTTCCTTTAATTAGGTTATATTAATTCTTCATTTCCATTGATATCATATGATCATGTGTATAATTAATTTTTACTATATATTTTTGTATTTACACTTTTTTATGTGTATTTATAGTTGATAAACATAATCTATTCATTTATTAATTCATACTTCAATGTTATGGTCATTTTAAGGATTTATTTTACAATCTCATTGATAGCTGCACATGGTGTCGTTAGTTCCCTATGATGCTATACAAAAATAAATTTATAAAACTTAGACAATATTAACTCAAAGTGTAGTATTTGGTAAGTCTTAGTGTTGAACCCACAAGGACTATCTGTATATTCTAAATAAATTAGGTAATTGAAATTGTAATTGATTGGTTATTTGCGAGAAAAGAGAAACAATAGCAGGAATGATTGGGGTTTTGAATCAATACAAGATACATTCAAAGTTTCGTGATGTTCAAGGTCATGTTCTAGGGATTCAACTGAGTATGGGTTTATTCATGTTTGGTGTAAGAATTGGGTTAGAGAGGATCCTTGTTCTTGGTATCCTACCCTACTCCTATGATTGGACCGTTGGAATGGTCATCTACTAGATTCAATCACAAAGATAGGTGATCCAAAACCATGTTTAAAAATAATCAACTTATATTTCATAATTTTTATAATAAATCTAAAGTGATCAATTGAATTAACTAAAATAGAACTCCTTAATTCACAAGTAATGGTCATGCGATTGTAAAAAGAAAGAGATTGGAATTGATAAATGATGTTCTCAAAAAATCCAAAACATGAATAAAATAAAGAAAAATAATCCCTAAGTAGCACTCCCTTATAAATTACATCACCTGGAACTAGAGATACTACTTGATCATGTTTCGAGTGAGAATCTTGGGTACCCGAGGAAGAAAGGTGGCAAAGAACGACTTTAGATTTTCACTCCTTCGTCGATTGGTGTTTCTTTGCCTTCTCATCGTCCTAGAATGTCTTAGAATGGAGTTGGGGACCGGTATTTATAGGATTTTCTCATCGAAACCCACGACCCATGTTGCGTTATTTTTTTATGCATGTCACCACTTACACGACATGTAATTGGGGTATACAATGTGTACCTTAGATCCTATTTTTTACTTCATTGCGTTGAATCCGTGAAAATATCACATGCTAGTTTGACTCTCGTCACATCATGTACAGGTAGTACACGATGTGTACTTGAATTTTACAATGTGTATGCATGTCATGAATTTTATTTCATGGTTTTGTTTCTCTTAAAATGGTCATGATGTGTACTTGGGGTACACGATGTGTACTTGGGGTACACAATGTGTACCTCATTTTTCTTCAGTTTCCATCTCCTCTTCATCTCCAAAAATCCGGTGTCGCACACTTTTCGTTCCTTTTTCACAAATTCATCATTTCATGCCACAAATAATAAAACAACTCAATTTGTTCAAAACAGGGAAATTTCATTCAATTAATTACAAAATTAGCACATTAAAACACATTAAAATATAAGCATGAAATAGATGTTTCACTGATTCTAATCAAGATAATTTATTATGGAATTAAAATTAAAAGAAATTATTTAATAAGTGTTTAATAAAACCTTTAATTTTATTATCCTATAGTTATTAGTGATATTTTTCATGTGAAAATGCCATTTTTATACTCTTTGATACATGAAATTATTGAGAAAATATTTTAATAAATTTCGACTTCATTTTTCTTTTTCGGTCAGAAATATGTTTTCTTCCAAAACAATGTTTTATAAAAATGTTTTTAACCTTTTAAAAATGATTTAAAAAATAAATTTTGAACCATTTTTACTTATTTACAAAATATTTTCAAATTAATATTATGCCATTTTCAAAACAATTCCCATTTTAATTTTATAAAAAATGTGAATAAAATCTTCTGGTTGTTTTCTGAACAAGAAAATTTCCTAAAAATTTTGTAGTGAAAAAAGAATATTCTTTTTTATATTTTATGACATGTATTGAATTAACCACCATCATGAACATAATTTCTTTGATGTTTCCTTTCCAAGTTTATGAGGATATTTTTAAATAAAATGTTTTTAAAAGTGATTTCAAAGAAAATTATTTTCAATTTTTTTTTCAAAATGAAGAAGATATTTTACTCAAGAATATTTTTAAAGATATTTTTATGGTATTTATATTCATCAATGAAAATGATGCTTTATTATTAATCCAATGGGTATATGTTGATACCATCCTTATTATTAATCTGGATGGTTTATGATTATTTTGACCAAGGATAGTATTGAAATTCACTTCCTTGTTTCATTTTGTTTTTTTAAAGGTTGGGGTTGAAGCCTCATTTTATTATTAAAGCAAAGTAAAGACCTCTTTTAACTGGGTAGAGGGAGACCCATTACATAGCCCGAAGGCCCAGTGGGCATGTAGCCCATTACATAGCCCGTAGGCCCAAATTTTTAGCCTAAGGCCCATTCTGTGAATAGTAACATGGCTGCTACAGTACCCGACGCCGCTACAGTGCCCTGACGCCGCTACAGTATCATGTCGCCGCTATAGTACCCGCCGATCTACAGTACCTCTGCTGCTACAGTACTACTACAGTACCTGCGCCCCATGGGTTTTGAACCCCCATTTTTCATGTAGGATTACGGGGTGCTTACCACTAAGCCAAACCCTGACTACAGTACTACTACAGTTCCTTGTTTCATTTTGTAGTCATTAACATCCCTTTGAAATATTTATTTTCATATGATCATAAGATATTAAATTTCCCATAAATATATATATTATTTATCATGGATATCCTTATTTCTTAAACCATATACCATTTTAACATATGGTTTTTACATAGAAAGTTATTTTTTATGTGGGGAAATATTGACAAATCCATATTCTTTACTCAATATGGATTATCTAATGATAAGGCACATTTTTTTTAATAAAATTGATTATTAGATATATAAGGAATGGTTTAGACATGAAATAAATGGGTTGGGGTATGGTTAATATAATCCCCTTAATTCATCAGTAGTCTCATGGGGAGGACCTATTAGCTAGCCTTAGTTAAGTTGGTTTTTACCCATTATGTTTTAAACTGTCTTGAAGATAGATCTTGATAGTAAAGGTATCATGTGCTTAGGAAACATGACATCCAATAACTAAGAATATTCTTCATTAAGACTTCAATTATTATTACCCATGATATTTTTATAATGATATTATCTCTATATTCATTTCATTTTATTGATTATATGACATGTTATTTTAGTTATTTACCTTTCTATATTGATTATGCCATATCTAATTTTTATAGCCATGTTATTGATTAAATGAAATGTGTGTTCAGTTATTTACCTTTCCATATTGATTATTATCTATAATATTTTCATATTTTTATTATCTATGGATGTACTTCCCTCTCATTTTATTTATTACATGACATGTTTGTTCTATTATTTACTTTTCCATATTTATTATTCTTATTTATTCATGATAGATTCCATTTTACTTAAGCCTTATCGAGTATTTGAGCTCACCATTATATTGTTTCATTTTCCTTGGATTCTATGAATTTTATTATAACTGATATACAAGGATATTCTAGATGGAATAAAGTTATTCTAAAAAAATGTTATAATTTTTTTATTCCAATGTAATGAGGTAATCTTGTATGTATCTAGTTTACCAAGACTAATAAACTCTCCAGTCTTTTGGGATGTGATTCAATGTATTTATTCTAATATAATAAAAAAAACACAATCTTCAGGCTACTGTGGTTGGGGTTGCTACACATAACATATCCATGGATGATATATTAATAAATAAATTTATGGGTAAAAATAAATGATCATATAGTGATGTAAATGCATAATGATGGACACCCTAAACATATTTTTAATGACTTATACCATTACTTCTTACATAAAATTTAAGGAAACTCTCATTACCCTATCTTAGTTATCTCATGAGATATACCAACACACTGAGGATATATATAATTCCAAGCTCCACCCATAAAATTAAATTATAATTAATTCTATTACACACAAAATGATTATAGGCTATACATGAAATAATTTTCAAGGGAGAACAAATTAGTAATACATGATACATTTTCCCAATGGAACTTATCATACATGATATTACCGTATAGAAAAATATATTATATGGGTCATTAATAGGTTTAACTATCTAATAAATTAGTAAGAAAATATAAGTGAATCCCCTAATGAAATATAATTAATAATTAAGGATTCAATTTTTTTTAAAAGTACCCACAACAAGTGATTTATATGAAGTTATAGCTAATAGAAACTTATCAAGATTATGGATTTTCAACATGTTTGGGAAATTGTATATGCAATGGTAGGATACCAAAGAAATTAATACATTATAAAATAATATATAAATACTATGTTTTGATTTATAAGGAGTATGATAAAGATATATAACGTATACTTGGAAGTGTCAAACCAAGTGCGTAGTAATGTCCCATTCACCGCGCACTAGGATTATGAAGAAGATATACCCGTCCAACTCTTTTCAGGGTTTAACCCTAGATACATCTATTCTAAAATCATGTCCACTTATACTATTCAGATAGGGATGTATTTTCTTATGAAATCACACATTTTTTACTTAACCAAAGTGTAGGATTTATATGGATACAAGGAGGTTTAAGCATAGTACCAACTTATGAATTGGACATAATGTGAGTGAAAGGAATGATCACATTGGAAATATGTCTTAATAATGGAACATGTAATGAAATCAAAAAAATAATGGGATAATAACTTGTGGATTAAAAGGATATAACAATGGTAATGTGACTAAGAAATGTAAAGCGAGAGAACAAAATCTTTATTTTGGCATAGTAACTGCTTAGAAAAAGACTATAATGAGAGGGAGTAATTAATATATCATTGAAAAATATTACAAATTGATAATAAAAACATGGAATTATAAATATTTCTATATATGAAATTTTTTTTAAAGAAAATATAACAAAGGTATTTTAATTGGAAATTAAAAAGGATGATTGAGAAGCCTTACCTGTGAGATAACTTCTTAAATATTTTGAAGATAACCTTAGAATATTTGAAACACCTTAGAGAGATTCTAGAAAGAGAAAATATGAGGATGGATATGATCACAAATTTCTTAGTGGAGAGGAATGATAAAATGAGTGGGAATTTACAGAAATTGTGGTGGAATTATTTATTAATTTCTAAACATAGACATTGGAAATATAGGTTTTGGAAAATGAAAAACCATTGGCTTAACCATGGTTTTGATTCATATTTTTGGAATAAAATACACATTTTTAATATTATAATGATTTTAGAATATAAATCCATTATTTTATATTATTTTTTCCATAAAGATGAAAGTTTTCCTAATTTTGTTTAAATCAATAATTTATATTTTAGACTTTTGAAGGTTTATTATTGGTTAAGAATATTATTTTAATTGATTAAAAAAATTAATATTAAAAAAATAAAATATATTTGGTTGAGGATATTTTTTAATTATTACATTATTTTTAAATTGTTATTATATCAAAATGATTACCATATATTTATACCATACTTCACTTTTTATTCAGAAATTAGGCTATGCTATAAAATTATAAAAAATCCACCATTAAAAAATTTAGATGTATAAATTTTAAATTTAAGGTAATTTTTATAAATGGATTTTTCTATCTATAAAGAATTTAGTTATTAAATAAAACACTTATTTATTTTTAAATGAGCCATTTGGAACTAAAAAAATTATCTTTCTTCTTATTCTTATTATTTTTATTTAAGATATATGTGTATAATTATATTTCTATTCATTGTTCAATATAACTTATTATTATTTATTATTTATATTATTTTCAATAGTTTTTTTTTCATTTAATTAAGAACTTTTTTGTATCACTATAATATTACTAATACGGCAGTCAGATTTCCAAATGACAGATTCCAACAATCATATTTCTAATGGTCAGATTACAATGATCAAATTACAACAGTTAGATTTCAAAAGGTCATATTACTCCTGATATATAATTCATTATGAATACATCATTCATATACTTATCATATCTTCTATACTATTTATATTTCTATATTCTTTGTTTTCTTTATAATAGTAATGTATCTCATATACTTTCTATTCTTATTTGAGTATTATCCACTAGATTTCAAGTTTATAGTGTTGCCATATATTTTTACTTTTTTTATGCTTCCTATTTTAGCTATTTTAATAAATTTAATTACTTAGTTTTGTATTGTATTTATTTTTATTGAACCATTATTAGGAAATAATAAAAAGTGTCTTTTGCAATAATTTTTGACATGGAGTGTTTATTTATAATGGTCACATCTTAGGTGTTATGCCATTACATGAAAAGTTCATGTGACTTATACATATGATGCTTATAGACTTGTATGAATATGTTTGATTTTATTTATAAATAAATAACACAAAATTGTGGGTTGTGTAAATAGTTAGGAAATAATGTGGTGTGGAAACATTGGTTTAGTGGATGGAATAGGGAATCCGAAACTAGATCATTAGAATCATGTATACACATAAGAATAAAAATTAGAATATAAATATGGAATAAAATAAAATAATTATAAGTTTAAAATTCTTATTATTTATATTAAATTGGTTAAAATTTTAAAATAAGACCCCTAAAACACTAAGTGTGATATTCCTTCCAAAGAGAAACTTATGAAGAACTCGATCATCCAATTGGGTAGTTTCACACCAAAGCGGGGTTCCCATAGATTATATTGTTTAAATAAATAATGTAATGAGTGTGTTTGGATTATCCAAATGGGTATTTTCATTCCAAATTGGGGTGATATTTTATTTTTCTTTGTTATCTTATTCATTTCATTTTTTTGGGATACACTAGTTGAGAAACCCTAACAGTTTGGATACTAGAGGAATCGAGTTGAATTTATCTATACGATGGATGAAAAAAAGTGTTATCCACTCAAATATCTAAGAATCATAATGGTATTGATTATGATGAGTCTTAAACTAAATATTCATGGATTATTTATGTGATACCAAGTGTAATTCATGATGAAATATAGATCTTATCTCACTAAATGGATATGATATACATGGTCATTATTTTTTATGGGAGCACTTTCATTAAAAATTCCTTGATGAAAATATATAATATATGATATTCATATGATAAATATTATGTTTTAGATAAATTACATCATCACTATCAAACATTGAGATCAATCCTATTGAAAGGATAAACTTAGTGTAATCAACTTTTGAGACTATCAACTTAAGAAATGTTCTTAAGTTGATGAAAAAATTTATGTGTTAGAGAAATACCTTCCCAAGTAACCTAGTGTTGACATTATTAAATAAATTAATCTATATGATTATTGAGTATAGAATGATTAATTAAAATATAGAGTTATTAGGAAGAAGAGGGAGTAATAATTCCATATAATGGGATTATCCAAAATACTTGATGAATTTTTGAAACTCCATGGAATTTCCCTTTTAGGCATAGATGTTATGAAAATGATTATTCCATTTTTAAGGGTATGTGACACCAAATTTATATTTTAAAAGTCATGAAAATATAATGGAGTTCAAAATCAAGGGAATAATTGATAGAGTTTATAGGTTACAATAAAATGATGAAGAAAATAGTTCCTACTTCAATGATTTGAATGTAAAGGAGTTTAACAAGACCATATTTTTCTAAGTAAAGGATTTTTATCTTTATAATTTTATCTTATATGACAAGAGATTTTTTTTGTTAAAAATGGTTTTTATAAACAATTGGAGACGATTGATTGAATACACACTATTTTTGATTCATTAAGATATATAACATGTTTTCAAGGGAGATATGATAGAAGTATTTTATCTATAAATTTGTTAAAATATAAGGGAGCTAGTTCCCACTACTTATCAATATCATATTTTAAATAATAATATTCTTTTTAATAAAATGATTTAAACGCATATAATACCATATATGATATAGAAAAAATAGTTTTTTATTAAATATTCCTACTAAAAAGGAAATAAGTATTATTTATTAACACAAATAAATTTGTGTTGAATCTTAGAGAGATAATTTTAGAAGGAATATAATGTCTAAGAGGATAGTGGGAGTTTATTTGACCTTAGAAAAATATAAAGTTAACAAATAAAATATTGTACCAGCCTTAGTTTAAGTGACTATTAACCTAATATCCAAAATAATTACTATATATGAAAATAAATAAGAATGTAAATAGTTATATTTAGTTATCATGGAAAAGAAAATATCACTATTTGTAAAAAATGATTATTATAGCCTATAAAGTTAATGTAACTTTATCCTAAAAGAGTTTAGGATATACTGGTTATTAATAACATAAATAGTTACATTGATTTTAAGGAAAAAGATTAATGGTATGGGTTCTAATTATGATGATGTTATATTTAGAAAGAGTTATAAGTAGAAAATATAATACTAACATCAAAACATTTGATGTTGTGCAGTTAAGGTGTTTGAATATATTAAAAGAGTTGAACATTTGGAATATGCATCCTATGTCTCACCATTATTCAAACTATCTTATTTCATAGATGTAAATAAATATATTTTTAGTGGGAGTATTTTATCAGGTGGTCACATATAGATGTAACATAAATTATATATTTATGTAATGTGTTAACAAAACCTAGAAAATGTAGAAAATTTATGTATAAACTAGTATTTTATCATATATGCTATGCTAAAATGGTGATTATTTATGGTTTTGTTAAATAATATTAAATTTTTTTAATAATATAATATATAAAATGGTTTTATAATAAAGGTAATCCTTATTTATCATTCATTCATGTTAACTGAAACTTTACATGAATGGTAGAATGATAAATATCCCCTCAAAATATACTTTTTTATCCCTAATTGATGATCATCATGGAGTATAATGGGTTGTGTTGATATGTTAATATTTACATGAATATAATCATGTACTTGCTACAAAGGGTTATATACAAGATATAAAGAATATATACATGAGGTAATAAGTAAATACTTATTACTTGTATTGAATTTTTAAATTATATCTTATGAAATTTCATATAGTCATTAATATAATTAGGGGTGTATGCTTATTATCAATCCAAAATACCTAAGGTTAGATGGATATGTAATATGAGAACCTTTATAATTTTAAACCTCAATTACTTAATTCAAAAGTGACTTATCTAATTAGGGGGTTCTTGGGTATGTTTATGATCATGTCATTAGTTAGAGTAAAACCAAAATTGAATTCATCCACTTGTATGATGAGTAAATACATATGGCCCTTAATATAATTTGATTAAATAAATGTATGGTCACGATTAATTAAAGTCATATATGTTGTGGTTATATACATATATGAGGTACATGTGATGTTAAAATATATTAGATGAATGAAATGCGATGTATCTATCAACTTGGCCAATCTATTTCATAGAATCAAGAAAATATAAGTTGACCTATACTATATTGACATGTTCTATGTCCAATGGTCACTCAATGTCATGGACAAAGAGATTATATAGGTGTTTATATAATGTAAATAATTTATATTTTTATGGACATGTTCATATATATATATATATGATAATATTTTATTGTGATCACATGAGATCCCTTAGTAGCTTGAGTGGCACCGATTCTTTACTAGAGGCCACTCTTTCCTTATATATATGAAATATTGATTTTATATTTTTTTTCAATGCTCCTATGATCCACAGGTTCACAAACTTTGGATATTAGATAAGGATAAAATTTTGTACACATTTTTTGTTTCAAAATGAATAGATGTTGATGAAACCATATCTATTTTTTTATTTATTCAAAAAGAGTTGTGAATTTTAGTACAAAATATCAATGATATTTTAGTGAAGGGGGGATATTAATAGATGTGTACTAAAATATACATCCATATGATGCATGAAATTCAAATACATTCATAATATACATGTGGTATATATGTATATATATATATATATCATTTAATGGACACACACACACACATATATATATCATGCTAATATATATAGTATTTGATACTATATATATGTGTGTGGAATGAAGTGAATTAATGATAATTTCATATGATAAATGTACTTATATAAATAGTTTTATGCAGTATACATGCATATGATTCATGTATATAAGTGATGAAAAGCATGTATTCCACATGATTATAGAACCATCCCCATGTACAGTTTCATTCGGATTAAAATATTTTCATAATTCTCATTGAAATAATTCAATGAATTCATCAATGAGGCATAAATAATGGAAATCATTTGGTGATACTTTATGAATACAATTTATATTATTCATTCATAAAGAAACATCAAGTTTCATTGATATAAATAGAATATGGTTCTATTTATTGGGTGTTGTGAATCGAGAATTTGTTTGATGCTTGTGGTGATCATCAGTTCATGAAAAGTTTTTTATATGTTCTTTGTTTACGAGCCTTGTTTATCTATCTCAAGAAGGATATATCACGCCTTTGAGAGCTTGGGTTTCCTCCAATTATGAACTAGGATCTAGTGGTTGGTGTACCCTCCTTGGAGGTATCAAGCATTGATCTGCTAATCCTCTTGATCTTCCTCAAACATTCTCCCAAGTTATAGGTGTAAAGCCCCATCCGCAGTTACCTAATTTCAGTGCATTATTTTAATACATTGGAATGATTACAAGGAATCAATTCCCGAAAGACTGATCTGTTTAGCAGTCTTGGAAAATAGATTACATACATGAAATTTACATTACAATTTCTAACATAAAACAGAACATAAATAACCCTTTTATAACACCATTATTACCCTATCTTAACCCTTTATATCAATAATAATACACTTCTTGGAATCCCGGGAAAACAAAACATAAGAAAGGGGTGAACTTAGATGCTCGGTAAGGGTAAATAATCTAGAGGAAGCTATAAAATTTTAAGGTAAGATGTGTAATAAAAACAAAAGCCTTTTAAAAAAATTTCATCAGAATAATATGGCACGAATAAATAAAACATTACCATATAAACATGCACATGGATATTCTATTAGTCTAATAATCACATGTAATAACTAATTTCATAACAAGGGAATGCATAATGCTGGACATCATAACTACATAGTCAAGGCCTCGTGCCAAGACTACAAATAAAAATTTTGTCAAGTCCTTATTCCAAGATACTAATTTGTCTCATGAGACCTACTGATTCATCAAGGGGCTATAGTGGACCCCACCCATCAATTACTAAGTCCATTTAATTCCTCATATAAAATTTTTGAAACATAAACATAAACATTCTTATTAAAACTAGCATACGAAATGTCAATAATTTAACCATAAACCATGAATGGTATAAAAATATCACATCCATAGTCAAACATATCATAACTCATTAAATAAAATATAGAAGATTGTATTATAGTAAATCAACCTAAATCAAGAATAATATCTAATAAAGGATGTTTACATAGTTGAAAATATTCAATAAAACTCTTTGAGAGAAATAACCCTTTTCATGAAATCATTTAAAAGTCACACAATTTATAATGGAATTCATTTAAAATAGATTTTTGAATGAAAGTGTCCCATATCACTTTGAAATTTTTTAAATAAAATAATACTTTAAAATAATAATGTCCACTTAAATAAATCCTTAAAATCATTTTGAAAACATGGACATTAATTAAAAAGATTTAGAAAAATAAATCATTAAAAACATGTAAAATGATGATCTAGTTAAAGAGTCCCTTACATTAAACCTTAAAAGATTCATTTTTAAAAAAATTTAATGAAACATGGACATGGATGATAAATATTTCTCAGTAGATACTTAGAGATAAACAATCTTGGATAATAATGAGATTGGGGAAATAACCCTTACCTTGTACATTTCTTTAGTCGATGGTACATTTAAACTCCTATATAATGACCATAATATGTTATTAAATTATACTAGAACCATATTAATATTTATAATATCATATATGATTCATTTATAAATTTATACAACACATTTAATAATAATTTCCATGTAAAAGTAACATTTTGGGTAATAATCGCTAGCTTTATTGTACGTGTTTTAACTTGTTATTCTTTATCATATCACTTATATTATGATTTAATTACTTCCAGAATAAAAAAAATTATTTATTTATAATATATATTTAGAATATAAATATATATAATAGATAATTATATGAAATGGAAAGCACCATTTATGTAGACGGTAGGTTGTACGTATGCATAAACATTGTTTTCGTTTTCATATCGTATTGAATGGAAGTAAGTGAATGAGATAAATGTAAATACATACATACATACAAACACACACACACACAAATATATATATATATATATATATATATTTATAATACCATTATTATGTCATATATTACATACTTATTAATAATATATATTTTTATAATCATCATTGAATGGTGAACGTGGAAATGAATCTCATTGCGTCGTAGAGACGGTAAGTCGTACGTACGAACAAGGGACGATATCATTCATTTAATGGTGAAATAATATGTAAATGGATGGTATATCATATATTAAGAGTCATTAACATGTTATATTTATTATTTAAATCAATTATACTCATTATTATACTCATACAAATAATGAAGCGTTGAATAACAAACTACACCACGATGTGGAGACGGTAAGCCATACGTACGCACGTATGGTGACTTTGTCATTCATAGGATGGATAGAATAATGAATATGGTTGTAAAATATTTATAATAACATCTCAGTATGTATAAGGTACTGGAGTTATTATTTTGGTATGGTATCAACAAAGAAATAGGAAGTGTAAGAAGAAAAGAACTTTGAAAGAGGTGATGAAATAATTACCTCTTCCTTGGGTTCTTCCTTTTGATTTGAACAAAAAATCTTCTTAGGTTGGATTTCTGATAAAAGTAAGGCCTATAGGTTTAATTGAGGGTATTTGGGAGGATATCTGAGCAGGGGTTTTCTGATCCAAATGGCTTTGGAGGTGTGAATTTAAGATAAGGGGAAGTACCATTTTATAAGAGAGGTGATGGTCACTTTAGGAAAATCTTGAAATATTATTTTATTATAAAATCATTTTCCATTTATAATGGATCAAAATGGATTTATTTCTAGGATAAGGTGGGGATGGGTCAAAATACTCTCAACCAATCGGTTTTATACAAGTTTAGGTCACCATATTAACCTTATCTGTTATATTTAACTCTTAGTTAAATAGTTTAACTTTTACAATGTCTTCTTGTATTTTTATATTACATGGTTAATAAACTTACTATAAAATACCAATAGAATATCAAGTGTTTAATTAATGACATATATATCATTATATAAGTCCTTTTGATGAAACTTATATTTTTAGAAATATTATATCATTTAATAATAAAGTATTTGTTTTAAGAACTCATTTATGACAATTTTGACACTATTTAGTATGTGGTTTTTGTGAAAGTCAACAAAACTTGATTACTCTGAAAAAATACATTAAATAAATTCTAACATGTCATATTAACCTATAAAATTAGTGTAATGAATCAAGTCTCAATTTACATTTATTTGGATAATTGAAATATCAATTATTTTAATTTTTCATTAATAAGGTAATTACTGCATCATCATTGTGTCATAAATAAATTTAATTATTTAATGTATAAAAATTATAAATAAAATATCACTATGTAGGAAATATTTTTATATTTCTAATGAATATTTATAGTCTAATTTATCTTATGTAAAACCCTATATTAAAAATGGTTTAGTTATTAAAATTTGAATTTAACACTTTTAACTCTTCTTTAAATAAAATAATAATAAATATCCTAATCTAATCCAAGTGGATAAAAAAGGATCATATTTTATTCCTAAGGTTTATTTTGGTAGAAATAAACTTATCCAATAGTATTATTACATGTGTTAGGGTAATTATAATATCATTTTTACCTTCAATTACCCTATTTACTTTTATTTGTGGTAAATAAAATTCAAAAGTTACTATTCACCAAAAATTATTTTCATCCCATTGAAAAATATTTTACTTATTTATGTCAACAATATCTCTAAGATTTTTGAAATTCAATTCACAGAAGCCGTAAAATTACATTTTATGCAAATTTGCAAATGTGCCTAGAAGGTGGGTAAAAGACGTTAAAAAACTCAATAAAATATTATATATTTAATATTATTGTAAAATGAATCTAATGAATTAAATTGTACTAATATAGGTATTATTTATATATTTTTACTTTAAAATAAATTTTAATTAAAAATAATTATTTAAATAAAAAGTCAGTTTTAAACAGTAACACAATGTTTTTCACTATTCATCAAAAATTGAAATTTTTCAGAAAAATTCAAAAAATTTACCCTAAGATAATTTTGATATTCTAAATTCAATTTTTTTTTTCTATTTTACAAAATTTAAAACATAGAAGTTTCATTAATTAATTTAAAATTAATTCTCGTTGTCAAAACCAGAAAGCGAGTTTTTAAGAAGTAAAAACTATTAAAAGATTAATGTGTGTTTATATCTAATTTAAATGTGAAATTACTTAAAATTACCTAAATTATATTAAATGATAAAAATATAATCTAATTATATTTTAAAAGCACTCAAATGCATAATTTAACACTATAAATTATTTTGATTAAAAAGTTGTTTTTAATTAAAATTTAGTATTTTTCACTATTCATTAAATTATGAAAGTTATCAAAAAAGCACCAAAAATTTATCAAAACTATATTTTTATGTTTCTCTTCTAAAGAAGAATTTAATTTTATTAAATTGAATATATAAAAATGTCAAATATTGGATTTTAAAAAAGGTTCTCTATTAAAAGGCGGAAAAACTACATTTTTTAAAATACTTCTTTTATCTGAAAAATTGAATTTGTTCGTATATTATGTATAAAAAACACATAATATGGATTTTAAAATTACATGGAGTATATAAAATTCAAAATGTAGTTAATACTATTCATAACTACTTTTTAAACGGCTAGTTTGGTAAGTCGTGGTGCTCTCAAACTTGGTGTTGCGTGTGGCACAAGATATTGAATTACTTTAAATAGATAATGTATTATGAAATCCTAGGGTGTTAAATTCTCCCTTTCTTCAATAAATTGTGTCCTCACAATTTGAAATTGTTCTTCAAAAATAAAATGTTGAAAATAGAAAATACCTTTGTGAAAAACCCACATCAGAAATAGGGTTAATAAAATTTAGTCTTAATAAGAGGGAAAGGGAAATGAAAAAGCCCCCACCAAATTAGCATTTTGAATAGGAGAAAATTGGTGGAAATTATAATTGGAGGAAAAATGTAAATATTTATAGGAAGTGATTGAGGTCATCAATCACAAACAATTGAATGGAAAATTGAGGGCCTCAAATCCATAAATCTATGATGATTTAAAATATCATCGGTTCAAAAAAACATAAGGTATTAGGATAACACATTTTTAGTTTTAATATCATTTTTATAAATTTGAAGAATTATTTTCTCCATAGAATAAGAAAAAAACTAATACTTGACAAGTAGAGTTTTATCCTTTAACTAATTTCTACCACAAGCTCATCTTTCACTCCAAAAGATAATAGAACTCAAAAATTTTCTATTTATACTAATTGTATAGGGTTCCAAAAAATTATAATTCATATATCAGACCATTTAAAAAACTACATTATACAAACCAGGACATCACGTAGGCCAGTGGTAGGTGATGTACCCTTATCACCCTTCAGTTGCGGGTTCAAGTCTCACGGCCTTGACGGATGTGATTGGTTGTCACCCGACCTCTGGGTTGTCCTTTTTATAAAAATCCAGAAATAATCTTAAGAAATATTTTAACCTTAAGCAATAGTAACCAATTTCCTAATTAATCCATTCCAACCTTTATAGTTATCCAGAATACTTCTGTCCAAACTCACAGTCCAAAATTTATATGGAAGGTAAACATAATGAATATCTCTTTTTTTCACGTAATATCATGTGAATACCTTCATCATGTATTCTCTTAAAACATGGTAACACCCTAAATTACCATAAAACCTTATTTGAATATGTATGTACTTCCTTATTCCTTCTGTAAGACATAGAATACTGGATATAATCCTTATATCCAAAAATGTTGTAACCTCTAATAATGATGGAATAAACAAACAATTAATTAGTTTCAAGGTAGTAAAGAATATCCAATATAATTTATCCAAATCAATCATCTCTTATTTCAAAATCACTACCCCAGTATCAGGACCATATTAAGGTTTATCTTTCCCTTAACCATGTATTTTCCTAAAATATTAACTTGCTATTGAGTCACTTTTCATAGTACCATACAATCTCAAATCCTCAATGAAATAGTATTTAAGTACAATCCTTATATACTCTATAATTATTATAACTTGTACATAATTAATAAAATACTCAAATTACACAATTCTTTAATAATAACACAAGATCACTAATCATTTCTCTTCATCTGTGGTAGTATCATAACTTGATTATTATCCAATAGTATCATTCAGGGTATACTCTGATGATTGGGACATTGATTCACGTGGTGTCCCAACTTCTTGAATATGAAGTATTGTACATTTGAAACCTTTTTCTTACCCTTTCAATCACGAGTTTGGTGGCCTTTTTCTCCACACTTATAACAAACTCCCATACCTTTCAATCATTTACCAAAGTGATTCTTTCCACAATTATCACATATGGGAAAATCCTTCTTTCCCTTCTTCCCTTTATCCATATTTTTCTATACCATCATCTTTTTCTCTTTCTTCCCATAAAATCTATAGGACTCAAAGAATTCATTACTTATCTTATTAACACATGATACTATTTATTTATATAATGAGAATATGTGGGAGACTATTTCCCTTCTAAATGTTCACTTAATACCATAAAATATATGATCTTTCTTACTCTTTGGATCATATGTATTGTTGGAGTTCTCATTCCTTATACTGGACTCTATTTATAAATGACGAAATACACTAGGTTAGATCATATCATAATGTATAATCCAAAAAATAGAAAAATTCTCAACATTAATTGAAGATTTTCACACATCCAGTCTCATAATCATAAAAACTATTTCTTTACTAACATATTTACTCATAAATCATTCATAATGGTTTGTAAATAAAATGTGAATTATACTAATCATATCCCTCGGGTGTGTCATAACCAAGAGTGCAGTAAGGTCCATTGTCGTGCCCCAGTTCCCATTCGAGTCTAGCTCAAAGTAGTGTTTTTGGGATTTACCTCTAGATACATCTATACCAGATCCACCTATACCGGCTCATATCCAGACATGGATGTATTTCTTGGAAAATTCACAAAATCTACACATCACCAAAATTCTAGGAAGTTCTTCTATACTAATTCTCAAAGTCTATCCTAGGGTAATGTTTCATAATCAGAGTTTATCTAAATATACTTATAAGGTTGTTTCTAAACTTCCTTTGATACCAACTGTAATTCCCCAACCCCAGTTACCTAGAGTTTATGATTTATTTTAATACATTTGAATTATTACAAGGAATCAAGTCCTGAAAGACCGATCGGTTTAGCAGTCTTGGAAAATAGATTACATACATGATCTTTACATTACAATTTCTAACATAAAACACAACATAAATAATCCTTCGAGAACTCCATTATTCCCCTATCTTAAACCTATATATCAATCATAATACACTTCTTGGAATCCCGGAAAAACAAAACATAAGAAAGGGGTGAGTTCAGATTCTCAGTAAGGGTAAATAATTTAACAGAAGCTATTAATTTTTAAGACAAGATGTGTAATAAAAAAAATAGCCTTTTAAAACAATTTCATTAGCATAATATGGAAATAATAAATCAAAAATTACCATATAAACATGCACATGGATATTCTACTAGTCAAATAATCACATGTAATAACTAATTTCATAACGAGGGAATGCATAATGCTGGACATCATAACCACATAGTCAAGGCCTCGTGCCAAGACTACAACTAAAAATTTTGTCAAGGCCTTGTGCCAAGACACTAATTTGTCTCATGAGACCTATCGATGCATTGAAGGGATATAATGGGCCCCACCCATCACTTACTATGCCCAATGCATTCCTCATATGAAAATGTTGAAACATAACATAAACATTTTTACTAAAACTAGTATACAAAATGTCAATACATTAACTATAAACCATGAATGGTATAAAAATAACACATCCACAATCAAACATATCATAACTCATTCAATAAAATATGGAATATTGTATTATAGTAAATCAACCTCAATCAAGAATAATATCTAATAAAGGATGTTGACGTAGTTGAAAATAATCAATAAAACTCTTTGAGAGAAATACCTGTTTTCCTCAAATCATTTAAAATTCACACAATTTATAAAGGAATTCATTTAAAATATATTTTTGAATCAAAGTTTCCCATACCACTTTGAAACTTTTGAAAGAAATTAATACTTTAAAACAATCATGTCCACATAAATAAATCCTTAAAATCATTTTGAAAACATGGACATTAATTAAAAAGATTTAGAAAAATAAATCTTAAAAAAAATTAAATGATGATCTAGTTAAAGAGTCCCTTCCATAAAACCTTACAATATTCCTTTTTAAATATTTTTAATGAAACATGGAAATATATGATAAATATTTCCCATTATATACTTAAAGATAAACAATCTTAGATAATAATGAGATTGAAGAAATAACCCTTACCTTGTACATTCCTTTAGTCGAGGGTACATTTAACCTCTTGTGTAATGACCATAGTATATTATTAAATTATACCAAAACCATAGTCATATGTATGATATAATATATGATTCATTTATAAATTTATACTATGCATTTAATAATAATTTCCATGTTAAAGTAACATTTTGGGTAATAATCACTTTCTTCATCATACGTGTTTTAACTTGTTATTATTTATCGTATCACTTATAATATGATTTAATTAATTCCAGAATATAAAAAATTATTTATGTATCATATATATTTATAATATAAATATGTATAATAGATAGGTATATTAAATGGAAAACACCATTTATGGAGATGGTAGGCCGTACGTACTCATAAACGTTGTTTCCATTTTCATATCGTATTGAACGGAAGTAATTGAATGAGATAAATATAAATATATATATATATATTTTAGCATTATTATTTAATATAATACATACTTATTAATAATATATATTTTTATAATCATAATTGAATGGTGAACGTAGAAATGAATCTCATCGCGTCGTGGAGACAGTAAACCATACATACGCACGAGCGACGATATCATTATTTTGATGGTGAAATCATATGTAAATGGATGGTATATTATATATACATAATCATTAACATGTTATATTTATTATTTACATCAATTATACTCATTATTATTCCCATCTAAATAATGAATCATTGAATAACAAACTACACCATGACGTGGAGACGGTAAGTTGTAAATACGCACGTATGGTGACTTTGTCATTCATAGGATGGATAAAAAAATGAATATGGTTGTACCATATTTATAATAACATATCATTATGTTAAAGGTACTAGAGTTATTATTTTTGTATGATATGAACAAAGAAATAGGAAGTGGAAGAAGAAAAGAACTTTGAAAGAGGTGATGAAATAATTACCTCTTCTTCAGGTTCTTCCTTTTGATTTGAACAAAAGGGCTCCTTAGGTTGGATTTATGATCAAAGTAAGGCCTATAGGTTTAATTGAGGGTAGTTTTGAGATATTTGATCAGGTTTTGGCTGATACAAATGTCTTTGGAGGTGTGAATTTAAGAAAAGGGGAAGTACCCTTTTATAAGAGAGGTGAGGGTCACTTTAGGAAAATTTTGAAATATTATTTTATTATAAAATCATTTTTGGTTTATAATGGATCCAAATAGATTTATTTTGAGGATAATGTTGGGATGGGTCTAAATCATTTCAACCAATAGGTTTTATACAAGTTTTGGTCACCATATTAACTTTATCTTTTAGATTTAACTCTTAGCTAAACAATTTAACTTTTACGATGTCTTCTTGTATTTTTATATTACATGGTTAATAAACTTACTATAAAATGAAAAGGGAACCTCAAGTGGTTCATAAATGACATATCTATCATTATATATGTTCTTTTTCCAAATCTTAAATTTTTATGAATATTTTATCATTTAATAATATATTATTTGTTTTAAAAACTCATTTATGTCAATTTTGACACTATTTAGTATTTGGTTTTGTGAAAGTCAAAAAAAAATTGATTACTTCAAAAAAATACATTAAATCAATCCTAACATGTCATATTAACCTATAAAATTAGTTTAATGTATCAAAAGTCTCAATTTACATTTATTTGGATATTTATAATATCAATTATTTTAATCTTTCATTAATAAGGTAATTACTGCATCATCATTGTGTTATAAATAAATTTAATTATTTAATGCCTAAAAATTATAAATAAAAAACCATGATATAGGAAATGTTTTTATATTTATAATTAATATTTATAGTCGAATTTATATTATGTATAACCCTATATTAAAAATGGTTTAATTATTAAAATTTGAATTTAACACTTTTAACTATTCTTTAAATAAAATAATAATAAATGTTATAATATAATCCAAGTGGATAAAAAAGGATCATATTTTATTCCTAAGGTTTATTTTAGTCTAAATACACTTATCCAATAGAATTATGACATGTTTTAGGGTAATTATAACATCATTTTTACCTTTTATTACCCTATTTACTTTTAACTGTGGTTAATAAAATTCAAAAGTTACTATTCACCCAAATTATTTTCATCACATTGAACCAAATTTTACTTACTGATTTCAATCGTGTCTTTCATATTTTTAAAATTCAATTCATAGAAGTGGTAAAATTATGTTTTATGCAAATTTTCAAATGTGCTTAGAAGGTGGGCAAAAGATGTTAAAAAGTTTAATAAAATTTTATATGTCTAATCTTATTATAAAATGACTCTAATGAATTACATTGAACATATATAGGTATTATGTATCTATTTTTACTTTAAAGAAAATTTTAATTAAAAATAATTATTTAATTAAAAAGTCAGTTTTAAACAGTAACACAATGTTTTTCACTATTCATCAAAAATTGAAAGTTTTCAGAAAAATACCAAAAATTCATCCTAAGATAATTTTTATATTTTAAATTAAAAAATTATATATATTTTACCAAATTTAAAATATATAAGTTTCATTAATTAATTTAAAATTAATCCCCATTGTCAAAACCAGAAAGTGAGTTTTTAAGAAGTAAAAGCTATCAAAAGATTGACATGTGTTTATATCCAATTTAAATGTGAAATTACTTATAATTACCTTCATTATATTAAATTATAAAAAATATAATCTAATTATACTTTAAAAACCACTCAAATTCATAATTTAATAATGTAAATTATTTCGATTAAAAATTTTGTTTTCAATTAAAATTTATTATTTTCACTATTCATCAAATTATGAAAGTTATCAGAAAAGTACCAAAAATTTATCCAAACTAAAATTTTATATCTCAATTCTAAATAATAATTTAGTTTCATTAAATTAAATATATAAAAGTGTCAAATATTGGATTAAAAAAAGGTTCTCCATTAAAAGGCAGAAAAACTGCATTTTTTTTAAATATCTTTTTTAACAGAAAAATTGAATTTTTTCTTATATTATGTCTAAAAAACACATAATATGGATGTTAAAATTACATGGAGTAGATAAAATTCAAAATTCAGCTAATACTATTCATAAACACTTTTTAAATGACTATTTTGGTAAGTTGTGGTGCGCTCGGACTTGGTGTTGCATGTGGTGCAAGCTATTGAATTACTTTAAAGAGATAAAGTAATATGAAATCCTATGGTGTTACAATAGTAAAAATAAATACATTATAAATATGGATTATGTATTATATTTTATTGTATATTTTTTATATATCTTGCATGTTTCTTCTGTTTGAGTAAAAATACTTCTTATTTGGGTGTTATTTCACTTTAAAAGGATCATATGATGATCCTAGAATACCTAACACCAAAAATGATATTCCAAGGTTTGTGGAGAATGATTGGATATTTATATAATGAGTCCACTTTGGATACTTCATCCCAAGGATGTTATGATAATAAGGTCAACTAAATTCATCAACAAAGAAATAATTATATAGCTGAGGTAATTATTTACTATAAATTAATTATACATTATATGTGAAAATATACTCTTCTCAAATATCTTGAGGTTCCTTTTTTTGATTCTGAGGATTTAATCTAAAGAAATAAATGAAAAAAATATTGTCCATGGGATAGATCACTTACAATGAATATCATAACCTTAAAGTGATATTAAAATAGTTACATATTAATTTATAATTATTTATTATTTATTGAATTAATTCCACATTTATTTTTTTAGTTTTTTATTTCTAGTTTCCATTATTAATATAAAATTTAATATAATATAATATGGTTTCCAAAGACTACTTTCTATTGTCCTTATAGGCATTACATGTTTTTTGTGATGTAATTCAGTGTGAAAAATTCTTCAACTATGTTCATGGGGTTAATGAATGTTGTGTTCCATGAGTTCCTGGATAAGTTTGTGGTGGTTTTCATTGAAAAAATCCTTGTTTACTTTGCATATGAGGAGGTGTATATATAGAATCTGTGTGCTATTTTGGGAGTTCTTTGTCATGATATTTTTTGGGAAGTTGTTGAAGTGTGAGTTTTGGGATTGATAATTTTATTTCTTAGGGAATGTTGTATACCAATAGGGATTAGCTATGGATTTATAAAAGATAGAATTATTTTGTGTTGGGAATACCCCAAGAAAGTGGCATAGGTACAGAGTTTCTTTGGTATTTAAGGATATTATAGGAGATTCATGGATGATTTCTCTCATGTTGTGACTCCTCTGACAACATTGACTAGAAAGGATCAGGCTCCAATTCTCTATCTTCCAACAAGAGTCTAGTGTTAGGTTTTTTTATGCTTCACACCTAGGGTTGGGATGTGTTCTAATATAGTAGAGATCAATCATTTCTTATGGGTATCAGTAGTTATTCCCCCATGAATTTAACTATACCTCCCACAATCTTGAGTTGGTGGTGGTAGTGTTTTCCTTGAATTTTTGGAGACATTACCTCATCAGCGAGCACTTTGTGGTCTTCACCAATCATAAGGGAAGGATGTATGTTTTCTCCCAATGTGATTTGAACTTGTGTCAGTGTCAGTGGATAAAGTTCTTAAAGGATTATGAATTCAAGGTTCGGTATACAACTATAAAGGGGAATGTTTTAGCAGATGCGCTAAGTAGGAAGTCGTGCAATGATACAATATTGGAATCAGGTGATTCCTGGAGAGGTATGGAAGAACATTCAACATTGAACCTAGATATTAAAGAATTTGGGGGAATATATTGCCTTTTTCAGATTATGGTGTAGTCATCTCTGGTGAAATATGTGGAAGAGTCCCAGTTAGGGGATCTTCATGTTGAGGTCTAGAGAAATTGATTTGTTTGTAGGGAGGCCCCTGATGGTTGGTTTGAGGATGAACAAAACCAGGTGTTATTTTGAGGAAGTTTTTTCATTCCTTTGGAGTTTTATGAGATGGTTCTCAAAGAGTTACATAGTTGTCCTTTGGTATTTCATCTTGTCATGAAAAATATGTATTGATCTTTTAAGGTTTGGTTTTGGTGGCCTGGGTTGAAGTGTGTAGTTGCAGAGTTTGTGTCTTGATGTTTGGTCTTCCAGAAGGTGAAGGTCGAGAACCATGTTCCTGGTGGTTTTCTACAGCCATTAGATGTTCCTCAGTGGAAGTGGGAGGACATCTTGAGGGACTTTTTTATCGGTTTACCTAGATATAGGGAAGGCTATTACACTATATGGGTGGTAGTGGATCATTTGAAAAAATCATCACACTTTATAGTGATCAAGTAGTCGATATCAGTGGAGTTTCTGTCGAGGCAGTATCTAGTGAAGGTGGTGAAACTCCATGGGGTCCCAAGGATGATTATTTTTTATCAAGATACTCTTTTTAACTCCAGGGTGTGTAGAGGTCTCCAGCATGATTTTGGTTCTTAGATATGTCTTATAACTACTTTTTATCTGTAGATGGATGGTCAGATAGATAAGACCATCAAAAATCATAAATACATGCTTCACTCTTGTGTTCTAGATTTTAGAGGTTAGTGGATGAGGAACCTACCCTTGGTAGAGTTATCTTACAATAATAGTTTTCACTCCACCATTAGTATGGAACCGTTTGAATCCTTTTATGTCTAAACTTTAAATTCTTCATTTTATTGGACTGGGGTCAGAGACTTAGCAATTCTCGATCTAGAACAAGTACAGAATACAATAGATATGGTTTAGGTGATTTAAAAGAGGATAAAAGTAGGACGGGATTTTCAGAAATCCTATGCTGATCATAGGAGGAGACCTATGGAGTTCAATGTTGGAGATCATGTGTTCATGAAGGTGACTCCCCATTGTGGCAACAAAGGTTTGGCCATGGGTGTAATATTTTTCCTTGATTTGTTGGGCCTTTCAAGGTGTTATTTCATATTGGATCCATGGTGTATCAGATAGAACCTCCCCCACAGATGAGTCGGATACATGATGTTTTTCACATGTCGTAGCTCCACCGTTATCTCTTTGGTGACTCTAATTTCATGAATTGGGGTGAGATCGATGTTGAAGATGATGTGACCTTTGAGGATCAACCTATAGATATCTAGGACCACCAAGATAAGGTGTTTCACGAGTGTTCTATCCCCTTGGTTCATGTTTTGTGTAATCATGGTAGCATGGAGGAGAGTACCTTGGAATGTGAGTCGCAGATGTGTGCTCAATACCCTGAAATTTTTTATGTTTAGATCTTCTATTGTAATGATGTTAATTTTATGGTGATATAATTTTTCTGATTTATGATATGACTTTCTCTTGTTGTTTTTTGTGGCTCAATCTCTTTTCTAGGTATCTCCCCCAAGAGAGTAGTTAGGAGCTCATTGTGTTTGTTGCATGGTTTTACATTTTTTCCTTTGTGAGGTGGTTGAGATCCTATGGTGGTGAGAGCCTTGAGAGGTATCTCGTAGGGTGGTTGTTTGGATGACCCTTTTCTGTTTCCTCCATGGGTTGGTTTTGGATTTTCAAGGATGAGAATTTTTTGATAGGTATCTAATATAAGGGCCTGGATCCATGTGGATTGACCCTTTGCGCATTTCCAAAGACTGATGTGTTTGAAGGAGACTCAGAGGAAGTCTTGAGGAGTTTGGATACAAAAATCTATAAGTAGGGAGATTTCACACCATATAAAGTTATACAATGTGAAAGTGGGTTTCACGATGTGTAATAAATAAAGGTTTAAAAAATAAAAAGGTGACATGTTTTTTGGTAGAAACCAAACCCTAAGGATTACACGATGTGAAAGAGGATTACGCATCATGTAAATCCCTAAGGTTGTACATTTTATAATGTTTCATCCACTTGGGTTTTTCACAAACCCTATGGATGAAGTGCTTCCTCTAATTTTCTAGTGGCCATTGGCTACATTCTAGAAGTTCTATAGATTCATTCGATGGGAATCAATCATCAGGATTCCATTTTCAATTTATAGTGATCCATTCTCAATCCAAGGTATGTTTTACCTCCATTCTTGTAGTTTCTTTGATATGAAACCTCTTGTTCCTTTTTCCATGTGATGGAACTTTATCACCATGTTTCTAAAGGAGTTTTATTGGTTGATTGTTGGTGCGGTTGGCATGGCATCCTCAGGTGAATGCAACTCTTGTAGGGGAGGAAATTAGGACCCACAATATTGGTCCATTCTTGAGAAAAGAACATTGACACCCTTTTTTTGGTAGGGGATCCATTTATTCTCTTTTAATTATGTGTGATCATAAATTGATCATGATTTAGCCCCTTGGATTCTAATTAAATTGACCTAATAATTGAACTAGATTAAAGAATTGATATCGATCTCATGATGATGTTACTGTTTTTTACCATGATAACCATTTTTCTCTTCTTTTTCTAAATAGTGTGTATTCTATGTTTTTCTTGTTATTATTGGATTAGCATGTGTAATTGGTAAAGAATATAAATCCGGAATTAACTGTTAATTAATTGGATAAAAGATTAAATAGGCATGTTTAATGAACCCGGTGTATTGTAATCATGATGCTGCAAGCATGTTAATTAATTTTAACTTTCATTTGTTAATGTAATTAAATAAATATGAGAATCATGTTGATGGTTTTTGATAAAATAATTAAATTCATGTTAAATTAATTTTTTAATTAATTTTTGACGACTTGTGGTAGCTTGCTGGTTAGGTTATATATAGTTGGAACCTACAAATGATGAATCGATTAATTAAAGATGGAATAAGAATTAATTGTGTAATGAAGGATAATGTCTTTGTAGGGACTGAGTTTCCCTATTGATTATAAATTCCAAGTTCCTTGTACTTTGGATCTGTGATAGATCATTGTGTGTGAAGGCTGAATGCCTTTCTTTAGGGCTAAAAGCCCGGTTTCTATGTTTTTTTCCCAATAATTTTGATGTTTCATGAGCCTGAGATGGATGAGCCTAAAGTTTTGTTGTGTTATATGAGGTGGGGAGGCCTGGATGTGATGTGAACCTAGGATGGTTAATCTTGGATGGTTTTTGTGGTATGTGGGGGTGGAGAGACATGGTTGTTGTGGAAACAGTTAACACTTGTAATTGCGGGATGCATCAGGATGTGCATGTGGGTGTTGGGGAGGACACCAATGATAAAGGAATATGTTGATGTTTAGCTTACCCATTGATATTAAATATATATTCTTATTTGAATCTATTGTTTGACTTACAGATATATTTTTTGTTCATCTGCTCTCCTTTCCCCCTACTTGAGGAAGAGGGATGTTCTTGGTTGTGTACCTTGTTTGGTATCTTAGGAAGTATTCCTAGAGTACCTAGTAATATGGAAAGTGCTAATGTTAATAAATGAATAAAATTTTAACCCATGGGGTTGGAGCTTGTTGGTATGAAATGCTGAGGTTATAATTTTGAGAATTCTTGGACTTGGTTTGCTTGTGCTTGGAGGGAATGAAACAATGTTGTGATGCTAATGTAATGAAATGTGGAAAATGTTAATGGTTAATTAATTAATTAACATAAAGTGAAACTAATGAAATTGGATAAATTAATTTAATGTAGCTCTTTAAATGATTATGTGCTTATAGGATATATGGTCTTAGTAGTGGTAGTTGGGAGTTCGAGAAATGTTAGTTACAATTGAGTCTGAGACTGGGTTATGCCCATAGTGTGGTTTTGAGCTATATTATATAATATACATTTTTTGTTTTATACATAGCTCCACCCTGTCAGTTAGGAAACTCACACCCTAGGGATTCTGAGCCTTGGGGGGTGTTTTCCCCAATATCTCGGTGGGAGGATGAATAGTTGACTACCCCCCTTTGACCCTACTCTCTTCTCTTGGTAGTTATTTGTGATGGTATAAACAATGGTTAGTTTTACCCATATATGTGTGTCAATGTCTGTAATGGATTGTGGTTATTTCACACACATGTATCCTGGATATAGTTTCCTAAGGACTACTATATGTATAATGTGTATAGGCTGTGATGGATTGAGGATATTTACTTGGTGTATGGGTTGTGATGGATTGAGGTATAATACCTGATGTATGATACACATTTTACAGGCTATGGTGGATCCTAGAAACTACCTGGTTACTTTTTGTTATGTGTATGTGGTTGTGTGTTTCATGAGGTTCACGTTGTGGTGCTTCACCCAGGTGTCTACGAGCTAGCATCTTGGAGAGACATACTCTGGACGTGCAACATTGGGGAAGAGTGGAAAACTAATAGGGAAGCGGTAGTGGGTTACCCTTGATATTCTCTATTATATTATATGCTCTTGTATGTGATACTTGGTGAGAGTATCCATGGTGAGGCTAGGAACTTAGTATACCTATTTAGGTCACGAGTTAGTTTCACTTATTGTTCAATGTACTTTAACATGATTTATTTACTTTTTGTAGGAGAGGATATGAGTAGGATCCTACTAAGTATACTTTTATACTCACTCTACGTATATATAAACTATTTTTCAAGTTAGTAGGACCAGTTTGGAGATTAGTCTAGTTACTACTATCTTGTGGGTTTTGCAGGAGCTATTTGGGCTTGGTGGTCACCACCATCTTTACTTTTCTCTTGGTACTTATAGTTTTACCTTCAGTTTTAGTAGTTCCTTCATCTCATTACATATGTTAACTTGGGTTTTCTTTTATATTGTAGTCTAAGCAGGATTTGGTTGGTTTCTATCTTATCTCTATCTCTTTTTCATGTGTTCTCTTATAGGGTAATGCCTCCCATCTGTGAATTTACTATACCCTTAGTTCTATTCACCAACACGAGGCCTACCGGGGGAGGGACTCAAGTGTCACTATATCTCCTCTCTTATTTCTAGCCTAGGATGGGTATAATTTATTAGTAATACAAAATGGGTGAGCTAGGGTGGGGCGGGCGAAGCCCACGCGTGTTTGTCCACAAAATCCCACATATAATGCAAACAAAAAAAATTCAAACCCGACCCACCCCACATAATCCCATGGGTTACCCACATTTTAAAAAATATGTACTATTTATAATCATTTAAATATTTTATTTTTTTCTCATTCTTAATGGTTGTTGTTGGGCGAAGTGTGGATTGATAATACCTAGAGTTTTAAGGTATGTAATGAAATATTTTTCTATGGGTTAATGGCGGCATGCAGTGATGACAATGTGATGATGAATTGTTGTGATGAAAAGCAGGCGAGCGGTCGGTGATGGAGGATGAATGATAATGTTGGTCATGGGGTGATGTGAATGGCTGGACCTATGAATGAATGCTGACTTTTCAAAAAAAAACCGGTTTTAAAGGAGGATATTAGGGTTCCTAGGAGGTCCTTTAATACTTTATTAATAAAAAAATAAAATAAAATTATAAAAAAACTAAATCGATCCAAAAAATATTATGATTATAATAACTCTTTTATAATTGAAACCATGTGCATGAGAGATGAGTTCCATTTTTTGAGAGATGGTATGACACATCATGTGAATATGGTGAATAATTACAATATAAATATTATAATATTATATTAAAAAAATAAATATAAACCTATTTAAAATTCACATGTTAATGAATGGTGAATTAGTATGATAATTATGGTGAGAAATCATATCTCACGGTTTAATCATAATTTTTTATTAGAAAAACCAAAATATTAAAGAAGCGTATATTGTAAAAAAATAATTTTTTTTAAATTATTAACGTGGGTAAGCCCACACCCACATGAGCTCAACCCGCATGGGCCCGCACCCGCATGAGCTCAAACCACATTGGCCCGCGCTCTAAACAATAAAAAAATTTAGGCCCACCCCACCCCACATCTTCCCCATAATCGTGAAGCCCGCGGGCTGCAGGCCTATTTTGCATCACTATAATTTATGGGGAGGGGATCATTACAGTGACACTCTCTAGTTGTAATAGTTTCAAAGGCTTTGTGGATTACCATTATTTCTAAAGGTTTCTTTGTTCGAAACTATTTACATAATTGTTTTGATGATACCTAAGGTATTTAACTCCTAAGATTCTAAAACCATACTGGTTATATCCTTGAAAACTACTTAGTTTTTCTTGAAAAAGAATTATCTTTCGACAACAGGGTATATAAGTCTTTCATTTTATATTAATTGTGTATTTATAATGATTATACTATTAAAAACTATTGTTTAAGTATTAAACACCATAAAAAACATTCATTCTAGAAATAGAATAATGTGCCCTTATCTACAAAGGAAACATGAGATAAATGTTTTGGTAATACTTAACAAAACTTCAACTAGAACCATTAACTTGTAAATTAGAAGTTGTGTACTTCTCACCGCTGAATTAGGAACCACCCTTTCTCATCCGCTTAGAGAACACACCTTAATTATTTTAACATTTGTGTACTTACTTGGTTACTATATTTAAATACATATATGTAATAGGAATATTGTATTTAATACACAAAAATTATAACATAAACATTACTTACAATTGATGAATATACCTGAAGAGGAAATGATTACTTGTGTCTTTAATTTATTTTATAGAATTTAAACTTACATAGATTTTATTTCATGACATTCAAAGTAAATAGCATTCTATTTAATACCTCTTTTCTATTAAGGAAATTGTGATGGTTCCTTTGGCATGAAACTTTACATTGGCTTTTCTCCTTATATTTTGTATTATTTTCTATAATAACTAAAGATGAATCTTTATTTAATGTTCTTATTGCTTGGATAACCTTTCCTAGAAGTTAATGAAACATTTTTTTCATACTATTTGTTTTTAATCTTAAAATATTAGAGTAACTTGGTGAAAAACATATAAGACTAGGATATCTTGAAAGATCATGATTCACATTTCAAATTTACACATAACCAAGGTAATTATCACCAATTCATATCTTGCTTCACTTTCTCCTCATAATCCTATCGAAGATGAAATAACATGTGCAATCATCCATGTCCTAGTGTTATATCCACAACTCACATCAGACGTTGATGATATCATTATGAAATAACCATCATATGCGCCATACATGAGTCTCATGTAATCATTTTTACACTCTCGCTTACTGAGGTGGCTTAAGAAGTATTGGGGACACTAACACCTTGAATTTCTGATATCTTAGTACTTTGTGTAAGTGTTTATACTACCATTTGGAAATTCATTCCAGTTAAGAAATTTTCTTGGTCTGATAATTATCATAGTGTACTTGTGATATTTCTTTTCATTTTCTATAAACACAAAATCTTGCATATTATTAATTTCTATTGATTATAAATTTATACATTATTTATTAATTAAATCATTAAATATATCCCAATATTTTATCAAAATCTAGAAACCCTATATACTAGAATTAGAATACTATGTCACTTGAGTATTCTAGTGAAAAAGACCCTTGAACCACCCCTTATAATCTACAAATTATGGCTACGCCATTACTTAAAGAATTCAAGGTAGGAATTTTACTATACAACTACATTAAATCACATATCCTTAATCTATTGAGTGAAGTCTTAGCTTCTAAAATAATAAATATGATTTACTTAATGATTTCCTCTAAATTTGAAATAATCTAGATATGGATACTCCTTTTGGAAAACTTCAGTTTGGTCAACCCATTGTTCATATAAGAACTCCCCGATAATAGGAAGAACCCTCAACTATGCCTGATCAAGCACCCCAAACACCTATTTTTTTCAAATTCAAACAATGTAAGGAATTTGCGACATAATATTTCCATAAGGTTTTTTTATATTTTTTGAATAATGTAATCCATTTCTATTAATCTATTCATTCTATGTTTTCATGCTCACAACAGAACATCAATAGAAAAAACATTAATCACATCTTTATGTATTTTTATTTTTATTATTTTATGTGTTTCTTGCTGTCATGAAAATGAATAAAATAATAAAAAAATCATAAAGGAAAGAAAATACTTGAATGGCCTTCAGAATATAATATGGGTTGATTCATTTAAACTAAATGGGTCAACAATGACCTAGGGTATCATACTTGAGTCATAGCTTGACTCATGATACAACTCTTCCTCATCCAATTTTCCCACCTCTAGTTTAGATCTTACCTTGACTTTGTGTGGTCAGTTACTTACAATGTTATTGTAAAAATAAAAATGTACTCACACGTAGGAGAGGGGGTCTCAGGAGTAAAAAATACAGATAGATAAATTAGACATTTTTTCCTTACATGTACTTAAATGAAAAATATGATGTGCAAACCATCATAAAAATTAACTACTTATTACAAACACCTCCACATGTAATAAGTAATTAAATAAAATAAACCAAACATGTATAAGGTCAGTCAGTGCTCAATACTAGTCAGTGTGATAAAATTAAATTGTTGTAAATTTAAAGTACATGGGAAATTTAAATAAATTAAATGAATTAATTAAATTAAAATAATTTATTATTATTCAGTCACATCATTAATCTAATTTTTATTTAAAAAATTAAATTAATTTCATTTTCAGAATATTAGAATATTATATTTTAAAACAAAAAATAAATTTTGATTAATTTAATTTAATACTAACATTAAACAAATTAAGTAAATTAATTTTTGATTGTATAAAAAATAAATCAGGCCCCAAAACCCCTCATAGACCCAAGTGGATCGGGTTGTAACATCGTTGTCCTATTTCTGCATGGGAAGACCCCATGTAGGGCTATACTAGGATAGGAAATCTTTCTTAAACCCATTTATGGTCAAGAAGACCCGCTCAAGACCATTGTAGGGAAAAATCAAGTCCAGAAGAACCTGATGGAGGTTGTGTCAGAGGATTACCTCATAGTTGGGGCCTCACGCGGTAGGGGCAGGGGTTGGTAGTGATCAAACTGATCAAGGAAGAAATGGTCACATGATGAATAGTTGGTGATGAGATCCAAACTAAGGAGGAAACATGTGAATGGGGTCTCTAGATCTGGTAGTGGACAGACTATGGGGGTGGCATCTGATGACAGGCTCAACCCTGGGTGGAGGCACTGATGGTGGAGACGGCCTCGCTTGACCCAGATCCATGAAGTGATGGGTTAACTAAATTGGACAACAATGAGGCAGAACTCTGGTGATCTGGCCTCTTGGGAGGTAGGTGGTGTAGGATGGTGATCCGTTCAGGTGTCAGTGTGGGGTGGCGATAGGAGAAATAGGTTCCTTTCACATCGATGCAGTCTAAATCATCAAATTAGAGGAGGTGTTGGGCACTACTATGGGATCACGAGGGGGGGGGGAAATCCAGAGAGGAAGTAGACTAGGATGGTGGCCTCTCAGTGGTTGGATTCTCTATAAGTTGAGCCATAGAGCAGGACGACGAGGCTGAGGCATGGAGGAGGGCACTCGTCGGTTCACTGTTGCAATTTAGAATGGAAGTCACCCAGGTTGATGGAGGAGGTGGCTTCCAGGTTCATTCAATTAGGGAGACGCCAGTGACCAGCTACTTAGATCTAACAAGAAGGGAAACACTCAAGTAGGAGGTCCATGGGAGCTTCAAGAAGAAATTTCCCCTCAATTTTTTATTGTTTTACTATAAAAATAAAAAATGGTCACACCTTTTACAAAATTCTAGCACGCACACCCATTAGTTTTTTCTTCTATCTTATTTGTAGACTAATTGTAACCCAAAAAGATTATTTTTTTGATTTGATCTGCCCTATTTATCATGATTTTAGAGAGCCTAATATATTCCTTTTGAAAAAATCTTTTTAATTTTATTTTATATTATTGTAAATTCCACAAGGGTATGGAAATGAAACTGTAGGCCGTAAAAAAATGATCACCAGATTCCAGCCGGTAATTGTCCGAAATAAAAGGATCAACAGAATTATTTTTATGGTGATTAAAGTATAGTTTAACACATATTTAATATAAATTCTTCATAAGTTTAATACCCAAAAAGTCTATATTCGATCCATAATTTTTTTAGATGGTCATAACTTGTCTGTATAAGATCAGATGAAAGTGCAATCAGTTCCTTTAAGACTAAAATAATTCCATCTACTTGAATTTAAAGAAAAAAATTATTGGTTCATAAAATACACATGATCCCTGTCATAAAAATTGTTGGTACCGGGGCATGAAACAAAATCCGATGGGCTGGGGAATTAAAAAAAATTATCACTGGAGTGATGAAACTTATTATCTCTAGTGATACAAACCCCAATATGGTATGAGGATCTCAAGTGGATTATTAAAAGCATATAAAACAAAATATAACGAGTATCTCATTTGAATTGAAGTGATCTAATATATTTCTCATTTCTAGAGACGGTTTCTTAAAGGATCTAAGTTTGAAACCCTCTATATTGTCCACATATGATTTAAAAATCCACAAGAGTGTCGATTGTAAAATTTTGGGTGTTATTCCTATGATCCAATGATGCCTTTGACATCCTGTTGATCACTGCATCAATGTTCCTTCAATGTAAGAAGATGAGATTGATCTGATCACTTGGATCAATAGATTCTCTATCTATAAAGTGGGAGAGGAGAGATAGACTTTGAATAAATCACAGTGAATAATTATCATGCGAGAGCCTCTCTCCTCCTATATATAGTGAGCTATGAAATTACTCGATTATGGCTCATTGGCACCCTGAATATTTAGTACTTTCTATATAAACTATAAAATATATATTATGATGGATTGAATGAGTCATAAGTATCATTTATAAATTTATCAATTACCTATAATGTAATAAATTTATTTTTTGATAAAAGATAATTATTAACTTGACTCATCATTATTGCGCATATTAAATGAACCTTGAATATTAAAATAATTATGGTTCATATAATATTTTTCCATGTATTTAATTTAATACTTGTAAATAATTTTAATACATAAATTCAACCCAATTATTCTATACATGAATAATAATGAATTTATTTATTTATCATTGATCGATAATGCTTGGAAAACTGTCAAACCCCATGGTGGGGACCACTTTATCCTATAGACATATTCATCTAAATAGGAAAGATTCTTCAATAATATATTATGTGTGACCCTTTAGGCCCTTATCTCAATAGAAGTGGATAGTATTCATAGACCTAGAAAAGAGTCTAGAAACCTATCAAGGTCCCTAAAGAGATAAGGAATAGTCATATAAATGATAACCATTCCATGAACACACAGTGTGTAATATAATCTTTTTGTTATATGATATCTCATAAAGAAAAATGCACACTTGTGTCATCATCCATTATTGATTTATTATTTGTTAATCTAATTGGATGGACTTACCTTCGACTACCATGGAAAAAGATTTATGAAAGTACTACCATTATTATTAATAAGGCCTAAGATATTACTTCCTCAACTCAGAAGTGAAAAAATCTATCTTGATCATTCAACCAATGTCATACCACCAATGATGCACCCAACACAAGCTACCTATTCACACCTTCATTGTTAAGATTTTTTTCCTGCATCAAAGTACACAATCAAATGGAACACATTGATAATGATATAAAGTCAAGAGAACAATACACATGTCAGTAGATAGGAACATACAATGATATCCAAAACATTTGGTGTTCTTATTAGTTGGTATGTCCTCATGATCTCACCTACTTGAAATAACCAAGTGTGAACTTCATAAGAAGAAGTCTCAATTATTATGATCCCCCAACACTTGGTAGTTAGACATAAAATGTTTCCATTCAGTATGATGTATATAGAATATATAAAATATGTTTAAGATTAATTTCATAGAGGTTCTCATTATAGTTTGGTATGTACTATAACCTTTTGATATGATAATGATCTATTAACACCACCATTTAAATAGTGGATGCAAAAATATCTACACTATAATGGTAAGAGAAAATCATGCATAACTCACTGTACACAAGGTATGGTAATAAAAATTATTAATCAATTTGGGTCTAGGGAACCCACTATTACATCAAAATAAAGAAGAAATAAAATATAAAAAATTAAAATGAAAAAAGAAAAGAAAAAGAAAATGGGGTCTGACCTCGACATGCAATGCAAGGTTATACCCCACCTAGGAAAAAACCTACACACTGGACTCAATGATGGAGATGGAATATCAATTTGATGCCCCATTTAAAATATATGAATGAATGATCATGTGTGAATAAATTAATATTTAATTAATTAAATATTAAATATTTTGTGAAAATTTGAATGGCTCAAATTTCCACCAGACTCATATCCTAGGGTAAACACCCTATTCTGGGACCAATAGAGTGGTCATAAAAATGATCCAGGATCATATTATAGGAGAAATTTACATTTTACCCTTGAAACACTTTACATAATTTTTTTTTCAAATTTCCTCTAATTTTCAAAACCCATGATGATGCAGGTCATCACAAACTCCCCACCGCAAATGCTCCTCACTCTTGAGAATCCTCGGTGGACAACCAGTAGTCATGATCTCCCCAAATCACTGGTGAAAATAATGCTATATCAACCTTCCAATGACCAGTATTACAAAATCCACAACTCTCCCCACATGATAGACATTAAACAATGACCAATCTGATGCTCCCCACCATAAGAGTACCCATATCATCACTTAGCTACCCAGCGACAAACCACATGAAACATGCTACGTCCATCACCAAATGAAATAGATAGACATGGTCAAACCACTCACACCTGATCAATAACTCAAAACCTTGCAATAATCATGCTCAATAAACCACTTAAATAAGTATTATAACCTTTAATAACCTATGACGCACTCCCCACCACAAGGCTTTCCTTACTCCACTCCTCGAATGCACAACAGGAATTGCACTCACATGAAACAATGCCTAACAAAACTAGTATAACATGCCTAAAACCAATGACCACCCTCCACATGAGCATCATACCAAAACCAAAATCATCTAACTATTCCCTCACCATACTACCCAAAGAACAACCAAAATAAGTAGGGTCAAGGGTCCGACCAAACCTACCCCCTCATTCCAGCCATGAAACAGGGATCACTCCTAGCACTCCACTTCTCAAAAACTAAGAAGACTCATGGATAATCACATCATAGTGACATAATACCTAAATGTACCCCAAAATTAAGAACAAACATTCCCACCCAAACCATCGATGATAGCAGGCACATGGGCCCCACTGCAAGACCTGGCAGACAACACGTGGTGAGAATAACTCCCTCTCAAGGAACATGAACATGGGACTTTACTGGAACCACCAGATCAGGTAAAATACAACCTAAACCAAATATCCATTAGGAATACCTTCCTTTATTGAGCCACCAACTGGGAATTAAGATCCCAAACCAACCAACATAGGTTTCTATTCATCCCTCATTTAAGGGATTGTATCTCCAATACCGGTGAACCTCACACCACACAATCCACATAACTTGTCATCATAATAAAATATAATGTCAAAAACATATATAAGATGATTTCATGTGAATACTATATGCCTAGAGTGATTCATAAACATTGGCCTCTTTCTTATAGTCCAAGATCCAAAAACTAGAATAAACTGTAAATCCAAAAACTCAAGTGCATCGCACTAGGTGAAGTCATGAAACCGTAAAGATGAATACCAAGGACATAAATCCCATTCTCTGGAAAATTGGAATTCCTATCATAAAATGTATTCACAAAACACCAATTTCATATCCATCATAAGTTCTAACACATTCCTATCCCACCTATATATCAACTCCCCAAATCATAAAACCAAAAATCTGTGATACTGATTTATAATGAACCAGCCTAGGTCGACTGGACACGTAACCTTATTTGGCATGCCATAAGGCCTCAAGCACACCTCTTCATACTCTAGAGGCTGCCCAAAAGTTGTAAGGGTATAAAAGATATTGTTAGGAGACTGCACCCTCTATTTATAGTGAAAAAACAGTGGAAAATGACCAAACTCATATCCAAGGATCAATATCAAGATATTCCTAATAAATAACTAAAATATAGAATACTAAAATAAATGGAATGTAGCATAAATTCATACAGAATCTAAAAGAATTAAAAACATAAAATATTTGGTGACCCACTGGGCCAACCACATATACAAAAAAATTAAAATAAATACAACCATCTCTACTTCTAATACTGAGACAAACCACATACTCAGTCTCCACGATGATTGAGCTATACCAGCTTGATACTGACACTCCACATGATTGGGTCTTCTCAATTAAGAAATACTATGTGTCATCCTCATCCAATGAAAAACTTTCTCTCCAGCCTAAAAGTAGACAACAGATCTACACACACACCGAGGTACACATACAGGGGGGTGGGAAATAAATCTCAGTTGGACATCCCCAATGGAAAACCTATAAATCTATTATTATAAAAATTTCATGAAAAAATGATATTCCCATATTAGAAAAAAATAATGTAAATTGGTATAAAATAAACCAATAAAAAAAGGGGAAACAAACATAAGGAAAACAAACAACCAGTGGGTTCTATATGACACCAATGGTAAATCTACACCCGCTCTGGCACATTCAAAAGGATTTTCAGCACGTAGATCACCCATACACACCATAATCGTCACATCCTCCAGATATATACAATAGATAAAAGATGTATAAATGCAACAAGATTTAAATTCAAACCCCATAACACAACCATAGGTTCTCACATGAAAAAATAACATCTACCAGTAACTAAGACTCTGATGGAATGATCAAACTAGAAATAGATCTCCACTCTACACATTTGAGAAACTGTCACATCCCTAAAGTCTTGCAGAACAAATCAGGATCTAAGTGAGGTCATGATGGTATAAAACATCCTATGGTACACCTATGAATGTGGTCCCAATAGATGTACTACCCTAGGAGATACCTTCTACCAATGGTACTGATAGATACATTATCTCAGGGGTCCCACTTTAGTAGCTAGTAGACCAAACAACATCAGAAGAATATGACCTTTAGCTAGGGAGAATACTCAAATAGAGGGGTTCAATCATCCAGATCATCCATTAGCTCCCTAATCCCATATAACAACAGCTATGAAATGGAGGAGTGAAAAAAATCAAAATTAGAGTCAATGCATGATCCAAGATATCCTAAGGGTCTCCTCTTCAAACCATAATCCTAAGCAGAAACAACCTCAAATGTCACAGCCAAAGGCCAACTGAACATGGGATGATCAAACCTTAAACCCACCATCCACAAAGATGAACTAAAAGTGTTGATACACTATTTTCCAATAATCATGGTTCCTATATTAGTACTTTGGATCTTAGCATCCAACAAATCATCCACCACAGGCTCTCCAAAACCCGACTTAGGGTCAAACCAAACTCAGGTCTCACACAGTCCCCTAGGATACAACATAAATCATCATCCACCATAGGACTCTCATGTTGCACCCAATATCTTAGGCCATGCCTAAAAAAACAACCTCAAATGGCCTAAATCCCACAGAAAAAGTAGTACACCCTATGAGGGTCCCTCTAGCTCTACCAAAAACATGGGAGACACCCAGTGATGAAACATCCCAAATAGACCTTAGTAGCCTCCAATAGATCCTCAATCAAAAATTCATCCAAAGGGGAATTAAAAATCATAAGACCACAAATAGGGGAATTCAAAACAGTCCTCATGACCTTCTCAAAAGCATGAGACCCTCTACTAGGGCTCGTCAGCACAAGCCAAAACAAAACATATCGTACATGCATTCTCAATAACTGGAAATGATAACTAATAATCACTTGATCAGAAACTATACCACAAGGGCATCCTCATGTTTCCCTCAGACTCGTCTCATAAGATCAAAGATACCCGACCATAACCGCTAACCAAAGGCATCAACACATCTCAAAGGTTCCAATGGATCTGGTCTCCAAACACAGAAGTTAAACTTCAACTTCTCTAATATTAATAAAATGATCCCAACATGAAGGAACAAACCAAGATCTCCTCATAGATACTACTCAATCTTACCTACCATAATTTTCTAAAGAACCAAAAACGTATCACCATGGCACACCTAAGTCAACCCAATCACTGTGCTCACAACCCTCACCCAGGCCTCATAGCTCAAAACCCAAACCCCTGGGAGGATTCTAAAACTAAACCTCAAGGAAAACCTCTAACTAAACTCTCACAGTCCAAAACACCATCCATAAGATCTATGAACACCAAAGATATATCACTATCATGATCTATATTGAAAAGCATTTAGAATGGACTACCCATGATTCCAATTCTGATAGTGGGGTGAGAATAGGCAAAAATTCCCAGGGCAGGGAAAGTATATGGAGTGCACTTAGGGTATAGAGTGTGTACCCACAAAGCCCCCCCTAATCACATGCCTTAGGACACTCAGCATGTAATTTTACAAAGTACGTGGTGTGTGCCTCCTGGTACGTGGTGTGTACCCTTATAGGGGGCACCTACCTGTATAACCCAGTCCCACTCAGTATGTACACAACCAAACTATATGGCGTATACCATCCATACACAGTGTGTTCCCCATACGAAATTAAAATCCATGTACTTGGATATGTACCCCCACAAATTTCATGGCCATGCATTGTACACAACCACTAGTTATGTACCTCAACCATACTCTGGTTTTGTTCCCTACACAACCATGTTCCCCTAACACACCTCGAACCATCACTACACAAAGTGTACCCTCGGTACACAGCATGTAGTTCCAAAAAATCCATATTACCTAAAAAGTAAGAACACATGGCATGTTTTTCTCTAAACTACACACCATGTACATGGTTTCTTTGAATGGAAAACCCCCTCAACACCCTAAAATATCCATGTTCTCCTCATAAGCTATAGATCGACCCACTAGGGGTACCAAAAAACCCATAAAAGGATTTGAAAATGAAAAAAAAAAATCTATAGGTATTTTTAGTAAAAACTTAAAAAATTATTACCTTTGGGAAGAAAACAATGACACATTGGTCCAATCTATTATCAGCAGCTGTCTCACGATGATTTGGTGTGACCTAAGCTCTGTGGTGGCACCTCATCTTCTCCCTCTCCCTCTCTTATATATATCTCCATATCTCTGGAGAAGACAAAAAATGTGTATCCCTATGAGATTACATGAAAATAAAGGAGTAAATAAAGAAGAAATAAAAATAAAAAAAAGAAAAGGGAAAAAAAATGTGGCTCAGGCCTGGCCTAGGCGCCAAACACAAGGTTATGACCCACTTAATCAAAACCCATCATTATAGACCCAAAGTAGAAGAAGGAATCTCAATCCAATACTCCATTTAAAATATATTACTGAATAAAAATGTGTGAATAAATTAATATTTAATTAATTAAATATTAAATATTTGGTGAAAATTCAAATGACTTGGATTTACACCAAACTCATATCCTTGGGTAAACACCCTATTATGGGACCAATAGAGTAGTTGGAAAAATTATCCAAGATCGTATTATAAGTGAAATTAAATTTTTCCCCTAAAACACTTATAGGAATAAAAAAATCAAATTTTCCCCAATTTTCACAACTCGTGAAGACGCGGGTCATCACAAATATACCAAGGCACCTTTATTAATTTTGAGTCAATTTTGAGAAAACCTATAAAAATATATAAATTTTATGTTAATATAATACTAAAAAACATATACCTATACAATTATATAGATTTTGAATCAATTTTAAAACACATTTGACCATGATTAATATATATATGAAGTTTTATAGAAATCCATTGAACCACCTCAATAACAAAAATAAGTGAAAAATATTTAATAAATGAATAAAAAATTATAATAAATAGACCTTATCAATTGAAATATATATGAAAAAATTTATTATTTTTTTAGCAAACTTAATTTGATTATTTTGGATTCTAAGAACACACATGGAGAAAGTTAGGGCTTGAGGTAAAGGATCATCCAAACCACCCTTGTTACTTTAGGGTTATGTTTTATCTTTCATTTTTTTCTATTTTTCTATATATTCTTTCCATTTATTTCATAAATAATCTATATATATTCTTTATATATATACCTAGTTTACTATACTGTTCTTTTATGGTAATAATACAGGTTTTAAGTTTCCCTTGAAATTATCTCCTTTAAGTGAACTCGATTTAATGGAACTTCCATATTTTTTATTTTTCTCAAGTATCGACCCTATAAAATCATTTTAACCATGAATAGTTTTTAAAAAACCTCATTATTTTATAGAAAACCCCCTAGTTTTATTTTTTTTAAAGGGAAATAATAATTTATTCCCTTCTTTAAAATATCCTTTACCTATTTCATAAAGCATCACCCAAGTGGTTCATTTTTATTCTTGATTTTCCAATCCTTATCATGAATTTTTATGAATTATAACTCCATGGTTAAAACCTTTTCTTCTTTAAAATATAAACATCCAAAATTATTTAATTCCTTTTTCTCTTGAGAATATTTATGATTTAGCCTTCAATTATGATTTGAGATAAGATTATAAAACCCATTTTCATCTCATGGGTTTGATCATTCTTATTACTTATGTGTGGTTTCTTTTCCTCATGTGGCACAAATATTTATGTACATATTATAATGTGATGGGTGGGATGGGAATTACATATCCCTTTAATGTATTGGATAATTTTTTCATCTCATGAGATATCATTTATGGTGCATGGGTGGTTAATCTAGAACACTATGTTATGCTGTCTTGGAAGTGAACTTTGACTTATGATTATGATGGAATGTTTTATGTTGTTGAAAAATATTTATGATTCCAATATCTTATGATATGTGATACCCATGATTTCGCTTATTTCTATATTTTTGGTCCTTGACTAAGTTCATGGAGTTTTTGGGTAATATAGGGTGTAACCTTGAAGTTTTTGAAGCTTTTTTAGGGCCACACCATAAGGTAAAGATTTTAGTATATTGTGTAGTAGAAAAAATTAAACCTATATAGTTTTTGGGTAGTTTCTATCACACAATTACCGCATGGTTTGGAAAATTTTGCGAGTAAACCATGAAAAATTCTCGATTTTGGTTAGTTTTTTCTTTTTATGTGGTTTTTATTTGGGGCTTATCCACCACTCTCCCTACCCCATTAAAACAAGCCAAACTAGGTGCCTCATAAGGCCTATTTTACACCTTATAATCCCCTACTTAGTGGATTATTGATGGTTTATTAGTGGTTATTTACTAAATTGAAAGGTAAGAGCCTCTCTTTATTCCCTATCTTGGTTTCTTTCCTTTTTCATTTTTCTCTCAAACCCTAGTGTCCATTGACTAATTTTAATGAATAGGGTTGTTATAATTGGTTATTTTGGTTTTTAAGGGTGTTTATATGTCTCTTGAGACCTATTTCGATAGTCATCAATGAAGGTGACATGGTTCTACTACTTGAGGTGGGTGTTTCTATTCCAATTCCTTTTGTTTGAGAGTTACATGGATTATTGATGTTTTAAATTTGATTTTAAACTAAAGTAATGAAGTATATGTTATTTATAATTTCATTTTTAAAGGTTTTCCATGTATTTTTAGTTTTACCTTTGAAAAATTGGGTGAATTTCATATTTTAATGGAAATTTGATTTCAAATGGAGTTTTATACATTCTAAATGTTTGATAAAATGTCTGCGATGGTTTTCTGGAAGAAAAAATGTTTTTTCATGATGTTTTGGATCAAAAATAATTTATAAATTGGGTTTTATTTTTTCTTTTAAAGGTTTTTCATGTGTTGAATATGGTGTGTTTGACTTATGTAATTATTTAGTTTCTTTCTTAAATTGATTGTAATGATGGTTGGACATTTCTTGTGATTTATTTTGGATTTTTTTTTTGTTTCAAAATTTTTTAAAAATGGATTCCCAAAAATATATTTAACAATTATAAAGTGAAGTATTGGATGGAAAATTATGAAATGTTTCTTAATTGGTTATTGGTTAAAACCCTCATTTAGACCGATTGATATGTATTATTTATGTTTATGTATATCCATGTGATGAATGGTTAAGTTATGATTCATTTTTATGTTTATGGTTTGGGTCTATTATTAAGGGGGGTGTGGGATGTTGTAAGAATATTATGGTGATGTTAGCCTTGGGATTTTTTGTTTTTATGTGATAGAAATTACAATGAAAAGGGTCCACCTCCTTTATCTATTTCATGAGTAACCATAGGACACTAAGTGGTAAATCTATGGATATTTTCTTTTCTGGTTATGTTTTTTCCCTCGCTAGTGTACCTTGGTTAAGATTAATCAATCTAAGGCATTTTTCTTAGATAATGCTAGTTGAGAGCGATTCAGGTGATGAGTGGCAGGCCATAAGACCTACAGGATATGGGTTACACCTATGCATAAATAGTATTAGACCATTAGTCCTTATGGTTTTGCGTCATGATATATATAACATGTTATGTCTTCTTTATTGTTTATTTAGTATGTGAGATTTTTACCTATTAATTTATAATTTCTTTGATTTATTTGTTATTTATGATTGATCTTTATTGCTAGGTGACTTACCTAGAAACATTCTTATTATTATTTTATAGCTTTCACTCATTTATTATTATTATTGAAATGTGAGTAAAGTTTTTAATAAAAAGGGATGAGTTGTTTTTTTTCAAAGGTTCATTTCAAATGGTAAGTCAAAGTTGTGAATTAAGTTTTAAAAGATATGTTTTAGAAAAAAGGGAAGTACTTCATCATTGTTTATTTTTCAAATATGGAAGAGAAATAAAAATATATTGTTTCTATTATTTTCATAGAAGTGGAATTGGTTTATCTTATAAAAGGAATGAAACTAAATCATGAGGGTATCCTATTATAATTTGGTTCACACCCTATATACTTCTATCTCTAGTTATGTTGCCCTCATGTCTTGTGTAGGTTTTTAGGCTTGACTATTGCATTTGGTTGGTTTGGTGCTGCTATGATTGGGAAACAGATGAATGTTTGGTTCATGGTGGTGACTTGAGAGTACCTAGAGATGGTGGTTGATCTATTGGGTTATGTTTGTCATGGGCCTTATTAGCCTCCTACTTTTGTTTTGTTTTTTTTAGATTTATAAAACCTGTATAAAATGTTTTATTTTTTGGTTTTTTCTTTGTATTTGTTTTATATTGTTCTTATTTTTATTCCATTTTTGGATGTCATCATTTGTAACTTCTTATTTTACTTTGGAAATTTTGGCCAATTCCTACATAATTCATGTTGGGTTCCTAGTTGGAACTGTTTTTTATGCTTGGATTCTTGAGGGTGAAATCTACCCTAATGATTTTTTTGAATAACATTGATGATTTTTGTTATCCCAGTAGGATCAGATATGTACCTTGGGTTAGTGGTGCGTCGGTTTGGGTGTTAAAATTGGTGGAAACCTTGTATGGTTCATTAAAAATGGTATCAGTTCCCACTTCTTATTTAGGGTTCAATGGAAGAAAGGAGATAGGGTCATCAAGGCTCGAGAGTTAAGTCTGAGTAAGTTCTTAGCTAGATATTTCTTATGTCGAGATTTGATTTACCATGGGTGGTTATGAGATTTATTTTGAATTCATGATTTATGATTGTTTATTTTTGATATGTTTTGATATTGTTTTTTGTTACTTTGAGTTTTTGGGAGATACCAAGATATGTCCTGTAAAATTACTAGTTTTGTAGTGAAATGGCTGAAATGTAGGAGAATATTATTAATGTGAATGGTTTTTCAAATCATGTGCATACCATAAAAACCCTTTTTCCTAACTTCTAGTGGCACTCGCATAGTTTGATCATGGTATGAAAAAATTATGGGCAAATCGTGCGCAATGTATAAAGTTTAGAATTATTATTTTTCCCACTCCTTTGGAACTTTTAACTTCTATTATGTATGATGGGGTTTGTCTATGAGTTTTTAAGTGAAATTTCATAGATTTTGAATGTTGGTTTTTCAAATTTTAGATCATTTTTTATGAATTTTTAATTGAACCTCTTAGAAAAACCATGTTTTAGAGTGTTTTGGTTTACTTTTATGAAATTTTATGAACTTTATAAAATATCATTTGATAAAAGGAAATAATATCAGGGTTTTTTTAGTTTCCATATAATTTATTATTTTATATGAGGGTAATTTATTTTGGTGAGTGTGGTTTAAAGGTCATTTTTTTTACAAAAAATGGATTTATTTTTTTTGGGCTTGAAATTTTTTGGGGATTTGAAAATAGAATTTAAAGGGGGTTTAGTAATTTTTAATTTTTTGGTTTTGTTACTTTTGAACTATGAATTAAAATGGTTTGAATTTTTTTATCTTGTGCCCATTATCTTTTTAAAAATATTTAAAATGGTTTAATTCAATGATTTATTTTGTGATATTTTAGAATGTGACCCCTTAAAAGGAATTTAAAAGTAAATAAGGGAATGTCTTGGGTAGTCATAATAATGATCTAGTAGTTATCCTTCCAATCTTTGACTCTTCCCAAACTCTTAATTGAGTAGAAAGTCTGTATTCTTCATGGATTTTGGAACATGTATGAGATTTTATAAATTTGTACCCACTAATGTTTAGTGGTGATCAAAGATCACATGAGGTAATGGAGTGTCTATTTAAGGTTGAGGAGATATTTGATTCATTAAAAACTCTAGATACCTCTAGGATGAGGTGTATGGTTCCTTTTTTCAAAGGAATGGTAATGGAGTGGTAGAGTCTCACTCTCCACACCCGACCATTTAAGTTATTTTCTTGGGAGTACTTCAAAGCCACCTTTATCAAGAGGTTTTATCCCATAAGGGTAAGAGTTGATAAAGAACTTGATTTTTTGGGTGTTTATCAGGGTGATCATCAATAAAATATTATGTTGAACATTTCACTATCATGGTTCCATTATCTCTAATGTTGATTACTAATGATTCAAAAAAGGTATGGTTATATTCTAGAGGTCTCCTTATGGACCTTAGTTCACCATTGTTTATGATTGTCTTGACTAACTATATAGAAGTGGTGTATAAGGCCATCATTATTGAGGAAATATTGGCAGGGAACTTATGTAAAGTGATGCTTTGACCTCATCAGGTGTCAGTGAAGGTGATCTAACTAGAGGGAAGCAAGATCATGAAGGTAGTGATGATGGGAAACTATATTATTGACTTGTTGTTTTTTCTTTAGTAAAGAGAAAACCATTAGTGCTTCTTTGGTGTGGGAATTCAGGTCACCCTAAGACCTCATGTCTAAAATCATTAAGGACCTATCATTTATGGGGTTTTCTTGGTCACCTTTAGAGGTTTTGAAAGTATAACAGACATCATAAGAAGAATTATCTCAACCAACTTTGATCTGGGAAGTTTTATATGGAATTTATTCCATTGGAGAGCTAGAAGTAGGGGATTTTTTTTAAATTCCACTTTTATAGTTTTTATTTTTTCTTGGGAATTTTACTATATCTTATGTATCTTATTTCCCTTATATATAATGGCTGAATAATTTTTTTGTCCTAATGCTCCTATCTTTTAGAAGATGTATGCAGTCATAGTGAAATGTTCATTTCTTTTCTTTAATAATTAAGTGATTTATAAATATTAGAGAGGCATGTACCACATCTCCATGTGTTCTTTTTATTATTTAGGTGTCTCTTCTAGGATGCTTTTCATTAGGATGTGTCACTGATTATATCTCTTGTGACCTCTGATGTTTCAGAGGTAGTGATCATGTTTTTTCTTTTAATCTATATTAGAAATTCAATAGGCTCTTATGAGTGTTGCTATGAATTTTTATATTCCTAAATTCAATAATATTATAGGATTTTCCATCCCAATATCTTTTTATATTGATTCTCAGATTCCTTTTGGTGATGACTATGCCTTTTTAGTTTCTAAGTGTGTTATTTGTTAGTGAACCTTGAGTAGTTTTCAAGCGGTTCTCCCTAGATGTTGGTTATTTATGTATCATGTCATTGGTCTTTGGTTCAGGAATTTGGTTAGTTGATTGATTCCTTGTTATAAGTGATTTAGTCTTAGTTTTACCAATGTTGTAAGTTGTCGATGACTTTATAGGGGTATAAAGTAGTATAGTGGGGAGAATTTTTAAACCCACTATGTCAATTGTTTGTATATTTTTAGCCCTTTATTTATTCCCTTGAGTTTTGGTGTGTTCTAGGGAGAAACCTTGAAGTACTTAGGGACACATGGTTAAGAGCATGGTTTAGTAAACCATTTAGTAGAAATCATACAACCTACATAGTAATTCAGTAGTGGCTATCACACAGTTACCACATGGTTTTGTAAACAATGCGAGTAAACTATGAGACCTTCTCGATTTTGGGTATTTTTTTTGTATTTTTCATGTTTTTTTTATTTGGGTTCTCCCCCCCAGCTCCTCCCTTATTCAAACTATCCATCCTAGGTGCATCCCAAGTCCTTTTCTGCTCATTCTAAGCCCATTATTAGTGAATTATTGATGGTTACTTTGTAATTCTTCACCGAATTAAAAGGTAAGATCCTATCTTTCTTCCCTATATTGGTTTCTTTCCATCCCCCCTTTCTCTAAAACCCTAGTGGCCATGGTTGGATGATTTTGATGTATATGGTTTTTTTAATTGTGTATTTTGGTTTCTCAGGGTGGTAAGACATCTATTGATACCTATTCTAGTGATTTTCATCAAATGCGACATGGTTTCACCACTTGAGGTGGGTGTTTCCATTACATTTCCTTATTTTAGAGTTCCACGGATGATTGATGTTTTAAATGTGATTTTGAAGTATAGTAATGAGGTATACCTTATCTAGAATTTCATTATCAAAATTTTTCCATGTTTGTTTGTTTTTTCCTTTGACAAATTGGGTGAATTTCATATTTCAATGGAACTTTAATTTAAAATGAAATTTTATACATTAAAAATGTTTGATAAAATTTTAATGAGGGTTTTATTGAAGAAAAATGATTATTCATGAATTTTTGGATCAAAACTGATTTATAAAGTGGGGTTCCTTTTGGGTTTTAAAGGTTTTACATGTTTTGAAGGGGGAGTTCTTAACATATGGAATTATTTAGTATATTTCTTGAATAAATTGTGATTGGGATTGGGCATTCCTTGTTATTTAATCTATATTAGTGTTTGGTTTCAGAATAATTTAAAAATGGATTCCCAAATATATATTTACTAATTATAAATGATTGGTAGGCACTTTATGAGATTCTACTTGATTGGTTTTTGGTTATATGCTTGGTGTTCCCTGTTGATATGTATTGTTTATGTTTATGTATATCTATGTGATGGATGATTTAATTTTTATTAATTATTTTATTTATGGGGTGGGGATATTGTTAAGGGGGTGTGGGATGTGGGAAGGATATGATTGTGATGTTATCTTTGGGATTTGTTGTTGTTATGTGATCAACATTGGATTGAAAGTGTCCCACCACTTTTATCTATTACATGAGGAAACTTAGCACACTAAGTGGGAAATCAAGGGATGATTACTCTTCTAGTTGATTTTTTGTCCTGTATAGTGACCCTTAGTTGAGATTCATCTAGATAATGGATTTTCCTTGGATAAGGCTAGTTGATAGAGATTCAGGGGATGAGGATTGGACTATAAGATCATAGGTTGGGAGTTCCATCTATGCATGTTGAGTATTTTCTCATTAATCCCTATGGTGTTTCCTCATGATATGTATCATATGTTATGACTTATTTATTTATTATTTAGCATTTTAATTTCTTACCTCTTGATTTGTGCTTAGATTGATGTATTAGTTATTTATTATTGGTCTTTGTTTCTAAGTGAATTACCATGCATAGTTCTTGTTATTATTTTATGTATTTCTCTTATTATTTATTGTTATTAGAGGGTGAGTAATTTTTTAAAAGAAAATGGATGAATTTTTTTTCAAATTTTTATTTCAAATGGTAAGGAAAAGTTGTGGATTGATTTTTAAAAGTCATGTTTTATAAAAAATGGAAGTAATTAAGAATTTTTTGTTTTTTAAACATGAAAATGAAATGAAACCCTATTGTTTTGATTTATTTTCAATCTAGTGGACTTGGTTTCTCTCATAAAGGTATTTAAATAGAATCATGGTGATATCTTACTAGTATTTATCTTATACCCTAAACACTCTCATTGGTGGGAATGTAGTCTTGATGTATTATGTAGGTTTTCAAGTCTCATCTTCTAAGTTTGGTTGGTTTAGTATTTCACTCCTTAGAAATTGGATGTATGTACAATTTATATTGGTGAATTGATATTCACATGGAGATGATGGTTGGTCTCTTGGGTTATGTTGGGAATAGGCTTGGAATTATTATTTTTTTGTTTTGGTTTATAGATTTATAAACATGGTATATAAATATATATTTTTTGGTCATGTATTTGTAGTTTTTTCATGTTGTTCTTATTTTTATGTCATGATTGGATGTCATAATTTTGGAACTGATTATTTTACTTCGGCATGTTTTTTCAATGCTTAGATACTTCATATTAGGTTCTTTTAACTAGTGTTTTCTGTTTAGATTCTTGAGGGTGAAATTTTCCCTAATGATATCTTTGAATACCCTTGAAACTTTTCATTATATTGAGGGTATTAGGGATACCGCTCGAGTTAGTGGAGAGTTAGGTTAGGTTGTAATTTAGGTGTAAAACAATGTTAGTATGTTTAAAATGATATCAAAGACCTATTTTTATTTAGGTGTTAATGGTACAAATTAGATTGTGTCATCGGAGCTTGATAGGTAGGTTTGAGGAAGTTATTGTCCATCTCTTCTTCATGTTGAACCTCGAGTTACCATGGGTGGTCAAGAGCTTTATTTTGAATTCAGGATTTATGATTGTTTATTTTTGAGATTTTTTGATGTGTTTTCTTTTCTACTTTTAGTTTTAGGTATATCCTGAGATACATCTTTGGGAATTACTAGTTTCTGAGTGAAACTGGAGGAAATCTAGGGGAACATGGTCTGTTGAACTATGTGCAGGTCATACAAACCATTTATGATAACTTACCATGGAACTCACATAGTTGGTGCATGGGTTGAAAAACCATGTGTCCAAACCATGTACAGTGTAGAAAGTTTGTAATTTTTTTCACTCATTTTTTCACTTTTTTACTTCTCTTTTGGCTGATGGGGTTTGTTTATGAGTTTTTAAGTGTAATTTTAAATATTGATTTTTTTTTAAGTTTTAAATTAATTTTTTATGACTTGGTAATTGATCTTGTTTTATAAACCATGTTTTATAGTGTTTTGAGTTACTTTTGTGAAATATTTTGAAATTTATAAAGAATGGTTTGAGAAAAGGAATTGATTTTGGTATTGTGTTGGTGTCCAAATAATTTATTATTTTATGTGAGGGTAAATTATTTTTTGTGTGTTTGGTTTTAAGGTTAAATCTATTTTCAATAAATGGGTTTCTTCTATTTTGTCCTTAAAATTTTTTAGGTATTTTAAAATTGAACATTAAAGGGGGTATAGAAATTTTGAATCCTTTGGTTGTATTCCTTTTGAACTAATAATTGAAATGGTTTGAATGTGTTTTTATTTTTGGAATTTTATTTGTTTGTGGATTTAAAGTGGTTTGATTGAATGATTTTTATTGTTATATTTTAGAATGTGACCCCTGTAAAAAGAAATAATAAGTCAACAAGGGAATTCTTTGGGTATTCATCCTAATGATCTAGGAATTTTACTTCTAATATATGACTCTTCTCAAACTCTTGATGGAGAGGTAGGTTCATGTTCTTCTTATCCAATGGATCATGCCCAAGAGTTTATAAATTAGTACATGTTGTTTTTTAGTGGTGATTGAGGATATCATGTTGTGGTAGAGTGTCTAGATAAGGTTTTAGTGATCTTCAATTCACTTTAAACTCCAGATAAATCTCGGGTGAACTGCACCATTCCTTTGTGATAAGGATTGATTTTGGAGTGGTTTAAGCTCACTATATACACCCAACCATTTTAGGTCTTGTCTTGGGAGTACTTCAAGGTCATCTTCATCTAGAATTTTTATCATGAGGAGGAAATAGTTGAGAATTCATGTGAATTTTTTTGTGTTTATTAGAATGATATATCATTGAAAGATTATATTTAACATTTCACTAGCTTGGTTCTCTTCTATCCTAAGTTAGTTACTGATGATTTGAAAAATGAGTGGTTCTTAAATAGATATATCCATTTGGTCCTTCATTCATCAATGTTTAATTATGAACTAGATAACTATATGTAATTAGTGTATAAGGTCATCATTGTTGTGGTAATAAGGGAAGGGAAACTTGTGCAAGTGATTTGTTGACCCCACTGGTGTCAATGAGGGTTATTCAGCTAGAAGGAAGTGGGATAAGGATGGTGGTGATAATGGGAAACTATCTTCTCAACTTATTATTCCTAGTTTAGTAGAGAAAAATTCATTAGTATATTTTCAGTGTGGGAAGATAGGGAATCCTAATCACTCATGTAAAACAACTTTGATGGCATATCATCTTTGTGGTAATATCATCCACCTTCATAGGTTTTTCAAGTGGAATGGATGTTAGAAGAATAAGTCCCATACCCAACTTTGATCTGGGTAGTAATTAGTGGTTTTTCTTCTATTAGAGAGTCATAAGTAGAGAAATGTTTTTTCAAATTCCTCTTTTATAGTTTTAATTTTTTCTTGGTACTTTTCTAATATCTTATATATCATGTTTCCCTTATATATAATGGATGGAGAGTTTTTTTACCTTTTATTCTTGTATTTTGGGAGATGTGTGTGGTTTTTGTAAAAATTTCCTTGATTTTATTCCATAATTAGAAGATTTATAAATATTTGGGAGACCTATACCAGGTCTCCATGTGCAATACTTGTTCTTTTAGTGTATCTTTTAGGATTATTTTGGTTGGTATGTTTCACTTCTTGTATCTCTTGTGATCTTGAATGTTCTGGGGGTGGTGATCATGTCCTATCCTTTGATCTGGCTTGAAATTTAGGAGTATCTTATGAGCAGTGGTATGAATTTTGATATTCTTGAATTTAAAAATATCAAATACTTTTCCATCCCAATATCTCATTCTATTAATTCCTTACTTCTTTTCAATGAGTACTATGCCTTTTTAGTTTCTTAGCGTGTTGTTGGTTGAAAAAACTTAAATGATTTTCAAGCTATTTGTCTTAAGTGTGGGTTCTTAATATCTCATTTCCTTGGTCTCATGTTTGGGAATTTGGGTAATTTGTTGATTAATTTTTATAAGTGAGTCAATATTTTCATTTTTGGTGTTCTAAGTTTCCAATCACTTTTTGGTGGTAGAATGTGGCATGGTGTTGAGAGTTGTGACACCCATAATGTCACTTATTTGTATATTTTTTCCTTGATATATTCCCTTGAGTTTTGGGTATTTTTTTGTGAAAACTTGAAGTTTTTGAATCTATTTTAGAGACACACAGTTAGTTTCATGGTTTGGGAAACCATACAATAGAAACTTCATGGACTATATAGATTTCGGGTAATGGTTATCGCATAGTTTTTGCACTATTTGGAAAATCATTCGAACTAGTTGGTTTTGGTTATTTTTGTCTTTTCATGTTTTTTGTGTCTTCTCCCATAATCCTCCCCCATTCAAACCATCCAACCTAGGTGCCTTATAAGGCTTATTCCCCTCCTTACAAGCCCATACTTGGTGTATTCTTGATGGTTTCTCATTAGTTCTTCACCGGATTGAAAGTTAAGAGACTCTATTGGTTTCTTTCATTTTCCTCATTATCTCAAACCCTAGAGGCCATGGTTGGTCAATTTTTAAGTCTAAGGTTGTTCTAATTAGGGATTTTGGGTTCTAAGGGGGGTGATTTATCTCTTGAGACCTGTTCTGGTGGTTTTCATCAAAGTTGGTATGGTTATGATCCTTGAGGTAAGTTTTTTTGTTCAATTTCTATTTATTTTAGAGTTCCATAGATACTTGATGTTTTAAATGTTCTTTTTAACTAAAGAAATTAAGTATATATTATCTAAAATTTCATTGTCAAAGTTTTTCCATGTTTTTTCGGTTTTCCCTTTAAAAAATTGTGTGAATTTCATATTTCAATGGAACTTTAATTTCAAATGGTGTTTTAAGAATTCTAAATGTTTAATAAAATGAAAATTAGGGTTTTCTTGAAGAAGAAAAATTGTTCCTGGTGTTTTGGATCAAGAATAATTTATAAAGTGGGATTACTTTTTGGTTATAAAGATTTTACATGTTTTGAAAGGGGTGTGTTTGACTTATAAATTTTTTTGTGTCTTCTTTGAATAGAACGTGATTATAGTTGGTCATTTCTTGTGATTTACTTTGGATTTTAGTTTTTTTTAAATGGTTTAAAAATGGATTACCAAACATATATTTATAAAGTATAAACTAAATTCATTATTATCACTTTATAAGATATTACTTGATTGTTTATTGGCTACACCCTTATTGATCCCATTGATATTTATTATTGGAGTTTATGTATATCTAGGTGATGGATGATTGAATTGTGATTTATGTTTGTGTTTATGGGTTGGGGATCTTGTTAAAGGGGGTATGGGGGTGGGAAGGATGTTATTGTTATTATTTGGTTGAAATTGTCTTGAAAGTGGATTGTATCCTTTATCTATTGTATGAGGAACCTTTGGACACTAAGTGGGAAATCTAGGAATGTTTTCTTTACTAGTTGAATGTTTTCCCTGGATAGTAACCCTTAGTTGAGATTCATCTAGATAAGGGATATATATCTAATGTGTTTAGTTGAGAGATATTTAGGTGATAAGTTTCAGACTGTAAAACCTATAGTATAAGGGTTCCACCTATGCATATTGAGTATTGTAGCTAGTATATATGGTGTTACCTCGTGATATGTATCATACATTATGCCTTATTTATTTCTTATTTAATATTCTAGTTTCTTAAATCTTTATTTTTTTCTTACCTTGATGTATTAGTTCTTTATGATTGAGATTTATTGCTAGGTTACTTACCATACATTATTCTTGTTATTATTTTATGGCTTTCCCTCATTCTTTGTTATTCTTTAAGGGTTGGTAGTGGTTTTAAAGATTTTTTTTTATTTTTTTTCAAAGTTTCATTTAAAATGGTAAGGAAAAGTTGTGAATTAAGTTTTTAAATTCATTTTATAGAAAAAGGTAATTAATAAATCATTGTTTGTTCTTTAAATCTTAAAGTGAAATGAAAACCTATTATTTCTATTTATTTTCAAACCAATTCACTTGGTTTATCTTATAAAAGGAATAAAATAGACTCAAGGTGATATCCTATTATCCTTTGTCTCATACCCTAAATACTCACATCAATAGGTATGTTTTCCTCATGTCATGTGCGGGTTTTTAGGTCTCATCTTTTAAATTTGGTTGGTTTAGCACCAATATCCTTGGGAAGTGGAGATATTTTTGGTTCATGGTGGTGACTATAGAGTCACATAGAGATGGTGGTTGGCCTCTTGTTTTATATTAGGCATAGTAATTATCAACCTTATTATTTTGTTTTGGTTTTGTTTATAAATTTATAAACCTTGTATAAAATGTTATATTTTTTGGTAATGTATTTATAGTTGCTTCATATTGTTCTTTTTTATTCCATGTTTAGATGTCATCATTTTTGGAGTTGATTATTTTACTTCATTATGTTTTTCCAATGTATGGATACTTTATTTTAGGTTCACTATTGGAAATAATGGTATATTTTTGGATTATTGGGGGTAAAATAATCCCCAATTGTTTCTTTGAATACCCTTAGAGCTCATTGTCAGCTCGAGGGGAGCAGGGATGCCCCTCAGGTTAATGGGGGGCTAGGTTGAGTGTCGGTTTAGGTGGAAACTAGGTCCAGTTCATTAAAAATTATATTAGAGACATTTTTTATTTGGTAATCAATGGTAGAAATTATAAAGGGTCATCAAGGCTTAAGAAGAAGGTCTGAGTAAGTTCTTAACTTGCTATTTCTTGTGTCCAACCTCAAGTTACAATGGGAAGTGGGGAGAATTATTTTTAATTTAGGGTTGATGATTGTTTATTTTTGAGATGTTCTAATATAGTTTGATTTTTCTATGAGTTTTAGGGAGATACCAAGAGGTGTATTAGAAAATCTATAGTTTTAGAGTGAAACTGGAGGTAATATGGGGGTACACGATTAAGGTGTATGACCTATCAAACCATGTGCAGACCATGAAAACTTTTCTTTATAATTTATATTATCACTCATATGGTTGGAACACTACTTAAAAAACCATGCAATCAAACTTTGTGCGGTGGAGAAATTTTGAATTTTTGTTATTTTCACCCCTTTGGAACTTTTGACTTATCATATGGATAATGGGGTTTTTTATGAGTGTTTAAGTGGAATTTTATAGATTTTTAATGTTATTTGTAACATTATATTTAAAGGTATATCATTTTAATATTTAAGAGGATATTTTTTAGGTTTGTATGGATTTAAGGAGTTCTGGGAGTTTTCTATAGAACCTGGGTTGGGAACTACCTGTAGGACAAATTCATGCCATGAATATGTTTCATGAAATGAATATATTACTAAGAATATGTCGTGAGTTTGGTTTATAGCGTGAAAAAGTCTTGGTATGTGAATTTAATTTATCAGTCATGTTTTTTAACCTGTGACGATGCTTTTTTGGAATACATGAAACTCATGGGATTCACACTTTCAATCTGGGACTCACAATAATAATCCTTTATACCCAGTGAGTTTTTATGTGTTGAAATCATGAATCCTAATTCATTTGTTACACATCATCCTCCCTCAAACCTTAGTTCTATCCCAGATGATTTTGTGTGATTCATTTACTTATGGATCACTCTATTTGGTGACTTGATCTATGGCATGGTTGTTTTCTCTTCCTTTAGAAATAGTTTTGTTCTCCTTTATGATTCTTTATTACTCTTGGGTTTTAAAAGTATAGTCAGGTTTTATTGGTTGAGATTTGTGATCATTTGATGATTCTTGTTTTAACCCTTCTAGATCCATTGTACGATCATTATTGAGGGCCTCTATTAATTGTTTTTGTGTTCCTTTCAGTGTGTGTGGATTCCATTATGGGTGGTGTGCAGCCTGAGCTTGAGGTAGGTGGTTCCTTCTCTAGACTATGTTGGATGAATCACAATTTATCTTGGTTTTTTAATTTTTTTATAAATGATTTTTCATGTTTTTTTGTTGTTTGATTTATGTGTATAAGTGGGTTTTTGAGAAAATATGGTTTCCCCCTTGTTTTGGTAAATGAATTGTGATTTTCAAATAATTGAGAAATGGATTGTGAAATGGGGTTTTAAAGAAGGTTTTGATGAAAAGGATTATAGAAATTTTATTGGGAAATTTTTAATCCTTTTTAAATGATTTGAAATGAAACACATGGGAACCTTGGGTACTTAGGTAAAGGGTATAGTATTAGGGATCATCTTTTGGTTTTGTAAGGGGGTTCACTTTCTACGGTGTTCTTTAATTCCTAGATCGAGATGCAATTTGATCTAGGACCTGATTGACATGGTAGGAGGGTTCACTTTTTCGGTAGTTTCTATATTCCCTAGATCATGATGAATGGGTTTTAGGTACTTGTATTTCACACTAGTTATAATTGATGTACGAGCAACCTAGATATCCTAACCATGAGTTATCCATGGAGTATTTTACCATTGTGCTATGTATTTGTATTGTTTCAGATTTGATACACATATTTTAGATAAATGTAACTAGTTTATGAAAATTATTCCTTGACAATGTTTTACCTATAATTGTTTTGGAATTATGTAAATGTGGAATTATTTACCATTATTTTAATATAAATTTTTTTAAAAATTTATCCTTCTATGTTTTCTTAAAATTGAGCATATTGGGAATATTTTAAAGAGACTTGATATGAAACACCTAGGTGGGATCCTAATGAACCTGTTTAGATCACACCCTATAAAACCCTTCATTGGTGTGTAAACCATATATTTTCTTTTGATACAGGAAAGGGAAAGGTACCATAGTGAGGTGGTGGGGTTCATGTCAACTAGGTATGGGTAGCTAGTGGTGATATGGTGGGGCATTACCCACATATCAAATGGAGTAGTTGTTTCCAATTTTGGTCATCCTTTTTGGTTGTTGGACATATACCTTGGAATTTTTATCTTTTTATTTTATTTTCATTTGTATTTCTACCATTTTATCTATTTGATTAGGGGAAAAAATATAGTTGCCTTTATATATATATATGCATTCCATGTATCTCATTTCAGGTTAGGATAAATCATTACCCACTTTTATTATTATTTAATGTATGGGTTCTAGTCACTAGCCCATGGGGATCAAGAATTCTCTTTGGGTCTTTCACATTTTGGTTCAAGTGCCATTTTTTAGGGTAATATAGGCTAGGATGTGACAAAGTGGTATCAGATCTAGTCTATCCTCAAGAATCCTTATATTGGGAAATCTGGTAGATGGGAGATATGATTTTTAGGACTTAATGGGTAGGTTGTGGTGAGTGACTGGCTAGTTCTTTTCATGACAAGCCTCAATTTACCATGGGATATTGGGATATCTGTATCCTTTTTTTGGATTTTGATATGGATCTCAGTTTTAGGTTTTTTTATCTGGTTTGAACAGAGATTTTCCTATTGTCTGATCATTTTCTTCTATTTCTAGTGTGTAGTGAAATGCCTCTAGAATTTATTAGGAGGGTTTTGTGGGAGGTTTAAACAAGAGATGATCCTCAAGGGAATCATCCTCTATATTATAATATTCTAGAAGATATTGTGTAGGAAGTTCGTTTTATAAACTAGAATTTACTATGAGTTCAGAACCTAGTTGTTGAGGCATAACCAAGAGAAAGATGAGATAGGGACTGATCACAAGAGTTCCTACATGATAATCCCCCATACTTTATGGGTATGAATAAAAATCAAGAGTTAGAGTATTTTAAGGATAAGATCAATCAAGAATTCAAATATTTTAATACACCTGAGGCAATTAAGATGAAGTGTGCAACATTCAAGCTTGAGTGACCTAGAAATTGATAGTGGGATTCTTTGGTTCAATAAAATCATCATGTGATATTGGATTCAATGGGTTTCAAGACCCTCTTATTTTATAAGTTCAACCTAGAGTCTATAATGATATGAAATTCCCTAGAGTTACTTTCTTTGTTGTATGGATATCACTCAGTGTAGGATTGCACCAACTATTTTTCAAAGATGGTTCATTTTTCTATGGGGGTGGTGATGAATGATCAGGTGAGGGAATAAAAATACCTACAAGGTTTGTGACCATATACCAGATCATAGGTATATATTTTTAATAATACAAACTATTATAACATGGTTTATAGGGAAATGATGGAATAGATATATATAGCAAGCAAAATTGGCTACCATGTACCTTATCTTCAACCCAGTTGCAGTTTCAATGGTACATCGGAAAGGAAGAGGAAGTGGCATGAAAATATAAAATGTGGTGGAGGTGATTCTTAGTAGAAGACCCCATATTTACCATTATTAGAAACTAGTAGTACGCCCTTGACTTACTATCAATGTGGAAAGGTAGGTCACACCCTATGTACTTTTCCCACAACCCCAAATATATGCAGTTCTTATGGTCGTTGAGGCTATCTATAGAGGTTCTGTTAGGCCATGTCTACACCCCATTATGTCAAAGATCTTTAGATCCAAAGGTCACTATAGTGCAGTTATATGCTTCAAATTCCATGGGGCTCTATCTACAGGCCTCAGGAGTGAATCACATTAATGTAGTGGATGACATTCTGATAGAGGTTAAAGTAGGCCCAATGATAGTGAGAGGTTCCATTTTTGTTGTATCTTATATATAAACTTATCTATTTGATACAAGTTCCTAACACTCATTTATATCTACCCATTTTGTTGATATGATTAAACTACCATTGGATATCATGTTCTTTATGAGCGATCTAAAAATGCATCTTATAAAGATAAAATATCATGGGTTTTGATGTCCATTTTGTTCTCTTTTGATAGCTGGTGCAAAGTTAATCTAGTATTTCTTAGTTCTCAGACTTGATCTATTTGACTTCATCAATGGTATGGATTGTCTTGTTTCTCATTGTGTTTATATTGATTGTTATTTTTGGTGTTTTTTATTCTTTTCTATTGATGGGATCTGTCGAGTGTTTCAGGGAAAGTGGGATCCATGGTATGTTCATGTAGGACCTTCCCTTCCAGAGCTCAGGAGTATGTTTTCAGTCATTGCAGTTTATCCAGATGATACTCCTTTTATCTTTGATCTTACCTTTGTTGTTCAAAACTTCCTTGATGTTTTCTCAGATGAATTTTCTGGTCTTCCTCTAGATAGGGAGGTAGAGTTTGTGATTTATCTAGTATTGGGTATACAGTTGATCTTGATACCCTCTTATCACATGGAACTAAGTATAAAATATCTAAAGATCCAATTAGATGATTTGATGGAGAAAGGTTTTGTTCTCCTTAGAATTTTCTATGGGCTTCCCCCATGTTCTTTTTCAATAAGGATGATTTTTCAATTCCATTATGTGTATACTATCAGAATTCTAACCTATTCATAGTTAAGAATAAGTATCATTTTCCCATGCGAATGAATTGTTTGATTGGTTAAAGGGGAAAAGTGGTTTTCTAAAATTGATCATTATTTAGGATATCATAATCTATAGGTTTAGAAGTATGATATTATGAATACAACTTTTAGGATTAGGTATGTTTATTAACAATATCTTATGATGCCTTTTGGTTTGACCAATGCTCCTACAGTTTTCATAACCCTGATGAGCAAGATATTCCTTAAATATCTCAATGATTTCTTTATAGTGTTTATGGATGATATCTTGGTTTATTCGATATCCGAGGATGAGAACAAGCATTATATGAATCTTTATTTTATTATTATAAAGAATCACCACCTTTATGGGAAACTTTCAAACTATGGTTGATGGATATAATAAGTGAAGTTCTTGGGGAACATGATTTTTAAACATGGACTATCAGTCAATCCTAAGAAGGTAATTATTTTCTTATCATGGGAGGAGCTATAGAACATCTTTGAGATACACATCTTCCTAGGTTTTTTTGAATACTATTAGAGGCTTTTCAAGGATTTCTCAAAGTTTGAATCACCTTTAAATTCTCTTACCAATAAAGGGGTGAAGTTTACAAGGGATGATAAATATCATACTTCTTTTGATGAGTTGAATTGGATTCTGAAATCATCTCTTATTCTAATCTTACTTGATCTTGGTGAGGGGTAAGTGGTATAATATGATGCTTATGGTGCTTTTTTGGGTTGTATAATTATGAAAAATTATCACATTGTATCCTACATCTCTTGTTAGATTTGATTTCATGATAATAATTACTCCACTCATAATGGTTATCTTGTTGCAGTTATGCATGAACTTAAGAGTTAGTGGACCTACCTTTTTGGGGAGAGGTTCACGGTCTTTTCTGATCATAACAGTTTGATCTATATCTTTTCTCAAAAGGATATAAATCACAGGTAGAGAAAATGGTTGGAATACCTACAGATGTTTGACTTTGACATCACCTATACCCCAATGAAGGGTAATGTTTTTTTGACACTCTCGGTAGGAAATTTCCACCACATTATTTTTTGGAGTCAAAGTAAGAGTGGAAATTAATGGGGATATTCAATCGGTTTCATATAGATGTGTAGGAGGACAATTCAGGTATGGATCTGACCAATGTTTAGCTGTTATTATCTCTCCTTGAGTCTTTTATATAGGGTCAGTGGAAAGATGATAATTTTAGAGGAATCATAAAACCCTTATATGTTTGGGAGACTATTTATGGCATCCTACCTTTTTATTACATAAATTTTCATTACATAATACACATTTACCAATTCTAAGGATCTTTTTGGTTTTGTGTCTTGAAAATTAGGTATATATTACATGAATTACATATGGATAACATAAAAATAAACATTAATAAATTATTTTAGGAGTATCATTTGTTATTTCATTACAATTAATCTCACTGCATCTCATATCCTGGAGATATACATCAAATTAAAGGGGTGATCATAAGGCCCAGTAAGGGAAACAATTTACATATATTCATTAGGAATATCAATAAGAACATGAGAAATATCATTGTTTCATGAGAAATACAAAAAGAGGCATATCATAATAAAAATAACATGAATAATAACATGTAAATTTGGCTACAACATTTAATTTATACATTCATAAGAATATCACCAAGTTTTCATAAATGAAAATTACCAAAGTTATTCGCCAAGGTATTATAAAACATGTCATATCTAGAGATTAAATTATTTACCCAATTCATTGGAGTGATATAAGGGTACACCATTAATATGTATTAATTTCATGTGATCCACATAGATAATACAAAAATCATAAATAACTCATGTAGAATAAAAGGACTTGGTTTCATATCAAAATCATGGCATTCAAAAGTGCTATAAAACATGATCATTATGTCATTTTCAGCCCATGGAAAAGGAATGTGGGTTTCATGTATGTAAATAAAAGAATCAAATAAATAATTTTTACATTTAGTTTAATACACATGGAAAGTAAATGGGCGTGGTTATTCACAAGAATAAAATAAAATATAATTTTTTAAGGAGAAGAGGGAACTTTTGAGAAGTAAATTCAGCAGCATAACAGGTATAAAACATGGTTTTAGAAAAGGGTAAAAAGAGAGGGGACTAAAGTCTCCCATTTATAAAACATAATTTTAAAGTAATGATGTTATATAAAGGGTAAAATAATATATTAACCATAACATTTAGTATATATATATAAAAATAGGTTCTTGATTTGAAAAGAAAAAGGGGGGAAATTCTCTTACCATGAAGAGTAACTCCTAAAACTTGAGGATTGGGACCTTGGGAGATTGAGGGTACCTTGGGAGGACTCATTTAGAGTTAAAACTAACATATATTCATGGATTATGTATTGTTAGTGCAAGTAAATGGAGAAATGGGTGGTTTTTATAACAAAAGTGGGGTATTTTTATTAATTTTCAACTATAGGCCTTGGAAATCTAGGCTATGGAAAATGAAAAACCATGGGCTTTCCCATGGTTTTTGAAATTAGGGATATATTTTAAATTATTATAATCCAAAATAGATGATCATTATTTTATATTACTTATTTTTGCATGGAAAAATAAATTTTCTACAAAAATAATGTTTTTAATGACAAAGTTTCCATTTTAGACTTTAGAAAGTAAATTATAGGTTTGGAAATTGATTAAAACATATTAAAATACTTTATATTAATAAAATAATATATTTTAGGCCATGTATTGTGTTTAATTAATTATTACATCACTATGAAATAATTATGAAGTCATTAAACATATTGAAACCCAAAAACAACATTTTTACTATTCACAAAAAAACAAAATATTTTAGAAAATTCTCATAAATTTACCCTAACCTAATTTCAACATACTGATTTAAAAAATGATTTTTATTTTATCATAACAATTCTCTAAATATTATAATTTTATCTTTTAAATATAAAAATTCTTATTTATTAAAAATAATAGCGGGTTGAAATGCATAATAAAATTTCTAACACCTAAAAATGTTACAATTATTTTATAATTTATATTTAAATAAATGTGTTTTTATCATATAAGTTCATTAAAATAAGTATCGTTAATAATAAATGGTTTTATTATAAAAATATTTTTTTAAAAATAAATCATTATTTTAATGAAAATTAACAATTTAATAGGATAATCAACATTCAGACCATTATAAAAATTACATTGGGATTCATTAAAATATATTATCATTTATAAATAATTTATTATAATTATTAGATAATATCATATTTTATTTAATATTTCCACATAAAACAAATTTTAGTATAATGTGTTTTATAGTCATTGAAAATAATACTTTTATATTATATCATTAAATAATCTTGATGATCATTTGAATGTATCTATGTAATGAACTATAGTAATGACCAACTAATTTATTGACTAAAGATCATAATGTTGATAAACTATATTAATTGAAAAACATAAATTTTGATGATCATATTTATCTATAATTATCCAATCATACTCTAATCATTACTCACTACATCAATTACACGGTTTCTTACACATCCTTTACTAAAGACTATTTTTCTCCTGATGCTTATTTTTCTTTTTATGGTATTTATAGAAGGGATGATCTTCTTGGGGAATTTCAATACTATGGAGTTTATTGAATTGAATGTAATATTCTTTAATGTTTATATCATATTATTGTTCATATTTGTACTAGTACAAAATTATGCATGATGTATGATGTTCTCATGAAATAAAAAGAAGTTCTATGTGCTTCTATTGTAAAACATAATAAAACATTATTAAGAGGAATGAGATCCATAAATAAAAGAGGTACATTTTTTGAGATGTTAAATTATTCCCCCCTTAATGAAATTGTGTCCTCACAATTTTCTCTTATTTATGGATACCATTAATTATAAGGATCATGTTCTTCCTCAATGTTGTTGATATTTAATTAATCCTTAAGAAAGAAATCTTAAAATTCAATAAAGAAAGGGTCAATCCCATGATGGTTCTTCCCTTCATGAAATAGATGATAGAATTGAGCCTTTGAAATTATTTCACAAAAAATCAATGATAGGAGAAAAGAAAAGGTGTTGGATAGATCAAATAGTTTATTGTATGTGAGTTGAATATTTGAAAAACTCCCAAAATCATTCAAACCATCCTTTCTAATAATATTAATGATTAAATCTTTTAGAAGGGATAATAATGTTGTACACGATTTCTTTCCTTCCATCAGATAAGTTTCTTATTGAAAAGACAAAGTTAAAACACAAAATTAATTATTTTTAACATGTTTAAAAAAACTTCTATTTTTATCCATTGACTAAAAATAATTACTTAAATATGAAGAATTACACTTTTAACATATATAAAAAAATCCACTAAAGGGGTATGATTTGTATAAAGTATATTCTATTAAAATTTAACATGTGATAAAACAATCGTAAAAGTTTCTGATTGATGAAATTAATTAATTTTAGGTTGTGACTTGATAATTTTCGAAAACACCCCATATAAACTAAACTCTCAACAGTACAAATAGAATTATAGAGTATTAAATTATAATCATCTTAGTGTAGTCCCAAAGTAGTTCCCTTGGTTTGTAGATTACAATTTCTAATCCTTATTATCCATTGTAATAGGTCATTGAATTTGATAATTTCTAGATTTCCCACATCTATGACATAGAACAGTTAATAGGGCCTTAGGTTTAACCATTTTCCCCTTCTTTATCTTCTGATTTGGACAAAGATTGGAAAAGTTCCCAATATTTCCACACTTGAAGCATTGAACATTGGGATGGTCTTGAAACATCTTCCCTTTTTCGTTTGTATGGAGAAGTTGAGAGTTCACCTTAATATGAAAATTATGAACTATGTGACCATCTATTCAACACTTATATAACCTTCCACTCCTAAGAAAGTAGTACCACAAATTCTTTTCCCACATTTGTTACACTTTGGTCATTGTACTTTCTTCTTATTCAGATTATTCCCAAAATTTTGTTCTAATATTCTCTTATTTTTTATGTTTAGAAACTCATATACATTCTAGTTGATAATATTAATACATTATAACTGATTTAGAATATACACAATATGCCTTAATTCATCTCCCATAATATTGGGAAGGTTATCATAACATTGTCCGTTGCATATATTGTTTGCACGAGTCCTTCAATTTCCTGCCATTTTTTATTGAAAGAGAAAACCTTTGTAAGACATTCATACTGTAGCAGTACTGTAGTATTCACTGTAGCAGTTACTGTTAGGTAATGTAGCATTCAGACCTATTCACCCGATTTGGGCCTTCGGGCTACAGTTTGGGCCTACGGGTCTCCAAGGCCTTCGGGTCATCAAAGGCCTTCGGGCCATAGGACCTTCGGGTCACGTAGAACATGGAGTAGCCCAATTCACACAGAACAGGCCCCAGAAGAGGATCAGAGCAACAAGAATAGCAGCCACCAGATGCAGAGCTAACCGGATTGGAAGAATGAGAGGGTATGACAGCCGCCATCGGGACCAGGCACCGTGCAACTTTGTACGAGGAAATGCTAGCCGATCAGAAATGCAAGGTGGGGAGCTAAGGAGATCAATGATTCAAGATGCTGGGGAGGGGAAATTCTAGTGGGTTGGGCCTACGGGTCATGTAATGGGCATGGTATGCCTCTGGGACTTCGGGTCATGTACTGCGGGTCATGTCGGGCCTTGTGCCTTGGGCCTACAGGTCATATATGGGTTCCCCTTTAACCCTTAAAAGGGGGATTATCTATAATAAAATAAAAAAAGGCATTTGGGCCATTCAGGCATTATAATAAAAATTCTAAAGTAAAGAATAATATTAAAATATTCTAATATCATTCTTATAGTTTTATATACTTCAATCTTAATAAAGGTTTTATATTATCTTTATATCCTTCATAATGGTTCATAAAAATATTTTAAGTAACCAAACATATCCTCCAAGAGTATCAAACTCGGAGTACAACAAGGCCCATTGTTGTGCATGAGTTTCTATTTGAGTCTATCTCAAAGTGGTGTTTTTGGGTGTTACCCCTAGGTACATCTATTCCAGATCCACATCCACTTGTTTATATCCAGACATAGATTTCATTTCTTGGAAACTGCTTACATAATAATTCACCAAAATACTATGATGTTTTCCTATATTTAAACATTTCTATTTGGTTTTTCCTAAAGTTTTCAAATCCTAATTTCAAAAAATAAATAAACCATCCTTTGAAACTAACTATTGCATCCCATATTTTTGTTACATAACTTTTTGTTACATAATACACATTTATCCATTCAGAGAATCTTTTGGGTTTAGCGTCTTAGAAATTATGTACATATTACATTAATTACATAAGAATAAAATAAAAATAAACATTAATAAATTATTTTAGGAGACTCATTTTTTATTCTATCCTAAGTCATATCACTTAATATCATATACTAGGGACATACATCAAAGTAAAGGGGTGAGCATAAGGCCTAGTAAGGGAAACAATTTACATATATTCGCGAGGAATATCAATAAGAACATGAGGAATATCATTGTGGAATAATAAATGGAAAAGGAGGAATGTAATAATAAAAATAACATGAATAATGACATGTAAATGTGGATATAATATTTAATTTATACATTTATAATCATATCACCAAGTTTAATCACCAAGGTTTCATAAATAAAAATCACCAAGGTTATTCACCAAGGTATCATAAATCATGACATCTATAGAGATTAAATTATTTACCCAATGTATTGGAGTGATATCAAGGTGAAACCTTAATATTTCTTAATTTCATGTAATCCACATATATCATAATAAAACATATCATAAATAACCCATTTAGAATAAAAGGAATAGGTTTCATATCAAAATCATGGCATTTGAAAAGTGTTTAAAAACATGATCATTATGTCATTTTCATCCCATAGAAAAAGAATGTGGGTTTCATGTATGTTAATACAAGAATAAAATAAATAATTTTTACATTTAGGTGAATAAACTTAGAATATAAAGAGGCTTGGTTATTCATAAGAATAAAATAAAAGATAATTTTGTGAGGAGAAGAGGGAAATTTTGAGAGGTAAATTCGGCAGTATAACGGGTATAAAGTGTGGTTTTAGAAAAGGGTAATAATATAGGGGGATAGGGTCTCCCATTGATAAAAAATAATTTGGAAGTAATATTATTATATAAAGGTTAGAATAATATATTAACCATAACATTTATAGGACATATACAAAAATATGTTCTTGAATCGAAAAGAAAAGAAGGATAATTCCCTTACCTTGAATAGTAACTCCTATAACTTGAGGATTGGGACCTTGGGGGATTTAGGGCACATTTTTAGGACTCCTTGGGAGGTAAAACTATTATATCTCCATTAATAGTATATTGGGAGTAAAATTAAGTGGATAAATGGGTGAGTATTTATAGAAAAAGTAGGGGATTTGTTTATTAATTTCCAAATATAGGCCTTGGAAATCTAAGTCGTGGAAAATGAAAAACCATGGGCTTTAACATAGTTTTTTCCCATGATTTTTAAAATTTAGGTCATATTTTAAGTTATTATAATCCAAAATAGTAGATAATAATTTTATATTACTTATTTTGGCATGGAAAATTAAATTTTCTAGAAAAATAATGTTTTTAATGATAGAGTTTCCATTTGACTTTGGAAAGTAAATTATAGGTTTGGAAATTAATTGAAATCTATTAAAATAATTTATATTAATAAAATAAAATATTTTAGGCTGTATATTGTGGTTAATTAGTAGTAACATCATTATTACATAATTATGAATTCAGTAAACATATCGAAAATCCAAAACTGTATTTTTACTATTCATAAAAAAACAAAATATTTTATAAAATTCTCATAAGTTCACCCTATCCTAACTTCAGAATGATTATTTCAAAAATTATGTTTATTTTATCATATTAATTCTCTAAATATGAGGATTTTATTTTTTAAATATAAAAATCCTTATTTATTAAAAATAATAACGGGTTGAAAATACATAGTAAAATTTCTCACACTTAGAAATTTTAAAATTATTTCAACATTTATATTTAAATAAATGTTTTTTATCATAATATTTCATTAAAATAAGTATTATTCATAATAAATTATTTTATTATAAAAATTTATATTAAATAAATCATTATTTTAATGAAAATTAACAATTTTATGGGATAATAAAATTCAAACCATTATAAAAATTACATTGGGATTCATTAAAATATATTGTCATTTAGAAATTGTTTATTATGATCATTAGATGATATCACAATTTATTTAATATTTCCACATAAAACATATTTTAGTAGAATGCGTTTTATAGTCTTCAAAAATAATATTTTTTTATTATATCATTAAATAATCTCAACTATCATTTGGATGTATCTATGTAACGAACAATAGTAATGACCAACTAATTTATTGAATAAAGGTCATAATTTTGATCAACTGTATTATTTGAAAAACATAAATGTTGATGATCATATTTCCCTATAATTATCCTATAATACTCTCATCATTACTCACTACATCGATTATAGGGGTTCTTACACATCCTTTGATAAAGTCTATTTTCTCCTAATGCATCTTTTCCTTTTTATGATCTTTATGAAAGTGGTGATATTCTTGGGAAATTTCAAGACTATGGAGTTTTTTGAAGTGAATGTACTATTCTTTAATGTGTATATCCCATTGTTTTTCATAGTTTTACTAGTAAAAAATTGTGCATGATGTATGATGTTCTCATGAAATAAAAAGTAGTTCTATGTGATTCTATTATAAAGCATAATAAAAAAATTTGATAGGAATGAGATCCATAAATAAAAGAAGTAAATTTTTTGGGTTATTACACCATTTTTGGTTGGTATCTCCCTTCTAATGGTATTCTCCACTTCAGGGTTCAGTCTTCTATCCCATCATCCATGAGTAATTTAGTGTTGTATGATTTTCATAGTTCTTTATGGTTTGTTCACCCTAGCATGAAGAAGATTTATTATGACATGGGTTGACATTTTTTGTGTTCAAGAATGAAGTTTGACATTTTTTATTATGTTTTCCGCTATTAAACCTAACAAAAGATAAATTTATATCACTGAAAGCCTTACAATATGATTTATCCTATTGAAATGCCAATTTAGAAATGGGATGAGGTTTCTATGGACTTCATCATTGGATTACCATGGACTCTCTAAGGGAAGAATGTTATCTGGGTTGTGGTTGATCATTTGATGAAATATGCTCATTTTATTATGATCAGGGACACCAATAAAGTTAAATATCTGGGTAAGTTTCATGCATAGGATATTATTATGTTACATGGGGTTCTTTTTTCCATTGTCTCATACATGGATCCCAGGTTTACTTCCAGATACTAGAAGAGTCTCTATGATATGATGCAGATTCAGGTTCAGTTGTGTACAACTTACAATCCATAGATGAATGGTCAGATGGAGAATTATATTGAGATCCTAAAGAATATTATCTATTCCTACATCTTGGATTTTTTTGTATCTTGGGACATCCATCTGGGACTATTCAATTTTTCATATAACAATAGTTACCAGTCATTGATTAGAACGGAACCCTTCAAGGCTTTGTATGGTCACCTGTGAAGGACACCTCTCTATTGGTCAGAGATGGAAGAGGCCTCTCTTGTCGTACCAAGTCTCATTAAAGAGACTTTTTTGAGGATTCCAAATATATCTCAATGCTTGGTTATAGATCAGAGTTATCAAAAATCATATATAGATCACCAATGTCATCCTTTGGATTTTTATGTTGGTGGTTGGGTTTTCTTAAGAGACTCTCCTTATTTGGGTTACCACTAATTTGGGAAACATGGGAATCTATATTCAAGGTATTTTGGACCATTTTAGGTCATTAAGAATCTTGGTTATATTTATTATTGGTTGGAATTGGTGGCTCAGTTGACAGGTATCCATGATGTTTTCCATATGTCTCAACTTAGGAAGTACCATCTTGATCCTTCCCATGTTATGATTTGGGAAGAGATTGAGTTACAGTCAAACATTTTTATTGTGTAAAAAATAGTTTAGAACATTGATTCTAAAGATAAGGTATTATATTGGAATTATATTCTATTGGTAAAATTTTTATGGTGCCATGGATCAGATTCTCGTGAGACTTAGAAGCGTGAATCATCGATGAGGGAGCAGTGGACTTACCTCTTTTAAGAACATTATTGATTAAATTTACATCTCTTTTAATGTTTAAGAGGCTATTTTTTCATGTTTGTAGGACTTAGAGAAGTTGTGGGGGGGGGGGTTCTATAGAACTAGGGTTGGGTGCTACCTGCAGGACACATTCACACCATGAATATGATTCACAATGTGAATATATCATTAGAAAGATGTCATGAGTTTGGTTCAGAGAATGAAAAAGGTTCAAGACATGACCTAAATTAATGTTTTGAATTCATTTATTGGGTTTTTTAACCTGAGTTGGTTCCTTTTTTAGTGTACATACAACTCGTGGGATTCACGTTGTGAATCTCGGATTCATGACATAAATCCTTTATTCCTAGTGATTTTTTATGCAATATAATCATGAATCCTAATTAATTAATTGTAAAAACCCCTCCCTCAAACCTTAGGTCTCTCCCAATCAATTTGGAGTGATTCCATTCTTTTTAATAGACTAGTTTTTCACCTTTATCTCATACATAGTTGGTTGATCTTCCTTTAGTAAGTATTTTGTTCTCCTTTTTTCTTCTTCATTTATATTAGGTTTTGACATAAGGTTAGGATGTATTGGTGGGTATTGATGATCATGTGATGATTCTTGTTTGATCCATTCTATACCCATTATGTGATCATCCTTGAAGGTATATTATTTGTTTTTTTTCCTCTCAGTGTTTGAAGAATTTTTTGTGGGTGGTGTGCAACCCAAGTTGGAGGTAGGTGGTTCTATATCTAGCCTATGTTTCATTAACTGTTATTAATCTTTGTTTTTTAATTGTTTCATAAATAATTTGGTATTTTTTTTATTGCTTTATTTGTGTGTGTGAATGGGATTTTGAGAAAATATGGTTTTTCCCTTATTTTGGTAAATGAATTTTGATTTTAAAAGAATTGAGAAATGGATTGTGAAATAGGTTTTCAAATAATTTTTTGATAAAAAAGGGTGTTGAAATTGTATTAGTAAATATGTAAACCCTTTTAAAATTATTTTAAATGCATCACATGGGAGCCTTGGGTACTTAGGTGGAGGTTATAGTATTAGGTCTAGTATTTTAGTTTTGTAATGGGCTTCACTTTCTGGGGTTTTCTTCCATTCCTAGATCAAGATTCATTTGGATCTAGGACATGATTGACATGGTATGAGGGTTCACTTTTTGGGGTGTTCCCCTCTTCCCTAGACCTTTATTCATGGGTTTTAGGTACTTTTATTTCATATTAGTCATAACTGATGTATGAGTGACCTAACTATCTTGATCTTTGTTTATCCTTGGAGTGTTTTTTTATTTCTCATTGGACTTGTACTATTTTGGATTTGATATTCCTATTTTTGAAAAATATAACTTATTTATGGAAATTATTACTTGAAACTTTTTACCGGGATTTTATTAGAACTATGTAAAATGAAAATTTCTTACCATTATTTTAATATAAAACTGATTAGTTTCTTATCATTCCATGTTTTCTTAAAATTGAGTATATTGGGATTGTTGTACAGAGACTTGATATGTAACAACTAGGTGGTATCCTACTAATATTGTTTATCACACACCCTACACACCCCTTTGGTGGTGTGTAGACCTCGGATTTTATTTTTATGCAATAAAGTTAAAGTTACTAGAGTGTAGTGGTAGGTTTCATGTTGGCTAAGTATGGGTAGCTGGTGGTGAGATAGTGGAACATTCCCCACATATCACATGGAGTAGTGGGTACCTATTTTTTCATCCCTTTTGATTATTAGAAATGTACCTTGGATTTTTTATTTTCCTATTTTATTTTGAGTTGTATCACTACCATTTTCTCCCTTTTATTGTGTAATATTTATTTTATAGATGTATTTCTATATATATATATACATGGAATGTTTCTTGTTTCTGGTTGGGTGAAATTGTTCCCCTATTTTTTTGATGCTCAGGTGAAAGTCACCATCCCATGGGGATCAAGAATTCCCTTTGGGTCTTGTCGTATTTCAGATTAGGTGCCAATTTTGAGGGTTATTTGAGTTGGGATGTGACATTGTTTAATCAAGTTTTAAAGTTATATTTTATGACTTAATAATTTAACTCATTTTAAAAACCAAGTTTTGGAGTGTTTTGGGTTTCTTTTGTGAAACTTTTTTAACATTATCAAAAATTTCTTGAGTAAAGGAAGTGATTTTTGGGTTGTGTTAGTTTCTAGATAATGGATTGTTTTATATAAGGGTAAATGATTTTTGTGTGTGTGGTTTTAAGATGAAATTATTTTTCAATAAATAAATTTCTTATATTGTTGGGATTGAATGTTTAAGGAATTTTAAAATGTAACTTTAAAGGGGGTTTAGTAATTTTAAATCACTTAGTTTTGTTTATTTTGAACTATGAATTAAAATGGTTTGAATTTGTTTATCTTTTTCTCATTATATTTGTGTGGGGATTTAAATTGGTTTGATTGAATGATTTTTGTGTGTGATATTTTAGAATTTGACCCTTGAAAAGGAATTGATAATTCAAAAATGTAATGCTTCAGGTGGTCATCCAAATGATCTAGGAGTTGGTATTATAGTCTCTGAATCTACCCAAACTCTCGATGGAGTGGAAGATCTAGGTTCTTCTTGGATCATGGATCATGCATGAGAGTTTCAGAATCAGTACCCTCTAGTGTTTGGTGGTGATCAAGGATCCTATGAGGTGATAGATTGGTTGGATAAGGTCAATTAGATATTTGACTCACTACAAACTTCAGATACCTTTGAGGTTAGGTGCACTATTTATTTGTTTTAAGGATTGTATTTGGAGAGGTTTAAACTCACTCTCCATGCCCAATCATTTGAGGTCTTATCATAGGAGTACGTAAAGGACACCTTCATCCAACGGTTTTATCCCGAGGAGAAAATATTTGAGAAGGGAATCAATTTTTTTTATTTTTATCAAGGTGAACAGTCAATGGAAGATTATATTGAATGTTTCACTATCATGGTTCCCTTGTCTCTAGAGTTGGATACTGGTGATTCAAAAAAGGAATGGTTTTATTCTAGAGGCCTCCATCCAGAACTTCATTTGTCAATGTTTCAATCTAGAATAAATACCTATATGGAAGTGTTGTATAAGGTTGTCATCACTTAGGAAATATTGGTTGGGAAACCTACATAAAGTGATGCTTTGACCCTACCATGTGTTAAATTGGGTGATCCAACTAAAGGTAAGTGTGATAAAAAAGTTGGTGATGATGGGAAACTATATTCTCAACTTTTTATTCCTACTTTAGTAAATCAAATGTCACTAGTGTGTTTTTAATGTGGTAAGTCAGGTAACTGTAATCCCTCATGTCCAATATCTTTGAGGAATTTTCGTCTCTATGGTTGTCTCGGTCACCTTTATAGGTTTGATAAGTATAACATGCATCAGAAGAAGAAGTCTCAGACACATATTCGATTTGGGTAGTATTTAGTGGTGTTGCTTCCTTTGGAGAGTTAGATGCATGGAAATGTTTTTTTAAATTCCTATTTTGTAGTTTTTCCTTTTTCTTGGGACTCTCCCTATATCTTGTGTATATTTTTTCCCATTTTTATAATGTATGCAGAGTTTTTTTAGCTTAGTGTTCCTGCCTTTTCGAATATGTGTGTATTCTTAGTGAAATATTCCTTTCTTTTATTATGTTATTATGAGATTTATAAATGGTGGGAAAACCTATACTAGGTCTCTATGTGTACCCAAAATTCTTATGGTGTATATTACAAGATTATTTTGGTTGAGATGTCTCAATTATTCTAGATCTTATAACCTCAGATGTTCTAGAGGTGGTAATTAAGTTTTTTCCTTTGACTTGGCTTGGAAATTCAAGAAGTGCTTGTGAGTAGTGGTATGCATTTTTATATTTATGAATTCAAGTAAATCATTGTATTTTCCATTCCAATGTATCATTTTTTTTATTACTTGCCTCCTTTTGGTGAGGAATCTACCTTTTTAGTTTCTTAGTGTGTTGTTGGTTGATGAACCTTGAGTGGTTTTGTGATGTCCCGACCTAGGTTACACCCAAAGGTTCCTCAAAATTGGTTCACCGCATGGCCTCAAGTGTGCCTCCCCATAAGCCAGAGACTACCGACTAGTAGCGAAGGCCTAGGGTGTGACTTTGGGGAGACTATACCCTCATATCAAAGTGGATCATAGAAGGGATAATAACATATGGATAAAAAATAATGGAAGTATAATAGTAATCAATAATACTAGAAATGAAAGATAAAAAAATAAATCATTTAATAAATAAAAATCTGAAAAATTAAAAACTATATCATATACAAAATATAATGTAGTTTCATGTCTCTAAAAATGAAAATAATGCATACATGGTAGCAAGAAAATAGTACAATACATGTTTTATAAAAGAATCAAAAAGGAAAAAAACTATCCAAGTATCCTGATCTCAGGCTCAGTTATCTGCTAACTAGATCTCATCCTAAATAAAGTAATCAAATCAGGTGTCCAAGATAAGATGCTTCCTCTTATCTATACCTACGATCATATAATCTACGCGGGTACCAATGGTGGCCCAGATAGGGTGTGATACAAATCTTAGTATTTCACCACCAAAAACATCTATGCAATTTAGTCTGTAAATATAAATTATACAGTGTGAAGGTATATAATAAAGTAAAGGAGTACAAATAAATATCTCATACATGTTTAATCCTTGGATGGTGTCTAAACATGTAACTATTTAATTAATTATGATTCATTTTATATAGATATATTATGTTAAAGTGTCAATAGTACTGGTATAAATCATAATAATAATAATAATAATAATAATAAATGAGGATCTGAGGTGAAACCATGGAATCCATGACCTCAGGGGTTGACTAACTCATAGTAGTAACTCATGTAGTCTTGAAATAATGGGTCTGAGTGTAATCTAAGGGGATCTCCTAAGGAATTCCACTATAAATGATTCTAACTGATTATATGGAACAAATCCATGTTAATCCCAAGATAATCATGACTGGTCCCAATGGGGTGAATCCATGGCATTGTATGTATGAAGACATCAGATGAATCCACGGAGTGTATCCAAGGCATTCTAATATCCATAGAGATAGTGAAGGGAGCCTATGACATCATGTTGGGAATCCTCTAATACATAAGGACCATGTTCAAAGGTTGGTATATCCCTTAGAAACTGAATCCTTAAATCAAAATGGTGTCCTTTGAGTGCTTAAGGAATTTCCTTTGGAATCCAATGTTGGCTCAAGTCTAAATACTCCTATAAATATAAATATTTCCATATGAAATGGGCACCTTATACATATATCATCATTCAATTTAACTCCATGTAATACCCATGCCATTTAATAAGTTATTAGGTTCATTCCATTACATTTCATCAACATGAAAAGGTTAATCAAGTTCAAGCTACCATTTATCATTTTCATCTATAAACATTTAATAGGTTCATTCCACTCCTTTCATTAATCATGAAAAGGGGAATAGGACATGAAACCAATGTTAAATCAATTTAGTTATAATTAAACTAGGAAAAGTGATATTTATAAATATACTTTACAATTAAAATTTTACATATTCATTTATTTATAGAGGGGCACTTACCTTATCAAGGCCAAGTAAAACACAGTGAAGTAGTGGTTCAATAGTCTCAAAACATAGAAAAAAGGGCATAACATGTTACACAACCTAATTGGGTGGTTGTTGTTGAGGTACCAACTTCCAAAAAAATAATTAATGAGTATAATTAAGTATTTTGAACACAATATAAATAATTAAAATTGAGGTGGATGAATTTTAAAATCATCTCCTAGTGAAACCAGCGTGCGTACAATGATGGAAATTTATAAACGACTAGAATTTTACGGAAAATTCATAGACCAACTACATTGTGCATATAAAACTCTCCTCATCCAATATCATCCATTATTTTATATTAGATTGGAAGAAAACTAAATAATGGATGAATGCCCAAAAAATAGGGCATATGAGCCTATATCAAAATATCACTGTTTAGAGGAATAAAAATGATGAAATTAGCCTGAGGAATGAATAAATTATCGATTAGTATCTAATGATATGGATAGATCTTGATTCTAAGATCAGAAAAAGAAGAAATCAATAAACCTAGGTTGAATGGGAATGAGTGCTCTTCATAGGAGAAAAAGAGGGTTGTTGTCCTCTTGAATGAATAAAGGAAGAAGGGGTGTTAAAATTATAAATCCTCAAGGGAAAAATAGTAAATTTAACCTTTTTAACTAGGTATCACAGTTGGAAAAACCAAGCGCCAACTGTGTGTGACCTAATATCCATGGAGGGGTTTTGCACAGTTCATTCTCACAGTTTGGAAAACCATGTGTAAACTATGTGTTTTTTATCAGCTAAAAATTGTAGAGGGTTTACACAGTCATGCACCCTTGATCGCATGGTTAGGAAAAATAGTGTGGCCCACTAATGCCCACTAAAATGCGCCCACACGGTTAAGAGAAACCATGTGGACTAGGCTTCATGGTTTCTACCAACCATGCAACCCAGTGTTTTCTTCCACCATTCGGGGTTCTAGGCTCTGAACAAGCCTTGGACACCCTCATATCCTCTATATCCTCACTAGGAATTCATATTAGTACAATACAAAATAATTAGACTAAAAATTAAATAATATGTACCTTATAGAAAATCTGTGTTCTTACAGTATTCCCACCTTAAAGGAACTTGTCCATGAATTTCCCTTCCAAGTGTGGAAGAACATTTTCTGAGAACAACCCCGACCAATAAGCACATATGTCAGCCTCCCACTCCCAAGTCTCATCATGTACATGGTCATGCTACCATAGCACATGTACTAAAGGGATAGACAAGCCTTAAAGATCCTTAGTGTAAGGTTTGGTGTCCTCAAAACCAACTGTTTTGTACTTTGATTACATGAATGTTCACTTATTATATATTGTTCATTGTTCTGAATGACTATAATATAATAATGTCCTGGAATATTTTTTGCATTAATAAGGTCATAGCAGATCCCCGCTATGATGAGAACCTTGAAATGCTATAACAATATTCTTAAATAAAGTTCTGCGATTGGATGACATTCTATGATAGGACACATAGTATACAGACTGTCATGTGCGAGTACTAGTAAGAAGATGAGACTCTCTCTCATGGAGTTCGCACTTGGTAATATCCAAGATGGGAGAACAGACCCACCTGTAGTAATTCCACATGTCTTGGTTTCATCGGATATTGCTATCTGCGAGCGTGTGTAATGGTCCTTAGACTGGAAGATTATCATTAACTCATGTCATGACTCGCGCACTTAGATTTACTGACGAAAACCGTCACGCAGACAGTTGGCGGGAAGTAGGGTACGTTGGGTGCGTCACGAGTGACATGTTGTTAATGGATAAGTGGAGGAAGGATTTTTCCCTTCCATTTATGGAAATTGATATCTCGGCCCTTTGATTGAAATAGAACTGTCGCATTAAATTCCATGGCCATGGTGTAAACGACGAGTTTATTTCAGGTAGTCAAAGAATGACAGATCAAGCATATAGGTTTATGAAACTTTCATGAAACCTGCTTGATGAGATATTAATACAAAGAGATTAAATTACATAGTAAGCATTCGTATGAGGTGATACGTCAATGCGGCGTCAACTTCTTTCTCTTGGGTGCCTTGACCCATTGCTAGACAGTAATCTTGGACTTTAGGCAAGCCTGCCTAATGCCAACGAGAAAGAGGCCTAGAGGGTCACACACTAAGTGTATCCAAGTATCTCAAGTTGAGTAAAGATTATTCCCGTACGTGGTTTTATAATTATTCAAGTAATCCTAAGTTATTTTAAATGATGGAGGAAAAATAAAATAAAACAAGTACACGCCATGTATTATTAAATGTACACGCCGTGTAGTTTTATTTTGGAAAGGAAATGAATAAATGAAAACAAGATATACACACCCTGTACATTTAATGTACACGCCGTGTAGTTTTCAATGAAAAACAAGTACACGCCGTGTATTTATTATTACACACCGTGTAGTTTTTTCAGTGGGGATTTTGAGGATATAATATCGTTTTATTAAATGATATTTATTATAATCAGCGTGAGTGCATGTCAAGGAATTAATTATTCGACATGGGGGTTTTCAATAAGATTTAATGAAATAAATGAAACGCGTAACACGTTCATTTATTGTCATAACTCTACAACCTCAAACTCGATTATAAATATCCTCACAACCCCAACTCTTTTCCTACACAAGAGAATCATTGTGCACAACATCTCTGGAGAATTCTTTCAAGGCCGAAAGAACCTCTTCCTCCAATAATGCTCTCAAGACCGAGATAGATCCTCTTCCATCAGATCAAGATGATCTAAGGCGGACAACGCAAGCAAAGGCTTCACCACACTAGCACCCTGAGAATCGTTTGGCGACGTCCAGAGATACGAGGTACACGTGTGGATCACTGCTAGAGGGATTCTACACTTGGCTTTTGCGACGCAACGACGGATCACATCAACAACGTGATCGAGAACATCAACGAAGAAAGAACACCCAAAAGGTATTTCTTTATAATTAATTAAATTAATTATAATCAACCTGTAATGATCCATGTTTTTGGTTCCGGGACAAACCATCTTCTTTGTCTTTTTCTGTGATTCGATCCGTGGAGACTGGCGTTTATCGTCGTATTGATCCCGGATTGATAATTGCTAATGAAAAAAAACCAAGTGGTCACATCCACCCACGCGCTTCCGCTACGCCCGGAACCTTCAAATGGTATCAGAGGGAGGTTACAACATTGATTATAGTTATTTAATTTTCATTGATAATTTACGTATTCATATTTGATTCAATTCGAAATAAATCATTCTATAAATCTGAATTAATGAGATCTATTCTTCCTCTTTCGTTTCTCGATTCATATCACAGAAACGACCTTTTAATTTTAATTTTTGATTAAAATAAAAATGAGGAACTCATCCGGAGGAGATGCTCTTTTTGTCTGTATAACACGGGATTACACGACATGTAATTAAAACTACACGCCGTGTACTTATGTTCAACGAACCGGCACTGGTCCACCAAACCACGCCGTGTGAATTGATTATGCCTAAGTTTTAATCACGCCATGTTGACCAGAATTGAACGGAGCATGGAAACCGGAATACACGGCATGTATGTTGGAGCAACATGCCGTGTAGTCCGTTCCGACCCAGGTGAAACCGTGTACAAAGATAAGCCACATACCGCATACACAGGATTGTCAGGCCGGTTACCACGTAACAAGGAAGTACACACCGTGTATGATTCATCTACACGCCGTGTACTCTAAAATTTCCAAAGTACAGAAAACACGGCAAATCCCCAACGTGTACTTTGGATAAAGGGTGAAAAGAAAAATACACACCGTGTAATTATTAACTACATGCCGTGTACTTTCCAGAAATGGAATTTCACCAGGTTTCCTCTAATGTACAAAGACCCATACAAGGAATATGGATGAGAAGAATCTCAAGGAAATTCAGAAAGGAATTTAAGATAAAGAATTGATTAATTATAAGATCATAATTAATTGAATTCGAGTGCGTCTTATCTTAAATAAAAGAATGATTAAAAGAATTTGAATTCTAAATATGCGTAAATGTCATTGCATACTATGGATGATCATGAGCTAGACCAAAGACCCTTTTTATGTGTATGGTTTCATTTAAATTTATTTAATTTAAATTTGTTGGCCTGCGAGCCTTCTTCCAATAAAATGTAGGGCCGGTGTGCCCATGGTTTCTTTAATGTAAACCCATGTAATGGAGGATCTCCCAAGCAAGAGGAGACGGTTCAAATCCCAAAGCCGAGGCGAAACCGACGCAAGAAGATACAGAGGTGGACAGGTGGGAGCTTCAAAACAAGAACCATCAGGTTCGAGGTGTTTTCCCAAGGCCAGGGTTAGCTTATCAAAACCACTAGATAAGCTAACCAAATAGAAGCTCATGATCATGCCATCTTATTTTATTTCTGTCTGATTGCATGGTTTATTTATTATTTATGTGTTGTCGCGATCACATAATTAATAAAATGAACAAGCATGCAAATATGGAATAAAATAAAAACCTGACTATGCGTAAACATTATCAGAACATGGTTAATCACTTAAGCAAGCATCACTTAATATTAACAAGCATGTGATAATGCAAAAATATGCATAAAGAATAAAATCCCTCAAATACCATATTAAGTCAGACCAAGCCTTCCGTTACTTGATTAAGGGCAAGAATCAATAAAACTATGTGTTTGACCAACCCTTATTGGGACACTTACTTTTATAAAGGAAGCCCTTATGAAAGGTTTCGGGTTGACTTAACCATATTACATCAAGAGAAGTATCCCTTGCTAGACTTGATGTAATATTGGAGGCAAGAGTTGAGGAAATCCAGGTCAGGATTTCAGGATTGGGGAGTCCACTCAAAAGATCAAGGAATTGTAAGATCACAGTTGGCAAAGACCTGCCTACCTAAATACCTTCAAATAGCTTGACCAACCCTTGTTGGGGTTATTCGAAGGGAAATATGGATCCTTGCCACTAGAATGTCAAAGCAACTGGAAATTCCGAGTTCAATGGTGAGGGCCATTGGGACTTGATAAAATAGTGGGAGAATTAATAAAATTTATTATTTCTCATAAAAATGTAATCAAGAAAGTACTAATAAATCTGCTCTTTTAAATTTTAGAATCAAGATGACAAACTCGTCAACCACTTTTTCTCTGTGATCAATTCTGTATAAAGACAACATCCTCACCGGTAGTAACTTTCAGGAATGGTTAGGTGCCTTCGGGTTATCCTACGCCATGAACGAAATTTTTACGTGTTGGAGTCCTCACTTCCTGATTCCCCTGCCCCAGGGGCGAGTGATGAAGATTTCCTAGTCTATGATAAACATTTGAATGATGCACTCAATGTTTAATGTTTGATGTTATCATCAATGTCTAGTAAGCTCATGAAGTCTCATGAAGACATGGATGCCTATAGCATGCTCGAGTATCTCCATGGTCTATACCAGGAGAGAGCAAGACAGGAAAGGTTTGAGATCTCCAAGGCTCTATTTCAGAGCAATATTGGAGAGGGTGCCCCAGCTGGGCCTCATGTAGTCAAGATCATTGGCTACATTGAGCGCTTGGAGGTTCTAGGTTTTAAACTCCCTGAAGAACTGGGTACCGATCTCATTCTTGCATCACTCCCCCAGAGCTTCTCAAACTTTGTTGTGAACTTCAACATGAACAACATTGAGAAGTCTCTGTCTGATCTTCTTATCCTTATTCTCCAAGTGGACAATGACATGAAGCATGAAAAGCCTTCTGTCCTCATGGTGAATAAAAGAAAAGGGAATGAGAAGAGATTTAATCCCAAATCTTCTTCAATGCCTTCCAAGAAAAGGAAGATCAAAGGGGAGGCAAAGGAACAAGATGTTGTTTGTTTTGCATGTGGTAAGAAGGGCCACTGGAAGAAAAACTGCACCCAGCCAAGGAAGAAAGGGGAAGCTTCATCTGCATTTGTTATCGAATGCAATCTATCTATTTCTACTAATTGGGTATTAGATACTGCTTGTGGTGCTCACATCTATATCCAAATACAGGAACCAAGTAGATTCAAAAAGATTGATTGAGGTGAGGGGGATCTACGAGCAGCCAACAGAGCTAGACTCGCTATTGTAGCTGTCGGAGACTACCACCTCACATTGCCTACTGGGATGGTCTTGGTTTTTAAAGGTTGTTATTATGTGCCTTCTATTACTAAAAACATTATTTTAGTATCCAGATTAGATACTTATGGATTTATCTTCAAGTTTGGAAGTGGATGTTGCTATTTTTATAAAGATATCATTTGTTTTGGTAGGGAACATTTATATAACAGGCTTTATGTGTTAGACTACACAAACCAAGTAATGGAAATCGATAACAAAGTTAATTCACATGACTCATACCACACCCATCTTTGGCATCACCGGCTAGGTCATGTCAATGAGAAATTTTTGACAAAATTCCATCAAGATGGGTATTTAGATTCTTTCGAACTAAAACCACTTGGTGTATGTCATGCGTGTCTACAAGGAAAAATGACCAAAGCCCCATTTAGTGGGAAAGGTGAAAGAGCTAAAGAGCTTCTAGAATTAGTTCACACAGATGTGTGTGGACCATTTCCAATTGAAGAAAGGGGTGGGTTCTCATACTTCATAACTTTTACTGATGATTTTAGTAGATATGGATATATCTATTTAATGAGGTATAAGTCAGATTCTTTTGATCAGTTCAAAGAATACAAGAATGAAGTTGAGAACCAGCTTGGTAAGAAGATTAAGAAACTCCACTTAGACAGAGGAGGAGAATATCTTAATCAGGACTTCATTGATTTCTTATGGGAGTTTGGGATTCTATCTCAACTCACTCCTCCATACACACCACAGTGGAATGGTGTAAGTGAAAGGAGGAACCACACCATGTTGGACATGATAAGATCAATGATGAGTCATGCGAGTCTTCCATTATCCTTTTGGGGATATGCATTACAAATAGTAGTGCACATACTAAAACAAGTACCAACTAAATAGATAAATGGTATTCCATACGAGTTATGGAGTGGACGCAAATCTATGTTATCGAATTTACATGTGTGGGGTAGCGAAGCATTTGTTAAGGCCTCTTCAGGTAACAAACTCGCGCTCCGAGGCACAAATTGTATCTTTATAGGATATCCCAAGGAAAAAAGGGGATATTACCTATACAACCCCTCATAAAAAAGGGTTACAGTGGCAAGACACGCCATATTCCTTGAGAGGCAGCACATCTCCAAAAGAGATAGTGGGAGCAAGATAGACTTCGATGAAGTCGAGGCTCAAGATACACATGAGTTGGTACAAGAACAGATTCCACAAAGCCCCGTGGAAGAACAATATGTTCCAGAGACACAAGAACTGCGTAGGAGCATGAGAGAGGTGAGAGAACCATAACAATATGGTTTTCTTGTCACCGAGGATGGTGACTCATTATTGGTTGACAATGATGATCCTCTTACCTACAAGGAAGCATTTGAAGGCACAGACGTTGCCAAGTGGCAAGAAGCCATAAATTCTGAAATGGATTCCATGTACCAAAACCAAGTCTGGATTTTGGTAGATCCTCTAGTTGATGTAAAGCCTATTGGTAATAAATGGGTATTCAAAAAGAAACTGTTCATAGAGGGGAAAGTCAGCACCTACAAGGCACGACTGGTTGCAAAAGGTTTTAGACAACGTTAAGGAATTGACTATGATGAAACCTTTTCACCGGTTGCAATACTGAAGTCCATCAAAATCCTATTGGCCATTGCTTCTTAACATGACTATGAAATTTGGAAAATGGATGTCAAAACAGCTTTCCTTAATGGGAACCTCCAGGAAGATGTCTACATGACACAACCTGAAGGGTTTGTGACTCCAAAGGATTCCAACAAGGTATGCAAGTTGCAGAAATCCATTTATGGATTAAAGCAAGCATCAAGGTCATGGAACATTCATTTTGATGAAGCTGTTACATAATTTGGATTTTTTAAGAGCGAATGTGATCCTTGTGTCTACAAAAGGTTTAGTGGAAGTGCAGTCGTTTTCCTAATAGTATATTTTGATGACATATTGCTAATTGGAAATGAAGTACCTGTCTTACAGTCAGTTAAGGCATGGTTGCATAAATACTTCTCCATGAAAAACTTGGGTGAGGCGGCATATATTCTTGGGATCAAGATCCATCGTGATAGATCCAAGAGAATGCTGGGCCAGAGTCAAAATACATACATTGACAAGATACTGAAGAGATCCAGTATGGAACAGTCCAAGAGGGGATTGTTGCCAGTGTCACATGGCATTCGTCTTTCCAAGAAAATGTGTCCTCAGACACATGAGGAAAGAAAGAGGATGGCAAGGATCCCTTACGCATCCGCGATTGGGTTAGTCATGTATGTTATGATATGTACGAGGCTAGATGTTGTTTACGCATTAAGTGCGGTTGGCAGATATCAAGCTGATCCAGGAGACCGCCATTGGATGGCAGTCAAGACTATCCTTAAGAATCTAAGGCGTACTAAGGATATGTTCCTAGTTTATAGAGGAGATGAGGAACTAGTCATCAGAGGACATGTAGATGCTAGTTTTTAGACTGATCAAGATGACATGAAGTCACAGACTGGATACATCTTTAGTTTGGATGGAGGTGCAGTGAGCTGGAAGAGCTCAAAATAAAGTGTGGTGGTAGATTCTACAGCGGAGTTCGAGTATATCGCAGCTTCTGAGGCAGCTAAAGAAGCAGTATGGATGCGAAGCTTCATCCAAGAGCTGGATGTTGTACCGATCAGTAAAGATCCTATCACACTCTATTGTGATAATACTGCAGTGGTGGCACTTGCAAAAGAGCCAAGGTCACATCAGCGGACAAAGCACATACTTCAGAAGTATCATCTCTTAAGGGATTTTTCTCAGAGAGGTGAAGTTGTAGTGAGCAGTATTTCCATGGAAGACAACGTGGTGGACCCATTGACTAAAGCCATAACTCAGCAGAAACATGATCATCATGTGAGGTCTAGCGGACTAAAAGTCGTAGGCAGTTGGCTCTAGTCCAAGTGGGAGTTTGTAACTATTGGTGTCCTCAGAACCAACTGTTTTTTATTTTGATACATGAATGTTCACTTATTATATATTGTTCATTGTTCTACATGACTATAATATAATAATGTCCTAGAATATTTGTTTCATTAATAAGGTCATAGCAGATCCCCGCTATGATGAGAACCTTGAAATGCTATAACAATATTCTTAAATAAAGTTTTGCGGTTGGATGACATACTATGATAGGACACGTAGTATACAGACCGTCATGTGCGAGTACTCGTAAGAAGACGAGACTCTCTCTCATGGAGTTCTCACTTGGTAATCTCCAAGATGGGAGATTATGAGAACAGACCCACCAGTAGTAATTCCGCATGTCTTGGTGTCATCAGATATTGCTATCTGCGAGCGTGTGTAATGGTCCTTAGATTGGAAGATTATCATTAACTCATGCCATGACTCGCGCACTTAGATTTACTGACGAAAACCATCACGTAGACAGTTGGTGGGAATTAGGGTACGTTGGGTGCGTCACGAGTGACATGTTGTTAATGGATAAGTCGAGGAAGGATTTTTCCCTTCCATTTATGGAAATTGATATCTCGGCCCTTTGATTGAAATAGAACTATTGCATTAAATTCCATGGCCATGGTGTAAACGACGAGTTTATTTCAGGTAGTCAAAGAACGAAGGATCAAGAATATAGGTTTATAACACTTCCATGAAACCTACTTGATGAGATATTGAGACAAAGGGATTAAATTACACAGTAAGCGTTCGTATGAGGTGATATGTCAATGAGGCGTCAACTTCTTTCTCTTGGGTGCCTTGACCCATTGCTAGACAGTAATCTTGGACTTTAGGAAAGCCTGCCTAATGGCAACGAGAAAGAGGCCTAGAGGGTCACACACTAAGTGTATCCAAGTATCTCAAGTTGAATAAAGATTATTCTCGTACGTGGTTTAATAATTATTCAAGTAAGCCTAAGTTGTTTTAAATGATGGAGGAAAAATAAAATAAAACAAGTACACGCCGTGTATTATTAAATGTACACGCCGTGTAGTTTTATTTTGAAAAAAAAATGAATAAATGAAAACAAGATATACACGCCATGTACATTTAATGTACACGCCGTGTAGTTTTTCCAGTCGGGATTTTGAGGATATAATATCATTTTATTAAATGATATTTATTATAATCAGCGTGAGCGCATGTCAAGGAATTAATTATTTGACATGGGGGTTTTCAATAAGAGTTAATGAAATAAATGAAACGCGTAACGCGTTCATTTATTGTCATAACTCTACAACCTCAAACTCAATTATAAATATCCTCACAACCCCAACTCTTTTCCTACACAAGAGAATCGTTGTGCACAACATCTCTGTAGAATTCTTTCAATGCCGAAAGAACCTCTTCCTCTAAGAACGCTCTCAAGACCGAGAGAGATCCTCTTCCATCAGATCAAGATGATCTAAGGCAGACAACGCAAGCAAAGGCTTCTCCATGCTAGCACCTGGAGAATCCTTTGGTGATGTCTAGCGATACGAGGTACACGTGTTGATCACCGCTAGAGGGAGTCTACACTTGGCTTCTGCGATGCAACGATGGATCACATCGACAACGTGATCGAGAACATCAATGAAGAAAGAACACCCAAAAGGTATTTCATTATAATTAATTAAATTAATTATAATCAACCTGTAATGATCCTTGTTTGTGGTTCTAGTACAAACCATCTTCTTTGTCTTTTTCTGTGATTCGATCCGTGGAGACTGGCGCTTATCGTCGTATTGATCCAGGATTGATCATTACTAATGACAAAAAGCCAAGTGGGCACATCCACCCATGCGCTTCTGCTGCGCCTGGAACCTTCAAATGGTATCAGAGGGAGGTTACAACGTTGATTATAGTTATTTCATTTTCGTTGATAATTTACGCATTCATATTTGATTCAATTCGAAATAAATCATTCTATAAATCTGAATTAACGAGATCTATCCTTCCTCCTTCGTTTCTCGATTCATATCACAGAAATGACCATTTAATTTTAATTTTTGATTAAAATAAAAATGATGAACTCATCCAGAGGAGCTGCTCTTTCTGTCTGTACAACATGGGATTACACGACGTGTAATTAAAACTACACGTTGTGTACTTAGGTTCAACGAACCGACACTGGTCCGCCAAACCACGCCGTGTGAATTGATTATGCCTAAGTTTTAATCACTCTGTGTTGACCAGAATTGAACGGCACGTGGAAACCGGAATACACGGCGTGTATGTTGGAGCAACACACCGTGTAGTCCGTTCTGACCCAGGTGAAACCGTGTACAAAGATAAGCCACGTACCGCATACACAGGATCGCCAGGCCGGTTACCGCGTAACAAGGAAGTACACGCCATGTATGATTCATCTACACGCCGTGTACTCTAAAATTTCCAAAGTACAGAAAACACGCCAAATCCCCAACGTGTACTTTGGATAAAGGGTGAAAAGAAAAATACACACCATGTAATTATTAACTACACGCCGTGTACTTTCTAGAAATTGAATTTCACCAGGTTTCCTCCAATGTACAAAGACCCGTACAAGGAATATAGATGAGAAGAATCTCAAGGAAATTCAGAAAGGAATTTAAGATAAAGAATTGATTAATTATAAGATCATAATTAATTTAATTCGAGTGCGTCTTATCTTAAATAAAAGAACGATTAAAAGAATTTGAATTCTAAATATGTGTAAATGTCGTTGCATACTATGGATGATCATGAGCTAGACCAAAGACCCTTTGTATGTGTATGGTTTCATTTAAATTTATTTAATTTAAATTTTTTGGCCTGCGAGCCTTCTTCCAATAAAATGTAGGGCATGCATGCCTATGGTTTCTTTAATGTAAACCCATGTAATGGAGGATCTCCCAAGAAAGAGGAGGCGGTTCAAATCCCAAAGCCGAGGTGAAACCGACACAAGAAGATACAAGGTGGACAGGTGGGAGCTGCAAAACACGAACCATCAGGTTCAAGGTGTTTTCCCTAAGTCAGGGTTAGCTTATCAAAACCACTAGATAAGCTAACCAAATAGAAGCTCATGATCATGTCATCTTATTTTATTTCTATCTGATTGCATGGTTTATTTATTATGTATGTGTTGTCGCGATCACATAATTAATAAAATGAACAAGCATGCAAAGATGGAATAAAATAAAAACCGGACTATGCGTAAACATTATCGAAACATGGTTAATCACTTAAGCAAGCATCACTTAATATTAACAAGCATGTGATAATGAAAAAATACGCATAAAGAATAAAATACCTCAAATACCATATTAAGTCAGACCAAGCCTTCCGTTACTTGATTAAGGGCAAGACTCAATAAAACTATGTGTTTGACCAACACTTGTTGGGACACTTACTTTTATAAAGGAAGCCCTTGTGAAAGGTTTTGGGTTGACTTAACCATATTACATCAAGAGAAGTAGCCCTAGCTAGACTTGATGTAATATTGGAGGCAAGAGTTGAGGAAATCCAGGTCAGGATTTCAGGATTGGGGAGTCCACTCAACAGATCAAGGAACTATAATCTCACAATTAGCAAAGACCTGCCTACCTAAATACCTTCAAATAGCTTGACTAACCCTTGTTGGGGTTATGCGAAGGGAAATATGGATCCTTTCCACTAGAATGTCAAAGCAACTGGACATTCCGAGTTCAATGGTGAGGGCCATTGGGACTTGATAAAATAGTGGGATAATTAAAAAAATTTATTATTTCTCATAAAAATATAATCAAGAAAGTACTAATAAATCTTCTCTTTTAAATTTTAGAATCAAGATGACAAACTCGTCAACCAATTTTTCTCTGCGATCAATTCTGGATAAAGACAACATCCTCACTGATAGTAACTTTCAGGAATGGTTTAGGCGCCTTTGGGTTATCCTACTCCATGAACGAAAGTTTTACGTACTGGAGTCCTCACTTCCTGATTCCCCTGCCCTAGGGGCGAGTGATGAAGATTTACTAGTCTATGATAAACATTTGAATGATGCACTCGACGTTCAATGTTTGATTCTATCATGAATGTCTAGTGAGCTCATGAAGTCTCATGAAGACATGGATGCCTATAGAATGCTCGAGCATCTCTGTGGTCTATACCAGGAGAGAGAAAGACAGGAAAGGTTTGAGATCTCCAAGGCTCTATTTCAGAGAAAGCTTGGAGAGGGTTCCCCAGCTGGGCCTCATGTAGTCAAGCTCATTGGCTACATTGAGCACTTGGAGGTTCTAGGGTTTAAACTCCCCGAAGAACTGGGTACCGATCTCATTCTTGCATCACTCTCCCAGAGCTTCTCAAACTTTGTTGTGAACTTCAACATAAACAACATTGAGAAGTCTCTGTCTGATCTTCTTATCCTTATTCGCCAAGTGGACAATAACATGAATCATGAAAAGCCTTTTGTCCTCATGGTGAATAAAATGAAAGGGAAGGCAAAGATCTTTAAGCCCAAAGCTTCTTCAAGGCCTTCCAAGAAAAGGAAGATCAAAGGGGAGGCAAAGGAACAGGATGCTGTTTGTTTTGCATGTGGCAAGAAGGGCCACTGGAAGAAAAACTGCACCCAGCCAAGGAAGCAAGGGGAAGCTTCAGGTGTGTTTGTTATCGAATTCAATCTATCTGTTTCTACTAATTGGGTATTAGATACTTCTTGTGGTGCTCACATCTGTATCCAAATATAGGAACCAAGTAGATTCAAAAAGATTGATCGAGGTGAGGTGGATCTACGAGCAGCCAACGGAGCCAGACTCACTGTTGTAGCTGTCGGAGACTACCACCTCACATTGCCTACTAAGATGGTATTGGTTTTGAAAGGTTGTTATTATGTTCCTTTTTTTACTAAAAACATTATTTCAGTATCTAGATTAGATACTGATGGATTCATCTTCAATTTTGGAAGTGGATGTTGCTATTTTTATAAAGATAGAATTTGTTTTGGTATGGCACATTTATATAATGGGATTTATGTGTTAGACTACACAAACCAAGTAATGACAATCGATAAAAAAGTTAATTCACATGACTCATACCACACCCAACTTTGGTATCCCCGGCTAGGTCATGTTAATGAGAAATGTTTGACAAAAGTACATCAAGATGGGTATTTATATTCTTTCGAACTAAAACCACTTGGTGTATGTCATGCGTGTCTACAAGGCAAAATGACCAAAGACCCATTTAGTGGGAAAGGTGAAAGAGCTAAAGAGCTTCTAGAATTAGTTCACACAGATGTGTGTTGACCATTTCCATTTGAAGCAAGGGGTGGGTTCTCGTACTTAATAACTTTTACTGATGATTTTAGTAGATATGGATATATCTATTTAATGAGGTATAAGTCTGATTCTTTTGATCGGTTCAAAGAATACAAGAATGAAGTTGAGAACCAGCTTGGTAAGAAGATTAAGAAACTCTACTCAGACAGAGGAGGAGAATATCTTAATCAGGACTTCATTGATTTCTTATGGGAGTTTGGGATTCTATCTCAACTCACTCCTCCTTACACACCGCAGTGGAATGGTGTAAGTGAAAGGAGGAACCACACCTTGTTGGACATGGTAAGATCAATGATGAGTCATACGAGTCTTCCATTATCCTTTTGGGGATATGCATTACAAACAGCAGTGCACATACTAAACCAAGTACCAAATAAATCGATAAATGGTATTCCATACGAGTTATGGAGTGGACACAAAGCCATGTTATCGAATTTACATGTGTGGGGTAGCGAAGAATTTTTTAAGGCCTCTTCAGGTAACAAAATCACGCCCCAAGGCACAAAGTGTATCTTTATAGGATATCCCAAGGAAAAAAGGGGATATTACCTATACAACCCCTCAGACAAAAGGGTTACAGTGGCAAGACACGCCATATTCCTTGAGAGGGATCACATCTCCAAAATAGATAGTGGGAGCGAGATATACTTTGATGAAGTTGAGGCTCAAGATACACATGAGTTGGTACAAGAAAAGATTCCACAAAACCTCGTGGAAGAACAATCTGTTCCAGAGACACAAGAACTGCGTAGGAGCATGAGAGAGGTGAGAGAACCAGAACGATATGGTTTTCTTGTCACTAAGGATGGTGACTCATTATTGGTTAACAATGATGATCCTCTTACCTACAAGGAAGCAGTTGAAGGCACAGACGTTTCCAAGTGGCAAGAAGCCATGAATTCTAAAATGGATTCCATGTACCAAAACCAAGTCTGGATTTTGGTAGATCCTCCAGTTGATGTAAAGACTATTGGTAATAAATGGGTATTCAAGAAGAAACTGGACATGGAGGGGCAAGTCAGCACCTACAAGGCATGACTGGTTGCAAAAGGTTTTAGACAGCATCAAGGAATTGACTATGATGAAACCTTTTCACCAGCTGCAATGCTGAAGTCCATCAGAATCCTATTGGCCATTGCTGCTTACCATGACTATGAAATTTGGAAAATGGATGTCAAAACATATTTCCTTAATGGGAACCTCCAGGAAGATGTCTACATGACACAACCTGAAGGGTTTGTGACTCCAAAGGATGCCAATAAGGTATGAAAGTTGCAGAAATCCATTTATGGATTAAAGAAAGCATCAAGGTCATGGAACATTCGTTTTGATGAAGCTGTTATAGAATTTGGCTTTGTTAAGAATGAATGTGAGCCTTGTGTCTACAAAACATTTAGTGGAAGTGCATTCATTTTCCTAATAGTATATGTTGATGACATATTGCTAATTGGAAAAGAAGTACCTGTCTTACAATCAGTTAAGGCATGGTTGCATAAATGCTTATCCATGAAATACTTGGGCAAGGCGGCATATATTCTTGGGATCAAGATCCATCGTGATAGATCCAAGAGAATGCTGGGTCTGAGTCAAAATACATACATTGATAAGATACTGAAGAGATTCAGTATGGAACAGTCCAAGAGGGGATTGTTTCCAGTGTCACATGGCATTCATCTTTCCAAGAAAATGTGTCCTCATACACATGAAGAAAGAAAGAGGATGGAAAGGATCCCTTACGCATCCGCGATTGGGTTAGTCATGTATGCTATGCTATGTACGAGGCTAGATGTTGCTTACGCATTAAGTGTGTTTGGAAGATATCAAGCTGATCCAGGAGACCTCCATTGGATGGTAGTCAAGACTATCCTTAAGTATCTGAGGCGTACTAAGGTTATGTTCCTGGTTTATGGAGGAGATGAGGAACTAGTCATCAGAGGACATGTAGATGCTAGTTTCCAGACTGATCAAGATGACATGAAGTCATAGACTGGATACATATTCAGTTTGAATGGAGGTGCAGTGAGCTGGAAGAGCTCAAAACAAAGTGTGGTGGCAGATTCTACAGCGGAGTCCGAGTATATCACAGCTTCTGAGGCATCTAAAGAAGCAGTATGGATGCGAATATTCATCCAAGAGCTGGATGTTGTACTGAGCATTAAAGATCTTATCACACTCTATTGTGATAATACTGCAGCGGTGGCACTTGCAAAAGAGCCAAGGTCACATCAGCGGACAAAGCACATACTTCAGAAGTATCATCTCTTGAGGGATTTTTCTCAGAGAGGTGAAGTTACAGTGAGCAGTATTTCCACAAAAGACAACGTGGAGGACCCATTGACTAAAGCCTTGACTCAGCAGAAACATGATCATCATGTGAGGTCTAGCGGACTAAAAGTCATAGGCAGTTGGCTCTAGTCCAAGTGGGAGTTTGTAAGGGTTGGTGTCCTCAGAACCAACTATTTTGTACTTTTATTCCATGAATGTTCACTTATTATATATTGTTCATTGTTCTGCATGACTATAATATAATAATGTCCTGGAATATTTGTTGCATTAATAAGGTCATAGTAGATCCCCACTATGATAGGAACCTTGAAATGCTATAACAATATTCTTCAATAAATTTCTGTGGTTGGATGACATACTATGATAGGAAACATAGTATACAGACCGTCATGTGCGAGTACTTGTAAGAAGACGAGACTCTCTCTCATGGAGTTCGCACTTGGTAATCTCCAAGATGGGAGATTATGAGAACAGACCCACCAGTAGTAATTCTGCATGTCTTGGTGTCATCAGATATTGCTATATACGAGCGTGTGTAATGGTCCTTAGACTGGAAGATTATCATTAACTCATGTCATGACTCGCGCACTTAGATTTACTGACAAAAACCATCACGCAGACAGTTGGCGGGAAGTAGGGTACGTTCGGTGCATCACGAGTGACATGTTGTTAATGGATAAGTCGAGGTAGGATTTGTCCCATCCATTTATGGAAGCTGATATCTCGACCCTTTGATTGAAATAGAACTGTCGCATTAAATTCCATGGCCATGGTGTAAACGACGAGTTTATTTTAGGTATTCAAAGAACGACGGATCAAGCATATAGGTTTATGACACTTCCATGAAACCTGCTTGATGAGATATTGAGACAAAGGGACTAAATTAAACAGTAAGCATTCGTATGAGGTGATACGTCAATGCGGCGTCAACTTCTTTCTCTTGGGTGCCTTGACCCATTGCTAGACAATAATCTTGGACTTTAGGCAAGCCTGCCTAATGCCAACGAGAAAGAGGCCTAGAGGGCCACACACTAAGTGTATCCAAGTATCTCAAGTTGAATAAAGATTATTCTCGTACGTGGTTTAATAATTATTCAAGGAAGCCTAAGTTGTTTTAAATGATAGAGGAAAAATAAAATAAAACAAGTACACGCCGTGTATTATTAAATGTACATGTCGTGTAGTTTTATTTTGGAAAGGAAATGAATAAATGAAAACAAGATATACACGCCATGTACATTTAATGTACACGCCGTGTAGTTTTCAATGAAAAACAAGTACACGCCGTGTATTTATTATTACACATCGTGTAGTTTTTCTAGTCGATATTTTGAGGATATAATATTGTTTTATTAAATGATATTTATTATAATTAGCATGAGCGCATGTCAAGGAATTAATTATTCGACATGGGGGTTTTCAATAAGAGTTAATGAAATAAATGAAACGTGTAACGCATTTATCTATTGTCATAACTCTATAACCTCAAACTCGATTATAAATATCCTCACAACCTCAACTCTTTTCCTACACAAGAGAATCGTTGTGCACAACATCTCTAGAGAATTATTTCAAGGCCGAAAGAACCTCTTCCTCCAAGAACACTCTCAAGACCGAGAGAGATCCTCTTCCATCAGATCAAGACGATCTAAGGAGTACAACGCAAGCAAAGTATTCTCCACGCTAGCACCCGGAGAATCCTTTGGCGATGTCTAGAGATACGAGGTACACGTGTGGATCACCGCTAGAGGGAGTCTACACTTGGCTTCTGTGATGCAACGACGGATCACATCAACAACGTGGTCGAGAACATCAACAAAGAAAGAACACCCAAAAGGTATTTCTTTATAATTAATTAAATTAATTATAATCAACCTGTAACGATCCTTGTTTGTGGTTCCGGGACAAACCATCTTCTTTGTCTTTTTCTGTGATTCGATCCGTGGAGACTGGCGTTTATCGTCGTATTAATCCTGGATTGATCATTGCTAATGACAAAAAGCCAAGTGGGAACATCCACCCATGCACTTCCGCTGCGCCCGGAACCTTCACTTAGTGCTCCAGTCAATTATTTGTATGGGATACTCCTTGAAAGAATCATCAGCATCCAACTCAAAATCCTCAAGATTGAAAGTATGATAAGGGTTGGCATGATAATGGAGAAGTTGTGAAACGTGGAAGATGTCATGCATGGAATGGTACCTATGAGGTAGTAGAAACCAATAGAATATCATTATGACTCTATCCAAGATTTAAAAAGACCTGAAAAAGCATGATGACAAATTATCTTGCCTCTGTATCTATCTATGCCCAATACTAGGTGATACCTGTAGGAAAAATGATCCCCAACCTCAAACTCCTGATGTTTTTTTCCATGATCGACATAATATTCCCATCTATATTGAGTGGTAAAAATGTGATTTTTGATCAAATGCACCTACTCCTATGTCTCCTGCACAATATGAGGACCTAATATCACTTCCTCTCCTACCTCTAACCAGTATAGTGGTGAACATCATGGAATACCATACAAGGCCTCATACGGAGCCATCTAAATCGTCTCCTGATAGCTATTATTGTAGTCAAAATTTAAGATAGGGATATTATTATCCCAAGAACCATTAAAATAAAGGAAACATGATCAGATCATGTCCTCTAACACCTATATAGTTCATTATGACTAGCCTTCGGTCTAAGGGTTAAAAGTTGTGCTCAGAAGCACAAGTGTACCCAAATCTCTCTATAACCCCTACCATAACATAGATGTAAAATGAGCATACCTATCTAAAATGATAGTACGAGGGACCCCGTGTAGCATATGATCTTCTAGACATATAATCATTCCATTTCAAAAACTAATAAAGTCTCATTTATGGGAAGTAAGTGGGATACTTTCATCAGTAAATCCATGACTACCCAAATTGTATCGCTACCTCAAGTTGACCGCAGTAATCCAACCAAAAAAAATCATCACCTTATCTTCCCATTTCTATTCCAGGACTGAAAATGGATGTAATAAGCTAGTTCATAACTCATTATCTGCCTTCACCTATTTAAAGGTGGAACACCTAGTAACAAAACCTTCTATCTAACATTTTATCCCTAGAAACCAATACCAGATATGCATATCATGATACATCTTGCAAATACCTAGTTGAACTACCCCTTGAGAAGCATGGAACTCTCGCATCAGATCCTCTCACATATCATTGGGCACTTAGATATCCCCATGTATATATAGGATGTTTTCTCTATCAACATACCAATCTGGAGGGGGTCCTCACCTGAAATACTCTCTCGTAGGACCAACCCCTTTGGGTCTGAGAAATGCTTTCTCTTCACCCTATCATGGAGTGTAGAGGTAACTTATAAGGATTAAAGAAAATACTACTCATTACTCTCATGATACTCCAGATGCAGCTCAAAAAAGAGGGCCACTAATTTCCATTCATCACTGACTTATTATATGGCTTGTTCCTGAGTCTTCTAGCTCATCACATCAACTACCACACTGCCTTTTCCAAGCATATTGGCAAGATCAAAATCAAAAAATGAAGATATTAGACCCATATTCACTATCTTATTTTCAAGTCACACTGCATAAAGATATATTAGATGATATTATAGTTCATATACACCACAATTTTATCACCCATCATATAAATTCTCTGATAGTGTAAGGAATGAACAACTATTTGAAGCTCTAGGTCATGCGTCGGGTAATTATGTTCATGAGGTCTCAACTGGTGAGACCCATACACAATGACTCTATCCTCCTGCATAAACATTGCACCCATCCTGATTCATGATGCATCAAAGAACACTATATTTCCTTTTCCAGGCTCTAGAAGGATCAAAATCAATGTCAAAGTAATCCTTCCTTTTAACTCTTGAAAGGACTTATCACACTCTTCAGACCATAAGAAATTCACACCCATATTATTCAAACCTGTAAGAAGTGCATCAAGGCATGATAAGTCCTATATGAAATGCAGGTAACATCTAACCATCCCCAAGATACTCTATATATCAAATGAATTATTTGGATTCACCTAAGAAACCGCAACACTCACCATTCTAGGTCAACTGAAACACCTGATTCTGAAATAATATGACCTAGGAATTAAACCTTGTCAATCAAAAAGTGTCACTTTGTGAGCTTATCATATGAATTATGATCTATAGATGTATTTAAAATGACCTCAAAATGTTTATCATGGGAGTATGATAATACACCAAGATTTCATCCATAAAAACCATGATAAAGGAATCTAGATTGGGGTAGAAAAACCTATTCATCACAGCCATGAAAACAATAGGTGTGTTCATAGGTTCAAATAGAATAACCAAATAATCATATAAACTATAACAAGTGTAGAAATTCTTATGTGGTATATCTAAAGTCCTGATTCGCACCTTATGATAACCTGATCTCAGGTCAAACTTCAAGAATACACTATATCCTCAGATTTGGTCAAAGAGATTATCTATTCTAGGAAATAGATGTCATTTCTTAACTATAATCTAGTTAACCATTGGTAATCCATGCATATAATAAGGGTTTCATCTAACTTCTTTGTGAAAAGAATGGTTGAACCCCAAGATGAAGTGTTGGGTTGGATAAAACCCTTAGATTCTAAGTCTTTCAACTATCTATTGAGCTCTTGGAGATTAGTAGGTTCCATCCTATATGGAGTAATAGATACTGAAGCTACTCCTAGAACAAGATTGATTGTAAACTCTACCTCTCTCAAAAGAAAATCTAGAAAATCATTGGAAAAAAAACATCCTAAAAAGGATATACTACCAAAGAAAAATCATTTAGATTAATTCCCTAGTCCTCCATGTAAATACTAATTATATGGACAGTCACTCCACCTAGACCATGATTATATGGTCCATCTCTATTAGAATGTACATCCCACACACCCTTGTGAAGATAATGGCCTCCCTCTGGTGATGTAAACAATACCCTGCGGTGATAGCAGTCCATATTGGCCTGATGGAGAACCAACTAGTCTATCCCAAGAATGACATCAAATCTTGTTATCACAAGGATAAATAAGTCCCATAAGAAATGATAACTTCCTATCTTAATGGGAGGTCCTTTCATTGGAGGATACCCTATTACCATACACCCAACAGTGTGTCCATGGTCATCACACCATATAAGTACTAAATTTCTAGTCTGAGGCTTTCTATAATCGATAAATAGATAAAGGAGTGATTGGAACCTATATCTAATAAATCATATACAATAGTAGAGGTTGTTAGGATAGTACCAAATACTATAGATAGTCCCACACTCTTATCCCTGAGTATCGGCTATAAAGCATGTAACTAGCCTGATCTGAAGACCTGAGCTAAAGTTGGTCTACCTTGAGTAGGTCTGCTCTATTGGAACTGATAATCAAAATTATGGCTACCACAACTATGACCTCCTCCTCGTCTAGTCCTATCAGTGCTACTCCAACTCCCTACCTAATATGATGTAACTAATCCTTCCCTTGAAGTTGGATTTGGTATGGATCCTCTTCCACTCAAAGCATGTGGAAAGGTCCAACAGAACCTCTGAATATGACCCTTATGACCTCAAGAACGGCACTCCAGTGGGTCCCTATCACATAAAGGCTTTAGATTACTCTACTGTCTACACTAATGGCATATAAAGAAGCTACCAGTGTGGATACTCTATCCACCACTACTCTGATGAGAAACCTCAAGGATATACTTCCTGCAACCAGAAGAACTATTTCCATGTCTCGACACTAAACTTTTATACCCATTAATATTTAATTATATCAGGTTACTCTCAATGATAATATCCTAATTAATGATATCAGAAAAGGTAGATAGTTGAAATACATTCACCTATGAGAGGATGGCATACTTAATCACATTCTAGAAGCGTCTCACTCATGATATCTCATCATCGAAAAAAAGTGGTGCAAAGCATTGAAACTTGGTAAAATTAATTGAATATTCTATTATAGACATAGAACCCTAATTTAGGTGAATTAACTCTTTATCTTGGTCATCTATTAGCATATGAGAGAAAAATTAATCATAGAAGATAGTTTGGAAGTTTATCCAGACCATACCCTGATGATGACCAGCCTGAATAATCGCATCCCTCCAACAGTTGGAAGAATCACGCAGCATGTAGGTGGAGATATTGACCCTCATATTTGGAGGAGTCTCCATGTTCTATAAGATAGATAAGATGGCCTCCAGGAAAGAATTAGCATCCTGAGGTCCATCAACCCCTAAAAAGGTGGGAGGATGATGTTGTTGGAACTCACGAGTCAAGTCAGACAATGTTGGTGCAGTTCATAGAGCACCCTGCATAGACTTCATCAGATGTAGGAAACCCTCTCAAAGCTAAGAATCAATGCCTAGTTTGAGAATAGTTGGTATTTCTTCAAGTGTTACTCCTGGTAGTAATACTATCAAATCATAACCCACAGTCTATGGAGCATGGTCGTCGCCACCGTCCTAGAACATGACTTGAGGATGTCATGATGGAATAGATCTAAAACATCCAATAACATTCCTCAGAACAAGATTTGAAGGTAAATAGATACACTAAATAAAGTATATCATAAGTAAAATAGATCACTACCTGGTATACTATCCCAAATACCCACTTAGAAGTCTAGGGTATTGGAAAGTGTTTGAGTTTAAATTACAGGATTTACAGTATATAGAAGGTTCAATTAAAATTTAAGGATGAAAACACTCTTTAAATTATAGTTGGTCTCTCAATTTACCATCAACCATTTCATTTTTAAGACAAAATTTACATTTTTAAGTTTTTATGTGCTTATATACATATAATTAGGTTTGATTAAACGAATAGTCATTTCTAGTTAAGAAATTCTCATACACTTTATAACTGAAATAAATACCTATTTAATTCTAATTAGTTATCTAACATTTAGTCTTAGAATGAAATGGGTAAAAAGTATGATGGATAAACTCATTGAATTACCCTTTCCAATTCATAAGGTCCCATAAACCTTAAAATTGACATTAATAATCATGTGATCGCAGCCAAAATGCATCTCATGTAACCAGTGGTACATATCTTATAAGGGTTTAAAATAACCATTTAAGATTCCACCATCAATATATATAAGAAAACACTATTTAGGGTGGTGATAACATTATAAAAAAATAATATCATTCCCTATAAAAGATATTAATAGCACATGAATATATATAACAACCACGGATCACTCAACAACCACAGACAACACTGGTAATGAAAGCAACAAAATGAACCTATATGGCATGGAATATGCATGGAATGTGAATTCTAGGTGCCTATAATGATTCATTTAACAATTACCCTTATCATAACATGCCAAGGTAAATATCCATAAATCATATCAAATACCACAATTCATGTACATCACCTAATAGTGAAAATATATCAACTATAATAAATGAAATACAGAACAATGATTTCACATTACCAAGAAACTTGGTATTTACCCCTAATGTGGGTTAGATAATCCTAAGCATGGCTTATGAACAAGTTCCAAAATGTTTCTAATCACCTGTCTATATTCCCAAACAATAATGAAAAATAAAAGAAAAACCCACTCTGATACCACTTTGTGATGTCTCAACCCAGGTGACACTCAAAGGTGCCCCAGACCCAGTTGGTCACATGGCTTCAAGAATACCTTCTCATGCACCAAAGGATACTGACTAATAGTGAGGGAATATGGTGTGTCCATGGGGAGACTATTCCCTCATGTTAGAGTATATCACAAAGGATATAATAAAAAATGGATAAACAATAGCGAAAGTAGTATAGTAATCAATAAGATTAGCAGTGGAAGATAAATATAATCAATAATGTAATAAATAAACATCCCAACAACTGGAAACTATATCATATAAAAAAGATAATGTAATTTTATGTCTCTACAAAAGGAAAAGATTTAATACATGGAATTAGGAAAACAATACAGTAAATTTTGTACAAAATAATCAAAAAGGAAAAAAAACTATCCAAGAATCCTAAGATTAGGATCATTCATATGCTACCCATCTCCCATACTAAATTAAGCAATCAAGTTAGATGTCGAAGGAAATATGTTTCCCCTTGTCCATACCTATGATCATATAATCTTCTTGGGTACCAATGGCAGCCCGAATAGGGTGTGAGATAAATCGCAATATGCCACCACCAACAAAGTCTATGCAATTCAATATGTGAATATAAACTGTATAGTGTGTAGGTATATAATAAAGTAATTTTTTACAAATAAATATCTCATACCTACTTTATCCTCGGATGGTGTATGAACATGTAACCATTAAATTAATTATGATTCAGTTTATATAGATAGATTATGTGAAAGTGTCAACAGTACTAAGATATATCATAATAATAATAAAGTAGTATATAAGGTGAAACCAATGCATACATTACCTTAGGGGTCAGATGACTCATAATAGTAACTCATGCAGTCTAGAAATAAGGGGTCTAAGCATAATCCAATGGGCACACCCAAGGCATTCCACTATAAATGAGTCTAACAGAGTCCATGGTACTCATTAATGGTAATCCTAGGATAAGAATGAATAGTTCTAATGGGTTTAATTCATGGATCTGTGTGTCCAAATACATCAAGATGAATCCAAGGAGTGTATCCAAATCATTCTAATATCCAGAGAGATTTTGAAGGGATCCTATGGCATCATGTTGGGAATATTATAATAGATAAGCACCATGTTATGATATGTTTATCTCCCTTGTAAACCATATCCTTGAATCTTAATGGTATTCTATAAGTTCTCAAGTCATTCCCTTAGGAATCCAAGGCTGGCTCAAGTCTAACCAATCCTATAAAGATAAAAATGTCAATATTCAATAGGAACTTTATAAAAATATAATTATTCAATTTAATTCCATGTAATACTATTCCAATTTAATAATTTATTAGGTTCATTACATAACATTTCATCAACATGGTAAGGTTAATCAAGGTTATAAAACCATTTAAAATTTTCATCTATAAACATTTAATAGGTTTATTCCACACCTTTCATTAAACAAGACAAGGGGAAGAGGACATAAAACCAAAGTCGAATCAATTTAGTTGTAATTAAACTAGTCCAAGTGATATTTATAAATATACTTTCCAATTAATAATTTACAAATTCATTTATTTATGGATGGAAACTTACCTTATCAAGACCAAGTAAAACACACCTGAATGGTGGTTCAATAATCTCAAAAGTATACAAAAGGAATAACACGGTACGTACCCTAATTGGGTGGTCATCGTTGGGGTCCCAACCACCAACGACATAATGAATGAGTATAATTAAGTCTTCAGAACACAATCTAAACAATTAAAATTAAGACAAATGAATTTTAGAAGCATTGTTTGGTGAAAATGATATGAACATAATGACAGTAACTTATAAATGACTAGAATTTTAGGGAAAAATCATAGTCCACCTAACATATGTCTATAGAACTATCCTCATCTATTATAAACCCTTAGTTTATCCAGGATTAGAAGAAAACTAGATAATGTATGAATTCCATAAAAATAGTAAATATGAGCTTGTATCAAAATAGAATCGTCGAAGGGAATAAAAATGATGAAATGAGAATAAGTACTAAAGAACTTACCAAGAGGAATCTAATGAGATAGGAGGATATCAATTCTAAGGTTAGATAGAGAAGAAATCAATGAACCTAGGTGGAAGGGGATTTGAGAGCTCTTCATGGGAGAAAAATAGGATTGTTTTCCACTAGAATGAAGAAAGGAAGAAGTGGTGTTAAAATTATAAATACTCAAGGGAAAATAGTAAATTCACTCTTTTTAACTGGGTCACATGTTTTAGTCGCATGATTGGCCAAATCATGCACCTATAATGTATGACCTACTATCCATATAGGGGTGTCACACTATTCATGTGCACGGTTTGGAAGACTGTGTGAAAAATGTGTGTTTTTATTCTGTTAAAAATTGCAGAGGGTTAGCACAGTCATGCACCCTGACTCATACGACTAGGCCAAACCATGCATCCCATAGATTCCCACTAAAACTACTCATATAGTTAGGAGAAACCATGTAGACTGGGTGACATGGTTTCTACTAATCATGTGTCCTAGTGGTTTCTTCCACCGATTGGGGTCCCAGGCTACAAACAAGCCCCAAACACACTCGTAATCTCCATATCCTCACTAGGCATTCATATTTTTTCAAAAAAGAAGAATTAAACTAAAATTTTAAAGGATATGTACCATATAGAAAAATAAGGTTTGTATAGGTTTTCAAGTTGTTGTCCCTAGGGGTGGGTTGTTCATGTCTCGTGTCCTTGGTCTCGAGTTCAATAAGTTGGATAGTTGATTGAGTCGTTGTAATAAATGAGTCGGTCTTTTAATTACCATTGTCCTAAGTTTTTGATGATTTTATGGGGGTAGAAAGTGTCATGGTGGGGATAATTGTGACACATGTGATGTCACTTGTTTGTATATTTTTTTCCTTGATTGGTTCCCTTGAGTTTTGGGGTGTTCTATGGTGAAACCTTGAAGTTTTTGAATCTTTTTTAGGGTTATATGGTTCAACGTAGAATTTTGGAAATTGTGCAGTATAAACCGGGTGACCTCTATAGTTTTTAAGTAGTGGCTATCACATGGTTATTACACGATTTGGAAAACCATGAAATTAAACCATCAAAACTACTCAATTTTAGGTATTTTTGTCTTTTCATATTGTTTTTATTTTGGGGTTCTTCCATACTCATCCCACATTCAAACCATCTAACATAGGTTAATACTAAGGCCTCTTACCCTCTATCAAGGTCCCTATATAGTGTATTTGTGATGGTTTCATGGTGGTTATTCACTAGATTAAAAGGTAAGATCCTCTCTTTCTTAACTCTCTTAGTTTCTTTTCTTTTTTCCATTTCTATCAAACCATAGTGGTCATGGTTCACCGATTTTGATTTTTATATTTTTTTTAATTGGGGATTTGGGTTTCTAAGGGTGGTGGGACATATTTTGAGACCTATTCTAGTGTTTTTCATTGAATGTGACATGGTTTCACCACTTGATGTAAGTTTTTCTATTCTATTTCCTTTTTTTAGAGTTATATGGATATTTGATGTTGTAAATGTTATTTAAAACTAAATTAATGAAGTATATGTTATCTAGAATTTCATTTTAAAAGGTTTTATATTTCTATTTTTTTTCCTTTTGATGGATTGGGTGGATTTCATAATTCAATGACACTTTAATTTTAAATGGTTTTTATTCATTTTAATTATTTGATAAAATTCCAATGAGGGTTTTATTGAATAAAAATGATTTTTTGTGATGTTTTGGATCAAAAATGATTTGTAAAGTGTGGTTAATTTTGGTTATAAATGTTTTATATGTTTTTAAAGGGTTGTTTTTGACTTGTAGAATTGTTTAGTGTCTTTATTGAATTGGTTTTAATTATGGTTTTCATTACTTGTGATTTCCTTTGGATTTGAGTCTGGTTTCCAAATGGTTCAAAAAAGGATTCCCAAAAATATATATAATAAGTATAAATTAAAGGCTCAGTTGGAAATTTATGATATGCTACTTGATGGGTTGTTGGTTACACCCTTGTTGAGTCCCATTAATATGTATTATTGATATTTATGTATATCCATTTTATGGATGGTTGAATTATGATTCATGATTATTCTTATTGGTCGAGGATCTTATTAAGGGGGATGTGGGAGGTGTGAAGGATATGATTATGATTTTATACTTGGAATTTTTTGGTGTTATTTTATTGACATTGTCTTGAAAGTCGCTTACCTAATTTATCTATTGGATGAGGAACCTTGGGACACTAAGTAGGAAATCCATGGAAGGTTTCTTCTCTTGTTGAGTGTTTTCCCTAGCTAGTGTCCCATAGTTGAGATTCATATAGCTAATAATGAGTCTTTAATGAGGCTATTTGAGAGTGGTTTGGGTGATGAGTGTTAGACCATAAGACCTATAATCTAGGGGTTACACCTATGCATGTCAAGTATTGTCCCATTAGTCCCTATGGTATTTACTTATAATATATATCATATGTTATTCCTTCTTTAGTTCTTATTAAGCATGTGTGTTTTATAACTTTTGATTTATTATTAATTTTATGTACTGGTTATTTATTATTTATATTTTTTAGGTGACTTAATTTGCATCATTCTTATTATTATTTTATGGATTTCCCTCATTCTTTATTTTTCTTAAAGGTTGAGTAAAGGTTTTAAAGAAAAAGGAAAAGTTGTTTTTTTCAAAGATTCATTTAAAATAGTAATGAAAATTTGTGAATTAGGTTTTAAAAGGCATGTTTTACAAAAAAAAATGGGAATTATTTATGCAGTGTTTGATTTTCAAATGTGAAATTGAATTGAAAACCTATTGTTTCTATTTATTTTCAACCCAGTGGGCTTGGTTTCTCTTATAAAAGGAATGAAATAGACTCATAGTGGTATTATATTTTCCTTTGAATCACGCCCTACATACTTAAATTGGTGGATATATAGTCTTCATGTCATATACAGGTTTTTAGTTATCGACTTATGAGTTTAGTTGGTTTGGTGTTTCTCTTCTTGGGAAGAAGGTGGATGTTCATTTCATGGTGGTGACTTTAGATTCACATTGAGATAGTGGTTGGTCTCTTGGATTATCTTGGGAATAGACCTTATCATACTTCTTCATTTTTTTGGTTTTAGTTTGTAGTTTTATAAACCTTTTATATAATGTTGTATTTATTTGGTAATTACTTTATATTTGTTTCATTTTTAAATTATTTTTATGAATTTTTTGGATGTAATCATTTTGTAACTACTTATTTTATTTCTTTATGTTTTTCAAATGTCAGGATACTTTATGTCAGGTTCCCAGTTGGAAACTTTGGTTTATGTTTAGATTATTTAGGGTGAAATCATTCTTAATGATTTCTTTGAATACCCTTGATGCTTTTTTTTCATCCCTGGGGGTCAAGGATGCCCCTCTAGTCAGTGGAGAGTCAGGTTGAGTGTCGAATCATGTGGTAACTCAGGCCAATTTGTGATAAGATATTGTTTCCTTATGCCATGTTTCTATGATTATGATAATTATCTTTATGATATCATGTTATTACTCTTAACTTATATGTTTTGTCTCACCATCATCCTTTACACTAATTATTCCCTTACTGGGATTTCTAGATCACCATTTTCCTTTATGTATTTCCTTAGGGTACCATATATGGTTTTAGAATACTTATGGGTGTTAGGAGAACTATATAGAGTTTTAAATAAATAGATATAATTTATTTTTAATATTATGCATTTATTTGTATAATATCCCAAATAAACTAGAACTCTCAATCCTTGGATTAAATTTATATTAAAACAATGTTAAAAATCATGAAATAAAATGTGTTTAAGTATTGGGTTTTTATATTGAAAGGTTTTGTTATGTTTTCTCTCTTATTCCTCATCCATCTTTATTTTTCTCTTGGTTTCTATTTCACATAAAACCCCCAACTCTTGTAGGGGTTGAATTTAGTTTTTGAGTTTATTTTAATTTGAGGATTTGGATTTATAGGGCTTATAGAGGTCATCTTTTACCTTGGTTGAGCTTCTAACTTCAATGGAGACTTTTTTCTAGAAAAGTGAGTTAGGTCATTTTGTGAAATTAATTTATTAAATGTTTTATCACATGATTTAGTGTTTAAAATTATTTATTATGAAGTTATTCTCATATATAATACCCTTTAAGGGTTTGTTAATTTTTTTAAACATATTCCATACTTGGTATTAAGGGTTTTATGTATGGATTTCTAGCTTTGATCTTCCAAATGAGTATTTATAAATTTGAAGTGTTTGTTTATATTATTGAGAGAATTTTCAAATGAGTTTTGAAATATAAAATAGGTGTGGGAAATAATTTTAATTTTAAAGAGGATGATTTATGATTTTAAAGTAGTTGTTTTATAAAAATGGCGTGGTTAGCCCATGTTTAATTTTTTTGAAACATAATGGACTTTATGGTGTTTTTTGGTGTTCAAATTAAAGTGATATTTTTTAAATGGTTTATAAATATTATTTCCTTGGGTTTGTTTTCATAGGGTTCTTTATGACTTGGTTTCCCATTTTTGATCAAAAGGACTAATTGTCATATTATAAAAGAGTTTCCTTGATTATTGTGAGGTCCTCATTCATTATCCTTATGTTATGAATTGTATAGTATTTTTCTCTTTATTATATTAATTGACTTGAATTTAATTGAGATATATATAATGAATATATGATGTGAAAGGGGTTTTTTCTAATAATGGTTTTGTAGTTGAGTAAGGCTTATTTGTTATGTTTTATTTATGATGTATATTATGATAATTACTTGATTGTTTTATCAACTTATCTTCTTCTTATCATGGTAACCTAGATATCTATGTGAAATATATAGTTTTATGTTACACTAGTTGGATTATGAACTAGCTAGGGGAGTTCTCTTGATGATGTTGGAGAGAGTAAGTCAAGTGGTTATTTTTTTAGGAACATAACATAGGTCGGTAGTTAATTCCACATAAGTGATTTTTAGGATCATCTCATGTTAGGACCTTGTGAGTTTCCCATTATGTCTGTTGTATCATTGATGATATTATCTTAGTGATTTGCATTGTATGCTTTGATCATATCCTCTTGTTCTCATTTTGTCTTTGGGGAACCATTTACATTATTTTTATTTATTTTTATTTTGGATATTCAATATGATATTTCCCTATTTATTTCATCCTTACTCTTACTTATGGTTTTATTTAATTTTACACTTTCTCTAAAAGGAGTAAATTTTGTGAAAATATTTTATAGGTGGAAAAAGGGATTTTTTATTACTTTTATAATCTTGTGCATTATATTTTAAGGTTTTAAAGTGTTTCTTTGCAAAGTGGTGGATTTTGATTTTATTTATAAAAGGGGGATTTAAAATAGTATTTCAAATGAAATTTTTTTAGAACTTTTTTAGTTTGAAATCATGGTTTTAAAGGCCATTTGTGATTTTTTTTTCCAAAAAGTATTATCCTTGTGATTTTGGAGAAAAGTCTTAAAAGTATTATGTTTTTCATTTTTTCCTTTAATTCGAAAACCTAATTTATATATATATATATATATATTAAAAATAAAAATTATGAATTGTTTTATAAAATGAATTTCACATACTCTTTGGTGAAATCCTACTGGTCATATTCATCTCACACCCTACATACACACTCATGTGCATGTATGTAGCCCTCATGTATTTATATAGCTTCCAAGGATGTGATCCTATATTTAATTTCATTAATTTGGTCAGTTTATTAATATGTTGTAATGTGTTGAGTGACCATTGATCACATGGTAGTGTTTTTTTGTTCAGACTTTGGTTTTATTTAGGATGTTGATGTATCTTCCAATTCAGATGGGTGTATTTTTATGTATTCAAACTCCAATTTATTTATTTTTCTGGTGAATATTATTAAATAATGGTGGTTATATATTATTTTTATGTTTAAAAGATGAGAGTGATAAATTTAATTGACTATGTATTGTTATATTTTCATTTGGTTTGTGCCATGTTTGGCCTGATCATTTATTTAAAAAAATATTTCATATGCATGGAAGTTCAAGGTATAGACGTACCATATAGGATTCTTGGTAGTTTATGTTGTATTTTTATTGATTATTTGAGGGTGAAACCATTCCCACCAGTGTATGTTTGATACCTTGTCATTAATTTTCAGTCGGTTGATTAGGAATGCACCTCAGGCATTTTGATAGATTAGCTCGAGTGAAAATTCAAGTTAACCTAATTTCTTTTGTGACAAAATGGTATTATATCTCCCTCTTGGAGTTAATATTTCTTGGTTCATTCCTAGTTTTTTCCTCCATTCTTATTTTAGAGAAGGGTTAACTACTATTATTGAACTCATGACTCATTGATTTGGTGTGCCTCCTAAGGTTTATCTATGGAATATCCATGTGATGATATTGTATTATTATGGGTTGCACATGGGAATCCTTGGGTATGTAATTGGGTGACTAGGATGGTTGTTATATAAGTTGATATTTTTCCCTCATTGATACCCTATTTGGGTTTTGTTAGATTCACTATGGGAGGTTTTCTAAGGGTGTGGTCATGAGTTTTCCTCCTTTTCTATTTATTATCTTAGGGTTAGAGCCCATGTTATTCTTAGTTGAGCCATTTTTTTTGGTTTTTTAATCTATTTTATTATTATTGAATACATATTTATGAATTAGTTGACCTTGGTTATAGTATTTTGGGTATCCTTTTGGGTTGTTCCTCCTTTTGAGGATCTTGAATTTGTTTCTAGTGTGGTTATTATAGTTGGTGGATAATTATCATTTCCCTTGGGTATTTGAGGAAGCATTCTCATTTTAATGGTATTTTATCATAGGAGGTTTTAATTTTTATTTCATCATTTTAGATTAATTATAAATGGTAGGGATAATTATTGTAGGTCTCCATACTCTTCATGTTGTGTGTCTCTTAATGGTGATTTGGATTTCACTTGGATATGTTTGATTATATTTGAGGATTTTTTTCCATTGATCTTGAGGAATTGTTATGTGTATGGTGTTAGCTTTATCTAAGAATCCTTATTTATTTTTTTCCCTGACCCTTCCACCTCTCATAATAAGGTGTAGGGGTTTTCTTTTTCATTTATTTATACCTTTACCAAAAACTTTATGGGGGAAGAAAGTAGTATGGTGGGGAGAAGTGTGACACCCTCATGTCACTATTGTGTAATATTTTATATATTTTCAGGTTATTTTGAATTTATAAGTATTTTTAACTTTTCTTTTAAAATTTTTAAAGTTTTTATATGATGCATAGTTATCGCATACTTAAGAGAAACTCTATGGGTGAATTTTATGCAAGGTTACTAGTTTATTTTTGGGTTGCACGATTATTCCACATGGTTTGGAGTAAAACATGTGGATGACTCTTATATTAAAGAAGAACCTTAAAGATAACTCTTACGCAGGGGTATTATTTACTAGATCATTCATGGTTTGGGAGACTATGTGGGGAAATCATATGAGGGGATCAAACTTGATTCTAGTGAAGGTTTAAAAATTAGCGCATAGTTTGGTAAATCATGTGGTCAAACCATGTAATATACCTAAATTCAATTAGAAGTGAATTTATAATTCTACAACCACATGTTTTTACCACTTTAGAACCTCCTACTCCCTCATTCATGTGTCTGAATTATGTAAAGCTCAAGGGAGATTCTTATCTTCTTTATTCCTTATATCTAAGCCTATTTTATTTGAATTTCAAGTGGATGTGAATGTTTGGTCATCTTTTCTCTCTCATTCCCCCTCTCTCATTTCTTTCCTCTTGGTTTTTCTTCCTCTCAAAAACCCTAATTCCCATGATGAATTTAGGGTTTGGGTTGGTTTTAATTTGGTATTGTGGATGTCTAGGTATTATAGAGACCATATTCTACCTTGGTTTAGCTTTCACCATTGAAGTCGACTTGTTTCCACTGAAGTGATGTGGGTGATTTTGTGAAATTCATCTCTTCAACAATTAATGAGATGCTTGGGTGTTTCTAAAATTATTTATTATGAAATTATACTCACATATAGTACCATTAAAGTTTATGTCAATTGCTTTCAACATATTTCATGTTTATCATGAATGGTTTTATGTATGAATTTCTAGTTTTGATTTTCTAAATGATTATTTATACATTAAAAGTGTTTGTTCATATGCCCAAGGTAATTTTCAAATGAAATTTAAATATAAATGTGGTGTGGTAAAAAAATTTAATTTTTAATATGATCGTTTATGTTTTAAAAGGTATTTTTTATAAAAAGGGTTTGTTCATCCCATGTTTAATTTTTTTAAAAAATTAATGGCCTAAGTGGAATTTTTTGATGTTCAAAGGAAAGTGTTGTTTTCTAAATGGTTTATAAAGATTTTTTCCATGGGTTAGTTTTCAAAGTATTCTTTATAACTTAGTTTTTCTTATTTGATCAACAGACGTGGTTATCACCTTATAAAAGAGTTTCCTTGATTGTTTTGAGGATCTCATTTTCACCCCTTGTGTTATGCCTTGTATAGGATTTTTCTCTTCATGGGATGAACTGAGTTGAACTAAATTGAGATATATGTGATGCATGGATGATCTGAAAGGGAATGTTTCTTGAGAGGCTGTTGGATTTGAGGAAGGTTTATTTTTTATGGTTTATTTATGATGTATATGATGATCATTGATTTATTTTTTTATCACCTTCACTTTTGTGTTTTCATGGGAACTCGGGAAGCTAATTTAGAGATCCAAGTTTATGTTACACTAGTTGGATTATGCATTGTCTAGTGTACCCTAGTTTTATGTCACACCCTATATAGGGGAGTGTCCTTTATATGTATATAAAGAGTAATTTAAGTGATTATTTTGTTAGGAATGAAAGGAAATATGTTTTTCATAAGTGTTTGATAGGATTGTATCATGTTAGGAACTTGTGACTTTCCCATGATGTTTTATATATTCTTGATGATATTATCTTAGAGATTCTCACTCTATACTTTGATTGTATCTCCTTACTCTCATATTATCTTTGTGTAAAAATCTACACTATTATTGTTTATATATTTTTTTTCTTTGATATGATGGTTCCCTCTTAATTATATTCTTACTCTTAATTATGGTTTTATTTACTTTTAAACTTTTTTTGAAAATAAGAAATTTTGTGAAAATTTTTGAAATGTGGAAAAGGGGTTTTTTTACCTTTATAATCATGTGAGTTCTTTTTTAAGTTTTTAAAGTGTTTCTTTGAAAATTGGTGGATTTTACTTTGATTTATAAAAATAGACTTTGAAATAGAATTTCAAAGAAAATTCTTTAGAACATTTTAAGTTTTAAATAATGGTTTTAAAGGAAAATTGTGCTTTTGTATTCCAAAAAGGCTTTACCTTGTGGTTTTTGGAAAAAATGGTAAAATGTGTGATACTTATTTTAATTTGTGCCTTAATTTTGAAAACATAATTTCTATATATATTAAACTAGAATTTATGAATTATTTTATAAAAGGGGTTTCCTAGAATTTGCAATGAAATCCAACTAGGAGAATTACCTGATGCTCGAGTAGGATCTCTCTCGACACCATAGTCTGCTAAATCTTTATTTAAAGGTGGGAGATAATGATAACAAGGATATAATAGTCTTGAGTAGTTTCTATTAGGATTATTGAAAAACATAATTGAACACCTCTCATGGGAATTAAACCAGTTTATATAGGCATCAAGGAACTCCAAATGTTTAGGCAATATAAATATAAAAGTTTAATAAATTTTCCATATGTTTAAACCCATTTAAATATTTTGGTTTGATCCCTACAAATTATTTTAATGATTAAAATAATTATTCAAATTATTTAGCTCCTCTAATTCATTATCACATGATGAATAAAAAAATATGATATTTTTTGGGATGGAATACTGAAGGAACCAGTGCATTATCTCATGGAATGATAATTCCATGAAAATGCACCATGTCATAGTGACTATTTACTATGTCATGGTACACTCTATAATATACCACTATATAGACTATGACATGGTCATGCCCATTTTAGTGAATAATATAATATTTTCATCATTAATGGGGGAAGTTGTAGCAATGTGGTAAGCACTGAGTTAGTGGGGAAGTTGGGACTCTTGATTTTGAAGCACTAATATCCATAATGACTTTATTGGTTGAATGATTGTAGAGAGAAGGAGGTCAAAAATAGGTGATGGTTTTATTCACCATCAATAAGTATACAAATTATTTATTATTTTATGTAGTGTCGATGAAGGCATTATATTTTCTACTTGGCCACCCATGGAAGTATGATAGATAGTTCACACATAATGGTTTTCGAAACCTTCATTCACTTATACTTCAAGTGGATCCTATAAACCTTATCCATATAACCCTAAAAAGTTTTAAATATCACATTTTTAGAGATAAGAAAAAATTAATGGTCAAGAAAATATGATATAAAATGAAAAGGGATAGATTGAGGGAAAATGAGAAAATGAGAGAAGAAAATAAATGGATAGTAAAGAAAAATCAAGAGGAAAAAAATTGAGGTAGGAGAAAAGTGTCACGTGAGAAATATATTGAGGTTAAGTATGTTTTGATCACTTTGAGAAACTTTTATTACTTGTGTATAAAGATTTGATGTTAAACACTAAGGACTTAACATCACATTTACCACATGTTGTAGATCATTTTTTAGGCATTTGATGATGTGTTTCCAAAGGATGAGCCACCTAGTTTTCCAACTATTATAGGTATTGAGCATAAAATTGACCTTATTCTAAGAATGTCCCTCCTGAATCATTAATCATATCATACCAACCCCGAGGAGAGTAAAGAAATTCAAAGGAAATTTTTGGAACTATTAAACATGTGGTATATATGAGAGAGCCTTATCCCTTGTGTAATATTGGTGTTACTAGTACCAAAGAAGTATGTTACATAAAAAATGTGTGTTGATTACATACCCATCAATAATAAAACTGTAGGGTATCGTCATCCTATACCTAGGTTAGATGATGTTATTGATGTGTTAAATGGTCCAATTTTTTTCTCCAAAATTGATTTAAAAAGAGGATATCACCAAATTAGAATGAAGAAATTTGGTGAGTGGAATATAAATTTAAAAAAAGCATGGACTTTATGAGTGGATAGTGATTCATTTTGGTCTCATTAATTCTTCTATCACATTTATGATATTAATGAAATATGTATTGTTTTTGTACATTAGAAAATATGTCATAATTTACTTTGATGGAATTTTAGTATATTATAGGACTTTTAATGAACATGTGGATCACATAAGAAAATTCATATAGGTTTTAAATAAGGAAAATCTATTTGTAAAAAATAGTAAGTTTGAATTTCACTTGGATAAAAGTGTTTTACTTGGATATATTTTTAGTGGTTATGGAGTTAAAGTAGAGAGTGGGAAGATAAAATCCATCCCATAGTGGTTAACTACAACCTACATAGGATAAGTAAGAATATTTAATGGTATTTCTAGTTTTTATAGGATATGTTTGAAATATTTTAGCACATTGGTGGTAACCTTAATTGGGATAACAAAGAATAATGTTCCCATAGAGTGGGGAGAAACTCAAGATAATTCATTTAATACACTTAAGGAGGGACTCAACCACATGCCTCTACTTTCACTCTCAAATTTGGGTAAGACCTTTGAAATTGAATGTTATGTAATAGAAATTATCATAGGTGGATTAGTCATGCAATAAGATAAGACGGTTTCTTATTTTAGGAGGAAACTAAATGATCCAACTCTAAACTATGATACATATGAAAAATAGTTGTATGTATTGTTTATAGTATTAGAAACATAGAATCATTGTATTTTTTCAAAATAATTCATGATCCATTATGATCATGAGGCTATTAAGAACATTAAGATCCAACATAAATTGAATAGGAGGCATGCTGGGTGGATCAAACTCATTGAGTTATTTCCATATATCATTAAAAATAAAAAGGGTAATGAAAATATTATAGTTGATGAATATTCTTGGAGATACTCTCTTTTATCCCTCATAGATTTTGAACTTTTCAATTTTTAATTCATCAAAGAGTTATATATCAAAGATAATGATTTTAGGGAATATTTTAATAATTTTGAATCTAGAATCAATTAGAAAAGTTCCATTTACATAATGGATTTTTATTCCATGATGATAAAATTTTTATTGATAATTTATCTATTAGTTACTTTGATTAAAATAATCACATTCTAGTGGATTAATGGGGAATTTTGGCATTGAAAAAACTATAAATTTTCTTTGTGAGAAGTTTAATTATCCTAATATGACTAGGGATATAGATATTTTTGTGTTAAAATTAATTTTGTGTCATAAATAAAAATCTAAAATGAACCCTCATTAATTGAATATTCCTATTCTAATCATGAATACCCTTTTAGAGGACATTTTTATTGACTTTATTATAGGGTTATCGAGGATAAATAGGGGTAGAGATTCTACCTTTTTGTAGTGGTTCCATTTTAAAAAATATAAAATTTTATTCCTTTTCATGAAACTAATGATTCCTTTAATATTGTGATATTTTTCATTTAGAAAATTTTAAGACAAAATGGGATTCTAAGGGTAATTTTTTCTGATCAAGACACCAAATTTATGAGTTACTTTTATAATAACTTATGGAATAAACTTAAAAAAAAGTTACTATTTTAAAACACTTGTTACACATAAACCAATGGTAAAATGGAAGCGTTGAATAGAAAAATATATTAATGGTTTCGAAAAACTGCCAATAATAATCTAAATAATTGGTAAGAATTTGTGCCACTTATGAAATTTTTATATAATGGAGAAAAGTGTTATACTACTCAAATTTCTCACTTATCAATTTTTTATGGACTAAACCTGATTACTCCCATTGATATTGTTCCTATTCATTTATGAGAAACAAATAATATGGATGGGAAAGATCTAGTGTAATTAATTAAGAAACTACATGAGAAGAAAAAGGAGAGCATTGAGTGAATGAACCATAAATGCATTGATCATGAAAACAAGGGTCAAAATGGTATTTGAGTATAAAAGGAAATACTTTATGACAAACATAACTCAAAACTCATTCCATGTAGATAGGTACCATTCTAAGTGCTCAAAAAATAAACAATTCCAAAAAAATTGAACTCCTAAGTGAGTACAATTTTAGTGTTGCATTCAATGTTTATGATCTCACCCCATATTTTGGTGTAGAGGATGAATAATCAAGGAAAATCCTTATCAAGATGAGAATTATGATGAGAAACAATCTAAATAAACTAAGTCAATTGGTCATGTTAATGAGTTGGATTTATAAGGATCCATAACATGTGGGATATTAAAGAGGTTAAATGATACAATGGGAACTCGTCTCATTATATTAAAGGCCCAATATACCTTACCTTATATGGATGGAGAAAATGGTCTAATTATCACACTTATTTAAACCTAAATATGATATTTTAAGCCCAAGAATCAAGATTGTATGATTTTGGAAGCCCAACCCATGTGGAAAATTTATAAATTCATCCTTGGAGGTAAAAAAGTAAAATATAGTTGTCTATGGAATCAAAATCAACACATTTCCTTTTGGATACATGTATTAAACCATAATTAAATCCAAATATGGTGTGTTAATTCTCCAAAAATTATTAAATGGATATATTTTTAGGCTTTATGACTTTCGGTTCTTATACCCTTGAGCTTTTGTATCACTCTTTCCCATAAATATCAATTGTCATGGAACTTCTATGTCATTCATGTCTTCATTAGTGAAACTCAACAAGTTTTTCTCTCAATTTTGTGAGGAAACTTATTATCTCTTCCCTTTATTTTATGTATTATTATCTTGATGGACTTATTTTTATATTTATAATTGATAAATTAATTTCATGAAAATATTTTTAATATTTATTTCATTGTATTTAATAAATAAATAATTTTTTCCCTAATTAATTTTGGTTTTATATGCTTATGGTGGGAAATATTGTATTCATAATTGGGAGAAATATGGTAAAAGAAACATTTAAAAAATAATATAATAGGAATTATTTCTTAAGGATAATTTTTTGTGAGGGAATTAACTAAGAATATTTATAAAAAAATAGTATTTCCCTTACTTTTCCATAGGAGCTCAATCCAACTATCTGGATAATAGTCGATCGAGATTGATTGCAGCCTAGATAAGGTGGTAGTTAGGAGAAAATTAGCTAGTGTGGGGTGGTTATAGTAAATAATACATATAGAATATTATAACATTGGATGGTGTTGGGAATGAGGACTAGTATAGGGTAGGTTTAGTGGTGCTAATTTGGAGAGTACTTAACATGTTTGGGTATATGAATAATCTCCCTCCTAGATAAACCATTGATGTGAGACAACATTTTATATTTGGTTAATGTGAAATTAATTAAACAATTTCATCCAAGAATTCATCCTCATGTGTTGGGGTTTATGTTCCTGCCTCGGATATGATTCATGTTGTTCCAACCAACAAACATTGAGGAGCCTCCATGAGTGCTGGGGTTTGAGCTAATCTACAACCACAAAGCTTTGTGTAGCTTGGGATCCACCATGAAATATAATATGGGATCTTAACTCTACCTTTTTAAAGGTTTTAAATTCTATTTATGTGAATGGGGACACATAAAGAAGCTTGAACTGCTATTATAAGACCAAGGGAAGCACAACTCACTACCACCGTGAAAAAGGGAGCTCAATGATTCCTTGGAAAAATGAAACCATCATTGGAGTGCAAGATAAATCTTGAACACTCATTTATGATAAATAAAAAACATGTTTCAACTATTAATCATGCTAAATTCCAAGAACATAAAGTTCAATTTTTAGCAGATGCATGTGATGGTATGAGAATGTCATGCATGAAGATATTCACGCAACAACCAAGGATTTTGCACTGTGATAAAACTATGTAGGAATTATATGAGGAGTGTGTATGATTCAAGGAATAGTTGTATATGATTCATTATAGAGTGTGTGTGTGTCACTACCTTTTCCAAATTTTGAAGGAAAAAATGTTCACACCATGATGGTTCATATCATGCCACAAAGCTGATGTAAAGTTAAAATGGTGTTGTTGAAGGTTTTTGTGATAAGTTTTCCTTCCATGAGGGATTCTGTTCATGCTTCATTGAAATAAATATAAGAGATGCATTTTATTAGGATTTGTTTTATACTGAAATGATAAATAGACATTGTGTATTCTATGTAGATACATGAAAGGTAGTGTGTGGTAAGAAGTGAGTTCATGTCAAGCGTCACTGTTTGTGTTGTGAGGAGTTATATCTTTAGTAGATATAAAATTTAGGACAAATCTATCCCTAAAATATATTAAAGATATAACATGGGAGATATGAGGATTCATACATGTGTATTTTATCATATATCTATAGAATTTGGATCTCGACACAAAGTGGTATATATAGAGAAAGATAAGATGGAGATATGATGAGAATGATGAATAATGGTTACTTATAAATAGAGCCAAATTATATAAATAAAATATATTTAATTATAGAGATTATTAATATTTCATCCTTATAGGGAAGTATGTTTTAGTTTTTAGGGTTTTTTTTCTTGTTATTTCATTAATTCCTTCTCATGGCTAGCATAAGAGGGTAGGTTCTTATGCCAAGTTTTATAATGTAATGGGATTGTTTTAATTGAAGTAGTTTATTGTTTTATGATACTTTATATTGTATATTTACACTCATTCTTTCTTTTATATATATCTCTCATTCTACTGAGCATGACCATTATATTTATATTAGGGGAGTACCTCTTAGTGTGATTACTATATTATAGTTTCTACTATGACCATTTGGGTGATAATATTCTATGTTTAAATATGTTTTTAGGTTACCCATTATTTTAACTAATCTGAATTACCTATCCATGAAGAAAGGGGAGATTAGATATTGGAGAGTGTATTCTCAGGCTAAGGGATTCACTGTGACTTGATTATGATAACTTCATGTTTATCAATTACATATTTTATAGTTCATTATTTCATGAACCTAATTTAAAAATTCACGGTACATTCATATTTACTAGTTTCTTCTAGGTTGGTAGTTATCATCTAAATTAAATTATAGTTTTAATTACTGAATTATAGTTATTTTCCCCTTATCTTTGTGGGTTTGACCTTGGACTTTAATTACCTATAATATGTCTTAGTAGTTTTTGTGTTTTTTTTTGTTCTATGTTTATAAATTCTGAACTAGTTAGACCACAGTAAGAAATAAAAACTTGGTACATGATCAAGTTTTTTGATCTATTTCTAGGGAAAAAGTGTAAGAGACCTTTGATTTGATAGTAAAGGCAAAAAATTTCCTCACTTATTTTCTATTTTTTGATTTTAGCTTATATTTTTGTCTTGTTTTCTTTTTATGTGCTTGGTATTTTCATATTTTGATGGAAATAACTAGTTTTATATAAATTGAGAGCTTACTCTTTTTTATTCAAATAGTGGATCTCACAAAAAAAATATAGGAGCTCAAGGTGAAGATCAAATAATTATACTTTAAAACCAAATAAAAATATAATTTAACTCTATAAATTATTTAGATGAAAAAGTATTTTTTTTAATTAAAATCCATTTTTTCACTATTCATCAAAATATGAAACTTCACATAAAAATACCAAAAATTCACCCAAAATAAATTTTGATGTTATAATTTATAAAATTAAGTTTAATTTTTAAAATAAGAATTATAAAAGTGTAAATATTTATTTTTTTTAAAATGTGCCATTAAAAGGCAGTAAAACTTTCTTTTAAAAATATACAGCTTTTTATGCTTAAAATTGGATTTAATATTATCTTAAGCGTATAAAACTTATTTGATGAAATTAAAAATATTTAATTATATATATAATATATAAATTTAATTAATATCTTTCACTAATACTGATTAATTTAATTTATTAAGATAAAACTCCATTCTATTCATAAAAATAGTTTTTCATAAATACACATCCTTTAAAACCAAATAAAAATATAATTTAACTCTATAAATTATTTAGATGAAAATTTATTTTTCAATTAAAATCTGGTATTTTCACAATTCATTAAAACATGAAAATTCACATAAAAATATCAAAAATTCACCCAAAGTAAATTTTGATATTATAATTTATAAAATTAATTTTAATTTTTAAAATAATAATTATAAAAGTATCAAGATTTATTTTAAAAAAATTGTGCCATTAAAAGGCAGTAAAACCGCCTTTTAAAAATATATGGTTTTTTATGCTTAAGATCGGATTTATTCTTATCTTAAGCATATAAAAATTATTGGATTAAATTAAAATCATTTAATTAAATATATAACATATAAATTTAATTAATATCTTTCACTAATACTGATTAATTTAATTTATTAAGATAAAACTTCATTCTATTCATAAAAATATTTTTTCATAAATACACATCCTTTATATTCAAGTGATATTAATTTTCTTTTATAATAAATTAGTAACCAATGAGATCATTGTGTAAACTATAATTTCATAATTTTTTAATCTCATTCATTACCTCTATTCCAATGGCTAGGTGATAACTATCATAATAATATTAATAGCATTTTATTATTCAGTAATACTTGGTCTTGCATGTAACACAAGTTATAGAAGAACTCGATGTTACATGAAATGAAAGATAAACTTGGTGTTATGTATAATAAAAGTTAAACTATGAATTGCATGTAACTCAAGATATCAAATAATTTAAATTAATTTCAAATAATATGTTTTATAAAATCTTGGGATGTTACATCCTACCCCCCTTAAAATGAAGTTCTCCCTTGAAATTCATCTTGGTTATCAAAGAATTAACATTTTTAGAATTACTTTATTAAAACCCACATTATACAATGGGTCAATAAAACATACTCTTAAAAAGTTAAAGTGGAAAACATAAATTTCATCAGAAGTTACCCACAACTGTGATTCCACATAGGGAGAACATATGTGGGAATGGAGGAAAAGCGTAAATAATTATAGAGAGTGATTGAGGTAATTGATCACAAATAAGTGAATGATTAATGGAAAGTTAAAGGACACAAAAAAAATTATGATAATGTAAAAGGCCATATGTACATCATAATTAAAGGTATTGGGATAATACTTTTATTTCAAAACCCTTTTCCTAGAGTTAAATAATTCTCTTACCATCTAAACCAATAGAAAAAAAAAGGAAACATACTTACTTGATGAGTATAATTTCATCATTTAGTCAAATTCCACCAAAATATCATCTTTTTCTCTAAACTATGAGTATTAAAGATTAATTTTTAATTCCCGAATCACTAAAATCAACTTTTAAATACCACATAACCAAAAAAGGGATATTCAAGCTATTCCACATGTCTTTAGACATTAACTAAAACTAAAATTGTTAGAACATAGTAATATAATTCCCAAAATGAGTTAACCTTCATATGATACATTAATATTCAAAATTAAATAGTAATACCCAAAGTTAAAACTAAATTATTCCAAAAATAAATATCCTTGAAATTTTTTAAACATCTCCTTACTTGGTTTGAAACCCAAATATTAGAAGGATTTGATCATATATTCTTCCAATATAAATCAACCATTATTCCTCAAATAAAATCCCATATATTTCTATAATAATAAAATATTTACCTATAAAAAAATTCCATGATAACCAATACATTGGTAGGACGGTGGTAGTGTGTGAAACCCTTATCATCCTTCAGTCATGGGTTTAAGCCCCACTGCCTAGCCGGATGCGACGGGTTATCACCCAGCATATGGGTTGTCCCATTTTTTATTTTTTATTAAAAAATAAAATCTCCCTAAAAAATCATGTTTATCCTAGGGGATACAAATACATCATACCAAAAAAAACATCTCCCAAAATGTCATCAATAACCTCAATATTTTTACTACTTAAAACCCTTAAACATGGTGTCTAAGAATTTGAACTTATGATCAACCTTAATCTTATATTCCTATGACGGTATCTACAACTCTTAAGATGACATCATATGAAAACATAATAATCTATAAAGTCATATAAATCAACCTTTGATACCAACTATAATATCCCAGGATCCACACTCCTAGATCATGTACTGAAATTCATAACATTACATTTCTGATTATGATGTCGATCATTTTGAACCAATTTTTTTCCATCAAACTTTACAACATCAAAAGAAAAACTTAGATCACTTACATTATAGAGGACCTTTTAGGTTTAGAGTTTTAGATAAATAGTTCAAAATCCTATATAAACAATTCACAAGTCATCTAATGAACATTTCTCCTATTTAACCTGAGGAAAAGGGAAACAAAATAAGGGTGAGCTCAGATGCTTATTAAGGGAAAACATAAGCATTAATAAATTAATTTCATCAGTGAACATAATAAGATCATATGTTATGATTACATAATCAAAATTCATGAGTATAACATGGTAATATTCATACCCATCAATACATATATCATCAAACATGAAAACATGGAAAATAAAAAGAGTTATTAGAATCAATAATCATGAGCCATTTGATATCAATATCGATCATGAGAAACATTATAAACACAGATAAAGAGTAGATAAAACATATTGGTATCTTGGAACATCATATCACTAAACCCTTATGGAACCCTTACAAATTGGAATAACCATATGGAATAATTTCAATATAATTATTCAAATAAAATAATCATTACCCAATGCATTGGATGTCTATAATGGGGCTCACCCATTTTTCATGAGCTATAATGGGGATCAACCCTTCATATAAGCTATATTATGCTCACCTGTGTGATATAATGGGGAATATCCCTTTGTATAAGCTGTATCGGGCTCACCCATTTCGTATAATTCTCAAGTACCATATCAAGAATTGAAAACTTTCATCATAAAACTCATAAAATTTATAATTATTCACTTATAACCTAATAAACCCATGTAAAGAAATGGGTTTATTGTCAATATATTTGAAACATGATTAACTCATGGAAAAGAAATGGGTTTCATAACAATCTATTTGAAACATGATTAACCCATGGAAAATAAATTGGTTCCTTAAAAATATCTTTGAAACATGGTTATCCTAAGGAAAAGAAAAAAGTTTCATAACAATATCATTGAAACATGGTTATCCCATAGAAATGAAACAGGTTCTATAGCAATCTCATTGAAATAAGATTAACCCATGGAAAAGAAATAGTTTCATTAAAAATATCTTTTAAACAATCATAATCCATCCAAAGAAATAATGAGGATGGTATAAATACAAAATATCCCCAATGTAGGATAATTATCAGTAAGGTTTTTGACATTTATGAAAGATAATACCATTAAAATATCATTAGTAACATTTTTTAGGAAAATAATCTTTAAACATTCCAAAGTGTTTCATGCCACTTTGAAACATTTGAATCATAATCCTCGTGAAGGAATAACATTAAATGAAACTTAGAATATCATGATAATAAAAAATTTCATGATATAATAGGTCAAATATTTAGTATATATTCCATATAAAAGTAACTAGGTTCATAATAACAAATAAGTCTCAATGGAATGTAAATTGAGACAAAACCCCTTACTACTATGGTAACATCTGAATCGGAAACCCAAAAAGTAATAATCATAAAATAAAACATTTAAGTACCATGAATATAAAATAATTCATAATATAATATATAAAAATTGGTAATATATACATCATTCAAATTAAGTGGTGAATATGACATTTATCCCATAGATATAAAAAGTGAGATGAAAGTCTTACAATTATGGTAACATCTAAGTCGGAAGCCCCAAAAGTAATAATCATCAAATGAAAAAAATTAAATACCATGAATATAAAATAATTAATGAGATAATATATCAAAATTGGTAGTATATACACCACAAAAAATAATTAAGTGGTGATTATGACATTTATCTCATAGATGTAAAAAGTGAGATGAAAATCCCTTACAGTTGTGGAAACATTTGAATCGGAAACCTAAAAAGTAATCATCATAAAATGAAACATTTAAATACCATGAAGATAAAATAATTCATGATATAATATATCAAAAGGATAATTATATACACCACACAAAATAATTAAATGGAGAATATGATGTTTATCTCATAGGTAAAAAAGTGAGATGAAAATTCCTTACTTTTAGTCCAATTTGTCATGATTGTCCTCTATCTTCATAAATAATAAACTTATGTTAATTATTTAATTTATTAATAAAATTTTAAAAGTTTATTTTTACTTTTATTTCACTTATAAAAAAGTTATATACAATTACTTAATCAATAATTTTTAAGTCAGATGTTTTGACCATATTCAGTTTATGTGTCAAAACTTACTTTGATATGCCAGCTATGGTAAATGTGGTAGTTATTTAAACACCTAAAAAATAATAACCATGAAATAATTATCACATTTTTACATAAATTATTATTTTAAAATAAATCATGAAATATTTTTATAAAAAATGAACCAATGTTACAATCATAGAGACAGTAGGCCGTACATATGCATGAGTAACATTTCAATTTTTCAATGATCATTGTGGAAAGAAGGTAAGTAATTTTTATATTTAAATAATTACCAGTATATCATAAATACCATATTATTTAATTATATATAATTATATATATCATTCTTTTAGTGATGAAAAAGGAATAATTGCATCGCTTCGAGGAGGCGGTAGTTCACACATCCATGAATGACGTTATCACTTTTTTATTGTCTAAAATGGAAAGAATAAAATGCAATGTCATATGTCCATATAGATAATTATGTCATGAGTATTATAAATATTTCATTTATATAATATATTTTTTATTAAATGTATCTTTAATACATTTCATGTAAAGTGTGAATGTATCATATCACTTTGAGGTGGTGGTAGTCCACACGTCCAGAAACCATGTTATCGTATTCCCACAAAATGTAAAGCATGAAGGTATGTGTTATATAATAATTAAAAAATAATAAAGAAATTTTAAATATCATATATATCATATAAAAATATTAAATCTATCATAATTACCAACCATGAGATATGGTAAAGGAAAAAAAATGAATGACATCATTTCACAAGGTGGTAATCCACCGAATATACGGACGGTTATTTCATTACCCATTTGATGGAAGTGTGTGTAGATGTAGGTATAATACTTAATATAAAAACATCTAAGTATATTAAGGATACTGAGGTTATTATATAATCATGTAATAAGAAGAAATTAAGGGTTGGAGAAATAAATAAAACAAAAGTTCTCCTTGAAAATCATTACATCTTCTTCGGGTAACTCCTTTTGGTTTTCACTAAAGGACTTCCTTTATTTTCTTTCGACAAAAAGTTAGGATTATAGGATGAGAGTACAGATGTTGGGATTTTATTTTCTTAGGGCTCAGATGATCCAAAAAAAATTTATAAGAGTGAATAAGAGGGAAGGGTGGGTGCCTTTTATAGTGGAGGAGGAATGGCATTCTTGTAAATATAAAAAGATAAACACTATTGGGAGGTCTCCCTTACATCATGTGCCTAAAATAATAATAAAAAAATTATAAAATGGGTATATGGACAAAATATTTCCATACAATTGGTTTTGGATAAGTTTCTAGGTCATTTTCCCCTTGAGATTAATGTTTAACCACTAAGTAAACTCATTTTTACCTTAATCGCTATAAATAATTTTAATTGTTTTCACTAATATTTTTGGTAAAAAAAATTTAACATAAAATAAATTGTAAATTATGATTATTCTAAATATGGAATCCATTTTTTCAAATTCCAATAACATAAGTGGTATAAATTAATTTAAAATTAATCTCACAGACGGAATGAGATAGTGAGTCTTTAAAGAGAAGAGTTCAAAAGTTTGAAATCTTTTTATATCCAATCTCAATGTAAAATTGATTTAAATGGCCTAAATTGGGTTTATTTATGTATAATTCAACTAATTATACTTTAAAACCAATTAAATTTATAATTTAACACAATAAATTATTTAATAGAAAAAACAACTTTCAATTAAAATCCAATATTTTTCACTATTCATCAAAACATGAAACTTATCAGAAAAATACCAAAAATTCACCCAAAGTAAATTTTAATACTTTTAATTTAAAAAATTAATTTTTTTTGTCAAATAAAAATTATAAAATTTTCAAAATTTAGTTTTAAAATAATTCTTCCATTAAAAGGTGGTAAAACTGCCTTTTAAAAATATATATCTTTTTATGCTTAAAATAGGATTTATTCTTATCTTAAGCTGATCAGACTTATTGGATGAGTTTAAAAAAATTATTAAATATATAAAAAATAAATTTAATTAATATATTTCACTAATAGTGATTAATTTTATTTATTAAGATAAAACATCATTCTGTTCATAAAAATAGTTTTTTATAAATACACGTCTTTTATATTCAAGTGGTCTTTATTTTCATTTATAATTAATTCTAACCAATGAAATCATTGTGTAAACTATAATTTAATAATTTAGTTAATCTCATTAATTCCATCCATTCCAATGGATAGGTGATAACTATCATAATAATATTAAAAGCATATTGTTATCCTATAAGACTCAACTTTTCATGTAACACAAGTTATAGAAGAACTAAATATTATGTACAATGAAAGATAAACTTGGTGTTGCATATAATGAAAGTTAAACTATTAATTTAATGTAACTCAATATATCAAAGAATTTAAATTAATTTAAAAGAAGATATTTCATAAAATATTGGGATGTTACAAGAAGAATAATTACACCATTTGGTTGGAAACTTCATTTATGGATAAATCCAAGCCACGAAAATTTATTCTATACTCCTATTTTCTAATGAATAGGTAAGGTATATATTAAATACCTTAAATAAAGATATTTTTTGGAGTAAATGGGGTTTTTTATTGCTTTCTAATAATATAGGAATTATTTTAGGAATTAGTTTCAATTTAGGAAGTAGATTCAATTCCTATTAATTTTTTTTATCTTTATTGGCATGGACCTTGTACTTTCACTTGTTTGTTTAATTTTATTAAGTCCATCATAAAGTAATGTGTGAAAAGAGAAATAAATGAGTAGATTCATTAAAAGGGTATATTTTTTTAAAATTATTTATCTCTTTACTCCCCTAAATTATATTTTTATATGGTTTTTGGATTTTTAAAGGAAATTGCATACCACACTTGAATCTCTTATTTCATTACTATCTAGGAGACAAAATTTACTTAGGAATTCCATCATTCCATGTTTTAAAAAAATTAATAAGATTAAATGAGTAAAATGGGGGGTAAATTATTAGAGATAATCATGAGGGTATTTATTTAATAAATCGTGATTTGGAGGGGCTAGTGTAGGTCCCCGAAACATCCTAAGAGGGGAGGGGTGAATCAGGGTGTTAAATTTTTCATTTAATATGATGTATCTTGTTCCCATATTGGTAGAAACTCATTAAACATTTATGATAGATTTGATCAACAATCAAAAATTCACATACAGAAATTCAACACATCAGTTTTACTTGGTTCACCACTAAGGGCTAGTCTAAGGATCATATGCCGAAAGTTTTTCAATTATACTAAAATCCACTAATATTTACTATTTTTGGAATACAAGATTTCATATGATACTACTCTATTCCAAGAACACTTACTTTATAATATTTTAGGGATATATCATTGCATCCCTCAGAACACTTTCGTCGACTCCCCCTATCTTACTATTTAGAGATAAGTCTAAAGCAATTTATTGACTTGAATGTCACTTCAATGGATTGGCATTAAAGTATTTGTCCCTATCCTAGCACAACACTCTGATTGCACCATAGACCTAAGTTGATTCACTTTGAAATCCCTATTCACTAAAAAAATGATATTCAAAATGACCTTTCTGAAGCTCCTTCACAAAGTTTCCTCCTTCATGAAGCTCCCAACCTTCACAGAACAAACTGCCTTCGTGAAGATCACTAAGTCAACACAGAATACCCTATCATCTCGAATCACCCTATAATCAAAAGCAGTATCATTAGTCAAGACTTATAGTCCTTTTGTGATACTCAAACTTATATAGAAATCTTGATTTGCTAAGCTCCCTTAGCTTCGTAAAATCATAGAATTTTTGTATTTTCCTTAAAAACTCTTGAGAATGAAGTGGGGTAGCCTCATATTTATAGGCATGGCCATTCATGATGCTCCACTACCACCAACGTGTTTTTCAAATATTTCAAAAACATCTTCACTGCGCTCCTCCCTTCGCGATGCTGAAGTGAAATTTGATGTAATCGTGAAGCTTTCCGTCAAACCATTGTGTGCCGCAATGCTCCAATTATTCATCGTTCATGATGCTCATCGTTGTCATGTAGATCACCATCAGTTTTTGTTGATCCATCATGAAACACTATTCATGAATCCTATATTTACAAAACCCATGCCTTTTCCATATTTTCAAAAAGCCAACAAGGAAATCCATGTTTTGCGATGCTATCCCTTCTTCGAATTTTGGACCCCAAAAATTTGGCAAATAGTGGGAAACGACGCCACCTTCAAAATTATTGTCATTTTGAATAGTAATATCCCTTTTCTTGAAAAATCACTGATCTTTCATATGTGTATTGACAACCATACTCCATTTATAGCAAAGAACAGTCTCGGTTCCAATAACTAGTTGATTTATGAAGATAAAATTCCTCTTACATGTTTTATGCTCTTATTTGCTAAAATTTATGTTGATTGTTTTTTATTGTTATGTATGTCATGAGTTATTGTCCTAATTTATATGATTCCCATTCTTGAGAAGTTCATAAGCCATTTTTTTATATTCTTTCTAATACCCATTTATTAAGAGATATTTGGGGCATGTAGTGTAACACCCTAAGATTTTAAAAGAAGAAAATTATATTTGATAGCGTAAATGTCATGAAACACTATATTTATATTATGTTATACGCAACAACCATTTTATCTTGTGTTACACACAACCCTGATATTTTTATGTTTGATGGTGTATTCAACATGCAACAACAAACATAAACAACCCATGATATATATCATGGTTATAACCTAGTCATTGGAATAAAGAGTATGAATAGGATTAACTGAATTATTAAAATATTGTTTATACATGTATATATAATTAATTATTTGGTGAAAAATTAATTATAAGTTAAAATAAAACCCTTTTTAAAAATAAAAGGAAATCTTTTTCTGAAAAAATATTTTAATGCGCATAAGTGTATTTTGTACCAATAAATTAAACAAATCACTCTTATTGGATTATATTAATGAAATTTATAACTAATATTTAAAATATAATGTTTAAAATTCATCCTATGTTCTTTATAAACATGATATAAAAATAAATCTAATTTTATACTTAAAACTGTATATTTTAAAAAAAAAAATTGTCTCCTTTTTATGGCGCACTTATTTAAAAAAATAATTTTTAAAACATTTATGAAATTTATTTGAAATAACATAATTTATTTTTTGAATAATAATAACAAAATTTAATTTGGGTGAATTTTTTTAATTTTTTGGAAAATATCGATTTTTCAATGAACTGTGAAAATACCGATTTTTGTAAAAAAAAGTATTTTCTTTTCAATAAATTAAGTAATTTTAAAGTACCAATATGTTTTAAATATTTTTTAAAGTAACATAAGTTATATGTAATACACTTAATTACTTTTAATCAACTTTATATTGGTTTTTAGTATAATTTTGTTTTTGGGTTTAAAGACGGTTTTTTCTAAAAACTGTTTTAAAATGCATAATGTTTCACATTTTTAATTAATTAAAAATAATACCTAATGGGTAATGTTTTAAAAGAAATTTATAGATTATATATCATTAAATATTATTTTATTTTCATACAATAATTATTATTAGTCATATAGCTAATATATAATCATATTTTTCTAAAAAAAATATTCTTCTTAAAAACCCGCTATCTCTCCAAAACTACAGAATTAATATTAAATTTAAATTTTTCACTTCTGTGAATTGAATTTGAAAAATTGATTTAATATTTTGAATTATAATAATTTATAATTTCTAATAAGTCCAACTTAATTTTTGACCAAAGTGATTAGTGAAAAAAAATAAAATTAATTACAACGATTAGTGTAAAAACAAGTTTTCTTAATGGTTAAACTTAGAATATAAGGTGTAAAAATGACGCAAAATTTGACCAAAACCCATTTTATGTTCATATTTAGACCTTATACCATATATTATATAGTATATTGCATTATCGGGGCCTTGTTACATGAAAAAAACATGGGTGGGATTCACTCTTTCAAAAAAATTACAAGTATGCCACTCACCTCAATTATAAAAGGTCACCACCTCTCCTCCCTTATTCATACCTTCAAACCTCTTGGGTTCATCCAAGAACTGCCCAAATCACTTTTCAAATTCCCTAACTTCATCATATAATCTTTATTTTGGGTATAAATCCAACCAAGAATGGTATTTGGGGAAAACCAAAAGGAGTTACCTAAAGAAGAGGTAACGTTCATCAACAAGTATTTTTGTTTTATTTCTTTATCCATCCATTCAATTCTTCTTATACCATTATGATATATTAACATCAGTATCTTCCATGTACTAAGATGTTTTTATGTTAATTTTACGACCTACAATGACACGCACTTCAATCAAATGGGATATGAAATCATCATTTGTGAGTATGGAAGACTACCACCTCACAAAATGATGTCATTCGTTTTTCCATTACCACATCACACGGTTGGGTATCATGATGAATATAAAGTTTATATATTATATTTATAATATATATATACCTCTAGAGTCATTATATAATATATAACCTTTTATATTCCATCCCATAATGGATGTGATAATGTCACTCGTGTGTATGGCGGATTACTGCCTCATGAAGTGATGTGATTCATTTTTTGCTAAAATATTACATGGAAGGTAATAAGGTTAAATATAATGAATATATGTGATATAAATGAAATATTTATTATATTAATGACATTATATAATTATTTAAATATAATATATCATTTTATTTTTACCTTTTAACTCACTGAAAAAAATGATATCGTCGTTTGTGGACGTGTGGTATGTTGCCTCCTCAAAGGGATGTGATTCATTTTTTCACCACCACATCACAATAATTATATATATAAGTATATATAATTAAATAATATTATATTTATGATATTATGATAATTCTATAAAAATAAAATATTATTTACCTTCTTTCCATAATGATCATTGAAAAATGGAAATGTTACTTATGTGTACGTAAGGCCTACCATCACCATGATCATAAAATTAGTTCATTTCTCATAACCATATTTCATGATGGATTTCAGAAGTATAATTTATGTATAAATATGATAATTATTCCATGATTATGTTTCTAGATATGTTTAAATATTGACCACTTTGACCATAGTCAACCCACCTAAGTCGTTTTTGACACACAAGCCGAATATGGTCAAAACATCTGATGTAAAATTAATTAATTAATTAATCATATATATCATGTTAATAAGAAAAATAAAATAATAATAAACTTGAAATATTTTCTCAAACAATTAAATAATTAATATAATTTTATTATTCAAGAAGATAAAGACACACGTGACAAGTAGGACTCATGGTAAGGGTTTTTCTTGTCTCACTTTTATTTTTGTGAGATATATGTCATATTCACCACTTATTTTTGTTGTGTGGTGTATATACTGAACATTAATGTATTTTATGATTATTATAATTAAATTTATATGTATTTACATATCCATTTGAGGATCTCTGTTTCCTAGGGTTTATAACTTCAATGTTACAAAAGTGTTAAGAGTCTTTTCTTATAATCTCATCGTTTATCAGGATTGTGTATGATTAAGTATCCAATGTTGAAATCTTATAATTCTCATGAATTAACTTATCCTTATATATTTATGACATTTTCAAGTAATTGTACCATTTTTTCCACTCTTTAGAACTTAAAATGTTTGAGAAATAATTTTTAAGAAAAATCGACTTCATTTCTCTATTCGGTTGGAAATCTATTTTCTTCCAAAAACATTTCTTATAAAAAAAATTTCAAAAATGTTCTTAACCTTTTCAAAATTATTTATTAAATAAATTTTTACCCATTTTTTATTTTCACAAATTTTTTTCAAATTAATATTATTTTTGCTTTCTGAACAAGGAACTTTTATAACCTTTTTCCCGTGAAAAAGAAATTTTCTTTATGGAATGTGTGGATTTACCCACTAACATGACCATAATTTATTTATTTCTTACTTTGAAAGTTTTTAAGTTTATTTTTAAATAAATTTTTTTCTTAATATCCTAGAAATTTTTAGATTTAAAATTGAAACAAACCAATCTAGAATACTATCTAAACCGGTAACCGAGCTGATTTTCCATTAACCTGAAGAGTGTTCCCGATCTCCATGGGTCAGTGACAAGCATCTGGGAATCAATAAAACACTATTGGGAATGATTTCACCCATAAAATACTATAATAACAAAGTAAAAAACAAAAACATCATCAAATATATATCAATCAATACATACATAACATAGTATAATAAGACACTAAGAAAATTGAAATCAGAACATGACAACCAAAACCCGCCTCCTAGTGGTCCACAGCCACCCATCATGTCCCGAGTCACCCACCATTGGTCACCATAACTTGAAACCACAAAGGAAGGTGAGATCATGAACACATTTCATAAAATAATAAAGGGATGAAAACACTAAAAGGCACAATTAGGGTGTAATCTAAAGAGCCCAGTAGGATTCCACCAAAGGTTCTATATAGTTACTTCATAAGGTAATTCAAATATGCAAAAATATTAGTACAAATAAGCGAGTATGAGGATTATTTTAAAATATATTTTTAAACATTTAAAAATAATTTATCAAACTAAACCTATAAAAAAATCAATTTCACCCTTTAAAAACTAAAAAATTTCTTGAAAAGCTTTGAAACCCATTCCATAAGCTGAAGTCAGATTATTAAGAAAATATGAGAATATGCACCTGATATAGAAAGATGAGTAAGAGAAAATACAATAGAGTCAAGGTGCATAATAATAATAAATTAAGTAAGGAAACTCTTATGCCAAACAGTGATAATGAATTCTTTCATGTATCAAGTATCAAGTATATGGATGTCATGGGTACAGCCTACGTATGATAGTTAGTTCACCTAATAATAGCTAATCAAATTACAACCTGAATAATTTTCGGGATTACATATAGCCTCATGAATCTTAAGCAAACTAGTTCCATGCACACCATCTTTCCTAGACACAAGTCCATAGCCTAAACCTTTCACATTCTCTATGGATCCACTAGAAGGGTGTGAGTCTGCAAGTGAAGCATATATCTAGGTCATCTCATCTAACTATCTAGGTTCCCATGACTACTCAACAGAAGGGGTGAGATAAAAAAGTTATGAGGATCACGGGATCCTTATCGTCAACATCTAACTCTAACCCCAAACTCTCTCAAAGTAACTAATCCCTTTTTCAACCCCTAAATAATGTGAAGTATAAGAATCAAACAAGTTACAATTCAGGGATTATCACATGGGAGAATTATTATAAAGTTCCAACTGGGCCGTCAAACATCATCAATTTCAATTCAAAACCTTTTATATAATTCAAATTCAAAAAAGGTAATAATACCTACTTCCTTTCACAATTCATCATTAAAATGCCAAATGGGCCTTTAAAAAGCATCATTAAACCATTTAAAATAAGTATTAAAATTTTAAAAAGGATTGAATACATTTCAAAACATGGGTTTACACCCACTTTCCATGTAGATAAATCATTTATTTCAAATAACCCAAGAACACCAATTCCAAAACAATGTTAAAATAATTTAAAAGGGGTTCTTGGTCATTTAATAAATTCTAGCATTTAAAATGATTTATAAAATATTAAATAGTTCAATTCGTTTAATTTAAATCAAGGAAGTTCATTTAATAAAGCAAAACTCATGCCAAAACCCTCAATTTCACCAAAATTTCCTTTAAAATTTCTTTAAAAATAAATCCAAAAAACATAGAATTTAAACAATTCATAAAAAGGTTATCGATATTAAGATTATATCCATTCAATTAATTCCATATTCAATTCCAAGGGAAATTGGTCAGAGAAGCTTTTATGAGTAATTTCAAGGAAAAATTGCATAGAATAAGTGTTAGAAATTAAGAAACACATATCTATGAATTTATCAATAAACAATGAATTAAAAAATGAAGTAAAATCATAGAAACGACTACTTGGAAAATAAGTAATCCAACTACGATGAATCTGAGATGTATCACCTTTGATGGAGATCACCAGATCTAAGAAGATAGATCTTTAAAGAAGAGAGAGGAGATCCTAGATCTATAATTCCACATCAATCAATTGAGATCCAATAAAACACAAGGATTTCATAACCTTTAGGAAGAAGAAATTAATATAAGAATAGAGATTGAAGATCAAGAAGAGAAGAAATCGCTAAAAGAGAATATCACCACTTAGATTGGCACTTCAATACACCAATAAATGAGTTTGGGAGATCCAAAATGTATCTGGCGGTCTCCCAAAATCTAAAGAATCAATTTAGGTTTGAGTGGGAGGAGTTTAGGATTAATTAGGGAGGTTTCAGGAATTTAATTACAATTTTCATAACTTCAATTATTGTTCGCATGGTTTCCTGGGCCAAGTCACGTTATTAGTGATAACCATGCACCTTAACTGTGCAATGTTGCACACTTAGTCTACACACTTAGTTTAACCATGCGCAAACCATGCAACCAGGATGCATACTTAGTTTAACCATGCACAAACCATGCAACAGGTTTCACACTTTGTTTAACCATGTGTAAACCATGTGCAAACCATGCAACCCAAGTTACACACTTTGTTTAACCATGTGAAAACCATGAAAAGGCCTAGGAACCTTCAAATAAGGTCTATTAAAATATAAAAAACAACTCATAAAGAGATCTAATCAATGGGTACTCAAATCAATGGGTCAAAACACATAAAAACAAGTAATGGGATGTTACAAACTCCCCACCATAGGACTTTTTGTCCACAGAAAGCTTCCAGTTCGAAAGATAAAATATTATGGTGAAAGAAGAACTCCCTCACTCATCTTGTGACATGAAAATTTTGTTGTCAAGAAGTGAGACTCATGTAAAGGTTAACAACACACAAAAATACAAGATCAAAACACCAAGATCATCACACGTCTCCAAACTAGAGAAAGACTGAAGACTTAGCATAGCTCTCCCCATCATTTAAAGATTCACCAAAATGGAGTAACATAAGAAAATCATGTCTTATAGACCAAAATATTATACTTCACCCACTCACTAAGTAGAAACATCTAAGATAAAGCATCCAAAATCAAGTTAAATAACTAAAAAGTATTTCTACCATGGGTAAGTACTCAATGGTAACATAGTATTTTTCAAAACTAATCCTCATATCTCAATGAGATGATCAAAATAAATTCCATAACTACTGGGTGCCTGGTCTATCAAAAATCCACACCATCCTAGTTACCCAATTACATTCCCAAGGTCTATCCAAGTATAATTGTAAGGATCTCAAACATCCAAGTTAGTTCACAATAGTTCACTACACTCTCACAAGGTAGATCATACAATATATCAAAATTGAGTTCTAACTATCAAGTCAAAACAAGAAAAACACCAAGGAACAATAATCAAGATCTCAAGAAAAGGAAACTATTATTACCTCTGAAATCCAAAAATGACCACAACCAAGGTCTACAAGATATCATTAATAAATATATTGAAACAAAAAGGTTTCCAAAAATAGTCAATCAATAATAAGGAAAACTCAATCAGTTTCTACTCCAATGTCAGAAACAATAAGATGGAAACCAAAACCTCCTCCACTACATGAAAAGATTCACTATGTGGCCTATAGCTGGAGCCCTGTTATCATGTATCATTTGCTTCCCCATAGTCAAGAGTTAATATTTTCAACCAAATTTTCCATTTCAAGTGGTAAAACTTATAGAACCTATAAAGGTGACCCTGACAGCCACCTCATCCACAATCCTTTAGATAATTCAAACACTACCCCTTAGAATGAACAGATTCTCTATACTAGAAACACATGAGAGGTTTCCTCTTTTCTCAAGAGGGATTTCCTTTATCAAACGTGAAAGAGGAATTATTCCCTTGGTGTTTCTTCACTAGCTCCTCTTCGATAGAGAAATACTTATTGAGCATCCCTGAATAAGAGATCAACCCATCTCTAGGAAAAGGGTTAAGAGGTATGGGTGAAGACCTTTTCTAAAATATATAGCCTTACTGACATCATTAGGAAAAATCCCTATTAGAAAACATACCAAACGTGAGAATTGTTTGGTACACTCCAAAACCGACAGATCATCTTGACCAAAACTCAAGAACTTAGAAAATTTCTCCTTCTTCACTTCCTCAGGATACTATGATCGAATGAAGATTGACTTGAAGAATTCCTAAGAAATTAATGCATGGAGACAAGGGGAAATCACAACTTTCCACCACTTCTGACTAGGTACCTCAAATAAAGATTTGATAGAATTAACCTTGAGAGTATCAAGAGTCTTATGATAATCTAAGATCCCATAAACTTCATTAAGACATTGTACTACCTCAAGATAACCTTGTTCACCTTTATAAGAAGGTTGATGACAACCTAGGAATTCTAGGATGGGGTTCAAAGGCTATAAATCCTCTAGCTCCACCACTCGATATGGAGTCTGGGTAGATTCATTGATAAGAGATTCTACTTCTATAAAACCTGAAGGGCTGCCCTGAGGACCAGACCATTAGACCAACATTCTATCTTTTTTGAAGTACTTTTTGGGAGACATTTTTTAACATCACAAAACATAGTCATATTAACTCATACATTAAAGAAAAACAAAAAGAGTACAAAATATTTTAAATAAATTCACAACCCACTTTATCAAATCTTTATTGATTTCAAAACAAAAAATATTTTACCATTTATAAAACATTACCCTTTTATTTAAAAATGATAAATCTTGTTATAAATCAATTAAAGTTTCAAAAACCCTTTACCATCACATATAAATTATTCCAAGGTTTCAAAATCATTAATCCCATTTTCCAATCATGAAAACCACTTCCATTTAAATCCATTACAAACCAAAATTTCTTCTTAAAACAAATTTTTATCACATCACTTAATGGTCTTTGATAATTATTTTTCCAAACAAATTATTTCATAAAAGAAAATTTTTGGTAATTGAAAACATTTCTCAAAGAACATACCAAAATTTATTTTAAGAAAAAAAAAATTGGTTTTCATAAGGGATTTAAAATTATTATAAAGGTATTAAATTTGAATCAATTGAACGAGAGCATGGAACAACCCACATCCATAACCCACATAACCAACCTCACATAAGTGAAGTAACATTTAAGAAAATGGATAAGGTTTCAAGTTTAGATCCAAGTTAGAACTATAAAATGCTTGGTCATATGGGATGGTAAACCACACACCAACCCCACAATTGTTCATGGTTGGATTTCCAAATCAGCCACACTGATTCTTCACAGTTTATCAAGTCGTGAACACATGGTGCCACTGTGGTCATCCTTCCATTCTAGTTCAAAAACTCATAAGAGATTCCCCAGATCAAAGATAGTGTCATTGGGAATCTAAATATAATTTATCATCATAAAACCAATAACTCAAAAGAAATAATCAAGTCCCAACATCCCTAGTAACACAAGTCTCACCATGAAGGATAGGTGACTAATCACCCACTCACAGAATACCTCTTGAGTCCCAACACATTCCTAATCTTCTTTCTACCATGAATCACCCCAAATAACATAAGGATTTCAAATTCAATTATTTACCTTTAATAAAGACCTTCTCTGATACCATTTTCAATAATTGGGCCCCACTGATAGTACAGGCACCCCACCTTAACATGGTCGTCAGTCCTGGCCCACCATGTGCCACTAATTTCCCCAAAGACACATGGTCCCCTCCCTGGGGCCCACCCATGTGCCTGAAGAGTGTTCCCGATCTCTACAGGCTAATGAAAAGCACCTGGGAATCAATAGAACACTGTTGGGAATGATTTTTCCTATAAAAGACTATAATAATAGAGTAAAATGCAGAAAAATCATTAGATATATATCAACCAATACATACATAACATATTATAAAGAGACACTAAGAAAACTGAAAGAAAAACATAACAACCAAAACCTGCCTCCTGGTGGTCCACGACCACCCACCATGTCCTGATTCACCCACCCTTGGACACCCTAACTCGAAACCACAAAGTAAGGTGAGAGCATAAACACCTGCTATGAGATAATAAAGGGATACAAACACCAATAAGTACAAGCATGGTGTGAGCTAAATTTACCAGTAGGATTCCACCAAATATTCTATGAAGTTACTTCATAAGGAAATTCAAATATTCTAAAATAGGAGTACAAATAAGAGAGTATGAGGATTAGTTTAGAAATATATTTTTAAACATTTAAAAATCATTTATCAAACTAAACCTATGAAACATGTCATTTCACCGTTTAAAATCTAAACATTTTCTTAAAAAGCTTTGAAACCCATTTCAAAAGAAAAAGTCAGATAATCAAGAAAAATTAGAATATGCACCTGATATAGAAAGACGAATAAGAGTCGATAAAATAGATTCAAGGTGCATAATAACAAAAAATGAATTAAGAAAGGAAACTGTGGTGCCAAATGGTGACAATGAACACTGTCATGTATCAAGTATCAAGTATATGGATGGAAGGGGTACAACCTAGGTATGATAGTGAGGCCACCTCAGAATAGCTAATAAAATTACAACATGACTAATTGTAAGGCTTACATATAGTCTCATGGGTCTAAATAAAACCAATTTCATGCACACCTTCTTTCTTGGCTACAAGTCTATATCTTGAACCTTTCACATTCTCTAGGGATCCATTAGAAGTGTGTCAGTCCACTAATGAATCATATATCAAGTTCATATCATCTAACTATCTAGGTTCCCATTACTAGTCAAAATAATGGGTGATATAAACAAGTTATGAGGATCACAGGATCCTTATTGTCAACATCTCACTCTCACTCCTAAACTCTCTCAAAGTAAATAATCCCTTTTTTAACCCCAAATAATGGAGAGTATAAGAATCAAACAAGTTAAAATTAAGGTATTATCACATGGGAGAGTTATTATAAAGTTCCAATCGGGTCGTCAAGCATCATCAATTTCAATTCAAAACCTTTTATACAATTCAATATTCTTAAGGGTAATAATACCCGCTTCCTTTCAAAATTCATTGTTAAAATGTCAAATGGGACTTTAAAACAATAATTTATTTAAAAGAATCATTTAACCATTCAAAGGAATTATTATAATTTTAAAAAGGATTGAATACATTTCAAAACATGGGTTTACACCCTCTTTCCATGCAGATAAATCATTTATTTCAAAAAACCCAAGAACACCAATTTCAAAACAAGGGTAAAATCATTTAAAATGGGTTCTTGGTCATTTAATAAATTAAATAATTTAAAAATATTTATAAAACATTAAATAGTTCAATTCATTTCATTCAAATCAAGGAAGTTCATTTAATAAACCAAAACCTAGGTCAAAACCCTCAATTTCACCAAAATATCCTTTAAAATTTATTTGAAAATAAATACAAACAAACATGTCATTTAAAAAATTCATAAAAAGGTTATATATATCAAGATTATATCCATTCAATTAATTCCATATTCAATCCCAACTAAAATTGGACAAAGAATCTTTTATGAGGAATTTCAAGTAAAAATTGCATAGGATAAGTGCTAGAAATTAAGAAATGCATATCTATGAATTTATCAAGCAACGGTGAATTTAAAAACAAAGGAAAAGTATAGAAATTCCTACTTGAAAAATAAGGAATCCAACCACAACAAATCTGAGTTGTTTTCCTTTAATGGAGATCATCGGATCTAAGAAGATAGATCTTGAAAGGAAGAGTGGGGAGATCCTACATCTACAATTCCACATCAAACAATCAAGATCTAAAGAAACACAAGTCTTTCATAACCTTTAGGAAGAATAAATAAAGATAATAAGGGAGATCTAAGATCAAGAAGAGAAGAACTCATCAAAAGATAAGATCTTCACTTCGATGAGCACTTCAATCCACTGAGAAATGAGTTTGTGAGATCCAAAATTCATCTGGAGGGCTCCAAAAATCCAAATAATCGATTTAGATTCAAGTGAGAGGAATTAAGGGTTAATTAGGGGATTTTAGGACTTTAATTACAATTTTAATAACTATAATTACCATTTTCATGGTTTCCTAGGCCAAGTTGTATGATTAGTACTAACAATGCGCCTTAACCATGAAACTTTAGAAACTTAGGTTGCACACTTAGTTTAACCATGCATAAAACATGAAACCATGATACAAACTTAGTTTAACCATGCACAAACCATGAAAAAATTGTGAAAAAGGTTGCACAGTTTGTTTAACCATGTGTAAACCATATGCAAACCATGTAACCTAGGTTTCACACTTTGTTTAACTATGTACAAACTATGAAAAGGCCTAAAAACCTTCAAATAAGGTTTGATAAAATACCAAAAACAACCCATAAAGAGATCCAATAATTGGGTACACAAATCAATGGGTAAAAACACATAAAAACAATTAATGGGATGTTACAAAAGTGGTTTTCAAAGAAAATGATTTTAAAAATGTTTTATGTTTTAAAAAGTGATTTTCAAAATGAAAAGGATATTTTTTCAAAGAATGTTTTTAATGATCTCTTGATGGTATTTCCATTCATCAACGTTAACAGCCCTTGTTGTTACTTATGCTCCATTGGTGATATTTTTTAATGATACCATCCTCATTATTTCTCTGGATGGATTAATATTATTTCAAAGATATTGTTATGGAACCCGTTTCTTTTCCATGGGTTAATCATGTTTCAAAGAGAATTTTATGGAACTTGTTTCTTTCCCAAAATTTAATCATGTTTTAAAGAGATTAACCTGAAACCCATTTATTTTCCTTGGGTTAATTGGGTTATAAAATAATAATGATTTTTTCTATGAATTTTATGATGAAATCTATATATAATTTATTTATGTTGTGGTTCTTGGATAGCTTATAAGATAGGTTGGCCGAGATAGCACTGGGTTAGATTGTTACAGCTTATACAATGGGGTGACCCAAATAGCATCGAGTGATCCCATTACATATTATATGATGGGGTGGCATAGATAGCGTTGGGTGATCCCGTTACATCTTATACGATGGGGTGGCCCAGATAGTGTCAGGTGAGCCCGTTATATCTTATATGATGGATGCGCCCAGATAGCACTCTAATGCATTAGGTAATGATTATATTGGAATTCGGAAATATGGTTATTCCAATTAAAAGTGTTTTAAAAGCTTTTTTTAATATGATGCTCCAAATTACTGAAAAGGGTTTTAATTACTTGTTATGGTATTATAATGTTTCTTATTATCAATATTTTTATTACATGGCTCATGATTATTGATTCTGATGACTCTTTCATTTTCCATGTTTTCATATTTGATGATCCAGGTATTGATGGATATGAGTTCTTTTATAATTCGCTCATGTACTCTGATTATGTTGTAATACCATTATGCACTTCTTATTCTCATTTATGACATTTAATTGTTAATGCTTATGTCTACCTATACCAGGCATTTGAGTTCACCCTTCTTATGTTTCATCTTCCCTAGGTTATAAAGAATGAGTTTGAATGAATTATTTCTATAAGGGATTTCATATAAATGATGCTGATGAACTAATATGAAATAAGAAAATCTGGGTATAACGAGAGATGATGTTCATCTTTATGAACCATTTGTTTATGAATCCAAACTAATATGAGTTGGTCCTAAATCTATAAAACTATACACTTAAAAGGTTCATGGGTATGTAATTTATCCAATATTTATTTTTTATGTTGTAAGTTTTTATTGACGAAAATTGGTTCACCTTATTTGATATGAAATCCAAAAATTTAAAGTTTATAAATTTAGCACCAGATTTGAGAGTTTGGGTTTTGAGCTGTTATAGCTGATATCAAAGTAAGGTTTAGATAACTTTGGAAATTATGATGTTTTCATGTGAGGTTATCTTAAGAGTTATGGATACCATCATAGGTCTACAAGATTAATATTGATCATAATTTTAAAATCTTAGACACCTAATTTGAGGGTTTTAAGTAATAAATATTTTAAGGTTATTAATGATATTTTTGGAGACTTTTTTGGGTTAAGATATTTGTACCCCCTAGGATCAACATGAAATGTTATTTAGGGAGGAATTATTTTTTTGTTTAAATAAAAAAGGAACAACCCATATGATGGGTGACAACCTGTCGCATATGGTAAGGCAGTGGGGCTTAAACCCATAACCAAAGGATGATAAGGGTTTTTCACCAACCACTAGCCCACGTGATGTCCTGGTTAGTATGACATTTTTATAAGTAGAGATTAAGTTTATTTTGGAAGCATAAGGTATTTTATTTTAGGAATAATGTTTGATTTATCTTGTAATAATATATGATCAAAACCTTCTTATTTGGGTTTTGAACTTAGTCAGGGAATTATTGAAGAATTTTAAGGATAGTAATTTATGGGATGATTTGGTTTTAACTTTGGGTATTACTATTGAAATTTGGAGATCAATGTGTGAAATTTTATTCCTTTTGGGGATTATTTTACCATATTCTAACCATCTTGGTTTTGATTAATGTTTAAAGACAGGAGGAATAGCTTGTTATCCCTTTTACAGTTATGTGGTCTTTAAAATTTGATTGTTGTGATTCATACATGAAAATTTATCCTGAATACACATCATTGAATCAAAAGATGAGATTTTGGTGGAAATTTATTAAAGGATGGAATTCTACTCATCAAGTAAGTATATTTCCATATTCTCTTAGTATAGATGGTAAGATAATTTCTTAACTCTATGAAAAGGATCTTCAAAAAAAAGTATTATCCTAGTACCTTCAATTTTGATGAACTGATTTTCTTTTCAATCATCACAAATTTATGATTTTTAGGCCCTTAACTTTCCATTAATCATTCACTTTCTTGTGATCAATTACCTTAATCACTCTCTATAATTATTTATGCTTTTCCTCCATTCCCACCTATATTCTCCTATTTGGAAACCTAGCTATGTTTGATTCCAAATGTCCTTCATAATTACTTTTCTCTCTTATTAGGAGGTTGTTTTACTATTAACCCTTTTTAATATATGGGTTTACAAAAAAAATTACCTTTAATTTTCAACTTTGATTACAGATATAAAGTTCAAAATTATGAGGATGCAATTTATTAAAGGGGGGAGGATGTAACATCTTGAGATTTTAAAAGAATAAAATTATATTTGATAGCTTAAAGTAAATGAAACACTATATTCATATTGTATTATATGAAACACCCAATTTATCTTTTGTTACACATAACCCCTAGATTTTTATGTTTAATTATGTATTCAACACGCAACACCAAACTTAAACGACCCATGGTATATATTACAATTATAACCTAGCCATTGGAATGGCGGGTATGAATAGGATTAACTGAATTATGAAAATATGGTTTACATATATATATATATAATTAATTATTTTGTGAGCAATTAATTATAAATTAAAATAAAACCCCTTCTGAAAATAAAAGTAAATCTTTTTCTAAAAAACTATTTTAATGCGCACAAGTGTGTTTTATACCAAAAAATTAAAAAAATAACTATTGTTGGATTTTATTAATGAAATTTATATATAATATATTAAATCTAATGTTTAATATTCATCCAATGTTTTTTCTAGACATGATATAAAAATAAATCCAATCTTATACTTAAAATTGTATATTTTTCAAAAAAAAGGTGGTTTTGTCACCTTTTTATGGCACACTTATTTTAAAAATGATTTTAACACTTTTATAAAATTTATTTTAAAAAATAAATTCCAAATTTTTAATATAAATATCATAACTTACTTTGGGTGAAATCTTGTGATTTTTTAGAAAATATTGATTTTTCAGTGAATAGTAAAAATACCGATTTTTGTAAAAAGGTCTTTTCTTTTCAATAAATTAAGTAAATTAAGTCCCAATATGTTTTGAATGTGTTTTAAAGTAACCTAATTTATATTTAATCCACTTAATTACTTTAAATCAACTTTATATTAGTTTTTAGTATAAGTTTTTTTTAGTTTTAAAGATAATTTTTTCTAAAAATGGTTTTAAAGTGCATAATGTTTCACCTTATTAATTAATTAAAATAATCTCTAATGGGGAATTTTTTAAATGAAATTTATATATTATATATTAGTAAATATTATTTTATTTTCATACAATAATTATTATTAGTCATAGAATTAATATATAATCAACTTTTTTTAAAAAAAATATTCTTCTTAAAAACCTATTATCTCACTGAAACTACGGAATTAATATTAAATTAAATTTTTTTCACTTATGTGAATTGAATTTGAAAAAATTAATTCCATATTTGGAATCAGAATAATTTAAAATTTCTAATAATTCTAACTTAATTTTCGACCAAATTGATTAATGAAAACAATTAAAATTAATTACAGTGATTAGGGTAAAAACAAGTTTAGTTAATAGTTAAACTAAGAATATAAAGTTCCAAAATGACCAAAAACTTGTCAAAACCCATTGTATGGTCATTTTTTGACCTTATACCTTCTAGTTTCAATTTTGGTGCATTTGTGGGGCCTAGTGACAAGAAAAAAATATGGTTGGAATTGACTCTTTCAAAAAAATTACAAGTGTGTCACTCACCTCACTTATAAAAGCCCGCTACCTCTCCTCCCATATTCACTCATTCAAAACTCTTATATTCGGCCAATACCTACCTATATAACTTCTAAAATTCACTCCCCTAGTAATAGAAGTCGTAGTTTGGTTAGAAATCCAACCAAAAAAAGATATTTGGTGTGAACCAAAAGAAGTTACCTAAAAAAGAGGTAACCTTCATCAACAACCATTTTTGTTTAATTTCTTTCTCCACCCCTTCAATTATTCTTATACCATGATAATGTAATAAAATAATTTTCTTTCATATACTTAGATTTTTTTATGTTAAGGTTATAACCTACAATCACACACACTTCCATCAAATGGGTTATGAAATCATCATTCTTGTGTACGATGAACTACTGCCTCGTGAAATGATGTTATTCATTTTTTCATTACCACCTCTCACAGTTGGGTATGATGATGGATATAAAGTTTATATATAATATTTATAACATAATTATAAATATTAATTCATTATATCATATATACCCTTTTTATATTCCATGTTGTAAGGGATGTGATAACGTCGCTTGTGTGTATGGAAGACTGCCACCTCACGAAGCGATGTGATTCTTTTTTCACTAACGTGTTACATGGAAGGTAATAAGGGTAAAAATAATGAATATATGTGATATTAATGAAATATTTATGATATTAATGACATAATTATCATTATTTAAATATAATATATCATTTTCTTTTTACCTTTTCACTCACTGAAAAAAAATGATAACTTCATTCGTGGACGTGTGGACTACCGGCTCCTCAAATCAATGTGATTCCTTTTTTCACCACCACATCTCAATAATGATATATATAAGTATATATAATTAAATAATATTTTATTTATTATATTATGTTTATTATTTAAATAGAAAATATTACTTACCTTCTTTCCATGATGATCATTGAAAAATGGAAACGTTACTCATGCGTACGCACGGCCTACCATCTCCATGATCGTAATGTTGGTTCATTTTTCATAACCATATTTCATGATAGGTTTCAAAAGTATAATTGATATCTAAATATGATTATTATTTCATGATTATTATTTTTTATATTTTTAAATAATGAACTCTTTAACCATAGTCAACCCACCTAAGTCATTTTTGAAAAATAAGATGAATATAGTCAAAACATCTTTTGTAAACTTAATTGATTAAGTAATCATATAAAACATGTTTATAAGTGAAATAAATAAATAATAAACTTGAAAATTTTTATACATCAAGTAAATAATGAACTTAAGTTTATTATTCAGGAATATAAAGACACATCAGACAAGTCATACTCAAGGTAAGAATTTTTCTCGTCTCACTTTTATTTTTATGAGATGTATGCCATATTCACCACTTAGTTTTATTGTGTAGTGTATATACTTCACATGAATATATTGTATGATTATTATAATTAAATTTATGTGGATTTAAATATCCATTTTAGGGTCTCTCTTTCATGGGGTTTACAGCTTCAATGTTACAAAAGTGGTAAGAGTCTTTTGTTACAATCTCATCATTTATCGGGATTGTGTATAATTAAGTCTCTGATGTTGAAATATTATAATTCTCTTGAATTATATTATCCTATCATATTTATGATATTTTCATGTAAATATTCCATTTTTTTACTCTTTGGTAATTAAAATTTTTGAGAATTTTTTTACGAAAATCCGACTTCATTTCTCTCCTCGGTTGGAAATCTGTTTTCTTCTAAAAACATGTTTTCTAAAAAAATTCAAAAATGCTTTTAACCTTTTCAGAATGAATTATTAAAGGTATTTTTATCCATTTTTGTCTTTTTAAAAAATAAAATCAAAGTAATATTCTTGTTACTTTCTGAACAAGACACTTTTTTAACCTTTTTACCATGCAAAAGGAATTTTCTTTACAGCATGTACGGATTTACCCAACAACATTATCGTCATTTATTTGAATCTTCCATTAAATTTTTACAAGGTTATTTTTAAACAAATTTTTTTCTTAATATTATGAAAATTTATAGTTTTAAAAGTTATTTTCAAAGAAAAGGATTTTCAAAATGTTTAGTGTTTTAAAAAGTGATTTTCAAAATGAAAAGGATATTTTCCTCAAAAATGTTTTTAATGATATTTTAATGGTATTTACAATCATTAAAGACAACAACCATTTTTTTACTTATACTCTATTAGGGATATTTTTAAATGATATCATCCCCATTCATTCACTAAATGGATTAAGATTGTTTCAAAGAAATTGTTATGGAACCCATTTCTTTTCCACAGGTTAATCATATTTCAAAGAGATTGTTTTGAAACCTATTTCTTTCTCATGGGTTAATCATGTTTTAAAGATATTGACATGAACCCCATTTATTTTCCATGGTTTAATCTATTTATAAAATAATAATGATTGTTTCTATGAGTTTTATGATGAAAGATCTATGTACTTTATTTATGTTATGGTTCTTGGATAGCTTATAAGATAGGGTATCCCAGATAGCATTGGGTGAGCCCGTTAAAAATTATACAATGGGGTGTCCCATATAGCATCAGGTGATCTTATCACAGCTTATATGATGGATGTCCCATATAGAATTGGGTGAGTCCATTATAGCTTATATGATGGGGTGGGCAAGATAACATAGTGTGAGCCCATTACAGCTTATATGATGGATGCACCCAAATAGCGCTCAAATGCATTAGGTGATGATTATATTGGAATTCAACCATATGATTATTCCAATTAAAAGTGATTTGAAAGGGTTTTATGAATATGATGATTCAAGTTACTTAAAAGGGTTTAAATTTCTTATTATGGATTTATAATGTTTCTTGTGATCAAGATTGATATCACATGGCTCGTTATTATTGATTTTGATGACTCTTACCTTTTCTGTGTTTTCATATTTGAAGATCCTAGTATTGATGGGTATGAGTTCTTTTATGATTCTCTCATATAATCAGATTATGTCATCATGCCCTGATGAACTTCTTATTCTCATTAATGAAATTCAACTTTTAATGCTTATGTTTACCCTTACTGAGCATTTGATCTCACCCTTCATATGTTTCCTCTTCCCTGGGTTATAGAGAGTGAGGTTGAATGAATTATGTATAAAAGTTATTTCATATGGATGATGCTGATGACCAAATGTGAAATAAGAAAATTTTGGTATAACGGGAGATGTTGTTCATCTTTATGAACCAATTTTTTATGAATCCAAGGTTATATGAGTTGGTCCTTATTATCTAAAACTCTAAACCTAAAAGTTTCATGGTTATGTAAGTGATCCAATATTTATTTTTTAGGTTATAAGTTTTGATTGAAGAATATTGGATTAACTTCTTCGGTATCAAATCAAAAGATGTAAAGTTTATGAATTTAGCATCGTATCTGGGAGTGTGGGTTCTAGGATGTTCTATGTTGACCTACAAAAACTTATATTTAATCTTTTCAATTCTATGAAAGAACAAAGTTTCATTAATATGATTGAGGTGTTTTTTATTTGATCCCTCGTATCCTTTTTGACCTAACTTTTCATTGTATCCTTATTTTGAGCCTACATAATCCATGAATGGCCTTGATAGGAAGATTAACATTGCAAGACTATTTTATCTTACCCTACTCTATTTATTTTTCATTATATTCAATGTTTTATGTGTGTGAGGGGGGTCCCATGGTGAAAGGGGATGCTTTGTATTAAACAGAGAGATGTGAGGTATTATCATTGGGTAGGAGAATGATTCATGAATTGTTTTTTATTATGATTTGGTGTTTACCCTCTAAAAAATGAAAGGAATTGGAAAAAAACATTGCATGAAAAAAAATGAAAAAAGAAAAAAATGGAAAAACAATTGAAAAAAAAAAGAAAATAGAAGAAAAATAAAAAAAGGGGTATATTTCATTATTCTACTTGTCATGATTGGTGAAACTTTTCTTTGAGTTGGGGAGTGTCGGGTGATGGAATTTTTGAGAGAATGGGTTTTCATTGAATTTTTCTATTTTTTATCATGCAATGTAGTCAACCTCATTTTTTAGCCTTAATGTTTTTCACATCAATAACCTCTAACCTCTTAAACTCATAGTCATTTTAACCTTATTGTGAAGCCCCCATGATTAATGATGGTATTTATCTTTACGAGGTGGATATTTGGTATTCATTGCAATCTTATGGTGAGGATGCATGTACTTGAGGTATGAACATAACTCTAGTATGTTTTTTACCTTGAGTGATGAGAGAAGAAAAATCATAGTGAGGTAGATCACAATTGGAATTCAAGATAATAATGAATTCAAAGGTGTGAATGGAATTTGAAGGGGGAATTAATGATTCAAGAGGGAAATTAAAATGCATGGTTAATTGGTTTCCTTAAAAAATAAGGAGTTGAAGAGAAATTTTTATATGATGCTTGAAAATTTATTCTATATTGATAATTGTCCAATTTTTTTACCTTAACATTTGAATTTATGTAGAATGGACTTCCTTTTTGATATGTTTAGATTCTATGCTTAAGGGAAAAAATATTATAAGTCTTGGGGGATTTGATGACTTAATTTTATGCACATGATTTTAATACTAATTTCATTGTATTTAATAAATAAATAATTTTTTTCCCTAATTAATTGTGGTTTTATATAATTATGGTAAGAAATTTTTATATTTATAATTAGTAAAAAAATGGAAAAATAAATATTATAAAAGTAATATAGGAGGAATTCTAGATTGATGATAATTTTTGGAGAAATAAACTAACTAAGAAGACGCAAAAGAAATAGGTAATCCCATGCCAGGCTATAGGAGCTCAAGATAGCCATCCAGGGGGAAAGTGAGGAGAAAATTAGCTAGTATGGGGCGAAACTAGGTAAGAAGATGTAGAAAAGATCCTGAAACAGGATGATGCTGGGCATGAGGACTGATATAAGGTGGGAACAATGATTCTCATCTGGAAAGTACCTACCACATCCCATTATATGAACAAGCTCCCTCACAGGTAAACCTTCAATGTGGGATAGTTTTTTATCCACAGGTATTGTGAACTTAATGAAATGGTGTTATCTCGGCCTTTGTCCTCACGTGCTAGGGTTCTTGTTCTCGCACTGCATATGGGTCCTAGTATTCCATCCAAAAAAACATCGAGGAATCACCATGGGAGATCGATCTCAAACTACTCTTCCACTGAAAAGCTTCAAAAGTCCTAGGATCCACCATATAAGCTAATATGGGAGATTTATTATACCTCTATAAAGGTGAAAAATGCCATGCATGTGAATGGGGACACTGGAAGAAGCTCATACTACCACTGTAAGACTGAGTGAAGCACAAACCACTGCCACTGTGAAGATGGGAGCTTAGAAATTCCCAATACAAATGAAAGAACCATGGAAGTGAAAGCTAAAGTTTGTCCACTCCTCTATGATGAATAGAAAACATTCCACAACTATGAAACATGGGAAACGATATAGACATCAATCTCAAAGATCAACAGACACCTACAAAATTATGAGAATTCCATGCATGAAGATATTCTCACCGCAAGTGAGGAGTTTGCACCATGATAGAACTATGTAAGAATAATATCATAAGTGAATATAAGTCATGGATGAGTTATGTATGAGTCATTGGATAGTGTGTATGAGTCACTTCCTTTTCTAAATTTTGAAGTAAAAAAATGTTTGTACTATGGTTGTTTGTGTCATTCCATGAAGATGATGGAAAATTGAGATCGTGTTGCTAAATATTTTCATTAGAACCTTTCATTCCATGAGTGGTTTTATTCTAATATTGTTAGAATAAACAGAGGATATATATTTTGGAGGGTTTTGGTTTATGCCATGATGATAAAAGGACGCAATGAAGGGCATGTTGATACGTGAAAGGAAGTATGTTGGAAAAGTGAGTTCAAGCCACAAGTCATCGTTCACATCACGGGGAGTTATATTTATAGATGATTCAAAAGTTTAGCCAAATCTCTCCTTGTTATATATTAAATAAATAACATAGGAGATATGAGGATTCATGCACATGAATTTTATCATATATATATATATAAAGAAGTTATAGATCAACATAAATTCTTATGGATAGAGAAATGTAAGATGGATTTATGAGTAGATATGATGAATAATGGTTGCCTATAAATAGAGGAAGTTTTTTTACATTGAAAGCATCGAATACTGGAGCTTCTTCAGCTACCATCCTTGGAAGAGAGTCCACTACAGTTTTTAGGGTTTTTTTTCTTTTTAATTTTTTAATTCCCTCTCATGGATAGCATGAGAGGGTGGGTTCTTGTGTTGGGTTTCTTAATGTAAATGGATTGTTTTAATTAAAGTAATTTATTATTTTATGACACTTCATGTTGGGTATTTACACTCATTGATTCTCTTATATCTCTCTTTCTACTGATCATGACCATTGTATTTAGATTGAGAGTGTGTATTTTAGTGTAATTAATATATTATAGTTTCCACCATGGCCATTGAGGTGATTATATTCTATATTTAAATATGGTTTGGGGTTACCCATTCTTTAAGTAATCTAAAATACCTGACCATGAGGAAAGGAGAGCATATATATTAGAGAGTGTCTACTCAGACTAAGGGATTCACTAGGACTTGATTTTGAAAACTCCATGTTTATCACTTATCTATTTTATTCTTCATTAGTTTGTGAACCATAAATTTCAAATTCCCAATACATTCATCTTTACTGGTTTCTTCTAGGTTGGTAGTTCATGAACCTTAATTTTTGTTTGTTCTGCGTTTATAAATTCTAAACTGGTTAGACCATATAATGTAATGATACCCTATAAACCAATCAAGTTTTTGGCGTAGTTTTTGGGGATGAGGTGTAGGAGATATTTAATTTGATAATTAGGAAAAAGTATTTTCTCACCTATTTTTTGTTTTCTAATTTTATCTTAAATTTTTGTCTTGTTTTCCTTTTACACGCTTGGTATTTTCATTTTGTGATGAAAGGAACCGATTGCATATTAAGTGATAATCTCCTATTTTTTATTCAAATGGTGAATCTCGTGCGCCAAATTGAGTAGTGCAAGGTGAAGATCCAATAAGAAGGAGGAAGCAACCCACAAATGTACCCGAGTGATGATGAGGCCCTCCTTTATGGCCTAGAGTTTTTTTCAAGGAGGCATGTTAAGACTTTCAAATAATGACCAAAGAAGTTGAGGAATTAAAGGAAATGGACAAGGAGGAAGCCCACGATGAAGTAAAACTCAATGATATATCTGAAAAATCTATTGAATACAAGGTAGAATATATGGTAACTATTATTTCTAAAGATAAAACTGAATCTATATATAGGGGAAACATTCCCACCACTACTGAACTAGAGGAGGAAAAGGAAAAACTAGCCATAAAAGAAGAAGATAATAGGGGGGAGAAAGATATGATGGCTAATAAAACTGAAATGAAAAATAAAGAATTTGAAGAGCAACAAAAAGAAGAAATCAAGTAGGATCACTATTATATTTGGATAAACCAAGATATTTTTCTCCAATATTTGAATCTGTCTAGATTTTAGTGCTCTCCTCAACAAAAGGTGAAGCTTTTTTTGTGGAGGAAGAGAATAATAGGTACTTCATGTGGGCTGAAAATTCAGCCATGTATAAATCCAAGTCGGGTAACTTTATTCTATACTCATATTAGTTAATAAAGAGGTAAGTTCTAGATTAAAGACCTTAAAGAAAGTGCTTTTTGGGATGCATTCTGACTTTTTTATTGCTTTCTAGGAACTTATGACTTAGTTTAGGATCTATTTTCAATTTAGGGAGTATGTTTAATTCCCATTATTCTTTTTAATCTTTAATGTAATAGGCCCTATACTTTCACTTATTTATTTTATTTTGTAGTCATGTGATGAAGGAAGGAACAAGAAGCGGAAAAAGGAGGAGATTCATTAAAATGGGAGAATTGTTTTAAATTTATTATCTCCATACTCCCCTAAATTCTATTTTCATATTGTTTTTGGATTTTCAAAGGAAATTGCATGCCACACTTGAATCTTTTGTTTCAGTATTGTCCTAGGAGACAAAATTTACTTAGGAATTCCATAATGTAGTGTTTTAAAAATCATTTTTAATAATATTAAATGAGTAAAATGGGGGTAAATGATTAGAGATAAGCATGAGGTTATTGATTTAATGAATGGTGATTAGGGGTCTAGTTGATTTATGTTGATAAAATTACTCTCACATGTTTCATTTTTTTGATTTATTGAAATTTATGTTGATTGGTTTGTTATTATTATGCATTCCAAGAGTGATTGTCTCAATTCATATCTTTCTTAATCCTGGGAGGAAACTAAGCCAATTTTTTTATATTCTTTCTAACACCCATTTCTTGAGAGTTAATTAGGGCATGTAGACCTTCTATAACTTTCATTAAATCTTATAAAATCTATAAAAGAACAAATTTGCATTGATATGATTGGGGGTATTTTTATTTGATCCCTTATATCATTTGAGACCTACCTTGTCATTATATCCTTATTTTGACCTTATAGAGTCCATGAATGGTTTTGATAGGAAGATCCAAATTACAAACCTATTTTATCCTTCCTACCCTAGTCTAGGTATTTTTCATGATATTCAATGGTTTAAGTGTAGGGAAGGGGTTTTCCATGGTGGAAGTGGGTACCTTGTATTGAAAAGAGAGATGTGAGGTATTATCATTAGATGGGGTAATGGTTCATGAATTGTTTTTTATCATAGGTATTTACCCTATAAAAAATAAAAATTGAAAATTGAAAAAAAAATGTTGAAAAAAAATTGAAAATTTTGAAAAAATAAAAAAATGGAAAAAACATTTAAAAAAAGAAGAGAAAATAAAAAAAACAAAGGGGAGTACATTTCATTATTTTACTTTTCATGATTAGTAAACCTTTTCTTTGAGTTGGGGAGTGTTGGGTGATGGTATTTTTAGAGGATTTTTCATTGAACTTTCCTATTGTTTATCATGAAATGTAATTTAAATTCAACCACTTTTTTGAGCCTTAAAGTTTTTCACATCAATTTCCTAACAACACTCAACCTTGAAAGTGCCCAGTCAGTGTAATGTATCACTTAGAGGGGGAGGGGTGAATCAGTGATACTCTTTTTCTTTTAAGTTCCCTTTCAGTTGGCACAACCTTCACCTCCTATTAAATATTTAATTCCTTGTTGAAAAAAAACAAGCACACATCCACAGGAACACGAGTATTTAAAAGGTTCACTATTCAATATGAATAGCTACATCTTTAGTATGGTTGGAAGAAATCTAGTACCATAAAATCCACTAAGAAAATAATCCTTGGATTAAAATGAGTAGGATATACCCTTACACTCGTAAAGCACTTGGAAAACAATCCCACCAGTGCATGTGAACCCTCTTAGCACAATAGAGTAACTTCAACTTCTTTTGTAAAAACTCATGTTACCTACACTTCTTTTAACTTCAACAAGTTTATACAAGTGTAATACAAAACTTCAATTTATTACCCAAAATAAAGGTAAGAACTTTCAGAACTTAAGTTAAGAAACTTAGAGTCCAATTTCCCAGTCCGTTTTCATTGACTCAAGTTCTCCTATTCCTGCTGAATCAGCTTCAAAACAACCCCTTGAGTATGCTGAAAATCATATTAGTTCTTCTTCAGTCTGGAAATTCTTAGTACAGTGAAAGCCTGTAAGAAAAATATGTTATGATTATTCCTCAGTCTAAGAAACCCTATACGGTGAAAACCAGTATGGAAGTCTCATTCTGATTAGCTCATCATAATATGATAAACATATTCCACTTAGCTTAGACCTGTATCACAAACAGCTAAACAGAACATTCTTCCAAATGTAATGTATTTAATGCAAGATATCCATAATCACTTTCTCTCTTTGAACAATTGAGGAATCTCTCTCTTACATGATGAAAAGTACTTTGTGTCAGACTTCACAAGTATAATGTACTTTATCTCGCCTTTTATAGGTGTCCTGAAAAGGTTAGGTTGGAATTTCAAACAAATTTTCCCACCCACTTAAAAATTCCATTTCCCTCTAAAATTTTGAGGCAACACTAGCTTTATCAGCTCTTCTCAATTCTTCTTGAATCTTCTACAAACTTTAATTACTCTTCCTTAGACTCTGATTGTTGAGACTGAATACATTTGGCAGAACCACAAGGATCTGAACATTAGGTTCTGATTCTCCCATGTCATCTTCTGAATTCGACTCTTCAAAACATATTTGAATAAAAAACTTGTAAGATCGGTTCAACTCCCCCTCAACAAGTCATTCATCAAATTACACATCTTTTCTTTTTTTACTTTTCTTACTTGAGAAAACATACTCCTTTACTTCTCTTTATCCACTGGATGAAGAGAAAGCTTCTTCTTTACTTCACTTGACCCACTTAAAAAACACTATGGTTCTTCTCTTATCTTGACCCACTTATAAGCCATACTTCTTTTCTTTTCTTGAACCACTCGATAAAGGTAAAGTTAGGCCGACTAGAGTAAGAATATTTTTGGATATGGTCATCTTATTTTCCGATCATCTTGGGTATGATCATCATGATGTTGGGCAACCTTTCTCTTGGAATCACCTTCCATCGACACAGCTTCATTCTTTTCAGAACCAATTTCTCTTAAGTACCAATTCTTTCACCGACATCTTTTTCAGTAGCCATCAGCATCAATCATCTTGATTCCTCTTTCATCAACATCATATTATCATATCACATCGGAATCACTCTTCTTGACTTCGATTTTTCTTCTTTCTTTCATTAGGATTGTATCATGAGTTCCCATGTTAACTCATGACTTATGAGAGGTACAAATCAGTAAAGCATCGTCACATTTAAAAAATCATAGTTATAGTGACTCTTATTTTCCATCACACCAACCAATCCTTCCATTCCAATTCACTCAAAAATTAGGATTTTATTCTCCTAAAAAACAAACTCTGAATCCATCAAAAAAATAGGTTCTGATTTCCTCAAAAAATAGACTATGATTTCTTTGAAAAACTGAATCCAAATTCTTCTAAAAGTAGACTCTGAATTCCTTGAAAAATAGACTCTAAATGCTTCAAAAAATAGACTATGAATTCATTGAAAAACATACTTCGTTCATCTTGCATGCAACATAGGTTCCGACTCTCAGGATCTGGTCCTCTTAAATACAAAGTGAGGTGACTTCCTTTCTTCAAACCTTATTCTTTCTTGAAAACAAAATACAACACATAAAGACCACCATCTTTAACATAATCTTGGACCTAACAATCTACCCCTTTGGATTTTGTTGTCAGCCAAGTTTTCATAAATCACCGAACTTTGTAGCCTCAAGCAATGGATTGCTTATCAACAATTCTAAGCCTACATGAGTTAACTCATTATAGGAAACAAGAATCATTGAAAGCAAAAACTTTTGGTCTATAATTAGTTATTATGACATCCTCTATTAAATAAATATTTTCTTCAACCTTCTTATAAGACAAAAAAATTCTTTCCTACAACCACTCCAACAAATAGTTAGAATAGTTCACACACAAAACAATGCTGAATTCACCGCTTTCCTGCAACTCTCCCATATATGAAATAGATTTATGAAACAAAAAAAATCTCCCCCTTGAAAAATTAATCCAAAGGTAAGAAGAGAGAGGGGACAGAACATCATACCATATCCTTGAAGTGAAAGATTTTGGACACCCATGTTCAACCTCAATTTTGAGAATGATTCCTTTGGTAAGGGTTTTGTGAATATGTCAGCAACTTGCTTTGATGTTGTTGCATATTCAATATTCAATTCATTCTTCTCCACATGCTCTTTAATGAAATGATATTTAATATCATTGTGCTTCGAAATAGAATGTTGAACTGGATTCCTGGTGAGATTGATTATGCTTTGATTATCACACCCTAAGAACAAGGGTAACTTTACTTCAACAAGTAAGTCTTCCAGTTGAGTTTTCATCCACATAAGTTGAGTAGCATCTTGAGTGGCAGAAACATACTCAACTTCAGCTGTACTTAGAGTTACTAAATTATGTTTGAATGCCAACTAACACAATTCTTTCCCATAAAGAACACTCCACCAGATTTGGATCTTCTATCATCAACATTTCCTACCCAATCTACATCTGAATATCCAAACTAGTCAATGTTATCTGATCTGCAATACCTGATTTTGAATTCTGTTGTTCCTTTGATGTATCTAAGAATTATTTTTATGGTAATAATATTTGATTCCTTAGGAGTACTCTAAAATATTGCACATAATGTTATAGCATAAACAATGTCGGGTCTTGAGGTAGTCAAATACAACAAACTTCCAATTAGCTTCTGATACTCTTTTTGATCAACTTCCTTTCCTTCACCATCTTTACTTAACTTTGTTCCCACTAAGATGGGTGTGGAAACAGGTTTTAATTTTTCTATTCTGAACTTCTTGAGAAGCTCCTTATCATACTTTTCTTGGGAAAGAAAAATGTATTCTTTCTTCTATAAGATTTGTAACCCAAGAAAGTATTTCATTTCTCCTAATATGGACATTTCAAAAACCTTCTTCATCTCTTCAAAAAAAATTCACAACTTCTTTCATCATTCCCAAAAAAGATAATATCATCAACATTAATAATCACAATGAGGTAATACCCTTGACTTTCTCTGATATACATATTGATATCCACTCTTCCTTTCTTAAAGTTAACCTTCCTTAAGCATGTATCCAATTTGGAATATCATGCCCTTGGAGATTGTTTTAGCCCATATAAGACTTTATTCAATCTGCATACATAACTTTCATATTTCCCAACAATAAAATCACAAGGTTGTTCAATATAAACCTCCTCTTTAATATCACCATTCAAGAATGTGGATTTAACATCCATTTGAAAGATCTTGTAACCTCGTTGTGCAACAATAACAAGAAATATTATTATAGTTTTCAATATGGACACCAGAGTAAAGGTTTTGTCGAAATCAATTCCTTCAATCTGAGAATATCCTTTTCAAACCAATCTTTCTTTGTTTCTGATAACTTCACCTTCTTCATTAAGCTTGTTCTGGAAAACCCATTTTGTGCCAATAATGTTTTTGTTTTCAGGTTTGGGTACAGGTTCCCATGTATTGTTCTTTTCAATCTGATCCAATTCTTCATTCATGGCTTGAACCCATTCTGAATGCTCAAAATATTATTTCACATCATTTGGTTCTACTTTTGAATACAATGAAGTATGTGTAATAGATTTTGTTGTTCTTCTAGTTTGAACCTTTTGATGTTGATCACCAATAATATTCTTAACTGCCACCTGTTTCCTCAGCTTAGAAAAATATTTCTAATTATCTTCCTCATCATAGTAAATAGATGAGTCTGATTATTCTTCTTGAGAAGGTATATATTCATTTGTCTTTTTATCATAATTTTTTTCTTCAATTTACTCAACTTTCTTTTCTTCATAAGCAAGTTCTTCATTCCCACTTCTTTCAATAACTTTAAAATCAACAAAATCAAAAAATCTCTTTGTTTCTTTGTTGAAGAATCTGCAACCTATTTCTTCCAGAGTATAGCCAAGAAATATTCCATCTTCACCTTTTTGCTTGAACTTACCATAGTTTTCACCTTTCTTCTTTATAATGAATGGACTCCCAAAAACTCTAACATGTTTCAGACTTGGATTTTTCCCATAAAACAATTCATATGGAGTCATATCAGATTGAGGCCTGTAGAAACACCGGTTCTGAATATAAACAATAGTACTCATGGCTTGCCTCCAAAAGTAATGAGAAATTCCATGTTCAAGTAACATGGTTCTTCCCATTTCAACCAAGCTTTTGTTCTTTCTTTCAGGAACCCCATTTTGTTTGGGTGTGTGTGGGGAACTATATTCATGCTGAATTACATGCTTCTCAAGATAGTCTTCAAACTCTTCACTTCTATATTCACCACAATTATCAGTTCTCAACTTCTTCAAAGGATACTCACATTCTTTCTCATCTTTTCTTCTGAAACTTTTGAACATATTCAAAGAATTTGATTTGTGTTTCATAAACATAACACAAGTAATGTGAGTAAAATCATCAATGAAAGTAATGAAATACTTATCTCCATTTTTTGATTGTTTTCTCATTGGCCCACATATATTAGAATGTATCAGCTCTAGGGGTTGCTTTGAACAAATATCAACTTTCTTATGCACAAAATTCGTAATATTTTCTTTTTGGAAGATAGTGCAACACCAACCTCTTCTTGGAAAATCAGGAATATCTCGAACACTATCTCTTTTAGATATCTTTCTCGTATTTCTCTGACACATGTGCCAGATCCTTTTATACCACAACTAATTCTCTTCTACCATGCTCATGTAACAAGAATTTTGTGTATGACCAACCTGAAACAAGTTTCCTTTTGTACGTTAGCCTCTTGTAACAATCTTCCCATCTTCTTCACTTATTACAAAAACCCCATATTTCTTGAAGATAACTTTGTTACCCTCATCACAAAAATTGTGATACACTTAACAGATTGTGCTTTAGTCCATCAACATATAGAGTTTTCTTAGATTTCATATTTTCTTTCTCAATGATGGCTGACCCAACACCTTTGATTTTCAATGATTCGTCATTGAAAAATGTTAATGTGCCTTCTTTAAGATCTTTTACATCCTTCAACAATTTTAAGTTTCCTGTCATATGTGAAGAACACCCACTATCAAGTATCCAGGGTCGTTCTTCTCCTTCAGGCTTTAAATAAATTTCAACAAGAAGAGCTTTCTCATCTTTCATTTCTTTCTTCACCTTCGTCTTCTGAGAATTAAGAATCTTTTGTTGAGCTAGTAAAAAAACAAGACATCCTTTTTCAAGATGTCCAGGTTGTTCACATCTCTCACAAATAGTTTCTAGGGGATGGAACCTATTTTTAATCTTCATTCTGTTCTTCTCAGACTTCTTTTCAGCAACCTTTTCTTTCTTCTTTATTTGAGAAGATTGACTCCCCCTCAATCTCTTCCTTCCATAACCTATGGGATAATAGTAATGTTGTTGGTTAAACCAACACATACTTTATGTATGCCCAAATCCTCCACAATACTAATAATACCCATAGAAAGAGTATCTTCCTCTAAAACCTTTGTACTGATCATGAATATGTTTCCCGTCAACTTTTTTTCGTTTCTTTCTAAGCCACCAACCTTCTTTTTATCAATAGTTTTAACAGAGTCAAAATTATTTGAAACCTTCTCGGATTATGATTTTTTAAGACATTTTCGGACATAGGTTTTCTTAATACTTCATAATTTCCAGCATTGTTGGTCTTGGACACATAAACAACTTTCCCAGCATTCTTCTTAATATAATCAAATACATTCTTCTTATCACCCTTTGAAGATATATTTTGTTGGATCTTCTCTGGATTCTCTTGCTAAGAACTTTCACCAACCTCAGTGATAGAGTTTTGAAACCTTGTGATTCTCACTTCAACTTCTAAGAGTTTTTTGTTGAATAAGCTCCAACTCTTCTTCTTTTTCCTTTAGATTAACTTCCAGACACTCATTATGATTCTTCTCATCTTTAAGAGTCTTTTTCAGATCATCAATCTATTTTACAAGATTATCTTTCTGATCAAAAAAACCTTCCTGATTTCATACTAAAGAGCATTCATCTTCCAATTTCTTATTTTATTTTTCAAGCCTTCTGATCTTTCTTAGACATTCCTTCAACTCTTCTTTCAAATGCATTTCAAGTTGAGTTTCTTCTTCTTCTTCAAAACTTATGGTTTTATATTCTTCATCATTCACAATTGCAATGGAAGTATTTTCAATACCATACTCAGCTAATTTTTTGGAATCAACATCACTTCCTTCTTCTTCTTCATCTTTTGATAGGAAACTTTTTCTTTTAGATTTGAAGACTTTATTTTCATTCCCTAAATTTCCATTACCACTCCGTTTCCTCCATGATCTTCTTGGATTTCTTTCTTCTTCATCATTATCTTCCTTATTCTTTCTTCGAGGACAATTAGCCGCAAAGTGACCAACACCTCCACATTCAAAACATTTTAAAGGAAGTTTCCCTTTTTATTTCCTTGTACATCTTTTCTCATTCTTATAAAACAAGGATAAAATATCATTAAGATTTTTACATACCTCATTTTCAGAATCAGAATCACCATCTTTTTCTTTATATGAATCTTCTTTAAGTTCTCCTTCTTCACAGACTTGAAATACATTTCTCTGTCAACTTTTTTCTTGATTTTCATAGCTTTCTATCTTCTCATTTCATAAGTAATAAGAGTGTTATGCAATTCATCAAGAGATAATGTCTTGGGATCTCTATCTTATAATGAGGAAACTTTTGCGTTGAATTTGTCACGTAGGATTATCAAGATCTTTTCAACAACTGTGGAGTCATCCAGCATTTCAACAAGACATCTGATAGTACTTATAATATCATTTACCCTAGTAAATAAATCCCCAACAGATTCATGTTCACCCATCTTTAGGTCTTCATACTTTAACCTCTAGATTTGAAGTTTTACCATCTTGACTTTTGTATTTCCTTCATATATGTTTTTAAGTTTGTCCTGTGTACCTTTGGTTATGGAAACACATTTCACTCTCAAGAATTCACTTTTAGAAAGTGATGATAATATTGCATTCTTGGCCCTTCCATCATTCTCAATAAACTTTTTGTCATGGGTGTAAGTGGACATTTATCACCAATGGGAGGAAACCCAATTGTTACTGGTTCAAGAATATCATAACTGGTAGAAATAAGATATGGGAGCATCCTATATTTCCATATATGATAATTATTTCCATCAAAAACTAGAATATATTTACTATTCACATTGTTCAAGTTCTCCATTAGCAAAGAATAACGAAGGGAACTTGCCTCTGATAACACTTGAAAGTTCCCAGTTAGTGTAATGTATCACTGAGAGGGGGAGGGGTGAATCAGTGATACTATTTTTTCTTTTAAGTTCTCTTTCAATTGGAATAACCTTCGGCTCCTGTTAAAGATTCAATTTTCAGCTGAAAAAAAAACAAGCACACATTCAAAGGAACACAGGTATTTATAAGGTTCACTATTCAATAAGAATAGATACATCCTTGGTATGGTTGAAAGAAATCCAGTACCATACAATCCACTAAGAAAAAAAAATCCTTGGATTACAACGAGTAGGATATACCCTTACACTCATGAAGCACTTGGAAAACAATCCCACCAGTGCATGTGCACCCTCTTAGCACAATAGAGTAACTTCAACTTCTTTTGTAACAACTCATGTTACCTTCACTTCTTTTAACTTCAAAAATTTTATACAAGTGTAACACAAATCTTCAATTTCTTACCTAGAAGAAAGGTAAGAACTTTCTGGACTTAAGTTAAGAAACTTAGAGTCTGATTTCCCAGTCTATTTTATTTGAATCTGGTTCTCCTGTTCCTACTGAATCGGCTTTACAACAACCCCCTGAGTATACTGAAACTCAGATCAGTTCTTCTTCAGTCTGAAAATTCTCAGTACAGTGAAAACCTATAAGAAAACTTCATTCTGATTCTTCCTCAGTCTGAGAAACCCTGTACGGTGAAAACCAATATAGAAGTCTCATTTCGATTATCTCATCCCGATATGATAAACAAATTCTATTTAGCTTAGCCATGTACCACAAACAGCTGAACACAACATTCTTCCCAACGTAATGTATTTAATATAAGATAGTTGGAATCACTTTCTATCTATGAACAGTTAAAGAATCTCTCTCTTCCATTATGAATAGTACTCAGTGTCAGACTTCATAAGTACAATGTATTTTCTCTCGCCTTTTATAGGTGTCCCAAAAAGGTTGGGTGGGAATTTCAAATAAAATTTCCCGCCCACTTAAAAATTTCATTTCCCTCTAAAATTTTGAGGTAACACTGAATTTGTCGATGCTTCTCGATTCTTCTCGAAGCTTCTACAGCCTTGATTTCCTCTTCCTTAGACTCTAATTGCTAAGACTGAATGCGTTTGGAAGAACCACAAGGATCCAAACATTAGGTTCTGATTCTCCCATGCCTCCTACTGAATTCGACTCTTCAGAACAGATTTGAATCAAAAAATTGTAATATAGGTTCAACTCCCCCTCAACAATTCATTCAAAAACTTCTACATCTTTTCTTTTTTTACTTGTCTTACTTGAGACAACATACACCTTCTTTACTTCTCTTGATCCACTGGATGAAGAGCAAGCTTCTTCTTTAATTCACTTGACCCGCTTAAAAAACACCATGGTTCTTCTCTTATCTTGACCCACTTGTAAGCCATACTTCTTTTCTTTTCTTGACCCACTAGATAAAGGTAAAGTTAGACCCACTATAGTAAGAATCTTTCTGGATACGGTCATCTTAGGTTTCGATCATCTTGGGTACGATCATCCTGATGTTGGATAACCTTTCTCTTGGAATAACCTTCCATCAGCACGGCTTCATTCTTTTCAGAACCACTTTCTCTTATGTACCGCTTCTTCCACCAGTATTTTTTCAGTGGCCATCAATATTACTCATCTTGACTCCAATTTCATCGATAAAATATTTTCAGATCACGTCGAAATCACGCTTCTCGACTCTGATTTTTCTTCTTTCTTTCATTAAGCTTGTATCATGAGTTCCCACGTTAACTCGTGACTTATGAGAGGTACAAATCATCAAAGCATCGTAAAATTTAGAAAATCATGGTTATAGTGACTCCAATTTTCCATCACACCAACCAAGCCTTCCATTCTGATTCACTTAAAAAGTATGATTCTATTCTCCTGAAAAACATACTCTCAATCCATCAAAAAATAGGTTCTGATTTCATCAAAAAACAGACTCTGATTTCTATGAAAAATAGAATCCAAATTCTTCTAAAAGTAAACTCTGAATTATTTGAAAAACTGATTCCTAATGCTTCAAAAAAATAATCTGAATTTGTTGAAAAATAGAATTTTTTCATCTTGCATGCAGCACAGGTTTCGATTCTTAGGATTTGATCCTCTTAAATACAAATTGAGGTGACTTATTTTATTAAAACCTTCTTCTTTCTTGACAAAAAAAGACAACACATGAAGACCACCATCTTTAACATTGGCTTGGCCCTAACAAACCTCAGAGTCATTTGAACCATATTGTGAAGTCATCGTGATTAATGATGACATTTTTATTTATGAGGTGTATATTTGAGATTTATTGCATGCCTATGGTGAGGATGCATGTACTTGAGGTGTGAGCATAACTCTAGTAAATTTTTTACCTCGAGTGATGAGAGAAAAAAAATCATGGTGAGGTAGATCACAATTGGCATAAATGATAGTAATGAATTGAAAAATGTGAGTGGAAGTTAAATGTCAAGAGGGAAAGTTAAATACATGGTTAATTGATTTCCTTGAAAAATAAGGAGTTGAAGAGATGTTTTTATGTGATGCTTGAAAATTTATTCCTTATTGATAATTATTCAATTTTTTACCATGAAATTTGAATATTGGTAGGATGAAATTACTTTGTGATATATTGAGATTCTATTCTTAAGGGAAAATAAGGTTCTAAGTATGAGGGAATTTCATATCTTAATTTCATACACATATTTTTAATACTAATTTCATTATATTTAAGAAATAAATAATAATTTTTACCTAATTAATTTTGGCTTTATATTCTTATGGACGGAAAGGATTATATTTATAATTGGGAGAAAATGGAAGAAGAAATATTGGAAAAAGAATAGAAGAGGAATTATGGCTTGAGAGTAATTTTTGTTGAAGTAAATTAACTAAGAATATGAAGAAGAAAAATAGGCCACCCCATGGCTAGCCATAGGAGCTCAAGCTAGGCATCCAGAGGACAGCCAGTCAAAATCGACCTCAGACTAGATAGGGCGATAATGAGAAGAAAAGTAACTAGCATGGGGTGGCGCTAGGCAAGAAGATGCAGAGGAGAGCCCAGTGTGGGATGGTACTGGGCACGAGGATTGGTACAGGGTATGACTAATGGTGCTCATCTAGCAAGTACCAACCACATCCCAGTATATGAGCGAGCACCCTCTTGGATAAACCTTCAATATGGGATAGAATTTTATATGTGGTTATTGTATGGTTAATAAAATGGTGTCGTCCTGACCTTCACCCTCGCATGCTAGGGTTTATGTTCCCATGATGCATCTGAGTCATGTCGCGCCAACCAAAAAATGTTGAGGAACCACCATGGGAGCTCAGGCTCAAGCTACTATGCCACTGTGAAGCTCCATGAAGATTGGAAGCCACCATGGAAGCTAAGATAAGAGCTCAAATTCACCTCTGTAAAGGTTGGAAATGCCATGCATGTGAATGGGGACACTAGAAGAAGCTTGAACTACCACTGTAAGACCAAGGCAAACATGGCACACTTCCACTATGAAGCATGGGAAATACCATGTCCATCAAGCTTGATGCTCAATACACACCTGCAATAGTATGAGAATGCCATGCATGAAGATATTCACATCGCAATCAAGGAGTTCTCACTATGAGAGAACTATGTAAGAATCATATGAGAAGTGCGTACAAGTCATGGTCGAGATACGTGTGAGTCATTGGAGAGTGTGTACAAGTCACTAACTTTTCCAAATTTTGAAGTAAAAAATGATCACACTATGGTGGTTTATGTTGCTCCACAAAGCTAATGGAAAGTTGAGATAGTTCTCCTAATGGTTTTCATGATAACCTTTCATGTCACAAGGAATTCCATTTACGCCACATTGGAAGAAATAGAGGAGATTCATTTTAGAGGGTTTTGGATTGTGTCATGATGATAAATAGATGTAGCACAGGCCATGTAGATACATGCAAGGCAGTGTGTGGGAAGAAGTGAGTTTGTGTTGCGCGTTACTGTATGTGTCGCGAGGAGTTATATATATATAGTAAATAAATAATTTTTTCCAGCTCTCTCCTTACGATATATTAAGAGTTTTTTTTAAATATGTTTTCTGGAAAAAAAATATACGTAGGTTAAATTTTTTTAAAAAAATGTGCCTGAAAGGCGGCATCACTGCTGCCGCATTTTCCCTAAAACAAAAGAAAATCTATTTTAAATATTATTTTTTATATATTTAAAATTTTAATTTTTTATTTTTATTTTGTTATGTTTATATATATATATATAACAAAATGTTTCGGCATAATTTATCTCTTATTAAAGTACGTGAATTTTCTAGCCTATAAAATATAAAGTAGAAGACTAATATATATAAAAATTAAAACATGGATTAAACATATAAAAGTTAGTCAAAAATAAAAAAAAAATCTTAAAAAATATTGATGAAAAATAATTATAAGCTTTCTAATCCATCAACTTGAAACTTAAAAATGTTTCAAGTATGTGACTTTTCTAGCTTATAAAATATAAAGTATAAGACCAATATAAATGAAAATTAAAACATGGATTAAACATATAAGAAGCAGTCGAAATTAAAAATAATTTCTTAAAAAATGTCAATGAAATATAATATATAAGCTTTCTAATCTACCAACTTGAAACTTAAAAATGTTTCAAGTACATGACTTTGCTAGCCTATAAAATATAAACTATAAGACCAATAAAAATAAAAATTAAAACATGGATTAAACATATAAGAAGTATTCAAAATTTTATTTTTTATTTATATGGATCTTATAGTTTATATTTTATAGGCTTTCAAAGTCAAGTAGGTGGATTTGGACCCTGCTCAACATTCCTTCTTTTCGCTCTCACTTCTGAGTAACTTTTCTTACATTCCTTTCATTTTCATTTATTTATTTTATTTATGAAACTCTTTATTTTCAAAAACTTTTTAGATGTTTATGCTATCTTTTAAATTTTATTTATATTGTTTTTATATTATATATTTTATAAGCTTTTAAATTTATCAACTTGAAATTTAATAATTATTCTTATGTTTCAAATAGTCGACTTTGAAAACTGTCAAATATAAAATGTGGCAAAAATATTAATGAAAAATGAAACACTGAATAAACATATAAGAAGGGATGATAGTAACAATAGTATCTTCATTTCAATAGAAATAAAACATATAAATGAACATGTATAGTCAATGTCTATGTCTATGGTGAGGAGATTATGTCCCACATAGTGGTCTGTGAATAGGACGTCTACGTCGAGTTCGTTGTGGAGTCTGATGACCTGAAAAGGGCTAATCCTCAGACACTGGAACGTCGACTGTCGTATCCTTAACCTGTGTGTCAGTGGGAGGATCTATCAACTACATCTCGTACTACCCTCCTGATCCTTCTCCCACTAGGATGGTAGAAGGACCTAACATCATCGTAGTGGGGAACCAAGCCTGCGATGGAGCTATACCCCAAGGCTGTGATAGATCTGGACCCCAAGGCTATGATGGATATGGACCCCAAGGTTGTAATAAATTTAGACCCCAAGGCTACGATGGATGTGGACCCCAAGATGGAGAGAACTGTGGATATCTTGTCAATAAAGACGGATCTCATGCCACCTGAGACGCATCCTGAATCGGCTGAGGTTGGACTACTAAAGGGTCAACCTCTACCTGTGGCATAGGCGAGGCCTCACGTGCAGCACGACGCTGTCTACACCGTCGTCATCGTGGCTCCTCAGCACCAACAGTTGTTGTAAGATGTTCTTTCGGGGTAGGAACCTCCTCTCTCTAGGTTGGATGCTCAAAGATGTTCTCAGAAAGCACGCGATAAGATTACCTCAGCTCCAGCGCTTCAGCATAGATGGCTGCCCAGCTAAAGACCCCCTCCTCCACTTTATCACTAATGCAAACAAGATACTCTGAGTGAGTGACCTGTAAAGATATTCAAAATAAATTAGAAAATAGTTCAATAAACAAAAAAATGTAAATTTAGTAACTTACAATCTTATAAATCTCTCTACTGTGTCGGGTAAGATATGGTATAGACTTCAGTCTATATCATGGATCGTACTCAACCTGCTCTGAAAGAAAGAATCGATTCGTAGGTACATCCTAGATATGAAACTCTGCATGTCTACGATAGCAGTCAAGAAAGCAGGCATGTACTCGGCACCAGTCTTCATCCTACCTCCCTATCAGCTTCACCTCATGAAGCTTCTTTGTCTGTCTTGGTGGTAATGGAATCGGCTGAGCACTGTAAAACTAGCGCATGACTCTATCAGACTGCTACCACTCAATAATATGGAAGTGAATGAGGGGCACTACGGTCATAGCATCCTCAAGCCCAACAGTGCAGTTTAGCGGCAACTGGTCCATAATAGTCCAGTATGGAAGCCATGAAATCAGAAATGACATGTGACCTTTGTCAAAAAAGCTCCTTATTAAAAACCAAAATTTATGCTATTATTAAATTTGTTAGACATTGATAGATTGTATATACATACTTGGTCGGGTAAGAGACAGTCCAACTGGAGCCAATATACGCCCAAATTATGTCTTGAAACCATGTGGAAACTGTGTCTCTAACACCACCTATAAAATACAACATCAATAGTGAAAAATAATGAGAAATTAAATTCAATAACTCCTAATAGCATCAGAAACCAATAGAAATGAGTGATCATAACAGCGTCCACATGGAGCATCATGCAGCACCTTCATCATGATCAGCGAACCAGCAAGCTCTGGACAGAATGTGGGGATGCACTCCAATGCCCACATCTGAAGAAGGATGACGCATCCCCTGAGACCTGTGTGGTCCCTGTGGAATAACCTGCATAATGCTCTATACGTGTATGCCAACCAGGATGATCCCAAGCTATACGTTTCGGCCCGATCAAAGTCCTCTAGTAAGGGTAGATACATCATGTGCACGTGCATCCTCGAGTGATCAGTACACATGGTCCCTCCAATGAGTCATAATATATATGCACGGGTATAATGCATGATAGTTTTCTCGTTAGCATCATTGGGTAAATGTGTAATTTGCGCCTCCAACCAAGACATAGATATCGATGCTCCATCTATAGCCCTACGGTCATACAAAATGTCGACGCCTAACAATCACTGAGCAAGTTCGGGCCAAGATGTACGAGTGGGTCCAATAACGGCTTCCCCTAGATAGGAAGACTGAGAAGCACTGCCGCATCCTAGAGGGGGATGGTCATCTCTCCCTCAGGCAGGTGGAATGTGTGTGTCTCTGGTCTCCACCTCTCCACAAGGTTAGTAAGCAGGTGATGGTCTAAAAATGTGAAATCTAATACAATAATGTCATAAAAGCCATCACGGCGCAAGTATGGTCTAATGGCATGTGGAGGCTCCTTATAATGAAAATGGTGCGCTCGATGCACTCTGGTCAATCGATCCTCACCACTATCTAACACGACCTGAGAAATATGGCTATCCTGCTGAGTGATTAGTATGGTAACATCCATCTGTATATAAACAAATGAAATGAGTTATAAGTGTAAAATATAAATATAATGTTATTGTCGGCAGAATGTTATGACTTGTAGAATGTGATACATGCCATGTTTATTCACATTATTTTATGAAGTTATTTTTACCAAAAGAAAGGGGTGTGTCTTCATGTTTTTCAAAGCATATTACTAACGTGTTGTTAAGATACGATTTTACCTAGAAAAGGGTGTTTTGTAAGATATGGTTTTATATATTTATATATATAAACAATTTGTCTTTATTATGTAAATTTTTATAATAAAATAGTGTGCTTTGTAATTTATGTATGACTGTCCACATGATGGTATGTTTCATGATTATTTTCTCACATGTACAAGTCATTCTATAACACTAACTGAACTTCAAGAAAGAATTTGTGGGAAAAGAACCATGATGCAGGAGGAATGGTGACAAGGACGACGGTGATGACGTAAACTCATTCCATCACCACCATCATTGTCACCATTCCTCCTGCTTTGTGGTTCATTTCCCACAAATTCTTTCTTGAAGTTTAGTTAGTGTTACAGAATCAGTTGTACTAACCTCTATTGTTGGTTGTGTACTATAAAAAACTCCTTTATTAGTTTGTATAACCTATTTGTAGTAGTACACACAGGTAAAACCTGTCTCTATACATAAAAAATATTTTCTGATCATGATTCTGATAGTGTAACTAATATTGAAAAAGATGGTTGATCATCAATCCTTATTATACTGAAATTTTATAACATCTTTTTGTACCGTAATATATGATACTATTATTTCATTATATTAAAGTTTATTAGAGTATCAGTCACATAATGTTTTGAAAACTGAGGTAAAGGGAAGATGTTTTTGGGTTTATGATTCATCTTTTAGCGTTTAGGGTTTAGAGATTAGGGTTTCAAATATTGGGTTTTGGGTCTAGCTTTTTAGATTTTGTGTAAGGTTTTAGGGTTTAGGTTTATGATTTTAGGGTTAAGGGTTTAGGTTTTCAGGTTTAGGGTTTATTATTTTAATATTAGGTTATAGAGAATATGTTTTTATGTTTAGGGATCATCTTTTAGGTTTTACAATTTAAGTATTAGGATTTCAGATATATTATTTTGAGTCTAGGTTTTGTGATTTTTTTGTTCAGTTTTAGGGTTTGGGTTTATGAATTCAAGGGTAGGGTTTAGGTTTTAAGGTTTAGGGTTTAGAATTTTGAGATTACAGTATAGGGAAGCTGTTTTAGGGTTTAGTGTTCTGCTTTTAGGTTTTGGGGTTTAGAAAACTGAGGTAAAAAGAAAAGATAACGACATATAATTTACAATATGAGAATCTCACAATGAAGACAATACATCGTTGTGGCTGAGAGTGTGAATTTGACCCAACAATCTTAGGGCATCGTTTCCGATTATGACATTATTTATGACATACAGTGCATCTCAAAATTTTCCCTTGTTCTTGAAGCCAGTCCATCTCATTCCATATCCTGCTGTCCTTCGGTCTCTTACGGGAACGCAACCAATTTATGTCAGGTATCACTATCGGTTAGACTTCGGGTATTTGGAAATAACGAAACTCCCTAATAGGAATCCATGGTGCATCATAACAGTTATCAATGGTGTCCATCCAGTACACTGGATTAACATATGCTTCCCATTATATGTTCATAGAGACACATGTTGCGATGACGTGTGTGCATGGAAACCATAAGGCCTAAAAGTTTCCACATTGACATTATCTCATTTCCAGTAATACCACCATTTTTTCACCAATACTATTTGTGATGGTGTCTGAACGCTCTTGAACTTCAAATTGATAGTCTTCTCATCGAAAAAGGTAGACATGATAACCATAAGCTTCTTCAATATTCTTTTCAATCTCTCATTGAAAGTGTCTTTCGTACCTTAGCCCCTCCTGTAATCTTTCTGATGCTAGTTTTTGTATATCAATAAATTACTTCACGCAATGATATAATATCTCCTGAACTAGGGCAGTTATAGGTAACTTGTGAAGCCTTTTGATGACACCATTAATGCACTCCACAATGTTTGTGGTCATGTGTTTGTGCCTCTTCCCCCCATCATATGCCAATGTCTATTTTTCTTTTGGAATTTGCATCATATAATCATAAACTTCTTGATTAGCCTGGTGAATTTGTTCAAAACGATCTTCAAATTTTCATTGATCTGACTCATATGCTACATAGAAGAGATGATATTTCACATAAATTGATTTTATATTTACGTTGAAATAGTAAAAAATAACAAAGACAATGCGTACTAAGCCTCGTGATTACCTTCTTAATCGGTTCGTTGTGGAATTTTTATGCACATTGCTAGAAATGTATCTAATGAAGAACTGATGATGTGTATTTGGGTATCTTCATGTATCAAGATCCGCATTGATTACCTCATTAATTGCCCGATGCCAATTAGATATCAAACAAACACCCTGAATGTTGGTGAAATGGTTGCTGATACATGCCAAAAACCAACTCCATGATTCATAGTTTTCTTTATCTACAATGGAAAAGGAAAGCGGAAGAGGTAAACGGTTTCCATATTGGATTACCACAATCAAAAATACGCCCTTGTATTTTCCGTATAGAAATGTTCCATCAATCTGAATGAACTGTTTGCTTAAAAAAAATGTGGAGATACGGGGGAGGAATGCCCAGAACAACCGATGAAATTGAACACGAGATGGATCAAGTCGATTATCATGAGACACATGTTTGTTTGTATCAAGATAGAATATAACTTGGTTATGATGTCTCAGTATGGCTAACAATTGTGGTAACACCTGATATGAGTCATCCCAATCACCATAGACCTTCACAATTGTCTTCTGTTTCTCCATCCATGCCTTATTATAGGAAATCTTATAACGGAATGTCTATTGTATCCTCTCTTTCATAAGGGCTATCAGAACATCCTGGCATATCCTAATCATCTCTACAACAATGGATGACACAAATTCTACATCCAATAAGGTATGATCTTGTGTTAGGCTTGGCTGAACGCAAGTATGAGCTGCCTCAATCCTCGAGATTCTCTAACCTCCAAATACAATGTCTGGAATCGCCCTCAAGCGTAATATACAATAATCCCCATACTTCTCACACCGTATGAGAAATTTACTATGCCCTGATTCCTAAACTATATATCTACAGTGCCTCTCAATGTGAAATCTCTTTAGCATGCTTTTTAATGCATCTTTACTTAGAAAATTTCTTCCAACATATAAGGTTTTGTCTGGCTCACTAAACCTATCTAGTACAACTCCGGGAAACTCAGTTGTCAGTGTGAGAACATTATTGTCGAATTCAGGCACATGTGTTATTGCTTCTGACCAAAATACAAAGAGTGGTATATGATTTATTGTAGGTAGAGGATGTTGTACAACTAATGCATTTCCCAAAACCTCTTCCCTAACTTCCGCTGGTCCCCCCTCATCAGCATTGTTGTCACCATCTGTTCTGTCATTATGAAATTTCTCATCGGAAGTCAGATTGACATGTATATCCGGGATATCACATAGGTTTTCCTCTTCTGCGTCATTTGGAATAGGCTCAATTTCATAGGGCAGACTATCTTCAACCACTTTTTTAAGTCTACATCTTTGTACAACTGTATGTTGTTGTTGTACAGTATAAACATCAACATATAACTCCATCAGGGTACCATTTGACTGTTGAGAAAATAAATTTATTGCTTGGACCCACTGCACATCAGCAACCAATGGACAAGTTAGATGCCACAGTGTTGTCGGGAATTGAAAATTTCTATATCTCATAGATTTAATCTCTTGATCAGGTCCCAAATTTAAGGAACCACGAATTCTATCTTGAAGGTCACTTAGGGTTACACAATCAGTTGTACTAACCACTGTTATTGGTTGTGTACTATAAGAAGCTCCTTACTCAGTTTTAATAACCTCCTCATAGTAGTACACATAGGCAAACATGACTCTCTACGTCAAAAAAAAATTTGATCAAAATTATAATAGTGTAAAAAATATTAACAATGATAGTTGACTATATAATATTTATTAGAATGTAATTTTAGGACTCCTTTTTATACCCTAAAATATGCTAGTAATGTTTCATTATATAAAAGTTTATTAGAATATAAGTCACAGAATGTTTTGGAAACTAAGGTAAAAAAGAAGAGGAAACATCAAATTAGTTTATTTATCATTGATAAAATGAAAGTTCTGATCATATAAAGTGAAGTGAAGAAGAACAAACACATTAAATAACACATGAATGCTTTACAACTTAAAATAAATTCCTTGAAATTTTTCAATAGAATGTGGTTTGGATGAGATGAGTCTGACTTCGTACATGGGGTAAAATCTAGCTTATTTTTAATTGGAAGCTTAATAACATCTTCAAAATATATGCACTTCACTTTTGAACTTTAAAAATCTTTCAAACTTCTAATGACATATCTTATATATCATCTTAGATGTCATTAGAAGGTCAAAAACTTTTGAAAGTTCAAAAGTAAAGTACATATCCTTCAAAGGTGTTATTAAGCTACCAATTAAAAATAAGTTGGATTTTACCTCATGTACGAAGTCAGAATCATCTCATCTAAACCACATTCTATTAAAAAATGTCAAACTATTTCTTGTATGTTGTAAAGCATTCATGTGTTATTTAATCTGTTTATTCTTCTTTATCTCACTTTACATGATCATAAGTATCGTTAGATGATCATTATATGAATACATTTTTAATCCTATGTTATTCATTAATTAATCTATAATTAATCATTGCTAATAATAACTATTATTTATAAACTATATAATATTTATGATACTAAAATTTTAAAACATTTTCTTATATCCTAAACTATAATACTAATGTTTCTTAGTACAATTTTAACTAAGTTAATCATTCTTTAATCACTAGTTAATCATTACTAATTTAATCATTAGTTAATGATTCTTTAATCACTCTATAATAGAGAATAACAAGCACATAAAATAACACATGAATGTTTTACAATATACAAGAAATACAAACATTTTTCAACAAAACATGGTTTGGATGATATGAGCCTAACTTCAGAAGTGAGGTAAAACCCAACTGATTTTTATTTGATAGATTAATAACATCTTCTACAAGTATGTACTTAACTTATTAAGTACATATCTTTATATAATGTTATTAATCTACCAAATAAAAATAAATTGGATTTTACCTCACTTCTGAAGTCACGCTCATCTCATCTAAACCATGTTTAATTGAAAAATGTCAAGGTATTTCTTATATATTGTAAAACATTCACGTATAATTTAATGTGTTTGTTCTTCTCCATTTCATTTTATATAAAAATAATTTTCATTTTATCAATAATAAGTATTATTAGCTAATCATTAAATGTATTCATCTTTTAATCCTAATTTATTCAGTAATTAATTTATAATTAATCATTACTAATAAAAACTATTATTTCTAAACTATATAATCTTTATGATCCTAAAATTTTAAAACAACTTTTTATATCCTAAACAATGATACCAATGTTTCTTGGTATAGTTTTTAACTAATCAATCATTCCTTAATCACTGAAAAATCATTATTAAGTTATTCTTTAATTATTTATTCTTTAATCATTAATCATATGTATTCATTTTTATTACTAATTTATTCATTAATTAATCTATAATTAATCATTACTAATAATAAGTATTGTTTTTAAATTATATATAACTAATTAAACTACTTAATAAATAACATCTTTAAACCTGACTAAAAAGAATTCAATTACTAATAATAATTTTCATTCTTTAATGCCTTTATCCTATTTCATTCTATATCATCATAATTATCACTTTATCATTGATAAATATACTGATTTTATTTTTCTTTTCTTAGGTATTTTAGTATTCTATAATAAAATATGAATTATCTTAAGTATATCCCCTGAAAGTATCAAACCAGGAGTGCAACAAGGCCCATTGTCGTGCACCAGTTCTCATTCGAGTCTAGATCAAAGTAGTGTTTTCGGGTTTTACCCCTAGGTACATCTGTGTCAGAGCCACGTCCACTTGTTTGTATCCAAATAGGGATTTGATTGTTTAGATAACCACATAATATTTATGATACCAAAATTTCACAATACTTAATCCTAAGTTATTCTATACTTAATCTATACTTAATCTATACTTAAGTTATACTTAATCATTACTAATAATTATTATTATTACTAACTATATATAACTAATTAAACAACTTAATAAAAAAATATTTAGAACTAACTAAACTACTTAAAATGAAATATTTAGAACTAAAAAAATCAATTAAATAAATAAAAAACATTAAATTAAATAAAAAAAATGTCACGACCCATCCCCCGGGGCCCATTCCGTGACTACCCCAAACCCGCCTTCCATAGGCCAGGGGTTGGCAACTAGCACTGGAAAGTCATTTCCCTAAAACGGGAAGGCATTGCCTTTAAACCTGTATGAACACACAATCCAAGAACACAACATGATGCAACCACAAAGTAAAACTATATTAGTAAAAGCGTGTACTGAAAGTAAAGGGGGTGGAATACAAGCCCAACTGAAAGATACAACTACAATAGAAAAATAGATTTCAGCTCCTGAGATCGTCCGCCAAGGATCCTACCTGAAGGGTAGGTACAGATCATCTCTGCAGCTCTCCACGTCAACCAGTCACCTCCGTGTACTGCCTGGTCCTAGATCCTATAGTCTCAGCCGAGTTGCTTGTCATCTGCACAAGACACAACAAGGTGCGGGAGAATCCCATGCAGGGGTGAGTATAATAATACCCAGTAGGGACCTCGAGACCCCTGAAGGTCTCTCAAAATTCCACAAAGGAAAACCACAAAGCATGATCTCAATCACAAAGCACAAAGCAAAAGACTTATCTCAAACCGGGTATAACTTAAGTACAGAAGTACATATGATTAGTCATAAAGCTAGATTATCTTATTCTATCAAGGGTTCTGTTGTTGATCCACACAGGATCGTTCGGTGCTGATCCACGCAGGATTGCTAGGTTTTGATCCACACAGGATCGCTAGGTGCTGATCCACACAGGATCGCTAGGTGCTGATCCACACAGGATCGCTAGGTGTTGATCCACACAGGATCGCTAGGTGCTGATCCACACAGGATCGCTAGGTGCTGATCTGAGGTCTATCTTTAAAAACCACTATGCTCCCTTCAGCTGGTCGAAGAGATCATCGATCCTTGGCAGAGGATACTTGTTCTTCACGGTCACCTGGTTCAAGCGTCGATAGTCCACACAAAGCCTCAGACTCTCATCTTCCTTCTTGGCGAACAAAATCGGGGATGCCCATGGAGAAACACTGGGTCTTATGAACCCCTTCCTCTGAAAGTCCTCCAACTGTACTCACAACTCACGAAGCTCCGCGGGAGCCATCCGATATGCTAGTGTAGATATCGGTGTCATCCCGGGGTACAGGTTGATGTAGAATTCTACCTCTCTGCGAAGAGGTAGTCCCAAAACATCATCATATTGGCCCACCACTATAGGATAACTCATACTCCTCACATCAAAAGCTCTAAGGGTAAGGCTAGCCAACTGATGAGTGATCAGTTTCACCCTCCTTCGAGAGAGTTCATCCTGTGCTGCAAAGGTCCCTTCTCACCGCTGAAGGAAAACATGGTCCTGTCCTCATGGACACACCACACTTTGCGCCTAAAATGGTCAATTTGATCATGGACTGTGGATAGCAAGTCCATACCCAAGATGATGTCGTAAGGCCTTGATGTTGCTGCTAGGAAATCCCAACCGAAGCCCTCACCTCCTAGAGTGAGTTCACACTGTCTGCACTAGTGTGTAATCATCGAATCTTCTCCCATAGGAGTCTCTAATCGTAAGGATTGATCCAACAGCTCCATCGGAATCTCTGAGCTCTGAACAAGTGTCGTGGCAATAAAAGAGTGACTGAAACCTATGTCTATAAGAACTGCAGGTAGGGTGGAATAGACACAAATCGAACCTCTAATCATCTCTAGAGCATAGTGGTCGTAAGCCTTTGCTGCCTAAAGCTGAGCTCTCCCCTATCCACATGCTCCTTGTGGTCAGGATGGACCACCTAGGGGTGGTGGTGGTGGTAGAACCTCAAACCATCATCCACCACCTGCTGCACGACCTGATCCTCTACCACATCTACCACCTTGCGGACCCCCTCTCTCAAACCTCAGTCATTGCCTCGGTGGTCCCATGATCATTTATTGATCATCTATACGGGGAGTGAGACAGTCGCAAGCCATGTGTCCATGTCCGCTGCAAGAGTAACTGGCTTTAGTCCTCAGAAGACCTCCTCTGCCTCGCGAACTCCGCACCTCCAACCCTGCATCCTAGGGTCGTCCACCAAAAGGTTTGGCCCGCTTAGACCTCTGCATTATCTGCCTACTGCAGATGACTCGGCTACCTGTCATCCGGTGGTGGCTCTCACTATCAATGTCTACTCAACTAAGAAGCTCTCCATCAATAATGCTCGCTCAAGCACTCCAACCTGCGTCAAGATATTGAGTGATATCATCGACGCTCTGATCTCCCACTAGAGACCCTGCTCAAAGTTCTGGGCTTTGAAGAATGGGTATCATACCATGTTGGTGGAGTAGCGTGAGAGGTCAGTGAATCTTGCCAAGTACTGGGCCACTGATAGGTTTCCCTACTGTAAGTGAAGCAGCTCCTGGATACGCACTAAGCGTAAAGTCACTGGTACGAACTCCACCCTGAAGAGGGTCTCGAAGTCCAACCAAGAGAGTGTTGCTTCCTCATGCGTATGGAGCATCAGACTCTACCATCTCCCTGTTGTGTCCTAGAATAGGCTAGCAGCTAGGATCACCATCTGCTCTGCTGGCATCTCAACTAAGCGAAAAAACCCGTGTCACAGCCTCCAGCCAGTCCTCAGCTGCCTGGGGATTTGTCTCACCTCAAAATCATGGAGGTCTCTGTCTCTGGAACTCGTGCAACGTGCTCAGTCGACGTGCACGGTCTGTCAGTGGGGCTGGTGGCAACTGTTGCCCTCCGAGTGGTGGTGCTTCTGGTACACCACCTGAAGGTGCCAACATAGTAAGAGGGCCCTGCACTGAAGCCTCGTCGCTCAGTGGGCCATCATCATGTAATCTCTCTGAATCTTGGCTGGTTGTCTACGCGGTCGCATCCTGAAAAGAAACAGGTGTGCCACGGTCAATAAGTTATACTTGGTGAGATGACTCAAAAGAGATCAAAATTAAAACCATTTCCAAAACACACGCAATCAGTGTTTTCGTGCATCGAGTCGGAAATCAGAATGCAGGGTCCTGGTGTATGGATACGTTAGCCGCCGCACCAACATTGGACTCCCCAAACTAAAAACCACACTCAAAACACTTAACATTATTGCTCCATTGGAAAGATCAGAGTCCTAGTACTTCAGTAGAACTGACTCCTATAATAGCACTTTGTCACAACCTGTCCCCTAGGGCTCGTGTCGTGACTACCCCAAGCCCGCCTTCCATAGGACAGGGGTTGGAGACTAGCACCGAAAAGGCATTTCCCTAAAATAGGAAGGCATTGCCTTTAAACCTGTACAAACACACAATCCAAGAGCACAACAAGATGCAGCCACGAAGTAAAATTGTAGTAGTAAAAGTGTGTACTGAAAGTAAAGGGTCTGGAATACATGGACAACTGAAAGATACAACTACAACAGAAAAATAAAAAACAGATCCTGAGATTTTCCACCAAGGATCCTACCTGAAGGGTGGGTATAGCTCGTCTCCATAGCTCTCCATGTCAACCAATCACCTCTGTGTACCGCCTGGTCCTAGCTCCTATAGTCTCAGTCGAGTTGCTCATCGTCTGCACAAGACACAACAAGGTGCAGGTGAAGCCCGTATAGGAGTGAGTATAACAATACCCAAAAGGGACCCCGAGACCCCCGAAGGTCTCTCATAATTCCACAAAGGAAAACCACAAAGCATGATCTCAATCACAAAGCACAAAGCAAAAAGAATCATCTCAAACCAGGTGTAACTTAAGTACAGAAATATAGATGATTAGTCATAAAGCTGGATCATCTTATTCTATCAAGGGTTCTGTTGTTGATTCACATAGGATCGCTCGGTGCTGATCCACATAGGATCGCTAGGTGTTGATCCACACAGGATCGCTAGGTGCTGATCCACACAAGATCACTAGGTGTTGATCCAAACAAGATCTCTAGGTGTTGATCCACATAGGATCACTAGGTGTTGATCCACACAAGATCATTGGGTGTTGATCCACATAGGATCTCTATTCATTCTTCACGTCTCAGCCAGCCACTGGATTCCCGTACATAGTACGCTTGACTCTAGGAGGATCTGCTCCTCAAGCCATCGGTCTTATATCAACCGGAATGAAGTCCCGCGAATAAGTAACCCAATGATCCATCATGTCATAAAGGTTCCAACGCAACAGATGGTGCGTCAATCGGACGTCTGGTCTGAGAGTTATAGGCATTTCAGTGCCAAGGGCTCGGTTGAATTCGAGTACGATCCAACCTAGCCATAATCCAACTTTCTCCAAAACTCAGATGAAGTATCTCAAAAGGATCATCTCATCCCAAGGATTCCAACACCGTAGGCGTCTCATCAAACGGACGTCTGGTTTATAAGATATGGTCTTTTAAGCGTATATGGGTCGAAGAGGGTTTGGGTCTGGTCCGACCCGGTCAGACTGACCTGACCTAGTCCGGGTCTGACCCAGCCGAGCCCAAACCGAATGGGCCACGGACCGGCTCGACCCGAACCGGCTGGGCTGGGCTACGGCGGGCTCGACCCGATGATCGGCGTGCTCTGCCAGTCGGGCGACCGTGTGGGGGTTCTCTCCCCCTTCCCGAATGGCAAAGTCATTCGGGATGTGTAACCGGCGGTGCCACGTGGCGCCGCCTTGGCTGGCAGCAGGACCCACGGGGTGCGGGTCCCCTTTGCCGCAACTTCGAAGCCGCAGCCACCTCCTGCGGCGCACGACGGTGCACCGCTCTCCGCCAACACAACTGGCAGAGGGTCGACCACCCTCTACAGCCACCGCAGCTCCCCCCTTCCGCGACATACGACAGTGTACCGCCTGTTGCCGCTATGGCCGATCGATGCCAGTCACTGATGGATCTTCTACGGGCCACCGGGTGAGCTCTGGTGGTCTGTTTTCCCTTCTGAACGAGCCTACGGGCCTCCCGGGATGCCGCTGTCGCTACGTGCCTCCCGGTTTCAAGGTTCCGTCAAGTTGAGAAAATCTACCCCCAAAGAACGCAACGATAAATCAAGCATCGGAGGGTCCAGGCCTTGTTCTTTTGGCCCACGTCCTCTGTGTTAGCATCATAACATGGGTGAGATTAATTCGACTTCAAACACTTAGAATTAATCAAGAAAAAACCCATGAAATTAATCAAGACAAAACCCCATACCTCATAAATGGAGGTGATGTCGCAATCATGGAGGAAGAAGAGTCTTAGCTATATGAAGCCGTCGACGTTCGTCGATCCCAGATCGTTGTCATCCAAGATTTCGCTCTTCATCAGTGGAAGATGTCACAGTACTTCGCCAAAGGTTCCTCACAGTCATCCCCATAACCCCAACCTGAGCCTTAATTAAATAGAGGGGGGAGGGTGAGTAACGCATTGAAAGAATTAATGAGGTTCATTAATTAATGAACCTCTTAATTCCCAATGGTGTGGTTACGCAACTGCAGAGTCAATCCATTAAATGGCTTGACAACCCATCGGTCACACCACCACTGCTCAACAGGAGGTAGGAAAATAAAATAACAATTTTTATGTTATTTTTTTAATTTCTTTAAAAGTCGCAAAAACTAACTTTTTCATTGGACCTACTGCGGTCGAAGTTAAGATTCCCTTAAGTGAATCCCAACATTATGGATTCAATGGTGCCCTTGGATTTTTAATCTGAGCATCGATATAGAAAACTCCGTCCGTGTGTTTGCTAAACGTACCTTAAAAAAAAGTTCAAAAATCTATTTCGGGCACACCGGGCCTCAGAATCAAGCACCATCAATTTTCACAGACTCGTAATAATCCCAAATTATTTAAAATATATATATATGAAATTTCTGAGTTTTTACAAAAATACCTCTAAATGATGCTTCGCAAAAAACCAAACCTTTTGGACCACTGCACAGAAAAGGAGTTTTTTTAGAGAGAGAAGGAGTTGAATGAGGAGATATGGGGGGAAATGGAAGTAAGGAGAAGGGGACAGGTGCCCTTTTATAGGGAGTTGAGGGAAAGGTGGAACCCCCTCCCCCCGCCACCTTAAACATATTAAAAAAGTCCATATATTAAAGATATAACATGGTATATATGAGGATTCATGCATGTGGATTTTATCATATATCTAGATGATTTAGATCTCGACACAAAGTGGTATAGATAGAGGAAGACAAGATAGAAATATAAGAAGACATGCTAAAGAATGGTTTCTTATAAATAGAGGTAATTGCTTCACATCAAAGGCATCAAATTTTGGAGCTTCTTCAACTATCGTCCTTAGAGGGGAGTCCGCTGTAATTTTTAGGGTTTGTTTTCTTTTTATTTTGTTAATTCCCTCTCATGGATGACATGAGAGGGTAGGTTCTTATGTTGGGTTTTGTAATTTAAGGGGATTGTTTTAGTTGAATTAGTTTATTATTTTATGATACTTCATGTTGAATATTTACACTCATTATTTATTTTATATCTCTTTATCCTTCTACTGAGCATGACCATTGTATTTAGATTGAGAGTGCCTTTTAGTGTGATTACTATATTATAGTTTCCACCATGACCATTGATGTGATTGTCTTCTATGTTTAAATATGGTTTCAGGTTACCCATTATTTAAGCAATCTAAAGTACCTGACCATGAAGAAATGTGAGCTTGGATATTGGAGAGTGTCTACCCAAACCAAGGGATTTACTAGGACTTGATTCTGAAAACTTTGTGTTTATTGCATATATATTTTATGCTTCATGAGTTCATGAACCTGAATTTGAAAATTCTTGGAACATTTATCTTCACTGGTTTCTTCTAGGATCTAGTTGTCTTCTAGATTAAATTGTAGTCTTAATTATTTAATTAGAGTTGTTTTCCCCTTGTCTATGTGGGTTCAACCTCCGAATTTCATTACCTATACTATGACTTGGTAGTTTTAGTTTTTTTGTATGTTCTATGTTCATAAATTATAAACCAGTTAGATTATAGGAAGTAATGACACTTTGTGTCCTAATTAGTGGTCCAAGATCACAAATCCTCCAATTCATGCCTCAACCCAAGTGTATTATTGTGTGGATTGGTTATCTCATCTCTCCATTGAGTGTATTATCTAAGTGGTAGTTCATGCTCCACATAGTATTGGTTGACTACTTTCTTCCACTAAATTGTCATTTGTACCCATCATCTATTACTTAGCCCCAATCCATATCTTTCATCCACCAATTTGTTGGATTGGTGTGGCCTGGTCCTTTTTAGATGTGTTGGGATGAATGTTTGCGGCTCATACTGTGTACCAGGCCGCAACTCCATGGATCGAGCTGACCAACTATAGAAACTCTGACCAACTGTAGTAGAGCTGACCAGCTGACACCGACAGGGCACTGTAGAAGTGTGGACTTTAGCACGACTACTGTAGTAGCTCAGACTTTAGAGACAATAGTACTATAGCTCCATAGACTTCCAGTCGTTAGCTATTGTAGCATCTTGGACTTGGGTGGTCACAGCACTATAGCGATGCAGACTTCCAGCTGACATTCACTATAGTAGTGTGGACTTTCTATGTGGTTGGTGGCACAACACTTCATCTTCTTTATTAGCCCATTTCGGGCTAGGGTTTTGTATGCATGAAACTCTGAGATAATCCCTATAATATTTGCTCCAGATTTAGTGATATTTCTACTTCTTCGTGGATGTAGGGACAGTTTCCTGAACCACATAAATCTTTATATCCCAAGATCTTATTCTTGTTCTTTTTTTTCTTTTACTCTTATGTCAATCATCTATCGCTGTGACTCTCGACGTTTCTGCAACACACTTATTCTATAAAGATTAGGCTACCCTAAGCATCTCACATCAAAAAAGCTTTCAACCTTCTCCAAATACCTAAGATCCTACTTTTTCCACTTTCATCATCATAATAAACTTTATGCATCAATTCCATGTATGTCAATCTCATGTATCCTTCACCAATTATAGTTTCCATGTATGTCAACCATATTCATCTTCCTCCATAAATCATCATATTTCCTCACGAAACCATCTCTAAGATTGTCACAATCTCCTATTTACATGATCTTCCATCATGAAACCTATTGGTTGCAACATGAACATAAAGTCTCTTGGTTTCTTCACAACACATCCATCCATTAATTGTAACAGTTGATTTCCAAAAATGATTGTCAATGAATCTGGCATACAATCTTTTTATTGCAATATTCACACCCTTTGAGTTTTTTGGAAAATTCTTCCTTGAATCCATTTGTGGGTAATTCTTCCATGAATCAATGTATCCTTAAGAAGTATAGATACTTCCACCCCCTTTTAAATTTCAATCTAAGACTGTAAAATGCATATGGATTAATGGAATTCTCTCTCTTTTAATCATATTCAATGAGTACACATATGGATTTATGGAGTTCTCTCTCCCCCTTTATCAATGAAATAAAAAGGATATTTTCACCAAATTATTCAAGAAAGCATCATCGCCCCCTTTATGAAAAAATGTTTTCTCTAGATTTCACATGAGAATTTTTTCACCACTTACTTCCAACCTTCAACTCTTTCAATCACTTTTAAAAATTATTTACCAGCTCTGATTTCCACTTGCTTGTTCTCCAGAATTTACTTCTTAACTTCCCCCCTTAAGTCAACACTTTATAGTCTTTCTCTCAGCTCCATATTTGAGACCACCTGTTGTGTTACCAAGGGCTCTTATACCAACTCTTTGAACAATTCTAGGTTTATCTAAGAAGAAAAATATTCTCCCAACTGTAGTTTCACTCCTAAAAAAAATCAACAAGTGAGCTTACTGCTTTGTAAAGAGTCATAAACAAATCCTCAAACCTATTGAATCAAAAATCAATGTATGAAACTTGAGATTTTACATACTTTATCAAACTCCTTGTGATCCTAATCAAACTTCCACAAGATATTCAACTAATAAACAATAAAGAACAAAGATTGTGAATTATACCACTTATTGATCTTCAAGAGAAACACTCGATACCACTTGTTAGTAGTATGATTCTCTAATCTCACTTTCCAATCTAATCATGATTTGATTCCACTTATTACATTCCTTCATGCTCTGGTTTCACTTTTTTTCCATTAGCCATCAAAACCTCAACTCTAACTCCCCCTAAATTCTTTCAACTCTAGCACTAATTTCTTTCGAAGGATATTCACCATGGGAGTCGCCTTCCAACAACTTTAAGTATACTGAAATCACATATGATACCACTTTCACTACAAAAAAAACCTCATTTATCGACTTTTTTTGTTTGCATTAGTGGCGTTTTAAAAAATCGCTAATTCATTTACCAACATTTCTTCAAAACGTCGCTAAATGAGGTGTCGCTAATTTGGATATGTTTAACAACATCACTAATTTAGAGACGATTATAAATGTCACCAATTATCGACGTTTATAAGTGTCGCTAAATTAGCGATGTTTATAAGTGTCGTTATTTAACGACACCTCATTTACCGACATTTTTATGAAACGTCGCTAAATTTGTAACTTTTAGCAACGTTTCTAAATGTCGAAAATTTAGCAATGCCTCATTTACCGATGTTTTGAAAAAACATTGATAATTTTTTTTTTAAAATGAATTTTTTTTAGGTTGGGTTTTTTTGTTTACAATTTAAAAAATTACCCACCCCTTTGCCCGCCCCCCTCCTGTACCCTTATCCACTCGCCCCCCTCCCTCTCTAGTGCCTCACTCCACCCTCTTGTACCCCTATCCACTCACCCCCCTCCCTCTCCAGTGACTCGCTCCACCATCCCCTCTCCCTCTCCAGTGCCCCGCTCCCCCATCCCACTATCCAGTACCCCTCCCTTTCCCACTCTAATGCTCTCCCTGGCCCCCTCCCTTTACCGTATACCATTCCGCCCTCCCCACTCCAGTACCCCCCACTCCCACCTCTCTTTGGTACCAACCCACTCCTCTATACGAGGATAAAAATTGAAACCCAACTGAGAATCGAACTGTGAACTCTGCGCCTCCCATGATGTTCCTCAGACAAACCAGCCCAATGTATTTTTCTGTTATGTAGCTCTATTGTAATATATATATATATATATATATTAGTATTCAAAAAATTAATATATTATGCATATAAATTAATATACAGATATTAATATATAAATATATATATGTTTATATTTTATATTTTATGTGTGTGTGTGTGTGTTTATATGTTTATATTTTATGTTTGTGTGTGTGTGTGTGTTTATTTTTATTTATAAACTTATATTATATATATGAGTGTGTGTAAATATATGTGTGCGCATATAATTATAATTATAAATTTATGTGCGAGCGCACACACAAATATATACATATATTAATATATAAATATATATATATATATATTATTAATATTTTATATCTAAATACATATATATATATATGTTTACATTTATTATATATATATATATATATATTTCATATGTTTATATGTGTGTGTGTGTATTATATATGTATATATATGTTTGTGTTTGATATTATATATATGTGTGTGTGTGTTTATATTTTATGTTTATTTTTTTTTATTATATATGTGTGTATAAATATATATGTGTACATATATATAATTATAATTATAAATTTACACACACAAACATATATAATTAGCCACATTTTAAAACACTAGTAAAAATGTCACTAAAATAGACAAGTTTTCTTAAAAATGTGACTAAATTTAAAATACATATGTGTTTCTCCAATTTAAAATAAATATGTGTTATATCAAAAACAAATGAATCGAGACCTCCTCATTAAATACTATTGTTTCTCCTATCATACTTGAGTTCACTTTTTTCTTCAAGGTCTGAAACCACTTGGTATATTCCTGATACCAAATATTGTTTTCCATATTTAGCTTGATAGCACTTGACATTTTAAAATTGGGATCGAAGCCTCTTTTTATTATGAAAGCAAATACCTCTTTCTATCTGGGTAGAGGGAGACTCATTACATAGCTCACAGGCCCAAGGTCAAGTGGTCCATGATCGTGTCCGGAAGGCCTAGTGCAGCATCATGCATACATCATCAGACATGTGTCACCACTTGCTTGCATCATGTTTGTGTCATCACCTGCCCACATCATGCCTACATCCTTGCCTGCCTTGTAAATCCCCCAAGGGGCTTGCAAGGATTCAGAGCCTGATCTTTTGGATGCAGGATTATGGGGCTTACCACTCAGACACCACCCTAACTGCACTTGACATTTTAGATTAGGATTTGACACTTTTTTATTTCCTTCTCAGGCTTGGAACCACTTGAATTTATCTGACACTGTTTTTCATTTTAGAATGGGATTTGATACCACTTGCAATATCCATGTTATACAATCACATCCCCCCTTTAAACCTGCATCACTTCAATAGTAAATATATAAATTAAATACATAGGGAGATGGATAATGCCCAAACATCCTCAAGTAGAATGTGGTAAATCTTGATGAACCAATTCTTTTCTTCCAATCCTCTTCCAAGCCTTCTTAGTGGTTTTCCTTTGAGTGATACCAATTATATGAAATTTATACTAGATATTTGAGTTTGAATCCTCTATATTATTTGGCTTGATATTCATCTCCATTGTGATACTAATCCCACTAGTGCACATTTCTTCCTTTGAAACATCATTGCATCCTTCTCCATGTTTCCTTCCCCATGAGAAAGTTATTCCATTAGTCTTCCTTTATTTCCTTAGCAGAATCTTTCTTATTTATCCTCCATTATTACTTTCATTCTCTCTAAATGGTTGGTCCACAAAATTAGCCAATGGTGCACAATGCACATTTCATTTCCCTTCATCTATGCAACTTTCAAAACTATAAACTTGTTTGTTTAACAATTTCAAAGATGTTGTTTTATAAAGATTGAAAGTTATAAGACCCCTGACAAAGAAAGAACAAATCCATGATAAGGCCCACACAAAACAAAATGAAAACCTCCCAAAGATACCAATTTGAAGATGATTTACCAAATCCAATGGTCTAAGAAATGGATCTGCAATATCAGTTGACAATCCAAGGAACCGAATTTGAATGACATCATAAACAAACAAGAAAAAATGGGCCAAAACAAAACCAAACAGTCGATTCAAAAACTACTGGACCAAAACCAAATACAACAAAGGTGGAAGGACACAACACTCGATTGAAAACACCCAACTCAAAAAGAACTGAACAAACCACAACAACAGGATACCCGACCCCACTACAATTGGACTTTTTCCATTGCTTTGTTCTTTGGATCCTAAAAACACATCCATGGTGTGACCCATAGCTCCACAGTAGTAGCACTTCTTCACCACCTTCCTTTAAGGATTTTTTCTTCCGGATTTATTTTACATAGAAGGAATCTCTATCTTTTCCTTTCCCTTTTAGAATTTTAGATTTGCTTCAAAATCTTTCCCATTTAATCGAGCAAACATATACTTTATTCTCAAACAAACTTCTTTTCCTGGTTTTATCCTCACTTCAAGTTCTGCCTTGAGAGGGATAAAATTGGCGTGGAGTTCTTTCTCCTTGATCATTTTTCCTTCAAGAGCATCATTAGATATTTTTTTGGTCAAAAGGAAAAAAAGCTTTATTTATAACCAAATTGGTTTTTTATGTATTATATGGTTTTATTTAAAATATTAATTTCAAAATTATAGAATTCTAATAGTGAAAAATACATATTTTTATTGAAAATTGTATTTTCTTTTAAAGTATTTATAAAGTGAAATTTTGTTCTATATTAGTTTTAAAATTTCATTAGTTCCTTTTGATTTAAAGTAATCCAATGATGGGTTTTGAAATAAATTTTATACTTGACTTTAGTATAAAAACATTTATACTTAAAAGGGCATTTTTCTGAAAAAAAAATGTTTTTTGTTGCATTTTTTCATTTAATTTTAAAATAAAAACTACCAATTATATGTTTTGAATTTTGAAAAATAGATTTCATATTTGGAAGCAATGGATCCATATTTGATAAATAGGTCTCTTATTTTTTGTCAATATTAATAATAGATTTATTAATTTTTGTTACCACGATAAAGGGTAAATCAGGTAATTAAGGTTAAAAATAAAATGATAACGACTAAAAAATGATTCTAACACTTTAATTTTATTTCATGAGTATATATCATCCATAATCATCTAAAGGTCGAATATATGGCATTTTGTTTCCATTTGGATGTGATTATAACCTTTATAATATTTTATATATTGAAAAGTAAAAAATGTCACATTCTTATTTTTAATTACTATAATATTTTTAATATGGGGATAATTAGAGGATATATTCAGTTATAAATAATCATTTGAAATATAAATGATTTATCTTCATCATGGTAATTTATTTTTAATTTTTAGTGAAGAAATAATTACTTTAACATCTTACACAATACTGACGCGGTAATTATTCAATTAATGAGAAAATAAAATAAATGATATTAAAAATATTAATAGTAGCATAGTTTGAAAGAATTAATGTGACCCACAAATTTTTTAGATAAACATGACATATTATAGAGGTGTGGATACATTGGATTTGAATTCCTTTGTTATCATGATGTTATTAAAGTCAAAGTAAATGAATAGTTCTAAAATTGACATTAATGAGTTTTTTATTCAAGGATTTAAAATTTATAAAAAAAATTGATTCGCCAAATGAATGGGATATGGTTAATATCATTAACCATGGTCCATTTATAGGACATTTTTCATTTTATAGTAACATTATTAACCCTTAAAGGGTAGAAAATTTTAATGTTACGGTACTTGTCAAAAGGATTAATGAAGGGTCAAAACAAAAAGATAGGGGTAAAAATGTTATCTAAACTTGTCCAAAAAATATTGGATGAAAGGATTTTGACTCATCATCATCCTAGCTTTGAATCTTATCAATTTAGGTCCATTTGGATATCAAAATTAATTTATATTAAATTATTATTTTAATAAATTCCAAGAGTATCCATCCACTCTCTTATAAAAGGGCACCACTTCTTCTCATTCCTTCACACTTCAAAGCCTTTTGGCCAAGCTATACCCAAATATCTTCATAAAATCCCTCCACACATTCTAGAGGCCTTAGTTTGGGCAGAATACCAATCTTAGAGGTCTTAAGGAATTAAGCAAAGGAGGCTTTCCAAAGAAGATGAAGATAAAGAACGTATGTGATGAGTCTGACTCAAGGTAAGAGGCTTTACATTTTATGTCTCTTTTGACTTTCTTTCAAAGGTTTTGAAAAGGAATCTTTTTATAGAATGTTTTGACTTTCTTTACAAAAGTCAAAAGGAATGATCTATTTTAACATATACAACAACAATGACTTTTCCCATCACCGTAACCATTATTTGATTTTTTTCGTCCTTTACAAGCATTCATGATTTCACCACCATTGATTTAATCACCTAATCTGTGTTGGCTGGCATGGGGCGGGGTGGTTTTGGGCAGCATCAATTGCATGGAAAAGGGAGAGCCTGGGGCTCTTTAACCGGTTTACCGGGGGTGGGCTACTCAATTGGAAGCTTAAGACATGTAATGGGGGTGTTGTTGTTTCCATACAAAAAAATGATTTCTTAAAAGAAAAACCCTCCTTACCTGTGTTCTAGTTATTTTCAAAAATGGTTTTAAAATGTAATGGATATATCAATATCTGAAAATATTTTCTTATAGGTGCAAAGAATGTTTTATGATGCAAGATTTTATGTAATATGTTACGGTTTGGGGGCATTGTTTATGAGGACGGGTGGTTCCGTTATAAACCAAGGATGAATGATCTCACTATAGCTCTTCAATGCATTGTGTAAAAGAATAGAGTTAACTAATTAGGCTTCTCCTAAGAGAATATAAGAATATACTATGATGGTTATTCCAAATATGGGATGGATTTAACCGATTAAGTTTCTCCTAAGAAATTGTGGGAATATACTCTAATGGTTATTCCAATTATAATTGTGATAGTTATTTCAAGTGTAGTTGTGATGGATGTTCTAAGTATAACGGTGATGGTTATTCCATGTGTAACTGTGAGTGTAACTTTATATGTAAGAGTGATATGAAAATGATTTCAAAATTTCCTACATGTTTTATCTATACTTTATATGGGTTTTAAAAGTTTCCTTCGAGAAAAAAGTGTGTTTTTCTTATGGCAATGATTTATTTCATAAGATCAACGAATAACGTGATAAAGATAAGTATTTTATGGGTTTTCATATTTTCACTGGACTAACATATTTCTTTCTTTTTATGTCTCTTACTGAGCTTTTTATACTCATCCCATGTTTTAAAATGTTTTTCACAGAATTTAAGGATGGGTAGGGGAAAAGAAGAAGTCAAGTTGAAAATCGTGAAGATTTTTCATGAAAAGAAAACATGTTTCTTTTAAAAAAAATGGTGGTAAAAATGGATACTGAATAATATATGAGTGTCCAATTTATAATATATGAGTTTTTTATTTAAGAGTTGTACCTAACTCTCTAAGACTCTAAACCTAAAAGATCTTTGGGAATGAAATAAATGAATTCTAGTCTAAAGACACTAAATAATGTAATCTGGGTCCTTACACTAAATTTTAACATTAACAAGAAACTTCTAAAACAATATTAGAATCTGATTTATCAACAAAACCAATCACGCATATCTTAATGGATGTGTCTAACTTTTTGAGGGTTTTCTTTTTATTCTTCCACCTCTTGCCTTTTGACATTAGGTAATTTTCTCCAACTTTGCCTGCCAACAACTCACCATTATCTAATTCGCAATCAACTCTTATAGAGGGGTCACAACATTCTATTCCTTCAAGGGCTCTCCATAGTTCTCTTTTAATGTTTCCCATAACTCAAAAGCAGTAGCATAGTGAAGGGTTTTCTTGAATACCTCATTGGTTATAGTGTTAACCATGATACTCTATGTCTTTCCGTCTTGAACTCTTTCACTATGTATTTTCAAATTAGCATCACAATGTATATACTCCACAACATCATTACCACAAGCCTGTAAATAACAGAACATCTCCTTTTTTATAGCCATCGGAGTTAGTGCCATTAAAAACAAGAGCTTTTATAAATGGAAACATATATGCAACAAACTTCACAAATAGATTTGATAAATTGAAGACCTAGTCAAAACCTATGTGCACTGATATCAATTGTTGGGACCACCAGGTTAATATATGAGATTTAAGGCACCCTGAGAGGGGGTGAATTGGGATGTTGAACAATTCAAACTCTTTTTCACTCTAAATGTTTGATCGTCACTCATCATCAGATCTTGTTCCCATATTAGTAGGAACAACACTCAATCTATCACTCTCTCACGTGTGCTCATGTCAAATATTAAACACATATACAGAAAGTAAAGTACACAAGAGAATAAGGATTTTACTTGTTCCATCCACACTAGACTACATCCAAAGAGCATACACATGATAATATACTAGTGTGCCAAAAATCCACTAATAACGCGCGTTTTAGGTCTTTTTCACTCCATGCTGAGGTGCATTGCCCTTACAAGAGATTTAGTGAAAGCTTGCTACTCACCCAAGGGTCACTTTAATCGGTATAAGGTATTGAAATGTACCGCACCAGATAACTCCAGAATTGATGCATTCTTGATGTACACCTTACTTCTTGCTCCAAATCCAAGTATGGTCAACTCCTTTTTAAGAGAGTTGAATCGTTGCACTCCAAATAAACTCCAAAGAAGAAAACTATTCCTCGTGATAAGAATAATTCTAAGGAATTATCTCTGGTATAATTTATCTTCTACTCCAAACAAACAGATATAATCAATGGAACTCCATAAATGATGAGCCTCTTCTCTCACGAACCAGATATGTCAAACAACACTTCGTTAATGGATCTCTCTCAAAATGGATCTTTCAATATTGTTCCCTCCTCTCTATATCCTCTTTCAATTCTACCATAGTATAATATACAAAGTCTTCCAAATCTCCAACCCTTCAATCAATGATTGGGATCAATTCATGTTTTCTCAATACTTTAGGACCATGTCATGTGTCCCACATGAATTAGTGTGGTCAAATTCATCAAATCATATCAAGCCAAACACCAATATCTCAATCCATATCTTCCTCCTTTTGAATTTTAACCAAATCTTCAAGATGTGCATATTTGACCCACACCACGGTGTGTTATTCTTCCACTATGACATGGTTGAGTTTGTCACCCTCTTGAATCCATGAACCACAACATCCAAATCTTGATCACCTGAAATCTACATCCATTTCAAATTTCAATTTCCATATCTAGGTGTGTTGTACTCTAAACCATGGCATGGTTTGTGCCCTCTCCATTCTAGAACTTCTTCCTGGAAAAATGCAATGCACCATGATATCTACCATGGCCAAACATCTGACATGGTTCATGCCTTCTCTATTCTAGAACTTCCTTCTAGAAAAAACTCCACACACGATGTTTTTTACCATGGCCAAACATCCTGTTTTTTGGAAAAACATTCTTCAAAAATAATCGTTTCATCAAATTATTTTAACAAGAACTTGAGAACTCTCGATATACCACCATGATATCCATTATGGCATGCTTAGATCCATCGCCCTGTTTTCTATTTCGGCTTCGAGTACAATATGGTCAGCTTCCCATTTCAGTTTGCTCCAATTGATTTCCAAATCCACGACCAGAAAATGGTGGTATATCCCATTTCATTCAGCCTAACGAACCTCAGCCATATTTCTTCCAAACCAAAACCAGTCCTTAATTTTCCTTAATCCACGAACAAGACCACAATCGCTTAATGCTCCTTGTAGCATACAAGGATATCTCCAAATCTAGCCTTAAACCATGATCACCAAAGCATATTGACCATGATGAACTCCCCATGTAACTATATACCACAATACAATCAACCCTTACTACAATGTGATTTGCTCCTCCTGCACAAAAGAGCCGCCAAGCTTATCCAAATACCTTCAAACAAGCACTTATTTCTTCCATTTCCATCATTGTAATCCGCTTCATGCATCAATGTTGTTGGAGTCTGTATCCCACATCGGACTTGTGGTCCGATGTGGTCATTTTCATTCATTATAAAAGAATGCATCCGCCTCACTTTGAGGTAAGGAGGCAAAGGGGAATTCTCCCACTACATGGTATCAGAGGGATTTACTCCCAACCCTCCCTCCCTAATTATTTTTTTCCTCCCATCAGCCTTTAGGGTTTTCCCCGTCCGGGGGGCGGCGGCTCCAATCCACATAGCCCCCCCCCCCTCCCTCTGGTGCTCCTCCCGGTCGCGCAGGAACTCAGTCGCGGCGCCTTCCCCTCCGGCGCGCGCTCCTCCTGCGAGCGAGGCCTTCCAGTCTGGCGGGCTTCCTTCCCCGACGTCTCCTTCGGCTCGCGCTCCTCCTGCGCACGACCCCTCCCTGTGGCGGATCTCTCCCGGCGCCAGGCCCCGCCTTCGGCTTCCCTCGCGCTGGCATCCCTCGCGCCGGCTCTCGGCGAGACTCCCGGCCCTCTCTCTCCTGCCCGGCTCCCAGCGAGACTCCCGGCCCCCAGCTTCAGGCGCGGCTCCCGGCGACTCCTCCCGTCGGCCCGTGCGACTCCCGTCCGGCCTCCATACGCGTCAGCCCGCGGCTCGCCTCTTCCCTCTGCGCGACGGACGTCGGCTCCCCCAATCCCGGCGGAATCCCTCTGGGCGCTGCGACGGTTTTTTTTTTCTGGCGTTTCTCCCGTACGCGTTCTCCAACGCGGCTCCACCTGCGCCGGCCTCCTCAACGGCTCCCGCTTTCCCCGGCGGTCGTTCCGGCTCCCGCAACTCCCCGCAACCGCTCCCACTTCTCCAAGCGCGCGTTACGGAAGGCTCCGCCTCTCCCGCAACTGCTCCGCCTCTCACGTCGGCCCGGCGTCTCCTCTCCGCGAACCCATCTCCCTCCGGCGGTTCTCCGGCACCCCGCTCCTCCAGCCGCGCCTCCCAGCCGTGGCTCCCAGCGCCCTCTCCAGACGACTCCTCCCGGTTGCAAGCATCGCCCCGTCAACTCCAGACCGCGCCTCCAGCGCCAGTCCCGCCTATCCCGACGGCCCTCCTCTACGCGCAGCACTCCCGGCGGCCCTCTTCCTGCGCACAGCGAGCACCGGCTTCCAGCGTCGCCTCCCGCTGTCCTGCTCCCTTGCCGGCCTCCTCCTGTGCTCCTCTTCCAGCAGCCAGTCGGCTCCATTTTCTCCCAGTGGCTGTCCTGCTTCAACTTTCGGCTCTCCGACACCTCCTGCGGCATCCCCGCCTCACCGGCATCTCCCGACGACTCCCGGCAGCCGCATCTCTATCCGCTGGTACGCTCATTCCTTGACGCAGCACCTCGACCACCTAGAATTTGGACCCCGTGGCGCCGCCAGATCCCGCAACAATTCCGCGGTATCCCCACCTCCCGTCGCCAGCCCCGCAAGTGCGGTTTTCCCGGTGCTAGTTTGGATTTCCCGACGTTTCATCGACCGGCCCCACTAGTGCGGCATTCCTGGCGCTCCGTCAACCGGTCGGTCTGAGTGGTTTCTTCTGGTGCGCCCGCATCCTCATCCATCCATCATTTTGAGGAGCTGCGATCGTGAGGGGGAGCATCATCCTTGTAGCTTTTATCTTTTATTTTTGCTTTGTCTTGTTTTGTCACCAAATTGGGCATGTCCAGCTTGAGGGGGAGTGTTAGCGTCTGTTTTGTTGATTTCTTTTCATTATGTGTCCAAACTAGGTACACCTAGCTTGAGGGGGAGTGTTGGAGTCTGTATCCCATATCGGACTTGTGGTCCGATGTGGTCTTTTTCATTCATTATAAAAGAATGTCTTCGCCTCACTTTGAGGTAAGGAGGCAAAGAGGGTTTCTCAACCTACAAATGTCATGGATGTCAATGTCATGCATCATTTACTAAGTATGGTTTCCATGTATGAGGACGATATTCATCTTCCTCTATGTATCATCATGTTTCCCCATGAAACCATCTCCAAGATTGTCGCATTCACTTCTTTCCATGATCTTTCATCATATAGCATCTTGGTTCCAACATGATCATACAACCCATTGGTTTCATCACAACACATTCATCCATTAATTGTAACCATCAATTGCCAACAATGATTGTCAACAATGATTGTCAACAAATCCAACATACAACCTCTTGGTTGCAACACATGTCATTTGTGATTACACCTCTTATTCATTTTCTTCTTCCTTGCTTGAAGAATCGTCACTCTATTCAACTTTATCTAATAGTGTTTATCAACAAATCCTTTAGTTTTTTATAAAAAATTTCCACCTAATCCTCGGATTTAATTTACAGAAGTCTCTTGACTGCATTATGTGCTCTCACAAAATAACAATGAATGTATCATTAAAACAAGATGAAGATTCAAGGAAGGCTCAAAGCCCTTGCAACCCCATCAACTACTTGGTCTTCTTACTTCAAAGTCTTGAATGGCATCCACATAAGATGAAGTCTTCAAATATTGTTCTCTTTTCTAAAGGTTTAAGGAAAGCGCATATCACTACTCTTGTTTCACCACCTTCCTTTCAATAATATTTTTTCTCAAATCATCCACAACTTACTCCTAGGAACCAGCATTAATAGTAAAGTTTAATTGTCAAAAGGACGCTTCCCGTCTTCAATCAATCAGGGTGTTTAAATGTCCTCTAAAGAGTCAAAATTCATTTAAATAATACATGAGTTAGCCACCTAGTACTAGCTGAGATTCCAACTGGATAACCGAGCACTCGTTATGTGCAATGGTTCACCCAATGTCTCCTATAACATGAAGCCACCAATCTTCCCTTTTTCAAATGTCTTTCATGTGTTTTCTTCCACTCCTCTGAAACAAGGAGACTTCGTCCAGAACACCCTGTTCCCTCTTTGAGAATTCTCCACTCTCCGAATATTTCTTTATCATCAGACACCTTCACTCTTGACATTCTTCTTTAAAGTAACCTATTCTTCATTATCAGCAATAACTCATGCAACCTCCTTATCAAGTTACAGACAAAAAATACAGCAATTTGCGATGGCTCTCTCAATCAGCAGAACCACCAAAATGGGTCGAACACTACGATCCGCATCCTGCCAAATGGTATGGCTAAAACTCACAGCCCCACGCCTCTACCACGGGCAGAGGAGCTACAGTTCAAAGGTAGGAGCTCGGGAGGACAGGCCATGCATCGCCTGGTAAACCAGCCTGGGAAGCAGGCCTCTATATGGGTCTCTCTTCCTCTTCTCCTTCAAATAGTCGATGCAGCCCTCCACCTCCGATTTAATGCGAAGGTACCATCTGTGAGCCTCCTCTCTGTCTTTCAATTCTAACCCTCTCTCTTCAACACCACAAATACAAACCCATCCATCCAGCAGCATCAAAGCACGTGAGTTCATCGAAACAAAACCCATGCCCAAGAATTGAAGCTTTTTGAAAGTCATACCTGCGGTGCCGATTGGCTTCCCAAAGAGGAAATACAGACGGCCAGGAAATTTTGGAAGAATTCCAGGAAGGTGTACATCCTGTTTTGCAACCTCCCCATTAATTTCAGACCTGTTAAGAAAAAACATCGAAAAATCTAGCAAAACCCTAGGATGAAACGGAGCAATCCACAAAAGAGAAGGAAAAAAACATTGAAGCAAGATGGAGTGGTACCTCAGCCTCAAAGATTCAGATGTTAATCGTTCTATTTCACCCCTGAAGTAAGGGATATTCATCAAGTCATTATAATCAATGACGACCTGACATCATGTGTAACCACAATCACTCAAACTTAAACAGTCGATCACAAAATCTTCAATGAATGATACAAATATGTACAGATTAACCTCTCTGAATAGGACATCCCATGAATATGAGACAGCTACACTAAATTTTGATTAAGAAGTGCTTCGATGAGTCTTCAAATTCTAGCTTAGCTACAACATTTTGATTTCTAGCCTTATATCTCAGGCTTAATAAGAAAATTAAGAATAGATTGATTATATTATTGTCTAGGTTGATTAAGAATAGATTGATTATATTATTGTCTAGGTTGTGTTTGACAATTGCTTATAACAATAAAGTGTGCAGTCTTACCTCACCAAAATCATCTTCTCCTACAACACCAAATGGTACAATTTTGGCACCGAATCTGGCTGCCATCCTCACAAACTCAGACTGATGTGGCCAGAACAGCTTGTATTCCTCACCCTATCGAGTTGTCATTGCAAAAACAGATTTCATGCAGTGAATTCTATAAACAAATATAGCATTCTGGGCCCTGCAAGACAACAACTCATGCCTGTACAAGTCGGTGCACGTTGTCCCTTAAATAACAACAGACCCAGAAGATGAAGAGTAACATGTTGATTTAACATTTATAATGGTATTGAAAATGTTCACGAGGAACATGGCCCTTGATTTTTGAAAACCAACTTGAATTAATGCCAAAACAATCCACCAGAAAGGCAATTAGTTGGTGAGGTCAAGGGAAATGTAATTGTGGACATTGACAATGAAGTACAGAAAAATGTGTAAGTGCATGCTTCTCATATCTGAACCACTGCAGCAATAATCAAACCTTCATCCACTGACCTGGATTTCTTTCTTGCTCCGTAGACTAAATCTTTTAATTGTGTTTCTACATAATTATGTGCTGAAATTGCATTATAAATATTCATTGTATACCCAAGTGCACACTACTTGTACTTGGTATCGTACTAAGACCTACAGGAAAGGTCCTGTGTTGTGTGAAGAGCTTGGGATTGTCTATTGTCTTTGTAACCAAAGTGTCAGATGTGAAGATTCCTAGTTAAAAGAACCTTGATAGTAAAACTCATCAAACTCGCATAAGTTGTTGGTGAAGATGACTACAGAATGCTCTTGATGCTCCGGAACCTCTATAAAAATTCTTTGGCTATGATATTTAATAATGAATTGCTTGTAAAATTATTTTAAAATTTTAACTACTTTAATTTTTTCTTTTTTAAAGGCTTAGGCCAGGCCAGGTTGGCCTAAAAACCCGAATTTCCAGACTGGGTCAATAGCTCGGGCTCTTCAGGTTAGCCCAGTGGGGTTTGGACTGACTTTTCATCCGTCTAACTAATTTTAAGAACCCAAAAACAAAAACAGAGAACAAAAACAAACCTAAAATTCTCTTTTAACAGAAAATAAGAACAGTTTTCAAAAACTAAAAAACAAAACACATACACCTATATAGATTTTTTCCCCATTTTTTGTTTTAAAACAAATTAAACATAAACTGTTCAAAAACAAAGAACAAACCTTTTTTTGCTTCCATAAGTTCAATTTCAAACTTTGACAGCTAAAATGGCTTCAGTGCTGAATAAAATAAACATCCACTGTAAAGCATGGATGAAAATATTTAATTCCAAAGATTTACCTTCCGATGGAGAGCTTCCCTCATCCCCCCGGGATATAGAAGGATATGAGACTTCGAAGAAAGCAGTTTATGAAGGTTCATGGCTGAGGCAGGTACTGCACCCATAAATCTGAATGTGTCAAACTCGGATAGATCTGGTAATTTTCCATCTCTCAAGATCCTCACAAAGGTCATTGGATGTGCTAACCCTCTCAGAACTATATTTCTCTCCAGAAATAAATGGGGCAGCAGTGTATAGATTTCCATTCCTAATAACATGTGGTAGCCAACAAACAATACCGGCCCTTCAGAAGGTATTCCTTCGAGGCCTTTCACTATTTTCCCATCCTCCAATGTTGAAAGCATGACAGTGCCAGAAACCACATCAATCCATCTAAAATGAACATAATTAAAAATATATATATCATCAAAGTTGATATCATTATATTACAACCCAAAAAGTTAAAAAAAAACGACGAAAGCATTTTAATTGTAAGAGAATGCCCAGAATTCATACCTCATAAGTGAGGTCGGTTTTCTCTATTTATAGATGAAAATTGTTAAAACTATATGGAGAAGAACCCAAACCCCAAGGTACTCTCAAAAGGAGGCATTGAGGTTCTTTTATAATGAATAATAAAGACCATATCGGACCACAAGTCTGATGTGGGATGCAGACTCCAACACTCCCCCTCAAACTAGGTGTACCTAACTTGGACACATAAAGAATAAAGACCAAACCAAAGACAATACAAAGCAAACAAGAAATGCTGCAAACACTCCCCCTCAAACTGGACATACAGCTTGATGACAAAACAAGACAAAATAGAATAAAACAAAGATAAAACACCATAGCTGCTGCTCCCCCTCATAAAGAAGGATGATGCTACTGAAAAAGATTTGTCAAGCCTCTCAATCGGTGTCGGTCGACCGAGCGCCTGGAAAGCCGCACAGGCGGGCCGGTCGTCAGAGTCGCCGGGAAAACCGCACGGGCAGGTCAGTCGTCAGAGTCGTCGGGAAAACCACAGGAGGAGGCCGGCATAGAGAGAGCAGCGGTGGACAGAGAGGGAGTCAGCGCAAGAACATCGCGCCCGAGGGGGGTTGTGCAGAAGGCTGAAGCGGAAGCAAAGGAGCCGCAGGAGGGGTTCCGCCGAGAGAGATGTGCCAGTCGTCTGCTTCGAAAGCAAGCCGGGAGTCGCGTCGGGAGGTCGCTGGAGGGCGGAGCAGAGGAATGGGGGTCGCCTGGTCCGGCGAGCGTCGCGCGCAAAGAGGCGACGTCGGGCGGTGCACATGGAGCAGCGCGCACGGGAGATGCCTCATACGGGAATGGGGGTCGTCGCGAACTGGGGATGATCTGTGGGAGGCAACGACCGGTGGAGGACCGAGACATCGCGTGAGTAGGCGGAGGGGAGGGTTCTGCCTGGACGGAGGGAGGGTCAGGAGCCGCGACGGATGCGGCAGCGCCGAGATCTGGCGTCAAGATCGGGAAGAGCACCGTTGAGATCGGGAGGTGCAGCAGGTCCAAGAGGCGCGATTGGAGGGCGGAGCCGGGCAGGACCGATGGACAGGAGGTCGTTTGCGACGGGAGGGTGCCGCTGGGGGCGTCGTTCGCGATGGGAGGAGGTCGCCTCTCAGGCAGGGGCAGGATCGTATAGGAGGAGTGGATGGGAGGGGGGGCGGCGCTGCGTGAAGGTGGCCAATGTCCTGGGACCGCCACCCCCCAAAAAGGAAAAACCTAAAAAACTTAGGGCGAGAGAGGAAAATGGGAGGGAAGGCTCGGATTAGAGAACCTCCTTTGATACCATGTTAAAACGATATGGAGAACCCAAACCCCAAGGTACTCTCTAAAAGAGGCATTGAGCTTCTTTTATAATGAATAATAAAGACCACATCGGACCACAAATCCGATGTGAGATGCAGACTCCAACAAAAATAAAAGATACAACTCTAAGATAGCGGGAGATTTCAAATTCAAAATACATAAGATTGCCCTGGTCAAACTTATTGGATCACTTTGAGATATGCTCACACTGAGGGGTGAATCGGTGTGGGGTGACTTTTTCAATCCAATTTTACTTTTATCCCTTGATCACCAATTCACTTTTTGAATTGTGTCAAGCATGCTTGCACCTTCCACACAACTCCTTATTAGATCATAAGTTATCCTCTTTTATCAAGCTCTCATGAGATTCGATTTCTTCTTCATGTGGAACCTTTTCTTTTACTTTGGCTTTTGCCTTTTCATGGGCTTCTAATTGTCTTGCTTTTTCCAAATTGGCTAGCCGGATTTCCAGACATACCTTAGGAATATGCTCAGCCCTTTCGGCTTTTCCACATGACTTTTCAGATGGGTTCTTCCCAACTTAGTCCTTTCATTTCTCCCTCGGACTGCTCTTTCATTTTGTTCTTTTCTCCCTTGGACTGCTCTTTCGTTTTGTTCAAGCATGTTCCCTTCAACCCTCGCATCCATGGCTTGTTTGCACGTGTTGGAGTCTGCATCCCACATCGGACTTCAGGTCCGGTGTGGTCTTAATTATTCATTATAAAAGAAACTCAAGGGCTCCTTTAGAGAGAACACCTTGGGGGTTCGGTTTCTCCTATTTTATCATTCTACATGGTATCAGAGGAGGTTTGATAAACCCGAACCCTCCCTCCCATTTTTTTTTCCCGTTTAGGGTTTTTGATAATTTCCCCGGTGGGGGGCGGCAGCTCTGCCAAAGGCCATCGAGCCCTAAAACAGCCGCCGCCCCTGGCCGGCCTCTGCGGATTCTCGTGGCCGGCCTCCGACGGATCCCCCCGGCTTCCTCGGCGCACTTCCCTGTGGCACGCGACGACCCTCCTGCATCTCTGCCTGCAGAACCTCTTCCCGTCGCGGCACCTCTCCCGCTGCGATTCCGGTGGAACCCTCCTGCGCGTGACTCCTGCCGTGCGGCTCCCTCCAGGTTCTTCGGCGCCCTCCCGCGATCCCGACGGACCAGGCCGACTCCCTCCAGACGATCCCGAGCGGGATTCCTCCCCGACGGCGTCTCGTCCCCAGCGTCCCCTCCCCACTGTGTGCGCGCCAACCCCGACCCTTACGATCCAGTCGCGCATCCGTCGCGCCTCCAGATCCCAACGGCGGCCCGCTTCTTCCCTCTGCTCCCCGCCACAGCTCCTCTCCCGGCGGTTCCATCTCGGCCCGCCTCCTGTGCGGACATCCAGCCCTGCCTCCCTCCCTCCCGACGGATCTCTCCTCCTGCCGGCTCCTCCAGCAGTCGACCTCTCCCCCTGCCGGCTCCTCCAACAGCCGGCCTCCGCCCCTGCCCGGCGCCTCCAGCAGCCGGCCTCCAGTTCTGCCGACGGCCTTCCCTCCCTCCAGGCGATCCCGACAGCTTTCCCTCCCGATGACGCCCCTCCCGCTCCAGCATCCTCCCGATCCTGCTTGCGCCTCCCAACGGGATCCAGCCCCTCCTCCTGCAGCCTCTCCCGCACCTTTGCAAGGCAGCCACTCCCTCCGGCCGGTTTCATCCTCTCCAATCCGGCGGATCTCATCGTCTAGCCCTTCCTCTGGCGAACCGCTGCTCCCTCCACACCGGCTAGCCCTCGCACTTCCTCCACCGTGGCGCAGCACCTTGACCGCCTGAGATCTGGGCCCTATGGCGCTGCCAACCGCAACAATTCTGCGGAATTCCTGCCTCCCATCACCGGCCCCGCAAGTACGGCTTTCTCGGTGCTAGTGTGGTTTTCCCAGCGTATCATCGACCGGCCCCACTAGTGCGGTATTTCTGGCGTTCCGTCAACCGGCCCGGTCTGTGTGGTTTTTTCTGCTGTGCCCGTGACATCATTCATCCATCATCCTGAGAGGGAGCTGCGATCGTGAGGGGGAGCAGCTTACAGCTTTATCTTTTATATTGTTTTGTCTTGTTTTGTCATCAAGCTGGACGCTTGAGGGGGAGTGTTTGCATCATGTCTTGTTTGCTTCGTTTTCATTGGTTTGGTTTGTTTTTTCTTTATGTGTTCAAGCTAGGTACACTGGAGAGTGTTGGAGTCTGCATCCCACATCGGACTTGAGGTCCGGTGTGGTCTTAATTATTTGTTATAAAAGAACCTCAAGAGCTCCTTTAGAGAGAACACCTTGGGGGTTTGGTTTCTCCTATTTTATCATTCTACAGCAAGTATTCATGATGTGACCTTTTTTTCCACAAAAGAAACACCTTCTCCCTTTGGGTGCAGCTTCCATCATTGATTTCGTGGGCTTATTGTGAACTTCACTATTTTCCTTCTGCTTGTTACCCAAGGACACTTACCAGCCTTCTTCACAGGGGAATGATCTTTTCAACACCTTTCTCGTGATTCTTTTCCAAGGTTGGCTTGTCTCCATTCTTCAGCTTTTGTGGTCTTTTCACCATATTTGTTCTAGTTGCATGCTTGAATGTTTATACTTGCATGTCTCTTTCTTGTGACCACAGCCATTGCAAATAGCACAAGGCTTTTCATGTATTCCAAATCTGTTTCTTGTATACAGATTTTTCTTCATAACCTGTAGATGTTGCAGCTTCTCAGGTTTTCTCCCCCACTCTAAGCTCTACTTTTCTTTCATAGGCTGACATATTACACCAGTAGTCCGTAGTCATATGCCTGAATCTGTTACAGAAAAAACAGTAACCAACAAACCTTGGTTTCTTTTTTTGAATCAGTTGTCCTGATTTTCTAGAACCAGTAGTTTGTTGTTTTTTAGCTTTGGCAGCAGTTGGTTAGGCTTCGTATGGGGAACCACCTCTCATACAACTTCTTCTATCAATCATTTCACATGATGGTATGTAAAACCCCGGCCTTTTCTGGAAACACAGCAGAATTACAGTAGCAGAATTACAGCGGAAACACAGCAGAATTATAGGAAAATACAGTAGGGAGGTAGGAGAGGGAGAATGATAGAGAGAGTAGAACCCGAGGAAGACCACTTCCAAGAGCCTGGCAGAATCCTCCCAAGGATTGAGCCCCGCAGCAGCCAGCTGGTAGACCTCCAGGTTGATGATCCTTCTTAACACAGACCCCCTTTATTTAAAGGTCCACCCAGCCCCCTCTAACAAACTAACTGATTTTAGGTGGTCCCCCTCCAGCCAAGAATATTCTCCTCTCCTCTAACAGCCCAACAACCTCCAGCCAAGTATATTCTCCTCTCCTCTAACAAACCAACAGCCTCCAGCCAATAACAAACTCTAACACCTGGACAACCCCCTTTATTCCTAACACATGGTCATTCGATTGTGAAGTTATGAACGGTAACATGATCATTTAGTTGAGAAATAAATAATAGGAACATGATCATTCTAATGTGTGAAGTATGAACAGTAACATGGGCATTCAATGGTCCGAATTAATGAATGGTAACATGGTCATTCAATGGTCCGAATTAATGAATGGTAACACGGTCATTCAATGGTGTGAATTAATGAACGGTAACATAGTGGTGGCCTACTGAGCTGTACTCACACCCTACTCAGGCTGCCTGATCGGTACCCGAATAGATTTCATGGTTGCAGGACAGGATAAAGGCAAAGGCCCTGTTTTAGATGGCTGAGTCGGGATAAAGCATGGATGAGGAAACCGGACATGGTTCGAGGCCCGTTTGGGAGTCATCGGTGTCTTTACTTTTGAGTTTTCATTTTGACATTTCGGACGTACATTAGCATGACATATTTATTGTTGAGCTTGATATTGTATCTCCAGTTTTGGTCATCATGTGATATTGACATCTTTCTGGTTACGATAATATATTTGGTTATTTTTATTTATTTTCCGCTAGTGTTTTACTCTGACAAAGAGGTTATAGTCTCTCCATGACTGATATTAGACCCTCATTGCTAGTCGGCAGCCTCTGGCGTACGGGGAGGCGCACTTGAGGTCATGTAGCGAATCGGCTCGGGGCACCAATGTGTGGCACTCGGGTCGGGACGTTACATGTCTTCCCGTCATTTTTCTTCATCCATCTTTTGTATAGATTTTGAATTGAAATTTATGTTGGATTGGTGTTACCCGATCCAGTTGGGTTGAATGCTTGTGGCCCGCAACTGTCGCAGGTCGAACTCCGCGGTGAGCTCGTTGGGGGTTGCAGGGGCAACACGCCCCTGTTCCGGGGGTCCGGGGGCCGAAGGCCCCCGGCCCAAATTTTTTTGGCACTGTAGCAATGCTGACCACTGTAGCGGAGCTGACCGACCGACACCGACAAGCACTGTAGCGGTGCGGACTTCGAGGTCAACTTTACTGTAGCGCTTTTGACAAAGCCATCCGCCGTTCATTGTAGCAACGCGGACCACTTTTCGAACAGTGATCGTCTTCTCCATTTGTTTTATAGCCCATTTCGGGCTAGGGTTTTATAACTGAAATCCTCTGTAATTTTGTGCTCTCGAATCATAGTGAAATTCTGCCTCTCCCGTGGACGTAGGGATTTTTCCCGAACCACGTAAATCGTTGTGTCCTTTGCTTTCTTTCTTTTTTGTTTTTTCCTCGTTTCTGTCGTTGTGTCTCCCGGCGATTCCGCAACAATCTACACTTTGCAAAAATAGATTTAGCAAAAATATTATTTTCAAAAGTTGATGGTACCTTTATCTTTGAGGCTGCAATAGAAAGATAGGTAGTTGATCTCAGGATGTTTTTGCCACAAGATAGAGGTTTTTCAGCATAAGAGTTCTCCTTTGTAGTTTATGTGGCTGCAACTTTCTGTTCAACTTATTGTGAAGACATGGCTTGAACTGATTCCAGATTATTCGAATTTATTGCGAGCTCGAGACATTTCATGTTGAGGGTGTTTTTCTCATCCTCCATAGATTTTAATTTGTCTTCAGAGGCCTTTCTTATCTCTTTAATTTGATCTTCATGCATTTTAATCTTTTCTTGCAGTAGATGGTCAAGTTTTAATCCTCTTGGCTTTGACCTCAAGTCGAGCATTCTTAACAACAATTATCTCTTCAGATGCATCGTTCCTTTTTTCAAGGATTTTCTTGTCTTCTTCATTCTCCTCGATTGGCATCTTTCCTCAAGTTCCATATTCATTGCACTTGTGACCCCAACTTGTATAGAGAGGTTCACACTGATTTGCGCAGAGAGAGGCCGGCAACGGGGCGCAGCAGAGGAGAAAAAAAAATCGGGGAGGGGCACAGCGGACGGGGAAAAAAATTTATCAGACGTATCCCTTTGATACCATTTAGGATGGTACAATTCCTACCTCAAAGAGAGATGAAAACTTTCATTTATAGATAGAGGAAAATAAATACAAATAGGAGGAAACCGATGTGGGACTCAGAAATACACTTAACCCGGAAATACACTTAACCGGGTCTAACGGATTTAAATGTGTTGCGCCTTGACTGACCATCAATTATCATGTCCCCCAAATCCACAAATGGATAATAATTTCCACCTTTAAACCTAGGTGGGTACCCTCAAATTCAATAGCGTTATGCTGGGGAACCGAAAAGAAAAACCACAAAATTACCTGTAAGATTCGTATGCTTTTTTAAATTCAGAAAGAGTTGGTGGCACGTAATCTGAAACATAATCTCGGTTTCTTCTACGGCGATAAAAAGCAGCAACTCGGATGGTCATGGCCAAATCAAAACCATTTTCCTGCCACACGCCCACAAATGCAACATAAATGGTAACAAAGCCCGGCACTCAAGGAGAAGATGCCACATAAAGAATATAATATTTCATAAATCAATCCAAAAATTAGATAACAAGATAAACAAAGTTGCTTGCATTGTTTTTACTCGTTAATATAATGCCAAGATGATAGATTAAAGTATTCATAAGATAATTAGTTAAAGCAATGTTAACAGGGTAATCATTGCCCGTACATGCCATGAATGCATTCCTACTCAAAATGCAATTTCACACTCATCACATGAGCCCATGATCTGTGACAACTCAAAGTTCATCATTTGATGTATCATGCATGCACCTTGCATAATAGCATAATCATATGATTAATTGCACACTCCTTGAATGCCAGTCATGCACTAGAAGTTGGTTCTTGAACTATGATTATCATTCCAGATACATCATTTGGCATGGCATGATCATTTCACCACATGAATGCCATGCATGTGTCACACAAAACCCTTGAATTAACACATTGTAAGCCATGCATATATTAAATCATTGCAATTATATCATGCATGAATTTTACAAAGGCTCTTGACTTATCCCAATATATCAAGAACCCTGTACCAAAGCATGGATATCCATGCCATCTTTGCATGACATACAGACCCGTAACCTATTATGAATGACGTGAAAGATAGAAAAGGAATGATAACTCATCTTACCAAGAACAGGAAATGACCGCTGTCCTTAAATTTACGAATCTCACATTTGAGTAGTTTACGACAAAGCCTTTCACCTTCCTTTTCACTTGGTAGTAGCTCGTCCCTCCCACTAAGAGACAAACAGCCAACAAAGATAAAAAAAGCATTAGAATCAGACATGTGAATAATGACAATGATGTGAAGCATGGAACCATGTGAAGGTTTGCAAATAATAATAATGATAATAACGGTTGCCTGATGATTAATTTAATCCAAAAATAATAACAATGAATTCATTGTCAACCCACATGTCTAATGCTGCACTCAACAAATAAAGGTTGACTCTCGCAAAGAGGAATATGTGCTGCCTTGAATTAGACACAGGCAAAAAAAAAAAACAGTTACTGTATTGTACAAGACAGGCTGCGCTTGACATCACTTGCTGAGAAGAGCTTACAACATTTATCACTTATTATAAGCAGTCTGAAAAAATAAGTTGTGCTTGTCCTATTTTTAAAAAAAACACTTGCACTTAAATTCCAAAAGAAAACCACTTCAATAAGTTACTGAAGCGTTTTTAAAATATGCAATCTACAAACATATACAGAAACACTTATCATAAATGATAAGTGTTGTGAAGACTTTCCAATAAGTGATGTCAAACACAACCAAACATAGAGCAATAATGTGACACTGGGAAAACAAATTTGGGAACACTAAATTTTGGAAACAAGCTGTTCCCTTTTGGATCTTGGTTTGGTGCATCCAGCATCAACCAATGGCACATTATATCATACAGTTAAAAAATTTAGCACCAGTATCAGAAATCTATCTGTTTTTAGTTTCTCCAGCTAAATTAATAGTCATATTTCCAAAAAAGTTGGAATAAAAAATAAAGTTTAACTTAATCAGGTTGTTCAGGCACAAGATAAACTACACTAGGCACTCCGGTACTTAAATAAATTTTATGCATTATAGAGAGGTGCAAAAAGATATCATAACAATAATGCTCAAACATCAAGAGGGAGGTTCCCACTCAAATGGAACCTAAGGAGTATTTTAAAACAGGTGATAAAATATACAGATAATAAGAACGCAATGATGAAATTTTATGACGAAATATAACTATAAGCATAGGACACTAATACATGATGTCATCTGAAACATAAATAAAAATAATAATAAAAAAAAAATAACCGGATAGGCTGAGAAGGTCGGAGTATTCACCTGGAAAGTATCAGTGTCTGAGCTTTGATGGCATGTAAACGTGAATTTGTGAAGGCAGAAGCAAATTTTAGCATTTGCAGTTTCCAGAGAAGTGTTTCTCTGGGGAAAATATCCGCCAGGACCTGTAAAATCAATAATCGGATCCTCAATGCAAAAGTGATTGCACACACTCAGTAACGACCACCAACATTGAGTAGTGATAGAGGCAAATGTGAAACATCGTAAAATGTGATGAATACAAAGACAACATGCACTAACAGTTTATGCTGTAAACAAGAAAATAGTGTAATTTGTAGAAGACAGAATCTTACAGAAATGTAAAGTGGTAATGAAAGAAGCTCTCCAGCTGTATTCTGTGAGTCGAATACTTGCTCTAGTGTCACCCTCATCATCTTAAGAGGGTCACCTATATAATGGGATAATACATGTTAAACATGGGGGAAAATTTCCAGGAATGCAAGAGGAGACATGTGGTCTTCCATGCAAGGCATTAAGGTTGTGTTTGGTTTTGAAAAACATTTTTTGTTTTCATTTTCTGAAAATGTATAAGAAAACATGGAAACAGTTTTTTCTAAAAGACTCATTTAAATTTTCATTTTCTAAAAAATGTTATCCATTTACACAACATAATGCATTTTTTAAAATTCAAAACAAAAAACGCTTTCTATAACCAAATGTAGTCGTTTTTTTGGAAAACAAGAAAAAGATGGCTTTCATGTTTTTGGAAAAAATGAAAGCATTTTGATGGGTAGCTACATTACATTTTTTTCATTCATTTTTCAAAACATTTCTTAACATATTTTTCTAATACATATTTTAAAACTGTATCTCAATACAGATGCCCGCCAAGGTAACTGTGTTGGACAACACTTACTGAAAAGTACTTAGAGAACTTATTGATTAAGCGAACCACTGAAATAAGTGGCTTAAAAACATATTTTCAATAAGCAATCTGGAAACACATACAAAGGCACTTATAATAATTGATTGATAAGTGCCATGAGGGAGACAAAAAAAGCACCTTGAGCGCTTTTAAATAAGTGTGGTCAAACATACATAACCTAAATGGTGCATGCTTTCTTTTTTGTTGAAAAATGGTGATGGAGGTGTTTACTGTTAGCATCCCAAAAGAGACTAAGCTCCATGCAATTTCTCATTTGGTTTTTCAACTCCACGGAAATAAATAAAACAATTAATAAAGACAAGACCAAGTAAAGTTCGGTGGAGAGAGGAAAACCTGTCATTAAATTCAACATGTAAGGGAGGCAAAGATCAAAATTTCCAGGAAAAATTTCAAACAAAGGAATCAGAGAACGCAGCGGTGACTTGCTGAAGGATGTACCTGCCAAGAAGAAATGTTAATCGGGTGATCTGTATAGCATGTATAAAATTTCTTTCTTAACCATGTAATCTGTAGGGTGGATAAAAAATTCTGCCAAATACATGACAGCCTAATCCAAGAAGCTAAAAGAGGATTCAGAATAGAAAAACCCAAATTGTTATGCAATGTCATAAAGAAAGCCACACAAAAAAAAAAACAAAAAAAAAACACTAACCTGGGTTAGCCAAAATTAAAATAAGATCAATATCCGGATTGCGGGCTGCAACACACAGGGCAAGGCATCCTCCAAGAGAGTCACCAACAAGGTATATTGGTCTGCCTGGAAAATGATAAAATTCTGACTTGACTGTTTCTTCGACCAGCAGCACCAGTTCTGGAACACCAAGAAGTACACCAGAAAATTTTCACATGGACAAGCAGCGAGCATAACTAACAAATGATCTTCAATATTAGCCAATTTGGTAGCCTTTATCATATACATCTAAAATTGAAGAAATGTGCCAAGTCTGAAGTGTCTGTAGCACTTATCACATATGATAAGCAGTTTGAAAAAATAAATGGTGTTTGAACCATTTATGAAAACCTGCTTACACTTAAATTCCTGAATAGAACTGTAGAATCAAAATGTATATGTAGATAACTAAATACAAGAGGGGGGGAAGTGTAAAACGATTGTATCGTAATTAAAGCTATTACGATAAACAGAATACAAATAGAAAGATGAATATAAAAAGAATTCAATTTCTATTACAGTTGCAGCGGAAATAAAATACTTGTAATAAAACAAGTAAATGAATATTGAATTCTTTTAACCTAAAGAGAAGGGTATCCAGTAATCTAGAAAAAAGGTCCATTGATTTATATTTTCAATAAAGTTTGTCTTACCCACACTAGGATAAGCCTTCGATACAAAGATCGGTCTGTCTTGCTATCCCCACAAGCCCTCGATACGATGATCGGATTTGCGTTGTCTGCCTATCCCCAACAACCCTCGATACGATGATCGAATTTGTCTTGCTATCCTCGCAAGCCCTTAATCAATACGGTGATCGGCACTTCTATCTTCCTAGCCTCGGAAACCCTCAATCGTATTCACACAATCAGTAGCACAAAGCAGTTACGAACTCAAGAAGGTTACAAGTACAAAGAACAAGTTGTTCACTCTTGTAAACTTCAGAGCTCTCTTACAACAGCAAAATCAGCAGTGTCTTTGCATGAGTCTACGTCTACTCGTGAAATCTTCAAATGACTTGGTATTTATAGGCAAGCCTTCCAACGGTCATCTTGATTTCCAACAATCATATTTTCTCTGAGATATTAGGGAGGACCTAGACACTTGGCACTCCAACGGTCATACATAATACACGACATCGTTTTGATTACTCATATTTTAACAGAATGCACGACATCGCTTTGTCAATACACCATCACAGTGTTAAGACTAAAATATTCCAATACGATAAAACAGTCTTCCGTATTTAGGATTAAAACAGAAGTCAATCCGATGGATTTACTTATACACGTCATTACGATGAAATGTCTGGATATGAATCTGATTATTCATGGTTCCAGGATGATTACGATAATCGTAATGGTCAATGTTGTTTTGTTTTCTCGAATACTTTAAAACTATTTCAAAGTATGGTAAAATATATATGTTTTCTATAAAAACATTGTAAAAATACTTTGGACATAAAAGAGTTAAGTATTAAGTATTTAAAAGAGTGTGATTTCCAAAACAAATGGAATGGAAAAGTCATAAAGAAACTTGACTCAACAATCTCCCCATTTTTGACCACAAGATTTAAATAGAAAATGACCAAAAAAAATTTAAGTCCAATATTATTTTTAAGCACGCTATATTGAGAAATAAACAATAATACTTATCTCCCCCTGAATTTATAACTCATTTAAATACAATAGTGAATACGACTAACTCCCCCTTATGATAAGAAATCCCCCAAGGATCGTATTCTCTTCTTTAACAAGTTTTTCTCCCCCTTTCTTAAATCACCCCCCCCCCCCCGTACTATAGAATTCCCCCCCTTTGAATAAATTTCTCCCCCTTTGTGATTTACAAAAAAGAATGGGGAAGAATCTTGTAATACCTGAAAAGGGTTAGAGAAAGAATCTATCTGAAAGAATAAAGTACTTGATCATCTAAAAATAAATGAAAGAACAATCAATCAATTAAGAATTGGAAAACATTCAAACATTAAGTGGATGAACAAGTCTTTCATTTAAAGTTCAAGCAACGAAAATACAAGAGTTTTTAAGAAAGTCAATCTTTCTTCGGTGGCATCAAGGATCTGACAATTGTTTTCAGTTTTTTGAATTCTTTTTTGTCTTCTTCGACCTTTGTCAAGAGCTCCTCCTGAGACTTGTTTTTCTTTTCAAGCACCTGAATTCTTTCCTCCTGGATCCGAATTCTTTCATCCTGTTTCACCTTTTCTTCTTGAGCCTGAAACTTTTCTTCCAAAAGTTTATACTGATCTTCCTGGACTTTGATTCTTTCTAAGAAAACGTCACGATGATTCATCAAAGCAGTAATGTCATTCTCTGTAGATTTTGAATCTAGAAATCTCTTTGACCAAAAAGTTGAAGTTTGCTTGTAAATCTGAGATACCTTTAGTGTGCTTCCCGGAATCACTTCTGAAAGTTTTAAGATACTTTACCCTGTTAGTCATATCCCTTGTAAGACTATAGAAAGCAATATCAATTTCATCCAAATATTTCTTGAATTTTCCAAGATTTTCAGCATGAATCTTAAAGTCTTCATCAACACTTGATAAATGAAATCGATACCTTGAGCAGTAATCGTATTCAAAGATTCTGATTCAGATTGAAAGTTTCTTTTGTTGGTTCCAATCTCTTTCACTGAACTTCTTTTCTCTTTCTTTGAATCTGGTTTCTGAACTCTTTGTTCACCATTCTTCTCATCAAAAATTTCAATTGCGTCTACAGCATCCTTTTTACTTTCTTCAGCTCTTTTGTTTTGAACTTGATCATCCCTCTTGGATGAAGATACGATTTCCTGAATCAATGGAGACTTTTGTTTCTCCTGACTGACTGACTTCTCATTACGAATTCGTAGGGAAGATAATTGTTTTGATGAAGCCTGAGAAGTCCTCAAAGATAGTTTATCGAATTAATATTCCTCTTCCTTCTCTTTTGAATTTTTTTTCTCTTGGCTTTCATCTCCTTCTCCATCTTCTTCTCCTTCATTTTCTTCTCTTTTTTCACCTTGTTATCCTTCATACTCTTCTATTTGTTTGAAGATACTTTCTTCTTCAATACCTTCATAATGTTTCTCCATATCTTTAAGAAACTCTTCTCGGAGTTGAGACTTCGATCTCAAATCAACTTTCCCAAAAGGAACTGATTCTTTATCAACAACCACTTCTTTTCCTTTGTCTCTGATTGAGATATCAGCATGAACAATAGCAGTTTCTTGTATTCTTATACCAGCATCTGGAATTGGTAAAATAACCTTTGCAGAATCATCCTCAACACCTTTCATCAACTTTTCAACAAGAGTTCCACTTTGTTGTTTCTTCTTTGTCTTGTTTTCCTTTTTCTCTTTTTCTAAAGTATCATCACCATTAATTCTTAAGACGAGCTTTGGCTTAGGTCAAGTCTGAATTGAGGCTCTCCCTCTTTTCTTTCAGCTTTCCTTTTTAGCTTTCCTTTTTATCCATTCATCGAAAACTTCCTTTTTTCTTCTGTTTTTTTGTTTTGTAGGAAATGAGTCAGCTTTTCATTTCTTCTCTACTTTCTTTGTTTTCTTTTTTGAAGAAGGTTCAGCCTCCGATGCAGATACCTGAGTATTCTTCACAAATAACTTCGATTCTGAATCAAAAACAAATTTCATCCTTCTGGTTGAATCTTCAATGAATGAAATCTTTCCCCTGACTGGTTCGGATTTGATTGCAATACTGAAATGTCTCACGCTCTTTTCAATCATCTTACTAATCATTCTGGGAAACATTATAATCTGAGACTTGATTGACTTCGATGTGATATTTTTAACAGTCAAAAGAATAAATCCAACAAGATTGATCTTCCTCATGTTGACAAGGTAATCTAAAATGAAAACATCAGATACTTTGAGGGTATCTCTATCACCCTTTCTCGAAATGAGAAAGCATTGCATCCAAGTAGCTAACACTCTAATTCGGGATTAAATAAGTGACTTTTCTTGGATCTTCATCTGTTTTGAACAAAGACTTTTCAGCTCTCTCTTTTACAAAAGTACCCTTAGAATCCGATAACTTGTGAGATGGGCAAAACGCATCTCCTTCATTCGAGACACCAAGAAAACCGGCGGCAGCTTTAGAAGACATCTCATAGGTTTTGTCATAAATAATAGAAGAAAATATATCTTTTCCATCCTCCTTGTAAAACTTAATAGAATCATTGAAATCATAAACTAAATCCAGATAGAATAAATCATAATTCGGATCTGACTGTTCTACACACAATGACTCTCATCCTTGAAACTGCATCATTCTTCTCAAAGACGAATCATACTTCTCATGAAGGGATATGGAAACTAACCATTCATGGAAAAGAAACCACTTTTTTGTAATCCTTTGTTGGAGCCATCATATTCGGACTGGATACGAAAGAATCAGACAAGAAGGGAATCGAACTTGGAGTCTTAAACGCAGCAAAGCTTCACGGTTTAAAAACAGAGAAAACTGATGTGGGACACAAGTGGGGGGTCCTCTTTTTATAGGCGAATTTGAGCGACGTTTCAGCCTCCAAACAGATCTAACGGCCGGCATTCAAACTCTCTGATCTTAGTCATGAAGCATTGATTTTCAAAAGGTATTCTGGCATAGAGACCGATATTCCTCTGCCAAACAGATCTAACGGCCGGCATTCAAACTCTCTGATCTTAGTCATGAAGCATTGATTTTCAAAAGGTATTCTGGCATAGAGACAAATATTCCTCTGTCCAGAATTTTCATTATCAGAAAAATCATCTGAAGAGCCTCCTCCACTTGCACTCCAGGAATCGGTAGCTATCAAAACTTTCTTTCCTTTTGACTTGTAATACTTTTTCTGATTTCCATCTGAATGTCTTTCCTTTCGATCTTTCATTTTGAGCTTTGGACAATCAGGTCTTATGTGTCCAGCTTTCTTACATTCGTAACAGGTAACTTCAGAATCTTTCTTTTCATTTTTGTCCTTGTTACTTTTCTTGTAACGATACTAAAAATCTTTTTTACCAACAATCTTGTTCATTCTTCGAGCAAGATTAGCTAACTCATTCTCAGAATGTTTTGAATCACTTGAATCAGATTGAACAATAACTTTTTTATTTGTTGATTTAACAACCTTCTGAGAAGTTTAAGCTTTTATTGGATTTGAAGTAGAAGTAAAAGCAACTCCACCATTCTTTCTCTTTACTTTCTCAGCATCTCTTTTCAGCCTACCCTCATACTGTAAGAGTTCCAAATAATGTAAGATTTGTAATTTTCCTAGATTCATCAACAGTTGTTCTCCTTGATTCTCATTCATTGGGCATGATATCAATAATCATTTCAACAAGAATTTCATCTTCTAATCCTTTTTCACCCATAGGTTGTAAACTATTAACAATTGTCATAAACTTTTGTTGTACCTTTACAACAGGTTCACCATAAGGAAATTCTTGATAATCAGCTCTGAGCATTGCTCTTCTGGTTTCAACAACTTTTGAAGTTCCAAAATGAGTAATTTCTAACTTCTTCCGAACACTATTAGCGGCTTCACAAGAAAAAATCTGACAATATATATTTCTTGTCATGGAACACAACAAGGTATTCCTTAACTTATAATTCAACTGATACTCATGTTTTTCTTAGAATTGTAAGTTTTTTTTCTTTATCAGGAATTTTGTAATCATCGGTCATCATAACAAAATTATCTACTTCTGTTGATCACAAAGGTCTTCAGTATGTCTCTCCAGTATTCATAATCATTACCATCAAAGATCGGTGGTCTAGTAGAATTGAAATTATAGATAGATCTGACAGTAAAGAAATAAAACAATCGCCAAGTATTTGATTAGAGGAATCCTCCTCTGATACCAAATGTGAGCATCAGTAAAACAGAAACTTGGCTCTAATACAAATTGTAGGATCAAAATGTATATATAGATGGCTAAATACAAGAGGGGGTGAATTGTAAGTTTAAAAAATTTCATTTTTAACATTAAAAGAAACTTAGTTTAACAAGATTGAATTAATCGTATTCACAATACCTCTTATGTATTTACACAGTGATAGGACTGGGCCCTTGGGTCCGATGAACAATGTATCGTAATCAAGTAGATTTCAATAAGTATTCCTCATGTCATAATTAGAATTTAATCGTATTCACAGAAGAAAACGATTTAATCAGAGTAAGCGTAGTAAGAATTGTAATCACAATGGTTACGATAAATCAGAGTAATAAAAAATAATGATTTTATCATAAAGCGTATAGAATCGTATTCAGAGTGATAACGTATTCACAAAGTAATACAGTGTAAAACGATTGTATCGTAATTAAAGCTATTACAATAAACAGAATACAAATAAAAAGATGAAAATAAAAAGAATTCAATTTCTATTACAGTTGCAGCGAAAATAAAATACTTGTAATAAAACAAGTAAATGAATATTGAATTCTTTTAACCCAAAGAGAAGAGTATTCAATATCCTAGGATAAAATTCTCTTGATTTATAATTTCAAAAAAGTATGTCTGACCCACACCAGGATAAGCTCTCGATACAAAGATCGGTATGTCTTGTTATCCCTGCAAGCCCTCGATACGATGATCTTTATCTTGCTATCCTCGCAAGCCCTCAATCAATACGGTGATCGGCACCTCTAGCCTCGAAAGCCCTCAATCGCATTAACACAATCAGTCGCACAAAGCAATTACAAAATCAAAAAAGTTACAAGTTGTTCACTCTTGTAAACTTCAGAGCTCTCGTACAGCACCAAAATCAGCAGTGTCTCTCCAGGAGTCTACATCTACTCGTTGTGAAATCTTCAAATGACCTGGTATTTATAGGCAAGCCATCCAACTGTCATCTTGATTTCCAACGGTAATATTTTCTATGAGATATTCGAGAGGGCCTGGACGCCTGGCACTCCAACGGTCATATTATTACAGAATACACGGCATCGTTTTGATTACTCATATTCTAATAGAATGCACGGCATAGTTTTGCCAATACACCATCACAGTGTTAAGATTAAAATATTCCAATACGATAAGACAGTTTTTTGTGTTCAGGATTAAAACAGAAGTCAATCTGATGGATTTACTTATACATGTCATTACGATAAACTGTCTGGATATGAATCTGATTGTTATCGGTTTCGGTCGATCCGATTATTCACGGTTCCAGGTTGATTACGATAATCGTAATGGTCAATGTTGTTTTGTTTAATCGAATACTTTAAAACTATTTCAAAGTATGGTAAAACATATATGTTTTCTATAAAAACATTGTAAAAATACTTTGGACATAAAAGAGTTACGTATTAAGTATTTAAGAAAGAGTGATTTCCAAGAGACTTTTGACTCAACAAGAACTACTTAAATGACATAAAATCATTTTTTCAACAAGCAACCTGGAAACACTTCATAAGTGAAAAAAGCATTTATCGAAAGTGATAAGTGTGTGCATCAATTTTCAATAAGTGTTATCAAACGGAGGCTAAAATATAATTAATGTGTGTTTTGGAATTAGCACTGCGAACCATTCAAAATGGTCATATATCATATATTGGATCATATGAAAAAGTAAGATGATAGTGGAATTCAAAGAAGGCAAATTCGGTAATTTTCTAATGTTAATTTGCAAACACTATAGTCTGCACACAAAATTGACACAATAGCTTTATCCAGGATCTCGGTGTTTGAAAAATTATTCTAATTTTTTTAGGATAATTTTAGAATATTTATTGGGTTTTCATAAAGTGATCAAAATGAAGTTAAAGATAGGAAGCTAGTCGCACATCGAAAATTTTGGTATTCAGGGAAGAGTATAAAATAAAAAATTAGTTCCATACTTTCAAATAATGAATAAAGGTATAAAGAATAATCTTTGTGTGAACAGTTCAATGCACCATCAGCACATGTGCGCAATCGCAGAAACATGGCGATTTGATGTCACACTGCACGGTCTCTTTCAATTTTGCTGGCCAAATCAACCAGTTTTCAGCATCAATCGATCAGACAGCTTGTATTGGGACACAAAGAGATTGGGATCCAAATCAAATCAGATCAAGTTGATCACGGTTTCATTAATGAAAGATTATGTCGGCCTTGGTTTAGAATAGTTTGGATCACTCAAGGATCAAATGGTAGGTATGATCTAGATCATTCATCTGGAACTGGTGCTATGTGAGTCATCGGATTTGCGATACACACGGGTACTCATTGGGTCCGTCATTTTGGGCCCTTAGATCTATAAGGCCATCAAATCAGAATAGCTGATTTGAAACGAGGCCGCTTAAAATAAGGGATCCAATCATAGTATTGATTTAAATGAAAATTTGACACAAAAGATTAAAACAGGAAAGATATGAGTTTTTAGAATATGTATATGTAGGGGCACCAGAATGCATGCACATGAACAAAAAGTAAAGAACACGAGAGTCTAACGTGGTTCGGCAATGTGCTTACACCACGGGAGAAAGGGCGCAAATTTACTATTCCTCTCCAGAAAATCATCGGAGGATTACATGTTACTTTCTTTTCTCTCTAATTACAAATCCTGGGGATGATTCCCATTTTAAAGAGGAAACAAAACAAATTGTCTCACAGGTACTATCGTCTCCATGTTTGTTGCCGACCAACAAGGCTTCATTGCCATCGACAAAAGACTTTTTCTTCTTCCCATAACTATCTCCCCCAGTTGAGAGTGACCCCCACAAATCTCCCTTTCACCATCAATTTATGGTACATACTAAACGTATAGTCTCCTTGCAGAATTTCAACTTCTCTTTCGGTAGAACTTGGTCATCATATCAGTTTCATTATCATTTGTGTTCATACTCAATTTTCAACAATTTATCTACCAATATACTATGAATCCAGTAATGAGTAATGTCGAACGTCGATGTGTTTGGACCTTGAGTTAAATGTCGAGTTTCTGTCGATGCGTGTATTTTACTATGACTGAATATAATTCTTTAACATCTATCCCAAATATTGTAGGAATTTCTTCATCAATAGAATCTTCTTGCAGCCATCGGTGATTGTGATGTATTCTACTTTTGTGGTTGACAAGACAAAACACTTATGTAAACGTAATTTTCATGAGACATCACCTCATGCAAATGATATCAGGTATCCCAATATAGATTTTATTGTATATACATCTTCAGTCGTGTATGCACTTGTATATATTTCCAAAACAGGTTTATCATTTCCAAAACATAAACAATAACTAGATGTACCTATAAGATACCTTAATATACATTTAACTATTTTTCAATGTTCCTTTCTTGGATTTGATAAGAATTGGCTCACAACACCAACAGCGTGAGCAATGTTTGGTTTCATGCACACCATAACATACATGAAACTGTAAATTGTTGGTTAATAAAGAATTTTCTTCATCTCTACTGTCTCCGTAGTTGATGGGCTTTGATTTGTCATGAACCTGAGGCAGCTTGTAAGTGGAGATCTAACTGGTTTGGATCAACTCATGTGGAATCTTTCAAAAAGCTTTTCAATGTACCGTTCCTAAGAGAGTCAAAGCTTGTGATTCCTCCTGTCACGAGTAATCTTCATGTTAAGGTTTTGTATAACTTCTCTCAAATCCTTCATTTCAAAGGACTCATTCATCTCCTTTGACATGTTAATCTTGGTGATATTTCAGACAATAATTAGCATATCTTTAGCATAATTCAACTAAATAATGAATTCAACGTCAGAAAACCTTTTGATGAAAACACGATGATCACGAGTCGTTTTATCATTTTCTTCCATGAATGAGTCAAATTTATTGTATCATTAACTTGATGCATGTTTTAGACCATATGAACTTTTTTTAGACCATATAAACTTTTTTTAAGTTTACATACCAGTTTTATTTACCTTTCACTTGAAAACCTTTGGGTCACTCCATTTATATCTCCTCATCAAAATCACTAAGTAAAAATGTTGTCTTTGCATTAAGTTGTTCATCTCCAGGTTTAGGTTGGTCCTCAATCCAAGAACTTAAATAGAAATCATATCTACCATGAGAGAAAATTTCGTTGAAACCAATACCTTTCTTTTATCTGAATCTCTTCACAACCATCACGGCTTTGTAGAGTGTATGAGTTGTCATCTTCACCTTTGATTCTATACACTCACTTGTTCTCGTGTCTTCCTTCCATGTGGCAACTCCACCAAGTCGAATTTGTGGCTTTTAAGCAAGGATCTTGTCTCCTTTTGCATGGTTTTTCTTCATTCCATCTTCTAATAACTTCTGATCACATTATCATAATTGTTTGGATCTCCCCAGTGAGCAATCACATATTCATGTAGTGAGTATCTATGACTCGATTGTTGTTCGATGAGAGACGTATCCGAAAATAGAGACATTACCTAATGGTGATGTATCATCAATGTCTCGAATCTCTCCCCCGTTATCTGAAATTAGCAAGGAGACGGGTTCCGGATGTATTGAAATTTGTCAGGCTATGGTTTTTCTGGCTTCTCTAATTCTCAAAATCATCAATCATTTAACATTCAAGAAATACTAAATCTCTACCTTTGATGATCCTTTTACTGATAGGATCCCAAAGTCTTATATTCAAACTCTTTATAAGCATACTCGTACACTATTTTCCCTTACCATCCAGCTTTGTCCCGTAGGTTCCGGGTGCAGCGGAAGAGCTTATCGAGATCAGGCCCAACTCAACAGTTGTCGGATTCAACGGATATTCCACAATGTACATCACATGGAAGTCATGACCAACAAAAAAAAAAATCAATGAAACTTGAAAGACGTGGCAGAATCAAAAGGATATTTCATGTTGAATTTATAATTCATTTAATTAGAAATGAAGAAATAATACATCGGTCCTGAGATCTTTCTTCGCTGAATATGTTGATCATCCAAAACTCTAGGTCTGATAACATTGTGCTTGTAGGATCCAAGTGTAGAATCTTTTCAATGATGATCCACAAATGCTTCTTTAATCTCCGAACAACGTCGATGAATTGTCGGGTGCTAGTGTAACGAATCGATCGACTTGCGGTGTTTGCCTTAATCGCTGCGACGATTCCTTCGGACTTGAAGAATTGTCCTTGCACTCATTCTTGAGAAGATGGGAGAGGGAAGTGTTGGATTGGTGTCGCCTCATCTGTTCCGGATGATGATTGAGCCAAATGCTTATATTGCGCACCAAGCCACAACTTTGCAGGATGAGCTCTGCGATGAGCTCGTTGGGGGTTGTAGGGGGCAATGCGCCCCTGCTTCGGGGGTCCGAGGGCCGAAGGTTCCCGACCCAAATTTTGAAACATGTAGCATCTCTAGCACTGTAGCATAGTTGACCGAACGACACCAACAAGGCACTGTATCAGTACTGTAGAGGGTGAAAATAAGAGAGACCGAACCCCCAAGGTGTTTCTCCTAAGGAGCCCTTGGGGTGTATTTATAATAAATCATAAAGACCACACCGGACCTCAAGTCCGATGTGGGATGCAGACTCCAACACTCCCCCTCAAGCTAGGTGTACCTAGCTTGGACACATGATGAAAAGAAAACAATAAAAACAGAGACCAACACTCCCCCTCAAGCTGGACATGCCCAGCTATAGTGAAATTCCGTCTCTCCGTGGACGTAGGGATCATTTCCCAAACCACGTTAATCTCTGTGTCCCAAGATCTTTTTCTTTTATTTTTCCCTTTTACTCTTATGTCAATCGTCTGTCATTGTGACTCCCGACGTTTTCGTAATAGGAGGAGAATCTCTTAGGCCTGGGAGATAAACTCGAGAGCGTTCTTTTGTCTTGAGAGAGAGAGAGCTCTAGATTTCATTGTGCAGAACGATTCTCCAATACGATTAACACAAGCACAATAGACATAGCATATTATTTACAGAGTTATGGGTTAGGGTTAAATATTATTTAATTGCGCATGGACCATTAATAATATATTAAACACTTAAATGACCTCATGTCATGTAATAATAATATTATTTGTAGATGGCAGATTCCCCTTATGAGGCGGAGACATTCTTTTATATATGAGTAAAAATAATTACAAAGAGGGAAAGACCGATGCGGGACTCGGAAATACCCATTAAACTCAAATGGGGTGCAACACTCCCTCTCAAGCTGGACATGCCCAGCTTGGACTGAGAGTCCCACAAAGAAAAAGGATGACATCGAACAAGACCATCCATACTCCCCCTCAAGCTGGGTCGTGAAGGCTATGAATACCCAGCTTGGTAGTGAGAGAGTGTAGGCGAGCTCCTGGGAGGCCTTTTGTGAAGATGTCGACAAGCTGATCCGTTATCAGCATATGGACAAAACTAATATGGTGCTGCTCCAGATGGTGGTGAAGAAAATGGCGGTCCACCTCCATATGCTCCGTTCATTCATAGAAGACGGGATTCGATGCAATCTTCATGGCTGCCTGATTATCACACCAGATATGAGCAAAGATTTGCGCTGGGAAACCAAGTTCGTGGAGGAGATGACGAAGCCAGAGGATCTCAGTGGTGACTGTAGCCATGGCGTGGTCTTCCGCCAGACGGAGAAATTTGTGGAGTTAAGCTACTCATCGACCAAGCGGGTGGAAGCGGTGATAAGTGAAGGCAGGATCGAGGCGGCCATCGGAGGGAGGACTTCAGGAGTTACGGATAAACTCGACATTTAGCGCCGGAAGGACGCCCTGTGAGCGGGTGCTGGCAGAATGGGAGATGTCGGGAGAGGCCGGGAGACCGCTGGAAGGGCGTCGGGCTGGTGGGGAATGGTCCGCCTGGACAGAGCCGGGAGGGCAGGCGTCGGGCAGCGGGGAGACCGACACTGCAGGAGTGAGGGGCCGCCTGGATCGGGCGGGAAGGAGGGGTCGTCGATCGCCTGGGAGAGCCGCTGGAAAGCGGGGTGCCGTCGGGATATGTCGCGACGGAGGGGCGCAGGGAGCCAGGAGCGGCGCAGAGGGAGCCGCGCAAGGAGTCGGGAGCGGGACTGCCGTCGGGGCGGAGTGCACCTGCTGAGAACGGCGGGACGCCTTCGGGAGAGGGGTCGCTTACCTTCGTCGAGGCGAAGCGAAGCCAACGGGCAGGGGGCAATCGCGCCTCGACAAGGGCGCCGAGAGTCGCGCGCAGAGAGGGGTCGTGATCAGGACGCCGGGAGGGTGGCACAGCGGAGGAGGCGAGGCAGAGTAGGCACCGCGTAGGGCGGAGCCGGAGGAGGGGGGGTGGCCACGTAGGGCAGACCCGCAGGGAGGGGGGGTGGTCGCGTAGGGCAGACCCGCAGGAGGGAGGGGTGGCCGCATAGGGCAGACCCGGAAGAGGGGATAAAAAAAATAATGGGATTTTCCCTCTGATACCATGTAGATGGCAGATTCCCCTCACCTCAATGTGAGGCGAAGACATTCTTTTATAGATGAGTAAAAATAATTACGAGGGAAAGACTGATGTGGGACTCGGAAATACCCATTAAACTCAAATGGGGTCCAACATTATTATTATTTTCTCATGGTGTGCGCCAACTGGCGCAACGATAAAATTTATTTTAACATCTTGCAAATTAATATTTATCGATGCACCACATCATGATCCGCCTGTCCTCCTTGACATTTATTAATACTTAAATAAATATTTAATTAAATATTTATTCTTTCAATAAATAAATAAATTTTATATATCCGCATAATTAAATAATTACCTTGCAAATAAATATTTATTTAATTAATGCGACAAATAAATCTTGAATAAAATTATTTCTCAGACTTGAGAATAATATTTATTCTAATTATTAAATTCAAATAGAATTTAATTGAGACCAAAGAAAACACTTAATGCATGACTGTCTAAGTTTCCTCGTTGGCATTAAACGGATTTGTCTAAAATCCAAGATTACCATCTAGCAACAGGTTAAGACACCCAAGAGTAAAAAAGTTAATGTCGCAACGGGGCTTTGTGAAACTTGTTCATATACCAACTCCTGTGTATCGTGAGCTTGGACTTCATCGAAGTCCATATCGCTCTCACTATCTCTTTTAGAGATGTGCTCTCTCTCAAGAAACATGGCATGTCTTGTCACTATCACCAAGGGGTCGTATAAGTAATATCTCTTTGTTTCCTTGAGGTATCCTATAAAGATACATTTTGTATCTTATGGTGCAAGTTTGTTACCTGAAGAGGCCTTAACAAGCGTTTAGCATCCCCACACATATAAGTTTGACAACACGGGTTTCTTTCCACGTCATAATTGGTATGGAATATCGTCTGCCGCTTTAGTCGGTACTTGGTTTAGTGTGTATGTTGCAGCCTATAATTCATATCCCCAAAATGGCAGTGGAAGGTTTGCATGACTCGTCATTGACTTCACCATGTCCAACAAGGTGTAGTTCCTCCTATCACTTACATCATTCCACTAGGGTGTATAGGGAGAAGTGATTTGGTGTCACACCACGGTTTTTATTTTACCTCCTTTATTTTGGTTTATCTTCCTGTCTCTAGCTTTTCTCTTGAGTTTCGGGTGTTTCAAATTGAAATTTGGAGTTTTGAACTATTTTTCCTCTATTCCGCAGTTTGTGTGCACGGTTAAGGAGAAACTGTGCAGTTCTCTAGCACTGAGTCTCTTTTCAGTTCATTTTCCTCTTGCACGGTTAAGGTTGGCATTTTCATAAATTGGTCTTCTTTGAAAACTCACCTAGGGGTGAGTCTCTCACCTTGTTGATTGTTTAAGGGAATGGGAGGTCCTTGGTACGGGACCTCCCACATGTGTTGTTGGTTCGAAGGCAAAGAAACTATCCCTTGGGGTGATTGGGGGATGATGCTTGTGTCTACTCTTTATATATGTAGTTGGTTGTTTGGCATTGTTTGGCTCACCCCCACTTTAAACATGACATGGAAACCTAACATAGGTAGCGGATTATCCGAGAACGTTTGTTGCACTGGTTTAGGATTACGCTCTGGCCAGTGACCCCTAGTACGAATTTGCTTTGCTTTGGGATTATGTCTCTCGGTTAGGCCAGGTGGGGTACGACCGAGCGTGAAAGCTGTTGATTGCATCAGGCGCGCCGACACGATGGATCAGGGATAGTATGTTCTAGATTATCCTCTGAACTCCTAGGTATTCTCATGTTTCCCTGGCATTTATTTATCTGCGGCAGATTAGGTGCCTCTGCTAATTTGGTTGCATATGTGTTGTTTTACATTGCCCTCGTGTGATTATTGCTTCGACTCCCTTTTGTGGTGTGCCTTATGATAAAAGAGAACGTTTGGGTTTTTGTTAAGACCCAAGCTGGAGGGCAAGCTGGAGGGTCCTTTCTGTTGAAGGGTATATTTGTCTTTTTATGGGATTAGTTTGTTAGGGAGGAATTGGGGGAGTTTGGTTTCGGGAGTCTGTTGAAGGGGGAGAATATGGGGACCACGAGGATGTGGGGGGTCTGTTAAAAATAAGAATACATGGTGGAGAGAGGAGGCAGCGAAGATAATATCTGGAATCGGCTAAAAGCTTGGAATCGGCCTTATGACTTGGGAATTGGCCCGCGGGCTTGGGCAGGAACTCTCGGGAGAGTCTTCTGATCTTCTTCCTTCTCCTCTTCTATATGTATTTATGCTAGTTCTCTTCTAATATACAAGTGTTACTCCTCTGGCCTTTATCATTTTTCAAATGGTTTTCATAAAGGATATTGATAGAGACCATGTATGCCACCTGGGGAGAAGGTAGTTAGAAGGAATATTCTGAGGAATATTATATGGAATATGTTGTAGGCCCCAAAGGACGCACACCTCACCGTTCTTCCTGGATCATATCATCCTCATTGTTCTTCCTGGATCGCATCATCCTCAGCTGCGCTCACAGCGCATTCAGCGAAGGCACACTCGACTGGAACGCGTCAACCGGGACGCACACCGCCTCGTTACTTATGTCCGCTGAGGCGCGCACCGTCGACCGCTCCGTCTACAACGTCGTGCTCTGTTGGCGGCTTCCGCCTCCATCCAGTCGCGCAGCGCACCTCCGCATCCGTCCTCCGCTCCGTATCCTCCCGCCATCGCGCACTACAGGAGCTTTCCGCTACAGTAGCTGCCCGAATAGCAAGAGCACCCAGGCGTCGTCGCTTTCTCTCGTTCGACAGCGGCGAAAATTTCCAAGTCGTGCCATGCAGGGTTGCGCCTTTCTAAAGGACCGTCCGGCCGGCTACAGGTGCACCACTCGACCGGCCCCATTACGTTTTCAAAAAAAACTCTCACTACTGCAGGGCGAGGAAGTATGTTTTTCCTTAGCTATGGAAAATCATAAGCAATAGATGCCGGAACTCTGGGCTTCACTAGCCCGGGTGACCCGCAATCAGGAAAAAAACTTACAGGAGTTTCTATCGGAATTTTCGGCCACACATCCGGAGACGTGGATCTCAAGGGGTGAGGAATATTTCTCGCGCAATCAAACGCCGGATCAGATGAAGGTGCCAATGACACGTCTCTGCATGTCAAATATATTTGCGCTTTGGTTTTTAGTGGCTAAAGGAATTGCAACTACGTTCACTTACAAGCATCTTAAAGAAGCAATCCTTGAGGATTTTAGAAGCTTCGTCACCAAACCCCCTGGACACTTCAAAATTCGTAATGTTGCAGCCCGAATCGCAGCGGATTACGCCGGCTCGTACATGGGCTCTTGTTATTTTACCACCAGTTGTATAGGGCTCACCCGCGTTGTCAGAATGGGGTCTCCAGGTACATGAAGGAGATTCTTCAAAAAAAATTACCCCCACAGCCGGGTTGTAACAGCTGTACTTGCGGCCCAGCTCACGACATGACCTTCCCACTGGATGGAGGTCAGGCATTACGATGAGAGACACTCTCCCCTTCTTCTCTCCATCCATGATCCATGACGACGGCCGACGTGTTTGGGAGATTGTGTGGGGAACGCCTACGGTACAGGCACTTTATACAGGACTGCAGCGGAGGATATGAAAGATTGTCTGGCACCACTACATGCCTAGCACCCTTCGTCCTCCGTTCCCTGCACCACGGATGATATGGAAGATCGCTTGGCATGCCTACGCGATCCACCACCTTGAGAACAAGGTGATTTTGCTGGACGGTGGCAGTGATAGAGACTATGTATGCCACCTGGAGAGAAGGTAGTTAGGGGAAATATTCTGAGAAATATTATATGGAATATGTTGCGGGCCCCAAGAGAATATTCTGAGAAATATTCTTAGTTGGTTAGAGAGGGAGATTATAAATAAGGGTAGAGGGTGAAGGTGAAGGCATCCTAGAGTTTATCAGTTTAGTGGGCAGCCTAGGTCATTGGCTTAGGCAGGTTGAGGGCGAGTCCCCTTCCTAAGGTTCTCTTCCTCCCGCTATTTCCCTGTTCTTCCTCGTTGGTGCTGTAGTTTTGGGCCATTAGTAGCCTTTATTTTCAATCATCCATTGATGTTGGAAGTTGGTCTTTATTAGATATTTTGAAAAACAATGTTTCACTCTTTCGTTGCCTTTATCTCTTCTCTTCTCTCTCATCTTAAAATTCTCAAACCTTTTCCTTCTGGAAAATAACCCGTTTTAAATGAAAAAAGACAATGAACCATGATTTGTTTTAAAAAGAAATGTATTAAAACCTATATTTGTATTTTTTATTTCAAACTAGCGGTAAATGAATCCTTTATTTAAAGGAAATGCATTGGGGATGGATTTACTTGGGCATGCCTACTGAGTTTTAATACTCACGCCTATAATTTCATTCTTGTTTTTAGCCTCAGGTGCAGGCTCGGTTTCCATCATCGTGGAGAGATGATGGATTTTGGGTTCGGAGAGTGACCCACGGGGGTCACATGCAAATTTAGCGGTCATCAGGTTCAGTTTGGTTTTATTTTTAGTTTATGTTTTGTGTTCTTGCAATTTATTTTATTTTGCATTGGGTTGCTCAGTTTATTTTCCACTGCTTTTGATTATTTCTTTTGGGAGAAATTGTTCTCATCGTTACTCTGTGATGCTCCCGCACTAGTTGTCAGCCCGGGAGGATCGAGAACGCCTCTCAAGCCTTGTCGCGTGCAGGTTTGGGTGACCGGCTCGGGGTCGACCCGGGTTGGTTTGTGACAAAATGGTATCAGAACGCCCTTTGTTATTTGGGATGTCAAGGTAGGAGTGGGACTCTGGGAACTTGGGGTGTAGGTGCGAGAAAGTGTTTGGCCAACACTTTTTGTGTCCAACCTTGGGTTGTCATGGAGTTGGGGTTTGAATTTTGTCTTTGGATTTTAGTTATCGTTCTTTTTCTCGGTATTTCTTGGCTTTAGTTGATGATGTTCGGGTTATTTAGCTCTTGTGGATTGTTTATGGGTTGTTTTGTGTTTGGGGAACGAAACAAGAGTTGGGCCAGTGGCTTCCGGTGAGCTCACAAGGCCTGGCAAGTCATGTGGGCTCAGGGATGTAGTCCTGAATGACTCTTGTGGAAGTGGTGTGATTGGCATATGGCCATCACCCATATGGCCAAATCACTCATTGTCACTCGTCCCCCTGTTGTGGAAACGTCGAGAGTCGCAACGACAGAATAGGTTTGCAGATGAAGAAAAGACAAAAGAAATAATCACACAGGACACAAAGATTTACGTGGTTCAGGAAATGATCCCTACGTCCACGGAGAGACAAAATTTCACTATAATCGGAAGCACAAATTACCGAGTTTTTCAGAGTGCTCACACAGAAACCCTAGCCCGAAATGGGCTAATAAGGAAGACGAAGCACTATTCCACCAACCGCACAGAAAGTATGTTGTGCTATAGTGAAAGACGGTTGGAAGTGCGCATCGCTACAGTGTCGCGTCCACCCAAGTCTAAACTGCTATAGTAACCGACAGCTAGAAGTCCACGAAGCTACGGTACCGGTGTCTCGAAAGTCCAACCTGCTACAGTAGTCGTGCCAAAGTCCGCACTACTACAGTGTCCTGTCGGTGTCAGCCCCGATCAGCTCTACTACAGTCGATCAAATATGCTACAGTGCCCCAAAATTTCCTGGAGTAGGGGCGCGTTGTTCCCTACAACCTCGACCTGCGGAGTTGCAGCTTGGTGCACAGCATGGGCTGGAAGCATTCGGTCCAATCATCATCCGGAACAGATCGGGCTACACTAATCCAACACCCCTCCCCCATTAGGAATTTGTTTTGGGTCCTTCCTAATTTTAAAATCTTTTTGAAACCCTTGTTTAAATTGTGAAAACCGGATTTCAATAGTGATGTTTTGATTTTTGGAAATGATGAATGAGTTTTCATATTTATTTTAAAGAAAGCCTTGGAAAGTGGTTTTTTTAAAATAAAAGTGACTTGATAAAAATGAATTTTTGATCAAATGATCTTTGATGAAGTGAGATTGTTTTAAAAAAAGGGGCGGATTTCTTGATGGGATTCAAAGAATGCTTTGGATGCAGAGGCGGGTGGGGCCCGCTACAGCCCCTCGATGGATAGGTAGGTCTCGTGAGACAAATCAGTTGATGACAAACCCTTCGAGTTTGTTTCCAAAAATCAGACAGGAATCTACCCATAGAACTAAACCATTTTTACGGTATTATGGTATCATGTGCCAGATACATGACGTCCAATTAATAAACATTCTCTTTATTCATTACCAGTTATTACTATCCATGAGATTTTCACTATGACAAAATCTATGGATTGTTAGGAGTATGGGGGTTGTCCACTGCTGTCCAGGTGTGGGCATTAGCAGTTTAGGGGCAGTTTGGTATTTTCCCTTTTATTAGTTTGTTACGTTGCCAGCTGTTGTGGACATTAGTAGTTTAGGGGCAATTTGGTATTTTCCCTTTTATTAGTTTGTTATGTTGCCAGCTGTTGACAGCTGTAGTTGTAGGGTGTTGGCTGTCCTGGTGGAGTATTAAAAGGGGGTCCAGTTAGAGGGAGGAGGTAGAAATCATTTTAGCATTTTGCTTGGCAGCAGAATTGGTCGGTGGTCTCGGCTGGGCTCTCGGGGAAGTGGTCTTCTCTGGCAGCTCCTCTTACTATATTCCTTCTTCCTCTTCTCCCTTTCATTCTTCTGTATTTTCTGTTCCTGCTATTGAAATGAAAGATCATGTTGTGCTATTGTTTAGTTCTTCCTCCTATTTTCTGCTAAGCGACCACTGTTAGGCAAGAGTCCTAACAATTTGGCGACTCCGCTGGGGAAATCACTAGAGGGAAGACAACCCGAGCTTGCTGGACGTTGGAGAGAGAAGCCGCTGCAGAAGAGGAAAACGCCGGTGTGTTGCAGCGCAATTTGGACTGAGTTCTTTTGGCAACAAACAGAAACGTTGCAGAAGGTGACGTGATCGTATGAGCAAGACGATCGTCTCTGGGGAATCGCGTTCGCTAGAGAGAGACTTGCGAGGCCTTCGTTCGCTGTTTGACATCACAAGCACAACTGAGAGGCGATCGCAGCTGGAAAAAAAAAGGAAAAAAAAAAGAAAGAAACGAGCGCTGGAGGACAGTCAGAGCATGAACAACTCTGCCACAGGTACGACTCAGTGAAGTCACTGAGTGCTTTTCTCTATCTTCTACCTGTCTTCTTCTGTGCAAACGTTGTTGAGAGCGCTGTCGACATTGAGAATAAGAATGGAGAACAGCCTTGCTAATATCGAATTGGCTGCGGAAAAGATACAGCAGTCGTTGAAGACTATTCAGAAAAGTTTAGAGAAACTGGTTCAAGAACAAGCAGAATACCTGCACTCTGCGCATGTTCAGACGCATCAAACTGATAAAAGAGCTTCACACAACATGCGTGTTTTGGAGGAGTCGTTTGTTTCCTTTCCAAAACAGCTGGAAGGACGCAGATCGTTTTCTAATAAGCAGTTTGTGGCAGCTGCTGAGATTCAAGAAGATTGGGTAGGTGAAGTTGTAAGGGAAGACTGTCGTTGCAGTGGAAACTTATCTTTGGAAGTTGTAGCTCCAGCTGAAGCAAAACAGAATTTGAGGAAGAGAGCTAAGCTGCCTAAATTTTCAACTGAAGATCCGCTTGGCTGGATCACAAAAACAGAGGCGTATTTTCTGGAAAATCAGACTGAAGAAATGAAGCTGCACTACGCACAACTTTGCATGGTAGGAACTGCTCTATACTGGTTTTTGCCGTGGCACGGAACTACCCCGGACTCGTCATGGGAATTGTTCAAACCAGCTCTAATGGATGGGTTTGGGAAATCGACAGAGGAAGTGAATCCCATTGCGAAGGGAGAAAAACCAACAAGCTTGGGAAGTTTTCAGGCTGGACAGGAAATGTCCAGTAGTAGTGAGCTTGAGGAGCGGAGTGATTTCGGTCCTTCTCGGCCGGAAGAAGTAATTCCAGATCAAGGTTCCAGCTCAGATAAGCGGGTAAGTGCTGCACTGAACTCATCATGGGAAATTTTTAAACCGGCATTGCTGGAGAAATACGGAAACAATGAGCAGCAGCCTGGAACCAGATTGAAGCAACCTGGGGAGGTAATGTTTGCCCTTAGTTCATGCGTGAATTTGCAGGAAGAGTTTGCAGAGGAGGAACAGTCCGTTCTTGGTTCGCCTTCAAAGCTATTTTTCAGAGCAGTTGCGAGTCCAAAGCAGGAAGTGTCGGAGATTCGCTTGGAGCTAGGCAAAGTGGTAAAGCATCAACAACCGGCTCGAGCAACGCAAGAACCTTTTCCACAAGCCATGCAAATAGGGCTGACAGGCTTGAAGTACTTCCAAAATGAACAGGTAGGGGTCGACTGCTGTGAGTTTGTTGCGCAGAGAGGCTCCAGTGATATTCGTCCAGAAGAGGGAAAATTATATGTTCTTGAAGAAGATTTATATGCATTGAATGCTTACAAGCTATCCAAAGGTGGGAAACCTGCAGCAAAAGGAGATGTGATGGGGCTACGACCATTATTGCTATGGGCTAAACCTTTGCGGAGACCTCTCCTTGCACTGCACACTAATGTTGACAAGGTATTCCGGTCAGCGTTTCAGACAAAAGTTCAGGAAGCAGCTCTTATGTGGAGTGCAAAGGTGAGTAGTGACAGTGTGGTGGCAGACATAGAGGGACATGAACCGCTGCACAGGAAGAAGCTACGACATGTTTCACATACTCCGGAATTTATGGGCATGAAGCCTGTTACAGTTAAAGACACAGCTCCTAGTGGTGCTTCTAATGCTCCAACTAAGAGTAACAAACCAGCCCAAGACAGATGGAGCTGACGACAAGGATATTTTTCATTTGGTTCATCTGGCTGTAACATAGAGAAGCTTGTGAACAGTGGGCTGTTGGATGAAGAGTATCCATTTGCAGTGGGTGGTTTGCATACGGTGAGTAGTAGGACAAATGGGGTTGCTGCAACAGATAAGAATTCTAAGTTTTTTGTGTTTGGCATGCTTAATAGAGACTTGATCTCTTCTTTGTTACGTGTTCTAGACGCATGCCTCCAACGGTGGGATGAAATAGGCTTCCAAGGGGAATGGTCTTGTGTTGACTTGCAAATAAAAGGTTTAGAGCAGGGAAATATTGGCGAATTCTGGTCAGGTGTGTTTCAGCCTCCTGTGTCCCAAGTCATCCAATATGTTATTGATTTTTTGAAGGCGACTGAACTTTTAAATGAGAATACAAATCTCACTAGTCTTGGGCCGCTAATGTCAATCCTTCAGGTGGAACCTAAAAAGAGGAAGCTTCTAATAATGGGTGTCATTTTACGTTGCTGCAGTCTTGTGCTTACCATTTTTGCAGAGACTTGCGAGGTTTTTGTGGGCGCAACCATGGGTTATATTATAGAAGATTTTGTGAGATGGCATTTTCCCCACATTTGGACAGAAGTTGGGACAAGTATAGACGAGTTGAGTACCTTTGATGGCGTTGGTTAATTGTCTGCAATAAGCCAATTTAGCAGAAGGATGTGGAACGAAGAAGGTTTGTGGAAGGAACTGTGGAATATTGCAACACTCATTCTGGCGGTTAGACAAACACCTTTTTATTTTAAAGATCTGGCAGTTGGGGGTGTCTTAGAAGATCTGGAGCACGTCCTCCCGTGTGTGTTTTTTGAAGACAAACAGTTTGTACAGAGCATTTTGAAGCGAGAGCCACTTGAATCTGAAGTTATAAGAATGATTAAAGTTAAAGTTGCGATTAGGCTGAGGCCACCGCCAAAACCGCCTCCAGCTGCTACCATTCCAGTGTTACAATGGCTTTTCCGGAAGGTCCACCTTGGGGACAAGGTGGTTTTTTGGTGGGAGGGAATTGTTAGGAGTATGGGGGGCTGTCCACTGCTGTCCAGGTGTGGGCATTAGCAGTTTAGGGGCAGTTTGGTATTTTCCCTTTTATTAGTTTGTTACGTTGCCAGCTGTTGTGGACATTAGCAGTTTAGGGGCAGTTTGGTATTTTCCCTTTTATTAGTTTGTTATGTTGCCAGCTGTTGACAGCTGTAGTTGTAGGGTGTTGGCTGTCCTGGTGGAGTATTAAAAGGGGGTCCAGCTAAAGGGAGGAGGTAGAAATCATTTTAGCATTTTGCTTGGCAGCAGAATTGGTCGGTGGTATCGGCTGGGCTCTCGAGGAAGTGGTCTTCTCTGGCAGCTCCTCTTACTATATTCCTTCTTCCTCTTCTCCCTTTCATTCTTCTGTATTTTCTGTTCCTGCTATTGAAATGAAAGATCCTGTTGTGCTATTGTTTAGTTCTTCCTCCTATTTTCTGCTAAGCGACCACTGTTAGGCAAGAGTCCTAACATGGATGCAGTTTCATTTTCAGTTGGCGTGAGTTTTTCATTTATTCACCATGCCATATTGATTATGTCAAATTGTTTACAATTCAGTTATTATTGATTCATGCTTCCGTCATTCGTAACCCTTACTGAACGTTTGAGCTCATCCCTTTCATTGTTTGCTTTCAACAGGTGACGAAGAGGAGATCATTTATTGAGTTCTTGTGGATGCAGTCTTTAGTTTTTGTTATGTATCGTATTTTGTAACCTTTTCCAATGTAATTTTGAGTTGCATCTATGTATCTAGTTTCTTCAAGACTACTAAACTGATCGTTCCTTCGGGATTTTCATTCCTTCTAACCATGCCAATGTACTTAGTAATGCACCGACTCCGGTTTAGAGGGGTCGGGGTGTTACAGTTGGTATCAGAGAAAGTTTAGTAGAAAACTTGGAAACTAGAGTAGGAAACAAAGCCCTAAGGTGGTATTTGAGGATAAACGTACAAGAACGTCCTGGTATTTTGGTAATGAATAGATTTATGTGAATCTTTCTAGCAAATACATCCATGTCTGGATACGAGTAGGTAGAGGTAGCTCTGGCAGAGATGTACCTAAATGTGAAAGCTCCGACAAAGAGTTTCGGGCTTGACCCGGGGTATCCTGGTACACGACAACAGGCTTTGCTGCATTCTTGGTTACGACACTCTCAGGAGATATGCTTAGGATAATTCATATTTTCTTTACAAGTCATTATGAAAGATTGAAATGTAAATTATTCCTCAAAGAAACCATTTTTCTGATTATGGGATTAGTCATGCGTAGGGTCTCAATTTATATTAAGTATTTTGTTAAATTAAAATTATACATTATGATTCATACCCTAATCTAGTGTGTGCCATTATTTAGAAATGGCGTCTAATGGAAGAAGGGGAATCAATACTCGTGGGCAATGTAGGGATCTCTCCACTGAGCAAGTCAACACAGTCAATGTTGGTGCAGATCAGATCATAACCATATTGGGACAACTTACTCAGGTTGTAACGAATAACCATTCCACACCTGTGTTGGATCGTTTCATGCAGCAAAAGCCCCCATCTTTCAGCGGGACTACTAATCCAGTGGTTGGTGAGCAGTGGATCAAGTCCCTTGAAAAGATATTCATGGCATTAAGATGCAATGAAAATGAAAAGGTAGTACTGGCAGTATATTGTTTCAAAGGCTACGCTGATCAATGGTGGTCCTTGATTCAGAATACCACGGAGGAAAAAGAAATAGAAGATATGGAATGGAGGACTTTTAAGGAAATATTCTTCGAAAAATATTTCTCTCGTGAGCAACGAACTGAAATGAAGAGGAAATTCCTTAGCTTAAAGCAAAGGGAAGACAGTGTTACAGAGTATGAGGCTACCTTCACAAGGCTGGTCAGGTATGTCGTAGATTACGTACGTGACTCGACAAACAAGATTGATCATTTCTTTGAAGATCTTAAGCCAAGTCTTCGAAGGGCACTGGCTTCTCAAACATTTTCATCATATGATGAAATTGTATCAAGTGCCATCAAAACAGAGAAGAAATTTTCTAGATCAAATTTGTTCAAGGGAAACCAAGATAAAAAACGATACTCTGATAACCAAGAAAAAGGTGAAACGCCAAAGAAGAACAAAGGAACGAAGAAATTCTCATTATGCGAGAACTATGGAAAGAATCATCTCGGGAAATGCTTGAAAGGCATGAGAGTCTGCTATAAGTGTGGAGAAAAGGGTCATCTATCTCATGAATGCAAGGGGAAGAAACAATTTGATGATGCTCAATGCTACAATTGTAGAGAGATGTGACACTATGCAAATGAGTGTCCTAAACGCCAAGAAAACATGCCTCAGAAAAAGCCAAGAGAGCAAAGAAGAGCTTATGCGATTACAACCGCGGAAGTTGAAGTTCCTAATGATGTGGTGGCAGGTACTTTAATTGTTTCCTCAAACTTAGCCAACACTTTATTTGATTCTGGATCATCGCATTCATTTATATCTTCCCAGTTTGCCAAGAAAATTAGACATGTCCAATTTGATTTAATAAAGGAGTTATCAGTCAAAACTCATAGGGGATGCATCATTGCAACAAAGACATGTCAACTAGTCCCCCTCGTGACACGTAAACGTGCTTTAGTTGCTAATCTTATCGTCATACCAATGACTGACTTTGACATAATTCTCGGTATGAATTGGTTGTCAAACTATGATGCGAAGATTTATTGCAAGAAAAAAGAAATTATAATTTTCAAAAATGGTGTAGAATCTCTTATTTTTAGAGCAGAGACCTCGCCACCCGATTCTTATCTAGATCCTCCCCCAGTAGCTCTATTGAATCCAATTCTTGGAGAGGAAGAGAACCCCTATAGGTGAGGAAAGAAATCTTCAAATTGAAGATGTACATATAGTGCAAGAATACATTGATGTATTTCCAGAGGATTTACCTGGACATCCTCCAAAAAGGGAAATTGAGTTTTCCATCGACTTAATTCCTGGTACAAGACCTATATCAAAGACTCCCTATAGAATGGTCACCGTGGAATTAGCGGAGCTAAAGAAACAACTAGAGGAATTGAGTGAAAGGGGATTTATTCGACCTAGTGTTTCTCCATGAGCAGCCTCTGTCCTCTTTGTCAAGAAGAAAGACGGATCCATGAGGGTATGCATTGATTACCGAAAAATCAATGCTATTACAATAAAGAATAAGTATCTTATACCTCGGATTGATGATTTATTTTATCAACTTCATGGAGCTCAATACTTTTTGAAGATTGACCTTCGATCCGGATATCATCAGCTGCGTGTGAAGAAGGAAGATATTCCTAAGACAGCATTCTGAACCAGTATGGGTATTACGAGTTTACTGTGATGCCTTTTGGATTGACTAATGCACCCTCTGTTTTCATGGATTTAATGAATAGAGTTTTCAAGAAATATCTTGATAACTTTGTTGTGGTATTCATCGATGATATCCTGGTATACTCAAAAAACTATGAAGACCATGAGGATCACTTACGGATTATTCTGAAAACTCTTAGAAGAAATGAATTATATGGGAAGTTTAGCAAGTGCGAATTCTGGCTTCAATCAATTTCTTTTCTAGGTCATATTGTCTTTAAGGATGGAATCCTAGTTGATCCTGCAAAGACAAAGGCAATCCAAGAATGGCCTACGCCAACAAACATAACCGAGGTACGCAGTTTTATTGGCTTAGCAGGTTACTATCAACGTTTCGTTCAGAACTTTGCCCGACTGGCTAACCTGCTAACCAAGCTCACACGTAAAGAAGTTAAGTTTGTGTGGACAAAAGAATGTACAGAATGCTTCGAGGAATTGAAAAAAAGATTGGTCAATGCTCCAAGTTTGACTCTTCCATCTGGAAGTGATGAATTTGTAATATACAGTGATGCATTAAAGAATGGATTGGGTTGCGTCCTTATACAAAAGGATAAAGTTATTGCTTATGCATTAAGCCAGTTGAAGACTCATGAGCAAAATTATCCAATTCATGATCTTGAGTTAGCAGCTGTAATCTTTGCTCTGAAAATATGGAGACATTATCTCTACGGAGAAAGATGTGAGATTTATACGAAGCACAAGAGTTTAAAATACATTTTCACACAAAAAGAACACAACATGAGGCAAAGAAGATAGCTCGAGTTGCTCAAAGATTACGATTATTCAATACGCTACCACCCAGGAAAGGCAAATAAGGTGGCAGATGCATTAAGCAGGAAAGATCATGGACTTCTGACTCAAATGAGGATTGAGAGAGATCTTATATTCATGGATATACTAAAGATGGATATGGGAATTGTTAAGGAAGAGGAAACATCTTTCCTCTTTCAAATGATTGTTAAACCATCTTTACTAGAGAAGATAAAAAGCTCTCAATCTGATAATGAAAATCTACACAAGAAAATTATTGTTGTTAAGGATGGGAGATTGGAAGACTTCATGTATGAGGAAGGAGTTCTGAAGTTTGGGAAGAGGTTATGTGTTTCATCAGTACCTGAGCTAAAAAGGGAACTATTAGACGATGCTCACAGCTCAAATTTTTCTATACACCCAGGTAGCACAAAGATGTATAAAGATCTGAAGGAATATTTCTGGTGGGATAATATGAAGCGGGAAATTGCTGACTACGTGTCAACGTGTTTAGTTTGTCAACAAGTGAAGGCAGAGAGACAACATCCTAGAGGACTGATGCAACCTCTACCTATTCCTATGTGGAAGTGGGATAACATTGCGATGGATTTTGTCGTCGGACTACCAATGACACCTATAAGGAATGATGCAATATGGGTAATTGTTGATGGTCTCACAAAATCAACACATTTCCTTCCAATAAGAGAGGATTTACCACTTGAGCGTCTGGAAAGACTTTATATTAATGAAGTTGTAAGACTTCATGGTGCACCTCTATCGATTGTGTCCGATCAAGATCCCCGGTTTACATCAAAATTCTGAAAAAGTCTCCAGAAGGCTTTGAATACTGTATGAGTACTGCTTATCACCCCAAACTGACGGAAAGTCTGAAAGGACTATTCAAACTCTGGAAGACATGCTGAGATCATGCTCTCTTGACTTCCAAGGTATGTGGGATCAATACTTGCCCTTTGGTGGAATTTTCCTACAACAATAGTTTTCATTCTAGTATTCAAATGGCTCCATATGAAACGTTATATGGAAAAAAATGTCGAATTCCAACTTGTTGGAACGAAGTTGGTGAGAGAAAACTTATAGGCCCGGAACTTATTGAAGAGACCACGGCAAAGGTGAAGACAATCCAAGCCCATATTAAAGCAGCCCAAAGTAGGCAAAAGAAGAGTTATACTGACAACCGGAGAAGGATTTGGAATTCCAAGAGGGAGATCATGTCTTTCTGAAAGTATCTCCATGGAAGGGTGTCTTAAGGTTCGGTAAGAAGGGGAAATTGAGCCTCAGGTACATCGGACCATTTGAAATTTTGGAAAGAATCGGAGCTATAGCTTACCGTTTAGCAATGTCTCCAAGTCACTCCAAAGTTCATGATGTGTTCCATGTGTCATTGTTGAAGAAATACATGTCAGACCCAACGCATGTACTCACCTATGAAGAAATAGAACTGGAACCTGATTTGTCATACTGTGAAAAGCCTATGGGATTCTTGACACAAGGGAGCGGGTATTGAGAAATTGGACAACTCGTCTAGTAAAGGTTCTTTGGAGGAACCAGAATATGGAGGAAACAACATGGGAACCTGAGGATGTTATGATGAACCACCCACATCTTTTTGGTGGACTTTATACATAAAATTTCGAGGATGAAATTTCCGAAGGCGGGAATAATGTAGCACCTCAAACATTTTATGGTATGTTTCTCTTAAAAACATTGTATTCATTAGATAGCTTATATTTTATGAATCACTGAGCTTCTGTGGAACAAAACTTTGTTACTTATAGGAGATAGTCAAAACCTAGCCATTAAACTTAAATTTTCCAGCTCTGTGATTCAAATTTTAAAAATCTGACATACACGGTTGCGTTCAGGATGATATTTAGAGTTTGAAAGAACTAACTTAATTTTCGGTAAATAGTAATCTACCCTTATGAATAGTAATATGACTCTTATGAATGGTATCCATACCCATGAATGTATAAATAAATTTAGGCACCTTAAAAAAAAGATAAATATTTTAAGTGTATATTTCTATTAAATAATGATTTAATTAAATATTTAATTAATCATATTTAGAAAATTATTTTTGAAAAATGAACTTCATTTTTTGGATTCTACACGTCGAAAAATGGTTAGGGTAATTTTTTGGAATTTTTCTGAAATACTTGAATTTTTTGTAAATAGTAAAATACATTAATTTACCGTATAAATACATTATAATTTAAATTAACTATTCCTAGCATCATGAGTGATGTAAGCACCCAAATCTCGAACTCACATGCATATATTACTATTTTTGGGCATGGAATACTCACTATTGCTTGTCTTTAGAGGAAATAATAAATTAATGATTATAATATTAAAAAAACTCCTCTCCTCCACTATATAAATCACCCCTCACCCCTCTTCCTCCCACACCACTCAAGCTTCAAGTATTGCCTAAATTCTGTCAAATACTCTTCCCAAGCCCTCTCCCCACGTCCAAGACCTGCTGGTCTCACCAAAAGGCCAAAAACAAAGGTTTTAAGGAGATTTTCAAGGAGGAGTACTCAAGAGGTGAACTTTTCTTCTCTTTTCTTTTAATTTCTTTTACAAAGTTTCATTCTTTTGTTCTCCATTCTCACATCCCCTCATCCAAATGTCATGATAATTTCAGTACCTTACATGTACTGGATTTTCATTATGCTAATGGAATATTTCATCATAATCTCTTTTTTCCCCTCCTTTTATACAATAAATGCAAACACCATTCGAGATGTGTTAATTTATCACACTCAAGGAAGACGGGTTTTCAATTTGCATTACTATCTTCAATACTGGTCATGAAACATTTTCAATGGTTGAACCAGGTCATAATATATGTATTTTATCTTGATTAATGTTCTGGAATCCTTACACATTTATAATATGGAATAATAATACAAAACAAGTTTATTGTGCACAAAACCGTCAAGCCAAATCCAAGCGTTTATTTTTAACTCATCGAATGAGTCATCCTCATGGTATATAACCAGAATCATTATAAGATCATTTATATCTCTTTAATGTCACTAATAATGTATATTAACAATTCTGTATGTTTAACCATATTTCAAACAAACATCCATTCATGAATACAATTAAACGGATCATGAAAACCATAAAAGAAAATGCTACCAAAACAATAGAATTGAATCTCTTAAACCATCAAAAAGACCATTAATGAACCTAATAAGGTCATAACATATCAATTACATGTTGATGAGGTTCTGAACTTATTAATTAATGAAGCTAAATTTGATTATTCGGGCCGTTAAGATCAATCAAGAACACCTTCAACCATAAGGTAAGGGATCATCTCTCTCACTTTTGTTCAAGAATCTCCCCTATGTTGTGCTTTTTTATTTTTAATGCCTAATGATGGAGTATGTTTTCACACCTCCCCAATACTGCCCTTATGACATATAAATAATGGGATACTCCTTTACCTCTCATTAAGCCCTCGCAAGAACACTCGTTACTATGCTGAAATGTTTATAAGGGGTTTTCTCATCTCACTTTCAATTATGTGGGATTTCCATTGTTTGCCTATTATTTCTTATATGTGGTATAGTTGTACTGTCATTTGATATATATTATCATGATTTTCTTTATATTCATGGTATTTTGTAATTCATTTGGTAGTTATTAACTTTTGGTCATACGACTCAATTGATTACAACGTGGTAAGGAGCTTTGTCTCAATTTTCACTTCATCGTGACTTGTTTAGTATTGTGCACCCACTCTTTCTTATGTGGTGTACCTAATGCCCATTTGAGATCACTTTTCAATTGAAATTATATTCCATTTAAATATCCATATTCTTATATCATGGATATGATTATTGTCTAAGTCGTATACCATTTTACTTACGGTAATTATTTTAAATGTTGTTTTAACTGTGGAAATATTGATGAATCTGTATCCTCTATTCTATACAGATAATGTAGAGTCATGTTGCTCTTGTGCTGAATCTATGTATAAAGAATGTTTTGGATGCAAATGCGGGTGGGGCCCGCTACAGCCCCTCGATGCATCGGTAGGTCTCGTGAGACAAATCAGTTGACGACAAACCCTTCAAGTTTGTTTCCAAAAATCAGACGGGTTTCTACCCATAGAACTAAACCGTTTTTAGGGTATTATGGTATCATGTGTCAGATACATGACGTCCAATTAATAAGCATTCTTATTCATTATCAGTTATTACTATCCATGAGGTTTTCACTATGACAAAATCTATGGATGCAGTTTCATTCTCAGTTTATTAATGGCGTGAGGTTTTCATTTATTCACCATGCCATATTGATTATGTCAAATTGTTTACAATTCAGTTATTATCGATTCATGCTTCCGTCATTTGTAACTCTTACTAAGCATTTGAGCTCACCTCTTTCATTTCATTGTTTACTTTCAACAGGTAACGAAGAGGAGATCATTTATTGAGTTCTTGTGGATGCAATCTTTAGTTTTTGTTATGTATCGTATTTTATAACTTTTTTCAATGTAATTTTGAGTTACATCTATGTATCTAGTTTCTTCAAGACTACTAAACTGATCGTTCCTTCGGGATTTTCATTCTTTCTAACCATGTCAATGTACTTAGTAATGCACCGACTCCGGTTTAGAGGGGTCGGGGTGTTACAAGATTAAACGGAGAAAGATTTAAAAGGAATCGAGAGTTTACCGAAAGGAATCCATAGGGACCGACAGCATTCGATTCGGACGACGGACGGAGGAGATATCGCCATGCCTGGATTAGGCTTGAGGAGAAGAAACCCACATGAGAGGAGGAGATGCGCACGCCGGAGGAGGAGAAAGAAAAGAGAAATGAGTTTTAAAACTCATTAAGGGCAATTTTGTAATTTCACCCAAAAAACTGGGTCACACGGTTTGGCCAAACCGTGCGGCACCCTCTGCCTAAGAAACTCACCTCGCACGGTTGTGTCGCGCGGTTTGTCTAACCGTGCGTCAACCGTGCGGTGAATAGTGTTTAGGTACTGCCTGAGTGACACTAATTGTGCGGGCTAAGCGCACGGTTTGGGTAAACTGTGCGCAGCCCATGCGCTTCATGTCTGCTCACCGCCATAAGCCGCACGGTTTGCTGCTGGGGTCACACGGTTTCAAAAAAACTGTGTGCCCTGTTCATACCACCAAACTAGAGATTTCAGAGCCCAGCGCCCTCGAAACTCAACAGAGCACCCGAGAAACCTCTCGGGCCTTTACCCAAGTCTAAAAATAACACATTGAAGTGTTTCAACTCTCGAAATTACGTTCTGAAGCTTGATTCAAAGAACGGTCCATCGAGTAAATGCCAAAATTCAAATTCCCTTGAAATTTTTACCATGACTCAAAAACACGGAACGTTTCACTAAACATCAAAATCATCATCAATGGAAGATGATGAAAGCTAGGGAGAAGGGGAGTTGTTGTTGCCCCCGGTGTGTCTCCTCTTGCTGCTTCGAATGGAGCCTACAGCCTGCCCAAGCTATGTTGTTGCGCCTGGAATGGAGGGATGAGTTGTATATTATTTTCAGGAATCATGCAATCTTTTTTCTTATTATTACATTAAATATTGTATTTAATTATTATTTTTACTTAAGAGCTCCAACCCCCTTTCCATCGCTACTTCTTGACAAAAAGCCCCGATTTTTTTTTTCGGGAGCGCACCACATTTGCACGTAACACCTTAGAGCCTACAAAAATGGCGTGCGAGGTGTGCACCTTGGCAAGGTCGCCTCGCCTCACCAATGACTAGGCGCTCGAGATGCGCCTCGCAACTCCTCTTGCCATGGCGTGCACCTGCCTTTGACAACACTGATATAACCAATAATCTAAAGTGCAAACCACTCTGTTCTGGGACACCAATTCCAACTCGACCTCTCTTCTTTCGAGATGTGTACAATTGTCCTGCGCCCAAAAATTCTAAAGTGCGTGTATGGAATATTTTTACCTGTCCAAACCCCTTTTGGTATGTTATAGTTCATCAAAACTGGTGGAGAAAGGTTGATAAAATCAATTTTAGTACTCATTGTCTCCCTTTAAATGGAGTTTGACAGCTTCACATTTGATAGCATACATCTAACTCTTTCATGAATGATCATGACCATCCTCTCTACAACACCATTATACTAAGGTTTTGGTAATGATTTTTACAACCCGATGTTAAAACTCCTAAAATGTTCCTCAAATGAACCACATTACTATCCTCTATTGTCTGTACTTGATCTTTAGTTTTCAAAACAAATGTCCACACTTTTCTAGAGTGATTAGCAATAAAAGTCACAAAATAAATATCACCACTTAGTGAATTGGTGTTCATCATGAACAGACATTTGTGCGTATCAAATCTAAAATATTTGTTTTTATGGAGGACAAATAACCATGAAATAATACTCTAGTTTTCCCATGATGCATCAAAAGTATTCAAATGCGTACCTTTGATTCTCAGCAAGAGCTAATTATTGGAAAGTATTCTTGGAAAGTATTTTGAATCCACTCTCACTCATGTGGTCAGGTCATTTGTGTCACGCTTTTGTAGGAACTTCTTTTCTAACTTTATTAATTTCTCCACCACGTGGTCTAGCTTCTGTGTGTGAACCTTGTAAAAACCATTGTGTCCGTGTGTGTGATCTTTCTCGCTCTAACTCACGTCATTATATCATCACCATCGAAATCTATTCGCACTAACCCGCAACGGGAATCACGTGGATTGAGAGTTGGTGTTTTAGGCAACCACTGATTCACCCCTCCTCTCAACAGTAGTATACTCTCTCTAGAGCCTCACAATAAGACCTGTCTAGGAGTTATTCCAACACATTCAAATCATTCTCACATCCTCCATTATTTCATGTAGTTTTTCTCCATGAATCAAATGAAATTTATCCCTCACTTATATTTTCCTTTTTCAAGGGGTTGTTCTCTCGATAACATCAATTTATGTTGTATCCCAAATGAAATTCTCCAGCAACTCTTTGTACTGCCGCTTTAGTAGAGGCAGCTTAACCCATCAGATGGGCAATATTATAGCATGCTTCAACAAAACTGTTCTACTGCAGTCCAAGTTTATCTTTTACCACCACTTGTGTAACACTCAATTCACTTGGGAGTTCTCAATGCAGTTCCTGGAGCTTATTTTGTATACACACAGGAACAAAACAAAGAAAAAATACAGGGTTGACGCTGCTTCAGTAATCTTTTCATGTATGCAACTGTATTGAAGCATAAAAGACAAGTAGGGGAAAGATAGGAGAGAACCTGGAAACGATGACCGATCAGTAACTGGAATGTGCAGGCACCACAAATCAAATATCCTTTGTTCAAAACAAAAACAAAAAACTCAGCCCGGAAACCAGATGCCCAGGTTTAAAACTAAGCCAGGCAACCAGATGCCTTAGTTTTTTAAGGCTTGCCTGCAAAGACTTTGATGATGCAAAATAAGCCCAAGTCCAACACCGTCCATCCCTGGAAAATTGAAGTAGATCCATAATCAAATGGCGGGAAAAAAAGCATGTTTAAAAAACAGTATTCAGATACAGGCTCCACCGGATAAAGTATACTCGTTGTTTTATTTACAAGCAATAAATTATTTTTTTCTTGCAAAAACTTGGAAAAATGTGAAGGGACGTGTGAAGAGTGTACATGAAATTTCGCAGAGAAATTACCGGGCATGTAGAGAAGGAGAGGAGGATCATCTGAGCGAGGCGAGCACTCCAGGGGCGAAAACCAGCGGGGCGGACCGCCACGAGAAGATTCGATCATATCCCTTGAGTGCTCCAGGTAATCCTTCAACCCACGTCGCTCCGTACCGGAGGCCATCGTCTCAGCCCGATTGAACCTGCCGACGGCGTCGTCGTGTGAGATGCCAGCGGGTACCGGTCGGTCGACGGACACGGCGCCTCGGCGGGTCCGGCGGGGGTCGAATCCCCCGAGAACTAACACTTCGTTATGGGGCCGGAGTGTCGGCGAACAGGCGGCCGGAAGAAGTGATGCGACGACGGCCGCCATTGGCGGCCAATTGCGTGTATTCTCGAAAACAGCAGCAAGACGAGGGAATGATGATTAGAACTGCAACAGCAGTGAGGGCCGTGGATGAAGGGTTGGGTCAGCTGCGGAAGAGAGGTCGTCGAGTCGTCTCGGCATCGAGGAGGTCCCGACAAACCACGGGATGGAATTGATTCCATGGTCATCCTAGCGTGCGAACACGTGCGTCGACGCTCTTTGTCGGCGCCGTTCATCGTCCGCCCGCCTAGGTTTTTGGGCGCCGGCGTAGGTGCGAATAATGATGAAGCAGGCCGCGTTGTCTTTCGTGTGTGTGTGCGGGGCCCCGTGGGCGTGCGGGGATGGGGTGCATGTATGGGTTATAATGCTGATTTTTATTAGAGTAATCTTAAAATATAACTAAAAAATTCAATCATTGCTTCATTTTACTCGGGAGGGGACAGTGACATCTATTATTGATTTTTTATGTGGAATTCATTTTAATTTTATCACCACTGCAATAATAATATATAAATAACAATTAATAATATAAATAATAAAAAGTAGTAATATAGTTATTTATTAATAGTAGATAATATTATAATTAATAATATTATTATTATTATTATTTATTAATAATATTATTAACAAATAATTATAAAATTAATAATTATTAATATTATTAATATAATTAACATGATAAATAATAATTAATAATATAATTTACCAATTAACAACTGATAATATAATTATTTATATAATTAAGAATTAATGGTGTAAATAATTATAACCAATAACAAAATTAATCATTAATTGTTATTATTATTATTAAGTAGTAGTATAATTGATAATTAATAATTAATGGTATAATTAATTGTTAATCGTATGATTAGTTATTAATAATATGATTTAAGAATTAACAATTAATTATATAATTATTTATATAATTAAGAATTGTTTCAAAACAGTCCAGGAATAAAGTCTAAAGGCCCTAACCCGTTTGTCAGAAGAAATGAAAATACAAGAAAATGAAATGATAGGAGGTGAGACATGGAAGACACCGTCATCATCAAGAAATCAAAACAATAGAGAGTGCACAAGGTTATATGACATATAAAAAACACCATTTCTTGTTTTTTCCTCTATAACTCACGTGTTTAGGTTTGTAATTGACACGCAGATAGCGGCCACTTCTCTGTGTCTTTGTGTTTGGGCGAGTTTTGAGATCCTCATCAAAAAACATATCAGAATAAAGTCTAAAGGCCCTAACCCATTTATCGTGATAAATGAAAATACAAGAAAATGAAAATGATATGAGGTGAGACATGGCAGACACTGTCATCATCGAGAAATCAAAACAATAAAGAGTGCACAAAGTTATACGACATAGAAAAAACACAATTTCTTGTTTTTTCCTCTAGAACTCACATGTTTAGGTTTGTCATTGACACGCAAATAGCGACCACTTCTCCATGTCTTTGTGTTTGGGCGAGTTTTGAGATCCTCATCAGAAAACATATCAGAGTTGTATGTAACGATCTAAGATTTCATCAATGAAATTTTATTTCTGAATATATAATTATGTCATGCTTAGTAATATAATATTATATAATGCTCACGCACCACGTGATAAGCCAAGGACATTTTATTATAATAACTTGAACACTACATCTAAAGAATAAAAAGAACCATAAGAATTGAAAACATCACAACAAGATAAAAAATAGAAAATAAGATAACTAAAATATGAAAATTTGGATCTGCTTGATCCACCGGAATAACCGGACTCATGAACAACTTTGTAGAAATGAAGCAGAATATTGGTAATGCAATATGCATTTTGAAAATAAAAAATATATATAACATTGAGAGAAAATATAAGTAAATGAAGAATGAATTTAAGTGATGTATTTATAGAAAATAGGGAATCATATGACTGTTACAAATTTGATCACTGAAATAGTAACACAACCGTTGAAATAGTAACACGACCGTTGAGAATAATAACATGATTGTTAGAATGTTATCCTCATGGAAGTGTAAAAAAATATCTAGGTAAATTATAAAATGAAAATATGATATATTTATATCACGACACAACTAAATAAATGTTTCAAAAACGATAAATTAAATGTGTGTATTTTTCTAAAACTTAAATGTTTTAATTGCACTTTTATAGTAAAATACAACGATTTAAAAGAAATTTTACTATCATAAAATGGATTTATAAAATAGTATTATGTTATGTTATAATGATAAGATAATTTTACGAGATCATAAGTATTTTTTCAAAGGGTCGGAAAATTGATCGTAACATTAAAATCGGTATTTTTCAAATAAATTATGATTTTATTTAAAAATTAAATCTCTCATATTTAGAAAATTATTTTCATAAAATATATTTCATTTTTAAAATCTAAACATCAAAAAATGGTTAGGATGGTTTTTTGGAAATTTTCTAAAATAGTTGCATTTTTTGTGAATAGTGAAATACGACAAATTACGACATTTAGCATTATAAGCCAAATACATGAAATTATGAGCCATAGATGATGTAAGAACTTATTAGTTCAAAGTCACATGCATTATTTACTACATATAGTCACAATAATCAATATTATTGGTAGTATTGAGCCAAAATAATAAACTAATTAATATAATATTAAAAAACATTCCTCATATTCCCTTGTAAATACAACCTCTCACCTTCTCTTCTTCTTACAACTTCTAAACCTTGAAGCTTGAAAAATTTCTACCCAATTTTCTCCCCACCTCTCTCCCCACATCCCTATAGGCCCTTTTCTTCTAAAAGTATAATCCCAAAGTGCCTTGAGGAGTATTTCAAGCGACAACATTCAAGAGGTAGTATTCTTTAATCTTCTCTTTTTAATTATTTTGCTCTTTTACCTTATCCTCACCTCCCTCATCCAACACGGCATAATGACTACGGTATTATAAATATACTGAAATGTTGTTTTTTTTAATGGAATGTCCACCTTTTACCCTCCCTTCTTTGTATTCCAAAACAAAAACGTTGTTTACAATACGGTTGGTTCACCGCCCCCATGAACAACGTACTTATTTATCTCCACTGCCTTCAAGGTTGGTCATAAAAATGTTATTGTATTCAAATACAATGATAATAAGTATAATATAACTTATTTTAAGTTTTGGAATGTCTTAATAATAATTTAATTAAATAAAATGAATACAGTTCATGACGGTAGGTAAAACATCCTAAATGAACTAACCATATAACGCTAACATTTTTACTTAAAGAATCATCCTTATGTCGTAACACTAATGGGTTTTTGGGACCATTTCAATTTATTGAAGGACATGAATATTATTTCATTTCACTTCTGGAGTTATAGTCTCATTTGACGAGAACATTAACAATTATACACAAGTGATCCAACCTTGAAACCATGAAACGAACGCCCTCAGAACAATAAAATTAAACATTATATCTCATGGAAATAGTTATAAATAAACATGATAAAATTATAATGAATCAACTATATATGAAAAAGGTTATTAATTAAGTAATTAATTAATTTAATTTGATTACTCAGGATGTCAAGTGCAAGTGCAAAACGTATCCGGACATAAGGCGAGACATCTCTCTGAACCACCATTTTTCTTTGGGTTGTGACCTCTCTCTCTCTCTCTAACATTATGAAATACTTCAAAATTATGTATACATGTCTCTTACATATACACGTAGCTTATTATATCTTCCTTTTATGAAACAATACATGCCTTAACTTCATTTCTCAAATGTCTTCTTTAAAAAATCGAACTCGATTAAGGGGAACTTTTCCATTCCTTAATCTTTTTATGCAATGATCATTTAAAGTCATTATTCATGAACAAAAATCATTTTTTGTGACCTATGATTATTTATTCAAATATAAACATACATAATATTTAATTCTATATTCTCTTTGGAATCTCTACAGAGTCTCCTTTGATTATGATACGAGGTAAGGTTTTGCAACACATTTATTTCCATGGGTAATTCTTATGTCCATGTCTTATGACTAAATCCCTTTTGTAGCGCACATAAGCATGTACATGTTATGATGGATGCACCCAGATAACGCTCTAATGCATTGGGTAATGTTTTTGTCTCATGATACGATATGTATGAGATTAGGGAGTAAACCTAATCAATGATGGGACTCTATCCACCATGTGATGTTTTCTTAGTGGTTATCATTGACTTATGTTTATGTCATGTTTTATGTTACTATCACTTTACTATGTTGACATATTCCTATGATACCATGTTCTTTATGTTATGTTTTCATGTGATTATTCCCGAGCCTTCTCTTTTATGATATTGTATTATTTTGTTTGACTCACATGTTATGCTTCGTTATCATGTTTATTCCATTACTGAGATTTATAGCTCACCCCTTTCTTTTATGTATTCCCCAGGTTATCCTATGAAGTTTAGGATATCAAAGGGATTTAAGAGCTTATTATGGAGAGTAAAATAAATAAGTTTTATTTTAGTTTCGTGTTGATGTTTTATGTACCAAGTCTTCCAATGACACTAGGTCTCTCGATCCTTTGGTTGTATTTATTAGATATATATGTTAAAAATAATGTAATAATATGTGTAAAAGGATTAGGTCACTATAGTTGGCATCACATGATGATCTATTTATTTTTGGATATTAGGACTAAAATAATTTAGTGAGAACCCTAAGGATAAGTCAAAGTATAGGAAAATATCCTGGAATTTTCATAAAGAATAGAGCGAGTGGTTTCCAAGTAATTACATTTATGTCTGGATACTACAAGTTGATGTGGCTCTATCATTATTGTACTTAGGTGTAATAACTTCTAAAAGGGTTCATTGAGTATTAACTCAATTGTCACCTGGTGCATGACAAAGAGGCCTTGTTGTACATCTGGTTTGACACTCATGGGTGATATACTTTGGCAAATTCACAAACTCTTTATGAACCATTATGAAGTACTTGACTAGATTGTTAAGTTAGAAAACATAGTAGGAAATATTACCATGGATAACTTATATTTAAACATAGAGACTCATAATTGTGTCATTTATATGTTATTCCTTCAATGTCCACAGTCTCCCTTTTCACAAAATTTTTATTTTGGGTATTCTCACCCCTATCTTTATTTTAGATATAATAAATGACTAGAACCATAATAAAATAGTTAAAGTTTCACTCATTATCCATTCATGAGATTCAAATATGCTATATTATTATAGTTCCACACATTATTTTATATCTTGAAGATTTAGTATAACAATTCAAATACCATCTCAAAACACAGGGATTGAGCCATCCGTGAGAACAACAAACAGAGCAATTGTTGCATCCCAAGTATATAACTCCTCCTCATTCAATGTTTTGTGGGCTAAAACTCCCAAAAAATCTTGTAATACATTCTTTAGTAGAGTTTAATGTTATATTGGTCATGAATTGGTTTTCCATATATAAATCCAATATCAACTATTGAGAGAGGGAGATAACTCTTCACAACCTGAGTCATTCTCCAATTATGTACTAGTGTAAAGAGGAGGATGAATTTAATTTGGAATCAACTTATCACATGTGGATATTATTTCCTTATGAGTAAGAATATTTAGCTCAAATTATTGAGGTCAAGGATAGAATCATTATTGAAGAAATGCCCATTGAGAGAGATTATACTCATATAATCCCTAAAGAGTTGTATGGTCTTCCTCCTTACCAAGAGGTTGAATTATCAGTTGAACGTATACCTATATATCTTCCCATATCCAAGACTCTCTACAGAATAGATACCATTGAGTTTGAAGAACTAAAGTAGTAGTCACAAGAGAATCTAGAAAAGGGTTTTATACGCCCGATTGCTTCACCATGGGGTGCGCCGGTCCTCTTCATCAAAGGACGAGTCAATGTTCCTTTGCATTAATTATTATGAACTCTAAAAAATAATGATAAAGAATAAATATCCCCTTACATAGATAAATGACTTGTTCGATCAACTATGTGGGGACTGATATTTCTCTAAGGTGGACTTTCAGTCAGGATATTGCCAATTAAAGGTGAAGAAGGAAGATATTATCAAAATTGTCTTTCGAATGAGGTATAAACACTATGAGTCCATAGTTATGTAATTTGAACTCACTAATGATCCAAAAATCTATATGGGATTAATGAAAAATCTTTAGAGATTACCTTGAAAAAACTATGGTAGTATTTATAGATGATATTCTAATATACTCCAAAAGTAAGGAGAAGCATGAGGAGATTTTTAATACTATTCTAAATACTTTGAGAAAGGAAAAATTGTATGAAAAGTACATTAAATGTGAGTTCTTTATGGAGTAAGTATCATTCTTTCAATAACAGAAAAGGTGTTTTCATGTCGTTTTTTTCTTCATTTTAACGTTGGGTTTTATAAACTGACATAAAAAATAAAATGTTGAACTTTTGATGTTGGGTTTTTGGAAAACTGACATTGAAAGTTTTATTCCACAAGGATTTTAACATTGGTTTTTGATAAAAACTGACTTCAAAAGTATGTTTTCATGTCAGTTTTACTAAAAAATTAATGTCAAATATAAAAGAAATACTTTCACATTAGATTTAGTAAAAACCAATATTAAAAAATGGAAAATCTAAATAATAGAAAATATTTTGTTTCTTACCCTTTGATATCACTGGTCTTAGAGCTAAAATGGACTTACAAATCAAAATTTTGTTAGGACCAAGTTGAAAAGAAGTTGTTTTTGGAAGCTGTAAGAAGTTTGTGCTCAATGCTTTTCCTTTTTTTGTCAAAAATAAAGAAATCAATTCACTTTTTAAAAGCTGGTTATCAATTTCACAATCATAATCAAATGATCGGGCTCAAAATTCTTAACAAAGTCCATTATATTGGGAAGTTTTTTTCTAGAATAAAAGGTTCACCAGACTCACCTTGGGTCTAGAAAGGAAGTTTTGATCATAATGAATAAGTGTATCAAAGTCTAAATGACTCTGATGTAAATATGATGATACTTTGCTAATATTGGAGTTCTTATAAATCATAAGTTGTCTAGAAAACTTGTGATGCTATCCTTATAAAGGAAACAGGGAGAACTAGTGATGATAATCATATTGAAGCTTGGTTAGAAAGAAATAAATAACTAGAAGGATAGAAAGTTATAATACTTTCCAATATAAATCAGATGATGCTATGAGATTCTAAAGTTCTCACTATTATGAGGAACTCATGATTATAAAAAAGAGTTTGTGTAAGAATAAAGTTTATGAAAGTCAATATTTTCGGTCTTAGTTCATCGGTTTGAGATCACTGAACGCAAAATTGTTTGAAGGCTGAGAATTTTTGTTTTAAATGCGAGAAGATGAAAATGATGGGTTTCAGTCAGACTAATAAACCACAAGATAAAAATATTTGGAGAAAGAAGTTGGTGTGTATCTTAATCAGAAAAGTAAAGAAGTTATTGAAGTCAAAGATTCTATCATCAGTTCATTGGACGCGATGTACCATTGATAATCAGAGTGTAACATCCCATTACCTTGATTGAGTACGTTTTTACCTCTCTCCAAGTTCCCTTTTTGGTTTTTAGTTTTAATATGTTGTTTTCTAGATTTTCTATAGGCTGTTGGGGAATTTCACACTATGTAACTAGTTCACACATCGTGAAATGGTCGCCGAGTGTAATCCATGCAAAGGATTCACACTGTGAAAGGTTACACGACATGATAAGGTATTACATGTTGTGATTTATTTTAAGGTCAAATTTTAATACGAGGCGACTGATTTTTTAGCATAATTGAACATGTATTTCATGACGTGTAAACGAGTTACACGTCATGAAATTTCTCGAGAAAGGATTTTTAGGGCATCATTCGGATTTTGAGTTCCCATTTGGATGCTCTTTCTCCTTTTCTCTCAAACCAAGGTTCCTCCCCGACATTTTTTGGAGACACTGTTCCTTCCGGATCGATCTGTTCGACGTTCGATCTTCATTGTGGTTGTGGTGCATCTCTCTAGGTGAGTGATCTTTCTGCTTCTTCATTTCCATTGATTGTGGTAGCACCCTTGAGTTGCGTTTTTGGATCCATTGGTCTGAAATTGGTGTTTCTTCACATATTCTTCCAGATCCGTTTTGCGATCTCATTCTGAAGGTTGTTACTTTATTGGTTGTGGTGTGATAGGTGATCATTCTTAATGTATGTGGGTTACCTCCTTTCCACCAACCCCTTGTCTTCTAAATTGGATCAATCTTGTGATATGGATTGGATTCTAGGGACTTCATAGACATTGTTGGGTTTTTATTGTTAGTGGATTATATTATGGGTGTGTGCGACCCAAGCTTTGAGGTAGGTGGTTCCATATCTAGCTGATGAATCTTATTGTTCCTATTTTATAAACTGATTTATAAAAGGAATTTACATGATTATTTTGTGTGCGTTGAAAAGATTTTTTAAAGAAAAATGGGTTTTCCCTGGTTTTTGATGAATGAAAGGAAAAGGGGTATTTTCAAAGCATTGAAATGGATTTGTGAAATGGTTTTGAAATGGTTTTTCAAAGCATTGGAATAAATTGTGAAAACGAGCATATGGGTTACCTTGTGTACTTAGGTGGAAGATTTAGCTTGAAGCCATCATCCATTATTTGTGATTATCTGGAGGTTTTCTCATGAGGCTTTCCTCTATTTCCTAGGCCTGTTGTTCTAGGGGAATGATATTGATTTGTTAGGGGAGTTTACTCATGGGTTATTCTTCTGCTTCCTAGGCCTATGTTCTAGGAGATGGATTGCAGACTTTATTGATTGCGGTATAAGTAGTCTACTAGTTTGACCTATAGTGATCCTTGATGTTGATACCTATTATTTTTTTTGTAGAGATTAGATTTTTTTAGCCTTGATATTAATGTTTATGATTGTGAAAGATGATATGGAAAATGTTATTTGAAATTGATATACCTGCTTTTGTTTTAGAACTATGAAAAAGAGAAATGTTTACCATGTTTTATACACAACTGCTTTACTGCTTATCATGACATGTTTTATTTGAAATGAGAATACAAGAATTGTTATATAGAGACTTGTTATGCAACATCTAGGTGAGATCCTATTGTGCCTGTTAGCTCACACCCTGTGCACCCCTTCAGTGGTGTGTAGACCTTTACATGTCTTCCAATACAGGGAAATGAAATACGTCATAGTAAGGTAGTGAGGTTTCATGTCAGCTGAGTTGGGTAGCTGGTGGTGAGATGGTGGGAGTTCATCCACACTATCACATGGAGTAGCTGTTTGTTTTTGGGTCCTTTATAATCGGAATCGTCTATTAGAGATTTTGGATACTTTTACAGTTGTTTTGTTTCCGCTATCTTCTTTTAGTTATGGCATATATTCCCCGTTCCTTCTTACTCTATGTATATATATGCCATGTGTTTGTTCAAGTTGGGTGAAATTTTTCCCTATGGTTTGTTGTTCGATGTCCGAGTGCTTGTCTCCAGATCATGGAGATCAGGAATGCCCTTTGGGTATGTGACAGAATGGGTCGGGTTCAAGGTTTGAGGGTAACCCAGGTCAGGTCATTACAAAGTGGTATCAAAGGAGGTTTTTCCTTAAGAGTCCTTATCTTGGGATGTTTGTTAGACTAGAGATAAGATTTTCAGGACTTGAGAGGTATGTTGTGATAGGTTCATGGACAACTCTTATCGTGACAAGACTCAAGTTTCCATGGAAAGTTGGGATACATGTCTCTAGTGTTGGGTTTTGTTTTAAATATTAGTTTTTGCTTATGGGTTTTCTAGTTTGAACTAAGATTTATTCTGTTGTCTGATCATTCCTTCTATTTAGGTGTGCAACAATATGCCTCTGAGACATCTTCCACAATTTCCTCAGGAGGGTGAAGCTGATGATCCTCAAGGGAATCTGCCTATAGATCAGAATCTCATCAGGGCTATAGTACGGGAAATTTGTGTCGTTGATCAAAATGCACCACAAGTTCGGAACACATTTGTTGAAGTGTATCCAGGAGAGGCAGGAGAGAGAGATCGATCTCGGGAATTCTTGCATGAAAATCCATCATCCTTTAAAGGAACGAATGAACGTCAAGAGGCGAAGGACTGACTGGATATGATCGATCAAATCTTCACATTTTTGGAGACACATGAGAATATCAAGGTGAAGTGTGAGGCGTTTAGACTCAAGGGTTCTGACAAGCGATGGCAGGATTCTATAGTCCAGACAGACAAACACGCATACTTGGATTGTAAGGGTTTTAAAACCCTATTCTTCTAGATGTTTTTTTCCAAAGTCACTAATGCTGGAAAAGTCTCCAGAGTTATTGTCCTTGTAGCAACAAGAGCATTCAATGTTGACGTACACAAATCAATTTCTTAAGCTAGTCTGTTTCTCTCCATATGTGGTAAAGAATGGCCAATTAAAGACTCAAAAGTACCTAAAGGGTTTGCAACCAGATATCAGATCACACGTGTTTATCTTAAATATTCATACCTATGTAGAGATGGTAGACATAACTATGATGAAAAAGATGAATATGGAAGGAAATGTTAGATTTTCTACCTCTTCTCTTCCATCCAGTGATAGATTCAGTGACACACATGGGAATAAGAGGAAGTGGCGGGATCATTACAGGAATAGTGTAGGTGGGTCTCAACAATGAGCCTTCTCCACATCGTCTACTATATATAGCAGTATGCCTCTGACTTGATATCAGTGTGGAAAGGTCAGATGCATAAGGTGTTCTTTCCATATTCTCATGAAGACGTGCAACAACTATGGATGCATTGGTCACTTACAACGATTCTACCAGGCTATGAATACGCCTCATTATGATCAGGGTTCGTCGGATCAAAAGGCTACTATGGGGTAGTTAGATGCTTTGAGGACTAAAGGGATCCAACCACATGCCTCATGGGTGAAGGAATTTCATGCAGTAGATGATTTCCCAGCGAAGGTCAATGCGGGTATGAAAATAGTGAGAGGTACTAACTTTATTTCATATTCTGTAGCGATTGCTTTATTTGATACCGGTGCCTCCCACTCATTTATATCTACACTTTTTTTTTGATATTTTTAAACTTACAATGGAACTTATGTCATTTGTAATGGTGTTAGTGACGCCTCTTGGTAAGAGAAAAGAGTAGGGGTTTTGGTGTCCTTGTTCGTTAATGATAGATGATACAGAGTTAGTCTAGGATTTTATCATTCTTGATCTGGATTTGTTTGATGTCATCATCAGTATAGATTGGCTTGTCACTCATCGAGGAAAGGTTAATTGTTATCATCAGTGTGTTTCGTTTCTTACTGCTGATGGGATCTCTTGTGTGTTTCAGGGGGGGTGAGACCTGAGGTCTAGTCACGCAAGACCTTTCCGCCCAGATCTTAGGAGTTTTTTGTCCGCTGTTGCATTTGATCCTAATGACATTTCTTCTATTGCTGATCTTCCTGTTGTTATTTGGTACTTTTCTGACATTTTCCCATGCGACTTATCTGATATTCCTCTAGAGAGAGAGGTAGAGTTTACGATTGACCTATTTCCAGGTACGTAGTTGATATCGATACCTTCTTATCATATGACACCAACGAAGATAAAATAGATTAATATTCAGTTAGATGACCTGCTAGAAAAAGGTTCCATTCACCCTAGTGCTTCACTTTGGGCATCCCCTGTGCTCTTTAGGAAGAAGGTAGATGATTCAATTCGGTTATGTGTGGACTATTAGAAGTTGAACTGGGTAATATTTAAGAACAAATATCCTTTTCCTCATGTGGATGATTTGTTTGATCAGTTAAAGGGGGTAAAGTGGTTTTCAAAGATTGATCTTCGGTCAGGTTATCATCAGCTCAGATTTCAAGAGTCTAATATACCAAAGACAACTTTTAGGAGTCGATATGGCCATTATGAATATCATGTGATGCCTTTTGATCATACCAATGCTCATATAGTTTTTATGGATTTTATGAATTAGATATTCCATCAATATCTTGGCACTTTTGTGGCAGTGTCCATGGATGATATTCTGGTTTACTCGAAATACGAGCATGAGCACGAGCACCATCCAAGTTTAGATCTAGAAATTTTGAGAATTCACCATTTGTATGAAAAGATTTCAAAATGTAATTCTAGATTCAAGAATTGAAGTTCTTATGACACTTTATTTATGAACATGGATTATCAGTTGATCCTAAAAAGGTGAAGTTTTTTTTGTCATGGAAAGAACCACAAAATGTATTTAAGATATAGAGCTTCCTTGGTCTTGTTGGATACTACCGATGGTTTTTTAAGGATTTATCTAAAATGACATAACCTTTATCTACTCTTACTAGGAAAGCGATGAAATTCATATGGGATGTGAAGTGTCAGTCTTTTTTTTATGAACTGAAATCACTTCTAACATCAGCTCCTATTTTTATCTTACCTGAGCCTGTTAAGGGGTACATAGTGTTTTGTGATGCTTATACTGCTAGTTTGAGATGCGTTCTTATTCATGATGATCATGTGGTATCTTATGGATCTTTTCAGATTTGGATGCATGATAAGAATTACCCCACTCTTGATTTAGAGTTTGTTGTAGTTATTCAGGTGCTTAAGTGTTGAAGGAATTATCTTTTTGGGGGAAGGTTCATAGTATTTTCTGATCATAAGAGTTTTAGTTAGATCTTTTTTCAGAAAGACTTTAATCTCAGACAGATACGATGGGTAGAATACCTTAATATGTTTTACTTCAATATCACCTACACCCCAGGGAAGTGGAATGTCATTGCAGGTGCTCTTAGTAGGAAAGTACCATCATAGGATGTATTGAAATCGAAGGAGTGGAACCTTATGGGGATTTTCGCTCAATTGCACTTGGATGCTTAGGAGGATGTTTCAGGTATGGTTCTGACCAGTGTTCAGTTATCATCATCTCTCATGGAGTCTATTTTATAGATTCATCATCTAAATGACGAGTTTAGTAAAATTAGAGAAAGCCTTTATGGTGGGGATACCGTTTTTGGTTGGTCTCTCTCTTCAGATGGCATGTTCTAATTTGGGAAGTGGGTTGTCATCCCAGTATCTGTGAGAAGTTTAGTTTTGTTTAATTGTCACAGATCTTCATGGTCCATTCATTTAGACACTATTAAGATGTATTATGACATGAGAAAATAATTCTATTGGTCGAGTATGAAGTGTGACATTGCAGATTATGTGTCCCACTATTACACCTACCAACAGATAAAGGTAGATCACTTGAAACCCTCTGGTTTGTTTTAGCCTCTTTTAGTTCCTATTTGAAAATGGGACAAGGTATCCATGGATTTTTTTATTGGATTTCCATGGACTCCCTGAGGAAGGAATTCTATCTGGGTAGTTGTTGGTTGGTTGAAGAAGTATTCTCATTTCATTTCAATTAAGGATACCATTAAGGTTGAAGATCTGAGTAAGCTATATGTGGAGGAGATTGTGAGGTTACATGTGATTAATTCTTCCATTGTTTCAGATAGGGATCCTAGGTTTACCTCAAGGTTCTGGAGGAGTCTCTAAGAGGTGATGGGAACTCAGGTCAAGTTGAACACAACTTACCATCCATAGATAGACAGTCATACAAAGCATGTGATTCAGATCCTAGAGGATATGATTCATACTTGTGTCTTTGATTTTAGTGTATCATGGGATAGCCATCTATGATTGGTTGAGTTTTTTTATAACAACAGTTATCAGCCGTTGATTAGAATGTCTCCCTTTGAGGCATTGTATGGATACCCATGCAGATCACCTCTTTGTTAGGATGAGGTGGGAGAAATAACTTTGGTTGGACCAAGTTTGGTCCAGGATACATCGACGGAGATTCAGGATGTACATTGATGTCTGGTTATAACCAAAAGTTGATAGAACTTATATGCAGATCGGGGATGTTGTCCTTTGAAGTTTTCCTTTGGTGACTGGGTTTTCTTGAAAGTTTCCCCTTGGTTAGGTCACTGTCAGCTTGGAAAATAGGGAAAGTTGGCTTCAAGATATATTAGTCTGTTTGAGGTTACTGAGTGGCTTGGGAAGGTTTCTTATCGGTTGTAATTACCGATTCAGTTGACTAGTATTTATGATGTTTTCCACATATCTCACCTTAAAAAAGTATCATGATGATCCCGCTCATATTCTGAGTTGGGAATAAATTGATTTAGAGCTAGATGTTTCTATTTTGGAGAAGCCAGTTGAGATCATTGACTCTCAAGTGAAAGTCATGCGTGGGAAGTTGATTCTATTGGTCAGAGTTCTATGAAAACATGGATCAGATTCTCATGATACTTGGGAAGTTGAGTCATTTATGAGGGAGAAATGACCTCATTTTTTACAAGGATTACATATTCCACATGACTTCCTGAGGATGGAAGGTATTTATGGTGGGTTTTTTTAACATCCTGTTACCTTGATCGGGTAAGTTTTTTCCTCTATCCAAGTTCCCTTTTTTGGTTTAGAGTTTTAAGATGTTGTTTTCTAGATTTTCTATAGGCTATAGGGGAATTTCACGCCATGTAATGGTCGCTGGGTGTAAGCTGTGAAAAGGATTCACATTGTGAAAGGTTACATGACATGATGAGGTATTATATGTCATGAGTTATTTTAAGGTTGGATTTTAATCTAAGGAGACTAATTTTTCAATGTACTTGAACACTGTGGATTTCACAATGTGTAAAGAAGTTACACGCCATGTAATTACCCGAGATGAGATTTTTAAGGCGTCGTTTGTAAGAACCCAAATCTTCTTTTTAGGTATGAATCTTGTTTTATGGTGTTTTTTTAGGAAAAGAGGAGAATCTGGAAGTTTAAGGAGTACACGCCGTGTAATTTGGAGTACACGCCATGTACCCGATTGTTGCGGGTGACCGTGTACTGACCATGTAACGGCCGAGTACATGGCCATGTGGGGTGACATGAAGACTGCCTAAAGTGAAGTCTAGTTAAAACAAGTACATGTCGTGTACTTTCTTTTTATTTCATTAAATGGACCGGGGACACGTCTAATCAACAGAACACCCTTCTTCTCCACTCATCTCATCCAGGAGCATTTGTGGCCAGTGATTATTCTCTAAGCCCCCAACTCACCATCCGTTCTCTGAATCGACTATCGTCGATTGCGTTAGAATCACCACAGTAAGCTCTTCCTTCTTCTAGAGCCTCGTTTCCCGATTCCTCTTCTTTTGTGAGTTATCTTTGGTTGAAATTTTTTAGCGTTTTTGTAGATCTATGTCATTATAGGGTGATTCAAGGCCCGAGGCTCATGTATATCAATCGTACAATGCTTAGGTAGGTGGTTTGTGCCTTTCCGTAGTTATTCTTTGAGTTTTATGTGAAAAAGTGCTCAATACCCTTGTTCGAGGTATTGCTTGTTTATAGTTTTTAGACCTGTTATTGCCTGCTATGACTTGTGTGCTTGAGTAGAGGATTTATGATTGTAAATAGGGTTATTTACCATGCTATGAATGTGTTTCCCATGTTTTCTTGATATTGACCGTTTGGTCTAGCTTTTCCTGTCAGGCTACTTTGTTTTCCATGCCTAGTATTGTTAGGATGGAGTGATTTTATCTGACATGCTGTGAGATGTTGTAGACTATTTATCCAAGTAGTTCTTGAGATTTACTTTGGATTCCATATACCGTTTGTGCACGATTGATTTACACAGGGTTGTGGGAACCTGGTGTAGTAGACCATAGGGAGAATGGACGTTGAGGGCTTCTCCAGAGTGTCTGTTTACTTTTATGTTATGAGACCATAGGGGGGATGAACTTTGTGCTCTCTTAGAGTGTCTGTAGTTCCTAGTTACGAGACCAAAGGGGGAATTGGATGTTGAGTGCTTCCCCAGAGTGTCTATAGTTACTGATACGAGACCACATGGGGAATTGACAGTGAGTTCTTCCTCATAGAGTCTTTGCTAAAGCTGAACTAGAGGGGTTAGGCTGTGAGTACTTCCCATAGGGTTACTTATGATTATTGGTTTCTTAACTAATAAATGAAAATGGATGTAATTTAAACTGTAGGATTGTTTACTTTGAGTACTTCCTTGTTTATTGCTTCATTTTGCATGTTGCCTACCATATATAATCATTGACTGTTAGGCATAGATCTTTGGGTGGTTGCCTACTGGGATTCGTCTCACACCCTGTTTGGGTCATGCTTTTGGGCCCAAAGAGATTATATTATTGCAGGTCTAGATAAGGTCAATCACCCTTCTACTTTAGGTACTTGATTGTTGTGGAGCTGGAAAGCATGAGACCAAGCTGAGGTTTGCAATGCTGCTGGAGTTTATTTTTTTTCTTTGTACTTTGGTTTAGTACTGTATTCCAGCATTGTGACTTGTTTGGATACTTTTCTAGACATATGTATCATGCATAATTTATATATGTGTGCTCCAGTTGTTTATTACTTCCGTTGTTTACTTATTTCATGCTATTACTGCTTCTACTATTGTTATCTGTTTATATCCACTACATTACTCTTACAATGAGGGAATAGTTTCCCCACTATCACACCCAAGGACCTCACTTCTAGTCGGCAGCCTCTGTCATTTGGGGAAATGCACTTGAGTCCATGTGACCAACCGGGTACGGGGTACCTCTGGGCGGCTCCTGGAACCGGGACGTTACAAAGTGGTATCAGAGGAATTATTTTCTTCTTAAATTACTGTTTGGAGCCTATAGCCAGGGATAGGAAGGAATAGGTACTTGGTAATAAGTTGTTCTTAGGAGTAGCTAACCCATGTATAGGAAAAATCCAATTTACCTTGTATATTACGATTTTACTGGTTTTGTAATTATTACAGTTGATTTGATTTCACCATTGGGTGATTCACATGTTTTGTGCTGTTATTGTTGATATTATTGAGGTTCTATTTCTGTTGCAACCCGATGAGATGAGAGTATTCCATCTCATGCATCATATAGACACTTGCTATAAATCACATTCCATGCATTCTTGCCATGACATTTAGGGTTAATTACTAATTACACGTTGTTTTGATAGGTGTTGTGCTAGATATGTATGCTGTTGTGATATATACCTTGATAGAATACCTGCTTTTTGATAGGATATTGAATTGTGTAAGGTTTAGTTTGAATGAATTCCAAACTTTGGTTCTTGAGGTGTTATAGGCCCTCATAGATCAGAATTTAGTGGATCATTTCATTGTTATGCTTGTATATGAAATGTATAAGATGCCAAGCTTTGATTTGCAGGGAGTATGGGCCCTCATGGATTAGAATTTGGCACTTTAATGTTTGTTTCAATGTTTTATGGGTTTTAGAGTAGTTTTTGAGGCTTACTATCCAGAAAAACACAGAATACAAGATGTGTAATGGTAAATACACGCCATGTATCCTTCTGTTCGGGAAGGAACTGTTTTTATTAAGTACACGCTGTGTACTGTATGTACACACCGTGTAGTTCCTAACCGTGTTGTTGTATGTGTGGGTTGAGACACGGTGTTAGGAAATCTTTGGTGGAACACACCGTGTACCAGAAGTACACGCCATGTGTTTAGACCATGTGTCCAACCATGTGACCAACGACACGAGTGGATTATGGGTAGTCAGTACACGCCGTGTCTGAAAAAAACACATTGTGTAGAGTCATCCGTGTAACCGGCCGTGTAACTAACAACATAGGCCATTTAAGTTCTTTCTAGTACACGCCGTGTCAGGAACAAACACACCGTGTAGTCTTACTCTAGAAGAACCGTGTGGGTTATTTGTGTAGAAGAACTCAGGCAGGAGAATACGATTCAAGTACACGTCGTGTTTGGGGAGAACACGTCGTGTATATGGGGCGTTACACGACTAGGGTTGGAAGGAGTACACACCCATGTGAAGGCTTAAAGGAACATGTTGTGTAGGATTTATACACTCTATGTATCCACCTTTTTGAAATCTTGGATGCTTTCTTTCTCATGTTACCTTCTTACACTTCTAAGTTTCAATACTTGATAATATTGAACTAAGGTGTGCGCTTGACCTTGTAGAGTCATGCCACCGATACGTCCTCTGTCACTCCCCGACCTATCTTTTATTTTATTTTATAATTTTCTTTGTATTTTAATTTTTTTTGGGGTTTGTGTTGAGTCGTAGATGATTTTTTTTTGAGTTATGTAAAAAAAAAGTGCACGTTTACAAGCTGACGTCACTGGGCACACGGGCGGAGCGTGTGTTGGAAACCCTGCGTGGCTCCGCTTAGGCATTGACACGATTCACCTACCTTCGAAAAATTAAAATGAGTAAAGATTATGATTTATTGTGTTATTTAATTTTTTTTTATTGTTTTTAATAATTTTATTATTATTATTAAAATGAAATGACCACTTTTATTATTATTTTTATCATGTTATTATTATTATTATTATTGTTACTATAAATATCACAATTAAAGTTAATGTTAATTAAAGTTGTCATTAGGGATTATTTTAATGCTATATTATTATTATTATTCTTATTATTAATTTTTATGTGTATTGTTTTCACAATAGATTAATGTTTTATTTTATTTTATTTATTTGATTTCTTTATTTTTTATTTTTTATGCTTCATTTTTATTATTTTTCAACTAACCCTAACCCTTATACCACTCTCTCTCCAATCCCCCCCTTCCTTGACCCAACCTGCGCGTGGCGTCTACAGCGCGCCCCTCCCTCTCTTGCAGCCCTCTTCATCTGGCAGGATTCCAAGCCGGTGCCGCCTCTTGCCTACTCCGACCAGCTGCCTGCCGAACGCCTTTCCGAGTCGCACCAACCCGTGCCCCCAGCCGCACCTCACCTGTTCGACGACGTTCCCCTTGCACATCAGCTCCGACCGGCTATGACCCCCTCTTGCCGGCACACTCATCTCCGGTGAGACTCCCTCGGTGTCATGACCTCCGCCAGCATGACCCCCCACCGGTGCACACCCCATCCGGCCGTGACCCGTCTTACCCACTTCTTCTCTGGCGACTAGTAGGTGTGAGCCTCCACTGTCCGATTGTTTTTTTCCTCTCCAGCTACCTCCGGCACAACCCTCAACCCACGACGTCCCCTGTTTAGCGTGCGCCATCCCTGACCCATGACCTTCGGCAAACTGCTCTTTGCCGGCGTCATCCCCCCGCCGACATCACCCCCTTGTCAACGCCCCCTCCCTCCAGTGATGTCCTACCCCTATGGTAAGGGTTCGTGGCAAATATGTTATTTGAAGAGGGTTTAATTTTTGATAAAACCCTATGTGTTGGGGTTCAATATTGTTGCGTAGGAGTTAATTATGCTTCTAGAGCATACCGTTGAGGTGTGAATGTGATCGCGCACCGGTCTCGGGCATGAATTGCCTTTCCGCCTTGGAATTTAGGTATGAATCCTTAGCGCATCACCTTTAAATTTAGGATTTCACTGAATTCTTATTTTATCACTAACTTTAGTTGTTAATTAGTGATTTAGTGTTTTTTTCATTGTTATTCTTTGTGATATGTGGTGTTTTGGTTCAGTTTCTTTAATCTTTTGGTGTGAATTGTTATGTGGTGCACTATCTTTTTATTTAATATTTCGCTGGTTGGTTTTGCAAGCGATTGGTGATTCTATTTTTTTTAAACATGTTTTGGTCTTAGAAGTATAAACATGATGCCAAACTTGGTAATTGAACTTCCTCGAGTGGACTTTTGGGTTATAGTTTCTAAAGCGACGTGTGTATGGTTTCAAAATGGAGTTTTTACGTATGATGTATTTTTATTAGGTTGTGTAATTAGTTTATTCAACTGTGCAAGTCATGTGTTTTATGTTCAGATATGTTGGGGATCTGTGGTTGGTCATAAAAGAGGTTTTGAAGGGGGTTTTTGGGTGTGTAAAACTGTGAGATACTTTTTGAAAATCATTTTATAAATTTTAAAGTGGTTTAGTGAATAGTGTCAATGGTGCGAGTTGTGTTTTGAAAACGTGTCAAGGTGGTTCTTTTGCGTTGTTGCTCATTTGTATTGTTTTAAGTATGTGTTTGTGTAATTTTAGTTATTGTGTGTTTGTTGCAGCGCATTTGTAAGGTAACCCCATGATATTGCGGTCATCAACTTGCGCTTTCTTGTACACCTGCGTGAGGCGTGTCGCACCATTGTGTTTGGACAACGAGCCGAGGTAGGCCCCCCACTACACTCGCCTTTAAATTCATAATTTATTAATTGATTGATATTTTATTAATTTTAATAAATGAGAAATAATATAAGATAATTAATTTTTAAATGATTATTTGGTGTAAAAAGAGCCGTTTATTTTATACACGACACTTGAAATATTTTCTTGATGAACAGACACCCAGTAGTGAAAGAATTCTTATTTTTCCTTTAAACACAATTCACAGAATTTCAAATGTAGTTTTGGTTTATTGATAAATGATTTATTTTGAAGCGTGAACAAGTGTTTTGGTTCTCTTGAGAAATGAGGATTTTCTTTAAAATTGGTGAAGGCCCGTTTGACACTTTAATAAAATAAATTATTTTGGAAAACTCTCTTTGGGGTGACTCAGGGGTGATCTTTGGTGTACGTTGACTGTATGAGTTGTGTGTGATGTTTGTGATACTTGATTGACTTTGTTGACTCACCCATTTTCTTTTTATTATACATGTTGACATGGGAACCTGGCATATTAAGTGAATTTTCTAAGAACGATTGCTACACTAGTTTAGATTACGCACTGGCTAGTGACCCTTAGTACGGATTATACTCTGCTAGGGGATTGGGCCCCTCGGTTAGGCCTTATAGGGAAACACCGGGTGTTAGGGAATTATGACATCATCGATGGTAGTCATTCCTTCAAGATGAGTCACATGTATAGTACGTTCTGGATTGTTCATGAGCTCCTAGGTTCGACCCATGTTTTCTTTTAGTGCTTATTTGTATGTGGCGGACGATTAAGAGGTCTAGTTCAATTGCTGGCCCCTATGTGCCACTTTTCCATTGTCCTTAGTGTGTTTTGTGTGTTGTGTGTGGTTTTACTTTTGACTAACAACCAAAATTTGAATTTCTAATTTGTTCTAAAAAATGTTCTAAAATGAAATGCACCTGTTTCTTTCAAACATTAAACTTGTTTATGAATTAAAAAGGGAAATGGACTATTACTTTTTTTAGAAATGAAAGTGTGTGTGGAAACCAATATTTTATATAATTTAGTTCAAACCTGTAATTGATAAATTCTCTATTTAATGGTATGTGCATTGGGAATAGAATTAGTTGGTCCTACCTACTGAGTTTTAATACTCACGCCTATAGTGTTTTACTGTTTTTAGTTTTTGTTGCAGGTTTGACTCGAGCTTGCTCGCCATGGGAAAGAGTTGGTTGTGGTTTGGTGAGCGACCCTCAGGGTGGCGAGGAGTTTTGGCCGTGGTCAGGTTAGCTTGTTGTTATTGGTTGTTCTTCCTTTTTGTGTCTTTTATTTACTTTGCGTTGTTCTATTTTCTTTCTGATAATTTATTTATTTATTTATTTTTATTGGGCAAAATCATTCCCTCTTGCCCTCTTTTGATTCCCCAATGCTTTTCACCAGCCCAGGAGGATTGGGAATGCCTCTCGGGCCTTGCCGCAGATTGGCTCGGGTGACCGGTTCAGGGTCGACCCGGGTTGGTTCATGACAAAATGGTATCATAGTGGGTTGGCTTCTGAGCGGACCTTGTTTTCAGAGTGTCCATCATTATTTGGGGTTTTCATGGTTGAAGGAGTAGAATTTTCGGGACTCGAGGCATACAGATGAGAAGTATGTCATGAACCCTTGATCATTCTGAACCTCGGGTTACCATGGGATGTTCGTGTTTGTCAATGTCTTTTGATTCTTATGGTTTCTTTGTTATTGGGAAATGAAATGGGAGCTGGGAAGGTGACCTCCTTGAGCTCGCATGGTCTGGAAAGCCATGTGGAGCCAGGGACTTTGCCCTAGAATGCTCTCAGTGACGATGGTGTGACTGGCGTATGGTCGCCAACTATATTTTCGAGTCACCCATCATCACTAGTTTCTCCCTAGTGAATCGTTTGAGTTTTCCTTAATTCTGAAAATTATTTTGTAAAGTTTTATTTTGGAGATTGTGAACATTTGAATTTGAAATGGCAATGACCATGTTTTTATTATGTTCTTTGTTTCCTTATTCCTTAGTGTTCACCCCCACGATGGTTTGATAGATCCCCAAAGTTCAACTTCAGGTGGTGTATCCTTAGCAAATCCTCCATTTGATCAGCCTATAGACTATGTTCTGGAATTCCAGAAGTTGAAGCCTCCCCTATTTTATGGTCAATCATATCCACTTGAGGCAAAGGATCGTTTACAGAATATTGAGAGGAAGTTTAGTTTCATTGGATTTCCTGAGCCGTTAAAGGTGAAGTTGGCTACCTTTATGCTTGAAGGTCCAATCTGGAAATGGTGGAAGTTCGTGTCTCGAAATAAACCTCATAAAGAACTAACATGGGAGTTTTTCAAGTCATCATTCATCCAAAAACACTTCTCTGAGTTAACAAAGCTGAGGAAGAGGATGGAGTCGTGTTGTCTTCAGCAGGGCGTTGAATTGGTACTAGAATTCTATCGACATTTCATAGACCTAGTTCCGTATGATCAGTGGTTCATTGCAAATGATCTCAGGAATGCTCGACAATTTGAGTCTGGACTCTGACCTGAACTGAGATCGAAAGTGGAAGAGCTCAACCTAACCACCTTCTCGGATGTTGTGGGGAAAACCTTTCTTGCTGAAGCTGAGCTAGCAGGAGGACTTGAGGTGGAGAATCCTTCCCCAGCCTTGGGAAGTAGTGTAGAGGATGGCGAGAGGAAGAATGAGAAGCACCCTGATGTGATTGGATCTAATAGAGGAATCAAGAGGCCTTCAGACCTTCAGTCTTCTTATTCACAGTGCAATGCTGTGATCTGTCACTAGTGTGGTAGGCAGGGTCACAAGAGGCCAATGTGTTTGAGTGCTCAGAGACCCATCCACACCTGTGGATGTTGGGGTCACTTGCAGCGATTCTACTGTGGTGTTTCCAAGAAGCACGTTGAAGCTAGACTTGGCTCGTCGAAGGTCACCTTAGCCCGTCAACAGGAGTAGGGTGATGTTTGGGGACCAATTTGAGGTTTTCTATTTTTAGTGTTCCTTGGGTATAATAATCGTCTCTTGTAGCGTTTTTCGGTGTTTCTTTTCATTCAGTTGTAATAATGGTTGTGGATGAACCTCTTTGAAATTTTTATTTTATTGGAAGTGTGTTTGGTGAATTTCTGGTTTGGGTGTTATGTTTGGGAATTTCTGAAGCCTGACTATGAGGTAAGAGATGCTTCAATCATCAGTGCTCCTGCCATAGGCCCCAGAGTGAAGCTGACACGTAGTCAGGAGAACCCCAGCAGTGAATAAGGGTCTTGTTTTAGTCTCGGTCTTTGGTGTGGCATGATTCGTGTTCTTTTGAGGGTGTGAAGTTATTAGTATAGAGATAACGGTAGTTTTGATACTCTATCGGTTGGGCCCTACCCTTCCCCCCCCCTACCCTTGTGGTGGGGTTTCTAGTCCGTGTGGGAAGCTTTCAAGTTCGGTCAATCTCATCAGTCCTTGTGGTGGGGAGACCCATCACAGGTCTCGTTGAATTCAGTTTGACTTTATTACTATGGTGGGGAGTCCGTTCGGGGCTCCCTGTGTCAGTATCAGAGTTTCGTTTCGGGTTTCGTTTTGGTGGTGTTTAAAGTGTTCGTGTTTTGAGGATAAGTTGCATGTCATGGGAGTTCGATGTTTGTTTGGACCAATTAACTGGAGGTGCTTAAACTTTTGTAGGTGGGTGACACTTGATAGTTTTATCTTTGGGTCTAGATCTTGTTGTGGCTTTCTGAGGGTGGAAAGCGTTATGGTGGGGAGAATTGTCACACCCCGGCCTATCTTTTATTTTATTTTATAATTTTCTTTGACTTTTAAAATTTTGTTGGGGTTTGGGTTGAGTCCCAGATGATTTTTTTTTGAGTTATGTAAAAAAAAGTGTGCGCTTACAAGCTGACATCACTGGGCGCACGGGCGGAGCATGTGTTGGAAACCCCACGCGTCTCCTCTTAGGCATTGGCACGATTCACCTACCTTTGGAAAATTAAAATGAGTAAAGATTATGATTTATTGTGTTATTTGATTTTTTTATTGTTTTTAATAATTTTATTATTATTATTAAAATTAAATGACCACTTTTATTATTATTTTTATCTTGTTGTTATTATTATTATTATTATTATTATTGTTACTATAAATATCACAATTAAAGTTAATGCTAATTAAAGTTGTCATTAGGGGTTATTTTAATGCTATGTTATTATTATTATTGTTATTATTATTGTTATTATTAATTTTTATGTGTATTTTTTTCGTAATAGATTAATGTTTTGTTTTATTTTATTTATTTGATTTCTTTATTTTTTTTCTTTTTTTATGCTTCATTTGTATTATTTTCCCCCTAACCCTAACCCTTGCGCCACTCTCTCTCCAATCCACCCCTTCCTCGACCCAACCTGCGCACGGTGGCTACAACATGCCCCTCCCTCTCTTGCAGCCCTCTTCATCCAGGGGGATTCCAAGCCGGTGCCGCCTCTTGCCTGCTCCGACCAGCCACCCGCTGAACGCCTTGCCGAGTCGCACCAACCCGCACCCCCCAGCCACACCTCCCCTGTCCGATGACATTCCCCTTGCGCAGTAGCTCTGGCCGGCTATGACCCCCCTTGTCGGCACACTCATCTCCAGCGAGACTCCCTTAGTGTCACGACCTCCGCCAGCGCGACCCCCCACCGGTGCACACCCCTTCCGACCAAGACCCCTCTTACCCACTCTTTCTCTGGTGACTAGCAGGTGTGAGCCTCCCCTGTCCGATTTTTTTTTCCTCTCTGGCTACCTCCGGCACAACCCGCAACCCACGACGTCCCCTGTTTAGCATGTGTTGTCCCTGACCCACTACCTATGACGAACTGCTCTTTGTCGGCGTCATCCCCTCACCGACGTCGCCCCCTTGTCGGCGCCCTCTCCCTCTGGCGACGACCTGCCCCTATGGTAAGGGTTCGTGGAAAATATGTCCTTTGAAGAAGGTTTAATTTTTACTAAAACCCTATGTGTTGGGGTTTAATATTGTTGCGCAGGGGTTAATTATGCTTCTAGAGCATACCGTTGAGGTGCTAATGTGATCGCACACCGGTCTCGGGCGTGCATTGCCTTTCCGCCTTGGAATTTAGGTATGAACCCTCAACGTGTCACCTTTAAATTTAGGATTTCACTAAATTATTATTTTATCGCTACCTTTAGTTGTTAATTAGTGATTTAGTGTTTTTTTCATTGTTATTCTTTGTGATATGTGGTGTTTTGGTCAGTTTCTTTTATCTTTTGGTGTGAATTGTTATGTGGTGCACTCTCTTTTTATTTAATATTTCGCTGGTTGGTTTTGCAAGCGATTGGTGATTCTATTTTTTTTGAAACATGTTTTGGTCTTAGAAGTATAAACATGATGCTGAACTTGGTAATTGAACTTCCTCGAGTGGACCTTTGGGTTATAGTTTCTAAAGCGACATGTGTATGGTTTCAAAATGGAGTTTTGATGTATGATGTATTTTTATTAGGTTATGAAATTAGTTTATTCGACTGTGCAAGTCATGTGTTTTATGTTAAGATATGTTGGGGATCCGTGGTTGGTCATAAAAGAGGTTTTGAAGGGGGTTTTTGGGCATGTAAAGCTGTGAGATACTTTTTGAAAATTGTTTTATAAATTTTAAAGTGGTTTAGTGAATAGTGTTAATGGTGCGAGTTGTGTTTTGAAAATGTGCCGAGGTGGTTCTTTCGCATTGTTTCTAGTTTGGATTGTTTTAAGTCTGTGTTTGTGTAATTTTAGTTATTGTGTGTTTTTTGTAGCACGTTTTCAAGGTAACCCCACGATATTTTGGTCATCAGCTTGCGCTTGCTTGTACGCTTGTGCGAGGCATGTCGCGCCATTGTGTTTAGACAACGAACCGAGGTAGGTCCCCCACTACACTTGCCTTTAAATTCAGAATTTATTAATTGCTTGATATTTTATTAATTTTATTAAATGAGAAATAATATAAGATAATTAATTTTTAAATGATTATTTGGTGTAAAAAGAGCCGTTTATTTTATACATGACACTTGAAATATTTTCTTAACAAACAGACACCCAGTAGTGAAAGAATGCCTATTTGGCCTTTAAGCATAATTCACAGAATTTCAAATGTAGTTTTGGTTTATTGAATTTTTTTTTCTTTTGAAGTGTGAACAAGTGTTTTGGTTCTCTTGAGAAATGAGAATTTTCTTTAAAATTGGTGAAGACCCGTTTGGCACTTTAATAAAATAAATTATTTTGAAAAACTCTCTTTGGGGTGACTTAGGGGTGATCTTTGGTGTACATTGACTGCATGAGTTGTGTGTGATGTTTGTGCTACTTGATTTACTTTGTTGACTCACCCATTTTCTTTTTATTATATGTGTTGACATGGGAACCTGGCATAACAAGTTAATTTTTTGAGAATGATTGCTGCACTAGTTTAGATTACGCACTGGCTAGTGGCCCTTAGTACGAATTATACCCTGCTAGGGGATTGGTCCCATCAGTTAGGCCTTGTAGGGAAACACCGGGCGTTAGGGAATTATGACGTCATCGAGAGTAGTCATTCCTTCAGGATGAGTCACATGTATAGTACGTTCTGAATTGTTCACAAGCTCCTAGGTTCGACCCATGTTTTCTTTTAGTGCTTATTTGTATGTGGCGGATGATTGAGAGGTCTAGTTAGGTTGTTGGCCCCTGTGTGCCACTTTTTCATTGCCCTTAGTGTGTATTGTGTGTTGTGTTTGGTTTTCCTTTTGATTAATAACCAAAATTTGAATTTCTAAATTGTTCAAAAAATGTTCTAAAATGAAATGCACCTATTTCTTTCAAACATTAAACTTGTTTATGAATTAAAAAGGTCAATGGACTTTTACTTGTTTTAGAAATTAAAGTGTGTGTAGAAACCAATATTTTATATAATTTAGTTCAAACCTGGAATTGATAAATTCTCTATTTAATGGTATGTGCATTGGGAATAGAATTAGTTGGGCCTACCTATTGAGTTTTAATACTCACACCTATAGTGTTTTCTTGTTTTTAGTTTCTGTTGTAGGTTTGACTTGAGCTTGCTCGCCATGGGCGAAAGTTGGTTATGGTTCGGTGAGCGACCCTCAGGGTCGCGAGGAGTTTTGGCCGTAGTCAGGTTAGCTTGTTGTTGTTGGTTGTTTTTCCTTTTCGTGTCCTTTATTTACTTTGCGTTGTTGTATTTTCTTTCTGCTGCTTTTTTTTATTGGGAGAAATCATTCCCTCTTTCTCTATTTTGATGCCCCGACACTTGTCTCCAGCTCGGGAGGATTGGGAACGCCTATCAGGCCTTGCTGCGGACCGGTTTGGGTGACCGGTTCAGGGTTGACCCAGGTTGGTTCGTGACATCCTCTGGTTGTACGCCCGTTGCTGGGCAGTGACCAGACATCAGACATGGAGGATCAGGAACTGCCAGTAGATCCTCCCATCATGCCGGTCTTGGCCCCATCTGTCATTCCAGACACGAGTGCTGATGCACAGCTCTGAGAGGGCTTCATGAGGTTCATGCAGACCTTCTAAGGAGTGCCGCATCCTGCCCCTTCTATAGCAGAATTGACGTGGGTTTTTCAGCAGCGGCATCCTCCCACCTTCACAGGGGAAGGAGGACCTCAGGCTGCAGAGTCATGGTTAGAAGCCATGCTATCTATCTTCGAGCATCTGGAGACACCTCCAGAGAGGAGGGTGAATCTCTCTACGTATATGCTTTGGGATTCCTCCAAGAGATGGTGGGATCACTACTATAAAATAAGCTTTTACCAATGGTTAAAAATTGTTGGTAAAAGCCCCAAAACCGTTGGAGAATTCTATCCCAACAGTTCACTGAACCGTTGGGCTGTGAGGTGTAGGGATAGCCATATGCCAACGGTTCAGGTTGAACCATTGGGATATGTTGGCTAGATTTTCAAAATACCAACAGTTTAGTGTTAACCGTTGGTAAATTTCTATCCCAACGGTTAATAACCATTGGTCACCAATGTATACACCAAAAGTTGTTAAACTGTTGGTATACCACCTACAACACACTGCTCCCAACGGTTTCATTGAAACCATTGGGATATAGGTATACCAACGGTTCTCAAACCGTTGGTATATACTACTCAATCTGTATACCAACGGTTCTATGAATCATTGGCATTTCATCTCTCCGCAAAAAAAAACTGTACGCACCTCTTCCAGCCAGAACCAACATACAACAACCTCCCCCTCTGCAGCAAGCATCATATAGTGGCCTCCCCTCTCCAATTCCAGTACTGCAATTCCAACAAGCATCATGTCACTGCCTCCACTCTGGAATTACAGTACAAACCTGCATAATAATGATGAATACAAAAAAAAACACCCATGCAGACAATATACAATGATGAATACAAAAAAAAACTCAATTCACCCCCAAACAGTCCCCTTGCACCCCCTTGAACACCCCCTGCACCCCCAGGACAACCCCCTTGCACCACCCTGGACAACCCCCTTACCCCCACTAGACACCCCTCCCCCCTAGACACCCCCCTAGACCCCCTACCCTGCAGACCTCCCTAGACACCACCCCTAGAACCCCACCCCTGCCCTACAGATCCCCCTAGACACCCCCCTGGAACCCCACCCCCTGCCCTGCAGACCCCCTAAACACCACCCCTGGAACCCCACCCCCTACCCTACAGACCCCCCTAGACACCCCCCTGGAACCCCACCCCCTGCCCTGCAGACCCCCCTAGACACCACCCCTGGAACCCCACCCCCTGCCCTGCATACCCCCTAGACACCCCCTCTGGAACCCCACCTGCCCTGTAGACCCCCCTAGACACCCCCCTGAAACCCCCCTGCCCTGCATACCCCCCTAGACACCCCCCCGACCCCCTCCCTACAGACCCCCCTAGACACCCCCCCAGAAACCCCCCTGCCCTGCATACCCCCTAGACACCCCCTAGAACCCCCTGGACACCCCCTCCTAGACACCCCACCTGCACCCTCCCCCCCCGCCCTACTTACCCCCTACACCCCCTAGACACCCCATGGACAACCCCAGGCTTCCAGCCAGAACACATCAGCCTTCCTTTTTTCCCAGTACAACCAAAATTTCATTCTGGATAGTTAAGATATTAACCAATATAACAAAACAAATATAAATCAGCTCAATGGATTCGGTATCCCAAAGACTCCATCGAGTAGTCTAAATTGATTCATGTAACCCAATATATTCACATTGTTTAGACTCCATCTGGTATTCTAACAAAAAATACCTCTGTTGATCCTAACAACAAAGTTTCTTATGTCTCACTTTTTGGCACTGATATAAAACCGAATAGTTTATCCTATAAGAATCCGGTAAGAAAAAAATATAGTTTTTAAACCACCACTTATAGGGTCTAATATAGCACTTTATTTTTCCCTTATTGGAGATTCCTCCACCACACTCAGGAATAGAAGAAACATGAAATACCAGATCAAGCTACACCAATCCAACAACTTCAAAAGCATCTATTTTAAAAGTACATTCAGCTTAAATCCTTTAAAAGATTATAATCATGCTTTATTAATATCACTTTAAAAACTTGAAAATAATTAACACTATCCCTTTTTCTAATGGGATTGATAAAATTTCCAAAAATAGGTTATCATTTTAAATCCAAAACATTTTAGACACTTTTCCAAATACAAATATCATTATAAAAGTATTCACAAGTTTTCTATAAGAATCAATGTATTTTTAAACTTTCCCATTTAAACTTTTCCATTTCAAATTAACCCTATACAATGAAAACACACACAATATACCATGATACATCGTAACCAAACCATAAAGAAAATGGAAATAACTCAAAATAAAAAAAATGAAAAATTTCAAGTCTACAAAAATGCACAACAATGCAAAAAGAGATTGAAGTCAAGATTCATTCAAGAAAGAGGATATCTCAATTCATGAGTGTTCAAGGGGTTGAGAGACCCATATAGTTTAAGAAATGATGTGACTATTTGAGACGAGTAGATCTAATCATGCCTATCAACTACTAATGATCTTGAAGATTATGTTCATGAGTAGACTGGGTTATCCAGTGTGTTTATGTAGGGATATCTACATCAAGTGGTGCATAAGAAACTTAGATATTAGGGAGATATTTTATTTTAATCATACCTTTTTATTGGTTAGTGGGAAGATGCATTCATTGGTGGGACTCTAGAGTAAAAGCATAGTGGATCTCTATTCTTATTGGATTGAGTGGTCCTTAGTGTAACCACTTGGGTTTATAGTGGAGAATCCGCAACTAGGGTGACTAACCAATCATGAAAAGGAGTAGGCATTTGAGTCTGAACCTTTTAAAACCTTGGGATGTGATGGCAACCGTAGTGAGTAATTCAAGAAGAAAAACTAACCAGGTCTTTGTAAACATTAAAGAACTGATATAGAATGAATAACTTCATTTAAAGGAGGCATCTTCTGGAAATGCATATAGTGTGGAAGGAAGGGGATAGTTCCACATCACAGAAATGTTAGAGAAAAGGGAAATCAGAACATGTTGGAGTGGGAGTAGCTCAGAGGAAGATGGTCCCACTCCAACCCCCCCATCCCCCACTCCTTCCCCCCCAACCCCCACTCTACAGAACCCCCCATCCCCTACTCCACTGCCCCCTACTGCAGCCCCCCCTACAGCAGCCCCCCCTACAGCCCCCCTGTAGTATCCCCCCCTACATCCCTCCCCTGTAGCCCCCCCTACAGCCCCCCCACTGCAGCCCCCCCACTGCAGCCCCCCTGCCGTAGCCCCCCCCCCACTCCACTACACCCCCCACTCCACTGCCCCCACTCCACTACATCCCCCCATCCCCTACTCCACTGCCCCCCTAAAGTATAAATGGAAACTTCATCTAAGGTAGTGAAAAATAGGTAGAAGAAAGAGGCAAATAAGAGGATAAAATTTATGAATAATGAAAGGTATCAACCACTTATAGGAGTTGAATAGAGTGTTAAGTGTTAATCCATTGAATATGTTTATAGAGATACTTTTGATGATTCATGTAGCTATTGAGAGTATAAAGAGATCAAAATAGTTGAATAATTCTACTCTCATGTTGGAGTTTATTTGAATAAACTTCCTAATGAAGTTATTTGATATATACTTAGTATTATTAAGGAAATAGTTGATGAAAAATCACAACTAGAGGAATAATTTGATGCCATGTAGATTTCATTGGCTAAATAGGTTAGAAAATGTAACACCCTCTCAAAATTAGTTAAATTCAAGGGATAAATAGTCTCACTTTTCAATGATAACATGTCTTTGAATGATGAAAAATTTCAAAGAACATTTATTGAAAAGGAAGTGTTTAAGGCTACTACTACTGAGGTATTCCAATAATTGGAAAATCTACACAAATTTTCTGTGAGTGTTAAGGTTGCACAACTGGAAGTGAAAGATAAAATAGTTAAAGAACTTGATAGTTCACTATAATTGAGAAACAAGATCCATAATGAACAAGTTCAAAATATAAAGAGTGATGGGGTAGTCAGGTTGAGATCATTATAAGATAAAAAGATCACCCTCAACCTGAAGTTTCTAGATTTGGAAGTAAAACTGAAATACATGGAATAAAAAAAAACTAGAACTTCCCAAATAATTGAGAAGATTACTTTCACCACTCAATATTTATAAATGATATTTCCATTAAAAGAGACTCATGATAGTGATAAAGTGAGTTTGTTAATTTTTGTAGAAGGATCCACCTCATACTTAGTGAAAAAGGTACCCTGCAACTAGGTAAACTCAGCTAACATTGAATCTGAATTATTAAGAAATGCAAGAAAAAAGTAAAATTTTGTACAAATGTGAAACATTAAAAAATCTAGGACACCTAATGATATTTCAAGAAATGATTTGAGAATTTATAAGAAAATATTCCCCCCAAATAGACCCTAAAAGTTTGTGGTTCCAACCCAAGAACAACAAGCATTTATGATTAGACAGACTGCACCTACAAGAAAAAAATCAATACTAATTGGAAGACACTAGCGATGTTAGAGATTTAGGAATATATCCATTAATTATTAGCATAATATATTATTATGTAAAATTTCAATAAGGAATGAATAAAGGGGTATAAAATTTAAAATAAAGGGATAAATTAATGGAGTGAAATAGTCGGAGAATACCAATATCTCTATGTAAGGAGCCCATGAGCTGGTGTAAGTGTCAGAGCGTCAAGTAAACACCACTTGGGAACAATTTTTCCCACAAAAAAAATAAGAAAAACAGCAGTGGAAAATAAATAAAATTTTGGGGCTGGGGTTTTTGGCTGCTGTGGTTGGTGTCTGTGGCTGGTTTGGGATGGAGTGGCTGGTGCAGGTTAGAATGCAGGTGGCAGGGGGCTGGTAGGGGGCAGGTGCGGGTTAGAACAGGTGGTATGGGGTTGTTTTGTAGGTGGCAAGGGGTTGGTGCAGGCTGGAATGTAGGAGGCTATGATCTGAATAAGTGATCCAATTTTTCCTATTTAACCCAACATGGTTTTATCAAAACTTATTTCAAAAATAACTTTCATTCATTAAAACATCATTTTTACCCACGAGGTTTTGAAAAACTCATCTAATAAAGAGAAAAGTTAATTGTTTATGAAACCATTTAAATGAAATTATAGATTTTGGTAAAACATTTCTAACATTCAAATAGTTAAAAAGCATCTATTTTAAAAGTATATTCAGCTTCAATCCTTTAAAAGATTCTAATTATGCTTTATTAATATCACTTTAAAACCTTGAAAATAATTAACACTATCCCTTTTTCTAATGGAATTGAAATAATTCCCAAAAATAGGTTATCATTTTAAAACAAAAACATTTTAGACACTTTTCCAAATACAAATATCATTATAAAAGTGTTTTCAAGTCTTCTTATTGTCCAAAATTTACTATGATGTCCCTCGAGCACTTAGATGGTCCTTGTAGAATACAAGTAGCAAGCTTCACCCTCATCTTCAATGTTGTCTACGGGTGACTAAATATTTTCATGAGAGACTCAATCTATAGATTTTCTACCTGAGGGCCTCCCTCCCCATTAACTATGGGTGGATAATGTATCTAAAACTCTATCTAGGTATTATACATCAAATTCTGACAAGACTGTGAACCGCCGCGGGGTGTCGTCCTAAAGCAGGGCCACCGCGGCATGACCATGACATGTTGGCCCGGTCCAGCGACATCCGTGGGGCAGCATCTTCCGGCCAGGAGCGAAGGGAGCGGGAGGAGGCGGGGAAACATTCCGGCTGTCGCCTCGCCGATAGAAATTGTGATTAGTCAGTCTCAACATTGATCATAAGACTCATGGAATACTATCACAGAGCTGATCATCCATCAGATTCCCCATTGTTGTAGAAAGCTCCAACTACACTATATGAGGTGTGTGTTGTTTACTGTTCTCACATAGAAAAAAAAAATATAATGTAGAAGCATTTTATTTACAAGGGTCAAAACACTCATCAGATCATCGGGATCATAAAAATATCAAACTCTGAAGGACAAGGACAAGTACAAAATAGAAAACCATACATAAATGGTTTCATCATCTCTGTTGAGAAAGTTAATTAATCATATTTTAGTAGAAAATCTTTTATTCTTATTTTTATCAATCATGTTATATAATTTCATTTGCAATTAATGAATCCCTAGAATGGAAAAATCAGGATAGGACTCCACTCTTATAGAACATGGAACCAAGTGGTCATGGCATGGAGTGGGGAGGACTAGTGATCATATAGAGTTTTTAAGTATTATTGAAATTTTATTCTACTTACCAATGTCTATACTAGATATCAAAATTTTGATTACTCTTTATACAGAATTCTAAATAAATCCTATGTAGTTGTCCTTCACATTATAGAAATTGATCTTATGTTATAAAAAACAGACTCTTGATTCGGGATTGTGGTGTGATAAAGATATATATTTTATATTCATTTTTTTTAAAAGTGGTACTAGGTATTTGAAACTACTGATTGAGAGTCAAATTATGCAGGTGTATTACTTATCAATGGTATATGAATTTCTTGTAACTCTAATAATAAAACTTCATTAACCTTGAGAACAATAGAATTTGAGTATGTTTTAACATCTCAGGATGCAACACAAATCTTATGGGAGAATTCATATATGTAAAAAAAATAGATGTGCATCGAGGCCAGGCAAACACCCCAAATGGTGTTAAGATGAAGCTTATGGTGGGGAGCACTATAAGTCTGACAGGTGTTAAATAATGACACCATCAGTGTTTTTAGATATATATGTTAGAGTTGGTGTCCTGAGAACCAACTATTTGTACTTTGATTACATGAATGTACACTTATTATATGTTGTTCATTGTTCTTCATGACTATAATATAATAATGTCCTGGAATATTTGTTGCATTAATAAGGTCATGGAAGATCCCCGCTATGATGAGAATCTTGAAATTCTATAACACTATTTTTAAATAAAGTTCTACGATTGGATGAAATACTATGATATGAAACATAGTATACAGAATGTCATGTGTGAGTACTTGTAAGAAGACGAGACTCTCTCTCATGGAGTTCGCACTTGGTAATCTTCAAGATGGGAGATTATGAGAACAGACTCGTCAGTAGTAATTCCGCATGTCTTGGTGTTATCGGACATTACTATCTATGAGCATGTGTAATGGTCCTTAGACTGGAAGATTATCATGAACTCATGTCATGACTCACACACTTAGATTTTTTGACGAAAATCGTCACGAAGACAGTTGGCGGGAAGTAGGGTATGTTGGGTGCATCACAAATGACATGTTGTTAATGGATAAGTTAAGGAAGGATTTTTCCCTTCCATATTTATGAAAGTAGATATCTTAGGCCCTTTGATTGAAATAGAACTGTCGCCCAAATTCCATGGCCATGGTGTAATGACGAGTTTATTTCAGGAAGTCAAAGAATGACAGATCAAGCATATAGGTTTATGACACTTCCATGAAACCTGCTTGATGAGATATTGAGACAAAGGGATTAAATTACATGGTAAGCGTTCGTATGAGGTGACACGTCAATGTGGCATCAAATTCTTTCTATTGGGTGCCTTGAACCGTTGCTAGATAGTAATCTTGGACTTTAGGAAAGTCCGCCTAATGTCAATGAGAAAGAGGCCTAGAGGGTCACACACTAAGTGTATCCAAGTATCTCAAGTAGAATAAAGATTATTCCCGTATGTGGTTTAATAATTATTCAAGGAATCCTAAATCATTTTAATGATGGATGAAGAATAAAATGAAAACAAGATATAAAAATTGTGTATTAATTATTACATGTCGTGTAGTTTTCATTTTGGAAAGGAAATGAAAAACAAGTACACGCCGTGTAGTTTTATGAAAAACTAGTACACGCTGTGTATTAATGATTACACACTGTGTAGTTTTTCCAGTCAGGATTTTGAGGAAATAATATTGTTTTATTAAATGATATTTATTATAATCAGCATGGGCACATGTCAAGGAATTAATGATTCGACATGGGGGGTTTTCAATAAGAGTTAATGAAATAAATAAAACGAGTAACACATTTATTTATTGTCATAACTATATAACCTCAAACCTGATTATAAATATCCTCACAACCCCAACACTTTTCCTTAATCTTTGTGCACAATAATTCTGGATAATTCTCTTAAGGACGAAAGAATTCCTTCCTTCAAGAACACTCTCAAGGCTGAGAGAGATCCTCCTCCATCAGATCAACGTGATCTAAGGCGGACAATGCAAGAAAAGGTTTCTCCACGCTAGCACCCGAAGACTCCTTTGGCGACATCCAAAGATATGTGGTGCACATGTGGATCACTGCTAGAGGAAGTCTACACTTGGCTTCTGCAATGCAATGGTGAATCACATCAGAATGTGATCAAAGATATCAATGAAGAAAGAACGCCGTAAAAGGTACTTATTGTCAATTAATTAAATTAATTATAATCAACCTGTGATGATTCTCATTTGTGGTTCCGGGACTATTATTCTTCTTTGTCTATTTCTGTGATTCGATCCATGGAGTCTGGAATTTATCGTCGTATTGATCTTGAATTGATAATTTCTAATGATAAGAAGCCAAGTGGGCACATCCACCCACGAGCTTCCGCTGCGCCCAAAACCTTCAAATGGTATCAGAGCAGAGGTTACAAGGTTGATTATAGTTATTTAATTTTCATTGATAATTTACACATTTATATTTGATTCAATTCAAGATAAATTTTTCTATAAATCTGAATGAACGAGATCTGTTCTTCCTCCATTTCTTGATTCACATCACAGAAATGACCTTTTAATTTTAATTTTGATTAAAATAAAAACAAGAAACTCATCCAGAAGAGCCGCTCTTTCTGTCTGTACAACTCAAGAATACACGGCGTGCAGTGAAAACTACATGTTGTGTACTTAGGTTCAACAAACCAGTACTGGTCTGCCAAACCACACCGTGTGAATTGAGTATACCTAAGTATTTGTTACACCATGTTGACCAGAACTGAATAGTGCGTGGAAATCGGAATACATGGCGTGTATGTTGAATCAACATGCCATGTAGTCCGATCTGACCCAGGTGAAACCGTGTACAAGGAGAAGCCGCGTACCGAGTACACGGTATTGTCAGGCCAGTAACTGCGTAACAAGGAAGTACACACCATGTTAGATTAATCTACACACTATGTACTCCAAAATTTCCAAAGTACATAAAACACGCCAAAGCCCCGGTGTGTACTTTGGATAAAGGGTGAAAACAAATACACGCCATGTAATATAGCCTACACGCCGTGTACTTTCCAGAAATGGAATTTCACTGGGTTTCCTCAAAAGTACAAAGACCCGTACAAGGAATATGGATGAGAAGAATCTCATGGACATTCAAAAAGGAATTTAAGATAAAGAGTTGATTAATTGTAAGATCATAATTAATTGAATTCAAGCATGGCTTATCTTAAATAAAAGAATGATTAAAAGAATTTGAATACTAAATATGTGTAAATGTCGTTGCATGCTATGGATGATCATGAGCTAGACCAAAAACCCTTTGTGTGTGTATGGTTTCATTTAAATTTATTTAATTTAAATTTGTTGGCCTGAGAGCCTTCTTCCAATAAAATGTAGGGCCTGCGTGCCCATTATTTATTTAATATAAACCCCATGTAATGGAGGATCTTCCAAGATAGAGGAGACGGTTCATAATCCGAAGCTGAGGTGAAACCAAAACAAGAGGATACAAAGGTGGACAAGTGGGAGATGCAAAACACAAACCATCAGGTTCAAGGTGTTTTTTCCCTAGGTTAGGGTTAGCTTATCAAAACCACTAGATAAGATAACCATTAGAAGCTCATGATCATGCCATATTATTTTATTTCAGTCTGATTTCATGGTTTATTTATTATGTATGTGTTTTCACAATCACATAGTTAATGAAATAAACAAGCATGAAAAGATGGAATAAAATAAAAACCGGACTATGCGTAAACATTATCAGAACATGGTTAATCACTTAAGTAAGCATCACTTAATATTAACAAGCATGTGATAATGTGAAACTAAGATTAAATAATAAAATCCATCAAATACCATATTAAGTCTGACCAATCCTTCCATTATTTGATTAAGGTAAAGACTCAATAAAACTATGTGTTTGACCAACCCTTGTCGGGACATTTACTTTTATAAAGGAAGATCTTATGAGTGTTTCGGGTTGACTTAAACATTTTACATCAAGAAGAGTAGCCCTTGCCAGACTTGTTGTAAAATGGAGGCAAGTGTTAAGGAAATCCAAGTTAGGATTTCAGGATTGGGGAGTCCACTCAACAGATCAAGGAACTGTAAGCTCATAGTTGGCAAAAACCTGCCTACCTAAATACCTTCAAATAGCTTGACCAACCCTTATTGGGGTTATGCGAAGGGGAATATGGATCCTTGCCACTAGAATGTCATGGAAACTGGACATTCTGAGTTCAATGGTGAGGGCCATTGGGACTTGATAAAATAGTGGGAGACTTAATAAAATTTATTATTTCTCATAAAATGTAATCAAGAAAGTACTGATAAATCTTCTCTTTTAATTTGTAGAATCAATATGAAAAACTCGTCAACCACATTTTCTCTGCGATCAATTCTGGATAAAGACAATATCCTCACTGGAAGTAACTTTTAGGAATGGTTTAGGTGCCTTCGGGTTATCCTATGCCATGAATGAAAGTTTTATGTGCTGGAGTCCTCACTTCCTGATTCACCCACCCAAGGGGCGAGTGATAAAGATTTCCTGGTCTATGATCAACATTTGAGTGATGCACTCGACATTCAATGTTTGATGTTGTCATCAATGTCTAGTGATCTCATGAAGTCTCATGAAGAAATGGATGCCTATAGAATACTCGAACACCTCCATGGTATATACCAGGAGAGAGCAAGACAGGAAAGGGTTGAGATCTCCAAGGCTCTATTTCAGAGCAAGCTTGGAGAGGGTTCCCCAACTGGGCCTCATGTAGTCAAGATCATTGGCTACATTGAGTGCTTGGAGGTTCTAGGGTTTAAATTCCCCGAAGAACTGGGTACTGATCTCATTCTTGCATCACTCTCCCAAATCTTCTCTAACTTTGTTGTAAATTTCAACATGAACAACATTGAGAAGTCTCTATCTAATCTTCTTATCCTCATTCTCCAAGTGGACAATGATATGAAGTGTGAAAAGACTTATATCCTTATGGTGAATAAAAGAAAAGGGAAGGCAAAGAGATTTAAGCCCAAAGCTTCTTCAAGTCCTTCCAAGAAAAGGAAGATCAAAGGGGAGGCAAGAGAATAGGAGGCTGTTTGTTTCGCATGTGGCAAGAAGGGCCACTGGAAGAAAAACTACACCCAGCCAAGGAAGCAAGGGAAAGCTTTAGGTTCATTTTTTATCGAATGAAATCTATATGTTTCTACCAATTGGGTATTAGATAATTCTTGTGGTGCTTACATCTGTATCCAAATATATGAACCAAGTAGATTCAGAAAGATCGACCGAGGTGAGGTGGATCTGTAAGCAGCCAACGGATCCAGACTCGCTGTTGTAGCTGTCAGAGACTACCACCTCAAATTGCCTACTGGGATGGTCTTGATATTAAAAGGATGTTATTATGTACCCTATGTAACCAAAAACATTATTTCAGTATCCAGATTAGATATTTATGGATTCATCTTTAAATTTGGAAATGAATGTTGCTACTTTTATAAAGATAACAATTGTTTTGGTAGGGAACATTTATATGATGATATTTATGTGTTAGACTACACAAACCAAGTAATGGAAATAGATGACAAAGTTAATTCACATGAATCATACCACAACCAACTTTGGCATCACCGGATATGCCATGTCAATGAGAATCATTTGACAAAATTACATCAAGATGGGTATTTAGATTCTTTCGAACTAAAGCCACTTGGTGTATGTCATGCATGTCTACGAGGAAAAATGACCAAAGCCCCATTTAGTGGGAAAGGTTAAAGGGTTAAAGAGATTCTAGAATTAGTTCACATAGATGTGTGTGGAGCATTTCCAGTTGAAGCAAGGGGTGGGTTATTATACTTCATAACTTTTACTGATGATTTTAGTAGATATGGATATATTTAATTAATGAGGTATAAGTCAGATTCTTTTGACCTGTTCAAAGAATACAAGAATGAAGTTGAGAACCAGCTTGGTAAGAAGATTATGAAACTCTACTCAGATAGAGGAGGAGAATATCTTAATCAAGACTTTATTGGTTTCTTATGGGAGTTTGGGATTCTACCTCAACTTACACCTCCTTACACGCCTCAGTGGAATGGTGTAAGTGAAAGGAGGAACCACACTCTATTGGACATGGTGATATCAATGATGAGTCATGTGAGTCTTCCATTATCCTTTTGGGGATATGCATTACAAATAGCATCACACATACTAAACTAAGTACCAACTAAATCGATAAATGGTATTCCATACGAGTTATGGAGTGAACACAAATCCATGTTATCAAATTTACATGTGTGGGGTAGTGAATCATTTGTTAAGGCCTCTTCAGGTGACAAACTTGCACCCCGAGGCACAAAGTGTACCTTTATAGGATATCCCAAGGAAACAAGGGGATATTACCTATACAACCCCTTAGATAAAAAGGTTACAGTGGCAAGACACTCCATATTCCTTGAGAGGGAGAACATCTCCAAAAGAGATAGTGGGAGCGAGATAGACTTTGATGAAGTTGAGGCTCAAGATACACAAGAGTTGGTACAAGAAAAGATTCCAAAAATCCCTGTGAAAAAACAATCTATTTCAGAGACACAAGAACTGCGTAGGAGCATGAGATAGGTGAGAGAACCATAATGATATGGTTTTCTTGTCACCGAGGATGGTGACTAATTATTGGTTGACAATGATGATCCTCTTACCTAAAAGGAAGAAGTTGAAGGCACAGACATTGCCAAGTGGCAAGAAGCCATGAATTCTGAAATGGATTCCATGTACCAAAACCAAGTCTGGATTTTGGTAGATCCTCCAGTTGATGAAAATCCTATTGGTAATAAATGGTTATTCAAGAAAAAAATGGACATGTAGGGACAAGTTAGCATCTATAAGGCACGACTGGTTGCAAAAGGTTTTAGACAACATCAAGGAATTGTCTATGATGAAACCTTTTCACCAGTTTCAATGTTGAAATCCATCAGAATCCTATTGGCCATTTCCACTTACCATGACTATGAAATTTGGAAAATGGATATCAAAACAACATTCCTTAATGGGAACCTTCAGGAAGATGTCTACATGACACAACCCGAAGGGTTTGTGACTCTAAAGGATGCCAAAAAAGTATGCAAGTTGCAGAAATCCATTTATGGATTAAAGCAGGCATCAAGGTCATGGAACATTCATTTTGATGAAGCTGTAACAAAATTTGTATTTTTTAAGAATGAATTTGATCCTTGTGTCTACAAAAGGTTTAGTGTAAGTGCATTAATTTTACTAATAGTATATATTGATGACATATTACTAATTGGAAATTAAGTACCTGTCTTACAGTCAGTTAAGGCATGGTTGGATAAATTATTCTCTATGAAATACTTGGGTGAGGCAACATATATTCTTGGGATCAAGATCCATCATGATAGATCCAAGAGAATGTTGGGCCTGAGTCAAAGTACATACATTGACAAGATACTGAAGAGATTCAGTATGGAACAATCCAAGAGGGGATTGTTGCTAGTGTCACATGGCATTCATCTTTCCAAGAAAATGTGTCCTCATATACATGAGGAAATAAAGAAAATTTCAAGGATCCCTTACGCATATGCGATTGGTTCAGTCATGTATGCTATGCTATGTACAAGGCTAGATGTTTCTTACACATTAAGTGCGGTTGGAAGATATCAAGATGATCCAAGAGACCGCCATTGAATGAAAGTCAAGACTATCCTTAAGTATCTGAGGCATACTAAGGATATGTTCCTGGTTTATGGAGGAGATGGAGAACTATTCATCAAAGGACATGTAGATGCTAGTTTCCAGACTGATTAAGATAACACAAAGTCACAGACTGGATACATCTTCAGTTTGAATGGAGGTGCAGTGAGCTGGAAGAGCTCAAAGCAAGGTGTGGTCACAGATTCTACAACAGAGTATAAGTATATCATAGCTTCTGAGGTAGCTAAAGAAGCAGTATGGATGCGAATCTTCATCCAAGAGATGGATGTAGTACATAGCAGTAAAGATCCTATCACACTCTATTGTGATAATACTGCAGTGGTTGCACTTGAAAAAGAGCCAAGGTCACATCAGCAGACAAAGCACATACTTTGGAAGTATCATCTCTTGAGGGATTTTTCTCAGATAGGTGAAATTGTAGTGATTAGTATTTCTACAGAAGACAATGTGGTGTACCCCTTGACTAAAGCCTTGACTCAGCAGAAACATGATCATCATGTGAGGTCTAGCAGACTAAAAGTCATAGGCAGTTGGCTCTAGTCCAAGTGGGAGTTTGTTAGATTTGGTGTCCTTAGAACCAACTTTTTATACTTTGATTACATGAATGTACACTTATTATATATTTTTCATTATTCTTCATGAATGTAATATAATAATGTTCTGGAATATTTGTTGCATTAATAAGGTCATGGCAGATCACCGCTATGATGAGTACCTTGAAATACTATAACAATATTCTTAAATAAAGTTCTATGGTTGGATGACATACTATGATAGGACACATAGTATACAAACTTTCATGTGCGAGTACTCGTAAGAATACGAGACTCTCTCTCATGGAGTTCGCACTTGGTAATCTCCAAGATGGGAGATTATGAGAACAAACCCACCAATAGTAGTTCCGTATGTCTTGGTGTTATCATAAATTACTATCTATGAGTGTGTGTAATGGTCCTTAGACTGGAAGATTATCATTAACTCATGTCATGAATCACACACTTAGATTTGCTGACGAAAACTGTCATGAAGACAGTTTGCGAGAATTAGGGTACGTTGGGTGCATCACAAATGACATGCTTTTAATGGATAAGTCGAGGAAGGATTTGTCCCTTCCATATTTATGTAATTAGATATCTTGGGCCCTTTGATTGAAATAGAATTGTCTCCCAAATTCCATGGCCATGGTGTAACGATGAGTTTATTTCTGGAAGTCAAAGAATGACAGATCAAGCATATAGGTTTATGACACTGCCATGAAACCTGCTTGATGAGATATTGAGACAAAGAGATTAAATTACATGGTAAGCATTCGTATTAGGTGACACCTCAATGTGGCATCAACTTATTTCTCTTGGGTGCCTTTATCCATTGCTATAAAGTAATCTTGGACTTTAGGCAAGCCTGCCTAATGCAAATGAGAAAGAGGCCTAGAGGGTCACACACTAAGTGTATCCAAGTATCTCAAGTAGAATAAAGATTATTCCCGTATGTGGTTTAATAATTATTCAAGTAATCCTAAATCGTTTTAATGATGGAGGAAGAATAAAATGAAAACAAGATATACACATCGTGTATTAATGATTACATGCCGTGTAGTTTTCATTTTGGAAAGAAAATGAAAAACAAGTACATGTCGTGTATTAATGATTACACGCCGTGTAGTTTTATGAAAAACTAGTACACGCCATGTATTAATGATTACACACCGTGTAGTTTTTCCAGTCGGGATTTTGAGGAAATAATATTGTTTTATTAAATGATATTTATTATAATCAGCGTGGGCACATGTCAAGGAATTAATGATTCTACATGGGGGGTTTTCAATAAGAGTTAATGAAGTAAATAAAATGCGTAACACATTTATTTATTATCATAACTCTATAACCTCAAACCCAATTATAAACATCCTCACAACCCCAACACTTTTCCTTAATTGTTGTGCACAACAATTCTGAAGAATTCTCTCAAGGCAGAAATAATTCCTCCCTCCAAGAACACTCTCAAGACCAAGAGAGATCCTCCTCCATCATATCAACACGATCTAAGGTGGACAACATAAGAAAAGGTTTCTCCACGCTAGCACCCAGAGACTCATTTGGCGACGTCCAGAGATAGGTGGTGCACGTGTGGATCACCACTAGAGAAAGTCTACACTTGGATTCTGGGATGCAATGATGAATCACATCAGAACGTGATCAGAAATATCAACAAAGAAATAACGTCGTAAAAGGTACTTATTGTAAATTAATTAATTTAATTATAATCAACCTGTGATGATCCCCGTTTATGGTTATGGGACTATTCTTCTTATTTGTATATTTCTGTGATTCAATTCATGGAGTCTGGTGTTTATCATTGTATTGATCCCGGATTGATCATTACTAATGACAAGAAGACAAGTGGGAAAATCCACCCATGAGATTTCGTTGCACCCGAAACCTTCAATATAGGCCCGGGTAAACACCCAAAGGTGTGGACAAGAGGATAGGCAAACACCCTAAAGGGTTTTTCCATAAGATAAGGTCACAATAGACATGATAGAACAAATCAACTATTTAATATGTTATAACAAGGGATAATCAGAAGGTTGTAGTGAGCGACATAATGATGCAACGTCTAAAGGGAAACAAAATAACAGAAAAGAATCATACAACCTAAACAAACCATTTACAAATTCATTCACTTCACCTAAACATGGAAATTTCATTTATAATATTTAAAGGATAAAAAGGAAAGTGTCATGGTCGAGACATATTCCTACTCGGACAATGCCATTTGATCTAAATGAGTATGATTCAGAAATTTATATTATTAAAAGAAAAAAAACTAACATGCCACAAAACAAACACCAACAAGAGACATATGAAAAAATCAAACCAAATCTAAACATGATACAAATAACCATCACCACACTTTGGTTTAGAAGACATCGCACCTTTTTTGGAGGGGTTTTATTAGAAAATCATGGCATGAATTTATCACACAATTCATTTAATTATATTTAACATTTATTCTAAAACTCATTCAGCACAAATCAAATGCAATAACTTAAGCTACTAGATCAACATAACTATAACTGTGAGTTGTCGCAGAAATCACTCCTCCGTTGGAGGGGTTTTATTATAAAAACATGAATTTATTTATCAAATGAAACAATTACATTAAAGAATGGTTATTCAAGATATGAAATTCAATATAATTAAGCATAATTAAGAAAGAAGTTAAATTAAATTTAAAGCATTCTTGAATTAAAGAGGCTAGGAGAGGGACCCCACCTCAAGGTGGAATCAAGCCGTCCACTTCGGCTCTTGGATCTTTCTAACTAAAAGCTGTTTCTCCCCCACTGGGTATACGCACCTTCACACACATGCAAGGACACCTATCCCCTATACACACACCTGCATGGCCATGAGCATGTGCAAGGGGATCCTTGCACATATGCTTATATGCATATACCGGTCTCCACTCACCTGCATATGCATTTATATATATATACATGGGCACACCTAGCCCCATACATGCATAATCATTACCATGGATGACTATACACGTAACAAGGGAACCTACATACATATACTTACTTACATATGCACACGCATGCGAGTCTCCCTTGACTTGGTGACTTGAAACCAATGAGCATGGATCAACGCACTACACAAAGGATATTAGGAACCTTAAAACACATAAAGGACACTAAATAACTAGTGAGAAACCAACCAATGGCATTAAATCCTTACCTCGATTGGAAGTAGAGAACCAAAGCCACCCAAACCAACACGAAATAATACAATGCCCTACTGAAACCATAATATGGAGTCAAAAACACCGAAAGCCCAAAATACATGAGGTGCGAGACAAGTAGTAACCATAAAATCTTACCTCGGATCAAAGCCGGTGGACTGAATCAATCTGAACCCCTTCGCAGAATATAACTACCCTCTGTCCATAGAAAGCAGTAAAAGACCTAAGTGGCCAATGCGATAAAGAAAATAAAATAAAAACTAAACTAAAACATACCTGTATCCTACGACTATACACGTCACCGCCCAATATATAAGAACCACAATGCCCCATGGGTCAAATCATGTTCCTACAAGCAAAGGGGAAACAGATCCATGTTTCAAAATGATACTATCAAATATTAAATTCCTATTAATTAACAATTACTCTTCCTATTAATGGTATATAATCAGTTTGGATCGAGTTTGAGCTTAGTTTAGTTTTGTTCGATACAAGTTTGTTTGGGAAATTTCCATTAGATTTAGTTTACCTTATTTTTATTTATATTATCTTGGACAATTTTATTCATTTGGGTTCTAGTCGATCATGAAATTAATAATAATCAGTCAATCCATATTAATGATTATATCCATTAGTTCCATATCTGGAGTAAAAAATACATAGAAATTAATGATATCATATAAGGAAAATCATAAGAGGGGAAAGATGTAAAGTAGTCTTATTCATGAAATTCATACCTAATATAGATTTTTCATGGGCACATAAATCACCAAAAGCCCCAAATTAAATTGGTCCAAACAAATAGGGTAGAATAAACCAATCTCAAATGGTGGCAGATGAACCAAGATGATCCAAACTGCTTTACCTTCGATAGTGGATGCCAAATCACGTCTGAGGTGGACCTGAAAGAACCATGATATTCCTTAGAAATAAGGATCAAAGTTAGATAAGGGGAAATTATACAAATAAAGATCTACAATGTTTATGATAGAAAATTTGAAATGAAAATGGAAACCATCCAAGAAAGAGATAGTAGAATTGGATTAGTAGTTGACATTTTTAAATAATATCCTAAGAGATTTCCTAAGGAAAATCAAAATCATTTGAAGATGTTTTTTGAAGGTATAATTATGTTGGTCATGGAGCTATCATATGTATGAATTTGATTCTAGTGTCAAAAGAATTTAATTAGTGGTAATGGAAAAGATCCAATGTTATCATGTTCTAAATCAGTTGCTACAAATGGATCCACACCTATGAAGAAGGTTGAACATGATAAGAAAGAATGTTTGATCATATGGTTTGATGAGTTATAAAAGTATAAACTAAAAAAATGAAAAACATTGAGAGTATTGTAATTGTTCAAGTGAATATGCAATTTTAAAACAATAATAAACACGTGAAAGAAGAGAAAACCATGTTTCCTCAACAAAAACATGTTTAGAATGTGAGAAGTAAGAAAGTAAATAGAAAATCAAACACTTTTGAGCTACAAAAAAAAGTGCTCCAGTGTTGAGAAAAAAGCCTCAGTCAGTGTTATAACTTAGAAGTTGATAAAACCACCTTATTACCATACTTGTTGATATAAAAAAATTGAATGGAAATGTCACATAACATGCACTTCACATATATATATTTTTTGTAAAGGAAAATAATTTTGAAAAATGAATCCTTCATATAGTGTTGTTATTATTCTATGTCACTCTCAATGTATCCATGAATCTCAGCTACACAAAGCCCCAATTGAAAATTCCTATTCAATAACTAATAAAATTGATTTTGGGAAAACCCCTTGGAAGAATATGAAAAAGTTAATACCTTAATGGATCGATGTGAAAAAATAGGAAGGGATGAATAAGCCTTCCTAATTATAGAAAAATCGACGAATAACCCTTCATAATCCTAATTATAGCAAAAACAGAATATGAAACATTGAATAACCCAAAAAAAGAATATTAAACATTGATTTAGGGTTCCCCTATTCCTAATTATAGAAAAATATTTATCATAAATGATTGATTTCACCATACTTCAGTGAAATCGATGAATAACCCTAAAACAGACACTTCTGAAATCAGAAATGCTACCTATGTGCACGTCGTGGATGACATGCAGAGTGAAGAATTTGTGGGGGAGGGGTGAGCGATGGCTGCTAGGGCTCGAGATTGGAGGGAGGTGAGAGGCGGGCGACGAAGAGTGGGGAGCGACGAGCAGGGAGTAAGGAGCGGGGAGCAGCGAGCAGTGAGCGGCGAGTGATGAGGGGGAGTTGTAAAGGGAGAAAGGGAATGCGAGGCGAATGAGGGAAGCGGTGAGGGGAGGATGGAATGGGAGTGGCAGTGAGGGGAGGTTTGGCAGTGAGGTGAGGTCAGGCAATGAGGGGAGGTTAGGAGTGTTGTGCTGTAGGGATGGAGAAGTGGGGCGTGACCGGATGGGAGAAGGAGCCTGATGTCTGGGTTTTTTTAGTGTCTCTATACCAACGGTTCATATGAACCATTGGCATTGATATGCTTTTTTCCAACGGTTTACTATAATCGTTTGGAAAACCAAACATATATTAGTCTACACCAACGGTTTCACAGAACCGTTGGTAATGATTATTTTTCCCAACAGTTTTTTCCAAACCGTTGGGAAAGAAGTATTGGTATAGGTGGGATTTCCACCAGTGGATGTGATCTCACATGCGGAATTCCAATAGGTTATGGCTTAGGATGAGTTCCACCGTGCCTTCTATGACTACTTCTACATGGAGAATTTGAGGGCTGATCGAGCCTGAGAGTTCATGAGTCTAGAGTAGGGTACTCTTTTAGTTATGGAGTATTCTTCTCACTTCACAGAGCTACAGTGCTTCACACCTATTCCAGGGGTAGATGAGTTATTTTTGGCAAGAAATTTTGAGGATGGTCTCAGGCACGATATCCAATCTTAGGTGAACATCTTCAGGTTGAATTCCATCACCTCTATAGTCAACCATGTGCTGATCACGGAGTTCAATCTAAGAGATTCTGGAGCTATGAGACAGGGAGGTTCGACATCTGGAGTTGGTACCCCTTAGACCAATAGTAGGAAGCACCACAGAGAGTCTACATGTGGAGATCATTGTAGGCATGATACTTCTTCTGGTAGCCAGGTGGTGTGCTACCAGTGCAGAAAGAGCAGACATACGAGGCCACATTTCCTGATATACCTAATCGAGTGCCGATCTTGCGGCAAGATGGGCCATCTTTAGAGATTCTGTCAGTTTTTCTCACTATTAGCTGGTGATCGGAGTTCTTCTATGACCCCGCGTTCAGGAGAAGCACCACCAGTTTCTCATTAGTCTAGGAACTGGAGTTCTTCCGGCTGTTCAGGCCGAGGTGGAGGTCACGGCTGTGGTAGCCATTCGGCAGGCTTTCAACAACTACAAGGTGGATCAGCTCAGGGTGGTCAGGCAGGGTCACAGGGCCATGGTACATGCCAGACTTTTGTAGTGGAGTAGACCCAGCAGGAGCAGGATCCTGGAACCTCTACAGTTCAAGGTACGATCCTAGTTGCCTCAGTTTTAGCTTCTACACTTTTCGATACATGGGATTCCCATAGTTTCATATCTGTTACTATTGTGGAGAGACTTGTGCTCTGTATCTTTACTTCTTCTGATGTCTTGACATTGGACACTCTGTTGGGGAAAAGAACGGCTAGTGTATGACAGTGCAAGGAGTTCCCTCTAGAGGTTGGTGGGTGTCACTTCTTATGGGACCTCTATGTCCTCTAGATGACAGACTATAATTTCATTCTCAGAATGGACTTGTTAGTTCCCTTCTAGGATTTTGTCGACTGCTATCACCGTAGGGTGAGTTTCACGTCACTAGAGGGTGGATCATTTCTTCATAAGGTTGAATGGGATATCCAGGAAAGCAGAGCAGGACCCGAGCATCATGGATTGGGAGGAGTTACGGCTCAGATTTCTAGTCTATATCTGGATGACCAGGAGACTTCACATATGGACTTTCTTCCAGTGGTGGATTGTTTTAGAGATGTCTTTCCAGAGGACTTTTCAGGCTTGCCTCCCGAGTGAGAGGTATATTTTTTCTTTTTATCTTGTTCCAGGAGTGGAATTGGTGTCCATTCCTCCTTATATGATGGCTACACCAGAGTTATAGAAGCTCAAGAAGCAGTTAGAAGAGTTACAAGATAAGAGTTTCATCTGACCCAGTACTTATCCTTGGGGTTCATCTATCATTTTTTCAAAGAATGAAGACAATAACCTTAGATTTTGTGTGGATTATCAGAAGTTTAACCAGTTGATGGTCAAGAACCGATATCCCTTACTGAGGATTGATGATATCTTTGATTAACTTCAAGGATCCTGGGTGTTCTTGAAGATTTACTTGAGATCCAGTTATCATCAGTTGTGCGTTAGACCATCTGATACACCTCTTATAGCCTTTCGAAGCAGATATGGTCTATACGAGTATGTGGTTATGCCATTCGGTCTCACGAATGCGCCTATAGTTTTCATGGCACTGATGAACCGAGTGTTCCATCCATACCTAGATTCTTTCATGGTAGTCTTTGTAGATGATATCTTGGTGTACTCTCACACTCGACACGACCATGCCACCCATCTTGAGATCATTTTGAGTACACTGAGAGAGCATCAGTTATATGTTAAGCTCTCAAAATGCCACTTTTGGATGGACCAAATTCACTTATTGGGTCATGTTATCTCAGAGACATGAGTGTCAGTAGACCCAGAGAAAGTGAGAGCAGTAGTTTCTTGGGAGCAGCCGAAGAACGTCTTTGAGGTACAAAGTTTTATAGGGATAACTGAATACTACAAATGATTCATACATGACTTTTCACGCTTACCAGAACCACTGACGGGGTTCACTAAGAAGGGTGTGAAGTACTTATGGTCAGATTCTTATGAGTCATCCTTTTAGGAGCTAAAAGGGAGGTTGACTTTAGCACCGATACTAGTATTTCATGATTCGGGAAAGAGTTATACTGTTTATTGTGATGCTTAAGGTATTAGGTTGGGAGAAGTGTTTATGCAGGGGGAAGGAGTCATTGCGTACAAGTCTCAGCAGTTGAGGCCACATGAGAGGAATTACCCGACACATGATCTCGAGTTGGCTGCACTTGTTCATGCCTTACGCTGTTGGAGACATTATCTGTTGGGAGATCATTTTGTGGTTTTCACCAAACACAAAAGTCTCAAGTATATCTTCACTCAGCGTGATCTGAATCTAAGACAATGAAGGTGGGTTGAGTACCTTCAGTCATTTGACTTTGAGATTCCCTACACGCCTAGGAAAGGCAATGCAGTAGTTGATGCGTTGAGTAAGAGGACTCAGATACAAGCAGTTCAGAAGGCCAGCAGTGAGTGGAAGCTTATGAATCTATTCTCTGAGATGTATTTAGAGGTGCACGATAGAAAAGGGAAGAATTTACTTTCTTATATAGTTTTCACCACTACTCTACTTGATCGAGTGCGAATGAGGCAGCTATCAGATGCTGAAAGCCTAGTTGTACGAGAGAGCATGTCACGAGAGGACCCTATTCCTGGATGGATAGTAGGCGAGGATGAGATCTTGAATTTTCATGGATGGGTATGGGTGTCAACAGACATACACGATGAGCTGATGTGGGACTTTCATTCCTCAGTTTGGGCAGTTCATCCTGGTGTCACCAAGATGTATCGCGATCTACACCATTAGTATTGGTGGCCAGGTATGAAGAGAGATTTTGCTAGTTTTTTCATGAGGTGTTCCACCTGTCAGTAGGTGAAGGTGGGGCATCAGTGACCAACAATGATTTTTAGCAGTTACCCATTCTCGAGTGGAAGTGGAATGATGCCGTGATGGTCTTTTTGACAGGTTTACCAAGGTTCGCCTCGAGAGAATGATGCATTTTGGGTTGTCATTAACAGACTCACAAGGTTTCTCACTTCTTACCGATCAAGGAGACCTTTAGTGTTGATGAGATGGGAAGGTTTTATATCCAAGAGATTTTACGTTTACATGGGGTTCCATACTCTATTGTTTTAGACAGGGATGCTCGTTTTACTTATCGGGTCTGGCAAGGATTACAGAGGGTTTTGGGTACACAGGTACTTCTGAGTACAACTTACCACCCCCAGACATATGGCCAGTCCGAGCGTATGATTAAGGTGATGGAGTACATTCTTCAAGCATGAATCCTAGATTTTGGAGGTTCTTGGGAGAATCATATACCTCTAGTGGAGTTTTCCTACAAAAATAGTTTTCAAGCAACTATTTAGATGGAACCTTTTGAGGCTTTGTACGGTAGGCCATGCCGATCACCCTTATGTTGGTTGGAGGCAGGAGAGGCATCTATACTAGAACCTCATCTTGTCTAGGAGACCACATAGTAGATAGAGTTGATTTAGAAGAGGATGGATACTACACGGTCATGACAGAAGTCTTATGCTGATCGACGGAGACGACATCTGGAGTTTGAGGTCAGAGTTTAGGTTTTTCTGCATGTCACACCAAGGTTGAGACACAGAAGGATTAGGAGATATGGCAAACTTTCGCTGAGATATGTTGGACCATTTGAGGTTTTGGAGAGAGTTAGTCCGATTGCCTATCAGTTTCAGTTACCTCATAGGTACCTAGCTATGCACAACGTCTTCCACATTTCTCAGCTACGATGTTACTTCTCAGACCCGTCTCATGTCTTTCAACCTGAGGAGGTTGAGCTAGAGGTGGATGCATCGTTTGAGGAGCATCCTATATGAATTGTTGATCGCAGTGCAAAGGTTCTCAGTGTCTGGTCTGTTCCTCTGGTATGAGTGCTATGGAAGCACGGGTGGGTACAGGACGAGACTTGGGAGAGGGAGGCTGACGTACGATCACAGTGGCCGGAGCTGTTCATGGTTTCTTCTTCTATGCTGCCTTACTAGGGAAATTCAGGGACAAATTTCTTTAATGGGGGAAGTTTTTAAGAAACGAGATCTTCTTTTCAGGTATGAATCTTTTTTATGGTGTTTTTGAGGAAAGGAGGAGAATTTGGAAGTTTAAGGAGTACACACCAGGTAATTTTGAGTACACGTCGTGTACCCGGTTGCTGCAGGTGACCGTGTACTGACCGTGTAATGGCCAAGTACATGGCCATGTGGGGTGACCTAGAGACCACCTAAATTGAAGGACAATTAAAGAAAGTACACATCATGTACCATTGACGAACATGCCACGTACTTTGTTTTTATTTCATTAAACGGACCGGGGTCGCGTCTAATCGACAGAACACCCTTCTTCTCCACTCGCCTCGTCTAGGAGCGTCTGTGGACAAAGATTCTTCTCTAATCCCAAAAATCTCCATCCATTATCTGAATTGACCATCATAGATTGTGTTGGAATCACCATGGTAATCTCTTCTTTCTTCTAGAGCCTCATTTCCCGATTCCTCTTCTTTTGTGAGTTATCTTCAGTTGAACATTTTTAGAATTTTTGTAGATCTACAGAGTTATAGGGAGATTCAAGGCTTGAGGCTCACGTATATCGATTGTACAATGCTGAGGTAGGTGGTTTGTTCCTTTTCTTAGTTAGTCTTTGAGTTTTATGTGCAAAAGTGATCAATACCCTTGTTCAGGGTATTGCGTGTTTATGGTTTTTAGCCCTGTTATTGCCTGCTATGCCTTGTGTGCTTGAGTAGAGGATTTATGATTGTAAATAGGGTTATTTACCTTGATATGGATTTGTTTCCCATGTTTTCTTGATATTGAGCATTTGATCTATCTTTACTTGTCAGACTGCTTTGTTTTCCATGCTTAGTATTGTTAGGATGGAGTGATTTTATCTGAAATGATGTGAGATGTTGTAGACTATTTATCCAAGTAGTTCTTGAGGTTTAATTTGGCTACCATATACTGTTTTTTCATGATTGATTTACATAAGGCTGTGGGAACTTGGTGTAGTAGACCATAGGGAGAATGGATGCTGAGGAATTCTCCAGAGTGTCTGTTTACTTTTACGTTGTGAGACCATAGGGGGTATGGACTTTGTGCTCCCTCAGAGTGTCTGCAGTTCCTAATTACAAGACCACAAGGGGAATTGGATGTTGAGTGCTTCCCCAGAGTGTCTATAGTTACTGATACGAGACCACATGGGGAATTGATAGTGAGTGCTTCCTTATAGAGTCTTTGCTAAAGCTGAACCATAGGGGTTAGACTGTGAGTACTTCCCAGAGGGTTTCTTGTGTTTGATTGGTTGAACCAGAGGGGTTAGGATGTGAGTAATTCCCATAGGGATAATTATTATTATTTGTTTCTTAACTAATAAATGAAAATGGATGTAATTTAAATGTTAGGATTGTTTACTTTGAGTACTTCCTTGTTTATCACTTCATTTTTCATGTTGCCTGCCATATATATTCATCGACTGTTAGGCACAAATCTTTGGGTGGTTACCTACTGGGATTCGTCTCATACCCTATTTGGGTCATGCTTTTGGGCCCAAAAAGATTATATTGTTGTAGGTATATATAAGTTAAAGCACCCTTCTACTTTAGGTACTTGATTGCTGTGGAGATGGAGAGCATGAGACCAAGATGAGGCTTGCGATACTGCTGAAGTTTATTTGTTTTCTTTGTACTTTGGTTTAGTATTGTATTACAGCATTGTGACTTGTTTGGATGCTTTCCTAGACATATTTATCATGCATCATTTATATATGTGTTCTCTAGTTGTTTATTACTTCCATTATTTACTTATTGCATGTTATTACTACTTTTTTTATTGTTATCTGTCTATATCCACTGCGTTACTCTGCCAATGAGGGCATAGTTTCCCCACTATCACACCCAAGGCCCTTTCTACTAGTTAGTATCCTCTAGAGTTTGGGGAAATGCGCTTGAGGCCATGTGACCAACCGAGTACGAGGCACCTCTGGGCAGCTCCCAGAACCGGGAAGTTACATCGTTCGGGTTTTGACAATTTGGCCACCTGTTCTCCTTTTCTCTCAACCCAAGGTTCCTCCCTAATTTTTTTTGGAGACATCATTCCTTTTAGATCGATCCATTCGACATTTGATCTTCATTGTAGTTGTGGTGTGTCTCTATGGGTGAGTGATCTTTCTGTTTCTTTATTTCCATTGATTGTGGTAGTGACCTTGAGTTGCATTATCAGATCCGTTGGTCTAAAATTAGTGTTTCTTCATGTCTTCTTCTAGATTTGTTGTGCGATCTCGTTCTAAAGGCTGTTACTTTATTTTTTGTGGTGCGATGAGTGTTTTTTATTTATGTATATGGGTTTCCTCATTTATTATGACCCTTAGATCAATCTTGTTATATGGATTGGATTCTAGGGCCTTCGTAGAAATCGTTGGATTTTTTTTGTTAGTGGATTCTGTTGTGGGCATGTGCAACCTGAGCTTTGAGGTAGGTGATTCCGTCTCTAGCCTATGTTTATGAATCTTATTATTCATATTTTATAAAATAATTTATAAAATAAATTGGCATGATTATTTTGTATGTGTTAAAAATATCTTTTAAAAAAAATGGGTTTTCCTTGGTTGTTGATGATTGGAAAGAAAAGGGTTGTTTTCAAAGCATTGAAATGGATTTTTAAATGGTTTTGAAATTAATTTTCAAATAATTTTAATGAATTATGAAAAAAAGCACATGGGTTACCTTGAGTACTTAGGTAAGAGGTTTATATTGAGTCCATCATCCATTATTTGTGATTATCAGTAGGTTTTATCATGGGGATTTCCTCTGTTTCCTAGGCCTATTGTTCCAGGGGACTAATATTGACTTTGTTAGGGGGTTTACTCATGGGGTATTCATTTTCTTCCTATTTATATGTTCTAGGATCAAAATTATGCACTTTATTTATTGTGGTATGAGTAGTATATTAGTATGACCTATAGTGATCCTTGGTGCTGATACTTGTACTTCTTTTGTATTGCTTAGCTTTATTATTTTAGCCTTGATATTCATGTTTATTCTTGTGAAAGATGATATGGAAAATGTACTTTGAAATTGATATAATTGATTTTGTTTTAGAATTTAAAAAAAGAGAAATGTTTACCACATTTTCTATAAAACTACTTTACTACTTATCATGCCATGTTTTATTTGAAATGAGTATACATGAATTGTAATATAGAGACTTGTTATGGAACACCAGGGTGGGTTCCTATTAATACTATTAGCTCACACCCTGCACACCCCTTCGGTGGTGTGTGGACCTTTATATGTCTTCAAATGTAGGGAAAGACAAGGCACCACAGTAAGGCGGTGAGGTTTCATGTCAGCTGAGTTGGGTAGCTAGTGGTGAGATGATGGAAGTTCGTCTGCACTATCACATGGAGTAGCTGTTTGGTTTTGGGTCCTTTGTAGTTGGATTTGATTGTTATAGATTTTTGCTAATTTTATAGTTTTTTTTGTTTCCAATATCTTTTTATAGTTATAGCATATATTTATTATACTTCTACTGTTCTTTCTTGCTCTGTGTATATATATTCCATGTGTTTGCTCAGGTTAGGAGAAATCATTCCCTCTGGTTTGTTGTTCGATGCCCAAGTGCTTTTCACCAGCCCGTGGGGATCGGGAATTCCCTTCAGGTATGTGAAAGAATGGGTTGGGTTCCAGGTTTGAGGGTAACCTAGGTCGGGTTATTGCACTGAGTGATACTAACACTGATCATTAGACGTAAGAATGAAAGAAAAACTCTGATATGTTTTCAAGTGGTTCAAGAGAGAAAGAATATGTGTTTAGTGTCTTTATCAAATGGGTCAAGTGTCATCGAACTGGAAGTGACATTGATCTATTGGAGTAAATTAGAGACCAATTAATCAGGTAAATACTGACATTGATAAGGTTATAGAACAAAAAACCATCAATATAAGGGAAAGAAGAAAAGGAGAACTGATTGAAGAAATTACAAAAAGTTTTTTCAAGGGGAGATTGAAGTTTAAAGAGTTTATAGAAAATGTATGCCAAATAAGTTTGAAGATGATGTTGAAGTGCTATTGATAATTTTTCGGATATTTATAAGTTGTAACTATGTTAAAGGAATTATGGTTTTAAAAGTTTATGTCTAACAGTTGGTATGGCGCATCAGAATGATCAGATTTTTTTTGAGTTGGTATTGAACATCATAATAAGAATCCTTCAGTTCTGATGTATTAGTAAGTGGGTCAAGAAAATCAAAGTGACCAAATGTCTTCATCATAATGAATAAATTGAAATGAAAATCCAAATCAAACTGAAGAATAGTAAAAAAGTCTAAAGAGAGATGAAGTTGTGAGAAGATCTGAGAAGATACGAGAATAATAAAGAAGAGTTGAGAAGTGATAAATAAGTTAAAGATGTGTTTGAAATGGGAAGTAAATTCGAAAATATAGAAATTTATTTAAGTGATAAACTTTTCAGATTCCTTCCTAAACCACATTTGGGCCATATATAAATATTAGGAAGTACATTGTACTTTTTGATGCTTGTACTGTTCATGGGTAAAGATAGATAAGTCAAAAACGCTGAAGTTTTTAAGAGAGAAGGAGTTTATGGTTTGAGAATTCCTAAGGATGTTTTCTAAACAAAGGAAAAAGAAGGAAGATCATATTCAGAGTTTCTCAAAATAGACTAAACCATCAAACTGGGAAACCAGACTGAGATTTTCAGACTAAGATAGAAGCAATTCAGAATTATTTCAGCGGTATTCTGGCAGAGTTATATTATCGGATTGGGAAATCAAACTGGGGAATCAGACTGAGTATCATTCATTACGAATTCTAGAGAAGTTCTTACCTATTTTTGGGTAGGAAAGTGAATAATTTATTTTAAGGATTATATTTTTTAAAGTTGATAAGGTAACAAAATAACATGTTTTGAAGCAATTGGTGAAAGTTTCATAACTTGTTACATAATCTTGTATTACATCATTTCGTGCTACTTGAAGCACATGCACTATTGTATTGAACATGGTGTTACACAAGTGTAAGGGTATATCCTACTTGTTGTATCCACACAAAATATTGTTTTCTAGTGGATTGTGTGGTCTTGGATTATTTCCAAACCATACCAAGGACGTAGCTACTCTTGTTGAGTAGTGAACCTTGTAAATTATTGTGTTCCTATGGATGTGTGATTGTTTTATTTTCAGTAAAGTGATAAATATTTAATAGGAGGTGAATTTTGTTTCAAGAGAAGATATCACTAATTCATCCCTCCCCCTATTAGTGATACTGAGATCCTGGCTGGGAAATATCAATTGTTATTAGAGGGTAGGTTACCTTTGTTTTCTCTTTGATGAAGTTTTTGAAGAGATGTTATGATGGAAAATATGAATTGTGTGAACATTAAGGGGATTCTAGTATTTGATGGTAAGAACTATCATATCTAGAAAGATAAAATGTTGCCTTATCTTATGTCTATTGGGGATGATGTTCTTAAAGATGAAACAGATGGATTTCGTCCTATTTATGAAAAAGTTCCTCTCACACCTATTGCTAATAAGAATCTTGAGAATGATGGAAGAACTAATAATGTGTTACTCTTATCAATTTTTGAAAGTGATTTTCTAAGAGTGAAGGGTGTTGAAACTACCAAAGGTATTTGGGATAAGTTGAAAAACATTTATGAAAGTAATAAAAATGTTAAGAAGAAAAAGTTACAAATACAAAGGATGGATTATTAAGATCTCAAGATGGGTGAGTATGAATTCATTGGTGACTTCTTTACCAGGGTGAATGAAATCGTCAGTACTATTAGATGTCTTGGTGAAAAGCTGTAAGACTCAAATATTGTTGAAAAGATCTTGAGAATTATTCCTGATAAGTTTGATGCCAAATTTTCTTCATTGGAAAATAGATACCATGAAACATTATCTCTAGATGATTTGTATAATACTCCCATTACTTATAAAATGAGAAGGGATAAAGTTATGAAAGGAAAAAAAATTTGATTGAGAAAGGTCTTTCAAGGATGCTAAGAAATAAAATCTTAATAAGATTCTTTAAGAAGAGTAATCTAGATATTCTGATTCAAAAACTGAGGTATGTAAAAATATTGATGAATTTTTATCCCTTTTTTTAAAATGTGAAAAGAGGTACAAGAAATTATTAAGGAAAAATTCCCTTAAAATGATTTTAATGTGGAGTAGTTGGGAACTTTTCAATTAATTGTACTCAAAGAAAGAATGAAGAGGATAGCGATGAAGATGAAATAAGGTAGAGGATATCTTGGAAGAAATGGTGTTATAAGGCTAAATCTTATTCCAAGGGGAAAGATAGAAAAATATCCAAATCTAAAAGGAGAAGTTTTTTTTCCAAAGATTAAGAATAAGAATATAGTAAAGCTAAATATGAGAAGTATACTGAAAATGATGGTGAGAATAATTTCATTTCAACAGTTAATAATAAAGAGTTCAGAAGCATTAGTTCTGAATAAGAAGAAACTCAATTAGAATTTCATCTGAAAGAATAATTTAAAGAATGTCTAAGAAATATTTTAAGTCTTGAGAAAGAGATCAGGAAATTGAAAAATGAAAGTTCTTCAATAATAAATCAAGAATTTTTTTATATTGATAAAGTCAAGCAGCTATAAGAGATTGATAATTTGAAGATATCTATTAAGAACGAAAAGAATCAAAATGAACATCTAGAAGTGAAGTTTAAGGAAAAAGAAGAAGAGTTGGAACTTGTAAAATAAAAACTTTCTAAAGTTGAGAAGAGGGTTAAAAATTTCAAGAACTCTATCTCTGATGTTAGTGAAAGTTTTTTTAAGGGTAAAACTGATAAGGATCAAAATTTACCTTCAAAGGTTAAGAAGAAAGTTGAAATTGTTTCTGAGAAGAAGAAAGCTGGGAAAGTTATGTATGTGGCCAAAACCAACAAAGTGGAGAAGTTAGAATTTTTTAAAAATTCTGAGTCTGAAAAAGTTTCTATTAATTTTAATTCTGATAAGGCTAAAAATAAAATTGAGATGAAAAATAATATTACAGTTGATAATAGAGAGGTGGGTGGTCAACAAAGTTTTCATAATAAAGATAAGAAGGTTGCTGAGAAACATGCTCAAAAATTCGGACAGTATTAAAGTTATAGAGGAAAATATTCTTTTAATGGATACTAATGGTATTATGGTGGATTCAGACATGTGGAAAATATGTTTTGGTTTGATAAAAAACATCACTACTGTTCCAAAAATTACAGAAGGAAAATTTTGAGGGGTATCCAATCCTCTCAAAGGATTAACTTTGAGAAGGGTGTTCTGAAGAAATCTAATATGGTTGGTGTGAAAGATGAAAATAGGTTCCAACCTCTAGAAATTATTTGTGAAAGATGTGAACAATATGGAAATATTGAAAAAGTATGCCTTGTTTTTTTACCGACACAACAAAATATTGTTAATAATTATCAGAAGCTGGATGTGAAGAAAGATAAAGGGAAATAAAATGATCTTTTTTTAGAAACCACTCTCAAAGATACAAAAGGAGAACAAACTTAGATATTGGATAGTGGTTGTTCTTATCATATGATGGGAGACTTAAAATTTCTGAAGAATTTAAAAGAATTAAAAGAAGGAATGATGAAATTTGGCAATGATGAATCCCTCAGAATCAAAGGTGTTGGATCGACCATCATTGGTGAAGAAAAATTGAAATCCAAGAAATATTTGTTTGTTGATGGGATGAAACACAATTTTCTAAGTGTTTCAAAACTTTTTGACGAAGGAAACAAATTTATTTGTAGAAAATATGGGTTTTTTTTGTGAAAAGGGAGGAAAATGGAAAGATAGTTACAAGAGGCCAACATACAAAAGGAAACTTATTCCAAGTTGGTGATGTTCAAAACTCTCATTACTTAAGCATGATGGAAGAAAATCAGTTGTGGAATAAAAGGTTGGGAAACATGTGTTAGATAAACATGAGTAAGCTATCAAAGTGAGATAGTGTCCATGGTATTCCTGATATGTTAATAATAAGAGTTTGGTGTTGCACAATTTTTCAAAAAGGAAAGATTAAAAACTTAGTGCATAATAAAGTTGACATTTGTTCAAAATGACCCCTAAAACTTATTTATTCAGATATTTTTGGGCCAATGAGAAAATAATCAACTCATGGATATAAGTACTTCATTTCTTTAATTTATGACTTTACTTGAATTAATCATGTTTTTTATATGAAACATAAGTCAGATTCTTTGAAAATGTTTAAAAGTTTCAGGAGGAAAACTAAGAAGTAATGTGAGTATTTAGTAAAGAATTTGAGAATAGACAATGGTGGTGAGTACAATAATAAAGAATTTAAAATTTATTTTGAGAATCATGGAATTTAGACTAACTTCAGTACACCATACACCACTTAATAGAATGGAGTGGATGAAAGGAAAAATAGAAGTTTGGTTTAAATGGGGTGAAATATGTTACTTGAACATGGTATCTCTCATTAATTTTGGAGTCAATCCATGATCCCTACTATTTATATTAAAAATCGATGTTTATATAGGAAAAGTTCATATATGAATCCATATAAAATGTTTTATGACAAAACTCCAAGTTTGAAACACTGAAGAGTTTTTGAGAGTCCATATATCATAAAGAATAAAGGATAAAACCTTGTGAAGTTTGAGTAGAGAGGTGAAGATGGAATTTTTCTTGGCTATGCTCTAGAAGGAAGGTGATATAGATGTTTCAACAAAGATACATGAAGTTTAGTTCACTATATTGATGTGAAAGTTATTAAAAAGGCTGAGTAAGATGATAAAAAAACTTGTGGTGACAAAGAATATGAATAATATGAAAGATTTTTTATTAACAATTATGATAAGGATACAAAAAAAATGTAATCCTACTCAAGAAGAAGAATCAGATTCAACTATTTCTAGTGATGAGGAAGAATCTCAAAAATCTCATCCCATGATGAAGAAGAAAGTGGAATCTCAAAATATAATTGGTGATCAACATCAAAAGGTTAAACAAGAAGAACATAAAAAGTTATTACACATACTTCCTTGTATTCAAAAGTTGATCAAAATGATGTGAATAAAGTTTTTGAGCATCTAGAATGGGTTCATATTATGAATGAAGAGTTATATCATATAGAAAATAATGATACATAGGAACCCGTACCTAAACCAAATGATAAAAATTTTATCAGTACAAAGTGAGTTTTCCAGAACAAGATGAATGAAGATGGTTAAGTGATAAGGAACACAACAAGATTGGTGTGCAAAGGTTACTCATAAATAGAGGGCATTGACTTTGATGAAACTTTTACTCCGGTGGCAAGGTTATAAACAATAATAATATTTATTTCTATTACCGCACAATTAAGTTACAAATTTTTTTAGATGGATGTGAAATCATCATTTTTGAATGGTGATCTTGATGATGAAGTTTATATTGAATAACCATGTGGATTTGTTGTTAGTAAGGATGAAAGTTATGTGTGCAAGTTAAAGACAACCTTGTATGGGATAAGGAAATCACTGAGGTCATGGTATTACAAATTGGATACCTATGTAATAAATATGAGTTTTAATAAAGTAAGGTTTGATAGTAATCTGTACATCAAATAATTTTAGGAGTTTTACCTCATTGTAATAATTTATGTTGATGACATTATCTTTGATGAGAATGTTGATAGAACTTGTGAAAGATTTGCTAAAAAATGAAAAGGTTATTTTAAATGTCTATGCTAGGTGAAATGAAATACTTTCTTGGGTTAAAAATCTCACAAAAGGATAAATACATGTTTCTTTTCCAAGATAAGTATGCTAAGGTACTTCTTAATAATTTCGACATGGAAAATTCAAAACCTATTTCCACATCGATTTCAGTGGGAACTAAGTTTTCTAAACATGGATAAGGTAAGAAAGTTGACTTTAAAGAGTTTTAGAAGCCGATTGGAATTTTTTTATATTTGACTGCCTCAGTACTTGACATTGTTTATGTTTTTAACTTATGTACAAGATTTCAAAGTGCTGCAAAACAATCACATCTATTGGATGAAAAAAATTCTCAGATATATCAAAGGCATAAAAAATTTCGGAATCATGTATGATAGCTCAGAAAGTATTGACTTGTTTTGGTATTCAGATACTGATTGAGTAGGAAATGTTGATGATAGAAGATCCACATCTAGTGGAGTTTTCTTTCTGGGTAAAAGTTGTGTTAGTTGGCATAATAAGAAAAAATAAGTAACTATTAGTATGAATGAAGCTGAGTGTGTTGCTACCACTCAATATTTTACCCAAATTATGTGGATGAAAACTCAGCTGGAAGACTTACTTGTTGAAGTAAAGTTACCCTTGCTCTTGGTCCATGATAATCCAAGTAAAATCAACCTTATAATAAACCCAATACAACCTTATTTTTCAAAACCTATTGATATAAAATAGCATTTCATCAAAGAGAATTTGGATAAGAATTAATTGAAGCTAAAGTATGTTTCTACATCAGAACAAGTTACTAAAATTTTCACAAAACATTTACCGAAGGAATCATTTTTCAAGATGAGGTTAAACATGGGAATCCAACCTCTTTTTCATCAAGGTTGAGGTATGTGTTTTTGTCCCCTATCTCATCTAGTATTTGGATAGTGTTGTCAAGGGGGGGGGGGAGTGTTTAATAAATCTATCCATTGGTATGAGCTAAACCTTTTAAGGAAGCATGTATGTAGGGGGGTTGTTGGTAACATGTGAACTCATCATATAAGTGTGTGAACTATTCTAATAGTTTGTTAGAGTGGTTGTAGTAAATTTTTTTATAGAAAAGTTGAATAAGTGAGGAGTGGTGTGAAGAAAATCTGAAGAAGTTTCTTGAGTCACTACTTTTGGACAATATGGTTTTGCTGTAAATATTTTTTGTTTCCTACAATGACTTATCTCACATAGTCTTAGAATTATTGATAATTAATACATATCTTGATATTATAAAGTTCAGTGATTTATGAACCTTTCTTTACAACAAAATACAAAGGGGAAGATTGTTGGGACCAAGTTGGAAAGAAGTTGTTTTTGGAAGCTGGAAGAAGTTTGTGTTGAAAGTTTTGTATTTTTTTGTCAAAAATAATGAAACCACCTCACTTTTTAAAAGCTAGTGATCAGACTCACAATCATAATTATATGATTATAATTAAAATTCTTAACAAATTCCATCATATTAGGAATATATTTTCTATAAGAAAAGGGTCATCTGACTCACCTTGGGTATGTAAAGGAAGTTCTGATCATAATGAGGAAGTGTATCGAAGTCAGAATGGCTCTGATGTAAATCTGATGATGCTTTATTGATCTTAGAGTTCTTATAAATCATAATTTGTTTGGAAAACTTATGATTCTATCCTTATGAAGGAAAGGGGGAGAACCAATGCTACTAATCTGATTGAATCTTGGTTGGAAAGAAAGAAATTTCTAGAAGGATGAAAAGTTATAATACTTTCCAATATAAGTCAGACAATTCTATGAAAATCCTAAATTTCTCACTATCATGAGGAATTAATGATTACAAGGAGTTTGTGGAAGAAGAAAGTTTATGAAAGTCAAGCTTTCTAGTCTCAGTTCATCAGTGTGAGATCACTAAACATTGAATTGTTTGATGACTGAGAAATTTTGTTTGAAACATGAGTAGAAAAATATGATGGTTTTCATTTAAACCAATAAGCCACAAGATACACATATTCAGAGAAATAAGTTGGTGTGCATTGTAATCATAAAAGGAATGAATTTGATTATGTTGAAGATAATAACACCAGTTTATCAAATGTGGTGTTCCAATGATAATTGGAGTGATACTGACACCAATCATCAGACATAAGAACAAAAGAAAAACTTTGATATGTTTTCAAGTGGGTCAAGAGATAAATAAGAATTTTTGAGTGTCTTTATAAAATGGTTCAAATTTCATCATATTGGAAGTGACACTGATCTATCAAAGTGAATAAGAGACTGATTCATCTGGAGTGGACTGAAACCAATAAGGTTATCTGATGCAGAATCATTGATCTGAGGAAAAGAAGAAAAGGATAACTAATTAAAGTAGTCACAAAAGTGTTTCTAAGATGATCTTGAAGTTTGAAGAGTTTAGAGAAAATGTTTTTCAAAGAAGTTTTAAGCTCATGCTGAAGTGATGTAGAGAAGTGTTGGAATCTTTATAAGTTGCGACTATGTTAAAGGCATAATAGTTTTCAAAGTTTATGTCTAAATATTGGTATAGAGTATTCAAATGAGATTATTGGTTTGATTTGGAATTTAACATCCTAATGAGAAGTCTTCAGTTCTAATGTATTATCAAGTGGTTCAATAAAATTAGAGTGACCAAATGTATTCATCGTAATGAAGAAATCAGAATGATAATCAGAATTAGACTGAAGAATAGTCAAAAAGTCTGAAGCGAGCTGAAGTTTTGAGAATATTTGAGAAGGTTTGAGACGAATCAATAAGAGTTAATAAGCACTGAAGAATTCAAATATGTGTTCAAAATGGGAATTAAATTCAAAGATAATAAAAATTGGTTAAGCAAGCAAATTTTTTAGATTCTCATCTAAACCACATTTGGATCACCTATAAATAGTAGTAAGTACATTGTACTTTATGAAGCTTGTATTGTTCATGAGTAAAGAGAGAGAAGACGAAGGCACTAAATTTTTTAAGAGAGAAGGAGTTTCCAGTTTGAGAATTCATAAGAAAGTTTTCTAGGTAGAAGAAGAAGAAAACGGAAGATCATATTCAGAGTTTCTCAGAACAGACTAAATCATCAGATTGAGAAATCAAACTAAAATTTTCATACTGATACAGAAGAAATTCAGAATTGTTTCAGTGGTATTCTGGCAGATTTATATTATCAGACTGAGTAATCGGACTAAGAATCAGACTGAGTGTCATTATAAAGTCTAGAAAAGTTTGTACCTACCTCTTAGTAGGAAAATAAAGAATTGATTTTGAATATTATATTTGTGAAATTTGACAAGGCATCACATTAACATGTTTTGAATCAATTGGTGAAAATTTATTAACCTGTTACCCAATCTTATATTACATCATTTTGTGCTACTTGAAGAACATAAACTATTGTATTGAACATAGTGTTTCATAAGTGTAAGGGTATATCCTACTTGTTGTATCCACAAAAAAGGATTGTTTTCTAGTAGATCGTGTGGTATTAGATTGTTTCCAAACCATGCCAATGATGTAGCTACTCTTATTGAGTAATAAACCTTATAAATTATTATGTTCCAGTGGATGTGTGATTGTTTTGTTTTAATTAAAGTGATAAATCTGTAACAAGTTGCAAATTTTTTTTCAAAGTAAGGAAACTTAAAAGAAAAATATAACACTGATTCACCCCTCCCCCTCTCGGTGATACTTAGATCCTGGCTGAGCAATATCAAAGTTATGGTCGTTGGAAGTTGGACTTCTCTAAGTTTTTGATAAATACTACTCACTTCAAAGAAAACACGAGAAACATGAACTAAAAATTAGAGTCACAAAATATTAAAAACAAAAAATAAACTCAAAATATTCGACCTAATTTAAATGAATTTAGCAGTTTCCTTCGAATCAATATGTTGTTTATCATTATTTCTCTTCTTTTTAGGGAAGAACTCATATGGAAATGAAAATGGTGATCAATTATAAATTTTTCACTTTGGTTGGTGAATATCATGCAGATGTTTTATCTTCATTACTTAATCATAATAAGTCTTCATCATCATAATAAAAATTGTTAATAAGTTTAGCAGTGAAGGAAAACAACAATAAAGAAATTAAATGATGATAATAAATACCATGTTCAAATCATAAATTGAAGAAGTGTTGAAAATTTATATTGAAGATTTTGAAGATTTTGAAAGAAAGAGAATGATGATTTATACATTTTAAATTAAAATATGTGTGGAAACTATGTATTAAAATTGAGATGGGATTTTAAAAATAGAAATTCACATTGTAAAAAAATTGAAATACTGAACCCATGTGTTTGAAAATTTACTTTTAACGTTAGGTAAATATATAAGTGAAGTTAAAACCCCTCTCATATCAGGGTTTTAACATCGGTTTTATAAAAAAATGATGTTAAGAGATAAACTCATCACTTTTCACATTGGTTTTACAAAAAAAAACCAATATAAAATGTAAAAAATAAATTTAATGTTGTATTTTAATGAAAAAATATGTTAAAACATAGAAACTATGAATATTAGTGCATATTTGGTTTCCTAATCTTCAATTTTACTAATCGTGGAGCTAAAATAGAATTACAGATCAAAATTTATGGTCTTTAGAATCCGTACTTATCTACTCTTAGAGAAGTACAACTTTTGATGACCATAAATTTTAATCGATAAGTCCATTTTAGTTCCACAGTCAAATCAAATCCTGGTAGAAGAACTAAAATATTTTATACATTTTTGGAATTTAAAAAAATGATATTAAAATTTGGATTTTAATGTTAGTTCTTGAAAAAACTGACATTAAAAGTTTTTTAAAAGGACTTTTAACATCCATTTTTTAGGAACCACTGTTAAAAGTGGGATTTTAATATCAGTTACTGATTAAACAACATTAAAATTCATCAATTAGGACTTTTACTATCAGTCCTAAAGAATTGATATTAAAACACCGACGTTAAATACCATTTTTCTACTAGTGTTGAGGCATGTTATCACCAGTAAAAGGATATCTTTAGACCCTTCTAAGACAAAGGCAATCAAGGAGTGTCCCAAAACAATATATGTAATAGAGATACCTAGTTTCCTTAGACCATCTAGGTATTAATAATGATTTTTGAGAAATGTATCATGATTTTCAAACCCAATAACCAAGTTAAATTGAAAAGGAGTAATTTTTTCTAGATATATGAATAAGAAGAGAGCTTCAAGAAACTAAAAAAGAGGCTTATCATTTCACTAGTACTAACACTACCCACAATTGGGGAACTTTTTGTGGTATACAATAATGCTTTAAATAAGTGACTAGATTGTGTACTGTTGAAAAATGCTAAATTGATAGCTTATGCCTCAAGGTGGTTGAAAGTTCATGAGCAGAACTATCCAACACATGATCTGGAGTTGGTTGTAGTGATCTATGCATTAAAAATATTGTGGCATTATCTATATATGTATAAGTGAAAAATGTATATGGATCATAAGATACTCAAGTATATATTCAAAAATAAGGAGCTTAATATGTTCCAATGAATATGGTTAAAGCTGATTAAGGATTATGACTTCTCAATCCATTATCATCATGGGAAATAAAATAAAGTAATAGATGATCTAAATAGAAATGGTCTTGTAACCTTATCAATGATGAGAATTGAGAAGGGTCTAATATTTTTAGACTTTCAAAGGATGGACATGGGGATCATAAACGATGAAACATCATCATTCATTTCTTAAATGATTACTCAACCATACCCTTTATAGAAGATAAAGGATTCTCAAAGAGATGACGTGGAAATTCAGAAGAAGGTGTAAACTATAAGAAACAATAAATCCTCAGAGTTCAAAATTGATGATGAATGGGTAGTAAGATTTGGGTCATGACTATGTGTACCATAAAATCTTGAGATAAAGAATGAGTTATTGAATGATGTGCACAACTAAACCTTCTCCATCCACCCAGGGATCATGAAGATGTAACAAGATATCTAAGAGCACTATTAGTGAGATAATATGAAGAAGGATATCATAGAATATATATCAAAATTCTTGGTATGTTAGTAGGTGAAGACTAAAAGATAAAAGTTTAAGGGGATGATGAAACCATTACCCATACCTATATAGAAATGGGAAAACATCACTATATACTTTGTCACTGGTTTTCTGAATACATCAAGAGGGAATAATTATATATGGGTTGTGGTGGATCATATTATAGATATTTCTCACTTAATTTCAATTTTAGAGGACTTCTCACTTGATAAACTTACAAGGATATACACCAGAGAAGTGGTGAGACTGTATGGAATACCACTATCGATTGTATCTTACCGAGATCTAAAATTTACCTCTAAGTTATGGAAAAGTATTCAACATGATCTAAGCATTGAACCAAACTTCAATGCGGTTTATAAACCCCAAACCAATGACCAATATGAGTAGAATATCCAAACACGTGAAGACTTATTAAGATCATGATCTATGAAATTCAAAGGAGTATGGGATCAACATAATCCTTTGGTCGAGTTCTCATATAGTAATAGTTTTCACTTAAGCATCCAAATGGATCCATATGAATCCCTATATGGGAATAAATGTAGAACACCTATTTGTTGGGATGAAATTGGTGAACACATGTGGCTGGGACCTAAAATGGTCAAAGAAATGGAAGAAAATGTCAAGACTATTCAACAACACATCAAGGATGATCAAAGTCGGCATAAGAGATATACTGATAACCATAAAAGAGAACTAGAGTTTGAGGTTGGAGATAAAGTGTTCCTTCACATATCTCTATGGAAGAGATTCATAAGATTTGGGAAGATGAGAAAGTGATGAGAACCATATCAAAGGCACCAAGTCAATTGCCCGGGTGGAGGAGTTGGATTTGTAAGGCCCGATGACATGAGAGATATTAAAGAGGTTGAATGCTACAATGGGTTCCCATCTCGTGTCATTAAAGGCCCAATGAATATTTCCTTGCATGGATAGAGAAAATGGGCCTATAATATCACTTATTAAAGCCCAAACATTATGTTTAAATATTTTCCCACATGGTTGCACGAATTTGGGAAGCCTTGCCCATATGGAGGATTATAGAATGGAATATTTGGACACCAAAGTCAAATTTAGTGGGATATTCACTCAAAGTCACATCTGGTGGGATATAGTTGGAAAGTGGTGTGCTAACTTTTCAAAAAGTATTTGGTAGAATTTATCTTTTTTAATTTAATGAAACAAAGTAGTTTAGCATTTATGACTTTAGGGTATTAGACCCTTGACTATTGTACCACCCCCTTGGTTATAAATAGAAACCCCCATGGCACTTGTATGGCATTCAAGATTTTAATTGAGATATTATTCTTTGTTTCTCTCCGTTGTGTGAGAATTTTTCCATTTACCCTTAGCTCTTGTTCATTCTCGCCTTGTCAATCTACAAGTTAGATTTGTGATCCAAGATAAAAAAAATTCCCCAATTTTGCGCCTCAAACCAAGTGTGTTGTTGTGTGGATTGGATATCACATACCTCCCATGATTGTGTTGTCTAAGTAGTAGGTCAATCTCCTTATAGTGTGATTAACTACTTTCATCTCCTATCCATACCCATCATCTTCCACTTAGCCCTGAACTGCATCCTTCATTTTCCACCCTATGCCGTGAAGATCAGGTCACCTTATGCATCTCGTATCAGTTAGTATTAGAGCTCCAGTTAACATGGTAGGAATCTATCACCCTCTTTTATCCCATATATCTATCACCCTTCTTATTCTTTCTTATTATCCACCCATTAAAAAAAATACCTTTTTCTTTTAAAACCTCCAGATTCGGCCTATGTTGTGCAAGATTGAAATATTATTACATTGATTCGATTATTCATTCATATTATTTTCGCATTTAATTTTCTATATGTGATTTGTATTTGAAAAAAAATAAAATTCTCTCAACTCATCATTTTTTTCTTTTCAAAATTAAGCACATCCTTTATTTGAGAGATTTCAAAAAAAATGTATTACTCTCCATTCAATAATCTTGTTATTTAAAACTCCAAGCACAACACTTTTTGGGGATATTTGACAAAAAAAGTAAAAAAAATGGATATTATTACTTCTTTGTGATTTACATTATTAGCACTTCCCATTTCTGTACATCACTTTCTCCATCATTTTACTTCATCCCCATATTATATTTGGATCATATTATTATTCATTTTTCTTATCTTTCACAATTGTGAAAAACCAAAATACCACATTTCTACCCCCTTTTCCCCCACCTTTTATCCATTTCCACCCTCCTTTTCACCTTTTACCCATTACCACTCAAACGGGTTGTGTTAAACCACCCCCAAAACAATCTTGGTTTAGGAAGTATTGGTGCCATGTTATATCCCTAAATAAGTTATAAGAGATTGGGATTTGAATTGAGTGTGATAGTGGAGATAAATTAAAAAAAACATTCTTGAGTGTGTACAACTTTGTGTGAGTGTATAAATCTTGTGTGTGTGAGTGTGAGTGTGTACATATTATGTGTGTGTGTACATATTTTGTGTGTGATTATGAGTGTGTATATATTGTGTGTGTTTGTGTGTGTAAATCTTGTGTGTGTTAGTGTGAGTGTGTGTATATAGTGTGAGTGTGTTCACATATTATGTGTGCGCGTGTGTGTATCTTTGTGTGTGTGAGTGTTTGTAGCATTGTGTGTGTTTCTCCTTGTGTGTGTTTGTGTTTGTGTAATATATCATGGCTAAAGATAGTTGGAAGAAAATTTCTCATGCTAGTGATGAAGGAAGCTGAAGTAGGTCTCCCGCACTATAAGCTTTGCAAATCCAAATGCAAGATTTAGTGAGCCATTTATAGAAGCTTCTTGATTAGAAGATGGAGGAGCTACATTAGAGGATTGATAACTTGGAGAACCAACCAAGCCCGAGGATGATCCATGGTAACCCGCAACTCACTATGGCACTACATCTCCCCCACATCATGGAGGAGGAGATGGAGAACTTTGACGAAGATTTTTAGGATGTCCCACAAAGGAGGAGGTTGTTCCAACAACCTAGATGAGGCCAATGAAGACCACATGATGATGAAATCCTTGGAGGCATCAAGGTTAAGTTCCCTTTGTTTTAAGGGAAAAGTAATCTGGAAGCATACTTGGAGTGGGATATGCAGATCGAGTAGGTGTTTTCATATCATACCTATTTCAAGGAGAAAAAGGTAAAACTTGTAGACCTTTAATTCATTGATTATGAATTAATATTGTGGTATCAATTTTAAAAGGAGAATGCCTATTATGGAGTATGTCCTATTCATACTTGGGAAGACATGAAGTTTGCTATGAGGAAGCACTTTGTTCGCTCACACTACCGTAAAGATCTCCACAACAAGCTTCAACACCTCACGCAAGAGAGTAAGAGTGTTTATGATTACTACAAGGAGATGCAAATTGCCATGATTCGAGTGAACATTGAAGAATATCCGAAGGTAACTACAGAACTCTTCTTACATGGTCTCAATTGAGATATTGTAGATCAAGTAGAGATGTACCACCATGTGGAAATACAAGATACGATCCACCAAGCCACCAAGATCGAGAAACTAATAAAAAGGATAAGAAACATGAGAAAACCCACTAACCCTTTCACTCTATGGATAAATTCAAGGAATTATATTAGAGAACCATCAAAGTCAAAAGAGGTGGTTGATCACAAAAGTTACAAGGTAATTCTTCCACCTAGGAAACCTACTTTTGAGGCTAACCAAACCAGGAATCAAGATATTCATTATTACAAATGTCAAGGAAGGGGTCATATTTATAGTGATTTACCAAATCAACACACCATGACCATCAATGGGTATAGAGAATGGGAGACCGATGGAGAGAGCTCAAAAGAGGAGGAGGAAGAATCTACAGAAATTGATAGTGGAGAATTTGTGGAAGATAGTGAGATTCTTATCACTAGGATAGTTTTAAGTGCACAAATGACTGTTGGAGAGAATTATCAGTAAGAGAACCTTTTCCATACACAATTAAAGATCAATGGGAAGGTATGTAGCATTATTATTTATGGGTAAAGTTTTAGCAATGTGGTGAGCACCGAGTTGGTAGAGAAGTTGGGACTCCCAACATTGAGGAAATAAAATCCGTATTAGCTTCAGTAGTTGAATGATTAAAATGAGATTAAGGTCACCAAGCAAGTTAAGGTATTTTTCACCATTGGTAAGTACAAATATGAGGTTTTGTGTGATGTTGTTAATATAAAGGATTTCCATTTTTATTGGTATGACTACGGAAGTACGATCAACATGTTACTTATGACAGTTTCTTGAATATTCACTCTTTTGTACTCTGAGTGGAACCTATAACCCTCAACCCCATGTCCCCCAAACAAATTTTGGAAGATCAAATTTTTAGAGATAAGAAAAAATGAGTTATGAAGAAAAAAAATAGTGAAAATGAAAAAGGAGAGAATGAGGGAAAGAGATAAAATGAGAGAATAAAAGAAATGGAGAGTAAAAAAATCAAGATGGAAAAAGAATTTGAGAGAAGAGAAAAGTGTGATGTTGTAAAAAAAGAGTGTTGTTAAGGAAGATTTGTTTTCATAGAAAACCCTCTTAGTAATCATGTACAAAGAGGTGTTTCTAAATAATAACAACTTACCCCCTTTTCAAAATGTTGTTGAGTCTTTATTACAGGAGTATGATGATGTCTTTTTAGAAGAGGTGACACTGGGTTTGCCACCCATTAGAGGTATTGATCACCAAATTGACCTCATACCTAGAGAATCCCTACCGAACCACCCTGTATATCTCACCAACCCAGAGGAGATAAAAGAAATTCAAAGGAAAGTTCAAGAGATGTTGGATGTGGGATATGTCAGAGAGAGCCTTAGTCCTTGTGTCACACCAGTGCTTCTAGTACCAAAGAAGGATGGAACATGGAGAATGTGTATTGACTACAAAGCCATTAATAACATCACAATCAGGTATCATTATCTTATCCCTAGGTTAGATGATATTCTAGATGAATTAAATGGTTTTACTATTTTATTAAAAATTTATTTAAGAAGTGGGTATCATCAGATTAGAATGAAAGAAGGAGATGAGTGGAAAACTGTATTTAAGAAAAAACATAGAATTTATGAATGGTTAGTCATTACCTTTGGTCTCACCAATGCACCTAGAAAATTTATGAGGTTAATGAATCATGTATTACGTGTATATATTGGAAAATTTGTGGTTGTTTACTTTGATGACATTTTGGTGTATAGTAGAACTTTGCATGAACATGTAGATCACTTAAGAACAGTCCTAAAGGTGTTGAGGAAGGAAAAATTGTTTGGAAACATAAATAAGTGTGAATGTTGCCTCGATAAGATTATTTTCCTTGGATTTATTGTGAGTGTAAATGGAGTTGAAGTCAAAACTGATAAGATCAAAGTGATACAATAATGGATAGCTCTAACCTTCGTTGGATAGGTAAGAAGTTTTCATGGGATTTCAAGTTTTTACAGGAGATTTTTGAAGGACTTCATCACACTATAAATACTTTTTAATGATTTTAAAAAGAAGAATGTTCCTTTCAAATGGGGACAACTCAAGAGAAGGCCTTCCATGCTCTTAAGGAGCGACTCACCCACGCTCCTCTACTTTCACTTCTGGACTTCGGTAAGACCTTATAAATTGAATGTGTTGAAATCATAATTAGTATAGGAGGAGTACTAATGCAAGAAGGTAAGTCTATTTCTTTATTTAGTGATAAGTTAAATGGCCCAACCCTAAACTATGATACATATGATAAAGATTTGTATGCATTGTTTAGAGTTATAGAAACATGGAAACATTATCTTTGGACTAAAGAATTTGTAATCCATTTTGATCATGAGGCTCTTAAGAAACTTAGGATCCAACATAAACTAAATAGGAGACATGCTAGATGGATGAAATTAATTGAATCATTTCCATATGTTATAAAAAACAAAAAGGGTAAAGAAAATACTGTGGTCGATGCAATTTCATGTAGATATTATCTTTTATCCTTATTGGATTAAAAAATCCTTGGTTTTGAATGAATTAATTATTTATATTTCACTGATAGTGATTTTAGTGAACATTGTGAACATCTTAAACCTAGAGTTAGTTGGGAAAAGTTCTATTTACATGATGGATTCTTATTCTGAATTGATAAGATTTACATTCCCAATTTCTCTATCCGTTTAATTTTATCAAAGGAGTCACATTTTGGCTGATTAATGAGACATTTTGGTGTTGAAAAAACTTTAAGCGTTCTTAGTGAGCATTTTTATTGTCCTAGGATATCTATAGATGTTGAAAAATTTGTGGGAAAGTGCATTGTCTGCCATAAATCCAAATCAAAACTGAACCCACATGGACTATATCTTCCTCTCCCAATTTTTAACACCCCTTGGGAGGACATATAAATGGACTTTATTTTGGGGTTACTAGGGACCAAGAGGGGGAGAGATTGCATTTTTGTTATGGTGGATCGATTTTCTAAAATGGAACATTTTATTCCTTGTCAAAAAATAGATGATGACACTAACATTGCAACACTTTTATTTCAAGTAGTCAAACTCCATGGAATGTCAAGGATGATTATGTTGGATCGAGACAAAAAATTCCATACTTACTTTTGGAATACCTTGTAGAGAAAACTAGGTACAAAGTTACTATTTTCCCCTACTTTTCATCCAAAAACCGATGGGTAAAAAGAGGTGGTGAATCAGACACTATTATCTCTTCTACGAACAATTGTGAAGAAGAATATCAAGAATTGGGAGGAGTTTATTCCACATGTGTAATTTGCATATAATAGGGACAAGCACTCTAATACTCAATATTCTCCATTTGAAATTGTTTATAATTTTAACCCCCTTGACCCTATTGATCTAGTTTCTTTGACTTTGCAAGAAGCAACAAATATGTATGAAAAAGGGTGCGCAGAATTCATCAAACAACTCCATGAAAAGGCAAGGAAAAATATCGAGTGGATGACCCTGGAATATGTTGATCGTAAAAACAAGGGTCACAAACAAGTGTTGTTCGATCCCAATGAATTGGTCTGGATTTATATGCGAAAGGAGAGACTTCCTGAAAAGCGAAAATAAAAACTTATTCCATGAGGATACAGACCTTTTTGAGTGCTCTAGAATATTAAAAATAATGCTTACAAGATAGATTTTCCAGGTGAGTATGGTGTAAGTGACACTTTCAATGTTTATGATCTTTATCATTTTTTGGGTGCAGAGGATGAAGAGTAAAGGATGACTCCTTTTCAAGAGGGGGAGGATTATGGGAACCATATCGAATACACCAAGTCAATTTCCGAGGTGGAGGAGTTGGATTTTCAAGGCCCGATGACATAAGGGAGATTAAAGAGGTTTAATACTACAATGGGTGCCCATATCACTTCATTAAAGGCCCAATGGATCTTGCCTTTCATGGATGGAGAAAATTGGCCTATGATATCACTTATTAAAGCCCAAACCAGATGTTGAAGCTTGGCCCACATAGTTGCATGAATTTGGGAAGCCTTGCCCACATGGAGGATTCTATAATGGTATCTTTGGACACCAAAGTCAAATCTGGTGGGCTATGCACTCAAAGTAAAATCCAGTGGGCTATAGTTGGAAAGTGGTGTGTTTATTTTTCAAAAAATCTTTGGTAGAATTTATCTTTTTGAATTTAATGGAACAAAGTAGTTTAGCCTTTATGAATTTAGGGTATTAGATCCTTGACTATTGTACCACCCCCTTGGATATAAATATCCACCCCCATGGTACTTTTATGGAATTAAAGATTTTAATTGAGAGATTATGCTATTGCCTTGTCAATCTATAAGTTATCTTGGTGATCCAAGATCACAAAGACCCCAATTTCATGCCTCAACCCAACTGAATTGTTGTGTGGATTGAATATCACATCCCTCTCATGAGTGTGTTTTCTAAGTAGTAGGTCATGATCCTTACATCATGATTGACTACTTGTATCCACTATCCATACCCATCATCCACCAATTAGCCCCGAACCATATCCTTTATTCACCTCCCTATGTCATAAATATCAGGCCACCCCGTGCGTCTCACATTAGAAATCTAAGTCCCAGGTACATCAACACCTTTGAGATTTTCGATCATATTAGAGTTGTGGTCTATTGACTAGAACTCCCACCAACTCTTTCTCAAGTACATGACATATTCCATGTATCCCTCTTGAATAATTACTTACTAGATCCCTCACATATAATGAACTCATAGGTGGTACTACTGGAAAATGATCTCTCTTATGAGGAGCTACCGGTGACGATCTTGGACTGTAGAGATAAAGTTCTATGCAACAAGATAACTCTTCTGGTCAAAGTACTATGGTGAAATCATAAGTATGAGGAGGAAACATGGGAACCAGGGGAATCCATGAAGCATAAGTACCCTCACCTGTTTTCACCTTAGTTTGTAAAATGAGATTTCAAGGGTGAAATTTATCAAGGTGGAAGAATGTAATGACCCAAGATTTCATCAATGAAATTTTCCTTTTGAATATATAATTTTGTTGTATTTAGTACTATAATATTATATAACGCACATGCACCATGTGATAAAACCAAAAAAGTTTTATTATAATAATTTGAACATTATATTTAGAGAATAAAAATGGCCATAATAATTTAAAATGTTATAATGGGATAAAAAAATAGAAAACAAGATAAATAAAATATGAAAATTTGGATATGCTCAATCCACCAGAATAACTACACTCACGGACAACATTGTAGAAATGAAACATAATATTAGTAATGTAATATGAATTTTGAAAATGAAAATATATATAACCTTGAGATAAAATATAATTGAATGAATAATGAATGAAATGAGAGGCATTTATAGAAAACATGGAAGCATATAACCATTAAAAATTTGACCGTTGTAATAGTAATCTGATTGTTGGGATAATAATATGGCCATTGGAATAGTAATATGACCATTGAGAATAGTAACCTAACCGTTAAAATAGTGTTATCACCTATGAAAGTGTAAAATAATATATAGGTATCCTATAAAATTAAAAGTATGATATATTTATGTCATGACATAAGTAAATAAATGTTTTAAAAATGATAAATTAAGTGCGTGATTTTTTTGTAAAACATAAATGTTTTAATTTAACTTTTATAATAAATATAATGATTTAAAAGAAATTTTATTTTCATAAAATGAATTTATAAATTAGCATTATTTTTTATTATAATGATAATATAATTTTATTAGGTCATAAGTAATTTTTCAAAGGGTCATAAAATTGATCATAATATTAAAATAGGTATTTTTCAAATAAATTAGGATTTTATTTATAAATTAAATTTCTCGTATTTAGAAAATTATTTTCATAAATTGGATTTCATTTTTGAAATCTACATATTGAAAAATGGTTAGGGTTAATTTTTGGTATTTTTCTAAAATAGTTGATTTTTTGTGAATAGTGAAATATGATAAATTGCGGCATTTAGCATTATAAGCTAAATAAATGATTTTTTTAGTCATGGATGATTTAAGAACCCATTAGTTTGAACTCACATGCACCATTTACTATATATAGTAAAAAAATTCAATAATATCGGTAGTCTTGTTCCAAAATAATAAACTAATGGATATAATATTCAACAAAACCACTGTCCTCCCATTATAAATACCACCTCTCACCTCCCCTTCTCCTCACATATTCTAATACTTTAAGCTTGAAAATTTTATACCCAAATTTATCCTCACCTATGTAGGTTTTGGGTGTAGTGGAAGTGGCAGATGGGGCATGCCTAACTCATATTTTTGTCATGATTGATGATTAATCCAAGATTTACATAACGATAAACATCATGATCGATGAAATTTAATTAAAGAATATAGATAATAGATAAATATAAGAACCAAAGTACAAGATCATTACATATTATTTGTAATTAATTTAAGCAATTAAAGAATTATCTTGTGAGTAATTCTTTCTTCATTGATGGATTTGTCGACGTCTCTATGTTGTACTGTAATTTCATTGTAGAAATCAAGAGTAGATTCCCTCATGTGGTGATCCACACGTGTTCCATGAACCTATGAATGTTATCATAGGAATATTAGAGTGCTATAATTATCCTAACACTTACATTGTTCGTCTTTAATCATCCCAAGAATAACTTCAAGAAAGGGTTCTATTCGATATCTCTAGACCCGAGAATGGTGGTGGAGGAGGAATGCTCTCTGTTCTTGAGAGGGTCTTGGAGAGGGATCTCTCTATGGATTTGAGAGGATTATATCTAGATCACATTATGCACAAAAAATGAACTGGATCTATTAAAAAAATAATATAATTGGGTTTATATACTGTTGGGGTTATAAAATAATAACTACACATGCACCCTTATTATTTTCGCAATCCCTACAAAACCCCATGAATATAATAATAATAATAATAATATTATTATTTATTGACAGGAACTAAACCTATGAATTAAATTAAATATTATTTATTCAAATAATATTCAATATATATTATTTATTTCTGAACCTTTAAACTCGATCCTTCATTCCTCCACAATATATATCAAGACTTGAATAATGACTATTTATTTAATAAATAAATATCAATGCATTATTCACCAATAAATAAATAAATATTATATTCACTAAATATCAAATAAATATTTATTAAAGATTCTTCTCACATAATATTCTCTTGAATAACTGGTGACAAAATACATGTAATCAATCAAAGATGAATAATAATTAAAACAATCATGGGAATAATATTTATTCATCTTGTTAAATAATAAATAATAATATATTATTTAACTAAGATTCCAGATACACTTGGTGTGTGACCCTCTAGGCCTCTTTCTCAGTGGAATTAGGCAAATCATCCTAGAGTAAAAAAGTTATCATCTAACAAAATTCCAAAGAACCTTTAGAGAAATAAGTTAATGACACAACAACATAATACCTCATATAGATTCTTACTGTGTAATATAATCTCTTTATCATGATATCTCTAATAAAGCAAGTTAAATGATGGTGGCATCAACCTATGTGCTCGATGAACCTTTCTTTGAATTTCTAGAATCAGAACTTTTCTACATAACTATATGGACATTGATTTATTTAGGCTATATCATTTCCATAAAAGGGATCAAGATATCAACTTCCAATAAAGAATAGAAGGGATAAATCCTTTCTTGCATTATTCATCAATGAAATATTACTCATGACACACCCAACACATCTTACCTTACTGAGAACATATATCATCATGGTTTTCATCAATACATCAAAGTACACAACTTATAATACTCATTAATAATAATATTAAAGTTTAAAGATCAATACACACATTTTAATATTGGAACATCCAATGACACATATAAATGTGGATTTTCTACTAGAAGGTCTTGTTCATATAATATCCCATACTGAATATTACCAAGGTCATACACCATGAGAAGGTGCCTCAAAGTCCTATGAGTCTCTATCCTTTATAGCCTGTATAATTTATGTCCCTTAAATGATTTCATCCAGCTATAGAACATATTTTTAAGAATACTCTCATGGTACTTTTGGGTTCTCATCATAGCGGGGAACTACTATGACCTTTCAGTGCGATAACAACTCTTAGGAAATTATCAAATACTATGTTATACAAAATAATAATCACGATTTGATAAGAAGTTTATTAATATTAAAAAATGAATATAGGTTATCATAAAGTACACATAAGTTAGTTCTAGGTCACCAACTCCAACAGACTTCCACTTACACTAGAGTCAAATGCTAACAACCTCAAGTATGATAGCTCTCATATGATACTAATGCTTTTTCTGATATATAACTTTTGTCAAGGGGTCTATTACATTTTCTTATATGGGAAATTTTCTTACTGTAAATTCAAACTTTGAGAAAAATCCATCAAGAGGTGATACTTTCAGAGTATATACTTTTTTTGTTGGTGTGACCTTGGCTCTTTTGCAAGAGCCACCACTATAGTATTATCACAATACAATGTGATGGGTTCTTTATTGTTAGGAACCACATCATGATCTTAATTTTTTTTGTATCCAACTAGATTCCTTAAATACATTAGCAGCTGCTATATACTCAGACTATGATATAAAATCAGTGACAACTAGATAATTTGAACTATTTCAACTTAAAGATCCTTTGTTGAGAGAGAAAACATATCCCGACTATGACTTTAGATCATTTTGACACGTTTTAAAAATAACATTAGTATAAATCCTAGTGAATAGATCCTCATATCCTCTATACACCAACAAAATATCCTTAGTTCCTATCTAATACTTAAGGATAACCTTAATAGTAGACCAATTATGTTCTCCTGGATCAGCTTGATATCTTCCTACCATGCCCAATGCATAGACAACATCAAGTCTAGTACCTACCATGTCATAAATTATTGATCCTATCACTAAATCATATGAGATATTACTCATTCTTTCTTTTTCCTATTGTGTCTGAGGATACATTTTATTAGAAAGTTGTATACCATATGACACTAGAACCAATCCCCTCTTGGATAGTTCCATACTAAATCTATTTAGTATATGGTCAATGTATGTACTTTGACTTATTCCAAGAAGCCTCTTGGATCTATCATGAATGATCTTGATCCCTATAATATACGTTGTTTCACCTAATTCCTTCATAGAGAAACACTTGTTTAACATATCCTTAAAATACTGTAAGACTGGTATGTTGTTTCCAATAAGTAATATGTCATCAACATGTACTACTAGGATAATAATTGAATTACCACTAAACCTATTATAAACACATGTACCACATTTATTCTTAATGAAACCAAATTATTTTATAGCTTCATTGAATTGAATGTTCCATGACTTAGATGCTTGCCTAAATCCATAAATGGATCTCTATAACTTGCATATCCTTTTGGAATCACCTAGAGTCACAAACCCTTCTAGTTGTGTCATGTATACATCTTCCTGAGGGTTCCCATTAAAGAAATCTATTTTGACATCCATCTACAAAATTTCACAGTCATGGTAGCAATTAGTGTTCTAATGTATTTAAACATGGAAACTAGTGAAAAGGTTCCATCATAGTCAATTATGTGATGTTGTTTAAACCCTTTATCCATTATCCTTAATTTATAGGTATATACATTACCTTTAATGTCCATTTTTCTATTAAATACCCATTTGTACCCTATGGGATTTACATCAACTGGAGCATCAACTAGAAAACAAACTTGGTTATAATACATGGAACCCATTTCAGAATTCATGGATTCTTTCCATCTTAAAGATTCTGAGTTCTCTATTACCTCTTTTTAGGAGATAGGTTCATCATTTCCAACCAATAATGAGTCACCATCTTTAGTGACTAGAAAACCATATCTCTCTAGTTCTCTTACCTATGTAGTGCTCTTATGTAGTACTTGTATTTTAGGAACTACTTCTTCCATGAGGACCTATGGAATCTATTTCTATACCAACTCTTATGTATCTTGAACATAAAATTCATCAAAGTCAATCTTTATCCCACTATCCTTTTGAGGATGTGCTCCCTCTCAAGAAATATGTCTTGTTTGGAGATAACCACTTTCTTGTCCAAGGGGTTGTATAAATAGTATCGCTTTGTTTACTTAGGATACCCAATAAAGTCACAATTTTTTCCCTGAGGTTCTAGTTTGTTTCCTAATAAGGCCTTAACAAATTCCTCACAACCTCCTACACAAGTATGAAAAAAATAGGTTTCTTTCCACTCCATAACTCGAAGGGAATTCTATTTTACTCTTTAGTTGGAACTCAATTTAGTATATATTCCATAGTTTATAACGTATATCCCTAAAAGGATAATGGAATATTTGCATGACTCATCATTGAACTTACCATGTATAACAAGGTATGAGTCCACCTTTCACTAACACCATTCCACAGTGACGTGTAAGGTGTCATAATTTGAGATAGAATCACAAAATCCCATAGAAAGTTGGTAAATCTTAGTTAATATATTCAAAACCTCAATCTAATCAAATATTATTTATCTTATTTCCAATTTAATTATCTACTTCATTATTAAATTCGTTAAATTTCTCAAAGGACTCAGAATTATACCCCATCAAGTAGACATAACCATATATAATCAAGTTATCAGTAAAAGTTATGATGTTATAATATCCACCACTAGCTTCTATTGGAAATGGTCTACACACATTAGTATATACCAATCCTAAAATATCTGCACTCCTTTCCCCTTATCCACTAAATGGTGGTTTGGTCATTTTTTCTTATAAAGAAACATGAAATATTTCAAGTGGTTTTAGATCAAAATAGTATAAATAATCATCTTGACAAATCTTTATCAAACACATTTTTTTTACATGACTAAGATGATGATTCTATAGCCTGGTGTTATATGATTCACGTGAACATGATTTTTTTATCTATTGTAAATACTTTTTTTCATAATTGAATACATAAATATTGTTATTTAAATATTACATACAATATCATATGTTGTTTTTATAAAATAAACAACTTTTGTTTCAAAATTTGAAAATAAAATCATCAATATCTAGGTAGGATAAAGAAATTATGTTCTTGGTAATAGTTGTTACATAATAAAAATATCTTAAAAACAATATCATTATTGTTGGAAATGAGGGGTGGTAGTCACCAATGGCTAGATTCGTCAGCCTCACACCATTGGCAACTCACAAATCCACCTATCTTTTAGAAATATTTAGAAATATAATTATTTAATACATTTGGATATAGATGTGAGAACCAAATTTTTTATCTAATACCCAATGTTTAGATATTGAAATATTACACTCAATAACAAATGTAACTTTAGCATCCCCTTGCTTATGGGTGTAGTTCCTCTTCCAGTAGCCTTGTTTTCCACATGAAAAACATACTGCTTCTTTTTCTTTACCCTACCTCTGGATCTTTCTATTCTTTTAAGGATAATGCTTGGGAGATTTATACTTATTATGATTCTTGGGACCCATCACCCTATTCTTCCTTTGCTTATTCACCATATGAACCATGGGTTTGTCACACCCCATGTCCTTATCCATTTGGCCAATGAGAGTAATAAGTTTCAAAAGAATATTCTCATTATTTCCCATGTTATAATTAACAATAAAATTAGATAAGGACTTAGGTAGTGAGGAAATTATGAGATCTATGTGTAACTCATATGGGAATTTAATCCCTAAGATGTCTAATCATTCAATATAGCCAATAATCTTGACCACATTAGGCCCAAATAGCACCGACTCTCTAAGATTAATTATAAATAGATCATTGTATATTTCTTATATCTCTTATCTCGCCTTATATTTATAGAGATCCCAATGGTGATAAATCACACTATACACATCCATGTCCTCATATTGCTTTAGAATTTCATTGGTCATGGATGATAGCATGAAACACTGAATATCTTTAGAATTGTTCAATTATTTATCATAGAGAGAACTCTTACTCACTAGACTCTTTACTAGGTACATTAGGAATATGTTCTTCCAACACATACAATTTACTTTTATGACATAGTATATTGTGTAAGTGCCTTTTTCAATCTTGGAAATTTATGCTTGTGAGAAGGTTATCCTTCTCAAGTATGGATCACAGTGATATATTTGAATCCATTTTTATTAATGTTTTTACAAATAATATGAGAATATTTTTAGTACTTTATCTAATATTTTTTTTAAAATATTATATTTATTAATATCCCATAATTTTATCAAAACCCAATATCCCTCACCATTGGTTTTGGAATTGTGATGTCCTAACCTAGGTGCCACTCAGAGGTGCCCCGAACCAGATAGGGTGTGAGATAAACTCAATAGGCCACCATAAAAAATGCCTATAAATATCTAGTCAATGTATATAATATGGAAATGTATAGATATAATAATGAAAGGCAGTAATAAACTGTAAAGGGTCGGTTCTAGTTCCTGAGAGACACCAGGCTGATGGTACCTGCTTCGGCCTTAGCCAGATAGTTTGAACATGTAACCATATGTATGTTAGAGTTGGTGACCAAGAACCAAATTTTGTGTACTTATGATAACCTTTATTCATATTTTTGAATATTAATAAACTTCTTATCACATCATGATTATTATTCTACATAACATAGTATGTGATAATAACCTAAGAGTAGATGTCACATTAAAAGATCATAACAGTTCCCCGCTATTATGATAACCTGGAAGTGCTAAGACGATATTCTTAAATATATGTTCTATAGCCGGATGATATCATTTGAGGGAAAAAAATTATACAAGCTATCAGGGGTAGAATCTCATAGGACTTTGAGGAACCTTCTCATGGTGTACACCATTAGTAATATCTAGTATAGGATATTATGATAACAATACCTTCCAGTTGAAAATCTATATTTATATGTGTCATTAGATGTTCCTATCTATGTAAGTGTGCATTGATCCTTATACTTTAAGATTATTATTAATGAGTATTACAAGTCATGTAATTTGATGTATTGATGAAAATCATGATGATAGATGTTCACGATGAGGTAGGATACCTTGGGAGCATCATGAATAATATTTCATTAATAAACAATGAAAGAAAAGATTTGTATCTTATGTTCTTTAGTGGAAGTTGATATCTCATAACCTTTGATGGAAATTATATAGCCTAAATAAATCCATGTCCATGGAGTTATATGGTAAATTTTGATTTATAAAAAGTCAAAGAAAGAGACATTGAGAACATAGGTTGATGGAACCAGCATGTAGCTTGCTTGATTAGAGATATCATGATAAAGGGATTGTAAGGACCCGTGTTTTTCTGAACTGCATTTTTTAGCATAAATTTGAATTTTTAGTATCATATGCTTGTAAGGGGGTAAAATGGTATTTTAAACCTATCATATGATCTCGTATAATTTTTATGACCAATCCTTTGGTCCCAAAATATGGTGTTTACCCTAAGAAAGGAGTTTGGTGGAATTATGAGTCGTTTGAATTTTAGCAGAATAATTAATAATTAATATTTAATTAATCAAATATTAATTTTTCCGCATAGGTTTGTTCAGTCATATCTTTTGAATGGACCATCAAATTGAGATTTTTTATCCTCTATTGAGTTTGGAATGTAGATTTTTTCCTAGGTGGGGCATAAACCCGAGTTGGGCACTGGGGCCAGCCCGAGCCCCTCTTTCTTTTCTTTTTCTTTTTCTTCTTTTCTTTCTTTTATTTTTCTTTTATTCTTTCCTCCTATGGATTCTCACGTACACCCCTGGGGGTATTCCTTTTCCACTCAACTGAAATAGGGGGAGAGGGAGATATAGAAAAAGAGGGGGGGGGGGGGAGGGTACTACTGCGGAGCTCAAGATGCGCTGAATCATCGTGTGACAATCATGGGCTACAGAAATGGGCGAAGCTTTGGTGGATTCTACCCAAACGTAGTTCATTTTTAAGTTTTGTCATAAATACCCATAGGTTAATCATTTTCAAGTTTTAAATCCCATTATATTCTTGATTATGGCTTCTTATGGCCGGATCTACTGCTTTTGGGGTGAAAATGGGGGTTTTAGGGTGATTTGAGGGTTTTCCGTTCAGGAAAATCTGTGAACACAACGTGTGGTTTAGGGAGATGATTGTACCATGATTCACTATTTTATTTCAACCTTATACCAATGTATTAAATTGGTTTTGTATTTAAAATTTCAATTATAATAACAAATTTCACTTCATTTTTGGTTCAATAATTTAATTATTATCACTGTTGAAAATATCTATTTCACTTTTCTTTTATGTTTTTGTTATAGGTGGAGGTGATTTGGAAGGCCCAAGATGGAGTTGAAAAAAAAATGGCCAAAATTCATAGGAATCCAAGAACATCTATGGATTAAACCACATAATTATAATGATCCTTGCATCCAATTAGACTGAAATTTTGTCCAGTGATCCAAAATTCAGCGTTATATAAATTTCATGAAGGAACCCAAGCCAAATTCGTTCATTAAGAGGCCCATCCGAACCGATCTATCCAATAAAAGGAATCTACACAGAGTCAAAAGTTTGACTCTATATTTTAGAATTATCTATTATTATATACCATATTTGGCCACCAAATTTGATATGGAGAAATACAATATATCTACCAACAAGTCATTAGTTTTGTGGAAAGAGAGATAATATTGTCTAGTGGCCTAAAACCATGGTCTAAGTGGTTTCTCAAAATCAAGGTTCCCAAAACCACCTCCCATTTTGGTTATAAAAGAACACCTTGGGCACCTCATTTAGGAGTTCAACCAAGAGGCAAGGTGATGCCATTTTGGAATACCAAAGGATTCCTCTACACAATCCTTGAAGTTCTGGTGTCCATGGGAGGTTCTACTTCATCATCATTTTCTTTCTCTCCCCCCATCGAGTTCTAAACACCTTGTGATCACCTAGGGGAAACGTGATGTAAATCCTAAGCTTCATGTTTGTAATATTTGAATGATATTTTTAATTCTAGGTTGTTATATTGTTTTTAATCATATTCTATTCTTATTTTATTTATTTATGTACTAGTATGTCATGCTCAACTCATATGATCTTGTTTGGGGGTACCCATTCATGTGATGTTTCATACACTGTTCACCACTTTTTCTTCCCCCTTTCAATTGTAGTGTTTGTGTGGTTCATATTATTTAATTGAACTCACATAAACACTGTCATGGATATGTGCTTTCAATTCATGGTAACACATTTAAATAACATACAAACTTGGATAGCATATCGAGTTCTTCATGTGTTTTCTTAGGGAGTTTTGGTTATGAAGCCGGAAACAAATCACCCAATCATCGACGATATCCGGTGAATCATTGTGTATTTACGACTGAACCCTAGGAGTTATCCTAGTATAAACTCAAAAAAATTATGGTTATAGGTGTTAAAAACCAGGTATTAAAAGATCATAACCCTATCTCTTGAAGTGATGAAGGATGAGAATCATAAGATTTCCCTGGGTTGATCACACTTAATCAATTCTGTTAATTTCTGATTTGTTTTATAACTTTCATTTTTCCATTGACATCTTAAATTATTGACCCCCGTGTTTTCCAAAATCACATCCCCTTTTATTTTATAAATTATCTAAGGCTTCGTCGAGAGACGACCTAGGGTTCCTGCTATACTGCATAAATTCTAGTAAAACTAAACATCTAATTTGACGCGCTCAATAATGCAATAAAATTTTGGCACCATTTCCAAGGATCCAAGATCATTTTTTTTCGTTTATTTTATTTATTTTACTTCTTAATTAGCACTCCTTTCAATATCCCCCATCCCTTTTGGCTGTTTTTTCCTGTTTTTTATTTTGTTTTGTTTATGTGTGTTTCTTTCTCTCTATGCCTCTCTTCTTCTTCTCTCTCTTTCTATCTAATTATATAGTATAAAATTATCTTCTATTATCTACTTTATTTATTCTTAAGTGTTCTCATTTTATTCATCTTCCATAAAAAAATTCAAAAAAATGACAATTGAACAAACAAATAATTATATTGGACATCATTGTTGCATGATAAGATCTTGCGAAGAAACAATACTTGAATTTGACCCTGAAATTGAAAATTCACTTCACTCACAAATTAGGTCATCTAGATTAGGAAATTCAAGTAACACTAAGGAACCCCTTTTGGAACCTCAAGTGATCCCAAACCAATAAAAAATTAAACCAAATCAAACCCTAGAAAACATGGCTGCAAATAATCGGACTTTAAATGAACTGACCACCCCGGATGTGGAGTTCCAACCTATGTACATCCAATATCCTGAGGAAGTATCCAACTTTGAGCTGAGATCAGGTGTCATATACCTACTTCCTAAATTACATGGTCTTCTTGGTGAGGAACCTCACAAGTATCTCAAAGAGTTTCACATAGTGTGCTCCACCATGAAACCCCAAAATGTATCTGAGGACCTAATTATGTTTAGGGCCTTCCCTTTATCCCTTTATGGTGTAGATAAAGACTGTATATATCATTTTCCTACCACAATTGGGGGATGTAATGACTTGAAAAGACTATTTTTAGAGAATTTCGTCCCTACCTCTTGAACTACATCACTTAGGAAAGAAATTTGTGGAATTAGGCAATCATAAGGAGAGACCCTTCATGAATACTGGGAGAGATTCAAAATACTTTGCTCAAGCTTCCCCAACACTAGATTAGTTAAAAAATATTAATACAATACTTATATGAGGGACTTATCCCCATGGATCATGGAATGATAGATGCTACAGTTTGTGGTGCCCTAGTTGATAAAAATCCTTCAGCCTCTCGTGACTTAATAGTCAACATGGCTCAAAATGCATAACAATTTGGTACAAAAGCTATTGAAACCACCCAAGGAGTTTATGAGGAAATTCATTAATTTCTAGAATAAAAGGTATATAACAATATTTATGAGATGAATAACCTTATAAGGCAATTATCTCAAGCACAAGGTAACTCACAATCTCCTCCCGTTCCATTACACTGTGGTATTTGTTACGATAACACTCATTTTTCTAACTAGTTCCCACAACTTCAGGATTCAACTAATTCTTGTGCAGTATTATTCCCTGGGTGTCCATTACAACAAGAACCTCCCTTCAAGCAAGAACCATTTAGGCCAAATCCAAACACTGGGTGGCAAGCAAAACTACAGTACCGACAAGGAGGAAACTGAAGCTACCCCAAACAGAATTAGTATCAACAAGGCAAAGGTATGAAACCTTCTTATCCATCAACATCTCAAAAAAATCCTCCTCCTACCAAATCTAAACCAAGCCTTGAGTACATGGTGAATAAAATGGAAACCCAGAACCTTTAGTTCCAACATACCACACAATCGACAATTCAAGACCTACGAACTCAAGTGGGACAACTAGAAAACACCATTAGTGAGATTAAGATGCAAGGTTCTGAACAACTACCACCCTTACCTGTTTCCAATTCAAAAGACAAAGGTAATTTTTTTTCAATCACACTTTGTAGTGGTAAGGAAGTTTCTTTTTCCAATGATTCTATGCAAAAGGTATGTACCCCTATTGAAAACACTCTTTCTCCACTCATAAAAGATTCCAATGAAGAAAAACAAAACAAAATGGGTAAACCAATTATCATTGAGGATTCCTAGGAATAATCTATTCCTCTTCCTCCCCCCTAAAGACTCTTTAAATCTAAGAAGAATTTTGATAATGAAATTGATAAAGAAATAATGGATATATTTAAAAAGTGAAAGTTAACATTCATTTATTGGATGTAGTTAAACCAATCCCTTAATATGCCAAATTTCTTAAAGAGATTTGCACCCATAGATGGAGGATTAAGGGTAATAAGAGAGTCAACTTGGGAAGGAATGTATCAACATTTATTCAACCAGCAATTCCAACTAAATGCAAGGATTCGTGAACTTTCATGATACCTTGCACCATAGGGGAGACATTCTTTTCAGATGCTATGATAGATTTAGGTGCTTCAATTAATATAATGCCTTACTCTATGTACACTTCTCTGTAGGTTGGAGAGATTCAACTGACATGAATCATAGTTCAACTTTCCAATCAGAGCACGACACACCCATTGAGAGTGGTTGAGGACGTCCTCATAAAAGTGAAGAATCTCATCTTCCCCACCGAATTCTGCATTCTTGAGATAGAGGATACCCAAACCCAAGGACAATACCCTCTTATACTTGGAAGGCCATTCTTGAAAATAGTAAATACGATTATCAATGTTCATAATGGTACACTATCAATGGATTTTAGTGGAGAAAAGGTAATTTTTAACATCCTTGAGGCTATGAAACACCCATTGAAGAGAACTCCACTCTTCATATCTATTCGATGAAAGTGATCTCAAATGATGCACACACACACAAAATTCTATTCTTGACCCATACTTTGATTCATTTTCCTCTTCTTCACCCTTGGATGATTTGAGTTTTGATTCATGTTTTGAGTGTTGTTTGAGTTCTGAAAAGTGTAAATTTTGTGCTTTAATTGATGAGTGTGTTCATTCTAAGGCACCCATAACTGTCGATGATTCTGAAAATATCATTTCAATATATTCTCTATCCTTAGATAATAAACATGAGAAGATAGATAGTTTTATGGACCTCACTCCCCCTAAATCCTCTCCCTCAATACAAAAACCACCAGTGTTGTAATTAAAACCACTTCCATCTAATTTAAAATATTCCTATCTTGAGGGTATTGACCAATTTCCCATCATTATTGCCAATAACCTTTCTCAAAAGCAGGAATCAAAATTGCATGATCTTTTGAGAGAGTGTAAAAAGGAGATAGGATGGACATTGGATGATATTCCTGGGATCAGACCATCTATTTTTATGCACCATATACTTTTGGATGATGAGGCTAAGCCTGTAAAACAATCTCAATGCTAGTTAAATCCCACTCTCCCTAAAGTGGTAAAATTAGAAGTCAGTAAATTACTTACTACTATGATCATGTATCCCATATCTGATAGTAAATGGGTTATCCCAGTACAAATTGTACCTAAAAAAACTAGAATAACAGTAGTTTCAAATGAAAGGAATGAATTGGTTCCAACATGTGTGCAAAATAGTTGGCGAGTTTGTATTGACTATCATCAACTGAATCTAGCTACATAGAAGGACCATTTTCCTCTACCTTTTATTGACCAAATGTTAGAAATATTGGTTAGTAATCCCCATTATGGTTTCCTTGATGGATATTAGGGTTATTTACAAATCCATATAGCCCTTGAGGATCAAGAAAAGACAACATTTGTCTGTCCATTTGGCACATTTTCATACAGAAGGATGCCTTTTGGTATTTATAATGCTCCTGGTACTTTTCAGCATTGTATGTTGAGTATATTTTCAGATTACCTTGATAATAGCATGGAAGTTTTTATGGATAATTTCACAGTTTATGAAAATTTCTTTAATGATTGTTTGTCACACCTAGGTTCTTTCCTCCATCATTGCATAGAAAAAGGTCTTGTATTAAATTACGATAAATGCCATTTCATGGTTGAGTGGGGGATAGTTCTTGGGCATGTTATTTAAAATGATGGAATTCAAGTGTATAAATCAAAAATTGAATTAATTTAAACCCTTCCATATCCAAAATGTGTTCGTGAGGTGCAATATTTCTTAGGTCATGATGGTTTTTATTGCTGATTCATTAAAGAATTTAGTAAGATTTAACTTCCCTTGTCCTGGTTATTACAAAACTATTCTGAGTTTGTGTTTGATAAAAATTGTGAGGATGCTTTCAATTCACTAAAAATGAGTCTCGAATAACCTCCTGTCATCCAACCACCAAGGTGGGATCTCTTATTTGAGATTATGTGTGATGCCTCTAACTTTTCAATTGGGGAATTTTTATCACAAAAGGTTGAGAAGGCTCCTCATGTCATCACTTATGCCTCACGTACCCTTGAACCTGCACATGAAAACTACATAAACACTGAAAAATAAATTCTTTCTATTGTGTTTTCCTTGTAAAAATTATGTTCATATCTTATTAGGTGAAAATCATTTTCTTTTTTGATCATTATGCCCTTCGTTTCCTCCTAAAGAAACCTGAAACAAAGCCCTACCTCATTCAGTGGATGCTCCTCCTCCAGGAGTTTGACATTGAGATTAGAGATAATAGAGGAGTGAAAAATGTGGTATATGACCACATTAGTAGGATTTCCCCACCACTGGACCATCATCTTGACTCACCCCTACCCATTGGATAATTCTTCCCTCATAAGAACCTTTGTGATGTTGTGGACCTTACCCTATAGTATGCAGGCATTGTGAATTTTCTAGAAACATCCAGGGTCCCCACTAATTTCATCACTTCACAATCCTAGATACTTAAGCATGATTCAAGATGGTAAATTTGGGATGATCCTTACTTATGGATAATTTTTAGGGACCAAGTTGTTCGTTGGTGTGTCCCTGACCATGAGTTTGCCTATGTTTTGACCTTCTGCCACAATTTGGTTTGTGAGGGACACTTCGGCTCTCAATGTATAGTTTAAAAAGTCCTTGACTCAAGTCTTTATTGTCCAACATTGTATAGGGATGCCCATCAGTTTTTTAAGTCATGTACTCGATGTCAATCCATAGGTAGTATCTCTAAGAGGAATGAAATTCCCCAACAACCCATGCTATTTTGTGAGATCTTCAATGCATGGGGCATTTACTTCATGGGGCCTTTTCCAAATTAATTTGGATTTGTGTACATCTTATTATCTATTGAATATATATTTAAATGAGTAGAAGAAAAGTCTACCAGGACTGATGACTCTTGAGTTGTTGTTTATTTTGTGAGGTCCCACATTTTTTGTAGGTTTGGTTTGCCAAGATTCATCATTAGTGACCAAGGTTCACATTTTTACAATCGTAACATGAAAAAGTTTCTCCATAAGTATGGGGTTGTTTATAAAGTATCCAATGAATATCATCCCCAAACTAACACACAAGAAGAAATCTCAAATAGGGAAGTTAAGAAAATCTTGGAAAAAACGGTATAACCCAATAGAAAAGATTAGAGTTTACACTTGGATGATGCACTGTGGGAATACCGTGTATCTTTTAAAACCCCGATCGAAATGTCACCGTATAGGATTGTGTTTGGAAAGGATTTTCTCCTCCCGGTGGAGGTAGAGAACCATGCATATTGGGATTTAAAACAATGTAATATGAATCTCTCATATGCAGGTGAGCATAAGAAGTTACAAATTCAGAAGTTTGAAGAAATTTGATGTGATGAATATGATAAATCCCGAATCTATAAAGAGAAAACAAAGGCAATCCATGATGGTATGATTCATAAGTGGAAGTTTCATATTGGTGAGACGGTCCTTATGTATAATTCCAGGCTAAAGCTCCACCCAGGTAAGCTTCATTCCCAATGTATTGGTCCTTATATTGTTTCTAATGTTTACCCTTTTGGTGCTATACAAGTTTTACATAAGAAGAGTGGGAAGTGGTTTAATGTCAATGGGAAGAGGCTCAAACACTTCTATGAGTATTTTCCAAATCATCTCATGGAGGAAATCCAACTGATGGATGCTATATATGACACCACTTAGCAGGTCGTCCCTTATCCCTACCTTTATTTACTTTTCTATTTATTTAAAATACTTTTATTGAGGACAATGTAATTTTTAGGTGTGGGGGAGGGTGACATGTCATAGTTAGGATTAAAAAAAAACAAAAACAAAAAAACAAAACAAAAAAATGTGTGTGTTTTCATTTTTGATTTCTTTTTCTTTATTTTTTGTTTTTAGATAAAAATGATCTTAAAAATAATATCCAAAATAATTTTTCATGCTTGATTAGATTGTGTGGAAAATTCCATTATTTTTGAAAAAAATGTTTTTCAAATGAATGTTGACATGGATTTTTTTTCTAGAATTTGTATTTTCAAATCATTCTTAGGTGTTTAATGGATTTTTGAATCCCATGCCTCATTAGAACTAACCAATATTTTAATCCCTTACCCGAGATACATTATCATCTCTTTATTGCATATTATTCCTTTTAATCACTTTCTTGAGAGTCTCAGGTCATGTAGAGAAACTAGAACTTACCTTGATTCAATTTGAAGACATAATATTCGATTATGCTACATTTATGATAGAGACAATCGTTTATTGAAAATACCTTTGTACAATTAACCTATATTTTCGGCCACCTTGACATTTTACCCTTATAAATCCTTAGAGACCATGAAATTCCTATTAGGTAGCTACATTACAAGCTAATTTATCCCTACCTACCCATATCTTGTGTATAATCGTGTTTTATTTTCAGAAAGTGTGGGGGAGTGGGTGTTTCTATGGTAATTCTAGGGAGAGAATAATTTTTATGGGTTGATATTAAGGGTGCCTACATTTTCCTTGGGCAGTGGGTTTATAATCCATATTGTACCATTGTTTTACACATGTTTCCCTCTTTATATAAAAAAACAATATATAAAAAAAATATAGTTCTTTACATTGAAAAAAAACATAGAAAAAGAAAAAAATGGATAAAATATGATGTTTACTCATTATTACTCACTACTTGGTTGCGAACCACACAAATTAACAATGGGGATAGTGAGTTGGAGGTGATACACATTATGATGGGTTAAGTGTGTACATTCATTGTGAACACTTGATGAAATTTGAAATTTTTTGTATGTAAGAGATTAAACAATCCGCTTCTGCCTCAAATTTTTAAACATTAAATTCTACCAACCCTTGAACCTCATAACAACCAGTTGGAAGTCCTCTTGATCAGTACACTAGTTTCTACTGGTAGAAAACTTAGAATCTTATAAGGTATATGGTAAGATCACATGAAATCTGGGAATAGATCATAGATCTACTTTAATATGTTCCTTGAGTGAAGAGGTAAAATTTCTAGGTGAGTTAGGTTGTGACATATTTCATGTGTGAACAAATGAAGTTGAACAAATTCGAATGTGAGAGAAGAAAAATGATAGGAAAATTGACTCCATAAATGAGACATGATGAATTTCATTTCAAAAGAATCTTGAAAATTTTCACACCTTTGATTTAGGAATGATACATGATTAGGATATTAGAATTTTCCTAGTATTACAAAGGTTTAGGTGTGGGGGTGTGATCGTACCATGATTCATTGTTTTATTTTACCCTTATACCAATGCACTAAACTGGTTTTGTATTGAAAATTAAAAGTATAATAACAAATTTAACTTCATATTTTGTTCAATAATTTAATTATTATCACCTTTAAAAAGAGATATTTTAATTTTTTTATGTTTTTTTTATAGTTGGAGGTGATTTGGAAGGCCCAAGATGGAGTTGATAAAAAATGGGCCAAATTGCACAGGAATCCAAGAACATCTATGGACTCAATTTCATAATACTATTGATACTTGCGTCTAATTATGATGATTTTTTTGGTGATACAAAATTCAGTGGTATACAACTTTAATTAAGGAACCCAATCTAAATTATTCCATTAATAGGCCCATCCAAACCGATCTATCCAATAAAAGGAATCTGCACAGAGTCAAAAATTTGCCTCTATATTTTGGAAATATCTATTATTATATACCATATATGGATGACAAATTTTATAGGGAGAAATCCAAGATATCTTCCAACAATTAATTAGTTTTTTTAAATCTAGATAATATTTTCTAGTGTAAAAAAACAATGGTCTAAGTGGTTTCTTGAAATTAGGGTTCCCAAAACCACCTCCCATTTTAGCTATAAAAGAACACCTTGGGAACCTCATTTAGGAGTTCAAACTGGAGGAAATGTGCTTCCATTTTGGAATCCCAAAGGAGTAATATACTCAATACTTGAAGTTATGGAGTCCATGGGAGGTTCTACTTCATCATTATTTTCTTCCTCTCCTACCATGGAGTTCTAAATGCCTTGTGATCACTCAGGGGGAACATAATGTAAATCCCAAGCTTCATGTTTGTAATATTTGAATGATCTTTTTAATAATAGGTTGTTATGTTGTTTTTAATCATCCTCTATTATTATTTTATTGAGTTATTTACTGTTATTTTATGCTCAACTCATATGATCATGTTTGGAGGTACCCATTCATGTGATGTTTCACACACCGTTCACAACTTCTTCTCCCCCTTTCAATTGTAGTGTTTTTATGGTTCATATTGTTTAATTGAACTCACATAAACACTCTAATGTCCATATTATTTCAAGTCATGGTGACAAATTGAAATAAAATACAAACCTAGATAGTTCATCGAGTTCTTCATGTGTTTCCTTGGTGAGTTTCGGTTATGAAGTTGAACACAAATCACCCAATCATTGGCGGTATCCGGTGAATCATTGTGTGTTTCTGATTGAACCCTAGGAGGTATCCTAGTATAAACTCAGTAAAATTATGGTTATAGGTGTTAAAAAACAAGTATTAAAATATCATAACCCTATCTCTTAAAGCAATGAAGGTTGAGAATCATAAGAGTTCCCCAGGTTGATCACACTTAATCAATTCTGTTAGTTTCCGCTTTGTTTTATCACTTTCATTTTTCTGTTGACATCTTAAATTATCAACCCCCATGTTTTCAAAAATCCCATTCCCATTTTATTTTCATAATCAAAACCTTTTTATTTTATAAATTATCTAAGTCTCCTTCAATAGATGACCTAGGGTTACTACCATACTGTATAAATTCTAGTAAAACTAAACATCTAATTTGACACGCTTGACAACACGATCAGGAGACACACCATGTGTTCTTCTTGTTTGGGGAAGATGAAGTTTTCTAAGTACACACCATTTACTAGGGTGTACATTCCATGTACTAATACTTGGCCGTGTAACCGAGTACCCAGCTAGGCTACCCGTGTAGAGTATACGACTAGACCCTATGTGGGTTGCACACCATATAGAAGTACCTGGCTAGGCCAAGTACATGGCTGGGATATTTGAGGGATAGTAGAAGGTACCCTGTGTAGGGTACAAACCAAGTACCCATATTACACATAGTGTACTTAGGCTTTTACACACCAAGTACAAGTGGAAGTATACACCTTGGTGGGGCCTTGAGTACACACTGTGTATGGTCTTTACATTCCATGTACTCATATTTTAGTACTCTTTGAGGGTCTTTTCCTATTTTATTCCAAAAATTAATATTTGGACCCAGTAGCTGTCCATTCTGAGTATCTTTCCATGTAAATCATGATGTTAAGATCTGTATGGTGTTTTAAGGACTCATTGGAGGTTTTTTATACTTTTTTCTAAATGGATAGGTTCTTCCTCTAGTACCTGAACCCAATGTCTCCTAAGAGTGAGACTTGTTTTGATATGAGCCATGATCTATATCTCTTGATGGATTATTTTATATCTTTTTCTTTGAGAAAATCTACCTTGAAAGATGTCCCCTTTTGTTTTATGAGGCCATGGGACTAGTTGTTACTGAGGATACCTGTAGGATTCTTCTATTTACGTCTTGGCCTAGAGGATATCATGTAGGATGCCTCTATTTTCTTCCTGTCATCAAGGGTCCCCTATGAGACATATTTGCTTACATCCTAACCTAGGGAATCCCTTGTATGATCCCATTACCTATGTAGCATTCTAAGTATCCCTTGTAAGATGCCTCTACCTTCACACCATGTTGTAAGGGTCCCATGTAGGATTACTATTACCTTTCAGTTGAGGATCCAGAGTAGGATGCCTTCTCTATGCTTGGACCTTGAGGATACCATGTAGGATTCCTCCTTTACCTTTTCTATTGAGGATCCCAATTATGATGCCTCTCAGTATTTGACTTGAGGGACCTAGGGGGGTTCCATGTTGTTTGAACTACCCAAAGTTAGTATGTCAGGTTTGGGTAGAGATGACAACGAGTGTCACCTTAGAACCCATGCCAAACTTGTAAGCCCATAGGTCTATAGAAGTAGTGTTGGGTTTAGGCATTCAACCAACCTCACTCTTGTTTTTATACTCTCACTTGTTTATTACTGATGAAACAATTATATCCAAAGGTGGTTCCTAGTTGGTGGTTGTTGAGCCCGATGTGAGGTGTCTTTATTTCTCTTTGGGATGCCTGAACATTCTTCCTAGGATTCATCTTATTCATTGGATGCCTAGATGTGCTTTACTAGGATCTTGGTTCAGAAACATGTTATTTATTATGTTTTCTAGTATACCCAGAGGTACTAAATGGTACTTTATATTAACCCTGTATATTTGATTATTATATTATTGGGATTTCTAGAGGTGCTTCATGGAATCCTACTATTGAGCCTACTGTTATGATATACGATCATGATGTCCTTATAAATGATACTAGTGGATTATTTTGCTATCCCAAGTGACGAGGATGATTCTCCTCTCCTATGGATAATATGTGGTGAGGATGATTACGATATCATCGGTTTGATTATACTCATGTATGATAATTCTCCCTTGAGTGAAAGGATGATTATGATCTCCTTGATCGGTTACTTGACGATGGTGTTGGGCATAGATTCACACATCGTTGGATACCTGGAATGATTACGCTCTTTTGGATGGTAGGGATGATTTTGTTCTCCCTTATTAGAGACTCTAGGGGTGGTCATGGAATCTCACTGGTGAGTTCTCCTTATAGATCACCTAAGGGTCAGACCCTTCAAGACTATCTGAGTTTTGAATGTCGTGACCACCTACAGACCGAGACCTAGGGATTATACATTGGATTGTATTTACATGTCATCAGTAGCATGGAATCTATATCAATGACCATTTATAATATTTCTAGACATACTTCCCTATAATCCATTGTTACAATGATTGGAGGCAAGTACAGGTGAACCCAGGTGTAGGACGAGTATCCCCTGTGGTGATGTAGCTTTCTCAAAGATATTTCCACTGTTAGACGAAGAATGTACATGTATATTGGGATTACAGACCCATAGATTGACTTAATTATAAATGGATTGAGTGGTATTACATCCAACTCAATTCCCTTAAAAACTATTTCTAAGAAATTAGGATTACAGACCTAAGGATCAACCATTGGCTGGTTTTATGTTATTTTATTCACTTTACTCATGAATATTCATATTTATGTATATATGTATAAGTATGGAACTATACATTTATAAATATAAAGATATGGGCATCCATGGTGGAACTTTCCCATTTGGGAAGGATTACAGACTTGGGTTCGACTGTGGTTTTACATTTCGGTTTTACTTATCTTTTCAGTTGTGTCTTAGGTCGGTTGAGTTTGTTGTTTGTTTTTTCATACACTTATAGAAGCACACTTCATAAGTTCATCATTGAGGTGACCTACTGAGATTATTTATCACCCCTACATGTGCAACTTAGTGTATGTGTAGAAATTATATTTGATTTTTAGGTTGATCATGGTTTTCGTAGTGGATAGGGTTGAGGCCCATGGTTTCATGATTGGGCGGAGATACTCGAGTGAGTTTCTTCTATTTAGGCTGGTGCAGTTCGACAATGTCTACAGATTGGGTATGTAGTCTATCTCGAAGTTAGTATTAGATACCTATACTTTTATTTTAGTTTCTTTTTGTACTCCTTTATCTGTATGGTCGACCTAGTAGGTAACCAGTGTTGTATGTATGACATAGCTGATCAGGATTTTATAGAATTTTCATTTATTATTACAACATGTTCCATTTAAGTTTATTTTATACTTTCTTACTCTATTTTTTTATTGTTGTGTATGATACTTAACTATTTCCACTATTTTTTCACTCTAATATGTGGTCATAGTCTCCCCACTGTCACACCCTAGGCTCTCATTGCTAGTCGGTAGCCTCTGGCATATGGAGGAGGGGGGGGGTTTGAGGCCTCATAACCAATCGAATCATAGCACCGTTTTAGTGGAATCCAGGTTGGGACATTACAAAGTGGTATCAAAGATATTATTTTCCTGGTATTTACTATTTGGGATATGGTATGCAGAAGTATTAGGAATGTGTTGAAACCTATGATGGATATCAGACTAGTGCATTGAGAACACTTATTTCAGTAATAATTCCTAGTTTCTAGGGTTTAGGATTGCCGTTTTGATCTGCGATATTATATTTGTATATGATTTTAACCTTTAGAGATTCATATGTTGTGTGGATGTTATGATTTAATATGGATCTCTAGTTCTTTTCCATTGGAAAGAGGCCAGTGTTAGATTTCGACTCTTGTTAGAAAAAGGCAAGAGGTATTTCATGAATCATTTTTGGCATGCAGGATTCACATCATATAGGCCTATTAGTGTGTGATTTTTAGTGATGAATAAGCCCTATTCAATTAGGCTTACTTACACACACACACACATCTCATTTTGATGGAAGGTTATGTGGATCTACATTGATGCATTTTGTGTTGAGGCTGATGACTCAGTCCTCATGCAAGGGAGGTGTAGTGACCCAAGTCAGTCAATATGGAATGTGATTACCTTCTATTTTACCTCTTATGGGGTGTTTTTCTAAGTTTGTGGTTATCTATTCGGATTAATAAGTACGATTCCGATGGATACCAAATCCTTTATTGATAACTGAACCTCTAAAGGGTATTACCGTATATAGATGCTCAATGATTGTCAGTTCTGTGTCTCTTTTATATTGGTATCATGAATTCTAGAGAGAAGTACCTTATGAGGATGATCGATGAGGATTTGGCCCTCATAGGCTGTGTTTTCAGTTTTGACCCTCATAGGTTGTTGTGATCTTTAGCTTCTCTATATAGGTTTGATCTTTTGGGCTAGGTGATTTAGACCTTGTGACCCAGTTGTGAGGCTTATTTTGTAGGGCTAGGTTGGAGACCTAAAGGCCCTTAGTTTGACTCGGACCCTTGTAGGTCAACATCTATTTTTTTCAAGGGTAGCCCACATGAGAGTACTTGTTCCATGTTTTCAGATTCCTTTTAGGCAGTGAGCTAGTAATACACTCATTTTTGAGATCAAGGCATAGTAGGTGATCAAGTTTTTCATTATAGGCATGTTGATGCCTTTAGATTTTGATAATAACCTTGGGTGCTTGTTTTTCAAGACTGAATTTGACGGGAAGGACTTTTTGGGTGCCTGTCTTGGTCGATCAGTGTTTCCACTATTTTTAATGTATTCAAATCATGGGTAGACACTCGTAACTGGAACGACACTGAGTGATGGGCGTTCGGGTCATAAAATCATGGCATAGAAGAGGTGCCCGATTTTGAAGAGGAGTTCCAAGGGAGATTTTTTCTTGTTAGGACTGACATTTCATATAGCATGGTCTACTTATCCTGGTGTTGGATGACTCGCTAGAGCGTGAGTTGGGTGATAAGGGTATACACTGGTTGTTTGTGGTGCCGTGTATTGGTTAAAGTCAAAAAGATTGTTTTTTTGTGAGCATGGCTCAGAAGATATGTACATGAATTTTGTGGGATCATAGTGTACTTCTGGTTAGAGATGATCATACTCTATCTTGAATTCATCCTGAGTATTTTGAGAGAGTATTAAACCTACACCGGGCTTTTTTTCTTTTAAACGTTCTTTCCTGGTTGAGGAAGGAAACCTATTGAGGTTATGCTTGAGGAGCGGTGTGAGGTAATCTATATGGTGGGGAGTACACCATCGACTATTTGAGGATGGTAACCCTAAATTTTAGTTGAAATATGGAATTTTATGTGATACATTGATCTCATAGTTGGTTTAAGATGATGATAAGGGTATTCATATGGTGGGGAGTACTGGATCAGTCGTAGTTAAGTGTCTCCCATATAGAAGATAGTTGTTGACACTATGAGACTGGAAATTGGATAGTCCAGATAGTTTGGTTGTGTAGATGATCAGGTTGAGAGCATGGTTGTTAGTCTTACCACCAGAATTCTCAGGGTTGAGAAGGTTTATAGTGGGGAGATTGTAAGGACCCATTTTTTTCCGGACTCAATTTTGAGCAGAAATTTGAATTTTTGCTATCAGATGCTTATAAGGGGGTAAAATGGACTTTTTACCCTATCATATGATATTTTATAATTTTTATAACCACTCCATTGGTCCCAAAATATGGTGTTTACCCTAGTACAAGAGTTTGGTGGAATTCCAAGCTATTCAAATTTTAACGGAATAATTAAAATTTAATATTTAATAAATCAAATATTAATTTCTTTGAGAAAGTTTGTTTGGTTATATCATTTGAACAAATCATCATATTAAGATTATATATCCTATGTTGAGTCTGAAATGGAGAGTTTTTTCTAGGTGGGGTGTAAACTTGATTTGGGCACCAGAGCTGGTCCGAACCCCCTTTTCTTCTTTTATTTCCTTTCTTTTTTATTTTCTTCTTTCCTCCTCTAGATTCTTGCGTATTCCCCCAGGGGTATTCATTCACTACGTGTTTGAGAGAGAGGGATAAGGATAGAGATAAAAATATATAGATGTGAAGAATAGTACCACCATGGAACTCGGAATGCACCGGATCATCGTGCGATAACCATGGACCGCGGAAACGGGCGAAGATTCGACAGATTCTTCCCAAAGGTAGGTCATTTTAAAGGTTTTTTTGTAAATCCTCATAGTCTAATTGTTTTAAAATTTTTAATACCCTTATATTATTTCTTATGGACCCTTGTGGCTCGATCTATTTCTTTTGGTCTAAAAACAGAGGTTTCAGGGTGATTTGATGGATTTCCATTCAGAAAAACTCATGTACATGGTGTGTGGTTTAGGGAGACATGTCATGTGTTCTTTATATTTGAGGAAGATGAAGTTTTCAAAGTAAAAACTATGTACTAGGGTTTACACACTGTGTACTGAGAATAGATTGTGTAGCCGAGTACCTGACTAGGCTACCTGTGTAGGGGTACATGGCCGAGTAGAGTACACAGTCAAACCTCATGTGGGTCGCACGCCATGTAAAAGTACATGGCTATGCCAAGTACATGGCCAGAATATTAGAGTTGGACCCAGGAGTAGTCCATTCTAAGTATATTTCTGTGTATATCATGATTCTAAGACCCGTGTGGTGTTTTAAGGACTCATTGGAGGTTTTTCAAACTTTTTATAAATGGAGAGGTTCTTCCTCCAGTAATCGAATCCAGTATACCTTGAGAGTGATACCTTTTCTAAGATGATCCATGAACTATATATCTTGATCGATGCTTTCTAATTTTTCCTTTGAGTATGTATCCCTTGAGAGATGTGCCCTTCTGTCCTATGATGCCGTGAGACTATTTGTTATCGAGTATCCCCTATAATATTCCTTTGTTTATGTTTTTACCTAGAGGATCCCATGTAGTACACCTCTATCTTCTTCCTGTCACCAAGAGTCCCCTATGGGATTCTTTTTCTTATATGTTGACCTAGGGAATCCCTTATAGGATACCTTTACCTATGTACCATTTTGATGATCACTTATAGGATGCCTCTGCCTTCATACCATGTTGTGAGGGCCCCATGTAGGATTCCTCTTTTACCTTTTAGTTGAGGATCCTAATTAGGATGACTTCTCTATGGTTGGACCTTGAGTATCCCATGTAGGATTCCTCCTTTAAATTTTCTACTGAGGATCCCAAGTAGGATTCCTCTCAGTGTTTGACTTGAGGGACATGGGGGGCGCCCCATTGTTTGAATGACCCTGAGTCAGTATGCCGGGTTTTGGTAGAGATAGTAGCGGGTGTCACCTTAGAACCCGTGCTGAACTTGTAATCCCATGGGGTTGTGTAAGTAGTGTTGTGTTTAGTAATTAGACCACCCTCACTCTTTTATTTATACTCTCTCTTATTTATTACTAATCCAGTGATGATAAAAATAGGTGGTTCTAGGTTGGTGGCTATTGAGCCTGACACAAGGCATCTTTTTTTCTCTTTAGGATGCCCAAACATTCTTCTTAGGATCCATATTATTCGTTGGGATGCCCATATGTTCTTTACTAGGATTTGGTTTGTGATCCATGTTATTTATTATGTTTACTATTATACCCATAGGTACTACCTGGGACTTGGCTGTTGGGCATGTATATTTGATTATTTGATTATTTGTATTTCTATAGGTGCTTCCTAGAATTCGGATGTTGAGCCTACTATTATGATATATGGGCATTCCATCCCTAGAAATGATACTCATGACTGATTTTGCTCTCCTGAGTGATAAGGATGATTCCTTTATCCTCTGGATGATATGTCTTGAGGATTATTATTCTCTCCTCAATCTGATTATACTCTTGGATGATTACACTCTCCTAAGTGATAGGGATGATTACACTCTCCTTGATTGGTTACTTGATCATGGTTTTGGGCATGGCGTATCACATAATTGGATACCCGTAATGATTATAATCTTTCAAATGGTAGGGATGATTCTACTCTCCCTTATTAGAGACTCCATGGGTGGGCATGGTGTCACACCGGTGAGTTCTCCTTATAGATCAACTAAGGGTCAGACCCTTCGGAATTATCCGAGTTCCAAATGTCGTGACCACCTATGGACTGAGACCTAGGGCTCAGACATTAGATTAGATTTACATGGAATAAGAAACATGGAGTCTAGACTAGTGACCATTTATAGGATATCCATACGCAATTCCATGGAATCCATTATTATAGTGATTGGAGGCGAGTATGAATGAACTGAGGGATAGGACGAGTATCCCCCTGTGGTGACGTAGCTTGCTCAGAGATATTTTTGACATTGGATGAAGTAGGTACATGTAAATTGGGATTATGGACCTAGATATCAACTTAATTATATACATATTGAGTAGTACAACATCTGGATCAATTCCCTTTCATAGGATGTTCAGGTGATCGAGATTATGGACCTAAGGATCGACTACTGACTGCTTTTTTATTATTTTATTCACTCTACTCATGAATATTCATATTTATGTATATATGTATAGGTATGGTAATATAAATTTATATGTATAAAGATATGGGCATCCATGGTGGAACTTTCCCAGTTATCTAGGATTATAGACCCGGGTTTGACTATGGTTTCACGTTTTGGCTTTACTTATCTTTTCAGTTGTGTCTCAGCTAGGCCGAGCTTGTTGTTTTTTTCATACACTTATAGTAGAATAATTTGTAGGTTCATTTTTAGGGTGTAATACTGATATTATTTATAAAACCTACATGTGCACCTCAGTGTACATGTAGAAATTATGTATGTTTTTCAGGTTGAGAATAATTTGTATGGTAGATAGGGTTGAGGCCTAGGGTTGCATGATCAAGTGGAGTTGATCGAGTGAGTTTCTTTTGTTTGGGCTGGTGCATTTCGATAGTGTCTGGAGACCAAGAATATGGTCTGACTCTAAGTTAGTAGTAGAGCCATGTACTTTTATTTTAGTTTCTTTTTGTACTCCTGTATCTGTATGGTCAACCTAGTGGGTGACCAGTGTTGTTTGTATAACATAGTTGTTTGAGATTTTATAGAATTTTCATTTATTATTATAACATGTTCTATTTCATTTTATTTTTTTATTACTCACTCTATTTATTTACTTATGTGTATGATACTTAGCTATTTACGCTATTTTTTCACTCTGATATAATGGAATATTCTCCCCATTGTCACACCCTAGGACCTCGCTGCCAGTTAGTAGCTTCTGGCATATGGGGGGGGGGGTGCTTGAGGCCTCATAGCCAACCGGATCAGAGATCCATTTTAGTGTCATCTGAGTCAGGATGTTACAAGGATTATATTACACAGTGATCATATGTATGAGGTATTATGCTGTTGTGGCATTAACATCTTTCTCTATGGGTTCTTTGGCGTATTTCTAGACACTAACCTTGGACTTTAGGCTTCTTCAACTAATGCCACTGAGAAATAGGCCTAGAGGGTCACACACTAAGTGTATCCAGAATCTCAATTAAATAATATATTGTTATTTATTATATAAAAAATTGAATAAATATTATTCCCGCATGTGGTTTAATAATTATTCATGTATTCTTAATCTTAGATATTCTATAACTAGTTATTCACGATAATATAATGTGAGTGAAATATTTAATAAATATTTATTTATTATTAAGTAAATATAATATTTATTTATTTATTGGTGAATAATGTAGTGATATTTATTTATTATATAAATAGTCATTATTTGAGGACTGATAAATACTGGGGAGGAATGGTGGATTGAGTTTTTAGGTCTGGTGAGAACTAATATATATTGAATATTATTTGATTAAATAATATTTAATTTAATTCACAAGTTAACCGCATGTTGAGAAAATAATAATAATATTATTATTTTAGATGTGGAGTTCTACAAGTGATTAAAAAAATATTAAAGGTAACTTGTAAAAATATTTATTTTTAAACACTAATGGTATTTAAAACTAATAATATTATTTTTCAATGAAAGCCAATTCATTTGTGTTGTTTATAATGACATTCGAAGAGAATCCTCTCAAAACCAGGAGATCTCCCTCTCCAAGAATGCTTCCAAGAATAGAGATCAATCTTCCTCCACCATCCACTCTCGAGTCTAGATAGATCAAGGAGAATGATTTAGAAGTGATTATCATGGAGATCAAAGGAAAATGACACAAGAAATAGGATATTTTGTGCTAGCACCCAAAGATTCCTATGGTGATGTTTGGTGATTTTTGGAAAACATGTGGATCACTAATAAAGAGAATCTACTCTTGATTCCTATAACACAATGACCATACAACGTAGATTTATTTTCAGATCCATCAACGAAGAAAGGAATCACGTAAGGTAATTATTTAATTGATTAAATTAATTATAAATAATATGTGATGATATTTCACTTGGTTCCAGTGTTCTATCCCTTTTATATTTTCTTTGATTCAATTATGTTGATTATGATGTTCATAATCATGTAAATCTCAGATTGGTCATCGATTACGAAAAAAAGAAAAGTTGGTCATGACCCATCACATGATTCCAATGTGTCCGGAACTTACAAGTGGTATCAGAGTGGTCACATAATTATTTATAATTATTTAAATATTGTTTATTTATTTACACATTTTTAATTTAGTTTTCAATTCGAGTTTAATCGTTCTTTAAACTGAATTGTAAGATCTGCTTCTTCCTCTTTTGTTTCTTATAGATTTAATCAAACCGATTAATTTTATGAACAAAATAAAATTGAAGATCTCATCTGGAGGTGCTGAGGATTATGTCCAAATAACACAAGAGTACTCACCATGTAACTGAGGTTACACACCATTTAATAGAGTTAAATGCACCAGGAATTAGTTCAGAATTAATTCAAACCATGTGAATTGAATACACATGGTGCATTTAATCTCTTACATAATGTGTTGATCAGGCTAGTTTGGTGCACGATCATCCAGAGTAGATTCCATGTATCCCATGTACACGGTGTTTAGTCCTTTGATTCATAGATGGGCTATGTATTTTCATAAATGGTCTACCTAATTGGTGACCGTATAACTCAGAGACCACATGTCACGTATCCCTTATACACGTTGTGTATTATAATTTTTTCGAGGCACAGTTTACAAGATGAGTCCCTAGGCATGTGCCTCAGATAAATGTAAAGAGACATACACGTCATGTAGCTTGCTTGTACATTCCGTGTAATTATACCAAGTTATATATAATTAAAATTAATTTATTATACTATGTAAATCTTATCGACATGTTCTTGCGTATGGTCATTAATATAATAGGACATTCCATGTGATGAGTTTTAATATATATATATATATATATATATAAATTTTTAATTAATTTCTTCATAATGTTCAGATCTTTATATCATGTACGATTCATATTACATTTATTACTCTATATGCATTGAATCATAACACATGATAGAAAAATCATGTAATTAGTGTAATCATTAAGTTGATATTATACGTTATGAATTTATGTGATAATCCATATATGTAATATGCCATAAGAGTAAATAATATATGAGTATAATACATGTTGGGTAGATTCATATGGTTATTCACTGTGTTTCCTCTAAGGTACATTTATATAAATAGTTATTTTTGAATAAATTTATTTAATTTATTTAAAATTATTAAGGATCTCAAGGAAATTAGGATTAGAATTAATATAAAACAATTGATTAATAAAATAAGATAATAATTGACTCGAGCACGATTTATCTTAAATAATAACGATTAAGAATTTAATGCTAGTTTTATTGAATGCACAATTTGTTGTATGCATGTGGATGATCATGAGCATAGACTAAACCTTTGTATGTGATCGGTTTAATTTAATTTATTATTAAATTAAATTATTGGCCTATGTGCAATATCTCATCTTATTATGTAAGGGCCTGTGTGCCCATGGTTTCTTTTATGAAAAACCCTCCCCCTCTCCTACGTGTGAGTAAAAACATATGTAATGGATGAATCTCCCAAGATAGTAGTGGCAGTTCAAGTTTAGACTCGAGGCGAAACCAATCCAAGATAGATAAATAGGTGGACATGTGGAAAGATATAACACAAACCTTAATTAGTTCAAGGTGTTTCCCCCCTAGTTCAATGGTTAGTTTATCAACTGCGGGATAAACTAACCATTAGTAATAACTCACGACCATACCACTTTATTATTTTATTTCTATCAAGTTTCATGGTTATTTCATTGTGTATGTTTTATTGTGATCACGTAAATTAATTAATTAATAATAATTCAATATATAACTAAAATAAATTGGCTTATGCGTAAATATTATCTAAGACATGGTTAATCACTTAAGTAAATCCAATTAATATTAACAAGCATGTGATAAAGATAATAATTGGGAATTTATGAATAAAATAGAAAATCCATCAATTATATATATTAAGTTGGTATATCCTTTCAATACTTTAGTTAAAATCAAACCATAGTTCAAAGTGATCGACCAACAAAAGTTGGGGTGCTTTCAATTATAAAGAAATTAAAACTTGAAGTTTTAGGTTGAATTAACTTAGTTCCCATCAAGGGTTGATTTCCAAAGTAGGACTTGGTGTAACTGAGAGGCAAGGGTTAAGGAAATACAATTTAAGGGTTTTAGTATTGGGGGAGTCCACTCAACAAATAAATGAATTGTTAGTTAAGGAAGTTGGAATTTTTTATGTATACCTAAAACCATTCAAGTTTCTTGACCAACCAAATTTGGGGTAATGAGAAGGGGAATATGGATCCTTTACACTATAATTTCCAAGTGATAGGATATTATAAAGCCAATGGTGAGGGATATTGGGTTTTGATAAAATAGTGGGAGATTAATAAATATAATATTTATTTATTTGTCTAAATTTTATCAGATAAAGTACTAAATATCCACTCATATTACTTGTAGAAACAATAATAAAAAATTATATCCAACATATCATTGTGACCCATACTTTAGAAGGATAACCTTCTCACCAACACAAATTTTCAATAGTGGAAAAGCCGCTTATGCATGATCCTTCACCATGAACGAAAATTGTATGTGCTAGAAGAACCTATTCCTAAAGCACTTGGTAATGAGGCTAGTGATGAAGAGTTATATCTCTTTGAGAAACATATGAATGATGCTACAAATTTTTAGAGTTTCATGCTATCATACATGACCAATGATATTTTGAAGCAACATGAGGAAATGGATGCATATATCACAGTGTCTCACTTTCAGGATCTCTATCAAGAGAAGGTGAGAAAAGAGAGATATGAGATTTCTAAAGCTTTTTTTAAAACTAAGCTTGGAAATTTGGTGCCATTTGGGCCTCATGTATTAAATATTATTAGATACATAAAATGATTAGAAATATTAGGGATTAAATTACTATATGAGTTGTGCACAGATCTCAAACTTTCATCACTTCCTAAGACCTTATCTAGTTTTATTGTTACTTACAATATGAACAATAACAAAAAGATTCTTTCAAAACTTCTTAATTTGATTCTCTAAGTGGATAAGGACATAGGGTGTGATAAACCCATGATAATTATAGTTAATAAGAAAAGGAATAACAAGGTAAAAGGTACCAATAATCATAACAAGTCTAAAGATCCTAAGCACCATACTTCCAAGAAGAGAAAGATCTAAAGGTAGGGTAAGGAAACAGAGGTGGTGCGTTTTGCATGTGTAAAGCAAGGCCAATGGAAGAAGAAATAAACATACAATAAAGGGGAAGCTAAATATATGTTCTTTGTCAAGTGTAATCTTTCAAAATATACACATTGGGTATTATATATAGCTTATGGTGCTCCAATCTATATCTAAATATAGGAACCAAGTCGATTATGAAAGATTTCTAGAGGAGAGTTAGATCTGTGAGCTATCAATGGTGTGAGGCTATCTTCCCTATCCATGGGTGACTACCACCTTTAATTTCCATTGGGAATGATTTTTTTAAAAGATTGTTATTATGCTCCAACTAATACCAAGAATATAATTTCAATATCATACCTAGATGCAGATGGGTTTATTTTCAAGTTTGTAAATAAAAGTTGTTTCTTTTATAAAGACAACATATGTTATGGTATGGAACACTTAAATAATGGTATTTATGTATTAAATTACAAAAAATAATTATTGAAAATTGATAAAGAATCATGTTCATAGGGCACATATAACACCCAACTATACCATCTTAGTCATGTAAAAAAGAAGAATTTGAAAAAGATCTATCAAGATGGTTATTTAAACTATTATATGCTAGAACCACTTAAGAGATGTCATGATTTTTTGCAAGAAAAAATTACCTAACCTCCATTATATGGACAAGGTGAAAGTTCCACAAATCTTCTAGGATTGGTACACACTAATGTGTGTGGACTATTTTTAGTAAAATCTAGAGGTGGGAATTCTTAATTCATAACTTTTAACAATGATTTGAGTAGATATGGTTATGTCTAATTGAATAGGTATAAGTTTGAGTCATTTGAGAAATTCAAGGAATTTAAGAATGAAGTAGAGAATCAACTTGGAAATAAGATAAATAAGCTTTGATCAGAAAGAGATAGTGAATATCTTAACTAAGAGTTTATTGAATTTTTATGGGAGTTTGGGATTCAATCTCAACTCACTCCACCTTATACACCACAGTAGAATAATGTTAGTGAAAAGAGGAACATTACCTTTTTAGACATGATAAGGTTGATGATGAGTCATGGAGATATTACATTATACTTTTGGGGATGTGAATTAAAAACTACATCATGCACATTAAAACAAGTACCATCTAAAGTAGAAAACAGAATTACCTTTGAGTTATGGAGTGAAAAGAAACCTATTTTGGTGCATACACATATATGAGGTTGTGAGAAATTTATTAAGGACTAATTAGGAAAAAAAATAGAACCCTGAGGTGAAAAGTGTATCTTTATAGGGTATCCCAAGGAAACAAATGGATATTACCTATACAACCCATTAGGTAAGAAAGTGACTGTTTCCAGACAAGCCATCTTTCTTGATAGGGAGCACATCCTCAAAAAATATAGTGGGAGCAATATTGACTTTGATGAAGTTGATGATCAAGATACAAAAGAGTTGGTATAGGAATATATTCCATATGTCCCCATAGAATAAGTAGTTATTCAAAAACAATATTTGTGTATAAGTGAAATAAAGGTAATAGAACCATAGAGATATGGTTTTCTAGTCACTGAAGATGGTGAATCATTATTGGTTGAAAATTATAAAAAACCAAAGTTTTATTAATGGAAATTGCCTTCTTATAATTATTTCATATAGTGTAAATAACATTATATCATATAAAGAACACAATATAAACTTTATAAATGAATAATGAATGAAATAAGAAGTATTTTAAGAAGTTAAGGAACCTATATAGATGAAATAGTAACTTGACCTTTGGAATAGTAATGCGACCCTTGTGGATGGTAAACCAAACAATGGAATAATAACCTCACCTATGAAATTATAAATAAAATTTAAGAATATTATAAATGTTAATATGATATAATTATATCATATTATAAGTAAATAAGTGTTTCAAAAATTATTAATTAAGTGTTGGTATTTTTATAAGTCATAAGTATTTAATTACAATTTTGTAATTAATTTAATAATTTAAAATAAAATTTATTTTCATAAAATTTATTCATAAATTAATATTTTTTTATTATGATTTTAATATAATTTTATGAGACCTTAATTAATTTTTTAAAGTGTTATAAAATCAGTTATAATTTTAAAATCTATATTTTTCAAGTAAATGATGATTTTATTTAAAAATTAAATTTATCATATTTAGAAAAAAAAATCATAAAAAGGAGTTAATTTTTAAAATTCTAAATTTCTAAAAATGGTTAGGGTGAATTTTTGGTATTTTTCTGAAATACTTGATTTTTTGGTGAATAGTAAAATACGACAATTTACGATAAATGCTAAATACATGAATTATGGAGTCATAAATGATGTATGTATGATTTAATCCAAAAATCTAGAGCCATACTTCATTATTTTATTATATTTTATGATAATTATCAAACCATTCATAGTCTTGAACCAAAATAATAAACTAATGAATAAAATAATGAGAAAACACCCCCCTCCACTATAAACACCACCCCTCACCACCTCTTCTCCTCACACCTATAAATAATTGTGACTTGTATAAATTCTACTAAAATATCTTACCAAGACCCTACCCCATGTATAGGATATTTTTTTCTTGAAAAAAGACCAAAACCAGTCCCCCTAAGGAGGTTCTTAAGAAGAAGGAATCTGTGGTAAAACCCTCTTTCGTTTTCTTTCAATTCCTTTTAAAGTTATTTTCTTTTCTTATATTATCCTCACTTACCCTTGTCCAAGTGGCATGAAAAATCCATTATATTATACATAATTTAATTTTATCATGCTTATGGAATAATTCTCCATCAAATATCTTCTCCTCTCTTTTTTATTTTAATAATGAAAACATCATCTGTGAGGTGCCGATTTACCACCTTTGTGGATGATGTGCTTTCATATTTCAATTAGACCTTAATGGCTGGACATGAAATAATTTTTATTATTAAAACATATTATATTATATGTACTAAAACCTATTTAATGTTTTGTGACTAGTATATATACATGATATTTAGTAATATAACAAAACTAGTATGTGATGATCAAAAAATGCTAAATTAATTTAAAAGATTATCATTAATGATTTATCTAATTAATAATAATAACTTATAGAAAAAAATGGTTTTTTGATATTATATAAGTTCATTAATAACATATAATTTCAGTTCTGGACAACTATCCTCATTCTACATTATTTTCCATACACATATACAAGTAAATCGATCATGAAAACCAAGGAAACTAACGCTCCCGAATGATGAAATTGAATATCATAACCCATCAAAATGGATATAAATGAGATTAATAAAATTATAATAAATAAAATAAATGTATAAAAGGTTCTTAATTAATTAATTAATACATTTAATTTGACTATTCAGGACATTAATATCAAGTGAAGAACCGTTTCAGACATAAGGTAAGAGATTCTACCCGAACCTATATTTTTCCTTCGGGTTACTATTTATCTCTATTTATCCAAATATAATGATTATTTATTTTTATTTAATTCTTATATATTATGTGTGTATGTTTAAAAATCATTTATACATATCATATCATCATTATTTGATGGGATTATACACGTTTTAATAAGGTTTCCTTCTCAAATCTTTCCGAAAAGAAAACCCGATTCAAGGGAACTTCCTGATTTCATACCCATTTTCAAACACACTCTATAATATATTTTAAAACACCATTATTTTTAGGAAATCACTCATTTTATCATGAAAAACTACCTTGGTTCAATTCTGGTTTTATACAAACAATTATTCCTTTTCCATTTTAAAGAATCTTGAAAGTTTTTCCTTAAACCGTAATAAAATGTTTTATTTATAAAGTTTAATAAACACTCTTTTCAATTTAGTTTGACATAAATTATCATGATATATGACCATATTCCATTATTAATATAAATTTATGATTTAAATCCATCCTTTCATGGACACCATTACGAAATTACCTTTTGATATTCCTTTTGACATGATTATGATACCCAATTATTTCCATGGGTAACCCTTATCTTTATGTTTGATTGCTTATGTATGATTATTTATGTGGAAAATATATTTATGAACATGTTATGATGGGTGTTCCTAGATAGTTCTCTAATTCATTGGGTAATGTTTAGTCTCATGAGATGTCATGTGCAACGGTCTTGGTGGTTAGCCTTGAATCGTGCTCCTCTATGTGCAATGACCCTTGACACGTGCTAAAGTCATGTTTTATGTTACTTCCACATTAATATGATTCCATGATTATATTATCCCATGTTATATATGTTATGATTCCATATGTTTAATCATGTTCCATTCCTTATTATATCATTATGTTATGCCTTCTAACCCATGTGCCAAGGTTTATTTTAATGTTTATTTCCTTAGTGGGGGTTTTAGATCAAACCTTTATTAATGTTATACATAGGTTATCCTATGAATATGTAAGGGACTAAAGAAATTTAGGAGCTCATAATGGATGATAAATAAGGATTTTTTTTTATTTAGTCCCATGTTTTCATTTTTATGTACCTAATCTCTAAGACACTAGACTTTATGATCTTTAGCTTGTAATTTGATGTTTAATTATGCTTAAAATCATGTAATGATGTGTGTAAAATGATAGGGTCTCTATAAAAATGATGAAATTTTCTTCTATAAAGAGGTATTAGTGAGATTAGAAGCTTAAAAATGGAAAGAATCCATGAATTCTGAAATGGATTCTGTGTATCACAACCAAGTTTGGGTTTTGGTCGATGCGACGGTTGATGTAAATCTTGTAGGGTGAAAATGGGTATTCAAGAGAAAACTGGACATGGAAGGTAAAGTAAATACCTATAAAGAAATGTTAGTGTCTAAAGGGTTTAAACAAAATTAAGTAATTGACTATGATGAAACCTTTTCATTAGTTTCCATGTTTAAATCCATCAGAATTCTACTTGCTATAGCAGCGTACCATGATTATGATATTTGGAAGATGGATGTAAAAATATATTACCTTAATGGGAACATTCAGGAAGATGTATACATGATGCAACCATAAGGTTTTTTTGACTCTAAGTGATGCTGAAAGGATTTTAAAGTTGCATAGATCCATTTATGGATTGAACTAATCATATAGTTCATGGAGAATTCGATTAGATGAAGTTATAAAATAATTTGGTTTCGCTAAGAATGAATGAGAGAAATGTGTTTATAAGAGGTTTAGTGGGAATGTATTCATTAACCTAGTAGTATATGTTGATGAAATATTACTTATTAGAAATGATATACTATTCTTATTAGCTGTTAAGGACTAGTTGAATAAGTGTTTCTCTATTAAGGACTTAGGTGAAACAACCTATATTCTAGGGATCAAGATCATTCTTGATAGATCCAAGAGGATTCTTGGACTACATCAAAGTACATATAATGACCAGATACTAAAGAGATTTAGTATGGAATATTCTAATATGGGATTGGTTGCAATGTCACATGGTTTACATCTTTCTAAGTAAATGTGTCCTCAAACACAATAGGAGAAATAGAGAATAAGTAAAATCTCATAAAATTCAGTGATAGGATCAATCATGCATGCCATTTTATGTACTAGACTTAATGTTTTCTATGTATTGAGATTGGTAGAAAGATATCAAGTAGATCCCAGAGAACAACATCAGTCTACTCTTAAGGATATCCTCATGTATCGGAGAAGAACTAAGGATATGTTCTTGGTGTATGGAGGAGAAAACGAGATAGTCATCAGAGGTTATAATAATGATAGTTTTTAAACAAATAATAATGATATGAAGTCATAGTCATGATATGTTTTATTTATTAACGAAGGATCTCTGAGTTGGAAGAGTTCAAAGTATCCAGTTTTTGCTGATTCTACAACAGAGTCTGAGTATATAGCAGATTCTGATGCAACCAAGGAATCCATTTGGATACAATTTTTTTTCTAGGATCTTGATGTGTTACCAAGAAGTAAAGACCCTATCACATTATTTTGTGATAATACTACAGTGGAAGATCTTGAAAAATATCCAAGGTCACACCAATGGACAAAGAATATACTCCAAAAGTGTCACCTCTTGAGGGTTTTTTATCAAAGGGGTGAAGTTTTAGTAAGCAGAGTACCCACAAAAGATAATTTGGAAGATCCCTTAACTAAAGTACTATATTAATAGAAGCATGAGTATCATGTGAGGTCTAACGTACTGAAGGTTGTTAGTAGTTGGATCTAGTGAAAGTGGGAGTCTAATGGAGTTGGTGCCCTAGAACCAACTTTTGTGTACTTTATCATAACCTATATTCATAGTTTTGAATATTATTAAACTTCTTATCATATCATGATTATTATTATGTGTAACATAGTATGTGATAATGTCCTAAGAGTAGTAGTCAAACTAAAAGGTCATAGTAATTTCCCACTATAATGAGAACTCGGAAGTGCTATGACACTATTCTTAAATATATCTTCTATAGTAGAATGATATCATTTTAGGGACACAAATGATATAATCTATTAGGGTTGGAGAGTCATTGGACTTTGAGGCACCTTCTCATGGTGTACACCCATGGTAATATCCAGTGTAAGATATTATGACAACGGGACCCGTTGGTAGGAAATACACATTTATATGTGTCATTGGATGTTCATATCTTAATATGTTTGTATTTATCTTTATACTTTAAGATTATTATTAATGAGTATTATGAGTCACTTACTTTGATGTATTGATAAAAAATATAATGACAGATGTTCGTGGTGATGTGGGATGCATTGGTCACGTCATGAGTAATATTGAATTAATGAATAATGCGATAAAGGATCTATCCCTTCTGATCTTTAATAAAAGTTGATATCTCTAGACTTTTGATGAAAATGATATATCCTAAATAAATCAATGGACATGGTGTTCTATGGGAAATTTCAATTTCCAAAAAGTCAAATAAAGAGACATTGAGCACATAGGTTGATGGCACCAGCGTGCAACCTACTTGATTAGAGATATCATGATAAAGAGATTATATTACACATTGAGCATCCATATGAGGTATTTTGTCAATGTGGCATTAAATTCTTTCTCTATGGGTGTCTTGGTGTGTTGATAGACACTAATCTTGGAATTTATACTACTTCTCCTAATACCACTAAGAAAGATGCCTAGAGGGTCACACACTAAGTGTATCCAGAATCCCAGTTAAATAATATATTATTATTTATTATTTAACAATTTGAATAAATATTATTCCCACACGTGGTTTAATAATTATTCATGTATGTTTGGTTGTATATATTCCATCACCAGTTATTTGAGAGAATATAATATTATTGAGATATTTAATAAATATTTATTTACTATTAAGTGAATATAATATTTATTTATTTATTGTTGAATAATGTAGTGATATTTATTTTTTAAATAAATAGTCATTATTCAAGGCCCGATAAATATTGTGGAGGAATGGTGGACTAATTTTTTAGGTCTGGTGAGAAATAATATATATTGAATATTATTTGATTAAATAATATTTAATTTAATTCAAAAGTTAAGCGCATGCCAATAATATAATAATAATAATATTATTTTATACATAGGGTTCTACAAGGGATTAAATAAATATTAAATGGAACTTGTGCAAATATTTATTTCTAAACCCTAGTGGTATTTAAATCCAATTATATTAGTTTTCCATGCAATCCAATTCATTTTTATTATAGACAACGACAACCAGAAAGAATCCTTTCAAGCCCTAGAGATATCCCTATCTAAGAACACTCTCAAGAATGAAGAGAAATATTCCTCCACCATCTAATCTTTCATCTAGATAGATCAAGGATAACACTTTGGAATCAATTCTCATAGTGATCAAAGGCAAATTATACAAGCAAAAAGATCTATCATGCTAGCACCTAGAGATTCCTACGACGACGCTCAGAGATTTGTGGAACACATGTGGATCACCACTAGAGTAAATATGCTCTTGATTCCTATAATGAAATGATCATACAATGTAGATAACTTTTCAGATCCATCAATGAAGAAAGAATTCATACAAGTTAATTATTTAATTAATTAAATTAATTATAAATAATATGTGATGATCCTATACTTGGTTTCAAAGTTTTATTCATTATTTATTTTCTTTGATTCAATTCTATTGATTATGACATTTATCATCATGTAAATCTCGGATTAATCATCAATTGTGGAAAAAATGAAAGTTTGGCATGACCCATCACACGCTTCCGCTATGATCGAAACCTACAATGTATACACATATATGGACTGTATGTGTAGTGATGTCTAAAACCATATATGTGGCTACTACCGCTAGCCTGGACCCAAGGCGTAACTTAGACATCCATAAGCTATATCATGAGTATAACAATTATCAAGGGATTCCATGCCTAGTATCATAGTAATAAGGGCCACCATGCCTAGTATCATAATCATAGGGTCACCATTCCCATATCATAAGAGCAAGGGATGTCATGCACAATATCAAAGTAAGGGATTCCATGCCCGTATCACAGTAAGGGTCATTATGACCATATATAACAACAAGGGTTGTCATGCCTGTATATCATAGTAAGGGTCTCCATGCCTGTATCACATATAGGGATGCCATGCCCATATCATAGTATAGGGATGACATGCCTGTATCATAGTATAGGGATGTCATGCCCGTATCATTTTTATTTACAAAGGGTAGCCATGACCATTCCTTATTATTCATAAAGGGTATCTATGACCATATTACAATATATCATAATGGCCATCATTCCCATTTATTGTAATTAATAAGGGTCACTATGCCCAGACGTCATAGCAGTGATAAGTAAACATTGGATTTAATATGAGCCAATGGATAATTTATAACTCATTAGCAGTTAGTAATGAAAAGGATGTAACCATTGTTAATTTTAATAAGGTGACATGGGTGTACCACTCACCTATATTAATTTAATTATAATTCCCTCACTTTAGAGTCATGCCAAAACCATTTAGGAGACTGTTTTCCCATTTAAATATTTAACAATATCAAGGAAAATCCATGGGCACACCTAGAATGGTGGAAACAAATGATGGTACCTAATAAAAATTGAATAAAAGATAACTAGAACAATTCTATTAAAGACATTGAACTAAACATGCTTTAATTATATATTAGAGAAACACTTGGAGAATCTGGAATGCAGCATAGTGACACATATTATAAAACATCAAGACTTGAGGGATAAAGACTAAACCACCAACCTTATGCTCATAGAGGCGTACACATCCAATATAAGCCTTTGGTTTAGTACATATTATAAGAAAATGAAAAAATATATGAATAACCTGAAAATAGGGCATATGATCCTACACCTCAATAAATCCATTAAGATAAAGAAAAATAGAGAAAGACACAATATGATCGAATAAATTACCGGCATAGATCCAATGAGATGAATGGTGTTAAAATCCAATATTGAATGAGGAATCAGGATCAAAAGCTATGATTTGAGCTTAAAGGGGAGTTCCCAATCCAATTATGTCTGCTGTAAGAGATAATGAGAGTAGGGGTGAGGTTAAAATAGATTTAAAAGAAAAATGGTCATTTTACTCAAAGTATTTGGGTCGTGCGGTTCGGTCATATGGTTGTCCAAATAATGCACCAATTGTGCACCTCACACTATCTAAGGAGGGACCCTACATAGATTTATGTGCAAGTTTTGACTAATCGTGCCCAAACCATGTTGTATGCCCCTGCTAAAAGTTGAAGAGATACCCGCACATGCATGTGGCCTTGGGTGCATAGTTTGGGAAAACTATTCCCCCATGCTTTCCCCTCTAAAACTTCTTGTGTGGTTAGTGGAAATCATGCACACTGTCTCACATGGTTTCTACTAACCATGTGACCTAGTGCATTTTTCCACCAGTTGGGGTTCCAAGATCTAAACAAGCCCCGAACACCCCTGAATATTTTTTAATCTCATTAAGCATCCATATTAGGTTCAAAGTAAAGAGTTAGTTTGAAATTTAAAGGATTTGTATCTCATTATAAAAATTGGGTTCTTACAGTATTTCCCCTTAAAGGAACTCATCCCCAAGTTCATATTCCAAGGGAGGTGAAACACCGTCAGAGAATAACTCTATCCATTAAGAACGTACGTCGGCCTCCCACTCCCAAGTCTCATCCTGTACCTGACCGTGCTTATATAGCACCCATAATAAAGGGATAAATTGGTCTTAGATATCCTTCATGCTCCGGTCAATAATGCATATAGGATAATCCTAAAAATAAGTATCAATATATAACTCCACATACTTTGGATAAAAATATGAGATAGTTCAGCATGATAACAATGAAGTTGTGATATGTGGAAGACATCGTGCATATAACAGTACATATGAGGTAATAACAGCTGATAATCTACCAACCTGACTCTATCCAGAATCTCAAACAACCTGAAAAAGCACGATGAAAGCTTCCCTTGCCTATGTATCTATCTATACCCAATTCTAGGTGATACCTATAAGAAAACATGATCCCCAACCTTGAACTATAGAGGTCGTTGATGACAATCAAAATAATATTTATATCTATACTGAGTAGTAGACATTCAATTCCTAATCAGTGGAACCTACTCTAAAGTTTCCTGAATGAGATGAGAAACCAATAACCCTACCTATCCCACCTTTAACTAGTACATGGGTGAATGAAACAACCTACCGTATATGGACTCATAAGTATCCATCTAAATTGTTTCCTGATAATTGTTATTGTAGGTGAACTAGATGATAGGGATATGTTTTTTCCAATAACTTCCAAAATCAAGGGAACATGCTCAAAACATGTCCTATAACACTTTTATAGTATGTTCTAACTGGAAATCAGTATGAGGGTGAAAATCTATGCTCATAATAACCTATGTACCTATATATTTCTATAACCCCTTCCAGAACATCAATTTTAAATGAGTATCCCTCTCTTAAATGATAGTATGAGGAACCCTATTCAACTGTATAATCTCACATACATATAATATTACCAGCTCATAAACTGATAAAGACTCTAAGATAAGAAGGAAGTGGGTTTCTTTCATCATTCGATCCATGACTACCCAAACTGCGTCTCTATCTTAAGCCCACCTCAGTAATCCAACTAAAAAATCCATAGTAATATCTTACAATTTCCATTATGGGATTGGTAACGACTGTAACAAGCCAACAGGTTACCGGTGCTCTACCTTCACCTATTGACAGGTAGAACACCTAGTAATAAAACCTGCTATCTAAAATATCATCCTTGGCCACCAATATCATCAGCGCATATCATGATACATATTGGAGATACTTGGATAAATTACCCACCGAGAAGCATGTGAATCACAGATTATATCCTCTATCATATCCATGGAAACATAAATATGCCTATGCATATGTAGGATTTCATCATCATTGATAAACCAATCTATAGGTGGGTCCTCACCCAAAATAATCTCTTATAGGACCAATTCCCCAGGGTATGAAAACTACCTCATCTTAACCTTCTACATAAGTGAATATTTCACTGGTAGTGATGCGATTAAAGACTACCCATGATAGTCTTACACCTCAACGTGTATATTAGAAAATAGATCCATAAGCTGCTACTCACTACTGACCTCCTAAACTGCCTGTGTTTGAGTCCTCCTGCTCAGAGCATCAGAAAAAACATTGCCTTTCCTAGATATATAGGTGAGCTAAAAGTAAAATTATTGTAGATATTAAACCCATATTTGATGCCTAAGTTTTAATTCACACTGTGTAAAAATACCCCTGAGGCTTTTTTGGTTCGTAAACACCACAAAATTATCTCCCAGCAGGTAATGCCTCCAATAATGAAAGGCATGAACCAAAGATGCCAAATCAAGATTGTGTGTTGGGTAGTTCTGCTCATGAGGCCTTAGCTGCCATGACTCATACGTAATGACTCTATCTTCCCACATCAGAACTAATCCTAGTTGGATACCTGATGCATCATAATATACTATATATATTCTACCTATATTTGGAAGAATCAGGATTAGCGTTTAAATCAATCTCCCTTTATGCTTATGAAAGGATGTCTCATATGATTAAGACCATATAAACTTCACACACTTCTTAGTCAATCCCATAAGAGGTTATTCTAAGTGTAATAAGTCCTATATGAAATATAAGGGCCCAAACTTAAAAATTACATAATCTTGAATTAAGTTAATAATTCACATTGAGGATCTTTTTTTTGTTTAGAGTTTTAGAGAATTAGGCCATAACTATTACATTACATCTCAAATATTAAAAAGTAGACACTTTTACTCAGTATCCATTTTTTCATAAAATAAAAAATCTTAAAATAAAACAAGATTTATTTTCTTGATATAAATCTTTTTGAATTCTTCCTTTCTCTTACCCTCCTTATACCCTATGAAAAACATTTCAAAAACTTGGGATGAGCATAAAAAGCTCAGTAAGTGTTATAAAATAAATAAATAAAACATTAGTTCATCAATACATACAAAACACAAGCTCTTTAACATACCTCATGAAATCATAAGATTTATGAATAACACATAGAAATAATAAATCATAAAGGTAAATTGTGGAATCAATAACATAATTACATTGTAGCTTTCACAACTACATAGGGAGTTACATTTGGACTACCCATCATAGTATATTCTATAAATCTCTTAGTAGAAACATTAACATTACCTCTGTCACGTTACCCAATGCATTGGAGAGCTATCTTGGGCCCACCCTCCCTAGGTTTATCACAGAACCACCCGTACACGTAAACAATGCCAATAACCATAACATAATCATAACACATTACACAAGAATGAATAAAAGATAACATTTCCACATTTCAATCACAATATATCATTTCAAGATACTAAAATAGTCAATCCATTTCAAAAACCATTTAAAACATTTAATAAAGAGTTTTTTGAATCAAAGTGTCCCATAACACTTTGAAACTTTTAAAGGAATTAAAATTTTAAAACATAAATTTCCATATAAATAAATCCTTAAAACCATTTTGAAAACATGGGAATTAATGAGAAATATTTAGAATATTAAATCTTTAAAACATTTAAAACAATTTTTTTAGTTAAAGAGTACTTACCACTTAAGAAAATACTTGAATAAAAATAATTAAAAAAAAATTAAAATAAAAACTATAAATATCATGAGAATATATAAATTCATGATATAAAATGTCAAAAGGGTTGTATATACACCTTATAGGATAATAAAGATGCATAATATCAAGATATTCCTCAATGAAAGGAGATTGATATGTAGTCCCCTACAAAGATTGTATCATGAGATTAAGGATAAATCAATGACATAATGTTGTGTGAAAAATATAAATACACCCAATATAAGTAGATATTAAGTGTAAAATAATAAATGGTCATTCACACATATTCATATCACGACATAATCAAGAAGTAGAAGATTAACCCAAAGAATGAAAATTGGGTTAATAAGTTCCCTTACAAAAATTCAGCAGCCTAACGACGTCACTTAAAAATTTATAAAATGAGTTGTTGGGAGAGAAAAAGGTTCTATCATCACATGGACATAAAATTTACATCAATACGGATATATAATATCTTATCCCAAAATTTGAAAATTGAAATTTAAATACATAACATAAAATAAGTCTTTGACAAAAAGAGAACGGTGAAAGGTTCCCTTACAAAGATCATTTTGAAAATAAAATAGATCGATTATGTGTATTCACTATAAGTACACATAAATAAAGTATAAATACAAGAAATTAGATCAATAATTATTTCTCATATAATAGTATCACAACATAATAAATAATTAGAAGATTAACCCAAAGAATGGAAATTGGGTTAAGAAGTTCCCTTACCTTGAGTCTGGCTCGTCACATACGTTCCTTGTTCTTCCTAAGTAATAAAATTAAGTTAATTTTTAATTGATTCAGAACCTTTTTAAAGTTTATTATTCCTTTTATATCACTTATTACCCTGCTAAAAAAATTATTTAATTATTTGAGTTCATATCAGACATTTTGTTGATGTTCGGAACTTGAGTAAAAAATGAACTTGTTATAATTAAAAATTGTCCATGTGGTCAAAATTCCATTATATCCAGATTTGTATTTATGATTTAAATATCATATATATCATATATATCCAGTATATATGTATTTATAATATTCCATATCATTTGGATATATGAAAATGAAACGCACCGTTCATGAAGATGGTAAGCCGTACGTATGCATGAACACTACTTTCATTTAATTTTTTTTTTCATTTTTAAAGGAATGAAAACCAAATGATACATAGGTATATTATTATTATAGTATAATATAATATTTTATATATGTTACATAAGTTTTTTAACACTATCCTTTATACGTTCCATGTATGGTATGAACGAGTTATATCACTTTGAGGGGGCGGTAGTCCGCACTTCCTCAAATGAAATTATCGTATTTATACAACATGAAAAGAATAAAGGTATGTTCTAAATGATAATTATAGAAGCATAGATACAAAATAAATATCATAAATATAATATATAATTATATTTCCATCATAATGTACACCATGAGAGACAGTTGGAGATAATTGAACAATCATCATTTCATGAGGCAGTAGTTCGTCGTCCACAGAAACAGTATGTTCGTATCCATTAGATGGAGGTTTTTGGAAGTGTAGTTAGAATAATTCTCATAAAAACAACCTAGTATATTTATGATACTATTTTTTTATGTAAAAAAATAATAATAAGATTATAGTGTGTGGAGAAGGAAAATAAAATAAAAGAACTTGAGAGAAGACATTACCTTTAAATCGGGTAACTCCCTTTGGTTTGAACCAAAAGGCTTTATTGAATTGCCTTATTCCCAAAGTAAGGATTCTAGGTGTAATAGAGGGATTTTGGGAGATTATTGGAGCATAGGATGGATGATCCAAGGGAATTGAGAGGTGTGAGTAATGGGTTAGAGGTGGTGGCCTTTTATAAGAGGGAGGAGGGGCTCTTTAGGGAAGTTTGAAAGTATTATTTTATTATAAAATGATTTTCGGTTTAAAAAGGTATAAAACTAATTAAATTATAATATAATACGAATATAAGTAGAAATAAAATCATACCTTAAGAATTTGATAGTATTTTTTAATCCTTATCTTTTTTATTTAACGCTTTGTTAACTTATTTAACTTTTACCATGTCTTCTTGTATATTCATACTATATGGTTAATATATTTACTATAAAATTATAAGTGACCCAAAATGGATACATAATGAAAATTTTAACATCATATATTTCATTTGGCCAAATATTAGACTTCTTGGACTATTTTATCATTTAATAAAATATTAATTGATTTAAAAACTCATTTATGTCAATTTTTATACTATTCATATCATGACTTTTTAAAAATCCATAAAAACTTGATTCTTTCAATAAACCTTCATTAATTAAAATATAACAAGTCATCCTAATCTATAAAATTTGTTTATTTCATAAAAAGTTTCAAAATAAATTTATTTTAATATTTATAATCTCATTTATTTAAAACATTCATTAATGAGGTAATCACTACATCATCATTGTGTCATAAATAAATTTATTTATATGATGTATAAAAATTAAAAATAAAATACCATGACATAGGAACTCTTTTTATCTTTATAATAAATATTTATAGTCAAAAAGATCACTTATTTAACCCTATATAAATTTTTTTTTACTAAAAGATATATGTTTATGTTACATTTTCCATAACTTTAAATTAATTTTTATAGTGTCATTTTCACTTACAAGTGGCTCCATGGAGTCTCAAAATCGACCCAAGGATGCCCATGGTCAGAAATGTATCATACAATAGGGTTAGGATATGTGTTAGAGTAATTTAATATTATTATAATATTATATTTTACCCTAATTAACCATATTTACCTTTTAACCATGATAAATAAAATATTTATTGAAGTTACTATTCATAAAGTCTAAAAATAAAAGTTACCTATTTACATAATTTATACCTACTAATTCCAAATATGGAATCCATTTTTCCAAATTTAAAACACAGAAGTTTCAGAAATTAATTTAAAATTAATTCCTGTTGTCAAAACCAAACAACGTGTTCTTAAGAAATAATAACTATCAAAAGATTGACATTTGTTTATGTCCAATTTAAAATTTAAATTACTTAAAATGAACAAAATTGTATTAAATGGTAAAAATATAATCCAATTACACTTTAAAACCAATTAAAAGTACAATATAACTATATAAATAAATTATATTAAAAGATAGTTTTGAATTAAAATACAGTATTTTTCACTATTCATCAAAAAATGAACTTTATCAGAAAAATACCAAAATTTTACCCAAAGTAAATTTTTATGTCTCTATTTTAAAGAAGAAGATTATTCTGTCAAATGGAACATATAAAAGTGACAAAAAACTATATATAAAAAGGGTTCACCATCAAAAGGTGGTAAATCAACTTTTTAAAGAATATTAATGTATTTCATGCTTAAAAACAGATTCATTATTATTTTAAGCCTCTAAAATTTATTGGATACAAGTAATTTTTTTTAAAAAACATGTGTAATCATATTGTAGTTAGTTCTGTTCATTCCCACCAATACAATGGCTAGGCGTTAACTACCATTTAAAATAATAATAATATTATATTATTTTTTTGGTATAACTCAAAGTTGTGTGCAACGTAAGATTTCAAAGAAACTCATTGTTGCGTGTTGAGTAATCTATCAGAAATAGCATCCCCTTAGAAGTAAAATTAATATTTAATTCAAAAATATTAATAAATATGAAAATGTCATATTCTTTATTTACCTGGGATGTTACATGAAATTCCTATAATAACCAAGTATCCCCAAGAAACTCAATATATCAAATACGTTCTTGGGGTGATCTTAGGTAACCACAACTCCCACCTTCTCTAGGTCAACTGAAACTTCTACCTCTGAGATAATATGACCTAGTAAGTGAACCTTGTTGATACAGAAGTGGCATTTAATGAGTTTAGAATATAGCTGGTCCTTTATCAGTGTATTCAAAATGATCTCAAGATGTATATCATGTTCACTTTTAGTATGAGAATATACCAAGATGCAATCAATGAATACCATGAAAAAGGAATCTAGATAGGGATGAAAAAACCTATTAATCAAATACATTAAGAAAATATGTGCGTTTTTAAGATTGAACAACATAAAAAGATTCTCATATAAGTCTTAATAAATATAGAAATCCATACGTGGAATATCTACAGTTTGAACCCACACCTGATGATAACCTGATTTGAGATCAATCTTTGAGAAAACCCTCGCTCCTATGATCTATTCGAAGATATCATATATACGAGGTAAGGGATATTAGTTCTTTATAGTAATCTGATTCAACTTCCAATACTCCACACAAAGCCTGAGGGTTCCATCTTACTTCTTTTCGAAAAGGACCAGCGAACCCTAGGGAGAAGAATCAGGCCATATAAAACCCTTAGATTCTAGATCCTCTAGCTTCCACCTAATATCTTGTGACTAATTAATATCCATCCTATAAGGAGGAATGGATATTAGTGCATCTACAGGCACTAGATCAATAATAAACTCTACCTCTCTCTCAGGAGGTAGTCCAAAAAAGTCTTCAAGGAAAACATCCATGAATAGATCGACTACAGGATGGAATTCAACCTTATGTAACCCCTAATCATCTATCTAAGGATAGAAATATATGTGGTCACTACACCTAGCCCAAGATTCTTTGTTCTAGATCTACTTGAATGGAAATCCCACTCACCCTTGTGAATACACATTATACCCTCTGGTGATAACAATCCACATAGGTGTGATAGGGGACCAACCATTCCTTCCCAAGAATAACATTAAAGCCCTTTATCTTGAGGAAGAAAAGGTACCGTAAGAAATGATGGCTCCGTAACTCAAGAAGACAATCCTTACATTCATGTACACTTTCTAATAATAAACCCAAAGGGGTGTCAAGAATCATAACACCATAGGAGTACTCAACATGAAGTGCAAGGATATCCAAAATAGCTACAAAGATAAAAGAGTGAAATGCACCTGTATCGAATAAGGAAGATGAAATAATAGAAGATACTAGAATAGTACCTCAAACCATAGATGTCCTGATGCCCCACTCCTTTGGTATAGGTTACACTAAATAAATCTGGCATGATCCATGTCCCTGTTTTATAACCGGACTACCTGGAACGGGTCCACTCTATTGGAAATATAAATCAGAAGCCGAAATACCATGACCATGACCTCCTCCCCTACCTATATGGATATTAGTACTCCATTTACCTACCTGGTTGGGGTGTTATTTATCCTTCTCCTAAAGGTAAAGCATATAATGACCCTCTACCACTTGAACCAGATGGGAAGGTCCTACAGAAATGCTTAAGATTCCCCAATCTGCCACAACCTCGACACTCGATGAGGTCTCTAGGACACTGGGGATTCTTATACCTAGGATTACCACACTGGTGAAAAACCACATAATTATTAAAGGGTGTCACCTAGCAGTATCTACTCACATATGTAGTCTCAAAGAGTTGCTTCCTTCCACTAGTTGAACCGGTAACATGTCCCAGTTCCTAAACACCCTAGATCACACTATCATATTCCATTAGGATTTGCTTGGTGATAAGGCTCTGGTTCACTATATGAGATATAATAGTAAACCAAAAAACATTTACCTAAGAATGAATAGGATTTCAAAGGCTATCCTCGAATCGTCTCACTTTCACTGGCACATCAATAGTATAGATGGGTGCAAAGTGCCGAAGCTCTGTAAAATGGTATGAATAGTCCATAAATATCATAGAACCCTACTATGGGTCCATGAACTGTAAAGACCCAAAAATTCAATATAATTTTTTTTAATTATTTGGGATTGTTACGAGTTTGTGAAAAATAACAGTGCTCGATTCCGAGGCCCCAGTGTGCCCGGAACAGAATTTTGAACTTTTTTTAAGGTGCGTTTAGTAAGCGTGCGGGCAGTGTTTTCTAAATTTTTAACTGGTGCTCATAATTGAAATTTGAGGACACCGTTGAATCTGTAGTGCTGATATTCGCTTAAGGGAGGCTTCACTTTGACTGTAGTGGGTCAGAAGAAAAAATATAGTTTTTCAGACAATTAAAAGAATAATAAAATAACATGAAAATGTTATTTTATTTTCCCTCTAGCAGTTGATCAGTGGTGGTGGAACCACTGAGTTATCAAGCCATTTAATGTCTTGACTCTTGGTTTTTGTAACCATGACGTTGAAACATTAAATGCGGTTCATAAATGAACCACATTAATGTTGTGAAACTCTGTTGATTCTTCCGTCTATTTAATTGAAGCTCAGGCGTGGGATTTTGGTACGGCTGTGAGAAACCTCTGTCGAAGTACCGCGACACCTTCCACCGACGGAGGATGAAGTCTTGGGAGGAAATGAACCGGGATCGACGAACACTGACAGATTCATCAAATGAAAAATCTTCTTCCACCACCATGACGTCTCCAACGAATCTCAAGGTAGGGGTTTTATTAAAGTTTATCTTTGATGAGTTAAATTTCTACCTCCTGTTATGATGTTATTGTGGAAGGAACAGGCCAAACGAACAAGGCCCAGACCCTCCGCTACTTCGTTCTTGTCACGTTCTTTAGGGGATGATCTTACAACATGGTAGAACCTTGAATCTGAAAGCCACATAGTGATGATGACATCCCGGGAGGTCCGTAGGCACGAATGGAAGAGAAAAAAGACCACAAGAGCTCACCCGGTGGCCCGCATAAGTCTTGCCGGTGCGGAAACGCTGATGACTGAGGCCAGTTGGCGAAGGCGGCAGCCAGTGCTCACCGGCCGCGGAAGGAGGTGGTGCCGCTCAGCGCCGCAGCGGATGGTCGGGGCAGCCGGCAATGGCCGGCCGTGGTGGTGGTTAGGTGGTGCACCGTCGCACGCTGCGATGAGAAGGCCGCGACTTCGAAGCCATGACGAAAGGGGACCCTCCCCCTGCAGGTCCTGTGGACGGCCAGGGTGGCACCACCTGGCATCACCAATTAAAGAACTGAACGGATCTTTGAGGCCTTCGGGAAGGAGGGGGAGCGGGTCGCCACCCCACGTGGGCCACCAGCTGGGTGTCGTGCCATCCATCGAGCTGGACCGCCCGGTGGGTTGCACCCAGCTGAAGTGGGTCAGGCTGGGCCGGTCTGCAGCCCAACGGTCCAAGCCTACCGCGACCCATCCCAACTGGGTCGGCCTAGGCCGGTTCAGGCCGGGTTGGGTCGGTCCTAGTTTAGCTTAAAGATCTATATCTTGCGAATCAGACATCCGTTTGATGAACCGTATGTGGCGATAGGATACTTGGAGCAATAAGGTCCTTTTGAGATACTCCAATTGAGTTTTGGAGAAAGTTAGAGTACAACCGGGTTGGATCGTACCCAAATCCAACCGGGCCATCAACACTAAAATGCCTATAACTCATAGACCGAGCGTCCAGTTGACGTGCCGTCTATTGCGTTGGAACCCTTATAATATGGAGGTTCTTTGGGTTACTCCTTAATGGATAATCATAGTATTTTAGGCACAAAAAATGTTCAGAGGATCAGATACTACAAAACTCAAGCGCACCGGGTGCGGGGAATCCTGTGGCTGGTTGTCAATTGTAGAGCAACCCTGTGTGAATCAGAATTATAGTAACCATGTGTGGATCAGAATTATAGAGACCCTGTTTGGATCAGAATTGTAGTGACCCTCTGTGGATTAGCATTATAGCGACCCAGTGTGGATCAACATTAGAGCGACCCTGTGTGGATCAACATTAGAGTGACCCCGTGTGAATCAACATTAGAGCAACCCTGTGTGGATCAGAATTACAACGACCCTGTGTGGATCAACATTACAACGAACCTGTGTGGATCAAAATTATAGAGACCCTGTGTGAATCAGAATTATAGTGACCCTATGTGGATCAACATTATAGAGACCCTGTGTGGATCAACATTATAGTGACCCTATGTGGATAAGCATTCTAGTGACCGTGTGTGGATCAACAGTACACGACCTAACAAGGACTGGTCTTAGATAATCCCTTCACGGATTAGTGACATACGACCCTATGTTGATCGTTAATGGAACAAATTCTTCGTGGTTCAGTTGTGGAACTTCATAATGGAATAAAATGATATAGCTTAAAACTAATCATTTTTATTCCTGATCTCTGAGTTATATACCAGGTTTGAGCTGAGTATTTTTCTTTGTGCTTTGTGATCGAGATCATGATTTTTTTTCCTTTTTGGAATTATGAGAGACCTTTGGGGGTCGTGGGGTCCCTACTGGGTATTGTTATAGTCACATCTACACGGGCTTCACCCGCACCTTGTTGTGTCTTGTGCAGAAGACGGGCAACTTTGACTGAGTCTCGAGGAGCCATAACTTGATTGTATACGGAGGTGACTGGTTGACATGGAGAGATATTGATATGATCTGTACCTACCCTTTAGGTAGGATTCGTGGTGTAAGATCTCAGGATTTGTTTTCTGTTGTAGTTGTATCTTTCAGTTGATCTTGTATTCCGACCCCTTTACTTTCAGTGCACACTTTTACTACTATAGTTTTACTTAGTGGTTTCATATTTTTATGTTCTTAGACTATGTGTTTATACAGGTTTAAAGGAAATGCCTTCTCATTTTAGGGACACGTATTTCTGGTACTAGTCGCCAACCCATGGACCATGGAAGACGGGCTTTGGGTAGTCACGACACAGGCCCTGGGGGATGGGTTGTGACAAAGTGGTATCAGAGGAGTTGGTTCTACCAAAGAACTAGGACCCTGATATTTCCAATGGATCAATATTGTTAAGTGTTTTGAGTGTGGTTTTTAGTTCGGGGAGTCCAGTTTTGGTGCGGCGGCCGAAGTATCTATACACCAGGACCTTGAATTCTGATTTCTGACTCGATGCACGAAAACACTGATTACATGTGTTTTGGAAATGTTTTAATTTTGATCTCTTTTGAGTCAGCTCACCAGGTATAACTTTTTTACTCTAGCACACCTATTTATTTTTAGGATTCCACCATGTAAACAGCCATCCAGGATTCCTGAAAGAGTTGACAATGACGGCCCACTGAGTGACGAGGCTTTAGTGCAGTTCCCTCTTACTGTGTTGGCACATTCGGGTGGTGTAACAGAAACACCACCACTTGGAGGGCAGCAGTTTCCACCAACCCCACTAGCATATAGTGCATGCCGAATGAGCACATTTCATGAGTTTCAGCAGAAGAGGCCTCTGAGGTTTCGAGGCGAGACAGATCCCCAGGAAACTGAGGACTAGCTGGAGGTTGTGGGTAGAGTTTTCTACCTAGTTGGGACACCAGTAGAGCGGATGGTGATCCTAGATGCTAGCCTTTTCCAGGGCACAATAGGGAGATGGTGGAGTCTGACACTCCAGATGCATGAGGAGGTGAAACTCACCTGGTTGGACTTCGAGACCCTCTTCAAGGCGGAGTTCGTACCAACGACTTTATGCTCAGTGCGTATCTAAGAGCTGCTGCACTTAAAGAAGGGCAAACTATCAGTGGAACAATACTCAACGAGATTCACTAACATCTCATGATACTCCACCGACATGGTACGAGACCTTTTCTTCAGGGTCTAGACCTTTGAGCAGGATCTCCGGCAGGAGATCAGAGCATCGATGATATCACTCAATATCCTGACACAGGCTGGAGTGCTTGAATGAGAATTATTGGTGGATATCTTCTTAGTCTAGAAGGCACTGATGGTGAGAGCCACCACCACACGACAGGTAGTCAAGACATCTACAGGAGGTAGTAAGAAGATAACATAGAGGTCCAAGCGGGCTAGACCTTCTGGAGGGAGACCACAAGATATAGGGTCAGAGGTGTGGAGCTCACGAGGTAGAGGGGGTCAGTAGGGAAGCAGGCTATGCCTCACATGTGGTGGGTAGGGTCACATGAATCGTGACTGCTCGACCCACTGTATCAACGATCAGTAGATGATCGAGGGACCGCTGAGGCAGCGGTCGATGTTCGAGCGAGGAGATCCGTAGGGCAGCAGACGTGGTAGGGGATAAGGTCATGCAATAGGTGGTAGATGATGGTTTGAGGTCCTACCACCACCACCCCTAGGTGGTCCACCCCGACCATAAGGAGTAGGTGGATAGGGGCGAGCTCAGTTACAGGCGGTAGAGGTCTATGACCACAACACTCTAGATATGATTAGAGGTATGATCTGTGTCTATTCCACCCTAGCTGTAGTTCTTATAGACACAGGTTCCAATCACTCTTTTATTACCACAACACTCGTTCGAATATCGAAGATTCTGATGGAGCCGTTGGCTCGATCCTTGCAATTAGAGACTCCTACAAGAGAAGATTCAATGATTAAACATTGGTGTAGGTAGTGTAAGCTCACTCTAGGAGGCGAGATCTTCGACTGGGATCTTCTAGTAGCAGTGTTGAGGCCTTATGGCTTCATCTTGGGTATGGAATGGATATCCACTATCCATGATCAGATCAACTATTTTAGGTGCAAAGTGAAGTTTGTCTACAAGGATGGGATTAGTTTTTCCTTTACCGGCAAGAATGTAACCTTTGTAGCATAGGGTGGACTTACTCAGAGGAGGGTGCATCCGATCACTCATCAGTTGGATAGCCTTACCCTCAGAGCTATTGACATGAGGAGTCTAAGTTATCCTATAGTGGTGGACCAGTATGCTGATGTCTTTCCTGATGATATTCTGGGACTAACTCCTCATAGATAGGTATACTTATACATCGATCTTTACCTCGGGATGACACAGATATCTATACTATCATATCAGATGATTTTCGAGGAGCTTCATGAGTTGTGGGTACAGTTAGAGGACTTTTCATGGAAGGGGTTCATAAGGTCCAGTGTTTCTCCATGGGTATCCCCAATTTTGTTCACCAAGAAGGCATATGGGAGTTTGAGGATTTGTGTGGACTATCGGTTCCTGAACTAGGTGACCGTAAAGAACAAGTATCCACTCCCAAGGATTGATGATCTCTACGAACAGCTGAAGGAGGAACAATGGTTTTCAAAGATAGACCTCAGATCAGGCTATCATCAACTCAGGGTATGGGACAAGGACGTACCGAAGACAACCTTCAGATGTTGGTATGGCCATTATGAGTTCTTGGAAATGCCATTCAGTGTTAATAACACTCCAGAAGTGTTTATGGGACTCATGAACAAAATCTTCTAGCCTTACCTCGATCGCTTCGTGGTAGTCTTCATTGATGACATCTTGATATACTCATAATCAGAAGAGGATCAGGCCACACACCTACATATAGTTCTGGATACACTCTGAGAGCATCAGCTTTATGGTAAGCTCTCGAAGTGCCAATTCTGGATACATGAAGTTCACTTCCTGGGGCACATTATCTCGAAGGCTAGAGTTTCAGTGGATCTGGAGAAGATAGAGGTAGTGCTTTCTTGGGAGTCACCCAGGAGTGTGACCGAGGTGAGGAGTTTCTTGGATACTACCAGAGGTTCGTACATGACTTCTCCATGGGAGTGGCACCCTTTTCAGCTTTGAAAAAGAAGGGGAATCATTTATTGTGGACGGAGAAGTGCTAGTGGAGTTTTCAGGATATGAGGTAGAGATTGATTAGTGAACCCATCTTAAGGCTACCAGAAGAGGGCGTTGGGTATGTAGTCTACTGCGACACATCAGGGACCATACTAGGTTTTATCCTGATTCAGGAGTGAGAAGTGATCACCTATGGATCACGGTAGTTAAGACAATATGAGCATAACTATTCTACCCATGACCTGGAGTTAGCAATAGTGGTATTTGCGCTGAAGATGTGGTGTCACTACTTGATGGGTGAACGATTTACTATTTACTCTGATCACAAGAGTCTTAGGCATAACTTCTCACAGAAGGACCTGAACCCGAGACAACGATGATGGCTGGAGTTCCTTTAGGACTATGAATTTGAGATATTCTACACTCCTGGGAAGGGGAACGTAGTAGTAGATGCACTCAGTAGAAAGTCTGGTCTACAATTGTTGAGTGAGGTGACAGAGCAGCTAACTGCATTGTAGATATCCTTTGTGGATAGAGATGAAGCAGCTTATCTCCAGTCTATGATAGTTACCCCCCACTCCTTCAATGAGTCAGGGAGGCATACCTTGGGGACATAGACTGCAAGGCATGACATGCTCAGATATCCTTAGGATAGGCTCCTGATGGATTTTCAGAAGGTGGAGAGCCCGTCGTTCTCTTCAAAGGATGAACCATGGTACCAATGACTCTACGAGAATATGTGTTGAGGGAGTTCCATACATCCCCTTTAGTGGTACATCCTAGAGTGGAGAAGATGTACCAAGACCTCTAACATCAGTACTGGTGGCCAGGGATGAAGAAAGCAGTGGCAGAGTTTGTATCCCGATGCCTCACTTGTCAGCAAGTGAAGGAAGAGCATCAAGTACTAGCGGGCTTAGCGTAGCCACTTGAGGTACCAGAGTGGAAGTGGGATGGTATCTCCATGGACTTCATGACAGGGCTACCGCATACGTCCAGGGACCACGATTCCATCCAGGTGATCGTTGATCGACTCACCAATTCGACCCACTTCCTACCCATCTGAGAGTATGGATTAGTAGAGAGATTTAGACATCTCTACGTACAAGAGATTGTACGACTTCACGGGGTGCCATCGATGATCATCTCAGATCGCGACGTTCGTTTTAAATCCCATTTGTGGAATGGTTTATAGGAGTAGTTTGGGACTCATTTATGCTTGAGCACTACTGTTCATCCTCAGATAGATGGTCAGATGAAGTGGACCATTTAGACACTCAAGAACATGCTTCGTGCTTGAGTCATTGATTTTGTCCATAGTTGGGAGGACCAGTTTCCACTGGGGGAGTTCGGTTACAACAATATTTATCACTCCACCATCGGCATGGATCCGTTTGAGGCACTGTATGGGCGACCTTGCAGGTCACCAATTTGCTGGACAAACATAGGGGAGTCAGCACTTATGAGTCCATAGTTGGTATAGGCTACCAAGGAGAAGGTGCAGATCATCCAGGAGAGGATGAAGACTACACAGAGTAGGAATAAGTCATACGCTGACAGGATACAGATACCCTTGGAGTTTAAGGAAGGAGACCATGTATTCCTATGGGTCTCACCCCGACGAGGATTACTGAGGTTTGTCCGGGGCGACAAGCTATCTTCGAGGTTCATCGGATCCTTCCAGATCCTCAATAGAGTAGGCGAGGTGGATTACCATCTAGATCTTCCCCCAAAGATGCACTGGGTGCATAATATTTTCCATGTTTCATAGTTGAGGAGGTATATGCATGATCCATCGCACGTTATCGACTGGGGCGAGCTGGATATTGACGATGGGGAGACATTTGCAGAGTTCCCAGTGGAGGTAGAGGATCGACAGAAGCGGGTCCTTTGTGGGTGGTCGATTCCTCTGGTGCGAGTTCGTTGGCAGTGTGAGAACTTCCAGGAGAGCACATGGGAGAAGAAGGCTCAAATACGTGCTCAGTACCCCCATTTTCCCCTAGTTTTGTTGTAGCTCTCAGGGAAGAAAATCCCTAAGGTGGGGAGAATGTAAAGACCAAAAAATTTCATATATATATTTTTAATTATTTGGGATTATTAAGAGGCTGTGAAAATTGACAGCGCTCGATTCCGAGGCCTAGTGTGCCCAAAACAGAATTTAAAACTTTTTTTAAGGTACGCTCAGTAAACGTGCAGGGGGCGTTTTCTAACTTTTGAACCAGTGCTTGAAATTGAAATTCGAGGACACTGTTGAATCCGCAGTGCCAGGATTTGCTTAAGGGAGACTTCACTTCAACCGTAGTGGGTCTATAGAAAAAATATAGTTTTTAAGACTATTAAAAGAATAATAAAATAACATGAAAATGTTATTTTATTTTCTCTCCAACAGTTGAGTGGCAGTGGCAGAACCACTGAGTTGTTAAGCCATTTAATGGATTGACTCTTGGTTTTTGTAACCACGACGTTGAAACTTTAAATGCGGTTCATAAATGAACCACATTAATGTTGTGAAACTCAGTTGATTCTTCCATTTATTTAATTGAAGCTCAGGCATGGGATTTTGGTATGACTGTGAGAAACCTCTGGTGAAGTACCGTGACACCTTCCACCAACGGAGGACGAAGTCTTGGTCGACAACAAACCAGGATCAACAAACGACAACAGATTCATCAAACACAAAATCTTCTTCCACCACCACGATGTCTCAAACAAATCTCAAGGTAGGGGGTTTATTAAAGTTTATCTTTGAAGAATTAAATTGCTACCGCCTGTTATGATGTTAACGCAGAGGGCGTGGGACAAACGAACAGGGCCCAAACCCTCCTCTGATTCATTATTATTGCGTTCTTTAGGGGAGGATCTTACAACACAAAAAAAAACCTTGAATCTGGAAGCCACACAATGACGAATGAATCTCAGGAGGCCTATAGGCATGAGCAGAAGGGAAAACGGATGACCGAAGCTCACCTGGTAGCCCGCGGAAGTCCTACTGGCACCAGCGACCGGTGCCAGCAGGTGAAGGTGGCGACTGGCGCTCGTCGACCACGGAAGGAGGCGGCACCGCTCAACACCGCAACGGATGGTCGGGACGGCCAGAAACAGCCAACCACGGTGGTGGAGAGGAGGTGTGCCATTGTGCACCACGGTGAGCATGCTGCAACTTCAATGCTGCGGTGGAAGGGGACCCGCTCCCTGTGGGTCCCACGAACGGCCAGGGCGACACCACCTGACACCACCAATTAAAGAACCGAACGACTATTTGAGCTGTTTGGGATGGAGGGAGGGTGGCTCCCCTCTATGCGTGGGCCACCACCTAGGTTCCACACCACCCAGCGGGCCAGACTGCCTGACGGGCCGTGCCCAGCTGAAGCGGTCCTGGCCGGTCCACGGCCTAGCCCAGCCAGGGTGGGCTGGGCCAGTTCGCAGCCCAGTGTGCTGATCCCGCCATGACCCAGCCCAACCGGGCTGGCCCAGGCTGGTTCGGGCCAGGCCGGGTCGGGCTCATACCAGGTCGGGTCGACCCAAACCGGGTCGGGTCGGACCTGGACCCCTTTGGGGCCCAGTTTCACTTAAAGAGCCATATCTTGTGAAAGAGACGTCCGTTTGACAAGCCGTCTATAGCGATGGGATCCTTGGAGAGAGATAGTCCTTTTGAGATACTCCACTTGGGTTTTAGAGAAAGTTGCAGTATGGCTGGGTTGGATCGTACCTGAATCCAACCAGGCCCTCGACACTAAAATTCTTATAAGTTACAGACTGGGAGTCTAGTTGATGCGCCATCTGTTGCGTTGGAACCATTATGATATGGTGGTCCTTTGGGTTACTCCTTCGTGGATATTCATAGAAGTTGAGGCATGATCGATGTCTAGAGGAGCAGATACTATGGAAATCAAGCCCACCGAGTGCGGGGAATCTTATGGCTGGCTGTCAATTTTAGAGAGACCCTGTGTGGATCAACATTATAGCAACCCTGTGCGGATCAGCATTATAGCGACCCTGTGTGGATCAGAATTATGGCGACCCTGTGTGGATCAGCATTATAGAGACCCTGTGTGGATCAACATTATAGTGACCCTGTGTGGATCAGCATTATAGCAACCCTGTGTGGATCAACATTATAGCGACCTTGTGTGGATAAATATTATAGAGACCCTATGTGGATTAACATTATAGAAACCCTGTGTGGATCACCATTATAGTGACCCTGTGTGGATTAGAATTATAGCGACCCTGTGTGGATAAACATTCTAGCGACCCTATGTGGATCAGCAGTGCATGACCCGACAAAGACCACACTATGAGAATTATAGGATATTTCCACACTTATATATCCATGGTTTAAAAAAACTATGGCTATATCCTAATATATCCACACTGGTCTTAAGATACCCATGGAGATACACCCCCAAACCTCGCGATTCCACCCCCGACGTTGATTTCTCCTCCCTGTGAGTCGGAGAACCTCCTCACCTGATGCTACCACCCACCTCCCAATATCCTCCAATGACGACGCAGCCACCCAACCTTGATCCTCCTCCGACGACGCGTCCAACCAACCTCGATCCTCCTCTGAAGATGTGGACAACCAACCTCGAGAAGATCCTCCTCCAATGACGTGGCCATCCAACCTCCCCGTGATCCTCTTCTTCCGACGCGGCTCCACCTCCGCCTCCCCCTTCAGGCCACCCTCTTCCTCGACTCACCTATTTTTCAGTCTCCACATATTCTAGGTGCCCCTCAAAATCTCATCGGTGGGCGGTCTATGACTCATAGCTTGTGAGTGGCCTACGGTAGGGTGCATTAGAGTTTGTTTTCTATTTCCTCAAATATCTATTTTATCTATACTATTGGGGTTTCAATTATCTATGATTTTATCTAATATACAACAACATACATATGAACCAGGACGGTTCTCATTCCTTACATGCCCTCTGATTTCTTCCATGGAGAAGGGTTTTTTTTGATTTCAGATCCAGAGCCTCTTCAATTTTCATTGGGTAATATTTATTTTTTTCGATTTATTTTCTTCTTAATTGTCACATTTTTCTTTGATAGAGTTTATTTGTATTCACTTATTGCATCGGGAATGATTTCTTTGATTTTTTGTCCGATTTTCATTGGGTTTGATTGTATTATAGAGTTTAAATCTGCAAATAATGCAAATAAAAAGTTATGATGATATGATTTTAAGATGTATGAATGGTCTATGGTGAGTTATAAAAGAAAATTTCATAAATATATACTATTCATTGATTATTATTACTTTGGTTAATTTAAATATATGTTTTATAGTGATGAATATATGACATATCACGATATTGTTGCAGTTGTTGATTAGAAGTAATGTTTGGAGGATTTACTAAATTGCACGTTGACTTATCGATTTTTTTAGAGAACATCATTTTCCCATATAAATAAAATCTAATACGATTATGATTAGTCATATAGAACATGTATGTTCTAAAACCACGATGTGATAGACACATAGGATATTGTTTCCCCATAGGGTCTTATTCATTTCCCATTGGGTGTTTAGTCTTAGGTTTTTCTTCTAGTGGTTAATCCACACTACCCTATACCTCCCTACCAATTCTTATAGAAATAACACTTTGGGTTAAGAATTGGTTAAAATAAGTGTTTACCCAAACCTTGATTTATCAATGTATTTAAAATAATAAGGATTTTCCCATATTGTCTTTTTAACTCCTTAAGATTAAAACCATGGGTTGTCAAAGTAGATTGTTGATTACCTCAGTACTCTATCTGTATCTATAGGTCCTTCATGGATGGATCTTAAATTTTTCCTTAAGTTTGGTAACCTGTTAAAGGTTTGGAGTTTTTACTTACCTATTAGAAGTGTGGGGGATGATAAATCTATTATAAAATCTGTTATAAAGGTGATTTGGATTGATATTTATTTCTATATCCATATGAGACTATTGAATACTCATTGAAACCTTGGTTGTTCATCCACAATTTATGGACCCCCCATAAAGTGTCTGCACTAATCTAGTGGGATCTATAATTGGTATGATAAAAAAATTTCCTCTGGTTGGATTTATATTTTTTTAAGTCCTACTTATTTTTTTTTGAAATATATGAACTGAAAAATAAGAAGTTTTATTGAAGGTCCTTGGATAGAAAACTCAATTTCCATTCCTATTTAATTTGAATTTAATGTCTTAGATAAGACTTTGAGGAACATGAAGAAATAAGAGTCTACAATTCAAATAAATAATTCTTAGGAGAAGGTGATTACACCACTATTTGAAGGTATTCAAATTGGTTTTCCTTTTATTAGATCTAATGAGAATGATTCTTGTAATGAATTAAGTTCATGTTGTGATGAAGTTATTTCCATTGAATCATTTAGTGATATCAATTATGAAATCAAGGATTATATTAAAATGGACCCTATTGAAGTTATTATATACATATGTGAATACATCAAGGGGATAAAATATTAGAAAACATAGTTATATTTAGATTCTAAGTCAATGAAATAAAAAGTTTCTAAAAAGGTAAGTAAATGTATCACCATAATAATTTTTATTGAAGCTAAGGAGATATTTCTATCACTTTTCAATGGAAAATTGTTTATAAATGAATAATAATTGAAAATGAGAGTTTTTTATGAGGTTTTTATTATAGAAGTGGTCTTTTCACTAGAAAAAATATATTGGACCTCTATGGATGTCAAAGATTTATAGCTGGATTTTAAATATAATAGTATTAAAGAACTAGATAGTTATCTTATAAAGGCTAATAAAGTTTATGGATATCTGGTTCTAAAGTTACAAAAGGGATATGAAGAAATGTTAAAAGCTCTTGAATATGATATGTATTATCTAAATCTATAATGATTTGAGTAAGAGGTGAAATTGATAAATCAAGAAGTCACCCAAGTTGAATCATTAGAATTTTTTAGGAAAATAAGAGTAGCTACCACACAAACTAATTATGATAATATTACTAACAAAAAGACTCATAATTGTGTCAAAATAACTTTAATTGATCCACTAATTTTTTCACTGTAATATCATGGAGGAATGTGACAGAATATCCTGATAAATCTATTTGTAATCATGCATATTTATCTATTACCCATGGTTTAAAAACAAATTCTACACAAATATGGGTGTGATTAAATAATAATAATCCATCCATATCATCCAATTTGGCTATGAGTATAAATAAAATACTTGGATCTCTAAATGAAGCTCATGATCATATTGTTGTTTTCCAAAAATAGAAAGAAAGAAAAACTAGATATACTACATAAAATAGAAAGAGAAAGTGATTTATTTGTCAATAACAGTGACACTAGAAATTTGGACAGAGTATTTTGGCATAATATGTCGACCTATATAGGATATATAAGGTCTATATTCTGGGGGAGCAGACCATATTTTGAAAGAAGACCTATGGGAAAAATGAAAAATTCACAAAATAAAAGTAATCTATCTATAAGAAATAGATTTAAATATTTTGAATATATTCTTTAAATATGAAAAAAGTGATTATAGTTAAGATTCTTGTTGTAATATACCAACTCAACACAAAGTACATACTAATTTTAGAATAAGAACACTATAAAAATTTAAGTAGGTAAGAAAAGTAAATGAATATACCTTGGGGAGAAAAAAAATAAGGATATTATATCTTGTAATCTCAATAATTAAATGAATGGGTTTGAAGAGTATGTTGAAATAGAGATGAATTGCCTACACTATGGAAGAATAGTCCAGATTATGGACTATTGAAAATTGGCCATTAACATCATGACTGATGGAAGTGAGCTAAAGTAACAAATGGAATCAATTCAAGAAAGGAATTGTAGAATTCATTTAATTAAAGATATGCTAGAAGAATAAGAGTAATACTGACTTCTAAATAATGATATTCTAAATAATATCAAAGAGATACATGTAAGATAAAAAATTCCAGGTCATACAACAAAAAAATTCTTAACTTCTGTTACATAAGAAGATGAACTATTGATTTGAAAATATAAAACATTAGTGGCTATAAATATCAAGAAATTTTTTGTAGAAAAAGTTTCCACACACATTAATTAGGTAGATTTTGTGCCTAAAGGAAATGTGATCATATGGCCTAAGTAATTGTTAGATCCTAAGAAGATGGATCTAGTATAAAAGTATAAAAGTGATCTATTTTCTAAAATAAGGTTGCATGTTCCATCTCTAATGAATGAAGAAAAGAGCAGAAAAGAATATTTTCCAATGATTTATATATTTTGAAAATCAAGGGTGAATCTAGCATGAATAGATCTCAATATTTAATATATGGAAAAAAATATTTTCTTAGTTGGGATATAAGTCATGACTTTATTACCTTGATTATTTATTCCACTTTTTGTTGGGAATTAAAGGTGCTAATGAAAAAAGTTTATAACTACTTGGAAGTTATTATCATTACAAAATTATGGGTTTTATCCATCATGGTTCATTCAAACTGGTATAACTATCTCATAAAAATACCAAAAAAATCAAACGGTTAAGAATGGAATTTATCTTTGAAAAGAACTATCCATGATGAAGACTTTTGGGAAGCATTCATAGAGTCTAGGGGGTGGGGTGTGTAGGGGGAAGTGGGGGGGGGGGGTAGGGGGGTGCAGGTGGGGGGGGAAAGGGGGTGGGGGTGGGGTGCTAGTGCTAGAGGGGGGGGTGTGCTGGGGGATGGGGGGGTGCAAGTGGGCTAGTGTAGGGGGGACTGGTGCTAGGGGGGATGGTGTTAGGGGGATGGGGGGGGGGGCAGTGGGGGTGCAGGTGGGAGGATGAGGGCTGGGGGGAGGGGCTGGGGGGGGGGGGGTGCTGGGGGATGGTTCATGAGGGGAGGGGGTGCTGGGGGGGAGTGGTGCTGGGGGGATGGTGTAGGGGGGTTGGTGCTGAGGGGATAGGGGGAAGTGGGGGTGAATGTGGGGATGGGGGGTGCTGGGGGGATGGGGGGAGTGGTGAAAGGGGGCTGGTATTGGGGGAACTAGTGCTAGGGGGCAGTGGGGGGCTGAGGTTTGGAGGGAGTGGATGGGGGGTGGGGTGTTGGGGGCTATGGGGAGGGGCTGGGGGGTGTGGTGTTGGGGGGATGGGGAGGGGGGAGTGGTGCAGGGGGCTAGTGTAGGGGGGACTACCGTTGGGGGGCTAGGGGGGGACAGTGGGGGAGGGGCTGGGGGGAGTGGTGCAGGGGGGATGGAAATCAAATTTGGGAAGTGTTTTTGAAATCAACAGAATATGAAAAATGGAAGGGAATGAGAAATAAAAGATGAATATTGGTTCCTTTATATTCCATTTGTTGATTATATACTGACCATACACAACTTGTTTTATATGATTTCATATAGTAATTGAGATATATAATGGAAAGAAATTCTAATAAGAGAATATGGAATTGAAATGATAATATGGAAGAACGGGGTATGCTTCATGGATGTGTTATTTCTATTGTTTATGCATGTTCTGATGCAATTATTATTGATATTATGATGAACAATGTGTGTGTTTGTGGCTGTTTTATTTTTACATGACCACCATAAATTATTAGTCTAGTGGGAGTGACTAAATGATGATATTGTGGTAATAATAGAAAGGAATTATAGAATCTATAATGGTAATGGATTCATGTATCATTTATCATCACTGATCACATATATATAAGAAGTCGTTATATCTCATTTCTTTTCACACTATTTTCTTACAGGTGGTTTCTTATGATAAGGCTGGTTCTATGCACCACCATTGATGACAATGATTTCAACATTGGATTTGGGTAATATTTATTCCGTTTTTATTCTTTGGCCAAATTTTAATTAGGTATTTTGTGATTTTTTGGTTCTTTATATTTTTGTAGTGCTTTCTGGATGTCTTTGAGGTGGATTTGAGTTGCCGTTGATGAAGGCTTACATGTGTATGCATAGGTAGGAATATACATATATAAGTTCTCCCTTTATATATATTCACTCATGGCAGTATGAATATATATATATATATATATATTGGGGCTAGGTGTGCTTATATATAGATATGAAAAATGCATACATGTGTAAGTGTAAAGGGGTATATGCAAGTATAAACATATATCTAAGGACCCCCTTGTGTATATTTTACCATGAAAATATGTACATAGGGCCTATGTGTCCTTATATATATGTAAAGTTGAATATGTGTGCAAACAAAAAAAAAGGAAGATTCGAGTTGTCGTCATAAAAAACAGTGCGCCTTGAGGTTGAGGTAAGTTCCCTCTGGCTAACCCTTTAATTTGAATTCTATAATTGCTTGAGTATTTTAAAAACTTGTTTTCATTATTATATAATGTGTATATGCTATATAAATTGTTTATGGATCTTTGAAATTACATTTTCACCTGTTTTACATGATTTCCCTAAGCCTTCAACGTGAACTAGTAGAAAGTTTCAGTCAACTCAATAGTAGAAAATGAAATTTCCTTCACTTTAGAGATGAAAGTGCCCTCATTTTGAGAAAACATTAACCGAGCATTCTTATAAAAATATAAAACTTAAAGAAAATTTTTGTTTTCATTTCATCAAACACAAACAACCGACCTTGAAAACTTGACACTTTCTTAAGTAACATCATTGTGAAACACTTGACCCAGAAAAAGACAAAATTTAACCTATTAAAATAAATTCACCTAGGCATGATTCATAGTGTGACCAGGGGTTTCACACCATGAATCCCTACCTCTGGGAATTTCATGGCTTGAACTGAGGTTCATAGCTAGAAATATTCGAGATAGGGGGTTCACCCCGCAACCAACCCCATTTAATGAATAAACCCGATGGGTCAAAACATGAAAGGATACAATAGATTAAATTTTAATTATTTTTCACCATGAACCTCCACCAAATTCCACCCAAACCTCAGAGGTTCCAATAGGGGGGTTCAAGGGGGAGGGGTTCAGGGGGGGTCCAAGGGGTGTGCTGGGGAGGGGGTGTGCTAGGTTCTTTTGAAAGGGGAAGGGGTAGGGTGCAGGGGGGGTGTGCTGGGGGGAGGGGTTAGAGGGGGGGGGGAGGTCAAGGGGGAGGGGTGTATGGGGGGAGGCGTTTCCTTTATTATGGTATGAAATTCCTTCATGATAATACAATCATGATTTTTGTAAACATTAATATTATTTCACATGGATTTTTCATATTTATAACTTCATCCAATGATCCATGGATGAAACTTGTGAGAATGACTTCATCGTAGATATTTATAGAAAATCTCAATGGAACTCCAAATGAGAACCTACCGCATGAAGATATATGAACCAGAACATGAAATACAGTTTATCTATCACACATTAGTTCCAGTTAGAGACCAGTTTTGTTTTCCTATACTTGGTTCATTTATTCTATTATTGTTGGTTATATTACTACACTATTCTTGTTTATTGAGTTATATTATTTGTTAATTTTATAAGATGTTTTGTTTTACCATAATTTTAGGGGATGAGCACTACTACGTTCTACCTTGTGTTGTAGGTACTTGTGAGATGGTTCCAAACTTCTTTGATATTTTGTCTTATAGGGAGACTCATGTAAGTGTAGTTATGTGTTTTTTTATATTTTAAGTTGTTTAATTATTAGTATGTAATTAGATTTAGTGTATAATTTAATTTGGACACCATGTTGATCTTATGTGTGATAAATAGAGTAACTCATTCTCATTTTGTAACATTGTTTTTAAACCCATGAAATATATTTAGTGTCTGGGAAATTTCACCAATGGTTAGTAGATCCTCTGACATGATACTATCCAATGGGTTGGGATGTTAGTAGGGAGGGGAACTGGTAGGATTAGGGTGGTGGGGGACTGGTAGGGGATGGGGGGAGGGGAAACTAGCAGGGTGGGGGGGGGGGGTGGCAAGGGAGGGGGTGTGCTAGGTTCTTTTGAAAGGGGAAGGGGTAGGGTGCAGGGGGGGGTGTGCTGGGGGGAGGGGTTAGAGGGGGGGGGGGAGGTCAAGGGGGAGGGGTGTATGGGGGGAGGCGTTTCCTTTATTATGGTATGAAATTCCTTCATGATAATACAATCATGATTTTTGTAAACATTAATATTATTTCACATGGAATTTTCATATTTATAACTTCATCCAATGATCCATGGATGAAACTTGTGAGAATGACTTCATCGTAGATATTTATAGAAAATCTCAATGGAACTCCAAATGAGAACCTACCGCATGAAGATATATGAACCAGAACATGAAATACAGTTTATCTATCACACATTAGTTCCAGTTAGAGACCAGTTTTGTTTTCCTATACTTGGTGAATTTATTCTATTATTGTTGGTTATATGACTACACTATTCTTTTTTATTGAGTTATATTATTTGTTAATTTTATAAGATGTTTTTTTACCATAATTTTAGGGGATGAGCACTACTACGTTCTACCTTGTGTTGTAGGTACTTGTGAGCTGGTTTCAAACTTCTTTGATATTTTGTCTTATAGGGAGACTCATGTAAGTGTAGTTATGTGTTTTTTTATATTTGAAGTTGTTTAATTATTAGTATGTAATTAGATTTAGTGTATAATTTAATTTGGACACCATGTTGATCTTATGTGTGATAAATAGAGTAACTCATTCTCATTTTGTAACATTGTTTTTAAACCCATGAAATATATTTAGTGTCTGGGAAATTTCACCAATGGTTAGTAGATCCTCTGACATGATACTAGCCAATGGGTTGGGATGTTAGTAGGGAGGGGCACTGGTAGGATTAGGGTGGTGGGGGACTGGTAGGGGATGGGGGGAGGGGAAACTAGCAGGGTGGGGGGGGGGGGGCTGGCAAGGGTAGGGGGGAGGGGGGAAACTGGTAGGGGGTGCAAGGGGAGACTGACAGGGGGTGTATATGGGGACTGGTAGGGGGGAGGGGACTGGAAGGGGCAGGGGGGAGGGGAAACTGGCAGGGTGGGGGGGGGGACTGGCAGGGGGGAGGTGGGGAACTGGCAGGGGGGAACTGGCAGGGGGGAGGGGAAACTGGAAGGGGGAGGGGGAAACTAGCAAGGGGGAGGGGACTGGTTGGGGGGAGGGGGTGCAAGGGGCCGGGTGGGTGGGGGTGCAGGGGGGACTGGAAGGGGGATATGGGGGAAACTGGTAGGGGGAGGGGGGGAACTGGAAGGGGGGAGGGGAAACTAACAGGTGGAGGGGGGGAACTAGCAGGGGGGAGGGGACTAGAAGGGGGGAGGGTGGGTGGGGGTGCAGGGGGGACTGGAAGGGGGAGGGGAAGGTGGGGTGGGGGGGACTGGTAGGGGGAACTAGAAGGTGGGGGGGGGGGAGGGTGTCCTGGGTTCTTTTGCAAGGGGAAGGGGTAGGGTGCATAGGGGTGTGCTGGGGGGTGGGGGGGGGGGTGGGGGGGGGGTGCAAGGTGCGGAGGGAGGGGTGAAGGGGGTTGTCTAGGAGGGGGGGGGGGGTGAAAGGGGGCATGGGTGTTCGGGGGGGGGGGGGGTGTTCAAGGGGGCTATCCAGGGGGTGAAAGGTTAACTTAATGAATTGAATGAGTTAAATGGTACCAAACATGGTTAACTTGGGACATGAGAGGTAATTCCTCATGTAGTGAATTATGTTATGGTTATGAATCCTTTATAAAGTTTAATTGGATGGCATGATACTAGATATCAACCTAGGATCCAAAAAATTGTACCAAACGGTTTGGTAAGTCTTCCACCATATTGGATTCACAAATAGGTATGAAGTGAGATGACTTTGAGATCTAATCCATAATCCCCCATAAGGAATCCTATTTTCAAACCATTCTTAGTAAACCTATGAAAAAATTGATAGTTATTTTCTCTAATTTCCACATAGATATATGTTAGTTTTGCAACATGCAGGGGGGTGTTCAAGGGGGCTGTCCATGGGGTGCAGGGGGGGTCATGGGCTTTGCAGGGGGGGTGGGCTACTGTAGGGGTGGATGTGGGGGGGGGGGGGGTGCAAGGGGGCTGTTCAAGGGGTTTGTCTAGGGGGGCTGTCCAGGGGGGGTGGGCTGCTGCAGGGGGTGCAAGGGGTGAAAGGGGGCTTTCCTGGGGGGGGGGGGGTGCAAGGGGGATGTCTAGGGGGGCATGGGGTGCGGGGGGGGGGGGGGGGGTGTTCAAGGGAGTGCATGGGGGTGGGGGTACAAGGGGGCTGTCTAGGGGGTGCAAGGGGGTTGTCTAGGGGGTGAAAGGGGGATGTACAGGGGGTACAAGGGGCTTTCCAGGGGGGGAATGGGGGTGTCTGGGGGTGTTCAAGGGGGTTCAAGGGGGTTGTCCAATGAGGTGCAGGGGGGATGTCCAGGGGGGGCATGGGGGTGCGGGGGGGGGGGGGGGGGTGTTCAAGGGGGTGCAAGGGGGATGTCTAGGGGGGCATGGAGGTGTTCAAGGGGGTACAAGGAGATGTCCAGGGGGTGCAAGTGGGTTGTCTAGGGGGCATGAGGGTGCAAGGGGTGTCCAGGGGGTGTCTAGGGGGGTGTCCAGGGGGGGCATGGGGGTGTTCAAGGGGGGTGAAAGGGGGCTGTCCAGGGGGGTATGGGGGCGTAGGGGGTGTTCAAGGGGGTGTAGGGGGAATTCAAGGGGGTGCAAGGGGGTCTGTCCATGGGGGGCATGGTGGTATGGGGTGGGGGGGGGTGTTCAAGGGGGTGCAAGGGGGGTGTCAAGGGGGTGCAAGGGGGCTGTCCAGGGGGGAATGGGGGTGCGAGGGGGGTGAAAGGTGGCTATCCAGGGGGGCATGAGGGTGCAAGGGGGTGTCCATGAGGTGAAAGGGGGATGTCCAGGGGGGCATGGGGGAGTAGGGGGTGTTCAAGGGGGTGAAAGGGGGCTGTCCAGGGGTAGGGGGGACTGGTAGGGGGAGGGGAAACTAGTAGTGGGGGTGGGGAACTAGGGGGAATGGGGGTTTAATGGGGCTATCCAGGGGTAGGGGGGAGTGTTAGGGGAAGGGGAAACTGGCAGTGGGGGTGGGGAACTAGGTGGGGGGACTGGGTTTTTTATACCAAGTAAATGATATAGCCCGGATTTTAACTGTGGTAGTAGGGGCCTAGTGCCATGGTTTTAACTATGGTAGTAAGAGCATACTAATATGGTTAAATCGTGGAACTAAGGGCCCTAAGGCCACATTTAAAACCATGGAAGTAGGCCCCCTAAATCTACTGTTAAAACTTTGGCAGTAGGTAAGACCTACTACCTTGGAGATAGCGGCCACGGTTTTCCAAAACCGTGTCCATATGCTATTTACACGGTTTTAGGGCCTAGGGCCACGGTTTCAAACCGTGCACGTAGGTGAATTTTCTAGTTGTGCCAGATTTAGGGAAGCCTGTCGTGGATTAGCAACATACAAACCTATGTGGATTTTCAATGGAACAACTTCTTCATGGTTTAGTTTTGGAACTTTATAATGAAATAAATGATATAGCTTAAGACTAATCATCTTTATTCCTGATATCTGAGTTGTATAACTAGTTTGATCTGAGTCTTTTTCTTTGTGCTTTGTGATTGATATCATGATTTGTGGTTTTCCTTTGTGGAATTCTGAGAGACATTATGGGGTCTTGGGGTCCCTACTGGGTATTGTTATACTCACCCCTACATGGGCTTCGCCCGCACCTTGTTGTGTCTTGTGCAGACGATGAGCAACTTTGACTGAGTCTCGAGGACCAGGAATTGATGGTGTATGAAGGTGACTGGTCGATGAGGAGAGTTGTGGAGACAAGCTGTACTTACCCTTCTGGTAGGATCTGTAGTGGATGATCTCGTGAGCTGTTTTCTGTTGTAGTTGTATCTTTCAGTTGGGCTTGTATTCTGGCCCCTTTACTTTCAGTGCACACTTTTACTATTGCATTTTTACTTCATGGTTTCATCTTCTTGTGTTTTTAGACTGTGTGTTTGTACAGGTTTAAAGGAAATGTCTTCCCATTTTAGGGATACACCTTTCCGGTGTTAGTCGCCAACCCATGGCCTATGGAAGGTGAGCTTGGGGTAGTCACGACATGGGCCCCAGGGGACGGTTCGTGACATGAACTCCCTGGAATGATCATCCCTCAAGGTATTAGGGAAGAAATATTCATAGAGTCTTGAATGGAAATCCCTCTAATTCTCTTCTCGATACTAACCTACCTAGTTCAGAATATCCCACCAGCATTTGGAAGATCCTCAAAGAATATAAGTAGGGAGTTTCAATCTCTTTTCAATAGTTACCTATTGATGCTCTAATATAGAAATAACCATATTGAGACATATCTCTATATCCCATAGTCTACTAGCACCCGAAAATGTGGTTGGATATTTTTGCTAAAACTCCCAAGTCAACTCTCCCATAGAAGAGGTAGAGCACAAAACTCCCTATAAAGTCTTCATAATATATAGAAAATATCCTTGAAACCATACATAATAATCCACATTAGGAATAGGAAGAGGTTCCATAGGTGGAACTAATAAAGGTATTGTTTGTGGCTTAGGGCCCACCACCTATGGAGAATGGTCATCATCACCTTCCTAGAGAATGACTAGAGGAAGTCATGGAAGAATAGCTCTAAAAATTACAAGAACATGCCTCAAATAGTATTTGATAGTGATAACATCACAAATACACAAATAGGATAGGTACAAGCCTTACTATGTAATATTCTTACCCCTATTCCAGCTCAAAGAGTTGGGTTTGGGTGATAAAAACATTTATATAGAACACAAGAGATGCTACCTACTACCCACTAATAAGGCCAGGTTTAGGTCAAGATCTATGTTTTGGAATTTCAATAACATTTTAGGTTCACATTGTAGAGACCCAAAGCCTGAAGTACATGGACATTACATTACTTTTGCGGAATACTTATTACATAACAAAAATAGACACACAAGGACCGTAATAGTTTAGTGTCTTTGGAAACTCGGAATATAATCTTCTAATCCTGGTGAAAGATCTTCAACATCTCCCATAAAGATCTTCCTTTTTTTTATACCTAAAACCTTTCTTTATATCCTGGGGAAAAGAAAACATAAAAGGGTGAGCTCAAATGCTCAGTAAGGGTAAACAAAAGAAATATCAATCACATCATATACATAAGCACATAACTTTTAGAAATCTTAACCTGTAAAAGAGATCATAATTTCATAAGATGGGGTAAATCATGGCAGTGAAATGTAATCACAATAATCATAAATTAAAACATGAAACTTTGTGGCATTCACACATAATCATAGAGAATCATTTCTTGTTAGTCAAGACTCATTGCCAAGACTATCTTAGTGGACAAAGTCCCTTTCTGAACCGAGTCACCCTCGTTTCAGTCCTATTTCACTGAACCGGTATAACCTACCGTTCCAGCCATGTTTATCTCATGACATATAAAATCTTTATCCAATGCATTGGAGGGAGATATAGGTCCCACCCATCTCATAATGATACCATTCTTATGTGTTCCACAAAATCATAAATCATACATCATTACATAACCCATGTAATAAAAATTGGAATCTTAAATATCATGACATCATAAAACAATTCATATAAGATAAAGGAATTCATAAAAATAATTCCATCACAACATAATCAAATCAATGTAATAATAGGGATAAAACAGAACCCTTTATTATCTTAGATGGAAAATAATTTTGATAAAACACTTGAACTCCATTCTTGAGGAAAATATCCTTTCTACTTCAAAAACATTTTCCTTTCTTAACATGCCATACAATTTTAAACTAAAAGAAGTTGATTAAAAATAATCTTGAAAACTTGTAATGGAAGCTTCTTGGAAATAATGTTTTAAAAATCCATTCATGCCGTATAAGTTAAAAAAAATTCTTCGTACTTTTGTCGGAAAAGTCAAAAAGTACCTCGTACGAAAAACGACAAAAGATTCCTTTCATATCTTTTACTAAAAACTCACCGAAGGGTAAAATTGGATTTAAACAATTGTAGGTGGATGGAAATAATATTACATATTGAGGAAACGTGTATGTGGATGATAAAATACACCCCAGTAAATACCAAAGTATAAACAATCTCGGATAAAAACGAGATTGTGATATTTCCCTTACCTTAGGTCCGATTTGCTTCGTAAGTGTCCGAAACTCCTGTATAATGATTTAAATAATGTCATTGACTTATTACAGAATCATATTCATTGTTATGATATCATATATGGTTCACTTATGACTTTATATTACCCGTTCTTTTGTAAATTCCATGTTAAAGAGCGTTTTGGGTAAAATTGTTTCATTTGTCGTCCGTGTTTTGACTTGTAATTACTCATATGGTTACTTAGATCATGATTACTTAATTCCAGAATATAAAACATGATTTTTATATATATATATTCAGAATATACATATATATAATAAATCATTAAATGGAAAGAAATACACCGTTCATGGAGACGGTAGGCCGTACGTACGCATGAACGCTGTTTTCGTTTTCTTATTGAGTTGAACGAAATTAAGTAGATGAAATTCATATATATACACATTAATCCAGTATCATTATTATGTCATATATTTCATTATTACTTATTATTTATACTTTATAATCATTCATGAATGGTTTAAAGTGGAGAATGAATCTCATCGCGTCGTGGAGACGGTAGTCTGTACGTACGCACGAGCGATGATATCGTTCTCATGATCATGGGACTATATTGGAGTGTATGTATACTATTTCAGAATCAATATCACTTTAAAATAATAATATATAGTTATTATTTACACCATTATACCCATCCAAGTAAGGTGGTGGTGGAAAATAGATTTCACCACGGCGTGGAGACGGTATTCCGTACGTACGCACGCGCGGTGATTTCGTTTTCCGTAGGATGGATAGATGGTGAGATAGGATTGTTTCATACTTATAATAACATATCAGTATATGAGTTATACTGATGTTATTACTTCATAATGAAACAACCTAAGAAGAAGAAGTGGAAGAAGAAATAAAGGTGAAATAATCGGTAACGGAAATTACCTCTTCTTTGAAGCGCCTCTTTGAGACCTCCTCTTAGGGCACTAAAATTGGTCTTTGAGGAAGAACAGAACCTCTAGGATATTTCTAGGGAAGTGGAGAAGAGAATTTGTCAGGGGTTGGCCGAGCTTGAAGGCTCAAAGTTGTGTGAGGAAGAGAGGGAGGAGGTGCCCTTTTATAAGGGAGGAGAGGGGCTCCTTTGGAAAAACTAAAAATATTATTTTATAATAAAGTCAAGTTCGGTTTTAAATAGATCAAAATTGATTTATTTCGTGGATAAGGTGGGTATGGGTCGAAAGCCTCTCATACAATAGAATTTAGACAAGTTTAGGTTCCTATTTTAACCTTATCATTTAGATTTAACATTAAGTTAAATAATTTTACTTTTACCGTGTCTTCTTGTGTTCTTACACTATAAGGTTAATAAACTTACTATAAGAAGCCAAAAGAACCCCAATTTATTTATTATTAATATATATAACCTTATCTAAGTCATTTGGACGAACCTTAGATTTTTTTGGAATAAAATAACAATTAATAATGTAATATTTGTTTTAAAAACTATTTTATGTCAATTTTGACACTATTTAGTAATTGATTTTTGTGAAAATCATAACAGAATGATAAGTTCTAAAAAAGTTAATTAAATCAATACTAACATATCATATTAACCTATAAAATTAGTGGAATTCATAAAAAGTCTCAAATTATATTTATTTGGGTATTTATAACATCAATTATGTCAATATTTCATTAATCAGATAATTACTGCATCATCATTGTGTCATAAATAAATTAAATTATTTGATGTCTAAAAATTAAAAATAAAATACCATTATGTAGGAAATCTTTTTATCTTTCTAATGAATATTTAAAATAGAATTTATCTTATGTATAACCCCATATTAAAATTGTTTTAGTAAATAAACTTTGATTTTAACTCTTTTAACCCTTCTTTAAATAAATTAATAATAAATGTCCTAATCTAATCCAAGTGGGCCTAAATGGTCATATTTTATTCCTAAGTTTGTTTTTGGTCGAATTACACTTGTCCAATAGAATTAGGACATGTTTTAGGGTAATAATTATATCATCTTTACCCTTAATTACCCTATTTACTTTTTACCGTGATAAAAAAAAGTAAAAAGTTACTATTCACCAAAAATTATTTTCATCTCATTGAACCACATTTTAGTCCTTGATATTAACCGTGTCTCTCAGATTTTTGAAATTCCACTCACAGAAGCGGTAAAATTAAGTTTTATGAAAAATTCAGTTTTTTAACTACCACTTAGTGGTTTCACTATTCATCAAAAATTGAAAGTTTTCATAAAAATACCAAAATTTCACTATAGGCTAATTTCGATATTCCGAATCCAAAAATGAAGTCCATTTTGAAAAATAAAATTTATAAAATTTCAAAAAGTGCTTATTACTATTCATAACGGCTAGTTTTAATAATATTTTAATAGCATATCGTTGTTTAGTGAAACTCGGTATTGCGTACGACGCAAGCTATCGAGGAAGGTCGCGATTTCGTGTAAAGCAAGCAAAGCAAGTGTTGTGTAGAAAAAGATTCCTTTTATGATTTATATAACATAAAAGTCTCGGGTGTTACACACATTTATGTTATCATTCTCTTTAAATAATTGAACCAAATGGTTCACCACTTCCAATCCATAAGGTCCCATACACCTTATAAACCACAATATGGCGTCCAATTAATCCAAACCATAACACATTTCAGTCCATGCGACTAATGGTCCATGACTCAAGGTGCCATGATTGGATACTTAGGGGGTCTAGTGTAGCCTATATAAGAAAACAATATTTAGTTTATGGAAGAAACTCTAAGTACCGATCATGTTTCTCAATTCTTGTATAAAACTTAAATTAGTTTCAATATAGCAGTCAAAGCACTCATAACAATCACAGGCAATGCAATAAACAAAATGCTTCTATATGTCATGGTTTATGCATGTCATGAAAATTTTAATAGGTGCCTAAAATGATTCATGATATGTAATTATATCATCTCATCAGTATATGCTAATATAAAATCATCAATCATAGAAATAATAACATCACAATTCAAGTGTGTCACCCAATGGTGGAATCAAATCATCTGTAATAAGAAAAATACAGAAAACATGTCCCAAACTAGGTAATTTGGCCTTTTCTTGTAGTTAGGTTAGCTACGCCCAGGAAAATCTCATTAGAAAATCTTGATACATTCCTAATATCCTATTTAATATTCCCAAATAATAAGAGAAAATAAAAAAAAGGAATTCTCTGATACCACTTTGTGACGTCCCGACATGGGTTCCACTCATATGTGCCCCAAATTGGTGGGCCACATGGCCTCAAGTGTGACTACCCATATGCCAGAGGATTCCAACTAGTAGTGAGGGTATAGGGTGTGTCTGTGGGGAGACTATGAACTATGGTAAGAGTAACACAATAGAGTAATTGATAGATAAATATAGGAAGCATATCAATAATGTAAAGGACAAAAAAAGAAAGTACAAACATCCAAGCACTAAATAATAATCAAAAGCAGTAATCTAAATCATATACAAAAGATGATGATGTCATGTCTATACAAAATAGGGAAACCATGCATTGATGCAAGATTTGATGCTCGTTGATTTATGTTGCATTCTGCCTAAAAATGTATGCCATACATTAACTAGACTCTTCTTCCTTTTCAAATACATATGTAGTAAAGATATAGACCTAGAGAAGTTTTTAATCATGGATAAGGAGGTTAAATTCATATTATGTCAATTAGATATGATATTCCCACCATCATTCTTTGATATAATGGTCCACCTAATGGTTCACTTGGTTATAGAGGTTCGACTATGGTCCTATCTATTATAGATGGATGTACCCCATTGAACAATATATGAATATTTTGAAAGGATATGCCAAGAATCAAAGTTATATAGAAGGTTGTATCTTAGAACCATATATTTTTGAAGAAGTTTTTGAATTCAGTACCAATTACCTATCAAATGTTGACAACATCGGTGTCCCAAAGTCTCATCACAGTAGATACCTTATGGGTGAATGGATTTTTGGAAGAGATATTGTTACAGTTACCATCCTAGAGTGGGAGCAAGCACACCTTTAAATTTTACATAAAAATGAATATGATGATCTATATATTGAATCACAAAAATCAATTCTTATAGAGTTGAATCCATCAAGGGCCGAAGGATGGATATCAAATACATAATCAATAATTCATTGGATGGTTTTGAGATCAAATTTATTAGGAGTTATCTGAAAATATTAATTCAATTTCTTAATGACTTCGATGGCTAGCCAGGGGAACAAATAAAAATGTTATATCTTACACTATTTTTGTAATCAATGGTCATATTTTCTATACAAAAGAACATGATTAATGCAGTATGATGCAAAATAGTGGAGTTTCAGTTATGGATAAAGTGATGCACATATCTGGTTCCAAGTATAGAAATCCAATTTATGTGAATATGTCATATTTTAGAATTATCAAACAAATATACAAGTTGGATTATAAAAAAATTGAAGTGTTGATTTTCTATTTCAAATGGGTTGATAATAGGAGTGTGGTGAAAGTTGATGAAATGGGATTCATGAAGGTTAATTTTTGTGTGGAAGTGGAAAATGACGATCCATTCATAATGGAATCACAATTAGTGAAATTATTTTATGTCTCAGATCTAGAAAACAAGAATTAGTTGATTTTACTGATGGTGAATACAACAACTGTAGGGTTAGATGAAAATTCAATCGAGGATGACCCTTTCATTTAGAGATCATAATCACTTCATGGCGGTCCCAATGTAGACAATGTATTGTACGTTAGAGGGGACCAAAAAATAGGATTTGTATTCTCGATAGAGGATCCAAATACCTTCAACATTTTAAAAAATAAATAAAGTTAAATGAGAAGGTTAAATTGTTTTTTAATATACCATGATTTTCCTCATAATATTATATATCCTCTACTACATTAACATAATCTAAATTAAATGTTTGACTACTCATGTATAAAATGTCTTCTGCACATGATGATGTTACCATTCCTTGGGAAGAATAGACTATTGATGTTGAAACTAAAAAATTATTCAGGGATCAATAGCATGTTTATGAAAAAAACAAGAGAAACACAACATCATAGTGTTGAATAAAATTATCAAGGAAAGAAGAAAGGGTATAAAATTTGAGTTTGGTTGGAATCAATGCGGCCAACCTATTGAACCCAACAAGTCAATATTCATTATTTAGGTTGGAGTCATACCAAGGATTAACGTGTTGATTAATATAGATTCATGGTGCCACACCTAGCTTATAATTAAGGAAACCATTTAGGAAGATATAAATGTAATGTTATGATATACTTTCTCTATTTTATTGAAAAATTATATAATGAAATTTTTATTTAATTTTCATTATTCCTTGTAGATTTTGTTTATTTTATAAGATCTCCATAATAAATATATCTTAATGGATTCTAGAAAAGACCATAGATTCTTTTTAACTCTTCTTACCAAGTTACTTATTAGGGATGCTGAAGGGAAAGTAAAGCCCCACTCACTAGTTAGTTATGCACACATTATAAAGCAGGAAGTATGGAATTATTTCATCAGTTTCCATGATGATAAATCATTTTAGGTTCATTATAGTCGATAATATATTATTTTAAATTATTTATTTTATCTAATTTGATTCAAAATTATTAATTTTTGAAACAACAAAAGAGTGATGAAACTAAAGAACATGCATTAAAACCATTATACCCCTATTTCAAACTAAGGATGAAGTGCATGTCATAAGAGAAGAAATAGGTATGTATTTTAAATCAATAATAAAAGTTTTATGTGATATGAAAAAACATATTTTCCTTTTTTTATATGCATATTTATGAATTAAAATATGAAGCAACTTCCATCCCACGTCATGTGCTATGGAAGGAGGCTCACATAAATAAAGAGGGTAAACTAGTTGATGAAAACACAAAAGTAGTATGAGAAACAAGTGTAAGTATGAAATAATGGAAATTCATTATGATTTATAATAGTATTACACAAAAATATCTATTTATGTTTATATGTTTTTTGTATGGTTTAGACATAATAATCGGAAGTGACCATACCAGAAGAAAACTACTTTCAGTAACTTTGAAGCGGCCAAAACAATATGGTCATGTTAGAGGAGTAGGATTGGGAGTGTATCCTTGAACATATTTTGAGAGTATAAAATCAAAATAATATACATATAATATTATTAAAGTATTAAAGACAAAAATATATTCTTTTCAAGACATTATTATCTAGTTTGGTTTAGCAGACTAATATTTGAGAAAGGATCAAAGTGAATTGACGATGGAACAAAGATCCACACATGAAGTACCAAATGACCTCACTAGCTTTGAGGCTAGTCATTCCCCTAAACTGCATACCTCACTCGAGGTAATCAATTTTTTCATTAATATTTATCTTAAATGTGAATCAAATAACTTCCAATAACTTTATATTACTAAAATTCCATAGGTTAAAGTTGTATGTGATTTCTATCTATCAACACCCACGCACCACCTTATTGTGAGGGTTATGGTGTATTATATCTCAGGATATAAGATACACAATAAATAAATTGAAAAATATCACATGAGAGTAGGGATTTAGGTAGATTAATATCCGAACACTTAGTTTCTTGTCCACTTGATGATCGGGATATTAAAATGGTCAATGATGTTGTTAAAACTTTCATAGCATGGTCGTATAATCTTATAAAGATATATGATGCATATATTTAACAAATTTTTGTTATGAAAAACCTATAAAATTTTATGAGAAAATGTTTGAAGTAATTTATGGTATTATAGATGGATAAAGTGATGAGTAAATGGAAGGCCAGATCAAGACAATCTAGTGAATCAACTAAGAAATTAAAAGGACCTTACAAGAGTACCTTATACCCTTTAGTTCCACATAAACATTTATTATCATTAAAAATTAATTCAAACACCACATTTAAAGATGATTATATGTCTTACATTACATATGAAGAATACATATTTGGAACTTTTGTTATAGATGTAGTTGGTCTTGAGAGTATAAATGATATTCTCAGGTTTTAATGGCTGAGAGTCTCAGTTGTGAATACATACATAACGTAAATTTTCATAATACATCTATCCAAATAGTGATATAATATGTTCATTAAAGTTAATAACTATTCATACTTTCTACATGATTTTATATTACTACTATATAAATGGAAAATCATGCGAATCGTGATTTGGATTCATTAATCCCTATATAATTTCTACAGAAGAAACTTTTTTGGAGAAAGAAGAAATTGATAAGAAGAAAGATGATCTATACAATGCGTTTGGGAAAAAAATAAGAGAATAAAAACTCTTTTTAATGCCAATAATTCAAGGGTAAAACTCTACAATCTAATCACAGAAAATATATTTTTATTTTTTTCATTACTTATTTGTTTTTGTTTTTTTAGGAAGCATTGGATGTTGTTCACACTCAATTTGGATACACCAAATATTTATTTTTTAGTTCCAATGCATGGATATCCAAAAAAATGACCACACATTATGCATATTGTTAATTTTTAATACATTTCAATCATCATTTTATAGATAAAATTTTAATTATATGCTTCAGTCTATGTTTTAACAAGAATTTTTTTATGATAGGGTGGTTGATAAATATAGGCTAGTTCATGGAATGAAGTTAGTGACTAAACATAAAAAACCTTTAGATTACATCAAATGGATACAGATTAAGGTATATATAGAGATATTTAACAATCAAAACACATTTAAAAACAATTTACTTATTTTGGTCAATGTTTCTGTAGTATTCGAAGCAAGATAATGACAATGATTGTGGATATTATGTTTGTAAATTTATGATAGAGATCATAAACCATGAAAAGACCAACATCCCCAATTAGGTAATTTTAAATGTTAATTACGATTTTATTATTTTTTTAATCATTTGTTTGTCTATATTTTCTCAGTACTACTAATATTACTGACAACCTTTGTACTCAAAATAAGAAGTAAATTTTTTTAGAGATGAGTGGGAAGCATACACGGTGTTAAAATGTTTTATGACAACAAATTTAGGTGATTACCTACTATGTTTGTGATATAGTATTGGATATGACCTTAGAAATATATTTTGGGTGTGGAGAATTAGTATCATAATGATTATATATTATTTTTGATCTATTTCTCAAGGATAATAATAATGGATAAAATCAATTTGTTTATAAATGAGCAGAAAACATGGTGTCAGAATGTATATAGGCATGATGAAGAGGTGACTTCATACAACTTATTTAGTTAAATTTATCATCATTTCATCTAATTTTTTATCTAATTTCATTATTATTTTTAGAATAAAATTAGTCTAATTCCCTCTCTTGGGTTCCATCATGGATGGTGGTAAATGATAGAAGAAAAGAATAATACAGTGGTTTCACTTTGGTGGGTGGTGGAATTATTTGGGCTATTAGATCATCTATTAGATTCATGATATAATATAAAAATTCTTGTGAAATCCATACAAGTAACACATAAATTTTACATTAGTGAAATGGATTGACTAAAACTGATTCTTTTGAATGCACATGATGTGAAATTAAATCATCCCACCGTTATATCACATAAAATATAATAATCATTACATGAGTAGAGGTGTTTAACTTATCATTATTACGCATATAGATACTTTTTCACTAAATAACCATAAAAAAATGTGTCCACTGATTTGTCACTAATATGCATTCTCACATTCATTATGTAAAATAATCTATATTCACAAGATCATTAATAAAAAACTCATCATCATTATCAATAAAAAATACTTGATAATCAGGATGTTCCCATTTTAATAAATAAATAATGACGATGTTATGATTTTATCATCACCCAGGATATTGGAAAGGACATACTAATCTATAGCATAATCCAAGAATACTTAATGGATGTTCTAGATTTTAGTGTCATTTAGATTCTATAAAGGTATATACTGATGTTTAATACCATCAAAAGGGGTAAACAATTTATAATGGATTTAAGTGTCTTACGAAAATACATAATGGGTAACATTGATGTTTTTTACATAAAATAAGGTAAATGGTTTATCATGGAGTTTTCTCTCTCTATAATTGTGAAAGGGAAATATTTATTTTATTATGTTCCATAAAAAATCTAATGTAAATATTTATTTTAGTTCAATAAATAAATTATAATAGGTTTACACTAATTTTTAATGTTTTCTAGGAATAAATAAAGGGATACACTAATGTTTAGTATAATACAATAATATATAATGTGTTATGCTAGTTTTTTTGTAACAAAGAAGAAGGAAAATGTTTATATATGATTTTTACATCAACCAAAAAGGATAAAAAAATTATGGGACTTTTTTATAATATGTGAATGCTATTTTATTGTAAAGTGATTAAATATATCATGTTTTCAAGATTGAACTTATAAAATATCTCATATGTATCCACATTGGGTGAATAAAAAATTTTATAGTTTGGAATCATAGTTTAAAACAATAGGACTAGGAATGCCAATTATCTTTGAGAAATGTGTGTCATAATTTTAAGCTCTGATGAAGGAAAAAAATATTTTAATGTAGAAAATTTAGTGTGCAAAAATAAATCATATATGATGATATTTTTAGTTTAGAGACTTTAATAAATAAATATCATATAGGTAATCATCATCTATATAGGATGGTATTTCATATAGTTTAAGGTCATGTAGTAAAGGCCACTGAAGGAAGTTTAATTTCATATTAGATGGTCTGATATATTTTCTTTTAGGGTCATGTAATATTGACTAAATTCTTTTTATTTTAGTTTTATATGATCAAGAATAATTATATTATATTTTAATGATATATAACTAGAAAAAATTGTCTTTTAGTTGATTTTCTTATCATTTTATGTAATTTTTTTAGTTAATATCATCTTCTTTTTTATCTCATAATTATTTTGTTAAGATCATGAAGCAATGAATTAATCAATAAGGATGATTCAATCCTGTACTATGGTCATGCACTCAACAAGGATGATGTACTCATGATGATGAAATTTTCTTTTTATTATCCAATGTATTCAACATTTTAGGTTATTAAACTACAATATTGTTAGATAACCCAGATTGTTGAATGAACTGTAGGATAAAAAGACATGGTGGAATCAAACATACCACAAAGTGATACATGGTATACCCAGTATGACTCAAATCACGCAATTTCAATTTAAAATTTACATTTTATCAATGTACTGTTTCATATTTATGTTTTATTTATTTATTTATAATATTATTAGTATAATAATTAATTTCTTATACTGGTGGATTCTTTTTCTTGAGTTGGGGTGGTTTTTTCAAATATGCTTGTGCTCATGAGATATTATACTTCAAGGCTACAACTAAGATAATTACAACAAGGAAATGGGTCAATAATGTATACAACCATCATGAAAAGGTGAATTACTACTAATAATTTAATTAATTTTGTCATAATTTTATCTACTATTTGTAAGTTAATTTACTTATTGTTTTTATCTAATACTTATTCAGTTTTTTTCATTGATCTTTTTGGAAGTCATATTTTGATTTTGACTATCTGCAATAATCCATAAAAGAAAGAACATGTTCCGTTATGATGGAAGAGGAAACCCCATGATACCTGAAACATGAAGTATTTGAGGCAACATTATTTTTAATCTTCCATTAAAAAGGAACATGTTCTCAATTTTCTAGATTTTTGTAGATAGTTAAAATCAAAACACATATCACACACTCAATGAGCCGCACCTCAATCCGATACACAGTATGCTTGGTATGACTCATAATGTATGTTTTTAGTTTATAATTTACATTTTATTTCAAAAAATACATCACATAATCAAAAATGAGAAAACAAATTAATATTGTTTTGATAATTTTGGAAAAAAAATCCATTAGTCATTTTTTATGTGTAGAAATGAGTCACACCTCAATCCAATGCATGGTGTGGATAGTGTGACTCCAAGTGTCTTTTTATTTAAAATTGAAATTTTAGTAAAAAATAAAAGCAACATACTCAAAACCAATAATTTTTTTATTGTTTTGATACATTAGGATAACTATACATAAGTCATTTGTGACATGTAGGAATCATCTTCACCTCAATCCGATACACGATGTGCCCAATACGACTCAAAGTGTCTATAATCAGTTTAAAATTGAAATTTTAGATCAAAACGTGTGTCACTCACTGAAAAATGATCAAACACACTCAAATTTTCTTAATAATTTAGGATAATGATTCATAATTTATTTTTGATATGTAGGAATCTGTCTCATTTCAAACTAACAAATGATGTGGCTGGTATGACTCAAAGTTATTATTTCCAGTTTAAAATGAAATTTTAGTAAAAAACATAGGTGACATACTTAGAACCAAGAAAACACATTTATATTGTTTTGATAATTTAATAAAACAATCCATAAATAACTTATAACATGTAGGAATCATCCTCGCATCAATCCAACACACAGTGTGACCGATATGACTCAAAGTGTGTCTTTTTATTTAAAATTTACAAAAATTTTAGTAAAAAAGATAACTGACAAACTCAAAACCTAGAAAATGCATTTATATTATTTTTTTAATTTAGTAAAATGATTTATAAGTCATTTTTTACTTTTATTAATCAGTTACACCTCAATTTTGTACATGATGTGCCCGGTATGACTCAAAGTGTCCGTTATTAGTTTAAAATTGATATTTTAGTTCAAAAAGTGTCACTCTATAAAAACCAAGAAAAAACACTAAAAATTATCTTAATAATTTAGTAAAATTATTCATAAGTCATTTATGACATGTAATAATTAGTCTCATGTCAAATTGATACATGATGTGACCGGTACGACTCCAAGTGCATGTTTCTAGTTTATAATGAAATTTTGGTAACAAAGAAAAGTGACATAGTCAAAATTGATAAAACACATTAATATTATTTTTATACTTTAGTAAAATGATCCATAAGATATTTTTTATGAGTATTAATTACCCACACCTCAATCCGATGCACGGTGTGACCAGTATGACTTCAATAGTGTCTTTTTATTTAAAATTGACATTAATTTTAGTAAAAAAGACAAGCTATATGCTAAAAATTGAGAAAAAACATTCATATTGTTTTGATAATTTAGGAAAATTTTCTATAAGTAATTTCTTATGTGTATAAATTTTACTCACCTTAATTTAATACACGATGTTCCAGGTATGACTCAAAGTGTCTGTTATTAGTTTAAAATTGAAATTTTAGTTCAAAAAGTTTCACTCACTAAAAACCAAGAAAATGAACTCGGATTATCTTTATAATTTATGAAAATTATTCATAAGTAATTTGTGATTTGTATGAATCATTATCACATTAAACTAACACATTATGTGATTAGTATGACTCAAAGTGCATGTTTGCAGTTTAAAATGACATTTTAGTAAAAAACACAAGTGACATATTTAAAATAGAGAAAAAACATTCATATCATTTTTATAATTTAGGATAATGATCTATATGTTATTTTTTATATGTATGAATCATCCTCAACTCAATATGACACATTATGTGACCAGTATTACTCCAAGTGTGTCTTTTTATTTAAAATTGATATTAATTTTAGTAAAAAGAAAAGTGACATACTCAAAACCAGATAAAAAACATTAATATTATTTTTATAATTTAGTATAATGATCAATAAATCATTTTTATGTGTATGAATCATCCATGCATCAATCCGATACACGATGTTACCAATATGACTCAAAGTGTCTGTTATCAGTTTAAAATTAACATTACAGTTCAAAAAGTGTCACTCACTAAAAACTAAGAAAATGCACTTGAATTGTATTTATAATTTAGGAAATTGATCCATAATTCACTTATGTGTTTAGGAATTAGTCTCACATTAAACTAACACACAATGTGATTGGTATGACTCAAAGTGTGTGTTTCTAGTTTAAAATGGCATTTTAGAAAAAAAAGACAAGTGACATACTCAAAACTGATAAAACACTTTTATATTATTTTAATAGTTTATTAAAATGATCCATAAGTCATTTTTTAATTTTATGAATCATCCTCAAGTCAATATTATGCATGGTGTGACCGTTATGACTCCAAGTGTGTCTTTTTATTTAAAATTGACATTAATTTTAATAAAAAAGACAAATGACATACTCAAAACTGAGAAAACACATTCAGATTGTTTTGATACTTTAGTAAAATGATCTATAAGTCATTTTTGATGTTTATAAATCGTCCTCACCTCAACCTAATGTATGGTGTGACCGATATGACTCCAAATGTGTCTTTTTATTTAAAATTGACATTAATTTTAGTAAAAAAGAAAATTAATCAACTCAAAATTGAGAAAACACGTTAAATTAATTGATACTTTATTAAAATGATTCTTAAGTCATTTTTGACATATATGAATTAGTCTCACCTCAATATGATACACGATGTGTTAGGTATGACTCAAAGTGTTCATTATCAGTTCATAATTGACATTTTAGTTTAAAAAGTGTCACTCACTGAAATCCAAGAAAATGCACTCAGGTTTTATTGATAATTTATGAAAATGATTCATAAGTCACTTGTGATGTGTATGAATCATTATCGTATCAAAATGACACATGATGTGAACGGTATGACTCAAAGTGTGTGTTTCCAATTTAAAATGGCATTTTAGTAAAAAACACAAGTGACATACTCAAAATAGATAAATCATTTTCATATTGTTTTGATAATTTAGGAAAACAATCTATATGTTATTTTTGACGTGTAAAAATTATCCACAACTCAATCCGACACACAGTGTGACCGTTATGACTCCAAAGTGTGTCTTTTTATTTAAAATTGACATTGATTTTAGTAAAAAGACAAGTGACATAATCAAAACCCAAGAGAACACATTTAGATTATTTTGATACTTTAGTATAATGATCAATAAGTCATTTTTGATGTGTATTAATCTTCCATGACTCAATCTGATACACAATATTCTCAGTATGACTCAAAGTGTCCATTATCAATTTAAAATTGACATTTTAGTTCAAAAGGTTCCACTCACTAAAAACATAGAAAACATGCTTAGATTGTATTGATAATTTGGAAAAATGATTCATAAAAAACTTATGATGTTTAGGAATAAATCTCACATTAAATTGACACATGATATGACCGGTCTGACTCAAAGTGTATGTTTCCAGTTTAAAATGAAATTTTAGTAAAAAAGACAAGTGACATACTCAAAACTGATAAAACACATTAAAATTATTTTTAATAATTTATCAAAATAATACATAAGTTATTTTTAACTTTTCGGAATCATTCTCAACTTAATCTGATGCACGGTGTGACCGGTTTGACTCCAAGTGTATATTTTTATTTAAAATTGAGATTAATTTTAGTAAAAAAGACAATTGACATTCTCAAAACTGATAAAACACATTCATGTTATTTTTATAATTTATTAAAATGATCCATAAGTCATTTTTGACATGTATAAATCATCCTCACCTCAATTATATGCATGTTGTGACCGGTATGACTCAAAGTGTGTCTTTTTTATTTAAAATTGACATTAGTTTTAGTAAAAATGAAAACTGACAAACTCAAAACTGATAAAAAACATTCAAATTATTTTTATACTTTAGTAAAATGATACTTAATTAATTTTTTACATTTAGGAATTAGTATCACCTCAATATGATACACAATGTTCTTGGAATGACTCAAAGTGTCCGTTATTAGTTTAAAATTGACATTTTAGTTCAAAAAGTATCACTTAATAAAAACCAAGAAAACACAATCGTATTGTCTTGATAATTTATGAAAACGATTCATAATTAATTTTTTATGTGTATGAAATAGTCTCACATCAAAATGGCACACTATGTGACTATTATGACTCAAAGTTCATGTTTCCACTTTAAAATTACATTTTAGTAAAAAACACAAGTGATATACTCAAAATTGAGAAAACAAATTCATATTATTTTTATACTTTAATAAAATAATACATAATTCATTTTTGATGTGTAGGAATCATCTGTACCTCAATCTTACTCACCGTGTGACCGATATGACTCCAAGTGTGTTTTTCATTTAAAATTGATATTAATTTTAGTAAAAAATGCAACTGGCATACTCAAAACCAAGAAAATGAATTCATATTGTTTTTACAATTTATAAAAATTACCCATAAGTAATTTTTGATGTGTAGGAATCATCCTCAACTCAATACAATACATGATGTTCCTGGTATAACTAAAAGTGTCTGTTATCAGTTTAAAATTGATATTTTAGTTCCAAAAGTGCCATTTACTGAAAACTAAGAAAAAATGATCATATTGTCTTGATAAATAATGAAAATGATCCATAAGTCATTTTTGACATGTAGAAACCAGTATCATGTCAAACTTACCCATTATGTGACCGGTATGACTAAAAGTTCATGTTTTCAATTTAAAATTTTATTTTAGTAAAAAACACAAGTGACATAATCAAAACTATAAAATTCATTCAATTTTTTTGATACTTTAATAAAATTATTCATATGTTATTTGAGATGTGTATTAATCAACCTCACCTCAATCCTACACACGATGTGACTAGTATGACTCCAAGTGCATGTTTTCAATATATAAGTGTCATTTTAGTTTAAAATGTGCATCACATCGCCAAAATCGAGAAAATGATCCTAGATGATTTTCTCATCATTATATATGCTATTAGTTAATTAATTTCATTACCATTTTTATCTTATAATTATTTAGTTAATTTTCATAGATATAATGCTTGAAGATGAATAAGAAATGGTGTGACATGTAAGAATCAACTGCAACTCGATCCAATACATAGTGTTCCTGATATGAATCAAAGTTTAGTTTAAAGTAAAAAATTTCTATTTAATTTGTTTCTTCATAGTATTAATATCATAAGAATTTTTTTATTATACAATTTTATTATTTTTCTTAAGACGGGGTGGTTTTTCGGCAGTAGCATGAGTGGGGGTTAGGGGATAAAGACAAAGGAACATTGATGTTTTTGACTGTTTGTGATAATTGGTAATTAATCATTTAATTTTATAAACCAATATTTGAAATGTATGTAATATATATTTTTTCTTGTATTTGTGTTTTAAATTTTATTTCAATTAAAATATTTATTTTTACCTATTTTTGTTGTTGTTTCTAGTGCTGTTTTTGATGCTGCAGCGTGCTGTAAATTTAATAGTGTTGTAAATTTAACAGCACTCTATAGTATGTCCCTTTATTAGTGCTACTAAATGCGATGATAAATTTATCCTTAATCAGCACTTCTAAAATAACTAATTAAGGGTCACTTTATCAGTGTTTCTTTTAGTGTTGATAAAGGACCACATTTATAAGTGCTGATAAAGGACACATTTATCAATTCTTTTCTAGTGCTGATAAAAACATAGGGCTTTTAATTATGATATGATAGTCAACAATTTTTTCCCTGAAAAGGCCAATTTTAGCATTGTTAAAGGCCTATTTTGTAGTAGTGTATACTCAAATTCACTGGAATATAGATAGATAACCACAAGTAGGTCCACATGTCCAACTAGTAAACACAAATATTGTCACATCACATCACAAGAGTTTACACATAGCTAATGAAACATAAAAAAACACCAAACACACACACAAATATCAATTCAGAAGAAAACCAAATCACCAAAACCCAAAAAATTCCAAGAACAACCCCAAAGTGCTCAATTTTTTTAAAGATAAATTTATATTTTATCAAATGCCTAGTGTGCATATACATATAGTCATAACTAAATAAAACCTTTGAAAGCCAATTTTCAACAAATTTCCAATAAGAAAATTCCATAACAAATTATACCAACACACAAAAACCATGAATCAAACATTTAAAATTTAATTAAGGAATCTTAAGCATCAAATGGCATGCCTTAAAAAAGAAATGGAAGAAAATGCCTACCTCAACAGTGTGAAAATGTGATGAAACTCCAAGATAGGGAGGAATTAAGATCAAGAGACAAACCACACACCCAAATATCAAATAAATAAAATCAAATTAGCTAACCATAACCCTAAGGCTTGTCCAAGATAGAACCCAACCAAGAAAAACCAAGAAACCAAGAGATAAAGAGAAGAAGAGGAGAAAAAATGAACAAAAACCAAGAGAAACTTAACTAAAAAGCTTAAAAGAGCTTCAATGGTGGAAGGAGGGACAATAGAGGAGAGCCTTGGGAACCCCACAATGTGACTAGGTTGAGTGGGGGAGGATAAACCAGAATTGGGGTTAAAATGAAGGAGGGGAAAAGATAAAATTTCAATATTTCAAGAATATGGGTAAGTCACACTATTTAGCCACACCATTTTTCAAACTATGTGCCAACTATGCATAACCTACTGGAAATAAGGGGAACCCACACAGGTTGGATGGATGGTTTTGGAAGCTATGTGCCAACCACATGAATTGGATCTATTAAAATTTTAGAACCTCTATCATTATTGCTTTACATTTTTTACTAACCATGCGCAAGATGTGCACCTTGCCTCAAACACCACCAATAGACTGCACAATTAGTCCTTTTCCCCACACATTTTGGGCCAAACTATGCACAATTCATGCAAGTCAAACCATGCAAGAAGAAAAAGAATTGAAAACACATCATGCCTTCACTAGTCACATAGTTTCTCCCCAAACCATGCACACTAACCATGCATAGGGCCAAAAAACAACCAGAAATATATAAAACTAAAGAAATATCATAAGGAAATCAACTAGAATCTCAACAAATAAGATCAAACGTCAAGAAAAAAAAAGAGTTAAAATAAAATCAGGGGTCGGGTCGTGACAATTCTTCCCACTGCAACAACTTTATTCCCCTAAAAATCCACCAAGAAAAATGAAGAGAAAAACTCAAAATCAAAAACCAAATGAGGCCAAATGAAACTGTGATACTAGGTGTCACCTTTCTACTACACAAGTCACACATGGAAAATCTAGAGTAAACCAAAAGAAGATCCATAGAGGTTCTCCCCACCATTTAGAATTATACCTACATGAACCAACACTGAAAACACCTAGTATGAGGAGGAACCCAATGAAATGAACTCAAACCAAACACTAAAACAAACCAAAATTCATAATTTACACAATAACCATCATATCTAAAATGATCACAACCTAGAACCAAAACCAATCCACAAAATATAACCACACAAATTTCATAAAAGAGAGAGAATCCACAGAACTATGGGAAAATGTGACCACCAAGCCTTTCATAATAAGAAGGAACTTCTAAAAACAAATAAAAATATAATAGGGAAACTTAAAACATCTCTAATTCAACATTGGATACAAAATATGGGCCAACACCCCACTCCCAAAAAATATTTACTATGTGAAAATGTTTACTCCGGGGCCTATGGCTGGATCACTGGTACCTTGAAGCATCTACTTCCCTATATTCTGGAGTTGACAACCTCTGAATGAAACTTCCCCATCTATAAACGATTCTTTTTGAGCTTCTCTAAGTGACCCAAATGACCACATAATTAATTCCTAAGAGGATGATGACATAATCACTTTGAGTTCCCGAACCGACTGCACTAGAATCACATGAGCGAGTGGTATTATGAACAAGAGGCAGGATCCGACCGGGGGGAATCCTCAAGAACGGGTTCCTCTAGTACACACTCTTCACTAGATGGGGAACCTTCACAATTTCCAAGAGAAAATAAATTTCCAACTGGTATAGAATACAATATAGGAACCAAACAGGCTAGAAACACCTCATCTACTAGCTTCTCAAACAAAATTTCCCCAGATGAAAGAACTCTATATTTGATATCTAGATGAACACTCCAAATAAAGAGAGGTGATTTAAGTGGTTCCTTTGATTCTATCTTCATATAAAATTAAACCATATCTTTAAAATTATCAACATAGGCCTTCACTCTCTATTAACCTTTCTGAACACCCAAGAGATCTGCCACTTTCCCTCCTTCACCTCCTTAGGTATGAACTATTTGATAAAAGTGGTATTAAATTATTCCCAATACATCTCAACTTTAAATGATGATGGTATGATAACCTTCCACTGATCCAAAACATGGAACCTCAAAAAAAACCTAGAACAACTCTCTCCCTCATGGCTTCAGGATTTCCCAAAGACTTGAAAACACTTTCGACTTCCTCAATCCACTACACAACCACTAACAAACCTCGATCACTATGTAAAACCAGAAACAACTAAGGAGAACTCAACTATACCACCCCACTAGGAGTTTGGGTAGGTTCAATTACTAGAATAAACACACTAAAAACCTTTGAAATCTTTCTGGGATACATAATATATATAAAAAAAGACACAAAACCGATTCAACATCAAATAAAAATATAACTGAAAGAACATCTCCATACAAAACACCAAACTCATAAACCAAACATCAGAGACAAAACCAAAGACACTCTTTCAAAATCACCATTTCCATTCCAATTTCAAAACCATGTCACTCCAAGGTTGCTTTTAAAATATTAAAATTCACTTATAAATCCAATTTAAACACCCAGGACCACTTTTAAAATAAAATCATGTACAAAAATCATTTTACTTTTGAAAATAATTTTCCTTAAAACCATTTTAAATTAAAAATACACCAGCACTGACAAAAACCATTCAATAGAATCACTGAAATAAAATCCTACAAAATGGGGAACTAGCGGTGATGTATAACCCAACTACATGGTTTACCAGACCATGTGATAAATATGCACTGACCACTAGAAGCTTATTGAACCATGTATTCAGAATCCACATGATTTTATGTACCAACTAAGATCACTGTATAACATCATCTCACTTATTTTATCACCCGAAAAACCACATAAACCAGATAAGAAGCAATGACATAAACCCCAGAAATCCAAAACAAAAGACTCAAATCCCAGACTACCCCTGGTAACTTGAGGATTGGGATGAGAAAGAGTTTATGACCTTCTTCCTATACCTACCACCCAAGTCTTGATAATCCTATATCTAGTATACCTGGAACCCAAAATAACAAAGGGATGATCTGATACCATTTTTTCAAAAACCAACCTAGACTGGCCCCAAACTGGTCACTCGTGATGATCTACGACAGGACCTGAGAGGTGTTCCCAATCATCCCAGGCTATCAACTAGTACCAGACATCAATGATCATACAATGAGAATGATTTAGACCAATAATAAATAGATACAAGAGAAGTAAGACAGAGTGCACAATAATAAAATGAGAATCCATAAATCAATGAACAAAATAAATACATAACCAAATCCATTTACAATAGTAGAGGAAAAAAAAAATTAAAAGACTAAAAATAGAACTAAACCCAAAATGGAACCAACACAATCTCCATGTGACATCTTGGTCACCATAATCAATAAGAACTATCTCTATCCATAGGAAAACCTAAGAAAAAGATAAACCTTTAAAAAAAATTGGGTCTACCAACACCAAGTGTCACAAGTAGGGTGTGATAATAAAAATGATCAGTGGGTAGGAACCAAAGAATCCATACATGTCCATTCCCAAAAGAGTCTAATTACACTAGTTTGAAATAAATTTAATGAAAATAATGTTTTTATCGATTATTAAAACAATACTTTTATTTTTTAAACCTAGTTTTAAAACCAAATCATGACATAGTATGTATAAAGCATGATAGAAAATAAAAAATTAACTAAGTGAAAAAAACAGGGTATCTCAAATAAATCTAAAAGCAAAGGAAAAAAAATACAATTATAAGAAAAAAATACTAAATAAATAGGTAACCAAAGTTATTTAAAATAAAATAGAAACATATAGATATGTGTTCATGGGAATTTCCTAAACATCCCTAGAATAAATCCCTAGACGTGCTTAGTACAGACCCACCCACTGACGTATGGTGAAACTCTATAGTAAATAACCAACCTGGGTGCTCTAAACTAGTCTCACTAGTGGAAAAGCCCACATGGCCTATCCACTATCTAGGGGGTTATAATCCATCTAACCAGAACTAGAAATAAATTATCACTCAACCCTCTAGATGATTTCTTGGAATCCAATGTTAATTGTATAAAGGAGAGTGAGGAGGTCATCACATGCTTGGTGTAACCCACAGTTTTCACTGTTCATGCCTTTCCCATTCTCTGAGTTGCTCAATTGAAGGATAAACATAGGGTTTCTCATCACACATAGAACCTTTACAAATGTGCCAACTAGGTATACACATCATATTAGTTTAAAACTAATTCCCAAAACATCACAAAGTACCAACTGATCCTTTAAATTCATAAATCTAAAACCATTTCCAATAAGAATACCTTACTTTTCAAAACCATTTCCAAAATCATGGTGAAAACACTATTTATGCTTGGAAGATACCTAATGTGACTTTCACATCAAGTGGTATCCAAATCATAATTCAAGGTTTCAAATGGGACAATATTTATAAAACACATTTGAAAACCACATTGGATTTCATTGGAAACCAAAGAGCCATTTAGAAAACATTAGAGGTTTTAGGGAACCATTTTGGAAATGGGAGGAGGAGAGAAAGGAAATGGGGAGGAGGGTGTTTCAAAAACCAGGGATGCAAGATGTACTTATTTATGGATTCATCATTTATGTGTGTTTTTATCTATATGTTCACCCCATTCACATATAGATATTCCCACCTTCTCTGTCATACAAATGGATAACCACAAGGAGGTCCATGAGTCCAACCAAGAAACACAAAGAGCGTCACATCACATCACAAGAATTTACACATTGAAAAAGAACCATAAAAACAATAAAACAACACAAAAATATCAATTCATAAGAAAACCAAATAACCAAAATCCAACCAAGGACAAGAACAACCCCAAAGTGCTCAAATTCTTTTTAAAAGACTAATTGGAATTTTATAAAACACATAGTGTGAATATATATATATATACAAATAACTAAATAGAACCTTTACAATAATAAAATTTCATAAAAAATCATACCAACACACCACAAGAATGAATCACACATTTAAAAATTAATTAAGGAAGATCAAGCATTAAATGGTATGCCTTAGAAAGAAAATAGATGAAAACACCTACCTCAATGGTGTGTGAATGTGATGAAACTCCAAGAGAGGGAAGAACTAAGATTGAGATACAATATTCACACCCTAAAATCAAAGAAATCAACTCAAATTTTCTAAATTCACCCTATGGTTTGGACAAGAGATAACCCAACTATGAAAAACCAAGAAACCAAGAGAGAAAGAGAAGAGGATAAAAATGATAAAAAACCAATAGAAACTTACCTAGAAAGATTGAATGAGCTTAAATGGTAGAAGGAGGTCCAAGGTAGGAGATAATTGGGATCCCCATGACACACCTAGGTCTAGTAGGGGAAGAGAAACCCAAATTGGGATTAAAATGAGGGAGAAAAAAGATGAAATTTCAAGATTTTAAGAATCTAAGTAAGTCACATGGTTTGGATACATAGTTTTCAAAACTATGCACCAATCATGCATGAACTACTAGAAAGAAGGGGAACCCACACAAGCTATCTGTATAGTTTGGGAAAATGTGTAGCAACCGTGTGAATTGGATATATTAAAATTATATATCCTTACACATGCTTTCAATACAGTTTCTACTAACCATGCGCAAGTTGTTTTCCTTACCTTTGACACCACCAACAGGTTGCATGGTTACTTCTTTTTCTCACATGGTTTGGACCAAACTACTTATAGGCCATACAATCCAAACTGCAAAATAAAAAAAATAACTAAAAACACCCCATACCTTCACCATCTACATGGTTTCTCCCCAAACAGTGCACACTAACCGTGCACAGGGCCATAAACCACCTGAAACCTCTAAAACTAAAAAATTATCACTAGGAACTCATCCTAAACCTCAACCAATATGATAAAATATCATGAAATAAATAAAAGTAAAAGATTTAAAAGAAAACTGGAGGTTAGGGTGTGATAGTAGTTTTGATTCCCCTCAGTTTCAAATCATCTTTACTATCTTTGACCAAATTTTCATTGATTATAAAATTCTAAAGGATTGTTCAAGATCCGGTGGCATTTTGAGATCCCTAGTTTGATGCACTTCATTTCTCATTATGGTTCATTCAGTTTCAATTTTAAGTTTAATCACCTTTAAGCTGTAGTGATTAATACAAGACCAGATTACCAATTCCTATGGTGCTCATCACGGTTCATCTGATCTAATTCAGTCATAGTACGACATTTGAAATGGGTATTTCATCGGTCTAAAAAACATGATTTCCATGCAGGCTTCAATTGTCCTTGACATATTCAATCCCTTTATCTAATATTAGTGATAACTTTTACCCACTCTACCACACTCTAAGATCTTAAATAAGAATACCAACCCCATCTCTGAAATACGAGAATATTTAATTCAAACTTCCTTATAGTTATTCATATATTGGTGTCTTCGGTAAATGAATTTTATCCTTAAAATAGCTCAAGTGGCTTCCAATTTTATCCTTTAATTGATCTCTATTGATTACCTCACACTACTATTATGGTAGGTTTATTTTTCAAGTGGTTAGTCTGACCCTTCTTATGAATGATGGTGTATTAGGTATGTCTCTGACATGATCAATTGCCTAGAGGACTTATGATGGGTTGGTGTAGACCTGTGGTCACTAGGGATCACTAGTGCAAAAAATGTTTTTACATCAGGTTTTTGGGCTTTTCATGTTGTTTTTATGGCGATGTTGGTGCAAGAGACATAAAAAATCATATTTTTTTTTAACATTGATTAATATAACTGATGTAAAAAATATTATTTTAGAGTTTTTTTATGCCGGTTATTTAATAATCGACGTTAGAGATGCTTTAGTGAAAGTTTTTCACATTGGTTATTAAATAAATGATGTAAAAAATAGTCTACCATGTTAGTTTTTATATAACCAATGTAGAAAACCCCGATCCCAATGAATTATTTACATCGGTTATTTTATAACTGATGTGAAAAATGATTCGGGATGAATTTTTTTCACATCGGTTATTAAATAACCAATGAAAAATACTGTATACCACGCCGTTTATAAAAAAATCAACATGGAAAACCATGATCCCAAGAATTTTTTATGTCAGTTATAAAATAAACAACGTAAAAAAACCACTAAAATGTATTTTTAACGTCGGTTATAAAATAACCAACGTAAAAATTATTATTTTTAAAAATAATTTATGAAACCCTTTATCTCCTCTACTGAACTAGAACCGAAACAACCAAAACCAGACAAAAAAAAGTAGAAAAAAACTAGAAACAAGCAAAACCAGCAGCAAAATAACACATTCACATTTACAACATTCAAAAATTACAATATTAACTAAAAACAAACCTAAATCCAACCAAAGAAACTACCAAATATACATTTACAATTACAAAATTCAAAATTAAAATATTCACTAAAAACAAACTAAAATTCAACCAAACCTATAAAATAATTTTACCATTCCACTTGTAAGTGTTTTAAATCATGTTCACTATATGTTTTAGGGTCATAAAATAGATACAAATTAAAAATAAAGTAGTTAACATGTATAATGAATAAAAAAATAAAATATTAAGGAATAATTTAGAAGGAAATCTAACCTGGTCGAACTTTGTAATTGTTCCAGTTGTAATTATTTCATACATAAATCTTAAAATATAACATTCGCATTCAATGATGCCTTTTTGTTTATGAAAATTATGTTTAAATGAGTTTTTAGTTCAAAATATCATTTTTATATAATACATCCAAAATTTACTAATTATAAATAGATATTCAACTTTAATTTTACATATTTGATCTTGGCACTCTTTTTCTTTGTGGATTTTCGAAAGAAATTCCATCCACTATTAGAAAATAATATGAATGAAATAAATTTAAAATTCATTATAATATAAAAAATTATTAAGAAATTAAAACATACTTTTCCAACATGTTCTTAAAATTTCCTCGCACATCGCCATGGACTGATCATATCCAATAAAGTGTTTTATCCCTTGGATAAAAAACACCTAAAGTACAGTGGTCACTAATATAAAAGAAAATTTAATGTTAGTGGTTTTTATGTTAAAAGATAAATAAGAATTTGTGAGATATATGTTTCATACCCCTCAACACAAGGAAATATCCAACACTGTGTAATTATATTTTGTTGAAATATTTCAGCAATATAAACTACTTTTTGTTCCTCATCCAATTCATTCCCTTCAGGTGAAATCAACTGTGAGTCCATCAACCCATATACATCTATTTTCTCATTTTTCTCACACATTTTATAAAGATACCTAATACAAAACAGACATAATTATAAATTTTCAATAAATTTAATGTAGGGAAATATTTGTGTTAAGACTTACATGAAAAAAATTGCACCACATAGATTCCCAACTTTTCTATAGTAACAAGCTCCATGATATCATTTTTCATAATCCCCACATCTATTTCATGTCCACAAACATGATATTCCATTAAAAACATATAATGACCTGCAAACAAATTTGAATATCTTGACAATATGTCAAGACTACTAGAATCTGAATCTGATGTCATAGACCTTTGTCTTTTTTGTTGTCTATACAATATTTATTTACCTTTAAAGTATTCCTATAAATAAATAGATAAATATATTAACTTTAAAATGTTAAAAAAAATTATTAAAAAAGTAAAATAAAAGATATAACATACACATACCTCTATGGTAATGGGTTGTAGAAGTCTAGATGGGCAAACTAAAAAGTGTCCAATACTTTGTCCAACTGTCGTCACCTCATATATAGGTAATGTTACTCTAGCTGATATATCTATAATATCTTGTACAGTGACCCTATGCTGTTGTACCTCTAATTGTTTATGATGAATTGTATCTCCTATATAATATATCAGATCATATGCAACTATATGATAGTGAGGATTATCAACATACAAATCACAATAACTAGGAAGCCATGGAGGAGGGGGTGTAGGATTAGGATAAATAATGGGGTCTACAGGTGGAGGTATATGATAAATAATGGGGTCTATAGGCGGATGTGGATGATAAATAATGGGGTATGCGGGTAGAGGTGGGGGAGTGGGAGCTGTTGGTGGAGGTGGAGTAGGAGATGTAGTCTGAAATTGTCTTTGCATGTCTTCAAACATAGACTGTACCAACGATCTGATCTTTTCCTCTATATTCATATTAATATTTTAAACTTCAACCTGCAAAGATTATATTTTTTTGACATAAACCCTCCATGGAAGAAGCTGAAGAACGCGATAACACTTTTCTTATCGATACACCCACTGAGTATCCTCATACATGACCCGAGTGTTTAGGATTTTCCAATACAGCAGATAAAATATCATGCCTCCCATTAGCTTTAAATACCCCCTGTGTGCTCTGATCCTCAAGAGAATCCTATATGAATTATTTTAAAAATTATGTAATGATTCAAAGAATATAAAGAATTTAATTGAGTTAAATAAATAAAATAAACAACTTACAATCCTCTCGGTTATGAACCTTGATTATTCTGTAAGATATTTCCCATTTTTTATCATTTGATCCCTCTTCCATTTTTCATGTCTAGACAAAGTGGATGGAGGGGAAACCTTTCCAGAGCCGGAAGACTCAACTCTAAGTTTTTGTAATTTTTCAGCTATCATTTGTTCTTCCAATAAAGTATACCCTCCCCAAGATAAACTATGAGGGTATATGTTTCTAGATTGGATCTTCTGATGATCTCTCCTTGATTCCTGTAAATTAAGAATAATAAATCATTGAGAATCCATTAATAAGATCATTAATATAATAAAACTTCTAAAAGTTTACATTGCACTTACCGAAAATACTTCTTGTCTTCTACTTTCAAAAAATTGTTTCCATGTGTCTTCATCTATAAAAGGATATATATGACATGGACTGTCATGTTTCCTATACCCAAAAATGAAATCAGATGTGAGGGTTGATTTGAAATCCCTCCATCTCCTAGAATCCATCGATAAACATTTCCTCACGACTCCTCTAGTGTTAGGTTTATCAAATTTCATATGATAAATAAGAGGGAAAACATATTATACTATAAAAATTTAAATATTAGTAAAAAAATATCAAAATATTTTACCAAAATGGTCTCCCATAACTGAGCTAGTATTGTTTTTTCAACAGTTCTCCAATCATTAAACAAAATGTTGACTTTTCTTTTATCCCGAGTTGATACAAAACTCCTGAACTGTTTTTCATTAGGACATCTTGGAATATCATTCTCATCAAATTATATAACTATCATCTGGTCCTGGATATGAGAAATTGATAATTTTGGTAAACATGTGCTGCCATGTTTACCAACCCTTGAACTCTTCTTTTCTGTTGTGGGAGAACATGAAGAAGACTGGGGAACATCAAGAGAGGCATATGAATGTTCCTCCATAGAGGTATGATCATGAAACTCATCTCTAAAAGTTTTTGGTTGATCAACTGATTGATCTTTCATTATTCTTCAAATCAAATAAACAAACATTTAGTACACAAAATATACAAATTCACATATTACAATACTAATGTAAAAAAAAGAAAAATTATGAATTACAAAAGTAAACTAAAAATTAACAATTATTTTTCATGTTTGTTATGGTTAACTAAAATGTTAACAATAGTAATGATATATGAAATGTCATGTAAATGAATGAAAAAAAATCCAAAATTTGTGTAGGAATATTAAAAATGGTCCAACCTAATAAATCATTTTTTTTCACAAAAAAGAATATTTTTTAACATATAGATTTAAAATAAATTTCATTCAAAAAAACCAATAAATATATAAGGCTTTTAATGGTAAACATGGTAAACTAAAAAAAACTAAAATAAAAAAACATTTCTACTTATTAGTTTTAATACATTTTTTAATAAATAAAAAAAAATAAAATATATAAAAATTTTATGAAATTAATAAAAGTAAATAAGAAATAAACATATGTTACCTGTAATATTAGGAATGTACTAATGGATTTTTTTCCTATATTCCTTCATCATGATCGTTCCTTATGGAACAAACCATGTCTACAACATGATCATCATTATTATCTGTTAATATTTCCTTGGAAGTAGGGATCTCACATAAATCAGCATCTTTATCAAGTTGATCATCACCAACATATTGTTTTTTTCCTTATAAATAAATAGACCAATGCATATCAGATTAATCAAGAATATAGAGAATTTGTTTTTTATTTTTTGCCAATATAAATAATTAGCTATGTCTTCTAATCTATTCATATTAACAAGTGTCATTCCAAATTCATCATATTTGACACTGTTGTTACTGATAAACCATTTTCATTTAAACACATGAACTTTATTTTAATGTAATAAACCTCCCATATTTCTTCAATGACTCCATAATATGCACTTGATGCAGAAATTGTGTTTTTGTATCTAGAACTTGAAAAATGAATTCCTTCTATGAACACCAATACACCACTATTCTGAACTGCATTTCTATTGTCCTAATCTTTTGTATGAAATGTATATCCATTAATTTCATACATTAACCATGTTATCACGTTTAAACTTGGACCACCCACTAACCATATTAATGTCTCTGATGCATCTGATCTATCAAGAACGGTCTTTTTAAACCATAGATTTTTTATTATGTTCATTAAAAATCCACATTTCTTTCTTCTTTAAATGACATTGTTTCAACTCATTAATATGAAATATTTTATATGGTTGAGAATCATCCATGTTATTCAAGATGTATAAATGTACCTTCTTCAATTCACCTTACAATGATTTTATTTTCAAGCCACAAATCCACTTTCCCTAATTATTAACTCATTCATGGAAAGATGGAGGCAAACCAATGTGCTCCTCCGTAGACAAGTAGCTCATAAAAAACTCTGTAACCTCCTCAAAAATATATTTTTTAACAATAGAGGCTTCAGGTCGATATGGATTCTTAACATACCCCTTCAATATCTTCATATACATTTCAAAAGGATACATCCAAGATAGATATATAGGTCCACAAAGCTTTATTTCTCAAACCAGATGAACCATTAAATACACCATTTTATCAAAAAAAATATGGAGGAAAATAAATTTCCAATTGAAAAAGTATATAAATTTACTCATTTTCCAAAATGTTCAAAGAATACAGATCAAACAACTTATTACAGATTGAATTGAAAAAATAACACACCTTCATGATAGTCTTTCTAATATGTATGGGCAATATTCCACACAATGAAACTTGTTGGTCGGAGTGGACACTCAAGAGGGGGGGTGAATTGAGTTCCAATTAAAATTTCTGTTAAAAACAATTTCTATTAAAATCCCCCAATTTCAAAAACAAATTAAACTGTAGTGAATTTATATAGATTATAAAGGTTCAATTAGTTTCTAAAAGATTGATTAGTTCTCAGTTAACTTAATCTTATGATTAAATTAACTTTTGAAACTAACTTACTGATTTATAATAAATATAAACACTTGCGAGTTTAATTATCAAAGTAGCTTTGAAGATAGATTATATTTCAAAGTAATAGCAGCGGAATATGAACTAAATATGTATAGTATGGATATAGAGTATAACTACAAAAACAGAGAATTAACCAAGAGGTTCAGTCTCAAGCCGAGACTTAGTCCTCTCAAAAGTTTATATAAAAATGATCCACACCCTGGATCGGGGTTAACAACAGTGAACACACTGTCCAGGTCACAAGACCTCTACCACAGTTCTACGTGGGAAAACAAACAACAACAGCTAGCTGTCCAGGTCACAAGACCTCTACCACTATCCACAGTGGGAAATGAAGTGTAAAAGGTTTGCTGAGGATTTACAGATCCTCCAGTGAAAGTACAGGAGTCAGTGTGTGTGTTTTAATACAGCAGATAACACACACTGCTCAAAATGTAGAATAAATAAATCACAGAGCAGAGATGTAGAGTTTAGAACTGGCTCTAGTGATTTCAGTGTAGCACTGGACTCGTTTTGGAATTGATCAGAAGTGATTCTGAGTCCTCTTCTCGATTTTGTTTGAGAAGCAGAGTGTCGTATGATTCAGGTTCACAGGCAGTGAAATGTAGTCGATGAAGCTCTTTGATATTCTTTTGTATGCACAGAACTCTTCTTGAGTAGGCTTGATTGTCTGTGTAATTCTGTCTTGCTTGGTTCTTCTTTTATGCACATAGCTCTTCTTGAGTATGTCGTATGTCTTCCTTGTCTCTGTGTGTGTTGTCTCTCTCTTCTCTTCAGCAGAGTCTTCTTGTATTTATGTCACGTGCTCCGTAGGACAGAAAAGGTTTCCTTTCCGCAGGTACGAGGTACAGTTTCCTGACATCCAACAACCTTTATTAATTAATTGTCAGGGTATTAAAATATAACTAATATGACCGTTGGTTAGATTAAATAAAGATAAAGATAAAGAAATTCAAACAGTTGTTTATGACTGTTCAAGTGATCGGTAGGTCATCAGCATTAGAGTAATGATCGGTGACTCAGATAGATCAGCATCGGTCTGTCATCTGATCGGTGAGTCATTTTGATCAGCATCGGTCTGTCATCTGATCGGTGAGTCATTTTGATCAGCATCGGTCTGTCATCTGATCGGTGAGTCATTTTGATCAGCATCGGTCTGTCATCTGATCGGTGATTCATTTTGATCAGCATCGGTCTCATTTGCATCGGTGACTCATTTGCATCGGTGACTCATTTGCATCGGTGACTCATTTGCATCGGTGACTCATTTGCATCGGTGACTCATTTGCATCGGTGAGTCTGATGGATCGGTGAGTCTGATGGATCGGTGAGTCTGATGGATCGGTGAGTCTGATGGATCGGTGAGTCTGATGGATCGGTGAGTCTGATGGATCGGTGAGTCTGATGGATCAGTGAGTCTGATGGATCGGTGAGTCTGATGGATCCGTGAGTCTGATGGATCGGTGAGTCTGATGGATCGGTGAGACCGTTGTCCTTTGATATTGGATCAGTGCTTCCGATGTCTGTTAAATCCAGAAGACTTCCAACATACTTTGTATGTCAATGAGCATAGACAAAAACATGATAACAGATTCATTTACAGATTGTAATTAAGTTTATGAGAAAACAAACCAGATTAAGCATTAACGGTATGTGATGATTTGTGATTATTAAAACATCAAACATAGACATGAAATCAACAATCTTCCAGAGGGCTCAACAATCTCCCCCTTTTTGATAATCACAAATCTTTATATATATATAGAGAAGAAAAAGAAAAAAAATCAATAATAAAAACATAAAATCATAATGAGAATAAGAGTAAAGTGATATAAATCTTCTTCTTAAGTTATCATTCCCATATATATAATATTCAGATTGCTCCCCCTGAGATATGGATCTCCCTCTGAGATATTCACATATCTCATATATACCATTCTCCCATTATATATTTCAGATATATCAGATCTTTCTCCCATTATGTATATCTTTCTCCCATTATGTATATCTTTCTCCCATTATATATATCTTTCTCCCATTATATATATCTTTCTCCCATTATATATAGCTTTCTCCCCCTTTGGGATAATCAAAAAGGAGGGAAAACAGATAAGGGAAAGGAGAAGCAAGTTGCATAGAGTATAGAGATAAAACAAAGAAAAGAAATAAGAAAAAAAAATATAAAGTCACAGAAGAGGATAAGCAATACAGAGATCACCCTATCAAAAACAATACATGGATATTTGTTGGGATGCAAAGGAGATTTCCCTTAGTCCTTTGGATCAATAGTAGGTAAGGTGGAAGGCGTGGAGACAGGCTGGTCTTGGCGAATCTGAAGTGGTGGTAGGACAACTCGGGCAGGTGGAGGAGCAGGTACCACAGAGGGTTGTTGTTGAGAAACATGAGCTGATTGAGGAGCTTGCTGAGGAACTGGTCTTAATTGAGATAGATCTTGGGAAACAGACAGCTGATTCGGAGCTACATCAGAGGCACTGAGAGGTTCAGAAGTAGGGAGTACAATTGCAGTGGCCTGGGCATCCAAGTAAGGCTTCAACAGATGAATGAAGTCCTGAATGACTTCTGCTCCATACTTCATAGCTTTTTCAAAATCATCCTTGTTCTCCATGAAATGTGCCAAAGAAGGGACAAAATCTTGCAATTGGCGAACTTGAGTTTTGAAGGCCTGAGTGACAGGAGGTAATTTCAGATTCTCTGCTAACACCTTGAAGCTTGCAGTCATCTCATGTTTTGTATAAATCTTGGAAAAGTAAGTATCAACTTTTTCTTTGATCTCTTGCAGGGCTTTCTTAGCATCTGCTGAATATACCAAGGCCATCTTATGACTGTTATCACAGAGCTCTTTCATCTTCCTCAAAGACTCTAAATCAAGAATTTGTCTTACAGCAGCTAACTCTTCACGCACAACTTCTTTTAGAGCTTCTATCTCACGGGTAGTGATCTTGGTTACCTTTCCTGCACTGGCTTGACCGACTATGTGAGTTAGTTCAGCTTTCAACTTCCTCAGGCCAGACTTGTTAAGATGTTCAATCAGATTTCTCAAAACTTCCATCATACCAGAGATGGTTGATCGGAATTCGCTTGATAGAGATACCAGGCCGGTGTGAAGATCCTTCATAGTCTGATTCAAAAAGGCTATTTGCCTGCCAATAAGTTCACCAGTATTGGCTAGGTCTGGCTTCATAGCATTAGATACTCTCTGTGAGAAGGCTTCCAAAGAATTTTCAGAAACTTGTAGAGACACTTGAGTAAGAGCATTAGAAACTTCTTCTCTAACTATGGTTCTCACAGCAGTTAGCAATTCAGACTTAAGCTTATCAAGATCAGCTTGAGAGATTCCTGAACCAGGGAAATTATTATTGATAGGATCAACAGTAGGAACAGACCTTGCTTCTCGTGGAAGGTTCCTTTTCATAGCTACAACAGATTCTGGCAATTCTTCTTCTTCTTCAGAATATTCTAAGCCCAACACAGCATAACCAGGGTAGTCATCCCAAACAGCATCACACAGAGTGTATTTTGGTTTTTCATAGCTTGCTGTTCCACTGATTTTTGGTGAGATATCCTTGCCACTGATATGGATTTCTTGTACTGACTGAGGTTGTTCTACTTGATCTACAGCAAGACCATCCACCGGTCTGTTAACACCATCAACTGCAGCTTCAACAACATCAGCAGCATCATCATCATCACCATGATTGTCATCAGCATCACCTTGCTCATTATGACTTTGCTCAGAAGCTTCGTTATGATATTCTTCAGTATCAGAATCTTCTTCATCATCAAGAATAGGTTCTGACTCTGGTAGGGTTAAGGGTGGACTAGCAGGTCCAAATTCTATTCTTTTCTTGGGACTAGCAGTGTCAGGATCACTCCTATCATCAGGAGAAGACACACTTCCTTTTTTAGTCGCAGCTTCTTCTTGCTCATCATCATCAGAATAAACTGGTTCCTCATCTGGTTTTAATCCAGGATCTCTCAAATCCTTTGGCCTCTTGTCATGATCTATGATATTGTAGGCTTCAGACAATTTATCTTCATCTGCAACCCAACACTTCTTCCATGGATTCCAATTTATTTTCATCCTCTTGCAGATCTCTTTGTTAAGACAGAAGGTATGGTCTGTTTCATTAACTTCATCATCTTCATCAAGACAATCTAGTTTCTTGAGCATGGTAGATATCATCTTTGAATAAAACAAGGCAGTGACTTTCTTGGATGGTTTTATCATTCCAGCTATGTGTACCATCACATATCTACACAAATTGATTTTCTCATGTGTTTTCAGAAGAAACAACAGGAAAACATCCTGGTATTTTACAGCAGCAAAATCTCCTCTTCGAGGGAAAAGTTGGTGCTGAATAAACTTGAAAAGAAGTCTGCACTCACCATCTAATTCTGAAGCTGTGATTCTTCGTGACTCTCTGTTTCCTGTCAGAAGCTCCAGAGCTAGCTCATAAGAAAAGTAATCAGATGTCGGAGGAATATTCCCAGCATAATTCTCGTACCGACCTTCATGAGGTACATTCAGGCACTCAGCCCACTGCTTAGATGAGAAGGATATTTTCTTTCCTTTTACCACAAACGAAATCCGGGCAGCCTCCACACCATCTAAAGTGATTTCCAGATTCATATAGAACTCATGTACCAGCTTCGGGTAGTCTATTCGAGTGTCGTCAGAAAACCAGTCTATCCATCTTTGCGATTCAAGAACTTGCAGCAACAGTGACTTACTTGACAAAAGCCAGGAAGAGTTTACTTCTTTTTCTACAGCAACAATCCGAGTTTCCAGGTTCGGATTTACTGATAGTTGAGAGGTACTACTCGACTCGCCTCGAGCACGCTTTGAAGGTACAGGGCTATCCGGTCCTTTGCTCGGTCTCTTTTGCTTAGCCATTCGAGGATTTTGAGAAGGCAGGAGTTCGAAGGTTCGAAGTGGAGGGGAAGAGATGTTGAGAGGTTCGGCGGGAAATGAAAGTCAAAGGGTTTAGGGAAGATAAATAGCCACGTATCATTTATTTTATCATTTAGGGTTTCCATAAAAAGTAATTTACTAATTAATAAAAAGTAATTGAAAATAGATCGGTTTGACAGAACAGTGTGACAGATCGGTTCCACAGATCGGTTTCACAGATCAGTTTCACAGATCAGTTTCACGGATCAGTTTCACGGATCAGTTTCACAGATCAGTTTCACAGATCAGTTTCACAGATCAGTTTCACAGATCAGTTTCACAGATCAGTTTCACAGATCAGTTTCACAGATCAATCATACACAACTCTTGTTTAATAAATTTCATTCTTTCAGAGCATAAGGGCTTTGTGAAGATATCAGCTAATTGATTTTCAGAACTAACAAATTCTAGAGAAATATCACCTTTCTGATAATGATCTCTTAGAAAGTGATGTCTGACATCAATGTGCTTAGTTCTAGAGTGAGACACAGGGTTCTTGGATAAGTTGATTGCACAAGTATTTTCACAGTTAATTGAAACCTGTTTAAAATCAAATCCATAATCCAATAAAGTGTGTTTCATCCACAAAATTTGTGCACAGCAACTACCAGCAGCTATGTATTCTGCCTCGGCAGTAGACAATGAAACTGAATTCTGTTTCTTACTACACCATGATACTAGGGATTTTCCAAGCAAATGACATGTTCCAGATGTGCTTTTTCTATCTAACTTACATCCTGCAAAGTCATCATCTGAATAGCTAGTTAGATTAAATGATTTTCCTTTTGGATAAAACAAACCTAAATTTACAGTATACTTAAGATACTTAAAAATTCGTTTAACAGCTAGTAAGTGTGATTCTTTAGGATTAGCTTGAAATCTAGCACACATAAATACACTAAACATAATATCTGGTCGACTAGCAGTAAGATAAAGTAAGCTTCCAATCATACCTCTGTAATTGGTTTGATCAACTGGTTTCCCAGTCTCATCAACATCCAATTTACAGGTAGTACTCATAGGTGTATCACTTTCCTTAATACTATCCAATCCAAAACGTTTTAAAAGATCCTTTGTATATTTACTTTGATTTAAAATAATGCCATCTTTATTTTGAAAGATTTGAAATCCAAGAAAATACTTAAGCTCTCCCATTAAGCTCATTTCAAATTCATTTTGCATAACCTTTGAAAAATCAGTACATAAGGAATTTTTAGAAGATCCAAAAATAATATCATCAACATAGATTTGCACTATTAATACATCTTTTGAAATCCTTTTTATAAAAAGAGTGGGATCAGCTACTCCTTTTGTAAATCCTTTGGATATAAGAAAGTTTGAAAGCCTTTCATACCAAGCTCTTGGAGCTTGTTTCAAACCATACAAAGCTTTAGAAAGTTTAAAAACTTGATTTGGAAAATGGGGGTTAGTAAATCCAGGTGGTTGTTCTACAAAAACATCTTCAATTATAAAACCATTTAGAAATGAACTTTTCACATCCATTTGATATAACTTGAAATTCAGATGTGATGCATATGCAAGTAAGATTCTAATAGCTTATAATCTAGCTACAGGTGCAAAGGTTTCCTCATAGTCAATTCCTTCTTCTTGATTGTAACCTTGTGCAACTAGTCTAGCTTTATTTCTAATGATGTTTCCAGATTCATCTACTTTATTTCTGAACACCCATTTTGTGCCTATTGTCAAGGTGTCCTTAGGTCTTTCTACTAATTTCTAGACTTTGTTTCTTTCAAACTGATTTAATTCTTCTTGCATAGCCATTACCCAAAACTCATCATTGATAGCATCATTGATATTTTTAGGTTATGACTGTGAAAGAAAGGCTTGATGTTCAACCTGATTTCTTAGAGAAGCTCTAGTCTGTGTTCCTCTATCTAGATTTCCTACAACAGCATCTAAAGGATGATTCTTTAGAATCCTCGTTGATCTGGTAAAGGTTAGACTAGAAATTTTAGGTTCATTTAGAGATTGAGGTTCAACAGAAGCAGGTTCTGGAGAATTTCCAGAGTTGGATGTTTTAACTACAGGTCCATTGTATTTATCATTGAGATTCAAACCAGAGAGATCATCTTCAAGAGAGAGTTTAGGTTCATGTGGATCAGTTTCATCAAATTTGATGTGAACAGATTCTTCCACGCATTTGGTTATTTTATTGAAAACTCTATAGGCTTTACTAGAGATAGAGTAACCTAGGAAAATTCCTTCATCACTCTTGGATGCAGATTTGTCAAGATTGTCTCTAGTATTGAGAATGAAGACTTTGCAGCCAAAAACTTTGAAGTAGTTAACCTTGGGTTTCCTATGGTTCCACAACTCATAAGGGGTCCTCTTAAGAACAGGTCTAATTAAGACTCTATTAATGACATAACAAGCTGTATTAACAGCTTCAGCCCAAAAGTAAATAGGCAGCTCATATTCATTGAGCATGGTTCTAGCTATTTCTTGCAGGGTTCTATTCCTTCTTTCTACTACACCATTCTGTTGGGGTGTCCTAGGGGCAGAGAAATTGTGACTATAGCCATTGTGTGAGCAGTAAGAATCAAACTCATGATTTTCAAACTCACGACCATGATCACTTCTCAGGGTCTTAATCTTAAGTCCACTAAGGTTTTCTACAGACTTGGAGTATTTAACAAAGTAAGAACAAGCTTCACTTTTGTGATCTAGAAAATATACCCAAGTATATCTAGAAAAGTCATCTACGAGAACATAGACATAGTGCTTCCCATTTAGACTAGAAACTCTTGATGGTCCAAACAAATCCATGTGAACCAACTCAAGTGGTTGAGAAGTTGAGACTTCTTTCTTTGATTTAAAAGAAACTTTATGTTGCTTTCCCTTTTGACAGGGATTACAAACTTTGTCTGCTGGAAATTCAAGTTTGGGTAAGTCTCTAACTAAGTTTTTCCTAGAAAGTTTTCTAAGTGAGTGCACATTGCGGTGTCCTAATCTTCTTTGCCAAAGCCAAGACTCTTTATGAAAAGCATTTAAACAAGAAATGTTCTGTTTAGCTAAAGAATCTAAATCAACAGCATAAACATTTTCATTTCTTAAAGCAGAAAATACTAAAGCATTTTTAGAGTTAAAAACATTGCAAGAATCATTTTTAAATTTCACATGAAAACCATCATCACACAACTGAGAAATGCTTAACAGGTTATATTTAAGTCCATCGACAAATAAGACTTTAGAAATTAATACTGAGTCAGTGTTACCAATCTGGCCTAAGCCGATGATTTTTCCTTTTGAATTATCACCAAAAGTGACAAAGCCTCCATCAAATTTTACTAAACTCTTAAAACAAGAGAAGTCTCCTGACATATGTCTTGAACATCCACTGTCTAAGTACCATATCTTCTTGTGACAGCTCTTCAGGCAGGTCTCCTACAAAACAGATTTAGATGGAAGATGATTTTGGTACCCAGATCTTCTTGGGTCCAGACAGGTTAGCCAATAGCACTTTAGGTACCCATATTTGTCTAATGGGTCTCATATAATTCGTAGAATTATCATTCTTTGAAAGATAAACCTTATTAGATCCATAACTATGAATATAACTGGTTGAGGCATATGAAGTTCCAGAATTAACTATCTTCTGTCCAGATTTAGGAATGAATCTAGTTGTGGCAACTTTCCTTTGTCCAGGTTGGTATCCTATACCAGTAGTATATTTAGGTGCAACTTGCTTTCCTAGCATCTGTGTTAGAGTATTCTTTCCATTTGTGAACTTCTCTAAGTCTTTTCTGAGTTGTTCATTAGACAATTTTAGTTCAGTATTTTCTTTAAGCAACTGAGCATTCTTTTCTACTTCTATATCCAGATCAGATTTATGCTTAACACTTAAAGCATACTGTTTCTTTGAACCTTTATATTTATCCTTAAGCTCATTACAAGTTTCTTCTAACATGTCACAGTATTCAAACAATTCAGATTTTGATATGTTTTCTGAGTCAGAATCTTCACCAGAATAGTATGAATTAAAAACAGGAGTCTCTGATGTTACCTCAGAAGTGTTTGTCATGAAACACATGTTGGCCCGATTCTTTTCAGAGTCTGAAGATTCAGCTTCACTTGTGCTGTCTTCTGAAGCACTCCAAGTAGCCTTCATGGCTTTCTTGTACTTGTTATCCTTGTATTCATACTTATTTCTGTATTTCAGCTTTGGACAGTCTGTTTTAATGTGTCCTTTTCTTTTGCATTCATAACAGAAAACTTCATCAGTTCTGTCAGCCTTCTTCCAATCCTTTTTCCATTTGCCTTGTTGGTCATACTTTCCCTTGTAATTTGGTTTCCTAAAGAATTTCTTTTTCCTATAAAACTTTTTGAATCTCCTGGCTATTTGAGCCATCTCAGCATCACTGTCAGAATCATTCTCACTTTCCTCACTGCTTGAACTTTCATTGATAGCTTGAGGCTTTTCCTTATCCTTATTCTTTGAGGTTATAGTCTTGAAGGCAATAGACTTCCTTTTAGGTTCATCATCTTCTTCTTTATTTACTTTAAGCTCTTCTTCATACATCATCAGTTTACCAATTAATTCCTTGACAGGCAGTGTTCCAATGTCACAGGATTCTCTAATGGAGACAGAGGTTCCTCTCCATCTTTCAGGTAGACATCTCAAAATTCTCATGATTTTCTCCTTTGCTGGAACATCCTTTCCCAGAGAAGTCATTGTGTTGACAATTTCATTGAACCTGAGATACATATCAGAAATGGGTTCATCAGGCTTCATCTTAAAATTATCATACTTAATAGTATAGGTATTCAATCTCATCTCCTTAACATTAGTTGTTCCTTCATGAGAAACAGCTAAGGTATCCCAAATTTCATATGCAGTTTTACATGCAGAAATTCTATTAAACTCTTCATCTCCTAGAGCACAGTACAGGGCATTCATAGCTTTACAATTGTTATTGTAAGCAGTCTTTGTAGTTTCATCCCAAGTAGATCTAGCAGTAGTGGGAATTTTGTATTCTGATTCAATAGCAGTCCAAATATCAAAACCTATGCTTTCTAGATGAATTTTCATTTTCAGTTTCCACTGAGCATAATTAGTTCCATTGAAGAAAGGTGGCCGGTTAGTAGCAGCACCCTCAAGTCTATTGTCCATGATGAGAAAATTTTAAAGAGATAAAAATTTAGATATAACAGAAATTTTAAGACCTTTAAAATACAGCTAAAATCACAGTTCAAAAGCAGAGTACTTTTAGAAAGTATTTTCAAACCTCTGATACCAAGTGTTGGTCGGAGTGGACACTCAAGAGGGGGGGTGGATTGAGTTCCAATTAAAATTTCTGTTAAAAACAATTTCTATTAAAATCCCCCAATTTCAAAAACAAATTAAAATGTAGTGAATTTATATAGATTATAAAGGTTCAATTAGTTTCTAAAAGATTGATTAGTTCTCAGTTAACTTAATCTTATGATTAAATTAACTTTTGAAACTAACTTACTGATTTATAATAAATATAAACACTTGCGAGTTTAATTATCAAAGTAACTTTGAAGATAGATTATATTTCAAAGTAATAGCAGCAGAATATGAACTAAATATGTATAGTATGGATATAGAGTATAACTACAAACACAGATAATTAACCAAGAGGTTCAGTCTCAAGCCGATACTTAGTCCTCTCAAAAGTTTATATAAAAATGATCCACACCCTGGATCGGGGTTAACAACAGTGAACACACTGTCCAGGTCACAAGACCTCTACCACAGTTCTACGTGGGAAAACAAACAACAGCAGCTAGCTGTCCGGGTCACAAGACCTCTACCACTATCCACAGTGGGAAATGAAGTGTAAAAGGTTTGCTGAGGATTTACAGATCCTCCAGTGAAAGTACAGGAGTCAGTGTGTGTGTTTTAATACAGCAGATAACACACACTGCTCAAAATGTAGAATAAATAAATCATAGAGCAGAGATGTAGAGTTTAGAAATGGCTCTAGTGATTTCAGTGTAGCACTGGACTCATTTTGGAATTGATCAGAAGTGATTCTGAGTCCTCTTCTCGATTTTGTTTGAGAAGCAGAGTGTCGTATGCTTCAGGTTCACAGGCAGTGAAATGTAGTCGATGAAGCTCTTTGATATTCTTTTGTATGCACAGAACTCTTCTTGAGTAGGCTTGATTGTCTGTGTAATTCTGTCTTGCTTGGTTCTTCTTTTATGCACAGAGCTCTTCTTGAGTATGTCGTATGTCTTCCTTGTCTCTGTGTGTGTTGTCTCTCTCTTCTCTTCAGCAGAGTCTTCTTGTATTTATGTCACGTGCTCCGTAGGACAGAAAAGGTTTCCTTTCCGCAGGTACGAGGTACGGTTTCCTGACATCCGACAACCTTTATTAATTAATTGTCAGGGTATTAAAATATAACTAATATGACCATTGGTTAGATTAAATAAAGATAAAGATAAAGAAATTCAAACAGTTGTTTATGACTGTTCAAGTGATCGGTAGGTCATCAGCATTAGAGTAATGATCGGTGACTCAGATAGATCAGCATCGGTCTGTCATCTGATCGGTGAGTCATTTTGATCAGCATCGGTATGTCATCTGATCGGTGAGTCATTTTGATCAGCATCGGTCTGTCATCTGATCGGTGAGTCATTTTGATCAGCATCGGTCTGTCATCTGATCGGTGAGTCATTTTGATCAGCATCGGTCTCATTTGCATCGGTGACTCATTTGCATCGGTGACTCATTTGCATCGATGACTCATTTGCATCGGTGAGTCTGATGGATCGGTGAGTCTGATGGATCGGTGAGTCTGATGGATCGGTGAGTCTGATGGATCGGTGAGTCTGATGGATCGGTGAGTCTGATGGATCAGTGAGTCTGATGGATCGGTGAGTCTGATAGATCGGTGAGTCTGATGGATCGGTGAGTCTGATGGATCGGTGAGTCTGATGGATCGGTGAGTCTGATGGATCAGTGAGTCTGATGGATCGGTGAGTCTGATGGATCGGTGAGACCGTTGTCCTTTGATATTGGATCAGTGCTTCCGATGTCTGTTGAATCCAGAAGACTTCCAACATACTTTGTAAGTCAATGAGCATAGACAAAAACATGATAACAGATTCATTTACAGATTGTAATTAAGTTTATGAGAAAACAAACCATATTAAGCATTAACGGTATGTGATGATTTGTGATTATTAAAACATCAAACATAGACATGAAATCAACAATCTTCCAGAGGGATCAACAAAACTGGTAGAAGTTGCTGCATCATGATGTGAAAATCATGAGATTTAATACCTGTCAACTTCAAATCCTTCAAAGAGACAAATTTTTTTACATTTGTAGAATAACCTTGTGGCACTTTGATATCATGAAGACACTAAAAAAAGATAATTTTCTCCCTCTTGGATAATGTATGAAAAGCCGGGGGAAGAAATATTCATCTTCTATCAGGAGTGGGAGTTTAACTCCAAATGTGTTCCCATTGATAGTAAGTCTAATCTTACATTCGACCCATCTTTAGTCTTTTCTTTAATATCTAACAATGTTCCAATCAAACTGTCACCTATATTCTTCTCCACATTCATGAAATCAATGTTATGTTTCACTTTATGATATCTTAAATATGGTAGCTCAAAAAATATTGACTATTTCTTCCAAATATGTCTATCATTACTAGATTTATGTGTCTTTTCCAATGTCACATCAAAGTTTTTCACTCTCTCAAAATACTCATTAGTGGATAAAGGTTTTGGAGCAATATCAAATTCTTATGATCCATTGAATTCCCTTTTTAATCTTCTATAAGAGTTATCCATAGGCAAAAACTTTCGATGACCCATGTATAATATTTTCCTCCCATGATGCAATTGAAAATATGAAGTCTGTTGTTCACAAATTGGACATGCTTTATGCCCCTTAACACTATATCCAGACAAATTTTCATACGATGGGAAGTCATTTATAGTGAACATAATCACTGTATGTAGTTAAAAATATTCTATTTTATAAGAATCATACACCCTAATACCATCCTCCCATAAGAGTTTCAAATAATCAATTAATAGTGACAAGAAATCATTAATATCATTTCCAGGTTTCTTTGGTCCAAAGGTCATTAAACTCAACACGACATATTTACACTTCATACAAAATTTGGGATATAGGTTGTAAATTACCAATAAAACAGGCCATGAACTATGTGTGCTACTGAGGCTTTGATATGGATTCATTCCATCTGTGAACAACCCAATTATGAGATTTCTAACTTCATTTCTGAATATAGGATACTGCTCATCAATTTTCTTCCACTATGGACAATCTACTGGATGATGTATTTTTACATCACATATCCGCTCATCAGCATGCCATCTTAACCATTTTGCATCATGTGAATTAGAAAATAAACATTTCTAATGAGGAATTATATGAAGATAAAAAAATAACTTGGAAGGGATCTCTGTAATCTCTACATCAGCCTATGTTTTTTCTTTCAACTTATACCGTGATGTCCCACATTTAGGACACTCTGAAAGAAATTCACATTCCTTACTAAATATCACACAGTCATTCGGACAGACATGTATTTTCTTATATCCCAATCCCATTGGGCATTATATTTTATTGGACTTATAATGTGAATATGGAAGATCGTTGTCTTTAGGAATAATTTCATTCAATAATTATTGCACCTTTATAAAACTCTTGTTACTTCATCCATGCTTCGACTTCAGGTTAATCAATCTTAACACTGATGATAAAACTATAAAATCTTTACAACTAGGATACAATGGTTTTTCAGCATCACCATATAGACGCTCAATATTTGGTTCTTTCTCAATTTTTTCTTCTTCAATATCATGAATCATTTCTTCAATTTTATTAGAGTTACCATCTTGCAAAGCATCATTATCAGTAGATTTGAAATTATGCCTAGTTTCACCATGCCAAATCCAAGGGATGTAACTTTGATTAAAACCATGAAAAATTAAATTATATTTTATCTCTCTACTTTTCAACTTCTTTATATTTAAACATTTCAGGCATGCACAAAAAAAACGTGTCATTGTTTGGAACATTTCCTTTAGAAAATTCACAAAAAGCATCAATACCTTCCTCATATTATCACTCATTCGATGTGCCGTAATTCAACTTTGACTCATTATTACCTATAACAAATATAAAAATTATACATATTGTTAAGATAATCCAATTTTTTATTTATATGAAATATGTCATAATTTGAAAGTAACAAAATTTTGAAATATAAAACAAATATATGCATATTTGAAAAATATAATTACAAATTCTAAACAATAATGGAAGATAAGTTTAAATATAAATGATAAATCATAAAAATATATGCATGGAAATAATTTTAAAAAGAAAATATAGTTAGATAAGACACTTTTATATTTATATGAAATATTCCATAATTCTAAAGTAACACAATTTTGAAATATAAAACAGATATATGATTATTTGAAAATTATAATGATATTGTTTTTGAGAAATAAGATAGAAAGCCACTAAATTAAAAAAAACACCATCCACTACTGTGATGTATTGTTAACCCATCACAACATGTGTTTTTTTGTTTAATTTGTTATCCTAATTATCTAAAATACTAACCTAAAAGGTCTTAGTATTGTATTTAATTGAAATATTTTATTTATTTCATGTAATTTTGATGGTCACATTTATGGGTTTTAACATTCATATTTAGTTTTTTGTGGAAAATTGTATTGTGGAAAAAGGTCTTGTGTACATGCCTTGAGAGGAACCTATATTTTCTTGGGAAGGCGATGCAAATATCCCTTAAGTATAAGAAGTTGTAATGACTTCATTATAAAGATGTACAAGTGTCTTCTAGTATCCCAATGATTGTCTCATCCATTTACCTATATTAATTTCAGTACATAATTTAGTTACATTCATATTTTCATACCATTATATGATTTTTATTTGGATTTATTCCCCTTTTCATATTTCATCATTGGATTCTTAATAAATTATTTATATTATTTTTCTTATTCACTAAACTCTTCTATTATATTTCTGCTATCATTGAAAAAATTTACAATACTTTATTGCCTCTACACTATATTCCATGCACCCTCAATATTATTCAACAAAAGTTTTCATATGTGGAGGCATACCTGAGGTCACATAGTCAAATAACCAGGTCACATGATGGAGAACTGGGTTAGGGACAATACATGAATTACATTCATATGTTTAAAAATTAAAATATTCTCAACTACACAAACCTCTTAGATATATATATAAACTATACTGAAAACCACCATTAATCTCTACTTTTAAATCTTACAAGAAACCCCAATAACATCTCTTATTCAATGAAATAAAATTGACTATTTTCATCCAAATGTGGCAGCATTAACCCCTCCATTCACCTCAAACATCTCTATAACCACCCAAATAAAGAGACTCCAACCTAATTATTGGAAATAATGTAAATCCATAATCTATTCTCTAGTGGATTACAACATGAAAAAATTAATAAAAAAAAATTAATTTCTATCTATATGTTAATACAATAAACAATAAATAGTGAAAATGAAATCGCAAAACGAGATTTAGGGCATCCATAGATTTAGGGAATCTACGAAAGAACAATGATAAAACAATATCAGGATACAAAACAACTTTCAATAAGAAATAGTGAAACACGTGATGGAATAAAAAATTGAAATTTAGGGCATCCGCGAATGACCGAAATCGAAGTGTGTAAATCTTACTTGAGAGTTTTAATTCAAGAAGATAGATTAAGTGATGAAAAACACGATGAACGAAGCTTTCAAAATGAGTTTGGATGCCATGGTATTTAATAATAGATTGTAGGGTTTTGAAGTGAGAGAGACCGAGTCGCTGTCGCCCGAAAGAAAAATAGCAGAATAACACGAAATGAGACTTCATAAAATTTTTAAAAGATTTATCATGTCATTTATTTAATAACTGACGTGATAAAGAGTTTTTATTACATTTATCTCATTGGTTATTTTATAACCAACATGATAAAATGATTTATAACTTAGTTTATATAATAACTGACGTGATAAAGCAACTATGTTTTCTTTATCATGTCAGTTATTTTATAACCGACATAATAAATTGGCTTTATCACATTGGTTATTTTATAACCAATGTGATAAGTCCATATACTTGATTTATTATTTCGGTTATAAAATAACCGATGTGGTAAATAATTTTTTTACTAGTGGCTTCCTCACATCCAGTTGATCTATATTTCCACATTATTTTGACAAGAAAATTTGGCATAGTAGGTCAAGATTGGCCTTATAGATCATCCTTTTACACTTGTGGAAGGTCCTGATCTTGGTCTTGAGAAAATGAAACCTTTCCATTGGATAATAATACTGAGTGATAATTAAAAATTTAAATGAAAAAAAATCAATACAATTCCAGATAATGAATTTAAATTATATTCCAACATTTTATATTAGAAATTAAAACATGAAATTTAGAATTATTAGAACCAAAAATCATAACCACAAAATTCATTTCAAAAATTTGTTTCTCATAATATTACACCAAAAACCAATATAATTTGTTACTAAAACATATAGAAATCAATGCAAATAATATTATATCAGTTTAGAATAAAAAATTCCTATTTTCTTCCACTTATTCAAAGTATTTAAAATAAATCTCAAAACGATAAATATTAAAAATATAAATAATAAAGGAACATTAAGACATAAAAACATTGAAATTTTTATGAAAATGACGTGAAAAACATAAATCTAAATAAAGGTACACTAAATTCTCCCACAGTTAAAGCTTTTATTGTCCTTAAACAATAAATAATACAATTTCAATGGAATAAAATTCATCTTAAAATTGAAATTTTAAAAATTCAAACAAAGATATGATTTCTAAAAATGTTTTCCACCATGGATTATACCAGGTAAAAATGTTTTATCTTCTTAAAATATTTTTTTGGTGAAAAGATGGTTTCTTGATTTAAAAAAGTGATTGAACTTGAAAATTTTGAAAAGGCTTAAACACACTTTAATTTTCATCCAACTGACCTTCCAAACTTATATTTACCTCCAAATGAATAGATACTCATGTTTTAATAGAGTATAAATAGACACAACCAAATGGATGAGTGATAATAATAATTAAGAAATTAATAATTAATTTATCTATCTTGATGAGACCATTTTTTTGTGTTGTGTTTATTGGTAATGATATTTTAAATGAATAAGGAGTATTCATTGATTTTAATATGTTGATAAATAATGTTGATTATTATGATGTATTGATTAAGGTTAAATTATCTAGGCTTATTAAATTTGAGAATAAGTTCTCAAGAATAAGTCTATATATCTTGGAAGATTGGTTTGGTTGTGGGTGAAGTTATTTCCATGGAAGTAATTGATATATTGAAGGAAAAATTGATTTGAAGATTTAGAGTTCCATGGATATGATCTAAATATATCTATGATGGAGGGGTTATCACAAATTTTATCCATGGATATTTGGATTATGTTATAAATCAGATGATTCCATGTGAAATGATATTCAAGTGTATAAAAAACATGATTGGTTTATCATGATTCAAATATTTCATAAATTTACAAATGATCTTGGGAGAAAAAAGGGATAATCCAAGAATACCACACCCATGGTGGAGGGAATTTTGTGAATTAATTACCCAACATGGGTAAGGCTATACCCTAGTGGTGAATGCTGTGAAGATGGAGAAGAGGCTAGGAAGGATAAGACCATTAAATTGAGTGTTTTTATGGTGATTGTGCATTGGTGGTGTTGCTGTACGAAACGTCCAGGACCAAAATAGTCATGGTGGACCCCATGGAAATCTTCCAATGTGCCTGTAAAAAATGACAAAGGAAAAAATGGTTGTGGGGAAGGCTGTGGTCAAAGTGGCATACTACATTGAAGATCTATAGTATAATATGTCGAATATGGGAAGTAAAATGTCTTAATGAAGCCGTGAAAGATTCCATGGTGAATTATTGGTCTACCTATGAAAAATGGGAAATCCCACTATGCCTTGGGGGTGCATAAAGAAAACTGTGGTTGTCAAGTGGCATCACAAGCCAAAACAGAGCGAGGAAGAGGACCACACCCATAGTGTATGTTGACACTATGTTTTTTCACATTGATGAGAAGATATTAAAGGAAAATACCTTAAGGAGAAGAAAATAAGAGGAGAAAATAATTTCAAAGGTCATGTATTTTTCTGAATCCCCACCACAAAGGTCCCACCAGAATAGCTCCGACGTGTAGGATTGACCTGCACGCCCAACAATGTTGTGTAAGACCATAAAGTCATCTCACCCAACGACACTGCACATGACACACTTGCACATTATACTGTGCGACATACCTATGTGATCCAAACACTTCACATAGGGTTCCATATTGTCCTATAAATAAGACCCTAAGACTCCTAATTTGAATGATGGAAAATACCGAAGAAACCTCAAAGCTCTGCTCACCCTAGTCCTTCGCACATACCCTTAGAAACCTTTTATGTAGCTCTCCAAAACTAGATATAAGAGATAATTAATGGGGATAGTGTAATTAAAGTTCTTCCAAGGTCTAAAATATAAGACACCTGTGTGAGGAACCCTTTCCCCCTAATTGAAAATCACTTGTACAAAGGTACCTTCCCAAATGAGGGACCTATGTGAGATCCTTCTCGGAACACCTGAGGAGACCCTTAAAGCCTAGAGAAAGTCTTGACCAAGTGTTATTTCCTATGTGGTCCGTCACCAAGTCACCTTTAGATCATGTAGGTCTACCTATATGAAGCCCTTATAGTCTATCCAGGCCCCCCTGTGTGAGACCACCTTGACTCACCCAGCCTTTACCTACACGATGCACTCCCCAATCCCTCTTTTAAGCAAATAATGGTAGGTATCTCCTTATTTTGGATCCCTCATCCAAGGGGGGACAAATTGAATCCTCCACTGAAGCCTCCAAACTTGAAATTCCATGGTAAGAGGCACACTTTCATGTCTCCCATTCAGATATGAATTCCTTCGACCGAATGTGTCTCGTACTTGTCCTACTTGACAGGTAGGGTCCTCGGGGTGCATGTAGATATGAATTTCCTTCGTCATGAGGATCCCAACCCGGGGGTAAGTGTCAGGAATTTCCCAATATTAGATATGAGGGATTGGATCATGTCCTTCCCTCATTGTATCTAAGACTAGGGACATCCATTTCCCAGTAGGGATGGAGATAATCACACTTGACTTTCCCTTTGAGGTGAAGTGTCTTATTATACTCTCTTACACAATAACCAATCACTAGGGAATACCTCATAGAGTAAACCCGTAATCTCTCTGGTTAGACCTCTCCTGCTTTATTCCTTCCTCCTTATCCATACCCATAGGCTGTATCCATATGGGTAGTAGGACTTGACTATCCAGGATAAAACGATGGGAGGAGATGGGCATGTTAAAGACCTATTTTTCTTCTCCTGTAGTCCTGGAATCTTCTACCAGTGGGAGAAGGATTTGTGGTTTTACAGATATTTTTATTCATATTTTTTCTTACATATGATCATGAATCATGTGGTCTTAGAGGTTAGCTATGATCATGGTATCTGCATGGTTAGATTCATGTCATGGTAGAGAATCTATTTCTGTATCTTCCTCTTGCCTTTCTTTAGAGGGCCTCCATCGGTGTGGGTCCTAAAATTCATGTGTCCAAAAAAATGTTAATCCTCCTATACGGTGTAATACCCAATTAAATCTACTCAATGAGCCTCATTCCCTATGAGATAAAACTTCAGAGGGACTCCATAAGCATGGGTCATAAAATCTATGTTTCTAAAAAAGATGGTTATCCTACTATACGGTGTAATCCTCAACTCAATCCTCTCAACAAGACTCATTCCATACAAGAAAACCTTTAGAGGACCTACATAGGCATATTCCCTCACAACCAAACTATGTGGGATTTGATTTCCATCCAAATTGGATACTTAGGAAGCCTTTATGAGGTCCAAACTCAACACCCCAAATCAACCCTAATTCTCTATGACCCACATTCCTAGTAGAGTCTTATCCAACCTAGGATCAAATATCCCTTCTAGAACCTCTGGGTCACCTCAGCATAATTCCCACACCAAACTTTGACTAGGAACCTTTTGACTAGATGTCCTTGCTACATGATGTTACACTACATGGTTTGGTCCTTATCACATGAAATTAAAACGTATGATGTGTCCCATTAAGTGGAACTGAACTACATGGGTTTTGATTCCTTTCCTGAGGATAAATAGGAATCCCATATCATGGGTCTGATCATGATATCAAAACAACTCTAGTCTTCCTGGATGATGATAAACCTCAGAAATCCCCACTGCATGGCTTAAAACTAGCATCATAATAATAAATGACAAAATAATATATAATCCATTCATAAAATGGTATTATTGATTAAAAACCTTAGATACCTAAAGTTGATTATAAACTAAACACATAATAATAATTGATTGTTCATACTTTGGAATTAATGAATGATTCACAAACATATCTTAAATCTATTAGAGAGTCACAAAGTAGGAAATAATTCCTCCCTAAAGGGTGTGATGAGCACAAACTACTATCCTATCCACCGATGTGAGTCTCTAAGTGTTGTTGGAAAATTTCTTAATAACCACCTACCTTTGGAAAGTAGGTTCATGATATCAAATGAGGGAACCATTGGGTGTTTATGGCTCCATGAACAACCCATTGGAATCCGTTTAAAAAAAATGGTAAACCTGACTTGAATGATTATGAAAAATTCAAACCCCCACAATCAACCATAAAGGGGAACCATGATTTTTTATGAAACAAAATAGTGAACCCGACCCAAATCCTTAACCAAGATGATGGTGTCACCTACATGTCAGGACCCTTTTGCTCTCAAAATGAAGGAGGTACAAATAAGACAATCAAATGTGAATGTGTTCATTTATTAAGATAATGATTTTATGAGGTTTTCTTGTTTGGGTTTTTTCACATATATTTCAGGAACTTTCAAAAAGATATCCCTTCAATCTAAATGATGTCATAACAACTCACACATATTTATGCCCTAACTACTATTCATGATAGGTCTTTGTATAAGAAAATGACACTACCACCAACCCAACGTCTTAAATGCTGGGTCTAAAATTCATTGGTCTAGGAGTACAACTATAATAATACCATTACAACCCTGGAGGCTACACGATATGCTCTACAGCTCATGAAGCCCCACTAGTTATCCACTCAGCGATGACTGGTGGTCCAGAAGATGACAACACCAATCGCTATATCCAAACATTTTGAAAGATTATCCTCATAATGTAATAATATGATCCTCCATTATATTAGGGAGGTTGATAAAGAAGACGGAAATGATATCACCTAGAATACATTGGATTCAATCTAAAGGGATCCTGTTAGCAATCAACATCACCAACACCGCATAATAGTGAACCCTCAACATGATGAGGGTGTCATCCTTGGGAGCTCGCCCTAGTTCATCCAGACCTGGGTATGTAAGATGTCCCGCTGAGTATAGTAATATATCAAAAATAAATAGAGCCAAACCTCTGTCCCCTATGAAGAATCCTGCCAATATAATTTAGTGAAAAAATAATAGACTCATATGGTAGCATCTAAAATATCCCACAAAAAAAATATGGTGGCAGATAGCGAGCGGGCACAAACACATATATGTATCCAGAAACCCTTCTAGTAAAATTCAGAAGCAACCCATGAGAAGATACAAAAAACTTCACAAAAAACTAAGACTATAAAAATATTCTTCTGCCAGTTTCAAAATAATACTTCCAGTTAAATTCAGTGGCAAACCATGAGTAGGCACACACACCTACCCATAGTTATAAAGTCATCCAATAGTCTCATTTGGAAGCACACAAAGATGTTAGCTAGAAATTCCCAGTGAAAAATGGGGGAAGAATCAAATATCTATCCCAATACCTAAGTACTTCCAGTATTCACTGATAGGAAATAGAGGACAGGAGAAAAAACACACCCCTGATCCAACCATGAAATGGGAATACATCCTCGTTTTAGTTGCTGAAGTCACCAAGAACATCCTAACAATGGTGAAAGGGTAGGTGAAAATCCTATACCACATCCTATAGACCTACTAGGATATAATAATAGAAACAATAGTGGAAGAGGTTTGGATACAAAACTCTATCCCTAAAAATGGGGTGACTCATCAACATTTCACTCTGGAGAAGACACACACCTATGCTCTCATCCAGGAGGGTCATGGGGAAAACTCCCCCATGATATACAAACAATTGGATTGAGTTAATAACCCTAATTCAAATAGAGGTAATTGAACCATTACAATGGCCACTCTAAGGTAGGAATAAACCCTTGAAAAAATTCTAGAATCCTATCAACAAATTTATACAACCACATGAGATCTAGTCAAACAAGATTTCATACATGAAAACCAATTTCCCCAGCAAGTGGCCCCGGTTTCTCATAAGATGGTGTCCAAAAAGAAGCATCACCATAGATGAATATAAAATTAAGATATAATCTATGAACCTTCTTTACTTAATTATTGATTTCTTAAATCCCACATACACTTATCTATCGTAGATCAAGATATTATGCTCCCATTAGAAAATTACGAGAACAGTAACAGTAATTATAAAGGTACTCCCTAGAAACTTAACCATAAAGGCTTTCTTCATGCCCATAATTTGACTTATATTGAGATCCCATATCCTGATGATAGTCATGACATCCCTCAGTGTGTACAAAAGCTTAAACAACAATGTATTCTCCTTGATATCATCCTCCTTGAAGGTCCTTCCTAGGGTAAATGCTGTAAGAATTCTCCTTGTAGTCGGACGTAAATCCATAATGGTAGTCCTCCCCATAATGAAATTAGTTGTGAAAGTTTTCTCTATAGTAGTGTTTCAATTAATCAAGAAGGTCCTCCCCTTTTTTATTTAATAATTAGAAATCCATATTACCACAAGGCACTTGAAAAAAAGAGTCCAATCATGTTTGATGCCTTATCATTAACAAGTGAAATCCTTTACCAACCTAAAAACAAATCAAGGAAATGATCACTCTCTAATACAACCTTGGATTTCCGATCTTATAACATAATAGATAAAGTCCCCATAAATCTTACTATTTATGATAAAGTAATAAGAAATCATCCACTTTGGTTAGACCAGGTCAAGGAAACTTTGGTGAAAGATGAAGAATATACATTAAACATGAGAAAATAGTTGGCTAAAGATGATATAATAGATATGTTCTAGTCATTATCCACTCCTCAGTTAATAATTCCAAAGAATTTTCATAATATTTTGTGCATGGAATCCACCTCAATATATGGAACATTATTCATCACTTGAGAGAAAAGTTATTACCTTATGGTCAATATCTAGGCCTCTTCAAGGTAATATAAGGGATAAAATACCCAATTAACTTGGAAGATCTCTTTATTGCATGACATGAAAAGTTGGGGAAACAAAAAGGATCCCTTAAAAATTCATTTATCAATGTGTTAAAATAATGTCATCATCTAATCGTAGATTCCTCACCTAGTGTTCATAGAAAAGGATGGGGTGAATACAGAGTGTTGCTACAACAACCCTGCTCTTTATTACACACATAAACATGATTTATTACATAAAATTACACTGAAGATAACTCTGAGGATCAATAGGTATAGTTTCTTGGGAAATTAGGAACATTACATAACAACTTAGAACACAAAAAACAACATCTTTATTGAAAAATTCTTTTACATGACCACAACATTCCTTCGTACTTAGCATTGCATGGGATAACCTAAGGACATGCATAAGAAAAGGGTGTGATATAAAGACCATTAAGGGAGTAAACGAGGAATAACATGAATAATATACTAAATTTTAGGCAATAGGCATACCAATGTAGTACAATAGAAATATGAACATAAAGGCATGATATAGCATGATTATTATAACATGGAAATGTAGCAACAACATTTAACATGATATTAGCATGATCTAAGGCTCATTGAACATGGAGAATGAGTAAAAACTCATTTTACTTGAATTATCATGATTAAACTTTCATTTCACTTAATTTATCATGATACTAATCTTTACCAAATGCATTGAAGCGCTATCAGGGCACACCCTTCTTAATCATTTCATTTCATGAATAAGTGTGCCACATAGATCATACAACATGGATTCATTAAACATAATAATTTATTCCAAAATAAAGAAATATGGAATTAACACATGAAACTATATAATAAATAAGTAAATGTGTATGAAGGTTAATACCCTTAATAGAGAAATTGGCATGGTATTCACTACATAATGACTTTGTCTTGGAAAATCACGGTGCAATTTTGGCAGCATAACGGCGTGACATAAGAATTCATAAAAATGGATGATGATATAGAAAGGGGTATCTCATCATATTTATATAATATGTATAGTAATGGGGTCATATATATACATGTACCAACATATGTAATGGAATTTAGATGCACCATATAAAAGAATTTCTTGAATGTAAATGAGAAGAGAGAAATTCCTTATAGAATTTAGGCATGGTAACGAGTGTACATGGGAGGAATTAATGAGAGAGAAAGAGGTATCTCATCATTCAATAATAAGGAGGTAAGTATGGGGGAGGTTATAAATCATACCCCAACTTTTGTAATTGAAAAAAGGGCATAACAATATAAATAAATTTGGACAAAAATGAGAAAGGAAGAAATCCCTTACTTGGAAGTATGATCCCAAAGGATTGGGAGAGGATTGAGAGAGGATTCTTGGGAGATTGGGGAGAATTGGGAGGATTATAGAGAGAGGAGGGAAGATTAGTTACATGATATAATGGTTTTTAGTGAAGAGAAGTGTGAGCCTGGGTGGGTTTATATAGGAAAAAAGAGGGGAATTCTTTAATATTTCACAAACTTGGATTTTAGAATCTATATAATTAAATATTTAAAACCACAAATAAAACCTTGGGTTTTTCCCATGGTTTTTGAAAAAGGGGAGTGTAGAAAATTATTTTATAATCCCAATGGCATAAAATCTTAAAATATTAGTCTTTCTTATGTGGAGCTGAGTCACACTCTCAAGGAAATCATTTTAAAAAGTTAAAATATTTTATAAGTCTTGGAGGGTCCACTAAGGAACCATAAAATTAATCAAAAAAAATCCAAAATCACATTACTTTAAAGGAAAAGCATATTTTTTCAGAAAATCCATTTTTTAGTATTTTATTACAACACTATTGTGTCATTATGATGTCATAAAATACATTATATATTTAAACGGTATTTAATTTTTACCCAAAAATTCAACTGTCTCAGAAAGTTATAAAAAATTAACCGTTAGATAATTTCGACATCCTGAATCAAAAAATGATATTAATTTTATCTAAATATTTTTCTAAATATTTGAATTTTTAATTTTAAAACAAAAACCAACATTTATGGAAATTTCATGGATTTTGACAAAAACAGTTTTCAAACATTAATAAAAATTTCAATTATATTCATAAAAATTATATGATAATTTATATTTAATAAAAAGTAATTTAGTAATAATATTTTATTAAAATATTATTTAATTCAAAAATCCATTAATTCATTGAAATATCTTTCTTAATTGAATATTCACTAAAAATACTATTTGTGTTTTAAAAACCATTTACAAAGTAACAATAATAAAATGAATGTATATTCTTTATACAAAAAATAATGCACATAATAATAGTGATATGGTCTTGTTATATAACCCCTTATAACACCCGCATAATACCTAAGGTTAAGGTGTGTGATGGTGACGTTCTCTTGGGCTGTCTCAGATTACATCGCTCGGGTGGTAATCTCTATTAACTTCCACTTCTCCCATAGGTGGTTCTGTTCAAGCTTAATGTGTTGAATCTAGGATTGGGATTAGTCAAGAGTGAAGCCTAGTGATTCCACCTCCTTTATGAGCTTTGAAAAATGGGCTTCGAATGGATCAATTTTGCTGGATAAGGCCATTGGTTCCTTTGTCTGAGTAAATTGGATTTGTTAAAGCCCTATATTTATACTAATCATGTGATCACTGTTCAATGGATATATTAGCAATGATAATAATTCTTAATAGTATTTTGAATTCCAAAAACATAAAACCAAGGAAGTTTATATGTTTTATATAACCATTTTACATAATAAGATATTTAATTAGATCAAGAGGAATTTTCATTAATAAAAGTTTAGGTTGTTACAATATTACCCCTTAAAAAATTTATCCTTCAAAATTTCCTTTTCCCACACTAAAACAGATGAGGGTAACTCTGCTTCATCACTTCCTCCAATTCCTACATTGCTTCTTTAAACTTGTGATTTTGCCACAACACCTTGATGAGGGGCATTGTATTGTTTTGTAGAAGTTTTTCCCTATGGTCTAAGATATCCATCGACTTATCTTCACAGAAGAGGTCATTCTCCAATGGTACCACCTATGGATTGAGTACATGTGATGGGTCAAGTATGTACTTACTTAAGAGTGATACATGGAATATATCATGTACTTGAGACAAGTTCAGTGGGAGTACTAGTCGATAGGCCACTGTTCCAATGCGATCAAGGATCTCAAAAGGGATGATGTACCTTGGAATAAGCATTCCATTCTTCCCAAATATCATAAATATCTTCCACAGTGATATGAATAGGAGTAACATGTCTTCGACATCAAACTCTAGGTCTTGTAGAAGATTATTATCATAGATCTTTTGTCGACTCTGAGCAGCTTTAATGTGCTGCTGGATGGTCTTAACCTTCTCTACCATTTCCTCGACCATTTCTAGACCTAGGAGTTTTCTCTCCCCAACATCATCCCAACATGTCGGTGTTCTACACATCTTCCCATAAAGGGATTCATAATGATCCATTTGGATGATTAAGTGGAAACTATTATTGTAAGAGAACTCTACTAGAGGAAGATGTTGATCCTATCCTCCTTTTAAGTCCATTGATTATGCTCTCAACATGTCCTCAAGTGTTTGAATAGTCTGCTCATATTGGCCATCAGTTTGAGGATGGTAAGTAGTACTAAAGTTTAGCTCAGTATTCAGATCATGTTGAAGACTCTTCCAAAACTTAGAGGTGAATCTTGGATCTCGATCGGATATAATAGATAGTGGTACTCTATGCATCCTTACCACTTCTCTGATGTATATCCGTGCCAATTGATCCAATGAGAAATCCTCCAAAATTGAAATGAAGTGTGTAGTCTTTGTAAGATGATCCACAATAACACAGATAGCATTGTTTCCTTTGGATGTATTTAGAATTTCGGTGATAAAGTCCATAGTGATGTTCTCCCATTTACATATTGGTATGGGTAATAGTTGCATCATCCTTTTAGACTTCTTTCTCTCAGCCTTCACTTGCTATCATACCAGGCACTTTGATGTATACTCAGTGATCTCCTTCATCATGTTATACCACCAATAATGATCTCAGAGATCTCAATACATCTTTGTGTTTCATGGTTGAATGGAGAAATTCAAACTATGTTCGTCATCCAAATGTTCATTCTTTAACTATGGATTTTATGGAACACATAGTCTTGTCCCAAATCTCACAATTCTTTATTCATTAACATTAAACTTTGAGGATTTCCCTTTTCTGATAGTTTCCACTTTCTTATGAATTCCCACATCATCCTTTTGAGAATCCTTTAACCTTTCCAAAAGAGACGGTTGAACAATCATTTGTGAAAGGATTGATGATGTTCCATTATTTATGATTCCCATGTCCATATTCATCAAATCTAAGAAGATTGGATCTTTTTCAATTCTCATAAATGATAGAATTGTTGGGTACTTTCTTCTTAGATCATCCGCCACCTTATTCTCTTTCCCAAGGTGGTAATAGATTGAGCAATCATAGTCTTTGATCAGCTCTAACCATATTCGTTTCTATATATTCATACCTTTCTTTGTGAATATATACTTGAGGCTTTTTTGATCTGTATATATTTCACACTTCTCCCCAAAGAGACAAAGTTGCCAAATTTTCAAAGCAAAGATTACTGCAGCCAACTCTAGATCATGTGTTAGATAATTTTTCTCATGAAATTTTAATTTCCTTGAAGCATAGGCAATGAATTTTTCATTTTTCATCAACAAACAGCCCATGCACTTCTTCAAAGCATTATTGAATACCACAAAAAGTTCTCCACTTGTGGGTAGTGTGATCACGGGCATAGTGATAAGCCTCCCTTTCAACTCCTTGAAGCTATCTTTGCATTCATCACTCCAAGAAAACATGACTCCCTTCTAAGTTAGATTGGTAAGAGGGTTTGAAAATCATGGGAAATTTCTCACTAATTAGCGATAATATCCAGCTAACCCCTGGAATCTATGGATATCTGTCACTGATGTTGTCCTCTACCATCCCTCAATTGTATATATCATGGAGGGATCCACATATATATTATTTCTTGTGATGGTATAACCAAATAATGAGATTCCTTCAACTAGAACACACACATTTTGTACTTTTCATAGAGCTTCACATTTCTCAAGGTATCTAGTTTAATGATTAGATGCTCCTCATTCTCTTCCTTGGTTTTAGAGCATATTAGAATATCATCTATAAAGACTACCACAAATTTTTCGAGGTAATCTCTAAAGACTCTATTCATCAAGTCCATGAAGATTGATGGAGAACTAGTGAGTCCGAAAGGCATTACTAGGAATTCATAGTGCCTGTATCTTGTATGAAAAGCATTCTTGGGGATATCCTCCTTCTTCACCCTTAATTGGTAATATTCCGACCACAAATCCACCTTGGATAAGTATTATGCTCCATGTAGCTGATCGAACAAGTCATCAATTCATGGAAGAGGATACTTGTTCGTTTTCGTGATTTTTTTGAGCTCACGATAATCAATGAAAAGGCACATTGACCCATCCATCTTCTTTATGAAGAGTATTGGTGAACCCCATGGTGAAGCACTTGGGCGTATAAACCCTTTATCCAAATTCTCCTATAATTGTTTCTTTAGATCCTCAAGCTCCACAACAACCATTCTATATGGAGTCTTGGATATTGGCAACACCCCATGTATAAGATCAATCGAGAATTCAACATCTCTTATAAGAGGAAGACCAGTAAATTCCTCAAGAAACACTTAAGTGAATTCCCTCACAATAGGCATGTCTTGAAGGATGGTTGATTCCTTAGAATCAATCATTCAAGAAAGATACGCATGATCATAGGGTAGTAATATCCATGTTTGAGATGATGGTGCTAAAGAAGATTCATCCTCCTCCTTGCACTTGTACAAAATTAAGGGTCGATTCACCATATGGAGAATGATTTACCTCTTACAGAAATTTATGATGGATATATATAAGGAAAGCCAATCCATGCCAAGAATTTCATCAAATTCCACCAGAGAGAGTATGATGAGGTTCTTTGGTAAGTTCAATCCACAAATTGTGATAGTAGAGGAGTTATATTCATGGGTTGAAATGATTTCCCCATTTTCCGTCCTCAACGACATCTCTAATTACATGATTTTTGGTGATGTTGGGATTGTTCTAATAAGATTTCAAGATATAAAATAATGGATAGAACCAGAATAAAAAATTATGTTCTCTATTCTTGAATGAATCACTAGCGTACCTGTCACCACTTCATTGTTGGGGTTCTCTTCGGCGGTAGTGATGAGAAAATATCTCCCTTTCCGCCTTAGAGGTTGTTGGTTACCTCCGAAAACCTTTGACTTAGGGAACTGGTTTGCAAATTTCCATGGTTCCTTTCAGTTGAAGCAATGAACAGTGTGTTGAGGGTCAAACGGATCGTTCCTCTTTTCTTTCGCAGTAGCGGGTTTTTCTTGCCGATTGTTAATGTCCAGGTGCCCTTATCTTCCACACCTAAAGCATTTCCTCATCCCCTTCAGAAAATTTACGGGGTGATTCTTTCCACACCTTTGGAAAGTGGGGTTCTGGAATTTCTTAGCACCGTTGGATTTATCCATCAAACTTCCATAATTAAAGTCCACTTTCCGCTTCTTATCCCCATGATAACTCTAAGATTCTCCGATCTATATTTATACTTTTAGGGCACATCAGACAATTTCTTCATAGTTATCGAAGTCATGAATCACCAAGGCTTTCTATAGGCTAGGTTTTATCCCACCAAAGAAGTGATCAACCTTATATTTAGGGGTAACGACAAAGCCAGAGGTGTATCGTGAAAGCCTTGTGAAGTTTTCCTCGTACGCTCTGATGGATTGATCACATTTTTTTCTTGAGGTCAAGGAAATCCCTTTCTATCTTAAGTTGGAGGGTGCAAGGAAAATATTTATCGATTTTTTTTTCTGAAAATCCTTCCATTCCAACACCTCGATCTCTTCCTCAGGCTTCATATTTTTGATCAATTTCCACCATTGATCAGCTTTACCCTCCATATGATAAGTATTGAGAAGAAAATTCTCTTGTTTGAAACATTTAAGGATGGAGATGATCTTTTCAATGGAGTTGATCCATTGTCTGGAAATTGAGGGATCAGATGATCCATTAAAAGTAGGAGGCCTTTGTCTCATGAATCTCACTATTGTGACTTGTTCTTTATTATGGGGGGCTTGAACATTACTCTTGACCCATGTTTCTATTCAAAACTTGAGTTAACTAAGAGAGTATTGTGAAAAAGTTTTCGATTCCCCCTCCCATTTGATTGGGCATCTCATTAGAATAGTCATCACATTGATCTTCACATTGGTTTTTAGTCAAAGTCCTCCCATTAATGGCCATTGGTTGGAATAAAAGTAAAGTTAGGGGTAACACATAAAGGGTAATCCAATTAAAAAAATGGATAACTTATAAATTACATTTATTTACTTAACTTATGAATTTATAATCTTCAATCTATGTTATCCATGATTTACTTCCCAATATATATTCTTAGGGGGAATTTTTTTATTCCCCTAATAATGGTTCATACTAATATTATGAATTTACCAAATCATATCCCCTAGGAGTGTCGAAACCAAGAGTGCAGAAAGGTCCATTGCCGTGCACCAGTTCTCATTCGAGACTAGCTCAAAGCGGTGCTTTCAGGTTTTACCTCTAGAAACATCTGTACCAGAGCCACCTCTACTTGTTCCTATCTAGATAGGGATTTATTTTCTTATAAACCACTTACTCTATACTAAAAAAATATGTATGTTTTTATTATACTTAGTATTATCCCTAAGTCTTTCACTAGGGTTTTTTAATCCTAATCCAAAAAATAAATAAACCTATCATCTGATACCAAATATAACAACCGTACTCTTTATTACACATATAAACATGATTTATTACATAAACTTGAACTTAAGACAACTCTGAGGATTGAGAGGTCTAGTGTCTTGGGAAATTAGGAACACTACATAACAACTTAGAACACAAAACACAACATCTTTATTGAAAACTTCTTTTACATGACCACAATATTCCTTAATACTTAGCATTGCATGGGATAACCTAAGGACATGAATAAGAAAAGGGTGAGCTATACATCCTAGTAAGTGAGTAAATGAGGAATAACATGAAGAATATAGTACATGTTAGAAAATAGGTATATCAATGGATCACAATAGAAATATGAACATAAAGGCATGATATAGCATGATTATCATAACATGGAAATGTGGAAACAACATTTAACATGATATTAGCATGAGCTGAGGATCATTTCACGTGGAGAATGATTAAACCCTCATTACACTTTAATTATAATGTGTAATCCCTCATTTCACTTGATGTATCATGATATTATTCTTTACCCAATGCATTGGAGCGATATTAGGGTGAACCCTTCTTAATCATTTCATTTCATGCATAAGTGTGCCACATAGATTATACAACATGGATTCATTAAACACCATAATTTATTACATGATAAAATAATGATGAATTAATACATTAAACTATATAATAAATAAGTAAATGTGCATGAAGGTGAATAACCTTGATAGAGAAATGATCATGGTATTCACTGCACAATGACTTTGGCTTAGAAAATCGCGGTGCAATTTCGGCAGCATAACGACATGACATAAAAATTAATAAAAATGGTTGATTGGATAGAAAGGGGTATCTAATAATATTTAAATTAAATTTACACTAAGGGGGTCATATATATACATGTACCAACATATTTAATTGAATTTATATGCATAATATAAAATAATTTCTTGAATGTAAATGAGAAGAGAGAAATTCCTTACAGAATTTCGGCATGGTAACAAGTGTACATGGGAGGAATTAATGAGAGAGAAATAGATATATAATAATTAAATAATTAAGTAGGGAAGTATGGAGGAGGTTCAAAATCATACCACAATATTTTTAATTTAAAACAAAAGGGTATAACAATATAAATAACTTTGGACAAAAATGAGAAAGGAAGAAATCCCTTACTTGGAAGTGTGATCCTAATGGCTTGGGAGAGGCTTGAGATAGGTTTATTGGGATCTTGGGGAGCCTTGGGAGGATTATAGAGAGATGAGGTAATATTAGGTATGTGATAAAAGGGTTTTTAGTGAAGAGAAGTGGGATCTTGGGTGGGTTTATATAGGAAAAGAGTGGGAAATTCTTTAATATTTCACAAACTTGGGTTTTGGAATCTATATAATTAAATATTTAAAACCACAAACCAAACCATGGTTTTTGCCCATGGTTTTTTCCAAAAGAGAGAGTAAAACATTATTTTATAATTCCAATGGCCTAACTTTTTAAAATATTAGTCTTTCTTATGTAGAGGTGAGTAATACTCTTAAGAAAATAATTTTAAAAAGTTAAAATATTTTATAAGTCTTGAAGGGTCTACTAAGGCACCATAAAATTAATCAAACAAATCTAAAATCACATTATTTTAAAGTTAAAACATATGTTAGTAGAAAATACCTTTTATAGTATTTTATTATATCACTATTGGGTCATTATGATGTCATAAAACACATTATATATTTAAATAGTATTTAATTTTTACCCAAAAATTCAACTGTCTCAGAAAATTATGAAAAATTCACCATTAGATAATTTCAACATCCTAAATCAAAAAAATTATATTAATTTTATCAAATTTTTTTTCTAAATATTTGAATTTTTTATTTTAAAATAAGAACCGACATTTATTGAAATTTCACGGGTTTTGACAAAAACAGTATTCAAACCTTAATAAAAATTTCAATTGTATTCATAAAAATTATAAGATAATTTTTATTTAATAAAATGTAATTTAATAATAATATTTTATTAAAATACTATTTAATTAAAAAATCCATTAATTCATCTAAATATCTTTCTTAATTGAATATTAACTAAAAATACTATTTTTGCTTTAAAAACCATTTACAAAGTAACAATAATAAAATGAATGTATATTCATTATACAAAAAATAATGCACATAATAACAGTACTAGGGTATTGTTGCATAACCCCTTATAACACCCGCATAAGTCCTAAGGGTATGGTGTGCAATGGTGACAGACTCTTGGGGCAGCTCAGATAACATCACTCAGGTGGTAATCTATATTAACTTCCACTTATTCCGTAGGCGGTTCCATTCAAGCTTAACATGTTGAAGCTCAACTTGGGATTGGTCAAGAGCGAAGCCCAGTGACACCAACTCATTTATGAGATCTCAAAAATGGGATTTGTATGGAGAAATTCTACTGGATGAGGCCATCGTTTCCTTTTTCTGAGTAAATAGGATTTGTTAAAGCCCTATATTTATACTAATCATGTGATCAGTATTAAATGGCTATATTAGCAACGGTAAAAATTATTAACAATATTTTGAAATCCAAAAACATAAAACCAAGGAAGTGAATATGTTTTATATAACCATTTTACATAATAATACATTTAATTATATCAATATAAATTTTCATTAATAAAATTTTGGGTCGTTATAGTTGCACGTCACTATGCTCCCCAATCATCAAATTCCTAAAAAATGACATTGTGCAATGTCATAGCTTCTGTTAGACTTCAAAAAATAAATTATGTTCACAATATGTGGTATGATAAATGAAAACAGGCCCTGAACGACTCTCATAGATGTTGGACCAGAAGGTATCAATCCATTGAAAGACTTTTGAATCACACATCTAAATATATTGAGTAGGCCTCCCATTTGAGAGAAGTCAGTCATCAGATAGTGAAAATGTCACAGATAGTGAAAGTGTCTCTAGAAGCAGGAAGATCAAGGGAAAACTGTATGATGCACCCAATCCATGTTCAAACACAACTCTATAAAATCAATAAGGCAATTTTGGTAGTAGTATCCACAAAAATTCAGGAGAAACCCCATCCCACAAGGCTGGGGGATTTTTTAGCACAACCTCTAAGGAAATAAAACTGGGATTAGACCATATATTTGGCTGAAACTCATGGGAGAGCCCTCCAGTGGGATCATCATAAGAAAGAAAGTTCCTCTATATAGACCCGAGTTTTCCCTGACTTGACCATTTTGGAATATTTACTAGAGGAGATGCCATCACCAAATCGATCTCGGTGCACAAGAAGACCTAGTCGACCTAATCCACCAATGATAGAAGTGCCTTTAGCTCCCGTCCTAAGGGATAAACTACCTACATCAAGTATTTCAATTCATAAAGTACCTAAAAGAAGAATACCCATGATGTGAAGTGTATAAATTTAGGTCATAAGTATGATATATTAAAGAAATTGGCCTTGGTTCCAACTAAGTTGTCAATCCTGGATTCTTTGAGCCTATCAATAGACCTCCGGGAAGAACTCATAGAGTGTTTTTCAAGATCTCAAGAATTTGAGGCTGAAGTTACTACTGTCGAGGTATATCATGAAGAGAAAGATCCTTCAAAATGCCAAAAAATCATCAATTTCATCGAGAAAGAAAAATATTCCATTATATAAGGAGACATTAGACCTTTTTATGTATCTAGAAGGATACATGGCATTGATATTAAAAAATTATTCATTAACAACATCCCAGGAGTCAACCTCATTTTGGTCCGTATGATTCATCAAATGGGTTACAATGATTATGAATTGTCCATGTCCTCTTTAAAACTATAGGTTTATGACAAGATCAATCAAAATAATTTTGAAAAAATTAAGCTTAGGACTTAGTTCAGGGACCTTGTATCTAACTTGGAATTCCTGGTTGTTCAGAAAGATACAACCTTCAACATTCTATTGGGAAGGACTTGGTTACATCAACATGAAACTATTCCCTCATCAAACCACCAATGTCTCAAATATTTAATTAATGGTCAAATTGGGACATTTCATGGTGATAAAGCCCCATTTAAATCATGATAATCATAATACATTGACGTGAGATTAGAGGGAAGGGAAACAACCCATGATTGACAATGTTTCTCGAATCAATGCCCTGAACAGTCTGGAGATAACCCCAGCTAATCCATTCAGGTAGCTCAGTGTAGAGTATGTGCTTCCCATCAACTAGATTGAGGGGGAGGGGGGGGGGTGGGTGGGTCTGAAATTAGGAACATGTTTAGTGGTCTCTATGATTTTAGTCATGTAAAATTAACCTGAAAACATTGGTTAAGTCATCAAATCTCTAGATAGTGATGAAATACCAAGTAAGAATGCCATCATTCCATCCCATGAGCTTCAAAAAATCACCATCTCATTAGTTGGGTCCAAATAGGTTACCAAATCAGCAAGTTAAAATGAGTTTGCTCATTCTCTATCCCTTGCCTCTCCTTTAAAGCTCCAAAAACCCTGCATCATCAATTAGGTCAGAATTATTTGCTTTATCTTCTGAACGTTGTTAAAATTTCTATCCCCTCCCAACTCTGGATAGCTCTTTTAATTTCCTACTTCCCCTCAAAATAAGGAAAGGGAGGAAGAGGAGTAGCAAGAGGAAGAGTAAGAGGAGGAATACCTTAGGGATTCTCATCTAGTATTTGAAGATGGTTTCTATACTACCATTGATGAAATTATAGAAATAAGTCTAGGAATGGAAAAAAACACATGGACCACTTTGATTAGTGTTACCATGAATACCAAAGAACAAGAGGTGTGTACCTCCTTCCTAAAACAACATTAGTACATGTTCACCTAGAATTACATAGAGATACAAGGCCTTGATCCTAAGGTGTCCACTCATCACTTGAGCTTGCCTAAAAATTATTGGGGTTACAAACAGGAAACCAAAAGGATGCATCCGACTCACACCTCCAAAATTAAGGCTGAAGTCGACAAGATTATAAAAGAATACTTCATCTGAGAAGTAAAGTATCTGAAATGAATATCCAAATTTGTCCTAGTAAATAAGAAGAATGAAAAAATTAGGGTCTTCGTCGAATTTAGAGATCTCAATTGGCACTGTCCAAAAGATGACTTCCTGGTTCCAATCACAGAGCTACTAATTAATGCAATATCTAGTTATCAAGCCTCTCCTTCATGGATGTATATTTAGGGTACAATAAAATTTTGATGGACCTATAAGAAGAATAATTCACCACCTTCATGTCCCCCTAGGGAGTATTTTGTTATCAGGTTATTCCATTTGGATTGAATAATGTTGGCACTACATACCAATGCACCATTCATAGCATCTTCAAACCCTTACTGGGGAATTTTTTCGAGTGTTACATTGATGATTTGTTAGTTAATTTCTGACAACATCCTGATCACCCAACTAATATTGAGACCATCTTTAATAAACTACAACAACATAACCTAAATATTAACCCCTTTAAATGTGCCTTCGGGGTAACCTCAGGAAAGTTTCTTGGCTTCGTTGTATTCCATCGCAACATCAAATTTTACCATGAGAAGAAAAATTCTATCCTTAGTATATAACCTCCTAAAAACATAAAAAAATTTAGAGGACTACAAGGACACCTTTTCTACATCTGAAACTTTATATCTAAGCTTGTAGTAAAATGTTTTCCCTTCACTAGGTTTATGAAGAAGGGAGTCACATATCATTAGAACAAAAACTATCAAGAAGAATTTGATAGCCTTAAGAAGCATCACTTGAGTCCAATAGTGATAATTCCAACCATTGAACGAGATACACTATTTTTTATGTGATATATATAGAGTTGTCACTAGGTTCTTTCCTCATGAAAAATAATGAAGCCGATAATGAAAACAATATTTATGATCTTAGTCAAACCATACTCGATGCTGAGACTCGTTATTCAGATATCGAGAAGAGCCATCTAGCATTAATATTTGAGGTTTAGAAACCTAGGATCTACATGGAGCACCAAGAGGTCCATTTGGTCTCTCATAATAACCTGTTAAAATATATCCCTAGCCATCCTATGTTAACAGGATGTTTGTTATGGTGGGTTATTATCCTATAACAATTTTATATATAGTTTGTGCCTCAGAAAGTGGTGAAAGGATAGGCTTTGATAAATTTTCTTAAAGAACACCCATCTACAAAAAAACACCATTATATAATGAATTTATAGATGAAGATATATTTTCTATTCAAGGTGTCCCTATGATATAGGTAATGTATTTTGACAGCACCTCTAGGAGCCCAACTAGGAAGAGAATGGAAAACCCCATGTTAAAAAAAGTCGGGTTGGGAGTCGTACCCATCTCTCCAACAAAGGTAGTTTTTTCTTACTCCTTCATATTATTAGAAGACTCTACAAAAAATGAGGCATAATATCAGGCTAGAACTTCAAATATTGGTGAACCACTTATATGTGAAAGGTGATTTAGAGTTGGTAATAAAACATATCAATGGAGATTATGCTATTAAAAAAGAAGAGATAATTACCCTTCTTGATCATGTATGAGGGTTAATAACAAAATTCCCCTCAGAAGCAACATTGACTCACATCCCATGATCATAAAATTTCTATGCAGATGCATTAGTGAATGCATTCAAGACTTTGGAAGATCCAAAATGGGATGAAACAATCATAAAAATTGTTCATATCTGAATGTTCTCGCATTTTTCTCGTGTCATCATAGAATAGGTCGATGAAATTAGTCCTATACTCAAACCATATGGTCCTACCACCGAGTGGATGATACACATCATGGAATACCTTCAATATTAAGCGATCTTGTCATACAGATCCAGAGAAAAGAAAATATGATGATAATAAACCAACTTAACTCTTTATGATGACCCAAACCACCAGAATGTCCTCTATAAATGAGGATTTTATGGATTACTTCTTAGATGTATTGATTGGGAAGATAATATTGCTGTCATGAAAGAAGTACTGTGGGATCTTGTGGTTACCACTAGTCAGGATTTAAAATTTCCAATCAAATCCAAAGTCTTGGATACTTCTAGCCTTTAATGATGCAAGTTTTTACATAATTCTCCTGGAAGTGTCATTCCTTCCATGTGAACTCTAACTTCATCTATAAAACCCCATAGTTTCTACATGCATCCAAATACGCCTGTCCATTCTCCATACAGGGGATGGATATTGTAGGGCCATATCCTCCTACCATTTCCAATCAATTTAAATACTTACTAACCACTACCAAATTATTTTCCAAATGGGATGATGTATTACCCCTCAAAGAATTTGAGGCCAAAAGCATTTCCAGCTTCACAAAATCCAACATCATAACAATATTAGGTGTCCCTCATACAATATTGATGGACAATAGCACCAATTTCTATTCTTCTGAGTTGGAGAAGCTCTATCAGGAGTATAATATCAAATCCAACCACTCATCTTGCTATAATGTAGCGGATAATGGAAATATAGAGGCCTTAAAAAATACCTTATCAAATATACTATAGAAGATGGTGGATAAAGATAAAATGTATTATCCTAAAAATATATTTCATGCCTTGTGGTCCTACCAAACCACAATCTATACTACCACATAGAAAACCCTATATTCACTTGTATACATGATAGAAGAAGTCCTTCCCATTGAGGTCCAATTACCATCTGTTTTTGTTTCCATATATGATCAAATTTACATGGATGAGAAATCCTAGAAATGATTGGATGAATAGAAGCTACTCGATGATAAAATATTTTATACCTTCCATAACATGGAGGTCCATCAAAATCAGATAGCATGAGCTTTTAACAAGAAGGTCCACCTTTTTCTATTCCTCAAAGGAGAATTAGTATTGGTCTATAGGAATCCAATGATACCAGGGAAGAAGCCTCCAAATCTTGAACCAAATTGATAGAGACCTTATTCCATACACAAGTTCCACTATAACCAAGATTATTCCTTGATCTTGATGGATAGAGAGCTCATTATGACCCCTATCAATGAAAGGTTTATAAAAAAGAACTTCATGTGACAAAAGAGAAAAATGTCTCAGGTACACGATGTTAAACTACATAGTAAATCCTTGTCATATGGCCTTAAAAGCATGAAATTTCATCCACATCACAAGATGATAAACTACATGACACTAATTTCCTTTCTACATGACATTAAACTACATAGAATCATGGTCCTATATGCATGATCTTAAAAGACACTCCATATGGTCTTAGTAATATGAACCAAAACTACAAGACATCATAGTCTAAGTTATAAAAATTTAAACTATATAGCCCAATGTCTTAGTAATAATATGTTAAACTATAAATAAGCGACTTTTCCACATGAAGTGAAATTGTATGGTTCACATCCTTGTTCTATGATGTAAAACTATGTAACATTTCAATCCGTATTTAAGTGGACCACAATCTTCAACGTTGGTACCTCACCACACCTTTTATTCAATAAATACATGTGTATTTATTCTCATTCTAATAGGATATGTAGTGATGCCTGAATTTCCAATCCGGGGTCCCTTCACAACACAAAAAATTCTCATTTCCCTATGTACGGGTCATATCTGCACATGAAACCTTTCAAGAACTATGTATTACTTGATTTTAATTCTAGATGAGATACATAACGATGCATGGAGCCTAAATCTGGGTCCAACCCCCAAAAAATATCAATTCCCCCATCCTTCACTTGTATTACCTTTGTGTGGTGGAAGAAACCTTTTCCACTTCTTATTTCTCACACAAAGCATAACTCACACAGGCTTATGAGTTTTGGTAAAAAAAAATTCCCTGTATAATCAAGGTATATAGATTCACGTTAGGGTTATCATGGTCCCGGTCACAAGACCTTAAAAGGAAGACTATATGTATTTGACCACATGAATTTAAACTACATGGTTCTTGAAGAAATATGTATATATTGATTCTCATTCCCATGAGATACCTAGTGATGCCCATATCCCACATCCTGGTCTAACCACAATATGAGAAATGACCCCACTATTTTATGTTTGAGTACGATCTATATAAGTCTAGAACTATGTGTGGATTTATTTTTGCCGAAAAAAGATATGTAGTGATTCCTAGGTTTTATACCCTGGTCCAGCTGCAACATTCCTTTTTAACATCAAGTCACCTTCTTCTTTACCGCATGACATTAAACTACATGGTTGATGTCCTTGCCATATGACTTTTAAATTTCATGGTCCCTCAAGAACTACATGTTTCTTGATTATCATTCTAATGAGATATGTAATGACACCTAGACCTCATGTCCTAGTCCTAGCCACATGGTAGAGAAAAACACCCCATCTCCTGTATACAAACAAAGATCTGTGTAGGAGATCTTAAATTGGGTTCCCTCATTTAGGGGTCTACTGAGGAAATAACGATTTACCCTCCTACATACGAGTCAGATATATGCAAGGGAATATTTAATTCATGGAAAATGTTGATAAAAATGCTTCCTCTATGACTGGATGTATTCCTTCCACACATCATACTCCTAATCTCAGACAATGTCATATCTTCATAATATTTCTCCAGCTACCGTTGATAGAATGTATGATACATGAGAACTCCTTTGTTCGACTATGTAGTAACATTCCCTAATTTTCTTTGAACGAGTCACCCAAAAAACATTCCTATCATCCATATGATTCCATTGTTTGAATATAAAGTAACACACCCTAGTTGTATTTACATAAAGTCACCCAAAAAATATATTTTCAACTAGTGGTACATTCACCCTTCAGAGAAGCCTCTTATATCCCTATAATCCTGATCAAAATCATGCCAAAACCCAATATTTGATCATGGTCCATGATCATCCATCATATTCTTGTCCCATTTCACTTATATTGATCCAAAAACCCCCAAGATCTTGGTTTAAAAATTTCACCCCTCTTATTTGAAGTATGCTAGAACAATCTTGGTTTGGAAGGCCTCATATTACTTATCATTTCAATAATATTATTTTCCTAGTCATATGACCTAAAACTAAAGACATCATATTATCCTTGTAGCATGATGTTAAAATGAAAGATAAGTCCTGAAAACAATACTTTGAAATACACATAGATTTATTCTCATTCAAATGAGATACATAGTGATGCCTGGACCATGTGTTTCGGGCTCGAATATAATAAAAAATCCCTTATTTTCCTACATTTGGGTCATACCTTTATAGGTAACCTTTTCCCCATTATTGGGTAAATTTAACTTGAAATTATCCTTCTGTATTTAGGTAATTTCCCACCACAAACGAAACACTTTGTCTATGGAAATATGAATCGCCATAAAATTCCTCTAACCATCGACAATAGAATGTAATAATTATTGAGAAATCCTTTGTCTGACTATGAAGTAACACACCCCGGTTGAAATTTCATAATTCACCAATAAAAAAGGGTCTATCAACCATAGTATTACTTTATTTAACTATGCACTAACATGACCCAATTGGATTTTCATTAATCCACCCACAAAATGGGTTTTCAAACTAGTGGTACATTCATCCTTAGGAGAGACATCCTCTATCTCTATAATCCCTTTCCCCTCTATAACTCTTTAGATCTGGAGTCCCCTAGATTATAGCTTACAAAATTTCTCCTTCATACCTGAAAATGATGGTACATTCTCAGATAGATTACCATGAATAGAAGAATTATTGATATTTCATTTAGAGTTAAAGGCCTTAAATTATAGCCCCCAATGTCCATGCTGCATGACATTAAAAATGCATAGAATAACATCCTATTAACAAGATGTTAAAATGTAAAACAATGACTTCACTGCAAGACATTAAATTGCATGGTCCATATCCTAGTAATATGACATTAAACTACACAATGCTTCAACCCATTTCAGAAAGGGGCATTCTCCCTCGACGTCGATCATTTAATAGAATGTACCCTCATTCACACAATCTGAATTCATGTAGGAGTGGTTTTCCATTCATAAAAAATGCCAATACAGATGATCTATTCATTTTTAGACACCTTTTCTTATCAAACCACCCTTCACAGTCTTAAAAAATATGAATATTCACAAACTTTTTGATTATTTGTAATAGAATTTAAAAATTCCTAATAACTTCTTTGTTTGACTATGCAGTAATATGTCCTAGTTGTATTTTCATAAGTCACCCACAAAAAAAGGGTATATTAGAAAAATTATACCATTTTTTGGCTATATAGTAACATTCTCCAGTTGTCTTTTCATAAAGTCACCCACAAAATGAGTTTGTTAACTAGAAATACATTCTTACTCAAGAGAAACCTACACCATTCCCATAATCACTAACAATATCATGCTGGAAAATTCTTTCTGCACTCGGTCCATGTCCATTCCTCACATATTTATCTCATATCATGTTTTAGATTCTAAAATCAAAAAATCAGGACATAAAACCCCCTTAGGGTATCTAAATAATGTCAGAACATTCTTAGTTAACAGGCATTGACTAGTTCATCATTCCAAAACTCATGGTCAAAGATATTTGACCTAAAACACTATTTGAATTAGTCTAGATTGCATGACCTTAAACTACCCATGAAAAGAGACAAAATACTCACCATGATGAAGATCCTAAAAAGGTAACCTAGGTAAAATTTGAGTCTTATCTCACTAAAACTTTTCTATACATGGTTTATGAAAGAATCGAGCTATGAAAAGATAAAAGATACCAAACATGTTAGGATGAAAACCCATAGAGGTCAGCCTAAGAAAAATCCAAGTATCACTCGCTAATTCTACTTTATATTGGACTTAGGGGAAAAATTGGGCAATAATAAAAAATATTCAAGGTTTTTAGGGTTTTTTATATGACCCTAGAAACAGTCGAATTATCCTCGCTAGGACCAAAGGCCAAGGAAAAAATTAGAGTGTATCCCCATCCCTATCACTATGGTTATGACTCATTGAAACAAAAAATGTATTTCTATGAAAACCAAATTCAATGTTATGTTATAATCACAAAAGGAAAATAGAGACGAAGATATAGATGATTGGAAACAAAATAATTTTCATTTATGTGGTAAAAAAATCGAAAGATCATTAAAATGTTGGAGTCTCTCTATCATAATTTGCAGAATATTGTCAACACAACTATTAATTTTGTTTGACGAACTCTCAAGACCCATAAAAGTCCTATTGAATCTTGGCCAACTAAAAAACCTCAATATCCTCGGCCCGAGGTAGTTCCTCATCCACGGTCGCAATGAAAGTTGAAACATTAGTTTGAGATCATTATAGTAATTGATGAAGCTATATGAGATAGCCTTGGGAATCATTAATTTATTGATGAATATGTGATATTTGGATGGCCTTCTCATTAATATGTTTCCTAAATTCCTTCAATTTCTTTTCATGGTTGGCCTCCCCCTGGGATAATGCAGCTCAAAGATCATCAATGTTAATGAGCAGATTTTATTTGATGAGGTGCTATTATAGCTCATGTTCTCACTCTCGTAGGAGAACAATATCCTTCACGGTAGTATGAATCATACAGTAATAATATCTTCCATACCCCAACATTCCAAATAGGAATGGAAGTTTATGGAGTTACAAGGGTAAGTCCTCAAGAGGAGTCTCATATATTATATTCTATATGTCTTTCCAGACGAAACAATGTTTGGTACAAAAGGAATTTTTTGTCTCTAGTTATAACTCAACAACAATATCATATGGAGAGATGTATTATGGGATTAGTTCAATAAACAAAGAATCCTACCTTACTCCATCTAGGATAATACTGATTTCACTTTTTGATATTGGCTGAATTGGCATGGAAGCTCCACCCTCAGGCCTAGACACCAAAGTTAATGACACTGAATAATGGATAAGACTCATTGTTGTCATAAAAAGGATAATATATGGAAGAATCAAGGGATGATTAAAACATTTTTTGGAACTTACTCATTGGTGGATCAGTGGATTGGGTGGATTCCTCCTTGAAATTCATAACCTCATCGATTTGATATGGAATCTCTTGACAAGGGACATTCTCCTAGGTCTTCCCAGAGACCACCAAGGGAGGACAATTAAGATTCAACACTTCAAGATCCACTTTATTCATTTCTCCCTTAGTGGTGGAAGTGGGATTGAATTTGACACCTTGTTGACACATTGCCGCTGGAATGTTCTCCATGAATAAAGCTCCACAATTCAAGAAGTTATGATTAAAACATTAGGCATAAAATTTGGGTTCACAAAAAATAAAGACTCAAGTTCATCCAATTCCTTATTAAATTCCTAAAACTCTTATAAGGATGTATACATATCAATATGTGCAAGCATGTCTTAAAATATCATGTCATGATTTCTCATGGAAATTATTAATTCCCCAAGCCCCGTGGTAGTCTCACCTGTGAGGATACCTAAAGCATTAGGATCTAGACCTAGCACAACACCCTCCTTCAATGACCTGAGGCCCCAACAACTTCCTTGGAGATAGATGTGGGGTTAGAAACAGTCACCAAAGGGTTCCTCAGTGTATGAGATAAATTTGAAATATCATAAGGAGTAAAATTCAACAGTTGACATATGAAAACTTATGACATACACTTAAAATTTCCAGAATCATCCTCCCTCTCTATTGTGATAGGATCAGATAATGTGGCCACAACCCTTGAAACTTCTCCTGCCAAGGGAGATGAATCATTAGAGGAAATCTACATCTTTTCTAGATCATTATCTTTAGTTCTTAGAGGATCATCTTCAAGACACTTGAGAGATGAGAGAGAAGGATAATATGTAACCACATACATGATTAAACATTTGTTCTAGATAAACCAGAAATAAATGATTCCACGAGGACTTACTAGCACTGGAGAGGCGCTTATCCGAGGAATTTAGTCTCCATCATTACTTCTTTCTCCATGGAGGGAGGATAGAACTCACCCACTCAAAGATAGGTATCAAAGGCGACATTATAGATTCTCTCACCATCTCATTCTCTAATTCCTACTGACCTAAAGATATTTATTCCATTTCAAGATTCAATTCATCTATTCTGAGTGGGGTTTTAGTCGGTCCATACTTTGGTGATGGGATCTTGGCTGATTTCCTCTATGCCTGCTATAAATTAGTGTGTCCTTTCTATCAGTAACAACACTTTGTTCAAAATAAAATAAAGGAATAACAAAAAAAGAAATAAGACAAATATAAATAACATCCTTGGTATTGACATAGTCATACCACTCCTCAAATATGGGTGGTAAACCCTTTTAATGGACCCCATTTCAACATGTCCTCCACCCACATTGTGGAAGGAATCGAGTTTTTGATTACATAAATAAGAATATCCAGCTCCCAGAGGTATATTTCTTCCTTGACAGGAGCATCCTAAAAGTGAAGAATGGGTGGGGCTTGAATGTCTCCAATTTATGGAATCTGTAACCCAACATGAAGGATTAACCACACATCCTCAGCACCGTAAGTCATGATCTTCCAAATTGGACTATCTTTGGTCTCACATATTCTAAGGTTATTCCATCCTACTATAAATTCGATCTTACAATCTTTGGTTTCATGGGTTTATTGACTCTCTTCATCATGGCCGAAGGATGAGAAAATGGAGCACATGTCTCCTCTTGATGATGATGGCCATACTACCTAGTCTCAACCCCAGCTGATGAAACCCTTTTTGATTCTGAAATTCATTACAGCCTCAACTCTAGGAACCCTTGTTGTCAACACACCTTGTGGATATGATGAAATCCAATCTTCAACATACCAAGAGACCAACCCAGTGGATGCATTTTCTAAAGGTAGTTTAATTAACACTCAAGTCATCTCCATATATATGAGTATCTAAAACTGATGGGCCACCATTATATGCCTCTTTGATCAAACATTCACCAAAGGATATATAGATATTTTCTACATGAACTTGAACTGGTGTGCAAATATATACAAAACATAGGCCTGACATATAACCTTTCCATCAATTCGGGTTAGTAGCACACCATCTCTAAGGAAAACCATGAACGATATCAATTTGTTGCCAAATTTTCCATCATCAGTGAATGTCCCGATAGGTGGATATCTATATGGAAAGAAGTTAATCTCTTTGAATAAGTTTAGACTCTTCAAGGTATCACCAGGCTTTAGGGATAGTGGCTGAACACAAAAAATAGCCTAAAAAAATGGCCAAAATCGGACCTCAAGAACTTTAACTCAACTTAGTATGGAATAAAATCTAAAATGGGTTGTGACCCATCCCCACAGTACCTGTAATGGCCCTGGAATTCTTAAAGGAGCCTTCCCTATGTGAATATATAGTAGACATCGGTGAATCTTTTCCAAGTTGGGGGTATGCTAACCCCATGTGCCTCCCCTCTTCTAGCTTGGTCATAATAACAAATATCCCCAGCACCGCGCCATTGTTGGAATTGTTGAAAGGCATCATGTAGATACTTTTCCAGATGACTAAGAATCCATAAAGGTGTGTATTTTTAGGTATTTCATACTTAGATTTGTACCCCCATCGGTTTTACTCACCTTGTTCCGTGATAGGTTACTAGGAATTCCCCTCTTTTCAATCACAGGGCACCCCATAAGATGTTTATAGGTGGGACCATTCCTCTATGGATCCAGAAAAGTGTGTGTAACACCCCAAGCTTCCATGTTACATTTCTCTTTGAATAATACAATAGCTTTCGTTGTACGCAACTTCGAGTTCTAGCACACCACGGCCAATCAAACTAGTCGTTATGAATAGTAATACCCAATTTTTAAAAATTTTAAAATTTTATTTTTCAAAATAGACTTGATTTTTGGATTTATAATATCAAAATTAGATTAGGGTGAATTTTTGGTATTTTTCTGAAAACTTTCAATTTTTGATGAATAGTGAAAAACACTGCGTTATTGTTTAAAACCAACTTTTTATTTAAATAATTATTTATTTTATTTAAATTTATTTTAAGTCAAAATAGATACATAATTCCTATATAAGTTCAATATAATTCATTAGATTCATTTTATAATAATATTAGATATATAAAATTTTATTGAACTATTTAATGTCTTTTACCCACCTTCTAGGCACATTTGCAAATTTTCATAAAACGTAATTTTACCGCTTCTATGAATTGAATTTCAAAAATCCGAGAGACACGATTGACATCAGTAAGTAAAATGTGTTTCAATAGGATGAAAATAATTTTTTTTGTGAATAGTAACTTTGGAATTTTATTTACCACGGTTAAAAGTAAATATGGAAATTGAAGTTAAAAATGATATTATAATTACCCTAAAAAGTGTCCTAATTCTATTGAATAAGTTTATTTCGACCAAAATAAACCTTAAGACAAAAATATTATCCTTTTTGATCCACTTGGATTAGATTAGGACATTTATTATATTTTATTTAAAGAAGAGTTAAAAGTGTTAAATTCAAAGTTTAATAACTAAATTTTTTTATATAGGGTTAAACATAAGATAAATTAGACTATAAATATTCATTATAAAGATAAAAATGTTTACTACATCATGGTATTTTATTTATAATTTTTAGACATTAAATATTTAAATTTATTTATGACACAATGATGATGCAATAACTACCTTATTAATGAAAGACTAAAATAATTGATGTTATAAATATTAAAATAAATTTAAATTGAAAGTTTTGATGCCATAAACGAATTTTTTAGGTTAATATGACATGTTATAGTTGATTAAATGTATTTTTTTCAAATAAATCTGATTTTTATGACTTTCAAAAAAACCAAATACTAAATATTGTCAAAATTGACATAAATGAGTTTTTATAACAAATACTATTTTATTAAATTATATAATAGTCCTAAAATTCTAAAGTTCATCCAAAGTACTTATATAATGATATATATTTCATTAAAGAACCACTTTAGGTTCTCTTGTAATTTTATAGTAAGTTTATTAACCATGTAATATAAAAATACATGAAGACATGTTAAATGTTAAACTATTAAACTAAGAGTTAAATATAAAATATAAGGTTAATATGGTGACATAAACTTGTATAAAACCTATTGGTTGAGAGGTTTTAGAACCATCCCCAGATTATCCTTGAAATAAATCCATTTGTAGCTATTAGAAACCAAAAATTATTTTATAATAAAATAATATTTCAAGATTTTCTTAAACTGACCCTCACCTATCTTATAAAAGGGTACTTCCCCTTCTCTTAATTTCACACATACAAAGAATTTTGGAATGGCCAAACTATGCTAAAATATCATACAAACTACACTCACTTTAATATATAGGCCTTACTTTGTTCAGAAAGCCAACCTAAGGATCCTTTTTTGTTCAAATCCAAAGGAAGAACCAGAAGAAGAGGTAATTACTTCATCACCTCTTTCAAAGTTCTTTTCTTCTTCCACTTCCTCTTTATTTCTTATTTCCATAATAAAATAATAACTCCAGTAACTTCTACATACTGATATGTTATTATAAACATGGTACAACCATATTCATCATTCTATCCATCCTATGAATGACAAAGTCACCATACGTGCGTACGTACGGCTTACCGTCACCACGTCGTGGTGTAGTTTGTTATTCAAAACATCATTATTTGGATGGGTATAATAATGAGTATAACTGATGTAAATAATAAATATAACATGTTAATTATTCTGTATATATAATATACCATCCAATTACATACTATTTCACAACTAATAGAATGATATTGTTGCTCATACGTACGTACGGCTTACCATCTCCACGACGCGATGAGATTTCATTTCCCATTGTAACCATTCAAGAATAATTTTCATTTGATGATTAAAAATAATGTTAAAGAACTTAATATCATTATTTATATGAATCAAATATATCCTATCCATAACAAACATGACTTACGTAACAAAACATATAAAGGAAAACGAATCGGTTAACACCCAAAACAATGATACTACTGAAATATCATTAACAAATCAATACTAGAATATCATATATGATATCATATTTATGTATGTGGTTATTTTATAATTTAATGAAAATGATTTCACCATTATACAAGAGGTTAACATACCCTCAACTAAATAAAAGTACAAGGTAAGGGTTGATTTTACAATCTCTTTATTCTCCAAGGTTGTTTATACATAAGTATCTACCGGAACCTCTTTATCATCCACATATGTGTTTCTTAAAAATGTATTTAAAAACATTTTTACTATTTCCTAGACTTTGTTTTAAAGTCATTTATACCCTTGTTTTACTTTTTATAAATGTTTTGAAAGGAATCTTTCCGTCTTTTTCCTAACAAGGTACTTTATGACCTTTTCGACAAATTAAGGAAAGAATGTTTTTTTAACTTATATGGAATGTGAGGCTATTTTTCACCATTATAACTCCTTCAAAGCTTCAATTATAAGATTATATGAATATTTTCAAAATAAATTTTTTATTTTTATGAAACTCTTAAATGATTTAAAAGTAGAAAGAGATATTTCTTTCAAATAGTTTTTGGATTGATTTCATCTATGTCAACATCCTTTATTGGATTTTACACTTGTTTGAAGTCTATTTATTATGATACAATATTCCATATTGTATTGAAGGTTTTGTAATATGTTTGACAGTGGATGTAATATTTTTATATCATTCATGGTTTATGGTTAAAGTATTAACATTTCATATGCTAGTTTTAATACAAATGTTTATGTTATGTTTCAACCTTTTCATATGAGGAATGCATTGGATGTAGTAAGTGACGGGCAGAGCCCGCTATAGTCCCTCGATACATCGGTAGGTATCATGAGACAAACTAGTGTCTTGGAACGAGGCCTTAGAAAAATTATTATTTGTAGTGTAGGCATGTGGCCTTGACTATATGATTTTGATGTCCGACATTATGCATTCCATAATTATGAAATTAGCTATTGATATTACATGTGATTATTTGACTGGTAGAATATCCATGTGAATAAGTAAATGTAATTAATTGATTTATCTTTTCCATATTATGCTGAAGTTTATGTTTAAAAGGATTTTTTAGTCTTATATATTTCCTTAAATGTTTATTCTTATTTATAATAGTTTATGCTATATTGTTATCCTTAGTGAGAATCTGAGCTCACCACTTTCTTCTGTTTTATTTTTCCAAGGATGCGAAGAAGTATATTATGATTAACCTGCAGTAATAGGCTAAGAGATATGAGTGTTTTCAAAGGGGACACAATGTTTTAGTTTTTATATTTCATAATGTAATGTAAAACGTATGTATGTATCTAGTACCTCCAAGTCTACTAAACAAATAGGTCCTTAGAGACTTGATCTCTTGTGATTATGCCAATGTTATGTAATAATGCACTGACTCTGGGTAACTAGGGTCGGGGCATTATAGTTGGTATCAGAGGAAGTTTAGTACAAACCTTGGAAACTAGATTTAGAAAAACTCTTATTAGAGAACATTATCTGATGATAGACTTTGAATATTGGAATAGAATAACTTCCTATAATTTTGTTAATGTAGAGATTTTGTAAATTTTCCAAGCAATACATCCCTATTTGGATATGAGAAGGTAGAGTCAGCTCTGACATAGATGTATATAGGGGTAAAACCCAAAAAACGCTGCTTTGAGATAAACTCGAACGAGAACTGGTGCACGACAACGGGCCTTGCTACACTTTTGGTTACGACACTCTTGGGGGATATGCTTAGGCTAATTCACATTTTCTTTACAAGACATTATGAAGGATTTGGAAGTAAATACTTCTTCAAAGAATTTTTTTTATGATTATGGATTATATGCATAAACTGTTCAATTTATGTTAGGTTTTTTACTAGTTTGGAATTATGTATTGCGATTCATAAAATAATCTAGTGTATGTCATTGTTTAGAACTGTATATGCGGTCGAAACTCATGGAAAGGCCCTTCAACGGGCTCAACAGGAACATGAAAGTTCTTCCACACATGGAAGATTCAGTCCTAGCACAATTATTTTAGAGGATCGGTTAGAGGTTACACCTTCTTCCTCTCAGCAAATAAATAGACCTATTCGGTCTAATCTGCCAAATCCAAGAATATTTCCAACTCCTACCCCGATACGGGATGCATCTACTTCCAAAGCATCAACTTCTAAGGCACCTGCAAAATCACATGTTCCTATTGGGAAACACCGACCTTTGGATCAAAAGTATGATGTCTTGAAACATTTTGGCTAAGTACCAGTTAAGTTATCAATTCTGGATGCCTTGAATCTATCAAAGGATCTTTGGGAGACACTTATTGAGGCTTTGTCAAGTCCTCAGGAATTCGAAACTAAAATTGTTGCGGCTGAAGTCTACTATATAGAGAACGATATTGCAGAATGCCATGAAGTGATATCTTTTATAGATGAGGATGAAGATGATATTGTACGTGGACATATCAGAACTTTGTATTTATCTGATAATGTCAATGATATAGATATCCGACGATCTTTCATTGATAATGGCTCAGGAGTCAATCTCATTCCTATTCATACACTTCATCGATTGGGCCTCACTGAATATGATTTATCTCCTTCTACTTTGATGTTGCAAGGATATGATAAAAATGAACAAGAACCTCTGGGTGACATTACACTCAGAACTCAGTTTGGAGACCTTATGTATAATTCAGATTTCATGGTTGTTCGTCATGAAACAACCTTAAACATTTTTCTAGGAAGACCTTGGGTACATCAACATGTGGCCGTACCTTCTCCATACCATCAGTGTCTCAAATATTATTTCAATGGTCAAATTGGGACATTGTATGGTGATAAAGCCCCATTCAAAACATGTGAATCTCAATACATTGAGGCAGAATTCTATCACATGGAAGGAAAGGAGAAATCCACGACAAAGGAGGTTACCAAAATTAATGCTCCATATGGTTTGGAAAAGATTCCAGTAAACCCATTCATACATGTGAGTACAGATTATGTGTTGCCTATCAGTCAAATTGATAGGATATACCCAAATCCAAATACTCTTATGGAAACTTCCATAATGTCAATTACGACAACCCATCCAGACAACATGGTAGAAATTGTTGATTCACCAGGCAATGATGAAAGATCAAATGGAGATGTCTTCATTTAATCTGCTGAAATCCAGTAATTCTATACTTCATAAACCAGGCCAGAAGAAGTTATAGAAATGTCAGAGATGAACAATGATGTCGATTCTCAATCCGTCATCTCCTCTTTATTACCCAAGGAAGACCCTTCATCATCAATATGGTCATAAATGGTAGTCTCTTCTTCAAGATGTTTAAATTTTAACTTCTCCCCTGACCATGGAAATTTTGCTTCATCATATACTATGCAAGTAGAAACAAAAGAAGTAACACATATTGAAGAAGAAGAGGAAGATCTCAGAGATGCTCCTCCAGCATTTGAAGAAGGTATCTCTACCACTGTGGATGAACTCAGAGAAATAAATCTGGGTACAAAAGAATATCCACACCCCACTTTAATTAGTACATCCATGACTCTTGAAGAGAAAGAAATGTATAATTCATTTTTAAAGAAAAATCGAGATTTATTTGCTTGGAATTATACAGAAATTCCAGGTCTTGATCCCGATGTTGCCACTCATCATTTGGGTTTTCCAGAAGAACCACAAGGATTCAAGCAAGCAGCAAGAAGAACACACCCAACTTATGCCTCCAAAATTGAAGCTGAAGTGGATAAGCTTATCAAATCTAACTTCGTCAGAGAAGTTAAATATCCAAAATGGATGGCTAATATTGTCCCTATGAAAATGAAGAATGGACAAATTAGAGTTTTCATTGATTTCAGAGATCTTAATTGGCATTGTCCCAAGGTTTATTTTACAGTTCCAATCACAGAACTCTTAATTGATGCAAAAACTGGATACGAAGCTCTTTCCTTCATGGATGGTTATTCTGGGTACAATCAAATATGAATGGCCCCATAGGATGAGGAGTCTATAGCTTTCAGAGCCCCTCAAGGTGTGTTTTGCTATCGGGTAATGCCCTTTAGCATGAAGAATGCAGGTGCAACGTTTCAACGTTCCATGCACCGTATCTTCAAACCCTTTTTAGGGAAATTCGTTTAATGTTATGTGGATGATTTGGTGGTTAAATCCAGACAATGTTATAATCACTTGGATGATTTGGAAATCATATTCCACAAAATTATACAACATAATTTGAAGATGAACCCCTTGAAATGTGCTTTCGGGGTAACCTCAGGAAAATTTCTTGGCTTTGTTGTATGCCATCATGGCATCGAAGTTGATCCTAAGAAGACAAAATCAATCCTTGGTATGCCACCTCCTCAAAATTTGAAATAATTAAGAGGACTTCAAGGACACTTGGCCTATATTCAGCGTTTCATTGCCAATTTGGCAGGCAAGTGTTTACCCTTCACCAAATTAATGAAGAAGGGAGTCACCTACCAATGGACTGAAGATTTCGAAGATGCATTTGATATCCTAAGGAAATATCTCTTGATTCCACCGGTATTAATGCCACCTGTTGAAGGAAGACCACTTATCCTTTATGTGACAGCTTTAGAGCGATCATTGGGTGCCTTCCTTGCCCAAAATAATGATGCTGAGAATGAAAACAACCTTTACTATCTTATTCGGACTATGATTAAGGCAGAAACTCGATATTCAAGTATTGAAAAGTGCTTCCTAGCATTAATCTTTGCAGTTCAGAAATTGAGACACTACCTAAAACATCATGAGGTTCAATTGGTATCTCGTAATAACCCACTCAAATTTATCCTTAGTCGTCCAATGCTTACAGGACGTCTGACAAGGTGAGAAGTTATTTTGCAGCAGTTTGATATCCAATACGTGTCTCAAAAGGCAATAAAGGGCCAAGATCTGGCCGATTTCCTTGCTAAACACCCATCTGTAGAAGATACATATTTAGATACTAAACTTCATGATGTGGAAGTCTTCTCTATTCAAGATAATATTTAAACATGGGAAATGTACTTTGATGGTGCTTCTAGAAGTCCAACAGGGAATAAAATGGAAGATACTAAATTCAAAAAAGTTGGGTTAAGAATTGTGCTTATTTCCCCAGAAAAGGCAGTGCTACCCTATTCCTTCTTATTATTGGGAGCCAGTACAAATAATGAAGCAGAATATCAAGCTCTCATCACAGGCTTGGAATTGGCGCTTTAGGAACAGGTGAATCTCTTAAAGGTAAAAGGTGATTTGGATTTGGTAATCAAACAAGTCAATGGGGATTATGACATCAGAAAAGAAGAGTTAATCCCTTTTTATGATTATGTCAAAGAGTTAATGGAATAATTTCCCTCAGAACCAACATTTTATTATGTCCCGTGATTATGAAATGCCCAAGCTGATGCACTGGCTAATGTAGCCACATCCCAGGAAGATCCAAACCAGGATGAAACAATCATCAGTATTTCCCACCATCATGTAGTTTCACCTTTTGTTCAAATCGGAACAGAGGAAATCAAAGAAATCAGTCCCATTTCTAAACCATATGGTCATACTACGGGATGGATGGCACCTATTAGGGAATAACTTCAAAATGGAACACTCCCACCTGATAGAGCCGAGAAAGAACAAGTTTGGCGACGTGTGGTCAATTTTACTCTTTATGATAGCCCAGATCACCTAGAAAAAATTCTTTAAAAGTGAGGTTTTGATGGAATTATATTCAAATGTATTGATGGTGAAGAGACAATGGCTGTCATGAAAGAAGTACATGCAGGAGTCTGTGGTGCCCACCAGTATGGACATATACTCTCTGATCAAATTCGAAGTCTTGGATACTTTTGGCCTTAAATGATACAATATTGTGTTGATTTCACTAAGAAGTGTCATTCTTGCCAAGTATATGCCAATTTCATTCATCAACCCCCAGATTTTCTCCATACAACTAAATAATCATGGCCATTTTCCATGTGTGGAATGGATGTAGTAGGACCTTACCCTTTGGCTACATCCAAGTAGTTTAAGTATATTCTTACTGCTACTAACTTCTTTTCCAAATGGGCAGAGGCAATACATCTCAAAGAAGTTAATTTTAAAAGCATTGTTAGCTTCATCAAGTCTAACATCATTACCAGATTTGGTGTCCCTCATACCATATTGACGGACAATGGAACCAACTTCTGTTCATCCGAGGTAAGGAAGTTGTGTCAAGAATACAACATCAAATCCAACCATTCATCTCGATATCATGCAGTGCCCAATGTCCAAATAGAGGCCTCCAATAAGACTCTTTCAAACATAATGAAAAAGATGATGGATAAATATAAGAAATCATGACCTGATAAACTTTTTCATGCTTTATGGGCTTATCGGACCACCACCCGCACTACTACGCGGTCAACTCCATATTAATTGGTATATGGAATAGAATAAGTCTTACCCATTGAGGTCCAATTACCTTCGCTCAGAGTATCCATTTGTGATCAGTCATATACAGATGAACAATCTCAAAAGCGATTGGTTGAATTGGAATGATTAGATGAAAAACGATTGTGCACCCTGCACCACTTGGAAGTCTATCAGAATCGAATAGCACAGACTTTCAACAAAAAAGTTCGTCTTCGTTCATTAATTCAAGGAGAATTGGTATTGGTCCTCAGAACTCCAATGATACCAAGGAAGAAACCTCCAAAGCTTGAGCCAAAGTGGGATGGACCTTACTCAATACATAAGGTCTACTCCAATGGATCTTATTCTTTAATCTCAATGGATGGAGAACTCATTACAACTCCAACAAATTCCAGATTCTTGAAAAATTATTTTTTGTAACACAAATAATTACATCCTGAAAGATGTTAAACTGCATAACCATCGTCTTGGCTACACGACGTTAAACTGTACAACTCAACGTCCTACATGACATAAAACTGTATTGTCCTACATGACATTAAACTATTCACATATTCATTCTACATGATGTAAAACTGAAAAATCCCCTAATACATCTTACATAACATTAAAATATATTTTGTCCCTGCTACATGACACTAAACTGTGAAACACTGGCCCATGCATATGACCTTAAACTATTTTATTCCTCACTGCAAGACTTTAAACTGCACGGTCCCCATTTTCCTTGTTGCAGGACATTAAACTGCATAGCCCCTCATTTGTCCAACATGACGTTAAAATATGTCCCCTTTGTCTTGTCATCCAACATGATGTTAAACTGTACATGTTCATCCTACATGAAATTTAAATTGTAAAACAGTCCCTTATACGTCCTACATGACGTTAAAATGTGCATCGTTAGGGTTGTTGCTACCTCTTGTTTCTTACACCGAGCATGAATCACATGATCTTTGAGTAAGCTTCAACCATAACACCCTCTCTGGGCCGCTAACCATGCGTAAGTCCCAACACCATCTTCGGTTTGTCCTCAAGTAAAACTCGATCATCAATTCATTCTTCAATTGAACTACGCGGACTTTGATCCTTGCCTTCTAGATTGGGTACGTAGGCAACCTTCTGAGGTTCAAGCCCAAAACCAATATCTGCACATCATTTCACCTCCGTCTCATATGATTTTGATCCGTGAAGCAGCCCAAAACCAATCTCTTCATGTCGGTTCACCTCTGTCTCATACGATGTTGATCCGTGAAGCAGCCCAAAACCAATCTCTTCACATCGGTTCACCTTCGTCTCATACGATGTTGATCCGTGAAGCATCCCAAAACCAATATATTCATGTCGGTTCACCTCCGTCTCATACGATGTTGATCCGTGAAGCAGCCCAAAACCAATATATTCACGTCAGTTCACCTCCGTCTCATACGATGTTGATCCGTGAAGTAGCCCAAAACCAATCTCTTCATTTTGATTCACCTCCATCTCATACGATGTTGATCTGTGAAGCAACTCAAAACCAATCTCTTCACGTCAGTTCACCTCCATCTCATACGATGTTGATCCGTGAAGCAGCCCAAAACCAATCTCTTTACGTTGGTTCACCTTCGTCCCACATGACGTTAAACTGTGTACATCCCTTTTGTCCCTGCTATATGACACTAAACTGTGCAGTACCATCGTCCTTTCTATATGACATTAAACTATACAGTCCCCCATTTTCCCTCGCCTGAGAGGGAATCATCATTAACATTGATCTCCAATCATGTCATATTTCAAAGACTACGTGCATACATGGTAATGCCTAAACCATTAATCTTGGGTCAAACCATCATTCCACTAAAGTCCCCTTTCACCCTTCACATGTATGAACTAAATCTGTACAGAGGTTATTTCAAGAACTACGTATGGCTTGATTCCCATCCTTACGGGATACATAGGAACGTTCAAGAATCCCTAGAATCCAGCCCAAGTCTTTGGGCCTAACCCCAAATTCCACTTTTAGTCCCTTGAATGAAAAGTTCCCCTGTGAGCACATGAATGTGGTATGAAAACCCTGGTCTTTATTCACATCAGGTTTATAACAAACACACAATGTGTCTCCCTCATTATGGTCTGAGATCTAAAACTCTAAACTAAGATCTCCTACGATCTCGTCTCACATGACGTTAAACTGTATTTCAAGAACTACGTATGGCTTGATTCTCATCCTAATGAGATATGTAGTGAAGTCCATCATATTAATTTAGGACCCAACCATAACATGATTATGGTTAGCATTGGTCTATGCATCTCTTTCATGCATTGAAAAATACCCATTTTCATGTGTCATACTCCTAACCTTAAATACTTCTAGATATCCATAACCCTTTTCTCGACTTCTGATCACAAAATATCTGATACCTGGGAATTCTTTTGCCTGACTATGCAGCACATGCCCTTAGGCAACCTTGCATAAGTAGTCTACATAACAGACTTGTCAGCTAAAAGATGCTATTATTTGACTATGCAACCAATGTCCTTAGGTGGCCCTGCATAATTCAACCCCCTAACGGGTTTATCAAATAGTGGTAACTTCATTCTTGGGGAGAAAACCTTTTTTGTCCCTATTGGTCTTAATGAAAATATATAGGGATCCGCAAAAACAACCATCCTTAACATATTTTTCCCATACTCTTTTTCATGATCTGAAAGTATTCAAGTCTATGGTTTATATTTCCCTTCCCTACATTTGGGTCAGACCTTCACAGGAGTGACATTCATCTAATTCTTTGACAATATTGATTGGGAATATCCTCTCCATATTCAATTACCTCTCTCCATATAGAAAACTCTATGCTTTGGAAAATTTGAATCTCCATAAACTTCGACCGGCTTTTTAGCAATAGAAAAGTAAATTTTTTGAGAGTTCTTTTGCCTGACTATGCAGCACATGACCCTAGGTGGCCTTGCATAAGTAGTCTACATAACGGACCTGTCAGCCAAAAGATGCTATTATTTGACTATGAAGCCAATTCCCTTAAGTGGCTCTGCATAATTCAACCCCCTAATGGGTTTGTTAAATAGTGGTAACTTCACTCTTATTAAATACATCCTCTAATGCCTTTTATCCCTTTTTTCATATCATTCCTCAGATTCAAAATTTCTTAAGTCATAGTTTACATATTTTCCCCCATACTTGAATATGGTAATATGTTTTCAGATAAATTATCAAGGAATTGAGTCAATTTTAATCCATTCTGTCAAAGCTATTCAACCTTAAACATTATCCTTTTTATGTCCGACATGCATAACTTTAAACTTCCCACAAAAGAAAAGGGAACTCTGAACAAAATTCAAGTCCCAGCTCGCTAAATGTCTATATTGTATGATTTAGGAAATATTGAGCAACAAAAGATGCAAAGTTTGTGGGGTTTTTTGTATCACCCTAGAAAAAATCAAACTATGATTACTAGGCCCATTGGTTTAGGTAAAATTAATTAAGGAAAGTAGCAAGAGAATGTAGGAACAAATGATTGAAGATGAAAGTGTTTTTCATAGATGCAAAAGAGTTAGAAGGACATCCATAGATTGGAGTATCTTCTCTCTTTCAAGAATTACAAGAGGATTTCCACATTACTTTTCATTTGATTTATGACATTCTGAGCTTCATCAGCAACCACCTGGAATTCATTCATTTAACTGGATACAATAAGAGACACAATGATACCAACCCTTCTTGGAAAAATTGTAAGATAATGTTCTTGAGTGCAGTTTGAGAAAATTTTCTTCTGATCAAACAATGACTTTATTTCTGTCCAAGAGACTTGGAAGATGGATACATGGATTTGAGAATGGAGCATTGGAAGTAAAGAGACATTTGGAGAGAGTACTCTTTTCAGATATTGTTCTAACGTCAGGATAGTCTTATCTCCATCAACTGGAAGTAGAAAACATATTAGCCCATGAGTTTTCTATTTTCATATCTGCAAGGAAATGGCATGAAGGAAAAATTTGAAAGTTCACACCATTTTTGCTTCTCTTAATGCATAGCATAACCGAAATAGAAGGATAGAAATGTGGCTGCAGCTCAAGCTTGTGAGGTTTCAAATCTGGAGCACATGGGCTATGCTTCATTATGAATGCCTTCTCCATTGTCCCATCATTAAAAAATGATCCTACAACTGAAACATTTGCTGAAGAAAAGTTGGTGTAAGTTTGAAACCAAGAATGCGGGAGATAGTTTTTTGGCTCTAGAATGTTGACTCATTGCAGATGACCATGGCCATATAAAGGTAGATAAATGATTTGTGGGAAATTGACATGATATTTCTTCAAGTACTTGGCTAAATCTGGGAGAGTGCTATCGTAGATATCATAATAGTCATGACCAACGATGTTCATCATGTCATCAATCTGCTTGCTTTCTAGTTCATTAGCCGATCCAATTCTTCTGGGATCCATTGAATCTGCACAAATATCGAATAATTAACTTTTAAGTAAGTTGGTTTTTTATAAAATCTGTGAATAAATTAAAAAAAAGGATAATTCATTAAGTTGTTCAAGTCTAAAATTGGTGCGCAAGTCTAAGATGGTAGCACAAGTTTTACCGTTCTAGTTCTGGCGTGCAAGTCAGAAACAGACTACGAAGCGCGACGCAACAAACAGAAGCGTGAACGAGCGAAATCCAAGATACTTGCGCACTAAGAGCTTAGAAACGTTTGAAGCTGGGTGCTTTGCACGAAGTGACACCCGCATATTTATCAGCGAAGTAGTACCCCTGCGTACCGTAACCTGCGTGCCAGAACAATACATGAGCACCTACTACTTGCGCGTCGTGGCACCTTATTTCTCATTTTCCTCAGAGTCAAATCCTATTTCCTTTTTTGGATCCGACTCTGGGGGGGGGGACTTTTGTTGACACTCTTTTCCATCATAGAGTCTAACGAATGGAAAAGGGAAATTCCTTAAGCACAAAGAGAGTCATCATTTTAAGAACATCAAAAATTGACAATGGAATGAACAAGGAACCTTTTACACTTGGGTCGCACAAGTTTCTTTATGGTCACAAAAGTTACTTGTGTGCCACATATGGGTCCTGCAAGTGACTTGCACGCCCTATTATTTTTTCTCCCAAGGTGATCAGTGGCCTATAAATACCCCCTGTGGGCCCCCCATTTCAAGGGAGGAATTTTACAAAACTCATAGTTAAGCTCTGGACTCCCTAGTCTCTGTTTGTAGTCTTCCGAACACTTTTAAGGTAATTTATTACCTAGAATGGAAGATCAAAATTGTAAGAATAAGGCCTAAGTATTAGAACTCATCAATACTTGTGCGCCTAAGTATCCAGCCCTTTAAGGGAAGTGATGATACTTGCGCGCCGCCTTTACCTCTCAAGGAAACTTGTGCTCTACCTATCTAAAAGCCTATAAGGATGATACTAAGGGATCCAATTCAAAGTCACACAAGTATCACTTCACAGGTTCTTCGTCGCCCAAGTGAACTCATGTCACGCAAGTATACTTGCGTGACCAGGACTTGCGCACTAGAACAATACTTGCGTGCCTCCTTCCAATTCACTTCCTTTCCTCAAATTCACCTCTCCTCTTCAATATTTAGCCTTCAAAACATTCTTCATATCCATTTGTGGCATGGTTACTTTTTTGGATTCCTTATTTGAAAGGAATTCTGAGAAGTTATTTTGATCTGGGCCTCCTTCTCAGGATTAAGCCCTAATATTAAGTTAAAGTACCCCATTAATCTGGGCATCCTTTTTAGGAGTAATCCCCAAATTAAGAATCTAAATCTCTATAAAACAAAAATACCTTTATGGACCTTGTTAATGGGCATTCTATTTAGGAGTAAGCCCCAAGTCCCCCCTAATTTGGGACTCCTTCTCAGGAGTAAGTCCCAAGTTATCAGTCCCTTTAACTTTGGGCCTCATTCACAGGAGTAAGCCCCAAATTACAAGTCCTCTTAATATGGGCATCCTCCTTAGGAGTAAGCCCCAGTATTAATTTTCTTTTTGATTTGGATCTCCTTCTCAGGAGTAAGCTCCAACCTTATTTTCTTTTAATTTGGGCTTCCTTATTAGGAATAAAACCCAATCATAAGTCGCTCTTTATTTGGGATTCCTTTTCAGGAGTAGGCCCCAAGTTAAAATTCCAAATCTCCATAAAGCACAAATAAATTTATGGACCCTACTACTGGGATTCTTTCCTAAACTAAGTCCTGATATTCATTTACTCGGGACTTCATACATACATAATCCCCACATCATTTCTTATGAATTCATCTTTCATGGAATAATCATCAGATTTATTGATACCTATTGTTTATCATACCGAGCATGACTCACGTGAGCTTAGAGTGTAAAAGTAACTTGGACACATCTCTTTGGGTCGTTAATCATACGTAAGCCCCACACTTCTTAATCGAACTACGTATAATTTGATCTCTGCCTTAAAATTAGAGTACGTAAGAAGCCTTTATAAGGTTCAAGCCTATCACCCATTAATTCTCATCTGTCCCATATGACGTTAAACTAATCTTAATTCTCGAACTACATGGGTTCTGATTCCTCTTTAACAAGGATACCTAGGTATCCCATATGCGGGTATGATCCCAACTCTGAAATAATCCATTTCCTTCTGAATGACAATAAACTTAAAGTGCCCCACTGAGTGGCTTTAAAACCAGTATGGTCATCATAATGACCAATATATTTCTATATAATGTATTGAAGGATACCATTAACTAAGAATCTCCAATACATACGGATGATTCTCCATCGATGAAGAACCTAAAATACATATAAAAATTCTCTAAATCTCATACATATCAATCATTGATTTCCAAATCTAAAGGAAAACTCATTTTTATGCTTGGTAAATTAATAAGGATTCGTGAACATAAATCAAATCTATAAGGGAGTCCGGGAGTAGACAATAATTCCCCCCAAAAAGGTGTGATGAGTCTGACCTCCCATCCTCTCGACCAATGAAAACTCTTAAGCCTCATCAGTCCACAACTAATGAGCACCTACCTTTGGAAAGTAGGTCCAGATGGATATAGAATCATTGGATGTTTCCGGTTCTACGAATAAACCCATTAGAAAATTATTGGAAAGTTTGAACCTTAAACAAATAGGGTCATCCCCATTTACAGAAGAAACAAGGTGTTTGAGGATATAATGAGGTATTTCATATTGCACTTCATCCAGAGCTAGTAGGATAACTTTACATTGGTAGAGTTTTCATTCAACAATAGATACCACTATACTATAAGTATGGTACCTTTAGAAGCCATGTATGGGAGACCCTATAGGTCCCTATTGTGTTGGAATGAGATTGGAGAGGCATATCTTATGGGTCCAGAGATGGTGTAGGTGATGACGAAGAAGGTCCAAGTCATCCATGATCAGATGAGGACAGCTCTGAGCAAGAAAAAATCTTACACAAATCGACGCTGTAGGCCATTGGAGTTTGAGTAGGGAGACCACATTTTCCTAAGAGCCTCCTCACAATAAGGATTGTGGAGGTATGGTTGGGGAGGAAAGATATAACAAAGGTTCATTGGTCCATTCAAGATCTCATAGATATTTAGATAGGTTTCTTACCACCTCGCCTCACCACCACAGTTGGAGCGGGTGCATGGAGTCTTCCATGTTTCACAACTGAGGAGATACATGCATAACCCCATGCATGTTATTGACTAGGGTGAGATGGACATCAAGGGATGATCTAATTTTATGGATCACCCAGTGGAGATTTAGGATCATTAGGATAAGACCCTGTGTGAATGGACCATACCCTTGGTTCATGTGTTGTGGTAGCACGAGAGCGTACATGAGAGCTCCTGGGAGCGAGAGATCCAGATACGGGCTCAATATCCTAAATTTTTTGCTTATTTTTTACTTTTTAGGGATGAAAAGTTTGAAGGAGGTAATGATGAAGAGACCCTATTTTCATATTTTAATACTTTATAATATTTATATATATATATATATATTTGGAGCTAGAAACTGAGACAACGTGTGATTTCGAGGCCTAGTGTGCCCGAAATTAATTTTATAAAAATATTTAATATATTTTATATTACCCTTGTGAAGTTTCTTAAAGAAAATAGGATAAATCTTAAACAGAATATTAGATCATAAATCGAATACCATGTTTGAGTTTAGAACATGAGGTTTACCCTAGGTGTGTCCTAAAATAGGTCGGTGTGGGACATTTATAAAAAAGCATCCGTAGGCAGGTACGTTTAGTTAAATAAATAATTAAATTTATTTATTTAATTTAAATTAACCTAAATAAATTTTTCTATAAATGAATCATTATGGAAATTATCTAGGGTTATCCACATAAGCCTTAGGATAATTGAGATATTTTCTTCCTCTCCTCCATTAGTGAATCAAAATCAGATAATGATGAAACTCCGAATTGAGGCAGATCGAGACACAACAAATGTAATGAATTATTCTAGTCATTAGTGAGAACATTCTTCAATAACTAATGATCCAATTTCTAGTTATGAATCATCAATTCATGGATTATTCCCTTATTTATTAAATTAATTAAGTAGTATCATCCCTTTATTTGACTTACGTTAATTATAAGCCATTGCATGCGCCCATGTACAGATTTAATTGAGTGTTGAATTGTTTCTCAAACCGGATCATCCCAATTGTATCTGTTGGACAAGAACACTTGAAAAAAAAATTAAACCCTTTTTATTATGAATTTTTCCCACAAATTATTCATTTTCTTTTCCATTAGGCTATGAGGCCATGGTTCGACATTTCCGGGCGGTATCGAGCCTGATCAGAACCCCATATTCATGAAAGATTCATGTGAAAGTTATGGATTGATGAATCAGTGAAAGATTAAGGTGGATATTGGGATATGGGTGATTCCCCCAATAAAAATATTATCGATGATGTAGAAGGAGGTGACTGGAGGCATGAAGGTTTTATGTGGTTCATGCGGCCTTCATGCGGGATGACAAAAATATGATTTTTGGCCACTCGATGGCCAAAAATGAAGAAGTAAGGAAATATCCATCTATTTCGAGTGAATGGAGGTGAGATATCTGGATGAAGATCCATATCTAGAACACCCTAACATAGATATAACTTTCTTCTAAAAACTCAATCACACACTATGTAGTTTAAAGAACACATGGTGTGTAGTGACTTGGCTGCAATACCTAGGGTTTCAGGATGAGTTAAGTATAACACACCATGTGGTATGGTTCTAGAACCCTGTTATGTACTCTCAGAGTATACGAGAATAAGCATGGCTAGGAACATGACCAAGATTCATAGACATGACCTAAGGGACACAATTAGGAGAATATGACTCAACCCCGAGTAGCTTGGACACACCATATAGTCCACCTGAAAATTTTGTACTTCTACATAAATAGGGATATATGTGATGGTGATTAAAGGAACATGTGATAGAGTAGGAACACATGTTGTGTGGGTCCCCTACATGATGTGTACCCCTACCTTCCTTTTTAGGAAACTTCAATCTCTCATATATCCTTCATTTGGGCTTAGATTTTGGCCCGTGAGTAGAATATCCTATGTTTTTTTCCATGTATAATGTGATGGTGCCCTCTATACTATATTTTGAGATATGATGAAATATTTTCCAAGTGGTATGCTTTTTTATATGATGATTGACAATGAAAATGATTAGACAAGATCACCAGGGGATTTAGAGTGGCATCCTCAAGTTGAGATGGGAATGGGTCATCTACCCATCTTTAGTGGTACGCTCCTACAGGGTAGGTCAAGGGTACTCTATCTATTCTTAGAGTGGAACAATCCTACTAGTATAGGGACCTATAACTATCCACCGAGTGGAAAAATCCTATGGATTTAGGGCTTGAGTCCTTGACTATGAGAGTGGCACCCTCCTATTGGGTAGGGAATGGGTCCTATATCTGCTATTCGAGAGGAACCCTCCTGTTGTATCAGGTCATGGGTCCTGGAATATTAGAGTGGAACCCTCCAACTGGGATGTGCATGAGTCTTATAATAATTACTAGAGTTTCACCCTCTAGGTGGTATAGGTATGGGCCCTCTTCTGATTACTTGAGTGGCACCCTCCTATTATACCAAGGCATGATTCCTCTACTTGATATTATGCCCCTCGACTGTGCAGCACAGTGGAGAGGTGTGTCTTGACTTGAATATTTTCTTCTAGATAGACACGTGAGATGTTGGGCATTATTGATGGACTTTTGGAACTGATGGCACTTTTATATGGGTTGGCCTGTGAGATGGATATCCACTTATCACTTGTTTGGGTTTCTTTGGTTTGAGAATATATATATATATATATATCCATGTTCTTGGATTTTGTTTAATCTCTTTCTATGGGTTAACCTATCAACTATCAATCTATTCCTATCATGTCTTTTACTACCCCCTTCAGATTTCAAGGCTTCCTACTGGGTATGTATATACTCACCCCTGCATTGGATTTACCCACACATGTCATGTATTATGAGGAAAACAGACTGGTTGATAGTGACTACAAAGAATCTTAGGGATACTTGGTGCATTGGGCCACATACAGTGGTCAGATCTTGGAGATCAGGAGCTAGGATCTCTCAGCACATTTACTTTTCTAGTTTTTTAGGTTGGGAAATCTCTTTGGTCGGGCATGTGCTTTTCCTTTTTTTTTTACTTTCAGGTTTCACTGCCATAATCTTGTACAACCTAGAGGTTTTTCATGCATGCTTTGCATTCTAGCTATTTCACATTTTCTTTTATTATTCCACCACACTTTTGTGTTGAGATGGATAGGTGTGTGCATATAGATACATTAGAAAAGGCCTCCCATGTTATATAGGCTTTTTGTCATCCTTCACCACCCATATCCTACAGAGGTGGTCTTTCGGTAGTTGTGTCTCGAGCCCCATTGAATCACACTACACCAAATTGAGCATTTAGAAACATTTTACTAAACCAATACTGTTTTTTTTAAATAATTTCATGGTGGGTTTTTATAAAATTATGCTAAACAGTTAATTTTTTTTATAAACATGACACTTTGCCCCTCCCCCGACACCCCTGACCCCCACCCCGTCGACCCCCCCACCATGCCGACTCCCCAAATCCCTAGCCTCGTTGCCTCCCATCACCTCCCATCACCACCACTCACTGGCCCTCACCATACCTCGACTCGCCTTCCCTCACCTAACTATTCCTCACCAACCCTCATCGTACCTCACCTTACAATCCCTTATTGCGCCTCACCTCACCGTCCCTTGCCTCACCACCCGACACTGCCCATCATTAGTATTCCTACATTTACAACATGATTATGTGTTTTATGGACTGATATGAAATATAAATGTTACATTTACATTATTCTATGTTTATATGACCTAATATTATTTTGTGTTTTATGATTCTGTGTTTAACTCTATTTAAAATAAAATATTCCATCTTAATCGTTTACCATTATGCAATGATTTTGAAAGGAGGTTACACTTGTTCATAATATAAGGTACTTTACCCTTATAGTGTGATTATGGAAAGAGGGTACCCTATTATTATATGAGATTTAAATTACTCTTCTTTCCTAAATATGAAAGTATGTTTCTTTAATTTATTGGTTTTTTTATTTTCCTTCCTTGGTGGACTTTGAGAAAAGGTTACCTTATAAAATTCTATTTGATCCATATGATTAACCTAGAAGTGATATGATGCATGTAAGTATGAGTTATATGCTGCCCGATAAGAATGTTGATGAATTATAGTGGTTTTAAACATATTTTTTGCATCACCATGTTTGAAATTGATTGTGTTTTTATATCATTACATATTAGGAAGGGTATGAAACATTACACAATGCTTACATATGCATATATTATTTTACCACTCAAGATTTTTAGGAGGGATAAGTGGAAATCATTTGAGTATTTTATACCCACACCCAACATGTGAACTTTACTTGTTTGTGTAAACTTTATATATCATGATTCATATAAAGGAAAGGTCCAGATAATGAACGGTGGATGCCACAAAAAGTTTAGAAAAAGAGTGTGAAGAGAACAATCAGAGTTGACATTGGGTACTATTTTGATGGCTCTGGTATATATTTATTTACTATTTTTTTGGAACCTATTTCTATATATGATTAACCTAATGTGAGATATTTAACAATAAATACTTATGAATATTCTCATATATTACTTATATATCATTTTTGGATGCATGTACATATGATTGTAGTTTATTTTACATTTACTCTATACATGGGGAATAGTGTTTATTATTTTTTATTTATTCATTTATGATTCCCCCATTCTCTATGTCTTATAAAAATTATGTAATTAAATATCCAGGATTTTATAGGGTTCCCTAGTGGGACCCTATTGTATTTGTACCCCTTTAGTCTATCACTTTATTCTTTCCTAAGTAATGGGAGTGACGTAACAGGGGGATTCTGACTCTGGATCAGGTTTCCATTATGGGTTTTCAACCTCACATACATTTTTTCCTCATTTCTTTTGTAGTTTATGGTTATTTTAGTCAAACTAAGAAGTTGAAAATAGTTTAGGGTCACAATACTTGGACCATAGAGTTTCATATAGTCTAAGGTCCTAATTCTATAAATATAAATCCAAGTATAATGTCATAGACCATGGACTATGATGTAGAAAATAGTTTATGGTCATAATTTATGGACCTAAGTTGATCCTCCAAGAGTTGTTTTTATGACACTGGAGGGTTTATAACCAATAGAAATGGTCTTCCTAGGAGGACCTACACCAATCAAAAGAATATAGGGTTATGGCATAAATAAATTAAAATTAGGACTTTATGAACCTATGAATTAATGTGCTAATGATGGTGGACTAAAAAGGGGGAAAACATTTACTCATAGAAAAATATTAATCTATTACTTGGGAATGATGACCCATATGACTAATACACATTTACTCATGAAAAATATTACTCTATTATTTGGGAATAAATATGCATAGTTTTCTAAAACCACTGAAACTCGGTTCATACTCTTAAAATACAGCACTTTCATTATGACATAGAGATAACTAAATTTATATTTCCACTAAAGATCATAAGACTATCCTATATAGTTTTACATCCATCATGAAATGTGGAAAATAAGGTTTAAATACATCCCCTTATATATGAAATTCATTTATTTATTTCACATATTACTCGAACCATATAAAAATATGGAGTATGAAATCTTGTATTCATCGTTGTCTCATGGTGAAACCCAATTATATTTCTATATTACCTACAACACCACCTCTCACTTTGTATACACTATATATCCTAGATGACTGTTAGCCCTTCAAAGTTCCTCACACCATGGACATAGTCCTTTTGGATTTGACTATTTTTATATGATACTCAACCTATCAACCATTTCATCATTTACCATGGGTGTTGTGTCTTTTTTAGTCTTTTTAAACTATATATCAACATGTTGAACAAAACCTTCATTGATGCTTCATTTTAGACCTAGAAAACATTTTATGTTATTTTTGGATATTTTATAAATACAACAAATATTTGGATGGCATACTCAAGAGAATTCTATACAATCGGTTGTAGTAAGAAGGAAATAGAAAACCATATTTAAAATGCTTCATTATTTATCATTGTTATGTATATTTTGTTTGTTAATATTGTGTATCTGTTATCATTTATAATTTTTTTTCTGTATATTTTTTTTGAAATATATGTTCTGAATTTAATTTTATTTGATTAAATGATAGTAATGCAAAAAAGAAAGCACTATACTATTCCATAGACCACATTGATATATGATGATCCATCTGTCTCCCTCTCTACATTAATTGAGACACCATTTTCTTTCCCCCCTGCACCATCTCTCACACCCTCCATGAGCATCCCATTAGCAGCTCAGTCAATGTCTTCCCATTCAACAGTCTCAAAAATGAGGGAACAGGGTTCCAATACTAGTTCTTCATGAGGATATTGGAGGGTGACTGTTATAGGTACAAATTTTAATATGAATAAATTTATCACACTTTTTTTATACTATCTGTTTGTTCATAAAAGATGAAAAAATGCAACTATGGAGAAAAATATGAAAAGTTAATATGTATGGAATCTGATCAGAATAAAAATATTTTTCCCATTTGATTCCTATGGGTTCCCTAAGGATGACGGCATAGGATTACTTGGCCATATTCTAAGCCAGCTGGTTGTGGAGCCGGTTTCCCTTCTGATTACGTATGATGATTGGAGGCATACCTTCATCTTGGAAAAATGAAGTTTTTCATTCAAAAATAAATGTAATTTTAATATATTATGGTATAATTAAATGTCATTATGTTATTAAATTATAATATTTTCAAAATTAATTTCTATGTACATATGTTTTTCCACTTTATAGTTGCTAATGTGCCAGCACGAAAGTTATCATTAAAAAATCTTGGCAAGAAATTGAAAGACTTTAAATGGATATTAAGGAGCGATGTCAACGATACTTCTTTGAGCACCCAAAATATGTGTGAAAAGGTAACCAATGGGGTACCTAGAGAGTAGTTTAAAGTTTTTATCGACATACATCATGATGAGAAACACATGGTTTTTAAATATATATTATTTTATTAATCTCATTTTACATTCATACATTTATATGAAAAGGAGATGAAATTTCATACATTAATATTAAATTACATTTTATTTATTTTAGGATCTTTCAAGGAAGAATGCATCGAGCCGAGATAAAAAAATATTCCCTCACGCTGTAGGGTCAAAGAATTTTTCTAGAAGCTGATCGAATCTGGTAATATTTTCATTAGTTTAAATATTTATAATAAAATATTATATATTTAATATATTAAATTATTGATTTATCATTTTTTAATGCATTCATAGTTTTTAGGGTGCCAAGTATCCTGAACAGAAGTGTGTTTAGATGTTCATAAAAAATATGATGGGAGTTTTGTTAATGAGTCTGCCAAGAAGTTGAGGTATGAATTCATTTTTCATTATAATAACTTATTATCCGTTATCACTATGTTAATATATATTGCTTCTAATATGGATTATATTTTATTATAGTTAAAAATTAAAGAAATATGGGATTCCAATCCCGTGCAGTCCTACTCAGTCTCCTAGGATGACCCAATTGGTAATGTGCTTGGGAAGGATCATCCTGGTCAAGTACGTGGGATGGTTTTGGGACCCCTACCATCTGAGGTATTTAGTAGGCCATTATGGATTCAAGTTGTATATAATACTGTTTGTAGTCACTACTTACCCCTGAGATGCTCAGATATATTTTCTTTCTATGCAAAACAAAATTCAGGAATAGGGGGCTCAGATATCTGCTTTGTAGAAAGCGTTGGTTTATTTATATCAAAATATGACCGGATCTATCCATGGTGATATTGCATCAATGATGGGTGGTGAGAAGTTAAATCACAAAACATCAAAATAATTTAGTTTTCAAACATTTATTGGTTTTAAGTTTAAATATAAATATATAACATTATTTAATTTTCAATATAATTGTCATACAGGTGCTGGTAGGAGGAAGTAGAGATGGTGGTGGAGAGGGTGACAAGTAGTTTTCATCATCAGATAGTGACTAGTGGTCTCTTTGATATTTTGTAAAAATATGGAAACAAAGTCTTTCTTCATATATAATGTGTGTTATAGATTAGTCACCTAACATTTTCATGACCTAACATTTTCATGATTTCCCATGTTTGATAAAGGAATTGAAATTTGATATGGCTTGATGATTTAGGAAGGTAGTGAGTCTATAATTTTTGGATGATGTTATTAATATTTTCATAAATTATTATATACTCCCTTTATTGATTTTATATGAAATGTGCATAATTTTTGCAAAATATTAATGTTAAAATATTAAATATAGTTTTTGAGCACTATTTGAATTCATCCAGATTGAATTATTTTTAATGTTTTAATAATAACTATCAACTTACTGATCCAAATTGCGTGGTTATTTTTTTAGGATTCCTTATTAAATTTCCCAAATATCATTAATAATAATTAGTGGCCAATTCTTTCATTTGAAGGGTCATATGGTCCTCACAAGAAGACCCATAGAATCTATGAAGAAACTGGACCATCCAGGAAGATTGAATTACTGGGATCAATACAGAAGTCAAAATTAATTTATTATCCTCCAAAGTTCGGGGAACAATTCAAGGAGTCATGTATGAAAATTTCAAGGCCCAAATAAAAAAAGGTGCCCAACTGACGCTTTGAAGTCTGGCCCATCATTATGGATGAGAATTAAAATCAGGACACTATTCCTGAATTTTATCCTGCTATAATAATCAAATCAAGCTGGTATTTTTTAGTGTGGAGTATAATATATGAGTGGAAAACTTTTTAGAAGAAATTATTTTTATTTTTGGGCATCTTCCTATTCAAAAACCCACTCATATTTCAGACTTCGAAAATGTGTTGATAAAAATGGACAGGTGAAATCTGTTTAGTAAAATAGCCATATATTTGGCTCCAAAAGTCCAATGGCTACAAAATTTTGAGAGTTGATTGAAAAATTAAATATATAATGCTTTTAAGAATAATATTTCTCCATATTAGGATGTCTGAAATATCACATTAGCGATGCAAGTGGAGGGGTAGTTTTGGAATGCAAACAGTCCACTTCCATGGGATATAAATACTTTCCCCTTCTCTCCTTGAAAGAGGTTGGATTTCAGAAGAGAGGATAATATATTTACATGAGTAAATCTTTTAAAAAGGATTGGGAGGACCTTCCATACTCATTTTTTCACTTGAGATACCATTCCTCCTCTCTTTGTTTTCATTTACTTTTGTGTTCTCCATTGTTGTAAACTTGTAAGTCTTTGTTTTATAATTATGTTTTAATGCAAGTACCTTTCCCATCACCTCTTATTACCATCTACCCTCTGTTTTGAAATATTAATGTTCTTTAAATTTATTAAATCGTGTTAAAAATAAATCCCTTCTTTTTCATCCTCATTCAATCAAAAATCTATTTTAAATTCTCATCACCGTTTGTGTGTGTGTGTTCGGCGCACAACCCTTTTTTTATCCCATTATGTATCTTCTATTATTAAATAATCATCATAAAAATAATAAACCAGATTTATAATTATCTTAATGGATGAGTAAATATACCATTGGGGTGAGTCAAAATTTAGGGATGTTAAGTGATTGAGAGTATTTTCTCGATGAGTATTCTTTAATTTAACATTGTGTATGTTGGACTTAACATGTCATGGATTAATGACTTGTTTTGTTTAACGAGTGGTTTCCATGGATTATTAGAACCAGAAATACACTACCATAAACAATATATGATTAATATTATAACCCTAAGTTAAGATAAGGATTGTATTAAATCCTTAACACTTGGTAATTCCAATCAATGTCAACTTGTGACATGGTTGTTAATTTAATGCAATATAAAGCGAGACTCAAGGATATCAAAAGATTAACTACCTAATGATGAACTCACCCCAATATTTATCAAATATTTATATCAATATTAGTCAATCAATAATTTAAATTAATCTCTAAAAACAAACCCCCCAATCAAAATGCAATCAACTAAAAACAATTGTCTATTAAAAAGTATCATCACTGAGGATTCGACCCGAGCGCTGCTATACACATTAGCAGAGAACCAGAACCTTGAACGGTTGATATGTGAAAATCATCCACACTTTGAAATGGCTCCATTACTGGGGATGGTTCATTAAGTAGTAATTAATTTTTTTTATTGTAAAAAAACAAGAAAAAAACAAGAAAAAAACAAGAAAAAACAAAAATTTAAAAAAAAAAACACAAAGAAAAACCCACCTTCCTATTTCTTCTAAAATCTATTTGAATGACTCTTAGCCTACCAAAAAATCCCTCATATTTGTTTGACCCTGAAATTGAGCGAACACTTTTCTAAATTAAGAGGAACATTAGGGATAATCAAACAATTCAAAAACCAGTCCTCATCCAACTAGTTGATTTAGAAATGGCTAACCCTAGGGAACAAACACTTAAAGAACTTGAGGCCCCTGATATAAATTACCAACCCCTTGGTATTCAATATCCAAACATATAGGCTAAATTTGAACTCAAATAGGGTTTGATTCATCTTCTACCTCATTTCCACGGGCTACCTGGTGAGGATCCACATCTCCACCTTAAAGAGTTCCAAGTGGTGTGCTCTACCATGAAGCCTCAAGGGGTTTCTGTGGAACAAATAAAACATTGAGCATTCCCTTTTTCCTTAGCTGACTCCGCCAAGTCATGGATCTAATACATCCCTCCTAGTTCCATAAACACATGGATTGACATGAAGTGACTTTTCTTATAGAAATTATTTCCTTCTTCTCGTACTGCTTCTATCCTAAAGTAAATAAGTGTTATCTGTCAATTCCCAAATGAATCGCTCCATGAGTACTGGAAGAGGTTCAAAAAGCTTGTTGCAACCCTCCCACACCACAAAATACCTGACCAAATATTTATCCAATACTTTTATGAGGGGTTATTGGGTATGTATAGAACCCTCATTAATGCTGTAAGTGGTAGTGCTCTTGTTGATAAAACTCCCACAACTTCAAGAGATCTCATAAGAAACATGGCTGCAAACACACAAAAATTCCATACTCGAGCACATGCTCAAGTCAAAAAAGTCCAAGATAATCAATCTATAGATCCCAAAAAGATGACTGAGTGGATGAGTGAACTTACATGTATTGTGAGACAACTATCTATGGCATCCAAAGCCCCAACCACATCTTCTCTACAATCTCTGTTCCCTGGACCTATCAAGAACTATGAAATCTGTAGCTCACCATCTCATCCAACTGACACATGTCCACAACTTCAAGAGGATCCCTCTGATTCATCCAGACCAATGGAGATCAATGCATCATATGCTCAGTGGAACCCCAACCCTCAATAATTAGGTCAGTTTGTTAGAAACTTCAACCAGCCCCACTCTGAGCCCTTCTCTTCTACCTTCAACCAAGGCTTGAGGTATGGCAATCCCATTTCTCATCCCCCTCAATTCCCTCCTCAAAACCCAAACCAATTCCAATATGGTCAAGGTGTTGGTAACTTCCAACAACCTTACCCTTTTGTTCCTCAACCTCAAAGGATCAATCCTCCTCTTCCTCCTCCTGGATTCCACTATCATAGTGGGCCTTCCCAATTCCCAAACCAATAAAATCGCTTTCCCAAGAACCAAAATCAAGGTAATACCAATCTGGGACAAGCCTCTTCTTCCAAGCAACCATGGGAAAGTGAAGTGGAAGATATTTCCTCCTTCACCCATTCCAGCCTCAAAAATATTGAAACCCAAATTGGTCAACTTGCATCCCACCTGATCCAAAAACAACAATAAAATTATTCCCAACTCCCAGCTCAACCATTACCCAACCTCAAGGGTAATGTAAGTGCAGTTTCACTTATATCGGGAAAGAAAATTTCTATTCCTCAAGATAATTCCTCCAGCTCCCCTTTAAATGTAGACCTAGAAAATGATAATAAAAAAACTTTAAAAGGAATCTGAATCCATTCCCTCACCTCCTTCCATTCCACTTAGAAATCCAATTCATTTTCCTCAAGTTGTTTATAATCCAAATAAGTCATTTGAACCTGATCCTGATATGATTGAAATGTTTAGATGTGTTGAAGTGAACATTACCCTTTTATATGTCATCAAACAAATTCTTAAGTATGACAAGTTTCTTAAGGAGTTGTGCACCCATAAGAGACAAATTAGGATGATTGAAAATGTTTCAACCCAGAATTCCATAACCATGAAGTGAAAATACCCAGGGACCTTTACTGTTCCATTCCAAATAGAGAGTTCCAACTTCGATGATACACTCATAGACCTAGGAGCCTCAATTAATGTCATGCCAAAATCCATCTTCTTCAACCTTGGTCTAGGTCCCTTGCACCCAATGAGTTTTTTCTTCCAGTTATCCAATAAAATCACTGATAGTCCTGAGGGTATAATCGAGGATGTCCTTGTTTGTGTCAATGATCTTATCTTCCCTAATGATTTATATGTCCCTGACATGGAAGGTGAGATGAACTATTATCAATCTCCCCTAATTATAGGAAGAAAATTCCTAATGATAGTGAGTACCAAGATTGATATCCATTCAGACATCTTATCTATGAAATTTGGTGACCAGCTGGTCAAGTTCAACATTTTCCAATCCATGTGATACCCATCTAAGGATCACTCTGCATTCTCAATCCATGCTTCTGAGGACACTTCTGAGAGTCAATTGAACCCCAATCCATCATGTTCTTCATGTTCTAATGATAGAGGAGTTAGTGAATATTTCATCCTCATTAACCAAGTCATAAATGGAGAAGTTGATATTGACATTTCAGATGTAAACTCCATCGATCTAAATGATCTTGAAAAGTCTTTGGAATCTTATCTCACCTATGCTATCCACTTCTCCAAGTTATATGATAATGGGGAAAATTAAATAACATGCTAATTTATTGATTCAGATCAGATTATCTAGCATTCTTCATTTCTTATCCATGATTCTGAAAATTCTATTATATGTGAGGTGAACCCTGAACCAATGTGTTTATATTGTCCCAATGGAAGTGATGTTTGTGCTATTTGTTCCCTAATTAATAAAGTGATCACTGGTGAGCTTGAAATTGACCACTCTTTGGAAAAAACATTGATATTAAGGATATTAAAATTTTTATTCAGACATATGACTCTAATTATCCTCATTACTGCACATCGGTAAGTGATGCAATAAATTAGTTACAAATAATTGGGATCTCATACTTTGATTTCATGTTATATGAACCTTACAAAAATGAACCATCAGAATTGAAGCATCTTCTTTAATTTATAATCATAGAAAACCAACACTTTGTGGAAAACACCATTCCTCAAGTTGAAGACCAATGGGAGGATAAACATATTCTCTTTCCACCCCCATTTAATTGAAATAAAAAAAAATCAAGGAAGGGGTGAAATTATCCAATGAACAATCAAGCATCCCAAAGGGAAAGTTTTTTTGGAATCACTCTGGAGTTGAGAAAATACAGTGGCCACCATCGGACTATGGGTAGTCCACTACAACTATCTAGCTGTAGAAAAATAAATGCAGCATTTATTTGGAGGTAACCCAAGTTTTCTTTTAATTTTATGAAATTTTAATTTATTTTTAGTTTTTCATAAAATAAATAATGGTTTTTGTTTTTGTTTCTATTTTAGGCAATGGTTATTTTCTAAATCATCACCATGAGAGGAAACACATCCCAGAAACCACCTCGACTTCCATCAGATCCATAGTAGACCTAACACTAGATGGAGACAACAACCCACCAAATCCAAACTAGGGGGAACCTCTTTCCCTTTAACTCCCCCCTTTTCTCTTCTTCTTCCTTCTCTCTCTCTCTCTCCATTTTTCTTCTTCTTCCTATATTTTTCATTTTTTTCAATTTCATCATCATTTGTTTTCTTTTTCTCTTTCTATTTTTGTGGGTGTTTATTTTAAAAACAAATACTAAAAAAACTAAATAAATAAATAAATAAATAAAAAGAAGTCATACTCACTCACCATCCAATTTTTAAATTTTGTCCAACCATTTTGGGGAGTCAAAAAGACATGTTTTCATATTTTTTTTGTATTTTCACCATGAATTTGGCTAAAAAATATTGTGTTAAAACCAATAAATTTTGAATGCTCAATTTTTGATTTGGAAAATGATTTTCCCCAACTATGAGGAAAAAAAATATCTTTCATGCCAAGGCCACATATGGCCATATTTTCAAAATGTGTATTTTCACCCCTAATTGTGAGTCTTGATTTTGTGGACCTTAGAGCTGAATTTCCAACTTTGGTTTGCATTAATATGGTAGAGGCATTTTCTGAACCTCATGATAATAACAATAGCCAAATAGCCTCCCATTACCCCTACATTAATCCTACTTTTGAAAGACCCTCTGAGCCTATAAAAGGCTTTTCTTTGATAGCCACATTAGAATCCTAATACCTTATCCCACCCAACATCTACATGGATTTACATTTCATTATTTATTGAAATTTAAGTGTGTGGGGAATGGATTTCTTTTTGGGTACCCTTTGTTGATTTCACTTTTTTATCATATGCTTGAGGGAAAGAATCTATTTCAGTGTGGGGGATAGGTTGTCATTTAGTGAGGTTTGGGAATGTATATATTTTTAACTTGTTCAAATTTTATTTAAAAGTGTTCAAAAAAATTATGAAAAAAATAAAAAAAACTAAAAAAATGAAAAAAGGGTTGTATCTTGGTTGGGTCAAAAAATCACTCTTCTTCAACCTTTTATATTATTATAACTATTACAATTAGGGCCGTGAGTAGATCAAACATGGGTTGGGATATGAGTGTGAGGTATGTTTCAAGTTCAACTTTCAAAAAATTAAAGAAAACAACAGTTATGTCATTAGGAGAAGTTTTGTGTTTTGTTAATATTCCATCTTCTCATTCCATTAAATTTTTATTCCACTTTTGTGTCTTTATTCACACAATTGTTCCTTTGTAAATATGTGTTTCCATTTATTTCCATGTTTTATTTCAAAAATATTGTTCATTTTTTTTCCATTTTGGTGTTTTACCCCTCTTTCCACTCTTTTGAATACTATATTCCTACCATCCCATAGCCACTGAAAACCCCCTTAAAAAGACCTCTTGTTTCTTGTGAAAGTTAGGATAGGAAATGGAAACTGAGATCTCTTTCAAACTCTATGATTTTTACTTTTGGTTAGTGAATGAGTGAAACTCCAGAAATAAATTTTTATCCTCTTGAGAGGAGTAAGTTTCGAGTTCCACATTTTCCATTTCTAAATTTGAGCATGAAAAAAGAGTTGTTTTTGGAACATTTTTTGTGTAACAATTTATGGTGGAATTTAATATGGATGAGTAAAATAATTTAAACATCCCCTGAGTGGGGAAAACAAAATTTTAATATTTTTTGGTGAGTGAAAATGATTTTATTTTGTTATTATATTTATGGAACATGAGGACATGCACAAGACTAAGTGTGGTGGATTTGATGTTATTAATATTTTCATAACTTATTATATACTTCCTTTACTGATTTTATATGAAATGTTCATAATTTGTGTGAAATATTAATGTTTAAATATTAAATATAATTTTTCAGCACTACTTGAATTCATATAGATTCAAGTTTGTTTAATGTTTTAATAATAACTATCACCTTACTGATCTAAATTGTGTGGTTATTTATTTAGGATTCATTATTCAATTTACAAAATATTATTAGAAGGTAGTGGATAATTCTTTCATTTTAAGGGTCATATGGTCCTCACAAAAGGCCCACATAATCTATGAAGAAACTGGATCATCCATGAAGATTGAATTACTGGGATCAATCCAGAAGTTCAAATTCATTTTTTATCCTCCAACATTCAGGGAAAAATTAAAGGAGTAATGTATAAAAATTTCAAGTCCCAAATAAAAAAAAGTGTCCCAACTGATGCTTTGAAGTCCGTCCCATCATTCTGGCTGGGAATTAAAATAAGGACACTATTCCTGAAGTTTCTTTTACTATACTCATTAAATCAATCTGGGATTTTTCAGTGTGAAAGATAAGATATGTTTGAAAAAATTGTTAGAATAAATTATTTTTATTTGATGGCATATTCCTGTTCAAAAACCCATTCATATTTCAGTATTTGAAGGCATGTTGATAAAAATGGACAGATGCAATCTGTTTAGTAAAATAGCCATATATTTGGATCCAAAAGTCCAATGGCCGCCAAATTTTGAGAGTCGACTGAAAACTTTAATATCTAAAACTTTTAATAATACTATTTCTCCATATTTGGCTGTATGAAATATCAAATTCGAGATGCAAGTGGAGGGGTAGTTTTGGAATACAAACAGTCCACTTCCATGGGCTATAAATACTTCCCCCTCCTCTCCTTGCAAGATGTTGGAATTTCAGAAAAGAGGAGCGTATGTTGGAAATACCAAAGCTTTGAAAAAGTCTTGGGAGGACATTCCATACTCAAGTTTTAACTTGAGATACCCTTCCTCCTCTCTTTGTTTTCATTTACTTTTGTGTTCTTCATTGTTGTAATCTTGTAAGTCTTTGTTTTGTAATTATGTTTTAATGCAAGTACCTTTCCCATTAACTTTTATTATCATCTACCCTATGTTTTGAAATATTAATTTTATTTAAATTTATTAAATCATGTTAAAAATAAATCACTTATTTTTCATCCTCATTTAATCTAAATTCAATTTTAAATTCTCATCACTGTCTGTGTGTGTGTTCGGCGCACAACTCTTTTCTTATCCCATTATTTTTTTTCTCTTATTAAATCATCATCATAAACATAATAAACCATATTTATAATCATCTTAATGGATGAGTAAATATACCACTGTGGTGAGTCAAAATTTAGTGATGTTAAGTGATTGAGAGTATTTTCTCGATGAGTATTCTTTAATTTAACATTATGTATGTTGGACTTAACATGTCATGGATTAATGACTTATTTTGTTTAACGAGTGGTTTCCATGGATTATTGGAACCATAAATACACTACCATAAACAATATATGATTAATATTAGAACCCTAAGTTAAGTTAAGGCTTGGATTAAAGACTTAACACTTGGGAATTCCAATCAATGTCAAATTGTGACATGGGTGTTAATTTAATGCAATATAAAGCAAGGCTCAAGGATATCACAATCTTAACTACCTAATGATGAATTCACCCAAATATTTATCAAATTTATATATAAATATTAATCAATCAATCATTTCAATTAAGCTCTGCAAACAAACCCCCCAATCAAAATACAATCAACTAAAAATAATCGACTATTAAAAAGTATCAATGCTGAGGATTCGACCCGAGCGTTTCTATACACATTATAAGAGCACCTAAACCTTGAATGGTCAATAGGAAACAATCGGCCATGATTTTAGTGGTGTATGAAGTTGGTGTAATATGATGTAATCTATGTTCAATATGGAAGATAGAGATATTTAATATTTTCATTTGAGTTATGTTAGGATGTGTATATTAGTAATTTGGAAAAACTATTATGTTTTTTATTTGATTCATTTTATTCATGATGGAGACACAAGACCCGAAGTTGTGTCATTCAAGTATGGGCCCCAAAAATATTGGGTCGACCATTGACCACATTCGATACATGGAAATGATCACTTCCCACAAGAGAACCTTTGAGGTGTGTTCACTAGATGGTAGGCAAGCCTATTTTGGCCATGCACCATCACTATAGGGTAGAATAATACTTGGAGGATGATGAGGATCCAAATTGAGGGAGACCTAAAGTGTGGAGGTGAACATTATGTGATTTTTAGGCAGATTTCAATGCTTTGGGAGCTACGCTACAATGTGCTTGAGATTATTGAGTGAGCCTATATATAAGAGAGATTCAACCCCATTATCAAGGGGAAGGACCTGAGGTTGGTCATTATTTGGTATGGGGCTAAGATATGAGATTTTAACATCTCTTTGTATCCCATGAAACTAAGAATCTAGCCATATGTAGTTTTGAAAATCAGTGTGGTAGATGACCATCATTTGAATAGAAAGTATTGTCAGGAAAGGGATAGAATATCATGCTCATTACATAATGGTCCAAGATGGTTAATGTTAGGATAGGTAGTATAAATTATTATATATCATAAGTTTTTTCTATGTAGTTTGAAGGATTACATCTTAGATGTCTGTTCTATACAATTTAATGTTTTAGATTTAGATCTATGAAACACTGTTAGATGATTGAGATGCTATGGTCTAGATTATTCTATTATATGTTCTATATACACAATTTTTTATGAAACACTATTAGATTATTGACTACTTAACATTGTTATATAGTTTAGATTATTATTATATATGTTATGTACACATGGTTTTTTTAGGGTAATGGTACTGGGGTTGTAGAATCTGCAACATTTTTTTATTTGTAAATCTACATTTAGTAGTGGTTTAAACTACCACTATAGGTTGATATTTTATTATCAGCAGTAGTTAAAACCACTGATAAATAAATTCACATTATTATTTAGCGGTGGTTTTCATGTAAAAAAATGGAAAACATTTAGCGGCGGTTAAAACTGCCGCTAAAAAAATTATTATTTTTACATAGAACCACCACTAAAACCACCAAAACTACCGCGTGTTGGATGATGACACCCTATTTAGCATCAATATTATGAAACCATCACAGAAGCAAACAGTGATGGTTAAAAATACCACTATATTAAAAAAACCACCACTATGCAGTGATTTTCTTGTAGTGTCAGGTCATGACATATCATTTTGAATAAATCAAGGACACTCTAACTTGATATAATAGGTAATTTTTAGTATCATCAATAGTATCTTGAATATCAACATGATAGAATTAATCAAATAGATGTTTAATAAGTTGTGTAAGTGGTTGAAAGAATTTTGAGAATTTGAATTTTAAATTATATTAAAAAATAAGGAAGGTTGTTGTGAAAATTAAATTATATACATACAGTAGACTGTAGAAATAATGATTGTAAAGAATACAACATTCATTGAATATTTTGTAAGAATAAGAGAGAGTAGAGTGTAGTTCAACATTAGAATTTAGAGTATATACTATTTAGTGTCAAAAAGATATGGAGTTCGACACTACTATTTATGAGATAATAATTATTTTGTGTGTTCTAATTTTGAAGGTGATTCTACATAGCACTTAACTTGAATATTTTGTGTTTGTCAAAGCTAGTAAAATAAACCTAGTGAAAATTAATTCATGCACTAAAGTTGAAGAAGTGGTAAGAAGAGAAGAGTTTATATGAAAGTAATTTCAAAATATGAAGAACAAATTATAGGAAGAAATGAATATCGCTTCTAAGAAATAAATACAATAATTATTTTTTACTCTAAAGAGAAGGAATTATATTCATTTATGTTTGAATACAATAGAATGGAAGTAGCGCATAAACAACCTTATAAATGTTCTAAATAAGACTCTTTGGTTTTTGTATCTATAAATGTGGAATTTTAGGGTGGTAGTAAAAGTATGTAGATGGATTCTATAGAGTGTAGGATGCACCAAACTTGGGTACAAGGATAAACCTTACACAATTTTATTCACAGATTGATATTTGTGAATAATATGATCTCAATAGAATCTTGATCATACTAATGGCTAGAATTTAATTTTTAAAGGTTAACCTTATAAATTTTCATGTCTCTTGTGTGTATTTGTTCAATAATATTTCTTGAAAGAACAAATAACGAGAGATAGAGAGAGATAGATAGAGATAGAATAATAGTATAATCACCTAAAAGTGAAAGAGGTAAAAATAAGAATAAAGCATTAAAAAGGTGACAATAAGACATCTAGACTGATTCAAACCACCTCTAAATGTATAACATATTCCCAACTGATCATCCTCATATTAGTTATAAGGAAAAAAATAAAAAAAATCAAGATGGGTTAGGATTTTCATTTAAATCCCATTTGGAAGCATATTTTATTAGTTTATCACAAATAAAAAAGTTTAAATTCAATGAAAGTTGTAAAAATTACTCTTTAAATTTTACCAGAACCAATATTTTTCAAGATTTAATTGAAAATATGTTATTAGATTAAGACCATGAAATAAAATAAATTAGTAATCACTCTAAGTAACAAAAACAAACCTCTAGTTAAAGAAAAATTCACAACCACTAAAAATGAAAATTTAATGCTTGAAAAAAAAATCTGGATTTTTAGGGGTTTCATATATGTTAAACATTATGTTATGTTAAAAATGATTTAATACCCCACCCAAACACACATAAAATCGAATTTTTTTTTCCAATTTTGACTTTAAAATAGAGGGAAAACAACTAAAACATTTATCTCAATTTTTTTTTGAAAAAAATACAGTCCAAAGAACATTTTGAGGGGTGTCAATAAAGCTCAAAAATAATTTTTACATAGTTTCAAATAATTTTTCCCAAGACAAGGTTAAAAAATATTCAAGATTAGAGCATAATGATTTTCTATTTTTTTGTTAAATATCATATTTTACAATTATTCCAGCAAGGAGAAATGAAATTAAATATTTTTAAATACTATCATCACCAACTAAGAAAATATTCATGGTGCTAAGAGAGGTTTTAATTGATTTATAAATGATTTTTAACACATAAAATAAAATCTAGCATAACACAAAGAAATTTAGAAAAAAATCATGATTTTCAACACTACATGCATGCTTTAAGATGGGGTTAAAATATATTTTAAATGATGCAAAAAACATACCTGGAAAAGATTCATAAATTCAGAAACAACAACATTTTCAAAACATGTTTTATAAAGTACAAAAATTTCATTAAAATCAAATTTTTGTAGATGTATCATCATAACAACTTGTTTAAGCAATGATTCAAGGAAACATTTTCGAAAATGTTTTAAAATTTTCAAATTAGTCCAAATAATTTTCCAGGGTTCTAAAACATAGTTTTTGTTCCATTTGAAATTATTTAAAACAAACTAGATTGAATCAATTTAATCACCCAATGGTTAAATTTCAGGCCCAAAATAAATTAAATTTAATAAATTCAAAAACAAACATATTTCCCCCCACACTTAGTTTTCATAAATGAACATATTTTAACAAAAAAACACAAAACAATTAAGTCAATTTTCCAAGGGATTTTAATATTAAAAACTAGTATTAAAATCATAAAAAATAAGGAAAATATTAATAAAATTATTCCCATGTCAGTTGGTTTATTTTTTTCTTTTTTCATAGACCAAGGGTTCACACTCCTTAAATTCACTTTAAGACCCTCTTAGTCTCTCCTTTCAAGTTCCTACAAGATCAGGGTAGATAAATAATTAAGTAAAACTATTAAAATAAATAAATAAAACCAAGTTTATAGTGATTGGATATGGTAGTGAAGGTTTTAGGGTATGAGATAAAAGATTTTCTAGGTTCAATTAGGTAAAAGATGATCAGGGGTTAAGAGAGTTCAAGGATGTAACTGAAAAAAAAGGATGAGGGATTTTTATTCCAACTAAAAAGAAAACAAATAAATTTAAATTTATTTAACATTTATTTGCCTCCCAATAATCACTAAATTTATAGTCTTCATCTAGATTTTCCTAGGAATATATATATAATCTAATGGAGGGTGTGGTTTCTCTCCTATAAACCACCACATGTGTGTCACCCATTTATTTTTTAGAGAAAAATCAGTGAGTTATGATCCATACATATTTGGGAAGCAACCTTATTCCCTAGAAGCTACCACAAACCCCTATAAGACTCCCTCAAAAAATAAGAACAACAAGTTTTCTAGTTTTTCAATGTAAATATACCCATTGTACACTTTGAATTTCAAAATAGTTTTAACCCAATTGAATCTCCTTTAAAGTAAAATCTAGTTATAAGGTTATTATAAAGTTTTATAAAAGCCCCAGGCTTACCTCTCAAACAAATATCCCATTTTCATAAAAAAATAGGTGAAATTAGTTTCAGAAATTGGTTTCCCAATTTCACTTTAAAAAAGGTTTTAGTTCATTTGAAACAAATTTTGAACCTACTTCCTTATATTTATTAGCTTAAAATTATAAATCAGCTACCCTTGTTTCATTTTTAATGAAAAAAGGAGTGTTGATATTTTCAAATAATTCAAAAGTATACACCACAACATTCATTAAAACATATTCCACCAATAATTGATCATAAACGTTATTTATCACTTTAGATGGTGTGAGTTTTTATTCCATCACAAATTCACATAAATTAACCTCTTCAAATTATATTTGGTGAATCAATTGATCCTTTAATTTTTATAATTCTTGAATTATAGTTTTAGATTCATAAATAATGGTATCATTTGAGTCCTGAAATGATTTTTCCAATTGATCACTTTTCTCAAATATAAATATCAATTTAGAGGTTTTATTTTTGAATTCGGAATTTTTAGCTTCTATAAATTCCAAAAACTCCCTTCCTTTACTGATCATAATTTTAAATTGATTCTCATTCAGAGACTCCAAAGATGATAATTTATTGCTTGAAAGTTTAGACTTATTTTTATCATCTAGTACTATTTCAATATATTTTCCCACAACTTTTTATCATTATGAAACATAATAAATACATAAGTGATTTTGTATAAATCATGTCACTCATCACCATTAAATTAATAAAAATATGAATAAAAAAAATCTCAATGGATTACCATGATCTTGAAATTTAATAATAAATCAATTAAATATTTCCCAAGTATCACTAAATCTCTCATCACTACCCCTAATGGAATTGGAAATCAAAGTCCTATAGTACCTATGTCTCTGACTAGCTATTCTATGATTTTTTTGTAAAGTTTAAAAGTTGTGATTAAAAACCTACATATTCAATAATAAAATTTCACACCACAAATATATTTTAAAAATATATAAAATATACAAATAATTACAATAGGTAGTTTTTAGGATCGATATTTTTTTCTTTTATGTTTATCTGATTTTTAATTTTTTAAAACCCAAGGACACTCAATGCATGCCTTCCTTAGATTAAGTTCCAAATCTGATGAGAGTGTCATTGAAATCTCTCAAATATCAATTTATATTTTCTACACCCTAATAGAATAAAAATAATTAGGGTTGAACTATAAGGAAGGTATGGGATAAATTAAAGGGCTTATTTGATCCTAAATGAATTAAAAAAAGAGAAGAACAATGAATAAATTGAAGTGGGAGTGTGAATGTATAAATGAAATGGATAATAAAGGTGAGATTTTGATGTTAAAAGTGTTAGAAGCTAAGCTAAAAGGTCACAAGTAGGAGGCATGAAATAAATAGATCAAGAGGAATTTAGTTGAAGTATTGACAAACACAATGATTGAGAAAATAGACCAAAAAAGCGTAAAAACTTAGAAATTCATCCATAGAATACCTACCACCACCAATATTATTTTTTGATTTTCAGAATAACCAATTTAAAGGGTAGTGGGAGACCCGTACAACTGATTCACCAGATACAAAATAACTGAATTACAATGATCAAAGATTAAAATTCAAATTGAAAAAACACGCACTACCATTTCAAATTTCAAATTTCAGAACCAGCCAGGCACGTGAAGTGACTCCTCGGTCCCAACACCACCTCTGTTCACCTCGATCCCATCACCTACTATCGATCATCCTAAATTCTCTCCATCAATATCACACAACTCATCGGCACCAACAAGACAACCTCCTCTCAGTGACATAGAAAAATCCAATGCAAAACCATAAAACAATCCCCAGAATGAACTTCACATCACGCCTTGGAAACCAAACCATTTTGAAACAGACACCGAAGACGTCGTCAAGAATCTTCCATCGAATAAAATGCAGTTTATCTGTGAATTTCTATTCTTCTAGTACAAACACTTTGTTGAATTTTTTTATTGGGAAGATATTTAAAAATATATTCTAAGATGATTTTCATTAAAAAAAATACATTAATCAAAATCAAAAAAATAAAATAAATGGGAAATTACCAAAATTAATGAAAACTAGACCTTGAAATAAGAGATAAGATAATGAAAGAATCAATATACCATGACACTAAAATTCTACTGATGAATTTAGTTATAGTGGAAAACATGCACAAACATACATAAATATAATATAAGAGAAAAATAGGAAAAGAAGATCTTATCTTATCGAGAGGTCATCCTTGTCCCCACTTAATCTTCCATGTCCTTTATTATTAGAGCATAACTTGTTCCCCCAAAGACGATTATACCTCTTAATCTCTATCTATGTTAGTATTCATCCAGTCATTTTCCAAATCCCCCAAAATTAGTTGATTTGGCAATGCCCCTGTAATTTCTATTGCTTCCACTTTTAAAAAAAATTCCACTACCTCGTTTGTGTTTCTATAACCTTATTGTTTCACCAAATTTCCACTTTTGACCTCAATATCCAGTTTATTTCTATACAAGATGTTAAATTCTCTAGATAGAACTTACCTTAGTATGAAATCATCATCAAATGTCATCTTAGTTAATTGACTTCATCATTCTCACTTGAGATCACATCATCAGTTATACTTTGTTCAAAAGCATCCTACTATAATTCCAATAAACCAATTTTATTCATTCACACCCATATCCTTGGGTCGATCTTAGTTCAATTTTAGTGGGTCTCAATCATTGTTTCTATATTGTAAAATCTTGGTAACTATTATTTATTCTTCTCATTTCTATGATACTTATCATCTATTAAATCAGATTCAAGTTAAACCTTCTATTCCCTCCAACTCATCCTTGTCTAAAATGAAGATAATCATGGAGCCAAGACCATCCATTTTACCATCCATCAATTAAAAACCCACCAAACATTGATTGTTTGGCTTCACTAGATAATTTTTTTGAGCACCATGTGTGAATTTTATTTCATTCACATATCTGATACATTCAAATGATTTGAGGCCCCAATATTTTCTTTAAATCAATCATACAAAGGGGAAAAAACTATCAAACATCTTCTTCAACTTTGATCTTAGGTTGTGTTAAATCAACTTCATCTTTGTGATGTAGTTTTCTCTTTTCCAGCTACCTTGGTAGGTGGTAGGTGGACCAACCCCACCAGCCATTTGGTTTCTTCAATATTGGATACCGCACATGTTGAATGTGTATGCTTCCGTGGTTGAAAGTATACGGGGATTGGTGGGTAATTGGTGGTAGAGTTGTGTCAAACTTGACACCTCCCACCATGCCTATTTAATGAGGTCCATGGGAGATTTTTGCAATAATCAGATTCATTCCAAGAGATATCTACTATCCAATGAGAGACAAAGTTTTAGAGAGGAATTATTTTGTAAAACATTATTTTTTATAAAATAAAGCTTGTTTTCCCCTATATTCATCTCTCTTAGTGATCAGAGAATCACAAAAAGTGGTATCAGATCCATTTGCGGTGAAATGATGGTGAGAAATGGAGTTTTTATGGTGACTAGAAAATTCTAATTTCTAAGAATCTTGTTTTGAAGAAAGATTTGGAAATTATGTGTCGAGGCGATTCCAATTTTGTAAACGGCGTTAAAAACAGTTCCAAAACGAGCTCCCTAAGATCGGTTAAAGTTTGGTCAAATTTTAGGTGCTACAATATCCCCTTTCTAGAGAGGAAGGTACTGTTCTAGCATCAATGACATTTCCGATGAGATTTTAGAAGATGCTCTAGTAGGCCATATCAGCACCACATCATCGCCATGTCATCATTCAATCTTGGTCTTTGTCACTGATTTGGTCATATATTGATCAACCAACGTCTGATTTCAATGATACAAGAGTATATTACACCATTTTCAACCATTCCTGATGCAATAAGGAGATCCATTTTTCTATATTCTACACCAATTTTTATATAATTGAAATTCAATTGAGTGACCATTCACAAGAGGTGGTCATGGTGCCTGAAACAGACTCCAAATTCAGATCAGGTCTATAGATGCAAGGATACCATCATACAAATTCTACCATTGTGGCATGGAGGGATGCATAAAGAAGAAATATCAATGGGTTTTATAATAAAATGGTCAAATTAGAAACCAACAAAGAATAAATAGAGATGCGTATATTATAGTCTCTAGAGAAATCACACTTTTCACCAAATATGAAGAAGAAACATACTGTCATACTTCAAGCTATGACATAGAATGGGTGTTCGATACTGTAGAATCATACCATGTCACTCGGCATCATGATTATTTTTTGACTTATCAAGCTGGTGACTTCTGTGTAGTAAATATGGTAATACCAATTTGGTGGAGATTATTGTCATGGGTGACACCCAATTCAAGATGAACGTTGGATACAAAATCACCCTGAAGGATGTTTGAATTGTTCCATGACTTTGACTCAACCTATTATTAGGAATAGCCTTTGATATATAAGTCTATGAAAACATATTCATCAATGGAGTATGGAAGATGATGAAAGGATCCATCGTCATTTCCCGATGACACATATATTGTACATTGTACTAAAATCATGTAAAGATACATACAGAAAGTATCAACATGGTGGAAGGAGAGACATCATCAAATATGGGTAATATGAGATTTATCCACATGAGTGAAAGAGGGTTATTTACCTTGAAAAATAATAAGTAAATCAGTGTTGACATGGATTAATCACTTAATCCTTGTAAATAATGCTTGTATGGGAAGTAGTATAGAGTCTCATTCAATACTGCTTCATCATGGAATTGAATTTTTTTTTCTCTTATAATTTATATTGATGAAATATTGATCATTGGAAAGGATACAATAAAGATCATCCAGTTGAAGAAGGAGTTGTCCACGTCTTTTGATATGAAGTACTTGGGAGAAATTCAATAGATTTTAGGGATATAGATCATTCATGAAAAAAATATGAGGTTGTTATAGATATCTCAAGATAATTATGTTGAACTTATTTTGAAACATTTCAACATAGACAAATCCAAACTAGTGGGAATTCCTCTTCCTAACCATTTGAAGTTGATCAGGAGTTCATGTATGTCATCCAAGGAATAAATCGAGGCAATGGGGTTGATACCATACTCCTCAATAGTTGGAATCTTGATGTATTATATGGTGAGTATGTGACAAAAAATTTCCCATGTAGTGAAGATCATGATCCAATTTATCTCTAATCCCGAGAAGCATCAATGGGATGCAATGAAATGGATTCTGAGGTATATTAAAGTTACTTTGAGGCTATGTTTGTGATATAAGGGATATGTCCCTATCTTGGAGGGATATACAGATGAAGATATGTCTAGAGATCCTTACAGTAGGATATCTACATCAGGATACATCTATAATTTCTTAGGAGCTATATCATGATAGTCAAGGTTACAAAAGTGTGATGCTTTATCCACGATGGAAGCATAGTACATTGCTACTTCGGAAACTGGAAAAGAGATGTTGTGGATAAATTTTTTTATCGAGGAGCTCGAATTCAACCAAAATGAGTATAGGTTTCATTGAGATAGTCAAATTTCTTTTTTACTTGTGCAAGAACTCCATGTACCATTTTTAGATGAATCACATCGACATTCTCTATCATTGGATACATGAAGTGATGGATTGAAAGCTACAAAAACTTGTGAATATCCACACAAAGGACAACCCAAAAAATATGTTGACAAAGGTGATTAATCAGAAGAAGCTAGACCATTGCATATGCTCCAACAGATTGTATGTAGATGGGGATAATTGATAGAGTTTGTTCTTTTCCAGCTACCTTGGTAGGTGGCTGGTGCACCAACCCCACCATCCATTTTCCTACTTCAATATTGGAAATCAAACATGTTTAATGTGCATGCTTCCATGGTTAAAGGTAGGTGGGGATTGGCGGGGAATTGGTGGGAGAGTTGCATCAAATTTAACACCTCCCACCATGCCTATTTAAGGAGGTCCCTGGGAGTTTCCTGCAATTAGATTCAAACCTTGATAGATTATTATATATAGTGAGAGATATACTTGAGAGCTCTATGCATGAGAAAGAAAGGGAGGTATTTGGGAGGGGTCTTTTGTAACATTTTTTCCTACTGAAATAAATGTTATTTTCTACCTATATTCATCTCACTTTATAATCATAGAATCACAAAACTTTATTCAGTTCATCACTCTCAGAAAGGCTCGATATCTCCCATGGTAAACAACCTTGAAGATCACAATTATAACTCCCATCATCTTACAATCATCTTCATTATCTTCAATTGAGTTTTCATCATTTATCAAATTATAATCGATTGTTCAAGTTTTAGGATAAAAACAATCTCCTTAGTTTGATGTAATCAATTCCTCATTCTGGGTTATTAATTTTTTATTTTGAGTTCAACCTCTTTCAAGTTGTGAATTTAAGGCATTCAATTTTATGTTTCCATAATGAAATTAGCCTTTTTATTTCATCCTGCTATTTCAATTTATTCTAATACATGAAATTTTATTATTATCATTCTGCTCGTTTTATTATTAATCTATTTGGTATATTCATTCTATATGGGTCGTGAATTTTGGGCCACTCGGTTATGGACTATTTGGCATGCTTAGTTCGCTTTCCACCTTGGAAATATGGGTATTTTTTGTGTTTCACTCTTGGACATCCACCCGTGCTACCACCCATTTGATCATGGACTTCTATTCATTTTGGGCAATTTCACGCACTACTAGACGGGTTGTTTGGTTTAGGCTTCATGGCAGTGTCCCTTTGGCCATGAAGTTGTGCCAGTATAGATTCTGTCATGAGTAAATCCTTTCCCTAATTATTGAATTCATTATGTGCAGAATAGAAATAATATTGAGAAGTTTCTTCTCTCTCACTCACTGGTGTGAATATTCCTCCTCACCCTATATCCTACTAGTATTTATTTCTTCATCCATCCTCAATAAAGGATTTGGTATATTTTCCTTCCAATATATCTGTATATGGCTCGTGCGCAACTTGTTGTGGAGTTTTGTTGGTGTCCAACCCTGAGAAGAAGTGTGGTCAACATTTGGATCTGTATAACACTACCATAGATCTGGTCAGATTCACCCATGGTGAGTGCAATAAGAGTATCACCTTTGGATTTCAAGGAGCTTCAAGATATCCAGACAGTCATACCTTTGTTTCTGGTGCTATAAGTTCACTTCTCATCACATGTCTCAGATTGTTGTTTTTTTGATTCCTGAAGCTATTGTGCTGCCCGTTGTTCGTCGATTTTTGTTGTATCTTGTAAACTATTCTAATTTTTTTGATAATTAATAATATTAGTGTGTTGAGTGATGTTATTTCCATGTATGTATGTCCCCACGGGACCAAAGCACATAAATCTGGTGTTCTTTTCTCCTTATTTTAATATCTTGCATCATTGTTGTATTGGTTTAAATTCACTACATTCTGTTGTCAATAAATCAATTGATCTTTTATTCGGCTTGGTGTTTTGTTGTTGTGCATTACACCCAACCTTTTTCACATGTGGTATCATAGCCTAATTGATTTTATTTTTCCTTGATTTTGTGATTATTTCTATTATTTTACAGTTTTGTATATTTGGTTTATTTCTGCACAATAAAATCACTCTTAAATCACCATAGTTTTATTAATTTCATTATCCAAATCCATAACCATATTTTTATTTCTGTACATTTCATATACCTTCAACAAATAATTGTTTACCCAAGGGATTGGTTGGTTTTTGGGGTCGTACACTTAGCATTTTCCACAAGAACTCAACATATACCTTCTGGGTAAACATGTTCATGATGAGATATGGAATCAAGAAATTCGATGGTGATAATGACTTTAACCTATGGGAAATTAAGACGAGATCCTTTCTTGTACAATAAGGCCTTATATATTCTATTTGTGGGACTAATAAACTGATTATTATAATAAATGAGACTGGGTAGACCACTACTGAATATGTTGATGTCCCCCCCGATGTGCTAGTTAAAACACATAACTCTTTATTACTACCTTTTGGAGATAAAGTTTTAAGAGAGGTTTCTTTTGAGTCTAATACTGCTGGTATTTGGATTAATCTAGAGAAGATATACATGACTGAATCACTTGTCGGTATTATTTATAAAAGAAATCGCATGTTCACTTTTAAAATGCATCATTATAGTTCTATTAAATCCCATATCAACGGATTTAACAAATTAATCTTTGATCTTTCCAAAATTAATATAACTATTTAAGATGAGGATCAAGAAATGATCCTTTTAATTTCTCTTTATAAAAATTAAAGTTCTTTAGTCAAAATCATGATGTATGGAAGAGGATCACTAACCCTTGAAGAGGTCAAGTCATTACTCCTCTCAAAATATCTACACTCTAAATTGATAATTAAATGTGAGACAGAGAGCCTATTTAATAGGGGTAAACCTCAAAGAAAAGGTAAAAAGAAAAATTTTCCTAAGGAAAAAAGAAAAGATCAATAAACACCATAAACCTAAAAATGACTCTTGGGAAAGAAAAGTCACATGTTTCTATTGTGGAAATCTAGGGCATACTAAGATCAAATGTCTGAAACTCAAACGTGAGTTAGAACCCAAATATCCCACTAACCAGTCCCTTCTAGTCGACTCAGGATATGACACTAAAGAAGTTTTAAATGTGTCCATCCATACACTCAATCAAGAGTGGGTCCTTTAATTAGGCTATTCCTTTCACATTTGTCCCTATAAAGATTCATTTATATAATTGGTTGAGAAGGTATAAGGAGATATACTCTTATACAATAATAATAGGTGAAAGGTTGAGGAAAGAGGTTCTGTTCTTATAGAACTATATGATCATTCTATAATCACTTTAATTGATTTAGGGTGGGTCCCTAATCTTCATAGAAAATTAATCTCCTTAGGGGTCCTAGATCAGAAGGGATTCACCTTTTGATCTGAAACAGGTTGTCTCAATATCTCTAAAGGATCAAGAACAATCATTAAGGGATCTCTTACCAATGGGTTGTATGTATTGAATTAAAAGAACCATTAAAGTTAATTGGGTAGTGTCTATAACACAAACACTGAAAATAATATGCTATGACATAGAATATTAAGTCATGTTAGCTCCAAGTTCTTAGAAAAAATCAACAAGAAAGGGTTGTTGAGTGAAATCACACCTATCAATTATCCATTCTGTGAAGATTGTGTGATGGGTAAAGCTAAGAGGGTAAGTTTCAATAAGACCTCATTTAAAGTTACAAGCCCCTTGAATACATACTTTCATATTTGTGGGGGGTCATCTATGACTACCTATAACGGTGGAGGATCCTATTTTTTCACCTTTATATATGTATTATCTAGGAAAGTTTGGATTTAAATTTTGAAAAATAATTCTGATGTTTACCAAACCTTTAAAACCTAAAAAACTTTAGTTTAAAATCAAAGTGGAAATAAAATAAAGACCATGAGAACTGATAATGAGATGGAATATCTATCCACTGAATTCATTCAGTTTTGTGAGTTTGAAATAATTAAGAGGTATATGACTGTTAAGGAAACCCCCCAATATAATGGACTTGCGAAGAGAATGAACAAAAATATATTATAGAGATTCAAAATAATGCTCACATGCTTGAGTCTCCCTAAATCCTTTTAGGAAGAGGTAGTTAGCACTATATTTTACCTTATTAATAGGTTTACCTCATCTATAAATCAATTAAAAACACCTGAAGAGTTATGGAATGGTAAGCCACCATACTACACCTACTTGAGAGACTTTGGTTTCACAACTTATGCTCAGGTAAAAATTGATAAGATAGAACCAAGAGCACTCAAATGTATTGTGTTAGTTATCCCAAGGGTGTTAAGGGATATAAAATCTGGGTAGAAAAATTGGGATACCAGAAATGCATCATAAGTAGGGATGCAGTCTTCCACGAATCCTCTTCTCCCAAAATCCAAGGCTGCCACATCTGTAAGCAGTGATCCAGACCTCAACAAGGATGATGAAGATGATGCTCTAACTCTCTTTGAGGATGATGTTCCACCTAATCCACCTACTCATCATCCCACTGATGTAGATGATTCTGATTCTATCTCTGGTTCATATTTTGAGTCCGAACCTTCTCCCACTAATAGGTATTACCAGTTGACCCAAGACAGAGAAATGAGTGTCCAACGACCTCCTGATCAGTTCAACTAGTATGATATGGCTTCATATTCCTTTCACATGTCCCAGGATCTCATTTATGATGATCTAAAAAACTATAGGAAATATTTAAATGATAAATACTCAAAAATTGGATCTTTTCCATGAATAAAGAGATGTAGTCTATACAAAAAAACCACACATGGACCATTGTCAAAAACCACCTAATGCTAAGGTGATTGAGTCCAAGTGGATTTATAAGAGAAAATAAGACAACACCAAGGGAAAAAAATTAAATATAAATAAAGGTTAGTCTCCAAGGTACTCCTTCAATGAGAAGGTATTGACTATGCTGAATTTCCCCCCTATTTTAAGCACTTTTCTATTAGGCTCTTACTTTCCTTTGCTGCCTATAGTGATTTATATATTGAAAAATTGGATGTCAAAACCACCTTCTTACATGAAGATTTAAATTAAAAACTCTATATGAAACCTCATGATGGTTATTCTAAGGAATTCAAATAAAATCAAGTCTTCTTTTTAAATAAATCATTGTATGGGTTAAAACAAGCATCTAGGAAATTGTGTAAAAAAATTGATTCCTTCATGTTAGATAACTATTTTACTAGGATCCAATATGATGCATGTTTCTATTTTAAATCAATTAAAAAATTCAAAATTTACCTACAAATTTATGGTGATTACATGATAATCATATGTAAAAATATGAATTTAATCACTACTGTAAAATATCAATTAAAAGTAAAATTTGAAATTAAAGATTTAGGTGAATCTAAGAAGATATTAGGTGTTGAAATCATCAGATATAGACCAACTAAATTACTTCACTTATCTCAACATGATTACATTTTAAATATACTAAATAGATACATGTTTGAATATCTAAAACCTATCAATGTACCTCTTGGACATCACTTTAAATTGTCTTTGACACAAGTAATCACTATTAAAGATGATGTTAAATTTATGTCTAAAATTCCTTATGCTAATATTGTTGGAAGCATTATGTAATCTATAATTTTCAATAGACCTAACATTGATTTTACAATCTTCACCTTGAATAGATTTATGACCACACCTAGGAATCCAAATTAGCATGCCCTTAAGTGGGTCCTTAAATATCTATCTTATAGTTATAATTTATCTTTGTGTTATGGTAAAAATATTTATGCCTTTTAAATTTTGGTTGGATATGTAGATACCAACTATGCAGGTAATATTGAAACTATAAAATCTTTGACTAGATATGTGTTCATTTCCTATGGTGTCCCTACCTTTTGGAAGTGAAACATGCAGTCCATGGTTTCCCTATCAACCATGGAATCTAAGTACATTTCCCCTACCGAGGTATTAAAGGAATACTTATGGATTAAAGTACTATATTCTGAAATTAAACTTTTTAATTCAATTATAAATGTATATTCTGATATTCAATCAACACTTCATTTATACAAAAATTGTTAAATCAAAGCACTTAGACATTAGACTACACTTTATCAGAGATATTATAAAATTAGTAATCGTGTGTTTTAATAAGATACACATTGATAAAAACCTAGATGATAGTATGAATAAAGCCATGAAATTATCTAAGTTCAAATTTTGTTTAGATAGGATGAACTTAGTTCCTATTCTATAACCATAGGTGCAAGAACATAACTAATTTAAATTGAAAATGGTGGTTTTTTTTGAATTTAGTGCATTCAATTTTATGTTTCTATACTAAAATTATCTTTTTTTTATTTCATCCTTACATTTCAATTTATTCTAATACATGAAATTTTATTATTACCATTCCGATCCTTTTATTATTAATCTATTTAGAATATTCATTCTATTTGGGCTGTGAATTCTGGGCTGCTTGGTTATGTCCTATTTGGCCTACTTGGTTGAATTTCCACCTTAGCAATTAGAGTATTGTTTTTGTTTCACTCTTGGTCATCCACCTGTGCTTATTCCCATTTTATCATGACCTTACATTCATTTTGGGTGGTTTCATGCACCATTGTATGGGTTTCTTGGTTTTATATTCATGGAGATGTCCTTTTGGCTGTGTAGTTTCACCAGTATAGATTCTGTCAGGAGTAAATCCTTTCATTGATGGTCAAATTCATTGTGTGTAAAGAAATAGATTGAGAAGTATCTTCACTCCCTATCACTGGTATGAATCTTCCTCCTCACCCTAGATCCTACTGGTATTCGTGGCTTCATCCATCCTCAATAGAGGGTTTGGTCCATTGGCCTACCAATATCCATGCATACAAATCATGCACATCTTGTGGTGGAGTTTCTTTTACATCCTTCCCCAAGAAGAAGTGTGGTTGACATTTGGATCTATAGATCACAACCTTATATCTAGTCAGATTCTCCCGTAGTGAGTGCAATCAGAGCAATGCATTTAGATTTCAAGGAGATTCTAGAGATCCGAATGACCCAACCTTTGAGTCTGGTGCTATAAGCTTACTTTTCATCCCATTTCTCAGATTGTTTTTTACTAATGAAGCTATTATGATACCTTTTGTTCATGAATTCATGTTGTATCATGTAACATGTTCTGATTTCTTTTGAGTATTAATAATACATGTGTGTCAGGCGGTGTTCTTACCGTGCACGTAGGTCCCCATGGGACTGAAGCACGTAAATATGGTGTTATTTTCTCCTTGTTTTAATTTCTTTCATCTTTTTTATACTATTTTAAATTCACTATATTCTATTAGAAATAGATTAATCAATATTTTCTTTAGGTTGGTGTTTTTTTGTTGTGCATTTCACCCAAACCCCTTTACACAAGTTATAGTTCTTAGTGAAATATCTAATTACCAATTCCTCTAATTCTCATCACATTTAATTTGATTGAATTAGATCATAGTCCAAAATTTAAAATAGAAATTTCATTAGTCTCAGAAACTTGATGTTCACACAACCTTCGATCAGCCTCAGTGTCTTTAATCCCTTCATCCAAGATTTACACTAACTTAAAATCTCTCTACCATGCTCGATGATCTTAAATGATAATTCTAATTACATCCTCAAACTACCAAAATCTTGACTTCATATTTACTTATAGTTCTTCATAGCTTGGTGCCTCTAGTAAATGATGTTCATCCTTCAACCAGATCGAGCGACTTACAATTTATCCTCTAATCAACCTTGATCAATTACCTCACACTACACTTGTGGAAGGTCAATTTTTCAGGTGGTTGGTTTGGCCCTTATTGTGGTCGATGGTGCAATAGGTAAGGCTCTAACATGTTCAATTTCCTAGAGGGATCATAGTGGGTTGGTATAGATTTAAAAACACTCAGAATCTCTCATAGTTTATTGGTTTGTGTCTCCACAGTAGATTAGAAAGGTAATTTGGAAAGTAGATCAAGCATGGCATGATGGATCCTACTTTTACACTTATGGTTGGTATTACTCTTGTTCTTTAGAAAAAAAAACTTCTCTATATGAAGGTGATAATGAGTGAGAATTAAAAATTAAAATGAAAAATAAAACAATAAAATTCCATATGATAAATTTAAAATATATTCTAATATTTTATATCAAAAACTAAAATTTGGAATGAAAAATTATTCGACCCATAAATCAAAACAAAAAATTTCACTTTAATAATCAATTTCTTATAATATTCCACTAACAACCAAGCTAATTTGTTCTTAAAACATATAGAAACTGACAGAAAAAACATTAGATCAGTTAATAAAAAAAATTCCCATTTTATTCCACTTATTCAAGTAATTTCATTTATAGATAAAAATAACAAAAATTAAAAATACAAACAATAAATAAACATTTAAACTTTAAAACATTGAAATTTTTATAAAAAATATGTATCCAAATAAAGGAAAATCACATATATAGAATTTTTAAGAGGTGAAAAGTTAGCCTGAACAAACCAATATTTATTAGGGGAAACATTTAGAAACTCTCTTCATCCACAATCATCTTATTTCCCTTAACCAATATAGACTTAAATGATTGAGGCCCAATGGTAACTTCAACCTACCCAACATCAGAAACATTAAATATGCTAGAGTTGACTTCTATTTCTCAACCAACATGTGAAATCCCCCTAAGGGTTTTAAAAACAATTATATCTTATCATGTGGGCTACTAAGATGGTGAAAATTCCATAGAAGTAGATACATTACTCATCCCCTATACACTTGAGTAAGACCCGTCATTTTCATAATGCGAAACAAAACCTATACCAGTATCCCTTAAAGAACCAACCTTCAGCTAATCCATACCCTACATATAGTTACATTCTTTAACCTTGGGAGGAATCTATTCCACCTCATTATTTTCATTAGACACCATATCTATATAATAAGCATGTGATATAGGTAGTGAAAACCATTTTTTTCAACTACCACCAGATCATGATGATCCCCATCCTTACCACTCATAATAGGTTGTGTGTTAAAATTTGCTTGATCATGTGAAAAGAAAGGAGTTGAACTGATATTAGAAGCTTCCATCTTTAGATTCTTCATCATATAGTTCTCTATGATATGCCCCTTAGGTTTGAAAAATGACTAGACACTATATTTTAAGCTTTTATCATTAGTATGACCTATAATTTGATAGTTAGAATAGAAATCGAGAAATCTCTCATATTTTTTTTTCAAATTTAAATCACTATCATTGGTGGAAATCAAAACCTTATCAATAAAAATTAAGCTTAAATAAACGTCCACTAAGAACCTAGAAAAATAACATAACTTGGCCTTCTCAGTATCCCCACCAAGCTTTATGGGAACACCAATGACTAAGGAAATATCAAATAGAATATTTTTATGACACATTATCCAATTCAATCTAAAAACATGCACCCATACTTGAATTCAAGTGTTATTGATAAGAAATGGTTTGAAGTGTGGATCCAACTCTTGGATAAAAAAAATGCCCAAATTGAGAGGAAGTGAGCTAATTCCCCAATCCATACACTTGAGATCCTCAAAAAGTAAAAAAAGTGATAAAATACCCTCCTCATAGTAAGGTATTTTCATTCCTAAAACCCCCTGATTTTTGAAATAATCTTCATGCGATCCTACATCGTCCATGGATTTAAGTCCAAAGGTAAACTAATTGAGAAATAATTGAGTATTTGAATATACCAAATTACTCTATAATCACATCCGTATTAGTCGTTATATGAGCAGCATTGCCACACTTTATAAACTGGCCAAGAATACCATCCTTCAAAGAAGATAAATTCCTTCAATGAAATCCTTGAGATTCCAACCATCATGATGTGATCCTTAAACACTATATTTCATCAAGGCTTTATGGATAGAAGATGAACCAATGAGTGATCCATCAGCTAAGATGAACCCTAAACACCATAATCACTAGACCGAGAGCTCCCCAAACCCACCATCTCCTCTCGAGAAGGTCTCAAGGTCGAGTCTCTCTAAGTACTTTGTAGGCGTTGGTAGATTTTATTTACATTTCACCTCCTCCCCTCCCAGATGTAAATAATTAATAATATGATTAATAATTAATAATATAACTTATTAATTAATAGTTATTAATTAAAAATCAATAATATAATTATTTATATAATTATGAATTAATAATATAACTAATAATAATTAATAATACAATTAATAATTAATTATTTTTTATTAAAAAGCAATGATATAATTAAAAATTATATTATTAATTAGTTGTTATATTATTAATTATTAATTATATTATTAGTTATTAGTTATATTATTACTTATTAATTTTTAACTAATAATTATTATCATATGTGGCTCTTAGCACATGGTAGGGATGATGTAGGTGAAACATGGGGCTTCTAAATGGATGAGTTGGCAGACTACAAGCGATGTGGGGGAAGACCTAGGGAGTCAGCCTTGGTTGGATAAAGGTTATCCAGGTGATGCGACATGTTAAACAGTTGCACATAAGCATCATATACTCACATGCATGTCGGTAGGTTACCGTGTTGGTCGGATGCAAGGGCTAAGCGGTCAGACACATAAGTAGGGACGAGGATGACACATGCATGCATGTATGTCAACATGATCGATTGGTGGACATCTACACATACCCGTGTGTGTGTCTATTTTTTGTTTTGGTGCCCCTCTAAATAATATATATTAATAATATTATAAATTATTAACTGTACTATTAATTGTTAATAATATTATTAATTATTAATTATATTATTAAATATTGTTTTTCATATTAACTATTAATTGTTAATAATGCTATTACTAAATAATTATATTATTAGTTATTATTAATAAATAATTATATTATTATTTTTTATAATTTGTATTTTTTTTATTTTTTTTATTAATGATATTTTATTTTAATTAGTTTCATTTTTAATTGTATGTTATTATTTATGTATTTTCATTATTAATATATTATTATTGTAATGTTGGAAAAGTGAAACTGAATCCCACATGAAGAAACATAAGGGATGGCAAGCTCCTTTCACCTATAAAAGGGAGTATTTGGTATAGTTTTTAGTTATATTTTGATATTACTTTAATACTGGGAGTTCTGAATAAAAAAATATATTTGAAATATTGTTTAAAAGTTTGTTATATATATTTAACAAACAAATGAATTTTAAAAAAACATTATTTTAAATGTTTTTTCAATATATATATATATAATGAAATTTAAATTGAAAATATATATTTTTTAAATCATATGAGAGGGTCAAATGAATTGATACTCTTGGATGGACTTGCCGAGCATCAATCTATTTGATTCTCAACAAACCTGTGTTTCCAATTTTACAAAACCTCGACCCATTTAACTAAAAAATCATATTACAAAATTTTTCAGATTTATTATGATGTATGATGTAGAGAAATTAAAAGAAACATATGATAACCATTCTTATTTATAATCAATCAAAATGATATAATTTTTTCATAAAAATATTTAAACCCTAACTCACCCTCCTCATTCCAAGGTTATTAATAATAATATTATTTTATAATTAATAATAAATGACTAATAATATACTTAATAAATAAAAATATGTTTAATATAATTTTTAATTAACAATTAATAATTAATATCATAATTAATGATTGATAATATAATTAAAATTTTATATAGTATGGAAGTTTGGTCATGCTTCCATGATGGCGATGATGATAAGGATTAGGGATTAATTTGAATGGAATTCCTCTAGGAAACCGGGCTTGATATCATGGCCAAAGGTCCTCTGGTGATTTCATGAATGATTAATCAAAGGAAACATAAGATATTAAATTGGATCCATCTGATGTGTCTTCTGTTTGTCAAAATTTTAATTTAACGAATTTGGGAAGAATCATTCAGAAATGTAATGATCTTCATGATATTTTTAATCAAGAGGCCATTTCGAATCAGTTTCAGTTGTTTAAGAATTCTATTCTTGCACAAATTGTTTTTCCCATTGGTGAAAATCCATGAAGACTTGATGAACTAAAAGGATGTTGTTAGATGTTTGGAGTTTGTTAGATTAGAAATTCCATCCCGTGGCTGAGGGTTTTTTTCATTTCCTTTTTACTCAAAAAAACTTAATATGAAGGCTAAGGATCATGGTTCTATTTTTCTGAATCCTAAGACATTATTCATCTAAGAGTGGGATCATCACTTTAATACCTTTGTTGTTAGGAAATATCGAGTCCAAGCATGGATTAAATTTTTTAGTCTTATTTGGATCTTATGGAATCCTCATATTCTATTTGATATAACTTATTCTATAGGAGTGCCAATTATGATGAAAGAGGCCACACAATCTAATATGTTTGGGTATTATGCTAGGAATTTGGTTGAAATTTATCTTTCCTATATTTTTATTAAAAAAGTTTCCTTATATACTTCAAATAAATATATAACCTTTCATATTATTTATGAAGGTTTACCCATTTTATTTTATGGATTCCAGTGAATTAGATATGTTACAGACTGATATAGATGAGTGGTTAATTTTTACATCTTTTATACTAAAGGCCATACTTTGAATGATTATTTCAAGGATCATAGGCATAAGTATTTTGGATAGAGAAGGAATGGTAGTGGTCCAATCAATCAATGTAAGGGTAAGTTTGTTCCTAGTAAGGGTGAAAAACCTGATTTAATGCTACCAATTCTGGTGCCTAAAAACTGGATGCTCAATCCTCTCATGTGGAATCTCAAGGTCAAGATAATTAAGATGTATTGAGGATTCTAGGTGGGAATGCATTAGATGCTATTGGTTTATAGAATTCTCAATATCTGGAATCTGTGCATGTTTCTAGTGCTAAGGTTGATCATATTTTGAATCAAGGGCATGTTTCACTGAATTTTAGGGATGTTTTTGGTGATTCTAAGTCTTCAGTGGATCATGGATGAATATCCTTTGATTCTCCCACTGTCTTGTCTTATCAGGATGGGGCTAGTTCTCATGCAGGTTCCCAGGTTGGTAATGTACACAAGTAGTCTAAGAATGATCCTAGTTTGAAGTATACTACAGGAGTTAGGAACATGTTCTGGGATCTTTAGAGTCTTGATAATTATGGGAAGACTGAAGCTCATCCTATTGGTGTACACCATTCTAGGGATTATTTGGTGGGATCTCATGGGTTGCAACATGAGGTTCAGGTCTAGGAAAGGACATAGAAGAGAGGACATAACCCCGAGGTTGGGGTATCTCCCAAAATATGGTCAATAGGTCCCAACATATGACCATGGGAGATGGTCTAATATAGGTACATGGTGCTTTTAGGATCTCATAAGGGGCTATTGTGGAAGTGTACAAGGGATTCAGGGGCAGATCCCTAATGTATAACATATCGATTTGGATTACTCTAAGGCCTTTTTGGAGGTCTCCCAATTTGGTCAAGTGGTTTTTATAGTCATGGCTCAAGGAAGAATGAATTTAGGGTGAATTAAAATATTGATCCCAATGCCACTTGCAGTGGTGACCCCTCTTTTAAGGAAGTCTTATCTAAAGGGAAGGAAAAGGTGGTTGATAGTGAATGATTCACCACAATACCACTAAAAATGAGAATACACAAGGATTATTTCAGTATTCCAAGGAATATTTCTACTAGATCATCCATGAGAGCTTAACAAGCTAAGCTTATGATGAAATATGAGAAGGAAAAGGATTAATTCTGGAGGATCATGTGCCAAGCGTATTCGCAGTCTGACTAGGAGACAAATGATGATGAAAATGATTATGGAAATGATTTTCTATATTATTATCGTTGAATCATATGTTTTTCTTTTCTCTTATTTGAGGAAAGGTCCCTCTATAAGAACAGATCCTTTTCATTGCTTTGTACTCTTCCTTTCTTAATAAATGGTCCAAGGTCAGTTTGTCCTATTCTTGCTCCAACTACTTCAAATAATTAATATTTAATAACAATTAAGAATTAAGAATTAATATTACAGCCAACGATTAATAAAATAATTAACAATATAATTAGTAATTAAGAATAATTAATAAATTTTCATTAAAAATTGAAAAATAATAATATAATTAGTGATTAATAATATAATTAGTCATTAATAATAAAAAATTAATAATATAATTAATAATTACTTATATAAATAATAATTAATAATATAATTAAAATTTAAGAAATAATAATATAATTAATAATAAGTAATAATCTATTTAATATAATTAAAAATTAAAAAATAGTCGTTAATAAGTTATTAATATAATTAATAACTAATAAAAAATTTATTAATAATTAATTATATAATTAAAATTAATTAACAATAAAAAATTTATGATTAATAATTATCAATTAAAAATAATAAAAAATTTAATTATATTATTAATTATTAATTGTTAATTAGTAATTGTTATTTATTAATCATCAATTGTTTTATCAATTATCAGTTATATTATAAATTATTAAGTTTTACTTACTATTTATTTATTATTTATTATTATATATTTTATAGGTTAGATTATAAATCAAACCAAACGCTTGCACACCTAAAAACCCAAGTAGGTTAAAACTCACCCCCCACAAGGATTGTCTAATACCAATAATAAATTGAACTAACCAGGGTTTACCTACCACACCACCTTGTCCAGTTCTCCATAAGTCCTGAGACATGTTCTTGATCACTAAAGACTAACAAAAGTGTTGGGGGGGGTATTTAAACTATACTTGGTAATGATTTCACCCTCAAATAGTAATAAACATGCAATAAGCTCTTTCCGAGAATCCAGCATGGTGCGCCTGTACATTGGAATACCACACATCACAAACAAATGGTTTGAAAGAAAAAGGAAAACTAAACAAGGAATAATCACAAATCAACATAAAAATCCACTCCCAAATTTCAAATGATAATATTGATACATAACCAAAACTAGTATAGAGAGAATAAATATATATGAAAGATCAAAGTGGTTGGTACACATATATGTTGACATAAATCATAAGAACCAAACTAACATGATTTCATATTTACATTTCTGGATTTTGATGGATATGAAAATACTTGTTAAACATAGTGAAAGTAATATAATAACCCAAAACCAAGATCAACCATGATAAATAAATAAAACCTTACGTACTGAAAATAAAGAACTAGTAAATGCATACCTTACACCAATGATTCATTTCACATGTTCATCATCTTTGGTAGATGAAGATCACATGATAGGTAGATGAATGAAATCCATCCTTAGGAGGTATCCATGGGTTGGAACATAATAACTCATCACACAGGTGATACCATTATTTCATCTACAATATGCTATTAATTCACTAGGTAAAAACAAAGGATGAATAGAGCTTTAGGAAGGAGAGTTTCAACCAAGGCTCAAACAAACTTGCATGCACAACATCGCATGACAAGAGTCTCTTTATAAATCCATTGAGGATACTCCTTGAGAGTTCATGAATTCACACATGTGTTATAACACATGAGTAAATGCCTCATCCCTTCATGCATCGATTACATGAATGTATATAATCATTTAAATTTCATCTTATTAAACAATTATTAATTTTATTCAATGTGAAATTTTTTCTCTAATGATAATTACCATCATTTGGATGCCCATAAATTTTATCATTAAAGTTTATCGTACCACACATTAACACTTTCATACAATATAGACAATTTTAATTTATTATTGTCCTGATGTAGAGGGATGATAACATGATTTATGGTATTCTAAGTTGTATAATGTAACATCCTACCCCTCATCATTAGCTTTAAGAGTGACGGGGGAGATATAGGGTCTTAGGTGAAATCCCCAAGACACCAAAGGTTGGAAATAAATATCAATGTCTTGAAGAACATTTAGGGGATGATTTTCCTTTTAAAAGATAAAATATTCAAAGCATAAAAACAATAATAAAAAAACTATATATGATGTATGAGTAAAAAATAAAACTTAAAACATAACCAAACCAAAAAATCATATCAGAGTACAAGCGGAAGCCAAATTACATATTCAAGAGGACCAAATATGCCACAAAACTCAAAACTCCAATGTGACAACAACCAAAAACACCCCACCTGCTCCAAGATCTATCTTCACATGACAAGATACAACCTCAATAATCATCACCAAATAAATGAGATACCTTACCTTTACCCATTTATCGATATATGACATATGAAAACACACAACAATGCCTAAGAAGAGGGTGAGTCTAAACTCAATACCATTTCCCCAATGAATTCCCAACTCACAACACCAGGACAAAACTTTTTAGCACATTTATTAAAATAGTTTAAAAGAAGTTTACACAGTTTATATCAAAACCATAAATGAGTTTTTCCAAGGAAAGAATCAATAAATCCTTTAAACCAATTATCATTTGATTTGGAATATTATTTTCCATGTCCACCCACACAAACACACACACACACACACACACACTCAATATTGGTGTTACCATTGATGGTGGAACTTCACACTATACTCTGTACCACTTTGATGGTGGTTCTTCATGGCCATAATCCATCCCATACAATACACACCCAACCAATTATTCTAAAATCATTCTAGGCCATTTACCAAAAACCAATTTCCATACCAACCATTCCCATAAAACCATTTAATTATTTTAATTAATTTCAACAACCACTTTACATGTTTAAAAAAACCCATAATTTTAAAAAATCATTTTAAAATTATAAACAAGGGGTTTTCCAAAAACCAATACACTTTCCAAAATTTCTAAGCCAATACCAAAACAAGATTTCCATCAAGAGTCACCTAATAATTTCAAAACCATTTCAAGAAAATGATTTAATTAAAACTAATCCTTCATGTTTCAAATAAAGCATAGTCAAGAGAGAAGATAACTAACTCTAAAATATTGGAAAAAATAAATAACAACACAAAAAAACTTTAATATCTGAAACACAACCCACATTACCTTCGCTAGATACAACAATATTTCATAATAATACCATTTATAACATGTAGATATATCCTTAATAGACTAGATATATTGTTCTAATAGAGAAAAGAACCTTGGATATAAGAAAAGAGATGAATTCCATGAACTTACTAATGAATATAGGACTCCAACTCACTTTGATTTTCCAATGTATCACTTCCATATTGAAGGGGATTGTCTCTTGTGCCTTTGGAGAAAAAGGAATTTGAGTTATGGGAGGATTATAGGAAAATGAAGGTTAAAGGTGTTAATTAATATTAGATCCACAATTTAAGGTGGGACAATTTTACACCACATTCTTAGGCCACACAGTTTGGAAAACCATGTGCAACCGTGTGGTGGTATTGTCTAAAGGTCATACCTTGCATGGTTAGACAAACCAAACACCAACCGTGCATTTACCTATGTTTCAAGATTCACAATTTATACTGGGTATTCGTGTGGTTTTTACAAATTGTGTGAAAACTATTTACTTTCCCAGTTTCCATTTTATTTCCTTTCATAGTTTTCTATAGATTATTTATAGTTTACACTAACAATTCACAAACCATGAACCTCTAGAAAAGCCTCCTAAATAATCCAAAACCCCTCAGAACCTCTCGAAACTTAACCCAAGCATCAAATATACTAAAAAAACATAAATAAAGGGTCATGTACCTAAAAATGGGGATGCTAAATTCTCCCCACCATTGTCCTTTCCATCATCAAAAAGTAGAAAACCCCCATTGAACTGGAATAATTCAGGCTATTGATCCACCATTTCCTTCTCACAATCCCATGTTTCTTCTTTAATCTGACCATGTTTACATAAAAACCATACTAGATCGATTTTTTTCCATGAAGGATATTATATTTCCTATACATAATCTATTCTAGTACATGAATCAATGTAGAATCCTAATCAAGGTCAAAGTGATCCCATCTAATCACATGGTTAGGATTAGGTTGATATCTATTCAATAGAGATACATGAAATACATTGTTCACTGAACTAAACCTTTGTGGAAAATCCAACTAGTATTCTTCCTAAAAAACTCATTCAAGTATCTAAATAGTGCCTATGTACCAAGGTAAAAACTTTCCTTTCTTTCCAAAAAGATGATTCCCAAGCCTTGGATAGATTCTAAAGAATACATTATTACTCAACTAAAATGAAAATGGTAGTTGATGTTGATACACATATGATTTTTGAAAAATTAGAGTCATCTCCATTCTCATTTTGATCAACTAAATCTTCTGTATTATCTCTTGCACAAGGATGGTTCTAATTAATGAAGTCTCACATATTTCCACCAAATAAAGTGGAGAACAACAAGGAATCCCATAAAATGATTCAAAATGATCCATATACATCAAGGACTAATAACTGTTATTATAATATAACTCTACTAATGGTAAATGCTCCTCTCATGGGCCACCAAAATCCATTAAAAAATCCCTAATAATTTCCTCCAATGTTTGGTTTTTCATTTCAGACTATCTATCCATTTGGGGATGATAATTCGTACTAATAGTAAACTGTGTTCCTAGGTATTTATATCAATTCATGTCATGAAACTCTAATCATATAAACCCATGATGATGAGTTGAAAACTCACCTATAAGTGTCTAAAAACTCTAATGTACCCAAACTCCCTGGAAACTTAAATTTCAAAATAAATAGGTTTTTTACACCCTTTATAGTCTCTATTTAAAGTTTCAACAATCCTACTCCTTACTACTATCCCAAGAGATAGAATGATACCATTCCCAACTCTATGATCAAATAAAACCAACTCAATTTCCCATGTCAAGTACCAAAAAATAGTGATACCATTTGTCCAAAATGATATATAGAACAAAAAAAGTTAATACCATTTTCCCAAAATGATATATGGATGAAATAAAGATGATACCATTTGTAACATCCCGCCCCTCCTCATTGGATCGAGGAGTGGTAGGGGTGCTAATATGCCTTAGGTGACACCCCCAAGACACCACATGCAGGAAATAAATTCTAAGGGCCTCAATATATTTTTTTTGGGTGCTTTTCCCTTTGAAATATAAAACATACAAACCAAAAAAACAATAACCAAACAAACCTCTATATGATTCCTGAGTAAAAAATGCAACTCAAAACATAAAAAAACCAACAAACCATATCAAAGTACAATAAAAAACCAAAATACATACTCAAGAGGACCAAAAGACCACAAAACTCAAAACTCCAAAGTGGAAACAACCAGAAACACTCCACCCTAAAAAAACATCACTAAAGAACTGAGATACCTTTACTTTACCTATTTCTTGATAGATAACATATGAAAATGTACAAAAGTGACCAAGAAGGGGGTGATTCTAAAATTAGTTGGATTTCCCCAATGAATTCCCAAATCAAATCACTCATACAAAACTTGTTATCCCATTTAGTAAAACATTTTAAAAGTATTTTACACAATTTATATCAAATATATACATGAGTTTTACCAAGGAAAGAATAAAAAAATCCTTTAAAACATTTCTAATTTGATTTAAGATATTATTTTCCATGTCTACACACACACACACACACTGAAGTTTGGTGTTACCATTGATTGTGGAACTTCACATCCATACTCTATCCCACTTTATTGGTGGTACTTTACAACCTTAATGCATCCCATACAACACACACTCGAACTATTATGCTAACATCATGCCAATCCATTTACCAAAAACCAATTTCCATGCTTAACATTTCATATAAAACCATTTCCTTCTATTAAATCATTTAAAAAACCAATTTAAATGCATCAAAATAAAACCATAATTTGAAAACATGATTTTAAAATTATAAACAAGATGTTTTCTAAAAACTAATCAATATTTCCAAGTCGATACCGAAAAAATATTTCCATCAAGAGTCATATAATAATTTCATAACCATTTAAAGAAAATATTTTACTTAAAACTAAGACTTAAAGTTCCAAACCAAGTAGATTTGATAGAAACCCACTTACCTCTCAAACGTTGGAAAAAATGAAGAATGACACAACAGAACTTCAAGATCTAAACACAACCCACATTCCCTTCAATAGATCCAATAATATTTCATCACAACACCATTCATAACACATGCATATATCAATAACATACTAGATATATGATTATGAGAGAGATAAAAACCTTGTATCTCAGAAGAATGAAGAATAACAAGCACTTACCGATGAATCCAGGCCTCCAACACACTTTTATTTTCCTAAACATCACTCTTGGATAAAAGGGGTACGTCTATCACACCTTGGGAGAAAAATAAATTTGAGTTATGGGAGTACTATGGAAAAAATTAGGGTTAAAGGGCCTAATTTGAATTAGATCCACAATTTATAGAGGGCCAATTGTACACCACACAGTTTGAAAAATATTGCACCAAACATGCGGTGCTACTGTGTTAAGGTCATACCTTGCATGTTTGGATCAAACAGTAAGAAAAAACATGAAACAACCATTAATTTACCTATGTTTTAATATTCATAGTTTTCCCTAGTAATTCACATGATTTATCTAAACCGTGCTCCAACCGTGCATGTAACGTCCCAGACCCGGGTGACACGCAACGAGTGCCCCGAGCCCGGTTCGCCACGTGACCTCAAGCGCATTTCCCCAAACGCCAGAGGCTGTCGATTAGTAGCGAGGGCCCAGGTCTGATAGTGGGGAAACTATGCCCTCATTTGTCAAAGTGTAGTGCAGCGGAATACCAAAATAAACATACAAAAATAGCGGAAGCAGTAAACATACACAACTGAAATAACTAGAGCAGTGGATATAACCAACAGTATATAAGTGATGATTCTACATGTTTCAAGTTCTAAGAAAACAGCCAGAACATGTTATACATCAATACAGTACAGTAGAAAACAGAGTACAACAAAACAAGCAAAACAGCTAGTAGTGGCATCGCAAGCCTAGGCTCGGTCCCATGCCCTCCTACTCCTCAGCAACAGTCAAGTACCTGTATAGGGACTGTTGCCCCTATCTACACCTGCAGCAACGTAATATTTTTGGGCCGAAAAGCGTGACCCAAACAGGGTGTGAGAAATATATCTCAGTAGGCACCCACCAAAGTCCCGTGCTCAACTGTGTGTAAAACATGTAACAAGTGTGCAGTAGTAAAATGCAATAACTAAGCAGTACTCAAAAGTAACTAACTTAACAGTTAAATTTATATTTTATTATTCATTTAGTTCCTTTAATTTAGTAACATTTTTGTGCTCAACAGAACCAAGCCCTCAGGCCAACCAGTACCGTGCCCTCAGGCTAAAATAGTAACCCCACCCTCAGGCTTGCCCTCAGGCCATACAGAATCCAACCCGTAGGTATTTCCCTCAGGGATAACAGAAATTTTCCTCCGGCGTAGGAAGTGTCGCCCTCAGACACATAAGTCAAGCCCTCAGGTACGAAAGGTTTCCCTCAGGCAAAATACGATAGCCCTCGGGCTAAAACAGTCACGCCCTCAGCCCAATCACAACAATGCCCTCAGGCTAACAGGTAACCGAGCAATGCCCAACATATCAAAATGCAGTAAACAAGCAATTATTCTCAAGGAAATTCTACAGTTACTACATTTAAGGCATACCCTCGGGTATCCTGGCCAAACGGCTAAACAGAGTAACACACCCCTCGGGATGGTCCTGGATCCAAGAAATGATCCCAAACAGAATTTTAACATCACAATTTAATCACCTATGCAATTCTAGGCATTAAACATAGAAACGGCCTCAGGCACATGACACCCCAACATGGGTTCGTGGCACAAAACGCACAAAACACACAGCAGTTGGAAAACTAAACACAAAGCCACCTACCTTATATGCCAACAAACGCTATACCCAAACGCCGACTCCAGAAACTCCCAAGAACGGCGCAGATCTGACAAAGAACAAAACTCATTCAAACATAAATAACTTATGTTAGGAGAAGAATTGGAAAGAATGGTACCAGGAGGGGAGAGGGCTCACCCGTGCGGTTCCAATGAGATCGTCTGAAGCCGAAACGGATTCCAGACGAACGCCAGGTGGATCTTCAAAGATCCGGCCTTTTCCTTTGGCTCCAAAATGGCTCAAGTTCCTCCTCTGCCAAATGAGGAGGCTACTGCCTGTTTTAAGCCAAAAAAACAAAGTACACGCCGTGTAATCCCTTCATTTAACTATTCAAATGGCAGCACCGCCACACTGTTCATACGTTGACATGAGTACACAACATGTACTCTCGAGTACATGGCGTGTACTGTCTCCCAGCTGGCAGCGACGCCACCGCCTTACTGTTTAAGCCTGCCGACTAACTACACGGCGTGTAAGGTACCATTACACGATGTGTAGTCGGTTCCTACACCCTTCGTCGCCGACATGGCCACATGCCCCATGTACTCATCCCAAGACGGCCAAAAGTACATGGCGTGTGGATAAAGTACACGGCGTGTAGTTCCAAAATTTAGGATTTTTCCCCATTTTCAATATTTTCTCAAAATCACTTAAGGAAAAGGAAAAGAAGAAGCCCGTACCTCTAAAACAAGAACCAGGTTCTTACAAACTTCCCCCCTTATAGCAATTCGTCCCCGAATTTCCCTTTCAAGGGTGGAGAAGAGAAAGCTCAGAACAGCTCTGGCCACTGAGCACGTACGTCGGCCTCCCTCTCCCAGGTCTCGTCCTGCACTCGGCCACGGTGCCATAGCACCCATATGAGAGGAACTGACCAGCCTCGGAGAACCTTCGTGCTCTTATCAAAGATACGGATCCGATGGTCCTCAAAGGATGCATCATGCTGAAGTTCAACCTCATCTGGCTGAAAGGTGTGAGACGGGTCTGAATGGTAGCGACGCAACTGAGACACGTGGAAGACGTCGTGCATGGCTCGGTACCGCTGCGGTAACTACAACCGATAGGAAACCAGCCCGACTCTCTCCAGAATCTAAAATGGTCCCACATACCTCGGTGAAAGATTACCCTATCTCCTGATCCGTTTGTGTACTAGCCTCGGTGAAACACGCAGGAAAACCTGATCCCCGACCACGAACTCCAAAGTTCATCTGCGGCGATCAGCATAAGACTTCTGACGAGACTGCACGGTAGCCATCCGCTTCCGAATCAACTGGACCTGCTCAGATGTCTCCTGCACGAGCTATGGTCTCAGTAAAGCTGCCTCACCTACCTCTAACCAGCACAAAGGTGATCGGCATGGCCTACCATATAAAGCCTCATATGGTGCCATATCAATATTTGCCTAAAAACTATTGTTATAGGCAAACTAGACTAAGGGTATATGCTTTTCCCACGAGCCCCCAAAGTCTAGGATGCATGCGCGCAACATGTCCTCTAACACCTGTATCGTCTGCTCTGGCTGGCCATCTGTCTGAGGGTGGTATGCCGTGCTCAGAAGCACCTGTGTACCTAACACCCTCTGAAAACTCTGCCAGAAATGAGACTTAAAGTGGGCGTCCCTATCTGAAATGATAGAATTAGGGACCCCATGCAGACGTACGATCTCTCGGATATACAGCCTTCCGAGCTCGTCCACACCAAAGGTCTCCTTGATCGGCAAGAAGTGAGATACCTTCGTAAGTCTGTCCACAACAACCCATATGGTGTCATTGCCTCGAGGTGACCTTGGCAATCCCGTCATGAAATCCATCGCGACATCATACCATTTCCACTTCGGAATGGGAAACTGCTGTAACAGCCCAGCTGGTCTCTGATGCTCTGCCTTCACCTGCTGATAGGTGGAACACCTCGTAACAAAACCAGCTATCTCTCTCTTCATACCCGACCACCAGTACTGACGTCTCAAGTCTCGGTACATCTTGGTAACCCCGGGATGAACTAACCAAGCTGAAGCATGAAAATCCCTCATCAGCTCCTCGCGTATATCCCCTGGAACCCATATACATCCATGGAAACGCAAAACTTCATCATCGCCTATCGTCCAACCGGAAGGAGGGTCCTCACTTGCCACCGACACCCGTAGAAATAGGCCTTTTGAAACTGATAGCTGCCTCATCCTCACTCTGTCCATGAGGGTAGAAGTCACAGCTAATGAGGAAAGATAAGTCTTCCCCTAACTGTCATGCACCTCTAGATGCATCTCAAAGAACAAGGCCATAAGCTGCCACTCACCACTGGCCTCCTGCACTTCCTGTATCTGAGTCTTCTTGCTCAGTGCATCGGCTACTGCATTACCTTTACCAGGTGTATAGGCAAGCTCAAAATCGAAGGACTGTAGGTACTCGACCCACCTTCTCTACCTCAGATTCAGGTCACGCTGAGTAAATATATACTTGAGGCTTTTGTGGTCAGTGAAAACCACAAAATGCTCTCCCAACAGGTAATGTCTCCAACAACGCAACACATGCACAACTGCAGCCAACTAGAGATCATGCATCGGGTAATTCCTCTCATGTGGCCTCAAATGTCGAGACCCCTACGCCACAACTCGGTTTCCCAGCATCAAAACGGCTCCCAGCCTAATCCCTGATGCATCATAGTAAACTGTATAGCTCTTCCCCTGCTCTGGGAGTATCAGGATCGGTGCTGATGTCAGCCTTCCCTTTAGGTCCTGAAAAGCTATCTCACAAGCTTCTAACCAAATGAACTTCACACCCTTCTTAGTCAGACCTATCAACGGTGCTGGTAAGCAGGATAAGTCTTGTATGGAGCATCTGTAGTAACCATCCAGCCCTAAGAAACTCCATATCTCAAACACATTCTTGGGATTCTCCCAGGAAACTACTGATCTCACCTTCTCTGGGTCCACTGCAACTCCTTCCTCTGAGATGACATGACCTAGGAAGTGAATCTGGTCTATCCAAAAGTGGCACTTTGAGAGCTTAGCATATAACCGATGCTCTCTCAGTGTACTCAATACGATCTCAAGATGGGTGGCATGGTCATGTTGAGTGTGAGAGTACACCAAGATGTCGTCCATGAATACTACCACAAATGAATCAAGATACGGATGGAACACATGATTCATCAGAGCCATGAAAACTGTTGGCACGTTCGTGAGTCCAAACGGCATAACCATATACTCATATAGACCATACCTACTACTAAAAGATGTGAGAGGTATATCAGATGGTCTCACGCACAACTGATGATATCCGAATCTCAAGTCAATATTCAAGAACACTCGTGCTCCATGAAGCCGATCAAACAGATCATCTATCCTCGGCAAGGGATATCGGTTCTTAACCGTCAACTGGTTCAGATTCCGATAATCCGCACAAAGTCTGAGGGTACCATCTGCCTTATTCGCAAAAAGGACTAGAGAACCCCAAGGATAAGTACTGGTTCGGATAAAACCCTTTGCCTGTAACTCCTCTAACTGCCTCCTAAGCTCCTGCAACTCAGGCGTGGCCATCCTATAAGGAGGAATGGACACTGGTGCTGCTCCTGGCACAAGATCGATAGAGAAATCCACCTCACGCACTAGAGGTAGACCTGAAAAGTTGTCTGGGAAGACATCCCTGAAACGATCAACAACTAGAGGGAAATCCATCTGACAAGTCCCCTGGTCATCCAGATATAAGCTCGCAATCCGGGCTATGACTTTACCTCTCCCATGATGCTCTGGTCCAGATCTACTCACCTGAACATCCCACTCTCCCTTGTATAGAAACTCCCCGCCCTCGGGTGACGTGAAACACACCCTGTGACGATAGCAGTCTACAAAGGCTCGAAAGGGAACCAACCAGTCCATCCTAAGAATGACGTCATAGCTCGTCATCTTCAGGACATAGAGGTCCCAAAGGAAGTGACACCCACCAACCTCAAGGGGGCACTCCTTGCACTGACGCACATCAACCGTCCTAGTCCCCAACGGAGTGTCTAGCGTCAAGATATCAGAAGAAGTAGAAACACCGAGCCCAAGGCTCTCCACAACGAGTACAGATATAATACTATGTGTAGCACCCGTATCAAAAAGTTCTAAAGACAAGAAAGAAGCTACTAGAATAGTACCTCTGACTGTCGAAGGTTTGGGATCCTGCTCCTGCTAATTCTGTTGCACTGCATATGCTTGTCCAGTGTCACGGCCCTGTGACACAGCCTGGCTACCCTGAGTTATCCCACCCTGTTGCCTCTGAGATCCTGGTGTCTGGATACCATGACCACGACCACCATCTCTGCCTGCATGGACAGACGTATTCCAGTTCCCTGACTGGTAAGAAGCCACTGTTCCTGCTCCCGCACGTGGAGTCTGCATAGAACCCCTCTCACTAGCCACTGGTAGAAACGCCCTGAAAAAGCGCTGTAGATGACCCATCTTGCTGCAAGCTCGGCACTCCACTGGGTCTCGTGGACACTGTGGCCTCTTGTGCCCCTCTCTGCCACACTGGTAGCACCTGATTGGGCTACCTGAAGAAGCTGCCTGGCTGGTACTGCCACCCTGAGAGAAGTCCATCTGTCTCTTCCTCTTGCCAGCAGAAATAGTACTAGTAACTGGTGCGGAACCACCCTAGACCACACCAATCGATTCCCGCAGGTTCCTCTCTATAATCAACGCCTGGTTCACAATCACGTGTACAGTAGGCAACCTGAAAACATTTACCAGTGCTCGGATGTAATACCGAAGACCATCCTAAAAATGTCTGGCTCTCAACGTCTCATCACCCACCAGCACGGGTGCAAAAACTCTGATGCTCTGTAAAATGAGCAGAGTAGTCCATCACTGATATAGGGGCCTGCTGCAGATTCATGAACTCTCAAGCTCTATCTGCCCTCAGCGTCTCGGGAAAGAAGAAGTCATAGAAGACTGCCTGAAAATCCTCCCACGCCATGTCCCTGTGATTCTCTGACTGGGTGGTAACATCCCACCACCTCTTGGCGGAATCATGCAGCATGTAAGTCGCGAGCTTGACCCTCCGCCCTGGAGGCGTCTCAAGATGCTCGAAAATAGTCTGCATCAATCCTAGCCAAGAATCTGTAGCCTGTGGTCCTTCATCCCCTGAGAACGTAGGTGGATGTTGCTGCTGAAAGATACACGTCAGCTCGGCCATAGATGTGGCAGCCTTCTGTGCTCCCTGAAAGGTCTGCATGAACCGCAATAAGCCTTCACAGAACTGCGCCTCCACGCCTGTGTCTGGTATAACAGCTGGTGTCGCATCTGGCTCTGCTGGTGGATCAACTGGTAGCCCATGGCCCACTATCTCCGGAGTATAATCGTCACCGCTCTCCTGGCGAACAACTCGCGGTCTTCTAGGCGGCATGACTCTACAAGTTCAAAAGCACGCCTCAGATTCAAGATTATTAAGACTGAAATAAAGGAACCACAAAGGGAACAAGAGGAAGAAGGTGTTTCAAAATTTTCAAAACAAGACTACACGGCGTGTACACTGACTACACGACGTGTACTTGACATCCTTTCCCCTGCCTGGGTCCTTCTACACGGCTAAGCCACACGACTTCCGTTCACAAAACTACACGGCATGTATAATATCTACACGGCGTGTATGGTGTTATTTTCCAACTGCATGTGTCGTCTGTGACACGGCCGACTACTCGGCTTTACCACACACGGTGTGTTACACCCGTACATGAAGTGTACACCACCCCGTTTACTAGCCACACGGCTAACTCCAAACAGTCTATCCTCGGACAAGACTACACGGCGTGTCCCATATGTACACGGTGTGTTCAGGGAAAGGTGACACCGGACCGTGTTGTTAGTTACACAGCCGAGTCCCCAGGTCACACTACACGGCGTGTCTTTAATTGACTCGGCATGTTCTGTCAAGGAGTTCACCGACCCGTGTTGTTAGTTACACGACCGAACTCCGGGTCAACACTACACGGCGTGTACAAAACTACACGGCGTGTTTTACCCAACCCCTTCCCTACCCCGTGTCGCCGCCCACATGGTTTGTGACACGGGAAGAGACTACACGGCATGTACTCAAAAAGTTCATTTTCTTCCCGAACAGAAGAACACACACGGCGTGTATGAGGTCCTACACGGCGTGTATTCTGGGTTTTCCAGACAGTATGCCTCATAAACTTCTCTGGAACCCAGAAAATACTGAAAACAACACCTAAGTGTCAAATTCTGACCCCTGGGGGCCTATACACCCCACGAATCAAAGTTTGACATCTTATTTGTGTTATAACCAATAACCAGTCAATGATCCACCAAATTCCAGTCAATGGGGGCCCATACTCCCCAAAAACCAAAGTTTGGCGTCCATTCTATAAACAATCTCAAACAATAATACCATATCACAAGGCAGGTATTTATCAAGCAGCTATCACAACAACATGCTTTACTAGCACAACAACTATCACAACAACATGAAAATTCTAATGCACCTACATGGCATGGAAACTATGCATGGCATGTGATATCTAGCATGTGCCTATATGATGCATGAGACGACATACTCTTATCTCAACGGGTTGCAACTAAATAAAACCCATAGATAAAATATAAATAGCACAATACAAGTGCGTCACCCAACGGTGAAAACATATCAACCGTAAAATTTCAAGATCAAAAGAATGCAAAGTACGAGGTAGACTGGCTTTTCCCTATACACGGGTTAGCTATGCCTGGGCACAACTTATTACCAACTACCGTTCATCCTAACTCTGACTACGACTCCAAATAGTAATTCAAAGAAAAGAACCTCCTCTGATACCACTTTGTAACGTCCCAGACCCGGGTGCCACGCAACGGGTGCCCCGAGCTCTGTTCGCCACGTGACCTCAAGCACATTTCCCCAAACTCCAGAGGTTGCCGACTAGCAGCGAGGGCCCAGGTATGATAGTGGGGAAACTATGCCCTCATTTGTCAAAGTGCAGCGCAACAAAATACCAAAATAAACATACAACAACAGTGGAAGTAGTAAACATACACAACTGAAATAACTACAGTAGTGGATATAACCAACAGTATATAAGTGATGATGATCCATGTTTCAAGTTCTAAGAAAATAGCCAGAACATGTTATACATCAATACAGTACAGTATAAAACAGAGTATAACAAAATAAGCAAAACAGCTAGCAGCGGCATTATGAGCCTAGGCTCGGTCCCATGCCCTCCTACTCCTCAGCAACAGTCAAGTACCTGTATAGGGACTCTTGCCTCTATCTAAACCTGCAGCAACGTAATCTGTTTGGGCCGAAAAGCGTGACCCAAATAGGGTGTGAGAAATATATCTCAGTAGGCACCCACCAAAGGCCCGTGCTCAACTGTGTGTAAAACATGCAACAAGTGTGCAGTAGTAAAATGCAATAACTAAGCAGTACTCAAAAGTAACTAACTTAATAGTTAAATTTCCATTTTATTATTCATTTAATTCCTTTAATTTAGTAACATTTTTGTGCTCAATAGCACCAAGCCCTCAGGCCAACCAGTACTGTGCCCTCAGGATAAAATAGTAACCACGCTCTCAGGCTTGCCCTCAGGCCATACAGAATCCAACCCATAGGTATTTCCCTCAGGCATAACAGAAATTGCCCTCAGGCATAGGAAGTGTCGCCCTCAGGCACAGAAGTCAAGCCCTCAGGCACGAAAGGTTGCCCTTAGGCGAAATACGACAACCCTCGGGCTAAAACAGTCACGCCCTCAGGCCAATCACAACAACACCCTCAGGCTAACAGGTAACCGGGCAATGCCCAACATATCAAAATGCAGTAAACAAGAAATTCCTCTCAAGGAAATTCTACAGTTACTACATTTAAGGCATACCCTCGGGTATCCTGGCCAAACGGCTAAACAGAGGAACACACCCCTCAGGATGGTCCTGGATCCAAGAAACGATCCCAAACAGAATTTTAACATCACAATTTAATCACCTATGAAATTCTAGGCATTAAACATAGCAACGAACTCAGCCACACGACACCCCAACATGGGTTCGTGGCACAAAATTCACAAAACACACACTAGTTGGAAAACTAAACACAAAGACACCTACCTTATATGCCAACGAACGCTATACCCGAACGCTGACTCTAGAAACGCCCAAGAACGACGTAGATATGACGAAGAAAAAAACTCATTCAAATGTAAATAACTTACGTTAGGAGAAGAATTGGAAATAACGGTTCCAGGAGGGGAGAGGGCTCACCCGTACGGTTCCAACGAGATTGTACGAAGCCGAAACAGATTCTAGACAAACTCCCAGTGGATCTTCAAAGATCCAGCCTTTTCCTTTGGCTCCAAAATGGCTCAAGTGCCTCCTCTTCCAAATGAGGAGGCTACTGCCTATTTTAAGCCAAAAAAACAAAGTACATGGCATGTACTTCAAAGTACACGGCGTGTACTCCCTTCATTTAACTGTTCAAATGGTGGCACCGCCACACTGTTCATACGTCGACATGAGTACACGACATGTACTCTCGAGTACACGACATGTACTGTCGCCCAGCTGGCGGCGATGCCAACACCTTACTGTTTAAGCCTGCCGACTGACTACATGGCGTGTAAGGTACCACTACACGGCGTGTAGTCGGTTCCTACACCCTTCGTCGCCGGCATGGCCACACGCCCCGTGTACTCATCCCAACACGGCCAAAAGTATATGGAGTGTGGATAAAGTACACGGTGTGTAGTTCCATAATTTAGGATTTTCCCCATTTTCCATATTTTCTCAAAATTACTTAAGGAAAATGAAAAGAAGAAGCCCGTACCTCTAAAATAAGAATTGGGTTCTTACAGTGCACCTACCCAGTGTCTTCTATCTTCCCTTACACATTTTTCTGGAGATGTCGCATGATTTCTTCTAACCATGCAAAAACCATGCACCTCTATAAAAGCCTCCAAAACATTCCAAAATCACTCATAAGCCCCCAAAACATAACCCAAACATTAAATAGACTAAAAGATACATGAATAAAGGGTCATGTACCTGAAACTGGGGGTGAAACATATAACATGACATATCCAAATGCATTTAATGCATAATGGATTTAGGGAATATATTCTTCACACATGAACCATGGTCACCTATATTGGATGTGTACTATAATATACTTGCATGAGATGCATGTACACATGTAAATGATTCATGGAGTATATATAATATATGATATTATATATATATAATGTATATTTAATAAAATCATACAATTTCTTTATTTTTCATGCATATGATGCATGTGTTGATATATATATATATAATATAAATATAATGTTATATTAAATATGTATTAGGTGAATATTAAAACTATTTAATATGATGAAATGGTTTAGAATATCACTCATGAATTGTTTCATAATTTACGAACCAAAGTTTAATTCATTTATTGTATGTTTATTATAAATTAATCTGTTCAATTAATTAAAACTCCAATGGGTGTAACACTCAGGTTCCATGACATGGAATTTGAGTCATTTCAATACAGATATTGCTCTTCATAAAAAAATAGTGTCAATGATATATATATAATGGGTTTTGGGCCCTCTTGTTGGGGCAACATGTTGCATGTAATAGTGTTGAAGCTCTCTTCATTCCCAGTTTTATGTTTATGTTCATGGAAGAAGGTGATAACACTTCTTCATAGAACTAGGATTCTATTGATACAACCAAGTATCAATCTAAAAATATAATCCCTAGGTAGTAGGAATATTATGTTGGATTCTTCAGTGATCTTTATAAAGAATTATCTTTGTTAAAAGAAAATAAAACATGCTACTTTAACTATCTTACATGTTCTATGTTCATCTCTTTTTTTTATAATATTGTGTATGTTTGAATTCTTGAAGATAGATCACCAGTGTTTGGGTTTTTTTACACTAAAAAAGATCATTATATGATCAAATATAAACCATTAGTGGTATCAAAGTAATAGTTCCTCAAGATCTAAATGTTTTTATATTCTGGTTTTTGAAGAACAACAGAATCTTAAAACCCATTGTAATATTTCAAAGAACACACCTCTATGTGGGATTTGTAAAGGTAATATGAGATTTATCTTAACTCAAGTGTTCATGTAAAGGTAACTCGAGGCATACCTTAATTTGAACGGTTCATGTAAAGTTAGTCTAAGTTTTACTCTTACATAAATGTTTTATGTAAAGGTAATTTTAAACTTACCTTTACATAAATAGGTTTACATAAAGGTATGTTAGTGTTTACCCTTACATGAAGAGTTCATGTAAAGGTAAAATTTTTGGTACCCTTGCACAAAATATATTGTGTAATCGTCAGGGATTTTTACCCTTATGCAGGGAATCTTCATAATGGTAGTGGGATGTTACCCTAATACATAATACATATTCTTCATAAGGGTAAACATAATTGTTTTAAAAAATGTTAATTTTTTTAATTTTAAATGGATTATAAAATGTTTATAAACCATGATAAACGCTATTTTGGGAATTTAAAATTTATAAGGAATTTAAAAATCAATTAATTAAATATAAAAGGTTTATAATTAATAAATTAAATGTTTAAGAAACAATTTATTCCTAAATATTATATGTTAATATTTAAAATATATTTTATAAATTATATGTAATGTATTATGATCTAGAAATAAAAAAATTTATTTGAAAATCATAACATATAATTTAAAACGTGCTTATAAATAAAAAAATATATGATATTTAGATTATATAAAACATTTATATAATAAAAATTGAATTATAAAATGTTTATAATTCATAAAATTTCATATACTTTAAAATATTAAAGAGTTAATATTGAAATGAATATAAAAATTTTATATTCAAGTTTATGTAATTTCCATAATATTTTGTTAATTTATAAAATGTTTATAGTTAGATTTTATTTATGAATTATTCTTGAATAGTTATCTCTTGTTTTAGAAAATAAATAAAAGGTTTATTTATTTTTTAAATTCCTTTGATATTCATGTTTAGTAAAATTTTTATGAAATATGAATATTTTGCATGCTTTAGTTTAAATTTTAAATTGTTTCAAGGAGCTTGATCCCTACATTACATGCTTGGTAAAAATCTATGAAATTGAGTTTTCATCTACCCTGACCTTGGTTTTTTTTTAAATTTATTAGATTAATAATAGTTTCTAAATGTATTTTTTGAATATTAGGTATTAGAGATGTCATGAATTTTACTCTCTCTTGGGTAAAGTCTCCCCAAGGAGAGGGACTTGGGGTTAGACAACCAATCATCCTGTAGGCTTATGCTTTATCTAGAAAGGTTAATAATTTTGGCTATTTGTCACTTCAATATTTATAATGTGGTGATTTTAAATCTCAAATATCTCTATTAATTTACATAATGTTTTTATATACCTTATGAATATGATGCATTTAGATATGTATGAATATGTTTGGATTCTATTTTTAGGTGAATAACACAAACTCATGGGTTGTGTAAAGAGTTTCACATTAATGTAGTTTTAACTCATTAATTTTTTTGGTTTGAATAATTATTCCAAAACTAAAATGATAGAATAATTTATAAAAAAAGAAATAAAACATGAGAAGATAAATATATCATATGATTAAATAGTTAGTAATTTAATATATATACAATGTATATAAAGAGTTATCTACTCAATTATCCAAGAGTTAAAACTATTTTGATTGTGAAAATTATTTACCTAAATAATAAATCAGTGATATAAACACCATATTAGACTAATTTATTAGTGAAATATTAATGATGTATCACTAAATGGATATGATTCCTAGGGTCATCATTTTTAGTGGGAGCATTTTCATTTAAAGTCCTTAATGAAAAGATATAATACTTGATACTCACCCAATAATATGTATTTATTATAAATTATAACATACTCAATTATAATAATTTTGAGATCACTAATAGGTATGACCTATAAATAAATTAAAATATTGGTGTCTAAGGTTGATAAGTTTTACCAAGGGGAAAAATTAAGAGCATATGAATGTGATTGTTATAGAAATTAATTCCACCATCTCTGACTCATGGGTATTAGACATCAAGCATGCATCACACATTTAAGCTAATAAACATTTACTTAGAGATAAGAGGGAATTAATGATGGGATAAGTATATCTTTAAGTTTGTAATGGAACAAAAGTTGTTTCATTGGGGTTAGAAACCTATGATCTAAGTCCTCAGAGTGGATTAGTTCTATAATTAATGAATCTTCATTATGTTACTACCATAAACATGAATTTGATTTCTATATATTGTTTGGACAAGATTGGATTTTCATTAATTATTTTGAGCAATAGTTTTTCTATATATAATAATGAAATGTTTTATGGTATTGGGAATATAATGAATTGTTTGTACATTCTAGATATGGATAATCCTATTTATAACATTCAAAATGAGAAGTTCAGGGTTGATTATAATCCCAATTTCCTTTGGGATTATCACGTTGGAAATATAAATGATAAACACATTCAAAGACTCCATTGAAATAGATTTTTATACTCTTTAAATTATGAATCATTTGATACATGAAAATTTGATTACATGAAAAATGACCAAAACACATTTTGGGAGAAAATTTAAAAGGGATAGTGGAGTGTGGATCTTTTACCTAGTGATGTATGTGGACCAATAAGTACACAATAAAGTGGTGGTTTTAGGTATGTCATTACTTTTACCAATGATCTTAGTAGGTATAGTTATTTATTTTTAATGAAACACAAGTATAAAACTTTTGAAAAGATCAAAGAGTTTCAAAATAAAGTACAAAATCCACTAGGAAAGATAATTAAGATTTTTCGATCAGATCAAGGGGGTGAATACTTGAGCTAGGAATTCACAGAAAATCTAATAAATTAATAAATCATTCCATAACTCACTGATCTTGGAACAAAAAAATGAAATGGTGTTTTAAGGAGGAATTTTACCCTATTGGACATGGTTTGATCAAAGATGAGTTTGTGTGAACTTTCTATTTTATTTTGTGGTTATTATATGGAGACTTCTATATTATTACTAAATTATGTTCTATATAACATATCCATAAAGACACGATATGATATATGGTATGGGGAACATCATAGTTTTTATTTTATGTGGATTTATGGTTATGGATAATTTTTATGACATTTGTATTCTAATAAAATTTACCCCAAGTCTCATAAATGCTTATTTATTGGTTATCCAAAGGAAAAAAAGGTATTTTATTTCAATAATCCTACTGAGAACAAAGTGTTTGTGGACCAAAATGTTGTTTTCCTTGAGAAATAATATATTAATTGAGGTGTTAGTGGGAGAAAAGTTAAACTTGTAGAATTTCAAGACAAAAAAATATGAAGTGTTCTTAAGATGGAGGATGAGCCAGTTATGTAAAGAGTTATAGAAGAATATTTGACTCAAGTTACACAAGAACCTAAAAAAATATGGTTGGATTCATTAGGAACCTGGGAGATATGAATTTATCATGGATAATGATGATTAAGTAACTTTCATATGATATGATCATATATCCAGTAGTGAGGCTATTGAGAATTATGATTTTAAGAAGTTGTTAAAATACATGAAACCTGAGATCATCTCCATCATCACTAACTTTATAATTGTAAGGTTTTTTCACGATTTTGAATTATATTTTATTTATTACTCAAATTTTTGTATCTTCTGGTTTGACTCTTATTTCATAAGCCACCAGAATTATTAGTAGATCATCAAGAGAAAGCTTAGACACATCCCTTTCCTCAAGGGATAACACTTTTGGATTGTATAGTGATGGAATCCTTCTTAGTATTTTATTCAAAATGTTAATATCCTTAATTTATTTCCCAAGTCCTCTAATTTCTCCAACCAATCCAGTAATGTGATTAAAGAAAATATCTACATTTTCATATGGATACATTTTTTGATCATCAAAAAAATTATGAAAAAAATAAATTTTGGGATCCTTCACTTTGTTATTGCCTTCGTATATATTTTCTAGTTTCTCCCACATGAAATTTGATGTAGTGAACTCATCACCTTCAAATATATTTGATCATATAGTGCTGAAGTAAGAGTATTTTGAGATTTGACATTTGTATCAATAATTTTCCTATCTATTTCAATCATAGAAAGGAATGTTGAATCACTGACCTGAATCCCTTGAACTGCGGCATATATAACTTCCATCCTAAGAGACCAAAGATTAGATATCATTGTGTTCTTCCAAATATGGAAGTTTATTATATCAAAAGGGGAAATCCCCTAAAATTATCCATAAAAACAAAATATATGACATATTTAACACAAAAAACCTGAAACCTCCTTCTAACACCACTTGTAATACCTTGGAAAACCCTGAGAGTGGAGGGGAAAATCAAGGTGTCAAATTTTTCTTTGAATGAGATGGATCCTTTCCCCACACTGGTAGGAACTTATTAAACCTATTTAATGGAATCATGCATTTTCCAAACACCCATATATAGAAATAGAAACATAACACAATAGTTTTACTTGGTTCACCACTAAGGGATAATCTAAATAGCATACTGTAATAGTTTGTCAGTCATACATAAATCTACTAAGATTCACTAGATATTATGGATTAAAATTGTTCAAACATGGTCACTCCATTCCAGGCACATTTCCTTTACAATAATTTTAGTGATAACACACTGTATTCCTTAGACCACTTTCTTCAACTCCCCCTGGCTCATATATTTGGGTGAATTATTTCTCAATTTATCAACTTTAAGGTTGCATTATTAGATTGAGCATGTAAGTCTTTGTCCCTGATTTTCATGAGACTCTGCTTGCACCATAGTTCTGAATGATGCTCTTGAAAGCACTGTTCACTCAAAACAGATGTTTAAAAACTTATGTTCATGAAACACTAGAACATTTACACAAATTTTGTACATTCTCACAATACCTTATTTTTGCGTAACCTTGTTTTTGTCACATAACTCTAATTTCATGAAAAACCTTATTTTTAGTGCAACATTGGTTTTGTTTTGTAACTCTAACTTTCTTGTAAACCAAATGTTTCAAGAATATCACTTGGTTTTTATAAAAACAAGTTAAATTTTTCATGTAACAATAAAAGAAACCTTTACCCTTTCATGAAACTATTATATTTACATGAAAATATTTCCGTTTACAATTTTTTTCTCTATCCTCCAAATTTTGGACCACAAAAATTTGAAAAACATTGGGAAATGATGCAACCTTCAACACTGATTCCACCTACACTATAAGATCTCTTAGAATGAAAACTTCTTGATCAACCCAGTGTAGATTGAAAAAAAACAAAAAATAATTTTTTTTCCATTTTCCAAAACCCCTGATTATAAAAAATATTTTATTATAAAAAGGGAAATATATATTTATTATTCAATCATGTGTGCTATATTTATTTACATGAAAATTTTAATGATAATATCTCCTAAAAGTATACCTTTAAAATCTCCCTAACTGTTGATCATTATGAAGTATTGTTATTTGTAATGATATGATAAGGTTATAATTAATAGAATCATGTATTTTATTACAGAGTTTTATATGATATGTGAATAATAGATTCATGAGGTAAAAATAAGATACTTATTACTTGGATTGACCCATCAAATTATATCTCATAGAATTCCATAAAGTCATAAATATATTTAAGGGTGTATGCTTAATTTCATTCCTTCTTACTTGTTGTTTGAAATATTACTAGAGTGATAACCTACATACTTTGATACCCTACTTACAAAAGTTTGAAAACAACTTAGCTAATGCAAGGTTGGTTGAGTATATTGTTGATATTGTTATCAGTTAAAGAACAACCAAGATATGATTTGTCCACTTTTAAGACTTGTAAATACATATGTCCCTTGATTGATTTAGACATAGGTAACACATGACCATTATTAGTTGAGTCACATATGATTTATTCAACTAATTATACGAGAGACACAATATGTTATAATTAGTAAGATGAATGACATGTGATGAATCCATCATCTTGGAAATCCTTTTTTGGAGAATTAAGAAAAGATGAGTTGGTTATACTATATTGACATGTTCCATGTCTAGTGGTCACTTGATATCATGGAAAAAGGGATTATATATATATATATGTATATATAAATATGATGTATATGATATATATTGTGGTGGAAATATTCATATAGAGATATAAATATGTTTTATGGATATCACACCAGACCCCTTAGTAGATTAAGTATCAATAATGCTTTTCTAGAGGCCGTTCTTTTCTTACATTTATGAAATAGAGATTTTATATTTGTTGTCAATGCTATTATGGCCCACAGGGTCACATGATTGGGCCCTTAGATAAGGATACAATTTTAAACAAAGTGTTTGTTAAAAATGAATAGATTTTGATAAAAAACTATATCCAAAAGAGTTTAGTAGGATTCACAATGCCTTGTAAAGTTTTTCATAAATTTCTTATGGTATTTTAGTGAATGTGGGAGATTATTGGATGTGCACTAAAATTTATAATCATGAGATGCATGTACACATGAATATGATGCACGAATTATATATAATATATGATATTATATATATATATATAGTATACATTTAATACATACATAGGATGCTTGTATGGTTCATGTATATGATATAAGGGTTGATAATATACATACATACATACATATATATATATATATATTAAATATGCATGAGATGCATATTAAAACTATTTCATATGATGAAATAGTTTACACTATCACTCTCAAATGGTTTTATAATTTAAATACCCAAGGTTAGTTCATTTATTGCATGTTTATTATTCATTAAAGTGTTCAATGAATGTGTTGAATTATCGCCTTTATATAATTTATTTATTATTATTTTTGATAATTGAAATGATTATTATTTTTAATTATAAATTCACATATACTGTAAGATTTTCATATTCTAGAACTAACTATATAAACAATATGGAATTTAATGCATAAAGTAATACGAACTAGATGCATGTTATATTTCCAATTGACTACCCAAAGAGAAGTCAAGTGACCGCATGGTTCAACTGACTACACATTATAAGTTAAGTTACCATGAATTATAAAACTAAGTGATTGTGAGCATGACCTAATGTAAGTCTAACCTGTTGTGAAAAGTGACTTACTGTGAGTATGATCAACCGCGAGTAACCCACCATGCTAATAATGAATCTTTTCTAAGCTGCTCAATTTTTCATTCCTTCTATATATTTATATATTTTGATTTATTGCAAGTTTATTTTTAATTTTTTTATCAATATAATGATATATTAAACTATTATTAATTATTTTTATGATAAATAATTTTATTTGGGAGAGTTACATGAAATATTAAATAATTTACATGTGGGTTAAAGTCTCTCACCATTTCTTGAAAAAAAGTGAGTTTTAAATTTAAATTGGTTGTAATTTTAATTGTTTCCCTCAGATGCTATATTGTAATGATTCCAATGGTATTAAATTTTATTTATTATTGATTACTAGTATTGTATTAATTATTATAATGTGTTCCACTATAAAACATGTTTTTAATATTATAGGTTATCAAAGTGACCCATGTGGGTATGTTTTTTCATGCACATTCAATGAAGAAATCACATGCTTCAATGGGTAAGATGAAATATAATGAGATTCATGATTTGAATCAGCTGTGCATGAATGAAATATATATAAAGAGTTTGAAAATTAAAAATCAAATGAAATGGTGTTGAGGATATTCTTGAATGGTATAAGTGCTACATACTTTGTCAATCAACCACTGCTCTTAACAGAAGTATAATAGTTTGATCTTTTTTATTGCAGAGAACATTGTTTCCACAACATTCATATTGTAATTTTTTTATCTATTTTTGTGTTTTTAATTATTTATATTAATTTTTATATACATGATTATATCAGGTTATTCTATCCATTGAAAGTTAGGATAGTGGGTTGTGACTCCCAAACAAAAGTCAGGAACCGGGTTCTGCCATATCCATAAAAGGTTGGAGATTTTGTTGCACCTTGGAAAAGTTAAAAGGATGATTTTGTTTCTAAAATCACTTAAAAGGTAGCATCTAGGTTGTGCCTCCAGGTATAGAAAAGGTAGGGTGATTAGGTTAAGCCACCGAGTACTATCCTGGTTTATGCCTTGAGGATTCAAAAATGCAATTATAAAAGGGTTTTGATATCCCTTCAAAAGTTAGAGAGTCCATTATAGTGGGTCTCATCACTCTTAGTATGTGAGAGAGGTGACGATTAGATTATGATAATTTATATCTAATCTTCTATAAAAATCACCTTGTTTGTTTCTCTTTGTTTTTTCATGACATCAACTTAACTGTGATAAGTGGTTAAATTTATTTTAAAATATTCAATTCATCCCCCTATCAACCGTTCAACCATTCTAATTAGGGACAAAAAAATTTTATTATAGAAGATTCCCTAGATTTAAAATATTTTTCTATTATTTGATCTAATCAAATCCTAAATTAAACAATTAAGGGGATGTGATATTTTTGAGATGGTAGGAATGAATGTGAATAATGGAAGGACCCCTCAAGGATCTCCACTCATTGATGGAACTGATTATGACTATTGATAGTCTCACACAGATTATTTTATTAAACACTTGAGCATTGATATTTGTAAAATAATGATGAAACCACAAGATACCTAAATTTGATCTTAAAAAATTATTTGGTAATGATGTAGTAAAGTATGTACTAAATTTCAAGGTGATGAATATTCTATATTTTGTGATTAATAGGAATGTGTATAGCCATAATAATACAGGAAAAAACACATGAAAATTAAAAAATATCATAGGTTACTCATCTAGGTTTTGATAAGATTATAAGAACTAAATTGGGGATGTTGATATAAGGGTATTTGGAATTCAAAATGGGATACAAAGAGATAGTTAATCAAATATTTCATAGATTTATAAGTATTCTAAATGTAATGATTTATTTGGGAGAAAGATTAAATATTTCTATTCTATTTGAAAGGTTTTAATATATTTATCGAATAAATGGTATGATGAAAAGGTAGTAATTGATTAAAGTAAAAATTTCAAAAAATATACTTTAGTTCAACTTATTGGATATTTACTGCAATGTGAGTTAGAATTGAAAAAAATTTCTCATGAGGAAAATATTAAAAAGAAGGGTATTTCTTTTATAATAAAAATTCCTGATACCACTCACTCTTCTGATTCTAAATTACAATGCAGTGAAAGAGACCAAGTTTTATTGGTTTACCAAGGAAGAATAATGAAAGGATTCTCAATAAGGAACAAAAATAATTACCCTTGAAATAAAATAAAAAAGGATAATGATTATGATGAAGTTGTATATTATGAGTTCATAGAAATAAAGAAAATATATCCTAACTACTAAAGACTCAAGAATGACTAGTGAAAGAGAGAACAATAAAAAAATAAAATCAATGGAAGCTAGTTGGAGTTACACATTTGACTTAGATTCTAGTAATTAATCTGTTACTAAAAATGGGACAACAAACCTTTGTTAGATGGATTCTAAAAAGAGGGTAAGTAAATTATATTTCTATTCCTCTTCGGACTCTACTTTTTATAAAGATGAGTTGTATGTAGAGATTTATAGTCTTAATCATAATGTTAATAATATTACCATATTATTCAAAGATATTAAGTTCAAATATAAATACATTCTTATAGAAAATGAAAAATTGAAAAATCTTCCTTCAAAATAAAATGATAAATTATATGAAGATCTAGAAAGTGTTCAACTTGAAAATATAAAGATTAATTTTTTTCATATTACATGTGAATAAGCTTAAATAATTAATATTGATTCTATTTTTGATTAAAATGATAGGCTTAGAAATGAAATTGATAGGTTAAAAATAGATATTTCAAGATTTATTTATGGATGGAAAATTCATGATAATATGATAATAATTAGAAAAATAAATAAATAAAATATTTTTCATGGCTATTACAGTCAAATATCCAAAAATTTTATGGCCTTCTTTTTTAAAGGTTCATGCAGAAATGTTTCAAGTGTGACATTCTTTAGATGTCACAGGAAGGTCCATTTTGAAAAAGATTGTTATTTTTTATTTTCATGGTCTCTTGGTCACACCAAGGTCTTTATATCAAAATCATTATTTATTTTATTTCCTATAAGATATTTCCAGAAATCATTTTTGGTTTCTAATTATTCTTTTTTCTAACCAAATTGGACCCAAATTTTGTTGGAGTTTGGGTCCTAGAACAAACTCCTAAGTACTTGATGATTACATGTATTCATTATCTTGAATATTAATGAAGTTTTATTATCATATCATTATTGTTACTATATATGAAATATAATGTGACAATGTCCTAAGAATATATGTTCTATTGAAAGGTTATAGTAGTTCCCCACTATGATGAGAACTTGGAGGTTTCACAACAGTATTCTTGAATAAATGTATTGTAACCAAATGAATTCATTTGATGAGACACAATTGATACATGATATCATGGGTGGAGAGTAATAGGAATTGGGGGAATTATCTCATGGTGAACACCCTTGGTAATTTCCATAGTATGAGATTATGAGAATGAGGCCCACCGGTAGGAAATATATATTTTATGTGTCATTGGATATTCCTATATACGGACATGTGTATTGATAATTATAATTTAATATTAACATTAACGAGTACCATAAATTGTGTAATTTTATGTATTAATGAAAACCATGATGACATATTCTCATAACTAAGTAAGATATGTTGGGTGTATCATGAGTTATATTGCATGAATGGATAATGTGAGAAATAAACTACCCCTTTTGTCTATTAATGGAAGTTTATATCTCAATACATTTGATGGGAATGAAAATTCTTGGATAAATCCATGGATATGGTGTTCTATGGGCATGTTTATTTCTAGAAATTTAAATAAAGAGACATCAAGCACATAGGTTGATGAAAATATTATGAAACCTGTTTTTTTAGAGACATCATGATAAATGGATTATATTACACAGTAAGCATTCATAAGAGGTTGTATGTCATTGTGATATTAAATTATCTCTCCATGGGTGATTTGTCATGTTGTTAGAAACTAACCTTGTACTTTTGGTGTCTCTTTCTATTTCTAATAAGAAATAGGCCTAGATGGGCACACACTAATTGTATCCATAATCTGAGTTAAATTCAATGTTGAATTAAACAAGTTGGAATAAATATTATTCCTACTTTTTAGTTTAATAATTATTTATGTTTGGTTGATCTGTAATATTTAATCATAAGTTATTCAAAAAAATAAGTGGATTAAATAAAAATAATAAATATTTATTTTCATGGTTCAGTAAATATAATATTTATTATATTTATCAATGAATAATTAATTGATATTTATTTGTTAAATAAATAGTCATTATTCAAGGTTTGATAAATAAGAAGGAGGATAAGTAGAAAGAGCTTAATGATCCATTTGGAAATAATGTACATGATATTTATTTATATATTCTTAAGTGATGCATTTTTAATGGTAAGATTTGAACCTAACCTGAAGAGAAGGGTTCCTTTATTAAAAAAAAAATCAGGTCAAAATAGTCTAAAAAAATAATATTACATTGATCATTTTGAATAAGATACATGAGATCAATAGGAATATGATCAGACCAAAAGAGATCCTTGCTATCTAAACCTTTGTTGGAAAGCCCATCAGACATAGAATTAGCCTCCCTATAGAAATGCATGACAATATAATCAATGAATGAGAGGAAATCTAAGCAATTTATCCACCAATTAGTTAAATTCAAAAGGACATGAACAGATCCTATTCTGATATATTGAAAAATAATGGTGGAATCACATTCCTGCCAAAGATTTTTCTAACTTCTCTGCTTGGATTGCTCAGTAATAATGATAACATCGATCATCTCATGTTCATGAGAATAAGAAACTCCACATGATTCATATACATACTAATAAATCCCCATGATTATCCTTAAAAACAAACCCATAGCCCGATAGACCCATATTTCCTCTCAAAGACCCATCAATATTAATTTTAATACATCCTACAAATGGTGATTGCTAGAGAAATTCCATTTTTCCAAAGGGAGGACATAAATTACCATTAATTCCAATTCTTATGAGGATAGATAGATCATTAATTGAACTATGAAAATAATCCCTTTGAGAGGTATTAACACTTTTGACAACATCTAACAGATGAGACAAAAAAACTTGAGGTATTGAAGAAACACCATCATGTACCCACTTATTTTGATCCCACCATAGAATGGTAACCAGTTATACTAAAACAACCTAGAAGAGGATAAAAATCTAGGTAGAAAGTTGAAGATCAGACCAAAATTTGGTAAAATCTTGAATGCAAGAGGTTCAAAGAAATTAAATTTCATAAATGTCTGCAACAAATTTCCACGTGGAAAAAATAGTAACACAACTCAAAAATAAATGATCTAAATCCTCTATATGCTGATGAAAAAGAGAAAAAATAAAGCATAGTGATATACCATATATTTATAAAAAAATCATCAATTGGGATCTTTCGATGCGCTAACTTCTAAATGATATTGAACCGATAGGGAATAATGATTCCTCTATTCAATTTCCCAATCTACTACATACCTGCATTAGGACCAATGACATGTCGATAAAATAACTTTGAAGTAAGAACAACACTTATAATGAGCTCCCATACCCAAAAATCTCCAGGTAATAAATAATAGTAGTTATGAACTGTATCATTGATGTGGTCCAACAGAGCCTCCATGTCATTGAGTTGATCTTTGATCGAAATCTCCAAATCCACATTTGAGTCATAATGAATGATATAATCAATTTAGGGAGTATAATTCGAATTAGCAGTACAAAATTTAAGAGATGAATAATTAGAGACTATACATCTGGATTTAGAGGCAATTACATAAAAAATTGATTTGAAATCAGACCAGAATGAAGAGTCAAAGCGATTGTAATTTACAAATATGAGATGGTTAGGAACCTAGCACGAAAAAATCCAAGAGATTTCAAATTTACATTGATGAGATTCCATAAAAAAATAAACTTTCAAAGACTGATTAAAATACCTGATATTTTTGATTCCCAGACCCCACACATCAAAAGGTATTCAACAAGTACTCCATGGGATATTGGATAATCTCCTCTCCAAAATAATGCCACTCCAAATAAAATTATTTATGGAAACATTAATATTCTTGATGGGAGAAAGTATCAATTCATACATCATAAATGAATAAAAAAATTTAGGTATGATGATATATTTAACCAAACAAACATGACCTACCATGGATATAGGTTTTCCATTCTAGGAGGACAACGGTCCTCTGATCTGACTAATAATGCTAGAAAAGTGAAAGGATTTCGGTCACCCCTAGAACATAGTAACACCAAGGTATATAAAAGGAAAAACTACCTCTCTAATACCAAAATCTATGATAATATCAATTTTCCTAGAATTAGCAATGTTCCTACCAAAATAAATAAAATACTTATTCTAGATAACCTGCTGAACCTAAAACTACTCATAATGAAAACAAGATTTATTGATTTTTCTCTTGTCCCCTTGGGTGATGAGAATAATATCATCAGCATAAAGAAGGTGAGTAGTAGTAGATATTTCCCTACCAGAACATATAGATGTAAACTTCCCATTACCATCCATGATGGAAAGAAGCATACTGAGGTAATCCTTAGCAATGGAAAAAATAATAGAAGATAGAGGTTCACCCTGTCTGATACCTACAGAACAGGAAAAGTATCCCTTAGGGGATCCATTGATAAGTACAAAGATACGGGAAGAACCAAAGATGATTTTAATCCAATTAATGAAATCATAATCAGAACCCAACATAGTAAGAATATTGAAAATGAAAGTCCAATCCATTGTATCAAAATAAGTTTTGATATAAAGTTTAAGATAAATGTTCCCTCCTATGATAAACTTTTTGAGAATTTTGATACATTTCAAGGAAGTGATAATGTTGTATTAAATTTTACTACCTTTAATGGTATGAAATTGATTTTAAGAAACAATTTTACTTGAAATATAAGCCAATATTTTAGCAAGGGTCTTTCTGATAATTTTATAAATATCTTTGACCAAAGAAATAGGCCTAAACAAATGAATCTCATCAGAATTATCCACTTTTAGGATTAAAGTAGGAAAGGTTTCATTCATCCCATGAGGAAGAGAACCACATTTTAAAAAATGTATAATGAACCTGAAAATATCATCTTGAATGATATCTCAATAAGTCTAAAAGAATAAATTTCTAAATCTATCCTGTCCAGGAGAACTATTAGGCTTGAGACCAAATGCAACCTCATTGATCTCTAGTTCCAAAGGAAAAGAAATAATTCTTTAATTATACTCTTGATTAAAAATTCTTGGAATAATACCATCTATAAGATCATAAATGATGGACGAACCATTAAAAATATCCACATAGTAAGATATAACATGCTCCAAGAGGGACTATATGTTGTCCATGTTCTGATCCTCGTTATTGAGTAAAGATAAGGACCTGGACACCTTTCTTTCTCTTCTAAGGGAATTTAAAAACTTATAATTTCTATACCCATCATTAAGATAATTATATTTGAAAGAAAATATTTTCATGGAATCCATAATATTAAGGAGGATATTAATCTTTTTTCCATATAAACTTCCTTAACTTCCTTCATAAAACCATAAAAAAACCATTAAAGGTATTATTCTCTTGACAATGCTGAAGAGAGTCCTCAAGATAAGAAATAACAGTATAAAGAGATCTAAATTGATCCTTTATCCATTTTTTTAATTATACTTTAAGTAATTTGAGTTTAATAATGCAAGGAATATCATCATTCCTATAATCAACCGACCTCCAAACTTCCTGAACAATTTTACAAAACATAGGATGAGACGACCAAGAACTGTTAAACCTAAAAGGAAAGGGAGGATTAAAATCCTTTCTCACAAGATCAATCAGAATTGGATGATGATCAAAATTAATTCTTGATAAGGTAATGCTAGAAATATAGTCCTAAGTTTTAGGTAAGGCTCATTAACAAAATCCCTATCAGGTTTTATTTCTATAATTCTATTGAGATTCCTCCTATACCAAGTGTACTTGTCACCCACTTGGTTTACTTCCATCAATCCATTAAAGTCAATGCATACCTTGAATTCCCTTTAGGAGATGGATCTAGTCATAGCACCCATTTTTTCATCTAGATTAAAAATTCAATTCCAAGGACAACCCATGGACCATTAATGCTAGCTTTTAGAGACTCAATTTCCAGCCAAAGAATCCTATGTTCTCGATAACTATTGTGAGCATACACCATGGAAGAGTAGTGTTGTCTCCACATTAATTTAAAGACACATGAAACATGTTTCTCACTAGAGAACACCAAAGAAGGATCAACCAAAGAGGAATGTTCCAAAACCCAAATATTCGACACCACCCCAAAGAACGATTTTTTTACAAAAAATGAAAACAAAAAAATTTTAGAATCTAAACTCTAGAAAAAAAATACCCTCTTAGAGTTGAAACAATCCTATAAGAACTTGCCTATATTTCTAAACATGAAGAATAAGGGAGATTGAAGTTTGATTATTATCCATCCCTTGGAAATTCCAAAAAAGAATCCTCATTTGGATTTGGATTTGGGTTTGGAACCCCCAATGTTTTCCCCCTTTCCTGCTTCTTTTCTAACTTTGGGGGCCTCCTTACTTTCCTTTTAGAGATAGTAGAAACCTGCAGGAGACTACCAATATCTGTATATTTGACCACATCCTCTCCAAAATAATCACTATGAATGTAACTTCCATTATTAGTATGTGACATATTTATTTAATGAATTTTAGTGCTCTCCTTGGTGAAGGAAGCCTCATCAACTAATCTAGAACCATTGAGATCCTACACTTGCAGATCCACTGCATTGTGAGACCTAATAAACTGAGATTCATTAAGATGATACTAGGAAACCAAATTCATCCTATTGAAAAAATTGGGATCATAAAAATGAATTCCATCCAAGATATATTCAATATCAACAAATTTTACCTGCAACATAAAAACCATCTCATTGATTTCTAAAAAAATCTCTAGGGCCAGGTCAGTTTCTTCAACTTCCTCCTACAACATTAACACTAAATAAAAAACATCCTTTGAGATTTCAAGGTTTAAAGAGTTATCATTGATTCATTCCATTACCTTATCAACATTATCTTAGGGCCCTGGATTATTTTGGGAACAAAATAGATCTGGAGCTTTATACCCCTTCTTTTATTCCTCTATAATGTCAACCCATGAACTTTTCAAATGAACTAGTGAGAAAAAAATCATGCATGTTTCCTAGTGTTGTGCACATCCTTTGGAGCCTCCCATTTCTCAACAACCAAAACCATACTCTTCTGATTCCTATTGATCACCTTCCAGTTCCTAGACTTACGAACCCCCTTCCCTTCCTTTGAATCACTCTACAATTGTAAACCAAATGACCAACCATTTTGTAGACTTCACAAAAAGGAGGAACATGTTCATATTCCACCTTAACATCAATATTTATATAATTTTAAAGAAGAGTAATTATATATACATACTTAAATTTCAGATCAATATCCATAAAAATTCCAGAAAAGAATCTAATTTCACCTTCTATCATTCGTTGATCCATCCTGATAGGGGTGCCCAAATTCGAGGCAAGATCGTTAAGAATTTTGGGGTGCCAATAAAACCAAACCAGGCCATGAAGTCTCACCCATACCTAGGAATTGTATTTATTTTTATTGAGGGGGTTAAAATTAATATACCATTTAAGGAATTTTAAAACTCCTAGATGAAGTTGTATATTACCAATATTTCATGTCGCATTGAGATCCTAATGACAATTGAAGATAATATGAAAATATCCTCTCTCTATCGGGATGATTTTCTAATCCTGATTACTCCAAAAATTAGAAATCCTATTATTGATATCAATATAATACCATGTTCTATCTCCCATTTCATCAGTGACATGACCTAGAAGCGAGAATTTACAAATATTGAACCTCTGGTGTAGAGATTCTGGATCTTCCACAACCAAGAAACCACCACCATCATGATTTATGATATTAGAAGACCCATACACCACCTCTTTCATTATATTTGAGAAACCAAATAGTGTCTCTATGAATAAGAGACCTTTCCTCCTTTTATGAGTAAGAACAATCGAATTATATCACTTTCCATGAACACACTCGCTGTGCACAACGGATAGAGAGAATCACTCCCAAGACCTAGAGAAAGTAATAGAGATATATAGTATGCTATCTCCTACTATTCTCTAAATATATTAAGATAACACTAAGAATTGTTCATCTTTGAATATAATTCTACTACGATCAACCAAAAACGATGAAAGCGATCGAGATCAACCATGCTAGCACTGGATGATTCTACGAAAAAGTTCATAGATTAGGGTACATGTGTGGATCACCACTAGAGGGATTATTTACTTGGATAAAAAACAATGGTACAATGAGATATAGTCAAACAGATCATTAAATAATAAATAATTAAAAATTAAGGTAATTCTAGATCTGATTATAAATTAATTATAAATTAATTATAAATTACATGTAAAGGTCCTCCTCTTATGGTTTATGTATTTAATTAGTATAGTAATTTATGAATTCCATTATTCACGATGTCATTTTTTATGTTTAGATCGAATTATTCATAAATTAAGATTAAAATATATGTTGACTATGTAAAATGTGCACTTTTACTATTCCCAAAACCTACAAGTGGTGTCATAGAAGTCACATGATTAATTTATAATTATTTATTAATCATTGATTGATTGGTATGGATTTAAAATTTATTTTACTTCAGATCTATTCATTCAGCCAATCTGAACATCAATTTTTCTTACCTTTATTTGTTCTCACTCACAAAAAAAGGTTAAATTAAAATGAATAAACATGTAAAGTACCGACCCAAATTACCATCAAAATCATTAACCAGACCAGTGGGTTACATGGCCTCAAGCATGTATCCACATATGCCAGAGGCTTCTGGATATTAGTGAGGGACTTTAGAGGTGATAGTGGGGAGACTATATCCTCATATTAGAGTTCCAAAATGGTAAAATTAGAATAATTAGAACATAACAACAGAATCAATAAATAAATTAAATACAGCAGCAGAAGACAAATAATAAAAATTCAATAAAAGTAAAATGGAAAAAACCAATTCCATATAATGATTTATGTAATTTAAAGTGTTACTAAAAGGAACAACCAGGAAAAAATAATAAAAGAAAATTAAAAAAAACCAATGGTTAATTCATTGAGAATCTTGAGCAAAATCCCAGTCTTGTTCTCCCTAGCTCCCATGTACACAACACATCACAAGAAATGAATCCAAAAACCTGCGAGCAAGAAGATCTACTCAGGTTCCAAATGACACCAATCAAGGTGTGATACAATAATTTTAGTAGGTCAACACCCATGGTGTCTATCCCAATCCATTAATTGATATATAATGTAAAGTAGAGAGCAGGTATAAGCATAAAAATAAAGCAGTGCTGAATAAAAAAACAAAAACCCTCCCAGGTTCCTAAGGGATACCCGGCGGCTATACCTACTTCAGAACCCTACCAGGTATCTATGTTTTTGGGTAGATCCTCCTACATCATGATGTATTACCAAATTCGGTGGAATATTCTTCTTCTGAGGATAAATCACTCAGAATATACCATAAATATGTGGCCTCTTCCCTCATACTAACCAAAATTATCTCCCTCATGAATAACTAGAATTTCAACCTCAGGAATCATATGACTATGTATCTAGCCCCTAGGCATCTGAAATAATCATGTACTCTACCCTCAAGAATTTAGTACCAGTGCGCCTAGCCCTCAGGTGGTAAAAAAATGTGCACCAATCCCTCATGCATCAATACTGATCATGAGTCCTCAGACATCCAATATAATCATAAACTCTACCCTTGGGCATCAAGTACTCGTGTGCCTTTCCCTTAGGTGGTATGTAAGAACATATACCAATCCCTCATACATACATATTATACAAGATTCATATCCTAAAAAAATTCAATATTCCAATCAGTATCAAACCCTTTGGTATCAATCACATCAATATCACATAAGCTCAAAATCTAAGTAAAAAAAATCATAATTATAGTATCAAACATACCAGATGTATCATCATAAGACACAATTATCAATTTATAAAAATTACCATCTATCAAACCAATTAATTTCATTAATACAGGTTCCTAATTAGCATCATAATTATATCAAACCTGTTTAATTAATCATTCAACCCTAAAGTCATTAATATATTAATTAACTAGTTTATCCAAGGTGATTCTACCATAATAAATCACACAATTTATTATTATGAAAATTAACAAGTCTAATACAAAAATAAAAAAAATTTATCCAATTTAATATAGTGATTTAAAGTCAAACAGACCAAGTCTTAATAATGTCCATGGTTGGAACACCAATTGGGTGGCCTCGAGTCTCAGTTTCCTTACCTATAGACCCAATGCATTCAATGGTTTAAAAATAAAATATTATAGTTTAACATGGATTATCCAATTTATCTGGTCACTCATGGAATTATATTGCAATCAAATATATTGTATATACTTTAAATAATTAAATCAGTAAAAAGGGATTAGGTTTAGACCACCCAAATCAATTCCTTTCAAGGCATGAAACCACCACGAGGCATGTTGTTGAATATATTCAAGTCATATCATTAATTTTTTTTACATAAAACATGCTTATTTAATCATAATAAGAGTCATGGATGTACCAACCTAATAAGTTCCATTTAAATTAATTCATTTAAAACATTTACATAAGAAAAACCATCATGAACATTTCCTTTAATTCAATTCAATTATAGAGTTCTAGTCATCATGGAGATGCTACTAAAATTAATGCATGATATTTATTAATTAAAAATAACATGTAAATTCATCTAAACAAGTTCAGGTGGTACTTAGAAGGTACCATTATAAATAAGGAAAATACCTACATGGAAATTCTATTTTTATAATGCATGTCAAGTTAATCAATTTATACGATAGCCCAAGAACATAGATGGTGTCTTAGTTCTTTAAACATTTAAAATGGGAAAATATATTTTCTAATTTCACTAGGGTTCATTTCCTAATATTCCATATATTAGTAATAATGTCAATGCATAAAGAAACACCAATGCAAATAGGCAAGCAATCTAAATAAACATAAATTATCACTGTGATTTTTCGAAGACATCACACCTCCATTGGAGGGGTTTTATTATAAAAACATGACTTTTCTTAGAAAAAAATTCATGTATCATAACTAATCAATTATTCTATAAATCATACAACACTAATTAAATGCAAGAAAGTGTGAAAAGTGAGCAATTAAGGCATTATTAAATTTAAAGTTAAGGGAAAAGGGATCCTACCTCAAGAAGTAGACCAAAGTAGAACTCTTCAACACTTCACATTTTAACTCAAAACTAATCCTTCCCAACTTTGATAATATGAACCTTCACATATATATAAGGACACCTAGCTCCTATGTGCATATTCTCATGGCCATGAATATGCACAAGGGGATCCTTACATATAGATCATATATTCATACACCCATTAACACTTACCCACACATGAATTTTCATCTTATACATAATAAAACCTAGACCCATATATATATATATATATATATTCCCAACCATGAGTGAATATACATATAACAAGAGAACTTACATATACATATGACTACCTATGCATGCATGGGTAAATCTCCTTTTACATCAGTGACTAAAAACCACATGGCAATGTCCAACGCACTATAGATAAACTAATAGGGACTCAAAAACACTTAAAGATATTAAATAAAATAGGAGAAAACAAATAGATGATGAAAAACCTTACCTTGGGTGGCAGTGGAAAACTAAATCGACTAAATCCGCTTCACATTCGGTGGAAGATATCAGAACAAGAAAGAAGGCATCTCGAGAGACCATTCGAACACCCTAATACTAGATAAGAAACTGAAAATCCTGTTAGCCCTAACCCCAAGACTTGACCAAGTCAAGAAGGATGATGGTAAGACCAGAAAAATACTAAACAAGGGAGGATATGGGAAGAGGAAGGCTCACAATGAAGGATCGTGTGAGAAAATGTGTAGAAACTGGATGAAATCAGAAATAGAGAGGAGCCGGGAGAGGGGGTCATCATGCATCAAGAGGGAGAGGGGGCTAGGTGTCGCGCATGGGCCACCAGGAGGAGAGACCCCTTTTTGGGTCTCTTAACCCTAAAAAATTATTAATAATAATAATGATAATAATAATAATAATAATCATAAAAACAATAAAAATAAAAATATTATTATTAAATAATTTAATTTATTTTTTTAATTTTAATTTCAATTAATTTAATTTCTTAAACGAAACACATTGTAGAGTCCCCACTCTCAGAATTACATTCTGAATCCCAATTTAAAAACGGACCATCTATTAAATGTGAATATTCAAATTTCTTTGGTTTTTCATCAGGTTCAAAAACACGGGTCATTACAACTTCCACACCTTATAACTTTTTGTCCCTGATAAGCCTTTGGGAACAATAAAAACATCAACTGACCTACAAGGGTCATGAATTCTCGCTCAAATGGTCACATTTTGTTTCCAAATACCCAACACACCTTCAAGAATTGATTATGAAAGCAGAACATAATCCATTAAGATCCGAGCCAATGATTATTTTTCAACCGAAACATCAAAACGATGCTTACCCGAGCCCGTCTAGCTAGATAAAAAACCATTTCATCATATCTTGAAATAACTAACTCGTGTTTCTCTCTACCATAGGTCTCAACATTTAAAGGGGGAAAATTTCGAGCCATGACACCTCCACCATCAGAATTACCTTACAAAGAATGCCTCTAAGTGTTTGAGCGATGCTCAGTTCATGATTGTATTTAATAGAACAAACCCGATTACTTATAAAGTCATATTACGAACCCCATAATAATGAAATGGTCAAATTATAGATCAAACAAAAAAAATTGGTCGGACAAGATTTCCAAGAAGGAACTATCGACTATTAAACCACACCTTACCTAACCCAACAACGTTATTCAAAATGGTTCCTTATGACCGTTTACATCAAAAAAAGAGAGAAAAAAAGTTGATCCCCTATGACCGATGCATCTTGAAGGTTCCCTACTTAGACAACCAAAAAATTTCAAATTGAACTGAGATTACTTATTTTAAGGTATCTCACATTCACCATGAACACATCCACTGAAGTCTATACCTAACTTCCAATGATGTTCCTTAATTGAAGAATCACCTCCGAGACTGATGAAAATTTTGGGATAACCTCATATTGAAATGACTGTATTGTAAAAAACTTAACCAAGGTAGTCCATACTCCATGTTTATGAGTGATATGTTGGTACAAATCCAGGACGTCCACATAAAAATATTGTCTAAGAACATAGTGGCATCGACCTGGTGGTCAAGTTAGAAGAAATGGTTGGTGTACAAGAGCTCGTCCAAGGTATTCCTACACAGGAATCCAAGGTTCAATCAAGACCGACTAAGCCATGATAAGAACTGTACGTTCGGCGTGAAATAATGGGAACCACTTAAACCTCCCAAAAAATTTTAAACAACAGTGTGGCATAAGACCAACACTCTCTTAGTGTATCAAGGATGAAATCAAGATAGGGGACATGAGAGTCTCTCAAGGAAGAGTACACTAAGAGAATTTTAAAGATTACCAGAATTAAAACAGCCGAACCACTACAGTTCGACACCTGAGAAGAAACTCATCTTCACCTGCCGATGGACTGTCATTAACCGATCACCAAGCCTTTACCACCTGATGAATCCCTGATTATTCAAGATTAACCACTAAAGTCCACCCATGACCAACAACGTCTCTCAAAGGTTTCATACACTGCCAACCATGCAAACATTGTGCTGCCAAGAAAGCACCGACATGGTTTAAAGTTCACAAACCTCACATGCATTTAAGCAAGCCCGACCATTCTCCAATGGTCCTCTTTGGTTGTGTTCCTTATACCTAAAAGGATGCGTATTTAACAAAACTGACATGACTCTCGCCACCTTATGAGTTTCTTAATCATCGAAAAGAATAGATAGACTTTTTGTTCAAAAGCGTGCTAGGTCAGAACCACCATAAATGAAAACGTTTAAAAAATTGGCATAAAAACCAAAACCAAACCACCCGGGGTGTCAAAACACTCGTGTATCTGAAATTTATCCCGAGCAATGAGAAAATCTTTATTTCTTTATGCCTAGGTCACTCTACTCCGGATATGACATGAGTCATTACTTAACAACAAAAGGATCAATGATTTAACTAAACTCAAATGGTTTGTTTTATCACCTTAAACTCGATGGGAACCACATATGTGAATGCATACTACCCCAAGATCACACGGGTAATGACATTTAAGATATAAGGGTGATACCTACCATGGGATATCCCCTTATGAAATCACAAGCACCAAACCTATATCTTGGTCATGCTAACAAAAAAGTCACTAGGATCAAGAGTTGAATATTTAAGCCATTTCTAAAAAGAGAGGAAGCCAATGGAATACTCTTAAGGTTACATTCCAAGACAACTCAAAGAGAAAATCTCAAGATACCCTTACACGACGGTTTAAATGAAGGACACCTATACAAGTTCCATTTTCAATTCATTTCATTTATTAACATTTTAATATTTAACCATTTAAAATATTTAAATAAAAAATCAAGTAAAAGTAGTCAAGTCTAAAAAAATTCCATTTTAAAACATTTTACAGTTCTTGAAATGCAGTCATAATTAGCCAATTTATCAAAAATAAATTTCTTTTTAACAAATAAGTTGACCCACAAGGGTCCCAAAAATCCAACCTAGTTAATTATCATGGAACCTAATAGAAGTTGATTTACTATTAAAATTATAAGCACCCATTAAGAGTTATCTCATAAGAACCATTCCCCCAATAACCTAATTGGGTCTAGTTGAGCATTTAGATGGTTAACCAATTCATTTAAAATTAAAGTTGAACATACTTTAAACTTAAAACCATTTCATAATACAACATGATCATGTTAAATAGTTCAGTCATATGGGTGGCCATCTACCAATCCATAAACAACCCATAAACATTGTAGTTTGGAATTTGGATCCCATTTAATCGAAACCTATTACATTTAGACCACTCCATAAATTACATATTTAAAACAAAGTGAGGAATGTCACTACAAGTATCTAACACAGATAAACATGATGAAATCATAGAATCATGACATAATAAATAGGAAATGAATACTAAGAATTCAAGAAACATGAAATATAAACAGCTAAGCATGTTACACAATCAATCATCACATGACACTCAAAGCATAAAAAACAAATTAGAAAGCAACCTACATATATAATACATGGAATAAAATATACATGGCATGTGAATTTATATATTCCTATTATGATGCATGAAATGATTCATCCTTGACTTATCAGGATAATGGTAAAATACCATAAATTTCATAAATATATAAGCAACAAAAAGTACACGATTAACTCAAGGTGTAATCATATCAACTATATTAGAAAAAAGAATGAAAAAAAATTCCTGCCCTAGACACTTGGTCATTTCCCATATGTGGAGTGATTAGTCCTAAGAACAACTATTTAACAAGAACTGACACATTCCTAGACTCCTATTTACCAACCCCAAATAGTAAGACAAAGGAAAAGAAACGTAGCTCTGATACCAATTTGTAACATCCTGACCCATCTTAACATCAAAACTGGTAGTCAGACCGGTGGGTCACATGGCCTCAACTATGTCTCCCCACATTCTAGATTCTTACAACGATCAATGAGGGTATTAGGACGTGATAGTGGGAAGACTACACCCTCATATCAGAGTGGAATAGTAGTACAATCAAAATAAATATAAGATAATAGTGGTAACAGTAAATAAATGAAAGATAACAGTGGAAGAAAAATAATAAAAATTTAAGAAAAGTAAAATGGCCAACACCAAATCCATATAATGATGTATGTGATGTCTGGTGTTACTAAAAGGTATAAGAAGTAAAAAATAACCAAAGAAAATAAAAAAAACCCAATGACCAAATCCTTGAGCATCCTGAGAAAGAGCCCAATCCTATGCTCCCTATCTCCCATGTACACAACATAATATAAGAAGTGAATAAAAAACTCACAATCAAGAAGATCTAATCACTACTGGAAAATTAAAATTTAGCAGTGGTTTTTTTAGCTTTGGCGGCGGTTAAAACCGCCGCCATATGCTTCTGCGGCAGTTTCTGAAAACCGCTGCTAAATTGCATGTCGGGAAACTATTTGCGGTGGTTAAAGCGGTTTAGCTAATGTTTATGGGGACATTTGTAGTTAGCGCATTTTCGTGGTGGTTTCTCCGGGAAAGGAATTAATTTTTTTAGTGGTGGTTAAAAATATCACTAAACTTAAGACAGTAGAATCAGTTAAAACCGATGCTAATAGAAAAAATATCAACATTTTGCGGTGGTTAAAACCACGACTAAAGAGAATATTTCGAAAAAAGAACCATTTTTTGGAGCCCCTATACCAGTTCCCCGAAAAAAAACCATTCATACAATACCAAAACACCAACGAAATATATACTACAGTAAATATGAAAAGAGATTCTTAACTAATCACAACCAAATGCATCATTCAATGAGTAAAGGAATGCAATTAAACATATCAAATGGCATAATCCTAGTATCCAATAAAATGTAGTGGTGAATTTATGTATTTAAAATTGATCATTGCAGACTCATATGTACTATTTGATCCTTGATTGGATGTTCAGATGTTGTGTGAAACTTATATAGTCACCCATTGGGTGATCTAGGTAAAATGGGACAATATGATTTTTTTCAAATGTTGGTGCTCCCGCATATCTTCTAGAATTGTTCAAGAATGTAATATCCCTTTAAATATGATTATTTTATAGAACCCAAGGCATCCCTTAGGTGTTTGGTCCACTTATAGTTGAAATTTATAAAGTGGGAATTTCCTAGATTAACATGTCACTATCTAAGTGACTCCATTTAGATTATATATGGGTTTCCCATGATTTAATGAATTGAATGAGTTAAATGTAACTGATAATGTGAAATGGATAATTAATGATGGGTTTAATTTCTTAAAATAAATCAATTAGTTTTAAATGGAATGACCCCAAGCAATTGTAATTTCATGCTCTTGATTTATGATTTATAAAATGCTTCATACGAACTGTAATATTTTAAATGGGAATTGAACATGGATAAAGACATGAATAAGAGGTTATTCCTAATCTATTATGACACAAATGATTATTCCTTTATTATGTATATGGTGTAGATATAATAGATGTATTTGAGGTAATTCCACTTGCTATTTATATTTAATATATGCCTTTATAGAGGTTGTGGTATGATGGTATGAGATTGTTGAGCAAGGAGATATCACAATTCCTTACATCATGTGTTAAGCATGGTGTATCACAAAAATGTTACTATATAAGTATTGTGATTTACTCACCACATTCCATGACTAGAATTTTGACCTGATGGCGCACTCAACATCCCATGTGTTGTTTCATGGCATCTATCACTCTATTGGGGTATATGGAATGTACCCAATTACATGAACACATAGGCCCGTTAGACTGGTTAGGGATGTCTGAGTTATGCCATGGTCTATTCATCAGTATTATTATAAGTATATGGATATATACATCTTCACATACCTCGACAATATAGGTGGATGAAATATATATAAACTATATATATTACTACTATATATATAGTAACTATTTAGATTTCTATTCCATCTATGTGTCAACAAATTTAAACCCTCCTACAGTCCTTTAGAAACATGATTGGGTGGTTATTTATTTATTCCTTAGTTACTAAAAAGATGTGGGGTGTAGTATGTTGGTGGTAGACCCTTTATCATGGTAATAATGATGTGTTAATATTTTCTTGGTATTAATTTATGTTGGTGTTCCGTGTGGAATAATTATAAATGAAACATAACATAGGAATTAGGTAAAATAATCTATCTCTTAGGTTATTCCATGTGGAATTATTATAATTGACACTGAATATAGAAAAAAGGTAAAATCATATCTCTTATGGATAAGGGTTCCAAATTTTTTAAGAGTGATGGATTCGGTTCAAGTATCATATTTGTTTCAATCATGTGATTTCTTTGGAAAATGAGTCTTTAGTGTGGTTTCCTTAGAAGGAATAGAATCTGGATCCTAATATATTATAACTCCTATTATGCATCCCAGTTATATATGGTGCATACCACACTTGAGAAATAAAGACATAAAAGGAAACATCAGAAATAAATAAAATACATAAAAGGAAACATGAGAAATCAAGAAAATGTTAGGTCCTAAAAATGTTTAGAGGAAAATATGTGCCACACATGACACATATACAAACTGAATCTCAATATTTATCCACATATCAACAATTATACTAATCACTATCTGATGATGAACATATATCATCACCCTCTCCACCTCCATCTCCACTTCCTGCTACCACCTGTAAGAACATTATATTGAAAAATAAATAGTGTTTCATATTTATATTTAAACTTAAAACCAATAAAAGTTTGAAAAATAAATGATTTTGAATTTTATTAATTTACCTGCTCACCACCAGTCGATGAAATACCACTGGGGGGATATCTGGTCATCTACTGACATGTATCAGTGAACGCTTTCTTCAAAGCGTATATTTGAGCCCCCTGGTCTTAAACTGTGTTTTGTAGGGAAACAATATCTCTATGAGAATCTCCAAGTATGGAATAATTACAACTAGAAGTAGATGCAGTAGTAATCCCCGATGTCCTGCCAAAGACCTCAGATGGTACGGGTCCCAAACCTATCCCGTGCACTCTACCAGGATGCTCCTTCCCAAAGACTTTAGCAACTGGGTCATCTTAGGAGACTGAGTAGGACTACCCAGGATTGACATCCCATATTTCTTTAATTGTTACCTATAAATAAAATATCAATATATATTAACATAGTTAAAAATGATAATAAGTTATTATAATGAAAAAATGAGTTCATACCCCATCTTCTTTGGCAGGCTCATTAAAAAAACTTCCATCATATTTTTTGTGAATATCCAACCACACTTCAGTTCTGGGTGATTCATGCCCTAAACTCTGTGACTGCATTAAACAATGATAAATCAATAGTTTAATATATTAAATAGATAATATTTTCTTATAAATATTTAAACTAATGAAAATATTACCAGAGTCGATCAGCTTCTAGAAAAGCTTTTTGACCCCGCAATGTGAGGGATGACTTGCTTAGCCTGACTTGATGCATTCTTTCTTGAGAGATCATGAAATAAATAAAATTCAATTTAATAGTAATGTATTTAATGTCATGTCCTCTTCATATACATGTATAAATGTAAAATGAGGTTAATATAATAAAATAATTCTAAATACCATCTACTTCTCATCACGATGTATTTCAACAAAAACTTTCCACTATTCTTTGGGTACCCCATTGGGTAGCTTCTCATACATTTGTTAGACGGTCAATGAAGTATCATTGAAATTTCTCCACAATCTCCATTTGAGGTCTTTCTATTTCTTACCAAGATTTTTCAACATCCACTTTCATGGTATCACATCAGCAATTGTAAAGTGGAAAAACATATGTATATAGAAATTAATTTTGAACATATTAATAACATGAAATTCAATTACACCATAATGTATTAAAATTACCTTAATTTGGGAATCAAAAACTTTATTTTTTCAACTTGGAGGTATATGTATCCAATAATCATAAGAAATAGGAAGGTAAATGGGATTCGCTGCCAGCTGGCCTAGAATTTTTCCAAGTAATCCCATCGTGTCATCTGTAGGGACCCCATATGAATCAAATGGGACAACTATATTCTCTCCATTCATATTCCACACATTTTCAATTTGTATATTTTTCTCCATAGTTTCATTTTTTTCATCTTTAATGAAAAAACAATTAATATAAAAAAAGTTCAATAAATTTAATTATATTAAAATTTGTACCTATAATAGTGACCCTCCAGTATGCCCGTGATGAACTAGAAGTGGTGAACCGCCGCCCCACTGCTGAGGCTTCTAAAGGGGGAGTCGATGACTCAGATTCTAAAGGGATGCTCACAGAGGGTGTGAGAGATGGTGCAGGGGGAGATGGTGCAGGGGGGGCAGGAAGCTAGTGGCTCAGATGACGTAGGGAGGGAGATAGATGGATCGTCATCTATCGCAGTAGTGGATGAAACAGTGTATCACTTAATCCTTTTAATTCATGTCATTTAATCAAATAAAATTAAGTTCAGAACATATATTTCAAAAAAATATGCAAAAAAAAAATTTATAAATGATAATAGATGCCCAGTACTAACAAACAAAATATACATAACAATGATAATTAATGACTGCACAAATGAAATAAGTGGTTGATGAATGAATAAATAACTATACATACATTCATTTTCCCCTTCAATCATGTCAGTTTCCTGCTCCATTACTTCATCCACTTCATTCGTACCTGCTATGATAATATTTTCAATATCATGATGGAAAAATAATTCTTCTTCTTGTTGTTGATGATATTCAATTTCAGAGGTCAAATCTTCCACTTCATCAGCCATATCATACAAATCTCTTTGTATTATGTGAGCAACTACACTCCACCCTTCATCCACAACATCATTCACATAATATACCACTTTTTTATTATGATGATAAGATATATGGATCATGCAGTTCATGATCACCAACATCCATAAAGCGAGATAAGTTCACGAAAGTAAATTGAAAGGAATCTCTTTTAACAGCTCTGATAATATCGACCCAATTGCATTTGAATAAAATAACTGAAAAATGCCCATGGTAGTTTAATTAAATAATATTAGTCAGCTTTCCATAGTATCCCACTTCAGCAAATGTAAATATACCATTATTCTATGTTTTCAAACCCCTTTCTCGATCGATTGTATGAAATCTAAATCCATTCACATTATGAGCATCAAACTTTCTAACTTGTTTTAGAGGACCTCGAGAAAGAAAATTCAAATATTTTGACAAATCTCCTCGAGTATCAGTATTCATGATCTAAAAAAAGAAATAAAATTTATTAGATTTATAAAATATATGTGTCGAAATAATATTCATATTAACTGCTATATTTATGAACTTACTCATCGTGGAAACCATTCTACAAGCTCTTTATTAACATCTTTCGTTATATCTTTATCATTTCATGTTCGGCCTCTCATTCATCTATTTGTTTGTATCCTCAACTCTTAAAAAAATGGATCTGAAATTTCACTATTCAGCAGCACATATCTATGTGCCTGTAATAATTCCAATTCTATCAGTGTCACATTTGAGGTCTTCCCAACTGATCGTCCAATAGCAGGAAATATTTTTGATTTTTGATGTATTTGAGATTGAGTTGATGTTCCATCAACACGTACAACTCAATTAAATCTTGTCTCAATATTATCCAAGTATCTAGAACAAAAGGTAAGACACTCCTCAACCAAATAGCCTTCAGCAATAGTGCCTTCTGGTTGAACTTTATTTCTCATGCATGATTTCAAATGCCCAAGATATCTGTGAAATAAAATAAACATAATTATGCATTTAATTAAGTGAAAAAACTATTTACTTAACTAAAAAACATATAAATAAAGTACCTCTCAATCGTATACATCCATCAATAATGAACGTGGCCTCCTAATTTAGCTTCCTCAACCAAATGCAAAGTTAAATGCATCATGATAGTAAAAAACGACAGAGGAAAGATCATAACCATTTCACAAAGGGTCAATACAAAACTCTCCTTGAGGTTGTCAAGCTGAAATGGATGTAGAGATTTCTCACATAGTTGTTTGAAAAATGTGCAGAATTGGAGTACAAAAATAGTATGTTTTTCAGGTAATAATGTACGCAATGCCAATGGTAGTAATTGTTGTAACAAAATATGTGAATCGTGAATTTTCAATCCATGTAACCTATTATTCTTCAAGTCAACACACCTCAAGATTTAACTTCAATACCCATCAGATACCTTCACATTCTTTAAAAATCGAAGGAATGTATCTTTATCTCTATTTTTCATTGCAAAAATTTCCAGAGAATACTTTTCATCCTCATCTGGCCAGAGATCATGTTTTATGTTCATTACCTGTAATTATTTGCGAGCATTGAGATGATCCTTCAACTTTTCATGATCTTTAAGCAATGTGAAAAATCAAAATTTCACATATATTCTTCTCCATATGCATCATATCAAGATTATGACACAACAAATTAAATTACCAATACGGAAGTTTGAAAAATATTCTTTTTTTCTTCCAATTTTTCATTCTGATTTCACTTGACGATTCACTTCGAACTCATTTCTCGCTATCATTCAAATGATGAACCTTCACAAATTCTGTTTCAACATTTTCAAGTTCTTTCAATATTTTAGAACCAGTTAACAACTTTGGATGTGGTCTATGATCAATGAAACCGTTAAATTTTGATCTGTTCAGCCTAAATCTATGATATGCATCGAGAAATATTCGATGGATCAAGAAGAACCATTTTCTAATGTGAGCTATCCATTTGGGATAAAAATAAAAGTTACAAATAGGACAAGTCAAACCCATGTAAATGTTCCAACCAGATATAAATTCCCAAGCCCAGGTAAGTCACTAATGGTCCACATTAAAGCAGCATGCATTATGAACATTATTTTAGAAGAACCATCAAATGTCTCAACACTATTACTCCTTAACTCCTGTAATTCTTCAAAAAAATTGCTGCAAGTATACATAAATATCATTTTCAAGCATTTTTTTCTAGGAATAATCATTGAAATGATAAAATATGTTTGTTTCATACACATCCACAAAGGAAGATTGTAAGGGATCAAAACAACTAGCCAAATGCTCTAACTGGTACTCAAAGTCCCAAAAGGGTTAAATCCATTGGTAGCCAATCCCAATCGAACATTCCTAGGATCATATAAGAAATCTAGATGTAATGAATCAAATGACTTCTATGATTGTGAATCCCGTGGATGTCTCATTAACCCATCATTGTTATTATATATAGAATGTCACTTCATGTGTTTAGTGGTTTTTGATGACATGGATAATCTATGCAATTGAGTCTTTAAAGGAAATTAATGCAAAAACCTTTGCAGGTGTGTTCTATTTATTCTTCTTCATGAAATTATGTTGATTTAGACTTCCAACATCACCCATTGACTGCCATCTAGAAGAATAACATTTTTTTGCAATTCTGTCTACTTGAATCCTCTCACTAATAAAGCATACAATCATTGGGACATGCATGTATTTTTGTATAATTCAGACCAAGCCTGTTAACAACTTTTTTCATATCATAAAAAAGACTCGGGTATTTTAGCTTCAGTAAATGCATCATGCAACAATTCCAATATCATGGACATTGACTTATTTATAATTCCATATAGACATTTTATATGGTAAAACTTCAGCAGAAAATAAAGCATTGAATATTTCAAACATCCACTATAAAACTCTAGATTTCCATCTTCATATAAATCATGAAACATATTTTCCTCAGTGAAGTTTTCTCTTACATTTGTCTCCATAGAATAAAGAGGAGGATCCAATGATATGGTAAAATCTTCATCTGGTTGTGTTACAGTCTCAAAAACATCACTTGTCACGTTGAAATTTGTAGCACCCTTATCTGGTTGTTTTGTTATGTTTTGATGTTGATAGTGGTGTCTTGCAGTGCCGAATGCATCATTTATGTGGTTTTGCATTTTAGTTTCCATTTTCAATGAAGCTGGTAGCTCATTATGTGGTATACATCAATTCTCAACCTTTCTATAACGTTCGATTATCTATTCCAAATCCAACAAAAATATTAATCAGGGAATTGATTCAGTATTAAATGTTCATAAACTTCATCTCTCTTCAGCCATCTTCTAAATTTACATTTTGGACATGGACATCTTATTCTTCCTTCAATGGATCGATTGGAAATTGAAAAATCTAAAAACTCCTTCAAACCCTTAACATACTGAGGCGTGTTCCTTAGTAACATGATCCAGCTTTTATCCATGTATATCTCAATGTGCCTACACAATATTAAAAAAAATTAAAACACATACTTACTACTAAATGGGAAAAGATATTCATATATACTAGTTGAAAAAATATATAAATATGTTACATAAGTTTTTTCTATATAAATACATATGGTAAATCCATATGGGTTAGTGACTCATTAGCTGTGAGAGGTGGTTAAAACTAACAGGATGAATGTAACAACTCAATCTAGAGACCCAAGAAGAAAACCAATTAGCCCAGTATATAGGAATATTCCCATCAGAATAATTTAAACATTTGAATTTTTTTATACAAAATTTTCATGATTATACATAAAATAATTTAAATGGAAGAACATAAATAGGCATATTTCAAATTGAAAACACCAAATTCATAGATCTCAACCATTTCTATTTAAAATTGGAAATTTTCTTGCACCTAAGGTTATTAAATGTGAACCAAAATTTTCCTATTGATAAAATATTTGAATTTAGATATTCCATAGTTTTAGTCAAACTATCAGTCAGGTTATCCTTAGTATGTATCTTAATGAAACATACAGTTCTAGATTCAATAACATATCTAATAAAATTTAACCTAATATATATGTGTTTGGATTTATGATGGCATAATAAATTCTTTGACAAATATAGAACTGATCGAAAACCTCTATAAATAGTAATAAAAGAATCATAATGTTTTATTTTAGAAGACAAAACCATGATACATAAAACTTAATTATCATCCTAGATGAGTGCTAGGTATTCTGATTCTTTGTTTTATAGTGAAAACAAATATTACATATTAAGATTCTAGGATTTAGGTCATCTACAAGAAGTGAAAACGCACCTAGTTAATTCATTTTTAGTGTCAATATTAACTACATCATCAAAATCTACATATATAACTATTATTTCAGAAGTATTAACATTTTTACCATAACAAAAAGACATATTTTAAGTACATGGTATGTACCAAAACATCCACTTTAGGTCATTACAATGTGGATTCCTTGGAATAGCCATAAATCCACTACAATTGAAAATTGAAAAGGCTACATCAGGCCTAGGGAAAATCATGGAATACATGACACTACCAATAATGTTTTCATAAATAAATTTTTACATAAATAGTACATCAACAACATCATTTGGGGACTATGTTAATAAAAGTTTAAAATTATATCTAAAGAGTAAACTATTAGTGTTGAGAGATTAAAATAGGTACCTCTTATGAACATTTCAAGCATAAGGATTATTTGAGAGATATAATATTTTATTGGGTATACAACTAATAATTTATCCACCTATAATTTTTTTTGTTTCCCCTATATCCTTCATTTCAAAATCACCTTTAAATTGATATTTATAAGTAGTAATAAGTTTCATGTTATTACCCAAAATAAGCATGCCCTTAATATATAATATAAAGAAAATCATGCAGTTTTTAATTGAATTTAAATAAAAAAATAATCATATTGGATCCTAGCGAAATGTTTAATAATGATAAAACAATAAAATTTTCTATACCACTACCATGAGGATTGTTTTAAACCATACAATTATTTATTTAAAATGAAATTTTTTTTAGATTTGAAATCTTTAAAATAACCATCAAGAAGCTTCATGTATAATTTATCGATAAGGACACCATGCAGGAAGGCTGTTTTCACATCTAGCTATTCAATTTGAAGGAAATTATAGGCATAAATATAATGTAGCATCCTGATTGAAGAGTTATTTACTATTGGAAAACAAAATATCAGAATAGTATATTCCCTCTATTTGGAGGAATCTATTGGAGATTAATCTAGATATAAATTTCATTTTTTTCATTTTTTATCCTATATTCTTTTATAAATCAACTTAAAACCAATCACTTTATCATTGGTGGGTTTAACCATGATAGAACAAGTGTTATTTTTATTTAAGAAGTGTAATTCTTCTTACATGCAAGAGATCTATTTTTTTGAATCCTTTTAATTAAGATATTTCTTATAAGGCTGAGGATCATCGTTAATGAGATCATGGAAAACATGAAAGGAAACAGAATCCATCTCATATTGACTACACTGAACAGAAGGTCTTGGGACCAATATAACTCCATCATGATTCAAATAGTAATTAGTATTATTGGTAAGAGGTTCATCATTTGAATCTGAATAAAAATGAATAATAATTTAGTTTAGGTTATAGGTTGAGGATAAAGTGGAAGAGGCTATATGAAAGCCTCAAATTGGTTTTGTGGTTTGATTTTAGTAACCCTATCAATGGCTGCATCGTGACTATTAGGTGTGACAGATTTAACTATTGGAGAACATGATTCATGAAACACCACATATCTTATAATTTTACATTTTTAACCAGGGTTATCAACCAAAGTTTATAACATTTAACACCCTCATGATATTCTAGAGAAATTTACTTAAGATCACTAGATTTAAGCTTATCATCCTTGACATGAGAATATGTAGTGAATACAAAGAAAAATCAATGATTATAAGAAGGTGGATTGTTATTCCATAGTTATTCCAAGTATTTAAAACCATTTTTGGTGGATGGTCACCTATTTATTAGGTACACTTTCATAGTGGATGCTTTTCCAAGAAGGATTTAAGGAGACCTGAGCATGAAATCATGCTTCAAACTCTCTCAAGAATTGTCCTATTCATTTTGTCAATAAGTTCATTTTACCAAGATTTTACCTAATATTTTTGTTCCTTTCAATGAACTTATATTGAAAGAACTAAATAAAATATACAGATAGGTATTGTAAATCATTATCATTTTTCAAAGTTTTAATTATCATTCCAACCTGCTTTTCAAAAACACTATTACAGGTTTTAAAAGTTTCAAAAAATAATATTTGTTCTTGAGTATGTAAAAATAAACCTTTATAAATAATTTATCAATAATGTTAACAACATAGGACCATCCACCATGGTAGGTGGTATTAAATGGTCCCCATAGATCAGAATATATATATTCTAAGGGGTAAATAACTTTAAAGTTAGAACTATTAAAACCCAATCTCTTACCTTTACCCATTACACAATATTTATAAAAGGGAAGGTTACTGGGTGTAAAGTAATTCAACAACCATTTTTTAGTTGTTTCTTAATACTATTAGAGCTTACATGCCCCAATATCCTATTCCATAATAGAGTATTATTAGTATTAGTTGTATACATACTTCCCAACTTTCTAGAATGAGTATTCCCATTCAAAACATATGACCTATTAAAAAGGTAACCCTCGATAATAGTTATAGAGTATTTTTAGATTTTAGGAAACTTTATTCAAACCTAATATTAAGTCCCTTTTTTCTATAATTCATAAGGATATTAGATTTCTATAGAGTTCAGGGGCTCACCTAACATCTAAAAATGTAATGAAACAGTGTTCAACTAGTTCTAATAAAAAAAACTTCCAAAAAACTTGAAACCTCCTATTATTTCATAAAGGAACATTTCCTTCCTCTCTTTATACTAAATAAAGGAAATAATCCTTAAAGGGAAACATATGGAATGAACATCATGAGTCCAAAACCCACTCATGGGTGTGTTCATGGAAGTACATGTTCAACACTTCAGTAGTGTCGGAACAAGAATCCATACCTATAGGGCTTCGATGGATCGACAGTGACGGGTGGTGAGGCGCGTTCATGGGCGGCGGGGCACGCTTATGGGCGGCGAGGTCACCAGCGGCACATGGAGAGACAATCTAGGGTTCTGGTCGGGGGAGGAAATGGCGTCACGGGGGTCGGGGGGGTGGGGGATCTTCACTGCTATAAAAAAATGGGGGGGTTTAGCGGCGATTTTTAATAAACCGCCGCTGAACCCTTTTAAAGAAAGGTTTAGCGGCGGTTTTGTAAACTGCCGCTAAAAAATCGCCGCTAAAGGCAATTTATGTTGTAGAGAAATAGTATGCCAAACTATGATCAAGTAGGGTGTGAGATAATAATCTCAGTAGTTTGGACCCCACAATGTCTATCCCAATCCATTACTTGATATATAATGTAAAGTAGTAAGCAAGTGTAAGTAGAAAAATAAACAAGCAGTGCTGAATAAATAAAAAACAACCCACCCAGGTTCCTAAGGGACACCTAGAGGATATAACACCTTTGTAACCCTTCCAGGTATCTATGTATATGGGTAGATCCATCTACATTAGGATGGATCACTCAATTCAGTGGATGATTATATTACTGAGGATGAATCAATCATAATGTACCATAAACATATGGCCTCTTCCCTCAGGATAACCAAATTCTCACCCTCAAGCATAACTAGAATCTTTCCCTAAGGAATCATGTGACCATGCATCTAGACCTCAGGAATATGACATGATAATATACTCTTCCCTCAAGAATTTAGTACCAGTGTTCCTATCCCTCAGGTGGTACAAAAAATGTTCACCAAACCCTCAGGCATCAATACCAATCATGATTCCTTAAACATCACATATAATCATAAACTCCACCCTTAGGAATCAAGTACTTGTGCACCTTGCCCTTAGGAGGTATGAAATAACATGAACCAATCCCTCAAGAACCCACATTAGACATGATTCATATCTAGAAAAACTCAACATGCCAATCAGTATCAAACCCTCAGGTATCAATCACATCGATATCAAATAATCTCAAAATATAAGCAAGAAAAATCACAATTCTAGTATCAAACATACCAGATTTATCATCATAAGATACAAAAATCAATTTATAAAAATTTCCATCTGTCAAACCAATTAATTTAATTAATATAGGTTCCTAATTATTATCATAATTATATCAAACCTTTTTAATTAATCATATGACCATAAAGTCATTAATATATTAATTAACTAGTTTATATAAGGTGATTCTACCATAATAAATCACAAAATTTATTATTATGGAAAATTTAAAGTCTAATCCAACAATCAAACAATACATCCAATTTATTATAGGTCTTTAAAGTAAAACAAACCAAGTCTTAATAATGTTTAAGGCAAGAACACAAATCAGGTGGCCACATGTCTCAATCTTCTTGCCTATAGACCCAAGGAATTCAATGGAAGTTTAAAAATAAAATATTATAGTTTAATAGGGATTATCTAATTTATATAGTCATGTTCAGTGTGTGGATATGATCAAATATATTGCATATACTTTAAATAATTAAATCAAGAAAAAAATGGATTAGGTTTAGACCACCCAAATCAATTTGTTTCAAGGAATTCAACCACCATGAAGCATTCCATTGAATATATTCAAGTTATATCATTGAAAAATTTAACATAAACCATGCTTATTTAATCATAACAATAGGTGTGTTCATACCACCCTAATAAGTTCCATTTAAAATAATTCATTTAAAACATTTATGGAAGGCAAGCCATCATGCTCATTTCCTTTAATTCAATTAACTTATGGAGTACTAGTCATCATGAAGAAGCTACTAAAATTAGGACACACCATTAATTAATAAAAAATAACATGGAAATTCATTTAAATATGTTTGGATAGTACTTATAAGGTACCTTGGAAAAAAGGTAACATACCTACATGGGAATTATCTTTTAATAAATCATGTCAAGTTAATCAATTTATAATATGGCCCAAGAAATTAAATGGTTTCTTAGTTATTTAACCATTTCAAATTGGAAACTCTATTTTATAATGACATTATGGTTCTTTTACTAACTTTATATATATCAATCATAACCTTAATGCATAAAGAAACACTAACCTATTAATCCAAGCAATCTAAATAAACATAAATTGTCACTGTGAGTTTCCGAAGACAGTGCACCTCCATTGGAGGGGTTTTATTTTAAAAACCATGAATTATATTAGAAAAAATTCATGTATCATAACTAATCATTTATTCTATAAATTATACAACACTAATTAAGTGAAAGAAAGTGTGATAGGTGAGAAATTAAGGAATTCTTAAATTTAAAGGCTAGGGAAAATGGATCCTATCTCAAGAATTAAACCAAAAATGAACACTTCAACACTTGACATTTTAACTCAAATCTTCCCTTTACCACCTCCAATCATATTCACCTTCACATATACATAAGGAAACTTAACCCCTATATTCATATTCACTTGTCCATTAATATACACAAGGGGATCCTTACATATAGCTCATGTATGCATATACCCATTAACACTTACCCACACATTCATTTTTCATATTACACATAAGCACACCTAGCCCCATATATATATATATATTCATTGTCATGGTTGAATATACATATAACAGGGGAAGTTACATATACATATGCCCACCTATGAGCACGCGGGTAAGTCGCCTTTGACTCCAGTGACTCTAAACCACATAGAAATATCAAATGCACTGCACATAAATTACTAGGGACTCAAAAAAACTCAAAGACCCTAAATAAAATAGGAAAAACCAAATAGAGGATGCAAAACATTACCTAGGATGACGAAGGAAAACCAAATCAACCCAATCCTATTTTCCTTTGGTGGTGGATGTCGGAACAAGCAATAAGACATACCAAGAGACCATTTTCATGCCCTAATACCGGAGAACAATATGAAAATATGGTTAGCCCTAACCCTAGGGTTTGGCCGAGTCAAGATGGATGATGGGAAGACCATAAAATTCCAAATAAGGGATGAGAAAGGAATATTAAGGGTCAACATGAATGATTGTATGAGAAAACATGTAGAAAGTGAATGAAATCATCAATAGAGAGGAGTAAAGAGAGGGGGCTGTCACACATAGAGAGGAGAGGGGGTTGGGTTTCGTGCATAGGCTATAGAGAGGACATACCTTTTTTTGGGTCTCTTAACCCTTACCTGTTAATAAAAAACAATAACAACAGCAACATTATTTTTATTAAATCATTTAATTTATTTTTAGTTTTATTTTAATTTCAATTAATTTAATTTATTAAAAGAAACACATCGTAGAGTCCCCACTCTCAAAATTATATTTTGAATCCTGGTTTTAAAAATATCCCATCCAGTAAATAAAAAAATTAAAATTTCTTTGGTTTTTTATCCAATTCAAAAACACGGGTCATTACAAAACATCCTGAATTTCCCTTTGGAGATGCCAAGGGTTCTGGATAGATATCACAAGCATACACAACATGAACCCTAAACAACATTTCATGTACCTTCATATCTTGTCTATTTCTCACATAAGTATTGGATTAATCCTAAAAAATCAAATTAGTAATATGATAAAACCAAATTAATGCATAGATCCAAATTTGGTTGACATATGGTTTACAGAGCCACACATCATGTAAGTTTCATTCACAACACATAGTCCTCATGTCTTTGTGATGGAGATCCCGAGGGTCGGAAAATTTCATGTATCTGCCACACAACATGGGGACTAAAAAACTGTGCAACTTCAAGATCTCACAACATGTAGAAAGGTAACACACAGTATGACTCAAACTTGTCCTTGGTAGGGAAACACACCCAGTACCTAGGCATGTGTTACAGACAAAGGAAGAAGTGATTACACATCATGTAAACCTATACAAGTCGTGTAGTCTGCTGAAAATAATTATATATTCAAACCTATTATAATGTGTTATATGTGTAATTTATTTGACCATACACACAATGCCATAGTATTTTTTATTATATATTAAATTAATTTCTGTGTTAAATTCTAAATTTATAAGTTGTGTATGTTCCTTGATTACAGTGTACTCTGTGCGCATCAAGAGTATCCCGTACAATGTAATTCACATGGGTTCCATGTTTTATTTGTTTGATAGTACATGCCATGTAATTACCTACCATGCATGTATATTGTATTTCAAGGAAATGCACAAGCATAAGGATCATTATTGGTTGTTTTGATGAATAAATATCATTGACTCCAAGTACACTTGTGTATTTTATTAATGTTAAATAAAATTAATTTATTTTTTTAAAAATTATGGATGATGGTAATTCAAGGATGCTTGGTTGGAATTAATATAAATTAGATAAATTAGATTAATTCATGAAATTTTATCTTAATTAAATAATTAATCAAATTAATTTATAACTAGATTTAAAATTTATGCTTGTTTCATGTTGTGTGAATGATCATGATATTAGACCTAAACTGTGTAAGTGATTTGTTTCCTTTTAATTTATTAAATTAAAATGATGATTTTTGTGTCATCCCATACTCCTTGTAATGTAAGGGCTTGTATGCCCATGGTTTCTTTTATGTGAACTCAAATTATTCAATCCACTGGATCCCCTCACTTGTTTTTGATTAAAATATTATATAAGGATAGATCTCCCAGGTGAAAGAAGGTGGTTTGAGTCTTGGAGTCGAGGAAAAACCAATCAAGGAGATACATAGGAGCTCAGGTGTAATGTTGCAACAAAGATCAAGCAATGGTTCAAGGTGTTTTTCACTAGGGTTAAATGTTAGTTTATCATCTACTAGATAAACTAACCATTAGATAATATTATGATCATGACACTTATATTTTATTTTAGTCACTTGAATTGTTGATTATTTATGTTTTTTAATGCTACATGGACACTTAATGAATGAATTAATGATCATGTAAGATGGAATAAAATGAAGCTAGATTATTGTAAATTTTATCAAACATGATTAATAATTTAAGTAAAATGAACTTAATATTAACAAGGCATGTGATAAGATAAAATTGATTTTGTTATGAATAAGGATGAAAATACCTCAACCAAAATATTAATTCAGTAAACCTTTCATTTCTTAAGTTGGAGTTTACCCTAGGGTTCAAAATATTGGACCGACCCAAGTTTGGGTGCTTAAAATTATTGGGGAACTTTTAGATTGATTTTTTGGGTTAAATTAACATTGTTCGCATCATAGGTTGACTACCCAAGTAGGACCTGGTGTAACTGAGAGGAAAGGGTTGATGTAATCTTTATCCAAGATTTTAGGATTGAAGAGTCCACAAAAAAATCAAGGAACAATTATTTAATTCAATTGGTGAGTTACACCCACCTAAAACCCTTCAAATTACTTAGCATGCCCAAGTCTAGGTTATGATAAGGGGAATATGGGACCTTGTGATTAGATTATCTATGAAACATGATATTATGAAACTAATTATGATGGATATAAGGTTTCAAAAAAATATTGGGAGATTAATAAAATTTAAATTTATTAATAAAATGAAATAAGTATTAATAATCTTCTCTTAATTTTATAGAATTGGAAAACCATATGAATTTTACCATATCACTATAGTCTATCCTAGACAAGGATAACCTTCTCGTTGGTGAAAATTTATAGGAATGGTATAGTCGATTACACATTATAATAATCCATGAATGAAAGTTATATGTGTTGTAAACCCCACTTCTTGAGTCACTTCCTAAAGAGGATAGTGAGGAATATGTATCTATCTACCTAAAACATGTGGATGGAATAATGGATATCCAATTTTTTAGACTATCCTCCATGTCCAATGAGATTATAAAGAAATATGAGGATATGGATTCATATAACATCATTTATCACCTTCGTAATCTTTATCATGAGAAGGAAATATAAGATAGACATGAGATCATTAATGCATTATTCATGTACACGATTAGATATTCAAATCCAACTAGGCCTCATGTAGTTAAGATAATTGGATATATATAATGATTATACATATTGGGGTTTAATATCCTTGGTGAGTTTCACACATATCTCATTTTTTCCTCACTACCTAAAACCTTATCAAGTTTCATTGTGAATTATAATATGAGAATTAATTATAAGAATCTTTCATAAATTATTACTCTTATCCACTGAGTTGATAAAGACTTGTGTCATGGAAAACTCGTGATCCTTATAGTGAATAAGAAAAGGAAGAATAAGGAAATAGGTCTAAAGACTCATTCTGAGTCTAAGTCTCCAAATTATCATCCTTCCAAGAAGAATAAGATCCAAAGGAAAGAAAAATAGAAAAATTTAGTGTGTTTTGCATGTGGAAATCAAGGCCACTAGAATAGGTTTCAAACCCATACAAAGAAGTAAGGGGAAGCTTTAGGTGCATTCTTTATCAAGTGTAATGTTTCGATATCTAAAAGTTAGGTTAGATACTAGATGTGGTACTAATATTTGTATCCAAATATAGGAACCAAGTATATTTTATAAGGTTTATAGAGGTGAGGTTGATCTACAGGCTACCAATGGAGTGGGACTAGATTCTCTATCCATTAGAGACTACCACCTTACATTAGCAATGGGAATTATTTTTGTTTTAAAGAAATTTTATTATGTTCCTAGTGTTACTGATAACATCATATCTATTTATTGTTTATAAATGGATGGATTTATTTTTAGTTTTATAAATAATTACTTCTACTTTTATAAATATAGTATATGTTATGGTATGACATGATTGAATAATGGTCTTTATGTATTAAATTAAAAAAATTTGTAAATTGATAAATTCATGTGACTAAATTCACACCTATTTATGGAATCACTACCCTGGTCATGTAAAAAATAAGAATTATATGAATCTATATCAAGATACTTATTTAAACTCTTTTGATCTTAAACAACTTGAAATATGTCAATCTTTTTTACAAGGTAATATGATCAAACCACTATTTGGTGGTCAATGTTAAAGGGACACAAATATTCTAAAATTGATACACACTGATGTGTGAATACCTTTTCAAGTATAAGTTATAGGTGGATTCTCATATTTTATGACTTTTACTAACAACTTGAGTAGGTATGAATACATATACTTGATGAGGTATAATTCTAAATCCTTTGAAAACTTCAAAGAGTTCAAGAATAAATCTGAGAATCATCTTGGTAAGAAGATAAAGAATCTTTGATTGAATTGAGGTGGTCAATATCTTAAAAAAGAGTTTATCAATTTTATATGGGAGTATTGGATTTTATCTCAACACACTCCTCCCTATACACCAAAATGGAATGGTTCTATTGAAAGTAGGATCCATACCTTGCTAGAAATGGTATGGTCGATGATTAGTCATACAAGTATTCTATTATCATTTTGGGGATATTCATTACACATGAAAACATACATACTAAAATGAGTACTAAATAAATTATAAAATGGTATTCCCTTTGAGTTATGAAGTGAAAAGAAACATGTTTTGTTACATACTCATGCATGGGGGTGAAAGGTGTTTGTTAAGTCCAGATCAATAAAAAAACTTTTACATCATGTCATGAAGTGTATTTTTATATTTTACCCCAATTAAACAAGGGGCTACTACCAATATAATCCCTTAAATAAAAATGTTATAGTTTCAAGGAAAGTTGTATTCCTTGAGAGGAAACACATCCTCAAGAATGACAGTGGGAGAAATATTGAATTTCAAGAATTTTATGCTCAAGAAACACAATAATTAGTATGGGAACAGACTCTATAGGTCATTGTTGAATAAGTTATTTGTGAAACACAAGTAATGCATAGAAGTACCATGGAGGTTAGATAATCGAAAAGATATGGTTTTTTAGTCATAGAAAATAGTGACTCATTATTATTTGACAATAATGATACTCTATCCTACAAGGATATATAAGAGAGATTAGAATATGTAAAATGGTAAGAAGACATGTATCTAGATATGTATTCTATATACCAAAACCATTCCTGGTTTTTGGTTAATCAGTCAGCAGATGTAAATCCCATTGGGTGAAAATGGGTATTTAATAGAAATATGGTAATAGAAGGTTAAGTTAGTATTTATAAATTATTAATAGTGGCTAAAGGGTCTAAATAGTGTCAAGTAATTGAATATGAAAAAATATTTTCTCCATTTTCCATGTTTAAATCCATCATAATTCTTCTTGCTATAGTAGATTCCATGACTATGAGATTTGATAGATGGGTATAAAAAATTGATTTCCTTAATAGGTACCTTCAGGTTGATGTGTAGATGACTCAAACAAAAGGTTTTGTGACTTTTAGTAATACCGAAACGTTATGAAAGTTTCGAATATCAATTTATGTATTAAAACAAGCATTCAGGTTATGGAAAATTCGGTTCTATGAAGCTATAAAAGAATATGATTTAATTAAGAATGAATTTGAGCCATGTGTTCACAAGTGGTTTAGTGAGAGTATTTAAATTTTAATAGTATTATATATTGATGAAATATTACTAATTTTAAATGAGATACCAACATTTCAAGCGGTTAAGGAATTGTTGGGTAAGTGCTTCTCCTCGATGGACTTAGGTGAAGCGACCTACATTCTAGGGATAAAGATCATGCATGATAGATCAAATAGGCTTATTGTACTAATTCAAAGTATATACATTGACTAGATATTTAAGAGGTTAAATATGGAATAATTTAAAAGGGTATTAGTTATAGTGTCACATGGTATACAACTATCTAAGAAGATATTCCCTCAAACACAACAAGAAAGAGAGATAATGAGGAAGATCTCATACACTTCTATGATAGGATCTATATTTTATTCCATGTTATATATGAGTCTTGATGTTTTAAATACTTTGATCATGGTATTAATATATAAAGATGAACTTAGTGAACATCATTGTACTACTTTTAAGGTTATCCTTAAGTATTTGAGGCAAACTAAGGACATGTTTATGGTGAATGGAGTAGATGAAGATCTAATAATGAGGGGTTATATAGATTCTAGATTTTAGATAGATCAAAATTATATGAATTCATGGTAAGAATATGTCTTTCATCTCAATAGAGGATTTATGTGATAAAAGAGTTCAAAATAGCTAGTTATCACCAATACCATAGTGGAATACAAGTATATTATGGATTCTGATGCATCCAAGGAAGTAGTTTAGATTCATAACTTTGTCTAAGACTTTGATGTGGTTCCAATTACTCAAAATTCTATCACAATTTATAGTGATAAAACTGCAGTGGTGACTCTTTCCAAAGAGATAATGTCACATCAAAGAAAAATGCATATACATTGGAAGTTTCATCTCTCAAGGGATTTTTCTCAATAAGGTGAAGTTTCAGTGAGTAGAGTACTGATGGAGTAAAATGTGGAGGACCAATTGAAGAAGGATCTATCCTAATAGAGGCATGAGTATTATGTGAGAGCTATTAGACTGAAGGTTGTTAACAATTGGATCTAGTGAAAGTGGGAGTATATTTGAGTTGGTTCTCTAGAACCAACATCTATGTACTTAATGATTATATATTTTTGTTATCTTGAATATAAATTATGTTTTCTTATTACATCATGAATGTTCCTCTACATGACATATTATGTGATAATTCCCTAATAATATATGTTGTACTGGAAGGTCATAATAGTTTCTTAATACGATGATAACCAGGAGGCATCATAAAAATATTCTTGAATAAATTTTCTATAGCCAAATGATATCATTTTATGGGACACAAATGAAATATTCTATCAGAGGTGGGGACTCATAGGACTTTGAGACACCTTCTTATGGTGTGCACCCTTGGTAATTTTTAGAGTAGAATATTATGAGAATTAGACCTTCCAGTAGGAAATAAAAATTCTATATGTTATTTGATATTACTATCTATTTATGTGTGTATAAATTAGTAGAATTTAATATTATTATTAAGTAGTAACATAAGTCATGTACTTTTATGTATTGATGAAAACCATGAAAACATATACTCGTGGAAAAGTTGGATACATTGGGCATTTCATGAGTGATATTTCATTAGCATAAAATGTGAAAAAGGATTTATCCCTTATGTATATTAACATAAGTTGATATCTTAGGCCCTTTGATGGGAATGAAACTGCCTAGATAAATCCATGTCCATGGTGTTCTGTGGGCATGTTCATTTATGAAAATTCAAAGAAAGAGACATCAAACACATAGGTTGATGACACCGGTATGAAATTTGTTTGATTATAAATATCATGATAAATGGATTGTATTAAATATTAATCATTTATAGGAGGTTGTATGTCATTATGACATTATCTTATTTCTATATGGATACCTTTGCGTGTTGTTAGAAACTAACCTTGAATTTTAGGCATATTCTACTATTTCCTCCAAGAAAGATGCCCAAAGGGTCACACACTAAGTGTATCCAAAATATCAATTAATGTCAATATTAAATTTAACAAGTGAGAATGAATATTATTTTTAATTTTTGTTTTATAAATTATTTGGGTTTGTTTGATCACCAAGATTTGATCACAAGTTATTCGAAAGAATAAACGAGTTAAATAATGATAATAAATATTTATTTAAAATTTTTGGTAAATATAATATTTTTTATATTTATCGATGAATAATAAAATGAAATTTATTTATTAAATAAATATTTATTATTCAGGGTTATGAAAATGATAAGGACGATATGCAGACCAATATTAATGGTCTATTTGGAAATGATGTAAATAATATTTATTCATATATTCTTAAGCGATGCACAGGTCAAGTGAGTAATAATAATATTTTTATTATTAGATATGGGTTAAAATAAAAATAATATAATTTTAAAGGGTATTATGTGTAAATTTATAACCCTAAACCCTCCATAGTAAATATCCAATTATATCACTTTCCATAAACACACTCGTTGTGCACAACATACAGAGAGAATCTCTCTCAATACATAGATATATTTATAAAAATATAGAGTGTGATATCTCCTCCTCTTCTCTCAATCCATTAATATAACACCAATAAATATTTTTCCTTGAAGACAATTTTACTATGATTAATCACTAACAGTGTAAGTGATTAGGATCAACCATGCTAGCACTCAAAGATTCTACGACGATGTTTAGAGATTATGGTGCATGTGTGGATCACCGCTAAAGGGATTATTCACTTGGATCCTAATATGAAATTATGGTATGATGATATCTAGTCGACCAAATCATCAATGAAAAAATAATTACAATTTTAGTTTACTCTAGATCTTTTTATAAATTAATTATAAATTACATGTGATGATCCTCCTGTTCTGGTTCAAGCATTTAATCAAGTCATGTAATCTATGATTTCCATTATTCATGACTTTATTTTTTATGTATAGATCAGATTATTTATAAATTAATACTAGATAATGAGTTGTGCATGCCAAACAAGCACTTCCTATATTCCTAGAACCTATAAATTTGTATAGGTACCAAAGACTTCTAAATTTGTTTCTATATGAAACTTGTATTGGAAGTATCAAAAAAGGATGTTTGGTAAATCAATAATAGATAGTCATGACATATGACTAGTGATATTTCTAAAATTAAATCCTTTAATAAATGTGATGGTGGAAGTGATACTTTTAGTGATAATTCAAAGGGAAAATTAAAAGGTTTGGAGAAGTTAGAATTTCAACATCAATTATTATTTCAAAGGTTTTGTTTATTTATGGTTTAAAATATAATTTAATAAGTATCACATATATTTTTATGATAATATGAATTTAAAATTTGAAAATTAAAAATGTATTATTTTCAAAGAAGAATATGTCTTCTTTATGTAAAAAAATACAATATTTATTCAATTAATTTTGATGAGTTGACTAAATAGAATGTAGAATGTTTAAATGTTTTAAAATATGAAAATGTTTTACATTATTTAAGGTTAGACTATAAAAATTTCAGTTTGGTACACAAGCTTTACAAAATTCAAAAGGTGCTGGATCTGCTTGATTTTAAACTAGAAACACATATGTACGTGACTCATGGTTAAAAGGTAAGGAGTATATAGAGTCATTAATTTTTGTTCAAGTGGTAAAAACTTCTATATTACCTCAATTATTACATTTGGATTTATTTGATCCAATGAAAAATTATAGTCTTGGAGGTAAATGGTATGTGTTTATTATTTTTGATGATTATAGATGATTTAATTGGATTTATTTTCATGCAGATAAATTTGAAACTTTGTCTAAATTTATTTCATATTGAAAATTGGTTAAAAATGAACAAGGTTATCCAATTTTATCAACTAAAAGTGATTTCAGAGGTGATTTTTCAAATCTATAATTTGATTAATTCTATGAAGATAATGGGTATAGCCATAATTTTTCTACCCCTATGACTCCACAATAAAATAGTGTGGTATAAAGGAAAAAATAAGACTTTATAAGAATGGCTAGGTAAGTATTAAATGAGCACTCTTTACCAAAATATTTCCAGACAGAAGCTCATTAATCAACTCATCATGTTTCTAATAAAAATCTACTTAGGAAATTTTTAAATAAGACACCTTATAAAATATGAAAAGGAATTAAGCCTACATTAAATATTTTAGAGTATTTGGATATAAATTTCAAATTCTTAATACCAAAGATTCACTAGAAAAATATGATTAAAAATTAGATTAATGTATTTTTCTACCGTATTATAATTCAAGTAAGTTATATAGTGTTTATAACAAATGAATATTAATAGTTGTATAATATTTCCATGTTAAATTTGATGAAAATTATTTAAAGTAAATAAAATCTGATTTAGAACGGGTTGAGGAAGAGTTTAGAGATTTTAATTTTAATGAACTTGAAAATTTATAGCTTTATCAATCTATTGAGGGGAGATTACTTAATATGAAAAAAATTTAAAATTCCACAATGGATCATAATGTTGATAAAGTCCTTAGAGATATAACTATTAGTGTTAAAATCATAATTTTTTAAGAAATGTTTGTGCCTATAAATATTTTATTTATGATTTTATGCCTTGAAATATTTATAATTATTTATCAGCTTCAAATTAGATTATGTAAATGCATTAATAATAAAAAAAATTGATAATAATAAAGTCTAGAGATTAGTTAAACACTCAAAAGATCAAAATATTATTGGAACCAAATATATCTTTAGAAATAAGTTAGGTGATTTTGGTTGAATAATTTAAAACAAAGCTTATTTAGTGGATCAAGGTTACATTCATGAAGAAGGAACTGATTTTAAAGAATATTTTTTTTTCTGTTTTTTCTATTAGAATCTATAATTTTTATTTTAGAATATACATCTCATTGTGGAATTAAACTTTTTCAAATGGATGAAAAATTTTAATTTTTGAATGAATATATTTATGAAATTTTTTCTAAAAAGTAACTTCACAGTTTTGAGAATGAATCTAAATATAATCATGTTTTGAAACTCTAAAAATCTATTTATGGTCTAAAATAAGCTCCTAGAGCTTGGTATAAAAGGTTGGATTTATTTATTTTAAATAATGGTTTTGAAAATTGAAAAGTTGATCTTTCCTTATTCATCAAAAGATATTCAAAAAATATTTTAACACTCTAAATATAAGTCAATAATATTATCTTTGGTTATTCAAGTGATATAATTTGTAATGAATTTTTAAATTTTCAGAATTTGACTTGATCCATATGGGTAAAGTTTAGTTATTTTTTATTTCTTAAATAATTCAAAGAAAATATGTTAAATTTTTTAATCAATAAAAATATTACAAATAATTGGTTAAGATGATTGGTATTGATAATTGTAAAAGCTAAAATATTCTAATGATTATTTATTTTAAGGTTTACTATGATGAAGCTAAAAAATCTGTTGATAATAAGTTGTTTAGAGTTATGATTGGAAGCTTACCTTATTTGAAAGGATATAGACCATATTTCATATTTTTATTATGTACATGTTATAGATTTTAATCTAACCCTAAAGGAATTATTTTAAAGTCAGTTAAAAGAATAAATTAATTATATTAAAGAATATACTAGTATTGGATTATTTTATCATATACATACTTCATTTGAACTAAATAGTTTTTAATATTATAATTATAGTGGTTGAAAAAATAGTTAGAAAAAGAACAATAGGTATATGTCACATTCTTATTGAATGTTTAGTTTCTTGTAGTTTTAAAAATCAGAATTCAACGGCTTTATCAATCATTGAAAGTGAGTATGATGTTGTTTAATTTTGTTTCTCATAGTCTTTATGGATTAAACAACCACTTTTAGATTTTGGTTTTAATTATGAAAAGATTATAATTTACTATTATTGTACTCATGTAATATACATCTTTAAGAATCATTTACAACACTCTAGGAGTAAACACATAGATGTCAAATAGTTAGTTGATATATTTATCCTTAGAGACCTTGTTCAAAAGGGGAATATTCTTCTAGAACATGATTCATCAAAAAAATAGTTAGCTGATATATTTATTAAAACCTTGGACTTAGAAAAATTTTATGAAATAAAATTTCAACTTATAATGATGGAAATTTAATCGTAGAACATACATTTTGGGGGCATTTTACTCATATTATATGTTAATTTTTTAAAATTTTATTATTATGGATAGTATGCTTATTGCATCTATTTTACATTTTTCACTCACTGAAATATGCTCAAGTATTTTTTTACTAGATAATTCATTAGATATCATAGATCTTAATCCAATGAATATATTGACATGTTTTCACAGCTACTTAATGTTTTTAAAATTTTTTACAACAATATTTATTAAGGGGTGTTTTTTCATGTTCGAAGTTAACATTATATGGGTTAATTTTTTCTCAGTAATCATTCAGGGGAGATATTTCTATGTCCAATTTTAATTATAAGGGTCAGTTTATTTCCCTATAATGAATATTTATTGGGGGAGGGATGTTTAATCATAATATGTTGTATCATTTAAGGAAAATTTTGTTAAATCCTTTTAATCAATTTCAAAAGAGGGGATAAATTTTGGAATCTATGTTTATTTGGAAATTATCAAAAGGGGGAGAATGCTGAATTGAATCGTTAATCCATTTTATTTATCATTATTTTTTTATAATTTCAATAATTATTTTTTATATTTATAATTTATCATATACTATAATATTTTCCTATTCTAGAACTGATCACATGAATATTCTGTAACTAACCGCATGAAGCAATATGAACTGACCACATGTTATATTTCCAAGTGACCACATGAAGAGATGTTAAGTGACCACACATTAAATTTAAAGTGATCACATAGTTCAAGTGACTACACATTATAAGTTAAGTTATCATGTTTTATAATTCCAATTGACTATGAGCATAACCTAACACAAGTATAACCTACCATGAGAAGTGACTTATCATGAGTACGACCTATCATAAGCAACCTACCATGATTATGGGTGACTTTTCTAATATGATATTTTCTTCATTACTTTTATGTATTTATACATTTTTATTCACTAAAAAAATATTTTTAATGTTTTTATCATTGTATAACATATCCCCAACTAATCCTCCACAAGTGGAATCAAATATAGATTAACCTCTATTTCATTATCAATTGGAATCGGAGCACCAGGTTCACCTCTGATTGAACTCTCAAGACAAAGTTATTCTCTTTGAAGATTTGAAGTTTTTTTCCCTATAATCATTATGAAGTGTAGTTTTGGAGAAGTTCTTTCTATGATAGATCATAAGTTATTTTCTTTAAGGAATTTTTTGAATAGAAAAAAAAAGAGAATAAAATATTGAAGAATATATATCTCTTATAAAAAGAGGAATAAGTTTCAAGTGCTCTAATAAATGATGACATATATATCTTGTAAGGATAATAACTTGTGGTTCTATGTACCGTAAAGGATACAAAAAAATTACTACATTATTGGTATCAAGGGATTCAAGTGATCCTAAAGTACATGAAGATTCATGTCTAAATTGTCCGCAAAAAAATAATAATTAAGTGGGTGTGATCATATGTCAACAGATTTATCTATTAATTCATTAAATTATATTATACATGAATTACCCAAAGAATTATTTTATACAATTTTTGGTATTTTTTAATTTTATAGAGAATAGATCACTCAACTTTAAGTTGAGACATATAACTTGGAGAAAGATTTAAGAGAAAGATACCTAACTTGCATAAATCTCTCTAAACTAGTTACTATCAAATAAGGGGAGTATGAGGATCTTAAAGGAAGATGATATAAATTTGAAGATAATTATATCAACACAATCTAATATAAGGATGAGACCACTAAAGGATTAAATAATAAGATCAATTCATTGAAATAAAATATGAAAAATAACATTGATACTAAGAATGCACAATTGGATATCATTAAGAATCTTGGAATATTGTTATAAGATAAGTTTGAAATGAATGAATAGTATTTTAGGAATAAAATATCAAATGTGAAGATATAATGACATTTTATGAAGATTAAAATAATTCCATCAATATCAAGTGTCCAATTTGGAAATGAAACATATTTAGTATTCATAATCAAATAAGTATTGGGTAGATATCATTTAAAATTATAAGAATTATTTTAGTGTCAAAACACCACTATTATGTGATAAGAATATCATGAAATCATTTTATAATCTTTCCAAATCAAGATCAAAGGAATAGATGTCATTAATATCTTAATTTAATGATTTTTCTAAATCTGTTTCTGTAAGAAATATAGGATTAAATAATTTTTTTAAACAAATATGGATGAGTATAAATGTAAATAATCATATCACTATCAGTATGGTAGATATTATAATGTATTAGCAATATTATTCCCCAATATTATCCCAAAAATTTGAAAATAAGGCTCAAAAACAACTTGGCCACAAATCTAGAAATTCCAAACAAAAAGTTGTTTTGAAGAGAAAATCAAGGTTTGTTGGAAATTTCTGGTGGTGCAACTGGTTTGAACATTTTTTATTGGATTTATGATAAAATCCTTTGAATTATATAGATCATAGGAATCCCATTTTAAGGGGGATTAATCCCGTGAAGATTTAATAATCACAAAATAATAAAATTTTGTTATGTTTATATAGATTTGATATTCTTGATTAAATCTATGATGTTTGAAATAAATGTGGTCAAAAAAGAGATTCATTTATATCTCAACATGTATAAAGAGACAATGAGAATATAATACCATGAAATAAAGAAGATTATTCCTTAGTTATAAATTTAAATATGGTTTCAAAATATATTATACCTAAGAAGTTTAAAAAGGATTAATTCTTGAACATAATGCATAAGAAATGTCAGATTCAAAATAGGTCCAAAAATATTTTCAAAAGGAGTGATACATCTCAGAAAAAACATGTGAAGAAATTCAATCATTCAGATATATATATGTAAACTCCAAACAAGATATAGAAAATCCTAAATATATCTTAGAAATTAAAAATATATTTGGAAAGGGAAAGTAAGATTAATGTAGCCCAAGAAAAAACAAGTACGAAAGTAAGGAATAATATTTCACATGAAGATATTTAATTTCATGAGAGGTTATGAAAATTCTTGTATTGCAGAAGTTTTGTGTGTTAGGTTAAACATGAATGGGAACACTCCTATAGATTTATATACAATAATTCCAGCATAAGAAGAGTTATTAAAGAATATGAATATTTAACTAGGTGATACAAATTCCATAAGAATCTTAAGAAAAGAAAATTTTCACACAAGTAATTTGGAGAAGTGATGAGATCCATGCATAATGAGGATAAATTTATATTTTAAATCATGAATAATAGAGGAAATAAAAAATTTTTTTTGGGAAAATATTACCTTGTTGTTCATGTTAAAGGAGAAATAAGATTATCCTTATTACGTTATATATTTTATTTGTTGTATTTTCACTTACAATGTAGGTAATTGAAGGTGATTCATGGTCTCAAGGTGAGTTCTTGAGGAATGAGGATTTTTATATCTTGAAAATTAAAAGAGCGTGATTACATCATTGAAGTGATTCCTTAATTGGTATACTGAAAAATATGATGGAGAATCATCCTTTTTTAAGTTGAATAAAGTGTTGTAAAAATTGGATAGTAATAAGATGAAAATTTCATCCTGGAGTGATCTATCAATTCACAAGAGTATCCATTAAAGTAAATCATCCTTGGTGAAGATGTAGAAGTTGTTAAATCTATACAGCCACATGAATGAATCCATTATGATGTATTCTCATATTGGAACATCTTGAAATCCATTCTTTAAGATATTCACCATTATAAAGATGTTTAGGATTGTTTCCATTTAGGGGTATACAAATGAAGAATGATGAAGAAGATTCTAGAAAATATTGTCTCATGAAAATATGAATTTTATGGAAAGTGATCGAAGGTGGTGTCATTGAAAAGGTATGTTATCACAATATCTCAACCCTAATAATTAAAATTGTATGATAACATAAAGGGGTATAATTTTAATCAATAACCAAAAGTAGAAATTTTAAGAAGTTTCAAGGATGTTTTATCCTGTTATTTATACTTGAAACATTCTAATTTTTTATTTAAGTGAGTACAGGAAATTTAGGTTGATAAGTTTCTTGATAAATGTCTATCATAATTGGTTCCTCAAGTTTTATTATCTATTATTTCAGCCTATAATTTTTGGATATCTATTAATGATATATTTTTATTAGATTAATTTTTGATTGGTATCAAGTTCAGTTGATTATGGATATTTTAGTAGTTTTTAATCAAACCCTATTGTTTTCTACACCAAACATAACTTAGTATACTTAGAATAGAATGGTTAATGGAACTTTTCTAAATATTAATTGATAACATTTAATAAATACTTTTTATTTATTATCAATAAGGGGGAGATAAAGTACTGAAAATATTGATGAGAAATTGGTAAAAAATGAAAAGAAAATGAAGAGATAAGTTTAAGAGATTTGAGGATCATATATTGACATATCATTGTAATATGTAATTAACAGAAAATAAAAAGGGGTTTTTTAGCCTACATTTTATGTTTTTTATTTATTGTCAATGATATTTTCAATGAATAAGAAGAATTAATTGATTTCAACATATTGAGAAAGAATCTTGGTGATCATGATGTATTGATTATTATTTAATTATCCAATCTTATTGAAGTAGAGAAGAAGTTCCAAACAAGGAGTATATGAATATTGGAATATTGGTTTTATTAAGGATGAATTTCTTGAATTGGAAGTACTTGATATATTTAATAAAAAAATTATTTGAATATTTGGAGTTTTGTAAAGATGATATAAATATCTCTATAATAAAGTAATTATCACAAGGTTCATCCATGGATCTTTGGAGGAAGTTATAAATCATAAAATGCTATGTGAAATGATATTTATGTTTACAAACATCATTATTGGTTAATCATGATTTAGGTATTTCATGAAGTGATGAAGGATCTTGTAAGAAAGGATGGACAAACCAAGAAGACTTCACCCATGATGAAGGGTATTTTATAAAAGAATTTATAGACATGGGAAATTAAATTCCCTAGTGGATACCATGGTGAATATAGAGAAGAGTACTAGAAGACTAAACCCATTAAAGATGGTGTTTTTATGGTCTTGGTTCATTTATGATGTTCTTATTAGAAATATTCAAGGCCAATATGGTTGTGGTGGTTCCCGTGATGATCTTCCAGTGTGCTTGTGTGAAATGACTAAGGATAAAATGATCATGGGGAAGGTCTTGGTCATAGAGGTATTATAAATTGAATATATATAGTAAAAAAAATTCCAATATAGGTAGTAAAATGGATTAATGAAACTATGCTAAATGTTGTGGGGAAGTACTAGTCTACCTATGTGAAACGGGACAACCCACTATGCCTGTAGTGGTTCATGAAGAAAACCGTGGTTTTCAAGTTTCTTTACAAGATAAAACAGGTTGAGGGAGAGGAAAATTCCCATATTTTACCAATATATGGTTGAAATACAAGGTATTAGATCAAAATAGACATATCTAGAAGGACTACGTCCATGGTGGAAAGTGATTTTAATGTATAACAACCAACTATTTTGTACTAAGACGAGGTGAAAGTTGTGTTGGGGAGTTTTAGTCAATTAAGAATAGTTTTTATGATGTGGATTATTAGATGAATCAAGGTATCAATCTAAGAGGTTGTTTTTAGAATAATCAATGGTATCTAGATGATCAATAAGATCCAATGGATCAAATTGATGTAAAAGAAGTTTTGGAAGTGGTTGAAAGAAGTTTGAGCATTTTTATTTGAAATTAAAAATCAAAAATAAAGAAGGTTACCATGAAAATTAATTTATATACATATAGTTGAGTGAATAAATAAGTTTAGTGAATAATATTAAATTCATTTAATATTTGATAAGAATAAGATAATAGTGTTTAGTTTGACACTAGAATTCAGAGGATATAATATTTAGTTTCAAAAAGATAAGGAGTTCAACACTACCATTTTTTAGAGAATAATATTTGTGTGTGTACTAAGTTTTAAGGTGATTCGAAACAATAATTAACTTGAATATTTTTTGTGTATCGAATCCAGTAGAAGAAACCCAGTGAAAGTTAATTCATGTAAAAAAGTTGAAGAATAGGGAAGAAGAGAATAGTTTCTATGCAAATCCATTTCATAAAAGGAAGAAGAATAAATAAGAGGAATAAAAAATTATCACTTCTAAGTAAGAAATGAAATGATTATTTTTTGTTTTCATACAATATAAGAGAATAAATACTTTAATGTTACTATACAAGTGAAATTTGAAAAAGAAGGGAAGCTGCGCATCAACAACCTTGTATTAGTTTTTAGTAAGACTCTTTGGATGTTGTCTCTAAAAATATGAAATTGTTAGGATGGAAGTATAAACATGTATAGGGATTCTATAGAGTGAATGATGCACTAAACTTGGGGACAAGGACAAAATTTTCCCAATTGTATTCACAAGTTATCATAGTAGAATCCATATCCTACCAATTCAAAGCCTTTCATTTTGAAAGGTGAACCCTATAAATTTTCATGTCACTTGTGTGCGTGTGTTCAATGATGTTTCTTGAAATAACAAATAATGAGAGAGAGATAGAGACTAAGAGAACCATCACCTAACAGTGAAAGAGTTAAAAATGAGAATAAGGGATTAAAAAATAGATAATATGATATCTATACCAATTCACCTCCTCTTAGTTTATAATATATCCCCAACCAATCATCCACATATCAGTTATAAGGACAAAAAAATAAAAAAATCAACTCTGGTTAGGATTTTCATTTCATATCCCATTTGGAAGCATATCTTATTAGTTTATTACAAATAATAAATTTAAATTAATTTTAAATTTATAAAACTTACTCTTTAAATTTCACTAGAAATAATATTTATCAATATTTAATTAAAATATGTTATTAGATTGATCCCATGGAATAAAAGAAATGATTAATCACTCTAAGTAGCAAAAATAACCCTTTGGTTTGATAAAAATTGACAACCACTGAAAATGAAAATTTTATGATTGAAAAAAAATCAATCTGCAATTTTTTAAGGGTTTTTAATGTTTCCACATTGAAGTATTATAAACATGATTTAATACACCTCCCACAAATTTAAAATCCAATTTTTTCTCTAATATTGACTTCAAAATAAAGGGAAAATATTAAAACATTTATCTCAAAAAGATTTTGAAAAAACAATATCCCAAATAATGTTTTCAGGGGTTTCAATAAAGCTCAAAAGCAGGTTTCCATGGTTTCAAAGCAGTTTTCCCAAAATAAGGTTAACAAATTTTCATTCTTATAGTATAATGATTTTTAATAAAAATTAGGTAAATCATCATGTTTATCAGTTATTCCAGAAATTAGATCAAAACCATCCAAGAAAATATTCATGGTGATAAGAAAGTTTTTAAATGATTTAGAAATTATTTTTAACAAAATAGAGAAAAGAAAGTATAAATCCAATCAATTTAGAACAAAAGAATAAATTTCAGCACTAAATTCATTCTTTAAGTCAGGGTTTAAATTCACTTTCAATGATACACAAAACAGGAATGCAAAAGATTCAATGAAATAATAACAACTTTTTCAAAACTGTTTTTATAATGTACTTAAATTTTCATTCAAAGTATATTTTTTTAGATGTCTCAACATAAAAACATGTTTATGAAATGATTCTAGTAAACATTTTCAAACATGTTTTAAATTTTTTCAATCAATCCAAATAATTTTCTAGGGTGATAAAACATGACCTTAGTTCTGTTTAAAATGATTTCCAACAAACCAGACTTAAACAATTTAAGAACCCAAAAGTTAAATTTTAGACAAAAAATTAGTCAAATTTAAGAAATTTAAAAAAAACACCTTTACCCCCATACATAATTTTTATAAATGGCTATATTTGATGTAAAAAACAAAAAAAAAACAATTTAAGTCAATTTTCTAGGGGAGTGAAAAAGTAAAAACAAAAATTAAATGCTCAGAAATAGAATAAAAAGATTAATAAAATTACTACCCTATTAGTTGGTTTATTTTTTCCTTTCTTCACATCCCAAGAGTTAACTCTCCTTAAATTCACTTTAAGCTCCTCTTGGTCTCTCTATTCATGTTCCTACAATATTAGGGTAGATAAATAATTAGGTTCAACTATTAAAATTAATAAATTAAACCATGTAGATAGTGATGGGATATGGTAGTGAAATTTATAGGGCATGAAGTGAAATATTTTCCAAGTTCAACTGGGAAAAAGATGAGCAGGGGTTATGAGAGTTGGAGTATGCACCTGAACAAGAAGGATGATGATTTTTTTATTCCAAATAAAACACAAATAAAGAAATATAAATTTATTAAACTGTAATTTTCTTCACATGCATTAATAAATTTATAGTGTTCATCTAGATTTTCCTAGGAATATATTGATAATATAATGGAGGGTGTGGTTTCTCATCTATAAAGCACCAAATGTGTGTATCCCATTTGTTTTTTGGAGAGAAATTAGTGATATGGGCTCCATATATCTTATAAAATTAGCCTCATTCCCAAAAAGCAACCACACACCCCTATAAAACCACGTTAAAAATAATAATAATAAGTTTTCCATTTTTTTCAATGTAAATCTACTCACTGTCCACATTTAATTTTAAAATATAATTAACCCAATTGAATCTATTTTGAATTAAAATCAAGGTATAAGGTTCTTATAAATTTGTATCAAAACACTCCAGGCTTCCCTAATAAAAAACTCTCTCATTTTCATAAAAATAGAGGAAAATTAGTTTTAGAAATAGATTTTCCAATTTCAAATTTAAAAGGTTTTAGTTCACTTAAAAGAACTTTTAAACCCCCTTACTTATTTTCCTCAGCTTCAAATTCTAAATCGGCTATCAATGTTTCAATTTTAATGAGAAAAGGAGTGTTTATATTTGAAAAAAAATAGATATTAACTTACTTTTAAACATATTACACTAATAATTGATCAAAAACATCATTTTTCACTTTAGATGGTATGAGTTTTTCTTCCAGCACAAATACACTTAGATGAAACACTTTGAATTATTTTTAGTGAATTAATTGATTCTTTTGGTTCTCTAAGTCTTTAATTATAGTTTTATCTTCATAAAGAATGTTACTAATTAATTCCTGAAAATATTTGTTCAATTTATTAATTTTATCAAATAAAAATATCAAGTTAGAGGTTCTATTTTTGTATTAGTAATTTTTATCTTATATAAATTTGGAAAATTATTTTCCTTTACTGATCATAAGTTCAAACAGGTTCTCATTCAAAGACTCCAAAGATGAGAATTCATCACCTGAATGTTTGGAATTATTCCCATCCTCTCTTTCTAATTCAATATATATTTCCCACAGTTTTTTATCATTATTAAACATAAAAAATACATAAGTGAGTTTGTCTAAATTATTTCACTCATCATCATTTAATCCATGAAAACATTAATATAACAAAACTATCAAGAGAATACCATGGTCTTGGAATTGAATAATAAATCCATTAAATCTTTCTGATGCATCACTAAAGCTCTCCTCACTACCTCTAATGAAAATTGGTGATCAAAATCCTATAGTGCCTAATTCTTCAACAAGCTATTCTATTAATTTTTTGTAAAGTTTAAATGTTTTTATTAAAAACCAACATATTCAACAATAACATTTTATACAACAAATAGTTTTTAGAAAAATGTAAGATACAAATAATTAAAATAGATAGTTTTCAAGATCAATATTTTTTTTGTTTTTTATGTTTATCTATTTTTTTTAAACCTAAGTACACTCAAAACATTCCTTCATCAAAAACTATGACAAATATTATGATAGCTTCATTAACTCTATCAAATATAAATTTATATTTCCTACCCTCTACTAGAAAAAACAACAAGCAGGGTTGAACCATATGTAAGGTAGGTGAGTAATCAAAGTGCTTATTTGATCCTAAATTACTGAAAACAATAGAAGAAAAATGATTGAATTGAAGTTTAAGTGTGAATATATAAATTAAATGGGAAATAAAATTGATAGTTTAATGCTATAAGGGTTATAAACTAAGATAAAAGGTCATGAGAAGGAGACACAAAATAAGTGGATCAAGAAGAATTCAGTTGAAGTAGTTTGAAAAACAAAATGATCAAGAAAATGGATCAACAAAGCCTAAAAACATAGAAATTCATTCATACAATAAATCATTGTTTATATAAGAATTTCCTTTCTTCGATTCATGATACATAGTTTGTTGAATTTTTTTACTGGGAAGATATTTCAAAACAGTTTCAAAGATGTTTTTTATTTTTCAATGCATCAATCAAAATAAAAAAAAATTAAAGGGGAAATTATTATAAATAATGAAAAGTATACCTTGAAATAATATAAAAGATAATTAAATAATAAATATAAAAAACAATAAAATTATTCAGATGAATTCAATTATAGTGAAAAACACTCACAAACATACAAAAATACATTAGAAGAGAAAAATGGGAATATAAGTTCTCTTATTGAGAGGTCATATTTTCCCCCACTTTGTCTTCCATGTCCTTTATTATAGGAGCATAAATTATTCCCCCAGATATGCTACCACCTCTTACTCTCAATCTATTTTAGTATTAATATAGTCATTGTCCAAATCCCCCAAAATTAGTTGATCCGTAGATGCCCCTATAATTTATACTTCTTAAACTTTTACAAATGTTTTCCACTGACACATTCTTGTTTCCATTATCTTATTTTTTATCACTAAATTTCCACTTTTCCCTCAATCTCTAGTGTCATCCTATATAGGATGTTAAACGATCTAGCTGTCCCTTGCCTTAGTATGACATCACCATCAAATGACTACTTATTTATTTGAATTCTTCATGCACACTTGAGATCGCGTCATTAGTTCTCCATTGTTCAAAAGTATCCTACAATAATTCTACTACAATAAGTCTATTCGTTCAAAACAACATCCTCAGGGTCAATCTTGGTTCAGTTTTAGTGGGGTTCATGCACTGGTTCTTTGTTGGAAAATCTTGGTGTGAATTAAGGCATTTATATTATGATTCCATATTGAAATTATATTTTTTTTGTTTCATCCAACCATTTTAATTTATTTTGGAACATGGAATTTTATTATTATTTCTTGATCATTTTTTATTAATTTTATGGGCTTAATTATTTTGGTTATGAAATTTTGCCACTTGATTTGGCCTCCTTCACATTTTATATGCCACATTGGTAATCCGAATACTCGGTTTACTTTACTCTTGGTAATTCATACTTTCCACACAATTTAAATCTCTACTATATTCTTTATTAGGATATTTTACATGTTTTTATGGATGAATATTTGGGTTGGAATCATGGAACTGCCTCATTAGTCGAACAGTTGTGTTGTTCAGTTCTATCAGGGGAAATTCATCACCCACTTCAGCTGATTGGATTACAAGAGACAGATAAAAAAGGGGTTTTTACTCTTACTCACCAATATTGGTTTTATTATCACTCATATATCTTTTTGGTATCAATACCTTCATCCTTAATAGAGAACTCTATCCATTTTCCAATTGACCTCTATGCACACCGCTTGTGTGCAGCTTGTAGTGGAGTGTTCATCGGTGTCCTTCCTTGTGAAGAAATGCAGTCAATTTTTAGATCTAAAGATCACTACCTCAGATCTAGTGAGACCTATTCTTAGTGATCTCCAACAACACTATTAAATCTTATTTTCAATAGCTTTAAGATAACCGAACTGTCAGACCATTCGGTCTGATGCTATAAGTGCCATCTTTCTATCTTGTTTCTCAAGATTCTATTTTGATTCTTGAAGTTGTATTTATGCTTATTATCAATCGATTCCCTCTATATTTTGTAATTCTCATTCCGATTCTTTTCTAGTATTAATAAAACACGTGTGTTGGGTGGTGTTATTTACATGCACATAGGTCCCCATGGGACCAAAGCATATAAATACTAGTGTTCTTTTCTCTTTATTTTAATTTCTTGCATCATTGTTATTATGGTTTGGAATTGTCGTATTCTTCGAGAATTAAATCAATTTATCTTGGTTAAGATATGTGTTTTTTCTTTTATCTACACCCTTCTCCTTCAAATGTGGTATCAAATCGAAATTGATTTTATTTTTCCTTGGATTTATGATTCCAATTTCTATTTTACATTTCTGAATATTTGGTTTGTTTCAAAACTATTTTTTTCATTATTAAATCACCAATGTTTTATTAATTTAATTAGTTAAACCAAATATCCTATTTTTATTTCTGTTCATTTCATTTACCTTCGAAATATTATCATGTAATCAAGGGATTGGTAAATTATTGGGGGTGTACACTTAGCATTGTCCACAAGAACTCAAAAATTACTATGTAGGAAAACATATCCACGATGAGATATGAAATCAAGAAATTCAATGATGATAATGTATTTAATTTGAGGTGAATTAAGATGAGATCACTAGTGAAAAAAATATTTTATCATCATTTTTTTCATTTTTAATATCGGTTTTTAACCGATGTTTATAAAGGTAATATTATAAATAAGATTTTCAGTGTTGGTTTTTAAAAAACGAATACTAAAAATAGGTTTTTTAATTTTTTGGTTGAGTTTTTGGCATCATTTCTACTATAAACTAATGCCAAAAATTAGTTTTTTGTGTCATTTTTAAGGCTAAACCAATCCCAAAGTTCCCTTAATTTTGATTTTCAGTGTCGGTTTTAAGCAAAAAATGATAGAGAAAATCAATTTATGCCATGTTTTTTGTGTTAGTTTATAAGAAACTTGATGTTGAATGGTAAATTGTTTTAGAGAATATAAGATATTACACACCCAAAAATATTAGCAACCCTATAATAGAAAACACAATTTAAAGAAACAAAATCACGACATATCCTCATCATAGTCTAAATGAAGTTTCTTTAAAAATATTGAAGGAAATTCCAAAAAAATGTTCAATCTATGCTTTCTTGAAAAAAAACATCTCAAAATATCAAATCAAAAGTGAGTGAGGATATGCAACATTCAGTAGGAAATATCTTCATTATCTACATAATTATATTTTTAACTAGAATAAAAAATATGTACCTGATAATTTATAAAATATTCATTCATAATTGTTGTTGAAGCATTATTTTGATATAATTATTTTCAAACACCTATTTTAACAAAAGAAAAATTTTTGAATACTTTTTATTAGGAAATGTAATATTAATCATATAAATTTAAAGATACATACCTGATAATTTAAATCTCAATCATACTTAACAAATAGTTCACCATAAAAGATCAAATTTGGGTAATTTCATCTTTCATATATGACTTAACATAATTTAATTTATATAATAACATTGAATAATATAAGATTAAAATATATAATACTATAACATAAAATGTAAAATAATTAATATCACGAACCTAATAAAATTCAATCATTAACCTAGTTGTGATTATCTCATACATGAATCTTAGAACATAATAACCACATTCCACATTTCATTTTTGATGATGACATTGCAGTTATAAAACATTTACTTGATTATAAAAACCAATAAATATATATATATATCAAAAATCAAAATAATGTCTAATATAAAAAATAATTACCATTACTTTCATGCATTGGATTGAATTTTGGTTATTTATTGGCAAGTGATTTTTGTTAAATTTTTTCCATGACCTAAATTTTCATATATATAAAATAATAACACATGTATAAATAATAATAATTAAATATAATGAACTTATAAAAAATAAGAAAACTTACTTGTCTAACAAGGTGATAATTGTTTTTCAAACACCACCTAATAAAGGGTAAAAAACAATATAATGTATGTTCATTTGGTAAAAATACACCTAACTTCCAATTCCCCCTACAATAAGAAAAAGTTCAAAATTCATGACATTATAATGAATATTAGTTCATAATTATCTTTGTGTTATTATCCATCAATAAATGAAAAAAACCAACACCTAATATCCATATTTGATAATCTATCACATATATATGTAACTCTATCATTAGTCTTTGAATATTTCACAACTGTTGAAATGAATTTTGGATCTATAAAACCATAAATGTCGGTGGAATCATTTTGAATAAGAAGCGTGTCTAGATACCTAATTAAAAAATTAATATAGTAAGTTAATTAAAACCATCTTTAATTAAAGAAATAAAAACCAAAACATCAATTTACTTACATGGAAAACAATTGCAACACATTCACATTGAGATCTTAAAAATCAGTTATATTCATGATATCTTTTCTAAATATTCTCAATGTATAGTCTATTATATATATATTAGACATCATATGAAACTCATAGAAATTATACAAATAAGAAGAAGCCTGAGATAATTTTTGTATCCCATAAGAAATATCATAAGTGTCTAAAGTTTTTTTCATGATCCTTTTGTTTACATTGTATCATTTATTTTGATTTTAGATACTTCTAAATATGTTAAATGTTAACAAACATTATAATTAATTTTTAATCAGATGTAATTAATATTCAAAAAATCATACCTCGTATGAAAGATAATGAAGAAGGCTAGATGGCCAAAGTAAAAAAATGACCCATGAAATCCCCAACTCTGGTAAACCTCCTCGGTAAGAAATGGTAGTAGAGTTGTAGGATCAATAATATCATGTACTGATACTCTAACCTGATCCATATTCATAGAACAATGATGTATATAATCCCCAAAAAAATTCATAAATCTGGATGCTATAATATGTACATAAGGATCTCTATCATACAACACACAGTATAATGTTGTTTCTGAGAGAGGAGGTGGAGGATTTGAGTAGGCAGGATGGTTGGGTTGGGTGGGCTGTACAGGCTCCGCAGCCAGCTGAAAAGGCTGGACAGGTTGGGAAGGCTTCAAAGACTGTGACTATCTCATCAATTGTTTTTACATAGTCTTCATAGCTGATTGAATTTGATATCCCATAGAGTATTTCATATATTTTATATCATCTTTTAAGGATTCAATTTATGGTTCTCTTGATTTCCTACTTTGATGAAAAAAAACATTCCAAATACCAACACTCGACTCATATCTCCTAAAGTAGTGTCTAGGATGTCTATCCTACCCTTAGGGATAAAAGTCCCCTTTTATGGTTTCTCCTAAATTTCATCCTGAAATGAAGAATTAAAATGTTATATTAGTGTTTTTAATTTATAAAATACAAAAAATCATGAAAAATAAAAAATATTTTCTAAAAATTCTTTCAGCTACTTCCTTTGTTTTCTCTGTAACATACTTTTTAATTTTTTTCTTCTCAATCTTTTCCATTTTTTATGGCAGGTGGAACATATGGAGTAACTAACTACGCCTCATTTTAAGCACTTATAGACTTAAAACTTAATGCTTCAAACTTTTCTTCAATCATTTTTTTCCAAGAAATGATACCCTCTGTATGATGAAGTATGTGGGTATACATTCTACAACTATATCTCTTGATGATATTTCCCAGAGACTTCTTATATAAAAATCAACTACTAAGTAATTAGGTAAATATATAATAAAATTTACAATATTAAATAATTATCATATCATAGATTCTTCATCATGTTGACTGTAAACAAATCTATTACATGTATCTGCATCTAAAAACTAAAACATGAGGCTTGAGTTTTTATTTTTTTTCTTTCTAAAAACATAATTTTTTATCAATTTTGTTTTAAAATCTCTACATCGAACTGCCGCTAAATAAATACCTATTTTCTTAATTTATTTCTTTTCTTCAAAATTGAATGTCATCTTTAATTTAATAAATTAAATATTAGTCATTTAAAATATATATTATTCTAAAAATGAGATAAAATAAATCAATTATAATATTTTAATGTTACAGACTCCAAAATACGATCTATCTCCATCTTTTCAATGAACTTCCAATCAGGATATAAAATGTTATTCCTACAAGAAATCTGCATTGAGATATAATTGATAAACTTTGTTGCATTTGACAGTTCCATTATTATCATCATAAAAAATAATATGAAATCATTTGTATCTATGAGAAATTGAAAGTTTTGGTGAACGCGTAATGCCATGTTTACCAACTTGAGAAGTCAATTTAAGAATAGTAAAAGAAGAATAATCCACTTCTGAAGTCTTGTCAGTAGTCCTGCAATTATATTTTTAAAATTAAAAGTTTTCTTTAATTAAATAATTATATTACTGAACATTTAATACCATGAAAATATTCATATACTTCAGTACATGTTCCTCTATATCTATATCTATATCTGTCATTGAAGTAAGAAAATGTAATGAAATTCTTTTGTACCAACATATTATTAGAAAAATGAATAATTAAAAAAATAGGAAAAAAAAATGTATGTAAAAAAGTGGCACACAAGTGTAATTTTTAAAAATAACAATGATGTTATATTTCTTAACCAAAACACATGCAAGGTAAAGTATTAAATATAAACATTACATCTAAAATGATAGAAACATTTATAAATTTCAATTTCAAATTTCAGAAAAGTGTTTTTGTATATGTAAATTTAAACAAAATATAATAATATATGTTAGGTATTTCAATGAAAAAATGTTTAACCATAACCATGGAATATACAATTTAACACAAAAAAATCAAATAAATAATCAAATACATATAATTAAACATTCAACAGTTATTAAAAAACTATAGTTTTTACACATGTAAATTTTAAAAAATAAATATAACGCAAATATTTACCATATTCATTAGGAGAGTAATTTAGTGTTTTCTCATTTCCCTTCAGCGTGATCATTTTTTATTTCATGCACTATGTCTGTGTTTTAGTCATTGTTATCTAGAAATTATGTAATAGAAAAAGAATCCTCATATAAATAAATAACATAATCATCCATATCATCACACAAATGGATTCTTTTCCCTTTAAAAATTATAAACCATGATCATTTGATGGACCAATGACATAAAATATGTTATTTGTATCTGTCTCCATGATAAATGGTTCCTCATTGCAACAAAATCTTTTCAAATCAACCAGTTTAAACCCATATTCATCATGTTTCACCCCACCATTACTAGAATCCCAATTACACTTAAACACAATGAGTCAAAATTTATTATAATCAATTTCCCATATGTCTTCAAGAATTCCAAAATATGTTGTTGATGCAAAAATTGGGTTTTTTTCTTTTTCACTTGAAAAATGTAGTGCTTCAAAAAATGAAGTGATTCAGCAACGACCATTACACACCTATTTTGAACCGTACTCTTGTCATACATATTTTTTTAAATGTTTACCCATTAATATTAAAACCATACCATGTTATCACATTAAGATATGGTACCCCTTCCAAGCATTTAAAAGTTTCTGATGAAAATATATTTGTGATGACTTTCTCTTTAAACCATCAAATAAATGTCTTTTTATGCTCAATCATCACCCACTTTTCATTTCTTTTTGGATATGGTACCTTTAATTCAGAAATATGTGATTATATATATGATTAAACCCCATCTATGTTGTTCAAAATGTATAAATGTTCCTAAATCACTTCATAATATGGAATTAAATTTACCTTTAATCCTTGAATCCCTCTATATTCACTATCAAATATCAAATTTCGAGATATAGGGAGACCAATATGCTCCACTTCATACAAATAATCAGTATAGAACCTGATCACCTCTTTTGATACCTATTTTTTAACAATAGAGGCCTTCAGTTGATTAGGATTTTTATCATCTCTTCAAAATATTTATATATATTTCAAAAGGATACATTTATTCTAAATAAAGAGGCCCACATATTCTTATCTCACACACCAAATGAATCATTAGATGAACCATTATATCAAAAAATATAGGTGGGAAATACATTTATAGTTGAAAAAGTATAATAGAAGCTTCATTCTCCCACACATATAATGAATTTGGATCAATGACTTTTCTACAAATGGATTTGAAAAAATTATATAACCTGTTGATAGTCTTTGTGAAAACTATAGAAAATATACCATGCAGTGCGAATAGTATAATTTTTTGCATCAATATATGACAACATGATATTTCATACCTACTAATTTACAATCCTTTAATGACACAAAATTCTTCACATTTGAAGAATATCTATTGGGTACTTTAATTCCCTGAAGAAAGTGACAGAAATTAATCTTCTCAATATGGATTAATTTGTGAAAATCCAAAGATAAATTTGTTGTGTTTCCTTTCTTAATGGGAGCTAACTCTAAACATATTCCCATTGATATCCAGTCCAATATAGCATTCAATCTATCTTTTGTTTTTCCTTTTATTTCTAACAAAATTCCAATCAAACTGTCACATATATTTTCCTCAACATTCATCACATCTATTTTATGTTTTATCTCTAAAAAATTCCAATAAGTCAGTTCAAAAAAGATAGATTGTTTCTTCCAGATATTTTTTTGAAGACCAGAACTTATTTTCTTTCCAAATGTCAAATCAATATTTCTCACCCTGCCGTAATATTCTTCAACTCAAAATGGTTGTGGGGGAAGATTATATTACTTTAAACCATTAAATAATTATTTTCAATCTACTATAAGGATGATCAATTTGAAAAAATCTTTAATGTCCCATGTAAAATGTATTTATTCCATTATGAAATTGATAATATGAAGTCTCTTGTTAAAAAATTGGACATGATTTATGTTCCATAACACTGTATCCAGATAAGTTTCCATATGAAAGAAAGTGATTTATACTAAACATCATCATAGCATGTAAAACAAAATAATCTTTCTTTTATACATCGAAAACATTAACATATTTCTCCTATAGAAGTTTAAAATCATCAATAAGTGGCAAAAGATGCACATCAATATCATTTTCTTGCTGTTTTGGTCTATAAATCATCAAGCTCATCATACCATATTTTCTTCTTCATACATATCTACTGGGACAAGTTGTAAACTACCAAAAAATAGTTGATGAATAATGTTGTATACATAGGGTCCGATATGTATTCATTCCAGCTGTATGCACTCCCATTCTAAGATTTCCAACTTCAATTCCAAAATCATGAATTTTTTTTTCTGAATCTTTTCCACTGTGATGAATCAGCAGGGTGAAATAAGTTACTATCAGAGATGCACTCATTTGAATTTCATCTTAAACTTTTTATATCAATTTAATTTGGAAATAGACGATTGAAATGAGGAATTATTGGAAGGTGCTAGATTTATTTAGCAAGATCTTTGATTCTAGTACCTGAGAATGAGTTAGAGTTGATTTAATATAATTATATGAATGGAATATTAGAATGAATTATTTGATTTAACATGACATTAGATTTCAGTACATAAGAACGAATATGGGTTTATTTTTTAATCCATCTCATAGTGTGATGTCTCACGTGTAGGACATTTTGATAAATATTTACATTCCTTCCTATATAACACACAATCATTGAGGCAATCAAGTATTTTTGTATACCCCAATCCCATTAATCATAATATTTTATACACCTCATAATTGGAATCTAGAAGTCCATTACCTTATGGAAGTATCTCTTTTAAAATCTCAAGTAAGTTATAGAAAATTTTATCAGTCCACACATTTATTACTTTTAAGTTAATTAATCTCAAAATTACTAATAACACTGTATATTTATTGCAAACTGGGAATAATGGTTTCTCATAATCTCCATAAAATCGTTCAACAATTTCTTTTTTTCATTGGTTTCAACACCTATATCATGAATTAATTCTTCAATACGATGCTCTTCCTCATTATGAATATTTTCATCAATATTTGATGTTGAATTTTTAGTTCTTTCACCATGCCAGATCCAACATGTATAATTTAGGCTAAAACCGTAGTAAATGAGATTATCCTTGATTTCTCTGGTATTTAACTTTATCATATTCAAGCACTTCACACATGGATAGAAAATCAAATCTATGTTTTGAATATTTCATTTATAAAATTCCAAAAAATCATCAACTCCCTTTTCATATTCACTAGTGGTTCTTTATTAATTTATCCAATTACAATCCATTCAATACCTGATATCGCAATATAATTAGTGAACATGTTAAAACATATAAACATTTAAAAGTATATATATATATAAATAGATAAATTTTAAAAATAAACACATACAATAAAAATGAATGGAAATGTGATAGAAAATTTCAATGATTATTAAAAAAAATAAAAACCAATCTATTAAAGGTATTTATTTTGCGTGATGTGTGTCATGTTGATCCAAAAGTACATAATTTGGTTAGAATCAAAAATTAAAAATACCATAGATAATAATGTCAAATGATATATATACATATATAAACACACAAATATATATATATATACACACACACACACATATATAAATATGTATATATCATTTTTGGTAATTTTTTTGTGATAATTTTATAAAATTCTAAATTTATCAAAATAAAAAAACCTTAAAAATAAAATTTATAGTTAACGATAAACTTCATAAAAACAAATGAAGTAATAACTCAAAATTATAACTAAATAATAAATAATTTATATTCAAAATGAAAAAATAACTTACAGAATTCAGAGTTCAACAATGAAAATTGAACCCTAATATGAATTTTCTCCCTTGAATTAATTGGAAGAATAAACACTGAAATATTTTAAAAAAATTTGTAGCAATGAACAACAAACAAGAAAAAAATCTAACCGCAACTAATGGTTGATAGGAAAACAGTTTCCAAAGAAAAAAAAATACTATTTGGATGGTCAAAAAAAGATAGAGGGTGAAATAATATGGTCTAATGGCCATGAAATGATGATTAAAACTGAAGAAACTCAAGAAAAATCGATGTTGAGGGTCCTCAGATGGATGTCAAAGTCTTCTTAAGTTGAGAGAAAAAGGTTTTTTCACATATTAAAATGAGGGTTTCATGATATGTTATTTGTTTTAGTTTTTTTAGTGTCGATTTTTACATAAACCAATGCCATTTTTTAGTTATTGGCATTGAGTTTTAAAGAAATCATTTCCAAAAATCAATTTTTTTAACTTTTTGGTGTTGATTTCCTTAAAAATTGATGTCAAATTTTTTTTGATGAATATTTTTTACGTTAATTATATAAAAATGCAATGAAAACAATTCTCCACAATTTTTTTTGCATCGGTTTATAAGAAACCGATGTCATATTTATGACATTAAAGCGACAATTTATACTACTAGATACTTTCTTATATAGAATGGCCTAATAGATGCCTTCTGTGGGCCTAAGAAACCAATTATTACTATAAATGAGACTAGGAAGACCATTACTAAATACAAAGATGTCCCCCCCGATGTGTTAATTAATGAACATAACTCTTTATTACTGTATTTAGGATATAACATTCTAAGAGAGGTTTCTTTTGAGTCTAATACTGCTGGTATTTAGATTAATCTAGATAAATTGTACATGACTGCTTCACTATTTGGTAGACTTTATAAAAAACATCACACATTCACATTTAAAATTAAACATGGTAGTTATATTAAATCCCATATTGACGTGTTTAATAAGGTAATGTTAGATCTTGCTAACATTAATGTTACTGTCGATGTTGAGGATCAAGCAATTATCCTTTTAATTTATATCGATAATAATTATAGTTATTTATTTGAAACCATGATGTATGGATGAGACTCATTAACCCTTGAAGATGATAAGTCATCCCTCCTATCTAAATAAATACACTCCAAACCAATAATTAAAGGTGAGGTGGAGAGCTTATTCACTAGGGGTAAAACTCAAATAAAAGGTAAAACAAAATAGTTTTCTAAGAAAAAAAGCGAGAACAATAAGCACCCTAAACCTAAAAATTACTCTAGGGATATAAAATTCACTTGTTTCCATTATGGGAAACCAGGGAATACTAATCCTGAATGTAGGAAACTCAAACATGATTTAGAATTCAAATGAACCAATGACTAGTTCCTTCTAGTTGATTATGTATATGAAACTGCTAAAGTCTTAAATGTGTCTAGCCACACACTCAATCAAGTGTCAATCATTTACTCAGGATGTTCCTTTCACATGTGTCCTTTTAGAAATTCCTTTTTATAATTTTATGAAAGGGTAAAAAGAGATGTCCTATTAGGAAATAACAAGAGGTTCAAGGTTGAGGGAATATGTTTTGTTTTGATAGAACTAAATGATCATTAAATCATCACTTTACTTGATGTAAGGTGGGTGTAACACCTGAGATTTTTATGAGAAATATTTTGTTTTTATGTTATATACATCATCAAAGGAATCTTTCACTACACACAACACTATCTTGGCTTTCTTTCCACGCAATCGCGACCTTCCTCGATAGCTTGCGTTGTACGCAATACCGAGTTTCACTAAACAACGATATGTTATTAAAATATTATTAAAACTAGCCATTATGAATAGTAATACCCAATTTTTGAAATTTTATTTTTCAAAATGGACTTCATTTTTGGATTCAGAATATCAAAATTTTCCTATGGTGAAATTTTGGTATTTTTCTGAAAACTTTCAATTTTTGATGAATAGTGAAAACACTAGGTTACTATTTAAAACCCGATTTTTTATTTAAATAATTATTTATTTTATTTAAATTTATTTTATGTGAATATTGATACATAATACCTATATAAGTTCAATATAATTCATTGGAGTAATTTTATAGTAATTTTAGACATATAAAAATTTTATTGAACTTTTCACCGTCTTTTACCCACCTCCTAGGAGAATTTGAAAATTTACATAAAACTTAATTTTACCACTTCTGTGAGTGGAATTTAAAAAATCTGAGAGACACGGTAAATATCAAGGAGTAAAATGTGGTTCAATAAGATAAAAATAATTTTTGGTGAATAGTAACTTTTTACTTTTTTTACCACAGTTAAAAGTAAATAGTGTAATTAAAGGTAAAAATGGTATTATTATTACCCTAACACATGTCCTAATTCTATTGGATAAGTTTAATTCGACCTAAAACAACCTTAGGAATAAAATATGACCATTTATGTCCACTTCGATTAGATTAGGACATTTAATATTATTTTATTTAAAGAAGAGTTAAAAAAGTTAAAATCAAAGTTTAATAACTAAAATATTTTTAATATAGGGTTATAAATAAGATAAATTAGACTATAAATATTCATTAGAAATCTGAAAATATTTCCTACCTAATTTTATTTTATTTATAATTTTTATACTTTATATAATTTAATTTATTTATGACACAATAATGATACAGTAATTACCTTACTAATGAAATATTAACATAATTGATGATATAAATACCCAAATAAATGTAATTTTAGACTTTTTATGAATTCCACTAATTTTATAAGTTAATATGACATGTTAGTATTGATTTAATTAACATTTTTCAAACTAATAATGCTGTTATTATTTTCACAAAAATCAATTACCAAATAGTGTCAAAATTGAAATAAAATAGTTTTTAAAACAAATATTATATTATTAATTGTTATTTTATTCTTAAAAATCTAAGGTTCAAACAAATGACTTAGATAAGGTTATATATATTAATAATTAACAACTTGGGGTTCTTTTGGCTTGTTATAGTAAATTTATTAACCATATAATGTAAGAAAACAAGAAGACACAGTAAAAGTTAAATTATTTAACTTTGAGTTAAATCTAAATGATAAGGTTAAAATGGTGACCTGAACTTGTCTAAAATCTATTGGTTGAGAGTATTGCTACCCATACCCACCTTAGCTTCGAAATAAATCAATTTTGAGCTATTAAAAACCGAATATGACTTTATAATAAAATAATATTTTAAGTTTTTCCTAAGGTGCCCCTCTCCTCCCTTATAAAAGTGCACCTCCTCCCTCTCCTCCTCACACCACTTTGAGCCTTCAAGCTCAGACAAAACCTACCAATTTCTCTTCTCCACTTCCCTAGTAACATCCTAGAGGTCTTTTTCTTCTTCAAAGACCATCTTTAGTGCCCTAAGAGGAGGTTAAGAAGAGGCACTTCAAAGAAGAGGTAATGTCCGTTACCGATTCTTTCAACTTTACTTCTTCTTCTACTTATTCTTATTTAGTTGTTTCATTATGAAGTAATAACCTCAGAATCACTCATATACTGATATGTTATTATAAGTATTAAACAACCCTATTTCACCTTCTATCCATCCTACGGAAAACGAAATCACCGCGCGTGTGTACGTACGGAATACCGTCTCCACACCGTGGTGTAATCTATTTTCCACCACCACCTTACTTGGATGGGTATAATGGTGTAAAAAATAACTATATATGATGATTGTAAAGTGATATTGATTCTGAAATAGTATACATACACTTCGATAAAATTTCATGATCATGGGAATGATATCATCGCTCGTGCGTATGTACGGCCTACCGTCTCCATGATGTGATGCGACTCGTTCTACATGATCTTCATTGAATAATGATTATATAAATGAATTGAATGAATAAATATGATATATATTACACTAATACCATTCTGTAAATGAGGTATCTATAACCTAAAAGAAGAATAAGAATTTATTCGACAAAACATGCATAAGAACATAAAGCAATGAACACCTGAATAACAAGTAGCAATGAAATATTACTAATAAGAAGATACGAATATGACCATATATGATATAATAATAGTGAGTACGATTCTGGAATAAGTCAATAACATTATTTAAATCATTATAAAGGAGGTTCAGACATGTACGAAGCAAATCAGACCTAAGGTAAGGGAAAATATCACAATCTCATTTTTATCTGGGATTGTTTATACTTTGGTAATTACTGGGGCATATTTATCATCCACATCCATGTTTCGTCAATATGTAATATTATTTATATCCTCATAAAATTGTTTAAATCCAATTTTACCCTTCAGTGAGTTTTTAGTAAAAGATATGAAAGGAATCTTTTTTCGTTTTTCGTACGAGGTACTTTTTGACTATTCCAGCCAAAGTACGAGAAGAATGTTTTTTAAGCTATACGGCATGAATGGATTTTTATGATTTTATAGAAAATTATTTCCATAAAGCTTCCTTTACAAGTTTTAAAGTTTCTTTTTAATCAACTTATTTTTTTAAAATTGTGTGACATGTTAAGAAAGGAAGAATGTTTTTTGATGTAGAAAGGATATTTTACTCAAGAATGAAGTTCACGTGTTTTATCAAAATTATTTTCCATCTAAGATAATATAGGGTTCTGTTTCTATCCCTATTTTTACATTGATTTGATTATGTTATGATGGAATTATTTTTATGATGTCCTTTTATCTTATATGGATTATGTTATGATGAAATAATGTTTAAGAATCCCATTTTTATTACATGGGTTATGATATGATGTATGTTTATGATTTTGTGGCACACATAAGAATGGTTTCATTATGAGATGGGTGAGACCTATATCTCCCTCCAATGCATTGGGTAAATATTTACATCTCATGAGATAGACATGGCTGGAATGACAGGTTAATCCGGTTCAGTGATACAGGACTGAAATGAGGAGTGAACTCGGTTCAGAAATGGACTTTATCTGCTAAGATAGTCTTGGGAATGAGTCTTGACTACTAGGAAATGATTCTCTATGATTATGTGTGCATTCCACAATGTTTCATGTTTTAATTTATGATTATTGGGATTAAATTTCACTACTATGATTTATCCCATGTTATGAAATTATGATCTCTTTTGTAGGTTAAGATTTCCAAAATGATATGTTCTTATGAATATGATGTGATTGATATTTCTTTTGTTTACCCTTACTGAGCATTTGAGCTCACCCTTTTGTATGTTTTCTTTTCCCCAGGTCAGGAAGAAGGATATTAAGTAAGATATGCCAAAAGGGACTCTAGATATGATAAAATAAAAGGGAGACAGTGTAGATGATTTATGAACCAGTTGTTTATGTTTCCTAGTTTATAAAGACATTATTCCTTTACGGTCCTTTCATTGTTTTGTTATATGTTGTAATAAGTGTGCTTCAATTCTGAAGTAATAATAATGTATGTAAATTATGGTTCGTTATAGTTGGTATCAGAGGAAAATGAGGTAGGAATGAATCCGATCATTGGGAACTCTCACATGTGAGCGTTGGACGAAGCATGGTTCTCCGCCCAAGGGCTTCATGATAAAATGGCTACTATTGGGGATGGTGGTGTGTCCCACCCAGGGGGTGTAGCCACCCATGGAGTTCCCTAATAGGTATCAATTATAGTCCAATAAAAGTAATTCCAAACCGTTATAGTTGGTATCAGAGGAAAGGTATAGTCAACCTTTGGAAACTAGGATGTGAAATCCTTAGTAAGAACCCTAAGGATAAGTCTAAGCATAGAACACAATCTTAGTGTCTTAGAAATGGCCATGAGTAACCTATGATAAGAACTTTTGTGTGAAATTTTATTCTTGATTATGTGGTTTTCCTATTATGATTAGTGTTTCTCACACTATGCTTATTGGTTTTAGTCAATGGCTGGAACCCGAAGGAACCGTGTTAATGATGAATGTGACGGGAAATGCAATGATTGTCTCCTTGAGCAACCAAATGTTATGGTAGTTGGAATGAAAAATCTTGTATCCATGCTCACACAACTTTCTCAAGCTATCAATCATACAAGACTTCCAAATGAGCAAAGGAAGAAGCAACATTCTTTTGAATCCTTCATGAGGCAGCGCCCACCCTCATTCAGCGGGTCTACTGATCCATTAGTTGCTGAACAATGGATTAGTACCACTGAAAATATATTTTCAGTTCTTCAATGTTCTGAGCATGACAAAGTCATCTTAGCCGTATATCATTTGGAAGGTGAAGTTGATCAATGGTGGAATATTATTAAGAATATGAGGCAAAGGGATGAAATTGAGTCCATGGAATGGGATGAGTTCAAGAACTTATTTTTCAATAAGTACTTCCCTCGTATTATTCGACCAATGATGGAGAAGGAGTTTCTTGAACTGAAGTAAAAGGATGATGAATCTGTTGGTACCTATGAAGCAAATTTTACAAGACTTGCAAGGTACTCTTCTGGGATTATTATCCAACCTGAGAGTAAGATCGATCGATTCTTTAGTGGCTTAAAACCAAGTCTTCGAAGGGCGTTATCCATAAGGAACTTCAATAGCTACGAGGAAATCGTTTGATGTGCTCTCAAGGTTGAGATGGAGATTGGAGTAACCCATCTGTCATATGCATTTGATAAGAAGAGGAAAATATAATTCAAAGGAAAATATAAAGAGCACACTAAAAATAAGATGAGTTTTCCCTTATGCTCAAAGTGTGGAAAGAAACATGGAGGGAGTTGTCTTAAAGGGACAAGTAAATGTTTCAAATGTGGAAAGGAAGGTCATCGGGCATTTGAATGCCGCAATGATTGGAAGAAGATGTCTAGTGATGCGAACAAAGAAAAGGCTACACATAGTGCACCTCCTACACTTCAATTTTACAAGTGCAAGGAAATGGGGAATTATGCTAATCAATGCCCTAATCCAAGGGTGGTTGATGATGATCGATGTCAACAAACTCTTAAGGATAATGACAAAGGAAAGTCACATGCAATTTCTATCAGCGATGTGGAGTACAATAACGAAGTGGTGAAAGGTACACTTACCATCCACTCTAAAGTAGAAAATGTTTTATTTGATTCTGGATCCACCCACTCTTTTATTTCTGAATAATTTTCTAAGGGTATCGCCGTATTACCTCAACAATTAGATGTTGAGTTAGATGTGACAACTCCTAATGGCACAACGGTCGAATCAAAAGTTTATAATTCTTCTCTGATTGAAGTTTGTGGGAAAGTGCTTCCTGCAAATCTTGTGATCCTTCCTATAGTGGAATTTGATGTGATTCTTGGCATGGATTGGATTTCTTTATATGGAGCTCATATCAATTTCCAAAGAAGGGAAGTCACATTTCATATTCTAGATCAATCTATGATCGTCTATAGATGCAAGGATGTTCATAACCTTCTAGTAGAAATTTCTTCCATCTTATGGGTCTTGATTCCAATAAATGAAGGTTATTTATCTCAAATGGTTGGAGAGAAACTCATGATTAAGAATACACCCATTGTACGGGAGTTTGATGATGTCTTTCTGAAGGAATTTCCTGGTCTTCCACCAAATTGTGAAGTTGAGTTTTCAATAGAACTAATACCGGGTGCTTTAACTATTTCAAAGAAACCTTACAGAATGGCCCCAATTGAGTTGCAGGAATTGAAGAAGAAACTCCAAGAGAATCTTGATAAGGGATTCATATGCCCTAGTGCGTCACCTTGGGGAGCACCTATTCTGTTTGTTAAGAAGAAAGATGGATCAATGAGACTCTGCATTGATTATCGAGAACTTAACAAGATCACTATCAAGAACAAATATCCTCTCCCGTGCATTGATGAATTATTTGACCAACTACACAGATCTCAATACTTTTACAAGATTGATCATCGTTTAGGGTATCATCAATTAAGGGTAAAAAGGGATGATATACCAAAGACGGCTTTCCGTACAAGGTATGGACACTATGAATTTATAGTAATTCCATTTGGTCTTACTAATGCCCTTGCTATCTTCATGGATCTGATGAATAGAGTCTTTAGAGACTATCTTGATTAGTTTGTGGTAGTCTTTATAGATGATATTCTTGTCTATTCAAAGTGCAAGGAAGAACATGAATATCACTTGATAATTATATTGAATACCCTGAGAAAGGAGAAGCTTTATTCCAAATTTACCAAGTGTGAATTTTGGCTTCAAAAATTTTCATTTTTGGGTCACATAATCTCAAAAGAGGGGATATCTGTGGATCCAACAAAGACATAGGTTATCGAAAGATGGTCGAGACCAACAACAGTAACTAAGATCCGAAGTTTTCTTGGTTTGGATGGATATTATCGACGTTTTGTGAAATATTTTTCACGATTATCTAATCCACTCACCAGGTTGACTCGAAAAGGAGTTAAGTTCATTTGGATGGAGGAGTGTGAAGAGAATTTCAAGGAGTTAAAAAGAAGGTTATCTAGTGCACCTCTGCTCACACTGCCTTGTAGTGGAAAAAGGTTTGTGATTTACAGTGATGCATCCAAGAAGGTTCTAGGGTTTGTTCTCATGCAAAATGATATGGTGATAGCTTATGACTCACGACAGTTGAAAATCCATGAGAAAAATTATCCAACTCATGATTTGGATTTAGCTACGGTAATCTTTTCATTAAAGATTTGGAGGCATTATCTTTATGGAGAAAGGTGTGATATTTATACTGATCATAAAAGTTAAATGTATATTTTTCACAAAAAAGGATATGAATATGTGCCAAAGATGATGGTTGGAGCTGATTAAGGATTACGACTGCTCAATTCATTATCACCCTGGGAAAGCAAACAAGGTGGCAGATGCATTAAGTCGACAAGACCATGATAGTTTATCCATGATGAAGATCACAAAAGATCCAATATTTATGGATTTACAGAGGATGATCTTGGAATTATAATGGAAGGGGAAAGATATTATCTTTATCAAATGAATGTTCAACCATCTATACATGAAAATATTAAAGAGGCACAAAAAGAAGATGCAGAGTTACAAAAGAAGGTGAGAAATGTTCCTGAATTCAATCTCGATTGTGATGGGATAATAAGGTTCAGGAATCGGGTTTGTGTTCCTCCCATCCCAGAATTAAATAAGGAGCTACTGGATGAGGCTCATAGTTCTTCATTCTCTATTCATCCTGGAAGCACGAAGATGTATAGGGACCTGAAAGAGTACTTCTGGTGGGATGGCATGAAAAGAGATGTTGCTGAATATGTCTCTCGATGCTTGGTTTTTCAGCAAGTTAAAGCTGAGAGACAGAAGTCTAAGGGAATGTTACAAACATTACCCATACCCGAATGGAAATGGGAAAACATCACTATGGACTTTATCACCGGACTTCCTAAAACATCCGAAGGCAATAATGCTATATGGTTCATAGTTGACCGTCTTACAAAGTCGGCACACTTCATTGCTATTAGAGAAGATTTCTCTCTAGATCAGCTTGCCAGGATATATGTAAATGAAGTGTTAAGATTGCATTGAGTACCACTTTCCATTATATCTGATCAAGATCCGAGGTTTACCTAAAAGTTTTGGCAAAGTCTTCAGCATACTCTGGATACATAGTTGAGTTTCAGCACTGCTTATCATCCTTAGACAGACGATCAGTCTGAGAGAACAATTCGAACTCTAGAAGATATGTTAAGATCTTGCTCGATGGATTTAAAAGGTGGTTGGGATCAACACCTACCTTTGGTGGAATTTTATTATAATAATATCTTTCACTCCAGTGTTCAGATGGCTCCTTATGAATCTCTATATGGAAAGAAATGTAGGACTCCAACTTGCTGGGATGAAGTTGGGGAAAGAAAGCTATTAGGACCTGATCTTGTTGATGAGATGCCAGAAAAGGTCAGATCTATTCAAAAACACATAAGAGCATCTCAGAGTTAAAAAAAAAGTTATGCCGATAACCGAAGAAAAGACCTAGAGTTTGAAGTTGGTGATAAAGTGTTCCTACGAATATCTCCTTGAAAGAGAGTAATGAGATTTGGAAAGAAGGAAAACGTGAGCCCTATGTATATCAGTCCTTTCGAAATACTGGATCATGCTGGGAAGGTAGCTTACCGATTGGCGCTTCCACCAAATCTCTCTCAAGTTCACGATGTGTTCCATGTATCTCTCCTGAGAAAGTGCATACCCGATCCTTCACATGTACTCAGCTCAGAAGTTGTACCGCTAGAGCAAGATCTTTCTTATGAAGAACAGCTGATAGAGATTCTAGATCGTAGCGAAAAGGTTCTACGAAACAAGACCACTCGCTTGGTGAAAGTTTTATGGAAGAACCACCAATTAGAAGAAGCTACATGGGAGCTTGAGGATATGATGAAGGAGAGGTATCCTCATCTTTTTGTTATAAAGTGACAAATTTCGAGGGCAAAATTCATTTTAAGGGGGGTAGAATGTAACACCCGAGATTTTTATGAGAAATATTTTTTTTTATGTTATATACATCATCAAAGGAATATTTCACTACAAACAACACTATCTTGGCTTGCTTTACCCACAATCACGACCTTCCTCGATAGCTTGCGTTGTACGTAATACCGAGTTTCACTAAACAACGATATGCTATTAAAATATTATTAAAAACAGCCGTTATGAATAGTAATACCCACTTTTTGAAATTTTATTTTTCAAAATGGACTTCATTTTTGGATTCAGAATATCGAAATTATCCTAGGGTGAATTTTTTGTATTTTTATGAAAACTTTCAATTTTTGATGAATAGTGAAAACACTAGGTTACTATTTAAAAACTGAATTTTTATTAAAATAATTATTTATTTTATTTAAATTTATTTTATGTAAATATTGATAAATAATACCTATATAAGTTCAATTTAATTTATTTGAGTAATTTTATAATAATTTTAGACATATAAAAATTTTATTGAACTTTTCACCGTATTTTACCCACATCCTAGTAGAATTTGAAAATTTACATAAAACTTAATTTTTCTACTTCTGTGAGTGAAATTTCTAAAATCAGAGAGATACGGTTAATATCAAGGAGTAAAATATGGTTCAATAAGATAAAAATATTTTTTGGTGAATAATAACTTTTTACTTTTTTACCACGGTTAAAAGTAAATAGGACAATTAAGGGTAAAAATGGTATTATTATTACCCTAACACATGTCCTAATTATATTGGATAAGTTTAATTCGACCAAAAACAACCTTAGGAATAAAATATGACCATTTAGGTCCACATGTATTAGATTAGTACATTTACTATTATTTTATTTAAAGAAGAGTTAAACTAGTTAAAATCAATGTTTAATAACTAAAACATTTTTAATATAGGGTTATAAATAAGATAAATTAGACAATAAATATTCATTAGAAAGATGAAAATATTTCCTAACTAATGATATTTTATTTATAATTTTTATATTTTAAATAATTTAATTTATTTATGACACAATAATGATGTAATAATTACCTTATTAATGAAATATTAACCTAATTGATGTTATAAATACCCAAAAAAAATGTAATTTTAGACTTTTTATGAATTAAACTAATTTTCTAGGTTAATAGGACATGTTATTATTGATTTAATTGGCATTGTTAGAACTAATCATGCTGTTATGAGTTTTACAAAAATAAATTACCAAATAATGTCAAAATTGACATAAAATAGTTTTTAAAACAAATATTATATTATTAATTGTTATTTTATTTCTAAAAATCTAAGGTTCAGTCTAATGACTTAGATAAGGTTATATATATTAATAATTAACAACTTGGGGTTCTTTTGGCTTGTTATAGTAAGTTTATTAACCATATAATGTAAGAAAACAAGAAGACACGGTAAAAGTTAAATTATTTAACTTTGAGTTAAATTTAAATTACAAGGTTAAAATAGTAACCTAAACTTTTCTAAAATATATTGGTTGAGAGTATTTCAAACCATCCCCACCTTATCTTCAAAATAAATTAATTTCGAGCTATTAAAAACCGAATATGACTTTATAATAAAATAATATTTTAAGTTTTTCCTAAGGTGCCCCTCTCCTCCCTTATAAAAGGGAACCTCCTCCCTCTCCTCCTCACACCACTTTGAGCCTTCAAGCTCGGCCAAACCCTGCCAATTTCTATTCTCCACTATCCTAGTAACATCCTAGAGGTCCTGGTATTCTTCAAAGACCATCTTTAATGCCCTAAGAGTAGGTTAAGAAGAGGTGCTTCAAAGAAGAGGTAATGTCTGTTACCGATTCTTTCATCTTTATTTATTATTCTACTTCTTCTTATTTAGTTGTTTAATTAGGAAGTAATAACATCAGTATCACTCATATAATGATATGTTATTATAAGTATGAAACAACCCTATTTAACCTTCTATCCATCCTACGAAAAACGAAATCACCGCGCGTGCGTACGTACGGAATACCGTCTCCACGCCGTGGTGTAATCTATTTTCCACCACCACCTTACTTGGATGGGTATAATGGTGTAAAGAATAACTATATATGATTATTGTAAACTGATATTGATTCTGAAATAGTATACATACACTGCAATAAAATTCCACGATCATGGGAACGATATCATCGCTCATGCGTATGTACGGCCTACCGTCTCCATGATGTGATGCGACTTGTTCTAAATGATCTTCATTGCATAATGATTATATAAATGAATTTAATGAATAAATATGATATATATTACACTAATACCATTCTGGAAATGAGTTATCTATAACCTAAAAGAAGAATAAGAATTTATTCGACAAAACATGCATAAGAACATAAAGCAATGAACACCTGAATAACAAGTAGCAATGAAATATTACTAATAAAGAGATAAAAATATGAACATATATGATATAATAACAGTGAGTACGATTCTGAAATTAGTCAATAACATTATTTAAATCATTATACAGGAGTTTCGGACACGTACGAAGCAAATCGGACCTAAGGTAAGGTAAAATATCACAATCTCATTTTTATCCGAGATTGTTTATACTTCGGTAATTACTAGGGCATATTTATCATCCACATCCATGTTTCATCAATATGTAATATTATTTCTATCCTTCTACAATTGTTTAAATCCAATTTTACCCTTCGGTGAGTGTTTAGTAAAATATATGAAAGGAACCTTTTGTCGTTTTTTGTACGAGGTACTTTTTGACTTTTCCGGCCAAAGTACAAGAAGAATGTTTTTTAACTTATATGGAATGAATGGATTTTTATGATTTCATAGAAAATTATTTCCATGAAGCTTCCTTTATAAGTTTTCAAGTTTATTTTTAATCAACTTCTTTTTTTAAAATTGTGTGACATGTTAAGAAAAGAAAAATGTTTTCTGAGGTAGAAAGGATATTTTCCTCAAGAATGAAGTTCAAGTGTTTTATCAATATTAGTTTCCATCTAAGATGATATAGGGTTCTGTTTCTATACCTATTTTTACATTGATTTGATTATGTTATGATGGAATTATTTTTATGATGTCTTTTTATCTTATATGGATTATGTTATGATGGCATGATGTTTAAGAATCCCATTTTTATTACATGGGTTATGCTATGATGTATGTTTATGATTTTGTGGCACACATAAGAATGGTTTCATTATGAGATGGGTGAGACCTATGTCTCCCTCCAATGCATTGGGTAAATATTTATATCTCATGAGATAGACATGGCTGGAATGACAGGTTAATACGGTTCAGTGATACAGGACTGAAACGAGGAGTGAAATCGGTTCAGAAATGGACTTTGTCTGCTAAGATAGTCTTGGGAATGTGTCTTGACTACTAAGAAATGATTATCTATGATTATGTGTGAATGCCACAAAGTTTCATGTTTTAATTTATGATTATTGGAATTACATTTCACTACTATGATTTATCCCATGTTATGAAATTATGATCTCTTTTGCAGGTTAAGATTTCAAAAATGATATGTTCTAATGAATATTATGTGATTGATATTTCTTTTTTTTACCCTTACTGAGCATTTGAGCTCAACCTTTTGTATGTTTTCTTTTCCCCAGGTCAGGAAGAAGGATATTAAGTAAGATATGCCAAAAGGGACTCTAGATATGATAATATAAAAGGGAGATAGTGTAGATGATTTTTGAACCAGTTGTTTATGTTTCCCAGTTTCTAAAGACACTATACCATTACAGTCCTTTCATGGTTTTGTTATATGTTGTAATAAGTGTGCTTCAATTATGAAGTAATAATAATGTATGTAAAATATGGGTCTTTATAGTGGGTTACCGACCTTTAAATAAATTTAATCACCTTAGGGGTCCTAGATCAAAAGGGGTTCACCTTTAGATCTGAAATAGGTTGTCTCAAGATCTTTAAAGGATTAATAACCATAATTAATATATCTCTTACCAATGGTTTGTATGTATTGAATATAAATACCCATTCAAGAAAATTGGGTAGTGTCTACAACACTAACAATAACAACAATATGCCATGGCATAGTATATTTGGGCTTTTTAGATCTAAGGGATTTGAAGAACTCAACAAGCATGGGTTGTTGCGTGAAATCACACCATTAATCTTCTATTTTTTTGAAGATTGTGAGATGGGTAAAGATAATAGGGTTAGTTTCAAAATTTCCTCCTTTAATTTTGTCATCCACCTTGAATACATCCATTCGGATTTGTGGGGGATAGTCAGGACCACATCTCATGGTGTAGGTTCTTATTTTGTGACCTTTATAGATTAATTATCTAGGAAATTTTGTATTTACATATTGAAAAATAAATTTGATGTTTACCAAACCTTTAAAACCTGGAAATATTCACTTGAATATCAAACTAGAAGGAAAATCAAAACCATGATAACTAATAATGGGATGGAATACCTTCCTATTGAATTAATTTAGTTTTGTGAGTCTGAAGGTAGAAAAAGGCGTAATAATATTATGGTAACTCCCCAAAATAATGTACTTACAGAGAGAATGAGAATAAATATTTTGTAAAGAGTCTGAATCATTATTACATGCTTGAGTATCCCTAAATATTTTTGGAAAGATGTTGTTAGCACTGCTGTTTACAATATTAATAGGTGTCCCTCATATACAAATCGATTCAAAACACCTAAAGAATTGAGGAATGATAAGACTTATTCCTACACCTACTTGAGATTATTTGGTTGCATAATTTATGATCATGTTAAAACTGATAATATGGAACCAAGAGAACTTAAATACATTTTTTTGGTCATCCCAAAAGAGTTAAGGGGTATAATCTATGGTTTGACAAACCAAGTTACTATAAATGCATTATAAGTAGGGATGTAGTTTTCCATTAATCCTCTTCTCCCAAAACCAAGGCCACCACATTTGGAATTAGTGATCCATACCTTGAAAAGGATTATGAAGATGAGCCCCCAGCTCACATTAAGGATTATGTTCAACCCACTCCACCTACTCCTCATCCCACTCATAAGGCTGGTTTTGAGTCTAGTTCTACATCAGATTCTAAATCTGAACCTTCTGCCACTAAAAGGGGTTATCAATTGACCTGAGACAGAGAAAGTAGAGTCCCAAGACCTCCTTCTTGGTTCATCCAGTATGACATGGCTTAATATTTCTTTCATGTGGACCATTATCTTATAGATTATGATCCTCAGACCTATAGACAAGATTTAAATTATAATGATTCAAAACATTGGATATTTTACACAAATAAAGAGATATAATATTTAATAAAAAACCATACATGGACCATTTTCAACAAACCACCTAATTCTAAGGTAATTGGCTCTAAGTTTATTTATAATAGAAAGGAAGACAACACTGAGTGAAACAAAATTAAGTGAAAATCAAGGTTAGTTTCTAAGGGTTTATTTAAAATAGAAGGTATTGATTATGCTGAATTTTTTTTCCTAGTTGTTAATCATTATTATATTATGATTTTTATTTCTTTTACTGCCTATAATGATCTGCACATCAAACAATTTGATGTTAAAATATACTTATTAAATGGATATTTAAATGAGAAAATCTATATGAATCCTCCTTATGGTTACTTTAAGTAATCCAAATTAAATAATGTTTTAATATTAAATAATTCATTATATGGTTTAAAAAGAATATAGGAAATGGTATAATACATTTAATTCCTTCATGCTAGATAATCAGTTTACTAGGAGCCAATATGATGCATGTTTCTATTTTAAATCAAATCATAATCATATGATTTATTTTATAATTTATGTTGATGACATGTTAATCATATGTAAAAATATGAGTTTAATCACTATTGTTAAATCTCAATTAAAAGGAAAGTTTGAAATGAAAAACTTAGGTGCAGCTAAGCATATATTATGTGTTGAAATCATTATAGATAGAACAAATAAATTTCTTTATTTATATAATCATGCTTACATTTTAAAGATCCTAAAGAGATAAATGTTTTAATCTCTAAAACCTATCAATGTACCACTTGGACAACACTTTAAACTGTCTTTGACACAAGCACGCAATGCTGATGACAATTTTCAATTTATGTCTTAAATTTCATATATTAATATTGTTGGTAGTATTATATACTCTATGATTTGCACGAGACCTAACATTTCCTATGTAATCTTCACCTTATGTAGATTCATGGTCACACTTGGGAAGCCACACTGGAATTCCCTTAAGTGGATCCTTCGATATCGCTCATGTAACTATAAATTATCTTTGTGTTATGGTAAAAATATTGATACTTCTAAAATTATGGTTGTATATGTAGATGGTTACTATATATGTAATATTGACGCTAGAAAATATTTGACTCTATATGTGTTCACTGCCTATAGTGGCCCTATCTTTTAGAAATGCAACATCCAGTTCATGTTTTCTCTTTCAACCAGGGAATCTAAGTACATTGCCCTTACCAAGGAAAAAAGGAAGCCTTATGATTTAAAGGATCGTCTTATGAACTTATAATTTTTAATTCATTTATAAATTTATATTCTTAGAGTCAATCAACACTTCATTTTTTCCGAAATTTTGTTTTTCAAGATAAATCAAAGCACATAGATAATAGGAAATACTTCATTAGAGATGTTATATAATCAGGAACCATGTGTGTCAATAAGATACACACTGATAAAAACCTAGATGATAGTTTTACTAAAGATATGGTATTATCTAAGTTCAAGTTTTGTTTATATAGGATGAATTTGGTTCCTATTCTATATCCATAGGTGTAAGAACATTGCCAATTACAACTAAAAATGGTGGAGATTTTTGAATTAAGGCATTCAAATTATGTTTCTATATTGAAATTATCACCTTTTATTTCATACTATCATTTTAATTTATTTTGATACATGCAATTTTATTATTATTTATTTCTCATTTTTTATTAATCTGATGGGCCTAATTATTTGGGCTATGAATTTTACCTGATCGGTTTGGCTTGCTTCACATTTTGGATGACACATTGGAAATTCGGGTACTCAGTTTTCTTTACTCCTAGACATTCATCCATAAAACCACCATTTAAAACTTCGATGTCTAATTGATTAGGTAGTTTTCCATAATTTTCTAGACAAATCTTTGAGTTGGAATCATGGTTCTACCTCTTTGGTTGAGCAGTTGCAACGTTCAGTTCTGTCAGGGAAAATTTATCACCCCTGAAGTCGATTGGATTATGAGAGACAGACACATAATCTTTTTTCACTCTTCCTCACTAATGTAGATTTTCTTATTTCTCACAGATCTTGAAAGTACTGGTTCCTTCATGCTCAACAATGAACTTGATCAATTATCCTTTCAACCTCTACGCACACCTCTTGTGCGTGTCTTGTGGTGGAGTCTTCATCAACATCATTCCTTGTGAAGAATTGTGGTCAACATTTAGATATGAATATATCTACCTAAGATCTGGTGAGACCACTTCTTGATGAGCTCTAACAGCACTGTTACATCATTTTTTCAAGATATTTAAGAGAACCAGATGGCTAGACCATTGAGTCTGGTGCTGTAAGTGCTATCCTTCTATCCCATTTCTTAGGATTCTATTTTGATTCTTGAAGTTGTATTTCTATTGGTTACTATCGATTCCTTTTTTATTTTATAATCCATGTTCCAATTATTTTTTATTATTAATAAAATGTGTGTGTTGGGTGGTGTTCTTTCCATTAAACTAGGTACCCACAGGACCGAAGCACGCAGATACTGGTGTTCTTTTCCCTCCTTTTCAATTTCATGCATAATTATTATTCTAGTTTTCAATATTTTTATTCTCTAGTAATTAAATAAATTGATCTTGGTTTGGATCGGTGTTCTATTGTTGTTCTCTACACCCTACCCCATCACACTTGGTAACTATTCTTTAGTCTGATCAATTTTATGATACTTCTCATCTATTAAATTAGTTTCTTGTTAAACCTTGGTCTATCCAACCCATAATTCTCTAAAATGAAGTTAATCTTGGAGATATGAACATCTATTTGACCATACATAAATAAAAAACCACAAATAACTTACCATTTTTATTTACTGGGTCATTTATTAGATCACCATTCTTGCATTGTATTTTTTTCACATAGTCGATGCATTCTGAGGATTTGAGCCCCCAATATTTTCTTCAAATCAATCCTGTAGAAGGGATAAAACTAGAAAAAATATTCTTAAACTTTGATCTTATATTGACTTTAACAAACTTTGAATTTATTTAGTTCATAAATCTCAGAAAGGATAGATATATTCCATGGTAGAAGATCTCAGATATCACAGTTCTGATTCCACTCAGCTTCAAATCATCTTCATTTTATTTTCTTGAGTTGTCGTCAGTTATCAAATTATAATTGATCGTTCAATTTTTTAGTATAAAACTAATCTCCTAGGTTTTATGAACTCGGTTTGGCTCATTCATTTCAATATATATTTTCCTCCATCCCTAGGTCTTACATACCCAACACATAGCCCCTTCTAGGGTTCCATCCTAAAACCCATGGTTGATAGGAGGAATTTCCCATCCAAGATTATATGTGATCCATCATACTTGGTGGAATAAAATGTGGTACTTAGTTTTGTACCCAAAAATACCCCCCTCAAACCAAATACCATAGAATTAGTCCTACCCTTCAATTATAATGCATCAGATCCATCCATCTTGCATCACCATTTTCTCATCATTGGGACTCACCACCTGACTACCACTATCAAGAAGACTTTCTAAAAAAGACACCATGGATGCACATGATTTTAATAAACAATTTATATCCTTGTGAAATAATTTTGGTAGACACTTCACCCTAAATCTCACCTGGGATGCACCATGAATCTGATACCACTTGTTAGGATCAATTTTCCTCCAACCCTAGGTCTTTCGTGGCCAATACATAGGCCCTTATGGGGTTCCATCCTAAAAACCATGGGTGATTGAAGTAATTGACCATCCAAGATTATATGTGAGCCACCATCCTTGGTGGAATCCAATGTGGGACTTGGGTTTGTACCCAACAATTAATTTTTGATTTTTAGTTCAACCACCATTGAGTTATAGTTCTTAATGAAAGCCCATATTCCCAATTCCTCTAGTTCTCATCACAATTCATTTGATTTAATTTGGTTATAGTATAACATTTTAACCAGACATTTCATCAGTCTCATTAACTTGATGTTCATACAATCTTCGATCAGCCCCAGCTTCTTAAATCCCTTCATCTAAGCTCAATGATAACTTTATCTCTCTCTTACTTGCTTGATGATCTTCAATGTGAATCCCAATTCCATCCTCACACTACCAAAATCTTTACTTTATATTTCCTTATAGTTCTTCATAGTTTGGTGCCTCCAATAAATGAAGTTCGGACTTTAAAAAGCTTAGGTGACTTCCAATTTATCCTCTAATCAACCTCGATCTATTAATACACACTAATATTATGGTGTGTTAATTTTCATGTAGTCGGATAGGACCTTATCATGGTTGATGGTGAGACATGAAAGGCTCTGGCATGATTGATTTCCTAAATGGTTCACATTGGGTTGGTACAGACTTGCATTCACTCAGACTTTCATATAGTCAGTTTTTCTGAGTCTCCATGGTAGATTGATAAGGTAAGTTGGAACATTAAGTCAATATTGGAATGATATACCGCCTTTTACACTTACGTTATATCATACTCTTATTCTTGATAAAAAAACTTTTCTATAGGAAGGTAATACTTAGTGAGAATAAAAAATTGAAATGAAAAATAAAACAATAAAATTTCAGATACAAAATTTAAAATGTATTCCTACATTTTATATTAAAAAATAAAATACTAAATATGGAATTATTCGATCCATAAACCAAAACCCCAAAATTCACTTCAAAACTTTATTTCTCAGAGTATTCCACCAATAAAAAAGATAAATTTTTCTTAAAACAAATAGAAATTAATGTAAAGAGCATTAGATCAGTTTAGCATAAAAAATGCCCATTTTCTTCCACTTATTCAAATAATTTCAATTATAGTTCAAAAATATAAACAATAAAGGAACATTTAAACATTAAAACATTGATATTTTTATAAAAATGATGTGGAAAACATATATCCAAATAAAGGAACATCACATACACTAGATTTTGAATACGTGAAACGAAAGCATGAAATGACCTTTATTTACTAGGGAGAACCATTTTGAAACTCTCTTCATCAAAAATAATCTTCTTTCCCTTAACCAATGTAGACTTAAATGATTGAGGCCCAATGGTTTCTCCAACCCACCCAACATTAGAAACCTTCAAAATGGTGGAGTTGACCCCTATTTCTAAACCATCATGAGAAATACACCTAGGGGGTTCAAAACCAATAATAATCTATCGTGTGGGATATTAAGATGGTGAAACTTATGTAGTATAAGGGACATGAATTTTCCCCTATACACTTGATGAATCCCTTGTATTTCTATAATGTGAAAAAAATCACTATACCAGTATCCCCCAAAGCACCAACCTTCATCTACTCCATCCCAAACATATATTTACCTTCTATTATATTGGGATAAACTTGTTCCACCATATTACTTGCATAGGACACCATATCCATAGAATAAGCATGTGATATAGGTAGATAAACCATTTTGTTTTCAACCAAAACTAGATTATACTAATCCCAATCATTACCTCTCACAATAGGTTTTGTGTTGGAATCATCTTTCTCACATGAAAACACAGAAACTGAACCAATATTAGAAGTTTCCATCTATAGAGTCTTCCTCCTAAAGTTCTCAATGAGATGCCCCTTTAGTAAAAAAATGACCAGACACTAGATTTTTATCTTTTATCATTGGTATGTCCCATAATTTGATAGTTATAATTGAAATCAAGAAATATATCATATTTTTTCATATTTAAATCACCATCATCGGTGGAAAGAAAAACCTTCTCAATCAGAGTTAATCATAAATAAACATACACTGAGAACCTATAAAAATAATATAACTTTTCCTCCTAAGTATCCCAACTAAGATTTATGGGAACTCCAATGGCTAAGACAATATCAAAGAGAATATTTGGATGATACATTATCCCATTGAATCCAAAAACACACACCCATACTTGAATTCAAGTGTTATTGATAATAAATGGATTGAAGTTTTGATCTAACACTTGGATATGAAAAAAATATTAGTTTGAGAGAAATTGAGCTAAGGCCCCAATCCATACGCTTGATATCATCAAAAGGTAAAACCAAGTGATAAAATCCTTTCCCTATAAAAATACATTTCCATTCCTAGAAACCCTATATTTTCAAAATACGCTTCATGTGATCCTCCGCACTCTATGGATTTGAGCCCAAATATAACACTAATTGTGAAATAATTGAGTATTTACTTATGTAAAATCACTCTATAATCACATCCTTATTTTCCATGATATGATTAGTATTAACACGCTTTATAAGCTAGTCAGGAACACCATCCTTTAAAGTAGAGAAATTGCGTCAAGAAACTCATTTGAGATTCCAACCATCATGATGTGAGCCATAAAATCTAGATTTCATCGAGGCTTCCTGGAAGAAGAAGAACTAGTGATTGATCTGACAGCCAAGATGAACCCTAAACACCATAATATCCAGACCAAGAGCTCCCCAAACCCACTATCTCTTCTCAGGGAGGTCTTAGGGTTTAGTCTCTCTAAGTACTTTGTAAGTGTTGGAATATGGAAGATTTTATTTGAATTTCTCCCCATCCCCTATCTGATGTAAATAATTAATAATATAATTTACTAATTAACAATAAATAATATAATTATTTATATAATTATGAATTAATAATATAAAAATAATAACTAGTAATATAATTATTATTTAATAATAATTATTATTAATGATCAATGATACAATTAATAATTATATTATTAATTAGTAGTCATATTATTAATTATTAATTATATTATTACTTAGTAGTTATATTATTAATTATTAACTAATAATAATTATTATTAATGGGTCTTCACACCTAGTAGAGATGATGTAAGTGAAACTTGGGTCTTCTGAATGTATGAGTTCTCAGACTACACACGATGTGGGGGTGTAACTCAGGAGTCAGTTCAGTTGGCTGATGGTCAACCAGGTGATGTGGCATGTTCAATAGTCACACATAAATCATCATATACTCTCATGCATTTCAGTAGGTATCCGTATTGGTCAGACATGAGGGGAAAGTGGTGAGAGACACATAACCAGGGACGATGATGACATGTTCATGAATGCATGTCAACATGATTCATTGGTGGATATCTACATATGAAACAATTTGGATTGAATATCATGATTTCAGACACTACAACTGGTGAGAGAACGAGGTGGGGTGATAAATAGATGAATTTGGGTGGGGAAATGACCTTGTTGTGGACTTGGGAAGGTGCGACATGCACTGGTTCATGGGACATAGAAGTCATAATGTGGAATGAGGCATGAGTGAAAACAACTATGAATGAGTAGTTTCATGTTTCACATGTGTATGCCAGCTGAGGAACATGGCATAAATGCAACTGACGACATTTTATGGTCAACATCCATGTGCTATTGTCTGACAAGTTGTGCATGTGACTGTCAGATGAATGATCTTGGGCCTTCAGGCCAAGCACTTGGGGTCTTAATATCCACTAAAAAATTGTCTTTTAGGCCATTTAATATACTAGTCTAGTTTGGGGTTGATCAACATCTGGGGGGTGATTCGACTCGGTCACCAGGCTAGTGTGTGTGTCTATTTGTTACTATGGTTCCCCCTCTAAATACTACATATTAATAATATTATAAATTATTAATTTTACTGTTAATTTTTAATAATATTATTAAAAAATAATTGTATTATTAATTATTCTTTATCATATTAACTATTAATTGTTAATAATTTTAAGACTAAAAAATCATATTAATAATTATTATTAATAAATAATTATATTATTAATTATATTAATACATTTTATAATTGATATTAATAATATTTTATTTTAATTAAGTTTCAATTTTAATTATAAATTATTATTCATCCCTAATAATTATTAATATATTATTATTGCAATGTTAGAAAATGGAAACTGAATCCCACATGGAGAAACCTAATGGATGTCAAGCTCCTTTTCCCTATAAAATTGAGTTTTTTTGGTGTTTTTAGTTATATTATGAGACTAATTTAATACTAATAGTTCTGAATAAAAAACTGTATTTTAAATAATGTTTAAATTTTGGTTACATATATATTTTAAAACAAAAAAATAAATTTTTTTAAAAAAAGTATTATAAATTTTGTTTCAAATTTTTTATATATATAATGAAATTAAAATTGAAAATATTTTTTTAATCATATGGGAGGGTCAAATGAATTGATGCTCTCAGTTAGAGTTGTTGATCATCAATCCATTTAACACTCAACAAACCCATATTTCCAATTTTAAAAAATCATAAGACAGTTAATTAAAAAAATTATGTTATAAAATTTTACGGATTTATTATGATGTATGATTTAAAGAAATTAAAAAAAAACCATATGATTATCATCCTTATTTATAATCAATAAAAATAATAAAATTGTTCATCAAAAGATTTAAACCCCAACTCACCCTCCACATTCTGAGGATAATAATAATAAAATTATTATTTCATAATAAATAATAAATGATTAATAATATAGTTAATTAATAAAAATATATTTAATATAATTTATAATTAATAATTAATAATTATTATCATAGTAAATTATTGATAATATAATTAACATTTAATATAGGAATACAGTCTTGTCATGATTCTACGATGGAGATGATGAAAAGAATTAGGGATTCATTTGAATGGTAATCCTATAGGAAATTAGGCTTGATATCTAGAACATAGGTCCTATGGTGGTATCTAGGAATGATGAATCAAAGGAAACATAAGATTTTAATGTAGCTCCATAAGAAGTGTCATCTATTTTTCAAAATTTTATCTTAATGACTCTAGTAATAATCATTCAGAAAGGTAATGTTTCTCATGTTATTTTTAATCAAGAGGCTATTTTAGAGAAGTTTCAATTGTGTAAGCATTATATTCTTGCACAGATTGTTTTACCCATTGGTTCAAAATCGTGAAGTCTTTATGACCTAAAATGAGGTTGTAATATGTTTTTAGTTTCTTATATTGAAAATTAAATCAAATGGGTAAGGGTTTTTTCATTTATTTTTTACTAAAAAAATATTTAGATGAAGGATCAAGGCCATGAATCTATTTTTCTAAAGTAAAGGACATTATGTGTCCAAGAGTGGGATCATAACTTTAATCCCTTTACTATTGGGAACCCCCATGTTCAAGAATGGATTAACGTTTTTAGTCTTAATTTAATCTTATGGAATCCTCACCTTCTGTTTGATATAACATCTTCTACGGGAGTTCCAATTAAGATTGATGAGGTTACAGAATCTTCTAAGTTTTGAATTAATTCTAGGATTTTGTTTGATATTAATCTTTCCTCTATTTTGATTGAAAAAGTGTCCTTATCTACTTTAAATAAAGATATACCCATGCACATTGTCTATGAATGTTTACCCCTTTTATTTTATGTATTCTATTTCACTGGACATGTTACATAATGATATAGATGAGAAGTAAATTTTTTATTTTGTGTTGCTAGAGGTCATACAGTGAATGATTACTAAAAGGATCAGAGACATAAGTATTTTGGGTAATGAATGAGTGGTAGTTGTCCAATAAATCACTCTAAGTGTCATTCTCTTCCTGGCAGTGGTGTAAAACTTGATCTTAATGCTACCAATTTTGGTGCCCTAAAACTAGATGCTCAATCCTCTCATGTGGATTCCATGGTGGAATCTCAAGGTAAAGCTAATCCAGATGTGTTGGGGATTCCTAGTGGGAATTTCTTAGATGTTTTTGGTTCTAAGATCCAGAATATGTGCATGTTTCTAGTGCTAAGGATGATAATATTTTGAATCAAGTAAATATGTCACTAAGTGTTAGGGATGTTATTGGTGATGATGATTCTTCAGAGAGTCATGGATGAATATCCTTGGATTATCCTTGCCCCTTATCTTATCATTATGGGGTTGGTTCTCATGAAGGTTATTAGATTGGTAATGCACATAAGGAGCCTAATAAGGATCCTTGTTTGGAGTATGTTGTGAGTGTTAAGAACATGTTCTAGGTTCTTGAGAGACTTGATCATGATGGGAATACTGAAGCTCAGTCTATTAGTGTGGACCATTATAGGGAATATTTTGAGAGATATCAAGGGTTTCAATAGGAGGTGCAGGCTTAGGAAAGTATTTATAGGAGATTACATTCCCCCCGAGTTTGGGGTATCCCGCAAAATATCGTAAATAGGTCCCAAAATAAAACAATGGGTGATGGTTTGAGATAGGTACAACATGATTCTAGGATCTCTGAAGAGACTATTGTGGTAGTGTACAAGGGAGCCAGGGGCTGGTCACTAATTTATAACCGATAGATTTGGATTACTCCGAGGCCTCTTTGGAGGAATCCCATGCTGGTAAAATGGGTCTTGTAGTCATGGATCAAAGAGGAATGGATTTAGGGGGAAATAAAATATTGATCCCAAGGCCACTAGTAGTGGTGACCCCACTTTTAAGGATGTATTATATAAAGGTAAGAAAAAGGTGGTTGATATTCACCACAGTACCACAAAAAAGAAGTCCATATAAGGATTCTTCTTGTATTTCTATGAATATGTCTACCAAATCATCCATTAGATCTTCAAAAGCTAAACATACATCAAAACATGAGAAGGAAAAGGATGAATTCTAAAGGATCATGTGCCAAGGGTATTCACAGTCTTACTGGGAGAAAACTAGTGATGATCATGATTATGTAAATGATTTTCTATATTATGATCATTGAATCGTATGTCTTTCTTTTCTATTGGTTGAGGGAAGGTCCCTATGTCTGACCCCATCCTTTTCACTACTTTATAATTTTCCTTTATTAATAAATGGGTAGAGGTCAGGTCATCCTGGCCTTGATCAAACCATTTCAAATAATTAATATTTAATAATAATTAATAATTAAAAATTAATAATATAACTAATGATTAATAAAATAATTAAAAATATAACTAGTAATTAACTTTAAACAATATTTTTTCATTAACGATATAAAATTAATAATATAAATAATGATTAATAATATAATTTATCATTAATAATAAAAAATTAGTAGCATAATTAATAATTAATTATATAAACAATAATTTATAATATTATTAAAAATTAATAAATAATAATATAAATAATAATAAGTAATAATCTATTTAATATAATTAAAAATTGATAATTAACCGTTAATAAGTTGTTAATATAATTAATAAATAATAACATAATTATTAATAATTAGCAAATATAATTAAAATAATTAATAATAAACAATTTATGATTAATAATTACTAATTAGAAATACATTTAACTGTTAATTATATTATTAATTATTTATTGTTAATTAGTAATTGTTATTTATTTATCATAAATTGTTTTATTATTTATTAATCATATTATAAATTATAAAATTTTAATTATTATTTATTAATTATTAATTATTATATATTAAATAGTCCAGATTACAAAGTAAACCAAACACATCTGCACACCTAAAAACCCAAGTAGGTCAAAACTCATCCCCCCTACAAGGATTGGATGATACCTACAATACAACGAACTAACCGGGGTTAACCTTCCACATTACCTAGGATGGTTTTCCACAAGGTTCAAGATGCATTCTCAATCACTACATGCTAACAAAAAGTGTTGGGGTATTGAAACTACACCTTGGTAATGATTATACCCTCAAATAGTAATAAACATGCAACAAACTCTTACTGAGAATATAACTTTGTGCGCCTATACATTGGACTACCACACATCACAAATAAGTTGTTTGAAATAAAAAGGAAATAAAAACAAGGCATAATCACAAATCAACATAAAAACCCACTCCCAAATATCAAATGATAAGATAGATATATAACCAAAAATAGTATAGAGAGAATAAATATATAGGTAAGATTTAAGTGGTTGGTACACATACATCCTAACATAAGTCGTAAGACCCAAACCACCATTAGATTATCTCCACATTTCTAGGTTTTTATGGATATTAAAATACTTATTAAACATAGTGAAAGTAATATAAAAACCTAAAACCAAGATCAACCGTGATAAATAAATGAAACCTTGTATAATGAAAATGAAGAATGAGTAAACATGTACCTTAAACCGATGAGGTGTTTAACATATTCATCGTCTGTAGTTGATGAAGATCACATGAGAGGTAGATGAATTCCATACATAATTATGAGGTATCCATGGGTTGGAACTGAATCACTCATCACACAAGTTAGACCATCCTTTCATCTACAGTATACTAGTACTTTACTAGGTAAGAGAAGAATGATGAAGAGAGCTTCGAGAAGTATATCTTCGACCAAGACTAATATGAACTTTCATGAACATCATCACATGATAGCAAGATCTTTATAAATCCCTTAAGGATTCTCATTGAGAGTTCTTGCATTCACACATGTGTTATAAAATGTGATTAAATTCCTTATACATTTTATGCATCCCTTGAATGAATGCATCTACTCCTATCCATTTCATCTTATGAAATAATTATTAATGATAGATAATGTGGAAATTTTTCTCAAATGATAATTACCATAATTTTACTGCCCAAAAATTGTATCATTAAAGTGTATCGTACCATAAGATAACACAATCATACAATATATACAATCATAATTTATTATTGAACAGAGGTAGAGTCATGATAACTTGATTTATGATATTCCTAGTTGTATAATGTAACATAATTCCCCTCATAATTGGATTGAGGAGTGATGGGGGAACTACTAGGATTTAGGTGACATCCCCCATATACCAATGGATAGAAATAAATGTCAAGGGACTCAAGAACATTTGGGGGATGATTTTCATTTTTAAAGATAAAATATCCAAACCACAAAAACAATAACTAAACAAACCTTTATATGATCCATGAGTAAAAAAACAATGCCAAACATAACCAAATCAACAAATCATATCAGAGTACAAGTGGAAACCCAAATAAATACTCAAGAGGACCAAAAAGGAAAACAAATAAAAATTCAAAAGTGATAACAACCATCAACATCCCACCCACTCCAAGATACAAATCCACATTCCAAGACATGGTATCAAGAAGCATCACTAAATCATTGAGATAACTTACCTTTACCTGTGTCTCAATAGATTATATATACAAACACACAAATGTGCCCAAGAAGTTGATGGGTCTAAACTCAGTAGTATTTCCCCAATAACTTCCCAACTCAATCTACTAGGATAAAACTTGTCATAACATTTATTAAAATATTTTAAAAGTAGTTTACACAATTTATATCAAAACCATAAATTCTTTTTTTCTAAGGAAATCATCAATAAATCCTATAAACCATTTCTCACTTGATTTGGAATATTCTTTTCCATTTACACACACATAACCCATACCAAAACATGAATCAACATATCATCCAGATCTAGGTCAACATGATCTCATCAAATTAGATGGTCAGTATTAGGTTGATACTTATTAAACTAAGATACATGAAACACATTATTTACTAAAATAAAAATTGGTAGTAGATCCAATTGATACTCTACATCATCAAATCATTAAAGTATCTCAAAATGGCCTATGTATCTAGGTGGAAACTTGAATTTCATACCAAAACGACGATTCCCAACCCTTGGAGATAATCTCGAGAACACTTGATCACTAAACTCAAATGAAAATGGTCATCGATGATGATCCACATACGATTTATGAAAATTCAAAGCCATATCTATTCTCTTTATGATCAACAAAATTTTCTATATTGTCTCTTACACAATGTTGGGTCTAATTAATGAAGTATAACCTATTTCCACCCAAAAAAGTGAAGAATAGTAAGTAATCTCACACTATTATGAAAAAGGATACATATTTAGCAAGGTCTGATAATTTTCATTATAAGAGAAATCCACTAATGGTAAATTCTCTTCCTATGATCCACCAAAAACCATTAAAAATATTCACGAATTTCCTCTAATGTTTTTATTGTCCGCAAAAACTATCCATTTGTTTGGAGGATGATAATATATACTCATAGTCAACTGTGTTCCAAGATATTTCTATCAATTAATTTCATGAATCTCTCATCATTTAAACCCATGAAAATGAGGTTACAACTCACTTTTGAGTTTATAAAAATACTCATGTACCCAAAATCACTACTAACTTGAAATTCATAATAAATAGGTTAACTATGAATTTTTTCTAGACATTTAATGTTTTGACAATCCTACTCTTTACTTCCATCCCAAGAGACAGACTGATACCATTTCCAACTATAGGATCAAACAAAACTGACATTATTTCCTATATTAAGGACTGAACAATGGTGATACCATTTATCCCAAAAATATAGATGGATTGGAAAAAGATAATACAATTTTCACCAAAAATATATATGGAATGAACAAAGATAATACCATTTATAACATCCCACCCCTCCTCATTGGATTGAAGAGTTTAGGTGGGTCTATTAGGCCATAGGTGACATTACCAAGTCACCAAAGGCTGATACACAACATTACCCAAGAAGGGGATGAGTGAAAACTCAGTAATTTTTCCCCAATGACTTCTTAAATAATTCCACTAGGACACAACTTGTTAGTATATTTATAAAAATAGTTTTAAAGTAGTTTAAAAAATTTATATCAAAACTATAAATGAGTTTTTCCAAGGAAAGCAATAATAAATACTTTAATTTATTTCTCATTTGATTTTTCATATTATTTTTCATGTCCACACATACAAAAAAACACACACACATGCACACACATAAAATCGATGTTCCCATTGATGATGAAACTTCACATCCATACTCTATCCCACTTTGATGGCAGTGCTTTTTTATGATAATCCATCCCATACAACACACACCCAAATAGTTTTTCCAACATCATGCCAATACATTTACCAAAAACCAATTTCCAGGCCAACCATTTCACATAAAACCATTCCATTCTTTTAAATAATTTCATCAACCACTTTACATGAATAAAAACCAAACCACAATTTTAAAGAATCATTTAAAGATTATAAATAAGGGGTTTTCCAAAAACCAATCAACTTTTCACAATTTCTAATACAATACCAAAATAATATTTCTATAAAGAGTCACAAATTAATTTCACAACCATTTAAAGAAAATAATTTAATTAAAACTAATAATTCATGTTCCAAATCAAGTGGAGTTGAGAGAGAAGCCACCTACCTATCAAACATTAGTAAAAACAAATAATGACACAATAAAACATCAATATCCAGATACAACCCATGTTCCTCCATTCACTAGATCCAACATGATTTCATCATAATACAATTAATAACACATAGATATATCCATAATAGACTATATATATATAGTTACAAGAGAGAGAGAATAAACTTGTATCTAAGAATAATGAATAATAATTGGAACTTATCGATGAATCTGGGTCTCTAACATACTTTGATTAGGCTACAAATCACTCCCAGATTGAAGGTGATATTCTCAAATGCCTTCGGAGAAAAAGGAAATCAAGTTATGGGAGGATTAGGAGAAAATGGTTAAAGGGGATAATTAAAATTAGATTCACAATTTAAAAAGGTGAAACTATACACCACATGGTTTGGAAAACCCCACACCAACCATGCAGTTCTACTGTATTAAGGTCACACCTCACACATTTGTATCACACAGCTAGACAAACCGTCTGCCAACAATGAATTTCTCTCTATTTCAAGATGAATGGTTTCTCATAGGAATTCGTATGGTTTGACCAAACTATGTGCCAAATATATTCCTACATGGTTCCCACAGTTTTTCCTTGCATGGTTTCCTGGAGATGTTACATGGTTTCTACTAACTGTGCACAAACCTTGTACTTACAGAAAAGGCTACAAAACATGCCAAAACCCCTCATAACCTCCAAAAACATAACCCAAACTTTAAATAGACTAAAAAATGCATAAATAAAGGGTCATGTACCTAAAATTGAGGGTAATATATATATTACAACACAACTAAATACATCACATACATAATGGATTTAGAGAATATCTCCTTCACACATGACCCAGGGTCACCCTTGTTGGATGTGAAAACAAATATACATACATGAGATTTGTGTACCCATTTATATGAAACATGGAGTATATATAATATATGATATTGTATATATATAATGTACATTTAATACATGCATATAATTTTTGTATTTTTCATGCATACGATGCATGTGTTGATATATATATATATATAATATTTATAATATTATATTAAATATGCATGAGATGTATATTAAAACTATTTAAGATGATGAAATGGTTTATACTATCACTATTTAATGATTTAATCATTTAAGAACCAAAGGTTAATTCATTTATCTTATTTTTATTATTCATTGAGGTGTTTAATTAATGAAAACTCCAACGAGTGTAATGGTTAGGTTCCATGATATGGAATCTAATCCATTTCAATATTGATGATGCTCTTCATAGAATTAATGGTGTCAATGATGACTATATAATGGTTTTTGAGCCATTCTATTGTGGTAACTTGTTGTATGTAATAGTTCTGAAGCTCTCTTCATTCACAGTTTTATGCTTATCTTTATGGAAGAAGGTGTAAACACTTATTCGTATAAATAGGACCCTATTAATACAATCAAGGATCCATTGATCGATATAATCCCTATGAGGTAGGAATATTATGTTTGACTCTTTAGTGATCTTTATCAAGAAATATATTTGTGAAAATAAAATTAAAGATGGTGCATTGGCCATGTTAGAGGTGCTCTATTCATATATGTTTTTATTATACTTTTCATGTTTGAATTCTTGAAGATATATCACTCATGTTTGGGTTGTTTTTACACTAATAATGTTTATTAGATGATAAAATGTAACCCATTAGTGGTATCAAAGGAACATTTATTCAATATATAAATGTGCTTTATGTTCTAGTTTTCAAATAATAACAGAATCTTAAAATACATTGTAGTATTTCGAAGAATATGCCATTATGTGAGCATCGTAAAGGTAATATGAGATTTAACTTTACTCAAGAATTCATGTAAAGGTAACAAGATTATTACCTTTATGTGAAGGGTTCATGTTAAGGTAGAATTAGTTTTACTCTTACATAAATTCTTTATGTAAAGGTAATTTGAAACTTACCTTTACATAAACAGGTTTACATGAAGGTAGATCAGTTCTTACACTTACATGAAGATTTAATATAAATGTAAAATCTTCAGTACCCTTACAAAAAAAATATTGTGTAAGGGTCATGGATTTCTACCCTTACGTAAGGAGTCTTCATAAGGGTCGTGGGATCTTACACATACACATAATATGGATTTCGTGTAAGATTAAATATTATTGTTTAAGAAAATGTTATTTTTTTAAAATTTTAAATGGTTTATAAAATATTTATAAACCATTATAAAAGGTATTTTGGTAATTTTAAATTTATAAGTAATTTATAAATCAATAAATTAATTATAAAAGATTTTTAATTAATAAATTAAATGTTTATGAAACATTTTATTCCCAAATATAAGATGTTGATATTTAAAATATCTTTTATAAATTATATGGAATATATTATGATCTAGAAATAAAAGGTTAATTTGTAAATCATAAAATATAATTTAAAAAATATTTATAAATTAAAAAATATATGATATATAGATTATAAAAAACTTTTATATAATAAAAAATTAATTATAAAATGTTTATAATTAATAAAATTAAATAAACTATAAAATATTAAAGAGTTCATATTGAAATGAATATAAAGTCTATGGAATTTCCATAATATTTTTTTAATTTATAAATTATTTATAGTTAGATTCTATTTATGAATTATTCATGAATATTTTTTTCATATTTTAGAAAATAAATAAAATGTTTATTTATTTTTTAAATTCCTTTGATATTCATGTTTAGTAAAATTTTTATGAAATGAAAATATATTTTATACTTTAGTTTAACTGCTAAATTACTTCTAGGAGTTTTATCCCTACATTACATGCTAGGTACAAATTTATAAAATTGAGTTTTTATCTACCTTGACCTTGGTTTTTTTATGTTATGAGTTTAATAATATTTTTTAATATAGTTTTTGAATATCCTGTTTTAGAGATATCATGAATTAGATTCTCTTTAGGGTAAAGTGTCCCTAGGGAGAGGGACTTGCTGTCGAACCACTAATCGGCCTAGAGGCTTATGTTTTGTCTAGAAAGGTGAAAGTGGTTGTCTATCTATCACTATGGGATTCCTCATGTGGATACTTTAAATCTCATATATCTCTATTAATTTAGATGATGTGTTCATATAACTTATGTATATGATTCATTTTGATATGTATAAATATGTTTGGCTTCTGTTTTTTGGGTAAATAACACAAAATTATGGGTTGGGTACATAGTTCCACATTAATGTGGTTTGAATACATAAATTTTGTGGTTGGAATAATGATTCCAAAACTATAATGGTATAATAATTCATATGTAAAAAGAAATAAAACACAAGAATATAAGGATTTCATATGATGCAATAGTTATGAATTTAATATACACATGATATATATGATGGGTTATCTTCTCAATTATACAACACTCACAACTATTGTGATTGGGATGATTCTTTTATTAAATAATTAATCAGTGATATACACATTATAGCAGACTCATTTCTTAATGAAATATGGATCATATATCACTAAATGTATATGATGTTTGGGGTCTTCATTTTTAGTGGGAACATTTTCATTTAAAGTCCTTAATAAAAAGATATAATATGTGATACTCACCCAATGATATGTATTTATTATATATTATGGAATTCTCAATCATAATCTTTTTGAGATCAATAATAGGTTTGAACTATAAAAAAAATAAAATATTTCTTCCTAAGGTTGATATGTGTTCTCAAGGAGAAACATTATGAGCATCTGAATGTGAATGTTATAGAAATTAATTCCACCAACTCCGACTCATGCGTATTACATATCAAGAATTCATCACATATTTGGGCTAATAAAAATATATTTAGAGATAAGAGGTAATTAATAATGGGAAAAGTATATCTTCATGATGATAATGAATAAAAAATGTTGCATTGGAAGTCAAAACTTATGATCTAAGTCTTATCAGTAGATTAGTTTTAGAATTAAATAACCATAATCAGGTTTCTTCCATAAACAAGAATTCTATTTATGTATCTTGTTTGAAAAAGATGGTATTTTCATTCATTATTTAGAACACGATTTTTTCTATATATAAGAATGATATTTTTATGACATTGGGAATATACTAAATGGTTTTTAGATTCAAGATATGGATAAACCTATTTATAACATTTAGAATAAGAAGCTTAGGGTTGATTCTAGTCCCACCTACATTTGGAATTATCACCTTGGATATATAAATGAGAAACACATTCACATACTCCATATAAATGGATTTTTGGACTCATTGAATTATGAGTCATTTGATACATAAAAATCTTTTTTCTGTGAAAAATGAGCAAAACACCTTTTGGGAGAAACTGTGAAAGGGCTAGTGGACTGTTGGATATTATACATAGTGATGCATGTGGACCACTAAGTATACAATAATGTTATTGTTTTAGGTACTTAATTACTTTTACAAATGATTTTAGTCAGTATAGAAATCTATTTCTGATGAAATACAAGTATGATACTTTTAAAAAGTTCAAATATTTTCAAAATGAAGTTAAAAATTTACTAGGCAAATGTATTAAGATTATTTGATCAGGTCAAGGGGTGAATACTTGAGCCATGAATTCACTGATCTTGTAAGAAATTGTGAAATCATTCTACAACTCATTCCTCTTAAAATTACACAATGAAATGGTGTGTTTGAAGGAGTAATATTACCTTATTGTACATAGTATAATTGATGAATAGTTAACACGATCTTCCTATTCTATTTTAGGGTCATGATCTGGATTCTACTGCATTATTACTAAATTGTGTTCCATATAAAGTAGTTATAATGAAACCATATGATATATGGCATGGGGAATGTCATAGTTTTTATTTTATGTGTATTTGGGGTTGTATATCCTTTGTATTGAAATTTTCCTCTGATAAACTTGAACCCAAGTCTCATAAGTGCTTATTTATTTGTTGTCCCAAGGAAACAAAGGGATATTATTTCTATAATCTTACCAAGTACAAAGTGTTTGTAGACCAACATGTTTTTTCATTGAGAAAAAACATATAAATCATGGTATTAGTGGGAGGAAAGTTGAACTTAGAGAATTTAAAGACAAAAAAATAGGAAGTGTTCCTGAGATGGAGAGTGATCTAGTTCCAAAATGAGTTGTAGAATAAGATTTGACTCATGTTACATAAGGACCTAAATGGTCTAGTTGGATTGGTTAGGAGCTTGAGATATTTGGTTTTCTCAGGGATAATGATGATGAAGTAACATTCATCGGAGATGAACATACATCCTATCATGAGGCCATTGAGATTTCTGATTCCAATAAGTGGTTAAAATACATGAAATATGAGATTTACTCCATGTACACTAACCAAGTTTCAAACTTGGTGGATACACATAAAGGGGCAATACCCATAATGTGTAAGATGATTTTCTATAAGAAAACTTACTAGGATGGTATATTTTCTTACTATAAAGCATACATAATGGAAAAGGGTTACAAAAAATTGATGGTATTGAATATAAATAAACCTTTTAACCTGTTTTGATGAAAAATACCATTCAAATTTTGGTAGGAATAATATATCATTATGACTATGAGATATATTATATGGATTCCAAAACCATTTTTATTAATTATAATTTAGCTAAGGATGTGTATAGGATACAACCTGAAGGTTTTGAAGTTTAAAATGATTCTGCTAAGGTTTTGAAGCTTCAATGATCCATTTATAGAATAAATAAAGCTTCTTGAAGTTGGAATATACAGTTATATGATTTAATCAAAGAGTTTGGAATCATAAAAAAATATGGATGATTCATGTGTATATAATCAGGGTTAGTGGGAATATATTAGTGTTTATAATACTATATTTAGATTATATACCTTTTATCAGAAATGAATTCCCAACACTTCACTTTATGAAGGTGCGGCTGAGTAAATGTTTCTAAATGAAAGAATTGGGTGAAGAAGCCTACATACTAGGTTTGGATATCTATAAAGATATATCTAAGAGGTTATTTGGGTGGATTCAAACCATACATAATGTTAAAGTGATAAATTAGTTTATCATTGATAAATCCAAGATGGGTTCTTTATCAATTTTTCATAGCACAAATCTTAAGAAGATTTAGGATCCTTCTAAAGAGTTAGAAAGGATGGATATGAATACTTATGTATACACCATAAGATCTATCATGTATTCCATGTTATGCACTCAAACTGTAGTATCTTATGCTTTAAGGACTTGTAGATAATAATAAAATCCTAGTGGGAGTCACTATATTTATGCAAAGAAAATTCTTAAGTACTTAAGAAGGACTAATGATATGTTATTGGTATTTAGATGAGAGGATGAACTTTTTGTAAATGGTTACAAAGATTATAGTTTCCAATATAATAAATATGATATGGTATCTTAATTTGGATTGATTTTTTTTTCTAAAATTATGTATCTTTTAGTTGGAATAGTTCCAAGTAATCTACCATAGATAACTCAGAAATGGAGGAAAATTACATCTCTACATCTAATGCTTTGAAGGAAGCTATTTGGATAAATAAGTTCATTACTAAAATTAGAGTGGTTCCTAGTATCAAGGGATAAATTAATATATATTGTGACAAAATGGGGATATTTATTGGTCTAAGGAACCCCAATATTTACAAGGACCAAAAAAATACATCAAAAATACCATATTATATGCTAGATTATTGAGAGGGATAATTTAAATATCAGTTGGGTGGATAAAGATGAGAATGTACCAAATACATTGAAGAAACCATAACAACAACAACAACAACATGAGGTCCATGTATAATTTCTATGTGTAAGGAACTTGAGAGATTGATTTTAATAGTTTTAAAATGTATCATGTTGTTATATTAATTGAAATCTCTATTTATAATTCATTCATGTGTGTTGTAATATATTTTACATGAACGGTTAAATGATAATATCCCCTCAAAGTATAACTTTTAGTTTTATATAACTGATGAAAATTATGAAGTATTATGATTTGAAATGATATGATAAGGTTAGAATTAATAAAATCATGTATTTATTATAAATATTTTTATATAATATACAAAGATTAGATTCACGAGGTAGAAAGTATGGACTTATTAGTTGGATTGAACACAAAAGTATATCTCATGGAATTATATACAATCATCTATATTTTCTGGGATATATTATTATTATTATCATTCATTCTTACCTATGGTTGTAAATATACCTAGAATGATAGAACCTATACTTTTATACCCTACTTACGCAAGTTTGAAAATAACTTAGCTAATACAAGGTTGGATGGGTATATTATTTATCTTGTAATCAGTTGGAGCACAAAAAAGATACGATTCTTCAACTTATATGACAATCAAAGACATATTTTCCTTGATTGAATTTGACTGAGGAAATTCATGACTATTACTAGTTGATTCACATCAACTACTTATATAAGATACATGATTTTTTCTCATTTGTAAGATGAATGAAAAGTGATATATCCATCGACTTGGTTAGCCTTTTTTGAGAATTAAGAAGATGAGTTGAATATACTAGATTGACACATTCCATGTCTAGTGGTCACTTGATATCATAGAAAAATGGATTATATAGGTAGACATATGATTTACAAGATACATCTCATGGTGGGCATGTTCATATAGATATGTGAGTATGTTTGGTGGATATGAAACCAGACCCCTTAATAGCTTAAGTAGCACTGATACTTTTCTAGAATCCACTCTTTTCTTATATTTATGAAATATATATTTTATTTTTTTAATATTCTACTATGACCAACAGAGTCACACAGCTCGTCCCTTAGATAAGGATAAAATTTTAAATGAATGTTTTTCTCAAAATGAATAGATTTTGATGAAAATCCATATCCAAAAGTGTTTATATGGATTAAAAAAGTTTTTTAAAGATTTTCATAAAGTCCTTACAGTATTTTAGTGCAAGTGGGATATTATTGGATGTGCACTAAAATGTACATGCATGAGATGCATGTACACATGAATATGATGCATGAACACATGCATATAATGCATGAACACATGCATATAATTCATGAACATGTGAATATGATGCATTAATTATATATAATATATGATTTTCTATATATATAGTGTACATTTAATAAATGCATACGATTAATCTATTTTTCATGTATACAATGCATGGGTTGATATATATATATATATAATATTATATTAAATAAGCATGATATAAATATTAAAACTATTTTATACAATGAAGTGGTTTACACTATACTCTCAAATGGTTCTATCATTTAGGAACCCAAGGTTCTTTCATTTATCACATTTTTATTATTCATTGAAGTGTTCAATAAATGTATTGAATTTATCCTTGATCAAATTTATTTATTAGTATTTTTGATAATTACAATGATAATTTTTTATAATTATAATTTTTTATATATCATAAAATTTTCACATTATAGAACTAATAATATAAACAATCTATAGCTGGCTACATGAAGTAATATAAACTGTCCACGTGTTATATTTTGATGTGACTACATGAAGAGAAGTCTAGTGATTACTTGTTGAATTTCAAGTGACTACATAGTTTGAGTGAACACCACATTATATGTTAAGACATCATGCAATATAAAAACAAGTGATTGTGAGCATGACCTACCTTAAGTATAACCCACTGTGAAAAGTGATTTACCATGAGTATGACCAATAGTGATCAACCTAACATTCCTAATAGTGAATATTTTCTAAGATGATCTATTTTTAATTCCTTTTATATAAACATTTTGATTTACTCCAAGTTTATTTTTAATATTTTATCAATCTAATGATCTATTAAAATCTTATTAATTATTTTGATTCTAAATTATTTTATTTGGGTTAATTACATGAAACCTTAATTTCTCGACATGTGGGTTAAAGTCTTGCATTGTTTCTTGGGGGAAAATGAATTTCAAATTTAAATTGGTCATAATTTCAATCGTTTCCCTCACATAAAATTTGGGAATGATTCTAAGGATCTTAAATGTTATTTATTATGGATTTTTAGTATTATATTAATTATTATAACACTTTCCACTGTAAAAAATGTTTTTAATATTATAGACTATTGAAGTGACTCATGTGGGTATGATTTGAATGTGTATTTAATAAAGAAATCACATGCTTCAATGGAGAAGATGAACTCCCTTTATATTCATGTTTTTAATCACTTATGATTGAAAAAATATATATAATGAGTTTGATAGATCAAAATAAAATGACATAGTGTTGAGGATATTCTTTAACTATACAAGTGTAACATACATTGGCGATCAACCACTACTCTCAACTAAAGTTCAATCATTTGATACTTTGTTTATAGAGAGAACATTTCTACCTCAACACTCAGATCATAAATTTTTATCTAGTTCTATAGTTTTAATTTTATCTATTATTTTTCATATTCATGGTTATATTAGGTTATTATACCTATTAAAAGGTAGTATAGTGTGTTGTGACTCCCAAAAAAAGGTTAGGAATCGGGTTCTTCCATACCCATAAAAGGCTAGGGATTCAGTTGTGCATTGGACCAATTAAAAGGCCAGTTTGGTTTCTACCACCACTTTTAAAGGTATCTTCTAGTTTGTTCCTCCAGGCGTGAAAAAGGTAGGGTGATCGGGTTGATACACGAGGCGTGAAAAAGGTTACTATATTGGGTTGTGCCACTAGGGTTTAAAATGGATGTTTCAAAAGGTTTTTGATTTCACTTAAAAAGTTTGAGAGTCCATTATAGTGGGTGTCATCACTCTCAGTATGTGATAGTGGTGAAGAGTAGAGTATGATCATTTAGATCCAATATACTATAAAAATAATTGTTTTCTTTTCTCTTTGTTTTTCAGCTGTATCAACTTAACTTTTATAAGTGGTTAATGTTATTTTAGAAGAGTCAATTCATCCCCATCTTGAACATTAAAACATTATCATTAGGACCTAACAATTGATATCAAAGAAGTTTCCCTAGATTTACAAATATATTTATATTATTTGTGAAAATAAAATCCTAACATAAACAATAAAGGGGAATATATCTATTTTGAGATGGTGGGAATGAATGGAAATAATGGATGGACACCTCAAAGACCTCCACTCATTGATGGAACTGATTATGTCTACTGGCAGTCTCTCATGGAGGCTTTTCTTATACACTTGAGAATTGATAGATTTATAATCATAGTGAAACCATACAAGATGATTGAATTTTATCCTAAAACATTATTTGATAATTATTTGGTAAATTATGTTCTAAATTACATGGAAAGGAATACTATATATTGTGTAATTAATAGGAATGTGTATAACGTTAACCACACTTCTATAAGAAAAAAACACATGAAATTTTGAAAATACTTTTGGTTACTCATCTAGGTTTTGATAAGGTTATAAGAACTTAATTGGGAATTTTTAGATAATATTATATGGAATTAAAAATGGTATAATAAGAGATAGTTAATTAATTGATTCATAGATTTAATAGTATTGTAAATAGCATGAGAGATTTTGGAGAAAGCATAGATAATTCTATTCTGGGAGAAATAGTTTTGATGGATTGACTGAATAAATGGTTTTATAAAATATTATAAATTAATGAAATTAATAATTTGAAATAATATACTTTAGGTGATCTTATAGGATATTTACTTCAGCATGAGTTATAATTGAAAAATATTTCTCAGGAGGAAAATATGAAGTAGAAGGGTATTTATTTTAAAATAAATATTCATGTTACCACTCACTCTTATGATTCTGAATTACAGTGTATTGAAAGAGACCAAGTGGTATAGGTTTCCCAATGAAGAATAAATAAAGTCTATTTAAGAAGGAAAAAAATGAATTACCCTCAAAATAAAAGAAGTAAAAAGGCTAATGATGATGATGAATTTATCAATTATGAGTGAAGAGAAAGAGGTCACATCAAGCCTAATTGCCCGGGACTCAATAATGACTAGATAAAGAGAGAAAAATACCAAAAATAAATTAAATAAATATAATATGGTTGGATTATCACATTTGACTCAGATTCTAGTAATGAATCTAGTACTAAAAACAGGACAAAACAACTTTATTTGATGGATTATATTAAGAAGTTACGTGAATATGAATTATATTTGATAGAGATAATATTTTAATTATTTTTATATACATTTCCAATTAGTAAATTTGAGCTGATTTGTATAATTTTAGTGTTTTGGTGAATTATGGGCTTAATTGTGAAAATTGGTTAATTCAGGAAATTTATCAGTTTTATGAATATTTTTGCATTTTGGAAATATCTTTTACTATTTTGATCTAAATTGAGTGATTCATTTTTTTAGGATCTCTAAGCTCATGGGATTCAAATTTGGCTTCTGGACCAAGTTCCAATTCAATACACAATAGCCAAGAGAAATTCATCAAGTGGAAAAAGTTTGATGGAATACAGATTGGAGCCCACCTTAATTAATGAGGTATATATCGATATAGATATGTAAAAATGAGGTGATTCTAGATCTAATATAAATATATCTCCTTTCATAATTTTCACAATAAATTTCATGAATAAATTAGGTAATTAAGGCATCCATTACATGCGATCAAAGAGAGGAAGTTAAAGATTCACCTCAGGAAGAAAACGTTATAATTAGTAATTTGAGTATAAAATTTGTTACACTTGAAAACATTTTCTGATATTCTTAGGTAGAATGAAAAATACATATAGGAACAACCTTTATTAAGACACCTTCTCGAGATTCAGCAATTTATTATGCTAACCAGACTTAAACTTTCAATGGAGTAATTTTGGAGGGAAATTTTCTACTCCACAAGCCTATAAATAAGAGTGTTCACTTCCATTCAAAGGAGTTAAAGAAGGTGAAAGAGGGGATGTGCTATAGGATTTATTTATTTAAGTTCTTTATATTTTCTCTTTTCTCTTTTCTTTGTTTCATCATGCTCTCTTCTTCCCCTTTCAATTCTATTACCCTTCACATGGAGGGGTAAAACCTCTGAGTGATTGGGGAAGGGGAGTTTCACTTTTGTAATGTCGGAGTTTTGTGATTAAATGAAAAACCATATTTTCTTTTTAAAGATTTCTATTATGAGTGTTTACTAATTCTATTAATGTGATCATGTTTTTGGGTTTTTTGTATTCATCATTAATATATTTGGTTGAAGAATATTAATCTCCCTCCGCATAGTGCAGTTTGTCTCGATCGAGCAGATTGTGTTAGGTGGTGAGTGTCCAGAGATCATTGGCATGTGTGTGGAACTAGTAAAATTTTATAGAGTTCTAAGGAGAAATAATTCCCTATTGGGACTTTCCTTAGTTGTTTAGGAATTATTTATGAACTTCTATTCACATAGGAGTGAGTTTCATTTGTTTCTTTAACCAAGGGTGATTGATTACTCGATCGAGGAGTCTTTCATTTATCATTCAATAGGAAGAGAGGGGGAATAATATTTATTACTATGATGACATTGAAAAATGTGATCCTACATTAACCCCATCACTCTCTTCATCCATTATTGTTAAATATTTATTTTTAACTGCTTGAATTATTTTTCAACTCAAACAATTTCAAAAACAACCTCCTCATATTTCTTTAATTTAAGTGACAAAATTAATTGTTGTTCACTACTCTATAGAGACCACATTGGTTAACCAATTTACTACATTTTAACTTAGGTAATATTTGTTTTTGTCGCACCCTACGACAGACATGTGTCAAAACTTGTCACTGTTTCCAGGAAGGCTGTGCCAAAAAATCTAATTATAAATATTTGACTCTTTTCAAATTAAAAAAAACATAAAAAATATTTTTACCTGGTGTTCTCAAATTATTATTTCTTTAATTCATGGAAAAATTATCCACAAGTGAAAGAACCAATTATTGACACGCCTTGGTTTATAGAGGATAGTGTTCTTCTCTTTTCCAAATAGATCAAGGGAGCTTGAATCCAAATCATCAATGAGGATAAATTCAAGGATCTCATTCAAGACCTTAAAGAAAACCTTGAATACTTAGTACTGGATAGATTGGACAGAGAATTAATTTATCTCCAAGATTATTTTCCAGAATATTGTCAAGAAATGGTTGAGGTGCAACATGAAGAGGAAATTCGAACAAAAGATCAATTGCAAGGACTTTGAGAATAAATTCTAGACCTAGAGAGAAAAATGGAATGTATAATTGAATACATTCACACATACCAAGAGAAACCCGAACCTAAACTTGAGCCATGAGTGGAAGTGGATTCCCCTCTATTCATTTATGTTGAAGAACCTAGGGAGACCTTAATGGAATTAAAAGAAGATTCATTTGGGCCTTATCAACCATTGCTGAAGAAGATTAATGAATAATATTTTCCTTATTAAGTACATACAGAAGATCAACAAGATTTGGATGAATTCTGGAACAAGTATGAGGAACTAATTAATCCTACTGTTCCACATAATGTAGAATATCCAACATAATTGAAGGAATACACCACCAATGTGGTGGAATTTGAAGAGAATAATGATGATACTGACTACCTGCCTCCACCTGCTACCACTCTACTCTAAGACGAACTTCCCACTAAATAAGAAATTGAAGCTGATTGAATTAAGGGAGATGATATTTTCATGAACTCATAATATTATAATTTTATTGAAACCGAATTGAGTATTACCTACCCTTGTTTGAAATTTTCAAATTCATCCACACTTGTATTGCCTTGGTGGATGAGGAAGAAAAAGAAGATGTACCTAATGAGGAACATATAGAGCTCACTAAACATGTTGACCATTTATTAAAGGGAGTATATGAGCTGATTCAACCGGCATTAAATGAGTAAAAAGAGACACAAGATGCTTACTTTGAAAGATAGGAATTCGATATTGATACTTCATACTTTAAATTTATTCAAATAGAATTATACTCTATATTTCCCTTTGATTTTTCTAATGATGCAGTATACCTTCAACAACCACTAGAGAATAAATGGGAGGCTCTAAAATTGGAAACCAAGAAATATGAGGACTCATTCGTTATCCTACCACAACCAAGAAATTTTTATTTTATTGTCCTAGTGGTGGATTTGGTGTACTATACCCATGTTTTCCTCAACAAAAAGGATTAATTTCATGATTTAAAGAAGAAGTTTTGTTGGTTCATGAGAAAGAAATTTCACCCACCATCAGATTGGGGATAACCAATTAGAACTGCCCATTTGGAGGCAGTCAAAACCCAGGGCCCACTTGGTATATTAAACCATGATCTATCCTTCTTTTCTAATCCTATTTATATTTTTATTTATTTCAATAAATGTCTTATGTTTTCTTTTTTTTCTTTTACTTGTCGGTTTTTAGTGTGCAGTACTTAGGAGATTAACTCAATATTGCACTACCAATAAGTTAGGTTGTACCTCTCCATTACACTTACTTGATTATTGTGATTTAATTTAAAATTTTCTTATATGTTACATCAATTTTAATGTATTTAGGACACTACACAATTTATGTGTGGAGAAGGGAACCTTTTTAGTTTAGGATTTTCATTTGGGGTTTATTTTTCAAAAAAAAAAAAAAATTGTTTGTTTTCAAATTTTTGTGTGTTTATTTTTACTTTTTTGTGTGTTTTTGAAAGTTTTGAGCTGAAATGATTATCATTTCCATTTTTGAAGCCCATTTCATTGAGTTATACAATTTATTCCATGAAATTGAGCTTAAATGAATGTTGAAAATGGATTTGTTTCAAGTTCAATTCTTTGGGAATTTCCTGAAAAGTAATTTTATTTTTGAATCTCATGCCACATTTCACTATCTTTATCTTTGAAATCATTTTCTTATGAGTCTTATGAACCCTTTTTTTCATATTCTCTTAATTCACTACACTTCTTGAGAGAACCATATCATGCTTGTTTTAACCAGAATTTGATTTATTCCTTTCAAAACTTGAGGGTTTGGGGTACTTTTGTTTTAAATGACTGAGGAATTTATTTGGATTTAAAGACCTGTTTTCAATATATTCCCTTTAATTCTAGCCTACCTTGTACATTTAATCCTTGTTTCCCTTGTAATCCAAGAAAAACATATTAGGTTATCCATATTACATGCCAATTTTCCATATCCAACCTGCTCTTGAAGTGAAATTGCATGATCTAGTTGAACTTAAGTGAGGGGGAAGATATCTTGTATTGTACTACCTCATTTAGTGCAAACATTGGGTGGAAAATAAAATGTTGAAGATATGTGTGTGCTGCTGAAAAAAAACTATTCTCTTGAAATCTGTGCCTTTTCTACAACTTTCTTGATAAGAGAAGCTATGCCTTTTTTGGGGCTTATAATGGTGGAAGAAAGTTGTGCCTTTTCTGGAGCTTTAAAGAAAAATCATGTTTGAGAATATTGAGTTTTTTTCTGTTGAAATGATGATCTATTTGAACATTCCTAGATTTTTCATGATGATGGAGATTAATTACTACTAAGGGGAGTGAGGAGGATACCATACTTGAGTGAAAATTAGAATTGTGCAATTTTTCTTCAAAAAAGCCAAGCCCCCCTCATTCGCCCTCATAATTTTTCACATAAAAATACTACCAACCGAAAGCCACAGAAGAACCCTACAAATTCATCATGATAAAACATGTCTATGACTCACATAAGGTGGATAAGTAGGAGTTTTTCAAACCTATTGTGACCCTTGCATTGGTTTGGATGAGAAAAACTTTTTTGAAAATTGATATTTGTGAGATGAGAGAAAATTAATGTGAGGTAGGTGTCTTGTGTGGATGGGAGGAGAAATTAAGAGGAAAAATATTGAATGGTATGAATGTAGAACTTGGAATAATGATTTTTTATGGGGCATGATGTTATTTGGTTTCTTGGTATGGAATTGGTGTATCTCATTGGCATGTGTTTTGAATTTTCTTTGATTTGATTTTGATGTTGACTTGTCTAGGATTCCAAGTGCTAAGTGTGGGGGAATTTATAGAGATAATATTTTAATTATTTTTATATGTGTTTCAATGATTTAACAGTTACTAATCAATAAATTTTAGCTGATTTGTATCATTTTAGTGTTTTGGTGAAATTTGGGCTTAATTGTGAAAATTGGTTAATTCTGGATTTTTATCAGTTTTGTAGAGATTTTGTATTTTGGGAATATCATTTAATATTTTGATCCAAATAGAGTGATTATTTTTATAGGATCTGAAATATCGTGGGATTCAACTTTTTCTTCTGGACCAAGGTCCAATTCAACACACAATGGCCCAGAGAAATTCATCAAGTGAAAAAAGTTTTATGGATGACAGAATGGACCCCACCTTAATTAATGAGGAATATCTCAGACTACATATGTCCACATGAGGTGATTATTGATTTAATATAAATTTAACTTCGTGAATAATTTTCACAATAAATTTCAGGAAGACATTCGATCATTAAAGCATCCATTACATTCAACTAAAAAGAGAAAGTTGAAGAGTCACCTCGGGAAGAAAACATTGTCATTATTAATTCGAGTATAAATTTTGTTGCACTTGTACAAATCGCTGATATTTTTAGGAATAATGCACAAGACATATAGGAAAAACATTTATTAAGACACCTTCCCGATATTCATCCATTTATTATTCTAACCGGATTCAAACTTTCAGTGGAGTAATGTTGGAGGGAAATTTTCTACTCCACAAGACTATAAATAAGAGTGTTCACTTCCATTCAATGGAGTCCAAGAAGGTGCAAGAGGGGATGTGATGGAGGACTAAGTTCTTGAAGTTCTTTGTATTTTCTATTTTCTCTTTTCATTGTTTCACCATGCTTTGTTCTTCCCTTTTCAACTCTATTACACTTCACACATAGGGGTAAAACCTTTAAGTGATCAGGGAAGGGGTAGTTTCACTTTAGTAATTTTGGAGTTTTGTGCTTAAATGTAAAACCCTATTTTTCTTTGGAATTATTTATATTCTATTCTTTTCTAATTATCTTAATGAAATATTGTATTGGGTTTGGTGTATTCATCGTTAATATCTTTGTTTGATGACTTTTATTCTCCCTCCGCCTAGTGAAATTTTTCTCGATCAAGCAGATTGTGTTAGGTGGTGAGTGTCCAGTGATCATTGGAATGTGTGCAGAACTAGTAAACTTTTATAGGGTTCTAAGGAGAAAAAATTCCTGATCAGAACTTTCCTTATTTGTTTAGGAATTTTTTATGAGCTTCCATGAAAATAGGAGTGAGTTTCATTTGTTTCTTTAACTAAGGGTGATTGATAACTCGATCGAGGATTCTTTCATTTATCATTCAATAGGAAGAGAGGGGGAATAATTATTATTACGATGTTGACATTGAAAAAGGTGATCCTTTGTTGACCCTATCACTCTCTTCATCCATTATTGTTAAATATTTAGGTTTAACTTCTTGCTTTATTTTTCAACTCAAACAATTTCAAAAACAACCTTTTCTTATTTATTTAATTTAAGTGAAAAACATAATTGTTGTGAACTTATATCTGGAGAAAACCTAGGTTAACCACTTTAATACATTTTAACTTAGGTAATATTTGTTTTTTTCATACTACACAATAGGCACGTCTCACTCTTCCTCTTCTAAATGCACTATTTCTAAATATGAGTTGTATAGATAGATTGATAGGTTAAATCATAAAGTTAATATTATTATTGGATTATTCAAAAATATTAAGTGAAAATAAAAGGATGTTCTTGTTGAAAATGAAAAATTAAAAAATATTCCTTCAAGATCAAATGATAAATTATATGCAGATCTGGAAGGAATTCAACTTGAAAACATCAAACTTAATGTTTTTTATTCCACATGTGAAGAATCTTAAAGAATTAAGTTTTATTTTTTTGGATGAAAATTATAGGCTTAGAAATGAAATTGATAGGTTAAAAACATTTATGTATAGATTTTTTCATGGAAGGAAAATTTGTGATAAGATGTTAAAAATGAGAAAATTTAATAAATAAAATCCTCTTATTGGTTATGAAAATCAAATACCCAAAATTTATAAGAATATTTTTGTTAAAGATTCAACTCGAAATGTTTCAAGTGTTACATGATTTAGATTTCACATGAAGGCATATTATGAAAATGAACGTTCTTTTGATTTACACATTCTCTTGGTCACACCAAGGCTTTTATATAAAAATTAATGTCTTCTTGATTTCCTATAAACTCTTTCTTGAAATCAGTTTGGGTTCTGAAGAATTATTTTTCTAACCTAATTGGACCTAAATTTTGTTGGATTTGGTGCCCTAGAACCAAATTCTAAGTGTTTGATGATTATATATATTCATTAACTAGAATATTAATGAATTTTTCTTATCATATCATGATTATTCATATGTATGAAATAGTATGTGATCATGTATTAAGAATATATTTTGTATTGAAAGGTTATAGCAATTCCCCACTTTGAAGAGAACCTGAAGGTGACAAAATAGTATTATTGAATAAATTCTCTATAACTGGAAGACGTCATTTGATGAGACACAACTGATATAGGTTATTAGGGTTGGAGACTAATAGGAATTTGAGGAATCCTCTCATGGTTTGTGCCCTTGTTAATTTATAGAGTAATAGATTATGAGAATTAGACTCTATAGTAGGAAATACACATTTTATGTGTCATTGGATATTCCTATCTGCAAACATGTGTATTGATCAATAGACTTTAATATTATTATTAATGAGTACCATAAGTCGTATAATTTTTATGTATTGATGAAAACTATGATGAAATATGCTCACATCGAAGTAGGATATGTTGACTGTGTCATAAGTGATATTGAATTAATAGAAGATAATAATAAATAATTATCCCTTATATTTATTAATGGAATTCGATATCTCAAACTCTTTGATGGGAATAGAACATCTTGGATAAATCCACGACCATGGTGTTATATGGGCATGTTTATTTCTAGAAAGTTAAATAAAAAGACATCAAACACATTGGTTGATGAAGCTAGTATGAAACCTGCTTGATTATAGATATCTTGATAAAGTGGTTATATTATATAGTAAACATTCATAGGAGGTTTTATGTCATTATGGTATTTACTTCTTTATCTATGGGTGCTTTGGAATATTTTTAGACACTAACCTTGGAATTTAGATGATTATTCTTATTACCACTAACAAAGGGTCCTAGAGGGTCACACACTAGGTATATACATAATAAAAGTTAAATTAAATATTGAATTTAACATGTTAAAATAAATATTATTCATACTTATCGGTTTAAAAAATATTTAGGTTTGGTTGATCGCCAAGATTTAATCACAAGTTATTTAAAAGAATAAGTGGGTTAAATAAAACTAATAATTTTTTTTGAAGGATTGATGAAAATAATATTTATTATATTTAGTGATTAATAATGAAGTGATATTTAATTATTAAATAAATATTAATTATTCAAGGTTTAGTAGATTCCATGGAGGATAAGAAAACCAAGCATAATGGTTTGGTTGTAAATAATGTAAATGATATTTATTTATATATTCTTTATGTGATGAAATTATTGAGTGAATAATAATAATATTTTTATTATTTTACATTGGTTAAACTTAGAATAATATAATTGGCATGGGTCATATGTGTGAATTTATAACCCTAAATCTATTATAATAAATATATAATTATATCAGTTTCCAGGAACACGCTCTCTTTGCATAGTGGATAGAGAGAATCTATCTCAATCCTAGAGAGACTTGTATATATATAGTGTTATCTCTTTTACTATTATCTCAATTCATTAAGATAAAACCAATACTTTTTCATCCCCAAATAGAATTATTCTATGATCAACCACAAATAATGCAAGCGATCAAGATCAACCGTGTTGATATCTAATGATTATATTACAATGTCCAGATATTGAGGTACATGTGTGGGTCACCACTAGAGGTTTACTTGGATCCAGAAACACAACAATGTAATAATGAGATCTAGTCAACCAGATCATCATTGAATGAAGAATTATAAATTCGGGAAATTCTAAATCTGCTTATAAATTAGTTTTAAATTATATGTGATGATCCTACTATTATGATTTCATCATTTAATAAAGTCAAGTGATTTATGAATTCCACTGTTCATGATGTCATTCCATATGTATATATTGAATTATTTATAAATTAATACTAAAATATGAGTTAACCATGTCAAATGAGTGATTCTACTATTCATAGAACCTATAAGTGCTATCAGAGTAGTCACATGATTAATTTATAATTATTATTAATTATTGATTGAATGGTATGTTCTTATAATTTATTTTACTTTATATCTATTCATTATTTAAATATGAACATAATCTTATCTTCCCTTTCTTATTTTTTTCTCACAAAACAAATAAACAAGTTCAATTAAAATGAAGAAACATCCTAAAACTCAATCTGGAGATCCCAAGGGTTCTGGATGAATAAAGAAATCATACAATACATCCACCAAAAACTATATTCCATGTACCCATATATATTTTCTATTTATCACATCAAAATTGGGTCAATCTAATAAAATTATATCAATAATCTGATAAATCCGCATTAATGCATAGATCAAAATTAGGATGACATATGGTTTAAAGATCCACATGCCATGTAACTTTTAGACATGATATGTAGTCCTTATATATTCATGATAGAGAATTTGAGGGGCCAATCATGTCATGTATTTGATACACAACATGGGGAATAAAAAAAATATAACTTCCAAGTCATACATCATGTAAGAAGGTTACACGTTGTGTACCTCATACACATCCTCGGTAGGGAAACACACCCAGTCCCTGGGCATGTGTTGTGGGTACAGGTAGAAGATATTACACATCATGTAACCCTATAAATTCTCTATAGTCTACTACAAATAGTGTGATTAATTTACTACAAATAGAATAATTGATTATATAATTAAAACTATTCTCATCTGTTCTATGTGTCATTTATTTGAAAGTACATGCCGTGTCCTAATATTTTTGATTATATATAAAATTAATTTCTATGTTAAATTCTAAATCTATAAGTTGTGTATGGTTCTTCCTTAAAGTGTACTCTACACACATCAGAAGAATCACATACAATGTAATTCATATGTGTTCCATGTGTCATTTTTTTGATAGTACATGCCATTTAATTACCTACCATACATGTATGTTGGATTTTAATGGAATTAACAAGCATAAGGATTATGCCAGGTATTTTTTTCGAGTATATATCATTTCCTCCAGGTAATTTTTTTATTTTATTAATTTTAAATAAAATTAATTTATTTTGTTTAAAATTATGGATGACGGTAATTCAAATATGCTCGGGTGGAATTAAGATAAATTTGATAAATTATATTAATTCAAGTTGTTTTATAATAATTAAATAATGGATCAAAGTAATTGATAACTTGATTAAAAATGTATGTTTGTTTCATTTTGTGTGGATGATCATGATATTAGACTGGAACTGTGTATAATTTATTAAATTAAAATTATTATCTATGTGTTATCCCTTCCCCCTTATTATGTAAGGTCCAACATGTCCATGGTTTACTTTATATAAACCCACCTTATCAAATCCATTGGATCCTCTCACTTATGTGTGAGTAAATGGTTATATAAGGATAGGGCTTCCAACTGAGAGGAGGTGGTATCAGTCCTGGAGTTGAGAAAAAACTAATCGAGGTGATATATAAAATATTGGGTGGAATAATGCACCAAGTATCAATATACAATTCATGGTGTTTTCCCCTAAGTTCAAAGGTTATTTTATCATCTCTTATATAAATTTACCATCATATAATCTCATGATGATGCCACCTATATTTTATTTTTTTTCTAGTTGCATGGTCGATTGTTTATTTTTGTTGATGGTACATGATCACCTAATAAATGAATTAATGATCATGTAAGATAGAATAAAATAAAACTAGATTATGTGTAAATTTTTCAAAAATGGTTAATCATTTATGTAAAATATACTTAATATTAACAAGGAATGTGATAAGACAAAACTGGCTTTTTATGCATAAGGATAAAAATACATCAACTAAAATTTTAAGTCGGTATAGGCTTTCATTACTTAATTTAGAGTTTAACCCATAGTTCAAAGTGTTGAAATGGCCCAATTAAAGGTGTTCTCAATTATTAGGGAACTTTTAGCTTGACGTTTTAGGTTGACTTAACTTGGATCACGTCACGGGATGACTACCCAAGAAGGACTTGGTGTAAATTAGAGTCAAGGTTTGAGGAAATATTTATCCATGATTTCAGGATTAGGGATTCCATTCAATAGATAAAGGAATAACAATTTAGTGTAGTTGGTGAGTTGCACCAACCCCAAACCCTTTTAATACCTTGACAGACCTAATTATGGTTTATTGGAAGGATTATATGGGTCCTTGCATTTAGATTATCTATGTAACATGATATTATGAAACTAGTGATAATGGATATTAGGTTTTAGAAAAATATATAAATATTAATAAAATTTAAATTTATTAATAAAATCAAATAATTATTAATAATATTCTATTAAAATAGAAAACAACATGACTTTTACCATATCACTATGATCTATCATAGAGAAGGATATCATCCTCATTGCTGAAAATTTATAAGAATGGTATCGGCTCATACATGTTATACTACACCATGAATGGAAATTTTATGTATTGGAAACCCCACTAAATGAGTCACTTCCTTAGGAGGCTAGCAAGGAAGAAGTATCTATATACCTAAAATAGGTGGAAGATGTAATGTATGTACAATGTTTCATGCTATCCTCTATGTCCATCATGCTTCTAAAGAAATATGAGGATATATATGTATATAACATAATTTATCATCTTTATAATCTTTATCACAAGGAGTAAAGACAAGAGAGATGTGAGATCTTCAATTCATTATTCACGTACAATCTTAGAGACTTGGTTCTAGGTAGGCCTCGTGTAGTTAAGATGATTGGATATGTATAACTCATATACATATTGTTGTTTAAGATCCTTCGTGATTTGTGAAAATATGTCATTATATCCTCACTACCTAAAACCTTATCTAGTTCTATTGTGAATTATATTATGAACAATTGTGAGAGAACTCTTTCATAACTTCTTAATCTCATCCACCAAGTTGATAAAGACATGGGGTGTGACAAACCCATAGTCCTTGTGTAGAGTAAGAAAAGAAATAATAATATTTTGAGACTAAAGAATTATTCCAAGTCTAATTATCCATATAACTATCCTTCTAAGAAGAATAAGATCTAGTGGAAAGTAAAGTATTAAAATTTAATGTGTTTTTCATGTGGTAATCATGGCCACTGGAAGAGGAACTGCATCCAAGATTTAGGTGTACTCGTTATCAAGTGTAATATTTATATATCAACAAGTTGAGTACTAGATACTACATTTGGTACTCATATTTATATCCAAATATTGGAACCAAGTATATTTCAGAAGGTTTCTAGAGGCAAGGTTGATCTATAGTCTTCTGATGGAGCGAGACTGGCTACTCTAGCCATTGAAGACTACCAACTCACATTTCCAATAAGAATTATTTTGGTTTAAAATAAATTTCATTATGTTTCTAGTGTTAATGATAAAAACATATCTATTTATTTTTTATACATGGATGGATTTACTTTCATTTTTGTAAATAATAATTGTTTCCTTTATAAAGATATACTATGTTATGGTATGACATAAATGAATAAATGTGTTTATTTATTAAATTAAGAAAACCTAATATTATTAAATTATAATGAATTAAATTCATGAGAATAATTTCAAACCCTGTTATGGAATCAGTTCCTTGGTCATGTAAATAATAATCATTTAAAAATCTCTATCAATATAGTTATTTAGAATCTTTTTAGCTTAAAACACTTGAAATATATAATGCTTGTTTACAAGGTAAAATGACCAAACCACCTTTTGGCGGTCAAGGTGAAAGGGCCATAGAGCATCTATAATTAATATAAACGAATGTGTGAATACATTTTAAAGTACAATTTAGAGGTTTATTTTCATATTTTATGACATTTATCTTTGACTTGATTAGGTACGACTACATATACTTGATGATGCATAAGTCTAAATCCTTTGAAAAGTCCAAATATTTCAAGAATAAAGTTGAGAGTCATCATGGTAAGAAGATAAAGAATATTTGATTGGTTTGAGGTAGTGAATATATTAACTATGATTTTATTGATTTTATATGGTAATATTGGAATGTATCTCAACCCACTCGTCCTTATACACCGCAATGGAATGATGTTAGTGAAAGGAGGAACAATACCTTTCTAGACATGGTAAGGTTGATGATGAGTCATGTAAGGATTCTATTATCATTTTGGGGATATACATTATATATGAAAACATACATACTAAATCTAGTACTAACTAAAGTGGAATATAGTATTCCCTTATAGTTATGAAGTGAAAAAATTATTTTTTTACATGCTCATGCTTGGGGGGGCATGGTGTTTGTTAAGGTGAGCAAAAGAAAAAAAACTGTCACCTCAGGGCATGAAGTGTATATCTATAGGTTAACCTAATTATGTGAGGTGATACTACATATATAATACCTCAAATAAAAAATTTATAGTTTTTATTCAAGTGATGAAGAATTTTCATGTGTGCTCTAAAATATTTTAACTAAGTACAATAGAGGGGTTGACCTAGGTCGTTCTATTGAGGACCTGTTTCGGTCAATCACTCACTACTTTTAATTAATTTTTTTTTTATTTTTTATCTATGAAATAAAAATAAAATAAATTTATGTCTGAGAATTTATAATGAAATACTAAAATTAAACATGCAGATGCAATTCAAACATAATGCGTGCAAACATAATGATGTTAGAAAGAAAGGAGATTATCTCTGGAGAACACCCAGAGTGAAACTTCATCATATATTTATTAGTTAAAAATTAACTTAATGAACATGATCCATCATATGAATGAAAATATTATCCTTCACATTTTTTGAATAGATGGTCCATTCAAAGATCATTGAGATACCATACATCCACCTCCTCGATCGAGGGAGAATATTGCAGAAGAGAAAGCTAAGTATCAGGTGGAAAGTGGAGACACAATGGTGAATTACCCACTAAGACAACCCTTGTCATAAATCTAAGAAAATAATAAAAATTAAAAATAAATACAAAAATACTTAGGGTCAACACTATATTTCTCCCACATGAACCTCCTTAGGTTAGTTACTCATGATCACAAGTATTAGAGATCATAGTGAGAAGAGAACAAGGTGGAAACACAAAAGATAAAAATAATAGAATGAGAGGAATACAAAGAGTAAAATATATTAAAAATTAATAATAATATTAAAACAAAAAATAAAAAACAAAACTAAAAAAATGTACAAAAATGGTTTTCAACCCTTTGAAAATGATAAGGGATACATTTTTATAGGAAGTGGGGGTGAAACTTTTCACTCCAAATTTGTTCACATAAAGTATTCTCTTGGTATACCCATTAAATGAAATAATTTGGAAAAATTTTATTATATAATTTTTTTAACTATTTATCTTATGCCTACCCATGATATTTAAGCTTCATTTTCCATGTTTATAGATATTTATATCCAATTTATTTCATAAATTTATTTTTGATAGGCTGAATCTTCATATTCACATCTATAGAGTCCCATGAATTTATGGAATTGATATTAGAAGAATAAAGTGGGAAAATATTTATGATAATTTATCCTATAAGTTTTTTATTACTCCATGTCAAATTTAAGTTCATTTGGATCTTCAATTTAAGATATATAGTCCCATCATTAAAAGTTTTCAGATATGTGTACATATTTTGTGGTCCGACTTGTAAGATTCTTTTGGGCCTAAAAATGATCAATTGAGATTTGGGTAAATAATAATGAAATGAATAAAAATATATATTTAAATCTAAAAAAATTAATTTCAAAATTTGTATCATTTTAGAAAATGTTATTTTCAAAATAAAGAAATAAATTAAAATAGTTAGAATCCAAAATTAGGCCATTTATATAATTAAGCTCAAAATTCTTCCAAAACCATAAAATGACAATTTAAATTGAAATAAAAATTTTTGGGGATTAAAACATCTAAATTAAAAGTAAAGTAATTAAAAATATTTTCTCTATAAATTACCCCACAATTAAGCATTGCACCCGTGAGAAATAATCTTATACCAAGGTCAATTTGTTTTCCCAAAGCATAAATTACAACACAAATAAATTATCATACCAAGGAAAATATCATGCCTCATACATGGAAAAAACATTTCTAACTCATAAAAAATAATAATAATTTATTCAATATCATATTAATTCTCACATGCATATTGTACTTACCTAACTGGAAAAATATTTCTCTTCACTCAAGGATTTTAATGTGAAGTTTTTATCATTATCAAGAATGTGTGTGATGTTTATATTATTTATATCCTATTGGTATATACACTTCAAAAATTAAATAATGTGTCAGTAATGAGGTATTTTTCATGGGTTTTTCTAAGGCTGAGGGTTGACAAGTTTTAAATGTAAAAAAATCTGAGGTAAAATGAGAAGGGTTAATCTCTACAATGAAGTAAGTAAATGGAAAATTTTTTGCTCAAGAAGGGTGTGCTCCTCAATAATATTGAAAATGAATCAACTCCAACCACCTATTTCGTTATTTGGGAAGGTCTACTGGGAATGTATTTTCTCAAAAATAATTTGAAATATATGTTGATTTTGATGCTCACAAATACCCATGTTTGATTTCAAATAAATTTTATTTATGTATTTTTTTGGAATTTATATCTTGTTAACTTATATCTTTTTGATTGAATAGAAAGATACATGATGTGTTATGTTAAAAAACATTCATACCCTACGTTCGGTAAATGAACATATGGATCATTATCCCTATGCTATTATGAATAGTAAATGTATAGATCAATAACCCTATGTTTAAGTATGGATCGAAAACCCTACATTAAGTAAATGAAATTATGGATTATCAAACCTAAATTTGAATAATCATGTGAAATTTTTATTCAACGGTGAAGTTTATAATCACTTTTCATTACCTATGGTACGCAAAGGAACCCTATGCTATGCTAAGGAACTATACGCTATGGAGTTGAACCCTATGTTGTTCTATTCAATATTGGATATTTTTAATTTCTGATTTTATCCAATATTTATGAAATAGTATTTATGGAATTAAAGATTTATTGAAATCTATTTTATAAAAAATTCAAAGGATCATTTTGAGTGATTAAAAGAACCGTATTCAATAGAATAAATCATTCTTATTTCTAATAGAAGTTATGACTCTCCAAATCAATTCAGTTTGATTATTTGTGATCTATTAGGCAACTTTATTAGATCTTGAATACCAAATAATGCTATATTTTATCTATATATTCTATCAAAATTTCTTTTTAAATATATATTACTATATAATTGTGAATATATTTTGAATATAGAATCGCTACAAGGAACGTTTGACTTTTTTTTATAAAAGAGGATACACTTTGTAGATATAAATTTTCAACCTCGAACTACTGTGAAACTACTGCTTGTTTGTTACCACTTTTATTGAATATATTTTGTAATCAATATTGCTTCAAAGATTTTTCCCCTAAAGAAATTCATCTTTGAAGAAGTAGATCAGAATTACTTCAGTTGCTGCTACAAATGTGAAGTTCAACCTATACCCTCAACAAATAAAACTCTTTTGATTTATTAGAGTTCTGGCTGCTCAGACTCAGTTGTGGTGGAGTGTCAGATTCTCAGTCTAAGATGTGGTTTTTTAGTTCCTTGTAAAATAACTAGAAGGATATGTTTATCCTTAATGTAAAGGTGTTAACTGTATGTACTCACCTATGGTTTTGAAGGTCTTATGATAAGAGGACCCTTTCTAGTGAAATTCACCAAGCTCATAGAGAGAGAGGTGGTGAAGTGGACTAGGGGATCTTTATGCCCCTAACCACTAAAAAAAAGTCTATGTTCATTATTTTTATTTATCCATTTCTCATATTTAATACAGAATATAACTCTTCATATCTGTATAAATAAAAAAGAGAGAAAAAATTTGGAATCTATCAAGATTATCAAAGAGACGCAATTCACCCCCTCTTTTGTATATTTGTATTATTTTGACCTAACAATTGGTATTAAAGGTGACCTTTTGTGACAAATCACATGCAAGATAAAAATAATAAGGCCTATTCAAATAAGATTACAATGATCCAAAAGAAATTATATTTATGAATTGAGCTTTATATTTTAATGGTGACAACTATGGATGTTGGAAATATCAAATGATAATATATTTATAGAATCTTGGATTGAAAGTTTATTCAAAGATCATCACTCCTTATGTGATTTCTGAGAAACCAGAAGCTTGGGATGCCGCAACATAAGTTGAATATGATATCAAATCAAAAGAAATGCAAGTTATCATCAGTGGACTTAGTACTGATAAATTCAATCGATTATCACAATGTCCAAATACTTATGAAATGCGGAAGCCAATCACTGTTTCATATAAATTAATAGAAAATATCTAAAAGACGAGGTATACTACTACAAAACTAAAGCTTAACATATTCAGAATGCTTGATGGTGAAATCATTACTTAAATGAATGAGTAGTTAATAGAGATTTTTAACAATATTAATACCTTGGGAGATCACATTATTCAATCAGATCAAGTGTTGAATGTACTTAGAGTACTTCCCTATAAATTTAATGGAATATATGTAGCTACTTGACAATCATCACCTATCAAGAATTTTATGATGAAGAAACTAATTGTAACATTGTTGATGTAAAAATTATAAATTCATGATGAAGCTGAAGATTAAAAGATAGTGAAAAGGGAAAATACTACTCTAAAAGTCACATCTAAGAAGCATGAAATAAAATCAAAACAAGATGTCAAAATTGAAAAAGATTCAGACTGTTCAGACTCTGAAATGGAATTGGATCATCTAGACAAAAAGTTTTTCAGATTCTATAAGAAGAAAAGAGGATTTATAAAATCCTTTAATAAGGATGAAATATAACCTGGATAAGTAAGATGATACAAATTAAAAAAGTTGGTTCACATCAGTCCTCATTTTACCTAATTAAAATATGAAATAATGATTACAGAAAAGAAATATTAGAATAGTAATGATTATTAGAATTGAGGAAAAAGATCCATGAAAGATACATGGAGTGTATCTGAATACTAAAACAACTATTCAAAATCTAATTCATAAAAGAGAAAAAAAATATAAAATCAAATATATGCCTTATGAATGAGGAAGAAAAGGTACAAACCTATTACTCTTCTGATTCTGATACTGATAGTTTCTCAAATAGTAAACTGGATTTTTACTATTCAATGCTAAAAGAAAAATATGATTCTTTGATAAAGAAACATAAATCATTAAAAAATATTCATAATACTTTTTTAGGTGTGAGAGACACAATTATAAAACAACATTAAGAACTTATTGAAAAATTAAATTCATCTAAATAAAATTTTATTGATCATGAAAAAAGGTTAAAAGAATTACAAGATAGAGTTGAATATTATAAAAGTTCTTCAATTAATTTAACTAAAGGATAAAAATTATAAATGTGTTCTTGGAAAGATTGTTATTAAAAGATAAAAGTTTGTAATATGAAGAATGGGTGAAAAAATTATACAAAAATTATTTTGTTCCCAATTAAAAAAATGGTACCTGTTATTACTTTTGAGTAAAAGTTCATTAAAATAACAACTGCTATTTAATAAATGCTCAATTAACTAGTATTGAAAAGGATTTTATTTACAAAAATATTATTGAAGAAAGTAATGTAAAATTTATAAAAATAAAGAAAATCTGGATTCCCAGATCAATGCTCGTTGACACAGCTGGTCCCAAGAAAATATGGGTACCAAAATAGACATGTGTTTAAATTCTTTTACAGAAGAAAGGCTATAAGAACAAAAAATATATATGGTATATGGACAATGGATACTCCAGAAACATGAGTGGATACTTTAAAAATATCTATACACTGACACAAATGGATAGAGGTCTAGTCACTTTTGGTGATAGCATATAAGGAGAGATTATTGGATTTGGAAGTGTTGTAGATCCAAAGATAATTTCATTCAATAAATTATTGTATGTACAAGTCCTAAAACACCACCTGATAAGTATTTCTCAACTTTGTTATGATGAATTTTCTGTTTATTTTTCTAATAATTCTTGTTCTATTTTCAAAGATAAAATGATGAAATTTAGAGCACCTAGAACTGAATATGTTTATTATTTAGATATCAATTCCTTGTGTAAATAAAAAGTGAATTGTTTAAGAAAAATGAGTCATGGATCTGTCATATAATACTTAGAAATTTCAATATATATGGTTTACATAAATTATCTAAGAAATAATTAATTTCTAATTTCCATGTCTTAAGTTTGATCATGATATATTTTGTGACGCATATCAAATTGGAAAACAACACAAATCATATTTAAAATAAATTAACAAAATTGCTACATCTAAACATTTATAACTAATCCATATGTATATTTTTGGACCGTATAGGGTAGCAAGTTTGATTGTAAAATTATATGTTTATGTTTTAGTTGATGATTTTTCTCGATTTAATTGGGTATATTTTCTAAAACACAAAAGTGAGGTATTCACTATTTTTGAAATATTTTTCAATTTTTTTAAAATGAAAATGATTTTAAAATAATTTCATTAATAAGTGACCTTGGTGGAGAATTTGAGAATAAATAATTTAATTCTTCCTTCTCAAATATGGGTATTAAACACACCTTCTCTAAACTAAAAAAACCTCAATAAAATAGAAATATTGAAAGAAGGAATATAAGTATTCAAGAAATGACAAGGACTATGCTGAATGAATACAACCTTCCTACATATCTTTGGGAGGAAGCTATAAGCACAACCTGCTATATCATGAATAAATTTTTAATAAGAACAATTATTAAAAAAAATCTATGAACTCTAGAATAACAGAAATCCAAAATTAAAATACTTTAAAGTTTTTTGATGCAAGGTATATATCTTTAATACTAGGGAAAACCTTGGTAAATTCAATCCAAAATCTAATAAAGGAATATTTCTAGGATATTCTGCTACATCTAAAGCCTATAGAGTGTTTAATAAAAAGTAAAGGATTGTTGAATAATCAGTTCATGTGATGTTTGATGAAACTGACCCTTTTAATAAAAAGGAGGATCAAACAGATGAGAACACTAACTCTTTAGACAATATGAGACTTGATTCTCTTGAAACTATTTTTGAAAATAAAGAAAGAGAATTTTATTCCAGTTCATAAGAACATGAAACCAAAGAACCTGAAAGTGTCTTACCTAGATAGACCAGAATCTTAAAGAACCATCATTTAGAAACTATTAAATGATACCTTTACACATTAATTAGAACTATAAGAAATGTAGGAAACCTAGTTGAATTCACTACATTTCTATCTTAGTTAGAACCTAATTCTTTTGAAGAAGTCTTAGGAGATTAGAGTTGGTTGTTAGAAAATCAAGAAGAACTAAACCAATTCAGAAGAAATAAATTTTGAAAATTAGTAGAAAGACCATCCAATTATCCAGTAATATGAACTAAATGGATCTTTAGAAATAAACAGGATGAAAAAGGGATAATAACCATAAAAAAATCTAGATTAGTAGCTAAAGGATATGATCAAAAAGAAAGAATATATTATGATGAAGCCTTTTCACCTATAAGTAGAATAAAATATATCAGAATCCTTTTAGATTATAAATATCATATGAATTTTAAATTATATCATATCAATGTTAAATATTCCTTTTTAAGTTGATATTTAATGGAGGAAGTTTATGTTGAACAACCCCTAGGTTTTGAAAATCCACAAAAACCAAATTATGCTTTTAAACTTACTAAAGCTCTTTATGGCCTTAAACAATCACCTAGATATTGGTATGAAAGATTAGGCTCTTTTTTGTTGGGAAATGAATTTTCTGTAGGATTAGTGGATCCTACTCTTTTTAAGGAAAATGTTTGTTCTAATATTCTATTAGTACAAATTTATATTGATGATGTTTTTTTGGTTCAACAAATAAAAATATTTGTAATGATTTTTCAAAATAGATCTGTCCAAATTTTTTCATGGAAGGAAAAGTTATGATAAGATGGTAAGAAGGAGAAAATTAAATAAATCAAAGACTCGTCTTAGTTATGAAAATAAAATACCCAAAATGTATAAGACCATTTTTTTAAATATTTGAGTAGAAATTTTTCAAGTGTTGAATACTTTAGATGTCACATGAAGGTCCATTATGAAAATTAATGTTCTTTATGATTTTAATTGTCTTTTGGTAACACCAAGGATTTTATATGAAGATAAATGTATTCTTGATTTCTTGTAAACTATTTATTGAAATTATTTTGGGTTCCAAGGAATTTATTTTTCTAACCTAATTGGACCCAAATTTTGTTAGAGTTGGTGCCCTAGAACCAAATTCAAAGTAATCAATGATTAAATGTATTCATTACCTTGAATATTAAAGGTTTTTTCTAATCATATCATGATTCCTCCTCTATATTACATTGTATGTGATAATTACCTAAGAATATATGTTGTATGGAAAGGTTATAGTAGTTCCATGCTATGACGAGAACCTTAAGGTGCCACAATAGTATTACTGAATAAATTTTCTATAACCATATGACATCATTTGATGAGACAAAACCGATATAGTCTATTAAGGGTGGATGCTGATAGAAATTTGAGGAATCCTCTTATGGGGTGTACCCTTGGTAATTTATAGAGTAGGATATTATGATAATGATACCCTCCAATAGGAAATCCTCATTTTATGTGTCATCAGATATTCTTATCCGAAGATATGTATATTGATCAATAGACTTTAATATTATCTTTAATGAGTACCATAAGTCACATATTTTGATGTATTTATGAAAACTATAACAACATATGCTCATAGTGAAGTAGGATATATTGGGTCAGCCATGAGTGATATTAAATTAATGGATAATGCAAGAAAGGATTTATCCATTCTTTCTAATAATGGAAGTTAATATCTCAGACCCTTTGATGGGAATGAAACATCCTAGAAAAATCCATGGCCATGGTGTTTTATGGGAATGTTTATTTCTAGAATGTTAAATCAAGAGACATCAAACACATAGGTTGATGACGCCAGTATGCAACCTTCTTGATTATAGATATTGTGATAAAGGGATTATATTACATAGTAAGAATTTGTAGGATCTTTATGTCATTGAGATATTAACTTATTTATCTATGGGTGATTCAGCTTGTTGTGAGACACTATGCTTAGGATTTAGGTGACTCTTGTTATTACCACTAAGAAAGAGGCCTATAGGGTTCACACTAAGTGTATCCATAATCTCAGTTAATTTAAATATTGAATTTAACATATTAGAATAAATATTATTCCTACTTTGTGGTTTAATAATTATTTGGGTTTGGTTGATCACCAACATTTAATCATAAATTATTTGAAAGAATAAGTGGGTTAAATAAAACTAATAAATATTTACTTTCAAGGTTTGGTGAATATAATATTATTTATATTTATCAATGAATAATGAAGTGATATTTATTTATTAAACAAATAGTCATTATTCAAGGTTCAGTAAATTCCAAGGATGATAAGAAAACTAAGCTTAATGGTCCAGTTAGAAATAATTTAAATGATATTTATTTATATATTCTATAACTGATACATGTATTGAGTGAATAATAATAATAATATTTTTATTATTATACATGGGGTTAAATTTGAATAATAGAATTGGAAAGGGTACTATGTGTAAATTTATAACCCTAAACCTATCACAATAAATATCTAATTATAATAATTTTGATGACCACATTCGTTGTGCACAATGGATAGAGAGAAGCTCTATCAATCCCTAAAGAGATTTATAGAGTTATATAGTGTTATCTATCCTACTATTCTCTCATTCCATTGAGAGAACACCAATAATTCTTCATCCTCAAAGATAATTCTTCTAAGATCAACCAAAAATGATGCAATTGATCAGGATTAACCATGCTAGTACCTGATGATTCTATGAGAATGTTCAAAGATTATGGTACATGTGTGGATCAATGCTAGAGGGATTCTTCACTTGGATTCAGAAACACAACAATTGAACGATGAGATCTAGTCAACAAGATCATTAATGAAGAAATAATTACAAATTTAGGTAATTCAAGGTTTACTTATAAATTAGTTATAAATTACATGTGATGATCATGTTGAAATAGTGGGCACCCTAGACCCAACTATGCAGTACTATTGATTGCCATATCATGTGTACAATTAGTCGTACATGATTTCATTTTACCATTATAGTGCATACTTTTCTGCATCCACTGTTATAATGGTAATTTCCAAAGATTAATTGTCATGTCGAAGGTTATAGAAGATCCCAGGATATAATAAGAACCTCAAGATTCCATGACATTAATCATAAATATATGGTCCATAGTCTAGATACATCTTACTAACTAGAAACAGTAGATGTTTGACTATTAGGTGCTGGGGATCATAAGCATTGAGACTTATTCTCATGAATTTCTCACTTGGTGATCTCTAGTAGTGAGATCATGAGGATAGACTCTCCAATAGGAACACCACATGTTTTGGGTGTCATTGGTTGTTCCTATCTACAAACATGTGTATTGGTCTCCTAAATTGAGACTATTACTAATGTGTACCATTTGATTACGTACTTTGATGCAAGACAAAAACCATGGTATTGAAAAAGTGTCAAGGTAGATTGTGTTGGGTGCGTCGTTGGTGGTATGACATTGGTTGAATGGTCAAGAAAGGACTTGTCGCTTCCAAGTTTATGAAGTTGTATATCTCAAGACTGGTTGATCAGGATGGTACTGCCTTCATAAGTATTTAGCCAAATTAGTATAAAGGTAAATCCATCCAGTAAGATCAATAAATAATAAAGCAAGAAGAGGACGATGACACAAGTGTGCGTCCTATTTTATGAGATATTTAATGACAAAGATATTATAGTACACAGTCAGTTTTCGTAGGTTGGTTGCTATTTCTATGACAATCCTTATCTCTTTAGGGGCCATGATGGGTTGCTAGAATCCGCTCTTGGTCTGTGGATTTATTCACTGCTACCGAGATAAAGGCCTAGAGGGTCACACACAATAGCATATTCAAGAATCCACCCTATTCATTTGAATAGGTATATGGACATAGTGGGACCCACCATTGGGTCTGAGTAATGTACAAGTTTTTGATCACCAAAAGAATTAAATAAATTCATTAATATTCAAGTTATGAAAATTTGTGATTGAATTTATTTAATGTATTTACAAGTTTAGTAAATATGAGAAAAATATTAATCGAACAAATATTATTTTAAAATTCAAGGTTCATTTAATATTAAGTGGGATAGAAAGTCGAGTTAAATGGATCGGTTTTTATCACAAAATATATTATATATATATATATATATTAAAAGTATGTGATAAAATAATAAATAATATTGATGCAGTTTAGTTAGTCAAAATTATTTATTTAGTGGACATTGAAATAAACGGGGGCCAGGGAACCCACCTATGTATTTCTCAATGTCACTATAAATAAAAGTGGGGCTCTCTAACATGGGTGTCCATTCCACCGTTCATTCATTCATGGAGTGAAAATTTAGAGCCTCTCTCTCTCCTCCCGCCTCCTAGAGAGAGAAGCTTTTGATCCAAGAGTTCAGATCAAGATCTTCCTCAAGCATCAAAGACATATCGATGCAGTGATCATTAGGACATCAAAAGTATAGTCAGATCACCGAGCTTGCACCTGGAGTTAAACGATCGACGTTCTAGAGGTTTTTGAAGCACGTGTGGACGATCTATAGGGATCATGTTATGGATTATTCAAGCAGGTATCACCAGTGACAAGTTACACTCAAGCACACATTTGGATTTGGAACGGTATGTATTATGTTTATGTTTTCTGCTATTAACAATTTATGCGAGATCCTCAGACATCTCCGGGGCTCGGATCATTGGCTACATCATGTTCCGTCATCCCGTCGACGAAAATTTTAAAATCTCTGGCCCACCAGCTTCTGCTGTGGTCCCCAGAACCTTTCAGTGGTATCAGAATGATCGCATAGATTTTATGGGCCTAGAAATTTAAAATTGCATTAAAATTAAGTATAGGGTTCAAAACCGGTCCCATAGGTTCAAACCGTGCGTCGATTCGATCTCGAATGGCCAAGTTTTGACCATTTTAATTGTTTAGATTAGATTGAATATGCAGTTTAATTTCCGGTTATAATTTTTAATTTCATCCTACTGAAGTGATCAAGTTATGATTGATTCATTAGAAATAAATTTAATTGTGAAAAATTATAAATTTTATAATTTAGCAATTTTCATAATAATTTTATTATTATAATAATAGTTACATTATTACTATAATAATATAATAATAATAAATTATTATTTTATTATAATAATTTTATTATTATTAAATTAAAAGTCAAAGTAGCCTTTGAAATTTATGGAGAGGACTTGAATTCTAAATAATTTTTAAATTTAATTAAAAATGGGTGTGGAAATTTTTAAAAATGGATGGGAGACTTGGAGCAAAAAAAACATGGGGTCGACGGAGCCCTAGTACTCTTCCTGGGAATTCCGCAAAACTAGGTGGCAAACTAGGATTTCCAGCCAGTCGTTGCCCGACCACTTTTCACCCCCTCCACGACTCCTCGGCCTTGCAGCAAACCGCCACCCCGGTCGCCGTCCTCCCTTGGTACCCACCCGATGTAGGCCGCTGGGCTTCATGCAAGGTGGCCGCGTCTCGCCTGGAACGACCAAGTCGTCTCGCACTATGGCTTCGACTGTCGTCAAGGCTGCCTCCTGCAGAACGCCGCACGCCACATCCAGGGGCTCCCTACAACAGCTAGTCTGCAAGCCGAACCACCATTTTCCCCTCCTGGGTAATCTGTTGTAGGCACTTCCACCTTAATCTAGCACCAGACCACCAAATCCCTACCTTCTCCTCCCGTGGGTGAACTGGTCAGGCGAATCTCCTCCCCTCTGCATTGGAAGTGCACCGAGGCCCTGACCTCATGCCGCTCAAGGTCGCCATCCCACCTTCCCGAAGTTGCTACCCCGACATCCCTCCACCTAGTCAGTCGTCACTATCCTTACACATCAATTGGAACCCAGTCCAACCGCATGCCACGCCCTTTTGGACAGGTCCGACCGCTCCGTCCACCTTCAGCGTGCTGCACCAGCGCTGCCGAACTTCACCGCGCAGTCGGCCGACCCCAGATGTGGGCGCTGCCAGTCCATGCCAGCCTTGCGGGCTGAGTCGCAGTCAGTCGAGACTGCAAGGTACACCTCCTTGCCCCTGTTAGTTTTCTATAGGACCAGATTAGCCTCAAAATCACCTGAGCAGTTCTTCCAGAATCGGGAGCAGTCTGGGTAGGTCCGCCTGGCCCGTAATGGTCATGCATGGCTTGGTATGGACCGGCGCGGGTTTTCCCTGACCTGCACAGGCCCTACAATCATGATTCGTGGTCCAAACAATTTAAATTAATCAAAGTAATTAATTTAATTAATTTAATTTTAGTATTTAAAGTAAATTAATTAAAATTAATTTTGGGTAATTATTTTAATACCCAACGATATAAATTAATTTAATTTTTTAATGAAATTAATTGATTAATTAATTTAATTTTTTAATTAAAAATTAAATTAATCAGCGGACCGATAATTAATTAAGTTATTTCAATTATTTAATTCATTTAATTTAATTAAATAAACCCTTGTACTTATTTAATGCATTTTAATTTTATCGCGCATTGATTTTACCCATCTATTGGTCTTGAGTATCGACTCGTGTATGTTTCTTTTGTTTAATTAATTATTTTAAATGCATGTGATGATTGTAATTAATTAAATAGACGGTATGTGCATCATCTTTATTTTCGGTTCAAATTTTTAAGGGCATGTGTGCCTAGTTTACCTAATGTACATTTATCCCACTAGTCCCCCTTGACTATGTGTGAGTATTATTATACTTTGGATGAAGACAGATATGACATGGACCCCATAAAGACGAGGTAGTGCATGTTGATCAAGATGATTCAAGGCAACACGTAGATCCCACAAAGATGATGTGGTATTCTAAGATGCGAAGGCGATGTTGTAGAAGAGACACAAACATACAAAGCAAGGGCCAACTACATTATGAGTCAAGCTTCGACTCAGGTACTATGCCCTTAGGTTATTTAGATGCTCAAGACCAGTTGGGTAGTATTTTTCCTTTATGCGTTTATTTATTATTTTATTCATTTTAGAATAGCGGGAAAATAAATAAAGTAATAGATAACAAAATTCATAAAGAAGCGGCGTATGTTTTTCTATTAAATTTTAGTTGAAAGCGTGATAAAATAGATAAACAAGTTTAATAGAAATGGATTACATTCATCGAGACAGAAAAACCAATAAAACCCTCAAAGAAAATATTAAGTCACAACATTGTTCCATCATTAAAGTTTGAACAAAACCGGGAGTTTGAGGTGTCTGTCATGCCATAACTAAGGGAAACTCTTACTATCGAGGAGTTTTTATTAGGGTGGTGGGTTTACTCAACTAAAATTGCAGCAAATAAATAGCTACAGCTAGCTTGTTGTAATTTTAGAGGAAAGCGTTGAGTAAATCATTAATGATTTTTGAAGCTGGGACTTCACTTAACAGATCAAAGAACAGCGAGTTAATGCAGTTGGCCAAACAAAATCCTACCTTGGACCCTCCGAGTAGTGGCGTAGCCATAGCTTGTAGATTATGAGGTAGGTTCAGGGATCCTTTACACTAGAATACTCAAGAGTATTCCGATTCTAGTATAGAGGGTTCCTAGAATTCAAAAAATTAGTGGGAGACATTTAATGATTAAATTAATAAGTAATGTCACATTTGGTAATCAACATAAAATGTAATAATATGCTAAAGTTTAATTTGTAAAAATGGAAAGCAATACAACAAGTAAAACTACGATAAATATTAGACAAAGTTAATTTCCAAACAAGCATGAAATTCCAAGTGTAGTATAGGTTCTTGCACACATTACTACCATAATGGAAAATCAAGGTGCTTATTTCCCAACCTGTTAATCCACCTCAGCAAGGGAGGGTGTAAAATTGCTTACAAGAGACTCATGAATTAAGCATACCATGGTTCTTTCATAATGATATCATCAACAAGTGATGTTAGTTGTAGTCGCTACAACATGACATGGATGATGTTACATATAGTCTCATCTCGAAGAAGTTTCAAAGGAGAAATCTAAGTAAGACTTGAATGTGATGATTGCACTCAGTTTGTGTAAAGTGAAAGAAATTTCACAATCTTTCATGTCATCCCATTCTTTTACCTTTTACACCCAATTTCTCTTGTTTCATTTAAGGATACAAACTAATGTTATAGAGTAAGGGCTTCATTACCATTAAGGTAATATTCACCAAGTAATAAAAATATTTAAGATAGAACCGTCTTTCGTTCTTATGGAGAATATATTGAAAGACAAGGTGAAAAGGAATATGGAAAGTTACGTCAAAGGTGACTTCATCATTTCCTTTAAATAAAAGTGTTTGGTTACTTAAAATGATGTAATTTTCATCACATATTTGAAAGAAATTTATGGAAGTTTAAAAATTCAATAGACTAAAATATTAGAAGCAAGTACCCGCTTCTCGTTCAGTTAATATTCATCAAATAAAAGTATTGTTTTCCCACATACTTCTTGGGTATTAAAATACAATATGATTTTCACATATATTTATTGAAATAAAGTAACCAAGTAAGTAGAGAAACATTATTATAAGTAAAGTGTATTCTCCAAGTAGCTGAGAAAGGGTGATTCCTAAGTCAGTGGTGAGAAACACATAACTTCAAATTTCCAAGTGATTGATTCAAATTGAACAAGTTGTGGAGTATAACCAAAACATTTATCTCACATGACATTTTTTGAAATAATGAGACATTATTCCATGTTTTGGAATTAATGTAGTTTGTGGTGTAACATACTTAACAAATAGTTTAGACATACTTGAATAAAAGGTAATACACGATGAATATAAAATGTAAGACCTACCCAGTTATGGAAATATAATTATCTGTAAAGTAAAACTAAAAGTGGATATAAAAAATATACCTAGTATGGTATTTAGGCTCAACACAGCTAAACACCTTTGGTATTATTGACATCCTTAGTTTAGACAAAGAAACCTTTAGAAATAAAGGTGTGCCACAAAGCTTCTAATGTTAGTTCAACAAGAGAGTGTGAATTATTCCAAAGAAATATAGAGGTAAATATACTTCATAAGATTACTCTAAGTCATTATGGAATGTAATAGTGAAGTATATTCATGGTCATAAGATATAATTTTCTTCGTATCAGCATGCGGAGGAATATCTTGACTATGCAATCATCAATCATGATAATGTAGCGTGGAGTAATTCCTAAACACATGTTACCTTATCTACATCACCATATTGATGTTTATAAGGAGGATCGATGATAATGTCTTACATTTTTACATTGATTAACAAAATTTATCATGGATCAATTCCTAAACGCACATTTTATACATCAAAGTTATGATGTAAGTTGTATCAATGTTGAAACTTGTAGAAACTTCCATTATATTTTATGATATGATTTGTAAATAAAGGCATAAACCCATAACCAATATGCCAACTTAAATGAAAAATGGATATCATACGAGTAATAGTATAATGAAAATCCATTATGTCATAGATCATGTGTTAGGATGTTAAGAGTTTTTTAAGATATAAACAAACATGCATCAAGATGAACACATGGTGCATCTAAGTAGTTATCCTAACAGTTGCTTAGGATATTTCATAAATCCCTAAGATAGAAAAGATGTAGTCAAGCATTAGACTACATTTCTATATAAGGGTTAACATATCTATTAGAGATAGTGGGAGCTGAATTGACTTGGAATTAGTCAATGCTCAAGATGGAAAAATGGTTGACATGGGAAAAAGTTCCACAAGTACATGGGGGATAGGAATGTTCCAGTGACACGTACTGCACAGGAAGGATGAAACCATAGTGATGGTTTTATATTCACTGTGGCCGATGATATATTATTCATTAAGAATAATAAATCCTACGAGTAAGTAGTATATGGAAATTAACTATGATTGATAAGATCAATTAAAATTCAATATTGGATTCCATGTATCAAATTGAAAAGGGGATTATAAATTGAATACTATGGTGGGTATTCAAATAAGAAGATACATGGATGGTATAATCTTGGTACCAATAAGGCTCGATTGGTTATACCAAGTCGGTACGCCTAAATCCATTAGAATTTTACTGGTCATAGATAAACTTCTATGATCATTCTATTAGTCATTGTATGTCAATATCATCTTCCGTGGAAGGTGTCTATAAGACACAACCAGAAAGGGATGATGACACCATCAAATGCCAATGAAGGTTGCGAGTTACTGAAATCCAGTTCTAGATTAAAGTAAGAAACAAGATCTTAGAAAATTCATTTCAAATGAATATTTTACTTGTTTCTATCAATGTTTAGTCTGAGCACCAAATTTTTCCAAGAGAAATAAGTTTGGAAACATATAGAAAATAGATCTTGATCTTACAGTTAGATAAGATCAGAATAAAAGAAATTCTCTAATGATTGACTTAAAGAAGCAACCTATGTTCTAGGGAACAGGATCTACTGAAGTAGATATACCCATTTCTTGGACCTAGTCAATCATACATATTATGACATTGTATTGAAAAATACAAGTTGGAACAATTCATGTTCAGAATTGGTGTCAATGTCACATGGCTTAATCTCTCCAGGTTAACATGTTCAGAGCATGGGAAGAGACTAATGTTATGAATTGATACCATACGCTTCAGCGATGGATCAATCACATATTCCATGTTATGTACAATAATTGATATTTTCAGGATATAATTTATTGTTTGCAGATATCAATTATTTCCAGGAGAACTGCAAGTGATTCAGTCAGAGCTATTATATTTTACTTCGGTGAGTACAAATGATATGTACTTGGTGTGAGGAGAAGAAGGTATACTAGTTATGTTGGGACACATACTAGTAATCCTTAGATAATTTTGATCTAGTATCACAGCTAGGCTAAGGTGATGAGTAAGTCAATATCACAAAATCCAGTGGTATCCATATCTACAAATACCAAGTACGTTGCAGCTACTGAGGTAGCTAAGAAGTAGTAAATGCGATGATTTGTTCTAGTTTTTGGATTCATGCCTAGTAAGAAAAATATTTTCGTAAGGTAAATTATGATATTATTACTAGCCAAGTTATCAAGTTATGAGAATGGAAAAAATTTATATACTCGAGGATACCTTATCTTGAGAAGTTTTACTCAAGGAGATGAGGTCGCATACAACAGATATGATGCACATCAAAAATGTGGCAGGCTTAGTAGTTAAAGCCATTAATCAGTATAATCATGATCTTTATCATGTGAGTGGATAAAAAGTTTGGTTAGAAAGTTTAATCTAGTGCGAGTGGGAGGGTTGGAATAGTGGCTGCCCTAGACCCAACTATAAAGTACTTTTAATTACCATATCATGTGTACAGTTAGTTATACATGATGTCATTTTACCATTATAGTGTAGACATTTCTGCATCCACTATTATAATGGTAATGTCTAAATATTAATTGTCATGTCGAGAGGTTATAGAAGATCCCAAGCTATAATGAGAACCATGAGATACTATGATATTAATATTAAATATATGTTCTATAGTCTAGATACATCTTACTGACTAGAAACAATAGATGTTTAACAATCAGGTGTTGGGGGCTCATAATCATTGAGACTTCTTCTCATGAAGTTCGCACTTGGTGATCTATAGTAGTGAGATCATGAGGACAGACCCACCAATAGGAACACCACGTGTTTTGGGTGTCATTGGTTGTTCCTATCTACGGACATGTGTATTGGTCTCCTGAATTGAGACCATTACTAATGTGTACCATTTTATTATGTACTGTGATGCAAGGAGAAAACCATGGTATTGAAATCATGGTGAGGTAGCTTGTGTTGGGTGTGTCATTGGTGGTATGATATTGGTTGAATGGTCATGAAAGGATTTGTTGCTTCAAAGTTTAGGAAGTTGTATATCTCATGCCTAATTGATCAGGATGGTGATGCCTTTATAAGTCTTTAGCCAAAGTAGTACAAAGGTAAATCCATCTGGTATGATTAACAAATAATAAATCAATAATAGGACGATGACACAAGTGTGCGTCCTACTTTATGATATATTTAATCACAAAGAGATTATAGTACACAATCAGTGTTCGTAGGTTGGTTGTCATTGCTATGACAATCCTTATCTCTTTATGTGCCATTATGGGTTTCTAGAATATGATCTTGGTCGGTGGATTTATTCACTACTATCGAGATAATGTCCTAGAGGGTCACACATAATAGCATATTCAAGAATCTTCCCTATTCAGTTGAATAGGTATATGGACATAGTGGGACTCGCCACATGGTCTGAGTAATGTCCAAGTTTTCAATCACCAAAAGAATTAAATAAATAAATTAATATTCAAGTTATGAATATTTGGGATTGAATTTATTTAATTTATTTATAAGTTTAGTGAATACGAGAAAAATATTAATTAAACGAATATTATTTTAATATTCAAGGTTCGTTTAATATTAAGGGGGACAATGAGTCGAGTTAAATGGATCGGTTTTTATCACGTAATATTATATATATTACAAGTATGTGATAAAATAATAAATAATATTTACGTAGTTTAATTTTTCAAAATTATTTATTTATTGGACGTTGAAATAAATGGGGTTCAGGGAACCCAACTGGGTATTTCTCAACGTTACTATAAATACAAGGGATGGATATCTCTCATCAGTGTCCATTACAGTATTCATTCATTCATGGACTGAAAAATTGAGAGCCTCTCTCTCCTCCTGCCTCCTAGAGAGAGAAGCTGTTGATCCAAGAGTTTGGATGAAGATCTTCCTCAAGAATCTAAGACATCTCGATGTGGTGATCTTCAGGATGTCAAAGTCATCGTCGTATCATCGTGCTAGCACCCAAAGTTTGATGATCGATGTTCTAGAGGTTTTTGAAGCACATTTGGACGATCTAGAGGGATATTACTATGGATTATTCAAGTAGTGATCACTAGGGACAAGTTGTAGTCAAGCACGCCATTGGATTTAGAATGATATGTATTATGTTTATGTTTTGTGCTCTTAAAATTTTACACGGGATCCTTGGACATCTCTGGGGCTCGGATCATCAGTGATGACAAGTTCCATCATCCCACACAATGAAATTTTAAAATCCCCAGCCCACCAACTCCCGCTGTGGGCCGCAAAACCTTTTAGATCATTTTATTCTAATTTCAGCCTTTAATCAATTCAAGTAATTTAAGAATTAAATTGTTCATGATTCCATTCATTATTTATAGATCAAAGTAGTCATAAATTAAGATTAAAAGATGATTTGAACATGTCAAACATGAACTTATACTATGTCCATAACCTATATGTGGTATCAGAGCAGTCACATGATTAATTTATAATTATTTATTAATTATTGATTGAATGGTATGTGTTTATAATTTCTTTTAATTCATATATATTAATTATTTAAATATGAACATGATTTTCTCTTTCCTTTCTTCATTATTGATCATAAAACCAATAAACATGTTAAATTAAAATAAAGAAACATCCTAAAACTATATTTAGAGATGCTAACGGTTTTGGCCAGATAACACAGGCATACACTACATGCACCCCAAACTACATTCCATGTACCTATATATCTTGTCTGTTTTTCGCATTAATATAGGGTTAATTTGATAAAATCGAATCAGTAATATGATACAACTGTGTTAATGCATATATCGAAATCAGGCTGACATGTGGTTTAAAGAGACACACGCCATGTAACCTACACACACGATGTGTAGTCCTCATCTCTTCACGGTGGAGAATGTGAGGGACTAATCATATCATGTATCTACTACACAACATGGTTATTGAACAATTGTGCAACTTCAAGGCCACACAATGTGTAAGAAGGTTACACGCTATGTACCTCATACACAACATCTGTAGGGAAACACACCAAGTCCCCAAGCATGTGTTGCGGGCACAAATATAAGAGATTACACATCATGTAAACCTATAAATTCTGCATAGTCTATTGAAAATAGTGTACTAAATTTACTACTAATACAATAATTGATTATATAATTAAGACAATTATCATGTGTTCCATGTGTCATTTATTTTAAAGTACATGCCATTTCATTGTATTATTAATTATAAATCAAATTAATTCCTATGTTAAATTATAAATCTAGAAGTTATGTATTGTCTTTTCTTAAAGTGTACTCTATGCGCATCAAGAGCATCACATACAGTGTAATTATCATGTGTTTCATGTGTCATTTTTTTGATAGTACATGAAATGTAATTACCTACCACGCATGTATGTCTGATATCAAGGGAATACACAAGCATAAGGATCATACCAGGTAATTTGGTTGAGTATACATCATTTTCTCCACGAACACTTATTTATTTTATTAATTTTAAATAAAATAAAATAAAATTATTTAAAATTATGGATGATGGTAATGATCAAGTGGAATTAAGATAAAATGGATAAATTGGATAAATTATATTAATTTAGGATTTTTTTATCTTAATTAAAGAATAGGTCAAAGTAATTGATAACTAGATTGAAAATGTATGTTTATTGCACGTTTCATGGAAGATCATGAGATCAGACTCAAAATTTGTATGTGATTGGTTTCCTTTTAATTTATTAAATTAAAATGATGATATTTATTTCATCCCCTCCTCCTTATTATGTAATTTCATGCATGCCATAGATTTATTTTTTGTAAACCCACCTTATCAAATCCATTGGATCCTCTCACTTGTGTGTGAGTAAAATCCTATATAAGGATAAAGCTTCCAAATGAGAGGAGATGGTTTGAGTCCTAGATCTAAGGTAAAACCAATCGAGGTGATACATAGGATCATAAGTGGAATGATGTACCATGAACCAATCTATGGTTCTAGGTGTTTTACCCTAGGTCCAAAGGTTATTTTATCATCTGCTAGATAAACTAATATTTTGATAATCTCATGATCATGCCACTTATATTTTCTTTTTCAGTTGCATGGTTGATTATTTATTTATTTAGATGCTACATGATCAATTAATAAATTAATTAACAATAATGTAATATGGAATAAAATAAAACTAGATTATGTGTAAATTTTATCATATGTGGTTAATCATTTAAGTAAAATACACTTAATATTAACAAGTCTTATGATAAGATAAAATAGTGTTTTTATGCATAAGGATAAAAATACATCAACTAAAATATTGAGTTAGTATAGTATTTAATTACTTAAGTTAGATTTCAACCCATAATTAAAAGTGTTGTTCTGAACCAAGTTAGGGAGCTTTCAATTATTGAGGAATTTTTAGCTTGAATTTTTGTGTTTACTTAACTTGGTTCACATCACAGGTTGACTGCCCAAGAAGGAATTGGTGTAAATGAGAGGCAAGGATTAAGGAAATATTTAGCTAAGATTTTAGGATTGGGGATTATACTCAAATGATCAAGGAATAATGAGTTTTTGTAGTTGGTGAGTTACACCCACCCAAAACCCTTTAATTAACTTGTAAGGCCTAATTCTAAGTTATGATAAGGGTAATATGGGTCCTTGAGACTAGAATATATATGAAATGAAATATTACGAAACTAATGATGATGGATATTATGTTTTTTTAAAATATATAGAGATTAATACAATTTAAATTTATTAATAAAATCATAGAAGTATTAATAATCTACTCTAAAATGGAAAACCACATGAATTTTACCATATCACTATGATCTATCATAGATAAGGATAACCTTATCATCGGTGAAAATTTATAGTAATGATATCAAATCTTACACATTATACCATTCCTTTAATGGAGATTACATGTTTTGGAAACCCCACTTCTTGAGTCACTTCTTAAAGAGGTTATAGAATAAGTATTTATCTACTTGAAACATGTAGAAAATGTAATGTATGTCCAATGATTCATGCTATTCTCAATGTCCCGACATTATTTCAAAGAAATATGAGGATATAAATGCATATAACATCATTTATGACCTCCATAATCTTTATCATGAGAAGGAAAGACAATAGAGACATGTGATCACCAATGCATTATTCATATACAAGATTAGATATTTGGTTTGAGGTAGGACTCTTGTAGTTAAGATGATTAGATATGTATAACTCTTATATATATTAGGGTTTAATATCCTTAGTGTGTTTTGCACAGATATCATTATATCATCACCACCTAAAATGTTATATAGTTTCATTCTGAATTATAATATGAGAAATTATGAGAGGACTATTTCATATTTTCTTACTTTTATTCTTCAATTTGATAAAGACATGGGGTGTAACAAAACTGCAGTCTTTATGGTGAATAAGAAAAGGAATAATATGGAAATGAGTCTAAATAATCATTCCAATTTTAAGTCTCTAGAGAACTATCATTCTAAAAAGAATAAGATCAAGTGGAAAGAAAAGGATCAAAATGTAATGTTTTTTGTATTTGGCAAGAAAGGTCACTGGAAGGGGAACTAGACCCATAAAAAGAAGCAATGAGAATCTTTATGTGGATTTGTAATCAACTATAATATTTCTATATCTATAAGTTGGTTATTAGATACTACATGTGGTACACATATGTTTATCCAAATAAAGGAACCAAGTAGACTTCATAAGGTTTTCTGAGGTGAGGTGGATATACAGATTCCAATGGAGTGAGGCTGGATACTATATCTAATGGAGAATACCAACTCACATTTCCAATGAGAATTATTTTGGTTTTAAATAATTGTTATTATGTGCCTAGTGTTACTGGTGACATCATATTTGTTTATTTTCTATACATGGATGGATTTACTTTCTATTTTGGAAATAAGAAATGATATTTTTATAAATATAGAATATGTTATAGTATGGAACAAATGAATAAAGGTGTTTATTTATTAAATTAAAAAAACCAAATATTGGAAAATTATAATTAATTAAATTCACTCATCTCATTTCACATCCTGTTGTGGAATCTCCACCTTGTTTTTGTAAACAATAAGAATTTGAAAAAGATCTATCAAGATAGTTTTTTAGACTAATTTGAGATTAATCCACTTGAAATATATAATTATTATTTATAAGGTAAGAAAACCAAACCACCATTTGGTGGTCCAGGTGAAAGGGCCACAAAGCATATAAAATTGATACAAAATGATGTAGGAAGATCTTTTAAAGTATAAGTTAAAGGTGTATTATCATATTTTATGAAATTTATCAATGATTTGAGTAGGTATGACTACATATACTTGATGAGGTATAAGTATAAATCCTTTTAAAATTTCAAAGTGTTCAATAATGAAGTTGAGAATAATCTTGTTAAGAAGATAAAGAAACTTTGATCGGATCGAGCTGGTGAATATATTAATTAAGAGTTTGTCGATTTTTTATGGGATTATTGGATTTTATCTCAACCCACTTTTTCTTATGCACCATAATGGAATGGTGTTAGTGAAAGGAGGAACTATACCTTAATAGACATTATAAGATATATGATGAGTCACACAAGCCTTCTATTATCATTTTGGGGATATGAATTACACATGAAAACATACATACTAAACTGAGTACTAAATAATGTGGAAAATGTCATTCCATTAGATTTATGAAGTAAAAATAAATATGTTTTTAACATACTCATGCATGGGGGTGAAAGGTGTTTGTTAAGGCTAGCTCAACCAATAAACTGTCACCCCGAATCATGAACTGTATCTTATATAGGTTACCCCAAGAAAATGAGTGGATACTACCTATATAATATCTAAAATAAAAATTTTATAGATTCCAGGAAAGTGATGATGTGTTTCCATGTGTGATCTCAAAATATTTTAACAAAGTGCAAAACAGGGGATGACCTAGGTCATTCTCTTGAAGAGTTGTTTCGGTCAATCACACACTACTTATAATTCACTTATTTTTATTTTTTATCTAAGAAATAAAAATAAAATAAATGGAGGTTTGAAAATTGTGAATGAATTTCTAAAATTAAACACACAGATGAAATGAAAATATAATGAGTACAAATAGAATAAAGTTATAAAGAAAGGATATCCTCTCAGGAGAAAACCTAGAGTGTTCCTTCATAATCTCTTTATTAGTTAAAAATTAACTTAATGAAAATTATCTATAGTATGGATGAACATTATATCCATCCCATGTTGTGAATATATAGTGCACTCAATGATCACAGATATACCACACATCCACCTCCTCGACCGAGGGAGAATATTGCAGAAGAGAAAGCTAAGCTTGAGGTGTAATGTGGAGACACAAAAGAGCCTTACCCATAAATATCCCCTCTTACTAACCCTAATAAAATAATAAACATTAAAAATGAATACAAAAATACTTGGGTTTAACACCGTATTTCTCCCCCAGGAACTTCCTTGGGTTAGTTACTCATGATCATGAGTATTAGAGATCACAATGAGAAGCGAACAAGGAGGAAACAAAGAAGATAAAAATGATATAATTAGAGGAAGAAAAAAAGTAAAATATATAAAAAATTCATAAAAATTTTACAAAAACAAAAAAACAAAAAAACAAAAAAAAAATTAAAACACGAGGTTCTAACCCTTTGAAAAGGAGAAGGGATACATTTTTATTGGTATAGGGGGTGAAATATTTCACTCCAAATATATTCACATATAGAATTCATGTGGTATACCCATTTAATGACATTATTTGGGAAATGCATATTATTGATTTTTTTCCCTATTTCTCCTCTATTGACCCAAAAAAATTCAGTTTCATTGGCTAATTTAAGAGATATTTATATCCAATTTACACTTGAAATTTATTCTAGCCAGGGAGACTCTTTGTAATCCACATCTTAAAATTCACATGCATTTATGGACTTGATATTGAAAGAATAAAGTCAGTAAAAATTTATGATATTTGTTCCTATGGATATTATATTACTTTATGTAAAATTTCAGTTTATTTGGATATTCTATTTAAGATATATGGGCCCATATTAAAAATGTTCTAGATATGTGCATAGATTTTGTTACCCGAATTGTAAGATTATTTTGGTCCTAAAAATGATGGATTGAGCTTTGGGTACAGAAGAATGAAATGAAGAAAAATATTTATTTAATCTTATCAAAATGAATTGTATAATTTCAATCAGTATAGAAAAAATTATGTCCAAAATATAGAAATAAATTAAAATAGTTAAAATCCAAAATTAGGACATTTTTTCAAATTATCTCAAAATGATACTAAAACCATAAAATGCGAAAATTTACATTAAAATAAAAATTTGGTAGGATTATAAAATTTAAATTTAAATTAAAATAATTCTAAATATTTCCTCTATTCAATCCACCATACTTAAACATTTCACCCCTAGGAAATCATCATATACAAAGGTCAAAACAAAATTCCCAAAGTATAAATGAATACACAACTCAATTATCAAATAAAGGAAAATACCATGCCTCATAAATGGATAAAAAATTTCTAACTCCAAAAAAATAATAATAATCCATTCAATATCATGTTATTACTTACGTACATGTTGTACCTATCTCACTAGAAAAATATTTATCTTTACTCAAGGATTTTAATGTGGAGTTTTTCACATTCTCAAGAATTTGCATGATATCCTTTGGCTTGTTATCCTCATAGTATATCCACTTCATAGAGTCAAAAAAATTTAAATAATGAGGTATATATTTTTCATAGTTTTTTTCTGTGGCTGAGGGATATTAGGTTTTAAATGTAAAAATGTATGAGGTGGAATGGGGAGGGTTAAGCTCTAAAGTGAAGTAAATTCCTAAAAAAAGTTTTTCTCAAGAATGGTTTGATCCTTAATTATTTTGAAAATGTATCACAAAAAACCACCTATTTATTTATTTGGAAAGTTCATACTTGGAATTTTATCATCAATGGTAATTTTATTCCATCTTTTACCTAATTTTCAGTATTGTTTCATATTTAATTTTGATATGAATTTATCTTTATAATCATGTTTTTGATGAAGAGAGAGTCATATTCTAATTATAAAATATTGGTGAACACATAACCCATTTTTTTTCATGAAATTTGGGCCAACCATCCATTTTTACATCATCAAATTTATTCCTCCAAAGAATCAATAAATATTTTAATATGTTTTCTTATTTAAGCTAAAATATATTTTACAAAAAAGAAAAATACCAATCATCTTCCCCCTCTAAAACACTTGAGTTCAACAATAATATTGCATTTAACTTATAGAGCAGTTTGTAAAGGAATAAATAGAGGTCTTAATAAAGTTCATATGAAAAGGTAGGACAAAACTAGAGTTCAATGTAAAAAGGTTATTTTAAATTGATGCCTTAATAATACTTGACAGATTCCATGAACTCTAACAGCTTTGAAAAGGATAAAAATAGAAATTTATGGATTAAACAACACATACCAGGACTCTCAAGAAAAATTGAAATGTAATAATATGTCAAAAATGTTTATAAACCTCTCAGGTTGGGAAATATTTTCAATTTGAATATTACTAGTGCACATGAGTTTCACAATTAGTAAAACTTCATCAAATGAAAATATTGGAAATCAAGAAACTAAATTCATTCAGAAATCATTTAAATCCTTAAATATTAAAATAATATAATGATACAAATAAACTAATATGATTTTAATTTTCCAAAGTATTCAATTCATCTCAATAAACCTAAAAACACGCCAAAAATAAAAAAGGAAAGCATGTAAAACTCATAAAAATTCATGAAAGATTAAATGGAATCACAAAAAATTCCTAAAAACAAGTTAAATCCCTCCTACACACTTATTTAATTTACTAACATATTTTTATTTCAAATTAGGTCAATTATAATTTTAATTAGAAAAATATAAAGAAAATGAAAGATACATACTAATTAATTTTTTAGTGGTAGCCCTGAGTTAAGTTCCTAGCTTCTACCACTTTAAAAATTGAAGAAAGAAACAAAAAATAATAAAATTAAAGAAAAATAAATAGAAAGGGGAAATAAAAAGGGATAAATCTTGGTTTATACCCCCAATAGGGTTATAGATTTTTACTACCCCTAGTTTGGAAATTGTAATGGATTATCCCTAATCAGAAGGTGGGAGTGGTTTCTTTAAGATGAACCACCACATGTGAATTTCTCATTGTGCATGATTATAAAATTATAATGAATAACCCCAAATAATATAATAAATTTATCTACCCACAATAACTAATAATGAAAGAATTTGAGATCCAAATTGTGGGGGAAAAGAAAATAGGTATAATCTTTATTTACTTATGTGGTTCCCTCCTCCATATGGTATGCATGTTATTATAGAGGAGGCAGACACACCACCAAATGAATCTCCATCTCTTATTTTTTAATCACCACCACTTGGGTGTTAGCTTCCCTAACATATAAGTCCTAATAAATTTATGTTTTTTATAAATTTCAGAAAAGGAAAATTCAAAAAACAATTCATCTTAGATAATATTAAAACATGAATAATAATTAAATAAATATTCCATTTTAATTTAGTCTGGTTGGAAATTGATATCTTTTGGAAAGGCCATTGGAAAATAAATATCAAGAGGTAAAAATTAATCATTTTATTCCAAAGAAAGATAGAGGTAGAGAGTTGATGATTTTTCTTTATCAAGGATGGGAAGATAAAGTTTCTTGTTATCTTCAACAAAGAAATTTCAGGATTCTTTCAAAAAATGTTTATCTATCATAAGTGCATCAGATTTCATGTGTTCTTCAAGGAAATACCAGACCAATGGTTGGGTTTGGGATGATTAAATTAATTCCTTTAGTAGGTATTTTTCAACCACATCAGGTTTTTAACATAAAAAAGTTATTGGTGAATTTTCTTCCACCTTTAATTTTGGTTTAGGTTCTGGATCTAGCTATTGCTCCGGAGATATAAAGATATATTAAAATGTCCACTCTATTTAGATCTAGAGGTTTTGAATTGAATCACTTATCCTTTTAAAATGATATTCAAAATCATTGGTAACTTCTTATTTTACCTAATATTATTCAATGCATGTGTAATAATTTTAATTGAAATTCATCATGAACAAATAGATTTTTTGTAGTTTTTGAAATTTATGATTTTTTTGTATTATTTTGAAAAAAAGAAATTATTTACAAAATATTAATAATAATAGTGATTGAATACCACTTTAATCCCCATAAATGGGTCCAATTTGATAAAGTGTTATCATGTGTGCTCTCAAATTATTTTAACTATGTACAACACAGGGGCTGACCTAGGTCTTTCTCTTGAGGAGCTGTTGTGGTGAATCACTCACTACTTCAAATTCACTTTTTTAATTTTTCATTTTTTTATTTATGAAATAAAACCAAAATAAACAGTGGTTTGATAATTGATAATGAATTACTATAATTAAACATCTATATACACTGAAAACACAATGAGTACAAACAGAATGTAGTCAGAAAGAAAGATGATCCTCCCAAGATAACACCTAGAGTAAAACTTCATTATCTCTTTATTAGTTCCAAATTAACTTGATTAAAATTATCCATAATATGCATAAATATAATATACTACCCATTTTTTGAATATCTAGTTCACTCAATGATCACTGAGATACCACACATCTACCTCCTCGATCGAGGGAGAATATTGTAGAAGTGAAAGCGAAGCCTCGGGTGGAAAGTGGAGACACAAATTCACCTTAACCACTAATATACCCCTCAAACTAACTCTAATCAAATAAGAAAGAGTAAAAATTAATTCATTAATTCTTTGTTTCAACCCTGTATTTCTCTCCTAAGAAATTCATCAAGTTAGTGACTTATGTTCATTATTATTAGAGATTATATTGATAAGAGAATGAGGTGGAAACAAAAATGACAAACATATTAGAATGAGATAAATAATAATGGTAAAATATATTAAAAATTCATAATACAATTAAAATAGTAAATAAAATACATAACTAAAAAAAATTAGACAAAAGTTTCCATCCCTTTGAAAAGGAGAAAGGATACATATTTATAGGGTGAGGGGGAGAAAAATTTCACTCCAAATATGTCCACCAAACTATGTGGTTGTTATATCCATTTAATTATTGAATTTGTGAAATTTTTATTCTTTAAAGTTTTTCCCCTATGTCTCCTATGTCAACCCATAAAATTTCATCTTTATTGGTCATGATTGGAGAGATTTATATCCAATTTACTCTAGAAATTTATTCTGGATAAGAATACTCTTTTTATTTCACATCTGTGGATTCTTATGAATTTATGTCCTTTACATATTCTGAATAAAGTGGTGAAATTTTTATTATAGTTGTTCCTCAAGATTTTATCTTGATCCATGTCTAATGTCATCTCATTTGCATCATCCATTTAAGATATATCTTCCCATCTTCAAAAGTTTCTAGATGTGTGCATAGATTTCGAGGCCCAACTTTTAAGCTTATTTTGGGCATACAAATGATGAATTGTGCTTTGGGTCCAAAAGAACGAAATGAATAAAAATATTTATTTAATACTAAAAAAATTAATTTCACAATTTATATCAGTATAGACAAAGTTATGTCCAAAATATATAAATAAATTAAAACAGTTAAAATCCAAAATTAGCCTATTTTTTCCAGTAATAATTCACGTGACTATTTTTTCAATTAAGATAAAAATTATACTAAAACCATAAAATGTAAAAATTTCAATTGAAATAAAATGTTTTTGGGATTAAAAAAATTAAATTAAAAGTAAAATAATTGAAAAACAATTCTCTTTAAATTCCCCCAAACTTAAACATTTCACTCCTAGGCAATCATCTTATTCCATGGTCAAAACAAAATTCCCAAAGAATAAATGAAAACATAACTCAATTATCATATCAAGGAAAATATCATGCCTTTTAAATGGATAAAAAAATCCCTAACTCTGAAAAAACAAAAAAATACATTCAATATCATGTTAATTATCAAATGCATGTCATGCCTACCTCCCTGAAAAAATATTTTTCTTCACTCAAGTATTTTAATGTGGATTTCTCTCATTCTCAAGAATGCATGTGATATATATAGGCTTGAAATTCTCTTAGTATATCCACTTCAAAAAGACAATTTTTTTTTTCGAAAATGAGGTCTTTTACATGGTTTGTTCTATGGTTGAGTATTTTTAGGTTTTAAATGTAAAAACATCTGAGGCATAATGAAGAGTGTTAAGATATAAAGTAAAGTAAATACATGAAAACACTTTTTCTCAAGAATGGTGTTCTCGTCAATTTTCTTAAAAATTAATCACCACCAACCAAATATTTATTTATTTGGAAGGATAACACCTGGAATTTTAGAATCAATGATGAATTTATTACCTCTTTTACCCAATTTGAATCATTGTTTCATCTTGAATTTAGATCTTGATTTCTCTTAAGAATCATGTTTTTGAGGAAAATATAGGCATCTTTTGATATTCAAATATTTGTGAACACTCAACCCACATTTTTCATTATATTTAGTCTACCCATCCATATTTACATCATGAAATATATTCCATCAAAGAATAAATAAATATTTCAACATTTTTTTCTTTTCATACCAAACATATTCTTTGGTAAAGTAAAATACAACTCATTTTATCCCACCCCCACACTTGAGTTCAATAATAATTATGAAATTAACTTTCAGAGCATGTTAGAAATGGATAAATGGATTGTAATTTGGCTACCTAAAAATTCATTTCATGGCTACTAGGGGATTAATAAAGGTAAAATGAAAAGGTATAAAAAAAATTAGAGTTCAATGTAAAAAAGGAGTTTCAAAGTGACACCTCAATCATACTTGACACATTCCATGAACTCTAACAGATTAGAAAAAGAGAAAAAAGAAAGTTCTGGATTAGATAACATGTCTCAAGAATCTCAATAAAAAGAGAAATGTAAGAAGATGTAAAAATGGTGTATAAACCTCTCCGACTGGGAAATATTTTCAATTTGGATAGTACTAGTGCACATAAGTTTCACAATAATTAAAACTTCATCAAATGAAAATATTGTAAATTAATAAAATAAATCCACGCAAAAATAATTTAAATCGTGAAATATTATAATCAATAAATATTCTAAAAATACTAAGATGGTTTTAATTTTCCAAAGTGTTCATTTCATATTAATAATCCTAAAAACATGCCAAAAATAAAAAAGGAAAACATGGAAAATTCATAAAAACACAAGAAAAATTAAATGGAACCATGAAATTTTTTTCTAAAAATAGGTTGACATACCTCCCCCACACTTATTTCATGCACTACAATATTTTTGTTCAAATTATATCAAGAAATATTTATATATATAATTTTAATTGGGATGAAAATATAATAATGAAAACTAAAGATTTAATATGATTTATTTTTTTTATGATAGCCTTGAGTTAAGCTTCTAAATGCTACCAATTTAAAAATACAAGAAAGAAAGAAACTAAACATAATAAAAATAAATAAAAATGAAGATAATGGAGAAAAATATGGGTCAATTCTTATTTTAGACCCCCAAAAGGGTGATAGGTTTTTAATTCAACTTCCCAGGTACTTGTAGTGGATTATTACCAATCAAAATGTGGGTGTGGTTTATTTGATATGAAGCACCACGTGCGACTTTTACTAGTTTCCATGAGTAGACACTGAGAATGGAGAACCCAAAATAAGATAAGAAAATTATCAACCCTCAGAAGGAAGAATGAAACAATTTTATATCTAGAGTGGGATGGAAGTAAAATAGGGGTTCTCTATATTGAATTCTATGGTGTCCTTTTCCATATGGTATGAAATATTTTGTAGAGAAGGTAGTCACACAACAAAATTATTCTCCGTATCTTCTTCTTAAATCACCACCACTTGGGTGTTCTCTTCCATAACATCTAAAGCCCACTCCATTTTTTCTATTTTAGAAATTTTAGAAAAGGAAATGTCAGAAAACAATTCATCTTGGACAATATTGAAACATGAAGAATCAATAAATAAATATTATTTTTCATGTAATTCAGCTTGGAAATTGATCTCTTATGAAAAGACCATTAGAAACTCAATATCAGTAAGTGCATATTTATCATTGTATTCCACATCAAGAGAGAGGTATAGAGGTGATGTTTTTTAATTTTCAAGGATGGGAAGATCAATTTTCTTGTTATCTTCATCAAATAAATTCATAGATTCTTCTAAAAAATGTTGATCTCCCATAAGTGCATCAGATTTCATGTGTTATAAAATGACTACTAGAGAAATGGTTGAGTGTAGGATAATGTTATTAATTCCTATACTAGGTCCTTATAAACCACATCAAGTTCTTTAATATAAAAAATGATTGGGGAAATATCTTCAACCACTCATTTTGGTTTATGTTATGGCTCCAGTTCTTTCTTTTGATATGTGTGGACATATTCAGTTATCTACTCGATTTATCTCTCTAGGTTTTTCATTGTATCACTAATCCTTTTCAAACTAACTTCAAGATCACTGTAAAATTCTTCTTTCACATGTTATTAGTTAGTCCATGCATAATAATTTTAATTGAAATTCATCATAAATAAATATATTTTTTTAGTTTTTGAAATAATGATTTTTTATGTTTTTTAAGAAAAAATGAAATTATTTTAAAAAATTTGAATAAAAATAGCGAGTAAAGTTCCCATGGATTCTTGGAAACAATTCCAATTATATGAAGCATTATCATACATTCTCTCATATTATTTTAACTAAATACATCACAATGTCATATTTAGGTTGTTCTCTTCAGGAGATGTTATGATAAATAAATCACTAATTATAATTCACTTATATATATTTTTTATATATTATATTTATGAAATAAAACTAAAATAAATTTAGTTTTGAAAATTTATAATGAAATACTAAAATTAAACATGCAGATCTAATTCAAACACAATGAGTGAAAATATAATGAAATTAGAAAGAAAGAATATTCTCCCAAGAGAACACCCAGAGTGAACCTTCATCATCTATTTATTAGTTCTAGATTAAATTAATTAACATGCTCTAATATATTTATAAATATAATATCCGACCCATATTTTGAATATATGGATCACTCAATTATCATTGAGAGATCACACATCCACATCCTCAATCGATGGTGAATATTATAGAAGAGAAAGCTAAGCATCGAGTGACAAGTAGAGTCACAAACGTGCCTTTCTCAGTAATATACCTATAATAATAACTCTAATGAAATAATAAGCATTAAAAATTAATTCAAAAATAATTGGGTTCAATATTGGATTGATCCCCAAGGAACTTACTCAGGTTATTTACTCATGATCATGAGTATAAGTGATCACAGTGAGTAGTGAATGAGGTCAAAATGAAAAAGATAAAAATAACAAAATGTGACAAATAAAAAGATTGAAATATATGAATAATTAATAATACTATTAAAAAATATAAGCAACTATATAACTAAAAAAATATCCAACAAATTTTTTATCCCTTTGAAAAGAAGAAGGGGTGCATTTTTATCGAGAGAGGGGGTTAAACAATTCACTTCAAATCTATCCACCAAAATTATTCACATAGTAGACCAATTTAATGATAGAATTTGGTAAATGTGTATTATTAAAAGTTTTTTTACCTATTTCTACTATGTATACCTAATAAATTTCAGCTTCATTGGACACGTGTCGAGAGATTTATATCCAATTTATTCTAGAAATTTATTCTGGCTAGGCAGGCTCTTCGTATTACACATCTTTGGGTTCCCATGAATTTATGGACATAATATCGGCAGAATAATGTGGGTAAATATTTAAGATTATTGTTCCTCCTAATTTTTTATTTCTCTATGTCTAATTTAAGCTCATTTGGATTTTCCATTAAAGAAATATGGGGCCATCTTAAATTTTTTCCATATTTGTTAACATATTTAATGGCCCGACATGTAATCATATTTTGGGCCTACAAATGATGGATTTAACTTTGGATCCAAAAGAATGAAATGAATCCCAATATGTATTTAATTCTAAAAAAAGGAATTATATATTTTTAATGAGCATAGGAAAAGCTATATCCAAAATACAGAAATAAATTAAATCATTTAAAATGCAAAATTGAGACATTTTTTTAAATAAACTAAAAATTCTACTAAAACCATAAAATGTGACAATTGACATTGAAATAACAATTTTTTAGAATTAAAACATTAAAATTAAAAGTAAAATAATTGAAAATATTTCTCTTTTAGAAATTTTTATTCCTTAAGAGGAAACATGTCCTCAAGAAGGATAGTAGGATCAAGTTTGACTTTCAAGAAGTTTATTCTCTAGATACACAAGCATTGGTATGGGAACAGACTCTACAGGTCATTGTGGAAGAAGTTATTCCTTTAACACAAGTACCATATAAGAGTACCCGATATGTTATAGAATAAAAAAGATATGATTTTCTAGTCATAGAAGATGGTTACTCATTATTAGTTGATAATTATGTCCCTCTATCCTATAAGGAGGCAATAGAGAGATTAGAAGCTATAAAATGGAAATAATACATGAATTTAGAAATGGATTCCATGTACTAAAACCATGTGCGGGTTTTGTATGATCTACCAATAGATGTAAATCCCATTGGGTTAAAATGGGTATTTAATATAAATATGGGCATGAAAGACCAAGTTTGTACCTATAAAGCATGAATAGTGGATAAAGGGTTTAAATAGTGTCAAGGTATTGACTACAACAAAACCTTTTCTCCGTTTTCCATGTTTAAATCCATTATAATTATACTTACTATAACAAATTTCCATGAATATGATATTTGGTATATGGATTTCAAAATTGATTTCCTTAATGGAAACCTTCAGGTTGATGTGTGTATGACTCAACTAGAAGATCTTGTAACTCTACGTAATACCAAAAATGTATGAAAGTTTCAATGACCCATTTATGGATTAAATTAAGAATTCGGGTCATGGAAAATTCAATTTTATATATCTATAGAATAATTTGGTTTCTTTAAGAATGAATGTGATCCATGTGTTTACAAGTTGTTTATCAGAAGTATGGTCATTTTCATAGTAGTATATGTTGATGACATATTATTAATTGGAAATGAGATACCATCTTTACAAGAGGTTAAGTAATGGTTGGGAAATTTCTTCTTCCTAAAGGACTTAGGTGAATCTACCTATATTATAGGGATCAAGATCATGCATGATAGATCAAGAGGTTTATTAGACTAAGTCAAAGTATATAAATTGAATAGATACTAAATAGGTTTAGTATGGAATAATCTAAGAGGGGATTAGTTTTTGTGTCATATGGTATACATCTTTCTAAAAATATATATCCTTAGACACAATAATAAAGAGATATAATGAGTAATATACCATACACTTCTATGATACGATCTATCATGTATTCCATGTTATATACAAGGCTTGAAGTTTCATATGCTTTGAGCATGGTAGGATGATATAAATATAAACATGGTGAACATCTTTTTACTACTTATAAAGTTATCCTAAAGTATATAAGGAAAACTAACGATATTTTTATAGTGTATGGAGGAGATGAATATTGAATCATCAAGGGTTATACAGATGCTCGCTTTGAAACAGATCAAAATGATCTGAAGTTTTTGTCATAATAAGTCTTTCATCTCAACAGAGGAGATATTAGTTGAAAGAGTTAAAAACAACTAATTATCACCGATTCTACTATGTAATACAAGTATATTATGGATTTATATGCATCCAAGGAAGTATTTTTTATTCATAATTTTTCCAAGAGTTTTATGTGGTTTCTAGTAGTCACTACCTAATCACAGTTTACCATGATAACACTACAACGATGAATATTTCCAAAGATCCAAGGTCACATCAAAGAAAAAATCATATCTGTTGTATGTTTTATATCTTGATGGATTTTTTTCAATCAAGTGAAGTTTCAGTGAGTAGATTATCCACAAAGTAAAAATGTGATATACCCATTGACAAAGGGTCCATCTTAGTAGATACATGAGTTTTATGTGAGATCTAGTGGACTAATAGTTATTAACAATTGGATCTAGTGAAAGTGGGAGTCTATTGGATTTAGTTCTCTTGAAACAACTTCTATGTACTTCATGATTACATATTCTTGTTGTCTTGAATATTAATGAATTTTTATTAGTACATCATGAGTGTTCCTCCACATGAAATAGTATGTGATGATTCCCTAAAAATATATGTCACAAAAAAAAGTTTATATTAGTTACCTACTTTGATGAGAACCTAGAGGTATCAGAATAATATTCTTGAATAAAATTTTTATAGCTGAATAATACCATTTAGTGGGACACAAGTGATACAGGCTATCATGGTTGGAGACTCATAAGACTTTGAGTCACCCTCTCATGGTGTGCACACATGTAAATTTCCAGAGAAGAAGATTGTAAGAATGATACCCAGCATTAGGAAATCCAAATTTCATGTTTCATTGGATATTCCTACCTATGTATGTGTGTATCAATCCTTATAATTATATATTATCATTAAGGTGTACCATAAATTTTTTACTTTGATTTATTGATGAAAAACATTGAAATATATAATCATAGAAAAGTAGTATATGTTGGGCATGTCATGATTGATATTGATTTATTGGATAATGTGATACAAGATTTATCCCATTTTTCTATTAAAAAAATTATATCTTTGGCCCTTTGATGGAAATGGAACTACCTCGATATATCTATGGATATGGTGTTCTGTGGGAATATTCATTTGTTGAAATTAAAAGAAATAGACATCAAACACATAGGTCTATGACATTAGAATGCAACCATATTGATTATAAATATCATGATAAATGTATTATATTACATAATAATCATTCGTGGGAGGTTGTATGTCACTATGACATTAACTTCTTTCTTTATCAGTGTCTTGGTGTGTTGCTAGAAAGTAACTGTAACACCATGAGATTTTAAAAGAAGAAAATTATTTTAAATAGCGTAAATGGTATGAAACACTTACTTATCTTGTATTACACACAATAATGAGTTTCTTGGATAGCTTTTGTTAAATGCAAGACCATGTTTTATCGAACAATAATATACAATTAATATTATTATTTAATATGATAGTTATCTCTTATAAATTGGATTGGAAGGTATGAATAGGATTTAATAACTTATAAAAATATATATTTTAAAATTTTTATTAATTATATATTGATTATTAATAAAATAATCATCATTTAAAAGAAAAAGAAATGTTTTCTAAAAAAATATTTTTTTCTTCTAAAAGACGGCTTAATCGTGCTTGATGCGCATAATTTAAAATTAAATTTTACAAATTTTAAAATATTTATTTAAAAAATAAACTTCATATTTGAAATCAAAATATCAAAATCATTTTAGGGTAAATTTTTGGAATTTTTTGAGAAGTTTTAATTTTTGATGAATAGTAAAAAAATACAGAATTTTAATCAAAAACTGTCTTTTCATATAGATAATTTTTAATGTTAAATTATATTTTGAATGCTTTTTAAAGTAAAAATATTTAAATTATACATATAATAATAAAATTGAGGTCATTTTAATCATTTTAATACTTAATTTTGATATAAAAACATTGTGAACTTTTGAACATTTCCACTTTAAAAACCCACTTTCTCGTCACATCTGGGGATTAATTTTAAATTATAATTTTCCAATTATGTGAGTTAAATTTAGAAAAATGGATTAAATATTTAGAATAATTATAAATTATATTATATAATAATTTAAACTTAATTTCTTACCATAATGATTAGTAAAAATAGGTAAAATTAATTACTGTGATTAAGGTAAAAATAAGTTTAATAGGAGGTTAAACTTAATAGTTATGGGGTAAAATGACCTAAACAGTTTTCTAAAACCCAATTTATAGAAAAATTTATAACCTTGTCACCTTATTATCAATTTTTACGTGTTATTGGGAATATTATTCCATGAAAGGGATCTATATAATAAGTTAAGTAAAGAAAAGGGCAAAAAAGGAACCTTCCTTGATTTTAATGGGTATAATGCTTTGGGATGGGGGAAAACCATATTTGTTTGGTTATACATTTTACTTTTAAGTATAAATGATTTTTTATCATCATAATAATTTATATTTAATTTTTATATATGAATTAGTTACTTAAATTCTTAAGAAACTCCGACACAATAATTATTTAGTTAATAATTAACTAAAATAAATGATACTAAAAATATTAAAAGTGAAGTAAATTCAATAAATTATTTTATCAAATTAATTTTTAGATTAATATATCATGTTACACAGATGTTAAATTAATATATTAAAATTCAATAGTTGACTTGATGTTTTTAAATTTAAATTAAATAAATAATGTCAAAATTGAGATTAATGTTATTTTATAATAAATGATATTTTATTAAATGATTTAAAATTAATAAAAATACCATACTCTGATAAGTGATATTTAAATGTTTATAAATATAAAATATTTTCCATTAATGGACCAATTTTTATTTTATAATAAATATAATTACCACTAAATAATACAAATAATATTAGCGCAGTTAATGTTAAAGTGGTGTTTTTGCATATTGCATGCGCTTTTGTTAAAACTAATTTCCAACACACATGATAGTTTTATGTTATAAATTATATATAATATTTATAATTAGTGGGTCTAAGTTTTATAATAATTACTACTTTAATTTAGTCTTAAATCATAAATTACCTAGGTTAGAAAACTGGTTACTGTGGCAAAAACAAAAAAGTGTAAAATTGAGTAAACTTGGAGACTAATGAACAAAAGGAAAAAAATATTTTAATTTTGTTTAGTGTAAGTATAGATAGAACTTAATTTCCATTAAATACATTATTTTTCAGTTTTTTAAGAACATAAGGTAAGAGAGACCTCCCAATACTGAATACTTTTAAATATTTACCAGAATGTCACTCCTCCTCAACTATAAAAGGGAAATCACTCTTCCCACTTCTCCATGACTTTAAATACACTTTGATAACAAAAAACCTACCCAAATCACTCCTAAAATTCCATAAACACATACTAGAATCCTTATTTTTATAAAAAATAAAACCTAGGAATGGTTTAGTGCAAACCAAAGGAGGATACCTGAAGAAGAGGTAATCTTCCTCAACAAGCGTCTTTATTTTATTTCTTTCTCCCTATCCTTCAATTCTTCTTATACCATGATGATATAATAACCTAATTATATTACATATAATTATATATTTTTATGTTAATTTTTCAACCAAAAACCACACACACATCCATAAATTAGGTTACAAAATCATCATTCATGTGTACGACAGACTACCACCTCAAGAAATGATATCATTTATTTTTCCATTACCACTTATCACAGTTGGATATAATTATGTATATAAAGTTTATATATGATATTTATGGAATAATTATACCTATGGAGTCATTATATCTTATATATAATTTTTCATATTACAATACATAATGGATACGATAATATGATTCGTTTTTATGACGGACTACCTCCTCACGAAGCGATGTGATTCGTTTTCACCAACGCATTACATGGAAGGTAATAAGGGTAAAAATAATGAATATATGAGAAATAAATAACATATTATTATATTAATGAAATATTTATAATTATTTAAGTATAATATAACATTTTATTTCTTACCTTTTCACTCACTGAAAAAGTGATTACATCCTTCGTGGATGTATGGACCACCACCTCCTCGATGCGATGTGATTTCTTTTTCCATCACCACATTAAAATATTGATATATATAAGTATATATAATTAAATATAATAGTATTTACGATATAATGATAATTTTGTAAATAAAAAATAATAATTACCTTCTTTCCATATTGATCATTGAAAAATGGAAACGTTACTCATACGTACGTATGAAATACTGTCTCCCTAGTCGTAATATTAGTTCATTTTTCATAACGATATACCATGATTTATTTTAAAAGTATAATTTATGTATAAATATGACAATTATGTAATTAATATTATTTTTTATATGTTTAAATAAGGATATTTTTGACCATATTCAACCTACCAAAGTCATTTTTTACACATAAGATGAATATAGTCAACACATCCGACTTAAAATTAATTGATTAAGTAATTGTATATAACTTATTAATAAGTGAAATAAAATTAATAATAATCTTGAAATTTTTTATCAATAAAGTAAATAATTAATATAAGTTTATTATTGAGGAAGATAAATGCACACGTGATGAATTATACTCAAGGTAAGGGACTTTGTCTCAATTTCCATTCATTGAGGAATTTTTTGATGTATGCACCTATATTATTTTATAAGGCATATATACAGACCCTTTTAAATGATATATCATACAATTATCTATTATAATAAAATTTAAATTTTTGTTTAATTTTATTGTTTATTGGGACTTATGATTCAAGTGTTTCCCAAGTGATAAGGGACATTTCCTTTAAAAGATTCTATTTTAATATTTTCCCTCAAACTCTCTTCCTCTATAATGTCCATGTTTTAAAAATGATTTTTAAGGATTTTATATGGATTTAAAATATTTATAATGTAAATTTTATGTCTCTTTACTTTATTTTAATGGTTTTTATAAAGTAATCTTTTTTACGTATTTTATATGGAACGTTTCGACAAATGACAAAAGGGATGTTATATTTTTAACATACATAGTGACAATGAATTTTTCTCCATTGTGAAAATTATTTGATTTATAGATCACTTTTCAAGCTTACATGATTTCTTAAATGAAACCCCTATTACCATTTTTGGTTATTTTGGTATTGAAAATGGTTTTCAAATAAAATAGTGTTTCGGTATTGAAAATGGGGTTTTAAAAGAAAATGATATTTTTTTCCAAAAAAAGTATTTTATATGGATTTAAAAGAGTTTTTCAAAGGGGTTTATGTTGAAAAATTTTATTCGTGATCTAGTACTTGAGCATTATATGAAATTTTTGAGCCCGATATAACTTATACGATGGGTGGACCCAATTATAAATCTATAATTTATTGGGTAATGATTATATTTTAAGTCATTAATATGTTTATTCTAATTAAAATTGTTTTAAATGGTTTTATGAATATGATGATATAAGTCACCAAAAATGAGTTTTAATTTCTTGCTATGGGTTTCAAAGGATTTCTTTGAAAAAAAATGTGTTTGTTTTTCTTAGTGAAAATGTTTTAATTATTTCACTGAAAAAATTGATGTAAAGTTAAATATTTCATGAGATTTAATGTTTTTACTAAACTAAAATTTTCCTTTATTTTTATTTCCCTTTCTGAGATTTTTTTATCATCCCGTGTTTTTAAAATATTTTTCATAGGGTTTAAGGATGGGAAAGGGAAAGGAAGAAGTCAAGTATAAAGTTGTGGAGATTTTCTATGAAAATAGATAATTCTTTATTTTAAATGTTTTATATTATAGAAAAAATGGATACTGATTGGAAGTGTGAATTTTGTATTTCATGGTTTTATTATGTATGAGTTATAGACTAATTCTATAAAACTTTAAGCCTGTAAAAATCCTCAAATGTAAGATAATGAATTCTTGAATTACCTACTAATTTTTTTTATTTTTCAAATAAAATCACTTTATGTTTAAGTAAGAACGATAAAAAGAGGAAAAACAACCAAGGAAGAATGCCCAAGGGGATCGACCATTGGAGGCATAATACATACCAAACTCAAAAAACTAAAAAAACAAATAACCTTTGGTATCGGTTGCCACACCCATCTCGTCAGCGCCCTACATAGCAGCTGCACACACATCCCATTGTTGCTCATTGGGACTACACACTATTGCCCACACAGAATATAAGGATAGTATCAGAGACTCACCAAAACACCACCATCGCTGAGAACAACCAAATCACTAGAAGAAACACCAACATGTCTCATGCCCTATATCAGGATAAACCAAGCATCCATGATCAGAACCGCCATTTCTCGGACCTCCAGCACCATCCCAAATCTCCAAAGAGACCTTTTAACCTGACCAGAATGTGTTCATGCATAGAGGGAAAAGGAAAAAATAGTATATGAGGACTATCAAAGGTAGAACCAAACCCAAGAAATCAAAATTATAGCCACACAGGGCCAGAAAATTCCAAAGGAAGGCAACGGGAAAACTAAAAGACTGAAACCCACCAAAGAGAATAGTTGAAGGAGGTAAACGATGGAAAGGGATTTGTTGATAGTGATCTAAACACAGAACCAGGGGCCACAAACCGGGATCATGTGTCCTGATTTCACCTGTATCTGGACCTGAAGAAGGTGACAATCATCATCACGGAATGAACCTGCAACCAAACATAACCACCACAGAACATGCTGTAAGGATCAAGGGGAGGAATGAAAAGTGAATGATACTAGCTCTGAGATTTCCCGAGGTTGCTATTTGTGGTTTCATAATGACCCAAGTAGAAGACCATGGCCCTACCACAATATGAAAATCAATATTTTTTTTCCTAAAAGATGGTTTAATCTTGATTGATGCATATAATTTAAAATAAAATTTACCAATTATAGAAGATTTATCTTAAAAATAAACTTAATATTTGAAATAGTATTATAAAAACTATCTTAGTGTTAATTTTTGGTATTTTTTTGAGAAGTTTCAATTTTTGATGAATAATGAAAAATACTAAATTTTAATCGAAGACTTCATTTTCATCAAAATAATTTATAATATTAAATTATATATTGAATTGGTTTTAAAGTAAAAATAGTCAAATTATACATATATTAATCCAATATTTTTCATGGGAATCATTTTAATATTTAATGTTTACCTAAAAACATTATGAAATTTTGAACATTTTCACTTTAAAAACTCGTTCTCTCCTCACATCTAGAAATTCATTTTAAATTAAATTATGCCACTTATAAAAGTTTAATTTTGGAAAATGGATTCCATATTTTTAATCAGTATAATTTATATTATTTAAGACGGTTAACTTAATTTTTGATCATATGTATTAGTAAAAACAATTAGAATTAATCACTGTGATGAAGGTAAAAATGAGTTTATTAGTGGTTAAATTTAATAGATAATGGGTAAAATGACCTACAAACTTACCCAAAACCAATTTTATTGACATATTTAGACCTTTATCAACTTAGTATCTATTTATATGAGTTAGTGGGAATACAATTCCATGAAAGTGTCCTTTATAATAAGCCAAGTAAAGAAAAAGACAAAAAAAGAACCTTCTTTGATTTTAATATTTATAATGCGTTGGGATATGAACAAAAACCATATTTTTATGTTATACATTTTATTTTGAAGGATAAATGAGTTTTTATAGTCATAAAAATTTATCTTTAATTTTTAGAGATGAATTAGTTTCTTAAAATGTTTAAGAAACACCAATACAACAATTATTTAGTTAATAATTAACTAAAAAAAGGATACTAAAAATATTAAAAGTGAATTAAATGATATTTCAATCATTTCCTTATTGTTTTTAAATTTAAATTAAATAAATAATGTCAAAATTGATATTAGTATTATTTTATAACAATTGATATTTCCTTAAATGATTTAAAATTGATAAAAAATAATATTCTATGACAAGTGATATATAAATATTAATACTTATCAAATATGGTCCATTCATAGGCCAATTTTCCTTTTATAATGAACTTAACGACCACTAAATTAAAAAACTATACTTCCCCAGTTAAGGTTAAAGCGGTGTTTTTGTGCGTTACAAGCACTTATGGTAAAATCAACATCTAACACACATGAGATTTTTATTTTATAAATTATATATAATATTTATTATTATTTGGAATAAATTTTATAATAATTATCACTTTAATTTATTCTTAAATGAAAAATTACCTAGGTTAGAAAACTAGTTATCATGTTAAAAACAAAAAAGGGAAAAATTGAGTAAACTTAAATAATAATGAACAAAATGATATTATTATTTTTTGATTTGTAAGTTTTGATAGATGATAATTTTTCTCAACTACATTAGTTATCAATTTTGGAAGCACATGAGGTAAGTGATACCTCCCAATAGTGAATACTTTTGAGTATTTACAAGAATACCACTCCTCATCAACTATAATAGGGCACTCACTCTTCCCATTTATTTACATCAATAAAAACTTGTCTCATTAAAAAATACCAAAAATTACTCAAAAAATTCTCTAACATCATCCTATAAACCTTATTTTTAGTATAAAGTTAACCTAGTAAGGGTTTAGTTCAAACCAAAGGATGATACTCAAATAAGAGATAATTTTCTTCAACAAGCGTCATTATTTTATTTCCTTCTCCAACTCCTTAAATTTTTCTTATACCATGATTATATAATAATTTCAGTGTCATAAATATAATTAGAATATATTATTTTAATTTTTTTTATCTAAAACCACACACACTTCCATAAAATGGGTTATGAAATCATCATTCGTGTGTACGACAGACTACCGTCCCGTGAAACGTTATCATTAATTTTTCCCTTACCACCTCTAATGGCTCGATATAATGAAGGATATAAAGATTATATATTATATTTATAAAATTATTATACATATGGATTAATTATATCATATATATACCCTTTTTATAATCCAATACATAATGGATATGATAACATCATTCATGTGTACAACAGACTCCCTCCTCGCGAAGCGATGTGATTCATTTTCACTAATGTGTTAAATGGAAGATAATAAGGGTAAATATAATGAATATATGTGATATAAATGTAATGTTATGATATTAATGACATATTTATCATTATTTAATTATAATATTACATTTTATTTTTTACCTTTTCACTCACTGAAAAAGTGATAACATCCTTTATGGATGCGTGGACTACCGCCTCCTCAAAGCAATGCGATTCCTTTTTCCATCACCAAATCATAAAAATGATATATATATAAGTATATATAATTAAATATATTACTATTTATTATATAATTATCATCATATAAATATAAAATATTGCTTACCTTATTTCCATAATAATCATTGAAAAATGGAAACGTTACTCATGCATACTATGACCTACCATCTCTCTAATCATAACATTAGTTAGTTTTTCATAACCACTACCATGATTGGTTTTAAAATTATAATTGATTTATAAATATGATAAATATTTCATGATTATTATTTTGGATATGTTTAAATAATGAACTTTTTGACCATAGTCAACCAACCAAATTCATTTTTAACACATAAGCTGAATATGGTCAAAACATTGAACTAAAACTTAATTGATTAAGGAATTGTATATAACTTGTTAATAATTGAAATAAAAGTAAAAATAAACTTTAAAAATATTATCAAATAATTAAATAATTAACATAAATTTATTATTTAGGAAGATAAATACACACCTACCTAATTGAACTCAAGGTAAGGGACTTCATCCAAATTTCTTTCCATTGATGAATTTTTTGATGTTATGCATCTATATTATTTTATACGGTATATATAAATCCCATTTGATGTGTTATATCAAAAATTTATCTATTATAAAATTATTTAAAGTTTTATTTAATGTTAATATTTCACGAGGTTTATGATTCAAATGTTTCCCAAGTGATAAGGGAGTTTTCCTTTAAAAATCATCTATTAATGTTTTTCCCTCAAACTCTCTTTCTATTCCATGTCCAAGTTTTAAAAATAATTTTATTAAATATTTTTTATCGATGTAAAAGATTTATAAATTTTATTTTATTTATATTTAATTTATTTCAATGGTTTTCAAAAAGGAATATTTTTAAGTGTTTTATACAGAACATTTTGATAAATGATAAAAGGGATGTTCTCTTCTCAATGTACATGGTGAAAATGAATTTTTCACCACCATGACTGTTATTTGATTTCTAGACTCCTTTTAAAGATTACATGTTTTATTAAATTAAAACCCAAATTTCCCATTTTTTGGTTATTTTTTTATCAAAAATATTTTTTCAATTAAAATTGTGTTTCGGTATTAAAAATGGGGTTTTAAAAGAAAATGGTATTTTTTTAAAAGTGTTTTTCATATGGATTTAAAAGAGTTTTTCAAAGGTATTTATATTGAATGTGTTCAATAATGATGTTTTAATTGGGTATTATATGAAATGATTGAGCCCTATACAACTTATATGAGGTTTGAGCCCCATTATAGCTCATGGGTGAGCCCGATATAGCTTATACAAAGTGTGAACTGTAGAGACCCAAATCTTGACGTACATGGACATTACATTACTTTTGCAGAATACTTTATACATAACCAACACAGACACACAAGGACCGTAATAGTTTAGTGTCTTTGGAAACTCGGAATTTAATCTTCTAATCGTGGTGAAAGATCTTCAACTTCTCCCATAAATATCTTACCTTTTTTTCTTACTTAAAACCTTTATTTATATCCTGGGGAAAATAAAACATAAAAAGGGTGAGCTCAAATGCTCAGTAAGGGTAAGCATAGAGAACATAAAACAATCCATAAATATTTGAATGCAAAAGCATGAACATAAAATCTAAACATCAAAATCTTGAGAAAGGACATAAATCTTGGAAGTACGTAAGTCATATATCATAAAGGAACATCAATGTTGATAAAATAGCATGGGAATAAATCATGTAATTGTGGAAATCATTCAGCACTTGTTATGATTTCCATAGTAGCCAAGGCATTGCTGCTAAGACCATCTTAGTGGACAAAGTCCCTTTCTGAATCGAGTTCACTCCTCGTTACAGTCCTGTATCACTAAACCGAATTAACTTACTGTTCCGTCCATGTCTAACTCATGAGATATAAATCATTAACCAATGCATTGGAGGGAGATATAGGTCCCACCCATCTCATAATGAAATCATTCATACTTGTGCCACAAAATAAACATACATCATTCATAATAACCCAATGAATAAAATGGGTTTCATAAACATCATCCCATCATCACATAATCCATATAAAAGAAATGGATATCATTTCATAATAAGAAAAGTGAAACCATGTAAATCATAGAGACATTATACTTGAAACATGCACATATGAAATATGTCATCTTAGATGAAAAAATGGTTTTGATAAAACACTTGAAATGAATTCTTGAGGAAAATATCCTTTCTTCTTCAAAATCATTTCCTTTTCACAAAATTCATGCAATTTTAAAAGAAAATGATTTTGTTGAAAATAATAATGAAATCTTAAAGAGGAATATTTATGTAAATAAGGCTTTATGAAATCGTAAAAATCCATTCACGCTGTATAAGTTAAAAAAACATTCTCCTCATACTTTTGTTGGAAAAGTAAAAAAGTACCTCGTATGGTAAAAAAAAGAAAGATTCCTTCCATACGATGTGGTAAAATTAGAAAAAGGGTAAAAATGACGTTAAACATACATGGAAGAAAAGTAAACATTTTACGAAAATTTTTTGAGAACATATGGACATGGATAATAAACATAACCCCAGTAAATACTTACGAATAAACAATCTCGGATAAGAATGAGATTGGAATAATTATCCCTTACCTTAGGTCTGATATGCTTTGTATGTATCTGAACCTCCTGTATAATGATTTAAATAATGTCATTGACTTATTACAGAATCATATTCATTGTTATTATATCATATATGGTTCACTTAGGTATTTATATTACTCGTTCATTTTTCAATTCCATGTTAAAGTAGTGTTTTGGGTAAAATTGTTTCATTTATCGTACGTGTTTGGACTTGTTGTTCTTGATATTATTATTAATTATATCATAATTTACTTACTTACAGAATATAAACCATGATTTATATATCATATATATTCATTATATATATATATATAATAGATAGATAAATGAAATGAAACACACCGTTCATGGAGACGGTAGGCCGTACGTACGCATGAACGCTGTTTTCCTTTATTTATTGACTTGAATGGAAGTAAGTAGATGAAATATATATATATATACATAAATCTAGTAGATTCATTATTTCATATATTTCATTATTATTCATTATATATACTTTATAATCATTTTTGAGTGGTTAATCATGGAAAATGAATCTCATCGAGTTCGTGGAGATGGTAGTCCGTACGTACGCACGAGCGATGATATCATTACCATGATCGTGGAATTGTATTTAACTGTATGTATAATATTATAGAATAAATATAACTTTAAAATAACCATATATAGTTATTTATTTACACCATTATACCCATCCATGTAAGGTGGTGGTGGAAAAACTGATTACACCACGGCGTGGAGACGGTATTCCGTACGTACGCACACGTGGTGATTTCATATTCCGTAGGATGGATAGATGGGGAAATATGGTTGTTTAATATTCATAATAACATATAATTATGTGATTGATACTAATGTTATTACTTTATAATGAAACAACTAAATAAGGAGAAGTTGAAGAAGAATGAAACTTGAGAGAATCGAAAGAAGAGATTACCTCTTCTTCGACACACCTCCTTTAAGCCTTCTCTTAAGGAAGTAGAGTTGGTCTTTTGAGAAGACCAGAACCTCCAGAATGTTTATAGGGAAGTGGATAAGAAAAAGGGGTAGGGGTTGTCCGTGCTTCAAGGCTCAAAAGGTTTTTAAGAGAAGAGGGAAGGGGTTCCCTTTTTATAAGGGAGGAGAGGGGCACCTTTGGAAAAACTCAAAATAGTATTTTATAATAAAGTCATATTCGGTTTATAATATCTCCAAATTGATTTATTTCGAATATAAAGTGGGTATGGGTTGAAATAATCTCAACCAACAGATTTTATACAAGTGTAGGTTACAATTTTAACCTTATCATTTAGATTTAACTTTAAGTTAAATAATTTTACTTTTATTGTGTCTTCTTGTTTTCTTACACTATAAGGTTAATAAACTTACTATAACAAGCCAAAAGAACCCAAAGTTGTTTATTATTAATATATATAACCTTATCTAATTTATTTGGATGAAACTTATATTTTTAGGAATAAAATAACAATTAATAATATAATATTTCTTTTAAAAACTATTTTATGTCAACTTTGACACTATTTGGTAATTGATTTTTGTGAAAATCATAAATGAATGATTAGTTCGAAAAAAGTTAATTAAATCAATAATATCATGTCATATTAACCTATAAAATTAGTGTAATTCATTAAAATCCCCAAATTACATTTATTTGGGTATTTATAACATTAATTATGTCAATATTTCATTAATAAGATAATTACTGCATCATCATTGTGTCATAAATAAATTAACTTATTTATTGTCTAAAAATCATAAGTAAAATACCATTATGGAGGAAATCTTTTTAGATTTATAATGAATATTTATAGTCGAATTTATCGTATGTATAACCCTATATTAAAAATGTTTTAGTTATTAAACTTTGATTTTAACTATTTTAACTCTTTTTTAAATAAATTAATAATAAATGTCCTAATCTAATCCAAGTGGACCTAAATGGTCATATTTTATTTATGAGGTTGTTTTTGGTCGAATTACACTTATCCAATAGAATTAGGACATGTGTTAGGGTAATAATAATATCATTTTTACCCTTAATTACCCTATTTACTTTTAACCATGGTAAATAAAAGTAAAAAATTACTATTCACCAAAAATTATTTTCATCTCATTGAACCACATTTTAGCCCTTGATATTAACCTTTTCTCTCATATTTTTGAAATTAAACTCACAGAAATGGTAAAATTAAGTTTTATGTGAATTTCTAAATTCTCTTAGGAGGTGGGTAAAAGATGGTGAAAAGTTCAATAAATTTTTTATATATCTCAAATTATTATAAAATGTCTTCAATTAATTAAATTGAACTTATATAGGTATTATGTATCAATTTTTACCTAAAATAAATTTAAATAAAATAAATATTTATTTAAATAAAAAGTCGGTTTTTAAATAGTAACCTAGTGTTTTCACTATTCGTCGAAAATTGAAAGTTTTTAGAAAAATACCAAAAATTCACCCTAGGCTAATTTCGATATTCCGAATCCAAAAATGAAGTCCATTTCGAAAGATAAAATTTATAAAATTCTAAAAAGTGAGTATTACTATTCATTACAGCTAGTTTATATAACATACCGTTGTTTAGTGAAACTCGGTATTGCGTACAACACACACTATCGTGGAAGGTCAAGATTGAGTGTAATGCAAGCCATGTCAGGGATTAGTGTAGTGTAAGATCCTTTTGGTGTAACATACAACACGAGACATCAATAAAATTAAAAAGAATATTTTTCATAAAATCTCGGGGTGTTACATTCTACCCCCCTTAAAATGAATTTCACCCTCGAAATTCATCGGGGTTATAAATGGTTTACTACTCGAAAGATTCTTTAATAGAAACACACATCGTAAAAAGGAATACCAAAACCAATATTTAAAAACTAAAGTATGAAACGTAACGATTGCCCAAATTAACTAATCACTGGGTTTCCACATAAGAGAACATAGGTGAAAATATGGACATGGAAGAGAAATCTAACCATCATGTTCTGATGGAGAGTGGTAGAGAACATGGCTATGAAAAATACAATAATCACAATGCCAGAGATTTTTTATGATCTAAGGTACCATCTGATACATCAGATATAAGGGCACTGGGACACCATTTTTGGTTTTCAAGATCATTTCCCTAAAGTTGAAGAAATTGGAATTAGAAGAAATACTTTCTTGATTTTGGTACAGTCTCACCGTTGGTCGTTCCTTGGACAATTTCCACTTCATCTCTTAAAGAAATGAAGTTGAATTTGTCATTTGTGAAGTGTTAGCAGATCATGTGATAGAATTATGGGTCATTCCATCTATCTCAAACAAAAGGTTAGAAAAATTTATCAAAAATACATAAGTCCATCTATAGTGAGATTAATCATATATGGTTCCTAAAATAGACTTATAATTCATATATCATACTGCTTAATATAATAAAACTAGTTTCTACTAAACAGGGACTTCTTGTAGGCCAGTGGTAGGAAATAAATGACTGCCGCACTTCGGTCGTGGGTTCGATTCCCACATCCTTGTCCGACGTGACGGGTTATCGCCCATTCTACAGGTTGTCCTTTTTTTCTAAAAATACAATATTATAACATTCCATCAATAATATTGAAAAAGTTTTAGCCTTAAGCAATACTAACTTATGTCCAACATAATCCATTCCAATCTTTAGGCTTATCCAAAATATTGCTTTCCATTCTCATATTATAGTGAAAACGATTACCATAGAGTTCATATAACATGGATGTTAATACCATTGTTGATCCCCATATATCATAAGATATGTCTTGTTGGACACATTCCAAACATTCGAAGTCCTTAATAATTTATTCTCTTGAAAAATGAATACCCATTGAACCTTAGTGAAAACATGTGTGCTATCAAAAGTTAACTCTTTCCACAAACCAAAACCCCAAAATTTTATATAATCAAACCATGATATAACTATTTTCTTATATCAGTCCTGAGCTCATGAATACTATCAAACATTTCATTTTCTCCTTATCCCTTCATTATGTTCATATCATCTTCTTTCCAAAAATATCTCAATCACTTTCCATGGTTACCGTTACCATACAATTATTGAAAACCACAATAGACCAATACATAAATATTCCAATATTCCACGATACTATATACAACAATATTTTGGAATCCCATTAACATAAACACTTAATCATTCCACAAAATCATTGTCATAATCAACATCACAAATAGTGATCGCATGTGACTTACCTTTTTTCCTTTGCCTTAAGTGGTTTCTCATGTCTATCATCATTAACCCTTGTATTAGGGAATTGATTAGAATAATGCCCCATTTCATTGCACTTGAAGCATTGAAGTGTTGGTGGTGCGTTCTCTGCAGTCTTTTATTTATTCACATCATTAGAAAACCTTTTTCCATTACTTCGACACTCAGCTTCTCGATGAACTTCTTTTCCACACTTAAAACATTTTCTAGTCCCTTTAATACAATCTCCACCATGCATCTTTCCACACTTTGAGAATAAAGAAACATTCATCTTCTTTTCACCATTATTCTGAGATTTCTCCTTGAACTCCATATTTCATTTCTTGTCAAAACCATGAGATAGATATGTTACACCAACTTCCAGTTCTACCTTGATAGCACAACCCACAATTTCTTCATAGATACTGAAGTCTCTTATAGCTAATGCCCTTCGAAGACTTGGTATTAAGCCACTAAAAAATCGATCAACTTTAATTTCAGGTTGGATGATAAATCCAGATTCATACCTTGAAAGTCTTGTAAAATTCGCTTCGTATATACCAACAGATTCATCATCCTTCTACTTAAGCTCAAGAAACTCCTTTTCCATATTTGTTCTAAGAATACGAGGTAAGTACATACTGAAAAACAAGTTCTTGAACTCGTCCCATTCCATGTATTCAATTTCATCTTGGGGGCTTGTATTCTTAATTAGAGTCCACCACTAGTTTGCTTCACCTTCTAAACGGTAAACAGCTAAAATGACTTTTTCATGCTTTGAACATCGAAGTATGGAAAATATCTTTTCAATGGTACTGATCCATTGTTCAGCAACAAGTGGATTAGAAGACCCATTGAAAGACGGTGGACGTTGCCTCATGAAGGACTCAATAGAATATTGTTCCCTTCTTGGATCATTTGGAAATCTAGAATTTTCATAGCTTGTGTAAGTATAGCAATAATATTTTGCACTCCATCTCGCATATCATATGGTTGCTCGGGAGGACAATTATTGCATTGTCCATTACATTGATCAACATGGTTCCTTCGGGTTCCAGCCATCGTCTAAAACCCAAAAAGAACAGTGTAAGAGGCCAAAATCATGCTAGAAAAACAACATAATAAAGGGGGAGTACCTTCAATATCTAAAATCTTAGGTTTAATTCTAATATCATTACAATAATTCTAGTACTATAATCTATACTTATACTTAACCTTAGGGAAATCCCTAGACATACCTTAGAAATATCTCTAGGGATCTCACTAAAGTTCTCGCATCCTAGTTTCCAAAGGTTGACTAAACCTTTGCTCTGATACCAACTGTAGAGACCCAAATCTTGACGTAAATGGAAATTACATTACTTTTGCAGAATACTTTATACATAACAAACACAGACACATAAGGACCATAATAGTTTAGTGTCTTTGGAAACTCGAAATTTAATCTTCTAATTATGGTGAAAGATCTTCAACTTCTCCCATAAAGATCTTACCCTTTTTTTTCTTACCTAAAACCTTTCTTTATATCCTAGGGAAAAGAAAACATAAAAAGGGTGATCTCAAATGCTCAGTAAGGGTAAGCATAGAGAACATAAAACAATCCATAAACATTTGAATGCAAAAGCTTGAACATAAAATCTAAACATCAAAATCTTGAGCAAGGACATAAATCTTGGAAGTACGTTAGGCATATATCATAAAGGAACATTAATCTTGATAAAATAGCATGGGAATAAATCATGTAATTGTGGAAACCATTCAGCACTTGTTATGATTTCCGTAGTATCCAAGGCATTGCTGCCAAGACCATCTTAGTGGACAAAGTCCCTTTCTGAATCGAGTTCACTTCTCGTTCCAGTCCTGTATCACTGAACCAGATTAACTTACCGTTCCAGTCATGTCTATCTCATGAGATATAAATCTTTTCCCAATGCATTGGAGGGAGATATAGGTCCCACCCATCTCATAATGAAATCATTTTTACTTGTGCCACAAAATAAACATACATCATTCATAATAACCCAACGAATAAAATGGGTTTCATAAACATCATCCTATCATCACATAATCCATATAAAATAAATGGATATCATTTCATAATAAGAAAAGTGAAACCATGTAAATCATAGAGACATTATACTCGAAACATACAAATATGAAATAATGTCATCTTAGATGAAAAAATGGTTTAGATAAAACACTTGAAATTAATTATTGAGGAAAATATCCTTTCTTCTTCAAAATCAATTTCTTTTCACAAAATTAATGCAATTTTAAAAGAAAAATATTTTGTTGAAAATAATCATTAAATATTATAGAGGAATATTTATGTAAATAAGGAGTTATGAAATCATAAAAATCCATTCACTCCGTATAAGTTAAAAAAACATTCTCCTCGTACTTTTTTCGGAAAATTCAAAAAGTACCTCATATGGTAAACAAAAGAAAGATTCCTTCCATACGATGTGGTAAAAGTAGAAAAAGGGTAAAAATGAAATTAAACACACATGGAATAAAAGTAAACATTCTATGAAATTTTGTTGATAACATATGGACATGGATAATAAACTTAACCCCGGTAAATACTTATGAATAAACAATCTCGGATAAGAATGAGATTGTAATAATTATCACTTACCATAGGTCTGATATGCTTCGTATGTATCTGAACCTCCTGTATAATGATTTAAATAAAGTCATTGACTTATTAAAGAATCATATTCATTGTTATTATATCATATATGGTTCACTTAGATATTTATATTACCCATTCATTTGTCAATTCCATGTTAAAGTAGCGTTTTGGGTAAAATTGTTTCATTTATCGTACGTGTTTGGACATGTTGTTCTTGATATTATTATTACTTATATCATGATTTAATTACTTCAAAAATGTAAAACATGATTTATATATCATATATATTCAGTATATATATATATATATAATAGATAGATAAATGAAATGAAACACACCGTTCATGGAGACGGTAGGCCGTACGTACGCATGAACGCTGTTTTCCTTTCTTTATTGACTTGAATGGAAGTAAGTAGATGAAATATATATATATATATATATAAATCCATTAGCTTCATTATGTCATATATTTCATTATTATTCATTATATATACTTTATAATCATTCTTGAATGGTTAATCATGGAAAATGAATCTCATCGCGTTCGTGGAGACGGTAGTCCGTACGTAAGCACGAGTGATGATATCATTCCCATGATCGTGGAATTTACTTGAAGTGTATGTATAATATTAAATAATCAATATCAATTTAAAATAACCATATATAGTTAGTTATTTACACCATTATACACATCCATGTAAGGTGTGGTGGTGGAAAAACTGATTACACCACGGCGTGGAGACGATATTCTGAACGTACGCACGCGTGGTGATTTCATTTTCCGTAGGATGGATAGAAGGTGAAATAGGGTTATTTAATTTTCATAATAACATATCAGTATATTAGTGATACTAATGTTACTACTTTATAATTAAACAACTAAATAAGAATAAGTTGAAGAAGAAAGAAACCTGAGAGAATCGAAAGAAGAGATTACCTCTTCTTCAACGCACCTCCTTTAAGCCTTCTCTTAAAGAAGTAGAGTTGGTCTTTTGAGAAGACCAAAACCTCAAGAATGTTTATAGGGAAGTGGAGAAGAGAAATGGGTAGGGGTTGGCCGTGCTTCAAGGCTCAAAAGGGTGTGAAGAGAAGAGGGAAGGGGTGACCTTTTTATAAGGGACGAGAGGGGCACCTTTGGAAAAACTGAAAATATTATTTTATAATAAAGTAATATTCAGTTTATAATAGCTATAAATTGATTTATTTCTAAGATAAAGTGTTGATGGGTCGAAATAATCTCAAAAAATAGATTTTAGACATGTTTAGGTTACAATTTTAACCTTATCATTTAGATTTAACTTTAAGTTAAATAATTTTACTTTTACCGTGTCTTCTTGTTTTCTTACACTATAAGGTTAGTAAACTTACAATAACAAGCCAAAAGAACCCCAAGTTGTTTATTAGTAATATATATAACCTTATATAAGTATTTTTGATGAAAATAATATTTTTAGGAATAAAATAACTATTAATAATATAATTTTTGTTTTAAAAACTATTTTATGTCAACTTTGACACTATTTGGTAATTGATTTTTTTAAAAATCATAACAGAATTATTAGTTCAAAAAAAGTTTATTAAATCAATAATAACATGTCATATTAACCTATAAAATTAGTTTAATTCATAAAAAGTCTCAAATTACATTTATTTGGGTATTTATAACATTAATTATGTCAATATTTCATTAATAAGATAATTACTGCATCATCATTGTGTCATAAATAAATTAAATTATTTAATGTCTAAAAATCATAAACAAAGTACCATTATTTAGGAAATATTTTTATCTTTCTAATTAAAATTTATAGTCGAATTTATCTTATGTATAACCCTATATTAAAAATGTTTTAGTTATTAAACTTTGATTTTAACTATTTTAACCCTTCTTTAAATAAATTAATAATAAATGTCCTAATCTAATCCAAGTGGACCTAAATGGTCATATTTTATTTATAAAGTTGTTTTTGGTCGAATTACACTTATACAATAGAATTAGGACATTTGTTAGGGTAATAATAATATCATTTTTACCCTTAATTACCCTATTTGCTTTTTACCGTGGTAAATAAAAGTAAAAAGTTACTATTCACCAAAAATTATTTTCATCTCATTGAACCACATTTTAGTCCTTGATATTAACCATGTCTCTCAGATTTTCGAAATTCCACTCACAAAAGCAGTAAAAGTATGTTTTATGTGAATTTCCAAATTCTCCTAGGAGGTGGGTAAAAGACGGTGAAAAGTTCAATAAAATTTTTATATATCTCAAATTATTATAAAATGTCTCCAATGAATTAAATTTAACTTATATAGGTATTATGTATTAATTTTGACCTAAAATAAATTTAAATAAAATAAATATTTATTTAAATAAAAAGTCGGTTTTTAAATAGTAACCCAGTGTTTTCACTATTTATCAAAAATTGAATGTTTTTAGAAAAATACCAAAAATTCACCCTAGGCTAATTTTGATATTCCGAATCCAAAAATGAAGTCCATTTCGAAAGATAAAATTTATAAAATTTTAAAAAGTGGGTATTACTATTCATAACGGCTAGTTTATATAACATACCGTTGTTTAGTGAAACTCGGTATTGCGTACAACACACACTATCGTGGAAGGTCGTGATTGCGTGTAATGCAAGCCAAGTCAGGGATGCGTGTAGTGCAAGATCATTTTGGTGTATCTTACAACAAGATACATCAATAAAATTAAAAATAATATTTTTCATAAAATCTCGGGGTGTTACATTTTACCCCCCTTAAAATGAATTTCGCCCTCGAAATTCGTCGGGGTTATAAATGGTTTACTACTCAAAAGTTTCTTTAATAGAAACCCGCATCGTAAAATGGAATACCAAAACCAATCTTTAAAAACTAAATTATGAAACGTAACGGTTACCCAAATTAACTAATCACTGGGTTTCCACATAGGAGAACATAGGTGAAAATATGGATATGGAAGAGAAATATAACCATCATGTTCTGATGGAGAGTGGTAGAGAACATAACTATGAAAAATCCAATAATCACAAAGCCATATATTTGTGATGATATAAGGTACGATCTGATTCATCGGATATAAGGGCACTAGGACAACATTTTGGTTTTTCAAGATCATTTCCCTAAAGTTGAAGAAATTGGAATTAGAAGAAATACTTTCTTGATTTTGGTACAGTCTCACCATTGGTCATTCCTTGGAAAATTTCCACTTCATCTCTTAAATAAATGAAGTTGAATTTGTCATTCGTGAAGTCTTAGCAGATCATGTGATAGAATGATGGGTCATTCCATCTGTCTCAAACAAAAGGTTAGAAAAAGTTATAAAAAATACATAAGTCCATATATAGTGAGATTAATCATATATGGTTCCTAAAATGGACTTATAATTTATATATCATACTGCTTAATATAATGAAACTACTTTCTACTAATCAGGGACTTTCTGTAGGCCAGTGGTAGGATATAAAGGACTGTCGCACTTCGGTTGTGGGTTCGATTCCCACAGCCTTGTCCGACGTGACGGGTTGTCGCCCGTTCTGCAGGTTGTCCTTTTTTTTTCTAAAAATACAATATTATAACTTTCCATCAATAATATTGAAAAATTTCTAGCCTTAAACAATACTAAATTATGTCCAACATAATCCATTCTAATCTTTAGGCTTATCCAAAATACTGATGTCCATTCTCATATTATAGTGAAAACGATTACCAGAGAATTCATATAAAAAGCATGTCAATACCATCGTTGATCCCCATATATCATAAGATATGTCTTGTTGGTCACATTCCAAACATTCGAATGCCTTAATCATGTATTCTCTTGAAAAATGAATACCCATTGAACCTTAGTGAAAACATGTGTTATGTCAAAAGTTAACTCTTTCCACATACCAAAACCCAAGAATTTTATATACTCAAACCATGATATAACTATTTCATTATATCGTTCATGAGCTCATGAATACTGTCAAACATTTCATTTTCTCCTTATCCCTTCATTATGCGCATAGCATCTTCTTTCCAAAAATATCTCAATCACTTTCCATGGTTACCAGTACCATAAAATTATTGAAAACCACAATAGACCAATACATAAATATTCCAATATTCCACGATACTATATACAACATTATTTTGGAATCCCATTACATAAAAACTTAATCATTCCACAACATCATTGTCATACCCAACATCACAAATAGTGATCGCATGTGACTTACCTTTGTCCTTTTCCTTAAGTGGTTGCTCATGTAGATCATCATTAACCCTTGGATTAGGTAATTGATTAGCATAATGCCCCATTTCGTTGCACTTGAAGCATTGAAGTGTTGGTGGTGCGTTCTCTGCAGTCTTTTCTTTATTCACATCATTAGAAAACCTTTTTCCATTACTTCGACACTCAGGTGTTCGATGACCTTCTTTTCCACACTTAAAACATTTTCTAGTCCCTTTAAGACAATCTCCACCATGAATATTTCCACACTTTGAGCATAAAGAAACATTCATCTTCTTTTCACCATTATTCTGAGATTTCTCCTTGAACTCCATCTTTCGTTTCTTGTAAAAACCATGAGATGGATATGTTACACCAACTTCCAGTTCTACCTTGATAGCACAACGCACAATTTCTTCATAGCTACTGAAGTCTCTTATAGCTAATGCCCTTCGAAGACTTGGTTTTAAGCCACTGAAAAATTGATCAACTTTACTTTCAGGTTGGATGATAAAGCCAGATGCATACCTTGAAAGTCTTCTAAAATTCTCTTCGTATATACCAACAGATTCATCATCCTTCTACTAAATCTCAAGAAACTCCTTTTCCATATTTGTTCTAAGAATACGAGGGAAGTACTTACTGAAAAACAAGTTCTTGAACTCGTCCCATTCCATGGATTCAATTTCATCTTGGGGCCTTGTATTCTTAATTAGAGTCCACCACTGGTTTGCTTCACCTTCTAAAAAATAAATAACTAAAATGAATTTTTGATGCTCTGAACATCGAAGTATGGAAAATATCTTTTCAATGGCACCGATCCATTGTTCAACAAAAAGTGGATCAGAAGACCCGTTGAAAGACGGTGGACGTTGCCTCATGAAGGACTTAATAAAATATTGTTCCCTTCTTAGATCATTTGGAAATCTAGAATGATTCATAGCTTGTGTAAGTATAGCAATAAGATTTTTCACTCCATCTCAAATCACATCTGGTTGCTCGGGAGGACAATCATTGCATTGTCCATTACATTGATCAACTCGGTTCCTTCGAGTTCTAGCCATCGTCTAAAACCCAAAAAGAACAGCGTAAGAGGCAAAAATCATGCTAGGAAAACAACATAATGAAGGGGGAGTACCTTCAATATCTAAAATATTAGGTTTAATTCTAATATCATTACCATAATTCTATTACTATAACCTATACTTATACTTAACCTTAGGGACATCCCTAGACATACCTTAGAAATATCTCTAGGGATCTCACTAAAGTTCTCGCATCCTAGTTTCCAAAGGTTGACTAAACCTTTCCTCTGATACCAACTTTAGATACCCGAATCTTGACGTACAGGGATATTACATTACTTTTTTGGAATACTTTATACATAACAAACACAGACACACAAGGACCGTAATAGTTTAGTGTCTTTGGAAACTCGGAATTTAATCTTCTAATCGTGGTGAAAGATCTTCAACATCTCCCATAAAGATCTCACCCTTTTTTTTATTACATAAACCTTTATTTATATCCTGGGGAAAAGAAAACATAAAAAGGGTGTGCTCAAATTCTCAGTAAGGGTAAGCATAGAGAACATAAAAAAATCTATAAACATTTAAATGAAAAATCTTGAACATAAAATCTAAACATCAAAATCTTGAGCAAGGACATAAATCTTGGAAGTACGTAAGGCATATATCATAAAGGAAAATCAATCTTGATAAAATAGAATGGGAATAAATCATGTAATTGTAGAAACCATTCAGAACTTTTTATGATTTCCATAGTATCCAAGGAATTTCTGCCAAGACCATCTTAGTGGACAAAGTCCCTTTCTGAATCGAGTTCACTCCTCGTTCCAGTCCTGTATTACTGAACCAGATTAACTTACCGCTCCAGCCATGTCTATCTCATGAGATATAAATCTTTACCCAATGCATTGGAGAGAGATATAGGTCCAACCCATCTCATAATTAAATCATTCTTACGTGTATCACAAAATAAACATACATCATTCATAATAACCCAACGAATAAAATGGGTTTCATAAACATCATCCCATCATCACATAATCAATATAAAAGAAATGGATATCATTTCATAATAAGAAAATTTAAACCATGTAAATCATAAAGACATTATACTTGAAACATACACATATGAAATAATGTCATCTTATATGAAAAAATGGTTTTTATAAATCACTTGAAATGAATTCTTGAGGAAAATATCATTTCTTCTTCAAAATCATTTTCTTTTCACAAAATTCATGAAATTTTAAAAGAAAAGGATTTTGTTGAAAATAATAATGAAATATTATAGAATAATATTTATGTAAATAAGGCATTATGAAATCATAAAAATCCATTCACGCTGTATAACTTAAAAAACATTCTCCTCGTACTTTTGTCGAAAAAGTCAAAAAGTACCTCGTATGGTAAACAAAAGAAAGATTCCTTCCATATGATGTGGTAAAAGTAGAAAAAGGGTAAAAATGACTTTAAACATACATGGAAGAAAAGTAAACATTTTATGAAAACATTTTGAGAACATATGGACATGGATAATAAACATAACCCCAGTAAATACTTAAGAATAAACAATCTCGGATAAGAATGAGATTGGAATAATTATCCCTTACCTTAGGTCCGATATGCTTCGTATGTATCTGAACCTCCTGTATAATGATTTAAATAATGTCATTGACTTATTAAAGAATCATATTCATTGTTATTATATCATATATGGTTCACTTAGGTATTTATATTACCTGTTCATTTTTCAATTTCATGTTAAAGTAGCGTTTTGGGTAAAATTGTTTCATTTATTGTACGTGTTTGGACTTGTTGTTCTTGATATTATTATTAATTATATCATGATTTACTTACTTCCAGAATTTAAAAAATGATTTATATATCATATATATTCAGTATATATATATATATATATATAATATAGATAAATGAAATGAAACACACCGTTCATGGGGACGGTAGGCCTTACGTACGCATGAACGATGTTTTCCTTTCTTTATTGACTTGAATGGAAGTAAGTAGATGACATATATATATATATATATATAAGTAAATCAAGTAGCTTCATTATGTAATATATTTCATTATTATTCATTATATATACTTTATAATCATTCTTGAATGGTTAATCATGGAAAACGAATCTCATCACGTTCGTGGAGACGGTAGTCCGTACGTACGCACGAGCGATGATATCATTCCCATGATCCTGGAATTGTTTTGAAGTGTATGTATAATATTAAATAATCAATATCACTTTACAATAACCATATATAGTTATTTATTTACACCATTATACCCATCCATGTAAGGTGGTGGTGGAAAAACTGATTACACCACGGCGTGGAGACGGTATTCCGTACGTACGCACGCGTGGTGATTTCGTTTTCCGTAGGATGGATAGAAGGTGAAATAGGGTTGTTTAATATTCATAATAACATATCAGTATATTATTGATACTAATGTTATTACTTTATAATGAAACAACTAAATAAGAAGAAGTTGAAGAAGAAAGAAACTTGAGAGAATCCAAATAAGAGATTACCTCTTCTTTGACGCACCTCCTTTAAGCCTTCTCTTAAGGAAGTAGAGATGGTCTTTTGAGAATACCAAAACCTAAAAAATGTTTCTAGGGAAATGGAGAAGAGAAATGGGTAGGGTTTGGCCGATCTTCAAGGTTCAAAAGTGTGTGAAGAGAAGAGGGAAGGGGTGCCCTTTTTATAAGGGAGGAGAGGGGCACCTTTGGAAAAACTCAAAATATTATTTTATAATAAAGTCATATTCTGTTTATAATAGCTCCAAATTGATTTATTTATAATCTAAAGTGGGTATGGGTTTAAATAAGCTCAACAAATAGATTTTAGACAAGTTTAGGTTACAATTTTAACCTTATCATTTAGATTTATTTTTAAGTTACATAATTTTACTTTTACCGTGTCTTCTTGTTTTCTTACACTATAAGGTTAATAAACTTACTATAACAAGCCAAAAGAACCCCAAGTTGTTTATTATTAATATATATAACCTTATATAAGTCATTTTGACGAACCTTATATTTTTAGGAATAAAATAACAATTAATAATATAATATTTGTTTTAAAAACTATTTTATGTCAACTTTGACACTATTTGGTAATTGATTTTTGTAAAAATCATAACATAATTATTATTTCGAAAAAAGTTAATTAAATCAGTACTAACATGTCATATTAACCTATAAAATTAGTGTAATTTATAAAAAGTCTCAAATTTCATTTATTTGGGTATTTATAACATTAATTATGTCAATATTTCATTAATAAGATAATTACTGCATCATCATTGTGTCATAAATAAATTAAATTATTTAATGTCTAAAAATTATAAATAAAATAGAATTATGTAGGAAATAATTTTATCTTTCTAATTAATATTTATAGTCGAATTTATCTTATGTATAACCTTATATTAAAAAAAAATTAGTTATTAAACTTTGATTTTAACTATTTTAACCCTTCTTTAAATAAATTAATAATAAATGTCCTAATCTAATCCAAGTGGACCTAAATTGTCATATTGTATTTATAAGGTTGTTTGTGGTTGAATTAAACTTATCTAATAGAATTAGGTCATGTGTTAGGGTAATAATAGTATCATTTTTACCCTTAATTACCCTATTTACTTTTAACCGTGGTAAATAAAAGTAAAAAGTTACTATTCACCAAAAATTATTTTCATCTCATTGAACCACATATTAGTCCTTGATATTAACCGTGTCTCTCAGATTTTCTAAATTCCACTCACAGAAGCGGTAAAATTGTGTTTTATGTGAATTTACAAATTCTTCTAGGAGGTGGGTAAAAGACAGTGAAAAGTTCAATAAAATTTTTATATATCTCAAATTATTATAAAAATGTCTCCAATGAATTATATTGAACTTATATAGGTATTATGTATCAATTTTGACCTAAAATAAATTTAAATAAAATAAATATTTATTTAAATAAAAAGTCGGTTTTTAAATAGTAACCTAGTGTTTTCACTATTCATCAAAAATTGAAAGTTTTCAGAAAAATACCAAAAATTTACCCTAGGCTAGTTTCGATATTCCGAATCCAAAAATGAAGTCCATTTGGAAAGATGAAATTTATAAAATTTTAAAAAGTGGGTATTATTATTCATAACCGCTAGTTTATATAACATACCGTTGTTTAGTGAAACTCGGTATTGCGTATAACACACACTATCGTGGAAGGTCGCGATTGTGTGGAATGCAAGCCAAGTCATGGATGCATGTAGTGCAAGCTCCTTTTGGTGTAGTGTACAACATGAGACATCAATAAAATTAAAAATAATATTTTTCATAAAATCTCAGGGTGTTACATGAACCCTGTTATTTATCTCCAATTAATTGGTTAATTTTTATATCGGAATACATACATATGGTTATTCAAATTAAAAGGGTTTTGAAATGGTTTTATTAATATGATTCTATAAGTCATTAAAATGAGTTTTAATTGCTTGTTATGGTTTTGAAAGGATTTTTGTAAGAAAAACATGTGTGTATTTTTCCTGTAAAAATGTTTTATTTCTTTCACTCAAAAAACATTGATATAAAGGAAAATATTTCATGGGTTTTCATATTTTTACTAAATTAACATTTTCCTTTTTTTTATATCCCTTACTAAGATTTTTTGCTCATTCTAAGTTTATAAAATGTTTTTTATAGTGTTTAAGGATTGGTAATGGAAATAAATAATTCAAATTAAAAGTCGTGGAAATTTTACATGAAAATAATTCAAGATTTATTTTAAAAGTTTTATATTTTGGGAAAAAAATATTCTTATCAGAAGTGTCCACTTTGTATTTTATAATTTTATTATGTATGATTTATGAACTAATTATATAAAACTATAAACCTTAAAATATCATCAAATGTAATATAATTAATTCTTTAATTAAAACTCAATATTATGTAATATTTAAGTATGTGTCCCTATAGTTGGTATCAAATGGAATATTTATATAACTTTGGAGATTAGTATGTTTTAATGTGAGGTTATATTAAGAGTTTTAGATATCATTATAGGTGTATTAGATTAAGTATGATCATAAGTTTAAAGTCTTAGACTCATCATTTGATAATTTTTTGTTGTAAAAATTTCAATGTTATTAATGAAATTTTTGGAGTCATTTTATTGGGTTGAGTTATTTGTAACCCCTAGAATCAACATGAAGTGTTTTTAGCAAGGAATTTTTTTAGTATTAAAGAAAAAAATGGGATAACCTATATATTGGGTGACAACCCATAGCATCTGGCTAGATGATGGGGCTTGAACCCATGACCAAAGGATGATAAATGTTTCATTCCTACCATTGGCTTATGTGATATACTGGTTGTTATGACATTTTTACAGGTTAAGATTAAGTTTACTTCAGAAAAATATGGGATTTTAATTGAGGAATAATGGTTGATTTATCTTATTATAATATATGGTCAAATCCTTATAATCATTAGGTTTTGAAATTAGTCAATAAATGTTTGAAGAATTTTAAGGATAGTTACTTATAGAATAATTCAATTTGAATTTAGGTGTAACTATTTAATTTTGAAGATTAATGAATCATATAAGGTTAATTAATTTTGGTAATTATATTACCATGTGATTGAAATTTTGGTTTTTTGTTAATGTTTAGATAAAAGAAGAATATCTTTTTATTATTCTGGGGATTATGCGGTCCTTTAAAAGTTTATTTTAGTGATTTAGGCGTTAAAAATTCATTCTGAATACACATTATTTGAAGAAAAAAATGAGATTGTGATGGAATTCATCAAGTATGTATATTACCATATTATATTGGTCTATAAGGTAATAGAATTCCTCAACTCTAGTAAAAGGATCTTGAAAAAAAATTCAAATGTCCTACCTTTGATTACCGATGAAAAGTTTAAATTGTAAAGATGAAATTTATTAAAGGAGAGAGGATGTAACACCATAAGATTTCAAAAGAAAAAAATTATTTTCAATATCATAAAAATTAAGAAATAAATAAATTATATTTTGTTACATGAAACAATGATTTTCTTTGATAGCTCTCATTACACGCAAGACTAAGTTTTACCGAACAACAATATACTATTAAAATTATTATTTAATATGATAATTATGGCCTAGACATTGGAATGGTGGGTATGAATAAGATTAAATAAATTATTGAAATATATATTTTACACAATTTTATTAATTATCTATTTATTATTAATAATATAATAATCATTTAAAAGTAAAAGAAATGTTTTCTAAAAAGCAATTTTTTTCTTCTAAAAGACGGTTTAATGGTGCTTGGTGCACATTATTTAAAATTAAATTTTATCAATTTTAGAATATTTTTTTTGAAAAAAATAAAATCCATATTTTAAATATGAATATAAAAATTATCTTAGTATTTTTTTGGTTTCTTTATGAGAAGTTTCAATTTTAGATGAATAGTGAAAATACTGAATTTTAATTGAAAAATGCCATTTCATATAAATAATTTGTAATGATAAATTATATTTTTAATTGGGTTTAAAGTAAAAAATAGTTCAGTTATACATATATTAATCCAATTTAGGTCATTGGAATCATTTTCATATTGATGTTTTATATAAAAACATTGTGACCTTTTAAATAATTTTCACTTTAAATACCCACTTTCTCATCACATCTAGGTATTACTTTATATTAAATTATTCCACTTATGTGAGTTGAATTAAGAAAAAAAAATTCCATATTTTTGAATCAGTATAATTCTGATTATCTAATAAGGTAAAATTAAATTTTGACCATAGTTATTAGTAAAAATAGTTAAAATTAATTACTGTGATTAAGGTAAGAATGAGTTTATTGGGGGTTAAACTTAATAGATAAGGGATAAAACGACCTACCAAATTATAAAAAACCCATTGGATGGACATATTTATAGCCTTGTCACCTTATTATTTATTTTTCTGAATTATTTGTAATACCATTCCATGAAATTGACCTATTTGATAAGTTAGGTAAAGAAAAATCCAAAAAGGGAACCTTGCTTGACTTTAATATCTATAATGATTTAGGATTGGTAAGAAATCATATTGGTTTGGTTATAAATTTTATTTTTAAGGAAAAATGATTTTTTATCATCATGATAATTTATATTTAATTATTATAGATGAATTATTCACTTAAAATGATTAAGAAACACTGATACAACAATTATTTAGTTAATAATTAAATAAAATCAATGATACTAAAAATATTAAAAGTGAAGTAAATTTAATTAATTTTTATATTAATTTAATTTTTTATATTAATATATCATCTTACGTAAGTTTTTAATTAATATGTTAAAATTAAGTCATTGTATTGATGTTTTTAAATTTAAATTAAATAAAAAATGTCGAAATTGACATTTGTGTCATTTTTTGAATAAATGATATTTATTAAATGATTTAAAATTTCTAAAAATCATATACTCTTAAAAGTGATCTTTAAATTTTAATAAAAATCTAATATTTTCCATTAATGTACCAAATTTTCTTTTATAATGAATATAATGACCATTAAATAACAAAAAATCTATTAGCCTAATTAAGGTTAAAGTGGTGTTTTTACGCGTTACATGTGCTTCTATTAAAATTAATTTCCAAAAAACATGATTTTTTTATTTTATATATTATATATAATATTTATAATCAATGTTTATAAATTTTATAATAATCCTCTATTTAATGTAGTATTTAAGGATAAATTATCCAAGTTATAAAACTAGTTACCGTGATAAATACAAAAAAGGGTAAAATTGAGTAAACTTAAAGAATAGGGAACAAAATCATAAAAATGGCTTTATTTTTGTGTGGTCTTACTTTTTATAGACCATAATTTTACTTCTATACATTGTTTTCAACTTTGTATGCACATTAGGTAAGGGAGACCTCCAAATAGTGAATACTTTTGAGTATTTACGAGAATCCCACTCCTCCTCAACTATAAAAGGTCAATAACTCTTCCCAATTACCCACACTTATCAAGCCATTTTTATCATCCAAAACCTAACCAAATAACTTTCCAAATTCCCTCCCCTCATCCTAGAATCCTTTTTTTTGTTCAAAAAGTCAACCTAAGAAGGGTTTAGTGCAAACCAAAGGAAGATACCTGAAGAAGAGGAAACTGTGTTTCAATAAGAATATTTATTTAATTTCCTTCTCCAACTCCTTAAATTATTCTTATACCATGATTATATAATAACATTAGTATCTTACATATACCCAAAACTATGACATTATTTTTTTCAATTAAATCCTCTCACGGTTGGGTTTAATAATGGATTAACATTTTATATATGATATTTATTATATAATTATACCTTTAGAGTCATTATAACATATATGACCTTGTCGTATTCCAATATGAAAGGGATATTATAATTTCATTCATGTATACGAGGGACTACCTCCTCGCAAAGTGATGTGACTCATTTTCACTAATGCGTTACATGGAAGATAACAAGGCTAAAGATAATAAATATATGTTATATATAATAAATATTATGATATTAATGGAATATTTATCACTCTGAAAGTATAATATAACATTTCCATTCTTTCCTTTTCACTCACTAAAAAAGTGATAACATCCTTCGTGGACGTGTGTACTACCACCTCCTCGAAGTGATGTGATTCCTTTTTTCATCACCACATTAAAAAATGATATATATATATATATAAGTATATACAATTAGATATCATGGTATTTATGATATATCAATAATTATGGAATGATAAAATATTACTTAACTTCTTTATATAATGATCATTGAAAAATGGAAATGTTACTAATACGTATGTATGACCTACCATCTCCCTGATTGTAATATTAGTCCATTTTTCATTACCATATACTATGATTGGTTTTAAAAGTATGATTTATGTATAAATATGATAATTATGGAATGATTAATATTTTTTATATGTTTAAATAAGGTCCTTTTTGACCATAGTCAACCTACCAATGTCATTTTTGACATATATAAGACGAATATGGTCAAAACATCATACTAAAACATAATTGATCAAGTAATTGTATATAACTTGTTAATAAGTGAAATAAAATTAATAATAAATTTAAAAAAATTTATCAATAAAGTAAATAATTTATATAAGTTTATTATTTAGGAAGACAAATACACACATGATGAATCAGACTCAATGTAAGGGACTTTATCTCAATTTCCTTCTATTGAGGCATTTTTAATGTTATGTGCCTATATTCTTTTATAAGGAATAAATACAACCCCTTTGAGTGGTTATATCATGAATTTCTCTATTATTATATTTAAATATTCATTTAATGTTAATATTTTATGGGGATTATGATTCAAGTGTTTTCTAAGTGATAAGGGAATTTTCCTTTAAAAACCTTCTTTTAAATTTTTTCCCTCAAAATATATTTCTCTTCTATTTCCATGTTTTAAAAATTATTTTATTAATTATTTTTTATGGATATAAAATATTTATAATTTAAATTTAAGTCTCTTTACTTTATTTAAATGTTTTTCAAAAAGGAATATTTTTATGTGTTTTATACGGAACATTTCAACAAACAGAAAAATGGATATTCTATTCTTAATGTACAATGTGATAATGAATTTTCCATTGTCGCCACTATTATATTATTTCTAGATTAATTTAAAATCTTACATGGTTTCTTAAATGAAAAATCATCTTTTCCATTTTTGGGTATTTTGATATTGAAAATGGTTTTTCAAATAAAATTATGTTTCAATATTGAAAATGGGTTTTTAAAATTAAATGGTTTTTTAAAGTGTTTCTCATATGTGTTTAAAAGAGTTTTTTTGAAGGGATTTATGATGAAAGTGTTTATTCATGATGTGTTACTTGAGAATTATATGAAATGGGTGAGCTCGATACATCTTATATGAATGATTGATCCCCATTATAGCTCCTAAGTGAGCTTGATATAGCTTATAAGAATGATTGAGCCCCATTATAGCTCATGAAAAATGGGTGAGCCTGATATAGATTATACAAAGGGTTGAGCCCCATTATAGATCATGTTTGAGCCTAATATATTTTGTACAAAGGGGGAGACCCATTGTAGCTCTCCGATTAATTGGGTAATAATTATATTTTAATTCGATCGTATAGTTATTATAATTAAAAAGGGTTTGAAAGGGTTTTATAAACATGATTCTCTAAGACACCAAGAAAGAGTTTTAATTTCCTATTATTGGTTTCAAAGTGTTTATTTTAGTAAATCATGTGTTTTTTTCCTGTGAAAATATTTTATTTCTTTCTCTCAAAGAACATTGATTTAAAGGTAAATATTTCAAGGGTTTTTATGTTTTTACTAAACTAATGTTTTCCTTTATTTTTTATATCCCTTAACAAGATTTTGTGCTCATCCCAAGTTTTTTTAAAATCATAGGGTTTAAGGATGGGTAAGGTAAAGGAAGAAGTCAAGTTGAAATTCGTAAATATTTTCCATGAAAAAAAATCATGATTTATTTTAAATGTTTTATGTTATGGAAAAAATGGATACTAATCGCAAGTGTACATTTTGAATTTCATAGTTTTTTATGTATAATATATAGCCTAATTCTCTAAAAATCTAAAACAAAAAATACCCTCAAATTTAAGAGAATTGACACTTTACTTAAAACTCAATATTATGTAATGTTTAAGGTCGAGGCCCTATACTAACATTGGACTTTAGGCATATCTACCTATTACTGATGAGAAATATGTCTATAGGGTTACATATGAAGTGTATCCAAAACCTCTAATAAATTCAATATTGAATTTAGAAATTTATAATAAATATTATTCTTTCTTTTTGGTTTAATAATTATTCGGGTTTGGTTGATCACCAAGATTTAATCACAAGTTATTCATAAGAATTAGTGAGTTAAATAATAATAATAATAAATATTTATTTAAAAGTTATTGTAAATATAATATTCTTTATATTTATCTATGAATCGTACAGTGATGTTTATTTTTTAAATAAACAATTATTATTCAAGGTTCGATAAATGCTAAGGAGGATATGTAGACCAAGATAACGGTCCAGTTGGAAATTATATAAATGATATTTATTTATATATTATTAAGTGATGAACATGTAAATTGAATAATAATAATATTTATACTATTATAAATGGTTTAAAATTATAATAATAGAATTAGAAAGGGTTTTATGTGTAAATTTCTATCCCTAAACCCGCCATAATAAATATATAATGATATCACTTTCCATAAACACAATCATTGTGTAAAACATATAGAGAAAATATCTCTCAATCCCTAAAGAGAGTTATAGAGATTAAGAGTGTTATGTCTCCTCCTATTCTCTCAATCTATTGATAGAATCACAATAATTATTTTTTGTTGAAGAGAATTCTGTTGTGATTAACCACGAACAATACAAGTGATCAGGATTGACCGTGCTTGCACTCGATAATTCGTCAATGATGTTCAGAGATTATGGTGAACATGTGACTCACTAATAAAGGGATTATTCACTTGGATCATGCAATTAAATTATGTTATGATGATATCTAGTCAACCATATCATCAACAAAGAAATAATTACAAGTTCATGTAATTCTAGATCTATTTATAAATTAATTAAAAATTACATGTGATGATCGTCATCTTTTAGTTTAAGAATTTAATGAAGTAAATTAATATACGATTTCTATTATTCATGACATCATTTTTCATGTATAGCTCATATTATTCAAAAATTAAGACTAAATACCTAGTTGGCCATTCCAAATAGGTTCTTTCGCTATGTCCGGAACCTATAAATTTGTATAGTAACCAAATAATTATAATTTTTTTGTGGGAAAATTATCTCGGAATCATAAAAAAAGGATATTTGGTATATGGATATTAGATGTTCATGAAATATGATCAGTGATGTTTCTAAATTTATATCCTTTAATAAATGTGTTGGTGGTAGGGTTACTTTTAGTGATAATTTAAAAAGGAAAACTAAAAGGTTATGGAGAAGTTTGAATTTTAACCTCAATTATTATTTCAAAGGTTTTGTTTATTAATGGTTTAAAACATAATTTAATATGCATCTCATATATTTTTAATGATAATGTGAATTTTAAATTTGAAAATAAAAAATGTATTATTTTTATAGAATAATATGTCTTGTTTTATGTAAAAAACAAAATATTTATTCAATTAATTTTGATGAGTTGACTAAATAGAATATAGAATGTATAAATATAGTGTAATATGAAAATGTTCCATAGCATAGAATATTGAGCCATAGAAATTTATGTTTGGAACGTAAGATTTTCAAAAGTCAAAATGCCTTTGGTCATCATGATTTGAAACTAGACAACACATATGTATGTGATTAATGTTTAAATGGTAAGCGGTTTAAAGAGTCATTCATGTTTGTTCAATAAGTACAAAATTCCAGAGTACTTAAACTTTACATTTCTATTTATTTAGTCCAATGAAAAATGATAGTCTTAAAGGTAAAATATATGTGTTTATTATTTTTTATGACTATAGTAGATTTATTTGGACTTGTTTATTTACACATAAATTTGAGACTTTGTCTAAATTTATTCCATATTATTTTTTTTTTCAAAATGAAAAAGATTATCAAGTTTTATCAATTAAAAGTGATAGAGGGGGTGAGTTTTTAAATCTATAATTTGATAAATTTTCTAAAGATAATGGGTATATTTTAATTTTTTATTCCCTAGGACTCCACAACAAAATGGTGTGGTAGAAATGAATAATAAGACTTTACAATAAGTGGATAGGGAAATATTAAATGAGTAGTATTTACCAAAATATTTATAGGTTAAACCTATTTACTCAAATTTCCATGTTTCTAATCAAAATCTACTTAGGAAATTTTTAAATAAGAGACCTTATGAAATATGGAAAATAATGAATCCTAAAGTTGGGTATTTCAAAGTATTTGGATGTAAAAACTACAACATAAATAGTATTTTGCGGTGGTTTTTTAGTGGCGGTTTACTAAACCTCTGCTAATTTTTTTATAAATGATTTAGAAGTGGTTTTTAATAAACCACCGCTAAACTATTTTTTTCAACCCTGACACTTCTCCCCCCGACCCCCGCGCGACCCCCATTCTCCCCCCAAACCCCTGCAAGACCCCCCCCCCGACAACCCCCCTTCTTCCCCCAATGACCTCCACGGGACCCCCCTTCTCCCCTCGGTGACCCTTAAAGCCCTACTCCTCCCCTCATCATGCCTCACCGCCTCTCCGCCCCTCAACGCAGATCATCACCCATTGCCCCCCAAGGCCCTAGCTCGCCTCCCCTCTACAGGTCCTTGATTTTTTATTCTTCCCCTTGTTACTTTTGTTGGTCATATATAATTGCAAACTTATGTGTTCCTTTTTCAGTGTAATTACATCACTTGCTTTTCTCTATCCTTATCCACATTATTTTAAAAAATTTATGATTTCTTTAATTTGAAGAATATGTTCATATTCTCTGATTGATGAGCCATTTCATCATCATTATAGGTTTCATCATCAATTTATTTAAAAGAAAACATTATTTCATTATTAGTTTATTTGTATTTTATTATTATCATGTAACTTTATTGTGATCTTATAGGTCTTGATAGATCCATATAGATCCTAAAATGACATGTTTTTTTTATTTCATTTTCCTCTTGAACTATTATATATTTAGGTTTCATATTTCTTTTTAAACCTTTAAATATTTTGATCACTAGATATTATAGAGTATGAGTATAATTAAGAGACATTCAACCATTTCATATGCCAGTAAAGTATATAAATGGTTATTTTTGATGAATTATTTTAAATGGGATTTCAAAGAGGATTAAAGTGACTCAGAATTATAATTATTTTAATAAGTCTCATTTTTAACTTTCACAATGAACTACTTATAATGTATGTAATACCCTCAATGATTCACCCTTCTCTTTAGATGTATTTTTATGACATGGATTATATTTTTGGTATTGTGTTATTGCAAGGGTTTTGGTGGTGATGTTATATTTATATTATGTTTTTGCATTAATCATGTAAATTGTTTGATTACTTGCCTCCTATTATTTCTATCATGGGTACACTAGGAACTAAGAGAGATGTCTATATTTATGTTACACTAGATAGTCACACACTATTGGTGTCCCCTAGTGGTGTTGTATACCATGGATAGTGGGGAGCTCCCCCTATGATGCTAGGTGCAGGATACTCAAGTGACTTGTGTTGTTTGGATGAAACATATGTCAGTGGTAGGTATCATGTATTGGTAAGGTCTAGGACTATATTACTTTATGTCCTTTTTTGTTTCCCATGATACTATATGGATTCTATTTGGGGACTCTCATTACTTGTGTCCCCTAGTTTGATTAATATGGTGGGAACTATGAGTTTTTATCCTTGTTTACTCATATCTCATTTTTGATGTGGTGACTTGGTTTTTTATTTTTATAGTTTATGAGAATGGATTTGTTTCATTAAATTGTTTTTGAAGTGTTTTTAAAAGGGTGTTCTAAAGTATTTTTAAAATTAAAACTATAATGGGTGGTTTTAAAGAATGTAAGGGTTTTAAAGAAATATTTTTAAAATGATTATTTTCATTTAAAGAAGAAGGAAATAGAAGTTTATAAAATGGATGTTAAAGTGATATTTTATTTTTCATGTGATTATAAATAAAAATATATTTTATTACTATATTTAAAACTATTATAAATGAGATGTGTTATGAAAAGAGATTCACAAAATCCTTGTTGAGATCCTACTATGATTAGTTTTTATCACACTCTATATACATCATTAGATATATAAAAATATTATGGTTTTCGTTTTTAGGTCATCTAGCCTTTTTGAGGTTTTCTAGAGAGTGGGGTGGGCTGTCTAGGTGGGGGGGGGGGCTATCTAGGTGGGGGGAGGGATGTCCAGGTTGGGTAGTGGGGGGTATCCAGGTAGGGGTGGGGGGTGTCCAGGTGGGGTAGGGGGTGTCCAGGTGGGGGTGGGCTGTCCAGGGGGTAGGGGGCTGCAGGGTTGTGGGGAAGGAGGTGTGGGCTGTCCTGGGGGTGGGGGTGGGCTGTCAAAGTGGGGGATGGGGTGTGGGATTTCTAGGGGGGATGTCCAAGGGGATGGGGGTGGGCTGTCTAGATGGGGGAGGGGTGTGGGATGTCTTGGGATGAGGGGGGGGGGGGGGGCTGTCCAGGTTGGGGTGTGGGTGGGCTATCCAGGTGGGGTGGGGGGATCTTCAGGTGGGTGGGGGGGGGGGGGGCTCTCTAGGGGGGATGCAGGGGGGTGGGGGTTGTAGGGGTGGGGGTGGGGGGCTGTCCAGGTGGGGGTGGGGGCTGTTTAGGTGGGGGTGGGGGCTGTCCAGGTGGGGGGGGGGGGCTGTCCTGGTGGGGGGGGGGGCTGTCCTGGTGGGGTACAGGGGGGGTTGTCCAGGTGGGTGGGGGGGTGGGCTTTCCAGGGCGGTGGGGGTTGTAGGGGTGTGGGGGAGGGGGTTGGGCTGTCCAGGGAGGGGGGTGGGCTTTCTAGGGGTGGGATGTCTCGGTGGGGGAGGGGGTGTAGGCTTTCCAAGGGGGTGGGTTGTCAAGGTGGGGGAGGAGTGTGGGATGTACAGGGAGGAGGGGGGTCCAGGTGGGGGTGGGGTGGGCTGTCCAGGTGGGGTGGGGGGATCTCCAGGTGGAGGGGGGTCTATCCTAGGGGGATTCAGGGGGTAGGGGGATGCAGGGGTGTGTGGGGGTGTGGGCTGTCTAGGTGGGGGTGGGGGGCTATCCAGGTGGGGGTGGGTTGTCCAGGGTAGTAGGGGGGCTGTAGGGGTGTGGGGAGGGGGGTGTAGGCTATCTAGGGAGGGGGTGGGATATCCAAGGGGGGTGGGGGGTGGGTTGTCCAGGTGGGGGAGGGGGTTTGGGATATCCAGGGAGGAGGGGGTGTCCAGGCGGGGGAGGGGCTTTTCACTCCAATACTCTACAAAAAATAGGAATCCCATATAACCAATGTATAGTTTCTTTCACATGTTAAGACTTTTATTGAAGTTCCATATCAACACTCACTCTTATCCTTCCAAGAAGTAGTGATATCTGCAAATAAATCTCACTCAGGTTCTTATCCACTACCATATTGATCTCATACAAATTTAACATTCATACAACTCCATATCATCTAATGATATAACAAGCCTCATCCTCCCATGAGTAGTGTCCCATCAAAACATGGCTCATATACCAAAAAAACTTATATAGGATCATATTTGACGCACACACAAAATTTTGTAAACATAGAAAATATTATATTTACACCATGAATAAAAACCAAGAATTAAATCTCATCTAGCCTCTCAAGGAATCAATAAGCCACATACTTAGCTCAAAATTTGGAGGTGTTTTTACAATTAGGTGTGTTTTTAGAATTCATGTATGATATTTAGAGTGGAAGATAAAATCTGATCCACATTTGATATTTGTAGGTGTGTTTACAATTAGGTGAGTTGTGATTTATATGTATGATATTCATGGTTTACACTAACAGTCTTTTGGGTCATCTATAATAGGCTTGAATCCATGCTACAATTGGATAGAGATTGGCTCTATGGGTCACTTAGGAAACATCATTGGGGAAAGGGGAAATCACCTAAATGGTTAATTCCAATTTAAAAATGGTCCAAGCACTTAGGATATCTTTATATTCTTTTATGGATCTTTTTAATTTTCATTCTTTGGTTTTCTAGTGGGTGAGTTCATTATTTACCATATGTATTTACATAAGAAACCCTTATTTAACATATTTATATATATTTTCAACTAGTATATATGAATCTATTTACCTATTTGTTAATATTTATGTGTTATAATTTTTTTAATATTGTGTAGGTACATTGTGATATACATGGATAAAAGCTAGATCACATTACTGAGGTACACACCTCAGTATATTAAGGGTTTGGAGGAGTTTTTAGATTTTTAAATTTCTAATTGATTCATTGAAGGGATAATAAGATGTCCATGTCCTAAATCTCAACTATAAGGCTATATTGCTGGATCACATTACTGAGGAACACACCTCACAGATATCTTGGGCATTTGAAATCATACGTGAGAAATAATGCTCAACCAGAAGGCTCTATTAATGAAGTATATTTGGAAAAGGATTGTCTTACATTTTGTTCTAGATACTTGGATGATATTGGTACAAGATTTAATCGAGTTTTAAATGTTCAAGACACATCGACTCAATCTAAAATACATGGGAAATCAAAAATATTTCCTGCTATTGGCCGATCAGTTGAGAGGACCTCAAATGTTACACTGAGAGAAATGGAATTATTATAAGCACATAGATATGTGTTGTTCAATAGTGAAATTGTAGATCCATTTATTGAAGAGTTGATGATACAAACAAAGATATTAATGAGATTCCGAACACGAAATGATAAATATATAACAAAAGATGTTAATAAAGAGATTGTAGAATGGTTTTCACAATGTGTAAGTTCATAAATATTTTAATAAATATGAATATTAGGTTGAAACATATATTTTTTAATTATAATAATGTTTATTTATTTTTTTAGATCATGAATATTGATACTCGAGCCAATTTTTCAAAATTTTTGAAGTTTCTTGCTCGAGTTAGTCTAAAAAATGTTAGAATGTTCAACGCTTACAACATGAATGGATTTAGATTTCATACAATCAATCAAGAAGAGGGTTTGAAAACATTGAATAGTGGTATATTTACATTTTATGAAGTGGGATACTATGGAAAGCTAACTGGTATTATTGAATTAAAGTACCATGGGTATTTTTCAGTTGTTTTTTTTAAATGCAATTGGGTCGATATTATCAGAGGTGTTAAAAGAGATTCCTTGCAATTTACTTCTGTGAACTTCTCTCGCTTGATGGATGTTGGTGATCATGAACTGCATGATCCATATATCTTATCATCGTAAGAAAAAATGGTATATTATGTGAATGATGTTGTAGATGAAGGGTGGAGTGTAGTTTCTCATGTAAAACAAATAGATTTATATGATATGGGTGATGAAATGGAATATTTGACCTCTGACATTGAATATCATCAACAACAAGAATCAAAATTATCTATCCATAATGATATTGAAAATAATAGTCTAGAGAGGATGAATGAAGTGGATGAAGTAAAAGAGTAGGAAACCGACATGATTGAAGGAGAAAATGATTGTATTTACAATTATGCATTCATTTATAAACCACTTATTTCATTTGTGCAATTATTAATTATCATTGTTATGTATATTTTGTTTGTTAGTACTATGCATCTATTTTCATTTTTAATTTTTTTTATGCATAATTGTTTTGAAATATATGTTTTGAACTTAATTTTATTTTATTAAATGAAAAGAATTCCAAGGAGGAAGCGATATACTATTTCCTTGAACACAGCGACAGATGTGATCCATCAGTATCCCTCCTTATGGCATCTGAGCCACCATTCGCTTTCTCCCCTACACCATATCCCCCTACACCATATCTCACAACCTCTGTGAGTGTCCCTTCAGCAGCTCAGTCATCAGCTCCCACTTTAGGAGCCTCAACATTAGGGGAGCGGCATCCCACTTCTAGTTTTTCACGGGGATATTGGAGGGTGACTGTTATAGGTACAAATTTTAATATGAATAAATTTACTGCAATTTTTTATACTAACTGTTTGTTCATTAAAGATGGAAATAATGAAAATGTAGAGAAAAATATAAAAAGTTCAGATGTATGTAATCTGACCATAGAGAATATATTTATCACATTTGATTAATATGGGGTCCCTACGGATGACACCGCAGGATTACTTGGCCAGATTTTAGGCCAGCTGGCCGTGAAACCCGTTTCCCTTCCTATTTTGTATGATGATTAGAGGTATATGCCTGCAAGTTAAAAACATGAAGCATTTGATTCCCAAATAAAGGTAAATTTTAATACATTATGGTTTAATTGAATGTCATGTTATTAATATTTTTAAAATTAATTTCTTTGTACAAATGTTCTTCCACTTTACAGTTGCTGATGTGATAGCACGAAAGTGGACATTAGAAAATCTTGGAAAAAAATGGAAAGAATTTAAATGGAGATTGTGGGGCAATTTCAATGATACTTATTTGACTTCCCAATAGATGTATAACAAGATACATGATGGGGTACCCAAAGAGCAATGGAATGTTTTTGTTGAAATACATTGTGAAGAGAAGCAGATGGTATTTAAATATATATTACTATATTGATCCCATTTTACATTTATACATGTATATGAAGAGGATATGACATTGAATACAAAACTATTAAATTTCATTTTATTTATTTCAGTATCTTTCAAGAAAGAATGCATCAAGCCGGGCTAAGCAGGTCATACCTCACACTGTGGGGTTAAAGAGTTTTTCTAGAAGCCGATCTGATTTGGTAATATTTTAATTAGTTTAAATATTTATAAGAAAATATTATTTGTTTAATATATTAAATTGTTTATTTATGTGTTTTTAATGCAGTCATAGATTTTAGGGCATGAATCATCCTCAAAATAAGTGTGGTTGAATGTTCACCAAAAATTTGATGGAAGTTTTGTTAATGAGACTGCCAAAGAAGTTGGGGTATGAACTCATTTTTCATTATAATAAATTATTATTAGTTGTTACTATGTTAATATATATTTCTTCTAATATAACTTATATTTGATTTATAGGTAAAAATTAAAGAACCGTGGGATGCTAATCCTACACAGTCTTACTCAGTCTCCCAAGATAACCCAGTTGCTAAAGTCCTTGGAAAGGAGCATCCTGATAGAGTGTGCAAGATGTGTTTGGGACTCGTACCTTATGAGGTATTTGGTAGGCCACCTGGTATTGTATCTATATTTACCCCTAGTTGTATTCAATCTATACCCCAAGATACTCAGAGAGAGATTGTTTCTCTATGATGCACAATTCAAGACTAGGGGGCTCAGATATCCACATTGCAGAAAGTGTTGATTGATTTATATTAGATGATGACTGGATCTTCCCCTGGTGGTATTGCATCAACTAGTGGTGAGTAGGTAAATCATAAAAATTCAAAATAATTTAGTTTTCAAACTTTTATTGGTTTTAAGTTTAAATATAAATATATAGTAGTATTTAATTTTCAATATAATGTTCTTACAGGTGGTAGTAGAAAGTAGAGATGGAGGTTGAGAGGGTGAAGAGTTGTGTTCATCATTAGACAGTGATTAGTTGTATTGTTGATATGTTTTAAAAATATGCCAATAGTCGGTTTGTATATGTATCATGTGTGACACATAGTTTCCACCAAACATTTTCATGTCCTAGCATTTTCTTTATTTCTCATGTTTCCTTTTAAGTATTTTATTGATTTATGATGTTTCCTTTTATGTGTTGATTTCTTGAGTGTGGTATGCACCATATATGTCGATTATTTATTGTCATGAATCATTTTTTATGATTAATTTTCCCTAAATTTATTAGGTTTTCTACCCAAGGATGAACAATCAACCTTATTATTGGAATTCTTGGGAATATCTAGTTTTGTAACTCCCTTCAACTTGTTTTTAGTGGATAGCCCTTATTTCTTCAAATTTTATAGTATCCTCTTCTCATGTTTTATAGTTGGAATTTGATCAATTCCAATTATTCTTTCCTCTTATTCAAAATTGTTTTGATAAGAATTTACAAATATCTGTTAAACATTTGAGTGTCTTGATCTTGTTAAGGGAGAGGGACTTTCCACTTCATTAATAGTACAATTTACAAATATCTATTGAACACTTGAGTGTCTTACACTACCGGAATTTGTATCTCCCCAAAATATGCATCTAGTGGCTAAAATCTATAATAAAATCCTGAAGCATGTCTTATATGGTTTGGATCATCCTTCCTAACTGCTCTTCAATCTGAGGATAAAACGTTACACATAACTTCAACTATCAACTCATATACTTCTATTATAATTACACAAAATATGAGGTAAAACAAGTCATCCTGTGGTGAACATCCCACTTTAACTATCAACTTTGACAATCTGTGATAATTTTTGGACAAGTCAATCAATGGGAAACAAAGCCTTTAATGTCTCTTACTATGGGGGGCCACCATAACATCCACTTTTCATTATTATAAATCATGGTCAGCCGTGGGTGAACATACCACTTCAAAGAATTATGGGATCTCATAAACACATATCTCATAGAATTTGTGACCATTACTATGCTACGAACTATAAACACTCCATGTATATCAAAATTCAATCATGAAATAGTTTCACATTCTTCCAACCTATCACACATCATGATACATTCCAGAATAATATTCTAACTTGTCTTTACTAGTTTAACCAATGAAGACATTATCCTTAAGGATACCCACATTGCTTCCCCTAAACACTCAACTACACCTACCAACTATTCTAATAGTGAAGATAAGATATTTTATTCATTTAATGAAATATGTTCTCCCATCTCTTACATTTTCTAGCCCAATTCATTTACCACTACATTTCCATTCCTAGTTGAATAATATTTATCGATGATAAACATATACAAGTACTCTATGAAATTAATATAATAAAGATTATGTCCATGTAGTGAGAAAATATTATATGCACTCTAGGTGCCAAAGTGCCCAAAAAATCTCTCTCCCAAGAGGTTCTGTCATGATAATTTCAATGCATGGACAACAACTACAAACTAAAATACATGATTAGAGTATTTCATCTTGTGGGTTAAAAGCTGATGAAACCCAAAGTGACTAATTTATCACTCTACATCATAACATATCCAAAACTAGAACCAGATGTATCACATTTCACTACATTTATAGCATTAGGCTCATGAGTGCTTAGGATCAGAGATGACAACAACCACTTCTTCAACACTATGGAAACTTCATCACACTAGTATATACAATCAAACGTGAATCCATTCTTGGTAACTATGGTCATTGGAAATTCTAAGTGAGAGATCTCCAAAATGATTCTCCTTTAATTCCCATATAATTCAATAAAACATCAACTATTGATTACATTCCTCGATTATGACAGATACAAAAATACATCAACATACTCGAGATCAACTGCTATCCCTGATTGTGAAACCACTATATCCAAAAGTGACACTTCATGTACTTAGAATAAATTTTATGTACCCAAATCAAATTAAACCTATCACTAAAGTATCTATCCTGTGATTATTATGAAATTTTTGGTATTCTTGTATTCTTTTCGATGTGGGATGTATGTGCATGTGAAATTGGAATGGTTTTTTAGGGCACTGGTACTGGGGATGTAGAATCAACTACGTTTTTTTTGTAAATCTGGATTTAGGGATGGTTTTAACCGCTAGGAGATAAATGTATTATATTTTTCATCGGTTTTAACCCCCGCTACAATTTTGGTATTTTGATATCCATGATGGTTAAAACTGCCATTATAGACAATAATTTAGTGTTGGTTTTAAACGCCGTTAAAATGTTTTCATATTCCTTTATTATTTTGTGGAGGTTATCTTGGTTTTATGGGACCACCACTAAAACCATAAAAACGCCTCTAAATGAGTCCACTACGACGGTTACCATAAACCACCGCTAAATCGAGTAAATCGCCGCATATTGTATCCTGACACACAATTTAGCGGCGGATTTTTGAAACTGCAACAGAAGCATATAGAAGCGGTTTAAACGGCCGCCATATCCAAAAAACTATCGCATAAGGGTCATTTTTTTAGTGAAATTTCACATTCTTAATAACAAATATTCACTAGAAAATTTTGATTCAAAATCAGATGAAGGTATTTTATATTATATTATAATTTAAGTAAGGAATATTGAGTTTATTACAAATGAACATTAATAGTTGAAGAATATTCCCATGTTAAATTTGATGAAAATCGTTTAAAGAAAAGAAAATCTGATTTAGAATGGGTTGAAGAAGAGTTTAGAGATTTTAACCTTGGTGAACTTGAAAATTCAGAGTTGGTTGAATCTATTGAGGGGGATATTAATTATAATGAACAAACTTTAAAATATCATAATGATCATCCAATTGAAAATGTAATTGCTGATATAACTACAAGAGTTAAAATATTTTTTTAAGAAATGTTTTTTCCCATAAAGCTTTTATTTATGATTTTGTGCCTCAAAATATTGATAAAGATTTATCAACTTCAACTGGATTATAAAAATGAATTAATAATTAAATCAATTTGATAAGAATAATGTTTGGACCTCACTTAAACCCCCTAAAGATCAAAATATTATTTGAACCAAATGGATCATTAAAAACAAGTTAGATGAGTTAGGTCAAATAAATAGAAACAAATCTATTTTAATGGATCAAGGTTATAATTATGAAGAAAGGTTCATCTTAAAGAATTTTCCCCCCAGTTCATCAATTAGAATATATAATAATTGTTTTGTAATATTCATATCATTGTGGAGGTAAACTTTTCAAATGGTTTTCAAATGTACATTTTTAATTGATTTATTACTGAAAAAGCTTATGTAAATTAACCTCTTGGTTTTGAGAATGAATCTAAATCTAATCATGTTTTGAAACTCTCACTACTAAAAAACGAATAGTATATATTTCTAACCTTTGTCAGCACTAGAAAAAATGAATTTATAAAGGGAAACCTTTATCAGTACATTTTCTAGCAGTGATAATAATCTCGACCGTCCACACGAGTCCCACATCGGAATAACAGATGTATGGATGCATCTTTATATACTATTTTTCTACATCCTAAGATTAGATGCTTAATGTGAGGATGAGATCCATCATTTATTCTCCACACATATCCATATGGGCCCACGAGACTGTACAGGGCTTGACCCACTCCAAACATGGGCCGAGTTCTACATGAAACAACCTAGCCCATTGGTACGAACCGACCCATTCTTGCCCTATTTTTTATTATAAACCAACAAAAAATACAAGTATTAAAAATAATAAAAAATTGAAATAATTAAACAAATAAAAATTAATAATGAATAAATTAAAAAATATTGAAAAATTTATTAATCAAATAATTATCAATACCTTTAATATATATATATATATTATAAATATTAATAAACAGTATATATTAAATATAGATATATAAAATGAATAAAATTTAAAAATATTAAAAATTTATTAATGAAACACCTATCAATAAAATGAATAAAATGAATATATATATAATATAAATAGTAATAAATAGTATATATTTAATATAAATATATAAAATGAATAAAAGTTAATAATTAAAAACCTATTAATTTTTGATTAATTTTTAATGGTTTTTATACATAATTATGAATTAATATATTTAATATTTTTAATATTAGAATATATTCATATATATTTTTATATAGAACATGAGTTTTGGGTGATTGGTTCACCACCTCTGCATGCATTCGGGGTAGTTTTAGTTCGATTCCCAGTCGCATTTCATTTTCACCCCCAATTAAATTGGGAGTTTTTTATTGGTTGGCGTCAAATGACGCCAATAGTGTTGGTTTTTCCTTCAGGTAGTGTGGACAGACCCCCGCTCAATGGTGGGGGTGGAATGTTCTGGGGCTGCGACCATGGTTGGTGTGAAAACGGTGGGGGCAGTAAACATGAAGGAGGGAAAGGCACCTACCGTGGATTTAGATAGAGGATTGGATGCATATAGTTCTCCAGGTCATGCAGGATAGCATGACTCAGTTTCGTATGCAGCTGATGAGTAAGGTGTTCGACAGGGGAAGGTTGAAGGCCTCTACAGGTGTAGGTGGAGGATGATTTTTTTGGGCGACGCATTGCAATGGACAAACAATGGGTGGGTGATGCGCCTTTGGTTGGGGCCAGCGATGCTGGTGTGTGGAGGAGCTACCGAATGATAGCAGGGGGGAATGAAAGGGGGGTTGTTGCCTTCATGTATGAAGATCGACAATGTCAATGTGTGGAGGAAGGCCAAAAGCCAAAGGTGTTATGGAAGGGGCTAGTTGTTGTTTCTGCCCCATATTTATATAATAATAATATAAATAAAGATCAAGGGCTTCTTCTGGTTTATCCTTGTGGGGGCGGGGGGCTATGGACTGGGTTGCACCCTTGAGGCGTGTGTGTGTGTGTGTTTGTTTGTGTTTGATTGTAATTGTACCTTATGCACCAAATATATATATATATATATATATATATATCAATATATATTATTTTTCTTAAAAAATTATTTATATAATACAAAATATTAATGTTTGCATTAAATAAGTCATATATTTAGTGAAAAATGTTTTATAATTAAAAAATATATTAATTAAACATATTGACTAATTATATCAAGTAATGACCATTTAATTGAATGTCATTTAATTTTTCAATTTAAATATATCAAAGTCGTGTTACATTGGTTTCACACATACATATACGTAATTGATGAATTTTTATATACAACACACATACACATAATATTTATGTAATTTATCCATTTTTTAATATTCATTTTAGAATTGTATTTATTAACATAATATATTTAAATATAGATATATAAAATTAATAAATTATTAAATTATTAAAAAAATTATTAATAAAATGCTTATTAATAAAAATTAATAAATTTAATACACATATATATATATATTAATTATAAATAGTAATAAATTATATATATTTAATATAAATATATAAAATGAATAAAATTTAATAATTAAAAACATATTAATGTCTTATTCATTTTTAATGATTTTAATACACAATTATTCATTTATATATTCCGTATTTTTAACATATATATATATATATATATATATCAATATATATAATATTTCCTAGAATATGATTTATCTAATACAAGAAATTTATGCTTATATTAAATAATTCATATATTTAGTGAAAATGGTTCATAAATAAAAAATTATATTAATTAAAAATATTGACTAATTACATTGAGTAATAAACATTTAATTCAATGTCGTTTGATTTTTCAATTTAACATATATCAAATGCGTGTTATATTGATTTCAAACATACTTATATGTAATTAATTCATTTTTATATACAATACACACGCACAAAATATTTCTGTAATTTATTCAATTCTTAATATTCATTTTAGAATTACATTTCATAACGTAATATATTTAAAATATATTATGTTTCTAATCTGTAAATTTTATCATTTTTTATATTTTTACTCAATATAAACTATTGATTACTTTTTAATATTTTTTTTGAATTTATTCATCTTTAATTTTATTTATTCATTAATAAAGTTAATTATTTTTTAATATTTTTATAATTTATTCATTTTCAAATTTTCATTGTTCAATATGTTTGTAATTTTATCCGTATTACAATATTAATTTATACGTGTTTATTAATTAACATTTATTGTTTTTAATATGGTTGTATTTTATATAATTAATATGCATTCATTAACATGTATAAATATTCATTTTTAATTTTTTTGAATTATCTATATAATTAATAACAATGATTCATTTTTTAAATTTATTTATTCTTATTATTATTTATTTCATTAACAGATTTATTATATGTCATTATTTTATTTAACATATATCAAACTTGTCTATGTACACACACACACATTAATTTCACACACACAAATATTTACATAATTAATGAAATCTTATATAGAAATACATACACCTAATATTTATTTAATTTATTAAAATTTTAATATTCATTTTAGAAATTCATTTAGTAACATAATATAGTTAATATATTATGTTTTTAATCAGTTAATTTTTTTTTTATTTTTAATAGTATTGTAGTCATTATTATTTATAAATTTTTAATATTTTTTTTATTTTTTGTGGGATTTAATCATTTTCTAATATTTATTTATACATATTTATTTTCTATGTTTTAAAATTTTCAATATGTATTCATATTCATTTCAATATATATCAATATTTTATTTTTTAGTAATTTGTATAATTAATAAGACCTATCCATTTTTCTATATTTTTATAGTCTACTAATTTTCAATTATTCAATTTCACTCATTTTTAACATTCATGCATTTAATATTATATAATCATTAATAATGTTAAAAATATTTTTATAAACAAAAATTTATAAATAAATATATTTATAAATGTATATTTACTATATTTATAAAATTGTATATTTATAATTATAAATAAACAAATATAATTTTTCAAAAAAAAAAGAGTTTATTTAATTATAAATAAATAATTATATATTTATATAATAATAAAATTATAATAAATATATTTAAATGATGAATATGTTTACTATATTTATATTTATATTTATATATATTTATTATATATATATAATTATATAAACATATATAATGATATAAATATATTTAAATAATGAATATATTTACTATATTTATATCTATTTTAATTTATTAAATATATAGAATGATATAAATATATCTATAATTATAAATAAATAATTATAAATATATTTATGAATATATTTATCTATAAATATATATTCACTATATTTATAAAATTATATATTTCTAATTACAAATAAATAAATATAACTTTTTTTTAAAATATTTATATAATTATAAATAAATAATTTCATATTTAAATAGTTATAAAATTATAATAAATAAATTTAAATAATGAATATATTTTCTATATTTATATTTATATTTATATTTACATATATTTATGAAATAAATATAAATAAATATAAATAAATATAAATATATAAATATATATAATGAAATAAATATATATAATGAAATAAATATATATAATGATATAAATATATTTATAATTATAAAATTATAATAAATAAATTTAAATAATGAATATATTTACTATATTTATATTTATATTTAAATATATTTATTAAATTTATATATAATTATATAAATATATTTATAATTATAAATAAATAATTATAAACAGATTTACAAATATATTTATTTATAAATGTATATTTTAACGATTTATAAAACTATATATATTTATAATTATATATATATATATATATATTTATATTTAAAAAAAATTATTTATATATATTAGGTGCTTGAGGGTACAATTACATTCACACACACACACACACCATACACATAGGCCAGAAAGGCAGACCAAAGCCACCCCAAAGGGATAACCCACCCATCGATCATTATTTATTTTGTATATGACCCGTAGGTCCAATGGGCATGAAGCCCATAACATGACCTGAAAGCCCGGTGCAACGTCATGCCTGGATCACCACCCACCAGCATCATGTCTGCATCATCGTCTACATCACCGCCTGCATAGTATTGTAATATTACATGTATCCACTCAAATTTATATAATTATATAAATATTTATAATGATATAAATATATTTATTATTATAAATAATTAATTATAAATATATTTAAAACTATATTTATTTATTAATGTATATTTACTATATTTATAAAATTATATATTTATAATTATAAATAAATATATTTTTTAATAGTATTTAAATAATTATAAATAAATAGTTATATTTTTAAATAATTATAAAATTTTAATAAATATATTTAAATAATTGATATATTTAATATAGGTATGTTTATATTATTAAAAATTTACTAAATATATGTATATACTTATATAAATATATATAATGATATGAATACATTTATAATTATATATAAATATTTATAAATATATTTAAAATATATTTATTTATAATTATAATTATAAATCTTTTTCAGCACTAAACATGCGCTGAAAAAATCCATCTTTATCAGTGCCAAAGGTTTAACATTGATAAAGATATCTTTTATCAAGACTTGTTTAGCACTGATGAAAATATATCTTTATCAGCGCTAAAAAGGCAATGATAAAGAGGTATTTTATCAATGCTTATTATTTTAGTGCTTTTTTGGAAGCACTAATAAACCCCCCCACCGATCTTTTAAAAATAACCCTAACTACACCAATTTCAATCATGTAGTTCAAGCTCTCGTGGAAGTCTATTTCTATCACCACTCCTTCTCAACCTTCTCTCAGATGAATGAAGCCTCAAATATAAGGTATAATATTTTTTTCTCCACCTCTCTCAAATTTGAGGGATAGAACCAAGTCCTTCCCTTGTCGTCTCTAAGACCCGGAGCCTTCAGTTCCAAGTAGAGAGGCTAAGGATCACGCTTTCCTTTCACTTTGACAAGGAATGATATCCTTCTCTCCTAATGCAGAACCAATTTTAGGGTATCCCTCCTGGAGTAAGCCCCTATCATTTCTTGTGTGAGGTTTTACTCTGCTCCTCCTCGCTCTCGATGGTCATGTACATATAAGTAGTCAGACTTGACTATCTTGGATATGCAGTGGGAGAGGGAATAGGGGCATCCAAGTCCCTTTTTCTTCTCCCGTCACCCCAACCTCTACTACCTGAAAAGGAGGAGAAGTGTGTGGTTTTCTAGATCTTATGATTCCTTTTGTTTCTCATGTTCAACCATGACTCATCATGACTTGTGGGCTTAGGGGATAACCATTATCATGGAACCCACATAGTTGGATGCATGTTTTGGCAGATAATCTTCCTCCAGATCCTCTTATCGCCTTCCTTAAGAGTACCTCCATTGGAGTGGGTCCTCAAGGACATGTATACAACCTCATGGAAAAGTGGATTGTGTGGTTCCCTAGATCTTATGTTTCCTCTCATTTCTCAGACTGATCATGATTCACATGGGGTTAAGGGTAGGTATTTTTCATGACATCCACATGATCCCCAAACCTTTTGGAAATCATTACAAGTGCAATTCCCAACCAAATCTGAGCCTCATCTTTTGGAATAATTCCCAATCATATCACCAAACACACCACAGTCATCCTTCTCAAGAGTAATTCCTAAACCGAACCCACAAATCTCTATGAGTCAAGTCACTTCACACGGCCCCAAACTCATTTATTATGGAATCATCCTTAGGAGTGCGCCCAAACTTAATCTTCTCAAAGGGGCATACTCCTCTATGAGACAGACCTTCATAGGGTCTCCATAGATGTGAACCCATATAACTAAACTATGTGGGATTTAATTCTCATACAAATGGGATACATAGAAATCCTCCCCGAGGTTCTAACCCAAAACCCCAAATCAACGCTATTATCTTTGGTCCAATTTCTTTGTAGGGTCTAATTCAACTTGGGAATTCATATCCCTTCTAGGTTTTTTGGGTTGCGTCAGCATAATTCCCACACTAAACTTTGATTAGGAATCTTTTACATAGATTTCCTTGATATATGACACTAAACTACACGATTTTTTCCTTATCACATGACCTTAAAAGGTATGATGTTCCCCATTAAGTGGTACCGAACTATGTGGGGTTTTATTCCTTTTACAAGGATTTGTAAGAAGACCATCTCATGGGTCTTATCCCGATATCAAAACAACTCCCGTATCCCTGGATGATGATACACTCCAGAGAACCCTACTGTGTGGCTAAAAAACCAGCATCATCGTAATAACAACCATAAAATCTCTAATCAGTACATGGGAGGATACCATTTATGGAGAACCTCAAATACATGTAGATATCTCCATTGACGAAGAAAATTATATATATATATGATTATAAAATCCATACATCCTAATAATTGATTATTAATTCAAGGGTGATCCATGTCATACTTTTTAATTAATTAAGGATTCATGAACATATCTTAAATATATAAGAGAGTCCCAGAGTAGGAAAAATTCTCCCCAAAAGGGTTTTATGAGCTCGACCACTATTCCTCTCAACCAATGTGAGTTCTTAACCATAATTTTACAAATTACCTAATGAGTTCATGCCTTTGGAAAATAGTTCCCTATGGATACAAAACCATTGGATACAATCAACCATCAGACCAACACAAATCTCTTTCAGAAGAAACAAATGGTGAACATGATGTGAATCCTTAACCATTATGATAGTGTCACCCACCAGTCAAGACCCTTTTTCTCTCAAGATAAAAGAGGTCCAAACAAAACAATCAATCATGCATGTGTTCATTCAAAAGAGATTATGATTTTATGGGATTTTATTGTTTTTTTTTTCATATTTTTAGAAACTTTCTCTCACAACTCCCTTCAATCCAGTGGCATCCTTCCTACTTTTACCATTTTATACTCCGACTACTGTTCATGTTAAGTCTTCTTTTAATTAAAGAACACCATTACCAACCTAGTTTCTTCAACATTGGGTCTTGAACACATTGATCTAGGTGTGTCTTTAGTACAATACTATCCTGACCCTAGAGGCTGCTCAATAGATCCTCCATCTTGCTAAGACCCACTGATCATCCAGTTAGTGACATATAGTGGTCCAGAATCAGACAGTGCCATTAGTCGTCTTCAACCATTTTAAGAGCTTATACCCAGGACGTGACAACCATTCCCTCCCGTATCTTAGAGAGGTGGATAAAGAGGCCACATATGGCATCATCTAGAAGATATATTTTACCTTTTAGAGGTATCATTTCGTCAATATATTTCACCAATGCTACACAATAGTAATCCCTTAACATGATGAGGGTGTCTTCCCCGACCATACGACCTAGGTAATCTAGATCCTAGAATGAAAGATGGCCTACCGAGGGTAGCGACTAGACAACAAGGAGTGGGGACACACCCCTCTCCCCTCCAGAGAAGCCTACCAATAAAATTTGGTGTCCAACTATGAGTAAGAACATACACCTACCCACCCTAATTTATCTATATAGAAGACTCATATGGAAGCATCTGCAAAAGATCTCCATTAAAATCCGACGACACACAGTGAGTTAGAAAATACACTTTCCTACTGTTGGAGTTGGTGGTCTAGAACCAACTACTTTGTACTTTCTTCATTAATAAAGGCCTTATCACATCTTGATTGTTCTTCTCTGTGAAAATGCATGTGATAATATCCTAAGGATAACTGTTGCATTAAAGGGTCATAGCGGATCCCTGCTATGATGAGAACCTAGAAGTGCCATAACACTGTTCCTGAATATATGTTCTATGGTCGGATGATATTATTTGAGGGACACAAATAATATAGGTCATTAGGGGTGAGGACTCATAAAACGTTGAGGCACCTTCTCATCGTGTGCGCCCTTGGTAATATCTAAGAGGATATTATGAGAACAAGACCCACCGGTAGGAAATCCACATTTCATAGTGTCATTGGATGTTCCTATCTGCCGACGTGTGTATTGGTCCATAGACTTTAAGATTATTATTAATGGGTATTACAACTCGCACACTTAAGTGTATTGATGAAAACTGTGATGACACACTATTCGCAGTGAGTTAGGATACGTTGGGTGCGTCGCGAGTAATACTGCATTAATAGATAATGCGAGAAAGGATTTGTCCCTTCTGTTCTATAACGGAAGTAGATATCTCAGGCCCTTTGATGGAATTGATATATCCTAAATAAATCCATGGCCATGTTAAGGTATGAGCGAGTTCAATTCCGGGAAGTCAAAGAAAAAATAATCGAGCACATGGGTTGATGGCACTAGCATGCAACCCTCTTGATTAGAGATATCGAGACAAAGGGATTATATTACATGGTAAGCGTTCGTAGGAGGTGTCACATCATTTCAGAGTTAACATCTTTCTCTATGGGTGCCTTGGCGTGTTACTAGACGCTAACCTTGGAATTTAGGCAGGCTCCACCTAATTCCACTGAGAAAGAGGCCTAGAGGGTCACACACTAAGTGTGTCCATGTACCTCAGTTAAATATTAATTTAACAATTTAAATAACTATTATTCACGAATGTGGTTTAATAATTATTTAAGGATTCCTTATTGCATTTATTTCGACACTAGTTATTTGAGAGAATATACTATGGGAGAAATAATATATTTGTTAGCAAGTAATGCAGTTACATTTATTTAAGAAATAAATAGACATTACTCAAGGTCTAATAAATGTGTTGGAGAATAATGGAAAAATAAAATTACACGCCGTGTATATTAAATGTACAGGCCGTGTAGTTTTATGGAAGAAAAGTACACGTCGTGTATTAATTATTACACACCGTGTAGTTTTCCAGTCTGAATTTTTGAGGATAAAATATTATTTATTTAATTAAATGATATTAAATATAATACGTTGGGCGCATGTCAAGTAATAATGATAGTCAACTATCATTATTATGACATGGGGTATTGTTAAGAATTAAATGAAATGATTAAATACTTTTGGGTAATTAATTCATTTTATTATTCTAAGTATTATAAGTCCCATTTACATTATTCTCACAAGATCTAGACATTGTTCTACACAACAGTTTTTTGTAAATACTCTCAAGCCAAGAGAGAATCCCCTTTCCACCAAGAACGCTTTCAAGTTACGAGAGAGAGATCCTCCACCAGATCAAGGTGGTCGAAGGCGGACATCGCAAGTGAAGGTTCTTCCGCGCTAGCACCCAGATATCCCTTCGGCGATGTCCAGAGATACGTGGAGCACGTGTGGATCACTGCTAGTGGAATCCTATACTTGGATTCTACGATGCACCGACTAATCATAGGATCGTGACTGGAGACTCCAATGAAGAAAGAATTACACTGAGGTAATTCTTATGAATTAATTAAATTAATTATAACCAACATATGACGATCCTATCTCAGTGGTTCCAAGACTCTTATTTTATTTTTCATTCTTAGTTCTATTCCAAAGATCTGGCATTTTATATCGTGACAGATCTCGGATTTAACGTCGTTTAACGCTAAAATCAAAGTTGGGAAAACCCACCAACGCACTTTCGATGCGCCCGGAACCTAGAAGTGGTATCAGAGCAAGTCATATCACTGATTATAATTATTTAGTTTTTCTTTGGTGATTTATGCATTTAATAATTTAGTTATTTCAATTCATGTTTAATCGTTTTGGAAATTTGAATGTCAAGATCTGTTCCTCCTCCCTCGTTTCTTGTTCACCTCACAAAAACAAATTTTTCTTTTAATTTTGATTAAAATAAAATAGAGGAACTCATCCGGAGGAGCTAAACGTTTCTGGCTGTACAACACCAGAATACACGGCGTGTATTCGTAAGTACACGCCGTGTAGTCTAGGTTCAATGCATTGACTGATCGGCCAAATTAGGCCATGTATTGAAGTCATTTATGAAACCGTGTGTTGACCAGAAACAGGTGGCACACAGTTTCCGGATTACACGTCGTGTGGTCCAATGAACACGGTGTGTAGTCCCTTCGGGTTCGGGTTGGACTCTATACCCCATACACGGCTTTCCCAGTCGGAAACCGTGTAACACGGAAACTACATGGCGTGTGTCCAAAAGAACACGTCGTGTACTCCAAAAATTTCTGAAGTACATTGACATTCCATGTCCCCGGGCGTGTACTTAGGATGGACGGTGAAGAAAAAGTACATGCCATGTAGTCGAAACTACATGCCGTGTACTCACCCAAATTACACAGATTTATTAAAATTTGTTATTATATCATACAAACCCTTGAGACGTGTACCATAGTACAGGCATAAAGCTGAGGCAAAACATGTGATAGGTGTTTTATATATCTGTGTTTAATTTAACATCTTTGTAATGAATGGGAATTCATCGGGTTGCCTCCAAGGTACAAGTTACGTACAAGGATAATTTTAAATGAATTTATTTGTTTAAAATTATGATGGATGAGAATCTCAAGGAAATTCAGAAAACGGGTTTAATATAAAAGTATTGATTAATTAAAGATAATTAATTAATTCGAGCGTGATTTATCTTAAACAAGAATGATTAAAGAATTGAATTATAGTTTTATTTATGCGTAAATATCGTTGCATGTATGGATGATCATGAGCTAGACCGAGACCGTTGTATGTGAATGGTTTCTTTTAATTAATTTATTTAAATTAAATTTGTTGGCCTGCGAGCCATCTCCTCATTAATATGTAGGGCCTGCGTGCCCAAGGATTCTTTTATGTAAAAACCCCTTTTACCCCTCACCTGTGTGTGAGATAAATGCATATGTAATAGATGGAGATCCCAAGCTAGTGGAGGCGGCTCAAGTCAGGATCCAAGGTGAAACCAATCCAAGGAGATACAAAGGTGGACAAGTGGAAAACTGTAAACATGAACCTGAAAGGTTCAAGGTGTTTCTCCCCTAGGTCTTGGGATAGTTTATCAACCGCTAGATAAACTAACCAATAGAAAATATCATGATCATACAATTTATTTTATTTCTATCAGTTGCATGGTTTATTCATTGTGGGTGTATTGTCACGATCACACAATTAATGAATTAAACGATCATGCAAGATGAAACTAAAATAAAACCGGCTTATACGTAAATATTATCTTAGACATGGTTAATCATTTAAGTAAATCCCACTTAATATTAACAATCATGTAATCAAAGATAATAAAATGGAAATTTATGCATAAGGATAAAATCCCTCAAAATAAATATTAAGTAGGTATAGCCTTCCATAATCTTGGTTAGAATCGAACCATAGTTCAAAGTGCTTGACCAACCATAGTTGGGGTGCTTTTAATTATTAGGGAATTCTAATTCAAGGTTTTGGGTTGACTTGACTTGGTTTTCATCAAGGGTTGACTGCCATAGTCAGACTTGGTGTGACCAAGAGGCAAAGGTTGAAGAAATCTAAAATAAAAGGATTTCAGGATTGGGGAGTCCTCTCAGCAGATCAAGGAGCTATGAGTTAAATGCAGTTGGCATTTGGAATGCCTACCTAAAAACCCTTCAAGTTGCTTGACCAACCCTAGTTGGGGTAATGTGAATGGAAAAATGGATCCTTGCCACTAGAATATTCAGGAAACAGAATATTACGAATTCAATGGTGAGGGATATTGGATTTCGATAAAATATTGGGAGACTAATAAGTATTAATTTATTTATTTGTCTCAATTTTTGTAATAAATTACTAAACCTTTTCTCATCTTAATTTGTAGAAATGGAAAGAAAATGACTTCAAACATATCATTGTGCACCATACTCGATAAGAAAAACCTTCTCACTGGTACCAATTTCCAAGAGTGGTAGAGGCGTTTACGCGTTGTCCTTCGCCACGAAAGGAAATTTTATGTGCTGGAAGAGCCTATTCCATTTGCGCCTAGGAAAGAGGATAGCGATGAGGAATTATCTCTCTACATGAAACACATGGATGATGCCACATATGTCCAGTGTTTCATGCTATCGGCCATGTCTAATGAGCTCTTAAAGCAACATGAAAACATGGATGTGTATAGCATGATGTCTCACCTTAAATATCTCTACCAAGAGAAGGCGAGACAAGATAGGTATGAGGTCTCCAATGCTTTGTTTACCATGAAGCTTGGAGAGTCTGTGCCAGCTGGGACTCATGTAGTCAAGCTTATTGGCTACATTGAACACCTGGAAATATTAGGTATTAAATTCTCGGATGAGTTGCGTACAGATCTCATCCTATCATCACTGCTGTTGACCTCACCTATTTTGATAATCTCAATCATGTATTCATATGTGTTGAAAATCCCAATTATGTTTTCATTCTCTATGATATTTTTAAGTTTCATTGATCTATACTTTAATTCTTTCAAATCTATGATCAAACCAATAATAATCTTTAAAATAGTCTTTGAAATATGTTAATCCTCATTTATCCATGTTCATACAAGTTATAAATTGATTCTAACACAATCAGATGTGTTCTGCATAAAACAGATAAGTAATCTGCCTATAGCTACTGATAAAGAGCTACCGGTACCTAGTCTACCGATAGACTTAGTCTACCGATAGACAGAGTCACTGATAGACTTAACACAGAGCTACCGATAGACTTAACACAGAGCTACCGATAGACTTAGTCTACCGACAGACAGAGTCACCGATAGACTTAACACAGAGCTACCGATGTACTTAAATGTAAGCTACTGACTTACAGACAGCTACCGATACAAACATAGAGCTACCGGTGTAAGTATAAATAGCTACCGATGGAATAAGAGTCACCGATGGACGAAGCTACCGATCCATCAGACTCACCGATCCATCAGACTCACCAATCCATCAGACTCACCGATCCATCAGACTCACCGATCCATCAGACTCACCAATCCATCAGACTCACCGATCCATCAGACTCACTGATCCATCAGACTCACCGATCCATCAGACTCACCGATCCATTAGACGCATCGATCCAAGGACTCACCGATGCAAATGAGTCACCGATGCAAATGAGTCACCGATGCAAATGACTCACCGATCAGATGACAGACCGATGCTGATCTATCTGAGTCACCGATCATTACTCTAATGCTGATGACCTACCGATCACTTGAACAGTCATAAACAACTGTTTGAATTTCTTTATCTTTATCTTTATTTATTCTAACCAACGGTCATATTAGTTATATTTTAATACCCTGACAATTAATTAATAAAGGTTGTCGGATGTCAGGAAACCGTACCTCGTACCTGCGGAAAGGAAACCTCTTCTGTCCTACGGAGAACGTGACATAAATACAAGAAGACTCTGCTGAAGAGATGTGAGAGACAACACACATAGAGACAATACATACGACATACTCAAGAAGAGCTCTGTGCATACAAGAAGAACCAAGAAAGACAGAATCACATATACAATCAAGCCTACTCAAGAAGAGTCCTGGAGCATACAAAAGAATATCGAAGAGATTCATCGACTGTCTGTGAACCTGGAGCATACGACACTCTGTTTCTCAAACAGAAACAAGAAGAGGACTCAGACTCACTTCTGATCGAATCAAAAGGAGTCCAGAGCTACACTGAAATCACCAAAACCACTTCTAAACTCTACATCTCTTGTTCTGTGATTTATTATTATACTTTTCGAGCAGTGTGTGTTATCTTCTGTATCTAACACATACACTGTATCCTGTACTCAAACTGAAGGATTTGTAAATCCTTACCAAACTCTTTCATTCTTTCTTTCCCACGAATAACAGTGGTAGAGGTCGTGTGTGACCTGGACAGCTGGTTGTTGTTGTACTGTTTCCCACGAAGAACAGTGGTAGAGGTCTTGGACCTGGATAGTTGTAAACTGTTGAACCCCGATCCAGGGTGTGGATCATTTTTATATAAACTTTTGAGAGGACTAAGTCTCGGCTTGAGACTGAACCTCTTGGTTACATTGTTGTGCCATCTCTTTCAAAGTTTTATTCCGCTGCTAATCACTTTAAAACCAATACTGTTTTTAAAGTTACTTTGATAATTAAATTAGCAAGTGTTTATGTTAAGTGTAGATTAGTAATTTAGTTTCAAAAGATAATCACACACTCCTGTGTTGATTAACTGGGAATTAATCAATCCCTTGAGAATCTGACAGAACCTCTACTTTAATATAAATTCACTACAGTTTAATTTATTATTTTATTTGGGAGTCTTTAAGACACTGTTTTTAAATACAGAAATTTTAATTGGTACTCAATTCACCCCCCTCTTGAGTAAACCACTCCGACCAACACTTGGTATCAGAGGATCGAAAATACTTTCTAAAAGTACTCTGCTTTTGAACTGTGATTTTAGTTGTATTTTAAAGTTCTTAAAATTTATGTTATATCTAAATTTTTATCTCTTTAAAATTTTCTCATCATGGACAATAGACTTGAGGGTGCTGCTACTAACCGACCACCTTTCTTCAATGGAACTAATTATGCTCAGTGGAAACTGAAAATGAAAATTCATCTAGAAAGCATAGGTTTTGATATTTGGACTGCTATTGAATCAGAATACAAAATTCCTACTACTGCTAGATCTACTTGGGATGAACCTATAAAGACTGCTTACAATAACAATTGTAAAGCTATGAATGCCTTGTACTGTGCTCTAGAAGATGAAGAGTTTAATGGAATTTCTGCTTGTAAAACTGCATATGAAATTTGGGATACCTTAGCTGTTTCTCATGAAGGAACAACTAATGTTAAAGAAATGAGATTGAACACTTATACTATCAAGTATGATAATTTTAAAATGAAGCCTGACGAACCCATTTCTGACATGTATCTCAGGTTCAATGAAATTGTCAATACAATGATCTCGCTGGGAAAGGATGTCTCATCGAAGGAACAAATTATGAGAATTTTGAGATGTCTACCTGATAGATGGAGGGGCACATCTGTCTCAATCAGAGAATCATGTGACATTGCTGCTCTACCTGTCAAGGATCTAATTGGCAAGTTGATGATGTATGAAGAAGAGCTTAAAGTGAACAAAGAGGAAGAAAATGAACCTGCAATAAAGTCTGTCGCTTTCAAATCCTCAACTTCAAAGAATAAGGACAAAGAAAAGCTTCAAGCTGTAGTTGAAAGTTCAAGTTGTGAAGACAGTGAAAGTGATTCTGACAGTGATGCTGAGATGGCTCACATTGCTAGAAGATTTAAGAAATTTTATAGGAAAAAGAAGTTCTTCAGAAAAACAAATTATAAGGGTAAGTATGATCACCAAGACAAATGGAAAAAGGATTGGAAGAAGAATGACAAATCAGATGATGTTGTCTGCTATGAGTGCAAGAGAAAAGGACACATTAAAGCCGACTGTCCAAAGATGAAGTATAAAAAGAAACATGAATATAAGGACAATAAGTTTAAGAAAGCCATGAAGGCTACTTGGAGTGCTTCAGAAGACAGCACAAGTGAAGCTGAATCTTCAGACTCTAAAAGGAATCGAGCCAACAAGTGTTTTATGACAAACACTTCTCAGGTAACTGCTGAAACTCCTGCTTTAAATTATTATTACTCTGGAGATAATGCAGAATCTGACTCTGATTCTGGAACAATGTCTAAAAATGAATTGTTTGAGTACTGTGATATGCTGGAAGAGACATGTAATGAACTTAAGGATAAATACAAGTCATTAAAGAAACAAAATGCTCTCACCACTACAGTTAACACCGAACTTACTATTGAAAAAGAGAAAAATGCTCAACTGTTAAAAGAGAATACTGAACTGAAACTATCTAATGAGCAACTCAAGAAAGACTTAGAGAAGTTAACCAATGGAAAAAATACACTAACACAGATGCTAGGAAAGCAAATAACACCTAAATATACTACTGGTATAGCATACCAACCTGGACAAAGGAAAATTGCCAAAACTAGATTCATTTCTAAATCTGGACAGAATGAAGGTAATTCTGGAACTTCATATGCTTCAACCAGTTATATACATAGCTATGGATCTAATAAAGTTTATCTTTCAAAGCATGTCAATTCTACAAATTATATGAGACCCATTAGACAAATATGGGTACCTAAAGTGTTATTGGCTAACCTGTCTGGACCCAAGAAAATCTGGGTACTAAAATCATCTCCCATCTAAATCTGTTTTGTAGGGAACTTGCCTGAAGAGCTCCTGTAAAGAGACCTGGTATTTGGACAGTGGATGTTCAAGACATATGTCAGGAGACTTCTCCTGTTTTAAGAGTTTAATAAAAGTTGATGGAGGCTTTGTCACCTTTGGTGATAATTCAAAAGGGAAAATCATCGGCCTAGGCCAGATTGGTAACACTGATTCAATTTTGATTTCTAAAGTTTTATTTGTTGATGGCCTCAAATACAATTTATTAAGTATTTCTCAGTTATGTGATGATGGTTTTCATGTTAAATTTGAAAATTATTCTTGCAAAGTTTTTAATTCTAAGAATGTTTTGGTATTTTCTGCCTTAAGAAATGAAAATGTTTATGCTGTTAATCTGAATTCTTTAGCTAAGCAGAATATTACTTGTTTGAATGCTTTTCATAAAGAATCTTGGCTATGACACAGAAGATTGGGACATTGCAACATTCACTCACTTAGAAAACTCTCTAGAAAAAACCTAGTTAGAGACCTACCTAAATTAGAATTCCCAAATGATAGAGTGTGTAACCCCTGTCAAAAGGGAAAAAAACACAAAGTTTCTTTTAAATCAAAGAAAGAAGTTTCGACTTCTCAACCACTTGAATTGGTTCACATGGATTTGTTTGGACCATCAAGAGTTTCTAGTTTAAATGGGAAGCACTATGTTTATGTTCTTGTAGATGACTTTTCTAGATATACTTGGGTATATTTTCTAGCTCACAAAAGTGAAGCTTGTTCTTCTTTTGTTAAATACTCTAAATCTGTAGAGAACCTTAGTGGACTTAAGATTAAAACTTTGAGGAGTGATCATGGTCGTGAGTTTGAAAATCAAGATTTTGAATCTTATTGCTCACACAATGGCTATACTCATAACTTTTCTGCCCCTAGAACACCCCAACAGAATGGTGTAGTAGAAAGAAGAAAACGAACCCTTCAAGAAATTGCTAGAACCATGCTCAATGAATATGATCTGCCTATTTATTTTTGGGCTGAAGCTGTAAATACAGCTTGTTATGTCATTAATAGAGTCTTAATTAGACCTGTTCTTAAGAAAACCCCTTATGAATTGTGGAACAATAGAAAGCCTAAGGTTAATTACTTTAAAGTTTTTGGTTGCAAAGTATTTATTCTGAATACTAAAGATAATCTGGCTAAGTTTGCTTCCAAAAGTGATGAAGGAATTTTTCTGGGTTACTCTATTTCAGGTAAAGCCTATAGAGTATTCAATAAGAAAACCAAATGTGTGGAAGAATCTGTTCACATCAAGTTTGATGAAACTGATCCACATGAGCCTAAAACCTCTTCTGAGAATCTTGAAGAAGATTTGTCTATTCTGGACCTTAATGATAAATCTAAAGAACCTGTTATAAAAGTATCCAGTTCTGGACTTTTTCCAGAATCTGCTTCTGTTGAACCCGAACCTATAGATGAACCTGAAATTTCTAGTCCAACCTTTACCATATCAACGAGGATTCTAAAGAATCATCCTTTAGAAGCTGTTGTTGGTAATCTTGATAGAGGAACACAAACTAGAGCTTCTCTAAGAAACCAGGTTGAACATCAAGCTTTTCTTTCACAGCTAGAACCCAAAAATATCAATGATGCTATCAATGATGAATTCTGGGTAATAGCTATGCAGGAAGAATTAAATCAGTTTGAAAGAAACAAAGTCTGGGAATTAGTTGACAGACCTAAGGACACTTTGACAATAGGCACAAAATGGGTTTTTAGAAATAAAGTAGATGAATCCGGAAATATAGTTAGAAACAAAGCTAGACTAGTTGCACAAGGATATAGTCAAGAAGAAGGTACAGACTATGAGGAAACTTTTGCACCTGTAGCTAGACTAGAATCCATTAGGATCTTACTTGCATATGCTGCACATCTAGATTTCAAGTTATATCAAATGGATGTGAAAAGTGCATTTCTAAATGGTTTTATAATTGAAGATGTTTTTGTAGAACAACCACCTGGATTTACTAACCCCCATTTTCCAAATCAAGTTTTTAAACTTTCTAAAGCTTTGTATGGTTTAAAACAAGCTCCAAGAGCTTGGTATGATAGACTTAGCAATTTCCTTATTTCAAAAGGTTTTACTAAAGGGATTAATGATCCAACTCTTTTCATTAAAAGAATTTCTAAAGATGTTTTAGTTGTACAAATATATGTTGATGATATTATTTTTGGATCTTCTAAACACTCTTTATGTACTGATTTTTCAAAAAGTATGCAAAATGAATTTGAAATGAGCTTAATGGGAGAGCTTAAGTACTTTCTTGGATTTCAAGTATTTCAAAATGAAAATGGTATTTTTTTGAATCAAAGTAAATATACAAAGGATCTTTTAAAACGTTTTGGTCTGGATAGTATCAAGGAAAGTGAAACTCCTATGAGTACTACCTATAAATTGGATGCAGATGAAACTGGGAAACCAGTTGATCAAACAAATTACAGAGGTATGATTGGTAATTTACTTTATCTTACTGCTAGTCGACCTGATATTATGTTTAGTGTGTGTATGTGTGCTAGAATTTAAGCTAATCCAAAAGAATCTCATTTGCTTGCTGTTAAAAGAATTTTTAAATATCTCAAACACACGGTTAACTTAGGTTTGTTTTACCCAAAAGGACAATCCTTTGAGTTAATGAGTTATTCAGATGCTGACTTTTCTGGTTGTAAGTTAGATAGAAAAAGCACATTAGGAACATGTCATTTGCTTGGAAAATCCTTAGTTTCTTGGTGTAGTAAGAAACAGAACTCAGTTGCATTATCTACTGCCGAAGCAGAATATATAGCTGCTGGTAGTTGCTGTGCACAAATTCTGTGGATGAAACACACTCTTCTGGACTATGGATATGTTTTTAAACATATTTCAATCAACTATGATAACACCAGTGAAATAAACATCTCTAAGAATCATGTATCTCACTCTAGAACCAAACACATAGATGTAAGACACCATTTCCTAAGAGATCACTATCAAAAAGGTGATATTTCTCTTGAATTTATTGGCACTGAACATCAATTGGCTGATATTTTCACTAAACCTTTAAGTTCAGATAGGCTAAGTTACATAAGACACGAATTGGGAATGTTTTCTCACCGATGTGAAAATCCTCACTGATGTGAAAATTCTCACCGATGTGAAAATTCTCACCGATGTACAATTCTCACCGATTTTTTTTTCTCACCGATGATTAACTCACACCGATGCAAGGTTTTAAAACATCTGTCTGCCGCCAAGAATACGAATCGTTTTATTTTATTTTATTACTTTATTTTAGTCGTTTATTTGGAATTCCTAAATGATAAAACTAAGTCTAAGCCACTTCTTACCTCACCTAGCTCAAAATCTCTCACCTTCGAACCTTAGCTCCCAAATCGGCCAAGAACCCTAAACCCGCGATGGCAAAAACTAAGCTTCCTATCGTCAGAGATGAAAGTGTAGAACCAAACGCTAAGAAGCAGAAGACACAGCATAAAGCCAGTGTTAGTGAAGTCAGAACTAGATCAGGAAGGCGACCAGTGAATCCTCACTTGCAGAATAGAGACATAGTAATCGAGAAGGAACTGTGCGTGGAATGGCTACTGCCTAGCAAATCGTTAGTACTCGAGATTCTAGAGGACCAGAAATGGGTGGATTGTTTTTCGAATAACAATGGCCCATACTACCCGAAGTTGGTAAAACAGTTCTATGAGTTTGTAACCTTTGAGAAGTCTGAAAATGAGAATCGGGTAAGCTCTTTCTTAAATGGAAAAGAGATGTCTTTTTATTCAGTAGAGTGGGATGAGTGTTTAAAAGTACCACATGAAGGTGTCTATGGGTATGTATCAAGAGCAATGCCACCTAGCAGTGACATCTTTGATTATGAAACTGCCCTAAAAGAACTGACTGGTAATGGGAATCAAAGGCAAGTGGATGCTGCTGAAATGGATGGAGAGAATCGACTGCTTTTCAAGTTTGTTCAACATGTGTTGATACTGAGGCGAGGAGATTTTTCAAATATGAGATATCAAGATATATATCTTCTTCATTTGCTAATACATGGTGTAAAAATCAATCTGTACAGATCGTTAATGCTTCAAATGGAAGACATGATTAGACCAAAGTCAAAGACTAATGCTTTATTCTTTGCCAAGCTGATTTCAGTAATGATAAAAGTGAAAGGAATAGCTGAGTCTCAGGATGAGACAGTTGTAGTCAAGAACAATTTCTGCATCACCTCGACTGTTTGTAAGTACATGAAAATTAACTGGAACCCATGGAAGGGAGAATGGGTCAGTGATGATCAGAAGATATATGATAGGTTTAATCCTGTGGATCATCCCTCAAGACCAAAGGATGAGAGAGATCCGAGTCTGAGACCTGATGAAGAGGAACCTGTTTATAGTGATGAAACAGAATAAGAAGAAGAAGAAACTCCTATGGATGTTGGAGGAGATCCAGACTTGCCCCCAAGTCCTGTTGCAGAATTGGATTATTCTAGGAAAGGAAAGGTAGAAGAAATTTTTTCTACTTATGAGGAAGACCAGTCTGTACCTCACCAAGAAGAAGTGGAAAAGGAGAATGTATCTGAATCGCCTGCTTCTGGTAGGTTAAGTATGAGTCCTTTGATTGGAAACTCAGCTATGCCTGCTGCTGAAGTAGAAAGAGATAATACAGAAGAAGCTGTACCTGTATCAGAAGATCTTCTAGATGCTGCACCTGTGGAACTTGTAGTAGAAGATTCTGATGAAGAGAATCCAGCACCGAATGCTGTTGTGATACATGAGAATGCACCCATTGAGGGGGAGCATCAATCTGTTCTTGGAAATGTTACAGTAGCTGTTGAGCTTGGAGACTGGGTAGAAGACCCAGGGTTTATAGTCTGTGGATTGGATTATCCGGATTCTGATAATGAGATGTCTGTGAATAGACCGAAGACCAATTATGATCTTGCTTCTGAGTTATTGCCAGATGATGTGATCAGATTTCATGATCTGAATAAGCTGAAAGAGGACCTCAAATCCAGTTTTGTTGAAGAAGTGAAGTTAATGGAAACCTCTCTTGCTTCCTCAATTAATTCAATAATGACTGATTCTGTAGTTAGTTTGGCCTCAGCAAGAGGATCTGCTGCAGTTGTCACAAATGATTTTGTCTCTAAATCTGATCTTGAATCCATGAAGAATGAGCTGAAAGAATCATTCAGTGCATCAGTTGCTGAGATGAAGCAAATCTTTTATGAAGAAATGAAAATGTTAGAGAGATCCTTCGAGCTATCTCTGGCTTGTAATTTATCTTCTTTTGTGTCTGAGCTTATGGAAGAAGTGAAAGAGTGCCCGACTCAGTCTTCCAGAATCGAAGCAGATCTTGAAGCCTTACAGAAGTCTGTTACTGCTTTAGACTCTTATATGAGCTCCAAGTCTCAAGCTTACAAGGACCTAGCTTATGTGAAGAGTGTAGTTAGCCAGTTTGTCTCGGTGTTTGAAAGGTTCAAAACCTCAGTGAAGGATCATGTTCAATTACAAGACTCTCAAGTTCAAAGCCTAATCAGTGGTTTGTCTAAGAGTTTCAAAGAAACTGTTTCCTTCTCTCTTGGCCCTCTCACATCCAAACTATCAGTTGATCTGAATCAAGTTCGAGCAATGTTGAAGGAGGAGATTGGTTCTATTTCAACCAGTGGCTCTGTGGACTCATTCGAGTTGAGCCGAGTGGTGCTTTCTACAAGAGATTCTCCCAGAGAAATAATGAAGATTGTTCAAGATTATATGAGAGAAGCCTCTGCCTCTCAGGAAGCCATAAAGAGCAAAGTGGACTACTACTTCACCAAAATTTTCACCAAGCATCAACTCGAACACCACTTCAAGCTGATGTTGGAAAACATGAAGCTACCTCCAGTCACTCAAGCTTTTAGAGAACAAGTGAGCAAGCTAAGAGATTTGACTCCTGCCTTGGAGAAATTCATGGAAAACAAAGATGATTTCATCTCTGCTATGGAAAGAGGAGGAGGAATTATTATGGATTTTAGAAATCTGTTGCTGCCCTTCTTGCATGTTGATGCCAGACCAGTCATCATACCTCCTGCTTTGCCTGCTTCTGCCTCAACTGCTTCCACAGTCCAGCTGACTCCTGCTCAAGCTATTCGAAGCCTCACACCAATGATCACCCAAAGATCTTCAACCTACAGGCCTGACTCTGTGTCAGTGGCCCAACCTCCTTTGATCTTTTCTGGCATTCCAAAACCTTCACCTGCATCCTCACCACCCGAACCTTCTTCTGATCCCAAAGGAAAATCTCACGTTGCAAATGAGGATTGATCCAGTGGCTAGGATTTTTTGATAAAAATTCATTTGTATTCTGTTTCTGTACTTTTTGACTACTCTAATACAGAAGAACTCCTTTTTACTTCTCATGTTTTATTTGTCTCCTATATATGCTTTCCCACTTTTTGATTATCACAAAGGGGGAGAAATATTTTGTGAGAGAATAAGGGGGAGAAATATTTTATGAGAGAATAAGGGGGAGAACAAAATGAGAGAATGAGAAATATTTTCAATGGAGAAAAATAAGGATTAAGGGGAGACACATTACCTTTTTTTTCTTTTCACTTTTCCCTCTGATACATTATGTCTATATAGTACCTTATGATTTTTACCTCTGATAACTTATGTCTCTATCATACTGTTTCTATTATCTCTGATGCTGATTTCAATAAGAAAATTGAATTCAATATTATACTCTTTACTATTATATTTTCACTATGTTAAATGCCCATATCATAAATTGTGATTATCAAAAAGGGGAGATTGTTGACCTCACCTGTTTTGATAATCTCAATCATGTATTCATATGTGTTGAAAATCCCAATTATGTTTTCATTCTCTATGATATTTTTAAGTTTCATTGATCTATACTTTAATTCTTTCAAATCTATGATCAAACCAATAATAATCTTTAAAATAGTCTTTGAAATATGTTAATCCTCATTTATCCATGTTCATACAAGTTATAAATTGATTCTAACACAATCGGATGTGTTCTGCATAAAACAGATAAGTAATCTGCCTATAGCTACTGATAAAGAGCTACCGGTACCTAGTCTACCGATAGATTTAGTCTACCGATAGACAGAGTCACTGATAGACTTAACACAGAGCTACCGATAGACTTAGTCTACCGACAGACAGAGTCACCGATAGACTTAACACAGAGCTACCGATGTACTTAAATGTAAGCTACTGACTTACAGACAGATACCGATACAAACATAGAGCTACCAGTGTAAGTATAAATAGCTACCGATGGAATAAGAGTCACCGATGGACGAAGCTACTGATCCATCAGACTCACCGATCCATCAGACTCACCGATCCATCAGACGCACCGATCCAAGGACTCACCGATGCAAATGAGTCACCGATGCAAATGAGTCACCGATGCAAATGACTCAGCGATCAGATGACAGACCGATGCTGATCTATCTGAGTCACCGATCATTACTCTAATGCTGATGACCTACCGATCACTTGAACAGTCATAAACAACTTTTTGAATTTCTTTATCTTTATCTTTATTTATTCTAACCAACGGTCATATTAGTTATATTTTAATACCCTGACAATTAATTAATAAAGGTTGTCGAATGTCAGGAAACCGTACCTCGTACCTGCGGAAAGGAAACCTCTTCTGTCCTACGGAGCACGTGACATAAATACAAGAAGACTCTTCTGAAGAGATGTGAGAGACAACACACATAGAGACAATACATACGACATACTCAAGAAGAGCTCTGTGCATACAAGAAGAACCAAGCAAGACAGAATCACATATACAATCAAGCCTACTCAAGAAGAGTCCTGGAGCATACAAAAGAATATCGAAGAGCTTCATCGACTGTCTGTGAACCTGGAGCATACGACACTCTGTTTCTCAAATAGAAACAAGAAGAGGACTCAGACTCACTTCTGATCGAATCAAAAGGAGTCCAGAGCTACACTAAAATCACCAGAACCACTTCTAAACTCTACATCTCTTGTTCTGTGATTTATTATTATACTTTTCGAGCAGTGTGTGTTATCTGCTGTATCTAACACATACACTGTCTCCTGTACTCAAACTGAAGGATTTGTAAATCCTTACCAAACTCTTTCATTCTTTCTTTCCCACGAATAACAGTGGTAGAGGTCGTGTGTGACCTGGACAGCTGGTTGCTGTTGTACTGTTTCCCACGAAGAACAGTGGTAGAGGTCTTGGACCTGGACAGTTGTAAACTGTTGAACCCCGATCCAGGGTGTGGATCATTTTTATATAAACTTTTGAGAGGACTAAGTCTCGGCTTGAGACTGAACCTCTTGGTTGCATTGTTGTGCCATCTCTTTCAAAGTTTTATTCCGCTGCTAATCACTTTAAAACCAATACTGTTTTTAAAGTTACTTTGATAATTAAATTAGCAAGTGTTTATGTTAAGTGTAGATTAGTAAGTTAGTTTCAAAAGATAATCACACACTCCTGTGTTGATTAACTGGGAATTACTCAATCCCTTGAGAATCTGACAGAACCTCTACTTTAATATAAATTCACTACAGTTTAATTTATTATTTTATTTGGGGGTCTTTAAGACACTGTTTTTAAATACAGAAATTTTAATTGGTACTCAATTCACCCCCCTCTTGAGTAAACCACTCCGACCAACAACTGCCCAAGACCTTCTCTAGCTTCATTGTCAACTATAACATGAGTGGCAATGAGAAGAGTTTGTCGGAGCTTTTGACCTTGATTCTCCAGGTTGACAAGGACATGGGGCATGACAAACCCGCAGTCCTTATGGTGAACAAGAAAAGGAAGGATAGGGAAAAGGGTCCAAAGACTTATAAACGGTCAGAAGCCCCCGAGAACCGTCCCTCCAAGAAGGGGAAGATCCAGAGGCAGGGCAAGGAATGGGAGGCAGTGTGTTTTTCATGTGGCAAGCAGGGCCACTGGAAGAGGAACTGCACCCAGAAGCATGGGGACGCTAAAGGTGCGTTCGTTATCGAGTGCAATCTTTCTATTTCTACACATTGGGTATTAGATATAGCTTGTGGGGTTCTCATCTATATTCAAATGCAGGAACCAAGTAGATTTAGAAAGATATCTAGAGGAGAGGTGGATCTTCAAGCTGCCAATGGCGCAAGGCTGGATGCGTTGGCTATTGGTGACTACCACCTCTCATTGCCGACTGGGATGATTTTGGTTTTACATAACAGTTATTTTGTGCCTAGTGTTACCAAGAACATAATTTCCGTATCTTGTTTGGATATGGATGGATTTGTTTTCAAATTCGGAAATAAGGGTTGTCTCTTTTATAAGAAAAACGTATGTAATGGTATGGCACATTTGAATAATGGTTTGTTTGTATTAAATTACGAAAACCAAGTGTTGGCAATCGATAAAAAAACAAACTCACATGACTCATACATCACCCAGTTATTGCATCATCGCCTTGGTCAAGTAAATGAGAAGCGCTTGACAAAGCTCTGTCAAGATGGCTATTTAGACTCTACTGAGCTAAAACCACTTGATAGATGTCACGTTTGTTTACAAGGTAAAATGACCAAGCCGCCTTTTGATGGACAGGGTGAAAGGGCCACAAAGCTTCTAGGATTGGTACACACAGGTGTATGTGTACCATTTCCAGTAGAAGCTAGAGGTGAATATTCTTACTTCATTACTTTTACTGATGATTTGAGTAGATACAGATTTGTCTACTTAATGAGGTATAAGTCAGAACCCTTAGAGAAATTTAAGGAATTCAAGAATGAAGTAGAGAATCAACTTGGTGAGAAGATAAAGAAGCTTCAATCGGATCGAGGTGGAGAATATCAGAACCAAGAGTTCATCGATCAACTACGGGAGTCTGGGATTCTATCTCATCTCACTCCTCCTTATACACCACAGTGGAATGGTGTTAGTGAAAGGAAGAACCACAACTTGTTGGACATGGTGAGGTCGATGATGAGTCATGCAGATCTTCTGTTATCCTTTTGGGGATATGCATTACAAACTGCAGCATACACATTAAACCGAGTACCAACTAAGGCAGCAAATGGAATTCCCTCTGAGTTATGGAATGGAAAGAGACCCATTTTGTCGCATACACATGTATGGGGATGCAAGGCATTTGTTAAGGCCTTCTCAGGAAACAAACTAGAACCCCGGGGCACGAAGTGTATCTTTATAGGATATCCCAAGGAAACGAAAGGATATTACCTATATAACCCTCAAGACAAGAAAGTGACTGTCGCCAGACAAGCTGTCTTTCTTGAGAGGGAGCACATCCTCAAAAGGATAGTGGGAGAAAGATTGACTTTGATGAAGTTTATTCTCAAGATACACAAGAGTTGGTATAGGAACAAGTTCCATAGCTCCCTGTGGAAGAGGTTCCAGAAACACAAGTACTGCGTAGGATCTCAAGAGAGGTAAGAGAACCAGAGAGATTTGGTTTCCTAGTCACTGAGAATGGTGAATCATTATTGTTGGACAATGATGAACCTATCTCCTACAAGGAAGTATTAGAAAGCTTAGAAGCTGCGAGATGGCTAGAAGCTATGAATTCTGAGATGGATTGCATGTATTAGAACCAAGTCTGGGTTCTGGTTGATGAGCCAGTTTATGTAATGCATGTTGGATTCGAATGGGTATTCAAGAGAAAGATGTACATGGAAGGTCAAGTTAGCACCTATAAAGCAAGTCTAGTGGCTAAAGGATTCAGACAGAGTCAAGGAATTGACTATGATGAAACCTTCTCACTGGTTTCCATGTTTAAATCCATAAGAATCATACTTTCCATAGCAACTTACCATGACAACGAGATTTGGAAAATGGATGTCAAAACAACATTCCTTAATGGGAACCTTCAGGAAGATGTCTATATGACACAACCAGAAGGGTTTGTGACACCAGGTGAAGCCAAACGGGTTTTCAAGTTGTAGAAATCCATTTATGGATTGAAGCAAGCATCTAGATCATGGAACATTCGATTCGATGAAGCCATAAAAGAATTTGGTTTCATTAAGAATGAATGTGAGCCAGGTGTTTATAAGCAGTTTAATGGGAATGCAGTCGTTATCCTAGTAGTATATGTTGATGAAATATTGCTTATTGGAAACGATGTACTATCCTTACAGTCAGTTAAGGAATGGTTGAACAAGTGTTTCTCCATGAAGGACTTGGGAGAAGCAGCCTACATTCTAGGGATCAAGATCGTTCGTGATAGATCCAAGAGGCTGCTTGGACTAAGTCAGGGTACATACATTGACCAGATACTAAAGATATTTAGTATGGAATAATCCAAGAGGGGATTGGTTCCAATGTCACATGGCCTACATCTTTCTAAGAAAATGTGTCCTTAGACACAACAAGAGAAAGATATAATGAGCAATATACCATACGTTTCAGCTATAGGATCTATCATTTATGCCATGTTATGTACCAGAAATGATGTTGCCTATGCACTGATCATGGTAGGTAGATATCAATCAGATCCAGGAGAACAACATTGGACTGCTGTTAAGACTATCCTTAAGTATCTGAGAAGAACTAAGGATATGTTCTTGGTGTATGGAGGAGATGAAGAGATTGTCATCAGAAGGTATGCTGATGCTGGTTTTCAGACAAATCACAATGATCTGAAGTTGCAATCTGGATATGCTTTCTGTCTCAATGGAGGAGCTGTGAGCTGGAAGAGTTTAAAGCAGCCAGTTGTCGCCGATTCTACAACGGAGTCCGAATATATATTAGCTTCTGATGTAGCCAAGGAAGCCGTATGGATTCAAAACTTTTTCCAGGATCTTGATGTGGTGCCTAGCAGTAAAGATCCCATTACATTGTATTGTGATAATACTACATTGGTGGCTCTTGAAAAAGAACCAAGGTCACATCAAAGGACAAAGCACATACTCTGGAAGTACCACCTCTTGAGGGATTTCTATCAGAGGGGTGAAGTTGCAGTGAGTAGAGTGTCCACGGAAGAGAACGTGTCGGACCCCATGACTAAAGTCTTATCTTAATAGAATCATGAATATCATGTGAGAGATAGTGGGTTAAAGGTTGTTAGCAGTTGGCTCTAGTCCAAGTGGGAGTCTGTTGGAGTTGGTGGTCTAGAACCAACTACTTTGTACTTTATTCATTAATAAAAGACTTATCACATCTTGATTGTTCTTCTGCATGACAATGCATGTGATAATGTCCTAAGGATAGCTGTTTCATTAAAGGGTCATAGCAGATCCCTGCTATGATGAGAACCCAGATGTGCCATAACACTATTCTTGAATATATGTTCTATGGTCAGATGATATTATTTGAGGGACACAAATAATATAGGTCATTAAGGGTGAGGACTCATAAAGCATTGAGGAACCTTCTCATGGTGTGCACCCTTGGTAATATCCAGGACGATATTATGAGAACGAGACCCACCAGTAGGAAATCCACATTTCATAGTGTCATTGGATGCTCCTATCTACGAACGTGTGTATTGGTCCTTAGACTTTAATATTATTATTAATGGGTTTTACAACTCAAGCACTTAGATTTATTGATGAAAACTGTGACGACACACTATTCACAGTGAGGTAGGATACATTGGGTGCGTCATGAGTAATACTGCATTAGTAGATAATGCGAGAAAGGATTTGTCCCTTATGTTCCATAATGAAAGTATATATCTCAGGCCCTTTGATGGAATTGATATAGCCTAAATAAATCCATGGCCATGGTAAGGTATGGGCGATTTCAATTCTGGGAAGTCAAAGAAAGAATAATCGAGCACATGGGTTGATGGCACTAGCATGCAACCCGCTTGATTAGAGATATCGAGACAAAGGGATTATATTACATGGTAAGCATTCGTAGGAGGTGACACTTCATTGCGGCGTTAACTTCTTTCACTATGGGTTCCTTGGCGTGTTGCTAGACGCTAACCTTGGACTTTAGGACGGCTCCGCCTAATGCCACTGAGAAAGAGGCCTAGAGGGTCACACACTAAGTGTGTCCATGTATCTTAGTTAAATATTAATTTAACAAGTTAAATAAATATTATTTTCGACTATGGTTTAATAATTATTTAAGGATGCCTGATTGCATTTATTTCGACACTAGTTATTCGAGAGAATATATTGTGGGTGAAATAATATATTTGTTAGTGAGTAATGTAGTTACATTTATTTAAGAAATAAATAGACATTACTCAAGGTCTAATAAATGTGGTGGAGAAAAATGGAAAAATAAAAGTACACGCCATGTATATTAAATGTACACGCCGTGTAGTTTTATGGAATACAAGTATATGCTGTGTATTAATTATTACATGCCATGTAGTTTTCTGGTCAGGATTTTTGAGGATAAAATATTGTTTATTTAATTAAATGATATTAAATGTAATACGCTGGGCGCATGTCAAGTAATAATGATAGTCAACTATCATTATTATAACATGGGGTATTGTTAAGAATTAAATGAAATGATTAAATACTTTTGGGTAACTAATTCATTTTATTATTCTAAGTATTATAAATCCCTATTACATTATTCTCACAAGATCTAGTCATTGTTGTGCACAACTGTTTTTTGGAAATACTCTCAAGCCAAGAGAGAATTCCCTTTCCACCAAGAATGCTTTCAAGTTACGAGAGAAAGATCCTCCACCGGATCAAGGCAGTTGAAGGAAGACATCGCAAGATAAGGTTCTTCCACGCTAGCACTCGGATATCCCTTCGGTGACATCCAGAGATACGTGGAGCATGTGTGGATCACCGCTAGAGGAATCCTATACTTGGATTCTACGACTCAACGACGGATCATAGGATCTTGACCGGAGACTTAAACGAAGAAATAATTCCACCGAGGTAATTCTTATGAATTAATTAAATTAATTATAACCAATATATGATTATCCTATCTCATTGGTTCTGGGAATCTTCTTTTCTTTTTCGTTCTTCGTTCTATTTCGAAGATCCGGAATTTTATATCATGACAGATCTCGGATTGAACGTCGTTTAACGCTAAAATTAAAGTTGGACAAACCCACCAATGCGCTTTTGCTGCGCCCGGAACCTACACCTACACAAACAAATCCTTCCAGAAGAATCATTTGGTAGAACTCAATAAAACCCACTTACTAATTTTTGAGGCAAGTCGCAAGAAGTTTCACACACCTACCTGCATTCATCAAGCCTTCTATCAATTTCATCTAGTTGTACTCGAAGAAGTTAGTTGGAAAGTACCAACAAAAAATAAGGGGAATAACCAACTCTTTTCCCCTGTATACAAGTATTTTGAATATAAACTAGCAGTAAAGGGAGAACAGGAGCAGGTACATACACCTACTCTATATTTGAAATGGAAATATATACCCATTATAATCATTTAAGTCACTAATCATATCCTAAAAATTGTGAAAGGGAAGATGAAAATCACTTAATACATCCTATAGACTTTCCAGGAAATCATTATAGTGAAAATAGTAGTTCTGGAGGGATGGATACACAACTATATCCCCACATATGGGGTGGCCCATCAACATGACACCCAAGAGTACACACACACCTATTCTCCCATCCAAGAAAGTCATGGGGGAAAACTCTCCTATGATATATGGACAACCGGATTAAGAACACACACCCTTAATGATTAAAGGTGATCAGCCTATCCCAATGGCCTCTCCAATCTAGGAACAAACCATTACCAACAAAAAACACTTCCCCCAGAAAGTGACCCCAGTTTCTCATAATAAGGCATCCAAAAATAATCCACAACAGAGACAATGGTAAAATGAAGATTTGATCTATGATCCTACTCTAGTTAATGCTAGAGTTCTTTAAGCCCTCAGATTCTTATCTATGGTAGCTCAAGATACTAATTTCATGTTACCTAATTACAAGAGTAGTATAAGTAATTCCAAAGGTCCTCCTAAAACACTTCACCATGAAGGCTTTCTTTATGACTACAATATGTCCGATCTCAATAGAACATATCCTTATGAGATCTGCAAGAGGGTGTTACCCTTTCTATATTTCACAATGGTATTCCTCTCCCTGATGGTGTTCACTATGAAAGTTCTCTGTATATTAGTGTTTCATGTCATCAAGAAGGTCGTCCCCTTGGCAATGAAGTAACGAGAAATCCCTCCTACCGCAAGGAACTTGGGAAAACAAGGTCAGTCATATCAAATACCTTATCACTGATAAGTGAAATCCTTTATCATCCAGAAGATATACCAAGTAAATGGTAATTATATAAACCCCCCTTAGACAACCTACCATCCAATATAACATAGTAAGTCCCTACCAATCTTGTTACTTATGATAAAGTGGCTGGAAAACATCCACTCTAGTCGGACAAGGTAGAGGAACCTCTAGAAAAACATGAAGATGACAAGAAAAACATGAGAAAAAAACTAGATAAATATGACATACTAGTTATGTTTTTTCCCTTAGACACCCCTCAATACAACATTTTCATATGTATTGTTGGAAGACTATGTGCATGAAATTCACCTCAATATATGAAAAAATCATTATCACTTCAGAGAAAAAGAATTAACCAATGATGAGTATCAATGTCAGGTCAAGGTAATGGAAGGGTTGCAATGAAAAATTGACGTGAAATATCTCCTATATGCATGAAATCCAAATATACAACAAGGATCCCTTCAACAGGCATGCCTCGTCATGTTAAAAATATTGCAAAAACTGATCGTCGATGCCCTATCTAGTGTTCATATCAGAGAATGGGCTGCATAAAGAGCATTAAATTTCACCACGCTCCCTAACCAGCAAAGCTCGTTGAAAGTGGTATCATGTAATATTATAAATCAAAGCCAGATTCCGAAAATGAACCATGTTTACAACTAAAGTGTGCTAAAAAAATAGGTCCTGACCAAATCTCACCAATGTCGGGCAAGAAGAGAGTAGGATATTTTGAGAAATTTTCATCAAGCATCTTAAAATCTCAAACAAGCCTCCCATTTAGGATACTTCAACCATAAGGTAGATAAGATTTCTGAAATAGTGCAATGATCTTCAGAGGTGATGGTGAGTGATTCAGGTACAAACCAAATGATGTACCCAACCCATGTTTAGAAAAAAATTCCATAGAATCAAAAGGGAAGCCATGATAGTAGAATCCACGATAGTTTAGGAGAAACCTAAGCCTATAGGTTTGGGAAATTTTTTATCCCAACATTTGAGGCCAGCAAAACAGACCTAAATAACTGTGAAAATATAATGGGAATATCCCCCGCCCTCAAGTATGGGGAATTTTTCACCTCAAAACCCACTCCCCAATAAAAATCAATATTTTATCAATTATGGGAAACATTGTAGAATGAGTCCTCATAGTTTTTACCATCTCGTGATCTAGTAATTTCACTATGGATTTACATGAGTGAACTATATATATATTCCCTTTTGATTACCATCTTCCAAATAGCCACATGAGAACTATAAAAGGATAGGAAAATGCTCGTGGAGGGTATGGATATAGGTAGTCTCAAAAAGACACAGATGGAATTTATGCAATGCATTACACATTAGTGAATGTAATTAAAACATCCCCTATAGATTCTATAGAACACAAGGTCAATTAAAATGAGGAACAATATGATGAAGTTCTGGTTCACAATATGGTCCAAACAAAAATGATTGATGGAGGTGTGTGTACCCAGAACTGTTGGCTTTCCAAAAAATTGGAAATTCCATCAAACAACCCATCTTTACCCCCTAGAAAGGATTATTACAAGGAAAAGGGTTAGGGTTATATTATGACTTACCTATCTCCTAGGGATTTTAATCCCCTTCCACTTGAGGAAATATTATCTCACTAGGAGGAAGAGATGAATGAATTAAGAAGACTTAATACAAAATTACCCTGAGGAAGTCATCTTGCTGGATATGTTCAACAAGAAGATCCTTTGATCACACTCTCAGCTAGTGTAACTCCATAAAAAAGGTCTATTGTAGTAACTAAATGGATCCATAACATTCACTCAATACATAATACCAACTAACAATATACTTGTATCCCATAATAGTAGATCGGGAATTCCTTCCGTTGGGTGCACAACCAAAATAGGTTCAGACACATCCTTACAAGCATGCCCCTATGAGATACCCATGGAAGATACCTATGGTTCCGCCACCTATGTCCATACCATATTCTGCACCTAATCAAGCTTTTTCCTATCTATATATTCTCCAAGGGATCACAAATGATATTGAGTCACTCATGACTCGATTAGAAGCCATAGAGGAATGAAATGCATCGATAAAACTAGAAAAGAATCCTTACCCAGAATGGGTAGATAAAACTAATCCCCATACGAACTTAGGGAACCCAAAATTTTCCAATTTTTAATGGCTTGGTAGACCTAGAGTAGAATATAATGCATTTCATCAATCACTGTGATCCCATTATGGGGACCCCTGAACAATAGGAGGCAGTGAAACATATGTGTTTTATTCAATCACTACAAGGGCCAACCTTTTTATAGTACACAAGTTTGTAGGTTCGGTCAATTATAGGGTGGGAATACCTCTATAAAAAGTTCCTCTTCCTGTTCAAATCGACATTATAGAAGACAAAAATACTCTACCTCTCAATATAAAAATAGTAAGAGAATAAAAGGGTCTCATATTTCATTTCTTGGTGGAAAGGATTGACATACTCCTTGAAACTTATGATCCCTCAAGGAGGCTTGTTTTCCATCTGTATAGAGAATCTTCATGAAGAGTTGCGCAAACCATTCATTCCTATAATATACACATGACGGTTTTGGGACTTCACTATGATCACACAAAGAGTGGAAAACTCCATCATAGAGACCAAGTAAGAGTCATGAGTAATTCCATCAACTCAAGGAAGGATAATAGAGAATGTAAAGGCAACCATTATTACACTTAAGTCTACCTATGTACCCACTTATATTCCAAATCTTACACCATATCATGTGTAAAAACCTCCTAAGAATCAACAATAATGTCCAACTCATCAGGATGATCAACAATAGAAGAGGAAATAATAGTTTGAGAAGATTAAAAACAAGGTATATTCTCTTCAAAATGAAAAAGGCCACGACTAATTTATATCAGTATTGGAAAACAACGCGATCATGTTTCCATAGCCCATGAATCCTAGAAAATAGGGTGATGGAGATCTCCCAAATTATTTACCCTTCCATCAAGTACTGGGGAACAATATCCATGTGTTATTTGTTTTTAAATAAATATTGAAAAATATAGTAGAATCTGGGTAAGTGAAGTTGAAAAATTATCCTTCACAAGTAGCGTGTGTCTCTACAACCAATCCAAAATAGGAAAATGAATGCCAAGAAGTTAACAATAAGGATAAATGGAAGTTTGGTGATTTTATGGTCAGAAAACCAATTTACATAACTCATTATATCATTTAAGAACAGTTGAAGTATCCAATTATTCCTTTGGCCACTTCTACTACAACACATATGACTCCACCGAAAGCTCAGTCCTCTGAAATATAGTCTTAAAAAAAGTGACACGGATAAAAGAGTAAAAATAAAACACAAAAATATGGAACTATTAAAAAGACAAATATGGATTTTACATTAGCGGGATTCATGCCTATAGTTCCAAAATAATGGGAAGCACCTCGCCAAACGGTACAACAAGATCCAACCCACCAAGCAGAGTCTCCATCTAACAAGGAGTTGATATTTTGTTCTATTAACATTATTCACTTAACAGATCCCTTATCAGATGAAGAGAATGATTATAAACCTAAATTCCTTATACTACATTGGGTAATTGGGGGAAGAGGCCATCAGATTCTAGGATACAGGGGAAGATGCGGTCATTCCAGGAGTCACTACTTTAACCATTCCCCTTTTCGAACTATCTACATGGAATAAAATAATGGGAGAGATCTCCAGTGATCTTAGTATGAGAAAGTAAGATCCCACACACATTAAAGGGTCTTCCCTAACATGATAATCCTAGAAGATCAGCTAGAGGATACACCATCTCCTAATCAACCTCGAAGTGTAGGAAAATATAGATGGCATAATCCACCAAGAGAAAAATCACCTCAAATCCTATTATAAGGGATGATCCATCTACATCCGGTACTTCAGCTCCTAAATCAACTACAAAATAACATCCCCATATTAGTAAGAAAAATAATTTGGAACAGAAGTATGATTTTTAGGCAACTAGCCCTGGTTCCAACCAAGTTTTCAATCTTGTATGCTCTGATTCTATCAAAAGACCTCCATGAAGTACTCATTAAGGCCTTTTCAAGCCCTTAGGAATTTGAAGTTAGGGTTTTTGTCTACTGAAATGTACCTTGTAGATAATGATTCTATGTAATTTTACATGGTCATATCTTTTAAAGATCAATATGAATAATCTTTCATACATGGAAACATCATAACTTTTTATATATTTGGAAGGATAAATGACATTTATATCTGATGAGACTTCACTAAAAATGGATTAGGAGTAAACCTCATCCCAATCCCAACACTTCATCAAATGGGTTTAAATGAATCTAACTTATCCCACTCTACCCTAATGTTATTGGGTTATGAAAATAATAATAAAAATACTCTTGAAGAAATAAAACTCAAAACTCGATTTGGAGATTTGGTGTCTAACTTGGAATTCATGGTTGTTAGGAAGGATACGACATTAAATATTATGTTGGTAAGAACATGGCTATATCAACACATTGATACCCCTTTTTGATACCACTAATGACTCAAATATTTCATCAATGGTCATATTGGGTCATTGAATGGTAATAAAGCACCATTCAAATCCTATAAATCATAGTACATTGATGCATGATTCTACCATAATGGAAACTATCCAAAGATGATAATGTCACTCAGATAAATTCCCAAAATGGTCTGGAGATGATTCCAAATAATCCTTTAAAGCATATTAGGGCAGAGTATGTGTTTCAAATCAATCAAATCAAAGGGGTGGGACTAAATTCAAGCACAAATTCTATGAATTTTGTGGTGTCCGTCGTGACAATTGAGCTCGATAGCATAGGAGATGTTTTAAACCCTCCAAACAATAATGGAAGATTAGAAGAAAGTGTATTAATTCCATCCAATGGGATCCAAAAAAACCCTATTTTTTCATCTTATCTGGAAAAAGTTTTCATGCCAACCAAGGAAAATGAATATTCCCACTCTTAGTCTCTCGTCTACACTTAAAATCTCCAAAATGGACTCATACTTGCAAGAGATCCTAAAATGGTTTATTTATCCTCAAGTGTCCAAATGATGAATCCTCCCTTAACTTAGAGAAACTTGCTTCATATACAACTGTATAGGAAGACGTGAAAGAGGTAAAGCATGAGGAATTAGAAGAAGAGGAAGACCCCAGGGATTCCCCTATAGCATTTGAGGAGGGTGTCTCCACCACATTTGATGAGCTCAAGGAGGTAAATCTGGGTACTGAAGAATATCCATGACCCAATTTGATTACTGTATCCATGAATTCCGAATAATTGGAGGCGTATAATTCCTAAAACAACATTGGTACATGTTCAAATGTAATTACATAGAGATTCCATGCCTTGAACCTAGAGTTTCCACCCATCACTTAGGTTTTCCGGAAAACCATTGGGGGTAAAAGAAGGAATCCAGAAGGACACACCCAACTCACGCCTACAAAATTGAGGATGAATTGGAAAAAATCATCAAGGATGAATTCATCTAAGAGGTACAATATTAAAAATGGATATCCAAAATTATTCTAGTAAAGAATAATAATAAGAAATTAGATTTTCCATCTACTTTAGAGATCTCAATCGGAACTGTCCAAAAGATGACTTCCCAGTTCTAATCATAGAACTCCTAATTGATTAAAAGGATGAATATCAATCCCTTTTCTTCATGGATGTATATTAAGGGTACAAATAAATTTTGATATCCCTAGAAGATGAATAATCCACTAAATTTAGGTCCCCCAGGTAGTATTCATCTATCGGGTAATTTCATTTGGATTAAAGAACTTTGGAACCACATACCAATTTGTCATGTTCTGAATCTTCAAACACTTCCTAGGGAATTTGTTTGAATGTTATGTTGATGATCTAGTGGTTAAGTCATGACAACATTCTGACCATATAGCTAACTTGGAAACCATTTTTGATAATATATGAAAAAAATTCCTGAATATAAAACCCTTAAAATGTTATTTTAGGGTAACCTTAAGGAAGTTTATCAACTTCATTGTATGATATCATGATATCAAAGTTGACCCTGAGAAAAAAAATATATCCTTAGTATGTCACATCCTCAGAACCTCAAATAGTTCAGAGTATTTCAAGGACATTTGTCTTACATCATATGATTCATAACCAACATCATAGAGAATTGTTTTTCCTTCACCAAAATAATGAAGAATGGGGTCATATATCAATTTAATAGTGACTTCCAGAAATAATTTGACAACCTCAAGATGTACCTCTTGATCCTACTGGTTCTAATGTCGATTATTGAGGGAAAACTGCTCATTCTATATATAATGGACTTGGAATGATCACTATGAGCCTTCCTTGAGAAAAAGAACAATGATGGGGGTGAAAAAGGACTTTATTATCTCATTTGAACTATGATAGATACTAAAAACCATTATTCAGATATCGAGAAGAGCTTCTTGGCATTAATATTTGGGGTTAAAAAAATAGGCACTACTTGGAGCACCATGAAGTACAATTGGTCTCTTGTAATAACCTGATCAAATATGTTCTCATCCATACTATGTTGATAGGAAATATAGAATGATGGGTGATTATTTTTTAGTAGGATGATATAAAATCCATTCCTCAGAAAGTAGTGAAAGGTCAATCCTGGGAAGATATCCATGAAGAACATCTATATTCAGGAACAACATCATTAAATACTAAGTTTTAGGATAAAGAGATATTATCCATTCAAGGCGGCCCCAAAACATGGGAAATTTATTTTGAATATGAATCCATGATACCAATGGGAAGGATAATTGAATATCCTAAACTCAATAAAGTTTATTTAAGTATTGTTATCATTTCCCCAGTAAAGGAATTTAAACCTCAATCATTCCTGCAGTCAGAAGGATTTTCCAATAATGAGGTGTAATATTAGGCCCTCATTATAGGCATGGAACTGGCACTCCAAATATAAATAGACCACCTGATGGTGATAGGTGATTCATAGTTGGTAATTAAATATATAAACGAGGATTATGCCATCCAAAAAGAAGAGTTAATCCCCCTAATTGACTATGGCTGAGAGTTGATGAAATAATTACCCTTGAATAAAATATTAATTCATGTATTGTGATCCTAAAATACCTAGGAAGATGAATTGGTGAATGAACATACAAATCTGGATTATTGAAACTGATGTGAAATAGTCATTAGCATTTCCCATCATCAAATGGTCTCAACTTTTGTTCAAGTGAGAATGAAGGAGATCAATGAAGTCTTCCCTATCCTTGAACAATATGGTCTTACCACTAGGTGGATGACACTAATCCTAGGATGCATTCATGATGGAGTATTAATGCCAAATAAACCCATGTAGGATCAAATTCGATAGTGAGTGGTCAACTTAACTCTTTAATATGACCTAGATAACCAGAAAGTCCTCTATAATTGAGTTTTTAATAGAGTCCTTCTCATGTGTATTGATAGAGAAGAGACCGCTCCTATCATGAAATAAGTACATACCAAACCCTATGGTTCCCACCAAACAGGATGTAAGATTTCCAACCAAATATGAAGGCATTAGTACTATTAGACCACTGTGACACATGATTGCACAAAATTCACCAAAAAGTGTCATTCCTTCCAAGTTAATTCTAGCTTCATTCATCAAACCCTAGAGTTACTACATACATCCAAACACTCCTAGACATTCTACTTATGGGGAATGGATTTTTTGGGGCTATACCCTCCATCTACAATCAATAAATCCAAATATATCTTAATTGATACTGATTTCTTCTCCAAATGGGATGAGGAAATACCCCTCAAATAAGTCGAGACCAAAAGGATTTTCATCTTCATAAATGACAAAATAATTACTATATTTTTTCCCTCATTCAACACTAATGGAAAATGGTTCCAATTTATTCTATGCTGAGGTAGAAAAGTTATTCCAGGAATACAATATCAAGTCCAACCATTCATCCCATTATCATACAGAGACCAATGGATAGATAGATGCCTTCAATAAGACCATACCAAACATACTCTAGAAAATAGTGGATAAATATAACAAAAAATTTTTCCTAACAAACTCTTGCATGCCTTAGGGGATTACCAAACTATAACATGTAAAACCACATGGGTGACCCCATACTCACTATTATATGAGACATAAGTAGTCATACCCATTGAGGTCTAATTTCCATCGCTTCTTATTTCCATCTATGATCAGCTATCCACAGATGAACAATCCCAGAAGTGACTCAAAAAATTAGAGTGGATCAATGAGAAAATATTGCACACCTTTCATCACTTGGAATTATATCAAAATTGGATAGAATGGGCCTTTAATAATAAGGTATTGCTTCATTCATTATTCCAAGTATAATTGGTAGGAATAAAGCCTACAAAACTTGAACCAAAGTGGGAAGGACCTTTCTCCATATTCAAGTTCAACTCTAATATATCTTATTCCTTAATCTCAATGGATGGATAGATCATTGTGACCCCAACCAATGTAAGGTTCCTGATGAAATATTTCACATAGTCACATGATGCTATTTATAAGTTTCAAGATGTTAAACTATGTAGTTGGTCTTTTTCATATGAAATTAAAAGGAAAGACATCACATTGGTTCCACATGATGTTATACTATGCAACTTATTCGTCCTTGTTGCACAACTATAAACTACACGACATATGGACCTAGTTATATAACATAAAACTGCAAGACATCATTTATCCTTACCGCATGATATTAAACTACATGGTTAATTTCCCTCTCATTCGGTGATAAGTAACCCCCAAAATACCATGAGTTGAGACACTCCTCATGATCACTTAAATTTGAGCCTCCATCTCAGGTATAATTCCCAATAACATTCCTCTAACCCAGTAGTGGGTCAAGATGACCTATTGGAAATACATGAGGTTGAAACTATGGGTGGATCCCTTGTATAATCCCCACTTACATAATTTATACCCCACGGTGGCACTTGGTCCCCTGTTATGGATACAAGTACCAATATTATTGCATCCTCACCGTATGACATAAAACCGCATGGCCTACATCCTCATTGCATGATAATAAACTGCATGATCCTTTAAAGAACTACATGTGGATTGATTCTCATTTCAGTGAGATATGTAGTGACACCCAAACCTCCAATCCCGAGTCTTTCCATGATTGAGAAAAACCCTTTTTTCACTGTGTATGAATCAGATGTGAACGGGGAACTTTTCTATAACATATGTCTTGATTATCATATAAATGAGATACATAGTGACACATAGACCTCATGTCTTGGGCCAAACCATTATTCTAAAAAATATTAAATATCCCTTTCCCCACATTAAATCATAATTAATGTGGGTAAAAATTCATCAAAAACTATGTGTATCTTGATTATTTCTCCAGCAAGATACATAGTGACACTAGAATCCTATATCCTGGTCTAGCGGTAATACCCCTTTTCACACTGGGAAGCCTACACCCTTTCTGCATGATGTTAAATTGAAAAATTATTCAAAAACTAAGAGTGACTTGATTTTTACTCCAAAAAAATGTGTAAGGACACCCGAATCTCCAATCTTGGGCCCAAACACAAAAAAATATAAAAAAAATCCCTCTTCTTGTGCATGGGTCAAAAATACATAGGGAATATTTTAAGAACTATGCATGGCTTGATTATAAATCTAATGATATATGTAGTGATTCTTGGATCTCTAGTATCGGGTCTATCTAAAATAAAAAAAATCCCACACTCCCTATGCATGAGTCAAACCTACACAAGGAACCATTCAAGAACTATGTGTGGCTTGATTCTCATTCCAGTGAGATACATAGTGAAACCCAAATTTCTATCTTTGGGACCAGCTGAAACATTTACATTATTTCATATTAGGTTCACCAATTTTTATTTCTGACAGAAATGCATCATCCAATGGTTGATTGTAGGGGGAGTGAGTTTTGTTCCATCATACACATCAGGTTCACTATTTCTGAATGGTTTCCAATAGGTTTGTTTGTGGAACCGAAAACACCCAATGGTTCTATATACACAAGGGACCTACCTTCCAAAGGCATGTGCTCATTGGAGAGTTTTTCCAATTATTATAAAGAACTTACATTGGTTGAGAGGATGGGAGATCAGTCTCATCATGCCATTTTGGGGGGGATTATTTCCTACTATGGGACTCTCTAATAGATTTAAGATATGTTCACGAATCTTTCATTAATTCCCAAGTATTATGTGGGTCACCATTGAATTAAAAATAAATTATTAGTATATATGGAATTTTCAATCATATCTATGTATCATAGGTTCTTGATCAATGGAGATATTTGTAAGTATTCGAGATTATCCATCGATTGTATCCTCTTATTTACTGATTAGATATTCTTTGTTCATTATTATGACGATTCTAGTTTTCTAGCCACATAATGGGGAACTTTGAAGCATGCCATCATCTAAGAGGATGTGATTTCTTTTGATGTTGGGATTAGACCGATGAAATGATCTTACTATGTTTCCTTGATAAATTAATTATAACCCGTATAGTTTAGTGCCTCTTAGTGGGACACATCATACCTTTTAAGGTCATGTTATAAGTATCTAACCACACAGTTTAGTGTCATGAAACAAGTACATCTGGGAGAAAGGTGCCTAATAAAATTTTGGTGTGATACTTATACCAAAGAGGCCCATGGAATATATAAGGGATATGAATTTTCAGTTTGAATTATACCCTACTAGGAATGTGGCCCATATAGAGTACGATTGATTTGGGATGTTGGGTTTGGACCTTAGGGAGGATTCCTACGTATCCTCTTTGGACGAGAATCAAAGACCACATATTTCAGTTGCGGGGACCCATTCTTATGGAGGCCCACTTAATTTTTATCTCATAGGGGAGTATGGACCTTTTATTGGGTTAAGTTGGGGCTTACTCTTGAGAAGGAATCCTTGATAAATGAGTTTGGGTCTATGAGAAGTGACTTGACTCATGGAGATTTGGGTCTTTGGTTTGGGGCTTACTCTTGAGGAGGATACTTTTGGTGTGTTTGGTGATATGATTGGCCATCATTCCAAGTGTAAGTCTCACCTGAATATATGCCTCCTCTTAAATAATAATCCCCAATCATATCATAAAACACAATACAAGCATCCCCCTCAGAAGTAAGCCCCGAAGCAAACCCCCAAATCTCTATGAGTTGAGTCGCTTATCATGGCCCCAAAATCATTTATCAGGGAATCCTCTTTAGGAGTAAGGCACAACTTAATCCTCTCAAAGGGCCACAATCCTTTGTGAGACAAACATTTAGAGGTTCTCCACAAGCATGGTTCCTCACAACCAAACTATGTAGGATTTTATTCTCATCCAAGCATGATATGTAGGAAGCCTATTTAAGGTCCAAACCCAACATCCCAAATAAACCCTACTCTCTCTAGGAAACATTCCCAATAGGGTATAATTAAACATGAAATTAATATCCCTTCTAGGTTCTCTGGGATTCTTCATCATAATTCCCACACCAAATTTTTATTATTCACCCTTTTCTTCGATATCCTGGTCACATTATACTAAATTGCATGGTTCGGTACTTATCACATGACCTGAAAAATGTATGATGTGTCCCATTAATCAGCACCGAACTACGTGGGTTCTGATTTATTTCACGAGGATACATAGGAAAGTAATTTCATGGGTATGATCCCAATATCAAAATGACTCCCATCTTTTTGGATGAAGACACACTTCAAAGAAACCCATTGTGTGGCTAGAAAACCTTCATTGTCATAATAATGACCAAGGAATCTCTAGCCAGTACATAATATGATACTATCAATGGTGAATCTTGGATACATATAGATATCTTTGTTGATGAAGAACCTAGGATACATACCGATGATTCCAAATTACATACATGATAATAATTGATTATTAATTACAGAGTGACCTATGTCATACTTGGGAATTAATAAATGATTCAAAAACATATATTAAATCTATAAGAGAGTCCCATAGTAGGAAACAATTCCCCCCAAAAGGTTTTGATAATCCTGAACTACCATTCTATCAACCAATGTGAGTTCTTAAGCATCATTAGAGTAACTCTACAATGAGAACTTTCCATTAGACATTAGGTCCCTCGTGGATATAGAACCGTTGGGTGTTTTTGGCTCCATGAACAAACCCATTGGAAACTGATCAGAAATAGTGAACTTGATGAGCATGATTGCATAAAACTCACTCCCCCTATAATCAACCATATAACAATGTGTTTCTATCAGAAAAAAATATATAAATAACCATTATACCAAATTAATAGTGTATAAAACTCCATGTGGTATACTTTATGGTTTATCTGACACATAAATCTTATTTTCTATCTCATGATCATATTTTATATCTTTTAAAAAATCATACTCATGCTAAACTTGACATTTTATTATAAACTATAATACTCTATGATGAAAATCTATTAGGGATAAATCAAATTCATACTTTGAGTGGCTAATTATCATTTCACTTCATGTTTCAGATGTAACCAACATGAATAAATGATAAAGTATAGACTGACTTTGTATAGCATGAAACATATTGTACTCTTAAAACCCTTTCAATAATACTTAACAAAACTATACATATGCACAATTCTTATATCTCATATGTAAGATTGGAAAAATACCTTATGTTTATAGAATTTTAATGTTTTATTGAACTTATTACATATTGATGTAATTTCTACCACATCATTATATAACCATATAATAAAACCCACCCACTGAATGCTTTAATGGGTAACACCTATGAGAAAATTTATTTTGGATAATGGTGAGGTTGGGAATCATATTCATAATTTTAAACTCTTTGAACAAATAATTAAACATATTTTCTTCAAAATATCAAATATTATGATGTTAAAAACTTATGGTATCCACTTTGAATTCATTCAAATTTCAACACCATCATCTTCAAAAAATTTCAATTAAAAAGTTTCCTATGAGATTATTTTGGTAACCAAATGTAACTCTTTTCATTTTTCTTTAACATCACACCCTAAAATATTTTAGGATATCAATTGGAATTCACTTAGAATTTTTAATCGTATAATCTTTTATTTTTTACATTTAAAGTTATCTAATTCTAGACATACTCAAAATGGTCTCTTAGAAACTATATTTTCTACAAAATATCATGCTAACAAACACAAAATCCTTTGTATTCATGAAATAAAACTTATTTATTTTAGTGGGAATATTCAACAAATAAAATACTTCCAAGTATATATATGGTATTATATGTGTTAGGATAATTATTCTAAAAAGAAGACTTTACTTTTTAAAATATTCCACGAAATGGTGGTGGGAAATATTCTATTATATTTTAACAAGCATTTTAGAAAAATTACTTTTATCTTGGATAAAAAAACTTTTCAAAACATATAATGCATTGACTAAAACCACCCAAATGGTATCTTAGCCAATGGTACTATAACACCTCAAATGTGTCTCCTCGTAAACTAGAGGCTGCTAACTAGTGGAGAGAGTCTATAACTAATGTGGGGAGACTGTAATTTTACTACCACAATATACAATAATAGATAAATAACATAATCATCATATAATATCACAGTAATCACAAAGAATTAAATCTAAAATATAACCATCAGTGAGAAACAAACAACAAAATACTATAACAATAATGAGACTTACACTTAGTATATATATATACATAAAGTGTAACCCAAAGAATTGACCACGTAAAAAATGAATAAAATATTAAAAATAGTGGGGACATCACCATAACTTTGATTCCCTCCTCAGACCTATCCCCCAACCATCTATCTAGAAACTCTAGTTAGATCCCTTATATGACCTATTACCTAAAAGAGAATCACAAGGGTTTTTAGGCTCACTAGGGTTTCTGTATAGGGTGTGATTATATAAGTTAGTAGGGATCCACAAAAAAATCCCTTATAGATGAATCATGATGGGTTTCTAGGGGGTCATCATATATTCATTGTAAGTGGAAGCAAAGATAAATACAAATTAATCTATCTTCAATTAATCAAAATGTGTAAGGTAACAAAGAACAACACATACTTGAAATGTAGTGTCAATTAACTCCATATTTCATCTTTGATGGAGTACGTTTGATGATGATCACCAAAGTATTCCTACTTCTAAGGGTGATACAGTATCCTTGGATCCAAAAACAATTCTTAAAGACACTCATAATACGAAGGGTTGATAGATCCTTCACAATGAGAAATAAATGTAGTGACCCAAACCTAATATGTCTAGATATGATGTATGTTACCATTACATTAACATGAATACAAGGAATAAAATCCTAAAGGACTGGAGAGTTTAGTAGTCTTGATAAACTAGATACATACAAGAGTATTGTATTACAAATTAATACAGTAATTAGAACATATTTTTTTCTTTTGAGAATAAATTTATTCCAACCTATAATATCCTTGTATATCATTCTTAGTATACTTCTTGAATTTTGAGGGAAATGAAACAAAATAAGTGTGATCTCAAATGCTCAGTAAGGGTTAGTACAATTCAAGAAATAATGAATCAATGAAAATAATCAATATGAAGAGGTAATAACTAGACAAATAGTCCATGTAATCAATAATAGGGGGTGCATAAAAAATATATAAAGGTAAATAAATGAACACACATTCCTTTTAAATAAATAGATAAGGCATAATCAATATGGAAAGGTAAATAACTAAATCACATGCCATTTAATCAACAATATGAGAATAAAATGCATCTACATATAATTTCAAATATAAAATCTCATGGATAAATAATAATAATAATAATAATAATAATAATAACAATAATAATAATAATAATAATAATTTAATTCCCAATAAGTGCAATGCTTAATTATTGGATGTCAGGTCTAAGGCACATGAAACCTATACCGCCAAGACCTTTCACAAGACAGTTTAAGAGTATTGGAAGAAATCAATTTAATTTGTGAAACTAATTTGTCTCATGAGTACCTGTCAATGCATCAAGGGGATATATAAATTATAAGACCCACCCATCAATTTAATTCTAAGTCATTCCTCATATATCGATAAATTTATTTAATTAATAAACAACATTCCTAATCAAATATCCGTATTGATTAAAAATACATATTTATGAATATTTACCCATATAATAAAACAAATATCAAAGTAAATACTGTTTGTAAAAATGGTATATGGTTTATTCAATAAACATATCCATGATAAATGATATGAATAATTAAGGTAAATTTTATGTCCAATGATTTCATGAAAGGGGATATTTCAAGGGGACTATAAAAATGAATGAAGGAAGTGAATTTCAATACTGTTCTTGGCCAAATAAATATTAAAAAATCCTATGTAGGAATAATGATGGTATCAATACAACATATAAAAAGTGGAGTAAAATAAAGGTTTTTTTGTTATTGATGAATTAATATACTATAAAAATATATTTTAAAAACATTATTGAAGAAAATATAATTTTCATTTTGAAAAAAAACTGAAAATAATTTTCTTAAAAAATAACTTTAATTTTATTTTTGAAAATTAACCTTTTAAAAAAGCAAATAAATATTCAAAGGAATGAAAAGGGGTAATTATGTACATTTTGTACAAGGTAAAAGAACATTCCTTTTACATGGTAAAAAGGTTTGAAAAATGTCTTGTTCAGAAAGCGATAATAAGATTAACTTGAAAATATTTGTAAAATAAAAAATGTTAAAAATTAATTTAATAAATAATTTTGGAAAGGATAAAAAAAAATTTGGAAACCTTTTTAGCAAATAATGGTTTTAGAAGAAAACATTTTCTCTGACTAAATATATAAATGAATTCGGTTTTTTTTAAATATTTTCTAAAACATTTTGAGTACAAAAGACTTTAAAAATGGTATTATTACTTGAAAAAGGTCATGAATAACTAGAGGAGAAAAAAATTAAAGTTTTTATTGAAAAAATGATCATATAAATTTCTTTAATGGAATTTCAATAATAATCAATCTTGATTAGAATGAGGTTGTAAAATAAACCCTTTAAATTCTTATAACGTTGAGGTGAAAATTAATCAATGAATTGATTATGTTTATCAATTATAAAGATGAATATAAGAAGTTTAAATACATCAATAGATATTAAAACTCATTATACACCTAATCATATAATATCAATAACAACGAGGAAGTAATATAACCCAATAAAAAGGTATTGAGTTATGAAATTTCTTTATCACTTGGTAACTTTGAGTTCAAATACCTTTAGATGAAATAATTAAAATTGAGAATAAAAATACCATGAATAAATAATTATTAATGTTATTAAATGTACAAGGGATAGTATATACAACATATAAAAAAAACTAGGTGTAAAACATTACAATCTGTCTTAATGAGAAGAAATTGAGACGAAATCCACTACCTTACATTTCCTTTCACATGAACATACATTAAATTAATTTATAATGTGTTTAAACATGTAATAAAATTTTAATAGAACCATAATAATTTTTATAATACCATATATTTTGTTATTATAATATCTTATTACCCATTTATTAATAATCCTTCATTAATTTCACTATTTCATGCATTAGTTTCCTTGTTTTTCAGGTATGTTTTGACTTGTTATTTTTGTTATTCTTACATTGATCATGATTTCATCATATCAAAAATTTATAACTTGTTTTAAATATCATATATATTCATTATATATGTATTTATAATAATCCATAAGGTTTATATATAGGAAATGAAATTCACCATTCTGGAGATGGTAGGTCGTACGTACGCGTGAATGCTACTTCCAATTCTTTATCGTATTTAAATGAATGAAAAATAAATGATATATATATATATTATATTTAAATTATCATATTTATGTCATATATTTCTCATATTTTTATTAATACCATATTTAATACATTCAATGTAAAGTGTGAAAAGGTCACATCGCTTTGAGAAGGCGGTAGTCCACACATCCACAAACGATGTTGTCGTATTCGCTCAAAATGGAAGGAATAAAGATACAGTTATATAAAAAGTTCCATAAGAATAAATAAATTATAAATAATATATATATATATATAATATAAATTATAAATACATCATTATTTCCAACATTTTAAGGTAGTAAATGGAAGAACAAACGACATCAGTTCGTGAGGCGGTAGTCAGTCGTACACACGAACAATGATTGTGTATCCCATTTTATTGATGTGTGTAAAAGTGTATGTTGAACTCTTAGAATAAAAAAATATCAGTATATTTAATATACCAAGGTTATTATATAATAATGATATAAAAATAATTTAAGGGTTGGATAAGTAAATGAAACTGAAGTGATCATTGAAGAATGTTACCTCTTATCTTGGTAACTCCTTTTGGTTTATACCAAAATACTTACTTGGTTAGCCTTATTCAAAAGGTGAGGCTTAAATTATTATGGTAGGTAAGTTAAGAGGTTATTTTTTCAGGTTTTAGATGATTCAAATGTCTTTATATGTTTGAATAAGTGGGAGGGGTGGGTGCCTTTTTATAGTGGAGGAGGAGTGACATTCATTTATTTTTTTCAAAAAGGGAATTAAACCCATGATTTCCCATGTAAAGTGGCTACAATATTGAAAACCATATATATGATGGAGTATATTGTAGAAATATTTCCATAAAATAGGTTTTTGACAGGTTTCTAGGTCATTTTGGCCCTTAAGTTTAAGGTTTAATCCCTTGTTAAACTTAATTTTACCTTAATCGCTGTAATTAATTTTATTTACTTTCACAGAAATTTTTGGTCATAAAATAAGTTGAAATTATTTAAAATTATAAATTATTATTATTAAAAATATTTAATAAAAATTTCCAAATTCTAATCACATAATTGGTAGAAATTAATTTAAAATTAATCCTACAGACAGGACTATAAAGTAGGTTTTTGAAGTGAAATGTTCAAAACTTTGAAATGTTTTTATATCCAATATCAATTTTAAATTTATTAAAATGACCTAACTTGGACCAATTTATGTATAAAATAACTAATTAAACTTTAAAACCAATTAAAAATTTAATTTTACACAACAAATTATTTACATGAAAAGGGGTTCTGAATTAAAATTCAGTATTTTTCACTATTCATCAAATAATGAAACATCTCAGAAAAATACCAAAAAATAACCCTAACCTGATATTGAAATTTATGTTTAAAAAATTAATTCTATTTTTTCATATTAAATTTATAAAATCATCAAAATTAAAATTTAAAATATATGTTTCATTGAAAGGCGGTAAAAACGCCTTTATAAAAACATATGTTTTTATGTGTAAAATTGGTCTTGTTCTTATCTTATGCCTATAAAATATATTGTAAGAATGTAAAAAATATTTTCTTTGAATATATATATATATATATATCATTAATATCATTCACTAATAGTAATTAGTTTAATTCATTAGGATAAAACACCCTTGTGAGTATAAAATTTTTTTTATTATATTTAATTGGTTTTTATTTTCATTTCTAATAAATTGATTACTAATGAATTCACTTTATATTTTTGTAACACATATATTTTCATAAGTTAGTTATTAATATTCATAACCACTAATTTAACGACTAGGATATTTCTTATTATATTAAATAATAATATTAATAGTATTCGGTAAAACTCAACCACTCATGTAATACAAACTATCAAAGAAAGTATTTATTGCATGTAACACAAACTAACTCATTATTTCATTCATTACAAGCTATAAAATATATTGAATTTATTTTAAAATATTAAATATATTTTAAATTATTTGGATATTATATTTCCTTCTACAGTTGGTGTTTCATGTCATACACGCTATCAAATACAATGTTCTTATATTAGAATTTATGTGTGTTCCATTCTACCCACCTTAATTAAATTTAATCCTTGAAATTTAAACTTTATCTAAGTAATATATTGTTTTATATTAGAAAATTAACATTATGAAAAACCCACATCGTAAAGGTGTTTATAAAATATCTTCTTAATAAGAGATAATGAGAAGTAAAAATGTCACATGGAATAACATATAACGAGGTTTCTACATAAGAGAACATTAATGAAAAGTGAAAATATGGGCATAGAGGAAAAGTGTAAATAATTATAGGTAGTTTTTGAGGTAATTTATCACAAATAGGTGAATGATTAATGGAAAGTTGAAGGCCTCAAATCCATAAATCCATGATGATTTAAAAGACCATCAGTTCAAAAAAAAATAAAGCTTTTATTATATATTTTCTTATTTTAATATACTTCTCCTAATGTTGAAGAATTATTTTAATGACCAATAATATAAAGGAATATACTTTATAAGTTTCTATTTCATAAGAAAATTTTCACCTTTTGGTTGTTCTTCGATCAAATTCTAATTCATCTCTTACACCATGAAATGGATATCCAAAAATGTTTTTTTTAAATATTTGAAGCAGTAAAATTTACTTTGTATGAATCTTAAGATCCCTAAAACAAGTATTTATGTTTTTCACTAACTATTTTCCAAAACTAATATGGTTAATACATTAATATATAAACCTAAAAATTGATACCGCCAGTTCATCTTTAATATTTATTCATTAAAATTTAGCTAAAAGAAATGATACATTAACTGAGACATCATGTTGGCCAGTGGTAGGTATGAAACCCTTATTGTCCTTTAGTCAAGGGTTCAATCCCCACTGTCTTATTGTATTTTATGGGTTTTCACCCAATATACAATTTTTCCTTTTTCTAATACCATATTAATATAATTTTCAAAATATGAAGGAAATACTTGCAATTTGGTCATTAAATAGCCTTTTAAATAAGGTTTTCAATACAACCCCAATACATAAATACTTAATCCATTTATTTTCACATAAGTCCTTCCTTGATCTAAATTTTATCTTTTATAAGATGGTATTTACTTGGGCAATTCCTAGGTTCCCTATAGTTAAGACAAAAAACTATAAATGGATATGCAAGATGAGATTTATTTCATTCCATCATACTATTCATTTTTACTTGGAGATTATTTGATTTATTTCCTTATTTCCCACACATAATTAATTTCAATATTTTATTGAGACACTTTCCTAGGTGTATCCTTCCACATTTCTTTAATGAGTGAAATCAATCCCGTTTTCCTCCATGGTCTCTACCACTCGATCTCTTAGAAAACTCTATCCTTCTCTTCATTGGAGAGTCTGGGAGTTGGTTAAGGTATGTGTTATTAATAAAATTTTAGGAAAAATTATTAGGCATGAACATGATATATTTCACTACTATAAAAATTCCATTTGGTCTATCATTTTCACATCCTTTCCCTTCTTGTTCAATGTTAACATGAGTCCTTCAGGTTACCACCATTGACTAAAACCAAAAATCATAGTGTGCATAACAATAGTTATAGTGAGAAAAATTTATAATCATTTATAGGATATCTAAACCATGGAACTATATTTTAAATCTAACACACCATAGGATTAACCTAGGTTATTAATTTCTATCATATATTAAAATCCTTCATAATCATTTGTAAAGAAAATGTAAATTATCTTAAGCATATCCAACATGAGTTTAAAATTATGTGAATAGTAAGACCCATTATCATGTACCAGGTTTCGCTCGAGTCAGGCCTGATGCACCTTTTTGGAGTTGTTACCCCTAGGTATATCTATTCCAAAACCATGTCCAGTTATAGTATCTAGCCAGATATGTATTTATAGAAAAACCACATAATCTCTATCTAATTGAAACTTTATGATGTTCTTCTACACTTTTCCTAAAAGTATATATTAAGTTTATGTTCCTTAATCTAGGTTTTCCTAAATCTAGTTTCCAAGGTTGATACTAAAATTCCCCTGATACCAACTATAGTGAAATGACCCTAATAATCCCTAACCCTATGACTACTACCATTACATTGGTATGATTATAAGGAATCAAATCTTGAAGAACCTAGGAGTTTATTAGTTTTGGTAAACTAGATACATACATAAGTATTTTATTAAAATTTAATACACTAATTACAACATATTTTTTTCTTTTAAGGATATCTTTATTCCAACTTAGCATATGATTACATATCTTTTTGTAGTGCACTTATTGGATTCATGTGGAAAGAAAACAAAATAAGGGTGAGATAAAATTCTTCATAAAGGTTAAGTAAAATGGAATAAATAATGAGTCAATGAGAATAATCAACATTGAAAGGTAATAATTAAACCGACATTCCATGTAATCAATAAGAGGGAGTGCATAAACAATATGATGAGGTAAATAACTTAACACACATGGATAAGGCATGTCAATATGAAAAGGTAAATAACTAAAACACATGTAATTTAATAAATAATATGAGAATTAAATACATCCATATATAATTTCAAGAGAAAATCTCATGGATAAATAATAATAATAATAATAAATTAATTCTCATGGAGGGAAATGACTAATTATTTGATGTAATGTCTGAGGAACATGAAAACCTATACCATCAATATGTTTCACAAGATGGTTTAAGAATATTGATAGAAACCCATTTAATTTGCACAACTGATTTGTCTCATGAGAACCTATTGATTCATCAAGGGTCTATATAAATTTCAGGCCCCACCCATCACTTCAATTCTAAAGAATTCATCATATATCGAGAAATATATTTAATTAATAACCAATATGCCTTATCAAATATCTGTATTGATTAAGGAATAAATATTTACCAATATTTCCCTAGATAATCAAATAACTATAAAAGTAAATACCATATGTAAATATGGTATATATTTTATGGAATAAATTTATCCATGATAAATTATATTGATAATTAGGGGAAATTTAGTGTCTAGTGATCAAAGGCTAGCGAATATTTCAAGGGGACTATAAAAATGTATCAAGGAAGTGAATTAAATACTATCCTCAGAAAAATAAATCATAAACCATCCTGTAGAATAATAAGTATGATAGCAGTACAACATATACCAAGTAGAGTAAAATAAAGGGTTTTTGTCATTGATGAATGGAAATACTATAAAAATATATTCTAAAAACATTATTGAGTAAAATATAATTTTCATTTTTAAAATAATTTTAAAAATAATTTTCTTAAATAATTACTTTTAAAAACATTTTATGTAAAAAATAACCTTTTAAACTTTTAAATTAAGCTTCAAATAAATGACGATGTGTAATTCCATACATGGTTAAAAACATTCATTTTCCAAGGTAAAAAGGCTATAAAAGCGCTTTGTTCAGAAAACGTTAAGAAGATTCCTTTGAAATAATTTTTAAAAGAAAAAAGGGTAAAAATATAATTAATAAATCGTTTTTAAAGGTTAAAAACGTTTTTGAAAACCTTTTTTAAAAAAAGTGTTTAAATAATAAATTAGATTCTTTGACTAAAGCAAGAAATGAAGTCAAGTTTTCTTAAAAAAATTCCCAAAAATTTTGAGCACCAAAGAGTGTAAAAATGGTAGTATTACTTGAAAAAGGTCATTAATGATAAAATTAGATTAAAATTAAAGTGTTTATTGAACACTGATCATATAAATTACTTTAATTTAATTTCAATAATAAGAAATATCGATTAGAATGAGATTGTGAAATAAAACCTTAAAGTGATTATCAAATTGAATTGTGAATTAATCAATGAATTGATTATGTGTATCATATTTAAATCCACGTAAAATAAGTTTAAATACATAAATATATATTCAAAGTCATTACTGTAACGACCCAATGTTTTTAATGGAAACTCCCCTTCTTATAAATATGTCATAAGATCACATAATAATGAACTACTAAGTGATAAGGGACCTTTAAACATAAGTTTTTCACCTCTGTGTTTGGAATTTTGAAAATCTGACATACACGGTTGTGTTCAAAATGTTTTTTGGAGTATAAGAAAAAAAAATAATTTTTAGTGAATAGAAACCTACTCTAATGAATATTAACATACCCTAATGATTAGTGATATACCCTAATGAATAGTAACCTCACTTATGATAGTATAAAAATAATATTCAAGTTGTAAGTACAATATACCTATGTTTTAGAATGAGTTAATGCATGTTTTAAATCTGGTTTTTGATAATAAATTATGATTTTAATTAAATATTAAAATAATAATATTTAGAAAATTATTTTTGAAAAATGGACTTCATTTTTGGATTCTACACCTCAAAAAATGGTTGGGGTTAATTTTTTGGGATTTTTCTGAAATACTTGAATTTTTTATGAATAGTAAAATACGATAATTTACCGTATATGTACATTATAAGATAAATAGACTATTCCTAGCATCATGGATGATGTCACCACCCTTGGTTCGGATTCACATGACCCATTTACTATTCTTGTTCATGGAATACTTACTATTACTTTTCTTGGGAAGAAATAATAAATTAATGATTATATTATCATGAAATCCCTCCTCTCCTCCACTATAAAACCACCCTTCACTCCCTCTTCTCTCAACTCCTCTAAAGCTCCAAGACTTCTCTAAATTATGCCCCAATATATCCCCAAAGTCCTCCCCCATGTCCAAAATCTCTCATCCTCCTCAAAATACCAAAACCACTCCCCTTTAGAGGTTCTCAAAGGAGGAAGTCTCAAGAGGTAAATTCCTCTTCCCAAATTTCTTCTTTTCTTTTAAGTTATTTTCTTTTTAATTTCTTTCCTCACCTCCCTTCACCATAATAGTATGATAAACCCAGTAGAATAAATTTAATGGAATTTCTTCATTATAGTGGTAAATTTCATTATCTTCTCTCCTTTCCCCACCCTTTTATTTTAAAGAAAGGAAAGCACCGTTTGAGATGTGCTAATTTACCACATTCAAGGACAACAGTTTATCAATTTTTGTTATTATCTTTAATTATGGTCAAGAAACCATTTTTGTTATGGTTGAACCAGATTATTATATATGTAATATATCCTATTTTTGGTTCTTTAATCTTTTGTTACAAATGGAATTAATTTATAATGAAAAACACATTCTTTGTAACCAAATCCACCGATTAACAAAAATGGTTATCACTAAGGTTATATATATAATAATTTGACATCACTCTAAGTAAACTAATTAAAATTAAAAACATATAATCTCCTGGATATGAAATAAATAATGTAACTTCAATTCTGGACAACCACTTTCATCTAGAATATAATCCAAACTTGAATATAAGTGAACCGATCTTTAAAGCCAAGTAAACAAATGATCTCTAACAATGAAATTGAACCTTATAACTAATCAAAAAGGATTTGAATGAACTAAACAGGTTTATGATAAATAAATTACATATATAAGAGGTTATGTACCTATGAATTAATAATTCTAATTTGTTTATTCAGGTCATTAATAACAAGTGGATAACACCACCAGATTTAAGGTAAGGGATCCCCCCTTTCACTCTTAATCAAGATTGTTCTCTATGATGTGGACTTTTTGAGTAATACCAAGTTATGGGTTATTTTTATACACCTTCCCCTACTTCCCTAAGGTTTCATAAGTGATGATAATCCCCTTCTCTCTCTCATAAAGCTCTCTTGGGTACACCCGACACATGTCGGTAAAATCGTAACGAATTTTACCCAAACCTTCTTCGTTCTTTCGGGTTGACTTATCTTTATTTAAAAATGGTGTTATCATATTTATTTATGTGAATCCTATGAATTATGTATATTTGTAAAATATTATAATATCAATACCCTTTCATCACTTTCTTTCGGGGATATACATGTTTTTGAAAGATTCCCTCCTTAGAACTTTCTGATAAGCAAACCTATTTTAAGGGGACTTCCCAAATTTTTACCCAAATTTCAAGTGCACTCTATCCTATGATTTAAAATACCATTGTATTTATAAAATCAGTATTTTTTTTATGAAAACCTTCTTGGTTCAATTCTGATTTTATATAAAAGAATGTCCTCTTTTCTATTTGAAAATCTCTAGAGTGTTTTCCTTAAAACCGCACAAAAATGTTTTAATGATAATGTTTATAAAATATATTTTTTATATGTTTTTACTTATATTTGAAACCACTTACCATGTTATATGCCTATAGTACCCTATGAATGTCCATGTATATTCTAATCCCTTCCTTTAATGGACACTTTAGTGATACACCCATTGGATATGTTTTTTGTCATGATTGTGGTACCCAATTATTTCCATGGGTACCCTTATGTTTATGTATGGATGATTATGTATGATTATTAAGGTGGAAAGATTATTTATGTGGAAAGAATATTCATGAATATGTTGAGATGGGTACTCCCAGATAGAACTCCAATGCATTGGGTAAGGTTAAGTCTAATGAGATGCGATGTGAAACGGGATTGGTGGTTAGCCTTGACCCGTACTAATATGGGAAATAGGATTGGCGGTTAGCCTTGACCCATACTAAAGATATGATTTATGATTCTTCCACATTTATATGATTCCATGTTTATATGATCCCATGCTTATACTAAATGATTTCGTAAGTTTCATTCTTTGGATACCATGATGTCGTGCCTCTTAATTCATGTGCTTGAGGTGTATCCTTATGTTCATTCCCTTACTTGGCATTTTTAGCTCATACCTTTGTTCATGTGTTCCCTAGGGTACCCTATGCAGATGTAAGGGCTCAAAGGAAGTTAAGAGGTCATTATGGAGATTAAATAAAGAAGTGTTTTTTTAGCCTCATGTTTTATGTTATATGTACCTAGTATTCCAAGACACAAGACTTAACGATCCTTGGATTGTACTCTGATGATTAATTATGCTTAAAATAATGAAATGTTATATGTAAAAGGCCTGGGTCTCTATAGTTGGTATCAGAGGATTGTCTATTTATTTTTGTAGATTAGGAATAGATAACCTAAGTGAGAACCTTAAGGATGAGACTATGTATAAGTAAACAATCCTAAATTTTGGTGAGTATAGAGTAAGTGGTATATCAATAAAATACATCCCTGTCTAGATACGAGCAGGTAGAGGCGGCTCTGGAAAAGATGTATCTAGGGGTAAAACTTGAAAACACCGTTTTGATCTAGACTTGAATGAGAACTGGTGCACGATAATGGGCTTTTCTGCACTCTTGGTTACGACACTCCCATGGGATATGCTTTGGTAGATTCACGAGCTTATTACAAACCATTATTAAGGGACAAAAAAAAGCTCATAAGAATATAAGTTAAGAAATAGATTGAGGATAACCTAGATATAAACCTAAGGAATCACAAGTTAGGATGTACTTCTTCTTTATAAGTTTATCCTTTAATGTTAAAAGTTTCGTTTTTATGATCAATATCTGAGTATTCAAGACCTCTAATTATATGTTCTTTTTCTTAGTTAATAGAGGGAAATAGAAGAACACATTCCAACAACCAATGTGATAGGAAATGTGATGATTGCCCTAATGACATGCCTGATGTGATGGAAGTGGGTGCTCAAAACTTCATGGCAGTACTTGATCACATGGCTCGAGTTATGAATAATAAATGGAATCAAGTGGAACGACCCCCTTCTCTAAGGAAAGAAAAAGTTGGTGTAGAATCCTTCATGCGGTAAAGGCCTCCCATGTTTAGCGGGTCTTCTGATTCCCCTCCTCGCAGAATAATGGATTAACTCCATTGAAAAGATTTTCTCTGTATTCCATTGCTCGGAAGAAGAGAAAGTTGTACTGGAAGTCTATCATTTTGATGAGGAAGCTGATCAGTGGTGGACACTGATCAAGAATACAAAGTCCCAAGATGAAATTGATTCCATAGAATGGGAGGAATTCCATAGGATGTTTTTTAACAAATATTTTCCTCGAACCCTCCATCTCAAGATGGAAAGAGAGTTCCTTGGACTCAAGAAGAAGGACGATGAGTACATCAGGGCGTATGAAGAGAACTTTAAAAGGCTTTCAAGGTACACCTCTATCTTTGTCATGAACACCGAAAGAAATTTGGATCGCTTCTTTAGCGAACTAAAGCCGAGTCTATGAAATGTGTTGGAAATTTGAGACTTCGACAGCTATGAGGAGATTTTCCGTTGTTCCCTCAAGGTTGAAATGGAAATGGGAGACTCTCAGTGGTCTAATGGGCCTAGTGACAAGAAGCGTAAAATGGAGAACAACATGGGTGGTTCATCAAACAAATCCCATGAGGAAAATAAGCCTCACTTTCCCCTTTGCAAAAATTATGGGAAGAAGCATCTTGGTGACTGTCTCAAGGGAACCAAGAATTGCTTCAAATGCGGAAAGTTTGGTCATATGGCCAAGAACTGCCAAAGGGATATGAAAAATCCCGCTAATGTTGAAGAAGAAAGGAAGGTTTAGATCAACACTCAGCCTATAGTGCATTGTTATAACTGCAAGGATCTTGGTCATTATGAAAACAATTTCCCTAATCCGAGGGTTGTCGGAGGAAATCAGCAACAACCTCCAAGGCAACAAGGAAGGGCTTGTCCTATCACTAATGCTGAGGTGGATCCAGAAAATGATGTGGTGAAAGGTACGCTTGTTATTTATTCAAGAATAGAAAACGTACTATTTGATTATGGTTCTAAGAATTCTTTCATATCTTTCAAGTTTAGTAGAACTTTTCAAACACCACCCCAAAATTTGGAGGAAAAGTTATCTGTGAGAACAACGAATGAGGAAATTATTGCATCCATGGTTTATAACTCCTCCCCAGTTAATGTTTATAGACTAAAACTCCCAGAAAATCTTGTCATACTTCCTTTAGTAGAGTTTAATGCTATCTTGGGCATGGATTGGCTATCTTTGTACAAAGCCAACATCAACTGCCGGGAAAGGGAGATTACTCTTCACATCCTGAAGCATCCTCTGATTCTTTACAAGTTCAAGGAGGAAGATGAGACTCATTTAGAATCTTCATCTCAAGTTTGGATATTTCTTCCTTACGAGCATGCATACCTAGCTCAAATGATTGAGAAAAATTACAGAATCATTCTTGAAGACATGCCCATCATGAGGGATTACACTGATGTATTCCCTGAAGAGTGGCCTAGTCTTCCCCCTGACTGAGAGTTTGAGTTCTCAATTGAACTTATCCCTGGATCTCTACCAATCTCAAAGACACCTTACAGAATGGCCACCGTAGAGCTAGAAGAGATGAAGAAGCAATTACAGGAGAATATGGAGAAGGGTTTTATACGCCCGAGTGCTTCACCGTGGGGTTCTCCGGTCTTATTCATCCAGAATAAGGATGGATCAATGCGCCTCTTCATTGATTATCGTGAGCTCAATAAAATCACTATAAAGAAAAAGTATACCCTTCCATGGATAGATGACTTGTTTGATCAGCTTCATGGGGCCAATTATTTCTCTAAGGTGGACCTTCGGTCAGGATATCACTAACTAAAGGTGAGGAAGGAAGATATTCCCAAGACTGCCTTTCGAACGAGGTATGGAAACTTTGAGTTCATAGTGATGCCCTTCGGAATCACTAATGCTCCAGAAATTTTCATGGATTTAATGAATAGAGTCTTTAGAGATTACCTTGAAAAATTTGTGGTGGTCTTTATTGATGATATTCTGATATACTCGAAGATCAAGGAGGAACATGAGGAGCATTTTGAAACTGTTTTAGAGACTTTGTGAAGGGATAATTTATATGAAAATTACAGTAAATGTGAGTTCTGGATGGAATAAGTATCATTCTTGGGGAATGTTATCACCAGGAAAGGGATATCTGTGGACCCTTCCAAGATGAAGGCAATTGAAGAGTGGCTGAGGCCAACTTCTATAATGGAGATCCGCAACTTTTTAGGTCTAGCTGGGTATTATCAACGATTCGTGACGAACTTTTCACGATTGTCAAACCCAATGACCAAGCTAACACGGAAAGGAGTAAAGTTCATCTGGACACAGGAATGTGATGAATGTTTCAAGGAGTTGAAAAAGAGGTTTATCACTGCGCTGATTCTCACACTCCCTTCAAGTAGAGAACTCTTTGTGGGGTATAATGATGCTTCTAAGAAATTCTTAGGTTGTGTGCTAATGAAAAATGATAAAGTGATATCCTATGCCTCAAGGCAGTTGAAAATCCATAAGCAAAACTATCCCATGCATGATCTGGAGTTGGCAGCTGTGATCTTTGCGTTGAAAATCTAGCAGCATTATCTCTATGGTAAAAATGTGAGATATATACTGACCACAAGAGTCTCAAATATATATTCACACAGAAAGAGATTAATATGCGCAAATGAATATGGATAGATCTCATCAAGGATTATGACTGCTCAATCCACTACCATCCCGGTAAGGCAAACAAGGTAGAGGATGCTCTAAGTAGAAAGGATCATGCATCTTTATCAATGATGAGAATTGAAAAGGATCCGATCTTCTTAGATTTTCAAAGGATGGACATGGGAATAATTAAGGGAGGAACATCATCAATCCTTTCTCAAATTATTTCTCAACCATACCTCATGGAGAAAATAAAGGTTTCTTAAAGAAAGGATGTGGAAATTTAGAAAAGCGTGGAAGCTGTTAAAAATGGGAAATCCTCTGATTTCAAAATTGATGAGGAAGGAGTTTTAAGATCTGGGACAAAATTTTCTGTACCATCTGATCCAGAGATAAAGAAGGAGCTATTTAATGATGCACATAGCTCTACCTTCTCTATCCATCCTAGGAGTACCAAAATGTACCGTGATCTCCGAGAACACTTCTGGTGCGATAACATGAAGAAGGAGATTGCGGAATATATATCAAGGTACTTGGTATGTCAGCAAGTTAATGTTGAGTGACAAAAGTCCAAAGGTATGGTGCAGCCATTGCCTATACCCATGTGGAAATGGGAAAATATTACTATGGACTTTGTCACAGGTCTCCCAAAGACGTCGAAGGGAAATAATGCGATATGGGTTGTGGTTGACTGACTCACCATGACATCCCATTTCATTGCTATTTGGGAAGATCTCTCACTTGAACAACTTTCAAAGTTATATGTGAAGGAAGTGGTGAGACTGAACGATGTTCCACTCTCAATTGTCTCTAACCGCGATCCAAGGTTCACATCTAAATTTTGGAGGAGTCTTCAACATGCTTTGAGTACTAAATTAAATTTCAGTATGGCCTATCACACCCAAAGTGATGGCCAATCCGAAAGAATTATTCAGACGCTTGAAGATATGCTAAGATCCTGCTCTCTTGAATTCAAAGGAGGTTGGGATCATCATCTCCCATTGGTTGAGTTCTCATAAAACAATAGCTTCCACTCGAGTATTCAGATGGCTCCATATGAATCTCTGTATGGAAAGCAATATAGAACACCAACCTGTTGGGATGAAGTTGGAGAGAGAAAGCTACTTGGACCCCATCTTGTTCAAGAGATGACAGAGAAGGTTCAATTCTTCCAGAAACACATCAAAGCTACTCAAAGTCGAAAAAAGAGCTATGCTGACAACCGTCGAAGGGACTTGGAGTTTGACGTTGGAGATAAAGTATTCCTTCGAATATCTCTATGGAAGAGAGTCATTTGATTTAGGAAGAAAGGGAAGCTAATCCCAAGGTATATTGGCCCCTTTGAGATCCTTGACCTCATAGGAGCCGTGGCCTATCAGCTTGCACTTCCACCAAATATGGATCGAGTTCATGATGTTTTCCATGTATCACTCTTGAGGAAGTACATACCTGATCCCTCGCATGTACTAAACTCAGAGGTGGTGCAGCTGGAAGATGATCTCTCCTATGAGGAGCAACCAGTAAAGATTCTGGATCGGAGAGATAAGGTTTTACACAACAAGACAACCCATATTGACAAAGTATTATGGAGGAACCATAAGTTTAAGGAATAAACATGGGAATTGGAGAAATCAATGAAGGAAAATTACCCGCACCTATTTTTGGCTTAGTATGTAAAACGAAATTTCAAGGGAGAAATTTCCTAAAGGGGGAAGAATGTAACGACCCAATGTTTTTAATGGAAAATTCCATTCTTATAAATATTCCATAAGATCACATAATAATGAACTGCTAAGTGATAAATGACCTTTAAACATAAGTTTGTCATTTCTGTGTTTGGAATTTTGAAAATCTGACATACACAGTTGTGTTCAAGATGTTTTTTAAAGTCTAATAAAACAAAAATAATTTTTGGTGAAAAGTAACCTACCCTAATGAATAGTAACATACCCTTATGAATAGTGATATACCCTAATGAATAGTAACCTCACCTATGATAGTATAAAAATAATATTCAAATTGGAAGTATAATATACCTATGTTTTAGAATGAGTTAATGCATGTTTTAAATCTGGTTTTTGATAATAAATTATGATTTCAATTAAATATTAGAAAAATCATACTTAGAAAATTAGTTTTCAAAAATGGACTTCATTTTTGGATTCTAAACGTCAAAAAATGGTTGGGGTGAATTTTAGGGATTTTTCTGAAATACTTGAATTTTTTATGAATAGTAAAATACGGTAATTTACCGTATATGTACATTATAAGATAAATATACTATTCCTAGCATCATGGATGATGTCACCACCCTTGGATCAAATTTACATGACCTATTTACTATTCTTAGTTATGGAATACTTACTATTCCTTGTCTTGGGAAGAAATGATAAATTAATGATTATAGTATCATGAAATCCGTCCTCTCCTCCATTATAAAACCCCCCTTCACTCCATCTTCTCTCTACTCCTCTCAAGCTCCAAGAATTCACTAAATTCATCCCAAATATCTCACCAAGGTCCTCCCCCATGTCCAAAATCTCTCAGACTCCTCAAAATACCAAAACCTCTCCCCTTAAGAGGTTCTTAAAGGAGGAAGTCTCAAGAGGTAAATTCCTCTTCCCAAATTTCTTCTTTTCTTTTATGTTCTTTTCTTTTTAATTTATTTCCTCACCTCACTTCACCATAATTGTATGATAAATCCAGTACCATACATGTAATGTAATGTCTTCATGGTAGTGTTAAATTTCATTATCTTTTATCCTTTCCCCACCCTTTTATTTGAAATAAAGGAAAGCACCATTTGAGATGTGCTAATTTAGCACATTCAAGGACAACTGTTTATCAATTTTTGTTATTATCTTTAATTCTGGTCATGAAACCATTTGTGTTATGATTGAACCAGATTATTATATATGTAATATATCCTATTTTTGGTTCTGTAATCTTTTGGTAAAAATGGAATTAAGTTATAATGAAAAACACATTCTTTGTAACCAAATCCACCGATTAACAAAAACGGTTATCACTAAGGTTATATATATATATATATATTAATTCGACATCACTCTAAGTAACCTAATTAAAATTAAAACCATCTAATCTCCTGGATATGAACTAAATAATGTAACTTCAATTCTGTACAACCACTTTCATCTAGCATATAATCCAAACTTGAATATAAGTGAACCGATCTTTAAAGCCAAGTAAACAAATGAACTCGAACAATGAAATTGATCCTTATAACTAATCAAAAGGTATTTTAATGAACTAAAAAGGTTTATAATAAATAAATTTCATATATAAGATGCTCTGGACCTATGAATTAATAATACTAATTTGTTTATTCAGGTCATTAATAACAAGTGGAGAACACCACCTGATTTAAAGTAAGGGATCCTCCCCTTTCACTCTTAATCAAGATTGTTCTCTATGCTATGCCCTTTTTGTGTAATAACAAGTGGTGGGGTATGTTTATACACCTTACCCCTACATCCATAATGTTTCATAAGTGATGATAATCCCCTTATCTCTATCATCAAGCTATCTTGGGTACACCTGACACCATGCTAGTAAAATTGTAACGAATTTTACCCAAACCTTCTTCGTTCTTTCGGGTTGCCTTATCTTTATTTCAAAATGGTTTTATCATATCTATTTCTGTGAATCCTATTAATTCTGGATATTTTTAAAATATTCTAATATCAATACCCTTTCATCACTTTCTTTTGGGGATATACATGTTTTTGAAAGATTCCCTCCTTAGAAATTTTCGATAAGAAAACCTGTTTTAAGGGGACTTCCCAAACTTTTACCCAAATTTCAAGTGCACTCTATACTATGTTTTAAAATACCATTGTATTTATTAAATTAGTATTTTTGTTATGAAAACCTTCTTGGTTAAATTCTGGTTTTATATAAAAGAATGTCCTCTTTTCTATTTGAAAATCTCTAGAGTGTTTTCCTTAAAACCGCACAAAAATGTTTTAATGCTAATGTTTCTAAAATACCTTTTTATATGTTTTCACTTATATTTGACACCACTTATCATGTTATATTCCTATATTACCCTATGAATGTCCATGTATTTTATAATCCCTTCCTTTCATGGACACTTTCGTGATACGCCCATTGGATATGTTTTATGTCATGATTGTGGTACCCAATTCTTTCCATGGGTACCCTTATGTTTAAATATGGTTGATTCTGTATGATTATTCATGTGGAAAGATTATTTATGTGGTAAGAATAATCATGAATATTTTGATATGGGTGCGCCCTGATAGTGCTCCAACGCATTGGGTAAGGTTAAGTCTCATGAGATGCGATGTGAAACGGGATTGACGATTAGCCTTGACCCGTACTAATATGGGAAACGGGATTGGCGGTTAGCCTTGACCTGTACTAAAGATATGATTTATTATTCTGACACATTTATATGATTCCATGTTTATATGATACCGTGCTTATACTAAATGATTTCGTAAGTTTCATGCTTTGGATATCATGATGTCATGCCTCTTAATTCATATGCTTCAGGTGTATCCTTATGTTCATTCCCTTACTGGGCATTTTTAGGTCATCCATTTGTTCATGTGTTCCCCAGGGTACCCTATACAGATTTAAGGGATCAAATACAGTTAGGATCTCATTATAGAGATTAAATAAAGAATTGTTTTTATCCCCATGTTATATGTTATATGTACCTAGTCTTCCAAGACACTAGACATAACGATCCTTGGATTGTACTCTGATGATTAATTATGCTTAAAATAATGAAATGTTATATGCAAAAGGCTTGGGTCGCTATAATTATACACATAATCATATAATATTAACAACAACAAGGAAGTAATATAACCTAATGAAAAGGAATTGAGTTATGAAATTTCTTTACCACTTAGTAACTTTAATTTCAAATACTATTAGTTGAAATAATTAAAATTAAAACTAAAAATACCATAGATAATGAAGTATTAATGATATTAAATTTCTAAGGGGAATTATATACACCATATAAAATAAACTAGGTGAATAACATTATAATATGTCTTGATGAAATAAAATTAAGACAAAACATCTTACCTTACGTTTCCTTTTGAGTTAACATCCTTTAAATTCATGTATAATGGTTTTAAAAATGTAAATAACTCATAAAATAAACATAATAATATTTATAATATCATAAATTTTCTTTTTATAATATCTTATTACCCTTTTGTTAGTAATATTTCATTATTTTCACCATTTCAGGTGTTAATTGCCTAGTTTTTCAAGTATGGTTTGACTTGTTATTTTTGATCTTATTTTTCCAATAATGGTTTCAAAATCCACATAATTTAAACCCTAATTTAAATATCATATATATTTATTATATATTTATTTATAATAATCTATAAATTTTTAATATAGGAAATGAAATACATCGTTCCTGGAGACAGTAGGTCGTACGTATGCATGAATACTAGTTAAATTTATTTATCATATTTAAAAGAAAGGAAATTCAATAATATATATATATATATATATATTCATATTATAATCATAGAATCATATTTATTCCATATATGTCACATATTTTTATTAATACTATCATTAATACATTCCATGCAATGTGTGAATGAATCACATCGCTTTGAGGAGGCGATAGTCCACACATCCAAAAATGATATTATTGTATTCCCAAAAAATGGAAGGCGTGAAGTTATGGTTATGTAAAAAGTTAAAGAAGAATATAGTAATTATAAATAATATATATATCAAATATAAACTATTAATCCATAATTATTTTCAACCTTGAAATGTGGTAAATGGAAGAACAAATGACATCGATTCGCAAGGTGGCTGTCCACTGTACACACGAATGATGATTACGTATCCCATTTGATGGATGCGTGTAAAAATTTAAGTAAAACTATTAGAATAAAAACATATTAGTAAATTTTAGATACTTAGGTTATTATATAATCATTATATAATTTTTTTAATGGGTGGAGAAGTAAATTAAACTAAAGTGATCATTGAAGAATGTTATCTCTTATTTGGAAAACTCTTTTTGGTTTATACCAAAAGACTTCCTTGGTTTTCCTTATGAAATAAGTGAGTATTATAAGATGATGGAAGTTAATTTGGTATATTATTTTTTCAGGGTTTGGATTATCCAATTCTCTTTAGGGGTGTGAATAAGTGGGAGAGGTGAGTGAATTTTTATATTAGAGGAGGAGTGTCATTCTTATAAATTTTTGATAGAGGGAATTCCAACCAAATTTTACCCATTTAAATTGGATCCAATAATGAACCATATTTGATAAAAAGGATTATATGATCTAAATATTTATATCCAATAGGTTTTATACAAGTTTATAGGTCATTTTGACCCTTAAATTTAAGGTTTAGTCCCTTCTTAAGCTTAATTTTACCGTAATCATTGTAATTAATTTTAATTAATTTCATTAATATTTTTGGTCAAAAAATAAGTTTACCTTATTAAAATTTATAACTAATAATTATTAAAAATATTAGAACTATTTTTTTCAAATTCCAATAATATAATATTTAGAAATTAATTTAAAATTAATCCCACAGATGGGACAACATTGTAGGTTTTCAAAGTAAAATGTTCAAAAGTTCGAAATGTTTTTATATCCTATTTATATATAAAATTGATTAAAATTACCTAAATTGGATTAATTGATAAATAATTGAACTAATTAAACTTTAAAATCTATTTAAAATATAATTTAACACTACAAATTATTTACAGGAAAAAGCAGTTTTGAATTAAAATTCAGTATTTTTCACTATTCGTCAAAAAATAAAACTTCTAAAAAATACAAAAAATTCAACCTAAAATAATTTTGATGTTTCTATTTAATTTTTTTTCCAATTAAATTTATAAAAGTGAAAAAATTCATATTTAAAATTGGTGCGCCATTAAAAGGCGGTAAAATTGCCTTTATAAAAATATAGGTTTTTATGTGTAAAATTGGGCTTGTTTTTATCTTATTCATTTAAATTCTATTTTAAAAATGTAAAAAATATTTTATTTATTTTATAATATATATTTGATTAATAACATTCGCTAAAACTAATTAATTTTATTTATTAGGATAAAATACCTTTGAGATCATAAAAACATTTCCTTTATATCCAATTGTTTTTTATTTTCATTTCTAATAAATTGATTACCAATGAATTAATTTTATATTTTTGTAAACCATATATTTTCATAAGTTATTTAATCCTATTCATAAATTCCTATTTAAATTCTAAGTTATATCTTCATATATTAAAAAATAATATTAATAGTATTCGGTAAAACTCATCCTTGCATGTAACACAAGCTATCGAAGAAAGTATTTGTTGTGTGTAACATAAACTAACTCAGTATCATCTAAATTGAAATCTATAAAATATATTGAATTCATTTTAAAATATTTAATATATTTAAAATTATTGGTATATTATATTCCCTTCTACATTTATTATTTTGTTTCATACATGCTATCAAATACAGTGTTCTTATATTAGAATTTCGGGGTGTTACAATAAACATAGAACATAGAATGAAGAGAAATTCAACTATTTTGCAGAAAATAGAATTGGTTAACCTAATATAATGGATCATATCCATTTATATATCCATCATATATGTGTTTTATCTTAACAAATCATATTGTCTATATGAAATGTATCAGAATACTTTGATTCCCATTGGAAAAATCTATTAATTTTTTTTAATGAACATGAAATCCATATTAAATCCATTATTAATGTATTTTTAACTAGTAAAACTATATGATATATGATTCAATAAATTAATTCATCATATGAATGAAAAAAATCAATACTAAGGCTATGTTATCCTTGACCACAATACACCATGACTTAAGCCACAATGTAGAGGTGTTGTCCATTTTAGTACACAACCAAAAGTCTCCAACTTAAACTAAATTCTCATAAAGAATTTATGTAAAACTTAATAATTATTTATTAATCTATCCAAACTCTTTTGGATATATTTTTGAAACCTTTTCATTTTAGAACAATATTTTATCAAAAAATTAATTCTTATCTATTGGCCAAACCATGTGATCTTGTGGGATTTAATATTGTTGACGATAAATATTAAATACCTATTTCATTTATTTAATCAAATAGTGGGATATAGAAAATAATCAATACTACTCAAGCTACTATGGGTTCTAGTGTGATATCCATCAAAAGTACTCAAATATTTATACTTACATGCACAATTTAAGATATATCATATACATCATATACAAACATATACCATCTATCTGTTTATTACACTGAGTAACCACTAGACATGGAACATGTCAATACATTATATTCCAACTCATATATTCTTCATTCTCCAAAAAATACTAACTAGGTCGATGAATTCATCAAATTTCATTAATTAAATAGACGAGAACATCACATGAACCTCATCCAATTAGATGGATACATCATATGTGGCTCAAATAAGCATGGATATTCATTTACTAATTTTAATAAAATCAAGGGTTAGATGTATTTACTCAATATAAAAGTGTAAAAATCTCATCTTGGTTATAATCCAACCAAATACATGATTATAAACAAACCCAACTAACCCATGATTAGATAAATCACTTTTGTCTTTCATAAGTAATTTATCAAAGTAAGAATGTTATCATTCTAGGAATCTCACCAACATTAGGTAATAGGGATTCATAATAATTATACACTCCTAAGTACATCTATGAATATATGAAATTACATGAAATATACTTTGGAAGGTTAATCTAAGTAATATTTAAATACTTATTTCCTTATGAATATATTCTTTGTATCTCATATACAACCCTTTATAATTATTACAAGATTATATTCATGCTAATATTAACATATCATTGCAACTCATAATATAATTTGATGATAATTGATTAGGGAAAACTCAAATTCATACTTTTAGGGGATATCATCATTGGACCGTTTATGTAAAGTAAAGCGTGACACACATGAATGAATAATAAATTTAGGTTGATTTTATTATAATATCATGAAAAATTATATATTCATTACATTACTATCTAAAGTATTGAATATCTAGAGACCTAACTTGATCCTCATGTTGTTTTTGTGATGATGGATTTGTCAATAGATCTTTATCATTTTCCTTTGTAGCCACCCAACCGATATTTACAACACTCCTATCAATGATATCCCATATAAGATGGTATTTGAGAAGAATTTTCTTGGTTATTTGGTGAGACCAGGGTTCCTTCTCCCGATCGATAGCTATATTATTTTTACAGTTGACATTGATTTCTCCTTGAATGTTAGGAACCACCTCAAGTTTAGAGATGAACTTCCTGATCCAAATAGATTTCTTCAAGACATCTGATGTAGTGATGTACTCTGCCTATGTTATTGAATCCACTATGGTGAATTTTCTGGATCAATTAAAAGTGATATCCCCACCATTTAAAAAAACAAGAAACCATATTGAGATTTCATAACAAATTTATCAGATTGGGAAATCACATATGTGTAACCTTTTACAAAAAGATCATCTTCACCTCTAAAGACCAATAACATATCCTTAGTCCTTATTAAGTACTTAAGAATATTATTCCTAATAATCCAGTGACTCTCACTTGGATTTTATTGTTATGTACTTTTTATTCAAAGGTAATAAGTAACATCATGCTATGTATAAAACCTGGAATACATGATAAATCCTATGGTGAACATATAGAGAATTCTATCCATCCTTTCTAACTCTTTAGTAGGATATATTCGTAAGATTCATTCCATGTAATACTGATAAATATAGCTACTTAGAGTTTTACATGATAAAAAACTTTAAAATTTTTCCAATATATGTTCTCTAAATAAGTCTAAGTATCAATTTAGATCAATATTTATTGATCTTCATTCCTAGTATATAGGTGGTAGCTTTACCCATGTATTTCACCATAGAGAATTTACCTAGACACACATTCATAGAGTGAAGAGTCTGGATATCATTTTTGATAATTGTTATGCCATCCATATAAAATATCAAAAACACTATTAAACTCTCACTAATCCATGTATATATACAATACTCATTTTCATTCTTTATGAAACCAAACTCATTAATTGAATCATCAATTCAGATATTCCAATTCCAAGAAGATTTATTTAGTCCATAAATGGTTCTTTGTAACCTTTAAACATTTTCTAAAAAATTTGGAACTTCAAAACATTTAGGCTGTGTTATATACACATTATCAACTAAATTTCTATTAAGGAAAGTGGGTTTGAAATCCATTTGATAAATCTCATAATCATAATAATCTTCTATGTGTAATAAATTATGAATAGAATTAATCATTACTACCAGTGAAAAGGTTTATTAATAGTAATTACCATGATTTTTTTATAACCTTTCACCAACATCTGTGCTTTATAAGAAACAATCCACCATACATGTCAGTTTTCTCATGGAAAACCTACATGCACCCTATGAGTCACACCCCTTTAGGGGCATCCACCAAGGTTTAAAATTGGTTAGTGTACATGGAGTTCATATCATATTCCATTGATTTTAACCATTTCTTTGAATTATAACTCTCAATGGATCCATAATAAGTAATACATTCATATCCTATCAATGTCACTTAATCATCATTATCAATAAGAAATCTATATCTCTCAGGTTACTAATTAATCTTGCATGACCTTTGAGATTTTTTTTGAAACTTGATTTAGGTACTCCACAGCTCTCTGTGGAACCAAATCCACCTCCATATTAGGAATAATTCTTGTTTATTGGTCTTAAAATTCTCTAAGTTCAACTTTTCTCCCACTAACTCCTCGATCGATATGTTCCTTATCAAGTAAAACATCAGTTTGGACCATAAACACTTTGATTTCAGTAGGGTTCTAAAACTAATATCCCTTAGTTTACTTGGGTTAATAAAAAAATATTCATTTATATAATTTATGGACAATATTATCAAAATTAAATCATCATATTATCACTTCATAACCCTGAATATTCATAAAATACATATTGGGATGCTTCCTAGTCCATATATCATATGGTTTATTTATGAATACTTTAGATTGATTGTGGTTTAGTATGAATGTATGATATACCTAAAAATATCCCAAGAATGAAATATGAAGGTTAAATAGAATCATAATAAATTGAACTATGTATACAAATGTATGATTCTTCTCTTAGACACACCATTCAATTACAGTGTTCTAGGAGGAGTGAATTGTGGCCTATGATGTAGCCACTAACGCTTGCAATAATGCATGCAATGACACAGGTAGGGGTGTAGAACGAAGTACACACTAACACAATGTAGGATATAGTTAGGGGAAATTTAGTATAGGATGATCAGTTCTTCAATCCATGTAATTTATTTCAAGCCACAATTTCATTAGTCCATTAAATTGTAATGGTCTAGATATAGTGTGGGTCAATCCATAGAGGGTGGTGTGGCCTTTTCTTATCGAGCTTGGGGGAGTTTGTGTTGTTTTCTTTACTTGTAATCTAAGAACTTAATAAATTATTAAATTATTCACTGCCCTGATCAGATCATAGAATCTTAATGCTCTTTACTAGTTTATTCTATACTTATTTAAAAAATTCTTTCAACTTTTCAAATGTTTTATACTTTTTTTTCATTATAAAGACATATCTATACTTACTAAAGTCATATATAATAGTAAAAAAAGTTCAATAACTACCACTATCTTGTATACTCATTGGTCCACATACGTAACTATTTATGAGATCCAACAATCCACTAGTCCTTTCACCTTTTCACTTAAAATGTGTATTTTTCATTTCTCCAATAAAGAAGATTCAAAATTCTTAAATGATCTATAATTTAATGAGTCCAATAATCTATATTTATAGATTTTTTGAATGTGTTTCTCATTTATATGTCTGAGGAGATAATTATAAAGGTATGTGGGGTTAGAATCAACCCCGTCCTTCTTGTTCTAAATTTTATAAAGCATATTATCCATGTATAAAATGTACAAACCATTTACAAGGTCCTAAATGCCATAAAACATATCATTATTATATATATATAAACTCTTATACTTTATAGTGAATGGAAATACCATCTTTCCCCAAAAATATTCATAAATCAGAAATCTATTTATAAGGTAACATAATAATAGTTTTCCAATTCTAGGAATAATCCACTGGGTATATTTTTATTATAAGTTTCGACTTCTAATGCAACAACTTTCTCCATTACCAATACAAATATCTACCTATCCCTTAATCAATTCCTTTCTATCTCATAGTTTGTGATTATCAACACAAACGTGTGATGTGAACATGGTATTTTATACCCATGAATCAGAGTTTGTGATGTTAACATCTATAACATTCACATTTAGAGGCTCTGAATACTTCTCTTTGAGAATGCTTCTCAATCCTAAATACCAATCCCAAACTGTTTTATAGGTCATACCCATGATTGATCCCAATATGATTGTCATGAAATATGGTAGAATCTAAAAAAAAACATATTAGTGGGAATGTATCATGTTTTATATCTTTTCATTGAGTAAATTTAATAAAATTTATCTAACTAAAAATTATGAATTCAAAAATTATATCCATTTATTCACTCAAGATCCATATTCGATTATATAGAGAGTTAACTTTAGAATTTATCTCAAAGATTATTTATTTAGGCTAGGAATCACCCCAATAATAACAATTATGATTCTTGGATAGTTGAGTGGATAACTATTAATCCAAATCCATCATATATATATAATCAACTCTATCTTAATGGTTAGGGTTTCCCATTTAAGTGTATCATAAAGAAAATTCCCAACTTAGGCTAACAAAAAAAATCTAGGGGCACCTTGATTTGGAAAAAAACTACCCAAATATGATCCAATGTCACCCATTACTTTCTTTCCTTACATAATATAATCTAGGGGCACTCATCTTTGGCTTGAAAAAATCAAGTTAGATAATCAATGTCTTGAAAACTTCTACTCTGGAAGGAATCATACACTTAGTATTTAAGGGAATTTTATTTCAAAGTCTCACTAATTTAATATACATCATACTGATTATCAAATTTATAATTATTGAATATCATGCAATATTTATCTTATAATTTTTTATTTCTTTGTGTATGCATTATTCTAATGATTTATTTTTAGAATCTCTATTTCATCCACAAAATTAACATGTTCACACAACACTAATTTGTAACACTTTACACAACCCATATGTTTGTGTTATTCACCCAAGATATAATCCATGTATATTCACAAATATATGAATGTATATCATGTATAAGGTATATATAATTTTCATATAGAGGCATTGATTTATATGATATTTACAATCTCCACATGAGTAATATTGAAGCTATAGACATCCAACCCCCACCTTTCTAGAATAAGGCATAAGTCTCTATGTGAATGGGAAGTCTGAGTCAAATTCCCTATACATGGGGATAATTTACTCTAGAGAGAATATAATTCATGATAATTATAAAACATAATATAAGAAAACTATTCCCAATAACTAAATTCAATATAATTACTTCAATTACAAATAAAGGTCAAGGTAGATGAAAATTAATTCTTATAGTGTCATACCTAGTATGTAATGCCAGGCTCTATCTAATAGAATCAATTCATCAAATAAATTTTCATGCACGATATTCATATTTTTAAAAAATATTACTAAATATGAATATTAATGAATAAATTAAATAAACAAACCTTTAATTTATTTTCCAAAACATGAGACATAAATATGAACTATTCATATTTAATTTCTACACGTAAAATACCATTTTACAATGCCCACCACTAATCATTTATAACCAATTTTTATTTATTAGGTAAATAAATAAAAATAAAATTTTATGTATTTTAAGGACCCCCATGGATTTCTCCATGATTTATTCCTTAAATACTTCCTATTTTAGACAAGTCTAATTCATCTTGGAACTGGGCACAATGTATAGAGAAATTCCAAGATAAAACACCGTGGTCTTGTGAAGGAAGGAATTTTTAGGGTATAGTGCATTATCATAAAGTTTTACTACACTCATCACAATAGGGAGTTTCTTTCATGGTTAATTCCATGTTTCTAGGAGAATATTTAGTGAAGAACCACCATTACATGCACTATATCATGGTGATGGTGATATTGGAATTTTGATGGTAACCCTAGAAACACAAGAGACACTATACCGTGGTGATAATATATTTTATTTAAAAAATATTGCATCACACATTTTATTCATTAAATAACAAGTCTTTTATACCACTAATTGGTTTTAGGGGATCATAATGTGATCATTGGTAGTGGAAAAAAAAATCCAAACACATCCTGATATATCTTCACAGAATCAAAACATGCAAGGAAATGAAGAAAAAAGAATACATAGAATGCTGTTGAAACAATCTTCATATTTATTCTTATATGGAGTATGTTTGTTGATTACTACCAAAGAATCTACAAGGGTGATACACCATCCTAGAATCCCAGAACGTTTCTTAAATATTCCCATACTTTGAAGGGATTCTAGTGCCATTGTACTGAGGGATTAAAAGAGCACCAAGAATAAATAGAGCTTTAACTATTTCTCTTATAATGGAACTCATTATTAATTGTATACCATATATAGACATAATTGATGAATTTCATATTAATAAAATGTTTCATAAATATTCATATATCATCATATGTTACTTTTCATTTAAAAAATCCATTGAAATCATTTAATGAATAGACATGCCTAATTAAATCCATTCTTAATGGATTTTAACTAATAAAACAATGCAAGAGTAGATGTGGTAAAAACATGAATAATATTATTTAAAAATGGTTATTCGAAGGCTATGTTATCCTTGACAACAACATACCAAGTCTTAGGACATAATGTGTAGGTTTTGAATAGTTTAGTGCATTCCCAACACATCATATATAGTGTATGCATGCATAGACAATTAAAGCGAGTAGTAATATTTAACATAGAAGTAATCATGTTAGTTAATCATGTACTAACCAAGCCACAATACACCCACCCCCACCTACCATGATGAATTATAGTAAAATTTCCATCATAATAACTTAAATTAGAAACCCATCTAGGAAAGGTGAAGTATATCCAGTCTCACAGGAAACCTCCCACAAAAATTTACCAGTACCCTCTCACTCAGGATAAGGTCTACCAATGAGTATCATATCATTACCCTATCACTCAAGGTGAGGTCTAGTAATTAATTCCCATACCTATAGACTATCATTTAGGGTGAGGCCCCATATCATGCCTTATACCATCACCTATTACTCAGGTTGAGGTCTCACACCAAATCTCATTCCACCATCCTATAACTTAGGGACTTAGGGTGAGGTATCATACTAAATCTTAGGTCAAAACCCTATCACTTAGGGTGAGGTCTTATACTAAGTCTTGTTCTTGTGACCTATCACTCAGGGAGATGTATCATATAAACTATCACCCTAGGCCATGTACAAGACTATCCATAACCTAAAATGACATAGGAAATAATCCACACCTTAGCTCTCAATTATAAACTGGTCCATACTTATCAACCTAATAAAGGTTCTTATATAAATAAACCAAAATTACCCAAAATAACCATCTACATTGGACACAAATATATCAATAAAAATTGTGTAAACACAACACCCATTTTTATTCTAGGCCCCTATGTTACACTGAACCCACATGACTGACCCTTGGGTCACACTTGGCAATACTGACTAACAATGCCTCTCTCAGGGTATGACCTACTCTAAATGTATTCATAGTAACACATATTCCAACTTCTAGTCCATTTATAGGACATATCTAGTACTTGAACACACCCTAAGCTATCTAAAAGGATGCTCGATCCCATTTCCAATACTTCCCTCACACTAAGTTAACATAAGGACTAACTAATACCTTACTTGGATCTACCCAAAGGAACCACATTCCCAACACTATCTAAGATTCATAAGTCCTGCCACTAGTAATACATACCCATTACTTATTCTAACCAAACTACCTTGAGAGATCTATACTCAAAGAGGCACATTCCCCCCCACTTGATCATCTCCAAGTGTCATTAAGCATGTTCTAAAGATTGGTTACTCACTTTCACCATATAATGAAATGAACATACCTAGTGTAAAATCATACCATATATCACTAAAACCATTCTAAACATATAAATCCCATCATTTATAGAGTATAAAGGTTCCAAGGAAACAACTATAGACCTTCACATATAATTCTCAAGGCCTACCTCCAAGATGGGTTGTTACCAAAGGGTTAACCACTTGGAAGCCTTTAACTTAATCACTATAGATCACTCTAGGTCATTCAAAATTTTCATCATGAGACAATACCTCCCAAGGGTTCTTTAAGAAATACAAGACTCAGTTCCCCATTAAGGTATAACTATCAGGCCTCTCTGAAACCTTGAAATATGAAACCTAAGTCATACACATGCAATAAACATGCATTAAAATCTACGTTGTTGAGTTTTAAAGGGTCCACCAACCTCGATAATGAAGTTATCACCTTTATTTTACCACACACACCATCCCTTTATAATATTTTACTAAGAATTATCATGATCATAATCCCATATCTCATATCACAAGGCTTTAAAAATTAATTATAAAATTTTATAGTTAATTTATAATTTTTTTACAACAAGGTATAGTTATTGGAAACTCACTAAGCACCATAGTAACACCGAAACCATAGACAATGATATATGAAATACGAACACCATGCCTATGATACTCCCATAAATAAATTTCCCATGAACCAACAACTAATCAATCTCTAATTCCAAACCAATTTTTCAAAACCCCCCTTAAAAAGTCACTGGGTTACTTATCTCTGTCAAAACAATAAGTAAAGAATCAATTCCTTCTTAATTAAAAATCAAATAGCCATTGAAAAAACCCCATTATTAAAGATATATTTTATCATGATATAGTGAAATCCATCATTAATATCCACATGAAACTTTCCAAAATCATAAGAGGAAGATGGGAATATACGATAATGAAAGGGATGGTTTAACTTGATCTGAAATGAAGAAACCACCTCTAATCAACTACTAAAAAATGGGGAACAAATGTGTTCAAAGGGGACGAAACAAGGTGGAGGGGGGGATATGGCTAGAAAAATCATTCTTCTGATAATATACTATACTGAAGAAGGAAGAGGTCCGACCTTAAAATGATAGTTTCTCACTTTAAGAAAATTTGATATGGGGTCCATTGTGGTGTGACCCAAGGGGGTCACAGTGCAATACCCCACTTCTAGGGTTGCATTAGACCATGACCCAATTTGTCACAATATAACACTCATCCAAAGAATAACACCTTAAATTTACATACACCCCTCTATGATATGTTTTAATACTTCATGATGATGACACTCACAGATCCGTAATTGTAAAAACTCGTTGGATTCTTCACAGTGAAAAACCCCCAAGGTTGTGATGTCACCCCCCCCCCCTCAATCAACCATCACTACATAATAACTTAGGTTGGGTCACAATCACACCTAACTCTAGAATTTAATCTTACATGACAATAATTCCATGAGATTATTCCTCTGGCTATAGCATGATCTTCCACATACAAAATATTTCTAACCTCACACCACGGCCAACTCATCAAAACTTTTTCCTGATGCCTATATAAACCAATGAAACACCTAAACACAAGTAAAAACATATCTTAGGCATTTTAAAACTATTTTAATTCTAATTCTAGTTCAAAATATCAAAAAATGACAGTTTTGGAATAAAAATTTAAATTCAACCCATAATCACTTTCCTGTAACAATACAGGTTGTTACAATTCCCTACTATAGGGATTCTTTTACTTAAGAATCATCTAAGTTATTTCTATGATTCTCAACTAAAAATAAAAATATAATTACATTTATCACTATCTATTCCAAATGATCATGACTCTACTATGTACATAATTGATTCATCCACACTATATTTTCACCAAAGTAACCCAGACTAATACCCCTCATACATCAATCATATTTTAAATATTTTTATTAATGAAAAAAACTAATTTCCACAACATAATCACATTACATAAGTACTATCAACTATCCAATGCATTGAATTTCTTTGAACTGACATTATACCACCATGATATCAACTTATACTCCATGACGTGATGACTTCACTCGAATGAAATTGGGAAACACATGAGCTTCAACTAACCCATTAACCCAAACATACACTCATTATCCACTAAATTACCTAATGGTACAAACCACTGTAGATGAATCATTATATATAGAATGGTCCCATAACTCAATGTGGGTCATCATAAATATCTCCTATATAATCAATGACATCATTAACACAACAATGATGATAAAAAATAAAAAATACCGATATTAGCCACCACCCATCCAATACAAGGGTAACTCACCACAAGACTAACATGAAACTCCCACTATATGATTATTTATACCACCACCCACTAACATCATATTTCATGTAAACCATCATTCCATTAAAATCACCACAAAAATCCCCTCTTCATAAAACCCACTAACCTTGATTCATGAGTTCTTCCCCTATGCCTGATGATGTCAAAATACTTTAAAAAACCTTCATTTGAACCAAAAACCTTGTTTGACATATCCATCCATCAAAATAATTGGAACCTTAAGGATACATTAATCCCACCCATGAAAGGAAATAAAACTCATTCCAATGGTCCTTGGTTAATTTTTATTAACTTAACAAGAACATTTAGAACTATACTACATTTCTCCTATAGGGAACCTGGAAATAATTTCCAATGTCCCAACTCACTCTAGATAAGTCATTCCCTTTTTCCATCACTAATTGGTGGTAATCCACTACATGGAAGCTTCAATTCCCATTTTTACTGGTCCATGTGATTTCCACATTTACTACTAACACAAACTAGTAAATAATAGAAAATATACTAACTTTCCATGGAAATTATATAATTCCCTAAGGTTTGGAAAGATTTAAATGAAAATCCTATATAAAATGGATCTATATCTACCCCTTAATGATTATGATACTAAGAGATATAAATATTCTCAACATTCCCACTCCTAGTGTAGTTTCATTGGGAACTACCCATTATATATGCTTCCTTACCACACCAAACATTTAAATAGAAACCATCCATTATACACTGTTCATCGATGATGATCTTCCCAATTGATGGTCATTTCCAATGAACCATCCATTTCTTTTCAAACCATCATCCATCCAAGATCCCAATATTTCTCAAACCCTTATAGATAAAATCAATTTTCATTCCAGAATATGATTTTACATAAATTATGCATCTTCACAGTCCACCAGACCACTATACCTCACACGGATTTCTGGTTCTCATACCCTCATCATAAGATCTAACATGATCTAAAACTCATCTCTAGTTCCCAAATTAAAACCACGATCCAAAAATTTACCCATTACTACATGGCCAACATATATCTCAAAAATCATTCATGGTGCTTTCATTTCCAACAAAACCATGGAAACACCTAGCCAAAATTGAACACCAAATTCCACTGATCAAGTGACACTCTAACACCCAAAGAATCTACACACAATCCTCTCAAACTAGGTCACATCCTCCGATGTACTTAATTTAATAAAAAAACTTTCTCATTCATCTCTCAGGTGAAAGAGGATCAACCAAACCATACTAGTCAACCATAACCAACCACTCAATAGGCAAAAACACAAGCCTTAACCATAAAATAAACCAAATCCCATCATTAATAGGCACATCTCACCGTCTCATGAAAAAATATAACCATATTAACCCACTAAAGGGTTTCTAATCAACCAAAACCCATCATACTCACACAAACCACACTGAGAACTCATGATTGATCTCGAATGAAACCATCTCATTCCTCAAACCTACCATATAGGGATTTTTTATATTATAAGCATATTTAAAGTTTCATAACATCAAAACAAAAACATAAGAATTTTTTTCCAGGATTCAATTATTATTTTTCCAATAATAGTTTATTCCTGAAACACTGATTAACTTGTTATTGATTTTTTAACTATTAAAAACATTCTTTCATCAATTTTTATAAAAAAAATACATTTTAACATATTTAAAAAATGATTTATCCCTTTTTGAAAACAATTTGGCATCCATAACCAGTCATGAGCATGTCCAGGTATACCTATATGCCAAGTATTATTCTTGAATGAACACTCTCTTGGAACCCCAATTTAAGAGTAAAACAATAAATAACATTCTCACACTAGAACATAATTATTGAGTAAACACCTCAATAAAAACAGTGAAATGAAATGAAAAAAAATCCTATCTCTGGTAAATTGGACTTTCTTTATGTATGGTTTAGTTATGACCAAGCGTAAGGTCTATCAAAATATCTAAAAATATCTTATCTTTAATTACCACACCCAAAATGGTAAATCAACCAAAAAATGATTTGATACCATTTTTAATGACCTGACTAAATTTACCCAAATTATATCTTAGATTGTAGTAATACAAGGCCATAATCATGCCTCTCTGTACACTAAAGGATTCCAACAAGTGGTGAGATTCCATAACCAATGTAGGGATAACATAATCATATAATCATAACATATTATAATCGATAAATATAACCATCACATAAAAAAAGAGTTATTGTAAGGATTTACAGCTAAAAGCCAACTGTCAATAACAAAATGAAATGTTATAACTATAATTGAACCCATGATTAGAATATATACATATATCTAGGGTCTCCCACCAGGCCAACCAAGTGAAGAATGAATAAAAGAATAAAAATAGTGGATACATTAACATAACATCGAGTCTCTCTATGGTCCTATCTCCAAACCATACATTAATTTACTCCATCCATATTTTCTATAAAACCTATTACCTGCATTTGAAACCCAAGGGTCTGCACATGCATGAGGGTGCCTATGTAGGGTGTGAGCATACAACTCATTAAGGAACCACCAAAAAATCCCTTATAAACACCATTATATAAAATGTATGAATATATAGAAAAATAAATGAGGTAGTAACATATAATATGTACGCAATCACATTAGTTCATCATGTGTTAATAAATTCACCATGACACCTAACCCCACCTTCCTTGACTAATTCCACTAACATGTCTATTATAGTCACAAAAATAGGAAACCTATTGAGTAAAGGAAAAGAACATCTAGTCCCACAATCAACCTCTTATGAAAATTGACATTTAACCTCTATTTTAGGGTAAAGTCCACCACTGAGTCTCATATCAACACCCTATCACTTATGGTAAGGTATCCTGAAAAATTCCCATACATACACACTATCACTTAGGTAAATTTCCCATCTCATTTCTCGTAACTCCACCTTATCACTCATGGTGAGGTATTACTAAAATCCCACACCAACACATTATCACTCAGGGTGAGGTCACATACCAAGCCCGTGCATGTATGGTATCACTTAGGGAGAGGTATCATAATAATTCCTATGATTACACCATATAAGTTAGAGTTAGTTCCCATACTAACCATCACCTAAGTCCACTTATAATCCCAACCTTCCCATCAAATTATGCATGACATAATTTGTACCCGATCTCTCAGCTAGCAGCCAGTCCATACTTAGAACATTGTTAGATGGTATCCCATAAGAAACCTAACATAAAACTCACTGTCCAACCACATTGAGACCCTAATCTACACTCAACCCACAATCATGAGCCTTAGGTAACACCTGGTCATACTAACTCACAATACCTCTCTTAGGCCACGTCCTATCCAAAATTTCTTCATGATAATAAACTTCCCAACTTTTGATCCATCTCTAGATCATGCCTAGTACCTAACCATATTCTTGGTCCCATTTCCAAAATTTCCTATGCACTATGCCCATACATAGACTAACTAATACCCCACTTGAGTCTACCCAAAGGAATTTTATTACCAACACTATCATGGCTTTCTAAGACTCCCAACTAGTGGTCCATACTCATTCCATGTTCCAATATATATCCATCAAGATATCTAGTGTCAAAGAAGCCCATGTGACCACTTAATCATCTCCAAGTGCTACTATGAATTATTTAAAGAGTGGTCACTCACTCCCACCATCTGATCACAAAAACAACATAATCCCAAAAACTCATCATGGAACATTGTACTCATTACCAATATACCAATCCTCTAATTAAATGAGTTTTAAGGTTCTAAGGCTATCCTCATATTCCTTCTCATACACTTTATAGGGCCCAACACAAATCCATACCATTACCTAAGGGCCAACCATATGCAACCGTTTAACTTACTCGCTCTAGGAAATTCAAATTTCTTTTCATGATAAAAGGCTTGATAAGGACCTATTAAGAGATATAAGACTTAGTTACCCTTGGAAGCATAGTAATCAGGACTCTCTGGACTCCTTGAATCTAAACCGTAAGGCACACTAATGCAATTCACACACATTCACATATATATGGTCATGTATTAATGGAACCACCTACCTAAATAATTGATTTATCTTATTTCTCTAACCATGATAACCATCACCTTCTAATTTTAGAACAAGTATCATAACTCTCCCTATCCTCAGTATCATAACATAATGTACCAATAATTAATTATAAAAATTTATAAATATTTTATTAGTTTAATATAATAAGGAATAACTATTAAAACATTACTAATAAAAGCCATTTTTTAAAATTCCTATGACCATTTCAGTCACTATGGAATAGATTTAAAAAGGTAGGTGATGACTGGAACATTATTAGTGACACTTAGGGTTGTGAATTGGTTGAGATAATGGGAGGTTGGGATAATATCACTATTTTGGTGGGAATTATTACCTTGTTTGGGACTCTATTAAATATTTAATACTTGTTTGTAAATCATTCATAGTAATAATATTACTACTAGTTACCACTATGAAATTTTTTATCAAAACTATTCTTTTTACAAGTTAATTTATTAATTATATTGTTCTTTTAAATCCACACAATTAAGAACTCTATAATTTATCACCATCTAAGGAGGTGGTAGGTGTTATGAATTTGGGATTAATCCCATGAAATAGACTTACTATGTATCTCTATAAATGGAATTAGGAACCATATTGTTTGGTTCTATTTAATAGGACACATTGTGCCTTTTATGGTCATGTGATAGGGACTTATGAGGTGACTTTTAAGGTCATGAAACCATGACCAAGTGAAGTGGATTTTAAGGTCATGTTTTTATGACCTATGGGTATTGGGAATAAACCTTAGAAATGTGTCCTACATATCCTTGTTAATGGGAATCAAAGCCCTTGTATTTTTAATTGCACAATTTAAACTCATGTGATAGGAACAATTCATGCAGTTTAACATCATATGGTAAGGATGCCAGTATTGTGAAATATGTGATAATGTGAGATTGAGTGGGGATCACACATGAGTGTACCTTAATGGTTTATATATTTTATCAGTAACTAGATAATATAGGATATGGTTAAACTCATAAGATATATAAAATAGTAATAAAAAGTGTCTTATAGGTAATTTAGTCAATTGATAAATAAGAACTCATAGATAATATAACCCATTAAGGAATTATAGATCATATGGGATATGCTACGTTGATGATATGACTTAATAAGGAATATTACCTAGTAAACATATACTTTCATGGGGAATATAGATTAGTGAAGATATTATTTCATAGTAAATATGGCCTAATGAGGATATGGTTTCACAATGAATATGGATCATTGAGTATGTGTTTGGGTATTACACCTAAGGAGTAGGACCATATACTATTTGGGAGTTAGAAAGATATTTTTAGAGCTTACACATATGTTTCTTAAAGGTGTATAACCTAATAGATGACTCAGGTGACGGTAGGGTTTTAGGGATTACACTAGATAAGAGACCCATATATGGATATTTGTCTCAATAAGTAGATTAAATAGGCCCACTAGATGCTATAGATAACTTGATACTCGATATAGTATAGCCAAGATGAACAAAATGAGCCAAGAGAGGTTCAACTATAATTCTAATGATAGGGACCCTCACTGTCAAGGGAATACATGATCATAATTACCCTAAGGGTCCTATCAATTTAGGAGGAAAAATGGAGAAATATCTATCCTTAAAAGAATTCATGATGGAAAGGGGTGCACATCGATGTACATAGACTAATTATTATCTCAAGACCCCTTGGTAGATACCTTTCTAAAACATGTTTTTTAGTTATCTAACCTTATTTAAGGGAATCGAATGAGTTCATTTGGGTTAATTAAACCTAGGTAGATGACTTGGGTGGAATAAGGGATATAAAAGGGGATCTGTTACCCATGAAAGGGATCCTTAATAAAGTGATCCACCATTGGTTAAATATTTTATAGTCAATGACTATTTTGAAGAGGATAAAAAACATGATAGGAGTCCCCGATTTCTCTTAAAACCACGGTTCTATCCAAAGGTTCATAGTTCACTAAAGGCTTAATATTAAAGTATGGTCAGGAAAGTTTATACTTGAGTGGCCCATTACGAGGGGTCTCACTGGAGTCTTTCATGAAGGATTTATTCAAATGGTCTTATGAGGTTTCTATGTGAGAGATCATTATCATGAATCCTTTTCATGACGATCCTCCCTTTTTATTCTTTTTCTAAAACTTGTTAAGTCACTTGAGTTTTATTTAAAGTATTAAATAAAGGTAATTATTTAAAAATGATGTGATTTTATTCTCTCTATGTATGTCTTGAAGTAAAAAAATAAATACCCCTTAAAGTTTTTCTAAGTCTACAAATTCCTTGAATTATCCAAAATTTTCTAAAGTCTCCTTACCTTAAATTGTGTTTTATGAATATTTATATGATTTTTGGTAAATTTCAATATAGACTATGTGATTTCATATCACTCATGTGATTATAAAGATTCATCATCTTATAAAAGTTAATACATCATGTGGTCATTAATGATATTCATTTTAAAGATTCTAAGAGAGTCCCTATCCATGAATAGGTACTGAAATCATGAAGAATCACTACCTCAACTCAATATAAGATTCTTGGGTATGGATACATTATGCAGTCCATGAGAAATCCTTTACTCATACTCACAAATGATTCCCAACCATGAGGATTTTATTTAGTTGTGAAGGGATTACTGATAGTGAAGAATTAATGTGGCAACAAATGATTACCTCTCCAATAATTGACTGTATTTGTGAGTGATTGGTCTTCTTTACAAAAATATTCTCTTTATTGATTTTTCATCCAATTTTATTTGATTGGGTGATATTATCTTTTATGGGCATCAATAAATTACAGCCTCATAATTAGTATCTGATCAACATTAATAGGATATAATTCTAAGGAACTAATATATCCCACATATTTTCTACATGGTGTGCATAGGATCCATGATTTAGATAAGGGTGTGATCCCCACCATAAATGGGTCATGGGGACCTCAATCCATAATTCACAATCTAGTGGAATATTATATCAACCATAAATTATTTTACTCCTTTAAAAGTTTGAAAACAAATTGATTCAGAAATGAAACTTTTCAGAAAAAATATTCTTCATGGAAAAACTCTTGAGGTATCTACGCATGTCATATGTGAATTTTTTCTACCAAAAAGTATTTATAAGAATCACACCCTTTCAAATATATATTTTCCATGATGTGGTATCTTAATAATTGATATACAAAAATTTTGAATTCAATAAACTTTTATTGATATATTCAATCTGAATCTCGAGATCCATATTTATTTTACCCTTAATTTGTTTGTAGGGACAATGGATTCTAGTTCAAATATTCTATTATACTTGATGAACATAAACAAAATGAGGGATGTGATTACTAGGAATTCTCTTTCTGAACAATAATACTGTGTCACAACTCTAAATTAGTCCCTTAGACATTGTATAAAACTATAACTCTAGGAATACTCATTATTCGATAGACTGCTCATTCAATTTTGGATTTAAGATGATGTTTCAATCCCTGAACCCAATCACAATATTCCACAGATATGGTTTTCATCTTCCTTGGATTATATCTAGAAAAAAATTTCTATAAAGGATAAATTATCTTAGAGTCATGTTACATAAGTGATTATATCTTGAATAGATCCCCAATAACCCTAAATGATTAAGAATCAATCCACCAACCAATTACTCAAGATTATTTATCTATATTCACTATATCGTCAAAAAATCCTACCAGAATATGGATCTTGAAGAGGGATCTGTGCCATGGTGGAAGCTTTTATGATGAATTGACTCAGGATTTTAGGTTCGTTAGAGCTATAAAAATTCAATGAAAAACTACAAAAAATTAATATATATCAAGTATAATGGATTTAACAATTCATGATTTATCAAATAAAAAATATCTTTCTAGAATTGTTTAGTCATCAGTGTTTGTTCAATAACACTTTTCACCTACCATATGGTGAAGTAGATATTAGATTATGGGATATCCATCACATAATAAGAATCCTAATCCTGGGGGGTGTATGATGATTTTCTCTATGTGTATAGTTCCTGGGAATATTCATAGAAAAATATTACCACGGGGAGGGATTTTTTGACTGAGGAAAAGAGAATATGGGGAAAATACCATTATCCCTACTTTATTATCCCTTTAAGGGAATGGGTTGACATCTTTATATAGCCCAAAATTATAAGGTTGGGGGTCAAGTGTCTAAAGATCTATCTTTCACGATGAGGTTGGTATATTAAAGGATCATATTTATCCACTAAGGATACATAACAATACATCACATGGGGATATGAAATTAAACTGAACATGGATCCAAATTTACAAATAGAGGGGTTATTAGCTATGTTTTTGAGTGGGTGGACCTTCCCCATTGGGGATTCCCACTTAGGTGTTAGGGTCATCACCTTAGAGATATCTTTTCTACTAGTGAAAGGATAACCAATCAACCTATTATAACTTTCGCTTTCTATATTTATCATATTTTATTCCACATTTAATAGTTTATTACCCTATATCAGATTAGTAGCCCATTTCAATTATTATATAGTTGGGTGGCATGAAATTTAGAGTGTTATATGTTCATAAATACTAAAATCATCCCTCGTTCCACATTCTTCCCCAAACTACTCATCATTTCCAATGTTAATATAAGATATATAAACATCAATGAGGCTTCTAACACATTAAGGAATCATTTTTATTTCATATGCTTTCCTTACGGTGTTCCCTCTAGGATAGTTGTTGATAATGGCATTGGTAAACGTGATTAATAATCCTTAATCATTTACTTCTCAGATAGATTCATAAAATCCAAGATTAATGTGCTAAATATTTTTGTGCCCAATGAATCATATAGGTTCATGCACAAGTTTTGGTATCTATAAAGGGTATATCCATTTCGTTTTAATGGAGTTTAGAGGGAATGATGCCCTACTATCAACTGATAGTTTTAATAGATACTAATGTGTGAGGGAACAAATATTAAATGTTATTTGATACTCAGAGATTCTCCAATGAACCTATCATGTGATTATTCCCAAGAATAGACAGAGAATTATCAGAATGGCATACTAAGTCAATTGGTTTGCCATGTGATCATACCACTTCCTTCTCGAATTCAGTTACCTGAGGTTACATTGGAAATTTTTTTTGTACTAGATGAACATATAAGAAAACATCACAAAAAACATGGATAATTATTTCCCACATACCCTTTTTATACTAATGTGGGTGTGAAACCAATTACGGTAGCCAAAATTTCTAGCTATATTATTGGTGATGTTCTTGTTGTATGAGGGGTAATTGATCCATTGGTAGAGGCTTCTTATACAAATACAGTCGCTAAAACCAACCAGATAAAAATTTTTGAAGGCTATTTATCACCCATATCATAAAATAAATTGGACCCTTTCATAGTGGATCTAATCACTAACTATATACTCATAGGTATAAGTGACTCAATTTTGAATCCTAAACTAGCTGCTGAAGATCAAGTGATGATGAAGTGTGATTGGTGATAATTCCATACAATCATCACTAAAACTTGACTATAGGATATTTGTGATAAGTTTTGGAACATTAACCAACTATTCCATGGTTTATGTGTCAGTGGTTTTGACAATTATACATTAAATTCCCTCATCTTCCAATCCTTGGTAATCTGAGAGAAATTGATGGTTCAAAAAGAGACCTCATATCATTTAATAATACAAAAATCAAGTGGAGTTTGTGGAGTGGGATAATAATTATTTGAATTAGCATACTACTATGTAACCATGGCTTTATGACTGGGTGACCACTCAAACCATGGAAATTTGGGAAAATAAGGCTCACGTAGAAAGGGAGAGAGAAAAACTATTAGAATTTGTTGTCGTACTTGTGAAATTTGAGTAGAAGAACCATGAATTGGATAAAATCATTAAACAAAAATGTCCATTAGCTGAGTCTAAAGCTACCAAGTGAGGGGATTTCTGATAGTGAATCAGTGTTTCCCATTAAATTTTAACTGAATTTCCATATTCAGCAGACCAAATCCTGTTGTAGTTGTATTTTATTATTTTATCTTATATATTATGAAATAGGTAATTAAAATTGTAGAATCTCCTCTCATTTTTTATCAATGAATTAAAAATATTTCTATTTCAAACTACTTTCATGTCCTTGATTTTCCTTTTTATTTCATCCATCAGTCTATGACAATATATGAAACTAAAAAACAGTAACATCATAATAAATGAATCTATTTAAACATTACATGGGAATGTATAAGGTAAGTCACAATATTAAAATAGTTTATTTAAAGGTAAAATATATTAAATAGTCCATTATCTTCATAACATGTACCCTCAATAGGATATAGGTGGGATGGATATAGTGGCATGTATACAATCACCAAAATCTGGGGAAAATCTATTAGAAAATGTACTATAAGATTCCTCTTGGACATGTGATCCTAGATGGATATAGGCGAGCCGAATATAAGGGAATATATACCAATATCATAAGCTAAATTTGGTATAATTGGTTTATTGACTCTCAAACTTGTGTGTAATACCTAAGACTATACTGCAATAGGTAAACACTATATCTTGAACGATCACACAATACAAACTCTAAGGATTATTTATTCATGATTATCATTTAAATTTTACTTTATAAATGATAGAATTTTATTTTATCAAAATAAACATAAAATTGAAACTCTTTATAAATATATTATCTTAAGATGAAAATTTTAGATTTTTCTGAAATAGTTTATTTTTAACTGAATATTGAAAAATACAGTTTTTACCAAAATTTTAGCTTTTATGAATTTGTATTAGAAATACCTATAAGTTTATAAAACATTTTAAATGGTCAAATATGTATTTAAGGATTAAGACTATAAATTTTTTAAATACTATTCCAAATTTATAAAACCTATGTTTAATATTTTATGAACTTATGTAATATATTCCAATAAAATAAATTTTTTTTGGCCTTTTATTTTAATTAAATATTATTTTGGTAAAATTTAGTTTTGGTTTAAGGATCGAGACATAAACATTATATAGTATAGTTTTTTTATACTCGAATTAACATTATTATATTCCCAAATATATTTTAGTTTTAGAGTTTATAGAATTTTGTCATAACTCTAACATAAAAAAACATATATATATTAAAAAGTGTACACATATACTCTATATCAATTTTTACAATAATATAATAATTTTAAAATAAGACATGTTTTATTTTCATGAAAAAATATTCCTGACTTTTAATCTGACTTATTTTTTTGTTCATACTCACTATTAAACCCCGTGAAAAAAATTAAAAAAGTGGGATTAACACAAAAAGATCATTAAGGGGTATAAAAAAATAAATCCATTAGTCCGGTGAAAAATATGAAAACACATAAATTGTTTACCTTTATCATAATATTTTATGATCATATTAAATAAATCAAATCCACATGGAAAACAATACTTTTTTCTCAAAGAAAACCTTTAAAACCATGTAAGAAAATGAAAACCCTTTTTGGAAACTTTGAGCATTATATTTAAAAAAAAAGTAAATCTTGTCAGAAATAGTTGTATAATAGTTAAATCTATAGTAGAAACATCCATGGAAAACTCACTCATTCTTGACTTTGAATAAAAGTAATATTGCCAAATGCATTGGAGAGCTATATCGGGCACACCCGTTGTATAATGTGTATCAAGATCACCCTTTATATAATCTATATCAGAATAAACCATCACCATATATAATGATAAATTAAATATATCATGAATAAAACATTTTATACTTTTACATTTTCATTAAAAAACCCTTGAAAAACTATTTTTAACCCATATGAAAAACATTTTTGGATATTGATTTATCCCTTTCAATTAGAACCCAATTTCCAAAAATAAAATTCCATGAATAAAGGAAATGAGGATTTTTCTTTGAATAAAACATGGAATATTATAGAGGAATCCAAAACATCAAATAACAGTTGTAGTAGTGGGAAAATATATCAATAATGTATATGTCAAAATAAAACATTCTTTTTTTTCTTTTGCAAAGAAGTCAAAATGATTCACAAAAAATTCCTTTTGAAAACCTTTTAAAGAAAGTAAAAAGAGACATAAAATATCATTTTTAATCCATTTATGTATTTATAAATACATCTATAAAATAATTTTACTAATATTTAAATGGAATAAAAATATTTAGAAAATAAATCTTTAAAACATTTAAAACATGGGTTTTATGTTAAAGTGCCCCTTACCTTGGGTCCAACTCATCACATACATTATTTATCTTCTTTAAAAATAAACTTATATTAACTATTTACTTTATTAATAAAAAATTTAAATTTTATTATTCATTTTATTTATTTTCATGTTATATTCAACTAATTAATCATTTAATTTCATGTCATACATTTTTATAATATTTAACTCATATGTCTAAAATGACTTTGGTATGATGACTATGGTCAAAGTGGTCATTATTTCATCATATCCAAAATAATATTCATGAAATGATTATAATTTTTATACATCGGTTATACTTATAAAACCAAAAATGAAATATGGTTATGAAAAATTAATTATGTTACAATTATGGAGATGGTAGGTTGTACATATTCATGAGTAATGTTTCCATTTTTCAACGATCATGATGGAAAGTAAGTGAATGTTATTTTATCTTTACAAAAATGATGATTATATCATAAATATCATATTATATATTTAAATACACTTATATATTGTACCACCACAATATTCTAAAAGAAAATTATTTTCAATAGCACATGTGACATGCAAAATTGAGCTTATAGATCCCAAGAAATTTATTTCTTTAAATTTAATCTCTTCAATAGCTTGCAGATCATGCAACACAAAGTCTAAATGAACCATAATATAGCATAATATTAACCTATCAGTTTTGTGCGTACAAATATTACTAAATAAATTATAAAAATTAAGGTTATAAATTGATTATAAATTAAATAATAACCATTTAAAAGAAAAACAAATGTTTTCTCAAAAACTGTATTTTTCAAAAAGACAGATTAGTCGCACTTTTCACACATAATTTAAAATTAATTTTTACCACTTTTAGAAAATTTATTTAATAAAATTTACCTTATTTTTAAAATCATAATATCAAAATTATCTTAGGGTTAATTTTTTTTATTTCTCTCAAATGTTTCAATTTTTTATGAATAGTGAAAAATACAAAATTTTAATCGAAAAATGCCTTTTAGTTTAAATTGTTTATAATGTTAAATTATTTTTTTAATTAGTTTTAAAGTATAATTAGTTTAATTATATATTTATAAATAAAATTTAGGTAATTTAAATCATTTTAATATTGAATTTTTATATAAAAACTGTGTAAACTTTTAAACATTTCTTTTTGAAAACCCGCTTCCTCATCACGTATGCAGGACTATATTAAAATTAAATTATATGTAAATTTAATTTGATAAATAGATTAAATATTTTTAACAATAACTATTAATATTTTTTAATAATTTCAATATAATTTTTTTCATAATAATTAGTAAAGAAAATAAATATTAATTATCACGGTTAAGGTTAAAAGCAGATTTTTTTGCAACTTACATGCGATTGTGTTAAAATTAATTTTCAATGAAAAAAGGATATATATTTGATATTTTTAATTTAATATTTATAATAATTAGGTATAAATTATCTAATAATACTCATTTTATTTTATTCTAGAAGGATTAATTACCTAGGTTATAAAAAAATAATTACTATGGTGGAAACTAAAGTGGTAAAAAATGGACTAAACTTAAAGGCTAAGGAATGAAATATTTAAAACATGTGTTTTTTGTGTTTTGGAGGTTTTTATAGATAAAATAATTCCTAAAATCCATTATTTATAATTTTTTTATCCACATGATGTAATAGTGACCACCAATTATTGAATAATTTGGGGTATTTACAAAAACTTATTATCCCTCTTTAATTATAAAAGGGAACTCACTCCCCTCACTTCTTTACACCTCTTAAGCCATTTAGATCGAAAAAAACCTGTAAAAATAACCTTAAAATTTACCTACACTCATCCTTTAATCCTAATTTTGGGCATAAATTCCATCTTGTAAGGATTTGGTACAAACATAAATTGGTTACCTGAAAAAGAGGTAACATTATTTAATGGGTGTTTTTATTTTATTTCTTCCTCCACCACCCTAAATTAGTATTAAAACATAATGATATAATAACATAAATATATTACATTTAATTATATGTTGTCTTTTATGGTAATTACCAAAATCAATTCCCACTTCCATCATATGGGTTACCAAATCATCATTTGTGTGTACGACGAACTACCACCTCGCGAACTGATGTCATTCGTTCTTCCATTACCACCATACACGGTTGGGTATGATGATTGATATAAAATATTTAAATTATATTTATAATATAATTATACCTCTTTATTAATTATATCATATATATTTTTTACTTTCCATTTCATAGGGAGTATGACAACTTCGCTCATGTGTATGACGAACTACCGCCTCATGAATTGATGCGATTCGTTTTTCACTAACAATTTACATGGAAGGTAATAAGGATAAATTTAATTAATATATTTGATATAAATAAAATATTTATGATATTAATAAAATATTTATAAATATGAGAAGATAATAAATCATTTTATCTCTTATATTTTCACTCACTTAAAGATGATAATATCGTTCAAGTACGTGTGGACTACTACCTTCACGAAGTGATGTGACTCTCTTTTCATCACCACACCACATGGAATATATATAAGTGTATTTAAAGAAATAATATATTAATTATGATATAATTTTAATTATTTAAATATAATAAATTACTTACCACCTTTTCATAATGATCATTGAGAAATGAGAACGTTACTCATGCATACGTACGACTTACCATCTCCATGGCCGTATCATACTTCATTTTTCATAAACATATTTAACGATTGATTTAAGAAGTATAATTGATTTATGAAAATTATAATTATTTTATTATTATTATTATTTAAGTAATGGAACTATATAATACATGAAATAATTGAAACATTCATAACAAAGCACGATTGAGAAAACAAGGCAATTAACAACCAAAATAATGAAAATAATGAAAGATTATTAATGAATGGGTAATAAGATGATATAAAAGTACAATATATGATATTATAAATATTAATATGGTTCTATAATAAGTTAATGTCATGTTTAAAACCACTTTATAGGATTTTATATCACGTTCAACCCAAAGGAAGTGTGAGGTAAGGTACTTCAGCTCAATTTATCTTCATTGAGGCATATTGTAATGGTATACACTTAATTTATTTTATATGGTCTATATAGTAAAAATTTGACATGTAATATCATGATTACTTAATATTTCATGGTATTTTAAGTTTCAATTTGAATTATTTCATCCAATGTGATTTTACTTGAGAGTTTTCAAGAGGTAAGAATTTCATAACTCAATTTCTTTTCATTGGGTTAAATTACTCATTTGTTGCCTTTAATATTATAAGATTATATGTGTAATGAATTTTGAATACCTATTTTCTTTATTTACACTCATTTTATGTGGATCTAAATTTTAAATAAATAATTAATTCAATGATTAATCCTCACTTCAACATTATGACATTTTTAAGAGTTTATTTCACAATATCATTTTAATTAGGATTGTTTATACTTGAATTTACATTGAAGGAAATTATTTGATAATTAGATAATAAAATCTCTAATTTTATTCTCATCTATTTATTATTTAAACTTTCCAATTAATAGTACCATTTTATACTATTTGGTACTTAAAATAATTGAGATCTTTTTTTAACAAAATCCAACTTCATTTCTCTCTTCGTTCAGAAATATTTTTTCTTTCAAAACCATGTTTACTAAAAAAGTTTTCCAAAATATTTTCAACCTTTTAAAAATTATTTATGAAGGAAATTTTTACCCATTTAATTTTTTTAAAGTAATATTCATATAATTTTCAAGACAATTCTTGTTTGTATTTTACTATAAATGTTAATGGAATCTTTGTTTTAACCCATAAAATATGAATGGAATTTATAGCCACCATGACCAATCAAATGTTTTAAAGGTTCCTTTATAATTTACAATTTTATTTGAAATAAATGTATTTTTTTGTAAAATTTTAGTTCTAAAATTGATCTTTAAAATTAAAATGATATTTTCCTCAATAATTTTTTCAAAGATATTTTTATGGTATTTCTATTCATCAACGACAACAATCCTTTATTATTACTCTTATAGGTATATATAGTATTGATACCACCCTTATTATTTATATGGATGGTTTATAATAATTTTCACCTAGTAAAGTATTAGCATTCATTTTCTTGATTCATTATTGTTTCCATTAACTTTACCATGAAATATTTAATTTCCTACGATCATTAGACAATAAAATTCCCTTAAATATCTATAGTATTTATCATAGATGTGATTATTTCCTAAAATGTATAAATTGTTTACATATGTTGTTTACTTTGATAGTTATTTGATTAACTAGGGAAATATTGATAAATTCTTATCCTTTACTCAATATGAATATTTGATGATAAGGTATATTGATTCATGAATTAAATTAATTATTTGATATATGAGGAATGATTTGGACTTATATTGATGGATGGGGATTGACATAATATATCCTATAGATGCATCAGTAGGTCTCAAGAGATAGATATGTAAGATATCATTAAACTAGTTTCTACCTGTAGTTTAAACTATCTTGTGAAAGGTCTTAACGGTAGAGGTATCATGATGCCTGAGATCATAGAATCCAATAATTATGATTTTACTTTATTGAAATTTTAGTTATTATTATTATCCATCATATTTTTACAATGATATTATCTCTAAATGCATTTAATTATCATATTATTTATTAAATGTCATGTGTTTTCAGTTATTTACCTTTCCATATTGATTATTCCTTATAATTTAATGATAGTCAAGTTATTTAAATGGAATGTGTGTTCAGTTATTTACTATTCCATGTTGATTATGCTTATTGTTTCATGATAGATTCCCTTGTAATTAACCTTTACTGAGAATTTGAGATCACCCTTATTTATTCCTTTCTCAAGAATCTAGAAAGTATACTATGAATGATATTCAAGTATATCCTTGAGAGAATAATGATATTCTAAAAAAATTATGTTGTAATTTGTATATTAAACTTTTATATAAGACTCAAGTATTTATCTACTTTACCAAGACTATTAAACTATTAAATCCTTTGGGATGTGATTACTTGTATCTTATGACAATGTAATAAATTATGCACTGACTCTGTTCTACTAGATTTGGGCTTACTATAGTTGGTATTAGAGTAATTTTAATAGAAACCTGGGGAACTGGATTTAGGAAAACATAGATTAGGGATCATAACCCTTTTATAGACATTGATTATATGTATAAAAGAGCATTCTATAGTTTTGGTAAGGTATATATTTTGTGGGGTTTCCTTACAATAAATTCTTATTTGGATACTACAAGTGGATGTAGTTCAGTCACAGATGTACCTTTGGGTAATAAATCTGAAAAGAGTGCATTTGAATTGACCTGATTGTCACCTGGTATATGACAATGAGTCTTACCACACATGTAGTTTGACACTCTCGGGGACATGATTAGGATAATTCACATTTTCATTACAAACCATTATGAATGGTTTGAATAGATGATAGAAATTAATGACCTAGGTTAAACATTAGGTGTCTTAAATTGAAAATAAAGTGTCTAAAAAATGGGAAAATGTTTTATGTGTAGAGAATAAGGGAATAAAGTAATGAATTTCTAAAGAAAATGAATAGTACAATGGAATGAAATAATTCTCATCTTAGGGATCCATTTATAGTTCTTTTTATTAAATACGGAGAACAAAAGAATTTTCTGAGTCAAGAAATCATTTAAAGGTTAACTCATAGACCATGGAAGGACTTATCTTGAAATAAAATGGTTTAAGTATTTATTAGGATTAAAGAATTATATTATAGAATAATTTTTACCAATGGTATTTTGGAATAAGAATCATGAAAAATTGAAGGATTTTATTAAATTTCAGCACTATATTAGTCTTAATTAACTTAATAATTATAGATACCATCATGGTTTAATGATTTTAATATTGATCATAAGTTCAAAGTCTTAAACACATCTTTTTGTGTTTCATGTGATGAGAGTATACCAAGATTAAGGATATTTTGGGATAAATTTATGTAAAGAATATGTTTCAGTAGAATTTTTTTTGAATAATACCGCCTTTACATTTTATAGACATAATTTTAAAGGTATTTATAAGTGTTAAGGTGGATCTGATCATTAATAAAATTTTAATAATAGTCAAATAAGATTATTAGACATTTATTAAAAAATGTTTTATTAAAAAACTTTGTGAAAATGTTATTTAATGATTTATATTATTTTAATTATATTCATCATATCTTTTTGGGAAAGTTATAGGAATTATATATATATTTTTAGAAAAAATATAACCTTCATACTGGGTGAAAACTCGTCACATCTGGAATGTCCATGAGGCTTGAACCCATGACCAAAGGATGATAAAGGTTTTTCGATTACCACTAGCCTATATTAGGTCCTTGTTAATACTCCATCGTTTTAGTTAAAAAATTGAAAAATAAATATTAATGATAAACCAGTGGTGTTACTTTTAAGGTTTTAATATTAATTTATTATGATAGATAACATGGGTTATGACTATTGGTTTTGTAAAATAGTTATTGATGGATGAAAAAACTTTTCACACTTTTATATATATTTTAATCCATTAAAAGTTATTTTTACTGATTTGGGCATAAAAAATACATTTTTGGATATTCATTTCATAGAGTAAGGAATGAATTAGAAATTGATCGAAGAATAACCAAAGGATTAAATTATTCTTATTAAAAAGACATATATCAAGAAAGTATATTTACTTATATTCTTAGATAGTAAAATAATTCATCAAATTTAGGGAAAGGATATTGAAACAAAAATGTTATTCTATTACATTAATATACATTGAATCAGATTATCCTTTAAATAATCATATATTTATGGTTTTGAGGTCCTTATCTTTCCATTGATCACTCACTTTCTGATAATCAATGACCTATACCACTCTATAATTATTTACAATTTTCTTCCATGTCTATATATTCACTCGAAACCAATGCTCTTATACTCAGAAACCTAGATATATGTTATTCCATATAAACTTTTTAATTCAATTTATATCTTATTAAAAGGATATTTTATTAACCCTTATTATTATGTGGGTTTTTCAATAAAGGTATTTCCAAATGTCAAGCCCTTTATTACTGAGGTCCAGTTTAAATTATGAGAATAATATTTATTTAAGGTGTGGAGAATGTAAAAACCAGATATTTTAAAAGAACATTATTTTCAATATAATACATGACATGAAACATCGATCTTGAAAAACCCATCAAATACATTTCATTGAACTATTCTCTTCAACAGCTTGTAGAACATGAAACCTCGAGTCTAAATGAAACATAATATTGTATGTTGTTAACCTAACCATTAATTTGATGGGTATAAATATTAATAAATAAATTATGAAAACTTAAGGTTATATATTTATTAAAAAAAATTATAATTATTTAAAATAAAAAGAAATATTTTCTAAAAAAAACAATATTTTTCCAAAAGATGGATTAGTTGTTCTTTGCACACATAATTTAATTTTTTTTACCACTTTTAGTAATTTATTTGATAAAAAAATTTATTTTTGAAATAATAATATCCAAACTATATTAGATTTAAATTTTGTGATTTTTATGAAATGTTTCATTTTTTAATGAATAGTGGAAAATACATAATATTTATAGAAAACTACCTTTTCATTTAAATTATTTATAATGTTAAATTATATTTATAAATTTTTTAAAGTAAAATTAGTTTAATTATATATATATTAATCCAAATTATTTCACTAGAATCATTTTTATATAGAATTTTTATATAAAAACTTTGTAAAATTTTGAAAATTTCTCTTTGAAACCCCTCTTCCTCATCACATCTACATGGCAAATTTTAAATTAAATTCTACCACTTATGTGAATTTAATTTGAAAAAAATGGATTAAATTTTTTTAATAATAATGATTAATGTTATTTAATAAGGAAAATATAATTTTATTTTCAAAATAATTAGAAAATACAATAAAAATTAATTACCTCGGTTAAGGTTAAAAGCAGTATTTTTTCACATTACATGCGCTTGTGTTAAAATTAATTTTCAACACATATAAGATTATTATTTGATAAATTTTATTTAATATTTATAATTATATTTTAAAAATTATTTAATAAGACTCATTTTATTTTAGTCTTAAAGTTTTAATTAATTAGGTTAAAAAAACTAATTACCATGGTAGAAACTAAAGTGGTAAAAAGGGAGTAAACTTAAAGCATAAGGAATGAAATATTTTAAAAAAAATTGTTTTTTTGTGTTTTGGAGGTGTGTATAGACCATAGAATCCCTAAAATTCATTATTTATCAGTTATGGATTCAAATTAGGTGATTTTTAACTCTTATTGAATACTTTTGTGTATTTACAAAAACATTTGTCCTTCTTAATTATAAAAGGGAACTCACTCACCTCAATTATTCACACCTCTCGAGTAATTTGTGTAACACCCCGAGATTTTATGAAAAATATTCTTTTTAATTTTATTGATGTCTCGTGTTATACGCTACACCAAAAGGAGCATGCACTACATGCATCCCTGACTTGGCTTGCATTTCACGCAATCGCGACCTTCCATGATAGTGTGTGTTGTACGCAATACCAAGTTTTACTAAACAACGGTATGTTATATAAACTAGCCGTTATGAATAGTAATACCCACTTTTTAAAATTTTATAAAATTTATCTTTCTAAATGGACTTCATTTTTGGAGTCGGAATATCGAAATTATCCTAAGGTGAATTTTTGGTATTTTTCTAAAAACTTTCAATTTTTGATGAATAGTGAAAACACTGGGTTACTATTTAAAAACCGACTTTTTATTTAAATAAATATTTATTTTATTTAAATTTATTTTATGTAAAAATTGATACATAATACCTATATAAGTAAAATGTAATTCATTGGAGACATTTTATAATAATTTGAGATATATAAAAATTTTATTGAACTTTTCACCGTCTTTTACCCACCTCCTAAGAGAATTTGGAAATTCACATAAAACTTAATTTTACCGCTTCTGTGAGTGGAATTTCGAAAATCTGAGAGACACGATTAATATCAAGGACAAAAATGTGGTTCAATGAGATGAAAATAATTTTTGGTTAATAGTAACTTTTTTACTTTTATTTACCACGGTTAAAAGTAAATAGGGTAATTAAGGGTAAAAATGATATTATTATTAAACTAACACATGTCCTAATTCTATTGGATAAGTGTAATTCGACCAAAAACAAACATAGAAATAAAATATGACCATTTAGGTCCACTTGGATTAGATTAGGACATTTATTATTAATTTATTTAAAGAAGGGATAAAATAGTTAAAATCAAAGTTTAATAACTAAAAAATTTTTAATATAGGATTATACATAAGATAAATTCGACTATAAATATTCATTAGAAAGAAAAAAATATTTCATATATAATGGTATTTTATTTATGATTTTTAGACATTAAATAATTTAATTTATTTATGACACAATGATGATGCAGTAATTATCTTATTAATGAAATATTGACATAATTAATGTTATAAATACCCAAATAAATGTAATTTGAGACTTTTTTATGAATTACACTAATTTTCTAGGTTAATATGACATGTTAGTATTTATTTAATTAACTTTTTTCGAACTAATCATTTTGTTATGATTTTCACAAAAATCAATTACCAAATAGTGTCAAAGTTGACATAAAATAGTTTTTAAAACAGATATTATATTATTAATTGTTATTTTATTACTAAAAATATAAGGTTCGGCCAAATGACTTATATAATGTTATATATATTAATAATATACAACTTGGGGTTATTTTTCCTTGTTATAGTAAGTTTATTAACCTTATAGTGTAATAAAACAAGAAGACACATTAAAAGTAAAATTATTTAACTTAAAGTTAAATCTAAATGATAAAGTTAAAATTGTAACCTAAACTTGTCTAAAATATATTGTTTGAGATTATTTCGACCCATCCCCACTTTAGCTTCGAAATAAATCAATTTCGAGCTATTATAAACCGAATATGACTTTATTATAAAATAATATTTTGAGTTTTTTCAAAGGTGCCCCTCTCCTCCCTTATAAAAAGGGCACCCCTTACCTCTTTTATTCACACCCTTTTGAGCCTTGAAGATCGGCCAAAACCTACCCATTTATCTTATCCACTTCCCTAGAAACATTCTGGAGGTTATGGTATTCTCAAAAGACCAACTCTACTTCCTTAAGAGAAGGCTTAAAGGAGGTGCGTCGAAGAAGAGGTAATCTCTTCTTTCGATTCTCTCAATTTTCTTTCTTCTTCAACTTCTTCTCATTTAGTTGTTTCATTATAAAGTAATAACATTAGTATCAATCATATACTGATATGTTATTATGAATATGAAACAAACCTATTTCACCTTCTATCCATCCTACGGAAAACGAAATCACCACGCGTGCGTACGTACGAAATACCGTCTCTACGCAGTGGTGTAATCAGTTTTTCCACCACCACCTTACATGGATGGGTATAATGGTGTAAATAAATAACTATATATGGTTATTGTAAAGTGATATTGATTCTGTAATATTATACATACACTTCAATACAATTACATGATCATGGGAATGATATCATCGCTCATGCGTACGTACGGACTACCGTCTCCACGAACGCGATGAGATTCATTTTCCATGATTAACCATTCAAGAATGATTATAAAGTATATATAATGAATAATAATGAAATATATGACATAATGAAGCTACTGGATTTATGTATATATATATATATATATGTCATCTACTTACTTCCATTCAAGTCAATAAATAAAGGAAAACAACGTTCATGCGTACGTACGGCCTACTGTCTCCATGAACGGTGTGTTTCATTTCATTTATCTATCTATTATATATATATATACTGAATATATATGATATATAAATCATGTTTTACATTCTGGAAGTAAGTAAATCATGATATAAGTAATAACAATATCAAGAACAACAAGTCCAAACACGTACGATAAATGAAACAATTTTACCCAAAATGCTACTTTAACATGGAATTGACAAATGAACGGGTATTATAAATACATAAGTGAACCATATATGATATAATAACAATGAATATGATTCTATAATAAGTCAATGACATTATTTAAATCATTATATAGGAGGTTCAGATACATACGATGCATATCAAACCTAAGGTAAGGGATAATTATTCCAATCTCATTCTTATCTGATATTGTTTTTTCGTAAGTATTTACTGGGGTTATGTTTATTATCCATGTCCATATGTTCTCAAAATGTTTTCATAAAATGTTTACTTTCCTTCCATTTATGTTTAAAGTCATTTTTACCCTTTTTCTACTTTTACCACATCGTATGGAAGGAATCTTTCTTTTGTTTACCATAAGAGGTGCTTTTTGACTTTTCTGACAAAAGTACGAGGAGAATGTTTTTTTAACTTATACGGTGTGAATGGATTTTTATGATTTCATAATGCCTTATTTACATAAATATTCCTCTATAATATTTCAATATTATTTTCAACAAAATCCTTTTCTTTTAAAATTGCATGAATTTTGTGAAAAGAAAATGATTTTGAAGAAGAAAGGATCCTTTCCTCAAGAATTCATTTCAAGTGTTTTATCAAAACCATTTTTTCATCTAAGATGACATTATTTCATATGTGTATGTTTCAAGTATAATGTATCTATGATTTAAATGGTTTCACTTTTCTTATTATGAAATGATATCTATTTCTTTTATATGGATTATGTGATGACGAGATGATGTTTATGAAACCCATTTTATTTGTTGGGTTATTATGAATGATGTATGTTTATTTTGTGGCACAAGTAAGAATGTTTTCATTATGAGATGGGTGGGACCTATATATCCCTCTAATGAATTGGGTAAAGATTTATATCTCATGAGATAGACATGGCTAGAACGGTAAGTTAATCCGGATCAGTGATACAGGACTGGAACAAGGAGTGAACTCGATTCAGAAAGGGACTTTGTCCACTAAGATGGTATTGGCAGAAATGCCTTGGCTACTATGGAAATCATAACAAGTGCTGAATGGTTTCCACAATTACATGATTTATTCCCATGCTATTTTATCAAGATTGATGTTCCTTTATGATATATGCCTTACGTACTTCCAAGATTTATGTCCTTGCTCAAGATTTTGATGTTTAGATTTTATGTTCAAGATTTTGCATTCAAATGTTTATGGATTGTTTTATGTTCTCTATTCTTACCCTTACTGAGAATTTGATCTCACCCTTTTTATGTTTTCTTTTCCCCAGGATATAAAGAAAGTTTTTAGGTAAGAAAAAATGGGAATATATTTATGGGAGAAGTTGAAGATCTTTCACCACGATTAGAAGATTAAATTCTGACTTTCCAAAGACACTAAACTATTATGGTCCATGTGTGTTTGTGTTTGTTATGTATAAAGTATTCTGCAAAAGTAATGTAATGTCCATGTACGTCAAGATTCGGGTCTCTACAGTTGGTATCAGAGGAAAGTTTTAGTCAACCTTTGGAAACTAGGATGAAAGAACTTTAGTGAGAACCCTAGAGATATTTCTTGGTATGTCTAGGGATGTCCCTAAGGTTAAGTATAAGTATAGGTTATAGTCATAGAATTATGGTAATGATATTAGAATTAAACCTAAGACGTTAGATATTGAAGGTACTCTCCCTTTATTATGTTGTTTTCCTAACATGATTTTTTCCTCTCACACTGTTCTTTTTGGGTTTTAGACGATGGATGTAAACCAAAGGAACAGTGTTGATCAATGTAATGGACAATGCAATTATTTTCCTCCCGAGCAACCAGATGTGATGCGAGATAGAGTGCAAAATCTTATTTCTATACTTACATGAGCTATGAATCATTCTGGATTTCCAAATGATCCGAGAAGGGAACAATATTCTATTGAGTCCTTCATGAGGCAACGTCCACCATATTTCAATGGGTCTTCTGATCCACTTGTTGCTCAACAATGGATTAGTACCATTGAAAAGATATTTTCCATACTTCGATGTTTAGAGCATGAAAAATTCATTTTAGCTGTTTACCGTTTAGAAGTTGAAGCAAACCAGTGGTGGACTCTAAATAAGAATACAAGGCCCCAAGATGAAATTGAATCCATGGAATGGGATGAGTTCAAGAACTTGTTTTTCAGTAAGTACTTCCCTCATATTCTTAGAACAAAGATGGAAAATGAGTTTCTTGAGATTAAGCAGAGGGATGATGAATTTGTTGGTATATACAAAGCAAATTTTACTAGACTTTCAAGGTATGCATCTGGATTTATCATCCAACCTGAAAGTAAAGTTGATTGATTTTTCAGTGGCTTAAAACCAAGTCTTCGAAGGGCATTAGCTATAAGAGACTTCAGTAGCTATGAAGAAATTGTGTGTTGTGCTATCAAGGTAGAACTGGAAGTTGGTGTAACATATCTATCTCATGGTTTTGATAAGAAACGAAAGATGGAGTTCAAGGAGAAATCTCAGAATAATGGTGAAAAGAAGATGAATGTTTCTTTATGCTCAAAGTGTGGAAAGATGCATGGTGGAGATTGTCTTAATGGGACTATAAAATGTTTTAAGTGTGGAAAAGAAGGTCATCTATCAGATGAGTGTCGAAGTAATGGAAAAATGTTTTCTAATGATGTGAATAAAGAAAAGACTGTAGAGAACACACCACCAACACTTCAATGCTTCAAGTGCAATGAAATGGGGCATTATGATAATCAATGCCCTAATCCAAGGGTTAATGATGATCGGCATAAGAAACCACTTAAGGGAAAGGACAAAGGGAAGTCACATGCGATCACTATTTGTAATGTTGAGTATGACAATGATGTTGTGGAATGATTAAGTGTTTATGTAATGGGATTCCAAAATAATGTTGTATATAGTATCACAGAATATTGGAATATTTATGTATTGGTCTATTGTGGTTTTGAATAATTTTATGGTACTAGTAACCATGGAAAGTGATTGAGATATTTTTGGAAAGAAGATGATATGCGCATAATGAAGGGATAAGGAGAAAATGAAATGTTTGACAGTATTCATGAGCTCATGACTGATATAAGGAAATAGTTATATCATGGTTTGAGTATATAAAATTTTGGGGTTTTGGTATGTGGAAAGAGTTAACTTTTGACAGCACACATGTTTTCACTAAGGTTCAATGGGTATTCATTTTTCAAGAGAATACATGATTAAGGCCTTTAAATGTTTGGAATGTGACCAAAAAGACATATCTAATGATATATGGGGATCAACGATGGTATTAACATTCTTGTTATATTAACTCTCTGGTAATCGTTTTCACTATAATATGAGAATGGACAGAAGTATTTTGGATTTGCCTAAAGATTAGAATGGATTATGTTGGACATAAGTTAGTATTGATTAAGGCTATAAATTTTTCAATATTATTGTTGGAAAGTTATAATATTTTATTTTTAGAAAAAAAGGACAACCTGCAGAATGGGCGACAACCCGTCACGTCGGACAAGGCTGTGGGGATCGAACCCACAACCGAAGTGCGACAAGACTTTATTTCCTACCACTAGCCTACAAGAAGTCCTTGTTTAGTAGAAACTAGTTTTATTATGTTAAGAAGTATGATATATGAAGTATAAGTCCATTTTAGGAACCATATATGATTAATATCACTATAGATGGACTTATGTATTTTTAATAACTTTTTCTAACCTTTTGTTTGAGACAGATGGAATGACCCATCATTCTATCACATGATCTACTAACACTTCACGAATGACAAATTAAACTTAATTTCTTTAAGGGATGAAGTGGAAATTGTCCAAGGAATGACCAACGGTGAGACTTTACCAAAATAAAGAAAGTATTTCTTCTAATTCCAATTTCTTCAACTTTAGGGAAATGATCTTGAAAACCAAAAATGTTGTCCTAGTGCCCTTATATTTGATGAATCAGATGGTACCTTAGATCATCACAAATCTATGGATTTGTGATTATTGGCATTTTCATAGCCATTTTCTCTACCACTCTCCATCAGAACATGATGATTAAATTTCTTTTCCATATCCATATTTTCACCTATGTTCTCCAATGTGGAAACCCAGTGATTATTTAATTTGGGTAACCGTTACGTTTCATACTTTAGTTTTTAAATATTGGTTTTGGTATTCCTTTTTACGATGTGGGTTTCTATTAAAGAAACTTTCGAGTAGTAAACCATTTATAACCCCGAAGAATTTCGAGGGCGAAATTTATTTTAAGGGGGGTAGAATGTAACACCCCGATATTTTATGAAAAATATTCTTTTTAATTTTATTCATGTCTCGTGTTGTACGCTACACCAAAAGGAGCTTGCACTACACGCATCCCTGACTTGGCTTGCATTACACGCAATCGTGACCTTCCACGATAGTGTGTGTTGTACGCAAAACCGAGTTTCACTAAACAACGGTATGTTATATAAACTAGCCGTTATGAATAGTAATACCCACTTTTTAAAATTTTATAAACTTTATCTTTCGAAATGGACTTCATTTTTGGATTCGGAATATCGAAATTATCCAAGGGTGAATTTTTGGTATTTTTCTGAAAACTTTCAATTTTTGATTAATAGTGAAAACACTGGGTTACTATTTAAAACCCGACTTTTTATTTAAATAAATATTTATTTTATTTAAATTTATTTTAGGTCAAAATTGATACATAATACCTATATAAGTTCAATGTAATTCATTGGAGACATTTTATAATAATTTGAGATATATAAAAATTTTATTGAACTTTTCACCGTCTTTTACCCACCTCCTAGGAGAATTTGGAAATTCACATAAAACTTAATTTTACCGCTTCTGTGAGTGGAATTTCAAAAATCTGAGAGACACGATTAATATCAAGGACTAAAATGTGGTTCAATGAGATGAAAATAATTTTTGGTGAATAGTAACTTTTTTACTTTTATTTACCACGGTTAAAAGTAAATAGGGTAATTAAGGGTAAAAATGATATTATCATTACCCTAACACATGTCCTAATTCTATTGGATAAGTGTAATTCGTCCAAAAACAACCTTAGAAGTAAAATATGACCATTTAGGTCCACTTGGATTTGATTAGGACATTTATTATTAATTTATTTAAAGAAGGGTTAAAATAGTTAAAATCAAAGTTTAATAAATAAAACATTTTTAATATAGGGTTATACATAAGATAAATTCGACTATAAATATTAATTAGAAATATAACAATATTTCCTACATAATGGTATTTTATTTATGCTTTTTAGACATTAAATAATTTAATTTATTTATGACACAATGATGATGCAGTAATTATCTTATTAATGAAATATTGACATAATTAATGTTATAAATACCCAAATAAATGTAATTTGAGACTTTTTACAAATTAAACTAATTTTATAGGTTAATATGACATGTTAGTATTGATTTAATTAACTTTTTTCGAACTAATCATTCTGTTATTATTTTAAAAAAAATCAATTATCAAATAGTGTCAAAGTTGACATAAAATAGTTTTTTAAAAAAAATATTATATTATTAATTGTTATTTTATTTCTAAAAATATAAGGTTTGGTCGAAAGACTTAGATAAGGTTATATATATTAATAATAAACAAATTGGGGTTCTTTTGGCTTGTTATAGTAGGTTTATTAACCTTATAGTGTAAGAAAACAAGAAGACACGGTAAAAGTAAAATTATTTAACTTAAAGTTAAATCTAAATGATAAGGTTAAAATTGTAACCTAAACTTGTCTAAAATCTATTGGTTGAGAGTATTTAGACCCATACCCACTTTAACTTCGAAATAAATCAATTTGGAGCTATTATAAACTGAATATGACTTTATTATAAAATAATATTTTGAGTTTTTCCAAAGGTGCCCCTCTCCTCCCTTATAAAAAGGGAACCCCTTCCCTCTTCTCCTCACTCCCTTTTGAGCCTTGAAGCTCGGAAAAACCCTACCAATTTCTCTTTTTCACTTCCCTAGAAACATTCTTGAAGTTCTGGTATTCTCAAAATACCAACTCTACTTCCTTAAGAGAAGGCTTAAAGGAGGTGCGTTGAAGAAGATGTAATCTCTTCTTTCGATTCTCTCAAGTTTCTTTATTCTTAAAATTCTTCTTATTTATTTGTTTCATTATAAAGTAATAACATTAGTATCACTCATATACTGATATGTTATTATGAATATGAAACAATCCTATTTCACCTTCTATCCATCCAACAGAAAACGAAATCACCACGCGTGTGTATGTACGGAATACCGTCTGCACGCCGTGGTGTAATCAGTTTTTCCACCACCACCTTACATGTATGGGTATAATGGTGTAAATAAATAAATATATATGGTTATTGTAAAGTTATATTGATTCTGAAATATTATACATACACTTCAATACAATTCCATGATCATGGGAATGATAGCATCGCTCGTGCGTACGTACGGACTACCGTCTCCACAAACGCGATGAGATTCATTTTCCATGATTAACCATTCAAGAATGATTATAAAGTATATATAATGAATAATAATGAAATATATGACAAAATTAAGCTACTGTATTTATTTATATATATATATATATTTCATCTACTTACTTCCATTCAAGTCAATAAAGAAAGGACAACAACGTTTATGCGTATGTACGGCCTACCGTCTTCATGAACGGTGTGTTTCATTTCATTTATCTATCTATTATATGTATATATATACTGAATATATATTATATATAAATCATGTTTTACATTATGTAATTAATTAAATCATTATATAAGTAATAATAATATCAAGAACAAAAAGTCCAAACACGTACGATAAATGAAACAATTTTACCCAAAACACTACTTTGACATGGAATTGACAAATGAACGGGTAATATAAATACCTAAGTGAACCATATATGATATAATAACAATGAATATGATTCTATAATAAGTCAATGAAATTATTTTAATAATTATACAGGAGGTTCAGATACATACGAAGCATATTGGACCTAAGGTAAGAGATAATTATTCCAATCTCATTCTTATCTGAGATTGTTTATTCGTAAGTATTTACTGGGGTTATGTTTATTATCCATGTACATATGTTCTCAAAATGGTTTCATAAAATGTTTACTTTTATTCCATGTATGTTTAAAGTCATTTTTACCCTTTTTCTACTTTTACCACATCGTATGGAAGGAATCTTTCTTTTGTTTACCATACGAGGTACTTTTTGACTTTTCCGACAAAAGTATGAGGAGAATGTTTTTTTAACTTATACAGTGTGAATGTATTTTTACGATTTCATAACGCCTTATTTACATAAAAATTCCTCTATAATATTTCATGATTATTTTAAACAAAATCCTTTTCTTTTAAAATTGCATGAATTTTGTGAAAAGAAAATGATTTTGAAGAAGAACAGATATTTTCCTCAATAATTCATTTCAAGTGTTTTATCAAAACCATTTTTTCATCTAAGATGACATTATTTCATATGTATATGTTTCAAGTATAATGTCTCTATGATTTACATGATTTCACTTTTCTTATTATGAAATGATATCCATTTCTTTTATATGTATTATGTGATGATGGGATGATGTTTATGAAACCCATTTTATTCGTTAGGTTATTATAAATGATGTATGTTTATTTTGTGGCACAAGTTATAATGATTTCATTATGAGATGGGTGGGACCTATATCTCCCTCCAATGCATTGGGTAAAGATTTAAATCTCATGAGATACACATGGCTGGAATGGTAAGTTAATCAGGTTTAGTGATACATGACTGGAACGAGGAGTGAACTCGATTCAGAAAGGGACTTTGTCCACTAAGATGGTCTTGGCAGCAATGCCTTGGCTACTATGGAAATCATAACAAGTGCTGAATGGTTTCCACAATTACATCATTTATTACCATGCTATTTTATCAAGATTGATGTTCCTTTATGATATATGCCTTACGTAATTCCAAGATTTATGTCCTTTCTCAAGATTTTGATGTTTAGATTTTATGTTCAAGCTTTTGCATTCAAATGTTTATGGATTGTTTTATGTTCTCTATGCATACCCTTACTGAGCATTTGAGCTCACCCTTTCTATGTTTTCTTTTCCACAGGATATAAAGAAAGGTTTTAAGTAAGAAAAAAAGGGGAAGATATTTATGGGAGAAGTTGAAGATCATTCACCACGATTAGAAGATTAAATTCTGAGTTTCCAAAGACACTAAAATATTACGATCCTTGTGTGTCTGTGTTTGTTATGTATAAAGTATTCCTCAAAAGTATTGTAATGTCGATGTACGTCAAGATTCGGGTCTCTATAATTTGGATTGAGAAAACCCTTAAAATCACCTTAAAACTTCCCTAAACTCATTCTATAATCATTATTTTTTGTATAAGTCCAACCTTATAAGACTTTGGTGTAAACCTAAAGAGCTTACCCAAAAAGAAAGTAACATTCTTTAACAAGCATTTATATTTTATATATTCCTCCACCTCCCTCAACTCTTATTAAACCATGTTGATATAATAAAATCAGTATATTAAATATAATAATATGTTTTTTAAGATCATGATTGAAAACCATTCCCACTATCATTAAATGGGTTATGATATCATCATTCATGTGCATGGCAGACTGCCACCTCATGAATCGATGTCATTCGTTATTCCATTACCATATTTAATGGTTAAGTATGATGATTCATATAAAGTATTTATATGATATTTATAACATAATTATACCTCTAGAGTCATTATATCATATATATATATATATATTTAATTTCTATTCTATAGAGGATATGACAACGTCGCTCATATGTACGATGGAGGCAAGACATTTCATCTAAATTTCTCTTCATTGAGGCATATTATAATTTTATGCACTTAATTTATTTTATATGGTATATATGATACCATGTTTAATCTAATATCAAGATTAAATAATAATTCATTTAATTTTATGTTTTAATTTTAATTATTTCATCTAAGTGGATTTGACTTAAGAGTTTTCAAGTGGTAAAGAATTTCATAACTCAATTTATTTTCATTGGATTCCTTTATTTCCTTTGATATTATAATATTACGTGTGTAATGAATTTTTAATATCTATTTTTTTTATTTAAACTTGTTTTATGTTCATTTTCATTTTATACACATAACATATTAATTTATTAATAATCACTTCAATATTATGACTTCTGTAAGGGTTTATTTCACAATCTCATTTTAATCAAGATTGTTTATACTTTAATTTACATTGAAGTAAATTATTTAATCATTAGATATCTAACCATTTCATTTTATTCTCCTCTATTTATTCATGAATTTTTTCAAATAATAGTTATACTTTGCACTATTTTTTACTAAAAATAATTGAGAAAATATTTTTAAGAAAATCCGACTTCATTTCTCTCTTTACTTGTAAATCTATTTTCTTCCAAAACCTTATTTTATTAAAATATATTTAAAATTGTTTTTAACCTTTTCCAAATTATTTATTAAAAGCAATTTTATCCATTTAATTTTTTTTAAATGAATCTTCATATCTTTTTTTAAAACAATTCGAGTTTGGATTTTACTGAAAAAGGAAAACGAATCTTTGTTTTAATATGCATGACATAAATGTAATTTCCATCCATAATGTCCACTAAATTGTTTTAAATATTCATTTATAATTTTAAATAATTATTTTCAAATTAATTTATTTTCAAAATGATTTTTAACTTTTAGTTTTAGAATAGATTTTAAAAATAATAATGATATTTTTCTCAAGAATGTTTTTAAAGATCTTTTTATAATATTTCTATTTATTAATGAAAACAACCCTTTATTCATACTCTGATGGGTATATGTTTTATTAATACCATAATTATTATTTATATGGATATTTTATGATTACTTTTACTAAGGAAAGTATTAAAATTCACTTTCTTGATTCATTTTTGTTGTCATTAACTTTTCCTTGAAATATTCACCTTCTTATGATCATTAAAAATTAATTTACCCTAATTATCCATATTATTTATCATGGATATGATTATTTCCAAAATTTTATACCATTTTTACATGATTTTTTTTATATTGAAAGTTATTTGATTAACTGTTGAAATATTTAAAAATATGTATCCTTTACTCAATATTGATATTTGATGATAAGACATATTGATTCTTGAATTAAATAGATTATTCGATATATGAGGAATGCTTTGGACCTACAATAATGGGTGGGCCCTACTATAATATAGTTCCTTGATACATCAATATCTATCATTTTTGAAAAATAAGTAATATATTATTAAATTATTTTCTAACTATAGTTTAAAATATATTTTAAAATGTATTGACAATATATGTATTATAATCCCTGATATCTTAGAACCTAATAATTAAGCATTACCTTCATTGGGAATTCAATTATTATTCTTATCCCTGAGATTTTTCACAATGATATTATCTATGGATTAATTTAATTATTATATTTTTTTATTAAATTGATTTTTTAGTTATTTACCTTTTCATATTGATTATTCCTTATATTTTCATGATAATAAAGTTATATAAATGGCATGTGTGTTCAGTTATTTACCTTTCCATATGGATTATGATTTTTTTTCATTATAGCTTCTATTGTACTTAACCCTTACTAATAATTTGAGATCACCCATATTTTTTTCCTTTCCAAATAATCTATGAAGTTTACTATTAATTATATAAAAGGATATTCTAGAGGGAATAATGATATTCTCAAAAAAAATGTTGTAATGTGTGTATTAAAATGTAATGTAAGACTCAAGTATGTATATAGTTTATCAATAATACTAAAATATTTGGAACTTTGGGATGTGATTACTTGTATGTTATGACAATGTAATAAATAAAACACTGACTTTGGGCTACTGGGGTCAGAGTCACTACATATATAATAACCATCTGATGTGGCTATGAAAAACGAATCACATCGCTTTGTAGATGTGACAATTCACATGTATGCATGAACAACACCATTATTTTTCAATAGATAGAAAGGTAAGAAAATATATGATATATTATCTTCAGATAATGATAATAATGTTATTAATATCATATAAATATAATAAATCCATCACCATAACTAGTTGTGAGAGGTGATAATGGAAAACAAATTACATTAGTTTACGAGGCGGTAGTCTATTATACACATCAACGAAAGTTTTATTTATCATTTTATGGAAGAGTATATATATAAATGTTATTCTATTAAAATAAAAAAATATTAGTATATAGAAGATACTGATGTTATTATTTCATCATGTTTGAATAAGATTTGAAAGAGGTAGAAGAAGAAATAAAACTAAAACATTCGGTTAGAAACTATACCTATTCTATGGATAAACTTATTTTATTTACACCTCAAGCCATATAATTTTGGTATTATACCAAAAATAATACTTCTAGAATGTGGATAGTGACTTTATGAATATATTTGGATATGTGTTCTCTAAACTAGAGTACTCAAAAGGTGTTAGGAGGAGAGGAGAGGTGGTGCCCTTTTATAAGTGGGGGGAGGGGATTTCTTAGAATTATGTAAATTATTAAATTAATATAAGTTATTTTTAATATAAAAATGGCTCCAAAATGATATAATTTTAATATAGTATTAATATTATTCTAAATCCTATCATCTAATAAAAATGGGATAAGTTTTTTTTTATGTTTTTACCCTTACTAAAGGGATAATATTTACAAAGGTTGATATTCATAATGACCAAAAATAAAAGAGACATATTTTCCAAATTTATAAATATTGATTCAAAATATGGAATAAATTTTTCAATATTAAATTCCTAGAATTTTTAGAAACTTATTTTAATGCAATTGTGTAAAATTCAATGAAAAACAGTTTTCAGAAAAATGTGTTTCTAATCCCAAAAATGAACTTATACCAAAATCAAGAATAATGATGATTCAAAAGTAATTAATAATAATTTATCTAATTAAATAATCCTTATATTACTTTGAGATATAATTCATATCATAATGATAACTTTTAATGAAAATAAATGATAGTTTTACAAAAATCAATATTTTTCACTATTCATTAAAAAATCAATCTTTTCATAAAAATATCAAAATTTAAACCTAAGATAATTTATATATATTATTTTAAAAAATGAAGTTCATTTTATAAAATAAATTTTATAAAATTTATATAAATTAATTATAATATTCTCTAAAAAACAATAAAATCCATATTTATAAAAACATATTTTTGAAGAATAAAATGACTTTACTACTAAAAATTGAGTGATTATTTACTAAGAAATTATGAGTAATTGTTTATGTAGTATGACCATTATATATATATATTTTATAATGTAGTTAATCATAATAATAACAACTAATTTTACGATTAGGTTATAACTATAGAATTTAAATAATAATATTTCTTGGTTTATTTATGTTTAGTGTTGCATGTTGTATAATCTATCAATCATAGTTTTCTTTTAAACTAACTGGATATTACATCCCCCCCTTTAGTAAATTTCATCCTCAAAATTTTAACTTGATCTCAGTATTCAAGAGTTTAAAATTTTAAAATAATGTTCTTGAAACTCCACATCATAAAATGGGTTAACAAAACATAATTTTGTAATTAGAGAAAAGGAAATATGAAGGCCATATATAATAACACATAACTAGGTTTTCAAATAGTATAAAATTAGTGAGAAGTGAAAAATAGACAATTAGGAAAAACATAATGTCCAAATAATGATGGAGAGTGAAAAATAACACTGATAATAAGATAGTGAATTGTTATAAGAAAATTAATGACAAAAAATCCTAAACCATTGAGGTATGAAGAAACCACTGATTCATTGTAAATGAAGGTAATAGGATACCTTTTTTTCTTCAAGATCTTTTTTATAGAGTCATGGAATTACTTTACCATCTAAACTAATAACATAAGGTAATATACTTACTTGGAAAATGTAATTTCATCTTTTAATCAATTTCCATGAAAATAGAATCTTTTTCTTTAAATAATGAACATTAAAGATGAATTTTTAATGAATGAAGCATTAAATTAAATGTCTAATAGATCACATAATCCAAAAAAGTAAAAAAATGTATTCCTCCTACCTTTTGAAATTAACCAAAACCAAAATGGTTAGTAAAAGATATGATAATTCAAAAAATGAATAAATCCTTAAATGAAGAAATAAAACATTAATCTCTAAGGACTTAACAATAACACCCAAAATACAACTTAGATCATTTGATAAATAAGTAAACTTAAAATAATTTAAAATATTCCTAACCAAGTTTAAAACCCAAAAATTGGAAGGATGTTATCCCAAATTCTTCTGATATTAATTTAACATTTATCTCTAAAAAAATTGTCACTCAGAAAGTCATGTACTTAAAAATGTATATACCCTAATCATATAATCTCTTTGATATTTTAATAATTTTTATAAATAAAATTATCACCATAAATATATATTAAAATCATATATGCTTCCAAAATATTATTTAACCTTTATTCCTAAAAAAATCTCATATTATCCAAAAATATTTCAATTTACCTTAATAATATAAGGTTCCTAAAATATTGAACATATTTTAAAATAACATCAATTATTTAACCACCAAATAAATTTTGAATACCATGGTTATCTATATGATAAAACATATGTTCCCTAATTTTAATTACCCATAATTACTATAATATCAATAATCATATAAACCCTAAAGGTTATCAATACCTTTAAAATTATTTCCAAAAATCTTAAAGTCATTATTCCTCAAATAATAATTCATGTTAAATCTACAGTTTACATATAATTTAACCAAATAAAACATCTCCCAAAATTTCATTAATCACTTTAAAATACCATCACATAAAACCTAAAGTGGGGGGTCTAAGACTTTTTAGTTATGATCAACCTTAAACTTATAAACACATGATGGTATCTATTACTCTTAAGATAACCTCTCATGAGAACATATTAATATATAAAGTTGTATAAAAACTATTATGATAATAAATATAAGGACCAAAACTTAAACATTATATAATCTCGTTTCTTTAGACTAGAATTAAATTTCTCACATTCCCAAATATATTTTAGGTTTAGAGTTTATAGAATTAGGTCATAACTCTTACATAAAAAACCTGTTTATTACATAGTGTACAATTTTACTATGTACCCATTTTTTCTAAAATATAAAACTTTTAAAATAAATAACATTTTATTTTCATGAAAAATATTCATGACTTTATACTTTAATTATTTTTTGTTTTTAATCATCCTTAAACCATATGAAAAACATTTAAAAACATCAGATAATCAAAAAAATATTGCTAGGAGACATAAAAAAATTCATTATTCTAGTGAAAACATAAAATCCCATAAAATATGTACCATTATCATAATATTATTTGAGCATATGAAATAAATCATATACATATAAAAAACAACAGTTTTTCTCAAAAAAATTATAAAACCTATGATAAGAAAATGGAAACTCTTTGTAGAATCTTTGAGAATTATATTCATAACCCATGTTAAACTCATGAAAGAAATAGCTAGATCCTAGTTTAATCCATAGGATAAACCTCCCTAGTTAACTTCCTACTAATTTCCATTTAAGACATGGAACATTACCCAATGTATTGAAGATCTATATTGGGCTCACCCGTCATTTAAGCCGCATTGGGTTCACCCATAATATAAGATATATCTAGATCAATCATCATTATCTATAATTCTCAAGTACCGTATCATGAATAAATCATTTTATAATTACACATTTTCATTATAAACACTTGAAAAATTCTTTTAAATATACATACAAAACATTTTCTAATATTGATATATCCATTTCCATTAAAAACCCTTTTTTGACTAAAACCTAAAAAATAAAGGGAAGGATCATTTTTATTTGTAGAAAACATGAAATCTTATAATGTAATCCAAAACATAAAATAATGTTTATGGAGGTTGGAAAATGTTTTAATGTCATATACATTAAAATAAAACATTCATTTCTTCCTTTTCTAAAGAAGTCTAGAATGTTCTATAGAAGATTCCTTTTGAAATCCTTTGAAAAAAGTAAAAAAAGACATAAATACATTTTTTAATTCATTTATTTCCATATAAATATATCCATATAATAATTTTAGGAATATATAAATTGAAAAAAATATATAAAATAATCTATTAAAACATTTAAATCAGGGTTTTTATGTTAATGCGTCCTTTACCTTGCGCCTGACTCAGCATGTACATTTTTTATCTTCCAAAATAATAAACTTATCTTAATTTTTAGATTATTAATAACCCTTTTAAATTTTAACACTAATTATGTTAAAATGAGGGTGAAATACATGGATGTTTCCAACAAATATTCTATTGGAAGAGGTGGTCCTTCTATGGAGAAATGAAAAAAATGATGATGAAGGTTTTTCCACTCTCTCCCCTAGAAATGTTAACCAGAATGGGTGTATAGAATATTTCGACATTCTAGTGGTTATCAATGCCTTCTAGATTAATTCTTCTTATTTTTATGTATCTTCAAAATAATATGAATTTATATCAGATTATTCCAAGGTCTTGAATTCAGTATCTCTAGGTATAGCCTCTTCCTTAACCAATATCTCTTTAAAAGAGGGATCTCTCTAGGATAGGGATGATTATTTTTTTGCTATCACAATAGGTGAAGAAGTTACCAAAACATTTATAAAATCTATTCATATAATTGAAAATAATAAATTAGAATATTCAAGGGTAGATACCTATATGATAGTAGAATCGAAGGCTAATTTTTCTCCTCATATTTTTGGCTCATGTGTAGCATGTTAAGTGTAAGATGAAAATAAAGGTTATCACGAAGAATTATTCTGAGATTATTACATCTGGAAGTAGTGAAGTGGATAGTTAGAAAAGTTATTTTGATCTAAATATATGATAAATGTGGGAAAACATTTATGTGGATCCTCTTGATGATGGATATGGACTATGGACTCAAGTAAAAATATGGAGGAGAGGATGACTCCCCCGAGGTAGGGGAGGGTGACTTTCTCATCATAGTATGAGCATGTGATATTAGGTCACTTAATATTTTTTATGTAAATATAATAATATATGATCCTCCTCTATATCTCTCATTTTTTTATTTTTATTTTAATAATGGGTTCTCTATGCCTCACATTTTTTTAAAAAAATCGGGTGATTTGATGATATTCAGCTCATATGTCCAAAATGACTTCGATAAGATGAATATGGTCAAAGAGGTCATTATTAAATCATCTCCATAATAATTTTCATAAAAAAAATTTTATTTTTATTCCTAAATTATACTTTTAAAACCAACAACAAAATATGGTTTTGAAAAATTAATTACGTTACAATCATGGAGACGGTAGGTCATACGTATGCTTGAGTAACATTCATGTTTTTCAAAGATAATGATATAAATAAGGTTAGTATTATTTTATATTTAAATAATTATGATTATATCATAAATATAATATTATATCTTTAAATAAACTTATATTTAGTATCTATGTGATGTGGTTATGGAAAATGAATCACATAGCTTTGTGGAGGTGGTACCACACGTATGCACGAACAACATCATCATATTTCAATGGATTGAAAGGTAAGAAAACATATGATATATTATCTATAAAAAAGGATAGTTATTTCATTAATATCATATATAATTATATGACACACATCATCATAACCCTTAGTGAGAGTCAGTGATGGAAAATGAATTACATCGGTTCATGAGGCGGTTGTCCACTATACACACGAACGATGATTTTATTTCCCATTTGATAGTATAGGAGATGGATATAGGTTATGAAATTAACATAAGAATTTATAAGTATATGTAATACATTTGGGTTATTATTTATAAAAGTTTTAATAGTATTTTAAGGTGGTATAGGAAGAAATAAAACTAAAACATATGGTTATAAGCTATACCTCTTCTTCAAATAACCACGTTTTATTTACACCTTAATCCATATAATATTTTTATTCTGACCCAAATAATACCTATATAATTTGTATAATATATTTGGGTAGGTAATGACCAAACTATAGTGCTTAAAAGGTGTTAAAAAGAGAGGATAGGAGGTTCCCTTTTATACATGAGGGGGGGGGGGGGAATTCACGGAGTTTCATAAAGTATTAAATTAAGATAAAATATTTTTCTTGTAAAAATGGATAAAAAGGATATAATTATAAAATAGGATTTGGATGTGTTGAAATAATCTCATATAATAAAATTTTGAAAAGTTTTTCTTATGTTTTTACCCCTGATGAGTTGATAATATTGTAACGTCTCGACCCAAGAGCCCCTAAACGGTTCCTCGAGCTGGTGGGTCACATGGCTTCAAGTGTGCCTCCCCATATACCAGAGAAATCTGACTAGAAGCAAGGGACTAGGGTGTATCTATAGGTAAACTATTCCCTCATGTTAGAGTGTAGCACAACAGTAATAATCGTATCAATTAAGTAGTGGAAATAGATAAATAAATGAACAGAGGATAGAAGATAAACATCCATAAGACTATAATAATAAATATCCAAAAGTAGTCTTATACAATATGATGATCATGTCATGCCTCTATAAAAAATGTAAGGAATTAAAATAAAATATTAAACTAGTACAATACATGTATCGACACCAAAAAGACAAAAAATAACTATCTCCAACCAGCATTATGAGACTAGCTGGGTCATGTGCTCTTATGCTTCTAAATAATGAACAAGTAATGCATCACACAACATGTGCTTGCCTCAGTCCCTACTTGCATCTATGAAATCTATTTGGGTATCCAATGGTGTCTTGAACAGGGTGTGAGATAACCCTCATTAGGCTACCACTAATGGTGTCTATAACAAATACAGTCTGTGTAACATAAAAAAATCAGTGTGTTGTATATTATAGGTATAATAGTAATGAAAGTAAAGTGTGATATTGTCCAAGAAAACATGGATACCTGTAAAAAATATTCAATCTCCCCTAAATAAGGGCAGTTTAAAATCATAAATAAAGGTGTGATACTATCCATTCTAACAACTATAATTCTGATACACATACCAATGCTATCTATAAATAATAGAAAAAATATCCACATTGAACAAATCGTGTAATCAAATGTATAACATCCACAATGACCATGTTGTGTAATCTAGTGTAAAACCATGAATGTCTATATCCAAGGTATATAAGACCAAGACATCCTCATTGAGTCCCAGGAGCATCTTAATGGAAGTTTGATAAATACTTGTGTGGATTCCAAGGAGCATGTCAACAGAGCATTTCCAATACAAGTCCAAGAAAGTCAGGTCTAATGGGTAGCAAAGACCATGGAATCCTATAGAATTAGGATCCAAGGTATAGTAGAATGAGGATTCCACTACTATAATCATGATCTATGGAGTAGAAATTTCCATTTCATCTAATGGAATCAGGATCCAAGGAGCTCATCCAAGTAATCCACTACCATTATTAATTCATTAACCAATTCAAAACCATTCACAATACATGATTTCATCCAACCCATATTCACATTTTATATATAAACCATTTATCCATTTTAATAAAAATAAATCACATAAATAGTATTAAACAACCTTATCCTTCGAATTCAATTCAATTAATTCCTTTAATTTAAAGATAAATAGGTAAAACAAGGTGATAAGAACTTAAAATAGTTTATTAAATTCTCATTAAGGATCCCACTATAATTGATGAGATCACACGAACCCAACGAGGTGATATAACATAGAAAAAATACATGGGAATACCCCATGGGTGTCCTAGGTTGGGGTTAACAACCTCTAATGACCATAAAGGTACTAGGTTGGCAACCTAACGTTTTACAAACAATTATAACAAGATTTTTATTTAATTTTAGGTGAAACACTGGAAGGTATGGCATGAAACACAACAATGAAAACCTATAAAACAAGAAAATATTAAGGGAAAAGGTATAGACCACCTAATGTGTACCCATGTTAGAACAATTGTACAATATCAGCCTTTGATTCATTTACAATCAAAAGAAAAATTATGAATAGAAGAACACCTTATAAATAGGGCATAAGATCCTGCACCAAAATAAATACATCTAGGAGAAGAGAAACATTGAAAGGTGAAATTAGAATACATAAATCACCAGTGTGGATCCAAAAAGATCGATGAAATAGGAAACATATTTCATATCATGAAATGTGATCAAATCTTAGGTTAGGATTCAATGGGGGTGCTTCTGCGCAATAGATAAGGGAGGAAGGTTTGGGTTCTATAAAACAAAGGAGTCCATGCCTCTTTTTTTTAAAACTAAACATGAGTATTTATATGATCTGTAAAGTCTTTACACATTGCAAAAATATTGGTGTCCCCCTCCCCCCCCCCCCCCCCACAGGAAAAACTCTTTACACGTTATGAATTGGACTTCCCGGGCCACTACACGTCATGAAATGAGTACACGTTGTGTACTACAATTACTCATCATGTAACTAGACCATAGCCAAACTACATCCCACCTACCTCTTCCTTTCCAAAAACAACCCAATCGGCCTATGGGTCTGACATTAGGGTCTAAGATAAAAATATAACTTAATAAGAGTTTAACTGAAAATAAAAGAATATGTACCTCAAAAAAACTCGGGACCTTACAATCTCCCCCCTTAAAGTAATTCCTCATTGAATTTCCCTTCCAAGGGCGTTCAATAATCGCCTAAGAATAACTCAATCCATTGAGCATTTACATCATCCTCCCTCTCCCATGTATCATATGGTAAATGTATCGGCTTCCATAACACCCGTTCTATTGGAACTGACTGGCCTCAGAGAACCTTTATGCACCTTTCAACGGCACGGAAAAGATGATCCTTAAAAGATAAATCTAACTATATCTAAAAATCATCCAACTATAGAGTGTGATATGGGTATGAGTGATAACGACGTATCTTAGATACATATAAGACATTTTTAATGACTAAGTACCTCTAAAATACCTACAACTAATAGGCTACTGGATTGACTCTCTCTAGAATCTTGAACAACCTGATATCTTATGGCGAAAGTTTACTGTAAGATCCTGATTTTTACTATGAGGTACAAATATATTTTTTGGTTAAAACTTTTTTTTGACCTAATATGAGTTATTTTTTACATCAATGAAGTTTTAGGGGTGTTCGGGGCTTATTTGGAGCCCATAGGCTCAGGTTTTGAAAAAGTAAACTGAGATTCATGGTTTTTAGAAACCGTGCAACCCAATCCACATGATTTGAGTAACCATATGGGGGGGGGAGGAAAGATGGATTTAAGAGGCTTTATAGTTTTATAAAACCATATATCCTGGGGTGCACACCCATGTGGAAGTGCCTATAGTTTTTATTAGAGGTGTTGGGAATAGTTTGCGCATGGTTTGGAAAACCATGCACATGAAACCATTCATAGACCCCTTGAGATAGTGAAGGATGAAAAATTGGAACATGATTTGGACAACCATGTGGCCAAACTGTGAAAACCATATTTTAAAGGGTAAATGATTATTTTCCACTATTTATATTTTAGTTTAAACCCTCCTTCTTTTCTTCATTCCAACAGATATCCTCACCTTTGGAGCTCTCCTTTGAAGCCAAAATGTAGGATTGTCCACCATTTCTTTGTCTGGACTTGGATTCAAGAACTGTTGGTCACATTGGTTCCATACTGGTAAGTACATAGTTCATATTGTGAAGATATTTGTTTGAATTCATATCGAAGGAGGTATTTTTGTGCAAGCTAATATTCCCTATTTCTAGTATTTTCATCTATTATTCATTTCTTCTGATCTAGACCAAATCAGAGGTCATTAATGGATGATTGGTCTACTAAAGACCTATATTAGGTGTTTTATACCTTTTTCCTTAATGTTTGGTGTTTTATAATACATATTTTCATTGTTCCACATGCTTTACTTTCAAACATTGCCCCGAATATTAAATAAATGTTTAAAGAGAATGAAATGGAACCTGTTAGGTTTCCCCTTGAGTACCTTTTTATGGTTGGAAGTTGTTTATCCTTAACCTAGTCCACCTATGGGGTGAGACCTTACTTTTTAAATATGTTATACCACCTCATTGGGTGCGTGTTAGTTTGCCTCTAAGATAGAGGTGTTCTCAATTGAATGAATTGAATAAAATTGATTAAGAGAACGTATATATGTACCATTTACCATGTTATTAGATGATGTTTCTTGATTAAATGTTTTAAATATATTTCATAGAAATTTCTCTAATGATTTGGAAGAACTCATGAAATGTGAATGTTATAAATTGATGTAATAAATGAGATTATAAATTAAAATATTAGTGGATTCCTCGAATGATATCCTTGGATCTTGATTCCAAAGGCACCATGAATGTTTCTCCCATGGACCTTGTTTATGGTAGTGGATGCCATGGACCTGTTTACTCCTTGGATTTTTATTCCATAGGATGCCTTGGTCCTTACTACCCCTTGGATCTATATTTCTTGGCATCATAGTGGACATGTCCCATTGACATTCTCCTTGGACCCCAACCAATTATTTACCACATTCCCATTAAGATTCTCTTGGTACTCATTGTGGATTCCTTGGACTTATATACCTTGGATCCAGTCCTTTGTGGTCTGATACTTTAATTATATGGAACAAATGTTTTGGATAACACTTGATTATATGGTGTGTACATGATGGAAATTTTATAAATGGATTATATGGTATGTCCATGATAGATATTTTACAATTGATTACATGATGAGACCAATGTATATATTTTTTCTATTCTTTAAAGATAGCCCTGGTATGTGTATTTGACTCTAGTGGGTAGACTGGACATTATAATACTTGTTTATTTCTATTTACAATTTCCATTGTTCATGGGAGGTTGACAATGTTTTGTAGGGAGTCTTGTTTGGATGGGTAATATAACTATATTTATCACATATTCCATGGGAAATTTACTTTAAGTATATTTATACCTATGATATATTGCACAATAATTTTGTTTATATTACACAGATTGGATTTTTTATAGACACCATTGGTGGTGGATTACTGAGTGTTATATCACACCTTGTTTGAGACACTATTGGGTATCTATAAAGACTTAATTTATATTGGTAGGGGACAAGGAATGTTCCCACAATATGATGCTTGATTTTTGTTATTCTTAGGAGTAGGGGAGAATAGCACCGAGTCGGGATTGTGATGCTAGTTGGTATAGTTACTTTTGGTCATTTTTTTACTATTGATACATTAATTATACTGAATGTATGTATACCTGTTTTCCTATTTTTTATAGACATGAAATGACACATCATTTTTTATATGAGTTCTTCGTGGGTGTTGTTTATCTATTATTGTCGATCAGATGTTTATCTTCAGTCTGTTGTTCAGTTATTTATTTTCTTCCTCTACCTGATTATTTTGATTATTCCACTATGATACACTATTACAAGATGGAATATTCTTTCCACAAACACTCCCTAAGACTTCACTGCTATTCGGAAACCTCTAGATTATGGAGAGGTGTTCTTGAGTCCATGTGACCCATAGGCTTGGGGAACCATTTAGTGGATCCCGAGTCAGTGCATTACAAAGTAGTATCAAAGATTTAATTTATGGTTTTTATAGTTTGAGACAATAGAAATGAGATTAGGAAGGTATTGTATCTTGATGTTGAGATTTTATTGGGAGTAGCTAATTGACATACAAGAAAAAAACCAAATTTTATAGAACAAGACAACTTTTTCTGAATTTTTTCTATTATAGTTGATTTGATTCCACAATTGGGTGACACACTTTTTATTTGATATTGTTTTTTATTATGTATTTCATTATTCCCATATGATACGAGGGTATGAATCTCATGAATAAATTTATGCACCTGTTAGAATTCACATGTCATGCATTATGCCATGCCATATAGGATGCATTGCATGACTATATAACTTTGTTATGTGTTCCATGAGTGATATATCTATGATTTGATAAATGATTTGAGTAGGGAATTGAGAAACATGATTGGTACTTAGATTTTATGCCATAAAATAAATATTTTTTTCTCTCATTGGCTACAAAGGACACCCTAAACAGCTAATTATGGCATGTTAAGTCATGGACCATTGGTCACATAGACTGGAACGTGTTATGGTTTGGATTAAGTTGACTTCACAATTCAATTCATGAGGTGTATGGGAATTTATGGATTAGAAGTGGTTAACCATTTGGTTCAACCACTTAAATATAATTATTAAATAGATATGAATTCAAATTAAATTTAAATGTGAAATAGAGAACGTGACCTTCACCTGGATTTAGAGTGGGCAGTATGCAGTGTATCTGGTACTTTTTGCGATTGTTCCTTTTTACCCAATCCCGGATGTAGGAGTAGGAATAGGGGTGTGACTTGTTTATATAATTCTTAGACCTATCTTATGATTGTAACTATGATCTTTCATTGTAGATCCTTTTTGAGGTGTGCGTTTGAAATTGTAAATACATGCCACCATGATGACCTCCCATCGTACGCTAAGAGGGTGGTGATGACCAAGATCCAGAGGTGGTGGTCCATGGGATATTAGTAGATCATATTCTAGTTCTAGATACGGAACTAGTAGTAGTACTAGATATGGGTGCTGGGGAATCATTCTGTGAGATTTTTATGTGCTTTATACATACCATTCAAGGACCACCACATCCTGCCTCATCTATAGAAGAGAGGACACATGTGTTATAGAAACATCATCTGCCCACATCTTTGAGGGATGGAGGTCAATAGGATACTAAACTAAAATTTTATACTATATTTTTTTTTATTTTCAATCATCTATAGAAATATCCTGAGAGGAGAGTGATGCTTGTGACATATAGGCTTTGGGGAGAAGCTAAGCACTGGTGGGACATTTTGAACCATGATGATATGCTCAAAGATATGGTATAGAGGGATTTACAATCAAGGTTATATGACTACATTATCACTAAGACCATGATAGATGAAATACCAATGAGGTTATATATATGGAGTAGGATACGCTGATTGTTATGGAATATTCGGCACACTTCACAGTGCTTCATCATTTTTTTGCTGATTTATCTTGTAGATGATCTATAGAGGGAAAGACACTTCGAGGAAGGTATTAGGAATATCATTCAACTGTAGGTGAACATGTTTCATCTGAATAATATTACAGAGATATTGAACCAGGTGATTATTACTAAGAAGAACCTGAGGGAATATGGGGGAATAGAGCAGGGTAGTTTAGCCTCTCAGCCTAGTGGTTCAATTACTTCTAGAAGGAAACACCACTTTAAGGATTCTCATGAGGGGATTACCATCCAGAATGCTAGTTTTATTAGTTTTTTCTTCTATCACCAGTGTGCGAGTCAGGGAAATATGAGTAATTAGTGTGATCGAGACCCAATTTAGTGCTGATATTATGGTAGGATGATCCACATAAAATGTTTTTACAGGACCTTCTATCCAATAGTCATTAGAAGGGGATAAACTTTGAATCCAGATTTAGGAGTGGATTTCATGGATCTATATCATGTAGGTAGATGGGGTAGTGATGATAAATTATGCTAAGGTGGTGGTTGTGGTCAATGAATCATGGAACCAATTATACCTAGACAAAAAAGTGGTCTTGCTCCAAGTAGTGAGTTTATTTCACATGGCTTCGATTCAGAGTTCCAGGATGTCTATGGTGAGAGGTAAGATCTTAGTAGCCTATAATCTTGTATTTTATATTTTTGATATAGGTTATTTACATAGATTCAAATCTGTGCATATTATGGAGAGACTCGGGCTTGTTGTTCAGTTTTATGATGGTGTTATGACCTTGGATACTCCATTGGGAATCAAAATAGAGGTTTTAAGATGGTGTAGAGAGTCCTCCCTTAATATTGGTGGGTGTAACTTTATATGGGGTCATTTTTTGCTCAATATTATAGGTTTTTATTTCAAACTCGAGATGAAATGGATAGTTTCTTATCGAGCATATCTTTACTATTATCATCAGAGGGTGACCTTCACATCACCAGAGGGTGGAGTTTTCATTCACAAGGGTGAATGGGGTGTCTAGGTGATCCAATCTAGACCAGAGAATGATGGGATGGGTGGGATGATATCCCATATTTATAGTTTATATATGGATGATTGGGGACCACATCTAGAAGTATAATCTTCAGTGGTTGATAATTTTAGGGATATTTTCCAGGAAACTTTTTCTAGTTTACCTCCAGATAGATTGGTGGAGTTATCTATAGAGCTAGTACCAAGAGATGCTCCGATATCCATTCCTTTTTACATGATGGATACTACCATGTTACATGATCTCAATAGGTAGTTATAGGACTTGGAAGAAAAGGGGTTTATATGACCCGTACTTATTCATGGTGTTTTATAATCCTTTTTATGAAAAAGGTGTATGATACCCACATGATATGTTTAGATTATCAAAAATTGAACCAGTTGATGGTTAAGAACTAGTATCCATTTACATGGATAGATGATCTATTCTAATAGCTCCAAAGATATTAGGTCTTCCCAAAGACTGATTTGATATTAGGTTATCATCAGGTGTATGTTCGACCTACAAACATAACTTGGACCACATTTTCATTGTAGGTATGGTCTATATGAGAATTTGTTTTTTATTTTGGTCTTATGAACATGCCAATATTTTTCATGGAACTGATGAACCAAGTTTTCCATCCTTACCTAAATTTGTTTGTGGTGGTATTCATGGATGATATCTTGGTGTATTATCATAATCTACACAACCATGAAAAACATATTGAGATCATTTTGGATAAATTAAGAGATCATCAGTTATACGCTAAGATCACAAAGTTCCATTTTTTGGATGGACAAGATTCACTTATTGGGTCATATTATCTCATATATATGATTATCAATTAACCCATAGAAGGTGAGAGCTATAGTTTCCTGGAAGTAGCCCAAGAATGTATTTTATATATGTATTTTCTTTGGGATAGTTGGATATTATAGGAATTTAATAAAGGACTTCTCACATTTGTAAGCACCTCTTTTGGGATTTATTAATAATGTTTTGAAGTTTGAATGTTCAAATACCTATAAGACAACCTTTTTGAAGATAAAAGGGAGATTGAATTCTACACTAGTCTTGATTTTTCTAGAGTCTGGAAGGAACTATACAGGGTATTGTGATGCATTAGGTATCAATATTGGAGTGGTTTTGATATAGGGGAAGTGAGTCATGAAATATGTGTCTCATTAGTTTAGGCCACATGAGATGAGTTAATCGATGCACGATATCAAGTTATCAATTGTTGTACATGACTTGTGTTGTTTGAGGCACTACTTACTGGGATAGTTTTTTTAGTGTATATGGACTAAAAAAAATCCTCAAGTGTATATTTACATAGTGTGACATGAATCTAAGGCATGAATGTGGGTTGAGTACCAACAATATTTTGAATTTTAGATTTCGTATACACTTGATAAGGGAAATGTAGTGGTCGATGCACTGAACAAGAGGACCTAGATACATGCATTTCAGGAGGCCAGTAGTGAGTGGAAGCTTATGGACTTATTTTCAGAGATGCACATGGAGGTTCAGGCTGGTAATGGGAAAAAAATTTAATCATCCTTAGTGGTGAACTCTAAACTTATGGATAGAGTGATGATTAGAAAATTATCTTATTCAGAGGGGATAGTCTCATGGGAGAGTGGGGAAGGTGAGGACCCAGCTTCTAGTTTGACTGTGGGTGGGGATGAAATTCGATGTATTCATGGATGCGTTTGGCTTCCAGCAGACAAACATGTGGAGATGATTTATTATTTTCATGCCTCAATTAGGTCAGTACATCATAGTGTTACCAAGATGTATCATGATTTAAATCTCTAGTACTAGTGGTTGGGGATGAAATGTGAGGTAGATAGTTTGGTTAAGAGGTGTTCCACCCATCAGTAGGTGAAGGAAAAACACCATCGACCAAATAGGATTTTGCAGTAGTTACCAATTCCTGAGTGGAAATGGGAAGATGTTGTGATGGATTTCATGATAGGTTTGCAAAGGTCACCTTGAGGTATTGATTCTATTTGGGTCATCGTGGATAGGCTCAAAAAGGTTTCTCATTTCTTTCCAATCAGTGGGAAATTCTCAGTATATGAGATTGGGAGGTTGTATATCCGTGAGATAGTATGGCTTCATAGGGTACCATAGACCATGTTATCAAAAAGGATTTCCTAGTTTACATCACATTTTTGGAATATTTTGTAGAAGGATTTGGGTATACAGGTTCTTTTGAGAACAAAATACCACTCTTATACTAATGTCCAATCAAAGTGCACGATTTTTGTGATTGAGGAAATGCTTAAAGAATTTGTCTTAGATTTTGGTGGATCTTGGAAGAGGTATATACCCCTAGTTTATTATCCTAATAATAATATATATAAGAATACTATATAGATAGGACCCTATGAGGCTTTTTATAGTAGGCTAGGTTTATCACCTATTTGGTTTTTAGAGGCAGGGGATGCAGTGTTGCTGGGACCACATCTCATGTAGGAAACTTCAGAGTATGTTAATTTGATACTGAAACAGATGGCTACCACACAATAGAGGCATAAATATTACATCAATTGTCATCAATGACCTTTAGAGTTTGAGGATGGGCATCGGGTCTTTTTAAATATCTCACCAAGGATGGTACATAGATGAATTACAAGACATGGTAAGATTTCAATGGGATATGTTATGTCTTTTGAGATTCTAGAGAGAGTTGGGTCAGTAGACTATCAGTTACAGTTACCTCTGAAGTACCAGTCCATGCACAATTTATTCTATGTATCTCAGATACATTGTTATCACTCAAAACCATATCATTCCCTACATCCAGATGAGGTGGAGTTACAAGTTGATGTTTCCTTTGAAGAGAATCATATTCATATATTTAAAAGTATAAAAAAGTTTCTCTGAGCTAGGTCAGTTCCTCTAGTATGGGTGCTATGTTCACATAGACATTTATAGGATGAGACTTGGTAGTGGGAGGCCAACGTACATTCCTTGTGGATGGAGTTATTCCCATGTGATTCATGAGCACCCTTGGAAGGAAAATTCTAGGAGAAATTAATCTAAGGGGGAATATCGTAAGATCTTGGTTTTTTCTATGTGTATAGATATTTCTGTTTTTTGTTTAACTCCTTGGTTTTGAGATAATTTCTGTTCCTTTTGAGATCACAGGAATTTAAAGGGTGTTCAGGGATTGTTAAGACCCTGAAGGCTTAGTTTTTAGAAAAGTAAACTGGGCCACATCGTTAGTAGAAACTATGCGGCCCGATCTGTACATTTGAGTAACTGTGAGAAGGATGGATAGAGGGATTCAAAAGGTTGTACGGTTTGAGAATATTATATATCATAAGGAAAAAACCTATGTGAGAGCACCTTCAGTTTTTATCAAAGGAGTTGGGCATGGTTTACACATGGTTTGGAAAACTGTGCACATGAAACTGTGTGAGGTTCCTCTTGAGGCAGTGAAAGGCGAATGGTTGGCGCACAGTTTGGACAACCATGGGGCCAAACTGTGTGACCCATATTTTAAAGGGGAAATCAATATTTTACACTATTTCTATTTTATGTTTAAACCCTACTTATTTTTTCATTCTAGCGGAAACCTCACCTTGGGAGATCTCTTTTGAAGACAAATAATATTCTTCGGTAATGTTTCTCCATCCAGACTCAAATTCAAGAACCACTAGTCTCGTTGGATCCACACCAATAAGTACTTTTTTCATATTGTTTCATTATTTGTTTAAATTTTTATTGATGAAGTTATTTTTGTGCAAGTTAATACACCATATTTCCAGGATTTTCATCATTTATTCATTTTTCTTCTAATATGTACTGAATTAGAGTTCAATACTAGATGAGTGTTTTATTATAGATCTATGGTAGGAGTTCTATACCTTTTCCCTTATAGTTTTGTTTTTTATAATTCATATTGTCATTGTGCCGCACACCTGAATTTTTGGGGTTTCCTCACAAATTAATTAAATGTTTAAAGTGAATGAAATAGACCATGTTAGGCTTCCCCTTGAATGTATTTTTATGGTTATAGGTCATTTATCCTCAACCTAGTCCACCCATGGGGTGTTCCCTTACTTTTTTCCAATTTTATACCACTCTGATGGGTGTGTGTTAGATATCCTTTTATTTTGGAACTTGTTTATCTGAATTAATTGAATTTAATTGATTAGGAGAAGGTTATACCTCTATTTACATGTGTTTACATGACAATTAATGATTAAATTATTTATATGGATTTTATATCAATTGTGGAAATGATTTGGAAGAAATAATGAAATGTTAATGTTACGAATTAATGAAAGAAATGAGATAATAAATTTAAATAGTAGTGGTTGCCTTAGGAAATATCCTTGGAGCCTAATTCCATAGGTTCCATGGATGATTCTCCCATGGAATTTTTTATGATAGTGTATATCTTTGACCTATTTACTCCTTGGATCCTGATTCTGTAGGATGCCTTGGTATTTTCTACCCCTTAGATCTATCTTTCTTAAGATCATAGTGGAAATGGTTTGTTGACATTATCCTTGCACCCCATCCAAGTATTTAATGAGTTTCCATCAAGATTATACTAGGAATAAATATGGATTCCTTGGTATTCTATACATTAGATTTGACCCTTCATGGTCTGACATTTTAATTACATGGAATGAACATTGTGGATGACACTTGATTATATGGCATGGTCACGATGGGTATTTTTTCACTCGATTATATGGTCTTTCTGTGATAGATATTATACACTTGATTACACGGTGAGGATTATGTGGATATTTTTATATGCTTTACAGATAGCCCTGATTTGTGTATCTGAATCTAGTGGGTAGACTGGATAGTATTATACTTGTTTATTTTTATTTATAGATCCCCTTATTTATGGGATCTTAACCATTTTTTGTAGGGTGCCTTGTTTGGATGGACAATATAACTTTCTTTTATCACATATTTCATGGGGAAATTACTTTTATAACATTTATACCTTATATATATTGTGCACTTATTTTGTTTATATTACAAAAAATGGATTGGTTATATAAACCATTGGTGGCAGCATACTGAGTGTTATCTCACACCCTATTTGGGACACCTTTGGGTACCCAGATAGACTTCATGGATACAAGTAGGGACCTAGGAAAGTTCCCATAGTATGATGCTTAATTTTTTCTATGATTAGAAGAATGGGATCATAGGACTTATATAGGCTCATGATTCTAGCTAGGATAGTTCCTTTTATTCTTTTTTTACTTTTGATACATGTATTTTATGAGATGTTTGTATACCTATTTTCTTTCTCTGTAGAGGCATGACATGACACATTATTTTTTATATGATATTTACTTTGTAATTTTTTATTTATTACAATCTATTGGATTTTTATCTTCTGTATTTTTTTAGTTATTTATCTACTCCTGTTACATGATTGTTATGATTATTATATTGTGAAACACTCTAACATGAGGACATAGTCTCCCCAAAGACACACCCTAGTCCCTCACTACTAGCTCGTAGCCTCTGGTGTATGGGGAGGTTCACTTGAGGCCATGTGATCCACATTCTCAGGGAACTGTTTAGTAGCTCCTAGGATGAGATGTTACACTTACCATGCTTCCTAATCAGTTCATGTCTCAGTCTCAGTGAGATATGTAAAAAGACACAATCCCCAACCTCAAACTCTAGAGGTCATCGATGGAAATCAGTATAAGATTTCTATCAAGACTTCACATTACCCATCTAATTTCTAATAAAATAAACCTACCCTGAATTCTCTTGTATGAGACACGGTCTGAGTAGCACTACCTCTCCTACCTATAACTAGCATAGGGTTGATCTACATGGCCTACCGTACAAAGCCTCATAAGCTTCCATCTATATAGTCACCTAATGTATATTGTTATAGATGAACTAAACCAGGGGTATATGCCTCTTCCAAGAGCTACCAAAATCAAGGACACATTCTCTAAAAATGTATTCTAGAACCTATGTTATGCACTCTTATTGGCCATCAGTCTGAGGGTGGAATGACTTGCTCAGAATCACCTATATACTCAATGACTTATATAGCCGCTTCCAAAATTTAGATGAAAACTGGGAATCCCTATCTGATACCATAGTTTGAGGAACCCCATGAAGGTGTATAACCTCATGAATTACAATCTCCCAAGATCATCCACTAAGTAGGCCTCTGTGATCCACCGGAAATGAACAACCTTCATGAGCATGTCCACAAAAACCCAAACATCACTACCTCAAGGTGAACACAATAACCCAGTCAAAAAATCCATCGTAACCTCGTACCTTTTACAGTCAAGAATAGGTAACTACTATAAAATCCTAGCTGGTCACTAGTGTTCTTTTTTCACCAGCTAATAGGTAGAAAAACTAGTGAAAAAACTAGCTACGTCATGTTTCATCCCCGACCACCAATACTAGTGACACAAGTCTCGGTACATCTTGGTAACTTTGAGATGTACTGAATAAGCTAAGGTATGAAACTAAGGCATCAGATCCTCATATATGTCTACTAGAAACAAAAAATGACCACATATATGCATAATTTCACTCTTACCCATAGTCCAATAAGGAGTAAGGTTCTCACCTTCCACACTCACTCATAGGACTAGACCCTCAACATCAGATAAATGACTCATCCCCACTCTATTTAGAAGAGTGTATTTAACTAATAAAGATGAGAGAAAGGCATGTATTTTTCCATCCTATGCCTCTAAGTGAATCTATGATAACAAGGCCATAAGATTACACTCTCTACTAGCCTCCAAGTGAATTTCATTACATCGAAAACTGCATTACCCTTTCTAGGAGTATAGGAAAGATCAAAGTAAAAGGACTAATGTTATTCAACCCATCTTCACTACCTCAAATACAAGTAATGATATGTAAATATATAATTTAGGATTTTGTGGTTTGTGTACACTGAAAAATGCTCTCATGGTAGATAATTCATCCAACAACGCAAGGCATGCACAGTAACAACTAACTCAAGATCATGCATCTGGTAGTTCTTCTCGTGAGACCTCATATGACGAGACCCGTAAGCTACAACTCAGTCCTCCCACATCATAACTATGCCTATCCCGATACCTAATGAATCATATTATACTGTATATTATTTCCTAACTCTAGATGAATCAGAACCGACATTGAAGTCAGTATCCCTTTCAGCTCCTGTAAGGATGTCTCATAGGTATCTGACTATATAAACTTCACACCCTCCTTATTCAAGCCTATAAGAGGTTCTAATAAGCATGATAAGTCTTGTATGAAATGCATATAATATCCAGATATCCCAAGAAACTGTATATACCAAATAAATTCTTGGGTTGCTCTCAAGAAAATATATCTCTCACCTTCTCTAGGTAAACTGATACTCCTACCTCTAAAATAATATCACCCAAAAATCGAATCTTATCCATACAAAAGTGTCGCTTTTTGATCTTAGAATATAAATTATGCTCTCTAATTTTATAAAAAATGATATCAAGATGTTTTTCATGATCATGTCAATTGTGAGAATACACCTAGATATCATCCATGAATACAACAAAAAATAAATCCAAATATGGCTAGAAAACTCGGTTCATCAACACCATGAAAACTATTAGTGATTTTGTGAGACTAAATGGAATAACCAAATACTCATATAGACTATACCTATTATGAAAAGATTAATGAGGTATATATGTAGGTTAAACACATACATGGTGATAGATTAACCTCAAATCCATCATAGAGAACAACTGATCTCCTCAGAAAGGGTCTAAGAGATCATATACTAATGATATGGGATATCAGTTCTTAAACATCAACTAATTCAATTTTTGATAATCCACATATAACCTGAGGGTTTCATATACCTTTTTGAAAAAAGGATCGGTGAACCCCACATAGAAGTGTTGGTTCATATAAACCCTTTCCCCTCCAAGTACTCTGGCAATATCTTGATCTTCTGCAACTCTGTAGTATCCATCCTATAAGGAGGATTTAGTACTGATGTAGCTCTTGGAACTAGCTCAATTTTGAACTCTACCTCTCTCTCTGAAGGCAAACCAGAAAACTCTCCCTAGAGGAAATCCCTAAAATGATCAACCATTGGAGGAAAGTCTGACTAACATGTTCCCTAATCATCTAGATATAAACTAGAATTTTGGGGAATAATTACACCCATCCCATGATGCTCGGGTCCACCTCTACCCAGTTAGACATCCCATTCACCCTTGTGAATAAAGAATACACCCTTTGGTGATGTGAAGGCCACTCTTCAGCGATAAATGTAGAAAAAATCAAGATAGGAAACTAGCCAGTCTGTAACACCCTGATATTTCACTATACGTTGTGTTTAATAGCTTGTGTTGAATGCAACACTGACTTGGATTGCGTAACACGCAAGATTGAGTTTCTGCAAAATAACAATTTAGTGTTAAAATTATTTAAATGATATATTTATAACTTATCCATTAAATATAGTAATATAAATAGTATTAAATAAAATTTAAATTTTATTTATAATTTTTTCATATAAATGAAACTTATTTATAATAAAATGTTTATATTTCAATAAAATAGTTATATGTTTAAAAATATTATTTTATTAAAGAAACTACTTTTTAAGTCCTTTTGTGAACAATAATAAAACTAATTTTAAACATTTTTATAAATTGAATTTGTTAAAATAGACTTCATTTTTGAATTTATAATATTAAAATTATCATAGGGTGATTTTTTTGTATTTTTTTAAAAACATTCAATTTTTGATGAATAGTGAAAAACACTGCATTAATGTTAAAAAACCAAATTTTTCATTTAAATAATTATTTTACATTAAATTGATTTTAAAGTCAAAATATTTAAATAATTCATATATTAACTTAATTTTTGTCATTGTAATAATTTTTATAATATAATTAGATATAAAAATTCGTTGAACTTTTTAAACATCTTTGTACCCGTCTTCTAGCCATATTTGTATATTAGCATTAAACATAATTTTATCACTTATGTGAATTGAATTTCAAAAATATGACATAAATAGTTGTAATATTTATGAAAAATGTGGCCTAATAGGGTCAAAATATTTTTTGTTGAATAGTAACTTTTAAATTTTATTTACCACGGTTAAAGGTAAATTGGGTAATTAAAGGTAAAAATAATATTATAATAATATAAAATTACCCTAAAACTTGTCATAATTTCATTGTATAAGTATTTTTTCTACCCAAATCAACCTTAGGTAAGATATATAATCCATTTTAAGCCACTTGTGTTATATTAGGACATTTACTATATTTTATTTAAAGAAGAGTTAAAAATGACATATTCAAATTTTAATAACTATTTTATTTTTAATATGAGGTTATATAAGTGATATGATCGACTATAAATAGTATTTTTAAATAAAATAAATTTATCTACATCATGATAATATATTTATAATTTTGATAAATTAAATAGATAAATTAAATGGGGACACAATTATGATGCAATAAATGTTTAATTAATTGAGATATCAAATAAATGATATTAAAAAAATACTAGAATAAATATAATTTGACTTAATTACTAACATTAAATAATTTTATATATAACTTATCCATGTTAATGACATATTGGATGTATTGGTTTGAAGTTATCATATTGGTTTGATATTTTTTAAAATGAAAATATTGAATAGTATTATAATTGACATAAATGATATTTTAAAATAAATACTATTTTATTAAATGATATAAAAGTTATAAAAATATAATGTTCATCAAACTAGCTCTGATAATGAAAAATATTTCATAAATTATCCAATTGGGGTTCTTATGGAATTTTATGGTAACTATATTAACCATATAGTGTAAAAATACAAGAAGACACGACAAAAATTAGACTGTAAAACTAAGGGTTAAATCCAAAAGATAAGGTTAATTTTATAACCTAAAAGTATCTAAAATTTATTTTTTGATTATATTTAGATCCAATATCATATTATCCTATAAATAAATTACTTTTTAGCTATTTTAAATGGAAAAATAAATTTATAATAAATTAATAATTTAAGATCTTTCAAAAATGTCCATCGACTCTCTTATAAAAGGACACTTATTCTTATCTTTAATTCAAGCCTCTAAAACCCTTTGGATCATCCAAAATATGACCATTTACTCTCCCAAAACTCCCTCAATTCTTCCTAGAGGCCATAATTTGGGCATAAATCTAACCTAAGGAGTCCTTTTGTGCAAATCAAAAGGAGACACTCGATGAAGAGGTAATTGTTTTACCAATTCAATTCAATTTCTTTTCTTCTTCTACTTATATTCCTATTTTGTTTCCATAAAAAAGTAATGAATACAGAATATAATATATTCTGAGATGTTTTTATTATTATGGGACAACCATATTCCTCCTTTTACCCATCCTACTAAGAACAATATCACCATTCGTGCGTATGTACGACTTACAATCTCCACGTCGTTGTCTAAACTGCTTTTCATGTACATTTTATTTATATGGGTATAAGGATTAATATAAAGGATGTAAATAATAAATATTAAATGATATTGTTTCTTTGAAATTAATATTTCATCCAATTCCATACCATTTAACCATTAAGGAAATGATACTGTTACTCGTGCGTACATACGACTTACCGTCTCCACGATGTGATGAGACTCATCTTCCACGGTCCCCATCCAAGAATGACTATAACAATATTTATTATGAATAAGTATGAAATATATGACATAATAATTCTACTTTAATTATATATATATATATATGTAAATATATTTTGTTCACTTACTTCCATTCAATATGATAAGAAAACGAAAACAACATTCATGCGTACGTACGACTTACCATCTCCAGGAACGGTGTATTCCATTTCATATATCTATATATTATATATATTTATATTATGAATATATATGATATATAAATCATTTCATAAATTTTTGAAGTAATTAAATCATGATCAAAGTAATACGATCAAGAATAACAAGTCAAAACATGTGAGATAAAGAAAGCGATTATTACCCGAAATGTTGCTTTAACTTGGAAATTATTAATAAAAAGGTAATATAAAGTTATAAATTAATCATATATTATATAATAAATATTATTATGATTATGGTATAAGTTAATAACATTTTTATAACCACTATATAGTAGATTCAGACATATATGGATATTATCAGACCTAAGATAAGGGAATTTCGTCTCACTTTTAATTTTCGTGATATATAAGCCCTGTTCTCCACATATTTCTTGTGTGTGGTGTATATAATTACCCTATTATATTTGATATCATGAATAAATATATCTTCATGGTATTTAATGATTCATTTTAAGATATTGGGTTTATTATTTAAATGTTCAAAGTGGTATGAGAAACTTTGAATGTTTAAATAATTAATCCTTTATCCATTTAAACATTCATGATATTATCATAGATATTTATTTATATGTATATAAAGGATTATAAATAATAATTTAAGTCTATTTATAATTTCATTGAACAAAATTAAAAAAATAATATTTTTAAGGTTTTATATAAGGTAATCTTTAACAAAAACATAATTTTAAATGTTCTAAAGATTTATTCTTCTAAATCTTTCTCATTAATATCCATGTTTTCAAAATGGTTTTAAGGATTTATTTATATGGACATAAATGTTTTAAATTTTTAATTCCTTTCATAAGTTTCAAATTGGTATGGGACACTTTGATTCAAATAAATATTTTTAAATTTATTCTTTTATAATTGCGTGACTTTTGAATAAATTATTTCAAAGAAAAAACGGAAATTTATCTCAAGATATTCTTAATTATTTTAATAGAGTATTTTCATCTGTGTAAAAATACTTTGTTAGATTTTATGTTTAATTGAAGTTGATATCTTATGATATAATTTACCATATTTTATTGAATGGTTTATGATTTGTTTGTTGTGGAAGTGCTATTTAGATACCATTCTTGGTTTATGGTTAAAGTATTCATATTTAATAAACTAGTTTTAATACAAATGATTATATTGTTTATGTTTCACCATTTTAATATGAGGAATGTATTGAACATAGTAAGGGATAGTTGGGCGCGCTATAGCCCCTCAATGCGTCGGTAGGTATCTTGAGATAAACTAGATATGGATTTGGTTGAGGCATTTCCCATTTATTTTTAGATATGGATTTGGCCAAGGTATTAACCATTTATTTTTAGATTCCTTGACTGAGGCCTTGACGGTATGTTTCAGATGTCCAGAATTATGCATTCTCTCATTATGAGATTATTTATTGATATTACATGTGATTGTTTGACTAGTAGAATATCCATGTGAATGTTTATATGGAATTATTTGATTTATTTTTTCTATATTATGCTGAAGGTAATGTTTAAAAGTCTTGTGTTTCAATTTTATACATTGCCTTAAAATTTTATGCTTATTTATGAAAGCTTCTGCTGTATTGTTTAACCTTATTGAGAATTTCATTTCTCCCCTTTCTTATGTTTTATTTTACCAGGATTCCAAGAAGTGTATTATCATTGATATACAGGTTTAAGATAAGAGAATAATGGACTTCTCAAAGGATTATCTATGTTGTGTTTTATTCTTTGAATTATAATGTAATGTTCACATATGTAATCTATTTTCCAAGACTACAAAATTGATTGGTACTTCAGGATTTGATTCCTTTTAATCATTACAATGTATTAAAATAATACACTGACTCCATAAATCTGGGGCTAGGGTGTTATAGTTGGTATCAAAGGAAGTTTATCAATAACCTAGTAAATTATATTTAGAAAACATAGATTATAAAACATAACCCTATGAAAAAATTTGAGGATAAGTCTAAGTATAAGATATCATTCTTTTGATTTGTTAATGGATAACCTTGGTTAATCTTATGGACTTATGGATTGAGAATAAGATAACATCAATTAGAGATCCTATAAATATTCTTCATGACTATATCACTATGATTAGTGTTTCTCACTTTATGATTTGAGTTTTGGTCAATGGTTAAAATCAGAAAGGTTATATAAGTAATGGTTATACTGTTGATGATGAAGAGACTACAACAGAAAAATGAGATAAAGGAGGTATTAAGGAATACAATGTTTTAGTGTAGTTAATTTTTCAAGAGTGAAGTGGAATGATCAATGTTATTTTGTATTTGGATTCAAGAATTATTACATAAATGGTTATAAGATTAATGAGGATCGTACTACAGTACTACTTCTTTAAGGATGTGGAAGCATGATAGTTTTCATTAAGGATTTAAAGGTGATCAAATATTTGGTATGTGACAATAAAAGATACATTATGTTGTTTGGGGGAATATGATGTTAATATTTTTTTTGTACATTTAGACACCTTTTTGGACAATGAATTTGTATTGAAGTATTTTTGTCGAGTATTAAGGTTGGAATGAGATAAGTTAAAAATTGGATATTATTGTGTTGGGTTTAAGTATAATTTATTGCATATTACGTGCTAACCTTTTTGGTTTTAGTAAACATTTAAATGCTGAATGCAATACTTAAGGACCGTATGATTCCTTAAAAGTTCTTAATATATGAAAAATTTTCTTCAATATCCATCTTTAGGTGAATTAAATGAAGTGAAAATAGATCGAAGCACAACCAAAATATAACATTAAGATATGGAATGAAATCAAGTAATTTTTCTCAAGTTCTTATCCAGATTGTAATATAATCCCCCAACTCCAGGATAAATTATCTAAAAAAATGTGTTATTCTAATACCTTATGTTTTATCGAATCGATGATATTTCAAATAATTATAGATTTTTTGTCTTTGAGGCCCTCAATTTCCCATTGATTGTTCACTTTTTTTTATTGATGACCTCAATCACTACCTATAAATATTTTTTATTTTCCCCTATGTACGTATCTATACTTTCCACTAATGTTCTTCTATTCAAAAGCTTAATTTTGTGGGGATTTTTTTATTTCCCTTTCCCTCTTATTAAGATTATATTTTATTAATCCATTTTATGATGTGGGATTTCAATAAAAATATTTTGAAAAGTACAACCCATAGTTTTTGACTCTGAGATTAAATTATGAGGATGTAATTTATTGAAGGAGGGGAGAATGTGACTCCCCAATATTTCATGGTATGTTATATTCAATAGTTTATGTTGTATGCAACACTGACTTGGCTTGCGTAACATGCAAGATTGAGTTTCTGCAAAACAACAATTTAGTGTTAAAGTTATTTAAATGATATATTTATAACTTATCCATTAAATATAGTAATATAAATATTAATAAATATTTATTAAATTTTCATAATAATTTTTTCACATTAATAATACATATGTATAATGAAATGTATATGTTTCGATAAAATATTTTTATGTTTAGAAATATTATTTTCTTAAAGGAAATACTTTTAATGTCCTTTTGTGAAAAATAATAAAATTAATTTTAAACACTCTTAAAAATTTAATTTGGTAAAATATAATTAATTTTTTATTTTTTAATATCAAAATTATCTTAGAATTATTTTTTGGTATTTTTGTGAAAACTTTCAATTTTTGATGAATAGTGAAAAACACTGCATTATTGTTAAAAAACTGACTTTTTCATTTAAATAATTATTTTATAATAAATTTATTTTAAATTAAAAATTGATAAATAATTTATATATTAACCTATTTAGGTCATTGGAATTATTTTTATAATAGAATTAGATATAAAAATTCTTTGAAAATTTTAAACGTCTTTTTACTTATCTTCTAACCAAATTTACATATTAGCATTAAATGTAATTTTATCACTTTTGTGAATTGAATTTTGAAAATTTGACATAAATGATTGTAATAAGTATGAATTTTTTTTTCTAATAGGATCAAAATATTTTGTTTGTGAATAATAACTTTTGAATTTTATTTACCATGGTTAAAGGTAAATAGGGTAATTAAAGATAAAAATACTATTATAAAAATATAAAGTTACCCTACCAATTGTAATAATTTAATTGGATAATTATTTTTAGGCCCAAATCAACCTTAGGCAAGAAATATTATTTTTAAGAAAATTTTGTAAGATTAAGATATTTATTATATTTTATTTAAAGAAGAGTTAAAAATGACATATTCAAATTTTAATAACTATTTTATTTTTAATATGAGGTTATATAAGTGATATGGTCTACTATAAATAGTTTTTATAAAGATAATAAATTTAACTAAATCATGATAATTTATTTATAATTTTGAGACATTAAATAAATAAATTAAATGGTGACACAATGATGATCCAATAATTATTTAATTATTTGAGATATCAAATAAATTATATAAAAAATATTAAAATAAAAATAATTTGACTTAATTAATGAAATAAAATAATTTTATAGATAAATTAGACATGTTAATGACATATTTAATGTATTAGTTCGAAGTTATCATCTTGGTTTGTATTTTAAAAAATTAAAATATTGAATAGTATTATAATTGATAGAAGTGATATTTTAAAGTAAATACTATTTTATTAAATGATATAAAAGTCATAAAAATATAATGTTTTGACAACTAGATTGTTTTATGTAAAATATGTCATAAATGATCCAATTGGTGTTCATTTGGTGTTTTATAGTAACTATATTAACCCTATAGAGTAAAAATACAAGAAGACATGGTTAGAGTTAAACTGTTTAAATAATGATTAAATCCAAAAGATAATGTTAATTTTATGACCTAACCATGTCTAAAATTCATTGGTTTAGTATATTTAGACCCATCCCTATCTTAGCCTCGAAATAAATCACTTTTTTTCTCTTTGAAACTGAAAATAACAGTATAATAAATTAATATTTTAAGATCTTCTAAAACTACCCCTCACTCATCTTATACTGAATTTAACTTATTTTTAAACAAATAAAGTCACAAAATAACCTTCAAGCCAAAGAAAACTCAAAAAAATCCAAAAAACCGCAATGAAAAACTTAATATGCGTGGCTCATAATGCAGTTTTTGAGCCAAAAATCAGAGAGAGAAAGTTCCCATTTAGTAAAAGGACCCAAGAACCATACCACCCACATTCCTTCTCCTTGCTTCTTCATGATCCATAATCCCAGTGGAGGTCGTTATCATGATAAACCCAAACTGTCATGAGGGAAGCAACCTTGAAGTCCAGGATTCAATATCTTTGATGCCAACATCGAAGCGTGGGATGATAAATCCACATTTATTTAGGCTTCCATTTAGCTCAACCAAAAGTTTCCCAGATATGTGGTCATCAATATAATCAAACTCCCCAATGTAACCATGCTTCTACATCACTAGTAGAAACTTGATGATCACTTTAGAGGATGGTTAGATCTTGACCCGACACTTCCCACACTTCTCAGCATTGTACATGTTCTTTAGGGAATTATTAAGAACAATGAATCTCACCATCGCCGCAATAACTTCCAGCCCTAATACGTCGACGAGGTATACTGCCATGCTTCTTAGGGAACCTGCATAGTGACAGCCCCCTCACCCCTCTTATATTAGGGAACTTCTCCTTCTCTTTAATTCACACCTCTAAAACCATTTAGTTCGGTCAAACCATTCCCATTTCCTCTCCCAACCTCCTTAACTTCATCCTCTAGGCCATAATTTGGGAAAAAATCCAACCTAAGGAGTCATTTTGAGCAAATCAAAAGAAGACACTCGAAGAAGAGGTAATTTTTTTACCAATTCAATTAAATTTATTTTCTTCTTCTACTTCATCTTACTATTTTGTTTTCATACTAAAGTAATAAATCTACCATCTACTATATTATGATATGTTGTTAGTGTTATGGGATAACCATATTCCCCCTTTTACCCATCCTATAAAGAAAAATATCAGCATTCATGCGTATGTATGATTTATCATCTCCACATCGTGGTGTAAACTGTTTTTCATGTACACTTTATTTATATATATCGAACGAAGAATATAAAGTATGTAAAAAATAAATATGACATGATATTTTTTTATTTTCAATTAATATTCCATCCAATTCCAAACCATTTAACCATTAATGAAATGATACCATCGCTCATGCATACATACAACTTACTGTCTCCACGATGCGATGAGATTCATCTTCCACGTTCACCATCTGAGAATGATTATAAAAATATATATTATGAATAAGTACAAAATATATGAAATAATAAATCTACTAAAATAATATATATATATATATATAATAATATGTATATATATATTTATGTATGTATGAATGAATGTATGTATGTATGTACATATATGTCATTCACTTACTTCCATTCAATACGACAAGAAAATGGAAAAAATGTTCATGTGTACGTATGACCTACCATCTCTAGGAATGGTGTATTTCATTTCATATATCTATCTATTATAAATATTTACATTCTGAATATATATAACTTATAAATCTTGTTATACATTCTGTAAGTAAATAAATCATGATCTAAGTAAAACGATCAAGAATAACAAGTCAAAACATGTGTGATAAAGAAAGTGATTATTACCTGAAAAGTTTTTTTAACTTGGAAATTATTAATAAAAAGGTAATATAAATTCATAAATGAATCATATATTATATCATAAATGTTATAATTTTTTGAAGTTAACAATATGTTTAAAACCATTATAAAGAAGTTTCAGGCATGTATGGAGAGTATCATACCTAAGGTAAGATAATTTCATCTCACTTTTAATTTTTGTAATATTTAAGCCTTGTTCACCACCTATTTAGTGTGTAAAGTGTATATAATTCCCATATTATAATTTATATCATGAATAAATTTATTTTCATGCTATTTAATGGTTCATTTAAAGATATTGTGTTTACTATTTAAATGTTCAAAGTGGTATGGGATGCTTTGAATGCTTAAATAATTAATTCTTTCTCCATTTCAATATTCATGATATTATCATACGTATTTGTTTATATGTATATAAAGGATAATAAAGAATATTTTATTTCTATTTGGAATTTCATTCAAATGTTTTCAAAAGGAATATTTTTAATGTTTTATGTAAGGGAATCTTTAACTAAAACATCATTTAAATTTTTTTAAATATTTATTCTTCTAAATCTTTCTAATTAATGTCCATATTTTAAAAATTGTTTTAAGGATTTATTTATATATATAAGAATGTTTTAAAGTATTAATTCCTGTAAAAATTTTCAAAGTGGTATGGGACACTTTGATTCAAAAATGTATTTTTAAATTTCTTCTTATATAAGTGCACAACTTTTGAATAAAAATTTTCAATGAAAAAGGGATATTTGTCTCAAGATATTTCTATATATTTATATAGATTATTTTCATTTCTGTCAGCATAATTCGTTGGATCTTATTCTTAATTAAATTTGATCTATTATGATATCATTTACCATATTTTATTAAATGGTTTATGATCATTTTGATTGTAGATGTGATATTTAGATACTATTCTTGGTATATGGTTGAAGTATTCTTATTTTATATAATAATTTTTATATCAATGATTACGTTGTTTATGTTTCACCATTTACATATGAGAAATGTATTGGACTTAGTATGTGATGGGATAGGCCCACTATATCCCCTCAATACATTGTTAGGTCTCTTGAGACAAACTAGATATGGACTTGGTCGAGACCTTGCCTATTTATTTTCTGATATGGATTTGGCCATGGCCTTAACCATTTATTGTTAGATGTCTTGGTCGAGGCCTCGATAGTATGTTTTAGATATCCATTATTATGTATTCCCTCATTATGAGATTAGTTATTGATATTACACGTGATTATTTGACTAGTAGAATATCCATGTGACTGTTTAAATGGAATTATTTGATTTATTCTTGGCATATTATATTGAAGGTAATGTTTAAAAGGCTTGTGTTTTAATTTTATACTTTTCCTTAAAATGTTATGCTTATTTATGAAATATTCTACTATATTGTTTAACCTTAATAAGCATATGAGCTCACCCATTTCTTATGTTTTATTTTCCTAGGATTTCAAGAAGTGTATTATGATTCATATATAGGGTTAATCTAAGAGAATAATTTTGTTCTAAAAAGATTATCTATGTTTTATTTTATTCTTTTAATTGTAATTTAAAGTTCACATATGTAATCTACTTTCCAAGAATTCTAAACTAATTGGTCCTTCGGGATTTGATTCTATTTAATCATGGTAATGTATTAAAACAATGCACTGAGTCTGAGCATCTAGGTTCAGGGAATTACACAGTCCATTCCGAGTATGATGTCAAATATTTTCATATCATGGATAAAAATATCTCATACCATGTTCTGACTACCAATATCAAGGGGGAACTCCCTACACTAGAGTACACCCTCTTTTTTGATCCCCAATAGAGTGTCTAAAGTAATAACACCATAAAAAATAGAACAAAGAGCCCAAGGCTCTCCAAAAAATGTATATATATGAACCTATGAGATAAAACTGTATCAAAAAGAGAGGATAATAGAGTTTAGTATAATAATATTATACATATCATCATAGACAGATCAACACTCTGCACCTCTAGTGTAATATGTACATAATATATCTGGCCTGAACTGCGACCCTATGAAACAACCTACTACCCATAGCAAGACCATGCTTCTGTCACGGTACAACTATTTTCTGGATTACTCAACCATTATCACCACCTAATACTGAATGATAGGAATTAATCCATCTTTTATCCTGATACAAAGCTATGAATCCCACTCATGAACCTGGAGTCGGAGTTAATCCTCTTCCCCTGACTGTTGGAGGGAAGGTCCTATAGAAACGATACACATGGACCATTCTATCACAAGATCAGAACTTGACAAGGTCTCTATAATACTGATTCCTTATATGTCTCCATATCCCACACTGATTATAGAAGAGATAACTACAAGCACTAACATCATGGCTGGTACTCCCCTCACAAGAAGTCTCAAAATGCCGCTTCTTTCCACTGGAAGCCGAACCACTGGGTCAAGAGGCCGAACTCCCCCAATCTACCCTTAGGTTCTATTTAGTAATAAACACCTAATTTAATATATCAGTAACTTTTTGAAACCAAAATATTTTTACCTATCATCAAATGACATTTTTGAGACCTTCCTCAGAGTATCTCACCATCTATGGCTTATCTGAAAGTTAAATCAGTGAAAAATTATAATTCTCTATAAATCATTGAAAATAATCCATAATACTCATTGATCCTTACTCTAGATGCATAAAAATAATATCACTTTAAATTATTAGGGTCTCATGAAAGAATTAATCATAAAACCTTGATTGGAAATCCATCCAAACCATATCTCAGAATGTATCATCTTGGTTCAAAACATCCCACCATCACTTATCTTATCCTTAAAGAATATATGTCATGGGCTTCACTCACATATCAAGAGGTGTCTCAAGGTGATAAAAAATAAAAAATGTAGTCTTAATCCATAGCTTAGTAGCCTATGGACCTCCACCGTTCATAAATGTGGGAGGATGATGCTGCTAGAACACACGTGTCCACTTTTCCGTAGTCGTGGTAGGATGTGGGGCTCCATGAAGGGTCTTCATAAAGTATGAGAAACCCTGATAGAGCTGTTCATCAGAACCTATATCTAGTATAAACACTGGTTCCATATTTGTATCTACTATAGGTTCTAACAGTAGCCTAGGGACCACCACATCTAGATCATGGTTGTCACTACCCTCCTTGAGTATAAATGGTGGTCGTCATGGTGGCAGGCCTCTAAATTTCCAAACACAAACCTCATAAAAGATAGATAATGATAACATAAAAGTTAAAAGTAAAGGAAAATCTGAATCCTTTCTATAAAAAATTCAAACCCCTCTATCTTCTCCTAAATCTAGGATTGGGTAAAAAGGAACATCTATAAAAATCACCAGATACCCTTCCTAATTCCCACTCTAAAGTCGGGTCAAGGTCAAGCTCTTTATTTCACATTTCAATTTCATTTCAATTCATATTTATTTAATAATTATCTTTAAGTTGTTGAACCTAATGGGTCACCACTTATTATATATACGATCCCATACAAATCATGAATTGAAGTGTGATGTCTTATTATTCCACACCATAACACATTCCAGTTTATGCGACCAATGGTCCATGACTCAATGTGCCATAATTGGCTGCTTAGGGTGTCTTTTGTAACCTATACCTAAAAACATTGTTTAGGTTATGTAAAAAACTCTAAGTACTATCTATGTTTCTAGATTATATGCAAAATTCATTTATCAAACAATAGATACATCACACAATTCACACATAATAAATTTCATGCAATCAAGCAATTCATCCTATATGTAATGGCATAATGCATGGTATGTGAATTTTAAAAGGTTCCAAAAAAGATTCTTGAGATTTCATACCATCATATCATTGAGAAATGATAAAATACATAACTATAAAGAACATAAAACATTAATTATGTAACCCAGTGGTGGAATCAAATCAACTACAATAGGCAAAAAATATAAAAATCATATCATATTTCAAGAAATTTGTATTTTTTCTATACACGGGTTAGATACTCTCAGGCACAACTCATTATAGAATTCCATTAACTTCCCAATCACATATCCATTTTTTCAAAATAGTAAATATAGAAAATAAAATGGATCTGATGCAACTTTTTAATATCCATATCTGGGATCCACTAAATAGTGCATCAAGATGGTGGTTCATATGGCATCAAGCATGATTCCCCACACACCAGAGACTGCTGACTAGAAGAGATGTCCTGGGAAATATAAATGGGGATACTATTAAATATTTTAATGGTGTATCACAATGGTAATAATCATATCAATTGAGTAGAGGAAGAAGATAAATAACTGAATATCATACAGAAGATAAACATCCAGAAGATTGTAATAATAAATATCCAAAAGCATTCATACACAAAATGATGATCATGTCACATATCTATAAAGAATTTAAAGAGATACATGGTAATATAAAACCAATAAAATACATGTATCAACACCAAAAATACCAAAAATAACTTTATCCATCTAGCATTGCGAGCCTAGCTCGGTCATATTCTCCCCTGATCCTAAATAATGAACAAGTCAATCATTGCATAATGGTCACTTTCATTGGTACCTACCTGCATCCATGAAGTCTGTACGGGTACCCAAAAACAACCAGAATAGGGCTTGAGATAACATATAGTAGACCACCACCAACGATGTCTATAAAAAACCCATTCAATGTAATATAGACAAAATAAGTGTGTATTATATCACAATTATAAAGATAATGAATGTAAAATGTGATCCTATCTATCCAAACATGGATCCCTATAAACAATAATCAAGATCCTATAAACAAGGGTAGTTTTAAATCATAAATAAAGAACTTTTGATACTATATAGTCTAACAAATTTAATTATGATACCCATACCAGGGTAATCTATAATGAATAACAAAAATATCCACATCGTTCAGGCCATGTCATTAAGTGTATAAAATCCACAATGGAGACACCATTTTATCTAATTTCAAACCATGAAGGGTTGGATCCAAGGTATAGAAGACCAAAGTGTCATTGTCGAGACCCATGATCATATCTATGGAAACTCAGTAAATACTTGAGTGGAGTCCAAGGAACATGGCAACCTAGCATGTCCAATGTGATTCCATGAAATATAGATCCAAGGGGTATCAAATCTTTTGGAATCCTTTGAAATTAGGATCTATTGTTTATAAGTCCAAGGAATCCACTACCATAATCAGGATCCATGGAGTAGAAATGTCCTTGTCATCTAATGGAAACAGGATCCAAGGAGCCCATCTAAGGAATCCACTACCATTATCAATTCATCAACAAATTCATAATCAGTCACAATCTATGAGTTCATTCAATCCATATTCATATTTTCAATATAAACCATTTATCCATTTTAATCAAAATCAATCACATGAAAAGGATGAAAACCTATTCTCTTATCAATTCAATTCAATTCAATTCATTCCATTTATAGATGAATAGGTAAAATAAGGTTATAACAACCTTAAAAAGATCAGTAAATTCTCATTATAGCTCCCACTAAAATTGATAAGATCACACGCACCCAATGAGGTGGTATAAAATGGTGAAAAATACAAGGGCACACCCCATGGGTGGATTATGTTGAGGATAATGACAACCAATGATCAAAAATGTACTAGGAGGAAATATAACAGGTTCTAAACAATTATATCAATATGTTTATTTAATTTTAGGGGAAACGGCGGAAGGTCCAGTGTGTGAGAGAACTACGACAAGCTATAAAACAACCAAACCATAATGGAAAAGGTATAGACCTCCTACCACATGGTCATGGTAGAAAACTCATCTAGTATTGACCTCTGATTCGATCCATATTAGAAGAACAATTAATAATGTATGAACTCCCTAAAAATTGGGCATAAGATCCTAAAACAAAATAACTCTGTTGAGGATAAGAGAAAAAAAATGTGTGATAGGAATAGATAATTCACTGGTGTGAATCCAACGAGACTGATGGTGGAGGAAATATAGTCTTGATCATGAAACAACACCAAAGCCTAGGTTAGGATTCAAGGGGGTGGTCTTGCATGAGAGATAAGGGTGGAGGGGTTGGGTTCTATCGAAAAAAGAGGACCTGACTCTTATTTTAAAAATTGAACTTGGGAATTTACATGACATCTAAAGGCTTTAAACATCATTAAAAGATCACAGTCTCCTCCTAGGAAAAACTCTTCACACATCATGAATTGTCCTTACTAGGCCACTAAATATTGTGTAATGAGTACATGTTGTATACTCTAATTACACATCATGTAATTGGAATGTATCCAACCTATATCCCTCCTTCATATTCCTTTCAAAAAACATCCCAACTGGTCTATGGGTGTAGCATCCATGAATCTATTATCGACCCAAACAGTTCTCTCAGGACGGGTGCCACTGGCCTTAGGTGCTCCTACCCATATGCCAAAGGCACTAGCAGTATGGGTGTAATAAGGGTGATAATGGGGAGACTATACCCTCAAAGAATGAAAATATAATAGTCTGTGTACACATATATAACATTAAGTGGAAATAATAACTCATCAGACTCAAATCAAAACCGCCAATGGAAAAAAGCACAATTAGTAATAAGAAATAGTGGAACCATAATAATCAGAAACAATGGAAATAAATAAACTATCCAACATACCATTACAACTACCAAAATAGATCATGCGTCCAATACAATTCATATAGTATAATAAGAAAAAAGGGGGTATCTAAAGGCTGAACAACAGTATATGCATATACATAATCTTGCTAAAAATGAAAGGGAAACTAAAATAGAAATCTCCAATAGAGGCAATAAACTCAAGTTCCCTTGCCAACATCCCATTACAACTCAACTAGGATCCATCTACAAGGCCCAAACCCTTACCTGAACATAAAATAATAAATTTTAAACATGCCCAGAAGGGACCATTTAGGGTGTGAGAATGAGTCTCAGAAAGATACCACCCAAATGTTCATACCCAATATATGTGTTTAAGCAGGTATGAAAAGTGATAATAATTAATGGAGAAAAACTCAGGAAATTTAAATAAATAAAATATTCTCAGGTGCACAACAACCAATAGTAAGTAGTCACCTGCTTCAACCAATACTGGAATCACTAAAGAGGATAGGATCCTTGGACCATGGACCAAGGTATCCACTGATGTCAAATAGCCCATGTGAACCCTTAGGTTCCTCCTCTAAAAAGTAACTTAGCCCATTGTTCTAACTGACATGTCATATCCCACGTCAAGTCACCGACATCCCAAAGGCATTCCTAGGAAAATGGAACCCTGGTTCATTGGACCCTTTCTCAAAAGAAACCTTCAACTCGAAGCCGGATTTCTATAGGCACAAAGCTATCTGTTCTCAAATAAAAATCATTATCAATTCATACCATGACGTCCTATGGAATGGATATCTCCATCCTCCCCAAACATTTCTGGTCTAATGGCCTCAATATGATGAGACTTATTCCCTAACTAATAGCCTCAACTATATCATTCGAAGTCTCCTCACCTTCACCATGGATTTCTTTGTTAACCACCCCCAAACCAAATACTTAATTCTTACTACCAGGGGACTCTACCCACACGACTGGTTATAACCACCTCATCACTGAGTCAACCCATGTCTACATGACTCCAATGGAACTTTTTCCAATCACGGGTGAGAGGAAATCACCAATTTAATACCTAATCCACAACAAGTCTAGCACCTCATTCCCCTGCAACCATGTCGCTCATATCTGATGGCCATTCCACCCAATAGCACAGGTCATGCCCTCAATCTGATGGCCTCACTGCCTCCACCGACATCCATGATTCCCAACTAGTGATTACATCACCCAAATAATTTGGGCCAAGCCAAACCAGATGATCACATCACCTCAAACCTGATGTCTGTGCCACCTCAAATTCCTCAAGCTGAGACTTTCATAATCTCATGGATCAACGTACATCATAATCATTACAATTATATATATAATTCACTTTAAATTAAATAAAAAATAATTAAATTAGAGGAACACACCCTAGCCTAACTACTCAGGTGTTTTACGGCCTCTAACCCAGCCTCACATGAGCGAACATGGTTTGGGAAATCCCAAAGACATCCCATAAGGTCATACAATTAATTTAACATCAAGAATTCAATTTTAAAAGGGTATCACTCAAATAACCAACATCTCACTAAAATATACACCCCCAAAATCAACCATGAAAACACAAATAAAGGTATTAACCACCTACCTTGGAGTCATAGACATGGGAACGTCGGGAATTAGCCTCTAACTCTAAGTGATTTGGAATAAATTTACATTTATGTAGAACACCCTAAAAATAGGGGAAACCAACTCCAATGGATTTATCACTCCGTGAGGTGAGAGAAAATTAGATAAGAGGAATAGGTGAGGAGAGACTTATCGATACGGCTACAAAACCACCAACATATCTAAAAATGAAGGTTGGAAATAGTTTTGGATCAAAACCTATCATAGGAAGAAAAGTGGAACCCCCACTTATGTACCTGCGACCAAGGAGAAGAAAGGGATGTAAATCCTAAATAAAAAGAAGGGAAAATTGTAATTTTACCTCTTTAAAAGGCTACATGGTTAGCTTTCATGGTATTCCAAACCAGGTGACAACCATGTGGGATACAATATTGAGGTACTGCCTTAGTGGCACTAACTATGCAGTTTGTGCACGGTTTTATCTAACCATGCACAAGCCGTGTGAAATCCATAAGAAAAAAACTACAGAGTTTCACACATGTTCATGCACCCCTACCCACACATTTTTACAAACCACGTGATAGTACAAAATTGGGATGTACAGTTAGCTGCGAGAGGCCACACGATTTACCTAAATCGTGGGCCTTGACCTATAACCTCCAAAACATTCATTCAGACCTCAAACACACCCAAAACCCATTTTAACACCATATCCACTCTCAAATACTCTAAAAATATTAAAAACATGATATTGGGTTGAAGGAAAACTCATAATTAATTTTTGATGATTGAAAAATAAATTGGCATTCCCAAAAATTCAAAAATTTAAAACAAGAGAGGTTTTCAACCTACTCAAAAATACCCAAGATGTTACAATATCCCCACCTTAATATAGATCATCCCCAAGATACAAAATATTAAATCTGAGATGGTACAAAATATTCCCATCCCATTTAAAATAACCCTAACTACCCCAATAAAAAGGGTACATGCCAACTCCCTAAATGGGGATCCCCACCATAGGAGTTACCTACCCCAGTCACATCCCTACCAAAACTCAAATCAAACAAGTGGTACGTTGACTAATTATCAGACTCAAAATTACTTTTGTGACGCATCATCACTTCTACACCTCATTAGGTTCACCCGGGTCATATTAGACACCATTAGGATCACACACCGCATCGGTTCCCTCCTCATTCCCATGTCAAACATGGAACTAATGAGTTACCTCATATTATAAGATGCTCAAAATCAAACCTAGTGCCTCCAACCTAAATCAATTACCACATTATAATGATGCCCTGATTCCAACACACATCAGGTAACCTGCATATCCTCGATTCCCTAATGCCAATACACCTCAATAAACATTCATTCATCTATGTTCACATAGATCTCAGTGCCACACACCTCATATATATATATATATATATATATATATATATATATAATGCACCTGAGATTATGTCAACCTACTAACCAAATTCTGGTTATTCTATATATATAGCCCATTCACCTCGTACGCCCAAAATGGACATGCCTCAAAAGGCCATGCCAAAAAAAAACAAAAAGAACACCGGTAATTCCCATGATGAATCTCTTACTATCATTGTATAACCAACCTGATCAGTCCCTAGAAATCCACGACATGCACCTGGCCTAAATCTCAACTACCTGAAGCCTATCCTCCCTATGGTGATGCACCATCCACTAGCCACTGACCCTACTGTTGGGTCTTTTTGTATCTTTCATGACCTCTGTATGCAGTTGAATATTGGGTACCATCGCTCGGTACCTCTCCTGGTCTAATATCATAACCTTGAGTATACCCTGATCCATAAATTATAATTATCTGAGAAGTATTCCTTCTAAACCTATCAATATTCACAACCTTTCCACATGGACGACACTCCTTTGTAGGCCTCTCACACTAAGTCTGGACATGTCCTGGCTATACACATTATAATCACACCATAGAAGACACACTATGAGGTTGTCTGGATGAATCCTTGGCCTGACTAACCTACTGAAACTCATCTCGACCTTTATTACTTCTATATGAAGTATTACTAAAAAAAATGGAATCTTTCCTTTGGATCAAGTACAACCTGACTTCTAGGTTTCCCTTGGATATGAGTGTCTGGTTCACCACCCTAAAGAATAAGGCCAACCTATATATGTTTACTTGCACCCGAATGGAATTTCATAAACCATCCTCTAAGTGCCTCACCCACAAGGTTTAATCTTTCACCATGCTAGATGAAAAGTGAGAAAATTCGTTTAATGTTTCTATATAGTTCATGACACGAATGTCACCTTATTGAAGGATCAAGAACTCATGAGCTCTCTCTGCCCTCAAAATCTCTGGGAAGAAATGATTGAAGATCTTGTCCAAAAAAAAAAATCCAAGATAGTCTCTCATGTATACCTTCCTATACTTGTACTTTCCACAATCACTTAACTAGTCCCCTGAGCATATAGGTTTCCATTTTCACCATCTTCCCTAGAGGCATATCTAGCCACACTACTGGAAAATTATCTTATACTAATGGTTTGGAACAGTGGGTATGGCCTATAAAACCATGGGTATAGGCTATACCCATGGTTTAGAGAACCATGGGAGCTTAAGCCATCAGTATAGATATGAGTTATATCAATGGTTTGAATGATATACACACAGTTATGAACCATGGGAATAGGTGAATGTCCACTATATCAATAACCCTATACCCATAGTTCTGAAACTGTGGGCGTAGGATTTAAGAAAAATTCCTGAATCCATATTTGATGTAATGTCCCTGACCTGGGGGTCACTAAACCGGTGCCCCGAGCCAGGATGCTACATGACCTCACACATGCCTCCCCATACACCAGAGGTTTTCGACTTGCAGTGAGAGTCTAATAGGTCACGTGGGGAGAGTATACCCTCATCACTAGAGTAAGACACAACAGATAATAACTTAAATAATAGAAACAAAAGAGAACAATCTATAACATGAATAATTAACAAATTCCCAAAACTGGGTACAACTATATACAATAGTAAATATATCAATCCATGCTAAAATGTCAAGTGAAAAAAAACCCAAAATAAAAAAATAGCAGGTTCCCCAAAATGGTCTGGACTCCATGTCTGGAACCTCACCCAACATGTCCCATGTCCAACTCAACTCCCCAACATAGGGCCCTTACCCTTGTCCTGACCTGCAAGCATGAAATCTACTCGGGTACCCAACAGAAGACCGATAAGGGTGTGAGTATAACTCAGTAGGCCACCACCAACAATGTCTACAAAATATCTAGCAAAGGAAGATAGTGCATGCAATTGATAAATGATGACAATTAAGGATAAATAGTTTATTGGACCATTCTAGACTCTGTTCATTTAATTTATACTACCATTGAATCTAGGTTCAATACTTAGTCATTTAATGATTTAATTTACCTTTTCTATGTGTTCAATGGATCAGGAATATTCAACGTTCTCCTACATATGGGAATAAAATCAAGCCCTATCTCACTAGGAATCACATTATAACAATATCATAATCCTCACCTAGAAGCCTCAGTCTGGGTGGAATGCAACCGTTAGGGGAATAGAACTCCATCCCCTTCCCTAACTTGTGCATTTGGGGGAAGATTTAGAACCTCAGTCCAACTAAAACCATGGGCATAGAACCTCAATTTGATACCCCACTCAACCAAGCCATGTTCACATGATAATTTATCATTCCCCACAATCCACCAAAGCCAACATCATTTACAAAATCACAACAATATCAATAAATGGGAAATTAACATTATTTCCTCAATCCATAACTACATTCATCATTTGTATTACATAACCCTTTAGCCCCATTTCCCATTTTCCATGCCAATCTCACTAATAATATTCAATTATAAAAAAATACCCTAGCATTTTCCCATTAATCCATTTTACCCTTTTTCATGCCAACCAAACAACTTCTTTGGCCATTAACCAACCTAAGTGTATTACTAAAACCCCAATTGCACATTCTTCAAGAATATTAACATATTAATCATGGTATCTATGTTATTGAACAATGGCCTACACTTACTTATCTAACTCTAAGTCCGAGATAAATCAGCACACCCATGGGTGGCCCCAAAATAGGTCGCATCATCCTCCATGCATCCCATGGGGATCATGAGGGTTTAATTTGGTTGTTTAAACACCCAATACATCACATCATACCAAAGGCACCAATAACTCATGAAAATAGGGAAATAATAAAAACCCTACATGCAAAAATCTATATAAAACCTAAGGGATATAACTTTTAGACCACCTACCTTAGATCTATTAGTGAACACACCCTTAACCGACGCCTTAGATATCGATTCAAAAAACTATTGAATCTTTAACCTAAATATCACCGAAAAAAGAAATCTTTTGTGAGTTTTATATTAAGATGGGGGATAAATAGAAACACTAAACAAAAAAGAAAAGAAAGAGGGATATTAACCTTACCCGGATCTTCAATCAGCAACCAACGACACTCCAAATGACCCTAAGATTTGGGAGATTGATCCTTGGATGCTATTAGAGATTTTGGTCCTTCACTAGGGCTGGAGGAGGAAGAAAGGAGGAAAATCCTGAGTGATACTTATTTCCCTATAAGAATATTTTTGTAATTTTTTAGAAGTTTCTAGGCCGCACGACTTCCCCACACGGTTTTCTAAACTGTTCGCAAACCGTGCAGAGGCTACTTCCTGTACACCCTCTCTCTCACACTGTTTTTCAGACCGTGTGCAAACTATGCATAGTTTTACTACCCACATGGTCTCCCCTCACACGTTTTTTCCAAACCGTGTGCAAACTGTGAAAATTGTCCAAAAGCCCCCTTTCCCCCTTTTTCTTGTACCGAACCCCTGAAACACCCCCTAGCCTTCTCAATGACTCGGGAAAAATTTAATTAACCAAAAATAGGGACTTAAACTAAAAGATAAACAAGAAAATACCTTATAGAGAAATCTAGGATCTTACAACCTCCCCACCTTATAACATCTTGTCCATGAGCTGCTCTTCCCGAGCATCATTGAGTTTCCGAAATAATGAGGTCGGGCCACTAGGCCTATATATCTGATTCCCACTCCCACTTTTCTTCCATAACATTTCAATGATGCCATAGAACATGAACAAAGGGAACAAACTTACCCCACAAAACATTCTCACAATGATCCACAATAGGAACTGGGTTCTCCTCAACGGACGCATCATCCTCAAGCTCAATATCCTTGAAATTTATCACATGAGATGAGTTAGGGTGATACTGTCGAAGTTGCGAAACATGGAAAAAATCATGTATCCTAATATACTGTTGTGGAAGAGCCAATCGGTATGCCTCTGACCCGATCTTCTCCATAATCTCAAATGGCCCCACATATCTAGGTGCCAACATTCCCTGCTTCCGAATTCAACGGTGAACCAACATTGGTGAAACCCAAAGAAACACACTATAACCCACCATGAACTCAATATTTCTAAGATGTCAATCTATATATGACTTCTACCGAGTCTTAGTCATTTCCATATGCTTTTGAATCAAATGAACCTTCTCCGAAGTCTCCTGCATGAGACTCGGTCCTAACAGATTAGACACTCTGGTCTCTAACCAACACAATAGAGATCTAAATGGTCTCCTATAAAGTGCCTAAAATGGTTCCATCTGAATTGTAGCCTAAAATATACTGTTTTAAGAAAACTCAACAAGCGACAAGTGTTTCTCCCACGAGCCACTGAAATCTAAAACACATGCCCTTAACATGTCTTCTAGTACATGAATTGCACACTCTCACTGCCTGTCAGTTTTTGGGTGGTGATATGTACTCAAAAACACCTGGGTACCAAGTGCCTTATGTAGTCCCCTCTAGAAGAAAGAGGTGAAACACAGATCACGATCTGAAACTATGGTCTCAGCACGCCATGCCACAACACTATTTCTCGAACATACAATTCCCCCAACTGGTTGACTATATAGGTCTCCTGAATTGGAAATAAATGGTACACGTTGGTCAGCCGATCTACTACCACCCAAATTGCATCATTCTTATGAGGTGTCATCATAAGACCCACCACAAATTCCATAGTGACATCATTCCACTTCCACTCTGGAATAAGAAATGAATGAAAAAAACCTCTTAGACACTGATGTTCATCCTTTACCTGCTGACAAGTAAGGCATTATGCTAGAAAAATTGAAACTTCTTTCTTCATTATTGGCCACCAAAACTACCTACGAAGATAACAATACATATTAGTCCAGACTAGATGCACTGCCAACTTTGAGGCATAGAACTCACACATCAACACCTCCCGTACATCTGTTGGCACCACAACATGACCATAAACATAGGCAACTCCATTAGCACTGAAATTCCAACCAGAAGGTGACTCCCCACCTTTAGGAATTTCCTTCATATCTAAATACTTCGAATACACCAACTGACTCTCTTTAACTAATCTCATAAGGGAAAAATAAACTACTATATATGCAAGGGTCATCTTCCCATGCCCATCTTATACCTCCAAATGCATCTCAAAAAATAAGGCCATCATCACCCACTCTTAACTAGATTCCTAAACTACCTGATTCTAAGTCTTCCAGCTCAGATCATCATTGACACTATTCCCTTTCCCTGGTGTGTACATCAACTCAAAATCAAAAGGCTACAGGTACTCGACCAACCGTCATTATTTAAGATTCAAATCCTGCTGAGAGAATATGTATTTGAGACTTTTATGGTCAGTGACCACTATTAAAGGTTCTCCCAACAAGTAATTCATCCAACACTTTACGGAATGAACCACATTATCTAGATCAAGGTCATGAGTAGGATAATTCATTTCATGAGGCCTCAATTGTCTCGACCTAAAAGCCACAACCCAATCATCCTGCATCAACATTGCCCCAAGTCCAACATCGAACGCATTGCAGAACAAGGTGTACCTCTTACTTGGTTCTGGTAAGATCAAAATTGGTGTAGTAGTCAACCGCTTCTTCAGATCCTGAAAATCATTCTTAGAATCCTCTGACCAATCAAACTTAACCCCCTTCTTTATTAGGCCTATGAGTGGCACTGCCAAACAAGATAAATATCTAATAAACCTTTGGTAATAAACATCCAAACTAGGAAGACTCTGAATATTATAGGCATTCTTGGGATGCTCCCAAGACACCACAACCTGCACCTTTTTTGGATCAACTGACACACCTAACTCAGAAATGATGTGTCCCATAATGTTCACCTAATCAATCCAAAACTAACATTTTGAAAGCTTTTTGTAAATCCTATTCTATTTTAGTGTACTCAAAATGATGTTAAGATGTTTGAAATGATCCTTGTGAGTTCTATAGTACACCAAGATGTCATCAATGAGGTCAAATAAAAACTAATCTAGATATGAGTGAAATATCTGGTTCATCAAGGACATGAACATAGTTGGTGCATTGGTCAAACCAAACAGAATTACCAGAAATTCATACAGCCTGTATCTGCTTCAGAAATCTATCTGGGCTATGTCATAAGGTCTCACCATCAAATTATGGTATCCCGACCTCAAATGGATCTTAGAAAACACTGAGGCACCTCTGAGCTAATCAAACATGTCATTGATTCTAGGAATAGGGTATCAGTTCTTAACCGTTATCTGGTTCAACTTCATATAATTGGCACATAGCCTCAGTGATCCGCCATCCTTATTTGAAAACAACACCAAAGATCTCCAAGGTGATTTACTAGGATGTATAAACCCCTTATGCTCCAATTAATCTAACTGAACATTTAGTTCTTAGAGATTTGTTGGTGCCATTCAATATGGTGGAATGGAAACTGGCTCTGCTCCTGGTAGCAATTTGATCGTAAACTCAACATACCTCTCGGATGGTAACCTTGAGAAGTCCTTAGAAAACACATCCTAAAACTGGTCCACAAAATAAGGGAAGAATGGCTCTTCTTTCTTCCCATAATCTGATATAAGGTATTCCACATGGGCTGTTAGTTCCCCCAACTGCTGGAGTAGCGGCCTTTCACGGCCCGCTCGATTATCCCAGTCACCAAGAAGTACATAAGTGCTCCCCTAGATAGATGTGAATGTTACCAGATGTCGGTAACATTATATATGATGTTGATATAACACCACAAATCCATACCCATGATTAGGTCAAAACCTAACATCTATAGGACAAACAGATCCCACAGAAAATGATGTCCACCAACATCTAGTGCACAACCCTTACACTGCGTGATGTCCTCAACTCATACCCTAGTGAAGTATCAAGAGACATTACCCCAAATGTAGTTTCTATGGTTAAGTCCAAAAAAACTAGAAACTGAGTATAAATAAAGAAATGTGTAGCACCTGAATCAAATAAATTACTAGGAAATGTGGAAGCTATAAGAATCATACCTCGAACAGTTGATTGTCCTTCCTCACCACCCTCAGGTGTAGCCTGAACTGTATGGAGATGACCGAGCCCTTTACCCTAGAATCCAGCCTTAGTTCCATGCACTACACTAATCTATTGGTAAGGTTGATCTCTCCCCAGAGTTCCACATCCACCACCCATACTAGTACGGCCTGTAGAGATCCAACTGCCTCCCTGATACAGGGTAATCGACCCCCTACCTACACTCAAAATCCGGCCTCTAACCTCCATCATTCCCTGACTGTCATGGGTTCCTACAGAACCTCTGCACATGGCCTAATCTACCATATACTCATCATTCAACTGGTGGATGGGGACACTAGTCAGGTTTGTGCCTCGACCTGCCACACTGATAGTAGAATACCTAGTCTCCACCCTGAGAAGCTGGCCCCATCTTCTGACTTCTTTGTGCACTTCCACCATACTTAAAGGTTCCAAAGTGGCCCTTACTACTACTAGAAGCCACACCACTTGCTCTCCAAAAATTAACCACAAGTTCACTACCTAAAGTCCCCTTCAGGTTATCCTATAAGATAAGGGATTTATCAACCACTTCATCAAACCTTTTCAGACGAAAGATATTCACATGAGATCTGATGTCGTGTCTCATCTCATCCTGGAAGCGTTTCACTACAGATGCCTCATCTCCCATAAACTTCATAACAAAGCGTCTCAAATCAGGGAAACTACTGGAATAGTCCATCACCGATATTATCCCCTGAGTCAACCTCAAGAAATCCATAGCCTTATCCTTCCTCAATGTTTTTGGATAGAAGTGCTCAAGAAACTTCTCTAAAAAATCTTTCTACATCATCCCCTCATCCTACTCTGTTTGAATCATGATGTCCCACCAACACTTTGCTCGACCCTATAGCATATAGGCCGCCAACTTGACTCACTTCTCAAGAGAAGTCTCTAGATGATCAATAATAGTTTGGATAGAATCTATCTAGAACTCTGCTACTTATGGCCCACCCTCTTCGGTAAAGGTCAGAGGGTGTTGCAGCTAAAACTCTCTAGTCATCTCAAACATGCTCAGTGCAACCTACCCTGGGTCTCATTCCATCATCTTCATAAAATGAGAAAAGTTCTCACATAACTAATCTTCCCTATTTTCCTAGATCACCACATTCTCCTGCTACACTACTGGAGGATCTTTCTTAGTAACAACCTCATGCTTCCCAACCAGCACACGTCTTTGAGGTTTCATTTCTCTACAATGCCAAACACAATCTTTATAATACAACCATAAAGCTTTTATGAGGATGAAGATATATAGATCGACGCATCACTTTCCACAACCAAATGAGATTGCATACACTACCCAAACAAGCCCACTCACAACCGGATCACTACCCTTGGCCATATCTTTTAATTCCATGGCTAACACGAGTATCTGATTCACAAGGTTACGAGCCTTATCTTTTACCCTATTCTAAATAGTTTCCCTATTCCAATTTACTCTTACCACATGTTAATACAAAATTTTCTTCCTTGTTAAGAACCATTTTATAATTAATAATTACCCTTTATTTAATTTCGTTTTTACCCATTCATACCATCCCATTAGGCACAATTTTATTACTCTTGAGAAACATATGTATCCTAACCTATATGTCCTGAACACTCATCCCGTGTGTGTGCCTATCATGATGCATGTCACATACCTACATAGGTACCTAGAATGATGCTTGAATGCACAACCTCGTACCTTTTCGGCCAAGAGATAAACACCACAAAACTATCAAATCACACAACAGGTGAATCACCCAGTAGTTAAATATCATCAAATATAACAACACACAACAAGAACAACAATCCCCTCCTAGGGTGACTTGGGTTTTCCCCCATACATGGGTTAACTAATCCCAAGAAAGTGCTCATTAATAAGGCCTGAAACTTTACTAACATCTTGTATACCATCCCCAAATAGTAATAAAGAGAAAATAACTTGCCTCTAATACCACTTTGTAACGTTTCCAACCCCAGGGCCACTAACCTGGTGCCCCGAGCTAGGTTGTTACATCACCTCAAGCCCGCATCCCCATACTGCAGAGGTTGTCGACTAGCAACGAGGGTCTAAAAGGTCACATGGGGATATTATAACCCCATCACCAGAGTAAGGCACAATAGATAATAACTTAAATAATAGAAACAAAAGATAACAATCAATAACATGCATTATTAACCAATTCCCAAAACTGGGTAAAACCATATAAAACTGTAAATATGTAATGCCATGCTACATTTCAAGTGAAAAAAACCCCAAAACAAAGAAAATAGAAGGATCCCCAAAATGGATCAGACTCCAAGTCTGGAACATCACCCAACATGTCCCATGTCCAACTCAACTCCCTAGCATAGGTCCCTTTCCCTTGTCTTGACCTAAAAGCATGAAATCTGATTGGGTACCCAACGAAGGATTGAGTAGGGTGTGAGTATAACATAATAGGCCAACACCAAAGGTGTCTAAAAAATATCTAGAAAAGGAAGATAGTGCATGAAAGTGATAAATGATGACAAGTAAGGATAAACAGTTCATTGGGCCATTCTAGACTATGTTCATTTTATTTATACTACCGTTGAATCTGGGTTCACTATTTAGGCATTTCATGATTTAATCTACCTTTTCCATGTGTTCAATAGATTAGGAATATTCAATTTTCTCATGAATATGGGAATAAAATCAATCCCTATCTCACTAGGCATCACATTATAACAATATCATAATCCTCACCTCAAAGCCTCAGTCCGGGTGGAATGCAACTATTAGGAGAATAGAACTTTGTCCCCTTCCCTAAACTGTGCATTTTGGGGGTGGAGTTAGAACCTCGGTCCAACTCAACCCTTGAGTGTATAACCTCAAGTCGACACCCCACTCAACCAAGCCACGTGCATATGATTATTTACCATTCACCACAATCCACCATAGCCAAAATCATTTACAACATCACAAAAATATCAGTAAATGGGAAATTAACATTATTACATCCATACATTAACACATTAATCATTTGAATTACTTAACCCTTTATACCCATTTCCCATTTTCCATTCCTATCTCACTAAGCATGTTCAAGTATAAAGAAAATCCCCTATCATTTTCCCATTAATCCATTTAACCCTTTTTATGCCAACCAAACAACTTCTTAGGCCATTACCCAACCTAAGTGTATTACTAAAACCCCAATTTCACATCTGATAAGCATATTAACATATTCATCATGAGATATATGTTCTCACACAACAACCTACACTTAGATAACTCTATGTTTGGGAGAAATCGGTACACCCATGGGTGGACCCAAAATAGGTCGTATCGTCCTCCATGCATCCCACAAGGATCATGAGGGTTTCATTAGGTTGTTTAGACACCCACTACAACAAAACCGGCCCCTAGCGGCAGTTTTTTTTCATTTGGCGGCGGTTTAAACCGCCGCTATAGGGTTTGGCGGCAGTTTACAAAAACTGCCGCAAAATTGGGCGTCGGCAATCTATTAGCGGTGGTTTTTACTATTTCGCGGCGGTTTAAGAAAAGCGTCGTAGATGACTCTTTTCGCGACGGTTTTTGTCCATTTTGCGGCGGTTTTATGCGTAGATGATACTTTTTTTGTCGCGGCAGTTTTAACCGCCGCTATATTCTGGCGTTTGATGCGCCTATGTCGCGGCGGTGAAAACCGCCGCTAAATTTAAACATAATACATTTAGCGGCGGTTATAACCGCCGCTAAATACTGACCAATAAGGCATTAGCGGCGATTATAACCGCCGCTAAATGCTGACCAGTAAGGCATTAGCGGCGGTTAAAACCGCCGCGAAATGTTGATCTGGAAAAAATAATAATTCTGCTCCTACCACACCACTACCCTGAAAAACAAATCAAACCAGAATATTGAACAGGAGACACCATAAAAACAAATAACATGGTAGTATTCATTGAAAAATAGGATATGAGAAAATTTTTTATGTTATGGAGTCCAACCTAAGGAAAGGTATGTATCACAATTTGGTGAGTAACCAATCCATGTGACCCCCAAGATGTATATGTGTTTTTAGGTTCTTTAATTTCTTATGTGTTTTAAGAAGGGTTGATTTATATTATATGGATACTAATACTCTATATAATAAATGGTTATGAATTTTGATACAATTTATGTGATCATGCTAACCATGGTGATGTGTAATGATATGTAATTGGTTATGCTCTAAGTTGGCCGATATAACATCCATGGGTGGATTGTGATATGGGTTGGGTTTTTTTATCAATGGATTTGTGTTATGGGATAGAACAAATTATGTTTATATGGGTATAGAATTTGTTCCAAAGATGGATGTTTGAGTAGTTATAGAATGTATGTTATGGTATGGTTTGCTGTGTGTTTTGGGTTGGTTGTTAATGCCTACTATAGAAAATGGGTAACTTGTGAATTGGCGTGTGTTTTAGGTTGGAAAACACGCTAACCGTGCATGGTGCTTGAGAGAGTATGGTTTATGATCTTGTAGGTTATACATGATTCCTATTGAGGATTTGAGTTATTTCATTGGATATGAGATAAGAGTTTCATGTATACATCCCAAGATGGTCATCATGTTGCAGGTTGGATGGGATGCATCATGATATAGTTGTTATTGACTTCGTTAAATAAAATAGGTTTGAGTTTTTTAAAATTTCAACAACTTATCTAATGTTTTCCTAAATACCTTATTGGTGGAATTATACTTAACCAAACCAAATGATATTGATTTTTCACAATAGTTATTATCATAAGATAATGTCACTAATATATATGTGCATGTATGTGATCTTTATCCTTCAACGGAAGTATGGTGTGTCGATTTCTAGTTAGGATTAGTAACCTAGATTTCATAGTTGGAGTGGGTATGGGATTTGTGATATGCATGAGAAACCTCGAGTGGGTATATTGGCCTATGATTTTCCTCGTGATATTTGAGATGGGTTCATAGATGCTTCTCCATGAGTTGTATCCTATATAGGATGTGACATGTGAACTAGGGTTGAGAGAGACTAGTAATATTGAGATATATCTTGGGATATTGGTGATTGGAGTGTTCTAATCAAGTGAAATAGCGATTCTCATTTCCACCTGATGAGGGTTTTCTTGTATGTATGTAATCCAAGAGAGGACTTATCCTAGGTCTATGAGTTCATTAAAAAAATGAAAGTAAGTTTAGACACTTTGTTCTATAGTGATGGTATATAGGTGGATTGTGGTTTGGTATTCAGTTAGTAATATCATTGTATTTGGTATTGTGAATGTAAAAGCATGGGTAGTGCTTGTGTTTTGTTAAGTCTAACATGAATAATTGACATGGTTATTTGGGGGATAAGTTAAGTTAAACTATGATTATTTGGATGTTATTGTAATGATGCATATTAGGTGTTTTAATAGAGTGTATACATGCTTAGATTCATGTTATACTGATAACGGTTAAATTTAGGTATTGTGGGAGGCTTCCAAGATACACTCTTTCCATGTCAGTAAGAGCGTGAGTTCTTTATCAGCATAATTGGTATGTTGGTTGTATAGACTAAGATTAGCCTGTCAGGTGGGAATTTCTTCATGCATGTGTAATGTGTTGTGGCTTATTGGGCCTTGATAGTGATGGTATGAATTGGGCTTACATAGCTAGGATACCCAGGTGCTGCTATGGAGCAACAATGATATGAATGGGACTTACACAGTTGGACTGCCTAGGTACTTCTATGAATCAGTTATGGTATGAATCGAGCTTACACAATGGGGCTACCCGAATGCTGCTATATAGTAGAAATGGTATGAATATGGGTTACATATATGGTATTCTCATTGGATGTGGTACCAATTCAAACACAGGCCTAAATGGAATGATGTATACCACACTCGAGAAATCAAGACATAAAATGTAACATCATAAATAAATAAAATGCATAGAAGGAAACATGAGAAATCAAAAAAATGTTAGGACATGGAAATGTTTGGTGGCAACTATGTGCCATATACATGTTACATATACAAACCAACCGTTCTCATACTTGTTCAACACATCAACAACACTACTACTCATCATCTGATGCTGCATCGTCACCCTCTCCACCTTCATCTCCACTACCTGCTGCCACCTATAAGAACATTATATTGAAAATTAAATATTGTGGCATTTTTATAATTAAACTTAAAACCAATAAAAGTGTGCAAACTAAATGATTTTGATTTTTTTGTGATTTACCTGCTCACCACTAGCTGATACACTACCACCTGGGGAATATCTGCTCATATAATGACGTATTTCAAGCAACTCTTTCTGCAAAGCAGATATCTGATCCCCCTGCTGGTGAACTGTGTTTCGTAGAGAAGACATCTCCCTCTGAGTATCTTCAGGTATGAAATGACTATAACCAGGAGTATATGTAGCTGAAATCCCTGATGGCCTGCCAAAGACCTCAGATGGTACGGGTCCAAACCCCATCCCGTGCACTCTACCAGGATGCTCCTTCCCAAGGACTTTACCAACCGGGTCATCCTGGGAGACTGAGTAGGATTGCCCAGGATTGACATCCCATATTTCTTTAATTTTTACCTATAAATCAAATATCAATATATATTAACACAGTAAAAACTGATAATAAGTTATTATAATAAATAATTGACTTCATACCCCAACTTCTCTGGCAGGTTCATTAACAAAACTTCCATCTGTTTTTTTATGAACATCCAGCCACAATTCTATTCGGGATGCTTCATGCCCTAAACTCTGTGACTGCATTAAACAAAGATAAATCAACAATTAAATATGTTAAATATATAATATTGTCTTATAAATATTTAAACTAATTAAAAGATTACCAATGACATTCGGCTTCTAGAAAATCTTTTTGAGCCCACAGTGTGCGGGATGACCTGCTTTGCCCGGTTTGATGCATTCTGTCTTGAGAGATCCTGAAATAAATAAAATTCAATTTAACAGTAATGTATTCAATGTCTATCTCTTCTTCATGTACATGTATAAATGTAAAATGAGGATAATATAATAATATATATTTCAATACCATCCGTTTCTCTTCACGATGGCTATCGAGAAAAACTGTCCATTGTTCCTTCGGTACCCCACTGGGTAGCTTCTCATACATCTACTGCACGGTCAATGAAGTATCATTGGCATCACACCACAACATCCATTTGAAATCTTTCCATTTTTTTCCAAGATTTTTCAATGTCCACTTCCGTGCTATCACATCAGCAAAGGTAAAGTGGAAGAACATCTGTATATAGAAATTCATTTTGAATATATTAGTAACATGACATTCAATTAAACTATAAAGTAATAAAATTACCTTTATCTGAGAATCAAATACTTGATTTTTCCAGTTTGGAGGCATATGCCTCCAATCATCATATGAAATAGGCAGGGAAATGGGCTCCGCTGCCAGCTGACCTATAATCTGACCAAGTAAACCTACGGCATCATCCGTCGGGACCCCATAAGAATCAAATGGCACCACTATCTTCTCGCCATTCATGTTCCAAACATCAGAACTTTTTAAGTGTTTTTCCACGGTTGCATTTTTTTCATCTGCAATTAGCAAACAATTTCTATAAACAAAATGCAATAAATTAATTTAATTAAAATTTGTAGCTATGACTGTGACCCTCCAGAATGTCTGTGATGAACTGGAAGGGGTGTGTCGCTGCCCCGCTACTGAGGCTCTTATAGGGGGAGGCGATGACTCATCCTCTAATGAGACATCCACTGACGGTGTCAGAGATGGTACAGGGGGAGATGATGCAGGGATGTAGGCAGCTGCTGCCTCAGATGCCGTGGGGACAGACGGATCGTCATCTGTCGTAGAAGTAGATGAAATGGTGTACCACTTCTTCCTTGGCATTCCTGTCATTTAATCAAATAAAATTAAGTTCAGAATATATATTTCAAAAAATTTATGTAGAAAAAAAATTAAAAATGATAATAGATGCCCTGTACTAACAAACAAAATATATATAACAATGATAATGAATGACTACAGAAATGAAACAAGTGGTTGCTGAATGAATAAATAATTGTACATACAATCATTTTCCCCTTCAATCATGTCGGTTTCCTGCTCCATTGCTTCATCCACTTCATTCATCCTTGCTAGACTAATATTTTCAATATCATGATAGACAAATAATTCTACTTCCTGTTGATGATGAAATTCAATTGCAGAGGTCAAATCTTCCACTTCATCACCCATATCATACAAATCTCATTGTATTACGTGAGTAACTACACTCCACCCTTCATCCACAACATCATTTACATAATATACCATTTTTTTCTGCGATGCTAAGATATATGGATCATGCAGTTCACAATCACCAACATCCATCAAGCGAGAGAAGTTTACAGAAGTAAATTACAAGGAATCTCTTTTAACACCTCTGATAATATCGACCCATTTGCATTTGAATAAAACAACAGAAAAATGCCCGTGGTAGTTTAATTCAATAATATCATGCAACTTTCCATAGTATTCCACTTCAGCAAATGTAAATATACCACTATTCTGTGTTTTCAAACCCATTTCTTGATCGACTGTACGAAATCTAAAACCATTCACATTATAAGCGTCGAACTTTCTAACTTGTTTTATAGGACCTCTAGCAAGAAACTTCAAATCTTCTAACAAGTCTGCTAGAGTATCAGTATTCATGATCTGAAAAATAAAAATATAATTTAATAGATTTTCAAATTGTATGTGTCAAACTAATATTCGTATTTATTGCAATATTTATAAACTTACACGTCGTGCAAACCATTCTACCAGCTCTTTTTTCACAGCTTTCGTTATATCTTTTTCATTTCGTGTTCGGCCTCTCATTCATCTCTTTGTTTGTATCCTCAACTCTTCAATAAATGGATTTGAAATTTCACTATTCGGTATCACATATCTATGTGCCTGTAATAACTCCAATTTTGTCAGTGTCGCGTATGAGGTCCTCCCAACTGATCGGCCAATAGTAGGAAATATTTTTGATTTCTGATGCATTTGAGATTGAGTTGATGTGTCGTCAACACATCCAACTCGATTAAATCTTGTCTCAATATCATCCAAATATCTGGAAAAAAAGGTGAGACACTCCTCGACCAAATAGCCTTCAGCAATAGAGCCTTCTGGTTGAGCTTTATTTCTCACGTATGCTTTCAAATTCCCAAGATATCTGTGAAAAATAATAATAATATTATGCATTTATTTAAATTCCAAATATTGCTTACTTAACTGGAAACATATAAATAAAATACCTCTCAATTGGATACATCCATCGATAATGAATGGGGCCTCCTAATTTAGCTTCGTCAACCAAATGCACAGTTAAATGCATCGTGACAGTAAAAAACGATGGAGGAAAGATCATCTCCATTGCACAAAGGGTCAATACAAACCTCTCCTGTAGGTTGTCAAGCTGTAAAGGATGTAGAGTTTTCTCACATAATTTCCTGAAAAATGTGCAGAATTGCAGTACAATAGCAGTAACTTTTTCAGGTAATAATGTACGCAATGCCAATGGTAGTAACTGTTGTAACAAAACATGTGAATCGTGACTTTTCAATCCATATAACTTACGATTCTTAAAATCAACACACCTCGAGATGTTACTCGAATACCCATCAGATACCTTCACATTCTTTAAAATTTGAAGGAATGCATCTTTATCCCTTTTTTTCATTGAAAAAATGGCAGGAGCATACTTTTCATTCTCATCTGGCTAGAGATCACGTTTTATGTTCATTACTTGTAAGTCTTTACGAGCATTGAGATGATCCTTTGACTTTCCATGATCATTAAGTAATGTGAAAATCAAATTATCACATACATTCTTCTCAATATGCATCACATCAAGAATGTGGCGCAAAGAATTAAATTCCCAATACGGAAGTTTGAAGAATATACTTTTTTTCTTCTATTGTTGCATTCTGATTTCACTTGACAATGCACTTCGCACTCGTTTTCCGCTATCAGTCAAATGATGAACCTTCCAAAATTTTGTTTTAACATTTTCAAGCTGTGTCAATATTTCAGAACTGGTTAACAACTTTGGAGGTGGTCTACAATCAATGGAACCATTAAATTTTGATTTGTTCGGCCGAAATCTATGAGATGCATCAAGAAATCTTTGATGGCACAAGAAGCACCATTTTCTACTGTGAGGTAGCCGTTTGGGCTCGAAATCAAAGTTACAAACAGGAAAAGCCAAACCCATATAAGTGTTCCAACCAGATAAATTCCCAAGCCCAGGGAAGTTACTAATGGTCCACATTAAAGCATCATGCATTTTGAACATTTTTTTAGAAGAAACATCAAATGTCTCAACACCGTTGCTCCATAACTCCCGCAATTATTCAATCAAAGGCTGTAGGTATACATCAATATTATTTCCAGGCATTTGTTTTCTAGGAATAATCATCGAAATGATAAAAGATGTTTGTTGCATACACATCCACGGAGGCAGATTATAAGGGATCAAAACAACTTGCCAAATGCTATAACTCATACTCAAAGTCCCAAATGGGTTGAATCCATCCGCAACCAATCCCAATCGAACATTCCTAGGATCAGCTGAGAAATCTGGATGTAATGAATCAAATTTCTTCCACGATTGGGAATATCGTGGATGTCTCATTAACCCATCATTATTATTATCTACAGAATGCCACTTCATGTGTTCGACGGTTTTTGATGACTTGAATAATCTTTGCAATCGAGGCTTCAAAGGAAAGTAACGCAAAACTTTTGCAGGTGTGTTCCTTTTCTTCTTCTCCATGAAATTATGTTCAGTCATACTTCCAACATCACCTTTTGACTGCCATCTAGAAGAAGAACATTTCTTACAATTCTGTCTACTTGAATCCTCTCCCCAGTAAAGCATACAATCATTGGGACATGCATGTATTTTTTTATAATTCAGACCAAGCTTGTTTACAACTTTTTTCATCTCATAAAACGATTCTGGGATTTTTGCTTCAGGAAATGCATCACGAATCAATTCCAATAACATGGACATTGCCTTATTTGTAATTCCACATAGACATTTGATATGGTACAACTTCAGGAAAAATGAAAGATTTGAATATTTCAAACACCCACTATACAAATCTTGATTTCCACCGTCAAATAAATCATGAAACGCATTTTCCTCATTGAAGTTTTCCCTTACATTTGGCTCCACAGAATCAAGAGGAGGATCCAATGATATGTTACAATCTTGATCTGCTTGTGTTACAGTCTCAAAAACATCACTTGTCACGTTGCAATTTGTATCACCCTCTTCTGGTTGTTCTGATATGTTTTGATGCTCATAGTGGTGTCTTGTAGTGCCGAATGCATCATTTATGAGGTTTTGCATTTCATTTTCCATTGGCGACAAACTTGGGACCTCATTCTATGGATTAACATCAGTCCTCAATCTTTCTGTATTGTTTGATTCTCCATGCCAAATCCAACACAAATATTGATCAGGGAATTGCTTCAGTATTAAATGTTCATAAACTTCATCTCTCTTCAACCATGTTCTAAATTAACATTTAGGACATGGACATCTTATTCTCCCTGCAATGGATCGATTAGAAATTGCAAAATCTAAAAACTCATTCAAACCCTTAACATATTGAGGTGTGTTCCTCGGTAATGTGATCCAGCTTTTATCCATGTATATCACAATGTGCCTACACAAAATATACGATAGTGTAAGATTACAGAAACATAATATAATAAAGATGAACCATTGATCATAAAGTATGCATAATATAATAAAGATGGTTCATTGATCACATTTACCACTTCAGACCAACCGAACAAGTCTGGTCCATAAGAGACAGCGTCAACACCTCATTGAGGAGAAATAAGAATATCGGGTTACACACTTATCATAACACTATCTACCCAACTATTTTTTATGGTTTCCAATGGGATATGTTTACAGAACATGAAGCTCCCAATTAATTCATTATCCATGATAAGACATGTCGTTATGGACCAAATTTACAAGGGAGAGAGGTCACATGGATTTTTGTAAAATAAACCATTGGAATTGAAATTGGTCTATAGGATGGGATTTAATCTATTGAACATATCTATATTCTTGGAAAGAGTTGAGGTGTAAATAATATTAAGTGATATCCCAAAGGAACCAACTGCTCAATATAAATTCCAAGAAATTACTCAAATTGTGGATGGATATTCTCACTTTTAGTAATAAATACATGAATAAATGTAGGAGAAATATATAAACAACAAAAATAAATAATCCACAATTACTATGCATGACTTATCCGCCATTTATGAGAATCAATCAAAGAATCAAGGAAGAACTAAAAATTACCAAATTCGAAAGGGGTCGCGGGGGGCGCCGGGGGGTGCGGGGGTCGCCGGAGGCCACCGGGGGCGTGGGGGGTGTCGGGGTCAATAAAAAAATTACACCCATGAAAATACAATAGAGAATTCTCACTAAGCATATACCTAGGTATGAAATCCATACTATAAAACCATTCATGGAAAACCCAATACACATAATATGAAATCATACCTTCTTTAAATAAAAAAATAAAGATAAAGTGATGGTCAAGGTTTCTATAATGACATGACCTTTATAATTAACTACATCATGATGAATCTCTGAGAAAAGTAATATAAATTTACATTCATCTTTCGACGTACAAACTACATGCACTTGATAATTTATACTTAGAGCATCAATAATGAAATTGCACTTTCTTGGAGTATAATTAAAATCCAAATAAAATGACTAAATATATTCATCCCATATCCTCTATCATAAATTTTTATCCCTATGATAAAATATTTACTACATGTTTTTTTATTTGTAAATGCCACAAAATTATCATTGAATAACTAATTTCCTAAACATTGGAGGGCATGCATAACCATGACTAACTCAATATCATGAGTTGGATAATTGTTATCATTTATTATAAGTTTCAAGACCCATTTACTAAAACTCATTCCTCCATATCAACATAAATCTTAACATCACATTGGAGGCCTCATTATTGACCTTATAATGCATCCTTGGATTTGGTCAAATAAGAATAGGTGTAGATGTCAATATATTTTTTAGCTCATAAAATGAATCATTTTATTTATCATCCCACTAAAAATTCACTCCATTCCAAGTCAATACTATATTTTTAATGAATATGTGAGAAAAATCCAAGATAATGCAAGAATAAGAAACCGTATGACCAATGAAAATATGAATCTCAACAATATTAGTATGAATCTATTAAGAAATTATAGATTCTACTTTCTCAATATCCCCTAATATCCTAGATTTAGAGAACTCACGACCAAAAAATGTCACCTATTGATTATAGAAATAACATTTCAATATATTGTCATATAAATGATGATATCTCAATGTGTCTAAGAACATAACCAACTATTCTTCATGCTCCTCATAGGATCATGATCATACCAATATATCATTGATAAATATAGTCCCGAATGAAAAAAAAGGATAAAAAATGGTTTATCAAAGTTATAAATACATATGGTTTCTCCATTACCCTAAATAGAATTACCAAAAACACAAAATTACTATATAGTGTTTGAAATTCTATCTTGGACACACCTTTAGCTCAAACCTTTAACCGCTGATAACCTAATCGATGAACAATCTTCAAAATCCATAAAGAACCTCTAAACTGATTGAATAAATAATAAATTCATAGAAAAGGATACCAATTATTAAGAGTAACATGATTTAATTTATAATAGATAATATAAAATCAATAACTCACTCTTGCAATATTGGTAAAAAGAAATGGATAACCCTATGTAGACACACTCAGATTAATAAATCCATTGGATTAAAGATCTCCCAACTAAATATTTATCTATCTAATATCCCATAGAGATATATAGTAATGGGATATTGTGATAGTCTCGATACCTTGTACTAATTCAATCATAAACTCCACCTCCATCTCTAGAGGTAACATTATAAAGTCCTCAAAAAAACATCCTGATACTTATTAATTGCAGGAGGAAAACAACACTTGAAACACCATTAGCTAACCTGAGATCCATCCATACCACTAGAGATATAGTCATCCCCATTTTCCAATAATCATATCTTGATCAATTGGAATTATAATCTTATTCACCTAGAATAACATATGATTTATCATAAGATGGAGAGAATTTCTCTCTTTTCTAATAACAATAAATATATGCTTTAAAATGTGATAACTAGTCTATACTAAAAATTACAATGAAATATTTCATCACTATAATGAACAATTTCCAAAGATATACATATCCAAAAATATCAGCTACATAATTTAGGAACTTCTAATGGGATCCTCTCTTTTTCCCAATGAATTATTTAGAGAGAAAACTTTAAATAAAAATTCAACAATCAAACCTATGTTGGATACCAAGCAAGAAGACATAAAATAATTAGAATAACTATAATCAAATAACACATTGAACAAGGTTGAAGTATCAATTACTATGCATGACTTTTAGTAATAAATACATGAATAAATGTAGGAGAAATATATAAACCACAAAATTAAATAATCCAAAATTACTATGCATGACTTATCTATCATTTATGAGAAGCAATCAAAGAATCAAGGAAGAACTAAAAATTACCAAAGTCGAAAGGGGTCGCGGGGGGCGCCGGGGGGTGCGGGGGTCGTCGGAGGCCACGGGGGGCGTCGGGGGTGTCGGGGTCGCCGGATGGCACAGGGGGCGCGGGGGGCGCGGGGGTCGCCGGTGGTCGAGGGGGGTGCCGGGGGGTGCGGGTTTCGCCGGAGGGCGCGGAGAGTGTGGGGGGTGCGGGGGTCGTCGGAGGGTGTGGAGGGTGCAGAGGTCGCCGAGGCTGGGGGGTATCGGCGACGAGGGTTTGGGAACACGTCGGGGTGGGGGAAAGGGTCATGGTGTTTTAAAAAAAAATTGGGTTTCGCGGCGGTTTATTAAAAACCGCCGCGAAACCTTCACCGAAAATGTTTAGTGGCGGTTTTGTGAACCGCCGCCACAAAACCGCCGCTAAACCAAGTTTTTTTTATAGTGACCTAATACATCACATCACGCCAAATTCACCAAGAACACATCAAAAGAGGGCAATAATAAAAACCCTACATACAAAAATCTATATAAAACCCAAGGGATAAAACTTGTAGACCACCTACCTTATATCTGTTGGAGAACACACCCTTAATTGAAGCCTTATATCTCGATTCAACCAACTCTTGAAAATTTTCCCTAAATATCACAAAAAAAAAGAAAGGGTTTGAGGGCTTCAGATGGAGATGGGGAATAAATAGAAACACTAAACCAAAAAGAAAATATAGAGGGATATTATCCTTACCCAGATCTTCAATCTGTAACCAAGGGCATTCCAAACGGCCCTAAGATGTGGGAGATCGATCCTTGGAAGATCTTAGAGCTTTTGGGGAATCAATAGAGATTGGTGAGGAAGAAAGGAAGAAAATCTGGAGTGACCCTTATATTCCTGTAATGGAATTTTTGTAATTTTTTAGAATTTTCCAGGCCGCACTATTTACCTGCACGGTTTTCTAAATCGTGTGCAAACCGTGCAGAGGCTACTACCCCCATGATCTCTCTCTCGCATGGTTTTCCAGACCGTGTGCAAACTGTGTGGATTTCTACTTCCTACACGGTCTCCCCTCACACATTTTTTCCAAACTGTGTGCAACCCATGTGGATTGTCCCGAAAGCCCCCCTTTCCCCATTTTTCATGTCTCAAACCCCTGGAACACCCCCAAGTATTCTAAAGGACATGCGAAACATTTAATTAACCACAAACGGGGACTTAAAATAAAACATAAACAAGAAAATACCTTATGGAGAAATCTGAGATCTTACATTTGAACCATGGACCACCTCTATACAATCGACATGCCTAACTACTTCACCAATCACAGTTATCACTATATAAATAGAAATTTACTTATATATTTTTTTTCTAAACCATGGATATATGTGGAAAACCATGGAAATAGGTTTTCCCATGGAAAATCTTTTGTTCCCCACAAAATTTTTTCTCATTCTTGTGAAGGGAAGATATACCCATAGTTTACCAAAATCGTAGGTATAGTTCATCCCTATACCCATGGTTTTTGAATAACTATGGGTATTGTTTTTGAACCAAATCCTATACCCACGGTTTTAGGAAAATTTATGTTGTATATTTAACCTATAACCATGGTTTTTTGGAGAAATGTGGGTATAGGGTATTGTATAAGTCCTATACCCATGGTTTTAGAAAAACTATGGGTATATCCTTGTTTACCTGTAGTTCTACTTGAAGATCATCTGCATAGACTCGATCCAATTATAGGCCGCATGTAGACCACCCTCGCCCTGAAAAATTGGCAGGTTCTATGACTATAACTCTTGAGTAAGATACACCATCGAAGGTTGTTCTCCCTTTGCTCCCCTGTCGATACCCTAGATAACTCATACCAAGATCGCTCTAAGCTTCTTATCAAGACATGACCCAAAAATTTTCAAATCTGGCGGCTACCCTACCTACACTAGAGCCAGAACCTAATCATGTATCTACAGATCATGATATTACTAATCCTTAAGGGCCTCAACCTAGTCATGATCTAGTGGAACCATATCCTCACCTTCCTAACACTATATATGATATTTCTCAGAAGAACCTGCTGAATACCATTATGTGGTCAGAACACCCAAATAAAATATATAAATTTTGCAGATAGGGAAATCAGTAACAGGTAGCGTCGACTCACTATCCTTACTCTACCCCATCAAAACCATGCCACTCGGCATCTTGGAATCATGGTCACCTTACCCCCTCCCCCAACAGATCCAAGTATCAAGTTTACCCCGAGCGATACCCATCCTAATAACCAATGTTGCCTCAAACTGTTGACCTCATCACCTAACCCGGTGATCAACATCACCCCATTTAATCATACATGCATGCTTCTATAAGAGCGATAACCATATCATATCATAAGATATATATATATATATATATATATATATATCACATCACATACACATGTTTATATAACACATTTCATAAGAAATTTTCACAGGCGCGTGATTTTCATAATTAAATCATCCTACCATGTTCTCAATAAAATCATAACAAGAATACACAACCCCCTTTCCATACCAAGACATGGGTCCACATATCATCCCTTTCTATACCAATCCAAGGTTACATATCAAAAAAAGTAACAATTCAAATTCCAAGTGCACCACTCAAGGTGGAAATCATGTCAAATATAAAACAAGAAAAACATAACAGTAATTACCACCCATGGTAACTTGGTACATCCCTCATATACGGGCATGAAGGAACCCAAGAACAAGCTATGAATCCAATTCTGAAATATTACTAATCTCAAATAATAAAACCAATAAACTAGGAAAAGAAACACCTCTGATACCATTTATAACATCCTTGACCGGATTTAGCACCTGAACAATGCTTTCGGTCTGGGTGCCACTGGCCTTAGGCATGGCTCCTCATATGCCAAAGGCTGCTAACTCGCAGCATGTAATAAGGCTTATATTGGTGAGACTATACCCTCAGTTGATGATAATACAATAGTCCAAGTACATATATATAACATGCAGTGGAAATAAAGACTCAACAAAATCAAACCAGACTCACCAATGGCATAAGAAAAATCATTAATAAGAAATACCATAAGAGTAATAATCAATAGCAGTGTAAATAAATACACCAGAAAACATACCATTCCAGCTACCAAAATAGATCATGTATCTAATATAACTCATACATTATAATTAAAAAAAAGGGGTCACCAAAGGCTGACCAATAATATATATATATACACACATTTGCATGTTGAAACTAAAAGGGAAACTAAAACAAAGATCTCCAACTAAAGCAAGAACCTCAAGGCCCTTTTCTAACATCCCATGCCAACACAACTAGGATCTATCTTCATACCCCGAACCCTTACCTGAATGTAAAATCATATATTCTACACGTGACCTAAAGGACCCGTGTAGAATGTGAGTACGAGTCTCAATAGGATACCAACCACGTGTGAATACCCAACATATGTGTTTAAGAAGGTGTAAAAAGTGATAATAATTAAAGGCAATAACTCATTCAATTTAAATAAATAAAAGATTCTCTAGTGCTCAATAGACACTAAGGGGTAGTCACCTGCTTCAACCAACACCAGAATCACTAAAGAGGAGAGGATCCTTGGAAAATGACCCAAGGTATCCCCTGATGTCAAATAGCTTAGTTGAACCCTTAGGTTCCACCTCTAAAAAGTAACCTAACACCTCATGATAACTGAAACCTTGTGTCCCACATCAATCAACTTATGTCCCAAAGGCATGCCAAAGAAAATAGAACCCTAGTCTCTCAGACCACTTCCGAAAATAAACCATCAGATTGAACCCTTCTGTTCATTGGCACAATAATATATGTCCTCAAATAAAAAACACTATCATATCATAGCACAAAATCTTGAGTAATAACAATCTACATCCTCCAAAAATAGTATAGGCCCAACGACCTCAATAAAACAAGCATTATCCCACAACTGATAGCCTCAACACAATCATCTGAAGCCTCCTCATCTTTCCTGTGGATTTCTATAAAAAACACCCCAAACCAAATACCTAGTCTGTATTACTGGTGGCCTCTACCCACACAAGTGGTCAAAACCACCTCATCACTGAGTCAACCTATATGCACATGAATACAATATCATTTTTTCCAATCATGGGTGTGTGTAAATCACCATTTTAGTACCTAAGTTGCACTAAGTACAACACCTTGTGCCCCTATGACTATATTTCTCAGATTTTATGTCCATTCCACCTAATATCACGGGCCATGCCCTCAAACCGATGCCCTCAATACCTCAACTAATATTCATGATGTCCAACTAGTGATCATATCACCCTTGTAACACAGGACATGACCAACCATATTATCACATTGCCTCAAACATGATGGTCATTCCACCTCAAATTCCTTGGGTCAAGCCCGTCATGATCCCATGGATAACCAAACATCATAATAATTAAAATTATATATATAATTCACTTAAAATTAAAATGTAAAAACAACTATATTAAATAAACACACCCCGACCTAACTACCCAGGTGGTCAATGACCTTTGACCCGGCCTCACATGAGAGAACACAGTTTTTTCATTCCCAATGACACCCCATAAGGTTATACAATTAATTTAACATCAAGAATTCAATTTAAAAGGGGATCACTAAACTAACCAGTGGAGTTATAAAATTATCACCCCCAAATTGATTTCAAAAACATGAATAAAGGTATAAACCATCTACCTTGTAGTTTTAGACAAAGACACGTCTTGTATTAGCCTCTAACTCAAAGTGTTTTTCAAAAAATAGGCATTTCCATCAAATGCCCTAAAAATAGTTCAAAATGACTCAAATTGATTTATGCTCTGTGATAAAAGCTAAAAGTAGATAACAAGAATTTTTTATGATAGCCTTACCACTACGACTCCAACTCCACCAACAGATCTAAAAACAGAGGTCAGACAAAGGTTTTGGATCAAAAACTATCAGAGGAAGAAAAGAGGCACCCCCACTATTGTAGGAAAAACCAAGGTGGAGAAAAGGTAGAAAAACCTAAATATTAAATAGGTAAAAATAATAATTTTTCATATTTAATAGACCTCATGGTTAGATCACATAGCTTTCCCAACAATGTGGAAATTGTGTGGATTACAGTGTTGAGGTACTGCCTAAGTGGAGCTACCCGTTTGACTTGAACATAGTTTTTTCTAACCATGCACAAGCCATGTGAAATAACTCTAAAAATATTAATAGGTGCACAAATAATCATGCACCCCTACCTACACGATTTTCCAAATCATGTGGCAGTGAAAAATTGGGTTGCATGGTTAGCTGGGAGAGGCTACATGGTTTACCTAAACCATGCACCATGACCTGCGACCTCCAAAATAGGACTTCAGGCCTCCGATTCACTTGAAACCTATTTGAAAACCCAAGTAAATATCCAAGCCTCTAAACCCATCCAAAAACATGATATTAGGTTGACTTAAAACTTGGAATTAGGTTCTGATAATTGAAAACAAAATTGGCATACCCACTAATTCTAAAATTTAAAATATGAGAGGTTTTCAACCCACTCCAAAATACCTGGTATGTTAAAATGGCCCCAAATTTAGGGTCTAATACAAAAATAGAACTTAACAATAGTTTAACAAAAAATAAAAGAATTTATACCTCAAGAGAAATTTGGAATCTTACAAATATTTTCTAAGGTTATTATTCATAATGACCAAAAATAAAAGAGACCTATTTACCAAATTTGGATCTCCTAATTCAAAATATGGAATCTATTTTTTAATATTAAATTACTATAATTTTAAGAAATATTTTTTAATATAATTATGTAAAAAATAATAAAATAGTTTTTAGGAGAATGTGTTTCTAAGCTAAAAAATGAACTTATACCAAAATTAAGAATAATGATGATTCTAATATATTTTCTTAGATTATATATAATTAAATAGTTCATATATTAATTTGAGATAAAATTAATAGAATAATTATATTTTTTATTAAAAATAAATGGTATTTTAACAAAAAATAGTATTTTTCCCTGTTCACCAAAAAATTATTTTTTCTCAAAAATCCCAAAATTTCAGCATAAGATAATTTTGCTATTTTATTTTCAAAAATTTAATTCGTTTTATGAAATATATTTTTTAAAATTTCTCAAAATTAATTATAATATTTAATCAAAAAAAATAAATAAATACAATTTTTGAAGAAAATGTATTTTTGAAGAATAAAATGACTTTACTAAAAATTGAGTGATCATTTACTAATAATTTATCAATAAATTATCATTGATTAGGATCCTTATATATATAAATATATACATATATATATATATGTATATATTTCATAATGTGGTTAATCATATTCATACCCACTAATTTAATTGATTGCTTATAACCATAATATTTAAATAATAATATTTCATTGTTCATTTAAGCTCACTATTGTGTGTTGTATATGCTATTGAACATAGTGTTATTTAAAAATATCAGGATATTAAATTTGAGTTTATTTTTAAGAGACCTAATTTTTTTTAAATAAACCAATTTATTTCTTTAAAATAAAAATTCAATGTTAATTTTATCCTAAACATAATTTTTATGCTTAAAATACACTTTTTCTGAAAAACAAGTTTTACATGCGCTAAAGTTAAAATTAATTTTCCATACACATATTAATTTTATTTTATAAAATTATATTATATTTATAATCATTTGGTCCAAATTATTCAAAAAGTTCAATATTATTTCGAGTCTTTGAAAATAGAATACTTTGATTAAAGATTAATTACTACAGAAAAAGAATAATGGTTATTTTCAAAGAATTAATTTTATAAGAGTAATATACATTTCACATATATAAATTAGATTAATATATTTTAAATTATGGATCTAATATGTTTTTAAAAAATATAGACAAATATATAATCACTCATTCAATTAATAATTAATAAGAAATGAGAATAAAAACACTCAATATATACAAAGACATTTTTCTTCAAAACTCTTTTTCATGTATATTATATTTTAATTTAAATTTTAATTATATCGCATTTAAAAGTTAAATTATAGTAAATGGAGTCCAAATTTGGATTTATAATGTAAAAAATTGGTGATAATTTTGATCTAATATTTTTTGTAATAAAATAATTACCATAGTTAATTTTTAATCAAGATTAATAAGGGTATGAATGGGTAAATGAAGTGTCCCAAATTTTAATAATTAAAAGGTAACTTACACATTCTATAAATACTTTTTAGTTTTGAAACTCATAACCACATGTCTCACCTACCATTTCCACACAAAACTCACATAACCCACATAACCAACCTAACACCCATGTGATTTCATTCTTACCCCTTACCTAACATTTGTTTCCATGAAAAATACCCGCTTTTTCACCTATAAAAGGAGCTAAATCCCACCCATTATATCATCCCACTCCACCAAAAAGGACTTGATCATTAATCTATCTTCCCTTTACCTCTCTAAATCCCTCTTAAGGAGTTCCTAAGGTTCTAGTGAGTCCTCCAAATCTTTAAAAAGTTACTTAAGAAGGTAAGGGTTTATAATCCTTCTATTTCCTTTTTAATTGAAATTATTTTGTTATAATAAAATTTACACATATTAACTTGATTTTAACTGCATGGTATTATCTACCACTTTATATTTTGTTGATATGATACTACTTATCCCCTCTCATTATAACCTTTTTCCTATACTTTTATTATGCCGACATAAGGTATCTCATTCAACAACTTCTATTTTCAATTAAAAACCATTATTATAATATCATTATGATTATAATTATATGGAATTAACTCACATTTTATATATTTATAATGATATTTCCACTCATTAAATCCTTTCCATAAGCTGTCATAATGCCCAAAAAACTTAAACTTTTGGAAAGTAATGAGTTTATGATTTTCCTAACAATGAAATCCCAATCATGATACTAGAAAATTGATGCAATAGTGGTACAAATTAACCTTGGGTAAATAACCCTAAAAAGGGTTGGTTGAATCATTGACTCAACCATCACCATAATTCATGATGATTGGTCCTATGACTACACACATGGCTAGACACTCCAAGGGGATATTCTTTGGAATATTCACACTCTTTATGAACCATGATGAATGATTTTTCCTACCATTACTATGGTCTCTTATTAGTGAAAACTATTGAGAACAATTACTATATTCTATTGATAACCTATCACTTTGAAATCACCCTTGACCTATACTTTATATTTATTTCTTTGATGATGGTACTTCCTTTTACATTGAGAATACCCTATAGTATCTATATTGATTACTTATCGTTTAACCATCCACCTCATTTATTTATATGAGTTACGATCATGTTATCCCTTTTATTATCATCAAGATAATTATTTTCATTTATTATGTTGTAACTATAATATGGATTATTATTAAAAAGTTTAATATGTGTAGTTTAACCATCCAAATTATTTCTCCAGATGGGTTATGATCATTTTATCCCTTTTATTGACATTGGGAAAATTATTGGCATTCTGTATATCATTATTCCAATATGGATGATTATTAGAAATTGGACTATTATTGTTTATCCATCCACCTTCTTTCTTGATATGAATTATGATCATGTTATCCCTTATATTGACATTTGGAAAAGTATTTGAATTTCATATGTTGTTATTCCAATATAGATGATTATTGGAAAAGTGGATTATGAACTATTTTATTTTTATCGTATAATTAATGTATTTGAGTTAAACAAATGACAGAAGGGTCCTACCATTATATATTCCCTTGATGCATCAGTAGGTCTCATAAGACAAACAGGTTTGGGTATTTTAGTTTATGAATTCCCATAACAAAATGTTTCCTTGAGGGTAATGTCATGATGTATAAGATCATGATGTCATGTATTATGGTATGTAATTAGTTGTATGAAATTATTAATTTCATTTATAAGGAACCAATTATTATTATTTATGGGATATATTTATTTTAATTACTATCCATGTATATATTATGCTCTCAATTTCAATTTATTATGAATTAATGTTGTTTATTTATTATTTCTATATCACTTATTCCATGTTTATGAAATAATAACTTCAGCTATATGATACCCCTTACTAAGCATCTAAGATCTCCCTTATTTTTTTCCCTTTCCCTAGGGAAACCTTAATGAGAACCATGTGAAATTTTTGGGATATGATGGAAGCGATAATAATTTTCTTATAGAGTGTTCATGATGTATCTTATGTTTTCAAATGTAATTTATTTATGTATTTATTATTTTAAGACCAATAAGATATTGGATCCTATATAAATTCTTGAATTATTTACTAATAATTTAATATAACTACCAAATATGGGTTTCCAGAGTTCAGGTTGTCACATTTGGTATCATAGTAAGTTTAGCAGAAATCATGAGGACTAAATTTAGACGAACCTAGTTAGATAAAAAAGTACTATGAAAAATTATCAAGATTTATAGGAATAATTATAAAAAAATATTTAGGAATCATATTTTACAATTCCATATCATGAGATAATTATCTATATTCCATTAAAGAGATATGATGACTAACAGAAGGAATGAAAATTGTATTAACACTCATAGTCAATATAGGGATGTCCCCACAGGCAAGATAATGAAGCAGGAGTTAAGTATAATTTAATCATGACCATATTAGGGTAGTTGACCCAAGTTATGAAATATAATCTCACTAACATAGAGTGACTTTGTAATCTACAACATGTTGTAACTACATTGGACCTCTTCAAATGACAAAAACATCCAACCTTTAGTGGAACTATTAATCTATTAAAAGATGAAAAAATGGATCAAGTCCCTTGAGAATATATTTATCACATTGGGAAGTAGTGAAAAAGAATAATTCATCATTACAGTCTATCATCTGAAGGGAGATGCAGAAAAAATAGTGGTCACTAATACAAAAAAAATAAAGATGAAGATAAGATAAAGTATATGGAATGTGGAAATTTTAAGGATATATTCTATAAAAATACATTCATTGTGAGATATTAATTGAAATGGAAAGATAAATCCTTAATATTTTGTAAAAATAAGAGGAAAATGTTTCTTAGTATAAAGATAAATTTAAATAATTATCCAAACATACTGAAGACTGTTAACATAGACCAAAAATTAAGATTGATCATTTATTTTATGGATTGAATCCAAGATTTCGAAGGGAATTAGTCTCTATGAAATTTTCATCAGATGAGGATATAGTCTCAAGTACCATTAAGATAGAAAATTAGTTCTATAATAAATAAATATTAAAGGGAAATTAAAAGAAGAATAGGTCGATTGAGAATCATGGGAAGAATAATGTGGTAAATGGGGAAAAAAGTAAGGATGGGATTTCAAAACATGTGATAATTGTGGGAAGAAACACCCTGAGGCTTTTATGAATAGAACAAGATTTTTATAAAAGTGTGGGGAACATTCCATTAAGACTGTGAAAGAAAATTCAAGGTAGAAGTTATTTATGCTTAAATATTTAACCATAAGGAGAAGGAACATTATGAAAACCAATTCCACAAACATCAAGGAAATTTACATAATAAAATTACAAGGGAGAAAGGAAAATATTATGTGATTACTACAGTTTAAGTTCAAGTTCCTAATGAATTTATGGTAGGTACTTTGATCCTATCCTCAAAGTTAAATAATGTTTTATTTGATTCTTGATCTTTACACTCTTTCATTTCTTCCATGTTCTCCAAAAATATCAAATATTTTACCATTAACTTAATTAGGGAGATATTAATTTATACACTAAGTGGAAATATTATTACAAAAAATAAATTCCAGTCAGTTCGAATTATGATGTATTGACATACCCTATTTACAATTTTTTTTAGTAAACCTATGTTTAACTTTGATATGATCCTTGGTATGTGTTTGATTTCAAAGTATAATGAAATAATTTTTTTCTAAGAGTGGGTAGTTATGATTCATGAGGTTAGGGGAAATATATTATCTTTAAAGGGGAGACTTCATCATCTAAATTACATCTAGATCCTCCCCTAGTAATTCTCCACAATAAATTTTTGGTAAGAGAGGAAGATCAAGAATATTCTATGGATATAGAAGATATCCTAATAATATAGGATATACCCATGGTATAAAAATTCATTGATTATTTTCTATAAGAATTTTTTGGTCATCCACGAGGGTGTGAAGTTGAGTTCTGCATTGAAATCAACACAGATTCAAGACCTATATCTAAAACTTTATATGGAATAACATTTATGGAGTTAGTGGAGTTGAATAAATAGTTATATGAGTTATGAGATAAATAATTTATATGAACTAGTGTTTCACTATGGTGATACCCTATTTTATGAAAGAAAAACAAGGATAGGTATATGAGATTATTCATCGATTTCTGAGAGATCAATTCCATTACTATAAATAATAAGTATCCTTTACCATCCATTAATTACTTGTTTGATCAAATTCAAGGATCCCAATACTTATCAAGGATTTATCTTCACATTGGTTATCATAATCAAAGGGTAAATTAGGATGATATACCAAGATGACATTTCAAATATGGTATGGACATTATAATTTCATAGTAATTCCATTTGGATTGAATATGAACCCACTGTATTTATGGATATGATGAATAGATTATTCAAGGAATATATTGATAACTTTGTGTTGGTATTTATTGATGAAATATTGATATACTCTAATATATATAAAGAGCCTGAAATTTATTCAAAAATAATTCTTGATACCCCTAGAAAAAAAATTATATGGGAAATATAGTAAGTGTAAGTTTTGGCTTAATATAGTTTCTTTTATTGTCCATATTAACTCCAATGATGGAATATTTTTTGAACCTTTAAAGATAAAGATAGTTAAATAATGGCCTACACCAAAAAAAATATAACCGATATACATAGTTTATTGGGTTTAGAAGGTTAATATTAGTTGATTTTTAATATTTCTCCCAATTGGCCAACCTGTTAACCAAGTTAACATGTAAAGGGGTTAAATTCACATAATCAAGGGAATGTAAGGAATGTTTTGAAGTGATGAAAATTAGAATTATTAATGAACTAATATTAAATTTACCATTAGGTATATAATTATTTATAATATATAGAGATGATTCAAATAAAATACTTGGTTGTGTCCTTATGCAGAATGATTGGCTGATTTCTTATACATCAGGAAAACTCAATATTCATGAATAAAACTATCCAAACCATGATCTTGAGTTGGAATCCATAATATTTTCTTTAAAATTATGGATAAACTACCTCCATAGTAAAATATTTTAATATTTATACATACCATAATATTTTAAAGTATATCTTCTCTCAAAAGGAGATCAACATGGGGAAAAATGATAGTTGGAACTACTCAAGGACTACAATTTCTCGATACACTAACCACCCTAGTAAGGAAAACAAGGTGGATGATGAATTTAGTAGGAAGGACTATGGATTTCTAACCATTATTAGGATTAACAATGATCCAATATATAGATATCTAGTAAAGATAGATATGGTGATTTCTAGGAAATGGGAGCCATCATTTCTTTTCTAAGAAATTACTAAACTTTCATTACTAGAAAATAGAGTAAAGTACTAATAATATGGAGAGGAATTACAAAGTAAGATTAAATCACTAAATGAAAGTAATTTTATAGTCTTACTATATAGATATGGAGTATTGAAGTTTGGAAAGAGATTATGTGTTCCATCTATACCAGAGTTGAAGAAAAAAACTAGATGATTCACATAGCTCAAATTTCTCTATACACCCTGGTAGCACAAATATATATAAGGATTTAAGATAACGTTTTTGATGGGAGGGTATGAAGTGGGAAATTATGAACTATGTCTCCAGATGATAAGCATGAAAGCAGGTAAAGGATTAAAGAAAACATCCTAAGGGAGTCATAGGAGATCTGACTATACCTATATGGAAGTGGGAAAATATTATAATAGAATTTGTTATTATACTTCTAAAGACTCTGAGGAATAATAATGTTATACGGGTCATTATTGATCAACTTATTATGTAAGCTCATTTTTTAGTGATAAGAGAAGATATACCCCTTGAGCTCCTTACCCAGCTTTATATCAATGAAATCGCAAGGATTTATAGGGAATATTTTTCAATCAAATCAGATCATGACCATCAATTCATATTGAAATTATGGAATATTTTTTAAAGAGATATAAATATTGAGATACATTTAATCCCCACCTATCATCACTAAACTGATGTAATTTCCAGAAGGACTATTGAAACATTATAAGACATGTTGATATCATGTTCTATTTAATTACAAGGTATGGGGGATTTGTATCCACCATTGGTGGAATTTTCATACAATAATAATCCAAGGAATAACAATGATATATGGGTTATTGTTGATCACCTTATTATGTCTTATAATTTATTAGAGATAAGAGAAGATATACTTATTAAACTCTTTACCCACCTCCATATCAATGAAATCACAAATATTCATGGGGAAAATTTGTCAATTGAGTCTAATCATGACCTTCGATTCACATTGTAATTATCGAAGAGTATTTAAATGGATATCAACACTAAGATACATTTAAGCACCACCTATCATCACTAAACTGATGTGAAATCTTAAAGTACTATCTAAACATTGGAAGACAATCTCATATCATGTTCTCTTGGATTTTGAGGTATGTGGGATCAGTATCTACCATTGGTGGAATTTTTATACAACAATATCTTCCTTTAGAGCATCTATATGGCACCATATGAAGTATTGTTTAAGAAAATGTGTCATAATCTGACCTATTGGGATAAATTTATAGAAATAAATATATTTGTAATATATATTTTATATGATATAATTACTAACATATAGACTATTTAGGAGCATATTGAATTATCCTAAAGCAGATAAAAGAGATATGCTGATAATTGAATGAAAGGATTGGAATTTAAATGGGGTTCATGTATTCTTAAAGGTTTCCCCATAAAAGGGAGTAATAAGAATTAGTCAAAATGTTATGTTAATCTCTAGGTATATTGGGACTTTTGAAATACTATAAATAATTGGAGTTATAGCTTACTGATTGTCTATTCCACCCAACTAATCTAAAGTTCACAACATCTTCCATGTTTTATTACTAAGGAAATACATAACAGATCCAATTCACATGCTCACATATGAGAAAATAAAGTTGGAAATTTAATTTTCTTATAATGAAGGTCTATTCTAGATTCTTTACACCAAAGAGAAAGTGTTGCAGAATCAAAAATCTTGATTAGTTAATATCGAAATCAAAAACATAAAGAGGAAACCTGAGATCTAGAAGAAGCTATGAGGAAGTAATATCCAAATTCTTTTAATATGTAATATATACCCCAATTTCAAGGATTAAATTATTTAAGGGGGGATAATGTAATATCCAAGACCCTACTGTAGCAGGTAAACATCATATCTTAAACTATCACACAATACAAACTCTAAAGAGCCATTATTCACGAGCATATTTCAAATTTTAATTTTTGAATGTTATAAATTTATTTTTAAAAAATAAACTTTATATTTTAATTCTTAAAATATATTATCTTAAGAAGAAAATTTGATATTTTTCTGAAATAGTTGATTTTTATGTGAATAGTGAAAAACACAATTTTTACCAAAACTGTAACTTTTATGACTTTATATAAGAAAGGATTATAAGTTTATAAAACCTTTTAAATAGAAAAATATGAGTTTAAGGAGTAAAAATATACATTTTTTAAATAATATTTTTAATTTCTAAAACCTATGTTTAACATTTTATAAACTAAATTCATATTTTCCAAAAGAAGAAAATGTTTTTGGCATTTTGTTTTAATTAAATATTATTTTGGTAAAATTAAGTCTTGAATTTATTTTGAAGCCAAAGAAAATTTTAATTATTATATAATAACCCAATTTATGTATTGAAAATAAAAATCACTGATAATTTAACCCTAAATATAATTTTTATGCTAAAAAATACATTTTTTCTTCTGAAAAATAAGTTTTATGCTTGCTAAAGTTAAAATTAATTTTTCCAACATATATTAATTTTATTTGATAAAATGAAATTTATATTGAAAAATAGTAAGTAAAAATTATGAAACAAGTAAAATATTTTTTTTATGAATTGAAAATATATTACATAGATAAAATATTAATTACCACGTTAAAAGTAAAATGGTTGTTTTCAAATAATATAATTTATAGGAGTAATATAAATTTCATCTAAATAAATTAGATTAATATATATGAAATTATAAAAATAGAATATTGTTTAATAATATAAAAATATATGTAAACACTAGTTCAATTAATCATTAATAGAAAATAATAATAAGAAATACTTAATATATAAAAATATATTTTCTATAAAACCAATTTTTTCAATATCTTATGTTTTAATTTAAATGTTGATTTTCTCAAATTTATGCATTGAATTAGATTAAATGTATTTCAAATTAAGATTCATAATGAAATAACTTTTTAATAGGTTTCATCTTATATTTTTTACTAATAAAATAACTAACATGGTTAATTTTTAATCAAGATTAAAATGGGTAAAAATGGTTAAATGATGTATCTTAAATTTTTAATAATTATAAGCTCACCTAATCCTTCAATAAATCCTTGTTATGTATGAAATTATTACCCACATTTCTCACCTACCATTAATCCACCTTACTCACCTAACTCACATAACCCACCTAACACCCATGTGATTCTATTCTCACCCCTTACTGAACATTAGTTGCCATGAAAAATGTAACAACCTGAGATTTTATGAGATATTTTTTTTTAATTTTATTGATGTCTTATATTACACACTACACAAAGATTATATTTTACCATACGCAACACCGTATTAGCTTGCAGTATATGCAATACTATTCTTGGCTTGTGTTACACACAATTTCAAGTTCGTTTTGTGGGAATTATTCTACGCAAAATTAAGTATAGATTTTTTTTATGTATAAATGAAATAAGTTTTGATTATGTTATATGTAACACAAAAAGGATATTACACTACACGCAGCTCTGACTTGTCTTGCATCACACACAATCACGACCTTCCTTGATAGCGTGTGTAGTACGCAATACCGTGATTCTCTAAACAACGATATATTGTTATAATATTATTATGAACTAGCCGTTATGAATAGTATTAACTATATTTTGAATTTTATAACATTATTATTCATCTTACACATTTTCTAGAACATGGTATGAAAACAAAATAATTTTTTTGGGTAAAATAAGTAATTTTCAAAAAATACAGTTTTGCCGCCTTTTGATGGCGCACCCACTTTAAATATAGTTTTTGATATGTTTATAAGTTCAATTTGACAAAATAGAATTCTTATTTGGAATCAGGATATAAAAATTTACTTTGGATAATTTTTTCATATTATTCTGATAACTTTCATATTTTAATGAATAGTAAAAACACGCTATATTTTAATTAAAAACAAATTTTTTCATCGCAATAATTTATATGGTTAGATTATCTTTTAAATTGGTTTTAAAGTTTAATTAGAATATATTTTTACCATTTAATCAAATGTTGTTCATTGGAATTAAGTTCACTTTGAAATTGGACATAAACAAGTGACGATCTTTTGATAGTTTTTGTTTCTTAAAAACACGCTATTTGTTTTAATAATGGGAATTAATTTTAAAATTAATTAATGCAACTTATATGTTTTGAATTTGAAAAAATAGACATTATTTTTGAATTTGTAATATCAAATATAGCTTAGGCTGAATTTTTGGTATTTTTCTGAAAAACTTCAATTTTTGATGAATAGTGAAACCACTTAGTGGTAGTTAAAAAATACTTACTCTTTCATTTAAATGAAATTTTACCACTTCTGTGAATTGAATTTCAAAAATTTGACATAAATGGTTGTTATCAAGAAGTAAAATCTGGATCAATAATATGAAAATAATTTTTGGTGAATAGTAACTTTTGACTTATTTACCGCGGTTAAAGGTAAATAGGGAAATTCAAGGTTAAAAGAATATTATAATATTTCAAAATTACATTAACACTTGTCCAAAACTTATTGGTTGAGTCATTTACGACCATGGGAATCCTTGGGTCGATTTTGGGTCCCCATTGAGCCACTTGGTAGTGATAATGACAATTTGGATTAATTAATTTAATGTAAAGACAAAATTGACAATAACAAAAATCTTTTAGTAATTAATTTTTATAAGGGGTTATATAAATTATCGTTTTGACTATAAATATTCATTGGAAAGATAAAAATATTTCCTACATGATGGTATTTTGTTTATAATTTTTATACATCAAATAAATTAAATTATTCATGACACAATAATGATGCAGTATTTACCTCATTAATAAATGATTTAAATAAATAAGATTATAATGATTATAATATTATCCAAAACATTTCCAATTCTGATTGAATGATTTTATTTCTACCATGAGTCATCTTATCTTCAACATTAATGAGTTTTTGACCTTTTGAAACTGAAGATAAGTTTATAATAAAATAATATTTTCACACTTTCCAAAAGAGCCCCTCCTCCCCCTTAAAAAAGAGACCATTTCTATCCAATTCCTCACACCTCTAAAGCTATTTATCTCATCCAACCTCTACCCAATTACGCTCCCTACATCCCTATCCTCCCCATAAAAGCCTTACTTTAGGCAGAAGGCACTTCAAGAATTCCTTTTGGTTCAAACCAAAGGAAGTTACCCAAATTAATGGTAACAGTTTCTCTTAAATTGTTTTCTTTTATTCTACTTCTCTAACCCCTAAACTCTTTTTAATCCTTTATTTTGTAACAACACAAGTATCCTCAAAATACTAGGATGTTTTTATGATAATTATTTTAACTACACTTACACACACCTCCATCTAATGGATGAAGAACATAATGTTTCTGTGGATGGAAAACTAACGCCTCATGAAATGATGATTGTTCGATTTTCACCTACCGCCTCTCATGGTGTCCATTATGATAGAACTGTATTTATATATGATATATATTATGTATATTATTTTATTATTCTTCTTTACTTTCCAATTATATCAATCCTTTATGGTTTCCATAGTGTGTAAATACGATAATCTCATCTGAGGAAGTGCGGACTACCACCCCCTCAAAGTGATGTGATTCATTAATGCCTTATGTGGGATTTATAAAGGATAGAGTTTTTGATATTATATATGATATTATACTGGAATTAAAATATAACTATGTATCATTATGTTTTAATTCCATTAAAATAAGAAATAAAAATGAAATTAGTGTTCATGCGTACGTACGACTTACCGTCTCCATGAACGGCGCATTTCATTTCTTACCTCCATATGTTATGTAATATTATAAATACATGTATATGATGGATATATATATGATATATATAATATGAATATAATTATGGATATAATGGACCTTTGACCACATGAACAACATGTAACTATAAGAAGTCCATTTTTGACTCAAGTACCAAATATCGACAAAACGAACGTTATTAACTTAAATGGTTACATAATGTTTATAACATGGTAATAAGTTATATAAAAGGAATAATAAACTTGAAAAAGGTTATTAATCAAGTATAAATTAACTTTGGTTTATTATTCATGAGATTAAAGAACGATCGAGTCAAGTCGGACACGAGGTAAGGGAACTTCTTAACCCAATTTATATTCTTCGGGTTGATCTTATCTTTCTTGTTTATGTCGTTCTTTGATTATGTGAGAAATTAATTTTTATATATTATTATGTATTTATAATTTCTTTATGTGACCTTATAGTAAATACACATAAGTGATCTATTTTATTTACAAAAAGATCTTTGTAAGGGATAACTTTTCCAATCTCGTTTTTATCCGAGATTTTTTATTCGTAAGTATTTGTTGCGGTTATATTTATCATCCATGTCCCTATTTTATAAAACAGTTTTCATGTATGTTTAAAGTCCTTTTTACCCATTTTTTACTTCTACTAAATGGCATGTAAGGAATCTTTTTTTTGTTTACCATACGTGGTACTTTTTGACTTTTCCGGAAAAAGTACGAGAATAATGTTTTTTTAACTTATATGACATGAATGGATTTTTACGGTTTTATAACGCCTTATTTTTATGAAGCTTACTCTACTAGATTTCATGACTATTTTCAACAAAAATAATTTTCTTTTAAAATTTCATGGCATTTTGTGAAAAGAAAATGATTTTGAAGAGGAAAGGATATTTTCCTCAAAAATTCATTTCAAGTGTTTTATCAAAACCGTTTTCCATCTAAGATGACATTATTTCATATGTGTTTGTTTCAAGTATAATGCCTCTATGATTTACATGGTTTCACTCTTATTATGATGATATATCCATTTGTTTTATATGGATTATGTGATGATGGGATGATGTTTATGAAACCCATTTTATTCTTTGGGTTATGATGAATGTTTTAAGTTTATTTTGTGGCACAAGTAAGAATGATTTCGTTATGAGATGGGAGGGACCTATATCTCCATCCAATGCATTGGGTAAATATTTATATCTCATGAGATAGAAATTTCTGGAATGGTAAGTTAATATGGTTCAGTGATACAAGATTGGAACGAGGAGTGAACTCGATTCAGAAGGGGACTTTGTCCACTAAGATGGTCTTGGCAGCAATGCCTTGGCTACTATGGAAATCATATCATGTGATTAATGGTTTTCCACAATTACATGTTTTATTCACATTATATTTTATCATTATTAATGTTTCATTATGATATATTCCTAACATACTACCATTTTTTATGTCATTGCTCAATATTTTGATGTTTAAACATTATGTTCATGTTTTTTTAGTTCAAATGTATATGATTTGTTTTATTTTCTCCATGCTTACCCTTACTAAGTATTTGAGCTCACCCTTTATATGTTTTATTTGCCCCAGTATTTAAATAAAGGTTTCAGGTAAGAAAAAAAGGGGAGGATCTTTATGGGAGATGTTGAAGATCTTTCACCACGATTAGAAGATTATATTCCGAGTTTCCAAAGATACTTAACTATTACGGTCCTTGTGTGTATTTTTTTGTTATGTAAGTATTCTGAAAAATTAATGTAATTTCCATGTACGTCAGGTTTGGGGTCTCTACAGTTGGTATCAGAGGAAAGGTTTAGTTAACCTTTGGACACTAGGATGCAAAAACTTTAGAAAAATCCCTAGAGATATTTCTAAGGTATGTGTAGGGATGTCCCTAAGGTTAAGTATACGTATATTATAGAGTCCTAGAATTATGATGAAGATCATGAATAACCTAGGGTGAACCTAAGGTGTCATGGATTAAAGAATTTTTGATAATTTAGACATCCCATGAGTGAATTTTTATGATTATGTGGTTCCTTGTTATTTTAACTGTTTCTTACACTATGGTTTCTGGTCTTAGTCAATGGAGGGAACGAGAAGGAATTCAGTTAACATTGATTCCAAGGGACAAATTGGTGACTATGATCAACAAAATTATGTAACGCTTGGAGAGAAATATATGGTGATTATGCCGAATCAGACATCTCGATATATGATTAACAAGGTGAACTTTAGTTATATTCCTAAGTCATCAAATAATAGGAAGATGGAATTTTATGCATGTTTGTATGGTGAGGAGCATAGAGAAAGGAATATTGAGATTTCTAAATAAGGGAAGAAGAACCTTGAGGAATACCTCAAATGGACTGGAAGATGTTATCTATGTGGAGAAAAGGGGTATAGAGTGATAGACTGTTATGGAGTCCAATGTCTTATCTGCAGAGAACATGGGCATTACCCAACTCAATGCCCTGACCTAAGAAGTTACTTCTAAATCGAGGAAGGACCTATTCCATGCCAATCATTGAAGAAGATGGATTAAAGGGCTTATGTATTGGAATTAAATAATAATGTTGTTGAGGTACTTTTATAGTATATTGAAATATCTGTGTATTGGTCCTTTGTGGTTTTCTATAAGAATATGGTACAGGTAACCATGAAAAGTGATTAAAATATTTTTGAATGCAGATGATATGCGCATAATGAAAGGATAAGGAGAAAATAAATTGTTTGATAGTATTCATGAGCTCATGACTGATATAAAGACAATGTGATATCATGGTTTGAGTATATAGAAATTTTGGGATTTTGGTATGTGGAAAGAGTGAACTTCTGACATCATTCATGATTTCACTAAGGTTCAACGGGTATTCATTTTTCAAAATATTACATGATTAAGGTTTTCACATGTTTGTAATGTGATCAACAAGATATATCTTATGATATATGGGGGATAAATGATGGTTTTCACATGCTTGGTTAATGACATTTCTAGTAATCGTTTTCTATATACTATGAGATTGGACAGATGTATTTTGGATAAGTCTAAAGACTAGAATTGATTATGTCAGACATCAGATAGTATTGTTTAAGGCTAGAACTTTTTTTGATATTATTTCTGTAATGTTATAATAGTGAAGTTATAGGTAAAAAAGACAACCTGTAGGACAGAAGACAACCCATCGCATCAGAAAAGGATGTGGGAATCGAACCCACAACTGAAGTGCGACAGGCCTTTATCACATACCACTGGCCTACAGGAAGTCCCTGGTTAGTAGAAACTAGTTTTATTTCCATTTTAGCAACCATATATGATTAATCTCAACATAGATGGAATTATGTATATTTAATAAATTGTGCTAAAATTTTTGCGATAGAAACAGGTGGAATGACCTAACATTCTATCACATGATCTGCTAACACTTCATGAATGACCAATTATACTTCATTTCTTTAAGAGATGAAGTGGAAATTGTTCAATGCACGAACAACAGTGAGATTGTACCAAAATCAAGTACATATTTCTTTTAATTCAACAATTCTTCAACATTAGGGAAATGATCATGGGAACTAAAAATGTTTTCCTAGTACCCTCATACCCAATGAATTAGATGGTACCTTAAATCATCACAAATTTATGGCTTTATGATTGTTTTATTTTTCATAGTCATGTCCTCTACCACCCTCCATCAGAACTTAATGGTTAGATTTTTCTTCCATATCCATATTTCCACCCATGTTCTCCTATGTGGAAACCCAGTGATGAGTTAATTTGGGTAACTGTTACGTTTCGTACTTTAGTTTTTAAAATTAAGTTTTGGTATTCCTTTTTATGATGTGGGTTTCTATGAAAGAAACTCTCAAGTAATAAACCATTTATAACCCTGATGAATTTCGAGGGTGAAATTCATTTTAAGGGGGGTAGAATGTAATACCTCGAGATTTTATGAGATATATTATTTTTAATTTATTTGATGTCTTCTATTGTGCACTACGTGAAGATTATCTTGTACTATAAGCAATACTGTATTAGCTTGCAGTATACGCAACACTATTCTTGGCTTGTGTTACACACAATTTCAAGTTCGTTTTATGGGAATTATTCTACGCAACATTAAGTATAGATTTTGTTTCATGTATAAATGAAATAAGTTTTGATTATGTTATACGCAACACCAAAAGGATCTTCCACTACACGCATCCCTGAATTGTCTTGCATCACACGCAATCGCGACCTTCCTCGATAGCGTGTGTAGTACGCAATACCGGGATTCTCTAAACAACGACATATTGTTATAATATTTTTATGAACTAGTCGTTATAAATAGTATTAACTACATTATTAATTTTATAACATTATTATTCATCTTAAAAAAATTTTAGAACATGGTATGAGAACAAAATAAATTTTTTGGGTAAAATAAGTAATTTTAAAAAAATGCAGTTTTGCCGCCTTTTGATGGCGCAACCACTTTAAATATATTTTTTGACATGTTTATAAGTTCAATTTGACAAAATAAAATTTTTATTTGGATTCAGGATATAAAAATTTACTTTGGATAAATTTTTCATATTATTCTGATAACTTTCATATTTTAATGAATAGTAAAAACACGCTATATTTTAATTAAAAAAACTTTTTTCATCGCAATAATTTCTATGGTTAGATTATATTTTTAATTGGTTTTAAAGTGTAATTAGAATATATTTTTACCATTTAATCCAATGTTGGTGATTGGAATTAATTTCACTTTGAAATTGGACATAAACAAGTGTCGATCTTTTGATAGTTATTGTTTCTTAAAAACACGTTATTTGTTTTGATAATGAGAATTAATTTTAAAATTAATTAATTCCACTTCTATGTTTTGAATTTGAAAAAATAGAAATCATTTTTGAATTTGTAAAATCAAATATATATTAGGCTAAATTTTTTGTATTTTTCTGAAAAACTTCATTTTTTGATGAATAGTGAAACAACTTAGTGGTAGTTAAAAAAACTGACTCTTTCATTTAAAAGAAATTTTACCACTTCTGTGAATTGAATTTCAAAAATTCGATATACATGGTTGTTATCAAGAAGTAAAATATGGTTCAATGAGATGAAAATAATTTTTGGTGAATAGTAACTTTTGACTTTTATTTACCACGGTTAAAGATAAATAGGGTAATTCAAGGTTAAAAGAATGTTATAATAATTCAAAATTACCTTAACACTTGTCCAAACCTTATTTCATGAGTCATTTAAGACCATGGCCATACTTGGGTAGATTTTTGGACCCCATTGAACCACTTGGTAGTGAGAATGACAATTTGGATTAATTAATTTAATGTAAAGACAAAATTGACATTAACAAAAATATTTTAGTAATTAATTTTTATAAGGGGTTATATAAATTATCATTTCGACAATAAATATTCATTGGAAATATAAAATTATTTCCTACATGATGGTATTTTTTTTATAATTTTTAGACATCAAATAAATTAAATTATTCATGACACAATAATGATGCAGTATTTACCTCATTAATAAATGATTTAAATAAATAAAATTATAATGATTAAAATATTGTCCAAAACATGTCCAATCCGGATTGTATGATTTTATTTCGACTACGAATCATCTTATCTACATCTTTAATGATTTTTGGAACTTTTGAAACCGAAGATAAGTTTATAATAAAATAATAATTTCACACTTTTCAAAATAGCCCCTCCACCCCCTTATAAAAGGAGACCATTTCAATCCAATTACTCACACCTCTCAAGACATTTGTCTCATCAAAACTATTCCCAATTAAGCTCCATATATCCCTATCCTCCCCCTAAAATACTTAAATTAGGAATAAGGCACTTCATGATGTCCTTTTGGTTCAAACCAAAGGAAGTTACCCAAATTAAAGGTAATAGTTACTCTTAAATTGTTTTCTTTTAATCTACTTTTCCAACCCCTAAAATATTTTTAATCCTTTATTTTGTAAAAACACCAGTATCCTAAAAATAATAGTATTTTGTTATGAGAAGGATTAGAACTAAACTTACACACACCTCCATCTAATGGATGAAGAACATAATGGTTCTGTGGATGGAAAACTAACGCCTCATGAAATGATGATTGTTTGATTTTCTCCTACCGCCTCTTATGGTGGCCATTATGATGGAAATTTATTTATATATTATATATATTATGTTTAAGATTTCCTTATTCTTCTTTAATTCCCAATTTTATCAACCCTTTATGTTTTCCATAGTCGGTAAATACGATAATCTCATTTGAGGAAGTGCGGACTACCGCCCCCTCAAAGTGATGTGATTCGTTAATGCCTTATGTGGGATGTATATAGGATGTAGTTAATGATATTATATATGATATTATACTGTAATTATAATATACCTAGGTATCATTATCTTTTAATTCCATTAAAATAAGAAATAGAAATGAAAGTAGCGTTAATGCGTACATACGACTTACCATCTCCATGAACAGTGCATTTCATTTCTTACCTCCATATGTTATGTACTATTATAAATACATGTATATGCTGGATATATATATGATATATATGATATTAATTTCATTTTGGATATAATGAGCCTTTGACCACATGAACAACATGTAATTATAAGAAGTCCATTTTTGACTCAAGTACCAAATATCGACAAAATGAACATTATTAACTTAAATGGTTACATAATGTTTATAACATGGTAATAAGTGATATAAAAGGAATAATAAACTTAAAAAAGGTTCTTAAGAAAGTATAAATTAACTTTGGTTTATTATTCAGGATATTAAAGAACAATCGAGTCAAGTCGGACCCGATGTAATGGAACTTCTTAACCCAATTTCGGTTCTTTGGGTTGATCTTCTCTTTCTTGTTTATGTCGTTATTTGATTATGTGAGAAATGAATTTTTATATCTTATCATGTATTTATACTTTATTTATGTGACCTTATAGTGAATACACATAAGTGATCTATTTTCTTTACAAAAAGATCTTTGTAAGGGATAACTTTTCTAATATCATTTTTATCCGAGATTGTTTATTCATAAGTATTTACTGGGGTTATATTTATCAGCCATGTCCCTATTTTCTAAAAATGTTTCCATGTATGTTTAAAGTCCTTTTTACCCATTTTTAACTTTTACTAAATGGTATGTAAGGAATCTTTCTTTTTTTTACCATACGAGGTACTTTTTGACTTTTCCGAAAAAAGTATGAGAAGAATGTTTTTTAACTTATACGGCATGAACGGATTTTTACGATTTTATAATGCCTTATTTTCATGAAGATTACTCTACAAGATTTCATGACTATTTTCAACAAAATACTTTTCTTTTAAAATTACATGGAATTTTGTGAAAAGAAAATTATTTTGAAGAAGAAAGGATATTTTTATCAAGAATTCATTTCAAGTGTTTTATCAAAACCATTTTCCATATAAGATGACATTATTTCATATGTGTTTGTTTCAAGTATAATTTCTCTATGATTTACATGGTTTAACTTTTCTTATGATGAAATATCCATTTGTTTTATATGGATTATGTGATGATGGGATGATGTTTATGAAACCCATTTTATTCTTTGGGTTATGATGAATGTTTTAAGTTTATATTGTGGCACAAGTAAGAATGATTTCATTATGAGACGGGAGGGAACTATATATCCCTCCAATGCATTGGGTAAAGATTTATATCTCATAAGATAGACATGGATGGAACAGTAAGTTAATCTAGTTTAGCGAGACATTATTGGAATGAGGAGTGAACTCGATTCAGAAAGGGACTTTTTCCACTAAGATGGTCTTGGCATCAATGTCTTGGCTACTATGAAAATCATATCATGTGATTAATGGTTTGACACAATTACAATTTTTATTCCCATTCTATTTTATCATGATTAATGTTTCATTATGATATATTCCTTACGTACTACCGTGTTTTATGACATTGCTCAAGATTTTTATTTTTAAACATTATGTTCATGTTTTTTTAGTTCAAATGTATATGATTTGTTTTATTTTCTCCATGCTTACCCTTACTGAGCATTTGAGCTCACCCTTTATATGTTTTCTTTTCCCCAGGATTTAAAGAAAGGTTTTAGGTAAGAAAAAAAAGGGGAAGATCTTTATGGGAGATGTTGAAGATCTTTCACCATGATTAGAAGATTGTATTCCGAGTTTCCAAAGACACTAAACTATTATGGTCCTTGTGTGTCTATTTTTGTTATGTATTAAGTATTCCACAAAAGTAATGTAATTTCCATGTACATCAGGTTTGGGGTCTCTACAAAAAAGACCCCCCCCCCCCGTTTTCACTAACCATAAGGAGATAACTCCCAACCATTATCTTATCCCACTCGACCCCAAAGTAATTTATCATGAATTTACCTTCCTTTTAACTCTGTAATTATTTCCCATGGAGTTCCTAATGTTCTAAGGAGTCCTTACAATTTTTAATAATCTACTTAGTAAAGTAAGGGTTTCCAATCCTTCTATTTTATTTTTAATTGAAATTATTTGTTTATAATACCATTTATACATATTAACTTGATTTTAATTTCATTTTATTATATTCCATTTGATATTTTTAATGATATTCTAATTATAACCCCTCATTATAACCTTTTTTATGCCTTTATTATGCCTACATAAGGTATGTCATACCAACACTTACATTTTCAATTACAAACCTCTATTATAATGTAGTCATGCTTGTAATTATATGGAATTATCACCCATTTGATATGTCAATAATGATATTTCATCACATTAAATTTTTTTCATAATCCATAATGTTGGCCCAAAATTTTAAATTTTGGGGAAGTAAATAGTGTATGGTTTTCCCATAAATGACATCCTCGTATAGATACTAACAAGTGGATATATCTATTGAAGATATGAAACTATGGGTAATTTACAAAAGGGGGATTATTTAATAATTTAATCAACCATTCCCCTAATTCATAATGAGTGTAAAGGCCCAACCAGGATCAATGTAATCACTGAGAGGGGGAGTGGGTGAATTGGTGATATATTTTTATTTTATGTTATATTTCTTATAAATCAACATTCACTTCTGGTTGAAGATGTTAAATATTATAAAAACAAAACGTTCACATATCCATAGGAACACAAGTATTTAAAAGTTTCACTAATCAATAAGAATATCTAGTCCTTAGTATGGTTTGAAAATAATCCAATACCACACTATACGCTATAAAAAATCATTCTTCGTGGATACAAAAAGTAGAAAATACCTATACACTTGTGTTACACTATGATAAATACAATAGTTCATATGCTTCTTCTAGCATGAATAATGTTAATAAGTTTTTTAATAATTTTATATGCCTTTTGGGTTTCTAATTGATGAGGATTAAAACAAAGTTTGTAAATTGAAAAAAGCTTTGTATGGGATGAAACAAGCTCCAAATGAATGGTATTCTAATCATAATTTTTTTTGATAATTTTGAACTTTTATAAAGGAAAATTTGATAGAAACTTATATATGAAAGTTGTTGGAATCCATAAATCTAATTGTAATTATTTATGTGGATGATATAATTTTTTCTGGTGTGGAAGTAAAAGTTTGCAAAAAAATTTCTAATGAAGTGAAGAAGAATTTTGAAATTTCAATGTCGGGATAATTAACTTTATTCCTTAGCATAAAAGTTCAAAAAAATAAGAGTATAATTTCTTATCTCAAGAAAAGTATGCCAGGGAACTATAAAATAAGTTTGGGATGGTAAAATCCAAATAAGTTTCTACTACTATTTCAGTGAACACAAAGTTGAGTAAATATAAATCTATAATAAGTATAAATCATTAATACTTTTAGAATTTGATAGGAAGTATTATTTATTATATAACCTCAGGCTTGATATTGTTTATGTTGTGAATTTGTGTGCCAGATATCAAATTAATCTGAAATAATCATATATATTGGCAGAAAATAGGATTTTGTGATATTTTAAAGGAATAACTTCACATGGGATGTTATAAAAAATAAATTTTGAGATGAAGTTTCTTGTTTATAATGATGATAATTGGGATGGAGATTGAATTGACATAAAATCAACCTCAGGAGGAAAATTTTTCTTAGGTGAATGTTGTGTGAGTTGGAATAGTGAGAAACAAAGTTCAATAACTTTAAGCAGAGATGAATCCAAATATGTTTCATCTACTCAGTTTTGTACTCAAATGTTGTGGATGAAATTTTAGCTAGAAGATTTGAAAGTAAAAGTTTCTAAACCATTGAAGATACTTTGTGATAATTAGAGTGAAATTAATCTTTATAAGAATCTTTTCTAACATTCAAGATCAAAAAACATTGGTATAAAGTTTCACCTTATAAAAGAGAAAGTTTTTGTTGGAGATTTTTTTTCTGGAATACATTTTAAAAAAGTTTCAGATTACTGATATATTTAAAAAATAAATACTAAAAGAAATTCTTGTGTAATTTTGGATAAAACATTATATTCAACCTCCTACCATGTATTAATAAATCTCATAATGAAGTACACCCACTGTGATTTGGATTATGTTGAAATAGGGGGAGATAAAGTAACAACTTTTTACTTTATAAGAATTTTTTACTTATATTTCTTAAATGAATCTAATGTTTTAGTTATCATAAAATAGGGGAGAGAAAATGAAAAATGAGAGAAAAATAAAATTTATGGAGAGTTTATTTTTACATTTATATATAATTTTCTTGTCATTTAAAGATGTAATTCCTTAAAAACAATACATTATCCAGTAGTGTGGTTTTAAGAAACTCACTTTTGAGAAAGGATATTTTTGAAAAAATTCAAAAAACATGAGTTGTTTACAAAAGTTGAGTTGTCAAAAATTATGAGAGTTGTAAAAATTGTTCACAAGGGTTGTCAACAAATCAAAAGGGGGAGGTTGAAGAACCTTTATGATAAATTTTTTTAACAAAGTTTATATATTTATTGACAACTAAACTCTTTGTAAAATAATGATTTTTTTATTTAATAATTGGATCCATATCTATCGTAATGAAGATTAATCGAACTCAGAGTTTTTTAGAAATTTAGATGTTCCTATTTTAAGAAGTCCTATTATTACTGAAGAGTTATTAATGAATATTGTGAAGAGATAAGTTAGAAATTTTTCATACTTTATAAACTAATTCAAAAAATTATTTTCTAAACATGAAGTTATCAAAAATCATGAAAACTTTCATGATAAAATATTTTGAATAAATGGTGGATAGGTTTGAAGAAATTCAAAACTATGGAGTGAATAATTCAATTATAATTATAATTTCATTGTAATAGGGATTCCATCATTATAAAAAATCCATCGAAGGCAGAAATAAACTGAAATCATAATGAGTTAATAAAGATATATGATTTGTAATGAGATGAGAAGGAAACAAATATGTAATGAGTTAAGAAAGAAAAAAAATCATAATGATATAATAAATAAATTGATCTTAATGAAATGAATAAGAAAGGAAAATTGTAATTAATTGATTATGAAGAAGGATCAAAATAAATAATCCATACATTTTATGAATAGTTAAAGAGGTAAAAATTGAAATTAAATTTTGTGTAAATCTCAGATAAATCTAAGGAGGATTGAAGAAGTCAATGTTGAAGTTTAAATGAAATATTTTTTTAGATTTTGGAGATTTCAGGATGTTGGGAAAGTTTTAAAGTATCCCACTTTTGTTTTTTGATTATCCTATAAAATAATTCTCAGATAATCCATTCATTGTTCATTTTTCACATAAGTGAAAAAGTTGAAGCACTGAAGAACTCAAGTGTTAGTTATTTATAGATAGAGATCTCATGAGAATAATCAGACAGCTGGAAGTTTGTTTACCAAATTGAGAAAGATCAAATTGAGAATATCATATTGAGTCAATCATATTGAGTCAATCAGATTGAATAAGATCATATTGGGCATTTGAGTAGAGTTTGAGTAATGTAGATTGAGAATAAATTCATCAGGCTGAGTTCATCGGATCCAATATCATCATATTGAGTGAATTAGATCTAGCATCATAAACTTAAGAAAATCATATCTATCCAAATCAGACTGAGGATTTAGACTGAGAAATTGTGGACCAGTTTCAAAAAAGTCTTTATTATTTTATTTAGATAAATTAGTTTTTAAGAAAACATTGTAAACTAATGGGAGTTAGTATAATATTTCCTATCGGGATATAGAAGGTCTCTTATAGGAGTTGGCACAAGTTTTATTCACTTCTTCATAACATAGAATTTATATAAACCCACAAGAGTGGATATGTAAATGATGTAGGTTCTCATAAAGTGAAAATGCCTTGTATATATTTTGTGATTTACTTTCTTTAATACTTTTTCAGGCATTAGTTTTTAAAAAATATGATAAGGAAATAAATCGTAATAGTTTTCATGGGTTAAGTTTTTTTTTGAAACTCATAAAAAGTGAACAACTCATTCAATCTCCCCCATTTAAATTTTTATTCAATCCTTTGGAACTTCAATATTCTTCTTCAATTTGGATTTCTTCCAAAATTTATCGGAATCATAAGTAGTAGAAAACTTTTTTTCAAATTCATAAATTTTAGAAACTTATGAATCTTCATAATTGTTGGTTTTTTCCACATACATAATTTTCTCAGATTTATTCTTCTTAGAAAAATATTCAATCTTATTTTAAACCTTTTATGATTTTTTTTTATATTTCTCAAGTTTACACTATAGATAAATTTTAAAAACTTTAGTGATAAAGTTCTTGAAACTTGTAACTTCTTACTCAACTTTAGAAAATTATGTTGAACAAGTTACAAATCTTCTTTCCTTTCCTATATCTTTACTTCAATATGTTCATTCCAATTCATTTCTTTTTCAAGATATTTATTCAAGTGATAAATCTATTCCTGCAACTTATCTTTCTCTTAAATAAAATATTCTCGATTTTTTGTTATAGAAGTTTAATTTTTTAACTTCTTGATTTATCTTTCATGTCTCACAATATTTATAAGACATTATTTCAACACTCTTTTCTGGAAAACTTCTAACCAATTCTCTTATTATTCATAATTTATACTTTTAACTTCTTTGTCGTTAACTGTAGTAATAAATGTGTTTTATCTAGAAACATTAGTGAATTTATAAGATTCAGCTTCACTTTCCTCATCTTCATCATATTTAGACAAAAAAATCTCCTTTTTTATTTGGATAACCTTTTATCTTTTCCCTTGGAATAAGATTTTTTTCTAGCCTATTTCTTCCAATATATTATTATCCTTCTAACATCTTTATCAATTTCTTATTTATTCATTCTTCAAGGGAAATTTTCAACAAAATACCCAATAAATCCACATTAAAAACATTTTAGAGGTATATTACCTTTGTACTTTCTTGTACCTCTTTCCACATTTGTATATCTCAGGGATAAGAATTCATCAAGATTGTTAATAACCTCATTTTCAGATTTAGAATGATCAAATTATTCATCTTTGATAATCTTCTTAGATCTTCCTTGATTTGGAACATTAAAGGAATTTTTTTTATCAATTTGTTTTCTTTTAATAACATTCTTTATTCTCATTTCATATTCAATAAGAGTACTATAAATATCATCTAGAGACAGAGCTTCAAGGTCTTTATCATCTAAAGTTGAAACATTGACACCAAACTTATCCAAAATATTTCATGACATCTTTTCAACAATAGTTGAATCTTCTAACTTCTCACCAAGACATCTTATAGATCTAAATATCATTCACCCTTGAAAAGAAGTCACCAAAAAATTCAAACTCACCCATTTTTAGATCTTTATACTTTAGCTTATAGTTTTTTAACTAGGATTTCTTCACCTTTGTATTTCCTTAATAAATATTTTCAACTTTTCCTAGATACCTTTAGTAGTTTCAAATACCTTTACTCTAAATAATTAACTTTAAAAAAGTGATGATATTAAATTAGTATTATCCCTTTTATTATTCTATAAATTCTTATTATCCATAGATGTAAGATGAAAATTTTCAATAATAGGATGAAATCCATCTGTAGAAGCTTCCAAAAAATCATACCCAAGAGACATAAGATATGACACAATTTTATCTTTCTATATATGATATTTCTTTCCATAAAATACTTTAATTCCCTTACTATTTACACAATTAAAATTATCCATAACAAATTCACTTAAGAAACTTCATAAAAGAGTAAATGAAGGGAACCTTCACTCTGATGCCAATTTAAAAGGTACAAATATGATCAATGTAATAAATAATAGGGGGAGGGGGTGAATCAGTGATATATTTTTATTTTATGTTATCTTTATTGTAAAAAAACCTTCTCCTCCTATTAATTATTTTTCACTTTACTGAAAACAAAACATTCAAACATCAACAGGAACACAAGTATTTACAAGGTTTACTACTCAATAATATTAGCTAGTCCTTGTAATGGTTTGGAAATAATCCAATACCACAAAATCCAATATAAAAAAAATAATTTTATTTGGATTCAACAAGTTGGAAATACCCGAACACTTGTGTAGCACTACGATAAATACAATACTAAATGTGATTATTTTATCAGGAATGATATAAATAAATTTTGTAACAATTTTATAAACCTTCAATAGTTGGTTTTTAATATGTCATTGTGATTCTTCTTCAAGTTACAATTTTTTAATTAATCAACAAAAAAAATTCTTCACTTGCCTATTTAGAAGTAGGTAAAAACAACTTCTCTAGAATATATATGAAAACTCAGTCTGGTAGATCACTCTAATTCTTCAAAAAATTATTAAATACAAAAAAAAGAATGAATATATAGTCTGGAAACAATTCTAAATCACTTCCTTATTTTTCCAAAACTATCAGTCTGATTGCTCGGTCCACTCTGGAAAACCCTAACCGCCACTTCTTTATCACACTTCTTCTATCCAGAAAACATTCTTCAAGAAGTATTTTCTAGAAACTTTGATTAACCAATTCTATCTCAAAAACTCTAGTGCTTTTTCTCTCTCACACATTTGAATAATATTAGAGTACATTTTACATTGACCTTTATTTGTAGTTTCCCTTGAAATAGAAAATGCGGGAACCAAAAAATATTTTCCTACTCAAGAAAATTCAAGAATCTTAAATTTCAATTTCATTTCTACTCTATCTTTCACAGTATAATAACTTATCAACTATTCTAGATTCATATCAAAACTTTATGAAAATTTTCAAAACATCACCCTCCTTTGAATTTAGAAACAATTCTCCAAAGTGATATAATTTTTCATTCTGATACACTTGATCCGATTGAACATATGAACAAATTTAAACTTCCCATTACAAAGTTATAAAACAACTGAAACTCATCTGCTATAAACGTTGTTGCAACTTCTTTAGACTTAATTTGCTTTACTCTAGGTTCCTCACTATGATATCTCTACTTAAACACTTTGGAATTCCAATTTTATTTCTCAAACTGAATAATTTTTTCAGTTTTTTTTCCAAAAAACATCATAGAAACATCAAAATCATTCACATTTCTTAAGAATTCACACCTGGATAGACACTCCCGAGGGATATGATTTGGAATATTCAAATTCTCTTTATAAACCATGATGAAGTATTTTTCTGACAATTTCTTTGGTATCCTATGAGTGAAGACTATAACCTCAATTTCTATCTTTTATTGAGAACACAACACATTAAAATTACCCTTAGCCACTACCTTATCTTAATTTATTTGATAATTGTACATTATTTTACATTGATAATAACCAACAGTTTTTATGTTGATTATGTATTGATTAACCATGAAATTTTTTTCTCCAGATGGGTTATGATCATGTTTTCCCTTTTATTGACATGAGGAAAAGTATTGGCATTCTGTATGTTGTTACTCTAATACAAAAGATTATTTTCAAGTTGACTATGTATTATTTAACCATACACCTTATTTATCTAGATGCTTTATGATAATTTTACCCCTTTTATTGACATGGGGAAAAATATTGGCATTCCATATATTGTCATTCCAATACATATAATTATTGGAAATTTTACTATATATTACTTAACCATCCACCTTCTTTCTTTGGATGGGTTATGACCATGTTGTCTCTTTTATTAACATGGGGTAAATTATTGGTGTTCTTTATGTTATTATTACAATATGTATTATTATTGTAAAAGTTTATTATGAACTATTTATTTAGTTTATCATATGAAGAATGAACTGGAATTAAACAAGTAATGGGTGGGGTTTGGCAATATATATCCCCTCTATGCATTGGTAGGTCTCATGAGACAAACATGTTTGGGTATTTTGGTGTATGCCTTCTATGAACAAGATTTTTTCTTAAAAATAAGATCATGATGTCTAGGATCATGATGTCTTGGATTATGGTATGACATTAGCTATCCAACATTATATATTTCATCGTTAAGGAACTAATTATTGTTATCCATGTTATCTATTTATTTTAATTGCTATCCATGGATATATTATTCTTTCAATTTTAGTTGATTATGGCTTCATATCATTTATTTATTTCTTCCATGTCACTCATACCAAGTTTATGTTATGATAGTTTCCAATGTATTCTACTCCTTACTGAGCATCTAATATCACAATTATTTATTTTCCTTTCCCTAAAAAACCTATAAGGAGACTATGAATAATTTTCAAGGATATTATTTAATGGATAATAATGTTCTCATAATGTGTTCATGCTATATATTATGTTTTTAAATGTAATGTATGCATGTATTTAGTATTCCAAGACAACTAAGTGGTTATATCCTATATAAACTCTTGTACTATATACCAGTAATGTAGTATAACTATCAGATCTGAGCTTGTAGAGTCTAGGTTGTTATATTGTGCCCTGAATAAATATATGTGGACCGAACATGGTAGCATATGTACCATCTGTGTTACCTGAGGATAGTCCATTCATATATGAGAGACGTGGTTGACTCAACATATTGAAAACCATGAAGGGTAACTTTGGAATTAGGATTCCAATTCTCATTGGGGCTCAGATACCCTAAATTTATACTTTTGTATATTTCACAAAATAATATAAACCAATATATAACGGACATAGGGGTTCTATAATTTTCTCCTAGGATAATAGACATAGTGTGTATGTATTTAATTTTTCTAGGTCTATATGGTGGGTTCTATAATATCCTTTTATTTTATTCTTAGCCCTAATTTTTACCTAAATATTATATGGGTAAAGGATTAGTGATTAGGAATTTGGGTTTTCTAAAAATTTCCTTCATGGGGTTTTAACTTGACATGTTTTGTGACTTTTCCTATTTTTTCAATCACTCAAATTTCTCCTAGGTTATATGAGGTGCATGCATAGTGAGTGGAGACTTGATTTTTTCCCAAGTCTCCCTTTGTGTATTTTCAACCTAGAAAGTACCATGTCCATTTCCTTAGTAAATTTATGGTCATTCAAGCTAGGTAAATGAAGGTTGATGTTTAATTTTAGACAAATTTGACAGAAATGAGTCTAGAGATTAAGGTCACACATCTTTGACCAAAATATGAGGCAGTATACCTAGTAGTAAGGGAAAGGTTGACTCGACATGAATGAAATCACAATGTCACTAATTTAGATATCCTTAAGGAAAGGTGTATGCAATTTATGTTCATATTTATTGGACAAAAAATTAGCAGTGTCTAAGGTTAGATAAATTTGACCAGATGGTGGGATAGTCTATCCAGAATGGGTGAGAGAAATTTAACATGAATGGTGAGACCAATGCTTATATAAATGATCTAGTTGATGGGTTTATTTATTTTAATGTCACATTTATTATACTAATGATATATGATGATATGTGAAAACACAAAGGGATATTTAGAGTTAAAAGTGCAATAACACCTTTGAACAAGGAATCAGATGATGTAAATCATAACCCAAGATATTTGAATCAGTAAATAATGGGATGAAGAAAATATTCCAAGTATTTCCACTAAAAACTTTCAAATGATGGGTTCTAAAGTAGTACTATTAAGGGAATATGGGGTTTTATGACCTTCTCCTCTAGATTAAAACATGCCTATGGCTGGCAGAACCAAATATAGTGGCATAATCATCATTACCAACTAGAGGAATCCTTTCGGAGTCAAGTGTGCTTATTACTAGTATCCATGTATGGTTTGTGATGATTCAAACATATAAGGAATAATGTTTAGTATATGATAATTGGGTATTAAAAAGTTATCTTTACACTCCAATTGATAGAAAACTAAGATTTGGATGTTATAAAGCATTGAAATGTAGTGTAAATGGATGAAAATTTATAAATAGGTTTCAATATATATGGTTCTAAAATCACTATGTATCCTAAAATAAAATAAATTGATCCATGTGTAGTTATCATAAAATATACACCATCCCAAAATAGTTTTTAGTGTGGAAATACCTGATGTGAATTATGACCATATATTTAAAAGGGGGTTTGAAATCGTTGGAATTTGAATCTAGGCTCAAGGTAGAAAATATGAATGTTTCTACATATCATATAATAATGTGAATTAATCCACACATAGTTATTATATGGCCTCTTCAAATACCATCTCATGTTTAATGGAAAATAGGTGGCATAGTTTTAGTGGCATTCATTTATAATAAACTTGATGTAAATGACTAAGAGAAGGATAACCATGAATAAATCCAATGGGATTTGTGGATAGTCCCAAAATTGAGAGCCTAAGTGTCAATATGTATCCTAAAATGATAAGAATAAATCCACAAATATTTATTATATGGCCTTATGTATAGATATGTATCATGTTCAGGTGATATAGGGATGAATATATGATTACCCTGGTGTGATAATTGCATGAAAAATGATGTTAGTTGGTAATAGGCCTCATCAATAGGGTAAAATAAGGAATAAAAATCAAACCTATGACCTGGATTAAGATAAAGGATATAAGAGTCACCACATATCCAAAAATAACATGAACCAAGACACATATAATTCTTACATGGTTCTCTATATAGATATAGCCCATGTGTTAGAGAGGTAAAATGATCACATCCTAGTGTCTAGCTATAAAAAATAATAAAATAAGTGCTTAGGGTGAGTCCAAACACTAGAAAAAAAAATCATTTTTGAAATTTGGGAACACTATCCCAATATATGAATAAATATTTATGTGTCAATGGAATATTATTAGGATCTAAATATCATGCAAGGAAACTAGGTCACATAGAATAAACTAATCTTAGAAATTTAATTTATTATATGATGAACTACATGTTGTGAAGTTTGACATCATGTGACAAGGACCTAGATCCCATGAAATTTAAGTTTGTATGAAAATGACCTTTATATATAGGGCTTCATGGAGATATTTCTTATGCATAAAATGAAGTAGCTTCATCTTAGAATCGATTCATTATAGAGAACCCGACATGAGTGAGGATAACCCAAACACTAAGGTGAAATGGAATTTGATTTGGATGAAACTTTAGATTGGGGTTGAGTTATATGGATTTGGATTTTTCTAAGTATCATGTAATTATAGGAATTAACCACATATAGTTCTGTAAATATAGAGAAATTTTACCTTACTATAGGTTAATGAATGGAGAAAACAATTCAATGGTAATTATTTTATGGATATTAATCTCAAGTAAGGAGAACATGTCTCATAGAAAAAACATCCCGAACTATTTAAAATTCCATGTGTGTTGGACCATATATTTTTCTGTCTAACATCATGTAACAAGGAAAGACATGAAATGTAGTTTATGGTCATACAACAAGGTCAAATTCCATGTAGTTTAGAGTTATAAAAAATGGACTTTAGCAATATAGTTTAATGTATTTTAGTAAGGAAATTATGAAATTGACTTGAAATTATGAAAATAATTTATTGATAAAAATTTCATTAGTGTAAAATGTTATATTCTCTCCATCCATAATGATCAAAGAGTAATATCTGCTGGAAAAAACATATATAGGGTGTATGGTCCCCTCCCATTTAGGCCCAAGCTTCATAGTCTTATTCCTAGGTATCATGAGAGTTCTTTGAGAGAATACCAATTCTACTTGGATGAGTTATTTGAGATTATCCTTCTTTTTTAATTCCCATGCGATTTGATTTTGATATATATCAAAGTTACACAGTGTGCGCAACCTTTTTTTATTAAGTCACTCCAATTTTTATTTCCAAATATAATATTTCTAATCTTTATAACGTTTATTGAAGATGGAAATTCAAAGTGATGGAAGTTAAAATTCAATGGGAAGAACTACCTTAGTTCCATATACAAGATAATATAGGTTTTCCTATGTGGAGGTATAGGTTAGGGTTCTACAGTATCATTGAGAATACAAGATCTTGTTTAGAAAAGACTTCTTATCATTATCCACCATTTTTTGAGGGATATTAGATAGAGTTTTGTTAAAGGCCTCTATCTATCCATTATCCAATACATGATATTGGGAAAAGTGGTTGGATGGAATATTATACTCTCATTACAACCTCTTCATTTCTAAATCATACAAATTGGGTTTATAGTCTGTCAATATTGTGCGAGGCATACTAAATCTGGTGATGATGTTATAATTCACAAAGTTGATGATAATATTTGTTATTACCTCCTTGGGGGATATTCACTTGACCCATTTGAAGAATAAATCAATGGAAGTAAAGATATAATTGAACAATCTCGTTTTATCTGGGGGATATGGCCCCATGACATATATCCCCCAAATTGAAAATTTCCAAGAATATTTGGTAGTGTGCAACATTTTTGGGGTTTGATGGATAAATTTGTAATGTATTCGGAAGGCATGGCATCTCCTTGTGAACTTCATGACATCTCACATAATTGATGGCTACAAATAACAAAGTCTCTGGATTTTATAGAAGAGATTAGTCCCTGACTGTAAGGAACCATAGGTGCTAGCATGGATTTCCTACAAAATGGTAGGGGTCCATCTTCCTTTAATTCACATAAGTAAGATTCCATAAAATACTCACTTATAAAATATCTTCTAGGAATATAGACCAATATATAGGACAAATTTTGCTACCTGGTGATTAATATATTCCCTCTTAGCTCGATTTGGTGGAAATATCCTATATTGGAGGTAGTCCATTATGAGAGACATCAATCCAATTATAAAATCAATTTGTGAAAGTAAAGGATATCCCAGATTTATAGTCGTGTTAACTTAATTAATCTCTTACATATCAATATCAATGAATGGTTAGACCATATTATGATGAGAAATGAAAATGACCTTATCATATTGGTCTGGATCCACTAGGGGTGTAGCTGCATTTTATAATGAAACTTCTTGGATGTTCTATAAATATGGAATGTGACACAATGTTGGATATGAGAGGAATTCAACCATTAACCCTCATAAATAATCAATCAATGGAATTATATCTTTATTATTAATGTAATATTTACCGTTAATTTACTTGATAACAAAATTAGAATCAACTTTGATGTTCAATCAGGCCACTAGTATCAGTAAGTATAGTTCCAAACCTATAATAAACCATGGTATTCTACCTCATTGTGGGTTCACAATTCTGAAAATAGGAAGGAATATGGTAGAACCACTTTTACTGGTGAAATGAAGACAATTACTAGACCAACACAATTGAGTTTTCGGTTTTTTATCCTTCTACCTATTGAGATTCTAGAGGAACCATCAGAGTAAATCTCCCATGAATGAGAGATTTCATGGATGTAAAATACCACTTTATTGGAGATATTTATGTCCAACAATGAGTTCTATGGGAAAGGGTGTGTCCTGAGAAATTTGGATAACTCTTTCCCATTTATTTCTTTCCAATACTTGAATATGATGTTAAACAACTATATAATGAAAACCCACAATGATGAAAACCGAGTTAACTTATGGGACAAAGTATATACTTGAGTGGATCGACATAAGATATTTGGTGAACCTTTTGGTGCTAAATATAATGTCTTAATTTTTACAACTTAAAGATCAGTGAAATATAGTTATTCTTAATATATGAATATAAAATGTAATTTCCCAACATTGTACTAGTGAGATAGTAGAGACTATTCTCCTTATTTTCATTATTCTTCTTTGAATGTAGGGATCTAATTGATCGCTCCAGGGTCTCTATATAGAGTATAAGAGGGGTTTCTATGGGAGACATTAAAATATATGGGTATCAAAAATGATACTTTGAATCTAATGTGGATTTAATTTAATGCATGTTTTACAAATTATTTTAATTAAATTTTGATGATTTGGTGTCCAAATATTATCTTTAATTGATTAAATAATGAATTTGGATTATTTTTGGTTGAAAATATTTTACTTTTAATTTTTTGTTAAAACTAAGATTTTTTATGATCAAATTATTAAATGATCTTGGATTTTAAAATTATATATAAATATATTAATTGGAATAATATTTTTGAAATGATTCATTTGATTGTGGGCTATAAAATTAATTTTCCAAGTTATATGTTTTATATTGAAAATAATTTTTTGGGAAATCTATTGAAATTTTGAAATTTCTTTCAAAATGGAAAGTCCAATATTTATTTAAGTATTTTTGTAATACTTTTTCAGTTTTTTCTAACTTTTTTTTAATATTTCCATAATACTATTTTTTTCATAATCCTTTTCTATTGGTCTTAAGTATTTTCAAATAAATTATCATAAGACTTTGTTCCACTTCATCATATATTGTGGGGGTATGATAAAAAACAACCCCAAAAAATAAAACCAATGACCATTGAATAGCAAATACAGTCCAAAACAATATTAAAACTAGGAAAAAGAATTTTATTGCACTTAAAATGAAAAAATTAAGACAATGAAGAGAAAAATTAGCGAAACAAGAAAATAGTAAACATCATCACACTGCATGTTACACAATTCGGAACCCTTTTGGGATATACTCCATGTAAACAAACCATCGCACACTCATTTTTATTAATGATAAAATGAAACTACAAACAAAACTCCAGCAACATGAAACTGGGCATTATAAATACAAGAAAACAAACAAATAGGGCATGGAAAAAATCAGAATGATGAAAAAAGGTCTGTCAGCTTACCCTAACCGACACTACCACTCTTAAGCTCTTGATTTGATGTCATTCTTGGTTTTGGAATTGGAAAAAATGAGTATAGAAGGCTCCTTACAATAGGAGAACACCATATCTTCACAAAAGACCCTCTTCGCGGATATAGATCAATGTTAAGAAGAATATCACCTTTAGCACATCAACTCTTTGGTGTTCAACAGATCCTCGACATGAAACAAATATACATCAAGCAGCAGATCTTTGAGGCCAATGTCTAACCAAAAGTCGAGGCTGAAATTGTTTCCAAATAAAAACGAAACCAAAAGATCCACCTGGTCAAAGATGAGAACCAGATGACTGGAATCACACCACATTGCGAAACATCGAGAGGAACTAAGGAAGACGACATCAGAAATCAGACGACCCCAAGAAACAATGAGAGTAAATCCAGATCTGATTTTTTGTGTCTTCTGTCAAGGTAATGTGGCTATAGGATGATCTAAATGATCTAAATCTCATAATCGCACAGCTATAGAGATGGTTCCACGACACAAGACCCAAACAACCCTATCCAGAAGTGCTCATAAATGCTAAAAAAATCATACGGTTGGGATGAAAGGGGTGTCTGAACTCATCAATGTCCAACAGTGAAAGAGCTGAAAGAAATTTTAATTTCCACATTAATAAAAAATGAGAATAATAATATAAAAGAAAACAAGAAATTTTATATGAAAATGAATCTAACAAATCTCCACCATTTTCATATAAAATTTGGTGATGTTCTTACACCTAAATGTTATTCAAGTGGATCTAATTTCAAGATATCTAATTAATGATTGAACTTAGATAAATTTATAGCCTTAGTCAACCTATTTGATGGGTTTCCATCCATGTGTATCAAAGCGACACACACTACTCCACTATCAATAACTTATCTAATAAAATGATGCCTAATATCTATATTCTTAGACCTACCGTGGAATTCAAAAAAAATTTATAGATAAATGGTATATTGAGAATCATAATATACAGTAATAACAAAATTACCAATACTAAGCTCATAAATCAAACCATTAACCCCTATGGATTCTTTGATGGCTTATATTAGTTATATTTATTGGTTTTAGTGGATGAGAGGGCCACCACCAATTTCATATTTTACTTCCATGATATAGGTCCTCGACATGTAGTAAAAAACATAACCAGATAGTGATTTCCTAGTATCAACATTTGCATCATAGTCCAAATCCACATTACTAGTCACTAATCCAGAAGAATTGCCATTGTTACCATAGAAAATTGAAAGAGATGAAGTATAAGAAATGTAACTTAAAAAAATTTAAGATCATGTCAATTTTTCTTTCCTGAATTTTCCATAAATCTTCTCAAAGTAAAGATTGAAAAAGAAACATCTGGTCGAGTACAAATCCTAGCATACATAATACTTCCCACTGCATTAGCATATAGGATTCTACTCATATATTCAATATTGGAAGCTTTGGTAGGTGATCGAGATAAAAAAATTAGAAATGTTGACCTAAATGAACACTAACAAGATTCAAAGAATAAAAAAATAGCTCTTAAGAACATTAAGGATATAGGAACATTAAGACACATAAAGAAGTTTATGTTTCATATCCCTAATAATTTTCTTGCCCATAATTTGATTATAAAAACCTAGATGTTTCATTTAAAAATATTAATTTAATTTAATTTTAATATTTGTGATCAATTTCATATAACTACATATGAGTAACATGTTATCTATATAAAGAAGTAAATAATACATGGATTTTTTAAAATATTTAAAATATATACATACATCAAAATGACTCATGCTGAAACCATTTTATAACATGAATGAATCAAAATTTTGTACCATTGTCTTGAAGAATATTTTAATCTATATAATTATGTATTAAGAAACAAAACTTGGTTATCCTTAAATTCATGTTCAAAACCATCAGGACACATCATGTATAATATTTCAATTAAATCACCATGCAAGAAAGCAGTTTTGACATCTAGATGTTCTATATGAAAATCTAAATGGGAAGAAAATGAAAGAAGAATTATTATAGAATAATGATTACTACAGGAGAAAAAAATTATGAGTAATCAATTATTTCTCTTTTACGGAATCCTTTGGCTACGAGTCTTGCTTTAAACTTAATTTTATTCCCTATAGTATTGTATTATTTTGTTTTATACATCTATTTACAACCAATAACCTTAGAAGTTTATATTTTATTGAAAATTTAAAGGAAATGGTTCTTTCTTAGAGATGATATCTCATCTTCTATAGATGAAATCGAATGCTTAGAGTTGTTGTCATTAACAGCTTGATTGTAGTTTTGGGGATCTTCTCCACCAAGATCCTCTAACACATTCAAGGTAAGGAATACATATTAGCATGGTTTTACCTAGGAGTAAGTCTTATGACTCTCTTATACCTATCCCTAGTGAGATGATAACCTGTACGGCCACTAGGCTCTCCATAATTAGGAGTATCAACAGAATCAGACCCAGATTCTCACTCAGGCTGAGAAAGTGGAACTTGAGAAGTGGAAGGAGTCTCAATAGTAGACTCACTAACACTAGGAGGATGAATCTAAAGATCCCAATTATTAGAATAATAATCAACTTCATTAGTGGGAGACTAGACTCTGGTAGGAAAAGACTCTTGAAACACCACATACCGACTAAGAATACACTTTTGAAAGCCAGGTTTATCTATCAAAAGCTTACATCCCTTCACCCCCTCAGGATACCCTATGAAGATGAACTTGAAATCTCTAGGATGAAGTTTAAAATACTTAAAATGAGCATAGTTTGTGCATCCAAACAACCTAATATGTTCATAGTATGGGGGTGATTTCTCTATAATTCAATAGGAATCGTAAATCCATTTGAAGATGAGGGACACTTATTTATTAAGTAAACTTTCGTAGTGGTATCTTTTGTCCAAAAGTACTTGGGAAGGCCCAAACATGAAATCATTCTAGTAACCTTCACAAGAATGGTACAGTCCATACACTCAGCTGGACTATTCTACTAAGGAGTATGACTCTTGGTTCGGTGCCTTAAATTCCCGTCATTTTTACAAAACATGATGAAATCGATAGATAGGTATTCAAGTCCAATATCAGTCCTCAAATCCTTTAACTTCTTCCCAGATTGATTTTCTACATAGGATTTATAAGTTTTAAACACCTCAAAGACATTAGATTTATTTCTCAAAATATAAACCCATACTTTCCATGAAAATTCATCTACCAAGGTGATGAAGTAGGAGCATCCACCATGGGATGTAGTCCTAGAAGGTCCCCACAAATCAGAGTGAACATACTCAATTATGTGACTAGATTTAAATATGGATCTATGAAAAATGTCTCTTCTAGACTTTCCCATGATACAGTGTTCACAAAAGTGTAAGTTACTTTGTGGAACTTGAGTGATCATCCTTTTTTTCTCAATTAATATAAGCCTTTAGCACTCACATTTCCTATTTTCCTATACCAAAGTATAGGGTTGTATTTTTTAGTTACATAGGTGTTTCCCAATGGCTTGACATTTGTTCTTTCGCCCAACACATACAACCCATCCAACAAGGATCCTTTAAGAACCATATAAGCTCTTTTGGAGATTCTAAGACAACTAAAATCAGATTTAAATCAAAAACCTCTCTGATCTAAGAAACCTGATGAGATCATATTTTGGTATAAATCTGGAACTGATCTCACATCCAATAAGGTGACAAGATAATGTTTTGAGAGCTCTAGTATAACAGAACCTCTACCCATGACGTAAAATCTCTTCTTGTTTCCAATAATAACCTCTCCTTCAAATTCCTCGGTGAAAAAGAAAAGAAAACACTATCTAGAAACCTGTTGAAACGAATATCCTGAGTCTAGGACCCCCTCATCATCAAGAGTATCTCATGAAAAACACAACACCTCAGCACTGTCATAGCCCTGGCCGAAAAAGAGTGAATGATCACTAGATTATCTAGAAGGTTTACCAGATTTTAAATCTGGGAATTTGGGTTTAATATACCCAGGATTCCCATAGTGGTAGCATGTAACATACTTCATTTTGGTTTTATACTAATGTTCATTTGACTATCTATGAATCTTTCTACCCTCTCTACTTTTTCCTTTCTTCTTTCCTTGAAACTATGAACAACCCCTCATATTCATACCCTCAACTTTAGTTTTAACCTTAGCCTTACTACCCAACTCACATGAAAGTAAGATAGACTTTAATTCCAATTAAATCAATGAATCTATTCCATAAATTATAGCATCAATAATATGTTCCTATTAACTTTATAAAGAAAATAAAAGTATAATTTTTTGGTCCTCATCTTCAATATTGACATTTATATGGTAAATCTCTAATAATATTTTATCAAAGTCATCCAGTTGTTCTTGGATGGAAGTTCCACGATGCATCATGAAGGGATATAATTTTTTCTTCTTATGTAGTCAGCCAATTAAAGATGTTGTCATATATATATCTTTTCAAGATTAGACCAAATACCAGCTACATAAGTCTCATAAGTGACTTCTCGTGGGACTTTATCACCAAAAGACAATGTTAAAGAGCTATGTTATTTCATTAAAATACCAGGAGGGACATCTGAATAGGTCGTGAATATCAAACCATTAGTGGACTAACTTACATGGTTTTTCTTATGTCCACAAAGGGAATCTTTCAGCCCTTGTTTTACTAGAAGGGATCAAATTTTTAAATTTCACAAATTAAAACAATTTATTCCATCAAATTTATCTATTTCATATTTTTCAAATGCCATTATTTATTCTGGTGGCTCTGATACAACATTTTTGTGGGGGTATGATGAAAATTTCCCTAACAAATAAACCCAAGGACCACCAAATAAAAAATATGGTCCAAGACAGTATTAAAAATAATAATTTGATTAAACTTTAAATGAAATGAATAAAAACAATGAAAAGGAAAATTAATGAAAAAATAAAATATTAAATAAAAGAAAACCATAATTTATGTGGTTGAAAACCCTTTTGGACCCTAATCCACAGAAAGATCACCACAACGTACTCAGTTTTATTAATGATAAAAAAAACAATAAACAAAACTCCAACAGTATGCAACCGTGCATCAGAAATACAAGAAAAGAAACAATCAGAGCATGAACAAATTAGAAAGATGAACAAAGGTCAGTCAACTTATGCTGACTGACACTACCTATCCTAAGCTCTTGAGTTGATGTATTTATTGGTTCTAAAACTATAAAAATTATCAAAGAAATCTAATTGAAGTGGGAGCACGCCATATAATCACCAAAGACCCTCATTGAAGAAGCAGGTCGATGTCAAGAAGCAGATCCCCTTGGGCGCATCCGCACATTAGCGCATCAACTCTTCGATGCTCAACAAATCATTGATGCAAAATAGATCAATGTCAAGCATTGGATCTTTGAGGAAAATGTCGAAGCTGAATTCGAGGCTGAAATCACTAACAAAGAAAACTAGAATCAAAAGCTCCATCAGGTCGAAGATGAGAACTGGACGGCCAGAATCGAACCACATAGTGAAACACCAAGAGGAACAAAGGAAGACGACACCAAAAATCATACGACACCATGAATAAATGATAGGAAATTATGACCTTATTGTCAATGTCTTTTGTTGAGATAATGTGGTCCCAGGATGATGAAAACGCCCTAAAACACATAATCATATAACTTCACACCCATAGAGATGCTGCCAAAACATAGGACCCAAATAACCCTAGCCAGTGGTGATCGGAACTGCTCAAAACAGTTGACGACTTGGATGCAAGGGGTGGCTGAACTCATCAACAACTACAGTGAAAGAGTTGAATGAAATATGCATTGACATGATGTACAAGTGGGTTAATAAAAAATGACCATAATAATAAAAATAAAAACAATAAATTTCATATGAAAAGGAAACTAACATCATATTAATTGTATGTTTTATGTAATCCTTTTACATTATTATCATAAGACTTCAACACCCCAATCATAAGTCTTGATGAAGCAATTTTATAATCCATAACCTACTTCATAAACCTTTTGTTAATACATTTAAATCACGGAGAACACCGATCAAAACATGATGGATGGCTGCACTAAGATTGAATGAGATTGAAGAAGTTGTTGGATATACAATCCATAAAAATGAGAAAAAATGGACAACAAACACAAAAAAAATTCAATCATATATTTCACTCTGGTTTTAAAAAATAAAGAAACCATTCTATTTGTATAATTTTCCCCCAAAAAAATGAAAAAACACAATAAAACATAGCATTAGTTGACAGAACAAAAAAGCAAACCACCATAAATAACTTGCATTAGAAATGAAACAGACAATTTTGAGAATAGAGAAAAAAATCATGGGAAATATGAGCTTCTTTGGGAAGACACACTACATGGGGAATTAAATAGCTTGCTTCGAAAATTAACTGATTCCTTTAATGGTTTTTATTTCCAAAAATCCCCTTCAAACCAAAACATGCTTCATTCTGAGCATCGTTCTTAATTTTTTGAACGCATCTATCAGTAGTTCCATTATAAAAATATTATTAACCTATTCCATAGTATGAAAATATTCCAATTTTATCATTTTCTTCTTCACATGATCTCTTAGAAAATGATAATGGGTATCAATGTATTTACTTCTTCCATGTTGTATTGGAATTTTGGAAAGTTAAATTTATGACTTATTATCCACATATATGACTGTGGACCCTTCCTATGGATGATTCATCTCCTTTAGAAAATTTCTCTACCAAATTCCTTCACAGACAGTGGATGATGCTACCATGTACTCTTCTTTATATATAGATAGATCAACCACACTCTACTTACTTGAATTCTATGTGAAAGCATCATTTCCCAGAAGAAATACATATCTAGTAGTGCTTTTCTTTCATCTTGGTCACCTCCCTAATCAATGTATAAGTATCCATATAGCTTTTCTTCATCATTGTATGGATAAAAAAGACCAAATTACACTATTCCTTTGACATACCTGAGGATTATTTTATTGGATAGCCAATGGGACTCTTTTGGTGCCTCCATGTACCTACTTAGAAGCCCAACACTATAAACAATTTATGGCCTTATGATTGTGAGGTACCTCAGGCTTCTAATCAAACTCTTGAAAAAAGTTGAGTCAAATCTTCTCCCATCTTCATGTTTTTTCATTTTTAATCCCATAGCTATAGGAGTTTTTATAGTATTTCAATTTTTCATCTTGAACTTTTCAAGCAATTCTTTGGAATACTTATTATCAGATATATTGATGCCTCCATGTTGTTAATTTACTTCTATTACCAATAAAAAAGACATGAGACCTCTGTTGTTCATCTCAAACTCCTTAAAAATGGCCTCCCTGAATTCATCGAACATCTACTGATTGTTCCCTATAAATAAAAAATCATCAACATAAAAGCATGCTATAAGTATATCGCCATCATAATTATTATATATGTAAATTACATGATGATATGGATATTGTGTTAATTCATTATCCTAAAGATAGTTTTCAATGTGTACATTCCAAGAATGTGGAGCATGATTCAACCCATACAGATCTTTCTTCTGTCGATACACCTTTTCTTCATCCCCTTACATAACAAATCCTTAAAGCTAGTCAACATAGACCTCTTATTCTATAATTCCATTCAAGAATGCATATTTCATAGCCAGTTAAAATATTATCTAACTGTGATGGATAACAAGGGAGATAATCATCCTCATTGTGTCAAGGTGAGCAACAGGAGTGAATAATTCTTTATAGTCCACCCCATTCTTCTGTTTATACCCCATTTTTATGAGACTTTCCTTATAGCGATCAATATTGATATCATAATTTTTCATGATCTTTTACACCCATTTAACGCCAATGGTTTTTTCCTATTAGTAAGTGTAGTCATATCCCATGTATCATTTTTATCTATGGAATGAATTTATTCTCCAATATTTATTCTCTAACTTTCATCCCTTATGGATTCCTAAAACTTCAGAGGGTCATGATCTAAATATTTGAAAAAATATTTACCTCTTCATTTTTCTCATAGATGTCGCGTAAGATTTTAATTTTATAGGAACCATGGATGAGTATGAGTTGTCAGATTTTTTACTTGATGGAGTTCTTTTAAGAGTGATGGAATTTACTCTTGGACTTCTATGTACTAATGATGCATCCAAGGAAGGTGTTACGTGTGCTTTCCTAATGATCATGACTTTATTCAGGATCTTCTGTTTTAACTGGAATTTCTTTGTTTTATTCTTCATCATTCCATTTCCAAGCTTCTTACTCACTAAATATCACATATATACTCACCACTAATTTATTGGTTAGTGGATTGTAGATCTTGGAGGCTTTAGATGATTCACTGTAGCTGATGAAGATGAAATTTTCACCACAATCATTAAGCTTCCTTCTTATTACTTCTAGAACTTGAGTATAGGTGATACAACCAAATATTCTTAGGTGCACCACCTTGGTTTTTAGCCACTCAATGCCTCTTGTGGTGTCAAATTTATGATGCTCTTATTTAGACACCTATTGAGCAGGTAGGAAGAACATGCCACTACCTCTACTAAGAATATATTTGGAAGGCCTATCTCCTTCAGCGTGGTCCTCATCATGTCGAGGATGGTGCGATTATTTTATTCTATAATTCCATTTTACATTGGAATATAGGCTATATTGTATTACTTCTTGATTCCATGTTCTTTGTAGAAATCTTGAAATGCATTTTAGGTGTATTCTTCACCTCTGTCAGATCTGAGAAATTTAATTATTTGTACACATTCTACTTCAACACAAGATTTGAAAATTTTAAAGATAGTAAAAGTGGAAGATTTTTCATTGATGAAATACACCCAAAGCATTCCACTGAAATCATCAATGAAGGTAATAAAATAATTATTACCTTTAAGTGAGGGTGTTTTAAGTGGTCTACAAATATCAATGTGAACTAGTAGAAGTAGTCCTTTTATCTTCTAGACACTCCACTTGGTATGAAGTTCCTTTGTTTCTTACCGAGTGTACACGCCTCATATACATGATTTAGAACTACAATTGCTGGAAATCCATGCACCATGATTTATGAGGATAAAAGTATAAGGCGATTGGAATGAATATTCCAAAAGCACAAACTCCATCTTCATGATTCATTCTTCATGATTCCAAAGGGACACTCCTCAAAATTTTTGTTAATATACAGAATAAATAAGCTATTATTCTCTATTTGGACTTGGTCAACAAGTCTCCTATGAGAATGTCTTATAAACAGAGAGGATTTCCCCATGTGTATGATATATGCCTTATTAAGGAGTTGGCCGATACTGATGATATTATTTTTCATGATTGATATATAATACACATTAGAGATGTAATTTGACTCACCATTCTTTTGATAGATTTTAATATCACCTTTTCCAATCACATATACCTTTGATGAGTCATCAAAACTCATGTCGCCACAAACTTATTCTGTGAGTTCCTCAAAAAATTCGTTGTTACCACTCATATGGTTTCTTACACACATGTCGAGATACCTCACATCTGGTCATTCACATGCCTTTTATTGTGCAAGGAAGAGTGTGGTGACTTCTTATTCATTATGATATTATTCAATATAGTTGGATCATTATTCTAGATCTAGATTTCTCCAACACTCGGAGGCATAATGGAAAATTTTCTTTAAATTGTGGTATTGGACGGTATTTGTGTTTCCATGAACACATGTGAATTGGCCCCCACCATTTCCTCTTCCATGGAAACTAGTAAAATTTTGTTGATTTTGTTGATGACTTGGATGATATCCACACCCTCTTCCTCTTGCACTATTACTAGTTCCACGACCACCTCATTATGTATGGCCATTATTTTGTTCTTGTAGAGTCAACTTGGACTCTAAGGCATGCTCTAGACTTGAACCAAAATTCTTTTTCATTCATTACTCATTCCCTTGAAACGATCCCATCAATTATTCAATGGATAGAATTTCTATTTCCTTCTATTCTTCTATTTCTACAACCACATGCTCAAAATTGGTTGTGAGATATCTTAGTGCCTTTTCAATGACATAAATGTCCTCCACTTTTTCACTATTTCTTTTTAAACTATTAACAATAACAATTAAGTGTGAGAAGTAGTCATAGATATTGTCACCTTCATATGCACTACTTTTAACTCTGCTCTTAATGTTTTAAGGCGAACCCACTTCAGTTGATTAATTCCCTTGAAGTTGCTGTCAAGCGTATTCCACAATTTCTTTCTTGATGTTGCTTTGACAATCTTTTCAAAATCTGATTCATTCAACCCTTGGTAGAGGGGGAACGACACCTTATTTTCTTTCTTCCTTTGATTTTTGAGAGTTTTATTTTCTTCATTTGTGAAGGCTAAACAAAAAAGAAAATCATTATAAATGAATTTAATAGGAAATGAAATGGACTCTTTATAGAATAGAGAAAAAATGAATGGGAAATACGAGCTGCTTGGGCAAGACACACATCCTCTTTGGAAAATAAACTGGCACCTTTATTGGTTTTTATTTCCAATAGAAGTATCAATGTAGCCAGATCTCAACTGATGAAGAACTAGAAACCATATAGAGAATAGTTGAAGTTGATTGAGGGTGAAGGAGAATTCAAGACCTGATGAAATCATAGGATAAATAAGAAATTTAAATTCTTTGAGCATCTTAGAAGAAGGCCACCTGAGATCAACTAGTGAAGATAAGATTCACATTAGAAGCTGGAGGAGCCTAAACCAAAACCAAGAGCGCTATGTAGCTTGTGAGGAAATCTAGATGAAGACCTCCCGACCCAAGTTGATGAAGACTAGTCTAAAAATTAAGCTTGAAACTACTCACCAGTGATGATCATTCATGTCCTGTTGAAGGGGAATCGAAGGATACGGAAGCTTCAATGTATCTCAATCAAATATCAATGAGAATAAGCTTCTTGAGATGAATTAGGATTTGAAGTTTCAATGATCTGTTTATATGGTAAGGTGTTAAAGAGCTGTAGGTGTTGACCAGAGTGTACAAATTTTTTATCATTGGTTTTCATGATGCATGTAGGATAGAGATTAGACAATGAAAGGGCCTTTGAGTTCTCCCAAATTTTAGCTGTAAGAGTAGAGTGAAACATAAATATAGTATTTTTTATAATGTCACAATGAATCTCAAACCAAGGGATACATATTTTAAACTACCAAATCATCAGATTTTTGTTTAATATTGTAATTAGAGTGCTTGATTTGAGTTTCCACTATGGAATAAGGTTGAGAGGGTTATTCATGTTTAAGACATTCTGGGTGAAGGGTATACTTGATTGATATCGTAAGGATTCATATCATTGAAGGCGAAGTTGATGAATGGAGAAATTGTAGGATAGTTTATAAGAGATGGTGTTGGAGCTGATTTTGTGAAGGGAAGTTGAATAAATACCAATAGGGTGTACAGATTCTTGGTAAGTGGGATGCATGTGTGAGAAATTAATTAGTTTCAAGGGAAAAACTATTGTTATAGAATCATGAAAAGGAATAAAAATAAAGGTTTTTAGTAGCCAGTGATACCTAAAAAAGTCTATGAGGAGATCTTGAACACATTAAAATTAAATGTTTGGATATATTCTAGAGGAGGAACTTTGATATAAGTGGGATAGACTTGCACTTTTTTCATAGAGTTGGGTAGACATAGTGAATTGTTGATGATGAGGTTTGGGATGAGAGAAGAGATTGGAGAGGAATCCATACTGAAGAAGAGGATTCTTTAACCTTTTATCTTTATTTTGATTTCTTTTATTTTAAATGTAGATTCTTTGTGTTGTTTTGAATTAACAATATTTCTTGGATAAATTTTATTGAGGAATTAGATTGTTTTGATTTCATTATTTGAATTCATTCATGTTGTTGATTCAAAAATTAAGATGCATATCTCATTAATTTTCTTACTAGTACTATTTCATTTCTACATTTATTTATGTTTCAATTATTGTTGAACTTGTCTAAAACAAAAACTATTTTCAGGTTTTCATTAGAGAATTTTTCTAATAATAAGATTATTCTTATTTGAGAGAAGTTCACTAAAATAAAATTATAGTTTAATCTTGGTGTAATCAGTATTACCATTCATAATGGTTGAGATAATTTCATAATTAAAAAACTATAGGATTTAATTGAATATAAGTCAAATTTATTGATAGAGAAGGTTGGATTTATTTTTGTGGCTGTTAACTTAGTTATATTTTACATGAATGGAAGATATATTCCAAGAATTAAACAATAAACATTCCTCTTGATCTTTCACTACTTGTTCAACAGATTTCCTATTTGGAACAAATTCTTCTAGAGTTTATTAATTTCAATAATTTTCATCACTATTCTCTTATCAGTAGCATTTTAAGAAATCATCACTACTGTTGATTTCTGTTTTTGTTTCTTTAGTTCTTATTGTGAGTTGATTTATATTTTCAGGGTCTACATCATTTCATTACTTCCATATGGAATCAAACCTACTACTTAATATACTAGTTTTAAGTAGGAAAATAAATAAATAAATTTTTTAGTTTTGTAAAACCTAACAAATTTTTAGCACCGCCACCAAGGAGGGAACATGCGACCAAAGAGGGAAAAAATTCTCAATAAAACTCAAAAAACAAACCAACAAACCTGTGATTTTCTAAAAAATTAAATATGTTTTCATAATAATAATAATTAAAACCTTATTCATGTTTTTAAACATAAATGAATCTATTTTTTATGAAAAGTAGGTTGAATACAATAAATCTTGAGGCTATTTTCCCTGAGACTAAAAAACATCCGAGTGATCTTAAAAATAAAGTCAAATTCTAGATGGAATATTTGAGAGATCCTGCTGTTAATAATGATAAAATCAATCAAGAAGATATATAAAGTCCTAGTATTAGTGATTTTCAAATCCATCATATTTCAATAAATACTTCATCAATTGGGATAAAAACTATATCCCAAAAATAGGTTCTAAAACAAGAATACATTTCACTATTTCCATCATTTCATGGATTATCTAAAGAGGACTTTTTAGTTTTCATTAGGTATTTTTACAACATGGTCAAATAATTAACTCTGTAAAGGCTTCATGAAAATGAAATAAAAATGAGAATATTTCCCTTTTCTATATAAGGGAATGATAGAAAATATTTTTTGGTCTAGATGAGAACAATTTTTAAAAATGGAAGCAAATTTTCAACTCATTTTTAATGAAGTTTTACCTAAAAAGAATTTAAAGAGAGTCAAGGGTTCAAATTACTAAGAATATTTAACAAAAAGAAGAAACTTTATATGAATCTTAGGGTAAGTTCAGGGAATTTATCTGGAAGTGTTCCCACCACTAGCTTTCTATCCACTTCCTCGTGGAAGTTTTCTATGAAGGGCTGTCACCTTTAGAACAAAACATGGTTGACCAATCTTCCTGTGAAAATTTTAATGATAAATAGATGAAAAATTAAGTAAAATATATAACACTTTTGACCTAAATTCATAGCATATATATTATAGGATAAGAAGAGTGAATAGGTGTGGCCTCACCACTGGTCCAGAGCTGGAAGTACATTCCCAGCTTACTGAAATAAAAGAACAAATTCGGTCCTTAGTGAACCAAAATTATAAGAAATATTTTAATAAAACAGGATGTAAAAACCAAAATTATTCTCTTATATAACAATGTAAATAGTGGGGTATGTCCAGTCATAATAAAAAAAATACTTTCCCCACTTTGACGCGCTAACTCAACCTTTTGAAAATATATATTTTTTTGAGTATGATCTAAGGATGCAGGCTAGAGATGAACCTTTTTTGAACAAATACAATCTAGGGTATAGAAATTACCATAATATAACATGTAGATAGAAATTAATGATAATAAAAAATACCCCTAGATTCTTATAATATCCCAAACCATGATTTCAAAACCAACATAAGGCTGAAAGCTCTAATTATCTAGAGAAAGTAAATGGTATGTTTTAGTAGTTTATAAGAAGATTTGATTCACAAAATCTGATTTTGATTCACAAAATCTTATTTTGATTCACAAAATCCCCACATGATTTAGATAAATTAAAAAGGGATGATAGGATTTATAATATAGAGTTACAAATGGGGTAATTAACTAGATAATTTGATAGTAGGGGAAAAGGAAAACTTCTAAGTATAACTAAAACTAATTCTAGGGAGAGTCTCATGGATGTGAACACTAGGAGTGGTCTATAAATCCAAGAGGATCCTAGAAATAACCCTTGTATAGTTCAAAATGAAATTCTAGAATAATATGTCCCCTAAAGTATGGAATTTCCATAATCTATAAATCTTGACAAAAATGTTGAAAATGAATTTGTTTTTACTTTTCCATATAAAAAATAAGTGGAAAATGAATTTAAAATGAAAAATAACAAAGGGAAGTAAAATATTTAATAATAGATTGAGGGATTTCCAATTGTTCTTAAGAACTTCTCCCCAACAATCCCAATCAATCAAAAGTTGAAACAAAAAAATTCAAAAACCCAAACTTCTCCAATTTCATGGAATTTTCATTAATATCTAAGTGAATATTCATTTTATTCAAGATTTAATTTATACTCTCTCTTATCTAAGATATATTTAAAAAAAATTCTGATAAAATCTCTAAAGGAATATTCTACCTACAACCTAACTAAAGAGTTTAGTATTGTCCTCTAAAATAGAGTCCCACTAAAACTCAAAGATCGAGGGATTTTTTTTCATTACTTCTACTATAGGGAATAATGTCCAACTTAATTATATTTGTGACCCTATTGAAAGTATCAATATGATCCATTTATCATTGTTTCAATATTTGAGGTTGGGAAAGATTTAATCCATCAATGTTGTCTTATACCTGGATGATAGATGTATCAAACAGTTAGTAGGTTGAGTTGATGATATTATTATAGGAATTGGGAAGTTTTTTTACATATTCATTTTTGTTATCTTAGATATTAATTATGACTGGGAAGTCTCTTTCATATTGGATAGGCCTTTCTTATCCACAAATGGGGATGCCATAGATGTGTTTAAAAGAAATATTATCTTCAATTTCGATGAACAAAAAAAAAAGAATTTAATGATTTTAAAACCATCATAGAATGTACATATGAATAGAATTTTTCAATATTTGATTTGTTGGACATTGAGGAACATTTGATAAAAAGGAAGAGTAATTTCTAAATGAAATGGATAAGTTGAAAAAAAATTAGTTAAAAAACCTTCTCAAAAATTGTTTTAGGAAAGGAAGAGGAACACTTTGATGTATATGAGGGAGAGTTTTTAGGCCATTTGGATGATTTTTATGAGGGTCACATAATAAATTAAGATCTGAATTTTGGATACAGTGAGCTATCTATCTTGTAAATCAGTGGGAGAGAACATCATTATAGTTTTACCACTAGTATAGAATTCCAAAATTTATCTAGCTTTCATACACAATTCAAGAAGAAAATTGAATATCTTTATCCGCCTAAGACTAATTGTAACATCTTTAGTTTTTAAAAGGAAACAATATGTTCTATAGCACACATGATACGTCATATCGAGCTAAAGCGAATAACTAAATATTATTTAAATGTTACCATTAAAACCTAGTCATTAGAATGGAGGGAATGAATAGTATTAACTAAATTATGAAAATACGGTTTAAACACACACATATATATGATAAAATACTTATTTGGTGAATAATTAATTATAAATGAATTTAAAACCCTTTTTAAAATAAAAGGTAATGTTTTTCTGAAAAAATATTTAAATGGAAATAATATTGTTTATAAAATAATAAAATCACTCTTGTTGGATTCTATTAATGAAATATGTATATATATAATAAATTTAACATTTAAAATTCATATTATGTTTTTTTAGACATGATATAATAACAAATTCAATTTTATAGAATAAAAGAGAATTTTTCTAAAAAGGCAGTTTTACCACCTTTTGAGGGTGCACCTATTTTAAATCTAGTTTTTGACACTTTTATAAATTCTATTTAAAAAAATAAACTTATTATTTGAAATAATAGTATAAAAATTTACTTTAGTTTATTTTCTAGTATTTTTTCCGATAAGTTTCATGTTTTGATGAATAGAAAAAAATACTGCATTTTAATTGAAAACAAATTTTTCATCAAATTTATTTATAGTGTTAAATTATATTTTTGAATTTTTTTAAAGTATAATTAGATAATGTATTTATAATTTTATCCAATTTAAGTAATTGGATTCAATTTCACATTTAAATTGGATATAAGAACTTTGTGAACTTTTGAATGTTTTTACTTTAAAAACTCATATTTATGTTCCGTCAATGAGATTAATATTAAATCAATTTATTTACTTATGTATTTTGAATTTTGAAAAAATGATTCCATATTTGGAATCATAAGGTCCAATTTTAATAAAAAGTTCCCTTTCATTCTTGGACAATATGAATAGTAACTTTAGAAATTATTTTTATTACCATGGTTAAGGGTAAATCATGTAATTAAAGGTAAAAAAAATTTATAAAAATTTATAAAATTTTATAAAATTACCCTAACACTTGTCTAAATTTCATTGGATGAGGTATTTTCGACCAAAATCATCCTTGGTCTAATTTTATGAGCTCTTGGATCCACTTGGATGACTTTAATATATTTATAATATCATATTCAAAGGAAAGTCATTTTTTTCATTCTTTTGTTTTTAACAAGAGAAATATTTTAAATATGGGGTTATATAAATGATAGGTTAGACTATAAATAATATTATGAAATATAAAATGTTTATATTCATCATAGTAATTTATTTATAATTTTAAGGAAATTAATAATTAAATTTAATGGTGACAAAATGATGATGTTGTGATTATTTAATTAATGGAAGAATCAAATAAATGATATTAATAATATTAAAATAAATATAATTTGAAATAATTGATTTCATAAAAAAATAGATTAATTTGATATGTTATGGATGAATGGATAGAATTTTTTCAAAGATATCTTTTTTTATGATATTTTTAAAAATCCAAGTAGTGAATACTGTCAAAATTGACATTATTGATATTTTAAAATAAATAATATTTTATTAAATGATATAAAGTTCATAAAAATCTAAAATTTGAAAAAATAATTGGGATAAGTCTAAAATTTTCATAAATTACTCATTTATTGGTCTTTTTTCATTTTATGGTAATTATATTAACCCTCGAAGTTTAAATTACATGATATCATGGTGAGAATTTGAAAAGATAAATAAGGGTTAAAATAAAAAAGATATGTTTAAAAAAAATTAGAAGCACAACTAATTTTCATTTTATGGTGTTTATTTTACCTATAATCATCCCATATTTGAAATAAATCACTTTGGACCCATTTGGAATAGAAAATTAATTTATATTAATTTAATATTTTGAAGAATTCCAAGAGTGCCCCTCCCCTCTCTTATAAAAGGGAACCCATTCTTATCATTCAAATACACTTAAAAATATATTTGGTTAGGAAAATGTCTACCCAATTCCCTTCCAAGAGTCCCTAACTATATTCTAGAGGCCTTATTTTAGGCAGAACACCATCTTTAGATGTGTAAGGTGTTAATCAAAGGAGATTGTCTGAAAGAGATATATCATTTTTAATTAAGTGTTTTTATTTTATTTATTCTTAAACTTCCTTAAAATATTCTTCAAACATGATGAAATAATAAATCCAGTATCCTAAATATACCAAGATATTATTATGTTAATATCATCACCTAATTCCATCTCCACTTCCAGCAAATCGGAAAATAATTATCGTTCATGTGTACAACGAACTACCACCTCACGAACCGATATAATTCATTTTCCATAACCGTATCTCAATACTAGTTATAATAATTTAATTAAAGTTTATATATTATATTTATGAAATATTTATCACTATTAAAGAATAATATATCATTTACATTCTTACATTTCCATTCACATAAAAATGATATTGTTGTTTGTATGTACGTGTGAACTACCACCTCTATGAGAAAATGTGATTTGTTTTTCATAACCACATCACATGAATGATATATATAAGTATATTTAATTTATTAATATACTATTAATGATATTATTATCATTATGTAAAGATAAATAATACTTAACTTCATTCCACAATGATCGTTGAAAAATAAAAACATTACTCATGTGAACGTACGGCTTACCATCTCCATGATTGTAACATAGTTCATTTTTCATATCCATATGTTATGGGTGGATTTAAAAGTATAATTTTTGTATAAATGTGATTATTATGTCTTGAATATTTTACTTGAGTTTATGGGATAATAAAAAATTTGATTATTAGCATCATACCAAAGTCTTTTAGGACTCAAGTACGGAATATCATCAAAATGTCTAACATGAACATAAATAATTATGTAATTATTATAACATAAAAACATAGTAATGAGTGATATAAAAGGAATAATAAACTTGAAAAGTTTCTCAATAAAGTAAATTAATAACATAATTTTATTATCCAAGAATAAAAAGTACACACATGACGAATCATATTCAAGGTAAAGGATTCATTAACTATAACATCGTTTTAAATGTTTTAAAGGATTATTATTATAAATATTTATCTTTCATGCCCATGTTTTAAAAATGTGATTTTCTTAATGTATTTATATGGACATAAATGTTTTAAAATTATAATGTGTTAGTTTCTTTATAAGGTTTCAAAGTGTTATGGGACAGTTTTATTTAAAAATATCTTTTTAAATGTTTAAAATGGGTTTTAAAAATGGATTCATAATTTCAATAACATGAAATGTTTTCTTATGTTTAAAAATGAAATTTTATGATTGAAATTTCGAAAATTAAAATATTTCATGTGTTATTATTATATAATTGTACTTTGATATTTTATGGGGGGTTCCATGATAAACTAAGGATAGGTGGTTACATTATAACCTCCAATACATTTGTTATGGAAGCCAGTCGTATGACTATTCTATTTGTAAGAGTGACATGTATGGAAGTCAGCTGTATTTATATTCCATTTTTAAGAGTTACATGTATGGGAATTTACAAGATAGTTATTCCATTTTTGTATTGTCTCATGATACTTATCTTTTATTTTCTTACTTATGAGTTTTCATGAAAATTATTTTATTTTAAAAAGGTAAGATAATGATATTTTTGAAATGATGATCAATTTTTTAGGGAAAAAGTATATTTTAATGAAATGTTTTACAGGTTTACAATAGAACAATGGTTTATTTTATTTGATGTATCTTACCGAACTTTTGTGCTCATCTCATGTTTTAAAAAGATTTTCACAGGGTTTAGGGAAGAGTTGGTTCAAGGATAAGATGAATGGAAAATTGTGAAAAATTATCAGCATAAGAAATCATATTTTATTTTAAATATTTTTGTTTTATGAAAGAAATGGATACTATGTATAAGTGTCCAGTTTTAATGTACGAGTTTACTATGTAATAGTTTTTTCTAATTCTATAAAACTCTAAAACTAAATGACCTTTGGGAAAACAATGTGATTTCTAGTTTTAAAATAACTAGAATATATAATGTCCATTGCCAGGTCCTTCCACTAATTTTTCATTTTTCTAGTCATGAAGCGCCATGGATGTATCTTAAACCAAACCCTTTTCATTTGAAATATTTATTTTTGGTTATTAGTTATTCTTTTCTTATCATAATATTTTCCAATTTTTTTGGAAGTTAAGCTAAAAATCTATTATTTTTCTTAAAATGGTTCAAATATACTATTGGTTAGACCATTGATGACATTAAAGGGAATATCTATTTATTTCTCATGGATAAAATTCCTATGAAACCTGATCACAAACCAAGAGTAGAGGTTTCAAAGTGGCAGAATCCAAATATAAAATAGGTTTTGAGGGATAAAGTTATCATGTTTCTTAATAATGGAATTATTTTTCCTATTTTATATAGTCCTTAGGTTATCTTGATCCATATTTTCCCTAAGAAGGGAGGTGTCACTGTTATAAAAAATGAAGAGAATGAATAAATTCGAACATCAATATTGAAAAAATGGAGAGGTTGTATTGAATAAAGAATATTTACTTATACACTAAGAAATATCATTTTCTAATGCCTTTCTTGGATCAAATTCTTTAGCGGTTGTCCGATACTGATTTTTTATATTTTCTTGACGACATTTTGGTTACAACCAGATTCCTAAAGCCCCAAAATATCAGAAAAAAACCATCCTCACATTCCCATTTCAAATATTTTCCTACCAATAGATTCCCTTTGGATTGTTTTGTGCACTAACTATATTTAAAAGGTGTATTATGTATATCTTTTCTGAAATGACTGATAGAATTATAGAGGTGTTCATAGATGATTTTTCCATATTTGAAAGTACGTTGAATAATTTTCATTGAAATATATAATTATTTTCGGGTAGATTTCAAGAGACCAAAATTGTGCTTAATTGGAAAAAATTTCAATTCATGGCCACTCAGGATATAGTTCTTAGTCACAAGGTTTCTAGGAGGGGGATAAATATTGATAATTATAATATTGAGATCATTTAAAAGATACCAAATCTTGAAAATTTGAAAGGTTTTAGAAGTTTTTTAGGGATTTATCATTTCTTCCAGAGATTAAAAAATTATTTTTCTAAAATTATAAGATCCCAATGCTCATTTCTAGTCAACAATACACCTTTTTTATGATAAATGTCTTGATTCATTTAATCTTTTTAAATAGAAGATCACATCTTCACCTCTCATCACTACCCCTGATTGGAAGTTTCCATTTGAAATAATGTGTGATGTTAGTGATGTGGATGTTGGGGTCGTTTTAGAGAAAAATAAAGAGAGGAGGTTTCATATGGTTTCCTATTATAGTAGGTTGCAATATAATTCTTAGATAAATTACACCATGATTGGGAAAATATTGTTATCTTTTTTGTTTTCTCTTGAGAAAAATAAGTATACTTTATTGGTCCAAAGATCAAAGTATTAAATGATCATTTAGACCTAACATATCTTCCTATAAATAATGAGGATAAGTTATGACTGATTATATGGATAATACTCTTGAAATAATTTGACATGGATATTAGAGATAAAAATGGTGCTGAAAACACAATATCTGATCTCATGTCCATGATTTCTGGTATGAAAAATGATAACCCAAGGGAGATTAATCCTTCTTTCATAGATCGTAAACTTATTACCATAACACATGTTTAGGATATTTGATTTATATGTTTTTCAAATTTCCTTATTTCAGGAGTCATTCCCAAGGTCATATCACAAAAATAGAGAATAAAATTAATTTATAAGTTGAAATATTACTTTTAGGATGATCATTTACTCTTTAGGAGGTGTGTTGATGGTATCCTCAGAATATGTGCACCTAAGGAATAGATTTTATCCATTATTGATAGTTTTAACTCTTTACCATAGGGAGGACACTATAGAGGAGAGATAAATTCTCAAAAAGTTATTCAAGATAGTTTCTATTGGCATACTATCTTTAAGGATGATAAGAGTCTTAAAGTTGGTTTTGATTAATTTAAAAGTCCAGGAAATGTTGGAAGGAAACAATAGTTTCCACAAAAAGGTATTTTAGAGGTTTATATTTTTTATGTTCAAGGATTGGATTTCATGATACCATTTCCATCTTCTAATAGGAATAAGTACATTTTTCTGGCTACGTATTATGTTTCTAAGTGGGTAGAGGCTATGGCGCTTCCTAATAATCAAGCTTATAGTGTTGTGAAATTCATCAACAAAAATATATTTTCTAGATTAGGAGTGACCAAAGATTTTATTACTGATAATAAAACCCATTTAAAAACATTAAATTCAGTATTTTAATGGAAAAATATGGGTGTGTTCACAAGACCATAACTGATTATCACCCACAATCAAGTAGATAATACAAAGTTTCAAATAGGGAGCTTAAACAAGTTCTGAAAAAAAAATTGTTTGTAGTTATAGAAAGGATTAGTCTTTAAATCTAGATGAGGCATTATGGAATTATTGAAATGAATTTAAAAATATTATACGGAGGTCTCCTAATAGACTTATATTTAGAAAAAATGTCATTTTCCAGTGGATTTTCATTGGGAGTCTTCTTGAGCTGTTAAGGCATTGAATTTTGATTTCAAGTTTATTGGTGATAAAATAATTATTGAGTTGAGTGATATCAATAAGATTATAAGGCAGTCTTATTAAAGTTATATAATGTAAAAATAAATAACTAAGACTTTTCAAGATTCCATCATTCAAAATTGAAACTTCTAGGGTTGATAAAAAATGATTCTTTTTTGATTCGAGGCTCAAAATATTCCGTATAGAGATAAAATCTAACTTTTATGGATATTTTACCATCTTATGAGTTCTATTAAATGGATTTATGGAGTTGGTAGGTGAGTAGAAGATAAATTATTTGGTTAACGAACAAAGGATTAAGGATTTTTATGAGGTACAACCTAAGGGTATGAATGGTTTTCCTTGATTCATGATATTTCACTAATTATAACCAAATACTATAAACTTAGTAATTTATGGGAGTCAACACATGGTTATTTGTGTTTTTTATTTTATTTTAAAAGAATAAAACCATATAATTTTCTAAATTTTTATTTTACTTTTTTTTCTTTTGGTTAAAAGGAAAGATGAGTTGGATGTTTGAGCACCTGAAGAGAATAATTTTAGATCACCTGAAGTAGGATATGAATTGTTCTCAAGATCTAGAAGGTGTTGCATTACTAGAGAAACTTTGAATCACTTTCCTCTCATCCTAACATATATTTTAATTTTACTTTTGATCATAAAATATACTAAATCTTATGTTTATATTTTAATTTTAAAAAATATGGAATTAGGGAAAGGGAGGACTGTTTTCAAGTGGAATAGAAGGGGCTGTGAAGGGTGAATTTAAATGATAAAAGATCTATTTTTATAGAATTTTTACTCTTATTTTGCATCAATTTTCTCTTTACTTTTTGAAAATTACCACAATCTCTCTAACATTGTTTTATTAGTCTGAATGTATATTTTTAAATTCTTCTTGCTTTTGAGAATTAAGTGTGGGGGAAATTCCTAGGCTATTTGTGTTTTATTATATATGAACCTATTATTAATTGTTGGATATTTTTAATATTTAATTTCTATTTTTTGAAAATATTGTGGAAACATAATTTTTACCTTATCTTGATTCCCTTTAACTTTGATGAGTTGGTGTTACTGTTTGGAAGTTCTTTACTTATGGGATTTATTATTTAAGCATAATATATTGTTGAGGTGTTTTGAAGTTCGTTTTTCTCTCTAGAAAGAAAATACATGAACATTTTAGAAACTTCTTGTGTGAGATTCTTTGATTTTTGGTAGATATTTTTTTGAGTCTTATTATAACCCTTAAAACAAGTCTTTGAATTAATAAATAGAAAAACTATTTGAACCAAATTTTTTTACTTGTTTCTCCCACTTTATCATATCAAAATTGAGAACAATTTTGAGTTTATGTGTTGGGATGGGTATTTAACTATGTTTAATTGTTCTCAAATGTATTTAGGATCATAAATCCATAAAAAATTCAAAATTGACCATTTTTTAGGCTTCCGTTTTCTTATTATTTTATTGAAAATGTTTATAAAATTTGAAGTTTGTTTTGAAACTTTGAGGGGGTTAATATATATATTTCTCCATGGATTCAATTGGGTGCATAATTTCCATTTCTCACTTGATATTTTTTTATTTTGGTCAAAATTTTGGAGTAGTATTTACAATATTCATTGGTTTTGAACATTCTGATTGGATTTTAAACTCAAAAGCCTTATATTTAAATTGGATATGAAATGAACTCCTAATACTTGTGAACTTTTTATTATTTAATATAAGATTTGTGGTTGAGTTAATTATCCATCCATTAAATTATTGATTTAAATCTTCCCCTAGTTGTTTCTAATTATTGTATTAAAATTATGTGAGTTTATTCATCATGGATAATAATAGATGTTTGGAAGTTTAGTTAAATACAAAGTGAATTTTTTTTAACTCTTCAAAATTTTCAATCTCAATGTTTTTTTTTGTAAATCTAAATCCAACTTTTATCTAAACTTCTTATTTTAAAGAGTATAATATCATATTTTACTTGAAGGATTTTATAGGGAAATTACTTTTTAAAATTGATTTATTATGGCACTTTAGTTTTTCATTCTTGAGATTAATTGTCTTCAACTAAATTTTTTAAATTCATTTCTTGAGGGAAAGAAATATTTTAAGTGTGGAGAAATTTGATTCCTTCTAAATTTAATGCATGTTTTCCACATTATTTTGATGAAAATTTGATTATTTTGTGTATAAAAACTCACATTAATTGATTAATTAATGAATTTGGGTCATTTTTGTTTGAAATTGATTTAAATTGAATAATTTATTTTAAATAGTGATTTTTTTGCAAAAAATATTTAGTGATCTTAGATTTAAATTTATATGTATTTTAATATAAAAAATTATATTTTTTATATAATTTAACATAAATAATATTTTTGAAAAACTTCATTTGATTGTGGGAGTTATAAGTTTTTTAAGTACCATGTTATTTGTTGAAATTAAATTATTGGGAAATCTGTATAAGTTTGAAAATTTCTTTAAAAAATAGAAAATTTCAATATTTTCATAATAATTTTTAACTTTTTTAAGTCTTTTGAATTTTCATATGACTTTTTTTTTCATATTTCCATAGGTATTTAAAATTTTGGAAGGCTTTCTATTGGTCGTAAGTATTTTTCCAATAATTATTGTAAGAAATTATTTAAATTCATCAAATGACTTGCAGATTCTCAATAATAATTTTGAATTATCATTGTAAGAATTGAACACCCCCATCATAAGTCTTTAATAACTAGTTCCTCGAGCCTTTACCAGTTTTGTAAGCCTTTTATGAATCATTGTGAGCCTTTATTGACAATCATAATACTTTTCCTGACACTTTGAAATCATAGAGAACATTTATTAGAACTTGATGGAGGGAAAAACTAATATCAACTGAGCTTAAAGAAGTATCAAAACTACTAGATCTTGACTAAATATTAACTCAAAATAGAATTGATAATCACCAAATTGAACTAAGAGTGAATGAGAAGTCAAGGCTTGATGAAATTATAGGAGAGAGAAGGCATTGAAAGTTTTTGAGAATTAAAAAATAAGGACACTTGGGATCGATCGAGTGAAGATGAGATGCAATTTTGAAGCTAGATAATCATAAGGAAAAAATACCAAGCTTTGTGCAGCTTGGGATGTAATATAGATGAAGATATCCTAAGAAGAGTTGATGAAGATTGATCTAAGACTAAATCTTGAAACTAATAGCTAGTGAAGATCATTCCTGACTATTTGAAGGAAAATAAAAGGAGACTCAATATTTCTCATATATTTCTCAAAGACCAATGAGAATTAGTTTCTTTATATGAATGAGGATTTTGAGTTTTGATGATCTATTTATTCAGGGAATGGGATGATGATTTGTAGGTGTTGAATCGAGTGCAAATATTTTCAATCACTAGTTTTCATGATTCTTTTAGTGTGAATATTAGATGATTAGTGTGACTTATAGTTCTCCCGCATTTTGACTACAAGAGTGGAATTAAATGCACACAAGGTATTTGTTTCCATTCCATAATAAATCCCAAACCAAGGGACTTACATTTAATCCAGTTAAAGATCAAGCATTATATTTAAGATTATTACTGAAGTTCTTGATTCGGGTTTACTCTATAGAAGTAGGTTGAGTGGTCTCTTTATATTGAATCCATTTGAGGTGATGGGTATAATAGATTGATAGTGTAAGCATGTTAGTTATTGAAGGCGAAGCTATGTAATGTTCCGATCATAGGAGAGTTGATCAGAGATAGTGTTGGATTCATTTTAGTAAATAGAAGATTAATGAAGACTGTTAGGGTGTTCAGATTATTAATTATCAAGATGAATGTGTGATTAATTAATATGTTTCAAGGGAAAATTTATAGTTACAAAGATGTCATAATGAAGATAACTAAAGGTTAGTAACAACATATTCAATCTAAAAAAAGATGGTGAGGATATCTTGATCACCTTATAATTGAATGTATATATATATATATATATTCCATAAGAGTAACTTCATGAGTAGGGGGATAGGCTTATTATTTTTTTGAGAGCTAGACATACATAGTTAATCATTGATTATGAGGTTTAGGAGGAGGGAAAAACATAGAGAGGAATTCATCCGGATAGGGATAATTATTTAACCTTTTATTTTTTTTCTTTTATTTAATTTATATAAATGAATATTCCTTATGATTTTTTTTAATTGAAAATATTTCTTGGATATATATTATTGAGGAATTAGGTTGTTTTTATTTCATTCTTTTACATAATTCATGTTATTAATTAAAAAATTAAGCTACTTATATCATTAATTTTCTATTAGATAGTGTTTCATTTCTAAATTTCTTCAAGTTTCAATGATAGATGAAATCAGATAAAATAAAAACAATTTATAGGTTTTCTTTAGTGAATTTTTCTAATAATATTTTTTTTATTTTTGAGATCAGTTAACCAAAATAAAATGATAGTTTTATCTTGGTGTAATCAACATCACTATTCCTTGTAATTTAGATAATTTTATAGTTGAAAAAACTATAGGATTTAATTGAATCCAAGTCAACTTTCTTGATAGTGAAGGTTGAAATCATTTTTGTGAATTTTTACTTAGTTTTATTTGACATGAATGGAAGGTATATTTTATGAATCAGAAATTCAAAATTCCCCTTGATATTTTAGTGGTTATTCAATAGGTTTTCTTTTTAGAACAACTTCTTATTATGCTACTTTATTTCAATCATTTTCATCACTATTCTCTTACTAGATGCATTCTGATCGTTGAATAACCAATGATATTTCTTTTTATTTTTGTATTTTTTGTTCTTATTGTGAGTTATTTTCTCTTTTCTTGGTTTACACAATATCAATACTTCCCTATAAAATAAAACTTTCTAATTTCTATACATGTTTTATGTATGAAAATAAATAAATAAATTTTTTTATTACAACAAAAACTGGAATGGTCATCGAAGGATTTCTATAAATCATTATTCTAATGGTAAGTAACCCCTTTCTTCATCAGTTTTGGGAAGGGATTTTTTTCCAAAAAGGTTGTCTAGGAAGCACATGATATAATAAATACACCCCTAGATTCCTCTCAACTATTTGGGGGTTTTTAATAGGTGTCATGTAAAGTTTCCCCTTGTACTTTTTAGGGACGGATTCGATGTTGCGACGACATACTATAAAGATGAGAAATTTCCCTGATGTTACCCTAAAAAATCATTTTTGGTGGTTTGTCTTCAACCTATGTTTCAAAATTTTATTGAAAACTATTTCAAGAAAAATAATATGATCATATATTTGTTGAGACTTGACCATTATATCATCCACATAACATTATATGGTCTTCCCTAGAAAGTTCTTGAAAATATGGTGCATGAAAATTTGGGGTGTAGAGATAAAATTCTTAAAGCCAAAGGGAATTACTTGATAAAATAATAATCCTTGGGATTCCCTAAATTCAGTATCCTCTTCATCTTTAAGAACCTTTTAGATACGGTAATAAACTAAATTCCCATCCATAAAGGAGAGATCTTGGAATCCTATTAATTCATCAATCAACAGTTTAATATTTGAGATTGGGAAATCATTATTTGGACAATGCTGGTTGAGATCCATTGAGTTGATGGAAACCCTTATTTTACCATTTTTTCATTCGATGGAGACAATGTTGGAAATTTGTTTAAGGTAGTGGAATTATTAAATGAAGTTGGGTTTGATGATTTTTTAAACTAAAAATTTCACCTTACCAGTATGGGTATAATGAATTATCCTTTCCACGTGTTTATATTCGTGGTGGTCATCTAGAAAACCTAATTGATGGGTAGCTATCTAATGATCTAGCCTAAGAATTTTTTTGTATTTTCACATGAAAACATCTTGATTCCACTTATTCAAGGATATGTATGTCTCTTTCTCCTTAGGGTTTAGGGTGACACTGATCAACATAAGCCATGGTTGTTCCTCTATACCAAAATCAATCTGTTTGAGTTCACCGATGGTTCTTAAGACACTTTCCTCAAATGTTAGAGAATCCCCTTTGAAATACCCAATTCTTCTCATTGTTCTTATACTCCATTATTTTTAAAAGTTTAAGATAGATTGGAGTCTTTATATTTTGGATAGATATGGGGGAATTTTTATCCCCATTATAATGTCACACTTCCTTTTTATGGTCGGGCTCATCAGATATAACAGATACCATAAGAACATGATAGAATATTCCTAAACCCCACACTCTTATTATTATTATTAATCTTCTTCTTATTATTCTCTTTCTAGGATTCAGATCCACTTGATTGAAGAGCCTTTTCTAGTTTTATTGAATATAATTTAAACCCACCTTTATGTAAAGATGCTCAGGGGCAAGATTGATTCGCCTGGATTCTCTTGAATAATTTTTTTTCTTAGTGGTGGGTTTTTTATGGAAATGTCCACCTAACTACCACATGATAGGAAAGTGATTTAATATTTCAATTTATTATCCAATGAAACCCATGTGACCCGATGATTTCCCATATCAAGATATCTTGATTTAATTATATTGATGTGAAACACATTGTCTTCACTGAGTTAATTCCATGGATTGATGGGATCAATTTCTAGACCATTGGGTGGAGCAATATGTATGGAGTTATTTACCACTGACTAATTCCCCTCCATTTTATAGTACCCTATGTCTATATATTGAGATTCATAGGACACAAAGGGGAAATTATTACCATAAAATATTCTGACTTAACTATTGATATAGTATTCATGCATTGATTATATGATGATGGTACTACCATATGTATATGAACCCATAAAATTCCTTAAAAGATGTAGAAAGTTGTGTCTTGGTGGACCACCATGAACTTAGATTCAGATATGAAATTTCCAAAATTGGTTCTCAGTTTTATCTTCTTGTGGGGTCTTTTTCACTATTTTCATACCTATGAATCATTATATTGGAATGAGACAAGTCAAATTCACTTTATCCTAAGCATTAAAGGGTTCAAATCATGTTGATATTGATCTCAGAACCATTATCAACTAGGGCCTTTTCAATGTTAATGTCATTGAGCTTTCTAGATATATATATGGGTTAGATGTGCCCATGTAAGGTTTCCGATGGATCTTTCTCTATGAAGGAAATGATTGTATGGAATTTGGTGAAGATGGTCTCTACACGATATGTCTCTGCTACAATGACTTTAATTTAGCACTCTTCAGGGTATGAAACAGCCTCGATGAGTGCTTATTAGAGTTATTTTGAAAGGTGAAGTGCATTAAAAATCTAAATCCTAGTTGAGATGGTTGGAATATGCTTCAAAATTTCATACTTTTGGACTAGGGGTTTTTACTTATGGCCTTGAATATTCTCCCTATCTCGGGGCTTAGAGGTCTAAAATAATTATGTTGACAGTTCCTTCCTTTGGTTGAAATTGGGGGGCATCATTACGGTATACATGTTAGGCTGAGCCAACCTTCATACATTCTGACGTTGACAAGAAAACTTAATGTCTTCTAGTTTTCCTTCTAGTATGATTGGATCCAAATGATCCGAGGAGGATTCACTATTTTCGTAGAACAATTTAGAAACATTATTTATTTATATATTTTTATTTTTTATTTTTTTATTTTTTCAATTTTTTTACTTATTAATTTATTTATTATTACTATTTATTTATTATTTATTTATTTACTTATTATTAGTTATTTAGTTATTTAGTTATTATTTATTTATTTACTTATTATTAGTTATTTATTTATTATTTATTATTTATTATTTACTTATTATTATTTATTTATTTATTATTATGCACATGCACAAGTTCCTTATATAGAAATTATGTGTTGGGAGAGATTTAAACCTCTTGCCTCTTGCATATTCTCCAAATACTTTACCACTCTAACAGATTCTTCATGTGGTCAAAAAACAGAATTTAATATATTTATATATATTAATTGAAAAAACAAATAATACATAACAAATAGATATAAACTAAATAATTTTTAATCAATAACAATTAATCAATAATCAATAATCAATAATCAATAATTAAATATTAAATTATTAAATATTAAATATTTATTATTAATTATTAATTATTATTATTATTTATTAATAATTACTTATTACTAATTACTAATTATAAATTATAAATTACTAATTAACTAATAAAATACAAATTAATAATAAATAAATACATAATATGGAAAGAAATGGTAAATAGAAATAGTAAATAGTAAATAATAAACAATAAATAAATAATTAACTTAATAAATATCTAATAAATAAATAATACATAAATAATAAATAATAAATAAATTTAAAACGAACAAAAAATAATAAATAATTAAAAAATATTAAATAAATATTAAATAAATAATAAATACATAATAAATAAATAATAATTAAAAATTAGATAATTAGATATTAAATAAATAAATAATCAATAAATTAAAATAATAAAAAATGAATAATAAAAAATAAATAATATAATAAATAATAAATAATAACAAAGTAAAAAATAAAAGATAAATGAATATTAAATAAATAAATAATAAATAATAAATAAATAATATATAAATAAATAATGAATAATTACTAATAAATAATAAATAAATAATAAATAATAAATAATAAATAATGAATAATAAATAATAATTGACTAAATAATAAATGATAAATAATAAATAATAAATAATAAATAATAAATAATAAATAATAAAAAAATAAAAAAAATAAAAAAAATAAAAAAAAATAAAAAAAATAAAATAATAAAATAATAAAATTAAAAATAGATACAAATATCTATAATAAATATTTTTATAACGAAATTAACATAAATATATTTAAACACATATTTATGTTAAATAAATATATCTAAACACACTCAGATATATAATTGTATATTAATATATATATATAAACAAGTAAATATATATATATATATATATCTACACATATATTATATAAAAATATATAAACATAAATATGTATAAATATTTACAAATGTTTCTAAAATCGATAATTATTTATTTTAAATGAAAGGAATATAAAATATTTATTTCCATTTGGTTTATACGCTTAAAAATAAATTTTTAAGTAAGTATGTATTTACACAAGTGATTTATTATAAGTAAATATAATAAAATTTGCAAATATTTAATTATAAATAAAACTACATTGTGAAGAATGATAATGTTTCAAAACTATAATATCAATATTAAATGTAATCCCTGTGAATAAATCGAGCCCCCACCAAAAAATGAAATAAATTCTCTTAAACGAGGCTGAAAATCTATAGAATGTTAAAAAATTGGGGTACCCTTAAAACACATAAAAACATTAAGAAACATTAAAAACCCAAAAACCCCTAAAAATCCTGAAACGATAATAAATTCTAATCCGAGAGTCCATTGTAACTCCAAAACCAGACAAATTGAATTTGATGTAATAAGATTCAATATGATATGTGGTACACGCCAAATACACACCTAGATCAGAAGTTATAGTTGTTTAAATTTTAAGAAATCGAGGTTGGTGAAAAAAAACACAGTTTTGGAGTCCTTTTGGGCCTTTCTGGGGTTGAAAAATCAGACAAAGCTCTTTGATCTCAGTTAGAGACCCTTTCTGGCATAGAGATCATCGCAGGGACCGATTTGATATATGGTAGAGCCCAAACAGATCAAAAGTTATGGTCATTTGAAGTTCGAGTTTGATTTCTAACTTTTTTGAAACTGTAATATATTTTATTTCTTTGATTATCACATTATTTAAATCTTATGTGTTTTTATCTCATTCAATAATCTTCAATTTTACTAGTTTTGGTGCTAAAACATACTTATAGATCAGAAGTTATGGTCATTTGATACCAAAGTCTTCTTTTCAGTTTTTTGTAGATTTTTTTTAAGTTTCATGTTATTATTAACTAATAATTATAAATATTTATTAATTAACACATAATAATTAATTAAAATTATAAATAAAAAACTATATATGATAGTGAATAATAAATTATAAATTATATATTATATATAACTATTTTCTTAAAAAAATATTGAATTAGTGGTGGTTTTTTTAAAACTGCCACTAAAAAACATTTTGAAAAAACTATCGGGGACATTTTTTGAAGTATTTTAGGATCAAATCAATGATCTTATTTTGATTATTAGATTTTATAAAATTGGGTTTCAACTGTATATATATCCTTAGTAGAAATAGTTGAACACTGGTTTCCACCATGATTTTTTCCCCGAATTCCTCAGCTTCTATGACCTCCACCTCTATTGTGGATGGAGAGTTTGGATTTACATATGTATTCATCATATTTGGAAGGGTCCATCAAATAAATGACCTTGACTGAGACATATTGTGAGTACTGATCTAATGGGAATCCTATTTATTGGGATGGTTCCCATACTCTTAATAACAAGGGAATGAAATATGGAAGAGTTTGAACTAGCTTGGGTACCGATATGGGTTCCTCTTATTGAGCCTTATTTTACTAGAGATGATTGCATAAAATCTTGTACAATGATGATGATGATGATGAATGTCTCTTCTCTAGTATTTTATAGGGAATTGGTCTCTCAACTTGCTAATTTAGTTTCACCTTGATTATAACATCTTCCCAAATGACCAATTTCTTAGTCATTAAGTCTTCAAATTTATACAAATGTTTGCTAAGACTTCTTTCCACTCTTATTCTTCTTCTTTTGGTGAGGTAGCAGAGACATATTCCATATGCGCCGATGTTTTAACCAAATTAAACTTCCTAGATTCAACCATATTCTAGATTATACCCTTGAAAATTAAGTAGTCTAAGATATTGTGTCCCAACATATAATGGAAGTGGTAGTAATCAGGATGATCATTTTGAACTACTTCAATGAGTTTCCTGATATGTTGTAGTTTGAGCGGGTTATTCTCCATGGAGATGATGAAATTGATTAGAAACTAATCTATTCAGAATTAATAGACTCTATTCTTCAAATAATTAAACTTGTAATGGCTTTTATCCTTCTTCCCCTCCCAACAAGGGTGCTATTGTTAACACTATTATTCAAGAGGAGGCGCCGCATGATACTAAACAAGCTTAGGGTTTGGAATTAGCACCTATATTGGGTTAATAATGATATTCACAATTTTAACATCATATATCTCTTTCCTTATATCATTGGAATCTTTCAAGACTTGGCCTTGGACCACCATATGACATCTTCTAGGTGTTATGCTACCACTACTAACTCCCAAAACCCACCAGGATATTTAAAGGGAATAAACAATGTTTATAATCCAACATAGATATTTTTGATAAATATCTCTAACAAAAAATCTTACATAAGTTTCTTGTTAAGAAAATAGGACAATCCTTTCCACATGGTGATGGAATCTATGCCCCTCTCATTTTCATGCTATTTATAATTTAAGAGGTCAAGTATTGTTCCCTTTTTCAGTGTCAAAAAAAATGGTAAATGAATTTTCTTTAGAGATATTCCTAGTTGGAAATAAATCTAGTTGTTAGGTTTTTATTATATAAAAATAATATTCTTATAGGTTTTACACAAAACACCTGAGCTTTACTTCTTTATAATTATCTGACCTTCCCATCATGGGACTGAATTGAGACATAAAGTGCATGAGGTGATGCTTCATATCAATTGGACCACTGAATATCAGAAATTTCTGGTTACCAAAAGTGGGTGGGGGTAGATTCAGGTCCACCCATTCGGGGTATGTATTACTTTCTAGCTATACTAGTTTGCATAACCATTATATGGATTCCATTTGATTTGAAAGTGACTTGGTGGAGTTTGGATTTCCAGTGGTATTTTCGCGTAATATTGCACTAAAGTAGAGGCAGTGGGTGGTTCTAGATATGGGTTTCTTTCCCATTTCTATTGTTGATATCTGGTTCAAGTTATTTTAGGGTAGTTTTCTTAAAATAGTGGTGGTTTCTACCCTATTGGAGGATACTATGGATATACTTAAACCATTGGGATTAGAAAAACTAGTTTTCTAGGCTTCAGATTATCCAAATGACTGGATTATACGATCATGGGTCAACCATATCTTTCTTATTGAAAAGTATTAACTGAAGTATATATTTTGGCCTTGGTTTTGAATTTTTACTCAGCCAACATATTTCTATTGAGTATCTAGGTATTGAGATGATTTAATTTGTTTAGTTGATTTCATATTGTGTGATCATCTCCTTAAATAGGAAATTATCAACTTCTTTGGGTAGTGGGTGTGATATATCCATGGATTTCTATTACATCTAAAAGATATTTTCATGTTTAGAGCTTTAGATAATTAGGAAAAAATATAAAATGAAAAAATCCATATTTTTTGTATCAAAAAGAATTTTTTCCTACAATATATAAAAAAATACTTAGTCCATAATGAGTATTCAACATCTCCAATAAATTATTTCACACATTTTATCCTTCTAAACATGTCACATGTATCACTTTTCTTCATAACCTGAGGAAATAGAAACATAATAAGTGGCGAGATAAAATTATTAGGAAGGGAAAAAATATAAATAAAGAAATTATGGAATAAAATTGGCATAAATATTATGGAAGGAATAAGTTTACAACATAAATCCATAATCAAGTTGAAACTGAGAGCATTCTATTCCCATGAAAATAATTGGAAACATAGATGTCAATAATACTAATCTCAAACTGATTAAATTCGTAATGTAGGATATTAAAAACATGTTTTGAAGGATGTTTTCAAAAACACTATCCTATTATGGGGAGAGTTACACACCAAAACCCAACACGTTTTGTCTCATGATACCTACCGATGCATCAAGGTGCAATATAATTCGGATCCCCACCCATCACTTGTTTAAGTACAACGAATTCACTATAAGAGTCAACAAGACTTTTCATACCATTCCCTAAGGAACTTCTTACTGAATAAAATATGGATATCTATATAGTTAAAGATACAGAATATTAATACATGATCAACCTGCATTAGTAGTAAATAATCGTCAAGAATATCAATACTTTCCCCCATTTCTATAAAAGGGATAATACGGTCATAACCCATCTAGATAAAGAAGGTTTATGGTCAAACAATACATAGTCCACTTTCCAATAGTAATCTATATTTGAATAACAACATATGGGATGCCAATACTTTTCCCCATGTTAAAATAATATCATTATTTCTAGGAAAACATCATCTAATTTGAATTATGTAAAAATGTGGTGTTCACACCATATAGATAAATGACTATACATTAAGTAAATACAAGAATAACAAGATCATAAGACACATGGATAAATAATTTGGATGGTTTCAAAAGAACATAACCCCATTTTAATAAAGTAAACTTATATAGATGTTAATATAAATGAAAATCATCCTTACAAAATGAATGAATTGAACAGTATCACAAAATAATAGACTAAGAATAAAGTTGTTTGATACCATGAGTTAAATCCCAAAAATGATAATATATATATATATATATATATGTTAGAGGAAAAATCATTAAAAACAACCCAATTAGTGTAAATCATTTAGAAAATAAAAAGGTAAGTGTAAATTAAAACTTAAAATAGATTTTATATTTTTTTTAACATTCACATGAAATAAAAATTTTCATTCCACTTTAAAAGGTAAATTTATAAATGGAGACATGAAAGATTTTGAAAAAAAATACTATTAAAAATAATATCCAATAACTTACCCTTGAAAATTCATAAATATTTTCTTCGATAAATTAGTAGAGGAGGACACAACCTATTAAAGTTAAATGAGAAACCCTATTTTACTATTTTATAAATACCTTTGTTAAAAATTCATATTTTATGAATAATAAAAAACAATTTATTTGTTTTAAAACATTAACTCACTAAATAGGATTATAAAATACCATATAATAACATATTAAGTCGGGAGAACCCAATAATGGAAGAAAAAAGTTCACGATGAAACAATGCAATTCAAGGAAAGGGGACTTGAGTTATCAATATTTCTTACAGACAATATACTCTATGAGGCATGGAACATTTTAAAGGGGTTTATGTGATTATAATGTAAACAATGAGAGAATTCCACATAGTATAATAAATGGTTATAATGTACCCAACTTATGTGAAATAATTTCAAGTGAAATATCATAACTCAATGAACAAAAAACGAGTTACCAAAAACTCTTATGACTTGGGTAACACTTGAGTAAACATATACTTGAAAAAATATATCTTGATTTATTTATTTGATTAATTAAAATAGAAAAATCTATTGAAAAATAATGGTATAGTAAATCATTAGAACATCATACAAAGTAAACATGGATCCTAACATGTAACATGTCTTAAAGTATCAGAATTGTGGCCAAGAAAACTCTTGCGACTTGAGTACCACTTTAATCAAAACCCCTTGAAAGATTGGTCCTGTAATTAAACTTAAAATACCATTATTAAAAGATAATAAATTATACTATATCTCAAATATCCAGTATATACACCACATAGATAAAATTAGATTCATAATATAAATAATGTCCCAAAAAAAGTAATTTGAGATGAAAATCCTTACCTCGAACCTGATTCGTTTTACACTTGAAAAAAACAACCAAAATAATTAAATTAAGTTAATTAAATACATAATCAAGAACCCTATTCATAACTATAACCATTTATACTCCTCGTTTATAATCATTATATATATATTTTAGTTAGTTCTCATCCATTTTCAATATCTGGTGTAAGTAATATTTATTACATTGAACTAGTTTCGAAAAAGATGTTTTGTATAAATTATTTTTGAAAAAAAATCAATACCAGATCATATAAGATACAATAATATATGTTCTAATATAGTTTAAAACCCTATAATTCCATCCATGGTAGTTTTGGTTACGATCCATGAGGTTGAAATCAATGATGCGTAGGTTTCAATTATTCTTATTGAATGAAAAGTGATTTATTAATTAATGAGTTGAATATTTATATAATATTACCAAAAAAATTTATTTAAATATTTATATCATTTTTTAACAGTAGTTAAGTTCTCATATTCATCCATGATGTCAATTTATAATATTTTTCAAATAGGTCGTTAAACCAACCCAAACATGAACCTACCATGATCAATGGATGACTCCGAGGTGGTTTAGTTGTAATATCATTAAACTATAAGTAGAATGATCTTATTTAGTGTTTATTAGTTTTATATTTTAAAATTTTGAGTAATTATAATAATAATTAATACATATGAAAATATTACATAATATTAATAAAAAAACCTCTTAGTATTCTTGTTTACGATGGTTAATGTTACAATGATTGATTATTTCTAATATTAATTATATAATACACAATTTATATTTATATAATATAAATCATTACATAATTAAAATATATAATCACTTAATCTATTTATAGAACCACCCTTGAAAGGTACTGATGAAAAATGAAATGTTTCCTTCATGGAGGCGGTAGTCTGCATATGCGCATGTGCAATGATTTTTTGATTAAATAGAAGCGGGAGAGATAATGGTTATACCATACATATAATGAAATTTAATTATATTTTTTATATTTATGTCATTATATACATATGTTTAAAATGGGTTTGGAAGAGTATGTGTGGGAAGGATAAAGAATAAAAGTAAAAGTGTAAGTAATGCTAATATTGAGAATTTGGATCTTCTCTTAAAGTGTCCTTTGGAATCAAAGGACTTGAGGTACTTTTTTAAGAATAGGGGATGAAAAAAGATTATAAAAACTCTATAAAATGTATAGTAGAAATATTTTCATCTTAATTTTTATCTATATGTGTGGCTTGAAGTGGGAGGAAGTTAACTCCTTTTATAGGTAAAAAAGAGGGACACGTATTTGGAAAAGAACGATAAGTAAGGGATAAGAACGGAATTGCATGATAGTTAGGTGAGTTATGCGAAGTAATGGTTGGTAATACATGTGGTTATGAATTTGATATATAATAATTATTTATATAATATGTATGTGATGTTTAAATAATTAAAATTTTGTGATACCTCATTTACCTATTTTACCCTTATTAATCTTGATTAAAATTTAATCATGGTAATTATTTTATTACTAAAAATATAATATGACCCTTATTATCAAATTTTTATGTTATTAATCATAATTTGGGATCTATTTATCCCAATTCAATTTCTAAATATGATAAAAATCACTTTTAAATTAAAACATAAGAAATAAGAAAAACTATTTTTATAGAAAAACTTCTTTTTATATATTGAGTGTTTATTATTATTATTTCAATTTAATTATTAACTTAAAGAGTGTTTAAATATTTTTTATGTTTTTAAAGATAATATTGGATTCATATTTTAAATATATTAATATAATTTATTTATATTAAAAACTAATTATTTGAAACCAACTATTTTACTTTTATCGTGGAAATTAATCTTTTTCTTGAGTAATTTAATTTCAATGGATAAAAATAATATGGGAATCATTAAATAATTTGTACCAAATGAATATTAATATAAATTACATTTTTTCAACTAAAATTAATATGTGTAGAGAGAATTTATTTTAACATTTGCGCATATAAAACTCATTTTTTAGAAAAAAACCAAAAAATCATCTTAAACTAATATTATTGTGATGGATCTAAAAATAATGTTCATTTTTTAAAATTAAAATTATAAATTTTAGAAATTTAAATTTTAAATAAAAAAGTGATATATAATGAAAACATTGTTTTTATATGAAAAAACTATTTTTACAATATTAACCATTCTCATTCATATTTCATATTATTTACTAATTAAATTACTATCATCTGATTATTCATATCAAATATATTTTATCATCATTAATCACAATTTTCTTGAAATTGAAATTTATATCACATAAAAATGAAATTTCCCTGAAAAAACTTTTATAAACAATAAATTATCTTATTAGTCATTTTAGGTAAACTAATTTTATTTCATTCATATTAAAAGTATACAGTATTTTATTGATACATATATTTCATAAAGAGGTTACTCATATTTATCTTTACTAAATAAAGAAATAGGTTTTAATGGTAATAATTAACTATTTATATTTTATCTGAATATATCAGGGTTTTGTTTATGTTTTATGCTGCATGTGGAGAAAGATATCAAACACATTAGATTATTTAAGGTAAAGCATGAATTAAAATTTTGGTGTTACATTTCCCCCTTAAATAAATTTTATTTTTTCAATTTGACTCATAAGATTAGAGTAATTTATATAGATAACTCATAAATTAACCATGCACCACTAGATGGTTACGGATTTATTTATGATGTGGAATGAGATTTATCATTATAAAAAAAATATTACATATTCCTTATAAAGAGATTTAACCCATTCCTAATTTCAGATAGAATTATACTAAGGGACTTAAATATAGATCTATTATAACTTCCCACAAACCCTAAAACTGATTTATACAATAGTCATACAACTAGTGGTTTTTATTCATAACTCTATATCTAGTATTTGGTGAAAACATAACATAGGAAACTAGAAAATCTATAGTTAAAACTCACTATCTAATTCATTAGAGGTAGTTTTATAGTATTTTCCATGTTATCATAGTTATTGGTGAGTATTTCCCCCTTATCCCTTGGATTGCGACATTGAGTCACATAATGTGCAACTCTCTAGTAATTAAAGAATCCTTTTTTTGTAGATTATATCTTTCCATTACACTTGTGAATTTATGACCTTCATTTACACACTTATATCATTTTTCTACCACTTTAAGACAATTTCCCCCATGATTATTCCCAAATATTTGATATATAGAAAATTGGATCTTCTTTCCTTCATCATATTTTTCACCTAAATTTATGTGAGATTCCAACATTCACTTATTTTTATATTTGAGATTTAAACTATGTTCATGATTTTAATCATAATTATTGATAGCTAGTTTAGAATAATCACAATATTCATCACTCTAGCCTTTATCTCATTAGGTTGTTCAATGGGATTGTTTCCACATTGTTCATGGAATATATAGTTAACTTGGTCCCTTCAGTCTTCAACCATTACATAAACCAAAAGAGTTAACATAATTGATTCTCATTATAATATAATTATCATAATAACCATATGAAAATCTAACCTCTATATTTATAACTTTATAACACTATCATGTAAGCCTATAGTTGTTATAAAAAAACTTGTATCTGACTCAATTAAACATATATCATTCTTGGATCAACCTATATTACTTTGAGTTGGTTTATCTTATACTTCTCAAACAAATACTCAAAATAAAGATCCAAAATTACCATGAACTTTTTAAAAAAATTCTAAAACCAATAATCATTGAAATTTATTCTCTCTAAAACCAATTTATCCTTCCTCAAACAACACTAATTATTATAATAATAATATACCCAAGTATGTATATACTATAATTATATACTCTTAATAATATACCTTTATCAGCTTCATTTTTTGGGATCCTGTTTCAATCAACTACGAAAACCAAAATTTTTATGATAATATCTAAAATATGAATATTAAAACATCAATCCAAATATATATTCCCTTATGAAATATTTTTTTACATATAATACTTTTGGACCAGCCTATGAAGCTCTTTATTTAATCATCGGTTATCCAAGGTCATTTCTATTTGAGGTTTCCTAACCAAATTAGTTGAAATTAATTGTAAATCTTACATAAATTTTTAAAAATAGAACATGATTTACTAAATAATATAACCCATGAGTGTCTATCCAGGTGTGAAGTAGGTCCTCTTTATTGTTCACCAGGTCATGATTGAGTTAATACCCAACACAACCTCTTTAGGGTTATTAACCCTAGGTATATATGATTTAGAATACATCCACTTTCCAACATCAAAATAGGTATGTAATTACAGGTAAAACCATATACTCAAGAATTTACCAAAAATTCAAGATTGCATCCTATACATTGTCTTACTATTAAAATTTTCACTAAATTTCTCTCATCCTAATCCCTAAATAATATGTGCATTATTGTCATGATATTAAATAATATACTATCATAAATGGTTATCTATACATTTGAAATTATGATCAATCCTAACTTATCAACCCTTAAATTATCCTAAAATAACACCCTATCTTCCAAATTACTCTGAATCGTTCCTTTAATACCAACTATGATACCCTAGACCCACACTCCATATTCAGTTCTATAAACACATACATTATATACTCATATTGTTACTAGCTATAAAATCTTTGATATAACCATCATTAATTTAAAAATAAATAAAGATTATTTCATCTCTTACATTTGAAGGATTTTTTTAGGTTTATATATTTAAATAATTAAGAAAAAAATAAACAAAAAAACTATGTTTTTATCAAACATATATTTTTCCATTATATATATGAAACTACTTAATCCATAATGAGTCATAAATATTTCCCATAAATCCTTTGACTTGTTATATCCTTCTAAACATTTCATGTGTATTAATTTTCTTTATAACATAAGAAAACTAAAGAATAAAAAGTGGTGAACTTAAAATTACAATAAAGAAAAACATACAACTGGGGAAATCATGTAATAAAGATGGAATAAATATTTTGAATGGAATAGGTAGATACCATGAATCCATAATCAAATTGAAACTAGAAGCATTCTATATCCTTGAAAATAAATGAAAACATGGATATATATAAAATTGATCTCATACTGATGGAATACATAATGTAGGACATCAAAAACATTCTAGAACACTATCCTTTTATGGGGAGATATATACACAAAAACCTTACTTTTTTTTCTTAGGAGACCCATTGATGCATCAAGGGGATATACAATTTTGGGACCCACCCATCACTTGTTTAAGTCGATTGAATTCACCATAAGAATCAAAAAGACTTTTAAAAATATTCCAAAAAAACATATTACAAAATAAATCAGGGTTATCCATATAATAAAAGATATAGAATGCCAATAAATTATCAACCTACATTAATTGTCAATAATCATAAATAATATCAATACTTTTCCCCATTTCAATAAAAGAAATAATATGGTCATAACCCATCTAGAGGAATAATGTGTATGGTCAAAAAATACATATTCAAATTTCCAATAATCGTCTATATTGGAATAACAACATAAAGAATGAAAATAATTTTCCCAATGCTAAATAGAAAAATATTATTTATTTGTAAACAACATTGAATCAGAATTATGTTAAAATATAACATTCAAACCATATAGAGAAATGAGTATAAAACTAAGTAAACACTAGAATAACATGATTATAATACATTCATAGAAAACAGGTAGGTGGTTTAAAAATAACATAACCCAAGTGTAACAAAGGAAACCTTGATGGATTTTGGAATTAATTAAAAACATACTTGAAAAAATAATGCTTCAAAAGGTATCACAAAACTAGGGATCAAGAATCAATTTTTTTGATACCATGAGCTCAATCTACCAAATTATAACACATATATATATATGAGGATAAATCATGAATCATAAACCCCATTAGGGTGAATCCTTCTAAAAATAAAAAAAAGTAGTGTAAATGAAAACTTAAGAGATTTTAGAAATCATTTATAAAATTAATGTAAAATAAAAATTTACATTTAGGTTTCAAAGGTATTTTTTGAAGTGATGATGTGAAATATTTTATAAATAGTTACTTTTAAAAAGAATATCCAATAATGGATCTGTGATGTCCCGACCTATATGCCACACACCGGTGCCCCGATCTAGTCGGTCATATGACCTCAAGCGCACCTCCCCATATGTGAGAGGCTTCTTACTAGAAGCGAGGGTCTATTATCGATCATGGGAATGTTATAACCTCTTTGTTAAAGTAATACACCAACAGAAATAAATACAAAAATAAACAAATGATATAACTATTAAGAAACCAAACGAGTACCATAATATGACCAAAACTAGAAATTCAATATCAAAAATGAATAGTAGAAATTCCAGGAAAAAGTGCATGTCAAGTGTCAAAATGAAAAATCAAAAGTAAAGACACTAACAACTCCCAAGTGGGCCCTAAAAGCAAGTTTGGTTCCCTCATCCATGCTACACCTGGACTCATTCATCTATAATGGGGCCTTTTACCTTATGTTTTCCTACATCAATGAAATCTATTCAGGTACTGATTAGGAAGCCCGAGTAGGGTGTGAGTACAACTTAGTAGGACACCACTAACGACATCTAAAAACAATATCCAGTCAAAATTGTGTATGGAATAATTTAAAGAATAAATAAAATCAATAAAGTAAACACATTACATTTATTCAATTACTCTTTATTTAACCACATAACCCCCAGGTTCTCAAGGACACTCATACTCTCAATTCCTACTTCGGCCCATTCCAGATTCTGAATCATATAACATAAATTATTCAAAATTATTATATCATAGGGGATTTCAATATCCATTTAAAATCATGTCATATAATGTCCAATTAGAACCATAGACCACTTCCAACTCATGAGCATAAAACATCATGTCTATAACCCCATGTTTATTTGGAGTATCAATCCTTGTCCCACACCCCATGGGTATTTGGAGCATCAGTACCTTTCCCATACAATAATATGTTCATGTATGCATTTGGGTCTAGAACACCATGTCTATCACCCCTTGGGTATTTGGAGTTTTAGTCTGTGTCCCACACTCTATTCATAACCAAACACATATATCACAGATATCACATCATTCAAGGTTAATAAACCTTAACCTTGTATCACATTCTTCATTATAAACATTAATTAATTAATTAATCCATGTTAATAAATTTAATAATAAAAACAATTTCTATTTATTAATTCAACCATTAATTAATCCAAGTCACAACCTCAATATCTCAATAATTAATTCAACAATTAATTATTCAAATAAATTTCACAATCTCAACATCTCACTAATTAATTAAAAAATTAATTAATCAAATTAAATTCACAATTATCAATATCTCATTAACTAATTCAACAATTAATTAATCTAATTTAACATTCAATTTCACAGTCCCAAATATCCATTAATTAATTAAACAATTAATTAATTCAACTCACATCCTCAATTTCCCCAATTAACCTAAATTGTTAACACATGGAAATTTAAAAAATAAATTCAATTTTAAAAGTAATTTCCCAATCATGGAAATTGAAATTATTAAAATTACATACCTATAATTTAAGAAAGACTATGCTATTTTAATTTAGGCCATCTACCTCAAGTTTGACGATAAACGGTCACCACCAGGTATACCCAATTTGAAGTGGAACAACCAAAATCATGATGAAGAACACGATCTAGATCCGAAACATAGATCATAGATCATGTAAATAAAGATATAAAAAACCTCGATCTAGATTTATAACCAATAGTGGATAAAAATACCTCTTTTATCATGAAAGAGGAGCTAGAGAACGTGAGATCTAATCGGGAAGAAAACACATATCCAAGGAGGTGTAGATCTTAAATCTACCCTTTGATTTTCCAAGAACGGAGGTTGGGAGGGCATGGAATCCATTCGACAACCTCAAAAAATGATATAATATGACTTGGTCTGAGTTAGGGTCAATTTGGGTGATTTTTTGGGGTTCAGGTAATTTTAAATATAATTTTTAAATTAATTAAAAAACAACACATAGTTTGCTGGGTAGGGGAGAATGGTTTTCCAAAATATACTCCTTAACTGTATTCCTCTTCTGGGGGGATGGGTGAATGATTTTTCCTAAAATGGTGCACAATTTGACAAACCCTATAACAACCATGAAAATCCCCTTTTTAGGGTTCACACAGTTTTCTGGGTCGGGATGCACGGTTTTGGAAACCATGTGCCAACCATACACTACCAAATATCATTCCCAATTTCTCAAATTTCACCCAAAACCCCCAAGAAATAACACAAACAGAAATTGCTAAAAACAATGAAAAATAGTACATGATAACAAGACTGATACATCTCTAGAAAATGTAAGTATCTTATAATATCTCTACCTTATAACAACTCATCCTTGAGCTATACTCCCAATCGTCACTAAGATTCTGAGTCAAAAAGATCGGGCCACTAATCCTGCATATCTACTTCCTTATCCCATGTTTCCTCCTGTACACACCCATGTTTCCAAAATACACTAACTATTAGCATGGTCTTTCCCCACAACACTTTCTCGGTGTGATCCAACACATGTATCAGATGCTCCTTAGAGGATGCATCGGTCTCAACCTCAACATCATCCACATCGATCACATGATAAGGGTAAGGGTGATACCACTGAAGTTGTGACACATGAAAAACCTCATGCATGTAACTGTATCTATGTGGAAGATCCAATCGGTACACCATCATCCCAATTCTTTTCACAACCTCAAACGGTCTAATTAACCTGGGTTCCAACTTACCTTGTTTTTGAATCATATTGTCACCAAACCTAGGAGAAATACAAAGGAATACAAAATCACCCTCTATTAACTATAGGTGTAACATCCCAAGTAAGTAATGAATAATAGATATTTTTATCTATGTATACTAATGAATTAGATAGTGTTTTAGATTCTTAAAATGAGAATAAATCCAATCTTAATCATGGAATACACTAATATTTTTAAAAGATTGTTTTACTGCATTTTGATGGCAAACCATTTTTAAATAAAACTTTTGACAATTTTATAATATCTATTTGTCAAAATAAACTTATTATTTATGATTGGGACATTGAAATTTACATTGGATAATTTTTTGGTATTTTTCTGACAATGTTCATTTTTTAATGAATAGTGAAAAATACTGCATTTTACATCAAAACTGCTTTTCATCTAATTTAATTATATGGTTAGATTATCTTTTGAATTGTTTTTAAAGTGAAATTAGAATATATTTTTACCATTTAATCCAATTGTGTTCATTGGAATTAATTTTAATTTGAAATTGGACTTAAACTAGTGTCAATCTTTTGATACTTATTGTTTCATAAAAACACGCTATTTGCTTTGACATCGGGAATTAATTATTAAATTAATTACTGTAACTTATATGTTCTGAATTTTATAAAATAGACATCATTTTTGAATTCGGAATATCAAATATATCTTAGGGTGAAGTTTTGGTATTTTTCTGAAAAACTTCAATTTTTGATGAATAGTGAAACCACTAAGTGGTACTTAAAAAACTGATTTTTCATTTAAATGAAACTTTACCACTTCTGTGTTTTGAATTTCAAAAATCCAACATACATGGGTGTCATTAATAAGTAAAATTTGGTTCAATGGGATTAAAATAATTTTTTGGAGAATAGTAACTTTTAAGTTTTAATCGCGATTAGAGGTAATTAGTGTAATTTAAGGTAAGAATAATGTTTTAATAATATGAAATGAACATGACACATGTCCTAACATTATTGGATGTGTCATGGACGACCAAGAAAATCCATGTGTCAACTTGGGGACCCCATAGAGCCACTTTGGTAGGAAAATGACATTAATAACTTTTTATTTAAAGTTAAAGTAAAAATGTCACAAACTTGAGTTGTTTTACTAAAACAATTTTTAAATGGGGTTATACAAGTCAGATTTTTTACTATAAATAGTAATTGGAAATATAAAAATATTTCCTAAATCATATTATTTTTTTATAATTTTTAAACAATAAATAAATTAAATTATTTATGACACCATGATGATGCAATGATTACCCTATTATTTAACAATTTAAATAAAATGAAAATATAATGTAAAATATAAGACCTAAACATGTCAAAAACCTATTGTATGGGTGGATTTAGAACCCTTATCACCTTATCCTCTAAATTTATAATTGTGGGACCTTTTTTATCCAAAAATCATTTTATAACAAAGTATATTTTCTTAACTTTCCAAGAGCGCCCTCCTCTCCTCTTATAAAAGGCCCCCACATCTACCACCTTAACCACACTTCCAAAGCCTTTGGCTCAGACAAACCCTCTCCATTTTGTCTCTCCACATCCCTCTATTACTTTTTGAAGCCTCACTTTGGGCAGAAGTCTTCCCAAGGAAGCCTTTGAGCTCAAATCAAAAAGAGTTACCCGATTTAAAGGTAGTGTCTTCTCTTGTGTTCTTATGTTTAATTTTGATTCTCCACCCCCCTAAACTCTTTTTATTCATTTCTTTTGTAACAACACCAGTATATTAAATATACTAGTATGTTTTTATAAGAAATATTAGAGCAACACTTACACAAACCTACATATAATGGTTAAATAACATACTGTTTCCATGGATGTCGAATTTCTGCCACACGAAACGATGATTGTTCAATATTCTTTTAACACCTTCAAAGGTTGCCATTAAGATGACACTATATTTATATATGATATATAATATGTTTATGTTTTACTTAAGCTTCTGTATTTTTCATTTATGGCATACCTTTATGGTTACCATTATGGGTAAACGCGATATCTTCATTTTAAGAAGTGCGGACTACCTCCCCCTCAAAGTGATTTGATTCGTTAATACCATATGTGGCACGTATAAAGGATAGATTTAATGTTATTTTACATGATACCATACTGTAATTATAATACTATTATGTATCATTATGTTTTAATTCCATTAAAGTATGAGATAGAAATGAAAGTAGCGTTCATGCGTACGTACGGCTTACCGTCTCCATGAACGGTGCATTTCATTTCTTATCCCCAAATATAATGTACTATTATAAGTACATATATATAATGGATATATATGATGTATTTTACATCTAAATGATAAATATAATTCTGGAATTAAAATATACATATCTCTCATTTAGTTTTAATTCCATTAATATGACATAGAAATGAAAGTAGCGTTCATGCGAACGTAGGGCTTACCGTCTCCATGAACGGTGCATTTCATTTCTTAACTCTAAACGTTATGTAATATTATAAATGCATGTATATACTAGATATATTTGATATATATGATATCTATATCATGAGTATAAATCTGGATATAATGGATATATGAACAACTTGTAATTATAAAGAGTTTATTTTTGACTCAAGTACCAATGATCGTAAAAACGACCGTTTTTAACTTAAATAATTACATAGTGTTCATGACATGGTAATAAGTGATATAAAAGAAATAATTAACTTGAAAAGGTTCTTAAGAAACTAGAAATTAACTCAAGTTTATTATTCAGGAGGTTAAAGAATGATCGAGTCAAGTCGAACCCGAGGTAAGGGAACTTCTTAACCCAATTTCTGTTCTTTGGGTTAATCTCCTACTTTCAAAATATGTCATGATATTATTATGTCCTATCTAGTATTTGTACTTTATTTATGTGTAATTATGGTGAACACACATAATAGATGTATTTTATTTAAAAAATATTCTTTGTATGGGACTTTGTCTCAATCTCCTTTCATTGAGGCATATTTTGTTTTATACACAACCTTCTTTTATACGGTGTATCCTTTGACTTTTACGTTTATCCAAAAGGAATATTTTTTTATACGAAGGGTTTTACTAAATGACAAAAGGGAATTTTTTTGTCATATGTATGCGGCGACAACGACTTCTCCTCCGCCTTGACCATTATTTGAGTTTCGGCTTCCTCTACAAGCCATACATTTTTTTAAAAGAAAAATAAATACCCTGTTTTACTTTTCTTTTATTGTGGTATTGAAAATGGTTTTCATAATTTTTTTATATCAATGTATTGTATTGATATCTTGTGATTGAAAAGTGGAAATTTTATGTTTCCTTTATGCATGTTTTATGTGATACGATTATGTTATGGTTCTTGGGAATTATTATGAAGACGGGTGGTTCCGTGATAAACTAAGGGCGGCTGAGCCCGATATAGCTCTCCAATGCATTGGGTAATGCGAAGGAGTTAAACGTTAAGGTTTCTCTAAATAGATTTAGGTAATATAATGTGATGGGTATTCCAAATGTAACCAAGAGGGTTACTCCCTATGTAAGAATGTTATGAATGCCTCAAGTTACCTTTATGTCTTATGATTTCTATGATTTTTTCATGATTTGATGAGTTATGTTAAAGTGCTTATGTTTTATGAGTAGAGTATGATTTCATTGATTCTTATGTATACACGTACTCATGATTCCTTTCCATATTATTATATCCCTTACTGAGCTTTTTATGCTCATCCCAAGTTTTTGAAATGTTTTTCACAGGTCAAGTGAAGGGTACATGATATGATGATAGTGTTAAGGAAGTGTCAAGAAAGAATCCATGTTTTATTTTAAATATGTTTCTGTTAATGGGAAAAAATTAATACTATCTTTTATTGTAACCACTTTGTTTAAATGTGGGATGTAATGCAAGTTTTATGATCTAACTCTCTAAAACTCGAAACCTAAAAAGATCCTCAAGGTGTAATCTTGTAATATCTCAAGATTAAGTAATGTTTAAGGTTGAAGCCTTATAGTTGGTATCAGAGGTCGGTTTAGATAACTTTAGGAGTTAGAATTTTATTAAATGGTTATCCAAAAATATTTTTTTATGGTCAAGTTGAAATGATATAACATTTGAATATTACCATGTTTTCTTCATCTAAGACATGTTTGTTCAGAATTGTTTTCCGCAGAGGAAACAGGGAAGCAGTTCTAGGAAGGCATACAGAAGGAAATAACCTTCTGAATCAGCATCCTGAGATGGTCAGAATTGGAACTGAATAGTTTGTTGCAGTAATGGCGCAGTTGACTCAAGCGATAAATAGTGGCGGTATCCATGCACGAGATCAGTCAAATCAACCGTAGAGGAACATGTCAGTGGTGGAACATTTTATGAGGCAACATCCCCCATCATTCAGAGGATCATCTTACCCTGTGCTAGCTGAAGGGTGGATTAAAGCACTAGAGAAGATTTTCGATGTCATGGGGTGCTCAGACAATCAAAAGGTTTGTCTTGCTATTTACCGTTTGGAGGGTGAAGCAGATCAGTGGTGGTCGATGGTTAAAAATATCAAGGAAACTGATGAGATTGATGCTCTCGAATGGGATGAATTCAAAGGTATGTTTCTTGAGAATTATTTTCCTAAGGCTGTTCGACATAGGATGGAAAATAAATTCTTGGAATTGAGTCAAGATAAAGACTCAGTGGCTTCCTATGAAGAAAGGTTCACTCGATTGGCAAGGTATGCTCCAAATTTTATCCGAGACCTTGATATTAAAATCAATCATTTTTACTCAAGATTAAAGCCAAAATATCGAAGGGAATTAGCTTCTTGTGAGTTCAAAAGTTATGAAAAGCTTGTTCGATGTGCTGAGAAGGTGGAAATGGAGTTTTCCAATGATCAAGTGTTCTATAACAACCAACAGAAGAAGAGACCGAGGTGGCAGGAGAATGGAAAGAATTCTTCAAAAAAGTCTGATGGTAAGAAAACTAAGTTTCCAGTTTGTGATAAATGTGGTAAAAGGCATGCTAGAGAATGTATTATGAATTCTGGAAAGTGCTACCGATGTGGTAAGATGCGACATAAGGCTCGTGATTGCACTGAAAAATATCAAGGTAATGGTATGTCCAAATTTTATTTGCAGTTAGTGAAATGTTTTAAGTGCAATGAGATGGGTGACTATGCAAACGAGTGTCCGACAAAGAGCTCAAGTGATGGGAAGTAGTTAGACAACAAGCAGAAAGGGGTGGTGAAATCCTTTTCAACTACTTCAGCAGATGTTGGGCCATCAAATGAAGTTGTATCAGGTACTTTGTTTTTTTTTCGGATTATGCCAGTGTGTTGTTTGATTCGGGGTCTACACATTCTTTCATCTCTGAAACCTTTTCTAGTAAAATAGGAATACCATCTCAAGAAATGACTCCTGAACTTTTGGTAAAAACACCTGGAGGAAATGTTGAGGCAAAAAGAATTTTTAAGAATCTTCATATCCTTATCCGTGGAAAGAACCTACTAGTGAACCTTATTGTTTTACCTCTAGTAGAGTTTGATGTTATCCTGGGTATGGATTGGCTCTATATTTACCATGCTAAGATTGACTGTAGATCTAAAGAAGTTTTTTTCAGAAATACTTTAAGTTTGTGTACAAGAATGAACCCTTACTATTGATAAATTATCAAGATGCCGAGAAACTTTTAAAAGATGGAAATGAATGTTACCATGCACATATCGTTGAAAATAAAGGAACTGTTAAGATTAATGATGTACCGGTGGTAAATGAGTATCCTGATGTTTTTCCTGATGAGTTTCCTAGAATAATACCAGATCGGGAAGTTGAATTTACTGTTGACTTAGTTTATGATGCTAAGCCAATTTCAAAACCCCCTTATCGAATGGCTCAAACTGAACTTTTAGAGTTGAAGGAGCAATTGCAAGATTTATTAGAGAAAGGTTTCATTCAACATGGCGCATCACCATGGAGTGCTAATGTTTTATTTGATAAAAAGGTAGATGGTACAATTAGACTTTGCATTGATTATAGAGCCTTGAATAACATCACTGTTAAGAAAAAATATCATTTGCCTCATATCGATGATTTGTTTGATCAGCTCCAGGGAGCTCAGTATTTTTCAAAGATTGACCTGAGATCGGGGTACCATCAGTTAAAGGTAAAGGAAGAGGATATTCCAAAGACCGCGTTCCGTACAAGATATGGCCATTATGAATTTGTAGTAATGCCTTTTGGGCTAACCAATGCACCTGCTGTATTCATGGACTTAATGAATATAATTTTCCATGAGTTCTTAGATAAGTTTGTGGTTGTTTTCATTGATTATATTTTGGTGTTTTCTAAAAGTAAATTGGAGCATGAAAGACATTAAAGGGTTATTTTGAAAACCTTGAATGAAAAGAAATTGTATGGGAAATTCAGCAAGTGTGAGTTTTGGTTTCAACAAATTTCTTTCCTTGGTCACATTGTTTCTAAAGATGGGATAACTGTTGATCCTGCAAAAACAAAGGTTGTTGAAGAATGGCCAAGACCCACAAATGTAACTAAGATTTTTAGCTTCCATGGTTTGGAAGGCTATTATCGAAGGTTTGTTAAAAATATTTCATAGTTATCTAGTCCAATGACTAAGCTAACTCGGAAGGGTGTTAAGTTTATCTGGACAAAAGAATGTGATGATTGTTTTCAGGAATTGAAAAGAAGATTGGTGAATGCTCCAGTTTTGGCACTACCTTCCAGGAATGGTGAGTTTGTTATCTACAGTGACGCTTCATTGAAAGGAATTGGTTGTGTCCTAATGCAGAATGATCAGGTAATTGCTTATGCTTCACGTCAGTTGAAAACTCATGAGGTAAATTATCTTACACATGATTTGGAATTAGCTGCTGTTGTTTTTGCTTTAAAAATTTGGAGGCATCATTTGTATGGAGTAAAGTATGAAATATATACAGATCACAAAATTTTAAAGTATATATTCACTCAGAAAGAATTGAACATGAGACAGAGGAGATGACTGGAATTAATCAAGGATTATGATTGTACAATTCATTACCATCCGGGAAAAGCAAATAAAGTGGCTGATGCTTTGAGTCGAAAAAGTAATGCTTCATTAACAATGTTGCATTTGGAACGTGATCCTTTGGTTAAGGATTTGATGAACTTTGGCATAGAAGTTTTTGGTGTAGGATGTTCTTCTGTTTTGTTTCAGGTATCAGTGAAATCTTCTCTTTCCGACAGAATCAAGCAAGCACAGAAGCAAGACAGTGAGTTGCAGAAAAAGGTAGAGCTCGTTCATAAAGGTAAGTTTCCTGAATTCAACATTGATAATGATTGTGTTTTGAGATTTGGGAAGAGATTGTGTGTGCCTTGTGATTCACAGTTGAAGAGAGAGTTGTTATGTGAAGCTCATAGTTCTCCGATTTCAGTTCATCCTGACAGTACTAAGATGTACAGAGATCTGCAGGAGTATTACTGGTGGGATGGAATGAAAAGAGATATTGCTGATTTTATAGTGAAGTGTTTGACTTTTCAACAAGTTAAAGCAGAGCGACAATTACCGAAAGGGATGATTCAGCCTTTACCAGTGCCAGAGTGGAAGTGGGAAAATATATCCATGGACTTTGTTGTGGGATTACCAAGACATCTTGAGGTAATAATGCAATCTGGGTTATTGTTGATCGCTTGACTAAATCTGCTCATTTCCTTGCTATACGAGACACTTTTTCCCTAGATTAACTTTCCCGTTTGTATCTTAAAAAGATAGTCAGGTTACATGGAGTTCCTCTCTCCATTGTATCTAATCGTGATCCTAGGTTTACTTCTAACTTTTGGAAAGGCCTTCAGAAGTCGTTGGGTACTGAATTAAATTTAAGTACATCTTTTCATCCTCAATCAGATGGGTAGTCAGAACGAACAATTCAGACTTTGGAAGATATGCTATGTGCTTGTTCGATGGATTATCAGGGAAGTTGGGACCAATGTCTTTCTTTGGTTGAATTTTCATATAATAGCAGTTTTCATTCCAGTATACAGATGGCACCATTTGAGGTGTTATATGGGAAGCGGTGTCGAACTCTAGATTTCTGGGATGAAGTGGGTGAAAGGAAGTTGATGGGACCAGAATTGGTAGAAGAGTTGGCAGAAAAAGTTCCGCTGATATAGAAACACACGAGAATAGCTCAGAACAGGAAGATGATTTATGCGGACAATATGAGGAAGGATCTCTCTTTTGAGGTAGGTGATCATGTTTTTCTCAAAGTATCACCATGTAAAAGTGTGATGCGATTTGGTAAGAAAGGAAAGATGAGTCCAAGGTTCATTGGACCATATGAAATTATGGAGAGAGTTGGATCAGTTGCATACCGAGTGGCTTTACCTCTCAGTTTATCTCAGGTACATAATGTTTTTCATGTTTCGATGTTGAGAAAGTATATGCCAGATCCATCTCATGTTTTGAGTCCAAAGGGAGTTCAGTTGGAAGAGAACCTATCTTATGAGGAACAACGGGTCCAAATTCTTGACCACAGGGAGCAAGTGTTACGGAACAAGGTGATTCATAAGGTAAAGGTTTTGTGGAAAAACCACATGATTGAAGAGGCAACATGGGAATCTGAAAATGCAATGAGGGCTAAATACCCCCACTTATTAGATAAGTAAATAAATTGCAGGGACGCAATTTTCCAAAGGGGGGAAGGATGTAACATCCCAAGTAATTAATTAATAATATATATTTATATCTATGTCTACTAATGAATTAGATAGTGTTTTAGATGCTCAAAATGAGAATAAATCCAATCTTAAGCATGGAATACACTAATATTTTTAAAAGATTGTTTTACTGCCTTTTGATGGCAAACCATTTTTAAATCAAACTTTTGACAATTTTATAAGCTCTATTTGTCAGAATAAACTTATTATTTATGATTGGGGCATTGAAATTTACACTGGATAATTTTTTGGTATTTTTCTGACAATGTTCATTTTTTAATGAATAGTGAAAAATACTGCATTTTACATCAAAACTGTTTTTTCATCTAATTTAATTATATGGTTAGATTATCATTTGAATCGGTTTTAAAGTGAAATTAGAATATATTTTTACCATTTAATCCAATGGTGGTCATTGGAACTAATTTCACTTTGAAATTGGACTTAAACTAGTGTCAATCTTTTGATACTTATTGTTTCACAAAAACACGCTATTTGCTCTGACAGCGGGAATTAATTATTAAATTAATTAATTTAACTTATATGTTTTAAATTTTGGAAAATAGAAATAATTTTTGAATTCGGAATATCAAATATATCTTAGGGTGACGTTTTGGTATTTTTCTAAAAAACATCAATTTTTGATGAATAGTGAAACCACTAAGTGGTACTTAAAAAACTGATTTTCCTTTAAATGAAACTTTACCACTTATGTGTTTTGAATTTCAAAAATCTGACATACATGGGTTTAATTAATAAGTAAAATGTGGTTCAATGGGATTAAAATAATTTTTTGGTGAATAGTAACTTTTAAGTTTTAATTGCGATTAGAGGTAATTAGTGTAATTTAAGGTAAGAATAATGTTATAATAATATGAAATGAACATGACACATGTCCTAACCTTATTTTATGTGTCATGGACGACCAAGACAATCCATGGGTCAACTTGGGGACCCCATGGAGCCACTTTGGTAGGAAAATGATATTAATAACTTTTTATTTAAAGTTAAAGTAAAAATGTCACAAACATGAGTTGTTTTACTAAAATAATTTTTAAATGGGGTTATACAAGTACGATTTTGGAATATAAATAGTCATTGGAAAGAAAAAAATATTTCCTACATCATAGTATTTTTTTATAATTTTTAGACATTAAATAAATTAAATTATTTATGACACGATGATGATGCAGCGATTACCACATTATTTAATGATTTAAATAAAATGAAACTATAATGTAAAATATAAGACCTACACTTGTCAAAAACCTATTGGATGGGTGGATTTCGAACCCTTATCACCTTATCCTCGATATTTATAATTGTGGGACCTTTTTTATCCGAAAATCATTTTATAACAAAGTATCTTTTCTTAACTTTCCAAGAGTGCCCTCCTCTCCTCTTATAAAAGGCCCCCACCTCTACCACCTTACCCACACTTAAAAAGCCTTTGTCTCGTCCAAACCCTATCCATTTTGTCTCTCCAAATCCCTCTATTACTCCTTGAAGCCTCACTTTGTGCAGAAGTCTTCCCAAGTAAGCCTTTGAGCTCAAATCAAAAAGAGTTACCCGATTTAAAGGTAGTGTCGTCTCTTGTGTTCTTATGTTTTATTTTGCTTCTCCAACCCCCTAAACTCTTTTTATTAATTTCTTTTGTAACAACACCAGTATCTTCCATATACTAGGATGTTTTTATAAGAAGTATTCGAGCTACACTTACACACACCTACATCTAATGGTTAAAGAACATACTGTTTCTGTGGATGGCGAATTTCTGCCTCACGAAACGATGATTGTTCAATATTCTTCTAACACCTTCAAAGGTGGACATTAATATGAAAATATATTTATATATGATATATAATATGTTTATGTTTTACTTAAGATTATGTATTTTTCATTTATGGCATACCTTTATGGTTACCATTATGGGTAAACACGATATCTTCATTTTAGGAAGTGCGGACTACCGCCCCCTCAAAGTGATTTGATTCGTTAATACCATATGTGGTATGTATAAAGGATATATTTAATGATATTATATATGATACCATACTGTAATTATAATACTATTATGTATCATTATGTTTTAATTTCATTAAATTATGAGATAGAAATGAATGTAGCGTTCATGCGTACGTACGGCTTACCGTCTCCATGAACGATGTATTTCATTTCTTATCCCCAAATATAATGTACTATTATAAGTACATATATATAATGGATATATATGATGTATGTTACATCTAAATGATGAATATAATTCTGAAATTAAAATATACATATCTCTCATTTAGTTTTAATGCCATTAATATGACAAAGAAATGAAAGTAGCGCTCATGCGTACGTACGGCTTACCGTCTCTATGAACGGTTCATTTCATTTATTACCTATAAAAGTTATGTAATATTATAAAGGCATGTATATATTGGATATATATGATATATATGATATCTACATCATGAGTATAACTTTGGATATAATGGATACATGAACAACATGTAATTATAAAGAGTTTATTTTTTACTCAAGTACCAATGATCGTTAAAACGACAGTTATTAACTTAAATAATTAAATAGTGTTCATGACATGTTAATAAGTGATATAAAAGAAATAATGAACTTGAAAATGTTATTAATAAAGTAGAAATTAATTCAAGTTTATTATTCAGGAGGTTAAAGAATGATCGAGTCAAGTCAGACCCGAGGTAAGGGAACTTCTTAACCCAATTTCCGTTCTTTGGGTTAATCTCCTACTTTCAAATTATGTCATGATATTATTATGTCCTATCTTGTATTTTTACTTTCTTTATGTGTACTTATGTTGAATACAAATAATAGATGTATTTTATTTAAAAAATGATCTTTGTATGGGACATCGTCTCAATCTCCTTTCATTGAGGCATATTTTGTTTTATACACAACCTTCTTTTATACGGTGTATAAACCCATTTGACTTTTATGTTTATCCAAAAGATATTTTTTTTATACGAATCGTTTTACTAAACGACAAAAGGGAATTTTTTTGTCGTACGTATGCGGCGACAACGACTTCTTCGCCACCGTGACCATTATTTGAGTTTCGGCTTCCTCTACAAGGCATACATTTTTTTAAAAGAAAAATATATACCCTGTTTTACTTTTCTTTTATTTTGGTATTGAAAATGGTTTTCATAATGTTTTTATATCAATGTGTTGTATTGATATCTTGTGATTGAAAAGTGGAAATGTTATGTTTCCTTTATGCATGTTTTATGTGATATGATTTTGTTATGGTTCTTGGGCATTATTATGAAGATGGGTGGTTCTGTGATAAACTAAGGGCGGGTGAGCCCAATGTAGCTCTCCAATGCATTGGGTAATGCGAAGGAGTTAAATGTTAAGGTTTCTCCGAAAAGATTTAGGGAATATACTGTGATGGGTATTCCAAACGTAACCAACAGGGTTACTCCCTACGTAAGAATGTTATAAATGCCTCAAGTTAGCTTCATGTCTTATGATTTATATTATATTTTCATGATTTGATGAGGTATGTTAAAGTTCTTATGTTTTCTGAGTAGAGTATGATTTCATTGATTCTTATGTATACATGTACTCATGTTTCCTTTCCATATTTTTATATCCCTTACTGATCTTTTTATGCTCATCCCAAGTTTTTGAAATGTTTTTCACATGTCAAAGGAAGGGTACATGATATGATGATAGTGTCAAGGAAGTGTCAAGAAAGAATCCATGTTTTATTTTAAATATGTTTCCGTTAATGGGAAAAAATTAATACTATCTTTTATTGTAACCACTTTTTTTAAATGTGGGATGTAATGAAAGTTTTATGACCTAACTCTCTAAAACTCTAAACCTAAAAAGATCCTCAAGGTGTAATCTTGTAATATCTCAACATTAAGTAATGTTTAAGGCCGGGGCCTTATAGTTGGTATCAAAGGTCGGTTTAGATAAATTTAGGAGTTAGAATTTTATTAAATGGTTATCCAAAAATATTTTTTTTATGGTCAAGTTGAAATGATATAGCATTTGAAGATTTCCATGTTGCTTCATCTAAGACATGTTTGTTCAGAATGGTTTTCCACCGAGGAAACAAGGAAGCAGTTCTAGGAAGGCATAGAGAAGGAAATAACCTTCCGAATCAGCATCCTGAGATGGTCAGAATTGGAACTGAATAGTTTTTTGCAGTAATGGCGCAGCTGACTCAAGCGATAAATGGTGGCGGTATCCATGCATGAGATCAGCCAAATCAAACACAGAGGAACATGTCAGTGGCGGAACATTTCATGAGGCAACATCCCCCATCATTCAGAGGATCATCTTACCTTGTGCTAGCTGAAGGGTGTATTAAAGCACTGGAGAAGATTTTTGATGTCATGGGGTGTTCAAGAAATAAAAAGGTTAGTCTTGCTATATACCGTTTGGAGGGTGAAGAAGATCAGTAGTGGTCGATGGTTAAAAATATCAAGGACACTGATCAGATTGATGCTCTCGACTGGGATGAATTCAAAGGTATGTTTCTTGAGAAGTATTTTCCTAAGGCTGTTTGACTTAGGATGGAAAAGCAATTCTTGGAATTGAGGCAAGAGGAATACTCAGTGGCTGCCTATGAAGAAAGGTTCAATCGATTGGCAAGGTATGCTCCAAATTTTATCTGAGACCTTGATAGTAAAATCAATCGTTTTTACTCAGGATTAAAGCCAAAATATCTAAGGGAATTAGCTTCTCATGAGTTCAAAAGTTATGAAAAGTTTGTTCGATGTGCTGAGAAGGTGGAAATGGAGTTTTCCGATGATCAATTGTTATATAACAATCAATAGAAGAAGAGACCGAGGTGGCCGGAGAAAGGAAAGAATTCTTCAAAAAAGTCTGATGGTAAGAAAACTAAGATTCCAATTTGTGTTAAATGTGGTAAAAGTCATGCTGGGGAATGTCTTCTGAATTCTGGAAAGTGCTACCGATGTGGTAAGATGGGACATAAGGCTCGTGATTGCACTGAAAAAGATCAAGGTGATGGTAAGTCCAAATTTGATTTGCAGTTAGTGAAATGTTTTAAGTACAATGAGATGGGTCACTATGCAAACGAGTGTCCGACAAATAGCTCGAGTGATGGGAAGCAGTTAGACTACAAGAAGAAATGGGTGGTGAAATCCTTTGCAACTACTTCAGCATATGTCGGGCCATCAAATGAACTTTTATCACGTACTTTGTTTGTTTTTTCAGATTATGTCAGTGTGTTGTTTGATTTGGGGTCTACACATTCTTTCATCTCTGAAACCTTTTCTAGTAAAATGGGAATACCATCTCAAGAAATGACTCTTGAACTTGTGGTAAAACACCTGGGGGAAATGTTGAGGTAAAAATAATTTATAAGAATCTTCCTATCCTTATCCGTGGAATGAACCTACTTGCGAACCTTATTATTTTACCTCTAGTAGAGTTTGATGTTATCCTGGGTATGGATTGGCTCTCTATTTACCATGCTAAGATTGATTGTAGAGCTAAAGAAGTTTATTTTCAGAAAGAATTTCAGTTTTTGTACAAGAATGAACCCTTATTATTGATAACTTATTAAGAGGCCAGGAAACTTTTAAAAGATGGAAATGAATGTTACCTTGCATATATCATTGAAAATAAAGGAACTGTTCAGATTAATGATGTGCCAGTGGTAAATGAGTATCATGATGTTTTTCCTGATGAGTTTTCTATAATAATACCAGATCGGGAAGTTGAATCTACTATTGACTTAGTTCCTGATGCTAATCCAATTTCAAAACCCCCTTATCGAATGGCTCAAACTGAACTTTTAGAGTTGAAGGAGAAATTGCAAGATTTATTAGGGAAAGGTTTCATTTGACCTAGCGCATCACCATGGGGTGCTTCTGTTTTATTTGTTAAAAAGGTAGATTGTTCAATGATACTTTTCATTGATTATAGAGCCTTGAATAACATCACTATTAAGAACAAATATCCTTTGCCTCATATTGATGATTTGTTTGATCAGCTCCAGGGAGCTCAGTATTTTTCAAAGATTGACCTGAGATCGGGGTACCATTAGTTGAAGGTAAAGGAAGCGGATATTCCGAAGACCGCGTTCCGTACAAGATATGGCCATTATGAATTTTTAGTAATGCCTTTTGGGCTAACCAATGCACCTTCTGTATTCATGGACTTAATGAATAGAATTTTCCATGAGTTCTTGGATAAGTTTGTGGTTGTTTTCATTGATGATATTTTGGTGTTTTCTAAAAGTAAAGAGGAGCATGAAAGACATTTAAGGGTTATTTTGAAAACCTTTAAAGAAAAGAAATTGTATGGGAAATTAAGCAAGTGTGAGTTTTGGTTTCAACAAATTTCTTTCCTTGGTCACATTGTTTCTAAAGAATGGATAATTGTTGATCCTGCAAAAAAAAGGTTGTTGAAGAATGGCCAAGACCCACAAATGTAACTAAGATTTGTAGCTTCCTTGGTTTGGCAGGCTATTACCGAATGTTTGTTAGAAATTTTTCATGTTTATCTAGTCCAATTACTAAGCTAACTCAGAAGGTTGTTAAGTTTATCTTGACAAAAGAATATGATGATTGTTTTCAGGAACTGAAAAGAATATTGGTGAATGATCCAGTTTTGGAACTACCTTCCAGGAATGGTGAGTTTGTTATCTACAGTGACTCTTCATTGAAAGGACTTGGTTGTGTCCTAATGCAGAATGATCAGGTAATTTCTTATGATTCATGTCAGTTGAAAACTCATGAGGTAAGTTATCCTACACATGATTTGAAATTAGCTGCTGTTGTTTTCGATTTAAAAATTTGGAGGCATCATTTGTATGGAGTAAAGTGTGAAATATATACCGATCACAAAAGTTTAAAGTATATATTCACCCAGAAAGAATTGAACATGAGACAGAGGAGATGGATGGAATTAATCAAGGATTATGATTGTACAATTCATTACCATCTGGTAAAAGCAAATAAAGTGGCAGATGCTTTGAGTCGAAAAAGTAATGCTTCATTAACAATGTTGCATTTGGAATGTGATCATTTGGTAATGTATTTGATGAACTTTGGCATAGAAGTTTTTGGTGTAGGATGTTCTTCTGTTTTGTTTTAGGTATCAGTGAAATATTCTCTATCAGACAGAATCAAGAAAGCACAGAAGTAAGACAGTGAGTTGCAGAAAAAGGTAGAGCTGGTTCAAAAAGGTCAGTTCCCTGAATTCAACATTGATAATGATTGTGTTTTGAGATTTAGGAAGAGATTGTGTGTGCCTTGTGATTCACAGTTGAAGAGAGAGTTGTTATGTGAAGCTCATAGTTCTCCATTTTCAGTTCATCCTGACAGTACTAAGATGTACAGAGATCTGCGGGAGTATTACTAGTGGGATGGAATGAAAAGAGATATTGCTGATTTTACAGTGAAGTGTTTGACTTATCAATAGGTTAAAGCAGAGTGAGAGTTACCAAAAGGGATGCTTCAGCCTTTACCAGTGCTATAGTGGAAATGGGAAAATATATCCATCGACTTTTTTGTGGGATTATCGAAGACATCTCGAGGTAATAATGCAATCTGAGTTATTGTTGATCGCTTGACTAAATCTGCTCATTTCCTTACTATACGAGATACTTTTTCCCTAGATCAACTTTCCCATTTATATCTTAAAGAGATAGTCAGGTTACATGGAGTTCCTCTCTCCATTGTATCTGATCGTGATCTTAGGTTTACTTCTAACTTTTGGAAAGGCCGTCAGAAGTCGTTGGGTACTGAATTAAATTTTAGTACAACTTTTCATCCTCAATCAGATGGGTATTCAGAACGAACAATTCAGACTTTGGAAGATATGCTACATGCTTGTTCGATGGATTATCAGGTAAGTTGGGACCAACGTATTTCTTTGGTTTAATTTTCATATAATAACAGTTTTCATTCTAGTATACAGATGGCACCATTTGAGGCGTTATATGGGAAGCGGTGTCGAACTACAGCTTTCTGGGATGAAGTGGGTGAAAGGAAGCTGATGGGACCAGAATTGGTAGAAGAGTTGGCAGAAAAAGTTCAGCTGATACAGAAACACATGAGAATAGCTCAGAGCAGGCAGAAGAGTTATGCGAACAATAGGAGGAAGGATCTCTCTTTTGAGGTAGGTGATAATGTTTTTCTCAAAGTATCACCATGGAAAAGTGTGATGCAATTTGGTAAGAAATGAAAGCTGAGTCCAAGGTTCATTGGACCATATGAAATTCTGGAGAGAGTTGGATCAGTTGCATACTGAGTGGCTTTACCTCAAATTTTATCTTAGGTACACAATTGTTTTCATGTTTCGATGTTGAAAAAGTATATGCCAGATCCATCTCATGTTTTGAGTCCAGAGGTAGTTCAGCTGGAAGAGAACCTATCTTATGAGGAACAACCGGTCCAGATTCTTGACCACAGGGAGCAAGTGTTACGTAATAAGGTGATTCATCAGGTAAAGGTTTTGTGGAAAAACCACATGATTGAAGAGACAACATGGGAATCTGAAAATGCAATGAGGGCTAAATACCCCCACTTATTCGATAAGTAAATAAATTTGGGTGATGCAATTTTAAAAAGGGGGGAAGGATGTAACATCCCATGTAAGTAATTAATAATAGATATTTTTATCTATGTCTACTAATGAATTAGATAGTGTTTTAGATGCTTAAAATGAGAATAAATCCAATCTTAAGCATGGAATACACTAATATTTTTAAAAGATTGGTTTACTGCCTTTTGATGGAAAACCATTTTTAAATAAAACTTTTGACAATTTTATAAGCTCTATTTGTCAAAATAAACTTATTATTTATGATTGGGACATTGAAATTTACATTGGATAATTTTTTGGTATTTTTCTGACAATGTTCATTTTTTAATGAATAGTGAAAAATACTACATTTTACATCAAAACTGTTTTTTCATATAATTTAATTATATGGTTAGATTATCTTTTGAATTGGTTTTAAAGTGAAATTAGAATATATTTTTAACATTTAATCCAATGGTGGTCATTGGAACTAATTTTACTTTGAAATTGGACTTAAACTAGTGTCAATCTTTTGATACTTATTGTTTCACAAAAACACGCTATTTGCTCTGACAGCGAGAATTAATTATTAAATTAATTAATGTAACTTATATGTTTTGAATTTTGTAAAATAGACTTCATTTTTTAATTCAGAATATCAAATATATCTTAGGGTGAAGTTTTGGTATTTTTCTGAAAAACATCAAATTTTGATGAATAGTGAAACCACTAAGTGGTACTTAAAAAACTGATTTTTCGTTTAAATGAAACTTTACCACTTCTGTGTTTTGAATTTCAAAAATCCGACATACATGGGTGTCATTAAGAAGTAAAATGTGGTTCAATAGGATTAAAATATTTTTTTGTTGAATAGTAAATTTTAAGTTTTAATCGCGATTAGAGGTAATTAGTGTAATTTAAGGTAAGAATAATGTTTTAATAATATGAAATGAACTTGACACATGTCCTACCCTTATTGGATGTGTCATGGCCGACCAAGAAAATCCATGGGTCAACTTGGGGACCCCATGGAGCCACTTTGGTAGGAAAATTACATTAATAACTTTTTATTTAATGTTAAAGTAAAAATGTCACAAAATGAGTTGTTTTACTAAAACAATTTTTAAATGGGGTTATACAAGTAAGATTTTGGAATATAAATATTCATTGGAAATATAAAAATATTTCCCACATCATAGTATTTTTTTTATAATTTTTATACATTAAATAAATTAAATTATTTATGACACCATGATGATGCAGCGATTACCACATTATTTAATGATTTAAATAAAATGAAAATATAATGTAAAATATAAGACCTAAACTTGTCAAAAACCTATTGGATGGGTGGATTTAGAACCCTTATCACCTTATCCTCAAAATTTATAATTTTGGGACCTTTTTTATCCGAAAATCATTTTATAACAAAGTATCTTTTCTTAACTTTCCAAGAGTGCCCTCATCTCCTCATATATAAGGCCCCCACCTCTACCACCTTACTCACACTTCCAAAGCCTTTGGCTCGGCCAAACCCTGTCCATTTTGTCTCTCCGCATCCCTCTATTACTCCTTGGAGCCTCACTTTGGGCATAAGTCTTCCCAAGGAATCCTTTGAGCTCAAATCAAAAAGAGTTACCCGATTTAAAGGTAGTGTCTTCTCTTGTGTTCTTATGTTTTATTTTGCTTCTCCAACCCCCTAAACTATTTTTATTCATTTCTTTTGTAACAACACCAGTATATTACATATACTAGGATGTTTTTATAATATGTATTGGATCTACACTTACACACACCTACATCTAATGGTTAAAGAACATACGGTTTCCGTGGATGGCGAATTTCTGCCTCACGAAACGATGATTGTTCAATATTCTTATAACACCTTCAAAGGTGGAAATTAAGATGAAACTATATTTATATATGATATATAATATTTTTATTTTTTACTTAATATTCTGTATTTTTCATTTATGTAATACCTTTATGGTTACCATTATGGGTAAACACGATATCTTCATTTTAGGAAGTGCGGACTACCGCCCCCTCAAAGTGATTTGATTCGTTAATACCATATGTGGTACGTATAAAGGATAGATTTAATGATATTATATATGATACCATACTAGAATTATAATATTATTATGTATAATTATGTTTTAATTCCATTAAAGTACGAGATAGAAATGAAAGTAGCGTTCATGCGTATGTACGGCTTACCGTCTCCATGAACGGTGCATTTCATTTCCTATCCCCAAATATAATGTACTATTATAAGTACATATATATAATGGATATATATGATGTATGTTACATCTAAATTATGAATATAATTCTGGAATTAAAATATACATATCTCCCATTTAGTTTTAATTCCATTAATATGACATAGAAATGAAAGTAGCGTGCATGCGTACGTACGACTTACCGTCTCCATGAACGGTGCATTTCATTTCTTACCTCTAAACATTATGTAATATTATAAATGCATGTATATACTGGATATATATGATATATATGATATCTACATCATGAGTATAACTCTTGATATAATGGATACATGAACAACTTGTAATTATAAAGAGTTTATTTTTGACTCAAGTACCAATGATCGTTAAAACAACTGTTATTAACTTAAATAATTACATAGTGTTCATGACATGGTAATAAGTGATATAAAAGAAATAATGAACTTTAAAAGGTTCTTAAGCAAGTATAAATTAACTCAATTTTATTATTCAAGAGGTTAAATAATGATCGAGTCAAGTCGGACCCGAGGTAAGGGAACTTCTTAACCCAATTTCCGTTCTTTGGGTTAATCTCCTACTTTCAAATTATGTCATGATATTATTATGTCCTATCTTGTATTTGTACTTTATTTATGTGTACTTATGGTGAATACACATAATAGATGTATTTTATTTAAAAAAATTATCTTTGTATGAGAATTTCTCTCAATCTCCTTTCATTGAGGCATATTTTGTTTTATACACAACCTTCTTTTATATGGTGTATAAACCCCTTTGACATTTACGTTTATCCAAAAGGAATCTTTTTTTTATACGAAGAATTTTACTAAACGACAAAAGGTAATGTTTTTGTCATACATATCCGGCGACAACGACTTCTCCGCCGCTGTGACCATTATTTGAGTTTCGGCTTCCTCTACAAGCCATACATTTTTTTAAAAGAAAATTAAATACCCTATTTTACTTTTCTTTTATTTTGGTATTGAAAATAGTTTTCATAATTTTTTTATATCAATGTGTTGTATTGATATATTGTGATTGAAAAGTGGAAATGTTATTTTTCCTTTATGCGTGTTTTATGTGATACGATTATGTTATGGTTCTTGGGAATTATTATAAACACGGGTGGTTTCGTGATAAACTAAGGGCAGGTGAGCCCAATATAGATCTCCAATGAATTGGGTAATGCGAAGGAGTTAAACGTTATGGTTTCTCCGAAGAGATTTAGGTAATATACTGTGATGGGTATTCCAAACGTAACCAAGAGGGTTACTCCCTACGTAAGAATGTTATGAATGCCTCAAGTTACCTTTATGTCTTATGATTTCTATGATTTGTTCATGATTTGATGAGGTATGTTAAAGTGATTATGTTTTATGAGTAGAGTATGATTTCATTGATTCTTATGTATACATGTACTCATGTTTCCTTTCCATATTTTTATATCCTTACTGAGCTTTTTATTCTCATCCCAAGTTTTTGAAATTTTTTTCACAGGTCAAGGGAAGGGTACATGATATGATGATAGTGTCAAGGAAGTGTCAAGAAACAATCCATGTTTTATTTTTAATATGTTTCCCTTAATTGGAAAAAAATGAATACTATCTTTTATTGTAACCACTTTGTTTAAATGTGCGATGTAATGAAAGTTTTATGATATAACTCTCTAAAACTCTAAACCTAAAATGATCCTCAAGGTGTAATCTTGTAATATCTCAAGATTAAGTAATGTTTAAGGCCGAGGCCTTATAATAGGGGTCATAAATGTCTATTAGAATATGACTTTTTTCTACTAAGAACCATATCCATATGCTTCCAAATCAACTAAACCTGATCTGATGTCTCCTGCATGAGACTCGATCCTAATAGTTCTGAATCAGCAACCTTTATCCAACATAGAGTTTATCTGCATGGCCTACCATAAATAGCCTCATATAGTTTCATCTAAATAGTCACCTGATAACTATTATTATAGGAAACCTCCACCAAAGATAGGTGATTCTCCCAAGCCCCGCCAAAGTCTAGGATACACACCTGAAACATATCCTTTAGTACCTATATTGTACACTCTAACTTCCCATCTATATATGGGTGGAAATACATATTCAATAGAACCTATATACAAACCACCTTTTGTAAGACCTTCTAGAATCATGAAGTAAATCATGTGTCATAGTATGAAACTATAGTCCATGGCACCCTATGAAAATGGACTATTTCATGAACATATAGTTCTCCCAACTGATCCACTGATAAGGTCTCCCGTATAGACAAGAAATGTGATACCTTTTTAAAATGACCCAAATCACCCAAATAACATCATTATTCTAAGGCTTCCTTAGGAGTCCCACCACAATTCCATGGCAACATCATCCAAATTCCATTCTAGAATGGGAAATGAATGTAGAAAACCATTATTTCATTAATGCTCATTCCTCACCTATTGGAAGGTCTAGAATCATGTCACAAACCTTGCTATCTCTTTTTTCATTCCTGAACACCAAAACTACTATCATAGGTCATGGTAAATTTTGGTCACACCTAGTTGTACTACCCACTTCAAGGCATGAAACTCGTGCATCAGCTCCTCCCACATGCTCTTAGGCATAACAACCCATTTTCTAACATAGATGATTTCATCCTCATATATTCCCAAATCTAAAGGTGACTACCCACCTTCAGGGATTTCCCTCAAGGACAAACATTCTGGATCATCATACCATCTTTCCCTGATCCATCTCAAAAGTGTATAATCTATTGAAAATGATATGAGGGTCACCTTATCCTAACTCTTCTAACCCATAATATGCATCTCATCCATTAAATTAATCATTTTCCACTCCTCATTAGACTCTTAAACATCATGTGTCTAAGTTTTCATGTTTAAATAATCAACAATATTGTTTCCCTTTTCGAGTGTATATGCTATCTCAAAATCAAATGACTGCATATACTCAACCCACCTCTTCTATCGTATATTCAAATATCACTACAGAAAGATATAATTTAGTCTCTTTTGATCAGTATACACAGTAAAATTCTCACCCAATAGGCAATTCTACCAGCACTTCAAAGAATAATCCACTATAGCTAACTCAAGCTCATGTGTATGGTAGTTCTATTCATGTGGAAGAAAATGTTGAGACCTATATTCTACAACTCAATCTTATTATATCAAAATTTATACAATTCCAATCCTAGAAGCATCATAAAACACCATATACTCCTCAGCTGGTTTGGGTAGGATCAAGATTGGTGCTATATTCAAAGTCTTCTTCGACTACTAGAAAGCATTCTCACATGATCTATACCATTCAAAATTTACTCCCTTATTATTAAATCTTGAAAGAGGTGATTCTAAATAATAAAAGTCTTGAATGGACCTATAATAATATCCATATAATCCCATAAATCTATAGATATCAAAAAAAAATCATGGGTTTATCCCAAGAAACCACTACCTAAACCTTCCGTTGGAATACTGACTCACCTTCTACCCGTATGATGTGTCCCAATAAGTGTACCTAATCAATCCAAAACTAAATCTTAGATAGCTTGGTTCATATCTTATTCTATATTAGTGTACTCAAGATGATGTCATGATATTGGGCATGATCTTCATGTGTCTTGGAGTACACAAAGATATCATCCAAAAACACAACCATAAAAAAGATCTAGGTACGAATGGAAGATTCCATTAATCAAGGCCATAAACACTACTGGTACATTTGTTAATCCAAAAAACATTATGAACAACTCATAAAGGCCATAACAGTTTCTAAAATTATTTCTCGATATGTCAAAAATTTTAACTCTCAACTAGTGATACCAATATATCAAGTAAATCTTGGAGAATACACAAGATACCCTCAACTAGTCAAAGATCATCAATACATGAAAGAGGATACTAGTTATCCACATTCATCTAGTTCAAATTCTGGTAATCAATGCATAATCATAGATACCTATCATCCTTCTTAGAAAACAACACTAGTGAACCTCAAGTTGACGTACTTAGACAAATAAATCCCTTATCCTCCAACTCTTACAACTGAGTCTTGATATCTCGAAGCTCTATTAGTGCCATTCTATACGGTGGAATGGAAATTGGCTCAACCTCTCACATGATCTAAATAGTAAACTCTAAATATCTCTAAGGTGGAATACCTAATATGTATTTAGGAAAAACATCCTTAAATATTTCCACTACTTGTGGAAAGAAATATTTCTTTACACATCCATCATCAAACAACAGACAAGCAACCTGGGTGGTAATCTCCCCTAATTCCTGGTGAACTGGACCTGTATGACCCACATTGATATCACACTCTCCACGGTGAGCATACTTGTCACCCTTATGAGATGTAAACATCACTCTTCTATTGTAACAATCTATGTGGGCTTGGTATGCTACTATCTAGTCCATACCACAATTAGGCCAAAGACTTTCATTTCAAGGATATAAGGATCCCACATAAAGTGATACTCTCTAACCACGAGAGAATATCCTTTGCACAAATAGACGTCTATCGACCATACTACCAAAGGAGTATATATCATCAACAAACCACTCACAAACTCCTACACCTATCTAAAACCATTAAAAAGTTGTAATGAAATAAAGGAATGACAGGCACCAGTATTAAATAAATAAATAGCTAGAATATAGGATACCAGAATAGTACATCTTACAGTTAATGGTTCAACCTATCTATCCACAGGAGTATGTTGAATGACATGAAACTACACTATACCTCTTCCTCTTGATGCATTCTAAGTCCCCAATGTTGTACCACTCTGCTGAGTGGATCACTATTTCATAGAAGCACCTCATCCACTTCCTCTACTACCTTGTACAGTAGAACCCCAACTTCCAGATTGATATAGTATAGAAGATCCCATTCACGCACCCTAATTCTTTCTAGCACCTCAATCACTTCCCTTCTATCGTGGGTTCCTATAGAACCTATGTATATGTCCCATCCTACCACAATATTGGCATTCTAATGGTGGTCAGTGATAATGGCTATTATAGTGGCCCGAACTACCACATTGGTGACAAATAACTATGGTAAGATCTTGAGTAACTGACCCCTATGTCTGTATACTTTTCTTCCCACTTCCCTTTATAACATTCTCATAATGACCCTTCCTGCTCTCAGAATTCGTACCTCCTAACCATCCAACAGAAACCACTTGTCTTCCACTTTAAGACTCCTTCAGGTTCCACCCATTTATGTGATCCTGATTCACCAATTCTGAAAATTTCTTCAGCCTAAATATATTCACACAGGACTTAATTTCATATTTAAGCCCATCCTAAAACCTATTTTACACAATAACCTCATCTCTTACCAGCATTATAAAAAAGAACTGAAAATCTCTAAAGTATCTAGCATAGTCCATCATAGACATGCTCCACTGAGTCAATCTCATGAACTCAACTACCCTCTCCTGCCTAAGAATATCAGGATAAAATTTCTCTAAGAACTTATCTTGAAAATACATCCATTCCATATTCTCCAGGTTTCCATCCTGATTTTGGATATCCCACCAATGCTTAGCTCGACCACATAACATGTAATCATTTAATTTGAATCTATTCTTAGTATTATTCTCTAGGTGGTCAAGTATAGTCTGGATGGACTCAATCCAAAAATAAACTACCTCAGGACCACCCTCTCTATTGAACATCATAGGGTGATACAGTTTGAACTCCCTCATCAGATCGTACATGCTTTTCAAAAACCTCTCTACATATCTTTCCATGAATTGCAAAAACTGAGAAAATTTCTCTTGGAAATGATCTCTAACTTCCTCACCTAGCACTACTGGTACCTCAGGTTTCACTAATAGAGGGGCATCTCCAACCATGTCCTCCTATCATCCCCTCAACAAGTGTCGCCATAGAAGAATATCTCTACAATTATAAACACATGTCTTAGGAAACATAACACTTATTTAAAACATTTATGTAAGAGGAAAATAACAATAATCCACAAATAGTTTTTTCACCAAAACCCTTGACACGGTCAATTCTGAGGTGTTATCACAACCCTTAACCATTCTATATCAAGGTCATGGTTAACAAAGGGTAAACACATTCTCATTTTTCAAGTTTCTCATTAGACACCTATTTATTTTCATATTGAATTATGTTAAAATTCTTAGAATCATATTAGGCACATTTTCATTTCAATTTCACAAGAAAGGAAAAAAATCAAGTTCAACAACTTTTCCAAAACCCAGATTCCCATGCATGACTAACATGATGCATGCCACAAAATAATCATGATTTCATAGAATGATGCATTAAAACTCAACTCTTATGCCATATCAAGATATGATTCATATATTATAAAATTATAAAACAATAATCACATCAAACAATAAGTGGATCACCCAAGGTGAAATAACATTCAACTATAGTAACACACATCAATAGCAGCAATCCCACTCTGGGTAATTGGGTTTTCCCATATACATGGGTCAAAAACTCCCATGAATGATCTCATGTCCCATTCTTGACTCTTCATAGTATCATTTCTACCTTTCCCAAATAGTAAGAAAAAAGAAAAAAAAAATTTGGGTTCTCATACCACTTTTTGATGTTCCGACCTGGGTTCCACACAACTGTGCCCTGAACTGGTCAGTCACATGACCTCAAGTACACCTCCCCATATTACAGAGGCTTCCAACTAGAAGAAAGTGTCTATTATCGATCATGGGGAGACTATACCCTCTTTATCAGAGTAATACACAAACAGAAATAAATACACAATAACCAAAAGATATAACTAATAAGAAACCAAACCAATATAACAAGATGACCAAAATTGGAAATACAATATCAAAACTGAAAAATATATATGTAATTATAATGTGCGTGTTAATTGTAAAAATTAAAAAGAAAAGGTAAATACATTGAAAACTCCTAATGAAGTCTTGACCCCAAGTCTGGTTGGATCATTTTTCCTTAACTTATCCTACATCCATGAAATCTATTTGGTTACCGATCAAGAAACCCAAGTAGGGTGTGAGTATAACTCATTAGGCCACCATAAACAACATTTAAAAACAATACCCAATAAAAACAGTCTATATAATTATTTAAATAATAAATAAGGTAAAAAGTAAACATATTACATTTATTCCATTACTCTTTATTTATCCACATAACCCCCAGGTTCCTAAGGACACTCGTACTCTCAATACCTGCATCGGCCGATGCTGGAGTCTGAACCATATCACATAAACAATTCACAATCATCATATCACATAAGATTTTAATATTCATTTAAAAAATAATATCTCAACTAATAGGAACTATAGTCCAATGCCAACTCATGGGTGTATAAGATCATGTATAGTACCCCATGGGTATTTGGAGAATCATTCCCTATCCAACACCCCATGGGTATTTGGAGCATCAGTCCCTAACCCATAAAATAATAATTTCATGCATGCATTTGGGTATAGAGTGCCATGTCTATTACCCCCTGGGGTATTTGGAGAATCATTCCTTCTCCCACACCCCATTCTCAAACAAACACATATATCACATATATCACATCATTCAAGTTTAATCACCATTAACCTTCTATCACATTTCTCATTCATAAAATTTATTAAATAATTCAAAAATTAATTAATCCATGTCAATAAATTTCACAATCACAACAATTTACATTAATTAATTTAACAATTAATTAATCCAATTCACAACCTTAGTATCCCAATAATTAGTTCAACATTAAATTATTTAAATCAATTTCAAACTATTTACATATCAATAACTAATTTGAAAATTAATTAATCAAATAAAATTCACAATTTTCAACATCTCATTAATTATTTCACCAATTAATTTATTTGATTTCACATTCAATTTCAGAATCCCCAATATCCATTAATTAATTTAATAATTAATTAATTCAACTCACAACCTCAATTTTCATAATTAACTAAAATCCTTAACATATGGAAATTAAACAAATCAATTAAATTTTTAAAGAAATTTTCTAATCATGGAAGCTAAAATTCTCACAATTACATATACATAATTTAATCAAGACTATTAAATTTGAATTTATACCACCTACCTCAAGTTTTATGATAGATGATCATCAATGGATATACCCAATTTGAAGCGAAACAACTGAAATCATGATGAAGAACATGATCTAGATCTGAAACCTAAATCCAATATCACAAAAATCAAGATCTAACAAGACTAGATATAGATCTAGAACCGACATAAGATAAACATTTGTATTTTATCTTGAATGAGGTGTGAGATAAATAGAGATAGCTAATCAAGAATAAAAAACATACGTAGCGAGGTACAGATCTTCAATTCACCCTTCAATTCGCTAAGAAAGAAGGTCAGGAGGTCTTAGAATCCATCCTAGATCCTAAAAAATGAGATAAAATGACTTGTCCCAAATTAGAGTCGATTTGGGTGAGTTTTGGGGGTTCAGGTAATTTTAAATCTAATTTTACGATTAATTAAAAACCCATTCACAGTATCCAAACTGTGCGCCTTAACTATGCACGTCTTCTAGGGGTGGGGTGGGGTAGGGTGCATAGTTTCTCTTAAAAGGGTGCATAGTTTAAAAAAATACATGTCAGCCATTAAAATCAACTCTGTTTGGGTTTGCACAGTTTGCTGGGTTAGGGCACATGGTTTGAGAAACCATGTGCTGACTATACACTACCCAATAACCTTCCAAATCTATCAAATTTCACCCAAAACTACCCAATAAATAACCCCAAATATAAATTACTCAAAACAAAGATAATAGTACCTGAAAAAAAGCTCAATACATCTCCAGAAAAGGATGGGATCTTACATGAACCTTGAAAAGACATAAATTTTATCTTGAATAAATGAGTATAGGAGGAAAAAACCTTTTAATGTGAAAGGATAAAACATTCTTATTATATTAAAAATACATTTTTTATAACTCACATTGTAAGAAGAGTAATAAAACATTTATTTTTTTAAAACATAACTTTCACAAATAGGATTATAAAATAACATATAATAAAATAGTAGTATGGGAGAACCCAATCATGGTAGAAATAAGTTCATTATGAAATAATATAATTAAATTAAATAACACTTGATTTATCAATCACCCTAATGGGAAAGATAATAATTGAGACATGAAACATTTAAAAAGGGGTTAATGTGGTAAAAATGTAAAGTATTAGAGAATATCACATAATAAAATCAAATGGAATAATGTACCCAATTTATAAAAAATAAGTTTAAGAGAATGATTATAAATAAATGAATGAAAATTGAGTTATCAAAAAATCTTACAACTGAGGTAACACTCGTGTCAAAATAAATTTGAATAAAATAACTTGATTTGGATTAGTTATCCTATGAAATACATTGAAAAAATTGATAAAATAATTTATTTTCATATAAATACAACTCCATAAAATGGAAACATGGTTCATAACATGTAACATGTCTGAAAGAATCATAATTGAGACCAAGAAAACACTTACGAATTGAGTAAAACTTTTATCAAAACCCCTTGAAAGAGTGGGATTATAATTTAAATTAAAATATAAATTTTAAAACATAATTTATTATATGATATTTCAAATAGGAAGTATATACACCATATAAATAAAATTGGGTGTATAATACCAATCATGTCTCAAAGAGAGGAATTTGAGATGAAAACCCTTACCTCAGTCCTGATTCATTCTTCAATTTCAATAAAAATCATGAATAATTATATTAAGTTCATAAAATACATAATAATAAACCTTATTCATAACATTAACAATTTATAATCCTATTTTATAATCATTATATATATATATACATATATATATTATTTAGTTCTTACCAATTTTCAACATTGGGTATAAGTAATCTTTATCACTTTAAACTAGTTCTGTAAAAGAGGTGTTGGTATCTATTATTTTTCAAAATTAAATCACTATTAAATCATATAATATAATATAATATATGTTCCAAGAGATTTTATAAAGATATAATTTCATTCCATGGTAGTTTTGGTTATGATCCATGAGGTTGAAATCAGCAATGAGGATGTTTCAGTGATGTTTAATAAATGAAGGGTGAGTTATTAATTAATGGGTTACATGTTGATATAACCTTAATAGAACTAAAAAACTATTATTTAAATGTTTATATCATATTATAATAGTAGTAAATTTCTCATAGTCATCCATGATATAAATGCATAATATTATTCAAGTAGGTAGTTAAACAAACCAAACATGAAATTACCATGATTAATGAATGATTATGAGGTGGTTTCATTGTAATATCATTATGAAATAAGTATAATGATATTATTTAGTTTTTATTATCATTATATATTAAAATTTTATGCAATTATAAGAATAATAAATGAATATAAAAATATTATGTAGTATGGATAAAAAGATTTTTCTATTAGTATTTTTGTTTACGACGGTTAATGTTATAAAGATTTATTATTTATAATATTATTTATAAAATGAATAATTTCTATTTACATAATATAAATAATTACATACATAACATATCTATTCACTAAAACCATTTCCAAAACCATCCTTTAAAGTTAATGATGAAAAATGAAATGTGTCTTTTATGGAGGCGGTAGTCTGCAAATGCACATGAGCAACATTTTCATTTTTTTGATTGAATGAGAAAGGAATATATAATGGTTATAAAATTAATATAATAAAATTTTAGTATATTATTTATAATTTTTTACTTATATAAATATTTTTAGAATAATTTTGGTGGAGGGTTGACATAAAGGATAAATAAAAAAATCAAAAGGGTAAGTAATACTTACATTGAGAATTTGGATCTTCTCTTGAAGTATCCTTTAGAATGAAGGAATTGAGGTCGTTTTCTGAGGATAGGGGAATAAAAATGTGTATATAGGATCTAGAAGAATTAAATTGTGCATATTTTCATTGAAATTTTGACCTATAGGTGTGGATGAAAGTGGGAGGAAGTGATCTCCTTTTATAGGTGAAAAAGAGGGACAAATATTTAGAAAATAATTTTAGGTAAGGGGTAATAATAGAATTTTATGAGAGTTAGATGGATAAATGGTATATGATACATGTGGGTATGACATTCATAACTAACAAGGACTTCTATAAGGTGCATGTGACTTCTTAATTATTAAAAATTTGAGATTCTTCATTTACCCATTTTACTCTTATTAATATTGATTAAAATTTAATCGTAGTAATTATTTTACTACTTAAAATATAATATGTCCCTTATTTAAAAATTTCTATGTTATTAATAATAATTTTATATCCATTTAATTTAATTTAATTTCTAAATACGAGAAAAGGAATTTTTATATTAAAACATAAGACATAAGAAAAATTGTTTTTATAAAAAAAAATATTTTTGTATATTAAGTGTTTTTTCATTATTATTTCATATTAATTATTAATTTAATGAGTATTTATATATTTTTTATTTTTTTAAACATTATATTATAGTCATATTTTCAATTATTATAATCTAATTTATTTATATAAAAATGAATTCTTTGAAAACAACCATTTTACTTTTACCTTAATAATTAATACTTGCCCTATGTAATTTATTTTAAATAAATAAAAATAATATTGGAATATTTACAAAGTTTTGAAATAATTATTATACATATAAATTTTATTTTATCAAACAAAATTAACATGTGTAATTAAAATTAATTTTAACATGTGTGCACATAAAACCAGTTGCTTAGAAAAATCCAAAAAAATCATCTTAAGCTAATTTTACTATGACGACTCAAAAAATAAAATTAATTTTGTGAAATTAAAAATTTTAATTTCATAAATATAACTTTTATATGAAAATTTTAGATATAATGAAAAACCATTTTTATAGTAAAATAAATTTTTTAGAATATTAATCATTCTTATTCATATTTCCGGTTATTTACTAATTAAATTACTATTAGAAAATTATTCATATCAAATATATTTTATCATCATTAATCATAAGTTTCTTTAAAATAGAAATTTATATCACATAAAATGTAGTTTTTTAGAAAAATACTTTCCTGATATTGGGTGCATACACCTTCTTCATGTACTCTAGTGTGGACCACATCTTGGAGAAAATTTTCTTCAATGCATTCTTTTATAATAGTGATATGTTTCATATAATCTCCAAGATGGAAACCAATGAAATTAATTGATTTTAATCCTAAAACAAGAATCATATCCCCATCCATATCATAATAGTAGTGGGATTTTTAATCCCTTAAATATTCTTCAAGGGACATATCATAAACCCGCCTGAGACATTTTTTCTGAGTGGACCATTTTAGATTACGAACCTTTTGAGGTTTCACTTCCCCCACTTTATGTTACCTTTGAAGTGAATTATGGAGGGTGATCCTAAGAGTACTTGTCATATTTCTCTGAATTTTTTTCCTAGTGAACAAGATGTATCATGAAGTATAAAGAATCGTGATGATGTTTTGTGTAAAATCACTCCCAATATGGTTAAAACTAACATACATAGTCAAGGAGAAGGAAATAATTCCCCCATCCCTGTAAAATAGGGTTGGATCTGTTCTACTACCATCATAGCCTCACCATGGGAGAAATAACCCTAGGCCCATAGGATAGGCCTTCTCCTATATGACCATTGGGGATGCTACCACTATGAAATTTTTTTGGTGCTTCTGTTTTTTATTTTAGAATATAATGGGTGTATCATGTGTTCTAGGTTAGAGGTAATCACCACTGAGGATTTATGAGTGATCATAGGTTTTTTTCCTTAATTGAGAAGCATGATTGACCTTCTTGGAAGACTGATGAAAAAGTTTATCAGTATCCTTCTCCCACTCAGTATTCTATTTTTGGTCTCTAGGAATGAAAGAGTTTAATTATACAAAATAATATACACATAAAGATATAGGGTTTGAGTCCTACTTATAAGTGTTGAATTTTATAATTCATTTCCTCAATGAACCCCATTTTCCATTTAGTGGGGTTAAATGTAGAGCTCCATATTCACCCCCCCCCCATTGATACATACATCAGGTAGGGTGTTAGTGACTATCTAGAAAAGTTCCTTCATTTTGTTTGGACAAGAATGCTAGAGAACCTCAAACTATGTCCCTAAATTGGGTTTTGAGCTATTGAAAAGGCAATCAGGTCAACTTGGTGGTTGATTAACTTGAAATGGTAAGTGTACTCTTCATAAGTTAGTAATATTCCCGTAATTTAATAGAGAGTCACTCACAAATTTTAATGAATGTAGGGTCTGTATTCCTTTCTAAAATTTTTCAGAATGTCATAATGATGAGTGTAAAAGGGGAAAAACATGATTGATATTCTATCATTATCCAATTACATATATATAAATATAGAGTTATCTTCATCCACTATGATGTATTTGTCAACATGGTCTGAATGTAAAGTTTTTTTCTCCACTTCATTGTCAAGAAGAGTAAGATCATTCAGAATCTCTTCAGTTTTATAAAAGGTTATGAGATAAGATTGAGGAATATATGATGACTATTACCTTCAACTATTTTTCGGATGTGATGACATGTCACTGGTTAATGATGTGTCACTTAGTTTAGTTGGCCTCAGTTTTTCAAGTGCCTTTCAATATGAGGGGAAAATTCGAATAACTTCAATATGGGGAGGACCTTCATGTTAAGAAGATATTTCCTTAAAGGGATGGAATTTGAAATGAATGTTATGGGGAGGACCAATATGTTCAGTTACTTTATCATAGGGAGTAACTCTAAAATATATATCCTAGGGAGGGCCTCAAGAGTTTTTGGGTTGGTTATCATGGGGAGGGCTTCAGTGGTTACCAGTTGCTGATAAGTTGGAAAGGGGAGGACTATATTACTAGATTCTCTTCATTTTTTGGGAGTAACTTTGTAGATTACACCATGGGAAGGATCTCTATGGATGATATCTTTATTTATATGAGGAGGAACTCTATGATGGGTATTCTGGGGAGGACCTCTAGAGTTGTTGACCACGGTAGCATGAGGAGAACCTCCATGACTACAACTACTTTATATTTTTTATGTGGATCCAATATATTTATTATATTTTATATAAATATGATAAAGGGACTTAATAATATATGCATTGATGAGTGTGGGAATATGATCTATCTCTTGGATAAAAATTTTTCCTTGGAAATATTTTCATCCGAGTGTTCCCTATTAGGAAAATAGGGTTGGAACATCAATCATAATCAAAGTTTCTTAGTGTGTATATTGCACCTCCTAAGTAAGATTCATCCTAGAATACTCTCATGTTACCACTATAATTTATTGGTGATATTTTTGGGTGGGAGTAGTGACATTATCCTACTCCTAGGATACCACCAGGATAAGCTGACACACTTCCAAACATCTGGAAGGAATTTGGGACTACTCTATGGTTTCCACTATAATATTTTGATGGGATTCATGGGTATGAGTATGAAGATAATCCTAAACTATGTTTTTATTCTGGATATACTGAAAAAAAAATCTTGGTTGAGAGCAGTGATATGTTCCTACTTTCAAGATGCCACCCAAATATACCAAAAACCTTCAGATATGAGATAAGGGATATGTTTTTACTCTTATTATTTCACTAGAATATGCCTATGAACCACCTAAATGAGAGAAATAATATATTGTAACACCCCATCTAGAGAACACTCGTTTTTTACCCAAACAGAGTGTTCTGTGACATCAATCACGCCTCCCCATATTCCAGAGGCTACTGACTATCATCGAGGGTCTAGGGACATACCATGGGGAAACTATACCTTAATATCAGAGTAAAAAAAACCAAATTACATCCATAAAAATAATTATGTTATTTATAATCAATAAAAAATAATTATACTACAATACATATAATGCTAAAGGATGCAATCATACATCAAAATTGATCACCCACTAAGACGATCACATATATAGATAATAAAAATAATAAAAATACAAGGAGGATATACTACCATACCCAAGATTAATCATATCAAAATATATAATTACTCATTTATCTTCTCTAGACTAATCATCCAACACTATTTATCTTCTCTACTTGAACCCAAGAATAATGAGTTCTGCTCGAGTACCCCAATTCCATGACCACTTAAGAAGGGTGAGATTACAGCTAAGCATGCCAGCACTAATGATGTCCTTAACATAACTAGTAAATAAGTGAATTACTTTATTATATACTCAGTATAAATAAACAAATAATAAGGTTGAACATTATAAAATAAACACCATTGATCATCTGGTTCTAAGGAGACACCCAAGATTGACCATACCTTCTTTGGTTTGTGCTAGATGTCTCTAATAACGTTACATAACATTGGGAGGATACATGTAACATCCCAAAATATCATCAATATATATACATAAGTATATAAAATAACTTAGTGAGAAAATGACTAGCCAAAATCATCGAATATATACAACTCTTGAGGGGAAGAGAACCCACCCAGAAATGTCATATAAATGATCACTTGGGGGAAAGTGGACCACCTAGATTATATCATGAAAAATAGTAAGGGGAAGATGGGAAACACATATATCTTAGATAAAATATTCATTGGGGAAAAGATACCCACTCGATTATCACAAATAAAATTTTCATGAGGGAAGACCATACCACCTAAAATTCTCATGAATAATATAGCTGAGGGAAGTGAGGCCCACCTAATGATCTCATATAAAATTTGGGGGAAAATAATCCATCATATAAACATCTCATGATAATATAATAATCATGGGAAAATTTATACCCTATAATATATCATATCAATAATTATATGGGTAGTCCATCCACTCAGACCCATCACAAATAACCAAGGCTAGCCTCTCAAGAACATAACCTATCACTACTGTTATATCTCTACTAGGCTATAACTAGGATGTCTTAATTGCAATACTCCTCTCAAGGGTAAACATAAGACTATTCACCCACCTAGGTTCCCTAAGTCATGTCATATCTCAAACACCCTACCTGGGTTCCTATATCACATTCTCAACTCTAGCGCCAATACCCAACACTCAGAGGGAATGAAATCCCTCACCATTACCATGATCATATTTCTACCTCACATGAATCATAATAAAGTCACTTTCACATAAATCTATAGAGATGAATTAATTCCAATATCATTTCTGATGTCACAGGTCAGTCCTCTTACAACTAACCGACACATAATCATACCCAAGGTATACCTACTCAAGTGATCACATAATAATGGGGGAAGAACACTCTCTCCACTCTCTATTAAATTATCCTGAAGGCTATAATTTATCTCAAGGTTCTGTCATTGAATATGCAGGCCAATAATTCTTAGTTTAACACTCTTCTCTACAAGGTGGTGTAAAAGGGAACCCATACTAAGGCCACTATATTCCATTTTTTTCATTTATACCCCTCTTTGGACTTTACATATCATCTCATACATTTATGATCAATAATTCAACCATTATTGGGTGAATAACTAATTAACATCCAAGGTTCAATTATGATCTTTAACAATTTTTTTCTTTCATTGAAGTTAATGAAATATTTTATTTTTAAGTAAAAGTTTTATAGTGACCTAGGATTTTGAAAGATAAATATTACATATTTTTACATAAATATTCAACACATTTCAAAAATACATGACCAAGAATCGTAAAGGATTAGTGTATTTGGATAATAGATGCACATTATTATTATTTCATGAAATATCTTCAATATACCCCATAAAGATCTTATCCTTATACATAACCTACTTAAAACCTTTCATCATGACCTAAGTAAAGGAAACATAAAAAGGTTGATATCAAATTCTTAGTAAAGGTAATCAATGGAGATTTAATTAATCACTTAAACATAACATAAACATAAGGGTTTGAGAACACAATCTTATCATTTGAAAACCATACCCTGTATAAAAAAGATCATAATCTTGATTCGTGGAAACAAGCTTTGTAGTTCATAATACATGAATCAAAAAGGAAATAAATGAAAATGATCCTTCAAAGAAAAATATAAACATATTAATGTGTAAAAATCATAATATTATAACATTTTGAACATGTATAAATAGAAATAGGTTCAACCATTAAGTTATGTACATTAAATAAAGCCCTCACATAACTTTATGGGCATGAAACTAGGTCCATATATAACCTTCTAGACATGAAACCAGGTACACACATAAAATTATAGACATAAAACCATGTCAACACATAACCTTATGGACATGAAACTAGGTCCACACATAACCTAATGGACATTAAACTAAGTCTAGGAATAACATTTTGAACATGAAATCAGGTTCAAACATAACATAATTAAATCATGAGTTATTAATATTTACCTAATGCATTGGAGGGATATATAATTATGGGACAACACTTCACATAATTAAAACAATACATATGTTTGAAACAAACTCATTAAACATTCATCAATGAATCATATCATAATATGTGTAAAGAAATGTGGTTTTATAATCATTTAATCAATTCATCCTAGCATAACCCATGGAAAAAGAATTAATTTCATAAAAAAATTGTTATCATAATCCTAAAACCTCCATAGAACTAATAATTATAGTACCATTGGATCATATACATAGTAAAACATAATAAACACAAAATTATGTTGTCATTGATGAATAAAAACCCCATAAAAAGATCATAAAAACATTCCTGAGGAAAATATCCTTTCAATTTTGAAACCAATTATTTAAAATTTAAAAATTTAAAAACTATTAAAGAAAAAATTTTATTTTAAAATAACCTTGGAAACCTTTAATGGAAGCTTTAAATCATTTAATATTCATAATGTCAAGAAATATCATTCAGGCATTACATGTTAAAATAAAGATTCCTTTTCTATTTTCAATAAAATGTCAAAATTACCATGTTTTGGAAAGAATCAATAAAATTAAATATAATATTTTCTGTAAAACATGTGTAAAAACTACTTTTAATAATCATATTTAAATAATAAAAATATTTTTGAAAACATTTTTAGAAAACATGCACATAGAAGAGTAAATATTTTCAACTAAAGAGGGAAATAAAGTAGATTTTCCTTAAAAAATTATTTTGGGATATTAAGTACATAAAGAGAAGAAAATGAGATTAAAACATGTGATATTTAGAGATAAATAAATATAAGAAAATTCATTAGTTTCTTGAGAGTTTTATCATTATATTTCATCATCATAACTTAACCATAAAATTTTTTGATAAAAAATAAATTATAATAAAAAACACTTACCACTTTGGTAAATTTTGAATCGTAAGATCCATGAAAGAAATAATCTTAGATATATATGTAAATAACCATAATTTTTATAATAATAAAAATAAATTAAAATCATGGTAAATATATACACAACATAAAATATACAAGTGGTGAATATGGAATGTGTCTCATAAGATAAAAGTGAGATGAAAATCCCTTACCGAATGTATCAACTTCCTTAATACACATTATATTATACTATATAATAAATATATGTTTATTATAAATCTATCAAAGAACAATAATATTTTATAACATACCATGTATTATTTATTTATAACCTTTTTCACCCTTTTATTAAAACTTCTTTATTAAAATCATTGTTTTGGGTAATAACCATTTTGTTTTTATTATATGTTTTGGTTCAGTAATTTTTGTTCATGTAATTTGATCATGGTACCATAATCTATATAATTTTAATAATGATATAAATATAATATATATTCATTATTTACATATTTACAGTCATACATAAAATTTATAGATAGAAAATGAATTACACTATTCACGGAGATGGTTGGCCGTATGTACGCATGAACGTTGTTTCCATTTTTTAGATAAACAGAAAAAAATAAAGGTGATTCATAATTATAATTTATAGAACCATTATTATATAATATAAATAATATTTTTGTATCAAATCTATCCTTATTATCATAGACATAAAAAAATGAAAAAAAATCGCATCGCTTCGTGGAGGTGGTAATCCACATGTATGCACGAGCGGCATTATTATTTTCCAAAGGATGGAAAGGTAAGAAGGTATATGTGATATTATAATTTCATGAGTATAATTATGTCATAAATATCATATATATACTTTAAATTCATCTTTATATCCACCCTTTATATGTGGCAATCGATAATTAATTACATCGGTTCGTGAAGTGGTAATCCACCGCACACATGATCAAAAATTTTGTTTTCTATTTGATAGAAGAGAAGATTAATATAGGTTATTTCATTAACATAATAATATATCATTATATTTTATATACATATATTATTATATCATCTTATTTGAATAACATTTTAAGTAGTTAGTAGAAGAAATAAAACAAAAAACGCTAGGTTAAGAATGATACCTCCTCTTCAGAAAGCCTCTCTAAGTTTGCACAAAAAGCCTTCTTAGGAGGGATTAATAATCAATATAAGGACACAAAAAAGTGATTTGGGAATTAAGTAATGTATTTTATCTGGTATTGTCAAAAACAAAAGGATTTTAAAGTGTAAATAGGAGAGCAAAGTGGTTTTCCTTTTATAAGTGGGGGATAGGACACACTTGGATTTTTTGAAAAGAAAAAGATTTACCCATGTTTTTCATACACTAAAGGGATAAAAAATGGATCATTATCTAGATTTATATTATATAAGGTTTAAATATTTCCATAAAAAAGTAATTTAACAATTTTTTAGTTCATTTTAAAACTTTTTTTAAGTTAACACCATGTACACATGTTTTAACCTTAATCGCAGAAATTAATTTTTACTATTTTACTATTCACTATGATAATTAGATAAGTTGAAATAATATATAAAATTAATTATTATAATTAAAAATATTTAATACATTGTACCAAATTCAATTCATATAATTAGATGAATTTATTTTAAAATTAAAATCATATACGTGCTGAAAAACAGTTTTCTAAAGATTTTTTTAAAGTATAAAAAGTTTTTATATCAAAATTGAATATAAAATTGATTCTAATAACCTGTATTGGATTATTAATAAATATTTTAACTAATTTTACTTTTAAACCCATTTTAAAACAAAATTTTTTATTTTTAAATACTTTAAATGAAAATAATTTTTTTAATAAAAATCAGTATCTTTTATTATTCATTGGAAAATTAATTCATTTCAAAAAATTATAAAAAATACACTATAATATATTTGTGAAATTTTTATTGAAAATATTAATTTCATTTTCTCCAATTATTTTTACAAAATTTTAAAAAATTATTTTGATATAAGTTCACAAAATGCAACGAAACCGTTTTTTAGAAAAATACACTTTTTAAGCATAGAACTTGATTTATTCTTATCTCATTCCTAGAAATAATATTAGATGAATGATAAAATATTTCATCGAAAATATTATATATAAATTTCATCAAAAATAATTCACTAAAAGTGAATAATTAAATTTATTAATATAAAAACATATTGCACGCATAAAGACAGCTTTTCATCAAAATATTTCTTTTTTAAAAATAGATTTTATTTTCATTTCTAATAAATTGATAAATAATTAATTTATTTTATGCATGTGTAAAAAATATAATTTTTATAATTTAGTTATTCCTATTCATACACTCCAATATAATTACTAGGTGATAACTATCATAAATAATAATATTTTAACAGTATATCACAGTTCTTTTAAACTCATTGTTGTGTTCAATGTAATCTATCAATAAAAATAAATTTATTTGAAAAAAACACTTCATAAAATCCCAATGTGATACCATTATAAGTGAAAAAAATTGGTGACACCACAAATCACATGATACATAACAATATTCATAAACTAAGGGAGATATTCATGGGACCACCCACCTCATTAATAGAGTTGTTCCATTTAATGTAAGCTTATCCACCCTCAATTAAGATCATCCAAGAATATTTTTCCATCACCCATTGAAATGAATCCCTAAGTTCATAAATCCATAATACATGAATTATAAAATGAAAATTATTAAATTAAAAATTATTTCCATCTTAAATCCAAAATTTATATTTAGGTTATAATCAACAAATTACTCACGGTAAATCTATCACAGTTTAAATCTCTATGAAAAGGGGCACACTAGAACCCTTCATATCCATTATAACTTTTAACACACAAAATAACCGGATTATAATTTCAATAAATATATCAATTTCACCTCAATTTATGGAATGTCCTAAATAATTTAGGGAAATGACTTACCTCTTTGAATTTTCTCAAAATATAGTGAGACCATCCTTTTATGATCTCCTTTAGCCATGTCAAGTAAAATCCCCATGATATTGATATGATTCCACCATGATTCAGTGGAATCATCACCTAAGCCCTATCTAGGTCACAATTAATCAACATTGACAACAATGATAAAAAAACCAAGAAGTAATTCATATGGAATGTTATATTTATCATAAGAAATATCATGGATCAAATGGCACTCAAATACATTGAAAAATTAGGTAGTCCACACTCAAAGATGATGAAATGCTTGATATATATATATTTTATGAAAGATCATGGTGTAAAATTCATAAAAAACTATATTTCCCCTTTAATAGACATATTTAACCCTTATTTAACATTTGGGTGAAATTTTGAAAAGATTAAACTTTTTAAAAAATTTGAAAAAGTCTGGAGCCTACTAAAAATATCATATATATCACCCCTATTATCCCATACATAGGATATATAATATCTTACATATGGTTTGTTTTCCAAAATTAAATTTCCCACTTAACATGTAATATTTTTATATCATACATAAGTTTTTTCTTTCTAGAAAAAAATCCATACCTAATATTTTAACCCCATATGTAATATAAATTTTCATGCATAAGGTTTTTACCTTAGAATAATTAACATACGTGAGATTTTTCTTTAACTTGTATGGTATTTTCCCTCTATATAAGGTTGTTCCCTTATAAAAATTTCAATATGTAACATTTTATTACATATTTAAGGTTTTTACCTTAGGTAAAAAACTATGTGTAACATATTTAAAATATTTATGGTTTTTTTCTTTCCATAAAATAAACATTTAACATTTTTAACTTATGTGTAACATTTTTTACTTTATACATAATATATTTGAATTTATAAATAACATATTTTCCTTAGAAATATTCTTTTATTTGTAATATATTTTATATATTACATATTTTTTTTATACAAAACCCAAACACATAACATTTATAAAATATATAAGTTTTTATCTTAGAAAAAACTTCATATGTAATATATTTCATCTATCCATAATATATTTAACTTGGAAAAAATCAATATTTTGCATTTTTAAATAATGCCTAATATTTTTGACTTGTATAAAACTCATGTGTAACATTATTGTTCAATGCATAAGGTTTTACCTTTATAGAAAAATGAATACTTGAAATTTTTATTCATATGTAATATATTTACCTCAATACATAACATATATTTTCATACATAATATATTTATCTAAGAATATAAGGTTTTTGCCTTTTTTTTTAAAACCACATGTAATATAATTCTTCATATTCCTTATATAATATATATCTTTGGTATGTAAGGTAATTTTCCCCATACTCATTAGGGTTTCTCCTTATCCCCATGATACATAACATTTTATGCTTATGATAATTTTTATATGTAAGATTTTATACTTATTTTCTTTGAAAATTTTCCAAATCCATAGAATTTCCAAAAGGTCCCCAAAATTCCTTTAATCTTTTTTAGTACTCCCAAGGCCTCTCTAATCCTCATAATTTCTAAACAATAACCAACCCTCAACCTCAGCTCAATTCCTGAGACCAATTCCCAACAAATTTGACAATTAAATTCCATTCCTTCTCTTTTGGTCTATTACATTGACAATTCTCTCACATTCAACCTAGTAATAAATTTATTTCCCAAGTCTATAACCATATCAAAAAACATCTTCTAGATATTTTCCAACTATTGAATACTTAATCCAAATACCAATTATATAAACACCACTTCTCTAGGACAAAAAATTAAAAAATTTAAATTTACCATGATTTTACCAACCCATAAAAATAGAGGGAATTACAACCTACCCTCCATAACAATTCTCATTCCCATGAAGTAATCACATACATCTCCCATTAACCATTCCACTAACTGAATTCCAATTCATGGTCTAAATTCCATGTCTCTTGTAGCTTATGGTCAGGTCAAGATCACACCCCAAATTATCTCCACTACTAAAAATCCCACTGGCCCACACATTTTGATGTTGATTATTTATATGAATTCCACAAAAATCTCCCACCCCCATTATAATGTGTGAACTATCAATTTACCAATGTTATACCCATCATTTGATGTTAAGCATCACCCACTAATTCTCATCAAAATTTTGTGTCTCACACCTAAAACAACAACCCTAACATAAGGCCTCTCCTTATTACACATGTCAACATGTTAACATTGAGCGCCCAAATTTCCATAGACTCTATCACTAACTTGTCTATTTTCCAACATATTCACCCATTTATCTTACATGATCATTATCTTATGTTTAGTGGATCTCAATTACCATATGTACTTTCCTATACAAATTTCCATCAACTAATACCCCTATCTTAGTATTTCCCATTTTTCACACATAACCTTGTTACTAGCATATGAGCACCATCATCAAAACCACAGTCACCTTCTAGTTGGTTCCACTAGAATGTTGTTCCCAACATCCTTTTAACCACTTAAAACAAGAACCATGGACATATATAACCTATGGTATTCTTTCCAACATATATATTTTCTTAAACTGATCCTTGAGTGTAAAGTTCAAAAATTCTAATATTAAATGCGTGACACTTATCTTCAGCCGTGTTAAACCATCCTATTCACCCTAGTCACAACATAAAGACATATTACTTATAACATTATTCTCCAATATATATCTAATGTTTCTCTAACTATAGGGAGAAAACCTATTATTATCATCAAAACCTTGGGTAACCATGCTCTCACTAAACCATTTCAAAATGAAAAATCCATGAGAAATTTCAAGTGAATCAAATTTATGAAATAATTTCATTCACACCTCATGCTACTACACAATTATTTCTTTATAACAATGCTTAACATTCTCTGTTACCAAAATAAGGCATACTCAATTAGTTTTACACCTTGGTTCTACCTTTCCATATCATACAACTCAAACCACCTCGAATCAGGTCTCGTTAATTTTAGGCTCACATACCTAAATCTTTAACCATTCTCACTAAATGTCAATATCATATAGACAAAATAATTTAACTTGATGAATCCTTTTCAATAATCCTAAGGCAACACACTTTTTCCAAATACAATCATATGATCACATGACAACCCATACATAATCACAAAACCAAAATATTATACAAGTAATATACCCATTATAGATCTAACCATATAGGATCATGATCCACTATCTCATTGGAAAAAATGGATGAAGTCACCAGGACAAGTCATCCCACTGATCTTGCTCTTAAAATCATACCTTTATTCCAAAATAAAATCGAAGTTCTTTATATCATAAAAACAGAATAGTTTTCACATTACTATACAATGTTCTTGATATCGCTTATCATGCATCAATATTAAATACACAAAATCTACCCCTGATTCTAATCTCTAAAGAATTCATAAGTCTAGGTTGACCCCTCTATCAATTTACCCTCATACATCACTACTCAACTCAAAAAAATAACATGAAATCATACCTCCATTTACCCTTAACACCCAACACACCAATATCAAGAGTTTCATTTTAAGTTCACTAGGTTCTCCCACCCATTTCACAACCATATCTCACATAGGCACATCTCCCTCAATCTAATCTTAGATATCATAAGGAAAATAAAATGATAAAATACACATTCAAAGTTTCTCATATACACATAGATATCTTAAGTCTCATACTCAATCCACTACCCACTCTAGGGTAATAATCCTCACTAGGAATCTATACGCCATACTACCCCCTCGAGGATCAAAATCTCATACATGTGCATATATACAATGACATCACCCAATAATGATCCATATTGAGTAGATAATAACCATGATTTAGTTAAATTAAATATCATTTACAATTTATAGAGGGAAATAATTTATAATTGGGTATTGGACTTTCATTTAATCGATACAGTACTATAATAATATCATAAAAAATGTTAACAAATTTCTCAGTTCAATTAAGCATAATGATGAAAAAAATCTATATGGGAGAGAACAATATAGGTTGTTGTTGAAAAATTATTTAACCAAACCTAATTTATTTTTATTCTACTTGTGTTATTATAATCATTATATTTTAATGATCATACACAATAATGAACATGTCATGTGAACCTACGTTTCTAATATTATGCATCAACTCAGGCCTCTTTCCACCCCGGGCTAAGAATGGAAAACTAAAAAATCAATAAATCAATAACACCAAATAGATTATTCGATAATAATTAACTCAAATTTAATAGTTAAAAGAAACAAAATCAATACCAACTCCTTGTTAGCTTTTATTTCAACTCATGCTGGTGCCGACCGAACAAATGGAACAATGTCTGTCTCAAGTTACAACCAATCATATTTCATATTTAACATATATAAAATAATAAAAAAAATAAAAAAAATTATATGATACCACTTTTTAATTCCCTATACTAAAACCACTCATCAATGTCCTGATCAGAGTGTTATATAACCTCGTGCGTGCCTCCGAATGTTCCAAAAGCTTCCAACTAGAAGTGAGGGTATTGGGAGATACTATGGGTAGGATATGCCCTTGTATCCAAGTAAAAAAATATTAGAAAAATACTAAAAAAAATCCATAATACTAATTAGGGTATGCATAATCAATAAAAAAACACTCCCTAACAAATGTAATACAAAACCAAAAAATCATATATCTTGAATAATCTCCCACCAAGACAATCACATATACATATAATACAAAATATAACGATGATATATTAATATACATGAGCCTAATCACATTAAAACCTCTAAGTACCCATCAATATGATCTATCTTGATCATATAAAACTAATCCTATATTTTATTGAATATGTTAACAATGAGGTTTTCTCAGGTACACTAGTGTCATGACCACATAAGAAGGGTGTGAGTACAACTCAACAGGTCACCAAAAATTATGTACTCAAAATAACTAGTAGATATGTGTATGAACATGTGATATAATAAAAAAAGAAGGATAAACATGACAAAATAAATACTGTCAATCCTATGTGTAGGCACCATAAATAATATGGCATACACTTTGCCACAAAATCCATGATATGGATTCACCTAGACCACACAATTCCAGTTTGAAAGAAATGCATATATTTACTCTAAGAAAAATAAAATTCAATTTACAAATATCACATGACTAATAACACATTTAGGGATGAGGATTCGTAAAAAACTACCAGATTTGGGGACATGGTGGTGAAAACCTCACTCTAATAGTAGGCCACCTATTTGATTAATTACTAAAAAAAAGGGTTTTAAGGTTGAAAAATACATTTTGAGAGTATTTTCAGAACTTTTTTTCTTTTAAAAAACCTACTAAGGGGTATACCATATATTTAAGGTATTAATGTAGTTATCACTATTTTATTTGACTAGTCATAGAGATCAAACTAACTTATAGATCAAAAGTCATGACTTCTCTAAGTTGGGGTTAATTTTATTATGAAAGGAAATTGAAAAATATTAAATTCATATGAAGGCTAATAAAACCTCAAGTATCACTTGGAACTATGATATCTCTAACCACATAGAGGATCTTGACCTTGATATGCCCTTGTGAGCTTACTAACCCTCCAATTCATCCACCTCGTGGATCGCGAGGTTTCCAAGCCCACAAAGTCATTAACCACATGGATAAGGCCTCATGATGTCAAAAAACTTACGGTGATGGGGTACCTTTTTTGGGATTATCTACATGTTCCAACCTCACAACATTGAGGTATCCTTTTTTGATTCTCCATGTATTGACTTTGTGGCAAACCACCACTGTGTACTATAGTCATCACCTCACCTCACCATGCACTCCATTCATGATCAATCATAGACACTCTATGGACACATGGAAGCACCATGATATCCAACTATTATAGGAAGCTTTTTAACTAGGGATTCTTATAAATACCCCTCCTACTCCCAAAAAAATGACAAAAGAGAGAAATATGGGGGAGAAAGGAGATATTGAGAGACACTTCTATCCTAAAAATAATATGCAGGTAAATAAAAAAGGTAAACCTCATGGGGAAATAAAAAGATAACCTCATGAGGAGAGCATAGAAGGTAAATCTCATGAATCCACCTTGAAAAGGACACTTTTCAAGTTGAATCTCTTAGATCCACCTCATGAGTTCATACTATGATTTTGAGCTCATGGAGCCACCTTGTGAGGTCATATCGAGAGGTTGAAACTATAGAGACACCTTACAAGATCATACCACGAGTTTGAGATTGTGAAGCTACCTCACAAGGTCATACTATGAATTTGAACTCGGGGATCCACCTCACAAGGTCATACCATGTGGTCAATCTCACAGATCCACCTTGAAAATACTATTCCTCAAGACCACCCCATGAGGACCATTTGGTAAGGTCACCATGTGAGGGCTAGTTTATGAACCTCTAGTATACATGCCATGCTTTGTGGGGCTAGTACACAAAATTTCATCACATGCATCCCTCGTATACTTTGTTTTTTCAAGTACACCCACCCAATTTCTCTTTTAACTATATCATGGGGGATCTGCCTATGCACCCCTGATCATGATCAGTGACAGGATATAGTTTTGGGCCTTTATCCTAGTTCTTTTTCATTCATCACTGACTCCCATCAAAAATCAAAAGTCACACCATGAAATTTTTGGTTGGTCCAGACATATTTTGGTTTTTAGTACCTATGACCCCAACCTTGATCCTACATAATGACTTGAGCAGAGATGATTTCCATGGATTCCCAGAACACCTCAAGTAGATATTCTCCACTTAGTTTATTTAAACACCTTGAGTTGAGATTTTTCTTTTTATTTCCCTATATCTGGGAATCCTAATATGTGTAATACCTAATAATTCATTCTTTCACTTGAATAACTTATTAGTTCATGAATCTTAGGGAAACATATACGATTGATCCCTACATAATCACCTTGAGTCAAAATATTTCTATTGGTTCTCTTATTTACATTAAGTTGAGATATTCCTCCTATATTCCCTATATATGGGACTCCTCCTAGGTGAAACCCCCAAAATATATCTTCACCCAACTCACTTTCTAGGAATGTTATCTTATGTCCTCACCATTTCATAATCCCCACTCATTCTTCTGTTGTCTCTATTTCATGACACATGAATCCAACTCAGGTAGCTCAATGCATATGGACCACTCAATCCCCTATTGTATGCTCTAATGTGATATGAATAATCTTATATTTATTATTTCACACATTGAGTATGACTCACATGGTCTTATAGATTTATTTTATCATTTTTTAATCATAATTGAGATGTTTCACAATAATCACCTTCAAACCCTCACTGCATGATTATAAACTGTATAACGCACATCCTTACCACATGATGATAAACAAAATGGTTGATCCTCCCTTATAAAAGTAAATTGTGTCACTCAAACTATGTGGGATTTGATTCCTATTCTTACAGGATATATAGGATGCCTATTTGAGGTTCAAAACTGAAATACTAAAACATAAATATTATCTCATGCAATGAGAATAAAATTAATCACTTGTCCAATATATCTTAAGCAGAGATACTCCTCTTGGTTTTTTAATATGATTTAAGTCAAGATATTCCTCTCAGTTTTTTTAAATATACCTCGAGTTGAGATACTTCTCTTGGTTCCCAAATATGGGCCTCCTATTTGGTGTAAGACCCAACCTAAGTTTGATACCTCCGATGTGATGAGAATAAGACCTCCTTATAGTAATGAGTATAAGGAGAATCATCATTCACTAGTAAAGATCCATGGATGCGTCTAGTAATGAGATAGATATAATCCACACCTTATCCTATTTATTTACCAATAGATAAGATGAACTATAAATAGATTCTCATTCATAAGGCCCACATAAACTATTGCTAGGAACATATCTCCAAGTCATCCATTCCATATTAAGTAAAACTACTTGGAAGTAGTCCTTGTCACATGAACTTAAAATGTAGGATGTGTCCCATAAATACCACTACTCTAGTATCCCAAAGTCAGTGGTTACTTTATTACATTAGTACTAGATAAAAATTATCATATCCCAAAGGACCGAATAGTTTAATAGTCATGGTAAACAAGATACATTCTTGAATCTCACATTACATTTGAAAATATAAAATAAAACATAGTATTTTATTTGAGAATATCATTACTCTCTATAGAATATCCTTTCATGTCAATCATAGAAAACTTCTTGGAATCCCAAGGAAATAAAACATAATGTAGAGGTGATATCATATTCATAGTAATGTAAAACATACAGTGGAATCTATCATAGAATTAACAAATCATGAATAATATGTATGGGATAAATTATGATCAAATAATTTTTTATAAATAACAACATGACCTTGAAACTTATCCATGTATAACATAACTATTTTAATAATCACGTGTAAATAAATAACTGATATCATAATGATGGAATTCATAATGCTAGACATCTTAAAATTACTATCAAGGCGTTATACCAAGACATAATAAATATACCATCAAGTCATCATTCCACTAAATCTTACATAATTGGGAAATGAATCAACCAAATACCCAACCTGTTTTTTCTCATGATACTTATTGATGTATCTAGTGGCTATATAGTTCTAGTCCCACCATCACTTAATAATTATAATACATTCATTATATGAATAAACAATAAAACTTCATAAAAATTCATTAATAATCAATTAATTTATATATTGTAAGAACTAGAATATATAATGTTAATACTTTCCCAATAAAACTAATCATATTCAATCTAGAGAAATATAGAGGATCGTTTCATTAGATTATAACCTCAGTAAAGCATAAGATTCATAAAAGGATGTTGACATAGATGAAAAACTTTTAAAATATATCTGGAAATTTTATTAAGGAAAATACTATTTTTATTTTGAAATAATTTATTTAAAATCTAAAAAATTATAAAATTTTATAGAAAACATTTTATTTGAAATCAACCCTGAAAACATTTAAATTAAGTTTCAAAATATTAACCAGTCATTATGTTGGGAAATTTTTTTCATGTTGTAATAATTTAAAAAAATATTCTTTTCACACCTTTGAAAAAATGTACTTTGTTCATAAATTGATAAGGGGATCCGTTTTACAACTTTTTTATAAAAAGTAAAACATGGGTAATAATGAATTTAAAAATAATTTTAGAATATTAAAAACTTTCTTAAAATTTTTAAAGAAAATATGGTAATTGAAGAAAAATATTCTCAACAGAGTATAAAAACAATGTTGGTTTTCCTTAGAAACATTCAATTTGTATTTTTGAATGCCAATAGGGTAAAAATAAAACGAATGATTTAAAACCCTATAAATAAATAACAGATAAGAAAATATATTGGGTTTAAGATAAAAGTATCATATAATTTCTCCAAATTAAGCTCAAACATAAGAAATATTGAATAAGGATGATATTGTGAAATAAACCATTACCACTTTGGTAAATTTTAAATAAAAACCCTATACCTTTTCCTACTGTGTGTATGAAGACAAGATGGGAGGGGGAATATTTTATCCCTTTTTAATTAATTAAATAACTTAAATTATTTATTTAATTACCACATATGATAATGCTCACCTTCCACCAAATTCTTGACACCAACCACTTTTATGTTGTGCCTAGGATAAACCGCATGTCCCAGAAACAATTGTTATCTCAAATTCCCTATCTTATATCCTAATCAATGGTAAAACTATTAAGTCCAAAAATATGCGCATGCATATATATTAATATTTTTAATATAAAAAATTATAGAAACATGCAACACCTAAACACATTTTTGACTCTAAGGAAAAATCTAGAGATATATATAGGATTATTCCAAGGACTAAACTGGAAAAACTGGAGTCATTACATTCTCCCCTCCTTCAAGGATTTTCACTTCATAAAGCATAATCTACAAAAAATAGGTAGGGTACTCAGTTAGTATATTTCTCTCATATTCCTAGGATATCTCTTATACACTCTCATATAGTCAAAGCACTCGAACCAAAGGGATGGTCCATCCACATAAGATCATCTCCTTTTAATCCTTATTCACCACTGAGTACTCCAATAAGGTGACTCTATTCCTAATGTCTAGATCATCACAATAGATAATGTGCTAAAGTTTGTACAAATATCTACTTAGTTATGATATATAGAAGACATCATGTACTCATTCCCCTTATGGGGGTAGGGTGAAGTGATACGAAATCTCACCAACCCCATGAAGAAACCCACACATTCAAAAGAACCATGGGTAAAATCTTACTGGTCGACCAAAACTCCACATACCATTTTGTGGGAGACTCTTAATAAGACATTTACTTCTTGATATAACTCAAAAATCCTATGATTTTTTTTTCATATGATTTATATCATCTCTAGGTTGTCCTCAGATGTTTGTGGATCAGCCAAGCCTTCTGAATCATTACCTGCACTATCGCAGATCCCATGAGTGACATATCACCAATATTATTCTAGCAAAGAGGTTACCTATAGGGTCTCCTATATAGGGACCTGAAGGTATTATGTCAATAGTATAATGATATTCATTATTATAAGAAACATCTACCAATGGTAAGTGATCTTCCCAACTCCGACTGAAGTCCAATACATATGCTCTCAGCATATCCTCCAACAACTAGATAGTCTGCTTAGTCTTCCCATCCATCTAAGGGTAAAAATTCATTATCATTCATAAATGGGTCCCAAAATCCACTTGTAAGAACCTCCATAACCATTACATAAACTGATCATCACAATTAGAGATGATCTTCATGACTACCCCATAGAGCCAAATGATATCCCGTACATACAAAATCTAAAAAATCTTAATCGAACTCCTCTCTCAGATAGAAATAAATCATGTCAAATTAACGAGTTAGTTAATAATAAACCATATAGGTTGTGTCCTATCACTATCCATATAAATACCATTAAAAAATCCATTGATATTACATCCCACTTCCATCTTGGGATCACAAGAGATTGGGTCAAGATTGTTGGAACCCGATGTTTAGTCTTTACCTACTAACATGTGAATCATTGAAAACCACACTCATTAAAACTCCACCTCAGGCCAACCCACCAAAAATAATATTGAATATCCTTGTATATCCTTTCAAAACCTATATTCATATCCCAAGTGGTAGTATGAAACTCCCTCAATACCTCCTCACACAATGTGATTAGAACCACCACCCATCCATTGAAAAGGATGTCATGATACCATCCTTCAAAAAATACACCTAGTGTATCTTGATAGATATATGGTCATGTAGAACCTCACATTCAATATCTCCCAACTGATCCTCCCTCACAATATAAAGAAGTGGTGGAGTAACCACCATCTATTGAAGATAATATGCACCTCTCTCTTCCACCAAGGTCATCTGTAATGAATCCTACCACTTATATCCCTCCTCCACTAAGAGAGAATGAGATTTTCTACTGAGGGAATATATCAGAACATGTCCCTTCACTAGATTATAGACTATATAAAATTCATATTCCTAAAAAACACCAAAAAATTCTTATGTCTCAGGTTAAGATCTCTCTGAGTGAATATGTATTTGACACTCTGGTGGTCTTTTTAAACAATGAAACACTTACCCAGAAGATAACATTTACACATCTCTAGGATGAAGATTACCACTAACAAACCCAAGTTGATAGTATAAACCTACTCATGGGTTCTCAAATACCTCTACACGCAAGAAAATGATGCATACCTATGAATCAAAAACCTATATTATCCCAACTCTGGAGGAGATTAAAAACACCATGCAATCAAAAATATTAACAGGTAGTCTCAATACAAGGTCATAGTTCAAGCTATACCCCAACACCTCAAAGGATCTAGAACTACATAGGCCAATAAAATGACTTTGATTTATATTACAAGGTTGATAAAGGGGTTATTATCTTGGAAAATTTCAAAATGAACCTCTTGTAGCACCCCACAGAAATAATAAGTCTCTACACCTCTCACACACTATTCAGTGGTTCCCAAGAAATCACTACATCAATCTCCACTGGATCCACAACTAAACCGAAATTAGAGATGACATGCCTAAGAAAGTGAACCCCTCGAATCCAAAACTGACACTTTGAGAGATTAATATAAATATGGTTCTCCCAAATTAAGTCTAGAACCAACCTTAGATGATCTTAATGATCCTCCTATGATACATAGTATATGAGAATATTTTTTATGGAGACTAAAAATAGATAAAGTATGGTCTGAAGATAAAATTCATAATATCCATGAACATAGTGTAGAAATTCATCACACTAAAAGGAATCACTAGGAACACATAATGTCCATAGGGAAATTGGAATTTCATCTTTAGAATGTAATCCTCATAAACCATCAACCTATGGTAGACATACATAGGATTGATCTTAGAGAACCAATTCACACCTCTCAACTGGTCAAAAGGTAATCAATCCTCAACTAGGGGTACTTATTTTTGATTGTTACATGATTTAGATGATGGTAGTCAAAACAGAGTCTCAAACCCATATCCACATTTTTCATAAATAAAACTATAGCTTCCTAGGGGGACACATTGGGTCTGGTAAAACCTTTTTCTTAATGGTATTCCAGCAATATCCTCAACTCCTGGAGCTTAGTAGGGGCCATTTAATATACCATATAAGATATCAGTGTGGTCTCTAGGTGAAAGTTGAGGTATAAGTCAATCGCCCACCTCAGAGATAGTCCCAACACATCTTTGGAAAATAAATCCATCTAATCATCCACTACCACTGGAATCTAGATTCCTCAAGAGCCCACTACACCAAATACTAAAATAACCAACCATTGAGTGATGTGTTTTCACTTCTTAATTGTGATCACCACTCACTCATCCATAATATCTCTCTCACCCATAAAGTACAATATTATCTCATCCTTACAAATTCATGTAACTCTGCTGCTATGATATTAAATTTAGGAGTATACCACAAACACCAAATCCATACCCAAGATGAAATCAATAGGTTTCATCACAATGACCAAGAGGCCCCATAAGAAACTCTATCCTCTTAGATTTTATCTACATTACCAAAAGAAAAGTGAAATATTCAACACTTCCTCAGTATAAGTATTTAGACACAAGGGCCATTATTAAATATGTAACACCCTAAGGTTTTAAAAATAATTTGAAATTCATGAAATATTTTTTCAAGTAGATATTTATAATTAGCCTTCAAAAATAATTTTTCCACTTCTATGTTTTCAATTTTTAAAAACAGTCATCTATAATTGTTTTCAGTATGTTATTTGGAGTCTAATAGAACCAACTTGTTTTTTGGTGAATAGTAACATACCATTATGAATAGTAATATGAACAGTAATGTGACCCTAATGAATAGTAAATTTTAATGTTATTTTATTTTTTATGTATTTAAGATAATAACATCTTGGTTAATTTTTCTTTACGATATAGAAGTAGTTATAGAATTAGAATTGTTAATTTTTGAATTATGTAATCTTTTATTTAAAAATTAAATGAATAATATTTAGAAAATTATTTTGAAAAAATGGAATTAATTTTTGAATTATACACGTCAAAAAATGGTTAGGGTGATTTTTTATTTTTTTTATGAAATTCTTGAATTTTCGATGAGTAATGAAATACGATAAAATACTGTATAATCAAATTATCAGTAAAATACACAATTTATGTCATCACAAGTGATGTAATGCCACTTGGTTCGAACTCAATGCCATTATTACTATTTTAGGTCACATGAACTAAGAATATTCATAATCTTGGGAAAAAATATTACAATAATGATTAAGAAAATGAAAAATACCCCCTCTCCTCACTATAAATACCACCCTCACTCCCCTATTCTTCCCACACCTCTCGAGCCTTGATCCATTCCTAAGTTCTTCCAAATACTCCTCCCAAGGCTCTTCCCCACGTCCTAGAGCTATTGTTCTCACCAAAAGACCAAAACCAAATCCCTTAATAAGAATCTCAAGGAGAATAGATCAAGAGGTAAACATCCTCTTTTATTTTCTTTCTTTTCTTTCTTTTCTTTCATTTCATGTTATTCTCTTCCTTTGGCTTTGTCTTATGTTGGGATATTTCATTCCAAATTCCCCCTTACTTTCCATATTATTTAATAGTGATTATATATCCCCTTTCTCTCATCAAACTAATTTTATGAAATTTTAAGAGACGTGGTTAGGCTTCTAAATTTTCATGTGAAATTTCTCAAGTTTTCTTTTATTTCAAAAATAATTTATTTTATTATTATTTCCTCACCCCCTCTTAACCAAGAGGAATGAAAGCTCCAAAATATTTTATATTATGTATGTTCTCATGTTCATGGAAAATTCATCATCAATATTCTTCTCCTCCCCCACTTATTCAAGGAATTAAAAACATTGTCTGTGATGTGTCGAATTACCAACATCATGGATAATGTGATTTCAATTTGATTTATTTCTTTCCATTCTGGTCATGAAACCATTTTTATGGTTGAAATACGTTGTAATATATTTATTATGTCTCATCCATGGTTATGTAACTATTTTTTACACATGGTTTTAATTTATAAGACAAAATAAGGCTGTTATTATCAAATAACCACTAAAATGATCTAAACGAATATCATTAATGTTTTAAATACTTAATCATCCTCATGTAAGAATTAAAAATGATATATGGTATAATATATGGTACTGGAAATATGTAAATACTACTCCATTAATATTATGGAGTTTCATTTTCAATCAAAAAGAACATCCATCCTAAACCAATCTTGGAAATCATGTAAAGAACTCACCCAAAAACAGTGCAAGGAGAAAAATACTAGCAATTAAAGGGTAAAATGATGTTATGAAATGATCATATAATATTTTATAAACAAGAAAATATTTCTATAAAATACTAATAACACTCTTTTAACCATTATACAGGATTTTTAAACATGTTTGAAGTAAGACAATCCTAAGTTAAGGGAATTCTTAACCTGATTTCCATTCTTTGGGTCAACCTTCTACTATGTTATTTATGTGGTATTTAAATTGTTTGTGTGATGGGTTTTGTTTATATTATGTTTAATTATGTGTATTAACAGTGTGTATACATATTAAATCCACTCTATAAAGTCTCACTTCAATTATATTATATTAATAAGTGACTTTTCTTTTAAAATCCTTTTTTAAAATTTTGTTCTACAAATTTCTAAGGCAATATTTTTATGCAATTATTCATGTTGTACGATTATGTTTGGGTTCTGGAGAATTGTTTATGATGAAGCATGGGACCTATATCTCCATCCAATTCATTGGGTATGTGTAAGTTGGAGGTCTTCCGTATGGTTACTCCAAGTATAGCTGCGATGGATACACAAATTGTAAGGTAGTCGTGAGGGTTACAAATTATAAGGTAACTGAGAGGGTTACAAATTATAAGGTAACTGAGAGGGTTACAAGATTATGTAAGTAATTACCTAATATACTTTTATGGTTATACTTGTGTTCTCATGTATTTTTTAAATCTCATGTTTCACAAAGTAAGTATATATATACAGGTGATAAGTATGTCTTTTGAAAATGATTTCATATGTTACAAGTATTCACGGACTAATGTGTTCTTACCTTCTTTTTATATCCCTTACTAAGTTTTTGGTCTCAACCCAAGTTTTAAATGATTTTCATAGGTTAATGGATGTGTAAGAAAAATAAGGAATCCATGTTAAATGTTGAATAATTTTCAAGAAGTCATGTTTTAAGTTTTAATGTTTTATATTTTGAAAAAAATGGAAACTGTTTTTATGGTATCCACTCTGTAACAATGTGTAATGTTATGAATGTATTATGTACCAATTTTATAAAGATATAAACCTGAAAAAATCCTCAATGTTAAAGGAAGTGTTTTATTGACTAAAATCAAGATTATGTAATGTTATAAAGATGGGTCCTTATAGTTGGTATCAAAGAATGGTTTAGATAACTTTAGCGGTTAGGATGATGTTAAAAAAATACAATATTTGATTTTTACTCTATGATTAATTTGAAAAATTATAGCATTTAAAGATTACCATGTTGCTTCATCTAAGATATGTTTGCTCAGAATGGTTGTTCGCAGAAGAAATAGGGAAGCTGAATAGGATAGGAACCGACAAAATGACATCCTTCCAATTCTGCAGCTCGGAATGGTTGGGATTGGAACCGAGCAGTTTATGATAGTAATGGATTAGCTAAAACAAACAATAAATGGTGGTGGGATCTATGAAAGAGAAAAACCAGAGGTACCGTAATGGAACATGAAAATAGTGGAACATTTTATGAGGCAACACCCTCATGATTTCAATGGATCTTCTGACCCAGTAGTGACTGAAGGATGGATTAAAGCCCTTGAAAAGATATTAGATGTTATTGGATGTTCAGACAATCAAAAGTTAAGTCTTTCCATTTATCGTTTTGAAGGTGAAGCTGATCAGTGGTGGTCAATGGTAAGGAATATCAGGTGTAGAGAGGATTTTTATGCCATAGAGTGGGATGAATTTAAAAGTATTTTCCTTCAAAAATATTTTCCCAAGGTGGTGCGACTTAGGAAGGAGAAGAAATTTATTTAATTGAAGAAAAAGAGGAGGATTTAGTGGATGTGTAAGAAGTGAACTTCACTCGACTGGAGAGGTATCCTCCAAATCTTATTCTTGATTGTGATATCAAAATAAACCACTTTTACTTAGGATTGAAGCCAAGGTATCGTAGGGCGTTGGCCTCCCGTGAATTTAAAAGTTATGAGAAACTTGTCTGATGAGTTGAGAGGGTAGAGATGAAGTTTTCTAATGATCATGTGAATTTTGGAAATAAGGAGAAGAAGATGTCCATGTGGAAATCTATGGGTAAGAATCAACCAAAGAAATCTGATGGTAAGAAAATATAGTTTCTGGGTTGTGAAATGTGTGGCAAGAAACACCCTGGGGAATGTATTAGAAAAAATGGAAAGTGTTTTAAGTGTGGTAAGTTTGGACATATGGCCAGATATTATAATGAAAATGATCCTAATACTAATCCTGATAGGAAAACCATTGAGTATTTTAAATGTGGTGAGATGGGTCACAATGCAACTTCCTGCCCAAAGAGAGATCCGAATGATGCAAAGAAGCCAGACTATAAGTAGAAAGGTGTAGTGAGATCCTTTGCGACTACGTCAGCATATGTCAGTCTATCCAATGAATTTGTATCAGGTACTTTGTTTGTTTACTCATATTTTTATAAAGTTTTGTTTGATATAAGGTCTACACTTTCCTTCATCTCTGAGAAATTTTCTCATAAATTGGAAATATCACCTTAACAAATGAAACCAAAACTTGTTGTTAAAATACTAGGGGGAAATATTATAGAAAAGGGGAATTATAAGAATCTTTATATTATGGTCCTTGGAAATAATTTACCTGCGAACCTTTTGGTTTTGGCCTTATTCGAGTTTGATGTTATTCTGAGAATGGATCAACTTTCTATTTATCAATTTAAGATTGACTGTAGAGCTAAAGAAGTTTTTTTTTCAGAAAGAGTTTCAGTTTGTATACAAGAATGAACCCATACAATTGATAACATATCAGGAAGATGATAAACTGTTGAATTATGGAAATGAAAGTTATCTTGCTCATATTTTTGAAAACAAGGGAACTATTCAGATTGATGATGTGTTTGTGGTAAATGAATACCTTGATGTTTTTCCTGATGAGTTACCCAGTTTCATACCTAATCGGGAAGTCGAATTCACAATTGACATTGTTACTGATGCTAATTCAATTTCAAAACCCCCCATATCATATGGTTCAAATAGAACTTCTTAAATTGAAAAATCAGTTGCATGATTTGATTTATAAAGGCTTCATTCATTCTAGAACATCACCATGGGGAGCTCCTATTTTGTTTGTTAAAGAGAAATATGGTTCAATGAGACTTCACATTGATTATAGAGCTTTGAAAAACATCACTGTTAAAAACAAGTATCCTTTACCTCATATTGATGACTTGTTTGATCAGCTCTAGGGAGCTCAATACTTTTACAAGATTGACTTGAGATTTGGATACCATCAGCTGAAGGTGAAGGAGGATTACATTCATAAAATAGCCTTTCGTACTAGATATGGGCATTATGAATTTATTTTCATGCCATTTGGATTAACTAATGCACCTACTATATTCATGAATCTTATGAATAGAGTATTTCATGAGTTCTTGTATAAGTTCTTGGTTGTGTTTATTGATGACATTCTGGTATTTTCTAAAGAAAATAGGAGCATGAAAAACATCTAAGGGTTGTTTTACAAACATTAAAAGAAAAAAAACTGTATGGAAAATTTAGAAAGTGTGATTTTTGGTTGAAACAGATTTATTTTCATGGGTACATTGTAAATAAGGATAGAATAGTAATTGATCCTATAAAAACAAAAGTGGTTGATGAATGGCCAAGACCCACAAATGTTACGGAGATTCGTAGTTTTCTTGGGTTAGTAGGTTATTACCGACAGTTTTTTAAGAACATTGCACGTTTATCTAGCCCGATAACTAATTTAACACAAAAAGGGGTTAAATTTGTTTCAACAGAATAATGTGACGTCTGTTTTCAAGAATTGAAGAAGAGATTGGTGAATGCTCCAATTTTGGGCTTTCCTTCCCAGAATGGTGAGTTTTTCTTCTATAGTGATGCTTCTTTGAAGGGAATTGGTTGTGTTTTGATGCAGAATGATCAGGTAATTTATTATGATTCAAGACAACTAAAACCTTATGAGTTAAATTATCCCACACATGATTTGGAATTGGCAGTTGTGGTTTTTTCTTTAAAAAATTAGAGGCATCATTTATACGGAACCAAATGTCAAATATATACTGACCAAAAAAGTATAAAGTATATATTCATTGAGAAGGAATTAAACATGGGGCAGAGAAGATGGATTGAACTGATAAAAGATTTTGATTGCATGATCAATTACCATCATGGAAAAGAAAACAAAGTGGGAGATGCCTTGAGTCGAAAACATCATGCATCATTAACTATGTTACATTTGGAACCTGATCCCTTGATTAATGATTTGATGAATTTTGACTTAAAAGTTGTTAGTGCAGGAAATACCTCTGTTTTGTTTCAGGTTTCAGTGCATTCGTCATTATTAGATATAATTAAGAAAGCACAGAAGGAAGACCGTGATCTATAGAAAAATGTAGAATTGGTTAAAATGGGTAAGTTTCCAAAATTTAACCTTGATAAAGATTGTATTTTAAGACTTGAAAAAAGGTTGCTTGTGCCCTGTGATTCTCAGTTGAAGAAATATTTGTTGTGTGAATCTCATAGTTCTCCATTTTCGGTTCATCCTGGTAGTAATAAGATGTATAGATACCTTCAGGAGTATTACTGGTGGGATGGAATGAAAAGGGATATTGCAAATTTTATAATGAAATGTTTGACATGTCAGCAGGTTAAAGCAGAGCGACAGTTACCAAAGGGGATGCTTCATCCTTTTCCAGTGCCAGAGTGGAAGTGGGAGAATGTATCCATGGACTTTGTTGTGGGACTACCTAATAAATCTTGAGGTAACAATGTGATTTGGGTTATTATGGATCGACTGACAAAATTTGCACATTTTCTTTCTATTCAAGATACAATGTCTTTGGATCAGCTTTCTAGATTGTATCTCAAAGAGATAGTCAGGTTACATGGAGTTCCCCTTTCTATTGTATCTTATTAGAATCCCAGGTTCACTTCTAACTTTTGGAAGGGGCTCCAGAAGTCGTTGGGCACATGATTAAATTTCAGTATAGCTTTTTATCCTTAATCAGATGGGCAGTCAGAACAAACAATTCAAACTTTGGAGTATATGCTTCAAATTTGTTCAATGGACTACTAGGGAAGTTGGGATTAACATCATTCTTTAGTTTAGTTTTCTTATAACAAAATTTTTCATTCTAGTATATAGATGGCACCTTTTGAGGCTTTGTATGAAAATCGGTGTCGGACTCCAGCGTTTTGGGATGAAGTTAGTGAAAGAAAGTTGATGTGGCTAGAATTAGTAGAGGAAGTGGCTGAGAAAGTGAAGATTATCCAGCAGCACATGAGGACAGCTCAGAGAAGGCAAAAAAGTTAAGCAGATGATAGAAGTAAATACTTCTCTTTTGAGGTAGGTGACCATGTTTTCCTTAAAATATCTCCTTGGAAAAGTGTGATGTGTTTTGGTAAGAAAGGAAAACTAATTCCACAGTTCATCGGTCCTTTTGAAATATTGTAGAATGTTGGACCAGTTTCAGACTGAGTAGTTTTGCCTCCAAGTTTGTCTCAGGTACAAAATGTTTTTCTTGTTTCGATGTTGAGGAAGTATGTACCAGATTTGACTCATGTTTGGAGCCAGAAGAAGTTCAGTTGGAGAAGAACCATTCATATGAAGAGAAACAAGTTCAGATTCTTAATCGAAGGGAACTGGTATTGCGGAATAAGGTAATCCACAAGGTAAAGGCTTTTTGGAGAAACCACGTGGTAGAAGAAGCAGCATGGGAGTCTGAAAATGCTATGAAGGAAAAATACCCTCAGTTGTTTAATAAGTAAATAAAATTGCGAGGATGCCATTTCGAGAAGGTGGGGATAGTGTAACAACCCAAGGTTTTAAAAATAATTTGAAATGCATGAAACATTGTTTTAAGTAGATATTTATAATTATCCTTTAAAAATAAGTCTTCCACTTCTATGTTTTGAATTTTGAAAAATGGTCATCTACAATTGTTTTCAGTAAGTTATTTGGAGTCTAATAGAACCAACTTGTTTTTTTGGGTGAATAGTAACATACCCTTATCAATAGTAATATGACCCTAATGAATTGTAAATTTTATTTTTATTTTATTTTTTAAGTATTTAAGATAATAACATCTTGGTTAATTTTTCATTGTGATATAGAAGTAGTTATAGAATTAGAATTGTTAATTTTTGAATTAAGTATACATTTATTTTACAATTAAATTAATAATATTTAGAAAATTATTTTCAAAAAATGGACTTAATTTTTGAATTTGACATGTCGAAAAATGGTTAGGGTGAATTTTTTGTATTTTTCTAAAATTCTTGAATTTTGAATGAATAGTGAAATACAATAAAATACTGTATAATCAAATTAACAGTAAAATACAATATTTATGACATAAAAAGTTATGTAAGGCCACTTGGTTTGAACTCACATTCCATTATTACTATTTTAGGTCACATGAACTAAGATTATTCATAATCTTGGGAAAAAATATTATAATAATGATTAAAATAATGAAAAATACCCACTCTCCTCCACTATAAATACCACCCTCACTCCCCTCTTCTTCCCACACCTATCAAGCCTTGAGCCATACCTAATTTCTACCCAATACTCCTCCCAAGGCTCTTCCCCACGTCCTAGAGCTGCTGGTATCACAAAAAGACCAAAACCAAAGTCCTTAAGAAGGATCTCAAGGAGAAGAGATCAAGAGGTAAACATCCTCTTTTGTTTTCTTTATTTTATTTAATTTAATGTTATTCTCTTCCTTTACCTTTGGATTATGTTGGGATATTTCATGTCAAATTTCCTCTTACTGTACATATTATGTAAGAGTGATGAGATATTTTCTTTCTCTCATCAAACTTTTTTTATGAAATTTTAAGAGACGTCGTTAGGTTGCCGAATTTTCGTGCAAAATTTCTCAAGTTTTCTTTTATTTCAAAATTCCTCTCATTTCTTCTTATTTCCTCACCCCCTCTTAACCAGGAGGAATGAAAGATCTAGAATCTTGTATATTCTTAATGTTCTCATGTTCATGGAAAATTCATCATCAATATTCTTCTCCTCCTCCACTTATTCAAGGACATTACCACAAAACTGGGCAAGGCAGGCGCATGCCTTTATCAGCACTAATGAAAAAGCATTGATAAAGGGGTAGGACTTTATCAGCGCTAAAAAAGTGATAATAAATGTACCCATTATCAGCACTAAAACAAGAGCTGATAAAGTTTTACTTTTTATCAACGATTTTTTAGTGCTGATAAATGGTACATTTATCAGCGCTTTTCTTAGCACTGATAAAGGTTACATTTATCAGTGCTTTTCTTAGCGTTGATAATGTTTATTGTATACATTAAATAAAAAACACATGTTATAACTATATATATATATATAATTAAATAATTATAAGATTAATAATAAATATATTTATTAGATTTATAAGATTTATTAGATTTAGTACTTCATTATATTTATTAGATTTATAAATATATATGTGTTTTCCAATGAATTGGGGTCAATGAATATCATGCGTATATGTTATGTGATCATATATGTGCATGAATAATGTTCATTAATAGATTATAATTACATATCATGTTGATGTGTTATTGATTTATAATTCATTATGTTACCCATATAATATATATGTTCTAAAAAATGTACACTTATAATTAAAATTACATTATATTTAAAATATATATATATATTATTATATTTTCAATGATATATATATAAATATACCTTTCAAATAATTTTATAAGTATAAATAAATATATATTTATATAGAGTTATAATTATTAATAAATATATATATACTTATCATAAATATCATTTTAAATAAATATATAATAATATAAAAAAATTATTAAATTTATACATTTATCAGCTCTTTTATTAGTGCTGATAAAGTATGGATTTATCAGCGCTACAAAAGCGTTGATAAAGTGGGTCTTTATCAGAGCTAAAATAAAAAGTGCTGATAAAGTCCTACATTTATCAGTGCTTTTTACTAGCACTGATAAAGGTCCCAGTAGGAATTATAAGTGCCATCGGGTCCTCCTCCTCCTCCCCGCACCCTATTAAGCTTTCGTGGAAGCCCTACCCTACGCCTCCACTGCTGCCTCCTCTCCACCGCAGCCTTATCCTCCTCCTCTACCTGTCTGACATCTTATTCTCCTCCTCCAGTGCCTACTTCTCCTCCTCCTCCTCTTTCCGCGGCTCATCCTCCCCACACCATGTCAATTGCGGAATCCCTACCCTGCGTCTCTGCTACGACCTCCTATCCACTGTCGCCTCCTTCTCCACCTCCTCTATCGTGGCCGCCGCCTCATTATCCTCCTCTGGTGCCTACTTATCCTCCTCCTCCTCTTTAAATGGCTCCTCCTCCTCCTCCTCCTCCATTGTGGCTCCTCCTCTACCTCCTCATCCTCCACCGCAGCCTCCTCATCCTCCTTCTCCACCTCTTCCTCCTCCTCCTCCTCCTCTTCCTCCTCCTTCGCCAACTCCGCTGCCTCCACTGCCTCCACTACCTCTACTGCCTCTGCTACCTCCGAGCTGCCTCCGCTGCCTCCGCTGCCTCTGCGCTACCTCTGCTGCCTCCGTTGTCGATGCCTCATCCTCCTCCGCCACCGGTTCCTCCTCCTTAAGTTGATTAAAATTGAATTTTCATGAATTAATTATGTTTTCATTTATTGTCAATATTGAGATTAATTATGATTTGGCATGATTCATGTGTGTAATGCTTGTGTGTGTGACACATGTATATGTGGTTGGTTACTTGTTTGTTCTTGATTAGCTCTCCCTACTATAGCCTTGTGATAGAAACCTGAATAGAGAGATTATTTTTTGTGAAAGGTTGTTACACTAGATTAGGATTTCACTCCGTCTAGTGGCCCTTAGTATAGATCTTTTTCTGATTTTGGATACTACCCCATAGTTAAGAGAGGTAGGGTTTTAACCGTCCATGTTGGTGAATTCATGTCATCAAGTGAGGCATGCCAATGGGATGAGACATAACAGTGCCAATTTAAATATCACACCCTTTCTTATAACATAACAGTGCCACCGACCTCTCACATTGGGTGTGATTCACATATCCTCTAATTCCACAACATAGTAGCTGCTCCCCTCTCACTTACGGTGGGTTTCACCATCACATCACATAAAAAACAATTTGGGGAGGGAATCTCTATATACAACCTCTCACAAAACAACTCCAAACCAATACTAAGTGATCCCAATTTCTATATCTCACATCATATTATCATAAGAAAATGAAATAAAAAGGGAATCACAATATCCAACCTCTATCACAAGTCAAAATGCACCATAAATAGGTGGATCCCATGGAAGTCACACACCAATACCCTTTGACCAATGCCTTATCACTCAAAGTAGGGTCCTACCAACACCTTATCACTTAAATAAAGGCCATCCATCTTGTCTCATTCCACAAAACATATAAATAGTAATCTAAGGAGGGTATCTAGATAGACAACCTCTCGTACTAGCTAAACCACATCATTAATAGGTGGTCCCCATGGATGATCATACTTAAACTAGGTGAAAGTCATATGAAGTCCCAATATCTTAGTTGGTCTGACCATAAATGATAAAAGTCACCATCCATTTATCCTTGCATAATAATCTCCTTAAAACCATATTGGTTATACATGAAAATTATTCCCAACCTATCAACATTCTAATTCGGCCCATAAGGGAATATACTGGGTTCTACAAACCCAACCCATCTCTACTCATTGATACCAACACACACTCATCTCTACATGGTAATGTCACAACACACATGCTATACTTGATCTAGGCCTCGATAGTCTAGTCTATATCATCTTCTAATTCCAACATTAAAACTTATTAAAACTAAATAATGACCAACCTAAGAAACTCACACTAAGATCCTTGGATACCCTATGCTAATTCATCCAGACTACTACCATGACCCTCACTTAGGTACCATATCATATCTCCCCTTAGAGATCTCTTAATCCAATTATAAGGAGGAAATCCTCTATGTCACAATTCCCCAATCCCTATATTGAATATCCTACTCATCACACACACCATGACTCTTATATATCCTTAAGAGGGTGTTCCCCATCATACGTGAGATATAAAACTATATTATCCATCTTCTTTAGGCCTAAGTCTCTAATACCTACTCAAATAGCCTTAGAAAATCTAACTAGGCTATAAAAATATCATAAAAAACCCGATTCTCTCATAAACACAACTAGAAACCTTACCTCCATGGAGACATAATCTCTGGATGATCACAAAATCACAAAAATTCAATAGAATCCTCACTCTATCTCTTGGTGGATCAAAAACACCATATTTATTTACCTAGGTTGCTCTTGATTTCTATCCCTTTCACTGGAACACATATACTCATGCATGAATGCACAATCATGCATAAATTGGAACATGGTTTTGTATTATAGGGTCCACCTACATCAAAAAATAGAGTAACCCCCTCACCAAGATCAACTCATCCTCAACCAAGACTATACATGCCTTATCTAATCTTGTACCAATGATTGAGACCCAATATTAAGGTATAATTCCCAAATAATTAATTATAGAAACTTATAATTAATTATTCACCTTAATATAATTAGGAATAATATTTTAAAAACTCACTGGGAAACACAACACCACCTAAAACACACAAAACATGGTGTGTTCATCATACGAGGATAACCTCTATCCAATACAAACAAAATCTACATCATTTGAAGTGATTTGAAGATGATATAGTGAAATCATCACAGAAATCCTAGTTAAAATAATCCCAAATCATAGGGAAATAAAGGATAATAGTAATGGAGGAATTATGAGGGAAGAAATCACTAACGCACTATAAAAAACTCCAAAGAACCACCCCTCATCAGGGGGGTCGAAGAGAGGAAGAGAATGGATGAGTCCCAAGAACCACCCAAGATTTGCTATTAATGAGAACACCCCCACCATTTTTGAATTATCTAGTTTTTTTATCTAAATTATACTCATATTCCTTTTCCCATAACCTATATACCCATCCTTTGTATTTCAAATAGGATGAATACAAATAAATAATGGATGAATGCCAATCGGTTGACAAAAGAGTATGAAGAAGGCGTGAAAGATTTTATCAAGTTTGCAAAAGATCATGCATATGACCCTTCTCTAATCCTTTTTCCGTGTTTACGCTGTTTTTATTCAAAAAAATAGTCCATAGGAGTTGGAAGAACACTTGATTTGTCACTGAATGGATTAGAGTTATACATGTTGGAATAAACATGGGGAAACAATGAATGTAGGTAGTGGCTGGGATAACACTGCGTTTTATGGATCATCTGATATGATTACAAGTATGAACAATGAAGATGACCGTATGGAGGATGTGATTACAGATGTGAATAATGATGAATATTTTATTGAAGAAATGACAAGGACCATCGAAGATGAACTTCGTGATTGCCCAAAATTGTTTGAGAAGTTAAAAAGTTGTGCAAAGACATCATTGTATGATGGTTTCACTAAATATACATCACTATCAGCCGTACTGAAGCTGTATAATTTGAAAGCATACAATGGTTAGAGTGATGCCAGTTTTACGGAACTACTTGCTCTCCTGAATGACATGCTCCCAAAAGATAATGAGCTCTTGATCCAAACATATGATGCCAAACAAATGCTACGATCGATGGGTATGATCTCTGAAAGAATACACGCCTGCCCGAATGACTATATATTGTTTCACAAGGACCACAAATCACTTAAATAATTCCCATAGTGTGGTTATTCTCGATACAAGAAAGATGAATCTAGTCCTACTAAAGTTTTATAGTACTTTCCAATCATTCCAAGGTTTAGGTGCCTATATGGAAGTGAGGAGACTTTAGGAAAATTGACATGGCATGCAGATACAAGAATTAAAGATGGGATACTATGTCACCCGATAGACTCTACTCAGTGGAAGAGAATTGATCATGAGTATCCTGAATTTGGAAATGAGTCGAGAAACCTTTGTATTGCGTTATCTATAGATGGAGTGAATCCTTTTGGTTTTCAAATCAACAGTCACAGTACATGGCCGGTTATGTTTTTCAATTATAACTTACCACCAGGGTTATGCATGAAACGAAAATACATCATGTTATCTATACTTATATCCGGACCAAAACAACTGGGTAATTATATTGATGTTTATTTAGCTCCATTGATCGAAGATTTGAAATTATTGTGGGATTCAGGTGTAACATTGTATGATGCTTACAAAAAGGAATATTTCACTTTGATAGCCATGTTGTATGGGATGATAAATGACTTCCCTACTTATGGAAATTTTTCAAGATATAGAATTAAATGAAATCAAGGGTGTCCCATTTTCGAACAAGGTACACAATCAATTAGGTTGAAACATTCATCGAAAACCGTGTTTCTAGGGAATCACAAATTTCTACCCCGATGACATAAGTACTGATCTTGGACGACATCATTTTATGGAAGTTTAGAAGAACGTACAACACCGTCTCCACTAACAGGCAATCAATTGTTTTATCAAGTTAAAAATGTGGACACTACTTTTGGAAAACCGGTTTTGAAAAACCTTACGAAAATTGGTTGGAAAAAAAGATCATTTTTTTTAATTACCATACTGGAATTGTCTGTATATCAGACATTTTCTTGATGTTATGCATGTAGAAAAAAATGTATTTGATAGTTTCATCGGCACGTTGCTAAATACACCTGGAAAATCAAAATATGGAATTAAGGCTAGGTTGGACATGGTTGAGATGAGAATAAAAGAAGAGTTGGCACCAGTGAAGGGTGAAAAACGAACATTTCTTCCTCCTGCTACTTACACTCTTTCCAGGAAGGAGAGATATCAGTTTTTCAACTTCTTGAATGACGTAAAGGTTATAGAGGGGTATTCGTCAAATATCAGGAACCTTGTGTCAATGAGAAATTTGAAGTTAAAAGGTCTAAAATCACATGACTATCTTGTTTTGATGAAATATCTCATTCCTATTTCTTTACATTGCATTTTTACCAAGAATGTTCACCATACATTAATGAAACTGTGTTTCTTCTTCAAAGATATATGCAGCAAAGTTATAGACCCAATGAAATTACCAACTATGGAAAGAGAAATTGCCATCATATTATGTGAATTAGAAATGTTCTTCCCAAATTCATTTTTTGATATGATGGTTCATTTGATGGTCCACTTGGTAAGAGAGATTCAACTATGTGGTCTTGTACATTATAGATGAATGTACCCCATTGAACGGTATATGAAGATTTTGAAAGGTTATGTCAAAAATCGAAGTCGGCCAGAGGGTTGTATTACGCAGCGATATATTGTAGAGGAAGTCATTGAATTCTGTACTAAATACCTGTCTGGTGTGGAAAGCATTGGCCTACCGAAATCTCGTCACACTGGGCGGCTTGAGGGTGAAGGAATTTCTGGAAGACAGGTTGTCACAATCAATATTACAAATCTAGATTAGGCCCAACTTTATGTTTTTCATAACAATTTCAACGTCGACCAATATGTTGAAACCCACAAAGAAATTCTTAGGCATTTGAATCCATCTAGGGCTGAAAAATGGATATCAGATACACATAATTGAAACTTTATAGGATGGTTTCAGGACCATATTTTTAAGAAGTCGGATGAAAATCCAGAGTCAATTTCAGACTAACTTCGATGGTTAGACAGAGGACCAAGTGTGTATGTATTATCTTACAATGCTTATGTAGTTAATGGTTATACATTTTATACTAATGAACATGATGAAGACAATACCATGCAGAATAGTGAGGTTACACTTGTGGCTGAATCGATGCATGTTTCTAGTGCTAAGGACAGAAATCCAATTTATGCGAATATGTCATACTTTTTCATCATCAAACAAATATGGGATTTGGATTATACGGAATTCCAAGTTCCTATTTTTCAATGAAAGTGGGTTGATAACAGGAGGGTTGTTAAAATAGAATAATTGGGATTTGTGAAAGTGGATTTTAGTAAGGAAGGGGAGAAAGATGAACCGTTTATAATTGCATCATAGGTAGTGCAAGTATTTTATGTTCCAGATCCCGAAAACTGAAACTGGTCAATTGTTCTGTTATCGACCAAAACAACTGAAGGGTCAGATGAAAATTCAATAGAGGATGACCCTTTCATTGGGACTTCGCAATCATTTCACCATAGTCCCAATGTACACGACGTTTTGTATGTCATAGGAGACCACAATGAAGGGATATGGATAGTCCATAGAGGGTTCAAATCCCTTCAACCTTTAAAAAAAGAGAGTTCAATAATCAGGTTATTTTTTTATTGTAATATAGATTGTGTTACATTATGTTATTATCAGATCATTGCTGCTTTTATGTGATCTAAATTAAATGTTAAAAAAATTCTATAGATAATGACTTTTACACCTGCTGATGCACCCAATCCCGAGACACAACTGGTTTCTCAACCTGTTGCAGCTGGTCCCACTACTGTGGTACAACAGGTCTCTCAACCTATTGCAGCTAGTCCCACTGCTGAGGTACAACAGGTTTCTCAACCTGTTGCTGCTGGTCCCACTGCTAAGGAACAATAGGTTTCTCAACCTGTTGTTGCTGGTCCCAGTGCCGATGCTAGCGCTTCGTAGGAACATAATGATGATGCAGAAACTGAAGAAATGGTAGGCAATGAAACCCCAACGGCACAAAAAAATAGGTGCACCGTAGTTTGACAGTTTTAGCCAAAATATTTAAGGCAAAAGCAAAAGGCATCAAATATGAGGTGGAACGGAATAAGCGAGGCCAACATGTAAACCCCAACAAATCCATGTTCAGTAGCTACATTGGAGTCGTCACTCAGAAACGCATGCCGATTGATATAGAGTCGTGGCACCATGTTGTCAGCGGGCTAAAAACATTAATGTGGGAAGAGATTACAGTAACATTATGATATCATTTATTTAATTTATTAAAATAAAATAAAATAAAATACTGAAATATTGACTAACTCTACATCATATCTTACAGAGTTCATTTATAGTAGAGATCTCGCACAAAGAATATGTATTAAGACTGGTAGGAAGGGTTCATAGAGGCTTTTTCACCATTTTAACAAAATGTTATCTAAAAGATGCTGAATGTAAAATCAAGCCGCACCCACCTCCTCTTTATGAACACTTGATATCCCCAGGAGCATGGGATGCATTTTTCAACCGTCGTGCAGAGCAGAATTTTTAGGTACATTGTGTTTGGTAACACGTTGTTTAACGTTTCTTGTATTCGTCACTTTGATTGATAGTTTTTATTTATGAAATAGCAACTGAGTGCTAAAAATAAAGAACGGGCAGCAAAACCAGTGTACCCCTACTGTAAAGCAAGGCTGGGGTACTCTTCAATTGAAAAGAAATTGGTACGTATTTTAAAAGTATTGTAATACTTTTATGTGACATAAAACAAAAATGTAACCATGTTTTTCTGTTTATATGCAGATTTATGAATCAAAATCCCAAGACACTTCCATCTCACTCCATGTTCTATGGAAGGAGGCTCGGGTTAATAAAGAGGGGAAACTGGTAGATGAAAACACACAAAAGTGTGGGAAACATGTGTAAGTATGACATAATATAAATTTGTTTTTCTTTAAATCACTATTACATAAATATGATTAATTTTTTTCCTATATTTTCTATTTGACATAGTCATAGGAATCAACAACACCCGCACTGGATGCGGACATACTTTCAGCAGCCTTGAAACAGCCAGAACAGCATGGCCGTGTCAGAGGTGCGGGTTTTGAGGTGACACCCCAGACATATTTTCAGAAAAAAATAGGATGAACAAAATAAAGAAATGAAAATAATGAGAGATAGACTAGCTACCCTTGAAGAAAAATTCCAAAGTCAAGGAGAGTTGCTAGAAACTTTAATGGGGGAGAGGTGAATAGAAGAAACAACTCAAGAACAACCCACCCCGCCCCCCACCATCTTTGAGGTGAGCCCTTCCCCTCAAAGACCTGACTTAACTGAGATAATAAATGTTCTAATATTTGTTTCTATGGAATTTTAATCACATAGACACTGATACCTTTCTTGTAATGATATTCTACAGGGTGAAAATGACTGTGATTTATATCTGTCAACACCCACCCATCGCCTTGTACTGAGGGCTACGATGTTCAATATGCAGAATGACGCGCTACACTCCAGACCACTTCAAACCGGTCATGTAAAAGTGTCTATTAACGTAGCTCATGATCCGAGCACTGAGCTACCCATTCCAAATGACGATGAAAACATTCATATGGTGGAAAAAGCTGTTGGAACATTCATTGCATGTCCGTCGAATCTTGTAAAAAACATATCCACCAGGAGGTATTCATTTTCAATTCATTTTTCAATAAGAACCTTTAAAATTTAATTAGAAAAGGGCTGAACCGATGAATGTTATTACATAAGTACAAAAGGAAGGAGATAATACGAAATAACAGCTCAAAAGGATCAACCAACTGATCAAAACAATCTATTGAGGGCACCTTCACCCCGCCCATTCTATATCCACATTTAATATCATTACAAGCTCATGTGGATATGAAAATGAAAGGTGGAAATAATCACACAATTTTTTGTGAAAAAGATATGTACGGAGAGGAAACATTAGATTTTGTTAGTGATGACGCTATAGATGAAATCATCACGTACGACTGGCTAGGCGCCTCAGTTATAAATGTATACATGAGGTATGTTTTCATGATTTGATTTTACAGAAGCTGATATACTCTAATAATTATGGCTAAATACATTTCATATTTTTCGTAGGCATATATATGAAATAAAATTGAAGGGATTTTCCTGTGAATACAAATTTAGACTCGTTAGTCCTCACACCATGTCTACATAACAAAAAGAAATAGATTCCGATTTTCTGGCTGAATTAATGTCAAACCTTCTAAGAATGATTCAATGAAAAATTACAACTGACAGGCTCTTTTTAATACTAATGTTGCAGGGGTAAAACTCCACATTTTAATCATATCAATTATATTTTCATTTCTATCATTACTTTTTTTTTGTGTTTTTAGGCAGCATTGGATGCTCATTGCAGTCAATTTGGATACTCCAAAGATTTATTTTCTAGATTCACTGCATGGATATCCAAAAAACCGACTACACATGACGGAGATTGTTAATTTTTAATACACTAGATCAAATATTTTAGAACTAAATATCTAGTTATATAATTTATATTATCTTTTAATGAGGATTCTGTTATTATAGGGCAGTGTATGAATATCGTCTAAAGGATGGAATGAATCAAGGTCATAAGGACGACAAGGTGCATGAGATCTACAAATGGAAAAGTATCAGGGTATATATAATTATATTACACTATCCAAATACATATCAAAACAGATTACTTATTTTTCTCGATGTTTCTGTAGTGTCTGAAATAAACAAACAGAAAGGACTGTGGTTATTATCATTGTAAATTTATGAAAGAGATCATATTTCATGAAAAAACTAGCATCAAAATACATATCAAAATAGATTACTTATTTTTCTTGATGTTTCTACAGTTTCCGAAACAAAAAAACAGAAAGGAATGCGGTTATTATGTTTGTAAATTTATAAAAGATGTCATATTTTATTAAAAAAATTGCATCCCTGAATAGGTATTATTGAAAATAATTACTAGTTAATTTAAAATATTTATTAATCCTTTGTGTATTTATATTTTTTTAGAACTACTATGACTGTCGCAAAAACTCTTATTCACAAGATGATATAGATTTGTTTAGAAACGAATGGGCAGCGTACCTGATGGAAGAATGTAAAAAAATATGACAATGAAGGTGAATTCCTACCTCTTATGTTATCTTTATATGATCATTGATATATCCCTTTTTTACACTTATTGAGCATCTATGATCACCTTTTCTTATGTTTCATATCCTTAGATTATGAAAAATGGTTTTAGAAATGATTTGAGCTTCTAGTAAAGAATAACTTAACGAGAGACTCTTATGAACTACCGACATACGGAAAACTGAGAAAACGCATTTGGATTATTTTGACACTTTAGTAAAATGATCCATGAGTCATTTTTGATGTGTAAAAATCAACTGCACCTCAATTTGATGCACAGTGTGACTGGTATGGCTAAAAATGTCTGATATCAGTTTAAAATTGACATTAAATTTAGAAAACAACACAAGTGACATACGTCAAACCAAGAAAATACGTTCGGATTGTTTTGATACTTTAGTAAAACAATCCATGAGTCATTTTGGACTTGTAAAAATCAACCACACCTCAATCTGATGCATGGTGAGACTGGTATGGCTAAAAGTTTTTGACATCAGTTTGAAATTGACATTAAATTTAGAAAACAACACAAGTGACAGACAACAAACCGAGCAAACGCATTTGGATTGTTTTGATACTTTAGGAAAACAATCCATGAGTCATTTGTGACGTGTAAAAATCAACTGCAACTCAATCCGAAACAGAGTGTGACTGGTATGACTAAAAGTGTCTGATATCAATTTGAAATTGACATTAACTTTAGAAAACAACACAAGTGACATACGGAAAACCGAGAAAACGAGTTCGGATTGTTTTGATACTTTATGAAAACGATTGATGAGTCATTTTTGACATGTAAAAATCAACGAAACCTTAATACGACACACAGTGTGACCGGTATGGCTAAAAGTGTCTGGTATCAGTTTGAAATTGACATTAACTTTAGAAAACAACACAAGTGGCATACAGAAAATTGAGCAAACACATTATAATTGTTTGGATACTTTAGTACTACAATCCATGAGTCATTTTTGACATGTAAGAATCAACTGCACCACAATATGACACACGGTGTGACCAGTATAGCTAAAATTGTCTGATATCAGTTTGAAATTGGCATTAACTTTAGAAATCAACACAAGTCGCATACAGAAAACTGAGAAAACGTATTCTGATTGTTTTGATACTTTAGGAAAACTATCCATGAGTCATTTTTGATGTGTAAGAATCAACCGCACCTCAATTGACACATGGTGTGAATGGTATGGCTAAAAGTGACTGATATCAGTTTAAAATTGACATTAATTTTAGAAAACAACACAAGTGGCATACGGAAAACCGAGCAAACGTGTTCAGATTGTTTTGATACTTTAGTACATCAATCTGTGATTCATTTGTGATGTGTAAAAATCAATCGTACCTCAATCCAACGTAGTTTGTGACCGGTATGGCTAAAAGTGTCTGATATAAGTTTAAAATTGACATTAAATTTAGAAAACAACACAAGTGACATACGGAAAACCAATAAAATGTGTTTGTATTGTTCTGATACTTTAGTAAAATGATCCATGAGTCATTTGTGACGTTTATGAACTAACCGCACCTCAATCCGACACACGGTGTGACCGGTATTGCTAAAAGTGTCTGATATCAATTTGAAATTGACATTAACATTAGAAAACAACACAAGTGGCATACCGAAAACTGAGAAAATGCATTCTTATTATTTTGATACTTCAAGAAAATAATCCATGAGTCATTTTTGATGTGTAAGAATCAACCGCACTTCAATCTGACACACGGTGTGACCGATATGGCTAAAAGTGTCTGATATCAGTTTGAAATGGACATTAATGTTAGAAAACAACACAAGTGACATACGAAAAACTAAGAAAACACGTTCCTATTGTTTCAATACATTAGGAAAACGATCCATAAGTAATTTGGGACATGTAAGAATCAACCGCACCTCAATTAGATGCACAGTGTGACAGGTTTGGCTAAAACTGTCTGATATCAGTTTGAAATTGACATTAACTTTAGAAAACAACACAAGTGGCATATGGAAAACCGAGAAAACATGTTTAGATTGTTTTGATACTTTATTACAATGATCCATGAGTCATTTGTGACGTGTATGAATCAACCTCACCTCAATCCTGCACACGGTGTGATCGATATGGCTAAAAGTTTCTGATATCAGTTTGAAATTGACATTAACATTAGAAAACAACAGAGGTGGCATATAGAAAACTAAGAAAACACATTCGGATTATTTTGATACTTTAGGAAAATGATCCATGAGTCATTTTTGATGTGTAAAAATCAACTACACCTCAATCCAATGCACGATGTGACTGTTATGGCTAAAAGTGTCTAATATCAGTTTGAAATTGACATTAACTTTAGAAAACAACACAAGTGGCATACAAAAAACCGAGAAAACGTGTTCGGATTGTTTTGATACTTTAGGAAAATTATCCATGAGTCATTTTTGACGTTTAAGAATCAACCACACCTTAATATGACGCATGGTATGACTGGTATGGCTAAAAGTGTCTGATATCAGTTTGAAATTGACATTAACTTTAGAAAACAACACATGTGGCATACGGAAAACCAATAAAACACATTCGGATTGTTTTGATACTTTAGGAAAATGATCCATGAGTCATTTTTGATTTGTAAGAATCAACCGCACCTCAATCCGACGCATAGTGTGACCGGTATGGCTAAAAGTGTCTGATATCCGTTTGAAATTGACATTAACTTTAGAAAACAACACAAGTGGCATACAGAAAATGGAGAGAACGCATTCGGATTGTTTTGGTACATTAGGAAAACTATCCATGAGTCATTCATGATGTATATGAATCAACCTCACCTCAATCCGACGTACGGTGTCACCGGTATGCCTAAAAGTGTCTGATATCAGTTTGAAATTGACGTTAACTTTAGAAAACAACACAAGTGGCATACGGAAAACCGATAAAACACGTTCGGATTGTTTTGATACTTTAGTAAAAATATCAATGAGTCATTTTTGACATGTACGAATCAACTGCACCTCAATATGATGAATGGTGTGACCGGTATGGCTAAAAGTGTCTGATATCAGTTTGAAATTGACATTAACTTTAGAAAACAACATAAGTGACATACGGAAAACCAAGAAAACGCATTCAGATTTTTTTGATGCACTAGGAAAACAATCCATGAGCCATTTGTGACGTGTATGAATCAACCACACCTCAATCTGATGCACGGTGTGACCGGTATGGCTAAAAGTGTCTGATATTAGTTTGAAATTGACATTATATTTATAAAACAACCCAAGTGGCATACGGAAAACTGAAAAAATGAATTTGGATTGTTTTGATACTTTAGGAAAATGACCCATGAATAATTTTTGACTTGTAAGAATCAACAAAACCTCAATCCGACACACGGTGTGACTGTTATGGCTAAAAGTGTCTGATATTAGTTTGAAATTGACATTAACTTTAGAAAACAATACAAGTGGCATACGACAAACCGAGCAAACACATTCGGATTGTTTTGATACTTTATGAAAACAATCCAAGAGTCATTTTTGACATGTAAGAATCAACCTCACCTCAATCCGATGTACGGTGCGACTGGTATGGCTAAAAGTGTTTGATATCAGTTTGAAATTGACATTAACTTTAGAAAACAACACAAGTGACATATGAAAAACCAATCAAATGGGTTCGTATTGTTTTGATACTTTAGGAAAAAATCCATGAATCATTTTTGACATGTAAGAATCAACCCCACCTCAATCCGACACACGGTGTGACCGGTATGGCTAAAATTGTCTGATATCAGTTTGAAATTGACATTAACATTAGAAAACAGCACAAGTGGCATACAGAAAACTGAGCAAACGTGTTCGGATTGTTTTGATACTTTAGTAAAACTATCCATGAGTCATTTTTGACGTGTAAGAATCAACCTCACCTCAATCCTACACATGGTGTGACCGGTATGGATAAAAGTGTCTGATATCAGTTTGAAATTGACATTAACTTTAGAAAAAAACACAAGTGACATATGGAAAACTGAGCAAACGAATTAGGATTGTTTTGATACTTTAGGAAAATGATCCATGAGTCATTTCTGACATGTACAAATTAACCTCACCTCAATCCGACACATGATGTGACCGGTATGGCTAAAAGTTTCTGATGTCAGTTTGAAATTGACATTAACTTTAGAAAACAACACAAGTGGCATACGACAAACTGAGAAAATTCATTCAGATTTTTTTGATACTTTAGGACAACTATCCATGAGTCATTTTTGATGTGTAAGAATCAACCGCACCTCAATCCGACGCATGGTGTGACCAGTATGGATAGAAGTGTCTGATATCAGTTTGAAATTGACATTAGTTTTAGAAAACAACACAAGTGACATATGGAAAACTGATAAAGTGAATTTGGATTGTTTTTATACTTTAGGAAAACGATCCATGAGTCATTTTTGGTGTGTAAGAATCAATCTTACCTCAATCCAACACACGGTGTGACCGGTATGGCTAAAAGTGTCTGATATCAGTTTGAAATTGTCATTAACTTTAGAAAACAACACAAGTTTTAACATCTCATGTAAGTAATGAATAATAGATATTTTTATCTATGTCTATTAATTAATTAGATAGTGTTTTAGAGGTTTAAAAGGAGAATAAATCCAATCTTAATCATGGAATACACTAATATTTTTAAAAGATTGTGTTTACTGCCTTTTGATGGGAAACCATTTTTAAATCAAACTTTTGACAATTTTATAAGTTATATTTGTCAAAATAAACTTATTCTTTATGATTGAGACATTGAAATTTACTTTTGGTAAATTTTTGGTATTTTTCCGATAAAGTGCTTTTTTTAATGAATAGTGAAAAATGTTGTATTTTAATTCAAAACCACTTTTTAGTCTAATTTATTTATATGACTATATTATCTTTTGAATTGGTTTTAAATTTAAATTAGAATATATTTTTAACGTTTAATCCAATAGTGGTCGTGGAATTAATTTCACTTTGAAATCGGACTTAAACTAGTGTCAAACTTTTGATACTTTTTGTTTCATAAAAACACGCTATTTGTTTTGACAGTGGGAATTAATTATTAAATTAATTAATGCAACTTTTATGTTTTGAATTTGGTAAAATAGAAATCATTTTTGAATTCGGAATATCAAATATAGCTTAGGGTGATTTTTTGGTGTTTTTCTAAAAAACTTCGTTTTTTGATGAATAGTGAAACCACTAAGTGGTACTTAAAAAACTGATTTTTCATTTAAATGAAATTTTAACACCTCTGTATTTTTAATTTCAAAAATACGACATAAATGGTTGTCATTAAGAATTAAAATGTGGTTCAATTGGATTAAAATAATTTTTTGGTTAGTATTAACTTTTAAGTTTTTAATCGCAATTAGAGGTAATTAGTGTAATTTAAGGTAAGAATAATGTTTTAATAATATGAAATGAACTTGACACATGTCCTACCCTTATTGGATGTGTCATGGCCGAACAAGGAAATCCATGGGTCAACTTTGGGACCCCATGGAGCCACTTTGGAAGGAAAATGACATTAATATCTTTTTATTTAATGTTAAAGTAAAAATGTCACAAACATGAGTTGTTTTACTAAAACAATTTTTAAATGGGGTTATACAATTCATATTTTTGACTATAAATATTCATTAGAAAGATAAACAGATTTTATACATCATGATATTTTTTTATAATTTTTAGACATTAAATAAATTAAATTATTTATGACATCATGATGATGCAGCGATTACCTCATTATTTAACGATTTAAATAAAATGAAAAGATAATGTAAAAACTAAGACCTGCACAAGTCAAAAACTTATTGGATGAGTATATTTGGAACTCCTATCACCTTATCCTTGAAATATAAAATTTTGGGACCTTTTAAATCCGAAAATCATTTTATGATAAAGTAACATTTTATAACTTTCCAAGAGTGCCCCTTTTCTCCTCTTATAAAAGGCCCCCACCTCTACCACCTTACCCACACTTACAAAGACTTTTTCTCGGCCAAAACCTGTCCATTTTGTCTATAAACATCCCTCTATAACTCTTAGAAGCCTCACTCTGGGCAGAAGTCTTCCCAAGGAAGCCTTTGAGCTCAAATCAAAAAGAGTTACCCGATTTAAAGGTAGTGTCTTCTCTTGTGTTCTTATGTTTTATTTTTCTTCTCCAACCCCCTAAACTCTTTTTATTCATTTATTTTGTAAAAAACCAGTATATTCCATATACTAGAATTTTTTTATAATAAGGATTAGAGCTACACTTACACACACCTACATCTAATGATTAAAGAACATACTGTTTCTGTGGATGGCGAATTTCTACCTCACGAAATGATGATTGTTCAATATTCTTCTAACACCTTCAAATGTATCCATTAAGATGTCACTATATTTATATATCATATATAATATGTTTATTATTTCCTTAAGCTTCTGTATTTTTCATTCATGTCATACCTTTATGGCTTCCATTATGGGTATACGCGATATCTTCATTTTAGGAAGTGCGGACTACCGCCCCCTCAAAGTGATTTGATTCATTAATACCATATGTGGTATGTATAAAGGATATATTTAATGATATTATATATGATACCATACTATAATTAAAATACTATTATGTATCATTATGTTTTAATTCCATTAAATATGAAATAGAAATGGAAGTAGCGTTTATGCATACGCACGACTTACCGTCTCCATGAACGGTGCATTTCATTTCTTACCACTAAATGTTCTGTAATATTATAAATGCATGAATATACTGGAAATATATGATATATATGATATCTACATCATTAATATAATTCTGGATATAATGGATATTTTACCACATGAACAACTAGTAATTATAAAGAGTATTTTTGATTCAAGTACCAATGATCGTTAAAACGACTGTTATTAACTTAAATAATTACATAATGTTCATGACATGGTAATAAGTGATATAAAAAGAATAATGAACTTGAAAAAGGTTCTTAAGCAAGTATAAATTAACTCAAGTTTATTATTTAGGAGATTAAAGAACGATCAAGTCAAGTCGGATACGAGGTAAGGGACTTCGTCTCAATCTCCTTTCATTGAGGCATATTTTGTTTTATACATAACTTTATTTTATACGGTGTATAAACCCCTTTTACTATTAAGTTTATTCAAAAGGAATCTTTTTTATATGAAGCATTTACTCAATGACAAAAGGGAATGTTTTTTTGTCGTACGTATGCGGCAACAATGACTTCTCCGCCGTCGTGACCATTATTTGAGTTTCAGCTTCCTCTACAAGCCATAACCTTTTTTAAAAAATGAAATATAAATACCATGTATTAATTTTCTTTTATTTTGGTATTGAAAATGGTTTTCATAATGTTTTTATTATATCAATGTGTTTTATTGATATCTTATGATTGAAATGTTGAAATGTTATGTTTCCTTTATGCATGTTTTATGTGATACGATTACGTTATGGTTCTTGGGAATTATTATGAAGACGGGTGGTTTCATGATAAACTAAGGGTGGGTGAGCCCGATATAGCTCTCCAATGCATTTGGTAACGCGAAGGAGTTAAACGTTAAGGTTTCTCCAAAGAGATTTAGGGGATGTATTGTGATGGGTATTCCAAACATAACCAAGAGGGTTACTCCCTACGTAAGAATGTTATGAATGCCTCAAGTTACCTTTATGTCTTATGATTTCTATGATTTATTCATGTTTTGATGAGGTATGTTAAAGTGCTTATGTTTTATGGGTAAAGTATGATTTCATTCTTATGTATATATGTACTCATGTTTCCTTTCCATATTTTTATAACCCTTACTGAGCTTTTTATTCTCATCCCAAGTTTTTGAAATTTTTTTCACTGGTCAAGGGAATGTTACATGATATGATGATTGTGTCAAGGAATTGTCAAGAATGAATCCATGTTTTATTTTAAATATGTTTTCGTTGATGGGAAAAATGAATACTATCTTTTATGTAACCAATTTGTTTAAATGTGGAATGTAATGCAAGTTTTATGATCTAATTCTATAAAACTCTAAACCTGAAAAGATCCTCAATGTGTAATCTTGTAATAACTCAAGATTAAGTATGGTTTAAGGGTGGGGCCTTATAGTTGGTATCAGAGGTCGGTTTAGATAACATTAGGAGTTTGAATTCTATTAAATGATTATCCAAAAATATTTTATTTATGTTCAAATTGAAATGATATAGCATTTACAGATTACCATGTTGCTTTGCCTAAGATATTTCTGTCTTAAGAATGGTTTTTCATAGAGGAAATAGAACAACTTTTCTAGGAAGTCATACAAAGGGAAATGACCTTTCGAATCAGCATCCAAAGATGGTCAGAATCAGAATTGAGCAGTTTACTGCACTGATGGCTCAGTTGAATCAGGTGATAAATGGTGGTTGTTTTTATTGATGATATTTTGGTGTTTTCTAAAAGTAAATAGGATCATGAAAGTCATTTAAGGGTTATCGTGCAAACCTTAAAAGAAAAGAAACTGTATGGAAAATTCAGCAAGTGTGAGTTTTGGTTACAAAAAATTTATTTCCTTGGTCATATTGTTTCTAAAGTTGCGATAACTGTTGATCCTTCAAAAAAAAAAGGTTGTTGAAGAATGGCCAAGACCCACAAATGTAACTGAGATTCTTAGTTTCCTGGGTTTGGCAGGATATTACTGAAGGTTTTTTAGAAATTTTTCACGGTTATCTAGTCCAATGACTAAGCTAACTCAGAAGGGTGTTAAGTTTATCTGGACAAAAGAATGTGATGATTTTTTTCAGGAACTGAAAAGAAGATTGGTGAATGCTCTAGTTTTGGAACTACCTTCCAGGAATGGTGAGTTTGTTATCTACAGTTATGCTTCATTGAAAGGACTTGGTTTTGTCCTAATGCAGAATGATCAGGTAATTGCTTATGCTTCACGACAGTTGAAAACCCATGAGGTAAATTATCCTACACATGATTTGGAATTAGCTGCTATTGTTTTCGCTTTAAAAATTTGGAGGCATCATTTGTATGGAGTAAAGTGTGAAATATATACCAATCACAAAAGTTTAAAGTATATATTCACTCAGAATGAATTGAACATGAGACATAGGATATGAATGGATTTAATCAAGGATTGTGATTGTACAATTCATTACCATTCGGGAAAAGAAAATAAAGTGGATGATGCTTTGAGTCGAAAAATTAATGCTTCATTAACAATGTTGCGTTTGGAACGTGATCATTTGGTTAAGGATTTGATGAACTTTGGCATAGAAGTTGTTGGTGCAAGATGTCCTTCTGTTTTGTTTCAGGTATTAGTGAAATCTTCTCTATCAGACAGAATCAAGCAAGCATAGAAACAAGACAGTGAGTTGCAGAAAAAGGTAGAGTTGGTTCATAAGGGTAAGTTGCCTCAATTCAACATTGATAATGGTTGTGTTTTGAGATTTGGGAAGAGATTGTGTGTGCCTTGTGATTCATAGTTGAAGAGAGAGTTGTTATGTGAAGCTCATAGTTCCCTGTTTTCAGTTTATCCTGGTAGTACTAAGATGTACAGAGATCTGCGGGAGTATTACTGGTGGGATGGAATGAAAAGAGATATTGTTGATTTTACTCTGAAGTGTTTGACATGTCAACAGGTTAAAGCAGAGCGGAAGTTACCGAAAGGGATGCTTCAACCTTTACCAGTGCCAGAGTGGAAATGGGAGAATATATCCATGGACTTTGTTGTGGGATTACCGAAGACATCTCGAGGTAATAATGCAATCTGGGTTATTATTGATCGCTTGACTAAATCTTCTAATTTCCTTGCTATACGAGATAATTTTTCCCTATATCAACTTTCCCATTTGTATCTTAAAGATATAGTCAGGTTACATGGAGTTCCTCTCTCCATTGTATCTGAATGTGATCTCAGGTTCACTTCTAACTTTTGGAAAGGCCTTCAGAAGTCGTTGGGTACTGAATTAAATTTTAGTATAGCTTTTCATTCTCAATCAGATGGTCCATCAGAACGAACAATTCAAGCTTTGGAAGATATGATACGTGCTTGTTCGATGGATTATCAGGGAAGTTGGGACCAAAATCTTTCTTTGGTTGAGTTTTCATATAATAACAGTTTTCATTCCAGTATACATATGGCACCATTTGAGGTGTTATATGGGAAGCGGTGTCGAACTCCAACTTTATGGGATGAAGTGAGTGAAAGGAAGTTGATGGGACTGGAAGTGGTAGAAGAGTTGGCAGAAAAAGTTCAGCTGATACAGAAACACATGAGAATAGCTCAGAGCAGTCAGAAGAGTTATGCGGACAACAGGAGGAAGGATCTCTCTTTTGAGGTAGGTGATCATGTTTTTTCTCAAAGTATCACCATGGAAAAGTGTGATGCGATTTGGTAAGAAAGGAAATATGAGTCTAAGGTTCATTGGACCATATGAAATTCTAGAGAGAGTTGGATCAGTTTCTTACCGAGTGTCTTTACCTCCGAGTTTATCTCAGGTACACATTGTTTTTCATGTTTCGATGTTGAGAAAGTATATGCCACATCCATCTCATGTTTTGAGCCCAGAGGTAGTTCAGTTGGAAGAGAATCTCTCTTATGAAGAACAACCAGTCCAAATTCTCGACCGAAGAGAGAAAGTGTTGCGAAATAAAATAATTCACCAGGTAAAGGTTTTTTGGAAAAACCATATGGTTAAAGAGGCAACATGAGAATCTGAAAATGCTATGAGGGCTAAATACCCCCACTTATTCGATAACTAAATAAATTGCGAGGACATAATTTTCTAAAGGGGGAAGGATGTAACATCCCAAGTAAGTAATGAATAATAGATATTTTTATCTATGTCTATTAATGAATTAGATAGTGTTTTAGAGGCTTAAAATGAGAATAAATCCAATCTTAAACATGGAATACAATAATATTTTTAAAAGATTGTTTTACTGCCTTTTGATGGAAAACCATTTTTAAATAAAACTTTTGACAATTTTATAAGCTCTATTTGTCAAAATAAAATTATTATTTATGATTGGGACATTTAAATTTACTTTGGGTAAATTTTTGGTATTTTTTCCGATAAAGTTCATTTTTTAATGAATAGTGAAAAATGTTGTATTTTAATTCAAAACCTCTTTTTAGTCTAATTTATTTATATGATTATATTATCTTTTGAATTGGTTTTAAAGTAAAATTAGAATATATTTTTACCATTTAATTTAATAGTGGTCGTGGAATTAATTTCACTTTGAAATCAGACTTAAACTAGTGTCAATCTTTTGATAATTTTTGTTTCATAAAAACATGCTATTTGTTTTGACAATGGGAATTAATTATTAAATTAATTAATGAAACTTATATGTTTTGAATTTGGTAAAATAGACATCATTTTTGAATTCGGAATATCAAATATAGCTTAGGGTGAATTTTTGGTATTTTTCTGAAAAACTTCAATTTTTGATGAATATGAAACCACTAAGTGGTACTTAAAAAACTGATTTTTCATTTAAATGAAATTTTACCACCTCTGTGTTTTGAATTTAAAAAATATGACATACATGGTTTTCATTAAGAAGTAAAATTTGGTTCAATGGGATTAAAATAATTTTTTGTTGAATAGTAACTTTTAAGTTTTTAATCGTGATTAGAGGTAATTAGTGTAATTTAAGGTAAGAATAATGTTTTAATAATATGAAATGAACTTGAAACATGTCCTACACTTATTGGATGTGTCATGGATGACCAGTAAAATCCATGGGTCAACTTGGGGACCCCATGGAGCCACTATGGAAGGAAAATGACATTAATATCTTTTTATTTAATGTTAAAGTAAAAATGTCACAAACATGAGTTGTTTTACTAAAACAATTTTTAAATGGGGTTATAAAAGTCATATTTTTGACTATAAATATTCATTATAAATATAAAAATATTTCCTACATCATGATATTTGTTTTATAATTTTTAGACATTAAATAAATTAAAGTATCTATGACATCATGATGATGCAGCAATTACCTCATTATTTAATGATTTAAATAAAATGAAAAGATAATGTAAAATCTAAGACCTAAACATGTCAAAAACCTAGTATATGACTATATTTGGTACTCCTATCACCTTATCCTCGAAATATATAATTTTGGGACCTTTTAAATCTGAAAATAATTTTATGATAAAGTAACCTTTTATAACTTTCCAAGAGTGCCCCTCCTCTCCTCTTATAAAAGGCCCCCACATCTACCACCTTACCCACACTTCCAAAGCCTTTGGCTCGGCCAACCCCTGCCCATTTTGTCTCTACACATCCCTATATAACTCTTAGAAGCCTCACTTTGGGCATAATTCTTCCCAAGGAAGCCTTTGAGCTCAAATCAAAAAGAGTTACCTGATTTAAAGGTAGTGTCTTGTCTTGTGTTCTTATGTTTTATTTTCCTTCTCCAACCCCCTAAACTCTTTTTATTAATTTCTTTTGTAACAACACCAGTATCTTCCATATTCTAGTATGTTTTTATAAGAAGTATTAGAGATACACTTACACACACCTACATCTACTGGTTAAAGAACATACTGTTTCTATGGATGGCGAATTTCTGCCTCACGAAATGATGATTGTTCAATATTCTTCTAACACCTTCAAAGGTATCCATTAAGATGTCACTATATTTATATATCATATATAATATGTTTATTTTATCCTTAAGCTTCTGTATTTTTCATTCCTGGCATACCTTTATGGCTTCCATTATGGGTATACGCGATATCTTCATTTTAGGAAGTGCGGACTACCGCCCCCTCAAAGTGATTTGATTCGTTAATACCATATGTGGTACGTATAAAGGATAGATTTAATGATATTATATATGATACCATACTATAATTGAAATACTATTATGTATCATTATGTTTTAATTCCATTAAATATGAAATAGAAATGGAAGTAGCGTTCATGCGTACGCACGGCTTACCGTCTCCATGAACGGTGCATTTCATTTCTTACCTCTAAATGTTATGTAATATTATAAATGCATGAATATACTAGAAATATATGATATATATGATATCTACATCATGAATATAATTCTGAATATAATGGATATTTTACCACATGAACAACTAGTAATTATAAAGAGTTTATTTTTGACTCAAGTACCAATGATCGTTAAAACGACCGTTATTAACTTAAATTATTACATAATGTTCATGACATGGTAATAAGTGATATAAAAGGAATAATGAACTTGAAAAAGGTTCTTAAGAAAGTAGAAATTAACTCAAGTTTATTATTCAGGATATTAAAGAACGATCAAGTCAAGTCGGATACGATGTAAGGGACTTCATCTCAGTCTCCTTTCATTGAGGCATATTTTGTTTTATAAACAACTTTATTTTATACGGTGTATAAACCCCTTTGACTTTTACGTTTATTCAAAAGGAATATTTTTTATACGAAGTTTTTACTAAACAACAAAAGGGAATGTTTTTTTTGTCGTACTTATGCGGCGACAACGACTTCTCCGCCGCCGTGACCATTATTTGAGTTTCGCTTCCTCTACAAGCCATAACCTTGTTTTAAAATGAAAAATAAATACGATGTATTATTTTTCTTTTATTTTGGTATTGAAAATAGTTTTCATAATGTTTTTATTATATCAATGTGTTGTATAGATATCTTGAGATTGAAATGTGGAAATGTTATGTTTCCTTTATGCATGTTTTATGTGATATGATTACATTATGGTTCTTGGGCATTATTATGAAGACGGGTGGTTTCGTGATAAACTAAGGGCGGGTGAGCCCGATATAGATCTCCAATGCATTGGGTAACGTGAAGGATTTAAACGTTAAGGTTTCTCCAAAGAGATTTAGGGGATGTACTATGATGGGTATTCCAAACGTAACCAAGAGGGTTACTCCCTACATAAGAATGTTATGAATGCCTCAAGTTACCTTTATGTCTTATGATTTCTATGATTTATTCATGTTTTGATGAGGTATGTTAAAGTGATTATGTTTTATGGGTAAAGTATGATTTCATTCTTATGTATATATGTACTCATGTTTCCTTTCCATATTTTTATAACCCTTACTGAGCTTTTTATGCTCATCCCAAGTTTTTGAAATGTTTTTCACAGGTCAAGGGAATGGTACATGATATGATGATAGTGTCAAGGAAGTGTCAAAAAAGAATCCATGTTTTATTTTAAATATGTTTCCATTGATGGGAAAAATGAATACTATATTTTATGTAACCACTTTGTTTAAATGTAGAATTTAATGCAAGTTTTATGATCTATTTCTCTAAAACTCTAAACCTAAAAAGATCCTCAATGTGTAATCTTGTAATAACTCAATATTAAGTAAGGTTTAAGGCTAGGGCCTTATACAAGTGGCATACGGAAAACCGAGAAAATGCGTTCGGATTGTTTTGATACTTTAGGAAAATGGTTCATTACTCATTTGTGACGTGTACGAATCAACCGCTCCTCAATCCGACGCATAGTGTGACCGGTATGGCTAAAAGTGTCTGATATCAGTTTTAGATTGACATTAACTTTAGAAAACAACACAAGTGGCATATGGAAAACCGATCAAACACATTCGGATTGTTTTGATATTTTCTGACAATAATCCATGAGTCATTTGTGATGTGTATAAATCAACCGCACCTCAATCCGATGCACAGTGAGACCAGTATGGCTAAAAGTGTCTGATATTAGTTTGAAATTGACATTAACTTTAGAAAACAACACAAGTGACATACGAAAAACTGAGAAAATGCATTCAGATTGTTTTGATACTTTAAGAAAACAATACATGAGTACTTTGTGACATGTAAGAATCAACCGCAACTCAATACGATGCACGGTGTGACCGATATGGCTAAAAGTGTCTGATATCAGTTTGAAATTGCCATTAACTTTAGAAAACAACACAAGTGACATATGACAAACCAAGAAAATGTGTTCAGATTGTTTTGATAATTTAGGAAAACGATCCATGAGTCATTTTTGATGTGTTCGAATCAACCAAACCTCAATCTGATTCATAGTGTGATCGGTATGGCTAAAAGTGTCTGATATCAGCTTGAAATTGACATTAACTTTATAAAACAACACAAGTGACATAAGGAAAACTGAGAAAACATGTTCGGATTGTTTTGATACTTTAGGAGAACGATCCATGATTCATTTGTGATGTGTATGAATCAACTACACCTCAATGCGATGCACAGTGTGACCGGTAAATCTTTTCAATAGATAAAGAATATGTATTTATTAAATGACATACATCATCCAAAAACATATTGATTTTACATTATTCCCTTCATTGTTATCAGAATGAAAACAATTGAGTTTATCATTTCAATATTTTTGTTTCACATTTCCATATTAATGTATTATTTCATATTAATGTTTTAATTTATTTCATTATTGTATTACTAACATAATATTTGTTTTCTTATATAGGTGATTTTTTTCCTTCAGTTTGGATGCTTTGTTTGGCAACAAATACCGTGGATGACAATTTTTGAGAAAGGATCACAGATATCAAAGGATGAAACATTAATGTTTATAACTGTTGTTGGTTAATTGTAATTGTAACCATGTAAAACATTGTTTTAAATGTATATAGTAGTGTGTGTTTTTGTATTCATGATGTTAAGTAAATGTTTATAGCATTGTTTGTCAAAATATTATGTGCGTTGTGTCGTATTTTGGTTCTTGGTTCATGTGCAAGTTCTATTTTGTGCAGGTGTACAGGAGTGCATGTGGTGGTTCTGCAGGTGCAGTGGAAGGTTCAATTATCAGTGATTTTTTGAGCACTGATAAAGGATTACTTTAATATCATTAAAAGAGCGCTGATAAAGGGCCATATTATCAGCGCAAAAAAACGTTGATAAAGGGGGTCCTTTATCAGTGATTTTTTTAGCGCTGATAAAGGTGGACTTTATCAGCACTTTTCCAAGCACTGATAAAGGGGACCCCCCCCCCCCTTTATCTATGCCGGAATTAACAACACTTTTCTAGCACTGTTAATGTTGATTTTTAGTGCTGATAAAATGCCAAGTTGCAGTAGTGGGAATTAAAAACATTGCCTGTGATGTGTCGAATTACCAACATCGTGGATGATGTGATTTAAATTTGCTTTAATTCTTTCAAGTTTGGTCATGAAACAATTTTTATGGTTTAACCAGGTTATAATATATGTATTTATTCTCATCCATGGTTCTGTAATTCTTTTGTACTCATGGTTTTAATTTATAAGACAAAATAAGGTTGTTATTATCAAAGAACCACTAAAATGATCTAAACGAACATCATTAATGTTTTAACTTATGAATCATCATCATGTAAGAATTAAAAATGATAAATGGTTTAATTTATGTTATTGGAAATATTTAAATACTACTCCATTCCAATTTTGGAGTTTCATTTCCAATCGAAAGGAACATCCATCATGAACCAATCTTGGAAATCATGTAATGAACTCACCCCAAAATAGTGCAAGGAGAAGAAATCTAACAATTAAAGGGTAAAATGGTGTAATGAAATGATCATATAAGATGTTATAAACATAAAAATGTTTCTGTAAAATAATAATAAGACACTTTTAACCATTATACAGGAATTTTAAACAAGTTTGAAGTAAGATAAGCCTAAGTTAAGGGAATTCTTAACCTGATTTCCATTCTTTGGGTTAACCTTCTACTTTGTTATTTATGTGGTATTTAAATTATTTTTGTGAGGGTTTTTGTTTATATTATGTTGAATTATGTGTATTTACAGTTTTTATACATATTACATCCACTCTATAAAGTCTCACTTCAATTATATGATATTTATAAGGGACTTTTCTTTTAAAATCCTATTTTTTAAATTTCGTTCTACAAATTTCTAAGGAAATGTTTTTATGCAATTATTCATGTTGTATAATTATGTTTTGGTTATTGGTAATTGTTTATGATGAAGCGTGGGACCTATATTGTAACACCTCACGATTTCATTGTACGTTATTTCTTCAAAGTAATTCAATAACTTACACTACACGCAACATTGAGTTCAAGCACACCACGACTTACCAAACTAATCGTTCAAAAAGCAATTATGAATAGTATTAACTGAATTTTGAGCTTTATATAATACTTATAATTTTAGAATCTATATTATTAGTTTCTTAGACATAATTTAAGAACAAATTCATTTTTTCAGATAAAAAAAGTATTTTTAAAAAAATGCAATTTTACCGCCTTTTAATAGAGAACACTTTTTAAATCCAATATTTGAAACTTTTATATATTTAATTTGAAAAAATAAACTTCTTATTTATAATTGGGACATAAGAGTTTAGTTTTAATAATTTTTTTGTTTTTTCTGATAACTTTCATATTTGGGTGAATAGTGAAAAATACTATATTTTAACTGAAAATAACTTTTTTAATCAAAATAATTTATAGTGTTGAATTATAAATTTTAATGGTTTGGAAGTATAATTAGATTATATTTTTACCATTTAATCCAATGATGGTCATTGTAAGTAATTTCACTTTGAAATTGGACATAAACAAGTGTCAATATTTTGAAAGTTATTATTTCTTAAAAATACGCCTTTTGGTTTTCACAACGGGAATTATGTTTAAATTAATTAATGAAACTTATATGTTTTGAAATTGAAAAAATAGAATTTATTTTATAATTCTGAATGTCAAAATTATCTTAGGGTAAATTTTTGGTATTTTTCTGAAAACTTTCAATTTTTGATGAATAGTGAAAAACACTAAGTTATTGTTTAAAATCAACTTTTTATTTAAATAATTATTTATTTTATTTAAATATATTTTAGGTAAAAATAGATACATAATACCTATATAAATTCAATTTAATTCATTGGAGTCAATTTATAATAATTTTAGATATATAATAATTTTATTGAACTTTTTACTCTCTTTTACCCACCTCCTAGGAGTATTTGCAAATTTACATAAAACTTAATTTTACTGCTTCTGTGAGTTTAATTTCAAAAATATGAGAGACACGGTTGATATCATTAAGTAAAATGTGGTTCAATGAGATGAAAATAATTTTTGGTGAATAGTAACTTTTTACTTTTATTTACCACGGTTAAAAGTAAATAGGGTAATTAAGGGTAGAAATGATATTATTATTACCCTTACACTTGTCTTAATTCTATTGGATAAGTATAATTCGACCAAAAACAAAATAATGAATAAAATATGATCCTTTAGGTTCACTTGGATTAGATTAGGACATTCATTATGATTTAATTCAAAGAAGAGTTAAAAGTGTTCAATTCAAACTTTAATAACTAAACCATTTTTAATATTGGGTTAAACATACGATAAATTTGACTATAAATATTCATTAGAAAGATAAAAATATTTAATACATAATGGTATTTTATTTATATTTTTTAGACATTAAATATTTTAATTTATTTATGACACAATGATGATGTTGTAATTACCTAATTAATGAAATATTAAAATAATTGATATTATAAATATCCAAATGAATGTAATTTGAGAATTTTTATGAATTCCACAAATTTTTTAGGTAAATATAACATTTTAGGGTTGTCTAGATGAATTTTTTTGAAGTAATAATGCTGTTAGGAATTTAGAAAAAACAAAATACCAAATAGTGCCAAAATTGACATAAAAGAGTTTTTAAAACAAATATTATATTATTAATTGATATTCTATTCCTAAAAATCTAATTTTTGGCCAAAAGACGTATATAATTATTGGTGTATCATTAATGAACCACTTTGGCTTCTTTTAGAAGTATATAGTAAGTTTATTAACCATATAATATAAAAATACAAAGAGACACGGTAAATATCAAACTGTTTAACTAAGAGTTAAATATAAAAGATAAATTTAATATAATGAACCGAACCTTTATAAAACCTATTGGTTGAGTGTATTTCGACCCATCCTCACCTTATCCTTTAAATAATTTTTTTGGATCCATTATAAACTGAAAATTATTTTATTATAAAATAATATTTCTAGCTTTTCCTAAGGTGCCCCTCACCCCTCTTGTATAAGGGCACTCCCCCTTCTCTCTAATTCAAACCTTAAAATCAATTTTTCTAGGCCAAAACCTGAAAAAATACCCTCTCAACCATCCTAAATTCATCCTAAAGGCCTTCCTTTGGTCATAAATCCAATCTAATGAGCCCTTTTGATCAAACTAAAAGGAAGAACCTGAAGAAGAGGTAAATATTTCATCACCTCTTTCAAGTTCTTTTCTTCTTCAAATTCTTCTTTCTTTGTTATTTACTTTCTAAAATAATAACTCCAGTATATTCTATATACTGTGATGTTATTATAAATATGTTACAACCATATTCATTATTCTATCCATCCTTTGAATGACATGTCACCTTACGTGTGTACGTATGGCTTACCGTCTCCACGTCGTGGTGTAATTGTTATTCAATACATTATTATTTGGATGGGTATAATAATGATGTGTAATTGATGAAAATAATAAATATAAAATGATAATTATTCTTTATATATGATACCATCCAATTATATATTATTTTAATATCAAAATAATGATATTGTCGCTCGTGCGTACGTACGGATTACCGTCTCCACGAACGCGATGAGATACATTCCCCATCATATCCATTCAAGACTAATTTTCATTAGATGATTAAAAATAATGTTTAAATACTTAATATCATTATGAATATGAATAATATACATCCTATCAATAATAAACATTACTTACGTAAGAAAGTATATAAACTAAAACAAATCAGTTAACACCTGAAACGACGATAATACTAAGATATTATTAACAAAGCAATGTTAAAAGATAATATATGATATCATATTAATGTATATGATTATTGTTTAATTTAATAACAATTATTTCACCATTATACAGGATTTAACCTACCCTCTACCAAATAAAAGTACAAGGTAAGGGTTAATTTCACAATCATTTTATTATTCGAGGTTCTTTTTACATAAGTATCTATTGGGACCTCTTTATCATCCACATCCATCTTTCTTAAAAATGTATTCCAAAATTTTTTTACTATTTACTATACTATGGGTTAAAGTCATTTATAACCTTTTTTGAATTTTTATAAAATGTTTTGAAGGGAATATTTTCATCGTTTTCCAAATAAGGTACCTTATGACCTTTTCAACAAAGTTAAGGTATGAATGTTTTTTTAACTTATACGCCAGGTACAACTATATTACATTGTTATAACAACTTCGAAGCTTCCCTTACAAGATTATAACAATATTTTCAAAATAAATGTTTTCTTTTAAATAATTTTAAAATATAAAGAGATATTTCTCTAATTTTTTTTTGATTTTATCTATGTCAACATCCTTTGATGGATTTTAAGTTTGTTTGAAGTTGATTTATTATGATACAAAACTTTCATATTGTATTGAAGTTTTTGTGATATGTTTAACTATTGATGTGTTATTTCATAACATTCATGGTTTATGGATAAAGTATTGACATTTTGTATGCCAGTTTTAATATGAATGTTTATGTTATGTTTAAACCTTTTCATATGAGGAATGCATTGGACTTAGTATGTGATGGGTCGATCCCGCTATAGCTCCTCGATGCATAGGTAGGACTCATGAGAAAAACTAGTTTCTTGGAACAAGGCCTTGAAAAAATCTTATTTGTAGTCTTGGAACAAGTCCTTGACTATGTGGTTATGAAAGTCTGGCATTATGCATTCCATCATTATGAAAGTTTTTATTGATATTGCATGTGATTATTCGACTAGTAGAATATCCATGTGAGTAAGTAAATAGAATTATTTTGATTTTATCTTTGCTATATTATGATGAAGTTCAAGTTTAAAAGGTTTTTGTTTTAGTCTTATACATTGCCTTAAATTTTTATGCTTATTTATGAGAGTTTCCTCTATATTTTTATCCTTACTGAGCATCTGAGCTCACCCCTTTCTATATTTTATTTTTCCCAGGATGCGAAGAAGTATATTATGACTGACCTACAAGGATAGTCTATGGGATCTCATTGTTGTCTATAGAAAAAATGTTGTTGTAGTTTTCCATTTTATGATGTAATGTAAACCTTATGAATGTATCTATTACATCTAAGGCTACTAAACTAATCGGCCTTTCGAGACTTGATCTTTTGTGATCATGACAATGATATGTAATAATGTACCGACTTTCGGCTTTTGGGGTCGGGGTGTTACATATATCTCCCTCCAATGCATTGGGTATGTGTAAGTTGGAGGTCGGCTGTATGGTTACTCCAAGTGTAACTACGATGGTTACACAAATTGTAAGGTAGTCGTGAGGGTTACAAATTATAAGGTAGCCGAGAGGGTTACAAGATTATATAAGTAATTCCCCAAGATACCTTTATGGTTCTACTTATGTTCTCATGTATTGTGGAAATCTCATGTTTCACAAAGTAAGTATATATATACAGGTGATAAGTATGTCTTTTGAAAATGATTTCATACGTTACAAGTATTCACAGACTAATGTGTTCTTCCCTTCTTTTTATATCCCTTACTGAGTTTTTGTGCTCATCCCATGTTTTAAATGATTTTCACAGGTTAATGGATGTGTAAGACAAAGAATTAATTCATGTTAAATGTTGAATAATTTTCAATAAGTCATATTTTAAGTTTTAAGGTTTTATATTTTGAAAAAAATGGAAATTGTTTTTATGGTATCCACTCTGTAACAATGTGTAATGTTATGAATTTGTTGTGTCCCAATTCTCTAAAGATATAAACTTGAAAAGATACTCAATTTGAAAGGAAGTGTTTTCTTGACTAAAATAAATATTTTGTAATGTTATAAGGCTGGGTCCTTATAAAATATCCCATGGAAAAGGATGCAGTAAGAAAAGTGTGACCTGCACCTATTTCTACTAAATATTATGTAAGGTGGAGGAGTCACAGATTGCACCAAAAATCAATTTAATGCAATTAGTTCATAAGCCTCCACTACCTGAATATATCCTTCCACTTTATCTACTAGTTCCTCATAAATAGGGTTTCCATCCAATACTTTTTCATCTCTAAAACAACCTCGAACATACAATTCAAAGGAACTCATCCACCACACCGCGAAATTATCCAATATGGGTGGAATTGAATCACTTACACGACTTTATATTTCATCATAGAGATTTAATATTGGTGAGAGAAGTATCCATATTCATTTTATGGTTGAAGTCACATCACTTGTCACAAACTCAAGGAGCCATCAACTCCATACATTTCCCTAAAATTTTTAGCTATTACGACCATCATCTCACAAAGATGGGTCTCTAGTCAAGGAAGAAAACTGAAGCCATCACCACCAGCTAAGCCTCATTCACTCATAGGGTTGATGGAAGGTACTCCTCTCTAGATATATTATCATTTCTATCCAAAGATAGGGTCACCTAATCAAAAATTTGTTTTTCTATACCCTATCAATTCCCTATAGAACCATAATAAAATTGGTTACAAGCACAATAATCAGATCATTCAAGGTATGAATGATAGAAAACCTAAACCACTACCTCGATCCGATCCTCTAATGTCATAGTGTGTGTCTCTCTGAAAAACCTCAGTGGTGTATTATACTGAAAATAATATAACATTCTACGAATGAATGTATCATTTTCATAACCTACTTAATCCATCACCTTCCCAACATGTCATCAATCATCCATCTAGTCTACTATAGGTGGACCTTTGTGATTCTTAACAGGTTGTGACACTTCTATATGCCATCATAGAGGAAAAAAATCATTAATAGGTCCCCAAATTTAGACCTCATCACTCAATTGGTCATTGTCAGGAAACTGTCTCAGAATCCTACCTATATTTCATTACAGAGTAATCTTGAAAATTATCAAGATGTACCATGGTCAAAAATCATGTTAGGGAGAAGACTCAATAAGGACATGAAATTCAAAATACCCATTCATATATTATGAATGTAACATAGGTTCCATGCAATTGATTCCTCAATATTCCAAGTCGACAAGAATATGTTCAGAGTCCTGGTGTATGGATACATTGGTTGGTACACCATCACTAGGTTCCTTGGCCTGAGATCTGAACTCAAGACACTCTGACACAATTTCCCTCATCCCACAAGACAAACCTCACATAGGTCCATCCCTAAACACTAACTTGTGGAAATTACCATCTTTAATACCACTCTATTATGACTCGACCCAATGGTTCCCAATTAACTGGTGGTAAGACAAGTGAGACTCCCCAAGACAACCTTTAATAGGAAAAGGGATGGTGATAAGCATTGAGTAAAAATAATTAAATGAAAGGTCATAGCCTAATAAAATGTACACTTTCACACAACCATCTTCACGCAACATTGAAGTGATATAACAAAAAGGCTAAACATATAGAGTGTAAACCAGGCATACAACAACTTATAGAAAAGCATAAAAGTACATCAGAGTAGTAAAAAATTATAAATGGTAAAAATACTTGTCTAACCAAAAATTAAGTCCCAAGATAACAAAAACTAGAAAAAAGGAGAGTGGAGAGTTCCCTACTCACAAACTCTATGTTCAAACACTGAACACGGTCACCACCAAGAGAAATTATGCTTCACTAAAACCAATCCCATCAATATCATCATAAATATGTATTTCATCTTCATAAAACAAAAAGGTGTGGGAAAATACCATGTATGGGTGAGTATATATGTACCCAATAGGTTCCTCAAAAAACAAAAATGGAGAAAAAGAAATATCAATAGTCAAATCAACCCAAACAGTAAGAGGGTGAAGAAAATACAGAATCATACATGATTAAAAGAAACCCAAATGAGAGATAAAGGAGATAACCATCTAATATCCATATATGAATTAAGATTCTCCCCATAGATATAAAGGTTCCATCACTGACACGAAAATTACCCACATAACCTCATAAGGTACATAGCAGAGAGATCACACCCTATTATTGCATGCCAAAGCTGAGGGAGAACTATCTCTTCTCAATGCATCACATATAAACTCTAAATATTTACTTGGAAAGGCCTACACCTCACCTCTGTGATCCATAGTCAAGGGAGTACTAACTCTAGTGGAGGACCCACTCTCCATCGGAGCTGAATACTGGAGAGTACTGATTCATAGATAGAGGACTCAATCCATCTTAAGTATGGGAGAGTACTAACCCTACTAATAAAAAATGTATGGGCAACCCATGATCTAGAGAGAGACATGGGAGTACCAACCTTGGTAACACTCTCATGATCAAACTCAATTACTATCGCTGGCAAAGTATCACTGAGATAAGAATCCCACTAACATCACCTTGCATCATATCTCTAATTCCAAAACAAAGGCCAACATCACGTTCTACATAAAAATATACTAAAAATATGATACTCATGATCACAAAGATGAGTCACAAAAAAGGATATGTGTGGGGTATAAGTCCTTAAGGGGAGCACATGACATGTCTTCCTAGGGTATATGGAATGTCTCATAAGTTTGAACCTTGGCCATTTCCCCTCATGGTGCTCGACGTGTAAAATTAATGTACACAACATGTAAGTAAGGTCACGCAATGTGTGACCACAATTGGACACCTGGGAATGTCATCACCCACACATATCTTGGTTGGACTTGTATAGATACATGGAATGTATATGTAGTACACAGTTTGTATCATTAATTAGGGTAATGTATGTGTCTTCCTGGCCCCGTGCTCGTGTATATCGTCCCTTCCCCATGCACTCTAGTCGTGTTTGTGTACCAGGAAATATGTTCATGCCCATGCATAATTAAGGTCTAGCCATGTACTACTACATGATCATTTCTACCTTACATGGGTTTTTTTGGCAATGTACTTGGTTTTATACCCATTTCCAATTACATGGCGTGTACTTATGGTACACGAAATGTAGATACATCTTCCTAAATAATCAGTCACATGGTCCTGAACCACTACATGGAATGTAGTCTGAGTAAAATCCATGTAGATAAAAAAATTGATACTCTCCTTGATGGGAAGAACACATGTTGTGTTCTCATAAACTACATATCATGTGATCAGGATTTCTAAATCACAATTCTCTACAAACCTTCCAAAATCCATGTATTTCCTTGATTAAGCATAGATCAAACCCTAGGGAGTTATTAATAGTCATAAAAGGTCTTTAAAACCATAAAGAAATGAATCTATTGGGATCATGTCTTAAAAATTAAATAAACCATCTAACTTATGGTAAAAAATTGAAGCTTTGTGTCCAAAACCATTCCTAAGAGCCTCTGCACCTCGATGAAATCTCAATCACCATCAAATAAGTAGTTTAAAGGAGCCTCTTATCCCCTTATACTTCAAATTTCATGAATGGTAGAAACCTTATCCCTTCCTCCTACCATTTTTAGGAAGCCAAAATGGGTGGGGGATATTTTACCCCTTTTTAATTAATTAAATAACTTAAATTATTTAGTAAATTATTGTGTACACCATCACCTTCCACTAAATTCCTAACACTAACCAACATTATATCATTCTTAGGGTAAAACTTGTATCTTAGAAATAACGGTGGTCGCAGATTCCCCATCCAAGGCCTCAATCAATGTAAAAACCATTTATTCTAAAAATATGTGCACCTGTGCTTTAATATATTAATATTTTTAATATATTAATTCTAAAGTACTATGACACCCAAAAACAACACTGATTTTAAGTAAAAAATCATATATATATATATATATATATATATATATTCAAAGGACTAAATCGGTGAAACTAAAGTCATTACAACTCATAATGTCAACCATTTTTACCATAAATTCCCTAACCAAGATATTATTTTTTCCATCAAGTACATATCCAAGAAATCAATCTTGATTTCAAGGTCCCAAACAATACATCATGCTTGTAATGGGTAGGCATACACAAAATATCCAAACTTTTAGCCTTATGATACCAACTGATGCATCAAAGTTCTATATAATATCATGACACACCCATCGCTTCTTTAAGTCCAGTGTATTCACCATATAAAAGAAAGTAATACCAATATAATGGATAATAATCTTTCCTTCAGAATAAATAAATATCCATATTGATATATAAACATACGTAATATCAATACCTTTCCAGTCAATAAATGGGATAACATAGACATGAGCCACCTAGAGAAAGAAGGTGGATGATTTGAAAATATATAATAAATTTCCCATAGTAATCCATAACCATCTGTATTGGAGTAACAATATATGAGATGTGAATACATTAAACATTTAATAAATAATCATAATTCATATAGAAAAAATATGGTGGATGTCTAAACAATACATATCCCAAGTGTAACATAAGTAATTCCAAAAGATGTTGACATATTTGAAAAACACCTTTATAAGAATAACACTTTAGATGGTGTAATATATGAAATGAATTTGAATAAAAATAATTCCTATATAGAAGTTGATTTATAAATAAAAGGTAGTGATATATCATTTCTTTGATATAATATAACATTACATAATTTATTCATAGAAAAAAGGTGGATGGTATCATTTGAATAATGTCTGTGATCAAGAATGAGATCTGTCAAAGGGTAATTAATTATATGAAAAATTGTTTTTAGGATTTTTAGGAAAATAAATTTTGAAATAAGAAATATCCTTGACCATTTAAGAACATTTATTTATAAAACTAGGTTAGTAATAATTTATTTTAGAAAACTTGAAGTAATTGAGAGGTAGTTTTATAGTAAAAGAAAAAAATTATAGAAGTATGTGTTCACAAAGATAAAAAAATTAATAGAGATTATAAAAACTATTTTTAAAATTATCAAATAAATATTATGTTATGGATCACTTTAAAATTTTATTTTCAAAAAAGAAAAAGTGAAAACATTGGAAAATTTTACTTTTGAGAAATAAAATTCCCTAATAAATCTTTTAAAATACATAAATGTTTTCAAGAGAAATATGTGGTGTAAGTTAAAATATTTGATTTTAAAAGGATGTAAAACCTTTTTAATATATTGAAATATATTTTTTGAAAACCCAAATTATAAATAGAGTAACATATTTTTAAAAAAAATATAGGATAAGGAGAATATGGAGTTCACATGAGATAACACATAATTAGGTTTCCAATTTTAAAGGATAATGTTGGTGGGATGGGAAAATATGGTCAAGGAGGGGAAAACTTCATTAAAGAGGATGGTAATTCTTCTAAATAATGATATACTTTTTAATAAAGAATTATATGAAGGTAAAAAATTTGAGTTAAAAAATAATTATCCCTGTAGAGGAATATAAAGTATCTTGAAATAAAATTCTATGGTTGAAGAAACCAATCATATAAAAAGAAGTTCAAGAAGAGGAATTATAACTCAACAAAGGAATATGAGTTACCAAAAACACTTTTAACTTTGGTATATTTTTAATCAAGATACATTTGAAGAAATAACATGATATGGAATTTCAAACCCCATTAGTTTCATGAATTTGAAAAAAATATATTCAATAGGTAGTACTCACACCATATCAAAGATATAAAGGTGCATAGTAAAAAATAAATCTCTGAGGAATTAAATTTGAGACAAATAAACCCTTACCTTAATTACTGAATTTCCACTAAAGTGATTGAATAAATTTTATAAAAAAATAATATCTTAATTACCTATTTAATAACTTTTTTCATATCCATGTCATTTTATGAGCTTCATTTATAATTAGTATCTATATGTATATTAGTTATTTATTATCAATTTTCAATATCATGTGTGTATAATCATGATTGTTTTGAACTAGTTTCATAATAATGGTGTTGTTATTAATTATTCTCCCAAATTTCAAAATAAAAAAAATAAATGGTACTTAAATTTATGTTTTATAATTATTTATAATTTTATAATTTCATTTCAAAAGTATTTTAGTTATTATTCCTGGAAATGAAGTCATTGATGAGATTACTTTGGTAATTTATAAAGAACAAATGTTGTGGTATTAATTGATGAGTTAAATATTTATATTACCATTAAAAACCCCAAAAAATCCTAATTTATTTATCAATATCCAATATTAAGTTCCCGAATACATACTAGATAGATATTTATAGCATTGTTCATGTAGGTGGTTAAAGTGACTCAATATGAATATGATACAATCTATGTGTGGGTATTTCTATAGAAGAGTTTATTTTATTATAATATAATTATCACAAAATTATAATGAAATTTGTTAGATGTTATTAATCTGATTAATTATAATTGGGAATATTTTTAAGAATAAAATAAATGAAATATAAGATTTCAATTATAAATAATTTTTTTCACTTGTTATATTCTTTTTAGGTGGTTAGTTTTAAAATGATCAATTATTAATAATATTACTTATATAATAACTAATTTATTTGTATAGAATATAGATAATTATAAAAATAAAATATGTATTCAATAAACACATTTCTAGAACTATCCTTTAAAGTTGGTGATGAAAAATAAATCGTGTTGTTTATGGAGGTGGTTTATGACTTCAAAACCAAAACAATGTATTCTAGAATTTTTATGTTTCAAATTCATTTAGTAAAAATCAAGCCACATTAAATTATCCATTTTAATACTTATTAATATTAATTAAGATTTAGCCATAATAATTATTTTATTACTAAAAATATAAGATTCCCTCTTTTACCAAATTTTAATGTCATATATCCAAATTTAGAGTCAATTTAATTCAATAAATTTATAAACATGAGAAAAATATCTTTTAAATTAAAACATATAATGTGTTGCAAAACTGCTTTTATAGATAAATGTTGTTTTAATAATTAATTGTTATTAATATTATTTAAAATTTATTACCAATTAAATGAGTGTTAATTATATATATATATATATATATATATGTTTAAACATAATATTTTATTCTTTATTTTAAAATATATCAATTTAATTTAAAATCACATTATTTTGAAAAGTATCCTTCCTAGAAAATTACTATTTTTCTATAGTTACTAATATTTACCTTGGTGACCTAATTTAATGCCTAAAAATGAAATTGAACCCAATCCCTAATTTAAAAATTTGGATTTAAAATATTCAAATCATGTTATAGGATTTAATTTCTAAAAGTGATAAAAATCGATTTTAATATAAGCACGCATAACTCAAAAAAAAACACAATTTTAAGAAACATTTATCTTCTAATCATAAAATAAATTTATTACTTTCATAGTAATGACTATTATATTAATGTTAATATATTTTCAACACTTTAAATTTAATCAATTATTTAAAAATAATATAGTAAAATTCATTTCACATGAAAAGGAAATTTTTAAGAAAATATATTTTTATAAAAAAAGATTTTATTTGTTATTTAGATATACTATTTGAATTTTATAAATGAATTAATATTAAAGAAGAAATATATTTTTATTTATAAATATATTTCAAAATTGAATTACATATGTATTTACCTTACAATTCAACATATACATTTTAACAGTTACATAATATTTTATGATTTTTTTTGTTTTGGTGTTGTGTGTTAAGAAACTTATTGAACACATTAGGTTTTAAAGGAAACTATGGAATTTAAATTCTAGGGATGTTACATTATACCCCATATAAATAAATTATGTCCTCAAAATCTTAATTTTCACTCACTATTAAAATTATTTAAGGATATATAAAATATAGGCATGACTCGAGATATATTTTCAAATGAGGTTTCTACATTACTATCTTAGGTACAACTACGAAACACATATTTTACCTTTATCAAATTAACTAATTGATTAATTTTTTCTTAGTAACTTATTACTTTATGCCTTCATTTTACACACATTAAACACATCCCAATTCCTTTAAGACATTCTACTTGGTGCCTCTTCCCATATTTTTTACAAGAATAATATTGAACATTTTTCCTTTATCATCGTCATCACCCTAACTTCTGTGGACTCTATCATTCTCTTCATTGATGTGTTTGGGAACTCAAATAATTTCATATTTTTAATTATAATTATTGATAGATATTTTTTAAATATAATATGGTTTAACCCTAAAGAAGGTATCCCTTTAAGTTTCTTTTTGGGATAATCTCTAAATTATCCATGGAATCCTTTGTTAGCTTGATTCCATTAGGATTTAACCATTACTAAAATAAATGGTGTTAATGTGAGTAGTTAACACCAAAATAAGATTATGTTAAGATATTTACATGAAAAATTAAACCACAAAATGTATTACTCTTAAAAATTAATACATTTTCTTTTAGTTTAATGTAAACCACTCTTGGTTCAATATATGTTTCTTTAGGATAGACTTTCTCATATTCCTTAAGCTAATTCCTTAACATGAAAAATCCTTAATAATGGACTATAAAGATAATGTGATGAATCGAATAATATTACCAATAGTTTCTAGACATGTGTGTAGTATTTATCCCACTCATAATTCACCTGAGTGAATATTGATTCAATGATCAACTTGCCTTTTCAGGGTGATTACCCCTTGATGTATACGTTCCACAGAAACATCCAATTTTCGATATCAAGGTACAAATGTAATTACAAGGAGAGAAAAAAAATATATACTTTACCAAAACATCAATATTTTATCCTACACTTAGACTTATCCCATAGACTTATCGCCAGGGTTTCACTAAATTTATCTTATACTATTCCCTAAAATATTAAATATTACCTCAACTAACTTAAAGGGTTATCCATACCTTTTAAATTATGATCAGCCTTAACTTATCAACCCTTAAATTATCCTCAACTAACATCCCAACCTATAAAATTATCTATACCCTAATCTTATACTAGATATAATGCACCATGGATTTATATGTATCATAATTTCATGAATTATAGAAAATATTTCATTATATACATTTTGAATACCTTTTAAGTTTATACTTTTAGAGAATTTAAACAAAAAATTAACTAACAAAACTCATTCCTTTTTCAACTAATAAATATTTTTCCACTATATAAGATACTACTTAATCCATAAAAATCCTTCAATATCTCCCCAAAATTCTCTACACATGCTATTTTATTTTAGATATATCATGTGTAATAATTTTCCTCATAATTTGAAGAAATGGAAACAAAATAATACTGATCTAAAATGCACAATAAAGAAAAATATATATCATAAGCTATAATGGCATGAATAATATGTTAAAAATAAATACAATTTAAATAATTCCATATAAACAAATAAATGCACTTTAAATAAATCCATAGATTACATAATAATATAAACGATCACATAGATAAAAATAACTTAATTCCTGATGATGTAATGCATAACGTTGAACATCTTTTACTGCCCATGCCTCAGCCAAAACATTATTATTATCATCATGGATACATCCAAGATATCATTATTACTATCAAGCTCACAACCAAGACATCATGATTGAATTGGGTAGGAATAAAAAAAATACCCAAACCATTTGTCTCATGAGAGCAATAGATTTATCATGGGGGTTTATAGTATTAGGCCCCACCTACCACTCCTTTAAGTCTAATGCATTCATCATATAAAAGATATGAATATCAATAAAATGCATAATCAAATTACCTTAGGAATCACTAAACATACACATTGAGATTTAAATATACAGATCGTCAATACTTTCTCTATCAATAAATAGGATAATATGGACATGAGTTTACGAGAGAAATAAGGTGGATGGTTAGACAATACATAATCCATTTTCTATAGTAATCCATAATCATCTATATCTGAGCAATAACATACAAGATGTCAATATTTTCCCAAGACAATAAATAATAATAATAAATCTAGAGAAATAAGGTGGATAGTAAAATAATACATATAACAAGTGTAACATAAGTAATATCAAAATATGATAACATCAATGAACAACACCTTCATATGAAGAACACTTTTAATGGTGTCACATAAGAAAGGAATTTAAAGAAAAATCAGGCTTATAAAAAAGAATTATTTGGCAAGAAAAAGGAATTTATATATGATTTATTTGATAAATAAGAACAATAAATTATTCATCCAAAGAAAAAAGGTTGATGTTACCATTAAACTAATGTCCTTTATGAATAATAATATGTTTCAAAGGGAAATTACTTAGACTAAAACACTTTTTATGAGTTTTATAATAATCACTTTGGAAATAAGAAATATCTTTACCCATTTGAAAAAAATTTGATTTAAAACTAAGATAATAATAAGTTATTTGAGAAACCATGAAGTCATAGAGAGTAAGATTCATAGAAAAATATAAAAGTGGTAGAAATATGTGGTCACACAAAAGAAAAACTTAAAATTAAATTCTAAAAACATTTTTTAACATTAATATAAAATGAATAAGTTACAGGTCACTTTAAAAATTTATTTTAAAAAAGGTGAAGTTAAAATTTTGTAGAATATTTAATTTTGAAAAATAACCTTCAATAATATATCCTTGAAATTACATAAAGTTAATCAAGATAAATATGGTGTGACAGATAAAAATTTTGATTTTTAATGGATTGAAAACCATTTTACTATATTGAAATATCTTTTTTTAAAACCCACATAATAAATAGAGTAATAAAACTTCATTTTTAGAATAGTATAAAGGGAATATATAGGTAAAATTAATAACAGATAATTAGGTTTCCAATTATAAAGGAGAACATTGGTGTGAAAGGAAAATATTGATGAGGTGGAGAAACTGTCATTAAAGAGGATGAGAATTATTCTTCACAATGATATATTTTATGAGGAATAATTATATCAAGGTAAAAAAAATTGAATTAAAAATGAATAATACCTAGAGAGGAAGTAAAATTACCATGAAATAAAATCTTATATTGGAAGAAACCAATCATAAAAGAAAAAAGTTCAAGAAGAGGAATGATAACTCAATGAAGGGAGTTGAGTTAACAAAAGCACTTTCAACTTTGGTATCATTTGAATCAAGCACTATTTTAAGAAATAACATGATATGGATCTTCAACCCCATTAATTTAATGAATATTTAAAAATAAATTCAATAGTTATATATAACTACATATAAGATATACTATGTTGCGTAATAAGAAACACATCTCAAGGAATTACATTTGAGGAAAAGAACCCCTTACCTTAATACCTAAATATCCACTAAAGAACTGGTATCCCATGTATATAAAAAAATTACTATATTAATTACCTTTTTTTAGAACCATTTTAATGTATATAAACTTTCATAAACTTATAATTATGTTCTACATGTATATTATTTAGTTATTATATATTTTTAATATTGAGTGTGAGTAATCTCGATCGTTTTGAACAAGTTTCATAACAATGGTTGTGTTATTAATTATTATCCCAAAAAAATTATTACCATAAAATAATAGTTACTTTAATTTAATTTTGATAAATATTTATAATATTATAATTTCATTTCATAAGTATTTTATTTATTATTTATGATGATGAAGTTGGTGATGAGCTGGTTTTGGTAATTTATAAAGAATGAAGGGTGTTGTTTTAGTTAATGAGTTAAATATTTACATTAACATTAAAAAAATAATAAAATAATCACTTACTTATTAATATATAATATTATGTTTTCAAATTCATATTTGATAGAAATTTATATCATTTTTCATGTAGGTGGTTAAACTGGCCAAAAAAGAACATGCCAAAATCTATGTGTGTGTATGGAAATGGAAGAGATTATTCTATTATAATATCATTATAAAAAAATATATTGAAATTATTTATATTTTATGAAGTTTATGAATCATAATTTTTATGATTTATTATAAGAAGTTAAATGAAGAAGAATTTATCACTTATAAATGTATTACTTTTCCTCTGGTATGTTTGTTTTAGGTGAGTAGTTTTATAATGATCACTTACTGATAATATTACTTATATAATGACTAATTTTTATTTCCAAAATATAAATCATTATATAAATAACATATTTATTAACTAAAACCATTTTTATAATCATCCTTCAAATGTGGTGATTAAAAAAAACATGTCATTCATGGAGGTGGTAGTCTGCAAACACGCATGAGCAACATTTTCATTTTTTTCAATTGAATGAGAGGGGAATAGATAATGATTATACAAAAAATATAATAACATTTCATTATTTTATTTATATTTATATCATTATATACACATGGTTATAATTTTTTTTGAGGAGGGTTCATTATAAGGATAAAAATGGAAGTTAAAGGGTAAGTAATACTTACGTTGAGAATTTTGATCTTATCCTAAAGTGTCCTATAGAAATGAAGTAATTGAGGAAATTTTTTATGCTAGAGGATACAAAACATATAAAGGGTATCTAAAATAAGTAAATTGTGTGGAGTTTCATTTGAATTTTTAACTAGGGGTTTGGTATTAAATGGGTGGAGGTGAGATCATTTTAGAGGTTAAAAAGAGGGACAAATATTTGGAAAATAATGAAAGGTAAGGGGTAAGAATGAAATTTCATGAGAGTTATTTTAGTTATGTGAGGAAATTTTTGTGATTCATTTAATTCACCAACATGGAATCCCCTAATCAGTGCCCTAGTCCAGTTGTCCACATGACCTCAAGCATGCCTCCTCAAACGCCAGAGGATGCTGACCAGTAGGGAGGGCCTAGGGTGTGTTTGTAGGGATAATATTCCCTATTGATCAGAGTGTCACACAATGGTAAATAATAAAAGTTAAGAAACATACTAGTAATAAAAATACAATAGTGCAGTAATAAATCATCCAGATAAATAAACTGGAGAAATCTAAATTAATATCAAATACAAAAGGCTGATTATGTCATGCTGTTATGCAAAAGTTAATTACATGGGATACAAGGGTATAAGCATATAAAAAATACTAAAAAATATAAAAAAAGACCAAAAGTTACCTCCACTATAATCAAAATCATAGGATTTTTTCTCTTCTACCATACTCCATCCTAGTACTGAAAATAAAACATCAAAAACTATGTGCTTCTCTTTGTCTACCCCTACAATCGTGAAGTCTGTTCAGGTACCATAGGCGGCCTGAATAGGGTGTGAGATATACTAAGTAGGTCAAAATGAATAGTGTATATAACTATCCATTATATTCATATAAAATGATAATCGTGCAAATAAGACTAGGGTACAAAAAATAATAAATAAATAAACCACATTGGACTAGGTTTCTCATGGGAGCCCCGACCAACACTACTTCGGCTAAAACCAAATATCTTTGAACCAAGGTCAACCTATATAGATATGTTATACATGTAAAAGAATATATATATATATATATAATATAATTCAGCTATAATACATGTATGGAAATCATAACTGGGTTGTCAAAGAGCCAAGTATAAACATAGACCGAACCTAAGCATGATCTTTAGCTTGGAGAAAACATCCTTAAACTTATAAAAAATTCATCCTTATTAGTTAAAAATTTATCTTGAGTTCTTAACAAAGAGGCATACTGATCTCGTATAAGTTGATACCTAAGGAGGAAACCAAGTATCACTTTAGGAGCACTATAAACACCCAACACCATAAGAGTTTGTCTAAGGCAATTCATAAGTATAATCCTAAGTATCACTCTTGGCATAGTCTAAAGTCATAACCCTCTGATCCCTTCCATGGTATTCTACATAGGGAACCAAGTATCTCTCATTTCATGGTATAAAAACACTGACCATCAATCCCTTCCTAGTAAATCCTCTAGTAAACTTTGTATCACTCATGGGTAAATTACAAAAGTCATCCTCATGGTGAGACTTTCCAAGGTATTCTATAAAATAAACCAAGTATCACCTCTAGAGCATTGAGATTCATTCAAAAATTAGAATTTATAAATCTCGATGATCCTGTTAAAGGTTTCCTTAAGTGGGTACCCTTGTATCTCCCTTAACTTGAATAAAGGGGGATGAGTTTAGATAAAATGAAATTCATACCATTTAACAGAGTAGTAAATTCATTACAAAGACATTTCACACACCTCAAAATGTGGTTTAAAATAACTCAAGGCATGAGTATCTTAGGCCTTTAAGTAAGACATGCCTTTTAAGGTGGCTCAAAATGGGGTGGTTACCCTATAGTGTTAATTCATTAGATTATTGGGCTACATTAACCATGGGTTATCATTTAATTTAATTTATTAAACATTTGGTTGGTGTAACTAGAGGATTCTAGTGTGCGGCATAATGGCGTATGATAAATAAAATAAATTTTTTAGGGAAAAAGACCAAAACACCTACATTAGGTTGGTTGATGAACCCACATTTATTGTTGACCCTTGAATCGAGCTAGTATAAAAGAAATCATCAAAATAGAAAAATTCCCTAAAAATAGGGAATATTAGATTGCACCAAAATAACAATGAATATGGTTGATAAAATAAGAAAATAATAAATCATATAGAATATCCTACTGGTAGGAATATAATGAGATAAATTGTAGATCGATCAAAGTTTGTTTGAGAGAGTAGCTTCAAATCCTAGCTTGGGCATGGATGATATATTTCACATAGGTGATGGATACTATGCATGGAAGAATAAATAAAAATGAGGGGTATAGTTAAATAGAAAGGAGGGAAATTTTTTCATTTCCCCATTTTTTTAAAGGTTGCATGGTTTCGCTACATGGTTGGAAAAACTATACATTAACCATGTGATAACCACTATCCAAGGACACCCCTCACATGGGATTGATGTATGGTTTTAATAATCATGAGTATACCCTAAAAAAATCATGTTTCAATTTTCTAAGACAAGTCTAATGGCTATGTGGATTGGGTTTCATGGTTTATTCAAACTATGTGGCTAACTACTATGCACTGAAGCACCCTATATGGTTGAGTCACATGGTTATCACTAACCATGTTCTAACTGTACAGCTCAATCTTCCTTTCCAAAGTTTTGGAGCTTCGAGCTCTGAATAACCCTTTGATTCTATTAAACCAATCCTTAGCCTTTTAAGCATATTACTAGTATAAAAAGTGGTTTTAAATAGTATTTTAAGTGTTGATACCACTTTGAAAAGTGAAGATGTTACAACCTCCCCTTCTTAAAATAACTCATCCCTAAGTTTCCCTTCCAAGGGTATTAAGGAATTTCCTGATAAAAATTCTTGCCACTAAGCATGTACGTCATGCTATTAGTCATAGGTCCCATCATGTACATGGTCATGACACCATAGAAACCATACCAAAAGAACTAAACTGCCTCTGAGATCCTTTATGTTCTGATCAAAAAATATGTATCAGATTCTCCTCACATGATGATTCTACCTCTAGCTCAATATCTTTAGGATAAAATGAATGTGATGGGTCAGAATTATAATGGTGAAGCTAGGATACATAGAAGACATCATGCAGGGACCGACACCTATAAGGTAAGGCTAATGGATAGGCTACTAGATCTACTCTCTCAAATATCTAAAATGGATGAAAAAATAAAGAAATAGATTTACCTATATTTGAATCCATCTATGACATAATATAGATGAAACTCATAGAAAAACCTGATGTACCACCTCAAACTATAGAGGTCTGTGGTGAAGATTAATATAATAATTTTTCCTAGACTAAGATATATCCATATTCTTCTGAATTATATATACCTTCTCTAAAGTCTCTTGAACAATACAAAGACCCAATATCATAGCCTCACTTTCCTCTAACCATCATAAGGGAGAATGACATAAACTACCATATAGGGCCTCATATGAATCCATTTGAATATTTTCCTGAAATATATTGTTATAGGAAACTTTACTAGAGGTAGGTGTTTATCCCAAGAACCCCCAAAACAAAGGATTTATGCTCTAAGAATATCCTCAAGAACATGTATTGTATTCTTAGACTTCCCATCATTATGGGGTTGATATTCTATACTCAGAATCACCTATGAACCTGATTCTTTTTTCCATCCTTTACAGAACTGTAATGTAAACCCAGAATCTCTGTCTGATATGATATAACTGGGAACACCATGAATATGTACATTATCCCAAATATAAATCCTCTCAATTTCATCAATTTATAAGGTCTCTTAGATAGGTAGGAAGTGTGAAACCTTGGTCAACCTATTGATGATCAACCATACCACTTAACTGCCTTGTAGAGATCTCAACAATTACATCACAAAATCCATGGTGATGTCATCCCATTTCCATTAAAGAATTTATAGAGGATTATAAGTCATGTAAGACACTAGGGCTCCACCTTCACCTTCTTATGGGTGGAACACTGTGTAATAAAACCTGCAATCTACCTCTTCATACCTGACCACTAATTTGGACAATGTATGTATCTGTACATCTTGGTAATCCCAAGGTGTACTACCTAAATAGAGGCATGATATACCCACATTAACTCTTTACTCATGTCTAAAGGAACCAAAAAATATTCATGAAAGTGTAGGATCTCATCCTCATCAATAACCCACCCAGGCAGTGGGTCCTCGCCTAAAACACTCTCCCTTAAGACTAAGCCTTTGGGATTTAAAAGATATATCATCGTTGTACATTCCGAAAGGTAGGATGTCACTACCAAAGATCATAAAATAGGATTTATGTGATATTCTTAAACCTCAAGGTTCATATTATAAAATATAACCATCAACTAACACTCACTACTAGCCTCTTGGATGGCCTATGTTTGGGTCTTCCAGCTTAGGGTGTTAGCTATTGCATTTCCCTTTATGGGTTTATAGGAGAGAACAAAGTCAAATGAATGAAAGTATTATACCCACCTATGATTGCGGATATTCAAGTAACACTATGTGGAAATGTAATTAATACTCATATGGTCTATGTAAATAGAAAAAATTTCTACTAATAGACAGTTCCTCTAACAACATAAGTCATAAACCACAACTTCTTGCTTGAGGTTGAACATAGGGTAATTATTCTCCTAAGGTCTTAGATGGTAGGGCTTGTATGCTACAACTTGATCTCCCTGCAACTATTCTAAGATTGTTTCCTAATGCATCACAGTAATATTTATAGCTTCCATGTATATTTGGAAGAATTTGGATTGACACTAAATTCAGTATCCCTTTCAACTCCTAAAAGGATTACTCACTTTCATCAGACCATAAAAAATTAACATCCTTTTTATTCAAGACCATGAAAGGCACTACTATGCATGATAATTACTAAGTAAAATTCTTATAATATCCATATATTCCTAATAAACTATGTATTTCAATATAATTCTTGGATTTCTCCCTATAAACTACGATGCTCACCTTTTATGGGTCAATGACTACTTCTACCTTTGAGTTGATGTGACCCAAGAAGTGAACCTTATCGATCTAGAAGTATCATTTGGTGATCTTAGCATACAGTTGATGCTATCTTAGTGTATTCAACATGATCTTAATATTTTGGGAATGGTAGTGTCTAGTGTGGGTAAAAAACATGATATAATCCATCAATAATACAAAAAATTAATCAAAATATGGATGGAAACCTAATTTATTAGATTCATGAAAACTAATAGTGTGTTTGTAAGGCCGAACATGAAAAGATACTTTTACAATTCATATCTGCACCATAAATATATATGTGGTATGTATGATGGTATCACATGCACTAGATGGTATCTTGGACTCAAATCAGTCTTAGACAAAACCATTTCCCCTCAAAGATGGTTGAAGTGTTCGTCTATACTAGGCAGTTGATACTGGTTCTTTACTGTAAGCTTGTTCAACCTTCTATAATTCATGCACAGTCTGAGGGAACCATCCACATTCTCAGTGAAAAGGATAGGTGAACCCCATAGTGAATTATTGGATCATATAAAACCCTTAAATTCTAAATATACTAACTAAGTTTGAGTTCTTGGAGCTCAGTAGGTTCCATCCTATATGGAGGAATAGACATTGATGCTAATCCTAGAACTATATCAATGGTTAAATCCACCTATCTCATTAAAGGTAATCCAAATAAGTCATCAAGGAAGATGTCTCTGAATTGATCCGCAATAGGAGGTAATTACATACATCTTGTTGCTTAATCAATCATAAAGAGACTGGACATCTAGGTTGTCACTCCACCCATACCATGATGCTCTATTCCTGCTCAACTTTACAGGACACCCCATTTTATCTTATGAACATAATTACTACCCTCGGGTGATGTGAAATACACCCTCCAACAATTGAAATAAACATGATAGTGGTATGGAACCAACTATTCTATCCTAACAATGACATCAAATCCTACATCTTAAGGACAAAAAGATTCCAAAGGAAGAGATATCTGATCACATCAAGTGGGTAATAACTCCATTGTGTATACTCTCTGATTGTGCTCCTAGAGATGTATCTATGGTCATTAAACCAAAAAAGTGATCTATTTGCAACACAAGTCTCTCCACCATTTTCATAGATAAAATGGAGTCTGAAGTGCCTATTTCAAACAAGTAAATAACTAAACTAAAGGCTATTATAATAGTACCTAAAATCGTAGAAGGTCTTGGACTCTAATCCTCAGTAGTAGGTCGTACTACATATATATGGTTAGATTTATGTCCTTGAGATGAAACCTAAATAACTTGGGAAGGTATGCTATGTTAGTGTGGTACCTCTAAAGTTTGACTACTTTAGCTATGTACACCTCATTGGTATGATAAACCTATAGTAGAAAAACTCCCTTCCTAACATGGGGCTACTGATCTAGTACCCAAATGTGATGTTGGTACAGATCTCTTATCACTAGGAATTGGAGGTAAATTTTATTATAAACACTGAAGGTTGCCCATCATGCTACAATCTCATCACTCAATTGAGTCCCTTTTACACAAGGTCTTCTTATAGAATACCCTACCACACTAGTGACACACCACATAACTATCATAGTGTTTAATCTAACTTGTGTTTCCACCACGAGCAGACTCGAAACAAAATTTCCTACCATGAGATGAACCACCTCCTTCCCTAGAAGCTAAACAACCCCATCTCACACTACTAGATTCCACCATCTTCCACTTATTGATGAGGTCTTGGTTCACAATTTATGAAACAATGGTCAACTGGAATACATTTACCTTTGATTAGATGAATTACTCAATCCCATCCTCAAACCGTCTCATAGTCGTCGACTCATCCCCAGACACTATCAGTAAAAAATACAGAAGTTTGGTAAGATATGTTGAATACTCCATCACATACATAACACCCTACAATAGGTCCATAAACTCTCTAGCGTAGTCTACTCTCAGTGTCTTCATAAATAATTAGTCCTAAAAAGACTATCTGGAAGACCTCCCTGACTATACCTTGATTACAATAAACTTGAGAGATGAAATTCCACCAACGTTTATTATATTCATAAAGAATATAGGTGGTGAGCTTGACCCTCCTTTATAGAGTTATATCCAAATTATTAAATATAGATACCATGGAATCTATCCATGATCATGTATCTTGAGGACCATTATCCCCCAAGAATGTGGGAGTATGCTGCTACTGATATATTCATGTCAACTCTGCCATAGTAGGGGTCAGTCATAGAGCTCCCTAGATAAACTACATGAAGTGCAAGAAGATCTATTGAAATTGAGCATTAACAACTAGTTGAGGAAGAATATGAGGTTACTATAGTGTAATTATATGAGGTAATACTAGTGGATTAATGGACACCACCTCTAGAGTATGGTCATTCCCACCCTCCTGGAACATTTCTCATGATTTTTTTGGTGGCATAGATCTATAATTTTCAAACTCACACATCAGATAATATTTAACATAAGACAATATTAGTGATAATAGAAAATTATAGGTAAAAATCCTTCATATAAATGAGTCAAACATCTCTATATACTCCTAAAGCTAGGTCTATGTGATAACAAAGATCACTAGGGATCATAAGAGACACTACCTACTTCCCACTACTAAGGTTAGGTCAGGGTCAAGGCCTCATAATACATAGTATATGTCTCGATATATAGAGTTTAAATTATAAATAATAGAGGAAAAACTCATTAATTTATAATTGGATCCCCTATTTAGAGGTAAACATATCATTTAAAATTTAAATTTATTTCAGTTTTCACTCTTTATATGCATGTAGATATCATAGCCTTATTAGATGCATCACCATTCCCAATTTATAAATTCCCATATGCTTTTTAAATTGAAATTTTTTCACTATGTAACTGCTACATCACCCTTAAATTTGATATTGGGATATAACATGTCATGTAAAATGATTTTATTAAATGAATTACCATTCCCAATTTATAAAAGTATATGATTAAAAAATTACAAATTTCATTCATGTAATCAAATTCAACTGAAATTTCATCCCATAGAACTAATGGTCCATGGATTAAACTAGGTATAATTTTTTAATTAAGGTTCCACAATCAATCAATATGGGAAAACACCATTTATATGATGTATAAACTTTAATTAATCAAGTTATTTTATCCCTACATGAATCATTATCGTATTTACATATATAAAAATCCGTGCATTTACAACAATCATAGAAAATACAGGAAATGTATGCAACATGATATACTTATATGGAATGACATAATGCATGAAATGTGAATACTCATGTGATTATACGATGTATGAGATGATACTTCCTTACCATAATAGGCCATGAAAAAATAAATACATAATTATAATATCAGTAATAATAACATCACAAAACATGTGTGTCACCCATTGGTGAAATTTATACAACTATAACAGGCACAAAAAAAATATCCCATCCCAGGTAATTTGGGTTTCTTTGTATGTGGGTTATCTTCTCCCAAGCACAGAATCATTACCAAATTTTGACACATTCCTAGTCTCCTATGTAGTACCAGATCAATAAGACATAGGGGGAAATAAACCCTTCTGATACCACTGTAACATCCTAAACCATACTCCACTAATTAGTGCCTCAAACCATTTAGCCACACACCTCAAACGTACCTCCCATATGCCAGAGGCTTTAGATTAGTAGCGAGGGACTAGGGGGTGTCCACTGGGTGACTATTCCTTCTTCATAAAATTGTATCATAGTGGTAAATAATAATTACTATTAAGTGGAAGAATAATAAAAATGCAATAGTGGAGTAATAAATCATCCAGATAAATAAACAGGTGAAAGATAAATCAATTTTTGATACAAAATGAAGACCATGTAATGCTGATATAAAAAATATAAGTACACAAGATATAGGGGTACAATCATATACAACATGCTTAAAAAAAGAAAAAAATATCAAAATATTCCTCCATTAGCATAAATAGCATATTCCTAGTCTTCTTCTCCCATAATACATCCTAGTACTGAAAATCAAACATCGGAAGTTGGGTGATTCCCTTTATCTACCCCTACAATCATGAAGTCAGTTTTGGTACTATAGGAAGCCTAAATAGGGTGTGAGATATAATCATTAGGCCACCACCAATGGTATCTAAGAGTTTCCAGTCTATGAATATAAAATGAGAAGTATGCGGGTGATGCTAAGGGTAAGGAAAATAATAAATATATAAACCACATCAAAATAGGTTCCTTATGGGACCCCCGACTAGCACAAACGTTTTTGTTCTAAGCTGAATATCTATGAACCAAGGTCAACCTATACAGATATGGTATACATGTAAAAACATATATATATATATATATACTTTATAATTCTACTAGAATACATGTTTGGAAAGCATAACAGGACCGTTGAAGAGCCAAGTGTAAACATAGAACAAACCCAAGCATATTCTTTTTCTTGGAAGACGCGTCCTATAACTTATTAAAAAGGTTTCATTAGTTCTTTACAAAAAATGTATCCTAAGTTCTTAATAAAGATGCATCCTAATCCCATCCAAGGAGATATGTAATAAAGAACCAAAGTATTACTACAGGAAAAATATAAGTACCAAACACCATAAGAGTTCATCCAAGGTGACCCATAAGTTGAATCCCAAGTATCGCTCTCAAAAAGGTCTAAAGGCATAACCTTATGAGCTTGTTTGTGGTATTCTATATAGGAAACCAAGTATAACTCATAGAATGGTATAAAACACTATTAATTGAACCCATCTAAGGAAATCCACTAGGAATCTAGGTATCACTCCTGGGTAAAGTATATAAGGAATCTTCTTGATGATCCAATCCAAGGTATTATATAAAATAAACCAATTTCGATCTTGATGTAATGAGATTCATTCAAAAATTCTAAATTATAAAGATAAATGATCCCATCCAATTGATACTTAAGTTGTGACCCATGTATCACCATCAGGTTGAATAAAGGGGTATGGGTTTAGCTGATAAGAAATTTATACCCTTTAAGAAATGAAATAAATTCATTAAAATGGAATTTCACACAACTAAAATGGTGGTTTAAAATAACTAAAGGCATGAGTCTCTTAGGGAATTAAGTAAGGCATTCCCTTAGGGGTGTCTCACATTGAGGTGGTCACCCTGTGATGTAAATTCTTGAGTTTCTAGGACTACATCATCCACAAGTTATCATTAAATTTAATTTATTAAACATTTTGGATGCATCATCATAGGAGTAAAATATGTGTCACAATGAATCATGATAAATACAAAAATACATTTATGGAAAAGGACTATACCACATACCTTAGGTTGGCTGATGACCCCTAATTTATTGTTGTCCTTTTAATTGAGCTAGATCAAAATAAATCATCAAAATGGAAAAATTATCTAAAAATAGGGAATATTATCTAACACTAAAATAGCATAGAATATGGTAAGAGAAAATAAGAAAAGAAAAAATAAGATCAAATATCTTACCAAGAGGAATTCAACAAGATGAATGATGGGTCAATTGGAGTCAGAATGAGAGAGTTGATTCGAAGCCTAGATTAGGCATAGAGGAGATATTTCACATGGGTGAGGGATACAATTAGTTGAATGAGACAGAAAATTTGTGGGGATAATTAAATAGAAAGGAGGTAAAAATTACCATTTATCCTTTTTTTATATTTCATATGGTTTTTCCACATGGTTGGCCAAACCATGTCCCAATCGTGTGACATAAACTATCCAAGGACACCCCTCACACACGGTCAACACATAGTTTGAATAATTGTGCACAACTCATGCATAGTTCCCTTATCACTTTCCTAAGACAATTCATATAACCATGCAGCCTGGGCCATACAATTTTTTTCAAATTATGCAGCTTCCTATTGTACACTAAAGCACCCCACATGATTGAGTTTCATAGTTAGTGTTATACATGATCTAACCATAATAACCATGCATCTCAATATACCTTTTTAAAATTTTGGACCTCTGAGCTCTGAAGGAGCCTTAGACTCTTCTGAACCACTTCTTATCCCCTTAAGCACATTAATAGCATAAAACAAGAGGTTTTGAATAATAGATTATGCGTATGTACCTATTCAAAAATACAGGGTGTTACAATACATGTGGGTATGACTTTATAAACCAACATAGGTATTATATATGGTCTAAGTTTCAAATTGATTTAGTAAAAATTGAGCCACATTAGATTAACCTTTTCAACACTTTTTATTCTTGATTAAAATTTAACAATGGTAATTTTTTATTATTAAAAATATAAGATAACCCTTATTACCAAATTTCTACATATTGAATCTAAATTTGGAAACCATTTAATCTAATTCAAAATCTAAACGTGAAATTTTTTTCTTTTGAATTAAATCATATAATGTATTGAAAATGTGTTTGTGTATAAATATGTCATTTTAATAATTAAATGTTCTTAATATTATTTAATAATGATTAATAATTAAATGGTTGTTAATTAATTTGTTTATATGATTAAACTATTGGAGTTGGTGTCTTAGAACCAACCGTATGTACTTTATATTGAATGTATATTCAAAGAAGTTAATATTAATCAAAATAATTATTACATATTGTTCATAGTCATATGTGACTTTAATTTAATAATGTATTAGAGTATCTATCACATTGAAAAGGGTATAGTTATTCCCTACTATAATGATAACCTTTAAATTCCATGATGATATTCTTAAACCTTATTTTATGGTTTGATAACATTCCATAATGGGGTACATAGTATGTTGACCATCAGGTGCAAGTAATCATTAGAAGATGATACTTCATCTCATTAAGTTCACACTCAGTAATCTCTAATATGGGAAATTATGTATACAAAACCTCCAATAGGAATTCCACATGTTTATGTGTTATTGGATATTTCTTTCTGCGATCATGTGTAATGATCCTTATACCTTAAGATTGTTATTAATGCATATCATGACTCATGAAATTAGATGTATTATCTTAAACCATGATAAGATAGTTCATGGAAAATTTGGGCATATATGATGCATCATGAAGGAAATTTTATTAATGAATAAGTTGATAAAGAATTTATCACTTCCATATTTATGTAAGTTGATATCTCTACCTGTTGATTGAAATAGAAATATCGCATTAGATTCCATTTCCATGGTGTAATGATGAGTTTATTTCAGATAGTCAAAGAAAGACATATTAAGCCTAAAGGTTGATGACATGGGTGGGAAACCTTCTTGATGAGATATCATGACAAAGGGATTATATTAAATATTTCACGCTCATATGTGCTTTTCCATGTTGTGATGTAAAATTATTTCTATTGGGTGTCTTGATCCGTTATTAGAGAATAATCTTAGACTTTAGGAAACAACACCTAATATCAATAAAGAATAATCCTAGAGGTTCTCAACCCAAGTGCATTTGTCGATCCCAGTCAAATATTTTTTATATTTAACAATTAGAATTAATATTATTATCTAGGCTGAGAAGTAATATTTATTCCAGATTTATTAATCACTCACAGATATTAAATAAATATTTATTATTGAGGTAATTGTTTAATTACATGTGTATATAATATTTATTTTTATTTTTATACATAGGTTAATAAATAATTATTTATTAATTAATATATAATTTATTTAATTATATGAATATTCAATAAATATTTATTCACTAGACTGTTAATTTAATATTTATTTTAATTTATTAAATAAATAATATTTATTGAAACTATTTATTGAAGAATTTGATAAATGATGATGATGAACAAGTTGGATTTTGGGTTCAATAATAAATATTTATTTACCAAATCATAAAATAAATATTTATCATTGTGCTGGTTAGTACATCTAATGATAAAAATATTAGTATTATTATTATTATTGTTATTACTACATGACATGAGGTCATTTAAAGGTTTAATATAACATTGAGGTCCATTGTGAAATTAAATAATATTTTAACCCTAACTCTAAATATATTAATAGAATACTATGTCTATTATACTAGAGTTGATCTAATTGAAGAATCATTGTGCACAACAGATTCCTCTCAAGATCTCCCTCCTCCTCTCTTTCTCTCAAGACCAAAAAGAACAAGAGAAATTTATTCCTTCTTTGAGGAACATGAAGTGATTATGATGAAAAATTTAGGATGATTAATTGGTATGCTAGAACCCAATGGTTCATCATTGTTATTCAGAGATGAAAGGAGCACATGTGGACCACCCCTGGAGGGGATCAACTTTGGGTCCTTTCTACAAAACAATACTAGAACGACCAGGTTAGAATGATTAACATCTTCAATTAAGAAAGATATCAAGACTGAGGTTACATTTCTAATTGTTGTTTTATTAATTATAAATTGATGTGAAAATATATTCTCTTAGTTCAGGCATTTTATTTTTCAATATTCTCCAGACAATTTTAATTGGTCATGACGTTTACATCTTGTACATTTTGAATGATCCATAAAATTCCACAAAATATGAGTTATTCATTATCCAAATAGGTGCTTATGATGTTCTTGGAAACATAAAATGGTATCAGAGTGATCAAATTAAATTTATAATTATTTATTTCATTGTTGATCATTATTCATTTAAAACTATATTTCATTTCATGTTTTATTTATTCTTTATCATATATTTGAGATATCATCTTACTCCTCTTAATTTCTCACTCACAAAACCAATAAAAATTATTAATAAATGAATAAAACATCCAATGAACAAACTCGGAGGTGGAAATAATTCTCATACAATAACATAGGGTTATACAGCATGTACTCCTTTGTCACATGCAATGTATCCTTGTTCATTTCACCAGGAGACCCATGTAGACTCTAAGTCATAATTAAATCAATACACACCATCTATATTAATTGTAGCATGTGTTGACCAACTAGGGTGGCACATGGTTTTTTAAAAACTAAATGTCTTATGGATTTCCTACATTCCATGTAGTCCACATGTTTTCATGGTGGAAAACACAATGTCAATACATGTCATGTAATTAATACACTGAGTGTATTTAATACATGACACGTATTGATTGGTAGCCATGAAACCTAAGGTTACACACTGTGTATCATTCCTACATGTCATGTACCTCATAAATATCCATGGTAAGTACACATCATGTACCTAGGCGTACATTGTGAACATTCTAAAAAGAAAAGTACACATTGTGTGGCTAACCAACATACATTGTACACTTTTTCCAGTTTATACAATAATATTAAATTTAATTAATTACTCTCTTTAACCTTATTGACATGGGTTTTATGGGTAATTTAATTGACAGTACACACTAATATTTAGGTTGTATATTATATCAAATTATTATTTAATTTTTTATAATATTTAATACTATAATTCATGTATGGATGTCTCATACTAAAGAATCAGTGTGAATTAAATTGTAAAGGAAACATAAATTTCATGTATTCTATGTGCCTTTAATTTGAAAGTACATTATGTGAAGTTATGACACATGTTGTGTACAAAATATGTTGTCTGAGTGAATTGTAAGCAATTAATACCATACTAAGTAGTTCAGATAGGTACTAACACTTGAATGGACCTAAGGCCATCATTTTAATTGATTTTTGATAACCCCCCTTCCAAGGGATGAGGGGGAATCCTTACAATACCTGTAGGCTCATAGATTACATGGCCCGTAGGCTTAGGAGATTACATGACCCATAGGTCTTAGGGAATTCAACCAGACTATCTACAACAACTGCCCCTCCCCAGCATCTTCATTGTGATAGTAGCTATCCACCTTCGCATGTCCATATGGCTAGGATTCCCGTGCAAGCACAGGCTGGTCCTGATGTGATATCCATATCCTCTCATTCTGACAAATCCATTTGGTTCTGCTCTGGTGAATGCACTTTCTCTGAATCCTCCTCTAGGGCTGCTTCTTTTCTGTAGAATCTATCTGGGGCAACTACACTGATCACGTGGCCTAAAGGCCTTGAGGTGGCTTGAAGGCCTTAAAGGTGGCCCAAAATCCTTACTGACTTGAAGGCCAAGGTGGCCCGCAGGCCTTAAGGACTCCAATCCCAAACCGATGGCCCAAGGTGAATAGTTCCGGCTACTATAGTGTCTGCTACAGTGCCTGCTATAGTACTTGGGATTATGCCTCTGCCTGGTTTCGAACCTAGGTCTCGTGGATTCACTTAATGAGTCCTCACCAACTTGGCTAAGGCTCATGTGCTCAGATAGGTACTCATTGGGTTGTTTTCATGTACTAATTTTATTAAATTTTTAATAAAATAAAATTATTATTTTTAAATAATAGATAATTGGAATCTCTAAAACCATTGGATATAAAATTAATTAATTGATTAATAAGTTAATTAATTAATCATATTACTTCATGTGTTTTTTATCTTATAGAAGAATGAATTGAAATAAATGTTAGATGGTTGTTTTATATGCATAGTCATTGCATATTTATGAATGATCATGAGATTTTACCATACCAATATATGTGTTGGTTTTATTTAATTAAATTTTATTGAATGGGTTTGTAATTATTTAATATTAAATTAAATATGATGACTTGAGTGTTATACCTCCATCCTTTATTATGTACTAACTGTGTGTCAAAATATTTTTTATGTAATCCCCCTAAACCAATCCTTTAGTTCCCATCATATGTGTGCGAGTTATAAAAAATATGTAATAAAAGGAGTATATGAAGGTTCATAAAGTTGGACCAAGGTAGAGCATAGGTGTAAGTGGTTCAAGATGGAATTGAGATGAAACTAACATAGGAAATATATAGGTGGATAGGTGGTTATTCTGCAACTCATGCCAAGACCACCAAAAGGAGTTTTTCCCTAGAGTCATATGTTTATTTATTTTCTTATCAATAAATAAAACATTTGATAAATCTCATTATTATGTAATTTAAATATTTATTTTACTTCTATATTATGCAAGATTTATTTTATATATATAATATTGTGATCGCATAAATAAATAGATTAATATGTGATGATGGAATTAAAATAAATGAATTATGTGTAAAAGTTGTTTCATAAAATGGTTAATCCCTTAAGAAAAATATCATTAATATTATCAAGAATTGTAAAATAAAATTAAAATAATTTATGAATAATAAAAAATACCTCAAGTTGATATTAAGTAATTAATCCCTCCATCATCTGAATTAATGTGAACCCATAGTTAAAGTTTCAGTTTGACATTTTTCTGAGGCACTTTTAATTATCAAGGATCCTTAAATAAGATAGTTGGTCGACAAACCTAAATCTATATTGGGTTTAGTATCCTCATTATATCTAATGAAAATTTAGAGTTAAGTGTTGAGGAAACTGAGTCAAGATTTTTGGATCGGGGAGTCCACTCAATGGTTCAAGGAGCTTCCAATTTTCAGTTAGAAAGACTGCCTACCTAAATAATTTCATATATTATTCATGGCCTCCATCTATATTATAAGAAGGGAAATATGTATCCTTTCCACTAGAATTTCCACATGATGAGTAATTTAGAGTTCAATGGTGAGGTTCATTAAGACTTGATAAAATAGTGGAAGACTTAATAAAAAAGAAAATATTATATCTCACATAATTTGTAATCAAGTTAAGTATTAATCATATTCCCTCATATTATTTTAGAATAATAACAAGTTCATCAACCACATTATCTGTGCAATAAATTTTTCTTTCTAAAGAGGTGAGAGATAAGGAGTTCACTATCTATGTTAACCACCTGAGTGGTGTGATAGATATTCATTGTTTGATGCTTTCATCTATGTCTAGGGAAATCATAATGTCACATGAGAACATGGATTCCTATAGCATGCTATAGAAACTTTTTGATCTTTTTCAGGAGAGAGAAATATAGGAATGATTTGATATATCCAATGAACTCATTATTAGGAAACTTAGAGAAGGTGTGACATATGGGAATCACATAGTCAAACTCATTAGCTACATTAAGAACCTAGAAGTTCAAGGGATTAAGCTACCTGAAGAACTATTCACTGATCTCATTCTTTCATCACTCTATTATAGCTTCTCCAGTTTTATTTTTAATTTCAATATGATCAATCTATCGAAGTCTCTCCCAATTATTCTCACTCTACTTCACCAAGTTGAAAAATATATGAAGAAATAAAATCCTTACATCTATATGTTGAATAAAATTAAATTTTAGGAGAAGGGATTTAAGAATAACTCTAAGTATAAATGTTCTTTTAAAAATCCCTTAAAAGAAGTGTAGGATCAAGGGGAAAGTAAGGGAAAAATAAGATATTTGTTTTTCATGTAGAAAGAAGGGTCATTAGAAGAAAAATTATACTAAGATAAAGAATAAAGGTGAATCTTCAAGTGCATATTTTATCAAGAGTAATCTATATATTTCTATAAATTGGTTATTGGATACAAATTTTGTTCTCACATATGTATTAAAATATAGGAAACAAGTAGATTCAAAAATATTTCCTGAGGTGAGGTAGATCTATGAGAAACCAACAGAGCCAGACTTATTGTTGAGGCTAATGGGGACTACCACCTCATGAATCTGACTATAATTTTCATGGTTATAAAAGATTTTTTTTATATTCATTCAGTCACTAAAAACATTATTTTCATGACTAGACTTGACACATATGGATTTATTTTAAAATTTGGAAATAAGAGCTTATTTTATAAAGAAATCATTTTTTATGGTAAGGAATATTTAAATAATGGTATTTATCTATTAGATTACATGAACCAGGTAATTTAAATTGATAATAAAATTATTTCACAAGACTCATACCAAACCCAACTATGGAATACCCAGATAAGTCATGTAAACAAAAATAATTAGACCAGATCATACCAAGGTGGATATTTGGAATCATTTTAACTAAGACCACTTGATGTATGCCACACATTTTTTCAAAAAAAATATTACCAAATCCTTATTTTAAAATAAGTGAAAATGCTATATATATTCTTGAGTTTGTTTATACTGATGTTTTTGGACCATTAATAGTTAAATCTTGTTGTGGGTACTCATACTTCATAACATTTACCAGTGATTTTAGTAGATATAGATATGTTTACATAATGAGGTATAACTTAGATCCTTTTGATAAATTAAAGGAATATAAGAATTAATTTTAGAACTATATTATTAAGAATATAAAGAATATTTACTCATATTATGGAATAAATTATCTTAATCAATACATCATTGAATATTTATAGGATTTTGGGATTCTATCCCAACTCACTACTCCTTATACACCAAAATGGAAAAATGTAAGTGAAAGGATGAACCACACACCATTATACATGGTGAGATCAATGATGAGTCATGCAAGTATTCCATTATCCATTTTGGGATGTGAATTACAAACAACAACATACATAATAAATTGAGTCTCAACTAAAAAAGAAGATGGTATTCCGTATGAAATTTAGTGTGGAAATAAACTCGTGTTGTCCCATGTATGAGTGTGGGGATATGAAAAATTTGTTAATGATATTTCTGGAAAAAACATTCACATCAAGGAACTAAGATTTTTTTTATAGGATACCCTAAGGAAACATGGGGATAATACCTATATAACCCCTCAAATAAGAAGTTTTTAGTTTACAAAATTTCCACTTTCCTTGGGTGGGTTCATATCTCTAAAAGAGATATTGGAAATGAGATAGACCTTAATAAATTAATAGATCAAGATATTTAAGAGTTATAATAGGAACATATTCCACAAATCCCTATGGAAAAGTACATTCCATATACACAAGTACTACATAGGAGTATAATAGATATTAGAGAACCCGATAATATAGTTTTCTAGTTAACTAGGACTATGACTCATTATTAGTTGATAATAATGATCATGTATCCTATAATAAATCTATAAGTGGCACATAAGTTTTAAATTGGAGAGAATCCATGAATTATGAAATGGATTCCATGTATCAAAACCAATTATGGGGTTTTTTAGATTCACCAATATATTTAAAGCCTAATTATTTAAAATTGGTATTAAAGAAGAAACTAGAAATTGATGGATAAGTAAATACCTACAAGACACAATTGGTAACAAAAGGGTTCAAAGAATATCAAGATATTGACTATGATGAAATCTTTTCACCAGTTTCCATATTAAAATATATCACAGTTCTACTTTCCATAATAGCTTACCATGACTCTGATATTTGGAATATGGATGTCAAAACCAATTTCCTATATGGGAACCTTTAGAAAGATGTTTATATGACACAAATATAATTATTTGGGACTCCAAAGTATTTTGATAGGATATTAAAGTTGAAAATATCCATTTATGGATTAATTCAAGCATCTAGGTCATAGAATATTCATTTTTATAAAGCCATAAATGAATTTAATTTTATAAATAATTAATGTGATCTATATATATTGTAACGACCTAAACTATTATAAATAACATCACCCTTTTTGATTTATTTAAATATTTCATCATGAAATATGGTTATAAAAACACATACACTTATTTTTTGTATTATTACATCATATTAGATTTAAAATAACATTAAGAATCATTAATGTTAATAATATAGCCATTGAATAGTGATTACATCATTAGTATAAATATATAGCTTTAACAGATCTAATTGACAGAGATAAAAGAAGTGATGACATCAACCGGTAGGATCATACACTATGAAGCCCATTTATCAAATCTTCTAAGGGGGGAAGAGTTTCTAGAATATTACCTTGACCAATCCCAAGTTGAGATAAAATAACTTAATAATAAGTGAAAGTATTTATGATAGAAGTTCAAGCTTATCGAGATCATGACCCAAACCATGTTTTCCGAACCACCCCATGAAATGCCCACCATCACACACCTTACTCTTAGGGAGTTTCCTAGTGTATTAAATTGATATGTATCAAGATCCTATAAATATTAATATGTACTTTATTTTTTATGAAATAATGGATACATTTTCATCCTATTATTTTTACATTAAAAATGGTTTTTATTCTGATTCAATAAAACACAAATAGTATTTATGGTTAATATTCAAATTCAATTAAGGGATCTATTTTGATTAATTAATGGATTTTTTAAAATAAATATTATTTTTTATATAATATTATTATTATATAATTTTCATTAAATATAAATGATCATATAATTTTTATGAAGTCAAATTTATTTTTATAAGTGTTTAAAAACTATTATTGTAAAAAACCCCATAATTTTCAATAAATATAGTTTATTATTTTAAAATATAAAATTGACATATTTAGAAAATTATTTATATAAAATGAATATTATTTTTTGAATAATAACATTTAAATTATCCAATGGTGAATTTTTCATAATTTTCTATGATATTCAAATTTTCGGGTAAAAATTAAATATCATATAAATTTACTTTGTGTTTTATGGCATCATAATGGCCCAAAAGTGATTTAATAATTAAAATAAATGAATTCCAAGAGCAAATAAATGTTTTCCATTTGAAATAATGTTATTTTATTTTTATTTTATATATTTTTTAAGTTCATTATGTATCTTCCAAAACCTATAATATATTTTAAGGTTTTAAAATCATTTCATTAAGAGTGTGACTCACCTTCACATAATAAAGGGAATTATTTTATTAATTTCATCATTTTTCCTTATAAAATAATAAAAAACACTCCCATTTTTCAGAAACCATGGGAAAAAACCATGGTATGGTTTTTGGTTTTGGATATTTTATTATGTAGAGTTCAAAACCTAAATAATAATAAAAAACCCTTCATTTCCTATATAAACCCACCCAAGATCCCATTTATCTTCACTAAAATGAATTTTATCACATAAATAATCTTACATTAACTCTCTAAAGACCTCACAAGGTTCCTTAAATCTCTCAATAACCCCCTACCATGATTTTAGAGTCTCACACTCAAGTAAGAAAACCTAATCTTCCTCTCCTCCTTTCAATTCAATCACATTTTTTGAAATTAGTCTTCTTAATTTCAATTGGTTATATTTTCATTAATTAATAATAATAACCTTAATATCAAATTTATTTTATATTAATGATATATCATTTATCCTCTCTCATTTTTACCCTTACCTTAACCTTCACTATGCCGAAATTCCGTAAGGGGTTTTCCACTCTCTTTTTTATTCAGGAACTTCTTTTATGATATGCTTCTTAATTTCAATTTTTTCATGTTGGGATATATTCTTCCATATAAAAAATATTTTCATTTTTATTTATATGTGATTATATACCCCTTTAACTCTCATTAATCATCCCATGATCTTTTATGTACACCGGTTACCATGCTAAAATTTTGTAAGGGATTTCTCTCTTCTCATTTCCATTCAAGAGATTCTTTTATATTATTTATCTTAAGTTAAATTTTCCTATGTTGTAATATGTTCTTAAATATTCCAATAAATATAAATTTAATTTATAAATTATGATATACCCTTTACCTCTCATTATCCCTCTCATTATCCTTTATGTACACCCATTACCATGCTGAAATATAGTTAGGATTATTTTCTCTATTCAAGTTTCTTCATTACCTTATGACTTCTATTTATAAATTTTTAATATTGGGATATAATTTACCATGTCCACATTACTTCCCATTTTATTTATAAGTTATGATACACCCCTTTATCTCTCATCAACCCATTTTTACAAATCTTTGAGTGATGCCATTATACTGCCAAAATTTTACCATGATCTTTCATGCCAAACAATTGTTTAGTGAATACCATACCCATTTCCTATCAAGGGAGTTCACAATTATGAACATATAATTTTTATTTGGGAATTAAATATATTTATTCTACACTCCTTAATCATGGAATAAATTATGATGATGAATAAATCCATGCTTTATGATCAATGTGGCACACTTAAACCCGAGAATGAAATGAATATGATGGGTGCACTCAAACATTGCTTCAATAAATTGGACAATGTTTAGTATCATGATACATCCCATTGGGACATGGAGTGAACTTGATTCATTTATGGGACTTTGTCAACCATGAGGTATTTGTGGGTTTGGCCTTGACCTATGTTTACGATTTAGTGTTTTAAGTTGTTTCCACATTTCCCATGTTACCTTTATGATTATCATGCTATATCATGTATCATTTCTCATTTTCATGATTCATACTCTTTTTATGCCCCATTTATATGACTATTGTTTAACATGTATCACCTTAATCCATTTTTATTCTCTTACTAGGATTTTTGACTCACTCCTTTCTTATGTGTGTCCCCAGGTTATCCCATACAAGTTTCAAATCCATGGAATTTAAGAAGCATGTTAAGGATGTTTTCAATAATGTTATTTTATCCCATGTTCAAGATGTTATTATATGTACCTAATTCCCAATTACACTATACTTTTTGATATTTCGGAATTTATTAGGTGTAATCATTTGTAATAAATCTGGTTTGAATTTTAAATAAAGAGCAGGGTTGTTATAATTGGTATCAGAGGAAAAGTTTAGTTATTATTGGGATTATTATTAGAAATATCTAGGAAAAGCCTTAGGGATAAGAATAAGTATAAGAAAACGTCCCTAAATTTTTGTTATTATATAGTAAGTGGTTTATCACAAAAATACATCCTTTTCTAGATACTACAATAAGATGTGGTTTTGGAACATATATACCTTGGAGTAACAACTCCGACAATGTGTTCCAGACTTGACTCAGGGAAACTTGAAATATAAAAACAAGAATTACTACACACCTAGTTTGACACTCCTAGTATATGTTCTTTTGTAAATTTATAAGATCTTTATGAACAATTATTAAGGGTAAAAAATACCATAAGAATATATGTTAGCAAATAGATCATGAGGAACATAGATTGAATCCTATAAATTTATAAGTTATGAAAATAAATGTATTTTTAAATTCATCCCTTTAATTTCTTGGATTCCCCTTTATGTTTTTAATAGTTTAAAATTAATCATCTTTAAGTAAATATTGAATAAAGTAGAACCAGAATCAAAAAGTGAAAGACAGTGTTATCCTCCATAGTTATACACATTTCTTCATATCATGAAAGTTTAGTAGAACTATCAAAACACCACCAAAAATCATGGAGGTAGATATTTTAATGAAAATGGAAAGTAGGGTAATTATTTCATCCCAAGTATATAACTCATCCCTTATCACAATTTGTGGGATAAACTTTCCAGGAAACCTTTTCATACTTCCTTTAGTGGAATTTTACCCAATTCTAGGAATGGATTGGATTTCCTTGTATATATCAAACATTAATTTTAGTGATAAGGAAATCACTCTCTCTATTGAGAATCGAACCCTGATTCTATACAAGATAAAGGAGGAAGATGAATATTATTTAGCACAAACATCTAAATCATGGATATTATTACCCTATGAGAAAGCGTATCTATCTCAAATGATTGAGTCTAAGGAAAGAATAATCATCAATGGCATTCCCATTGTGAGGGAATATGTTGATTTTTTTCTTGAAGAATTTCATGGCATTTCTCCAAGCTGAGAGGTTTAGTTTTGAATCATATTCATACATAGGGTATTTTTATTATCCAAGAATCCATATAGAATAGATTTTGTGTAACTTGAGGACCTGAAGAAACAACTATAGGAGAATCTGGATAAAGTGTTCATATGCCCAAGTGCTTCACCATGGGGTGCACCAGTCCTCTTTTTCAAGAAGAAGGATGGGTGAATACGCTTTTTCATTAATTATCATGAGATCAAAAAAATCATGATAAAGAAAAATTACCCTTTCCATATATTGATGACCTGTTCGACCAACTACATGGAGAAAAATAATTATCCATGGTGGATCTATAGTTGGGGTATTATCAAGTAAGGTTGAAGAAGGAAGATATCCCCAAGACTCCTTTTTATATAAGGTACAAGCACTATAAATTCATAGTGATTCCCTTTGGTCTCAATAATGCTCCATAAATATTCATGGACTTGATGAATAGAGTCTTTAGAGATTACCTCAACAAATTTTTGGTAGTATTTATATATTATATTCTAATATACTCTAAAAACAAGTAGGATCATGAGGAGAATCTGAGCACTGTGCCAAATAACATGAGAAGGGAGAAACTTTATGCCAAGTATATAAAATTTGAGTTCTCGTTGAAGTAAGTCTCATTATTTTAGAATATCATCACAAGAAATGGGATATATATGGATCCTTCAAAGAAAAAAGTAATTGAAGGATGGCCGAAGTTTACATCTATGATATAAATCCACAGTTTACTTTCATTAGTTTGGTATTATCATTGATTAGTGATAAATTTCTCATGATGGTCAAACCATATAACCAATATAACTTAGAAGGTATTCAAGTTTTCTTGGAATGATTAATGTGAAGATAGCTTCAAGGAATTGAAAAGGAGGCTTATCACTACAAATTTTCTCATACTACGCATAAGTGGAGAGCCTTTTATGGTATTCAGTGATGCTTCAAAGAAGGGTTTGGGCTATGTGTTAATGAATAATGAAAAAGTCAAAGCCAATGATTTAAGGAAGTTCAAATTTCATGAACAGAACTACCCGGAACATGATCTAGAGTTGGTAGTAGTGATCTTCACCTTGAAATTATGGTAGAATTATCTCATTAAGGAGAAGTTTGAAATATATAAGGATCACAAAATCCTCAAGTATATATTCACAAATAACGAGATGAATATGTGCTAATGAAGATGGTTAGAGCTGATCAAAGATAACTACTGCTCAATCCACTACCATCCTGGTAAAGTGAATAAAGTGGTGGATTCTATAAGTATAAAGGTTCCAGAAATTCTATCACTAATATGAATTGGGAGGGATCTGATATTATTAGATTTAGAAAGTATTGAAATAGGAATCACAAACTACAGAACACCATCAATCCTTTCACAAATGATTTCTCAACCATCTCTTCCAGAGAGGATAAAAGATGCTTAAAGGGATGTTATGGGAATTCAAAAGAAAGTGGTGGCTATAAAAAATGAAAATCATTGGAATTCAATGTTGATGATGAAGGAGTTGTGAGATTTGGTTAAATACTATGTGTACTATAAAATTCTAATTTGAGGAAGGAACTGTTGGATGATGCACATAGTTCAGATTTCTCCATTCACCCAAGAAGAACAAAGATATATCAAGATCTTCATGAGAACTATTGGTAGGACAATATCAAGAAGGAGATCATTGAATATACATCAAAGTACCTGGTATTCCAGCAAGTGAATTCTAAAAGGAATAAGTCTAAGGGGATGATGCAACCATTATCTATATCAACATGGAAATGGGAGAAAATCGCCATGGACTTTTTCATCGGACATCCGACGACATTCAAGGGAACAATGCTATATGGGTTGTTATGGATCCTCTTAAAAATATAGATCACTTTATCGGAATTTGAGAGGATTTATAATTGGATAAGATTGCATGGATATACATCAAATAAGTGGTACAGATTCATGGAGTACCACTATTTATTGTACCTAATCGAGATCCAATATTAACCTCTAAGTTCTAGAAGAGTCTCCAATATTCTATGAATAATGAGTTGAAAATAATCATAGCTTATCACCCTTAAACTGATGTCCAATCAGAGTGGAATATCCAAAGATTTGAGGACATGTTGAGAGCATACTGAATTGACTTCAAAGGAGGATCAGACCAACATCTTCCTCTCATCGAGTTCCCTTACAACAATAGATTTCACTCAAGAATCCAAATAGATCCCTATGAATATCTTCATGGGATAAGGTGTAGAACACCTGAATGATGAGATGAATTTATGGAATAGAAACTTATAGGTCCTAAAATGGTTGAGGAAATGGTGGAACAGGTTAATACCATTTAGCAACACATCAAGGCTACTCAGAGTCGACAAAAGTGTTATGATGACAATCATTGATGAGACCTAGAGTTTGATGTTGGAGACGTGGAATTCCCTTTAATATCTTCATGGAAGAAAGTTATATGATTTAGGAATATGGTAAAGATTTTTATAAGGTACATTGACCCTTTGGAAATCATTTATCGCATCGGAGTGGTGGCATATCAACAAGCACTTCCACTAAATCTATCTCATGTACATGATGTATTCCATGTATCTTTCTTAAAAAAGTACATACCAGACCGTCACATGTAATCAATCCAAAGGTGATACCATTATAGAATGACCTTTCCAATGAGGAGCAACCGGTGAAGATCTTAGATGATAGATAAAAAGTTATATGAAATAATACAATTCACCTTGTCAAAGTGATATAGGGAAACCGAAAGTTTGAAGAAGCAATGTGGGAACCATAGGATGTGATGAAGAAGAGTTACCCTAATCTTTTTTAGTAGGGGAAATGAAAATTTTGAGGATGGAATTTATTAAGGTGGAATATTTTAATGTCCCAAACTTTTATAAATAAAATTTCCCTTTTTGATTTATTTAAATGTCTCGTCGTGAAATATGGTTGTATAAAATAGACTCACTTATTTTGTTTTATTGTATCCTATTAGATTTAAAAGACCATTAAGATTCATTAACATTGATAAAATATATATTGAATAATTATAAAGTGATTAGTATAAAATTAGGGTTTTAAAAAATCTAATTGAAATATACAAAGGAAGTGATGGCCTCAACAACTTAAGCATGAGTAAAATTGTTTACTCGAGAAGTTCAAGATCATTGAGATAATGACCTAAACCATGTTCACCAAACTATCCCATGAAAGTCCCACCATCATGCACCTTAATCTTATAAAATTTATCAAGACCCTATAAATTTGAATATTTACTTTATTTTTTATTGAATAATGAATATATTTTCATCCTATTATTGTTACTTTATAAATGTTTTTTATTTTGATTCAATAAAAAACAAATAGTATTTTTGGTTAATATTCAAATTCTATTAAGGAATCTATTTTTATGAATTAATGGATTTTTTAAATAAATATTATTTTAATAAAATATTATTATTAAATACAAATTATCATATAATTTTTATAAAGTCAAATGTAATTTTTATAAGGGTTCAAAAACTGTTATTGTTAAAAAACCAATCATTTTCAATAAATGTCCATTATTATTTTAAAAGTAAAAATTCACATATGTTTAAAATTATTTATATAAAATGAATATTATTTTTTGAATCATAACATTGAAATTATAAAATGTTGAATTTTTCATAATTTTCTTAGATAATCAAATTTTTGGGTAAAAATAAAATATTGTATAAATATACTTTGTATTTTATGACATCATAGTGACCCAATAGTAATTTAATAATTAATATAAATAGAATCCACGACCACATAAATTTTTTATCTTAAAAATAATTTGATTTTAAGTTTATTTAATTTAATTTTTAAGTCCATTATGAATCCTCCAAAACCTATAATATATTTTAAGGTTTTAAGATCCCTTCTTTAAGAGTGTGACTTACCTCCACATAAGAAAGGGGATTATTTTATTAATTTATGCCCTTGGACTTATAAAATATTAAAAACTAGTTCCATTTGGAAGAAACCATGGTAAGAAACCATGGGATGGTTTTTGGTTTTGGATATTTTATTATGGAGAGTCCAAAACCTAAATAATAAAAAAATCCACCTCATTTCATATATAAACCCACCCAATATCCCATTTATCTTCACTAAAAAATCTTGGAGAACATACATAGTCTTCCCTCTACTCATTAGAGTCCTCCAAAGGCACCTCTAAGATCTCAAGAATCCCCTCCCATGATTTTGGATTCTCACACTCAAGTAAGGTATCCTCACAGTCCTCTCCTCCTTTCACTTCAAGCACATTCTTCGAAATTTGTCTTCTTAATTTCAATTGGTTACATTTTCAATAATTTATAATAATTATCTTACTATAAAATTTATTTTATATGAATGATATTTCATTTATACTCCCTCATTTTAACCCTTTCCTAAGCTATTACTATGCTGAAATTTTGTAAGGGATCATCCACTCTCCTTTTTATTCAAGCACTTATTTTATGTTATGCTTATTAATTTCTATTTTTTTATGTTAGAATATGTTCTTAAATATCCCACATACTATAATTTTAATGTCTATAGTATTATATAACCATTTTAGTCTAATTAATTCTCCCACAATCCTTTATGTACACTCGTTACCATGTTGAAATTTCGTAAGGGAATTCTATCTTCTCATTTCAATTTGAGAACTTATTTTATGTTATGTATCATAAATTCCATTTTCTTATATTGTAATGTGTTCTTCCATATTTCCCTTAGTTTAAATTTAATTTAAAAATAATGAGAGCCAATTTCCCATCTCATTAAGCCTCCCATGATTCTTTATGTACACTTGTTGCCATGAAGAAATATAGTTAAGATTATTTTCTCTATTAAAGTTTCTTGATAACCTTATGAATTATATTTCAAAATTTATAATGTGGGGATATTATTTTCCATTTACTTATTATTTCCCATTTTATATATATGTGATTATATACCCCTTTCTCTCTCATCAACCCATTTTTTAAAATATTTAATTGACACTGTTATGCAAGTGAAATTTCACAGTGATCTTCCATGCCAAAACAATTATGTAGTGAATACAATACTCATTTCCTATAAAGGTTGTTAAAATTTATGTGCATATACTTTTTATTGGGGATTTACATATATTTATTATATACTCCTTAATCATGTAATAAATTGTGATGGTGAATTCATCCTTGTTTTATGATCTATGTGGCACACTTAAGCATGAGAATGAAATTAATATGATGTGTGTGCCGAGATAACGCTCTAATGCATTGGGTATTGTTTAGTATCATAATACTTAACATTGGGATAGGGAGTGAACCTGATTAATTTTTGGTACTTTTTCCACCATGATATCTTGGCGGGTTTAGCCATGACCTATCTTAATGATTTAGTGTTGTAAGTTTTTTGCACATTTCCCATGTCAAATTTATGATTATCATGTTATATCATGTCTCATTGTTCATGTTCATGATTCCAACTCTTTTTATTCCCCATTTAATTGACTATTATCTAACATGCATAACCTTATTCCATTTTTATTCCCTTACTAGGATTTATATATTACCACTTTCTTATGTTTTTTCCCAAGTTACCCCATGCAGCTTTAAAATCCATGAAATTTTAGAAGCATGCTAAGTAAGTTTTAATAATGCTGTTATATCCCATGTTCAAAATGTTATGATATGTACCTAATTCCAAAATAACCTATAATTATCAATATTTTTTGTTGTATTAAGTTTATTATTATTTAATAAATTAGGTATTAATGTGAAATAAAGATCTGGGTTTTCAGATGTATAAATGTGGTTTAGTGGAAGTGAGTTCATTTTTCTAATAGTTTATATCGATGACATAAAACTTATTGGAAATAAAATAATATTATTATTGTTTTTAAATCTCATTTTAACACATGATTATATATAAATTAATTAGGTTAATTAGTGTATATTCTTGGCATCAAGATCCATAGTGATAGGTCTAATAGGATGCTTGGACTAATTCAAAGTATTTAAATTAAAAATAAACTGAAAAGATTAAGTATGAAACAATATAATAGGGGATTTTTTATAGTGTCATGTAGAATTCTTCTTTCAAAAAAAAATTTCCTCAAACATAGGAGGAGAGAAAAAGGATAGAAAGGAATTTATATGCATCATTGATTTGTTCAACCATGTATATTATTCTTTTTACAAGGATAGATTTATCATATGCATTAAGTGTAGTATGAAGATATCAAGATAACCCAGGTGACTGTCATTGGATGGTATTCAAGACTATCCATAAGTATCTAATTCATAATAATGATTTTTTATTGGTCTATTAAAGTGATGAGGATCTATTCATCAAAGGATATGTATATTATTATTTCCAAATAGATCTAGATGGTTTAAATTTGCACCAGGGATACATATTCAATATCAATGAAGGTGTTGTGAGCTGGAGGAACTCAAAGTAAGTTATGGTCCCTGATTCTACCATTTATTACAAGTATATTACAAATTTTTAGGAAGTTAAATAATCAGTTTCTATTCGAAACTTCATCTAAGATCTTGATGTGGTACCTAGTAGTAAAAACCATATCACACTCTATTGTGATAATACTACAATGGTGGATCATTCAAATGTGAAAAAGTCAAATCAATGGATAAAGAACATAATTTAAAAATATAATCTCTTGATGGACTTATCTCATAAAGGTGGAATCATAGTTTTTAGAGTTTCCCTAGAAGACAACATGAAATACCCCTTGAATAAATCCTTAACTCAATAGAAACATGATCATTATGTGAGAGATAAGGGATTGAAAGTCTTTAGTAGTTGACTCTGGTCTAGGTGGGGGTCTATTGGAGTTGGTGTCTTTGAACCAACTGTCTGTACTTTATATTTCATGTATATTACCAAAATTAAATATTAATTAAAATATATTATTACATATCATTCATAATTTTGTGTGACCTTAATGTAAAAATGTCTCAGAGTATCTGTCACATTGAAAAGGGAATAATAGTTCACCACTATGATGAAAACCTTGAAATTCTATAATGAAATTATTAAAACCCTATTCTATAGTCGAATAACATTCTATGATAGGGAACATAATATGTTTACTATCGGGTGTGAGTACTCATAAAGAGATGTGACTTTATCTCATTAAGTTCACATTTAGTAATCTTTAAGATGAGAGAATATTAGAATAAACCCACCGATAGGAATTCCACATTTTTATATGCCATTAGATATTCTTGTCTTTGATAATTTTTATTGATACTTAGAATTTAATATTATTATTAATATATATCATGATGTGTGCACTTAGATTAATTACCATAAACCATAATGAGATAGTTCATTGAGAAGTTGGGTATATTGGATGTGTCACAAATGAAATTTTATCAATGAATAAAACGAGGAAAGATTTACCCCTTACATATTTATAGAAGTTGATATCTCATCCCTTTGATTGAAATAGAACTATTGAATTTAATTACATGTCCACGTTTTAACAATGAGTTTATTTCAGATAGTACAAGAAAGAATTTTAATCATAAAGGTTGATGACATGGGTGTACAACCTTCTTAATGAGAAATCATGATAAAGGGATTGTATTACATATTCTATACTCATATTTGGTTTTCAATGTTGTTACATTAAATTCCTTCTCTTGGGTTCCTTGACCTATTTCTAGAGTGTAATATTGTACTTTAGGCAAGTCCGTCTAATTCCAATAAAGAAGAAACCTAAACGGTCACAAACTAAGTGTTTCTATCAATCTAAGTTAAATATAATTTATATTTAATAATAATAATAAATATTATTCTCTAAACTAAGAATTAATATTTATTCAAGATTTACCAATCAAACTCAAATATTAAATAAATATTTATTCATGAGGTAATTGTTTATTTATATGAGTATATAATATTTAATTATCTATTGTTATTCGCATGTTAATAAATAATTATTAATTTTATTATATTATATGAATATCTAATAAATATTTATTCACCAGACTATGAATATAATATTTATTATAATTTATTAAATGAATATTATTTATTAAAAATATTTACTTTAGAATTTAATAAATGAAGAGGAGGACGAAGAGACTAATTTTTAGGGCCAATGACAAATATATAAATTTTTAGATCAAAAAATAAATATTTAAAATTTTACTAGTTAGGTAATTCTATGATAAAAATTATAATTATTATATTATTATATGGAATGGGTTCATTTAAAGGTTTAATATATTATTTAGGGCCTTTGTGTAATTAAATAATATTTTAACCCTAACCCTAACTCTATAAATAGGCTGCAATGTCTATTGTTCTAGATTTGATTGAATTTAAGAAAAATTGTGCATAATGGATTCCTTTCAAGATATCCCTCATTCTCTCTTCCTCTCAAGACTGATAAGAATAAGAGAGATTCCTTCAAGTTTGAAGGAATGTGAAGTAATCGAGGTGAACAATTCAAGATGATCAATTTATTTCACTAGCACCCGATGTTTCATTGATATTTTTTCAGAGATTGATAGAGCACATGTGGATCACCACTAGAGGGGATCTAATTTGGATCCTTACTACAAATATTTCCGGACCGATTGGGTTAGAATGATAAACATCTTTAATGAAGAAATATCTCAAGATCAAGGTAACCTTTATTTATACGCTAAAATTATTTATAAAATTAACATGAAAGGATATAATCTTGGTTACAATGTTTTATTTTTCAATATTATTTGGTAAAAAAAATTATTTTTCATGACGTTTACATTTTGTACATTCTGAATGATCCGTCGAATTTGAATGAATCTGAGTTAGCCATTAGCCTAACAGGCACTTTCATTGCACCTAGAACCATCATAAACATCATATTAGAGTATTTATTTTAAAATATATCAATTTAATTTAAATTATCATTATTTAAAAAAGTATCATTCTTTGAAAATTTATTAGTTTAATTTGGTTACTAATATTTACCTTGGTAACATAATTTTATGCCTAAAAATGAAATTGACCCAAATACCTAATTTGAAAATGTTGATTGCAAGTGTTCGAATAATTTTATATGATTTAATTTCTAAAAGTTCTAAAAATAAATTTTAATATAAACTCACATAACATATAAAAACAATTTGAAGAAGCATTTATCTTTTAAGCATAAAATAAATTTATTAGTTTCCCAGTAATAACTATTGTATAAATATTAATATATTATGAATACTTTCAATTTAAACCATTATATAATCATAATATTGTAAAATTCATAGTTCATAAAAAGAAATTTTGTAATAAAATATATTTTTATACATAAAGTGATCTTATTTGTTATATAGTGATACTAATTGAATTTTTTCAATGCATTAGTATTAAAAACCTTTATTTTTATTTATACATATTTGATAATTCAGGTACCTATATATTTACTTGTCGATTCAATAGATAAATTTTAATGGTTATATAACCTTCTTTGATTTTTTTTTATTGTTTCATATGAATAAAGATAATAAACACATTAGGTTTTAAAATAAAATATATAATTTAAAATATCAATGTGTTATATTCTCCCTTCCTTAAATTAATTACATCCTTGAAATTTTAATTTTCTGTCACTAATAAAATTAGTTAAGGGTATATAAAATATAGGAATGGATCAATATATATTTTCAAATGAAGTGAACATAATATCTTAGTTATGACAAGGAAATACATCTCTTCCCTTCACCATTTTAATAGAATGATTCATTTTTCTTTGGAAATTTTTTTCTCTATGACCTCTTTTTTCCATAAAAAAATATCTCCTAGTTTATTTAAAACATTATCCATGGTGTATCTTCCCACATTTTTAACATGAAAGAAATTAAATATTTTTTACTTTCTCATCTTCATCACTCAAACTTCCATTAAACTTTTTTACTTATCTTATTTTGAGAGTTTGGGAACTCAACTAAGTTCACATTGTTAATCATAATTCCTAATAGATGGTTTGGTGTAATCATGAGGTTTATCAATTTAGTTATTATCTCATTAGGTTGATCATTAGGAAAATCTAAAAATTTTACATTGAAACCATTGTTAACTTGATTATTTTATGATTCATCCATTATTAAAACCAAAGGAATTAACATGAGTGATGATCACAAAAATAGAATTATTTTAAGATAATTACATGAAAAATTCAACCTCAAAATATCTTACTATTAAAAACTAATACATTTTCTTTTTAGTTAAACCTAAATCAATCTCAGTTCAATCAAGGTTTCTTTAGGTTTTTTTTCAAATTCCTTAACCTAATCCCTTAGCATGATAAATCATTCATAATGGCTTGTAAAGAGAATGTGATTAACAAAATCATATCACCAGGGAATGTCTATATGGGTGTGTAGTCTTAGGCCCACTCATCATGCACCATAGTAAAGATTGAGTTTGTGCTAAAACATTCTTTTTCAAGATTATTACCCATAGTTTCATATGTTCCATGGACAAATCCAATTTTTTGTATCCATAAAGGGATTTAATTTCAAGGATGACCACACAATATCTACTTTACCAAAATATCAAGATGTTATCCTATACTTATATTTATCCCTTAGACTTATCCCCAGGGTTTTCATTAAATTTTTCTAATCCTAATCCCTAAAATATTCAATATTACCTCAAATAAACTAAGTTTTATCTATAAATTTTAATTATGATCAACATTAAATTGTCAACCATTAAATTTTACTCAACTAACATCAAAACCTCTAAAGTTATTTAAAACCTACTTTGATACAAACTATGACGCCCTATGGGTGTGACCATCTCATAATTACATGAATTATAAAAAATATTTCATTGTATACATTCCCAATACCTTTGAGGTTTATAGTTTTAGATAATTAAAATGATAATTAATAAAACCCATGTATTTTTCAAAAGATGGGAATTTTTTCCACTATATAAGAAACCACTTAATTTATAATAATAATTCAACATCTATCACAAATTCTCCACACAAGATATTTTATTCTAGACATATCATGTGTAATACTTTTCTTCATAACTTTAGCAAGTGGAAACATAAGAAGGGTGTGATCAGACTCTCAGTAAGGGAAAACTATATCAAAAGCTATCATGACATGAATAATATGGTAGGTATAAATAAATGTCAAATAATTATATATAACTAAATAAAATATATTGAAATAAATCCATGTATTAAATAATAATATAAATTATCACATGGATAACAATATATGAATTCGTGATGATGGAATAAATAATGGTATATATATATTCCCATAAATGCCTCTACCAATAGATTATTATTTTCATTAAGGTATGAACCAAGACATTATTTTTTTCATCAAGGTCACAATCAAGACATCATGATAGTATTGGATCGACATCCAAAAATTACCCAAACATTTTATCTCATGAGACCAAACGATGAATCAAGGGGCTATATAATATTGGGCCTCGCCCATCACTTTTTTAGGTCCACTACATTCACCATATGAGAGATATGGATATCAATACAATGTATAATAAACATTCCATGGGAATCAATAAACGTTTTTATTGAGATAAAAACATAAATAACATAAATACTTTCTAATTCAATAAATGGGATAACATGGACATGGATCGTCTATGGAAATAAGGTGGATTTTTAGATAATAAATAATCTTTTTTCTTTAGTTATCAATAATAATACTTATTGGAGTAACAACATATCAGATGTGAATACTTTACCGAGTCAATAAATAATCACAATCCATCCATATAAGGAATTATAATGGTTAAATAATTTATATCCCAATTATAATATAATTAATACCAAAGTATATTTAAATATATGAACAAAACCTTCTCAATAATAGCACTTTGAATGGTGTCACATAATAAATTAATTAGAATAAAAATCATGCTTGTAAGAGATGATTATATGGAATGAAAAAGATAGTGATGTATCATTTATTTGATAGATAAGAAAATTACATAATCTATCTAGATAAATAAGGTTTATGTTTTCATTTTAATGATATCCTCAATAAATCATAATATATGTCAAAGGTTAATGACTTAGATGAAAAAAAATTTAGGAGTTTATTAAAAATCACTTCAAAAATAAAAAATATCATGGACCATTTAAAAAATTTATTTATAAAACTGGGAGAGTGAGAATTTATTTAAGGAATCATGAAGTTTTAGAGAGTAAACTTTATCGAAAAGGTAAAAAAAATATGTGTTCAAATTGACAAAAAAAAATTAAATTCGATTCTAGAAAACATTTTTAACATTATCATAAAAATAAGTTACATGAAAATTTAAAAAGTTATTTTAAAAATGGATAAGTGAAAACTTTGGAAAAAATTTAATTTTTAAAAAATAAACATCAATAATATATCCTTGGAAAGATATAAATGTTATCAAAAAAGATGTGTTGAAGGGATGGAAATCCTATTTAATATATTGAAATGTATTTTTTGAAAACCCACATTGTAAATAGTGTAAAAAACATCATTTTTAAAAGAGGATAAGAGGAATATGGAGGTCACATGTGATAACAATTAATTAGGTTTCTAATTATAAAGGAGAAAATCGGTCTAGAAAGAAAATATGGACAAAGACGGAAAAGTTTCATTAAAGAGGATGATAAATATTCTTTTCAATGATATACTTTTGGAGGAATAATATAATCAAGGTAAAAAATTTGAATTAAAAAATAATTATCTCTATATATAAATTGAAAGTAACTTGAAATAAAATATTTGGGTGTAAGAAACAAATCATAGAAGAAAATTATTCAATAATATTCATTATAACTCAACTAAGGGAGTTGAGTTACCCAAAAAACATTCAATATTGGTATCTTTTAAATTGAGGTACATTTGAATAAAGTACATGATATAGCTCTTAAAAAAAATTAATTTAATTAATATAAAAAAATAAATTCAATAGTTAGTATTAAAACCACATCATAGATATCATGGTGCATTATAATAAATATGTCTTGAGGAGTTAAATTTAAGAAAAATAACCCCTTACCTTAATTTATGAATTTCCACTAAAGCGCATGAATCTACCATATAAAAAATAACTATCTTAATTAACTATTTAAGAAAAATTTTCATATATATAATATTTTTTAAACTTATTTTATAATTATTCTCTACATGTATATTAGTTATTTATTATATATTTTCAATATCGTGTGTGAGTAATCTTGATTGTCTAAAACTAGTTTTGTAATAAAGATGTTGTTCTTCATTATTATCTCAAATTTCATCAATGTCATATCATAAAATTAACTATAATTTATTTTTTTATAATTATTTATAATGTTATAATTTCATTTCATTAGAATTTTAGTTATTATTCAAGATGATAAAGTGGGTGACGAGCTTGTTTTGGTAATTTATAAAGAAAAAATGATGTTGTATTAATAAATGAGTTGAATATTTATATTACCATTATAAACCAAAAAACATTTTTTACTTATTAATATCAATTATTATATTTCTAAAAGCATCGTTAATAGGAATTTATATCATTCTTCATGTTGATGGTTAAAAGAACTCAACAGGAACATGCTACAATCTATGAGTGAATTTGGTTATGGAAGAGATAATTTTTTATAATATCATTATATCAAATGTATAATAAAATAATTTAGATCCTATTAAGGTGGTGAATCAAAATTGGGAAGATTTATAAGAATAAGTTAAATTAAAAATAAGTTGTTACTTATAAATATATCTCATTTTCCTCTTGGTATGTTCATTTTAGGAGGTAAGTTTTAAAATGATCGATTATTGATAATATTACTTAGATAATGCCTATTTTATATTTAAATAATATAAATAATTATATAAATAACATATATATTCACTAAAAAACTTTATATAACCTTCCTTTAAGGGTGGTGAGGAAAAACTAAATGTTTCATTCTTGGAGGTAGTAGTTGGCACACAAATATGAACAAAATTTTATTTTCAATTTTATTTTTATTTAATTGAAGAGAGATAAATAATTGTTATACCAACAATATAATAAAATTTAATTAGAAAATTTTTATCTATTTAATTATATAAATATAGTTAAAATGGATTTGGAATAGGGTGGATGATAATGATAAACAAAGTTGTTTGAGGGTAAGTAATACTCACATTGAGAATTTTGATATTCACTTAATGTATCCTTTGGAAATAAAGGACTTCAAGCACTTTTTTGAGTCTCAGATCTTAAAAATATTTAGAGGGGATCTAGAATAATAAAATTTGGTGGATTTTCAAGTGCATTTTTAAATAGTCTATGTCTTGAAATGGGTGGAAGTTACCTCCTTTTATAAGTGAAAAAGTATGAAAATTCTTTGGAAAAGAATGATAGGTAAGGGGTAAGAATGAAATTGCATGAGATTTAAGTGATTTGGGTGGTGAAATGTTGGTGATAAATATAGGTATGAATATAAAACCTAATAAATATTTTAGAGAAGGTCTAAGTGTCAAATTAATTTAGTAAAAATTGAGCCACATTAGATTACCCATTTTAATACTTATTAATATCAATTAAAATTTTACCATGGTAATTATTATTTTTACTAAAAATATAAAATGAAACTTCTTACAAAATTAATTTTTGATAAATCTTAATTTTTAATATATTTAATTTAATTAAAATTTTAAATATGATAAAATTAACATTTAAAGTAAAACTTATAATGTGTTGAAAACCAATTTTTGTAGAAAAAATGCTGGTTTAATCATTAAGTGTTCTTAATCTTATTTAGAATTTATTAACAATTAAATGAGTGTTAATGTATTTTTATATATGTTTTAACAACATATTGGTTTATTTATTTTAAAATATATCAATTTAATTTAGAATATCGTTATTTAGAAAAGTATCATTCCTTGAAAAATAATTGTTTTACTATGTTAACTAATATTTAACTTGGTAACTTATATTTTATGTATAAAAATAAAATTAACTCAAATAACTAATTATAGAATTATTATTAAAAATATTCAAATCATTATCTATGATTCAATTTCTAAAAGTTATAAAAAAATTAATATAAGCGCACATAATGCATAAAAACACTTTTGAGAAACTTGTATCTTATAATAATAAAATAAATTTCTTAATTTCTTAGTAATTACTATTGGGTGAATGTTAATATATTATAAATAATTTAAATTCAAAAATTTATTTAAAAATAATATAATAATATTAATAATTAATTAAAAGGAAATTTTTAAGAAAATATATTTTTACATATTAAATGATTTTTTTGTTATTAACTATACTAATTGAATTTTATCAATGAATTAGTATTAAAAAACATTATTTTTATTTATACATATATTTAATAATATGGTTATCTCTATATTTTACTACAAATTCAACTAATACATTTTAGTGGTTACATAACATTCCTTGACTCATTTTGTTTTGGGGTTTTGTGTGTAACAAGCTATTTAATACATTTGGTTTTAATGGAAAATATAAAATTTAAAATATCAGGGTGTTACATTACACATAAATCTTTTAATATTGGTTTTTCTTATAACCTACATTGAATAATCCTTATAAGTAAATTTTATTCAAAAATGATATGTAAAATCATGTATAAGGATTTAAATGTTGTTTTTTAATAAAACCAATGTTGAAATCCTTCTCTTATTTTATTTTTAGAGGAACATTAAATGTGAGTTTTAGAAAAACTGACATGAAAACCAAAATTTTTACATCTTATAAATTAATATTTCATTTTTAACTAACATTAAAAGGGGAAAAACTAATCATAAAGGCTTTTTTGAACTAGTGAATATTCCAATGAAAGAAAATTAATAAATACTAGTTCTTCAAATCAGAACCCTTGTTATAAAAAGCATGATTCTAAGACTATAAAAAATGAAAATTGAAAAAAAAAATCAATCCATGTTTTTTTATAAAAAAGTTTTAAATGTTTTCAACTGTTGTTTTTAAAACATTTATAAATTATAAATGTTTTAAAAAATAGATAATATACTTTAATTTAAAAAATTGATGATAATTTAATCATTTTTCCAAATAATTGTTAATATATACACATTTTAATAAAAATAAAGTCAAATTTAACAATCTTAAATGAATTTTTATAAAAACTTTTCTAAATTAAATATTATAGTTTTCAACTAAAAAGGGCGTGGAAGGGTAAGGGAGATCATTGGAAGTTAAAGATTGATCTATGGAGAAGGGGAGAGAATGGGGGATCTTGTGGAGGTAAAGGGGTATGATGGAGAGGAATGGAGTGAAAAGGGGGATTATGATGGGGATATTTGAGAGATAAAAAGGGGGAAGGGGGATAATGGAGAGAGAATGGGTAGTCAGAGAGATTTTGAGATGAAAGGGTAATTAGTGAAAAGACATAAATATATAGAGATAAATGTGGTAACTAGTATCATGAAGAGGGAAATAGGGGTCATGGGGAGTGTTGTATTAATTCCCTCCATCAAATACTTAATATATATCTTATTCTATTTTATTAGATCCAATGGGTCTCTATTAATAATTTATTCCATCACCTTTTCTTTATTGACCATTCATTTAGCATAGTTATAATATTCCTAATATCCATGATTTCCCTTACTTTATATATGGCTCTACAAGATGAATTATGATTTAATATTTTGATTGATAAATAGTTTTACTTCATATAATATACTGCGTAAGTGATTTAAAAAAACATAAAATGTTTTATAATACTAAAAAAACCCTTTACCATTGTGTGACCACTTTAATGAAATTTTTATTAGTGTTTGAACATCAGTTCTTATTTACTTAAGGGTTAATTTGACAGCACATATTACTTTTATTAAAATTATCTCTAGTGATATATAGTTTAATAAAATAATTATTGTTTGTTCTATTTTTTAAAAGATACTTTTACATAAATTAATAAAGAAAATTCATTAAAATTGTTTGCAGAATTACAATAAAAATGAGTGGTTATTAATATCAATTCATTTTTATATCCTTCTCTTTAAGAATCACTACCAATAAAATTACAAAATTGAAGTTAATTATTTTTTAATAAAAAAATATTTTATGAAAAAACTAAGTGGAATTATTTTAGAATATAACCAAATTATTTATAGTGGTTATTCAAATTTACTATAACACATATCACTTTAGATAAATGATTCTATATAAGTTTTTCTATATTTTTGTTAAAATGGTACGTTTTCTACTTATTAAATTGTCTTATTTTCCAATGTCTAATTTCTTATGCTACTTATTTAGTTATTTTGGTTACTAAAAGTGAATAAAATATTATTTTTATTATTTATAAACACATTATAATTTAATGAAAATTTAAAGAAAATTTTACAAACATAAATATAGAAATGAGGTCCATGGGAATTATTGATTATTTTTATTTGTTATTTTTAATTTATTTTAAAAAAAATATTTAGAATTAATTTTTAATGGAAATTAATTATAATAATTATTATCACTTATAATATTTTAATCCATGTAAATGATTTTTGTTTTCCTAATAAAAGTTTTTCTCTACTCTTTTGAATATTTTTTTATGGAATTTTACTTCAAGTTATTTTTTAGAAAAAGGACAAACATTGCTTTTTTTTCAAAAAACATATCATATAACTATGTGTAGTTTTAATTAAGTGTTATAAAAATTCATTCAAGTATTTTCCAAATACATAACCAAAAACACTTTTTTCAAATTGATCATCATGTGTGATAAGTATAATAAGGAATTTTCAATATATGTTGTCAAAATGAATGAAATTTATATATGTTTTTTTGGGCCCCCTATACCACCCTTTGGTTTCTAACATAAGAGGGATTTACTTGAACTAATGTATTGAAGTAAACTATTAATCAATATTTTTTAGATGATTTCTATTTTTATAGTTGTGTCTTTTTCCAATTCATGTTATTGGTACTACTATTATGTCTTGTTGAACTGAATTCATCTTTATTAAAGTTGACTTTTAAAATTTTGAAGTGTTTTATTCTACTATTTATACTTAAACTTTTATTAGGTAACAATTTCTAAAACAATTAAATGAGATTACATCCATCAACACTTATTGAAAATTATTTATAATAATTATCATTAAAATAAAATATTGTAAATAAGTTTTTACCTATTACATATTGAAGATATGATTTTATCACTCATTTAAATGTGGTTTTAAAAAATTGAATTGTTCTTATAGAAATAGAATAGAAATTTACCAAAAAATTATATTAAAAAGTAATATTATATAGTACACATGATATGATCTATACTAATCAAAAATATTAAAAGGATCATAAAATAATATTTATAATTATAACATTTTTCTTGACCTTCCCCCACTGGTACCTATCCTAGGCCGACAATAAAGATGTGAGTGACTCTTGAAGAACACCTCTAAGAATCCATAGGTTGGAAACTAGAACAGATAGTATAGACCACACACATATGGGAGGCATTACCCTCAATATTCCTAGGAAATGATAAGAAACTGAAAATCAACTCCAAAATAATATATAAACCATTTTTTATATATGAAATATAAAACAATGAAAAACCAAAAGAGAAATATACAATATCACCTCCTATGGTAGCGGCCAGGAACATATACAACTATTGAACAACTTCCAAAATCTAATAATTCCAAAATCATCCATCATTTCTCTCATGAGGACCTAAAAAATGGTTATATATATATATATATATATATATATATTTTGGTGAGCATACAGGTTATAGCATCCCGCCTTTTTATAACATAAACTTTCATTACATTACACAAAACCGAGGATCTTTAAGGTCTAGTGTCTTGGAAACCAGGAACAAAATACATGAAAGAAACATAAATCATTCTTCTTAAACACTTGAAAGGCTTCTCCTTAAGTTCATCCTAGGTTCATTACTGCATCTCATAACCTGGGGACATACATCAAAATAAAGGGTGAGCAGAAGGCCCAGTAAGGGAAACAAGAGGAACATTTTACATGTGAACTTGATATACTTCAACAAGGACATGAAAAGAACTTTAGGGCATGAGAAAGAAATCATGAGGCATTTCATAATAAAAATAACATTTTTCATAACTTGAAGATGTGGCTACATCATTCAACATAGACAATCATGAACATATCACCAAGGTCCATCCCCAAGGTGTCATTTGAAAATTACCAAGGTTACTCACCAAGGTATCGTGAAAATTGTAATCTCTAGTGGTTACATCATTACCCAATGCATTGGAGCGCTATCAGGGCGCACCCTTAAATTTGCCTTTATTATCATGTGAGCCACATATATCATCATCAAACATTTCATAAATAACCCACATAGCATAAAATAAATGGGTTTCATTTCATAATCATAACATTTTAAAAACTGCTTTAAAGACATGATCTTTACGTCACTTTAAACCCACGAAAAGGGAAAGTGGGTCTCATGTATGTAAATCCCAGAATTTAAAATGGAACATTTTTATATATATGTGAATACCCTTGTAGAAATAAGAGATTTTTGTATTCACTTTATAACATAATATAATTTTTGAGAAAAGAGAGAGGCATTTTGAGACGAAAATTCTACAGCATAACGGCTATGTTACAAGGTTTTAGAAAACATTGAAAAGAGAGGGGACATGGGTCACCCACTCATAAATGATCCATAAAACAGTAGGGGTAGAGAATAAGATGGATATATGGACATGGTAATGAAATTTTAAGGACATACCATTTGAAATGAAAAACATGGAAGGAAGACAAAAATTAGATTTCTCTTATGAAAATTCGGCAGCCTAACGGCGTCACTTAAAATTCAATAAAAATGAATTGACAAGATCAAATAGGGTCTCTCATAATATGATCATAAGAGATCAGTATGATAGATATAGAGATCATACCCCAACATAATAAAAAGGAACTTGAAATACTTGACATGAAAATCGAACTTGAAAAATGAGAAGGGTGAAAGAATCCCTTAAAAATTCGGCAGCCTAACGACATCACTTAAACATTCATAAAATGAAATGATGAGAGTAAGAGGGGATCTCTCTCATATAAGAATGAAAAGGGAAGTAAGAGGAATATAAAATAACATCCTCTCACATAATAACATGGAGCATAAAAGGAATGACATAAAAGAGATTACATGAAAAGAAAGAGAGGGGTCAGATCCCTTACCTTAAAACGTGACTCTTGAAACTCAAAGTTTTGGACCTTGAGGGATTGGGGGAACCTTGGGAGGACTCCTTGGGAGGTAAGGAGACCAGAACTTCGTTGGGGGAGAGTTGGGAGTGAAAACTAAAGGAGGAAAGGGTGGGTATTTATAGGGAAAGTGAGGGGACAAGGCAATAATGGCCAAGGGACACCTCACATGTGCTTTTCTCAAACCCATGTGCTCTCCCTTGGCATTTATCAAGGAGTTAGGCCACATGGGGCCCCCAAAACAATAATTCATCACCCTTGGCCGGCCAACCCTTGAAATATCTCATGACATCATCATGACACAGTTATGATGTCATTAAACATACCGAAACCCTAAAACTGTATTTTTACTATTCACTGAAAATTCAACTTTCTCAGAATAATCCCAAAATTTCACCTTAACCAAAAATCAATGCTCTGATTTCAAAAATGAAATCCATTTTATAAAAATAATTTTCTAAATATTTTTAATTTAATTTTTAAATAAAAACACTATTCATCGAAAATTCATTTTTTTCAGAAAAATCCCCAAAAATTACGTTAACATAATATCGATGCTCTGAGTTCAAAAATAAATTCCTTTTTATAAAAATAATTTTCTAATTATTTTTAATTAAATTTTTAATTAAAAAACACTATTCATCCGAAAAAACTAATACTTGACTAATAATTTATGAAACCGTTATTTACCCATTTTATTGAATCACATTACATAATCTAGGTGTCTAAATTATATTAAAACTTTCTTTGAGTGAAATTACTAATCCATTTGGTCACATTACTAATCCTAAGCGTAAAATCACTATTCATAATTTACTATTCATCAAAAATTAAGTTGATCTTATTAGACTCCAAATTCCTTACTGAACACTTTTGTAGAAGACCATTTTTTGAAAATCATTACACATCATTAGTTATTTAGGGTTTACATAAATGTTTTAAAATATCCTTTTTTCGAAATTCATCAATAAAATACATTCTAAAATTATCCGGACATTTGAAATTTCACAAACATCACTAAAGGAAGATATCTCAATTCATTCGTCCCAAAGGATTACACAAAGAAGCTAGGGTCTCGTCACATAGCCCCTTATAACACCGGCATATGACCTAAGTGTAAGGTGTGCTATGGTGAGAGAATCTGAGGGAGGATCAGATAACATTGCCCTAGTATTAATCTATACTAACTTGAACTTCTCCCGTAGGCGTTTCCGTTCAAGCTTAACACGCTGGAGTTCGGTTTGGGCATGGTCCAAAGCGAAGCCCACAGATGCTACCTCCTTCCCAAGCTCTGATAAGTGGGCTTCATAAGGTTCAAGTCTACTGGATGAAGCCATCGCCTCCTCTTCCTTCATTAACCACTAACATCTTATTAAATCATTAAGAGTAAGTTAATATACTACTCAAAAAGATTGGGTCGTTACATTCTTCCCCCCTTAAGAAATTTCGTCCCCGAAATTTATACTTGAGGCCTAGTCGAAAAGGTGAGGGTACTTTTGCTTCATCATTTCCTCAGGCTCCCAAGTCGCTTCTTCATACTTATGATTCCTCCACAACACTTTCACAAGGTGGGTAGTCTTGTTTCGTAGAAACTTTTCTCTACGGTCCAAGATCTCCACTGGTTGCTCCTCATAAGAGAGGTCATGTTCAAGTTGTACCATCTCTGGGTTCAGTACATGTGAAGGGTCGGGTATGTACTTCCTCAAGAGAGATACATGGAAGACATCATGAGCTTGATCTTGGTTCGGTGGAAGTGCTAGACGATAGGCCACTGCTCCTATGCGATCAAGGATTTCATAGGGGCCAATGTACCTAGGGTTGAGCTTCCCTTTCTTCCCAAACCACATGACTCTCTTCCATGGAGAAATTCGAAGGAAGACTTTGTCACCAACACCAAACTCCAAGTCCCTTCGACGATTGTCAGCATAGCTCTTCTGCCGACTCTGAGCAGCCTTTATGTGTTGTTGGATGGCATGAACCTGTTCTGTCATCTCTTGCACGAGATCAGGCCCAAGAAGCTTCCTCTCACCAGTTTCATCCCAACAAGTAGGAGTTCTACACCGCTTTCCATACAGAGCTTCATAGGGTGCCATCTGAATACTCGCATGGAAGCTGTTGTTATAGGAGAACTCCACTAATGGGAGGTGTTGATCCCATCCACCTTTAAATTCCATTGAGCATAATCTCAACATGTCTTTGAGTTTATGAATAGTCCTTTCAGATTGGCCATCAGTTTGAGGATGATAGGCTGTACTAAAATTCAATTCAGTATTCAGAGCATGCTGAAGACTTCTCTAGAATTTTGATGTGAATCTTGGGTCACGATCAGATACGATGGATAGTGGTACCCCATGCAGCCTTACCACTTCCTTCACGTATATCTTGGCAAGCTGATCCAGAGTGAAATCTTCCCGAATAGAGATAAAATGGGCTGTCTTGGTGAGACGGTCCACAATAACCCATATCGCATTGTTTCCTTTGGATGTTTTCGGGAGACCAGTTACAAAGTCCATAGTGATATTATCCCACTTCCATACTGGTATGGGTAGAGGTTGTAATACCCCCTTAGGAAGTTTTCGTTCTGCCTTTACTTGCTGACACACCAGGCACCTTGTAGTGTAATCGGAAATCTCCCTCTTCATGTTATCCCACCAATAATGATCACGAAGGTCTCTATACATCTTAGTGCTTCCCGGATGTATAGAGAAAGTAGAGCTATGAGCTTCATCCATCAGTTCTTTCTTTATCTCCGGAATAGATGGGACACATAGTCTTGTATGAAATTTCAATACACCTTCTTGATCAACATTGAAATCAGGGATCTTACCATCCTTTACAGCCTCGAACTTCTCCTGCAGCAAAGGATCTTCTTTTTGAGCCTTCTTGATCTTCTCTAGTAATGAAGGTTGAGAAATCATTTGGGATAGGGTTGATGATGTCCCTTTCCTTATAATTCCCATGTCCAGTTTTACTAGATCTTTAATCAAGGGATCCCCTAGGATCCTCATTGTTGCCAGAACAACAGGATCTTTCCTGCTTAACGCATCCGCGACTTTGTTTGCTCTTCCAGGGTGATAATGAATTGAACAATCATAGTCTTTAATAAGCTCCAACCATCTCCTTTGTCTCATGTTCAATTATTTATGTGTGAAAATATACTTTAGACTCTGGTGGTCAGTGTATATATCACATTTCTCCCCATAAAGATAGTGCCTCCATATCTTTAGAGCAAAAACAACTGCCGCCAGCTCTAGATCATGCGTAGGATAATTCTGCTCATGAATCTTCAACTGTCGAGATGCATAAGCAATTACCTTGTCATTTTGCATGAGGACACACCCAAGCCCTTTCAGAGATGCATCGCTAAAAATAACGAATCCTTCTCCGATAGAGGGTAGTGTTAACACAGGTGCAGTAACCAATCTCTTCTTCAGCTCTTGGAAACTTTCCTCGCATTCCTTTGTCCAGATGAACTTAACCCCTTTCCGAGTCAACTTGGTTAGTGGATTAGAAAGCCGTGAAAAGTTTTTCACAAACCTCCTATAATATCTCGCTAAACCAAGGAAACTACGAATCTCAGTTACTGTTGTGGGTTGAGGCCACTCCTCCACAACCATTGTCTTTGCAGGGTCAACCGAGATTCCTTCATTGGTTACGATGTGCCCCAAGAAAGCCACTTGTTGTAACCAAAACTCACACTTGCTGAACTTCCCAAAGAGCCTCTCCTTCCGTAGAGTTTTCAAAATAAACCTCAGATGATCTTCATGATCCTCACGAATTTTTGAATATATCAAAATATCATCAATAAAAACTACCAAAAAGTTATCAAGGTAGTCCTTAAATACTCTATTCATCAAATCCATGAAAATAGCAGGAGCATTATTCAAGCCGAAAGGCATAACAGTAAACTCATAATGCCTATATCTTGATCAGAAGGCAGTCTTTGGAATATCTTCCTTCTTCACCCTCAGTTGATGATAACCAGATCGAAGGTCAATCTTAGAGAAGAATTGAGCCCCGCGAAGTTGGTCAAATAAATCATCAATTCTTGGAAGAGGATATCTGTTCTTCACTGTGATCCCGTTCAGTTCTCTATAATCAATGCATAGCCGCATTGATCCATCCTTCTTCTTCACAAAGAGAACCGGTGCTCCCCAAGGAGACACACTCGGTCAGATAAACCCCTTCTCCAACAAGTCTTGGAGTTGTTTCTTTAACTCTTCTAGCTCCACATTTGCCATTCTATACGGAGTCTTTGATATCGGTTGGGACCCAGGTACGAGTTCAATGGAGAACTCTACCTCTCTTTCTGGGGGAGGTCCAGGTAACTCCTCAGGAAATACATCCATGTACTCTTGAACAATTGGAACATCTTCAATTTGTATGCTCCCTTTCCCTTCTTCATCATCATCGATTAACTCCATAAAGAAAGCTATGGGAGGTGCTTCTAGATAGGGATTAGTTCGGGATATCTCTCCTCGGAAGATAACTGTAGGTCGTTCATTCAAGACTACTGAGATTTCCTTACTTCTGCATTTGATCATAGCATTATACTTTGAGAGCCAGTCCATCCCTAGTATAATGTCGAATTCCATAATGGGAATGACTACTAGATTTACGATAAGATTGTGCTCACCAAAGTAAACACTAGAGTCTCTAAATACTTTTGATTCAAGGATAATCCCACTTGGAGTCTTGACTGACAACTCTACCTCTAGCAGTTCAGGGATTGATTCTATATTCCTTGCAAACTTGGAGGAAATAAAGGAATGCGTAGAACCAGAATCAAATAAAGTACTTGCTAGTTTTGAGAGGACAACAAGAGTACCTGCTACCACATCGTTCGGGACTTCAACTTCAGCTGTTGTGATAGCGAAAGCACGACCTTGCTACCTTGGCCTCTACTGAGGTTGATGGTGATTCCCCTCCACCGCCCTCGGATTTGGACATTGATTAGCAAAGTGCCCAAGCTATCCACAATTGAAGCATGTGACTTCGGGTAGGGCCAGAACCATCTTTCCTCTGTCGTTAGTGTTGGGAAGTTGAGGCTTCACATCACTACGACAATTCCGAGAAATATGGCCTTCTTTTCCACACCTATAGCACTTACCACTTCCGATCAAGCAGTTCCCCGAATGCTTCATTCCACATTTATTGCATGTGGAATGTTGCATATGCTTTCCACCTCTTTCCTGATCAAAACTTCTTCCCAGGCTTGGTTCTAGAGTTCTCTTCTTCTCATTAGATTTCTGAGACCACTGTGTCTCCCCAAACTCTAGTTCAACTTTCATAGCACTTCGAACTATTTCTTCATAGCTATCGTAGTCCATGTTGGCTAGATTCTTCCGCAGATGAGGTCGTAGTCCGCCAAAGAATCTATCAACCTTCCCATTAGGGTCCATGACAAAGCTTGAGGTATAACGGGAAAGCTTTGTGAAGTTCATCTCATAGGTTCCAACAGATTCGTTCTCCTTCTGCTTCAGCTCGAGAAACTCTTTCTCCATTTTCGTTCTCATGGAACGAGGGAAATACTTGTTAAAGAAAATTCCCCGAAATTCTTCCCACTCCATAGCTTCCATCTCTCCTCGTGGCTTCGTGTTTTTGATCAGTGACCACCACTGATCAGCTTCTCCCTCTAGGCGGTAAACAGCAAGGGTGACTTTTTCTTGTTCCGAACAATGAAGTATAGAAAAGATCTTTTCAATGGAGCTTATCCATTGTTTCGCAACCAATGGGTCAGTAGATCCACTGAATGTTGGTGGTCGTTGACGCATGAAGGACTCAACAGAAGGTTGTTACCTTCGCAGTGAGGTCGGCCTCTCAGCTTGATTCAAGTTATTACTCATAACTTGAGTCATTTGGTTCATCATTCGCATGAATTTTTCCATTCCAGCTTCCATCGGAGGGCCGTCAGCACATGGTGCATTGCGGTCACCATCGGCACGATTCCTCCTATTGCCCGCCATTTTCTAAAAGAATAAAACCTTAGTAAGAAACTTATTTCATTTATGGATCTTTTAACTAAGACTTCATGCTTTGACAATTACACTTTTCTATAATTCCTTCATAATGATTCATAAAAAGCTTGTGATTAACCAAACATATCACCCGGGAGTGTCGTAACCAAGAGTGCAGCAAGGCCCGTTATCGTGCACCAGTTCCCGTTCGAGTCTAGCTCAAAGCGGTGTTTTCGGGTTTTACCCCTATGTACATCTGTGCCAGAGCCGCCTCTACCTGCTTGTATCCAGACAGGGATGTATTTGTTTGATAAACCACTTACTCAATACTTACCAAAATACCAGGAAGTTTTCCTATATTTAAACTTTTCTATAGGGTTCTTCCTAAAGTTTTTATATCCTAATTTCCACAAATAACTAAACCATCCTTTGATACCAACTATAGCATCCCGCCTTTTTATAACATAAACTTTCATTACATTACACAAAACTGAGGATCTTTAAGGTCTAGTGTCTTGGAAACCAGGAACAAAATACATGAAAGCAACATAAATCATTCTTCTTAAACACTTGAAAGGCTTCTCCTTAAGTTCATCCTAGGTTCATTACTGCATCTCATAACCTGGGGACATACATCAAAATAAAGGGTGAGCAAAAGGCCTAGTAAGGGAAACAAGAGGAACATTTTACATGTGAACTTGATATACTTCAATAAGGACATGAAAAGAACTTTAAGGCATGAGAAAGAAATCATGAGGCATTTCATAATAAAAATAACATTTTTCATAACTTGAAGATGTGGCTACATCATTTAACATAGACAATCATGAACATATCACCAAGGTCCATCCCCAAGGTGTCATTTGAAAATTACCAAGGTTACTCACCAAGGTATCGTGAAAATTGTAATCTCTAGTGGTTACATCATTACCCAATGCATTGGAGCGCTATCAGGGCGCACCCTTAAATTTGCCTTTATTATCATGTGAGCCACATATATCATCATCAAAAATTTCATAAATAACCCACATAGCATAAAATAAATGGGTTTCATTTCATAATCATAACGTTTTAAAAACTGCTTTAAAGACATGATCTTTACGTCACTTTAAACCCACGAAAAGGGAAAGTGGGTCTCATGTATGTAAATCCCAGAATTTAAAATGGAACATTTTGATATATATGTGAATAACCTTGTAGAAATAAGAGCTTTGTGTATTCACTTTATAACATAAAATAATTTTTGAGAAAAGAGAGAGGCATTTTGAGACGAAAATTCTGCAGCATAACGGCTATGTTACAAGGTTTTAGAAAACATTGAAAAGAGAGGGGACATGGGTCACCCACTCATAAATGATCCATAAAACAGTAGGGGGAGAGAATAAGATGTATATATGTACATGGTAATGAAAATTTAAGGACATACCATTTGAAATGAAAAACATGGAAGGAAGAAAAAATTTAGATTTCTCTTATGAAAATTCGGCAGCCTAACAGCGTCACTTAAACTTCAATAAAAATGAATTGACAAGATAAAATAGGGTCTCTCATCATATGATCATAAGAGATCAGTATTATAGATATAGATATCATACCCCAACATAATAAAAAGGAACTTGAAATACTTGACATGAAAATCGAACTTGAAAATGAGAAGGGTGAAAGAATCCCTTAAAAATTCGGCAGCCTAACGGCATCACTTAAACATTCATAAAATGAAATGATGAGAGTAAGAGGGGATCTCTCATCATATAAGAATGAAAAGGGCATTAAGAGGAATATAAAATAACATCCTCTCACATAAGAACATGGAGCATAAAAGGAATGACATAAAAGAGATTACATGAAAAGAAAGAGAGGGGTCGGATCCCTTACCTTAAAACGTGACTCTTGAAACTCAAAGTTTTGGACCTTGAGGGCTTGGGGGCACCTTGGGAGGACTCCTTGGGAGGTACGGAGACCAGAACTTCGTTGGGGGACAGTTGGGAGTGAAAACTAAAGGAGTAAAGGGTGGGTATTTATAGGGAAAGTGAGGGGACAAGGCAATAATGGCCAAGGGACACCTCACATGTGCTTTTCTCAAACCCATGTGCTCTCCCTTGGCATTTATCAAGGAGTTAGGCCACATGGGGCCCCCAAAACAGTAATTCATCACCCTTGGCCGTCCAACCCTTGAAATATCTCATGACATCATCATGACACAGTTATGATGTCATTAAACATACCGAAACCCTAAAACTGTATTTTTACTATTCACTGAAAATTCAACTTTCTCAGAATAATCCCAAAATTTCACCTTAACCAAAAATCAATGCTCTGATTTCAAAAATGAAATCCATTTTATAAAAATAATTTTCTAAATATTTTTAATTTAATTTTTAAATAAAAACACTATTCATCGAAAATTCATTTTTTTTCAGAAAAATCCCCAAAAATTACCTTAACATAATATCGATGCTCTGAGTTCAAAAATAAAGTCCTTTTTATAAAAATAATTTTCTAATTATTTTTAATTAAATTTTTAATTAAAAAATACTATTCATCTGAAAAAACTAATACTTGACTAATAATTTATGAAACCGTTATTTACCCATTTTATTGAATCACATTACTTAATCAAGGTGTTTAAATTATATTAAAACTTTCTTTGAGTGAAATTACTAATCTATTTGGTCACATTACTAATCCTAAGCGTAAAATCACTATTCATAATTTACTATTCATCAAAAATTAAGTTGATCTTATTAGACTCCAAATTCCTTACTGAACACTTTTGTAGAAGACCATTTTTTTGAAAATCATTACACATCATTAGTTATTTAGGGTTTACATAAATGTTTTAAAATATCCTTTTTTCAAAATTCATCAATAAAATACATTCTAAAATTATCTGGACATTTGAAATTTCACAAACATCACTAAAGGAAGAAATCTCAATTCATTCGTCCCAAAGGATTACACAAAGAAGCTAGGGTCTCGTCACATATCCCCTTATAACACCGGCATATGACCTAAGTGTAAGGTGTGCTATGGTGAGAGAATCTGAGGGAGGCTCAGATAACATTGCCCTAGTAGTAATCTCTACTAACTTGAACTTCTCCCGTAGGCATTTCCGTTCAAGCTTGAAACGCTGGAGTTCGGCTTGGGCTTGGTCCAAAGCGAAGCCCACAGATGCTACCTCCTTCCCAAGCTCTGATAAGTGGGCTTCATAAGGTTCAAGTCTACTGGATGAAGCCATCGCCTCCTCTTCCTGCATTAACCACTAACATCTTATTAAATCATTAAGAGTAAGTTAATATACTACTCAAAAAGATTGGGTCGTTACACAGGTATACTCAATTGGATCCTCCCCGAAACCTCTCATTTAGATGTGCATAAATAATACTAAATCCCTAGTGAATAAATAGAGAAATCAACTCATCGCCTAAATATTGTAAACTATATTCCCATCATCTCTACGGATCACTCATCATGTAATGAAAAAAAGTAGGTAATGTAATATCAATAACATATATAGAATAATAGTTCCCCACTAAAATATTCTCACTAAACCATGCCACCCTAAACCCTAATGACTTACGTCTTGGTGCCCCCATTCCCTCCATAAGTCATGTTTGAAACCCATGAAAATATATTACCACCATATCAACATAATCACAACAACCTCACCATCACATCCACATAATCATCTTTAAAGATGAAGATCCATCACATCCCATGTAAATATACCTTAAGATATTAAATATCATGTATAACACCCCAACCCTGGGCCACCCAAAAGTGGTCGAGCCAAGGTCACCACATGGAATCAATAGCATATACAAGTATTCTAGAGGTTTCTAAATATAAAAGAGGGACTTTTCAATACAATGGAGAGACTATTCCCTTTAATCCGAGTAAAAAACTTAACAAAAATAACCACACTTATATAACATAAACATCAAAGTACACATAAATAGATAAACATAGTGATATAATAAATGAATGTTTTCAAATATTCATACAAACCCATAGTCATAAAAAACATCCAATGATCACCCACTGGTCCAATATAATATATAAAATTAATAAAATAACATAATATACATGTTGCCCCCCTACCATCCTCATTCCTCATCCTAATATCTGATACCCGTTGAGCTGCCCCAACTAGATTCACTTTATGACCTATGATCTTACATGAAAGAATACAAAAGTTTTTCACATAAATTAGAGTTCTCGTGTAGGGTGTAATCATATAATACTTGGTAGGGTCTCACTAATAACTTCTAGTATATGCCATCATATGCATGTGTATACATGAAAAAAAGAAATACAATAAATAAATATGCTTTTTGGGTCATCGTGTTCTAACTAGGACACCATGACACCTGGAGATGTACACTTTCCCATCAGGATACCATGTGCTAACTAGGATACCAAATTGCCTCACCCAACTTGTTTATTTCCATTCTATAATTTAGTTTTCACCTCATTCCGTTATACCCAATGCCCAACCCATACTCGAAAACTTAACGTATGATGTCATCCATGCTTAAAACCACTACATTAAGGAAAATGGAATGTTAATAAATCCATATATTGACTCATTTACTCATCTCTCATGGTAGGTTTTATCATCCATGTCTCACATCACATCCTGACCCAACCCCTCACACGCGGTATACTTCCATGACCCAAGCCTCCTAGGGAAAGGTCCAATTTAATGAACATGTAGACTCTGTCTCACCCAAAAAAATCCATCCATCCATATCACTCATGGTGAATCAAAGATTCAATATCATATCCCTAATCTGTTCCATCACCTATCAAAAGCATATGAACACACAAGCATCACCAAAAAGGCACACAACCCATCACATAGATCACCAGCCAATACCAAGGACCTATTCGCTCGATACCTAGCCCCTTAACTTGAAACATGTATTTCTTTACCATTTAGGGTGTCCAATGTGTCCCTTATACCCATAATATCTTTTAATAATGGGTATTATCCTGCAACCATCACTCGTCAATGAAACAATTGCATGAATTTTCACCCCAACCCAGATCTCAAGGTCTGGTCCAACCTCAACAAATCCCTCCTAAATTCTAGTCCTACTACCCAAGGACCATCCCAGGACATCACATTCTACCTAAACTTGAATTCAAAATGTGAGGTCAAATTCCCTTCCAAAACCCCCTTGTAAATCCAATTCCAAGTCCTAAACAACTTCCATAAACCTCACTTGGGTCTCAACACACATCTTCTAAGGGAGATACCTTATCTCATTGCCTAGAGGAAACCTCTCTCCATAACATGTACCAAGTACTAAAATAATTAACCATTTCACCTCATATAAAGACTCTATATCATTATCAAGAGGGAGTTTATATTTTCCCATGATACATATAACTACCTCGCATGTCGTCACTCTAAATCAATCCCTTCATGCCTACCCACTAGCCCTAGGATCCCAACTAAGGCTATCATGTATCACTAATAATACCTTGAGACCTATACAAGGCCTCATAAAAACTTAGATAACACCTTCTCCCCTTGTATACCTAGTCTTCAGGCAATCTAAATTTACCCAACATGTTAATTAATGCCTGGTCTCATCCTGGGAGGCTCAATGCCACCCCGTCATCTTTTCCATGGATTCTAACATTTATTATTACCTATACTAAAACCCATGAAATTATAAATTCAATCATTCTCAAAAATATATATGAATATGAAATTGAATTATTGGGGTCACCTACCTCGAGCGTAGAGTAAACCCCTCGCCAAGCTTCATCGAGCATCATCCAAGCCCATCCATACCCTTGAGTGCTTAGTTCACACCAATGGATATAAATAATTAATTATAAAAAAATTAATTAATTATAAAGTTAAATTTAATATTAAATTTCACATAAAAACTCACCATACATCATTCCTTCCCCAAAACCACTTCGGAAAAATGATCACATTGTGATTGACTATTTTATTTTGCCTTTACACCACTATATAAAACTGATTTTCAATTGTAAATTCAAATTATTAAAAAATATTTCACTTAATTTTTTATTCAATAAGTTAATTTTTATTACTGTTAAAAAGGGTTATTTCACCTTTTTTTATGTTTTCATTGTATTTGGAGGTGATTTGGAGGGACCAAGAGGAAGTTGAAGAAAAATGGGAAAAACTGTGCAAGATTCCAAGCACACCTGTGAACTAAAAAGAACAGTTAAGATAATACATGAATATAATTGGGATGAAATTTTGGGATATGATCCAAAATTCAGTGGGATATAACTATATTGAAGATACGTCATCCCAATTCATCAATTAAGGGGCCCAACCAAACTGATCTATCTAAGAAAAATATTCTGCTCGAAGTCAAAAGTTAGGTTCTATATTTAATGCATATTTTGAGTTGTAGGCCTTAAAATGATTCCAAATTTATAGTTATATATTTAATAAGTGTGGAAGAATATTTTTGTTTTATACAGTGTTAGATAAGACTATATGGATTCCAATAACCATGGTCCAATTGGTTTTATGAAATCTGGGTGCCCAAAACCACCTTCCACTTTCCCTATAAAATGGCACATTGGGAACCCCATTTTAAAGTTAAAACATGAGGAAATGTGATTTTGTTTTGGAGTCACAAAGTATTTATATAATCCATTTTAATGTTTTGGATCTTCTTATCCTCATAGGGGGAGCTGAAATTAATAATGAGATCCACCTGAGTTTCTACCTCCTCTCGATGGTGGGCTAAATGGTGGGCGTTCATTCTGAGATATTTGCGCACATTTTAGTATTTGTTTATAAAAAATACACACTATAAACCACTAAATATATTAAATAGATGACATAGTGTCTTCTCTATGATAAAATAACCTTTAAAAACACAATAAATTTGACTTTTAATGACAACATGGTCAAATTTTGGCGCCATTTATGGGGAGCGCTTTGGTTTTTAGTATGCTTTTTTTATAAAAATATTTTATATTTTGTAAGAATTTTTTTGCTTATTTTATTCCTCAATTTTTAAGTTGATTTCTAAAATTTTCCATTTGTAGGACTCATTCATGATTTGATCTTCATCGAAGGAACTACTTCCTTTAGAACACAAACCGAAGAGGATCTTGCATCATCAACACTAATAAGTACTGAACGATCCCTTGAAGGAGGACACACAAAACATTAACACGCTTCTTGATCCTTCTTTTATTATTATTATAAAACCAACATCAAGACTTAAATAAACTTCCAAAATATGGATGAAAATAATTGGACATTAAAATAACTAACATTCTAGAATGTAGAGATCCATCCAACACACACTCAAATACAAGGAAAATCACCTAATTGTGAACTAAAATCTGGTTTAATTCACTGATTACCAAGATTTCATGGACTCATAGAAGAATACCCGCATAAGAACATAAAATAATTTTATATTTCATGTTCAACATTAAAACTATTTAATGTAGATGAATAACAAGTAAATATTAGGGCATTTCTTTTATCATTAGAATACACTACAAAGGATTGGTTGTATCGTGTTAACTCCCCTATTAGAGGCTAGGAAGACATGAAATGCCATTTTCTTATGAAATATTTCCCATCCTCTAAAACTAAAAGTATAAGGAATATTTTTGGAATATAGAAATCACATGGGGAAACACTACATGAATATTAGGAATGATTTAAAAGGTTATGTTCAAGATATCCACACCACCAAATAAGTGATCAACTTTTAATGAAATATTTTTATAAAGGTTTAATTTCTATTGATCAAAACAAGATCGATGTCACTGTAGGTGGTGAGCTAGTGGATAAAACCCTAATTTATATAAGAACTGTATTCTAAAATATAGTGTAGAACACACAAAAATTTGGTTGAAGGTACAATGTATCAATTCTATGAAACAATGAGGTGAAGAATTTTGAGTTCGTGAAGAAAGTAGACATGAAGTTTTAAGAGCTAAGTACCATTATAAGAAAAGTTTTTCTTTCACAAGAGAAATACCAATCTCTTCCTATCATCCATTGTGGTATTTTTTTCTACCAACACCTACTATTCTTATCAATTACCTAAATTAATAGAAAATTCTAGGAGTTTTGAGGTAATCTTCCCAGGCATCCCCTATAACCAACCCATTAAGAAAGAACCATACTATCCATCTGACCTTGGGTTGAAAGACAAAAAATCCTATAGGAAATGGGGGGTTTCAAACCTACCTCCATAACCATGGAACCATCTGGGGAAAAGTATTCATCCACTACCACCACCCATAAATCCATAATCACTAAAAAGGCCTTTCCAAAAACCCCTCCAAAACTTAAGCCTATCCTAGAAGACATGATGAAAAAATGGCTACAAATAATCTTTAATTCCAACAGACCATCCAAGCATCCATACATGACCTAAATCCCCAATAAGGTTAATTCGCCAACTCTCACTACTACAAAACATGCCTTTAATGGTGCTGGTATTTATCAGTGCTATAACAAAACACTGATAAATAGAATATTTATCAGTGCTAAATAAAGTACTGATAAATTTAAACTTTTATCAGCACGTCTTTTTTTGCACTAATAAAGGAAACATTTATTAACACTTTATTTTTAGCGCTAATAAAGATATTCTTTATCAGCACTTTATTTTTAGCTCTGTTAAAGGGTATCATTTATCAGTGCTTTATTTTTAGCACTGATACATGGTATCCTTTATCAGTGCTTTAATTTTAGCACCAATAATGGGTATCCTTTATCATCAATTTTTTTATTGCTGATTAATATTTATATAAATAAAATGAAATAATTAAATAAAATTAAAAAATGTTTTTATTAAAAAAATTTAAAATATTTTATTAATTAAATAATTATTGATAAAAATGAATAGATTGATTATACATTATTAATTATTAAACATTTTAATAATTAGTTAATTATGATAATTATTGTTATTAAATTGCATATATTAAATACATAGATATATATATTAATGTATATAAATATGATTTATATATTAAGAAATATTTATGCGCTTTACATTAAATAGACATATATTTTTTGAATAATGGTTTATAATTAAAAATTAATATGAATTAAACATAATGACTATAATTTCATAGTACTCAACATATAATTGAATTTCATTTGATTTTTCAATTTAACATAGATCAAATGTGTGTTATATTGATTTTATATATACATAATTATTTCATTTTATATACAATGCACATACACCAAACTTACCCATTTTTTCAATATTTTTAAAGTGTACTTATTCTTATTTTATTCAATTTCACTCAATATTAACATAGATGCATGCACTTAAAAGAAGATATTCATTAATAATGTTAAGAAAATATTTTTTAAAAATATTTATAAGTAAATATATTTATAAATGTATAGTAACTATATTTATACAATTATATATTTATAATTATAAATAAAAAAAATTAAAAGTGTTTATATAACTATAAATAAATAATTATGTATATTTAAATAATTATTAAATTTATAATAAATTTACTTAAATAATGAGAATATTTACTATATTTATATTTATATATATTTATTAAATATATATGTATAATTATATAAATATATATAATGATATAAATAAAAAAAATTAAAAATATTTCTATAATTATAATTAAATAATTATAAAATATAATAAATATATTTAAAAAGGAATATATTTACTACATTGATATCCATATATATTTATTAAGTATTTACAAATTTTTACAATTTCTTCATTTATATTTATAATTATAAATCCTTTAATAGCGCTTTAGTAATAAGCACTGATAAAAGAATATTTATCAATGTGCTTTCCGTGCTGATAAAGTTGAGGATTTAGCAGCGCTAAAAAAAGCACTGATAAAATGAAGATTTATCAGTGCTCGAATTTTAGTGTTGATAAATATTGGTTTTATCAGCACTAACAAAATGATGAAAAATAGTCCTTTTATCAGCGCTTATGATATAAGAGCTGATAAAAGGGCTATTTATCATCACCTATTTTTAAATGTGGATAAAAGTGTCTCGTTCTATTTCAAAAACCCTAACCATTTGAGAACTCATCGTGATATCAAGATATTTCTGCAGAATTCACCCACTGCCGGTGCTCCTCCTCGGTGAATCGAAGCTTGAATCACACCACTCAGCTATTGTCGATGCTCTAATTGCATGAACATCTCATACGAATTTCGGTTTTTGATTGTGGTTTCAATGAGGATGAGGTTTCACATCACTTTCCATCAATCTCTCCACTAGTGGTAAGTGGTTACATGCCCTAACAATTTTAGATAATTTAATTTTCTTGTTTGGTTAATTTTTGCATGCTCTATAGTTTATTTTGGTGGTGAGAACATGTTTTGGAAATGCTTTTAAATGCATTTTTTTTGAAAGTTAATTTTTTAAATAGAAATTGTTAGGTTTCAATATAGCCCTTGTTGTGAAAAATCAATGGAAGTGTTTAGTTAATTGTTTGAGTAGTGAGAAATGTTTTTTATGGATGCTTAAGGTGTGTGTGTGTGTATTGAAAAGGGATTTTTGATTGGAAATGGATCATTTTGGGCATGTTATCCTTATTGTGTGCTTTTGAGCATGAGTTTTGAAGTGTTTAAATAAAGAAGATTTTGTTTTAGAAATGAATCTTGGGATGTGGAAATAGTTTATTAAATGGTGTAAGTGATGTAAAATGTGTTTTCGAAGGTTTTGGTGTGCTTTGTGCTGGATCTGGGTTTTGTAACAGAAAATGGTTATGTTGTGTGTGTGTGTTTTAGTGTGGTGTTCTGTGGAAGGGTTTTATGGGTTGTTTGAATGGTGAAAATCATGTTTTCAAAGGTTCATAATTGCATATAGGTTTGGATGTAAGTTCTTAGTGGAAATTGACATACTTTTCCATGTTGAACATGTTGTACCTTTTTTAAGGCGAATTGTAAATTATTTTAAAGGATGTAAGACATGTTTTTAAAATGATTTTGGTTTGTGTACAAATTTGCAAAAAATGGAACATGCTATGGAATTGGTTTTGATTTGGTGTAAAATATAGTTTTGTTAATTGTAAGTGTTCTATAAATTAGTTAATAGATTTATTAAATTATATAAGTGTTTCAAATTATTTTTGAGGTGGTTATGCAGTGTGTTTGATTTTAAAAGTACTATTTTCATGTCAATTTGGGTTTGTTTTTTATGTAAATCTTTACGGTGCCTCCAAGGGTTATTTTAGAAAACTTTATAAATGAATTATTAACATACATAATAGGTGTGATTCATGTTTGTGAAATGATTTGGTGTGCATATGTTTTAAAATAGGGTTTGGGTGTGAAAGTAGTGGCACACTATGTGTACTTTTTTTGGCATGAACTGTGTGTGTAAATGTTCTATGTTAGTGACATGTGAATGTGAAACTTTATTGAACATAAATAAAAGGGAATCCAGGGAGAATGGGTAACTTGATTGTGATGTGTTATGGAATCTTGATGTTTTCACATTAAAATCATTATCCATAGAATTAATGTATTGCTTCATATTTATGTTTAATTAATTTCTTTTTTTTATTAATCACATAAAAATTGTTTTATTATAAGGGTGGATTATTTTTTTCGAGTTGGGGTGATCTATCCAACTTTCATACTTCTTATCAATTAAAATATTTTCACCCATGTAGAGGAGAATCTATCACTTTCTTTCAAGTTACCTCCACTTTCTTTGTAGGAAGAGCAACGACACTGCCTCTACTCAGTCACAAAGGTAACCTTGATGTATTCACACTAAAATAATTGTCCATATAATTGTTGTATTGTTTCATATTTATGTTTAATTAATTTATTTTTAGTATTACTTAAGTAATAATTGTTTTCTTATGTAGGTGGATTATTGTTTTTGAGTTGGGGTGGTCTGTTCAACTTTCATGCTCCTTCTCCCTTAAAATATTTTCACCCATGTAGTGGTTTATTTATTACTTTCATTCAAGTTACCTCCACTACCTTTGAAAGAAGAGAAATAAAGCTACCTCTTCTCAATTACATAGGTAATCTTGTTGTTTACATTATAAAATCATTGTACATATAATTAATATATAGTTTCATATTTATGTTTAATTTATTTCCATTTAGTATTAATTACATAATAATTGTTTTCTTATATAGGTGGATTCTTTTGTTTGAGTTTGGGTTCACTATCCAACTTTCATGATTCTTCTCTATTAAAACCTTTTCACCTCTACAGTGGTGCATTTATCACTTTCTTTCAAGTTACCTTCATTTCCTTTGCAAGATGATCAATGAAGTTGTTTTTTCTCAATCATAGAGGTAACCATGATATTTCCATAGTAAAATTATTGTTCAAATAATTAATGTATTATTTCATTGTAGAGACCACAAACTTGACATACATGGACATTAAATTAATTTTGCGGAATACATACTACATAACAGAAACCAACACTCAAGGATCGTAATAGGTTAGTGTCTTTGGAAACTCATAACATAATCTTCTAATAATGGTGAACAATCTTAAACATCTCCCATAAATATATTCCGCTTTTTTTCCTACCTAAAACATTTATTTATATCCTAGGGAAAATAAAACATATAAAAGGGTGATCTCAAATGCTCAGTAAGGGTATGCATGGAGAAAATAAAACAAACCATATACATTTGAACTTAAAAACATGAATATAATGTTTAAACATCAAAATATTGAGCAATGATATAAAACATGGAAGTACATAAGGCATAAATCATAAAAGAACATTAATCATGATAAAATAGCATGGTAATGAAACATTTAATTGGGTCAAACCATTAAGCACATGATATGATTTCCATAGTAGCCAAGGCATTGCTGTCAAGACCATCTTAGTGGACAAAGTCCCTTTCTTAATCGAGTTCACTCCTCATTCCGATCCTGTATCACTGAATCGGATTAAGTTACCATTCCAGCCATGTCTATCTCATGAGATATAAATCTTTACCCAATTCATTGGAGCGAGATATAGGTCACACCCATCTCATAATGAAATCATTCTTTCGTGTGACACAAAATAAACATACATCATTCATAATAACCCAATGAAAAAATGGGTTTCATAAACATCATTTCATCATAACATAATCCATATAAAACAAATGGATATCATTTCATCATAAGAAAAGTGAAACCATGTAAATAATAGAGACATTATACTTGAAACATACACATATGAAATAATGTCATCTTATATGGAAAATGGTTTTGATAAAACACTTGAAATGAATTCTTGATGAAAATATCATTTCTTCTTCAAAATCATTTTCTTTTCACAAAATTCAATTCAATTTTAAAATAAATGTATTTTGTTGAAAATAGTCATGAAATATTGTATAGGAAGATTTATGAAAAGTAGGCATTATGAAACCATAAAAATCCATTCACGCCATATAAGTTAAAAAAACATTCTGCTCGTACTTTTGTCGAAAAAGTCAAAAAGTTCCTTGTGTGGTAAGAAAAAGTAAGATTCCTTTCATAACATGTGGTAAAATTCAGAAATGTGTAAAAAGGACTTTAAAAATACATGAAAACATTTTTAGAAAACATGGTAATGGATGATAACAATAACCCCAGTAAATACTTACGAATAAACAATATCGGATAAAAACGAGATTGGAAAAGTTATCCCTTACCTTAGGCCCGATATGCTTCATACGTATCTGAACCTCCTATATAATGATTTAAATAATGTCATTTACTTATTATAGAATCATATTCATTGTTATTATTTCATATATGGTTCAGTTATGACTTTATATTACCCGTTCTTTTGTAAATTCCATGTTAAAGCAGCGTTTTGGGTAAAATCGTTTTATTTATCGTACGTGTTTGGACTTGTTGTTCATGATATTATTATTACTTATATCATGATTTAATTACTTCAAGAATTTAAATCATGATTTATATATAATATATATTCAGTATATATATATATATATATATAATAGATAGATGAGTGAAATGAAATACACCGTTCATGGAGACGGTAGGCCGTACGTACGCATGAACGTTGTTTTCCTTTCCTTATTGACTTGAATGGAAGTAAGTAGATGAAATATATATATATATACATAAATACAGTAGCTTAATTATGTCATAAATTTCATTATTATTCATTATATATACTTTATAATCATTCTTGAATGGTTAACATGGAGAATTAATCTCATCGCGTCGTGGAGACGGTAATCCGTACGTACGCACGAGCGAAGATATCGTTCCCATAATTATTTAATGGAATTGGAGTAGATGATATAATATCTCAGAATCATTATGATGTTATAATAACCATATATAGTTATTCTTTAAACCATTATACCCATCCAAGTAAGGTAGTGGTGGAAAAACAGATTACACCACGGTGTGGAGACGGTATTCCGTACGTATGCACGCGTGGTGATTTCGTTTTCCGTAGGATGGATAGAAGGTGAAATGGGGTTGTTTAATATTTATAATAACATATAAGTATATTAGTGATAGTTATGTTATTAATTTATAATTAAACAACTAAAGAAGAAGAATTTGAAGAAGAAAGAAAACTTGAATGAATCGGTAGAAGAGATTACCTCTTCTTCGACGCACCTCTTTTAAGTTTCCTCTTAAGGCACTAGAGTTGGTCTTTTGAGGAGACCAGAAACTCTATAATATTTCTTTGGAAGTTGGGATGGGAAATGTTCAGGGTTTTTCCGAGCTTGAAAGTTCAAAATTGTGTAATGAGAAGAGGGAGGAGGTGCCCTTTTATAAGTGAGGAGAAGGGCACCTTTGGAAACCTTAAAAATATTAATTTATAATAAATAAAACCCCACTTAAAAACCTCCAAAAATGACTTATATTCAAATATTAGATGATATTGAGTTGTAATACCATCAAAAAATAAAATTTATACATATTGTGAATTTATTTTAAACATTATCAACTTGATTTATCCTTATTTAATCTATTTCATTTTATTTGTGGTAATAAGATTCTAAATTTTAAATTGTTATAAATAATTACTTATGTTTTGTTATTTGTCCATAATTGGATAATTTATGAAATTTTAGACAATATAAATTTTAATTTATAATTTTTAAATGTTTTTGTGTTTTTTAAACAATTTTATATTATGTTATTTTTATAAAATAACAATAGTGTCAATTTTGACACTATTCATTTATTTGAATTTAAATAAAATCAACACATAATATATGTTCGAAGTAAAAGCTTTAATAGATTAATAACATGTAATATGTATCTAAAAAATTAGTGGATCACATTAAATAGTTCATATAATATTTATTTTAATATTTTTAAAACCATTTATTTGATATTTCAATCAATAAAATAATTTCAACATCACTATTGTGTCACCTTTAATGATAATTATATAATCCCTAAAAATTATAAATAAATTCACATTATGTATATAATTTTATTATATTTCTGGATACTATTTATTTTCTAAGTTTCATGAAGTTTATCACTAAATTAAAATTATTATACTTATAAGATTTAAGAGAGTGACATGTTGTCACTTTCTTTGGTTTTAATAATAATTAAATTATTTTCATGGTAAAAAGTCCATAACATTAATCTATTCCAACCCTTAGGTGATATGGTTACACTTTTAGTCATCCAATAGAATTTTGGCAGGTGTTAGGGTAATTTTAAAATCTTATTTTTACCCTTAATTACCCGATTTACCTTTAACTGCAGTAAATAAAAATTACCGTAGTTACTATTCATAATATAAAAAAATAAAAGTAACCTATTAACATAATTTGGACCCACTGAATTAAAATATGGAATCCATTTTTCAAAATTAAAAACACGGAAATTTCAGTAATTAATTTAATATTAATCTCTTTGTTAAGAAAACAATTTTTAAAAGTTAAAACATTGCCAAAGATTGAAATGTTTTTACCTATGAGTTCTATGTAAAATTAATTGTAATGACATAAATTATATTAAATGGTAAAAATATATTCTATTTATACTTAAAAACCATTCAATATTATAATTTAACCATATAAATTATTGCGATGAAAAAAGTTAATTAAAATATAGTGTGTTTTTACTATTCATTAAAATATATAAGTTATCAGAATAATATGAAAAATTTATTCAAAGTAAATTTTTATATACTGATTCCAAAGAAGAATTTTATTTTATCAAATTGAACTTATAAACCTGTCAAAAACTAGATTTAATGTGGGTGCACCATCAAAAGGCGGCAAAATTTCATTTTTTGAAAAATACTTATTTTACCCGAAAAAATTATTTTGTTCACATACCATGTTTTAGAAAATCTGTAAGATGAATAATAATGTTATAAAATTCAAAATTTAGTTAATACTATTAATAACAGCTAGTCCATACTAATATTATAATAATATATTGTTTTTTATTGAAGCCCAGTATTGCGTACTACACACGCTATCGAGGAAGGTTGTGATTGCGTGGAACACAAGCCAAGAATAGTGTTTGCATATAATATAAGCTAATATGGTGTTGTGTATATCACAAGATAATTTTTTTGTAACGTACAATACAAGACATCAATTAAATTAAAAGAATATCTTTCATAAAATCTCAGGGTGTTACATTCTACCCCCCCTTAAAATAAATTTCGCCCTCAAAATTCATCGGGGTTATAAATGGTTTACTACTTGAAAGTTTCTTTAATAGAAACCCACATCGTAAAAAGGAATACCAAAACTAAACTTCAAAAACTAAATTATGAAACGTAATGGTTACCCAAATTAACTAATCATTGGGTTTCCACATAGGATAACATAGGTGAAAATATGGATATGGAAGAGAAATCTAACCATCATGTTCTGATGGAGAGTGGTAGAGAACATGGATATTAAAAAGCCAACAATCACAAAGCCATAAATTTGTTATGATCTAAGGTACCATATGATTCATCGGATATGAGTACATTAGGAAAACATTTTTGATTTTCAAGATCATTTCCCTAAAGTTGAAAAAATTGGAATTAGAAGAAATACTTTCTTGATTTTGGTATAATCTCACTGTTGGTTGTTCTGTGAACAATTTCCACTTCATCTCTTAAAGAAATGAAGTTGAATTTGTCATTCGTGAAGTGTTAGGAGATCATGCGATATAATGATAGGTCATTCGATCTGTCTCAAACAAAAGGTAAGAAAAAGTTATTAAATATATATAAGTCCATCCATTGTGAGATTAATCGTATATGGTTCCTAAAATGGATTTATACTTCATATATCATACCACTTAATAAATTAAAACTAATTTATACTAACCAGGGACTTCCTGTAGACCAATGGTAGGCGATAAAGGCCTGTCGCACTTTGGTTGTGGGTTCGATTCCCGCAACCTTGTCTGACGTGACAGGTTGTCGCCCGTCCTGTAGTTTGTACTTTTTCTAAAACTACACTATTATAACATTACAGAAATATTATCTAAAAAAGGTTCTATCCTTAAACAGTACTATCTTATGTCCATCTTAATCCATTCCAATCTTTAGGCTTATCCAAAATACTTCGGTCTAAGCTCATAGTATAAAGAAAACGATTACTTGGAAGGTCATATAACAAGCACATGAATACCATCATTTATCCCCCATATATCATAAGATATATCTTGTTGGTTACATTCCAAACATGTGAATACCTTAATCATGTATTCTTTTGAAACATTAATTACCATAGAACCTTAGAGATAACATGAATACTGTCAAAAGTTAACTCTTTCCACATACCAAAATACCAAAATTTATATATACTCAAACCATGATATAACTTTGTCCTTATATCAGTCATGAGCTCATTAATACTATCGAACATCTCATTATCTCATTATCCCTTCATTATGATCATATCATCTACTTTCCAAAAATATCTTAATAACCTTTCATGGTTACCGGTACCATTCAACATTTGCTTTCAAATACTTTAGGAAAAACAATAGTGTAAAAATCCATAGATGTGTATTTATTCCATAGTACCATTACATATATAACATAACTCTTGATTAACATAAATCATTCCACTACCTTATTAAACCATTGATCGAGGTTGAACAATTCTTTCATCTCATATATCATTTGTAGTGTCTTCATCATCATCAATATAAATACTACCCATACGACCATGATGATTCTCTTCATGATACTTTCCCTTAGGGTATTGGCTTGCATAATGCCTGTACATTAAACATTTAAAACATTTAACCATTGTTGATGTCTTAAAAATACCATTATCCTTGTCTACGGTGTTAACTGAACCTTTTCCTTTGCAATTACTGGCTTTGTGTCCTTCTTTTCCACACCCAAAGCATCTTCCAGTTCCTTTGAAACATTCTCTTTGATGCCTCTTCCCACATGATTTACATGAGGGAAATTGAACTTTCTTTCTTCTATGATCATCATGAAACTCCATATTTCTCTTATTAGCTGAGTCAGGATACTTACCAAAGTTGAGATTATTGATCATATTATGAGATTTCTGATTAGGCATAATAACGATTCTTGGACTTTCAAATCCCGTTTAATTTGGTTTCTCATGAAGAATATCATTCCATTGTCCATCATATTCTCCATTATTGTGAATCTTCCTATTTCTATCCATTTTCTAAAACCCAAAAAGAATAGTGTGAGAGGAAAAAATCATACTAGTAAAAAACATAATAAAGGGGGAGTACCTTCAATATCTAACATCTTAGGTTTAATTCTAATATTGTTACCATAATTCTAGGATTATAACCTATACTTATACTTAACCTTAGGGACATCCCTATACATAACTTAGAAATATCTCTAGGGATCTCACTAAAGTTCTAGCATCCTAGTTTCCAAAGGTTGACTAAAACTTTCCTCTGATACCAATTTTAGAGACCCCAAACTTGATTTACATTGACATTACATTACTTTTTTGGAATACTTAATACATAAAAAAATCAACACTCAAGGATCGTAATAGTTTAGTGTCTTTGGAAACTCGGAACATAATCTTCTAATCATGGTGAAAGAACTTCAACATCTCCCATAAAGATATTCCCATTTTGTTTTCCTACCTAAAACCTTTCTTTATATCCTTGGGAAAAGAAAACATATAAAAGGGTGAGCTCAAATGCTCAGTAAGGGTATTCATGGAGAAAATAAAACAAACCATATACATTTGAACTTAAAAACATGAATATAATGTTTAAACATCAAAATATTGAGCAATGACATAAAACATGGATGTACATAAGGCATAGATCATAAAAGAACATTAATCATGATAAAATAGCATGGTAATAAAACATGTAATTGTGTAAAACCATTAAGCACATGATATTATTTCCATAGTATCCAAGGCATTGCTTCTAAGACCATCTTAGTGGAAAAAGTCCCTTTCTGAATCGAGTTTACTCCTCGTTCCAGTCCTATATCACTGAACTGAATTAACTTAATGTTCCATACATGTCTATCTCATGAGATATAAATATTTACCCAATGCATTGGAGGGAGATATAGGTCCCACCCATCTCATAATTAAATCATTCTTTCGTGTGCCACAAAATAAACATACATCATTCATAATAACCCAACGAATAAAATGGGTTTCATAAACATCATTCCATCATAACATAATCCATATAAAGCAAATGGATATCATTTCATCATAAGAAAATTGAAACCATGTAAATCATAGAGACATTATACTTGAAACATACACATATGAAATAATTTAATCTTAGATGGAAAATGGTTTTGATAAAACACTTGAAATGAATTCTTGATGAAAATATCCTTTCTTCTTCAAAATCATTTTCTTTTCACAAAATTCCATTCAATTTTAAAATAAAATGATTTTTTTTTAAAATAGTCATGAAATATTGTAGAGTAAGCTTCATGAAAAGTAAGCGTTATGAAACCATAAAAATCTATTCACGCTATATAAGTTAAAAAAAATTCTCCTCGTACTTTTGTCAGAAAAGTCAAAAAGTTCCTCGTGTGGTAAGAAAAAGTAAGATTCCTTTAATAACATGTGGTAAATTTCAGAAATGGGTAAAAAGAAATTTAAACATACATGATTTGTTTTTTGAAAATATGGTAATGTATGATAACAATAAGCCCAGTAAATACTTACAAATAAACAATCTAGGATAAAAATAATATTGGAAAAGTTATCCCTTACCTTAGGTCTGATATGCTTCATACGTATCTGAACCTCCTGTATAATGATTTAAATAATGTCATTTACTTATTACATAAACATATTTATTGTTATGATATCATATATGGTTCACTTATAACTTTATATTACCCGTTATTTTGTAAATTCCATGTTAAAGCAGCGTTTTGGGTAAAATAATTTTAATTATCGTACGTGTTTGGACTTGTTGTCCTTGATATTATTATTACATATATCATGATTTAATTACTTCAAAAATTTAAATCATGATTTATATATCACATATATACAGTATATATATATATATATAATATATAGATGAATGAAAGGAAATACACCGTTCATGGAGACGGTAGGTCGTACGTACGCATGAACGCTATTTTCCTTTCCTTATTGACTAGAATGGATGTAAGTAGATGAAATATATATATATATATATATAAATACAATAGCTTAATTATGTCATATATTTCATTATTATTCATTATATATTCTTTATAATCATTCTTGAATGGTTAACATGGAGAATGAATCTCATCGCGTCGTGGAGACGGTAATCCGTACGTACGCACGAGCGATGATATCGTTCCCATAATTATTTAATGGAATTGGAGGGGGTGATATAATATCTCAGAATCAGTATGATGTTATAATAACCATATATATTTATTCTTTACACCATTATACCCATCCAAGTAAGGTGGTGGTGGAAAATAGATTACCCCACGGCATGGAGACGGTATTCTGTACGTACGCACGCACGGTGATTTCATTTTTCGTAGGATGGATATAAGGTTAAATAGGGCTGTTTCATACTTATAATAACATATCAGTATATTAGTGATACTGATGTTATTACTTCATAATTAAACAACTAAAGAATAAGAAGTAGAAGAAGAAATAAAGTTGAAAGAATCGGTAACGGACATTACCTATTCTTTGAAGCGCCTCTTCTTAACCTCCTCTTAGGGCACTAAAGATGGTCTTTGAAGAATACCAGGACCTCTGGGATGTTACTAGGGAAGTGGAGAATAGAAATTGGCTGGGTTTGTCCGAGCTTTAAGGCTCAATGTGGTGTGATGAGGAGAGGGAGGAGGTTCCCTTTTATATGGGAGGAGAGGGGCACCTTTGGAAACCTCAAAAATATTAATTTATAATAAATTAAACCCACTTAAAAACCTCCAAAACCTCCAAAAATGACTCATATTCAAATATTAGATGATCTAGGGTTGTAATATCATAAAAAAATAAAATTTATATATATTGTGAATTTATTTTAAACATTGTCAACTTGGTTTAGCCTTATTTAATCTATTTAATTTTATTTGTGGTAATCAGATTCTAAATTTTAAATTGTTATAAATAATTAATTATGTTTGTGAATTGTCCATAATTGGATAATTTATGAAATTTTATAAAATATAAATTTTAATTTATAATTTTTAAATATTTTTTTGATTTTTAAACAATTTTATATTATGTTATTTTTATAAAATAACAATATTGTCAATTTTGACACTATTCATTTATTTGAATTTAAATAAAATTAAAACAGAATATATGTTCGAAATAAAAGATTTAATAGATTCATAACATGTCATATTTATCTAGAAAATTAGTGGAGAACATTAAATAGTTCATATAATATTTATTTTAATATTTTTAAAACCATTTGTTTGATATTTCAATCAATAAAATAATTTCAAAATCACTATTGTTTCACCTTTAATGATAATTATTTAATCCATAAAAATTCTAAATAAATTTACATGATGTATATAATTTTATTATATTTCTGGATACTATTCATGTTCTAAGTTTCAAGAAGTTTATCACTAAATTAAAATTATTATACTTATAAGATTTATCTGAGTGACATGTTGTCACTTTCTTTGGTTTTAATAATAATTAAATTATTTTCAAGGTCGAAAGTCCATAAAATTAATCTATTCCTACCCTTAGGTGATATGGGTATACTTTTAGTCATCCAATAGAATTTTGGAAGGTGTTATCGTAATTTCATAATCTTATTTTTACCCTTAATTACCCGATTTACCTTTAACTGCAGCAAATAAACATTACTGTAGTTACTATTCATAATAAAAAAATATAAGTAACATATTAACATAATTTAGACCCACATAATTCAAATATGGAATCCATTTTCCAAAATTAAAAACACAGAAGTTGCAGTAATTAATTTAAAATTAATCTCTTTGTTAAGAAAACGGGTTTTAAAAGATAAAACATTGCCAAAGATTGAAATGTTTTTACCTATGAATTCAATGTAAAATTAATTGTAATGACATACATTATATTAAATGGTAAAAATATATTCTATTTATACTTTAAAACCATTCAATGTTATAATTTAACCATATAAATTATTGCGATTAAAAAAGTTGTTTTTAATTAAAATATAGCGTGTTTTTACTATTCATTAAAATATGAAAGTTATCAGAATAATATGAAAATTTTATCCAAAGTAAATTTTTATATACTAATTCCAAAGAAGAATTTTATTTTGTCAAATTGAACTTATAAACCTATCAAAAACTAGATTTAATGTGGGTGCGCCATCAAAAGTCGGCAAAACTGCATTTTTTTTATAAATACATATTTTACCCGAAAAAATTATTTTGTTCACATAACATGTTTTAGAAAATGTGTAAGATGAATAATAATGTTATAAAATTCAAAATTTAGTTAATACTATTCATAACGTCTAGTCCATAATAATATTATAACAATATATCATTTTTTTGTGAAACCTAGTATTGCGTACTACACACGCTATCGAGGAAGGTTGTGATTGTGTGTAACACAAGTCAAGAATAGTGTTTGCATATAATATAATCTAATACGGTGTTGCGTATAGCACAAGATAATTTTGGTGTAATGTACAACACAAGACATCAATGAAATTAAAAGAATATCTTTCATAAAATATCAGGGTGTTACATTCATATCTATGAATAATTTATTTTTTCTTAGTTTTACTCACATAATAATTTTTTTCTTATACATGTGGATTATTTTGTTTGATTTGATGTGGTTTGTTCGAATCTTCTCATGCTATGTTGATATTTTGACAAATAAAGTCACTGGAAATCATGGTAACATTGATAGTTAAGATTGTTTTTGAATGTATGTAATAATTTGTATTTATGTAATTGTATAAATAAATGTTTGAAATGTATATAATTTTTTTCTGGTATTTGTGTGGTAAATTTCATTTAATTTAAATTCTATATTGGGACTTTTTCGGGGTATATCTGGTGTGTTTCTGGTGCTTTGGTGTTGTGGTGTGTTGTCACAACACACTATAGTGGTGTTATAGTGTGCAGTTACAACATACTACAATATGGACTTTTATCAGCACTTTTAAAAGTGTTGATAAAGAACCCAATTATTAACACTTATAAAAGTGGTGATAAAGGTCTACTTTATTAGTGCTTCTACAGCACTCATAAAAATGCTTTTAGTGGTTCTTTAAAAGTGGTGATAAATGTGTTCTTTATCGGATCTTTTTAAAGCGCCACTAAAATTCACATTTATCTTCGCTTTTACTAGTGCTGATAAATGTCCCCTTTATCAGCACTTTTTCAGTACTGATAAAAGTCCTGGTCTTTTAAAATCACTCATGTTGTTAGCACATTTCTAGAACTTATAAAGGCCATTTCAAGTGCTGTTAAAGACCAGTTTTGTAGTAGTGTTGGTGGGGGAAATCCAAATTCATGGGTCTAGTAATCTACCCTCTCAACCACTATTCAACCCTAGGGATATGGGAAATGTAATTTCCATCACCCTTCAGACTGGAAAAAAAACTTAAAAACCAAATGACTCCTCTATTAGATTCATCTCTTCCTCAATAAACTAACATCCCAATCACTAATAATGGTACAAAATAGAAAAAACCTTGTCCAGAGAGAAGCCCTACCAAAGGAAAGAGAGTTTCAATTGATGAACCACCAAGACAAACCATTCCTCCTCTATTTCCCCAAAGAGACACAAAACCAAGGAAACAAAAAGAAACTGAACTTGATAAATAAATCTTGTAAACCTTCAAAAAATTATAGGTTAACATATCCTTGATCGATGCCATGAAAAAAATTACACAATACAAAAAATTTCTCAAGGAGATGTATACACACTAGAGGTGAATTTGAGGAAATAAAAAGAATATCCTATAAAGGAACATCTCAGCATTAATAGAGCCATCACTTCCCACCAAATTCAATGATCCTGGAATATTCTCAATTCCATGCACTATTAGGGAGTATTTATTTTCTGATACTATTCTTGATTTGGGTGCTTATATAAATGTTAGGAATTACTCCATTTTCTCTTCATTGTAGTTTGAGGAACTTAATCCCACTGGAATTGTCATTCAATTAAAAAATTAGAGTACAGTACACCCTTCTGGTGTGTTAGAGAATGTTCTTGTGAGTGTGAAAATTTTAATTTTTCTTAATTCAAAAATTATATTGGGGAGGACTTTATTGAAAACATCCAAAACCATAATTAATGTCCATAATGGTAAAATATCTATTGATTTTTGTGGTGAAATTTTCCACTTCAACATCCTTCATGCCATAAATCACCCCCTAGAAGAACATTCCTCACTTTTAGTTAATTCTATTGTCATACTCTCTTCCCCCAAGAAAACTTATTTTCATTTCCCTAATCCACTTTATTATTTTTCATACTTGATCTAAATTATAGGTAATTAATCATGCATTTAATATTGTATTGGTCTAGAAAAATGTCATTCATATTTGTTAATTGATGATTTCTTGAGAACTAAGAATCCCATGAACATTGATGATACTACTAAGCTTGTAAAATATCATTCCTCATATGAGAATGTTACCATTGGGAATTTAGATGAGATCATTGACCTCTCACTTCCACATTCTATCCCATAAATCCAAAATCTCCCTGAATTGGAACTTAAACCACTGCCTCAAAATTTTAATTATTCATATCTTGAGAACAGAAACAAGATTCTCATCATCATTGCTAGTTAAATCCCTTTAGATCATAAATTATGACTCCTTGAACTTTCTAGGGAGTATAAAAAAATCATTGGGATATAAAATTTATAACATTACTGATATTATGCCATCAACTTTCATGCATCATATATTGTTAAATGATGAGGCTAAACAGGTGATGATGGCACAATGCTAACTGAACTAAAACCTCCTCAATGTTTTAAAAAGTAGGTAATAAAATTATTGGCTTCTATAATCAGTTACCACATATCTAATAACCAATGGGTTAGTCCAATGTTGGAAGTTCCCAAGAAAAATGTTCTAATAGTAATAAAAAAATGAAAAAAATGAATTTTTTCCAACCCATGTGTAGAATAGTTGGTGTGTCTATGTAGACTATCACTAACTAAACCAAAACACTAGGAAAGACCATTTACTATTTCCATTCATTTACCAAATGCTAGATAGGAGAGTAGGGAATTCCCACTATTATTTACTTGATGGGTATTATGGATACTTTCATATCTATTTTTTCTTGAGGGTCATGAAAACAAAACATTTACTTTCCCCTTTGGTAAATTTTCATGTAGGAGGATTCCATTTGGTCTGTCCAATGCTATAGGTACTTTATAGTGATGTATGGTCAGTATTTTTTCGGATTACCCAGAAAATTGGATGGAAGTATTCATGGATGATTTCACAATTTATGGATCCTATTTTGATCAGTGTATGAGTGGTCTTGGTTATTTCCTGTATCTTTATATTGAAAATAATCTTGTATTAAATTTTGAGAAATTCCATTTCATAGTGTGTAAAGGTATAGTACTTGGTAATTCCATTTTTTGGGGATGGTGTCCAAGTAGATAAATCAAAATTGGATGTAATTTATTCCCTATAATTCCCCAAAAATGGGTGGGATGTGCGGTCTATCTTAGGTTATGCTGAATTTTATCATCGTTTCATTCATTGATTTAGTAAGATTTCACTTCCACTCTCCCTTTTGCACCAAAAAGAACAAGAATTTGTTTTTGATACAGAATGTGAGTAAGCTTTTAATAAATTGAAATAGAGTATCAAATCATATCGGGTAATCCAACCACTTAGGTGGGATTTAAAATTTGAGCTCATGTGTGATGCCTCTAAATATGTAGTTGGGGTAGTCATATCACAACAGGTCGATCAAGCTCCACATTTCATAGAATATGCCTCATGCACACTGGACCCTGTGTAAGAAAACTACACCACAATTGAAAAATAATTCATTTCCATTGTTTTTTCCATGGATAAATTAAGTTCATACCTTTTAGGGTCCAAAGTAATTATTTTATCATACTATTAAACCCTTTATTATCTCCTTAAGAAACTATAATCCAAACCACATATCATTTATTGGATGCTCCTAATTCAAGAATTTAATCTATAAATTAGGGATAAAAAAGGACCAATGAATGTGGTGGATGACCATATCAGTAGGATTCTTCCATCCTTGAACATTGACTCATCCCATTGTATTCCCATAAATGAAATGTTTCCTGAGGAAAAATTTTATTGATTGAAAGATGATATTCCTTGGTATATTGAAATTGTAAATTATTTGATAGCATCTTTCATTCATACTGATTTAAAAAAACCAAGATAAGAATCTAAAACATGTGTTATGATGGTACATTTGGGATGAAACCTACCTTTGGAGAACATGTAGAGATCATTTATTTATGCATTGTGTTCCCAATAGTGATATTCAGTCTATCCTTAGGTTCTGCCGCACTCTTTCTTATGGGGGCCATTTTGGTCCCCAACAGACTACTAACAAGGTCCTCTATTATGGTCTCTTTTGTATAACATTAGTTTTGGATGCCCATGATTTATGTAAATCTTGTACTCACTATCAAATATTGGTAATGTCTCTAAAAAATTAAATTCCTTAACAAACCTTTATCTTCTATGACATTTTTGATGTTTGGGAATTGACTTTATGGGGTCAGTTCCCAATTCCTTTTTAAGCTCATAAATACTTCTTGAAATTTATTACATGTTAAAATGGGTAGAGGCACAAGTCATGAAGACATATGATTCCAAGAAAATTGTGGAATTTTTCAGAACACAAATTTCTTATTGGTTTGGATTACCTAGGATTATTATTAGTGACCAGGGTTCTCATTTCTAAAACCGAACAGTGAAATCACTTTTTACATCAGTATGAGGTCGGGCATCAAGTGTCTACTGCATATAACTCATAAATATATGGTCAATTAAAGGTTTCTAATAGAGAGGTAAAAATAATTCATGAAAAATGGTTCAATCTAATAGAAAATATCAGAGTCTTAGATTCGATGATTCATTATGGGATTACCATACTCCCTTTAAAACTCCCATCGGAATGCCACCTTATGAACTTGTTTTTGGAAAGAGTTTTCACATCCCTGTTGAGATAGACCACCGAGAGTATTGGGCCATTAAATAATGGAATTTTAATATTTTTAGTTTTTGTGATCATAGAAAGTTTCATATTGAGGAGTTTGGGGAAAATAGTAGAGATTCATATGAGAACTCCCAAATTTATAAGGATTGAACCAAGGCTTCCAACGACCACTCCATACTTCATCATAAATTCCACATTAGGAAAATGTATTCTTTTTCAATTAAATGATGAAGAAACATCGATGTAATATTCATTCCTATTGGTTTAACCCATACACTATTAATATTTTTATCTATTTGGTGTTGTTCAGTTTCAAAATGAGCAAACAAAACAAACTTTCATTATCAATGGGCAGTGGCTAAAGAAATTTCATAAATCCATTCCAAAGTCCCTAGTGGAGGAACTCTAAGTTCAATAAGTAACATAAAAATGACACCCACTAGATTTTATCCATCCTTCCCACATTCTATTTTTATACTGTGAGGAAAATTCATACTCTAGGTTTTGTGGGGGGGGGGTACCTTTCTGGGTTAGTCAGTAATTTTCATCATATATTTTTTTTTATTTTTTCAATTGCTTAATAGTTTTATTACCTCACCCCCTAATTTTCACCTTCAATTTATTCTAGAATATTCATTTTTGATTCCCATTTTATCATGTAAATTATTGAAAATGCATGAGTAATTTCCCTATTTCATGTTGTTTTAACATTTTAAAAAAAATAACTAATTGAATTTGTGTTTTAACATGGATTTAACATTGAGGTGTGAATTTTTCTTGAAAATTGGTTTTTTATTGATGATATAAATGGTTGTAACATTTTAAACCTTTTGAAAGAATGGTACCCTTTGTGTGAGTATTTATGGGAAAATTGTTTCACTTAATATATCTACATATCTTTGAACCCAATCGTGAAGTGTGAATTTTTCATACTTAGAAGATGGTAAATATAAGTTAGGTTAATATTTATAAGTATTATAAAATTATTTTTTCATATGTTCATTCCTTATATTATCTTTTTCATTATTGTACTGTATTGACCTATGCATGTGTACCTATTATCCGACTATTATAATCCCTAAAAATAAAAAAAAATAAAAAAATAAAAAAATATACAAAAATTTAAACTTTTGGGTTGTTTCTTGGGTAGGTGAAAGAATAATATTCTTTAAACTTTGATATTTTTATAACTATTAAAATTAGTTTCATGAGGAGATCAAATAAGGGTTGAGAGATGAGTATGAGATTTGTTCCAAGTGAAGCTTTTGAAAAAAAACAATAATAATAATAATAAATCAGGGGAGTTCTAAAATGTACAAAAAAATGGGTATATCTTGGTTAGGATCTTAAGGTTTGAATTTTAGTAATTCTTATATGGGTGGGTCTTGAAATTTAATTGTCAATAATGTAGGACATGTTTAGTGGAAAGTATCATTTAAGATGAAATTTATTAAAATAACCTATATTTACTAGATATAATGTGGAATGAATGGAATAAATGGTTGTCACACACACACACATGGAGAGATTAAGTGACTTTGTTTACTTTTGAATTATTTTCTAATATTTTTATCATTCATCTCCTTTAATTTCATTCTAATACAATTTATGAGACATTTTTTTTCCATGATCACTGAGAATAATTCATTGGTGAGATTTTTTCTTTGACCACATGTCTATCAAGAAATAAATTTTCATTGAATTTTATATCTTAATGAATTTTGAAATTTCTCCATGTATAATTTTTTGAAATTTTACTTTTCACAAGAGTTAAAAATTTTACGTGTGGGGGTGTGAACACACCATGATTCATTATTTTATCTCACCCTTACACCACTGTATTAAACTACTTTTGTATTGTAAATTACAATTATTATAACAAATTTCACTTCATGTTTGATTCAATAATTTAATTTTTATCACCGTTAAAAAGGTATATTTCACTTTTTTATGTTTTCGTTGTAGTTGGAGGTTATTTGGAGGGTCTGTGATGATATTGAAGAAAAATGGGTCAAACTATGCAAGATTCCAAGAAGACTTATGGACTCAAATGGAAACTTCAGCTAATAAATGATTCCAATTGAACTGAAATTTTTTGGGATGATCCAAAATTCATTTTTTTAAAACTTTTATGAATACACCCAGGCACTATTATTCCATTAAGGGACCTAATTGAACCAATCTATCCAAGAGAAATATTAAGATCGAAGTCAAAAGTTAGGTTCTGTATTTCATACATAACTCAATATTTAGGCCTCAAAATGATAAATAATTTTAGAGAATATAGAAAAGGAGATTTGAAACATGTTTTTAGTTTTTTAGAAAGTGATATAAGATTTTTCGGATGCCTAAAACCATGGGAAAAGTGGTTTTACAAAATCTGGGTTCCCAAACCACCTTCCACTTTTCCTACAAATTGGAACCTTAGGAACCCCTTTTTCAAGATCGAACAAGAGGAAAGGTGATTATATTTTGGAGTCCCAAATGATTCCTATAATATTTTTTTTTAGGTTTTTGATCTCCTTATCCTCATAGAAATAGATGAAATAAAGAAATAAATCCACCCAAGATTCCACCTCCTCTCAATGGCAGAATAAATGATAGGAATTCATTGTGTGGGAGTTGTGCACATGTAAAGGGATTTTTGGATCTTTTAATAGATATGGGTTTGGATTAATTATGGTTTAAAATATATCATTATATTTATCTTATATTATTTCATATTTTAATTCTTTTCTTGATGAATGTGACTGGTATACTCTTAATTTCTAACTAATCGGTGTGAGGTTTCGAGTGCGTGACTTATGTTGTTCTGATTAGATAACACAAGAATAAATTTCTTACACACTTCATTGAGATATAAATATGATTTGGAATCTCTTATTCAATGAATAAGGAATAGAACTTTGAAATACTATTGTTATGTTAATGTTTGGTTTTTCAATCAATGATATACACTCTTAAGAAGTAATTGGTATTTTGATTAATTTCAACCAAATATCTACTTCAAACATAAATGAATCCCTAAGAAAAATGAACTTTAATTGTGTGTAGTGAACTTTAAATGAATCTTTTTTGTAACACCCCGAGAATTTATGAAAAATATTATTTTTAATTTCATTAATGTCTTGTGTTGTACACTACACCAAAAGGATCTTGCACTACACGCATCCCTGACTTGGCTTTCATTACACCCAATCAAGACCTTCTTCGATAGAGTGTGTAGTACGCAATACTGAGTTTCACTAAACGATATATTATTATAATATTACTATGAACTAGCCATTATGAATAGTAATACCCACTTTTTGGAATTTTATAAATTTTATCTTTCAAAATGGACTTCATTTTTGGATTCGGAATATCGAAATTAGCCTAGGGTGAAGTTTTGGTATTTTTCTTAAAACTTTCAATTTTTGATGAATAGTGAAAACACTAGGTTACTATTTAAAAACGGACTTTTTATTTAAATAATTATTTATATTATTTAAATTTATTTTATGTAAAAATTGATACACAATACCTATATAAGTTCAAATTAATTTATTGGAGTCATTTTATAATAATTTTAGATATATAAAAATTTTATTGAATTTTTCACCGTCTTTTACCCACCTCCTAGGAGAATTTGCAAATTCACATAAAACTTAATTTTACCTCTTCTGTGAGTGAAATTTAGAAAGTCCGAGAGACATGGATAATATCAAGGACTAAAATTTGGTTCAATGAGATGAAAATAATTTTTGGTTAATAGTAACTTTTTACTTTTTTTACCACGGCTAAAAGTAAATAGGTTAATTAAGGGTAAAAATGATATTATTATTACCCTAACACATGTCCTAATTCTATTAGATAAGTTTAATTCGACCAAAAACGGCCTTAGTAATAAAATATGACCATTTAGGCCCACTTGGATAAGATTAAGACATTTAATATTATTTTATTTAAAGAATAGTTAAAATAGTTAAAATCAAAGTTTAATAACTAAAACATTTTTAATATAAGGTTATACATAAGATAAATTCGACTATAAATATTCATTAGAAATCTAAAAATATTTCCTAAATAATGGTATTTTATTTATAATTTTTAGAATTTAAATGATTTAATTTATTTATGACACAATGATGATGCAATAATTATCTTATTAATGAAATATTGACATAATTGATGTTATAAATACCCAAATAAATGTAATTTGAGACATTTTATGAATTGCACTAATTTTATAGGTTAATATTACATGTTAGTATTGATTTAATTAACTTTTTCGAACAAATAATTCTGTTACGATTTTCAAAAAAATCCATTACCAAATAGTGTCAAAATTGACATAAATAGTTGTTAAAACAAATATTATATTATTAATTGTTATTTTATTCCTAAAAATCTAAGGTTCGGACAAATGACTTAGATAATGATATATATATATTAATAATGAACCACTTGGGGTTCGTTTGGCTTGTTATAGTAAGTTTATTAACCATATAGTGTAAGAAAACAAAAAAGACACGGTAAAAGTTAAATTATTTAACTTAGAGTTAAATCTAAATGATAAGGTTAAAATAGTTACCAAAACTTGTCCAAATTCTATTTGTTTACATTATTTATATCCATACCCACCTTAGCTTCTAAATAAATCAATTTGGAGCTATTAAAAACCGAATTTGACTTTATAATAAAAAAATATTTTTAGTTTTTCCAAAGGTTCCCCTCTCCTCCCTTATAAAAAGGCACCTCCTCCCTCTTATCCTCACACCACTTTGAGCCTTCAAGCTCCTCAAAACCCTGAAAATTTCTCTTCTCCACTTCCCTAGTAATATTATAGAAGTCCTGGTCTTCTTCAAAGACCAATTTTAGTGCCCTAAGAGGATATTTCAAAGAGGCGTGTCGAAGAAGAGGTAATATCCATTACCGATTATTTCAAATTTATTTCTTCTTCTACTTCCTCTTCATTAGTTGTTTCATTATGAAGTAATAACATCAGTATCACTCATATACTGGTATGTTATTATAAATATGAAACAACTCTATTTCACCTTCTATCCATCCTACGGAAAACGAAATCACCGCGCGTGCGTACGTACGGAATACCGTCTCCACGCCGTGGTGTAATCTGTTTTCGACCACCACCTTACATGGATGGGTATAATGGTGAAAATAAATAACTATATATGGTTATTGTAAAGTGATATTGATTCTGTAATATTATACATACACTTAAATACAATTACATGATCATGAGAATGAAATCATCGCTTGTGCGTACGTACGGACTACCCTCTCCATGAACACGATGAGATTCATTTTCCATGATTAACCATTCAAGAATGATTATAAAGTATACATAATGAATAATAATGAAATATATGACATAATGAAGCTACTGGATTTATTTATACATATACATATATATATATATATATTTCATCTACTTACTTCCATTCAAGTCAATAAGGAAAAGAAAACAGCGTTCATGCGTACGTACGGCCTACCATCTCCATGAACAGTGTATTTCATTTCATTTATCTATATATTATATATATTTATGTATACTGAATATATATGATATATATATCATGATTTACATTCAGGAAGTAATTAATTCATTATATAAGTAGTAATAATATCAAGAACAATGAGTCCAAACACGTACGATAAATAAAACATTTTACCCAAAACGTTGCTTTGACATGAAATTTACAAAAGAACGGGTAATATAAAGTCATAATTGAACCATATATGATATAATAACAATTAATATGATTCTTTAATAAGTAAATGACATTATTTAAATCATTATACAAGAGTTTAGGATACGTACGAAGCATATCGGACCTAAGGTAATGGATAATTTTGCAAATATCATTTTTATCCGAGATTGCTTATTCGTAAGTATTTACTGGGGTTATTGTTATCATCCATTTCCATGTTTTATAAAAGTGTTTTCATGTATGTTTAAAGTTTTTTTTACCCATTTTGAATTTTTTCCCATGGTATAGAAGGAATATTTCTTTTGTTTACCCTACGAGGTACTTTTTGACTTTTCCAACAAAAGTACGAGAAGAATATTTTTTTACTTATACGGCACGAACAGATTTTTACGGTTTTATAAAGCCTTATTTTCATGAAACATCCTCAAAAATATTTCATGACTATTTTCAACAAAATACTTTTCTTTTAAAATTGCATGAAATTTTTTGAAAAGAAAATGATTTTGAAGAAGAAAGGATATTTTCCTCAAGAATTCATTTCAAGTGTTTTATCAAAAGCATTTTCTATCTAAGATGACATTATTTCATATGTGTATATTACAAGTATAATGTCTCTATGATTTACATGGTTTAAATTTTCTTACTATGAAATGATATCCATTTCTTTTATATGTATTATGTGATGATGGGATGATGTTTATGGAACCCATTTTATTCGTTGGGTTATAACGAATGATGTATGTTTATTTTGTGGCACAAGTAAAAATGATTTCATTATGAGATGGGTGGGACCTATATCTCCCTCCAATGCATTGGGTAAAGATTTATATCTCATGATATAGACATGGCTAGAACAGTAAGTTAATCTGCTTCAGTGTTACAGGACTGAAACGAGGAGTGAACTTGATTCAGAAAGGGACTTTGTACACTAAGATGGTCTTGGCAGCAATGCCTTGGCTACCATGGAAATCATATCATGTGCTTAATGTTTTTCCACAATTACAAGTTTTATTCTCAAGCTATTTTATCATGATTTATGTTCTATTATGATCTATGCCTTACGTACTGTCATGTTTTATGTCATTATTCAAGATTTCGATGTTTAAACATTATGTTCGTGTTTTTATGTTCAAATGTAGATGGTTTGTTTTATTTTCTCCATGATTACCCTTAATGAGCATTTGAGATCACCCTTTATATGTTTTATTTTCCCCAGGATTTAAAGAAAGGTTTTAGGTAAGAAAACAAAAGGTGAAGATCTTTATGGGAGATGTTGAAGATCTTTCACCACGATTAGAAGATTATTTTCCAAGTTTCCAAAGACACTAAACTATTACGGTCCTTTGGTGTCTATTTTTTTTATGTATTAAGCATTCCGAAAAAAGTATTGTAATGTCCATGTACATCAGGATTTGGGTCTCTATAGTTGGTATCAGAGGAAATGTTTAGTTAACCTTTGGAAACTAGGATTCAAAAACTTTAGTGAAATCCCTAGAGATATTTCTAAGGTATGTCTAGGGATGTCCCTAAGGTTAAGTATAAGTATAGGTTATAGTCTTAAAATTATGGTAACGATCTTAGAATTTAACCTAAGATGTTAGATATTGAAGGTTATCCCCATTGATTATGATTTTGGCCTCCCACACTATTCTTTTTGGGTTTTAGAAAATGGCTGGAAACAGGAAGATTCACGATAATGGAGGATATGATGGACAATGGAATGATATTCTTCATGAGCAACCAAATGAAATTGGATCTGGAAGTCCAAACATCGTTATTATGCCTAATCAGAAATCTCATAATATGATCAATAATCTCAACTTTGGTAAGTATCCCGACTCAGCTAATAAGAGAAAGACGGAGTTTCATGATGATCATAGAGGAAAGAAAGTTCAATTCCCCTCATGTAAATCATGTGGGAAGAGGCATCAAGGAGAATGTTTTAAAGGAACTGAAAGATGTTTTGGGTGCGGAAAAGAAGGACACAAATCTAGTAAGTGCAAAGGAAAAGGTTCAGTTAACACCATGGAGAAGGATAATGGTATTGCTATGACATCAATAATGATTAGATGTTTTAAATGTGGAATTTATGGGCATTATGCAAACCAATTCCCTAAGAGAAAATCTCATGAAGAGAATCAGCATGGTCATATGGGTAATATTTATGTGGATGATGATGAGGATACTACAAATGATATATGAGATTAAAGAAGTGTTGAATCTCAGTCAGTTTTTTAAGAAGGTAGTGGAATGATTGTATGTTTATCAAGAGTTATGTTGTATATTTAATGGTACTATGGAATAAATAATCATCTAAGGATTGTTACACTATTGTTTTTCCTAAATTATTTGAAAGTATATGTTGAATTGTACTAGTAACCATGAAAGGTTATTCAGATATTTTTGGAAGGAAGATGATATGTGGATAAGGAGAAAATAATATGTTTGATAGTATTCATGAGCTCATGATTTATATAAGAACTAAGTGATATCATGGTTTGATTATATAGAATTTTTGGATTTTTGTATGTGGAAAGAGTTAACTTTTGACAGCATTCATGTTTTCCCTAAGATTCAATGGGTATTCATTTTTCAAGAGAATACACGATTAAGGTATTCACATGTTTGGAATGTGACCAACAAGATATATCTTATATGGTGGATAAATGATGGTATTCATGTACTTGTTATGTGACCTCTCAGGTAATCATTTTCTTTACCCCATGAGATTGGACTGAAGTATTTTTGATAAGCTTAAAGGTTGGAATGGATTAAGTTGGACATCAGATAGAATTTTTTAAGGCTATAATTTTTTGATATTATGGATTGTTATAATAATGTAGTTTTAGAAAAAGGACAACCTACAGGATGAGCGACAACCCATCGCGTCGGACAAGGCTGTGGGAATCAAACCCACAACTGAAGTGTGAAAGGCCTTTATTACCAACCATTGGCCTACAAGAAGTCCATGTTTACTAGAAACTAGTTTTATTATATTAAGCAGTATGATATATGAAGTATAAGTCCATTTTAGGAACCATATATGATTAATCTCACTATAGATGGACTTATGTATTTTTGATAACTTTTTTTAACCTTTTTTTTTAGACAGATGGAATGACCCATCATTCTATCACATGATCTGCTAACACTTCACGAATGACAAATTCAACTTCATTTCTTTAAGAGATGAAGATGAAATTGTCCAAGGAACGACCAATGGTGAGACTGTACCAAAATCACGAAAGTATTTCTTCTAATTCTGATTTCTTCAACTATAGGGAAATGATCTTGAAAACCAAAAATGTTGTCTTAGTGCCCTTATATCTAATGAATCAGATGGTACCTTAGATTATCAAAAATCTATGTCTTTGTGATTGTTGGATTTTTCATAGCCATGTTCTCTACCACTCTCCACCAGAACATGACGGTTAGATTTCTCTTCTATATCAATATTTTCACCTATGTTCTCCTATGTGGAAACCCAGTGATTAGTTAATTTGGGTAACCATTACGTTTCATACTTTAGTTTTTAAAGCTAAGTTTTGGTATTCCTTTTCACGATGTGGGTTTCTATTAAAGAAAATTTCGAATAGTAAACCATTTATAAACCCCGACGAATTTCGAGGGCAAAATTCATTTTAAGGGGGGTAGAATGTAACACCCTGAGATTTTATGAAAAATATTCTTTTTAATTTCATTGATGTCTTGTGTTGTATGCTACACCAAAAGGATCTTGCACTACACGCATCCCTGACTTGGCTTGAATTACACGCAATCAAGACCTTCTTCGATAGCGTGTGTAGTACGCAATACCGAGTTTCACTAAATGAGATATTATTATAATATTACTATGAACTAGCCGTTATGAATAGTAATACCCAATTTTTGGAATTTTATAAATTTTATCTTTTAAAATGGAATTCATTTTTGGATTCGTAATAACGAAATTATCCTAGGGTTAATTTTTGGTATTTTTCTTAAAATTTTCAATTTTTTATGAATAGTGAAAACACTAGGTTACTGTTTAAAAACCGACTTTTTATTTAAATAATTATTTATTTTATTTAAATTTATTTTAGGTCAAAATTGATACATAATACCTATATAAGTTCAAAGTAATTCATTGGAGTAATTTTATAATAATTTTAGATATATAAAAATTTTATTGAACTTTTCACCGTCTTTTACCCACCTCCTAGGAAAATTTGCAAATTCACATAAAACTTAATTTTACCACTTTTGTGAGTTGAATTTTAAAAATCCAAGATACATGGTTAATATCATGGACTAAAATTTGGTTCAATGATATGAAAATGATTTTTGGTGAATAGTAACTTTTTACTTTTTTTACCACCGTTAAAAGTAAATAGGGTAATTAAGGGTAAAAATGATATTATTATTACCCTAACACATGTTATAATTCTATTGGATAAGTTTAATTCGACCAAAAAAGACCTTAGGAATAATATATGACCATTTATGCCCACTTGGATTAGATTAGGACATTTAGTTTTATTTTATTTAAAGAATAGTTAAAATAGTTAAAGTCAAAGTTTAATAACTAAAACATTTTTAATATAGGGTTATATATAATATAAATTCGACTATAAATATTAATTAGAAATATAAAAATATTTCCTACATAATGTTATTTTATTTATAATTTTTAGACTTTAAATGATTTAATGTATTTATGACACCATGATGATGCAGTAATTATCTTATTAATGAAATATTGACATAATTGATGTTATAAATACCCAAATAAATGAAATTTGAGACTTTTTATGAATTCCACTAATTTTCTAGTTTAATATGACATGTTATTATTGATTTAATTTACTTTTTTTCTAAAAAATAATTCTATTAGTATTTTCACAAAAATCCATTACCAAATAGTGTCAAAATTGACATAAAATAGTTTTTAAAACAAATATTCTATTATTAATTGTTATTTTATTCCTAAAAATATAAGGTTAGGAAAAATGACTTAGATAAGGATATAAATATTAATAATGAACCACTTGGGGTTTGGTTGGCTTGTTATATTAAGTTTATTAACCATATAGTGTAAGAAAACAAAAAAGACACGATAAAAGTTAAATTATTTAACTTAGAGTTAAATCTAAATGAAAAGGTTAAAATAGTAAACAAAACCTGTAAAAATTCTATTGTATGAGATAATATCGACCCATCTCCACCTTATCTTATGAATAAATCAATTTTAAGCTATTAAAAACCGAATATGACTTTATAATAAAATAATATTTTTTGTTTTTCTAAAGGTGCCCCTCTCCTCCCTTATAAAAGGGCACCTCCTACCTCTTCTCCTCACACCACTTTGAGCCTTCATGCTCGGCCAACCCCTGCCAATTTCTCTTCTCCACTTCCCTATTAATATTATAGAGGTCTTGGTCTTCTTCAAAGACCAATTTTAGTGCCCTAAGAGGAGGTTTTAAAGGGGCGTGTCGAAGAAGAGGTAATATCCGTTACCGATTGTTTCAAATTTATTTCTTCTTCTACTTCCTCTTCTTTAGTTGTTTCATTATGAAGTAATAACATCAGTATCACTCATATACTAGTATGTTTTTATAAATATGAAACAACCCTATTTCACCTTCTATCCATCCTGCGGAAAACGAAATCACCGCGCGTGGGTACATACGGAATACCGTCTCCACGCGTGGTGTAATCTGTTTTCGACTACCACCTTACATGGATGGGTATAATGGTGTAAATAAATAACTATATATGGTTTTTGTAAAGTGATATTGATTATTTAATATTATACATGCACTTAAATACAATTCCACGATCATGGGAATGATATCATCGCTCGTGCGTACGTACGGACTATCGTCTCCACGAACATGATGAGATTCATTTTCCATGATTAACCATTCAAGAATGATTATAAAGTATATATAATGAATAATAATGAAATATATGACATAATTAAGCTACTGTATTTATGTATACATATATATATATATATATATATATTTCATCTACTTACTTCCATTCAAGTCAATAAGGAAAAGAAAACGGCATTCATGCGTACGTACGGCCTACCGTCTCCATGAACGGTGTATTTCATTTCATTTATATATATATTATATATATTTATGTATACTGAATATATATGATATATATATCATGATTTACATTCTGTAAGTAATTAAATCATGATATATGTAGTAATAATATCAAGAACAACAAGTCCAAACACATACGATAAATAAAACGTTTTACCTAAAACGCTGCTTTGACATGAAATTTACAAACGAATGGGTAATATAAAGTCATAAGTGAACCATATATGATATAATAACAATGAATATGATTCTTTAATAAGTCAATTACATTATTTAAATCATTATACAGGAGGTTAGGATACGTACGAAGCATATCGGACCTAAGGTAAGGGATAATTTGGAAATCTCATTTTTATCTAAGATTGCTTATTCGTAAGTATTTACTGGGGTTATTGTTATCATCCATGTCGATGTTTTATAAAAGTGTTTTCATGTATGTTTAGATTTTTTTACCCATTTTGACTTTTACCTCATGGTATGGAAGGAATCTTTCTTTTGTTTACCCTACGAGGTACTTTTTGACTTTTCCAACAAAAGTACGAGAAGAATATTTTTTTTTACTTATACGGCACGAATGGATTTTTACGGTTTTATAAATCCTTATTTTCATGAAGCTTCATCCAAAATATTTCATGACTATTTTCAACAAAATAATTTTCTTATAAAATTTCATGACATTTTGGGAAAAGAAAATTATTTTGAAGAAGAAAGGATATTTTCCTCAAGAATTCATTTCAAGTGTTTTATCAAAACCATTTTCCATCTAAGATGACATTATTTCATATGTGTATGTTACAAGTATAATGTCTCTATGATTTAAATGGTTTCACTTTTCTTACTATGAAATGATATCCATTTCTTTTATATGGATTATGTGATGATGGGATGATGTTTATGGAACCCATTTTATTCGTTGGGTTATAATGAATGATGTATGTTTATTTTGTGGCACAAGTAAGAATAATTTCATTATGATATGGGTGGGACCTATATATCCGTCCAATGAATTGGGTAAAGATTTATATCTCATGAGTTAAACATGGATGGAATGGTAAGTTAATCTGGTTTAGTGTTACAGGACTAAAATGAGGAGTGAACTCGATTCAGAAAGGGACTTTTTCCACTAAGATGGTCTTGGCAGCAATGCCTTGGCTACCATGGAAATCGTATCATGTGCTTAATGTTTTTCCACAATTTCAAGTTTTATTTCCAATCTATTTTATCATGATTGATGTTCTATTATGATCTATTCCTTACATACTACCATGTTTTATGTCATTTCTCAAGATTTCGATGTTTAAACATTATGTTCATGTTTTTATGTTCAAATGTATATGGTTTGTTTTACTTTCTCCATGCTTACCCTTAATGAGCATTTGAGCTCACCCTTTATATGTTTTCTTTTCCCCAGGATTTAAAGAAAGGTTTTAGGTAAGAAAACAAAAGGGGAAGATCTTTATGGGAGATTTTGAAGATCTTTCACCACGATTAGAAGATTATTTTCCGAGTTTCCAAAGACACTAAACTATTACGGTCCTTTGGTATCTGTTTTTGTTATGTATTAAGCATTCCACAAAGGTATTTTAATGTCCATGTACGTCAGGCTTTGGGTCTCTACATTTTTTCTCATTTTTTTCATAATATACTTATTTTTCATCTATTAAACTTTTTAAATTAATTCATTTTATTCTTAAAATTGTTTTCAAAACCACCCCTCTTGTAATACTTTTTATTACAAATACACACTGTAAACCACCAAATCTCCTTGAGATATGACCCTGGGTATTCCCTATGATATAAATCACCTTTAAAAACATAATCAATTTTATGTGTCATGACAACATAGTCAACAATATGAAATTAACGTTTTGGGACTTCCTCTAGACACCACACATGAAATCCTCATCATGATTAGAATATTTCACCCTAACACAGTGAAATATTTTCCAAATCCTAGATAAAGTTCCTTAAAAATTAGAGGGATATCAATAAGAAACCAAAATAGGAACAAAACAGATGATCTTTCCTTAATTTTTCATGAAGAAACACTAAAAATCCATTTGGATCAAAATGGGACAAATAGAAAGAGTATAAGGGCCAAAGTGGGATTCCCCCTTCATTTAAATGACCAAAACTAAGGGGATATGGGGGGTTCCTAAAAAGAACCCCGATAAAATTACCAAAAGGTTCCTAGAAAAATTGTGCACTAAAATTGGTTCATAGTGTAAATAGGGGTTTTATGCAATGATAATTCCTATAAAAACAATTCCTCTCTCTACCCCCAATAATTTCATAGTGTGACCCTTATGGTCACACCATGATTGACCCTAGCTACAAAGACCCTCATCAAGAGACCTTATTCATGGACAAAATCCATCAAAACCATGAAATCCATTCATAGTAACACCCATTGCATTGTGAATGGCCTTCTCTTGTAGTTTTCAGTATCCCTACCACCCCACCACTTCTCCTTCACTAGCCTGAACTACTAAGTCATCCATAAAGCCTCAACCACATAAGAACACACCATTTAATATTTTCTAGACACTTGGAATCCCAATATGAATCCCAGTTCTCAAAATAAACCCCTTAATAAACTAAAAACTCAAATTCCCTATAAAAATAAGGACCAATAAATCCATGAGTCTTTAAAAACTCTCCACAATAATGATTCTCATCCTTAAGAAGAAAAAGTAGTCCTTGGATCACCTCTCCTTACCAATAAAGATTATAAATTCATAAATAACTCTCTTAGTTCCAACTTTTAATTCCAAATGTGATTTTGTTGTGAAACTCTAAAGATCAACAAAATTATTCACTAATAACTGATCCACCTGCTCATCACCAATTCCAACACTAAGATGGATCTCACTACACCCATCAGCATTGAGACACCATAATGTATTCAAATAATTCAACCCAAGGATTATGGTTCTTCCCACTATAAGTCTCCACTCATAGTGTAAAATTATGAGTAATAGTTCTCCTTACCATAGGAATCACCTAACCAATGCTCTTACAACAATCCACCGACCCAACAACCATGTTTTAAACAATGATCTCAATGAGTTTTCCACCTCACCACATAGAATATTGTGAAAGAAAAATAGTTCATCCTCCTTTATCTGACTTTTACCTAAAACATTCAGTTTCACCTACTGATGTGTCACCACGCCACCTTATAGAATCATGATGCCTTAGCTCCCAAAGGAATAAAAATATCATCCAAAACACACACGAAAGTCTAAACCTAACTTTTGGTGTAATTACATTGTTGGATAACCAACCATTACAACAACCATCATTATCTCACCCAAAGTATTGGTGTACCATCGATCTGATTCACCCTCAAAACACATAAAATCCACCTCGATCCTGATGCTAACACCCCAACGCCTCCCAACATTGTATCCAAAATCTGAATCCATTATTTTCATGTCACTAAATAAATTCAGATCTTAACAGACACCTACTTCTTGGTGCCACATAAATCATTTATCTACTGGTCTCACCACCTCAAAAACCACTTGATATGAGGGTCATACACTATTCAACAATATGATTCTCCCCCAAAAAATAATATCATTATCATTATTCACTTGAGACCCTAAATACCAATCTCCACATCTCACACTCTATCCATTAATAAATTCAATGACAAGATTTGACCATCCTATTCATACCCAAGTGCAAATGTAAAACACTGACCACTTATGATTCACATATCCCTAAGAAAATCATCCTTAACACTACCAAAATTCATCCTAAATGAGTTCCACATACTATTCCATCCCATGGTGTAATCCCCACCATATAGATTCCCTTACACTTATTCTAGAGCACCAACCCAATTGGGTCCCATCAACATGCCTCCCTAAAAACATATCTTTCAATGACCATATTTTTGGACAGTCATTCCTAGGAGTGTCTCAACACTTCACTATAGACACAATAATTATAGGTTTCATCCACAACCCAAACCATTCTTATAGAAACCAAATATGGAATGTTCACCAATCAAAAACTCAAACAATAACCATATATAACCATCGCTTACTTACCCTCACACACTAAGACATTCCCCCTAAAAAGTGATTTCATATTCACCCTCCACCTCAAGGAAAAGTGATTCACTAAGAACAATATAATAGGTCCTTATTCATGATCCTACTCTATATTACCCAAAAACAGTGTCTACAGGATTGTTTTCAACTCAATCACACAACTAGACTTATGATCCCATGATTCAAACCCCATATTACCTAGGCTCACACACCCAACCCACTAACCAGTCCCCACTAGCATAGCATGTCAGATGCATCTAACATACCAGTCATATGGAACATTCCAAGGATAACTCTACAACCAATTGTCACATGTGTGTCATTCTAGAACCATGAGTGTCTACCCTATTCTCCCATCATTCCACCAAAAGTGCATCCCAAAACCAAATTTTCTATGAATCCAACCAATCTCACCATCTGAAACCATCCTCGATACCAAAAGAACCTCATGTAATCCACACCACAACCATAGATCATGTACCCACCCTTCTTTATAACCCCTTAGATTTTATACATCCACCTAGTAAGGTTAATTATAATTCCACCAAGAATCTATATAGGAAAACTCTATATATGTTTTCATTGAAACTTCAAGTAATCTAACCTACATCCTCAAGGAAACACATTCCCATACTCATAAAATATCTCAAGTATACAATTCCTATATTAACCCACTATGGGTCATTGTATGTCACAATACATCCATCACCAAAGAACACTTCACTATAAGATCCACATGACAAGCCACTAGAAAGATTATTATGATTGAAATCAAGATTAAATTGAGTATAATTCCACCAAAAATTAATATGGTAAATTTTTATATAAATTGTTTTTGACACTTTAAACAGGTAAACCTCTCATCAAATAAATCACACACAAGCACAAAAAATTCATTTGTATCATTCTTGTGAACCATGATACATGTCTGATGTATCTTACCTACATGACCAAGATCCAAAACAAAATAATGATCTCAAATACACACATCATATTTGAATAAATATCTAAATCATAATATCAAAACCCTAAAAATTAATCTTTTACCCTTGGTAACTAGGTCTTCCTAATAGAAAGGTGTTCGCAATGCACCAGTTTGAGTCCAATTACAAGATTCGACACATTCCTAGATCACATTTCTACCATATCCCCAAACAGTAATACAAAATATTTTCTTTAATACCAAATCGTAACACCCCAACCTTGTCCAAATTAACAGTGCCCAAGATGAGGTTTATGTATGGCCTTAAGAATGCCCCCCATATGTCAGAGGTTGTTGACTAGTGGTGAGGGACTAATCCATACAACAGGGATATTGTGCCCTAGAATAAATGTCACACATATTCAAAATAGCCAAATATATATAACATAAACACCATATTATGCATAAAAATATAAAAACAATTATATAATAAATGAATTATTCCAGACAGTCATACATACCCACATTCATAAAAAAACATCCACTGATCACCCACTAGGATGATCCCATATACAAAATAAAAAAAATAACTAAATCAAAACACCATCCCCAATACCATACCTAGGTATCATCCCAATCTATAATACACATTAATCTACACCAACTCAATCCATTGCATGACCCATACTCTAACCTAAAAAAAGATATAAGTTTCACACGTGTGCCAGAGTTCCCAGACAGGGTGTGATCATATAACTTAGTTGGGTCTCACCAAGAACCCCTAATATAAATTTTCATATGTGCATGTATACATGAGTAAAATATAATAAAAAAATAAATATTCTTGATAGGTTTTAGTGTGCTAACTAGGCCACCACAACACCAGACAAGGTGCACGTGACCATCAGGACATCACATGCTAACCAAGCTAACATAGTTCCAGGACAATTTTCTTTGGTTTAATTCCAAAATTCAATAGTTTCAACATTTAATTATACCCAATATCACTTAAAAACGCATTGTACATAGATGATTTAATGAAATCACCTCTGACAATGTGAAATCAAACTTCCAGGACTTCCTATAGCCACCATTCATGAAAGACCCATAATTCTTGGGTGGTTTCACCATGATTCAATGTAATCATCACCAAACCCAAGCCTAAATTCATAAAAAATCAGAGGACTGCAAAGAGGAAATAAAAACATGAAAAAATGGTTGATGTTACATTGATTTCACACAAAAAATACACCAAGTATCCATTTGAATTAGAGGGGGGGAATAGGGATGAGGAGATGCAAAGAGGGATCTCATCCTTCATTCATATGTGACAAACTAAGAGGATCCCAAGGGGGTTCCTAATCCCCCCACCATAAAATTACTAGAAGACCCCTTGAAAAAAGGGAACTAGTACGGGTTCATAGAATGAATAGGTGGTTCACGTGGTGACTAGATCTAGGTAGAGAGGTACTCCCTCATCCCCCAATACTTTCATAGAATAACCCCTATGGTCACATCATGAATAGACCTAGGTAGAAATACCCTCACCCATACACCCCATTCATGGCCTGAAAGGCTCTACACCCATAAAAAATACATTAATGGTGTGAATACCTTATCATTCCATGAATAGTCTATTGCTATAGTTTTCGGCATCTCATCCACAATGACCACTACTCTGATATCCACCTAACGACCCATGAAATCCAATAAGCCTCAAATAATATCCAAAAACACCATTTAAGGATGTAAAAACACTCAAAATCAAAATCTGAGTCTCGGTTATTAAAATTAACCACTCATCAAACCAAAAACTCAAATTTTCATTCAGAATAATGACCTAAAAATCGATGGATCATTACACCATGCATATGTGCCCATATAATAATCGTAAGAGATTATATCCTGGATAAATATATACAATATAGACTTAAGCTTCCACAACCTGAATATGCATGTATACCATGTTCAAGATATATTAGAACCAATATGAGTATGTGTCCTATAACCATTATCCACCACAACCAGGATATGACTACATACATTCTACGTCTAGAAGAGACAGTGAGGTAGGTGGAGTAGTCAACTATATATATCCATGATAACCAAGATATTGGGAAAATACTCATAACCCAAGACCAAATATGGGAATTGGCTTCCCTTGCTAACTTAGGTGGTGGATCATGTGAAATTTTATTACATAAGGTATAATACATCACAAAACTATTATAAAGGAAATTATTGTCCCCTAGACTCAAACTACACATAACATCTCACATGACATCTCAATTAGCATCACTATGGACTCAGAAGACAATGTTATTTTAAGAACACAAGTATCAAGGTTCAATATTTATCATGAATCATCTATCTTTAATTAAATACTACCATTTAATAATAATATCCCATTATCAATTATGTATCAATCATTAACCAATAAAAAAATTTATTTTAAATATCATTATCAACATTAATAATTCAAGAATCATCTCTATTCAATTAATTAATAGTCTATAAATTTTAAGGCTCTAGAATCAACCATACTGTTATGAGGGAATTAATAATCACTAAATAAGATAAGAAACTAACGACTACTTAAAAAATAGAAATTCAAGAAAGGATCTCAGTATAAGCCTATCATCTCAACATCTAATGTATCATGTCATCCCCTCAAAAACACCATACAACCTCTCCACATCCACCAACTATATCAGGTTTTCATTTAAAATCATGGAAATCATTCTATTATTTAAATTATATAAGTGAAATTAATAAATAATAATTTTAGTGGTGGTATATAGCATTGGAAAATCAATATTTTTTCATGAAATTAATGCAAGGTAATAAAAAACCACGCTCAAAGGCATTTGGAATATAATAGTATTTACAACAATCAATATGTTTCTTTACCATCTTGATTACTCAATTTATTATGAGAAGGTTACAATAATAAAAAAACCTAATATTACAGCTACCAATGGAATTAATTAATACTAAATTAATTAGCACACATCAACACTAAAACATATTAAATATTTTCAAGAAATAATATAAACATAAAATAATTCCTCATTTATAATTATAGACTTCTAACATCTCTCAATTTTATTAATATATTTTAATATAAAAATAAAATATTTAATATCATAACAATAACTATCACACAATACATGAATTAACATCACTCAATATATTAAATATGTCATAATAATATGTGATTCAAAATTCCCCTTCATTTATTTATTTAGAAATTATTATATATTTAGGTCAATATACAATATTTACCCACTCTAAAATAAATTATAATAATCCCACATCACACATAAATAAATAGAAGAACATTTGAATCCCCTACCTTGATGTAAATCTTCAATGTTTCACTGCACATATATAAAGGGGGAGAGATAGAAAAACTCATGAATCCTCAACCTTAGATCATAGTGGTTTATCCCATAAAGTATAGGGTTTAAACCGATCAAAGGTATCTCATAAATCTCCAGAGGTTCAGCTATGGTCATCCAAATTTGAGATCAGTAGTAAGGATTAAACACAAGGGAGGGGCATTCTGAATTTAATACTTCAGATATAGGGAATCAAGTCATGGTTACCCTGGTTGTTTCTCTATTTTTAATTTAATCATCCCACCTAATTTTAAAATAATCAAAGAATCCAATGGTACATTAATTATATAAATGTTAATACATTAAAAATTATAGAAATCACAAGGAATACATGCAATGGTTTACGATTAATAATAGTGTTATCTTTCATAAAATATGATTCAAATGAAATGGGAATTTCCACATATGCACAAAGGGATATATATTATGTTTCGCTTAGAAGTTATGAATAAGATATTGCTAAGAATATAAGAATCAATAATGGAAAGGTCCTACATATGATACATAATATATCACATCATACATAATATAATTTCCTTTAATAAAATTCTTATATGTAATATTTTTTATCATGCAAGATATTTTCCTTATATAGAAAATCAATATATAATAAATTTTTTGGAATGCATAATATTTTATCAAAACATATGTTTTTTACTGTTAAAAACTTATACATAAGTATTATCACTCTATTAAATATTCAATATTTAATAAACTTTAAACCGATACATAATATTTTTATACTTTATATGTAAAATATTTTTAGAGTGAAAATTTTACAAAGGAAATACAGAAGGAGTAAATTTTACATGTAGGATTTTAAATCCCTATGTAAATTTGTATACTATTAAAAAAATCCATACAAAAAGTTTGATTAAAAAACATTTATGTCATGACCAACCCAACCTGCCATAATAAAACTTGCTCAAGAATAGATGAAATAAGGGTTCAGGAAAATCTTGACCCTTACATCAGATACATCTATAATGATTATTTTACTTGAGAATAAAAATAAAATATAATAATAAAAAGGAATGGGTTATGAAAAAAATAAATCATTAAACAACTCAGGGTATTGATCACACATCTACAACTCATTTTCCAAAGTACACTCTTCTAAAATACCATGTTTCCATAGGATAGGAACCAAATGAATAGAACACCCACATGAAACCTTCTCTTAATGTTCTTAAATATTAATGTTTTATTTCTAAAAATTCTCATATTATACAAATTCAAACTCACCCCAGTTAATGAAATGGTGAAGATACTGATTAAGTTACGACACATGGAAAACATCATGTATTTTTTCCATATTTGGGGGAATCTATAATTGATATAAAAGTTGTCCAAGGAACTCCAACACATTTGAGGGACTATAAAATTAGGGATAAATATTATTCCCAGGGCCGAACCTCTATTTCCCTTTATAAGGAGATACCTTCAAGAATACATGATCTCCAACACCAAAACTCCAGAGGCCTCCTCCTATGATCATCATAGGAATTATGTCAATATCGATCTACCTTTATACACTCATGAATAACCTGTAGATTCTATATCATGATCTATAAAAATTATGGAATGGGAATTACTAACTCTTAAACCTCATTCCAACACAACATAGATCTACAAGGTCAACAACACAATTATTTAAATGAAGCCCTACCTGTAACAAATGAGGATTTTATCGATGGAATTTACCTTCTAAATTAATTAGTGTGTCATAATTATTAATATAGTATAAAACACATGAACATCAATATATTAATTTATAATGTTATATATAAGAAATTTATTATACATGATAGTAAAATAAAAATGTTTAGTATGATAAAAAAGTGTTTTCCACAAAGAGAGCATAATTTTATTTTTTCTCCTAAAAAATATATATGTTTTTATTTCATTTAAATAAAATTTTATTCCTATAATATATTTTTTTTTATTATATATGTGTACATAAATGATAATATAATTTTAGGAATCCTCAAGTAATTCTTAAAAGGGTTAAGATGTTTATCAAGTCCGAAAACTAGTTTTTTTTCAACAATGTGTATTTTATTTAAAAAAATATTTATTATATTTATAAAATTATTTTAATAAAATATATATAATTCCTGAAATAATTATTTCAAAATAATTTTATGTTATATTTTTTTGGATTTGTCTAAAAAGGTTGATTTGCGGTGAATTTTGAAAATGTTGTTTTTTTTTAAACCGGGAGTATTATGAAACCATCATGTAATAAATATGATATTAAAATTTATAAGAATTTTTTTTCAACCAATAATGAATTTTAAAATACTAAATTGAATTTGGAAACTTATAATATACATTTCGGAACAGAATTTATATTTTTTAAAAACTATTTTTATGCGTTATACATTTTTTATTATGGAATTATTTTTTATCAATTTTAGAAATTGAATGATGTAAAATGTATCTGATATTTATAAACATATTTTCCAAGTTAGGTAGTAAGGTAAATTTAATTTTTATATAAGAAAATAAGTTACTGAGGTAAAAATTGAGCAACCTCAATAAATATAAAATATGGTAAAAGGTTAAAATTTAAAGAAAAGGAATTAAATTTTTTAAATACCACATCATTAAATAAATATTTAATGGTTTTAATGACCTTAAATAACCTTTTAATCATTTATTATCAACAAAATTCGCTAAAATTAAGTCCACCAAAAAAATTATCCTTAATAACAAAATAATAAATATTTTATCCCTTAAAATACCTCTCACCTCAAGTATAAATACCCAACCATATTCTCATTCTTAAATAAAAAAATTCAAATTTCTAGCATCATAACTCTCTCACGGAGTCTCTTTCATTTATATCTCTTAATTAATGAAGATTTTTGTTGGTTTGATGGGGCAAATCTATGCTAAGAAGCTTCAGAGAAGTACATGCTTCCCCAATTCTCCTCTTTCCTTTTAAAGTCCATTACTTTTGTTATATTTTCTTTTAAAATAATTTTTCATATACCTGTAAGATTTTTATTTTGGGTATTTATATTAAAATTGGTATATTTATAATTAGATTTCATTTATTCCCTCTCATTTAAGCCTTTACCTAATCCATTGTTATGCTGAAATAAGGGTTTCTAACCCCTCTTGCCCTTATTTTTGTGGGCCTTTTACTGTTAATTTAATTGGGAAATTTTATTATATTCCATTGTTATAGTTTAATTATTTAATTATAAATGATATACCACCATTCTCTTTTATTATACTATAAGTTGTTATAATTCTCATACTTTCCCATACTTATAAAACCATCTTAAATTTTTGGTAAAGTGTGTGTGGTTTTCCTAGAAATGAAATATATATGTGGATAAAATAAAATTTATAAAGGATTTATCACATATGTACCTTGTGTAACACCCCAAGCTTCTACGGTACGTTTCCCTTCGAATAATGCGATAGCGTGTGTTGTACGCAACCTCGAGTTCTAACACACACCACAACTAATTAAACTAGCCGTTGTGAATAGTAATACCTACTTTTTGAAATCATATATATTCTATATTTCAAAATGGACTTCATTTTTGGATTCGGAATATCAAAATTAGCCTAGGGTGAAATTTTGGTACATTTCGGATAACTTTCATATTTTGATGAATAGTGAAAATTTCTAAATTTTAATTAAAAACAACTTTTTTAATCAAAATAATTAATAGTGATAAATTATGAATTTGAGTGGTTTTAAAGTATATTTAGAATATATTTTTACCATTCAATTTAATGTTTATCATTGTACATAATTTTGCAATTAAACCGAACATAAACAAGTGTCAATCTTTTGATAGTTATTATCTCTTAAAAACACGCTTTTTGTTTTGACAGCGGGAATTAATTTTAAATTAATTTCTGCCACTTCTGTGTTTTGAATTTAGGAAAATGGATTCCATATTTGGAATCAGGATTTTCAAATTGTGTAAATAGGTAACTTTTATTTTTACACATTTTGAATAATTACTGCGGTAAATATTTTATTTACCATGGTTAAGGGTAAATCCGGTAAATAAGGGTTAAAAAATAATATTATAATAATACTAAATTACCCTAAAACGTGTCTTAACCCTATTGGTTGATAAATGGTCGACCATGGGCATCTTTGGGTCTATTTTGGGACCCCATGGATCCACTTGTAAGTGATAATGACACTTTATTTTAATTAAGTTAAAATGAATACAAAAATGACACAAGCATATATCTTTTAGAAGAACAATTTTTACATAGGGTTATACATGTTGGATTTTCGATTATAAATATTCATTAGAAAGATAAAAAGATTTCCTACATAATGATATTTTATTTATAATTTTTAGACAATAAATAAGTTATTTTATTTATGACACAATGATGATGCAGTAATTACTATAATAGTGAAAAATTAAAATAATTGATATTATAAATACCCAAATAAATATAATATGAAACTTTTAATGAATTAAACTAATTTTCTAGGCTAATATGATATATTAGGATTGATTTAATGGACTTTGTTCGAAGTAATCAATCTGTTATGAGTTTCACAAAAATCAACTATTGAATAGTGTCAAAATTGACAAAAAAGAGTTCTTAAAACAAATATTATATTATTAATTGATATTAAATTCCTAAAAATCTAAGGTTCGGCCAAGAGACTTATATTATGATAGGTTAATCATTAATGGACCACTTGGGTGTCGCTTGGATGTATATAGTAAGTTTATTAACCATATTATATAAAAATACAAAGAGACATTGTAAAAGTGAAACTAATTAACTTAGAGTTAATACTTAAAGATAAGGTTAATATAAGTACCCAAACCTGTCTAAATTCTATTGGATGAGTTGTTTTCGACCTATCCCCACCTCATCCTTTGAATAGTCAACTTTGGAGCCTTTGTAAACCGAATATAAATTTATTATAAATTAATATTTCTAACTTTTCCAAAGGTGCCCCTCACCCCTCTTATAAAAGGGCACTCCTCCTTCTCATTTCTTCACACCTCTAAAGCCTTTTGGTTCGGCCAAACTCTGCCCAAATACTCTCCCAACATCCCTCAATACAACCTAGAGGCCTTAGTTTGATCAGAAAGCCAACCTAAGGAGCCCTTTTGATCAAATCAAAAGGAAGAACCCGAAGAAGAGGTAATGATCTCACCACCCTTTTCTAAGTTCATTTCTTCTTCCACTTCTTCTTCCTTTGTTCTTACCATTCTGAAATAATAACTCCAGTATCTCACATATACTGTGATGTTATTATAAATATGGTACAATCATATTCAGTATTCTATCCACCCTTTGAATAACATGTCACCATACGTGCGTACGTACGGCTTACCGTCTCCACGTCGTGGTGTAATTGTTATTCAATATAATATTATTTGGATGGGTATAATAATGATGTGTAACTCATGTAAATAATAAATATAACATGTTAATGATTCTGTATATATGATATATCATCCATTTATATATTATTTTAATATCAAAAGAATGATATTGTCGCTCGTGCGTACGTACGGACTACCGTCTCCACGAACGCGATGAGATTCATTCTCCATCGTATCCATTCAAGTATAATTATCATTTGATGATTTAAAAATGATGTTTAAGGACTGTATATCATTCTGGATATGAATAAGATACAACAACCATGTCTTATGTAACAAAACATATAAAAGAAAATGAGTAAGTTAACTCCCGAAACGACGATAATTCTAAGATATTATTAACAAATCAATGTTAAAAGATCATATATGATATCATATTAATATATATGATTCTTGTATAATTTAATAACAACTATTTCACCATTATACAGGAGGTTAACCTACCACAACCAAGGAAAAGTACAAGGTAAGGGTTATTTCACAATCTCTTCATTATCCGAGGTTGTATTATACGTAATAATCTACTGGGATCTCTTTATCATCCACATCCATGTTTCTTCGAAATGTATTTCAAAACATTTTTACTATTTACAAGAATATGGGTTAAAGTCATTTATACCCTTGTTTGACTTTTTATAAGAGGTTTATAAAGGAATCTTTCCGTCGTTTTCAAAAAAGGTCCTTTTTAACCATTTCGACAGAATTGAGGTAAGAATGTTTTTTTTAACTTATACGGCGGGTGCGGTTATTTTCCGCCGTTATAAAATCGTCGAAGCTTTCCTTACAAGCTTATAAGAATATTTTCAAAGAAAATGTTTTATTTTATATGGATCTTAAATGATTTCAAAATAAAAGGAGATATTTCTTTTAAAAGAATTTTGATTTCATCTATGTCAACATCCTTTGATGGATTTTAAGATTATTTGAAGTTGATTTATTATGATACAAAACTTCTATATTGTATTGAAGGTTTTGTGATATGTTTGACTGTGGATGTGCTATTTTTATACCATTCATAGTTTATTGTGAAAGTATTGACATTTCGTATGCTAGTTTTAATACGAATGTTTATGTTATGTTTAAACCTTTTCATATGGGAATGCATTGGACTTAATAAGTGACGGGTGGAGCCCGCTATAGCTCCTCGATGCATCGGTAGGTCTCATGAGACAAACTAGTGTCTTGGCACAAGGCCTTGACAAAATCTTATTTGTAGTCTTGGCACGAGGCCTTGGCTATGTGGTTATGATAGTCTGGCATTATGCATTCCAACATTATGAAAGTGGTTATTTATTTTTGCATGTGATTATTCGATTAGTGGAATATCCATGTGAATAAGTAAATGGAATTATTTCATTTTATTTATTCCATACCATGTTGAAAGTTCATGTTTAAAAGGCTTTTGTTTTAGTTATACATTGCCTTAAATGTTTATTCTTATTGATGAAAGTTTCCGCTATATTGTTATCCTTACTGGGCATTTGAGCTCACCCCTTTTCTATGTTTTATTTTTCCCCAGGATGTGAAGAAGTAAATTATGAATGACCTGCAGGGATATTATGAGGGGATAGTAGTGTGGATTATGGATACATTATGTTGTTGTAGTAGTTTTTCATTTTATGATGTAATGTAAAACTTATGAATATATCTAGTGTTTCCAAGGCTACTAAACCAATCGGTCTTTCGAGATTTGATCTTTCTTGTGATCATGCCAATGTTATGTAATAATGCACCGACTCTAGGAAACTAGGGTCGGGGCGTTACAGTTGGTATCAGAGGAAGTTTAGTACAAACCTTGGAAGCTAGATTTAGATAAACTCTGATTAGAGCACGTAGACCTAATATGAACTTTGAGGATTAGTATAGAAGAACTTCCTAGAATTTTGGTATTGTAGAGACTTTGTGAGTTTTCCGAGCAATACATCCCTGTCTGGATACGAGCAGGTAGAGGCGGCTCTGGCACAGATGTACCTAGGGGTAAAACCTGAAAACACCGCTTTGAGCTAGACTCGAACGGGAACTGGTGCACGACAACGGGCCTTGCTGCACTCTTGGTTACGACACTCCCGGGGGATATGCTTAGGATAACTCTCACTTTATTTACAAATCATTATGAAGGGTTTATGAGTATATACTTCCTCAAAGAAAACATATTTATGATTATGGATTATATCCATAGATAGTTCAATTTATGTTAAGTGTTTTATAAGTATGGGATTATGTATTTTGATTCATAAACTGATCTAGTTTATGCCATTGTTTAGAAATGGCGCCTAGTGGAAGAAATGGAAACCGTATCAATGCACGCACTCCATGTAGGGATTTCCCTCCTGCTCAAGATAATTATAGTGGGGCTGGTGATGCAACTGGTGCTGATCAGCTAATCACCGTACTGGGACAACTTACTCAGGTTATGAATAATAACCTTACCCGTATGGAGCACCCTGATCCGCAGCGTGGAGGATCAATGTTAGATCGATTCATGAGACAACAACCACCAACGTTCAATGGAAGTACAAATCCCTTAGTAGCTGAGCAATGGATATTTTCCCTAGAGAAAATATTTCAGGCTTTGGGGAGTAGTGAAAGGGAAAAAGTTACCATGGCAGTTTACCGCCTCACTGGAGATGCTGATCAATGGTGGTCATTGATTCAAAACATGAAGGAAGATGATGAAGTATCAAACATGGAATGGAGGGAGTTCAAAGATCTGTTTTTAGAAAAATACTTTCCTCGCGACCATCGAGCAGATATGGAAAGGCAATTTCTGAGTCTGAGACAAAAGGAGGATGAGAATGTCACAAAGTATGAGGCTAACTTTACAAGGTTAGCGAGGTATGCTGGAGATTATATTCGCAACCCAAGAAGTAAGATTGATCGTTTCTTTGATGGGTTAAAACCATTTCTCCGTCGAGCATTAGTCTCACAATCCTTTTCATCGTACGAAGACATTGTCTCATGTGCTATCAAGACCGAAAAGGAATTCTCTAAGTCTTATGACTTTAAAGCAAAGCAAGAGAAGAAGAGACCTGCTGATCAATCTGGGAATGGAAATAAGGGGAAGAAGGGAAAGGTTGAATATCCATCTTGTGGTAAGTGCGGGAAGAAACACCCCGGTGCTTGCCTGAAGGGAATGGGAGTCTGTTACAAGTGTAGTGAAAAAGGCCACCAAGCTCATGATTGCAAGGGGAAGAAGGAAGCTACCAACGTTCAGTGCTACAATTGCAGGGAGATGGGGCATTATGCAAATGCATGTCCTAAGCGTCAGGAGAACTTACCTCAGAAAAGGCCAAGGGATCAAGGCCAGGCTTATGCTATCACTACTGCTGAGGTAGAAACTCCGAAAGACGTGGTGGCAGGTAATTTAATGGTTTCCTCAAGTTTAGCAAATGCATTATTTGATTCTGGATCATCGCATTGTTTCATATCTTCCCAGTTTGCTAAGAAAATTAGATATTTCCAATTTGATTTAATAAGGGAGTTGTCAGTTAAAACTCCTAAGGGAAGTATCGTTGCAACAAAGTTTTGTGAATCAGTCCCCATTAGAGCACATAAATTTTCTTTATCTGCTGATTTCATCGTCATACCTATGATTGAGTTTGATATAATCCTCGGTATGGACTGGCTTTCGGACTATGATGCGAAGATTTATTGTAAGAAGAAAGAGGTTACGATTCTTGATGATAATGATAAGGAACACCTTATTTTTAGAGCAGAATCGTCACCACCTAATTCTTATTTAGACCCACCCCCAGTAGCTCAACTTAATTCAATTATTGGGGAGGAAGAGAATGAAATAACTGTCGGTGAGGAAAGGAATGTTCAAATAGAGGATGTACCTGTTGTGAAAGAATTTGTAGATGTATTTCCGAAAGATTTACCTGGACATCCTCCAGAACGAGAAGTTGAGTTTTCTATTGATTTGATTCCTGGATCAAGGCCTATATCGAAGACCCCTTATAGAATGGCCACTGTAGAGTTAGTCGAACTAAAGAAACAACTAGAGGAATTGAGTAATAAGGGATTTATTCGCCCTAGTGTTTCTCCATGGGGAGCCCCTGTTCTTTTTGTTAAAAAGAAAGATGGATCTATGAGGTTATGTATCGACTACAGGGAGATCAATGCTATAACGATAAAGAACAAGTATCCCCTACCTCGTATTGATGATTTATTTGACCAACTGCATGGAGCTCAATACTTTTCAAAGATTGACCTTCGATCTGGATACCATCAGTTGTGTGTGAAGAAGGAAGACATTCCGAAGACATCATTTCGAACCAGGTACGGGCATTACGAGTTTACTGTAATGCCGTTTGGATTGACTAACGCACCCTCTGTATTCATGGATCTGATGAATAGAGTTTTCAAGGAGTATCTCGATGAATTTGTGGTGGTATTTATTGATGATATCTTGGTATACTCCAAAACCTACGAAAATCATGAAAATCACTTGCGCATTATCTTGAAGACTCTGAGGAGGCATGAATTATATGGAAAGTTTAGCAAGTGTGAATTCTGGCTTCAGGAGATTTCTTTTCTTGGCCATATTGTCTCTAAAGATGGAATCTCTGTTGATCCTTCTAAGACCAAGGCAATCCAAGAATGGCCAGCACCTACGAGTATAACTGAGGTACGTAGTTTTATTGGCTTGGCAGGTTATTATCGACGTTTCGTCCAGAATTTTGCCCGATTGGCTAACCCATTAACGAAGCTCACACGTAAAGGGGTTAAATTTGTTTGGACAAAAGAGTGTGAAGAATGTTTCGAAGAACTGAAGAGAAGATTAGTCAATGCTCCTATATTGACTCTACCATCGGGGAATGATGGGTTCGTTATTTATAGTGATGCATCGAAGAAAGGACTTGGCTGTGTCCTTATGCAGAATGATAGAGTTATTGCCTATGCATCACGACAGTTGAAAATTCATGAACAAAACTATCCTACTCATGATCTTGAGTTAGCAGCTGTGATCTTTGCTTTGAAGATATGGAGGCGCTACCTCTATGGTGAAAAATGTGAGATTTATACTGATCACAAGAGTTTGAAGTATATTTTCTCACAAAAAGAACTCAACATGAGGCAAAGGAGATGGCTTGAATTACTCAAGGATTATGATTGTACGATACACTACCACCCAGGGAAGGCAAACAAGGTGGCAGATGCTTTGAGTAGAAAAGACCATGGAGTTTTGAACAATATGAGAATTGAAAGGGATCCAATTTTCATGGAGCTAGTGAAGATGGACATGGGAATAACCAGGGAAGGTGAAACATCAATGCTTTTTCAAATGGTTGCTAAACCATCTTTACTAGAAAGGATTAAGAGTTCTCAGACTGATGATGAAGAATTCCAAAAGAAGATTAAAGCTGTGAATGATGGGAGATTGAGAGACTTTGCGTATGAAGGTGGAATTTTGAAATTCGGGAAGAGACTTTGTGTTCCCAATATACCTGATCTAAAAAGGGAATTGCTGGATGACGCTCATAGTTCCAATTTCTCTATACACCCTGGGAGCACCAAAATGTATAGGGATTTGAAGGAACATTTTTGGTGGGACAACATGAAGAGGGAGATTGCTGATTTTGTGTCAAGGTGTATGGTTTGTCAACAAGTGAAAGCTGGAAGGCAACAGCCTGGAGGAGTCATGCAACCTCTTCCCATACCGGAGTGGAAATGGGACAATATTACGATGGACTTTGTCATGGGGCTACCAAAGACTCCTAGAAGGAACGATGCAATATGGGTTATTGTTGATCGTCTTACCAAGTCAGCACATTTTCTTGCTATAAGAGAAGATCTACCCCTGGAACGTCTAGCAAGACTATACATTAATGAAGTTGTGAGACTTCATGGAGTTCCCCTATCGATTGTTTCTGATCGTGATCCCCGTTTTACTTCAAGATTTTGGAAAAGTCTTCAGAAATCCCTGGATACTGAACTTCATTTGAGCACTACTTACCACCCTCAGACAGACGGACAATCAGAACGGACTATTCAGACCTTAGAAGACATGTTGAGATCTTGCTCACTTGATTTTCAGGGTATGTGGGATCAATATTTACCTCTGGTAGAATTTTCCTATAACAATAGCTTCCATTAGAGTATACAAATGGCACCATATGAAGCGTTATATGGAAAGAGATGTCGTACACCAACCTGTTGGGATGACGTTGGTGAAAGAAAACTTGTAGGCCCAGAACTGGTGGAGGAAACGGTGGAAAAGGTGAAGGTAATCCAAAATCACATCAAAGCAGCTCAAAGTAGGCAGAAGAGCTATGCCGATAATCGAAGGAAGGATTTGGAATTTCAAGTCGGTGATCATGTTTTCCTAAAGGTATCTCCGTGGAAGGGAGTCATACGTTTTGGTAAGAAAGGTAAATTGAGTCCCAGGTACATCGGACCTTTCGAAATTCTAGAACGAATTGGGGCTGTAGCTTACCGATTGGGAATGCCGCCAAGTCTCTCCAAAGTTCACGATGTGTTCCACGTATCTCTGTTGAGAAAATACATGCCTGACCCAACGCATGTACTCACCTATGAGGAATTAGAACTGGAACCCAATCTATCTTATTGCGAAGAGCCCGTCAGGATTCTTGATACAAGAGAACAAGTACTGAGAAACCGGACGACGCGTCTGGTAAAAGTTTTGTGGAGAAATCATAAGATGGAAGAGGCAACGTGGGAACCCGAGGAACTTATGATGAAGAACCACCCGAGTCTTTTTATGCAGTAATACCCTAGAAATTGCGAGGACGCAATTATTTGAAGGAGGGGAGAATGTAACACCCCAAGCTTCTACGGTACGTTTCCCTTCGAATAATGCGATAGCGTGTGTTGTACGCAACCTCGAGTTCTAACACACACCACAACTAATTAAACTAGCCGTTGTGAATAGTAATACCTACTTTTTGAAATCATATATATTCTATATTTCAAAATGGACTTCATTTTTGGATTCGGAATATCAAAATTAGCCTAGGGTGAAATTTTGGTACATTTCGGATAACTTTCATATTTTGATGAATAGTGAAAATTTCTAAATTTTAATTAAAAACAACTTTTTTAATCAAAATAATTAATAGTGATAAATTATGAATTTGAGTGGTTTTAAAGTATATTTAGAATATATTTTTACCATTCAATTTAATGTTTATCATTGGACATAATTTTGCAATTAAACCGAACATAAACAAGTGTCAATCTTTTGATAGTTATTATCTCTTAAAAACACGCTTTTTGTTTTGACAGCGGGAATTAATTTTAAATTAATTTCTGCCACTTCTGTGTTTTGAATTTAGGAAAATGGATTCCATATTTGGAATCAGGATTTTCAAATTGTGTAAATAGGTAACTTTTATTTTTACACATTTTGAATAATTACTGCGGTAAATATTTTATTTACCATGGTTAAGGGTAAATCCGGTAAATAAGGGTTAAAAAATAATATTATAATAATACTAAATTACCCTAAAACGTGTCTTAACCCTATTGGTTGATAAATGGTCGACCATGGGCATCTTTGGGTCTATTTTGGGACCCCATGGATCCACTTGTAAGTGATAATGACACTTTATTTTAATTAAGTTAAAATGAATACAAAAATGACACAAGCATATATCTTTTAGAAGAACAATTTTTACATAGGGTTATACATGTTGGATTTTCGATTATAAATATTCATTAGAAAGATAAAAAGATTTCCTACATAATGATATTTTATTTATAATTTTTAGACAATAAATAAGTTATTTTATTTATGACACAATGATGATGCAGTAATTACTATAATAGTGAAAAATTAAAATAATTGATATTATAAATACCCAAATAAATATAATATGAAACTTTTAATGAATTAAACTAATTTTCTAGGCTAATATGATATATTAGGATTGATTTAATGGACTTTGTTCGAAGTAATCAATCTGTTATGAGTTTCACAAAAATCAACTATTGAATAGTGTCAAAATTGACAAAAAAGAGTTCTTAAAACAAATATTATATTATTAATTGATATTAAATTCCTAAAAATCTAAGGTTCGGCCAAGAGACTTATATTATGATAGGTTAATAATTAATGGACCACTTGGGTGTCGCTTGGATGTATATAGTAAGTTTATTAACCATATTATATAAAAATACAAAGAGACATTGTAAAAGTGAAACTAATTAACTTAGAGTTAATACTTAAAGATAAGGTTAATATAAGTACCCAAACCTGTCTAAATTCTATTGGATGAGTTGTTTTCGACCTATCCCCACCTCATCCTTTGAATAGTCAACTTTGGAGCCTTTGTAAACCGAATATGAATTTATTATAAATTAATATTTCTAACTTTTCCAAAGGTGCCCCTCACCCCTCTTATAAAAGGGCACTCCTCCTTCTCATTTCTTCACACCTCTAAAGCCTTTTGGTTCGGCCAAACTCTGCCCAAATACTCTCCCAACATCCCTCAATACAACCTAGAGGCCTTAGTTTGATCAGAAAGCCAAACTAAGGAGCCCTTTTGATCAAATCAAAAGGAAGAACCCGAAGAAGAGGTAATGATCTCACCACCCTTTTCTAAGTTCATTTCTTCTTCCACTTCTTCTTCCTTTGTTCTTACCATTCTGAAATAATAACTCCAGTATCTCACATATACTGTGATGTTATTATAAATATGGTACAATCATATTCAGTATTCTATCCACCCTTTGAATAACATGTCACCATACGTGCGTACGTACGGCTTACCGTCTCCACGTCGTGGTGTAATTGTTATTCAATATAATATTATTTGGATGGGTATAATAATGATGTGTAACTCATGTAAATAATAAATATAACATGTTAATGATTCTGTATATATGATATACCATCCATTTATATATTATTTTAATATCAAAAGAATGATATTGTCGCTCGTGCGTACGTACGGACTACCGTCTCCACGAACGCGATGAGATTCATTCTCCATCGTATCCATTCAAGTATAATTATCATTTGATGATTTAAAAATGATGTTTAAGGACTGTATATCATTCTGGATATGAATAAGATACAACAACCATGTCTTATGTAACAAAACATATAAAAGAAAATGAGTAAGTTAACTCCCGAAACGACGATAATTCTAAGATATTATTAACAAATCAATGTTAAAAGATCATATATGATATCATATTAATATATATGATTCTTGTATAATTTAATAACAACTATTTCACCATTATACAGGAGGTTAACCTACCACAACCAAGGAAAAGTACAAGGTAAGGGTTATTTCACAATCTCTTCATTATCCGAGGTTGTATTATACGTAATAATCTACTGGGATCTCTTTATCATCCACATCCATGTTTCTTCGAAATGTATTTCAAAACATTTTTACTATTTACAAGAATATGGGTTAAAGTCATTTATACCCTTGTTTGACTTTTTATAAGAGGTTTATAAAGGAATCTTTCCGTCGTTTTCAAAAAAGGTCCTTTTTAACCATTTCGACAGAATTGAGGTAAGAATGTTTTTTTTAACTTATACGGCGGGTGCGGTTATTTTCCGCCGTTATAAAATCGTCGAAGCTTTCCTTACAAGCTTATAAGAATATTTTCAAAGAAAATGTTTTATTTTATATGTATCTTAAATGATTTCAAAATAAAAGGAGATATTTCTTTTAAAAGAATTTTGATTTCATCTATGTCAACATCCTTTGATGGATTTTAAGATTATTTGAAGTTGATTTATTATGATACAAAACTTCTATATTGTATTGAAGGTTTTGTGATATGTTTGACTGTGGATGTGCTATTTTTATACCATTCATAGTTTATTGTGAAAGTATTGACATTTCGTATGCTAGTTTTAATACGAATGTTTATGTTATGTTTAAACCTTTTCATATGGGAATGCATTGGACTTAATAAGTGACGGGTGGAGCCCGCTATAGCTCCTCGATGCATCGGTAGGTCTCATGAGACAAACTAGTGTCTTGGCACAAGGCCTTGACAAAATCTTATTTGTAGTCTTGGCACGAGGCCTTGGCTATGTGGTTATGATAGTCTGGCATTATGCATTCCAACATTATGAAAGTGGTTATTTATTTTTGCATGTGATTATTCGATTAGTGGAATATCCATGTGAATAAGTAAATGGCATTATTTCATTTTATTTATGCCATACCATGTTGAAAGTTCATGTTTAAAAGGCTTTTGTTTTAGTTATACATTGCCTTAAATGTTTATTCTTATTGATGAAAGTTTCCGCTATATTGTTATCCTTACTGGGCATTTGAGCTCACCCCTTTTCTATGTTTTATTTTTCCCCAGGATGTGAAGAAGTAAATTATGAATGACCTGCAGGGATATTATGAGGGGATAGTAGTGTGGATTATGGAGACATTATGTTGTTGTAGTAGTTTTTCATTTTATGATGTAATGTAAAACTTATGAATATATCTAGTGTTTCCAAGGCTACTAAACCAATCGGTCTTTCGAGATTTGATCTTTCTTGTGATCATGCCAATGTTATGTAATAATGCACCGACTCTAGGAAACTAGGGTCGGGGCGTTACACCTTGGGTTAGTAACCTTGATAAGGGAATATTATGTATTGACTCAATCATAACCTGGTTCAGGACAAAGGGGCCTAACTACACACCTTCTTTGACAATCATGGGAGACAAGATTTGGATAATTCACATGATTTTTATGATCTATAATGAAGGGTTGGAATATATGGATTGAGATTCACTTTCAATTGATATCCTTATTCCATGAAAGTACCCTCCAATATTACTTGATGAAATTTATTTGATCATGGAACTACCTATAGGATTATTAATATACAATAGTTTCTAAAGTTGATTATTTTATATTCACCTAGATATCTACATTAATACATTGAAAGGTGTTCTTTACCACTCATTTTATAACCAATGATTATGTTTTCTATCACTCTTCATCACTACCTTGAATTTATTTTTCTGCATAATGTACATGTTTCTATGTATATATGGTGTGGTGGATATGAAATCTTAATAAGAAAAATAAGCCATCAATGAATTTTCCTTTCCTTACCATTAGTTATTCATAATCATATCTTTTATTCCAGTTCCTTTCCTTTTGTATACCCTTTTATGTTTCTTTTGATTGAAGGATGTTCACCTAGATACCCATACATTGATTCAATAGGGAAATTATTGAATAAAATGCATACCCTTTATCTATACGGTGAAAATTCTTTATACTTTATTATCTTTATTAATGGGTATTTACCTAGAAAGTTACCAAAGTTAATTGGATACCCATTTAATTTCCAATGGGTTTATTGTATTATTAATATTAATATATTTATGTATTTTTTATCCACACGGAACACATAAATTTAGGCATATGAAGGGTGTGCCTTGATAGTTCTCCATTACATTTGGTAAATAATTAATCACTAGAGATGATATGTTTATTATGCCTTGGAAGAATGCATTGGTAATGTTTTATAATACCTTGGTGAACAACCATGGTAATAGGTTTTATGAAACCTTGGTGATATTATTATTAATGTATCGTGTTTATATTGTAGTTATATTTTCATGTTATGCCTCATGTACTTATGATGCCATGATCATATGATGTCTTTGTGATTAGCCTCAACTTATGATTTTAATGTCACATCTATGTTGCTGTCACATTCTTATAATGCCTTAATCTTTTGACATCATCCTCTCATTTTATGATTCAATGTTTATATTATTCTCATCTTTTTATGTTATTATATGATGCCTCTAGACCCATATGTATTTTTTTCACCATGCTATAACTTTTATTCTCTTACATTGATTTATATATCACCCATTATTATGTTTACCCTTTTACCTGTGATTTTAAATCAAAGGTATATGTATAGTATAATTACATGTGTTGAGAGTCTTTGTGGAAGAAATGTGTATTATACCATGAGTTTAAATGGATATGTACATAGTTCCCAATGACTCCAAAGTTTTTTCTTGTAATTTGGTTATAACTCATGTAATATATGTAAAATTATATAAGTTTAACACCAGATCCAAAAGTGTGGCTTTAGGGAATCTCAATACCAATTGTTAATTGATAGAAATTTCTACAGGAAAACTCAACCAAGGGGAGGTAATTCAACCATGGACCTCCTAAATTTACAATGCATGAATGTAATATATCTTCTAAATTCTAGATAGTCAACTTTTTATAACCATACATGTATAGATGAATGGATATATTGAGGCATAAATAAGATCCAAAATCATTCTGGAGACCTATCCATACTTAAGAGGGAAAATGGAGATCACAGTCAGAGATGGTCATTCTAATAACCCCATGGAATCTCATAATCTTCTCTAAATACTTCCTTTACAATACATACAATGATATTAACTCATAAATCACCAAGAAGTGAGATAAATTAATCAAATAGTCACAATCACTTAGATAAAATCATATCCACCATAATATTGGGGTTAATCAATGATGAAATCCATCGAAATGTCCCCCCACTTTAACCAATGAACATTTAGTGGTTGAAGCAATCCACTGAGAACATGATGTTGAACCTTTATCTTTTGGTAAACCAAAAACTGATATAGGTACTCTAAAACTGATATATTTATCATATACCAAAAAAATTGGAATCTCATGGAATGGTACATCTTATCCACATTAGGATTTATTTCAAATGGTGAGATGTGAAACACTAAAAGAACCACCTCATGCATTAATGAGGTAATGAATATCCTCTATTAAAACTACACCTGATACTAATCATCCCCAAACCATCCCTCAATAAAATCTTCATACCCAACATGATCCCACCAAACTTCCACCTCACAATACCCCAACTGATATTCTTCTACCTACTACACTAGGTATGACCACACATTCATCTGGTAGATACACCCTTTACCATCAACTTCTCTTATATGAAGGTGCATTATTGAAATATCCTCCATTACTCTCTATAAATCCATAAGCTCTCAAATAGTATCCCCACTTTACTTCTTACTTGGAACATCATAGACAAAATTCCCTTTCCTTGGTGTATAGGAAATATAAAAGTTGTAATCCTATAATAATTCCATCCACCATAGATGCCTCAAGTTAAAATCATACTGGTAGAATTTATATCTCAAAACATTGTGATATGTGAAGACCGAAAACCACACATTTATGATATAGTGTCACCATAACTTCAAGGGAAAAAATTGTGTAAATATCAAGATCATGGGTTGCATAGTATCACTCATGGGGCCTTAACTGTCAATACCCATAAGAGATTACTATTCTATTAGAATGTAACTCAATCCTAGGAATGAAAAATAACAATAAACCTCAAACATAACTCCTTATTACTATAGTAGGTAGATAACATGATTTCTAACCATCTTCTCCTTCAAATACTCAAATGTGGATTATCACTATTTAGTCCATATAAATGCATGATCATTCTAGGCAATGGATGTTAGAGGAGTTTCAATCTGAGATAATTCATGCATGAACCTCCGATAATAGTCCATGGGATCAAGGAAACTTTGAACTTCCACAACATTTTGGTGGACTACCCTAGATTTAAATACCTAGATCATAAATTGATCCAAAACTACTCCCTATTGAGACTTTACATGTCCAAAGTAATCCACCTCATGGGCTTGGAACTTAAAATTTTATAGATTTCCAAAAAAAAATTATGACACTGAATAACCATTAAAACCACTTGAAAATTCTCAACATTCACTTCCTCAGACCAATAATACATGAGGATTTGAATAATGAAAACCTAAAATAAATGACCCTGCATTAGAGGATGAGCCTTTAAGGGGCACAATGCTTTAGGGTTTCCCTCTCGTCACCGCTTCCTTCAGCTTGGGTAGACGCGGCAGTCCTCCCTGCGCTTGGTGAGATCTGGTGGAACTCCTCTATAGCGGTGTCTTAGTGGACTCGGTCATCCTCATTTCCAACATTGCTTGCCCTCTTTGCCTGATTCCTTTCTCACGGGATAGGGTTCCCCTTGGAAGCGTGGTGCCGGTCCATGACCGAGTTCCTAGATCCAACGACATAGGGATCTGCCTTGTCTCTGGTGTGGGAAGTGGGTGATTCTCCATGGTCGTCGCGTGTGTTTGGGTTGGCGGTGATGGGATCTGGGCAACAGGTCTCCTCTGGTGCCCTGGATTTGTTCTGTTTTTTTTTGTAGTTGTTTATGGTTTGGGAGGAGCTGGCTCAGTTCGTGGTGATGTTTTTCTGAATCTGTGGTTTGGTGATTTTTTCTAGATCTTCGGCTTCCATGAGCCTTTCCCTGGTTCATTTTCCTCTTCATTTTTTATGTTGCAGAGGCATCAACAGGCTTTGGAGGTGTTTATGCTTCTGATGGTGATGGCAACAGCGGTTCCCCCATTTCGTGGTTTATGACTATGAGGTTAAACAAAGTTCTCTTTGTATTTGTTTCCAGCGAGTTGCAACAACAATGAAGTTTGGGATGACATTTGGCCTTGTTAGTCGAGGCGTTTTTTCATTGATGAGGACTTTGATTTTCTGTGGTATTCAGTTGGGTTTTTTTTATAGAGATGATGGTTCTTTTATGAAGATGGTGATTGACTATGGTGTTCTTCCTTGCCATCGATCTGGTGGGACGAAGGGTTGATTTGTGTCAGGGTACGCGCCATGAGGTGGGTGGTGGCCTGAGGTGATGATGTTTGTTGAAGTTTGAAATTTGAAATTTGAAATGGTGTTTGTGGATGTTTTCATGGCGGTGATTTTGTAAGGTTCCCACTTTCCAAAAAGTAGATTTTTAAAATAATAAAAAAATGGTTTCACTGAATAAAGAAAACCTCCATAGACTAGTATAAAAACTCATAAAATAGAGATTATAAGTATCATAGACGCATATGGTGTGTTAATGATGTAAAATAGAACCACAAAAAACTCTTAATTCCCATAATGATACCTGAAGGTAGTATTTGAAATTTATTCATCCTTCACCAACATTTGATGATATCCTAATTGAAAATTGATATATAAGAATGATTTATATCCCTTTAAATGTAATAAATCATCAATCTATCGAATATGATAATGGATATTCATTTTCATTTAATTTAAGAAGTGATAATTGATATATAGTCACAGAATACCATTTTCCTTATTTTCAAAAAAGACCAAAGAACCCCAAGGCAATGCATTGGGATGAATAATTTTCTTAGTATAAGATAATTAATATTAATATAACACTCTCACAATTTAGAAGGTTCAACCCTATATGGGGCCATTGATATTATAGAGAAACATGAATAAAACTATATCTCAAACTCAATCTCACATCAAGGGGGTAGTGTCACAACCTATTCAAGAAATACATCAAGGTAATCTTACAGAACCCTAGGAAACACTATTGAATGAACCTTTTTTGGAATCAACATCAATTTGGTAATTATAGAAGGCAATGAAATGACACAACTATGACCCGACTAGTGGTCCATCTCACTAATAAACATATAATAGCCACCATAAACATCAAATAATATAAATATCCTCCTATAAAAATCAATAATAACTTACACTAAATATAACCAGTTCATGGAAAGGATAAAATCATACGGTAGTATATTCAAACATAGGAAATTTCCTAAAGAGACATATCACCCTAAAATCATCTCAAAGTCTCTATATAGATCATTCAATATAACATAGTCTCAAACTAGAATAGTAAAAAATTCTATAAAATGGTGGGTGAAACAAAGAAAGACATATATTTTGAATAAATTGAAGAATACACCCAGGTTAAATATAAAGAGATAGTTCCCCACATGATGTCTTGATTTCTAGGAACTGGATACTCTATTGAAATAATATGACCATGTCATACTTTACAGTATCTATAGACTTTATGTTGACCATATATATGTCCATACTCTTCCTTATGTTCCTAAAGATCAGTGGAATTATAGGGTTATCCTCTACCTACCCTACCTCATCTCAACTGATTAATACATGGAGTTCATGTTGCTACTGCTATTGCCTTAGAGGATAATGCTAAAACAACTAATCTAAAGTGGGACACTAGATCTATGATTACTTATATGGATGCTCATATATTATGGATTCTAATTTCCATGACCTCTACAAGATAAAAAATATGATCTACTAAGGGTTTTAGAATTTACTTCCTCAAAGAAATGAGATGAAGGAAACTGAAGTCCAATCCTTGCTATGTGAAATTTCTGCTGACCCATAAAATTAGAACCTCATGCCACAAATATACCCCACAAACAGTACTAAAACCTATTTTTCTATAATGGTTTGGTTCGAGACAACATCACATCGACAACTTCTACCTTTACCAACACCTTATAAAACATCATAAATGTGAATGGGGAGACCTGGTGTTGTATATCAAAATGAAACGCCTCTTAAAAATTCCTTACCCTGGCTGCCACATTGGGAAGGATGTTTGAAGCATAATATAGGAGGTTATGTAAAAGGATACTGAAATCTCACATGTATTTACTATTATGGTGTAAAGAGAGAATCTCATGCTAGCATCATGCCTAAAAAGTTAAATAATGGAACTCAAGTTGGAACTGATCATAAAAATTCTCCATGATACTTCTCACTCCTTGAGATTTTCAAGGAATATAGTCCACCATTAACAGGAATCTTCCCATAATGTACTAACATCCAATGGAATCCAGTGCACTCTCCTATTATGGATCAACCTCAATGAAAAATATATCTCCTATAATCAATCCTAAGTCTATGGATCAAAAAAATTTCCCTCATACTTCGTTCGGCACTAAAGTTAAACTTACAAAGTATCTTCCTCCAAGAATCATTTCTATTGAATTCAACTCCATGACAGTCTATTACCAAATCATGCTAAAAATTAATTACACAATCTTTACAGGGACATATACCTAGATCCATACCGGTAAAATAAATCACATTAGGGAATTACAATACCTAGATCATGTAATAATTAAGATAATTTAATTAAGATTGATCTTACTTCCCATTATCTACCCAAATAAATCAAAATGGAATGCAATCATGTTGTATGATCCTTACCTAGGCCCCTACCCTAAAATAAACATCAATTTTCTTTCCATATCTAGAAAACTTAAGGATCTTGTGTTAGATCATAGGGGTCCTAAAATTCTATTTCCTAACCAGTATCCCTTTAGTATATCACATACTAAGTCTAGATGACACTATTTCCCTACGAACCCATACAATACTCACAAATTCTTATCCCTAAACTCCATCCTATTTATCAACCAAAATCATTGATACCACTTTATCATTGACCCCCCCCCCCCCACTTGTACCTCTCCTATACCAATTTTGAAGATGGAAGTGACCCCTGAATCCCACATCCAATAAGACATGGTTTGGTAACTAGCACCAAGGGTATAATTGGATTAATTATTATCTCTTGTATAGAAAAAACATAAGATTAATGTTAAAAAATTTATTGAATATATAATATATAAATTTCATTAAAACCAATCAAAAAATTTCATTTTTTAAATTTATTTAGGTAAAACACATTTGTGTACATAAAAATAGTTCTTCATGAAAATATTTCATGTAATTTCAAATAGTTTTTATTTTTATTTGTAATTAATTGGTCACAAAATAATTCATTTTATATACATTTATAAACCATATATTTTCATAATATATTTAATAATATTCATAATCTCCATTCCAACAGCTAAGCGATAACTATAATAATATTTTAATAGTATGTCTTGTTTTGCAAAAACTCAGTGTTTCATTTAACACAGGCTATCGAATAAATTTAATTTATTTGAAAAAAATAATTCATAAAAACTCATGGAGTTAAATTATAACCCCCTAAAAATTAATTTCACCCTATAAATTCATCACTTTGATAAAAAAAAATGGGAACACTTATACCTCATCATTTCCTCAGGTTCCCACATAACTTCTTCAAACTGGTGGTTTTTCCACAAAACTTTTACCAAGTGAGTGGTCCTATTTCATATAACATTATACCTATGATCTAGTATATCCATCATTTGTCTCTCATATGAAATATCATTATCCAATGGTATGACCTATGATTTGAGTACATGTGAAGGATCAGGTATGTGCTTCCTGAAGAGATATATATAGAACATGTTATGGACTTGAGAAAGGTTCTATAGAAGTGTCAATTAATAGGTTGAAATCCTGACATGATAAATAATTTCAAAGGGTCCAAAAACCCCAGGGCTTAGTTTTCCCTTCTTTCTTCTATGGAGAAATTATTATAAAAACATTCTCACAAACATCAATTTTCAGATCATGTCAATGATTATCAACATAACTTTTCTGTCAAATTTGGGCCTCCCTTATGTGTTGATAAATGGATATAACATTATATTGCATTTAATAAACCATATTAGGTATCAATAAGTTTATTTATACAAATTCATTATATTATTTTGGATTTCTACACTTCTTTTCATAAATAGATTTATAAGGATCCATCTGAATTCTTGAGTAAAAGCTACTATTGTAAGAAAACTCAACTAAAGGAAGGTATTGATCCCAACCACCTTTGAAATACAAATAACATGATCTTCACATATCCTATAGGGTTTGAATTTTTCTATCAAAATGAACTTCTTTCTAAGGTTGATACACATGACTAAACTCATCTCTATAAAGTGTAAATACATTCCTCCTTAAATAGCTTTCTCACTAAAACATAAATAATACCAAAGTGTTGTATTTCCATAAATGTATCCTAAAATATCTTTAATATTGATAAAATACCATCACATAAAATATCAAAAGGGTTGTCAATGAATTTGAACTTATGATCAACCCTAAACTCATAAACTAGTGATGATATCCATAACTATTAAGTTAATGGACACGTATATTCTTTTAAAAGATAATTCACCCTTTATTCCTTAAATAAGCTCCTGTCTTAGACAAAAAACATTCCATTAGAGGTTTGTGTTCATCCTTGCACCGATAGAATATCAAATTTAATTTATTTATTTCAGAATCTATGTAGATGAAGATAGTCAATGCTCAAAATAAAATTTCACTAAATGGTGAAAATTATGATTTTCATAGGAATTATTCATACAAATCCCAACATGATATTTCCAACTAAGGAGAGTGGGATAAGTGTGAACTAATCATCATGATTCACTTCAAATGTTGTGATTTCATAATATTTACCTTTTTCCCTTTGTATTCAGAGGTTTTTATGGATTATCTTTCTCATTGGACATTATGACAGGGAATTGATTATCATAATGTCCATACTCCATAAATTTGAATCATTGGAGATCGGTTGGTACATTAGTTAGAATCCTCTTCTCCTCTACTGCATTATTGTGGTCCATTCATCACATTTTGATATTCACAGACTTTATAACCCACCATTTCACATTTAAACAACCTATTAGATCTATTTAAATAATAACCTTGATGTTTCTTACCACATTCCTAGAATATAGATGTATGTAATTTATTTCCATCGTGTGATTTATTTGAGTTTTCAGGAGATTAAATATTTCTTTTCTTATAAAAAACATCTGAATGGTGGTAATATATGATTTCCATTTCTACCATGAGTTCACAAAGAATTATTTCTTTATAGATACAAAAGTCTTATATATCCATTTCCTTTAAAATACTAGGTTTTAATACACTATATAATCAATACATTTTTATTTTTTGACTGATGATTAAATGAGAAGCATACTTCACAAGCCTTGTAAAATTAGCCTCATAAAAAACCAATATATTCATCATCCTTTAGTTTAATCACAAGTAATTACTTCTCTATATTTTTTCATAGATTAATAGGGAATAAATTACTATGATCTATCCCCTTTAATTATTCCCATTCCATAGATTTAATTTCTTATTGTTCTCTCGTGTTCTTAAAAAAACCACTACTGATATACTTCACCTTCCAAATGATAAACAACCAAAATGACCTTTTTATGATCTAAACACCGAATAATGGAAAATATATATTCATTTGTATTGATAAATTTCCTAAAAACTAGTGGATCAATAGAACTATAAAAATAATGTGGATTTATCCTCATGAAGTACTCAATAGAACATTGTTCCCTCCATTGATCATTTAAAAGTGCAGCATGATTCATATATTGAGAAAATTGTGTGATCATAGCAACAAGATATTTCATTCCAACTCCTATAATGTTTTGTTTCTCAGGAGTACAATATTTTCATTGTCCATCACACTCTTCATTAACATGGTTCATTTTTGTTCTAACCATTGACGAAAACTAAAAATCATAGTGTGAGAAACATTAATCATAGTGTAAAACTACATAATCATGAAAACTAATTTATAGAATTTCTAAATGATGAAACCTTATTTTTAATCTATTAAACCTTAGGTTTTACTCTAGGTTATCCATGATCATAATCTATTTATATCCTTTATAATGTTCTATGATGAAACTGTGGATTAAAAAAAGTATATCCCCTGTGATTTTAAAAAAATGTGTGAAATAGAGCTCATTATTGTGTACTGGGTAATGCTTGAGTCCATCCCAATGCACCTTTTTTGAAGTTATTACCCCTATGTACCTATATTATAGAACCAAATCCACTTATAGTATTTATATAGGGATGTATTTCTAGTAAAATCACATAATCACTTTCATTCCAAAACTTTACGATGTTATCCTATACTTAGACTTGTCACTAGGGTTTTAACTAATGTTTTTCTAATACTTATCTCCAAATATTGACTAAAATTTTTATTTTATACCAACTATAAAGACTCATGATTTTCATACATAAATATCACGTCTTTTTAGATGAATATTTGATACATTTTATAAACACGTGTCTGAGGACCTTATTAGTTTAATGTCTTTAGAGAATAGAAACATATCCTTCTTATTTCATGAAATATCTTCAACATAACCCACAAATATCATCTCACATAGTACTCCTATTAATATTATCCTATTTAAACCTTTCATCATAACCTCAGGAAGGAAGCATAAGAAAGGGTGAGCTCAAATTCTTAGTAAGTGTAAAAATAAGAGATATCAATTTATGATCATATGAAAGTATAAGATAATAGTAAAGGTAATTGATTATGAAAATATATTATTAAGTTCACACCTAACCTTTCATAGATCATAAAAATTAATCATGGCATAAAAAAGTATCATTTTAGAAAACTTGGCCCATAAGAGTGAGAAATCATTATAAATTAATCATAAAACAAAAGCTAATGTCATAAAACTGTGGTACCATTATAAATATATGAAAACATTACATATTTAAATTTTAACTACCTATACCATCAACATGGTGGATTAAAACTCATCATTGGTTTCATATTGATGATTAGGACTCACCTGTTTCCTATAGTGGGTCAGGAATCACATGTTTCCCATAGTGTATCATGCCCTTCGACTTGTTTCCCATTATTATCTAATGATATATAAAGATTTACCCAATTAATTATAATGATATATATTTCCCACATTTTTCATAGTGAAAACCATACTTATGTGTGCCACTATATTATAAAACATTCATCATATCATCACATCATAACCCATGTAAAGAAAAATGGGTTTCATAAACATTTCATAAATTCTCTATAGCATAACCCTTAAAAAATAAATATGTTTCATAAACATTTCATTAATATAAAAATTAACCATACAGAGGAATAATATGGATTATATCATTCAATATTACCCTCAATAAATCATAATGACATAAAAGTATGTCATCTTAGATGGAAAATGATTTTGAATGATCACTTAGAACATTTCTTGGGGAAAATAACCTTTCTACTTTGGATAAAACTTTTTAAAAACATAAAACATTTTCAAAATAAATTTCTTAAAATATATAATTAGAAACTTATAAAGTAATATTTAAAGTTCATTTAAAACATTTCTTGAGGAAAATCAAATTTTTACTTTGAACTCATTTATTTAAAATTTGAAAAAGTTCCCAAATATTATGGAAAAAAATTTCTTTCAAAAGAACCTTAAAAATTTGTAAGGTAATATTGAAATCATTAAGATTCCATGAAATCGGGAAATATTGTTTATGTCATGTATGTTAAAATAATTATTGATTTCACATTTTCGGTAAAATCCAAATAGGCCTTATTTAAAAATTGACATGAAGATTCCTTTCAAAAAAAATTAAAATTAAAACATGGGTAAAATTTTATATAATAAATCATTTGGATAATGTTAAAAAAAATTGAAAAAAATATTTGAAAACATGGATATGGAAGAAAAATGGTATTTGACCAATGATAGAAGTAAAGGTTATTTTTGTAAAAACCATTCTTTTGAATTATTGAGTACATAAAGAGAGGAAAATAATGGGAAAACATGTATTATAATTAAATAACTAAATGATAAGAAAATTCATGAGTTTCTTAAGAGACAGAACATAATATTTTATCATAAAAAGTATAAACTTAAAAAATCATGATAAATGATGAGATTGTATTATATAACCCTTATCACTTTGATAACTTTGAATCATAATCCCCATGAAATAATAACATTAAATGAAACCTAAAATATATTGAGAATAAATAAATTTATGATATTACATATCAAATGGACTATATATACACCTCATAAAATAATATAGGTGAATAATACAATCTACATATCAAAGTATCCAAATTGAGACAAAAATCCTTTACCACTTTCATATATTTTAAACTTTAAATGTGATATCCCAGACTCGGTTCACTCTGGAGTAACTGAACCTTGTTAGCCACATCTTCTCAAGTGAACCTCCCTGTATGGTAGAGGTTGTCGAATAGCAGTGATGGAATATGGTGTGTCTATGGGAATATTATTCCCTCAAGTCAGAGTGGATCACAATAGTGAACATAGATAGATAAATAGAAGAAGCATAAATAATAATGATTAAGTGAATGGAAATAAGAATAATAATCCATGCAATAAATAACCATAAATAGCTAAAAACTGTATCACATACAAAATATTATGGCATGTATCTATAAAAAGGGAAAATAAGAATACATATTAGTAGGAGACAATACAATACATGACACACAAAATAATAAAAAGGGAAAAACTATTAAAGAATCCTGAGCACTGGCTTAGTCATCTGTTAGCAAGCTCTCATCCTAAAGAAAGAATTTAGGTGTACAAAGTGGGACACTTCCCCTTTTTCACACCTACGATCATATAATATACACAAGTACTAATGGTGGCCTATATAGAGTGTGATATAAACATAATAGGACACCACCAATAGAATCTACCCAAATATATTATGTGAATATATATTATAACAATGTGAAGGTATATAAAAGTAAATAAGTATGAAAATAAATAACCCATAATTTCTTTAGCCTTAGCTGATCTCTGAACATGTATTCATTTAATTATTAGTAAAGGGATTAGAATAATATTATATTGGTAATCATGGAGTAATAATAATTATAATAATAAAATAGGATCCATAGTGAAACCAAGGCATCATTGACCTCATGGGTTTATCCAACTCATAGTGGTAACTCATGAAGTCTGTTTATAAGGGTCTGAGTGTAATACAAGGGGTAAATCTCACTGTAAAAGACTCTAACCAAGTCCATAGAGATCATCCATGGTAATCATGGTCTAGGAATGACAATACTCGATGGGGTGATTCCATGGTGTCACATGTCTAAAGACATCAAGTTGAATCCAACGAGTGTATCCAAGACATTATAATATCCAAAAAAGAATCAAGTAAATCATTGGTATATCCCTATATTATTCATTTCATAAGAAAAATACTATATTCCATGGTGGGTATGTCCCATGGAATTTGGCTCAATGAATTGGGGTGGCATCTTCTAGGTGCTCAAGGCATTCCCTTGGGAATCCAAGTGATCTCAAGTCTGACCACTCCTATAAAGATTAAAAAGGTCTATATGAAATATGCACCTTATACATTTAGTTTATCATAAGTAATTTTAAGCCATGTAATACACATTCCAAATATATTTCATTAAGTTCATTCCATTACCCTTCATCATACATGACAAGGTGAAATATCTACATTCAACCATTTTACAATTAAATAATAATTTATCAAAATCAGGTGATATAAATATAAGTAAATACTTTTAATTTAATATTTAAAGGATTCATTTATTAAGTTGAAACAATTACCTTTTAAGATTCCAAATCAATCACACCCAAATGATGTCTTAGGTAATCACAATATAGTTCTCTAAAAGAATAATGAAGAATGCACCCTACTTGGGGTGGTTAACATTGAGATATCAACCTCCAATAATTTTAAGAGGTATCATTGAGGCCTTAGGATTCAATTTAGATAATTGAATTTAATTAATATGAATTTAAGTATAAATTACTAGTGAAACCGGTGTACACACAATGGAAAAAATTTATAATCAGTGACACTTTTTGGGATAATTCATTTACCACCTAACTTATGCCTGTAGCAGATGAATCATCCAATATCGGCCCTTTGTTTGGCCTGGATCAGAAGAAAATAGAATAATATATGAATAAAATAAAAATAAGTCATATTATCTCATACCAAAATATCATAATTGATATAAAGAGTAAAGATAAAATGAGTTATAGGATCAGAGAGCTTACTGGTGGATATCCAATGCGACATACGAAATTTGATTTAGAGTCTGGATGGAGGATATATTAAAGAACCTAGATTGAAAGGAAAATGAGCTCTTCATTGGAGAAGAGATAGCTTAATTTAGTGTGTGGTTGAGAAAATAAAGAGTGGTTAATCTTTAAAACATCTAAGGTAAAAATGGACTTTCACCCAAAAATTAAAGAGGTGCATGGTTTGAACGTATGCTTGACCAAATCATGTGACAACCGTATTCCATCTACTATCCAAGGACAGTGGACCACATGATTGGGGAGCATAATTTTTTTAACCATGATGTGCTTTTAAATCCCCCTCTACCTAGGGTGCACACCCCGCATGACCTATAACCCACATTTAGACAAACCGTGGGCAGCCCGTACACTCCACTCTATGGAGCCGTGTAGCACCCCACACGATTTGTTTAACCATGTAGGATGGGAGGAATAGTTTATAATGACCATTAATCTCAGTTTGTTCCTCCAAAATTTAGGGATTTTAGCTTCTAATAATCCTTGGTCACCCTTGTTTCCACCCAAACCTCATTTTAAATTTTCATTAAGAAAAAATTAAGGAATTTAGTTGAAAACTAAAGGCTTTATACCTTGAAGAAAAACTGGGTTATTAAAATAAAAAAAATTATAGAGATATTATAAAATCGATATGTAAATCCCCATAACTTTTAGGATAATCATCATAAAATACTTTCATGGTAAGTATATATACCACAAAAATGAAACATGTGGTGAATATGACATGTGTCTCATAGAAAATGAAAGTGAGATAGAAATCCCTAAACTTAAGTATCAGCTTCCATCATACACATTATAAAACCATGTATAATAAATATATTATAGAACCATAATTATTTATATCATACCATATATTATTTATTTTTGAACTTTTATTACCTTTTTACTAACAATTCCATTTTAAATTCATGTTTTAGGTAATAACTGGTTTGTTTTTCGTGTATACTTTTATTTGGTATTTTAGGTCCTACTAATTTGATCATGATTCCATAATCTCCAGAATTTTAATAATTATATATATATATTTATTCAGTATATATTTATTTATATTAATCTATAAAATTTAGATATAGAAAATGAAATATATTATTCATGGAGACGGTAGGTTATACGTATGAATGAACACTATTTCCACTTTATAGAAGGATGATATGAAATAAAGGTAAATAACATATTAAATTTTTAAAGTAATTTTTATTTCATACATATCACATATATTAATTAAATTTACCCTTATTACTTTCCATGAATTTTTTTTGTGAGAAATGGATCACATCGCTTCACAAGGTGGTAGTCCACCGTACACATGAATGACATTATCATATCCTCCACGGAATGTAAAGTAAGAAGGTATTTATGATATAATAAAACATAGAATTATAATTATGTTAAAAATATAATATATATTCATTTAATATATCCTTAATACTATCTAAGTAAAATATAAATGAAAAACACATCACATTGGTTCACGAGGCGACAGTCTGCCATACACATGAGCGAGGTTATTATTTACCAAATGGTTGTGAGATAAGAATGTAGATGTGGTATTGTAATTAAATAGGTATAATAATATCATAAATATAATATATAAATATTAAATGCATCATTATATAAATTTTTTATAGTTGGTTATGGAAAATGAATAACATCAGTTCAGGAGGCGGTAGTCCACCGTACACATGAATGATGATTTTGTTTCCCATTTGATGGAAGAGGATATGGATATATGTTATGAAATTAACATAATAAAATATCCGTATATAGTAAATAATATCTTTATTATATCAATATATATTAATAATATTTTAATTAGTCAGAAGGGGAATTAAAAAAATGCATAGTTAAAAACTTTACATATTCTTTGGACAAGCTCTTTTGGTATGACCTAAACCCTTATGAGATTAGATTTATGATATAAAAAATGAATATAATATTTTTGTATTTATGTAAGGAAGTTATTTGGGAATGAATTTTCTGAACCAATGGTTTTTGGAAGTGTGAATAAAAGTGGAGAGTATGTGGCCTTTTATAAGTGTGGTTAGTGACACACTTGCAATTTTTGAAAGGAAAAAGGTGTACCCATGTTTTTCAGTTTCCAAAAGGCTAAAACATGAGACATTATTGAACATTAGAGGTTATAATATCTAAATATATTCATAAATGGGTTCTAGACAATTTTCTATATTATTTTACCCCATATCTTTTTAGTTTAACACCCAGTAAACCCTTTTCCCTTCAACTATGATAATTAATTTTTACTTTTTTTACTATTAATAACAAAAAAATTAAGTTGAAATTATTTTATAATAAAAAAATTATTAAAATTAAAAATATTTAATCCATTTCTAAAAATTTCATTCACATAAGTGGAAAATTTTAATTTAAAATTAATACCACAGTCGCGATGAAAATTTTTTTTCCAAAGAGATAAGTTTCAATAGTTTATAACTTTATTACATCATAACTCAATGTGAAATTTATTAAAATGAAATAAATAGTATTTATATATAAATAATTAAAGTAATTTTACTTTTAAAACCATCTTAAAATAATTTTTAATGTTTTAAATGCTTTAGAATAAATGTAAATTTTTAATAAAACCCTGTATTTTTACCTATTCATTGAAAAAAAAATATTTACTATAAATTCAAAAAAAATAAAATATAATTTTTAAATTATTATTTTAAAAATTAAGTTTATTTTATCAAATATATTTTTTAAAATTGAAAAAAAATTAAAATAAGTTTGAAAAAGATGAGAAAACTGATTTTTAGAAAAATACACTTGTAAATAAAAAATTGGATTTATTTTTATTTATTATCTAGAAAACAAATTGGATGTATGTTAAACATTTTATTGAATATTTAATATAAAATTTTAATTAAAATCATTTACCAAAATTGATTTTTTTAATTTATTGAAGTCAAACACGTTTTTGTTCATAAAAATAGTTTTTCGAAAAAAAATTTCCTTCATTTTCAAAGAGTTTTTATTTTTATTTATAATTAATTGGTCACCATTTAATTAATTTTATATACATTAAAAAGTCATATATTTTCATAATATAGTTAATCCTATTCATAACCTCAATTCTAATGACTAAGCGATAACTATAATAGTTTTAATGGTATGTCATGTTTCTTTAAAACTCAGTGTTGTGTGTAATGAAAGCTATCAAAGAAATTTAATTTACTCCAAAATAATAACTCATAAAAATTAAGTTTGTTAAAAATGATGGATAACAAATAACATGACTCATATAAATCTATATAGTGTATTTATTGACTTTTCCATGTACACCAATTTTTTTACAATGATATAATAAAAAGGGTATTTAGAATCTTAAGTTAAAACCAATATATATATGTCACACTTGTTTACAAATTAAATAAAATTATAATAAAATTATAAATTATGGTGAATGATCCATAAATATTCTAGAATTATTTCAAAAAATTATATTTGGACTATTTTATGTATAAGTTATGGGTTGATTTTCATAGTTCGTCACTTTTAAGGATAACATCCATAGATATGTATATATATGTATATAGCACCCCCAATTTTAAGTAAATGACCCTTTATACATGTATTTTGAGTCTATATAATGTTTTTGTTATGTTTTAGGAAGTTTTAATGGGTTTTGTAACATTTTTTGTGCTTTTTTGGAGGTGCACAAGTTGTGCACAGTTAGTAAAAAACATGCATCATCTCCAAGAAACCATGAAAGGTAAAAATGTCGGTACTAGTTAGGTGAATGTTTGGTGTGTAGTTTGGAAAAATTGCTTAAATTATTTAGAGAAACCATGTATCTTGAAATAGATTTAAAGGCGTAGTTGGCACATGGTTTTTCTAACTGTGTGATCCAACCGTGCAAGGTGTGGCTTTAAGAAAGTAGCACTACATAGTTAGTGCATGTTTTTTCAAACTGTGTGACCTAACCATGTGGCATATAGTTGTACCTCCTTAAATTTTTTTATCTAATATGAATTAGGCCTTTTTACCCTATTTTTTTTCCTAACACTCCCATAAATTTAATTCCTTTTTCTCCCAAGTCATGAGAGATTATCCCCTTTGATCTAGGAGCGATTCATAGGCGAATTAAAGTGTGTTGGAGGCTCAGATTCATTAATAAGTCATTTTTATTCATTTTTATTCTTATATCAAGCCTTGTTATCTCTTTATCTCTCTCATAATAATATATTTAATACATGGTGGATTGATCCACATTCTATGATGGGAATCTTGATGGATTATGATTTTTTTGATTGAAGGGAAGAAGAGATAAACCTAGATCGTGAGAATTGTTGTGCCGTTCTTTATTTTTTCTATCTTTTGAGAGGTAGGTGGCTTCTCTATTAACTCCACTTAATTTAGAACTTTAATTATTAGTCTTAATTATTATTTTTTAATTGAAATTATGGTGAAATCTTAGTGTGATTCTTGGTGTAAATCCTGATTTAGATTTGGTTTTGATATTTTTTAGAAAATTGGGTGGATTTCAGAAAGATCCTTTGGTTTTTGATTTTAAAATATGGATTTTAAAATATGTATTTTAAAATTATTTTGTTATGCTTAGAATTAGTTTATGTAAATTCTTTAATGAAATAAATTTTTATGGAATGGTTTTACATGGATTAGCCATACATGGTTGGCGTGAGTTTATTTTCATTAGATGTGGCCCTGTGGATGGGGAATTTTCTATTGGGTAACAAGATATTAGTTATCTTGTGATGAATTAATATATCAAAAAGAAACCATTCATGAGTATGGAACTGTCACCTGTGCATGCATGGTCTATCTGGAGGCACATTTATTGGAATTCCAAATGATTGGAAAAAAAATTTGTGCATCATTTATTACTTTCCATTCATTTTTTTTGGATTCTTTATAAATTGTTTTTACTTCTTAAAATTATTTTATAAATTGTTCTAACAAGTTTTTTCCTAGTGGGGTGAGTTGGGAAGTCATTGGGGAAATCCTACTCAGTTTAGACTCAGCCCCTACTTAGAAACTATTTTGAATTTACAGATGTCATCTACCGAGACAATAGTAAATTAAAGGTATCTCAGTTATTTAGTGATTCTTCTTGATACCTTGGTCATGGAATGTAGAGATAGAGTTTAGAGTGGGTTGTGTATTACTGTGTGATTTCACTTTGTATTTTTGAGTTTTGTGGTCTTTTGGTTATCTTTGAGTATGTATTTTGGTTTTCCCTTATACTCTATTATGTTTTATTAGTTTGGGTAAGTTTTGAGTTTTATTTTTTTATTGATGTATCATGTATAGGTTTTTTTAGTTGTATTTTTTATGGTTTGGATGTTTTATATTTGAAAAGAAAAATCATCCCAAAAATTTTCTTGAGAAACTTCGAATTTATTACTAGCCTTTGGTGTCTTGGGGATGTCACATAAGTCAGAGTAGCTCCCCCTTCACTCCTTAATATAATGAGAAAGTGAGGGGTGTTACAAATGGTATCGTTCTTGGTTAGTCTGTTTTTCATTTTAGGACAAATGGTGCCAGTTTTTTTTGTTTCTGGAATTAGAAATAATATCAAGCAATCTTCTTGGTAATGTATAAAGGAGTAGGATTTCCAAAACTTGAAATGTAGAGTATAAAAAGAAACATTTATGTTCTTTTACTGAACTTAAAGATACGTGGGTGTTTGGGTACATGAGTGTTTTAAGAAACATCTATATGATTTGACACCTCATCTTATGGGTTTATCCGATGTGAGTCACATGAAATGAATTGATAGTAATACTTCCCAATAAGAATTCATTATTCAATTTTAGTTTTATAGTTTATAAAATGGACAAAAAGTGTTGATTTTTTAAAATTTCAAAAATATTTTTTTTGAAAAGCATGGTTGTAATATTTTAAAAAATGGTTAAAATGTTGAAAATGGTTTAATTGTGGAAATATATCTTGTAATGTGTTTGGATGTGCTAAATTGGAATTACTAAGACATTAATTGCTAATGAGTGAGGCTAAATAGTGTTTTGTTCTAGTTATATTGAATGGAATTGGGTAGGCATCATAGAAACCAACCAAAACATGTTTCCAAGAATGTGGATGCACCTGAGGCATTGGTGAACTGACAACTATTAAAAATCATTTTCCACTCTATTTAGACTACAGATAAGGGAAATAGGAATGAATAACTGTGACAAGTGTACCATTCAGTTCAGTTCCAAAAACAGAATCTTTCAATATTTCATGGGGATTCTGAGTTGGAAAAAATAAAAATTATGGTTGAATAGGATTAAAAAAATATCTGATTTCCATAGGAAACTAGAATAGATTAAATTAAAGTTGGAAACATATATACTAGAGGATTTTTCATGAAAATTATAGGAATTATTAGTTCAGGCTAAATTTTACCAAGGCATGACATGGGAGGATTATGTGTAATTTTTTAAAAAAGTTGTATCCTCACACAATTTAGATTTATAGAATAATAGAATTATTTAGTTTGAAGTAGGAGAATCTCATGGTGATAGAGTATGCAGTAAAATGTATGAATTTAGTCCATTTTTTCCCAAAAGATGCTGCATGTGCGTCCTTGAAGTCACGCATTTTTTAATTGAGCTTGAAGCCTAATATTCACTCAAATATTTCCATTATTTTTATAATGGATTATATAGAGATGGTAAATATAGTAGCGCTAGAATAAAGGGATATCTCAGGAAACATGGTTGTGGGGGAATTTTTATTCCTATTGGAATATGTGGGAACTCTAACGTTGGGAATAATAAAAAGAGGGACACCAATTTCTAGAGTCATGGTACACCTCAGAATCAAACCATGGGATTAGTAAATCTTTCCCCACAACTGAAAAGTAATCCAGGAAGTTTTCAATGTGGTTCTTATGACCATATGAAGAAATATTATACGATACCACCTAGAGTATGTCACAATTGAAATAGTATAGGACATCTTTAGTGCTATTATCACAGTTATCTATGGTCGGGTGTGAGAGGCACATATCATGCTTATCAAGAATCTTATGGTTCAACATGATAAGTGCAGTAGAATAATTTTCATTATCATAATAGAGTGATCTCATGTGATTCTAGGAACACAATAACTCCTTGTCCAGTGCAATCTCAACAAGGAAATAAAGATGAAATTTTAGCAGGTAAACAATTGTATAGTAATGAGAAAATGGTTGTGGATGATAAATATGGTCTTTTGATGATGATAGGTCCAAATATTTTGAATTCTACCCTTGTGAAATATTTATTTGATATGGGTGTATCCCAATAATTTATTTCTTTGTATGTTGTTGATAATATGTATGTATCTATTGATATGATTCCTTCTATTTTAAAACTAAAAAATCCTCTTAGACAAAGATAGTGTTGATCCTTTATGTGTAAATAATTTTCTATAAATATTTATGGGGCTGATTTTCTTTTCGATTTATTTATGATTGAGATGGATTTCTATGACTAGATTCTAAGTATGGATTGGTTTACATTGTTTTTAGGATAACATCGACTATTATGCTTGAAAGGTTAGTTACACATCTGTGAATGGCATCAAGTATCTCTTTAGAGGATATTGGGATGTAAAGGCAGGAAGAGAAGGAATTTTAGCACTGGTGGTTGGAACTATCTCTTATCATATGGCATCCCTTACCTTGAAATCTATGTATGAATTGGGAATAGATATTTTAAAACTATTATAGACATTTTTCCTGATGTTTAGCACAAAAATATCTTAGGGTTTCCACCCAAAAGAGATGTAGAGTTTATAATTGATATCCTATTAGGGACCATTCATATATTACTTTCATATTATATTATGACACTAATATAATTGAAGTAATTGAAATTTTTGTTGGAAGAGATGGAAAGAAAAAGGTTTATTTGACCAATCACATCTCTATGGGAAGCAATGGTTCTATTTGTGAAGAAGGAGGATGGAAATATTAGGCTTTGTTTGGATTAACACAAACTTAACCAAGTTACGATAAATAATTGGTATCATATTTCTGGAATTTATGATATATTTGATCAATTTAGGGGTGTCCCATGGTTCTATAAAACTGAATTACATTTAGGGTATCACCAATTGCGATTTTAGAGGAAGGATATTCTAAAAACACCTTTTAGAAGTATATATGGACATTAATAATATGTCTTTATTCCTTTTTTCATATGAATTAACAATCCATAATTATAGAACTGATTAATTGAATATTTTAGAGGTATATGGATACATTTGTGGTGGTTTTTATAGATGATATAATGGTGTATTCTAGGATAAAGGAAGATAATGGACAATAATTGTCTATAGTTTTGCTTATCTTGAAGGATCATAATTTGTATGAAAAGTTATCAAAGTGTAAATTTTTGGATTCAAAATGTACATTTCCTTGGCCATGTCATTTTTGAAAAAAATCATTTTTTAGATCTGAAAATGATAGAAGTTTTTATCTCTTGGTAACCATCCACTACTACAAAAACAGTCACTATCAGCACTCAAAACAGGCTTTATCAACGCTAAAAAAGATTTTTAAATCTCAACACTGATAAGGGGGGGTCCCCTTTATCAGCGCTTACTGAGCACTGATAAAGGGGTACTTTATCAGTGCTAAAAAGCATTGATAAAGGAAACCTTTATCAGCACTAAAAACATGCTGATAAAGGGGGACTTTATCAGTGCTAAAAAGGCCCTGATAAAGGTGTAGTTTATCAGTGATTTTTTAGCGCTGATAAAGGCTCCCTTTATCAGTGCTAAAAAAACGCTGATAAATGCCATGTCTGCTGCTACAAAAAAATCTACAGTAGCACACCCAAACACCTGCAAAAAATTCTGCATCTCAATAAGCTAATTAGAGCAAGTATACCCATACAAAATTGACACATAAATCATAAGCTAATTAGACCAAGTATACCCATACAACAAGAATTCCCGTACACCATTAACACAAAATTCATAAGTTAACTAAGTACATAAAGAATTCAATTCAGAATTCAGGGGGTTGGGGGGATGCTCCGGGGATTGGGGTGCCTGTCCAAGGGGGGGTAGGGGTGTCCGGGGGGATGGGGGTGTCTGGGGGGGAAGGGGGGTCCATGGGGTGGGGGCGGTCCAGGAGGTTGGGGGCTGTCCAAGGAGGGTAGGGGTGTCCAGGGGGTGGGGTGTCCAGGTGAGGGTGGGTGGTTGTCCATGGGGGTGTCCAGGGGGTGGGCTGGTGTCCTGGGGGGGGGGGGGGGGCTTTCTAGGGGTGTGGGGTGTCTGGGGGGATGAGAGCAGTCCGGGGGGTTGGTGGGGCTGTCCAAGTGGGGTGGGGTGGTGTCCAGGAGGGTGGGATGGGGGTGTCTGGGGGATAGGGGTGTTTGGGGGGTGGGGGTGTCCAGGGGGTGGGGGTCCAGGAGGTTGGGGGGTTGTCCAAGGGGGGTGGGGTGGTGTCCAAGGAGGGGGTGTCCAGGTGGGGGGGGGGGGGCTATCCGTGGGGCGTCCAGGGGGGGTGGGCTGGTGTCCAGTGTGTCGGGGGGGATTTCCAGGGGGTTGGTGGGGCTGTCCAAGGGGGGTGGGATGGTATCCGGGAGGGTGGGGGTGGTTGTCCATGGTTGGGGGTGTCTAGGGGGTCGGGGTATCCAAGTGGTGGGGCGGTGTCTAGGAGGGGTGGGGGTGTCGTCGAGGGGGTGGTGGTTGTCCAGGGGGTGGGGGTGTCCGGGGGGGGGGGGGGGGGGGGCTATCCAAGGTGGGGGAGGATATCTATGGGTGTTTCTAGGGGTGGGGGTGTCCAAGGGGTTGAGGGGGCTTTCCATAGGGTGGGGGTGTCCAAAGGGGTGGGGATGTCAAGGTCGTAGGTCAATTGTTGTTTTCACTTAAAATTGTGTCCATTTTAAAGAAAAGAGAGACACTTTGAGTGACACCGACCACACCGTGCCTCATATTGAGGCGAGGTTGACTCGTACATGTCGCAAATGACCCATGGATCGTTTTCCTATAGGATCAATGCAATATGAATGCGTTTGGTCTAATTTCTGTATGTTAGTTGTTGTTTTCACTTAAAATTGTGTCCATTTTAAACAAATGAGAGACCCTTTGAGTGATACCAGCCAAATCGTTCCTTGGATTGAGGCTGGGTTGACTTGTATACATAAAAAATGACCCATGGATCATTCTTCTAAAGGATCAATACAATCTGAATGTGTTTGGTCAGATTTCCATAGGTTATTTGTTGTTTTCACTAAAAATTGTGTCCATTTTAAACAAAAGAGAGACACTTTGAGTGATACCGGCCACACCATGCCTCGGATTGAGGTGGGTTTGACTCGTAAAAATAAAAAATAACCCATGGTTAGTTCTAATATAGTATAAAGACAATATAAATACATTTGGTCAGATTTCCATAGGTTAGTTGTTGTTTTCACATAAAATTGTGTCCATTTTTAAAAAAAGAGAGACACTTTGAGTGATACCGGCTAAACCGTGCCTTGTATTGAGACTGGGTTGACTCTTACATGTCAAAAAGGATGCATGGATAATTCTCATATAGAAGCAACATGATCTGAATGCATTTGGTTGGATTTCTGTAAGTCAGCTGTTGTTTTCACTTAAAATTCTGTCCATTTTAAACAAAAGAGAGACACTTTGAGTTATACCGGCTAAACCGTGCCTCATATTGAGGAGGGGTTGACTCTTACATGTCCCCAACATACCCATGGATCATTATTATAAAGGATCAGCACAATCTGAATGCGTTTGGTCATATTTCCGTACATCAGTTTTTGTTTTCACTTAAAATTGTGTCCATTTTAAACAAAAGAGAGACACTTTGAGTGATTCCGGAAACACCATACCTTATATTAAGATGGAGTTGACTCATACATGTCAAAAAGAACCCATGAATCATTATCCTAAAGTATAAATACAATCCTAAAGTGTTTGGTTAGATTTCTGTACGCCATTTGTTGTTTTCAATTAAAAATCTGTCCATTTTAAACAAAAGAGAGACCCTTTGAGTGATACCGACCGCACCAGGCCTTGGATTGAGGCAAGGTTGACTTGTACACATCTCAAAGGATAGATGGATAATTATCCTAAAATATCAATACAATCCAAATGTGTTTGGTCAGATTTCTATAGGTCAGTTGTTGTTTTCACTTAAAATTGTGTCCATTTTAAACAAAAGAGAGACACTTTGAGTGATACAGGGAACACCATGCCTCAAATTGAGGCAGGTTTGACTCGTACATGTCACAAAGGACCTATGTATCATTCTCCTATGGTATTAAGATAATCCTAATGTGTTTGGTCAAATTTTCATAGGTCAGTTGTTGTTTTCACTTAAAATTGTGTCCATTAAAAACAAAAGAGAGACACTTTGAGTGATATCGACCACACAGGGCCTCAAATTGATGTTGAGTTGACTCTTACACATCAAAAAGGACCCATGTATAGTTCTCCTAGAGGATCAACACAATATGAATGTGTTTGGTCGGATTTTCGTAGGTCATTTGATGTTTTCACTTAAAATTGTATCCATTTTAAACAAAAGAGAGACACTTTGAGTGATACCGGCTAAATAGTGTCTCGGATTGAGGCGGGTTTGACTCATACATGTCCCCAACACACCCATGGATCGTTATACTAATGTATCAACACAATACTAATTCAATTGGTTGGATTTATGTACGTCAGTTGTTGTTTTCACTTAAAATTGTGTCCATTTTAAAAAAAATGAGAGACACTTTGAGTGATACCGGCCACACCGTGCCTTGTATTGAGGCCGGGTTGACTATTACATGTCACAAAGGACCCATGTATCATTCTCCTAGAAGATAAATAAAATATTAATGAATTTGGTTGGATTTGTGTAGGTCAGTTATAAGGCCCCAACCTTAAACCTTACTTAATCTTGAGTTATTACAAGATTACACATTGAGGATCTTTTCGGGTTTAGAGTTTTAGAGAATTAGATCATAAAACTTGCATTACATTCCACATATAAACAAAGTGGTTACATAAAGATAGTATTCTTCATTCCCATCAATGGAAACACATTTAAAATAAAACATGGATTATTTCTTGACACATCCTTGACTCTATCATCTTATCATGTACCTTTCCCTTGACCTGTGAAAAACATTTCAAAAACTTGGGATGAGCATAAAAACTCAGTATGGGTTATAAAAAAAACATGGAAAGGAAACATGAGTTCATATATACATATGAATGAAATCATACTTTACCCATAAAACATAGGCACTTTAACATACCTCATAAAATCATGAATAAATCATATAAATCATAAGATATAAAGGTAACTTGAGGCATTCATAACATTCTTACGTAGGGAGTAACCCTCTTGGTTACGTTTGGAATACCCATCACAGTATATTCCCTAAAATCTCTTCAGAGAAACCTTAACGTTTCACTCCTTCGCGTTACCCAATGCATTGGAGAGCTATAACGGGATCACCCGCCCTTAGTTTATCATGGAACCACCCGTCTTCATAATAATGCCCAAGAACCATAACATAATCATATCACATAAAACATGCATAAAGGAAACATAAAATTTCCACATTTCAATCACGAGATATCAATACAACACATTGATATAAAAACATTATGAAAACCATTTTCAATACCAAAATAAAAGAAAAGTAAAACATGGTATTTGTTTTTCTTTTAAAAAGAAGGTATGGCTTGTAGAGGAAGCCGAAACTCAAATAACGGTCACGACGGCGGAGAAGTCGTTGTCGCCGCATACGTACGACAAAAACATTCCCTTTTGTCGTTTAGTAAACGCTTCGTATAAAAAAGATTCCTTTTGAATAAACGTAAAAGTCAAAGGGGATTATACACCGTATAAAAGAAAGTTGTGTATAAAATAAAATATGCCTCAACGAAAGGAGATTGAGACGAAGTCCCATACCTCGTATCCGACTTGACCCGACCGTTCTTTAATCTCCTGAATAATAAACTTGAGTTAATCTCTACTTTCTTCTGAATATTTTTCAAGTTCATTATTCCTTTTATACCATGTTATGAACATCATGTAATCATTTAAGTTAATAATGTTCATTTTGTCGGTATTTGGTTCTTAAGTCAAAAATAGACTTCTTACACTTACATGTTGTTAATTTGGTCAAAGGTTCATTATATCCAGAATGGTATTCATGATTTAGATATCATATATGTCATATATATCCAGTACATACATGCATTTATAATATTACATAATCATTTAGAGGTAAGAAATGAAATGCACCGTTCATGGAGACGGTAAGCCGTACATACGCATGAACGCTACTTTCATTTCTATTTCGTATTTTATAGAATGGAATCATAATTATATAAAGTTATATTATAATTACAGTATAATATCATATATAATATCATAGTTACATCCTTTATATGTCCCACATATGGTATTTAACGAATCAAATCACTTTGAGGGGGTGGTAGTCCGCACTTCCTAAAATGAAGATATCGTGTTTTACCCATAATGGAAACCATAAAGGTATGCCCAAAATAAAAAAAACAGAAGCTTAAGGAAAAACTAAACATATTATATATAATATATAAAAATAGTGACATCATAATGGCCACCTTTGAATGTGTTAAATGAGTGTTGAACAATCATCGTTTCGGGAGGCAGAATTTCGCCATCCACGGAAACCGTATGTTCTTTAACCATTTGATGTAGTTGTGTGAGAGTGTAGCTCAAATAAATCTTATAACAACATCCTATTATATTGATGATACTGGTGTTGTTACAAAAGAAGTAAATAAATAGAGTTTAGGGGGTTGGAGAAGCAAAATAAAACAAATGAACATGAGAGAATGAATTACCTTTAAAGGTGTAACTCCTTTTGATTTGAGCCTAAAGGCTTCATTTTAAAGGATTCTGCCCAAAGGGAATCCTCTAGGATGAGGAGAGGGATGTGGAGAGAGTAAAAGGGCAGGGGTTGGCCGAGCCAAAGGCTTGAGTAGTGTGTGAAATGAGGTATAGGTGGGGGCCTTTTATAAGAGGAGAGGAGGGGCACTTTTGGAAAGTAAAGAAATATTACATTATTTGAAAATGTGTTTCGGTTTTAAAAGGTCCCACATTGATAGAATTCGTGGATAAGGTGATAATGGTTCTAAATCCACTCATCCAATTGGTTTTGGACATGTGTAGTTCATAGATTTTACATTATCTTTCTATTTTATTTAAATCGTCAAATAATGATGTCATCGTTGCATCATTATTATGTCATAAATAATTAAATTTATTTAATGTATAAAAATTATAAAAAAAATACTATGATATATGAAATCTTTTTATCTTTCCAATGACTATTTATAATCAAATTTTGGAATTGTATAACCCCACTTAAAAATTGTTTTCGTAAAACATATTATGTTTGTGTCATTTTCACTTTAACATTAAATAAAAAGTAATTTATGTCATTTCCCAACAAAAGTGGATCCATGGGGTCCCCAAGTTGACCCATGGAATTTCATGGTCGGCCATGACACAACCAATGAGGTTAGGACATGTTTCTAGGTCATTTAATTTTATTAAAGTATTATTTATACCTTAAACTACACTAATTACCACTAATCGTGATTAAAAACTTAATAAGTTACTATTCACCAAAAAATTATTATAATCTCATTGAACCACATTTTACTTCTTAATGAAAACCATGTATGTCGGATTTTCAAAATTCAATACACATTAGTGGTAAACTTTCATTTAACTGAAAAATCAGTTTGCTTGATTATCACTTAGTGGTTTCACCATTCATCAAAAATTGAAGTTTTTCAGAAAATTACCAAAAATTCACCCTAAGCTATATTTGATATTCCGAATTCAAAAATGAAGTATATTTTAAAAAATTCAAATCATATAAGTCACATTAATTAATTAAATAATTAATTCCCGCTGCCAGAGCAAATAGCGTGTTTTTACAAAACAATAAGTATCAAAAGATTGACACCAGTTTAAGTCTAATTTCAAAGTGAAATTGATTCCAATGACCACCATTGGATAAAATGGTAAAAATATATTCATATTACACATTAATACCAATTCAAAAGATAATATAATCATATAAATCAATTAGATTAAAAAGCAGTTTTGATGTAAAATGCAGTATTTTTCACTATTCATTAAAAAATGAACATTGTCAGAAAAATACCAAAAATTCACACAAGGTAAATTTTGATGTCCCAATCATAAAGGATAAGTTTATATTGACAAACATAGTTTATAAAATTGTCAAAATATAGATTCAAAAATGGTTTGCCATCAAAAGGCACTAAAACAATCTTTTAAGAATATTAGTGTATTCCATGCATAAGATTGTATTTATTTTCATTTTAAGCCTCTAAAACACTATCTTAATCATTAATAGACATAGATAAAAATATCTAGTATTCATTACTTACTTGGGATGTTACATCCTTCCCCCCTTTAGAAAATTGTGTCCCCGTAATTTATTTACTTATCGAATAAATGGGGGTACTTATCCCTTATTGCATTTTCGGATTCCCATGTTGCCTCTTCAATCATGTGGTTTTTCCACAAAACCTTTACCTGCTTAATCACCTTATTCTGTAACACTTGCTCCATGTGGTCAAGAATCTGGACTGGTTGTTCCTCATAAGATAGGTTCTCTTCCAGCTGAACTACCTCTGGGCTCAAAACATGAGATGGATCTGGCATATACTTTCTCAACATCGAAACGTGAAAAACATTGTGTACCTGAGATAAACTCGGAGGTAAAGCCACTCGGTATGCAACTGATCCAACTCTCTCCAGAATTTTGTATGGTCCAATGAACCTTGGACTCAACTTTCCTTTCTTACCAAATCTCATCACACTTTTCCAAGGAGAAACCTTGAGAAAAACATGATCACCTACCTCGAAAGATAGATCCTTCCTCCGGTTATCCGCATAACTCTTCTGCCTGCTCTGATTTGTTCTCATGTGTTTCTGAATCATCTGAAATTTTTCTGCCATCTCTTCTACCAATTCTGGTCCCATCAACTTCCTTTCACCCACTTCATCCCAGAAAGCTGGAGTTCGACACCGCTTCCCATATAATGCCTGAAATGGTGTCATCTGTATACTGGAATGAAAACTGTTATTATATGAAAACTCAACCAAAGAAAGATGTTGGTCCCAACTTCCCTGATAATCCATAGAACAAGCTCGTAGCATATCCTCCAATGTCTGAATTGTTCGTTCTGACTGCCCATCTGATTGAGGATGAAAAGTTGTACTAAAATTTAATTCAGTACCCAACGACTTCTGAAGGCCTTTCCAAAAGTTAGAAGTAAACCTGGGATCACGATCCGATACAATGGAGAGAGGAACTCCATGTAACCTGACTATCTCTTTAAGATAAAAACGGGAAATTTGATCAAGAGAGAAAGTATCTCGTATAGAAAGTAAATGAGCAGATTTGGTCAAGCGATCAACAATAACCCAGATTGCATTATTACCTCGAGATGTCTTTGGTAATCCAACAACAAAGTCCATGGATATATTCTCCCATTTCCACTCTGGCACTGGTAAAGGCTGAAGCATCCCTTTCGATAACTGTCGCTCTGCTTTAACCTGTTGACATGTCAAACACTTCACAGTAAAATCAGCAATGTCTCTTTTCATTCCATCCCACCAGTAATACTCCCGCAGATCTCTATACATCTTAGTACTTCCTGGATGAACTGAAAACGGAGAACTATGAGCTTCACATAACAGCTCTCTCTTCAACTGTGAATCACAAGGCACACACAATCTCTTCCCAAATCTCAAAACACAATCACTATCAATGTTGAATTCAGGAAACTTACCTTTCTGAACCAGCTCTACCTTTTTCTGCAACTCACTGTCTTGCTTCTGTGCTTGCTTGATTCTATCTGATAGAGAAGATCTCACTGATACCTGAAACAAAACAGAAGGACTTCCTGCACCAACAACTTCTATGCCAAAGTTCATCAAATCGTTAACCAAAGGATCACGTTCCAAACGCAACATTGTTAATGAAGCATTACTTTTTCGACTCAAAGCATCAGCCACTTTATTTGCTTTTCCCGGATGGTAATGAATTGTACAATCATAATCCTTGATTAATTCCAGCCATCTCCTTTGTCTCATGTTTAACTCTTTCTGAGTGAATATATACTTTAAACTTTTGTGATCGGTATATATTTCACACTTTACTCCATACAAATGATGCCTCCAAATTTTTAAAGCAAAAACAATAGCAGCTAATTCCAAATCATGTGTAGGGTAATTTACCTCATGAGTTTTCAACTGTCGTGAAGCATAAGCAATTACCTGATCATTCTGCATTAGGACGCAACCAATTCCTTTCAATGAAGCATCACTGTATATAACAAACTCACCATTCCTGGAAGGTAGTGCCAAAACTGGAGCATTCACCAATCTTCTTTTCAATTCCTGAAAACAATCATCACATTCTTTTGTCTAGATAAACTTAACACCCTTCCGAGTTAGCTTAGTCATTGGACTAGATAACCGTGAAAAATTTCTAACAAACCTTCGGTAATAGCCCGCCAAACCAAGGAAGCTACGAATCTCGGTTACATTTGTGGGTCTTGTCCATTCTTCCACAACTTTTGTTTTTGCAGGATCAACAGTTATTCCATCTTTAGAAACAATGTGACCAAGGAAAGAAATTTGTTGCAACCAAAACTCAAACTTGCTGAATTTCCCATACAGTTTCTTTTCTTTTAAGGTTTGCAAGATAACCCTTAAATGTCTTTCATGCTCTTCTTTACTTTTAGAAAACACCAAAATATCATCAATGAAAACCACCACAAACTTATCCAAGAACTCATGGAAAATTCTATTCATTAAGTCCATGAATACAGTAGGTGCATTGGTTAGCCCAAAAGGCATTACTACAAATTCATAATGGCCATATCTCGTACGGAACGCGGTCTTCGGAATATCTGCCTCCTTTACCTTCAGCTGATGGTACCCCGATCTCAGGTCAATCTTTGAAAAAAACTGAGCTCCCTGGAGCTGATCAAACAAATCATCGATATGAGGCAAAGGATATTTGTTCTTAACAGTGATATTATTCAAGGCTCTATAATCAATGCAAAGTCTCATAGAACCATCTTTCTTTTTAACAAATAAAACAGGAGCACCCCATGGTGATGTGCTAGGTCTAATGAAACCTTTCTCTAATAAGTCTTGCAATTGCTCCTTCAACTCTAAAAGTTCAATTTGTGCCATTCGATAAGGGGGTTTTGAAATTGGATTAGCATCAGGAACTAAGTCAACAGTAAACTCAACTTCCCGATCTGGTATTATTCCAGGCAACTCATCAGGAAAAACATCAGGATACTCATTTACCACTGGCACATCATTAATCTGAACAGTTCCTTTATTTTCAACGACATGTGCAAGGTAACATTCATTTCCATCTTTTACAAGTTTCTCGGCCTCTTGATATGTTATCAAAAGTAAGGGTTCATTCTTGTAAACAAACTGAAAGTATTTCTGAAAAGAAACTTCTTTAGCTCTACAGTCAATCTTAGCATGGTAAATAGAGAGCCAATCCATACCCAGGATAACATCAAACTCTACTAGAGGTATAACAATAAGGTTTGCAAGTAGGTTCTTTCCACAGATAAGGATAGGAAGATTATTATAAATTCTTTTTGCCTCGACACTTCCCCCAGGTGTTTTTACCAAAAGTTCAGGAGTCATTTCTTGAGATGGTATTCCCATTTTACTAGAAAAGGTTTCAGAGATGAAAGAATGTGTAGACCCCGAATCAAACAACACACTGGCATAATCTGAAAAAACAAACAAAGTACCTGATACCACTTCATTTGATGGCCCGACATCTGCTGAAGTAGTTGCAAAGGATTTCACCACCCCTTTCTGCTTGTAGTCTAACTGCTTCCCATCACTCAAGCTCTTTTTCAGACACTCGTTTGCATAGTGACCCATCTCATTGCACTTATAACATTTCACTAACTGTAAATCAAATTTGTTCTTACCTTCACCTTGATCCTTTTCAGTGCAATCACGAGCCTTATGTCCCATCTTACCACATCGGTAGCACTTTCCAGAATTCAGAAGACATTCCCCAGCATGCCTTTTTCCACATTTATCACAAACTGGAAACTTAGTTTTCTTACCATCAGACTTTTTTGAAGAATTCTTACCTTTCTCCTGCCACCTCGGTCTCTTCTTCTGCTGGTTTTTATAGAAAACTTGGTCATCGTCAAACTCCATTTCCACCTTATCAGCACATCGAACAAGCTTTTCATAACTTTTAAACTCACGAGAAGCTAATGCCCTTCGATATTTTGGCTTTAATCCTGAGTAAAAACGATTGATTTTACTATCAAGGTCTCGGATAAAATTTGGAGCATACCTTGCCAATCGAGTGAACCTTTCTTCATAGGCAGCCACTGAGTCTTCCTCTTGCCTCAATTCCAAGAATTGCTTTTCCATCCTAAGTCGAACAGCCTTAGGAAAATACTTCTCAAGAAACATACCTTTGAATTCATCCCAGTCAAGAGCATCAATCTCATCGGCGTCCCTGATATTTTTAACCATAGACCACCACTGATCTGCTTCACTCTCCAAACGGTAAATAGCAAGACTAACATTTTGATTGTCTGAACACCCCATGACATCAAAAATCTTCTCCAGTGCTTTAATCCACCCTTCAGCTAGCACAGGGTCAGATGATCCTCTGAATGATGGTGGATGTTGCCTCATGAAATGTTCCACCACTAACATGTTCCTCTGCGGTTGATCTGGCTGATCTCGTGCATGGATACCACCGCCATTTATCGCTTGAGTCAACTGCGCCATTACTGCAACAAACTGTTCAGTTCCAATTCCGACCATTTCTGGATGCTGATTCGGAAGGTTATTTCCTTCTGTATGCCTTCCTAGCACTGCTTCCATGTTTCCTCTGCGGAAAACCATTCTGAACAAACATGTCTTAGATGAAGCAACATGGTAATCTTTAAATGCTATATCATTTTGAAAAAAAAAATATTTTTGGATAATCATTTAATAGAATTATAACTCCTAAAGTTATCTAAACCGACCTCTGATACCAACTATAAGGCCCCAGCCTTAAACCTTACTTAATCTTGAGTTATTACAAGATTACACATTGAGGATCTTTTCGGGTTTAGAGTTTTAGAGAATTAGATCATAAAACTTGCATTACATTCCACATATAAACAAAGTGGTTACATAAAGATAGTATTATTCATTCCCATAAATAGAAACACATTTAAAATAAAACATGGATTATTTCTTGACACATCCTTGACTCTATCATCTTATCATGTACCTTTCCCTTGACCTGTGAAAAACATTTCAAAAACTTGGGATGAGCATAAAAACTTAGTATGGGTTATAAAAAAAACATGGAAAGGAAACATGAGTTCATATATACATAAGAATGATCATACTTTACCCATAAAACATAGGCACTTTAACATACCTCATAAAATCATGAATAAATCATAGAAATCATAAGATATAAAGGTAACTTGAGGCATTCATAACATTCTTACGTAGGGAGTAACCCTCTTGGTTACGTTTGGAATACCCATCACAGTATATTCCCTAAAATCTCTTCGGAGAAACCTTAACGTTTCACTCCTTCGCGTTACCCAATGCATTGGAGATCTATAACGGGCTCACCCGCCCTTAGTTTATCACGGAACCACCCGTCTTCAAAATAATGCCCAAGAATCATAACATAATCATATCACATAAAACATGCATAAAGGAAACATAAAATTTCCACATTTCAATCACGAGATATCAATACAACACATTGATATAAAAACATTATGAAAACCATTTTCAATACCAAAATAAAAGAAAAGTAAAACATGGTATTTGTTTTTCTTTTAAAAAGAAGGTATGGCTTGTAGAGGAAGCCGAAACTCAAATAACGGTCACGACGACGGAGAAGTCGTTGTCGCCGCATACGTACGACAAAAACATTCCCTTTTGTCGTTTAGTAAACGCTTCGTATAAAAAAGATTCCTTTTGAATAAACATAAAATTCAAAGGGGTGTATACACCGTATAAAAGAAAGTTGTGTATAAAATAAAATATGCCTCAACGAAAGGAGATTGAGACGAAGTCCCATACCTCGTATCCGACTTGACCCGACCGTTCTTTAATCTCATGAATAATAAACTTGAGTTAATCTCTACTTGCTTCTGAATCTTTTTCAAGTTCATTATTCCTTTTATACCATGTTATGAACATCATGTAATCATTTAAGTTAATAATGTTCATTTTGTCAGTATTTGGTTCTTAAGTCAAAAATAGACTTCTTACACTTACATGTTGTTAATTTGGTCAAAGGTTCATTATATCCAGAATGGTATTCATGATGTAGATATCATATATGTCATATATATCCAGTACATACATGCATTTATAATATTACATAATCATTTAGAGGTAAGAAATGAAATGCACCGTTCATGGAGACGGTAAGCCGTACGTATGCATGAACGCTACTTTCATTTCTATTTCGTATTTTATAGAATGGAATCATAATTATATAAAGTTATATTATAATTCCAGTATAATATCATATATAATATCATAGTTCCATCCTTTATATGTCCCACATATGGTATTTAACGAATCAAATCACTTTGAGGGGGCGGTAGTCCGCACTTCCTAAAATGAAGATATCGTGTTTTACCCATAATGGAAACCATAAAGGTATGCCCAAAATAAAAAAAACAGAAGCTTAAGGAAAACATAAACATATTATATATCATATATAAAAATAGTGACATCATAATGGCCACCTTTGAAGGTGTTAAATGAGTGTTGAACAATCATCGTTTCGGGAGGCAGAATTTCGCCATCCACGGAAACCTTATGTTCTTTAACCATTTGATGTAGTTGTGTGAGAGTGTAGCTCAAATAAATCTTATAACAACATCCTAGTATATTGATGATACTTTTGTTGTTACAAAAGAAGTAAATAAAAAGAGTTTAGGGGGTTGGAGAAGCAAAATAAAACAAATGAAAATGAGAGAATGAATTACCTTTAAAGGTGTAACTCCTTTTGATTTGAGCCTAAAGGCTTCTTTTGAAAGGATTCTGCCCAAAGGGAATCCTCTAGGATGAGGATAGGGATGTGGAGAGAGCAAATGGTCAGGGTTTGGCCGATCCAAAGGCTTGAGTAGTGTGTGAAATGAGGTAGAGGTGGGGGCCTTTTATAAGAGGAGAGGAGGGGCACTTTTGGAAAGTAAAGAAATATTACATTATTTGAAAATGTGTTTCGGTTTTAAAAGGTCCCACATTGATAGAATTCGTGGATAAGGTGATAAGGGTTCTAAATCCACTCATCCAATTGGTTTTGTACATGTGTAGTTCATAGATTTTACATTATCTTTCTATTTTATTTAAATCGTCAAATAATGATGTCATCACTGCATCATTATTATGTCATAAATAATTAAATTTATTTAATGTCTAAAAATTTTAAAACAAATACTATGATATAGGAAATCTTTTTATCTTTACAATGACTATTTATAATCAAATTTTGGACTTGTATAACCCCACTTAAAAATTGTTTTTGTAAAACATATTATGTTTGTGTCATTTTCACTTTAACATTAAATAAAAAGTAATTTATGTCATTTCCCAACAAAAGTGGATCCATGGGGTCCCCAAGTTGACCCATGGCATGTCATGGTCGGAAATGACACAACCAATGAGGTTGGGACATGTGTCTAGGTCATTTCATTTTATTAAAGTATTATTTATACCTTAAACTACACTAATTACCACTAATCGCGATTAAAAACTTAATAAGTTACTATTCACCAAAAAATTATTATAATCTCATTGAACCACATTTTACTTCTTAATGACAACCATGTATGTAGGATTTTCAAAATTCAATACACATTAGTGGTAAACTTTCATTTAACTGAAAAATCAGTTTGCTTGATTATCACTTAGTGGTTTCACCATTCATCAAAAATTGAAGTTTTTCAGAAAATTACCAAAAATTCACCCTAAGCTATATTTGATATTCCGAATTCAAAAATGAAGTCTATTTTACAAAATTCAAATCATATAAGTCATATTAATTAATTCAATAATTAATTCCCACTGCCAGAGCAAATAGCGTGTTTTTACAAAACAATAAGTATCAAAAGATTGACACCAGTTTAAGTCTAATTTCAAAGTGAAATTGATTCCAATGACCACCATTGGATAAAATGGTAAAAATATATTCATATTACACATTAATACCAATTCAAAAGATAATCTAATCATATAAATCAATTACATTAAAAAGCAGTTTTGATGTAAAATGCAGTATTTTTCACTATTCATTAAAAAATGAACATTGTCAGAAAAATACCAAAAATTCACACAAGGTAAATTTTGATGTCCCAATCATAAAGGATAAGTTTATTTTGACAAATATAGTTTATAAAATTGTCAAAATATAGATTCAAAAATGGTTTTCCATTAAAAGGCACTAAAACAATCTTTTAAGAATATTAGTGTATTCCATGCATAAGATTGTATTTATTTTCATTTTAAGCCTCTAAAACACTATCTTAATCATTAATAGACATAGATAAAAATATCTAGTATTCATTACTTACTTGGGATGTTACATCAGTTGTTGTTTTCACTTAAAATTATGTCCATTTTAAACAAAAGAGAGACACTTTGAGTGATACCGGCCACACCGTGCCTCGGATTGAGGTGGGTTTGACTTTTACATATCAGAAATGACCCATGTATCTTTCTCCTATAGAATAAAGAAAATATTAATGTTTTTTGTCATATTTTCGTAGGTCAGTTGTTGTTTTCACTTAAAATTGTGTCTATTTTAAACAAAAGAGATACACTTTGAGTGATATTGGCCAAAACGTGCCTCAAATTGAGGTGGGGTTGACTCTTACATGTCACAAAGGACCCATTTATTGTTCTCCTATATGATCAAGACAATCCAAGTGTGTTTGGTCAGATTTTAGTAGGCCAGTTGTTGTTTTCACTTAAAATTGTGTCCATTCTAAACAAAAGAGAGACACTTTGAGTGATATCGGCTAAACTATGCCTAGGATTGAGGAGGGGTTGACTATTACACATCACAAAGGACCCATGGATCGTTCTGCTATAATATGAACACAATACGAATGCGTTTGGTTGGATTTCTATAGGTCAGTTGTTGTTTTGACTTAAAATTGTGTCCATTTTAAACAAAAGAGAGACACTTTGAGTGATACCGGCTAAACCGTGCCTCAGATTGAGATGAGGTTGACTCATACACATCCCCAACACACCCAAGGATCATTATCTTAAAGTATAAACACAATACGAATGAATTTGGTTGGATTTATGTACGTCAGTTGTTGTTTTTACTTAAAATTGTGTCCATTTTAAAAAAAAAAAGACACTTTGAGTGATACCGGCCACAGCAGGCCTCGTATTGAGGCGAGGTTGACTCATAAATGTCTCAAATGACCCGTGAATCATTCTCTTATAGGATCAACACAATATGAATTCATTTGGTTGGATTTTCATAGGTAAGTTGTTGTTTTCACTTAAAATTATGTCCATTTTATAAAAATGAGAGACCCTTTGAGTGATACCGGTCAAACCGTGCCTCAAGTTGAGGTCGGGTTGACTCTTACACGTCACAAAGGACCCATGGATCATTATTTTAAATGATCAAGACAATACGAATGCGTTTGGTCAGATTTTTGTAGGTCAGTTGTTGTTTTCACTTAAAATAGTATCCATTTTAAACAAAAGAGAGACACTTTGAGTGATACCGACTATACCGTGCCTCAGATTGAGGAAGGGTTGGCTTTTAGACATCCCCAACGCACCCATGGATCGTTATCCTAAAAGATCAACACAATCCAAATGATTTTGTTTGGATTTCAGTACGTCAATTGTTGTTTTCACTTAAAATTGTGTCCATTTTAAAAAAATGAGACACTTTGAGTGATACCGGCCACAGTGGGCCTCAGGTTGAGGAAGGGTTGACTCATACACATCAGAAAATACCCATGTATCATTCTCCTATAAGATCAACACAATCCAAATGCGTTTGGTCATATTTTTGTAGGCCAGTTGTTGTTTTCACTTAAAATTGTGTCCATTTTAAACAAACGAGGGACCCTTTGAGTGATACCGATCAAACTGTGCCTCAGATTGAAGTCGGGTTAACACTTACATGTCAAAAATGACCCATAGATCATTCTCTTAATGGATCAAGACAATCCAAATGTGTTTGGTCATATTTTCGTAGGTCAGATGTTGTTTTCACTTAAAATTGTGTCCATTTTAAACAAAAGATAGACACTTTGAGTGGTCCATAATTCTTGCATGTTTTTGGTGCATATCATCTGTTAAAATGGGAAAATGACTCATTATAGAAATTATTTTTTATTTAATAACAATTAAAATTTTCCTACGAACATTTACATACAACAATGTTTCAACTTTTCATCCCCTTAACCCCTCTCAAAAATGACCGCCAATTGTACACGTCCCCAAGTCAAATCTTCATGCTATTTGTGTAAAATATGCCATCAGGTATGCGGCCCACTCATTTCTGAACAAATCTATATCGTCTTTTGAGTATGAGGCTTTCCGATAGTCATAGTAGTACCGCAAAATATAAAAATAAATAATTAATAAATAAATTGAATGAACTAGTAGTTGTTTTTAAAAATACCTCTTTAGGGATGCTAGTTTGTTGATGAAAAACGATCTCTTTCATAAATTTACAAACATAATAACCACAATCATTATCTTTTGTTTGTTTTGGAAACTGTAAAAAAATTATTCATTAGGATGATAAGTAACTTGTGTTTAGATGTGTTTGGAGAGTGAAATTTTATTATATATACCCTCATATTTGTCCAGATGTAGTACTTGCTCACCTCCTTATGCTTAGCCTCTGTCCTCATTCCTTTTTTTAGACAATAATTATACACCGCCCTATTATAACAGAATCCTCAGTAAAAGATAATATAAATTATATTACTTGATGTTTAGACCTAAAATTTAGGATGTAGTGTCTTACAGATTCACAAACTCCGTCATGTGTGGTCGATTTGATGGATATCCTTTCTTTGAATCTAGAAAATAAATCTTTGGAGTATCCAAGTTCACCGCAATTAGTATCCAATGTTTCCTAAAAACACAAAAAGGAATAATTAATAAAATAAGTGAAAATACAATTGATATGCTTTAATCTTAGAGTTGTTCCCCTGTATGTTTAGTATTAGGAAGAGTCTGTCAATTGTAATCTTGCTTTCAAATGTTTTCAGCAAGCTGTTCACTATTTCATTGTTTTTTGATGGCTCTAATTTTGTTAGATGTGTTGATGTGGTATGAGGAATAATGAGTCTGAATTTTGGCTCACAATAAAATTCCTTCAAATGTTTTTCATATATACATCTGTCAACAATATAAAATAAATTTAGTCATAATTTTCATATTATATCAGCTCTTAGAAAATCAATTCATGAAAACATACCTCATATATATATTTACAACTGTGATGCCTAGACAACTGTTTTCAAGGATCTCATTTACATTTTCAGCAGCAAAAAATCTTGACTTTCCTCTCCGTATATATTCTCTTCGAAAACCACTATATGACTACTACCACCTCTTAGCTTCATATCCACATGAGTCTTCAATGATAGTAAATGTGGATAGAGAATAGGTGGTGTTATTGTGCTTATAATAGCTCCTTGGGATCGGTTGGTCAATCCTTTAGATGGTTTTGAGCCAATGTTTTTCACCCCCTTCCCTTTCTCCGTCTATAATAACATTCATTGGTTTAGACCCTTTTTTCATTAATTGTTAAAGGTTTATTGTAACGGCCCGAAATTTTGAATAAATCTTGTTTCCTAATTTCATGTGTTATTTTATTTTATTTTTATACTCAACAAAAATGTTTTATTTGATAAACATGATTATAATTAAAATGAGACCATTGGGTTTTGATTGTTATATGACCATCGGTCAATATGACCACTGTGAACAAAATGTTTTGATTATTGTCTCCAAATATAAGTAATCTATGTTAACTATTATAGAAAGAAGATTTGATGGCCTCACCTAGTAGTCTTGGACCGATCGAAGCCCATCTAACAGAGCTTGGGAAGGAGGTAGCACCATTGGGCTTTGCTCTGGACCAAATCCAAGCTGAACTTCATCATGTGAAGCTATAACGGAATCGTCTTCGCGAGAAGTTAAAACTGATAGAAATTACTACTCGGGCAATGTTGACTGAGCCGCCCCAAGACTCTATCACCCTAGCACACCTTACTCTTAGGTCTTATGCTGGTATTATAAGGGGCTATGTAATGAGACCATAACTGCCTTGTGTAATCCTTGTTTTAAATAAAAATTGGGATTTCTTATTATGATGATGTTTATGAATTTTCAAATGACTAGATAAAAATCGTATGCATATTTTTGATGAATTTTCAAAAGGATATTTTAAAAAAAATGTTTGTGTAAACCTTAAATAATTTAAAATGTGTAATGATTCTCAAAAAATGGTCTTCTATAATTATGTCCAGTACAAAATTTAGAGTCTAATAAGATCAACTTGATTTTTGATGAATAGTAAATTATGAATAGTGATTTTATGATTAGGATTAGTAATATGACCAAATGGATTAATAATCTCACTTAAAGAAAGTTTTAAAATAATCTAGGCACCTTGATTAAGTAATGTGATTCAATAAAATGGTTAAATAACGGTTTCATAAATTATTATTCAAGTATTAGTTTTTTTCAGGTGAATAGTGTTTTTTAATTAAAAATTTAATTAAAAATAATTAGAAAATTATTTTTATAAAAAGGACTTTATTTTTGAACTCAGAGCATCGATATTATGTTATGGTAATTTTTGGGGTTTTTTCTGAAAAAATGAATTTTCGGTGAATAGTGTTTTTATTTAAAAATAAATTTAAAAATACTTAGAAAAATATTTTTATAAAATGGATTTCATTTTTGAAATCAGAGAATTTATATTTAGTTAAGGTGAAATTTTGGGATTTTTCTGAGAAAGATGAATTTTTCAGTGAATAGTAAAAATGCAGTTTTAGGGTTTCAGTATGTTTAATGACATCATAGCTGTGTCATGATGATGTCATGAGAGATTTTAAGGGTTGGCCGGCCAAGGGTGATTGAATTATTGTTGTGGGGGCCTCATGTGGCCTAACTCCATGGTAAATACCAAGGGAGAGCACATGGGTTTGAGAAAAGCACATGTGAGGTGTCCCTTGGCCATTAATGCCTTGTCCCCTCACTTTCCCTATAAATACCAAGCCCTCCTCTCATCAATTCGACTCCCCACTCTTCCCCAACGAAGTTCTGGTTTCATTACCTCCCAAGGAGTCCTCCTAAGGTGCCCCCAAGCCCTCAAGGTCCCAACCATTGAGGTTTAAGAGTTACATTTTAAGGTAAGGGATCCGACCTCTCTCTTTCATTTCAAGTAATCTCTTTTATGTCATTCCTTTTATGCTCCATGTTCTTATGTTGAAGGATGTTCTTTTATACTCCTATTACTGCCCTTTTCATGTTAATATAATGAGATATCCCCTCTTACTCTCATTATTTCGTTTTATGAAGTTTTAAGTGGCGTCGTTAGGCTGCCGAAATTTTTGTAACGGATTCTTTCTCCCTTCTCATTTTTCAAGATCTATTTTCATGTAAAGTATTTCATGTTTTTTTTTTATTATGTTGGGGTATGATCTCTAAATTTATCATACTGATCTTTTATGATCATATGATGAGATACCCCATTTGATCACTTCAATTCAGTATTTTGAAGTTTTAAGTGGCGCCGTTAGGCTGCCGAATTTTTAAGTGGTTCTTCACCCTTCTCGTATTGAAGTTCTACTTTCATGTCAATTCTTTCAAGTTCCTTTTTGTTATGTTGGGGTATGATATCTATATCTATCATACTGGACTCTTATTTTCATATGATGAGAGACCCCATTTGATCTCTTCAATTCAGTATTTTGTTGAAGTTTAAGTGGCGCCGTTAGGCTGCCGAATTTTTAAGTGGTTCTTCACCCTTCTCGTTTTGAAGTTCTACTTTCATGTCAATTCTTTCAAGTTCCTTTTTGTTATGTTAGGGTATTATCTTTATATCTATAATACTGGACTCTTATGTTCATATTATGAGAGACCCCATTTGATCTCTTCAATTCAGTATTTTGTTGAAGTTTAAGTGGCGCCGTTAGGCTGCCGAATTTTTAAGTGGTTCTTCACCCTTCTCGTTTTGAAGTTCTACTTTCATGTCAATTCTTTCAAGTTCCTTTCTGTATGTTGGGGTATGATCTCTATATCTATCATACTGGACTCTTATGTTCATATGATGAGAGACCCCATTTGATCTCTTCAATTCAGTATTTTGTTGAAGTTTAAGTGGCGTCGTTAGGCTACCGAATTTTTTAGTGGTTCTTCACCCTTCTCATTTTGAAGTTCTACTCTCATGTCAATTCTTTCAAGTTCCTTTCTATTATTTTGGGGTATGACCTACATATCTATCATACTGGACTCTTATGTTCATATGATGAGAGACCCTATTTGACCTTGTCAATTCAATTTTGTTGAAGTTTAAGTGACGCCGTTAGGCTGCCTAATTCTCACAAGATAAATCTTTTTTTTCTTCCTTTCATGTTCTTCATTTCATATGGTATATTTTCAAATTTCATTACCATGTTCTTAAATCCCTTATATTTTGTCCCTATACAGTTTGATGGGTCATTTATGAATGTTTTACCCATGTCCCCTCTCTTCTCAATGTTTTCTAAAACCTTGTAACATAGCCGTTATGCTGCAGAATTTTCGTCTCAAAATGCCTCTCTCTCTTTTCAAAAAATTATTTTATGTTATAAAGTGAATACTCAAAGCTCTTATTTCTACAGGGGTATTCACATATATATCAAAATGTTCTATTTTAAATTCTGGGAATTACATAAATGAAACCCTCTTTCCCTTTCTGTGGGTTTAAAGTGACGTAAAGATCATGTCTTTAAAGCAGTTTTTAAAATGTTATGATTATGAAATGAAACCAATTTATTTTATGCTATATGGGTTATTTATGAAATGTTTGATGATGATATATGTGGATCACATGATAATAAAGGCAAATTTAAGGGTGCGCCCTGATAGCGCTCCAATGCATTGGGTAAAGACTTAATCTCTAGAGATGACCATTTTAACGACGCCTTGGTGAATAACCTTGGTAATTTTAACGACACCTTGGGGATGGACCTTGGTGAAACGAAACGATTGTCAATATTAAATGTTGTAGCCACATCTTCAATTTATAAAAAAAATGTTATTTTTATTATGATGTATCTCATGATTCCATTCTCATGCCTTAATGTTATTTTCATGACCTTATTGAAGTATCTCAAGTTCACATGTAAAATGTTTCTCTGGTTTCTCTTACTGGGCCTTCTGCTCACCCTTTCTTTTGATGTATGTCCACAGGTTATGAGATGCAGTAATGAACTTAGGATGAACTTGAGGAGAATCCTTTCAAGTGTTTAAGAAGAATGTTTTTTTTTTGTTTCATTTTTTATGTTCCTGGTTTCCAAGACACTAAACCTTAAAGATCCTCGGTTTTGTAAAATGTAATGAAAGTTTATGTGATAAAAAGGCGGGATGTTATAGTTGGTATCAAAGGATGGTTTAGTTATTTGTGGAAATTAGGATATGAAAACTTTAGGAAGAACCCTATAAAAAAGTTTAAATATAGGAAATCTTCCTAGTATTTTGGTGAGTATTGAGTAAAGGGTTTCCAAGCAAATACATCCCTGTCTGGATACGATCAGGTAGAGGTGGCTCTGGCACAGATGTACATAGGGTTAAAACCCAAAAACACCGCTTTGAGCTAGACTCGAACGGGAACTGGTACACGACAACGGGCCTTGCTTCACTCTTGGTTACGACACTCCCGGGGGATATGCTTTGGTAAATTCATAAGCTTAGTATGAACCATTGTTAAAGGAACAAAGATAAAATAAAATAAAGATTCACATAAGAATATATGATCATGGATAACCTAGAAGGGAACCTAGGGGATCACAAGTTAGGGTATACTTTACTTCTACATGTTGTCCTTAGATGCTTTAAGTTACTTTTCATGATTATTGGCTAAGTATTTAAGCCCCTAACTATAGCTTCTTTTCTTAGTTAATGGAGGGAAATGGAAGAACATGTCCTAACAACCAATGTGATAGGAAATGCTACGATTGCCGTATTAATACAACCGAGATGATTAGGGGGTTAAAAGATGATTATTATTTTGGAAGACGTTCACTATTTTGAGGACCATATATGATCAAGGTAAATAGATTACTACGGTGTCTTCATTGAGGAGTAAGGTTGACTTATATTTTGAAGAATCAATGAATTTAAGGTGGCCTTATAGTAATCTAGGTTACTTATGGGAATGATTAACCTATCTTGGGTAAAATATGTTTAGGTTAGCTACTTTTTTTTATAAGATGTTAGGAGTGGTTGATGTTGTTTGGAGATAAACAATGAAGTTTATTTTGGAAGACTATGTTATCAAGTCCTTCTTGTATTTGGGTTTCAATCTTAGTTTGGTTTATTTTCAGGAATCTTAAGGACCATTATTTACGGAATGGTCTATGATGAACATTGGGTAGTACCATGGAACTTTGAAGATTTAAAAGTAGTTTCCATTTCTATGGGATTCTTTTTGAAGATTTGTTTTACCTTACCCATTCTATTTTTGGGATAATGTTTAAAGATAGAAGAAATAGATAGTTGATCTTTTGTGGATCATGTGATTCTCTAGATGATGATTCTTGTGTTTTGATGAGACCAAGTAGTTTTGAATGCTCGTCGTTTGGAGAAAAGATTAGTTTTGGTAGAAACTTATTAAAGTATGAAACTCTATATGAAGGTAGATAGATTTCCTTATGTTTTTGTTCTATGTTGTAAATGAATTCCTCAAAGTTATTAAAAGGAACGTAAAACAAAAACGTTGTTGGTTTATGTTTCCTACAAGTTAATCAAAGACCGCTTACACACATCATATGTTTGGGATTTTCTTATGGTTAACTTTCTCCTAATCATGTTCTCTATCACTCTCCCTCAGAACGTGACCCTTTGTTTTCTCCTCCATGTCCATGTTTCCTACATGGAATCCTAGTATGAGTAAACTCGGGTGGCCTTTGTACTCCCTTTTATTTCTTTTAAAGTAATAGTGTTACTGACTCTTTTTCCGATGTGGGACTTTCAATGAAATTTCAAAACCCAATTTTAAAAAATTGCGAGGACGCAATTTCTTAAGGGGGGAAGATTGTAACGGCCCGAAATTTTGAATAAATCTTGTTTCCTAATTTCATGTGTTATTTTATTTTATTTTTATACTCAACAAAAATGTTTTATTTGATAAACATGATTATAATTAAAATGAGACCATTGGGTTTTGATTGTTATATGACCATCGGTCAATATGACCACTGTGAACAAAATGTTTTGATTATTGTCTCCAAATATAAGTAATCTTGGTTAACTATTATAGAAAGAAGATTTGATGGCCTCACCTAGTAGTCTTGGACCGATCGAAGCCCATCTAACAGAGCTTGGGAAGGAGGTAGCACCATTGGGCTTTGCTCTGGACCAAATCCAAGCTGAACTTCATCATGTGAAGCTAGAACGGAATCGTCTTCGCGAGAAGTTAAAACTGATAGAAATTACTACTCGGGCAATGTTGATTGAGCCGCCCCAAGACTCTATCACCCTAGCACACCTTACTCTTAGGTCTTATGCTGGTATTATAAGGGGCTATGTAATGAGACCATAACTGCCTTGTGTAATCCTTGTTTTAAATAAAAATTGGGATTTCTTATGATGATGATGTTTATGAATTTTCAAATGACTAGATAAAAATCGTATGCATATTTTTTATGAATTTTCAAAAGGATATTTTAAAAAAAATGTTTGTGTAAACCTTAAATAATTTAAAATGTGTAATGATTCTCAAAAAATGGTCTTCTATAATTATGTCCAGTACGAAATTTAGAGTCTAATAAGATCAACTTGATTTTTGATGAATAGTAAATTATGAATAGTGATTTTATGATTAGGATTAGTAATATGACCAAATGGATTAGTAATCTCACTTAAAGAAAGTTTTAAAATAATCTAGGCACCTTGATTAAGTAATGTGATTCAATAAAATGGTTAAATAACGGTTTCATAAATTATTATTCAAGTATTAGTTTTTTTCAGGTGAATAGTGTTTTTTAATTAAAAATTTAATTAAAAATAATTAGAAAATTATTTTTATAAAAAGGACTTTATTTTTGAACTCAGAGCATCGATATTATGTTATGGTAATTTTTGGGGTTTTTTCTGAAAAAATGAATTTTCGGTGAATAGTGTTTTTATTTAAAAATAAATTTAAAAATACTTAGAAAATTATTTTTATAAAATGGAGTTCATTTTTGAAATCAGAGCATTGATATTTAGTTAAGGTGAAATTTTGGGATTTTTCTGAGAAAGATGAATTTTTCAGTGAATAGTAAAAATGCAGTTTTAGGGTTTCAGTATGTTTAATGACATCATAGCTGTGTCATGATGATGTCATGAGAGATTTTAAGGGTTGGCCGGCCAAGGGTGATGAATTATTGTTGTGGGGGCCTCATGTGGCCTAACTCCATGGTAAATGCCAAGGGAGAGCACATGGGTTTGAGAAAAGCACATGTGAGGTGTCCCTTGGCCATTAATGCCTTGTCCCCTCACTTTCCCTATAAATACCAAGCCCTCCTCTCATCAATTCGACTCCCCACTCTTCCCCAACGAAGTTCTGGTTTCATTACCTCCCAAGGATTCCTCCCAAGGTGCCCCCAAGCCCTCAAGGTCCCAACCATTGAGGTTTAAGAGGTACATTTTAAGGTAAGGGATCCGACCTCTCTCTTTCATTTCAAGTAATCTCTTTTATGTCATTCCTTTTATGCTCCATGTTCTTATGTTGAAGGATGTTCTTTTATACTCCTATTACTGCCCTTTTCATGTTAATATAATGAGAGATCCCATCTTACTCTCATTATTTCGTTTTATGAAGTTTTAAGTGGCGCCGTTAGGCTGCCGAAATTTTTGTAACGGATTCTTTCTCCCTTCTCATTTTTCAAGATCTATTTTCATGTAAAGTATTTCATGTTCTTTTTTTTATTATGTTGGGGTATGATCTCTAAATTTATCATACTGATATTTTATGATCATATGATGAGAGACCCCATTTGATCACTTCAATTCAGTATTTTGAAGTTTTAAGTGGCGCTGTTAGGCTGCCGAATTTTTAAGTGGTTCTTCACCCTTCTCGTATTGAAGTTCTACTTTCATGTCAATTCTTTCAAGTTCCTTTTTGTTATTTTGGGGTATGATCTCTATATCTATCATACTGGACTCTTATGTTCATATGATGAGAGACCCCATTTGATCTCTTCAATTCAGTATTTTGTTGAAGTTTAAGTGGCGCCGTTAGGCTGCCGAATTTTTAAGTGGTTCTTCACCCTTCTCGTTTTGAAGTTCTACTTTCATGTCAATTATTTCAAGTTCCTTTTTGTTATGTTGGGGTATGATATTTATATCTATCATACTGGACTCTTATGTTAATATTATTAGAGACCCCATTTGATCTCTTCAATTCAGTATTTTGTTGAAGTTTAAGTGGCGCCGTTAGGCTGCCGAATTTTTAAGTGGTTCTTCACCCTTCTCGTTTTGAAGTTCTACTTTCATGTCAATTCTTTCAAGTTCCTTTTTGTATGTTGGGGTATGATCTCTATATCTATCATACTGGACTCTTATGTTCATATGATGAGAGACCCCATTTGATCTCTTCAATTCAGTATTTTGTTGAAGTTTAAGTGGCGCCGTTAGGCTACCAAATTTTTTAGTGGTTCTTCACCCTTCTCATTTTGAAGTTCTACTCTCATGTCAATTCTTTCAAGTTCCTTTCTATTATGTTGGGGTATGACCTACATATCTATCATACTGGACTCTTATGTTCATATGATGAGAGACCCTATTTGACCTTGTCAATTCAATTTTGTTGAAGTTTAAGTGACGCCGTTAGGCTGCCTAATTCTCACAAGATAAATCTTTTTTTTCTTCCTTTCATGTTCTTCATTTCATATGGTATATTTTCAAATTTCATTACCATGTTCTTAAATCCCTTATATTTTGTCCCTCTACAGTTTGATGGGTCATTTATGAATGTTTTACCCATGTCCCCTCTCTTCTCAATGTTTTCTAAAACCTTGTAACATAGCCGTTATGCTGCAGAATTTTCGTCTCAAAATGCCTCTCTCTCTTTTCAAAAAATTATTTTATGTTATAAAGTGAATACTCAAAGCTCTTATTTCTACAGGGGTATTCACATATATATCAAAATGTTCTATTTTAAATTCTGGGAATTACATAAATGAAACCCTCTTTCCCTTTCCGTGGGTTTAAAGTGACGTAAAGATCATGTCTTTAAAGCAGTTTTTAAAATGTTATGATTATGAAATGAAACCAATTTATTTTATGCTATATGGGTTATTTATGAAATGTTTGATGATGATATATGTGGCTCACATGATAATAAAGGCAAATTTAAGGGTGCGCCCTGATAGCGCTCCAATGCATTGGGTAAAGACTTAATCTCTAGAGATGACCATTTTAACGACGCCTTGGTGAATAACCTTGGTAATTTTAACGACACCTTGGGGATGGACCTTGGTGAAACGAAACGATTGTCAATATTAAATGTTGTAGCCACATCTTCAAGTTATAAAAAAATGTTATTTTTCTTATGATGTATCTCATGATTCCATTCTCATGCCTTAATGTTATTTTCATGACCTTATTGAAGTATCTCAAGTTCACATGTAAAATGTTTCTCTGGTTTCTCTTACTGGGCCTTCTGCTCACCCTTTCTTTTGATGTATGTCCACAGGTTATGAGATGCAGTAATGAACTTAGGATGAACTTGAGGAGAATCCTTTCAAGTGTTTAAGAAGAATGTTTTTTTTTGTTTCATTTTTTATGTTCCTGGTTTCCAAGACACTAAACCTTAAAGATCCTCGGTTTTGTAAAATGTAATGAAAGTTTATGTGATAAAAAGGCGGGATGTTATATTTATCTTGAAAAAAAGGAAATAAATACCTCTTTTCCGCATGTACTCTTACAAGTTGTGACGGCCATGCAATGAATATCCCAATAGTCTTTCGACCATATGAATATCATCGTCATAAAGTGGAATAGGTAGCTATACATTTGGATCATGAGCTACAGTAATCATCACTTTCAGATGATCTTTCGGAAGTGGTCTATTATCAAACATGTCATCTGGGATATTGAACAATGTATCCCTCGCTACAAGGTGATAGGTGGGTGTTTACAGATATAAATTACAATCATTATCACCCTATAGAATATTAGTACAGAAAAAGTATCAGTGTTTTTCTGATTCACATTTCATGAGAAAAATTATTAGAATATTGATTACCATGGCTAAGACAGCTCTTTGAGGGGAATGGCTTGCCTCAAAGCTGGTGGGGTGTGGGAAGGATCTTCACACGCTGGTTGTTCCTGAGTTGTGTCGTCTCCTTGCTTCCCACCCATAAAAGTTGCTAGCAACTCTCCCTGCCATTGCAATTGTTCTTCAAGGGTTGCTAGTATTTTACTCATTTGTTTAAATTTTTCATCTCTATCATCTGTTTTTTTCTTCTCAAAATAAACTCAAGGTGTCACCCCAAACCCCGCACCTCTGACATGACCATATTGTTCTGGCTGCTTCAAATCCGTCGATAATAGGTCTGCACCCGCTACAGGAGTAGCTAATTCCTGTGACTGTCGGATATAGGAAAATAACAAATTATTTTTATGTAATAGTAATTTAAAAAAAAATTATCTTCGTGTCATACTTACACATATTTCCCACACTTTTTGTGTGTTCTCGTCTACTATCTACCCTTCCTTATTCACATATGCCTCCTTCCATATCACATGACGTGGGATGGAAGTGTCTTTGGTTTTAGACTCGTCAATATACATATAAACGTAGAAAGATAATTATGATGTTATTTATTAGAACCTAACAATATTACTATAAATTTCAAATACGTACCATTTTCTTTTCTAGTGAAGCGTACCCCATCCTTGCTTTGTGATAGGGGTATGTTGGTTTTGATACATGTTACTTATTTTCAGTATAGAGTTTATATTTCACAAATAAAATATTGACAATCAAACTGATGAATACACATATCCTCAAACAACGTATTATCACCCAAAATGTAACTGAAACTTCTCATCTCCACGGTGGTCAATAAATGCATCCCATGCTACTTGGGATATCAGGTGAGTGTAGACAATGGGTGGGTGCGGGTTTATTTTACCTTTGGAATATTTCAAGTGACATCTTTTTAAAATAGTGTGAAAACCTTGATGAATCCTTCCTGCAAGCCTTAGTACATAATCCTTGTGTGAATCATCAACTATAAATGTACTCTGAAAGAGATTTAGAAGAGTAAGACATTGTTTCATTATTTTATTTTCTAGTAAATTAAAGAAATAAATTAATAATGTTACCATAATTTCTTCCCAGATCACAGCCTTCAGCCCGGACACAACATGGTGCCATAAATCTATGTCAATTGGAACATGTTGCTGAGTGAAAACTCCAATGTAACTACTAAACATAGACTTGTTGGGATTCACATGTTGGCCTCATGCATTCCATCCGACATCAAATTTTATGCCTTTGATTTTTGCCTTAAGAATTTTGGCTAACACTGTCAAACTAAGACACACCTGTGTTTTCTGTGACGTCGGCCCTTCATTCTCGACCATTTCATCGATATCAACATCATCTATATGTTCATCTAAAATGGAAGCAACGACATATGTGGATGGTTGTTAGACCTCAACACTAGGAGCAACAACAGGTTCTGAAACTTGTTGTTGCTCTGCATTGTGAGCAGCCACAGTTGGAGCAGCAGCAGCCGCAGCAGCAGCAGCTTGAGAGACTTGTTCAGCCTCAAGGTTAGGAGAACCAGAATGTGCAAAATTCATTATCTGCAAAAGTGGTTGAACAGTTAATTTATATTACATAAATTTAATAATGATAAGATAATAACATGATATAATAAGATCTATATTAAAAACAAAATATAACCTGTTTATTGAACTCTCTTTCTTTTTTTTAAAGGATGAAGGAATTTGACACCTCTATCGATTATCCAAATCCCTTCATTGTGGTCTCCTCTAACAAACAAAACATCATCTACATTGGGACCGTTGTGAAATTATTGTGACGTACCACTGAAAGGATCAACCTCAACTGAATTTTCATCAGACCCTTCAGTATTTTTGGATGATAACAGAACAATCGACCACTTTTAGTTTGCAGGATCTGGAACATAAAAAACTTGTACCGCTTGTGATGACATTATAAACTATTCGTCTTTGTACCCTTCTTTACTAAAATCAAATTTCACAAATCCTCATTCATCTATTTTAACACCACTATTTTTATCAACCTATTTGCATTGAAAAATCGGAAATTGGAATGTCGTATAATCCAACTCCCATATTAGTTTTATAATTCCAAAATACGACATATTTGCATAAATTGGATTTCTGTCTTTACATCCAGAAACATGCATCGCTTCATCCACTAGTGTAACTCCACTATTTTGAATGGTACTATATTATTCATGTTCATCTGTATAGAATGTATAACCATTAATTACATAAAAACTATAAGATAATACATACACACTTGGTTCGGTGGCTAGCCATCAAAGTCATTCTGAAATTGAATTCAGATTTTCATCCAACTGCTTAAAAAAATGGTCTTGAAACCATCTTATAAACTGGTGATTATGTGTATTTGATAACCATTTTTCATCCCTTGATGGATTCAACTGCATAAGAATTTCTTTGTGAGTTCAATATATGGAGCAACCTCCCAACTATTATGCAAAACATAAAGGTGGTCCTGATCCCGATCTGTAATACTAATTGTCACAACATCTTTTTCAGAAATTCCCTCACCCTCAATGCATCTAGTGTGACAAGATTTAGGGAGACCAATGCTTTCCACATCAGATAGGTATTCGGTACAAAATTCAATGGCTTCCTCAACAATATATCGCTCTACTATACAACCCTCTGGACGACTTTGATATTTGACATACCCTTTCAAAATCTTCATATACCATTCAACATGATACATCAATCTATAGTGAATAGGACCACAAAGTCGAATCTCTCTCACCAAGTGAATCATCAAATGAACCATCATATTAAATAATGTTGGTAAGAATAATATTTCTAATTCCCATAATATGATGACAATTTCTTTTTCCATAGCTGTAAATTTTGTTGGGTCTAAAACTTTTCTACATATAGCTTTGAAAAAGAAACAAATTTTGGTTAATGTATGATGAAAATTCTTGGAAAAAATGAACCATAAAGCTAAAAGAATTAGATCTTGCATCAAAACATGGCAGTCATGTGATTTCAAACCTTTTAACTTCAAATCATTCATTGACACAATGTTATTTATATTTGATGAATACCCCTCTAGAACCTTTACATCATTGAAGAAGTTGAAAAACTGATATCTCTTCTCCATAGAAAGAGTATAAGTAGTTGGAGTAAGAAACATTCGATTTTCACCCTTCATGGGAGCCAACTCTTCTCGTATTCCCATGTCAACCATGTCCAACCTTGCCTTAATTCCATCATTTGTTTTGCCAGGGGCATTTAGCAACGTTATGATAACACTGTCACATACTTTTTTTTACATGAATCACATCAAGAAAATGTCTAATGTACAAACAATTCCAGTATGGTAATTCAAAAAAAACTGATCTCTTTTTCCAACTGATTTTCATAAGTTTTTTTGAAAATGGTTTACCAAAAATAGTGTTCACATCTTTTACTTTCTCAAATAGCTGATAACCTGTTAGTGGAAACAGTGTTGCGCATTATTCTGAACTTCCATTGAAGGATGTCGTCCAAGATCGGTACTTATTCCGATGAGGTAGAAATCTACGATGTCCTAGAAACACAACTTTTGATGAATGTTTCAACCTAATTGATTCTGTATCTTCTTCGCACATGGTACACCCTTGAGTTCCTTCAATGCTATAGACTGAAAAATTTCCATAAGCAGGGAAATCATTTATTGTCCCATACAACATCACTCTCAACGTTAAGTATTCACTTTTATAAGAATCATACAACATAATACCTGAATCCCACAATAACTTCAAATCCTTGATCCAAGGATCCAGATAAACATCAATATCATTACATGGTTATTTTGGTCCTGATATAAGCATATATAACATGATTAATTTTCACTTCATACATAAACAGGGTGGCAAGTTATAATTTACCAACATAATAGGCCATGTACTATGAGTGCTGGTTTGAAAACCAAAAGGGTTCACTCCATTTGTAGTTAGCGCAAGATGAAGGTTTCTCGGCTCTTTTCCAAATTCAGGATACTCAAGATCAATTTTCTTCCATTGAGGAGAGTCGGCTGAATGACGTAATTTTCTATCTTTATTTCTTTTATATGCATGCCACGATAATTGTCTTGCAGTTTCTTCACTTTCATATAGATGGCTAAACCTTGGAATGGTTGGAAAGTACCATACAACTTTTGTAGGATTAGATTCATCTTTCTTGTATCGAGAAGCACCACACTTTGGATATTCTATAAGTGATTTGTTCTCCTTGCGAGACAATATACAGTCTTTCGAGCAAGCATGTATTCTTTCAGAAATCATACCCATCAAGCCTAGAATTCGTTTAGCTTCATATGTCCAGCTTGGGAGCTCATTATCTTTCAGGAGCATGTCATTCAAAAGAGAAAGTAGTTCCATAAAAATGACTTCACTCCATCCGTTGCCTACTTTAAATTTATACAACTTCAGTACAGCTAAAAATGCTGTATATTTAGTGCAACCAGTATACAATGGCATCTTTTCACAACTCTTTAACTTCTCAAACAATTTTAGGCAATCACGGAGTTCATATTCAATTGTCTTTGTCATTTACTCAATACGATCTTCATCATCATTGACATCTGTAATCACATCCTCCATATGGTCTTCTTCATTATCTATATTTGTATTCATATCTAATGATCCATAAAACACAATTTTATTTCAGCCAGTAGCTGCATTTGATTTTTCTCCATGTTTATTCCAACATTTATAACTCTGATTTATTCCATGACATATCAAATGTTCTTCCAACTCCTCTGGAGTAAGTATTCTAGAATAACAACAATGTAAACATGGACAAAGGATTTGACAAGGATCCTTTGCGTGATCCTTTGCAAACTTGATGAACTCTTTCACTCTGTTCTCATACTCTATTTTCAAATGTTTAGCATCCATCCAATCTTTATTCATCTCTATCCTATTTGAATCTCAAGTATTAGTATTTATGGTTCAATTACACAAAACAGGACTTCTGAATACACTAGAAGAGAACCACTTCCATATAAAAATAGAGATTAATAGAGCCTAACCATTTCCAATAAAGATTTGGAAATCAACAGAACCAGGATAGACCCCCTATCAAAATCAACACAGTTTCCAAACATAAAGGGGTTCTCAGGGATAATCACTTGTGTCATAGATGGTAAAATTCACATGGCATCATCCTCTATGGCTCATCCTCCTCTATCGGGTCAACCCTTCTATGGTCAACTAGTCCATCCTTTTATACCTCACCAACCTAAAATACATATGGATGAAAACCAGTAGCCAAATCTATAAGTAAATAAAGGATTCTAACAATCTCTAAAATATGGAATTCATTAAATATAATTACTTTAGATTCATTATAGTTTCCTCAAATCACCCCAGTCCAAACACAAGAATAATCAAGAATGATACATCTACCACTCCTAGGTCTCTGCCCTATATTCAATATCATCATGCCTAAATACCCATATATCCACAAATACATGTCACAAACACATAAAAAAACATATCCACATCAGAACCAAAGTACCCATATGGATCTCAATCAGGTTACTTGACTCAAGTGGTGGAGTGTAAGAAATAATAAGAAAATATAATAAGTATATAGTCACACATAGATCTCAACCTCCCTCTCTAGTGGTAGACCAAAAAAGACTAAAGGAAACACTTTTGGAAATTCAATAGCTACTAGGGGAAGTTCACTATAATAGGCTTCCTACTCAAGTTCAATAGCATAAAATGATATCATCCCACTCAACTCTGGAAGAAGAGGTCTAGCTTGACTAGACCTCAGGTCTGATTCTCTATGGAAAACATGGAATTCCCCATTGGGGGCAGTGAAGGACACCCACTGATGAAAATAGTAAATCCAATACTTATTAGAAACTAGTTAGTCAATTATGAGAATAACATATAGGAGAATCATTTTAATAACCAAAAAATATCATATGATCTAAATCTCTGAAAAAGAGAAAGCATGAGAGGGGAATCAGAGACCTTACTCCCTCTTTATCCAGAGAGATGTTACAATCTATATCACATAAGACATGACCTCTATTATAAGTTTCAGTAGTTCTATATTGAGGTTTGAAATGAAATAATTATGGGAACCAATATCAAATAAAACATACACTAAAGAAAAAAGAAATGTAAACGGTGCCTCTCACTATCACATGACCCACATCAGTTCCTACTGGAGATTAATCCACTACATGATGTTGTTTCCTTCCTAATACATGTTTGTATGATCCCATTATTATTGAATAATATTACTATGATTTGGTACCTCTCAATATTTCTGATCCCATTCCACTACACATGGTAGTAAAAAAATGTAAAACCCTCTTCCAGTGGGTTTAATGTCTGTACGAGATGTAAATATTCAATGCTTCCATGCAATAATGCTTTGGAATCCAACCATTTCCATGAGAAAATCCCCTTTCAAATTCATACTCACATAAAATCCATTTTATAACATGTTTCAAATCACATTCACAATTCAAAGACACATATCAGGTTCAAAAAAAATACAACATGCAACAAAAATGAATTTCTCTTATAAAATCCACATTCAACACATTCAAACCATTAATTATCTTTGAAAACTCATTTCATTTCACACCTTTCACACAAGACATAAAATATATTTAAGAAACACCTCAACAAAGATAACATGAAACATAAAAACATTCATTTAGAAAAAAATTATTCACATGTGGATCTCAAAACCTTTCCAAAAACTATTTCGCACTAAAAAATTAATCCATAGAACACATTCATGAAAATAAGAAATCATATCAAAATCATCTAATAATGTAAAATCATTGAATCACTTAGCACACACTTGGAAACTTCCTGAGGTGGAGTGCACAGGAGGAGGTGCACGGGAGGAGCCTCCAACCGAAGAGAAATGGAGGAGTAGGGTTTGCGGGGAGTAGGGTCGAGTGAAGATGAGTAGAAGTAGGATTTGCGGGGAGGATGATCCACTAAAGGGGTTTGAGGGGGAGGATTAGTAGAAGGGATACCGGAAGAGGTCTTGAAACGCGAAGATCATGGGCGGCGGAGGTCGGGCAATGCGAAGATCAGGGGCGGCGGAGGTCTGGCAATGCAAAGATCGGGGGGCGGTAGAGGGGAGTCGTAGAGTTACAGTACTACGAGAGCTTTAGGTCGCGATAAACCGAGGACACTATGTGACCGATTTTATAAAATATGGGACTACGGTTTTATCAATGCTAAAAAGTGTTGATAAAGGCTACCTTTATTAGTGCTAAAATGTTAGTGCTGATAAAGGTAGCCTTTATCAGCTCTTTTTTAGCACTGATAAAGGGCCTCTTTATCAGCACTAAAAAAGGGTTTGTAAATCCTTCTTGTATGAGTGCAAACATTTTAGCACTGATACAGGCCTTCTTTATCAGTGCTTTTCTAGCGCTGATAAAGGTTCTCTTTATCAATGCTTTTTTAGCGCTGATAAAGGTTACCATGTATCAGCGCTAAAATTTTAGCGCTGATACTGGGAAGCTTTATCAGTGCCTTTTGCTTGGCGATGATATAAGGTGGTGCTTCCCTTGCCCATTTTTTTAGTAGTGATCAAATAATGTCTTTGAGATACATAGTTTCATTGTATTAATGTGATACTATATATATTGATTACAACTTTGATGAGGAAAGGTGTTCCTTTCCAATGGAATGATGAATGTCATAAACTATTTCAAGATCTTATGTTTATACTTACGCCTGTACCTATCCTCATGTTTCTAGAGTTTGGACCAGGCTATGTAGTCTATTATAATTCATCGAGATATGGGTTAGTATATGTTCTCTGGAAGGGAGATCATTTTTTTCTTATTGTTCATGATAGTAACAAATGCATGAGAAGAACTACCCAACACATGATTTGGAATTAGTTATTGTGGTCCATGCTTTAAATAATTGGCATCATTAACTCTTTGGTGATAAATTTATAGTGTTTATGAATCATAAGAGTTTGAAAAACATTTTATCACAAAGAGATCTGGATTTAAGATAGCGTTGATTGATGGAGTATCTGTAGATTCTTGACTTCAAGTTGATGTATACACAAGGTTAATGGACCTCTATGGTAGATGCATTAAGTAGAAATTAATATGATCGGTTGGATAAGAATGATTCAGAATAGTGGAAACTAATTTCATTTATAGTGGATATGCCTCTAAATTTCTCAGACCAAGGTGATGCCTCTTTTTTTCCTTCCCATTTAGTTTGTTCATGATTTGGTTTATCAAGTTATAAAGGCTCATACTTCCAATCCTAAACATGTTTCTATGAGGTCAAAACTCAATGGTGGGGAGACCATTGAGGGATTAAATATCGAGAGAAGTTTTGTGCTGTGGTTTAGAGATCGTATGGCTGTACCTTTTTCTTGTAAGGAACAACTTCTTAATGCCTACCACAATTCAATATTTTTTATTCCCCATGGGATTCATAAAATTTATAAAGAATTTAAAGAATAGTTCTAGTGGGTTGGTATGAAAAGATTTGTAACAAAGTATATCTCAAGATGCCTCACTTATCAGTAGGCCAAGGTAGAGCATAAATGTTCAGCAGTTATGTTTCAGTCTTTATCGATTACCATCTAAAAATGGGATTAGATAGCCATGAATTTTTTAACAGGTCTACCAAGGACAGTTAAAAAACATGATTCCATATGGGTGATTATGGATAAGCTCACAATGTCATCTCAATTCATCCCTATTCATGAAATTAATTTGATTATATACTTTTCCAAAAACTATATTCATGAAATTATAAAGATTTATAGAATTCTAATCTCAATTATATCAGACTAAAACACCAGGTTTTCATCTTGTTTTTTGGAAATCCTTACAGTGATCCCCTGGAACACATTTTATTATTAGTATGGTTCATCATCCTCAAATGGATGGATAGTCTAAATGGATACTCCAAACATTATATGACATGATTAGAGATTATGTAATGGATTTTTGTGGATTTTGGGAGGATATTTTCTATTACTCGAGTTCTCGTATAATAACAGTTATCAAACCTTTATACATATGTATCCTTTTAAAGAATTGTACCGATTTCCTTATCATTCTCCACTTTTTTAGGTGAAAAATAGAGAGACTTTACTAATTGTACCTAGCCTTGTGTAAGATACAACCAAGAATATTCAATTGATTATAAAGAGAATGGATATGGCTTAGATTCATCAAAAATTGTATGTGGATCATCGTCGATCACCATTTTCATTTGATGTGAGTCATCATGTATTCTTGAGAATACCTCCAATGCTTGGGCATCATTATTTTTGTAAGAAGAGAAAGTTATAATGTAGATACATATTCTCTTTTGAGATACGTGAATGAGTTGGTTAGGTGGAATATCAGTTGTCATTTCCACCAAGTTTTAGTTTAGTACACAATGTGTTTTTTAATGACCTGGACTTTTTGAATGATAATTATTTCTTAAAAATGTGTGTACTGTACAAAAATATATCACTTTAATAATAAATTTATTATAATTAAAATGTTACCATTGGGTTTCGACCGTTATATGACTGTAGTTCAATTATGATCATTGGTCAATATTATTGTTGGAAGAAACAATCTTAATAATAATTTTAATTTTATAATTAGTATTATAAATAGAAATAATAACGGTTAATTAATACAGAAAAAAGATTTGATGGCCTCATCCAGTAGAGTTGTTCCATACAAACCCATTTTTGGAGATTGGGATAGAGGTAGCATCTTTGGGCTTTGCTCTTGACCAATCCTAATATGATCATTAACATGTTAAGCTTTAGAGAAATCACATATGGGAGAAGTTCAAGTTCGTGGAAATTACCACTCGGGCGATGTTATCCAAGTCTCCCCAAGAATATATCACCATCACACACCTTAACCTTAGGTTTTATATAGGTGTTATGTGTCAAGGATATAGTTACTTATTGTATAATCAATTTTTATAAATAAAATTTATGTTCCATCGTTTTTGTTTTGAGTTTACTTTTTCATAAAAATATGAGGAATTTGATAAATTGATTTTTCAGATATAAATTATAATTTTCAGAAAATATATAATTATTACAATATACTAAGATATTATTAATAGTTTTTATTTTAATTAAATATTATTATTGAAACACTCTTATATAAATTTAAAAGATAAAATAATTTTATTTTTTTCAAGTGTCAGAAATTTTACTATATATTTTATGCCCGCTATTATTTTTAATAAATAAGGATTTTTATATTTAAAAGTTAAATTTCTCATACTTATATATTTATTATGATAAAATAATCAACATTTTTTAAATCATTTCATCAAAATTATGTTAGGTTAAATTTATGAGAATTTTCTAAAATATTTTGTTTTTATATGCATTGTAAAAATATAGTTTTGAGTTTTTGGTATGTTCAATGACATAATAATGATGTAATAAGTAATATAAAATTATAATAGACTCTTTTGGATTAAAATAACAAATTATTTTTCCCAAATGTCCAATAACATGTGAAAATCCCATGGGAAATCCCATCGTTTTGAATATACCACTATCGAGGTGTCCAAGGAAATCAATAAAAAAATCATCCTCTTTTTCTATAAATACCCACCTATTTTTCCATTATCATTCATTATAAATTAATATTCTATGAAGCTATAATATTATTACCTCCCAATTAGTCCTCAAAAGGTGTAATGAAGTCACCAAAGTCCGGATCTTTGAGTTTTAGGCGCCACTCTTCAAGGTAAGAGAAATCTCAACTTCCCTTTTCCTTTCAAGTTCCCTTTTTATGTGGCATGTCATTAAAATTTACAGAATATTTTCTTATATAAATTTTATTATATCCCCTTAATGTATTTAAATTATTTTATGAATGGTATACCCTTTTACTCTTTCTTTTTAATTTTTTCGGGAACCATGTTTCTTACCTGTTATGCTGTCGAATTTTCATCTCGAAATTTATCTCTTTTTCTCAATAAATTTGCTTATTTTATTTTGTGAATACCCAAAAATATTTATTTTCTAGGGGTATTAAACTAGAATTCAAAATTTTCTATTTTATTCTGGAATTAACATACATTAAACCCAACTTCCATTTTCATGGGTTAATAATTACATAAAGATCTTGTCTTTAAGTACTTTTTAAAAAACACCCTGATTTTGATATGAAACATGTTTATTTTATTCTCCATGGGTTATTTATGAAATATTTTATTATTATATATGTGTATAAAATTAATTAATACATATTAAGGGTTTTCACTAATAGCTCTTCAATGCATTGGGTATGGAATTTAATCTCTAGAGATGACATGTTTTACGATACCTCGGTGAATAATCTTGGGAATTTTTATGACACCTCAGTGATAAACCTTGGTGATGTGCTTATGAATGACTCAATTAAATGTTTTATCCAAATTTAAAAGTTATTATTTAGGTTTTTTATTATATATTCTTATTTCCCATTCATTTATGTATTTACTTAAGTTCTTATTGATATTCCTTAAGATTACAAGTAAAGTGTTTCCCTTGTTTTCTCTTACTAGGCATTATGCTCACCCTTACCTTTAATGTACGTCCCTAGATTATGAGATGTAGTAAAAGTAATTAGGATGAACCAATTAATAACCCATTCAAGTTTTTTAGAATAATTTTTTTAAGTTTTCATGTATTATGCACCTTATTTCCAAGAAACTAAACTTTAAAAGATCCTCTGTTTTGTATAATGAAATGAAAGTTTTATGTAATAAAAGGTGGGATTCCATAGTTGGTATAGAAATATGGTTTAGTTATTTTTGGAAATTAGGGTTTGACAACTTTAGGAAGAACCTTAGGATAATGTTAAAATATATTAAAGCAACTTAGTATTTTGGTGAAATATTAAGTAAGTGGTTTTTGGGAAAATAAATCTTTGTCTCGATGCGAAAAAGTGGATGTGGCTCTGGCATAGATGTATCTAGGGGTAAAACCCAAAAACACCACATTGATATAGAATCTAACAGGAACTAGTGCATGAAAATAGTCCTTGCTTTACTCTTATTTTGACACTCTTGGGGGACAGTTTTGGTAAATCACAAGCTTTTTATGAACCATTATGATGGATATATAGAAATTGTAATTATTGTTAAATAATAACATATTTAATAATGATGTTTAAGATGTGATTTTTTATGAATTATAAGATTATTAAATTAAAAACATTTCTGAATAAGGTATTATTATTTTATAAAATGGTGGGAAATAGGATAAATTTTGTAAAGGGTGACTGTAATGGACCAGGCACGGACAACCTTCTGATGGAATTCAGAATGGAAAAATTCTTGAGAATGATGAATCAACTAACTCGAGTTATGGGAAATAAATTTAATCAATCCAAGAGACCTGATTCACCTTTAAGGGAAAAAATTTCCATTTAGTCCATTATGAATCAACAACCACATTCTTTCAGTGGATCCACTGACCCATAGATTGCTGAACAATGGATAAGCTCTATAGAAAAGATCTTTTATGTACTCCATTGTCTGGAATAATAGAAATTCACCCTGGTTGTATACCTCTTTGAGAGAGAAGCTGATCAGTGGTGGAAAATAGTTAGAAACACAAATCCAATAGGGGAGATTGAATATATGGAGTGGGAAGAGTTTAGGGGAACCCTTTTCAAAAAAAAATCCCCCATTCAATGCAAATGAAAATTGAGATGGATTTCTTAGAGCTGAAGCAAAATGAAAATGAATTTGTGGGAAGATATGAGATAAACTTTACAATACTTTACTATTACACCTCTAACTTTTTCAAGGATCCAAATGTGAAGGTTGATAGATTTTTTGGTGGACTAATACTTCATCTACAGATGAATCTTTCCAACCAAGACTATGAAAACTATGAGGAGATCATGAGGAGTGCTATGAAAGTTTAAACGGAGTTCGTAGAGATGAAATGGTCCCATATATTGAATAAAAATAAGAGATATTATAATCCAAATTTGTGGAGGATCTTTGATCACTAAAGAGAGGAATGAAATTGAAACTTTCCACATGCAACAAATGTGGGAAGAAGAATTTGGAGAACTTCTTACTTGGGAGCGAGAAATGATAAAATCATTAAATAGAAGGCCATATTACTTGGAACTATTGTAGTGAGGTGAATCCAAAAATTCTAAACACTAATGAAAAATGAAAGAGAGTGTAGGCCTAGCCTGAAGTCTAATGCTTCAAGTGTGGACTTATTGGAAACTTTTCTAATCACTGTCCAAATTCGAAATTAATGGAGGGAAATCACCATCAACCTCAGTATAGGACAAGGTATAAAGGTTGTTCTTTTTCTATCACAACATATGAATTTGAATCTCAAAATGATGTGGTGATAGGTACTCTCATTTCTATCTTAAATCTAGAAAGTACTTTGTTTGATTATAGTTCTACACATTAAATTATTTCCTCCATGTTTTTAAAGAATATATAATCAATCCCTGAACTGCTGGAAGTATAAATATCAGTCAAGACTCCTTGAGGGATAATCCAAGTATCAACAGTGTATAGAAACTCTAGTATTCACATTGTTGATAACAATATTATCAAAAATCTAGTAGTCATTCCCATGATATAATTTGGAATTATACTAGGGATGGACTAGATCTCAAAATATAATATTAAGATCAACTGCATAAGCAAGGAAATCTCAATAGTATTGAATGGAAAAACTACATTTGTTTTCAAAGGAGAGATATCTCAAACTGATATTTGACTAGAAATACCTCCCATATATTTCTTTATGGAAATGATTGGTGAAGATAAAGAAGGAAATGAAAGTATACTAATAGAGAATGCCTCTATTGTTCAGGAATACATTGATGTATTTCCTAAGGAGTTACCTGAAACCTCCCCCATAAAGAGAGGTAGAGTTCTCCATTAAACTCATGCCTCGATCCAAGCTGATATCAAAGACCCCATATAGAGTGGAAAATGTGGAGCTGGTGAAATTAAATAAACAACTCCGATATATTTTGGATAAGGGGTTTATCCAGCCAAGTGTGTCTCCTTAGGGAGAACCTATTCTCATTGTGAAGAAGAAGGATGGATCAATGTTATTATGAATTGATTATAGAAAACTTAATAGGATCATAATGAAGAAAAAGTACCCTATTCCAAGAATTGATGATTTATTTGACCATATTCATGTGGATAAATTCTTCTCCAAGATTGATCTTTGATCTGGTTATCATCAATTGAGGGTGAAGAAATAAGATATTCCAAAAACTACCTTTAGATCAAGATATGGGCATTATGATTTTGTTTTATTCCCTTTGGCTTGACTGATGATCATGTTATTTTTATGGATTTGATGAATAGAGTATTTAATGAATACCTTGATATCTTTGTGGTAGATTTTATTGATGATATTCAAATATATTACAAAATTCTTGAGGATTATAAGGATCATATAAGGGTTATATTTCAAACATTGAGGAAGGATATGATATTTGGAAAGTTCATAAAATGTGAATTTTGGTTACAAAAAGTTGCTTTATTAGGGAACATTATAACCAATGAAGGAATCTTAGTTGACCCTAGAAATATTAAGGTTGTATAGGAGTGGCCTCATCCTACAATAGTAACTGATATTCGAAGTTTTCTTGGTTTAGTGGGATATTATAGGTGGTTTGTGAAAAAAAATTCATGATTTTCTGATACAATAACCTAGTAAACTTGAAAAGGGATCAAGTTAATCTATATAAAGGAGTGTGAAGAAGGTTTCCAAGATCTGAAGAGGAGATTATTTACTGCACCTGTGATACCTCTACCCTCTATTGGAGAAGTATTCATTATTTTTAGCAATGTATATCTGAAAGGGATTGGGTGAGTCCTTATGAAAAATGAAAATGTGATTACTTATGCATCTCAAAAGTTGAAGCCTCATGAGAATAAATATCCTACACATGACGTTGAACTAGTTTAGGTTGTTTTTTCTCTGTAGATATGGACGTACTATCTTTATAGGCATAAATGTGATATATACATAGAACATAAAATTTTGAATTATATTTTCATGCAAAATGAATTAAACATGAGACAGAGGATATGGTTGTAACTTCTTAAATACTATGATTGTTCAATTCATTATCATCCCAGAAGAACAAACAAAGTCGATGATGCATTAAGTAGGAAAAGACTTATTGTGTTGGAAATGATGAGGATTCAAAGAGAACCTTTGATCAAAGACCTAGTAAAACTGGACATGGGAATTGTAAGGGAAGGGACATCATCAATCTTATCCCAAATGATTTCTCAACAATCATTACTGGAGAAAATCAAGAAATCATAAAGAGAAGATCCTTTTTTTAGAAAGAAGTTAGAGGCTATGAAGAATGGGAAGTTTCCAAAGTTCAATATTGATCAAGAAGGTGCACTGAAATTTTGTACAATGTTATGTGTTCCATCTATTCTAGAAATAAAGAAGGATCTTATTGATAAAGCTCATAGATCTACTTTGTATGTACATTCTAGAAGCATGAAAATTTATGGTGAAATTCATGATCATTATTGCTGGGATAACATGAAAAGGAAGATTTCTAAATACACTACAAGGTTCTTGGTGTTTTAATAAGTGAAGGAATAGTGAAAACTTCCTAAAGAGGTATTACAACCACTGCCCATACCAGCATGTAAGTTGGATAATATCACTATGGAATTTTTCATTGGTCTCCCAAAAATATCCAAAAGAGATAATTTGATATGGGTTATAGTGGACCATTTCACAAAGACTTTCCATTTTATCTCTATTTGGGATGAATTATCACATGATAAACTTTACAAGATTTATGTAAAGGAAGTGGTGAGGTTACTTGGAGTGACACTATATATCATATTTTATCATGATCAAAGGTTTAGATGAAAATTATAGAAAATTATTCAATATGATCTATGTACAGAATTAAATTTTAGTATGTCCTATCACCCTTAAACGGATGGCCAATATAAAAGTACTATTCAGAAACTTCAGGAAATGCTAAGAACAAGCTTGATGAAATATAAAGGTGGATGGGATCAACATCTCCCATTATTTGAGTTATCATACAACAAAATATTCCATTCGAGTATTCAAACAGAACCCTATGAAGCTCTATATGGGAAGCAATGTTGAACTCCCACTTGTTGGGATGAAGTTAGTGAGAGAATGATTTTTGGGCCTGATCTTGTGTAAGAGATGGTAGAAAAGGTTCATTCCATCCAACAACACATAAAGGATACTCATAGTCGACATAAGAGATATACTAAAAACCATCGAAGAGACTTAGAGTTTGATGTTGGAGACTAATTATTCCTTCGAATTTCACCTTTGAAGGGAGTCATGTGGTTTGGGAAGAAAGGGAAGCTTAGCCTTAAGTACATTAGCCCCTATGAAATCCTTGATCACATAAGAGAAATAGCCTATCGACTTGAACTTCCTCTAAATATAGCTCAAGTTCATGATGTTTTCTATGTATCTCTCTTGAGAAACTAAATACATTGACCCTTATATGTACTGAATCCTAAGGTCATACAACTGTAACTTGACCTATCTTATGAGGAGCATCTAGTGGAGATCTTGGACTGTAGATATAAGGTTCTACGCAAAAAAACTACCCACCTCATTAAATTGTTGTGGAAGAACCACAAATATGAATAATCCATGTGGGAACTAGAGGAAACAATGAGGCAGAAGTACCCACACCTTTTCTCAACTGAGATAATGAGTTGAAATTTTGAGGATGAAATTTCTTAAGGGGGGATAATGTAACGACCCAAACTTTTTTTAGTGATAATTGCTTCTTGAAAATGCGTGTACTCAAAAAAACAATATAAACTTAATAATTAAGGGAGTATAATTCAAATGTGACTATTTGGTTTTTACCATTATATGAATTTTGGTTAATATGACCATTAGAAAACAATACTCTTAAAAATAATTTTAATGTTATAATTAGTATTATAAATAGAAATGATAATGGATAATTAATGTAGAAAGAAGAGTCGATGGCCTCATCCATTAGAGTTGTTCTGTATGAAGCCCATTTGTCATATCTTGGGAGAGAGGTAGAATTTTTGGGATTTTCTCTTGACCAAGACCAATCTGAGCTTCAAAATGTTAATCTTGAATGAAATCTCCTACAAGAGAAGTTCAAGTTAGTTGAAATTACTACTCGGGCGATATTATCTAAACCACCTCAAGAATATATCACCATCACACACCTTGCCCTTAGGTTGTATGAAGGTTTTATAAGGGGTTATGTTTTAAGGACTTATTCACTAAAAATATAATCCCTTTGTATAAATAAATTTTTTTCCAATCATTTTTGTTTTGAGTTTAGGTTCTCTTAAAAATATGATGAATTTGATGAATTGATTTTTCAAAAACAAATTGTACTTTTTAGAAAAGTTATAATTATTATAATAAACTAAGATATTATTAATAATGCTTATTTTAATGAAATATTATGATTTAAACACTCTTATTTAAAATTAAATGATAAAATTATTTTATTTTTTTCAAGTGTCAAAAATGTTACTATATATTTTTCGTCTGCTATTATTTTTAATAAATTTGAGTTTTTATATTTAAAATATAAATTTATCATTATTAGATAATTATTATTATAAAATAAAAATAATTTTTTAAATCATCACATCAAAATTATGTTAGGGTTAATTTATGAGAATTTTCAAAAATATTTTCAATGAATAGTAAAAATACAGTTTTGAGTTTTTGATATGTTTAATGACATCATAATAATTTAATAAGTAATATAAAATTCTGGTAGACTATTTTGGATTAAAATAACATATTAGTTATCCCAAGTGGCAAATACCATGGTAAAATACCAAGGTAAATCCTGTGGTATTGAATATACCAATATTGATGTGTCCAATGAAATCAATAAAAAATTATCCTCTTTTGCTATAAATAACCACAAATTCCTCTATTATATTTCATTAAAAATTTATATTCTATGAATATAATATAGTTTTAACTCCCAAGGAGTCCTCCAAATGTTTCATAAATCCCCCCAAGTTCCCAATCTTTGAGTTTTATGAGTCACTCTTCAAGGTGAGGGAAATCTCAACTTCTCTTTTCCTTTCAAGTTCCCTTTTTATGTGGAATGTCTTTAAAATTTCTATACTATATTATTCTGTAAATTTAATTATATCCCTTTGATATATTTAGAGTCTTTTATGAATGGGATACTCTTTTCCCCTTTATTTTTAATTTTTTCTAAAACCATGTTTCTTACCCATTAGGTTGCTAAATTTTCTTCTCAAAATTTCTCTTTTTTCTCAAGAAATTATCTTATTTTATTCTGTGAATACCCAAAAATATTTATTTTCTAAATTTATTCACCTAGAATTAAAAATGATCCATTTTATTTTGATATTAACAACATGAAACTCACCTTTCATTTTCGTGGGTTAATAATGGCATAAAAATATTTTATTTAAGAATTTTTTTTAAAAACACTGTGATTTTGATATGAAACCCATTTATTTTATTCTCCATGGGATATTTATGAAATGTTTTATTATGATATATATATCTATCATTAGTTAATAAAAATTAAGGGTGCACCCTAATATCACTCTAATGCATTGTGTAAATAATTTAATCTCTATATATGACATGTTTCATGATACCTTAGTGAATAACTTTGGTGATTTTTATGACACCTTAGCAATAAAACTTAGTAATATTCATATGAATGACTCGATTAAATTTATTATCCACATTTCCAAGTTTTGATTCATGTTATTATTATTATTATCATCATCATAATCATCATTATTATTATTATTATATTCATATTTCTCATGCCTTCATGTATTTTATTAAGTTCTTATTGATATTCCTCAAGATCACAAGTAAATTGTTTCTCTTGTTTTCCCTTATTGGTCCTTATGCTCACCCTTTACTTGGATGTATGTCCCAAGGTTATGAGATGAAATAAAAGTACTTAGGATGAACCACTGAAAAATATTTTCAAGTTTTTTAGAATAATGTTTTAATTTTTCAGGTATTATGTACCTTATTTTCAGGAAATTATACTTTAAAAGATACTCTATTTTGTACAATGTAATGAAATGTTTAGGTAATAAAAGGCAATACTCCATATGTTTCATGTATGTTAGTTAAATAAGTACAAACCTGATATTGACCATATGATTCTAAGGGATCATATTGACCTAGACCCAGATTTTACATTGATTTGCATGTTAGTACAGATTATGTATAAGCAAGAGAAGATCTTTTATGAGAAAAGTATTAGTATGGTGTGGGTTTCATAGAAACATCTTAATATTTAAGAAGAAAAGTGGGAGCATGGAAATAAAATTGTGGAGAAATTCCTGAACTCTTTCAGAACAACAAGGGTTTTCTACTTTATGAGGAAGGAAATACCAAATATGGGGAGAATGTAGCACCCCCGGTTTTTAGTACATGAACTTTTATTCATGTATTTGAGTCTATATAATGTTTGAGTTATGTTTAGGGAGGTTATGAAGGGTTTTGGAACATTTTTTAGGATTTTAATGGAGGTACAGGGGTTGTGCATGGTTTGTAGCAACCGTCCAGCATCTATAATAAATCATGAAAGGTAAAATAGTGGGAAGTAGGAAGGAACGTGGTTGGAAAACTGTTTGGGAAACCATATGAATTCCCAAGAGAAACCATGAATCTTGAAAGAGAGGTAAAATAATGATTCAAACACTTATTTTATAATTTTTTGAGCCAACTATGTAAGGTATGTCCTTAATATAGTAGTATTGTATGGTTGGAATATGTTTTTCCAAACCGTGTGGCATATAGTTGGACCTCCTTAAGATTTGTATCTAATCATAATTAGGCCTTTTGACACCCATTTTTTTCTTAATCCTCCCATAACATGAATTTATTTTTCTTTTATGGAGTGAGAGATAATACCCTTTGTTTTTAGAGAGATTTGTAAGTAAATTAAAGTGCGTTGGAGGCTTAGATTCATTGGTAAGTCATCGTTATTAAATGTTATTCTTGGATTTAGTATTACTCTCTCTCTCTCAGAACCATAGATAAAATATATTATGGATAGATACACATTCTATAATAGGAATATTGATGGATTGTGATTATTTTTATGGAAGGGAAGAAGATCTAAGTTCATATCTAGAGAATTGTTGTGACGTTATTCATTTTCACCAACTATTGAGTGGTGGGTGGATTCTCTATGGACTGAAATTGATTTATAACATTAATGATTTGGTTTAATTAAAATTTTTCATTAAAATTGTGGTGAAATTCTTATATGATTCTTGGAGGAAATCCAGATTGGTTTTGGTTTTTCAAATTGTGTAAAAATTGGTAGGATTTTATAAATCTCCTTTTTTTATGATTTTAAAATGTGGATTTTAAAATTATGCATTTTTTCTGATGAATGGAATTGTTTTGTGGAAATGGTTCAAATAAATAAAGGTTTGTAGAATTGTTTTACATTTTTTTGGAATACATGGTTGTGTGAGTTCATTTGAATTAGATGTGGCACTATGGAGGGGTCGTGTGGAATTGGGGCACCTGGTATTTATTACTGTGTAATAACTTGGTAGATCAATGAGAGACCACCCTTAAGTATGAAACTATCACCTGGGCATGCGTGGTGTGTGTGGATATATGTTTATGGGTATTCCAAATGATTTTAAAAATATTGCATTCTTTATTTATTTATTTCCATGGAAAATAGATATGTATTTGTTATAAACTATTTTTATTTCTTTAAATTGTTTTATAACTTATGTTGAAAAGTTTTGTCTTAGTGGCGTGAGTTGGGAAGTCATTAGAAAAATCTTACTGAGTTTAGACTAACCCCATACATTGGAACGACTGTTCTTTTATAGATGTGATCTATCAAGACATAGGTAAAGGAAAGGTATCTCGGTTCATTAGTGATTCTTCTTGATACCTTGGGCTTAGCATGTGTAGTTGGAGCTTGGAGCAGGTTGGGTGTTGTTGGGTGATGCCACTTTAGAGTTTTGAGTTTTTTGGTTTTTTGGTTCTCTTTGAGTATGTCTTCTGATTTCTTCTTATACTCTGATATTTTTTATTGGTTTGGTTATGTTTTGAGTTGTATTTTTTATTGATGCATCATATATAGGTTTTTTTATTTTAGTTTGGATGTTTTATCTTTCAAATTAAAAATCATCAAACAAATGTTATTAAGGTCCATGGCATTTATTTCCAACCTTTGGTGTCTTGTGGATGTCACCTATAGCCTAGTAGATCCCCCATCACTTCATAAGCCAATGAGGGGGGGGGGGTATGTTACAGTATACTTGATGACAAACAAATCAAATTCCTTTAATAAATTTAAGAAATATATAAGGGGAAAATGGGTTGTCTTGGTATTTGATCAAATTGATACAGATAATAATTTAACAAAGAAATTACTTGTTATCTTAAAGAGTGTGGGTGATATATTAACTCTTATGGTAAGATCGATGATGATTCACATAAATTATTCCATATAGATTTTATGAATATTCATTGAAAATAGATACATACACAGTTAATTAAGTGTGTTTACCCATGTAAAAAATAATTTCTCATATGAGTTATTTTATGGTAAGAATCTCAACCTGTCATATATTCTTTTATAGGGATATTAAGTGTTTGTTAAGTATAATAATATAAATAAACATACATTAAGAGATATGTAATATAACTTTATAAACTATAAAAAGGTAAAAAATGTGATACTACCTATATAATCCATTATATATAAAGGTAATAGTTTAGAGACAAGATATATTTCTTGATAGAGAGAATATATAAAATGGATATAGTGAGAGAAAGATAATATTCAATTAAATTTATTCTCAAGATGATCAGGATGTATAAGAGTTGGTACAAGAATAAAATCCAAAAGTCCCCATGGATAAACTTGAACTAGAGACACAAAGACTATGTAGTTTAATTAAGGAAGTTAGAGATATATAGAGATAAATTTTTTCTTATCATCATAAAATGACATGTTATCTGATGAAAGTGACAAAATCATATCCTATAAGTATGTAGTGGAAAAAATAAAATTAAGAATGGATGATAAAGTTTTCAAGAAAAATAAAGGTGTACACTATAAAGGAACCTTTCACCAATTAAAATTCTAAAATACATAGCAGTTTACATATTTTTTGTACGATGGATTTCGTATCCACATTCTAGAAAGGAAGCATCTAGAATATATCTATATAAATAAATAAAAAGGGTTTATAACTTAAAATAAAAAAAATAAATCATGTAAACAATATAGATCCATTTATAGATTTTAATAAGCACCAAAATCATGGAATGTTCATTTTTATGAGGCTATAATAGATTTTGATTTGTTTAGAAATTAAAATGATCCTTTTTTCTATAAATGGTTAATGGGAGTGTCGTAGTTTTCTTAGTGATATATGTAAAATAGATACTAGTCTTAGTCTTTTAAGTATTTGAGGGGTATATTCTTCTTTATGAAGAACTTAAAGAAACAACCTATGTTCCATGGATCAAGATTTAAATAAATGGATCTAAGAGGCTACTTATAATTATTCAAAGTATATACATTAACAAGGTGTTAAAATAAAAGATATAGTAATCAAAGGGAGGATTGTTTTCCATATCACATGGAAAAAATATTTCATGAAGATATGTTTTAAGAAATAGGATGAGAAAGATAACATGAATAGAATATTTTGTGATTTATAATTTATATCTATAACATAGACAATATTAATTACAAATCTTGTAAATATTAATAAAATTCTAATACAACTATGATGTGTCATGGTTAAAACTATTATTAAGTGTATAAAGGATGTATTCATGGAATATGAAGAGGGTATAGAACTAGTAATCGAAGGATATACTTATTTTATTCTACAAATAGATTAAGTTAATCTGATATAAAAGTTATTGGTATTGAGAAAGATGGCCTCAAAGCATCCATTTGTTTCCAAATTTATAAAATCTGAGTATATTTCAACTTTTAATTATGTTAAATAGGATGTTTGAATAAAAAAAATTCTCTCAGATCATGGAGTGGTAACTCATATCATATATCATATCATAGTATTATATAATAACATTGAGAGAGTGATTATTTTAAAATATCCCAAATCACACCAAAATAAAAAACATATATGTTAGAAAGATAATCTATTGAGATGATTTACTCAAATATATCAATTCACGTTTAGAAGATTAACCAAAAAGGGAATTGTGATAAACTTATAAACTAATGACATAACTCAACATAATCATGAATTTTATGTGAGATATAACAAGTGGGATAATTAATAGTTGTATCTAGTAAAGGAGGGAAATTTTTGGGGTTGGTTTTCATGATTTGATTCCATTAGAACTCCCCTATGTTGGTAATGAAATTGAGTGTGGCCCCCAAATCCCACCTATAATAGATATTGGTTGGTGACTAAAACTAGGGGTATATAAAGTATGATATGAGACTAATTTCTCTCTTTAAGCTTACTAAGAAAGAATAGTACCACCAATAAAATCCCATCATCCATAGAATACAAGTAACATACCATATATAAACCCAAAAATGAAAGAAATTTCATACAACTCAAAATATTCCAAATAACTCCAAATTCACAATTGATCAATAAAAAATGTCAAAATAAGTAAATGGAAACTCCAAAGATGTATATTCTGTCCACCATTCCCATGATCTTGTAAGGCTGAACCTAATCCGAGGTACGATTGTATAAGATTAAAAAATTGTATATTGAATTAAGGTTGAGAATACAAGTATACTCAATAGGTTCCTCTCTAGAAACTCTCATTTCAGTTTGGAAGAAGAATACTAAATATTGAGTGAGTAAACAATAATACCGTGATCCCATTCTATGTAAGGTATCTAACCCATTTCATAAAAATAAAAATCTTCAAATAATAATTATAAATAATACATGCTATAAAAAATATAATAGGTCCCCTGAAAACCAACTCCCACCATCCCAGTCATTGATAGTATCAACACCTTACATAATGTAAGACATCAACCCTATTCCCCCATCCTCATGATCACCTCAACCAAATAGATGTATTATAAATGACTTAAAACTTATTCCTTTCTCATCATGATTGTATCAAACACATATCCCCATCATAAACACACCCATAGGTATGTAAAACTAAGTTTAATGGTTGGCCATCTAACTAGACCCAAACAATGTATATTGGGTAACACTTGAGAGAGCCACCCTTATGTGGTGGTTTCATAGTAATAGTAAATTTCATATCACCCATTACTAAAATAATGTGAAAATAAAATAATTTAAAATAACTCAAAAACCTAAGAAACTAATGGAAAACCTATTAATTTTATCCATAACCATTCCTAATGCATATAACAACCCTCAAACCACAGGACCTAGCTATCTAACCGCATCAAAAAAAATAAAGAAGTAATCACACAAACACATTTCATAAAATTACCACATTCCTATTAACACTTTTCATACATTAACCATTTCATCACATAATCCAACTACAACAGTCAGTTATTAATTACAGGACATATAATAATTTCACATCAAACACTATTATCTCCTCAATCCATTACATAATTCATTCATCTAATATCAATCCCATCTATTATTATTTTTTAAATTATAAATAATTTACTAGTTACTATATGTACTCAATATAATTTCTAATATCCACCTTATATCTTAAATAATCTTAAATCACACTTATATTTATTAAAAAATAAATGATCCATGTGGTATAGAAATTAAAGATACCATTTTTAGTTCAATCTAAACAAGTCCGTATTCCTAAAAAATAGTATTTCGACCCTTTATAATTTCTATTCAAAATCATGAGGAAATATATACATAATAAATAATTTATATAATTATTTTTAATGAAAATTATTATAAAACCCAAAAAAAGCACCCTTAAACCTCAATATAATTTTTTAAACAACCTGTAGAAATATATAAAAAATTACAGTTTTCATCAATGGATGTCCATCACTAAAAATCATGGGAAAGACTAATATAACCCAATATCACTCAATAAAGATCAAAATAAAACATAAATTTTAGATATAACCATAATAAAATATTTATTATAGTAAGGATGGAATCAATATAGAATGATAACCAAACCCCGGAGATGACCTAAATAATTAAGTCAATTAGAGGAATGATTTGAACATTTTAAGAACAAAAAAAACTCAAAGATCATCCAATGCAACCATATATCCATAAATTCATAAAATAAAATAGTTAATAAATATTATTCATGTTTTAATGATGAAATAAAGAGAATGAACACTTAAAAAGAATCTCATCATCATGTATAATCCATAAAAATACCCCAAAACCTATCATTAAAAAATAACCATGATTGTATGAATCAAAATATTTTTTAATTGAATAATGGGTATCATAACCGTTATAAAATATATTTATTTTCACTTTTAAATTCTATTTATTGAGATAAATAAATTATTGAATTTCACTAAAAGAATTTTTCTTTCTAGAAAATATTTTTATTTTTATGAATTACGAATCAAATTTCATAAAAAAAGTATTAAACTAATTTATTTTAAATTTTTTGATATCAAAGTAGAAATATTAACATTGCAACTGATATTTTTTTCTTAATTACAATTTATGCTTAAAAAGATATAGACAAAAATTGATGAGATTATGAAACTAAAATCCAAAAAAATTTAGTATCAAGTTAAATATTTTAAATTAAAAATGGTCCATTTTTTATCACTCAAAAATTATTAAACATAAAAATACTGATATAATAATCCTAATAATTTAAAGAGTAGTTTTCATAATTTTATGATAAGAAACTAAAATGAAACAAATCATAGAGTTTGTATATTCATGGAGTTATAGAATACGAAAAAGAAAATTTGATTCCTTATTTATAATTGTTACTTTCTCTAAAATAATAAAACATTAAAATATTGATTGAATCATCACCATGAATATGAAACATATTTTTATATAATATTTTGATACCCCATCAAATATAAATAATCCAACATGAGTATTAAAACATAATAGTAATAAAATAATAACATATCAATAATACAGGTTTTTTTATATCAAATATCTCTTTTCACATTTAAATATATTCTTTATTTTATATTATTTAACTCAATTCCTACTATTTAATAAAAAGGTCAAAATCACAATAATTCCATAATGATTCAAAAGAAAGAAAATTTATAGATCGTCTACCTTATTCCAAACCAATTAATAATTTATTAGAATGACCAAAAAATCAATCAAACATGCAAAGTTTCATAAATTTATCAAAATAGAAGAAGAAAATATAATTATATAAAAAAATAAAAAAAATATCTATCTTTGAATCAAATCATGGGTATTACCTTTTAATCGATAATGGTATCCTAACTTCATTGATGTCTAGTCAATCTGAGGATATAAAAGGAGATCAAATATAGAGAAGTCTTAGAAAAATAAGAGGGGGGAGAGAGAGATGGTAAATTTAAGGAGATATAGATATTTTCTACCCCACATAGAATGTTACTAAAAAATATATACATTTTTGGTTATTTTATTCAAGCACTATTTTAATATTTAATTAAACACAAACTCTAATCCTTTTTTAAAATTTTATAAAATAACCACTTTTTAGGGTTAGAGTGGGAAACCACCCATTATCAAAGTCAAAATACAACCCTCACATTCCATTTTAAAATATATAATCCACACCCCCTTCTAACATGGGCGTGTCCCTCGGTATTCCTCTCTTTACATATATATATTTTTTATATGTATATTTTTAAACTTTTTATCTTACCAATCACCCACTTTCTCAAAACTATTAATATAATCTCCCCTCACAAACACTAACCTCACCCCCACTGCATCTTTCCACACACACTTCACCAATTATTTTTTTTAAATAAAGTATGTGTCCCACAAGTCCACCAACCTCCTTCATTTTCATTTATCTATTTTATTAATATTTTTTAAAAAATAATTATCTTCATCTCTCTTTTTTATCTACATCACACAAAAATAACACTCTTTCTCTATTATCTATATTATACATAAACCAATCCCCATTTACATGATGCATACAACACTTTTTATTTCATTTATTTTAAAATAACTAATAATATATATTATTAGTATTTTTATTATTATTATATCCTAATAAATAATAAAATACCCAATTCATAAAACATACACACATATTTATTTATTAATAACAACAACAACAATAATAATAATTTCATCATAATCATTAATATTATTTAGTGAGAAATTGGATAGTTAATTGGCTTAATCAATGTTGCACACATCTAGAATGTGGGGGGTTCACCCCCCCCCCCCAACTATGATCATATTTCAGGGAATCTTGTTTGGTGATATCAATGGTGGGATCTCTTTAGGTGGTAGGTGGAGGTGATAAAACATATAAAGGGTAAGGGAGACATAACATATGAAATTGGGGTGATGTCATTTTATATGAGAGGTGATATTTGATTATTTTATTAGTAGATAAAATAAATAAAAGTTGGTATTTAACATAGGAAGAGTATCTATCATGACATGTTAGATTTAATGGTCCTTATAATAGCTCATGTCCTTAGTGAATTATTTTAAAGGAAAATTTGGTTTCTTGAGGGAATTTCAAGTGATAAAAACACAATTCAATCTGATTTTTTTGGTTCTAATAGATAGTTCATTTTTTATATTGAGATTTGATCAAGAATTATAAATTTTGAGGATGAAAAATTAGGTTTTTTTGGGTTTTTTGATGTTTTGAAGAGGTTTTAGAGTTTCAGGTAGAATGGGAGGTGGTTCCACCTGTAGTTTATAACTTCAATTGACACCAAGTACTTACTGGGGTGGCACTAAGTACCCATTGATCTAGGTAGTGAGCCTCATATCATATAGGTTCCACTAAGTACTTAGTGCTCCATACTAGGTACTTAGCAACCTCGGGTCTAGTTATTTTTAAAGTTATATTTTTTTCATTTTCCTTAGAACCCTTATATATCCTCTATTGATCCCTTTGAACCTTATTTCTCCCCAAAAATTGAGAGGCCCACCTATGGCTTCTAATGTCTATCTTCTGCACCTACTTATTCCATGTGATTCAAGGATTAATCAAGGGGGTTTCTCATGCATAATCTAAGCCATGCTTCCCATATCTACTCTTCATCCCTCTTTTATAATTTTATTTTGACTTACCATGTATAAATTAGGGATTCCATGGTGAATTAAACTTAATAATGGTAGAATTAATCTAAAATTAATGGGATTTGTGACTTGGTTATGAGTGATTAAGATTAGTTATTCACTCTTCGTTGAACACTATTTTTTATAAGAATACTAGGGTATATAATATTCTAGGGTTTTTATGGTTTTAAGTTGGATTTGAAATATTATTAGGTTGTTTTAGTTGGATATTATGAGTAATTATGATTTTGGAATGATATTTGGAGTTGTTCTCTTCAGTTTTCATTGGGTTTTTTAGTTTTGGATTTATGATGATTTTTTATTTAGAATTATTTTGTGATAGAAATTTTATTTAGTGATTTAGAGGATACTTGAGGTTCTCTTAAATTAGTAAATATTACCTATGATTATGATAGGTAATTTCAATCCTTTAGGTGAAATTTTGTGTTATACCTAGGCTATGTCATCCCCTAGTTTTGTAAAATTAATAATAAAATATGTTCAACTATTTTAGGAATTATAAATGAATAGTTTCTAAGAATATTTTATTATAACAGGATAATGGTTATAAAATTTAATTTCATAGGATCATCTATATTGATTTATTTTATACTTGTTATACTTTAAAACATGTTCTGAAACCTTTTGAAATATTATTTTTAGTATGGTATTTATTGTTTATGTTAAAATTTAATTTGAATGAATAGAATCTTATAGATTTTAAATGAATTTATTGTATTAACTATCTATTGTAATCATGTACGTTCTTATTTAACACCTAGCGCTAAATAATGTGTTGTCTTCCATGATTAACTTGTTAGTCATATGTTAATTCTTTATCACTTATGTATGTTCATTAAAAATGCCACCTTGATTAGGGTATTATATTTTATAGGAAATGGTGATGGTATAGTTATTTTTTTCCAAAAATATGATGTAATTTTATAGACTAAAAATTTTGTAGTATAACCATGTTTATCTAATGCATACTCTTTTGTGATATTTTTCCTGATTTATTTAGGTCACTTATTTCTACTTAAAACCACATGAGTTATAAGTTAGTGATCTATACTTATACTTGGTTAATGTAATGTATCGTATTTTTTCATGTATTATTTTTAAATATTCTATGGAATTATTATGAGACCAGGCGCAGAGACGACACATCATTCCAAGGCCCAGTGAGCCCGGAATGGTGGTTTGAACTTTTTTTAAGTTAAGTGAGTCGGCACATGTGCGCGGTTGTGTCAGTTTCCGAACGGATGACCGGATTAAAAATCTAAGGGCGTTGTTGCGTCAGGGATGATGACTTTACCTAAGAATGGGTCTAACCTCGACCGGCGCGGGTCGAGGGAAAAAGTTAATTTTTGGATGTTTTTAGTAAATAAATAAAATAAAATAAATCCACAAAGTTTATTTTATTTGGAAACATCCGCTACAGTGCAACAATGGGGTAGCTGTTTCAATAATTAATTCCATTCCATAATCACTCTGAAATAGAAATGCTGACTCATTAATACCATAGCATGATGAGATTTCGAAACGTGTTTCACCTTTTTATGGGTTAATCGTATGTTGCTCGTTGGAGAAGGTTGCTGGTGGATCTTGGAACCTTGGAGAGAACTCTCAGCGACGATTGATGACAAATCAAAATCGTGAATCACTGCACCAACAAAGTTGGAGGATCTTGATGATGACGGCAGCATGACCCCTTCATTAGAGATCGATCCCTCCTTGAGGTAGGGGTTATTATTTCGATTCTCCTTTCCCCATTTCTGAATTTAAATGACGAACATGGATCAACCATGAACAAGTTGATCCGTGAATCCCTGCATTCTTGCGGGAGGGTTTCAATGGGTTGATCTCAGAAAATTAATACATGTTAAATTATTGTTTAATTCTGCTCCTTTTCATCCTGCTAACGGGAGCGGATCAATGCCATGACGAACGATGGTGGAGGTTCATTCCTCGATTTTTCTATTGGGTTTCTTTCCCCTTTCTTTTCTCGCGCATTCTTTGAGTTTGTCATGGGGTGATGAAAAACGGATCGTTGCGCACCCGTCTTTCAGCATAAAAATCCCAAATTGAGATCTGATATCACAATGACCCTACGAAGGTGCTACAGTCATGGTAGACAACGAATCGGATCGGATCAGAAGAGACCATTCTTCGAGTTTTCTTCACGCGGGAGGATAAAAACGTGTTTTCAGGGCCGATCAGAGGCCCGAAAACAATAGAGACGACTTCCGGACATCAGGGAGACCTAGAATCTGGATTTTTGTGGTGATCGGACCATCAGAACGAAGATCTAAGAATCATGGGAGGCACGCCGGCGAGAAGCGTCGATTCTGGAAAATTTTGGAATACACGACGTGTTGTACTAGAAGAGGCGGCTACGCGGAACTTGGAGTGTATCTCAGGTGATACATGGACACGGGTTAGGGTGCATGGCCGTGTACTCCACCACACGGCCAGGCGAGGCTAGTAGCATGAGTCACCCCTTGTACCAGTTACATGGGTTGGCATACATGGGTTGAGACCGTGTACGGGCACATGGACAACATACACATGATGGACCCCATATACTTAGACATGGCGTTTTATCTTTTACATGCTGTGTAGTTTCATTTTTCATTACCATCCTTGCAACACGAGTTGTTGTACACGGGCAGTACCCGGGGTTAGAGGACACGGTGTGTGACCTTTATACACGCCATGTAATTTTCTGTACATGGCTTGATCATTTTTTCCACCGTATCTTGGACATGTTTCATTTGGGTTAGTGTCCATTTTTCTCATTCCCCTAAAGTTCAGGTATCATTTCCTTCTATAGAAGTATGATCCCTTCAGCAGGACTTTCTATGATATAGTCAGGCATCCCTCCGAGAGGCCTGAAGCGAGATCCTCTATCCATTCTAGACCCTTGGTAGAGTCAGGCATCGACGTGACCAACTCCACTGGGCATTGATCCTCTACCTATCAGGTGAATCCAGATGAGTCACAGTATCTTCTATGGCCCTAGTAGTGATCCGCATCTGTGTATCATGATCTTTCCTACTCATGAGTGTCTTCTCCTGTAATGATTGTATCTATCTCTCGTGGCCTTTCCCGATGAATAGTGCTTCTCAGACGAATGTCATTAGAGCTATCAGACTCGTGGAGTGAGTTCTCCCGGAATGAGTGCTTCGTGGAATCTTTGAACTAAATCTCTAACAGGGGTATTCAGTTGTGCGACTTGTCTCTAGACTGTGGGTCTGGGTTTTGAGTATATTTTGTTTATGTTTCTCTGTTATATGTTCTATAGACATATACTGTGTAGAGCTGATTGTACCTTTACTTTTTCAATTGATTTGTGGTTTTCGGGGTCCACTACTGAGTATTGTTATATTCACCCTTGTACAGGCTTTGCCCGCACGTGTCGTGTCTTGTACAAATGAGTAGCCTTTTGACAGAGTCGAGGGTAGACCAGGATAGGACTGAGCTTTTTGAGTTTCCTACAGGACGAGGTGTTCCTACGGCTACGAGCAGTATCCCCAATACCTCTTTGTGTTTATAGGTTGGACTTTGCAGTTTTTGGACTCTTGTTTTTGTTGGGCTTGTATTCCAGCCCAGTTTTCTTTCATTACTTCACCTTCTGTCATATTCTACTGCTTAGGTTTAGTTGTATGCATTCATTTTACAAGTTGGACTAGCATCGATGCTAGTCACCAGCCCCTAGCTTATTGGAGGCGGGCCTGGGGAGTCACGACGCGGGCCCCACTGGGACGGGTTGTGACAGTTAATGATTTTAATTAGTTGTGAGATAATGTGTGGGTTGATTTTGGTGGGTTGAAGTGATATGATATTTGAATGCATCTGGTTTCATTAAACAGGTTATTTTCCAAACAAAAACAAGATATTTAGAGACTCTAAATTATTATTTTTTCTATAAAGTAGTATACTTGGTTTTGGTTTTATACTATAATTACAAATTATAATTTTATTCTTTGAATTTTATTCTTTTTCCTAAAAAATATTCTTCACTATGTTTAAACCAGGGTATAGTTTTTAATATAAACCAAGTGAACTTCTTTTTATGTTTTAAAATAGATAAGTTTGGAACATTCATTTATAATTAACATTTTTTCATAATTAAATTTTTTCTTTAAATTATGTTTTCAATAAAGAAAATAGATTTTGAAAATAGATTTACATCAATCGTAGAATAGTTTTTGACTATGCTTTACTTTGTGCCTTGTTTGGATCATCTTTAGTAGAATTGAGTGTTTATTTCCATATTACTTTAGGTTTGGTGTGAATTCCTATTAAAATCCATTCAATTAGTGATTATTCCATGAATTGTGATGTTGTTCCATTAGATTTTTTCATAATTAAAACCCTCCCTTGTACAGTTTGTTAGTATATCTTTATTATTTACAACATTTATTGAAATTATGTTAAAATACATACTAGATTTATATACATATAATATTTTTTATACTTTGTGGTTTCAAGAATTATGACCACAAAAATTTAAATGCTATTCAATCACAAATACTTCTTTAATATTACAATCTTATTATTAACTTACAAAGATGATCATGTTAATTGACGTGGCTAGTTCTATTATATTTCATATGGAATTATTATAAATTCATAAGAATGTATATTACATGTAATGGATTGAATTCTTTGACTGAATATACACCTTCCCCTTTCCACGGGATGGGTTAGTATTACCCCGACACTCGTATAAACCACCCCCTTTCAATGGGAAAGGTATTATACCCCAAATTCATTGTGCTAGATTAATTGGGATGAGCATCATGGTTACCCTAACTAAAAAATATCATATCTTGATTGATAGGATGAATGTAGGTTTGTTCAGGTATGGACCATCCCAGTATATGAAGTCAATTATGGTAGTCAATATACTTGTGTATGATGTTATCTACTTAATGTTGATATATTCTACTGACTATTATAAAACTATTTATGTATATTCATGTAAATTAGTAGGCATGTTCATGCATACACCTCTTTATACCCTATTTTATTGATACACTATTGGGGGTTCAGTACAGAGTATTTATGCTTACAACCTACTTGGACACCTTTATAGACATAAAAAATCATTTGATACATTTTAATAATGACAGGTATGTAGGTAGATATTAGATGAATTGCTAATTATTTGGGTGATGGTATGTGTTCATGTGTTCAAGATCTATATGGTATAGGAGCTAATGGCCATGTTTGGTGGAATTAGATTTGACACATTACCTATTCCATTAATTTATGTCAAGTCTATCTATTTGTAAATGAATTTTTCAAAGTTATTATATGTAGACTGGTTTAATGTTTCTAACTGCATTCATATAGATATGTATCTATTATTTTTACATTATTATTCACTTTTTCAGTATTATATATATATATATATATATGAATTATCCAATATATGGATGAGTCATTACATCCTTCAGTTATAATTTTTACATGATTTATTTATTCAATAAAATATGGTAAATCATTCCCTATTGTTAAACTCAAGCCCATGACGCCAGTCATTATCCACTATAGATTGAGGATTTCTCTCGGGTTTAGTAATGATCATGATTTGTGTATTGTTTAGGTATTTAGGTTTTGGTCTCTATAAGTGGTAGCAGAGAAGTATTATCTTTATTGGGGTTTTTATTTTCTTATATTAGAACTATGAATATCTGTAATTGGGAAGTGAACCATACAAAGTCTTGATCAACCTAGTTATGGTGTAACCTCAAGTTTCCATGGGATGTCTGAGTGTTTGGTATAGTCATCATAGGAACTGAGTAATTTTGATTTGAGTGTCTTATAGGGATCAGGTGGGACCCATTACTTTTTTTCATTCATCATATAGTCTAAATGAATATTAGTACATGTGAATATAATTAATATTTAAATTATCATATGTGAATGTACTTAATTTATTAAATAATAACTAATAATGTAATTAGTGTTTTCCTGAATACCTTACTAGGTTTTCTATAATTAATTATAGTCACTCGCATAAATGTTTATTTTGAAAATTGATTATGTATGCCTTATTTATAGAGATATTATTGAAATTAGTTTATGATCTATGTTCTTGAAAATATTACTTGTATCATGTCTAGTTTTTTATACTGAGCATGTTAGCACTTGTTTTTATGCTTATTCATGTATTATACAAGCTATTATAATCTATATTTTTAAAGTGTAACATCTATTATCTATTTGATAATGTGTTTTTAATGGTCAAAAAATTTGTGTACTTATGCATTCAACTTGTTAAATATTTATTAGTGTATCTTAAAAAAATATGATTTAAATTTACAATCATTACATTTGTTCACTACTTAGACAAATGCTATTATTATTTGTTATATTTTGTAAATTATTTTTTTTTATAAATGAGTTTATTTTTTAAATTATTTATTATAATTTTTTGAAATATGGTTTTATAACATGTTTTTATGTTTTCTCTTTTCATGTTTTATGCCATGGATTTTAATACCTTTAAGATTAAGGGAAATTAGTTTACAAACTTATGTTTTAAATGAGAGGTTGTTTTAAAAGGTACTAGTTATTTAAAAAAGTCATCTTTTTTAAATTGGAACTAGGGAATTATTTTCTCAAAATTTACCTATATAATTAGCAAGTTTTTTAGAAATTAATTTTTATAAAAATGGATTTAAATAAAAAAAAATGTAAAAAATTTTTTAATAAGAAAAATGCTTATGATAAACTGGATTTAGTGGTAGGGAAGACATGGGAAGACCCTAGCTAATCCATATAATAGGGAGTACCATGAGATTAAAATTAAGAGATTGTATATATTTTGAGGATGTTAAATTAGTTTGTGTGTATTTCATGTTTTAGGATTTAGTGGTGTAGTGGTTTTTAATGGCTTCATAAAAGGTATGGTGAGCATATTTAGATTCATACATTGTAAATGTGGTGATATTTAGGATGCATATTCATATGTTAGCTATTATAAAGCCTAATTTATATTATAATTTAGTGGTAATTTTTTTATTTGTGTTGGATTTGGGAGTTTTTCATCATGAGTGTGATAAATTATTTGGTAAATTTATTAGAGAATTAGATATGAATTGAATATTTAGTGAAGTAATGAATATTGAGTGAGTGAATCCTCATAGTTTTTATAGATGATAAGTTTTATTGTGGGGATATTTTAATGACTCATGTGTTTAGTGAATTAATTTATGGTGGAAATTCGGGTTTTTGAAGTAATTTGAAGTGAAAAAAACATGGGTCTATTTGAATTTTTGGTTCTGAAAGAGAGGAATTTTTTTTGAATTTATTGGAAATTATAAAATTTTAGAATGAAATATTAGGTGTTTTAGTGCGTTATTTTAGGTTTAATAGAGTATTCAAGGGTTTGGGTTGGTTGGGAGTAGGTTCCACCTTTATTTTAGAACTACATGTGACACCGAGTTTCTAGTGGGGTGCCACTGAGTACCCGTTGAGCTAGGCGGTGGGAATAGTGGCCTAGAGGTTCCAACTTGATACCCTATAACCTTAGGTCTTGTTTTTTTTAAAGTTTAATTTGTTATGTTTTTTTATAATCCCTATATCTCCTCTTTTGAGATCTTTAGACTCTATTTCCCCTAGAATCCAAGAGTCCCACCCATAGATTTCCTTGAACATCTTCTACCCCTAGTTCTTCTATGTGATTCAAGGGTGATTCAAGGGGGTTTCTCAAATTTAATCTAATTCAATTATCCCATGTCTTCTTCTCTTCCCTATTCTATAATTTTCTTTTTACCATCCTTACTCAAGTTAGGGGTTCTATAATGAATTCCATTATATCACAGTGGAATTCATCTAAAATTAATAGGATGCTTCTTATCTTGGTTACAGGTGATTAAGAGAGGTTTATCACTCTCTATTGAACATTTTTTCATTAAAAGAAGAATTAGGTATGTCTTATTCTAGGTTTTTATGGATTTATGGTGTAATTGAAATATTATTAGGTTATTTTAGTTGGGAATTTTAGTTATTGTTATTTTTGGATAGATATTTATTGTTGTTCAGTTAAGGTTTTCATTGGGGTCTAAATTTCTTAATTTATGGTGATTTTGTATTAGTAGTTCTTTAGTAATGGAAATTTTATTTTGTGATTTTATGGGATAATCAATTTTTTTATTATTAAATCTCACCTATGATTATGGTAGGTTTTGTCAACCCTTTGGGTGAATTTTCAGGCTATACGCATGACATGTCAGACACTTGTTCTCTAAAATTAACAATAAAATATGTTTACCTATTCTAAGAATTATGAATGAATGTTTTTTACTAATATATTTATATAACATGTTGAAGGTTTTAAAATTGAATTTTATATAATCCTACATATTATATCTTTTATACTTATTATAATTTTAACCTTTATTTAAAACCATGTGAAAGTTTAAATTTAGTAAAGTATACATTCTTTATGCTAACTTTCAATTTTAATAGGAAGAATACTGAATGTTTTAAATGATTTTATTTTATAATTTTTCTATCACAACCTGGTACATTCTTATTTGGAACCTAGTTCTTAATAATGTATTATTTTACATGATTAATTTTTTAGTCATATGTTAATTATTTATCACTTACGTGTGTCCATTAAGTATGTCACCTTGATTTAGGCTCTCTTTTTTCTATAAGTATTGGTGATGTCCTAGTTCTTATTTTCTAAACATATAATGATATTTTCTAGAAAAAAAACATGAGGAGTGTAACCAAATTTAACTAATGCATACTCTTTTCTGATCTTTATCATGATTTATTGAAAACCTCACTTATTTCCACTTCAACCAGCATGAGTTATAAGTCAATGATTCACATTTAATCTTCATTAAAAAATTTCATAGTTGGAGAGATAAAGACTTGGTTAATTTAGGTGTAAAGGGGTGATGCGATTTTTAAATTAATTTGGTTTCCTTAAAAGGATTATTTTCTAAAAAAACATGATGTTTAGAAACTCTAAATTATTTTCCCCATAAAGTATTATAATTATTTTTAATATTATACAATGTTTATAAATTATAATTTTATTCTATGAAGTTACTTATTTTTTATTAAAACTTATTATTTACTATGTTAAAACCAAAGTAAAGATCTCAAGGTAAACCAAGTAAACTTCTTGTTATGTGTTAAAAGATATAAGTGTGGAACTTTCATATATAATGAACACTTTCTGTAAAAAAAATGTTTTCTTTAATGTATGTTTTCAATATAGATATTATATTTTTAAAATAAATTTTCCACTAGTGTAGACAAGTTGTTTCATATTTATAGGTCCCCAAGGAACCATGAGAGGGGGGTAAATCAGGATGTGAATAATTTAATAAATTTTAAACCACGTAATGAATTTTTCATCTTGGATCTTGTACCCACTTAGGTTGGAACCTATTTAACCAATTTATTTTTACAAAAACTCATTGAAACATCAAATGTATTCAAGAATGAAATTCATTCCGGGAAATAGTGATTTCTACGTAGTTTATCTACTCTAATCTACTCCAAGGTGTGTGAAATAAATAGTGTGCTGATGCACCAATTATTACAAATCTCATTTCTTTTCGGTGGATACAAAAAAACTATGTTTACTAAACACCTAGGATCACTAACTTACAAGATAGTTTAGAGGAAATATTACTCCTCTCAGAGGTGCATTACCCTTTATTCTTCTTAATGAACTACTCCAGGATGGGATCACCCACATATTATAGACTTATAGATCTACCATAGTTTAAGGACATATAGGTCTATCATGACCAGTAACACTTTCATCCTCTATTTTGAATAGAAGTGTTGTTGATATTATCTTTTATTCCTTTATGAGTAATCTATAAATTTCTCCATGAACAAAAACTTCTTATTTATAGAATAAAACTGTAACTCATTCTTTACAATGAAAGTATATAATACTTTTTTCTTTTATATTACACAGAAACTACCTTATTATTTTTTCAAATACCAAATGTGGTTATGCATAAAAACTACCTCTAAACTTTATTCACTGATTGAATCCTCCTGTTTTGAGAAATAATATCTTTAAGATAATGAAGGTATCCTTCTCCTTATACATGTAGATATCATCAACTGTTAGAAAATTTTTCGATATATTTATTTATTATCCTTTTGTTCTTCTTCTAGAGAAATACAATAAACACATGCGAGTCTCTTTCTGTGATGGAATTCCCATAATTTTCAATCCATATTGGTTCTAGTTTTTTTAGTTAGCCTATAAAAATATTAATGTATGAAGTGCCTTAAATATTTTGATATGGAAACCACTAATAATTACACCAACTTTAAGTTCCCATGATATCTACAAATTCATGAATCTTTCAACTCTACATGCATATAACTACTTTGTTAGGTGTATCTCTTCTTGTATCATGGTTTTAAATTAATTACTTCAACTAATTAGATAACATTGAAAACTTCTCCCTTCTTATTTCATATTGAATCATAGATCAAATTTTAAGTATTGGATTTTGAATAACATAAGATTGATTCATATATCATATATTATGGCGGGGAATTCTCCATTTTCTTATTCACTATTACCATGACATAGCCACAACACCATAGTGTGTTTTTTACTTCTCCAGGAAAAAGTCCTAGTAAAACACTTTGAACCTTGACACCATAGTGTGGTATGGTTACCCTTTAATAGTAATTCACTTCGACATTCTTAACAACATGGTTACTGGAAACTTTTATTTCCACATCAAAGAACATTATGTTCACCGTTACCAATAAAGTATCCTTTATCTCAACACTAAATCATAGCAGGTCCTATTAAATCTTTCATTAAATTTCCATATGTGAGTTTAACATGACCATTTTCATGTTTTTGGTTTGATTCAAATTTCATATTAGAAAACTCTCGTTGCAAAACATTGAGCTCCATGATGTAGTTACCACCAGCAAACTATTTTGGTTCCAGATTTAATGCATGACACTCATCATGCCTAACTCCATATTAGTATTAGGATTCATTGTTTTGTATAGGGAATGTCCCTAACCATTACTCCAAGTGAAATAGTATTTTTCTCACTATTTGTAGTCCTTATTTAATTATGAACACCTTGATCTCTAAACATCCATATTGGGATTGACCATTTTTCATAGGGATTTATTTGGATTGAAACTTGATATAAAACATCAAATGAAGCTTCCAATGATAAATTGAAATTCATTCTTCTTAGGTATTCTCTACTTTTCTACTCTTACACAAGTCAAGGGTTTTTTCTGTCACCCTTATGAGTATAGTTAATTTCCAAGATTAAAACCTCATAGGTGATTAACTTTACATAGGTGTATTAAAATTCTTAGAATATCTTTACACAAGTCATCTATTACCTTTACATGGATCAAGGAATATTTACATTACCCTTATATGGGTAGTGAAATTCCTAGATAACCTTTATGTTTGTTATTACCTTTATACAGGTCATTAGATTTATGAGTAATCCTTATATATGAATTTAATTACCTTTAAAATATAGTTCAACTTCAAGGAATTAACTTTATACATCACACATAAATCCTATTATACCCATACACAGGTGAAGTGACCTACTTAAACTTGTTCAAAACTTCTTCATATCAACTTCAAACCACTTCAAAGATTTATATTTCATGAACTCTTACAAGTGTTTTCAATTGAATATACCATTAAATATGATAACCTTACCTTTATTATATGTTCCATAATCAAATCATTTCCTTTTTCAATAGATAACAATCACCATGGGTCATATTTCACATATATTGTCAAAAAATTCAATACAAACTCATAGGGGTCCAATAATCTTACCCTTTGGATTTTGCTGACAATATAAATATAATATCTTCTTTATACCACTTTGGTAATTAAATACCAAGGATAAACTAAATACTCAGTCATCCTAAACTTTCATCCCCCTCAATGTTTGGCTTCTATATAGCTTTAACACTACTTACTCAAAAAATTTGGCCCTTTTCCATTCAACAAGGAAACTTTAAAATAGAATTTAGCTTTAGTATTAATACCAATCTTGAACTAAAATACTTCAAACACCTCTTAAATCATTCATTTTCTTTATCTTAAAACCATATCTATTTCATCTTTATTTAATATGATTTTGAGAACACTTAACTCAAGTATTGTGTCTCCCCCTGAGTTATGCACCTCTTTAAAAAAGCTATAAACATTTAAGGAATAATGAGATATAAGTACCTTAGGTTTTCTTAGTTTTTGAAAATTTTATAATCTTGATGAACAAACTTTTTTTTTCTAACTCTCCTTTCCCATTTTTCAGATTTTGGGAAAGAAACTCCATAACTTCTTCAAATTCTTAATTGCTCACTTAATATGGTATTAAAGTGAGATATACCCTGGGGGTGAATCCATGTATGCAAATCACTTATCTAATTAAAAAACATTTCCTTCAAAGTCACACTTTCCCTATATGGATCATAATCTCTCAACCTTGAAGGTCACATGTTATGATATTTTACCAGATATACATTAGATTTATTGACCTATTTTGGTGTGCATGATTAGTTTAATTAGGGACACAAGAATTTACTTGGTCCACCCACACTTGGCCATATCCAAGAAGAATTAATTGGAAATGTGTTGCACAAAAATCACTATAAAGTTCACTGATCTTCACAAAGGTTTATATCTAGGAAACTCCTTACCCATGATTACTACTTTACAAGGTTTATGGTTGACTCATTGTTTCCCAATGCTCACTTCTAACTCACTACCATCTTCCTCTTATTTTTCTCACTTTATAAGGTAGGATCTCTACACAATTTATGGGCATATAAGTCCCTTCACTGGAATCATTTTCATTCTTTCACTGGGTGTGTATTTATTCCTTTGAATTACACTTTCTTCTCTTTATAGAGTTTCCATAATCTCTTATTGAATATTTGTATTCCTATTTTCAGAACAAAGAATGGAATTCCACCTTCACTACACAACAACAACATCTCCCTTATTCCTCTTGGAATAATCTTCAATGGTTTTCAACACCTTCTTATTCTTCCTTCCAACCCCTCATCTTGAATACCTTTTCTTCTTATTTGAGATATGGATATGAAATATTCTTTATGTTCTCTTTTCCATCTTGATTCTAGTTGTACCCTATCTTGAAATAGAAAGTTCATGCACCCATTCATTGGACACCTATCAGCATCATCATGGGTCCTTCAAATCACCCATAACTCCAAATATTTTTTCCATGATTTCCATAATTTTAGTCCACTAAATAACTACTTTATGTCCCAATTATCCTACTTTGAAACAATAATTAAATATATATTTAATTCAAATAAGTAACACTACAATCACCTTACAATCATGATAAAATCATGCCTTGAAACAAAAGTCTATGATTATGAAAACATTCAAGATTCATTATTTCATCTCCATAATGAATTCTCTTTAATTATATTCATCACCCATCAACAGAACCTTCACCATAGTGTGGTGAAAAAAAATTGCCGATTTTTTACTATAACACACCAGGAACTATAGCATGGTGAAAAAACCTTGGTCATTTTTCCTTCAACACTTTGAGATCCATGATATGGTCACCACTTTCTGATTGTTTAAACCCCCCAATATGATGGGAACTATGGTGTGATCTCTTATTATTGGTTTTTTTATCTTATAGGTCCACCTATTTACCATAAACACCATCAAACACCACCACACCCATAATGTCCTTCCCCTTTTTTCATAGGTATCCTCCCATACCACCAAACCTTTCACTACGGTGAGGTGCATCTTATGTGAGCCCTATTTATCTATAAGTATTTATCATATTATTTCTCATTGAATATGGACATCACCATGACCTACTTGTTCCCGTTTTTCATAGGTGATATATCAATCTACCATAAGGACCACCATGGAAGTGTCTATTTCCAATTTCCTATGTTGGGTTTTTCCCTCTCTACAATGACCTTCACTATAGCGTGGTCACACCTAGTTCCTCTATCACCTTCACCACACCCACTGACAACAACATAGTAGTTACCATGTTGGGAAAATTCAATATGAATTGTCTTGTTTTAAGGAATGGTCCTATTATACATTCTTCAATATTCCTTAAATAATTACGTTTCCCATCTCTTGACCATTTATTCTCCTTGTAGAAAACTTTATCACTTCCATATTTCCTAGATATACCATTCTATTTGTGTAGAAAATTATCCCAACACAACAACCTTCAAGATACCTTTTTAATAAATACAATCATCAAGAAATCAGTATCATTGTTAAAAATAATCCAAAAATCACCTTGAACATATTTTTCTTTATCATAAATATCATCTTCCTTATTATCAATATCCTTCTTGTCAATAAATCAAAAAAATCCTTTAGTATTCCTAACAATCTCCCCCTTTAGATTATGTTGACAATATCCAATACTTTTAATCCCAATATTTATTACTCCACCTTATTGGAAATGAAATATAGAGGGAACTAACTCTTCCATAAAATTTTTTGGGATCTTCTTTTAAATATCATACTCCCATTTTGAATGGGTTCATCTTGTTTCATCTTCAAACCTTTTCTCCCCCTTGATGTGTGGGAATAAACTCATATAAATATTAACTCCCCCTTTGTATTAAACTTATAAGAGACCTTTCCCATGTGCTTAAACTCCACCTATGAGGATATAGAGGACTTACTCATCTATTTTACATATCCCCTTTATCTTTATAATTTGGATTCAACCTTAAATTGATTAGCCAAATCATTTGAAACCAATTTAATAAAGTTTATAGTTGGAATGTATAACTCCAAAAAACTTCTATAATCCAATATTTATAACATCCCCAATCATTAAAATATTCATTGAGTGAGACTCCCACTTAGTATTTGGGCTATCAACAAATCCTCTAAGCCTACAAATCCTGATCTTGGTGTATAAAGGAAGATTATTTTAAAACATCCTCAAATTTATCCTTATCACACATTAAAAATAATGAAATCTCAATAATCTTAGGCTCTTTAACTTCCCAAAAAACAACATGTGATATTTATCACTTCCACACCAAACAATTAGAAGATAAAAAATAAAGAACTTGGTAATGAGGATCATATCACTTGTTAAAACTAATATAAACTGTGAAATGCACATTGATACCAACTGAAACTTTTATTTTATGATTATTTATAGGAATATTTAAGATCTAGATAAGAATCCTTTGAATCTTGTTCATAACTCCACATAATAATTTAGTTCATAAAACCAATTATTTATGTACAAGTTGGGGACACCACTTGTTATAGTTTTATCAGATCTTCTTTTATCTCTATAATATGTAATTTTCTAGAACAATCACCCCATGGATCATATACCCCACATAATTATTCACCTCTTCACAAATATTTTGAATCAATAAATAATATGGGGAGAGTTTTACCTAAAACTTCATCAAGTATAGGAATGGGTCTAGTCAAGGTGGAACAACTATTCTACTTCCATTTTTATTTTCCCCCTTTTCATCTTTAGGAAAAAGAATACCATTATTTCTTCAACTTCATCATTTTCGTCATATACAATATCTTGTTTACAAAGTATATCATTTATACGATAAAAATTTTAAATTTTACTTCATATATGAGATCATTTTCTTCCTTACTTAAATTGTTATTTTCCATAGTTGTTTAATCGGTCATACTTGAACAAGTATCTTATTGAGTTTCATAATTATTGGATCTCACCTCTATACTTCTTCCCCATTTCATCTTCCCATTTTCCCTTTTAGTTATTTGTGTGGTATTACTTTGGAAAACTTATTACTTGAATACCATGAGTGATATATTGGAATACCTCTTATTAATCAGTGGATTATTATTTAAATCCACCTCATTCATAGCTAGAAAAAATTCTTTCTTATGCTTCTAAATTTTCATTCTTTGTTTCCAAGATATTTGGTGGGATAATTTAGATCTTGTTGTATGATACACCCTTTATTTAGTCTCGTCTTTATTCTCAAAAACATTGAACATGTTTTCAATATTAATAAGTCTTTTCCTTGAATAAACTCTTTCTCCTTATATTATAGGAGTGGAGTGTTTACTTATGGAAACTTTACCCTTCTATACATTCCTCTAAGTGAAATACCTTTCTATGTGACTAATATTATAATAAATAAAACATTTACCATAATAATGATATATCATGTAGTCTCTCCATGATTGAGATATTGGAACTTCTGGATTTATTATCATATCATTAGTATTTTAGGCTTCCAAATACATACACATGATATGTCAAATTCTTTTGCAATAGTAGGGATTTGGTGCCATCTTCTTTTGAAGATATATTGTATCATGGAACTTATATTTTATTCCATATTTAAAATATGTAATTTCTAGAAATTTTGAGGCTTTAATATAGGTGCAATTATTCTTTTCATTAGAGTTATTTATCTTCTCTTTAAGCCCCATGTTTTCCCCATCATTCATCTTCCATTTTCCAGACATCTCTTCCAAACATGAACCAGAATCTATTTTGGTTCGTATTCTTTCTTCAAGTTGAGTGTTGAGTGGTATGATGTATACCTTAAATATTTTTCCATATACATTTGCTTTAAAATTTCATGGGAAACTTCTTCAATCATGTTTATTTGTTATTTCATATTTTTTCCCATTTTCTTTATGCTAAAATTCAAGGCCACTTATTATTTCATTATCCTTTTATTTTACAAAGATAAACATTAAATCATCACATAATAAACTTCATGAATGACTTCCCATTATTCAACATTCTGTTATAGGATTGGTATCCCATCTTGGACATTACATGAACACATACTTGATTGGAAACATTTTTTTGTTTCAAATTATTCATCACATCTTATTTTTAGATCTGAGATAAAGTCTAAAATTCCACACACTTTCTCCAAACCAGTGTTAGAATCAAATATGACATTAGATTCAATTTTTTTACCATGTTAGGATACTTATTTCTTCTAGAATTATTTTTCTTCTTCTTTATTTTGTACAAAAATCACTCTTCATAATTGTTTCTGACGCTTTTACATCAGGTCACACGTGTGTGTCCGTCACACATGGAAGGACGCGCGGCTTGTTTCCCCACATTCCCTATTTCCAAAGGCGGGCGGCATCCGTTCCTTATTCAGGGATGTCTGCTCCTTGATCGAAACTGGGATGATGAGATGTTGATTCTTCCTTCCATGGATTCCTCCTAGGAGCTCGTCACCTAGTCTGGGTCTCCCTTATAGATTTAATATGGTTTCATGAAGCCCGTTCCCAGCGCCATATCTGTATGGACGGAAATTAATTACCTTGCTTCTGTCGAGATGCTCCAAGGGGTCTTGTCGGGGCAGCAACCTTCAATGAGGAGAATGGTCACGTTGGGGTGTCGTTGGCATGTCTAGACGCTGGGGATTGGCATGTCTGTCTTCTGTCCCTTATCACAGGGCTTCTCGAGGGCACGGAAGCCCGAGGCATCCCACATCGAACGCAGGTAATGTATACCATCTAAGGTTTTCCTCAGCTTCCCATGTTTAACACGAGGTATGCCGCGAGTTTAACATCTTGCAGAGGTGGATCAGACTGATTGAAACACTGAGAGTGGATCAGATTGAAGGAACCCCTAGGGGGGACACCAATGTTGGGGCCAGCACGTGGGCGGCTTCCCGGATACCATGGAGTGGGATGGGGTGGCATGATCTCACCGGGATGTGGCGGCCCGGGTAAGGGTCAGAATGGATGATGGAGTGACGGGCTTGAACCTCATGGAGGCTTCCTACGTATCTCCATGGAAGGTAATCAAAGTCCTCGTAGTTCAGTGAAACGGTGGGACACCTGAAGAGGCGACCTGTGAGAATGGACGCATGGATTAGAGCCTGGAGGAAGTAAGATCTCCGGGCTAGGGCATGAGATTCCCAAGGCACGTGGGCTTGAGGGGGGAAGTCAAAATGAGACGTGGGTGTGAGGCATGGGGCTTATGATCTGAGACGGCCCAAGAGGGGGAATACGGTTTAACGTCATGCGGGACGAGATACAGTTTAACGTCATGCGGGACGAGGGCATACAGTTTAACTTCATGCGGGACGAGATACAGTTTAATGTCATGTGGGATGAGAGCATACAGTTTAACGTCATGCGGGATGAGGAATCTGGGGCTTACGCTCTGAGGCGGCCCAGAGTGGATATGGGGATTATGCTCTGAGGCGGCCCATGGTGGTCGGGGAACCGACGTGGGGAGGTCGGAACGACCGGGTGGTGGGCTTGAACCTCGTGGAGGCTTCCTACGTACCATGCATTAGCACGGATCAAAGTCCACGTAGTTCGCTGGTATGGGGCTTACGCTCTGAGGTGGCCCATAAGAGGATGTCATGGTCGATGTGCGCTCTAATCCCACGTGAGTCATGCTCGGTGTGAGAAACAAGAGGCAACAGGGACCAGATGATCACGTCGCAAAGGGTGCGTCCGTGGGAAGCGGAAAGGGGCTTACGCGTTGAGCGGCCCAAAGAGGAAACAGGGGCTTATGCGTGGTTAGCGGCCCTGCGTGTCGGGGCATACTACAGGATGGAGGCCTGTGGTGCGACAAATCATAGTGGGAAAGGGACTCCACTGGCCTTGGTAGGGGGGAAGTACGTAGGTGCATGGGTGCAAACTTCCGTAAGAGAGGCTAGGGGATTACGCTCTGAGGCAGCCCTTCCCCCATGGACAAACGCCACTCTGACAAGGAGGATCTCATTCCATGCGAGGAAGATTCCATTCCCGTGGAGATGAGAGGTGTAAAAAATGTCCGAGATGGGGGGGACCCTGCGTGCGAAGCATGGGGTCGGACCACAGTTTAACGTCATGTGTTAAGGACGAGGTGCTTAGCAGTTTAACGTCATGCAGCTTGGACGAGGTGGGTTCACTCCACACCCCTAGGGCTTACATTCCCAATGCCCTCTACCCCTTGTGATAGGGAAGGCATCGGCAAGGCCGTAATGAAGGGGGGTCGCAGGGCGAACCATTGAGGGGTCCACATTAGCGTGGCTATGCGAAGAAGAAATAGTCGTTAGCGTGCCTATGCAGAGAAGCATAAGGCAAAGCAACGCAGTGGGAAACACCGCCCAAGGGACCTTGAGGTTACTTCGTACAAGCCTGGAAGGTCGTACGAGAAAAAAACGCATGGCACGCATGCCCTACAGGGGAGACATCAGGTGCCAGTGCGGAAAGGCAGCCAAGGGGCGTCAAGGTAAAGGGGTCCTGGGTGTTGCGCGCAAAAAGAAGGTTTGTGCGCAAAACATCGGGATGGTGTGCAATAGGGCCAGAGGATTGCGCGGATAGGTGATTGAGTGAAAGGTATTGCACGCATAGAAGGGGATTTCGTGCAAGGGGCAATGATTGTGCACAAGGGAATTACCTGGAGGAGTGGGAAAATTCACTTAAGCCAGTGGAGTTACGTGCAAAGGCGAACCCCGGGGAAAGGTTGCACGAAAAGGGGAATTATCTGGAAGTCATATTGCACATGGGGGGAGTTGAATTGCACACATGGGATCCATTCCGAATTCCACAAACCCAAACCGTTTGGGGTCTCCTTCTATTTATAGGCATCGGCCGACACGGAATCCAGGCGGCGTGCGAAATTTGCCGCGACGGGAACCGTCGGCCCGCAAAGCTTCACCGCGCGGAACCGGGGCGTGCAAAATTCCGCACGCCATCGGCTTGATTACGCGAATCCCGAGAATGCTTCTCACACACATCATTATTTCATGAAAGTCCTCCTTTATTTCGCACACCACTTCCCGGGCCTCCGGACCGGGCCTCTGATTCCGAATATGACTTCGCTTTCCCATTTCGAAACTTCCTCTAGGAGTTACGGACTTTTTTCAGCATCTAAAAATGCCCCCCCCCCCTTGGAATTGGATCATCGAGAGGTCGCAATAGTTGGATTCCGAGGGAAATGCCGAAGCAGGGCCACTCCTGGGTGCTTAGCGCGCAAACAACCCACGCGGCGCGCAAAACGACGGATCGACGCGGAATTTTCTTTTCACGTGGCGCAGAACCCTGGCCTCACCTATAAAAGGGGCGCTAGGTCCCAAATCCATACTCCAGATTTTCCGTGCGATAGGCTGCGCTTCCTGTGCGCCGGAGGGGCTGACGCTCAGCACCTTTATCAGACGATCTGTGATTACATGGCCGAGAAGATACGCCAGAGCAGCCATCACATCGACGTTGCCCAGTGTCGGGAAATATTTGCGAGCACCCGAGCGTTGCTGAGGGTGGACCGGGAGGTCCGGAACCTCAAAGGGTAGGCGGCAGATAAGGAGGCCTTCATTACAACATGCTCTGAGCTTGTGGATCAACTGACGGCCCAGCTGGCTGATGCGCAGGAACAACTGATGGAGGCGAGTCACCAGATGACCATACTTCAAACCGAGCGGGCGTAGGCACAAGCTAGGATTGGCGAGCTGTGCTCTGCGGCGGCTGATGAGGAGAGAGTCTTCAAGGAGCGAGAAGCGGTCCTGGAGGCTACCAGCCAAAGGGTAGCAGCACTGGAAAGGTCGATTCAGCACGCTGATCCTTAAGGGCTTTGTTTTTGCCATCTCATGAACCTCTTGATTGTACTGCTCATCATCTCAATCCAATACATATCCAAATCCATTCATCTGTACCCTTGTTTTAATATTCTCAACCATAATTCCGAAATGAATAACAAATCACCCCTAAGTTCTTGTGGATCGCACCCTACGCGAGAAGCAAAGGATACTCGTTCTATCATTTCGTCCAACTGTGGGGCATTGACCAAGCCTCAGGCATCCAAAATTGGGCCTGGATTTCTGAGGAGAAGACCTTAGACCGATTGATATATCACCTTCTCAATGTGCTCTAACACACGAGCGGGGCAATGCCAGGGGCATTGAAATCCATCCGAACATAGGGAGATGGAAAGGAAAGGTGACTCACGCTACCCGAATTCGGAACACTGTGGAGCGCGACGATGGAGGATAACTGTTAACCGTGATGGAAACATAGTATCCATATCGTGTTGGCCTGGAGTGGGGATAATAAATGAGGGCTGACCACTGACCATGTTCGCAACACGGGGCCTAACTCAAATACCGCCGGTCAGTTTCCCGGAACGTTGGCCCAGGACAGCAGGAAGACTATAGGTCTATCATCCATATTGCTACAATAGGCGGACCAAAGGTCTATCATCCATATTGTGGCAGCAGGCAGACCAAAGTTTATCATCCATACTGTTAGGGGGTCCCATCAAACATGACCAATCCTCTGGAACGTTGGCCCAGGACAGTAGGCGGACTGTAGGTCTATCATCTATACTGTTAGGGGGTCCCGTCAGACATGAAAGAGAATGAGGATCTGAATAAAGGGGCACACAAAGCGTGGAAGGTGGAGTAGTGGTTTATTAGAATAGAGTCCAACACTCCTGAAATTGCACCACTGTGGCGGAGGCACATTAGGCGGACGTACCAACTTGATCACAGGTCGTCCCAATTTTCAGGCAGGACCTATCTGGCGAGAGAACTGCCGCTTCCCATTATTACTATGGGGCATCCCGAACTTATTCGGGGTAGATGTCATGATTACACCACTTCCCATGAAGTCAGGCCGATGGTCCGACAATAAGAAGGGACGAGTTTTGGTAATCCCTGGGGCTGGACCCAAGACGAAATGTCTGGGCGTTCCTACGTATCTCATTAGGATGAGAATCAAGACACACGTAGTTCTTGAAGCACAGTTTAACGTCGTGCGGGACAGGGGACACATCTCATCTGGGGATAGGCACGGCACAACGAGTATCCTGACGTGAATGAGGACATAATCCCACACCACACTGTACAATCCCACAAGAGAGACCGAGTCATGGAAAGCCAAGCAAAGGTTCTTAGTTTTAGGTCTTAGAACTCAGACCAAAGGAGAAGGGGAATGGGAGACACACGGTAAATCGGTTGCAAAACCCAACATGAATGGGGAAAATCCCTGCTTACTATGTGCTCCTGGGGACGCATTTAGGCCGAGAGACCGAACATGAAAAGTTAGGTTGGGCCTGCGGGGAAGTTCCTAGGTGCTCCTACGTATCTCATAAGGATGAGAATCAAGCCATACGTAGTTCTTGAGACTCAGCATGGCACGATATGGCGCCTGCGCAAAGGACGAAGGAGTCATGCGGGTCTAGCCCTCACACCAAAAGAAGCGTAATTTGATATATCTTGTTTGTTCTTGAAGGTAAATTGTTTTTCTTTTGTGGGGAAACTGGCCTAGGGTAGAAATTCTTGGCGTCTCCACAACAATCAAGCCATAACAAGCGTTGACAAGCGGCATGGTAATCGACCAATACCTGGCGTGATGTCCCCCATGGGGAGGTCATCACAATGTGATGCCATTTTTCTTCATGCAGCCAGGACGATATCATCACAGTTTAAGGTAGCGTGGTAGGACCAACAACACAGTTTAAGGTCATATGGTTTGGACCAACAGCACAGTTTAAGGTCGTAAGGATTGGACCAACAGCACGGTTTAAGGTCCTAAGGCTTGGACCAACAAAACAGTTCAAGGTCATATGGTTTGGACCAACAGCATAGTTTAAGGTCGTAAGGCTTGGACCAACAGCACGGTTTAAGGTCTTATGGTTTGGACCAACAACACAGTTTAAGGTCATATGGTTTGGACCAACAGCACTGTTTAAGGTCATATGGTTTGGACCAACACCACAATTTAAGGTCATATGGTTTGGACCAACAGCACTGTTTAAGGTTATATGGTTTGGACCAACAGCACAGTTTAAGGTCATATGGTTTGGACCAACAGCACAGTTTAAGTTCATATGGTTTGGACCAACAGCATAGTTTAAGGTCATAAGGCTTGGACCAACAGCACAATTTAAGGTCATAAGGCTTGCACCAAGAGGAACATGCACGATGCGATAAAGCATACCTGATGCGGGTGAGGGATTAATCCCATACCATCACCGTGCGCGATTCCGAGAGAGGAGCCTCAGGCCAAAGGGGCCTACGAGGGTTCAACAATCAAGGGGGTCAGGAGATGCTAGATCCCAGCTACACTGGGCCCAAAACGCAATGTCTGGGCGACTCCTCGTTCCCCATGGGGATGAGGGTCAAGTTGCACGCAACCTGTAAAGAAGAAACCCAAGCACATACTCTAGCGCTCAGATCGCGGGAGCCCCGAGAGACACCGTTACGCAGCTCGGTCTGTCTGACGTGTGGGGGTGTACTGAGGGTTAGTACAAGGAGTGTCGAGATTCCACCTTGACACGGTGGGGAAGAACACAATGTGAATCATGAAACCAACATTCAAGGCTCGAGGAAGCCGGCGTAATGACTGAGGATTACTACTGACCACATTTGCAACACAACATCCTGTCGCGTTAGCCTAGAAGTAGGGGAAAACAAATGAGCATCAACCGCTGACCACATTCGCAACACGAGATTTGTATCAATTTGTCACCCAAAACCCTTGGGGGCATTGGCCTGTGATGGTAGGAGAGCCCTTAGGTGTTGTATCCAGGTCGTTCTTGGGGATCCCTCCAGTTGTGAAGGATGATGGGGCCTGAATGAAGGGGAACATGAAGCTTGACAAGTGGACGAAAACTTGTCTAAGTCGAATCTGACACTCCATGTCTTAGACCAAAGTACTCTGAACACATTATCATGCCACTAAAGAGGGTCGAAGGGCTCATCCTGAGAGCGGCCAAAAGATGGCAGATTCCCGAGGGAAGGGTAGGCCAAAAGACCGAGGCAACCGGGAGATCGTGGGATCTCCTAAGAGACAGGGCTGGACCTGAAATCTAAGTGTTCATGCGGTCCTACGTATCCCATAAAGATGGAAATCAAGCCACACATAGTTCTAGAGACGTATTTTAACGTCATGTTGGAAAAAATAAGGATCTTTGTTTTAGGTCTTAGAACTCGGAACAAGGTGCAGTTTAAGGTCGTGCGGGACCGTACAGTTTAAGGTCATGCAGGACCACAGGAGGAGAGAGAACTGGGGCTAGGCCTAAGACAAAATGTCTGGGTGTTCCTACGTATCTCATTAGGATGAGAATCAAGCCGCACGTAGTTCTAGAAGCATAGTTTAACGTCATGTTGGACGAAATATGGATCTTAGTTTTAGGTCTTAGAACTCAGACCAAGGAACCCAGATGTAGGGAAAAGTGTAGTTTAAGGTCATGCTGGACTGGGTGCAGTTTAAGGTCATGTGGGACTATAGTAGGATCTTAGTTTTATGTCTTAGAACTCGGACCCTGGAGCAGTTTAAGTTCGTGCTGGACCGGGTGCAGTTTAAGGTCATGCGGGACCGCAGGAGGATCTTAGTTTTAGGTCTTAGAACTCGGACCCTGGTGCAGTTTAAGGTCATGCGGGACCGGGTGCAGTTTTAGGTCATGCGGGACCATAGGAGGATCTTAGTTTTAGGTCTTAGAACTCGGACCCTGGTGCAGTTTAAGGTCATGCTGAATCGGGTGCAGTTTAAGGTCATGCAGGACCACGAGAGGATCTTAGTTTTAGGTCTTAGAACTCGGACCCTGGTACAGTTTAAGGTCGTGATGGATCGGGTGCAGTTTAAGGTCATGCGGGATCGTACAGTTTAAGGTCATGCAGGACCACAGGAAATGACCTGGGGCTGGACCCAAGACGAAATGTCCGGGCATTCCTACGTATCTCATTAGGATGAGAATCAAGCCACATGTAGTTCTAAAATCACAGTTTAACGTCATGTTGGACGAAATACGAATCTTAGTTTTAGGGACCAAGGAGCCCAGATGTAGGGAAAAGTGTAGTTTAAGGTCATGCTGGACTGGGTGCAGTTTAAGGTCATGTGGTACCGTAGGAGGATCTTAGTTTTAGGTCTTAGAACTCAAACCCTGGTGCAGTTTAAGGTCGTGCGGGACTAGGTGCAGTTTAAGGTCATGCGGGACCATACAGTTTAAGGTCATGCAGGACCACAGGAAGCTTAGGCAATGTACTGCTTGAGGAACCTGGCATTGGTGGGAGGAGTTACGCACTCACCATCCATAGTCACCAGGGAATACGCGCCATTGGGATAGACATTATGGAAAATAAAAGGCCCCTCCCATTTGGGCTCCAACTTGGGTGGTTTCCTGCCAGGAATCATTGGCGCTCTGAGAGACAGCACCAGGTCACCTTGCAGGAAATATCGGAGGCGAACCATCTTATTGAAAGCTCAAGCCATCCTGCTCTGATGCCTTTCCAAGTTATGTAAAGCACGAAGCCTACTTTCGTCCAGCACTTCCAATTCGGATATACGGATTTCGACAACTCTATCTGGCGCTTGCTGGTCGTAGACCACCGTGCGTAATGAGGGAAACTGGATCTCGATGGGCAGGACAGCCTCAGCTCCGTATACTAGGGAATACAGAGTCACTTGGGTGGAGTTACGATTCATCGTCCTATAAGGCTAGAGGGAATTGGGGAGCTTGTCCGGCCAAATTTTCTTATTCTGACCAACCATCTTTTGCAGAATGTTAGAGAGGGTTTTGTTAAACGCCTCAATCTTTCCATTAGCCTGTGCATGGTAGCGGGAGGTGTGGTTAGAGTGAATGTTGTACTTAGCGTACAATTTCTTCAGCTTGGCTGCTTGGAAGTTGGTTCAGTTATCCGTGAGGATAGCGTGAGGTACTCCAAACCGATAGATGATATAGGAGCTCACGAAGTCAGCGATAGAACAGGCCTTGACGTCCCTGGGCGGGATTTCCTCTACCCACTTCAAGAAGAAATCCGTAGCGGTTAAGATGAAATGGCACTGGAGGGTCGTCTCCGGCGGGTAAGGCCCTACGACATCCAACCCCCAGACTGCAAAGTTCCAAGAATACTTGGTAGTATGGAGAGGCTCTGGTGGCCGATGCACAAAGTTAGCATGAACTTGGCACGCATGACACCTCTTGGCATACTCGATGCAGTCGTAGATCATGGAGGTCCAGAAGTATCCCAGCCTCCGAATCTGGTGGTACAACTTCGACCTGGCCTGGTGGGTGCCACAGGAACCAGCATGCACTTCTTGCATGACCTGTGGGATCTCGACTCCTTGAAGGCAACGGAGGAGAACACCATCAAATCTGTGCCTGTAAAAGAGATTCTCAAGGCTGGGACCGCTTTGAAGGGTGAACTGCGTCGTGCGGCGTTGGATTCTTTCTCGCTCGGCTCGGTCCGGTGGAAGATTGTCGTGCTGGAGATATTCAACCAAGGGTGTCCTCCAGTCAGGAACTGTCTCGATTACCGCACCTGAAGCCCCCGGGGATCCTGACGTAGGGGCACCAGTGGTGAGATGGTTCACTCGCGGGCCACGATCGCCCTCCGGAATAACAGGAGCAATGACTCTCCGATGCGCCACGTGGATGATTAGGTCATCCTGTTCGGGCTCCACAAGTGATGCGGCCAGGCTGGCCAAAGCATCTGCTCGACTGTTCTACGACCGGGGAATGTGAACGACCTCTGGCCGGGAGGGGAAATTAGCCATTAGACGGAGGGTGCACTCCAACAATGGCACGAGTTCTAACTTTCTGACAGTATAGTCACCATTGACATTCTTGATGACTAGCTCGAAGTCCCCTTTTACATACAGATGGGGTACGTCAATCTCGAGAGCCAACTCGAGGCCAGTAATGAGGGCATCATACTCTGCCTCATTGTTGGTGCAGCCTTCTGACAACAAGAATGAATACGGCAGAACGGCTTGCTTCGGGGTGATGAAGACGATACCCAGGCCCACTCTGTTAAGCCTAGGATCCTTGAGCCTTCTACCGGTGGGGCTCCGGGAGGCACCGTCAAAGTGCATCTGCCAGTATAGGATGGCGTGATCGACTGAGAGGATTTCCTCATCAGGAAACCCTAGATCCAGTGGCTGGTCCGCGGAGGTTGGGTGGGCAGCTAATAAGTCTTCCAATGCATGTCCTTTGACGGCCTTCTGAGGTATGAACCTGATGTAGAACTGCTGGAGGATCACCGCCCAGCGCACCAATCGGCCGGTCAACATAGGTCGGTTTAGGATGTATTTCAACAGGTCTACCCGAGAGACCAGCTGTACCTCGTGGTGCTGTAAGTAGTTCCATAATTTCTGTATGGAAAATACGAGCGCCAGGTAGCTCTTCTCGATGGGAGAATATTTAAGTTTCGCGTCGAGGATCATTCTGCTGAGGTAGTAGAGGATATTCTCTATTCCCTCATTATTCTTTTGGGCGTGAAGTGCATCGAGGGATCGTTCCAGGGAGGTCATGTAAAGGACCAGCGGCTTTCCAGAAATGGGTGGCATCAAGACCAGAGGTTGAAGCAGATACTGCATGATTTCCTCAAAATCGATCTGACACTCTTCGTCCCATTCATAGGCGGCGCCTTTCTTCATGAGCCGAGAAAAGGGCTTACACTTTCCGGCCAGATTCACAGTGAATCGGCGTATATAGGCTAAGTGTCCTTGCAGGCCTCTCAGCTCTCGAATATTATTCGGGGGAGGCATCTGACTAATGGCCTTGATCTTCTCTGGTTCGATCTCGATGCCTCGATACCTAACAATGAAGCCAATAAACTTTCTGGAGGTGACCCCAAAGGCACACTTTAACGGATTCATCTTCAATTGGTGAGAACGGAGGAAGACGAACACTTTCTCAAGGTCTTTGAGATGGTCCTGGCGCTGACTAGATTTAACCACCAGATAATCCATGTAACACTCCACCAGCTTCCCGAGAATCGGCTTGAATATGCGGTTCATGGCCCATTGATAGGTGGAACCTGCATTCTTTAGGCCGAAGGGCATAACCTTGTTGCAGAAAGTACCCTAGGGGTCCCTGAAGGCAGTGAACTCTTCATCCTCAGGGGCCATCCAGATCTGGTTGTACCCAGAGTACCCATCCATTAAGGAGAGTTCTTGGAACCCGGTTGTGGCATCGATCAACAACTCTGTCACAGGAAGGGGAAAATCATCCTTCGGACAGTGGCGATTGAGATCGCGGAAGTCGATACAGACCCTGATCTTCCCGTTCTTCTTCTTGACTGGAAAAATGTTGGCTAGCCACCTGGGGTACTGGACTTCCTTGATGAAGTTTTCCTTGATGAGCTTATCAGCTTCGGCCTCAACCATGGCACCGTGAGAGGGGTGCATCTTTCTGGGAGGCTTCTTGAACCCGTGATGGTTTGTTGGAAGGCCAAGGTGGTGGACGGCTACCTGGGGATCTAGTCCTGTAATCTCTTCATAACTCCAGGCGAACACGTCACGGTGATGTCTGAAGAAGTCTACGTACTGTTGTTGTTCCTTGGGGGGCATAGCGGCACTGACCAATGTGGGTCTCGGGTCCGCCTTTCTACCGAGGTTCACCTGCACTAACTCGTCGACCGTGGTGGGGACACCATCCTCAAAGGCAGGAGGAGAATCTTCCATGTCCTTCTCTCCGCTTGTGGAGGGATCATCCATGGGGGGAGTTGTTTCGTTGCTGCCAGACCCTGATGGAAAGCTAGTGCCGGCTTGGGCGGTAGAGGTTGTCACGTCAGGGGACCCATCCACTACGAAGACCATGGCGACAAAGGCGGTTGATCCAATCCCATCTGGCCTTCGGCCCAAGGGGCCATGATTTATGACATCAAATAAGTAGTGGCGTGTTGGCTTGAGCTGATCGATTCCAACCCGGCGAAATAGACATGTATGGCGTAGTGTCGTTGCCATGATCCCAACGCCCCGATATCGTACAGGGGTAGGAGGCTCGGGGATCACCTGAGTCTGGTTGGTGTAAGAGTACGAGGTGATTTCCTGCCGTCGCTTGGACCCGGAAATATTCCTTCCTCTGGTACCCGAAACAACAAAGCACTGCCCCATGTCGGGGGTTGTGGTCTCTAACCAATGGATTGGGAATACATATGTGTCGTCCAAACCTACCCAGGGATCACTCGCGACAGTGGCAGGCTCGACCTCACTTGCCAGGATCTGCTTGTCCTTGCTCTTGTAATAGTCAGCGTCCAGATAACAGGCTTCACAAGAGGCAAAAGGAGACGCATCTCCTTGGAGCACGCCCACTCAACCCTTAAGGGAGTATTTGAGGCACTGGTGATACGATGAGGGGACCGCTATGTGAAGGTGGATCCACGGCCTTCCCATCAACGCGTTGTAGGCGGTGTCCTAAGAGACAACCATGAATTCAGTATTGGAAATTAGGTCGTCGAACTGGGTCTTTAGATGAATCTAGCCGAGTGGAGTTTGCTCGGTCCTGTCATACCCCTAGATCCTGAGGTCGAAGGGAGTTAAATCATCCTCAGACTACCCCAGTTTCCACAGTGTCCGAGTTGGGATTAGGTTAATCCCGGAACCCGTGTCAACAAGACAGCGGCGGACATCCACGCCATTGAACTGGACGGTGATGTACAGTGGGTGAATGTGCCCCTGTTTGGGAAGGTCTTCATCATAACCGGAAAATGAGATAACTGACTGACATTCGGCATCCTCAATCGCCTCGGTGTAGAATGCTTCTACGGTCACCACCTCCGTCTCAAACTAGAGGGGGCTCCTTAGAGCCTCAGTGAGTGCCTCACGCATTTCAGACGACAGGTGAAGGGCCTCAAGGATAGAAAGCCTTGTCGGAATGCCGGCCAGGTGCTTCAGAACATCATACGTTTGATCCAAATGCGAGCTTCTACTTATAGGAGGCCGCTCCGCGATTGGAGGCATGACGGGCCCTGCCAGCGGGACCGATGACTGACTGGTACTAGGCATGTCTCGCTGTTCACTAGTCGAAGCCTGGGAGGTGGTTGTCGCATTAGGACCGGAAGGCTATAGTCGGCCGGTGGCAGGACAGGGCTAGTTGCAACACGGATGAGGTGGTCTCGCCTGATCCAGCAACACAAACGGCGGTGGAGGCAAACCTGTCGACACCGAGTGAGGGGGCCGCATGCGCTGATCTCTGTATCGAGCCTGCTGCCTGGTCTCAGTAGCGTGCACGTCCTGACTGGAGGTGACGAATGCCATTCCCCAGAGATTCACGTAGCCACAGCTCCACCGACGTTGGCGATGTATGGGGACATTGGGGAGGTCCACCTGGCATTCCTCATCGTCGGGAGTCAAAAAGGGATTTACCAACTCTACGGTGTTAACCAAAGCATACCCCGGGCTTCACTCGAGGAGTCATCCACTACTGGACGGAGTCTCAGAGGGATCACCATCTCTGGGGGCATAAAATCACCAAGCATGCGGGAATATGATGGCACTGGCAGGGTGCGTTCTTTCTTCTTGCGTCGCCACTTGCTCTTCTAGGAAGAGGTAGGCTGGGACGACGATGCCAAAGCGGCGCTCGCAGATTCTGAGGGGTCTGGCTGACTCAGGTGGGCACAGATGATGCCATGGGAACGAGCGACCGTCATGTGGGCCATCCAGTCATTATACTTTTGGGACCCATGGTCGGAAACCTGTTCCCACTCATCCTCGTTGTCACTGCTACCATCTGATCTCACGAAGACACCTGCCACCTGCGCCGGGGCCGGGCCCAACCTGACTATGTTGTTGTCAATCTAGTCTTGGAGCCAGTCCTTGAACACATATCATCGCTGGATGGTGTGCCCCAGGATCCGGTGATAAGGGCCGTAGTTAGGGTGATCAGTGAGATGCGCCTCTTCTGGCTTCCGGCCCTCAGGCAGCCGCATGATCCTCTGCTCCAAGGCACTACGGAAATAACCGGGGACTTGGGCCTCATCAAATGAGTAAGTCTGATTCCTTCTATCTGGAAAGGGGGCCCTTGGAGGCTGACCATGACCAGGGTCCGGAGGAGCATGCCGAGGAGGCGGAGCCTGATTATCTCGCCTGGGTGGTGGCGGTGCGTTACGCGAAGGCGCCTGCCGATTTTGAGGCAGTCGCTGCTGGGCCGGAGGCTGTGCCTGTGGGGGTGGACCCCTGTGGGGCTGCTGAGATGGCCTTAATGGTAGAAACTCTAGCTGTCTGGGGGCCTCTATCTGGGCTAAAGCAGTGGGCTCGGCTCTGGTGGCTCTCCTTGTAGGGATTACAAGAGGCAGCGGGCGTGCCTGACTGGCCTGTTGTAGGGCTTCTTCGAGGCGCTGATCCTTGTCTGAGAAATCCCGAAACCCTACAGGGTAATTCTAAGTGATCAGATAAGTAACCAGCTCTACCTTGACGTTCCCTACACACATTGTCAGTAATTTATCCTGATTTAGTGGCATGTCAATGGAGTACGCGGGCCCCTTCCACCGGGTGACGAAGTCCGCGACCCACTCATCGGGACTTTGTTTGCACCTGAAGAGGTCTGAAATGTTCATCTTCCGGGTTGTGGAACTGAACTGGTAGAGGAATTGCCGGTGAAGGTCCTCCCAGCTAGTCACAGATCCAAAAGGGAGCTGGCTGTACCAGACGAATGCTGGTCCTTCTAGTGTCTGAATGAAGCAACGGATCTTGGCAGCCTCCTGCTGCGCCGGAGTCCCTAACATAGGACCTCACCTTGAGTTGAAGTGGGTCAGGTGTTTTGATGGGTCTCCAGACCCGTTAAAGGGGGCTAAAGTGGGGTTCCCAAATCCCGGCGGGGCCGGCATATCATCCACCCATGCTGGGTATGGCTTGCCGTCCGGTGGGATTTCCACCTGCTGAGTTTCCAGTGCCTCCAAGCGGGTGATGAGTACTTCCATCAGATCATCTGGACGTGGATTCCTGTCCTGACGGGGATATCTAACCACAATCGCATTTTCGGGCTCTTATATCTGTTAGTCAAGATCAGTAGCTCACGGGGCGGTTGGCGAAGCGACTCTCAGGGCAGCAGGAGGAAATCGAGCAGGGTCCCCCAGGTGATCCCGCCGCTCGGGAGGGTCCGGCGAGACGTATCGTGCCCTCTTTCCATGGGATACGACCTCTCCCATGTCGGCGAACGCGACATGGTCACGGTTTACCGTGGGAATCTCGGAAAGGGGTAGGTGCTCCTGCCCCTGCTGTCCTGGCCTAGGATTGCCATAGTCAGGTCGCCGCTCTACAATGCGTTCAGCCAAGAGCTCATAAACCAGCCTCTTTTGCTCCGCAAGCTGTTGGCGTAGCATGGCCTTATTGGAGTCTTCCTCTGCCTTCTGCACTAAGGAATATGGGTCGGCGAGCTTGACAGCCCCGACATGCTCTTTACCCTTGCTGATGTTTCGGCTCAGTGTTAGTGCCTCACTGGGTGTGGGGAGACCTAGGAGTCTCCTCCGGTGGCAAGTAATCCTCCGAGACGGGTCCAGTAGCGGCTTGTCCTCAGGGGGTGAGCCCCCATCGAGGATCTCCACACCGTTTCCCTCATCTGAAAGGTCAGCCATGTTAACTGCCACTACCTTTGGTGACATTCTCTCAGGGTCGCCTGGTGAATCGGGCTGTCGGCGGATCGCACAGAAAAGAAGGGCAGTGTACTGCCCCCATCCGCGGACGTGCACGTGGGGGGTGGCTTCCTCGATAACCTTGCGTAGTACTTGAAAACTCTGGATGCATTGTTGCTGGAGGGCCTTGCGGTGGACAAGTGACTCAGGGTGCCAAACCGCAGGGAGCGCAGCCAGGTCGACCCGATGGCACTGCTCACCGATATCCTTGAGATGTGCTTGACTCCCAGGATAAGGTGCTAGCTGATGGCGAAGACGAGAGTGATTCACCCGAAGAGTCTGGCAGAAACATTCAAACTCTCTTGGGGTGAGTGACTCTGGCATATCAAAATCTGCTCCTGCGACCGGCCAAAACTTCTGGGGGAAGTGGCCCACTATGAGGACGGTCCAGAATCTCCATGACTCCGGTTTGGGGTCCAGACCTTGCTGCCCCTGCTCATCAACCGAGAATGGCCGGGGAGCTAGCAACGGCACCGAGGCGGGTCGCTGGGCCGGTGGGCTGGTCGGCGGGGAATACGGCGAACATGCCGATTGGCCGCCGATCCCTGAGTCATCCTCCAAGGGTTTCAGTACCCTGGCTGCCACGTCGCAATAGGATGGGCCAGCGAATGGGTATCCTTTCACAGCATCGGTGCTTGCTGAGGTTGTATCACCTTGCGACTCTTCTGTTGGTCCCCAGAAAAGTTCCCTACCCTCCCTGACTGAGGTGGAAGGTGCTTCCGGGGAGGCCAGTGATAACTGCGGGTTTGACCCCTGGGGGTACGCCAAGACCTCTTCCTCCTGGATATACCTTCGGAGGGAGGAGGGAATCATATGGATCTCGCATTCAGGGAGTAAGAGACTGATGCGCCACATCCCCATCCCTGCCCTCGACTCAAAGGGTTAGGGGGGAGGTTCCATCGTCGAGTCGTATTCCGCCTCAGAGTCTGAGAAACGGACTGGTCTAATTTCCATCCGGACTCCCCTGACATTCCTCCTACAGCGACGACACCCTGCCTTCCTTCCCCAGGGTGGCTCCTCAGGGTAAGGATGATTTCCGTTAAGGAGTCCTCTGGCCGTAATAGTGATGGGGCAGAGGGGACTGAAGGCCGGGGTGTGGGAAGCACCGGGACAGATGTCAAAAGGGACACGGGGAGGACATCCATGTGAGTGAGTGACTGGATACGCAGTGGCTCCATACTCGCGGCCAGCGGTAGGGGGAGTGACCTCATACCCAGGGCAGTGGGCACTGGAAAGAGTCATACCCGGAGCGTAGCTGTCGTGAAGAAGCCTTTGGCTTTCCAGATCAGTGGCACGGAATGAGCCTTCATGGTGGGTGGCACTACTGCGGATTGGTCCACGGTGGCCATTGCCTGTGCCCGCAACCGGGAGAGTCAACCCAACCTACCTGTAGGGCGGTCGGGGCCTCGATCCCAGTCGGGCATGTGACTACCCCTGCTCAACATGTGCAGGGTTCTGGTAGCAGGAGTTAGCAGTGTCTCGGGCCATAGTGGTTGCTGACATTGGTGCCCCAGGAAGGGCATTCTCTTCCGCTCGTGCCCGACGCTGGCGTCGGGTCAGATGGGTTGGAGCCGGTGGTGCGGGCACAAAGATTGCCTGGTCCTCGGCCCGGGGAGTCGGGCGATGACGTTGACGCAGCCTGGTGGGGGTTCTTGCCGTTAACCCCTAGGACGGGTCTCCGATCGGGCGGACCCGGACATCCCCCACCTCATTGGCGTAGGGGACGGATGTATCAAGGCGCTCCAGGGATAGGCTCCCGAAGCGGTTGAACGTCGGAGTGGGGAGCGGCGGCTCCCTGTGCGGCCCTCGGGGGCGGCGACGATAGTGAGGCGCAACCGCCTCTAGATCCAAACGGGCCATGCCCATGGTGGGGATGATACCTTCCTCATCGTACCTATGAACTAGGTCATTGATCACCCTTTGCTGGATGATTTCTGATGGGGAGAGGGGGCGATAGCGCCTGACAGTCATGGTAATCAGAGCCGGAGTAACTGTGGAAAAGGCGATACCGCGCGGGGTAGCCGCGCCGGTACTGCCCCTTCCCCTACGTCGGTGGGCAGGTGGCGATCGAGCTCCGGATGGAGTGATCTGATTCCTGGAAGCAGGGAGATGAACCCATTAGTACTAACAGGAAAAGAAATCGACAACCAATAGCCCAGCATCATTCCATCTTCCATGGTCGGTGAGAGGGATCCACGCTGACAACGCCGCAGAATGGAGTGCTCAACATCCTGACTGCCTCAACCCCTGGTGGGTTTCACATCCCGGTGATAGGTACCCGGACCTGGTGACATGCTAATTTTCTGAAACCCTGAATGCTACCCATCTCCGTATTGAGAAGAAGAGCTTCACGTCAGGTTCACCATTTTATGTTTCCGATGCTTTTACGTCGGGGCGCGTGCGTGTGTCCATCATGCATGGGAGGACGCGCAGCTTGTTTCCCCACACTCCCTCTTTCCAAAGGCGGGCGGCATCCGTTCCTTATTCAAGGACGTCTGCTCCTTGATCGAAACTGGGATGATGGGATGTTGGTTCTTCCTTCTGTGGATTCCTCCTCAGAGCTCATCACCTAGTCCAGGTCTCCCTTATAGATTTAAGATGGGTTCGTAAAGCTCGTTCCCGGTGCCATATCTGCATGGACACCAGTTAATTACGCTGCTTCCATCGAGATGCTCCAAGGGGTCTTGTCAGGGCAGCAACCTTCAGTGAGGAGAATGGCCACGTTGGGGTGTCGTTGGCATGTCTTGACGCTGGGGATCGACATGTATATCTTCTATCCCTTATCACAGGGCTTCTCGAGGGCGCGGAAGCCCGAGGCATCCCACATCGAACGCGGGGAATGTATACCATCTAAGGTTTTCCTCAAATTCTCATGTTTAACACGGGGTATGCCGCGAGTTTAACGTCTTATGGAGATGGATCGAACTGATCGAAACACTGAGAGTGGATCAGATTGAAGGACCCCCAAGGGGGAACACCGATGTTGGGGCCAACATGTGGGCAGCTTCCCGGATACCATGGAGTGGGATGGGGTGGCAGGATCTAACCGGGATGTGGCGGCCCGGGTAAGGATCAGAATGGATGATGGAGTAACGGGCTTGAACCTCATGGAGGCTTCCTATGTATCCCCATGGTAGGGAATCAAAGTCCACTTAGTTTGGTGATACGGTGGGACACCTGAAGAGGCGACCTGTGAGAATGGACGCATGGATTGGAGCTTGGAGGAAGTAAGATATCCGGGCTAGGGAATGAGCTTCCCAAGGCACGTGGGCTTGAGGGGGGAAGTCAAGATGAGACGTGGGTGTGAGGCATGGGGCTTATGCTCTGAGACGGACCAAGAGGGGGAATACGGTTTAACTTCATACGGGACGAGATACAGTTTAATGTCATGCGGGACTAGGGCATACAGTTTAACGTCATGCGGGACGAGATATAGTTTAACGTCATGTGGGATGAGTGCATACAGTTTAATGTCATGCGGGACGAGATACAGGTTAACATCATGCGGGATGAGAGCATATAGTTTAACGTCATGCGGGACGAGGAATCTGGGTCTTATGCTCTGAGGCGGCCCAGAGTGGATATGGGGCTTACACTCTGAGGCGGCCCATGGTGGTCGAGGAACCCACGTGGAGAGGTCGTAATGACCGGGTGGTGGGATTGAACCTCGTAGAGGCTTCCTACGTACCATGTGTTAGCACGGATCAAAGTCCACGTAGTTCGCTGGTATGGGGCTTACGCTCTAAGGCGGCCCATAAGAGGATGTCCTGGTCGATGCGCGCTCTAAACCCACGTGAGTCATGCTCGGTGTGAGAAACAAGAGGCAGCAGGGACCAGACAATCACATCGCAAAGGGTGCGTCCATGGGAAGCGGAAAAAGGCTTACACGTTGAGCGGCCCAAAGAGGAAATAGGGGCTTACGCATGGTTAGCGGCCCTGGGTGTCGGGGCTTACTCCAGGATGGAGGCCCGTGGTGCGACAAAGTACAGGGGGAAAGGGACTCCACTGGCCTTGGCAGGGGGGGAAGTACGGAGGTTCATGGGTGCAACCTTCCGGAAGAGAGGCTATGGGCTTACGCTCTGAGGCAGCCCTTCCCCCGTGGACAAACGCCACTCCAACAAGGAGGATCTAATTCCATGCGAGGAAGATTCCATTCCCATGGAGATGATAGGCGTAAAAAATGTCCGAGCTGGGGGGACCCTGCGTGCGAAGCACGGGGTCGGACCACAGTTTAACGTCATGTGTTAAGGACGAGGTGCTTAGCAGTTTAACGTCTTGCAACTTGGATGAAGTTGGTTCGCTCCACACCCCTAGGGCTTACATGCCCAATGCCCTCTACCCCTTGTGGGAGGGAAGGCATCTACAAGGCCGTAATGAAGGGGGGCCACAGGGTGAACCATTGAGGGGTCCACGTTACCGTGGTTATGCGAAGAAGCAATAGCCGTTAGCGTGCCTATGCAGAGAAGCATAAGGCAAAGCAACGCAACAGGAAACACCGCCCAAGGGACCTTGAGGTTACTTTGTACAAGCCTGGAAGGCCGTACGGGAGAACAACGCATGGCGCGCATGCCCGGAAGGGGAGACATCAGGTGCCGACGTGGAAAGGCAGCCAAGGGGCATCAAGGTAAGGGGGTCCTGGGTGTTGCGCGCAAAAAGAAGGTTTGCGCGAAAAACACCGAGATGGCGCGCAATAGGGCCAGAGGATTGCGCAGATAGGTGATTGTGTGCAAGGTATTGCGCGCATATAAGGGGATTTCGTGAAAGGGGAAATGATTGCATGCAAGGGAAGTACCCGGAAGAGTGGGCAAATTCACTTAAGCCAGTGGAGTTGCGCGCAAAGGCGAACCCCGGGGCAAGGTTGCATGAAAATGGGAATTACCTGGAAGTCATATTGCGCGCGGGGGGCGTCGAATTTCACGCATGGGAGTCATTCCGAATTCCGCAACCCCAAACTTTTTGGGGTTGCCTTCTATTTATAGGCATTGGCCGGCGTGGAATCCAGGAAGCGCGCAAAATTTGCCGCGATGGGAACCGTCGGTGCGCAAAGCTTTACCGCGCGGAACCGGGGTGCGCAAAATTGCGCGCTCCATTGGATCGATTACCCGAATACCGAGAATGCTTCGCGCACACATCATTATTTCGTGCAAGTCCTCCTTTATTTCGTGTACCACTTTTCGGGCCTCCGGACCGGGCCTCTGATTCTGAATATAACTTCGCTTTGCCATTTCAAAACTTCCTCTATGAGTTATGCACTTTTTTCGGCATCTACAATAATATTTTCCATTGAGTTATTCCAATTTCATCTATATATATTTAAATAACATTCCATGTGAAATATTCTTGTAGACATCTTCTTTAAGAGTACCCTTTAATTAATTTCTTATTGATGGATCAATCACAATTTTTATTTAATCCATTTCAAATATTACTTTATTTCAACTAAATATAACAATTCCTTCACAATTTCTTGTGGAACTCCAAGTGAATATTATTTGTAGACAATAGACTCTATTTTCCATTCTATAAATTTATTTCCATAAAAAATAGTTTCCTTCACTATGGATTCCATTTATCATTATAACACTTTAGATCAATTTAGTGTAATAAAAAATAAAATAAAGATAAAACATACATTTGATACAAATTTTTGGTCCTTTAATAGGGTTTTAGAGTGAGATATACCCTAAGGGGGTGAATTAGGGTATGAAAAGTTCTTATCTAATTAAAACTCTTTTCCTTTAAAGTCTCACTTGAACTATATGGATCTTAACCTCCAAAATGTGAGGGTTAATTGTTATATTCTTTTACTGGATATACTTTATATTTCTTAATCTATTTTGGTGTGCATGATTAAAGTAAATAGGGACATAATAATTTACTTGGTTTACCCTCATAGGGCTATATCCAAGGATAATGAATCAGTGATTTGATGTGCACAAAATCACTATAAATCAGAATTCTCTTCATATGGGGTTTGGGGTAGGTCACTCCTTTCCCAAGATCATTGCCTTATAAATTTTAACATCAAGTCGCTATTTCCCAAGGATCACTATAGGATCACTGAAATCATTATCCTCCTTTGTTCACTGCATGAGGTAGGACCTCTACATAGTTTATAGACATATAGGTCCCTTAACCATAATAATTTTCATGGTTGCAATGATCGTGTATTGGTTTCATTTAATTACTCTTGATTCAATTCACAGAGTTGTTTTGATCGCCTCTTAAACAACCTTCTTCTTACTTCCAGAACAAATTCTGGAATTCCACCTTCACTGGATAGTAGCAACCTCTTCATTCTTCCTCTTAGAATGATATTTAATTGTTTCCAACACCTTATTTCCCCTCCTTTAATCTCCTCACCTAGAATACCTTTTATTCTTATTTGAGATATGAATATTCTCCATGATATCTCATGCATCCAGATTTCATTAAATCTTTCCTCTTGAAATAGGAAGGTCATATTCAAATTCATGGCCACTTGTCAAAATCATTATAGGACATTCAAATCACCCATAAATTCCATGATTTTTCTCCATTATTTCCATAAACATAGTCTACTAAATAACTACTATGTGGGTCATTTATACTACTTTGAAGCATGAATTAAATATTAAATTAATTAACATGAGTAATGCTACAATAACCTTAAAATAATGCTAGAATCATGACCCAAAATAGAAGCCAATGATTATTGAATCATTCAAGATTTTTTCTTGCATCACTATAATTATTTCTCCTTAATTTTGTGCATTACCTATAAATACACCCATCACCGTGATTGGGTGAAAAAACTTTTACTATTTTGACTCTAACACTTCATACACAAAATCTTAGTGGAAAAAATTTAGCTATTTTTGACTTTAACACTTCAAGCTCTATAATGTAGTCACCAAATTTTGACGTGTTAACCCCAATACACTGAGCACTATAGTATGGTTTCCTGTTGTTTTCTTTTTTGGCTTGCATCTCTATCTACCAACCACAACCACCATCAAACACCACAATTACCATAAATTCATTACTCATGTTTGAAAAGGATACTCCTAGACCACCACACATTTCTCTTTGGTGTGTTACATCTTAGGTTGGCCCTTTTGAACTAGAGGTCTTTAATGCATTGCTTCACATTGACTATGACCATCACCACAATCACCTTGTGCTTGTTTTTCATAGATTCTCTAGAAATATAACATAGGGAAAACCAAAATTTAGTCCCTTTATAATTTTTCCTATTGATAATTTACTTCTCCAATAGGGCATGTGTTATGGAATGGTCATACAAGGTCCCTCCTTCACTTTCACCATGCTCACTAACAATGGTGTGGCAGTGCCCATGTTTGGAAATTTCAAGAAAACATACTTCTTGATAGGTAATGGTCCTCATATACCTTCTAAAAGTTTCCTTCAACATTATTCGGACCTTATATTGACAATATACACTCCTTGTATAAAATCTTCTCACTTCTAGACTACCTCCAGATTCAATTTTCTTTGTGTGGAAAATGATCCTGACATGACAATCTTCAAGATGGATTGTTTAAAAATAAAATCATCATGAAATAAATATCATTGTTAAAAATACTCTAAGAATCACCTTGACCATATTCTTCCTTATCATCAAGATATTCTTCCTTATTTTCAACATCCTTATTGTAAAAATTCCAACACAATCCTTTAGGATTTATAAAACACTTATTAATCTTTTTATTCCCTAGAAAAAAGGATTCTTAAAACATTTTACAATGAATATTCTTTGTCTGAAACCACTTTTACACAATAGCAAGAGCTTCATGGATATAGAAATAAATGACGCGGATAATAGGCATATTATAGCACGTGTGAAAATAACTAAAGCACATAAAATTACAGGTTTGTCACAAAAAATGATAATCCATAAATTCTAAAATCTTATTAAAAAAATAAAAAAAATACATAATGTAAATTCATCATGGATTGGATGCATAATTAATTTAAAGGTAAAAAATATATTTCATGTGGGGTATTAAACACATAGTTTTCTAAAAATTCATTACTTGTATGCTCATGTATAACATATTACAAGGGTACTCTCAATTATTTACACACAATATTAATAATTAAAAAGCATGAAAATCAACCATGACCAATACCATTTAAAAACTTATGAAAATAAGTGAGTTATATAGATGTATATATTCATACACACAAATTTTACATCTAAATATTATTTGGAAAAAATTAAAAATTATCTAGGATTGAGTATTGTAAAAACAAATATACCCAAGGTTGTATATAATGGATTGTATCTTTAAATAGTTACTTATAAGCCTTTCATATTTCAAAAAAACATGTGTTATTACTTCTTAATAATCCTTGGAAAATCTAAATAAGATTAAGGATAAAAGATTATATGTATTAATATATATACACATAACCGAATATAAATAATGTTTATAATGTATAAAATGGTTTACACCAAAAATCCAATGACACCTATATGACTTAAATATATTAGGCGCATTAATTATCCAGGGTTCTTAAATTTTAAATCATGATATAAAATTTCAAATGTTTATTTATTAAACAAGCTCGTATATATGTTTATGTAAACATAAATATGTGTGTGTGTGTGTGTGTGTGTCTAACCAAATATACATAGTATATATAAGGGTCTTACACCAAGATTTAATGACTCTTACATGTTTTAAACATATTAGGAACATTATTTAAAAGGGTTCATTAATTTCAAAATGTGCCATTGAATATAAAAGGTTTTATTTATAAAATATATACATATATATGCTTACATATATTTCAATACATAGAATCACAAAACATCACTCATCCCTTGAATGATAAAGAATTAAGAACGTCATTTAGGATTAAGGACTCACAATCTTAGAAGGAATCGGTAGGTCTTATACTCAACTCTGTTTATATATATATAAATATATATCCATGTATATTTATATACATAAATTAAAACTATAGAAAAACAAGACAACTAGGTCCCTTACTTTGTTTTGAAGGAGGATAAGGAGTCCAGAGAGGATTGATGGAGGTGTTGGAGAGGAACAAAACTGTAGGGTTCGGGTGCAAATTGAGTTATATTTATAAATCATATATTATATTTTTTTAAGGCCACTTGCATGGAACACAGAGGCTCCTCGGTTTAAAATAAGACTGAGTGTGTCCGGTCTTGTGGAAAATGAGAGAAAATAGGGGCCACCCGGGGTCATGGGTGTGGATGACAAAAAGAAAGAGTAGCATGGGATACTGGTGCAGCACATGCAGGGGGAAGAAGACAATGCAGAGTGAAAAAACTAGGAATGAAATGGGAAGCTGGGATCTAACTGAAAAAGATCCATTGGTTGAGGTGTTTCTGCCGATTTTAAAAGGAATGATCAGTCAATATTAAATCTCGACTCGATTGGATGATTACGGCATGACGTGGAGAATTAAAAAGAGATGGACGGTCTGGATTAGATCGTATGTGATCTGATAACTATGAAAGACGTGGTGTTTTAAAAAGATTTTAACGACCATGTTTAGATCCTGATGGATCGAACAGCTGATAAAACGTGGAGGGTAATTCACGGCCATGTGGGTTTGATGGCTAGACTGATTGGAAGGCTTAGGTTTCATGCGTTGAGATCTGACGGTCCAGATCGCGTTTCACCCTAAAACTCCATCCCACATCGAAACGGGACAAGTTTATCATCTCCCTTATAACCCCGGAGCTCCCGGCCATAGCTCAGAATACTCCCTCCCCCCTCCCGGTACTTCCACGTACTAGGTTTTGTGGGCATGCTCTACGCCCACCCCTACCGTTGTGCTACCATGCATGGTGGCGTGCTCTGGTTCCCTTGCACACACATGCTCATGCACACTTAGGGATTACTATTCCACATGTTCAAGCTACTTAGCACTCACCATGCATGCACAAACTTGGTCCATTTCCAGGGGTTTTGAGTGAGATGGCCCACCAAGGCCTTGAGTGGCTGCCTACAAGGCGACCCTCAGCTAGGTGGGGTTCTCACCAATTTTTTTTCGAATTAAAGTTCATTTTTGTTAAACATAACATAAGTCTTCATATACATATATAGGTGTCTTCAAACAATGAATATGAATTCTTTTTTATGACTAATAAAATCCCTAAAACCAATATTTTTCTTAGTTTAAAAACACTTGAGTTATAAAACATAAAGTTATAAATCAAAGTTTAGTACATCATAGAGAAAATATTATTTTATATTTAAAATCCAAAATGTATTTTTAGTTAAGACCTTGTTTAATACATCAAGGATGAAAACATTTATAAAATATTTTCAATACATTTGAAATATTTAAATAATTAATTCACTAAGTATAACTAAAATATTAAATACAACCATATTTATTAATTTCATTTTCCCAAAGTACAATCTCAAACTCAAAAAACATGTTTCTTTGTACCAAAACCAAGCAGTATCAAATGTGTTCTTATCTTGTTATGATTCAAACTCATTATACTTCTAAAATATATAACAAGAGTTTATTAAAAACATGTTTAAATTTGTAACTTCAATGCACACTTTAAACACTTGTAAAACTCATTATACCTAGGTACTTTAAATTAAACCACTAGAAAACCCAATGGCTATATGGTCTTATGGCTGTTAGAGACTCAACAGTCACCTTATTTTAAACTCCAATCTCTTTAAAAGTAATATAACGGTCATATATATCTCCAACAATCAAAAAGACCTTTATAAATACATGTTTTAGGGTAATTAAACTTCTAGAAAACTTGGTGAAAATGGTGATCGTCATTCCTCTAATGCTTGACATAGTTGATGTGGTTCTAGCTATACTGATATTTATCTTGAAGGATCTGAAAGACCCCTACTATTTTCTTGGGTTTTCTTGTATTGGGTGGTCTCCCTGTAATCCTAACAGGTCTCTTAGTAGTTATTTTGGGTTAGTTGAATTCTCTTAGCCTTGAAACAATGTAATCATTTTAGTGTTCATTGAATAAAGAAATTCTTGTGTTTATTTTCAAATATTGTTTTGGTAAGTATGGAAATTAAATGAAATAAAACCATAAAATAATGTTATTACATAATAAATAAGCTTGGGTCGTCACATTATTCCCCCTAAAAATAATTGTGTCTTCACAATTCTAAAACTCTTGTACACAAACACCAGCAAAACCAGACACACATTACTTCCAACATCCCCCCACAAAGTCGGCCTACGTGAACAATCTGCTGAAAAACCCCCAAGTGGATCCCTAGATTGGTTTCCAGTCCCTTGACTTCTTTAACCCAAATACACCGAGAACACTGAGAGAATCTAGGATCATCCCTATGCATAAATCATTCGAGTTTCCATAGGAAGGCTTTTGCGGTGTGGAGATCAGAGATTTGAGAGTGGACTAAATCTCTATAAATCCCTCGAACTATATCATGCTTTAAAATTTGGATGTCATGGATCATCCCATACATATAAAAACTTAGTATTTGGTTCATATAGTCCGCTCGATGGTCACTCTCCAAAGAAGATTCTTAAAACTTTCTCAAAGCTTGACAGTTCTCAGATAAGATGAAACATAATAAAAGTCCCTCGTAGTATTTTCCCCTTTGCCTAAATGGTGAAAATTGATCATTTTCAATAATGTGATAAATGTAGCTCTATATTTTGTAGTAATAGAGGATATTTGATATTAGGGACACTTTATAAAGTCATTTGCACTCCAGGAATAGGTTTGAAAAAGGTTCATAGTCTTCTGTACATGACTCAACAATTATGTGTTCTAGTAATTCGGTATGGAGAGATAAGATGTTGGTTAGTGAACTCATGTCTTCCATCTAAAAATTTCCAAGAGACGTGTTTTACTTAGTAGGACATAATCATATTAAAATAGAGCATGTTAAAGTGCTAAAACATAAAGTATAACATTATACAATTATAAAAAGTTCATAAACCCAAGGTGTTACATAACTACTCGCTCCCTCTCACAAAACACAAGTATGGATTTCCTGACATCCTACATAATGACACTTCACCAGTTTCACTGGTGTTGGTGATTTACCAAATTCCCAGTTAAAAATATCCCTAAAGTGGTTCCAAATTCTTCAATTTATTTGGTCCAAACACAATGCAGGCAACTTGGATCAGCCGCATGTGGACATCTAAAGTTCAGTGTGATAGAATCATGTCATGTATCATGTTAAGAGACATTCGTAAGAACTTGTCATCAATAGAACGAACGGGAAGACTCATCCTTGAAAAATTTCGAAGTCCATGACCTGACCTTGAAAACTATAGGTCAAGATTTGACATAGGTATGCTGCTCGGAGGTCACACTCCTGGGCAACCTCTTGGAAGTCCTCTTGAGATGAAGCATTCCTGCCTAGGGTAAAGAATTTAAATAAACCCTCAAAATATTTCCCTTATTGTGCATAGAACGGGAATTGAGTGTTCATCATAAGAAAATAGTCAAAGCCTCATCCTCGGTGAAGTTAGAGTACATGAGGAGAATTGGATATACGGTAGAGGTGTTTACATAAAAAATGAAGTATTTTAAAAATATTGTAGCCTTCTAAACATGATTTTCCCACTATAGTTTCTAACACTTCCATTGGAAGATACATAAGGCTTGATGCGTCTGCCATCTAAAAATTTCCAGAAAACTTATACTTAGTTAGAAATAATCAAGTTTTTTAATATTGTTCTAATTTTCCAGGGTTTTATAAACCAATCCTCTGATACCAACTCTCACACCCTATCCCTGGACTACCCCGTAGCCTGTGCGGTTTTACATAAAACATGGTGTGTAATTTTTTTTGTAAAAAGAAAAGCTGATTATTACACATCATGTTCCACTAAAGAGGATATTTTTGGTTTAATCCCTAAAGAATCAGATACAATTATTACAATTCTTCAAAAACTGATAGAGCAAAGAGTCTCCACAATGCTTCCACCAAACAGTGTAACTCAAATCTATTAAACCTGTAAAATTTAAGTTAAAACGTAGGGTGATCATACGAATGCCCAGTAAGGGATTTTAAAATAAAATAATGTTTCAATTAAAACCTCTTGAAAAATTTCCTTTAAAATTAATCATAAAACGTTTTTGTAAGGAAATATGCAATATATGAATCATAACATAACATTTTCCAAGAATTATAAGTGAACATTTCATGGAATACTAATAAGGTTACAATGAAACATGTTCCAAACATAAGCATGCTCATAAAAAATATACGGTGTGCAATATATAAAGTAAGATTCATTCTAACTTTAATATGTGTGACATGCAAGAGTGTAAGTACCAAATTTAAAAATGAGATAAATACATGATCGGAGTTGCGCATAAAATAATAACTTCAATTCCTTACCCTAATAACTGTGAAACAAAAACTCGCTAATAAATCTCTGAGTGATGAATAAACATTATGCCATAAGTATTTACTTCATCTGATTCTCATAAGTACAAACTCTTTAACCATGAATATTTTGCTAGTTGAATATTCACTTGGTTAATTAAATTTTATTTTCATAATGAGGGAAGTGCATATGTCGGATTGTGTCACCGCCTCATGCCAAGACCATAAACTCTCTTTCAAGGCCTTATACCAAGACCATAAATAAATTTGGGAAACGCCTCATCCAATTCCACATCTAGTTGTCTCATGAGACCTACCGATGCACCGAGGGGATATAGTGGGCCCCACCCGATACTAAGTAAGTCCAATGCATTCCTCACTTTTTTAAATCAAAGTGCATCAAACCACTTTGATTTATTAAATTACTTATCACTTATCATTCCAACTGTCACATATTACTTGGTTTTTCATTTCATATTATTCAAAGTGTCTCATACCACTTTGAATAATTTAATTTCTCATTTCATATTATTCAAAGTGTCTCATACCACTTTGATTAATTTAAATTATTTATTACATAAAATTTCATTTGAGTTTGATTAAATTATTTAGCATTTACATATAAAAAGTGAGTCATGTATATAAGAGTAAATAAAAATACCAACAACTGCATGGCTATAGAAATAAATGAAATGTATGATAGGTAGATTATAGCACATGTGACAATAACTAAAGCACATAAAATTACAGGTTTGTCACATAAAATGATAATCCATAAATTCTAAAATCTTATTACAAAAATAAAAAAATACATTATGGAAATTCATCATGGATTGTATGCATAATTAATTTAAAGGTAAACAGAATATTTCATGTGGGGTATTAAACACATAGTTGTATAAACATTCATTACTCGTATAGTCATGTATAACATATCACAAGGGTACTTTCAATTATTTACACACAATGTTAAGAATTGAAAAGCATGAAAATCAACCATAACCAATACCATTTAAAAACTTATGAAAATAAGTGAGTTATACATATGTATATATTCATACACACAAATTTTACATCTAAATATTATTTGGAAAAATCTCAACATTAACTAGGATTGATTATTGTAAAATTCATTTATACCCAAGAATATATATAAAGGATTGTATCTTTAAATTGTTCCTTATAAGCCTTTCATATTTCAAAAGCAACATGTGTTATTCATTCTTAACAATCCTTGGAAAATCCAAATTAGATTAAGGATAAAAGTTTATATGTATAAATATATATACACATAGACGAATATACATAATTTTCATAATGTATAAAAGGGTTTACACCAAAAATACAATGACACCTATATGAATTAAATATATTAGGCACATTAATTATCAAGGGTTCCTAAATTTTAAATCGTGACATAAAATTTAAAAGGTTTATTTATTAAACAAGCTCATATATATGTTTATGTAAACATCGATATATATGTGTGTGTGTGTGTGTAACCGAATATACATAGTATATATAAGAGCCTTACACCAAGATTTAATGACTCTTACATGTTTTAAACATATTAGGAACATTAGTTAAAAGGGTCCATTAATTTTAAAATGTGTCATTGAATATAAAAGGTTTTATTTATGAAATATATACATATATATGCTTACATATATTTCAATACATATAATCACAAAACATCACTCATCCCTTGCATGATAAAGAATTAAGAACTTCATTTAGTATTAAGGACTCACCATCTTAGAAGGAATCGGTAGGTCTTATACTCAACCGTGTTTATATATATATAAATATATATTCATCTATGTATATTTATATACATAAATTCAAACTGTAAGAAATAATACAACTAGGTCCCTTACTTGGTTTCGAAGGAGGAGAAGGAGTCTAGAGAGGCTTGATGGAGGCCCTGCAGACAAAGAAAACTGTAGGGTTCAGATGCAAATTGAGTTATATTTATAAATTATATATAATATTTTTTTAAGGCCACTTTCATGGAACACTGAGGCTCCTTGATTTAAAATAAGACTGAGTGTGTCTGGTCTTTTGGAAAAAGAGAGAAAGCATGGGCCACCCGGGGTCACAAGTGTGGAAGAAAAAAAAGAAAGAGTAGCATGTGCTACAGGTGCAGTGCATGCGAGAGGAAGAAGACAATGCGGAGTGGAAAACTGGGAATAAAATGGGTGGCTGGGATATAACCAAAAAAGATCCAGTGGTTGAGGTGTCTTCAAGGATTTTAAAATGAATTATCGGTTGAGATTAAATCTTGACTCGATTGGACAGCTACAGCGCGATGTGGCGAATTAAAAAGAGATGGACGGTCCATATTAGATCGTATGTGATATGAAGGCTATGAGTGACGTAGTGTTTTAAAAATATTTGAACAGTCGTGATTAGATCCCGATGGATCATATGGATGATAAAAACATGGAGGGTAATGTGTGACCGCATGGGTTCGATGGATGGACTGATCGGACATCTCAGGTTTCACACGGTGAGATATGATGGTCCAGATTGCATTTTGCGCTAAAAACTCCATCCCACATAGAAACGGGAGAAGTTTCTCAGCTCCCTTATAACGCCATATCTCTAGACCATAGCTCAGAATAATCCCTCAACCCTCCTGGTACCGCCCCGTACCAGGTTCTGCGAGAGCGCTCTGCTCCCACCCGTGCCGTCATGCCGCCCCGCACGGTGGCATGCTCTGGTTCCCTTGCACACGCACACCCATGCGTGCTTAGGGCTTACTATGCCCCTTGTGAGTGCTTCTTAGCACGCACCATGCATTCACATCCCGGGTCTGTTGCCAAGGGTTGTGAGTGAGATGGCCCACCATGTCCTTGAGTGGCTTCCTACAAGGTGGCCCTCGGCTAGGTAGGGTGCTCACCATTTTTTTACAAAGTAAAGTTCATTTTTGTTAAACATAAACATAAGTTTTCATATACATATATAGGTGTCTTCAAACAATGAATATGAATTAATTGTTATGACTATGAAAATACCTAAAACCAATATTTTCCTTTGTTTAAAAACACTTTAGTTTAAAAACATAAAGTTATAAATCAAAGTTTAGCACATCATATAGAAAATATTATATTATATTTAAAATCCAAAACGTATTTTTAGTTAAGACCTTGTTTTATACATCAAGAATGAAAAGATTTATAAAATATTTTCAATACATTTGAAATATTTAAATACTTAATTCACTAAGTATATCTAAAATATTAAATAAAACCATAGTTATTAATTTCATTTTCCCAAAGTACAATCTTAAACTCAAAAACATGTTTCTTTTTACCAAAACCAAGAAATATCAAATGTGTGCTTATATTGGTATGATTCAAACCCATTATCCTTCTAAAATATATAACAAGAGTTTCTTAAAAACATGTTTAAAGTTTTAACTTCAATTCACACTTTAAACACTTGGAAAACTCATTATACTTGGGTATTTTAAATTAAACCACTAGAAAACCCAACAACCATATGGTCTTATATGGTCGTTAGAGACTCAACGATCACCTTATTTTAAAATACAATCGCCTTAAAAGGAATATATAGGTAATATATATCTCCAATGGTCAAAAATACCTTTATAAATACACATTTTAGGGTAATTCAAATTCTCTACAACTTGGTGAAAATGGTTCTCAACATTCCTCTGATTCTCAGCATAGTTGTTGTGGTTTTGGCTGTACTAATGTTTATCGTGACAGATCCAAAAGACCCCTACTATTTTCTTGGGTTTTTGGTTATATTGGGCGGTCGCCCTGTAATCCTAATAGGTCTCTTAGTAGGTATTTTTGGTTATTTGGATTCTCTTATCCTTGAAATAATGTAACCATTTTAGTGTTCATTGAATAAAGAAAGTCTTGTGTTTATTTGCAAGTACTATTTTGGTCAGTATGGAAATTAAATGAAATAAAACCATACAATAATGTTATTACATAAGAAATAAGCTCAGGGCGTCATAAGAAATCCTACATATCATGTTTAATACAGGAATCATATTCAATGTAGTTCTTGATAAAGGCATTTTTTTCGTGACAGATACGACAATAGAGGCCCTATGAGAGACTTATGCATATGAGACTTCCCCGGAACACTTCTTCGGGAATGTTTCCCTTTGAGCAGTGAGGGGATGTAATCATACTTACGTCCCAATGGTGAGGGTCCCGTATTTGAGGAGTTCTCATCATGTTCTTGATTCAAACATCACTAGTATCTAATCCCATGTGATCCATGCTCGGTGTGAGAAACAAGAGGCAGTGATGGATTGGACACATTACAAGAGATCACATCCGTACATGGCTTACACATTAAATTTTCTCTTTGAGAGGAATGATCACCCATATGAAGGTGAATATGGTATGGAGCTCGGGCCTTAGGAAGGCTTTCTAAATATCCCGATTATGGTGGGAATCAGAATTTTTGTAGTTCAGTTCATACAAAACCTACTAATGGATTTGAATTAGTTGGGAGCATAATCGGGGGTTATACCTATAATGATGCATGTGCATGAGTCCTCTTCTTATCTATTGATGGAAGGATGAGGATGGTAGACCTACAAATAGTATTTAATCCTGTAATCTATGAATAATTGGAATGGGAAGGGACTTATACTGAGGTGGATGCCTATTGGAGCTCGAGCCTTAGGAAGTCTTCATATGCATCCAAGTTATGGTGGGAATCAGAGTTCTCATAGTTCATTTGGTCCCTCAACCCACTAATGAGTTAACGTGGATGATCGCGCTTGGAGACATTATGTTCATCCTTAATATTTCGAGAATTTTAGGGGGATTATACCAATATGGAGGCCCTCTTGATCAGGGACATATTATATTATTCCATTAGTTGGGGCTTACGCACTAAGGATTCCAAATTTTTTCACTCATATCATTTTATTGGTCAGTGCTTACACCTTGACACTACCCATGTGGTCGGGGATTACACTATGAGGTTTCTCGTGTGGTCAGAGCTTACACTCTGAGGTTGTTGTGTGGTCAGGTCTTAGACTCTAAGGCTGCATGTGTGGTTGGGGATTACACTCTGAGGTTTCCCGCTTGGTCCACTCATTCTTTATCCTCTAGTGGATTAAAGATAGGTGGTGATGACCATGATGGTCTATCTGAGAGCATGATATCAGGAGGGTCAAATGAGGTCATGACCCTATCTCATCGAGGACACTTTCCTTTTCAAAGGGGTATACAACTAAAAATTCATAGCTAGGGTCCTTATAGAATGATTCCAAATAGGCATGCCAAACAAAGTGGGCAAGTTATAAAAAAAATTCCTGACATGTATTGGTCATCTACTGGGAAGATCTTGATTGTTTTACCGATATGTTGGGACACCAAACTGATGTGGCAGGCACATCCAAGAGTATCTTCTTGATCAATTATAATGCCTTGGATGTCTCCATATGGGTGGATCAGACATGTCGAAGATGCTTCGCATGACCAAAGATGTCATGTATGGGGACTCGCACATGATCAACCATCACGTTTTGAATTCCTTCACCTGATTAAAGCAGACATGTCATGAGTTTCTTCACATGACCAGAGCAGGCAGGTTAGGGTTCTTGCGCATGATCATTTGACTTTTTAGGATTTCCTCACCATATTAGAGCAGACATTACAATGGGTTATCACTTGATCAAAGCGGTCATGTCTGGGGTCTTGTGTGTGATCAAAATAGGAGGTCTTGTTGACTTGTAGTGAGATCTTGGGGAGCCATGTTGTGGATTTCCTGGGTGCACCACATCTATTTCAGTGACCATGAACACCTCTCGCCTCTCTCTTTTGGTCTCTTTTATTTTACATGACAATGGTCGGGATTACGTGAGTTTTCATTAGTAATGTATATGATTTTTAATTGATTTTTTGATGATGGATCGCGTGACCAATATAGAAAATATGGTGAATGTGTGATCATGTTGAGGATAGGTCTATCTAGGTGTCTCTAGAGAACCATGTGTTTTCATAGACATACTCGAGGACTTCTATGCAGTGAGGTAGGAATGCATGGGGTCCTTTCCTCATGCTATCGCATGTCAATATGGACATGTCTATGGATGATTGTATGATCATGTCATTGTGTCAACGAATCCTTCATATGATCAATGTTCATTGTTGGGGTTGTCTTCGCATGACCAAGGTGAGCGACTCCGAGGTGCTTCGCATGATCAACATGACTTTTCCTAGGCATGTCAAGAAGGTCATCGCCTGATCAACTTGGATTGTTGTATGGGTCACCGCATGACCATGGGGACAAGTCAAGGGTTCTCCACGAGATCAATTTGACTCATTAGAGGCATGTATCATGATCAAAGTGACATCTCTAAAATCTTCCTAGGGTCATCGTGAGTTTCATGAAGATTCTTGTGATTGTATGTCCCTGAACCACTCCCTCGGTGGGGTCTCACAGATGTATCTAGGGTCTTGTGCTCATCCAAGTGTTGAAAGTACATGTTTACAAGGTTCATGCCTTAAGTTTCATGGGAAACAATATATTCCCAACTATACGTGCTGAAGATGTACAATATAGGGATCGCATAGCAAGAGAGGTCTTGTCCATAGGCTCATGCACACATTAAGGGGATGTTTTCATGATGTTCCTTCATTCATGCGATTTTCATGAACTCAAAAGGGACTTTGGAAGGAGTCTATGGACGTACTCGAAGGATTCTCAATGACATTGCCCGTAAAGGTTCATAGTGCACTTTCCGAGGTTCTACCCACAATTTCTTCTACAGATGAAATCCATATATGGGATGCCGGAGGGGTAAACATCTTTGGTCAAAGCCTCTGCATGCATGGGTAACAATGGATAATTTGTGTTAAAGAAGAGGGTGATGGAGGATACTCATGGTATAGTCGTTTGTGGGATTGAGGTCGCGTGCACCATCAAGGATGTGATGATCTACCTTTAATCTATATTCGCAGTGTTTCATGATCATTTCATTCGATCATGTGACACTTTTATTTATCTATAAGGCATTTCATGGCCTATAAAAATATAAAATAAATCAAACAGAAAATACCGAGTTATTTTTTGGGTTTTATAAAAAAATTCAGGAAAGGGGATCGGGGTTCGCGTAATTTTAAAAATGGGCCTTGGATGCGTGAACGACGTTCACGCATCCTTCGTTGTGGAAGGATGCGTCAACGACGTTCACACATCATTGCCCCCATAGAAGATGCATGAACCCCATTCACGCATCCTTTAGCTGGTCTGCGAAGGATGCGTGAACGGGGTTCACGCATCCCTCCACGTCGACGATGCGTGAAAGGGGTTCACGGATCTGAGCCGCGGCAGGGATGTGTGAACCGCATTCACGCATCCTTCGCAGACTAGCTGAAGGATGCATGAATAGGGTTCACGGATCCCACCAAGAAAGTTTATAAAAGGAACCCCCCCCCCCCCCCCCCCGCTCAAAAATCATTGTTCTCCTCTGGATTTTGTTGCGGAGCCCTGCAGAAATTCTTTCTCTACAAATATTTTCTACTTTTATAGAGGTAAAATTTCTATTTAACATTTTAATTGTTTTAATTGTGTTTATTTATTTCATTTGTATGTTTAATTGTGTGTATGATTTATTTATTTCATATGTTATGCATGATGTGTAATGTTTTGTATGATTTAATTTTCTGGATTTTGAATGTTTGTATGATTTAATTTTTTGAATGTATGTTGTCTGAATATTGAATGTTTTATGTTATGTCTAAAATGTTGAATGTTTAGAAAAAGTAATTTATGTTAGAGAAGTTTATTTTAATGAATGGTTTTGATGTAAGTGTGAATTATATTACTTTTAATTACTAGTAATAATATTTTTAATCAATAAAGTAGAAAATATATTTACTTATATTTTGAAAAGTAGAATAATGGAAAAAAAATATTACAATTTCATAAAATTTAAAATAACAAGTGTTTATTATGTAAATATCAATTATATTAGTTATAATAAAATTTATTAAATGTTATTAATAATTATATATATATACACATGAAGTTAAATTTTTTGGAAAAGAGGTGTAGTATTTAATATACATTTCATTTAGTAATAGATAAAGTTATATAATATGGATAATATAATAATTATACAAAAAAATGGTATGAGTGATGACTGGTCTTGAGATGACCGACCATGCATAATTGAAATTTCATGTTTTATTTTGTGTATGTGGTTATTCAATTTGTAATAATTGCATTTTTTCTACATTGATGACATGCGAGTCATCTCTCAGTAAGTGTAAGGACCTGCATGTCCGCTTAAAAAAAGTTATGTATTTCATGAATATTTATTAATAATTATTAACATTATTTTAGTATTTTCTATTATTTAATTGATATTTATTAATGTTACTGAATTTTTACTTTAATTTTATTAGTTTGTAATTACTATTTATAAATATTGACAAATATTTTGTTTATATTTATTACTATTTCATTTAAATGTTTAATTAATATTTACTGATATCATATTGCTGTTTTTTTTTATTTCAGCTCTCTGCGGGAAGCGTGAACCCCGTTCACGCAACATTCCTCTCAGGAGCATGCGTGAACAGGGTTCACGCATCTCAGACCTCTTTTTAAAAATATTGAAGACTCTGTCCCTTTTTTTAAAAAAAAATTATAAACCCATTTAAAATGAAAACCTGAAAATACCTCATAGTCGGAAGGGGTTCATGGTAATAAAACTACTTATGACTCCCCTTCTGTTTTCATTGGTTCGGTGGCATGATCAAAGAATGATCATGTGGCGGCTTCGATCGTTGGTGGGGACTCTCGCGGAAAGGCCACTGGAACTCGCAGTGGCTTCTGTAGAGATGGGAGCGACAACAGGTGAGCATCGGGTGTGCCGGGACGTCAAACCAGGGCATTGGGAGGAGGATGGGGGACATATGCGAGGTTGAAGATGATGGTCTCACGGTGTGTGGGATCACCTGATTTGAACTCGAATGAAGCAGGAGTGGTCCATGTTTGAGATTGCAGGGCACGAGATTAGAACGGATGGTTGGGATCTACGGATGGCTTGATCGGACGACACAGATAATCGGGGGGTGTTATCAGACGACCCCGATTTTATCCCTTAAAAAAAATTTGTCCCACTTCGATTTCTCATACCACCAACCCTTCAGTATATAATCCGTTTCACAGCTTCCATTTGTCAGGCTGGGAACAGGTTTGACAATTGTGCTGCTTACAATATTTCCACCTTGTAGGCATTGGCCCATCTAGCCTATATTGCGGCTGGATGGTGTCCATTCCTTATTAAATTTCTTAAAATGATTCTGCTTATTTCACATTTTTTAATCTTTAGTGGTAAAGTGTGAAACATTTTTGAATATTTAGTGGTAAAGTGTAAAATGCACAAATATTGCTTATTTCACATTTTTTAATCTTTAGTGGTAATGTGTGAAATGAAAAAATATTGGTTCCAACAAAATGCTCCCTCTAGTTGGCCCAAACTGACTTAGTATCAAAACTAAGATTAAAATTCTTACTACAGAGTCCTAAAGTGATCCTCCTTAAATCCTCAAGTTATGTATGCCATTTCCAATTGCTTATTACACAGTCTTTGAATCTTTAGTGGTAAAGTGTGAAATTCAAAAATATTGGTTCCAACAAAATGCCCCCTCGTCTTTGAATCTTTAGTGGTTAAGTGTGAAATGCACAAATATTGGTTCCAACAAAATTCCCCCCCTAGTTGGCCCAGACTGACTTCTAAGGATTGTATCAAAACTAAGAAAAAGTGTCCTAAAGTGATCCTACTTAAATCCCCAAGCCTTTATGTATGTCATTTCCAATTGCTTATCCAACAGACTTGGACACCGCATACCCTATACACGGGCCTAAACTGTGTCTTTCAAGAGCTATGCTCCCCAGCTGGTCCACTAGTTGGCCCAGGCTGACTTCTATGGGTGTAGTCAAACTGTGGTCCCACATTATCCTTGGTTATATTGCAACTTATGGCTGTATGGTGTCTATTTTTTTACTAAGGATGGTATCAAAACTAAGATTAAAATTCTTAGTAAAGAGTCCTAAAGTGATCCTCCTTAAATCCTCAAGCCTTTATGTATGCCATTTCCATTTTCTTATTCCACAGTCTTTGAATCTTTAGTGGTAAAGTGTGAAATGCACAAATATTGGTTCCAAAAAAATGCCCCCCCTAGAATGATATTCTTAATAACGAAAGAATCTTATTCTAAGGTAAAAGTAGATCACTTTTTTGCACATCTGAATATCTAATAGTTCAAGATACTTAAATTCCTAAGAGGATTTGTCCCGAGTATGTCTGAGGAACTATCAAGTTCTATGAAGATGATACATCTAGCCACAAATTCTCGATTGAATCCAATATAGGAAGTAGCTTTAGCTTAGGGCACGGATAACTTGATATTGGAATGTATATAAATTCCAAAATGGAACAGAGATTTGGTGGAATGAAAACTTATGGCTGGATCCAAAGTAAATCACTTGGATGTCTCTATGTATCCCATGAGGATTGGAATCAATCCAAATGTAGTTTTGAAACATATCACTATGAAGATCAAACTTATGCTTAGGGGGCATAAGTTCATGGATAAGGAAATTTATGTCGAATATACTTATGTAGATCTATCTCGTATATAAGAGGGGGGATATCACTATTTTTTTGTGATGAAACCCCAGGTGAAGGGTCCATGTTTCTTGAAGATGTTGATTGGATCATCCACAATGATTTTCCTTTTTGTGCAAAACCAAATGGATCCAATTGCCTAGATTTGAGTTCTTAACTTCCAATAGGTTTCTCTTTGAGGAAAGTTCATGAATGCCCACTGAAATGAAACCATTCATTGATGCACTTACTCCATTATTCTTGAGATCATTTGATTTACAATGATGGTTCAGACATGTTATCCTCCTCGAATGCTCAAACTTTTTCCTAAGTCGAGGGACTTAGCAAGCATAGCTTGATTTTTTCTAATGTCACATGATGGGCCCCACAAGATTTGTATCTCTTTGTTTACTTTTCCCTAAATTTTTCCTAAGATTCATATGGAGGAAGGTTTAGTGGGAATGGACTTGGATTTTTCTCAGGTTGCCTTCTTATAGGTTTTCAACTTGACAAGTTTTTATACCTCTTCCATTTTATAGATGCTCAATATTGCTTGGATCACACAAAGTGTATGTTCATCGAGAAGATACTCTTCTTTTTCTCAATAATCCCTTATTGGTTTTTCATCTTGGAAAGTATCATGTCTCTTTCCATTTTAAGGTTCTGCAAACTAAACTGTCATTGTGCTGTAGTTTAGGGATTTTTAGCTTGGACTATTGGTGTACTATAGTTTAAGGTCTTCTAGCTTAGACCTTTTGGATTCCATGTAGTTTAAAGTCTTATTTCCATGACTTTTATGGAATATGGGGCTCGAAGACCACAGATGATTCAAAACACTATGGGGTGCTGAGTAAGGATGTAGTACTGCTAGGGCTCACATGGATTGGAGTTCCTTTCTCATAATTAAGAAATGCCTTGAGTTAGTGGGTTAAATTACTTATGCATCGATATCATAAACAAATAAAGTTTATCTCTACTCTTTTCCAAGGGCTATGTTAGGATCATAGTGTGAATATGGTTGAGGGAGAAATATTAGGGAAGTCAGGACAGCCTGGATAGTTGGGATATGGGTGATGTAAATGAAAACGTGAAAGTTTGAGCCGAGTCATATGGAATGGGGTAGACATGTCGGGTATGCCCATTAATGCTATGGGGTGTCAGGTTCTGCCACAGTGTCATTGAGGCTCACAAGGATTAGTAATCCCTTTTATGTCGGGCCAAGATGTCTCTGGTCAGTGGGTATGAGCCCCACTACGTCAGTAGTATAGCCAAAATGAGAGATCTTTTTTCTTTTCTAGGGGATATGAAACATTTGCAAAGGATCAAAAATCTAGATGATGACGTTGGGTAAGGAAGGAAGGCTATCTAGGAAATGTTTTCGAAACCTAGAGAAACTCATCTTTAATTGAACAGATCAGGTCCTCAGCCTTGTGGTGTTGAATCATGAGGTGCGGACCCCCAAAAGGTTCAATAATGAAGGGTCACATTCTGACCTTGAGAATGGGTACAACAAATGGTGATGCAACATCTAGGATATTTTATTTTATTGAATAGTCTGATGTGGAAGTTATAAATCATGGTCTAAAGTGATTGAGTCATGAGGAAGGTATGGGACAATCACATTGGGGATATCCTAAAACACAATGGGGTGCTAAGTTCCGCCACAATGACACCAGGCTCACAAGAATCAGAAAGACCTTTATGTTGGTCTAAGATGACTTTGGTCGGTGGGTATGAGCCCTTCTGCATTAGTAGCATGGCTGAGCTGAGAGATCTCTTTTCTTATCCAAGGGAAATGAATGTTTTGTGATGAACTAAGTTTCTTTAGATCATGAAACAGGATTTATGGAAAATGTAAAATCCAATAAGGGTTCAAGAACCCTAAAAGTATCACCATCACTCTTCGGACATGTTCTCTCAGTGAAGAGATATGAAAAATCATTGCTCAAATTTTTTCTTGGACCAGGGTGTCCATCGAGCATAGATTGGCTTTTACTAGGTCTACAGAGTAGACCCTATGAGCTTTATGCCTTATTTATTTGTGCCCTAATTTTTTCCTAAACTTTGAAGATGAATATTTTAGCGGGCAAATACTTGACTTTTTCCCAAGTTTTCCTTTGCAGGTTTTGAACCTGACAAGTTATGCATCTCTTTATTATCAGTTTAAGGTCGTGTGATTTGGACCATTATAGGCTAGAGTTTAAGGCAGTATAGATTTGAACAAGGTGTGGGAAGTTTAAGGACATGACTCGCATGGACCTAATATGGGGGATGTTACACAAGAGGTCCATTAGGATACTTGGGGTCAAGACTACTCCAACATCCTTTTGAGTGAGAGGTGGAAATGTTGTAAATCAGATCTCGAGTTCCTCGGATCATGAAAAATGATACATGACAATCATTACGGGGATAGCCTAAAACACAATGGGGTTCTAGGTTCTACCATAGTGACATCATGATCACAAAAATTATAAGTCCCTTTATATTTGACCAAGACGTCGTTGGTTGGTGGGTCTAAGACCTTCTGTGTCAGTAGGATGGACAAATGAGAGATCTATTTTTTCATTTTCAAGGTAAATGAAAGGATTTTGTAAATCTGAGGCATACAAGACATTAAGTGTGGCACATGGATTGAATAACTTTTAAAATATGGTAGAAGCAACCTGTACTCTAGTTGACTGGGGTAAGTCTCTTGTGGTCCTTTGATAAGGAATGGAAAACGGTAGATGGTATGCATAGTTTATTATCGTATAGTGGGGAAATTTGTCATGTAGTTTTAATGTCATGTGACCAAGACATTTTCCATATAGTTTAACATCATACAGTAAGAACATATTTACATGTAGTTTAACATCATTTGTGGAGGATGTAGGAACAGTTATGAAAAGTGGTAATGTTGTGGCTGGGCCCAAAGAAGGGAACTTGGGTGTCACTACTTATCCCATGAAAATGAGAATCAATCCCTACATAGTTATTGAGGGTCATGTAGTTTAATGTATTACCCTGAGGATGAAGTTTGTGATTTATTTTATTGTCATGTAGCTAGGATGATGCAACATAGTTTAATGTCGTGTTTTAGGGACATGTGAAGATAGTTTAGGGTCGTATTGGTCAAACTGTAAGATGGAGTTTCTAACATGGAGATGTGCAGTGTGGTTCCATGAAGAAATCCATCATGAATGAGGACCAAAGTGGTCACATCCATACCATGCACCTTTCTAGAAAAAATTATGCTAAAGGTACAAAAAAATTATACCTTTGGCCAGTCCCAAAGAAAAAATGTTTGGGCGTCACTACGTATCTCATGAGGATGATAATCAATCCACATGTAGTTCTGGGAAAGGAAATACTCTACGCAAGTTTGGACCATACATAGAGGTGGGAATTATCTCCATTGAAAATTATAGCTAGAAAGAGGATTAGATATCCAGACATCACTATTTATCATGTATGGATAGGAATCAAGCTACACATAGTTCTTGAAGTTCTATGTAGTTTATCATCATGCGATGAGGACGAAGGTGGATCGATGTGAATTGGTGGGTACATCACAGTTGGACCCAAGGATAGAAGCATGGGTGTCACTATGTATCTCATGGGGATGAGAATCAAACCACAAAAAGTTCTTAGAGGACCATGCAGTTTAATGTCGAGCGGAAAGGACATTGATTGTGCAATTTAATGTCATGCGGCAAGGACTTATGGAATGCCTTTTATGGTCTTTCACTTAGGACCATAATGGATCTATTGTGTACCTCTATGCCTTTTCTGTGAGGGTAAGTGCCTACTGTAATTCCTAATATCACATGATCTATTCTCGATGTGAGAAACAAGGAGTGGCACGGGTTTCCCCTGCTATGAAGAGACAAGAGGGGGGTATAACAAGGGAATTTTATATGATGTAGTACCTGGACCAAGATATAGGATCAAGGTGCCCCTATGCATATCATTCAAAATTAGAATCTATCCATACATAGTTCTCAAGGAACTGGGTAGTTTAACATCATGAAGTAAGGAATATGGATTACCTGACATGAAGGTAAAGGGGAGTTTTGGATCCATGCAGTTTTATGTCATGTGTTAAGGACATTGTCCGTGAAGTTTAATGTCTTATGGTAAGGATGAGTTTTATAAAATTTAATGTCATGTGTTTAGGAAGAAATCCATACAGTTTAACTTCATGTGGTTAGTATGATGACCATGCATTTTAACGTCATGTGGTAAGGATTTTAGCTGTACAGTTTAACGTTAAACGGTAAGGATGAAAAGGTGACTCGGCGTGAAGGGGAAAGTTCTAGATTCATGCGGTTTTATGTCATGCAGCAAGAACATTGTAGCACTTATCATGAAAGGAATATAATCCTATGGCTGGGCCTTGAAGTAGAGTTTTTGGTATAACTACATATCATGTGATGGTGGGAATCAAGTCATACATAGTTATTAGGAAACTATGTAGTTTAACGTCCTATAATAAAGATGTATAGGGGGTAACTCTAAAGGGGTATGTATGATGTGGCCTGCTATAACCCGACGTGAATAAGAACCATGGAGGCCCATGTCGTGATATATGTCCCCAAGGAATTCCTTTGTTTGGGCCCAAAAACAAAGTGTCTGGGAATTAGTACGTATCTCATAAGGATGGGAATCAAGTCATACATAGTTCTGAAATGCTAGTGCAGTAGGTGATTGACACCAGCAATGGTGTTCCCCTCAGATGAGGTTCATAGGAACGTACATTTTTATATCATGTAAGGGACATTAACTATGTTGTTTAAAATCATGTGGAAAGGAATAATTAGGACAAAAATGATCTCATCTCAAGAATTCATGCATAATTTTGTGCAGGGAAACCCTTACCGTAATTCCTAAGCTTTCATGAGTTATGATCGGTATGAGAAACAAGAAATGACAGGGGTTACATTCACCATTCAAAGGCAATGGAGGATAGGATATGAGTATTTTATATTGTGTGGTGGGTGGGTAAAGATATAGGATCTAGTCATCCCTAAGTATCTCATGAAAAACGAGAATCAAGTTTTACGTAGTTCTAGGTGAACTTTGCAGTTTGACGTCATGTAGCAAGGACATGAGCCATGCAGTTTAACATCTTGCAGTAAGAACATCAGCAGTGCAGTTTAATTTCTTGCGGTAAGGAAGATTATCCATGTAGTTTAATGTCTTACGGTAAAGAATAACTTCCATATATTTTAACATCATGTGGTAAGAATGATGGCCATGTAGTTTAACATCTTGTGGTACAAATGTTGGCTATACAATTTAAAGTCTTATAGTAAGTATGCACTTCTAAGTAACCTATTAGGAGAGTAGCTCATCTGAAGAAGATTGGACAATTTTTATGTATATTTCATGAGTTTCTGGATCTTTCAACTCTATCAAGATTACATATACCTATTCCTCCAATTTATAATTGAAAACAAAGTAGCTTTCTATTTTGTGCATGAGACATCAATGGGAGGGGAAATAGTTGTCATGGCCCATCAATCCTACCACATTCATATTTCTCATTGTTGGTAGTTCCATCAAACCATTTTCCATGGTGCAATAAAAATATTTGGATAAATGTTTCATTTCGAAAGAATAGGGTTTGTTCAATATTGATTTGAAAGACAGTCTCTTATCCTTGGGAGATAGGTGGCTCATACTCCGTTGCACAATTGGTGCATCCTATTCATAGTGATCAGGTGAATGGAGTGGGGATTCAGGTGTTGGTGGTTACAGTATTCCCATTTCCATATTCACTTGAATATAGTATTTAAAGGAAAAGAAACATCTTATGGTATTCCAAAGACATCGATGGTAGTGTAAATAGTTGTCATGGCCTACCAAACCCACCTCACTTGGATTTATTTACATTTGGATCTCTATCAAACCATTCTCTATGGTATAACTGAAATACCATGGAACATGTTTGGATTGGAAGGAATATAATTTTCGCTACTTGTCTTCAAGATATGGGTGACCAAAATGCTTCTTTTGTATGCTATTTTTTCCACCATTGGTGTGGGTGTATAGATGAGTCTGGAGTATGGGGTACGAAGTCCCAATCTCTATTGATCCGAGGGTAGGTGATGGAGCTTCAGGAGTCTTGGTTGATGCAGAAACTTCCCATGGATTAAAATATCCCCCCTCTCTTGAGTGTTTTTTGGTGAATCCTAAGGTCATATGGTTTCCAAAATATCCCCCATGAGGAAGTGAAAAATATGAAAATTCCCCTAGCCCTATGGGATGGGGTGAGATGAAACAATGTTTGGATCTCTCCAAATGAGGGGATGATATATATGAAAATTCCCCCAGCCTTGTGGGCTGGGGAACTTCACTGCAAGGCTGTCTTTCATAATCAAACATGAGCACATTATACCTAGGTGGAGATCTAAGGAGTATTATCGTAATTATCTCTAAGATATCATTGTTCTCTTGTTAGAGTTGAGAGACCTGTTATTCTAAATAAGTTTCCATATCATCCTCAAGGGTTCGACTGGTGTAAGCCATGAAAACATCCTTTCCTCTATCAGTTTTAAGGTGAATGGATGATGATGGAGGTTCCTATGTGGATCCTAGAGACTAAATCCACTACTTACACTATCCATTTGATCCATTGTTATTATCCTCTAAAATTCCACCATGATTAGTAACGCCTCCTGTAGATGCCTGGTGGATTCTGTTGATCCTTTCTGCTCTTATGTCAGTAGAATAAGGTGGGACGACCCACTGTGACTCAGATAACTGCATGAGGGTATGATTGTACCCTTTAAGAGTATGCTCACATGGATTTTAAAGGGAGTCTCTGGATCTGACTGATATCATATTGATCGAGACATAAGAAAACTGGTTCTCCTCCTTGATGGAGTGTCTCTTTTGACAGGTCAGTGCCTGATAAGCCATTTTAGGGGTTAGTTCCCATGATACTATTTGAGGGATTGGTTCCCATGATACCATTTGAGGGGTCGGTTCCCATGATAAAGAGGATCCCAGGGTAAAATATGAAAAAAAATACCCCTATCCCTGTGGGATAGGGTGTTCCCTGAGACTCCGTAGCCACTTCGGCTAGCTGAGATGTAGCTAGAGACTCTTGGATAGCTAGGATATAGGGTTGATTCAAACCCACTTGTAGGATAAACTGGTGGGCCTCAAACAAATTGTAAATAGTAGGTATGTGAACCTTCTCTGGAGCTACATTGTTTAGATATTCTAGACGAGCTCTCCTATTGGGTGTCATGTCCTGGATAGTTGGTATAAGCACAATATCCTCCGTAGCTCCTTTTGGGGTTTGTTAGGTTGGTATGGAGTATGATATTCTCCTATGATACCAACTGTAGGATCAAAATGATACTGTAGATTCTCAATATACAAGATGGGGTGAATTGTATACTTTAAAAAATTCCTTTGTAACTTTTAAAGATTGTGGTGTTTAACAAAGTTAAACAAAGTAGATTCACAAAACCTCTTAGTTCTACAAACATGCTTGATTCTGAAAATGTGATTCCGAGAATGTAATTCTGGAAATGTGGTTCCAAAAATTAAACTCAAAAAAAGTTTAAAAAGATAAATATTATACCTTAAAGCATATAGAATGTTACTAAATTAGAGTGTACAAGTAAAAGGAAGTATAAGATAGTTATACTTTCCTCAACAAAAAAAATGCAGTGGAAAACTTGAAACAATACAAGTAATAAGTAGTAAATCTTTTAACCCAAAGAGAAGGGTATCCAATAACCTTGGATAAAGGTCCCTTGATTTATACTTTTAAGAAAGTCTGTCTTACCCACACCAAGGTAATCCCTTGATACGAAGATCGTAATATGTCTTTCTATCCCCGCAAGCCCTTGAACTTCAAGGTAGTCGGCACCTCTGTCTTTCTATCCCCGGAAGCCCTCAAATGTACTCAACAACATTCAGAGTTGCACGAAGCAATTCTGAACAAGATGTTCAGTACACACAAAGCATGAAAGTCTCTCTCTAGAAATCACTTCAGCAGCATGTAATCTCTAGATTCGTAGAACAGCTCATCAAAGTTGTGAGCTCTTTCAAATGATCTTCTATTTATAGGCACATTCTCAAGGGTCAACTCCCTCCTCCAACGGTCATATTTTTCCTTGAATTTCAGAGGGACCTGTACATGTGTCACTGAAACAACAGTTGGTTAGTAACTGAATTCATGAAATTGTTTTATAACCAAAAATGAGTAAAAAAAATATGGTTACTTAAACAAATTCATTTTTCGAAGTGTAAGGAAAAATCAAAGTTCAGAGTCTAACCAAAAACTATTCAGTGTCTATAAACCATGGATATTCTGATTCTGTCTTTAAAAGAATTTGGAACCTGAATTATTTAGAATTCAAGAGTCTGAATTACAAGGAAATTTGGAATCTTAATTCCTAAGAATTTGGAGTCTGGATTCATAGAATTTTGGAGTCTGAATTTCAAGGAAATTTGAAGTCTGAATTCATAAGAATTTGTAGTCTGAACTTAGAATGTTTGGAGTCTAAATTCAGAGAATTTGGAGTCTGAACTGAGAAAGTTCGGAGTCTAAATTCAGAGAACTCAGAGTCTGAATTCATAGAATTTGGAACCTGAACTCAGAAAGTTCAGATTCTGAATTCAGAGAATTTGGAACTTGAAAATAGAATTCTTTATATCTATGTATTTAAGATTCTAAGGTTTTGGATATGAAACCAAATTTTATACTTAGATAAAATATGAACAATGAAAAACATGGTAAGGATAAATTTCCCTGGGGAAGGAAAATTTTCTTTATGAAAGTAAAGCATAGGGTAAAAGATATTTTCCTTAAGATAAGGTGTTTGTGATTTTCAAAACAAGAAGGAATGGAAAATTCATAAGGAAACCTTATTGACTCAACAATCTCCCCCTTTTTGGAAAGCACAAACATCCTTACGAAAAAGAATATATGGACTTCGAAAAAAAATTCCTAGACTTTTAAAGTAAAACTTATCTCCCTTAACACATGGGAAAAGATGAATATGACTAACTCCCCCTTAGGCTTTGGAAACACTAAGGATCATATTCTTGATTTTCAGAATGAGACTTAGAATTTTATTGCATACGAAAAACTTCTTGGATAAGAACTCCCCCTTAGATGAACTCCCCCTTTCTTAGGGAAATTTTTTATTTACTTAGTATTCTTTTTTCCTTTATCCCCATTTATGATTTTCAAAAATTATTAAAGGGAATGGAAAAGAAAATATGGTACCTGAAATATTAGTACTAGACATCAAAATATATGAAGAGAAACCCAAAATTTCATTACGATTGGAAAAATTTATACATGGAAGAAATAAAACAAAAGATCAGTATTGAACAAAATTATCCTTCCTTTTCCTTAGGCATAAACTTCTTTACAATAGTTTTGAGCTTCTTCAGCTCTTTGTGATCTTCCTCTGTTCATTTGAGAATCTGATCCTGATCTTCAGTTTTATTCTCTAAGGCTTTGATTCTTTCTTCCTGAGCCTTAAGAATATCAGCCTGAGCCTTCAAGGCTTCTTCTTGCTTCACACACTTTTCTTCTATCTCAATCCTAAGATCCCTTTCTCTATTCCAACTCTGAGCAACTGAATACAACTTCCCATTCAGATCTTTCACTTCTTGAATCCAAGAATTCTGTTCCAAGTTTAGCTTTTCCTCGAAGCTATTTGTGAGATCCTTGATCTTCACATCTTTGGTGTCAAATGCATCCTTGACACTTTCTTGGAAGTCATCAAGAATTCTCATGTCTTCTATAGTTTTCTTTGACCGACTGGTCATTTTCTTGCAAGATCTTTTGTGGGATTCGTAGTTTATGAAAAAAGTTTTGAAATCTGCATCAAGCTTGACACACTTATCCATCACCATGGATACTGAATTCAATTTCTGATTTAAGATGTGTTGAAGCATCTGACATCTAGAATCAATGCTTGGAAATATTAGAATAGTGCCAACAAGCTTCTTCAAGGATTGGACTACAAAATCATGTACAGGGGATTATGATTACGAATTAGAAACTTTACTTGGTGAGGGCACTTTCTCTATATTAGCAACTTTCCTATTTGAAGAACCACCATCATCTTTCTTCTTAACCACAACTTTGATAGGTGTATCAAAAACCACCTGTTTTCCCTTATCAGTTTTCGGAATGGCTTCCTCTTGGTCAGGATATTCATGCTCACTATCAAATAGCTAAACAATTATTTCTTCATCAACCTTTTCCTTCTCATCTCATTCCTCAGCATACTATGGGTAAATGAAATCATGATTAGAACTTTCTTCTTCAGATAGCTTATTCACTTCTTCTTTAACCTTTTCATCTTCACCTTTCTCATCTTTCCCAGGGGTAGCAAGATTTGAAGACCCAACTTTAGAAGTTCGGATTGAAAGCTTCTCATATGGACTTTCCTTCTCAAGAAAATCTTGTACTTGCTTAATGAGATCTTCAGTATCACCACTGCCTTCTTATTACTCTTCTTCTTTATCCACTACTTTTTCTTGGACTTTTTTTAGAGTCAAAAATTTCTTTCCCAGTGTCTCTGGTAAAGCTTCTACTAGGAAGGATTGTGGTACCAGAATATTTTTGGAGGCTTTCTCTGTGGCCTTCAGAAGTGATTGCACTATCTCTGCTTCAGTCATCTTCTTTTTTTGTTTCTTTTCTTTTTCTTGCTTTTCAAGCTCATCAGCAGTCTTTTCTTTTAAAGATTTTTATTCAGCAGGATCAAAACCAAAGCTAGGCTCACCTGCTTTCTTTTTCTCCTTGTCTTCCCTCCATTTTTCTACTACCTCATTCAGATATGCTTTTTGTTTCTTAGGCTTTGGTGGTGCGGATTGGGTTTCCTTAGCCTCTGGGGTTTTTGCCTTTTCTTAAACTTCCTTCAATTTCCTCTTCCTTGCACCGTTTTTGGAAGTCTCAGACATTTCCTGTTTCTTCAATAAGGCTTCTGACTCCTCCTCAGGCAAATCATAAAATTTTTCGGATTCTTTAGAAAATCCAAAATTCATCCTTCTCAGAGTATCATCACTTACCAGCATGACTTTGAAATTTCTTGGCTTAGAAGTAAAAGGTATTTTGAAGGACTCTAAACATCTAACAATAAGATTTGAGAGAATGGATGGATAAATAATAATCTTAGACTTTATATTTCCATTATTTATATTATCAATTGTAATCAGAATATTCTTAACCAATTTAATCTTTCTTAGATTTACCATGAAATCCAGGATATACATGTCACTCTTCTTCAAAGTATCCTTGTCCCATTTAATCGGAACGATGAATCCTTGAACCCACAATTCAAGAATCCGATAATTTTTAGAGAAGTGAATAATATTTGGAGTCTTAACATCTGAAAGACTGAGGAAAGCCATATCCTTCACCTTAACAAATCTTCCTTGAACATCTGGAAGCTTATGAGAACAAAACTCAGTTTATCCTTCATAAGGAACTCCAATCAAACTGGCTACCTTGGTGTAAGAAAGAGCATAAGTCTTCCCATATCTTTTGGAAGAGAATTTATCTTTTTCTTCTTCCTTGAAAAAACTTGCTGACTTATAGAATTCAACCAACAAGTCCGCATATACCAGATCTTGAGCTCCTGGTTTCGATACACAAACACTCTCCAATCCATTCAGCTTGATGTTCTTTGAGATGACAGAATCATAATTAGCAAAGAAATTTGGATGTACCAACCTTTCTCTGTAAATATTCCATTCAGAAATCATCTTGACAGTTGGCATGTATTTTTGGGAGGTTACTTCAATAGACATTCAGAGTTGAGGAAAACTTGAATATCTAGAATGGGATTATGTAGGAGGGCAGGGCTTTAGCATGCGAAAGATTTGAGATCAATGTGGGACAACCATTAGGGGTCCTTTATATAAGAGTTTGGGGAGATAGTTCAGCTTCCATACTCAATCCAGTGGTTGAAAAAATCTTGTGATCAGATCTGATGGCTGAGATGATAGCCGAAAGGAAATTTTGATAAAATCTGATCTTTTGAGGTTTTTAATAAAAACATTAGGATTTAAGAAAAAGTTAATATGAAAATTTAAAATCAGATGAAAATACCAACAAATAAAAGAAGATTATAAAAATTTAATAAAGGAAACATACCTTTCGAATTGCTAGGAAGATTATTCGTATTGAAGAAAATTATTCTTGAAGAACTTTAGATTCTGAAAATATTGATTATGAAAATTTTAAGAACGAAAATCTTGATTATGAAAATTTTAAGAATGAAAATCTTAATTACAAAAATTTATAAAATCTTCATTATGAAAATTTAGAAAATCTTCATTATGAAAATTTAGAAAATCTTCATTACGAAAAATTAAAAAACTAACTATCAAGAAAATGTACTCCCCCTATGAAAAGGAGCTTATTATTGTAAGGAGATAGGTTTCAACAAGAAGTTAATATGGAAGATTAACTTATGGTTATCATTCCTAATGTCTGTTTAATGTATGAAAATCTATCGGAGGGTAAATATTTTTTGAAAATATCAGCAAGTTGATCTTGTGTTCTAATAAATTGAAGAATGGTATCCTATTTTTGTGTGCAATCTCTAAGAAAGTGATGCCTAATATCTATGTGTTTTGAACGAGAGTGATGTGCAGGGTTTTTACTTAAGGAAATGACACTAGTATTATCACAAAAAATTTGTGTTTTGGTAAAACTCATACCATAGTCTATGAGTGTGTGTTGCATCTACAACACTTGAGCACAACAACTTCCAGCTGATATATATTCAAGTTCAGCAGTAGAAGTGCTACTAAGTGTTTATTTTTGCATGACCAAGAAACTAATGAATCTTTTAAGAAATGACAAGTTCAGAATGTACTTTTTCGATCCATTCTACATCCACTAAAGTCATAATCCAAAAAAAATTTAAAACAAAATCATTTATAGAAGTATAAAAGAGTCCAAGATCCATGGTTCCCTTTAAGTAGCGAAAAATCCTTGTCATTGCCTGTAAATGAGATTCCTTAGGATTGGATTGATATCTTGCACATAAGAATACTAAAAACATTAAGTCTATATGACTATATATTAAGTAAAGTATACTTCCTATCATACCTCTAAAAGATGTTTGATCTACTGGTTTCCCAACTTCATCAAGATCAAGTGAATTTGAGGTACCAATGGGAGTACTTATACACTTAGTGTTGTCATATCCATAATTTTTAAGAAGAACTTTAATATACTTATTTTGGGATATATAGATACCTTATGGTTTTTGAGAAATTTGAAAACCAAGGAAAAATGTTAACTCACCCATCATACTCATTTCAAACTCTGATTTCATTAGATCCACAAAGGAATTAGTTAAAGATTGCTGAGTAGAACCAAATATAATGTCATCAACATAAATTTGAACAATAAAAACATTTTTCTTATCTTTCTTTATAAAAAGTTTTGGATCAACATTTCCCTTAACATAACTATTTTAAAGAAAAAATCGTGTAAGTCTATCATACCAAGCTCGAGGAACTTTCTTAAGTTCATAAAAGGATTTGGTAAGTTTAAAAACATGTTCAGGATGTTTTGTATCTTCAAAACTAGGAAGTTTTTCATCAAAACCATCCTCTTGAACATAACTATTAATGAAAGAACTTCTAACATCCATTTGAAAAAGTTTGAAATTGAAAAATGATACAAAGGAAAGTAGAATACGAATAGATTCAAGTCTAGATACTGGAGCATAGATTTATTCATAGTCTATTCCTTCTTGTTGATTATATCCTTTAGCAACCAATCTAGCTTTATTTATTACAATGAATCCATTTTCATCACACTTATTTCTGAAGACCCATTAAACTCCAATAACAAAAGTTTCCTTAGGTCTTTCAACCAAGGTCCAGACTTTATTCCTTTCGAATTCATTTAGCTCATCTTGAGTAGCTTTTATCCAATCATCATCACCAAAAGCTTCATCAGTTCTTTTTAGTTCTAATTGGGAAAGGAATGATAGATGTTCTATTTCATTTCTTAAGGAACCTTTAGTCCTTACAGGTTGATTTACATCACTAATGATACTATCACTGGGATGATTCTTAAGAAACAACTGATTTGGGTTTTTTAAAACCTTTTCATCAATATAAGGTAGGAAGTCTTCTGGGGTAAATGTTTTAGAAATATCTTCTTGGATATTTTCCTTATCAGAAGGATCTTTTATCATAGGTTGATAATCAGTTTTTGAAAACACATATGAAGATGTAGGTTGATGTTGTTTAAAAACAAAAGGATCAGTTTCATCAAATTTTACATATACTGTTTCTTCAACAGTACAAGTATTTTTGTTGAAAACTCTATATGCCTTAGAAGTTGTGGAGTATCCTAAGAAAATTCCTTTATCAAATTTTGGTGAAAATTTGTTTATATTATCTTTAGTATTCAGAATGAATACTTTGCAAACAAAAACCTTGAAGTATGAAATTCTAGGTTTTCTACCATTCCATAACTCATAAAGAGTTTTATTAAGAAAAGGTCTAGTCAAAACATGATTTATAGTATAACAAGCAGTACTTACAGCTTCATCCCAAAAAATTTTGTCTATAGAATATTCACTCAACATGGTTCTTGTTATCTTTTGAAGAATTATATTTCTTCTTTCAACAACACCATTTTTTAGGTGTTTTGGGTGCTGAGAAGTTATAAGTAATGACTTTTCTACTAAAAAAAGTTTCAAAATCAGAATTTTGAAATTCACCTCCATGATCACTATGAATAGTTATCAAATGAATGTTTTTCTCATTTTAAAATTGGGCTCTAAAAGTTTTTAAATAATAAAAATCTTTAGATTTCTTTATTAGAAAATAGACCCACGTAAATCTAATATAGTCATCAACTAAGAAAAATACATAATATTTGCTTCCAATACTTCCAGTTTGTGTTGGACCAAAAAGATCTATATGCACTAACTGTAATACATCAGTGGTAGAGACTTCACCGACTGATTTAAAATTTGATTTATGTTTCTTTTCATATTGAAAATAATCACAGACTTTTGAAGAATCAAATCTAAGCTCCAGTAGATCTTTAACTAGTCTTTTATTAGATATTTTTCCTAGGTTTCTAAGGTTAGAGTGTCCTAACCTTCTATTTCACAACCAAGAATGATCTTCCATTTCACTAAGGCAAGGTAGATCTTGGCTCCTAAGGTATTCTAAGTTTAATGTGTAAAAATTATCTTGCCTATGGGCTGAAAGAATAAATTATTCCATGGAATTATGTACTAAGAACTTGTCATTCCTAAAATTCATAAGGAAACCTTCATCACATAATTGACTTATGATAATGAGGTTGTACTTAAGACCCTTAACAAATAAAACATTTGAAATCAATGTTTTTCCAAGAAGAATGATGTTACCTATACCAATAATTTCTCCCTTAGCATTATCTCTGAAAGTTACTTTTCCTCCTTTCGTCTTGAAAATCTTTTCAAAAATGTTTTTGTTACCAGTTATATGCCGGGAACATCCACTATAAATGTACAAAGTATTACTGTTGGTACTTTATTTATTTTCCTGAAAATAAGAATGTTAAACTTTCGGAATCCAAACTTTCTTAGATCTGGAAACTTCATAAAGAAAAATTTTAGGTATCCACATTTTCTTAGAGAAATAATATTTATGAAAACCTAAAGACTGGGTTTTGTTTAAGGAACAATTTTTTCCCAATTCCCACCACACTGACACTTAGTGCAGAATGAAGCACTTCAAGGAACAAAATAATTGTTACTAAAAATCGGTTTTGAACTAGTATAACCAAAACCAGGATTATTCCTTAGAGGTCGGATTTGTGAATACATATTATCAAAGTTTCCCTTACCTAGGGTAAAGTTTGACAAACACTTCCTCAAGGAAAATATTTCTGACTTTAGTCTAATAACTAAGTTCCTATCTTCCAAAAAAATTAGTTTTAGAACTAGAGTTAGGCTCGAAAACATTTTTCTTAGAAATTACTTTTTCTAGATCCTTAGAAAGTCTATCCTTCTCAGAATTAACTTCCTCAAGGGTTTTTAAAATACTTTCAAAATAAAAAAAAATTTCTTATCAAGATCTTTAGAAAGATCTGATATTTCCTTAGTAAGAATAGTATTTCTAGAATTTTCCTTATCAAGATTTTTCTTGAGTTTTGAATTCTCATTCTCAAGGAGCTTAGAAAAACTAGAAACTTCTTCAAAGGTAGGTAAAGTATTATCTTAATCAGAAGAAGATTATTCATCCAAGGATTCATAATATTTACTATTACTATTTAAAGATACATTGGTGATGGATTCAGCATTGTGTACCTTAGCCATTAAATAATGATTTTCAATAGGTAGTCTGGCTATTAAACCAATATTATTTTGGCCATAAGATTCGTAATCTAATGATTAATCTAAAGAGTCACCACCACTGGCACTCCAGGTGTCATTAGCTTTCAGAACATTCTTAGCTTTAGCTTTGTAGTACTTCTTTCTATTTCTCTCAGAATGATTTTCCTTTCTTTCCTTTCTCTTAAGTATAGGACAATCTGGCCTTATATTTCCAGCTCTTTTGCATTTATAACAAGTGACTTCTGAGTCTTTCTTATCCTTTCTTTCTTCTTGTATATGGATTTAAAGTTCTTCTGTCCAAAAATCTTGTTCATCCTTAAAGAAAGATTGGCTAATTTATTTTTTGAAGATTCACTTCCACTATTTTCGGATTGAATAACAATCATCTTAGATTTAGATCCAGTAACTCTCTCAGGATTCTTGGCTTTCATATGATTTGAAGTTGTTGTAAAAGCAACACTTCCATTTCCATTCTTATTCTTAACATTGTCAGCATCTCTCTTCATTCTATTCTCATGTTGAAGAAGAGTTCTAAAAAGTTTGTTAAGAGAAATCTATGTAACTTTACTATTCTCATCTATAGTTGTCCTCTTATATTCCCACTCATTGGGAATGATGTCTATAATCTTGTCCATAAGAGCTTCATCATCTAATCCTTTCTCACCCATAGATTGTAGGTTGTTGACAATAGTCATAAATCTCTGTTTCACGTTACATATAGGTTCTCCATAAGGAAAGAAAAAACCATGATACTCAGCTCTAAGCATGGATCTTCTAGTTTCAATAAATTTTGAAGTTCCAAAGTGTGTGACTTCAATATTCTTCCAAATATAATTTTCTGCTTCACAAGATGAAATCTGGCTATATATATTCCTAGTCATAGAACAAATCAAAGTATTTCATACCATATAATTCAGTTGATATTCATGCTTTTATTGGTTGGTAAAAGTACTGACTTCCTTGCCAGGGATTTTATATCCTCCAGTAAGCATAATAAAATTTTCTACTCCAGTATTGATAATAAATGTCTTCATGCGATCTCTCCAATATTCATAATCATTCTCATAAAAAACAGGTCGTCTAGTAGGATTTAGGTTGTCTATGGAACCAACATTGATTCCTTCCATATTAAAGAAAATATTTCCACACAAACTTGTCAGTAATAAAATTTTGTAAACAAGGATAAAAATATCCTAAGCAAGGAAAAATATAGAACAATGAAAAACTTGAGCAAGAAAATTTATATGTGAATATAAGTATTTTAGTGACCTCCTATATTACCAATTGTTAGGTTGGTATGGATTATGATATTCTTCTATGATACGAATTGTAGGATCGAAATGATACTGTAGATTCTCAATATACAAGAGGGGGGTGAATTGTATACTTTAAAAAATTCATTTGGAACTTTTAATGATTTTAGTGTTTAAAAAAGTTAAACAAAGTATATTCACAAAACCTCTTAGTTCTACAAACATGCTTGATTCCGGAAATGTGATTCTGAGAATGTAATTCTGGAAATGTGGTACCAAAAATGAAACTCAACAAAAGTTTACACAGATAAAGATTCTACCTTAAAGCGTATATAATCTTACTAAATCAGAATGTACAAGTATAAGGAAGTATAAGATAGTTATACTTTCTTCAACAACAAAAATGCAGCGGAAAACTTGAAACAATACAAGTAACAAGTAGTAAATCTTTTAACATAAAGAGAAGGGTATCCAAAAACCTTGGATAAAGGTCCCTTGATTTATACTTTTAAGAAATTATATCTTACCCACACCAGGGTAAGCCATCAATACGAAGATCAAAATCTCTCTTGTTATCCCCGCAAGCCCTTGAACTTCAAGGTATTCAGTACCTCTATCTTCCTATCCCCGAAAGCCCTCAAATGTACTTAGCAACATTCGGAGTCGCACAAAGCAATTCTGAACAAGATTTTTAGTATGCACAAAGCATGAAAGTCTCTCTCTAGAAATAACTTTAACAACATGTAATCTCTAGAGTCGTAGAATAGTTCATCAAAGTTGTGAGATCTTTCAAATGAGATCTTACTTATAGGCACATTCTCAATGGTCGGCTCCCTCCTCCAACGGTCATATTTTTCCTTCAATTTTGGAGGGACCTGTACACATGTCACTCAAATAATGGTTGGTTAGTAACTGAATGCACGACATCATTTTATAACAAAACACAAGCAAGAAAAAATATGGTTACTTAACCAAATTCATTTTTCGGAGTGTAAGGAAAAATGAAATTTCGGAGTCTAACCAAAAACTATTCAGTGTCTATAAAATAGGGTTATTCAGATTCTATTTTCAAAATAATTCAGAACCTGAATTCTTTAGAATTCTGTAGTCTGAATTACATGGAAATTAGGAGTCTGAATTCATAAGAATTCAGAGTCTAAATTCATAAGAATTCAGAGTCTAAATTCATAGAATTCTAGAGTCTAAATTTCATGGAGATTCGGAGTCTGAATTTCAAGGAAATTCGGAGTCTGAATTCATAAGAATTCAGAGTCTGAACTTAGAAAGTATGGAGTCTAAATTCAGAGAATTTAGAGTCTGAACTGAGAAAGTTCAGAGTCTGAATTTAGAGAACTCGGAGTCTGAACCTAGAAAGTTCGGAGTTTGAATTCATAGAATTTGGAACATGAACTCAAAAAGTTCAGAGTCTGAATTCATAGAATTCGAAACCTAAAAACAGAATGATTTATATCTAATTATTTAAGATTTCAAGGTTTTGGATATGAAACCGAATTTTATACTTAGATAAAATATGAACAATGAAAAACATGGTAAGGATAAATTTCCTTGGGGAAGGAAAATTTTCCTTATGAAAGTAAAGCATACGGTAAAAGATATTTGCCTTAAGATAAAGTGTTTGTGATTTTCAAAACAATAAGGAATGGAAAAGTCATAAGGAAACCTTATTAACTCAATAGGATTTTGGATGCATATCAGTGATGATGATTTTAATGGATGGGAACCCTACTAAGAAACCCCTGAGTGATTGAGTTTTCACATTGACCATTCTCATCTTCCTCCCCGACATAGGGAAGGTGTCTATTGCTGTATTCCAACAATAGGTTCCTAAAGTGGTTGAATGTGGCAATAAATGTCACTTCCTATCCCATGGCCTATCTTGGGAAAGACAACCTGTAGGGACTCATCCTATAAAGGATTTAATGAGCTGATTTCAGAGTGGTGATAGAGATGTTGATGTGGTATCCCTGGCCCAATACCATCACCAACTGATGATGAAGGTGGTGTGTGGGTGATAACGTACGTTAGGGCCTCAAGGCAAAATTATCTTGTCTAGTGATATCAGGATCCATCATTACATTTTAAGACTTAATTTCTATTGAATGGAATACTGAGAAGTCCCGAGGAAGGAAAACAATACACATTATCAGTGAAACATCATATATACGAGTACATGTTCGATAAATTAATTTCACAATTAAAGGATAAATAGGTGATCCCTTATTTTTATGTGAGGATTTTAGTGTGATTAAAATAAACATGTTAGTTATACTATCTTTTGTACAATGATCACAACATAAACTAGCCCGACGGGCACTAGGTAAATCTATTCTTTTTGACCCGTCAAAGGGATGACATAGTTAAAGTACTTCACATCGGGTTCACCATTTTTGTTTCATCGGGATTTATGGAATGGAATGGGTTTCTCTCATCATGTTACCATTTTCACTTTTCTCTAAAACTCCTAGTGGTTCCCCCATCTGTAGCTAGGTTCGGGCCTACTTTCCATAGGTCATAAGTCATCTGAGATTTTAGGCCCAACGACTCTTGGGGACTCACATTGGTCGAGAAGATGGGAGGTTGGGCTCATCACACCCTTTTGGGGGGAATTGTTTCATACTCTAGGACTCTCTTATAGATTTAAGATATGTTCATGAAATCCTTCCCAGACCTCAAAATGGGAATGGTTACCCCTGTGTCAATGGATTGATTGTGAACATGTATCGATAGGGATTTTCGTGTGTGTATCACGGGTTCTCTATTACTCACTTATTTAATTATGATGCCTTGGACCATGACCATGATTGAGCACTATGGGGTTTATTACTACTCAGAGAGATGGTTGGTGTCTTGGAAATTGGATTGAACCTCTACAAGGCATCCTATGTATCCTGTGATAACCGGAATCAAAACCCATGTAGTTCATTTGACATAGTTTAAGGTCATATGACTGGATCCTTCCATGCAGTTTAAGGTCATATGGTAAGTATGTGAATATCATGATCGAACCTTGAAAATTCATCCTACATATTCTATTTAATACAGATATCAGATTCTATGTAGTTCTTGAAAAAAGCATCTGTATCATGAGATATATGACAATAGAGGCCCTAGGCGGGACTTATGCATATGAAACTGCCTTGTATCACTTCTTCGTGAATTTTTACCTTTGATCTATGAGGGGATGTAATCATTCTTACATCCCGATGGTGAGGGTCTAATATTTGGGGAGTTATCGTCATGATATCGACACAATCATCATTATTCTCTAAGCCCATGTGATCCATTCTCGGTGTGAGAAACAAGAGAAAGTGACATATTAGACACATTACATAAGAACACATCCGTACGGGGCTTACACGTTAAAGTTTCCCTTTGAAAGGAATGATAACCAATCTCATGGAGGATATGGTTTGGAGCTTAGGATTTATGAAGGCTTCCTACATATCCTAGTTATAATAGGAATCAAAGTTCTCATAGTTCATTTCATCCCAAACCCACTGATATATTTGAATTACTTAGAAGCATGATTAGGGATTATACCTAGAATGGTGCCCATGCATGAGTCCTCTTCTTATCCACTGATGAACAGATGAGGATGGAAAACCTACAGGAGGATTTAATCCCGAAATTTATGAATAATTGAAATGAGAAGGGACTTATACCAAGATGGATTCCTATTAGAGCTTGGGCCTTAGGAAGGATTCCTATGAATCTTAGTTATGGTGGGAATTAGAGTTCTCATAGTTCATTTGGTCCATAAACCTGCTTAAGGTGGATGATCATGCTTGGAGACATTATGGTTATCCTAAATATTTTGAGAATGTTAGGGGGATTATACTAATATGGAGTCCCTCTTAATCGGGGAAATATTATATTATTCTAGTAGTTGGGGCTTACGCATTGAATTTGTCCAATTGGTGCACTCATATAATGTTATTGGTCAAGGTTTACACCCTGAGCCTACATGTGTGGTCGGAACTTACACTTTGAGGTTGCATTTGTGGTTGGAAATTATACTCTAAGGTTACCCGTGTGGTCAGGGCTTACACTCTGAGGTTTCCCATGTGGTCGAGGCTTACACTCTGAGGTTGCTTTCTTGGCCCACTCTTTCTTTATCCTCTAGTGGATTAAAGAGAGGTGGTGATGACCATGATAGTCTAACTGATAGCATGATATTGAGAGGGTCACATGAGGGGATGACCCTATCCATTCGAGGAAACTTCCCTTGCCAAAGGGGTATACGAAAAAAAATTATTATCTAGGGTCCTTATAGAATGAGTCCAAATAGGCATGCCGGTAAAAGTGGGCATGTCATAAGAAATTTTTATGACATGTCTTGGTCTTCTATAGGGTAGGTATTGATTTTTTGACTGATATATTTATAACATACCACCTTTTTATCACATAAACTTTCATTACATTATACAAAACCAATGATCTTTAAGGTTTATTGTCTTGGAAACCAGGAACTTAATACATGACAACATAAAAAAATATTATTAAACACTTTAAAGGCTTCTTCATTTGTTCATCCTAAGTTCATTACTGCATCTCATAACCTGGGAACATACATCAAAGGAAATGGTGATTAGAAGGCCCAGTAAGGGAAAAAAGGGAAACATTTTACATGTGAACTTGAGATACATTAATAAAGTCATGATAAATAATTTTAAGGTTTGAGAAAGAGATCATGAGGCATATCATAATTAAAAAAACATGATTCATAAATTCACGATGTGGATACAACATTTAACTTAGAAAATCATGAACATATCACCAAGGTCCATCCCCAAGGTGTCATTTAAAAATCATTACCAAGGTTATTCACCAAGGTATCGTTAAAATTGCAATCCCTAGAGATTACATCATTACCCAATGCATTGGAGCGCTATCAGGGCGCACCCTTAAATTTTTCTTTATTATCATTTGATCCACATATATCATCATAAAAAATTTCATAAATAAGCCATATATCATAAAAGAAATGGGTTTCATTTCATAATCATAACATTTTAAAAACTACTTTTAAGACATGATCTTTATGTCATTTTAAACCCACAGAAATGGAAAGTGGGTTTCATGTATGTAAATCCCAGAATTAAAATAGAAAATTTTTATATATATGTAAATACCCCTATGAAATAAATAGCTTTGAGTATTCACTTAATAAAACAAAAATAATTTGAGAAAAAGAGAGAGACATTTTGAGACGAAAATTCTACAGCATAACGGCTATGTTATAGGGTTTTAGAAACCATTAAAAAGAGAGGGGACATGAGTTACCTACTCATAAATGATCCACAAAACAATATATGGACAGAATATAAAGTATATAAGAACATTTTTATGAAATTTTAAATAAATACCATATGAAAATAAAAACTTGAAAGGAAGACAAAAATAAGATTTCTCTTATAAAAATTTGGCATCCTAACGGCGTCACTTAAAACTTTTGAAAAATGAATTGATGAGATCAAATAGGGTCTCTAATCATATGAAAATAAAAGTACACTATTATGGATATATAGATCATACCCAAACATAATAAAAAGTAACTTTAAAGACTTGACATGAAAATAGAACTTTGAAAATGAGAAGGGTGAAAGAATCCCTTATAAAAATTTGGCAGCCTAACAGCGCCACTTAAAAATTATTAAAATGAGTTGACGAGAGTAAAAGGGGGTATCTCATCATATGAAAATAAAAATTATAGTTATGTGAATATAAAATAACATCCTACAACATAAAAACATGAATCATAAATGAAATGACATAAAAGAGAGTACTTGAAAAGAAAGAGAGAGGTAGGATCCATTACCTTAAAACATAACTCTGAAAACTCGAAGGTCGGGACCTTGAGGGCTTGAGGTAACCTTGGTAGGACTCCTGGGGGTGTAAAGAGACCAGAAATATTTTGGGGAGGACTTATAAAATTAAATGAATGAGGGAAAGTCTTGGTATTTATAAGAGAAGTGAGGGGAAAAAGCATTAATTGCCAAGGGACACCTCATCAGTGGTATTGGAAAAACCATGGGCTTGCCCATGTTATTTTCCCATGGTATTGGCCACTTGGGACACCTCATACCTTATATTACTATTCAAAAGTCGACCAAAATTATTTAATAATGATTACATCTTTAATGATGTCATTAAACACTCGAAACTAAAAACTGTATTTTCATTATTCACTGAAAATTCATTTTTTTCAGAAAAATCCCCAAAAATTACCATAACCTAATATCGATGCTATGAATTCAAAAATTAACCCCATTTTTTAGAAATAATTTTTTAAATATTTTTAATTTAATTTTTAATTAAAAAAACATTATTCACCTGAAAAAACTAATACTTGACTAATAATTTCTAAAACAGTTATTTACCTATTTTATTGAATCACATTACTTAATCAAGGTGCCTAAATTATATTAATACTTTATTAAAGTTAGAATACCAATCCGTTTGGTCACATTACTAATCCTAAGCATAAAATCACTATTCATAATTTACTATGCATCAGAAATTAAGTTGATCTTATTAGACTCTAAATTTCATACTGAACACAACTATAGAAGACCATTTTTTGAAAATAATTACAAATATTTAATTATTTAAGGTTTACATAAATATTTTAAAATTTCCTTTTTCCTAAATTTATCAATAATATACATCCTATATTTATCCGGACACTTGAGATTCACAAACTTCACCATAAGAATAAATCACAATTTTTATTTAAATAAAAGGATTACACAAGGTAGTTACGGTCTCGTTGCATAGCCCCTTATAAAACCACAATAGGACCTAAGAGTAAGGTGTGCTAGGGTGATAGAATCTTAGGGCGGCTTGGCCAACATTTCACGAGTAGTGATTTCTATTAGCTTGAACTTCTCACGATGGCGATTCTGTTCCAGCTTCACACAATGAATTTCGGCTTGGGTTTGGTCTAGATCAAAGCCTAAAGGTGCTACCTCCTTCCTGAGATCTGTCAGATGGGCTTCGATCGGCCCGAGACTACTGGATGGGGCCATCGAATCTTCTTTCTATATTAATTAATCAATATCACTTGTATTTACAGAAAATAATTGTAACATTTAGTTTCCAACGGTCATATTGACTAATGGTCATATAACAGTTGAAACCCAATGGTCTCATTTTAATTATACTAATTTTATTTAATGAAAAATAAAATAACCCAAAAAATTAGGGAACAAAATTTACTCAAAAAAATTTCGGGTCATTACAATCTCCCCCCCTTAAGAAATTGCATCCTCGCAATTTTAAAATTGGGCTTAGAAATTTCATTGAAAGTCCCACATCAGAAAAAGAGTCAGTAAAACTATTACTTTAAAAGAAAGAAAGAGAAGTACAAAGGTCACCCGATTTAACCCATACTAGGATTCCATGTAGGAAAACATTGATATGGAAGAGAAAACAAAGGTTCAAATTCTGATAAGGAGTGATATAAAACATGATTAGGAGAAAATTAACCACAAGAAGATCACAAATTTAAGATGTGTTATAAACGGTCTTTGATTAACCAGTATGAAACGTAAACTAACAACGTTTTTGTTTTACATTCCTTTTCATAATTTTGAGTAAATCATTTACTACATAGAATAAAAACATAAGGAAATATACTTACCTTCATGTAGAGTTTCATCCCTTAATAAGTTTCCCCCAAGAATAATCTTTTCTACAAACAATGAGAATTCAAAAGGACTTGGTATCATCAAAAGCACAAGAATCATCTTCTAGAGAATCACATAATCCATAAAAGAATAACTATATTTTTCCCTTGTCTTTAGTCATCAAATAAAACTAAAATGGTTAGTATGATATCATATAATCCCCAAAAAGGACAATCCTTTATAAAAAGAAATATGACTATTAATATCCAAAATTCAACAAAAGTACCCAAAGTCCCAGAAAGACCATTCAATACACAATCATCCTTAAAATTATTCAGAATAATTCAAACTAAGATTAGAACCCAAAACTCAAAAGGATTCAATAACATAATCTTACAAGATAAACTTTATCGTTCATCTCCAAACAACATCAACCACTCTTAATGTCTTATAACAAAAGTAACTAACCTAATCACATTTTCCCCAAGATAGGTTAATCATTTCCATAAGTAACCTAAATTACCATAAATTCACCTTAAATTCATCTATTCTTCAAAATATAAGTCAACATTTACTTATCAAAGAAAATACCTTGGTAATCTATTTACCTTGATCATATAGTGTTCCCAAATTAGTGAACATCTTCCAAAATAATATTAATCTTTTAATCCCCTAATCATTTTTTTTCAAGAAGAACAGCTTCACAACATCAACATGTGATACATAACAATAGGTGTTTTTTTAATGATATAAAACCATATTAGGTAGTGACTCGATGTTCATAGAAAACATTAAAGATATTCTCATAGATCATGAACTAAAATACAACATGACATAGACAATTATTGAGAATAAGTTACATGTACTTCAGTCATCATGATCCATCTCAACATAGGACTTGCATTGTTCCCTTGTCCTTGAAGATTGTTGATGTTCATCATGTTTCTCATCCCTTCCAAGAGAGAATTTCCTTGGATAATTTACAACTTCTCCACATTTATGACATTGAGTAGTATAAGTTACATTAGATTGAACCTTATCTCCATTCATTACATTATCCATTTTTTAAAGAAATTGGCTACTCTATGCCGTATCATCCCACACTTAAAACATCTCCCGATTCCTTTGTGACATTTTCCTTGGTGCCTCTTTCCACACTTTTTTCACAAAAGAAATTGGGTCTTCTTTACCTTATCACCTTTATCAGATGAACATCCTTGAGACTTCATCTTCCTCTTCCTGGATGAATTTGGGCATTCAACTAGGTACCAATTATTAATTGTGATTTATGATAGCTAGTTTGGCATAATCACAATATGTTCAACTTGATCTCTCGTCGTCTCTATCATATTAATAGGGAAATCATCACATTTCTTATCACATTGGTTTTTAGGACGTGTTCTTTTATTTTCCACCATTAACTAAGAAAAGAAAGTATAATTTGGGGGGCTTAAATACTTATCCAATAATCATGAAAATGAAACTTTAAGCATAAAAGGATAAACTTGTAGAAGAAAAGTATATCCTAACTTGTGATCCCCTATGTTCCAATCTAGGTTATCCATGATGATATATTATTATGTGAATATTTATTTTATTTTATCTTTGTTCCTTTAATAATGGTTCATACTAAGATTATAAATTTACCAAAGCATATCCCCCAGGAGTGTCAAACCAAGAGTGCAGCAAGGCCCGTTGTCATGCACCAGGTTACCCCGGGTCAAGCTTGAAACACCTTGTCAGAGTTTTCACTCCTAGGTACATTTTTGCTAGATCCACCACTACTTGTTCGTATCCAGACATGGATTTATTTGTTTGGAAACCACTTACTCAATACTTCACCAAAATACCAGGATGTTTTCCTATATTTAATATTTTCATTAAGAAACCCTGTAATGTTTTAAAATCCTAATTTCCACAAATAACTAAACCTATATTTGATACCAACTATAAAATCCCGCCTTTTTATCAAATAAACTTTCATTACATTATACAAAACTGAGGATCTTTAAGGTTTAGTGTCTTGGAAACCAAGAACTTAATACATGACAACATAAAAAAAATTCTTAAACACTTGAAAGGATTCTTCATTTGTTCATCCTAATTTCATTACTTCATCTCATAACCTGGGAACATACATCAAAGTAAAGGGTGAGTAGAAGGCCCATTAATGTAAACAATGGAAACATTTTACATGTGAACTTGAGATACATAAATAAAGTCATGATAAATAACTTTAAGGCTTGAGAAAGAGATCATGAGGCATATCATAATGAAAAGAACATGATTCATAACTTGATGATGTGGCAACAACATTTAACTTAGAAAATCATGAACATATCACCAAGGTCCATCCCCAAGGTGTAATTTAAAAAAATTACCAAGGTTATTCACTAAGGTATCATTAAAATTGTAATCCCTAGAGATTACATCATTACCCAATGCATTGGAGCGCTATCAGGGAGCACCCTTAAATTTTTCTTTATTATCATGTGAGAAACATATATCATCATCAAAAATTTCATAAATAACCCATATAGAATAAAATAAATGGGTTTCATTTCATAATCATAACATTTTAAAAATTGCTTTTAAGACATGATCTTTATGTCATTTTAAACCCACGAAAAAGGAAAGCGGGTTTCAGGTATGTAAATCCCAGAATTAAAATAGATCATTTTGATATATATGTGAATACCTCTATATAATAAAGAGCTTTGAGTATTCACTTAATAAAACAAAAGAATTTGAGAAAAAGAGAGAGAGATTTTGAGACGAAAATTTTGCAGCATAACGGCAATGTTACAGGGTTTTAGAAAAAATTGAAAAGAGAGGGGACATGGGTTACCCACTCATAAATGATCAAAAAAATAGTAGAGGGATAGAATATAAAGGATTTAAGAACATGGTAATGAAATTTTAAAGACATACCTTATGAAATGAAAAACTTGAAAGGAAAACAAAAATAAGATTTCTCTTATAAAAATTCGGCAGCCTAAAGACATCACTTAAAACTTCTAAAAAATGAATTGATGAGATCAAATAGTGTCTCTAATCATATGAACATAAAATTAAAGTATTATGGATATAAAGATCATACCCCAACATAATAAAAATTAACTTTAAAGACTTTACATGAAAATAGAACTTTGAAAATGAGAAGGGTGAAAGAATCTCTTATAAAAATTTGGCAGCCTAACGACGCCACTTAAAAATTATTAAAATGAATTGATGAGAGTAAAAGGGGGTATCTCATCATATGAAAATACAAATTACAGTAAGGTGAATATAAAAAAAACATCCTCCAACATAAGAACATGGAGCATAAAATAAATGACATAAAAGAGAGTACTTGAAAAGAAAGAGAGAGGTAGGATCCCTTACCTTAAAATGTAACTCTTAAAACTCAAAGGTCGGGACCTTGAGGGCTTGGGGGATCCTTGGGAGGACTCCTTGGGGGGTAAAGAGACCAGAACTTTGTTGGGAAAGATTTTTAAAATGAAATTAATGAGATAAAGTCTTGGTATTTATAGCAGAAGTGAGGGGACAAAACATTAATTGCCAAGGGACACCTCATCGGTGGTATTGGAAAAACCATGGGCTTGCCCATGGTATATGCCCATGGTATTGGCCACTTGGGACACCTCATACCTTATATTACTATTCATAAGTCGACCAGAATTTTTTCATAATGATTACATCCTTAATGATGTTATTAAACACTTGAAACTAAAAACTGTATTTTCACTATTCACTAAAAATTCATTTTTTTCAGAAAAATCCCCAAAAATAACCATAACCTAATATTGATACTATGAATTCAAAAATTAACTCCATTTTATAAAAATAATTTTATAAATAATTTTAATATAATTTTTAATTAAAAAAACACTATTCACCTGAAAAAACTAATACTTGACTAATAATTTATGAAACAGTTATTTACCTATTTTATTGAATCACATTACTTAATCAAGGTGCCTAAATTATATTAATAATTTCTTTAAGTGAGATTACTAATCCTTTTGGTCACATTACTAATCCTAAGCGTAAAATCACTATTCATAATTTACTATTCATAAAAAATTAAGTTGATCTTATTAGACTCTAAATTTCATAATGAACACAACTGTAGAAGACCATTTTTTGAAAATCATTACACATTTTTAATTATTGATGGTTTACATAAATATTTTAAAATGTCATTTTTCCAAAATTCATCAATAATATACATCCTATATTTATCCGGACACTTGAGATTCACAAACTTCACCATAAGAAGAAATCACAATTTTTATTTAAATCAAAGGATTACACAAGGCAGTTATGGTCTCGTTACATTTCCTCTTATAACACCACCATAAAACCTAAGAGTAAGGTGTTCTAGGGTGATAGAATCTTGGGGCGGCTTGACCAACATTGTCTGAGTAGTAATTTCTATCAGCTTGAACTTCTCGTGAAGGCTATTCCGTTCCAGTTTCACACGATGAAGTTCGGCTTGGGTTTGGTCCAGAGCAAAGCCCAAAGGTGCTACCTCCTTCCTAAGTTCCGTCAGATGGGCTTCGATCGGCCTAAGACTACTGGATGGGGCCATTGAATCTTCTTTCTATATTAATTAATCAAGATCACATGTATTTATAGAAAATAATTGTAACATTTAGTTTCCAACAGTCATATTGACCAAAGGTCATATAATAGTTGAAACCCAACGGTCACATTTTAATTATACTCATTTTATTAAATGAAAAATAAAATAACCCACAAAAATTAGGGAACAAAATTTACTCAAAAAAATTTCAAGTCATTACAATATTGGTACACCAATCTAATGTGGAAGACACATCCAAGAGTATCTTCCAGATCAATTATCATGCCTTGGGTGTCTCCATATGGGTGGATCAATCATGTTGAAGATGCTTCACATGACCAAAGATAACATGTCTAGGGACTCACAAATGATTAACTATCTTATTTCAAATGCCTTTACCTAATCAAAGAAGACATGTCCTAGGGGGGCTTTGCATGACCAGAGAGGGAATAGTAGGGGCCTCGTGCATGATCATCTAACTTGTCAGGATGTCCTCACCTGATTAGAGTGGACATGACAATGGGTTGTCACCTGATCAGAGTGGTCATGTCCAGGGTCTTGTGCATGATCAAAATAGGAGGTTTGGATGACTTGTTGGGAGGTCTTGTGAATCCATGTTATATACGTCCAAGGTGCACTGCATGTATTTCAGCGATCGCTAACACCCCCCCTTCAATCTTTTTTGTTTTATGTGACAAAGGTCGGGGGTTATGTGAGTTTTCATGAGTAATGTATATGATTTTTACTTGATTTTTTTATGATGGATCGCGTGACCAATATAGGTCATATGGTGACAGCGTGAGAATGTAGAGGACAGATCTATCTATGTGTATCTAGAGCACCATAGGTTTTCCCAGACATACCCGAGGACTTCCATGCGGCGAGGCAGGCATGTCTGGGGTCCTATCCTTGGGATGTCGCATGTTAATATGGACATGTCTATGGATGATTTCATGATCATGTCATCATTTCAATGACTCCTTCAGATGATCAATGCGAATTTTTGGGGTTGTATTCACATGACCAAGGTGAGAAACTCTGAGGTTCTTCACATGATCGACATGACTTGTCCTAGGAATGTCAAAAAGGTTGTTTCCTAATCAACTTGGATTCCAATATGGGTCAATGCATGATCATGGGGACATGTCAAGGGTTCACCAAGAGATCAATTTGACTCATTACAGGTATGTATCATGATCAAAGTGACATGTCCAAAATCATCCTAGGGGCGTCACAAGTTTCATGAAGATTCTCGTGATTTTGTGTCCTCGAACCACTCACATGGTAGGGTCTCATGGATGCTTCTAGGTATTGCGCTCATCCAAATTCCACAAGTGCATGTTTAGAAGGGACATGACTTAAGTTTCATGGGAAACAATATATGATTGAGTATATGTGCTGAAGACGTACACCATAGGTTTTTCATGGCAAGAGAGGTCATATCCATAGGATCATGCGCACATTAAGGGTACGTTCGCATGATGTGCCTTCATTCATGAAATTTGCATGAACTCAAAAGGGGCTTGCAAAGAAGTCGGTGGACGTGCTCGAAGGATTCGCAATGTCATTTCCCATAAAGGTCCATGGTGCACCCTGTCGAGGGTCTACCCTTGAGTTCTCCTATAGATCAAATCCATATATAGGATGAGGGAGTCGCATAAAGATTCACTATTCATGCTAATCATATGACCCTCAGGGGGGCCCGTAAAGGGTGTTGTGGTCATGAATGGGGTTGTATATCAAAGCCTCTTCATGAATGGGTAATGGTGGATACTATGTGTCAAAGAGGAGGGGTGAGCATCCCAAGCTGTGCACCGTGAGGCCGAGCAGGGGTTCCATCTTGAGACTCAGAGTATGGCTCCTTAACGGGTAATTTAGGAGGGTGGGTTTTTTTTAGTTTTATGGGGTAGGGTTTTTAAATTTTTGGGAAATGGGTTTGTTCAGCGCCACATGAAGTGGCGCTGAACAAAAAGTGGGCAAAGCGCCACTTCAAGTGGCGCTTTGATCCCACACCACCCCCAAACCCGATATATATATATATATAATAAATTTATTTATTATAATAAATATAAAAAAATACAATAAATACATAATTATATCTTTTATAATAAATACAAAAATTATAATAAGTTTATTTATTGATAATAAATACCTAATAAATATTATAATAAATATTATTATATTATTATAATAAATATATATTTTTATACATTTATTATACATTTATTAAAAATATTATAATTTTATAATATTATAATATTCATTATAATAAATATATGATAAATGTTTTAATAAATACTATTATAATAAATGCACAATAAATGTATAATAAAAGTATAATAAATATTTATAATACATTTATATTTATAATAAATACTTATTATAATTAAATATTATAATATTTATAATAATAAATATCTAATAAATGTATGATAAATACTATTATAGTAAATATACATTTATAATATCTATTATAATAAATATTATAATAATATTTATTATAATAAATGAATAATAAATATTATTATAATAAATCTTATAATAAATCTATAATAAATATTATTATAGTAAATATTATAATAAATGTATAATAAATGTATAGTAAATGTATAATAAATATTTATAATACATTTATTATAAATGTGTATTTATTATAATAAATATTATAAAATTTAATTATAATAAATGTATATTTATATTTATATTTATAATAAATATACGTTTATTTATTATAATAAATCTACATTTATTTTAAACATTTATTATAATAAATATGTATAATAAATGTATAATAAATATTATAATACATTTATTTTTTTAATTATAATATAATAAATATAATAAGTAATTATTTATCTTTATTATATAATTATCATATCTATATTTATTATATTTATAATTATATAATTATATTATAAATAAATGTAATATGTAATATAATATAATAAATATAATATGATACATTTATTTTTTAATTATAATTAATGTATATTTATAATTATATAAATGTATAATAAATATAATAAATATAAATGTATAATTACATATTACATTTATTATAATAAATAAATAATTACGTATTACATTTATTATAATAAATAAATAAATATTTATAATTACATTTATAAATGTATATTTATTATAATAAATATATAATTATTGTAGTTATATAATTATTGTAAATATATAATCATCGTAAATATATTCTTATTATATATATATATATATAATTAATAAAGTTTATTTATATAAAGATATGATCATAATAATTATATCATTATAATAATTATATAATTATAAATATAATAAATATCTAAGTAAAAATATAATAAATATATAGTTATAAATATAATAAATATATGATTATAATAATTACATAATTATAATAAATATGTAATTATAATTATTATATAATATTTAATAAAGTTTATTTATATAAAGATAAATTATTTTAATAATGTTTATTTAAATATAAATTTATAAATTATATGATTATAATAATTACATAATTATAATAAATATGTAATTATAATAATTATATAATATTTAATAAAGTTTATTTATATAAAGATAAATTATTTTAATAATTTTTATTTAAATATAAATTTATAAATTTTAAATATAATGTTTATTTATATATAATTATTCATAAATTTATAAATTTATATATAATTATTTAAATACATAAATAGACCATATCAAATTTATTTATAAATATATATATATATATATATATATATATAAATTATTAAAATTATTTATATTTATTATATTTATTATAATATATTATAATTATGCTTTTGTTAAATTTATAATTATGTATTTATTATAATATTATATTATGTATTAAATTTATAATTATGTTTTTATATTTAACAAGGTTTATTTATAATAAATATATAATATTATAATTATTATAATAAACCTTATTAAATATAAATAATTTTATATATATTATTATAATTATTATAATAATTATATATATAATTATTTATATTTAAATACATAATTATAAATTTAATATTATAATAAATACATAATTGTAATATATTATAATAAATACATAATTATAAATATTTAATTATAATATATTATAATATATTATAATAAATACATGATTATAATATATTATAATATAAATACATAATTATAATATATTATAATATATTATAATAAATATATAATTATAAATTTAATAAATACATAATTGTAATATATTATAATAAATATAAATAATATAAATAATTTTAATAATGTTTATTTATATATATATATAAATTTATAAATAAATTTAATATGGTTTATTTATGTATTTAAATAATTATATATAAATTTATAAATAATTTATAAATAAATTTAATATGGTTTATTTATATATTATAATACATACTTATAAATTTAATACATAATTATAATATTATAATAAATACATAATTATAATATATTATAATAAATATAATAAATAAAAATAATTTTAATAAGGTTATATATATAATTTTAATAAGGTTTATATATTTAATTATATCTTTATTATATTTATAATTATATAATTATTGTAATTATAATTGTATATTTATTATAATTATATAATTATTATATTTAAAATTATATAATTATTATAATTTTTGTAATTATATAATTATTATATTTATAATTATATATTTATCATAAATATACAATTATTATATTTATATATTTATTATAATTATATAATTATTATAAGTTTATATTTATTATAATTATATATTTATTATAATTATATAATTGTTATAATTATAATAAACATTATTATAAATTTATTGTATTTATTTTAGTTATTATATTTATTTTAAATATATTTATTATAATTATAATTATTATAATTATAATTATAATAAATAATATATATATATATATATATATAAAGTGGTTGGGGAGGGGTTTTGTGGGATTTGGAAACAAAAACCCAAGAGCGCCAAATGAATTGGCGCTCTATGGTAAAAGTGTCTAGTGCCAACTCATTTGGCGCTAGACACACTCAGTTTCCAAAATAAAAATAAGTGACCCTTTAAATTAAAAGAAATAAAAAAAACCACTATCCTAAATCCCCCCTCCTTAACTACTTATGGAAAGGAGGTGCTTGTTCGATTTACTCTCATGCACTACATGATATCATAACCATCATTCAAGCGCATGAACTCTAAGGGATCACACGAGAGACTATTTAGGTGTGTACGGGGGAGGCCTGCTGATACCACATATACACATAGGGGTTCTCAGTATATCGGTTCACCTTCAAGCATGGAGTTCACACCCTCGGTGGTTTCTCTGCATGACTAGAGACTCGCGAGCCATTCCCTACTGAAGTCACTTCTTCCGTATGTTCAGGCATCACAAAACTAAGGGTTCGTGCATCCCTACCGATATCTGGATTGCATGCACAAGGGCCTGTGACACTGCATGACAGGGGAAATGTTTCACTTTTGTAAACTTGAGAACCTAAATACCCCACAATCATGTGATTCCCTAGGATTCTTGTGATGAACTTTGCGCATGCGCGGGGGGTGCATATCGAAGCCTCATCATGCATATATGATAGTAGGCATAACAAGGAAAAGATATGAACATGAGACCAAGGAGGATTTTGTCTATACTTCTTTTTATCGCGCGATAATTGAGGGATCATGCGAGGGGACTTCACGGAAATGCGTTGGGGATTCCCATTGGTGGTGCATGTAGGGACAAAGGTTTCGCATGGTGTATTTTAGGCGAAGGGTTTTTTTTAGTTTTATGGGGTAGGGTTTAAAATATTTGGGGAAATGGGGCTGTCCAGCGCCAAATGAAGTGGCGCTGGACAAAAATGGGGGCAAAGCGCCACTTCAAGTGGCGCTTTGACCGGCCCCACACCACCCACCATATATTTATATATAATTAATAAAATAAAATAAATACAATTACAAAAATATAAATATAATAAATTTATATATGTGTTAATTACAAATTATATATATATCTAATATAATTATAAATTTGTAATTAGTAATAAATATGTATATCTAATAAATAAATTTATATAATTATATATATAATTAAGTAATTATATAATAAATTCATTTATATATAGAATTATAAATATATAATTATAATTATATAATTATAATTATAATATATTAAATATACTAAATTTATTTATTATAATAAATATAACAAATATAATTAATAAAATATAATATCATAAATAAAAAATAAATTATAAATATAATATAATTATATAGCAAATTATAAATATATAAATTATTATATAATTAAAAATATAATAATTATAGATATAATAATTATATAATAAATATAATTATATATTAAAAATTATAATAATTATATGAATATAAATATAATTATAATTTTATAAATATAAATATAATAAGAATTATATAATTATTATAATTTTAAATATTATAATAATTATAAATATAGTAAAAATTATATAATAAATTAAAAATATAATAAAAATTATATAATAAATTATAAATATAATAATTATTATATAATTATAAATATAATAAATATAAATATAATAATTATATAATAAATATAAATATATATTACAATTATAATTATATATTTAAAATCATAATAATTAAATAATTATTAATATAATAATTATATAATTATATTGTATTTATTATATACATTAATAATAATTAATAATTATATAATTATAAATATAATTATTAGATAATTATAAACATAATAAATAAAAATATAAAAATTATATAATTATAAATATAACAAATATAAATATAATTATGTATTTATTGTATATAATTATTAGATAATTATAAATATAATAAATATAAATAAAATAATTATATAATTATAAATATAACAAATATAAATATAATTATGTATTTATTGTATTTTTTTATTATATTTATAATTATATAATAAATATAATATATTTATTATATTTATAATTATATAATAAATATATTATATTTATTATATTAGTTATATTTATTTTAATTTACTATGTATTTATAAATTATTATATAATAAATTATTAATATAATAATTATTATATAATAAATTATAAATATAATAATTATATAATTATATATTTATTATATTTATAATTATACATTTATCATAATTATATATTTATTATATTTATAATTATATAATTATTATAATTAGAATCATAGAATTATAATAAATTTATAATTATATATATAATAATTATAATAAATATATAATTATAATAAACATATAATAATAATACAAATGTAAATATAATAAATAAAAAATTATAATAATTATATAATAATAATAAATATATAAATATAAAATTATAATTATATAATATTTATTATAATAAATATCTAATAAATGTATAATAAATAGTATTATAATAAATATTATAATAAATACACAAAAAATTATAATAAACGTATAATAAATATTATTATAATTAATATACATTTATAATATTTATTATAATAAATATATAATAAATGTATAATAAATATTATTATAATAAATATTATAATAAATGTATAATAAATGTATAGTAAATGTATAATAAATATTTGTAATACATTTATTATAAATGTATATTTATTATAATAAATATTATAATATTTAATTATAATAAATGTATATTTATATTTATATTTATAATAAATATTATTTATCCATTATAATAAATCTACATTTATTTTGTACATTTATTATTTTAAATATGTATAATAATTGTATAATAATTATTATAATACATTTATTTTATAATTATAATATAATAAATGTAATATGTAATTATTTATATATATTATATAATTACCATATCTATATTTATTTTATTTATAATTATATAATAATAATTATATTTATAATTTATTATATAATTATATTTATTATATAAATATATTAATTTTATAATTTATTATATTTATTATGTTTAGAATTTATTATGTATGTATTATATTTTATTTTTTTATATAATTATATTATATAATTATTTATATTTATATTTATTATATTTTATTAATTTTATTTTTTATATTTAATTATATTATATTTATAATTTATTATAATAAATTTATTATGTATATATATATATATGGGGGTTAGGGGTGGTGTGGGGCCGGTCAAAGCGCCAATTCAAGTGGCAGATGTTATATTTAATTATATTTAATTACATTATATTAAATTTATTTTAATGTATAATAATTTATTATAATAAATTTATTTTATTATGTATTATATTATATTTATTATATTTGATTATATTATATTTAATTTATATTATATTTATTTTATTGTATTTATTTTAGTAATTATTTTTATAATAATAAATAAATTTATTATAAATAAATTTATTATATATATATAATTATGGATTTGTTATATTTATAATTATATAATTATTATAATTTTATATTTATTATATTTATTATATTTTTTTTATTATACATTTATTATAATTAAATATTTATTATAATTGAATATTTATTATATTTATATATTTATTACTATTATATATTTTTCATAATTATATATTTATTATAATTATTATTTTTATAATTATAAATTTATTATAATTTCTATAATTCTAATTATAATAATTATATAATTATAAATATAATAAATATAGAAATATAATAAATGTATAATTATAAATACAATAAATATATAATTATAATAAATATGATATAATTAATGTATGTATTATATTTATATTAAATATAAATAAATATAATTTATTATAATAAATATAATTTATCATAATTATATATTTATTATAAAAAATATAATTATGTATTTAATGTATTTATTTTTTTAATTATATTTATTATAATTATTGTATTTATTTTAGTAATTAAATTTATTATAATAAAAAAGTTTATTATAAAAAAATTATATATATATATGTGGGGTTGGGGTGTGGGGCCGAAGTGGTCAAAGTGCCACTTCAAGTGGCGCTTTGTCACTTTTTTGTCCAGCGCCACTTCATTTGGTGCTGGACAACCCCATTTCCCCAAATAATTTAAACCCTACCCCATAAAATTAAAAAAAAACCCATCGCCTAAAATAACCTTTCACATGTGGTTATCTCCTCATGCGATCATATGACCGTATGATGATCACGCGATGGGATCTCATGGATACATCCTAGTGGAAGGTTCTTGCGGGAATGGGGGCGCTAGGTTTACCTGGAGGAGATCTCCAATGGGCGGTGGCCGAGAGCTTTGTTTCTCCCCTTTCCTTCTTTCCTGAAGCACTTTTCCCTCTTTCATACGCGTGTTTTATCAATAGAAGATTGATATATATAGGTCTAGTTCAATTGAATATGGAACCATCTTGTGCGGCATTAAGGCCACGTGCACTAGTGAGGCTATGAAGATCTCCCTTTGATCTCCATTTGCGGCATCGTATAATCATTTCATCTGATCATGCGATGATTTTTTTATCTCTAAGGCATCGCGTAACCTATACAAATATGAAATAAGTCACATAAAATACCTCAGTGGTGGAAGGGGTTCATTGTCATAAAACTACTTGTGATTCCCCTTATGTTGTCTTCAATTCGGTTTCATGATCAAATAATGATCATGCATCAACTTCGATCAGTGGTCTCTTTCAGTAGGCCACTGGAACTCACAGTGGCTTAGGTTGATTATTTTATACTTGAATAGAAGGCCATTGGAGCTCGTATCTTGAATCTCGCGATGGCTCATTATTGTATTCTCAGACTCTCTCAGATGTTAGTGAAATATCGGAGAGATGGGAGTGACAACAGGAGAGCATCGGGCGTGCCTTGGGATGTCAAACTAGGGAGTCAGGTGGAGGATGGTGGACATATACGAGGTTGAAGATGATGGTCTCATAGTGTTGGGGATCACCTAATTTGAACTCGTGAGAAGTTGGAGTGGTCTGAGTTTGAGTTTGCGAGGCATGAGATTGGGACGAATAGCTGGGATCTTCATATGGCTCGATCGGCTGACGCAGGTCATCGGGGGGTGTGATCGTATGGCCCAGATTTGATCCCATGGAAAAAAATCCCCTACATTGGTTTTTTATGCTGCCTCCCCTTCGTTATATAAGCCAATTCAAAACTTCCACTTATCGAGCTGGCAATAGGGTCAGCACTCGTACCATCTGAAATGCTTCCACCCAGTGGGCTTTGGCCCACATATGTTCACACACCCACAGGCTTCCACACCACGGGCCCAACCAATGTCTTGTGGGATCTATGCTCCCCCACTGGTTTTCTGGTTGGCCCAGGCTTACTCCAGTGTGGTCGACCAATGGTCCCACACGAGTCTTGGTTGAATCGGCCAATGGCTAGCTAGTGTATAGCTTTATTTTTTTTACTAAGGGTGGTATCAAAACTAAGAATAAAATTATTATAAGTAAAGAGTCCCAAAGTGATCCTCCTTAATTCCTCAAGACTTTATGTATTCCATTTCCAATTTTTTATTCCACAGTCTTCAAATCATTGGCAGAAAAGTGTGAAATGCACAAATAGTGGTGCCAAAAAACGTGATGGTGTCCTTTAGTTTGATATTAGAGGTATGATGTGAGTTAAGGAAGGTGGGATGCTTCTTTCAGCAATGCTTAGCCAATGTAAGTGTTCTGGTGTGATCATCAAAGTGTTACTGGGGTCGGTACTCCCCTATACCTCTAGGTAGTGGGTCCCTCATATCCTTTATATATGTATATATAGAACTCCCCCACATTTTAGAGGGTGAACGTCCTCTATATATGGAGTGTTTCTTCCTATCATTGAGTTATGGAAGCGTATGGGTCCTCCATTGGAGTAGTTCTCACTCTACTATAACACACATAGGTGAGGTGCACATCCTCTATAATCATTATTTAGATGTTACATGTGATTCTTGTCTAGGATATAGTGTTCCATTGGTTGTGGAGTGCAGTAGCGAGGAGTAGGCCCTACACTCTATTTATTTTGAGATTGTATGAGGTGTTTTTGTATCAGTTATGGGATCATTGGAGCTATAGACATACTCTTTATTATTAGATATCTATGAAGATGAAGATCCCCTTTCTCACTTAATTTAGGCTTCTTTCGATCATATCTATTGGAGAGTTCCTTTACCCTCTTTTCTTATGGGTTAAGCTAACTGTTTCTTTCAATTACTTCCCTTTCTTGGTTTTTGAGGCATCCTACTGGGTGTGTATATATACTCACCACTACATGGGCTATGACCATACATATTTTTTCTTATAAAAATGATAGTAAGATCAATGGTGGAATTAGTGGATCTATTTTTAGAGTAGCATAGTGTTACATGGAGGCACTGACCATGTTTAGTGGTTGGCCTCAGATAACGTGATTTGGGCTCCCTTCAATTTTTCACTTTCTTGGTAGTTGTTAAGTTGGGACTTCATTTCTGGTTGGGAATGTAATTTTTCCCCATAATATATTTTCTATTTCCTTGCATCACTTTGATGTTTTTCCTAGAGTTTTTATGCATTTATTACACTCTAGATGTTTCAAGCTTTTATTACATATTTACACTATTTCATGGATCTTATTGTGAGTGTTCATACAGGTACTTTGGATAAGGCCTCCCTTTTTAGTTGTATGTCTACTCAATGCTTGTTGTCATCCCTTAGACTTTTGGAGGAAGGGTTGGGCTGTCACCCTCATCTCACTGTTGGCCTAGGAGGGGTCCCAGTTGGTTGGGTTGTGACAGAGTGGTATCAATGGTTTTTTTTCCTCAGGTTAGTGTTTGGAGTTAAACATTCCATGATGTTTGATTTGGGAACTTAGGGTAATGATATCAAATTGTCTCGAGTTTATATATCGGTCTAGGGGACCCAAGGATGGTGTGATAGCTGATATATCCATACACCATGACTTTGAATACCTGATTGTCGAATCAGAACATTGAGAGATTAGTTAAAAGGAAACAAATGCTACATGAATCATATTGGATTGGGTATTTTGAATTTCATTTCCTTATCTAGTCATCTCCCCAGATATACTTATCTAATAGTGGTTGTATTATTACCATTCAAGATGTCTCTATGATGATAACTAGTTGGGACACCTATATAGGGTATTGATGATGATCAGTTGAGTGATGAGGCCTTAGTTTAGGGACATATTCATGAGGTTTTCCCTCTATGTGGTCATAGATCAGTGATCCCACCTGATGGAAATCAAGTGGATCCACCTACAGTAGTTCAGGTGGATGAATGACTACATGTTAGGAAACGAATAACTATGGTGGGTTAAGATAACGATGCACATAGAATATTATGTGAGTTACATTGATAAATACTTCTTAAGTTTCATGGTGATCCAAAACCTTAGGAAACTAAGGATTATCTCAAGGTAGTGGTTTGAATATTACTACTTGTTTGGACCTCGGCCGATCAAATGGTTATACTGGTGATCAATCTTCTTCTTGGAGCAGTAGGGTGCTAGTGAGGTCTAATTACTTGAACCCATGATGAGATGATTCTCTCATGGATATACTTGTAAAATTTGTTTCACAATGAGTATTACCCTTCAATCTTGAACTTTATATGGATCAAGGAGTTTATTGTGTTACAACAGAGTGATATTTCAATTGATGAGTATGCCTCAAGGTTTAATGGCCTCACACATTTCTCTCTCAATAAATTGTGGGATAGATAATTCCAAGTGTAGAAGTTTGAGTAGGTCCTTCGCAGATACATCCATATCAGTTTGGCCCCTCATTCATTACTATATATGCTGGAGTTCTAGACTAATCCATGGTTATGGATAAATTTATATCATAGGGATGTTGAGTGGCCTGAGTAGGTAGTAGATATTGATGGGATGAGTCATCTACAATTTCTATTAGGCGTTAGTTGTCGGGGTCTCAACACAGGAGGCATACTCATACCCAGACTCATACATGTGGATCTTCAGTGCATGGTCCATATAGTGGGTCTAATAATCCCATAGAGGGTTAATTCTATTCTTTTGATGGGCATGGAAACATGTTCCATGATTTATTGAGTCTTCATGTTATAGATAGTGGTCAGGAACTAGATATACCTCCATGGTAAAGATAACATCATGATTAGTGATCTACTAGTCATGTTCAAAGTGGCCCCTAGGGAGGAAGTGTAGATCGAGGACTGGGAGGATCTCCATAGGGAGGAGCTATAAGTGGAGGAAGAATCTACGATTTACTCCCACCACCACTAGGTGGCCCATTCCAGGATCATAGGGCTAGTAGTTGAGGACCTGGGTAGTTATAGTCTATGGAATGATATGATCAAGCAGATCATAAGATGATTCAAGGTATGATCTATGTATATTCTAATCTATCTACAGTACTTGTAAACATTGGTGAAGTCATTAATTTATCTTTATATCCCTTGTTAAAGAGATAGATATTCCTATTGAGTCTTTTTCTCAACAACTATGTCTAAAGGTTCCCACATGCTGTAATTTTTCTATATCAAACATTTTTTGGTAGTGAGAGTTAGCCTTCAATGGTGAGATTTTATCATGGTACCTCTTGGTAATTATGATGAAACATTATAATTTCATCATTGGTATGGAATAGTTAATCATGGTGTATTCCCAGATAGACTATCATCATAGGAGATTTATATGTCTTCCTATAGATGGGTTAATATCCTCCTTTGGAAGTGAGAGGGCTCGCGTGGAGGAGTGAGTGGAGCTTGCAAACATAAAGAGGAAACCTATCACCCATTTGTTGGAGTGTTTGTCCCTTGGTGAAGTAGGGTATTCAGGCATTTGGCTTCCAGTGATAGTGGAAGATTATATTTAAGACTTTATCAAAGATGTTATGGGACTAAATCTGATATAATAGATTGACTTCTATATCAAATTTTACCCTAATACCACATTGATATCTTCTATGGCATATTGGATGTCCCCTACCAAAATCCAGGAGGTGAGGGTGTACTTGGAAAACCATTAAGATAAAGGTTTAATCATGTCTAGTGTGTCACCTTGGGTAGTCCCAGTTTTGTTTGTGAAAAAGAAAGATATGAGTTTGAGGATTTTCGTTGATTATCATCACCTAAATCGGGTAATGATTAAGAAAAAGTACCCATTTCTAATGATTGATAAAATTTTCTACCAATTAAAAGGTGGGGGTTGGTTTTCTAAGATCGATCTTCATTATGAATAACATAAGTTGAAATTTCACAAGGACAATATTCTAAAGACAACATTCCAATGTCACTACAGATGTTATGAGTTCATGGTGATGTCTTTTAATATTACTAATTCTCCCTCTATGTTCATGGAATTTATGAATTGGATATTCTATCCATACTTGGATTGATTCACATTTTCCCTTATCAATGACATTATCATATACTCTATGTCTGAGTAGGAGTATACAGAGAATTTGAGGATAGTCCTAGACTTAATCTAGGAGAACCAGCTATATGATTAGCTCTCTATGTTTTAGTTTTAGATCTGATGGGTTTATTTTTTGGGGAATTTCATCTTTGATCATGGTTTAGTTATGGATCCATTGAATATTGATGTGGTTCTTGATTGTGTTCCACCTAATAGAATGTCATATGTGTGGATTTTTCTTAGTTTGGTAAGCTACTACCAAAGGTTTGTGGAATAATTTTCCATAATTACAGACCCTTTGATTGTCTTGATGCTAAAAGGGTATCCATTTTCCAGGACTATGCTGTGTTAGAGAGCCTTTGAGGATTTTATCCTTTTATCCTTTGACTAGTGTCCTATTTTGAGACTACTATAAGAGGGTGTTGAGTACGTGGTGTTTTTGAAATGCCTATGAAGCTGGGATATGATGTGTTTTGATTCAAAGGTAGGCAGTTATTACTTATGGTTTAAGGTATTTGAGACCCCATGAGAATAATTATGCGACCCATGACTTGGAGTTGGAAGTGGTAGTCTTCACCTTAAATATGTGGAGATATTATCTTTTAGGGAGAATTTCATTGTTTACTCAGACCACTATAGTCACAAGAACATCTTCACCAGGAGAGATCTCAACTTGAGATAGAGGCGTTGGATAGAGTTCTTAAAAGAATATGACTTCAAGATAGTATATACTCTAAGGAAGGAAAATTTGGTTGAATAATACCTTAATATGAAATCAAATTCTCTCTTAGTAGAGGAGGAATCGGAGTAGTTGTCCTTGTTGCAGCTGACTATAGTGGAGGATAGGGTTGAATCTTATCTATAGTCAATGGTGTTGACTATACTTCTTCTTTAGAATATGAGATAAGATCAACTAGGATACATTGACTATGGGATTTTTTGTGACCATATATCCTTAAAATACAAACCATGTGTATTTTATGAAGGAAGGGATCACGTCATTCTTTTTTTGGGATGAACATTAGTTTTATTCACATTACATGATGAGGTATTGAGTGAGTTTTATACCTCCCCATTGGATATATATTCAGGTGTGGAAAATATGTACAGGGACATTTAGTGGCTATTTTGGTGGGGTAACATGAGGTTATAATAGGTTTGACTTAACTTATTAAGATTATATAATGGAAGTGGGATGACATATTGATGGGTTTTCTGAATGGAAGTGGGAGGCTTTCTAGACCTAGTTATAGATGAGTACAATGTTTCACCCCAATATAGAAGGAAATAACCAAGTAGACTATCCTGGTTATGGAGGATATATTGAGAGGAAATTTTTTAGACTTTATAAGAAGTTAGGAGGATAACTTATCATTGTTAGAGTTTTATTATAATATCTTCTATCACTATAATATTGGCATGGTACATTTTGAGGCCTAGTACTAGAAACCATGAAGGTCACCCTCGTGTAGACTAATATTGGAAATGAATCACTTGTCAAGTGAGAGTTGGTATAGGAGAAAATGGAGAAATCTCAGGTGATCCATGAGCATATGAAGATAGACTAGATCCAACATAAATATTACATGGACCAACATCATAGGCCTTTGGAGGTTGGGAAAGGAGACCATGTTTTATTTAGAGTCTCTCCAAGATGGGGATTTCATATATTTGGTCAGGGAATCAAGCTATACACGAGGTTCATCAAGATATTCCAAATCATATGGAGGGTTGGTGAGGTTTCTTACTTTTTGGACTTACCCCTATAGTTGAATCAAGTGAATGACATCTTCCCTGTGTCACAGCTGAGAAGATACATGCACAACTTGATGCCCATTATTGACTGGGGAGAGATGGACATCGAGGATGGAGAAAACTTTTTTGATTACCCATTGGAGATCGAAGAATAATTGTAGAGGATCCTATATGGATAGACCATTCCTCTATTTAGAGTTCTTTTTTGGTATGGGGGAATGAAGGGGAGACTAGGGAGCATGATAACCAAATGCAGGCTAAATAGGCCCACTTTTTGTGTAGCTTGTGATTTCGGGGTGTAATCTTTGAAGGAGGGGATAATGCAATGACTTCAGTTTCTATAGTTTGATTCTTCGAATATTTATATATATATCTATGGATATTTTCTTAGAGTCGGCACTATGTTTGGGTATCATGGGATCCCAAAATTAATATTTTAAAAATATTAATATATATTAAACCACATGTGTGAATCTTTTCATAATAAATGATTTTTCCATTGTTAAGGACCTCAGATGGGAAAACTAAGACCATGGTTGTTTTTGGAATGTGGTGGGTATACTAGGAATGATATAAAGTTGGTTAGTGTAAGGCATTTGGTTGAAGGTGACCATTGGTGAGTGCATTAAGTAAAATAAATAAATAATTTAATTAATTTTCTTAAATTCCTAGAAACCCTATTCCCTTCTATATTTATATATCATTATGAAAAATTTAATGCCCAGACCCCAGAAGCCTGGAGCTGGTGCATTATTTTAATACATTGGCATGATTATAAAGAATCAAGTCTCGAAGGACCGATCAATTTAACATTCTTGGAAAATATATTACATACATGAATGTTACATTACACTTTCTAGCATAAAACAAATCATAAATAATCCTTTGATAATGCCATTATTCCCATAGATTAACCCTACATATCAATCATAATACACTTCTTGGCATCCTGGGAAAATAAAACATAAGAAAGGGGTGAGCTCAAATTCTCAGTAAGGGTAAATAATTCAGCGTAAGCTATAAACTTTTAAGGAAAGATGTATAATAAAAACAATATCCTTTTAAACATAAAACTTGAACATAATATAGTATAAATAAGTCAAACATTACCATATAAACATGAACATTTATATTCTACTAGTTGAATAACCACATGTAATAACTAATTTCATAATGAGGGAATGCATAATACCAGGCATTATAACTACTACATCAAGGCCTTTTTCCAAGACCATTCATAAATATTCTATCAAGGCTTTGTGCCAAGACACTAGTTTTTTTCATGAGACCTACTGATGAATCAAGGGGATATAGTGGGCCCATCCCATCACTTATTACGTACAATGCATTCCTCATATGAAAAATAGTGAAACATAACATAATCATTCATATTAAATCTAGCATAAGAAATGTCAATACTTTAACCATAAACCATGAATGGTATAAAAATAGCACAACCATAGTCAAACATATCATAACTCATTCAATATAATATGTAAGATTGTATTATATTAAAGCAACCTCAATTAAGAATAATATCCAGTAAAGGATGTTGTCATAGTTGAAAATGATGAGTAAAACTCTTTGAGAGAAATATCCTCTTTTCATGAAATCATTTAAAAGTCACAAAATTTATAAAGGAAGTCATTTAAAATATATTTTTGAATCAAAGTGTCCCATACCACTTTGAAACTTTTGAAATGAATTAATATTTTAAAACAATCAAGTCCATATAAATAAATCCTGAAAATCATTTCGAAAACATGGATATTAATTAAATAGAAATATAAATCTTTAAAACATTTAAAATTATAAACTAGTTAATGATAACCTTCCATAAAACCTTAAAATATTTCTTTTTGAAAACATTTTTATGAAACATGGACATGGAATATAAATATTTTCCAATAAATACTTACACATAAATAATCTCGAATAATAATGAGATTAAGGAACTAACCCTTACCTTGTAAATTCTTTTAGTTGAGGGTAAGTTTAACCTCCTGCATAATGACCAAAGTATGTTATTAAATTATACCATAACCATATTCATATTTTTGATATCATATATGATTCATTTATTACTTTATACAACCCATTTAATAATAATTTCCATGTTAAAGTAACATTTTGGGTAATAATCACTTTCTTTATCGTACGCGTTTTAACTTGTTATTCTTGATCGTATCACTTAGATAATGATTTAAATACTTACATAATATAAAAAAAATTATTTATCATATATATTCAGAATATAAATATGTATAATAGATATATATATGAAATGGAAACACTGTTCATGGAGACGGTAGTTCGTACGTACGCATGATCATTGTTTCTGTTTTCTTATCGTATAGTATGGAAGTAAATAAACATCATATATTTATCTACATAAATTTATATTATTAAATTAGTAATATTATTTAATATATATCATACTTAATAAATATATATATTTTTATAAAAAATTCTTGAATGGTGATTGTTGAAAATGAATCTCATCGCATCATGGAGACGGTAAGTCGTACGTACGCACGAGCGACAATATCATTCTATTGATGGTGAAATGATGTTTAATTGGATGGTATATTATATATAAATAATAATTACCATGTTATATTCATTATTTAAATTAATTATACTCATTTTTATACCCATACAAATAATGTGGTGTTAAATAACAAACTAAACCACAATGTGGAGATGGTAAGCCGTACGTACGCCCGCATGGTGACTTTGTCATTAATAGGATTGATAGAATAATAAATATGGTTATAACATATTTATAATAAATTCTAAGTATGTATAAGGTAATGGATTTATTATTTTATTATGGAAAAAATAATGAAACGGGAAGTAGAAGAAGAAAATAACTTTGAAAGAGGTGATTAATAATTACATCTTCTTCGGGTTCTTCCTTTTGATTTGAACAAAAGGGCTCCTTAGGTTGAATTTATGATCAAAGTAAGGCCTATAGGTTGAATTTAGGGTAGTTGGTAGGATATTTGAGTAGGTTTTTTCCATGACAAATGGTTTTGGAGGTGTTAATTTAAGATAAGGGGAATTACCCTTTTATTAGAGAGGTGAGGAGCACTTTAGGAAAATCTTGAAATATTAATTTATTATAAAATTATTTTCGGTTTATAATAGATCCAAATGGATTTAGTTCTAGGATAATATGACTATGGGTCTATATACTCTCATCCAATAAGTTTTATACATGTTTATGTCGCCATATTAACCTTATCTTTTAGATTTAACACTTAGTTAAATAGTTTAACTTTTACCATGTCTTCTAATATTTTATACTACAAGGTTAATATAATTACTATAAAATACCAAGAGAACCTAAAGTGGTTCATTAATGACATTTAACATTATATAAGTCATTTTTACAAATATTATGTTTTTAGGACTATAATATAATTTAATAAAATAGTATTTGTTTTAAAAACTCATTTATGTCAATTTTGACACTATTTAATATTTGGTTTTTGTTAAAGTCATAAAAACTTGATTCCTTCAAAAAAAATACATTGAATCGACCATAACATGTCATATTAACTTATAAAAATCTTGGATGGCATCAAAAGTTTCAATTTACATTTATCTTAATATTTATAATATCAATTATTTTAATCTTTCATTAATAAGGTAATTAATGTATCATCATTGTGTCATAAATAAATTTAATTATTTAATGTATAAAAATTATAAATAAAATACTATTATCTAGGAAATATTTTTATATTTCTAATGAATATTTATATTTGAATTTATCTTATGTTTAACCCTGTATTAAAAATGGTTTAGTTATTAAATTTTGAATTTAACAATTTTAACTCTTCTTTAAATAAAATATAATAATTGTCCTAATCTAACCCAAATGGATAAAAAGGATCTTATTTTTGTCCTAAGGTTTATTTTGGTATAAAAACACTTATCAAATATAATTATTACATGTTTTTGGGTAATTTTATATTATTATAATATTTTTTTTACCTTTAATTACCTTATTTACTTTTAACCGTGGTAAATAAAATTCGAAAGTTACTATTCACCAAAAAATATTTTCATTATATTGAACCAAATTTTACTTACTGATAAAAACCATGTCTATCTTATTTTTAAAATTCAATTCACAGAAGCAGTAAAATTATGTTTTATGCAAATTTGCAAATGTGCATAGAAGGTGGGTAAAAGATGTTAAAACGTTCAATAAATATTTTTATATCTAATCTTATTATAAAATGACTCAAATGAATTAAATAGGAATAATATATATATTATGTATCTATTTCTACATTAAGATAAATTTTAATTAAAATAATTATTTAAATGAAAAAGTCTGTTTTTATGTACTATGCAGTATTTTTCACTATTCATCAAAAAATTGAATGTTTTCAAAAAAAACAAAAAATTCACCCTAATATAATTTTGATATTACAAATTCAAAAATTAATTCTATTTTACCAAATTCAATTTTAGGAGTGTCTAAAATTAATTTTATTATTGTTCACAAAAGGACATAAAAAGTAGTTCTTTTAAGAAAATAGTTTTTCTAAATATATAACTATTTTAACAAAACTTATATATTTCATTATAAATATGTTTTATGTGAAAACATTATAAATAACAAATTAAAATTTATTTTTTACTATTCATATTACAATATTTAATTGATAATTAAATATATCATTTAAATAATTATAATATTAATGTGTTGTTTCGTAGAAACTCAATCTTGCGTATAACGCAAGCCAAGTCAGTGTTGTGTGAAATATAAGATATTAAATTAATTTAAATAGATAAAGTAATATGAAATATTGGGGTGTTACAAAAAATATGCAATGTTAGCTACATATCCTTATAATATTAAAGGGGTGAGATCTTTTTTTGTATTGGAAACTCAGTAATGTGGATCGACGATAAAGATTGAAGAGAATCATGAGATGGATGGTGATCATAGTGGGATGTTCATATTCTCTGCTAAATGATGTGTTATTCACCAACAATCAATCATTTGTTGAATTAGGTATATTGTTTTGGGTATTTAAACCCATGGATCAATTTTATGATCATGTATTTCTTATCTGCTAATAATTTATATATGATTTATGTTCTTCACATTAGCCCAATTAAATAGCATTCTTGAGCTTATTTTTTTATATCTTCGGTACAAATTTATTCACCCTTATTCCTAATTTATGTAATCATAGGTTTTGATTTCATCATCCAATGATGACTCTCACTTTGTTCTTGTACTTTTCCAACCACTATTCTTTTCATTCTTCATCATTGGCCCATAGGATCGGCAATTCGACATTTCCAAGCCATATTTGAGTGAGATAAAACCCATGGATTCATGGAGAATGCGTTAATAACATAGGTATAGTTATTTTTTAGATAGTTTGAGATATGTTATGGGATTCAAGTAATGGAATCATGGATCATGACGCTCGTATGGTGAAAAGAGGTGTGGTGGCTACTCCATGGGAGATTGGGGTTCTTATTTCCATCCACTAGAGGCTGAGAATCAATGACCAGAGGATTTCCCTTTCATTTTTAGTAGATCACGGGTATTTAAATGGTGTTTTAAGAATAAAATATAGTATATATATCATTCATATGAATAAATACGTTTATTTCTATGAAATTTGTTACTACATACCATATATCATGGAGGAACACAAGTTGTGTAGTCCAAGTTTTCATGGAAACTTGGGTTTTTGATGAGTTAAATATCACAAGTCTTATCGTTGGGCCCGCACTCCATGTGATCCCTGCCCAGTTATCTTGTCCCTGTGACAAGGTAACATGATCCAAACCCTAGGTGGATAGACACACCATGTACCCCAAGAAAATTCCATGCATTAGTTCATGGATAGCCAAGTTGTTTACTAATATAACACACCCAGGACCCCATGTGGGCATTCATTCCATGTGACAATACATACACAACATGTAGATCCACATGGATGGTTAAGCCATTTCCAAGAGTGTACATGTACAGGTGTTTAGGAAAGGTCACATGCCATGTAACCCTATATACACACATTGTACTTTTTTCAAAAAAAAATTAAATTTGGTATATCCTTCTTAAAGACTTGGATTTTTGCTTGAAAGTATTGTATCCTGAGTGGTTTCACATGTAGAACATGATGGTGTCCTTTTTTCAACACCATAGGTACAACGTGAAGTGATATATGTGGTATGCTTATTTCTCTAACACTTAGTCAATTTTAGTGTTATGGTGTGATCATTAGAGTTTTATCGAGGTCAGTACTCCTCTATCTATCCATTTTTTGGGTCCCTCGTATCCTTTATATAGGTAGAGAATAAAATCCCTCATATTACATATGGAACGAGTCCTCTATCTGCACAATGGTACTCCCCTTCATTGATCTCTAGTAGTGTGTGGGTTCTTTATACTCATTTTTGAGAGGTTACATATGATGATTGGACAAGATATTGTTCTCCCTCAATTATATAGCACAACAGTGAGGAACATGCCCTCTACTCTGTTTCTTTTGAGATTATGTTGAGTATTTTGGAATCAGTGATGGGACCTTTAAATCTATGGGTAGATTTTTCATTATTATCTAGATTTTAAGATATAGATCCCCTTTATCTATTAATTTGGGTTTATTTTGGGCATATCTATTAATGGATTCCTTCACTCTATTTCTTTATGGGTTGAGATAACTATTTCGTTTTATTGATTCCATTTATTGATTTTTGAGTCATCCTAGTAGGTATGTATATACTCACCCCTTAATAGGATATACCTATATGTGTTGTTTCTTATGAAGATGATATGAATATCAATGGTGGTATTGTTGGACCCATTTTTTGAGGAACATAGTGTTTCTTATAGGCACTATTCGTATTTAGTGGTCAGCCTCAGAGGTCATGAGTTGGGATCACTTCATTTTTCTCCCTTCCCAATAGTTTTCAAGTTTTCACCTCATTTCTATTTGGTCGTGTATTTTCCCCTTTATATATTTTATATTACCTTACTATACTCTGATGTTTTCCTATAGGTTTTTTCATCCATTGATTATACTCTAAAAGTTTCAGTCTTTTATTATATCTCTATACTATTTCATGAAGCTGGTTGTGTGCATGTATATAGGTACTTAGTATAAAGCCTCCCATTTCATTTGTATGCCTAATCAATTCATGTTTCTAACCCCTTCCCTATTAGAGGAAAGCTTGGGGTGTCACCCTCATCTTACTTCCATCCCAAGTGGGGTCTCAGTGGGTTAGGTAATCACATGACCAATTCATCCTTAACATAATTGTAGCAATATATAAAATTTTATGACATGAAAACAAGTTAAATACATAAATAACCAATCAATTTAAAATTCATCAGGTGCTAACCAATCTACTATAAACCCCAAATCTGCCTATTTCAACATCGATATGAAAGGAAGATCAAAAGTAATCATTTCATGAATTAGAATAAGCCATATGATCAACACATCGACTCAAAATATTCAACAAACTTTCATGTATCCACATTCCACATTTAAGTAACAACTCCATGTCTGTCTTTAAGGGAATTCCATGGTGTATACATGGTGAACCAATTCATGGATCTAGGTAAATACACACTACTTAATGTCGAACCAATATCTAGCTTTGGGAAAATCCACATTAACACAATTAAACCCAATATCCTACTATGGAGCAATACACACTACCAAAATCTATCCATGACTGTTAAATCATAACCTTCCTATAACAATGGTGGAACTCTCCCTCTTAGGGGATGTGTTGGGGATAAGGTTATTCATAGCTAGAAATTGATGGTGTGTTGTGTATATTGCCAATACTCATTAGGTTGATCAAGTCAAGTGATTTTATCTACACAGGTAGCTTCAGTGTTGAAGGTTTCATATTTTTTTAGTGTTTATGAAAATTTTGGGTTCCAAAATTTGGAGGATGGAGAAATTTGTTTTGTGAAAGAAAGATTATCGTATAAATACAATATTTATGTGAAAGGTTGAAGGAGTGTTCTAGAGCTTCACACAACTAATTTTTTTGATCTGACTCATCCAAATAAAGATAAGGAAATTGTTTTTTAAAGTCTTAAAGTTGAACAAAAATAAATATTATGCAAACCTACAAAATACAGATAGAGTTACATGCTAAAGAAGGAATAAAATCGATGGAGTTTAGTGAACTAGGAAAGTTTCATGCAAGTTCTATGGCATGAATGGTAGTTTCACTAAGGGTAAGATATGTTTATAAATAGGTGGGTACCTCCATTCGAAATACATCAATCTCTCTATCTCTCTCAATGAAGATCTAGAGCCACTACTTCACGAAAGAGATATGTGAAGTATAATTTCATAAAGAAAATAACTTGTGTCTATCAAGACCAAGTGAGATTCATGAAACATTAATTTTGTGGGAAATTTATAGTTGCATGAAAAAACATATATTTCATGAAAACTAGGGTGTTTCATGAGAGCATAAAAGTTTCATGAAAAAACAGACTAATTGTGTGAAAGTGAAAGAGTTGCATGAAGTGCAGGTTTTGAATATCCTTTTTTAATTGAATAATGCATTCAAGGGTATATATTCTAGACTATGGAACAAGTAGGTTCTCGTGATAATTAAATACAAATAATTATGTTTCCAATCTACTAATATGTCCTTCAAGTTAGTAAACTGAGGAAGACTTCACCCAAAGCAAAGAGTAAGGGGAGTCAACGAAAGTGATCTGAGGGAGGTAGTGTGTCATCCCTAAAATTATTGTAAAGAAATTTTGCATGAGATAGAGTGACCGTGGATAAAAATTTATATTCAAAAAAATATTGTGGAGATTATTGGATTCAGGTAAGATAGAAACAATGTTGGAATATGCTCCTTGGACCAGCCCTTAGTGGTGAACTAAGTAAAATTGTTGTGTTGTGTTTCTATTTTTGTATATGGGTGTTTAGTAATAGAGTTATTTCATCAGAGAGGTTTAACAAGTCCTTACCAATATTGGGACAAGATCCTTCTTATTTAAATAAATATTTCACACCCTAATTCACCCCTCCCATCTCAAGGCATTCTAGGGTATAATAGGAAAACTAGTCGATCCAGACCAATATGGAACCTTGAAACTAGCCACAAAGAAACCATACATGAAACCATACACAATCCACAATATAGTAATTAATAATCATGTCATATCAAGAAAGGCCTCATGGGACACACACACATCCACATGTGAATCACATCAAACAAGGTTCTAACATTCTATATATGCACACACATGAAAATAAAGGAATATAAATTTATATAAAGGACATCAAATTTTAGGGACTTACTAACTTAATATTATCAATGGTCGAAGACATTAATTGCTACTTGGATCAATACCACACACCAAAGATCCCTATAACCATCCCAAATTCATCAAATTAAGATTCAAAAATCAATATCCAAGAATAATAACATTAAAAGGGATAGAATTTGGTTAGACTTACACAATGAGAACCACTATAAGCAACGGATCTAGATCCGATCAAGTGAGAGAAATATATCCTCAATAAATGTTGGATTCAATCCTTCTACAATACAAGAATTACCCATAAGATCATATAAAAATCCATAAATATGGCCTTAACAACCCATATCTTTGATTCATCCCAAGAGAAAGAGAATTTTTATAAAAGATTGACTTATAAATTTCATATAGAATCCACCGGATCGATCGAGTATTTAAATGGTTAAGAGATAACGAGAAGATATATAAATTTACCTTAGAGGATACTCTCTATTAATTCTTGATGAATAAGGGTCATTACTCAAAAGGGATATATCAAATTTGAGTTTTGGGGGAAAATATGGTGTCACCACTAATTAAAAATTTATCTCGAGCCCACCGGCTAGTCGATAGCACTACACTGGATGGTGTCACCCAGGTGGTTCCTGAGCTACCACCACCTCCACTAGCTAGTTGGTGGCACCCTAGTAGCTCTAAAGCTATTGGATAGTGCCACAAATCCTTAATATTCTGATTCTAAATCACCAAAATCCCCTAAAATGTCTCTAAAGTGGAACAAAAGGCAACCAAGTTACATTAAAACTAATTCATAACATACCTTAAATTTTGAGGATGTTTCGAATACATATAGGGACACACAAATTTTTACTTGGTTCACCCAAACTAGGATAATCCATAGAGTGTGTAATTGATAGTGTTTTTATACATCAATTAACCTCTAAGATCATTTCTTTTATGTGGATGAAAAAATGTTATGGTCACTCCAATACTAGGATGACTACCTCATAAGATAGCTTAGGGAAAAGGTCACTCCTCTCCCAAAAATACTATAAATATAGACTATAACAATGGTTTTAAACCATTGGTATAGATGGGATAACCATTTATATATTTTATATCAATGTTTCTTAAAACTATTGGAATTTTGGCCATGGGTATAGACCTATACCAATAGTTTTTAAACCATTGATATAGGTACATGTCTTTAAACTATACCAACAGTTTAAAAATCATTGGTACAAATTACTCCTACATTCCTAGGAAGCATCCCCCCACCTTGGACCAAACCAAAAGTGCCTCCAAAAACACTACAAGACCATACATAGAATTTAGAAAACTAATACATCACATACAAAAACACTATAAGATAATATACCAAAATAAAAAAACACTTTTATCCTCCCACCATGCCAAAAAAACATGTAAGCATTATCAAACACCTACACCTATAAAAACCCAAACCCAAACCACTAATAGAAAATATAAATAACTTAAGAAAATAATTAATTCATTCAACTAGTGATAAAACACATTTAAAGCAACACATATATTAATTCACATACAATTTTTATACATCATGTGCCATAAATATCAATAAAAAACGTAACGAATGAATCTCCCCCTCATCACAACCAATATCATCATCATCATCATCACCATCATCATCATCATCATCATCATCATCATCATCATCATTATCATCATCATCTTCATCATAATCATCGTCTTCATCATCATCCTCATCTTCAGCTTCATTATCATCCTCACCATCATCCATGGCATCACCATCACCATCATCATTTCTAGGAAATTCATCATCTCGGCCACCACTAGGACCATCACCTGATGCACCATATAATGAATGCATCATAGACATATATTCATCACAAGATGCAGAATTATCTAGTGTAATTGATATACATAAGTCTACTATAAATTTAATAAATTCATCATTATCCTTTTCATTTTTTTCATGCTCCTGTATGACTATTTTTGGGCCTCTTATTCATTAGTAAAAGCCTATGTTTCTTATGTACAAGTTGTTTCCAACTCAGTGTTACCAGAACTAGAACCTAAAGTGGTACAATATCTAGTGGGTAAAATACTCTTCTCTGGTTTACATTTTACTCTCTCATTATTCCCATATCCTAATACCTGATGAAAATGATCATTTGACCCAAATTTATCAGCTTATTACTCATCAAGGGCCTCTAAATAACACCTTTAAAAATATAAATTAACTATTTAGTTACAAAATAAATATTAAAATTTTAAATCAACAATGTAAAACATTCAATTTTTTTGTTGTGTCTGTTCGTTTACAATGCTTCTATATTTCTTCTTTATTCTTAATCAAAATAATTTTTCTTGAGTCACACATCCTTTAATATTCAATACCTCCCTCTTCAAAGACATTGAATATAGAAAACCATTATTCAAAAAGTATCAAGGAATGAGTCTCACAATTCAAGTGAATAAAACCAATAGAAATTCAATTTTTTTAATAAAACAAATCATGAAAAATAATTATAATTGTAACCCAAAAATACAATGAACTCAGTAGTAAATATATATTTTAAAAAATCAATTTATAGGATATAAATACACTGTGAAGTGTTAATAAATATGTAAAGTATATCACAGTCTATGAAAAAACATTGACCAATAAATGAAAAAAAAATAAAGAACACACCCATCAAGTAAAAGTATGAAATTATTTAGAAAATTTCTCCCAAAAAAAAAATTCATAATTAATTAGGAGATTTTAATATAGATTAAAAACCAATTTCAAAGGAATAATTTAGTAGTTTTGAGACCTATACAATCTAAAATAGAATTAGAGGGAAAGGAAAGATCCCATGAGTTGAATCTTAAGTCCTTTGGTTTTCATTTCATTAATATGTATCTATATGATTTATATGACTATGATTTTTTTATAATATGGTTTATGGTTTTATTCATGCATTCCTTTAATATGAAATTTCACTATTATTTAATTTATTACAATTTTAAAATTTATTTTTTAGTTATTTATTTTATTTTATTTTTGATATTATTATGGTTATCATCTCCCCAAATGGGATTTCATTACTAAGGAAATTAAAGCTATAATGCTTTAAGTGATAGTCATTTACCATATTCTAATGGGTGATATAGGAAATGGGTAATGGTACATGTATTATCATATTTTTGATGGTATAATGATTCCATTAAATTTATCCTCATCATCATTTTTCATGAGGATGTCTTCAGTATGACATCGGTGTAGTAGGTCAGGGATTAAGAGGCCTTTTCATCGATTGAATCCTAATAACAATCATAATTTTATCCTTTTTGGTAATTTTTAATGGTTTTGTAATGGATTATTATGTAAAATAGTTTTATCTTGATCTACACATTGGGAATATCCCCATGATAAACCTACCAGAACTAATCCTGATATAGTGGCTCTATAAGGTACCTACAGCCATATATTTTCTTTCTTAATATGGTTAATCCTATGTTTCTTCTAATTGAGGTAATAGATGTTTATAATTAGTTGGATTCTTAATGATATTTTTTTAAGTAGTTGGATTTTTAATGAGATTGTTGAGCCTAAGAGGTTTTTGGAAGTAGTTAGATTCTTAATGATATTTTTGGTACATGAAGTTACTTCTAGAACAATGAAATTATCTAGAGAATATGTTTTGAGAAGTTTGAAATGAATGTGATTCTTGTGTTTTCTTTTGTTGTAAAAAAAATTCTTGTTCAAACTAAAGTGATATTTGAAGTTCCATTTGAGATGATGTTCATTCCAATATTTATAGAGTTTATGAAGACGATTAGAATTATTTTTTGAATATTTTTGTGTAAATATGGAAGTATTTTTATATATTGTTAAATTTGGATCCAATTCTAGAGGTGTGTATGTGTTAATTTGAATGAATTAGGATTAGTTTCAATGTAATCACTCAATCACACTATAGAATATTCTGAAGTATTATAGTGTATATGGAATAGAGTTTGAAATGAATAATAAGAAGTATGAAGGACAAGAAGTTCATAAATAGCTAAAAAATGTTATTTTAGTGGAATTGTTACCATGGAAGAATGCGAGGAGGGTGGATTCAAGGATTATGAAAAATACCATGGATTTATATTGAGTTTGTGTTAAGGATTCTTCATTTTTTTCAATGAAAAATAATGATGGGTATACCATTTAATTATATAAATTTTTTTCATATTAAAATTTTGAATCTGATATACATGAATGTTAAAAATATAATGTAACTCAACATGTGAATGGATTATAAAAATACATGAATTGAATAAAACCTTTCTAAAATAAATTTTGAAATGACTATGAAAGTGATAACCAAAAAGGAATTAAAAATGTAATTTAGATTCTAATTATAATAGATTTATTCTAAACTATTATAAGTGCATAAATAAAGGGAATATAGAGACTAAGTTTCAATGATTCATGATTGAAAAGAAGTTAATAAAATTTATGAATGAAAAATGATTATTGGATGTAAAATGTGGTCTCTATAATGATTATGATTCAAGTGAAGAATCTAAAATGATAATTAATTTTTTATTATATGATTCATGGAATCTATGTTTGATATTAGTGATTTTGGTTATAATTTGGAATTTTATTCCAATATTGAATTATATTTTGATGGATGTAATATTGATTATTTTAATTAATATATTGAAATATTCAAATTATATATTACTATAATAATTATGTTCTATAAGGAACTAAATTTATGTAATAAAAAATTTTGTTGAGAAAAATAATTCTCATTTTCAAGATAATGAGATGATAAACATAACTAAATCATCCATGAATTAATGGGTTTATAATGATTTATAGTTAATTCAAACTGACAATGAGAAATTAAATAATAAATTGAATAAAAGAAGGAATTTATGGAAACATTTGAGTAAGGAAGAAAATTTTCTATCAAGATGGTTTCAATGAACAAGATGACCAAAAAATGTTTTTGGTTATGATTAGAAAACAACACATATATACAATAAAATATTTATAAAAAAAGGCAGTATCATGACTACTATTTGTCTTATATGTAGGATTCATGGATTTTTTCTTTGTAAATACACTCTTATATTTCCACTACCAATAGAAAATCATAAATAATAAATTTATAAATAATTATATTATAGTGTTCCTGTTAATACTTGTTAGAAATTTTTGTATGTCATAAATAATAATCTAACTAATAATATTGGACCCAATATTATATGGGTACCAAAGCTGTTAGATATTTTATTTTTGTGGAATGACGCCTTTAAATACTCATGAATTATTTATGGTATATAGATTATGGAAAATCTATCCATATGATGAGATACCTATAAAAAATAATTTTATAAAACATATGTTGGGGTGGAATAATCACAATTGGAGTTAATTCAAATAGAAAGGTAAATGTTTCTGTTTAGTTTGAGATATTGAATTATATTATTAATAATGTTTGGAATATTGATTTTTTATTGAATAATATGTTTATAACTTCTCAATTATATTAAAATTTCATGTATGATAATTTTATGAATGATAATTTTATTATTAGTAATGATGATTTTTCATTATATTATTCTAACTGTTAGGAGAATTGTAATTATATTAGCCTTTTAGAGTTAACAGTGAATCATAAAAAATTATCTAAATTTCATGTAAACCAATAATATTCATCATAATATGACTCTTGGGATTTTAAATAACAACATGCTCTAGAATAATTCAATGAATAAAAGATTAGCTAAATCTCTAAAACATTACATAATAATTTTTCGTTGAATATCGATAAATATATTTCTATATATAAAATAAAATTCTTATTAGACCTATTATCCATAGGAACCCTAATGTGTTTTAGAAAGGTAAGAAACCATAGTTTAGTTATTTTATAGATTTTATATTTAATTTATTTATTTCCAACACTAAGTATATCTTAGTTAAATTTAATTTTAAATATAATGAAGGTATTTTATAGGATATTCATTATTTAGTAATACATACAAGGTTTATAATAAAATGTATTTGATTTTTGAATATTTGGTTAATGTAAAATTTTATGGAAATGATTCTAAGTAGAAAACTAGTATTGAAGAATGGATTGAAAAAGACTATAAATAATTCAATTTTTAAGACCTTATGTTTGAAATAAATAAAACTCAAGTGGTTAAAACAACAATAGTTAGTGTGCACTTAGCTTATTTAATAGGCTACATGTGTTTTAGTAAAATGATACATTATTTGAGGGACTTCAATGACATGAATGTCATTGAAAATAAATATAGTTTGAAGGAAATGGGTGAAGATGATTTAAATAATTAAATGGTAATTACAAGTAGAACTCTAATGAAGTAATTAAAAATAAAGATGACCATGAACCCCGGTAAATACTTACTCTAAAATAAATCTTTATTATAATAACTTAACTCAATATTAATAAAAATTCCTAAGTCAATCCATCAACAAACTCTTTAATATATTTGTTCTCATCAATATATTTTAATGTTCATAAATTCACATGTACATCAATACACTTGTTTTTAATAAATTATAATTAATCTATATAATTTAAAATTTAATAAATTTTATTTCCGAAATTTATTTAAATAGAAAAATTATAAATGAGTGTTGATTAAAAAATGATTTTTCTCATGTTTTGGAATCATAGTTCACCCCAATGTGTGGATTTATTTCATAGAATAGTTTTTTTATTTCTTTATGACACTTCCTAAAAATGAATTTTTAATAATACAAAACAGAGCATTAATATAAATCATCATAATTTTCATTCAAAAACCTCAAATTTTTTAACATATTAAACTTGTTACTTTTCCAATAATAAATCATTTCCTGATAATGTGATGTTGGACACTAATTAATGATATTTATGTATTCTAAATCCATTATTACTCTATCAACCCAACCACTATACAACTCATGCTTATATGGTCTCCACAGATCACCTAATTCCATGAGTGGTTCAGTCCTTATAGCCTCACCATCAGAAAAATTATAACAAAGATGGTGTAAAAAATTTAATTCATATAAATAAAATAATAATCATAAAATAAATCTAATGGTTTTTCTTACCCATATTTGTTCCCAAGCATTATCCTTTACTTAATTTTGAAGGTTTCACCAGGAGAGTGGCCTGACGAGAATGATGTCAGAGTATATGGAAGGTGTCACAAAAAAACTCTTACTTTCTCATGTTTTTTTTTCAATAATATTTTTATCCTCATTGTAATCAACCAAAAAATGTGTGTGGCAGTTCCACACCTCACACATGCATGTATTCCCACGCCGCATTGTGGAAAATCCATCTGTGAAAGGAAAAAAATAAATATTATATCAATATATCTTATAATGGAAATAAATTATGGTCCAAAAATACTAGGATTATATAAATATAACTGATTCAGTATGATTAGTGTGCATTATTGTATCCATTGACTCTAAAGGATCTTCGACCTATATAATAGTAGTGGGGTCTAATTTATGCTCATGAAGATCAAAATGTGTAGGAGTATAAGTTTAAGGATTATCATAGTAGAAGTTCAAGGAGAATGAATTAGAAGGAAAATAAGTTGGCATAGACATCTATGGAAAAGTATAATATGGATTGGGAATAGGATTCATCATCATATAAGGGAAATAAAGATGAGGAGAATCATATGTAAATGGTGGAAAATTTATAGGTGGCCTAAATATCTCTGGTTTCTATAGAGACACTATGGGATAAAAAAATATGTTAGATGGTATATCTAATAATGTTACATGGTGTGATAGGGTTTGATGAGTGGTTCCAGTAACTCTAGTACCCCCCACCCCACATCATCTAGTGGAGTACTACCACTAAGTTCATTAGATAATAATTATCTTTTGGGTGATGGGTCTCGATTAAAAGTTAAAAAAATTAATCACATGGAATTATATGTTACTGATAAATATATTTGATATAAAATACTCACAATAGGAACCATATAAGGAAGTACCATCTCTCTCATGCAACAATTATTTTCTGACATCCTCTTCCTTTTTAACTCTTCAATGATTTTCATTTCCTACATTTGAAAACAAATATATATTTAATTATAAATTCATAACTAATGTGTAGAAAAACAAGAAATAATATTTGACATAACTTAATTAAGGAATACCAATTGCAAACCAAATAAAGGATATGTAGTGATATAAAAAATCATATTATATTTTGTGGGAATAATATCAAAACATAAAATAAATTCCATAAAAAACCAACACGTTCAAATTATCATGTTTAGAATGGGTATGATCTAGTTTTATTCTTCTATTTTCAATTCGATCCAATTCAACTTTGGTAAGGTAATTTGGTTCATTTTGGTTAATTGATTAGGTCATTTGTATATTTTTTTGGGTAAGTCATTTGGTTTATTTTTTAGGTTAGGTCATTTTTTCATTATTTTGGTTAGTTAATTATTCTAATTGGTTTTTATTTTCATTATAATTGGTTTAATATGTTTTAGTTCAATTTATATTGTTCTTTTTATTAAATTAATTGTTTCATTTTTGGGGTTGTTAGGTTCTAAAACATTTCAATTAAATATTATAAAATACAAATCAAAGAAAACTGTAATGAGTATATATTGAAAATTCACATGAAGATAAAGTTTGATTCAAAATATTTATAGTAAATAGTAAAGAAATTTGAATAATACCAATATGAACAACCCAAGTCAAGCTAAACCAAAAGAAATGAGAATACAAATATATGATTCTATATATTTCCAACCACAAATTCAGGTTCATAATCAACTCTGAAAAATTTAACTATTGGATTCATCATAAGTAATAAATTTATTGGAGCCAATGGGGGCAGTGATGGTGTCAATTTCATCACCACCATCATAAAAAATATGTCTTGGGATTACTTCAATAATGACTCTAAATTCAAGTCGCGAATGATATTTCACATAAAAAACTTGTTTCACCAAGTATACCAATATATATCATCCGTAGCAAGAGTACGATTCATGTCAATAACTCAAAATCAATAATCACCATTAAATGTTACATATATCATCATTGAATCAAACCACTTGCATTTCATCATAGTGACTCAGTCATGAGATTAATAATCCAATATTAGTATTTTCTAAATTACCCTATAATAAGATACATTTTTAAATTGAGGTATAATATCTGATGCACTAGCATAACAATTTGTTGTGGCAGTTACCACAAAACCATCATTTTGTGTTCTCATATTCAGTTTTTGTTCAGTGATAATAAATTTGTACCCATTGATCACAATTTATTTACATTCACAAACCATAGAATTAGGACCAAAAGAAAAATATCGTATTTCCTTATATAAAAAGTCAATAGGAAAACTCAATCCCTAAAATATAAATGAATATTAAAATTAAAAAAATATTAATTTATTGTAGTAATACTTCTACCTTCAATTTCAACCAAACAGAAAATGTTTTTCTGTGAAAAGTCTCTATCCTTATCAAATATAAAGAATAATTATTTCTATTTATTAATTGTTTTTATTCCCTATAGAAAAAATACAATTGGTTAAATAGATATGTACAATTAGATGAGATGAGATAACAAATTCATGTTCAATTTAATTACTTGATATAGCCATCGAATAAATCAAAGTTAAACAAAACTATGTGATGTGACATCTCCCACTCTTCAAGGCTTAATGTAGTCAATGTATATGATATAAGAATTCCCCCTATTTGGGGAAGTGATGGAAAATCAGGTTCAATTTTCTCATAGATATCTTCTTAATTTATCATTGTTATGTTCTATATTATAGTCACATCAAACAAATACATTAAATAAAAATATATACATTCTAGATCCAAGTAACATTTCATGATAAAAACTTTTGGATGATTCTTATTTCATACATAATACTTCAATGTGTACATATTTCTTTAAATTGGATACATCTAATGAAAATAAATAGTTCCTCTAAGAAGTATTTTAGTTGTAATATGGATAGTTAGATATAACATGAATGTGAAAAATGATAGAGAAATTTTTTTCTATAACTCACAAAAAATTAATAGTGGCTCTTTTAATTTTTTTTTATAAGAAATAATTGAACAAATTCATAGAAAAAATATATCTATAAAAATGGAAAATACAAATAACTTACACCCTTAAATTATTGGATAGTAGATGATAGATTGATATTGAAATAAACTCATGAAGAATGATTTGATAATCATGAGTCTTCAAATATTTTAGCTACAAATATCTTCTGTTGAACCATTTTGATAAGTTTCTTAAATAGCCATCAGAAACTTTGATAGTCTCTATTACTTCCAAAAATTGATTTTTTTCTGAAGGTTTCATCACATTAGAAGCACAAAAAACATTCCATTTATTTCCACTGATACACATAAGATGAAATTCTGGTTTGATACCCCAATACACTAAGTCACACCAAACTCATAAATCATATTTTGTTTTTCCCTTAACATTTAGAATAATTGAAAGTAACATTCCACATATATTTTTTTCAAAGTGCATTATGTCTAAGAAATGATGTAAAAAATTGGTCAACCAATATGGAAACTCAAAGAATATACCTTTCTTCTTCCAATTGTAATTGGATTATGTGGAAACATTATTTCTCTTTCTAGATTTCATCTAACCCTTACCGAATGATAAACTGACATCTTAAAATTCATTAATCACATCAGTTCTAGACATATAATGAGGTGGATTATTGGTCTTCATGGTATTTTCAAACCTTTGATGATTATTCCTATATAGATGGTCCATTGGAAAGAATCATATATGTCTCGTAAAATATAAACTACAAAGATATATAAGTATTAAATATCATTTATTCTTTATACAAATATGAAATTACAGTTTTCCCTTTGTGATCTAGTTATACATCATTGCATAAGATGGAAAATCATTTATCATCAACCTAAGTGAAACACACATATGAAATATGTCGTTAAAACAAGCATTGTATATGTCCACACCCACATTCCAAATATTATTTAAATATTTTATTAAAGTTTTAATATAAAAATCTATATCATTTCTAGGATTAGAAGGTCCGGATATGATTATACTCATGAAATTTAATGTTTTTTCATACACATCTATGGAGGAAGGTTATAAATGTGTATGAAAATAATACATGTGTTGTGTGAAGTAATCATATACCCAAATAGATTAAAACCATCACATGATATACCCAACCTAATATTATGAATTTTGGTTAAAAAACTAGAATATCAAGGATCAATTGTCTTCCATGATCATCCATTTGTAGGATGAAAAAAATCATCATTATCCTTTTTTATCTCAGTGTCATGCCATCACATATTTATTGATATTTCATCAAACATGAAAGGAATATGGATTATATTAATCAATTTAAAGTTACATATTAATTTATGTAGAACATTATATAATGTTCCATCAATATTTTTATTCCATAAAGATGTGACACATTTTATACAATCTTTTCATTCAGTAATTTCCTTCTAGAATAAGTTGTAATCTTTTGGGAAAGCATGTTTTTTTAGAAAATCCAAGTTCATAAACTAAATTCCATGCCATATAATGGTTCAACGGAACATATTAATCATAAAGAAGTAATTCCTTTTAAAATTTAATAATATAATATATGGAGGTATTAAAAATAATATACATGATTTTCCCATGAAATAGTCACATTAAAAATTCTATATTTTTCATTTTACCACATTGTTTATATATTGGAGTCATGGAAACATCATTCAATTTTTTCACCTTATCAACATAATAATTTTCATTACATACATCATGTGTGCTCGTATCAAATACTTCTTGGGTTGGAATCCTTTTTTCTCATTATGATGAATAAACAGAAACTGTTCATCTATTGAATTCTTCAATCTGGTCCTCTCATTTAGATCATAAACATTTTGATATTTCATTTTCTCCCAATTTTAAAACGAGACATAGTAGTTTTTTTAAACCACATTTGGTTATATGGTACCAAAATTATTCATGACATAACCAAGGTCTTTCAACACAATTATAACATGAGAAATGTATAAGTCCTCTATCTAAAGATTGTTTACATGAAAAATATAAAAATCTCTCCAACTTGTTTTGAAATTTTCTTAAGATATAAACAGTTTCATTTATCCAAATTCTATCCATTCTGTAAAAAAAAATTATATGTCATGTCATAAAATAAATTAAATAATATTGAAGTTAAATCGAAAATATTTGTAAGGAAATGATAATTTTTCACTTTATATAAAATGATAACTAACACACTAGTCTATATGAGAATTATAATATAAAATAAAACAAAATACTATATATATTTATATAAACATGATTTAATCCCATTATATCAATGGGTTTCTTGAAAAAAAATTAGTACATATGTTTTTATTATAGTATAACTGAGCCTCTTCTAAAGTGTTAGTGATATTTATAAAGACACATCAAACAACCACTAAATATCTAATATCTTTTCCAAAAAACAAAACCAACTACTAATAATAATTTAATTGATTTTTAAAGGATAACTCAATTGTATTTTGTCACATGAAATTAGTTTAGTTCGACTAACTAGTTCAATGTTAGTCAACTTTTCAATTTATTACTCAAGCTGAAAAAAAAAATTATTATTTGAAAGATTTATTTTCTCAAATTTAACTTGCCACTGAAAAGTTGAAAATAAAAAATTATGAGTGAAAAAACTACCCAAGAGAGTCAAATTGGGTTCCACATATCAAAAACTCAAGGCTGGTAATTATAGTGAGAAACATATAACTAAATAAGTCCCTTATAAGGATTGAGCTAAGAAAATAATCCACTAAAAAACTAAAATTAAATAGATAGTAGTATTTCAAGTAAAAGAGAATATAAATAAATAGATTGAACAAGTAAAAAATTAAGAAACTATCCTTAAATATAAGTATATACATCCCTTATTTCAATAACACACAAGTAGAAAAACTTCTCTAAAATCATAGTAGATGTCACCATAAAATTAGACCCATCACAGAAACTTATACCACCCCCACATATTGATAGAACCATATAAAAAATATAAAACTCCTCCTAACCCCACAACATTTATACATTAACCATGTCAACCAACTTCCACTACAAAAAAATGAATCATCATTAAAATTCTAAAAAAATTACATATATCCAAGAAAAATATAATAATAGTAAGGATAACTAGAAAAAAAAATAACATTGAATAAAAAATTAATTACTACAATCCATGAGTACCAGTACAAAACATAGTTCTACAAAATTGGAAGAATACATCCATAAAAATCTAGGTTAGTGTTTTATACATAGATAAAAAAAGTAAAATGGTGCTTGGCAGAAGATATTAAATATTTGGAACTCACCAATTGGATGTTGAATATAAATTGAATGAAAAGGAAAACTGAGGATGGATTATTGTAGCTAGGGAATAAAATAGAATGTTCGTGTAGGTTTCAATGTGGATAGGTGTCAGATATGAGGAGGGGGAGGTCATGTCTGGGATTTGGGTGTAATTCTATACGAATGATTTTAATAAACCATTGGTATAGCATATCTATACCAATGATTAACTAAAACCATTAGTATACCTATAATTTTAGAAGTTTATACCAACATTTATATATAACCCTTTTTATATCCTTATACATGGACTACTCTATACCAATGGTTTCAATAAACTATTGGTATAACCTTCAGTAAATCTCCCTATACCAATGATTTTTGTTAATCATTGGTATAGCCTTCACTAAAAAGAACTATACCAACAATTATTATAAACTTTTGGTATAGAGGGACCTATACCATTACTTTCAACAACTATTGGTATAGCTCCCTTTTCCACTAGTGTAAGGAACACTTCCCTTCCTCCTTAACACATTGCTTCATGATATGATCACCCATAGTTTATACACTTGTTGTTCTACCATAGTTTAAGGACATGTAGGTCTATCATGATCATTAATAATTTCATCCTCTATTTTGGGTTGATGGGTTTTTTATCTCCACTTCTAATACTTTATAGGTAATATGTAAATTCATCCTTGAACAACAAGTCCTTTCCAAAATAAAACTAGAACTCCTTCTTTCCAATGAAAGTCTGGAATTTCTTTGCCTTTATATTATACAAAAAAATCCCTTCTTCTTCTTTTAATTACCAAATTTGATAGTGAAAAATAATTCCCTTAAAACCTTATTCATTGATGGACTCCTCCTACTTCTTAGAAATCATATCTTCAAGGTAATATTGAGTTTCTTCACCATCTACGTACTAATATATTTAAGGAATAAAAGTTTCAATGATATCTTCCTTTATTATACTTATATTTTTCCTATAGAGAAACAAAATAAACACATACGAGTAATTTTACATGATTATAGAATTCCCAAAATTCTTGATTCATAATGCTTTGTGGGGTCTCTCTATCCTTTATAGAGTGGTTTTAAATTATTCATTTGGTCCAATTAAATAATGTTACAAACTTATCTCTTATTAATTCATCTTAAATCATGGATAAAAGTTGAATCAAATTATTTTGAATCACTTAAGATTGGTATATTAACAATCTTCTATGGTAGGGAATTCTCCATTTTATGACTCACCATCAATACGACATAGGCACAATACTACAACATGTTCTACACTTCTCTGGAAAAAACTTATAGTGAAATTATTCGAACCTTGACACCATGGCATTGTGAAGTTCTCCTTCAAGATTAATTCCCTTACACATGCTTGATACCATAGTCACTATCTATTTTGATTTATTCTTGAGAGAACTCAATGATCACTATGCCTATCAAAATTTCCTTCATCTTAGAATTATGTATTTTTGGGTCCTCCAGTACCCTTCATCGACTCTCCATATATGATTCCAACATGTTCATTTCCATGCCTATAGTTGGGTTACCATTTTATACCAGAAAAATTTTATTACACCACAATGATATCAATTTCATGATTACCTCTATATTTTGGATTTATCTTCAATGCACGACACTCACCATACCCATCTCCACGCCTACATTGGGACTCATCTTTTTTCATTAGTAATTTACCTAACCACTATGCCAAGTGAAATGGTATAGTGCTCATAACATTCACACCTTCTTCAATCATGACCACCTTGAGATACAAAAAACTTGTGTTGGGATTGATCATTTTTCACAAGTATTTATCCAGGTTTAAATTCTATATAAAATTCCCATTGCATATTCTAATGCTTCATGGAAACACCCACTTTTTCAGCGTGGTAAGCTCCTCTACCCTTACATAATCAAGGGATTTTTCCATTACCTTTATATAGATAGTGAAATTACTAGATTATATTTACTTGGGAAATTACATTTATGAAGGTGTAGTTAAACTCTTGAAATTACTTTACATAGGTTATCTATTAAATTTATGATATTCAAGGGATTGTTCCATTACCCTTATGTGGGTGGTGGAATTATTGGATAAGATTTATGAAATAAATTTCCTTTCTTAAAGTGTGAGATGACCTTTATATAGGTCACTATATTTTTAAGGTACCCTTACACATGAATTTAATTAAATTATGCAGTAGTGTACCTTCTAATACTTACATTTACACAACATAAAAAATCTGTATTGTACCAATGCAAAATTGTTGTATCCTTCTTAAATGTTTTCAAAACTACCCCAAATAAAATTTTAAAAACTTAAAAGTTCTATAATTGCATGAAATCATAAAATTTATTTCGACTTTATATACAATTAAATATGAAAATTTTTCCTTCATTCCAAGTTACATGCTCAGAGACTTTCCTTTGTCAATAAAGCATAATCACCTTGGGAATATTCCACATATATTTTCAATAATTACAATAAAAACACACAAGGTTCAAACACCTATGCTCTACCTAATGGCTTTTCTATATCATCCTTAGTTTCTTTGAGTTTTTATTTCCATATTTCTTTATAATTTTCATGAATTTATATTAAAATTACTTCAATTTTTTATTACACTATGAATTGTTCCTTGATTAATGTGATGTTTTTCTATTAGTTGTTTCTATATCTTTGTTCCTCGATAATATAGTTTTTTAGTATGTATTGATTATTTATGATGATGTTTGACATTTTTCTAAAATTATTACTAGAGTTAGGTATATATAATAATTTTTATCCTTTTGAGTTTTGAGCATTATGACTACAATAATTGAAATGTTATTCAAGTATAGATACTTCTTTAATATTTTGAGTCCATTATTACATCATTACACCAAATATATTGAGTGATGTGTCTAGATATATTATGTATCATATGGAATTATTATAAATTTCATAAGTATGTACATTACATGGGATAGGTTGTAATTCCTTGAATTAGTATACATATTCCCCTTTCTATAGAACTAGATGACTATACCATGAATCTAGTATACACATTCCCCTTTCCATGGGATGGTTATTATATCTTAAATTTATTATGATAGATTCACTGGGAGGGTAATAATGGTTTCCCAAAATATATTATCCCATATCTTGAGTAATAGGCTCGATGCGGGATTATTCAAGTATGGATCATCCCAAAATAAGGAGTTAATTATGGTAGTTAGTATACTTCTATATGATGTTATGAAATTACTATTGATATGTTTTGTTGACTGTCAGTAAATTTTTCTTATTATATTTATATAAATGACTAGACATGCTCATTAATATAACTATTTATTCACTATTATGTTGAGATGCCATTGGTGGTGCCTTGCTGATTATTTTTTCTCACACCCTGTATAGAAACCTCGATAGACACAATACTTCATTTTCTTCATTTCAGGTATGGATAGTACATGGGTATATTTTGGATGCATTGTTAACTATTTGGATGCTAGTATGAGTTTTTATGTTTTGGATCCATGTGACATGGGAATTGGTGGAAAAATTTGGTAGGAGTTGATTCTACCAGTCTCCTATTTTATTTAATGATGTTGGGTTTATCTGATTGTACATGACTTTGTAATTATGATTACATATAGACTAGTTTTATGTTTTTGAATTCATTAATATAGATATGTATCTATTGTTTTTATAATATTGTTTAAGTTTAGAAATATGTTATGTCTATCCATCTTGGAAACATTAATCATATGGATAAGTCATTTCGACCTTTCGGTATAATTCATCTATGAATTATTTTTTCAACCAAAGTAAGAAAATATTTCCCCAATATTAAAATAAGGCCCACAAAGCTATTCCCCAACCCCTAGGGATCATGGAATTATCTTGGGGTTAATGATGGTCCTTATTTAGGTACTATTTGGGTTTTTAGGTTAGGGTCTTTATAGGCCTTATATGGAAAATTTTAAAAATAAAAAGGGGATCTTCAGCCCCATGTGGAATGAACACTTAAATTCTCAATTGGGCCTTGGGAAATTTTAAATGGGTCTATAAGAAATTTCAAATAGGGTTATTATGGACTATTTAATTAAATAAACTAGGTTTGTTTGGGTTAACCAACCTTTAGAGGGGTGGTATAACTCAACCTAAACCTTGGGTGTGTGCGTGTTTGTGTTTTCCTTTTAACCCATCATATCTAAAATTAATTATTATTATTATAATAATTATTTTATTATTATTATTATTATTATTGAATAAGAAAATAATAAATTTCAAAATTATTTCCACTAAAATTATCCAAAATAATTAAATTCACCTAATGGATCATAAAAATACCCAAACAATTTAAACCATTCACCTAAAACCCACGCTATTATATAAGAATACCCTCAAATGATTTCTATCATAAAAAATACAAAGTAAACCACTTAAAATAACAAGGTAAATAAAAAAAATTATGTTTTTCATATCACATATCTCTAATAACATTTTTTTACTTGAAAATAAACAAATAATAATGGAAGCTCCCAAATTCCCACAAAATATACCTATTAAAAATATCTTCCATATACTTTCAAATACATTAAAAGAATTATGAGAATATATGAACTCTGATTCACTTGGAATTCACTAATTTTTTTATATTTTTAACTTTATTTTAATTAATTAGTTTAATAATTTTTAGTTATTTTAGATTATTTATATAGTTTTTATGTATTTTAGTTATTTTTATAGTTTTTAGTTAATTATTTATTAATATTAGTTATTAATATTATTTTTATTCTTATATATTAATTTATATGTTATATTATTTAAAATTATTATTATTATCATTATTATTATTATTTAATTAGTATAATTTCCATGTATGGTGTAGCCAAGTGGTTTCACCCCTATGGAGGTGAGGGGGAGGTCTCAGGTTCAAGCCTCTCTGGGTGTATGCATTAGTGAGAGTTTATTTCTTTTCATATGTGTACCTCAATACAAAAATATAGTAAAAATATTATCATAATTCAACTAATTATTATTCAACAATAGGGTGAGATATCCTGGATCTCATTTACCCCTTCATCATATTCAAAGGGGTGTCTAAAAACCCTAGTATTCAATCTCCTAGTAGCTGAAGTCGTCCCCTATTTTCACATCTAGTCACCACCTTCTTTGCTATAATGTTTCACTAACCAGCACCCCAGTTTTCATGTCCATGTACTGTGAACCGAGTCGTCACCCATATTCTTTGGTTCATAGCACTGTATTTTCATGGTTAGCTCCACCATGCACACCACCCTCCACCTATGTTCATAAACCATAACACCATCTTTCACCCCTCTGCCAATATTAGTTTCAACCTTATCCTTATGCGACACTAGATTAATACGTCTAGGCCTCCCTGTTCACTCCAGCCAAACCCTTCATATTCTCTAATCTCTGTTTGACGCTATGAGCCTAGCCATAATCTACTTTCACACTGGTAAGTAGTAAGCCTGATGCATTACCCTCCTTCATCCATCTGTGTTGAACTCTAGGACAACCTAGTGTGTACAACTACACATCAAACTAATATCTATTCATATCATATTTTCATCCATAATCCTGATGCATCCCCTATAATGCATCAAATGTTGGGAGAGATTCCTTGCTAGCCCAGTCCTTCTAGAACCAACACATAAGACATTATGGGGTTCCATCCTAAAACCAATTGGTGATATAATGATTATCTCATCCAAGCTTATATATTATCAACAACTCTTTATGGAAATTGATGTGGGATTGGGTATAAACCCAATAATCATCCCATACAACCAAATACCACACATTTGAGCCTCCTCTTAAATGATAATCTAGCTGATCTAAATAATCTTTGCACTTGCACCACCATTTCTCTATTTACCAGGAGATGCCACCTACCCACTGTTATCAGGAAGACTTTTGATGCTAGACATCACCATGGATCCACATGCTCCAACCCGATCCCTCATTATATTTCTCAAAATAGTTTGGGTCTACCCACATCACAATTATGCTACACCATGGCTATGATACCACTTTTTGAGGATGATTCTTTTCCAGACTAATCCTTCCAAGCCCAACACATAATACCTTATGGTTCTATCCCAAAACCAATTGTTTATGGGTGGATTAGCTCATCCAAAATTATATATTATCTGCCAATCTTTGTAAAAAAATATGTTTAGATAGGTTTTCATCCAACACTGAACCCATGAACCATCTAAATTGTGTATATTTCAACTTAACTTAATCATCAATTTCATACGAACAACATTTCATGTGGTTATCATGTGAAAAGAGGCTAGTGGTAAGAATTGGATTTTTTCCTCAATGTAGTTTATATTTCATTATGTTATATGATGATTTGGTTGTGAAGTGAGTTTCTATGGAGTTATTTCTCAGAGGTTCACTTTTTCATTTTGAAGATTAATGGTCTGTGAGTTTCTTCACATGTTTGGAGTTCATACAGATATGAAAATAACTTTGGAAACATGTTTATAATTATCATGTCTCATAATTTTTTATCATATCATAGATTTTTTTTTCATAATTTCAAGATAAATTCATTATATTGGGATATTAACTAAGTTGGAGAATATTGTTGTGAATGATTTATTTTTTAATGTTTCTATGATTTATTTCTAGATTATTTTATTTTAACATGATTCTTATTTTTCTTAGATTATATTTTTTCTAATTTTATTTTCCAAATATATTTTAGTGAGTTTAATTCATAGTTGATTAAGCGATAATGAGTAGGTTAGCTTTCCAACCGACTGCAGCACAAATAGGTGATGTGACTTTGTGATAAATAGGTTATGTCATTTCACAAAATAAATCCATAACTTTAATCAATCTTATAATTTGTTTATAAAACCATAGAATAAGACTTTAAATAATTCAAAAGATAAAAATAAGCTTCTAAAAAAATCTTATAAATTTGGATTTGAAGATAATTGATTAATATAATTATTAAATCATAGAGAAATATATTTATGGATTGAAAAATTATTTCCTATGACATTGGAATCCTAGAAACATTTCATTGATTGGAGTAAAATGTTATGGATGAATTGTGTTCTTTTTTAGTCTCATTGGTTTCCTCAATTTTTTGTTTTATTTTGAAAAAAAAAACTTAATAGATTTTCCATATAGTCTTGAGTGAGATAGAACATGAATTCCATATAGACTAACCCTACTCACTGGTACTATAGTAGCTAGTATGTTATAAATTTATAAATTTGGAATTCCATGACAGTGCAGACTAAATCCTCAATACTGTTGTCAGGGAGCACGTAGAAATCTAGTATTAGAGAAGACTTAACTAGAACTTTGTTTGAGAATGATTTACCTTGATGGTGAATACTCAAAATTTTCATTAGTAAAAAAATTCCACCACTCAATCCAAAACAACAACACCAATGGAAAGAAAATGGTTCAATCAGTAGCCCTTCCAAAAACATGATGGATCCATGAGAAGAAAGTATATAAACCCATATTTTGATGCTTCCTAATGGACACGTCCACCCTATATTTAAAAACTATCTCAGTGATCAAAGAACTAGGATTGACATGAGATTATAATTGAGACCCAACATAGGTAGAGTCATCTTATGAATTGTAAGACCAATGATTCAAGTAACACACTTTGAATTAAATCCTTCGATAATCAACTTGTTGAAACAACACACACAATTACATTTCTTGAGCAATGGAGACCATTATATGCATGTGAATAGTTTTCTTAAAGTCTGTGATTCATTAAAATATGATGGGGGTAATTGAAGATGTTTTCTTCTTATAATGTTCCCATTCTCATAATAAGGAAACGCCAAAGACTTATAGGAAATTTTAGACTTAAGTTATATCTTTTCCTGTGAAGTGTTGAGAATAAAATTTCTTAATCATTACTACAAAACTACATAATCATCGAAAAAGAAGCAAAATCTTGACTCATTCTATCAAAATGAGTATGAATTACTAGGAAAATTCTATGAAATATTCAAAACCATGTTAAGGTGTTTTCTTCATCATAGAATGAATTTGTAAAACTAGTTGAAAGAAATCTACTATGGACTTTAACTAAAATTAAGTCAACAATAAACATAGCTACCGATAATGCATTCATGGATATGGATTTATAAGATCCATACACATTGATTCACAACATGGTATAATATAGTTTCTAGAAACCATAAAAATTTACTAGAAGAAAGGTAGAAATACATCATGTAAAAACTCAGACATTCTTATTTCTACAACTTAAATATATCAATAAGAGGATATATAACTTCTCATTAAGCACACCTCAATTGGTTCATATAGTTCAAGTTAAAAAAAATTCACAATATGGAGGTCTTGTTGATTATTTTATGTTCCTATATAACACATTTTTGAATGAAAATTCTGAAGCTAACTTTTTAAATTACAAAAAATGAAATTATGTAAACAACTATAACACAAACTAGTGAAACAGTAATAAAAATCTTTATTGAAAGAAACCAGTGGTTTTTTAACCACTCAATAAGAACATGGGTCCACCTGGATTCCCTTTTTAACCAAACTTTAGACCTATAGGAAAATAATAAAGGAATGGATGTCAAAATATATTACGATAATCCTCATATCAATAGCAGTAGTGTCACGACCTGTCCCTTGGGGACCGTGTTGTGACTACCCCAATCCAGCCTTCCATAGGCTAGGGGTTGGTGACTAGCACTGGAAAGGAATATCCCTAAAAACAGGAAGGCATTGCCTTTAAACCTATAACCACACATACCAAGTACACAACAAGAAAAAACCACATATAAAAACTACTGAAAGTAAAAGTGTGAAATGAAAGTAAATGGGCCAGTATACAAGCCCAACTGAAAGAGATAATACAACAAAAATAGAAAAAATCTCCTGAGATCATCCACCAAGGATCTTACCTGAAGGGTAGGTACTGCTCGTCACTGTGTCTCTCCATGTCAACTGGTCACAACCGTGCACCATCTAGTCCTAGCTCCCTAACCTCGGTCAAAGTTGTCTGTCATCTGCACAAGACACAACAAAGTGTGGGTGAAGCCCATACAAGGGTGAGTATAACAATACCCAGTAGGGACCCCAAGACCCCCAAATGTCTCCCAAAATTCCACAAAGGAAAAAACCACAAAGCATGAACCCAATCACAAATCACAAGTAAAAGAATCAGCTCAAACCAGGTATATAACTTAAAGAACAGGAATAATGATGATTAGTCATGAAGCTAAATCATCTTATTATATTAAGAAGTTTCACTATTGTACCATGAAGAAGTCATCCCAATGCCGATACACACAAGGTTGTAAGTCACGGATCCACACAAGGTCATAAGTCGTCAATCCACATAGGGTTGTAAGTCGGTGATCCACGATGGTCCGCTCTAACGATGGTCCTCGTTGGGACGCACTACTTCTAATCCACATAGGGTCATAATTCGTCTATCTATACACGGTCGTAAGTTATCGATCCACATAGGGTCGTAAGTCATCGATCCACACAGGGTTGTAAGTCATCGATTTACATAGGGTCGTAAGTCACCGATCCACATAGGGTCATAAGTTTCAGATCCAAGACGAGTCACTCTAAGGTTGTTCCTCGTCGGGTCGTGCTATTGTTGATCCACATAGGGTCACTCTGATGTCAATCCACAAAGGGTTGTATGTCACTTGATTGTCAGCCACAAGATTCCCGCACTTGGTACACTTGAGTTTCCGAGAAAACTCTCCTCAATATATCAGTTGTACCTTAACTGCCATGAATTCCCATGAATAAGAATCCCAAAAAACCACCATGTCATAAAGCTTCCAACGCAACAGATGACACGTCAATCAGATGCCTGGTCTATGAGTTGTAGACATTTTAGTGTCAAGGGCCCAGTTGGATTCGAGTCTGATCTAACTTGTCCGTAATCCAACTTTCTCCCAAACCCAAGTGGAAAATCTCAAAAGTATTTCCTCATGCTAATGGTTCCATCACCGTAGATGGCTCTTCAAAAAGACGTCTGGTTTAGAAGATAATCCCCTTTAAGCGAAACTGAGCTAAAAAGGTCTGGGTCCGGTCCAACCCTGTCGGACCGACCCAAACTGGCTGGGCTCGACCCGGTCTAATTGGCTTCAGTCTGGCCTGCTAGGCTACGGGCTAGGCCCGCAGGTCCGCGAAACTGGCCTGGCCCACTGGCTGGGCATGACTCGCAAACTAGGTGGGGTGCAGCTTCCTCTGAATGGACAAAGTGTTCATTCAGTCATAAATAAGCAGTGTTGGTTGGTGTTGCTCCACCTGACCAGTCCGTATGGACTGATAAATAGTGGGACCCATGGGGTACGAGTCCTCCCTCCACCGCAACTCGGAGCCATGACCCTCCTCCGCGGCACGTCGTCGTGGCACGCCGCACGCCGTCAATGCAGCCAGTGTTGGCCGACTGCCCCCTATCCTCTGCGGCACCTTCGGGCACTGGCACCTCCTCGTGGATGGTGAGAGCCAGTCGCCGCACCTGTGTAGCTTCTACGGGCCTTCGATGATGCTCCGGAGGTCCATTTTCTCTTCTGATTGTGCCTACAGGCCCCCCCTGGATGCTTCCATCACTGTGTGACTCCCGGTTTTGTCTTGTTGTCATATTTCTCATTCTCCCATGAAGAACACATCAAAATGAAAATTGGTGGAGGGTCTGGGCCTTGTTCGGTTCAGCCCATGCCCTCCGCGTTAGCATTATATCAAGGGGAAAGTTCAAATATAATCAGGAGAAATTGAATTCATAAAACTCTTATAACAGAAACAAACCCCTACTTGGAACTATTTAGAAGGCGCTACAGATGAGGAATACAAACCCACATTCAAAGGGGTGTTCGTTGGCATTCATTAATTCCTCATTCTTTGTTGGAGTAGGTTTCTACCGGTGTTTTTTAGAGCTTCCTTACATCGATCCCCAAAACCCATGCCCAAGATTTGTTTAAATATAAGAGAGGGAACCACCCACATTGCCATCCAAATCCATTTTTTATATTTTAAAATCCACTTTTAGGTTAGTGGTAACCTCACATATGACCAGAGATTTCAAAATTCAAAACATACACAATACCAAATTCAAACTTAAAATAAGAAAATGGTGCAAGGAAGAGCTATAAATCATGGAGGCTAGAGACATCCCAGTCAAAGCCACATCCCAGTCGTCCACTCCAAATATCATCACATCCACGTCGCTGCGCCTCCCATTGAGCACAAATTAAAAGTTTCAAATTTCAAATTTCAAACAGAAACCATCGTCACCACCATGGTCGACGAGTTGCCTCATGACTCACACTCTGACCCCAATCTTACATCACATCCACACCAAAGCGCCGACGAGATCCACCCATCGGTATCCAACATCGCTGCAAAAGAAACTCCAAACAGAAAATTGTAAAACATCAAATCCATTGCTGAAGATTCTTCACAACCATCACAGGATAATTTCAACCAGAAAAACCAAAAAACAACACCATCTTCACCGTCTCTGATAACCATAGTATATCAAAAACAAAACAGTAACCACGAACATAACTAGCAATAAGAAAAAACATCACCACCAAGCACTGCGACCTCCTGAAATGCTGACAGCCGCTCAAACTCACATACCAAGACACCTAGAACACCATCAAACAAATCATACTTGGAGAAGAGTGTTGGAATCTGGAGCAAGAGCAGAGAAGGAGCAGACATCTTCAAGAAGAAACACAAGAACTGAGAACTTCTATTGTCATTGAGGATGAAAACCTTGAACAAATCTAAAACTTCATGAGTCCAAACATCAATCGCAACCAGAAAAGACCACCAGGCCCAAACTGCAACTAGCGAAGAAGACTAAAACCCTAAGGTAGAAGAGAGAAAACACAAATCGCGACTCCCGTAAATCCAATGACCTCTCAACCAACACATTCCAAACCCCCACGATAGCCACTACATCAAACCAAGATGGAGTCTAGTGTAGTATATATGGGAGCAAGAGTAGATATTGAGACGAACAAGGGCTCGGTAGTGATCCATGATCATGGAGAGAAAGAAAAACCCGACTGGGACGGACGAAAAAAGAGCATAGGTGAGCATCAAAGGTCAAGCAAGTGCCGCGATGCATGGAGATATCAGCCCTAAAAGTGAAACAAAGAGGAAAGATTGAAATCACTGCTCACACGTTTACTGAAAGTACCTTAAAAAAAAGTTTAAAATTATGTTTCGGGCTCTCCGGGCCTTAGAATCGTGTGCTGTCAATTTTCAAAGACTCATAATAATCCCAAATAATTTTAAAAAAATATATATGGAAAATTCTGGGTCTTTACATCCTCCCCACCTTAGGGATTTACATCCCCAAAAGGCACAACAAAACTAGGGAAACAAATAGGGGTACTGAGCACATATCTAATCCTCTCACTCCCATGTTCTCTCCTGGAGGTTCTCGTGATTCCACCAAACTAACACCAAAGGAATCAACTTCCCACAAAGGACCCACTCTTTTCGATCCTCTATCTCCATCAGGAACTCCGCGAACATCACCCCATCATCAATGTCCATTTCGCCTCAATCGGTAATGTGTGATGGATCATGCGCGTACCTCCTCAGCTGCGACACATGGAAACAATTATGCACTCGGTGCATCTGTGGGGGAAAATGTAGGTGGAACTCCACCTTGCTTACTCTACTGAGGATCTAGAAAGGTCTGATGAACCTCAAAGATAGATTTCCACCCCAACCAAATCTCTGGAATCCTCATCGGGGTGAGACCCGTAGAAAGACATGGTCTCCCTCCTCAAACTACGAGGGACTTCATCTCATGTCGGCATAAGACTTCTTTTGGCTCTTTGTAGTCTTCATTCACTCTTGGATGATCTGCACCTTCTCAGTGGTATCCCGTACCAACTTTGGACCCATAAGTGCTGACTCCCCTGGGTCTGTCCAGCAGAGAGGTGATCTGCATAGTCGCCTATACAAGGCCTCAAATGGTGTCATGCCTATGGTGGAGTGATAAATATTATTTTATGCGAACTCCACCAGTGGTAGGTGGTCCTCCCAACTGCGGCCAAAATAAAGGACACAAGAATGAAGCATGTACTCAAGTTTCTATATGGTATGCTCTATCTGACCATCTGTTTGAGGATGAAAGGTGGTGCTCAAGCGTAGCTGAGTCGCGAATGCCTCCTCTAATCCCTTCCACAACCGGGATGTAAAAGAAGCATCATTATCTAAGGCGATCATTGATGGTACCCCGTGAATCCGTACAATCTCTTGTACATAGAGACATCCCAATCCCTCCACTAATCCCTATGCTCGGATGGGTAAGAAGTGGGCCGAAATGGTGAGTCGATTAACGATCACCCAGTTGGAATCGTGGCCCCTAGACATACGTGGTAGCCCTATCACAAATTCCATAGAGATGTCATCCCACTTCCACTCTAGAACCTCAAGTGGCTGAGTCAAGCCTATAGAAACCCGGTGCTCTAGCTTCACTTATTGACAAGTGAGGCATCATGAAACAAACTCTACCATTGATTTCTCCATCCTTGGACACTATTATTGATGTTGTAGGTCATGATACACCTTCTCCATGCCAGGATATAACTCCAAAGGGGATGTTTGGAACTCCCTCAACACCTCCTCTCGTATCATCACTGGTACCATGATGCATCCTCTAAAAAGGATGACGTGCTCTCCATCTTTAGAAAATATTTCAGGAGCCTGTCCCGAGGATATCTAAGTGTGTCGTTCCTCGCAGTCAACATCCCCAAGTTGTGCCTCCGATACTCTCTGAAGGAGTGGGGGAGTGACAGTCATGGACTGAAGGTATGCTGCTTCATCAATATCCACGAAGGATAACTATAGTGCGGCTAGATTCTCTGTCACCTCACTCAGCAACTGTAACCCAGATCTCCTGCTAAGTGCGTCTTCCACCATGTTCCCCTTCTTAGGAGTGTAGACTGTCTCAAAGTCATAGTCCTAGAGGAACTCCAGCCATTTTTGTTGTTTCAGTTTCAGTTCCTTTTGTGAGAAGATATACTTAAGACTCTTGTGATCATAGTAGATAGTAAATCGTTCTCCCATCAAGTAGTGTTGCCACATCTTCAACGTAAAGACCATTGATTCTAACTCTAGTCTATGAGTAGCATAGTTATTCTCATGTTTCCTCAGCTTCCATGAGTCATAGGCGATCACCGCTTGCTCCTACATCATGACACATCCCAGCCCAACCCCTAATGTGTCGCATAGACTATATACCCAACACCCTCTTCTAGTAGCCTCAAGATGGGGGCACTCTTCATTATCTATCTTAGCTCCTGGAAACTCTGATGGAATATCTCTGTCCAAATTAAAGGTTGTCCCTTCTTTTTCAAAGCTGAAAAGGGTGCTGCAACTCCATAAAAGTCAGGTACAAATCTCTGGTAGTACCTATCCAATACCAGGAAACTCCGCACCTCGGTCACACTCACGGGTGGATCCAAAGCAAGAACAGCCTCTATCTTCTCCAGATCCACCAAAAATCCATCCTCTAAGATAAGATTCCCCAGAAAGTGGACCTCCCATATCCCAAACTGGCACTTCAAGAGATTATCATAAAGCTAGTGCTCTCTGAGTGTATCTAGAACTATCTATAGATGAGTAGCATGATCCTCCTCCAACATCGAGTATATCAAGATGTCGTCAATGAAAACCACCACGGAGCGATTGAGGTAAGGCTGGAAGATCCTGTTCATGAGCCCCATGAACACTGCTGGAGCATTGGTTATGCCTAAATGCATCACTAAGAACTCGTAGTGGCCATACCAGCATCTGAAGGTTGTCTTCGGTACATCCCCATCTCGTACCCTAAGCTGATGATAACCTGATCTGAGGTCTATCTTTGAAAACCATTGAGCTCCCTTCATTTGATCGAAGAGATCATCAATCCTCGGGAGTGGATACTTGTTCTTCATGGTCACCTGGTTCAGGCACTGACATTCCATGCAAAGCCTCAAAATCCAAGATGCCTTCTTGGTGAACAAAATAGAGGCTTCCCATGGAGAAACACTAGGTCTTATGAACCCCTTACCCTATAATTCCTCCAATTTTACCCTCAACTCATGAAGCTTTGCAGAAGACATCTGATATGATAGTGTAGATATTGATGTTGTCCTAGGGTACAGGTCAATGAGGAAGTCTACCTCTATATGAGAAGGTAATCCCAAAATATCATTAGGAAAGACATCAACATACTGGTCCACCACTACTGGATAACTCAGACTCCTCTCATCAACTACTCTGAGGGTAAGGCTATCCAACTGATGAGTGATCGGTTGAACCCTCCTATGAGAAAGTCCATCCTGAGTTGAAAAGGTTCCCTTCTCACTGGTGAAGGTAAGCCTGGTCCCATCCTTGATGTCACACTATAATTTTCGCCTAAAACAGTTGATCTGTGCGTGGACTGTGGATAAACAGTACATACCCAAGATGAAATCGTAAGGACTTGACGCTTCTATTAGAAGATCCCAACCGAAGATCTCACCTCCTAGAGTAAACTCACACTACTGCACCAGTGCGTAATCATCAAATCCTCTCCCGTAGGAGTCTCTAACCATAAGGATCAAGTTAATGACTCTACTGGAATCTCTGATATCCGAACAAGAGTCGTGTTAATAAAAGATTGAGTGGAACATGTGTCTATAAGAACTGAATCTAGGGTGTAGTAGACACAGATCGTATCTTGAATCATATCTGGAGCATCGTGGTCGTAGGCCTCAACTTCCTGAAGCTGAGCTCGTCCCTTTCCACCTAATCCCCGAGGTCGGGGTGGACCACCTAGAGGTGGTGGCAGTAGAACCTCAAACTATCACCCACCGCCTGCCATACAACTTACTCCTATGCCACATCTTCCAACCTGCAGACCCCCCTGATCGAATCTTTGCCTCTACCTCAGTGGTGCCTCGACAGTCAGCTGATCATCGGTACGGCAGGTCAGGCAGTCGCGAGCCATGTGACCCTGCCCACCATACGAGTAGCACAATTTTCTCCTCTGATGACCTCCTCTGTCCCATGAGCTCCACACCTTTGACCATACATTCTGGGTTCATCCACTAGAAGGTCTGTCCTTCTTGGGTCCCTGTGTCATCTGCCTACTACCTACTGCAGATGAATCGACAACGTGTCATCCAATGGTGGCTCTCATTGTCGGTTCCTAGTCAGCTAGAAATATCTCCACAAGAAGTGATCGCTCTAGCACTCTATCCTGTGTTGGTATGTTGAGGGATATCATCGACACTCAGATATCTAGTTAGAGACCCTGCTCAAAGGTCTAGGTCCTAAATAAAGGGTCTCATACCAAGTCGGTGGAGTAGCGGGAGTGGTCATTGAATCTTGCTGAGTACCAGGCTACTGTCAGGTTGCCCTACTGTAATTGAAGGATCTCCTGAATATGCACAGAGCATAGAGTCGCTGGAACAAACTCCACCATAAAGAGGCTCTCTAAGTCAAACTAGGTGAGGGTAGCCTCATCATGCATCTAGAGCGTCAGGCTCCACCATCTTTCTATAATACCTTGGAAGATACTAGCATCTAGGATCAACATTTGGTCAACCAGTGTCCCAACTAGGTGGAAAACTCTAGCCATAGCCTCCAGCCAATCCTCAACTGCCTATGGATCCATATCGCCTTGAAACCTTAGAGGCCTCTGCCATTGGAATATGTGTGGCATGCTAAGTCAGCGTGCACGGTCTGCTGGTGGGGCTGGTGGCAATTGTTGTCCTATGGGTAGTGGTACTGCTGGTACACCACCTAAAGGTACCATCACCATATGAGGGCCCTACACCGAAGCCTCATCACTTGGTGGTCCATCATTGTGATCTCTCACTGGAATCCTGGTTGGCTATCTACGTGGTGAAATTTCGAAAAGAAACAGATGCACCACTATTAATAAGTTATACCTCCTAAACTTACTCAAAAAGATCTAAAGTATGATAACATTTTTAAAACACACGCAAATAGTGGTTTCATGTAATGAGTCAGAAATAAAAATTCAGGGTCCTGGTGTATGGATACGTCAGTCGCTGCACTAACACTGGAATCCCTAAATTAAAACCCAAACTCAAGACACTTAACACTATTTCTTCATTGAAAACATAGACTCTTGGTTCTTCTAGTAGAACCTACCTCCCACTAATACCACTTTGTCATGACCCATCCCCTGGGTCCCATGTCGTGACTACCCCAAGCCCTCCTTCCATAGGACAGGGGTTGGTGATTAGCACCGTAAAGGTATATCCCTAAAATGGGAAGGCATTTATTTTAAACTTGCAAGCACATATACCAGGTACACAATAAGAAAAAACCACATAGTAAAACTTCTAAAAGTAAAAGTGTGAATTGAATGTAAAGGGGCCAGTATACAAGCCCAACTGAAAGAGATAATACAACAGAAATAGAAAACATCTCCAAAGATTTTCCACTAAGGATACTACCTAAAGGGTAGGTACTGCTCGTCACTGTGGCTCTCCACATCAACTGGTCACCACCATGCATCGTCAACTCCTAGCTCCCTAACCTCGGTCAAAGTTGTCTGTCGTATACACAAGACACAATAAGGTGTGGGCAAAGCCCGTTAAAACAGTACCCAGAAGGGACCCCAAGACCCCTGAAGGTCTCCTAGAATTCCATAAAGAAAAAACCACAAATCATGACCCCAATCACAAAGAAAAAGTAAAGGACTCAGATCAAACAAGGTATACAACTTAAAGAACAATAATAATTATGATTATTCATAAAGCTAAATTATATTATTCTGTTAATAAGTTTCACTGATGTACCATGAAGAAGTCATCTCAATGTCGATTCACATAGGGTTGTAAGTCAAAAATCCGTATAGGGTCATAATTCATCAATCCTCATAGGGTCGTAATTCATTGATCCATGACGGGCCGATCTAAGGTTAGTCCTCATCGGGTCGTGCTACTACTGATCCACACATGGTCGTAAGTCATCGATCCACATAGGGTCGTAAGTCGTCAATCCACACAGGGTCGTAAGTCATTGGTCCACACAGGGTCGTAAGTCCTCGATCCACATAGGGTCGTAAGTCAATGATCCATGACAAGCCACTCTAAGGCCCATCATCATCAGTTCACACTACTTTTCATCTACATAGGTTCACTTTGATGTCGATCCACAAAGGGTCATATGTCACTTGACAACCAACCATAATATTATTGCACTTGGTACACTTGAGTTTCTGAGAAACCAATCCTTAAAATACCGGTCATACATAAACCTTAAAAAAGTCCCACAAAAAAGTATCCCAAAGAACCACCATGTCATAAGGGTTCCAATGAAATAGACGGCACACCAATCGTACGCCCGGTCTGTAAGTTATAGGCATTTTAGTGCCGAGGGCCTAGTTGGATTCAAGTCCAATTCAACCCATCCATACTCCATCTTTCTCCACAACTCAAGTGGAGTATCTCGAAATGGCCGTATCATCCTAAGGGTTCTATCACCACAAACGATTCATCAAACAAATGTCTGGTTTAAAAGATAATCCCCTTTAATAAAAAATGGGCTAAAAAGGGTTTGGGTCCGGTCTGACCTTGTCCGCTAGGTCCGACCCGAACCAGCTGGGCTTGGCCTGGCCCAGATCACCCTAGTCTGGCCTGCTGAGCTATGGATAGGCCATCTGGGCCATGGGCTTGGGACTTCCCACCCGGCTGGGCGCAGCCCAGCCCACCCAAATGGGCGTGGCCCGACCCACCCGAATGGGCGCAGCCTGGCACACCCGGTTGGGCGCGGACTGCCAGCTGGGTGGGGTGTGGCTTCCCCCAAACAAACAAAGTGTCTATTAGGTCTTAAATCAGTGGTGCTAGTTGGCGCCGCTCCACCTGAACAGTCAGCGTGGATCGATCAACAGCGGGACCTATGGGGTATGGGTCCAGCCTCCATCATGGATTGGAGTTGCGACCCTACTTTGTGGCGTGCCACATGCTGTCAATACGACCTACATTAACCGGACTCTCCCTGTCCACTGAGGCGCCTTCGGGCGTGGCCACCTCCTCACGGACGGTGAGAGATGACCACCGCCTCCTCCGATTTTCAGCGCCGTCGCGTCGACAGAGCTTCCGTGGGCCTTCTGTGAAGCCCCAGAAGTCTGTTTTCTCTTCTGATTGCACCTAAAGGTCCCTTGGGACTCTACCATCACAGAAGGGCTCCCAATTTTGTCTTTCCACCGTATTTCTTGGTCGCCCATGAAGAACGCATCAAAGAAAATATTTACGGAGGGTCCGGTCCTTGTTCGGTTCGGCCCGCGCCCTCCGTGTTAGCGTTATATCAAGGGGAAAGTTCAAACATCTTCAAGAGAAGATGAATTCATAAAACTCTTAGAAGAGAAACAGACCCCTAATTGGAACTCTTTTGAAGACATTGAGTATGAAGAAGATGAACCCACATTTGAAGGGGTGTTCGTCGGCATTCGTTTGTTCCTCATTCTCCATTGGATTAGGTTTCCACTGGCATTTCATCAGAGCTTGTTTAAATCGATCCCCAAAACCCATACCAAAGCTTTGTTTAAATAGAAGAGAGGGAACCACCCATGTTTCATTTCATTAATACGGTTCATTAATGAACTGCAATTAATGTTCCATTAATTCAACGAACATCGTGGTTATGAAACCCAAGGTTCAGGTCATTAAATGACTTCCATTCAAGTCTGACGTTACACTGCGGTCTCATCATTCACCGCTCAATGGTGAGAAGAGAATAAAATAACTCATGGAGTTGTTTTTTTTATAATGTCCAAAAATTATCTTTTTTGTCCGACCCTTGCCAGTCGATGTTAAGCTTCGTCTAAGCGAATCCCGACACTGTGAATTCAATGATTCCCTCGAATTTTTAATCTGAGCACCGGTTCAGAAGATAGAAATCACCACTCACACGTTTACTAAACGTACCTTCAAAAAGTTCAAAATTTAGTTCTGGGATATCTGTGCCTCGAAATCGTATGTCATCAATTTCGCAGACTCATAATAATCTCAAATAATTTTAAAAAAATTATATAGAAAATTCATGGTCTTTACAAGTAGTATAACGATAAGAATAAAACCAAAAAATATGAACCTACTTCAACATAGATTCAAACTTATTTAGAATCAATTATATTATAATTTGTAACACCCTAATATTTTAAAATAACACTTTGTTTGATAGCATATACAACATGAAACATTGAGCTTAAATGAACCATGAAATTTTATTACTTTATAATTCTTATAACATAGGAGATTAAATTAGAAAGTATGAATATAATTAAATACATTATGAAATATATATATACAAATGAATTACTCAATATAAATGTATTGATTAATTATTTATAAATAAACCTCAATTTTTAGTAAAGTCATGTTATTCTTCAAAAATGGTTTTTATTACTTTTAGTGAGAAAATATAATTAATTTTTTTCTACATTTAGAAAAATTATTTGAAAAAATAAACTTCACTTTTGAAAGAAATTTTTTAAAATTATCTCAGAGGGAAATTTTGATAATTTTCTAATAAGTTTGATTTTTCAATTAATAATGAGAAATACTGATTTTATTGGAAACTATATTTTTTATTCAAGTATTAACAAATTAACATTTGGTTTTAAATGGTTTAAAATTAAAATTAATTATATGATATTTTAAATAATAAAATTAAGTTCATTAAAATCAATTTTATGGTTTAATTTTGTATAAAAACTTTTTTTATACTTAAAAATACATTTTTTTGAAAAATTGTTTTTCGTTGCGTTTTTTATTTTTTATCTTAAATTAATTTCTATAACTTCTAAAATTGAATCTTGAAAAATTAATTCCATGTTTGAAGTTTGGATTTTCAAATTTTTTAATTACATCATTTTATTTTTAGTCAATATAAAAATTAACCATAGTAACTTTTTTACCATGATAATGGTAAAATGGGTTAATTAAGGTTAAAACTAATGTGATAAGGTCTCAAAATAAACACAAGATTTTATTTTATTTAATTTTATGGGATAAATAATACCCAATTTATCCCAAATTAAAATATAGGTAATTTTTGTTCCATTTTACTTTGATAGTGACATTTATATGATTTTAAGTAAATAGAATTCCAAAATGTCACTCTCTTGACTTTAATATCTCTAAAAATTTTACATAAGGATATAAAGAGGATAATTTTGGTTATAAATGTTTATTTGAAATAATAATTAATTTTTATTATCATGGTAATTTATTTTTAATTTTCAATGATGAAATAATTACCTTAAATTCTTATGCAACACCGACACAATGTTTATGGAAGGGGTAGAAAAATCAAGTTAATTTTTAAAATCTCTAAAAATAATATTTTTTTGGGTGAGTTATATGTCCCACAATTTTTATAGATCAGTATATAATATTATATATATTTGACATTTTTGGATTCAAATTCCATTGCTATCATGTTGTTTTCAAAGTCAAATTATGTGAATACTGTCAAAAATGACATTAATGATATTTTATGAAAAAAACAATATTTTATTAAATTAATTTAAAAACCATAAAAAATTGAAATATGAAAATTATTATGATAAGTGGTTAAAAATATCATCCCTTTTCCATTTATTAGTTAATTTACACCTTATAAGTAAAAGTATAACCCTTTAAGAGTGAAAGAGTCATTACTGCGGTTAAGGTTAAAATTAGTTAACTAAGGGGTTAAACCAAAAAATAAGGTTTAAAACACCACCTAAAACTATAATTTTTTTATGGGATTTAAACTAAATCCAACCTTATCTTGGAATCTATGTCCATTCTGAATCATTTTTATAGATAATGGATTTATTATATTTCAATCTTTTAAGAAATTTCAAGAGTGCCCCTCCTCTCACTTATAAAAGGAAACCCACTTTATATTATTTACATCACATTGAGTCTTATATATTAATAAAAACCTAAAAAATATATTATAATATTACCTATATACTTATTAGAGGTTTCATTCTTCTTAAAATATCATTCTAAGGGTCTTTAAGAAGGGATATAAAGGAGGAAAACTGAAGAAGAGGTTATCATATTACCCATCCTCTTTCAATTTTATTCTTCTCAAATTACACTAAATATGTAATATTATTCATAAAATAATAACTTTAGTATCCGAAATATATTTAATTGTTATTATGACTATAAAACCATCCTTATTCACCCTATTTTCCATCAAATGGGAAGTGAAAGTATTGGTTTTGCGTACATACAACTTACTGTCTCCACATAGCGATACAATTCATTTTTTATCACCATATTTCATAGATGGTTATTATTATGGGTTTAATGATTATATATTATACATATTATATAATTATTATTTTGAAATTATAACATCATATACACCGTATTACTATCCAATCTGTTGGAAAATTATAATGTCGCATGTGCGTATGTATGAACTACCACCTCCACGAAGTGATATGATTATTTTGGAATCCATTATTTACATGGATAGTAATAATTATATATTTAATTAATATATATGATATAATAATTATTATTTAATGGTGAATTATTATCTACCTTTCTTTCATTCGATCCGTCAAAAAGTGAAAACAACATTCATGTGTACGTGCAGCCTACCATATCCATGAATGGTGTAATTCATTTTTCTATCTATACCTTTTATAAATATATATTATATTTTTATCATGATTATAATTATTTATATTATGGAACAATGATCAAAGTACAATTACCAAAACTACCAAACTGAAATTCTCATGAAAAATGAAACAGTTAATACCCAGAAACGATAATTTTAATAAATAATTATTAATAAATGCATGTTGAAATATTATAAGTGTATCATATATGATATTATAATTATTTAATTTAATTTGGTTTATAATTATAATAAATTTTAATTTATTATATAAGAGTTTAAATAAATTTATAAGAAATTCGATTTTGAGGTAATAGATTTTCATCTCACTTTTATTTCTATGAAACACATGTCATATTTACCACTTGTTTCTCTTATGTGGTGCATATAATACACATGAATGTATTTTTTTTATTCTTATTATAAAAAATATTGTGATTTACATATCCATCTAAGTTTATTTCTTTCATGGGTATTGTGATTCAAAATTTACCAAAGCAGGAAGGGATTTATGTTACAATCCCATTGTTTATCAGGATTGTTTATGATTAAGTTTAAAATGATATAATTTCATGACCTATCTATGAATAATCCCATTAATTTTATTATCCTATAGTTATTTATAAAGATTACATTTTTTCCTTCCATTTTCTTCTCTTTATGAACTCAAAAGACTAAAGGAAATCCAAATTTATTTCTCTCTTCGATTGAAATTTTTCTTCCTTCTATATCCATGTTTTCTAAAAATGATTTCAAGAATGGTTTTAATATTATCCTATTTTTATTTAAATTTATTTTTACCCATTATTGACTTTTTTAAAAATGGTTTAAAATTAATCTTCTTGTCATTTTCTAAATGAGGTGCGTTTGACTTATTTAGCAAAAATGTGAAAGGAATCCTTATTTTAATGTACATGGTATGAACAGAATTCCCCACCATCATGAATTCTCAATGTTTTGAAGATTCCTTTAAAAATTTTTTTGTTTATTTTCAAATAAAATTTTTTCTTTAATATTTGGTAAATTTTTAGATATTAAAAAATTAATTTCAAATTGAAAAGGGTATTTTACTCAAGAAATATTCTAAGTGATGTTTTAAAGGCATTTAACATATGATAACATCCTTTGATGTCAGTTATTATTTACTAGGGATATGATCCAATGATACCATCCAATTTAATTCTTTGGATTTATTATGATGATGATGATTTAAAGATGATTCAATAGAACCCATTTATTTTCCATGGTTTATGAAATGATGATATGATGGGGTGTTTATGAAACATGTTTCCTTTCCACAACTTATGAAATGATGAATGTTTTATGATCTTATGGCTTGAATATTTATTATTTTAATTATATGATAAGTGGGACCAAAATTATATATCCCTACAATGTATTGGGTACTGATAGATATCTCATGATATAATGAATACTAGAATGGGGAGTGAACATAGACCAGAAAGGGAATATATACACTATGATAATCTTGGGAGTAAACCTTGAATAATGGTATGATGGAATGAGGAGTAAAACCAATCCATTATGATTGTCATAGAAGTAAGACTTGCCTATAGAAATAATTTTATAATATTATGTGTATTCTAATGTTATGATATCATGGATCATGTTCTTTTGTTCCTTTATGATTCATATCTTATGAGAAACCAATATTTATTCCATGACTCATGTTTTTGATCTATGATATACTTGGTATAGTTTTCAAATGTTAATATCATATTCATATACACTTATGATCATGTTATGCTTAAGTGATCATTGATATCTCCCTTTTTTACCCTTACTGAGCAACTGAGATCACCCTTTATTATGTTTCATTTTTCCTAGGATATAAAGAAAGGTTTTAAGTATGATATATCTAATAAGGGTGTTATTTATGAAGAACTAAGTGGGAGATAATGTAGATATTTTTTGTACCAGCTGTTTATGTATCCAATTATCAAAAGAAACCAAGCCTTTATGATTTTGTTGTAGATTGTAATTCTATGTAATGAATATTCATCTAATAAGGTCTAATATATATGTATGAAAATTATGGGTCATTATAGTTGGTATCATAGAAAGGTTTAGTTTCCTTTGAAAACTAGTATGAGAAAATTTTAGTGATAACTCTTAGGATAATCCTATGTATAGGTTAATGTACTAAGTTATATTAAATAAAGGAGTGTGGTTTTCTTATAAAAATATCCTTTTATAGATGCTACAATTAGACATTTTTTTAGTACATATTCATCTCAAGGTATTAAACTTAAAAAATTTGGTCTAGTATATCTAATCCATCTTTCTAGTGCATGGTGAGTGTCCCCTTATTGCACACCAGGTTTGACAATACCAGAGGATATTCTTGGGTTAATTCTTATTTTCTTATGAACCATTATTAATAATTTGAATATATAATAACCAAGGATGGACTAGTTTATACCCAAGGTTTCATATGTTGAAAATTAGGTTTCAGGATCTAGAAATACAATAAATTATTTTTCATGATTTTAGGATTTATAACTATGAATATTATTTCTCACACTATACTTTTTGGTTTTATTCAATGGATGGAAAGAATATTAATCTTCCTACATGTCAGGAATATGGAAAGAAACACTCAAGGTAATGTCTTAAAAGAACAAGAAGATGTTTTTTTTGAAATGAATAGAATAGAGCATGTAATTTTCAAGAAAAAAAATCAAAAATTTGATGGAGGGATATGAAGTTCATCCCAAGGCACCATTTATAGTTCAATGTATTATGTGTGGGGAATATGGTAATTATTCGATTCAATGCCCTAACATAAGAAGTTAACTCCTAGACCAAGGAATGACCTATTCTATTATAATCAATAAAGTGAAAATATTGAAGTGTTTATGTATTGGTATTTAATAATTATGTTATATAAGTATTATATCAATGATATTGTGGTAATTATAAACACTTAAGGATAGTTCCATGGTATTTTTTCTTTAAATATTTTAAAACATGTGTTGAATGGAACTTATAACAAAAAAAGTGATTTAGTGGTAAGGTGATAATGTTTATTTGGGATAAATAGATTATATATATTAATTAAGTAAATGGGATGATGTTTGTGACCTTAAAATTGGTTATCTATTTGATGAAAATGTGATTTAAGTTATATTTTATGAAGTTTATTTCATTTTTTTATTTATTAAATATATTCAATAGTTTTTTATTTTATTTGAGTAAAAAGGATTATGTTAATTTTTGGAAGAATATATGTATTTATGTGAGTATAATATAATATTTATGGATACCATCATGGGTTTATAAGTTTAAGGTTGATCGTATGTTCAAAAGCATAAATACCTCTTTTGAGGTTTTAAGTGATTGGATTTTGAGGTGATTTGAAACTTTTACTGGGTTTTAGGAAGAATACTATATTTTGGTTTAAATAAACATTTGAGTTAGTATATGATTTCATTTTAAGTTAATTATATGCCATTTTATAGTGGGATATATATAATATTTATGGTTGAATATTAATTTATTAATAAGGTGATATTTCCAGTGATATTTATAGTATATCTAAGGATTATCTTTTAGGTTAGTATATATATATGATTATTGATATTTTAGTGAATTTTTCTACATTATGAGATTATATATTGACATATCAGGGTGATTAATTATATTGGATATATTTTTCATTGGTTTTAGGTATATGAAACACTTAGGTTTAACATGTGGTTTAATATGAAATATTATTTGTGAAGAATGAAATTAAATTTTGGGGATGTGAGTTGAAAGGTATGAGATCACCAATGAAGTTAAAAAAATATTTAATGTTTGGGTTACTGAGGTAGTTTGGGATTAAGGTTTATTTATTTGTGGAATGGTCTAAGTTGAACCTTTAGTGTTATTGTGGAAATTTTAAAGCAAAAGGTATTACTTGTTCACATAAAGGTTTACACATTTTAGATATTATTTTAACTAATGGTAACCATTCTGGTTATTTTTAATGTTAAAATATGGTAAGAATAGATTATTTTCCTTTCTGGTTTATTTTATCTATTAGAAGTTGATTTTAGTGCTTCATGCATGAAAAAATAATCTTGAATACTCATTGTTTGTAGAAAAGATGAGATTGTGGTGGAAATTGATTAAATTATGAAATTATACTTTTCAAGTAAGTATATTTCCTTATGTTCTTAATATATATGGTAAATTAATTCCGTAACTCTTTGAAAATGATCTTGAAATAAATATTTTATCTTATTATGATCATTTTTTGTGAGTCGATGGTCTTTTTAAAACTTCATTGATTTATAGTTTTATGGTTGTTAACTTTTCCATGACCATGTTCTCTTTCACTATCTATTATTCTTTGGATGATATTTTTATCCTCCATGTACACATTTTAATTCCCACTAATCTTCTCCTATTTGGAAACCTAGTTATGTGTTATTCTATATGACCTTCGTATTTCTCTTTCCATTTTTCAAGAGGAAGTCTTATTAACCCTTTTTATGATGTGGGTTTTCAAAAAATAAATCTTCAAATATCAAACCCTTTACTAAAAAAAATAAGTTAAAATTTTTAGGAAAAAATTTATTTAATATGGTTACAATGTAACACCCCAATAATTTAAAATAACTCTATGATCGATAGCGTATGTAATACACAAAACTGAGCTTAAACAAATCATAAATATTATTATTTTATGACTGTTATATCATGGATGATTGAATTGGTAAGTATGAATAGTATTAACCATGTTATTAAATATATATATAAAGGGACTACTCGATAAAAATTTATTGATTAATTCTTAAGAAATAATTACTCAATTTTTGGTAAAGTATTTTTATTCTTAAAAAATGGGTTTTACTGATTTTTTTGAGAAAATAATATATTTAATTTTTGTAAACTTTTTAAAATTTTATTTGAAAAAATTATCTTAATCTCTGAACTAAAATTTTCAGAACTATCTTAGAGTGAAATTTTAAGAATTTTAAGAAAAGTTTGATTTTTTAATGAATAGTGAAAATATTGATTTTTATTAGAAACTATATTTTTTATTCAAGAATTTAAAAAGGACTATTTTGTTTTAAAAATGGTTTAAAAGTATAAATAATACTATTATATTATTAATAATATAATTAAATTCATTGGAATAAATTTTACTGTTCAATTTTGTATAAAAACATTTTTTATACTTAAAAAACATTTTCCCAAAAAACTGTATTTTATTACATTTTAAATATTTATCTTAAATTAATTTCTACAAATTATATAAATTAAATAATTAAAAATGGATTAAATATTTTAAATAATAAGGTAAAAATTTGTTAAATATTTCCATTTTATTTTTAGTCAACATGAATAGTAACCATAGTAATTTTTTGTTACCACGATAAAGGTAAAATGGGTTAATTAAGGTTACAACTAATGTGATAAGATATCAAAATAAACCCAAAACATAAATTTATTTAATTGTATGATATAAATTATAAAATATCATCCCAAATTATAATATATGTTATTATATTTTTACCATTTCCCTTGATAATGACATTTATAGTATTTTAAGTAAAGAAAATTCCAAAATTCCACTCTCTTCAATTTAATATCTCTAAAATTTGTATACAAGGATAAAAAGAAAATAATTTTAATTATAAATGTTTATTTTAAATATTAATTTATTTTTTTATCATGGTAATTTATTTTTAGTTTTTAGTGATGAAATATTTTCCTTAAATGCTTACATAATATCGACATGGTGCATGTGCAAGCGGTAGAAAAATCAAGAAAATTATTTTTAAAAACTATAAAAATAATATTTTTTGAGTGATTTATAGTATCACATGAATTTTATAGATAAAAATAACATATTATATGTGTTTTAAATGTTTTAATTATAATTACATTGCTTTCATGTTGTTTTCAAAGTAAAATAATGTGAATAGTGTCAAAAATGACATTAATGATATTTTATGAAAAATAATATTTTATTAGATTATTTAAAAATAATAGAAAACTTTAAATAGAATTATTATTATTATAAATGGTATAAAATATCATCCCATATCCATTTATGATCCAATTATCACCTTATAAGTAAAATTATAACCCTCTACGAGTGAAAAAAGCATTACCATAGTTATGGTTAAAATTGGTTAACTAAGGGGTTAAACCAAAAGATAAGGTTTAAAACACCAATTAAACCCATAAAAATTTCATTGTTTTATTTTATTTAAACCAAATAATACCTTATCATAAAATATATTTCCATTTGGAAGTATTTTTCTAGATAATGACTTTATTATATTTTAATATTCAAAAACTTTCAAGAGTGCTTTTCTCCCCTCATTTAAAAGGGTACCCATACTTTCTCTTATTTACACCAATTTGAGCCTTTAATATCAAAAAAAACATACCTAAATCTCTTATAAACCTAAATATATACAAATTATTTGTTCTGTTATTCTTAAAAGATCATTCCAAGTGTCCTTAAGAAGGGATCTAATGGAGGCCCACCAAATTAGAGGTAATTGTCTTACCCTAACTCTTTCAATTTATTTCTTATTCTACATCCTATAAATCTATGATATTATTCATAAAATAATAAATTATTTATTATAAATATACTTAAATTTTTTTTATGACTATCAAACCACCTTTATTGACCTTATTTTCCATCAAATGGGAAGTGAAAGTATCGCTTGTTCGTATGTACGACTTACCATCTCCACGTAGCGATACAATTCATTTTCCATAACCATATTTCATGGATGGTTATTATGACAGGTTTAATGTATATATATAATATTTATGAAATAATTATGAATTTGTAATTATAATACCATATTTATCTTCTTACCTTCTAATCTGTTGGAAAACGATATTGTTTCTCGTCCGTACGTGTGGACTACCACCTCCACGAAGCAATGTAATTAATTTTTCATTTTATCTTTAAATGGACGGTAATAAGAATATATTTAATTAATATTTATGATATATATGATATAATAATGATTATTTAAATTTTAATAATTATATATCATTCTTTTTTCCATCTGTCAAAAATTGAAAGCAGTGTTCATGCGTATGTACGACCTACCGTCTTTATGAACAGTGTAATTTATTTTTATATCTCTACCATTTTGGGATAACTATAACTATAAATATATATATATAATACATTTTATATTTATATCAATATTAAAATTATATAGTAGTTGTAACAATGATCAAACTATAAGGACCAGAACTACCGAACTGAAATTCTCATGAAAAATGAAACAGTTAACACCTACAAACGATAATTTTAATAAATAATTATTAATAAATGGGTTTTGAAATATTATAAGTGGGTAATATATGATATTATAATTATATAAATTACTTTTTTATATAATTATAAAAAATTTAAATTTATTATACATAATTTTAAAGTGATGTTGAATCAATTCGAACTCAAGGTAAGGGATTTTCATCTCACTTTTATTTTATGTGAGACACATGTTGTATTCACCACTTGTTTCTATTATATGGAGTATATAATTCACATGAATGTATTTTATAAATATTATTATGAATATAATTGAGATATACATATCTATCGATGGTTTTTTTTCATGGTTCTTATGATTCAAAAGTTACCATATTTTTTAGGGATTTATGTTATAATCTCATTGTTTATCGGGACTTTTTATGATTAAGTTTCTAATGATGAAATTTTAGAACATATCTATCAATAATACCCAGATTTTTATTCTCATGATTTTATTTATATATATTATATGTTTTTCATTCATTTTACTCTCTTTAATAACTCAATATACCAAAATAATATTTTTAAGGAAAATTGACTTTATTACACTCTTCGATAGAAAGTCATTTTTCTTCCATATCCATGTTTTATAAAAATGATATCAAGAATGTTTATAATATTATCCTATAATTTTTTAGTTTCATTTTTACCAATTATTAAATTTTTATAGAATGGTTTAAAAGTAATCTTCTTATCATTTTACAAACATGGTAATTTTGACCTTTTTACTGAAAATGTGAAAGGGATATTTTTTAATGTAGATGAAATGAAAATAATTCCCCATCACAATTAACACTCAATGTTTTGAATATTAATTTAATATTTTACAAGGTTATTTTCAAGTAAAATATTTTCTTTAATATTTGGTAAATTTTTAGAATTTAAATAAGTGATTTCACAATCAAAAAGGGTATTTTCCTCAAGAAAGGTTCCAAGTTATATTTTAAAGACATTTTTCACAAATAATAACACAATTTGATGTTAATTATTATTTATAATGGATATGATACAATTATACCATACAATTTTATTCTTTATATGGATTATGATGATGATGATTAAAGGATGGTTCTATGAAACTCATTTCTCTTTCATGGGTTATGCTATTATGTTATGATGAAATGTTTATAAAACCTATTTCCTTTCCATGGGATATGAAATGATGAATGTTTTATTATCTTATAGAATTAAAATATATTATTTTCATTATGTGATGGGTGGGATCTGAATTATACATCCCTCCAATGCATTGGGTAAATATGGATATCTCAAGATATTATAAGGATTGGAATGGGGAGTGAACCCAGTTCAGTAAGGGACTTTGTCCACTATGATAATCTTGGAAATAAACCTTGACTAATGGTATGAGGGAATGGGTATTGAAACCAATTCGCTATGATAGTAATGGTAATGATACATGACAAATGAAATGATTTTATATGATTATGTGCATGCCACAAAATTATGTCTTGTGCCAATGTTATGCATTCATGGTTCATGTTCTTTGATTCGTTTATGATTCATGTCATATGAACTTCCAATATTTATTCCATGACTCATGATTATGATATATGATATGTTGGATATGGTTTTAAAATATTAATTTTTTGTTCTCATACCCTTATGATCATGTTATGTTTAAGTGGTCATCAATATCTCTATTGTTTACCCTTACTGAGAATATGTTCTCACCCTTTATTATGTTTCCTTTTCCCTGATATATAAAGAAAGTTTTAAATTATGATATGTCTAATAAGGGTTCTATTTATGGATAACTAAGTGAGAGATTGTGTAGATATTTTTTGTACCAATTTTTTATCTATCCAAGCTTCCAAAGACACTAAACCTTTATAATTTTTGTGTGGATTGTAATGTTATGTAATAAATATTAATTAATAAGATTTAATATCTATGTAGGAAATGTATGGGTCATTATAAAATTCCTAACATACACTCAATAAAAATTTGATACCCACTAGATAGCTACCCAAAACTTACAAGATTCCATTCATAACATGAAAAATCAATTGGGTCAAATAGCTTCACAAATACAAGATTGAAAACAAGGCACTCTAGTAGGTAACAAAAGGTTTAACCTAAGAAAATAGACAAAAAAATTACAATATGTAGTGTTGCACAATTTCTAGAGTGAAAAATTCTAATTTATCAACCTATATAAAAGACATATATGCCCACTACTAAGGATGGTAATTCAATATAAAAAGATATTTGAGCTAAAGAAAATTAAAAATATGATCAGAAAAATAATGGTGAGTCTAAGAAATTGAGAAAAGAAAAGGAAAAGGAAGCATTACATGAAAGAGTGAAAGCTCACACACCACCCCCTCCATTTTTATAAATACAAAAGTAACGAAATTTTTATGCTCAGTTTGAAAAATTTATAGAGATATTCAAGAAGTATCAAATAAACATTTTCTTTACAAAATTAATTACCCAAATTCCACACTATAATAAATTTCTCAAAGAGATCATTCTTAAAGGAAGAAATATCAATTATATGGAAACTATTTTAATGAATTATGAATGAGAATTAGTTATTCTAGACCCATGACTCCCTAACTTAGAGATCTAGGAAGTTTCACAACACCATGTAGTATTTGAGCAAGTCAATTTTTAAGAGATCTATACGGACTTGGAGCTAATGTTAACCAAGTTCCATATGAAGTAATTAAAGAATTAGGATTCATATAATTAAATCCAAGTAGAGTTTCCTCGTAAATGGTCGAGTGGTCCATGAAGCATTCTCAATGAGTTTTCAGAGGGAGTGTTTTTAAAAGTGAAAAGAATTACTTCCCTATCAATTTTATTATGCATGGTAAGAAGAAGATAAGGACATGCCATTAATTATTAGGATAACATTCTTAGTTACATGTAGAGAACTTATTTATTTTAAAAATGGGAAATTAATTTCTAAATTCTGAGAAGAAAACCTAACATTCAACAACCTGAAAACTATGGAAAAACCTTCAGTTAATCATTGAAACTTCATTGATACTGTTGAAGAATGGGATGTAATAGAAAAATGAAACATTGGATTCAGATGAATTTCATTAATAAATGGATATAAAAGAAATAAAGACACATAAAATAATTTTTTCTTCAAGAATGATCGACCACTGGTCTGATCACATATAAAAAGTAAATAAATAAAAATAAAAAAAGCTATAAAGGAGTTCCCTCCCTCAACTCCAGGCCTCATCTCCAATCTTTTGATCAAACTTGAACTAATCAAGTTCAAACACACAATACCACGCCTTATCCAAGCTTTTACCTAAAACCAAATGAGTGTTTCTCAATAACCCAAGTGCAATGGCGACTCGAGTAGGGTGTGATTACAAAACTCAATAGAGATCCACCAGTGTGGTCCCAAACTAACCAGTACATGTTGTGATATTATCTACTAAATGAAATAAATAAACCAACTTTTATAAATATATAAATAAATAATAAACCACAATACCTTCTTTGGTCAGTGTTGATATGTCTTTGAGTACAACATTTTGATTGTGTAAACCACAACATCACCACATACCTAAGGGTATACACATATAACTTGGTCCAAGCTCAAAACCCATCATCAATCATATGGTTCTCTACCCTAATAAAGTATACCTAATTAGACCAATGTCTACATATATCTAGTCATGATCATCCCCTAAGGGGAACCTATGTTTATACTCTAGGGATCCCATTCCCACACCTCCACTGATGAGTAGCAGATCTTGGGGATTCACCATGCATCCCACACCCTCAATCCCTCTAGATAAACCCCCTGGTAGTACTTGAGAATTCTCAATGTATGGATGACATATGATTCGTAGGATAGGAGACCCTAGAAAATCCTATATGTCCAAGCATGACTGATTTATAAGTGACTTAATAAATTAAAGGGAATATCCTCCCTAGATCCATTTTCAACCTCCGGGGAATCCAATATACCATGGATCCTTAGTTGAACCATATCTATTGGTCCACTTAGTCTTAGGGGGTATCCTACACATCATTTGAGGGGATCAAATAGTCTCCCTCAATATTTCCAACATCTATGATTAGAAATATACACCCACCCAACACCTCATTCCTCTATTAGAACCTTAGTCATCTCAGGCATTCAAAATGGTCTAATTGAAATTCCATTTAAATCCTACGGTCCCTAGGCATTCGTAATGGTCTCAAAATATATCAAAGAAATCTCAGGAATCCTGGGAATTATTGTATTTATGAAATAACATAGATCTGATATTGGATCCTGGGTACCACCTATAGGTATATAATGTTGAATCAAACATATACACTAGATTCTATTCAACTAGGAATCCACTCCCAAACTTTTGTGAGATTATATCCCAAATATACCAGTTATTTGATGGTATCATCCATATCATCAGGTTATTCCTAGGAATCTCGAGAAATAAAAATAATATTAGGATCAACTACTAATTCATAGTGGGAAATATCAAGCATTAAGAATAAAAATAAATAAAAATAACACAAGAACTGGTCAAATTACCACACTCGCCATCATCATTTCATCCCCATCCTGCTTACATGTTAGTTTGGAATATAAGGTGAAACCTGCAACCATCATTGCCCAACCGCATGTGCCTGCTCAGGGTTGGTCTATTAATGGGGCACCCACTCTAGTCATATGGTTCATAATGAAATTGGATACATCCCTATAGGGATCCTTGGTCATATTTGGTCTCTCGAGCCAACACCCATCTTTCAAGAAAGTCATGCTTCCCAGTGTTTCCAACACATAAAACGACCTCATGGATTCAAAGGGGAATCCACATAATCAATTTTCTCAAGATATGGTCCAAGGCCCATCCTAGTTCCATGATTTACTCAATTGGTCCACTCACCCAACCTTATCCCAGTCCAGCCTAAGGTTTTCCATCTAGGATAAGTTGATACTAAGGAAAAGATATGATCACCCCCAACCAGAACTAGGATACCCTTGGATCAAAGGAATACTAAATTTTCCTTAAGGATTATATACTATGAGGCCTATATTTCAATTATATATTCCTTCTTGGAGGTGTCTCAAGGGTTTCAACTAACCCTCTTGATATGGTTTTCTCTAGTCACAATACACCTATTTTAAAAGGAGAACAAGGATCCTACTCTAGGGACACTATTGCTAATAAGGTATGTTTACTCCCCTCAAGGGGTCTATAAGTCACATGGAATCTCATAAGTCAAGGGGCCTCAAATATAGATTATTTAGGCATCAGGAGAGTGCAAAAGAACCCATGTGAGTTATGTAATTAATTCAATTCACCCATGGAATTCAATCAATTCCAAATTTTAATTCAAAATTATCCATTTAATAAAATTTAATTACCTAAATTAACTAAAGGGGAATAACCTCTAATGGAAATCCCACACACCACATGATACATAAACAAGCATATAAACCATAGGGATAGTATGTGAGACTACTAACCTCAAATTAAATCCCTTTAAATTTTTTTACCCCCCTAAAACTCATTTTCAAGCCTCACCCAAGATCACCTGGGCTAAAATAATCACCACTCATGTTTCTAGAACTTGATAAATACAAATTAATCACAAAAAATAATAATTATAACCATTTATAATTAATTAAACCATTTTAAAGATATAGTCATAATGACTAATTTCTCACTGAGCACTGCCTTCATATTGAAACTACATCTAATGACACCCAAAGGGATAATACCACACCCCTATACCTATGCTAAGTGGAATCCCCAATAAAAAATTCCAATTAAATAGAAAATTAAATTTATTTAAAATTAAACCCCTTTAAAAATTCACACAGAGATGAACCTTTTATGAAATGATGAATAAAGGAACATAGACATCATCTCAGGACATCCTATAGCTAAGTTGAACAAGATACCCATGATAATCGACCAATTCCAACATGATCTAGTGGAATTGGTGTCAAATACCTAATCTCAAAAACCAAAATTAGGGAAGAATGGAGAATAATGAGACAAATAAATAGTAGAGGTGAACACGTACCTTGAATTTCCATAAAATGCCTAAGAATAATACCCCAAACAAGGGGTAACTAAGGGATAAGGGGGGATTCATACCCAAGATGAGTGAGAAAATAATAGGGGAAGTGGGATTCCCCCTTATAAAATTATAAGGGGGTAAAAATGTAATTTTACACCCTTTAAATCTCACTGGACATCCAGTGGTTCTGCTGTAGTTTTAGTAGAAGCATCCACTTGACCTCTCTCAAGGATCCTATAATCCCTCAGGATTCCTTCTGAGCATCATACCATGGATAAAAGAATCCTTTTTTGATGTTTCAACTCTCTAAATTCAATTCTAAATCCCAATTATCAAAATGACCTGACTACGAAACTCAAAATTTCAAATTACCTAGGGATTTGTCATGCCCGTATAAAAATGGGGCACTAAAAACTCCCCACTATAACAGTTATAAAATATTATAAGTCTTTATGGTCATCCAACCAAACATCCTAACCTATCTGTGTCATAAAAAACTCAATAAATGGATGTATTATATTCTCAAATATGCAAAGAATAACCTCTAATTAAAGGTTCTCAAACCACCAAAACATGATATGACACCTTTGAAAATTACTAAAATACTTGTATGGTGCGTGAACAATATCATCCATCCCAAAACATGATAACATCATCTTCCAACTCATCATTAGGCCTATGGTGCTCCCCACCATAGGACTTAGCTCATAATGTCCAATTTAAATGCTATGGAGATTCTTCCATTGAAATTTCCTATCAAAATAGATCATACACATTATAATGGCATGATTATCATGGTTTCCACCCTACCATGACCGATCAAACATGATAAATTCACTCACTTACCAGTATTAGTTCTTATTTCCAAAACCAATCTGATATTGACACATAATCCCCATCTATGTAAAGATATAAGTACATCAAATATACCTCAAAAATCCTGATTTAATTCCTAAAGCACACTCATCATGTAAAAAATGATATTCTTGATCTGATTTGTAACCCACTATATCCAATTACACATGATAACATAGGTTGAACCTCCTCTGGTCAAACCATCCTGTAATGCTCAGCTCTAGTCATCAACGCATCACCACTTACCTGATCATGATGCCTTCATTCCCAAAGGTGCCCCATAATCATCCAAAAATTATCACCAAATTACATACCTAACATCTGATGTAACTCTATAGTTTGATCCTTAACCCATAAAAACTGACGTCATGTCCTTCCACATGCGTCGTTGTACCATTGATCCAAGATCCCTTGGATCAGTACATTCCATCTGATCCTAAATCCAACACTTGGTTTCTACCCATGATTGTATCTGATTAACCTATGTAATTCCCTAATGAATCCATTTATGAATATATTTCTTCGCACACCAACATCTCAATGCCACCACAACCACTCCATGGTTAGTTCTACATGCTCATGACCCTTCCAACACAAAGTTTACAAACCCATGACTGATACATCACTCCCCACTATGGGAGTGTTTTATCATAATTTCATTGAAATAATATCACAAACACCTTTCTCTATTCATCACTATACCCAAGGTCTGTAAGTATTTGACCCCCTCAAAACTGAGCCCCAAACAAAACATCGCTTACCTCCCATTCCCATAGCTCAAGAACAAAAGCCATAGTACTTTCCAATATTTCACCCATAAAAAGGGCTACACCCTTAAATAGCTGATGTTTCCCTTACCACCACACATATTACATTATATCACTCCTTAAGCATAAATTCAACAATATATAACTCATGTGAATTCATTTAACCAATTTTGAAACTTGAATTATGAACTCATGATTCATGTGTCAATCAGGCGACCAAAACCATCAGAATGGCCATTTAATTTTCAATCAAGAAATCCTAGGTAATCCTCTTCAAGATTGAGAACCTTACTCATGCCATTATTCTTCACATGAGTTCCACCTCATGACATTGTTCCAAAATTCCATAGTGTCCAACCATACTATAACCTCATACCAAAACTCATAAAAAACCAACTGGTTCATCCATAAAAAATATCCTTCTCTCCATACCAGCCTTGATACCAAAGTGTTAGCACTCATGGTTCCTTCCTCAAGAAACCAAGGAATCTTCATGGCTATATTGAACACTTGATAGCACCTTCATACATAAATCAAAAAATCAATAATTAATTGATGATTCATGCCTCTAAGGTACTAGTAAATTCAAGAAAACCCTTCATGTGAGTCACCCTATCATAAAAATAGAAATTGTCTCACTAAAATTGATTCATACTTATAGATGGTTACTAGGGTCTCCCACCTAGTCTATAAACCAAGGTCTCAATAGAGATCAATATAAAGGTATATATCATATGTTATCATCTATTAAACACACATCATCTCACATGACAAAACCATTTCAAGGGTCTTACACAAACAACCAGCATCTCATTCCAAGCCACAGTCTACTAAGAACTAATTCTCATTGAGTATATGTACACTAAATTTCTCCCTTGAGAACCATAAACTCATTATGATCCCCCATAAAACTTTCTAGGGTAATCCATTTCAAGGGACCAAGGTTAATAGATTTTGTTATGTATAGTGTCATTCCAAGCTATACAAGAAATCACTATATTGGTTATTAATAGAAATTTAAATAACTAAACCTATAGGGTATCAACCAATATGGGGTGTAAAGATAAGGTATCAAGAACTCATGTTAACCCACTTATAAGGAACCCATCCTCTCTGGGAATCTACACATAAGACTACTACCTATAGGATCTTTCCACATCACATAGGTATACACATCTAACCAGCATCACCTAAGACTATTTGTATCTAGCGAACTATCATCACATCGTTTGGTTAAATATAGTTTTATTCAAATATATGAGGGAAAACTCCATATAGGTTATTACTAGAAATTTAAATAAACAAAATTGAATAATAGAAACCCACAAGGTATTCAAGTATAAGAATCATGTGCATATACCAACCTACTAAAGTTATCATAACGGCACTAAGTACCAACTCTAACCCATTTTGGGACAATTTACCTCCTATTCATATGGACTACTCCATCATCATCAAGTTCCTCACCATGGTTCCACATGACCTACCATCAAAAGGAAATCCATATACAATTTGACCTTGGTGAGTATAATTCCACCAAGTAATTATACATGAAAATGTCATATGAGCCGTTTTTGACACTTTAAACAGCTGAGCCTTGGTCATTAGTGATTGTAATCACACTAGTAAGCCAATATATCATGTGAATAATATGTTCCAAATATGATGCATGATATAACTCATGCCTCTAAGGTCAAGATAAAAAATACATAATAAATCAAGAACCTCATACATCATGTGAGTCACTGAAGGTAAAATCATATACAACCATGACATCAAACACTAAGAACTAAAATCCCAATCCCTCATAACTAGGACTTCTTACTATAACAAGTGTTCTCGATACACCAGTCTGATATCCATCATAGGCTATAACACATCCCTATGTTTCCTATCTACCATATACCAAATATTAAGAAAAAAATTTAAAAAAACAATATGATGCCACTTTTTAATGTCCTGGCTTGTAGTCCACTCAACCAGTATCCTAACTGGTTTTCCACATAACCTCAACTGATCCTCAATGTATTTTAGAGGCTTATGACTAATAGAGGGGGTCTAAGGTGATACTATGAGGGGAATATACCCCTTGTAGTAGAGTGTATATTCACAGGTAAATCAACCAAAAACAATCACATCATCATACCAGACTACACATAATTAATAAACATATCCATCAATAATAAATAAATGTGGAATAAATATAGATATATACATTCATGATGGAATAGAAGACTGATTTCCCACCAGGTCAATCACATATACAAGGTAAATAAAGAAAAATAAACAATGCTGGTAAAGAGTTCCCTCCTCTACTTCGGGCCTCATATCCAATATCTTGATCTCAATCAAACTGCTCTAACTAAAACATAAAATACCAAGCCTCAACCCAATATATACTAATAAACAAGTGAGATCTACTTAGGTACCCATGGTAAATGGAGGCCTAAGCAGGGTGTGAGTACAAAACTTAGTAGGGAACCACCAATGTGGTCCCATACTAACCATTATATGTTGTGATATGTTCATGTTACATGATATACTAAAAGAAAAAATAAACAACTATTGTAAATAAAAAAATGAATAAAACCCCAAAATACATTCTTCAATTGATGTATGAATGTCTCTAAGCATGTCACATGGACCATGCCAACCACAACCACAACATCACCATCACCCCAAGGGTGTACACATATAACCCACACCAAGCTCAAAACCCATCATCTATCCTAAGGTTTATTACCCTAATTGACCATACCTACTTTAGCCAATTCCATAATGTCTTTGAGCATGAGAGTCACCTTAGGGAAACCTCTATCCATGCTTTGTGGATCCCACTCTCACACCTCCACTGATGAGTAGTAGTACATAGGGTGTCACCTTCCACCCCCATCATCTTTCCCTCATACTAAACCCCATGGTCATACCTAGGTGTTCTCAATGTTAGTTCAATGTATAATTACTAGGAAGGGTGACCCTAAGAAATACTATATTTAAAGGCATGGATAATTCCTAGGAAACCCAGCCAATCAAAGGGAATACCATACTTGGATCCCACAGTGAAAATTTTGTCATCCAATATCACATGGATCCTCATCTGATCCATATTTAGTGCATCCACACAATCCTAGTGGGTATCCTAGGCATTGATCGATGGGATCCAATAGTTAACCTTGTGATATATAACATCCATGATAAGGGATATAAATCCACCCAATGCCTTATTCCACCATTCAAATCTCATGCATGTCAAGCATTCACAATGGACTAATGGATATTCAATTCAAATCTTGGGCTCCCCAAGCATTCATAATGGTCTCATAATATATCAAAAGAATACTATTCATCTTATTAATTTTTTTATTCATGAAATAATATATATTTGATGTTAGATCATAGGAACCACCTTTAATATTTTACTATTGCATCAACCATATACACCGGATGTTAGTCAACTAATCATACACCCCCAAAATACCATGATACCAGACCCCAAACATACTAATCATCCTAGGGTCTCATATATCTCATTAGGTGATTACTATACATTCCAAGAAATCAAAATAATATTATAATTGAAGTTCAATTCATAGTATTCCTAGAAAATATCAATAATCAAGCCTAAACATAAATAAAAATACAATAAGGGAGGGTTAAACACCCATTCTCATCATCATTATCTCAGTGCCATCGGGATTTCTTGTCTCTACCGATTCTAAGGTGACACCTGCAATAATCACTACCCAACCACACACACCCACTCAAGATTGGAATATAAATAGGGTACCCACTCTAGTCATCTGGGTCCATTAGAAAGTACATACATCCCTCTTAGGATTCTTTAGGTTAGTATGAAACCAGGGGCATCCCTATTAAGATCCTCTCTCACAACTGGTCTCTCTGACCAATGCATGTCTTTCATGAAATTCATGTTTCCTTGTAGTTTCACCACATAAAATGGACTCTTGTCATAAAGGGGAATATATATAATCATTAATATAGGAAAATATTCCAAGGCCCATATTGGTTATAAGGTTCCCCTCGGCTAGTCCACTCACCCAACTAAATCACAGTCCAACCTAAGGTCGTCCGCCTAGGATAATTCAATACTCAGGGGAAAGATGTGATCACCCCTGATAAAAAATATGATCCCCTTTGATCAAAGGCATATAAAATTTCCATTAAATACTAGATAGTATAAGGATCTATATCAATCATCACCTCCTTCTTTGAGGTGTCTCATGGGTCTCACATGGCTCTATTGGGTGAGACATCTAAATGCATAATGCACTTATCTCAAGATGCTGGAAAAGATCCTACTCTAGGGAAACTATATATCATAATGTCTAGTAAATACACTTAAGTGTTCTAGAAGTGACATGAAATCTCAAAATCAAGGGGTCTTGACCATCAGTGATTGAGGCATTGGTCCATTACACAAGACCCCATATAGTCCCTGACATTTAATTTAGTTCACCCATAGTGTTCAATAAATTCAACATTTTAATTTAAAATTATCCATTTAATTCATTTTAATTACTTAAATTAACTAAAGGGTAATCACCTCTAGTGGTGAACCTATAAAACTCATTCCATATTAACAAACATATAATCCATTCAGATAGCATGCAAGACCACCTCCCTCAAATTGAATCCCTTCGATTTTTTCACCACTTAGCAACTCACTACCCAACCACACCCAAGCTCTCCTTTTCTCATCTGATTAATATCTGAATTATTTAAACCTAATCCACACCAAGGTATGACAAACAATTAATTATACCCATATATAATTAATTAATCCATTTTAATCAAATACTCATAACACTTAATTTCTCACTGATCATCGTTGTCATGCTGGAACCACATCCTATAACACCACAAGGGTCCCTATCACATCCCTATCCCCATGTAGAGAAAATTTCCAAAAAAATGATAATTCAATAGTAAATTTAATTTAATTAAAATTTAGAAATCTTGAAAAATTCAAATAGATATTAACCTTTGATGAAACAATGAACAAAGTCACCCACATATCATCTCAGGATTTTCTCTAGCTAGTTTAAAAAAGACCCTCATGAGAAATGAACAATTCCACCATGATCCAGTGGAATTGATATCAAATACCTAACCCAGGGATAAAGATTAGGGAATAATGGAGAACAATGATAGTATAAACTAATGGATGTTAACACATACCTTGAATCACTATGAGATACCCAAGAATCACTCCCCAAACAAGGGGGAACCAAGGGATAAAAGGGTGAGCTGACCCCTATCCCTGAAATATTACAAGAGGGTAAGGGGGATGACCCCTTATAAAGTTAAAAGGGGTTAGAAATATAATTCTAACTTCTTTAAATCCCACCACATTTCTAGTGGTTCTGCTATAATTTTTATAGCTGCGGCCACTAGGCCTCTCTTGGGGCTCCTCCAATGCCTTGAGACACCTACCAAGCTTCATAAAAAGTCTAAAAACATCCTTTAGAGACATTAAACCTTTGAATTATGATTCCAAATCCTGGTTCTCAAAATTAACCAACCACTAAAATAAAAATTTCAAATTCCCTTGGGAATTATCATACCCATACAAACATAGAGAATTATAAAAAGGTAGAGTTAAATGAATCAATGGAAGAAGTAGAATTCATCAGAAATATTGTAGAGCCACTAGATAGATTAGAGTTCACATGATTATCTTTATCACTTGAAAACCTATAAATCTTGAATTTAAACCTCTTTGAGTAAAATTACAATAAAACTACTTAGGATATTAAAACACTAGTAATCATAAATTCTGATCTTTCAAGTGAACAAGAAATTAAATTGGTCAATGTGTTATCATAAAGAAAACTAATGATAAGTTATACATTAATTAATTTAAAAAGTTAAAATCTATACCATATACACTAATAAAATAAATATAGAAGATAATTTTAGACCTTTTAGGAATATAAAACAATACTTAACACCTCATATGAAGGTATTCATCAAGAAATATATTATTAAAATTCTTGATACTGGATTAATATTTCTTATCTTCTATAGTTAGTGGGTCATCCCACTGTAAGTGTTACCTAAAAAGGGTGGAGTAACAGTGGTTTTAAATATAAAAGAAGAATCCATACCTATAATAATAGTGACTGGATAGAGAGTGTTCACTAACTTCCATAAATTGAATGATATAAAGAAGGATCACTTCTTATTACCCTATATTAATCAATTCCAAGAACAATTAGTGGTAAGATATTATTATTTCTTTCTTAATGTATACTCAAGGTAGAATAAAATCATGGTTTTAATAGAAAATAAATAAAAAATCACATTCACCTATCCATATGGTAAATTTACTTATCAAATAATTCCATTTGGAATATAAAATGTTCCATCCATGTTTCAATAATGCATGATTGCAATATTCCATAAAATGATTGAAGGTTTCATAAGAATACTCATAGATGCCTTATTTGTTTATGAAAATTCATTTGATGAATGATAATATCATTTGGATAAAGCATTGGTGAGATATGAAGAAAGGAATCTAATTCTCAAATGTAAAAATCTCACTTCATTGTATACAATGGGATAGTGTTAGTACATCAAATTTAAAATGAATACATTAAAGTTTACCTAATAAAAATCAATATAATTTATGATCTACCTTTTCCTACATCAATTTGTTTGTCACAGGTTTTCTTGGTCATGTGGGACTTTACTGAAATTTTATTAATGATTTTTTTATTACCCACCCTTATACCACCATTTTAGGAAAAAACGTCATATTCTATTTTGGTCCTAAAATTTAGGAATCTTTTCAATTGTTAAGGTAATTCTTGGTAAAAGAATCAACAATTATTTCACTTTATTAAGAAGAATCATTTTAATTAATGTATTATGAAAGTTATTAGGAATTTTTTACTACCATAGGGAAAAGGAAACATAATATATTCAGACTATTCTATTATTCTATATGCACATTGAATGATGCTCAACATAACTGTACAAAAACTAAAAATGAGTTTCTATAAATTTTCTTTGTATTTGATAAATTATGATATTATTTTTTGTTCTCTAAATTCATTATGTATAAATATAACTCTACCCTATGGTATTTTAAAACCAATAAATATGTTAAACCCAAAATCATTCTATGGATATTTTTATTTCAATAATTTAACATTGAAATAAAAGATAAAATTGGAACTTTGAATGTCATCTCTGATCATTTATCATGCCTATAACTGGACACAAGTCATATCATTTTCAAATTAACCAATGAAACATACCCTAATGAGAAACTATATTACACTAAGACTATCCCACTATGGTATTTTTATATCTTGAATTACTTTGATTCAGGTATGGTGAATATAAATTTATTAATGTAGTATATAAGAAGATATTTTAATGAAGTTTATCATTTCTATTAGGATAATATATTACTTTTACGGACTATGTTGATATACTGATTAGAATGTGAATTCCTGAAGAATAATTTGACAATGTTTTAAAATTTTTCTATTATGTAAACGCTAGAGTATGTCATGGATATAAATAAAAAAATCAGGAAATTTTTACAATTTAGTTTCTAGTGGTCTGCCTTACATCAGGATATTTGTGAGTTCCTCATAAACTATGATAAATTCAAAATAACTAGAGGCATTAGTTGGAAGTGTGAGATGTTAAAACACCATACTATGGGTGTTGAAAATTTTCACATATGGGGTATTGACGTCATGGAACTTTTCTTAAATCATTTGAAAAATCATATATCCATGTTTGTGTTGATTATATGTCAAAGTGGGTGAGAGATTAAGCATGTACGGAAAACAATTATAAAGTTATAATTAAATTACTAAAAAAATATATATTTACCAAATTTGTAATTCCAAGACTAATTATCAGTGACTGTAGTACTCACTTAAACAGTTCTACGATTCAGAAATCGATGACTCACAATGGATGTCACCATTACATGAGAAACCCATATCATCTCTAAACCAATGATCGATCAAAAATATCAAACTGAGAAATCAAATGAATCCTTGATAAAATTTTGAATACCTCTCAAAATAATTGGTATACTAAACTTTATAAAGCACTTTGGGATAATAGTACAACATAAAAAAACACCAAATTAATATCCCCATATAGCTTAGTCTTTTAAAAAATCTATCACCTGCCTATAGAGATAGAACATAAAGATTATTGGGTTGTAAAGAAGATAAGAATGGATTTTAAAGTTCCCCAATAAAATCTATTTTTTATATGCTTGAATTGGATAAGATAATGAGAGAAATTAATGACAAATCTATGATCTATAAAGAGAAAACTTGAGTCTATCTTGATAAGAGAACTTCATAACAAATATTTTCACAAAGTGATAAAGTCTCTCTCTTTAAATCAAATATTAGGTTTATAATGAGAAAATTAAAATCAAAGTGTTTAGGGACATACACCATCACAATTATATTTCCTCATGGTGCTATTGAAATTTATGATGAAAAAATTCCCATATTTTAGATTAATGCAAAATGCTTAAAACATTATCAAAATTTAGATATGATTGACATCATTGAAGAAATTAATTTAAAATAAGAGTTTTTTATCTAGATAAATATGTTAAACTTATCATTAATCAAAAGTAAACACCATTTATTTTAAGTTCCATAATATCCATTTAATTACTTTCTCCTTGTGGGTGTAGTTGAAGACAATTCCTCATTAAAATGAATAAAATATGATATTTGATTCCCATATTAAGATTTGGATGAGTCTCCCTCATGAGATATCCTATAGGTATGAATGAAAAAGTTCAAACTGCCTCTTGAGTAGTTTCTTACCAAATAATTAAAGAATCTAGACCTCAATAAAATATCTCTAGAGTTGGAAGATGCCAAATTAATCACTAAAATTAATCCAAGGAATGGTCCAAAAATTTTAATCACTATATATTTGTTATGTTGAAGACATTAAACTTAGTTATTCATGGGAGGAAACCCATATTTATTTATTTTTAGTTTTTTTTGTTTATTTTGTTTTAGGAAGTAAAACTTTCTTGTATATACCTTTTTCATTTTTATCCTAAAATTTTAGTGGATTCATTATTCTCCTATATATTTGTTTTCATCCATGTGATCCCTTTATTTAAGTGTTTTCTTTATGAAATTATATTATAAAATTATGTTATTTATATATTTATATTTTAAAGGTTACATCATTTTTAGAGATTCATGGTATATATACATCCTCTCTATATCAATATTTAATTACTCATTTAAGTTTTAAGTTTTTTTATATTTTATTTACACTTCAAAAAACACTATGTAAAATTATTAGTAAAAAAACTAACACCCATGCCATTTTGATCCCATATGAAAACTATTTTATTTATATAGTAAAATAGTTATGTAAATACCACTTGTGTCCCTAGTCAGTGTAAGGAAATTATTCTTGGTTGAATTCATTTAGTCCTCTATACAATTTTATATGATTATTGGTATCATTCCATACTTTGAAAATGTTTTTTCCTAAATAATTTTTTTTAGAAATTTATTTATATTCATGCTCATATATGTTTTATAATATTATATTTTCATACCTGATATGACTTTATACCTTTTACATCACTTATTATTTATATTTTTATTGAGAGAATATCAGCTATTTTATGTCTTTTATAACTTTCCAATATTTTCCATCAAACTAATAGGAATTTGAATGTTTCACTAAAATTATTGAGGAATTTATTTATTTTATTTATGCCATTTAACCCATTTATCCACTGCTTCATTTTATTCAATGTGTTTCTCTTAGCAGTCATGAAGAATCTTCTATATGATATTCTTATAACTGATAAACTTTATTACCCATATCTTGAATATTTTCATGATGATTTTCAATATAAGTGTGGAGGGGAGAGTTATTTATAGAGATTTTTGTTTGAGGGATAGTGAGAAATTTGATGGGCATTGATAGAAATTTTAGTATCATGTTATATGTGTTCCTTTTTATAGTATCTCTATTCATTCTGTGTGTATTTTTATATGGGAATATAAATTATTTTTGGCTTCAACAGTCACAATTACAAAATGGGCCTAAGACCATGGTTTATAGCCACATGTTAACAAAAATATGTCTATAAGGTATCCTACCACAATAGTTTTGTTAAAATGTGGTTGTAGGTATCCCTAGTTCAGTCAATATCCATAGTTTCACATAACCATTGTGATAGGTGGGTGGGAGAACCACCAAAATTATAGGGGAAATAGTTAAGGACTATTTCCATGGTTTTCTAAAAGTTTGGTAATAAATATCACCTAAAGAAATGGTTTTGGAAACCCATGGTGATAGGTCTATAAGGAAACACCTATGACCACTGTTTGATAAAATCATGGTAATACATTCCACTTATAGCCATAGTTTTATAAAACCATCGCAATAAGGCTACCTACCGTCATTATTTTACATAATTTTGGAAATACATGACATCTATTTCCATGGTTTTCTCAATCTATGGTAATAAGACTCTCCCAACCACTTACAGGCATGGTTTGAGAAAACCATTGTAATACATCTCACCTAAAGCCAAGGTTTTGAAAAATTATAGAAATAGGTTACCCAATAAAATTTTCTATTTTTTTAAAATATTAATAATTATAATTATATATAATTATATCTACATATATATGTATATAAATATATATATATATATATATATTAATTCATATATTCATATGTAGCATAGTAGTAAAGTCTTGGGAGGATTCTATTAGTGGTCTCGGGATCAAAACACTATGGTTTTACTTTATTTTATTTTTTTTCTAAATGTTATGGCCACAGTTTCGTAAACTATGGTAGTAGGTTTTGTTTCCATATGGTGTTAAACCTATGGACTTAGTATATATGGACCCTGGACAAACCCCACCTAAGGCCATGGCTTGAAACTGTGGTTGTATACTGGACCCTATTGTAATGGAAATAAGGGATATGGTTCACGTAAATTGTGGCCTTAAGTTATGGACATGGTTTTTTATCTTATTTCTATAGTTTAAAACCTTGGTAATAGGACTAATTTATAGTTTTGAATGAGTACACATGTGGTTATTATGTGGTGACCATAACCTTTAAGGATACCTATAAAAGTGACAACCCATTACTTTAGAAGCTAATGTGTTTTTATATTACCTACTTTCACTGAGACTCTATAGAGTATTAGATACTTTTATACGTTTTATATGATATATTTTCTTATATCTATTTCATGGGGTTTTGGAGTTAATAGTCTTGTGTTTATTTTCCCATTATATTTGAGTGGATTATGTCCCTATGTTCATCTTGTTAGAGTTGATATCATTATTTCCTTGAGGAAAGGCAATGTTTTAAGTGTGGGGGAGTGATATTTTTAGAGATACACTTAGATTAACATATATTATGAATTTATTCCAATATTATATCACATAAATGACATATTTTGAAGGTATTTTTCATTTATTTTCTATTAATTCTTTATTTTGGGGGTTTCCCAAGCTTTTATTGAGGAATGAGTGAGTTTTCATGAATTGGGCCAAACTGTGAGCCCAATTCCAGTTTTAAAAATAAATTTTGTTTTTTTATAACTCATTCGTTTTTTAACATTTTTCATAATTTAAAATTACTACTTGTCCTCAACTGACCTATAAAGACCACCATGTCAATTTGGTGCCTTTATAATTCCATAACCAAGGTGTATTTGGGTTTTTATTTAAGAGATTGGGTCTGCCTGGAAGCCCATTTTTAGTTTAAAAAATTAATTTTGTTTCATTAATAACTTATTCAATTTTAAGGATTTTTTAGTGATTACAAGCCTCAACCAAGACCATTGAACCCATTCATGCTACAAGCCTCTTTCCCCACTATTTTGAGCTCTTATTCATTGAAAATTACTACATAACATTATAGAGTTTCTCAAATCGGCCAGAATTGAATAGGTAAATTCATTCCTTCTTTAATATCTCAATTCTTACTATTTTTCCTCAATTCCAGTTTCTAAATGACCTATTAATTATTATTAAAACAAACCCTGAATTGTGGATGTTTTCAATTTAATATACTAGTTTTCTTCATATTTATTCAAGATCCCTCATGTAAGTTAGTCCATTTCATTCTTCTTTCAAATTACTTCGGGTTTCATTCTATTTGATTCGAGTTTCTTCACATTTACTTGAAGTTCCAAGTGACCAGGGGGTAGGTTTTTTAACCTTTGGTTTAACCTTGGGTTTTATTGGTCAATTATTATGGTTTTAGGTTTGTTCTAAGCCTATCTTGGTGCGGTGGTGGTGCAACTAGATTTTCGCATGATGATTCAAGGGTTTTTATTACTTTGGCAGGTGATTCCTTTTGGTATGAAATATTTTTAATCTAGATGATGTTTTTATGGTATTTTATTGTATATTTAATTTTAATGTTTCTGCCAAAATTGGTTTTAGTGGAAATTATAAAGAAAATGAATTTTTAATGCCAATTTCATGTGAAATTTTAGGGTTTTTCATATAAATCATTTGTTGGTTCATTAAAGGATCCCATATAATAATTTATTTGATTTTATTTAACTGTATTAGGGATGAAAATAATGTATTCAATTTTCTTATCCTTTGGTTGTTTCTGCGAAATTGGTTTTGGTGACGTTCGTTACGAAAATGATTTTTGAGTACCCATTTAGTGTTGAATTAGGTTCTTTACATGGCTATTCTATGTGATGCTTATTGGGGGTTGTTTTAAAACTCATGTAATGGGTTTAAATAAAGTTTTAAGGTTCTATAAATTATATTTTGGATAATTTGAGTATGCACATGGTGTTCAAGTGGGGTTTTCAAGGAGTTTTGGGTGCAAAACAAGGAAATATTTGGAGAAGTTGTTTTATTGAAACTCCAAGTGTTTTGTTGTGTGTTTTAAATGGTATAAAATGTGTGTAGCTACTGTATTGAGTGAATGTGACTATTAGTGTTGTTTTACATGAAAATGTATATGTGTTTCATGCTGAAATTGTTTGAGCACAAAGGGGGAAGCCCAGGTACCTAGGTGGGGCGGATGTCTACTAGTACGGCTAGTGGACCGGATGGGTTTTGTCCCTGTTTCACACAACATTTGGATAAAGAAAACTCTAACTAAACTATGTGGATGATGATTAGAGACCACTAGATTATGGTTATGTTCCCTACTAGTGGATCATGCATGAGAACAGATTTACTATGGTTACATTACACTAAGGTATGAGGTACATGCAGCCCGAGACTATCTAGTGCCTAGGGGTGTTCCTGATTTTGTTTCTCATTGTATTTGTGGTATTTTCCCTTGTATTTGGGTTTTTTTAAGTAAATTAAAGTAGATAACATTTCTATTTAAATGTGTGAGCATTATGAAAATTTTATCTTGAAAACTATTTTAAATTGAATGTTGCATTTCTTGGATTTTATCACTGCTTTTCTTTCCGTATTAAAACTGCTTTCTTTTTCACATTGAATTGCATTCTATTTGGAATAATTGGGTGGTATAATATTGGGATTAGGATAATACCCTACTTAAACCCCTTGGGTGTAAGTATACTTGGTAATGTTTGACTCAGGTAAAGGAAATACTTTGGGTGGTGGCGGTTCAGGTGTTAGTTCTCATCCTTGGTGCGGAGTTGTGGAGACAGCTTGTGGGTGATGACCCCTTGTCGTGTGGAGTCCTTGGGAATATATTACTGCTATATTTATTTTTATTTAGAACACTTTTATTTTCTTTAAACCAATGTATTTTGTTCTGGTTTTTTCTTAATACTTGTTTGGATCAAAAATTTCCGATTTATATTATGGATTTTTTTAATGTTTTATGCATTCATACTCGGGTAAATCATTCACAAAACTAAATTAATGATACCTAGGAACTTGTTAGAGCCCATGGGGATAGGTAATGCTCTTCAGACCTTGTCACAGGCTGGGTTTGGTGCCAGTATTGGTGGTGACCAGATTCAGTTCGTGACAAAATGGTATCAAAGGTGGTTAATGTTTTTGGGTTATATTGCTATTTTGGGATGACTCGGGATAGAAAGGAGCTAGGAATGTCGGGGCTCGAGGTTTTGGTTGTGAGTAGGGTTCCTGTCCTACACCTATCGTGGTAGACCTTGAGTCACCAGGGGATGTTGGAATTTACGGATTGACTTCACTTCCAGGTGAGACGTGTGGGCTGCAGACCACACATGGACATCAGGCGGATGTGGAGTAGTTGTTTCTTTTATTACTAGAATGTGATTAGATTATTTATATTTGATGTATTTGATTAAAATTTTCAGAATTGTTTTATTTATTATTGTTTTTTGACTGTTGCATTTTGTAGCAACATGCCTCCCTGAAAAGCTCCCACGCACCCACAGGAGGAAGCCGGAGAGAGTTCTCCCACACCAATTGATCATAGGATAGTTGAGGCTATGGTCTGGGCTATCCAAGCTCTAGGGAAGGGACCGACTCCTAGTCTTATTCCTACTAGTATAGAAGAGATGGGTCCTAGAAAATATAAATCTCATGAGTTTCTAAAAAACAAGCATCCTACCTTCTGAGGCAGCTCAGAACCCCAGGAAGTAGAAGAATGGCTCGAGAAGATCAAGCGTATGTTTTAGTTTCTGGAAACACCCAATGAGCTTAGGGTTAAGGGTTCCTCCTTTATGTTGTAGGGTCCTAGCCGTAATTGGTGGGAGTTAGTGCTTCAGACTGGGAAGAATGAGGAGATGCGCCGGGGAGATTTCAAGTTCGTCTTTAATGAATAGTACTGCCTTGAGGTCTTGGATTATTCTAGGTCCAGAGAGTTCATGGACCCTATTCAGTGGAATCTATCTGTGGTGTATTATGCCAAATGTTTCATTGAGTTGGTTCGGTATGCTCTAGAAATTGTCTCCAATGAGCAGGCGAAGGCCCATAGGTTCAAGAAAGGCTTGCGACCAGAGATATACTCCCAAGTGTTCTTGATTAAACTGAGGACCTATACTGAGGTGATTGATCGGGAAATCATGGTGGATATTGATAGGAAAGGTAGGGATGGTTTCTCTAATTCAGTATTAGCAGTGGGTAGTGGAAGCTCTTCAGAGAAGAAAAGGAAGCGGGAGGATCATGTGAAGAAAAGAGGTGGCAGTTTAGGCCACTCTTCCAGGCAGTTTTCATCTGCAGCTTTTGATGTGAGATCGGTCATGTGCCACCAGTGTGGGAATCCCAGGAACATCCAACCAGCATGTCCACTTCCTCTGAAGCCTTGTTACCATTGTGGAGGTATGGGGAATTTTCAGTGCTTCTGCGGTGTGGCACGTCCACTCCCGAGTGGGGCAGGGTCAGTGGCTTCAAGAAGAGTGCCAGCACAGTCTGAGCCATCGAGGACTAGGGGATCTCGATTTGGTGTTCATGGTGGTAATGTTGGATCATCTTCTAGGAAAATCTAGTCAGGGCACAACCACAGACTAGTGGTCATCCTCAGGCAGAAACTGGACATCTCCATGCAGTGGATCAGGCACCAGCAGGATCAGAGGTGGAACCGTCGATAGTTCGAGGTACTGTTCTGATCAAATCTTCTATAGTTGCTGCTCTTTTTGATACCAGAACCTCTGTTTCATTTTTTTCTTCCTGTTTTGTGTACATTCTGAATTTTCCAACTGAGTTAATGTCTTTCGCGATGGAGTTGGTGACACCGCTGGGAAAGAAGAAGGAGTGGGACCTTAGGTGCCCCTCGTGTGCGCTTTTCGTGTCAGGGGTTGAGATGGAGTGAGACCTTCTAGTTCTAGATATGGAACTATTTAACATAGTACTTGGTATGGATTGTCTATTACACTTCTAGGCACACATTGATTGCTACAAGCGGTGGGTGAGTTTCACGGCACCTGATGGGAGTCATCAAGTTTTTTGGGGAGAATAGGATCCTCGGTCGGGTCGTGCAGGACCTCCACTCCCAGAGTTGGGAAATATTACCATCCATTTATCATAACTCATGCTATAGTATGATGGTATTTCCTCTGTAGGTTCACTACCTCATGTTGTGAATGAGTTTCCGGAGGTATTCCCGGATGATTTCTCAGGTTTTCCCCTAAAGCGGGATGTGGAGTTTTTGATTGATCTGGCACCGGGAACACAACCGATAACTATTCCCTCTTATTTCATGGTCCCCACTGAGCTGAGAGAATTAATGATACATCTAGATGACTTATAATCCAAAGGATTCATTCTCCTGAGCGTCTCTCCTTGGGCCTCTCTTGTGTTGTTCGCGAAAAAGGCTGATGGATCCCTCCGGTTGTGCATTAACTACCGGAAGTTGAATAAGGTAACAATTAAGAACAAATACCCTTTAGCAAGAATAGATGATTTGTTCAATAATTTGAAGGGGGGAAATTGGTTCTCAAAAATATACTTGCATTCGGGCTATCATCAGCTCAGGGTGAAGGAGTCAGATATCCCAAAGACAGCCTTCCGAAGCAGGTACGACCACTTTGAGTATTTGGTCATGCCCTTCGGATTGACCAATGCTTCATTGGTTTTTATGAAACTCATGAATAGAGTGTTCCATCAGTATCTAGATTCCTTCATTATGGTATTCATGGATGACATTCTAGTATACTCTGGCTTTGAGGAGGAACATGAACATCACTTGAGGATTATCTTGGGCACTTTGCGGGATCATCGCCTCTATGAAAAGTTGTCAAAGTGAACTTTATGGATCAGGGAATTGAGATTTCTGGGGCATCTGATCTTTGAGAAGGGGGTTTCAATGGACCCTAAGAAGATTAATGTAGTTATGTCATGGGAGTAGCCGAAGAATGTGTTCAAGATCAGGAGTTTTCTTAGCTTGTCCAGTTATTATAGGCGATTCGTTCAGGATCTCTCTCTGCTTGCTTCACCAATGATCGTGTTCACCCAGAAAGGGGTGAAGTTTTTATGGGGTCCATAATGTCAAGCATCATTCGAGGAGATGAAGAGGTTGTTGACTACCGCCCCTGTGCTGATTTTTCCCGAGGCTAGAAAGGGATATGTGGTCTATTGTGATGCTTCAGATATGGGTCTTGGGTACGTTCTTATGTAGGATGATCACATGGTGGCATATGTCTCTCGCCAACTCCGACCACATGAAAATAACTACCCGACCCGTGACTTGGAGTTGTTAGTGGTGATGCATTCTTTAAAGACTTGGCGTCACTACCTATTTGGGGAGAAGATTGTGGTCTACTCTGATCACAAAATCTTGGCCTATATTTTCTCACAGAAGGACCTCAACTTGAGGCAGCGTCGTTGGATCAAGTACTTCCATGGGTTCGACTTTGACATTGTATATACCCCAAGAAATGGTAATGCGGTGGCTGATGCTTTGAGCAGAAGAGTTCCAGTGTAGGCTTTGAGGAAGTCCAGTGATGAGTGGACTTCGATGGGGCTCTTTTCTCAGATGCATGTGGACACCAGGGAACACAGTGGAGGGGCATTCTTTGCGAGCATCTAGTTGAATCCTTTTCTATTGGAGTTGATTTAGTGTAAAGAACCCAGTGATGATCTTTTTCAGTGGTCAAAGGAGTTTCTTCATGGTGGGGAGACATCCTCTGATTGGTCATCATCTCTCGAGGGCATCTTGTGCTTCAAGGGTCATTCAATAGTGTCGTTATCTCTACGGAAGGTGGTGATGGAGGAAAGCCACTAGTTTTAGTGGGATGTCCATCCAGGTGCCACCAAGATGTATTATGATGTCCGTCAGCAGTTCTAGTGGCCTGGTATGAGACGAGATATAGCAGACTTTGTGTCAAGATGATACACATGCCAGCAGGTGAAAGCAGAGCATCAAAGGCCCTCCGATTTGCTCTATCCATTACCCATTCCTACTGGGAAGTGAGACGAGGTCGTCATGGACTTCATTGTTGGCTTACCTCTTACACCTCAGGGTAAGAATGTCATTTGGGTGGTTATTGATCGTCTGACCAAATCAGACCACTTCATTCTAATCAGAGATACATCTAAAGTGGATGAGTCGGGCCGTTTGTATCTTCAGGAGGTGGTGAGACTCCATGGAGTTCCATCAGCAGTTGTATCAGATAGATACCCCCATTTCACTTCTCGATTCTAGGAAGGCCTTTATAAGGCCTTGGGGTCTTAGATTAAGAAGATCATGACATACCATCCTTAGACAGATGGTCATACAGAGTGGGCGAATCAGATTTTGGAGGACATGCTCTGTGCATGTGTCATGGACTTTGGAGGTTCTTGGGATAGCCATTTGGGGCTGGTTGGGTTTTCTTATAATAATAGTTACAAATCCTTGATTTTAATGGCTCATTTTGAGGCCCTCTATGGTTGGCCTTGTCGGTCCCCCCTGTGTTGGGCTGAGGTCGGTGAGACTTCACTGTTGGGTCTGAGCCTTGTGCAGGAGACGTACGAGAATGTCAAGTTGATCAGGTAGTATTTATTGACATATCAGAGTCTCCATAAATCATATGCTGATCGAAGGCATCAAGACCTAGAGTTTTCTGTGGGTGATAGGGTATTCTTGAAAGTGGCCCCTCGTCTAGGTCATCGTCGATTGGGGAAGAAAGGGAAGCTGACGCCGCGATATGTTGGATCTTTTGAGATCACAAATTGTATTGGAAAGGTGTCATAAAATTTGGACTCACCTTCTCAGTTGACATCTATCCATGACTTCTTCCATGTCTCCAGTTGAAAAAATACAACTTGGATTCGTCCCATGTGTTGAGTTGAAAAGAACTAGAGATAGAGCATGACTTGTTAGTTTTTGAGCGGCCAGTGAAAATAGTGGACTCCCAAGAGAAGGTGCTTTGAGGGAAGTCTATTCCGCTGGTCTAGGTTCGTTGGAAAAATGGTAATGATACACATGAGACATGGGAGCGGAAGTCATGGATTGAGGAAGAGTATCTGTTCCTGTTTTTCGATCAAGCTTCAGGTTGACTTTCTGAGATGGAAAGTTTTCATGGTGGGGAGAATTGTCACATATATAACATATTTTAAAGTAATTTTTCATTTATTTTCCATTAATTCTTTTTTGGGGGTTTCCCAAGATTTTATGGAGGAATGGGTGAGTTTTCATGAATTGGGCCAAACGATGAGCACAATTCCAGTTTTAAAAATAAATTTTTCTTTTTTTATAAATCATTCATTTTTAACATTTTTCATCCATTAAAATTTCTACTTAGACTCCCCTGACCTATTAAGACCACCATGTCAATTTGGAGCCTTTAGAATTCCATAAACAAGGTGTATTTGGGTTTTTATTTAAGGGATTGGGCCTGCTCGGAAGCCCATTTCCCGTTTAAAAAATGAATTTTGTTTCCTTAATAACTTATTCAATTTTAAGTATTTTTCGGTAATTCCAAGTCTCACCCAAGACCATTAAACCCATTCATGTTCCCAGACTCTTTCCCTCCTCTTTGGAGCTCTTATTAATCACTAATTAGTGCAGAAAAGTATAGAGTTTCTCAAATCGGACAGAATTGAATAGGTAAATTTATTCCTTCTTAACTCTCTCAATTCTTACTCTTTTTCCTCCATTACAGTTTCTAAATTACCTACTCATTCTTCTTATAACAACCCATAAATTATGGTTATTTTCAATTTAAGATACTTGTTTTTTGAGGATATTTTTTCAAGATCCCTCAAGTAAATTAGTCCATTTCATTCCTCTTTCAAATTTCTTAGGGTTTCATTCTATTTTATTAGGGTTTGTTCCCTTTTCCTTGAAGTACCAAGTGACCAGGGGGGTATGGTTTTGAACCTAGGGTTTAACCTTGGGTTTTCTTGGTCAATTCTTATTGTTTTAGGTTTGTTCTAAACCCATCTTGGTGCGGTGGTGGTGCGACTTGATTTTCGCACGGTGATTCAAGGGTTTTCATTACTTTGGTAGGTGATTCTTTTTGGTATGAAATATTTGTTATATAGCTGTTGTTTTTATAGTAATTTCATGTATATGTAATTTTAATGTTGCTTACAAAATTGGTTTTAGTGGAAATTATAAAGGAAATGAATTTTAAATTCCAATTTCATGTGAAATTTGAGGGTTTTTCATATAAATCTTTTGTTGGTTCATTAAGGGATTCCCTATAATAATTTATTTGATTTTATTGAACTTTATTAGGTCTAAAAATAATGTTTTTAATGTTATTATCTTTTTTATGTTGCTTCAAAATTGGTTTTGGTGACATTCGTTACGAAAATGATTTTTGAGTACCCATTTGTTGTTGAATTGGGTTCTTTACATGGCTATTCTATGTGATACTTATTGGGGGTTGTTTTATAACTCATATAATGGGTTTAAAGAAATGTTTAAGGTTATGTGAATTATATTTTGGTTAATGTGAGTATGAACATGGTGTTCAAGTGGAGTTTTCAAAGAGTTTTGGGTGAAAAACAAGGAAATATTTGGAGAAGTTGTTTTATTGAAACTCCAAGTGTTTTGTTGTGTATTCTAAATGGTATAAAATGTTTGTAGGTACTGAATTGGGTTAATGTGACCATTATTGTTGCTTTACATTAAAATGGATATGTGTTTCATGCTGAAATTGTTTGAGCACAAAGGGGAAAGTCTAGGTACCTAGGTTGGGCGGATGTGTACTAGTACGGCTAGTGGACCAGATGGGTTTTGTCCCTGTTTCACTTAGCATTTAGATAAATAAAAATCTAAATAAAATATGTGGATTATTATTGGGTACCACTAGGTTATGGGTATGTTCCCTACTAGTGTCTCGTACATGAGAATGGATTTACTATGGTTACTTTACACCGAGGTATGAGGTACATGCGGCCCAAGACTATCTAGTGCCTAGGGGTGTTCCCAATTTTGTTGTTCATTGTGTTTGTGGTATTTTACCTTTTATTGGGGTGTTGTTGGAAGTAAATTACAGTAGATAACATTTCAATTTAAATGTGTGATCATTCTGAAAATTTTATCTTGAAAACTAATTTCAATTGAAAGTTTCATTTCTTTGATTTTATCACTGCTTTTCTTTGCGTATTAAAACTGCTTGCTTTTTCACATTGTATTGAATTCTCTTTGGAATAATTGGGTGTAATTATATTGGGCTTAGTATCATACCCTAATTACACCCCTTGGGTGTAAGTATACTTTTTTATGTTTGAATCAGGTAAAAGAAAGGCTTTGGGTGGTGGCGGTTCAGGGTGTTAGTTCACATCCTTGGTGCAAAGTTGTGGAGACGGCTTCTGGGTGATAACCCATTGTCGTGTGGAGTCCTTGGGGATATCTTGCTGATATAATTATTTTTATTTGGAACACTTTTATTTTCTTTACACCAATGTATTCCATTCTGGTTTTTTCTTAAGACTTGTTTGGCTTGAAAATTTCAGATTTATATTATGGATTGTTTTTAATGTTTTATGCTTTCATACTCGGGTAAATCGTTCCCAAAACTAAATTAATGATACCCAGGCACTTGTTCCAGCCCGTGGGGATAGGGAACTCCCTTTGGGCCTTTTCACGGGCTGGGTTTGGTGCCAGTATTATTGGCTACCAGATTCGGTTCGTGACATATTCAATCCACATTTTTTACAAAAAATTCAAAAACACTATGACCCATAGCCTTAGAGAACATTTGAACCTAATGTGAAGTCCTTAATGTTGGTGAATTCTTCTAATATCCACTATTGGATATGGTAAATTCATGGAAATAATATGGTAATCATTCATGTGTATGATAATTGATCATATATTTGATCATAATTTCACTTGAGTGATGAGAGTGATAGAAAGGTAGGTCACATTGATGCATGGGTATAAATAATTGTTTTGAAAATAATATGAGTCAAGGGGAAATTATTTTTGAAAATTTAAATTTTTTGTAAAGTAGGATATTTTATGGGTAAAGTGATTAAAAAACATTGGACTTATAATTTTGTCATTTTTATTTTACTAAGGGTGAATTAAGGTGTTTTTTTTGTTTTTTTCCATGAATGGAAAGCTTAAGTGTGGGTTATTTGATCCACATGGAAATCACTAACATTTTTATAATTTTAAAATTTTATTTTAATTAATTAGTTTAATTATTTTTTATGTTTTTAGATTATTTTAATAGTTTTTTAGTAATTTTTTTATTTTCTAGTTAATTATATATTGATATTAGTTATTAATATTATTTTTAAAAATATATATTAATTTATATATTATATTATTCAATGTTATCATTAATATTATTGTTATAATTATTTAATTACATTATTATTATAATTATTATATTAGTATAATTATACTAAATATTATTTATATTTTTAATTTTAGATATTAAACCTAGTTTTTTTATAATTTTATATATAATCAATTCTAATTATAGCCATGATTTTACATGCTTTTCAAAAGTTATGTGAATCTTTAAAAAAATTCCAAGAAAAACATATTCTAACACTTTTCTAGTTGTTCTCCAAGGTCCAAAGTGGCCTCCACATGCAAGGGTATGAAAAGATGTATGCACAGAGTCTACATCATATTCAAGTACACAACATCTAATTACCTTTTTACTATAAGTTTTCCACAAATGAGATTCCTCTTAGATATAGTATTTTGATTCAGATTTCATATTAAGAATTTTATACTAGGAAGAGAAAAAAGTACCATTTATATGACCAAGAATTTTACCACATAAGAAAACCAGGTTACCTTAGTGAATTCATACAATATCTCACTAGGGAGGGAATCATTCAGCGCTACTTCTATTAGGGTTTCGGCTTCAAAGGTGTGGGGAAAACTGCTCATATGGTATGCAACTAGGTTTTCACAACCCTTCTTATCCTTAATTTCTAAGTTTAATTCTTGTTGTATTATAATCCATCACACTTATATTGTATTTACATCAACATTATTGATCAAATATATGAGGACTACATGATCAGAGAAAATGGTTACTTTACTTCCTAATAAATATGAAAAAAAAATCTCTAATGTAATAACAATAAAAAAAATCCTTCTTTATTATTGTTTAACTGGTTTGTGTTATGTCTAAATATTTTTAAGAATAATATATCACATGTGTATGAACATTAATATTTTGGGACATCACTTCTCCCATTGCTTGGTTAGAAGCATCACATAACACTTCAAAAAGGTTCATTCTAGTCTAGCAGATAGATCATAAGGGTTGTGTTCAAGATTTATTAAAATATATTAAAGGTATTTATATATAAATCATCAAACAAAAAATCATTTTCTTTCTTGTTCATATTGGTCAAAGGTAAATAATTTTTTCTAAAATATTTAATAAAAAATTTATAAAATCCAACATGGCCTAAAAATGATCTAATGTACTTCAAAATGGTCAAGTAAGTCAATGTATAAATTATTTCAACCTTGTCTTTGTCAACTTCAATTCCTTATAAATTTTATGGCCTAAAAATTTATTTTCACCACCATTAAATAAAAATTTTCAAAATTTTAAACCAATTTTTTATCAATATATCTCTTTGAAAACTTTTTATATATTTTCAAGATAACTTTAAAATAATATTATAAAAATTCTAAATTCATCAAGAAATACCTCCAGTCATCTCTCAATAAGATCTAAAAATATTCATACCATATATTGTTGAAAAGTACATGGGGCATCGTATAACCCAAAAGGCATCTTTTGATAATAAATTTTACCAAAGGTACAGGTGAATGTGGTTTTATCTTGGTCCTTAAAAGTTATGGGAACCTGAAAATAATTAAAAAATTCATCAAGGAAGAAATAATTTCCCCATCCATATTGTCTTTATAACATTTGGCCTACAAAAGGGAAGTGGGGTTTTTTTTCAAGTTATGTGGTTCAATTTACTATATTCAATATATACCCTCCTATTATTTTGAATACCAATGGGTACTAGCTCATTATTCTCATTTTTCACAATGGTGAATCCATTATTTATAAGAATAATCAAAATGAGACTCACCCATTATGAATATAAAATAGGGTATATGATTCCATATCTTAATATTCTTCTAATTTATTTTTTCAAAACTTCTGTAAGTGTTGGATCAAGTCTTCTATGAGGATATCTTATATATTTTGACTCATTGTCTAGGATAATCATATGCACATAGGTTGTGATACTAATCCTTGGGATATATCATAATGACCAGCCTAAATCCCTAATTTTTTATTTCATAATGCTTAACTATTGGTATTATTGACTTGGTTCTAATGTTTTTTGATATTATCATTGATAAATTTTCATTTTTTTAAGAAATGTATATTTAAAGTTATATGGAAGCAGATTAAGCTTAAATTTGGGTTGGTGTTCTAGTGATTATTTCATCTTAGTGTTTTCCATACTTTCAACCTATATATCTATTGAAGAAGTTTCAGTAACATATCTAATAAGTTCACCAAAATATTCTTCATATATTACTTCAAACTGACCACTAAGTATATCCTATTCCAAATTTAAATCATTTTCAAAAATAGAATTTTCAAAAATATCAAGTGATTCTAAGGATTCTCTTATATTTATTATTTCATCTAACATTTGAATTTATTCTTTATAAAAATCAGGAATTTAAGTTTGAGATAGTTTAAAAACATATTTCTCATCATTAGAGAATTTAATTGAATCTCAAATATTGAAATTTGAAGTTTCCTCTTCAAAATCCATTAAAATTGTTCCTTTATGAACATTTATCATTGTTTTAGTAGTTTTAAGAAATAGATTACCTAAAATAATAGAGTAATGGTATGTACCAATTTCTTTATATGTGTTTAAGATGTTAAAATTAGTAGGGAATGGTAGGTCTTCCACTCTTACTAGTGAATCTTCTAAAAATATTGTTTGGTAAGTAGTGGTTTGGTTAGGAAATTGTATAACCACTCAGGTTAGCTTGAGCTCTCCTATTTTTGGGGAATGGTAAACTAATTAAGGCATGATATTAATTGAATATCCCAAATAAAATAGTGTATTTTTAAAATTAATCTCTCCAATGGGGTAAGGGATAGTGAAATTAATTGGTTCTTGACATTTCTTTGGTAGTTAAGTGGTTATTTGAGTAGAAAAATTTCTACCTAGACTCAACTTTTCACCTCCTTGAAGCTTTCTCTTCTCAGTAAACATCTTTTTGAGAAACTTTGTATACTTAGGGATTTGGTGGATGACATCCAACAAAGGGATTTTGACTTCCAATTTCTTGATTTTTCCCATAATTTCTTTTTTTTAATGTTTTCTTTACTAGTATTATTCAGTGGTTTAATTATTATAGGGAAGGGATATTGGGTTTTATGTTTCTTTTTTATCATGGATTTTCCCTTATCCTTTTTCATTGGTTGTATCTCCAAATTCAGCTCTACTTCTTATTCCATAGGGGTTGGATATTCTTTTTCTCTAGGCTATCCACTTCCAAATTTAGTCTCTATGTGAGGTTCTCCACTACTTATCACCTCCTCTCCACTTCTCAAAGAAATAAAACTTATATTTCCCTTAGTTTTAGTAATTGATTAGGTAATGAGCTTACCTGACCCTTTATTTACCAATTATCCATGATGGAAATAATATATCTAAACTGACCTTTAAGCTCCTTCAACTCTAATCCATGAGTTTTTAGAGTGGTATGTTGGTTACTTTGAGATTACAAAATTTACCTCAGCATTTTCTTCATTGAGGGTTCTTGGTGTTGTCATCATTATTATCTTATATAGGGCTAATAAATATTCCTCTGAAATGGTGTTATATTTAAAGGTTATTTAAAATTAAGCTTAAAAGGTGTATTTATTGGCTACTAGTTTTCATATCCATATTGAGTTGCAAAATATTTATTTAATCATTGGTTTTTGGTGGGTTATTGGAACTTAATTTGGTTCATATAAGAATAGTTATTCTCTTGAACTTGAGGGTATCCATCAGTAAAATACTTCAAGGAATGGAAAAGCTAAAAAATATTAGGGGTGTAAATGAGGCTTCATGAACCGTATTTAGTGTTATCTTTCATACAAGAGAGTTTAGTTCTCCAATTTTAGTTTTAAGTAAAGGAGATTTTGAAATTTTACCTCATTTAATCCTTTAGTTTTGGATATTATATTGAATTATAAATATTTCCATGATCTCCTTTATATTAGATATCTTTCTTTAGTCGGGGTCTTGTTAATTAGTTCCCCTCCAAAAAAATCATCCAACTTATTTTTATCATTGTACAAAATTCCTTGGTAAAAACACCAATAAATAGTGGTTTTAAAGGTTTTATGTGGGTAGGATAATCTTAACCACTTGAATCTCTAAAAAACTCATATATAGTTTCTCTACTTTCTTAATTTATTTAATAAATATCATTTCTCAAATAGGTTCTTCTTGAAGTAGGTAAGAACTAATGGAGGAAGTATCTTTAGAGTTCATCATATGTGGCGACTTCTCTAGGCTAATGGTTATACATACAGTCATTGGCAAATCCTTTTAAGAAGAATGAAAAGGCCTTTTAGCTACGTTGAGCCTTGGTGACTTATCTAGTTTTGAAATTGTTTCATACATCCCCAAATTCCTTTAAATTTCTATTGTAATCCTCTCATGTAAATCCATAAAACTCATGCAGTAGTTTAATCATTCCAGTTTTGAGATCTAAATCATTTTGATTATTTAATTATATCAACCAATTATTGTGATTAAATTTAGGTTCATTTAACTCTCTAAGTGTCATATTCAGTTGTTCCATATTTTCCTCCATTTTTTCACATCTTAAGATGGATTTGGTAAAATAAGAATAATGGGGTAGATATTCTGTTATTGTAATTGTGAAAAAATATCTCTCCACTTTATTAAATATTTTTAAGTTTATAACTCTTGCTTATAGTGTTCTTTTAACCTCTAGATCAAAACCAAAGAGGTGATCAAAACATGATCTCTTCATGTGTCAAGCATATCTCAAATAAAAAAAATATTGGTCTACCTCCCCAGTAACGGTGATAGTTTTATGAAGATATATTCATGGGGATCTTCTCAAATAATTTTTTTGAACCCCAGTATATATAATAAAAGTGGGAGTTGGGTTATCTCCATAGATGAGGGAATTTTTTTAATGTTTTCTTTTTGTATTGTGTGGGTTTATTGTGAGTTTAAAATAATGATTGATTGTGTTTGAGAATGAAATTTAAAAGTTTTTTGGAATTTAGTTTTAATTCTAGTGGTACAACATTAGATATCCCCCTAACTTACTTATTAAATAATAATTCAAGTTAACTCTATTTATCTCTATCTCTAATAAAATTAAAACTTAACTAATCACTCTCTCATTGTGATTTAGGCTTAAAAAAATAAGTTCAATAATCACTAGATTCATTATCCTTTCCCAGATGAGTGACCATATACCTTTAATCACTTATTAATAAACACACCACCGACTATCATATTGGCATTAAAAAATATTTAGGTAGTATATATGTGAAAAAAAAGAATGAGATAATAAGAATTGAAATTCAAAGAATAATGAAAACCACATATTATCCAAGGAAATTAGGAAATTCAAAAGAAAACAAGAAGAAGTTATTAAACATTAAAGATAATAATTCATTAATAGGGGAAATGTGTATATTCTTCTTTGCCCAGCCACTAAGGATCTAATGTTACATCACTATAGGATAATTATAATAGAAATGAAAAGGAATAAAAAAACTATTAGTAGAATCTCTTAGCCTACTCAATAAATTGGGAACCATTATTAGTGAACGATCATCCTCTTTATGGGAATAATAGAATGATTGAGGCCTTCTTGCAAGACTCAATAGCTTAATCTCCCACATAAGAAGAACTATCTTCATCTTTGAGAGATTTCAATTCCTCAATGATATTCTCATAATTTTATAAGTATCAATTACCAACTCCCATCATTTTTAATGGCTTCTATATGTATTTTTGAGGGTCTAAATTCTACTAACTATAACTTCTCTCAAATATTCTTCTTTCTTGGAAACCATCCCCTAATATCCCCCTTCTTCTTAGGTTGGATGGGCACCATATAGAAACTTGGGAGAAGTTCTTTCTAATTTGGATGAATAGTATAAATGAATTTTATTTTATGTTGAAACCCATTTATTTTGGGAGTTTTGAAATTTTAATTCAGTGGACTAAAAATTTTTCAATGTCCCAAAGTCGTACACACCTAGGAAAGTTATATGTGGGTGCCATATGAATTATTTCAACACTTTGAAAGTTGTACACAACTCCATCCAAAGTCATTTTTGGATACTAAATTCTACTCACAAATTTATATGGTATTTGGAAGTCATACACCATGGAAAATTTCATATGCATAGAGTTTGATGTGGTCACGGGATGTAGTACGTGTTTTAGGAATTTCATGACTTTTCCAATTTTTGACCAAATATAAATTGTTACACTAAGATGAAATTAATACATGTTATTACCTAGAAAAAATTCATAAATAGGGACTCCACAAGTATTATATATTTGTTGCTGAAGTCTTATGAGATCCATGCCTTTGTTATTTTTTCTATCTTTTGGAATACAACTATGAAAATCACCAAATAAGTGTAAAATTTGGCCAGTTTATTCTATAAATGGTTTAAAACATGGAAAATAAAATTATAAAGTCTTTTGATTATTTAAATCCAAAACCAAAAATCTATGCATGGCTTCACAATTAATCCAACAATCTAAACCATTAAAACTCAATATTTAATCAATTAAACAATAAAATTTATGATCTAAAAAAAGTAATTAAAATGAGATATTTTCTTGGGTATTAAATCAATTTTAGGGTTAATTTACACTGAAAAATATAATTTTTTTAAAAATTTTTTGGCTCTCATCATGCTTCTATTTTGTTAATCAAGAAGGGTGATAATAATTTATTCTTGTGTGTCAATTATCAGAGGTTGAGCTGGGTGGAAATAAAGAACTAGTATCTACTTGGATCGATAACCTATTCGATTATCTAAGGGGATCTGAATAGTTCTCTAAGATTGATTTATGTTTTTAATATCATTGATTATGGGTGAGAGTAGAGGATATTATCCATACTAATTTTATAAGAAGCTATTGGTAGTATGAGTTGTTTGTGATGTTTTTTGGTTTGAAAAACATTCCATTTATATTTATGGACCTAATTAACATGATCTTACAGCCATATCTTGAATCTTTCATGGCTTAATTTATAATTTATATCTTCATATACTCTCAAATATAGGAGAAACATAGTCAATATTTTAATATCATGATAAGAAATTTGAGAGTGTATCAACTTTATGTCAAGATCTTAAAGTGTCACATCTAGATCAAGTAAGTACATTTTTTGGGACACATAATATGTGATTCAATAATATCATTATACCTTTATAATTTTTATGTCATGGTTTCTTGGGAGTATCCTAAGAACTTGTTTGATGTTAATAAATTTTTGGGTTTTGAAGACTATTACATATAGTTCATTCAAGATGTCCCCTGATTGGAAACACTAATAAAGGACATTGATAAGAAAGGGGTTATGTTTGAGTAGTCCGACTAGTGTAAGATTGCATTTTAGTAACTAAAGGAAAGATAAATATCATTTTGATTCTAACTTTACCTTATTGAAGTAAGGAGTATATGATGTATTGTGATGTATCAAGTATTGGTCCTGGTGTATTATTGATGTAGGATCATCTATTCATTGATTATGTGTCTAGGTAGTTAATTCCATTTCATTGAAATTATCAACCCATGATCTGTATCTATCTATACTTGTTTATGTGTTGAAGTATTGATAACATTATCTATTAGGTGAGAATTGTTTTGTCTAAACTAGCCATAATAACCTCAAATATATATTATCTCAATGTGACCTAAACCATTGAAATAATAGGCGGTTCAATTATTTACTCTCCTATGACTTTTATATGGTGCAAACACCATGTAAAGGGAACATTGTAGTTGATACAACCAATAGTAAGATTCATGTGTGGGTGGTGCATGAGGACAATAGTGAGTGGAAGTTAAAGAGACTATTTTTTTAGTTTCATCTAGTTGTTTAAGAGTATTAGGGAAGCACCAAATTGATTTCCTTAAGTATCACCTCATCATTTTCAGATAGTTTAAAGGAGATTTAATGGGCAGACTCAAATTTTAGGGTGATAAGGGATAAAATATATAGTATATATCCACCACAATACTAGATTCTAGATGATTATGAGATATTATATATTCTAGGTAGATTAGTGGTCTTGATAATCATATGGGATAATATAATGTAAGATTATCATGCCTCAAAATGGGTGGTACAACCTTGGTTGACCAGAATGTACCACATTTCAGCACCTATCATAAGGTGGAGGGAGAGCACTGAAAATCTTTCAATATTTTACATCCACTACCCATTCCTATATAGAAATGATAATAGGTCACTATGGACTTCATTATGGGGATTTTGAGGTCTCCCTCAAAAAGTAACATGGTATGGGGTCATTATTGATTGACTAAAAAACGTTTCACATTTTCTACAAATTAGGGAGACTCATTATATTGATGAGATGGGAAATTTGTATGTATAATATATGGTAGGAGTACATTTTATAACAATGAGTATCATATATAACTAGGACATGAGATTTAATTCTCAGTTCTAGTAGGGAATAAAAAATGCATTGGGCACATAGGCAACACTCGGTAAAAAATACAATCTTTATATTGATTAGTAGTCTAAGAATATGATTTGGGTTTTCAAGGACATGTTATGAGTGTGTGTCATAGATTTTAGTGTATCGTAGTAGAGTTATCTTATACTAGTATAGTTTTCCTATAATAATCACTATCATGAATCAATTCATATGGAACCCTTTAAGATACTATATGGTTTGTCTCGATATCCACTATGTTGGATAGAAGTGGGAGAGTAATTTGTGTTTGGTATGAGTCTCATATTGAAGACATTAGAGAATGTTTAGATGATCTAAAAATATATTATCAACTACTCAAATACAACAGTCATCATATACAAAATGATGATGTCAATCTCTAGATTCAAGTAATGATATTGTGTCTTTTTTAGGGTGTTTCCATGGTTTGAACTCTAGAGGTTGTATATATAAAGGAATTTATCACCCAGGTTTGTTTGTCTGTTTGAGATCATTTAGATAATTGGTATTGTGGAATATCTATTAGTTATTTCTCATAGATACAATGTTATTCCTGACATATTTCATTATCTCAACTTTAGAGACACCAGTATAGTGCCTCACAATGGATTTATATTGATGATGTAGAGTTATAGGTTGATGTGTTGTTCATGGAGGTACCTATATGAATTTCAAACCAAAGAGAGAAGGTACTCTATAAAATGTTAGTACCCCTAATATACATGTATTAGTAACACAGACATATCCAGGAGAAGAACTATGAGTGGGAGAAAAATATAAAAGCTCAATAAATGATTATTTTTACCAGTGATGTTCGATGATGCATCTCAAGGATAATAAGTAGTATGATAGATATTTGTATAATGACTTGTGTACATAGAGGTAAGAATTTATTTATTTTTTGTCATTCTATATGTATGTTGATAGATTCTAACTATGACAGTGGATGGAAAAATTCTAAGGTCAAAATTTTAGGAAACAGAATCAGCGGAATAAATCTATCAAAAATGGAAGATACCATCAGGTATGAAGGTTCTAGGGTAAAATAGAAGTGTTTTGTCTCATTCCCAGCAAGTTTTTCCATTATATTCTTCAGATTTATCCTCAAACTAGATATAAATTCATTCCTAGAATCTATAAATATATTATCAAAAAATTAATTTATAATTAAATAAGATAAATTAAGAATTACCTCATCTTGTAACTCTTTCTTTGTTTTTGGATGCAGTTGACCCTTCTTGTCGAACCACTATTTTGATGGAGTAATCAAGGGTATATTCCCACTAGTGGTGATCCACACATTCACCAAGAATCTTTGAAAATTGTGGAAGGGTTATTCGGATGTAATTGTGGATGTCCATATGCCTTACATCATTCATTTTTTATTTCACATTTAGAATTTGAATGATGATTGTTGGATTCTATTGGTTCACTCACAACTAGAGAGAGTAGAGGAGGATCACCAACACTCATGGGACTTAGAGTGTTCTTGAGGATATCTATAAACATGAGAGAATAATTTGGTGAGCCAAATGTTGTGCACAATAATTTTTAGACAAAACATACTTAGATAATTATATAGTCTAGTATTTATAGATCTAGGGTTATAATATTATTTTCAATAAGACCCTTGAATATTCTCTTAACCCCTAGTTTACCCCATGTCAAAATAATAATAATAATATTATTTATTTGACATGTTCATGACCTATGTACTAATTAAATATTATTACTCCAAAATAAATAAATTAATATTTATTCAAATAATATTCCATTCTCATCAGAACATAACTTAGTCTTCTCGTCCTCCTCATTATTTACCAAGACAAGTATAACATTTATTTATTAAATAAATAAATGTAACTCTGTTATACACTGATAAATAAATAAGTGTTGTTGATTAGATAATAAATGAGGCTAATATTCATTCTTAATATATATAATATTCATGTTATTTTTTATTCATAAACACAATTTTAGTTCATTTTACACTTTGAACATCATTTCACATTAGGATTGCAATACCTTCTTAAAATGCACTATTTTGTGGTACATTTTTTAACATCATTTAAAGTACCCAATGATTCATATGATTTTAAGGAATTTAATTATCCATATTTTAATTTTATATTTTGGTAACTGTATCTACACTTAAATATGAAAATTTTTCATTCAGGGATCAATGGAGGATTCATAAAGGATGATGGAGATATTTGGAGATGAATGGAAGCAATTCTAGAGAAGGAAGATTGGACACCATCCCACCGATGAGAATGTGAGACCCACATTACAAACCCAATGAATACCAAATTTTGTGGAAGGATATAATAAATATATAGTAACAAATAATTCTTCAGGATCCAGTGATAATTCGGCCTCCAATGTGGTCATTTAGGTGGCCCAAGTTAGAGATAAAATTCTGGTCCAGATTCTGCGTCCTAGAAAAAAATCCCACTAATATAATCATATCTCTTAATAAACAACTCCAAATGGGACCAAATTTTACATGAGGTTAGGAGAAATCAGGGGATACATTTTATTCTTCTATGTACCACTCTAATTCGGCCATCTAGAAGGTCTTCCAATCACGTCTGTTTGGTGGATGAAAGCTGGATGCCACCTCAGGTCAAGGGTGGAAAAATCAACTCTCCCTCAACTTTCCACCCACCTATGGCCTACCAAAATTAATTTTGGAGACTTGTACTATTTAAGGATCTACCCAAGGCTTCAAAAATTCATATTTAAGGCAGTGGTGGTGGAGGAGTTGAGGATCTTTTATGCTTTGTTCAATTGTAATGTTATGCTGCGATTTTGTTGTCTCAAGTTTGTCTTTCACATGTAAGTTGTTCAATTCACTTTAGTTTCTTAATAAAAGTTATTCTTCTACTATTATTCTGTTTTTATTAATATCACTTTGATACCATTGGATCAAGGTGTGAATTCATTCACACCAAACCTTGTGAAATTATCACACAACGGTGGAGTGATCGTTATTTTATTGTGTTTTTTTACTTCTCCATTTCTTCCCTCATGAGTCTACTTTCTGCTTCCATTGAAACCATAGAATCAATGGAGGGATAACCCACTTATGGGTTGATCCAAGGGAGTATAAAGGGGATGGATTGGATGTTATTTATCACCCCATTAATGTCTAATCACTTATTTAATTGAGATTTTTATTTGATGATTTTTAAACTCTATCGTCCTTGTTGAATTTAAGGCCACACAATTCAAGTGCTAATACAAACCTTTACCTTGAAGTGATCAAAAATTTGATCCTTAAAGTGTATAGGTGATTATTATTATGGTGTATTGGTGTAAAATCAGTAAGTTATGAAGTTGTTTGATCTCCTTAAATGAACTCAACTCAAATATAATAAATTGAAATAATTGAAAAGGGAATACGTCCAATCCACCCCAAGTGATAACCTAGGATCAACTCATTATTTTAAATTTAATTTACTTAAGTCTCTTAGAGTTAATTTAAACCCATCTAAAATAAACCCAATTTGGCCACTTCATAGCCAAAAATAGTCCATAGAATGTACGTGTCTATAGGTTTCTTCTTAGGTGTCTGAGGATTCGACAACCCAAGCTAAACTACAAGGACCGTCCTACCTTCTTTTCTTGGGTAAATTTGAGTGTGAATAAAATTTTGGCGCCGTTTCTGGGGACCCAAGTAAGTAATCTAAACACCCATTCTATTCTCCCCCATTTCTTCTTTTCTCATCCAAATTCTCTTATCTTGTCCCATTCTCGTTTTTTTTCTTTTGGCGCATGTCCGCCTACACCCGCGATCAATCAAACCCTCTAGTTAGGGTGGATAGTCCTAGGGTTGGGGAGTCAAGTACACCAAGAGAACTCCTTCCATTAGATCCTAATCTTCTTAATACTCCAGAGTCCAAAATTGATCCCATTTCAATGGAAGTTCTTCAAAGAAACCAACTCATAAACCTAGTTGGGAACCAAAATGGAAACCCAAATGAGGAAGCCCCAAACTTGGGGAATGCAATTGATCAACCCATGAATGACTACCTCACACCTTCCTAGACCAATTACCCCTTATGAATTAGACAAAATTCCCTAGGAGATTCCAGCTACATCCTTAAACCCCATGTCCTAAACCATCTTCCCACATTCCATGGAATGAAGTCTGAGATGCCCTACCTTCAGATTAAGGAGTTCAATGACATTGTAAAAAACATGTGTCCCCCACATAAAATAGAATCAGGTAAGATGAGGATATTTCTTTTTTCTTTAAATTATCGAGCTAAAAATTGGCTAAACAATTTGAGACCATCATCCATAAACTCTTGGGACCAACTACAAAGAGAATTCTACAAAAAATACTTTCCCCACCACAAAACAATTGCACTTAAAAAGAGTATCCAAAACATTTTTGAAAAAGAGGGAGAGTCATTATATGAAACATGGGAGAGGTTCAAAGACACTCTAAACATGGTTCCACACCATGGTTTTTCTATTCCTGAACAAGTGAGAATTTTCTATGAAGGGTTGGGTCTAGGGAACAAACAATTCATTAACATGATGTGTAATGGAACCTTTAAAAACAAAGCCCCAAATGATGCTTATGAGTATCTAGAAATCCTTTCTGAACAAAACCAAACATGGGTAACTTTACCTTATTCTGAAAAGACACAAAGAACTACTGGACTTCATACACTTAGAGATGAGGAAAGCCTTAGGGCTAAACTCACAACACTCTCTAGGAAGGTTGAAGAGATAGACCTTAGAAAAATCCATGAAATCCAAACTATAGACCCTGTTTGCACAATTTGTGACAAACATGACCACAAAACAGAAAACTGCCCAACCATTCCATCCATCAAGGATGTTCTTCTAGGAGGAACACCTGCTGAATTCAATGCCCTAAACTTTCAAAAGCCCCAATACCAAAACACATTCATCCCAAGGTATAATGAGCACCCAGGCTTCCACTGGAAAGATAACCAACAACCTAGCCAACCACAGGGACAAAATAATTACCCCCTCAGAACTACCAAACCAATAACCAGTTCCAAACCCAACCTATCCAATACCAACAGCCACCAGTCCATATTCAACAAACCATCCCACCTCCAAAATATCCCCCCGGGATAAACCAATCTTCTCAAGCACCAACCCAAACTGTTCCAAAAATCCTACTAGAACAACTATGAAAAAAATGGAAAGGATGAACTCGGAAGTCTCTTCCCTTAAACTAGAACTTCAAACCATCAAAACTGGAAAGGCACCCATGCCTACTCAGGCGGTGCCACCCCCAACTTCAAGGGGAGAGTCAAGTTTTACTCAAACAACTCATGAATAACTAAAGGATGTGACTATTTTAAGAAGTGGAAAATCAATTGAGAAACCTGAACAATTAATTCAGAACCCACCTTAAGATTTAAAATTGGATGAAAATTCAAATGAACCAAATGATAAAACTGAAAAACATGATATCATTGTTAAAGAAACAACTATTCAACAAACAACCCCACAACTTGCACCATTTCATCAACACATGAGGGGAAAAACCAAGCCTGAATTGAGTGAAACATTGAGGGAAATCTTCTCACAAGTCAAGTTGAACATTCCCATTCTCAATGAAATCCAAACCATACTTTCCTACTCAAAGTACCTTAAAGACTTGTGCACTTTTAAAAGAAAATTTTCACGTAAAAACCAAGTCCTTTTGGCTACTAATGTGAGTACCACCTTTCAAGGGACCATTCCTCCTAAGTTGAAAGACTCGGGTTTCCCTTACATCAATGTTGAAATAGGAGAGAGAAAAGTTGTCAAGGCCTTGTGTGACCTAGGTGCTAGTGTCAATATCATTCCCTATACTGTATACTGCCAGTTAGGCCTAGAATAACTCCAACCCACATCTGTCACACTTCAACTTGCTGATTGTATCATTAGTGTTCCAAATGGTATTTTAAAGGATGTTCTGGTAAAGGTTGAAAACTCCATCTACCCTACTGACTTCATTGTCCTTGACAACCATCCAAACTTAGGAAATAAGGAACAAACCCTAATCATCATTGGTCGTCCTTTCCTTGCAACAATCAAATCTGTTATCTAAATCCGAAATGGGAACATGACCATCACCTTTAGAAACATGAGTCTAGACTTGAACATATATAATGAAAGCTCACAAATAGGGGATAATGAGTACATTCATGAAGTAAACATGATAGGAAGAATTGATAATGAATCCATAGAACATCAAGGAATATTTTATGAATGTTTAAGTCAGGATGATATTGATTTCCTTTGTTCATATGAAGGAAGTTTATCTCCTTAGATTGAATCATTTTCAAATTGCTCTTATAATAAGGTCTTAGGTCCAAAAATCAGTGAAACATTTCAAGAAACCACTTTCATGGAGACCACTCCAACTTCCTTCGCTAAATCTGATCAGGAAAATCTAGTAGCTAAAACTTCTTCATGTGGGGAATCAATCCTATTTAAAACTTTAGGAAATAAAATTGATCTTGATCCAATGTCCCAATCTTCTGCTAAAATTCTGAACCAACCTGATCTTGAGTTGAAGGAACTTCCCGCTGCACTCAAGTATACCTTCCTAGGGGACAATCAAACACATACTATTGTAATTTATTCTTCTCTTGAATCTAATCATGAGAGGATGCTTCTATATGTCTTTAGGAAACATAAAAAATCCATTGGTTGGACCCTGTCTGATATTCCCGGTATTAGCCCACTTATTGGGACTCATAGGATTATTCTGGAATCTGATTCAAAGCCATGCCGTCAAACTCAATGGTGACTCAATCCTAATCTCATGGAGGAAGTAAGGAAATAACTTCTGAAATTGTTAAAAGCTGGTATCATATATCCCATAACTGAGAGTGAGTGGGTGAGCCCAATCCAAGTGGTTCCAAAAAAGGCTGGAATCACAGTGATAACCAATGAGGATGGAGAGATTCTTCCAACAAGGGTGAGTAGTGTATGGAGGTTCTACATTGACTATAGGAAGCTAAAATCATTCCCCAAGAAGGACCATTTCCCCTTACCATTCATTGACCAAGTCCTTGAGAGAGTGGCAGGTCATGCCTTCTACTGTTTCTTAGTTGGGTACTCAGGGTATAATCAAATTGAGGTCTCCCTAGAGGATCAAGGGAAGACTACATTCACATGTCCATTCGGTACCTTTGCTTTCAAACTCATGCCCTTCAGGTTATGAAATGCCCGTGGAACCTTTAATCGGTGCATGATGGGAATCTTCTCAGACATGGTAAGGGATTTTCTTGAGGTCTTCATGGATGACTTCTCTATGTTTAGGGATACATTTGAGGGATGTCTACAGAATGTGGATAGAGTCTTGTCAAGATTTGAAGAAAAGAATATGGTCCTAAACTGGGGAAAATGTCATTTCATGGTTAAAGAGGGACTAGTTCTAGGCCATCTGGTCTCAGGTAGGGGGATTGAATTTGATAAATCCAAGGTTGATATCAGTCGTCACCTTCCATCACCCAAAACTATCAAGTAAGTGAGGACTTTCTTAGGACATGCTGGTTTCTATAGAAGATTCATCAAGAAATTTAGTTCAATCTCCCATCCCCTTTGTGCTCTCCTAGTCAAAGATGCTCCATTTTTTTGGACAGAAAGTTGTGAGGGTTCATTATCAACCCTCAAATACTCTCTCACCTCTCCCCCCATTATGAAATCTCCAAATTGGAACCTTCCTTTAGAACTTATGTGTGATTCCAGTGACTTTTCTGTAGGAGATGTGTTAGGACAATGTTGTGATAAAACTCCTTATGTCATTGCTTATGCAAGAAAATCCTTAAATGATGCCCAAATAAAATACACCACTACTGAAAAGAAGTTACTTTCTATTTTGTTTTCCTTAGAGAAGTTTAGGTCCTACCTCTTAGGATCCCACATCACTATGTTCCCTGACCATTCTTCACTAAAATACCTCTTACAAAAACAATATTCTTAGGCTAGAATGATTAGGTGGGTCCTTCTATTACAAGAATTTGACCTCACAATCAAGGATAAAAAGGGTGTTGAAAATGTTATAGCTGATCACCTCTCTAGGATGGAATTCAAAGATAACTCCATTCACCTTTCTGTGTCTGATTCATTTCCTGATGAACACCTATACTCTCTGAGTGACTGCCCTTGGTATGCTGACATAGCCAATTTCTTATTTACAAGAGTCATTACAAATTTCTTAGGGACTCAAGATCGAAGGAAATTCCTTTATGATGTTAGACACTATGTGTTTGATGATCTATACCTCTATAATTTCTACCCTGACCAAGTCATTATGAGGTGTGTTCTAGAATCTGAACAAGAGTCCATCCTTAAATTCTGTCATAGTGAGGCATGTGGAGGTCACTTTTCCTCTAAGAAAACATCTACTAAGATTATTCAATGTGGTATTTTATGTCCCACCCTCTCAAGGGACTCCTGCACATTTTTTCAAAGCTGTCCTAGGTGTCAAAAAGTAGGTTCCATCACAAAAAGAAATCAAGTGCCACTCACTCTCATCTTAGTGGTTGAAATCTTTGACTGTTGGGGAATTGATTTCATGGGTCCCTTCCCAAACTCTAGGGTATATATTTACATTCTCTTAGCTATCGATTATGTCTTCAAATGGGTTGAGTCCATTCCAAAAAAATCCAATGATCGTCAAACTGTGATTATATTTCTCAAGGAAAACATCTTCTCTAGATTTGGAACTCTTAGGGATATCATTAGTGATCATGGAGAAAATTTTTGCAATCATCCATTCTCATCACTCCTGGAAAAATATGGAATTTCTCACAAAGTGTACAATTCTTACCACCCACATACCAATTCTCAAGCTGACTTAGCAAATAGGGAGATTAAGAATATTCTTGAAAAACTGTCAATCCTTCTAGGAAATATTGGTCCAAGAAACTCTTGGATGCTCTTTGGGCATATCGTACAGCATTCAAAACCATCCTAGTAATGTCACCATATAGGTTGGTTTATGGAAAATCATTCCATTTACCTGTTAAAATTGAGCATAAGGCCTTTTGGGCAATTAAGAAAATGGATTATGACCTCTCATTGGCTGGAATAAAAAGGAAATTAGATCTCAATGAACTGGAGGAACTAAGGATGGAGGCTTATGAAAATTCAAGGATCAATAAAGCTAGAGTTCAATCCTACCAATCTAGGAATATCAAGGTCAAATTGTGCTCTTTTATAGTTCAAAACTTCATTTACACCTGGGAAAGTTAAGGTCTAGATGGCCAGGTCCTTTCATAGTGCATCATGTGTAACCCCATGGGGCATTAGAGATTCAAGATCCCACAAGTGGCTACATTTTGAAGGTCAATGGTCAAAGGTTAAAACCATTCATTGAATCATTCAATAAGAAGGAAATAGAGGTTGAGTTAACTGAGCCAACCTATGAACAAGGAAAAAATTGATAGATTTAGGATCCATGTCGGGCTAATGATGTTAAATGAAGCGCTGCATGGGAGGCAACCAATGGGTTTCAAGTTTCCAATCATTTTGTTGTTTTAATCAACTTTATATTTTAAATAATATTAATGAGTCATTTTGATATTTAGAAATAAAAAAAATAAACTGTTGAATTGTTCTTCTATAATGAGTATGGATGGGTATGAAAGGGGAGCACCATATTCATCTGTGTCGCGTGGTGTGATCCTTGAGTAATACCATACCCAGAAATTTAAAGAGAAGACAATGTATCATCAGTTTGATTTATTTTTATGTGTTTGTAGGTTAAAATAAAAATACAAAAAAATAAATAAAATTATAATAATAAAAAATTCTACATCGTAGGTCATGGGGAAAACCCTGTCACAACCGGCGAAGCCGTGGGGATTCAAACCCGGGATTGAAGGGAGACAGGGGCGTGCACTTACCACTGACCTACAGCTTTTTGTGCTTCCTTATTATATAATTTTTATAAATATACTTATATTTTACTTTATTTATTATATAAATATATATATATATATATATATATTGTCTTTTTTTTCCTTTTTCTACTAGGGAAGTCTGCAAGTGACATGGATATCAAAGGATTAAAAGGGAGCAACAAGAATTTCAACTTTAACCACCAGGTGACTTCATTCCATGATCCTCATTTTCAATTTCCTTTTTGAACTATCATTCTCTACCTCTACCCCCTTCTAAATTTTCTTTTCTTTAAACACTGGGGACAGTGTTATTTTAATTTGGGGTGGGAGATTAAATAAAAAATGCTTTAGTGTCAAAAAAATGAATGATTTGAAAAAAAATTGTGTAAATGGAAGGAAAAATTCCTTTAACTTTGAACATGGTAATACAAATTACACACTTTGAAACTGAATATCAAATAATTTAGCATGCCCTGATTCTGATTTTAATCCTTGTATAATTTCATGAGCATAGATTTTGGAAAGTGTGGCTGTCCAGTGTGATATTTCATCATTTATATTTTCATCCAAATAAAAAAAGATCACAATGCACGTCCTTTGGATAGTGGGGTATTAGTTTGATTTCATGGGGTTCTCCAAATAAATATCATAGGTTTGGTGATCATTTTAGTTTTAATATGAGTATTCAATAAAAAAAATAAAAAAAATAATAATAAATTTGCGCGTAAAGCAATGAAATGACCTAATGTGTGGCTTTCGGCAATTGGGGATAGTGACTCCATAGTTGTCTGGCCCAGAGTTAGTAATTTTATCTCTATTTTTGGTAACTTGAATTTGTTTTTGACTGAGTTAACTTGAGATGATGCCCGAGTATTTGGGCTTCACTTGGTGCCCTAAGGTCTTTGAGCCTGGGAGTCATCGGCAAAGTCTCGCTACAAAGGTTGACTCTTTTGAGTGCAATTTCAATTACCATGGCAAAATTGCAAAAAAAACAAAAAAAATAATACAATAAAAAAATTGAATACTCATCTTAATATTGAAATGTGATTCCACCTAGAGCTTCTGTCATTTCCCCCTTGAATAAATATGAACCCCCATGTCTATTGTGATGCACAACACATCCTCATACTTAATTGATATTGGATGAAATATGGAAATGAATTTGAACAAAGGAATGGGCTTGGGATTGGGATCTGCTTATGAAACTATCATGTATTAAAATATTTTGATGGGTTTCATGATTGTTTGGTATAAGGTTTTTTGGTGATCATTGTGTATTAAAATGTTTTTGTAAAATGGAATTCGAATTTCATATTGTTGAGATATATTTTGCTCAGGAATAGAAAAACTTAAGTTGGGGGGTGTGATTATCCACTAAATGAGGATAATATTCATTGTTAATATATATAATATTCATGTTCTTTTTTATTAATAAACACCATTATAGTGCATTTTACACTTTGAACATCATTTCACATTATGATTGTAATACCTTCATAAAATGCACTATTTTGTGGTACATTTTTAAACATCATTTAAAGTACCCAATGATTCATCTGATTTTAAGGAATTTAATTATCCATATTTTAATTTGATATTTTTGGAACTATATAAACACCTAAGTATGAACATTTTTCATTCAGAGGTCAATGGAGGATTCATAAAAGATGATGGAGATATTTGGAGATGAATGGAAGCAATTCTAGAGAAGGCAGATTGGACAGCAGCTCGCCGATGAAAATGTGCGGCCCACATTACAAACCCAATGAAGCCCAACTTTTGTGGGAGGATAGAATAAATATATAGTAACAAATACTTAATCAGGATCCGGTGCTAATTCTGCCTCCATTGTGGTTATTTAGGCGGCCCAAGTTAGAGATAAAATTATGGTCCAGATTCTGCGGCCAAGAAAAAAATCACACTAATCTAATCTATCTCCTAATACACAACTCCAAATGGGATCACATTTTACAGGATGTTATGATACATCTAAGGATCCATTTTATTTTTATATGTCCTACTCTAATTATTCCATTTAGAAGGTCTTACAAGTGCGTCTGTTCGGTGGACGAAAGCTGGATGCCACCTCGGGTCAAGGGTGGAAAAATCAACTCTCCCTCAACTTTCCACCCACCTATGGCCTACCAAAATTAATTGAGAAGACTTGGACTATTTAAGGCTCAACCCAAGGCTTCAAAATTTTCTATTTAAGGCAGTGGTGGTGGAGGAGTTGAGGATATTTGATGCTTTGTTCAATTGTAATGTTATGCTGCGATTTTGTTGTCTCAAGTTTGTCTTTCACATGTAAGTTGTTCAATTCACTTTATTTTCTTAATAAAATTTCTTCTTCTCCTCTTATTTTGTTGTTCTCCATATCAATTTGATATCTTTGGATCAAGGTGTGAATTAATTCACACAAAAACTTTTTAAATTATCACACAACGGTGGATTGATTGTTATTTTATTGTGTTTTTTTACTTCTCCATTTCTTCCCTCATGAGTCTACTTTCCGCTTCCATTGAAACCATAGAATCAATGGAGGGATAACCCACTTATGGGTTTATCCAAGGGAGTATCAAGGGGATGGAATGGATGTTATTTATCACCCCATTAATGTATAATCACTTCTTTAATTGAGATTTTTATTTGATGATTTTTAAAATCCATCGTCCTTATTGAATTTAAGGCTACACAATTCAAGTGCTAATACGAACCTTTACCTTGAAGTGATAAAAACTTTGATCCTTAAAGTGTATAGGTGATTAGTATTATGGTGTTTTGGTATAAAATCAGTAAGTGATGAAGTTGTTTGATCTCCTTAAATGAACTCAACTCAAATATAAGAAAGTGAAATAATTGAAAAGGGAATACATCCAATCCACCCCAAGTGATAACCTATGATCAACTCATTCTTTTAAATTGAATTTACTTAAGTCTTTTAGATTTCCTTTAAACCCATCTAAAATCAACCCAAGTTGGCCACTTCATAGCCAAAAATAGTCTATAGAATGTACGTGTCTATAGGTTTCTTCTTAGGTCTCTGAGGATTCGACAACCCAAGCTAAACTACAAGGACTGTCCTACCTTCTTCTCTTGGGTAAATTTGATCGTGAATCATTTATCAACCAATAAACCCGATTAAAAATTATTCCTCAGACTTGAAAATAATATTTCAATCTACTCATTATAATTTAACTGGGGTTCTTGGATACACTTAGTGTGTGACCCTCTATGACCCTTTCTTAGAGACATTAGGCTAAGCCTCCTAAATATATAAGGTTAGCTTATGGAAACATGATAAGTAACCCATAGATAAAATAGTTAATGTCACAATGAACTTCAACCTCTTATAAACCCTTATTGTGTAATATAATCCATTTTTTCTGATATCTCTTGTCAAACAGATTACTTATATTATGTAATCAAACAATATGTTTGAATCTATTTCATTGATTTTATAGAACTAAACACACTGATAAATGAATATGGACCTGGGATTTATATGGTTTTTATATTCCATCAAAGGGAATAAGATATTAACTTTTAACGGGTGCGGGAAATCCTATCCTGCATTATTCGTTAATGTTATGCCACTCACGAAACACCCAACACATCCAACTTCATCATGAATTTTTCTCATCATGTTTTATGAAATACATTGAAGCACGCAAGTCATGACACCCATTAATAATAATCTTATAGTCAAAGGATCATTACACAGGTCTATAGATAGGAATATCTAATGAAATATGAAACATGTTGAATTCTTATTGGAGGGTCCATTCTCATAACCTCCCTTCTTGGAGATTACCAAGCGAGAACGCCATGAGAAGGTGTCTCAATGTCTTATGAGCCTCTTAAACCTGATATCATGTATCACCTATTTCCTATAAGGAAATATCATCCGTCCATATAGCATGGGTTTAAGTATTACTATCATGGAATATAAAGTATCTCTACATAGTGGGGAACTTCTATGTACATTTAATACAGGAAGTATCCTTGGGTCATTATCATATACAATATCATAGTGGGTGGAAGTTGAAGCATGTGTGGAAGTCAAAACATGTGTCAAAAGAACTGGTCAGGCTATAATTAAAATACTAAAATAATACATATTTACTCAGTTAGGAATTCTAAGACTAATCATCAGTGACCATGGTACTCACTTCAACAATTATAAAATTTAGAAACAAATGAATCACAATGGATGTATCAATTACATGAGAAACCCATATCATCTAAAAACCAACAATCAAGAAAACATTTTAAACTAAGAGATCAAATGCATCCTAGATGAAATTGTGAATACCTATCGAAAATATTGATCCATTAAACTTGATGAATCACTTTGGGATTATAGTACAACATAAAAAAATTGAATATAACTATATAGCTTAGTCGTTTGATAAACCCATCACATACCTATATAGATATAACATAAAGCCTGCTAGGTTATAAAGAATCTAATAATGTATTTTAAAAGTATCAAAGAAAATATATTTTTGTAAATTATTTAATTGAATCAGATAAGGAGAGATTTGTATGAAAATTCCATGATCTATAAATAAAAAAATTAATCTATCCTAATAAGATAACTAAATAAAAAAATCAATAAGTGGTAAATTCATTCTCTTAAACTCATGGATTAGGGTTATAGTAGGAAAACTCAAATCGAAGTTTCCAGGGCCATACACCATCACAATTAACTGTCCTCATGGTGCTGTTGAAATTTCTAATGCAAAAATGCCTCTATTTTAAGTGAATGCACAATGATTCAAACATTATCATGATTTATATATGATTATCATCATTTAATAAATTCATTTAAAATGATAGGTTATTAATCTATATGATGATGTTAAACTTAGCACTAATCGAATGGCAACTCGAATGCTTTTAAATTCCATAATATATATTTACTTACAATAATCTTGTGGGTATATTGATGATGATTCCTCATTAAAATGAATCCAATGGGATATTTTATTCCAATATTAATATTAGAATGAGGATCCCTTCTAATATTTCCTAGAGGGATGAAATAAAGAAGTTCAAACTGCCTTGTGAGTGGTTCCTTTCCAAAAATTTAAAGAAACTAAACCTCAATAAAAGATATCTAGATTTGGGAGAAACAAAATCAAGCATGTAAATGAGGCAAATGAATTCTAATTAAATGGAATATACATATTAATCACTATCTATTTATTAGTTTTAAGACATTAAAATTAGTGTTTTATGGGAGGAAACCCATATTTAGTTATTTTCAGTTGTGTTTGGTTTAGTTTGTTTTAGGAAGTAAAACTAGAATATGTGAACCTTTTTTCATTTTCTTATAAAATTTTTGTGGATTAATTATTCTCATGCATATTTTTTTCATACATGTGATCCCTTTATTTAATTTTTATCTTTATGATATGAGATTATGCAAGTATTCTCTTTATATGTGTAGATTTTAAAGGTTACATCATTTCTAGCACTTCATGGGATATAGATAGCCTCTCTATTTGTATCTTCAATTACTAATCGAAGTTTAAAGTTTTATATTATATTTAATTTAAACTTCCAAAAAAACCACGTAAAGTTAATAATTTAAAAAAAATAAAACTAAAAAACTAAAACCCATGTCATTTTTTAGCCCATATGAAAACCATTGTATTTATATATTAACACAGTTAAAGACACACCACATTTTTACCTTGTCATTCTAAGCACATAATTCGTGGTTGAATTTATTTAGTTCTCTATATGATTTTATATGATTACTAATATCATTCCATGCTTTGAGAATGTTTTTTTCTGAAATATGTTTATTTTTAAGACACTTATTTATACACATGGTCATCTATGTTGTCCAATATTATATTTCCATACCTGATATGAATTTGTGCCTTTTTAAAATCACTTATTATTTTTATTTTTATGATTATAATATTATTTATTTTATTTCTTTTAGAACTTTCCATTTTTTCCATCAAAGATACAGTAATTTTGAATATTTAACTAAAATGATTAAGGCATTTATTATTTTTATTTACTCTATTTGACCCATTGATCCACCCCTAAATTTTCTTCATTTTTTATCTGTTAGTAGACATGAAGAATATTGTTTATGAAATTAATATAATTGATAACCTTAATTTCCCATATCTTGAATATCTTCATGATTATTTTCAATATATATATATATATGGGGGAGAGAGTTATTCATAGAGATTTTTGTTTAAGGGATAGTGAGCCATTTTATGTAAGTGGATAAAAATTGTAATACCATATTATATGTATTGATTTTTATAGTATATCCATTCATTTCATGCATATTTTTATATGGGAATATAAATTATTGTTGTTTTCAATAGTCAAAATTACAAAATGGGCCTATGGCTATGTTTTATATCCATAGTTTAACAAAAATATGGTCATATCATAGCCTACCACAATGGTTTTCTTAAAATGTGGTCATAGGACTCCCTAGGTCAGATTATATCCATTGTTTCACATAACCATGGTGATAGGTGGGTGTGGTGAACACCAAAATTATAAATAAAGTTGGCTGGAAATGCCTATTTCCACAGTTTTCTAAAACCATGTCAATAAAGCTCGCATATGCCCAATATTTTTAAAAATTGTGGTGACAGGTATCTGTGGAAACACCTACAACCACTTCTTGAGAAGATCATGGTAATACATGTCACTAATAGACATGGTTTTAGAAAACTATTTTAATAAGTCTACCTATATACACTGTTTGAAATAACTATGGAAATACGTGCCATTTAGAAAATAATATATCCTAGTTTTTGTTGACTACATGTAAAAGTTGGTGGAAGCTGAAGCATGTGTGGAAAACACTGCTCAAGTTATAATTAAATTACTGAAACAAAACTTATTTACTCATTTATTAATTCCAAGACTAATCATCAGTGGCCATGTCACTCACTTAAACAATTCTATGATTCAAAAACTAATGACCTGAAATGGATGTCACCATTACATGAGAAACCCATATTATCTCCAAAACCAATGATCAAGAAGAAATTTTAAACTAAGAGATCAAATTAATCCTAGATAAAATTGTGAATACCTCTCCAAAATATTATTCCACTAAACTTGATGAAGAATTATGGGATTATAGTACAAAATAAAAAACACCAACTGAATATCACCATATGGATTAGTAATTTGAAAAATCTATCACCTAACTATACAACTATAACTTAAAGCTTACTAGGTTATAAATAATCTAATAATTGATTTTAAAACATCCCAATAAAATAATTTTTTATATATGATTGTATTGAATGATATAAGGAGAGAAGTTTCTGAAAATTCCATGATCTATAAAGAGAAAACTTGAGTATAGCCTGATAAGGGGAATCAATAACAAAACAATTCACTAAGTGATAAAGTCCTTATCTTCAAATCAAGGATTAGGGTTATTTTAGTAAAATTAAAACCAATGTGGTTAGGTTCATACACCATCATAATTATATGTCCTCACGGTGTTGTTGAAATTTATGATGGATAAATGCCTTTATTTTATATGAATGCGCAATTCTTTTAACATTATCACACTTTAGATATGATTAGAATAATTAAATAAATTCTTTTAAAATGATATGTTGTTCATATAGATAAAGATGTTAAACTTATCATTAATCGAGAGGCAACCCAACTGCTTTTAAATTCCATAATATATATTTACTTACTTTCACCTTGTGGGTGTATTTGATGATTATTCCTCATTCAAATGAATCAGATATGGTATTTGATTCCAATATTAATATTATGATGATGATCTCTCCTAATATGTTTTGTAGGGATGAAAGAAATAATTTCAAACTACCTATTGAGTGGTTCCTTACAAAAAATTTAAAGAATTTGAACCTCAATAAAAGATATCTAAAGTTGGAAGACACCAAATCAAGCACTTAAATGAGTCAAAGGAATTCTAATTCAATGGATAAAACATATTAATCACTATTTATATGTCAAGTTTAATACATTAAACTTAGTGGTTCATGGAACTAAACCCATATTTATTTATTTTTAGTTGTTTTTTTGTTTTTTTGGAAGTAAAACTAGCATGTTTCGACATTTTTTAGTTTCACCTAAAATTTTAATGGATTGATTATTCTTCTAAATGTTTATTATCATCCATGTGATCATTTATTTAAGTTTTATCTTTATTATATGATATGATTCAAGTATTTTCTTTATATATATATATTTTAAAGGTTACATCATTTTTATATCTTAATGGGATACAAAAATATTTTATATATCTATATTTGATTACTCATGGAAGTTTTATGTTTTCTATTATATTTTATTTACACTTCCAAAAAAACTACACTTCCAAAAAAACATGTAAAATTATTAATTAAAAAATTTAACAAAAAAACCAACACCCATATCTTTTTTGAGCTCATATGATAACTATTGTATTTATATAGTAACAAAGTTAAATACATTCCACTTGTGTCCCTATTCATTCTGATCACATGATTCTTGGTTGAATTGATTTAGTCCTACATATAATTTTATATGATTACTAGTACAGAAAATGTTTTTTCTGAAACATGTTAATTTTTTAGACACTTATTTATACTCATGATCATCTATGTTGTCCAGTATTATATTTCCATACCTTATAGGACTCTATAACTTTTTTTATCACTTATTATTTCAATTTTTATTGAGAAAATCTCATCTATTTTATGACTTTAAAAACTTATTAAGTTTTTTCATCAAAATGATATGAATTGTGAATGTTTCACAAAAATAATTGTAGCATTTTTTTACTTACTGAATTTGACTCATTGATCCATCCCTGCATTTTCTTCATTGTGTAGATATTAACAACCATAAAAAAGATTATTTATGATATTACCATAACCAATAACCTTCCTTACCCATGTCGTGAATATTTTCATGATGAATTTAAATCTAAGTATGGGGGAGAGAGTTATTCATAGATATTGTTGTTTGTGGTATAGTGAGGCATTTGATTCCCCTGGATAAACATGTAAGTACAATGTTATATGTGTTCCTTTTCATAGTAGCTCCATCTATTTCGTGTATATTTTTATATGGGAATATAAATGATTTTTTGTTTCAATAATCACAACTACAAAATTGGCCTATGACCATGGTTTATATCAATATTTTAAAAAAGATTTGGTCATAGGGAAGAATAACACAATATTTTTGTTAAACTATGGTCGTAGGTCTCCCTAGGTTAGCCTATAGATACGATTTCACATAACCATGGTGATAGGTGGGTGTGGGAACCACCAAAATTATGCAGGAAATTGGTGATAAAGACCTATTTCTGTGGTTTTCCAAAACCTTGATAATAAATCCCATATATAGCCATATTTTTTGGAAACCATGGTGATAAGACTTCAGAAAAACTCTTACAGCCACTATTTGAGAAAATCATGGCAATATATGCCACTTATAACCACAGTTATAGATAACCATGGAAATAGGCCTACCTACGACCACTAATTGACAAAACTATGAAAATACATGCCATATATTTCCATGGTTTTCTCAAATTATGGTAATAGGCCTCTCCCAACCACCTAAGTCCATAGTTTTAAAAAACCATGGTAATACGTCTCACTTAAATCCATGATTTTGAAAAACTATGGCAACGGGCTACCAAATATTATTTTTTATTTTTTAAAAATACTAAAAATTATAATTATATATAATTATATATAATTATATCTTTATATATATATATTTATATATATTAATAAATATATTTGGATGTATCATAGTGGTAAATTCTTGTGATGATTCTATAAGAGGTCACAAGATAAAAAAATAATGATCCTATTTTATTTTATTTTATTCTATTATTAAAGGTTATGGAAAAATTTTAGTAAACCATGGAAGTAGGTTCCTTTTTCATATGGTGTTCAGAATATGGACACAATACATGTGTACCATGTTTATATCCCACTGAAGTCCATGATTTAAAACTATGGTTGTATCTTATACCCCATTGTAATGGAAATATGGTATGGTTCATGTAAAAAATGTGTTTTTATATGACCTACTTTCATTGAGACTCTATAGAGCATGATATACTTGCATACTTTTTATATAAGATATTTTAATATATCTATTTCACGGGGTTTTGGATTTTATATTCACATGTTTATTTTATCATTATATTTGAGTGGATTATGTCCCTATGTTAATCTAGTGAGTGTTGAAATCATTATTTTCTTGAAGAAACAATGTTTTAAGTGTAGGGGAGTGAGATTTTGAGGGATAAACTTGGATAAAAATTTATAATACATTTATTCAAATATTAAACCATAATTTTTCCCAAAAATGTCAAAAAAATTATAACCCATACCTGTAAAGAATATTTGAACCTAATGTGAAATACTCAAGGTCAATTAATTATTTTGATTTCCACTAGTATAGATTAGAAATTCATGGCAATAATATGATAATTATTCATGTGTATAAGAATTGAGCATAGCTTTGATCATATTTCATGAATGATGGAAAGGTTTTTCACATTGATGCGTGGGAAAAGATACTTGTTTTGAAAATAATATGAGTTGAGGGAAAATTATTTTTGAAAATTGATATTTTTAATAAAGTAGGATATTTTATGGGTAAAGTGATTAAAAAACATTTCACTTGTAATTGTGTTATTTTTATTTGACTAAGGGTGTATTAAGGTTATTTTTCTTGATTTTTTTTCTAGGAATTCAAAAGTTTAAGTGTTGTCTATTTGATGCACATAGAAATCACTAAAAATTTTATATTTTTTAACTTTATTTTAATTAATTAGTTTAATTTTTTAGTGTTTTTAGATTATTTTTATAGATTTGTAGTTATTTTTATATTTTTTTAATTAATTATATATTGATATTAGTTATTAATATTATTTTTAGTATTATATATTAATTTATATAATATATTATTTAATTTTATCATTAATACTTATAATATTATTATTTAATTATATTATTTGTATTATTCTTATATTAGAATAATTCAACTAACTATTCTTTATCTTTTTAATTTTGGATATTAACCCTTGTTTTTTCTAATTTTATATATAAGAAATTCTAGTTATATGTATTAGTATTGTGATTATTATTATTATTATTATTATTATCTTATGTTTTCATCATTATTATTATTATTTTAAAACTTGAAAAGTATAAAATGTGGTGGGGTTCAAAAATCATGCATCTCATACTAAGAAGATAAACTGAATGTCAAGTAGCCCTATTTTGCACATCTAGTTTTCACCACCTTTTCTATAGTGTGTCACTTCTCTCCACCTTGGTTCGCACATCCTTGCACTACAAACCAATCCATAACCCCTCTTTTCTAGTTCATAGTGTTGCAGTGTCTAGGATTATTCCTCCTTGCGCACCACCCTTCTTCCTCCATCTTTGTTGCACTCCAAACCATCATAGTGTGCATCCCTGTGCATCAACCTAGGATATCCTACTCTCTTGTTAACATCAAAAATTCATGCTTGACATGTTCCCCCATGATGTAATAAACCCATGAATCGTATTCATTGGGGGATATTTCTTCTAACCTCCATTATCAACAACATATGAACAATAGTTAATGTAGTTATCATGTGTGAAGAAACTAGTGGTGTTCATCACCATCATTAATCAATGTGGTTTATGTTGGATTGTGATATGTGATGATATTGTGTTGTGATGAGTGTCAGTGGTGTTCTTTCATAGAGGTTTTCTTTTTCATTTTTGAGATTAATGAGTAGTAATTTTCTTCACACGATGGGAGTTCAGGATGATACAAATATTATTTTGTTAACACGGTTATATTTTTCACGTCTTATCATTTTTATTGTGACTTGAATTTTTCATTCATGATTTTAGGATAAATTAATTAATTCGGGAAGTTAACTAAATATAATAAAATCATTTTTCATGCCATAAATCACAAACCATAAAAATAATAAATTTTTAGTCAAAGCTAATATTTTTCAAGGAACTTACTTCAAATCAAAATAGTTACTCAACAATAAATCAAAAAATTAAATAATCATATATAAAATGAACTTGCACCAAATAATAATATCATTAATAGTTTTCCCCACATCAATTCAAAATTAACTTTTCATATATTTATTTTAAAAATAAAAACATTCAAAACTTTTCAAATCCACTTTCAAAATAAAGAATCTAAAAATTTTAAATACAAAATATTTAAGGATTTATTTTCATATCTAAAAAGTAAAAAAGTTAAATTATTTTACATGAAATCATGGTGTTAAGAATTTATCATAATATTTTAAAACAAAGATCATAAACTTCACGTTTTCATTTCGAAGAAAAAAAATTTGATAAATAACATGCCCATACAAATCTTCATGTGAACTCACCCATTTACCTGGTAATATTTATGGTTAAAACAAACTTAAAATTTTCATTATTTAGTAAAAAAATCACTAGACATATAAAAATTAAATCCAAATTTTAAACTTTTCATTTACCAACCCATCTAATGATTTCATAATATTAACCAAGTGAACATCATTAAGAAGTAATTAAATAGTACATAAAAATCATTACAAATAGAAATAAAAAGATAAAAAATAAACATTAAAAACTATACTCAACATTTCATATCTATTTTCAGTATAAAATGATCAGACACATTATTCCCTAATCATTTATCAATTTTTACACCAAAAATTTGTTTAACATTTTATTAAAAAATTACATTATAATTTAAAGATTAAATAATTGAATCATACTTTCAATAATTAAAACATCTTATCAATATTATTACTAAACCTGTTACCAGTATTATTGATAATTATTTTAGTTTTAAATACAAATAAATGAGGAAAGAATGTCATTTAACCAATTATTAACAAATATATAACAAAGTAATGTTTTCTAACAAGTTCTCTACTTACTTATTTCATGTTTCCATACTCAAACCAAAACATGACTTTACCCACTAAATAAGTATACAGTGAGAATAATTAAATCATGAAATAATGAAATATAATACATCATCAAAAAATCCCAAATCATAGTAATACAATAATAATTTAACACACCATTCATTTTATCATTCCCCCTTAATTTTAAACATGCTTCTCATACAATAAATTTAACTATATTTTATATTTTATCATATCAACATAAATAAAATTTTCCAATTATTTAAACATATAATAATTTAAAATAAAATTAATTAACATATGTAAATCCATAATACAACATGTAATTTTCAATTTTAATTTAAATCATATTTCCAAAACAATCCTATTAAAAATATCATCATGAAACATATCGATGAAAACAAAATATTACACATTTAAAGGAGTTTATTTATTTAGTCTCTCTATAATTTAACTCAATATCCACTGTCACAAAGGTTTCAACATAAATCAAAGATTACTAAAGTTTTGATTTGATTTGATTTCTATTTTCATTAAAATAATATAAACACATTAATCAGAATAAATAAACACAAGAAAACGTTGATATAGGAATAAATCAATAAAATCACATATTAATGAAATTAGATCAATGTATTATCTTTTCCTAAGGATTATATTGTATTTATTATCTAAACTTAAACACATGAAAAATCAATAATGATGCATGTAACACACCTAGGTTAAGAACCACACCTAGGTTCTTAACCTGTAATCAATACATCCCCACTTAATCATGTCTAGCATATTATCAAGGTCCTTGCATTAGATTATAGGAGCCATTATACATATTAGTTGGTATCCTAATTATATATCTCATATTAATATTCAATGTTATCATTTTCCTACCAAACTAACGCAATTATCACTAGTGCCTACTCTAAACTCTATCCTAATAAAAAAACTCACTCTAATACCACTTTTTTATAATTATATTCCACTATAACCCCTTCTGGGTCAGTAATGAATATAAGTGCGACCCTTGAATCATATCTCAAATAATTTATAGTTTGGTGACTAGCACTAAGGGTATATAAAGTATGATAAAGGAGGAATTACCCTATTTATGCGTTGGAAGAAAGAATAAAACCACCAATAAACTCCAATCATCCATATAATATAAGAAGCATCCCATATATAAAAAAATGAATGTAATTTCATACAACTCATAATATTATAAAAAATCCAAATTAATAATCAATTAACCTAGAATTTTTGAAGGAAATGGAAACTCCAATGATTTTTTTCATGTACAATATGCCCACAAGGTTGTAAGGTTTGGATCAATCATCGATACAATCATATAATCTTGAAAAATGTTATATATAATTTGGATTGAGCATAAAAATATACTCAGTTGGTTACCCTCTAAAAACACTCATGTCAATGTGGAAAATCATTCCTAAGATTTAGTTAGTAAATAAAAAAGTGATATATGATCCCATCCCAATTAAGATCTAGGACCCATATCACCATAAACACACTCTCCAAATAAAAAGTATACATGGTATAACATGCACTGTGAAAAATATAACATGGCCTCTACAAAAAAACTCCAACTAACCTATTCACTAAAAACCCCAACACATCATATCATTAAGGACATAAAACCCATGACTTCCTCCTCATGATACCATAAAAATCATAGATACATCATAAAGGACATCAAACTCATTCCTTAACATGACCTAACTTACTGAGTCCACTCTTGAGCTTAAAGTAGGTCGATATTTCCTCCCCAATCTCTCCTTCAATAGGCTACAGGTTGGTGACTAGCATCGAGTAGGTATATCTCACAAAATGGGAGATCTTATCCTATAACAACATGTAACTATGGTAACAACCCAAAATTTTATTAATAGAAATTCCCTTCTTATAATTATTTCATATAGTATAAATTACATAAAATCACATATAGAACACAATAAAAACTTTATAAATGAATAATGATTGGTAATAAGAGGTATTTCTAGAAGTTAAGGAACCTATACCAATGAAATAGTAACTTGACCTTTAGAATAGTAATATGAGCTTTATAAATAAGAAAACATCCAATAGAATAGTAACCTCACCCATCAAAGTATAAAAGAAATTTAATCATCTTATAAATTTTAATATGATATAATTATAGCATAGCATAAGTAAATAAATGTATTAGAAATTATTAATTAAGTGCTGGTATTTTTGTAAGTCATAAATAATTAATTACAATTTTTATAAATAAAATAATCAATGAAAATATTTTTTTTTCATAAAATGTATTTATAAATTAAAATTTATTTTTTCTTTATTATAAGATAATTGTATGAGACCTTAATTAATTTTTCAAGGTGTTATAAAATCAGTTATAATTTTAAAATCGATATTTTCTAAGAAAATGATGATTTTAATTAAAAATCAAATTTCTCATATTTAGAAAATTATTTTCATAAAATGGAGTTCATTTTTTAAATCTATAAATCAAAAAATGGTTAGGTCTGATTTTTGGGATTTTTTTGAAATACTTGAATTTTTTGTGAATTGAAAAATACGGTAATTTACGGTATATATACATTACAAGTTAAATATTCTATTCATTGACTCATCACTGATGTAAGAAAAATAATATTAAAATCTTCTTTATTTTTTTAGTGATAATGATCAAACTATTCATATTTTTTAGCCAAAATAATAAACTAATGAATAAAATAATGTGAAAACACCCCTCTCATCCCCTATAAATACAACCCCTCACTACCTCTTCTCCTCACACCTTAAAAGATTTGAGAATTTTCTAAATTCTGACCATTAATATTCTCAATCCCCTCCACCACATCAAGTATCTCTTTGTCTCATAAAAATACCAAACCCTTTTCCTTAAGGAGGTTCTATAGAAGAAGGATTCAAGAGGTAAAATCCTCTTTCTTTTCTTTTAATTTCTTTTCAAGTTCTTTTATTTTATTTTTATATCCTCACCTTCCCTCATAAAAATGGAATGATAACTCCATTACCTTAAATATACTATAAATTTATTATTCTAATGTAATAATCCATCATTAAACCCCTTCTCATCTCCCTTTTATTCTTAAAATGAAAGCATCGTCTGTGATGTGTTGATTTATCAACTTCAAAGATGACATGTTTTCATTCTCTCTTTCCACCTTTAAGGATGGTCATGAAACCATTTTAATGGTTAAAAAATATTTTAAATTTTATTTTATAACCCTTATTATATTTTAGAATTAACATATTTATATAATACTAAATGATAAAACAATACTACTTTGTTGTGATAAAAAAATTGTCATAATAATCTAAACGATTATCACTAATGTCTTATCTAATGATTCATACTCATACCATAAGAAAAAATGACATATATAAACATTTAAACTTATTTATTACCATTAATAACCTATAATTTCAATTCTATATAATTATTCCAATTGTATATGAATCTCCATACTTATATACAAGCGAACCGATCATGAAAACCAAGAAAACAAACACTCCTGAACAATGAAATTGAACTCTATAACTCATCAAAAAGACCATAAATGAACTTAATAAATCTATAATAATTAAAATAAATGTATCAAAGGTTATTTATTTTTAAATTATTGAATTTAATTTTATTATCCATGGTATTAATGTGAAGAAATCATTCGGACATAACGTAAGGGGAATTCTCGAAACCAACTCTCTTCCTTTGGGTTTTCTCCCTTTCACTCCATTTTCAGTATTGAAGTTTCTTTATTTTTATATAAATATCATTTCTTTTTCCTTCCATTTTCTTTTTTGGTATATACATGTTTCCAATCTGGTTTTATGAAAAATTCAAATATTTTTTCAAGATAAATCTTCTTTAAAAAACACATCTTTTACTTCTCATTAGATTGTTTCTTCTTCAATCAAGATTTATACCAAGAAACTTATCCCATTTTTTATCTTGGGAACTCCAAAGTTTATGGATGTATTATTTTTTAAATTAAACTCATTCTTTTCTATGGGTTATTTTATGTCCAATATTTATATACGTTCTATGTGGCATGTATGATAATATAAATGTTATGATATGACAGGTGTTCCTGAAATTATATAGGTCATGTAAATGTTATGATATTATGGGTACTCTCAAAATTATATATCACTCAAATTCATTGGATAATGTCATGAATATCATGGTATAAATTTAAATATTCATGAACATGATTATAGATTTGTTCAAAACTATGTGTGGTATTTGAACACTAAGACATGTTGTTTCATTTTTATGCATTGCCAAATTCCATGTTTCTCCCCATGATTATGGTTATTATCCTTTTATTATATTATGGTGATGATGAATATGTGATCGTACCACGATTCACTGTGTCATTTTCACCCTTAAACCATTATATTAAACTGAATTTGTATTGTAAATTCCAAATATAATAAAAAATGAAATTCATGTTTGATTCACTTATTTTATGTTTATAACTGTTAAAAAGATCAATGTTACTTGTTTTTATAATATCATTGAATGTGGAGGTGATTTAGAGGACCCATGATGAAGTCCAAGAAATATGAGCCAAACTGCACAGGATCCAAGCACACCAGTGGATTAATCCGAACACTGCTACTATAACATGAATCCAAATGAGCTGAAATTTTGTGGGATGGTCCAAATTTAATAGGGTAAATTTAATATCAAGTAACTCAATCCCGATTCGGCTTCTAAGGGGGCCATCATAACTGATCTATCCAAGACACTGAATATGAACAAAGTCAAAAGTGGCTTTTTGTAATATGTAAATATATAGAGATTTGATTGTCCAAATCATTCCAAACTTTCGATGGTGATAGTTAAGACGTGGGGCTACAACTTTTCAGTTTTTTAAAAAGGTATATTCAACTATCTATTAGACGAAATCTATTCTTCAAATGGTTTATCAAAATTTGGGTGATCAAAACCACTTCCCGTTTTGGTTATAAAAAGGCACCTTGGGAACCCCATTTGATAGTTTGAACCAGAAGTGAAGATATACCATTTTGGAGTCCTGGAGGAGTCTCCCCCTCATTCTTGAAGTTTTGGAGGGCCCTATACTCATAGGGGGATCAATAATGAATAATAAATTTCACCTAAGCTTCCTCCTCCACCCGATGTCGAGCTAAACGGTGGGTGATCATTGCGAGGGAGATACACACTTGAAGAGGGAGTTCTAGCACCATATATTCTACTGGTTTTTTGTAATTTGTGTGTGAATTATTTTACTTATGTTTAATATTTATATGATTCTTCTCTGAATTCATTGATTTGGTTTAATTAAGTGAAACATTTCTCATTTCAATACCGATTCGGTTGAGATTCAAGTGGGAATCTTGGGTTGTTCCGATTGGACAATAAAAGCATCCTATTTCTCTCAAACATACATGAGATTTAAGTATGGTTTGGTAGACCTCACTCTATACTTGTGGTCCAAACCTTGATAACACGATTTTTGTGTCAAGGGGTGGTTCTTTGTGCATCATTTTAAGAGGAATGAGGGGAACCAAGATCTTAGTTAAGCCTCAATAAAAGGATTACACTAAAACCTAATAATCAATTAAGAATGAGGAACTCTTCAAGTGTTGTAGTAACTTATAAAAGATCACTTATTTATCTCATATTTTTCAAAATACACTTTATCTTTAAACTTTACAACTCTTTATGTTAAGTTAGTTTCTTAAAATTGTTTACAAAATCACCCCCCCCCCCATCTTTTGTTCTTCTTATTAAAAATACACACTCAAAACCTATCAATTCTCCTTGATAGATGGCCTGTGATCTTTCCTAGAATATAAGTCAACCTTAAAAACATAATCAATTTGACGTGTCACAACAATGCGACCAAATTTTGGCACCGTTTCTGGGGAGATCTTTGGTTTTTAGTACGTGTTTTTGATAAGATTTTTGTAAATTTTGTGAATATTTTTTTTTATCTTATACCTTTACCTATATTTTTTTTGTTCTGGTTTATTTATTGTGTAGGTTTTGTGCATGACGCATTCTAATTTGGGATATTTACCACCTTTCGAACCTGAACCAGAGAGGATCTTACCTCAGTGACCCAAAGATGCACAAGAGAACCCTTTGAAGGATGACACACAAGACAACAACACTCTTCTTGATCCTTCATCTTCTTCTTTTGGAAACAACATAAAAAATGAAAATAACTTTCATAAAATGGCTTAAAATAACCATAAATTAAAATAAATAACATCACCTAATGTTGATATCCAACCCACACACATTCAAATGCAAGGTGAGGCACCCAATTTTGAACTAAAATCCGGTCTAATTCATTTTATACCAAGAATCCATGGACTCACTGGAGAAGATCCACACAAGAATTTAAAATAATTTCATACTATTTTTTCAACATTAAAACATGTTAATGTGGATAAATAAAAAGTAAATCTTAGAGCATTCCCATTTTCTTTAGAAGATATATCAAAATATTGGTTATATTATGTTAATTCCCCAATAAGAGGTCAGACGTACATGATATGCCTTTTTCTTGAAAAATATTTCCCATCCTCTCAAACTGAAACAATAAGGAAGGAAATATGTGGTATAATACAATCTTAAGGGGAAACACTTCATGAATATTGGGAAATATTTAAGAGATTATGTTCAAGTTGTCCACACCACCAAATAAGTGACTAAATTTTAATAAAATGTTTTTATGAAGGTTTAATCCTTATTAATAGAAACATGATTGATGTTGCTATGGTGGTGCACTGGTAGACAAGACCCTAATTGCTGCAAGGACCTTAATTGAGAACATGGCACAAAACACTCAACAATTTGGTTCATGGTCTAATGTACCCATTCGATGTGTCCATGAGGTGCAAAGTACTGAATTCGAGAAGAATGTGGAGACAAATTTTGAATAGGTAAGTACCCTTCTATGAAAACTCACTCTCTCCTAAGGGAAATCTCAATCACCTCCTCTCATCCATTGTGGAATATGCTCTTCTAACACCCATTATTCTGACCAATTCCCCCAATTGAGAGAAACTTCTAAGAGTTTTGAGGCAATATTCCCAGGACTCTCTTATTACCAACCCTTTAGGAAAGAACCATACTATCAATCTAACTCTGGGTGAAAAGAAAACAAAGCTTATAGGTAAGGGGGTATTCAAACTAGCCTCATCAACCATGGAACCAACAAGTGCAGAGTAGTTATCTACCACCACCACCCAGAAATCCCCAACCACCCCAAAGGCCTTTCCCACAACCCCCTCCAAAATTTGAGCCTATCCTAGAAGATATGATGAAATAAATGGCTTCCAAGAATCTCTCATTCCAACAAACCACCCAGGAAGTCATACAAGACCTCAAAACCCAATTAGGCCAACTAGCTAACTCGGTGGGGGAAATTCAAAGTCTCGGATCATGTAAACTACCTTCTCAAACAGTAGTTAACCATGGGGATAAGTTAAATTTTAGTTTCATCACCCTTATTAGTGTAACAAAACTTAAAAACCAAATTAATCCTCCATTAGATTCATCACCTCCTGAGGAAACCACCATCCTAACCACAGCTAAAAATGGTCCAAGAGAAGAAAATCCTTATCTTGAGAGAAGTACTTCCAAATAAAATAGTGTGTATGTCAATGAGTCTCATATCCCAACCATTCCTCTTCCATTTACCCAAAGGGCCACCCAACCAAGAAAACAAAAGGAAACTGAACTTGATAAGAAAATATTGGAATCTTTCAAAAAAGTATAGGTTAACATTCCTTTGATTGATGTCGTGAAGCAATTTCAAAGATACACCAAGTTTCTAAAGGAGATGTGTACACATCAAAGGAGAATTCATGGTGATGAGAAGGTAAGATTGGGGAGTAATGTCTCATAATTGATAGAACCATCACTTCCTACCAAATGTAATGATCTTGGAACTTTCTCGATTCCATGCACCATAAGGGAGTATTCATTTTCCAATGCTATTCTTGATTTAGGTGCTTCTATAAATGTGATGCCTCACTCCATTTACTCTTCATTTCATGTTGTATAATTGAATCCAACTAGGATAGTCGTTTAGCTAGAAAATCGGAGTACAACATACCCTTCTGGTGTGCTAGAGGATGTTCTTGTGAGGGTTCAAAATTTAATTTTTCCTGCTGATTTTTTTGTGCTTAAAATGGAAGATGATAGGATGAATGGACATGCCCCAATTATATTGGGGAGACATTTCTTGAAAACCGCTAAATCAATAATTAATGTCTATAATGGTACATTATCTATGGAATTTGGTGGTGACATAGTCCATTTCAACATCCTTGATTCCATGAGTCACCCCTCTGAAGAACATTCCTCTCTCTCTGTTAATTCAATTGATGTACTTCCTTCCCCTGAAAAAATAACTTTTCTTTCCCCCGATCCTGTTTCTGAGTTTTCTTTATTGATTGAAATTCTAGGTAATGAATCATGCATTGATTGTTTTAGTAGTATACAAAATTTTCATGCATGTTTATTAATTGATAATTTCTTGAACATCGAGGATCCAATGACCATCGATGATACTACTAAGCTTGTAAAAGCTCATTCCTCATCTGAGGATGAGACCATTGAGCAGTTAGATGAGATCAGAGACCTCTCACTTTCACACACTCCCATAAATCCAAAATCCACCTAAATTGGAACTAAAACAATTGCCTCAAGATTTAAAATATTCATATCTTGGGAATGGAAACAAGTTTCTCATCATCATTTCTATTTCCCTCCCTCCTGAGCATGAATTGAGATTACTTGAACTTTTGAGGGAGTATAAACAAGAATTGGGATAGACACTTGCTAACATTCCTGTTATTAGACCATCAATTTGTACCCATCATATTTTATTAAATGATGGGGCTAAATCAGTGAGGTAGGCACAACGTCGACTGAAACCAAACCTCCTAGAAGTTTTGAAAAATGAGGTAACAAAATTATTAGCTGCTAGAATCATTTACCCTATCCATGACAGCTAATGGGTCAGTCTCGTTCAAGTAGTTCCTAAAAACTGGCCTTATAGTAATAAAAAATGAAAATAATGAATTAGTTCCAACTAGTGTGTAGAATAGTTGACAGGTCTCTATAGACTATCACTGGCTAAACCAACTCACTAGAAAGGACCATTTCCCTTTGACATTCATTGACCAAATTCTAGAGAGGCTAGTGGGTAATTCCCACTACTGTTTCCTTGATGGGTATTATGGATACTTTCAGATTCATATTGCCCCTGAGGATCAAGAAAATACAACCTTCACCTGCCCCTTTGGCACATTTTCATATAGAAGGATGTCATTTGGTCTGTTCAATGCTTCGGGTACTTTCCAGCGATGCATGGTTAGTATTTTTTCAGATTACTAGGAGAATTGCATGGAAGTTTTCATGGATGATTTCACTGTTTATGGATCCTCTTTTGATGAATGTTTAAGTAGTCTTGGTTTATTCCTACATAGCTGTATTGAAAATAATCTTGTATTAAATTATGAGAAATGTCATTTCATGGTGCGACAAGTTATAGTTTTGGGGAATGTCATTTATGAGGATGGTATCCAAGTAGATAAATCAAAAGTGGATGTAATTTCTTCCCTACAATTCCCCAAAAATATACAGGATGTGCTGTCTTTACTAGGTCATGCTGGATTTTACCATCGTTTCATTCGTGACTTTAGTAAAATTGTACTCCCCCTCTCCTGATTACTCAAAAAATAAAAAGAAATTGTTTTTGATAAAGAATGTGAGGAATCTTATAATAAGTTAAAATGGAGTCTCACGTCACCCCCAGTAATCCAACCACCTTGATGGGATTTACCATTTGAGCTCATGTGTGACGCCTCTAACTATGCAGTAGGGGCAGTCTTGTCACAAAGGGTTAATCAAAATCCACATGTCATTGTCGATGCCTCACATACTTTGGACCCTGTCCAAGAAAACTACACCACAACTAAAAAAGAATTCCTCGCCATTGTGTTTTACTTGGATAAATTTAGGTCATATCTTTTAGGGTCCAAAGTCATTGTGTTCTCAGACCATGCAGCCCTCCGGTATCTCCTTATGAAATTGGAATCCAAACCACGTATCAATCTGTGGATGGTCCTCCATCAATAATTCAATCTAGAAATTAGAGATAAAAAAGGAGCATAGAATGTGGTGGTTGACCATATCAGTAGGATTCCCCCATCATCAGACATTGGCGCATCCCCCTGTATTCCTATAAACGACATGTTTCCCAATGAGAAATTGTACCAAGTGCAAGATATTATTACTTAGTATGCCGAAATTGGAAATTATTTGGTAGCATCTTTCATTCCTACTGATTACAACAAAAACCAAGTCAGTCGTCTAAAACATGAGTCTTTTTGATACATTTGGGATGACCCCTACCTCTGGTGCAAATGCAGTGATCAAGTCCTTAGGCGTTATATCCCCTATAGTGAGTTCCAGTCTACCCTTAGATTTTTACACACTCTTTATTGTGGGGGCCACTTTGGACCCCAACAGACTGCTCGCAAAATCCTTGATTCTGGTCTCTTTTGGCCAACACTTCTTCGGTATGCCCATGTTTTTTGTAAATATTTTCCTCGTTGTCAAAGAATAGGTAATGTATCTAAAAGAAATGAAATTCCAAAACAACCATTACTCTTTCATGACATTTTTTATGGTTGGGGTATTGACTTTATGGGGTCATTTCCCAATTATTTTGGAAACTTATACATTCTTATAGAAGTTGATTATGTGTAAAAATGGGTAGAGGCACGAGCTACAACGACTGATGATTATAAGGTTGTTGAGAGTTTTTTAGAACCCAAATATTCTATAGGTTTGGCTTACCTAGGTTCATCATCAGTGACCATGGTTCTCATTTCTGCAACCGAATAATGTAATCACTATTGCGTCGGTATGGGGTCAGTCATCACGTGTCTACTGCATATCACCCATAGACCAATGGTCAAGCCGAGGTGTCAAATAGAGTGGTGAAACAAATTCTTTATAAAATGGTTCAACCCAACAGAAAAGATTGGAGTATTAGACTTGGTGATTCATTATGGGCTTATCGTACTACCTTTAAAACTCCCATTGGAATTTCACCTTATAGGCTTGTTTTTTGAAAAAAAATCACCTCCTTGTTGAGATTGAGCACCAGGCCTACTGGGATATTAAAAAATGAAATTCTAACCTTTCTGGTGCAGGTTATCAAAGGAAGTTATAGATTCATGGTTTAGAGTAAATGAGGATAGGTTCATATGAAAACTCCAAAATTTATAAGGAGTGAACCAAGGCTTCCCATGACTATCTTATACTTCATCGTCAGTTCCACATTTGGCAGAAGGTACTCCTTTATAATGCAAGGCTGAAGTTGCATCCAAGTAGGCTTCGTTCCCACCGGTTTCTCCCATACACAATTACTAATGTATCTCCATTTGGTTTTATTCAGGTTCAAAATGAACAAACCAAGAAAACATTCATTATCAATGGTAAACAGCTGAAGAACTTCCAAGAAGCCCATCCAGAGTTCCTGATGGAGGAACTCCATGTTCAAGAAGTAATATGTGAATGATGCTCACCAGGTTTATCCTTTTTTCCCACATTATATTCTATTACAGTGAAGACACTACACACTTTATGTGTGGGGGATGGGTACATTCCTTGGTTAGTTAGGATTTTTCATCATCTTTCTTCTTTCTTCTCTTTTTAGCCTTCTTTATAGTATTTTCACTTTTCCTCATCTCGTTTAGTTCCTTAGATTTTTCATCACATTTCTTTTTTTCTTCTCTTTTTTTCCTTCTTTATAGTATTTTCACTTTTCTCAGTCTTATTTAGTTTATTATATTTGTCATCGTATTTCTTTTTTTCTTCTCTTTTTCGCCTTTTTTATGGTATTTTCACTCCCCCCCTTCTGGTCACAAAATCATGGAACTTACTGAAAATGCATGTTGAAATTTTTTATTCCATATTGATTTAACATTTGATGAAAACTTGACGCTGTTATAGAATGAGTGTTTGTATGAATTTAACATCAGGAAGTGATTTTTAGAGAATTGGTTTTTTATCAATGATATAAATAGTTGTATCTCTGTAAAAACACTGAGATGATTGATGCCCCTTGTGTGAGTAATTTTTGGGAAAACTCTGTCACTAGTATCTCCACACATTTTTGCACCAAACCACAAAGTGTGAATATTTATTACTTAATAGAAGCTAAATATATGTTAGGTTAATATATTTCATCTTAAAGTGATATTTCCATACATTCATTCCTTATCCGCTGTGTTTCATTACTATACCAGATAGACCTATGTGTGTGTATGTGATATCTGACTATTGTACTCCCTCAAAAATAAAAAATAAAATAAAAAAATATCAAAATAAAAAAAAATGGGTTGTGTCTTGGGCAGGTCAGAAACCACTCCTTATCAACCTTTAATCTTGTTATAACTATTACAATTAGTGTCGTGAGGAGATCAAACAAGGGTTGAGTGATGAGTGTGAGATTTGTTCCAAATGAAACTTCTGAAAAAAAACAAAAAAAATGAGGGGAGTGATGAAATGTGAAACATATGGGTATATCTAGGTCATAAGCTTATGGTTTGACTTCTAGGAATTCTTATGTGAGTGGGTCTTGAAATATGATTACAAAGGGTGTAGGGAAGGTTCGGTGGAAAAAATCTTTTAAGCTGAAAAATATTAAAATAACCTATATTTATTGGATAAAAAGTGGAAAGAATAGCATGGAATGGTTTTCACACACACACATGGAGAGTTAGTGGAATGGTTGACTTCTTAATTCCTTTCTCAATTTGGTATCATGAATCTCTTGGAATTTCACTGTGATATGATTTATGAGACGTCTTTTTCCATTTTCACTAAGAATAACTCCTTGGTGTGATTTGTGCATTGATCACATTACTTTAATGAATTAAAATTTCCTCAGATGTTAAATCTTCATGATTTTGGTAATATCTACATTCATAATTTCTGAAAATGTACCTTTTCCCATGAGTGCAAATGTTTAGGTGCGGGGGTGTGATCGTACCACGATTCATTGTGTCATTTTCACCCTTACACCATTGTATTAAACTAATTTTGCATCATAAATTCCAAATATAATAACAAAATTAAATTCATGTTTGATTTAGTTATTTTATGTTTATCACTGTTAAGAAGGTAAATGTTACTTGTTTTGATAATATCATTGAAGGTGGAGGTGATTTGGAGGACCCATGATGAAGTCCAAGAAATATGGGCCAAACTACATAGGATCCAAGCACACCAGTGTATTAATCTGAACACTAATACTAGAACGTTCATCCAAATGGGCTGAAAGTTTGTGGGCTATTCCAAAATTATATAGGCTACATTTCATATCAAGAAACCCAATCCGGATTCATTTTTGAATGGGGACATTCGAACTAATCTTTCCAAGACACCGAATATGTACAAAGTCAAAAGTGGCATTCTGTAATATGTCAATATCTCGAGCTGTTATTGTCCAAATGATTACAAACATTCGATGGTGATATTCAAGACATGGGGACTCAACTTTCCAGTTTTTTCTAAAGGTATATTCGACTGTCTATTATCCTAAAACTATTATTCAATTTGTTTATCAAAATATGGGTGCCAAAAACCACTTCCCAATATGGATATAAAAACGCACCTTGGGAACCCCATTTGAGAGTTCGTACCAGAAGTGAAGCTCTACCATTTTGGATCCCTATAGGATTCTCCCCCTTACCCTTGAAGTTCTGGAGGCCTTTATCCTCATAGGGGAATAAATAATGAAGAAGGAGTTCTTCCCAATCTTCCTCCTCCTCCCGATGTCGAGCTAAACGGCGGGTGATCATTGCGAGGGAGATACACACTTGAAGAGGGAGTTACAGAACCTTATATTCTACTAGTTTTGTGTAATTTGTGTGTGAATTATTTCACTTATGTTTAATCTTTATATGCTTCTTATCTGAATGCATTTATTTGGTTTAATTAAGTGAAACATTTCTCATTTCAATACTGATTGGGTTGAGATTCAAGTGGGAATCTTGGTTTGTTCTGATTGGACAACATAATCATCCTCTTTCTCTCACACATACATGATATTTAAGCATGCTTTTGTAGAACACAATCTATGCTTGTGGTACAAACCTTGAAAACACAGTTTTTGTGTCAAGGGGTGGTTCTTTGTGAATCATTTTAAGAGGAAAGAGGGGAACCAAGATCTTGGTTAACCCTCACCCAAAGGATTACACTAAAACCTAATAATCAATTAAGAATGAGGAACTCTTCAAGTATTGTAGTAACTTAGTAAATATCACTTATTTATCTCATATTTTTCAAAATTCACTTTGTATTTAAACTTTACAACTCTTTACGTTAAGTTACTTTCTTAAAATTGTTTACAAAATCACCCCTCCCCCCTCTTTGGTTCTTCTTATTGAAAATACACACTCAAAACCTATCAACTCTCTTTGAGAGATGACCTAGGATCTTCCCTAGACTATAAATAAACCTTAAAAATATAACCAATTTTACGCGTCATGAAAACGCAGCCAAATTTTGGCACCATTACCGGGGAACGCTTTGGTTTTTAGTGCGTGTTTTTTATAATATTTTTGTAAATTTTGTGAATATTTATTTGTTTTATCTTATACCTTTACCTATATTTTTAGTGTTCTAGTTTATTTCTTGTGTAGGTTTTGTGCATGAAACGTTCTAATCCATGAAATTTACCACCTTTCAAACCTGAACCAGAGAGGATCTTATGTCAGTGACCCCGAGACGCACAAGAGAACCCTTTGAAGGAGGACACACAAGACAACAACACTCTTCTTGATCCTTCATCTTCTTCTTCTGGAATCAAAATCAAAACTAAAATAAACTTTCATAAAATGGCTGAAAATAACCAGACATTAAAATAACTAACCTCACCTGATGTTGATGTCCAACCCACATACATTCAAATTCAAGGCGAGGCACCCAATTTTGAACTAAAATCCAGTCTAATTCATTTATTACCAAGATTCCATGGACTCGTTGGAGAAGATCCACACAAGAATTTAAAAGAATTTCATACTGTTTTTTCAACATTAAAACTTGATAATGTGGATTAAGAACAAGTAAAGATTAGAAAATTCCCCTTTTCCATAGAAGATGCAGAAAAAGATTGGTTATATTATGTTAATTCCCCAATAAAAGGATGGGTGGATATGAAACTCCTTTTTCTTGAAAAATATTTCCAATCCTCTCGAACGGAAATAATAAGGAAGGAAATTTATGGTATAAGACAATCTCAAGGGGAAACACTTCATGAATATTGGGAAAGATTTAAGATATTATGTTCAAGTTGTCCACACCACTAAATAAGTGACCAACTTTTAATACAATATTTTTATGAAGGTTTAATCCCTATTGATAGAAACATGATTGATGCTGCTGTAGGTGGTTCACTCATAGATAAGACCCCAATTGCTACAAGGAACTTAATTGAGAACATGGATCAAAACACTCAACAATTTGGTTCAAGTTCCAATGTACCCATTCATGGTGTCCATGAGGTGAAAAGTACTGAATTATAGAAGAAGGTGGACATGAATTTTGAAGAGGTAAGTGCCCTTTTATGAAAACTCACTCTCTCCCAAGGAAAATCTCAATCACCTCCTCCCATCCATTGTGGAGTATTCTCTTATGACACCCGTTATTTTGACCAATGCCCCCAATTGAGAGAAACTTCTGAGAGTTGTGAGGAAATCTTCCCAGGACGCCCCTATAACCAACCCTTTAGGCAAGAACCATACTATCCATCCAACTCTGGGTGGAAAGAAAACCAATCTTATAGGAAAGGGGTGGTATTTAAACCAGCCTCATCAACCATGGAAACAACAAGGGTAGAGTATTCATCTACCACCACCACCCAGAAATCCTCAACCACCCTAGAGACCTTTCCCACAACCCCCTCAAAAACCTGAGCCTAGCCTAGAAGATATGATGAAACAAATGACTAACAATAATCTCTGATTCTAGAAAACCGCACAGGCCTCCATACTTGACCTCAAAAACCAATTAAGCCAACTAGCTAACTCAGTGGGAGAAATTCACAGTCACGGGTCAGGTAAAATAACTTCTCAACCAGTAGTTAACCCTAGGGAGAAGGTAAATTTTAGTTAAATCACCCTTAGGAGTGGAACAAAACTTAAAAACCAAATGAATCCTCCATTAGAGTCATCCCCTCCTGAGGAAACCATCATCCCAACCACTGCTAAAAATGGTCCAAGAGAAGAAAATCCTTGTCCCGAGAGAATTCCTTACAAAGGAAAGAGTGTGTATGTTGATGAGTCTCATATCCCAACCATTCCTCTTCCATTTTCCCAAAGGACCACCCAACTAAGAAAACAAAAGGAAACTGAACTTGATAAGGAAATATTGGAAACTTTCAAAAAAAGTACAGGTTAACATTCCTTTGATTGATGCCATGAAGAAAATTCCAAGATACGCTATGTTTCTAAAGGATATATGTACACATCGAAGGAGACTTTGTGGTGATGATAAGGTAAGATTGGGGAGGAATGTCTCAGCATTGATAGAACCATCACTGCCTACCAAATTCAATGATCTCATAACTTTCTCAATTCCATGCACCATAGGGCAGTATTAATTTTCCAATGGTATGATTGATTGAGGTTATTTTATAAATGTGATTCCTCACTCCATTTACTCTTCATTGTAGGTTGGAGAATTGAAACCAACTGGGATAGTAATTCAGCTAGAAAATCAGAGTACAACACACCCTTCTGGTGTACCAGAGGATGTTCTTGTGAGGGTTCAAAATTTAATTTTTTATTCTGATTTTTATGTACTTAAAATGGAAAATGATAGGATGAATTGACATGCCCCAATTATATTGGAGAGACCTTTCTTGAAAACTTCCAAAGCCATAATTAATGTCCATAATGGTACATTTTCTATGGAATTTGGTGGTGACGTAGTCCTTTTTAACATCCTTGATTCCATGAAGTACCCCTCATAAGAACATTCCTCTCTCTCTGTTAATTTAATTGATGCACTTCCTTCCCCTAAAAAAATAAATTTTCTTTCCCCTGATCCTCTTTCTGAGTTTTCATCATTCATTGAAATTCTAGGTAATGAATCATGCATTGATTATTGTAATGGTATAGAAAAGTGTCATGCATGTTTTTTAATTAATAATTTCTTGAACACTGAGGATCTAATGACTATCAATGATACTGTTAGGATTGTAAAAGATCATTACTCATATAAGGATGATACCATTGAGCAGTTAGATGAGATCAGTGACCTCTTACTTTCACAAACACTCCCATCAATCCAAAATCCACCTGAATTGGAACTAAAACAACTGCCTCAAGATTTAAAATATTCATATCTTGAGAATGGAAACAAGTTTCCCATCATCATTGATAGTTCTCTCCCTCTTGATCGTGAATTGAGACTACTTGAACTTTTGAGGGAGTATAAACAATCATTGGGATGGACACTTTCTGAAATTCCTGGTATTAGACCATCAATTTCTACACAACATATTTTATTAAATGATGAGGCTAAACCAGTGAGGCAGGCACAACATTGACTGAACCCAAACCTCCTAGAAGTTTTGAAAAAGGAGGTAACAAAATTATTGGCTGCTGGAATCATTTACCCCATCTATGATGTCCAATGGTCCAGTCCCGTTCAAGTATTTCCTAAAAAATTGGCCTTGCAGTAATCAAAAATGAAAATAATGAATTGGTTCTAACTCGTGTGCAGAATAGATGGAGGGTCTGTATAGACTATCATCGACTAAACCAAAACACAGAAGGACGATTTCCTTTTTCCATTCATTAACCAAATTCTAGAGAGTCTAGTGGGTAAGTCCCACTACTATTTTTTTGATGGGTATTTTGGATACTTTCAGATCCATATTTCCCCTGAGGATCAGGAAAAGAAAACCTTTACTTTCCATTTTGGCACATTTTGTAACGCCCCGATCCCAGTTACCCGGATTCAGTGCATTATTGCATAACATTGGCATGATCCCAAAATATCAAGTCTTTAAAGACCAATTAGTTTAGTAGCCTCAGAAACACTAGATACATTCATAAATGTTACATTACATCATAAAGTGAAAATCTAAAATAACAAAGTCTCCATAGTCCACACTCATATCCTCTTCTGACTATCCCTGCAGGTCATTCATAAAATACTTCTTCACATCCTGGAAAATATTAAAACATTGAAAGGGGTGATCTTAGATGCTCAGTAAGGATAACAATATAGTGGAAGCTTTCATCAATAAACATAAACATTTAAGGCAATGTATAACTAAAACAAAAGCCTTTTAAACTTGAACTTCAACATAATATGGCAAAAGTAAAATTAGGTAATGCCATTTACTTCTTCACATGGATATTCTACTGGTCGAATAATCACATGCAATATCAATAACCACATTCATAATGATGGAATGCATAATGCCAGACTATCATAACCACATAGCCAAGGCCTCGTGCCAAGACTACAAATAAGATTTTGTCAAGGCCTCGTGCTAAGACACTAGTTTGTCTCATGAGACATGTCAATGCATCGAGGAGCTATAGCGGGCTCCACCCATCACTTATTAAGTCCAATGCATTCCTCATATGAACAGGTTTAAACATATCATAAACCATAACATAATCGTATCACATAAAACATGAATAAAGGAAACATAACATTTCCACATTTCAATCACAATATATCAATACAACACATTTATATATTAAAACATTATCAAAAACATTTTCGATACCAAAATAAATGAAAGTTAAAACTTGGTTTTTATTTTTCATTTTAAAAAAAGTTATGGCTTGTAGGGGAAGCCGAAACTCAAATAATGGTCACGGCGGCAGAGAAGTCATTGTCACTGCATATGTACGACAAGATAAACATTACTTTTTTTCATTTAGTAAAACACTTCTTATAAAAATATTCCTTTTGAATAAACGTAAAATTCAAAGGGTTTTATACACTGTATAAAAGAAATTGGTATATAAAACAAAATATGCCTCAATGAATGGAGATTGAGACGAAGTCCCTTAAAAAGATCATTTTTAAATAAAATATATCTATTATGTGTATTCACTATATGTACACATAAATAAAGTATAAATACAAGATAGGACATAATAATATCATGACATAATTTGAAAGTAGGATATTAACCCAAAGAATGGAAATTGGGTTAAGAAGTTCCCTTACCTCGTGTCCGACTTGACTCGATCATTATTTAACCTCCTGAATAATAAACTAGAGTTAATTTATAATTGATTAAGAACCTTTTTAAAGTTAATTATTCCTTTTATATCACTTATTACCATGTTATGAACATTATGTAATTATTTAAGTTAATAACGGTCGTTTTGTTGATCTTTGGTACTTGAGTAAAAAATAAACTTCTTATAATTACAAGTTGTTTATGTGGTAGAATATCCATTATCTCCAGAATTATATTCATGATTTAGATATCATATATATCATATATATCCATTATATACATTCATTCATAATATTATGTAACATTTAGAGGTAAGAAATGAAATGCACCGTTTATGGAGACGGTAAGTCGTACGTACGCATGAACGCTACTTTCATTTCTATTTCATATTTAATGGAATGAAATTGTAATTATATAAAGGTATACTATAATTCCAGTATAATATCATGTATAATATCATTTACTCCATCCTTTATACATCCCATATATTGAATTAACGATTCAAATCACTTTGAGGGGGCGGTAGTCCGCACTTCCTAAAATGAAGATATCGTGTTTACCCATAATGGAAACCATAAAGGTATGCCATAAATGAAAAATAAAGAAGCTTAAGTAAAACATAAACATATTATATATCATATATAAATATAGTGACATCTTAATGTCCACCTTTTAAGGTGTTATATGAGTGTTGAAAAATCATCATTTCGTGAGGCAGAAATTCTCCATCCACAGAAACTGTATGTTCTTTAACCATTAGATGTAGGTGTGTGTAATTATAGCTCAAATCCTTATTATAACGACATCCTAGTATATTTAGGATACTGTTTTTGTTACAAAATAAATTAATAAAGAGATTTTAGGGGGTTGGAGAAGCAAAATAAAACATAAGAACACAAGAGAAAACACTACCTTTAAAACGGGTAACTCTTTTTGATTTGAGCTCAAAGGCTTCCTTGGGAAAACTTCTTCCCAAAGTGAGGCTTCTAAGAGTAATATTGGGATTTGGGGAGACAAAATGGGTAGTGTTTTGCCGATCCAAAGGCTTGAGAGGTGTGTGTAAGGTGGTAGAGGTGGGGGCCTTTTATAAGAGGAGAGGAGGGGCACTCTTGGAAAGATTGAAATGTTACATTATTATAAAATTCTTTTCGGATTATAAAGGTCCCAAAATGATATATTTCTAGGATAAGGTGATAAGGGTTAGAAATATTCTCATCCAATAGGTTTTTGACAAGTTTAATCCTTAGATTTTACATTATCTTTTCATTTTATTTAAATCGTTAATTAATGAGGTAATCGCTACATCATCATTGTGTCATAAATAATTTAATTTATTTAATGTCTAAAAATTATAAAACAAATATCATGATGTATTAAATATTTTTAGATTTCCAATGAATATTTATAGTCTAAAATATTACTTCTATAACCCCATGTAATAATTGTTTTAGTAAAACAACACATGTTTGTGACAATTTTATTTTTTACTTTAAATAAAAAGTTATTAATGTCATTTTCTTACCCAAGTGGCTCCATGGGGTCCCCAAGTTGACCCATGGATTGTATTGGTCATCCATGACTCATCCAATAAGTTTAGGACAAGTGTAAAGGTATTTTCATATTTTTATAATATCATTTTTAACTTAAATTTCACTAATTACCTTTAATCGCGATTAATTAAACTTAAAAGTTACTATTCACCAAAAAATTATTTTAATCCCATTGAACCAAATTTTACTTCCTAATAACAACCATTTATGTCGGATTTTTGAAAATCAAATCACAGAAGTGGTAATGTTTCATTTAAACGAAAAATCAGTTTTTTAACTACCACTTGGTGGTTTCACTATTCATCAAAAATAGAAGTTTTTCAGATTAATGCCAAACTTTCACCCTAAGCTATAATTGATATTCCGAATTCAAAAATTATGTCTATTTTAAAAAATTCCAAACATATAATTTTCATTAATTAATTTTATAACTAATTCCCGTTGTCACAACAAATAGCGTGTTTTTAAGAAACAATATATATCAAAAGATTGACAATTGTTTATGTCCAATTTCAAAGTGAAATTAATTCTAATGAACACCATTGGATAAAATGGTAAAAATATATTCGAATTATACTTTAAAACAACTCTATAGTATAATTTATCACTATAATTTATTTTGATTAAAAAAGTTGTTTTTAAGTATTTTTCACTATTCATAAAAAATTGGAAGTTCTCAGAAAAATACCAAAAATTCAACATAGGCTAATTTAGATATTCAAAATCCACATATGAAGTTCATTTTGAGATATAAAATATATATAATTTCAAAAAGTTGGTATTACTATTCATAATGGCTATTTTATTGGTCGCGGTGCGTTAGAATCTCGAACTTGCGTACAATGCAAGCTATTGCATTATTGAAAGAGAAGTGTGTCGTGGAAGCTCGGGGTGTTACACATTTGCATATAGAAGGATTCCATTTGGTATTTTCAATGCTTCAGGTACTTTCCAGTGATGCATGGTTAGTATTTTTTTGGATTACCTGGAGAATTACATGGAAGTTTTCATGGATGATTTCACTATTTATGGATCCTCTTTTGATGAATGTTTAAGTAGATTTAGTTCAGTCCTATGTCACTGTATTGAAAAGAATCTTGTATTAAATTCTGATAAATTACATTTCATGGTGCGACAAGGTATAGTTTTGGGGAATATCATTTCTGAGGATGGTATCCAAGTAGATAAATCAAAAGTGGTTGTCATTTCTTCCCTACCATTCCCCTAAAATATATGGGATGTGCAGTCTTTAATAGGTAATACTGGATTTTACCATTGTTTCATTCACGACTTTAGTAAAATTGCACTCCCCCTCTCCTGATTAGTCCAAAAAGAAAAAAAAATTGATAAAGAATGTAAGGAAGCTTTCAATAAGTTAAAATGGAGTCTCACGCCACCCCTGGTAATCCAACCAACCCGGTGGGATTTACCATTTGAGCTCATGTGTGACGCCTCTAACTATGCAGTTGGGGTAGTCTTGTCACAAAGTTTCGATCGAGCTCCACATGTCATTGCCTATGCCTCATGTACTTTGGACCCTACCCTAACAAACTACACCACAACTGAAAAATGATTCCTTGCCATTGTGTTTTCCTTGGATAAATTTAGTTTATATCTTTTAGGGTCCAAAGTCATTGTGTTCTCAGACCATGCATCCCTCCGGTATCTCCTTAAGAAACTGGAAGCCAAACCATGTCTCATTCGCTGGATGATCCTCCTTCAATAATTCAATCTAGAAATTAGAGATAAAAAAGGAGCAGAGAATGTGGTGGCTGACCAAATTAGTAGGATTTCCCCATCCTCAGACATTGACTTGTCCACCTATATTTCTATAAATGACATGTTTCCTGATGGGCAATTTTACTGAGTGCAATATTCTATTCCTTATTATGCCGAAATTGTAAATTATTTGGTAACATCTTGCATTCATACTGATTACAACAAAAACCAAGACAGTCGTCTAAAACATGAGTCTCGTTGGTACATTTGGGATAACCCCTACCTCTAGTGCACATGCAGTGATCAAGTCCTTAGGTGTTGTGTTCTCGAAAGTGAGTTTCAGTCCATCCTTAGATTCTACCACACTCTTGCTTGTGGGGGCCACTTTTGACTCCAACAGACTACTCACAAAATCCTTGATTCTGGTCTCTTTTGGCCAACACTTTTTCAAGATGCCCATGATTTTTGTAAATCTTGTCCTCATTGTCAAAGAATAGGTAATGTCTCTAAAAGAAATAAAATACCACAATAACTATTGATATTTCATGACATTTTTTATGTTTGTGGTATTGAATTTATGGGGATTTTTCCCAATTCCTTTAAAAACTTGTACATTCTTCTGGCAGTTGATTATGTGTCAAAATGGGTAGAGGCATGAGCTACAAGGACTGATGATTCTAAGGTAGTTGTAGAGTTTTTGAGAACCCAAATATTCTATAGGTTTGGCTTACCTAGGTTCATGATTAGTGACTAGGGTTCTCATTTCTACAACCGAACAATGAAATCACTTTTGTATCGGTATGGGGTCGGCCATCGCGTGTCTACTATATATCACCCATAGGCCAATGGTCAAGACAAGGTGTTAAATAGAGAGGTAAAACAAATTATTGAAAAAACGGTTCAACCCAACATAAAAGATTGGTGTGTTAGACTCGATGATTCCTTATGGTCTTACCGTACTACCTTTAAAACTCCCATTGGAATGTCACCTTATAGGCTTTTTTTTTTGAAAAAGTTGTCACATCCCTGTTGAGATTGAGCACCGGGCCTACTAGGCCATTAAACAATGTGATTCTAACCTTTCTGTTGCAGGTTCTCAAAGGAAGTTACAAATTCATGAGTTGGAGTAAATGAGGATAGATGCATATGAAAACTCCAGGATTTATAAGGAGCGAACCAAGGCTTCCCATGATCGTATTATACTTCATCGTCAGTTCCACATTGGGTAGAAGGTCCTCCTTTATAATGCAAATCTGAATTTGCATATAGGTAAGATTTTTTCCTGTTGGTTTGGCCTATACATTGTTATTAATGTATCTCCATTTGGTGTTATTCAGGTTCAAAATGAAGAAACCAAGAAAACCTTCACTGTCAATGGGCAACGGATGAAGCACTTCCATGAAGCCCTTCCAGAGTTCCTGATGGAGGAACTCCATGTTCAAGAAACAATATATGAATGACACTCACCATGTTTTATCCTTCCTTTCCACATTCTCTTCTATTATAATGAATACACTTCACACTTTAGGTGTAGAGGGATGGGTACATTCTTGGTTTAGTTAGGATTTTTCATCGTCTTTCTTCTTTCTTCTCTTTTTCGCCTTCTTTATAGTATTTTTACTTTTCTCCATCTTGTTTAGTTCATTTTATTTTTCATCATCTTTATTTTTTTCTTCTATTTTTAGCCTTTTTTATAGTATTTTCACTTTTCCTTGTCTTGTTTAGTTCATTATATTTTCATCATCTTTATTTTTTTTCTTCTCTTTTTTGCCTTCTTTATGGTATTTTCACTCCCCCCTTCTGGTCACAAAATCATGGAACTTACTGAAAATGCATGTTGAAATTTTTTATTCCATGTTGATTTAACATTTGATGAAAACCTGACGCTGTTATGCAATGAATTTTTGTATGAATTTAACATCAGGAAGTGATTTTTAGTGAATTGGTTTTCTGTCAATGATATAAATAGTTGTATCTCTGTGAAACCTCTAAGATGATTAATGCCCCTTGTGTGAGTAGTTTTTGGGAAAACCATGTCACTAGTATCTCCACACATTTTTGCACCAATACAAAAAGTGTGAATATTTCCTACTTAATAGAAGGTAATTATATGTTAGGTTAATATTTTTCATCTTTAAGTGATATTTCCATATGTTTGTTCCTTATCTGATCTGTTTCATTACTGTACCATATTGACCTATGCATGTATACATGATATCTGACTATTGTACGCCCTCAAAAATAAAAAATAAATCAAAATAAAAAAATGGTTGTGACTTGGGTAGGTAAAAAACCACTCCTCAACCTTTGATCATGTTATAACTATTACAGTTAGTGTCGTGAGGAGATCAAACAAGGGTTGAGAGATGAGTGTGATATTTGTTCCAAATGAAACTTATGAAAAAAAAATGAGGGGAGTGATGAAATGTGAAACATATAGGGATATCTAGTTCAGGATCTTATGGTTTGACTTCTGGGAATTCTTAAGTGACTAGGTCTTGAAATATGATTGCAAATGATGTAGGGAATGTTCGATGGACAAAATCTTTTAAGATGAAAAATATTTAAATAAACTATATTTATTGGATAAAAAGTGGAAAGAATAGCATGGAATGATTTTCACACACACACATGGAGAGTTAGTGGCATGGTTGACTTCTGAATTCCTTGCTCAATTTGGTGCCATGAATCTCTTTGAATTTCACTGTGATATGATTTCTGAGACATCTTTTTTCATTTTCACTAAGAAGAACTACTTGGTGTGGTTTGTGCATTGATCAAATTACTTTAATGAATTAAAATTTTCTTAGATGTTAAATCTTCATGATGTTGGTTATATATACATGCATAATTTCTTAAAATGTAATTTTTCCCAGGAGTGAAAATTTTTAGGTGTGAGGGTGTGATCGTACCACGATTCACTGTTTCATTTCCACCCTTACACCATTATATTAAACTGAATTTGTATTGTAAATTCCAAATATAATAACAAAATGAAATTCATGTTTGATTCAGTTATTTTATGTTTATATCTGTTAATAAGGTTAATGTTACTTGTTTTGATAATATCATTGAAGGTGGAGGTGATTTGGAGGACCCATGATGAAGTCCAAGAAATATGGTCTAAACTGCGCAGGATCCAAGCACACCAGTGGATTAATCTGAACACTTATACTAGAAAGTTCATCTAAATGGGATGAAATTTTATGTGCTGGTCCAAAATTTAATAGGATACATTTCATATCAAGGAACCCAATCCTGATTCTCCTTCTAAGGGGGATATCCAAACTGATCTATCCAAGCCACTGAATATGCACAAAGTCAAAAGTGGCATTCTGTAATATGTTAATATCTTGAGCTATGATTGTCCAAATGATTCCAAACATTCAGTGGTGATATCAAAGACATGGGGATACAACTTTTTAGTTTTTTCAAAAGATATATTTGACTATCTATTAGCCTAAAACTATTCTTCAATTGGTTTATCAAAATATGGGTTCCCAAAACCACTTCCCATTTGGGCTATAAAAAGGAACTTTGGGCACCCCATTTGAGAGTTCAAACCATAAGTGAAGATCTGCCATTTTGGAGTCCTGTATGAGTCTCCCCCTCATCCTTGAAGTTCTAGAGGCCCCTATCCTCATAGGGGGATCAATAATGAAGAAGGAGTTCCACCAAAGCTTCCTCCTCCTCCCGATGTTGAGCTAAACAGTGGGTGATCATTGCGAGGGAGCTACAAACTTGAAGATGGAGTTTCAGAACCTTATATTCTACTGGTTTTGTGTAATTTGTGTGTGAATTATTTCAATTATGTTTAATCTTTATATGCTTCTTCTTCTAATGCATTTATTTGGTTTAATTAATTGAAACATTTCTCATTTCAATACCGATTGGGTTGAGATTCAAGTGGGAATCTTGGGTTGTTTTTATTGGAAAACAAAAGCATACTCTTTCTCTCACAAATACATTATATTTAATTATTATTTGGTATACCTCACTCTATACTTGTGGTCCAAACATTGACAACACTATTGTTGTGTCAAGGGTGGTTCTTTGTGCATCATTTTAAGAGGAAATAGGGGAACCGAGATCTTGGTTAACCCTCAACCAAAGGATTACACTAAAACCTAATAATCAATTAAGAATGAGGAACTCTTCAAGTGCTATAGTGAATTAGAAAATATCACTTATTTATCTCATATTTTTCAAAATCCACTTTGTCTTTCAACTTTACAACTCTTTATGTTAAATTACTTTCTTAAAATTGTTTATAAAATCACCCCCTCTTTTGTTCTTCTTATTAAACATACACACTCAAAACCTATCAATGCTCCTTGAGAGACGACCTAGGATCTTCCCTAGACTATAAATCAACCTTAAAAACATAATCAATTTGATGCATCATGACAACGCGGCCAATATGCTCACCCATGTTTCATATCTCTTATTCATCTTTTTACTAGGCTTTTATTCACTACCAATTCAATATTTTATTTTCAATAAAATTCACTTTTATGGGTTAAGTGAGAACCCTCAAAAAATTAAACCATCACAAAACCACCACACACTCGAGACAAAATGAATTAGACACCATAAGAGATCACAAAACCATTAAATTTGATAATAAGTCAATTACAAGCTTTATCCCTATATAATTTACAATGTAGGGTATGTACCTTAATTTTTAAATCTTCCTTGATAAGTTCTTTGAGGAGATAAGCCAATTTTTCCCATGATTGAATAAACTCTTCCACATTTATTTATTTTTCATTTAAGCCTCTTGTTAGAATGAGTTATTACTTGTTGAACCACCCCCTCTACTCATCATTGGCATCCACTGGTAGAACTCTCTCAAATATTCTATCTACATATTCTTATGCGGCCTTAATCACAATGGTCCCCTCCAAAATTTCCTCCCCAGAGTGTATGATTAGATCCCATGTATTTTCATTATATAAAAACTCACCCTTCCTTGCCTTATGTTGATCCTTTTTAGTGGAACTTGTCTCCATTTTCATGGGAAAATAGTCGTAATCCTTACTCCTTTTTTATGTATTACATTTAGTCAGTATACAACTCCCTGAGTCATGGTTTCCTTTCTTCCCTTTATTAATTCTTTGGCAGGGAATTAATTTTTTGTGTCTTTCCTCTATGCTATCTCCTGAAATAAGACTATCACTATCATCATTTGAATCTGTCTCATATCCTCCTTTCTCCTTATAATAGTGCTCCTCCTGCTCTGGGCCTTTTTTCTACTGGGCTTTTAGCACACCCCTTTTTAATGTATATACTCAGGTGAATATTTGTACTAAGGATAATATGAGGGCCAATAAAAATCTATAGAATAAGGAATTAAATAAATGTTTATGTTTTATTATGTAAAATTTATGTATGTTCCTAATTTTCCCAAGAAACTAAACCATTGGATCCTGATTATGTAAAACTTTTATGTGTTTATATTTAAAATGATGTAATAGTTTTGTAAGAAAAATATGGTTCTCTATAGTTGGTATCAATGCACAGTTTAGTTAATTTGGGAAATAGGATTAGTGAACCTTAGTGAAAATCCTCAATATGAGACTAAGTAATCACCCAAGAAGATTTTTTGTAGAAAAATGTTAAACATAGGGATCCCATAAGATATTCCTTTAGAATTAATTGTAAAAAGGAATAAATTATTTATTCATGAATTGTTGAATTATTATTTTTATAACCTTTTTTATTTTAGAAAATAGAGGGAACCAAGAGAAACTAGTCCAACAACACATGTGAGGGATAATACAGTGATTTCCCAAATGACATCCATAATGCTTTGAGAGGTGGAGTTCAAAATTTCATGGAGAGTATTACCCATATTTCATAGGATATGAATAATAACCTGAATAATTTTGAACATCCTCCTTCACCTAAGAGGGATAAAATATATATCGAGTCTTTTATGAGGTAATGACCATAAACATTTAGTGGATCTTCTGATCCACTAGTCATATAATAGTGGGTCAACTCAATGTAGAAAATATTTTCTATACTTCATTGTTCTGAGACAGAGAAGGTGACTCTTGAAATTTATTATCTAGATAGAGAGGTCAACCAATGGTGTTCGTTGATTAAGAACATCAAGATGAAGGAAAAAATTAAAGAGATAGAGTGGGAAGACTTTAAGATAATGTTTCTTAACAAGTATTTCCCTCGAACTCTTCATACAAAGATGGAGAGAGATTTCATAGAGTTGAAGTGGAAGAAAGTTGAATCTATCACGGCCTATGAAGAAAATTTCACAAGGATTTCAAGGTACACTTTGGGTTTTTTATCAAAAAGGATAGAAAAATTGATAGATTCTTTAGTGGTTTAAAACCACCCCTTAAAAAGGCTCTAGAAATTTGAGAATTTGGGAGTTATGAATAAGCAGTTTGATGTTATCTCAAAGTGAAGATGGAGTTTAGAGAATGGTCCTATGGCTATGGTGATAATAAATTAAATACGAAGTTTCAAACTGAAGGATCTAATGAGATAGGTGGAAAGAAAACTCAACTACCCACATGTCAAAATGTGTTAAGAAGCATCATAAGAATTGCATCAAAGGGTCAGGGAAATGCTATAAGTGTGGGAGAGAAGGCCACTAAGATCATGAATGTCAAAGAGACATGAGGAACTAGGACAATGTGGTGGAGGAAAAAAGAGCACCACACATGGTTCAATACTTCAACTTTAGAGAGTAAGGTCACTATGAAAGCTAGTACACTAAACACTGATTCCTCAAGGGTAATCAGTGTCATCAGCCACAAAATCTAAAGGATAAAAGGAAGGATAATTTCATCACTAATGTCGAGGTGGGCCCAAAATTGATGTGGTGATAGGTATGTTGGTTATTCAATTAAAAATACAGAATTTACTATTTGATTCTGGTTCTGCTAATTCTTTAAAATCTTGCAAGTTTAGTGGATCTATTCAAACACTACCTTGAAATATGGAGCTTGATTTATCTGCTAAAATAGAAAATGGTGAAATTATTGAATCCAAAGTTTATACCTCCTCCTTGGTTAATGTTTGTGGACTGAACCTCCCATGAAATATTTTCATACTTACTTTGGTGGAGTTTGATGTTATATTGGGCATGGATTGACTATCTGTATACAAATCCAACATCAATTGTCAGGAAAAGGGTATCACTCTTCACATCCTAAAGCATCCCACAATTTTGTACAAGTGTAAGGAAGAGTATGAATCTCCTTAATAATCATCATCACAAGTGTGGATATTACTACCTTATGAGCAAGCATATCTTGCTCAAATATTTGAGACAAATGAGATGATCATTCTCAAAGGCATGCCCATTGTAAGGAGCTACACTGATGTATTCCCTGAAGATTTGTTTGGTCTTCCTCATGACTGAGAGGTTGAGTTCTCAACTGAACTTATTCCTATATCTCTTCCTATATCAAAGACACCTTATAGAACAGATGTCATTGACTTGGAATAACTGAAGAAGCGGTTACAAGAGAATCTAGATAAGGTTTTATACACCTAATTTCTTAACCGTGGGGTGCACCAGTCCTCTTCATCAAGAAGAAGTGGATCAATGTGCCTCTGCATTGGTTATCATGAGCTCAACAAAATCATGATAAAGAACAAGTATCCCCTTCCACAGATAGATGACTTGTTTGATAAACTGTGTGGTGCCAATTATTTCTCTATGGTGGACCTTCGGTCGGGATATCACCAATTAAAGGTGAGGAATGAATATATTCTCAAGACTTCCTTTCAAATGAGGTATGGACACTATGATTTCATAGTTATTCCTTTTAGACTCACTAATTATTCAGAAATATTCATGGACTTAATGAATAGAGTCTTTAGAGATTACCTCAAAAAAATTGTGGTAGTCTTTATTGATGATATTCTGATATACTTCAAGAGAAAGGATGAACATGAGGAGAATTTTAATATTGTGCTAAAGACTTTGTGAAGAGATAAAATTTATGAAAAGTATAGTAAATGTGAGTTATGGATGGAGGAAGTATCATTCTTGGAGCATGTTATCACCAGAAAAGGAATATATGTAGACCCTTCCAAGATAAAGCCAATCGAGGAGTGGCCCAGGACAACATCTATAGTGGAGATCCGTAGTTTCCTTGGTCTAGCTAGGTATTATCAGCGATTTGTGAAGAACTTCTCACGATTGTCAAATCCACTAACCAATATAACTCAAAAGGGAGAAAAGTTTTTCTGGACCATTGAATGTGAAGACTACTTCAAAAAGTTAAAAAGAAGGCTTATCATTGTGCTAGTACTCATACTTCCGACAAGTGGGGAACTATTTTCAGCATACAATGATGCTTCAAAAAAGAACAAATGGATATTAAAGTATTTGCAATGGGTCATTTGTGACGGGATTCCATCAAAAATAGTTTTTTTTACGATGACCCATTGCAAATAATGTTTTTTGTGACAACATGTCACAAAAAATACTATTTGTGACGAGAGTCGTACCTGTTGCAAATAATCTATCACGATTTTTTTAAACCTTTTGCAATAAGACGAATTACCCATCACACAAAAATTTTAAAAATAAAAAATAATAAAAAATATTAATATTAATAAAATTTAATAAAATAATAATAATAATAGATAAAATTAACAAAATTAGTTAAAATATAATAAATATAATAAAATGATACAATTAATAAAAATATAATAATAATCAATTTTAATAATAATAAATAAAATTAATAGAAATATAATAAAAAATAAAAAAAATAATAGAAAAAATATTCACAATAATATAAAAAAATAATAAATATTAAAAAAATATAAAAATATAAAAATAATATAAAAATAATAAATATAAAAAAATAAAAAAAAATAAAAAAAAATCATAAAATAATAAAATTAAAAATATTCACAATAATATAAAAAAAGAACTATGTAGAACTGAAAATATATGAATTAAAAAAACATTAAAAAAATATGTACATTCAAATGTTTATAAAAAATGCATAAATCACTGAGCGGGAGGGTGTCATTTGGAGGAGGTGGTGGAGGGAACTCCAGCCCTAAACCTTGAGTCAGATGTTGCATGTACCTATCTTCTGCTTGTGCAGTTGTGCCTATCGTTGACACATTTCTTCCTAATGCAAATGCTACTGTCAATAGAGCTCTTTCTGCTCCTTACGCATGGTCTCTATAAGCTCTCCCTAAGCTCACAACTGCTCCGGATACTGTGCAGTAGATGATGATGACTCTCTATGAGATCCCCTCGAGTTGGACATCGACATCACAATGGTACCATAATAACTCACAGGCATCAATCGACAATTGATACCAACAACTCGACATTTCTCGAAGACATATTCAGTTGCCTACATCCATGTTGCGTCATTAAATGTTGATGCACTGGTGGTCAGATCCTCAGTCTCGGTCTGACTCTCATCCTATGTCTGAGAAGTTGCAGACTTATATGACTCCTTTAATTGCAATTTAAAATTAAAATAGCTAAAATATCATTTCACTACTACAAAACTGGCATTTAACAGCGATGGTATTTTTCAGTGCTTTTTTTAGCGCTGATAAAGGTCCCATTTATCAGGGATTTATTTTTAGCACTCATAAAGGCTACCCTTTATCATTACTTTATTTTTAGCACTGATAGAGGGTACCCTTTATCGTCGTTATATTTTTAACACTCATAGATTAGTCATTTATTAGTTCTTTTTTAGCATGAATAAAGGTCTGAATAAATAAAATGAAATGATTAAATAAAAAATAATAATAAATGAGTTTATTAAAAAAAATATTACAAATTTTATTAATTAAATAATTATTTATAAAAATGAATAATTGATTATACTATATATAAATTATAAATACTAATAAATAGTATGTATTAAATATATAGATATGAAAAATAAAAATTAAACAAATTAAAATTAAAAATAAGTAAATTGAGAAAAATATTAAACATTTTACTAATTAGATGATTATTGATAATGTTAATAAATACTATATATTAAATATATAGATATATATTAATATACATAAATATAATTTATATATTACAAAATATTTATGCGCTATATTTAGTAAATAATGGTTTATAATTAGAGAATAATATGAATTAAAAATATTGACTAATTTCATAGACTAATGGACATATAATTGAATTTCGTTTGATTTTTCAATTTAACATAGATCAAATGTGTGTTATATTGATTTCACATATACGTAATTAATGCATTTTTATATAAAATGTACACACACAAAACATATCCATTTTTTCAATATTTTTAAAGTGTACTTATTTTTAATTTATTCAATTTCACTCATTTTTAACATGCATGCACTTAAAATTAGACATTCATTAATAATTCTAAAAAAATATCTATAAAAAAATATTTATAAATAAATATATTTAAAATTGTACATACTATATTTATAATTATAAATAAATAAATATTTTTTAAAAAAATATATATAATTATAAATAAATAATTATATATATTTAAATAATTATAAATAAATAATTTTTAATATTTAAATAATTATTAAATTTATAATAAATTTACGTAAATAATGAATATATTTACCATATTTATATTTTTATATATTTATTATATATATAATTATATAAATATATATAATGATATAAATATTATTTTTTAAAAATATTTATATAATTATAAATAAATAATTATATATTTATATAAATATAAAATTATAATAAATATATTTAAATAAGGAATATATTTACTAAATTTATATTTATATATATTTCTTAAGTATATATATATATATTTACAAAAAAATATTTATAATTATAATTATAAATCCTTTATCAGTGCTTAAGTAGTAAGCACTGATAAAAGTAATATTTATCAACACTAAAACTTTAGCATTGATAAATATGGATTTTTTTACTGCTTTTTTATCAAATGAAAAATACCTACCTTTATCAATGCTAAAAAAGCACCGATAAATATGCCTTTTATTAGAGCTTAAATAATAAGCCCTCATAAAAGTGTCCTGATCTTATTTAAAAAACCTAACATGTTGTGAACCCTTCGAGGGAGCTTCTCATTCATTCTCCCCTTTCTCCAACCTCGATTTTCTCCCACCTTTTCCTCAACTACTTCACCCTAAGGTCATAGATCAGTTCAATGGTGTTTTTAATCTTTCGATTTCAACCTCAGAGTACAACCCAACATCTGGTCTTCTTAATCTCACCTTGATTGTGCATTTTAAGCAGCATCGCCCTTCAGTGGACACCTTTGATAGGTAAATATTTGAGATTTTGGGGTTCTAAGATTGAGCAATGGTAGGTTTGTTTGATAAAAGGAACATCATGATTTGGTTTTCTTCAGAGGAAGATCTGGTCAGGGATTGGTCTAGTGCCCCACCCCCCGTAGTTGCAACGGCTTCCAGTTCTATCTCTTTAGGTGGTCATATTACTTTCATATGATGCACAAAAATCTAAAATCAGCGATTTGGGTTAGTTTCTTCAAGATCCCTTTACCTTTTCAAAATCAGACGATTATACACATGCTAGGGAATCTCATGGGTATATATTTATGTTATGATAGTAAAACCCAATCATTTTGTCACCCTGTTTCTCCTCGTATTTTCATGGAAGTTGATGTCTCGAGAGTGCCTATAGATTATATTTGGATTACAGTGGGGGAATAATTTTTATGCAATAAGGTTTTGTGGTTTGAATCAAGGGTCGATTTCTGCGGTTCCAATAAGAAATTGAGACATTCTACACCTTCCTCAAGGTGAGGGACCAAGAACCTTGAACAACAGTAGGTTACAGTTTTTAGTGATAACAGCAAGGGCTTTAAGCCTGGTGTCAGTGAAGGGATGATGGAGCGGAGTCAATTAGACATTTCTACTGACCCATTCAATGCAAGGTTTGTTCAATGCGAGTCTCAGGGGGTCACATCTCCTCGGTGAATCAAAGATCTAATCACACAAACCCACTCAAATCACACAAAACCACTACCTATAGTTGCTCGAACATTGTTCAGAATCCGGAATATAGTTTCTATTAGGTTTTATGAAGAAAACATTGAGATCTGGATTTGAGGGTCTTGGATTTTCTTCAACCTAGCAAGGTAGGACTGTGTTTTCCTTTATAGGTTCCGATTTTCTTTTTGTATTTATCGTTTCGATATCTAGATTTGAGGGTTTTATATTTTCTTTTGTAGGTTCTGATTTTATTTATGTATTTATGCTCTAGTTGTTGTATACTATTTTGATTTTCTTTATGATCTGTTGTTTGGTTGACTACTATTTTTGGATATCTTGTTTTTTGTCTTTTTAAATTATTATTTTGAATCAATTTTCTTCATTGTCTATATCTATACCCCAACTTGCTCTGCGAGCTTAATTTTGTCACTGTTTTGAAATCTTAGTGAATCGTCTATGTTCTGAAGATAAACCAATTAAATAAATATTTATCCCACTGTATAAAAAGTGGAGGTTTTGGATAGAAAAACCTTACATGAATGAGTAAATTGATTTAGATGTTTGTGGGATATACATTGTAAGGGTTGGTTTGTTTTTCTCCTTTGTTTTTTATATATCTTGTTGATGTGTATTATTACATTATGCCAACTTCTTTATGAACCTCCCTAGAATATCAAGGATGGGTCAATGCGTATTAAATGGACTCCATAGAATCCTTAGGTTGCTACATCATTTGATCCAAAAAATATAATGAAAGTTATCAAATTTTATATATTAGAAATTATTTTTAGGTATTCATAATTTTAGGTCTATATATACTTTTTAGGTCTATATATACATTTAATTAATAGTAATATAATTTATACTTAAATAAGAAATAAAATATTGTTAACTCATGTTACTTTCAAAATAATAAAATTAGTTAACTATATATACATTTTTTTGAAATAATTAAACTTTATAAAATTTAAATAATTATATTTTATACACAATTACCCAAAATAATAACTATTTATAATTAATATAATCTAAAAATTATTATTATTAGTATTTTTTAGTCTCATTAGAAAAAATTGTATTATATATATATATATCGAATAATATATTGTATATTTAAATAAATTTAAATATGATAAATAATATACATATATATATATATAATTATATTCAAATAAAGTTACTAATAATATATATATATAACATATATATATATATAATATTTAGTTAGACTCACTTTATTTATCTATGTATCAAATGAGGGGTGACCTCTATTTTATAGTTTTTGATAGTGGAAGGTGTGAACCATGTTCAGGTTTATTTCCTATCGAGGTAAGTGTGAACTAAGTACACACCCCCATAGACCTATTTTACAATCATATAAAACCCTAACATTTTTTTAATAAAATAAATCCTATAAAACAAAGTTTTATAAAAAAAATTAAAAATCCTCAACCAATTATTTTATTAAAGTTTTATTCGAATCCTTATTGATAATTTTGAGGAAAAAATGAAAGTAATTCATCATTAAATCTACATACACATAAAATCAAATAAATTAATTTTAGTAACATACACTCATCAGTTTAGATTACACTGTAACAACCCAAGACCCCCAGGCTGCGTAGCACTGTAGTTGCGTATTCTTATTCTTCAATCTCTACCCTCTCTATTTCTTTCCCACCCTTCACTCTATAGTTTCTCTAGTTGTGTGGAGCTTTGCTTTGGAATGAGTTGGTAGAAATAGAGGTGTCAAGTTAATAACTAGTTTCAATGGTGTAATTCTCGCAAATGGGAGGCATTTCCCCTTTTAGAGGACACAATGAAGTACAATTGTCATCCTCATTAGTTTCATCTCCCGAACAGTTATTATTTAATTTTGTTACTTTGAGACTCATCCCTCAACACTTTTATGTTTCTTATACTACTCTGAGCATTATTCATCCCATGGATGACTAATTCTTATATTATTTTAAGTAACATAGGTTCATGTCCATAAGAAATGAAGAATGTGTGTCAAACAACAAAATGAAATGATAACTGTTCGAGAGATGAGCTGATGAGGATGATAATTTTACTTCATTTTTTTCTATAAAAGAGGAATTGTCTCCCATTTGTGATAATTACACCATTGACATTATTTATTAACTCAACGCCTCCATTTCCATAAAATAATTTGACATAAAATCTCTAAAAACTATATAAATAATAGAGTTAAGGGTGGGAAAGAAATATAGAGGGTGGAGATGGAAGAATCAGAATATACAATTACAATATTGTGTAGCACGGGGGTCTTTGGTTGCTATAGTGTAATTTCAGCTGACGAGTGTATATTACGAAAATTAATTTATTTGATTTGAAATATAGGTAGAGTTAATGATTAAATAATTTAATTTTTATCCTTGAAATTATCCATAGGAATCTGAATAAAACTTTAATAAAATAATTGGTTGAGGATTTTTTTTAATGTTTTTTTCGATAAAAGTTTTTTTTAATAGGTTTTATTTTATTAAAGAAATGATAGGGTTTTATATGATTTTAAAAGGATTTATATGGAGTTTTTTAATTAATTCACACTTATTTAAATGATCCATAAGTCATTTGAGACATATAGGAATCAGTCGCACCTCAATTCAACGCATAGTGTGACCGTTATGACTCAATGTGTCTATTATCAGTTTAAAATTGTTAGTTTAGTTCAAAAAATGTCACTCACTAAAAACAAATCAAATTTTCTAGGATTATATTGATAATTTAGGACATCGATTTATAAGTCCTTTGTGATGTGTAGAAATCAGTCTCACATCAAACTGATACATGATGTGATTGGTGTAGGTCAAAGTGTGTGTTTGCAGTTTAAAATGATATTTTAGTAAAAAAACAAGTGACATACTCAAAAATGATAAAACACATTAATATTAATTTTATACTTTATTTAAATTATACACAATTCATTTTAGGAATGTAGTAATATGTCGTACCTCAATTTGACGCATGGTGTGACCGGTATGACTCCAAGTCTATCTTTTTATTTAAAAATGACCTCAATTTTAATAAAAATGACAACTAATCTACTCAAAACCAATATAACACATTTATATTGTTTTTATAATTTAGTTAAATGATCCATAATTCATTTTTGTTGTTTAAGAATCTACCTCACCTCAATCTGATGCACGGTGTGCCTGGTATGACTCAATGTGTCCGTTATCATTTTAAAATTGACAGTTTAGTTCATAAAATTTCATTCACCAAAAACAAATAAAACTCTCTAGTATTGTCTTGATAATTTATTAAATATATTAATAAGTCATTTTTGATTAATCTTTCTCACATTAAACTGATACACTATGTGATCAATATAGGTTAGAGTGGGTGTTTCCAGTTTAAAATGACATTTTAGTATAAAAAAACAAGTGATGTATTTGAAACCAAGAAAATGAATTCTTATTGTTTTGATACATTAGGAAAAATATCCATAAGTCATTTGAGACGTGTAGAAATTAGTCATACCACAATCTGATGCACAGTGTGGTTGGTATGACTCCAACTGCATCTTTTTTATTTCAAAATAACATCAATTTTAATAAAAAGGACAATTGACCTACTTAAAACTGATAAAATGCGTTCATATTGTTTTTATACTTTAGTTAAATGATATATAATTCATTTTTTATGTTTATGAATCAATTTCACCTCAATCTGACACACGGTGTGTCCAGTTTGACTCAATATGTCCGTTATCAGTTTAAAATCAACAGTTTAGTTCAAAAAATGGAACTCATTGAAAACTAAGAAAACATGGTAGTATTTTATTTATAATTTTTTAAATTGATTCATAAGTTATTATTTAGGTGTAGGAATCAATATAATGTCAAACTCATACACTATGTGATCGAAATGAGTCAAATTGCGTGTTTGCGGTTTAAAATGACATTTTAGTAAAAAAGACATGTGATGTACTCAAAAATAAGTAAATTCATTCATATTGTTTTGATATTTTATGAAAAAAATATATATTATATTTGGTATGTGTAATAATTTTCCTCACCTCAATCTGATGTACGGTGTGACTGATATGACTCAAAGTGTGTCTTTTTATTTAAAATTGACATCAATTTTAGTAAAAAGAACAACTCACCTACTCAAAACCAAGAAAATGAATTCGAATTGTTTTGATACTTTATGAAAATGATCCATAATTTATTTTTGACAAATAGGAATTAGTCTCACCTCAATCTGATACATTATGTGCATGATATGACTCAATGTTTCCGTTACCAGTTTAAAATCAACATTATAATTCAAAAAGTTTCACTCAATCAAAACTGAGAAAACACACTCAGGTTGTCTTTATAATTTAGGAAAATGATTCATAAGTAATTTTTTATGTATAGGAATTGGTATCACATCAAATTGACACACTATATAATCGGTATGATTCAAAGTGTGTGTTTCTAGTTTAAAATGACATTTTAGTTAAAAAGACAAGTGATGTACTCAAAATCAGTAAAACACATTCAAATTATTTTTAATACTTTATAAAAACAACCCATAAGTCATTTGAGATGTGTAAGAGTCATACACACCTCAATCTGACGTACCTTGTGATTGGTATGACTTGAAGTGTGTTTTTCAATATATAGTATCATTTTAGATTAAAATGCACATTATATCTCCAAAACTGAGAAACTGATAATAGATTGCTTTATATTCACTTAAATTATGTATTACTACTTTAATTTTTTGTTTTTTTGGTGTTTTGGTGTTTTGGTGTGCTGTTACAACACACTACACTGGTGGGGAAGTGTGCTATAATAGAAGAATACAGTATTCCCCTTTATCAATGCTTTTAAAAACACTGATAAAGGGATATTTTATCAGTGCTTTTATAAGTGCAGATAAAGGGTTCCTTTATCAATGCTTATAGAATCACTGATAAATAGTCCTTTATTATATTTTGAGATAGTTATAATAAAGTACCCCTTTGTTAGCACTTTTTTAGCATTGATAAAAGACTAGGGCTTTTAACCTCGCTCCAGTAGTCAGCGCTTCTCTAGTACTGATAAAGGACATTTTTAGCACTATTAAATTCCTATTTTGTAGTATTGTTTGCAATAAATTTTAAAACTAAAAAAATAATACTATCCAAAATATTATCTTGGCCATCACCTATAATATCCCTAGTGATAGGATCATTTTCCATCCTCTTATAAATATCGAACTCTGTAATATCAGGATTTTTGACCACCTATATGAGTATAAAATAAACAATTAACATTTAAAGTTATATAAATTATAAAAGAAAGTACTTACCATATGTCGCTGATGCGTATTGAATGTGCGACTACCAGTTAAAAGTTTCACCTCTTGTCTCCCATAATTTTGTCGACCTAATGATTCTCTCTTCTAAAAAGTAGCTCTCATCCAATATGAACATAATCAATCCCAAACCTGAGATAAGATGTAATTTGGTTGGTGGCTACAGCAAGAATGATCAAATTTGGTGACTCCCACTTTCCGCATGGTTTCCTCCTCATGTTGTGAAAAAACTGATGGTAACTCTCATGAATACATATCTCCCATACCTCCCAGATAGATTCTTGCATGATATCATTGATGGGATACAATAAACCCTAAAATAATTAATAATATCAAGTTACTTACTAAATAAATTTCAAAATAATTATTTTTATTTATGTATCATCCAATGATCAAACATACGGTGTTGAACATAAATGGGAATATGATCTCATGTAACTCATGATCTATAAAAATAATTCCACAATATATCACTCCCTATCCAATATCTATATGCAAAAATCTATGAAAAGAAAGAACAAATAATCAAACAGTTAGTATATATATAAATTAATAAAAATTAATGAAAACTAACTAAAATACACAACTAAACATACCTCCATATGCATGGATCAAACTCAATATGTACGCATTACTTGAGGATAAGTTCAATAATCATCAATATTGCAAGACCATGACCACTATGAGTCGCTACAGAACCGCCGGTAGTCTAAGGGTCGAATGATGCAACATCATGATCATGACCAGGTAGATCATCCTCCTCCAACTCATGAAATAGATCAGATAATTATTTGTCGTACATCTGAAACAAAAATGACTATTGTTAGAAAATATTTGAAAAAATATATTATATATAGATATATATTATAATAGATATATATTATAATAGATATATATTATATATGATTATAACCAGCATTTAACTGTCTCAAATTTCATCTCTATCCTCATCTCCGTATATGATGGTGTCAATATATTCATATTCCTCCTCAATATTATCAATTTCTCTAGGAGTTTCATCTTCAACATCTATCTCTATTTCAAATTCATTTTTTAAATCAATAACATCATCATAACCATTGACCCATAATTGTTGGGTGTCATCATCGATATTAGTGTCTCTTTATGGAAAATATGGATTTCAGAGTAGTCTCTTAAAAAAATTCAATTCCTTGCACTTCAACTGAACCACATTCACTTTGGATAGACTGATTTTCCTAGTATTTCTTTTTTATTATGCTCCACAGATCACTTAAATCTATTGAAGCATCACAATAATTTTCATAATAAATTTGATGTGTCTAATGATCCAATAAAAATGGTTCATTTACAACAAGAATAATTTTATATTTAATATCAATGATTCCATGGTGAGGATGAACATGCAAGCCTCTCTTAGTATTCAACCAATGACATTTAAAAATCATTACATATTTCTATCCCAAATAACACAGTTCAATTATTTCTTCCAACGTTCTATAAAAGTAAACTTCACTTTCTCTATGATGAGATCTTCTCAATAAAACATCACTATTTATTGTTTTTTTATTCCTCATATGCAAGTGTATGAAATCGAAAACCATTTTCCAAATATGCATTATAATATTTAAACATTTTGGATGGTGGGTTACTCAATACACATGATCGATTATCAATTTTATCATCATGTTGAGATACCTGGGAATTTCAAAAAAAAATTATCAATATAACAATTAATAAATTGATTTTATATGTTAAATTATAAACAATTTACATTACCAGTTATGAAACCAGTAGGAAAAATTATTTTTCCAACATTCATCAAGAGAATCTACTGTAATTTGTGGAAACTATTTCTTTATATGATTATCATATAATATAAACATAAAATAATATTAATTTACTTTAAAAAAAATTATAGAAAAAGTGATAGGAGCACGCACAGTATAGATGGTGTCATTTCTTCACAGTTGAGTAGAACATATGTATGAGTAGTATGATGTTCATCATTTGAAATCCATCATTCATGAACTTCACCAAAGCCATGTTCGGGCTAATTAAAAACTGATAATTTATTTTTCAATTTATCATAAACATTTCCCTCATTATAGACCATACGGTTATGTTTTGAGGTATATTCATATTAAAAATAATATGATCAGAAAAAAAAAAGAAATTTCCTCCTTCAAATAAGATTTTGTAATTGATCCTTCTACGGATGCTTTGTTACGTACCTTTTTCTTCAATTTTTTCACACATCTCTCTAATGTTTACATCCATCAGAACTATACTGTCCCTCCATATTTTGATTCATATGGTAAATTTAATATAAAATATTCTATTGAATCAAATAACTTTTGTGGGAATATTTTTTCTAATTTACATAAAATTAAAAAAAAATCTTCTTGCAATATACTTATTACATCATGGTATATTGTCTCTAAAAAAATGTCTCAAAGAAATATGATATTTCCATTAGTTAATCCCAAATAATATAATTCAATAGACCTATAAATCCAATCGATGGAATTATTTCCATTATAACATGGAAGTCATGAATTTTTAATATGGTAATATTACTATTACTAACACATCTATCCAAATTAGAAACATAATCATCCTGAATCCTCAAATATGAAATCCACTAATAAAATAATAATTGATTTTCTTTGGAAGCTCTATAAGATGCTTTTGGCTTCATTAACTTCTTTGATCTCACATTTTCAAACAGTTCAAGTTCTGGTCGCCTGTAAATTTGGGCAAGATCTAATCATGACTTTACATTATCTTTGTTCTTACATGGTGTGTCCAAAACTGAATAAAATATATCATCAAAACAATTATTCTCAATATGAATGACATCCAACATGTGAAAAACCAACAAATCAGACCAATATAGGAGATCCTAAAAAATTCTCTATTTTATCCAATTGTGTTCTTTCCTAAAGCCATCAATTTTTTATTGGTTTATAGTCGGTCTAAATGTAATGGGAGATAATGAAGAGAAAAAAGATTTTAAATCCATACCTGAGATCATTGTTGGAGGTCCATCTCTTTCAATTATGCCTTTTCTAAAATGATATATGTTCCTATGAAAAAGATGATTGGTTGGAATAAATATGTTATGATAGTTGAAAAAAATGTTTTCCTCTATTAATGATCATAAACGTTTTTTTTTCTCTCATATAGTACAGACATGATTTTTAACCATGATTACTCTAGCTGGATAACATTCCATATGTTGGGAAGTCACTAATTATCCACATCAATGTAGCATTGATTAGAAAATTTTGTTTCACGACAACATCATATGTACTGACACCATTACTCTATAATAATTTTAACTCATCAATAAATGGCTTCAAATAAAAATTGATATTCTTTTTTGGATTTCTGGAATTAATAAGGCCAAAAAATTACATAGCTCATTCAGCAACATCCTAGGAGGTAAATTGTACAGAGTTATGAATACCTTCCAAAAATAATATTGACTACTGTAAGAACCAAATAGAAATAAACCATCAGCAGAAATACCCAATCGCATGTTTCGGGATTTTGAATAAAAAGACAGATTTACCTGGTAAATTTTTTTCCATGAATCACTATCATAGGGATGATTTAAGATTTTACCGGTTGAAATATTGGTTTTATGCCATGAAATTAATGACATTGTGTTCTGAGACATAAATAAATGCTTCAATATGGGTGTAAGAAAAAAATACTTTAAATGTTTTATAAGAATCAATCTAGACTTCCCTAGTTGAGCCTCTTTGTACCTCAATTGTCCACATGTAAGAAAACTAACCAATGAATCATTTTCACCGTAATATAAGATGCAATCATTTGAACATGCATGAATATTATTATAATAAAGATCAAGATTACAAACCAACCTCTTGCTCTCATAGAAATTTATAGGCAATACATTTCCTTCAGAAAACAATGATTTAACCAAAGAGAATATCTAATCAAAATAGTTATTTGAAATTCCATTATCTGATTTAATAGCCATAAATTTTATAACTGCTTCAAATTTACTTATCCTGCAACTAATATATCATTTATCTTTATCAGACAACAACAACTCATAAAATTGAGATGGTTCCAACTTAGGAGTTAAATCAGTATCATCCTGAGTTTCAGTTTTTTGAAAAGACGGACTTTCCATATCATATATTGAATTTTAAAACAGTGATGGATATAGAACCAAATTATTAGTATCTTCTCCAGAAGTTCATTCACCATGTTGATACCAAAAAATATAATCTGTTCAAAAACGGAAATGCAATAGAGGACCCCCAACATTGTCAAATATTTCAAACCTCCTCAAATCACATTTTTATATGGACACTTAATTTTACCTTCTGAAACAAATTCTGGTTTTGATGATGAAAATGATAAAAAAACTTTAACACCCTCAATATATACAGAATTTATACCAAAACCGTTTGGATTCCTGTGATGATTTATCTAATGGAGATCATGTAATAAATATTATTTTCGACTTATATGTTCCATATTTCTCTAAAAAATATAAAATAAATAAATGGTTTATGAATAATTTTATAGAAGAAAAAGATGAACCAAAAAAGAGTAAAAATTTTGAAAATTATAATTTACTTTAAAATTTTATCAATTTTATCTATTTACCGCTGATTATTACTAATAAACACTAATTATTACTACTTTTTAATAGTTTATAACAATTTATTACTAATTATTACTAATTACTACAAGTTATTACTAATTTCCATTGATTATTATTAATTACCACTAATTTTTATTAATTAATCCACATTTTTACCTAATTACAGTTATTTATCATTAATTTTTATAAATTAATGCTACTTTATGATAATTTTTAATAATTATAGTAATTTATCACTAGTTTTTAATAATTATTACTAATTTTTACAAATAATGATTAATTTTTTCTAATTTCTACTAATTACCACTAATTATCAATAATTACCACTAATTATTACTAATTATCACTAATTATTGCTAATTACCACTAATTATTACTAATTATTATTAATTACCACTAATTAATATTAATTACCACTAATTATTACTAATTGCCACTAATTTTTACTAATTACCACTATTTTTTACTAATTACCACTAATTATTACTAATTCTTACTAATTATTATAAATTCTTACTAATTATTATTAATGTCTACTAATTATTACTAATTACCACTAAGTACCACTAATTAACACTAATTATTACTAATTACCACTGATTATTACTAATTAGTATTTATTTTTAATAATTTTTACTAATTTTTACTAATTTTTACTAATTTTTACTAATTTTTACTATTTACCACTAATTATTACTAACTACCACTAATTATTACTAATTACCACTAATTAACACTAATTATTAATAAGTATTCCTAATTACCACTAATTAACACTAATTACTACAAATTTTTACTAATTACCACTAAAGTTTACTAATTATTACTAATTATCATGAATTATAACTAATTATCACGAATTATTACTAATTAGCATGAATTATTACTAATTATTACTAATTTCCACTAATTACAATTAATTAACACTAATTTTTAATAATTATTACTATTTTTTATTAATTTTTACTGATATCACTAATTACCACTAATTACCACTAATTACCACTAATTACCACTAATTACCACTAATTACTACTAATTATTACTAATTAGCACTAATTTTTACTAATTATTACTTTTTTTTATAATTTTTACTAATTATTGTAAATTACCACTAATTATTGCTAATTACCACTAATTATTTCTAATTACCACTAATTAATATTAATTACCACCAATTAATACTAATTACCACTAATTTTTACTAATTACCACCAATTATTATTAATTACTACTATTTTTTACTAATTTTTAGTAACTTTTACTAATTATTACTAATTCCCGCTAATTATTACTAATTAGTACTAATTTTAACCAATTATTACTAATCATTAATAATTATTACTAATTATTACTAGTTGCCATTAATTTTTAGTAATTATTACTAATTTTTACTAATTTTTACTAGTTTTTACTAATTATTACTAATTACCACTAATTTTTACTAATTATTACTTATTATTACTAATTATTACTAATTATTACTAATTATCACAAATTATTGCTAATTATTAATAATTGCCACTAATTACCACTAATTATTACTAATTATTTCTAATTACCATTAATTACCACTAATTTTTACTAATTATTGCAAATTTTTACAAATTTTTAATAATTATTACTAATTATTACTAATTACCACTAATTACCTCTAATTTTTACTAATTATAACTAATTTTTACTAATTTTTACTATTTATTACTAATATTTACTAATTATCACTAATTTTTGTTAATGATTACTAATTAACTCTGTTTTTTATTAATTTTTATTAGTTTATAACAATTTCTCTCTAATTTTTACAATTTATTACTAATTATTACTAATTACCACTAATTATAACTAATTATGACTAATTACCCCCCAATTATTACTAATTATCACTAATTATTACAAATTTTCATTAATTACCAGTAATTTTTACTAATTTCTACTAATTTATATCAATTATTACAAATTATTACTAATTAATACTAATTAAACCAATTTAATTTTATAAAATTTATAATTTTTTTTAATTCATAATAATTTATAATATTTTATAATATTTTATAATATTTTATAACAATTTATTACTAGTTTTTTGCTAAGTTGTTACTAATTACCGTTAATTAATACTAATTGCCACTAATTATTACCAATTACGGCTAATTATTACTAATTACCTCTAATTACTACTAATTACTGATAATTAAAATAATATATTGCAAATTTAAACTATTTAATTTTAATTAAAAACATGACTAAAAATAAAAACTAAATATGTCTAAAAATAATTAATGCAGAATAAAACTAATTAAATCTAATTACTGATAATTAATAATAATTATTACTAATATTAAATAAAATAATATATATATATATATATATAACTAATAAATACCTTGAAATTGAATCTCTCAGCAGATGCAAAGATTGAAAGTTGATCCCCTGTAAAGTTTATAACTCGGAAAAGTTTAAACTAAGAAATATGAGATGAGAGAAGTTTAGAGAAGATGGGAATGAAAAAATTTGGGGGGGGGGGTATATTGGTTAGATCAGTTGTGACCGGACTATTTGCGGCGGGATTCGCATTGTAAATAATATTATTTGTGACATGACCGGTCGCAAATATTTTTGTGGTTATTAATTGCGGCACCGGTAAAAAATAGTATTTGCGACGGGTTCCGTCCCAAATACTATTATACCGACACATTATGTGTGATGGGAGTAAACCCCCATCACAGATAACAAAAAAATGGGGTGAGCATTTACGACCAAGGTTTATTCCCATTGCAAATGCTCATCCCGCACTTTGGTGCGCACAACGTGCCAAAGGTATTGGCGATAGGTCCTCTACCCATCGCAAATAGCCCGTCTCAAAAGTCTAAAATTCTCATAGTGAAGGGTTTAGGTTGTAAACTGATGCAAAATGATAAAGTGATAGTCTACACCTCAAGGCAGTTGAAAATTCATGATCAAAACTATCCTACGCATGATTTGTATTTGGCAGCTGTGATCTTTGCATTGAAAATCTGGCAGCGTTCTCTATGGGGAGAAGTGTAAAATATATACTGATCATAAGAGCCTCAAATATATATTCACACAAAAGGAGCTTAATATGAGCCAATAAAGATGGTTAGAGCTCATCAAGGATTACAGCTGCTCAATCCACTACCATGATGGTAAGGCTAATAAAGTGCATGATGTTCTAAGTAGAAAGGATCATGCAACATTATCAATGATGATAATTGTGAAGGATCCAATCTTCTTAGATTTGCAAAAGATGGACATGGGAATCATTAAGGAAGGAACATCATCAATCCTCTCTCAAATGGTTGTTCAACCGTCCCTTATGGAGAAAATAAATGATGCTCAAAGAAATGATGTGGAAATTCAGAATAAGGTGAAAGATATGAGAAAGGGAAAATCCTCAGAGTTTAAAATTGGTGAAGAAGGGTTTGTAATATTGGGGTCATGATTATGTGTACCATCCAATCCAAAGATAAATAAGAAGCTTCTGAATGACGCACATAGCTCAACATTCTCTATTCACCTAGGGAGCACAAGGATGTATGGAGATCTCTAAGAGAACTTTTGGTGGGACAATATGAAGAAGGATATTGTTGAATATACATCAAAGTTCCTGGTATGTCAACAAGTGAAGGCTAAAATATAAAATTCTAATGGGATGATACAACCATTACCCATACCAACATGGAAATGGAAAAACATCACCATAGACCTTTTCACCGGACTTCTAAAGACATCCAAAGGAAACAATGGTATATGGGTCATTGTGGATCATCTTACAAAGATAGCTCACTTTATCGCAATTCAAGAGGACTTATCACTAGATCAACTTGCACGAATATACATCATAGAAGTGGTAAGACAGCATGGATTAACACTATTGATTGTATCCGATAAAGATCTAAAATCCATCTCTAAGTTCTATAAAAGTCTCCAACATTCTCTAAACACTAATCTGAACTTCAGTACGACTTATCATCCTCAAACTGATGGCCAATCTGAATAAACTATTTAGAAATTGGAAGACATGTTGAGGGTATGTTCTATGGACTTTAAAGGAGGATGGGACCAACATCTACCTCTGGTTGAGTTCTCTTATAAGAACAGTTTCCAATCGAGCATCCAAATGGGTTCATATGAAGCCCTTTATGAGAAAAGGTGCAGAACATCGACATGTTGGGACTAGATCAGTGAACATAAGATTCTCAGACCTGAAATGGTCAAAGAAATGGTGGAAAAGGTTAAAACCATTCAGAAGCACATCAAGGCATCCCAAATTCAACATAAGAGCTATGTAGATAATCATCAATTAGACTTATATTTTGAGGTTATAGACATGTTATTCTTTTTAATATCTCCACGGAAGAGGATCATGAGATTTGGGAAGAAAGGAAAGTTGATTCCCAGGTACATCATTCCCTTCGAGATTCTTGATCGAGTCAGAGTTGTGGCCTATCGACTGGCACTTCCCAAAACCATGTCTCAAGTACATGTTGCATTCCATGTATCCCTCTTGAGTAAGTACATACCAAATACCTCACGTGTACTAAATCCATAGGTGTTATAGTTGGAAGATGGTATCTATTATAAGGAGAAGCCAGTAAAGATCTTAGACCGTAGAGATAAATTTATATTCAATAAGACTACTCACCTGATAAAAGTACTATAGTGGAACCATAAGTATGAAGAGACAACATGGAAACTAGAGGAAGTAATGAAGGATATGTACCCTCACTTTTTTCACCATAGTTTGTAAAAGAAAATTTCAAGGGTAAAATTTCATAAGGGGGAAATAATGTAACAACCCAAAATTTTATCAAGATAAATTAACTTCTTATAATTATGTCATATAGTATAAATCACATAAAATCACTTAGAGAACACAATACAAACTTTATAAATGAATAATTAATGGTATAAGATGCATTTCTAGAAGTTAAGTAATCTATACTAATGGAATAGTAACTTGACCTTTGGAATAGTAATATGACCCTTATGAATAGTAAATCAGTCAATAGAATAGTAACCTCACACATAAAAGTATAAATAAATTTTATGCATCTTACAAATGTTAATATGATATAATTATATCATATTATAAGTAAATAAATGCATTATAAATTCTTAATTAAGTGTTGGTATTTTAGTAAGTCATAATATTTAATTATAATTTTATAATTAATATAATGATTTAAAAGAAAATTTCTTTTCATAAAATGCATTTATAAATTAATATTTTTTTTCTTATGATTATAATATAATATTATGATACCTTAATTAATTTTTCAAAGTGTAATAAAATCAGTTATAATTTTAAAATCTGTATTTTCCAAGTAAATGATTATTTTAATTTAAAATTAAATTTCTCAAACATAGAAAATTATTTTCATAAAATGGATTTCATTTTTTAATTCTATACATTAAAAAATGGTTAGGGTGAATTTTTTTGGATTTATCTAAAATACTTGAATTTTTTGTGAATGGTAAAATATGGTAATTTATGGTATATATACACTACAAGTTGAATACACTATTCCGTGATTCATCACTAATGTAATAACCATAATCTAGAACTCCCCTTGATTTTTTTAGTGATAATTCTCAAACTATTCATAGTCTTGATCCAAAATAATAAACTAATAAATAAAATAAATAGAAAACACCCCTCTCCTCCCCTATAAATACCACTCCTCACCACCTCTTCTACTCACACCTTCCAAGCTTTGATCCTTGTCCAAATTCTTACCAATACTCTTCTCAAGACCCTCCCCTACATATATTATCTTTTTGTCTCATCAAAATACCAAACCCTTTTCCCTAAGGTGTTTCTCAAGGAGAAGGATTTAGGAGGTAAAATCCTCTTTCTTTTCTTTTAATTTCTTTTCAAGTTATTTTCTTTTCTCATTCTCTCATCACCTCCCCTCATCAAAATGGAATGATAACTCTAATACATTACATATAGTGGAATTTTATTATTCTAATGGAATAATTCATCATAAAACCCCTTATCCTCTCCCTTTTATTCTTAAAATGAAAGCATCGTCTTTGAGGTGTTGATTTATCACCTTCAAGGATGACATGTTTTTATTTTCCATTACTGCTTTTAAGTATGGTCATGAAACCATTTAAATGGTTAAAAAATATTTTAAAGTTTATTTTATTACCCTTATTATATTCTGTAATTAAAATATTTACATATACTAAATGACAAAACAAAACGAGCTCGTTGTGATAAAAAAATCACCGTAATAATCTAAACGATTATCAATATTGTCTTATCTAATGATTCATCCTCATACCATATAAAAAATGATATATATAACCATTTAACTATGTATTATCATTAATAAACTATAATTTCAATTCTAGATAATTATTCCAATTGTACATGAATCTTCATACTTATATACAAACGAATTGATCATGAAAACCAAGAAAATGAACACTCCTGAACAATTAAATTGAACTCTATAATTCATAAAAAATACCATAAATGAACTTAATAAAACTATAATGAATAAAATTAATGTATAAAAGGTTTTGTATTATTAAATTAATTAATTTAAGTTGATTTTCTAGGATATTAAAGTGAAGAAAACATTCAGACATGTGATAAGGGGAATTCTCAAACCAAACTCTCTTCCTTTGGGTTTTCACTCTTTTGCTCCATTTTCAGTATGGATGTTCCTTTATTTTTCTATAAATATCATATATTTTTCCTTACCTTTTATTTTATGGGATATACATGTTTCCAATCTATTTTTATGAAAAATGAAAATATTTTTCCAAAATAACTCTTCTTAAAAAAAACAAATCTTTTACTTCTCATGGGATTTTTTCTTCTTCAATCAAGATTGATACTAATAAACTTATCCCCTTTTTATCTTGGTAACTCCAAAGTTTATGAATGTATGTTTTTTTAAATTAAACACATTCCTTTTTATGGGTTATTTTATGTCCAGGATTGATATATGTTCTATGTGGAATGCATGATAATGTAAATGTTATGATGTGATGGGTGTGCCCAGAATTATATACTGCATGTAAATGTTATGATGTGATGGGTGAAACCGGAATTATATAGAGCTCCAATTAATTGGGTAACATGATGAATATCATGATATAAAGTGAAATATGAGTGAACATGATGTTATATTTGTTCACAACTATGTGTGGTATTTGACCACTAAGACATGATGTTTTGTTTTTATGAATTTCCAAATTTGATGTTTCCCCCCATTATTATAGTTACGATCCTTTTCTTATATTATTATGATTATGACTATGCTCACTCATGTTTCATGTCTCTTATTCATCCTCTTACTAGGATTTTATCTCACCCCTTTTTGATGTATATCCTTAGGTGAATACCTGTACTAAAGAGAGCACAAGGTCCAATAGGAAGCTAGAGAAGAACGAATTAAATAATTGTTTATGTTTAATTATATAAAAGTTATTTATGGTACTTATTTTACCAAGACACTAAACCTTTTGATCATAGTTGTGTAACACTTTTATGTTGTTTATCTTTAAAATGATTTAATAGTTTTATAAGAAAAAGTTGGGTCTCTATAACCGCACATTTCCCAATACATATGATAATCCAAAATGGAAATAGGATATGTATATAAATGATCAAATAATCTATATATAATTCATTCATGAGAAAAAAATAAAAATACATCCCACAAGGTAAGTATATGGTAAATAGTACATCTAAAATGTCTCTAAAACATAAAGGTAATGAGAAGATCCCCCGTATTACATGTACTCTTGGATCACACTCCAACCGTAGTGGTAATAGCCATAATCTCAAACCACCATACTCCATAATATATCACCAAGAATCACTAGGTGTCGGCTCCGAACAATTCATTCCAGCTCTGCAGCTACCCAAGCCATTTTTGAACTCATAATTTATGTATACTCAAAACATGTGTGGGCATAATACTTGGGTAGGGGTGAGTATAAACATACTCAATAGAAAACCCTAAAAACCATAAGAAAACAAAAGGTAACAAGTTAAATCAATTCATAATATGATAGGTGACTATGAGGGAGATAAAGAGGAAAAACTAGAACACTAAGTCAGATAAAAGACCCATGTACTAAAGAGTAACTAGATGAATGATAAGTAAGAATGATCTAGATATGATCTACAAATAGAATTATCAAGGATGCAAGTATGGTCCCAGTCATCTCAGATCCAATCATTGATGATCATATAATATGAGTAAATAAGAAATTTCATATCACTAAAGAGTCTATGAAGCCTAAAGTCAATAGATGGTTGTATTTCACATCTCAAGGAAACCCATGGGGTTCCAAGGAGTCACGAGTCTTAAAGAATTTTTTATTTATCATCCTTTCTAACTATGACACCACTGTAAAAAAACCATAGAGGGGAGCTCGCTCATCGTTAAATTATGATCACTTTTAAAGGGAGTATCACACTCATTGGTCTATCTATACCACATCACTGATCAAACATATGAATTACCAATGCCAAGAAATTTTTGTAGCCTCACATAAATTATAAAGGGAAATACGCACCTCACTGGAAGGTGCCTTAGTCAAGGAATTATTACCTATAGATAGAGGATCTTATACCCTAGTGAAAGGGGGGATACCTAACACTACTTATAGATTAAGATAAATGATCCCACAACCCCCCAAGAATACGGGGGTATTCCTGACCTTATCTGTAAACCAACCCATAGATAGGGGATCTCACACCAAAGATAATAAGGAGGATGTCTAAATCTACCCATGGGATGAGATTTAGGATCATGTACTCAAGTATATGTAGGGATACCTGACCCTACTTTTAAATAGACTTGTGGATAGAGGATCCCATGCCTAGGTATATGGGGGGATACCTGAACCTACCTAAATGATGAGAACTCTTAGATCATCATGCTGAAACCTAGTTGAAGTATCTACAAATCCAAAGATAATAAACTACTTATGTTGTCCCAAGGATCACCTATGATGTCAAATGGAGGGATTCCATATTATTCTACATGAAAAAAATCTTATTATGGACTATTCACTTTCCAAAATCTGATTCATTATTAAGAAGATATGAAGAACACTAAATTATACACAACACATGGAATATTTTTTTCTTATAAACGCCATGTAGTAACTCTAGGCATGTGCTGACACCATGATGACATGTATAATAGTACACGAGGTGTACTTACCCACCATGTATTAACTAGGTGTGTACTTTAGTATACACTATGTGGAATAATAAATGGGGTGTACTTACAATCCATGTATTAGCTAGGTGTGTACTCCAATACACACCATGTCAAATAGTAATCGGGGTCTAGTTATACACCATGTGTTGGTTGGGTGTGTTCTCCAATGCACACCATGCATAATAGTACACAGGGTATACTTACACACCATGTACTAGCTAGGTGTGAAATTCTTTACACACCATGTTAAGTATGTTATCACTACACACCATGTAATTTTATATAACACATTGTATACTCCTCAAATATTCCACTATAGACTATACATGACATGAACTTATTAGTTACATTCCATGTGATATTTTTCACCCATACAAACCCTAGTCACCACACATGGAAAAGTACATGAAGGTTAGTTTTGGACAAAATATTTTATAGTCCATAAAATTACATGACTCAACCCATTCAATGAAAACACCTCCGTTTCCATAATTTTCACTTCAAATAATACCCAAATATTTACCAAATTCCTTGTTCAAGGATTTTTTATCTCTAATGGTTGGTTTCTATCCATCTTTGTCCAAAACCGGTGTTCAGAATCTTCCCTGTATGTATCTCATCCTAACTTGTCATGACCTTCCTAGGATATACACACCCATACACCCCCAATATTCTATAGTCATCTGATGAAACTTCCATATTCCATTATCTTAACTGTTATACCCTAAACAATTGCCTGCAATCCCAGATTTTTAACACACATAAAATCAGACTAATATTTCTCTAGCCATCATCCAAAATCAAGGACAAAAATCAATACATGAATAATGGAGGAGTTAAAATATGAAAAATAAAAATTTAATATCATAAATGTCCATCATGAAGAATTTACACTGATTATAGGGTAAAATATCCATAGTACAAGGAAGGGAAATGAAAAATCATAGAATTTCTAGGTGAAAATACATAATGAAATGATACATGAGGCCAAGAAAAAGAACAAATAAATTTAAGAAAAAATTAATCCATGAATAGAATCATGAAGAATAGAGAAATATAGAAATAACAAGACCTAAGTCATGGGAAAATGATTATTTCTTCGACCCGGTTATAGTAACTACATTAATCGATTAAAATTATTATGGAAGATCTAATCTCATCCACTGATATGATTTCAATCTCACCACGATAATATCTCCACATATCCCTCTCCCTTGAGTTATGTTAATGGAATAATATTGAAAAAACTATGGTGAAAATATAATAAAACTTATACAGAGGGTTTCGAGGGTTTCCATAACAAACAGAATAATTTAATTCAATTGATTAAATTAATTAATTTTTTCCACCCATGATAGTGAACATATGAGATTAATAATGAAAAAAACATACAATGATCTTAGGGTAACCCCCCCCCCCATTCTAGATGCAACTGTGGTGTCATGTTTCCTATATAATACTCTATTCAAAAGATATAATAAATACACCACAAATGTGTGCACACTGGCTAAAGATAATATTTTTATACTTCATATATTTTTATAAAGGTTCTACCCCACCCATAATATCTTGTAGTCTTAGATTTAGGGTAAACACCACACCCCATAATCAGTGGGTCCATTATATAATTTTTCTAAGGTCATCTTCTAGGTTAAATCTACTTTTTTACCCTTAGATAGGTTTTGGAACCCGAAAAACTCAAAATTGAGCTACATCTCAATTAGGGGGAAATACGAGTCACTATATCCTCTACACAAAATCAAAAATTAAGTTATGTATTCTAGGGTAAATTTACTGGTTTAACAAGAATGAACATCATTCTAGAATATAATAGCATCACTTTATCTCCAACTTGAAAGCCACTTTTTTGAATGATTTTTTCATGGATAGATATGTATTTTTCCTTGTACAATAGGGAATTTTTTATTTTCCTCTATTCTCATCTATTCTAGTTACACCATATAGAGCTTCTTATGCTCCCCGGTTTTGTTGAATTCTAGGTTTACCTTCTCCACAAACCAATAATCTTTATTCCACTTCTCAATAGGTATGTGAAATATTTTTTGATAAACCATTTTGTAAGGGTACATACCTAGAGGTATTTTGAAGGAAAATATATGTGCCCATAATGTTGGAATTGGGCATGCAGAGGAAGCCCCAAACATGTGGGATTTTCAAATTTTCCACTGACAATTGATGTAAACTTGTCGACATCGGTGAAGAGAAGCTCGGTCAAAGCCGAGGATCTCACGTGAAGGGTTTTAAGCACAAAAATAAACTGTAAAATACTTGGTTTAAATATGAATACATGCATGAAATTTGCTCATTTTTGGGGATTTATTCTTGAATAATCTGACATCAAAATCCTCTATATCATCCACACGGGCTTTAATAAACTGCGAGAATGACATTTTTTGAAGTCCGGGTGCTAGCACAGAATTCCAACAAAATCTTCGACACTCCAATGATCACTGCATCACTTCGCTAGCGATGCCTAAGAGAGAGATTGATCTGATATCCTTGGATCCAGATAATATCTCTCTAAATCATGGTATAGAGGAGAGAAGAGAGAACCACCATGAATAGTACTTGGAAAAGCCCCACCTTTTCTATTTATAGTGTTTAATTAAAATACCTGGTATAGCCTCATCGGCCCCGAATACTTAACGCACTACCAAAAACATTTTTTGACTATTAAACTAAGTCATAAATATTATTATAAATCACTTGAAATATATTCAATATATTACATGATAATAATTTAGTTCAAAACTTTACTTTTCGTTACCAAAAATATTAATCGAACCTTGAATAATTTAATATTCGTCAATTAATATTTTTCATGTATTTACTTAAAACTTGTAAATAAATTTAATAAGTAAATTCAATAATAATTATTCTAAACATTAATAATATGAATTTATTTATTTCATTGGTGGTCATTTAACCTTGGAAAAATCTCAAACCCCAGTGTTGGGGCCCACCATGTCCAAAACTCTTATTCAACTAAATAGGGAAGATTCTCGAATACTCTATTGTGTGTGACCCACTAGGACCTTATCTCGACAGCAGTGAATAGTATTCATAGACCAAGAGTGGGATCTAGCAACCCATCATGGCCCCTGAAGAGATAATAATTTTCATAGCAACAACAATCAACCTACAAACACGCACTGTGTAATATAATCTCTTTGTCTGTAGTATCTCATAAAGCATGACACACTCAAATGTCATCACCCTTTTCTTGCTTTATTATTAGTTTATTTAACTAGATGGATGTACCCTCTACTGTTATAGCCACAGTCTTATAAAGCCATTTTCAGATTTATCAACATGGCCTGAGACATATTACTTTCATAACCCATAAGTGACAAATCCTTTCTTGATCATTCAACCTATAACAACCCTTCTCTTTATTACACACTTAAACATGATTTATTACATAAACTTCACTTGATACAACATAGAAGATCAAGAGGTCTAGTGTATTTGGGGATTTGGACCATTACATAACAACTTAAAACATGAAATACAACATCTTTATTGAAAACTTTTTTTACACGACCACTACATTCCCTTGTACTTAGCATTTCATAGGATAACCTAAGGACATGCATAAGAAAAGGGTGAGCTATAAATCCCAGTAAGGTAATAAACATGGAATAACATGAGGAATACATTACATGTTAGACAATAGGCATATCAATGGAGCACAAGAGAAACATGAATGTAAAGGCATGATAAATCATGATAATCAAAACATGGAAATGTGCCAATAACACTTATCATGGAATTAGCATGAGCCAAGGCTCATTGCACATGGAGCATGAGTAAATCCTCATTGCACATGAAGAACGAGTAAACCCTAATTTGACTTGAATTAGCATGAGTAAACACCCATTTCAAATGATTTATCATGATACTATACTTTACCCAATGCATTGGATCACTATCAGGGCGCACCCTTCTTAAACATTTCATTTCATGCATAAGTGTGCCACAAGATCATAGGACATGAATTCATAAAACATCATAATTTATTCCATGATTAAGGAATGCGGAATTCATACATGATACTCTTAAATCAAAAGGTAAATGTTCATAAAGGTTAATACCCTTGATAGAAAAATGGGCATGGTATTCACTACACAATGATTTTGACTTGGAAATTTGCGGTGCAATTTCGGCAGCATAACGGTGTGACATAAGACTTCATAAAAATAGTTGATGAGAGAGAAAGGGGTGTCTCATAATATATACATTAAATTTAAAGTAATGTGGTCATATAGATACATGTATCAAAATATGTAATGGAATTTAGATACATAATACAAAATAATTTCTTGAATGTAAATGAGGAGAGAGAAATTCCTTACAGAATTTTGGCATAGTAACGGGTGTACATGGGAGGCATTAATGAGAGATGAAGGGGATATATAATTATTAAAAAATTAATAGGGAAGTATGGGGGAGGTGAAAAATCATAACCCAACATTTATAATTGAAAATAAAAGGGCATTAAAATATAAGGAAACTTGGACATGAATAAGAAAAGTGAGAATCCCTTACTTAGAAGTGTGCTTCCAAAGGCTTGAGAGAGGCTTCTTGAGAGATTGGGGAACCTTGGGAGGATTTTAGAGAGATGAGTTAAGAGTTTGGACAAACTCCAAAGTCTTTTAGGGAAGAGTAAGTGAGATCTTGGGTGAGTTTATATAGGAAAGGAGAATGAATTCTTTATTATTTAGGTTTGGGACACCTCACATTAAACTAATCAAAACCACAAACCATCCCATGGTTTTTTCCATGGTTTTTTCCAAAGGGGAGTGGAAAAAATATTTTATAAGGATAATTACCGAACTTCTTAAAATAATAGGTTTGCTTTTGTGGAGGTGAGTCACACTCTTAAGGAAAACAATTTAAAAAGAAAAAATGTTTTATAAGCCTTGAAGGGTCCACTAAAGCTTTGTAAAATAAATAAAACAAACCCAAAATCACATTATTTTAATGTTAAAACATATATTGGCCGAACATATTTTTTATAGTATTTTATTACATCACTATTGTGTCATTATGATGTTATAAAGCACATTATATATTTAAATAATATTTAATTTTTACCCAAAAATTTGACTGTCTCAGAAAATTATGAAAAAATCATCATTGGTTAATTTCGACATCCTGATTCCAAAAATAATATTTATTTTATCTAAATAATTTTCTAAATATGTGAATTTTTACTTTTAAAATAAAAAAAGACATTTATAAAAAATTCATGGGTTTTGACAAAAACAGCTTTCAAACCTTAATAAAAATTACAATTGCGTTCATAAAATTATACAATAATTTATATTTAATAAAAATTAATTTAATAATAATAATAATATTTTATTAAAATATTATTTAATTCAAAAATCCATTAATTCATCAAAATATATTTCTTAGCTGAATATTAACTAAAAATACTATTTGTGCTTTAAAAAAATATTTACAAAGTAACAATAATAAAATTAATGTATATTCATTATTATATAAAAAATAATTCACATAATCATAGTGCTAAGGTATTGTTACATAACCCCTTATAACACCCACATAAGACCGAAGATTAAGGTGTTTGATGGTGACAGACTCTTGAGGTGGCTCGGATAACATTGCTCGGGTGGTAATCTCTATCAACTTCCACTTCTCTCATAGGCGATTCCGTTCAAGATTAAAATGTTGAATCTCATACTGGTCTTGGTCAAGAGAGAAGCCCAATGATGCCACCTCCTTTCTGATCTCTGAAAAATGAGCTTCATACGGGGCAAGTCTACTAGAAGAGGTCATCGCTTCCTTTGTCTGAGTAAATTAGATTTGTTAAAGCCTTATATTTATACTAATCATGTGATCACTGTTCAACGACTATATTAGAAACAGTCACAATTCTTAACGGTATTTTAAAATCCAAAAACATAAAACCAATAAAGTTCACATTTCATATAAACATTTTACATAATGATACATTTAATTAGATCAAGAGTAATTTTCATTAATGAATGTTTGGGTCATTACAATCTTCCCCCCTTAAGAAATATCACCCTTGAAATTTCCTTTTCCCACACTAAAACAAATGAGGGTAACTCTACTTCATCATTTCCTCTGATTCCCATGTCGCTTCTTCAAACTTGTTGTTTCGCCACAACACCTTGATGAGGGGCATTGTCTTATTTCATAGAACTTTTTCTCTATGATCTAAGATCTTCACTGGTTTCTCCTCATAAGAAAGATCATCCTCTAACTATACCACCTCTCAAGAGAGTACATGTGAAGGTTCTGGTATGTACTTCCTTAAGAGGGATACATGAAAGAAATAATGTACTTTATCCATGGTATGTGGAAGTTCTAATCGATAGGCCACAGCCCCAACATGATCAAGAATCTCGAAGGGGCTGATGTATCTATTACTTAAATTCCCTTTATTTCTAAACCTCATGACCTTCTTCCATGGAGGTATGAATAGAAATACCATGTCTCTAACCTTAAACTCAAGGTCTCATCGATGGTTATCTGCATAACTCTTCTATCAACTCTGGGCTACCTTGATATGCTGCTGAATGGTTTTCACCTTCTCCACCATTTCTTTGACCATTTCTAGTCCTAGCATCTTACGCTCACTGACTTCATCCCAACATGTAGGTGTTCTTAACCTTGTCCCATAAAGGGCTTCATATAGTGCCAATTGTATTCTCTAGTGGAAACTGGTATTGTAGGAGAATTCAACCAGAGGAAGATGTTGATCTCATCCTCCTTTGAAGTCCATTGAGCATTATCTCAACATGTCCTCAGGTTTTTGGATAGTCCGCTCAGATTGGCCATCAGTTTGAGGATGATAAGATGTACTGAAGTTCAGCTCAGTATCCAAAGCATGTTGAAGACTCTTCCAAAACTTAGATGTGAATCTTGGATCTCGATCGGATACAATAGATAGTGGTACTCCATGAAAGCTTACCACCTCCCTGATATATATCCATTCCAGTTGATCTAATAAAAAATCCTCCCAAATTGCAATAAAGTGTGCAGACTTTGTAAGACGATCCACAACAACCCAGATTTCATTGTTGCCTTTGGATGTCTTCGGAAGTCCGATGACAAAGTCCATGGTGATGTTCTCCCATTTCCATGCTGGTATGGGTAATGGTTTCATCATCCCCTTAGACTTATGTCTCTCAGCCTTCACTTGCTGACACACCAGGCACTTTGATGTATATTCAGCAATCTCTTTCTTCATGTTATCCCACCAATAATGCTCCCAGAGATCTTGATACATCTTCATGTTTCCTGGGTGAATGGAGAAATTTGAACCATGTGCATCATCCAAAAGTTCCTTCTTCAGCTCCGGACATGATGTAACACATTGTCTTTTCCCAAATCTCACAATTCCTTCCTCGTTAACATTGAACTTCGAAGATTTCCCTCTTCTGATAGCTTCCACTTTCTTCTGAATTCTCACATCATCCTTTTGAGAATCCTTTAACCTTTCTAAAAGAGATAGTTGGGTAATCATTTGTGAAAGAAATTATGGTGTTCCCTTATTTATGATTCCCATGTCCATATTCATAAAATCTAAGAATATTGGATCATTCTCAATTCTCATCAGTGATAGAATCATTGGGTCTTTTCTACTTAAAGCATCTGCCACCTTGTTCACTTTCCCAGGGTGGTAATGGATTGAGAGTCATAGTCTTTGATCAGCTCTAATCATCTTCGTTGGTGCATGTTAAAATATTTCTGTGTGAATATATACTTGAGGCTTTTGTGGTCTATATATATTTCATACTTCTCCCCAAAGAGAAAATTCCACCAAATTTTTAAAGTGAAGATCATCGCAGCCAACTCCAGATCATGTGTTGGATAATTCTGCTCATGAAATTTCAATTTCCTTTAAGCATAGGCAATGAATCTGTCATTTTTCATCAACACAAATCTCAGTCCCTTATTTGAAGCATCACTGAATACCACAAAAATTTCTCCACTTGTGGGTAAAGTGAGCACGGGCGTAGGGATAAGCCTCCTTTTTAACTCCTTGAAGCATTCTTTGCATTCATCACTCCAAGAAAACTTTACTCCCTTTTGAGTTATCTTGGTAAGAGGGTTGGACAATCATGATAAATTTCTCACAAATCGTTGATAATATCATGCTAACCCCAAGAAGCGATAGATATCTGTTACTGATGTTGGCCTCGACAATCTCTCTATTGCAGTTGTCTTTGAGGGATCCATAGATATTCCATTTCTTGTGATGATATAGCCCAAGAATGAGACTTCCTTCAACCAAAACTCACACTTTCTGTACTTTTCATAGAGCCTCTCCTTTCGCAAGGTCTCTAGTACAGTTCTTAGATGCTCCTCATGATCCTACTTGGTTTTGGAGTATATCAAAATATTATCAATAAAGACTACCACAAATTTTTTGAGGTAATATCTAAATACTCTATTCATCAAGTCCATGAAGATTACTAGAGCATTAGTGAGTCCAAAAGGCATTACTATAAGTTCATAGTGCCCGTATCTTGTACAAAAAGTAGTCTTGGGGATATCTTCCTTCTTCACCCTTACTTGATAATATCCCGACTGCAAATCCACCTTGGAGAAGTATTGTGCTCTACAAACCTGATCAAACAGGTCATCAATTCGTGGGAGAGGATACTTGTTCTTTATCGTGATTTTGTTAAGATCGCGATAATTGATGCAAAGGCGCATTGCCCCATATTTCTTTTTGACGAAGAGGATTGGTGCATCCCATAGTGAAGCACTTGGGCATATAAACCCTTTATCCAGATTCTCCTGTAGTTATTTCTTAAACTTCTAAAGCTCCACAACATCCATTCTATATGGAGTCTTGGATATTGCAACGCCCCAGGTATAAGATCAATTGAGAATTCAACATCTCTTCTAGGAGGAAGACTAATAAATTCCTTAGGAAACACTTCAAAAAATTCCCTCACAATAGGCATGTCTTCAAGGTTGGTTGCCTACTTAGACTCAATCATCTGATCCAGATACATGTGCTCATAGTGAAGGTTCAGGGTGCAGCAGAAGTGTGGTTGGGATGACACCCAACTTTGATTTTTACCATGATCAATGATTATTATGGGATCAATACGTCGATGAACGCTAGTCTCTATGGAATATAATCAAAGATTTAGATAAAGAATAAAGAGCCCCAAAACCTTAGAGAGGATCTTGCAAATCATGTTTATAATTAATTTAATTAATTTCATAAAGAAAAATAATACTTGTATCTTTTTTATTTTTTTTCATTGATGATGTTGATAGTTTGGAATGACCCTTCCGGATTATCTCATTGTGCTTGTAAGGATCCAAACTAGAATCCCTCTAGCGGTGATCCACACGTTCTCTAATGGCCTCTGATCAACACTTCTTGTTCTCCGAGTGCTAGCGTGGTGAAGCGAGTGTCTTTTTTCAGTCGTTCTTGATTTCTTGTTCTTCGGCCTTGAATAACATCTCTCGTTCTTGAGAGGTAAGAGAAGAGGATTCGAGAGAGAAATTGTTTGGCTCAATAATTCTCAATTCACTAGGTGTGTGGTGTGGTGTCTGTCACAATAAGCGTACTTGCCTATTTATATACATGGAATTTTAGTTGCAATATTTAATTTCATAAAAAAAATTAAATACATTCATGAACTTAGAGAAAACTCGTGCATTTAATAATATTATTGTGTCATTATTTATGGTTTGTCAACTTCCGCAAAACAGAATTATAAATAAAATTCTGCATCATAAAATAATAGTAGCGTTATTTTAATTTTTTTCCAACTAGTTAAATAATTATTTACCATCTTGTAAATAATTATTTTACTACCGGACCGACCTTAGTCCATTCAAAATTCACTTAAATTTATTGAACACCCAAATAAATAAATAAATAATTTATTTTCTTAAATAAATATTTTATTTAAAAAATAGTATATAAATATTTATTAAATGTTCAATAAAATAAATATATATTTTTTATTTAATTTATGCGATCATTTTAACTTGAATAAAATTATTCCACGGTCTTGAGAATAATATTTATTTCATTAATTAAATTCAAATAGAATTTAACTGAGACCACCAAAAACACTTAGTGTGTGACCCTCTAGGATTCTTTCTCGTTGGCATTAGGCGGGCTTGCCTAAAGTCCAAGAGTACTGTCTAGCAACGGGTCAAGGCACCCAAGAGAAAGAACATAAAGTTTCAACAATGAAATTCATATACGAATGCTCACTATGTAATATAATCCCTTTGTCACAATATCTCATCAAGCAGGTTTCATGATTGTGTCATCAACTTTTATGCTTGATATGTCGTTCTTTGACTACCTGAAATAAACTCTTTATTACAGCATGGCCATGGAATTTCGCATGACGGTTCTATTTCAATAAAAGGGACAAGATATCAACTTCCATAAATGGAAGGTACAAATCCTTCCTCAAATTATCCATTAATAACATGCCACTCGTGACGCACCCAACGTACCCTACTTCCTGCCAACTGTCTGTGTGACGGTTTTCATCAGTAAATCAAAGTGCGTAATTTGTACACATATTAATGATAATATTAAATTCTAAGGATCGTTACACACACTCACAGATAGAAATATCCGATGACACCAAAACATGAGGAATTCTTACTAGTGGGTATGTTCTCATAATCTCCTATCTTGGAGATTACCAAGTGCGAACTTCATGAGAGGAAGTCTCATCTGCTTACAAGTAATCGTACCTGACGGTCTAAATGATATGTGTCCCATCATAGAATTTCATCCAACAGAAGAACTATATTTAAGAATATTGTTATAGCATTTCAAGGTTCTCATCATAGCGGTGAACTTTCATGACCTTATCAATGAAACAAATACTCTAGGACATTATTACATCATAGTCATGAAGAACAATGAACAATATGTAATAATACATTAAATATCCATGTAATCAAAGTAAACCCAGTTGGTTATAGGACACCAACTCTTACAAACTCCCACTTGGACTAGAGCCAACTACCTATGACTTTCAGTTTGCTAGACCTCACATGATGATCATGTTTCTGCTGAGTCAAGGCTTTAGTCAAGGGGTCTGCCACGTTGTCTTCCATAGAAATACTGCTCCGTACAACTTCACCTCTCTGAGAAAAATCTCTCAAGAGATGATACTTCCGAAGTATGTTCTTCGTCCGCTGATGTGACCTAGGATCTTTTTTGAGAGCCACCACTGCAGTATTATCACAGTACAATGTGATGGGATCTTTACTACTAGGTATCACATATAGATCTTGGACAAAGCTTCGCATCCAAACTACTTCTTTAGCTGCCTTAGAAGTTGCGATATACTCATACTCTACTATAGAATCTACGACCACACTCTACTTTGAGCTCTTCCAACTCACTGCACCTCTATTCAAAGTGAATATGCATCTCGTTTGTGACTTCATGTCATCTTGATTAGTCTGGAAACTAGCATATGCATATCCTCTGATGACTAGTTTCTCATCTCCTCCATAAACCAGGAACATATCCTTAGTATGCCTAAGATACTTTAGGATATTCTTGACTTCCATCCAATGGTGGTCACCTGGGTCAGCTTGATATCTTCCTATGACACTCAATGCATAGGCGACATCCATCCTAGTACATAGCATAACATACATGACTGACCCATTCACTGATGCATATATATTCCTTTCCATTATCTTTCTTTCTTCATGTGTTCGAGGAGACATTTTCTTGGAAATGTGAATGCCATGTGACGCTGGTAACAATCCCCTCTTGGATTATTCCATAATGAATATCTTCAGTATCTTATCAATGTGTGTACTTTGAATTAGGCCCATCAATCTCTTGGATCTATCATGATGTATCTTGATCCTAAGAATATACACTGCCACACCCAAGTCTTTCATAGAGAAGAATTGATTCAACCATGCCTTAACATACTATAAGATTGGTATCTTATTTTGAATAAGTAATATGTCATAAACATATACTATTAGGAAAACAACTGCACTCCCACTAAACTGTTTGTAGAAACAATCCTCACATTCATTCTTGATAAAACCAAATTCTTTTATGGATTCATCAAAACTAATGTTCCATGACCTGGATGCTTGCTTTAATCCATAAATGGATTTCTAAAACTTGAATAACTTATTGTCATCCTTTGGAGTCGCAAACCCTTAAGGTTGTCTCATGTATACATCTTCCTAAAGGTTCTTGTTAATGAATATTGTTTTGAAATCCATTTTCCAAATCTCATATTCATGGTAAGCCACAATGGCATGTATAATTCTAATGGATTTTAGCATTGCAACTGGTGAGAAGGTTTAATCATAGTAAATTCCTTGAGGTTGTTTAAACCCTTTTGCAACCAGTCGTTCCTTATAGGTGATGACTTGTCCTTCCATGTTCATTTTCTTATTGAATACCCATTTTCAACCAATAGGCTTTACATCAACTAGAGGATCTACCAAAATCCAGACTTGGTTTTGGTACATGGAGTCCATTTCAGAATTCATGGCTTCTTGCCACTTGGCAACGTCTGTGCCACTTAATACTTCCTTATAGGTTAGAGGATCATTATTATCAACTAATAAGCAGTCGCCATCCTTAGTAACTATAAAACCTTACCGTTTTAGTTATTTAACCTATCTTGTACTCCTACGCAGTACTTGTGTCTCTGGAATAGATTCTTCTTCCATGGGGCTTTGTGGAATCTGTTCTTGTACCAACTCTTGTGTACCTTGACCCTCGACTTCATCAAATTCTATCTCGCTCCCACTATCCCTTTTGGAGATGTGCTCCCTCTCAAGGAATATGGCATGTATTTCCACTATAACATTTTTATCTAAGGGGTTTTATAGGTAATATCCCCTTGTTTTCTTAGGGTATCCTATAAAGGTACACTTTGTGCCTTGGGTGCGAGTTTGTTACCTGAATAGTCCTTAACAAATTCTTCGCTACCCCACACATGTAAATTCGATAACATGGATTTTCTTCCACTCCATAACTCGTATGGAATACAATTTATCGATTTAGTTGGTACTTGGTTTAGTATGTGTGTTTTTGTTTGTAACACATATCCCCAAAAGGATAATGAAAGACTCACATGACTCATCATTGATCTCACCATGTCCAACAGGTTGTGGTTCCTCCTTTCGCTCACACCATTCCACTAGGGTGTATTTGGATGGGTGAGTTCGGATAGGATCCCAAACTCCCGTAAGTAATCAACGAAGTCTTGATTAAGATATTCTCCACCTCGGTCTGAGCAAAGTTTCTTAATCTTCTTACCAAGCTGGTTCTCAACTTCATTCTTGTGTTCCTTGAACTTATCAAAAGAATCCAACTTATACCTCATTAAGTAGATATATCAACATCTACTAAAATCATCAGTAAAAGTTATGAAGTATGAGTACCCTCCCCTTGATTCAACTGGAAATGGTCCACACACATCGGTATGAACCAATTCAAGAAGTTCTTTAGCCCTTTCACCTTTCCCACTAAATGGGGATTTGGTCATTTTTCCTTGTAAACATGCATGACATACACCAAGTGGTTTTAGTTTGAAAGAATCTAAATATCTATCTTGATGTAACTTTGTCAAGCATTTCTCATTTACATGACTTAGTCGGTGATGCCAAAGTTGGGTGTGGTATGAGCCATGTGAAGTATCTTTGTTATCGATTTCCATTACTTGGTTTGTGTAATCCAACATGTAAAGTTTGTTGTATAAATGTGACCTACCATAACAAATGCTATCTTTTTAAAAGAAGCAACATTCATTTCTAAACTTGAAAAAAATCCATCTGTATATAATATGGATACATAAATAATGTTTTTAGAAACATAAGGCACATAATAACAACCCTTTAACACCAAGATCATCCCAGTTGGCAACGTGAGGTGGTAGTCCCCGACAGCTACAATAGAAAGTCTGGCTCTGTTGGCTGCTCTTAGATCTACCTCCCCTCGATCAATCATCCTGAATCTACATGGTTCCTATATTTGGATACATATTTGATCACCACAAGCTGTATCTAATACCCAATTTGTAGAAACAGATAGATTTCATTCGATAACAAATGCACATGAAGCTTCCCCCTACTTCTTAGGTTGGGTGCAGTTCTTCTTTTAGTGGCCCTTCTTGCCACATGTGAAACAAACAGCCTCCTATTCCCTTGCCTCCCCTTTGATCTTCCTTTTATTGGAAGGCCGTGAAGAAGCTTTGGGCTTAAAGCTCTTCACCTTCCCTTTTCTTTTATTCACCATAAGGATGGAAGGATTTTCGCACTTCATATCTTTTTCCAATTGGAGAATGAGGATAATAAGTTCAGATAGAGACTTCTCAATGTTTTTTATATTGAAATTGACAACAAAGTTAGAGAATCTCTGAGAGAGTGATGTGATAATGAGATCGGTGCCCAGTTCTTCAGGGATTTTAAACCCTAGAACCTTTAGACGCTCAATGTAGCCAATGATCTTGACTACATGAGGACTATCTAGGGAACCTTCTCCAAGCTTACTCTGAAAGAGTGCCTTAGAGATATCAAACCTTTCCTGTCTTTCTCTCTCTTGGTAAAGACCACAGAGGTTCTCTAGCATGAAATAACCATCCATGTTTTCATGAGACTTCATGAGATCACTAGACATTGATGATAGCATCAAACATTGAACGTCAACTGTGTCGTTTATATGTTTCTCATAAACCATAAAATCTGGATCACTCACCTCTTTGGAAGGTAGATCAGATAATGCTGACTCTAGAATGTAAGACTTCCGTTCATGTCATAGGATAACCTGAAGGCATCTAAACCATTCCTGGAAGTTACTGCCGATGAGGATGTTGTCTTTATACAAAATTGATCGTAGGGATAGTGAAGTTGACGAGGTTGTCGTTTTTATTCTACAGTTAAAAGAGTATATCATTAGTACTTTATTGATTACATTTTATAAAAAATAATAAATTTTATTAAGTCTCGCACTATTTTATCAATTCTCAATGGCCCTCACCATTGAACTCGGAATGTCCAGCTGATATGACATTCTAGTGTAAAGAATCCATATTCCCCTTATCATAACCCCAAAAGGGTTGGTCAAGATATTAGAAGGTATTTAGGTAGGTAGGTCTTTTCCAACTATGGGCTTGTAGCTCCTTGATATGTTGAGTGGAATCCCCAATCCTAAAATCACGACTTTGGATTTCCTCAACTCTTGCCTCTAATATTACACCAAGTCTAGAAAGGGCTACTCCTCATGATGTAATATGGTTATGTCAACCCGAAACCTTTCATAAGGTCTTCTTTCATAAAAGTAAGTGTCCCAAAAAGGGTTGGTCAAACACATAGTTTTATTGAGTTTTTCCCTTAATCAAGTAACAAAAGGCTTGTTCTGACTTAATATATTATTTGAGGGATTTTTATCTCTTATTTGTGAATTTATTATTATCATTATCACGTGATTTTTAATATTAAGTAAAAATTACTTAATTGATTAACCATGTCTTGATAATATTTACGCATAAGTCTGGTTTATTTTAGTTTCATCTTGCATGATTGTTTAATTCATTAATTATGTGACTGTGACAACACATCCATAATGATAAAACATGAAACTGAAAGAAATAAAATAAAGTAAATGGCATGATCATGAGGTTTTCTAATGGTTAGTTTATCTAGTGGTTGATAAACTAACCTTGACCTAGGGGAGAAACACCTTGAACTTTTTGGGTTCATGTTTATAAATTCCACCTGTCCACCTCTGTATCTCCGGGGATTGGTTTTGTCTCGGCTCCAGCTTGAACCGCCTCCACTATCTTGGGATTTCCATCCATTACATATGAATTTTTTAACTCACATGTAGGTGAGGAGTAAAAATGGGTTTTACATAAAAGAAACCTTGGTCACGCAGGCCCTACATATTAAAGAGGAGAAGGCTCGCAGGCCAACAAATTTAATTCAAATAAATAAATTAAAAGAAACCATCCACATACAAAGGTCTTGGTCTAGATCATGATCATCCATACATGCAACGATATTTACACATAAATAAAACTAGCAATCAATTCTTTAATCATTCTTTTTTAAGATAAATCATGCTCGATTTAATTAATTATCATCTTTAATTAATCAATCATTTTATCTTAAACCCTTTTCTGAATTTACTTGAGATTATCATCCATCATAATTTTAAACAAATAAATTCATTTAAAATTATCTTTGTATGTAACTTGTACCTTGGAGGAAACCTGGTGAATTCCTATTCATAACTACCCAATGAGTAGAAATGAAAATTACGCAGATGTTAAATTAAACACATATATATAAAACACCTATCATGTGTTGTGCCTCAGCTTTATGCGTGCATGACGGTACACGTCTCAAGGGTTTTTATAATATAATAATAAATTTTAATAAATCTGTGTAATTTGGATGAGTGAACGATATGTAGTTCCAACTACATGGCGTGTATTATTTTTCACCATCTATCCAAAGTACACACCCGAGGAAATGGCATGTGAGTATACTTCAGAAATCATCAGAGTACATGACATGTCCAGTGGGTCACACACCGTGTAGTTCCTCATTACATGGTTTCTAGTCGGGAAAGCCGTGTACGGGTTACACAGTCCAAACCTAACCTGAAGGGACTACACATCGTGTCCATTGGGCCACATGTCATGTAATCCGGAAACCATGTGCCTCCTGTTCCTGGTCAACACACGGAGTCATTTAAGACTTATAAAGACTCCAACACACAACTTGGTTTGGTTGATCGGTATGATGTATTGAATCTTGAATACACGGAATTTATTGTCAAATACACATTTTTTGTTCTGGTGTTGTACGACCAAAAATCTTTGGCACCTCCGGATGCGATCCTCTATTTTATTTTAATCAAAATTAAAAGAAAAAAATCATTTTTGTAAGGTGAACAAGAAACAAAAGAGGAGGAATAGATCTTGAGATTCAGATTTGTAGAATTATTAACTTGAATTGAAACAAATAAATTATTAAATGCGTAATTCATCAATGAAATATTTAAATATTTATAAGTTATGATGTAACCTAGCTCTGATACCACTTGAAGGTTCTGGGCGCAGTGGAAGCGTGGTTGCGATGTCACCCAAATTTGATTTTTACCATGATCAATGATTATTCCAGGATCAATACAATGATGAACATTAGTCTCCATGGAATATAATCAAATATTTAGATAAATAATAAAGAGGCTCGAAACCTTAGAGAAGATCTTTCACATCATGTTTATAATTAATTTAATTAATTTCATAAAGAAAAATAATACATGTATCTTTGGTATTTTTCTTCGTTGATGATGTTGATCATTCGGAATGAGCCTTCCGGATTATCTTGTTTCACTTGTAATGATCCAAACTAGAATCCCTCTAGCGGTGACCCACACGTGCTCCGATGGCCTCCGATTGACACTGCTCGTTCTCTGGGTGCTAGTGCGGCAAAGCGAGTGTCATGTTTTGGTCGTTCTTGATCACTTGTTCTTCGGCCTTGAATAACGTCTTTCATTCTTGAGAGGGGAGAGAAGAGGATTCAAGAGAGAAATTTTTTGGCTCAACAACTCTCAATTCATCAGGCGTGTGGTGTGGTGTATGGCACAATAGGCATACTTTCCTATTTATATACATGGAATTTCAGTTACAATATTTAACTGCATAACAAAAATTAAATACATTCACGAACTTAGATAAAACCCATGAATTTAATAATAATACCGATTCATTATTTATGGTGCGTCAACTTGCACAAAATGGAATTATAAATAAAATTATGCGTCATAAAATAATAGCAGTGTTATTTTAATTTGTGTCAACTAGTTAAATAATTATTTACCATCTTGAAAATAATTATTTTACTACCGGACCAACCTTGGTCCAATCGAACTCCACTTCTATTTATTGAACACCTGAATAAATAAATAAATAACTTATTCTCTTAAATAAATATTTTATTTACAAACTAGTAAATAAATATTTATTAAATGTTTAATAAAATAAGTAAATATATTTTATTTAATTTATGCGATCATTTTAACTTGAATAAAATTATTCCACAGTCTTGAGAATAACATTTATTTCATTAATTAAATTCAAATAGAATTTAACCGAGACCACCAAAAACACTTAGTGTGTGACCCTCTAGGATTCTTTCTCGTTGGCATTAGGCAGGCTTGCCTAAAGTCCAAGAGTACTGTCTAGCAATGGGGTAAGGCACCCAAGAGAAAGAACAAAAGGTCACAACAATGACATCCATATACGAGTGCTCACTATGTAATATAATCCCTTTGTTGCAATATCTCATCAAGCAGGTTTCATGATTGTGTTATCAACTTTTGTGCTTGATACGTCATTCTTTGAGTACCTGAAATAAACTCGTTGTTACGCCATGGCCATGGAATTTCATGTGACGGCTCTATTTCAATTAAAGGGATGAGATATCAACTTCCATAAATGGAAGGGACAAATCCTTCCTCAACTTATTCATTAATAACATGTCACTCATGATGTACCCAATGTACCCTACTTCCTGCCAACTATCTGCATGACGGTTTTTGTCAGTAAATCAAAGTTCATAAGTTGTGACACATTTTAATGACAATATTAAAGTATAAGGATCATTACACACAATCATAGATAGAGATATCCTATGACACAAAAACATGTGGAATTCCTACTAGCGGGTATGTTCTCATAATCTCCTATCTTGGAGATTATCAAGTGCGAACTTCATTAAAGGAAGTCCCATCTGTTTACGAGTACTCACACCTGATGGTCTGCATGCTATGTGTTCCATCATAGCATGTCATCCAACCGTAGAACTATATTTAATAATATTGTTATAGCATTTCAAGATTCTCATCATAGCAGGTAACTACCATTACCTTATCAATGAAACAAATACTCTAGGACATTATTACATCATAATAATTCAGAACAATGAATAATATGTAATAATACATTAAATATCCATGTAATCAAAGTAAAACTAGTTGATTCTAGGACACCAACTCTTACACATAGGACATTAATATCCACGCTTGAGATGATGGACCTAAAAAAGATTCATCTTCCTCCTTTCACTTGTATAGAATCGGGGGTCAATTCTCCGTGTGGAGAGTGATTTCCCTCTAATGGAAATTTATGTTAGCTCTATATAAGGAAATCTAATCCATGCCAAGAATTGCATCAAATTACACCAGAGGGAATATGACAAGGTTCTCTAGGAAGTTAAATCTATAGATTATGACAGGATAGGAGTTATATTCATGGGATGCAATGATTTCCCCATTTTTTGTACTCACTGACATATTTACTTCCATGATTTGTGGCAGTGTTGGGATTGTTCTACTAAACTTTTGGGATATAAAAGAATGCGTAGAACTAGAATCAAAGAGTATGTTTTCTATTCTTGAATAAATAACTAGCGTACCTGTCACCACTTCATTTTCGGGGTTCACTTAGGAATTAGTGATGGAAAAAGATCTCCCTTGCTACCTTGGAGATTTTTGGTTGCCTACAAAAACCCTTGGCTTAGGGAACTGATTTGCAAGATTCCCTAGTTCTTTGTAGTTGTTGAAATGAACAATGCTTTGAGGTTAGAACAGAGAGTTCCTCTTCTCTATTGCAGCTGCGGGTTTTTTCCGTCATTTAATATTCAGGTGCCCTTCTCTTATACACCTAAAGCATTTCCTTGTCCCCTTAAGGCAATTTAAGGGTGCTTCTTTCTGCACCTTTGGTAAGTGGGGTGCTGGATTTTCTTAGCACCATTGGATTTATCTATCAGACTGCCAGCATTGAATTCCAACTTATTCATCTTATCCCCATGATAGCCTTGAGATTCTCTAATCTCCATTTCGACCTTGAGGGAACATCAGACAATTTCCTCATAGCTGTCGAAGTCATGAATTGTCAGGGCTTTCTGCAGGCTAGGTTTCAACCCACCAAAGAAGCGGTCAACCTTTCATTTGTGGGTAACAATAAAGTTGGAGGAATATCGTGAAAGCCTTGTGAATTTTTCCTCATACACTCTGAAAAATTCATCGTCTTTTTTCTTGAGGTCAAGGAAGTCCCTTTCCATCTTAAGTCGGAGGGTGTGCGGAAAATATTTATCAAAAAACATCTTTCGGAAATCCTTCCATTCCAACGCTTAGATCTCCTCCTCAGGCTTCATATTTTTTATCAACGTACACCATTTATTAGCTTCAACCTCCATACGATAAGCATTCAGGAGAACCTTCTCTTGTTTAGAACATTGAAGGATGGAGAAGACCTTTTCAATGGAGTTCATCCATTGTTCAATGATTGAGGGATCAGATGATCCATTAAAAGTAGGAGGCTTTTGTCTCATGAAGCTCTCGATAGTGACTTGTTCTTTCTTAGGGGGGGTTGAACGTTCCTCTTGACCTATGTTTTTATTCAAATCTTGATTTAACTAAGAGAGAAGCATGACAAAGTTTGCGATTCCCACTCCCATCATATTGGGCATCTCATTAGCACAATCATCACATTGATCTTTACATCGGTTGTTAGTCTGAGTCCTCCTATTACTGGTCATTGGCTGGAATAAAAGGAAAGTTAGGGGTAACACATAAAGGGTAATCCAAGGACAAAACGGATGACCTATAAATAACTTTTATTTCCTTAACTTTCGAATCTATAGGCTTCAATATATGTTATCCATGATCTAATTTCCAACATATATTCTTAGGGGAATTTTTTTAATTCCCTTAATAAGGGTTCATACTAATCTTTTGAATTTACCAAAGCATATCCCCCAAGATTTCCATAACCAAGAGGGCATAAAGGCCCGTTTTCATGTACTAGGATACCTCTGGTCAAGCCTGAAACTCCTTGTCGGTATTTTAACCCCTAGGTACATCTGTGCCAGAGCCACATCTATCTGCTCGTATCTAGACAGGGATGTATTTTCTTGATAAACCACTTACTCAATACTCACTAAAACTTAGCAATGTTTTTATTATAATTAGTCTTGTCTCTAAGGATTTACTAGGGTTTTCTAATCCTAATCCCAAAATAACTAAACTTATCCTCTGATACCAACTATAACAACCCTGCTCTTTATTACACACTTAAACATGATTTATTACATAAAATTCACTTGATACAACATATAATATTGAGAGGTATAGTGTCTTTGGGGCTTAGGGCCATTACATAACAACTTAAAACATTAAATACAACATCTTTATTGAAAACTTCCTTTACATAACCACTACATTCCCTTGTACTTAGCATTGCATAGGATAACCTGAGGACATGCATAAGAAAAGGGTGATCTATAAAGCCCAGTAATGGAATAAACATGGAATAACATGAGGAATACATTACATGTTAGAAAATAGGCATACAAATGGAGAACAAGAGAAACATGAATGTAAAGTCATGATAAATCATGATAATCATAACATAGAAATGTGCCAACAACACTTAACATGGAATTAGCATGAGCCAAGGCTCATTGCACATGGAGCATGAGTAAATCCTCATTGCACATGAAGCACGAGTAAACCCTCATTTCACTTGAATTAGCATGAGTAAACACCCATTTCAAATGACGTATCATGATAATATACTTTACCCAATGCATTGGAGTGCTATCAGGGCGCACCCTTCTTAAACATTTCATTTCATGCATAAGTGTGCCACAAGATCATAGAACATGAATTCATAAAACATCATAATTTATTCCATGATTAAGGAGTGTGGAATTAATACATGAAACTCTTACATAAAAAGGTAAATGTTCATAAATGTGAATACCCTTGATAGAGAAATGGGCATGGTATTCACTACACAATGATTTTGACTTGAAAAATTGCGGTGCAATTTCGGCAGCATAACGATGTGACATAAGACTTCATAAAAATGGTTTATGAGAGAGAAAGGGGTGCCTCATCATATTTACATGAAATGTACAGTAATAGGGTTGTATATATACATTTCCCAGAATATGTAATGGAATTTAGATTCATAATACAAAATAATTGCTTGAATGTAAATGAGGAGAGAGAAATTCCTTACATAATTTCGGCATAGTAATGGGTGTACATGGTAGGAATTAATGAGAGAGAAAGTGGATATATAATTATTCAAACATAAAGATGGAAGTATGGGGGAGGTGAAAAATCATACCAAAATATTTATAATTGAAAATAAAAGGGCATTACAATATAAAGAAACTTGGACATGAATAAGAAAAGTGAGAATCCCTTACTTGGAAGTGTGCTTCCAAAGGCTTGAGAGAGGCTTGATAGAGGCTTCTTAGGAGCTTGGGGCACCTTGGGAGGATTATAAAGATAGTAGGGAATAGTTTTGACGAACTCCAAAGGATTTTAGTGAAGAGAAAGTGGGAGCTTGGGTGGGTTTATATAGGAAAGGAGAAGGAATTCTTTATTATTTAGGTTTGGGACACCTCACATTAAACTAATAAAAACCACAAACCAGCCCATGGTTTTTTAAAAAGGGGAGTGTAAAACAATATTTTATAAGTCCAATGACCTAAATTCTTAAAATAATAGGTTTTCTTATGTTGAGGTGAGTCACACTCTTAAGGAAAACAATTTAAAAAGACAAAATGTTTTATAGCCTTGAAGGGTCTACTAAAGCTTTGTAAAATAAATCAAACAAACCCAAAATCATATTATTTTAATGTTAAAACATATATTGTCCGAAAATAATGTTTATTGTATTTTATTACATCACTATTGGGTCATTATGATGTCATAAAACACGTTATATATTTAAACTGTATTTAATTTTTACCGAAAAATTCGAATGTATCGGAAAATTATGAAAAATTCACCATTGGATAATTTTGACATCCTGATTCCAAAAATAATATTAATTTTATCTAAATAATTTTATAAATATTTGAATTTTTACTTTTAGAATAAAAACTGACATTTATCAAAAATTCATGGGTTTTGACAAAAACAGCTTTCAAACCTTAATAAAAATTACAATTGCATTCATAAAATTATACTATAATTTATATTTAATAAAAAGTAATTTAATAATAATAATAATAATATTTTAATAAAATATTATTTAATTCAAAAATTCATTAATTCATCAAAATAGATTTCTTAGTTCAATATTAACTAAAAATACTATTTGTGCTCTAAAAAAACTATTTACAGAGTAACAATAATAAAATGAATGTATATTCATTATTATATAAAAAATAATGAACATAATAATAGAGAAAAGTTCTTGTTACATAACCCCTTATAACACCTGTAGAAGACCGAAGAGTAAGGTGTGTGATGGTGACAGACTCTTGAGGTGGCTCGAATAACATTGCTCGGGTGGTAATCTCTATCAACTTCCACTTCTCTCGTAGGTGATTCTGTTCGATCTTAACATGTTGAAGATCAGCTGGGGATTGGTCAAGAGCGAAGCCCAATGACGCCACCTCCTTTTCGAGCTCCAACAAATGGGTTTCATACAGAGCAAGTCTACTGGATGAGGCCATCATTTCCTTTACCTGAGTAAATTGGATTTGTTAAAGCCCTATATTTATACTAATCATGTGATCACTATTCAAAAGCTATAATATCAACGGTCACAATTCTTAACAGAATTTTAAAATCCAAAAACATAAAACCAATAAAGTTCACATTTTATATAAACATTTTTCATAATGATACATTTAATTAGATCAAGAGGAATTTCAATTAATGAAAGTTTGGGTCATTACACAACCAATGTCATGCCACCAATGACACACCCAACACAAACTACCTCTCCCTGACTTCACTACCATGGTTTTTTTCTTGCATAAAAGTATGCAAATAAAATGACATACATTGGTAATGATCTTAAGTCATAAGATCATTACACATGATCGTAGATAGGAACATCCAATGACACTCGAAACATGTGGTGTTTCTATTGGTGATTTAGTCCTCGTGATCTCACTACTAGAGATCACCAAGTGAGAAATTCACGAGAAGAAGTCTCAATGCTTATGATCCCCTAGCACCTGATAGTGATACATCTACTATGTCCAATTAGTGAGATGAATCTATAACATAGAACATATATTTAAGATTAATGTCATGGTATCTTCAGGTTCTCATTATAGCCTGGGATATGCTATAAACTTTCGATATGACAATTAATCTTTGGACATTAACATTTCAATAGTGGATGCAGAAAATTCTACACTATAATGGTAAGATGGAATCATGTATAGCTAACTGTATACATGATATGGTAATCAAAAGCACAGAATAGTTGGGTTTAGGGCACCCACTATTTCACCACTCCCACTTTCACTAGAGACAACTTGATAACCAAACTTGTTAGGTACTTACATGATAAAAATCATGTTTCTACTAAGTAACGATTTTAGCTATTGGGTCTGCCATGATTTTTTCGCGTGGCTATTATGTTATTGTAACCTTGTCATGTTGAGTAAAACTTCTCAAGAGATGTTATCCCAAGTATATCCCTTTTATCCACTGTCATAACTTGACATCTTAGCTAGTAAGAATATAATAATTTATATTATGATAATACTTTTCTTACCAGGTGCGATTACAAGAACCAGAACAAATCATTTCATTTAATAACTGCTTCTTAGCTACCTAAGAAGCTACAACGTACTCAGTCTTTGTAGGTATGGCTACCACTAGCTTATATGAGTTTGACTCTCTCATCGTCTTTAGCCTAACTATGATAGTAGATCACATTGATCTATGGAAGACTAGTTTGTATCTCATGAAAACTAATACCCTTTCTTCTCCACTAACCAGGTATATATCTTTTGTACTTTTCGAAGTATAATTAGATAGTTCTGACTGCATCCCTTGTAGTTCTCCTAGATATAACTGATATTTTCCTATTAAAGAGAATATACTAGCTATATCAATTATTTTACATATCTTGGAATACGTGATTGATTAATCTCTTTGATGTATGGATTTCAACTCACCATGTTTATATATTCCCATGTCCCGGACATGTCAACCTAAAGAGATTATGCCCTATGACGCAGGCAAAAATTCATCTCTTGAATTGTTCCAACTTGTATTTTTCAATACAATGTCACTATATGTATGATTGACTAGGGCCAAGAAACCTATAGATCTACCTTAGTAGATCTTGTTCCCTATAACTTAGGTTTCTACTTTAAGTCAATCACTGGAGAATAAATTTCATTTTGGACTTAACTAACTTGAAGACCAATCTATTTTCCACAAGTTTCCGAACATACTTTTCTTGTAAAACGTTGACTCTCCTACTAACCTCTCATAGAAACATGGAAAACATTTGTTAAAAATGTATATTCTATGATCTTGTCGCTTACTTTAATCCTGAACCAAATTTCAGTAACTTGCAACCTTTATTAGCATTCTATGATGTGACTATCCCTTTATGGTTGCGTCGTATAGACCCCATCCATGATTGGTGGCCATGACATCCAATGCTAAATAATTTGATCATAAATATTAGCTATGATAAGTAAAATTCTAATGGATTTAGGCATAATGACTTGGTTAAACCAATCGAGCCTTATTGTTACTACACTTGTACCATCCATGTATCAACTCACTTGAATAGCCGCTGAAGTATTCAAAATAATAAGCCCCTTTTCACTTTGATACATGGAATCCATTAATTGAATTTTAGTTGGTCTTATCAATTTTAGCTAATTTCCATATACTGGTTACTTGTAGGAAATATTATTCACATTGAATAATAGATCACTGACCGCGGTGAATATAGAAACCATCACCATGGTTTTATCCTTCCTATGAAGTATGTGTCTCTGGAACATACTTTGTTCCACATGCGCTTGTGGGACTAGTTCCTATGCCAACTATTTGTGCATCTTGAGCACTGACTAAAAACAAGTCAATATAGCTTCTAATATCTCTAATACAGATGTTCACCCTTATATAGAAGTGTAGTCTGTTACTTTACTACATAATTTTCTATCTTAGGGATTTATGTAACATCCTAAGAAACTATTAGGATAATTACACTAAATTCATAATGTTTTTATCATGATGAAAGTTTGTATTCGAACAAACTATTTGCATCCAAACACATGTCCTTATGACATAATGGATTTACATCATACTATGACTTCTATGATATCCATTTTTTATTATAGTCGGCATATGATTGTGGGATATCACCATTATTTGCAAAGCATTTCATGAAATATAATGGAATTTTCTGCAAGTTGTAACATTGTTACTGTAACACCCTGAGATTTTATGAGATATATTATTTTTAATTTCTTTGATGTCTTCTATTATACACTACACCAAGATTTTCTTGCACTATACGCAACACCGTATTCGCTTGCAGTATACGCAACACTATTCTTGGCTCATGTTACACACAATTTCAAGTTCGTTTTGTGGAAATTATTCTATGCAACATTAAGTATAGATTTTGTTTAATGTATAAATGAAATAAGTTTTGATTATGTTATTCGCAACACCAAACAGAGCTTTCACTACACGCATCCCTGACTTGGCTTTCATTACACGCAATCAAGACCTTTCTCGATAGCGTGTGTAGTATGCAATACCGAGTTTCACTAAATGAGATATTATTATAATATTATTATGAACTAGCCGTTATGAATATTAATACCTACTTTTTGAAATTTTATAAATTTTATCTTTCAAAATGGACTTCATTTTTGGATTTGGAATATCGAAATTAGCCTAGGGTGAATTTTTGGTATTTTTCTGAAAAATTTCAATTTTTGATGAATAGTGAAAACACTGGGTTACTATTTAAAAACCGACTTTTTATTTAAATAATTATTTATTTTATTTAAATTTATTTTAGGTCAAAATTGATATATAATACCTATATAAGTTAAATGTAATTCATTTAAGTCATTTTATAATAATTTTAGATATATAAAAATTTTATTAAACTTTTCACCGTCTTTTACCCACCTCCTAGGAGAATTTGAAAATTTACATAAAACTTAATTTTACCGCTTTTGTGAGTTGAATTTAGAAAATCCGAGAGACACGGTTAATATCAAGGAGTAAAATGTGGTTCAATAAGATAAAAATAATTTTTGGTGAATAGTAACTTTTTACTTTTATTTACCACGGTTAAAAGTAAATAGGGTAATTAAGGGTAAAAATGATATTATTATTACCCTAAAAAATGTCCTAATTCTATTGGATAAGTTTAATTCGACCAAAAACAACATTAGGAATAAAATATTACCCTTTAGTTCCACTTGGATTAGATTAGGACACTTATTATTATTTTATTTAAAGAAGAGTTAAAATAGTTAAAATCAAAGTTTAATAACTAAAACATTTTTAATATAGGGTTATACATAAGATCAATCCGACTATAAATATTCATTAGAAATATAAAAAGATTTCCTATATAATTTTATTTTATTTATAATTTTTAGACATTAAATAATTTAATTTATTTATGACACAATGATGATGCAGTAATTACCTTATTAATGAAATATTAACATAATTGATGTTATAAATACCCTAATAAATGTAATTTGAGACTTTTTATGAATTCCACTAATTTTATAGGTTAATATGACATGTTAGTATTGATTTAATTAACTTTATTCGAACTAATAATTCTGTTATGATTTTCACAAAAATCAATTACCAAATAGTTTCAAAATTGACATAAAATAGTTTTTATAACAAATATTATATTATTAATTGTTATTATATTTCTAAAAATATAATATTCGGCCAAATGACTTATATAAGGTTATATAAATTAATAATGAACCACTTTAGGTTCTTTTGGCTTGTTATAGTAAGTTTATTAACCATATAGTGTAAGAAAACAAGAAGACACGGTAAAAGTTAAATTATTTAACTTAGAGTTAAATCTAAATGATATGGTTAAAATAGTAACCTAAAATTTTCTAAACCCTATTTTTTGAGATGATTTTGACCCATCCCCACTTTATCTTCGAAATAAATCAATTTGGACCTATTATAAATCGAATATGACTTGATTATAAAATAATATTTTAAGTTTTTCCAAAGGTGCCCCTCTCCTCCCTTATAAAAAGGGCGCCCCTTCCCTCTTCTATTCACACCATTTTGAGCCTTGAAGCTCAGATAACCCCTGAAAATTCCTCTTCTAAACCTCTCTAGTTATATCATAGAGGTTCTGTTCTTCTCAAAAGACCAACTCTATTACCCTAAGAAGAAGTTTAAAGGAGGTGCGTCGAGGAAGAGGTAATCTCTTCTACCGACTCTTTCAAGTTTCTTTCTTCTTCTACTTCCTCTTATTTAGTTGTTTCATTATAAAGTAATAACATATGTATTACTTATATACTTATATGTTATTATAAATATGAAACAACCCTATTTCACCTTCTATCCATCCTACGGAAAACGAAATCACCACGCGTGCGTACGTACGAAATACCGTCTCCACGTCGTGGTGTAATCAGTTTTTCCACCACCACCTTACTTGGATGGGTATAATGGTGTAAAGAATAACTATATATGATTATTATAACATCATAATGATTCTAATATATTATATCATCCACTCAAAATCCATTCAATAAATATGGGAATGATATCATCGCTCGTGCGTACGTACGGATTACCGTCTCCACGACACGATGAGATTCATTTTCCATGTTAACAATTCAAGAATGATTATAAAGTATATATAATAATTAATCATGAAATATATGACATAATAATGCTACTTTATTTATGTATATATATATATATATGTATTTCATCTACTTAATTCCATTCAATTCAATAAGGAAACAGAAAACAGCGTTCATGCGTACGTACGGCCTACCGTCTCCATGAGCGGTGTATTGCTTTCCATTTATAGATCTATTATATATATGTATATTCTGAATATATATTATTTATAAATTATGTTTTATATTTTTGAATTAATTAATCATGATCTAAGTAATCATATCAATAATTACAAGTCAAAACATAGACGATAAATGAAACGATTTTACCCAAAACGCTGATTTAACATGGAATTGACAAATGAACAGATAATATAAAGTCGTAAGTGAATAATATATGATATCATAAATATTATTATGGTTCTGTTACAAGTTAATAATATGTTTAAACCCACTATACAGGAGTCTCAGACACATATGGAAGAAATTGGACATAAAGTATGGGATAATTTTGTAATCTTATTTTTATCCGAGATTGCATATACGTAAGTATTTACTGGGGTTATGTTTATTATCGATGTCCATATGTTCTCAAAATGTTTTCATAAAATGTTTACTTTTCTTCCATGTATGTTTAAAGTCATTTTTAACCATTTTTACTTTTACCACATCGTATTGAATGAATCTTTCTTTTGTTTACCATACGAGGTACTTTTTGAATTTTTCGAAAAAAGTACGAGGAGAATGTTTTTTAACTTATATGGCATGAATGGATTTTTACGGTTTCATAACACCTTATTTTCATGAATCTTACTCTACAAGATTTCATTACTATTTTCAGAAAAATTCTTTTCTTTTAAAATTGCATGGAATTTTGTGAAAAGAAAATGATTTTGAATAAGAAAGGATATTTTTCTCAAGAATTCATTTCAAGTGTTTTATCAAAACCATTTTCCATCTAAGATGACATTATTTCATATGTGTATGTTTCAAATATAATGTCTCTATGATTTACATGGTTTCACTTTTCTTGTGATGAAATATCCATTTATTTTATATGGATTATGTGATGATGGGATGATTTTTATGAAACCCATTTTATTCTTTGGGTTATGATGAATATTTTAAGTTTATTTTGTGGCACAAGTAATAATGATTTCATTATGAGATGGGTGGGACCTATATCTCCCTCTAATTAATTGGGTAAAGATTTATATCTCATGATATATACATGGCTGGAAAGGTAAGTTAATCAATTTCAATGATACATGACTAGAACAAGGAGTGAACTCGATTCAGAAAGGGACTTTGTCCACTAAGATGGTCTTGGCAGCAATGCCTTGGCTACTATGGAAATTATATCATGTGCTTAATGGTTTTCCAAAATTACATATTTTATTCCCATGCTATTTTATCATGATTAATGTTCTTTTATGATCTATTCCTTATGTATTGCCATGTTTTATGTCATTGCTCAAGATTTTTATGTTTAAACATTATGTTCATTTTTTTAAGTTCAAATGTATTTGGTTGTTTTATTTTCTCCATGCTTACCCTTACTGAGCATTTGAGCTCACCCTTTATATGTTTTCTTTTCCCCAGGATATAAAGAAAGGTTTTAGGTAGGAAAAAAAAGGGAAGATCTTTATGGGAGATGTTGAAGATCTTTCACCATGATTAGAAGATTATGTTCCGAGTTTCCAAAGACACTAAACTATTACGATCTTTGAGTGTTGGTTTTTGTTATGTATTAAGTATTCTGAAAAAATTAATTTAATGTCCATGTACGTAAAGCTTTGGGTATCTACAGTTGGTATCAGAAGAAAGGTTTAGTTAACCTTTGGAAACTAGGATTTGAAAACTTTAGTGAGATCCCTAGAGATATTTATAAGTTATGTCTAGGGATGTCCCTAAGGTTAAGTATAAGTATAGGTTATAGTCCTAGAATTACAGTAAAAATCTTAGAATTAACCCTAAGATGTTATATATTGAAGGTATTCCCCCTTTATTATGTTGTTTTCCCTAGCATGATATTTTCCTCTCACACTATTCTTTTTGGGTTTTAGACGATGGATGGAACCTGAAGGAACCGTGTTGATCAATGTGATGGACAATGCAATGATTTTCCTCTTGAATAAACCAATGTTATGGGAGATGGATTTTAAAATCTTATTACTATACTTACACAAGCTATGAATCATTCTGGACTTCCAAATGAGCAGATAAGGGAACAATATTCTATTGAGTCCTTCATGAGGCAACGTCCACCTTCTTTCAGTGGGTCTTCTAATCCACTTGTTGCTGAACAATGGATCAGTACCATTGAAAAGATATTTTCCATACTTCGCTGTGAAGAACATGAAAAAGTCATTCTGGCTATTTACCGTTTAGAAGGTGAAGCAGATCAATGGTGGACTCTAATTAAGAATACGAGGCCCCGAGATGAAATTGAATCCATGGAATGGGATGAGTTAAAGAACTTATTTTTCAATAAATACTTCCCTCGTATTCTTCGAACAAAGATGGAAAAGTATTTCCTTAAGCTTAAGCAAAAGGATGATGAATCTGTTGGTATATATGAAGCGAATTTTATAAGTCTTGCAAGGTATGCATCTGGCTTTATCATCCAACCTGAAAGTAAAGTTGATCGATTCTTCAGTGGATTAAAACCAAGTCTTAGAAGGGAATTAGCTATAAGAGACTTCAGTAGCTATGAAGAAATTTTGAGTTGTGCTATCAAGGTAGAAATGGAAGTTGGTGTTACATATCCATCTCATGGTTTTGACAAGAAACGAAAAAAGGAGTTCAAGGAGAAATCTCATAATAATGGTGAAAAGAAGATGAATGTTTCTTTATGCTCAAAGTGTGGAAAGAATCATGGTGGATACTGTCTTAAAGGGACTAGAAAATGTTTTAAGTGTGGAAAAGAAGGTCATCGAGTATCTGAGTGTCGAAGTAATGGAAAAAGGGTTTCTAATGATGTGAATAAAGAAAAGACTGCAGAGAACGCACCACCAACACTTTAATGCTTCAAGTGCAAGGAAATGGGGCATTATGCTAATCAATGCCCTAATCCAAAGGTTAATGATGATCAATGTGAGAAACCTCTTAAGGAAAAGGACAAAGGGAAGTCACATGCGATCACTATTAGCAATGTTGAGTATGAAAATGATGTGGTGGAATGATTATGTGTTTATGTAAAGGGATTCCAAAATAATGTTGTGGAATCTCGTTTATAGTATTGTGGAACATTAGAATATCTATGTAATGGTTTATTGTGGTTTTTGATAATTATATGGTACCGGTAACCATGAAAAGTGATTCAAGTATTTTGGAAAGCCGATGATATGCGCATAATGAAGTGATAAGGAGAAAATTAAATGTTTGATAGTATTCATGAGCTCATGACTGATATAAGGACAAAGTTATATCATGGTTTGAGTATATAGAATTTTTGGATTTTGGTATGTGGAAAGAGTTAACTTTTGACAGCATTCATGTTTTCACTAAGGTTCAATGGGTATTCATTTTTCAAGAGAATACATGATTAAGGTATTCACATGATTGGAATGTGACCAACAAGATATATGAGGGATAAATGATGGTATTCATGGGCTTATTATATGACCTTTTTAGTAATCATTCTCTTTATACTATGAGTTTGGAAAGAAGTATTTTGGATAAGCCTAAAGATTGGAATGGATTATGTTAAACATAAGTTAGTATTGTTTAAGGCTAGAAATTTTTTCAATATTATTGATAGAATGTTATAATAGTGTAGTTTAAGAAAAGGGACAACCTGCAGAACGGGCGACAACCTGTCATGTCGGACAAGGTTACGGGAATCGAACCCACAACTGAAGTGTGACAGGCCTTTATCGCCTACCACTAGCCTACAGGAAGTCCCTGGTTAGTAGAAACTAGTTTTATTTTATTAATAGGTATGATAGATGAAGTATAATTCCATTTTTGGAACCATATACAATTAATATCACCATAAGATGGACTTATGTATATAACTTTTTCTAATCCTATGTTTGAGACAGATGGAATGACCTATCATTCTATCGCATGATCTGTTAACACTTCGCAAAAGACAAATTCAACTTAATTTCTTTAAGATATGAAGTGGAAATTGTTCTAGGCATGAGCAACGGTAAGATTGTACCAAAATCAAGTAAGTATTTCTTTTAATTCGAAAATTATTCAACTTTAGGGAAATGATCTTGAAAACCAAAAATGTTGTCCCAGTGTCCTCATATCCAATGAATCAGATGGTACCTTAGATCATCACAAATTTATGGCTTTGTGATTGTTGGCTTTTTCATAGCCATGTTCTCTACCACTCTTCATCAGAACATGATGGTTATATTTTTCTTCCATATCCATATTTTCACCTATGTTCTTCTATGTGGAAACCCAGTGATGAGTTAATTTGGGTAACAGTTATGTTTCTTACTTTACTTTATAAAATTAAGTTTTATTATTCCTTTTTACGATGTGGGTTTCTATGAAAGAAACTTTGAATTAGTAAACCATTTATAACCCTGATGAATTTCGAGGGCGAAATTCATTTTAAGGGGGGTAGAATGTAACACCCTGAGATTTTATGAGATATATTATTTTTAATTTCTTGGATGTATTCTATTATACACTACACCAAGATTAGCTTCTACTATACGCAACACCGTATTAGCTTTCAGTATACGCAACACTATTATTGGCTTGTGTTACACACAATTTCAAGTTCGTTTTTTAGAAATTATTCTACGCAACATTAAGTATAGATTTTGTTTAATGTATAAATGAAATAAGTTTTGATTATGTTATAGGCAACACCAAACAAAGATTTCACTACACGCAACCCTGACTTGGCTTGCATTACACACAATCAAGACCTTCCTCGATAGCGTGTGTAGTACGCAATACCGAGTTTCACTAAATGAGATATTATTATAATATTATTATGAACTAGCCGTTATGAATATTAATACCTACTTTTTGAAATTTTATAAATTTTATCTTTCAAAATGGACTTCATTTTTGGATTCGGAATATCGAAATTATCCTAGGGTGAATTTTTGGTATTTTTCTGAAAACTTTCAATTTTTGATGAGTAGTGAAAACACTGGGTTACTATTTAAAAACTGACTTTTTATTTAAATAATTATTTATTTTATTTAAATTTATTTTAGGTCAAAATTGATACATAGTACCTATATAAGTTCAATTTTATTCATTTGAGTCATTTTATAATAATTATATATATATAACAATTTTATTGACCTTTTCACCGTCTTTTACCCATCTCCTAGGAGAATTTGAAAATTTACATAAAACTTAATTTTACCGCTTCTGTGAGTGGAATTTCTAAAATCCAAGAGACACGTTTAATATCAAGGAGTAAAATTTGGTTCAATAAGATAATATTTTTTGGTTAATAGTAACTTTTTACTTTTATTTATCACGGTTAAAAGTAAATAGGGTAATTAAGGGTAAAAATGATATTATTATTACCCTAACACTTGTCCTAATTATATTGTATAAGTGTAATTAGACCAAAAACAACCTTAGTAATAAAATATTACCCTTTAGGTCCACTTGGATTAGATTAGGACACTTATTATTATTTTATTTAAAGAAGAGTTAAAATAGTTAAAATCAAAGTTTAATAACTAAAACATTTTTAATATAGGGTTATACATAAGATCAATCTGACTATAAATATTTATTATAAAGATAAAATGATTTCCTACATAATGGTATTTTATTTATAATTTTTATACATTAAATAATTTAATTTATTTATGACACAACGATGATACAGTAATTGCCTTATTAATGAAATATTAACATAATTGATGTTATAAATACAATAATAAATGTAATTTGAGACTTTTTATGAATTACACTAATTTTTTAGGTTAATATGACATGTTATTATTGATTTAATTAACTTTTTTAGAACTAATAATTCTATTATGATTTTCACAAAAATTAATTACCAAAAAATGTCAAAATAGACATAAAATAGTTTTTAAAACAAATATTATATTATTAATTTTTATTATATTTTTAAAAATCTAAGGTTTGGAAAAATGACTTAGATAAGGTTATATATATTAATAATTAACCACTTGGGGTTAGTTTGGCTTGTTATAGTAAGTTTATTAACCATATAGTGTAAGAAAACAAGAAGACACGGTAAAAGTTAAATTATTTAACTTAGAGTTAAATCTAAATGATAAGGTTAAAATAGTAACCTAAACTTGTCTAAAACCTATTTTTTGAGATTATTTCAACCCATACCCACTTTAGATTTGAAATAAATCAATTTTTAGCTATTATAAACTGAATATGACTTTATTATAAAATAATATTTTAAGTTTTTCCAAAGGTGCCCCTCTCCTCCCTTATAAAAAGGGCACCCCTTCCCTCTTCTCTTCACACCATTTTGAGCCTTTAAGCTCGGATAACCCCTAAAAATTCATCTTCTCAACCTCTATAGTTATATCATAGAGTTTCGTGTCTTCTAAAAAGACCAACTCTAGTACCCTAAGAAGAAGTTTAAAGGAGGTGCGTCGAGGAAGAGGTAATCTCTTCTACCGACTCTTTCAAGTTTCTTTCTTCTTCTACTTCCTCTTATTTAGTTGTTTTATTATAAAGTAATAACATAATTATTACTTATATACTGATATGTTATTATAAATATGAAACAACCATATTTCACCTTCTATCCATCCTACGGAAAACGAAATCACCGCGCGTGCGTACGTACGAAATATCGTCTCCACGCTGTGGTGTAATCAGTTTTTCCACCACCACCTTACTTGGATGGGTATAATGGTTTAAAGAATAACTATATATGATTATTATAACACCATAATTATTCTAATATATTATATAATCCACTCCAATTATATTCAATAAATATGGGAACGACATCATCGCTCGTGTGTATGTACGGATTACCATCTCCAAGACGCGATGAGATTCATTTTCCATGTTAACAATTCAAGAATGATTATAAAGTATATAAAATAAGTAATCATGAAATATATAAAATAATAATTCTACTGGATTTATGTATATATATATATATGTATGTCATCTACTTAATTCCATTCAATTCAATAAGGAAACGAAAAACAGCGTTCATGCGTACGTACGGCCTACCGTCTCCATGAGAGGTGTATTTCTTTCCATTTATCGATATATTAAATATATGTATATTCTGAATATATATTATATATAAATAATGTTTTATATTCTATAATTAATTAATCATGATCTAAGTAATCATATTAATAATTACAAGTCAAAACACATACGATAAATGAAATGATTTTACCCAAAATGATACTTTAACATGGAATTGACAAATTAACGGATAATATAAAGTTGTAAGTGAACAATATATGATATAATAAATATTATTATGGTTTTTTTACAAGTTAATAATATTTTTAAACCCACTATACATGAGTCTCGGACACATACGGAAGAAATTGGACATAAAGTAAGGGATAATTTTGTAATCTCATTTTTATCCGAAATTGCTTATATGTAAGTATTTACTGGGGTTATGTTTATTATCCATGTCCATATATTCTAAAAATGTTTTCATAAAATGTTTAATTTTCTTCCATGTATGTTTAAATTCATTTTTACCCTTTTTTACTTTTACCACATCGTATGGAAGGAATCTTTCTTTTGTTTACCATACGAGGTACTTTTTGACTTTTCTGACAAAAGTACGAGGAGAATGTTTTTTTAACTTATGTGGCATGAAAGGATTTTTAAGGTTTAATAACGCCTTATTTTCATGAAGCTTACTCTACAATATTTCATGATTATTTTCAACAAAATCCTTTTCTTTTAAAATTGCATGGCATTTTGTGAAAAGAAAATGATTTTGAATAAAAAAGGATATTTTCCTCAAGAATTCATTTCAAGTGTTTTATCAAAACCGTTTTCCATCTAAGATGACATTATTTCATATGTGTATGTTTTAAATATAATGTCTCTATGATTTACATGGTTTCACTTTTCTTATGATGAAATATCTATTTATTTTATATGGATTATGTGATGATGGGATGATGTTTATGAAACCCATTTTATTCTTTGGGTTATGATGAATGTTTTAAGTTTATTTTGTGGCAAAAGTAAGAATGATTTCATTATGAGATGTGTGGGACCTATATATCCCTCTAATTCATTGGGTAAAGATTTATATCTCATGATATAGACATGGATGGAATGGTAAGTTAATCTGGTTCAGTGATACAGGACTGGAACGAGGAGTGAACTCGATTCAGAAAGGGACTTTGTCCACTAAGATGGTCTTGGCAGCAATGCCTTGGATACTATGGAAATCATATCATGTTCTTAATATTTTTCCACAATACATGTTTTATTCCCATGCTATTTTATCATGATTAATGTTCTTTTATAATTTATTCCTTATGTACATCCATGTTTTATGTCATTGCTCAATATTTTGATGTTTAAACATTATGTTCATGTTTTGAAGTTCAAATGTATATGGTTTGTTTTATTTTCTACATGCTTACACTTACTGAGTATTTGAGCTCACCCTTTATATGTTTTCTTTTCCCCAGGATATAAAGAAAGGTTTTAGGTAGGAAAACAAAAGGGGGATATCTTTATGGGAGATGTTGAAGATCTTTCACCATGATTAGAAGATTATGTTCTGAGTTTCCAAAGACACTAAACTATTATGATCCTTGAGTGTTGGTTTTTGTTATGTATTAAGTATTTAGAAAAAGTAATGTAATGTCCATGTACGTCAAGCTTTGGGTCTCTACAGTTACTACTTACATAAAGATTTGGATGTATAACATATGCGTTTAGAAATTTCTCCACGCTACATGTTTGTTGATCAATGTTGATATGTAAGACTTCATCATCAATCCTACTCATTAACATAAATTTCATTATATCAATAAGGTAATGTGCATTTAGTAATTACTTCATGGTACATTATCATGATTGATGAATGCTTGGTCGTGATATTCTTCGGTATCCCAACCTGAAGCAACTCATATCTTCTGACTATGAATATACTTTAATTTATTATTCCTTAATTACTTAAAGAAATATTATTAAGTATATATAACTCTAGATTATACTTGGAATAGTTTATGCTTACTTGTTGAACTATTTCTAAAAGCTTTGTGACATAACTTTATTTCTAAAGGCTCCTTTGTCGAAACTAAAGATGTTGATAATACCAAAAGTATTTAGTTGTGATGATCCTAAATACCATATGTATATTCATGATGTCCAATTTTAGTATTACTTGACAAATAATTATCTTGTCACAACTGGGTATAAGTCTTATATTTATATTCATCACTAATTGTCTATGATTCATGTATTACTGAACTAGCGATTGAGTTTTAAATACCAAAAACAACATTCATTACAGAACCTAAAAGAATGTCTCCTTGAGTCTAAGGACACATGAGATTAATTCTTCTAGTTATACTCAATAATATTTCAACACAAATCTTTTAATTGGAAATTAAAGAAGTCATGTACTTCTTACCACATGCCTAGGTATCACCCTTTCACAACCACATGGAGAATACGCCTGACTTCTATTAAGGTTTATATACTTACTTGGTTTTCGTATTAGAATACACATATGTCACGAACATATTGTATTTAATACCCAAGTAGTAAAATTGAAACATTACAATTGATGAATATTCCTGAAGAAGAAGTGGGTAACTTGCTTCTTTAATTTAGTTAATTGCATTTAAACTTCAATAGTATTATTTTATAATATGCAATGCAAATAACCTTTTTTAATACCTAATTAATTTAATGACATCGTGAATGTTCCATTTAAATTACTTGACTTTTGTCCTTTTCGCATTGTCATTAAAATTATTCGCCATAAGAATTAAAGATGAAATTATCTTTGATATTCTAATTATCTTGGCATACCTTACCTAAATAGGTAATGGGTAATTACTCAATACTTGTTCATTTTGTAACTTAAAACGAGACTTGATTAATGAGATAAAATGATATGTGAAAGGGATCCATTTAAATATTATGATCAATCTTTCAATTTACACATGCTGGTGTAACATTTTGTTATTTATATCATTGCTTCAATTTCTCCTTGAAAACATCTCAGAGATGAGAATTCATGTTATATCATCCATGTCCTGGTGTAGCGACCACAACTGACACTAGAAGTTGATAAAATCATAATGATATAACCATCATATGCTTTGTATATTAGTCTCATGTAAGTAGTTTCACCCTCACTTCTTGAGGTAGTTTAACGGTGTTGGGAACACTGGCACCTTGAGTTTCCTATATCATAGTACTATGCACACGCACCTGTACTATTCATCGATACTCATGTCAGTGAGGACATTTACTTTGTCCAATATTTATCACAGTTTAAAATTGTGGTATAACTTTCCATTTTCCTATAAAAATGAATTTTAGCAGATGAGTGCCTTTTATCTGGATTATCGGTTTAGAAATTTTGATTGATTACTTAAATGATTTAATGTCTCCCACTATTTTATCGGATTCTAGGAACCCTCTGTACTAGAATCGTAATACTATGTCGCTTGAGTATTCTAGTGGCAAGGATCCTGGAACCACCCCCTCGTAGTCTACAAGTTATGGTTACACAAATTCTTGGAGGGTTTAAGGTGGGATTTTGGTTGGCCGACCGCTTTAACTTGTGGTTCCTTGATCTATTGAGTGAAGTCCCAACTTCTAAAATCAAAACTTAATTTACTCAACTCTTGCCTCTAAAATTACAACAAGCTAGCTATGGCTATTTATTTGCTGCAATTTTAGTTTAGTGAACCCATCATTCTTATAAGGACTCCCCAGTAGTAAGAGGCACCCTCAGTTATGGCATGAACGACATCTCAACTAGTCGGTTTTATCCAAATTTGAATGACGGAAGGCTGTTATGACTTAATATATCTTTGAGGGTTTTATTATTTTTAATGTAACAAAAGAAATAATTTTCTATTTTATAATCATGTACTATGTGATCGCACTCACAACTGACCGTGCAAGAAATAGAAATTTCATCACGTCACATGTTCATTTTATCTTGCAAGCTTGTTTATTATTATACTATGTGATCGTATAATAAACTACACATGCACAAAAATAATAAACCATGCAAAACAAAATGAACAACTGATCATGAGCTGGTTCTAATGGTTGATCCGTTGAGTGAATAATGGACCAACCGAGACCCTAGAGATAATAACTTTAGTCATGTGACTTTCCACTTTAATAGAAACGTCTTCTCATCCAATGTATCCAACTCTTGTATGGTGTGTCACCGTCACTTGGCGCGAAGTGAGTCACGCCTCATCTCTTCATTATACAACTGTACTCGCATGCAGGCGAGGGGGTCTCAGGGTATAAATATACAACTCTAAGAATGGGCATGCATGCCCTTATACATATAATAACACTTGAGATGACACACAAATCGTCTTTTATTTAATTAAACTAATTATTATAAATCGACATTCAATAATTAAATAAATAATTAAATAAAATTTCACCAGACAAACATTGGTCGGTCTCCAGCTCATGATCACTATACGCATTAACTCGCGTATATAAACTAAATATAGAAAAAAAAATTAAACTTTCATTAAAATAAACTTGAGGGGATTTAATTGAATTAAAAAAATTCAATCTAATTTTTTAATTCAATATTTTTACATCGTTTGGTCCCATTTAATTAATTTAATTTTTTAAAAATAAAAAATTAAATTAATCAACTAATTTAATTTTTCACCAAATTAAATTAATTACGCTGCTTCTAAATTTTAATAACCAAAAATTAATATTAAATTAATTTAATTATCAACTCTAATTAAATTAATTTTTTAATTAATTTTTTGTTAAATTAAATCACCCGGGCCCATATAACTTCGATCAGGGCCTGTACGGGTCGGGATGAACCTGGACAGGCCCAATCCGGGCAGTACTGAACCCATCCAGGGGTATTCTGGGCCAGGCCGGTCCGCACAAGCCTGTTCCAGGCTGGGCTGACCTGCCCAGACTTATTACGGGGTAGAGTGAGTTATCTTCCCGCTAAGAGGACCGGGAGGTGGTCGGAACGGGGCAGGTCTGTGGAGAAGTGAGCTAGTCAGGATTGGCCATACTAGCCGTGATGGCAAGAACCCAGTGTGGATAACAGCGCGCACATGAGGGTTCGAGAAGAAATGTGTCAGAGGGAACTTATGCGGTGCACTTGGCCAGAGGAAATCGGACTTGTGGCTCGTAGAAATAGGGAGGAGGAAATAGGGCGGCGGGCTTCATAGGCAATGAGAGTCATTGGCGCTGGGACAAGGCATGGAGACTGGTGCTACTGGGCATGGTAGGGCAGTGTGGTGTTGCGGCTTCCAACAAGGGGCGATCCAAAGGGATGTTGTTGCAGTTCATCAGGGAGGAGGTGTCACCTGCGGCTGGTCCGATGTGCGTAGGAAGTATAAGCAAGGGTATCCAACCAAGGAGGAGCTGCTGGGAGAACAGATTAGCATGAGCTAAGAGCCGGCGGTGGTCTTGGGTTCATCGGCCTGGTGCGTCGTGTGGGAGTTGTTCGATGGCAGGGAGCTGCCATGGGGAGAGGACATCCTGGGGCTAGGCGGAGAGGCAAAGCCTAGCGGCTAAGGGAGAAGGCGGGAAGAGGCTGGCCGGAAGGCTGCGCAACGCCTGGTGCGGGAGGCCACGACTGGTGGCTTGCTGCTGCTGCAGTGCAGCATGGAGGAGGCGGCCTTGCAGGTGTCACTGCTTGCTGCTTCGAGAGGGAGGGTCGGCTCTACCGGGGTGTTGGGGTGTCGTGGGGGTGAGGTGGCTGGGGAAACTGATAGTCAGCCTTTTGGTGCACTACAGCACGATGAGGAGATCCGGGCTTAGGTGGAGGCAGTCGGCGCATAGGCGCCTTGCCTCCGCAGGGAAGACCAAGCAGCGGGGGGTCGCTCCCCCCCCCCCAAACCCTTTTTTTTCTTCACCTGCTCTGTAGGTCTCCCCCCCCCCCTCCATTTTTTTATAAAAAGACTTTCTTTTGCATGTCTCCTTACATTTTTCATTTTTTTATATTGTTGGAGACCTGCAAAGCAGGTCTCCCCTCTTATTTTTTTGATTGATTTCTTAAGTCTATACGTAGACTAGAAATTATAAAACTTATAATAATAAAATATTATTATAATATAATATTATAATAATAAAATTATTATTATAATCAAACTATTATTATTATTATTATTAAATTATTATAATAATAATCATCATTAAGGTTCACCAAAAAATACTATTCTAGTAACTGGATTTCCAGTCAGTGAACATTTATAAAATAATTGGTTTAACTCCGATTTTAAACTTCAGATGACCGCAAATGGGCCATTCGATATCGGATTCAAACACGGTATGTGGTGTTGGGACCGTGACAATTATATATTTATATTTTAATGCAAATTTAATTATTTTGGCTTAAAATCGACACGTGTTCTCTCTGATACCACTTGTTGGAACCGGGAATATAGCAGAAGCCCCAAACAGGTGGGATTTTAAAATTTTCCACTGAGAATTGACGTAAACTTATTGATGTTGGTGAAGAGCAGCCTGATCAAAGCTGAGGATCTCACATGAAGTGTTTTAAGCACAAAAATAAACCATAAAATACCTGGTTTAAATCCAAAGTCGTGCACGACATCTGCTCATCGTTGGAGATCGATGATCGAAGAATCTGACATCGAACTCCTCTAGATCATCCACACACACTTCAAGAAACTGTGGGAACTCCATTCTTCAATTTCTGGGTGCTAGTATGGAATTCTAAAGAAACCTTCGATGCTCCAATGATCCCTGTATCTCTTCGCTAGCGATGCCTGAGAGAGAGCTCAATTCGAACTCCTTAGATCCAGAGCATCTCTCTCCAAATCATGGTAGAGAGGAGAGGAGAGAGAAGCATAATGAATAGTACTTGGCAAAAGCCCCTCCTCTTGTATTTATAGTGTTTAATTAAAATACCCGATATAGACTAGCAGGCCCCGAATAATTAACACACTACTAACGACATTTTATGACCACTAAACTGAGTCATAAATATTATTATCACTCACTTGTAATATATTAAATATATTACATAATAATAATTGAATCCAAAACATGACTTTTCGTTCCCATAAATATTATTTGAACCTTGAATAAATTAATATTCGTCAATTAATATTTTTCATGTATTTAATTAAAACTCAAAAATATATTTAATAAATAAATTTAATACTCATTATTCTAAACTTAAATAATATGAATTTATTTATTGCATTGGTGTCCGTTTAACCTTGGACAAATCTCAGACCCCAGTGGTAAGACCCACCATGTCCAAAACTCTTATTCAACTGAATAGGGAAGATTCTCGAATATGCTATTGTGTGTGACCCTCTAGGCCCTTATCTCAACAATAGTGAATAGTATTTATAGACCAAGAGTGAGATCTAGCAACCCATTATGGCCCCTGAAGTGATAAGGATTATCACAGCAGTGACAACCAACCTATGAACACATACTATTTAATATAATCTCTTTTGTCTGTAATATCTCATAAAGCAGGACACACTCGCGTGTCATCGCCCTATTCTTGCTTTATTATTTGTTGATTTAACTGGAAATATTTACCCTCGACTTCTATAGACATGGTCTTATAATGGTATTGTCTTCCTTATCAACATGGCCTGAGATATATTACTTCCATAACCCTGAAGAGACAAATCCTTTCTTGACCATTCAACCAATGCCATGCCACCAATGACGCACGCAACACAAACTACCTTTCCATGACTTCATTACCATGGTTTTTGTCTTGCATTAAAGTATGCAATCAAATGACATACATTGGTAATAATCTCAAGTCAGGAGACCATTACACATGATTTTAGATAGGAACATCCAATGACACCTGAAATGTGTGGTGTTCCTATTGGCAGGTCAGTCCTCATGATCTCACTACTAGAGATCACCAATTGAGAACTTTATGAGAAGAAGTCACAATGCTTGTGAGCCCCCAACAAAAGATAGTCAGACATCTACTATGTCCAATTAGATAGATGTATCTAGACTATAGAACATATATTTAAGATTAATGTCATAGTATCTTGAGGTTCTCATTATAGTCTAGGATCTTATATAAACTTTTGATACAATAATTAATCTTTGGACATTACCATTTCAATAGTGGACGCATAAAATTCTATACTATAATGGTAAGATGACATCATGTATAGCTAATTGTATACATGATATGGTGATCAAAATCACTGAATAGTTGGGTCTAGGGCACCCACTATTTCAACACACAATGCATCCTCCAATTTCTTACTCTAGTCCTTCTGGTTGGGTTTCAATATCCTTTCTAAAATCCTATTTATTTCTCTATTAGAGACCTTAGCATGCCCATTTGTTTGAGGGTGGTAGGAAATGGTGGTTTTATATTTTAATTCATATATCCTCATGAGGGATTCCATGCTCTTTTTGTAGAAGTGTTCTCCTTGAACACTGATTATTTCTCTAGGCACATCAAACTTATAAAAAAATATTTTAACTTATAAATTCAATAACAAATTTTTAATCATAATTTTTAGTTTTTTTGGATTCAATCCACTTAGAAACATAGTCTACTAGTAATATGGTATAGAAAAACCCATAATAAATAGGAAATTAACTCATGAAATTTAATCCTCAGACATCAAATACTTCAAAAAAATCAAAGTTTGTTTTTAAGTTTCCTATCTTTTTGAAATACCACTAGTATATTGATATTTTTACTTTCTTTACAAAAGGTAAGTGGATATTTCAAAAAAATGGCCAAAATAGACCATATTATAACACTTTTCTAGTTGTTCTCTGAGGTATAGAGTGGCCTCCATATGCAAGGGTATTAAAAAATGTAAGCACAGAGTTTACCTCATATTCAAGTATACACCTTCTAATTACTTGGTTACTATAAATTTTCCACGAATAAGAATCCTCACATACATAGTTTTTTTGATTCATATATCAACTTAAAAATTTTATACTTGTAAGAGAAATAAGGTACCTTTTATGTGACCAATAATTTTACCACATTTTCAATCTAGGTTACCTTAGTGGATTCATAGAACTGCTCACTAAGTAGGTAATCATTCCGCACTACTTCTATTGGGTTTTCGGCTTCAACGGTGTGGGGAAATATGCTCATGTGATATGAAACTAGGTTTTCAAAACCTTTCTAACACTTAATATCTAAGTTTAATTCTTGTAGTATTCACATAAATATCACCAATATAGGCTTTATATCAACCTTATTGATCAAATATCTAAGGGTTTCTTGATCAGAGTAAATGGTTACTTTACTTTCTAAAAAATATGGACAAAATTTCTCCAATGTAATAATAATAAATAATAAATCCTTATCTATTGTTGTGTAATTGGTTTGGATTGTGTCCAAAAGATTGTGAAAAATAATCAATCACATGTGAATGAACATTAATTTGTTGGGGTAACACTTCTCCCACTACTTGGTTGGAAGCATCACATAGCACTTCAAAAGGTTTATTCTAATCTGGTGGATAGATCACAGGGTCTATGTTCAACCTTTATTTAATTCTATTAAATTTTTTGCTACATATATCATTAAACACAAAATAAGTTTCCTTCTTGAGTATATTGTTCAAAGTTAAAATAATTTTTCTAAAATCTTTAATAAATATTTTATAAAATTCATCATGGCTTAAAAATGATCTAATATTCTTCACAGTGGTGGGGTAAGTCAATGTAAAAATGATTTCAACCTAATAATTGTCTAATTAAATTCCTTATAAATTATATTGCCTAAGAAATTTTATTTCTCCACCATTAAATAATATTTTTAAAGTTTAAAACCATTTTTTATCAATACATCCCTTTTAAAACTTTTTCTATATTTTCAAGACAACTTTGAAATCATATTGCATAAAACTTAAAGTCATAAATAAATACCTCCATCCATCTATCAGTCATATATAAAAATATTCTTACCATGAAGTTTTGAAAAGTACCTAAGTAATTTCATAGCCCAAAAGGAATCCATAGGTAAGAAAACATATCAAAGGTATAGGTGAATGTAGTTTTATATTGGTCCTTCAAGTGTATGGGGACCTAAAAATAATCAAAAAATCCATCAAGAAAGAAATAATGTCCCTTACCAGCTAGTATTTATAAAATTTGGCCTATAAAATGGATGGTGAATTGGGTTTTTTGGGTTTATGTGGTTCAATTTATAATAGTCAATATTGACCCTCTAATTATTTTTGAATCTCAAAGGGAACTAACTCGTTATTCTCATTTTTTACAATGGTTAATCTAGTATTTTTGATAAAAATATAAATGGGACTCACCCATTTTGAATCTAAAATAAGGTATATGATTCTAGCTCTTAATGGTCTTCTAATTTATTTTTTCAAAACTTCCATAAGGGTTGTATTGAGTCTTCTTTGGGGATATATTACATATTTTGACTCACTGTCTAGAAGAATCTAATGCACATAGGTTGTGAGACTAAACCCTAGGATATCTCTTAATTACCAACCTATATCCCTGATTTTCTATTTAAGAATTCTAAAATATTGGTATTCTTGACTTGGTTCCAATTTTTTTTTATTATCATAGAAAAATTTCCATTTTCTTTAATAAATGTATATTTAAGGTTAAATGTTAGAAGATTAAGATCAAATTCAGGTGGGTGTTCTAGTGATGATTTAATCTTAGTGTTTTCCATACTTGAAAACTAAATATAAAAATAAGGATATCTAGTAATATATTTAAGTAGTTAATCAAAATATTCTTCATCTATCACTTCAAACTGACCACTAAAAATATCCTATTAAAAATTTAACTCATTTTCAAAAACTAAATTTTCAAAAAGATCATATGATTCTAAGGATTCTCCTAAATTGACTATTTCATATAAAATTTGAATTTCTTCCTCAAAACAATAAGGAATTTTGAGTGATATAGTTTAGAAACATATTTCTCAGCATAAGGGAATTTTATTGAATCTAAAATACTAAAATTTAGAGTTTCTTATTCAAAATTCATTTAAATTGTTCCATCATAAATATTTATTATAGTTTTAGTAGTTTTAAGAAATGGAATACCTAAAATAATTGAGGAATTCAATGTACCACTTTATTTCTCTATGTTTAAGATGTAAAAATCAGTAGGTAATAGTAGGTATTCCACTCTTATGAGTAAATATTCTAAAACTCCTACTAGGAAAGTAGTAGTTTGGTTAGGAAATTATACAACCACTCAAGGGATCTTGAGCTATCATATCTATGGAAAATATTAAAATAAGTAAATCATTATATTAAATGAATCTCTCAAATCACATAGTGCATTTATAAAATTATGACCTTCTATGGTGTAAGGTATAGTGAAATTACTCAAGTATTGACATTTACTTAGTAGTTATGTGGTTATTTGGGAAGAAAAATATCTACCCAGGCATGCCTTTTCATCTCCTTGAAACTTTATCTTTTTAATGAAAACCTCCTTAAGAAACTCTATATACCTTGGGATTTGGTGGATAAAATCCAATAAAGGGATGTTAACTTCCAATTTCTGGAATGTTTCCATAATTTATTTTTGTAATTTTTCTTTACTAGTATTATTTGGTGGGTTCATTATTATAGGGGAGGGGGCTGGGGTTGATGTGCCTCTTCTATCTTGGATTTTCCCTTGTCCTTGTTCATCAGTTGTATCTTTAAATTTAGCTCCACTTATTATTCCATAGGGGTTGGTTCATATTTTTCTCTAGGATATCCACTTTTAGATCTAATCACTATGGGAGGCTCTCCGCTGCTTGTCACCCCCTTAATAATTCTAAAATAAATAGAAATTACATTTCTCTTAGTGTTAGGAATTTATTGGGAAATAAGCTTACATGAGCCTTGATTTACCAGTAATCTCTAGTGGAAATAATCTAGAAAAACTGACCTTTAATATTCATTAACTCTAATCCATGAGCGGTGAGAGTGTTATGTTGGTTACTTTAAGATTCCATGAGTTGTCTTAATATGTCCTCCATTTAGGTCTCTTGGTGTTTTCCTTGTTAATATCATATATAAGGCTGGGATTTGTTCCTCTGAAATGGTGTTGGCTGGAAAGGTTATTGAAAAGCATTCTGAGAAGGTAGCTTTATTTTCTGATAGTTTTCACCTTCATATTTAATTACAAAATACTTCTTGAATCCTTTATTGTTGTTAGGTTGTTGGTACAAATCTGGTACATGGAATCGAAGATAGTTTCTTGAACTTGAGGGAATCTATTAGTAAAATGTTTTAGGGAATGGAGAAATGTCAAACTCTTAGGGGTATAGGTGAGGTTTCATGAACCATATTTAGTGTTATCTTTCATACAAGATATTTTAGTTCTTCAATTTTAGTTTCAAGTAAATGAGAGTTGTAACTTTTTACCTTGTGTACTCATCTAGTTATGGATATTGTACCAAATTATTGTGATTTATGTGATATCATCCAGATCACTACCTTTAGTTGGGGACTTGTTAATTAGTGATCCTCTAAAAAATCATCCAAATGGTTTTTGTCATTGTCTAGTATTTCATTGTAACATAACACTAAGAAATGGTGGTCTTAAAAGGGTTGATGTGGGAATGATTATTTCATCCTCTTGAATATCTCAAAAAACTCAAATAGAGTTTCTTCACTTGCTTTCCTGATCTCATAAATCTCATTTCTCATCTAGGTTCTTCTTAAAGCAGGGAAGAACTATTGGAGGAATCCTATTTGGAGTTCATCCTAGGTGGATACTTCTCCAGGATATTGGTTATACCTCCAGTCCTTGGTCGATCCTTATAAGGAGAATGGAAAGGCCTTCCACCTAATCTAGGACTTAAGGAATCCATTAGGTTTAAAACTATTGCATGCATCCCCAATTTCCTTCAAATTTATATTAGGGTCCTCTCCTTTAAATCCATAAAACTTAGGCAGTGGTTGAATCTTTCCATTTTTGTTCTTAAAATAATTTTAATTATTCAATTATATCAACCGATTATTATTATTGAAGTTATATTCATTTAACTCTCTAATTTTATTATTCAATTGATCCATATTTTCTTCCATGTTTTTACTTCCTAATATAGATTTAGTAAAAGAAGAATAATGGGTTGGAGAGTCTATTAATTGAATTGTGACAAAATATCTCTCTCTCCACTTGCTCGGTGATTTTTAAATTTTTTAACTCTTGTCGTTAGATTTATTTCAAACTCTAGATCAAAACCAAAGAGGTTATCTAAAAAATATCTATTCATGTTTAAAATTAATCTCAAATAATAAAAAAGAGAAAATAAAAAACAATGTTTTGTATCCCTAGTAACAGTGCCTGGTTGATGAAGAGCCTTTCAAGGGGATCTTCTCAAATGAAAATTTTCAACCCATGTAAATATAGTAAAAGTGGTTATTGGGTTATCTCAAGAGATATGGTAGTTTTTTAATTTTTTATTTTTTTATTGTGTGGGTTTGGTGTGTGTTGAAAACAATGCTAAATTGTGTTTGAGAATGAAATTTAATTTTTTTTAATTTGGTTTTAAAGATAGTGGTGTAACCTTGGATATCACACTAATATACCTATTAAATAATAATTCAAGTTAAATCTCCTTACCTATATCTCTAATCAAATGAAACCTCAACTAATTACCCTAACCTAGTGATTCTGTCTTGAAGAACATAGTGAAATAATCATTTCATTCATTATCCTTGCCTAGCCAAGTGACTAGATACCTTCAACTGCTCCAGAATCAACTGACCACCCTCCATCATATGGGTAGTAAAAAGTATTTAGGTTGTATATGTGTGAAAAATCAAGAATGAGGGAAGAATAATTTAATTACAAAGAATAATTAAACCTTCATATTATCCAATGAAATTAATAACTTCAAGAGAAAACAAAAAAGTGATTTATCATTAAAGAGAAGAATTCATTAACAAGGGAATGGGTAGATTATTTTTTTCTCAACCACTAAGGATCTAATGTTCCATCACTGGAAGAGAATTATAATAGAAATGAAAAGAAGTAAAAGCTATTAGTATCATATCTCAACCTAATCAATCAATTGGACTCCCTTATAAGTGAACATGCATCCTATTTATAGGAATAATAAAATGATTGGGATCTTCTTGCATGCCTTGATAGATTAATCTCCCACATGATCAGAACAAGATTTATCTTTGACCAATTTCAGTGCCACTGGAATATTCTTATAATTTTCTAAGTATCAGTTCCCAACTCCCATCCTTTTGAGTGTATTCCATGTGTATTGGATGAGAGTCTTGATTCTCCTAAATATCTCTTCTCACGAATATTCTTCTTTCTTCGAAACTATCCCCTAATCTTCACATTATTCTTAGGTTATATGGGTTTCATATAGAAATTTAGGAGAAATTATTCCTTGTTTATATAAACATTATAAATTGATTTTATTTTAGGTAGAAACCTATTTGTTTTGAGATTTTACAAATTTTAGTTCAGCGATCCAAATTTTTTAAAAAGTTCCAAAGTCGTACATGCCTGGGGAAGTTATATTCGGGTGTTAGATGAAGTCTTAAAACACTTTTAAGGTCATAAGTGACTCCATCCAAATTCATATGTGGATAGTAAATCCTAAACATAAAGTTATACATGATTTGGAAGTCATATGCTATGGAAAAAGTCATACGCACATAGTTTGATACAATCACGGGAAGTAGTAGGCATTGTGTAAAGCTCATACCTTTTCCAATTTTAAGAAAAATCAAAATTCATACATTGATATGAACGTCATACAGGTTGGTCCCTAGGAAAAAGTGATACACGGGGACTCTATAAGTCTTATAGGGCTTCTTCTAGAGTCTAATGAGATCCATGCCTTTGTTATTTTTTTCTATCTTCTGGCATGCATCCATGAAAAACATAAAATAAGTGTATACTTTGGACAATTTAGTCTATGATTGGTTAAAATCATATTAAATTATATTATTAAGTATTTTAATAATTTAAATAAAAAACCCAAAAAAATAAATGTATGGATTCACAATTAATCCAGCAATTTAAACCATTAAAACACAATATTTAAGAAATTAAATTTCTAAATTCCAGATTTAATAAAGTAATGAAAATGAGATATTTTCCTAGGTACTAACTAAATTATAGGGTTAATTTACATTGAAAAATAGAATGATATTTTTAAAATATTGGCTCTCATCATGCTACTATTTTTTTCATCAAGAAGGGCGATGATAATCAATTCTTGTGTATCAATTACTAGTGGTTGAACTAGGTGAAAATAAAGAACTAGTATCTACTTGAATTGATAACCTATTTGATTAGATGATAGGATCTGAATGGTTCTCAAAGATTTATTTAAGGTTTTAATATCATTGATTATGGGTGAGAGTATAGGATATTTTACATACTAATTTTAGAAGAATTTATTGGTATTATGAGTTATTTGTGATGTTTTTTGGTTTGAAAAACATGCCAGTTATATTTATGGACCTGATGAACATGATCTTCCACCCATATCTTGAATCCTTTATGGTTGTATTTTTCATTTATATCCTAATATACTCCCTGATACAGTAGAACCATGGTTGATATTTTAAGATCATGAAAAGTACTTTGAGAGTGTATTGAATTTATACCAAGATCATAAAGTTCCACTTCTAGATTAGGAAAGTACACTTTTTTAGTACAAATGATATCAGACTCAGGCATATCATTATAACTAAAGAAGGTTGATTTCATGGTTTCTTAGGAGCATCCTAAGAACGTGTTTGAGGTTATGAAATTTTTGGGTATTGTAGAATATTAAAAATAGTTCATTCAAGACTTATCCAGATTGGAAACACTAATGAAGTACCTAGATAAGCAGTGGGTGGGTTTTGAGTAGTCTGATTAATGTGAGAGTTCCTTCTAGTAGATAAATGAGAGACTAAAGACCATTCTAATTTTTAATTTACCTGAACCAAGTAAAGTTTATATGATTTATTATGATATATCAAGCATTATTCTTATTGTAGTACATATGTAGGATCATATATTCATTACTTATTTGTCTAGGTAGTTGCGACCATGTCATTGAAATTATCAACCCATGATCAGTAGCTATCTATAGTTGTTCATGTACTGAAGTATTGATGCCATTATCTACTAGGACTGATTTTTTTTCTACACTGACCATAAGAACCTAAAATATATATTATATCAATTTAAGATAAACCTTTGATAGAGGAGGTGGGTTAAGTACTTACTATCATATGATTTTGATATGGTGAACACCTAAAGGGAACATTTTAGTCAATACACTCAATTGTAATATGCATGTGTGGGTGGTACACGAGACCAATAGTGAGTGGAAATTAATGAGCCTCTTTTTTTAGTTGTATCTAGTTGTTTAAGAGTATTATGGAAGGGTCATATTGACTTTTTTAAGTATCAACTCATCATTTTAGAATAGTTTGAAGGAGATTTAGTGGTCAGACTCAAACTATAGGGTGATAAAGGATAGCTTATATAGTGGAGATCCACCATGAGACTAAACTTAGGATGATTATGAGATATTATATGTTCAAGGTAGAGCGGTGGTATTTATAAGCATGTGGGAAGATCTAATGTAGGATTCTCATGCCATAAATTGTGTGGTACGACCTAGTTTGACCAAAATATACCACATTGCCTCACCTATCAGAAGATGAAGGGAGAGCACCAAAATTATGTCATTATTCTTCATCCACTACCCATTCCTATATATAAATGATAAGAGGTCAGTATGGACTTCATGATGGGGATTTTAATCTTTCCCTCAGGCAGTAAAATAGTATGGGGTCATTATTGACTGGTTGAAAAATGTTTCCCATTTTCTACCAACCAGGGAGACTCATTCTATTGATTAACTAGGAAAGTTATGTGTACCAGAGATGGTATGACTATATTTTATACTAATGAGTATCATATAGAACCAGGATAATATATTCACTTATTAGTTCTAGTAGGTAACACAACATGCATTGGGAACATAGGTGAAACTCAACACAAAATACCATCTTTAGATTGAAAAGTGGTCTAAGAATATGATTTTTGTTTTCAAGGAAATGTTATGAGAATGTGTCCTATATTTTATTGGATCTTGGGAGTTTAATCTTATACTAGTATATTTTTCCTATAATAATCATTACCGTGCATCAATTCATATGGAACCCTTCAAGATACTATATGAATGGTTTCCTCAATATCCTTTATGTTGGATAGAAGTGGGAGATTCATTCATGTCTGGGATGAGTCTCATATAGAATAATTTAGATCATATTTAGATAATCTAAAAAATAAATTGGCAAATAATCAGATCCAACAATGATCATATACAAACCGATAATGTTGATCTATATATTAATGGTAAGAGATTGTGTATATTTTAGGTTTTTTCTATGGTTGGAACATTGGAGGTTATAGAGATAAGGGAAGTTAGCACCCAGGTTCATTGTTACATTTGAGATTATTGAGAAAATCATTATTGTGAGATATCAGTTGGTGATTTCTTATAGATAAAATGTTATGCATGACATATTTCATGTATCTCAGTTTAAAAAACACCAGTCGAATACCTCACAAGGGATTTATATCAATGATGTAGAGTTAGATTTTAACATGTTGTTCATGGAGGCACATATATGCATTTCATACCAAACTAAGAATGTCCTCTATAGAAATATAGTTCCCCTAGTATACATGCAGTAATGGTACAGAAATATCCAGGAGAAGACTTGAGAGTGTGAGGAAAATATGAGAGATCAATGGTTGAATATTTTCACCAGGGATTCTTGATGATGTACCTTGAGTATGAGAAGTAATATGGTATATATTTTTATAATGACCCATGTACATTAAGGTAAGAATTTTATTTATTTTTAGTGATTCCACATGTATGTTGATAGATTTTGACTATGATAGTGGTTGGAGAAAGTAAAAGGTTAGAATTTTAGGAAACAAACTCAATGGAATGAATCTAACAAGAATGGAATATAGCATCAAGTATGAAGGTTTTGGGGTGAAGTGGAAGTTGTTGGGACTGTTCTCAATTAGTTTTTTCCATTAAATTCTTCAGATTTATTCTAATAACTAGATAGAAATGCATTCCTAGAATCCATGAAGATAGGATCTCACGTGTAATTTATAATTAATTAAGATAAATAAAGAATTAACTCTCCTTGTAATTATTTCTTTATTGTCGAATGCAGTTGATCCTTCTTGTAGAATCATCATTCCAATGGAGGAATCAAGGGTAGATTCCCTCCAATGGTGATCCACACATGCACCAAAAATATTTGAACATTGTGGTATGGTTATCCATATACTAGTGTGGATGTCCCTATTTCTTGAATCATTTGTTTTTTTATCAAAAAAATAGAATCTTAATGTGGATTATTATATTATCTTGGTTATATCACAACTAGAGAGAGTAGGCTGGGATTTTAAACAATCACAAGACTTGGATAATTCTTGAGAATATCTCTAAAAATGAGATAATTCTCTGGTGAGCCAAATGTTGTGCATAATAATTTTTAGAAAAATCATACTTCAATAATTCTATAGTCTGATATTTATAGAGCTAGGGTTAGAATATTATTTTCAAAAATCCCCTTTAATGTTATATTAACCCATAGTTTACCCCATTTCTAAATAATATTACTATTATTTATTTCACATGTTCATAACATAATAACTAATTAAATATTATTACTAAAAAATGAATAAATTAATATTTATTCAAATAATATCCCATTCTCACCAGACTATAACTTAGTTTGCTCGTCCCCCTCATTATTTACCGGACCAAGTATAAAATTTATTTATTAAATAAATAAATGTAACTTCATTATACACCAATAAATAAATACTTGTGATGAACCAATAAACTTGATTAAATATTATTCCTCATAATTGAAAATAATATTCTAATCTACTCGTTAAACTCATATAGAATTTATCTGAGATTCTTGGATACACTTAGTGCGTAACCCTCTAGGTCCCTTTCTCAGTGGTATTTAGATAAACCACCTAAAGTCTAAGGTTAAAATATATAAACATTCTAAGGCACCCACATTGAAAAGAGTTAATATTTCAATGACATTTAACCTTATATAAACCTATATTGTGTAATATAATCCATTTTTCTCAATATCTATTATCTAACAGGTTGCATAGCTTATATAATAAAACTATATATTTGTATCTATTTATTTGATTTTATGGAACTGGACACACTGATAAAACACCATGGACATGGACTTAATATAGTTTTTCTATTCCATCAATGGTCATGAGATATTCACTTTTAACACAAGGTACAAATCCTCACTCATGTTATTCATTAATGTTATACCACTCATGACACACCCAACATATCCAATTTCTTTATAAAATATTATCATCATGGTTTATCAAATAAATATAAGCATGAAATTCATGAAACACATTAATAATAATCTTATATTCAAAGGATCATTACATAGGTCTACAGATAGTAATATCCAATGACATATGAAACATGTGGAATTCTTATTGGCGTGTCAATTATCATAACCCCCTTCTTGGATATTACCAAGCAGAACACCATGAGACAGTGTCTCAATGTATTATGAGCCTCTTACCCCTGATATTATGTATCACCTATTTCCTATCAGAAAATATCATCCAGCTATTGAACATGGTTTTAATGATTACTGTCATGGAATCTAAAGTGTCTCATTATAGTGGGGAACTAATATGTACTTTTGACATGTAAAGTATCCTTAAGACATTATCACATACCCTATCACGCATAATAATAATTATGATATGATAAGAAATGATATTATATTATATTCATATACCATGATTATAAAATGTAATTGAAAATATAAGGGAAGTAGTTTTTAGGGTATCACCAACTCCAATAGACTATCACTTGCACTAAATCCAACTATTAATATCTTTAATCCCACTATCTCTCACATGATATCCTTGCTTATTCTAAGATAATACTTTATTAAAGGGGTCTTAAATGTTCTCCTTCATGGATAATATACTCATTGTGACTTCACATCAATGATAGAAAAACCCTCATGTGGTGAAACTTCTAGAGTATGTGATTCATCCTTCGGTGAGACCTTTTCTCCTTTGTGAGATCCACCGCTACATTATTATCGCAATACATTGTGATAGGGTATGTACTACTAAGAATAAAACCAATATATTATATGAAGTTATAAATTCAAACTAATTCTTTAGCATCTTCATATGATGAGATATAGTCAGACTCTGTTATATAATTGGTCACAACTGGTTGTTTTGAGCTCTTCCAGCTCATATCTCCTTTATTGAGTGTAAAAACATATCTTAATTGATTTATCATGTCATACTAATCATCCTGGATACTAGATTCTTTGTATCGCATAATTAATATATATTTTTTTCCTCTATATACTAGGAACATATCCTTAGTACGCCTCAAATACTTAAGGATAATATTAAAATTAGCCCAATATTGTCCTCCTAGATCTACTTGATATCTTTTTTTGATGCTTAGAGCATAAGCAACATCAATTCTAGTATATAACATGGCATACATAATCAATACTATCATAGATGAATAAGGGTTCATACTCATCCTTTGTATCTTCTATTGTTTATGACAACAGACTTTCTTGGAGAGATGAATGCCATGTGACACTAGAACCAATCCCCTCTTGGATTGTTCTATATTGAATATCTTCAGTATCTGTTCAATGTTTTTACTTAGAATTAGTGAAATAAACCTATTATATCTATTATAAATAATCTTGATACCAAGAATGTAGGCTGCTTTGCCTAATTCCATTATGAAGAAACACTTGTTCAACTAGTCCTTAACTCATTATAAGATCGGTACCTCATTTCCTAAAAGAAATATGTCATCAATATATACTACCTATAAAATGAACACACTACCACTAAACCATAGATAGAAACATGAATCAAATTCATTATTTATGAAACCAAAATCTTTCATGATTTTATCAAAATGAATATTCCATAACCCAGATACTTGATTTAATCTATAAATGGATTTCTAAAATTTAAATACCTTTTTGGAATTACATGAAGTCATAAAACCTTCTAGTTGTGTCATGTAGACATATTTCTAAATGTTCCTATTAAAGAATACTATTTTTACATCCAACTAAAAAATATCAAGTTCATGGAATACTACTATAGAAATTATAATTCTAATGGATTTAATTATGGAAACATTGAAAAATGTTTCACCATATTCAATTCCATGACCTTGTTTAAATCCTTTAGCCACTATTCATGCTTTGAAGGTACTGAATTCATATTTCATGTCCATTTTTATCTTGAATACCCATTTGGACACAATGGAATTTACATCAAGTGGTGGATCAATAAAAACCTAGAATTGGTTCTGATACGTGGAATCCATCTTAGACTTCTTAACCTCTTTACATTTAGTGGAAGATGTTCTCTATGCTACATACTTGTAGGACATAGGATCATCATTGTACAACAATAATAATTCACAATCTTTAGTGAATAAAAAACCATAAAAAATTGTTTCTCTAAATTATCAGGTGCACTTATAAAGTGCTTGTGCCTCAGGAACATCTTCTTCCATATAGATTTTAGGAAGTTATTCCTCTACCAACTATTATGTATCTTGAGCATAAACTTCATAAAATTCAATCATTATCCCACTATCCTTCTTTAGTATGTGATCCCTCTTCATGAAGATAGACTTTTGAGCTACTATAACCTTTTTTTGAGGGTTCATATAAGTATTAACCAGTTTTTCCTTAGGGTAACCTATAAATATAAAATTTGTTCCCCAAGGTGTCAGTTTGTTTTCTAAAGTCTCTTTAACAAACACTTCACAACCCCATACATGTAAGTTTTAAAACACGGACTTCTTTCCATATATTAGCTCATATAGTATTCCATTTTTCACATTAGCTAGCACATGGTTCAGTGTGTATGTTACAGTCTTCAATGTATATCCTAAAATGATAATGGAAGATTAGTGTGAATCATCATAGAAATCACCATATCCAACAAGGTGTGGTTACTCCTTTCACTTACACCATTCCATTATGGTTTATAAGTAGGAGTTAGTTGGTATAAAATCTCACACTACTATAAAAGTTTGATAAATTATTGGATTAGATATTATCTGTCTCAATCTGATTGAATCCTCTTTATCTTCTTACTAAGAAAATTATCTACTTTGTTCCTTAATTCATTGAATTTATCCAAGGATTCTGAATTGTACCTCATTGTGTATATGAATTCATATCTGATCAAGTCATTGGTTAAAGTAATAAAATATGAGAATCCACCTCTAGATTCTTCTAGAAATAGCCTACACACAATAGTGTATACTAATTCTAGAATCTCTATAGCCTGTTCACCTATACCACTAAAAGGTGGTTTGTTGATCTTTCCTTGTAAACCAAAAAGGCATATGTCAAATGTTTTTATCTTAAAAGAGTCTAAATACCCTTCATGATAGATATTTTTTAAGTACTTATAGTTTACATGACCTAGATGGTGATGCCAAAACTGGGTGTTATATGAGTCATGTGAACTTAATTCATTATAAACTACTAACACTTGGTTTTCATAATATAATACATAAATACTATTAATAAGTTGTTTGATGCCATAAAAAATTATCTTTATAAAAATAACATTCATTGTTTTCAAACTTGAAAACAAAACCATTCATATCAAGATAATAAATTGGTATGATTTTCTTGGTAACATTTGAAACATAATAAAAAATCTTTAAAACCAAGATAATTCATATTGGAACTATGAGGTGTAAATCTCTAATATCCATGGCAGCCAACCGATATCTATTAGCACCTTGAAGATCCCAAACACCACTAAAAACCCTCTTGAATCTACTTGGTTCCTATATTTGGATACAAATGTGAGAACCAAAAGTAGTATTTAATACCCAAATAGTACATAAGGATAAGTTACACTGAATAATTAATTTACCTAAAGCTTCCCTTTTCTTCTTATGTATATAGTTCTTATTCCAATGGTCGAGCTTTCCATATGTAAAACAGACAGTGTTTTGTTCTATTTATTTTATTTAGATGTTCATCTTCTTCTAAGGACACTGATCAAAAGACTTAGACTTGGAGTGAGTATTTAGGCCCTTTTTCCATTGCTTCCCTTAATTTACCATAAATATTATAGGTTTATTACACCCCTTTTCATTATTGACATGGATAATAAGAATGAGGAGTTCCATAAGATACTTCCAAACATTTATCATATTATAATTAACAATGAAACTATATAATCTCTAAGGTAGTGAGGTTAAAATGAGATCTATGTGCAACTAATTCAATATCTTAAATCCTAGGATGTCCAAGCACTCCATGTAGTCAATCATCTTGACCACATGAATCCTAGCTAGAACCAACTCTCCAAGCTTTTATGTGAATAGTGCATTGGAGATCTCAAATCTCTATTGTTTCACTTTATTGTAGTAAAGATCTTAGAGGCAAGAAAACATGCTAAACATATCCATGTTTTCATGAAGCTTTAGAAGATCACTAGACATGTATGATGGAATCAAACACTGGAAATCTACCATATCATCCATGTTTTTTTTCATAGAGAAATAATTCCTTCTCACTAGTCGCATCGCTAGGTGGCTTAGGAACTGGGGATTCTAGCACATATAATTTACACTCTTGGTGTAGTATAATATGAAAGCATTTTTACCATTATTATAAATTGGTTTCGGTGAGAGTTTTTTACTTCTAGAGGATAGATCTCAATGATAATATTGATAATGAGTGATTTTACATTTCTACAATAAATTAATAATATTTTAGTGATTTCCTTGATTATAAAAAATATGATGTAGAAAATTTTAATTATTAGTCTCCTGCTATATTATCAAGTCTCAATATCCCTCACCATCAAACTTGGATTGTCCCATCGTATGGATAATCTAGTGGAAAGGATCCATATTTCCATTCTCATAACCCCAGAAAGGGTTGGTCAAGCTACTTAAAGGTATTTTGGTAAGTAGGTCTTTTCTACCTGCTAACTTACAGCTCCTTGATTCATTGATTATGCTCCCCAATACAGAAATCATGGACTTATATTTCCTTAACACTTACATATAGATTTATACCAATCCTAGTGATGGCTATTCAATCTAATATAAATGTAGTTAACCTAAAAAAAGTCCACTATGATAGTCTTTGGAGTGAACCCAGTTTAGTAAGGGACTATGTCTACTATGATAGTCTTGGGAGTAAACCTTTACTAATGATATGATATATTTGGGATTGAACATAATCCAATATGATAGTATTGGTATTGATCCTTGATTAAGAAAATTATTTTATATGATTAAGTGTATGTTTCACAATTAATTATTATGCTAATATTATGATCTCGTAGATCATGTTCTTTGATTCCATTATGATTTATGTATTATGAAATTAAAATCTTTATTAAATGACTCATGGTTATGATCTATGATATGTTTGGTATGGTTTTAAAATATTAACCTCATGTTCTCATACCCTTATAATTATTTTATTCTTAATTAATCAATGATATATCCCTTGTATACCCTTATTTAACATCTATGATCAACCTTTATTATGTTTACTTTTCCCTAGGATATAAAGATATTTTTTAAGTATGATATGTATAAGAAGGATTCTAGTTGTGAAGAACTAAGTGATATATGATGTATATCTTTTTTGTACTAGTTTTTTATCCATCCATGTTTTCAAAGACACTAAAATTTTATGATTTTGGTGTAGATTGTAATGTTATTTAATGAATATTCATCTAATAAGATGTAATTTCTATGTATGAAAATATGGGACATTATACAATTCATACCATCCACTCAATAAAAGTTTTAGGCCTAATAGGCTACCCAAAACATACAGTCTTCCATGCATAACATGAAAAATCAATTAGTTCAGATGGCTCCACAAATACAATACTGAAAACAAGGAACTCTACTAGGTAACAAAAGTTTTAACCCAAGAAAATATACAAAAGTTGTCACATTATATAGTGGTACACAATTTCCAGAGTGAAAAATTCTAATTGATCAACCTATATAAGAGACATATATACCCATTTCTAAGGATGGGAATTCAATAGAAAAAGATATTTGAGCTGAATAAAATTAAAAAAATATCATAATAATAATAATGAATATAAAATTTTAGAAAATAAAATTAAAATGAAGAATTCCATGAAAGAGTGAAATCTCACACACCACCCCCTCTATTTTTATAAATACAAAAGCAGTGAAAGTTGTATACTCATTTTGAAAATTTTATAAAGATAATCAAGAAGAATCAAATGAACATTTTATTTAAAAAATCCATTACCCAAATTCCCCACAAGTAATAAAACTTGATGATGTGGGAACTGTTTTAATGCATTATGAAAGTTCGGTAGTCATTACAAATCCATACCTCCTAAACATAGAGATATAGGAAGTTTCAAAATACCCTACAATATTTGAGGATGTCAATTTTTTAAATATCTATACGAACTTGGAAGTAAAATTTACCTCATTCCATTTTAAGTGATTAAATAACTTGGATTCACAAAATTAAATCCAATTAGATTTTCCTTGAGAATGGTAAAGTGATCCACGGAGCATTCTCAAGGAGTTTAAGAGGATTTTATTTTCAAAGTTTAAAAATTTTACTTCACTATCAATTCCATTGTCCTTGATATAGAAAATGATAATGACGTCCCAATAATTCATAGGATACCCTTCTTAGATATATGCATATATCTTGTTGATTTTAAATATGGGAAATTAATTTCTAGAGTTAGGGAAGAAAACCTAACATTAAAAGTCATGAAAACTATGGGGAAATCTTCAGTTACTCACTATCATTTCTTAGATACTACTGAAGAATGGGATGCGTTGGAAAATGAAGCACTAAATTTGAAGTAATATCAATATTAAATAGATATGGAAGTAATAAAGACACATAAAATTATGTGGGAATACAAGTATAATCACCCACTGGACCGATCACATATACTAGGTAAATATAGAAAAATAAACAAGGCTAGAAAAGAGGTCCCACCCTCAGAAATGGATCTCATATCAAATCTATTGATCCCACTTGAACTACTCCAGTTCAAACACATAATACCATGTATTATCCCAAACTATACTTGAAATTAAGTGATTTTTGTTCGGGTACCCATGTACAATGGTGGCCCAGGTAGGGTGTGAGTACAAAAATCAGTTGGGAACCACTAGTGTGGTCCCATACTAACTGATACATGATGTGATATGTGCATGTTATATTCTCTATTGAATGAAATAAATAGACCAATTGATTTAAATATATAAATAAATAACAACCCACAATACCTGATTTGGTCAGTGCTAGAATGCCTTTAAGCATTCCATTTTGATCGTTCTAACCACAACATCACCATTGGCCCAAGTTCATACACATATAACTTGGTCCAAGATCAAAAACCATCATTGATCCTTAGGTTCGCTACCCCAATCGATCATAACTGCTTTGACCAATGCTGTAATATCTCTAAGCATGAGCATCCCCTTAGGGGAACCTCTATTTACACTTTGGGTATCCCACACCCATAACTCCATTGACGAGTAAAAAATACTCGGGAGTCATGAGTAATTCCTCACCCTCAATCCCTTAGGCTAAACCCCATGGTAGTACTTGGACATTATCAATGTTTTTTTGGTGTCTGATTCCTAGGAGGGGGTCCCTAGGAAATCTTATATGTCCATTCGTGACTAATTTCTGGTTGACCTAATAAATTGAAGGGAATACCCTCCCTAGTTCCCAAGGTCAACCTCTTGGGCATCCAATATCACACGATACCTCATCCAAACCATATCTAGTGCATCCACTTAGTCTTAGAGTGTATCCTAAGAATCGATTAAGGGGATCTAATAGTCACCCTTGAGATTATCAACAATATACACCCACCCAACACATCATGATTCCATTCAAATCTCAGTCATCTTAGGAATTCACAATGCTCCAATTTCAAGTCCATTTAAATCTCAGGCTCCCTGGGAATTTACAATAGTATCACAATATATCAAATGAATATTAGGAATCCTAGGAATTATTGTATACATGAAATCACATAGATCTGATATTGGATCCTAGGAACCACCTCTAAGAATATAATTTTGCATCAACCATATACACTATATGCTATTCAACAAGGCATCCTCCCCTAAAATGTTATGAGATCAGATCCCAAATATACAAGGTATCCCTGGTTCTCATCCATCTAATTAATTTATTTCTAGGAATCTCAGCTAATCATAATAATATTAGGATAAACTACTAATTCATAGGGGAAATCTAAAGCATCAAGAATAAAAATATAAAAAAATAAGATATGGTTGAATTATCACACTCATCATCATCATCTTAGCCCCATTAGGATTCCTTTTCATTTTGGGTTTTAAGGTGACACCTGCAACCATCACTACCAAACCACATGCACACACTCAGGGTAGGTCTATCAAAATGTCACCCAATCAGGTACTATGGGTCAGAATAAATGTGGAGGCATCCCTCTTGGTATCCTATGGGTTGGTATAAAATTAAAGGCATCCCTCTTGGTATCCTTGGTCATAGTTGGTCTCTCAGGCCAACACTCATCTTTTAGGAAATTCATGCTTCCCAGTAGTTTCAACACATAAAATATCCTCTTGGCCTCAAAGGGGAAGAAACATAAGCAATGATCTCTGGAGATAGTCCAAGTTCCATCCTAGTTCCATGGTTCCACTCAGTTGTTCCACTCACCCAACCCGATCCTAGTCCATCCAAACATTTTCCACCTAGTATAAGTCAATACTAAGGGAAAAGATGTGATCACCCTTAATAAAAACTTTGATACCCTTGGTTTGTAGGAATGCCAAAGGTCCTTTAAGGTATAGATATTCTAAGGCCTCTATATTAATCCTCATATCCTTTTTGTAGGTGTCTTAAGGGTTTTACCTAACCCTCTTTATCTAGTCATCTCTAGTCATGACACGCCTCTTTCAAGAGGTGATAAAGTCTCCTACTCTAGGGCCACTATGCCTCATAAGGTCTAATAACTCCCCTCAAGGGGTATGGAAGTCACATGGAATTTAAAAATTCAAGGTTCTTGACCATCAGTGACCGAGGCATCAAGACAATGCACAAGACCCCATGTGATCCCTGTCATTTAATTCAATTCACCCATGGAATTCAATCAATTCCACATTTTAATTCAAAATTATTCATTTATTCCAATTTAATTACCTGAATTAACTGATGGGGGATCAAATATAGTGGAAATAACACACACCTCATGCTGCATAAACAATAATATAAATCATAGGGCTAGCTTGTGAGACCACCTACCTCAAATTAATTCCCTTTTCATTTTTTTCATCTCCTAGAAACTCGTTACCCAACCTCAACCAAGCTCACCTGGGATCAACCGATCACTGGTCATGTTTCTAGAACCTAATCCACACAAATTTATCAAAAAAAAATTGATTATAATTATTTTAACAACATAGTCATAACACCTAATTTCTCACTAAATACCATCATCATGTAGGAACAATATCTAAAGACACCCCATGTAACAGCCCGAGATTTTATGAAAAATATTCTTTTTAATTTCATTAATGTCTTGTGTTGTACGCTACACCAAAATGAGCTTGCACAACACACATCCTTGACTTGCCTTGAATTACACGCAATCGCGACCTTCCTCGATAGCATGTGTAGTACGCAATAACGAGTTTCACTAAACAATAATATGCTATTAAAATATTATTAAAACTAGCCGTTATGAATAGTAATAACCACTTTTTGAAATTTTGTAAATTTTATTTTTCAAAATGGAATTCATTTTTGGATTCGTAATATCGAAATTAGCTTAGGGTGAAATTTTGGTACTTTTCGGATAACTTTCATTTTCTGATGAATAGTGAAAATTACTAAATTTTAATTAAAAACAACCTTTTTAATCGAAATAATTAATAGTGATAAATTATTAATTTGAGTGGTTTTAAAGTATATTTAGAATATATTTTTAAAATTCAATACAATGTTGTTCATTGGATGTAATTTCACATTTAAACCAGACATAAACAAGTGTCAATCTTTTGATAGTTATTATCTCTTAAGAACATGCTATTTGTTTTGACGACGGGAATTAATTTTTAAATTAATTAATGCAAATGATATGTTTTGAATTTGGTAAAATAGACATCATTTTTGAGTTCATAATATAAAATATAGCTTAGGCCTAATTTTTGGTATTTTCTGGAAACTTTCATTTTTTGATGAATAGTGAAACCACTAAGTGGTAGTTAAGAAAAATGAATTTTTTATAAAACTTAATTTTACCGCTTCTGTGAGTGGAATTTAAAAAATCTGAAAGACACGGTTGATGTCAGTAAGTAAAATTTGGTTCAATGAGATGAAAATAATTTTTGGTGAATAGTAACTTTTTACTTTTTTTTACCACGGTTAAAAGTAAATAGGGTAATTAAGGGTAAAAATGATATTATTATTACCCTAACACATGTCCTAATTCTATTGGATAAATTTAATTCGACCAAAAACAACCTTAGGAATACAATATGACCATTTAGGCCCACTTGGATTAGATTAGGACATTTATTATTAATTTATTTAAAGAAGGGTTAAAATAGTTAAAATCAAAGTTTAAGAAGTAAATCATTTTTAATATAGGGTTATACATAAGATAAATTCGACTATAAATAGTCATTAGAAAGATAAAAAGATTTCCTACATAATGGTATTTTATTTGTAATTTTTAGACATTATATAATTTAATTTATTTATGACACAATGATGATGCAGTAATTATCTTATTAATGAAATATTGACATAATTGATGTTATAAATACCCAAATAAATGTAATTTCAGACTTTTTATGAAATAAAATAATTTTATAGGTTAATATGACATGTTATTATTGATTTAATTAACTTTGTTCGAACTAATCATTCTGTTATAATTTTCACGAAAATCAATTACAAAATAGTGTCAAAATTGACATAAAATAGTTTTTAAAACAAATATTATATTATTAGTTGTTATTTTATTCCTAAAAATCTAAGGTTCGGAAAAATGACTTAGATAAGGTTATATATATTAATAATAAACAACTTGGGGTTCGTTTGGCTTCTTATAGTAAGTTTATTAACCTTATAGTATAAGAATACAAGAAAACACGGTAAAAGTAAAATTATTTTACTTAATGTTAAATCTAAATTATAAGGTTAAAATAGGAACCTAAACTTGTCTAAATTCTATTGGATGAGAATATTTCGACACATACCCACCTTAGCTTCGAATTGAATCAATTTGGATCTATTTAAAACTTAATTTTACTTTATAATAAAATAATAGTTTTAGTTATTCCAAAGGTGCCCCTCTCCTCCCTTATAAAAGGGAACCTCCTCCCTCTCTTCCTCACACCACTTTGAGCCTTCAAGCTCGTCCAACCCCTGCCAAATTCCATTCTTCACTTCCCTAGAAACATCCTAGATGTTCTGGTCTTCCTCAAAGACCAATTTTAGTGCCCTAAAAGGAGATCTCAAAGAGGCGCTTCAAAGAAGAGGTAATGTCCGTTACCGATTCTTTCATCTTTATTTCTTCTTCCATTTCTTCTTATTAGGTTGTTTCCTTATGAAGTAATAACATAAGTATCAATTATATAATTATATGTTATTATAATTATGAAACAACCTTATTTCACCATCTATCCATCCTACAGAAAACAAAATCACCGCGCGTGCGTACGTACGGAATACCGTCTCCACGCCGTGGTGTAATCTATTTTCCACCACCACCACCTTACTTGGATGGGTATAATGGTGTACATAATAACTATATATTACTATTGTAAATTGATATTGATTTTGAAATAGTATACATAAACTCCAATACAATTCCACGATCATGAGAATGATATCATCGATCGTGCGTACGTACGGACTACCGTCTCCACGACGCGATGAGATTCATTCTCCACGTTAACCATTCATGAATGATTATAAAGTATATATAATAATTAATAATGAAATATATGACATAATAATGATTCTGGATTTATGTGTATATATATGTATGTCATCTACTTAATTCCATTCAACTCAATAAGGAAAAGAAAACAGCGTTCATGCATACGTACGGTCTACCGTCTCCATGAACGGTGTATTTCTTTCCATTTACTGATCTATTATATTCTGAATATATATTATATATAAATCATGTTTTATATTCTGTAATTAAGTAATCATGATCTAAGTAATCATATGAATAATTACAATTCAAAACACGGACGACAAATGAAAAGATTTTACCCAAAACGCTCTTTAACATGGAATTTACAAAAGAACAGGTAATATAAAGCCATAAGTGAACCATATATGATATCATAACAATGAGTATGATTTTGTAATAAGTCAATGACATTATTTAAATCATTATACAGGATGTTCGGACACATATGAAGCAAATCGGACCTAAGGTAAGGGAAATATCACAATCTCATTTTTATCCGAGATTGTTTATACTTTGGCATTTATTGGGGTGTATTTTATCATCCAAATCCATGTTTCCTCAATATGTAATATTATTTCCATCCACCTACAATTGTTTAAATCCAATTTTACCCTTCGGTGAGTTTTTAGTAAAGGATATGAAAGGAATCTTTTGTCGTTTTTTGTACGAGGTAATTTTTGACTTTTCCAAAAAAAGTACGAAGAATGTTTTTTTAACTTATACGGAATGAATGGATTTTTAGAAAATTATTTCCAAGAAGATTCCTTTACAAGTTTTCAAGTTTATTTTTAATCAAATTCTTTTAGTTTATAATTGTACGACATGTTAAGAAAGGAAAAGTGTTTTTGAAGCAGAAAGGATATTTTCCTCAAGAATGGAGTTCAAGTGTTTTATCAAAATTATTTTCCATCTAATATAATAAAGGGTTATCTTTTTATACCTATTGTTACATTGATTTTATTATTTTGTTATGGAATTATATTTTTATGAATTCCTTTATCTTATATGAATTGTTTTATGATGTCACGATTTTTAAGATTCCCATTTTTATTACATGGGTTATGCTATGATGTATGGTTTTCTGATTTTGTGGCACACATAAGAATGGTATCATTATGAGATGGGTGGGACCTATATCTCCCTCCAATGCATTAGGTAAAGATTTTATATCTCATGAGATAGACATGGCTAGAACGGTAGGTTATACCGGTTCAGTGAAACAGGATTGAAACGAGGAGTGAACTCGGTTCAGAAAGGGACTTTGTCCACTAAGATAGTCTTGGAAATGAGTCTTGACTAATAAGAAATGATTCTCTATGATTATGTGTGTATTACACAAAGTTTCATGTTTTAAGTTATGATTATTGGGATTACATTTCACTACTATGATTTATCCCATGTTATGAAATTATGATCTCTTTTGCAGGTTAAGATTTCCAAAAGATATGTTCTTATGAATATGACGTGATTGATATTTCTTTTATTTACCCTTACTGAGCATTTGATCTCACCCTTTTATGTTTTATTTTCCCCAGGACATAAAGAAAGGATTTAGGTTTAAAAAAAATATCTTTATGGGAGATGTTGAAGATCTTTCAACACGATTAGAAGATTATATTCCGAGTTTCCAAAGACACTAAACTATTACGGTCCTTGTGTATGTGTTTTTGTTATGTACTAAGTATTCCTCAAAAGTAATGTAATGTCCGTGTACGTCAGGATTCGGGTCTCTACAGTTGGTATTAGAGGAAAGGTTTAGTCAACCTTTGGAAACTAGGATGCGAAAACGTTAGTGAGATCCCTAGAGATATTTCTAAGGTATGTCTAGGGATATACCTAAGGATAAGTATACGTATAGGATACAGTCCTAGAACTACGGTAACAATCATAGAATTTAACCTAAGATGTTAGATATTGAGGATACTCCCCCTTTATTATGTTGTTTTCCCTAGCATGATTTTTGCCTCTCACACTATTCTTTTTGGGTTTTAGACATTGGTTGGAACCTGAAGGAACCGTGTTGATCAATGCAATGGACAGTGCAATGATTGTCCTCCTGAACAAACAAATGTTATGGGAGATGGAGTGCAAAATCTTATTGCTATACTTACACAAGCTATGAATCATTCTGGACTTCCAAATGAGCAGAGAAGGGAACAATATTCTATTGAGTCCTTCATGAGGAAACGTTCATCTTCTTTTAGTGGGTCTTCTGATCCACTTGTTGCTGAACAATGGATCAGTACTACTGAAAATATATTTTCAGTTCTTCAATGTTCTGAACATGATAAAGTCATCTTAGCAGTATATCATTTGGAAGGTGAAGCTGATCAATGGTGGAATCTTATCAAGAATACGAGGCAAAGAGATGAAATTGAGTCCATGGAATGGGACGAGTTCAAGAACTTATTTTTCAATAAGTACTTCCCTCGTATTCTTCGAACAAAGATGGAGAAGGAGTTTATTGAACTAAATCAAAAGGATGATGAATCTGTTGGTATATATGAAGCGAATTTTACAAGGCTTGCAAGGTATGCATCTGGATTTATCATCCAACCTGAAAGTAAAGTTGATCAATTCTTCAGTGGCATAAAACCAAATCTTCGAAGGGCATTAGCTATAAGAGACTTCAGTAGCTATGAAGAAATTGTGCGTTGTGCTATCAAGGTAGAAATGGAAGTTGGTGTTACTTATCCATCTCATAGTTTTGACAAGAAACGAAAGATGGAGTTCAAGGAGAAATCTCAGAATAATGGTGAAAAGAAGATGAATGTGTCCTTATGCTCAAAGTGTGGAAAGAAGCATGATGGAGATTGTCTTAAAGGGACTAGAAAATGTTTTAAGTGTGGAAAATAAGGTCATCGAGCAGCTGAGTGTCGAAGTAATATAAAAAGGGTTTCTAATTATGTGAATAAAGAAAAGACTACAGAGAATGCACCAACAACACTTCAATGCTTCAAGTGCAAGGAAATGGGGCATTATTCTAATAAATGCCCTAATCCAAGGGTTAGTGATGATCGACGTGAGAAACCACTTAAGGCAAAGGAAAAAAGGGAAGTCACATGCGATCACCATTGGCGATGCTGAATATGACAACGATGTGGTGGAATGATTAGGTGTTTATGTAATGGGATTCCAGAATAATGTTGTATATAGTATCGTGGAATATTGGAATATTTATGTTTTGGTCTATTGTGGTTTTCAATAATTTTATGGCATCGGTAACCATGAAAAGTGATTGAAATATTTTTGGAAAGCAGATGATATGCACATAATGAAGGGATAAAGAGAATATAATATGTTTGAAAGTATTCATGAGATCAGGATTGATATAAGGACTAAGTGATATCATGGTTTGAGGATATAGAATTTTGAGGATTTTGGTATGTGGAAAGTGTTAACTTTTAACTGCATTCATGTTTTCACTAAGGTTCAATGGATATTCATTCTTCAATAGAATACATGATTAAGGTATTCACATATTTGTAATTTGACCAACAAGATATATCTTATGATATATGGGGGATAAATGATGGCATTCACGTGATCATTTTCTTTATACTATGAGCTTGGACCGAAGTATTTTAGATAAGCCTAAAGATTGGAATGGATTATGTTGGACATAAGTTAGTATTGTTTAAGGATAATTTTTTTTTGATATTGTTGATGGGATGTTATAGTAATATAGCTTTAGAAAAAGGACAACCTGCAGGACGGGCGACAGCCCATCGCGTCGGACAAGGCTGTGGGAATCGAACCCACAACCGAAGTGCAACTGGCCTTTATCGCCTACCACTGGCCTACAGGAAGTCCCTATTTAGTAGAAACTAGTTTTATTATATTAAGCAGTATGATATATGAAGTATAAGTCCATTTTAGGAACCATATATGATTAATCTCACTATAGAAGGACTTATGTATTTTTTGATAACTTTTCTAACCTTTTGTTTGAGACAGATGGAATGACCCATCATTCTATCACATGATCTGCTAACACATCACGAATGACAAATTCAACTTCATTTCTTTAAGATATGAAGTGGAAATTGTCCAAAGAACGACAAACAGTGAGACTATACCAAAATCACGAAAGTATTTCTTCTAATTCCAATTTCATCAACTTTAGGGAAATGATCTTGAAAACCAAAAATGTTGTCCTAGTGCTCTTATATCTAATGAATCAGATGGTGCCTTAGATCATCACTAATTTATGGCTTTGTGATTGCTGGCTTTTCTATATCCATGTTCTCTACCACTCTCCATCAGAACATGATGGTTAGATTTTTCTTCCTTATCCATATTTTCACCTATGTGGAAACCCAGTGATTAGTTTATTTGGGTAACCGTTACGTTTCATACTTTTGTTTTTAAAGATTGGTTTTGGTATTCATTTTTACGATGTAGGTTTCTATTAAAGAAACTTTCGAATAGTAAACCATTTATAACCCCGACGAATTTCGAGGGCGAAATTCATTTTAAGGGGGGTAGAATGTAACAGCCCGAGATTTTATGAAAAATATTCTTTTTAATTTCATTAATGTCTTGTGTTGTACGCTACACCAAAAGGATCTTGCACAACACGCATCCTTGACTTGCCTTGCATTACACGCAATCGCGACCTTCCTCGATAGCGTGTGTAGTACGCAATAACGAGTTTCACTAAACAACAATATGTTATTAAAATATTATTAAAACTAGCCGTTATGAATAGTAATAACCACTTTTTGAAATTTTGTAAATTTTATTTTTCAAAATGGAATTCATTTTTGGATTCGTAATATCGAAATTAGCTTACGGTGAAATTTTGGTACTTTTCGGATAACTTTCATTTTCTGATGAATAGTGAAAATTACTAAATTTTAATTAAAAACAACCTTTTTAATCGAAATAATTAATAGTGATAAATTATTAATTTGAGTGGTTTTAAAGTATATTTAGAATATATTTTTACAATTCAATACAATGTTGTTCATTGGATGTAATTTCACATTTAAACCAGACATAAACAAGTGTCAATCTTTTGATAGTTATTATCTCTTAAGAACACGCTATTTGTTTTGACGACGGGAATTAATTTTTAAATTAATTAATGCAACTGATATGTTTTAAATTTGGTAAAATAGACATCATTTTTTAGTTCATAATATCAAATATAGCTTAGGCCTAATTTTTGGTATTTTTCTGGAAACTTTCATTTTTTGATGAATAGTGAAACCACTAAGTGGTAGTTAAGAAAAATGAATTTTTCATAAAACTTAATTTTACCGCTTCTGTGAGTGGAATTTCAAAAATCCGAGAGACACGGTTGATGTCAGTAAGTAAAATGTGGTTCAATGAGATGAAAATAATTTTTGGTGAATAGTAACTTTTTACTTTTTTTTACCACGGTTAAAAGTAAATAGGGTTATTAAGGGTAAAAATGATATTATTATTACCCTAACACATGTCCTAATTCTATTGGATAAGTGTAATTCGACCAAAAATAACCTTAGGAATAAAATATGACCATTTAGGCCCACTTGGATTAGATTAGGACATTTATTATTAATTTATTTAAAGAAGGGTTAAAATAGTTAAAATCAAAGTTTAATAAGTAAATCATTTTTAATATAGGGTTATACATAAGATAAATTCTACTATAAATAGTCATTAGAAATATAGAAATATTTCCTACATAATGGTATTTTATTTGTAATTTTTAGACATTATATAATTTAATTTATTTATGACACAAAGATGATGCAGTAATTATCTTATTAATGAAATATTGACATAATTGATGTTATAAATACCCAAATAAATGTAATTTCAGACTTTTTATGAATTCAACTAATTTTATAGGTTAATATGAAATGTTATTATTGATTTAATTAACTTTGTTCGAACTAATCATTCTGTTATAATTTTCACAAAAATCAATTACAAAATAGTGTCAAAATTGACATAAAATAGTTTTTAAAACAAATATTATATTATTAATTGTTATTTTATTCCTAAAAATATAAGGTTCGGACAAATGACTTAGATAAGGTTATATATATTAATAATAAACAACTTGGGGTTTTTTTGGCTTATTATAGTAAGTTTATTAACCTTATAGTATAAGAACACAAGAAGACACGGTAAAAGTAAACTTATTTTACTTAATGTTAAATCTAAATGATAAGGTTACAATAGGAACCTAAACTTGTCTAAATTCTATTGGATGAGAGGATTTCGACCAATCCCCACCTTATCTTAGAAATGAATCAATTTGGAGCTATTTAAAACCGAATTTGACTTTATAATAAAATAATAGTTTTAGTTATTCCAAAGGTGCCCCTCTCCTCCCTTATAAAAGGGCACATCCTACCTCTCTTCCTCACACCACTTTGAGCCTTCAATCTCGGCCAACCCCTGACAAATTCCCTTCTCCACTTCCCTAAAACATCCTAGAGGTTCTGGTCTTCCTCAAAGACCAATTTTAGTGCCCTAAAAGGAGATCTCAAAGAGGCGCTTCAAAGAAGAGGTAATGTCCGTTACCGATTCTTTCATCTTTATTTCTTCTTCCACTTATTCTTATTAGGTTGTTTCATTATGAAGTAATAACATCAGTATCACTTATATACTTATATGTTATTATAATTATGAAACAACCTTATTTCACCATCTATCCATCCTACAGAAAATGAAATCACTGCGCGTGCGTACGTACGGAATACCGTCTCCACTCCGTGGTGTAATCTATTTTCCACCACCACCACCTTACTTGGATGGGTATAATGGTGTACATAATAAATATATATGATTATTGTAAAGTGATATTGATTCTAAAATAGTATACATACACTCCAATATAATTCCACGATCATGAGAATGATATCATCGCTCGTGCGTACGTACGGACTACCGTCTCCACGACGCGATGAGATTCATTCTCCACGTTAACCATTCATGAATGATTATAAAGTATATATAATAAGTAATAATGAAATATATGACATAATAATGATTCTGGATTTATGTGTATATATATGTATGTCATCTACTTAATTCCATTCAACTCAATAAGGAAAATAAAACAGCGTTCATGCATACGTACGGTCTACCGTCTCCATGAACAGTGTATTTCTTTCCATTTACTGATCTATTATATTCTGAATATATATTATATATAAATCATGTTTTATATTCTGGAATTAATTAATCATGATCTAAGTAATCATATGAATAATTACAAGTCAAAACACGGACGACAAATGAAACGATTTTACCCAAAACGCTCTTTAACATGGAATTTACAAAAAAACGGGTAATATAAAGCCATAAGTGAACCATATATGATATCATAACAATGATTATGATTCTGGAATAAGTCAATGGCATTATTTAAATCATTATACAGGAGGTTCGGACACATACGAAGCAAATCAGACCTAAGGTAAGGGAAATATCACAATCTCATTTTTATCCAAGATTGTTTATACTTTGGCATTTACTGGGGTGTAGTTTATCATCCACATCCAAGTTTCCTCAATATGTAATATTATTTCCATCCACCTACAATTTTTTAAATCCAATTTTACCCTTCGGTGAGTTTTTAGTAAAGGATATGAAAGGAATCTTTTGTCATTTTTCGTACGAGGTACTTTTTTACTTTTTCGACAAAAGTACGAAGAATGTTTTTTTTAACTTATACAACATGAATGGATTTTTAGAACATTATTTCCAAGAATCTTCCTTTACAAGTTTTCAAGTTTATTTTTAATCAACTTATTTTAGTTTATAATTGTACGACATGTTAAGAAATGAAAAGTGTTTTTGAAGCAGAAAGGATATTTTCCTCAAGAATGGGGTTCAAGTGTTTTATCAAAATTATTTTCCATCTAAGATAATAAAGGGTTCTGTTTTTATCCCTATTGTTACATTGATTTGATTATGTTGTGATGGAATTATATTTTTATGAATTCCTTTATCTTATATGAATTGTTTTATGATGTCACGATGTTTAAGATTCCCATTTTTATTACATGGGTTATGCTATGATGTATGGTTTTCTGATTTTGTGGCACACATAAGAATGGTATCATTATGAGATGGGTGGGACCTATATCTCCCTCCAATACATTGGGTAAAGATTTTATATCTCATGAGATATACATGGCTGGAACGGTAGGTTATACCGGTTCAGTGAAACAGGACTGAAACGAGGAGTGAACTCGGTTCAGAAAGGGACTTTGTCCACTAAGATAGTCTTGGCAATGAGTATTGACTAATAAGAAATGATTCTCTATGATTATGTGTGTATGCCACAAAGTTTCATGTTTTAAGTTATGATTATTGGGATTACATTTCACTACTATGATTTATCTCATGTTATGAAATTATGATCTCTTTTGCAGGTTAAGATTTCCAAAAGATATGTTCTTATGAATATGACGTGATTGATATTTCTTTTATTTACCCCTACTGAGCATTTGAGCTCACCCTTTTATGTTTTCTTTTCCCCAGTACATAAAGAAAGGATTTAGGTTTAAAAAAAATAAGATCTTTATGGGAGATGTTGAATATCTTTCACCACGATTAGAAGATTATATTCCGAGTTTCCAAAGACACTAAACTATTACGGTCCTTGTGTGTGTGTTTTTGTTATGTACTAAGTATTCCGCAAAAGTAATGTAATGTCCATGTACGTCAGGCTTCGGGTATCTACACCCCAAATGCATGTCCCACATCCTCAGTCCTATGTAGAGTGAAATACCTAAAAAATTACAATTCAATAGTAAATTTAATTTAATTTAAAAGTAAAACCCTTAAAAATTCACATGGAGATTCACCTTTTATGAAATGGTGAATGAAGGCATCCTAACATCATCTTAGGACATCCTATAGCTCGGCTGAACAAGATCCCCATGAGAAATGACCAGTTCCACTATGCTCTAGTGGAATTGGTGTCAAATCCCTAATCCTTAAAACCAAAATTAAGGAATAATGGAGATGAAGGAGAGAAGGAGCAAACAGAGGTGAATAAAAACCTTGAATTTTTAGAAAACTCCCAATAATCATACCCAAAACAAGGGGTAACCAAGGGAGAAGGGGGGATTCAACCCCAAGATAAGTGATCCAAAAATAGGGGAAGGGAGATTACCCATTATAAAATTATAAGGGGGTTGAAATGTAATACCACCCCCTTTAAATCCCACCATACATCTGGTGGTTCTGCTACAGTTTTGGCTACTAAAGCCTCTTGACCTATCTTAGGGCTCCTACAAGACCTCATGATGACTCCTAAGCTTCATATTGAGTCTAAAAACATCCTTTTTATATGTTACAACCCTTTAAATTCAATTATAAATCCTAATTATCAAAAACACCTGACTACTAGACACAAAATTTTAAGTTCCATCCAGAATTATCATGCCTATATAGACATATAAACTCTCCATAATAATAGTTCTCATACCCAATAAGTCTTGTTTTCCATCCAACCAAACATCCTAACCTATCTATGTCATCAAAACCTCAATAACTGGATGCATTCCATTCTCAAATACCCAAATCATAACCTTCAATTAAAGGTACTAAAACCAACAAAACTTGAGCTGACACATGTGACCATTACTAAAACACATGGATGGATCTTGACCAAGACCGTATATCCAAAAACATGATCACATCATCTTCAAATACATAATTAGTCTTATGGTGATCCCCACTATAGTAATTAGCTCATAATGTCCAATTTAAATGTTATGGTACTTCTTACGTTGGAATTTCCTATCAAAACAAAGTATGTGAATTATAATTAAATGATTGGCATGGTTTCCACCCTACCATGACCAATCAAACATGATAACTTCATTTAATTTCTGGTCTTAGTTCTTGTTTCTAAGACCAAACCGATATTGATGCATAATTAGTGTATACATAAAGCTAGTATCACACTATATTTACCTTGAAAGCCTAATTTAATTTCTTAAACACACCCATAATGTCAAAAATGATGTGCCTAATTTGGTTTGTGACCAACAGTATCCAATTCCACATGAAAACACAATTCAAACCTCCTCTGGTCGACCCATCCTATAACGCTTAGCTCCAACCATCAATGTATCACCACTTACCTAGTCATGATGCCTTCATTCCCATAGGCATCCCATAATCATCCAAACATGATCACCAAAGTCCATACCCAACTTATGATGTAACTCCACAGTTAAATCCTTAACCCATCAAAATCGATGTCATGTCCTACCATATGCATTGATTCACCACTGATCCAAGCTCCCTTAGATCAGTCCATTCCACCTGAGCCTAAAGATAGAACTTGGTTTATACCCATGATTTCATTTGATTAACCTATGTAAATCCCTAAGGAATCTAGTTATGAATTGATTTCATCACACACTAGCATCCCAATTCCACCACAACCACTCCATGGCTGGTTCCACACCCCCATGAACCTTCCAACACAAAGATCACACACTCTTGATCGATATATCACTCCTCGCCATAGGAGTGTTGTTATCAATGCTTCACCAAAATAATTTCTCAACCACCATGATCCATTTATCACCAAACCAAAGGTATGGACATGGCCGTCCCTCTCATAATAGAGCCCCATATGAAACATCGCTTACCTCCCATTCCCAAATCCCGAGAACTACACCCATAGAACTTTTTGATATTTAATCCATAACAAGGGTTACACCCTCAAATAGATGATATTTCCCTTCCCACCACACAACTTATATCACTCCTTAAGAATAAATTAAATAAGAACCAACTCGTGTGAACTGTTGTGACAAATTTTGAAACCTGATTGATGAACTCACGAGTCATGCATCAACCAAGCTGATCAGAACCTATATAATAACCATTTAATTTCCAATCAAGTCTCCCTTGAGTCTCCTCTTCAAAAACAAGAACCTTACCCATGACACTATTCTTCACACAACCTCACTAAATAATTCCAAAAACCCATAGCATCCAACCATACTATGAACTCATACCAAAACCCATCTAAAACCAACCAATCCATATATCCAAATGATCATTTCCTTTATACTATCCTCAATACCAAAGTCCTAGCACTCATGATTCCTTTCTCAAGAAACTAAGGAATTTATATACCTATATCACACACTTAATAGAACCTTCATGCATTAATCTCACTCTCAAGTATTAATTTTTGATTTCTACCTCTAAGACACTAGTAAACCCAGGAAAACCCTTAATGTATCTCACCCTATCATAAAAATAGAAACTAACTCACTAAACTGGATTCATACTTCAAGATAGTCACTAGGGCCTCCCATCTAGTCTATAAACCAAGGTCTCACTAGAGATCAATATCACAGGAAACATCACAAGTTCCCATGTACTGAACACACACCATATCACATGAAAACCCTCTATCAAGGGTCTCACATGAAAAACCAACATCACATTCCAATCCATGATCTACTAAGAACTAATTATCATCAAGTATCCTTACACTGGACTTCACTCTTAAGAACTAAAATATCAGTCCGATACCCCATGCCATTTTCAGTGGTAATATTTTTCAAAGGAATAAGGTTAATAGATTTGGTTAGGTATAATTTCATTCCATGATATACAGGAAAACACTATATAGTTTTCTACTAGCACTTTAAATGACTAAACCTATAGGGTAACAATCCATATGGGGTCTAAAGATAAGGTATCAAGCACTTGTGTTGAACCACTCCCAAGGCACCCATCCTCCCCAAGCATCTTCACATTAGACTGCTCCCTAGAGGATATGGTCACGTTACATAGTCATACATAGCTAACCAAAACCTCCCTATACAATTTATATCTGTAAAACCATCATCACACAGTTTGTTTAAGTAGTGTTTCATTCCAAGATATGCGGGAAAACATCATATAGGTTATTACCAATACATTAAATAACCAAACCCGAATAATAAAAACCCACAATTGGTTCAAGGACAAGGAATCATATGCCTATACTGATCCACCAAGGTCAGCATAATGGCACCAAGTTTTAACTCTAAATCATTTCAGGTCACTACACCTCCTGTTCATTTGGACTACTCTGTCATCATCCAGTGCCTCACCACGGATCCATTACCTACCATATTAAGTAAATACATATACAATTTGACCTTGTTGAGTAGAATTACACTAAGTAATTATATGGGAAAACATCATATGATAATTTTTTGACACTTTAAACAACTGGGCCTCTATTTTCAGTGATAGTAATCACACTAGTATGCCTATATTTCTTATAAATCCTACATTCCAAATATGATGGATGAGATTCCTATTCCTCTAAGGACAAGAGACAAAATCTATGATAAATTAATAACCTCAAACATTATGTGAGTCACTCAAGGTGAAAATCATATACAACCATGACATCAAATAATAAGAACCACAATCCTGGCCCCTAGTAACTTAGAATTCTTACTAGAACAAGTGTTCTCGATGAACCAGTATGATATCCATCATAGGCTCTGACACATCCATATGTTTCCTATATACCATATACCAAATAATAATAATAAATAAAAAACACTATGATGCCACTTTCTAATGTCTCAGGTTATAGGCCACTCAACCAGTACCCCAACTGGTTCTCCCCATGACCTCAGGTGCGCCTCATCATATGCCAAAGGTTACTAACTATTAGTGGGGGTCAAAGGTAGTACTATGAGGATACTATATCCCATGTATCAGAGTGCACAATCACAGGTAAGTCACCCAATAACAACTACATCATCATATCAAATTATGCAGAAGTAATAAACATATCCATCAATAATAAATAAATGTGTAAGAAATATGGACTTAGACATTCATAATAGAATAGAATGTTGATCGCCCACTGGGCCAATCATAGATACAATATAAATAAATAAATAAATAACAAGGCTATCAAAGAGGTCTCTCTCCAAGCTCCATACCTCATCTCTAATCCCTCGATCCCACTCAAACTACTCCATCTCAAACACACAATACCGGGCCTTAGCCCAATATATACCTGCAACCAAGAGAGATATCCTCAAGTAACCATGAGAAATAGAGTCTTGGTTAGGTTGTGAGTAAAAACATAATAAGAAACCACCAATGTGGTCTCGTGCTAATTGTTATATGCTATGATATGTTCATGTGACATGTTATGCTGAAAGAAATAAATAAACCAGCTATTTTAAATAAAAAATTAATAAAACCCTACAATAAATTATTTGATCAGTTCCATAATGTCTTTGATCACTTGACACAGACCATTCCAACCACAGCATCACCACCTCCCCAAGGTTGTAAACATATACCACACACCAAGATTAAAAACCATCATCGATCCTCAGTTTTGTGTCCCCGATTGAAAATACCTTCTTCTTCTAATGCCAGAATGACTTTGAGCGTGAGTATCACCTTAGGGAAACCTCTTTTCATGCTCAAGTGACCCAACTCCCATACCTCCACTAATGAGTATTCAATCCTAGGGTGTCACCAGGAATCCCTCATCCTTATACCCTTAGGTTGAACCCCACAGTAGTATCTAGGTGTTCTAAATGTTAGGATGATGTATGATTCCTAGGAGGGGAGACCTAAGAAATCCTATATGTCTAGGCATGGATAATTCCTATTAATCCCATGAAATAAAAGGAAATACCCTCCTAGGATCCCACGGTTAAAATTTTGGGCACCCAATATCACACTAATCCTTAGCCGAACCATATATGGTGCATCCACCCAATCCTAGGGGGTATCCTAGGCATTGATCAAGGGGATCCAAGAATTACCCTTGGGATGTCAAACATCCATGATTAGGGATATAAATCCACCCAACACCTCATTCCACCATTCTAATATCAATAATCCCAGTTATTCACAATGGTCTAATGGATATGCCATTCAAATCTCGGTCTCCTTAGACATTTAGAATGGTCTCATAATATGTCAAAGGAATCCTAGTAATCTCATCCATTCATGTATGTGTTAAATAATATATATCAGATTCTATATCCTTGGTACCACATTTAGGATTCTACTATTACATCATACATATAAAATTGATGTTAGTCAACTAGGCATACACCCCCAAAATACCGTGATATCAAATCCCAAACATACCAAGCATCCTAGTGTATCATCTATCTCATCATGTGATTACCAAGAATTATGAGAAACCACAATAATATCAAGATTTAGTCCAATTCCAAGGAATCATTTATAATATCAAGCATCAAGAATAAACATAAATATAAATACAATAAGGTTAGGTTTTACACCCATGCTCGTTATCATTATCACATCCCCATTGGGATTTCAAGTTGGTCCAAGATCTAAGGTAATACCCACAACCATCACTACCCAACCACATACACCCATTCAAGATTTTTATATCAATGGGTAACCCACTATGGTACTCTAGGTTAGTAAGAAAGTGGATTCATCCCTCTTGGAATACTCTAGGTTAGTATGAAAGTATAGGAATCCCTTTTAGGATCCTCAGTCATAATTGGTCTCTTAGGACAATGCCTGTCTTTCAAAAAAGCTAGGGTTCCCGGTGGTTTCAAAACATAAAATGGAATCTGGGCCTCAAAGAGGAATCCATATAGGCATAGGTATAGAGAGATGGTCCATGGACCATCTTAGTTCCAAGGTTCCCCTCAGTCGGTCCACTCACCCAACCAAATCCTAGTCTAACCTAAGGTTATCCACCTAGGCTAAGTCAATACTAAGGGAAAATATGTGATCACCCCCAAAAATATATGATCCTCTTAGATCAAAGGAATAAAAAAGTTCCATTAAGGCCTAGACAGTCCAAGGATATATGTCAATCCTCACCTCCTTCTTGTAGGTTTCTCAAAAGTATCACATGCACCTGTTGGGTTGATCATCTCAAGTCTCAATTCACCTCTTTAAAGATGTTATCAAGGATCTTAATCTATGATCACTATATATTATAAGGTTTGATCACTTCGATTAAGGATTACAAAAGTTACATGGAATCAAAAAATAAAGGGTCGTCATCCATCAATGGACGAGTCATTGGTTTAATGCACAAGATCCCATGTGGTCCTTGGAATTTAATTTAGTTCTCCCATAGCATTCAATAAATTAATAATTTTAATTTATAATTATCCATTTAATTAAATTTAATTACCTAAATTAACTAAAAATGAATCACCTATAGTGGATATCCCATACACCTCATTCCATATAAATAAGCATATAAACCATAGGTCTAGCACGCAAGACCACCTACCTCAAATCGAATCCCTTTTTATTTTTGCAATGCCCAAGAACTTGCTTCCCAACCTCACCCAACATCACCTTAGCACAACCGATCACCGCCCACATTCTTAGAACCTAAGACACACCAAGGCATAAAAAAATTTAGTCATAACCATATATCATTAATGAAAACCTTTTAACCAAATATTAATCACACCTAATTTCTCAACAAATGTCATTGTTGTACCAAAACCACATCCAACGACACCCCAAGTGTAACATCCCCCAATATATAACTCTCTCACATGGCTGGAAAGGGTTGGTTATGATACCTCAAGAACACCTCCCTATACTCCATAGGATTCCAACTATAAATGGGGGTGTCAAATGTATGGTTTGGAGACTATACCCCCTGGTATGAAATTTCATATCAGTAGAAAAAACATAATAGAACGGAAATAATAAAGTAAAGAAATAATGGAAGACAACAATAAAATAAAACTGAATAATCCAATAAATAAATAAGTAATAGTGTAATTACATGATGTAAAGTAAATAAATGTCATGCTAGAACAATACAAGAAAAATACTAGAAAAATCAAATAAAAGAATCAAAGTCTCAAGCTTCAAACCCACATTGGTCCCATCTCCAAACTCCATCCCATCTGCAAACAAGTAATCAATAGTAATATCCTTTTCCCTTATCCAAACTTTCATCCATGAAATCTTCTTAGGTACCAAATAGTGGTCCTAATAGGATGTGAGTATAACTTAGTATGTTGACACCACCATGTCTAAACAAAACTAGTCTAATAAGAAGTGTATGCAATAAAGAGATAACCAAGTTTGTTAATTAATTTAACAATTAATAAAATACAACAATAACCTAATTTGGATATGTGCTAGAATATCTTTGAGCATGTCTTATGACCAATCCAACCACAACCATATAACCAAGGTAAAATAACCTGCTTTGGTGCCATGCCATAATATCTCTGAGCATGTCTTACGACCATGTCATCCATAACCATATAACCAATATATAGACACAACAATTTGGGTAAAATTCCTATAATAATACAACATATGGTTTAAATACATATAAGCATTACAACATGGGATTGGGCATAGCCCAGTCTCTATAAGCATTACAGTATGGGATTGGGCTGAGCCCACTCAATATCAACATTACAGCATATAAACGTGAAAGTGCTAGGGCTGAGCCCGATATATAAGCATTACAGTATTGAACATAATTCCTATCATACAACATGAATATCGCAATATCACATCACAATTATCAAAGGTTAATTATGTGAATTACCATTCTTATTTCATATTCCACTTTAAATTTAATTCAAAATTGATTATAAATTATATCAATAAAAAATAATCCCTAATTTAGGGATTATATAATAATAAATTACCCAAGGTCACATGTCATGTTAAACATACTTTAAGTCATTTTCCAATTCAATTATAGTCATGGTTCACTCACCCCATGGGCAGACATGAGATAATTAAAAATCTATTTCTAACCAAAGTACTTCAAATAATAATTTCATTTGTTTATTTATTTCATTTATCCACACACAATGATGGATTAATCACAATATTATATATAATTGGAAATTATAAAACCATAGGGTTAATATTTAGAATCCCTACCATCAACCAATGATCCAACAATGCTTCCAATGGAAAACACCCATGAGGAAAAAGGTGTGGATGATTACAAAGAGGTTCTTTGATCAAAACTGGTCAAGATAAAATCCAACAATGCATTCAATCAAAGGATATCACCACAAAAGTTGGAGAAGAAGGAAGAGAAGGAAGAAACCTAACTAAAAATACTTGCTAAGGATTTCTCACACATACGAGACATCCAAAAGGGATGTTGGAACCCTAAAATCACTTGGATAAATCCCAAGGGTCAATGGTAGAATAGTTGCAACCAAAATAATGAAAATTCATCCACACATCATGTTTAAAATAGAAGGTAAATAATTTATAAATCTTGTAATGTGATTACATGTTATGTAAATGTGTTTAATGGAATACGCTAAAAAACTCATCACCTCAGATTTATTTTATTAAAACCCTCAAACAATTACACGATGTGTAATCCCTTTACATAATGTGTAAATGTTCTACAGTTGATTTTTTAGACCATTTTCCTTTTATACAACCCGAAACTATTTTAAAGTTTCTCATGTCAACAAGAACCCATGAAACACTTAACCCATTTATACCCAAACTCAATTAATACAAACAAACATACATCCCCAAAATTTAGGTCATTTTATCCAAAAAAGCTCTCCTCAGGGATACTCTCTAATCTTTCCTAAGTTTCCTTTCACCCCAATACTGTTTTTATTTAAAAAACAGACTCTCATGGAAAAAACAAAACTGAAATAAATGATTGACAAAAAACTTAGAGAGAGACATAGCTAGAAAAAGATGGGATATTAAAACTTCTCCACCTTATAACACCTTTTCCTTGAGCTACTCCAAGTGTCACTGTGAGGTCTTAGAAAATAATTCCAGCCATTGTATTTTTATATCATACTTCCTCTCCCAAGTCTCCTCCCAAACTCGCACATGCTTCCACTATACCCAAACCAATGGTATAGTCCTATCCCAAATATATTTCTCACTATTATCCACAACCCATAACGAATTCTCCTCAAAGGACATATCATCACAAAGCTAGATGTCTACTATATATATCACATGAGAAGGGTCTGGATGATATATTCGTAGCTACAACATGTGGAACACGTCATTCATGGAACTATAGCATTGTGGAAGGGCTAAATGGTATGCCACTAGACTGACCATTTACACTATTTCTAATGGCCCGAAAAACCTAGGTGCTAGATTTCCCTATTTTTTAACACAAATCTACACTAACTTAGGAGATAACTAAAGGTAAACATGTCAACCAATATCAAATTACATAGGTCATATTCAATGTTCATCATATGATTTCTTCCTGCTCTTCATGGTCACCAACCATTGTGTGATCAAATAAACTTATTCAGATGTCTCCTACACGATAATAGTCCCAAAAAGTGATGACTCGCCTGATTCTATCCAACAAAGAGGAAAACATAACATCCTTCCATATAAAACCTCAAAATGTTACATTTGGATCGATGCCTAGAAGCTATTATTATATATAGACTCCATAAGTTTCATATGTTACACCCATAAAACACTAAAATCCAAGACATAAGCTCGTAAAATATCCTCTAGAACCTTAATAGTTCACTCAGATTAACCATTAGTCTATAGATGATAGGATTTACTTCAAATAACTCATGATCCCAGGTATTTCTGAAGACCCTTCTAGAAACATGATGTGAAGCAAGTATCTCTGTCAGAAATTATACTCCTAAGAACACCATGAAATCGAACCACCTTACACACATAAATATTACCCATATTATCAACTATGAAGGTTTCCCTAATATGTAAGAAGTGGGATACCTTAGTCAGTCGATCCACAACAACCCATACAACATCATTATTACAAGTAATCCTGAGTAGTACTATCATAAAATCCATTATGACATCATCTCATTTTCACTCCATAATGGTAAAAGGATACAAAATCCCATCTAACCTCTGATGCTCAGCTTTCCCCTACTAAAAAGCGAAGCATCTAGCCACGAATCTTTCCACCTTCTTCTTCATTCCTAACCACCAGTACTATCTATAGAGATCAAGATACTTATTTTATCAAACCAAGATTCACCTCCCATCTAAAATTTTGAAACTCCCTCATTAGATCCTCATGGAAACCTGTAGGAACCCATAATCGTCCATGGAAAAGAATATAATTGTCATAGATGATAGAAAATATGGATAGTATATCCCCACCATATAATTTGTCTCTCAAAACTAAGCCCTATGGATTAGACAATTTCTTAGTCTTAATCCAATAGAAAAGAATGGGTATAATAGATGTATAAGTTAGAGTTACTCACCCCTAATATTCCTGAACATCCATATGCATGTTTGCAAAGAGGTCCATTATCCGCCACTCATCACATGACTCTCGTACTACCTCTTTCTGTGTATTTTGACTCAAAGTGTCGTCAATGATATTTCCATTTACTAGTGTATAATTCAATTCAAAGTCAAAATACTATAGATACTTAACCCACCTCCTCTCCTGAAGTTTTAGGTCTCATTGATAAAAGATGCACTTTAGGCTCTTATAATCTATGTATACCACAAACCTCTCACCCATGAGATAGTGTCTCCAACATCTTAGGGCATGTACCACTACTGCTAACTCTAGATCATGAGTAGGTTAATTCCTATCATGCGATCTCAACTGCCTAGATACATAATCAACCACATGATCCTTATGCATTATAACTACTTTGAGTCCAACTCTGGATGCATCATAGTACACTGTATATGCTTTAACAGGAACAGGTAAAGGGAGAATAGTTTTTGAGGTCATCCTTCCTTTCTTCTCCTGAAAATCTCTCTCACAAGCATCAGACCAAACAAACTTCATTCCTTTCTAGATCATCCTAAACATTGGTGCAAGAAAATAGGAGAAATATTTGATAAAACATCAGTAATAACCTCATAAACCCAAAAATATTTGAATTTTGAAGACATTCTATCATGGTTGTGACTTTATTTGGGTCCACTGACACTCCTTCCTCTAAGATGACATGGCCCAAGAAGTGCACTTCATTAATTCAGAAACTAAATTTGCTTAGCTTGGTGTAAAGTCGATGCTCTTTCAATATAATCAAGATGATGTCAAGATGTTTTGAATGATCATCTACTGACTAAGAGTACACTAATATATCATCGATGAAAACTACCAAAAACTAATATAGAAAATTATAAAAGATCTTATTCATTAAGTCCATGTATACTGAAGGTGCATTAGTCAACCCAAATGGCGTCACTATGAATTCATACAATCCATACTTTCTCCTAAAATAAATTTGAGGTATGTCTGATATTCTCACCCATAATTGGTGATATCTTGATCTCAAGTCAATCTTTGGAGAAGATCTTATCACCTTTAAACTGATCAAAAATATCATCAATGTGTGGAAGAGGATATTGGTTCTTGACCGTTATCTAGTTCAACCTCTAATAATCCACAAATAAGCGCAAAGATCCATCATCCTTTTAGCGATGAGAACTTTAAAACCCCAATGATTTGTACTCAGCTATATGAATCCTTTATATTCTAGATATTCCAAGTAAACATTCAACTTTTGAAACTCTGTTGGTGCCATTCGGTAAGGTGAGATTGAAACTGGCTCTACTCCCGACACCAACTCAATCGTGAACTCGATCTATCGCTCAGGTGGTAAACCATAAAACTACTCAGGTAAAAAATCCTTAAAACATTCTACCTCTAGAGGAAAGTAATCTTGATGCATTACACCATCATCTAGAGAAATACTGGTGATATGAGCCATGAGACAATCTAATTTGCACTAGATTGGTCCTGCGCGACTAGCCTGAATATCCCACTCACCCTGGGGAGAATACCTGCTTCCTTATAGGGATAGGAAAGTAACTCTTCTTCTATAATAGTTGATATGATATTGGTATATAACTAACCAATCCCTATAAATAATCAAGTCAAAGACTATAATTTACAGCATGAACGATTCCCAAAAGAAACAGTAACAACCAATCTCTATAGAACACATCTTGAAACATTTGATATTTTCTGACCAAACTCCCAATAGAGTGTCAATGGTTAAAGAACCATCTAGGATTTATAAATCCAAGCCCAGAATATTTAAAAAAAGAGAAGATAGGAAATAATTTTATTCTCTTGTATCAATTAAAACACAAGCTAAGGTAGATGATACAAGAATCGTACCTATGACGATAGACGATCCTATATCTATGTTACCCGAATTAGTGTACATAATGTGAAATTGACTTATCCCTCTTCCTTGGACTCCAATCTAGATACCCTGATCTATTTCCCTTGATTGGTGTTGTTTCTCATGCATTGGGGTCCTTCATCCTCTACCTCAGACTGAACAACTAGTGGAACTCCAGCTACCAACTTTCTAAGGGGTAGTTGATCCCCTTTTCGATTATGGTGCATGTAGTAATCCTCTAACATTGTTATGATATAGAAATTTCACATAGAACCTCTAAATATAACCCAATATACCTTATATATAACACCCAACTATGAGGTAAGGAAACTGTAGGTGCTTGTGGAAAAACTTGTCATAATGATATCACTCGAATGGAATAAGATCTAGAGATGGTTTTCCACTACCCTGACCGCTCTTCCCACTACTTATTTAGTGGAAAATGTCATAAAGACACTTCTTACAACTTGAATAAGAACTCCTATATCACCCTACTGAAACACCATGGCCACTTCTTGGGGACTCTCTTAGATTCCATTCTGTGATGAGTGCCTAATTGGTCATGTTTTCAAAGATTCTTAAATAGAAAAAATTTACTTGTGACTAGATCTCATAATGAATACCATCCTATAAATGTCTCACCCTTGAGACCTCATTATCTTCCAAAGATGGTGTAAAGTAATGCAGGTTGGTAAAACTTCCAACATAGTTCATCACTAAAAAACTATCCTATGTCAGATACATGAACTCGTGATATTTTTTATCCCTTAAGGTATCAAGATATAAATGGATCAGGAAAATATTCTTGAATTCCTTCCAGTATAGTTCATCCTTCTTCCCAAATTCCTCCAAAATATCTCACCAATTCTTGGAAGGTCCATGAAGCATTTACACAACAAGATTCTCCCTCCTATCCATGGGTTTCTAGAGATTACTGAAGATCATATAGACTGACTCAATCCATAACTTGGCTGCCTGGGGTTCCCCTTCCCTAGGGAACACATGAAGATTCTACAGCTAAAACTCTCTTATTAGATTAAAAATCAAAGGAATGGTATGAACAATATCCCTTTCCATGAATATAATGACCCTCAGGAAGCTATCGCGAAGCATAACATCCATGTACTCCTTGGGAACTATAGGAATATTTGATTCGGTTGTGTTAGGGGTGTGTTGATTTCCACTTTCCTGACAATCAAGTTAAAGATGAGGTGGAGGAATTTTATCTACAAGACAAACACACGCCTTAAAGAACTAGCTAGCAACAAGGTCAACCCAACAGGTGACTGCAATAAAGAACCACCAACTCTTAGTCTCTATAGACATAGATTACAAGTATTTTAGCATGACACAACAACTCATTTCATTTATCCCGTGAAATAGACATCTCATGTCATAGTTATACAGGAAAATATATATGACATGAAAAAATAGATATGCCCCTATCATGAACAATGTATGTCAATATATCCTTATGTTCTTATTATGATGCATGTATTATTATCTCATGTCATTCCATTTCACAAGTAAAAATATCAATAAATAGTAAGATTATATAATAATAATCTTTCACAACATGTGAATCAACCAAGATGAAATAACATCAACTATAACAAGCACACAACACAACAACAATCCCATCCCTAGGCACTCGTATTTTCCCCTAAACATGGGTTATCTAATCCCATGAACAATCTCATTACCAAGTCTTGAAACATCTTATTCTTCTTTCTACCTTTCCCAAATAATAAAGTAGAAGAAAAGAAAACCTACTCCTTTGATACCACTTTTTAATATTCCCCAATCTGGAACTCTCTCACATAGCCAGAAAGGGTTGGTTATGAGACCTCAAGTATGCCTCCCTGTATGCTAGAGGGTTCAAAATAGTAGTGGGGGTGTGAAATGTATAGTGGGGAGACTGCACCCCATGTTATGAAGTGTAATAGAAGTAGAAAAAAATCATAATAGAACTGAAATAATCAAAGTAAAGACATAGTGTAAGACAACAATAAAATCCAACTGAATAATACAATAAAAAAATAAGGAATAATATAATGGCATGCTAGAAAGTAACTAAATGTAATGCTATAACAATAAAATAAAAAGACTAGAAGACTAAAATAAAATACTCAAAGTATTAGGTCTCAAACCCCACATTGGTCCCATCTCCAAACTCCATCCCATCTACAAACAAGAAATCAAAAGAAATGTCATTTTACCTTGTCCAAACCTATATCCACGAAATATTCTCAAGTACCAAATAGAGGCCAAAATAGGGTGTGATTATAAATCAGTAGGTCAACACCACTATGTCTAAATAAAACTAGTCTAATAAGAAGTGTATGCAATGAAGAAATAACCAAGTGTATTAATTAATTTAATAATTATTAAAATAAAACAACAACCTACTTCGGATCCATGTTGGAATATCTCTGAGCATGTATTACGACTATACCAACCACAACCATATAACAATGGTAAAATAATCTGCTTCGGCTCCATGCTATAATATCTATGAGCATGTCTTATGATCATTCCAAACACAACCATATAACCAAGGTATAACCACAAAAATCTAGGTCAAATCCCTATAAACATTATAGAATCCAAGTCAAATACCTATAACCATTACAACATGGGACTGGTTATATCCCTCTCTCTATAAGAATTATAGCATAGGACTGGGCTGAGCCTACTCAATATCAACATTAAAGCATATAAGTGTGAAAGTTTCAGGTCTAATCTCGATATATAATCATTACAGTATGGAATATAATCCCTATCATACAACATGTATATCACAATATCGCATCAAAATTATCAATGGTTAATTATGTGAATTTCTATTATTATTTTATATACCACTTTCAATTTAATTCAAAATTGATTAACAATTATATCAATATGCAATAATCCATAATTTAGGGATTCTATAACAATAAATCACCCTAGGTTACAAGTCATGCTAAACATACTTTAATTTGTTTTCCAATTCAATTATTATCATAGTTTTCTCACCCCTATGGGTGTCCATGAGCTAGTTAAAAAGCCATTTGAACTAAATGACTTCAAGAAGTAATTCAATTTGATTATTTATTTAATTTGGGTGAATGAAATAATGGAGCAATCACAACATTTCATAAAATTGGAAATTATCAAACCATAGGGTTAATATTTAGACCCCATACCTTTAAATGGTGATCCAACAACATTTTCAACAAAAAACCCCCATGAGGAAAAAGGTGTAGATGATTGGAAAGAGTTTCCTAGATCAAAATCGATCAAGATCAAAACCAACAATGCATTCGGTAAAGGGATATCATCACAACAGTTGGAGAAGAAGGAAGGTAAGGAAGAAACCTAACTAAAAAGACTCACCAAGGACCGCTCACAAAAACAAGATGTTCATAAGGGAAGTTGGAACCCCAAAATCTCCTTGAGAAATCCCAAGGGTTGAGGGGAGAATAGATACATCCAAAACAATTAGAATTCATCTGCACAACATGTTTAAAATAGAAACTTGGGCATTTACACATTGTGTAATTTGATTACATGTCATGTAAATGTTTTAAATGGAATACACTAAAAATATCTTTTCCTGAGATTTATTTTATTAAAACACTCAAACAATTACATGATGTGTAATCCCTTTACATGGCATGTAAATGTTCTGCAGTTTATTTTTCAACCCATTTTCCTTTTTAAAAACCCGAACCTCTTTTAATGTTTCTCATATCACTAAGAACCCATGAAACACTTAACCCATTTATACCTAGACTCAATTAATTTAAACAAGCATACATCCCCAAACTTTAGGTCATTTTCTCCAACAAATCTCTCCTCAAAGATACTCTCTAGTCTTTCTTAAGTTTCCTTGCACCCCAAGACTATATTTATTAAAAAGAAAGAATCTCATTATGAATACACAACCAAAAGAAAATATTAATGAAAAACTCATAGAGAGATATACCTATAAAAAATATGAGATCTTACACTGAGGGTCCATATCACATCTATGTCCCTATATCAAGAAAAATCCCCAATAAAAAATGATAATTCAATAGGTAATTCAATTTAATTTAAAAGGAAACCTCTTGAAAATTTCACTTGGAAATGGACCTTATAGTAAATGATGAACAAAGTCACCTAGTCTTCATCTTGGGATGTTCTCTAGCTAGTCTAAAAAAATTATCCATGAGAAATGACCAATTCTACCATGATCCAATACAGTTGGAATCAAATCCCAAAAACCAGAAACCAAAATTAGGGAACAGTGGATAAAAATGAGATTGGAAACCAATGAAAGTGAAAACATACCTTGAATCAACATAAAATACCCAAGAATCACACCCCAAACATGAGGAAACCAAGGGAGAAAGGGGGGAGTCTATTCCTAACCATGGAAGCTTACAATATAGGAAGGGGGAAGACCCCTTCTAAAATTTAAAGGGGAAGAAATATAATTCTTACCCCTTTAAATCCCATCAGTTAGATAGTGGTTCTATTATAATTTTAGCTATAGAAGCTACTCATCCTCTCTTAGGTCTCCTTTGAGGCCCCGAGACACCTCTAAAGCTTCATACCAAGTCTAAAAATATTCTTTAGAGATGTTCCAACCCTTGAATTTTGATTCCAAACTCTAGTTCTCAAAACAAAATGACCACACAACTCAAAATTTGAAATTCAATTGGAAATTTTCTTGACCATATAGACATAGGGAATTATAAAAATTAGGAATTAAATTAATAAATCAAATAATATGAATTCATCAGAAACATTGTAGATCAATTGGATAGATGAGATTTCACATAACTAGCTCTATCACTTGAAAAACCTCCAATGCTTGACCATAAACCTCTTCTAGTGAAATTATGATATATTTACTTAGTAGTTTTAAAACATTTACCATTAATCATGATTTTTGGTCTTTTAAGTGAATAAGAAAGTAAATTTCTCAATGTATTATCACAAAAAAACTACTAATGGTCTAGACATTACATGATTTAAAAAGTCAAAATCCATACCATCTACACGAATAAAATACATATAGAAGATGATTTCAAACCTTTTAGAAAACCAAAAAAACACATAATACCTCCTTTTAAGGTAGTCATAAAGAAATAAGTTATTATACTTATTAATGCTGGATTGATATTTTGTATCTTTGAAGGTCAGCGGGTCATCCCATTGTAAGTGTTACCTAAAAAGGGTGGAGAAACAATGGTTGTAAATGAAAAAAATAACACATACCTATAAGCATGGTAACTAGATGGAGAGTGTTCACCAACCATTTTAAATTTAATGATACAACAAAAAAGGAACACTTCTCATTACCCTACATTGATCAAGTACTAGAACAATTAGTGGGAAGAGATTTTTGTTGCTTTCTCAGTGGATGTTCAAGGTAAAATCAAAGCATGGTTGCACTATAAAATCAATATAAAATCAAATTCACCTATCTGTATGGTATATTTAATTATCAATGAATTATATTTATAATATACAATTTTCTATCCATGTTTCAATGATGCATGATAGAAATATTCCATGACATGATTGAATATTTTTTAGTAATATTCAAGGATTGCTTCTCTATTTATGAAAATTCTTTTGATGAATGATAAGATCATTTTGATAAGGTTTTGGTGAGATGTGAAGAAATGAATATAGTTATAAAATGGTATAAATATCACTTCATGGTATACGGTGGGATAGTGTAAGGACATTGAATTTCAAATGAATATATTAAAGTTTACCTAATAAAAATCAATAAAATTTTTGATCTACACTTTCCTGCATCAATTTTTTTCAAGAGTTTTCTTGTGCTTGTGGGATTATAATGAAAATTCATTAATGATTTTTTTATATCCCACCCATAAAAACCCTTTTAGGAAAATATGTCACCTTCCATTTTTTACTAAAAGTTAAGAATCTTTCCAATTTTTAAGGTAATTCTTGGTAAAACCATCTATAATGATTTCACCTAATTAAGAAGAATATTTTGAATTAATGTATAATGAAAGTGATTAGGTAGATGTTTCTACATTAGCGAAAATAATAGAGAATATTTTTAGACTAATCTATTATTTTAGAAACACATTGAATGAAGCACAACATAACTACAAAAAAACTAAAAAATAGTTTCTAGAAATTTTCTTTGCATTTGATAAATTCTTATATTACCTGTTATTATCTAATTTCATTATGTATACAGATCACTCTTCCCTATGGTATTTGATGAACAAGAAATATGATAAGCCTAGAATAATTCTATAGATGTTGTTACTTCAACAATTTGACATTGAAATTGAAGATAAAAAGTGCCTTGAGAATGTCATCACTAATCCTTTATCTTGCCTAGAATTGGACACAATTTATATCAATGAAAAATTAACCAATGAAACATACCATGATGGGAAAATCTATTCCATCGAGACTATCACACCCTGGTATTTTGATGACTTTAATTACTTAGTTTTAGGTGTGGTGTATCCTGATTTACTAAATTATTATTGTAAAATATTTTTAAGGAAGTTTATCATTACTACTAGGATAATATGTTACTTTTTAGGGACTCTGGTGATGTAATGATTAGAAGGTGAATTCTATAAGAAGTATTTTAAAGTGTTTTAAACCTTTTTTATTCTATAAAATTTATAGGATGTCATATATTTCAATCATAAAATTAGAAAATTTTTACAATTTAGTTTCTACTGGTATGCCTTACATTAGGATATTTGAGAGTTTATCATGAAACTATGAAAAATTCCAAATAATTGGAGGCATTAGTTGGAACTATGAGATGTAACAACACCCTATTATGGGTGTTGAAATTTTTTACATATGGGGGATCAAATTAATGGGACATTTTCCAAAATAATTTTTAAAATCATATATCCTAGTTGGTATTGAAAACATGTCAAAGTGGGTGGAAACTGAAGCATTTTTGTAAAACATTAATCAAGTTATATTTAAATTAATGAAACATTGCATATTTACATAGTTAATAATTAAAAGACTAATCATTAGTGATCGTGGTACTCACTTCAATAATTCTATGATTCAGAAACTAATTACTCGCAATGGATGTAACCATTACATGGGCAACCCATATCATCTCCAAACCAATGATCAAGTAGAAATTTTAAACTGATATATCAAATGAATCCAAGATAAAATGGTGAATAACTTTCAAAAATATTAGGCCACTAAACTTGATGAAGCACTTTGGGATTATAGTAAAACATAAAAACACTAATTGAATATCCCCATATAGATTATTATTTTGAAAAACCTATCACCTACCTATATAGAAAGAACATAAAGCATACTAATATATAAAGAATCTAATCATGGATTCTAAAACCACTCAAGAAAATATTTTTTTGTAGATGATTTAATTTAATGAGATAAGAAGATAAGTGTATGACAATGATATGATATATAAAGAGAAAACTTGATTCCAACCTGATAAGAAAACTCAATAACAAAAAAATCACTAAGTGATAAATTGCTTCTTTTCAACTCAAGGCTTAGGGTTATAATATGAAAAATCAAATCAAAGTGGTAAAGTTCATACACTGTCACAATTATATATCCATATGTTTCTGTTGAAATTTACGATGGAAATATCCCTCTATTTTAGGTGAATGAAAAATGATTCAAACATTATCACATTTCAAATATGATTGTAATAATTGAATAAATTTATTTAAAATTAGTGGTTGTTTATCAAGATAAATATTTTTAACTTAGAATTAATTAAGAGGCAACCTAGATTCTTTTAAATTCCATAATATCTATTTACTTAATTTTAGTTTGTGGGTGTAGTTTATGATGACTCCTCATTCAAATGAATCATATATTATATTTTATTCCCATATTAATATTAGGAAGAGCCTCCCTCCTAAGATGTCCCAGATAGATGAAATAAAGAAGTTAAAACTACCTCTTGAGTGGTTCCTTAACATAAATTTAAAGAATATAAACCTCAATAAAATATCTATGGAGTTGAAAGACACCAAATCAAGAACAAAAAAAATCTGAGTAATTCTAATTCAATGGACCATACATATTAATAACTATCTATTTATTAATTTGAATACATTAAACTTAGTTCTTCATGGGAGGCAACCCAATTTATTTCTTTTCAATTTTTTTATTTAGTTTGTTTTGAGAAGTAAAACTAGCATGTGTGGACCTTTTTTAGTTTTCTCCTAAGATTTTAATGGATTCATTATTCTCTTGCATATTTATTTTCATCCATGTGATCCCTTTCTTTAATTTTTATCTTTATGATATGATATTATGCAAGTAAATTATTTATATATGAATATTTTAAAGGTTACATAAATTTCAGAGCTTCATGGGATATATACATCCTCTTTATGACTATCTTAAATTATTCATGGAAGTTTTAAGTTTTCTGTTATATTTTGTTGACACTTCTAATAACACCATGTAAAATTATTAATTAAAAAAATAAAACAAAAACACACTATCACCCGTGTCATTTTTGAGCCCATATGAAAACTATTACATTTATATATTAACATAGTTAAGGAAATACCACTTGTGTCCCTGGTAAAACTGAGCACATGATTCTTTGTTGAATTTATTTAGTCATCTAGACAATTTTATATGATAACTGGTATCATTCCATGATTTGAAAAAAAATCTATAACATGTTTATTTTTTAGACACTTATTTATAGTCATGATCATCTATATCATCTAATAATAAATTTCCATATGTGAGAGAACTCTGTACCTTTTTTACACAACTTATTATTTATATTTTTACTAATAAAATATCATATATTTTATTTCTTTTATAACTTTCCAAGTTTTTTCATCAAGTAATAGGAATTTTGAATGTTTCACTAAAATTGTTGAGGAATTTGTTTATTTTATTTACTCCCTTTAACCCATTGATCCACCCCTTCATTTTATTCATTGTGTAGCTCTTAGCATCCATGAAGAAGATTATTTAGGATATTTCCATAACTGATAACCTTCCTTACCCATACCTTGAATATTTGCATAATGATTTTCAATCTAAGTGTATGGGAGAAAGTTATTCATAGAGATTGTTGTTTGAGGGATAGTGAGGAATTTGATGCACATGGATAGACATTGTAGTATCATGTTATATACATTACTTTTCATAGTATCTCCATTAATTGTGTGTATATTTTTATATGGTAATATAAATTATTTTTTATTTCAATAGTCGCAACTAAAAAATGGGCCTATGAGCATGGTTTATAGCCACATTTTAACAAAACTGTGGCCATAGGGTCTCCTACCACAACTTTTTTTTTAAATGTGGTCATAGGTATCCCTAGGTCAGCTTATAGACATGGTTTTACATAACCATTATGATAGTTGTGTGCGGAAACCACCAAAATTACATGAGAAATTAGTAAGAAAGGCCTATTTCCATGGTTTTCCAAAATCATGGTAATAAATTTTGCCTACAACCACAATTTTTGAAAATTGTGGTGATAATTCCTTAGGGAAACACCTATGGACACTATTTTAGAAAATCATGGTAGTACATGCCAGTTATATCCATGCTTTTAGAAAACCATGTCAATAAGACTACCTATGACCACTTTTTGACATAATCATGGAAATACATACCATATATTACCATGGTTTTCTCAAATTGTGGTAATAGGCCTCTCCCAACCACCTACGACCATGGTTTGAGAAAACTATGGAAATACATCTCACTTACAGCCATGGTTTTGAAAAATCATGGTAATACGTTACCAATATATATTTTTATTTTTTTAAAAATATTAACAATTATAATTATATATAATTATATCTATATATATGTGTATGTATATATTAATACATATAGTTGGATGTAGGGTAGTGGTAAACTCATGGGAGTATTATATAAGAGGTTGTAGGATCAAAAAATAGTGGTTTTATTTTATTTTATTTTATTATTAAAGGTTATGGCCATGGTTTAGTAAACCATAGAACTAGGTTATATGGCCATATGGTGTTCATCCTATGGACACAGTTCACATGGACCATGGACATAGCCCACCTAAGGCCATATTCTGAAACTATGGTTGTATCTTGGACCCTATTCTAATAGAAATAGGGGATATGGTTCATGTAAACTATGGACATAAGTTATGGCCATATTTTTTGGGCCTATTTCCATAGTTTTAAACCATGTAAATGGACTTATTTTCTAGAATTTAATGAGTACACATGTGGTTATTACATGGTAACCCTCACCTTCAGGGATAACTAGAAAAGCGATAACCCATTACTTTAGAAGGTAAAGTGTTTTTATATGACCTACTTCCACTTAGACTCTATAGAGTATGAGATACTTGTATATTTTTTCTATGATATATTGTCTTATACTATTTCATGGGGTTTTTTAGTTTATAGTCAAATTTTTATTTTCCCATTATATTTAATTGGATTATGAACCCGTGTGCATCTTTTGAGTGTTTATGTCATTATTATCTTGAGGAAAATCAATGTTTTAAGTGTGGATGGGTGGTATTTTGAGGGAGACACTTGGATTAACATTTATATTTCATTAACTCCAATATTAAACCCTTATTTTTTACAAAAAATATCAAAAAAAAAACCTATAGCCTCATAGAAAATTTGAACCTAATGTGAATCCATTAAGGTCAGTGAATTATTTTGATTTCCATTAGTGGAGATGGGGAATTCATTGAAATAATATGTTAATCATTCATGTGTATGAGAATTGAGCATAGTTTTGATCATAATTTCACTTGAGTGATGAGAGTGATGGAATAGTAGGCCACATTGATACATGGGAACAAATACGTTTTTTTAAATAATATGAGTTGAGGGGGAATTATTTTTAAAAATTGATTTTTTTAAAAAAAATAAGATATTTTACAGGAAAAGAAATTGAAAAAAAAAATTGTACTTGTAATTGTGTTATTTTTATTCGACTAAGGGTGTATTAAGGTGTTTTTTTTTGTTTTTTTTTTGCAGGAATGAAACGGTTTAAGTTTGGGATATTTTATGCACGTGAAAATCACTAAAATTTTTATATTTTTTAACTTAATTTTAATTAATTAGTTTAATTATTTTAGTGTTTTTAGATTATTTTTATAGTTTTGTAGTTATTTTTATAATTTTTAGTTCATTATATATTGACATTAGTTATTAATATTATTTTTAGTATTATATATTAATTTATATATTATATTATTTAATGTTATCCTTGATATTACTATTATTATTGTTATTATTTGATTATATTATCAGTATTATTCTTATATTAGTATAATTCAACTAACTATTATTTATCTTTTTAATTTTAGATATTAACCCTAATTTTTTCTAAATTTATATATCAATATTTCTAATTGTATTTATTAGTATTATGATTATAATTATTATTATTATCTTATTTTATAATCATTATTATTATTATTTTAAAACTTAAAATGCACAAAATGTGGGGGTAGTTCAAAAATTGAGTTTTTTATAATTTTTTTGAAAAAAATAAGTCTAGGATATAAATGTTTTGAAAACAAATTTGGAAAGGTGGCATCATTGATTCCCCCTTTTAGAAAAAAAAATTATTTGAAATATATATGTTTTTATATTTAAAAATATATATGTTTTATATTTTGATATATATATATATTATGTTTATTTTGTTTTGTTTAGAATTATGTCCATTAATATTTTAGAGTAAAAATGTTATGTTTTTAAGCAATAGATTTTGTAATATGTAAATAAACTTTTTATTATTATATTTCTAATTTTGTTTATTTTAAACTATGTTTTATATGTTAGTCACTTTGTAAAATATCATTTAGACTATATTTATATTTTGTAAGTTATATGCTTTCAAAGTCACCTACATGAAACATAATAATGTTCAAAGTTGGTGGCTTTGAAAGTTTATAAATAATAAATTAGAAATACAATATAAATGTAATTTGACACACTTACCAAACATGTAAAAAATAATTCAAAATAACAAAATTTTCATAAAAAATTAATGAAAATTAATTTTAGTGAAACATTATATTATTGTTTTAAACCATTACAATTGTATTTATAATTTTTTTACATTCCTTTCATTTTCAATTATTTACTATATTTATGAAATTATTTTTATTTTCAAAAACTTTTTAGATTCTTAGGATATGTTTTATGTTTTATTTATATTGTTTTTATATTTTATATTTTATAAGCTTTTAAAGTTACCCAATTAAAATTTAATAAGTTTTATTATGTTTCAAGTAGTCAAATTTAAAATCTTATAAAATATAAATTGTAACAAAAAAATAAATTAAAGTTGAAACATTGGATAAAAATGTAACAATGGTTGATAGTAAAAATAATTTCATCATTTTAATAGTTATAAAATTATATAGAGGATAGAATAAATTTTTGTTCAAATCCTTTAATTCAATAGAAAAATATACATGAATGAGTACAATCACTCTCTATGGTGAGGTCTCTTCCCAGATTATGGTGTGTGAATGGGATGCCCATATCGAGATCATCGACCTCTACACTGGAGTGGAGTATGATGGCATGGAGAGGGATGATCCTAGAGAACTAGAACCTTGAATGTTTGATGCTTTATTTGTGTCTCAATGGGTGGAGGAGGTGTCAAATGGATGTCGTTCATTGCACCCAATCCTTCTCCCACTAGGTGAGTAGAAGGACCTACTATCATCACCTAGGGTAACCATAAAACTTGTGAATTATTGGGAATGAAAGGTGGAGGTATGGGAAATTACCCCCGATGGAAGCTCAGATGAGCTGTATCCAGTGAAAACTATGGATATCCTGACATCATGAATGGATCCCATGCCTCCTGATACACATACTCAATCGGCTAAGGCTGGACTGCTAGAGGACCAACTTCTTCCTATGAAATAGGTGAGGCCTCACGTGCAGCAGGATGTGGTCTACATCATCGTCGCCATGACTCCTTGACATCACCAGCTGCTGGAGGAGGTTCCTGAGTAGGAACCTCCACTCTTTAGACAAGAACATCATCTTCCTAGTGTGGAAGATTGAAGATACTATCGTGGACTGCACGATAAGTTGGAATCTCCCCTTGCGTTGCATCATGGATTGCTACCAGGATAGAAACCTCCTCCTCCTTTGGATCAGACATGCGTATAATCCACTATAGTTAAGTATGTTGTAAAGATATTGTAAATGGATTATAAAATATTATAATTTAAAAAACTAATATAAATTTATTGAATTACCAGATCTTGAATCCCTTTACTGTGTGAATTAAGATATAGTATATACTTCAATATATACCATGGCTTATACTCAAGCTGCCTTTGATATATGGAATCGCATTGTACGCACACCCTCAATATGAAATGATGTTTATTTGTCATAGAGGTTGAGATACTCGACATTTTTTCAGTACCAGTTGACATCCTGAATCCCTATAAATTTCACAGAATGAAGAATTGGTGGCTATCTTAGTGGAAATGGGATATGCTAAACACATCCAAAATGGTGCATGACTATCATTCTGGTGCCACTCAATAATTTGAAAGTTAGCGAGAGGCACTATAGTCATCGCATCCTGAAATCCACCTGTGCAATATGTGGGAAACTGGTCTAATAAAGCCCAGTATAGAATCCATGTAATCTGAAATGAAATGTGATATTTTTCAAAGAATTTTGTTACTAAAAACCAAAAATGATGACATTATGAAATTGGTTAGTTAATAAAATATTGTATATACTTAAGTCAGTGGGTAGAAAACAATCCAATATTATACGGTATGCACCCAAATTGTGTCTTGTAGTGCTGATGAAGTGGTTTTCCTAACTCCATCTATAAAATAAAACATTTAAAGTGATAAATATTAAAAAATTAAATTCAATGACTTCTTATAGAAACAAAAACCAATAGAGATGAGTGATCATACCATCATCCATGCGGAGCATCACACAGTAAATCTATATGTAGCTCCAGACCAGTATCAATAGGGGATATGGGAGGGATGCACTCACATTTCCACATATGAAGAAGGATGACACATGCTCTGAGATCAGTGCAGTAAAAGAGGCATGTTGTGCATAAGGCTCTGTATGTTTATTCCAAGCATGTCGATTCCCAAATGTATCTCCTGATTTGATCAAAATCCTTCAGTAGGCCCAGATACATCATGTCAACATGCATACCTAAGTGATTAGTGCATAATGTCCCTCCAATGATCCATAAGATATAGGCACAAGTATGAATCATGATAGTCTTCTCATCAGTGCCATCGGGTAAATGTGCAAAGTGAATCTCAATCCACCACATAGATATCGACCTACCATCAGTAGCATCATCATCGCCCAAAATTTCAATGACTATAAATCTCTATACAAGCTCAAGACAATCTCTATAGGTGGGTCCTATAGCTACATCTCCATAGATAGGAAGACCGAGTAGAACTACCACATCCTCAAAGGTGATGGTCATCTCTCCCTTAGGAAAGTGGAATGTGTGTGTCTCTGGTATCTATTTTTAGTGAGGGTGGAAAGTAGCTAATGATCAACAAATATAAAGTTTGATACTAAAATTACATAAAATCTATCACAATGTACATATGATATATTGATGGTTGGAGATGAAAGGTGATGATAATGGTGTGCTTGATGCACCCTGATCCATCAAACCTTACGGCCCACTATCACGTTGTGTGAAACATGCCTATATTGCTTAGTAAGTAACATAGTATCCTCCATCTATATGTAAAAAAAATTAAATAAGTGTTAAGTGTAAAATATAAATATAACTTTATAAGTCACATAATCTTTTGAAAAGTGAGGTAAAAAAAGATAAAACATCAAATCAATTTATTTATCCATGATAAAATGATAATTATGATCATATAAAGTGAAATGGACAAGAACAAACTCATTAAATAGCACATGAATGTTTTATAATATACAATAAAGACCTTGGAATTTTTCAACATAATAGATTTTGGATGAGATGATCCTGACTTCATAAGTGAAGTAAAATTCATCTTATTTTCAAGTGGTTTCTTAATAACATATTCCAAAGGGATGTACTTAACTTTTAAATTTTCAAAAGCTTTCATCCTTCTAATCATTCTTTAATAATTCTTTAATAATTCTTTAATAACCCTTGATCATTATTTAATCAATACTTATTCATTCATTATTTAATCATTCTTTAATCATTCTTTAATCATTCCTTAATCATTATTTAATCATTACTTAATCATTAATTAATAAATCATTAATCATTAGTTAATTATTAGTTAATCAATATTTAATCATTGGTTAATAATTATTTAATAATTAGTTAATCATTAGTAAACCATTACTTAATCATTCTTTAATCAGTAGATAATAATTACTTAATCATAATTTAATCATTAATTAATCATTAGCTAATTATTAGCTAATCATTATTTAATCATTAGTTAATCATTAGTTAATCAGTATTTAATCATTAGTTAATCATTATTTAATCATTACATAATTATTAGTTAATCATTAGTTAATCATTAGTTAATCATTCTTTAATCGTTCTTCAATCGTTACTTAATCAATCTTTAATCATTATTTAATCATTCCTTATTAATTACTTATTCATTAGTGAATCATTAGTTAGTCATTATTTAATCATTCCTTAATCATTCTTTAATCATTACTCAATCATTGGTTAATCATAATTTAATCATTACTTTATCTTTAGTTAATAATTAGTTAATCATTAGTTAATCATTCTATAATAATTACTTAATAATTATTTAATCACTATTTAATTATGAGTTAATCATTCATTATTCATTAGATAATAATTAGTTAAATAGTACTTAATCCTTAATTAATCATTCCTTAATCATTAGTTAATCATATGGTATTCATTATTTAAATATTATTAGTTAATCATTATCTGTAATAATTATTTAATCCTAATTTATTTATTAGTTAATCTATACTTAATCATTACTAATAATTATTTTTATTTCTAAACTATATATAACTTACTAAATTACTAAATATTAACAAATTTAGAACTAAATAAAAACAAATAAATTAAATAAACAAATAACTTTAAAATAAAAAAAAATACCTCTAAATGATGCTTCGTAAAAAATTGGCACTCATTTTAGGCCACCAGAACCACCACGCACAAAGGAATCTTATTATAAAGAGAGAGAGTAGAATTTAGAGAGATTAGGGGATTTTGAAGTGAGGATGTGGGGGTTCCCTTTTATAGGTACTTTAGGGAAAGGTGACACCCCCTACTACCTTTCACCTTTACTTTAAGTTAAAGGAGGTTATGTAAATTCCTCATTTCACATTACTTTAGGAAAAAATCAGTCACACTCCCCCCCCCCCCGCCTTTTCCATGTCATTGATCCATATCGATGATAGGAAAAGGCGGAACCCCCCTAACACCTTTCTGATAAAAAATTCAAAAAAAATATAACCTAGTATTATTTGAAAAAGAAATTCAAAAAATGCATAAAAACTATTCAAAAATCATGAAACACATGCTAAGGAAATCGATTGAATGTCAAGTAATCCTAATCGCATGCCTTCTTCAGCAGGGTGAGATCTACAAGATCTCCTTGACACATTCATAATCTTCAAAAGGGCATGTAAAATCCTTATAATTCGATCACCTGATATCCAAATTCATCCCTTGTTTTTCACATCCGACCATCACCTCCTCCATTATAGTGTTTCATTGATCGTCGCCTTGGTTCGCACATCCTTGCACTACAAACAAAGTGTTCACCCATTTTCTTTGGTTCATAATGTTTTATTGTCCAAGTGGGTTCCTCCTTGTGCACCACCCTTATTCCTATATTCACAAACCCTAGCACCATTTCATGTTACTCCACCAAGCTCAGGCACCACCTTCACTTTATGCAGCACTAGAATAATTATCGGTTTAATTTATTTGAACAAGATATTTATTTTTTCTTAAATTATATTTATGCTCATTTTATTTTTTGAATCAAATATTCTAAGTTTTATTATTAGTTGAGTAAGAAATACTGGGTAGGTTATCTTTTCAACCGACTATAAAATAAATAGGTGACGCAAATTTGTGAGAAATGGGTTGTGTCATTTTGCTAAATAATATGGAACTTCAATCAATCTCCAAATTTTTTTATAACATAAGTGAACAAAACTTTAAATAATTCAGGAGATGAAAATAATTTTATCACAAAATATTATAAATTTGAAATTGGAAATAATGGGTCAAGATAATTATTTAATCACATAAAAATATTGTTATGGTGTGTGAAATGATTTCATACAAGGTTAAAATATCAAATACATTTCACCAATTATATTACATTATCATTATAAAATATAATCCCTTTTTAGTGACCTTGGTTACCTAAATTTTTAGTTTTCAATCAAAAAAATGAAAAAAAAAATCCATGGTAGATTTCCCATCTAAAAACTATTAATATGGGATTTCTTTAGAGATATAGACCTCGTGTTCCATGTGAATAAATCCTTCTCACTGCTATTATAGTATCTAGTAGATTATATATTTATAAATTTGACACATCATGACAGCATGAACTATTACTCTAGAAAAATCTATTCACATCCAAAGAAACTATCAATGTCTATAGGTCAAGCCTCCATCAATTAAAATACCATAACACTTCAAAATATACTCCCTCAATTTAAATTCAAATAAAATAAGGTCTTATCATTAAATAACTACACTTTTGTTTTATTTTTAATTAATTTTGAGTTCAAGAAAAAATAAAATATAATAAAATCTTTTGAAATCAAACTTTTGAAATCAAATCAAAGAAAACAAAATAAATTTTCAAAATACAGTTCCACCTTAGTACTCAATTTTATAATATAATAAGAAACTTCATAATTCAAAAACTAATTTGTTTTAAAACATAAAAAACCCAGGTGAAAACTTTATCAAAATCAAAATAGTCACAAACCATCAAAACAATAAATTTTTACTCAACATCAATATTTTTCAAGGAACTTACTTCAAATCAAAAAATTTATTCAATAATAAATCATAAAATTAAATAATAATTTATCAAATGACCTGGTACCAAATCAATATATCATTAAGAGGTTTCCACCCATCAATTAAAAACTAACTTTTCATATATTTCTTTTGAAAATTACGACATTCAAAACTTTTCAAATTCACTTTCAAACTAAAACATATAAAAATTTTAAATACATAATATTTAAGGATTTATTTTCATATCTGAAAAGGAATTTTTTTAATTATTTTACATGAAATCATGGTATCAATAATTTATCAAAATATTTTAAAACCAAAATCATAAAATTTAAGTTTACATTTTGAAGGAAAAATCATTTGATAAATAATATGCCCATAAATATATTCATGTAAACTCTCTCGTTTACCAAGTAATCTTTATGGTTAAAAAAACTTAAAATTTTCATTATTTAGTAAAGAAAGCATTGTACATATAAAAATTAACTCCAAATTTTAAAACTTTCATTAACCAACCCACCCAATGATTTTATAATATCAACCAAGTGAACATCACTAAGAAGTAATTAAACAATACATAAAAATAATTAAAAAAGAAATAAAATCATAAAAATAAACTTTCAAAATAATAATTCACATTTCATAGCTATTTTCAACATAAAAGTGGTCTAATACATTATTCCCTAATCAGTTATCAATTTTTACTGAACCGTTTTTTATCATTTTCTAGAGTAATTACATTATAATTTAAAGCTTAAATGATTGAAACATACTTTCAAAAATTGAAACATCTTAGCAGTATTATTACTAAACCTATTATCAGTATTATTGATAATGATTTTATTTTTAAAGAAAAATCAATGATGAAGAGATATCTATAGCAACCCAACCTTAGAAGATCCTGGAGCTGATGTCTACTAATATTACATTGGCATGATTGCAAGGATTCAAATCTCAAAGGACCGAGGAGTTTAGTAGTCTTGGTAAACCATATACATAAATGAGACTTTAATTACAAATTAAAACACTAATTACAACATAATTTTTTTTATTTTTAAATAAATAACTTTGAGGATAACTTTATTTCATGTAATATATCCTTGTATATCTTTCATAGTATGCTTCTTGTATTCCTAGGGAAAGAAACATAATAAGGGTGAGCTCAAATGCTTAGTAAGGGAAAAATATAGTGGAATAAATAATGAATCAATGAGAATAATAATTATGGAATGGTAAATAACTGAATAAACATACAGTATAATCAAAAAATTAATAATAAAGTGAGTAAATAATACGGAAAGGTAAATAACTATAAACACATGCCTTTAAAATAACTAGATAATCCAAAATCAATATAGCATGGTAAGAAACTGAAAAACATGTCATTTAATAAATGAACTATAAAAATAAAATGTATATGTAGATATGTCAACACAAAATATCATGAATGAATAATAAATGAAACTAATTGAGGGAAATTATTGATTATTGGACATAATGTCTAAGTCACATGAAAACCTATACCATCAAGACCTTTCACAAGATGGTTTAAAACTATGGGTAGAAACTCATCTATACTACTTGGAAACAAACTCAAAGAGTTTTTCACTAAATAATTTAATCTCATGAGACTACTGATTCATCGAGATGATTTTATTAACTAGTCCCCAACCCATAGAGCTTTCATTAACTAGTATCTAACCCATAGGCCCTATATTAACTAGTCCCGAACCCGTATAGTGTATGTCCAGTGCATTTAAATAAACAAAGTGCATTATAAAATATCTGTATTGAATAAAGGATAATGGTTTAAAAATATTTCCCCAAATAATCAAATAACTTTAAAAGTAAACATTGTATTTAAAATCGTATATGGTTCAGGCAATAATCATATCTATAAAAAAAATTGTGGATATTTAGGGGAAATTTAATGTCAAATGATCATAGGAAATTGAATGTTTCAAGGGGATTAAAATAAATCAAGGAAGTGAATGTGAATAATATCCTTGGATAAATAAATCATAAACCATCCATAGGAAGAATAAAGATAGTATAAATACAAAAAATACCAAGTGAATTAAAATAAAGTGTTTTTGTTTTTGATGAATGGAAATATTATAAAAAAATATTTTGAAAAAAATATTGAGGAAAATATCCTTTTGTTTTGAAAAACCTTTTGAAAAAATATTTTCTTTGAAAATAAATTTTGATTTTTTTTTAAATTAACCTTTTAAACATGCAAAGGAATCTTTAAAGAAATTATGGCGGGTAAATCCATACAAGCCGTGTGAGGTAAAAATAACATTTCTTTTGCACGGTAAAAGGTTAGAAAAATGCCTTGTTTGGAAAGATACAAGAATATTCCTTTGAAAACATTGGTAAAAGAAAAAATGGGTAAAAATTTATTTAAAAAATAATTTTAAAAAAAATAAAAACATTTTAACAAAACATGGTTTTTAGAAGAAAACAAATTCTCAAACTAAAGAGAGAAATAAAGTCAAGTTTTCTAAAAAACATTTTCTAAAATATTTTGAGTACTAAAAAGTTGAAAAATGGTACTAATACTTGAAAAAGGTCATGAATAAAGAGAAGAGATAAAAATTAAATTTTTTATTTAAAAAATTTCATATAATTTTCTTTAATTCAAATACCATTGAAATATCATTAAAGTTATTGTTGAGTAAAATAATCTTTAAACATTCCAAAGTGTCTCATACCACTTTGAAACATTTTAAATCATAACCTCTGGAATGAATTATTAAATGAAAGATTTAAATACCATTAAGATAAATTAATTAATTATATAATATATAAAAATGGTCAGTATATACACTACAAAAAATAAGTAAGTGTTGAACTTGACATTTATCTCATAGAAGTAAAAAGTGAGATGAAAAATATCTTACCTTGCATCTGACTTATCTCGTTTGTTACTATATTCTTAAATAACAAAATTATGTTAATTATTTACTTTCTTGAGAATATTTTTCATGTTTATAATCTCTTTTATTTCACATATTACCATGTTTTATAAAACTACTAAATCAATTAAGTTTACATCGGTTGTTTTGACCAAATTCGATTTATGTGTTAAAAAAACTTTTTCATGTCAAATCTGGTCAAAGGGGGTCATTATATAACATATCTAGAATAATAATAATAAAATAATTATCATATTTATACATAAATTATACTTTTAAAACAAATCATTAAATGTGGTTATGAAAAATAAACCAGCGTTACAATCATGGAGACAGTAGGTCGTACGTACACATAAGTAACATTCCCATTTCTGAATGATCAATGTGGAAAGAAGGTAACTTAAATATTTCCAAAATTATAACTATATCATAAATAAAATATTATTTAATCATGTAGTAATTATATCATGTTTAGGATGTGGTAGTACACACATCTACGAATGGCGTTATCAATTTTTAAGTGTGTGAAAGGATATTAAAGAAAATGGTATTTTATATTTACAGAAAGGAAATTATGTCATGAATTTAATATATATGTTGTGTATGCAAAATATTTTTAATTAAAACCATCCTTTATATATTCCATGTATATTTTAAATGAATCATGTCACTTTGAGGGGGCGGTAGTCCACACTTCCACAAACGATGTTATCATATTTACACAAAATGGAAGGTATAAGGGTATATGTTGTAAAATAATTATAGAAGCTTAGATAAATAATAAATATCATAAATATCATATATAAATAGATTTTATATCATAATTTCCACCATGATAGGTGGTAAATTAAAAATTAACAATCATTGTTTTGTAAGGCGACAGTTCGTCGTACACGTAAACAGTATGTTCGTTACCCATTATATGGAAATGTGTGTAAGTATAGGTAGAATAATTCACATAAAAAATCCTAGAATATTTAGGGTACTCGTTTTTTTATATAAATATGGAATAATTATAATTTTAGTAGTGGATAAAGGAAATAACATTAAAGAGCTTAAAGAAAGATGTTACCACTTAATCGGATAACTCCTTTTGGTTTGCACCAAAGGGCTTCCTTGGATCACTTCCTGTCCAAGGTGAGGCTTCTACATTTAAGGGAGTAATGTTGAGAAGATATTTTTGAATATATTTATTGATCCAAAGTGTCTTGAGAGGTGTTATGAAGTGGTAGGAGAGGAGGCCTTTTATAGTGGAGGAGGAGTGGCACTCTTGTAATATTTTGAAAAAAGAATTCCATACATGTTTTTCACATTGAAAGTGGTACCCATAATGGTAAAATTTTGAGAAAAGTTGGTATAGGGTCGAAATATTTCCATAAAATTGATCTTGGATAATTTTATAGGTCATTTTATCTCTTAAGAGTATGGTTTAGTTCCTTATTAAGCATAATTTTACCTTAATCGTTGTAATTAATTTTAATTACTTTCACTAGTATTTTTGGTAAAAAACTAGGTTGACCTTTATATAAATTATAAATTATTATGACTAAAAATATGGAATCTATTTTTCCAAATTTAAATCAAATAATTGGAAGAAATTAATTTAAATCTAATCCTACAGACGGGATGACAATGCGGGTTTTGAAAGTAAAAACGTATGACAATTTTCTATGTTTTTATAGTCAATTTCAAAGTGAAATTGATTAAAATAACCTAAATTTTATTAATTGATAAAAATATGATATAATTAAACTTTAAAACCAATTTAAAATATAATTTAACCTTATTAATAAATTATATGAAAAGGCAGTTTTGAATTAAAATTCAATATTTTTCACTATTCATTAAAAAATGAAATTTCACGGAAAAATACCAAAAATTAATCCTAAACTAATTTTTATGTTTTTATTTAAAATATAAAGTATATTTTGACATATTAAATTTATAAAATGTTCAAAAATTGTATTTAAAATGGGTTCTCCATTAAACGACGGTAAAAGTGCCTTAATAAAAATATAGGTTTTTATGTGTAAAACTAGGTTTGTTCTTATCTTGTTTCTATCAAATATATTAGATGAATATCAAAAAAATATTGAATATAATATATATATATATTAAATTAATATCACTCACTAATTATAATTAATTTAATCTATTAGAGTAAAACAACTTTTTGATCATAAAAATAGTTTTCTATAAAAAATATTCCTTTTACATTCAATTGGTTGTTATATTCATTTATAATTAATTTGTAATCAATGAATTAGTTGTGTAAACCATATACTTTAATAAGTTAATACTATTCATAACAGCTTGTTTATTATATCTTATTATATTAAATAATAATAGTTTAAATAATATATTATTGTTCAGTAAAACTCAGTCTTGCGTGTAATGGAAGGCATTGAAGAAACTCGTTGTTGAGTCTAACGCACGCTAACTCGGTATTTCATGAATTAAAATATATATAATATTTTGAATATTTTCTAAATATTAAATATATTATAAATTATTTAGATATTATATTCCCTTACGCGCTTGGTGTCACGTGTCATACACGATGTCGAATACAAGGTTCCTACTTTAGAATTTAGGGGTGTTACAATATCATTTAACAAATTATTTAAAAATATATAGAAAATTAATTTTATCTAAAAGTTATCTACTTATTTATTTCATATTACCATACTCAAACCAAAACATTACTTTACCCTCTAAACAAGTACATGGATAAAAACATTAAATCATGACATCATGAAATACAATACATCATCAACTCCGAAATCATGGTAATACAATAACGATTTAGAACACCATGCATTTTATTATTCCCCCTTAATTTTAAACATGCTTTTCATGAAATCTATTTAAATGTATTTCATCTTTTATCATATCAACATACATCAACTTTACAAATATTTAAACTTATAATCATTTAAAATGAAATTAATTAACACATGGAAGACCAAATTACTACATGTAATTTTCAATGTTAATTTAAATCATATTTCTAAAACAATCCTATTAAAATCCTCATCATAAAACATATCAATTAAAAAAAGAGTACACATTTAAGGGAGTTTACATGTTTATTCTCTCTATGATTTAACTAAATATTCACGATCACAAAGGTTTCAACAAAAATCATCGATTGTTTCTATTTCAATTTTATTTTATTTCTATTTTCCTTCAAAAAATATAAACACATTAAACAGAATAAACAGTCAAAACAAGAATAAATCAATATAGTAATAAATCAATACAATCACATATTAATGAAAGTATATCAATGTATTATCTTTTTCTAATGATTCTATTGTATTTCATCTCTAAATTCAATCACATGAAAAATCAATGATGATGCACATACCACACCTAGGTTCCTAACCCATAATCAATACATCCTCACTTAATCATGTCTGATAGATTATCAAGGTCCTTGAATTAGATTATAGGATCCCTTATATGTCTTAGTCAGTCTCCTAATTCTATATTGCATATTAATATTGAATGTTATCATTTCCCTACCAAACTAATGCAATCCACACCATTACCTACTCCAAACTCTATCTTAATGAAAACATTCACTCTAATACCACTTTTTCCTAATTATATTCTACTATAACCCCTCTCAGGTCAGTAATGAAACCAAGTTTTACCCTTGAATCCTATATCTAATAGTTCATATCTTGGTGACTAAAACTAAGGGTATATAAAGTGTGATAGAGGAAGCATTACTCTCTTTATGCCTGGGAATAAAGAATAGAACCACCAATCAACACACATCATCCATAGAATATAATAATTTTCCCATATATAAACAAAAAAAATGAATTTAATTTCATACAACTCATAATATTATAAACAAATACAATGTAATAATTGATTAACCAAGAATATTTGAAGGAAATGGAAACTCCAATGATGACTGTCGTGTCCACCATGCCCGCAAGGTAGTAAGGTCAATCTCAATCATTAGTACGATCATGAAAGCTTGAAAAATATTATATAGAATTTGTATTGATAATACAAGTATACTTGGTAGGCTAGCCTCTGGAAACTCTCATGTCAATGTGGAAGAAGAATACTTAATATTCATTTATTAAACAACAAAACTGACATATGATCCTATTCCAAGTAAGATCTCGGACCCATATCACCACAAAAACACTCTCCAAATAACATGTATACATGGTATAAAATTCACTATGAAAAATATAATAGGGCCTCCAAAAACAATCTCCCACCAACCCAGAAACTGATTGTAAAGACCCATAAAATTCAAGGAAACTTTTTTTTTTCTTAATTTTCTTGGGAATTTTACAAGAGCACAGTTTCTGACGGCACCTGATTCCGAGGCCCGGTGTGCCCGGAATCTTTTTCCGAAGTTTAGCTCGGGTACGTTTAGTGAATGAACGAGCGGGTTTTTCTAACTTTTGAACTGGTGCTTGGAATCAAATTCTGAGGGCACCGATGGAATCGCAGGGCCGGTAATTGCTTAGAAACATCTTTTCCGGAGTTGTGTTTGCTCGGGTGTGGTTTTTAATTTTTGGGTTAAGTAATGGAATAAAATAAAAATGGTGCGACCAATTTTTTATTTTACATGAAGTTGTTTAACCTAAGCTAAGAGTTTGGTGTGAGACCCACAATATCTAACCCACTAGGTAGGATATTTGTGAGGTGGGGCCCACACGATCCCCACCGTTTCTTTTAACTTAATCAACCCCCTTTTAATTAAGGTAACAGACCCGCACCCCTAAGCGGAATTCAACCCTTGCATTTTTCTGTTTATGAAACACCTCAATTAATTTGGGCGGTTTAAACGTTGCAATTAATTCATTTAATTGATTGTTTTGTTTTTGAATTTCAAAGACGTTGGCTTGTGCGTTAATAAAATAAGACAACTTTTATTTTATTAGGGGTTGGTTGTGCAAGAGGGTTTGGGGAGAATTCTCTCAAGCCGTGAAGTTCTTACTCCTTGACGAAGAACGCGAAGAACGTCGGATCCTCGGAGATCGACGACGCGACGCCGACGAATCCTTTCTCCGCGATGCGATGATCCTCCTTCTGCGACGCCTTCTTCCGCGACGGTTAATTCCGCGATGAATCCTCACTCATCGAATTTGATGAGGTAGGGGTTTTGATTCAATTAAATATTTGTGATTTATACCCTCGGAATATGTTTAAATATTTATCGGAAGCCTTTTTAAACCGATAACGCGGTGGGTGTGGACCAACGAACAAGTCTGAACCCATTGTCCCTTCGTTCTTGGTGTGCGGATCGACGGGAAACGATGAAATAGGCCGCACGGGCGTTGTGAGGTCTTCACAGTGAAGAACCGGTCCCGAGAGGGCCATTGGCGAAGACGGAAGGCAAATCCGAACACCGGAGCTCGTCCAATGATCCGCGGAACGCTCCACCGGCGCGCCTCACCGGCACAGCGGCATCGGCGGCCGGCTGCCAGGAGGCGGCGGTGCCCGGCGCGCCGCCAAGAAGGGCCGCTAGTCCCGCGACCGCGCAGGACCGGAGGAGGCGGGATGCGGCGCTCGGCCGCGTCTGTTGGCAAGGAGTGGCCCCCCGTGGGGCCGCGGTTAGCAAAGCAAGCGGGGGGCAGCCCCCCCCCCCCCCCCCCCCCCCCCCCCGCGTCTCAACGCTCGGCCGTTTCGGCCGAGCCTCCTGGCTGGTGCGCCAGCACGCCGCGCAGCCAGACTGGACCGCCAGGCCGGGCCGCGCCCAAGCGGGACGGACCCGGGTCGGGTCAACCCGGTTCGGGCCGACCCAGGGGGTACCGGGCCGGGTCGGACCGGGCCCGAACCCCCCTAATACCGGACCTCTTTCGGTCTTCTGCCCATAACTTGGGCTGCGGACCTCCGATCGACGCACTATCAGCTGTGATGCGATCCTTGGATCGAGATGGTCATTTCGATATATTACACTCAAGGTTTTGGAGAACTTTGGGTTCAACCGGGTTGGTTCGTACACGAAACCAACCGGGCCCTCGGAGCGGAAACGCTTATAACTTGAGCTCCGGACTTCTGATTGACATGTCGTCGACTTTGTTGGATTCCTCTTAGTGAGACGGACCTTTTGTCTTACTCCATTCGAGGTTTGGACGTAGTTGGAGTACGGTCAGGTTGGTTTTGTCTTAAAAACCAACCGGGCCCCTGGGACAAAAAAGCCAATAACTCTCAGACCGGGCGTCCGATTGACGCGTCGTCTGTGTCGTTGAGTTCCTGTTGACGATACGGAACTTTTGGATACATCAACTTCGGACTAGGTGTCAGTTGATGTATCAGCCCCTCGGCTCGTGGAGCGGACCCTCTCGAACGAGCTTGTTGTGTGCGGGAACCCTAGAGCTGGCTGTGACTGTGACGACGATGACAACTTTACAGAAATCCTCCGTGGATTTGACGGCGACAACTACAGCACTCAGCGATCCTACGTGGATTAGTGCTATCGATCATGTGTGGGTCAGATCCTATGTGGGTCATTGCGGGGGTTAGTACCTATCGATCCTTTGTGGGTCATTGCGGGGGTTAGTACCTATCGATCCTTTGTGGGTCATTGCGGGGGTTAGTACCTATCGATCCTTTGTGGGTCATTGCGGGGGTTAGTACCTATCGATCCTGTGTGGGTCCGACGGCTTAGATGAATTAGTGGAAATATCTGATCATCTCTATCGTCTTACGAAGAAGTATACATGTGTGAGCTGAATCTTGACTTTTGATCCTTATCTTTGATAAGATTGACTTGATATCCTGTGTGGATTATGTTTTGCTTTCCTGTGTGGATTGGTTTGTGTTTTACTGTGTGGACTGGGTTGTACTTGAGCTCGGATGTTGGAGCCGAACGAGAATTGATGACTTAGGTATATGTATGGGCATATACCTAAGTAGAGTCGGATGTTACTTCGTGATTGTATCTTTCCTTTTTGGATTATCCTTTGTGGATTCTGGGAGACCTACGGGGGTCTCGGGGTCCCTACTGAGTAGCTTATACTCACCCCTGCACGGGCTATGCCCGCACTATGTTGTGTTGGTTGTAGACGACGGACAGCGCTGATCGTGGTTGAGGCTTGCGGAGCAGGTCGGTACCTGGAGGTGGACCATTGGGCGGGACGTACACGGAGCGGATGGCTGGACCCAGGGAGCTGTGGAGGCTATCTGTACCCACCCTTCAGGTGGGACTTCCAGTGGACGGATCGAGGCTGCGGCTTTACTTTCAGTTGTTGTTTTCCCTTTCCAATTGTACTTTACTTTCAGTTTGGGTTTGTATTCTGGCCCACTTACTTTTCTGCACTTACTGTTGTACCCAGTTTTTACTTAGTGTTTACTTCTTCTTGCTTGCTCTGTGGTGTTTGTTTACTTTACAAAGGCAATGCCTTCCCTTTTTACTGGGAATTATGCCTTGGTGCTAGTCGCCAGCCCCTGGCCTATGGAAGTCGGGCTTGGGGTAGTCATGGCACGGGCCCTGAGGACGGGTCGTGACACTGATAACCCAACACCTCACATCATGAAGGACATCAAACCCATTCCCTCCTCCTCATGATATCCTCAACCTCATAAATACATCATAAAGGACATAAAACTTATTCCTTGACATGAACCATCCCACTGAGGCCCCAATTAGAATGGAAGTAGGTTGAGAGTGCCTCCCCAATCTCTCCTCTAATAGGCTCAGGTCTGGTGACTAGCATTGAGTAGGAATATCTCATAAAATGGGAGCCCTTGTCCTATAATAACATGCATCCACACATCCCTAATACACAAGAAAATAAAAAATACCAATAGGATATGTATATAAATGATCAAATAAGTTGTATATAATGCATTCATGAGAAAAAAAATACAAATACATCCCTCAAGGTAAGTACATGGGAAATAGTACTACTAAAAACTCTATGAAACACAAAGGTACTGAAAAGATTCTCCATGGTTCATGTACACCTAGATCACACTCCAACCATAGTGGTCCTTTCCACCATCTTAAACCACCATTATCTATAATATATCACCAAGAATCACTAGGCGTCATATCCAGACAAGTCATTCTAGCTACACAGCTACCTGGTCCATCATTTAACTTGTGTGTTATCTGTATAGACAAAACATGTGTGGTCATAAGGCCTGGTTATGGGTGAGTATAAACATACTCAGTAGGAAACCATGAAAACCATAAGGAAACAAAAAGTAATAAGTTATATCAACACCTAATGTGAGTGGTAACCAGGAGGGATAAAAATAGGAAAAAGTATAACACTAAGTCATCTCAATGCCCCATGTACTACAGAGTAACTCAATGAATGATAAAGAAGAAGAATCTACATATGCTCTACAACTAGAATTATTAAGGATACAAGTAATGTCCCAATCATATTAACTCCTATCATTGATAATCATATCCCACCAATAAATAATAAATTTTAGATCACTAAAGAGACTATAATGCTTAAAGTCGATAGCTAGTTGTATGTCGCCTCTCAAGGAAACCCATGGGGTGACAAGGAGTCACAAGTATCAAAGAAGTTTGAATTTATAATACTTTACAACTATGAAACCACCATAAAAAACTATAGAGGGGATATTTATCATCATTGAATCATGATCAACTATCAAGGGAGTATCTTAATCACTGATCTATTTATATCGCACCACCGATCAAACATCTTAATTACCAATTCCAAGAAATCTGTGTAGATTCACATAAATCGTAAAGGGAAATACACACCTTGCTAGAAGACGCATCAATAGAGGGAGTATAACCTATAGATAAGGAATACAATTTCTCAATGAAAGTGGGAATACCTTAACCTAATTATAGGTTAAGATAAATGATCCCACACCCCTAATAATATTGGGAGATACTTAACCTTATCTATAAACCAACCCATAGAGAAAGGATATTTCACCCAAGGTAACAGGGAGGATACCTGACCATACCCATGGGATGAGATTTAGGATCATGTTCTTGGGTATACAATGGGATACCTAACCCAACATGTAAATCAACTTGCAGATAGAGGATCCCATGCCTAGGTATATGGGGGGATACCTAACCCTGCCTGTAGGATGAGAACTCTATAATCTTCATTCCCAAACCTAGTTGCAGGCTCTATAAATCTAAAAAGAATAAACTGCATGTATCACCCCAAGGGACACCAATGATTTCAAATAGAGGGATTCTAACTCTTTCTACCTAAAAAATACTTATAATGGACTATTCAATCACCCAAATTTGAGTCTTGATCAATGATATATGAAGAACATCAAAGGATACATAGTACATGGAATATACTTTCTTGCACACACCATGTAGTCACTATGGTCATGTACTGCCACCATCATGAAATATAGAATAATACATAGGGTGTACTTGAACACCATGTATTAGTTAGGTGTGTACTTCAGCATGCACCATATGGAATAGTAAAAAGGGTGTAGTTACACACCATGTACTGGTTGGGTGTGTTCTTCAATACACACCATGAAAAATAGTACATGGGATGTACTTACACACTATGTAATGGCTAGGTGTGTACTTCCATACACACCATGTCAAGTAGTCTAGAACTACACATAATGTACTTTTATATTACACATTTTATACTTATCAAATATTATACTAGTGACCATACATGACATGAAATTCTTAGTTGCATGCCAGTGATATTTTTCTACCATAAAAACCCTAGTCACTACACATGGAAAAGTGAACGCCATGTAGTTTTGGACAACATGGTATATAGTTAATAAAATTACATAACTCAACCTATTCAATGAAAACATATTCATTCGACCCATTTTCACCTCTAATCAGCCCCAAATCTTTATCGAATTTATTTTCTAAAGATTTTTGTCTCTAATGGTTGGTTTTTGTCCATCTTGGCTAGAAAATGATGTAAAAAATCTTCCCTACACGTAGCTTATCCCAACTTGTCATGACCTTTCCATGAGATCCCACCCACACACCCCCAATAGTCTGTGATCATTTGATAAACCATTCATATGAAATGATATTCACTACTACACCCAAAACAGTTTCCCACAGTTTTATATTTTGAAAACACATCAACTCAAACCAATATTTTTCTTACTATCAGCTAAAATGAAGGATAATGATGAATACATGAAGAATGGAGGATGGAAACCATGAAACATCAAAAATGAATATCAAAAATGGTCATTATAAATCATATACATTGATTGTAGGGTGAAAAATCCATATAAAAGGGAAGGATAATGCAAAATTATAGAATTTATAGGTTAAAATACAAAAGAAAAAAATACATAGGGCCAATAAAAAGAAGAAAGTAATTTAAGAAAAAATTAATCCATGACTGGAATCATGAAGAATAGATCGATATAGAAATAGAAAGGCCTACCTCATTAGAAAATGGTTGTTTATTTTATCTCGTTATAGTAACTGCATGATTCTATCAACATCATCACAGTAGGTCCAATCCCATCCTCTGATCAAATGTCAATCCTTCCATGATCCTCTCTCCACATATCCTTATCCCTTGGGTTATCTTAATGGAAGAATATAGTTAACCCCAGGGAGAAAATATAATAAAACATATATAAATGGTTTTAAGGGTCTCTATAATAAAGAGATTAATTTAATTCAATTGATTAAATTAATTAATCTATTCCACCCATGAAAGCGAACACCTGAGAGTCCCAATGAAAACAAAAAATACACTGCTCTTAAGGTAAACCCCCCATTCTAGATGAAATTTTGGTGTCGGTTTTCCCATATGATGCTCCATTCAAGATATATAATAAATACACTAAAAATGTGTGCAAAGTGGATAAAAATAATATCTTTATACTTCATATATTTTTCTCAAAGATTCTCCCCACCCATAATGTCATGAAACGGTCTGAGATGCCATCCAACCTGACACCCAACCCGGCCCATGACATAGCCTGAAGGGTGTTCCTGATCCCCATGGACTGGAAACTAGTTCCTCGACATCAAACATCGCATTTGGGAACGATTTCTCTCATAAGAGTCAACCATAAACAACCATGAGAATAGAACATCACATCAAAATCAATATCCATAACCAAAAGAAATCCAACTATCACAAGTTAAATGGTTTACACTTTTAACCAAAAATAAAAATACTAAAATAGGGAGGAGAAACAACTAGACAATAAAAAACCTCCATTTGGAATGTAGGTCAACACCCCATGCCACCTCCAGCATCACCTACAAGAGAGGAACCACTAGTAATTAGATCAACCATCACCACCATGGAACAACTTACCTTTACCTGGATCAAACATAAAAAGGTCTATATACACTTAGGGGTGTATGTAGGGTGTGATCCAAAGCCTATTAGGATACCATAAAAAGATATTCCATGATATAACATTATAAGACAAATCAACATGAAAGTTTTTAAGGTAAAAGAAGACAAAATAAAACATTTTAAATGAAACATGCTTTGAAATTAAAATGGAAAAGTAAACATATCAACAAGTCGAACAATAATATTAGCATCACATGAGCACCACAGGTATCCATAATTTAATAGGGTTAGTGAGGTCCTAGGATCCTTGTATCTTTGTGATAATCATAAATAGAACCCATAGAGTTCTCATGCACAAGCCACTAGAGGGGAACGCATCCTAATGTCTAGTGGTCTTAGATCATCATCATATGTTTAGTTAGTGTTATAGCATCAATCCTACTAGGAAAACCATGTCTCAGACCTTCCAAAATGCCTAGAGTACTAGACCTAGTACTCTCTACCTAGTTATCTTGGATTCCCTTGTGTTCAATTCCATTCCATATGTCACATGAACCACCTCATACACACACACATCTCCAACATTAGAAGCGCCCATGGAAAACAACCATTTTCATTTGGAAAATCATCTTTCAATATATATGCACACCTAAACCATTTGAAAACATGATTATCACCACCAATACAATTCATATAACCCATTTATAAATCATATAAAGCATACTAAATCCATCCATTAGTGTTAAATCATGGAACCACCTACCTTTAGTTTGGAAACTTCCAAAAACTAGGTGGAAACCACAAACTCACCAAGAGGAGACCCTAAAAAGGCAAGGGAAAACCAAATACATAAAGATTAAACCCAAAGAGTCAAGGTTGAATCCACTTTAGGGAAACCAATCCACTATAGGAAGAAGAACCCATTAAAGAGGGAATGAGGGACCAAGAAGAAGGAAGAAACAAGAAGATGAGAGGATTACTTGATGAGTTATTGAATATTATACACCAAATCCACCAAGAAATTGAGGTCCAAGGGATCCAAGAGAGAGGTGGAGATGCGCCTAGGGATAATAATCCTGAATGGGTGAGTTAGGGTGGTTTTGGGGTTAAAATTGGGGGATTAAAAATTATAATTTCAACCTTTTTAAAGTTCTAGGCAGGTTACATAGTTCAGACGCACGGTTTTCCAAACCATGTAGAAGCCGTGAGACACCTCTATCTGAAGGGAAAATAGGCTACATTATCTCATAGGGGAGGGTGCACACCCGTGTGGTCGACCGTGCACCTCATATAGTTTCACAGACATGGTAATATGGTTAGCTTGTACACCCATGTGGTAGGTCATGCGTCCTAGATAGTCCCACTTTCCAAGGCATACAGTCTCCTCTAGGCTGGCGCATGGTTTCTAATAACCATTTTCCAACCATGTGCCACCTTCTATCGGGTCCAAAAACTCCAATATTCACCAAAATTACCCAGGATAGCCAAGAGATAAACATAAGACCAAAAATAAAAGAAATAATACCTCAAAAAATACCATAGATGTAACAATTATCCCCACCATGAAAACTTTCCACCCTCAGAAAATCATCCTGAATCCTGATCAGAGAATAAAAATAGGTACTACTGTTATACCCAATATCTTCACTCCCATGTCTCATGATCACCATTATCATGCTTCTAGAGAACCTAAACCAACAATATATACTTTTCCTAAATAATTTTCTCTTGGGAATCCACAATTTGTACTGGTCTCTCAAATACAGTTAGGTCGGGTTCCAACTCCAACTCTTCCAATTCATCACATGAGATGAGTCTGTATTATACTTATTCAATTTCAAGACATTGAACAGGTCATGAATTAATGTCAACTGAGATGGAAATGATAGATGGTATGCCACCTTACTAATTCTCTCAATAATATCAAAAGTTCTGACATACCTCAATGTCAGCTTCCCCTACTTACCAAGACAATGATGACCTAAACAAGGGGAAACCTTCAGAAAAAATCGGTCATGAATTGAAAATTACAAGGTTCAGTGCCACTGATCGACATAAGACTTGTGGTTACTCTTCTCTATTATAAAAAACTTCTAAATAAACCAAACTTTATCAAATGTATCCTGTATAAGTCTTGGTCCCAACAATGAGTTCTCACCCACCACTTCCCAGCAAAAAGGTGATCGAAATGACCAACCATAAAGCGCCGCAAAGGGATTCATTCTTATTGAGTATTGGTAACTATTATTATATGAAAACTCCACAAATCCAAAATGGTTATCCCATGAGCCTCTGAAATCCAACACACATGCATGGATCATGTCTTGCAAAATCTATTTTTCCCACTCTGTCTGACCATCCACTTGAGGATTGTTTGTCGTACTCAACTTGAATTGAGACCCCGTTACCTTATGATGGCCTTCCCAGAACTGAGAGGTAAAATGGGGCTCCCTGTCAGAAATTATCGTCGATGGCACACCATGAAGCCTCATGATCTCCTGAACATACATCTGACCCAAATCATCCTCCTTAGTTGAGTCTTTTAATGAGATAAAATGTGTTGATTTGGTTATATGTTCAATCACTACCCAAATTGTGTTCCTTCCCCAGGGTGTATAAGGTAATCCAATAATGGATTCCATGGAGACCTCATCCCACCTCTAGGTGGGAATGGGAAAGGGATAAAGAAAACTAGAGGGCCTATAGTGATCTTCATTAAACTTTTAACGAGTATAGCACATGGATAAAAAGTCATTTGTATCCCACCTCATACCCGGACACCAGAATCAATGAAATACATCATAGAACATCGTGGTGGTCTTGGGATGAATGGACCACTGAGACTGATGGCTATCCTACATCACCAACTTCCATAAATAAAATGGAATGATAAGACGACCCTTGAAATAGGGAATCCCATCTAAAGATAAAGACCACTCACTTGGAACCTCCCTACCATTTAGTAATGGAACAGAATGCTTGAACAACTTGTCACTAGGTTTCTCCAACCAAATTAGCTCCATAAGGGAGGGTGTCAGCTGAACACTAGACAAGAACATGCCTCCACTATAATACTTGGTCTTCAGGTGCATCTGGGAAAAAATCCCCATCAAATTCCACTCACCATTAGACTCCTTGATATATTTCACTTGAATATTCCTACTCAAGGAATTTTCTACCACATTACCTTTTCCTAAGGTATACATGATATCAAAATCAAACCCTTGAAGGTACTTGATCAACCGAAACTACCTCAAATTTATATCCTTCTGAGAGAAAATGTAGGCCAGGCTCTTATGATTCGAGTAAACCACAAACTTCTCCCCAAAGAGGTAATGATTCCACATCTTTAAGGAATTCATAACTACCACTAATTAAAAGTCATGGGTCAGGTAGATTTTTTCATGTGGTCAAATTTGGCGATAACCATATGCCACCACTTGGTTATCTTGAATCAATACACACCCAAGTCCCATACTTGAGGCATCATAGTGGACCACATTTCCCTTTAAAAATTCTAGAAAGATCAAAATAGGGGCTATGGTCAACCACCACTTAAGCTCCTCAAAGGATACCTGGAATTCTAGGATCAACTCAAACCTTACCCATTTCTGACTAAGTGATGTCATGGGAGAGGAAAGTCGAGAGAAGTCCCTGAAAAAACATATATAATAACCTACCATGACCAAAATCTCCTGATTTTAAAAACATTCCTCAGTTGATCCCATGACATCACTGCTTCAAACTTCTTAGGGTACACTAAAACCCAACATTACAAAATAACTTTGACTAGAAACTTCACCTCCCTGATCCAGAAGGTACACTTGTAGATACTATCAAAGAGACAATGATCTCAAAGAATTACCAACATGATCCTCAAGTGCTTCTCATTATATTCATTGGTCCCGGAGTAGACTAGGATGTCATCCAAAAACATGATGACAAAGGAGTAAAGGTACTGATGGAACACTTAGTTCATAAGCTCCATAAAGACTGTTGTAGAATTTTTCAACCCAAACGACATGACTAAATGTTCAAAGTGGATATACCATCCTTGTAAGGTTATATTAGGAACATCTGCCTCTCTAAATCTAACCTGGTGATACCTAGAATGTAATTCAATCTTGCAGAACCACCTTCCCCCCTTGAGATGATAAAAAATTTCATCAATGCAATACATGGGATATTTATTCTTGATCATTACCTCATTCAGCTTCTGGTAATAGATACACAACCAAACAGATCCATCAGCCTTCTTTTCAAAAAGAATTGGGGTGGTTCAAGATGAGACGCTCAGGTGGATTAATTCTTTTGGATTCCAAATCATCCATTTGTATCTTTAATTTAATCAACATATTGGGGGTCATATGATATGAGGGAAGATATATTGGATTTGTTCCCGATTCCAAATCGATGGTGAACTCTACATACCACTTCTAAGGAAACCCTGAGAAGTCTCCTTGAAATACCTCTACGAACTCATCCACCACAGGAGGTAATCCACCCTCATAACCTCTATCATCATCCTCCAACATGAGTGATGAGATCTGAAAAATGAAATTTCGCAACTCTCTAAATGGAGATCCAGTGCGGCCTAATTAAGGATCCTATTCAACTTATAAAACCTAGGTAATCCCATCATGTTCCATGAAACTCACTCCCTAGTGATAACTATTTATGTGTTCCTTGAAATGAACCATCCAATCCATACTGAGGATCATGTCAAATAGGTCCATTTATAAGACCATAAAATCCTATTCTAGATCGACCCCTGTCAAAGTGAGGGTGCAAGCTGGGAACCTAAAACCATACTCCCTCTTCTTACCAAGAAGCGTCACTAACTCCATTGCATGCGGCATGTGATTGGTCAAAAATTTCAACAATTCCACAAGACTGGTAGAGATAAAGGAATTAGAAGCACTTGTGTCAAATAGAACAATAGTTATGGATGATGTAATAAGAATCATACTTAGAACTATAGTAGGTACTAAATCTGATTCCACGGGCGTTTGATCCATAACATGAAGGTTCCTCATCTCTTCCTGAGCCTGAGAATGACCATTGACCTATGGATCTACCTTAAGCTATCTCTATCAATAAGTAGATCCATCCTTACCACCACAGCTACCAAATTGAGAACCCACTGTCCTGGATGGCTCTAACTAGGTTTTCGTTTCCCTAGAGACTATAGAACCCAAACCACCCTAATATGGGTGTGAAATTTTTTAGAATCGTTATAAATTCCCCATAATTCCACATTGATGGAAAGGTCTGGGTGGAGATGAAAATGCTGATCACATATGTCCAGACCTTCCAAACTGATGTCATAGGATTGATCCAACATCTGAAGTCACAGAAGAAGTTTTCCGGTAAGGATGGCCTAAGCTACCACCTCCCCTCTTTTCCCGGTCATCTTTCTTCCTCTTCTTTTCAAAAAAAGCACCATTATCCAAGCCCACTGCTGAAACTACCCCAGAAAAACTAGAATTTCCACTCCAATCGATCTTCACCATGAGATAATGATTAACCACCTTAGCATAATTCGTCAACTATAATAAGAATATTTGGGACTGGATGTCCGAACTCAACCCCATTTCAAACCATTGAGCCTTTATCTTCTCGTTAGAAACTAACTCATGTGTGAACCAAACTAACTCAGTGAAGCAGTTGGTGTAATCCAACATGGTCTGATCCCCTTGATGGAGATCCAAGAACTCTCGGGTCTTGGTGAAGGACAAGGTATTAGGGAAATACTTCCCATTAAAGATATCCTTGAAGTCCTTTCAACCCATATGCTCATGCTTCCCATATTGAACCAATGAATCCCACCACGTCTAACTTGGACCTTCCAACAAGAAAAAATCACACTTCACCTTAAATTCCTTATGAGTATCAAGAAACTCAAACATCCTTTCAATATTTTAAATCCAATCCTCTTCTTCCTGGGGGTCCATGCTACCCTCAAAGAAAGGAGGCTTGTTCTTGAGGAACTCCTGATCCTTGTCCTTTTTTGGACCTAGTTCGGCTTCCTTAACATGAGCAGGACCAGATCCCTCTCCCTGATCCAATGCCCAGACATCCTGAACCACTACTTTCACTAGCCTTTGATCAACCGGTAAGGGAGAAATATCTCCAGACTTTTCCCACAGTTTCATAGGATGTCTCTGAGAAGGCATGATGATAAACCATTTAATAAACCAAGGAAACCATCAACATAGTATCAATAAATTTTTTAGCAACAATTTTAAAACACCTTTATGAATCAAAACCAGAACCATAAAAAGTAAAATAACAATTTAGACCAATCCACCCCCAATTGGTGTCCATGCATAGTATAAAACGTGTACATCACACATTTAAGAGGAGTCAACCCAAATTCAAAATATTCAATGGTGACCTAAGGCCTGTCACAAGGTGTGTTGGCTGGACACCCCACTCGTAACCAGAACCTCAAGCCCTGACATTCCTAGCTTTTTTCTATCTAGACTCTCCCAAATAACATGACCCAAAGAAGCGGAAAACATACTATGATGCCATTTTTCACAAATTGATCTAGACTTCCATCCAACCCAATACCCAAACTAGCCCATGGCATGTCCCGAAGGCATTCCTAATCCCCATGGGCTGGAAACTAGTGTCTGGGCATCAAGAATCACATTTGGGAATGATTTCTCCCATAAGATTCAATCATAAAAACCACAATAATAGAACATCACTTCACAATCAATATCCATAACCAAAATAAATGAAACTATCATAAGTTAAAAGGTGTACACTTTTAACCAAAAACTAAAATACCAAAATAGGGATGGGAAAAAACTAGACAACCAAAAAACACCATGTGGAATGTGGGTCAACTCCCAATCCCACCACCACCAACACCTGCATGAGAGTAACCATGAGAAACCGAACCTACCATCACCACCATTGAAAAAATTTCCTTTAACTGGGTCAAACATAACAAAGTCTACATACGCCTGAGAGTGTATGTAGGGTGTGAGACAAATCTCAATAGGATACCACAAATATAGATTCTATGCTATAATATTATAATACAAATCAGCAAGAAATTTTTTAAATTAAAAGGAAAGAAAAGAAAAAAATTTAAATGGTACATTCTTTGAAATTAAAATAGAAAAGTAAACATATCGACAAGTCAAACAATAATCATAGCATCACATGCACACCACAGGTATCCCTAAGGTACTAGGGTTAGTGGGGTCCTAGGATCATCATACCTAGTGATAAACAAAACCAAAACCCTTAGTGACCTCATGAAAAAGCCACTAAAGGGGAACACATCTATCATACTAGTGGTCTCTAATGATCATCATATGCTTAGCTAGTGTTGTAGTGTCAATCCTACTATGGGAACTAGGCCTCAGCCCTATCGGAACACCTTTCATACTTGACCTAGTCTACCCTACCTAGTTACCTAGGATTAACTTGTGCTCAATTCCATTCCCTAAGTCACATGAACCACCTCATACACACACACATATCCAAAATTAGAAACACCAATGGAAAAAAACCATTTTCATTTGGAAAATACTCTCTCAATCTATACACACACAAAAACCATTTGAAAACATGATTTTCACAACCCATGTAATTCATATAACCCATTTAGAAATCATATAAAGCATACTAACATCGTCCAAAAATGTTAAATCATGGATCCACTTACCTTTATCTTGGAAACTTCCAAAAATCAGTTGGAAACCAAAAACTCGCCAAGATGAGACCCTGGAAAGGTAAGGGAAAACTAAATACATCAAGATAAAACTCAAATAATCAATGTTGAACCAACATTAGGAAATAAAATCTGCTAGAGGAAGAAGAATCTATGAAAAAGGGAAGGAGTAATCAAGAAGAAGGAAGAAACAAGAAGATGAGAAGCTTACTTGATGAGTTCTTGAAGATTCCACACCAAGTCCACCAAGAAATTGAGTTCTAAGGGAGCCAAAAGGGAGTGGGAGATGTACCAATGGATTATAATCCCAAATGGGGTGTGTTAGGGTGGTTTGGGGTTAAATTAGGGGATAGAAAAGGTGGAATTTTAATATTTTTAAAGTTCTGGGAAGGCATCATGGTTTGGTCGCACGGTTTGGCTGAACGGTTTTAGAAATCGTGTGGAAGTTGTGTGGTACCTATATCCAAAGTAAAAAAAAAAAGAGGCTTCACAATCTCTTATGGAAGGGCGCATGCCTGTACGATTGACCATGTGTCTCAAACAGGTCTACTGACCTGGGTGCACAGTTAACCCGTACGCCCATGCGGTAGGTTGTGCAGCCTATATTGTCCCACTATCTAGGGAAAACAGTCTCATTTGTGCTGGTGCACGATTTCTACTAACTGTGTGCCACATTTTTTCAGGTCTAAAAACTCCATTTTTCACCAAAAACACCCAGGAAATCTAATAGATAAACATAATACCAAAAATAAAAGAAAAAATACCTCAAAATGAAACCACATATGTGACACATAATCTCATATCATCTCAAACTCAAGGTAAACACCACACAAAATAATCAATTGCGCCATCAAATAATTTTTTTGAGGTCTTCTTCTAGGTTAAATTTACTTTTTTACCCTTATGAAGGTCTTGGAACTCCAAAAACTCAAAATTGAGCTATGACTCAATCAGGGAAAAATAAGAGTCACTACATACTCCCCATAAAATAAAAATTGAGATACATATTCTAAGGTAAATTTACTATTTTACTAATCATGATCTTCATTATATAATATAATAACATCACTTTATCTTCAAATTTAAAGTTTCTTTTTTTAATGAATCTGTCATGGAAAGATCTTTATTTTTCCTTGTACAATAGGTAATTTCATATGCATCTCTTCTCAACTCTTCTAGTTCCATCATCTATAGCTTCCTCTACTCCCCAACTTTTTTGAATTCTAGGTTTACCTTCTCCACAACCCAATAGGCTTTCTATTATTTCTCAATAGTTAAGTGATATTTTTTTCCATAAACCATTCTGTATGCTGATGTACCCAGAGGTGTTTTGAAGGTATTTCTGTATGCCCACAATGCATCCTCCAATTTCTTGCTCTAGTACTTCCGATTGGGCCGCACTTACCTTTCTAAAATCCTATTTATTTCTCTATTAGATACCTCGGTCTACCTTTTTTATTGGTGGTAGGTAGTGGAGGTATTATATTGTGCTTCATATTTCCTCATGAGGGATTCCATGCTCATGTTGTACAAATGTGCCCCTTGAACACTATTTATTTCTCTAGGCACCCCAAAACTATAAAAAATATTTTATCTTAGAAATTCAATAACAACTTTGTAATCATCAGTTCTACTTTTTTTGGCATCAATACACTTAGAAAAATAGTCTACTACTAACAAGATATAAAAAACTCCATAATAAATAAGAACTTTTATAGTTGTTCTTTGAGGTCCAGAGTGGCCTCCACATGAAAGGTTATGAAAAAAATTTAATCACATAGTTTAAGTATACACATTTTAATTACTTGGTGATTATTAATTTTCCCCAGATAAGGATCCTCCCAGATGTAGTATTTTGATTCATATTTAATCTGAATAATTTTATGATTGGATGAGAAAGAAGTTACCTTTTTTGTGTCCAAGAAGTTTACCACACCAGAAAACCAGGTTACCTTAGTGACTTTATACAACTAATCACTAGGGATGGAATCATTCAGCACTACTTTTATTGGGGTTTCGGCTTCAACAATGTGGGGAGTTTTTCTCATGTGGTCTATTACTATATTTTCACAACCCTTAATATATAAGTTGAATTATTATAGTAATAACATTAATCTCACCAATATTGGCTTTACATCAACCATATTTATCAAATATGTGGGGGTTACATGATCAATTAAATGGTTACTTTACTTCCTAACAAATATGAACAAAATTTATCCAATGTAATAATAATAAACAAAAAATTTGTCTTTATTGTTGTGTAATTAGTTTGGATTGTGTCCAAAGATTGTGATGAATAATCTATCACATGTGAATGACCATTAATATTTTGGGACAACACTAATCCCCACTTCTTGGTTGGAATCATCACATAGCACTTCAAAAGGTTCATCCTAGTTCGGTGGATAGATCATAGGGTATGTGTTCAAGATTTATTTAGGTATATTAAAGGTTTTTCTAGATAATCATAAAAAACAAGATTAGTTTCCTTCTTGATCATATTGGAAAAAGGTAAAAAAAAATCTAAAATCTTTAATAAATATTTTATAAAATCCAGCATGGCCTAAAAATTATCTAATGTGATTCATAATGGTGGGGTAAGTAAATGTAGAAATAATTTCAACCTTGTCCTTTTCCACTTAAATTCCTTAGAAATTATATGGCCTAATAAATTGTCTTTATCCACTATGAAATAACATTTTTCAAAGTTTAAAACCAATGTTTTATTAATACATCTCTTTTAAAACTTTTTCTAAATTTTCAAAACAACATTCAAATAATATTATATAAATTTTAAAGTCATCAAGAAATACCTCCATCCATCTCTCAATCAAGTATGAAAATATTATTCCATACAGTGTTGAAAATTTCATGGGGTATTGCAAAACCCAAAAGGAATCCTTTTGTAAGAAAATGTACCAAAGTTACAGGTGAATGTGGTTTTATCTTGGTCCTTCGAGGCTATGGAAACCTTAAAATAATTAGAAAATACATCAAGGAAACAATAATTTCCCTTCCCAACTAGCCTTCATAACATTTGTTCTACAAAAGGGATGGGGATTTTTTTTGAGTTACATGGATCAATTTCCTATATTGAATACAAACCCTCTAGTTATTCTAAATCCTAGTGGTAACTCACTCATTATTCTCATTTTACACAATGGTGAATCCAATATTTTTTTAAAAAATCTAAATGATACTCACCCACTGTGAATCTAAAATAAGTTATATGATTCCATCTCTTAATAGTATTCAAATTTCTTTTTCAAAAACTTCCATAAGGGTTGGATTGAGTATTCTGTGGAGATATCTTACATGTTTTGAATCACTATCTAGGAGAATCAGATGCACATAGGTTATGGGAATAATCCCTGGGATATCTCCTAAAGACTAACCTATAGACCTAATGTCCTATTTTAGAATAATCAATTGTTGGTATTCTTAACTTGGTTCTATTTTTTTTATATTATCAAATATATTTTTTCACTTTCTTTAATAAATATATATTCAAGGTTAGATGGAATTAGATTAAGATCTAATGTGGGTGGTTTTTCTAGTGATGATTTCATATTAGTGTTTTCCATACTTGAAACCTACATATAAATAATAAGTTCTAGTAACAAATTTAATTAGTTCATAAAAATATTCTTCATTTATCACTTTAAACTGGCCACTAAGAAGATCCTATTCCAAATTTAACTCATTTTCAAAAAAATAATTTTCATAAAGATTAGTTGATTATAAGGCTTCTCCTAAATTGATCATTTCATCTAACATTTTAATTTCTTCATCATAACAATAAGTAATTTCAGAGTGAGTTGTTGTAAAAACATACTACTTGTTATGAGGTTAATTCATTGAATCTAAAATAATGAAATTTAAATTTTCCTCTTCAAAATCCATTAAAATTGTTCCTTCATGAACATTTATTATAGTTTTATCAGTTTTAAGAAATGTAATACCTAAAATAATAGAGTAATGAGATGTACCACTTTCTTTCTCCATGTTTAAGATGTTAAAATTGGTAGGGAATAGTAGTTATTCCACTCTTACCATTATATCTTCTAAAACTCCTACTGGGTAAGTAGTGGTTTGGTTAGGAAATTTTACAACCAATAAAGTTAGCTTGAGATCTATGATCTATGAGGAAGAGTAAACTAATTAAGGAATGATATTAATTGAATCTTCCAAATCACATAGTGTGTTTATAAAATTAAGATCTCTTATGGTGTAAGGGATAGTGAAAGTACTTTGGTCTTGACATTTCCTTGTTAGTTAAGTAGTTATTTGAGCATAAAAATTTCTACCTAGACTCCCCTTTTTATCTCCTTGAAACTTTCTATTCTTAGTGAACATATCCTTGAGAAAATCTTCATACCTTGGGATTTTGTGGATGACATCCAAAAAAGGTATGTTGAATTCCAATTTAATGAATGTTTCCATCATTTCTTGGTGTAATTTTTCTTCACTAGTCTTCATGGGTGGGTTCATTCTTATAGGGAAAGGGGTTTGGGGTTGATCTTCCTTTTATATATTGTATTTTCCCTTTTCATTTTTCATTGTTTTTATATTAAAAATCATCTCTACTTCTTATTCCATAGGGGTTGGTTCTTATTTTTCTTCAGGCTATCCACTTCTAGAATTAGTCTCTACCAGAGGTTCTCCATCGATTCCCACCTCCTTGTCACCTCTCAAAGAAATAGAACATACATTTACCTTAGGGTTAGGAATTGATTGGGAAAAGAGCCTACATAATCCTTGATTTACCAATTATATATGATGGAAATAATCTATTTAAACTAACCTTTAAACACTTTTAACTATAATCCATGAGTGGTGATAGTGGTGTGTTGATTACTTTGAGATTCCATAAGTTTTATCAGTATGTCCTTCATTAATGTTTCTTGGTGTTATCCTTGTGATTGGATTATATACGGTTGAGATTTTTTCCTCTAAAATGGTGTTGGATGGAAAGTTTATTGAAAATCATCCTGAAAAGTTGGATTTATTGGATTCTAATATTCATATCCATATTAAGTTATAGAACACTTCTTGAATCCTTGATTATTGGTGGGTTGTTGGTACTACCTCTAGTATATGGAATCATAACTAATTTCTTGAACATGAGGGTAGCTATTAATAAAATGATTCAAGGAATGGAAAATATGAAAAACTATTAGAGGTTTGGATGAGGTTTCATGAACCTTATTTAGTGTTATATTTCATACAAGAGAGGTTATTTCTTCAATTTTAGTTTTAAGTAATGAAGAGTTGGAACTTTTTACCTCGTGTACTCCTCTAGTTGTGGATCTTGTACTGAGTTATTGTGAGTTCTATGACATCCTTTATATCAGATCTATTTATTCATATGGATACTCCTTAATTATTTATCCTCTAGAAAAAACATCCAACTAATTTTTTTCATTGTACAGAATTACTTAGTAAAAGAACACCAAGAAATGGCGGTCTTCAAAGGGTTGAAGTGGGAAGGATGATGTCATCCTCTTGAATCTCTCAGAAAACTCATATAGAGTTTCTCCACGTGATTTCCTAATCTCATAAATCTAATTTCTCATATGGGTGATTCTTGAAGAAGGGAAGAACTACTAAAGGAAGTCTCTTTAGAGTTCATCCCAGGTGGTGACTTCTCCAGGCTATTAGTTATACATCTAGTACTTGGTTGATCCTTCTAAGGAGAATAAAAAGGCCCTCCAACTAATCTGGGCATTGGGGACTCCTCTAGGTTTCAAACAATTGCATACATTCCTAAATTCATTCAAATTTATATTGGGATCCTCTCTTGCAGATCCATAAAACTTAGGTAGTAGTTTATTCATTCCAATTTTGAGCTCATAATCTATTGATCATTCAATTATATCAACCAATTATTATCATTAAAGTTAGGTGAATATAACTCTCTAAGTTTCCTATTTAGTTGATCCAGATTTTCCTCCATTTTTTCACTTCCTAAGATGTATTTAGTAAAATAAGGAGAATGGAGTGGAGATTTTATTAATGGAATTTTTACAAACTCTCTCTCTCTCTCCACTTTCTCAATGATTTTTAAGTTTCTAACTCTTTCTAATATAGTTATTTCAACTTATAGATCAAAACCAAAGAGATGATCCAAACTTTGTATCTTCATGTTTCAAACATATCTCAAATATAATACAAAATAAAACAAAAAACATTGGTATGCCTCCCCAATAATGACACCAGGTTGATGAAGAGCCTGTTATGCGGATCTTCTCAAATGAAATTTTTGAACCCAACTAAATATAGTAGAAGTGGGACCCAGGTTGTATCCATATATGAGGGAACTTTTTAATGTTTTCTTTTTATATTGCGTGGGTTTAGTGTGTGTTAAAAATAATTCTTAATTGTGTTTGAGAATGAAATTTAAAGGTTTTTTAATTTAGTTGTAAAGATAGTGGTCTAAGCTTAGATATCCCCTAACATACCTATTAAATCATAATTCAAGTTAACTCTTCTTCTCTCTCTCTAATCGAATGAAACCTCAACTAATAACCCTCTCCTAGTGATTTCAACTTGTACGATTAAGTGAAATAATCATTGCATTCATTATCCTTTCCTAGCCAAGTGATCAGATACCTTCAATCACTCCTAAATCAACTCCCCACCCTCCATCATATGATTAGTAAAAATTATTTAGGTGGTCTATGTGTGAAAAACCAAGAATGATAAAAGAAGAATTTAAGTGAAATAAACAATGAAAAAAATCCTATTATCCAATGAAATAGAGAACTTAAAGAGAAAACAAGAAGAATATATTTAGCATTAAAGAGAATAATTCATTAATAGTGTAATGAGTAGATTATTCTTTGCTCGACACTAAGAATCTAATTATCCATCACTAGAGGAGAATTATAATAAAAATGAAAAGAATAAAAAACCAAAAGCAACATCTCTTAGCCCATTTAATCAATTAGACACCCTCAAAAGTGAACATTCATCCTCTTAATGGGAATAATAGAATTATTGGAGTCTTCTTTCATGCCTTGATAGATTAATCTCCCACATTAATAGAACGAGCTTCATCTTTGAGTGAATTATGTGCCACTGGGATGAGCTCTAAATTTTCTAAGTATTAGTGCCCAAGACCCATCCTTTTGAATGGATTCCACATGTATTGGTTGAGGGTATGGATTCTCATAATTATCTCTTCTATCAAATATTATTCTTTCTTGGAAACCATCCCCTAATATTCACCTTATTTTTGGGTTGGATGGTATCCATTTGGAAACTTGATATAAGTTATTCCCGATTTGGATGATTAGTAGAAATGGGTTTTATTTTAGGTCAGAACCCATTTATTTTGGGATTTTTTTAATTTTTATCAGTGGTATAAAAAAATTCCAAAGTCCCAAAGTTGTATGCACCTTGGGAAGTTATGTGTAGGCATCAAATGAAGTCTTAAGTAAATTTGAAAGTCATATGAGACTCCATCAAAATTCATATGCATATAATAAATCCTATATATAAATTTATATGAGATTTTGAAGTCGTGTGCTATAGAAAAGTTCATATGCATAGAGTCTGATGCGGTCACGGGAAGTAGTACGCGTTGTGGGAATCTCATGCCTTTTCTAGTTTTTGGCCAAATCCAAATTCATACACTAATATAAAGTCATACAGGTTTTTACCTAAGAAAAATTAATACATGGGGACACCATAAGTCTTACGGAGCTGCTGTTAAAGTCTTATGAGATCCATGCCTTTGTTATTTTTTTTATCATCTAACATAAACCCAGGAAAATCATCAAATAAGTGTTGGATTTATTCATTTTATTATATAATTGGTTTAAATCATGGAAAATAATATTATAAAGTCTTTTAATAATTTAAAACCAAAACCAAAAATCAATGTATGGATTCACAATTAATCAATAATTTAAACCATTAAAACTCAATATTTAAGCAATTAAACAGTTAAATTCCAGATTTATAAAAGTAATGAAAATGAGATATTTTACCAATTATTAACTCAATTTTAGGGTTAATTTCCACTAAAAAATAGAATTAAAATTTGAAAATGTTGTCTCTTATCATGCTCCTATTTTTTCATCAAGAAAGGCGATGATAATTTATTCTTATGTGTCAATTATTGGAGGTTGAACTTGGTGAAAATCAATAACTGGTAACTAATTACATTGATAACCTATTTAATTATTTGAGGGGATATTAATGGTTCTACAAGATTGATTTAATCTTTGAATGTCATCTATTATGTGTGAGAGTAGAGGATATTCAACATACTACTTTTAGAAGAAGGTATTGGAAGTATGAGTTCTTTAAGGTGTTTTTTGGTATGAAAAACATTAAAACTATATTTATGGCCCTGATGAACATGATTTTCCACCCATATATTGAATCCTTAATGGTTTTATTTTTCATTTATATCTCGATATACTCCTATCTACCTAATAACCATGGTCTATATTTTAATATCATGCTAACTAATTTGAGAGTGCATCAACTTTAGGCCAAGATCTTAAAGTGTCACTTTTGGATCAAGGAAGTACACTTTTTGGTACACATGATATCAGATTTAGGCATATCATTAGACATTGAGAAGGTTTATGCCATGGTTTATTAGGAGTATCCTAAGAACATGTTTGAGGTTAATAAATTTTTGGTTTTTTCATACTATTATAGATAGTTCATTCAAGACTTCTCCTGATTAGAAACACTAATTAAGGCCATGGATAAGAAAGGGGTGAGGCTTTATTAGTCCAATTAGTATGAGAGTGCCTTCTAGTAGCTAAAGGGGAGATTAAAGAGCATTCTGATTATGAATTTACATGATCCAAGTAAGGAGTATATAATGTATTGTGATGTATCAGGTATTGTTCTTGGTGTAATATTGATGTAAGATTATCTAGTCATTGCTTATATGTCTAGGTAGTTAAGTCCATGTCATTGAAATTATCAACCCATGATCTATAGCTATCTATAGTTGTTCATTCGCTTAAGTATTGATACAATTATCTATTAGGTGAGAAATATTTGGTCTACAATGACCATATGAACCTCAAATATATATTATATCAGTGTGACCTAAACCATCGATGGATGATGTGGTTCAAGTAATTACTATCCTATGACTTCGATATGGTGTACACCCCTAGTAAAGGGAATGTTATAGTTGATACACTCAATAGTGAGATGTGTGTGTGGGTGGTTCATGAAGAAAATAGTGAATATAAGTTAACGAGCCTATTTTTTGAGTTTCATATAGTTGTTTAAGAGTATCAAGGAAGGGCCACATTGACCACTTTAAGTATCACCTCATCATTTTCAGATAGGTCGAGATAGTGGCCAGACTCAAACTATAGGGTGATAAGGGATAAAATTTACAGTGGAGATCTACCACGAGACTAGACTCATGATTATGATGGGATCGTATATGTTCTAGGTAGATTGTTGGTATTTATAAGAATGTGGTAGGATCTAATGTATGATTCTCATGACTCAAAATGGGTGTTACAACCTAGGTTGACCAAAATTCACCACATTGTCTCACCTATCAGAAGGTGAATGAAGAGCACCAAAAGTATTTTAATATTCATCAGTGACTACCCATTCCTATATATAAATGATAAGAGGTCACTATGGAATTTGTGATGGGGATTCTGAATTTTCCCTCAGGCAGTAACATGTTATGGGGTCATTATTGATCGGATAAAAATGGTTTCACATTTTCTTCCAATCAGGGAGACTCATTCTATTGATGAACTATGAGATTTTTATGTATAGAAGATGTTAGGAATACATTTTATACCAATGAGTATCATATAGAACCAGGATATGAGATTCACTTCTCAATTCTAGTAGTGAATACAGCATGCATTGGGAACATAGGTGAAACTCATTACAAAATACCATCTTTAAATTGACGGGAAGTTTAAGAATAAAATTTGAGTTTTCAAGGACATTTTATGGGTGTGTGTCCTATATTTTAGTATATCTTGGAAGATTCATCTTTTACTAGTATAGTTTTCCTATAATAATCATTATCATGCATCGATTCATATGGAACTCTTCAAGATACTATATGGGTTTCCTCGATCTACTCTATGTTTGATAGAAGTGGGAGAGTCATTTTTGTTTAGGATAAGTATCATATATAAGACTTCAGATAATATTCAGATGATTTAAAAAGAAATCGGCGACTACTCAGAGCCAATAATGATTGTATACAAACTGACAATGTCGATATCTAGATTCAAGGTAGGATATTGTGTCTTTTTTAGGGTGTTTACATGGTTGGAACACTGGAGGTTATATAGATACGAAAAAATAGCACCCGGGTTCATTAGTCTGTTTGAGATTATTGAGAGAATCGATACTGTGGAATATCGATTGGGGATTTTTCTTAGATACAATGTTATTCATGACATATTTCATGTATCTCAACTTTAGAGGCACTAGTCGAATACCTCACAAGGGATTTATATCGATGATGTAGATTTAGAGGTTAATGTGTTGTTCATGGAGGCACCTATATGCATTTTAGACCAAAGTGATAATGCCATTTGTAGAAAGATAGTACCCCCAATATGCCTGAATTAGTGGAACAGAAGTATCCAAGAGAAAACCTGTGAGTGGGAGGAAAATATATAGACTTAGTGGTCGAATATTTTCACCAGTGATTCTAGATGATGCATCTCGATAATGAGAAGTATTATGATAGAGATTTTTATAATGACCCATGTACATAGAGGTAAGAATTTGATTTATTTTTAGTCATTCCACGTGTATGTTGATAGATTTTGACAATGAGAGTTGTTAGAAAAATTAAAAGTTCATAATTTGAGGAAACCAACTCAGTGGAATAAATCTATCAAAAATGAAATATACCATTAGGTATGAAGGTTCTAGGGTGCAACAAAAGTGGTAGGTATCGTTCCCAATAAATTTTTTCCATTAACTTTTTCAGATTTCTCCTCAAAACTATATAGAAATTCATTCTTATAATCCATGAAGATAGGATCTCACATATAATTTATAATTAATTAATATAAATCAAGAATTACCTCATCTTTTAATTCTTTCTTCATTGTCAAATGTAGTAGACCCTTATTGTTGAACTGATGTTCTGATGTAGGAATCAATGGTAGATTCCCTCTAGTGGCGATCCACATGTGCACCAATAATCTTTGAACATTGTAGTAGGGTTCTCTAAATGATAGTATGGATGTCCCTATTCCTTGTGTCATTCTTTTTTGATTTCACATTTATAATCCAAATGAGGATTATTGGATTCTCTTGGTTTACTCACAACTAGAGAGAGTAGAGGAGGAAACCTAACACAAACAGGACTTGGAGCGTTCTTGAGATTATCTCTAAACATGAGAGAATTCTCTAGCGAGACAAATTTTGTACACAATAATTGTTAGACAAAATCTACTTATAGAATTCTATAATTTTGTAGTTATAGAGCTAGGGTTATAATATTATTTTCACAAATCCCCTTTAATATTCTCTTAACCCCTAGTTTACCCTATGTATAAATAATAATATTATTATTATTATTTATTTTACATGTGCATAACATGAGTAATAATTAAATATTATTTCTACAAAATAAATTAATTAATATTTATTCAAATAATATTCCATTATCACCAAAACATAACTCGATTTTCTCATCCTCCTCATTATTTACCAGAATAAGTATAACATTTATTTGTTAAATAAATAAATGTAACTGAATTATACACCGATAAATAAATACATGTGAACAACCAATAAATTTGATTAAATATTATTCCTCAGACTTGAAAATAATATTCCAATATACTCATTAAACACATGTATAATTTAATCTAGGTTCTTGGATACACTTAGTATGTGACCCTCTAGGCCTCTTTCTCAGTAGCATTAGGCTAAACCACCTAAAGTATAATGTTAGCATGTATATTCACTCTAAGGAACCCATAGAGAAAATATTTAATTTCATAATGAAATTCAACCTCCTATAAACCCTTACTGTGTAATATAATCCATTTTTCCAATATCTCTTGTCAAACAGGTTTCATAGCTTATGTAATCAAAATATATGTTCAACTCTCTTTCTTTGATTTTTTGGAACTGAACACACCCATAAAACTCTATGTCCATGTAATTAATCTGGTTATTCTATTCCATAAAAGGGTATGAGATATTCACTTTTAATAGAAAGGACAAATCCTCTCTCATATTATTCATTAATGTTATGGCACTCATGACACACCCAATATATCCAACTTCATTATGAATTGTTATCATCATGGTTTGTGAAGTACATCTAATCACGCAAGTATTGAAACACATTAATAATAATATTAGATTCATAGGATCATTACATAGGTCTACATATAGGAATATCCAATGACATGTGAACCATGTGGAATTCCTATTGGAAAATTCATTCTCATAACCTCCCTTCTTAGAGATTACGAAGGGTGAATACCATGACAAGGTGTCTCAATGTCTTGTTATCTTCTTAACCCTGAGAGAATGTATCACCTATTTCATATCATAAAATATCATATGACCATAGAATATGGGTTTAAGGATTACTGTCATGTCATCTAAAGTATCTCATCATAGTGGGAAACTGCTATGTACGTTTTACGCGGAAAGTATCCTTAGGAAATTATCCCATACACTATCACACATAAGAATAATTAGGATATGATAAGAAATTATATTATATTATATTCAAGCACCATGATTAAATGATGTAATTGAAAGTACATGGGAAGTTGGTTTTAGGGTACCTCCAACTCCAATAGACTACCACTTTCACTAAAGCCAACTACTGATAATTTTAAGTTCGGTAGCTCTCACATGATATTCATGCTTCTTGTGAGATAAGACTTTAGTCAAGGGGTCAAACATGTTCTCATTCATGGATACTCTACTCATTGTGACTTCACCTCATTGAGAAAAATCCCTCAATAGATGAAACTTATGGAGTATGTGCTTCATCCATTGGTGAGACCTTGTCTCCTTTTTGAGAGCCACCACTGTAGTATTATCACAATACATTGTGATAGGGTCTATAATTCTAGGCACACCACAATCCTAGATGAAGTTGTGAATCCAAAATAATTCTGTAGCTACATTAGAAGTCACAATATACTCAGAATCTGTTGTAGAATCAATCGCAATAGGCAATTTTGAGCTCTTCTATCTCATAGATCCTCTATTGATCTTATGCAATACTTGTTCCTCAAGAACATATTATTATATATGTTTTTTTGGAAGTTTTTCCTCTACTAACTCTTATTTATCTTGAGACACGACTTTATAGAAGTCAATATTTCTCCCACTATCCTTCCTGATAATACGATCCCTCTCTAGGAATATGGACTTTTGAGCTTCTATAAACTTTTTTCAGGGTTCATATAGGTAATAACCCTTTGTTTCCTTAGGGTAACCTATAATGATACACTTCATGATCTAGGGTTCCAGTTTATTGCCTAAAGTTGCCTTAACAAACACCTCACAGCCCCATACATGTAAGTTTGACAACACAAACTTCTTTCCATACATTAACTCATATAGTATTCCATCTATCACTTTAGTTGGAACATGGTTTAGTGTGTATGTTTCATTCTGTAATGCATATCCCAAAAGGATAATGAAATATCAGTGTATCTCATCATTGACCTCACCATGTCAAACAAGGTGTAGTTCCTCCTTTCACTTACACCATACCATTGTGGTGTATAAGTAGTGAGTTGGCATACAACCATAAAAGGTCGATAAAGTATTGGATTGTATATTCTCTGCCTTAATTTGATCGATGTTTCATTTTCTTCTTTCCAAGAAACTTCTCTACTTTGTTCTTGAATTACTTGAATTTCTCCAAGGGTTATGACTTGTACCTCATTAAGTATAAAAATTCATATCTTCTCAAGTCATCAGTAAAAGTAATGAAGTATGAGAATCCACCTCTAGATTTTACTTGAAATATTCCACACATGTCGGTGTATAGAAATTCTAGAAGCACTATATCCATGTCACATCTGACACTAAAAGGTGGTTTGGTCATCTTTCCTTGTAAACCAAAGAGGCATATGTCAAGTGGTTTTAGCTCAAAAGATCCTAAATACCCTTCATGATAGAGATTTGTTAAAAACTTATGGTTTACATGACCTAAACAGTGATGCCACAAATGAGTGTTATATGAGTCATGTGAACTTAATTCGTTATCAACTTCCAATAATTGGTTTTCATAATCTAATACATAAAGATAGTTATTAATTTGTTTCATACCATAAAAATGTTATATTTATAAAAATAACATTCATTTTTTCCAAACTTGAAAAAAACCATTCATTCAAGATAAAAAATTGGTATGATTTTCTTGGTAACACTAGGCACATGATAACAATTATTTAAAACCAAGATAAGTCATATTGGCAATGTGATGTGGTATTCTCCAACAACCATGGCATCCAACTGATCTCCATTGTCGCCTCGAAGATCCAACTCCCCTCTATAAACCCTCTTGAATATACTTAGATCCTATATTTGGATATAGATGTGAGAACCACAAGAAGTATCTAATACCCAACTGGTAGATAAGGATAAGTTGAACTCGGTAATGAATGTACCTGAAGCTTCCCCTTGCTTCTTCTTTTTATAGTTCTTCTTCTAGTGGTTGAGCTTGCCACATGAAAAATAGAATGTATTTTATTCCTTTTCTTTCCTTTGGATCTTCCTCTTCTTGGAAGTTCACTGCTCAAATCCTTGGACTTTGAGTGATTCTTTGGGCCCTTTTCCATGTGATTCCCTTTATTTTCCATAAGGACCACAGGTTTTTTATGCCCCATTTACTTATCGAGTTGGTGAATAAGAATTATGAGTTCCATAAGAGACTTCTCAACATTGATCATATTGTAATTAATAATGAAACTGTAGAATCTCTAAGGTAGTGAGGCTAAAATGAGATCTACATGAAAATCATCTTGTATTTTAAAGCCTAGGATGTCTAAGCACTCCATGTAGTCAATCATCTTGACCACATGAGGCCCAGATAGCACCAAATCTCCAATATTTCATGTGAATAGTGATTTGGAGATCTCAAATCTCTCTTATCTCACTTTCTCCTAGTAAAGATATTGGAGACGAGACAACATACTCAATGCATTCATGCTTTAGTAAAGATTTTGAATCTCACTAGACATAGTCGATAGCATCAAACATTGGAAATATACCGCGTCATCCATGTATTTTTCATAGAGAGATAATTCCTCCTCACTAGGCTCATTTCTAGGTGGCTTAGGAATCGAGGATTCCAACACATGCAATTTATGCTCTTGGCATAGTACTATACGCAAGAGTTTGTACCATTCCTAGAAATTGGTGTCAATGAGAAGGTTTTCCTTCTCAAGGATAGATCAAAATGATAATGTCGACGATGATTAATTTTACATTTCTATAATAAATTAAGCAGATTTTAGTACTTCCCTATATTACTAAAAGTATAATGCAATAAATTTTAATTATTAGTCTCCTGTTATTTTATCAATTCCCAATAGCTATCACTATCAAACTTAGATTATCCCTTCGTAGGGATAATCTCGTAGCAGGGATCCATATTTCTATTCTCATAACCCCAATAAGGGTTGGTCAAGATAAAGGTATTTAGGTAGGTAAGTCTTTTTCAATCGCAGACTTGCAGTTCCTTGATTTGTTTAGTGGACTCCCCAATCCTGAAATCCTAGAATTGGATTTCCTCAACACTTACCTATTGATTTATAACAATCCTAGAGAGGCCTACCTATTCAACTTGATATAAATGTGGTTAAGTCAACCCAAAACTTTCTTTAGAACTCCACATTAGTTTAAAGTAGTCTAGCGAGGGTTCGTCAAGCACATTGAAGCTATTTGTTTCATTAGAAATAAAGTAATGGAAGGCAATACCGACTTAATATTTTAAGTGAGGTATTTTACCTTTTATCTTATGCGTAAAATACGCCCATTTTATCAAACTGCATTCTTGTTAATATTAAGCAGATTTAAATTAAGTGATTAACCATATTCAGGTAAAATTAACACATAAATTTTTTTATTTAATTCTATCTTCCATGTTTATTAATTCATTAATTTAATGTGATATTCATACATTCAAAATAAATAATTTACCATGAAACTGACAAAAATAAATAAAGTGGCATAATCATGAGTGTTATCTAATAGTTGGTTTATCTAGCGGATGATAAACCAATTGCAGACCCTAGGGTAAAATCCACTTTGAGACAGTTTTTGGCTAGTGATGTAGCATTCTTCTTGTTCATCCATGTATCTTCTTTATCGGTTTCACCTCAACTTCGAACTTGAACCACCTCCTCTCACCTGGGAGATCCATCCGTTACACATGTATTTACTCACATGTGGGTGAGGAGAACCCACAGATAGGTTTAAGGGGTTTTACATAATAAATCACGGAGACACATGTCCATACATAATAATGAGGAGGGCATGACACACAAGCCAATATTTTAATTTAATAATAAAAATTGAAAAACCCATACAATAAATTAAATTAAAAGTAACCAATCATACATTGGTTAGTCTAAGATCATGAACATCCACAACAAGAAACAAATACATAAAAGTACACTATCTAGAATTCACTTCAATTAATTATTTATTATTAAGATAAACATGCTTGAATTTATTCAATAAATCAATTAATTAATTTATTAATTCTCTTTATCTTAATGACCATCTGTAGTATCTTGGAGATATACATTATAAATTCAATGTCATGACCCTCGCCCACCAAAGATTCCCCTCCTGAGATGGCAATGGTGAAAGGGAGATAATGACCCCCCGAGTCCCACCTCCATTAGGCCCCGGGGTGGCGACTAGCACCAAGGGTATGAGTTTTCACAAATATGGGAGGCATTACCCTTTTTATTATTTAGGATCAGGAGATAGGACAAGTAAACCACCAAAAATGAAAAGAACAAGTGTATATAAATAAACCCAACCCAATCCCACATGCATGTTTAAACAATTTTATAACAAGGTACAAGTACAAGAAAGCTCAAAGTACAATACCAAAAGAAAACAAGAGTACAACAACTGCAACAACTCCAACTGTCTGACTAGTAGGGTCCTGCACGGCCCTGGTAGTCCTCCTGGAAACCTGAAAGTAAACGTAGGGTGAGCATACAAGTATACTCAGTAGGGAAACCAAAAGCTCTCGTGCACAAGTGGGGAGACATCCTAATGTCCCATGAGAACAACAGAAGAAACCTAGTAAGGAAATCTATCCACCCAACCTCACCAGCCACACTCACCAAAAACACAATCACAACAAGTAGTAGTATATAAGAAACAAGAGTATTGGGTACCCCGCACCATTTCCCTTTAATTAGATGCTCTTCCTAACGGTGAACGTCCTGACGCTGCCACACTCTCCCCACCCGCACACACCTGGGCCTCACAAACCACACATCCTGCCCGCACACACCTGGGCCTCACAACCACGTATCCCGCCCGCACACACCTGGGCCTCAAAACCACGTATCCCGCCCACACACACTTGGGACTCACAACCACGTATCCCGCCCGCACACACCTAGGCCTCACAACCACGTATCTCGTCCGCACACACCTGGGCCTCATCCCGAAGATTCTTGGGAAACAGTAGAACCTGCCCGAAGAGTCTTGGGAAAAAACCACCCCAATCGAAACCTACCCGAAGAGTCTTAGATGTAAGGTCACCTCAAGCCATCACAGCCTAGGAGAGAAGGAGAAGGAATGAGCTAGTAACTAAGGGTAAAACACCCTCTCCCATAAAATGGGAGTGTTCGGCACTAAGTGCTCAACATGGGTGGGGTGCATCAAAACACAAAGATACAGATATATATATATATAAACCAAACACTCAGCCCAACCTATGGATTCTAAATAGAGAAACTGAGCACGTGCCTCGGCACTGCTACCACGAAGCATGCATACAACAAATAAACCCAACCCCATTTAGGTTTTCATGTTTCAACAGAATCAGTTTATTAGTTCCTTAAACTACTGGGAAACTATCCACTACTAACTACAACGATCATTTGTAAAACATATCCTTGTCATCCACAAATCAAGTTAGGAAAACATAAGAAACACAACCAATTCCTTCTTATTAACCAACCAACCCCATTAACTATTATTCCCATTCCACAATCATGCCCCACCATTCATTAACTTTTCCACTTTTATTAATAACAACCAATAGTTCGCTCACATTCAAATCCATCCCTGCAGCCCCGCTGCCAACCACCATAACCACAAAACACCCCCATCACATGCCACGTTACCAAGCCAACACCCACATGTTCATTATTCCATTTTTGTTTAACCGGGGTGATCACACAAGGGTTCCAGATTTTAAACAGACAACTTTACGTGATTAACCAAATTCCACATTCCACAAGGTTCCATCCACAAAAACGGTCTAAAAAGATAGGGCAACATTTAATTGTGCAAGCAAAGGCCCCCAATGACCGTGATTTTCAGTAGTCATAAGACTATTCATTTCACAACATAACAATAGGATAAAAAAAGATAAATATCACAACTTCCCCATCCCCGTTCTTTAACCAGTTATTATCTTTATTTAAAGGTTCAACTGTTTCTCATGAAAACAAGAGGATACCCACCCCGCATGATGCATAATTTAGAGAGACGAAGGTAAGATCCCTACCTCAACAGGTTCTGATCGCAATGCTCCCCCGGATCAACTTTAGAAGACGTCTGTCGGCGTCCGTCACTTCCGTGGAGTCCCGGAAAAACCTCCTCAGGTGGAATTCTGAAAGGAAATGTTGAAGTAAAGACAACGGATCCAAGCTCAGAAGCTCCGCCTCGTTGTTACGATCCCGTGGCCACTGACGGATCGTAAATCGGAGCTCGGACGAAGAAGTTATGGAAGAAAGAGCATTCGAGTCTCTTGGGAGAAATCTGCTCAGAGGAAAGGAGAGGAGAGGGGTGAGTTGAAAAGGAGGAGGGAACCCCTCCTTTTATATGCAAGAAAAGAAAAAGTACACAGCGTGTACTTTATGGTACACGGCGTGTACTCAGTTATTTTACACGGTCTCCACGTGGCTTCCAACACGGCTCTGCGGCCGTTGACTGGTCAACACACGGTTTGAGGGTAACGCATATGCGGGGAAGGACTACACGGCGTGTAGTTTGGGCACACAGCGTGTACCCATTTATTTCACATGGCAAGGACACGGCCTTCAACATGGCACACGGCCGTTGACTGGTAACACGTACGCGGGGAAGGACAACACGGTGTGTAGTACTAGACACACGGCATGTACCCACTTATTTCACACGGCAAAGACACGGCTCCAACACAGGGTATACCCGGCAAGGGGGTACACGGTGTGTACTCAAACTACACAGCGTGTAGTTTCAAAATTCTGGAAAGTGTGGGAAAAGTCCATTTTACCCTCCAGAACACTTTGTGGCCTTCTTTTTGACAAAGGAATGGGCCGGAGAGGTCCGGGACATTACATCATATACCTCTTAAAACATTCTCGTCCCTGAGAATTCAAAAACTAACCCAGAGGAAACCCAACAAGATACCTCTTAGGGTTCTCGTTATAACAGGAACCCAACCAACAACCCTAATCATATGTGTTAGGAATTCCTTATCCTATGTCGAGATATTATCCGCTTTAGGCGGCACTGACTCGCCTGCACGGGTTTAATCGCATCCTAATTAATGCATCTCGATTAAGAATTGGGTCTTCCCACTTTCATACATTAGGATATTTCAAATTTCACTACCCCTAACACCGTACAACCCACACATTGCCCGAACACGTGGTTTGGGGAAAAATCCCTTCTTTTATGTCGAGATATTATCCGCTTTAGGCGGCACTGAATCACCTGCACATGTTCAATCGCATCCTCATTAATGCGTCTCGATTAAGGGTAAGGTTTTTCCCTTTCCCCACACATCCGGACATGTTACACATTACCAGGGAACAAGGAAACAACAAAAGGTCTCACAACCGACAAGCCAAGCATTCCATATATCAAAGGTACAGAGTACAACATCAACACAAAGCTCAGAAGAACAAGGGAAAACACAAGTCAAAACAACTCTGGGTACTGAGTGTGCATCTGGGTCTCCTGCTCCCAAGTGCTCTCCTCGAGGCCGCCATGCCTCCACAACACACGAACCAATGGAATGGTTCGTCCACAGAGCACCTTCTCTTTATGATCCTCGATTCTGACTGGTCGTTACTCGAAGGTCGCGTCGTCTCCCATATCTAACTCTCCCCAGTCGATAACGTGGGAGTCGTCGTGTAAGTACCGACGAAGCTGGGAGACATGGAAGACGTCATGAACCTTCTCCAACTGAGGTGGCAGGTCCAGCTGATATGTCACCTCGCCGACTCGCCTCAGCACCTCAAAGGGTCTGATGAACCTAGGTGAGAGCTTGCTCCCTTTTCCAAACCTCCACTGCCCCCGTCGAGGGGAAACCTTCAAGAACACATGATCTCCCACCTCAAACTCCAAGGGCCTCCTTCGACGATCAACATAAGACTTCTGTCGGTCCTGAGTCGCTTTCATCCTCTCACGTACAAGTTGGAATTTCTCCGTGGTGCTCTGCACTACCTCTGGCCCAAGAGCACCTGTCTCACCAACCTTTACCCAGCAAATGGGTGAACGACGCGGTCTTCCATACAAATCCTCAAACGGTGCCATTCCAATAGTAGAGTGGAAGCTGTTGTTGTAGGCGAACTCTACTAAAGGAAAGTGCCATACCCAAGATCCTCCGAAATCCAGAACGCATGCTCGCAGCATGTCCTCCAGTGTCTGGATAGTCCGCTCTGTCTGCCCATCGGTCTGGGGGTGGAAAGCAGTGCTAAGGCGTAGCTGGGTGCCAAAAGCATGTTGTAACCCCCTCCAGACTCGTGAGGTAAACCGAGTATCCTAATCTGAGATGATGGTCTTTGTAACTCCATGTAAACGCACCACCTCGTCTACGTACCTCTGTGTTAAGGTACTCACTGGGCCCGACTCCTTAATTGCTAAGAAGTGGTCTGATTTTGTCAGTTGATCCACCACTACCCAGATAGCATCATAACCACCCTGAGCTCTGGGTAGTCCTGTGAAGAAGTCCATTGAGATGTCATCCCACTTCCACTCGGGGACATCTAAAGGATGCAACAACCCACTGGAAACACGGTGTTCAGCCTTCACTTGCTGACACACTAGGAATTTAGCCACAAACTCCGCCACTACCCGTTTCACCCCGGGACACAAAAACTGTTCCCTCAGGCCTTGGTACATTTTTGAAACTCCTAGATGTACCGCCAAAGTTGAGCTATGGAACTCATGGAAAAATCCCTCACGCATTGCCTCCGGAACAAACAACCTTCCATGGAAAAGCATCTGATGTCGTCTGTCCTCTGACCATCCTTTTGGAGCATTCCCCTGATCGACATGATCCCGCATCACTTCTGCCTCGGAGTCCCCCCACTGAGACTCTTCCACCTGCTGCAACAAGGAGGACTACACCGTCATCTGAAACAAACAGCCTCTAGCACCTTCTACCCTGGCATCCAAGTGCAAGGAAGCCAACTCTCCCATCACCTTCCAAGCATCAGTGGATTCCCGAACCACTTCCTTATGCGACTTCCTGCTTAGGTCATCAGCCACAACGTTGCCCTTACCTTCAGTGTAAGAGATATCAAAGTCATAGTCTTGGAGAAAATCGACCCATCTCCGCTGCCGCAGGTTCAGGTCACACTGGGAGAAGATATAACGCAGGCTCTTGTGATCTGAGAAGACCACAAAGCGCTCCCCAAAGAGGTAATGTCACCACAACTTCAATGCAAACACTACTGCTATAAGCTCTAGGTCATGGGTGGCATAGTTACACTCGTGAGGGCGTAACTGCCTAGACCCATAACAGATCACTCCCTTCTTCTGCATCAGCACGCACCCCAGACCAAGGCCAGAAGCATCACAAAACACCTCATACAACAACCCTTCCTTTGGAAACCTGAGTACGGGAGCACTAACCAACTTCTCCTTCAGGTAGTCGAAAGTCTTCTGGCATTGCTCGCTCCATAGGAAGACCTGGTACTTCCTAGTCAAAGCTGTTAATGGAGCAGCAACTCGAGAGAAGTCTGAAACGAACCTCTGATAGTAACCTGCTAACCCTAGGAAACTACGAACTTCTGATACGCTCTTGGGTGCTTCCCAAGAAACAACTGCCTCCACCTTCGACGGGTCCACTGACACTCCATGCTGAGACACCATGTGCCCAAGGAAGTGTACTTCTTACGTCAAGAACTTTCACTTTGACAATTTCCTGTAAAGTTGGTGGTGTCGAAGGACTTCCAAGACTGCCCTGAGATTCTCAACGTGCTCCTCCTCTGATCTTGAGTAGATCAGGATGTCATCGATAAACACAACGATGAACCGGTCCAGAAACTCTCGGAAGACAAAGTTCATAAGTCCCGTGAACACATCTGGTGCATTCGTAACTCCAAACGGCATCACTACAAACTCGAAGTGCCCATACCTGCACCTGAAAGCCGTCTTCGAGATGTCACTATCCTTTACCCTCAACTGATGATATCCAGATCGTAGATCAATCTTGGAAAACCAACCTGCTCCCCTCAGTTGGTCGAAGAGATTATCTATCCTTGGAAGGGGGTAGCGGTTCTTGACCGTTACCTGGTTCAACCTTCGGTAGTCTATGCATAGCCTGACACCACTATCTGCCTTCTTCACAAACAAAACTGGAGCACCCCATGGAGATACGCTGGGTCGAACAAAACCCTTCTCCATCAGATCTTCAATCTGAATCCACAACTCCCGCAAATCTGAAGGTTCCATCCGATAAGGGGCCATCGAAATTGGACGGGCACCAGGCTGTAAGTCTATCCCGAACTCAACGTCACGTCAGGGGGGTAGAGTCACACCCTCCTCAGGAAAAACATCGAGGAACTCCCCAACAACCTCCGGGACATCCATCATCTCTGTATCAGCTAGAACCACTGATAACCCGCCTAACAAGGAAAGGAGAGGCTCCAGACGCCGACTTCCCACCTAATAGCTCCTCTCGCCAACAAAAGCTACACGCTTCCCATCCACGTCGAAGAACAGGACTCTTCTCCAGAAGCAGTCAATAATGGCACTAATAGGAAACAACCAGTCGATGTCTAGGATGACATCGTATGACTGCATCTGTAACAGAAGAAGGTCCCCACTAGATCGATGTGGTCCCAACGTCATCCCACATCCCCGGCAAACACAAGATACGCTGGTCTGGCCTCCAACTGGTGTACTCAGCACCAGTGGTACGGATAGTCTCTCTACATCTAGTCCCAAAGCATGGGCTAGACCAGGTGCAAAAAAGGAGTGCGAAGCTCCCGAATCGAACAAAGCAGAAACAAGAGTGCTGAACAAACAAATCGTACCCCGCACCACCTCTGGTCCTGCTGGAGCTCTCAACTCTACTGTGTGCAACTGTCCACGCCCAGCTCCTCTGCCTCTCTGATGTTGTCCACCTCCCCGACCACGCCTTGGTCGAGGTCCCTGAGGTCAGGCTCCTCCCGCAAAGTCTGCCCTAGGAGGATCATGGTCCTGCTGCTACTGGAAGGGCCTTGTCGGCAACTGGTGCTGCTGAGGTGGGCACTGAACCTACCCACCTCCACCGTACTGAGCTCGGGTCGGGCACCGACTCTGAACGTGCCCAAAACCTCCACAAGAAAAACACTTCGGTCCTGGGCTCGTGAAAAATGGACGAGGACCTAAAGATCTGAACTGGAACTGCTGGGGCCTGCTCCCCACTGGCCTGAACCTGGAAGGTCCCATCACAGGAGACCTGCTGCTGACTTCCTTCCCCTTCGACGAGCCCGGCTGGATCCCCTCTCGGGGTGCACCTCCCAGCGAGTGCATCCTCTCTACAACCTCTTCCTTCTTTTGTACCTCCATGTACGTCGGAAGGGAGAAGGGGGTGACAGCGTACTGGAGAAAAGGATGAAGCGCCTCCTCCAAATGTCTCGCCCGAGACTCCTCATCCAGAAAGAGATCCGGAGCAAAGCGCAGGAGATCCTTGAACTTGATCCCCAGCTCTCATACTGACATACTCCCCTTCCGAAGGGAGAGTAACTCCTGCTGCTTCTCCGCCTTGATCATGGAAGAAAGAAATTCCTCTCAGAATACCTTCTCAAAGTCAGCCCATGGAACCTCTGCCTCTATCCTCTCTATGAGGTAGAGAGTCCACCACTGTCGCGTTGTACCTCTCAGCTGACTGACTGCTAGGGGAACCCAGTACTCCCTCGGAGCACGAATCAAGGTAAAAGCGATCCCTAGCTCCTCAAGCCACCCCTCCGTCTCCGTATCCGAAGTACTACCCTCGTACTTCTTGAGGGTCTGCCGCTGAAAAGAACGGAGAGTCTTCTGCCACTGGCTATCTTCCTCCTCTCGGTCAATCCTCAACTGATCGACCGCCTGAATCTGCTGGGCCTCAGCCGTCTGAGCCACCCGGGGACGACGTCCATGTGCCATAGTTGTACGGTAAACAAAGATCGCCTAGGCTCAAGTAGTAAGGAAATTTCTCAAGGTTTTATTTTATTATTTTCATTTCAATTTCTTTCCCAGAACACCCAAATCAAGTAAAACACAATCATGATGATGCATGTACCTTCCCTAGGGTCTCTACCCTGCAATCAATGTAGTCTCACTTGGTCGTTCGGTAGGCTCAGAGTCCTTGCATCGGATCACGGGGGGCCCTAAAATCTCGTGTCCCAGCCGGTCTTCCCTGATCTATGTCACGCACCAAGATTAACTAACAACGTTGCCCTACCATCCCATGCAATCCTCACTGTGCCTAACTCCAGACTTCATCCTATCTCTCAACCATCAGCCTCTGATACCATTCTTTCACGACCCCCTCCCACCAAAGATTCCCCTCCTGAGCTGGCAATGGTGAAAGGGAGATAATGACCCCTGATTCCCGCCTCCAGTAGGCCCTGGGGTAGCGACTAGCACCAAGGGTATGAGTTTTCACAAATATGGGAGGCATTACCCTTTTTATTATTTAGGATCGGGAAATAGGACAAGTCAACAACCAAAAAAAGAAAAGAACAAGTGTATATAAATAAACCCAACCCAATCCCACATGCATGTTTAAACAATTTTATAACAAGGTACAAGTACAAGAAAGCTCAAAGTACAATACCAAAAGAAAAAAAGAGTACAGCAACCGCAACAACTCCAACTGTCCGACTAGTAGGGTCTCGCACGGCCCTGGTAGTCCTCCTGGAAACCTGAAAGTAAACGTAGGGTGATAATACAAGTATACTCAGTAGGGAAACCTAAAGATCTCGTGCACAAGTGGGGAGACATCCTAATGTCCCGTGAGAACAACAGAAGAAACCTAGTAAGGAAATCTATCCACCCAACCTCACCAGCCACACTCAGCAAAAACACAATCACAACATGTAGTAGTATATATGAGACAAGAGTACTGGGTACCCCGCACCATTTCCATTTAATTAGCTGCTCTTCCTAACGGTGAACGTCCTGGCGCTGCCACACTCTCCCCGCCCGCACACACCTGGGCCTCACAAACCACACATCTCGCCCGCACACACCTGGGCCTCACAACCACGTATCATGCCCACACACACCTGGTCCTCACAACCACGTATCCCGCCCGGACACACCTGGGCCTCACAACCATGTATCCCGCCCGCACACACCTGGGCCTCACAACCATGTATCCCACCTGCACACACTTAGGCCTCACAACCACGTATCTCGTCTGCACACACCTGGGCCTCATCCCGAAGATTCTTGGGAAACAGTAGAACATGTCCGGAGAGTCTTGGGCTAAAACCACCCCAATCAAAACCTACCTGAAGATTCTTAGGTGTAAGGTCGTCTCAAGCCATCACAACCTAGGGGAGAAGGAGCAGGAAGGAGCTAGTAACTAAGGGAAAAACACTCTCTCCCATGAAATGGGAGTGTTCGACACTGAGTGCTCAACATGGGTGGGGTGCGTCAAAACACAAAGATACAGATATATATATATAAACCAAACACTCAGCTCAACCTATGGCTTCTAAACAGAGAAACTGAGCATGTGCCTCGACACTGCTACCACGAAGCATGCATACAACAAACAACCCCAACCCCATTTAGGTTTTCATGTTTTAACAGAATCAGTTTATTAGTTCCTTAACTACTGGGAAACTATCCACAACTAACCACAACGATCATTCGTAAAACATATCTCTTCCATCCACAAATCAAGTTAGGAAAACACAAGCAACACAACCAAGTCCTTCTTATTAACCAACCAACCCCATTAACTATTATTCCCATTCCACAATCATGTCCCACCATTCATTAACTTTTCCACTTTTATTAATCACAACCCATAGTTCGCTCACATTCAAACTCGTCCCTGCAGCCCCGCTGCCAACCACCATAACCACAAAACACCCCCATCACATGCCACGTTACCAAGCCAACACTCACATGTTCATTATTCCATTTTTGTTTAACCGGGGTGATCACACAAGGGTTCCAGATTTTAAACAGCCAACTTTACGTGATTAACCAAATTCTACATTCCACAAGGTTCCATCCAAAAAAATGGTCTAAAAAGATAGGGAAACATTTAATTGCACAAGCAAAGGCCCCCAACGACCGTGATTTTCAGTAGGCATAAGCCTATTCATTTCACAACATAACAATAGGATAAACAAAGATAAACATAACAACTTCCTCATCCCTGTTCTTTAACCAGTTATTATCTTTATTTAAAGGTTCAATTGTTTCTCATGAAAACAAGAGGATACCCACCCCGCATGATGCACAATTTATAGAGACGAAGGTAAGATCCCTACCTCAACAGGTTCTGATCGCAACGCTCCCCTGGATCAACTTTAGAAGACGTCCGTCGACGTCCGTCACTTTCGTCGAGTCCCGGAAAAACCTCCTCGGGTGGAATTCGGAAAGGAAAGGCCGAAGGAAAGACAACGGATCCAATCTCGGAAGTTCTGCCTCGTCGTTACGATCCTGTGGCCACTGGCGGATCGTAAATCGAAGCTCGGACGAAGAAGTTATGGAAGAAAGAGCCTTCGAGTCTCTTGGGAGAACTCTGCTCAGAGGAAAGGGGAGGAGAGGGGTGAGTTGAAAAGGAGGAGGGAACCCCTCCTTTTATAGGTGAGAAAAGAAAAATTACACGGCGTGTACTTTATGGTACACGGCGTGTACTCGGTTATTTTACACGGTCTCCACGCGGCTTCCAACACAGCTCCGCGGCCGTTGACTGGTCAACACACGGTTTGAGGGTAACGCATACACGGGGAAGGACTACACGGCGTGTAGTTTGGGCACACGGCATATACCCATTTATTTCACACGGCAAGGAAACATCCTTCAACACGGCACACGACCGTTGACTGGCAACGCGTACGCGGGGAAGGACTACACGGCGTGTAGTACTGGACAAACGGCGTGTACCCACTTATTTCACACGGCAAAGACACGGCTCCAACACAGGGTATACCCGGAAAGGGGGTACACGGCGTGTACTCAAACTACACGGCATGTAGTTTCGAAATTCTGGAAAGTGTGGGAAAAGTCCATTTTACCCTCCAGAACACTTCGTGGCCTTCTTTTTGACAAAGGAATGGGCCGGAGAGGTCCGGGCCATTACATTCAATATGAAAAATAAATGGTTTGACCAGTAATTATACATAATCACATAGAATTAATTGAGAATTTTTTAATTTTTTAAAAATTTATTACATAGTTAACACATCAGATGTCAACAATGTAATTAGGTTTTTAATGCTGGAATTTATTATACTTTATGCAATTTAATTATGTTCTTTACTGGGAGACTACACGGTGTGTACTAACAAGCTAGACGTTGTGTTCCTCACTTTCCATGTATCTAAGATAAACGCCTAGGGACTCGGTGTGTATCTTGGACGGGTTACAAAGCATGTACTAACGAGTTACACGTCATGTGGTCCTTTTGCTGAGTGTTTGTGTCACCCGCCTGTGGGCTCAACGCATTGTTTGGATGCAAGAAATAATGAGTCACACAGTGTGTATGTCAGCTACACACTGTGTATCTCATTAATGAAACAACATGTCAGACTCATGTGGAATTATGATACATATTCGACCATGCAGTTAGTATGAATTTTACCGTTAAACTGTGTAGATTACACAACGTGTATGCTAGCTACAAACCATGTGGTCTAATATACCATGTACCAGACTAGCTCAGTCAACATGTAGTGTGCATTAAATGCATCATGTGCTATTATTTCTCGATGCGTTGTGTGTCCCACAACACATCCAGGTGCAGTGAACTTGGGTACACGACGTGTACTTTTGGTCACATTTCATGTATCTGTGTCTACCTACCAAAATCCTCAGCACCTCCTGATTCCATCTCTGATCATTCTTTATATGTTCTTAATCTGTTTAAAATGATATGAAACTTGAAAGAAGAAAATTAATATGTCGAAAACATGTTAATTAAATTTCGGATAAAAGAATGAATAAACTAAAGTGAAAAACTAGCAACAATTTCATATAATCAATCAATGAATAATAAATAATTATAAATTATCATATGACCCGCTCTGATACCACTTGAAGATTCTAGAGTGCAATGGAAGCGGTCAAGCTCGTGCCCAAAAAGTTTTTTCCGTCAACTTCTTCATATTTCTGCTCAAAATTAGATAAAAATGTGTTCTCGAAATCCACGAAGACAAGATCTCCCATGTAATTTATAATTAATTTATATTGATTTAGAATTAACTCATCTTGTAATTATTTCTTCGTTGTCAAATACGATTGACCCTACTTGTAGAACTGTCATTGTGTTGGAGGAATCAAGGGAATATTCCCTCTAGCTGTGATCCACACGTGCACAAGAATCTATGAACGTCGAGGTAGGGTTCTTCATATGCTAGTGTGGATGTCTCTATTCCTTTCATCGTTTTTTTTATCGCACCTTTAGAATCCGAACGAGGCTTGTTGGATTCTCTTGGTTCTCCCACAACTGGAGAGAGTAGAGGAGGATCACTAACACTCACAAGACTTGGAGATTTCTTGAGAATATCTCTAAATTTGAGAGAACCCTCTGGTGAGCCAAATCTTGTGCACAACAATTGTTAAGTAAAACCTACTTAAAGAATTCTATAGTCAAGTATTCATAAAGTTAGGGTTAGAATATTATTTGCATGAAGCTCGTTTAATATTCTCTTAACCCCTAGCATACCTCATGTTTAAATAATATATATATATATATATTAGGTGTCTGGGGTACAATTACATTAAACACACACACACCACATACATAGGCCGGAAAGGTAGGTCATACACCCCCCCAGAGATAGCTCACCCATCAAGCCTTATCTATTCAGTACATAACCCGAAATCCCAGTGGGCATGAAGCTCTTTATATGGTCAGGCCCAGTGGGCATGAAGCTCATTACATGGTTGCGTCACGCCTGCATCATACTGCCCGCGTCATGCCTGTGTCATTGCCTGTTTGCGTCATGACATGCACATAACATGCGTTCTAATTAAATATTATTTCTCCAGAATAAATATATTAATATTTATTGAAATAATATTTTAGTCTCACCGGACCATAAATCGGTTTACTCACCTTCCTCATTATTTATCGGACAAAGTATAATGTTTATTTATTTAAAAAAATGTAATTGTGTTATACGCTGATAAATAAATAACTGTGATTAACCAATAAGGCTGATTAAATATTATTCCTCGGACTTGAGAATAATTTTCTTATCTACTTATTAAACTCATATATAATTTAACCAAGGTTCTTAGATACACTTAGTGTGTGACCCTCAAGACCCATTTCTCAGTAGCATTAGACTAAACTGCCTAAAGTCTAAAGTTAGCATCTAAAAACACGTCAAGTCACCCATAAAGAAAAGAGATAGTGTCGCAACGACATTCAACCTCCTACGAACCCTTACCGTGTAATATAATCTCTTTGTTTTGATATCTCTTGTCAAACGGGTTTCATAGCTTGCCATCAACCAATATGTTCGACTCTCTTTCTTTGATTTTCTGGAACTGAACACACTGATAAACTATCATGGTCATAAACTTAATTTGGTTGTTTTATTCCATCAACAGGCCTAAGATATTCACTTCCAACAGAAGGGACAAATCCTTTCTCACATTATTCATTAATGTTATGTCACTTGTGGCGTGCCCAACGTATCCAATTTCATCATGGATTGTTATTGTCACGGTTTACGAAATACATCTAAGCATGCGAGTCATGACACACATTAATAATAATCTTAGAGTCAAAATATCATTACACAGGTCTGCAAATAGGAATATCCAATGACACATGAAACATGTGGAATTCCTATTGGTGGGTCTGTTCTCATAGCCTCCCTTTTTGGAGATTACCAAAAGTGAACACCATGAGAAGGCTTTTTTAATGTCTTATGAGCCTCCTATTCCTGATAACCCGCATCATCTATGTCCCATCATACAATATCATTCGGTCATAGAACATGGGTTTAAGAAATATTGTTATAACATCTAAAGTATCTCATCATAGTGAGGAACTTCTATGTACTTTCGATGTGGCAAGTATCCTTAGGACATTATCACATACACTATCATGTGGAAGAACAATTACGATGTGATAAGAAATTATAATATATTATATTCAAGCACCATGAATATGTAATGTGATCGAAAGTACAAGGGTGGTTGGTTTAAGGGTACCACCAACTCCAACAGGATACTCGATGGCCTAGTAGTGGGTGTCTAATGGAAAAACAAATGAAGTATTTTTGCCCAGGTGGACCATTAGAAGGCTAGTGACCCCTGGTTGGGTATCTGGTGTCCTCCTACTTGATTTTTTAAATTTTAAATTAAATTAGGTAATTGTTTTAAAATGTTAAAACATTTCCTCCCCTTATTCTAGTTGCATGAACTGCTCCCCCTCTCCCACATTTCCCTCTCTTCCATGTGAGTAATCTCCTCTATTGGTGCTTAGATTCAAGTTTCGTCTATCCCATTGGATCTTTACTGGCAATTCTAAGCTTCCTCTCCCTTATTTTGAGGTTTTATCTCAATGCTTTGTCATTCTTCATCTAAATTCCGTAATTTGGAGGTTTATTAGGTTTTGTGATTTCTTTCAATTAAGGTTGAATCAACCCACGATATTCAGTGTGTGGGCAGCTGCTAGTATAAGGTAAGTGATCCCAAGATTTTCCCATTGTTTTATATGAGACACATGCACAATTTGATATGTGGGTGTTGTCAAGTGAGAGTGAACCTGGAATGGAACCAAATTGGATTTTCTTTCATGTTATGGAAGAAAGAGCATTCGAGTCTCTTGGGAGAAATCTGCTCAGAGGAAAGGAGAGGAGAGGGGTGAGTTGAAAAGGAGGAGGGAACCCCTCCTTTTATAGGCAAGAAAAGAAAAAGTACACAGCGTGTACTTTATGGTACACGGCGTGTACTCAGTTATTTTACACGGTCTCCACGTGGCTTCCAACACGGCTCTGCGGCCGTTGACTGGTCAACACACGGTTTGAGGGTAACGCATATGCGGGGAAGGACTACACGGCGTGTAGTTTGGGCACACAGCGTGTACCCATTTATTTCACATGGCAAGGACACAGCCTTCAACATGGCACACGGCCGTTGACTGGTAACGCGTACGCGGGGAAGGACAACACGGTGTGTAGTACTAGACACACGGCATGTACCCACTTATTTCACACGGCAAAGACACGGCTCCAACACAGGGTATACCCGGCAAGGGGGTACACGGTGTGTACTCAAACTACACAGCGTGTAGTTTCAAAATTCTGGAAAGTGTGGGAAAAGTCCATTTTACCCTCCAGAACACTTTGTGGCCTTCGTTTTGACAAAGGAATGGGCCGGAGAGGTCCGGGACATTACATCATATACCTCTTAAAACATTCTCGTCCCCGAGAATTCAAAAACTAACCCAGAGGAAACCCAACAAGATACCTCTTAGGGTTCTCGTTATAACAGGAACCCAACCAACAACCCTAATCATATGTGTTAGGAATTCCTTATCCTATGTCGAGATATTATCCGCTTTAGGCGGCACTGACTCGCCTGCACGGGTTTAATCGCATCCTAATTAATGCATCTCGATTAAGAATTGGGTCTTCCCACTTTCATACATTAGGATATTTCAAATTTCACTACCCCTAACACCGTACAACCCACACATTGCCCGAACACGTGGTTTGGGGAAAAATCCCTTCTTTTATGTCGAGATATTATCCGCTTTAGGCGGCACTGAATCACCTGCACATGTTCAATCGCATCCTCATTAATGCGTCTCGATTAAGGGTAAGGTTTTTCCCTTTCCCCACACATCCGGACATGTTACACATTACCAGGGAACAAGGAAACAACAAAAGGTCTCACAACCGACAAGCCAAGCATTCCATATATCAAAGGTACAGAGTACAACATCAACACAAAGCTCAGAAGAACAAGGGAAAACACAAGTCAAAACAACTCTGGGTACTGAGTGTGCATCTGGGTCTCCTGCTACCAAGTGCTCTCCTCGAGGCCGCCATGCCTCCACAACACACGAACCAACGGAATGGTTCGTCCACAGAGCACCTTCTCTTTATGATCCTCGATTCTGACTGGTCGTTACTCGAAGGTCGCGTCGTCTCCCATATCTAACTCTCCCCAGTCGATAACGTGGGAGTCGTCGTGTAAGTACCGACGAAGCTGGGAGACGTGGAAGACGTCATGAACCTTCTCCAACTGAGGTGGCAGGGCCAGCTGATATGTCACCTCGCCGACTCGCCTCAGCACCTCAAAGGGTCTGATGAACCTAGGTGAGAGCTTGCTCCCTTTTCCAAACCTCCACTGCCCCCGTCGAGGGGAAACCTTCAAGAACACATGATCTCCCACCTCAAACTCCAAGGGCCTCCTTCGACGATCAACATAAGACTTCTGTCGGTCCTGAGTCGCTTTCATCCTCTCACGTACAAGTTGGAATTTCTCCGTGGTGCTCTGCACTACCTCTAGCCCAAGAGCACCTGTCTCACCAACCTTTACCCAGCAAATGGGTGAACGACGCGGTCTTCCATACAAATCCTCAAACGGTGCCATTCCAATAGTAGAGTGGAAGCTTTTGTTGTAGGCGAACTCTACTAAAGGAAAGTGCCATACCCACGATCCTCCGAAATCCAGAACGCATGCTCGCAGCATGTCCTCCAGTGTCTGGATAGTCCGCTTTGTCTGCCCATCGGTCTGGGGGTGGAAAGCAGTGCTAAGGCGTAGCTGGGTGCCAAAAGCATGTTGTAACACCCTCCAGACTCGTGAGGTAAACCGAGTATCCTGATCTGAGATGATGGTCTTTGTAACTCCATGTAAACGCACCACCTCGTCTACGTACCTCTGTGTTAAGGTACTCACTGGGCCCGACTCCTTAATTGCTAAGAAGTGGTCTGATTTTGTCAGTTGATCCACCACTACCCAGATAGCATCATAACCACCCTGAGCTCTGGGTAGTCCTGTGAAGAAGTCCATTGAGATGTCATCCCACTTCCACTCGGGGACATCTAAAGGATGCAACAACCCACTGGAAACACGGTGTTCAGCCTTCACTTGCTGACACACTAGGAATTTAGCCACAAACTCCGCCACTACCCGTTTCACCCCGGGACACCAAAACTGTTCCCTCAGGCCTCGGTACATTTTTGAAACTCCTAGATGTACCGCCAAAGTTGAGCTATGGAACTCATGGAGAACTCCCTCATGCATTGCCTCCGGAACAAACAACCTTCCATGGAAAAGCATCTGATGTCGTCTGTCCTCTGACCATCCTTTTGGAGCATTCCCCTGATCGACATGATCCCGCATCACTTCCGCCTCGGAGTCCCCCCACTGAGACTCTTCCACCTGCTGCAACAAGGAGGACTACACCGTCATCTGAACCAAACAGCCTCTAGCACCTTCTACCCTGGCATCCAAGTGCAAGGAAGCCAACTCTCCCATCACCTTCCAAGCATCAGTGGATTCCCGAACCACTTCCTTATGCGACTTCCTGCTTAGGTCATCAGCCACAACGTTTCCCTTACCTTCAGTGTAAGAGATATCAAAGTCATAGTCTTGGAGAAAATCGACCCATCTCCGCTGCCGCAGGTTCAGGTCACACTGGGAGAAGATATAACGCAGGCTCTTGTGATCTGAGAAGACCACAAAGCGCTCCCCAAAGAGGTAATGTCACCACAACTTCAATGCAAACACTACTGCTGTAAGCTCTAGGTCATGGGTGGCATAGTTACACTCGTGAGGGCGTAACTGCCTAGACCCATAACAGATCACTCCCTTCTTCTGCATCAGCACGCACCCCAGACCAAGGCCAGAAGCATCACAAAACACCTCATACAACAACCCTTCCTTTGGAAACCTGAGTACGGGAGCACTAACCAACTTCTCCTTCAGGTAGTCGAAAGTCTTCTGGCATTGCTCGCTCCATAGGAAGACCCGGTACTTCCTAGTCAAAGCTGTCAATGGAGCAGCAACTCGAGAGAAGTCTGAAACGAACCTCTGATAGTAACCTGCTAACCCTAGGAAACTACGAACTTCTGATACGCTCTTGGGTGCTTCCCAAGAAACAACTGCCTCCACCTTCGACGGGTCCACTGACACTCCATGCTGAGACACCATGTGCCCAAGGAAGTGTACTTCTTACGTCAAGAACTTTCACTTTGACAATTTCCTGTAAAGTTGGTGGTGTCGAAGGACTTCCAAGACTGCCCTGAGATTCTCAACGTGCTCCTCCTATGATCTTGAGTAGATCAGGATGTCATCGATAAACACAATGATGAACCGGTCCAGAAACTCTCGGAAGACAAAGTTCATAAGTCCCGTGAACACATCTGGTGCATTCGTAACTCCAAACGGCATCACTACAAACTCGAAGTGCCCATACCTGCACCTGAAAGCCGTCTTCGAGATGTCACTATCCTTTACCCTCAACTGATGATATCCAGATCGTAGATCAATCTTGGAAAACCAACCTGCTCCCCTCAGTTGGTCGAAGAGATTATCTATCCTTGGAAGGGGGTAGCGGTTCTTGACCGTTACCTGGTTCAACCTTCGGTAGTCTATGCATAGCCTGACACCACTATCTGCCTTCTTCACAAACAAAACTGGAGCACCCCATGGAGATACGCTGGGTCGAACAAAACCCTTCTCCATCAGATCTTCAATCTGAATCCACAACTCCCGCAAATCTGAAGGTTCCATCCGATAAGGGGCCATCGAAATTGGACGGGCACCAGGCTGTAAGTCTATCCCGAACTCAACGTCACGTCAGGGGGGTAGAGTCACACCCTCCTCAGAAAAAACATCGAGGAACTCCCCAACAACCTCCGGTACATCCATCATCTCTGTATCAGCTAGAACCACTGATAACCCGCCTAACAAGGAAAGGGGAGGCTCCAGACGCCGGCTTCCCACCTAATAGCTCCTCTCGCCAACAAAAGCTACACGCTTCCCATCCACGTCGAAGAACACGACTCTTCTCCAGAAGCAGTCAATAATGGCACTAATAGGAAACAACCAGTCGATGTCTAGGATGACATCGTATGGCTGCATCTGTAACAGAAGAAGGTCCCCACTAGATCGATGTGGTCCCAACGTCATCCCACATCCCCGGCAAACACAAGATACGCTGGTCTGGCCTCCAACTGGTGTACTCAGCACCAGTGGTACGGATAGTCTCTCGACATCTAGTCCCAAAGCATGGGCTAGACCAGGTGCAAAAAAGGAGTGCGAAGCTCCCGAATCGAACAAAGCAGAAACAAGAGTGCTGAACAAACAAATCGTACCCCGCACCACCTCTGGTCCTGCTGGAGCTCTCAACTCTACTGCGTGCAACTGTCCACGCCCAGCTCCTCTGCCTCTCTGATGTTGTCCACCTCCCCGACCACGCCTTGGTCGAGGTCCCTGAGGTCAGGCTCCTCCCGCAAAGTCTGCCCTAGGAGGATCATGGTCCTGCTGCTACTGGAAGGGCCTTGTCGGCAACTGGTGCTGCTGAGGTGGGCACTGAACCTACCCACCTCCACCGTACTGAGCTCGGGTCGGGCACCGACTCTGAACGTTCCCAAAACCTCCACAAGAAAAACACTTCGGTCCTGGGCTCGTGAAAAATGGACGAGGACCTAAAGATCTGAACTGGAACTGCTGGGGCCTGCTCCCCACTGGCCTGAACCTGGAAGGTCCCATCACAGGAGACCTGCTGCTGACTGCCTTCCCCTTCGACGAGCCCGGCTGGATCCCCTCTCGGGGTGCACCTCCCAGCGAGTGCATCCTCTCTACAACCTCTTCCTTCTTCTGTACCTCCATGTACGTCGGAAGGGAGAAGGGGGTGACAGCGTACTGGAGAAAAGGATGAAGCGCCTCCTCCAAATGTCTCGCCCGAGACTCCTCATCCAGAAAGAGATCCGGAGCAAAGCGCAGGAGATCCTTGAACTTGATCCCCAGCTCTCGTACTGACATACTCCCCTTCCGAAGGGAGAGTAACTCCTGCTGCTTCTCCGCCTTGATCATGGAAGAAAGAAATTCCTCTCAGAATACCTTCTCAAAGTCAGCCCATGGAACCTCTGCCTCTATCCTCTCTATGAGGTAGAGAGTCCACCACTGTCGCGTTGCACCTCTCAGCTGACTGACTGCTAAGGGAACCCAGTACTCCCTCGGAGCACGAATCAAGGTAAAAGCGATCCCTAGCTCCTCAAGCCACCCCTCTGTCTCCGTATCCGAAGTACTACCCTCGTACTTCTTGAGGGTCTGCCGCTGAAAAGAACGGAGAGTCTTCTGCCACTGGCTATCTTCCTCCTCTCGGTCAATCCTCAACTGATCGACCGCCTGAATCTGCTGGGCCTCAGCCGTCTGAGCCACCCGGGGACGACGTCCATGTGCCATAGTTGTACGGTAAACAAAGATCGCCTAGGCTCAAGTAGTAAGGAAATTTCTCAAGGTTTTATTTTATTATTTTCATTTCAATTTCTTTCCCAGAACACCCAAATCAAGTAAAACACAATCATGATGATGCATGTACCTTCCCTAGGGTCTCTACCCTGCAATCAATGTAGTCTCACTTGGTCGTTCGGTAGGCTCAGAGTCCTTGCATCGGATCACGGGGGGCCCTAAAATCTCGTGTCCCAGCCGGTCTTCCCTGAGCTATGTCACGCACCAAGATTAACTAACAACGTTGCCCTACCATCCCATGCAATCCTCACTGTGCCTAACTCCAGACTTCATCCTATCTCTCAACCATCAGCCTCTGATACCATTCTTTCACGACCCCCTCCCACCAAAGATGCCCCTCCTGAGCTGGCAATGGTGAAAGGGAGATAATGACCCCTGATTCCCGCCTCCAGTAGGCCCTGGGGTAGCGACTAGCACCAAGGGTATGAGTTTTCACAAATATGGGAGGCATTACCCTTTTTATTATTTAGGATCGGGAAATAGGACAAGTCAACAACCAAAAAAGAAAAGAACAAGTGTATATAAATAAACCCAACCCAATCCCACATGCATGTTTAAACAATTTTATAACAAGGTACAAGTACAAGAAAGCTCAAAGTACAATACCAAAAGAAAAAAAGAGTACAGCAACCGCAACAACTCCAACTGTCCGACTAGTAGGGTCTCGCACGGCCCTGGTAGTCCTCCTGGAAACCTGAAAGTAAACGTAGGGTGATAATACAAGTATACTCAGTAGGGAAACCTAAAGATCTCGTGCACAAGTGGGGAGACATCCTAATGTCCCGTGAGAACAACAGAAGAAACCTAGTAAGGAAATCTATCCACCCAACCTCACCAGCCACACTCACCAAAAACACAATCACAACATGTAGTAGTATATATGAGACAAGAGTACTGGGTACCCCGCACCATTTCCATTTAATTAGCTGCTCTTCCTAACGGTGAACGTCCTGGCGCTGCCACACTCTCCCCGCCCGCACACACCTGGGCCTCACAAACCACACATCTCGCCCGCACACACCTGGGCCTCACAACCACGTATCCCGCCCACACACACCTGGTCCTCACAACCACGTATCCCGCCCGGACACACCTGGGCCTCACAACCATGTATCCCGCCCGCACACACCTGGGCCTCACAACCATGTATCCCACCTGCACACACTTAGGCCTCACAACCACGTATCTCGTCTGCACACACCTGGGCCTCATCCCGAAGATTCTTGGGAAACAGTAGAACATGTCCGGAGAGTCTTGGGCTAAAACCACCCCAATCAAAACCTACCTGAAGATTCTTAGGTGTAAGGTCGTCTCAAGCCATCACAGCCTAGGGGAGAAGGAGCAGGAAGGAGCTAGTAACTAAGGGAAAAACACTCTCTCCCATGAAATGGGAGTGTTCGACACTGAGTGCTCAACATGGGTGGGGTGCGTCAAAACACAAAGATACAGATATATATATAAACCAAACACTCAGCTCAACCTATGGCTTCTAAACAGAGAAACTGAGCATGTGCCTTGGCACTGCTACCACGAAGCATGCATACAACAAACAACCCCAACCCCATTTAGGTTTTCATGTTTTAACAGAATCAGTTTATTAGTTCCTTAACTACTGGGAAACTATCCACAACTAACCACAACGATCATTCGTAAAACATATCTCTTCCATCCACAAATCAAGTTAGGAAAACACAAGCAACACAACCAAGTCCTTCTTATTAACCAACCAACCCCATTAACTATTATTCCCATTCCACAATCATGTCCCACCATTCATTAACTTTTCCACTTTTATTAATCACAACCCATAGTTCGCTCACATTCAAACTCGTCCCTGCAGCCCCGCTGCCAACCACCATAACCACAAAACACCCCCATCACATGCCACGTTACCAAGCCAACACTCACATGTTCATTATTCCATTTTTGTTTAACCGGGGTGATCACACAAGGGTTCCAGATTTTAAACAGCCAACTTTACGTGATTAACCAAATTCTACATTCCACAAGGTTCCATCCAAAAAAATGGTCTAAAAAGATAGGGAAACATTTAATTGCACAAGCAAAGGCCCCCAACGACCGTGATTTTCAGTAGGCATAAGCCTATTCATTTCACAACATAACAATAGGATAAACAAAGATAAACATAACAACTTCCTCATCCCTGTTCTTTAACCAGTTATTATCTTTATTTAAAGGTTCAACTGTTTCTCATGAAAACAAGAGGATACCCACCCCGCATGATGCACAATTTATAGAGACGAAGGTAAGATCCCTACCTCAACAGGTTCTGATCGCAACGCTCCCCTGGATCAACTTTAGAAGACGTCCGTCGACGTCCGTCACTTTCGTCGAGTCCTGGAAAAACCTCCTCGGGTGGAATTCGGAAAGGAAAGGCCGAAGGAAAGACAACGGATCCAAGCTCGGAAGTTCTGCCTCGTCGTTACGATCCTGTGGCCACTGGCGGATCGTAAATCGAAGCTCGGACGAAGAAGTTATGGAAGAAAGAGCCTTCGAGTCTCTTGGGAGAACTCTGCTCAGAGGAAAGGGGAGGAGAGGGGTGAGTTGAAAAGGAGGAGGGAACCCCTCCTTTTATAGGTGAGAAAAGCAAAATTACACGGCGTGTGCTTTATTGTACACGGCGTGTACTCGGTTATTTTACACGGTCTCCACGCGGCTTCCAACACAGCTCCGCGGCCGTTGACTGGTCAACACACGGTTTGAGGGTAACGCATACACGGGGAAGGACTACACGGCGTGTAGTTTGGGCACACGGCATATACCCATTTATTTCACACGGCAAGGAAACATCCTTCAACACGGCACACGACCGTTGACTGGCAACGCGTACGCGGGGAAGGACTACACGGCGTGTAGTACTGGACAAACGGCGTGTACCCACTTATTTCACACGGCAAAGACACGGCTCCAACACAGGGTATACCCGGAAAGGGGGTACACGGCGTGTACTCAAACTACACGGCATGTAGTTTCGAAATTCTGGAAAGTGTGGGAAAAGTCCATTTTACCCTCCAGAACACTTCGTGGCCTTCTTTTTGACAAAGGAATGGGCCGGAGAGGTCCGGGCCATTACATTCAATATGAAAAATAAATGGTTTGACCAGTAATTATACATAATCACATAGAATTAATTGAGAATTTTTTAATTTTTTAAAAATTTATTACATAGTTAACAC